>CM038050.1:127627882-132627882 GCA_021397845.1 Areca catechu
TCCAACCTACTCCTAATTGAAGTTCAAATCAAAATCAAAGAGCTTAACTTGGAGTGGAAGAAAAGAAGAAATGCCATAAGAAGAAGAGGACTCCAAATCCAAATCCAACTCCAAAGGAGGTGCCATAAAAATTCCAAAAAAATTCCTTTATGGCCGTCCCAATTTTTTTTGAACTCTTGGTCGGCCAAGAGAGAAGATTTTCTACCTAATCTAGAGGTTGGAGGAGTTTAGTCCCACATGGGAATTTGTACAAGCTTGGAGAAAATTTTAGGTCTATATAATAGACCTCTCTTTGTAACTTTGAAAAATCAATGAAGAAAATTATTTTTTTGCTATTCTCTTGTGTTGAGTGACCTAGGTTTCTCTTCTTCCGCACTATTCTAAGTGTTGAGCTCCGTGAGGGGGTAATCCGGGTTCCATTAGAGCCTTGAGGAGGTGAGAGATCTCCATCTTTATCCAAAACCCTAGGTTAGCCACTTGAAATTCCAAAACCCTAGCCGCCCTTCATTATTTTCAATCCATCAAACCCTAGCTCCATCCATCTCCCACGGCCTCTCTCTCTCTACAAGTCCAGGCCGTCCACCTTCATCCAGATCCAGTCCGGCTACTTCAGATCCAGAGCAAGTTCCAAGGAAAATCACATCAACATCCAGGAGAATCCAGTTTTCAGCAATTTCAATCTTCAAGTTCATCAACCTGGTAAATCTTTCCCTTGACTCTCTGATTCCATCAATTGTTTTTCTTCTCTTCCAGATCTTGAGTTCAGAAGAAGCCAACCCTCCAAAGGACCAGTATTGGAGGATCCATTACGAAGATATCTGAATCCGAGGATCCAACAATCTGCTCGGGAGAGTTCTTCCACCAAAATCTGTGAAGATCATTGTCTGGTTAGATAAACCATCTCTTCTCTTTATTTCTGTTCTGTTGAAAGTTCGGAGCGAAACCCTAGGTCTGGGAGTTTCTCAACCCCAGTGATCCGTTGCTTCTGAACTACTCTGATAATTTAGTTTCCTTAAAATTGTGCTTTCAATTATCATATTAGTATCTTTCAATGTTAGGTTAACTTTTCTTTGATTTGAAGCCAACTTCTACAAACATATAAAAACAAAAAAAAAAAAAATAGTTAATCTTAATTTACTTCCGCATCGCATCCCTTTATTTGTTCTGCATCATTTTTGGTATCAGAGCCCAGTCTAGGGTTTCTGATTTGCTTGCTTGCTTGTTTTGATTGTTTTCTCTTTTTATTTTGTCTGCTCGAAGTAGACTCCCCAGGACGTCCGGTCCTAGGAACTAAGCGAGGCGCAAGCCTCCTCCTCCCATTCCACGGGTGTTCCTAGGGCGTGTAGGGGATCCATTGGGTTATAACTTCGTAGCAGGGATTATAAACGGGGAAGACAATCTAGTTGCATCCCGTAATTGCCCTGTTATCTGAATTATTTGTCCCTGCATAAAACTCCAAATTGCATGATTTTTACTTCGTTGAAACCAGTATAATTGAACCTATTTTCCATAATTTTTCTGTGATTTATTGGTTTCGGTAAAAATTCTGAGCATTAAAATACAACACCTCTGTTTTTTGTGTTCTGCAATTCAATTCTTTTTGGAGTGATCATCTCATAATTTACTTAAGGGCAATTGAGCATCTAAGATAAGGGGAGGAGTTGATTACCTCTCCTTAGCCCAAAACCACCATCCAATCATTCGAACCTAGACCTAATTTAAAATCAGTTAGACCTAATTTGCCCTAGTGGGCTAGGGACACCAATTGGTCGGGTCTAGGCTAGTGTTGAGTCAGTTTGCCGAGTTATTCTGTATGTGCTTAGCACTCAGTGTCTAGAACGGTGGTTCAGGGATCCATTCCCGAAGGGCTTGTGTGCTGGTCCGCCTACCTGGCCAATCACTGATTGGTGTCTAGGATTGGCATTCAGGGACCTAACACTCCCCTTACACCTGCCTGGCTGAGTTCTGAGTTACTACAGGCTAGCTTGCCACTCTGATTGGGCATCTAGTTTGGACTCTAGGTCTAGTGATCCAGTAGTCGATTTAGTCTAGTCTCATTTTGTGTGCTTGCTTGAATCATCATGTCTACCAGAAACGGAGTGCCATATCAACCTGGTCAAACCCAACCTGATTTAGAGGCCATGATCAGAACTCTTACTGAAAGTATGGCTAAAATGAATCAGGATATGACAAACACTGTGGCCCAGTTTAGTGCACAAATTCATGAGGATCTTACCCAACTTAGGGACCGAGTCCAAGTACTTGAAGAACCTAGACATCGGAATTGGACTCCTGACCCCGATTTTAATGTGCCTCAACCTCACCCACATCAGGAGACTAGAAGGCCTTTATATAGAGATCCTGAACCTAATCATAGGAGGCCTGACCCAGAGCCTGAAGATAGAGATGATAGGTTCATCAGGAACATCAAATTAGATGCACCCACTTTTGATGGTAGTCTGAACTCTAAGGTGTATTCTGATTGGGAGGGTGAGATGGACCAATACTTTGAGTGGTATGCTATGTCTGAGGAGAGGAAATACAAGTTTGCCAAGATGAAATTAGTACGTCAAGCTAGGTTATACTGGGGGAACATTGAGCTAACCACTAGGAGACGGAATGTTGAGCCCATAACCACTTGGCAGGGTATGAAAGAAAAACTGAGAGATAAATACCTACCCATTTCATACCAGCAAAACCTGTTAGACCAATGGCAAAACCTGAAACAAGGAAACCGATCTGTCTCAGACTACATAGCTACTTTTGATGAATACCTAATGAGATGTGATGTGAGTGAAGCCCACGAAGTCACTTTGTCTAGATTTAGGGCTGGACTAAGGGAAGACATCAAGAGAGAACTATTTCTGAGAGAGGTTACTGATCTAGACCAAGCCTACCAGATTGCTCTGAACACTGAGAAATTTCAGAGAGGACCTATACCTTCTAGGGTTAGTGCCCCAATCCCAAGGAATGGACCTAGCCAAGTTATCCCTAGTAAACCTTTTCAGGGTACTTCTACCCCTAGGCCCATGGACAAAGGTAAGGCACCTGACACCCAGAGAACCCCTAGTTCAAATATCACCTGTTTTAAGTGTCAGAAACCAGGTCACATTTCCAGTCAGTGTACTGCCATAGCCTGTTTCAAGTGTCATAAGGTAGGTCATGTTGCTAGCCAGTGCCCACGGAGATCCCTTTACATAGAAGAGGGAGAGAATGATAATTCCGAGCCCAGTGAGGAATTTGAAGAAGAAGTTTATGAGGCCGGAATGAATTTGGTTGAGGAGTATGAAGGAGAGGAGGAACCCAACAAATCTGACCAATTAGGAGTTGTAAGATGCATCCTATCCCAGAATCTAGTTCAAGAGGATTGGCGTATGACTAACATCCTACAGACTTTTCTTAAATTAGGGAATAAGGTATGTAAGATCATCATAGATAGTGGGAGCTGTGTAAATGCCATCTCTACTAGCACTGTCAAGATGTTAGGCTTAATCCTAGTTCCCCATCCCAACCCCTATAAGGTTTCTTGGGTAGATTCTACCTCCATACCCATCCAGTCTAGATGTCAAGTCCAAATCCAAATGCAATCTTATCACGAAAAGATTTGGTGCGATGTTTTACCCATGGGGGTGAGCAGTATAATTCTCGGAAGACCTTGGTTGTATGATCATGATGCCACCCTCTTAGGAAAATCCAATACCTGTGTCTTTAGTTTCAATGGGAAGAAGATTACGATCCATTCCGTTCCCCCTAAGGACAAGGTAACTAAAGGAGCCGGTAAGGTTAAGGAGATGAAAACTGGAGTGAACCTAATCAGTGCTAAGGATCTAGAACAAGAAATTCATAGTGGTTCACCCATCTGGATGTTGACTGCTAAGGAACTTAGAACTTCGGAACCCTCAGAGCCTCCTCAAGAAGTTAAACCTGTGTTAAAAGAATTTGAGGATGTCTTTCTCGAGGATTTGCCAGACCACCTTCCACCTCTTAGGTATATCCAGCATGCCATAGATCTAATCCCAGGAGCGACTTTGCCCAACTTGCCCCATTACAGGATGAATCCATCTGAGCATGAAGAACTGCAAAAGCAGGTTGGAGAATTATTGAGGAAGGGGTTTATTAGAGAAAGTCTTAGCCCTTGTGCAGTCCCAGCCTTACTAACCCCAAAGAAAGATGGCACGTGGAGGATGTGTGTTGACAGTCGTGCCATCAATAAAATTACAATCAAATATAGGTTTCCCATCCCTAGACTAGATGACATGCTTGATATGATGGCTGGTGCAATGGTTTTTTCTAAGATTGATCTCAAAAGCGGCTATCATCAGGTTAGGATTAGACCCGGGGATGAATGGAAAACTGCTTTCAAAACTAAGGATGGTCTTTATGAATGGGTTGTTATGCCTTTTGGGTTGTCCAATGCCCCTAGTACCTTCATGAGAATTATGACCCAGGTACTTAGAGCTTTCATAGGAAAATTTGTGGTGGTCTATTTTGATGACATCCTGATCTATAGTAAGACCCCAGCAGATCACCTAGGCCACCTTAGAGCAGTTTGCCAAGTTTTGAGGAATGAGAGACTCTACGGTAATCTTAAGAAGTGTGAATTCATGACTAGTAGAGTTATCTTTCTTGGTTTTGTAGTAACCCCTGACGGCGTGGCGGCCGATCCTGAGAAAATTAGGTCCATAGTAGACTGGCCAGAGCCAACCAATGTGCATGAAGTTAGAAGTTTCCATGGCTTGGCTACCTTCTATAGGCGATTCATCAAGGGGTTTAGTACTTTAGCTGCTCCTATCACTGATTGTATTAGGAAGGGAGAATTTCATTGGACTAAGTCAGCCCATAAAGCCTTCCTAGATCTTAAGGATAAAATGACCCAGGCACCCATTCTGAGATTACCCGATTTTTCTAAAGTATTTGAGGTTGCCTGTGATGCTTCAGGTGTAGGAATAGGTGGAGTCCTAAGTCAAGAGAATCATCCCATAGCATTCTTTAGTGAAAAACTTAATGATGCTAAGCTTAGGTATTCTACCTATGATAAGGAATTTTATGCGGTGGTGCAAGCTTTGCGTTACTGGAGACACTATTTGCTACCGCAGGAATTTGTACTATTTTCGGACCATGAGGCTCTTAGATTTCTGAACTCCCAAAAGAAGCTTAACCCTAGGCATGCTAAGTGGGTAGAATATATCCAGTCCTATACTTTTGTCCTGAAACATAAGGCTGGAGTTGAGAATAAGGTAGCTGATGCCCTTAGTCGCCGATCTCTATTATTAACTTCTGTTAGAACTGAGGTCATAGGGTTTGAGCAAATCAAAGAGGAATATGAGTCTTGTCCGGATTTCACAACTGTGTATCAGGATCTAGTTCAAGGACCATCTAGTAATCACCAGGATTATACCCTTGTAGATGGTTTTTTGTTCTTCAAAAATAGGCTTTGCATCCCTAGAACTTCTCTTAGGGAATTTTTGATTTGGGAAATCCATGCTGGAGGTTTAGCCGGCCATTTTGGAAAAGACAAGACCATTCTAGCTATTGAAGACCACTTTTTCTGGCCTAGCTTGAAAAGGGATGTAGCTAATATTGTAGCTAGATGTCGAACCTGCGCTGTTGCCAAACAGCAAAAACAAAACACTGGCCTTTATACCCCACTCCCTGTCCCAGATCGTCCTTGGCAAGATGTGAGTATGGATTTTGTGTTAGGTTTACCTAAGACCCAGAGGAGACATGATTCTATCTGTGTCGTAGTCGACCGATTCTCTAAAATGGCCCACTTCTTGCCTTGTTCCCAAACCTTTGATGCGTCTAAGGTAGCCACACTTTTCTTCAATGAGATAGTTAGACTCCATGGCCTACCTAAGACAATCGTTTCAGATAGGGATGTCCGGTTCACCAGTTACTTTTGGAAGACCCTTTGGCATAAGTTAGGGACAAAACTTAAGTTTTCAACTGCCTATCATCCCCAAACTGATGGCCAAACTGAAGTAGTGAACCGTAGCCTAGGAAATCTGCTGAGATGTCTTGTTGGTGAAAACACCAGAAATTGGGATTTATACCTACCAAGGGCAGAATTTGCGTACAATGACTCGGTCAATAGGTCTACGGGTAAGAGTCCATTTGAAATTGTACATGGGTACAAACCTCACACACCTCTTGACCTAGTCCCTTTACCTGTCCACACTCGAGTCTCCGAATCTGCTGAGAATTTTGCATAGCATGTAAAAGACTTGCATAAAGAAATTCATGCCAAAATAAATTTAAGTAATGAAACTTATAAGAAGTTGGCTGATACTCAAAGGCGAGTCAAATCTTTTGTTGAGGGAGACTATGTGATGATTAGGTTAAGGCCTGAATGATTTCCTCCTGGAACCGTTAGAAAGTTACATGCTAGGGGAGCTGGACCATTTAGAGTGGTAAAGAGAGTAGGATCCAATGCCTATGTGCTCGAGTTGCCTCCAGAACTAGGCATTAGCTCTACTTTCAACATTACAGACTTAGTAGAGTACAGGGAGCCAGCTGTGATTCCTAGTGAGCCTTTTGAGCCTAACCCTATCATTGAGAGTGATCCCGACCCTGTGTGTCCACCAACAAACTGGCCTGTGAGGAAAGAGCAGATTGAAAAGATCCTGGATGATCAGGTTATCTCTACTCGTAATCGAGGATACCAAAGGTACCTGGTCCACTGGCAAGAAAGGCCAGATTCTGATGACTCTTGGATCTCCCGAGAAGAATTACAAGAATTGGACCCAGACCTCTTGGAGAGATACCAGAGCCAACTTGAGCCTTACTCGACAGGGTCGAGTTCCTCCCACCCTGGGAGAATTGGTGCGGGCACCAGACTCAGAAGAAGACTTCAGAGCTCCATTTGGATCTCTGATTGACATTGCCCGAGAAATTAGGGTTTGTAATAAAGGTTGACCTGGTCAACCAGTTTATTTATTTTTATTTATTTCTTGAGTCACCATTTAACTTTTGTTGAGTCATGTTGACTCGGTGAAAGTCCCGATGTGGTTTCAATTTGGTCCAAAATGGTGCCACATTTGCCTTCCAATCAAATCAAGGTTCAAGCAAGTGGAGGCCACACGCCCAGCCACACTCCGAGCACACACCAGAGTCCAGGAGGTGCCACAGAGGCATCCCAGTGTCATGGTCCCCACATCCAAAGAAGAAAAAATCAAATTGGAAGCTAATTTAAAGGAGGCGCCCATACCTGCCAAGTTTGTCCAAGCAAAGAAGGAAAGGGACTTCTCTTGGAGAAGAAATCAAAGAAGGACATCCAACCTACTCCTAATTGAAGTTCAAATAAAAATCAAAGAGCTTAACTTGGAGTGGAAGAAAAGAAGAAATGCCATAAGAAGAAGAGGACTCCAAATCCAAATCCAACTCCAAAGGAGGCACCATAAAAATTCCAAAAAAATTCCTTTATGGCCGTCCCAATTTTTTTTGAACTCTTGGTTGGCCAAGAGAAAAGATTTTCTACCTAATCTAGAGGTTGGAGGAGTTTAGTCCCACATGGGAATTTGTACAAGCTTGGAGAAAATTTTAGGTCTATATAATAGACCTCTCTTTGTAACTTTGAAAAATCAATGAAGAAAATTATTTTTTTGCTATTCTCTTGTGTTGAGTGACCTAGGTTTCTCTTCTTCCGCACTATTCTAAGTGTTGAGCTCCGTGAGGGGGTAATCCGGGTTCCATTGGAGCCTTGAGGAGGTGAGAGATCTCCATCTTTATCCAAAACCCTAGGTTAGCCACTTGAAATTCCAAAACCCTAGCCGCCCTTCATTATTTTCAATCCATCAAACCCTAGCTCCATCCATCTCCCACGGCCTCTCTCTCTCTACAAGTCCAGGCCGTCCACCTTCATCCAGATCCAGTCCGGTTACTTCAGATCCAGAGCAAGTTCCAAGGAAAATCACATCAACATCCAGGAGAATCCAGTTTTCAGCAATTTCAATCTTCAAGTTCATCAACCTGGTAAGTCTTTCCCTTGACTCTCTGATTCCATCAATTATTTTTCTTCTCTTCCAGATCTTGAGTTCAGAAGAAGCCAACCCGCCAAAGGACCAGTATTGGAGGATCCATTACGAAGATATCTGAATCCGAGGATCCAACAATCTGCTCGGGAGAGTTCTTCCACCAAAATCTGTGAAGATCATTGTCTGGTTAGATAAACCATCTCTTCTCTTTATTTCTGTTCTGTTGAAAGTTTGGAGCGAAACCCTAGGTCTGGGAGTTTCTCAACCTCAGTGATCCGTTGCTTCTGAACTACTCTGATAATTTAGTTTCCTTAAAATTGTGCTTTCAATTGTCATATTAGTATCTTTCAATGTTAGGTTAACTTTTCTTTGATTTGAAGCCAACTTCTACAAACATATAAAAACAACAAAAAAAAAAATAGTTAATCTTAATTTACTTCCGCATCGCATCCCTTTATTTGTTCTGCATCACACGGCCACCGCTGCCACTGCCACCCGCACGCCGCAGCTCGCCGCCGATCCGCCACCCGGCCGTCGCCCAGCCGGCGTCCCTAGGCCCCACACCCACGGGAAGACTGAACGGCATGCTCGTGCATGCCGTGCGGCCGTGCCACCCCTGCGCCGCTACCCGCCACCACCGTCTGCTGCCTGGCAGTGCCCCATCACCGCTCACCATCGATTTGCCGCCCCGCCGCCGCCCCGCCAGCATCCCTGGGCCCCACGCCCGTGGGAAGACCGAACGGCATGCTCGTGCGTGTCGTGCGACCATGCCACCCCTGCACCACTGCCCGCCGCCACCATTCGCCGCCTGGTCACCGCCACGCCCCCGCCGCGCTGCCGTCCACCGCCCGCTGGCCCCCGGCCAATCGAAGATCGGGTTTTTCCCCCTGTTGCTCGATCATGAAGAAGCTTCGGCATGCTTCTCAAAGCACCCCAAGGGAGAAGTTATTCTGCATGCTTTTTGGAGCTGCATGATTTTCAGAGCAGCATGATTTTTAGGGCAGCACGAATTCCAGAGCAGAGGGAGATTTCAAAATTCAAATAAAAGGGATTTATTTGGTATTTTTTTTAATGAATGTAATTTGGGAAATTTGGGATTTTTGATTTTGAATTTGAATTCAAAATCAATGGTGGATTTCAGGGGATTTTATTTTGAATTTCAAAAGGGATATGGGCATCTATAAATACCCATACTCCTCTTGTAATAAAGTAGTTGAAAAATAAAATTTTTGAGGGTTCGTAACCTTGTTCTGGTTCTGGGCTGAGGCCCGTTTGCCTTCGTCCTTCGGGATGTCGAGGGGTGTGAGGCCCCAACTTGCCTTCGTCCTTCGTGACGTCGAGGGGTGTGAGGCCCCAGGTATCTCCATTCTCTCTCCCCACCTTCATGTCTTTCTCTACTTTCCCTCGTGACCTTGAGATCCATCCTAGCACCTCCAAGTATCGAGGAGGGCGTAATGCCTTGGAGGTGGATGGTCTCTTCGTTAGGGTGAGTCCCAAGGATCATGAGTCCAGTCCCTAGTCTCCCATCCCCATCCTTCCTTCGCCACCCCCACCAAGAAAACTGAAAACCAAAAGAGTCCAGCTGTTTTAGGTTTTTAATCTTGAGGGGTCATTCTATCCTAGTCTCGGGAGGCTTCTTAGCCCTCCCACGATCCTTGGTTTGCTTTAGATTTTTTTCCATTTCAGAATAACCATGGGTTCTTTCGCTTCTGTCCCGCATCAAATTGAATCTTTGATGAATGAAAAACTAAGTTTCTTGAGATCCAATTTCTCTTTAATTGCCTTCATTCACTAGGAACGTCGATCTCCATGAGGGAGCGACTTCGTCTTCGGGCATCGAGAGGTGTGAACCTCAAGTTACCGTCACTTTCGCAACTCCATCCTCCAACTTCGAGTCAAGAAGAACTCCTCCATCACCACAACAACTCTCTTTCCTTATACTATTGCTTTCTTTCGATTGAAACCTAACCCTTCTTTGAATGCTCGTTGGTCTTCCAGGTGACACGAGTACGGAATCGGTTGCCCTTGCCATCGAGATCTTCAAACAGCCAGCTGGCGCATCCGTAGGGTTAACGGCTCGATCATCTAGGCCGCATCCACCAGAGTGAGTGACCTCGGCATCGGGCACTTCAGATCTTTGAGGTTTGACCCCTGACTCCTAAGTAGGTATTGATCTGAGAGCTAAGTCCTACGGGGTTTCTCAATCACAGGATCCTCTCTTTATCATTGCTTAGGGACTACTTACTTGCCTGATAGTTCTTATTATTATTGAATCCCTAGAATTACTCTCTCTTGTCTTCGGGAATCCTCAACCTAATTTAAAATTATAAAAATCACCTACATCATCCTAGCATCTAGTTAGTCTCCCATCATTCTGATATCTTCCAATGATGACGTATCCTGGCCTCGGTCGGTGACATTACGGCATCAGCCTTCGAGCATAACACCCTTACCAGGTATCAAATGATCACTGGTGAAGGAGTTATTATTCAAATATCGGGGTCATACCGGTGTTTCTACAACTAGCAGTTGGTAAGAGATCTAGGTCTGTAGCAAAATTAGGATTGTTGAAAATGCACGAACTCTCAATCAGAGCCGTCATCATCTTCTGCCTGTTAGGCTCTCATGGATCGACACTGATATTTTGGTTTTCCTCCAATCGCATCGGCTTCTTCCCGTTGGGTCATATCTATTTGTTGGGATTCAGATATGTGGCATGATCAGAAGTAACTCTCATGGCTCGAGGAAGAAATCAGAGTTGTCGACACCTTTTATAAAATGACCCTCCTCCCTTAAGGCCAGATCTTTTCTATCATTTTTATTTCTGACCATTTGATGCGGGATGGTTACAATGCGGTGTAGGATGATTCAATTTTAACATACATGATTTAGAGAGCAATGATCATAGTAAAGCAACTAACAAAATAGATTGAAGAGAGTAAAGAAAGCAATTAACCACTTACCCACAATCCGCTCCATAAGCTATGAAGATTAAGGACCCGACAACTAGGAAACCATCTAAGATCAGGCTATTCCATGCTTCAATTATCAAATCCAATGAGAAAAGGATTGGTTACTTATCCCAATGGAGATTCTCTTCGACTCGAGATGGATTTGCTGCTTGGTCGCTCAGATTTCGCAGTAGGATGAAGATCGAGACTCCAGATTTCAGATCTACCGTTAGATCTTGGTTCGGAAGCAAAGGATCTATCCTCTAAAGTCCTTGAACACCTGGGATCTACAGAAAAGGTAGCAAATAAGATTTAAGTACAAAGTAAGCAAGCTCCAAAATAAAAAAAAGAAATATTGGATGTGTAGGAATTGTAGCAGCTCGGTAGCAGCTTGATGAATCCAGCAGAACCTCCACTTAAGAACTTCACCGCCTTGAGCTCTCAAGGACCTCCCCGTCTTGAGCTCTTAAGGACCTCTCCGCTTTTAGAGAAAATCACTAAGCCTACCTAGTTTTGTGGAAGAAGAAAGATAATATTTCATTTCATAAATCAATAATCATTTATTTATGAGGGGATATGGGGTCCTATTTATAGGATTCTTCACACATGAAGATTTCATAGGACTCCTTTGAATTTAAATTATATTTAAATTTGAATTCTAAAACTCTCCTTGGCTTCTTGACTCCTACCTTGAATTTTGAATTTTAAATTCCTTCTCTCCATAGCTTGGGTGACAACATGAAAAAAGTATTCAGCAAAATGAAGATAGGGCCCTAATCTACTTCTTATTTAGCGCTAAACCCTTCTTAATATGATTTTTATTCCACTTGATCAGTAACATGGGATAAGAAGGCCTCTTCAAATGTGTAGGTTTGAATTTAAAGTCTCCTCCTTTGAATTTGAGATGATCCTCCTTTTATCTTGGACTTTTTCCTTTGAATTTTGGATGAGCCTCCACTTATCTTGGACTTTCTCCCATTTAAAATTTGAATAGACCATGGGTGGGCGTCATCTTGGAGTGGGTGATAAGAGGGAATGAGGGGGCGCCAAATAAGAAGAAGAGTCTTTCTGCTTTACTCCTCTCAATTGGCGCCTCCTTGAAATGGGCGATGAAAATGGATGGACGCCTCTCTTGGATAAGGATGAATTTAAAGTTGTCCAAATATCCAATTGTCAGGTTGTCCCAATGTCAGGATGTTCCAATGTCTGAATGTCTGGTGAAAAATTTGGACAACCCCTTTTTGGCTTAGAATTGATCCACCAAGGTGATGATGACTTGGATCTTAGATAATTATGACTCCCCTTGACTTATTCAAGTACTAATTACAGGACTCAAATTGGATAATTCACCAAACAAAGCAAATTAATGCTATTTACAAGACTCTTAAACCAATTGATGGACTCAATGGACTCAATTGATAACTCAACAATCCTAATTGATCAAATTATACTCAATTTGATCAAATTACAACTCAATTTGACCTAATTACAAACTCAAAACAACTAGGACTCGAGTGCTCTTTATAAAGAACACATGGACTTACTCATTGATGATCCAAATTGAATTGGAAAAGATTTGCTTCCTCTTCCTGGCTCTTGTGTCCCCACCAATTCTCCTGGGATGGAAGGAACTCGATCCCGTTGAGTATGGGTCAATTCGGCTCTGGTAATGTTCTAGCAAGTCAGGGTTCAACTTTTGAAGATCCTCTCTGGTGATTCAAGAATCCTCAGACTCAGGTCTCCCTTGCCAATGAACCAGATATCTTTGATAGTTTTTATTTCTAGTAGTTATGATCTTATCATCCATGATCTGCTCAATCTTTTCTCTCCTCTCTGGTAATTTGGCTCGTGAACATTCTGGGATAGAGTCACTCTCAAAGGTGGGATCGGGCTCAAATGGCTCACCAGGTATCATCATTAGTTCCTTAAACTCGACTAGATTAGATATATTGAAGGTCGGACTAATACCTAACTCAGATGGTAAGTCTAGCATATAAGCATTAGTCCAATCTTCTTTATAATCCTATATGGTCTAGCACTACGAGCATGTAGTTTCTTCATGGTTCTTACTAGAAACCATTCAGGTCATAACCTGATCATGACGAAGTCCCCTTCGTTAAACTCTTTAAATCTCTTATGTAAGTTAGCCTCGTGCTCATATAATTCATTGCTCTTTTAATTTGTTACTAATTTCTTTATGCAATGCTTTGACATGCTGTGCAAATGACTCTATGGACTCTGGGACTCAGACTGACACTTGACAAAAAACAAACTCAACTATATAATCCTATTGAGAGGAATTTTAATGGACTCTTAGGGTCTAAACCTAACAAACAATTGATTCTCTAGGTTTGACCTTGGTCTGGTATGCACATGAAAAGTTACCATGGATCCCTAGCAAATGCCATAAGGTCTTCCAAAAGTAGGCAGCAAAAGGGATGGGCTTTAAGGGCTTATGCAACCTGGTAATCTCTTCAAAATGAAACCTAATGGCTCTAGAAGCATGATAAGGGAAGGGTAGGAAATAGGAATCGAAGTCTTGGGATAACTTAGGGAAAGCATGAAACAGACCTTGGTTACTCAGGATGACCTTAAGATTTGAATATTGATCTATTGGTGTAAGATATATGGCAGGCGGGATGCTTCCAGGTGACGAAAGGTCATCTGGAAGGTCTTCAGGAAGTTCATCTTGAAAGTCTTCTAAAATAATGTCGACCTCCTGGGGTTGTTCCTTAGGGACTTGAAGGAGGTCTTGTGTCGAGGCTAAAGGATTGGGTTCTTCCTGAGCGCATTGAGTTATGGGAACCAAGTCCTCACTAATTTCCTGTTGTTCTGATGTTTCAGGACTAGACTTAACAATTTTTTCTTTTCTAAGGGTTTCCTCAGGTAAGGTACTAGAATTGTCCTCCTCGAAGTCTTCTACTTCATATTCATCCATTAGGTTTTCTCTAGCTTCATATATTTCCACTACGATTTCAGCTTGAGTAACCTTCTAGTCAATTAACTCTAAGTCTGTAATAGATATTTCCTCTTCAGGGTCATTCTTAAGAACAAACGGGGTCACAGGAGTGGGTCAGCTCGGATTAGGATTTAGTTGGCTCTAATAAAAATTGGGTTGACTCTGTTATAGAATGGGTCGACTCGGATGGACTAGGCTAGATCCTGATTTTTGATAAGGGGCACTAATCCAAATGGGTTATGGCCGATGAATTCTGGATCCAGGGAAAGTCAGTTTAGGTGAACCAGGGTTAGTCCGGGCCCTACGGGTTCTTTCTAGGTTGTCGAGTCGCTTATATAGTCGGTCACACCTATTGTCCATCAGGGCACATTGTTCATTGAAGGTCCTCAGTAAAGTTTCTATAGTGGACTCAATGATCAGACTGGGTTGGGTTTGGCCTGCTCTAATGGTCATGCAATGCAAACATTACAAAACAACCTAAGTCTAGGGTTCCTAGACCTAAGGGCCAATATAGTGCTTAGTCAAGGTAATAACCGAGACTGTAGTAACTCCTCGATTGGCCAGGTAAGAGGTGGGGTGGTGGGAGGCTCCCCTCACTTTCGTGAGGTCCAAATTAAAGAACCACCAGTCTGCTTAAGGCATTTGCCTTTGGACCTCTAGGCTTAGACACCAATTCTCAGAAGCACACACAGAAGTGACTACTATAACGGGTTAACACGTATATAAAACCCGACCTATTGCTGTCCATAGCTTTAAGTACTACTCAATTTTAATTAAGGCTTAGGACTATGCAAATGGGGTTGGTTGTTTTGGGCTAAGGAAAGGGTCTCAATCCTTCCCTTATATTATATTGCTTGCCCTTAAGTGTTTTCAAATAAATGCACAATCAAGATAAGATAAGGTAACACGGACAATTTAAAATTCAAACTTTATATTTCAAATTTTAAGTTTAGATTTCATATTTAGATTTTAAATTTTATTTTTTTTTAAAAAAAAAATTTAATTTTTAAATTGCAGAAATTAAACTTTTATGGAATTTAAACTATATGAAATTCTAAAATAAAAATATTTTCGAGCAGTAATCAGGCTTTCATAAATTCTATAGATCGAATTAAATCCTAATAAAATAAAAAAAATAAAACCAAATGTAATGAATCCAACGCAATAAAAATTAGAATTTTTTGATATTCCTACATGTAGAAACAATTAAAAGAATGGACCATATATTGAAATAAATAGGATGCAGAAAATTAACCCTAAAGATGCATTCCTCTTCGTTTTCTTTTTCAGGGGTCAATTCACAGTGGCACCCCTACATGCCATAGAAAATTTTCTTTGAATGGGATGTGAGGGTCTTGCAGCCCTACTTTTTTCTATGATTAGACGGCCATGGTGAAGCACCCGATCATAGTACTTAAAGAGAATTCAACTAGCATGAAACCCTAATCTAACCTAATGCACTGATACCAATAAAATTGATGCGGGATGGTTACGATGCAGTGTAGGATGATTCAATTTTAACTTAGATGATTTAGAGAGCAATGATCATAGTAAAGCAACTAACATAATAGATTGAAGAGAGTAAAGAAAGCAATTAACCACTTACCCGCAATCCGCTCCGCAAGCTATGAAGATTAAGGACCCGATGGATAGGAAACCATCTAAGATCAAGCTATTCCATGCTTCAATTACTAAATCCAATATGAAAAGGATTGGTTACTTATCCCAATGGAGATTCTCTTCGACTCGAGATGGATCTGCTGCTTGGTCAATCAGATTTTGTAATAGGATAAAGATCGGGACTCCATATTTTAGATCTACCATTAGATTTGTTGGAAAATGTGTCCAAAGCCAATTGTATACTGTAGACAGTTGTACATTTGATGTAATTGTATATGAATTATATTATTGAATAAAATATTTATTTTGGCAGTTCATCACTATTTCATCTTTCTGTATTGAGTTCTTGAGTGATGAAGTCTTTAGGACTATTTGTATGTGATATAGAGAGGATATATCATATAGTCCTAAAATTGTTCACAACTAAATGATACACTTATTTCAGGATGATAGTATATCAAGTATAGGTCGTTGTGTGCCATAGTCGTTGGTTGTCCTCTTAACCAAGGAGTGTGGAGACACTGGTATGGCATGCAGATGTTGTGTTTGACATTTCATCGAACGTGACCCGTCTGTACTTTTTCTGCGTAGAGTTTTTGATATGGACATAGTTATCCCTCAGACATGAGATCGTCATGGTAGCTTGCAAGCAACTCACTGTACTTTGGTGCTGGACTATCTGGATTTCTAATTCAGGGATGGAAGGCTTCTGGGTGCAGTTAAGTACTCGTGTAGTAGTGGTCGGATCAAGATGGATTGACCCTTCCAAAGTATTTGGAGCATATACTTACTATGTTTCAATTTAGCAAAACCTTGGCTAGGGTAGTCTTTGTAAAGTGTTACAGGACTTGTGAGGTTGAGACACATTATTAATGGACTTTATGGGTTGGGCAGTTTAACCCTAAGTCTTCCTGAGCATTGAGATCAAAGGGATTAATTACAGGGTTTTCGTATCTCCTGGTTCTTGATTGTTGCTCTGCAACTTCGACATATCCGTACGTCGGGTGTCATTGCTAGATGGCAACTTTGACTGGTATTGGAAATGTTCCAGTGCTACCGGCTTAGTGTTCGAACCTATGGGGTCACACACCATAGGGGTTTCTACTTGATCTAGTGATCGGAGAACGATTGGGAATCGTTCATGAACTCACAAAGGAAAAGTATTTTTCCTTATCCTAGTGTCGACACTTGATATTCTTGAAAGTGTCGACACTTGTGTAGGTGTCGACACTTGTTGATTTCGCAAGTGTAGACACTTGATGTCACAAAAGGTTGTGACATAAATTTTTTCACTAAAAGTTGGTGATGCATGGAGGTAAATTAAGTAATGTGATTACTTGATAGCCCAATTTGATTGAGCTATAAAAATATGGAACAAATCAAATGGGATTTGGTTCGAAATCAGTTTGGGTCCAATTGGGTTGAACCCAATGTATGCACACTTGACCCAATTGATTTCAGTTATGAACTGGAATTAATTGAGATATTAATCTAAATTTAAATATATTTAAATTCAGTTTTGGGGAGTTATGTAACCTCTCATGATCATAACTTCCTATAACCACCCATAACCCCTCCATAACCACCCATAACTCCCTACTCTCCCTCTCCCTCTCCACCTATATGATGGGCTGAAATGGGAGGATAAAAATAACTGATAATTTAGCAAAGAAATGCTGGAAAAATCAAAAGGGAGGAAAGAGAAGAAACTAAGAAAGGTTCTAGATTTTGTACGGTGTGAGGACTTTGGGAAAAGAGTGTGCATGTTTGTACCTAGTGATCTAGGTCTTGGGATTGAGTGTTTGGGAAGGGTTTCAACATCTCATTCTCCACCTCTTGAGTTTCTTCATTCATTCGAAGAGTCCGGCATCGAAAGAAAAAAAGGAGTCCCGATCAAATCGTTCCACAACAAGCTAGCACTTGGAGTGGAAGTGGATTTTGAAAGAGCCCCGGTGTGAACCACCTGTAGCGGCCGGACACGTGTGCGGCTAAGCAGAGTTCTCCTACCTCTTCCTGGATCTTCCATAATGGAGAGCGTCTCCACTTCATACGAGGTATAGTTTTACATATAAAGATATGTTGCTATGAAATGTTCATAGCATGAGTTCATGATTTCATAGTTTATATTACTCATTCATGCAAGATCTTGGGATAAGTAGCATAGAAAAGTTCTAAAACATGCTTAGATTAAATGTTAATCTTCTTTATTATGCTTCCACTATATATTATTTTGAAAAAGTTTTAAAATAGAAAGCATGCCCGCTATATTTTTCCTTTCAATTGGTATCAGAGCAACAAGGTTGCTCTAGCATGAATGTTTAGTATAAACATTATGAAATCAGTTTAATTTCTTACGAGTACTTGGATTGAGTGCCATTGTGAAGGACTTATGAAGAAGAGAAAGAAAAGAAAAAGTAAAGATTAAAATGTTTTGATCTTTATTATGTTCTAAATTTGAAGTCATAAAATATTTTAAAAATGTTCTAAAGTTAGTTTATGATTGTTATGTTAAATAGTTTAACATAAAATTCAAGTTTAGAAAAGACAGTTTGGGTTTTGCATTTCTGTGCTTGGGTTGGATGAAGTGTCGACACTTGGTTTACCTAGTGTCGACACTTGGGTATCTATGTGTCGACACTTGGGCTTCTAGGTGTCGACTTACGAACAAAAACACAGAAACTGGTTTACTATTTTTCACTGTGTGTCGACCTGTCTCAGAGTAGTGTCGACACCTTGGTGTCGACACTTGCTGCTGAAGTGTCGACACTTCACAGTGAACAGAAATTCAAAAGTTCGATTTTCTTGTAAAAATGTTTTACAAAGTTTATTGAAAATGTTTCAATCTGATGTATGATTAACTTAATTATGAATTAAGTAAATCTAAGTGACTAAATGATCTAGGGATATGATTCTAAGATCTAAGTCATATTCATAACTTTGGATTAAATGGGTTAGCTTGAATTAGGTCCTAATTGGGTTAGACCTAAGTTTAGATGAATTGGACTTAATAGAGAATTAATTTAATCAAATGTTGAGTTAATGTTCTTCTCTAGTATCTATCTAATAGTTAGATTGATTGGTCCATACGTCTAAATGGACTTAATCTTGGCTTCGTGGTAGGACCCGATTCCTTAGGCTAGCCTAATCAAAATTGGTGAACCAATTGGTGTCTAAGGTAAGTATGGCAATTGATCTATGGTTTTTGGGGCTACCTCTTTCCTGGCCAATGATATTGGTGTCTAAGGAAAGATGGTTAATGGCTTAACCCATAACCTTGATCTCACTTACCTGGCCAATGTGGTCAACCAGATTTGATTAGTTAGCTCATTGATTCAAGTTAGCCCATGCCAACAAGGTTAATCAGCTTGACTGATTTAGGTGCCATGGATTTTGTGGTTCATGTAACCCTTTCATTAACATATGAAGTTAGTGGAAGATAATTCATGACTTATCCTTTCTCTTCTGTCACAACATGTATAAAACCTCTAAATTATTAGGTCCTTAAAAAGATGGAAATTATATGATAATTTTTTGTCTTAGCCTCTTATTAAGGTGTTTGGTAATGAGTCCAGTAGTGGGGTGATCATCGGCAAATCTACAGATCGGGTGGTCATCATGCTATTGGAATTGCCATTCATTATATGGTGGCATAGTGCAACTTTCTTGACAGGTAGTCAGGTTAGCTGGCCAAAGTCGGGCTTGATCATTTGTTAGCTAGAAGCATTAAGATCAGTCATGTTAATGGTTGGACCTAACCGGGACCTTCTTTAGCAGGTAGCCCAAAGGCCGATTGAAGTGTTCCTGGGGCAAAATAAATTACTAGGAGTTGTTTGGAGAAACAACTGGTTATGAACCTACCTTTAGATGAGCATGGGTTGGTCGACCAAAGTCGGGCTCATGTATTGTCTATTGGATTCTGGTACCAACTAAGGGATAAGTGTTATTCTTCGGATTGGAGGTAGAGGCTACTAGTCTGAATAAAATAGTGGGAGGAACTTTTAGACAAAAGACCATGTCGTGAAGTTTTAAATAATTCATATACTAAATAGTCTTGGTTTTCTCCTTTTCAGATAATGTCTACTAATCTGTCACTCCGGTCATTATTAGATAATGACAAGCTCATAGGACCCAACTTCGATAGCTGGTATCGAAGACTGAGAATCGTTCTCGAGCACGAGCGAATCCTTTATGTATTAACGGATCCGGCATCTAAGGGCCAGCCCCCATCGCACATACTGCAGTTAGGGATGCTTATCAAAAGTGGATCTTTGACCATACTACGGTGCGGTGCATTATGTTGCCAGCTATGAACGACGAGTTCAGTCGTAGATTCGAGGAGGCCCAGCTGGAGGAAATCCTTCAAAAGTTGAAGAAATCTTTTGGTGCCCCAGACGACGTTGAAAGGTACAGGGTTTCCTCTACCATCTTCAACGCTTGAATGACTAAGGGGTCCTCGATCACTGATCATGTATTGTACATGATCGAGATGATCGAGCACCTGGCCAAACTCGGATATCCTTTCCACGAGCAGCTTGGGAAGGATACGATTTTGAATATTTGCCTCCCTCCGACTTACCTTTTCTAGATCACTATAGATTGACAAGGCCTGTAGTCAACTACCATGGGTTGATGGGGTTGCTGCAGACTTATGAAAAGGATCACCAGCTCCAAAAGAGCTTGGTGAATTTAGTGGGAGGCAGTGCGGCAAGGCGTCGCCCCTTTAAGAAAGGGAAGAAGAATAAGAATAAAATGGTGCAAAGTGCTGGGCCCAGTCAGGCTAAAAAGAGGGCTGACCAGAGTCAGGCAGAATGCTTCTACTGTAAGAAGCTGGGTCATTGGAAGAGGAATTGTTCTTCTTACCTAGCTACACTTGACTTGAATAGGCCAAAGAAGAAGAAGCAGCAAAAAGTTGCTAGACAAGGTATTTATATGATAAATCCTTGTTGTTTTTCTATTTGTGATACTACTAACTGGGTATTGGATACTGGTAGTCCTTACCACATTTGCAATACGTTGCAGGGACTACAAGTTAGTAGAGGATTCGAGAATGGCGAGAGATTTCTGAACGTGGGGAATGGAAGTCAAGCTCCAGTCCTAGCATTGGGAATTGTCAATCTGTTTTTCGAGTCTTGTAAAGTTGTTCTTAGTGATTATCACTATTGTCCATCATTTCTTGTAAATATCATCTCTGTAGGCCAGTTGGCCAGTAATGATTATGAACTATTAATCAAGAGTGATTTTTGCAAAGTCATTATGAATGATATTGTGGTTATGATTGGACATATTAAGAATGGCATTTACATTTTATCACAGCCTGTTAGTGTAATGTACATTTCACGCAAACACCCTAAATTAGATAATGTCAGTGATGCTTATCTCTGGCACTGTAGGCTAGGTCATATAAACAAGAATAGAATCAACAGGTTAGTGGGAGAAGGTCTCCTAAACATAAGTGATTGTGAATCACTGCCGACCTGTGAATCTTGTTTACTTGGTAAAATGACCAAGTTACCTTTTACTAGAAAAATGTACGAGCCAATGACATTTTGTATATAGTACATACTGATGTATGTGGACCAATGAATGTCGATGCCAAGGGTGGGTATAAATATTTCATTATGTTTACAGACGACCTTTCAAGGTACGGTTATGTCTTTTTGATGAGACATAAGTCTGAATCATTTGAAATGTTCAAACGGTATCGTAGTGAAGTTAAAAAACAAACCGTGAAGCTTATTAAAACCCTTCGATCAGATCAAGGTGGTGAATATCTTTTTGGAAAGTTTCTGACTTATCTTGAAGAGAATGGGATTCTCTTTCAATGGACACCTCCTGGGGCGCCCCAGTTAAATGGTGTGTCTGAAAGGAGGAATTGGACTCTGTTGGACATGGTCCGATCCATGATGGGGTTTGCAACTCTGTCAACTTCCTTTTGGGGGTATGCTTTGGAGTCAGCATGCTATCTTCTAAATCGAGTTCCAAGTAAGTCTATTAACAAAACTCCATATGAGATATGGAATGGGCGTAAGCCGACTCTTTCAAACCTTCGGGTTTGGGGGTGTCCGGCTTATGTCAAGCATTTGGAGATAGATAAACTTGGACCTAGGTCTAATAGGTGCCTCTTTGTTGGGTATCCTAAAGAGTCTAAGGGTTATTTCTTCTATATGCCTGAGGAACAAAAGTTGTTCGTCAGTCTTAGAGCTACCTTTTTGGAAATGGAGTACCTTACTGAAGGTGCTCAAGCTACCAAGATTGAGCTTACTGAAGTTCAACAGATAGAAGAACCAAATCACTCAAGGACTGCTACAGAACCCGTTATGATAAGATCAAACCCTGAGCCTATTGACCAGTCATTAAGGAGATCCGGTAGAGTACCGCGTCAACCGGACAGATACTACGATTTTCTGGTCCGGGACGGTGATCCCATTGAGCTCAATAAGAATAACGAGGATCTGATCACTTATATGGACGCGATGCAGAGGTCTGATTTTGAGTTGTGGCTGGGAGCCATGAAATCCGAAATGGAGTCCATGGAAATCAACAAAGTATGGACTTTGGTTGATCCACCTGAAGGGGTAAAACCCATTGGGTGCAAATGGGTCTTCAAAAGGAAACGGGGCGCAGATGGGCAGGTAGAGACCTATAAAGCCCGTCTGGTTGCCAAGGGATATCGTCAACATTATGGTATTGACTATGACGAGACGTTTTTCCCTATGGCAATGCTCAAGTCCATTCAGATTATGCTTATCTTAGCTATATATCTGGACTATGAAATCTGGCAAATGGATGTCCAAACAGCTTTCCTAAATGGTGAGCTAGATGAAGAGGTGTATATGATGCAACCTGAAGGGTTCACATCCACAGATAAATCTAAGGTATGTAAGCTTAGTAGGTCCATCTGTGGATTAAAGCAGGCATCTCGGAGTTGGAACATGCATTTTGATAAGTGTATCAAGACATATGGTTTTGTTAGGAACAAAGAAAAACCCTGCATATATTAGTGGGTAAATGGTTCTGTAGTTGTATTTCTTGTACTGTATGTGGATGACATTCTCTTAATCGGGAATGACATCCCTGCATTACAGGGAATAAAGGTCTAGTTGTCATCCCAGTTTTCTATGAAAGACTTGGGTGAAGCTTCTTTCATACTAGGTATGAAGATCTATAGGGATAGATCAAGGAAGCTTCTGGGTTTGTCCCAGTCTACATACATTGATACCATGCTGAAAAGGTTCAGCATGGAGAATTCCAAGAAAGGCTATCTTCCGATAGGCCATGGAATTTCTCTTTTCAAGAAGGATTGTCCGACAACTCCTGAGGAAAGTGAGCGTATGAGTAGGATTCCTTATGCTTCGACAGTAGGGTCCATCATGTATGCCATGACATGTACTAGACCAGACGTGGCATACTCATTAGGAGTAGTGAGTCGATACCAGTCTGACCCAGGTGAAGCACACTAGAAGGTTGCAAAGACCATCCTAAAGTATTTGCGAAATACCAAGGACCAGTGGCTTCTTTTTGGAGGACCTAACTTGAAACTTGTGGGGTACACTGACTCCAGTTTCCAGTCAGATAGGGATGATAGCAAGAGTGTGTCTGGCTTTGTTTTTACCATGAATGGTGGAGCTATCTGCTGGAAGAGTTCCAAGCAGCACACTGTAGCAGACTCTATATGCGAAGCGGAATATATTGCAGCATCTGATGCAGCAAAGGAAGCTGTTTGGTTACGAAAATTTCTTGGCTAGCTGGGAGTGGTACCTTCCCTGGATGGTCCTATTCCAGTGTACTGTGATAGCATTGGAGCCATTGCTCAAGCCAAAGAGCCGAAGTCCCATCAGCGTACCAAGCATATTCTGCGTCGGTTTCACCTTGTGCGAGAAATCGTGGAGCGAGGTGACGTCGACCTTCTGAAGATCGACGACAAGGAGAACCTGGCTGACCCCTTCACTAAAGCCATTGGAATTCAAGAACTCAATGATTGTAAATGGAAGATGGGTATACGATACTGTTCTGATTGGCTTTAGTTCAAGTGGGAGTTGTTGGGAAATGTGTCCCAAAGCCAATTATCTACTGTAGATAATTGACTGGTATTGAAAATGTTCCAGTGCTACCGGCTTAGTGTTCGAACCTATGGGGTCACACACCATAGGGATTTCTACTTGATCTAGTGATCGGAGAACGATTGAGAATCGTTCGTGGACTCACAAAGGAAAAGTATTTTTCCTTACCCTAATGTCGATACTTGATATTCTTGAAAGTGTCGACACTTGTGTAGGTGTCGACACTTGTTGATTTCGCAAGTGTAGATACTTGATATCACAAAAGGTTGTGACATAAAATTTTTCATTAAAAGTTAGTGATGCATGGAAGTGAATTAAGTAATGTGATTACTTGATAGCCTAATTTGATTGAGCTATAAAAATCTGGAACGAATCAAATGGGATTTGGTTTACAATCGGTTTAGGTCCAATTAGGTTGAACCCAATGTATGCACACTTGACCCAATTGATTTCAGTTATGAACTGAAATTAATTAAGACATTAATCTGAATTTAAATAGGTTTAAATTCAGTTTTGGGGAGTTATGTAACCTTCCATGACCATAACCCCTCCATAACCACCCATAACCCCTCCATAACCACCCATAACTCCCTACTCTCCCTCTCCCTCTCCACCTATATGATGGGCTAAAATGGGAGGACGAAAATAACTGATAATTCAGCAAAGAAATGCTGGAAAAATCAAAAGGGAGGAAAGGGAAGAAACTAAGAAAGGTTCTAGGTTTTGTACGGGTGTGAGGACTTTGGGAAAAGAGTGTGCATGTTTGTACCTAGTGATCTACGTCTTGGGATTGAGTGTTTGGGAAGGGTTTCAACATCTCATTCTCCACCTCTTGAGTTTCTTCATTCATTCGGAGAGTCCGGCATCGAAAGAAGAAAAGGAGTCCTGATCAAATCGTTCCACAATAAGCTAGCACTTGGAGTGGAAGTGGATTTTGAAAGAGCCCCGGTGTGAACCACCTGTAGAGGCCGGACACGTGTGCGGCTAAGCAGAGTTCTTCTACCTCCTCCTGGATCTTCCGCAGCGGAGAGCATCTCCACTGCATACGAGGTATAGTTTTACATATAGAGATATGTTACTTTGAAATGTTCATAGCATCAGTTCATGATTTCATAGTTTATATTACTCATTCATGCAAGATCTTGGGCTAAGTAGCATAGAAAAGTTCTAAAAGCATGCTTAGATTAAATGTTAATCTTCTTTATTATGCTTCCACTGTAATTATTTTGAAAAATGTTTTAAAATAGAAAGCATGCCCGCTATATTTTTCCTTTCAAGATCTTGGTTCGGAAGCAAAGGATCCATCCTCTAAAGTTCTTGAACACCTGGGATCTGCAGAAAAGGCAGCAAATAAGATTTTAAGATCAAAGTAAGTAGGCTCCAAAATGAAAAAAAAGAAATGTTGGATGTATAGGGCTTGTAGAAGCTCGGTAGCAGCTTGAAGAATCCGACAGAACCTCCACTCAAGAACCTCACCGCCTTGAGCTCTCAAGGACCTCCCCGCCTTAACCTCTTAAGGACCTCCCTACCCTTAGAAAAAATCACTAAGCCTACCCAGCTTTGTGGAAGAAGAAAGACAACATTTCATTTCATAAATCAATAATCATTCATTTACAAAGGGATATGGGGTCCTATTTATAGGGTTCTTCACACATGAAGATTTCATAGGACTCCTTTGAATTTAAATTATATTTAAATTTAAATTCTAAAACACTCCTTGGCTTTCCTTGAATTTTGAATTTTAAATTCCTTCTCTCCATGGCTTGGGCGACAACATGAAAAAAGTATTCGGCAAAATGAAGATGGGGCACTAATCTCCTTCTTATTTAGTGCTAAACCTTTCTTAATCTGATTTTTATTCCACTTGATCGACAACATGGGATAAGAAGGTCTCTTCAAATGTGTAGGTTTGAATTTAAAGTCTCCTCCTTTGAATTTGAGATGATCTTCCTTTTATCTTGGACTTTTTCCTTTGAATTTTGGATGAGCCTCCACTTATCTTAGACTTTCTCCCATTTAAAATTTGAATGGACCATGGGTGGGCATCATCTTGGAGTGGGCGACAATAGGGAATGAGGGGGTGCTAGATAAGAAGTAGAGTCTTTCTGCTTTACTCCTCTCAATTGGCACCTCCTTGAAATGGGTGATGAAAATGGATGGACGCCTCTCTTGGATAAGGATGAATTTAAAGTTTTCCAAATATCCAGTTGTCCGGTTGTCCCAATGTCAGGATGTTCCAATGTCCGAATGTCTGGTGAAAAATTTGGACAACCCCTTTTTGGCTTAGAATTGATCCACCAAGGTGATGATGACTTGGGTCTTGGATAATTATGACTCCCCTTGACTTATTCAAGCACTAATTACATGACTCAAATTGGATAATTCACCAAACAAAGCAAATTAATGCTATTTACAAGACTCTTAAACCAATTGATGGACTCAACGGACTCAATTGGTAACTCAACAACCCTAATTGACAAAATTATACTCAATTTGATCAAATTACAACTCAACTTGACCTAATTACAAACTCAAAATAACTGGGACTCGAGTGCTCTTTGTAAAGAACACATGGACTTACTCATTGGTGATCCAAATTGAATTGGAAAAGGATTGCTTCCTCTTCCTAGCTCTTGTGTCCCCACCACCATTGGGGTGGGTTCTTCCTTCATCTTCATTCCAATCCTTCTTCCCCAGCTCCTTTATTCTTCCCAGGTTAGAACTCTGAGTTCACCTTATAGAAATGACTAGGTCCATGAATACTTTTGTCGTCGACTTGCCTTTCGCTGGTAGAGATGAAGGTGAGTCCTCCGATGGCCATGATCCATCTAAGGCAAGGGGCCCTCAATATAGGGAATAATTGGGGCCCGTGTCTATCAGAAATACCATAACCGAGTCTAGGTTAGCCTTCCTGTGGAAGTATTATAAAATCCTACAGGATTTACACGCCTTTGTCTCTCACTCTGGTGAGAGAATAAACAAACCTCCTCTTGGGTCCATAGTAGTGTACGAAGAGCAGCTGAAGGCTGGTCTTCATTTTTCTCATCATTCCTTTTTTTGTTTGAATTTTTAATCTATATCACATAGTTCTAGCATAATTGACTTTGAATAGTATTTGGATAATATGTACCTTTCTTGTCCTCTATCATGATTTAGGTATAGTGCCTAGGACATCATTATTCACTTCCTTCTTCATCTTGAAGAATGACGTCCATGGCCAAGGTTGGTGGGTCATCGGCCCTCACCTTGGTCGAAAGTTTATCGCAGGGCTTCCATCTGCTTACACGAATGGAATCCTTGTTTCTTCATCCTTCTCTCTACATAGCCATGGGGCTTTAATACTAATGGAGGGAGCCTCGTTTGACCCTCAATGATGGGAAGAAGGTGATAACGGTCGACAAGGAGGACTTTGACAAACTCTCCATGGTTGAAGTCCCTTCGATGAGAGAGCTACTGAGCGAGCAAGGCCTCTTCCTCATTCAAATTAGTGCTTCCCCTTCATTAAGTATGTCCCGTCGGCTTTACTGTTAGTGTTCTTTTTGGTTGTCTTTTTTTCTTGAACTAACAACTCCTATAACTCTTCTTGCTTGCAGATGAGAAGATAAAACATGATGCTTGTAGACTCTGATAGGCCATCAAGAAGAGGGCAACGATGGATTCTTTTGGCAGATATGAGGGTAGGAAAAAGGCTCGCTCAACAGTGACCCCCTCCAGCACTCCTCCAGAGGTCCCGATCAGGGGGAACACCCCCATAGTGGTGCGAATGACCTCAGATGAAGATGACATTTTCTTGATGGAGCTTCATCTAAAGAGGGCTTCGTCGAGTAGTCTTTGGTGCAAGCAGTAGCACCTCTAAAGCAGTCGATGGTGCCTTCAACAACTAAACCATCCTCTATGCCTAGTTAAGAGGACAAAGGCAAGGCCCCAGCAATCAAGATGATGTCCGAGCTACAAGCTAGGCCCAAGCCACAGGCAAAGGAGGAAGAAGAGTGTTGCCCAGCGAAGCAACCCAAGAGGGGGGATGAATTGGGTTTTTAAAAGTTTTTGTAAGTATGTGCCTTTAAGTGCTAGTGATTTCAAGTGTTTGTGTGCTTGTTAATAAAATGCATCAGAAATAATAAGCAAATGCAAGAAGAGAAAATCAATCACACATACACAAAGCTTTATAGTGGTTCGGTGCACACCAAAGCACCTACATCCACTCTCCAAGGTCTACTTGGGAATTTCACTATAATCCCACTTGATTACAGTCGATTAGTTTTTCGGGCTCACCAATCACAATCCCTTGGTTTTCACAAGGCTAATCAAAAATCTCTTGGTTTTTCAAGATAACCAAAAACCTAGTTGGTTTTCACAAGGCTCACCAACAACCTAAGTTGGTTTCTAAAACAAGACTCACCAATAACCCAAGCACTAGTTTCAAACCACTTGAAACTAGAAACAATAATAAATTCAAGTTTAAAGTAAGAATCTAATAAGCTTCCAAAATAAAAGCAAATATCTCTTTGAAGCTCTTTGATTATAGTTGAGAAGCTTGTATCCAAGTTGTTGAAGCCTTAAATGATGCTTGAAAGATAGACTTGAATGTTTCTTGAATGTCCTTGAATGCTTGAAGGCTCAACTTCATTCAAAAGTAGTTGTTCTTTTATGAATATTTGAATGAAAGCTCATCTCTCATTCCCTCAAGAGTTTTGTCCACTTTAAATACCTTTCTAAGCCTTAAATGACCATTTTTGACTATTGGAGAGAAGAAAATGGCCATTAGTGATAAAATGGACCGATTCTGTGCTTCAAAAAATCTAGTCATTACTGTTCCTCCAGATCTTCAAGTATTGATACTTCAGTCATGAGTTGATACATGAGTCGATAATTAAGTCAACACTAGGTCAAAAAATATCTTCTGAAGCTCTCTGAAATGTACTAGTGCGTCGACACTTCTTCTGATAAATTGATACTTGAGTCAACACTTCATCTTCATGCATCGACACTTGAGAAAATACTTGAATTCAACATGTTCTATTTTCATTTTGGTCTCAGGCCTTGAGTCGATACTTGAGTCGATACATGAGTCGACACTTGAGCTTCATAAGTCGACACTTCATGCATGCCAACTGAAACTTTTTCTGCGTATCAGCTCAAGCTTCTGTGAGTTGATACCTTAAGTCGATACTTTACTTTCATGAGTCGACACTTGGCTGAAACTTTCTTAAAACTCTACTGAAACTCTACTGAAACTTCTTCAACTCCAAGATTTGAGTTCTTCAAGGTTATTCTTGTAAATCAAGATCTATTAAACTTGAAATTTCATCCATAAAAGTGACTTCTTCAACAAGATGACAAGCAATTGAACTTTCAAGCAATTGAACTTTCCTCCAAACTTTTCTTGTGAGCAAATTGATACACTATAATGATCTCAAACTATAGGGTAAATAGTTATCCATTTGAAACATCCTACAAAAACTTCTTAAACATTAGAAAAGAGTTAGTATCAAATGCATGCTCCAATATTTTGTTATCATCAAAATCATTCTAGGGGTCAACACTACTGTTACAAAGTAATGCCATTTAGACTGAAAAATGCTGGGGCAACCTTTCAAAGGTTGATCAACAAGGTATTCGAAAAGTAACTTGGGAGGAGCATGGAGGCGTACGTTGATGATATGATCATAAAAAGCCTCCAAAAGGCCGATCACACCAAAGACCTGGAGGAATCCTTTGATGCCCTGCGACATCATCAAATAAAGCTAAATCTGACCAAGCATACCTTTGGAGTGATATCAAAAAAATTCTTAACATTCATCGTCATAAAACAAGGGATAAAGGCTAATTCGTAAAAGATCTTAGCTATCCAAAGTATGAGACATCCTTCCAGTAAGAAAGAAGTGCAACAACTGACTGAAAGAATCACTTCTTTAAGCAAGTTCATTTTTTGATCAGCAAAGAGATGTCTTCCCTTCTTCAAAGCCCTCCACCAAACTAGAAATTTTGAGTGGTCAGAAGACTGCCAACTCACCTTCAAAGAACTAAAGAAGTATTTGGAAAGTCTACCTCTACTTTCTAAACCTCAAGAAGGTGAAACTCTATACTTATACATTTCCTCATTGAATGAAGCGATCAACTCAGTACTTGTCAGAAAAGGAGCCGACAATCTGTAGAAGCCGATCTACTATGCTAGCAAGGTACTGCATGAAGCCGAAGTAAGGTATCCTAGAATACATAAACTCATATATTTACTGGTGATTGCAGCAAAATACTTATGACCCTACTTTCAATCCCACGCCATTGTAGTGTTGACGGACTGACCCTTGAAAACCATCCTCCGATATCCTGATACTTCGAGAAGGATAGCCAAATGGACCATCAAGCTAGATAAATTTGATATCACATTCCAACCCATATCGATAATGAAGGTGCAGGTACTAGTTGACTTCCTAGCCGAATGCACATGGGGCCAGGAAAACGGTCAACAGAGGATCGAAGATGAAGTAGTCACCAAAAAGGACTTAGAATCCATATGGATACTTCATGTGAATAGAGCCTCCAACTCTATTAGGTGTGGAGCCAGACTCATACTGGCCAACCTTGATGAGCAGACCATGGAATACGCCCTTCACTTTTCCTTTCAAGCTTCAAACAATCAAGTGAAATATGAAGCATCTTGATAGGACTCAAAATCACCAAAGAACTAGAGATTCGAAAGATTAAAGTCTTCTCAGATTTTCAATTAGTGGTGAACCAAGTTAAAGGTGAATTTGAAGCTCGAGACCCCACTATGGTCAGGTACCTGAAAAACTACTTCAGATTCCCTCAGTCGGACCTAAATAGAGTACCTGGAATATCCAAGCATATCAAAAAGATTTTAGAGGTACACCAAATCGAGCATGAGCTCTGTTAGATGGATCCTATTATTAAATTTCTGAACGAGGGTGTGTTACCTGAAAACAAGGGCGACACCAAACAAGTCCATTGGATGGCCTTCCAATATATTATCCTAGATGGAACTTTATACAAAAGATCCTTCATGCAACCCCTATTAAAATGCTTAGGACCGTCGGACGTCGACTACACCTTAAGAGAAGTACATGAGGGCATATGTGGAGACCATCTGGGAGGTAGATCGCTAGCCTATAAGGTGATTCATCAAGGTTATTATTGGCCGACTATCCAAAAGGATGCAACTGACTACGTCCGAAGATATGACCAGTGTCAAAGATACTTTAACATCCAAAGATGCCTTGCAAGCCAGCTGACTCAGCTAATAGCTTCGTAGCCTTTTGCCCAATGGAGAATGGATATCCCTCGACCCATTCTCTCCGGCCTCTGGACAATGGAAGTTCCTTATTGTAGCCATCGACTACTTTACTAAATAGATCAAAGCTGAACCCTTGGCTCACATTACTGAAGGAAAGGTCAAAAACTTCATTAAGAACTCCATTATCTTCCAGTTCAGGATCCCTCATGCCATCATCACCGACAACGAAAGGTAATTTAACAATCCCAAGTTCAAAGACTTCTGCATTCATATCATATTCTCCACAAGCTGACCTTTGTCGGTCATCCTCAACTAATGGAGAAACCAAAATAACCAACAGGATGATTCTCCATGGTCTGAAGACCAGGCTGAACGATGCCAAAGGGCTCTGGACAAAAGAACTGAACTCAATCCTTTGGGCATATCGGGCAACCCCCAAGATGGCTACCAGGAAATCTCCATTCAACTTGGTCTATGGCACTGAAGCAGTTCTCCCGGTGGAAGTCACTTTACAATCTCTAAGGATTGACCACTTTAAAGAACCTGAAAATTTGGAGCGTCGTAGAGCAGACCTAGATCTACTTCAAAGCACCAGATTTCAGGCTTAAATGAAGATGTCTACGTACCGACAAAAGATCGCCAGTACTACAACTCCAGGGTAAAGGAACGAACCTTCCAACCTGAAGACCTAGTATTACAAAGGACCAAAGTATCCAAGCCGATGAAATAAGGTAAACTCTCTCCCAATGGGAAGGACCTTACTGCATCAGAGAAGTCGTATGCCTAGGAGCTTATTGGCTTGAAACTCTAGATGGTTCTCTACTAAATCGACCTTGGAATGTAGAAAATCTTTGCAAGTACTATCAATAAAAAATCTTTCTTTGGATGGTATCAACAAAGTATCTAATCAAAGGTGGGCCTGACCAGCCTACCTTATCATCAATAAAAAGTACAAGAGCAACCTAATCAACCTACCCTAATGATAAATCCGATGAAATGCAAAGACGGGCCTGACTAGCCTACCTTATCATCAATAAAATGCACAAGAATGCCCTAATTAGCCTACCCTAATGGTAAATCCAATGAAATACAAAGGCAGGTTTGACCAGCCTACCTTATCATCAATAAAAAGTACAAGGATGGCCTAATCAGCATACCCTAATGGTAAATTCCATGAATGCTAAAGCGGGCCTAACCAGCCTATCTTATCATCATTGAAAAGCATAAGAGATGGGCTTAATCAACCTACTCTAATGGTAAATCTGACAACATGCAAAGATGGGCCTAATTAGCCTACCTTACCTATATATAGCCTACAAGTGCAAGCAGATGAACTAACTTGTCTACAGTATCAGCTAGATCGGACTCTTCAATCTGCGATAAAGATAAGATCAATCTAAGTCAGTAAAGAACCCTAAGGTTTCTCATGGAAATACTTTGATTCATCATCTATCGTACCAACCAATCCATACTTAGAAAAATTTCAAAGTGCATTCATTAAAGGGTGCTCATTGAACAAAAGAAAAGTTTCATTTATCTAAAAAAATTCTATATATACTTCCGAAAGGAAGTTGATCTACATGAACAGACAAAGAAAAAAGAAAAACTGCATACATAAAGATTATTTTTCTTCGGTTGATCCAGAAGTTGGAGCAGGAATGATTGCTTCTAGGATGGATACTTCTTCGATTGTTGGAGCTGGCATATCTTCGACTAATTTTTCTACTCCTTCTTCCTCATCAATATTAGTGTTGGCAACGGTAATGGTGGAGATGTCTAAATCCAGATATATCTTCTTGACTTTTTTCAGGTAGTCCTGAAAGCCAATGTTGTAGCCCTTTACCCCCACCTCATTCATTTCATCATCGAAAGTCTTGGATTTCTTATATCTTTCGATGGCATGAAGAGCTTCTTGGTCGGCTAGCTCCGCCCTCTGTTCGATCGATTCCACCCTTTGCTCAAGGGTATTGATCTTCTAATAAAAGATTGATAGTAGTGGCCTGGTCCAATTTCTATTTTGCAGCTGCTCAGAGTTTCTCAGCCACTTCTTTCTCAACTTTAGCCGACACCAACTAGTCTTGAAGACCTTTATTGAGATCGGCAAATCCATGGATGCTCTCCTTTATTAAAGAGATTTCATGTTTAAACTGCTAAGAAAAATATGGACAAAGTTAGCAGCAATAACAAAGACTTATGAAAGAAAATCTTGAAGATAATTTTAACATACACCTACAGTATTTTTGAATAGATGGAGGTAAAAATGTCCTCCAGCTGATGCTTTTTCATTATCTCCTAATCCTTCTGGAGAATATTAGCCTTCAGCATGGTCTTGGCTAATCTTGGATTGTCAAGACCAACATTAGCAACATATACTGTGAAGCCCCCGAAGCCTTTTTCTTCAACGACTTATGGTTCGGGTCTGGCTTGTGGCTCAGACATCGTCTTGGTAATAGGAGCCTTACCCTTATCCCTTTCACTAGACTCCATAGATGGTTCAGTGGTGGATGGCGATGTCAGCTTTTCAATGAATGTATGCGGTTGCTCTGAGGATAAATCTGCTGACACTTTCTTTGAAGAATGCTCCAATGAAGGAACATTATCCTCATCTAACGTGGACTCTACAACTATAGGGGTATTGTCTCGAACGGGATCCTTTGAAGAAGTGGGGGTTAGAGCCGTGGATGAATGGGTCTTCTTTGTACCCCTTCATTGTGATCTCCTTAGAGGTTCTGTGGTCGCCCTCCCCTTGATGGCCTGTTGGAGCCTTCTAACATCTAGCTTCATCTTGACATCCATGAAGGAAAAAGAAAATCAAAATTTATTAATTAAGAAAGAATGAAGGAACTGGCAGGAGGTAAGAACCGGGATAAAAGACTGCTCAAAAGACAAAGATGCTGATGGCATAAAAGATTTAACCCCCGGGGACAAAGGCCTCTTATATAGGAGACACTGATAGCCTGGATTTCTCGTTCAACCCTTGAACATCTCTTTGATCGTAGCACATGTATACACTCCAATCGACGGGAGTCGAGGCGACGACTTCGATTCGTGAGAAGGTAGTTAAGAGAAATAAAAGGACCATGACTGATCCAATTTTGAAGGCACGTGGCTTTAATAACTCTGATCGATGTGATCCCATGATCTGAATAATAACTTCCTCGCCAATGAAAATGAAACATCTGACAAGGACAGTATGTCCCACTAATGATGGATCAAAATCATCGGTAGAAGCCAAGATTTGTCATTATTGAAAAGTACCTCTTTCCCTCTCTTCATTAAAGAAGCCTATCTTTTATCTATATATATAAAAAGAAAAAGAGAAAGGGGAAAGGGGGTAATATAAGAGTGGATCAACGCTCTGAGGCCGATTCACACAAGAATGCTCACTAACATATAATGGCCAATCATTTATCTATCAGGCTGATATCCTTATTGAAAAGGATCCGAGGACTCCATACTTAAAGAAATTTCTCTCTGAATGGGACTTGGTTTATGTCTGATGACTTCATACTAAGAAAAATTTTGTTCAGAATCGAAGGTATTAGATAGCCGATTACTTTATACTTAAAAAAATTCTTTCGGAGAAAGTTACACAATTACATAACTTGGAAAGAAAAAGTATTCTTCATTCATTTCAAAAAAGAGTACATTTACATTTCAGTTCAGACAAAAACAAAAAGAAAAGAAAGGTAAAAGAACACAGTCATCCATTATGGGGATGACCTCCGGGTCAGCCAAAGAAGGAAGCTCTTCTATTTAGATCGGAGCTTCTGGATTAGCTACAATCGGGACCTCCTCCGATTGCCTTGAAACTTCTTTGGCTTCAACTTCAGGCTCAGGCTCTTCGTCGACCTCATACAGTTGTATGTTCGAGAGGTCCAAGTCTGGATAAAGTTCGTGAACCCCTTTGACGCCATCATTGAAGCCTACCCGATAGCTGACCACCCCGGACTCAGTTATTTCATCATTAAAGCTGGAAGATTTCTTGTACTCTTCAATGGCCCGGGTAGCTTGCTCCCTTGCAAAATCCGCTTCCTTGATCGCCTCTTCGGTCTTCTTCTGACATTCCTTGGCAGAGTATTCCAAGGAATGGATTTTCTTTTTTTTCTTTCTGAGCTTCGTCTCTTGCTTAGATATTTTCAGCTGGGCCTTTTTCAGTTCGATTTTCAAAGCCTGAATATTGACGATGCTCTGACCCAGTTTCTCTTCCATGGCCACTCTCAACTCTTCAGCCACTTCCTTCTCAGCTTTTGCCAATCGTAACTCTTTTCGAAGGCTTTTACTAAGACTGGTGAACGCTACTATGCCTTCCTCTAACAAGGTCACTTCATGAATCAGCTGCACCAGGCAATGAAAACAAAGAGTTAGTTATATTAATCCTAATCACAAGGGAACTAATGAGGGGAAGAACACTTACTCTCAGGATGTTTGGGTAAACCGAATCGGTGACTTGCTCGAGCCACCAATTCTTCGTCACCTCCCAATCTCTTGGGAGGAGTGTGGCCTTTAGTAGCTTCTTAGCTAGTTCAGGATTCTCCGAACCCCATCCATCCGAAAAGATAATGAAGTATACTTCGTACTCCCTGTTGGTGGGAGCATTTCTTCCTAATCCCTCTTCAACTTGAGGAGCCTTGCCTTTGTCCCGAGAGGAGAGTCAGCCCATTGGTTCATCGATGATAGGGGCAGGATTCGACCATCCTGGAGTCTGGATTAGAGTAGAGCCCCTTGAGTGGAACTCTAATAGAGGCCCATCATCATCCTCTGAAGTCATCCTCGTTGGGGTATTTCTCGAAGCCTCTTCAGCCTGAGCCCTTTTCTGACCCTCTGACCCTTCCGAAGGGACTGGCACTGGTCTCTTCCTAGTAGCCTGACGAAGCTTGCTAAGATCTGGCTTCATTTTCTCACTTGCAAACAAAAGAAACTATAAAGATCAACTAACTAAATACACAAGAAGTTAAGCAGAACAAAGACTGACTAACAATTATACCTAAAGATGGGAACTTTCTGATTCAAGCAAGGTGCAGATTATGCTTGCTCAACAGCTCTCCAACTAAAGGAATCTCGGACCCAAACATCATATCAAAGTTCGCTTGGTCGACCATTAGAACATTTTTGCCAGCATTAGCATCCAATCGGGGTTCTCTCACTTCATGTTAAAACCCCAAGCATACAAGAAGTGTACGAAGAAGAAGCCGAGTTTCCATCCATGAATGGTGGATGGCATCCCCCTAATCAATATTTGACCAGGACGAGGGTTGATGACCCACCACCCCTGGCCATGAAAATCTTTCTTCAGTATGAAGAAAGATGTAAACAAAGAAGTCCCGGGCTCTATGTTCAGAATGTTACAAAAAACCAGAAAGCTATAAATATTCTGAATGCTGCTCGGAGTCAGCTGTACTGGAACTACATGGTATAGATTAAAAACTTTTATGAAGAACAGATGCAAGGGAAACTGAAGACCGGCCTTTATGTAGTCTTCGTACAAGACGATGGCATTAGAAAGGGGATGATGTACCCTTTTATCCAGTTGAGGAAGCATTAGTGGAAGAACTACAGGAATATGGTAACGTTCCCTTAAAGGATCCAGTTTAGAAAAAGATGTTCAACTTACAACAGACTCTGGTTTGGACTCGACATTACTTACCTCCTCTAGATGGACCTACAGCATCGAAGGAAATATTTCCTCCCCTACCGATTAGAATGTCACCACCAGCGGGGACGTTCAGAGATCTAACCATGATAGAAAAAGAGGGATAAAAGAAAGGAAAAAGTTCCTACAAAAAAGGAGAAGAAAACTTGAGAAGGAAAAGAAAGTCTGGAGCGATTAAGAGAGAAGAAAGATTTCAGGGAAGACAAACAAGTTTATCTCTTGAGACAAATACCCTTTATATATGCAATGACATGGTTCAGATGGTCTCCTCGGAAAATTAGAAATGTCTCTGATCGTGCCACGTATGAGCGACCCCATCTGTGGGTACGAAGTCCTAAGGAACATCGATCGATTCGACGAGAGGAAAACTAACCTATCAACCATGATCCACAAGAATGCAACTGACGACCAAGATGGAATCCCCAAATGATGATGGATGGATATGATGATGCCACGTCCCCCATCTGAGACAAAGATGAAGAGTCGGCCGAAATGCCATAATAAAAAGAGGTGATATGACTCTCCAGCTTGTGACATTTCTCCAAGGACCAACAAGAATTCGATACCTATCCTAGACATGACAACTCAAAATAGGAAGCAATTATCATTACCAACTGGACCAGAGATTTGCCATCATTAGCAATCTCTTTTCTCTTCGAAAAATGATAAAAAATTAACACTCCCATCCTTCAAAGCAATAAATTATCTTGAAATCGAGAGTGGGGGGCAACTATTGTGATAAACTAGCTCAAAAAGATAATTACCGGTCTAAGGATTCAATTGATCCTATTTGGACTGGTTGACCAGACAGATTGACACGAAGATACTTTCAAAACCTAACGGAAGGATGATTTGACAATACGCTTCAAGCATGGCTTAAGATTAGCCTTTGCCTCGCTCTGAAGAGATAGCTCTGAAGTAAATGGCCAATCCACAATGTACACTTCGAAACAAACAGCTCCAAAGTAAATGACCTATCCATAATATGCTCTCTGAAGCAAATAGCTCCGAAATGAATGGCTGATCTATAGCTAGTGAAATAACTGCTGGCCATCTCCGAAGAGAATGGCCGACCTACTTCAAGCTAAAGCTGTCGAGAATGGACTTTGTTGTTATAACCAACCAATTATATGATTGTCACAGTTTCAGTAAGATCGAGGAACTAACCTCCGACAGTAACTACAATTAGTTGAAGGAAAATTATATTGATTAACTTTCCTAACAGAAATCAAGAAGGCTTAACTATATTCAGTTACAGCAATACCTATAAAAAGTGATAAGAGAGGACCTCTGAGATAAGCCATTCCATGCAAGTCTGAGCCCAGTCCATGACTAGCTCGCACTATACACACCTGACTCTCCACTTATTTCATCTCACTTTCTTTCTTTAAGCTCTTCATTTTGTGACCTGAACTCTATTGACTTAGACATCGGAGTGTCCCCCACCTAAGAAAATCTGATCATGGGTTTGTTTTGCAGGAATCCAAGGAGGTGAACCGACGATCCAGGCACTCCATCCGGTCTGCAAGGATCAGCGTCAACAGGGGCAATGGCCCATGGCCCCTTCCCATGGGTACATGGGTACAATCTATATAATTTTTTATAATTTTTATTTTTATTTTTTGGTAAAAAAGGGAGCTAGTGGCGATGTATCGTGTTAGCACAAGTTAAATACATTAGAGTACATATAGATAGATAAAAAGTATATATATATATATATATATATATATATATATATATATATATATATATATATATATATATATATATATATATATATATATATATCGATGATGTACTTTGAAATAAAAGTAAAGTAGTACATCATTCAAGCATTTAAGCATATCTTAATATACAACAAGTAATTAAAATGTACAACTAGAAACTAATAAACTTTCAAAGCATAAATTTATCCATTTCATCCAAAACCCATCCATCCCGCACCCCATGTTGTACGTAAGCCTTTTTTTTTTTAATTTTATTTCTTCCATCCACTTTGCACCCCATGTTGTACATAATATTGTACATAAGCCTTTTATTTTTTTATTTTATTTTTTAGTAGGATAAATGAAAGTTATGAAATGATGGCCATTTCGTTCAAATCCCATTTCTTTGCCATCTTTTATTTTTCTAATAGAATAAACGAAATGCTCATGATGAAATTAACTTGCAAGAAACCTCATGGTCGTTGAAAATCAACATCAACATCCTACTAGCCCTCTATTATTGTCGGACATCATTACATCAATCGATCGAAGAAGGTGCTAGCAATTTAGTAAAAAAAAATTAAATTGAAAATTTAAATTGAGTAATTCTCAAATTATTTATATTCTATATGTATTATTTTGGTTCTTTATAACTTAATGTTTTGGCTCTATCATTGGCAACAAGACCAGGAAAAGAGAAGAGAATACAACCTTAGGTTCTCTATCTAAGTCCAGCGAGGCGATAAGGTGATTCCAGCTAGCCTTTTCAATGGGAATCCAAGGGTAAACACCAACAAGAAGCTTGGAAATTGATGGTGATTACTTAGGATTTTGGTGGAGTTCTTAGAGGAGGAGAGGGCATCCTTTTATAGATGAATAGTGTTTTAGCCGAATTTCTTTTGCCCTGGGATTTTGGTGTTTGACGGAGTTGGGAGGGAAGACGACTTTCAATTAGAGTCATCTTCTCCTCCATCATGTGCCAAGCAAATAAGCAAGGGTCCGAGCCTTATTAGATTGGCCTAAAGGGCTCAAAGCCTATGTTATTACGATATATCCACCGCTCTTGATAGGAAAGTGATCGAGCAAATCAATCTAGGCCATCCAAATTAGATTCTTTAAAGGAGGTTGGAGCCCCTTGCAAATCCACCATACTTATGAAGGCTTGAGACACCTTCTGTTGCATTGATAGGAACTCCTATGGAACCTATTCATCAAGTGGCACCAAATCAACCTTGGGTGGTGTTCATATTGCTCTTCTCCTTTTTTTTCTTCTAGGTGGTTGGCCTCCCTATTGGTTTTTCCTTTTTTGCTTTTGTAGGATGGACTCTACTCATTGCTATCAAAGTAGAGTTGGATCCTTTAAGAGCAAGCTGGTGGATAAGAAGTGTTGCAGATAAATCACCTGTGGCTGAGGCTTTGGTGGCGTCGGGTGACCCACTCGCTACTGGATGAGATCCTGCTCTTAGGCGCTCTCCTTGGATGGAGACTTGTAAAAGATCCCCAAATCAGGTTTCTGGTAGGGGACACTCCAACGCTCAAGTCAATGGAGTGATCTAGACAATAGCAAGAGCTGAAGAAGATGGTGAGTGCCAAAATGAGCGTGGGGATATCCAAAAGCATACCTGTCAAGGGTCCTCTCTTACCTTTTTATAGTTATCAAGGATAACTGAATTCTATTGAAAAATAATCTTTTTTGGTTGAGCATAATAACTTTTTGTTGAGACCAACTTTTTTAGTTAAAAGCAACAATTTTTTATTATGGTAGCTTATTTTTTTTTCATCCACTTAAGATGACTTCTTTAGATAGTCAGCTTCTTCATCTTGCATCCAACTAAGTCATCAGGCATATTAGTTAGTTAGCCATAGTTTGGTGGCCATAGTTAGTCATCCAATAGTTTATCGGTCAATAGTTGGTCGGTCAATAGTTGGTAGGCAATAGTGGTTGGCCAATAGTTGGTCATCAAATAATTGGTCGGCCAATATTTGATCAACAATAGTTAGTCGGCCAATAATTGGCCGGCCAATAGTTAGTCGGCCAATAGTTAGTCGGCCAATAGTTAGTCATATTTATTAATTAGCCAACATCGTCATCAGCCAACTTCGTCATACTAATTGATTAGCCAACTTCATCATCAACTAGCTTCATCATACTCTTTGTTGGTTCATTGAAGCCAAGTAGTTGAGTCATTGTCACAACATTGCCCCCTACTCTCGAGCTCGATCAAAATTCTATCAATGAAGTGCTTCGACTTTTATTCTTTTTTGAATGAAGAGAGTTCTGTCACCTCTTTGGCCTCAACATTACTGATAAATAAGTAATAGCCAATGAACAAATCTTGGCTGACCAATTGAACCTTCTCAAAAGTTTTAACTATTTTTTGATGATCAATTAGTCTTCATAGCATTGCCAAGTGCATTTAATGGATTCAATTATCTTTTGACTGATAAATAAACTATTTTGATATTGTCGATTATACCAATTAGCTAAATAATTAAGCTAGCTATATTTTTATCAGACATACCGATCAGCTGGATAATTAATCCAACTATATTTTATCGGACATGTCGATTAGATAGACAATTAAGCCAACTTTATTTTTGTCGGACATACCGATTAGCTGGATACTTAAGCCAACTTTATTTTTGTTAGACATACCGATTAGCTAGATAATTAAGTCAAATTTATTTTTATCGAACATATTGATTAGCTGGATAATTAAGCCAACTTTATTTTAGTCAGACATACCGATTAGCTGGATAATTAAAACAACTATATTTTTATGGAACATATCGATTAGCTAGACAATTAAGCCAACTTTATTTTTGTCGGACATATCGATTAGCTAGATAATTAAGTCGACCATATTTTTGTCGGACATACCGATTGAGTCGGTAGATTAGGCTAACTTTGTATTTAAATATTTTTTTTCTTTTTTTTATTGGTCGGAGAAGTTTAGTCGTTGATCCATCTGTTGGTAGTCCATCCTATATTTTTTATAGGCTGGGTTGGTCGAACTTTTGACGTAAAGGTGAATCGATCAGATTGATGCATGTCGAAGGTAAGTCGGTCAATTTTTTATCTTTTTGCCAATCAGATTATTTGGTCATAACAAAAATTCATAATGGTATGTTAAATTTTGGGCCTGCGTAGAGCATTACGATAAAGTTGTCGAACATTGTGATATAATCAATTGTTAGACTCCGAGATGAAGTTAGTTGAGCATCGCGTTGCGATTGTCAGCTTCCAGGATGGAGTTTGTTGGGCATCGGCCTCTTGTGATCATTGGCCTCTAGGGTTTGCCAAGCTCTGGCATGATGTCGTTAGAGAGGCATCGACCTCTTGTGATCATCAACCTCTAGAGCTTTCCAAGCTCCGACGTGATCTCATCAAAGAGGCCATTACCTTGGAGGAACATGGTGTTGAAACTATGGAGGTTACCAATCTCTGGTAGATCTTGCTCAGGAAGCCATGGTTGACGGTGTCGAGGTAGACGAGAGTGGTGATGCTGCCGATAGTTGCCAAATGGTTTCCTTAGAAGTTGTTGAAGTAACCAATATAGAGCTTTTGAAGGATTGTGATATTGAAGGAAAAGGAGAGAGAAATCATGTTCTTGGCTTCAGCTTTGGCCATATCTCTTGTTATTTGGTATAGTTGGCTATCTCTTGTTATAGAGAGAACACAGGATGAGAGGAAGAGTATTAAGACTCTTTAGGTGAATGAACCAATCAAGACTCCACTCCTTTGTCATCCTTAGAGGCAACGACCTGAAAACCATCAGAGGACCACTAGAGGTCATCAATGTAGCCGGAGAGGATGCAAAACTGGTTCCTGAGGATGCAATCATCGGAGGTGAAGAGGAAGGCGAGAGTGTGGCTTGAAGGAAAGAGCATCTATGTCTTAATCACCATGGCTTTTCCAACAGAGAAGTAGAGAGCTCTCTTTTTATTTGATGGGAAGAGCTCGAGGGCCATTTTAGGATGATCTTTTCTAGAAGAAGGAAGTAGAACTCTACTGTTTCTAGAGAAGACTTGATACTAAATAGCATGATGGAAAGAGTGCACGGTGCATCTTTTTCTTTATTAAATGGCTGGGGTCTAAAGGGTTCATCTCTATTTTGCTTTACCTTCTTTTCCTCTCTCCCTCTTCATCCTTTTCTTAGCTATGTACTTGCCAAAATTAAGAGTTAGCATTGAGAATGGTCAAGCATTAGAAGGAAATGGTGGTGGAGGAGCCAGTGTCGGGAATGTTATGGATGAAGAGCTCTGGCTAGGCATCAAGCTTGCTTTTGTCCATGAGACTCTCAAATTGGATCTTGTCCAGTGCATCAGAGGCATCGTTGATGAGCTCCCAAAGAAGATCTCCTTGCCGAGGAGATGATTAATCTTTGCCTGGAAGGTGAAAATCTCTGCTTCTGCTGCCAGGCTCAAAGAACTCAAGGATAGGAGGTCAGAGAAAGAGAAAAACTCTTTTACCATTATTTTATTAAATAATATGGTAGATTGGGTCAAAGGAGTAGATCTCTATTATTTAGTCGGGAAGAAGAGAGTATATAGATGGGACATCCCTGCTATTTTATTTGATGGAAGGAGGTTGTGATTTTAGAAGTGAGGAAATCTTTTTCACTCTAACTTTTTAGAGAAAAAGAAAATGAAAAGGAATTTAAATGATAGAAGAATGTTTTGGTAACTGATGCTACCCCCCAAGCTTGTAAATGGCTCCTACTGATCTACTAGTCGAGGAGCAGTGGTTTCTGGTCTTCACCATAATCTTCTCAACTCTTGAATCTTTTTGCCCTTCCTCTAGCGCCAATGTCTTATGGATAAATCACCTGTTGTTGAGGCTTCAATGGTGCCGGACGATCCTGCTCGCTCTTCTAGGAAGATGAGATCCTGCTCGCTCTTCTAAGCAGATGAGATCCTGCTCCTGGGTGCTCTCCTTCAACAAAGACCTGCAAAAGATCCCAGGGCTGGGTTTTCAGCAGGGGACATTCCGATGCTCAAGTCAGTGGGGTGATCTAGGTAACAGCAAAAGGTGAAGAAGAAGATGGCTAGTACCAAAATGAGCATGGGGGTAGCCAAAAGTATACCTGTCGATGACCTCTTACCTTTTATAGTTACCAAGGATAATTTATTTCTATTGGAAAATAATCTCTCTTGGTTGAGCATAACAATATTTTGTTAAGGTCAACTTTTTTAGTTAGAAGCAATAACTTTCTGTTATGGTAGCTTGTTTATTTTTCATCCACTTAGTAGGAATTCTTTAGATAGTCAGCTTCTTCATCTTGGATCCAACTAAGTCATTCAGGCATATTAGTTAGTCAGCCATGGTTGGCCGGTCATAGTTAGTCAGCCAATAATTGGTTGATCATAATTAGTCAGCCAATAATTGGTTGGCTTTTTTTGGCAACCAATAGTTGGTCGATAATAGTTGGTCAGTCAATAGTTAGTCGGTCAATAGTTAGTCGACCAATAGTTAATCATACTTATTGATTAATTAACTTCGTCATCAGCTAACTTCGTCATACTAACTGATTAACCAATTTCATCATCAGCCAATTTTATCATACTCCTTGTTGGTTAATCGAGACTATGAAGCTGAGTTATTGTCACAACAAGAAGGATTAATACATAGGTGGCATAGCTTAGAGCAACTACGGAGGAGGAGTTGAGGTTCGCTCGACTCCAGGTCACTTTGGTTGAGACAAAATAGCTTCTTGGACAATGGAGAGGTTCATGGTATCAGGGAGCTACCGAGCATGGTTCGACCACTATGATTGACTCCTTCATTGGAGGAGTTCTTCTATGGGTTGACTTCAATAGTCTTGATCTGGCTGTAGGCAACAATGACGAGGCTAGGGAGCAAAACAGTGATAATGAGACCAAAGAACCATCAAGCCCCAAGCAATAGATTTCTGTAAACCTCCCCCTTATGCTTCTTTGGGCTATTGCAGAGGTAGAGGTTATGGCTACTTCTATTGTTTGGCAGCATAATCACGAAAATAAGGCCCTTATTCTGCCTATCGCATGAGTTATCCTGCCTCCCAATCGGCTCTTAGTTATTTACTGTAACTTCAGTCACAGAGGATTTGTTGTCCACACTAAAACTATAATTGCCTGTTTGGAAACTATAATTGCATGTTTGGATGCCCTAATATGTTATTCATTGAATGTACCATTTATAATAAAATGTTCAGAAAATCTTAGGATGGATAGAAAGAGTTCTTTTTTAAAAGGAAAGACTTTTATTGAAGAAAGAAAAATGGTGTTGGCTCATAAAATCTAAAATGAAACCCTTAGAGCGGAAGTCATCTTTTTGGAACCCTTAACTGTAACCATATGATTTTCCATCTTTCTTACCGGCACTATCTCTCTCTTCAAAATCTAGTTACCTAGTAATTTTTCTGGAACTTGAAGCGCCCAAAAAAGCCCTGTATTTAATATTGTTGAGATATCAAGAAAGAAATTAGGTTGAAAAAGAATATGTTTTCTTTCTTATGTAATTATCAGCGAAAAACATAGGCATACAATTTGATGCCTTTTTGTTATTCATTTATTTATTTTTGCCAAACAATGGATACCTTAGAGTGCCCATTGTCTATTATAAAAGATAGGTAACAATAATAAGATGATTTCCTAAAATATTTTCAAATTCCACTAAAAGCCATTTATTTAGGATTTATATTGTTCAGTAAAAAAAAAAAAAACAAACACAAATCTAATGCTCCTTGTACTGCCGCAAGCGGACCTGAACATTGTATATTATCGCAATCATGCTTCCTATTATCCTCAATAACGTCATTTCCCTTTTTCTTAATTTTTGATGCAATTGGAGGAAGGGAGCCATCTCCTATTTTATTAATCTCAATAACACCATACTCTTATTGCAAAAAGATAAAAAATCTAGCCCCGATTATGAATACCATGACCCGGTGCAAGGTTACTAATATCAAATAATTACCTATCCCAATATTTTAAATCTATCCAGTAAAGTGAATGACCCAAAAGAATTTAATTCTTCCCCATGTAACAGCAAGGATCAATATCAAGGAATTCAGATTTTGATGCTGAAGCACGCTGATCAACCTCAAATGCCTCAGCCATATAATGCGCCCTAATTGCCCACAAATTTCCATTTCACAGCCACGTCCAAGGATCGCAAAACCAAACAAACAAGAGCGAGAGTACCTCAATGGTACAATTAGAGAGCAGACAAGAATTCCAGTGGCCATTTTTAAAATCATGTTATATACTTGTATGTTCGAGACTCATATTTACAAAGTTCTCAAATAATTACAAGCAGAGAAAAACACCAGAACCGTGACTACATGAATTTCTGGATCTAAAGTTCTAATTGGGACCCCAGCAGCTCAGGTCCATAACCTTCCTCAGCGACTCCTCCGATCGCTTGGCCTTCCCGTCAGCCTTCTCCCTTCGTTTCCCGTCTCCATGTTAGTAGAAGAAGAAGAGATTCTCCTGGCCTGAGAGAAGGAACCCAAGCTGTTCTTTGCCTGCAAGGTTGTTCCTCTTTTGTTGTTATACATATATCTAGGGAGGTTAATATGGCTACGGATTGTCTGGCCTCCTATGTTGCAAGCCATTCAGGATATTATGGATCCAGTTTAGTGAGACTTCTATGGCTTTCAGAAATTATATTTTTTTTAATTTTTTTTGAATATACATTTACCAGATTTGTCGGATGAGTCATTCACCTTATACAAAAGAAAATTAAAAAAAAGAAAAAGAAAAAGAAAAGAGGGCATTTAAGTTAATTGGCATGAGGTTCGGCACCTTATATCGAACTTTGTGGATAACAAAAAGTAATTTCTTATTATTTTTATTCGTGAGAGAGTTTCATTTCCAAGCCTCGTTGGACCTAGAATTTAGCTGAACGTGAACCATTTGCTAGTGGATTTGATCAATTACCAGCGCTGGCAATGACTAAATTGGCATGCACTTTATATTATTTTTGTTACGACAACAAATATTGATGAAATAGGGTGTTCATTGTTTGGAGATACCTTGCTCAACCAGCTCTATTGGGAAATAAAAGTCGTTTGAAACTATGATTTTGCTTACCCTCAAACAGATATCTGGTGCATCCCATGTAATGTTCATCCATGTGTCTTTAGTTCGGTCATTTCTGAAGTTGGTGCGCTCATTTTGATGAAATACAAGTCAGCCATCTAACCTTGACTTTTCCTGGAAACACAACTCCTCCTCCTTCTAAATCAAGTCTTGCCTGGATGTTAAACCACAGATGGTGTATGATATGAAGTAAAAAAAAAAAAAAATTGCACACATTGTCGGAGTTTCAAAATTTTTTGAGTAAAATTGGAGATCTACTAGTACTCTAATTATTCAAGTCTAAATACCTGGAATACACCATCCAAGACTTGAATCTAGTATCTTTGAATTTTGAACGAAGAGGCTTTACCGTTAGAGCAAGACCAATCTCATTTTTAGTTGCAAAATCAACAAACCATCTCTTTCTTTTAAAAATTAGAATTTGTTCGATTGGTGCATGTCAGAACAAGTAGTTGTCCTAGGCCATTCAGATTGCTTTTCAAAGTTTGTTCTCATGAATGATTTGGTATTCATCAAAAGAACATAGTTTTCCCTGGTCAATATTGCTTCATGTTGTGTTGCAACCTAACCTCAATATTATACATTAATTTAATTAATTATTTATGGTAATATCTATTGATGTAGGCAGCACCCACGTGCTAAATCCTAGGCCACTTTATTCGATTAGCAATAATAAACTTTAATTTGCAGCTAAATAATTAACTTAAAATTCACGTATAAGATGTTATGCATGCAGGGTTTGAGCTACTAAAGATTTTTATGACCTGTTTGGATATTCTTGGAGGTTGAACTTGGTACGTGGATCATGCATAAATTGGCATGTAAGAGAAAACTATATTGGAGATATTGTAAATAAGTTTCTTCCTTTTCGAAGAAATTGATTTTGTTTTGAGATCATAGAGTATTTATCTTAGTAAAATCATTGACAATTTTTATTGCCATCTTTGGATCTAAATAATAGGCCTTATTTATGTCTATCGACGACTATATGGTGTATATGAAGCTTCTATTCAAGATTAGGTTTCTAAGCTGGTATAGGGATCTTTTGCCATTGCTATCAAGATTGATGGCTTCTTACCTCTTCTCTAATGGATATTTGGCAGCAAAAACAACGATTGTGGTGGTCAACATTCAAAATGTTAACTTGAAAAAAAATACCGATAATTCAAACCTTAAGGTCAGAGAGATCTAGATTGAATTAAATAGAGGAGGAATCATAAACTTGAAAGTTATTTTAGCATCCAAATCTTAATAGAAGTCTGACTTTTTAGGAAAAATCGGGAGAATGAGAGACTCCTACTAGGAGTCCATCTCCCCCTTTTCTTGCATGTGCACTACACTTTTTTTTCTATTTGGATTTGCATTATGCTTCTGGGCCAGTCAAATTGATCTAGCATAGTTCAATTTAGGAGTGGGTATAACAAGAAAGTTCAAAGAAATTTGGACCAACCAAACAAGCGAGAAGAAATGATGGAAGGATTGCAAAGAGAATAAGAGATGAGAAAAGAAAAGTCTATATATTTGTTAGTACTAAAATCTATCAAGTACCAGAAATGTTGGAGCTGGTGGTGAGAGAGGATCTTCAAAAGGTAGGATCTATAAAAAGTCTTAGCTGGAAGGTATTCCAGTAAAGACTCTTTGATACTCAAATTAGATTTATAGTCCAGCAGCATAAGAAATGTGAAATAGAGTTTTTTCTATTATACCTTGAGAGCTCACAGGGAGCTTCTTTTTATAGATAAGAGATGAGGGCATTTCCAAGATGAAAGGCTCTTAGTAGATTTGGTAAGAAGTGGCAGGTCTGGAGATCCTACCATATGGGTTGTTAGGGGATCTTTCCATCCATACAAAATGTTTAATCCCATTTGATTGGAACTTCATTTTTTTATGTAAAATCAGTCATGTTTCTTAATGACGATGTTAACCACTGCATGGATCCAGTCATACTTCCCTTAATTACAAAAATATGTTAGTGATTAGTGATCATAGGATATGATGTGACTTTTTGGTTATGCAATTTGGGGGCATAGAGATTAGCATAGGTCATGCCAACTTTTGAACGGTCCAAGAATGTGAAAACATTAGCTGATCAAGGATCGAATTTGATGAATGGCCAGCGAACATGTGGACTCAATCCGATGAATGGTCGGTGGACATGTTGCGGGGCCAACGAATCAGGCTTATTCACTTAGGTTTCATATTTTTGGCCTCTCCGATGAGGGGCCGATCAGTTGACAGGATTGACCAAGTGCCGAACATATGATCAAGTCATAACTATTCGGTAATGTTAAAGCCAAGAAGGAAACATTAGCCGATCACCGATCGAATTTGGAGAATGGTTAGTGGATATATGGACCCAATTCGATAAATGGTCGATGGGCATGTAGTGGGGCCAACCAACCAGGCTTCTTTACTTGGGTTTCATATCTTTGGCCCAAACAAGACTTTTCTTAATAATATCGTTTCACCAAACATTTGGATTCTTTCTCCTCTTTGATTTGACCAATACCTAAAAGACCAGCTTGATAAAATTTATGAATTAAATTTCTAAGAGATGTTAGATAAGATTCAATGAATAACTCTTATATGAAAAAGAGATAAATGAGCAACTTTTATGCAAAAAGAGAACCCTAGTAGGATTTCTTTTTGGTCAATCATAATATATCTTGCATTTTAATTTTAGAAATTTGCCATAACTTAGATCATAGAAAATTTGCTGCCCAAGTATAAAAGAATGTTTCTAATGTACAACCAAGTATGTTTCTAATGTACAACCAAGTCATATTTCAAATTTCCAAGCATTATGCTGGGAATGTACCCGGGGTTCAAAATTTCAATCAGCCTCTCAATAGAATGAGCTTAGGCTAATTGGCCAATATAGAGGCAATTTAGTTTAAAGATTAAACATAAAAAATGAAAACTCATATTGAAATTTCTAAGGGCATTAGCATGACTTTTAATAACCAACCAATCTCTTACACTTAAAAGCTACAATTGAACTTAGGTGTATTCACCCATGTAGGTGTGTTTTGTTTTGTCATGCTTTGTTGATAATAAAACCATGTTGAAAAACTATAGATGACATATTACAAACGAACAACTGGACCCATCAACAAGATTCATATGTACAATATGATCAAGTGAATCATTCTTTCCAGAAAGCATTAAGCATGAAATGCTTAAAGAGTTTCATTGGTGAAGGAGAATGTTTTACTTAAGATTGTTGCTAGCAAATCATACCTAGTCAGAACTTCAGTAGTGCTTGAAGATCTTCTGGTCTTCTCAACAAGAAAAAGATGCTACTCCTAGCTTCTAATTGGCATAGACCTGCTAGAACTGTCACTTGACCAGTGGTAACTAATGGGGGACCCTTCGATGCTCAAGTTAGTGGAAGGGGTGAGATGGGCTATAGCAACCTGAGCTGAGAGCGATGAAAGAAAGAAGACTGAGTGTTTAGAGTGGTACTAGTGTCATACTTGGCCAGGCATCCCCTCTTACCTATTTATAAAATTATTCAGAATAATTGAATGCCATTAGGGAGGCGGCCTCAACTGATATGGATAATAGTGTTTCATTAGAAAGTTAAGAATGTTGAGAAGTTAGGATTCTCCCATTAGAAGTTTATTAGGATCTCATCCATTACAATCTCTAGCAAAATAGCTTGAAGTCGTTGGCCCTTACCACCTACTCAAATGTTGCTAACTCTAAGCAGATGAGGTAACATGCTACTAGCGAAGTCTTGGCATTGTATATGGGCAGGCTAGACTAGCTCTTCCTGAGTAGCTAGTCGATCTTGAATAGACATTCAATATAGATAAGTAATCGGTATCGAGTAAGTACTCAGCATGGCTAATTATGTTAGTTGGTGTAGTTGTCTCCTTTGCACTTAGCACTGTAGTTGGTAGTCGACGGTAGTCAATAGTCTGAGAGTACTCTAGTTGATAAAGTAGTCAGCATTTCGATAAGTAGTTAGGATTCGACTAATTTCTAAGACTGAGTAAGTAATTACCATAATAGTTGCCCCCCACTCCTGAGTCCAGAGCATTGTTAAATAGTTTACTTAGTTTTGTCATTTCTAGGTGAAGGGAGTAGTCATTTCTTTAATCTAGGGGATGGAGGATATCCCTTCGCCATCTAGTTATTAAATACTTTTTGAAAAGTCATCGTTAGTTGCCTTATCACCTTGATAGTGGTAGAGAGGAGTCATGGGCACAACACTCAAAAAGACTGCACAATAACTTTTAAAATGGCTGATGATTTGTTTGACCCCCCTCAACAAATAAGGATGCGCCACATGGCTTGATAATTATGCTATATAAAAGATATGTATGGAACCCAGTACTAAGAGTTGATTGGTTAGTTACTTTTTTGAAGCAATGAAGCATAGCTAGGCGAGAGTGGGCCACATGTCAAGATTCGATGGCTTTGGCCAAATTGGGGATTTCAATCTCGATCATTAGAATGATGTATAAATATGAGTCTCCTACCATTATTATAAGGATCACCTTCTTTGCAAAGTAGCAATGAAGAGAAAAAGAGAAAGGAGAAGAAGAAGGCTTGCTCTAGACTGAGCTTTCCACAAGCAATTTCTTGTGGTTCCTAGGTTAGAGCTTTCTCTTTAGTTTTCTTCTCCTATTTTTCACCTTTCTTTAGGGATTCTTAGGTCTTTATTAGGGTCTCTCCTGGTGGAACTTCTTTTGGTAGTTTTCACCATTTTTCAAAAATTTTTAAAATCTTCAAAGTGTTCTTGAGCTAAGATTTATCCAATAATTTTTCTTTCTTTTCCTGTCCTCAACTGATTTTGTTTCCTTTCTATTCTTTTTCTGTTAGTCAGAATGAATTTATTCGAGGGTGAAAGGCACTCGGTAAACCATGTCTCCCAATTACAGGGCTCTCAAGGGTTATCTCCCTAGGATGCTGCTTCTCCAAATTTGAGAGAAGTTGAGACTTCTTCCTTCCAGGAGGCACTTCGGACTAATCGGTTAGCCAGTCCGAGTTCTTCTATTCCATCGGGTCTGGTGAGCACTGTTGATGACTTTGGTGGAGGTTCTCGAACTCTGGGAATAATACTACTTCTTGAGTCACGTTCAAGATTTTAGTCTCAGGTGTGAAGACCAAGTAACATCAAGTCTTCTTGGTTATGTTGCCTTGTATAAACATTTCTTCCATGCAGGTCTTCATCTTTCCTTCCATCCCTTTATTATAAATATTTTTGACTTTTACTAAGTAGTTCCTACTCAGCTTGCTCCTAGCTCTATTAGGATTATTGTCTCCTTTATTGTCCTCTATAATATGCTCGAAACCTAGCCTAAGGTTTCTTTGTTTAAAGCACTGTTTTCTCTAAAAAGGTACCCGACGGTAAAGGGCAAGTGGTTTATCGGCCCTCACTAAGGTCGTGCCTTCTTCACTAGTTTCCCTCTATTATCTATAACTGGAAAGGTAGATTTTTCTTCATCTGTTCCCCTTAGGAAGTAATTGGATCTGGGACGAGCTCAATCTAAAGCCAATAAGAATGATGAAGTTCTTGCTGTCAACGAGAACTTCAATAGATTAATGAATATAGAGATCTCCCAATAGTGAGATCTGCTATTAGAGCAAAGCTTGTATGATGTAGAACTCAGTTATGTTACCTAGTAAGCAACCCAAGAGGGGGATGAATTAGGTCTCAAAAAAATTTAAATAAAATGCAAGTGTGTGAACCAATCCAATAATCAATCTAAGTACAATGAATGCATGTGTAAAGTGCTCTTAGTGAGTATGCAATGGAAATATAAAAGCAATAAGAATAAGAGCAAATAAAAGAGACAGGCAATCACAAACACAAAGCAAGTATATGGTTCGGTGCTTTCCAATGCACCTACATCCACTCCCCAAGACCCACTTAGAAATTTACTATAATCTCAACCGATTATAGCCGATTAGTTTTTTGGGCTCACTAATCAAACCCGACTTATTTTTACAAGGCTCACAAGTCAAAACCTCACTTGGTTTTCCGAGCTTACCAGGAACCTAATTGGTTTTAAGGCTCACCAACAACCTCCCTTGGTTTTGCGGGCTAACCAAAAACCTAATTGGTTTTCAAGGCTAACCAACAACCTTCTTGGTTTTCCAATAGGCTAACCAAAAACCTTTACAACAAGAATAAGTTTGAAGTAAAGAAATAATGAAAGCTTTCTAATAAAAACATCTCTCTCTTTGAAGCTTTGTTGTAGTGCTGCCTTCAACTTGATGAAGCTTTAATAAATGCTCAAGAAGGTTGAACTTGAATGCTCTTAAAAGCTCTTGAACACTTGGAGACTTCTTTTTGCTTGAAGGTAGTTTCTCTCAATGAATAGGAGTGAATGCACTTGTTTTTTCAATAAAAACATACTTCAAAGAAATAGTTAGTACTCAACTGATACTTAAGCATTTTATTTATCATCAAAATCAATAACGGAGTTAACAATCTTTCCCTTTTTGATGATGACAAAATCTTTAAGTATAAATTCCATAATAAGCTTTTAAGAAAAAATTTTCAATGTGCATAGAACTTATTGCAATAGATATTGAAATATAGAAAGAGATGTTCATTATAGATTTTAAAATTCTCTTTTAAAACTGATTTGAGCTAAGAGTATCAGAGCTTGAACATATATATAAGAAATAAATTCATGTATCATGATACTCTAAAGAAAATATGCTCAAGAGTAATAAATTTAGCAATAAAACATTGTGAAGAGTATAGATACTCCCCCTGAAAAGATGATCTGTAAAATTAATTTTTAAAGATCTTTAAATGATAGTAAGATGAAATTTAAGCATCTGAAAGTAAGAATTGGATATAAAAATTTTAGCAAAATAGATTTTCCAATTTAAAGGAGGGATTACTCCTCCTCACATAATGAACAGAAATTTTCAGATTTTAAGCATTTTTCAAAGCATTTTGCAAAATTTTTGATTTTAAGCATTTTTCAAAGCAGTTTGCAAAAAAGAACTTATCTCTCATTCTACTTACTTATTTATACTTATTTTTCTTTCACTTCACATTTATACTTATTTCTCCTTCACTTCACATTTATACTTATTTCTCCTTCACTTCACATTTATACTTATTTCTCCTCCTTTTTGTTATCATTAAAAAGAAGGAAGAAGGCAATAAACTCGAACATAAATGTAAGTCATTCACTCATTTATGAAGGAGAACATTGAATCACTGAAATTAAATAAAGCATTTCATTCATTCAAAGTCATAACATTAAGTAAAAGAAAATGTTTCATCCATTTGATACAAGATTGATACAAGAGAGTAAATAAGCATGAAAAGAAACATACAATAAGTGCAGAAATATAAACTATCTAACTATAAAAACTATCCTAAGCATTATCCTCATCATCAGAGGATCCAATCTCGATCAGTCTGGTATCAGTAAAAGCATGAGACCGAGGCCACATAGATCGAAGATCACGAAGATGAGTCCTGGTCGGTCTGGATGGAACACAACGACCTCGTCCTTTGCATTTAACATAAGTCCTCCCTCTAGCTGGAGCAGAAGAGTTAGAAGCTATGTCAGTAGTAGGAGAAGAACTGATCGGAGTGACAATCTTGAAAACTGTAGGATGTGTTGTATGATCAAATAAAGGATCGGAATCAAGATGATGGAAACCAGGAGTATAAAATCCTAGTTCCTGGATAAGGGAAGATGTATGTAATGATGGAGAAACAACACCAGGTGTATCAATAATAGGAGTATCAATTGAAGAAATGATAAATGTGAGTATAGGAATGCTAGAATGATCAGCTGGTCTAGAAGGAGGTGTGGGTAGGATAGGAGTCTGGAAGGATGAACTTAATGGATCATGAATGGGACTCCTAGGAGGGTCAGCTGTTGTCTCCAGCACTGGCTCTGTCATCATATCTAGAAAGTCAAACTCATCAAAGTCAGTCACATCATCATTATCATCCATGACTGGTCCCGGAGCAGGTGGAACTGGAGCAAAACCAGCTGGAGCTGAAGTATCAGGAACACTCCCAGAAGAGGGTCTACTCAAAGCGGACAGAATGGCTGAGATCCCATCTCTCAAACCTCGATGGCTCTCTCTAGTCTCCATAATGAAACTATCGACTCACTAACGAATGATCATAATCTCTATCTCAATGTGAGTGACTCTATCCTCAAGACTCTCAGAAGCTCCTGGAATATCTGATCGTGCAGGCTCAAGCTAAGGAGCAGGCTCTGGCTGTGCTAAAGGCTCGAGCTAAATCTCAGGCATGTCAATGTGTGTCTCTGAAGGTCCTGCCTTATCCAAAAATATGTGCTCCTCCTCTGCTAGATCCTCATCTCAGTCAACGACATGACCTAATACTCATCATCTCCAATAGCCTTTGACTAGCTGATACCCCATCCAGTGAAGAGATTTGATGTCATAGACATCAGTGTGCAGTAACATCCGGTAGGGCTCATCATTCATAACAACACTGTAATCTCTGAAAAGCAAAGTCAAGCCCATCCCATAGGGAAAACACAGTCTTTGACTCATAGATGCCTCCATCATCTGATGTACCATAAGTACTGGTAGGCAAATAGGAGTATGCTGAACCAAAGACACCATCACTAGTAGCTCTCTTTTTGTGATGAAGTCAAAATGGCCGGTCTACGGTAGAAGGATCCGGGCAACAATGTGATGCAGCATCCTCATCTCAGCTATCACTAGGACATCTCTGCCACGGTCCTGTGCGACCCATCCATCACTGCCTCGAGCTAAAGATCCATAAAACTCTCATATCAAGCCCGGGTAAAATCTCTCTATCAAAGAGCAGAATGGAACCAACCAGCATCCCTGAGCCACTGGCATTAGTTCTTCTTTCTTCTTCTTGATTGGATGGCCGACGATGACGGACAACTTGCTTCCTAGGCCCCATTCCACAAAATCAAGAATTGAAGTACAAGAGGAGAGGAAATCTAGGATTTTAACAGTCCAAAAATGAAATGGAAGAGGGAAAAAGCCAAAAACCGAATCAAAAACCATCCCAATCATGAATTTGAGAGGGTTGGAGTTGCAAATTGGAGGAAAGAATTGGATAGAACAATGTTAGAGCAGGTGTTAGCTCAATTTAGGAGAGAAAAGATCACAAAAATATCTCATTTCTGGTTTTTTATCTCGGTCTGTCACCGTTCAAGTATCAACTCATGACATAGGGCCAAGTGTTGACACTTACAAGTGTCGACACATCAACTTAAGATCGAAGAAAATAGACAATGAAGCAATGATCAGAAATAATAGACTTGTAGTGAAATTCAAGAAAATTAAATATGATTGATATCAAAATTGATCTTTCATGGGTCAAAGATTAAAATTTTTCAATCGAAAGGATTGATGACCCCAAGCTCTCTTCTAATCATAATGAATCGATCTTCTTTGGAGAAGCTTAGTCAATATATCAACTAATTGCAATTCAGTAGAAATAAATTCAAGCACAACATCATTATTTTCAACATGAATTCTAATAAAATGATACCTAATTTTAATATGCTTGCTTCTAGAATGCTAAATAGGATTTTTAGTTAAGTAAATTGTACTAGTATTATCATATTTTATGGATGTCTTAGTTAGTTTAATTCTAAAATCTTTAAGTTATTGCTTAATCCATAAGATTTGAGTACAACAACTTCATGCTACAATATACTCAGCCTCAGCTATGGATAGTGCAACTGAAGTTTATTTATTGCTAAACCAGGAGATTAAGTTAACTCCAAGAAATTGGCAAGTTTCACTGGTATTTTTTCTATCAAGTTTACACCCAGCAAAATCAGCATCAGAAAATCCAATTAAATCAGTAGATGAGTCTCTAGAATACCACAAACCAATATCAATTATACTAGATAAGTATCTAATAATGCACTTAATAGCTAACAAATGAGACTCTTTAGGATTAGACTGATCTATTGCACACATGCATACACTGAACATTATATCTGATCTACTGGCAGTCAAATATAATAAAGAGCAAATCATACCTCTATATAATTTTTGGTCAATAGATTTACCATGCTCATCTTTATCAAGTTTACAAGAGGGGCTTATAGGGGTACCTATTGACTTAGTAAGTCTCCATCCCAAATTTCTTTAAGATTTCTCTTATATACTTAGCTTAGTTGATGAAGATTCCATCTTTGGTTTGCTTGATTTCGAGTCCGAGAAAGAAATTGAGTTCTCCCATTATGCTCATTTCGAACTCACCCATAAGCTTAGCAAACTCTTGACAAAGGATTTCATTAGTAGCACTGAAAATAATATCATCAACATAGATTTGTACTACTAATAAGTCATCATTTTTCTTCTTTAAAAATAAGGTAGTATCAACATGGTCTCTAGAGAATTCATTTTCAATCAAAAACTTGCTGAGTCTTTTATACCATGCTCGGAGTGCTTGTTTTAAACCATAAAGTACTTTGTACAATTTGTAAACATAATCAAGATGTGCATGATTTTCAAAACCAGGTTGTTGTTCTACAAAGAATTCTTCTGTTATATAACTATTCAGAAAAGCACTTTTAACATCCATTTGAAAAAGTTTAAAATTCATAAAATAGGAAAATGCTAATAATAGTCTAATTGCCTCAAGTCTAGCAATAGGAGTAAAGGTTTCATCAAAATCAATTCCTTCCTCCTGATTGTAGCCTTTTGCAACTAACCTAGCTTTATTTCTAGTTACAATTCCATTTTTATCTAATTTATTCCTAAACATCCATTTTGTGCCAATAATAGAAACATTTAATGGTCTTTCTATTAATGTCTAAACATTATTTCTATTAAACTGAATTAGTTCATCTTGCATAGAATTTATCCAATTAGGGTCTTTTTCAGCATCTTCAAAATATTTAGGCTCTACTTGAGAAACAAAAGCAATATGATCACATTCATTTCTAATTGAGGATCAAGTTCTTATCCCTTTTGATGGATCACCTAGGATTAATTCCTTAGGATGTCCATGAGCATACTTCCACTCCTTAGGTAGATCTTGATGCTTTGGTGTGGATTGTATGGCTTCTTCCTTTTCATTTTTGTCTTGATCTTCTTCACTTTGTTGAGAGGGTTAATTATCCAATGTTAGCTTTTGTAACTTATCAGCACCTGCACATGCATCAGAAGTATCCTCTTTTCTGGAGGATTTGTTAATAGACTCTTCAAAAATTATATGTACAGACTCCTCTACAACTAGGATTTTTTTGTTAAAAATTTTGTATGCCCTGCTTAATATAGAATATCCTAGAAAGATACCTTCATCAGACTTGGCATCAAATTTTCCAAGATTGTCATTACCATCATTCAAAATGAAATATTGACAACCAAAAACTTGAAAATATTTTAAAGTTGGTTTTCTTTGATTCCAAAGTTTATAAGGAGTTTTCTTTAAAATAGGGTGGATTAAAATGTGATTTAAAATATAACAAGCTGTGTTAATTGCTTCAGCCCAAAAATATCTTGGCAAATCATTTTTGCAAAGCATAGTGCATGCCATTTCTTTTAAAGTATGATTTTTCTTTTCTACCACCCCATTCTGCTAAGGTGTCCTAGGTGCAGAAAAATTGTATTCAATACCTTTCTCACTACAAAAATTTTCAAAATCTTGATTTTAAGATTTAGAACCATGATCACTATGTATGCAAATAAGAAGTACCTTTTTTATTAGAAACTTTTCGATAAAACTTCACAAATACTGAAAAAGATTCATCTTTATGAGCAAGAAAGAATACCTATGTAAACCTTGAAAAATCATCCACTATAACCAATCCATATCTCTTGCCTCTTAGACTGGATATTCTAGTTGGTCCAAAGAGATCCATATGGAGTAGTTCTAATGGCCTACTAGTAGTAACAAAACCTTTATGTTTGAAAGATATTTTAACTTGTTTTCCAAATTGGCAAGCTTGACAAACTCTATCTTTTTCAAAACTAAGTTTCGGCAGATCTATTACTAAATCCTTTTTGCAAAGTTTTGAAAGTAAGTACATACTAGCATGTCCTAGTCTTCTATGCCAAAGCCAACTAATCTTTTCTTTAGTAGAATTCATTGCAACTAGGCATTCTTTATTAAGCAAGGATAGATTATCTAAATCTATCAAATAAATATTACCATGCCTCTTTCCAATAAATTTTACTCCATTTTTATCAGGACTAGCAATCATGCAATAAGATGATTTAAAAATAACTTGAAAACCTTTATCGCAAAATTGACTAATACTTAAAAGATTATGCTTTAAACCTTCAACAAAGAGTACATTACTAATACAAGTAGAAGGTGAAATGTGAACCTTACCAACACCAATGATTTTTCCTTTACCATTATCACCGAAGGTCACATTCCCTCCATTTATTGCTTCAAGAGAAGTGAATTGCTTCATATCTCCTATCATGTGCCTTGAACAACCACTATCAAGATACCATAGTCTTTTGTTTTCCTTGGTTGTAAGACATACCTGTAAAACAAATTAAGTTTTGTTTTGGGTACCCAAGCCAACTTGGGTCCTTTAGGGTTAGTACATAAATTGATTCCTGTTAGAACCCAAATCTTTCCAAAAATATTAATTTTTCTCATGCTACATTGAAAAGCTTTGTGATTTTATTTTTTACATGAGAAACATGTAATACTTGATGATGTAGGTACAAAAAAGTTTTTTAAATATTTTTGCTATTTTTGAGGTTTGTATCCTAATCCTGCTTTGTTAAAAATAGCTCTTTAGTTGTTTAAAAGAAGATTTAGTTTTTCAGAACTATAAGTGAACTTTTCAGCAAAGTGTTTCATTTTATCAAGTTCATTTTTATAGTTTTTATTTTCTATTTCCAAATCTTTATTTTATTTTTAAAAGATCATCATTTGAAATGATAGTTTTAGGTCTTTTCAAAACATCATTTTTCATTGTTAAAGTTTTATTTTTCTTTTCTAAAACATCAAGTTTATTTTTCAATTCACTTAATTCATTTAACAAAGAATTGTTTTCATATGAAAAACTATTTGCATGCTTTTTCAATTTTTATTTTCAGATAAAATTAGTTTATAATCATGCACCAATTCATCGAAAGCATTTTTCAATTCATTAAAGATAAAATCTACTTCAGTATCAGAAATTACCTCTTCTTGTTCTTGATGTACCATGAGACATAGATTTGTAATTTCAGCTTGTTCTTCCTCTAAGCTGGAGTCCTCACTATCATTCCAGGTTGCCATCATAGCTTTCTTTATAAGCTTCATTTTTTATTTCTTTAGGAGAGGGCAATCAAATTTGTAGTGTATAGGCTTTTTGCACGCGAAGCATGTAGGTATCTCCTCCTTTTTTTTTCTTTCTCCTTTTCTTTTCCCTTCTCTTTGGTTGTTTGGAACTTTTTCTTATAAGAGAATTTCCTTCTTTTCATGAACCTTCTAAACTTCCTTGCTAGAAGTGCTTCTTCACTTTCATCATCTTCTTCTTCTTCCGATTCATCATTTGAGGATTCTTCTTGAATAGTAGACTTGAAGGCTATCCCCTTTTTCTTTTTATCCATATCCATAGATTTTTGCTTTAAATTTAGCTCATAAGTCATGAGTGATCCCACCAATTGCTCCAAGGGTAATTTGTCAACATCCTTTGCTTCTTGTATGGCGGTCACCTTTGGATCCCATGAAGTTGGAAGTGACCTGAGAATTTTGTTGATAAGATCAACATTAGACATAATTTTTTCTAAACTTCTCATACCATTTACTATATTTGTGAATCTAGTGTACATGTCAGTGATAGATTCATTTAATTTCATTCGAGACATTTCATAAATATACACTAACATGTTTACTTTAGTGTTCTTCACTTGATCAGTACCCTCATGGATAACTTCAAGTGTGTCCCATATTTTCTTGACAGATGTGCATGTAGAAAACCTATTAAACTCACTAGGATCTAATGCACAATAAAGGAGATTCATTGCTTTCGCATTGATTTTAGATTGTTTAATATCATTTTCGTCCCAATCCTCTTCGAGCTTTGGGATGGAAATACCTTTGACAACAATCGAAGGAACATAAGGACCCTTATCAATAACCTGCCATAAATTATAATTAATTGAATGCATGTAAATTCTCATTCTAGTTTTTCAATAAGTATAATTTGTTCCATTAAAAAATGGAGGTTTATTTGAGTCTTGTCCCTCAACTACACTAGTACCAAGAGGGGTTGTCATAGATCTTTACTCAAGGTTGTTAGACCTATATACTGAGAACAGGGCTCTAATACCACTTGTTACCCATTAAGCAACCCAAGAGGGGGGTGAATTGGGTCCCTAAAAAATTTAAATGAAATGCAAGTATGTGAACCAATCCAATAATCAACTAAGTATAATGAATGTAAGTGTAAAGTGCTCTTAGTGAGTATGTAGCGGAAATATAAAAGCAATAAAAATAAGAGCAAATAAAAGAGATAAGCAATCACAAACATAAAGGAAGTATAGTGGTTCGGTGCTTTCCAATACACCTACATCCACTCCCCAAGGCCCACTTGGGAACTCACTATATTCTCAACTGATTACAGCCAATTAGTTTTCCGGGCTCACTAATTAAACCTGACTTGTTTTCACAAGGCTCACAAGCCAAAACCTCACTTGGTTTTCCGGGCGTACCAAGAACCTAATTGATTTTAAGGCTCACCAATAACCTCCTTTGATTTTGCGGGCTAACCAAGAACCTAATTGGTTTTCAAGGCTAACCAAAAATCTTTACAACAAGAATAAGTTTGAAGTAGAGAAACAATGAAAGCTTTCTAATAAAAGCGGATATCTCTTTGAAGTTTTATTGTAGTGCTGCCTTCAACTTGATGAAGCTTCAATAAATGCTCAAGAAGGTAGAACTTGAATGCTCTTAAAGGGTCTTGCATACTTGGAAACTTTTTTTTGCTTGAAGGTAGTTGCTCTAAATGAATAGGAGTGAATGCACTTGCTTTTTTTTTCTCTTGGTATTCCTCTCTTAATCCTCTTGATTCTACTTGTGTTTAGATTTAATTTGAATTATTTAAATACCTTTCCAAGGTCTCAAAGTCAATTTATAGCCATTAGACATGAAAAACTAGCTATTGGGAGCCAAGAGGGGCAAGTTCTGTATTGGAAAAACTAGTCGTTACTATTTCTAGAACTCCAAGTGTCAACACTTCAAGCTATGAGTTGACACTTAGGGTCGACACTTGCATTCCATGAGTCGACACCTAGTTCAAATATCTTCAATGAAGCTCTCTGAAATTCTCAGATGAGTCGATACTTCCACTGGTGAGTCGACACTTTGAGTCGACACTTGACATCCATGTGTTGACACTTCGGCAAGTCTTCAACTTCAGCAAGTTCTGTAACAAAAAAATCTTAGGCGATGAGCCAATCCTTGAGTCAACACCTTGAGTCGACACTTGACTAGCATGAGTCGACACTTCAGCCATGCCATCTGAAACTCTGATGCAGCACGACGATGAGAATGCAATCTAAATGATGGATTGAGAAATGAGAGCAATGAAGCCTATTAACAGGTACTAAATTTCAGATCAAAAGTACTAAGGTAAAGCTATGGAAGGAGCACTGAAATTTTGAACTTACGCCGCTATGTCGTTATTTAAATCCTAGAGAAGATTAGGGCTAATGAATATTGAATTTAAACCTTAGCAACGATCTTCAATAACTCAGACTTAAGAGATTAGGAGGTGTTATTTACCCAAGATGATCACTCCCTAGTAGATCCATTAAAGCTCTTAGACGAACTAGCCCTGATGTGGAAGATTGGCATTCCAAAAAAACTAGTTTCATTCAACATTGATCTTTGGCAAGAGAACCCTTTCTTGAACTCCAAATCGTAGAAGGATCCTACACAATGAATGGGTTAGACTGGGACCAATTTGAAAGATATCAAAACAAAAAAACCAAACAGGCAAGGGAACTTCGATGGAGGCATGGATCCCTAGAGGTGGATATTGGCGTTGGACACTTGAAAGCTTGAGAAGAGAAAATCAAACACACCCAAAGAAAATAAGAGGATACTACCAAAAAAAATACCTTCTTCAACTACTACTTCACTTAAATTTCATTTCATCCAAAAGCTTCTCCTCTACCATGGGCGTACAAGAGACTTTTAATGGCCTTTCAATCAATTTGAAATTCCCCACATCATGGAGAAATATTAGGGGGGTTACATGAAATGTGGAGGATTTGGTGGAGGATTTGGTGGAGGGTTACATGGAATGTAGAGGATTTGGTGGAGCTGGTTGTATGATTTGTGGATGGAGTTGGCCGACCTCCTTTGAATTTGAAAACACTCCTTGGTCGACCACTTGTAGCTTTCATGTAATTTAAAATTTGAATGATGCCATGTGGTAGGTGAGGTGGCAATAATATGGCATGGCAAGGTGGCATGGTAACATGGCGCATCCTTCTCCATGGCGCCCCTTGGAGATGACATGGCAAAGGTGATGTGACGTCCTCTGGTGATGAGTTGGCACCGGTGGTCCATGATGATGTGGCATTCCAAGTAAAGCTGGTCTGGCCCAATTTCAAGTAGCTCTTGAACTTGACTCAGTACAAAGCCTAATTGACTCTAATTGAACTCTTGATTGAATTCTAATTGAACTTTAAAATCCCAAAAGAAAATAAAACAGGACTCAATAAACATACAGGACTCCTACGAGACTTGAGTTCCTAGTCTCAATCCATAAAGAACTTGGTATTAGTTGAAGCTTCTTCTTTCTGAGCCTGGTGCCCCCTCCAATTCTTCCCGGGTGGGAAGAACTCGACCATGTCGAGTATGGTTCAGCCTGGCTTTGATATTGTTCAAATAAGTCCGGGTCCAGTCATTGCAGGTCCTCTCTAGCGATTCAGGAGTCGTTAGATTTTGGTCTCCCTTGCCAACGGACCAAATATCGATAGTAATCCTTGTTTCTGGTAGTGACAATCTTATTATCCAGGATTTGTTCAGTTTTCTCTCATTTTTGAGGAATGGTTGTTTGTGGATACTCGGGTAATGGTTCACTCTCAAAAATATGGTCAGGCCCAAAAGGCTCACTAGGTATCATCATGGGTTCCTTATATTCTATCAAGTCTGAGACATTGAAGGTCGGGTTGATACCTAGGTCTGAAGGTAATTCCAATATGTAAGCATTAGATCTAATCTTCTTTAGGACTTTAAAGGGGCCTGCACCATGGGTATGTAGTTTCTTGAAAGTCCCGGATGGGAACATGATCTCTCTCATAGAATTCCTTGACTTTCTTTCTTGAATTAATCCTATGTTTATAGGATTCATTGCTCAAATTTATTTCATGATGCAAATCCTTAACATGCTATGCATAGGACTCAGCAGACTCAGAAACTTACACAAGCACTTACGAAATGCAGACTGAACTAGGCATCCTTATTGAGAGGAATTTTATTGGACTCTCTAGGGCCTAAACCTAATAGATTAATGACTCTCTAAGTTTGACCCTGGTCTGGTATGCACATGAGAATTTACCATGGGTTCCTAGCAAATGCCATAAGGTTTTCCAAAAGTAGGTAGCAAAAGGAATAGGCTTTAAAGGCTCATGCAACCTAGTAATCTCATCAAAATGAAACTTAATGGCTCTAAAATTAGGATAAGACTTAAGGAAAGGTAGGAAATAGGAATCCGAGTCTTGGGGTAATTTAGGAGAATCTTGAAACAGACCTTGGTTACTCATGATGACCTTAAGATTTGAATATTGATCTACGGGCGGGATGCTTCTAGGTAGTTGAAGGTCATCGGCAAAGTCTTCTAAAATAATGATTGGGTTCATCTCAGGTAACTGAAGGAGTTCTTGTGTCGAAGCTAAAGTATTGGGTTCTTCCTGAGGGCATTGTCTTATGGGAACCAAGTCCTCACTAAAGTTTGGTTGTTCTGATGTTTCAGGACTAGGCTCAATAATCTTTTCTTTACCAAAGGTTTCCTCAGGTAAGGTATTAAAGTTGTTCTCTTCACAGTCTTCCCCTTCATATTCATCTATTAAACTGATGTCAGTCTCATACACATATTTACTAGGTTTAGACTTGCCTTCTTCCTTCCATAGCCCTTCAGTTTGAGGATATCCTAAGTTTTGAGTATTCATGAACTCAACTTGTACTTCAGGGTTCTTACTCCTATCATTCATAAGAGCTAATGGGATAGTAGGAGTTGGTTGGTCTAAGAAAAATTGTTTAGCCAGCATTTGGTTCAATTGGGCCATTAGATCATTTAGGCCTTTCAGCATGGTTTCAAGATTCGGGTCCATGGCTACACTGGACTAGGTCTGGACTGGTGAATATGAGGCTCCTGATCTAGTTTTCATGCATTCAAGTAGACTCAAGCTCGAGCTAAGGTTTCCTAGACCTAGAGCACAAATTAGAGGTCTAATTAAGTGAACCAACTAGCTAGTAGTACTTATGGGACTTAGCCAGGTAGGTGGTGGGGAGTGAAGGTCCCTGATTGCCAACCTTAGACACCAATCTGAGATTGGCCAGGTAGGCGGACCAAATCACAAGTCCTGATGCACCAATCCTAGACACCAAGCCAGTAAGCACACACCAATTAGCTGACACGGTTAACTTGACCCTAACCTGAACCCAACTTGTTGGTGTCCCTAACCCACTAGGGCAATTAACGTTCTACTCAATTTTAATTAACAGGCTGGGATCGATATGCTGGTTGGTGATTTTTGGGCTAGGGGCAGGTGATGAAACCCTGATCCTTTGTCAAATTGATGCCCTTAATTTGATTTCTCATGAGATGAATGAAATGCAAAGGTGCTGCAGAAGTGTGTTGCAGTTTGAAAGTGGTGTGAAAAACATGATGAAAAAATGTCCAGAAATTTTGAGAAATTCATAGAGGATTTCTAACTTATATGTTTCAATGCAGATTAAAGGAATTTTAAAACTAAAATCTGTACTACTCTAAGCAGATCCTACAAATGAAGATAAATAAAATGGACATAACAAAACCCTAATGACAGTGTCGAACTGCAGAAATTTTCATTTTTTTTATAATTTTTTTCTGATGATGAAATTTAATATGGTGATAACTGACTTAAAATGGAACAAGAAAAAAAATATTTCAACAAAAAATTAGTGACTTGCCTTTGGAGCTGCAGATGGATTACAGTAAATAGATGCAAATTTTCAGAAAACAGAACCTAATCAAACAAGTGCAATGACTTACCCAAACTTCAATCTAAACAATTCGCGTCCGGCCATGGGCTCATTATTCCCATGGGTCGTGATAGTGTACTAGAGTACACCCGCTCAGGAGGCGTGAATTTTAGATCTTGCTTGGATTTAAAGAAAACTATTCTACCCTAATGCAACCATGCTATGATACCATTTTGATGCGGCACGACGATGAGAAAGCAATCTAAATGATGGATTGAGAAATGATAGCAATGAAGCCTATTAACAGGTACTAAATTTCAGATCAAAAGTACTAAGGTAAAGCTATGGAAGGAGCACTGAAATTTGGAACTTACGCCGCGATGTCGTTATTTAAATCCTAGAGAAGATTAGGGCTAATGAATATTGAATTTAAACCTTAGCAACGATCTTCAATAACTCAGACTTAAGAGATTAGGAGGTGTTATTTACCCAAGATGATCACTCCCTGGTAGATCCATTGAAGCTCTTAGACGAACTAGCCCTATGTAGAAGATTGGCATTCCAAAGAAACTAGTTTCATTCAACATTGATCTTTGGCAAGAGAACCCTTTCTTGAACTCCGAATCGTAGAAGGATCCTTTAGGAGGTGTTATTTACCCAAGATGATCACTCCCTGGTAGATCCATTGAAGCTCTTAGACGAACTAGCCCTGATGTGGAAGATTGGCATTCCAAAGAAACTAGTTTCATTCAACATTGATCTTTGGCAAGAGAACCCTTTCTTGAACTCCGAATCATAGAAGGATCCTGCATAATGAACGGGTTAGACTGGGACCAATTTAAAAGATATCAAAATAAAGAAACCAAACAGGCAAAGGAACTTCGATGGAGGCATGGATCCCTAGAGGTGGATGTTGGCGTTGGACACTTGAAAGCTTGAGAAGAGAAAATCAAACACACCCAAAGAAAACAAGAGGATACTACCAAAAAAAACACCATCCTCAACTACTACTTCACTTAAATTTCATTTCATCCAAAAAGCTTCTCCTCTACCATGGGCGTACAAGAGGCTTTTAATGGCCTTTCAATCAATTTGAAATTCTCCATATCATGGAGAAATATTAGGGGGGGTTACATGAAATGTGGAGGATTTGTGGAGGATTTGGTGGAGGGTTACATGGAATGTGGAGGATTTGGTAGAGCTGGTTGCATGATTTGTGGATGGAGTTGGCCGACCTCCTTTGAATTTGAAAACACTCCTTGGTCAACCACTTGTAGCTTTGATGTAATTTAAAATTTGAATGATGCCAAGTGGCAGGTGAGGTGGCAATGATGTGGCATGGCAAAGTGGCATGGTAACATGGCGCATCCTTCTCCATGGCGCCCCTTGGAGATGACATGGCAAAGGTGATGTGACATCCTCTGGTGATGAGTTGGCACCGGTGGTCCATGATGATGTGGCATTCCAAGTAAAGCTGGTCTGGCCCAATTTCAAGTAGCTCTTGAACTTGACTCAGTACAAAGCCTAATTGACTCTAATTGAACTCTTGATTGAATTCTAATTAAACTTTAAAACCCCAAAAGAAAATAAAACAGGACTCAATAAACATACAGGACTCATACGAGACTTGAGTTCCTAGTCTCAATCCATAAAGAACTTGGTATTAATTGAAGCTTCTTCTTTCTGAGCCTGGTGCCCCCACCAAACTCTTTCTGCGTACCGACTTGAGTCGACACTTCCACTGTCATGAGTCGACACTTGGATTGTGAGTCGACACTTTGATCGACACTTGACTGAGATTTCTTCAAAAATAACTGAACTTCTACTGAAACCAAATTATATTGAACTCTTGTATCCTTTCAAGCATTCTTCAACTACCAAAGTCCACTTTAAACTGATCTTTCATCCATAATTGGGACTTTTTCATTTTTTGACAATCAATCAAATTTTGTTGAATTGATGAGCACCTTCTTCAATAAAAACATACTTCAAAAAAATAGTTAGTACTCAACTTATACTTAAGCATTTTGTTTATCATCAAAATCAATAACGGAGTCAACAAATTCTATAAACTCTCTAAGTCTTCAAAGTTAATCTATCCATTTTTTCATTATTATTTTTGCTAAGTCCTTTGTTTGACTTTCTGTAAAAATGAATGTTTCACTAGATGCCTTGAGGAAAGCCAAGAAGAGGACTATAGTTGAGGGAGGAGCTCTTCAGACAAAGAAAGCAATCACCAAGAAGCCCTGAGTGGCTCTTAGGGTTCCATCAGCTTCAGCCAAGGCCCTAGCATCGCATCCTTTGAAAGTTCCCACCATTGTGCATGTTGATGAAGTGAAAATCATCCTAGCAATGATACCTATAGTGTTAGTTTCTTCTTCGACACTAGCACTATCAGCCACATCAACAAGGCCAAGTCCTTTGGTCCGAGCAGAGGTTGAAGGGAAGGGTAAGGCTTCGATGACTTTGTTGGAGCCAGAAAAGACTCCTTAGAATGAGGAGTTTATCCAAATTGAGGTAGAGTAAGAAAGATGATTATCCTCTCTCAAGACTGAAAGGAAAGGAAAGACCATCTAATGGAGGAGATCATCAGCTCCTTCTTCCTAGCTTTTATCAAGGAAAATACCTTTTTTATTGTAATTTTCTAAGTACCAAAACTTTGACTAGTTAACTTAGAAAATTTTTCTTTGCATTTTGCCCATGACATAACCCTTGTTCGAGGGAGGTTCGATGACTTCGTAGAGCTCAGTTAGACTCCAAAGGATCATATGGAGACTACAAAGATAAAAGCCTAGGTCTTCAAAGAGTTGAGGAAGGTAGGTGAGATTTAGAAAGCGATGCTGAAGGATGAACTACAAGCTTCCAGGGAACTTGTTCGAAAGCTGGAGGCCCAAATAAAAGAGAAAGACAAAACAATGGCTAATGAGAGGGCATGGGTCTCTAAGGTGGAAACTAAAATGGTCGATGGTGACTCGAAGAGGATAGTTATGGAAGAGTGACTCAAGACCCCTGACCTTGAAGTCAAGGCTAGCCAAGTTGATGCCTAAGACACTATGAACTGAGCAGTAAAGAGTACAAGGGGTCTAAGGATTTCAAGAATGAGGTGGCTGAGGGCTGCCTGGAAGCCCTCCACCTTGGATTCCTCGAATGCAAGAAGAAAGTCAGCCAAGCCTTCCCAGAGCTAGACTGAGTACCATCATCGAGTTTGATGATAAAGGAGAAGAAGAAATGATCGAGGTAGCTACCAAAGTAGGGATCTATCCAATCAGCATTGAGGAAGTCACTCCATATGTGATTGCAAAGAAAAGACTACCATCGAGGAGACCATTACAAAGGAAATTGTTGATGTCGAGGCCATGATCAACAAGGCAATCAAAGCTTTTGAAATATCTTAGATTAGTACTCTTACAAAGTGGTTTATCCTTGTATTCAGTGATGGGGACCGAGAGTCTATTTTTTTTATTTTAGTTGAGTCCCTTTAGTCCTGTGAGTCTTTTGTTTCAAGTCAAGAGTCCAGTTGAATTGTTCAAGTCAAGAGGAGAGTCATCAAATCAAAAGATTCACCAGGCCCCCTAACCAGAGCTGGCCTTCATGCACCTGGGCCCTTTCATGCTGCCAGGCCCACAAGAGAGAGCTCCAGTCCAAGACAAAGGCCCACTGCTGATCAGGCCCACCAGGGTTTCTTGGCCCACAAGTCAGGATTTTTTAGCCCTCAAATCATGTACCCTGAGGTGAATCTATAAATACCACCCCTCCCCTCTTGTATGAAACATCTTTTTTCTATGAATACAAATTAAAATTATTTTGATCTAAGTTTTGAGTTTTTCTCCGAATTGGAGTGGGTGTGATGCCCGAGTTCCCTGTTCTTGAGTGCAAGCCCTAATCCCCTGGTGACTTCTACGCTCGCCAGCGATCGGGGCCCGCCTCCCTGTCCCGCATCATTCAGGCTCGGCCCCTATCTTGTACATAACTTTGAAAATTAATGAAGATATTTATTTTTTCCTTGCATCTTGCTTTTGTGCATTGAATGATTTCTATGATGATTGACTTGATGAATGCCAAAATATTCTAAGTAGTCAGGAGTGTAGAATAGGATGAGTACTTAACTCATAGTTACTTAATCAAGTTGGTGATATCTTAGTACGAGAATGGAACTCCCAATTGTAGGTGCTCTAGACATCCAATTGCAAGCCTCTAGCAAAATGTGTTAAGCCCCTTAGTCGGGTAACCTGCCTATTGGTATAACTACAGTACCAATCCCCAACTATAGTTTTGGGGTCCCAACTACTTGACTTGCACAATTTTGACTGTAGGAAGTTGGTCTGTCACTGACAGGTGATGATTAGTCAGCAAGTACCAATCTAGTCCAACTAGTTGTAATGTAGATTCTTTCATTGATGATCGAATATGACTCAATCACTTAGAATCATTTCTACTTAGTTGATGTAGTTCAACTAAGTCAGCACTTTTTTTTTGTTAGAAGGTGTTAGTCAGTTAGAAGGATATAGAATCCCATGAAGGATGATAGATCATCTATTGATCAATTGCTTAGTGGTTGAGCGGTTTAGAAATCCTAAGTTAGATGATAGATCACCGAGTGGCTAGTTGTTGGGTGGCTGAGGGGTTCAAAATTTGAATTGGATGATGGATCGCCAAGTAGCCAGTTGTTAAGTAGTTAAGGGGTTCAGGAATCCAAGTTTGGCAATGGATCATTGAGTAGCCAGTTGTTAAGCGATCGAGGGTTCGAAAATCATGAGTTGGGTGATAGATCACCAAGTAGCTGGTTGTTAAGCTATCGAGGGGTTCATAAATCCTGGGTTGGGCGATGGATCACCAAGTGGCTGATTAAGTAACTAAGGGATTTAGAAACCCTAAGTTGGGTAATGAATTGTTGAATGGCCGGTTGTTAGGCGACAAGGGGTTCAGAAATCCTAAGTTGGGCAATAAATCACCAAGTAGCCAATTGTTAAGCGGCCAAAGGAGTTCGGAAACCCTAAGTTAGGTAATGGATCTCCGAGTAGCCAGTTGTTAGGTAATCAAGGGGTTCAAAACCTTGAATTCAGTGATGGATCATCCAATAGCCAATTGTCAAGTGGTTGAGGGATTCAGAAATCCTAAGTTAGGTGACAGATCATCGAGGGGTGACTTTGTTGGACCTAGCATTGAATTATTGAGTAAAACAAGACAAGACCTTTAAGAACTTTATTGGGACCATCTTTAATTGTATTATGAGTAAGCATTAATATTATTGGTAATATAATTGAAGATTTTTGGCATTCCAAGTCTGAGGAATTGGTGTTCTATCTAGGTCTTCAAGTTTGTATGCTCCTCGATGAAGGGCCTTAATTACTCGATAAGGTCCTTCTCAATTCGCATAGCTTCCCTTGCTCTATTGGTCTTGAAACTTATGCTCGCCATAGGACAAGATTCCCTGGGTGAGAGTCCTTGACTTTAGTTGAGAGTTGTAATACCGAGTAATACATTACCGATATGCTACCATTCTTAGATGGGCCTGGTTTTGAGTTTTCTCCAACATGTCAAGATTAACTCGAAGTCAAGTCGAACTACTTGACTCGTCGAAGTACTCTATCTGCATAATCAAAAGTCAAATTTTGATTGCTTTGATGTCGAATGCAAGATTGAAAAGAATCTCGTTGGTTGATGTCTAAGGAGTTATATGGTATGCCCATAATACCCCGAGTAACTTATCAGCCCAACTACCCTTAGCTTCATCTAGCTTGGTCCTGTGTCCCTATAGAATTATCTAATTCATGACTTCTGCTTCTCTATTTGATTGGGGATGTCCAATAGATGTAAATTGATGATAAGTATGGAGATCGGCATAGAATTGCCTAAAGGCTTGATTATTGAATTATCAGCCATTGTCAATGATGATAACATGTAGAAGTCCAAATTGATACATGATAGACTTCTAGAAGTTCTTAACCTTAGTGATGTGCACCAAGTATTCTACCTCCATCCATTTGCTGAATGTTGTCTAGCGTAACAATCCAAGAGAGGGGTGAATTGGGTTTCTTTAAAAAATTAAAATAGATATGTGCTGAAATTGATGTTTTTATGAAGCAATGCAAGTGCGCACCAAGTGAGTAAGATGCAATGCTAGGAGTATAAGCAGCATCAAAATATGTGCAAAAATCTTAGAAAATTCATAACTTCTTCATTTCAAACCTGATTTAAGTACCGTTTGCGTTGTTGGATTCCATAAATCAAGCTCTACCTATTGGTGGGTTTCAATCTTATTAATTTTACCAATTCCATGATCATTAATTATAATTATTAAATATTTTATTAATCATTTAAATGGGTGTGTGGTGCTTTTACTTGAAATCTATTTTTCATGAACGTATTCTAATTTTATATTTTTCAAAGATATTTTTTAAAATAATTAGTTTTGCAAGAAAGTCCAAATTAATTATGAAATTAGGTTAATAAAAGAATATTAGCACCAATAATTAACTAAAATACTTAAAATAAACGTGTAAATCCATGATTTATCACACCCCCCAACTTACTTATTGCTAGTCCCTTAGCAATGCAAAAAGTATAACTATGTGTCACAAAGATCATCCTTTACAAAAATAGATCCAGGATTGAAAGTAAAAAGATCTAGCAAGTATCACTAACCAAGTATTGAGTTTCAGAAATAAATTTTGCAGTCAGCATAATTAGAAACTTTCTTAGAGTTCATCTAAAGATCTACAGCACTTGTATTTGTGATGACTAACTTAACATTTTGGTACTAGTTTGCAAGAACAAATGTATCTTTGATTAACACTTACTTTGGTTAATTTTCTATACATCCCTAAATTAAGCTTATGAACTGAGTTAGCTTTCACACTACCTGATTATTTATTTATTTATTTATTTTTTTTCTGAGCATCCTGGCCTTCCCTTCACCATTTGACGCGAACCTCCACACTTGACTTAGGTGCAGAGACCCGGTTACTAAGTTTAGGGCGATCCACATATACTCTATGTTTTGCACTTTTATTTCAGGTAGGTAGCTCTTTCCTCAATTCAAAAAAATTTTAAATTGGGATATATATCAATTACCAGTTTACAGTGATAATTAAGTCCTCAATTGTCCTTACAACTAATACTTACTTTGTCTCGTCAGCGTGCATGTGCAATGGAAGTGCTAATAGCCTTTAGGTGATCTAAGTAGGCCCTAAAAGTCTGACATGCTAGTCTACTTCTTGACTCGCTACAGTCATTAGCAACACTCTCTAACTCTTATTACTTTTTCTAGTCTATCTTGCTCCAGATTTATTTTTGACACATGAAAACTTTTTTTTTTTTTAATTAAAAAAAATATTTGTCCCGACCCCCCAACTTGAATACCATTGTCCCTAATGGTATAAAAAAAAACAAATAAACCATAAGAACTAAAAATGTAAAGGGATACCTGAGAAGAAGAGCTCATGAACAATGTTGAGGCTGCATTTTTTTTTTTTTTTTGAATTAAAAAAAAAATATTGAGTACATATTGGGTTGCCTCCCAACAAGCACTAAGTTTAATGTCTTCAGCCAGACATAATGCAGCTCAGTTCAATATGGGTCAGTTAATATTACTTGGTCGATGGTTCGATTTGTTGATATTCCTTCAATGTATGGTTTTAAACGTTGACCATTCACCATAAAGAAGTTTCCTGACCTAGGATCATAAATTTTGACTGCACCATGGGGGAAAACTTGGTTAACAATGTAAGGTCCATCCCATCTAGATCTCAATTTTCCAGGAAATAATCGAAGCCTTGAATTAAATAACCAGACTTGTTGATTTGGCTCAAAGATTTTCCTAGAAATAAATTGATCATGAAAGGCTTTTATTTTCCCTTTATAAATACGTGAATTTTCATAAGCCTCTCGCCTCAGTTCATCTAGTTCACTCAGTTGCGACATCCGGTTAGAACCAGCTTGCTTTAAATCAAAATTTAATTGCTTAATCGCCCAATATGCTCTATGTTCAAGTTCTACCGGAAGATGACATGCTTTTCCAAAGATCAGCCTATAGGGAGACATTCCAATGGGATTCTTGTAAGCTGTCCGATAGGCCCATAATGCATCATCTAATCGATCTGACCAGTTTCTACGATCGAGCCTAATAGTCTTTTGCAAAATATTCTTGATCTCTCTATTGGATACTTCCACATGGCCACTTGTTTGCGGGTGATAAGGTGTAGCTACTTTATGTGTGACCCCATATTTTTGCAAAAGCATTCGAAATTGGTAGTTTATGAAATGGGCACCTCCGTCGCTAATGATGGCACGAGGAAATCCGAACCTAGAGAAGATATTCTTTTGAACAAACTTTATGACTACCTTATGATCATTGGTTCGTGTTGCCATTGCCTCAATCCATTTAGAAACATAATTGACAGCCACCAAAATATATTCAAAACCATTAGAGGGTGGAAAGTGTCCCATAAAATCAATTCCCCAAACATCAAAGATTTCAACTACCAAGATTGGATTTAAAGGCATCATGTCTTTTCTTGAAATATTTCCTAAGGCATGACACCTAAGACATTCTTTGCCAAAAGTATAGGCATCCTTAAATAATGTCGGCCAGTAAAATCCACTTTGCAAAACTTTAGCCGCAGTTTTTCGACCAGAAAAATGTCCTCCGCAAGCAAGGGTGTGGCAAAATTCAAAATACTCAGATGTTCAGATTCAGGAACACACCTACGGATGATTTGATCAGCACAGATTCGAAAGAGTTCAGGATCTTCCAAAAGTAATATTTAATTTGAGCAAAGAATCGATCCTTTTCATTCTTGGACCAGCCATCAGGGATTTGTCCAACCACTAAGTAGTTCACAATATCTGCAAACCAAGGGGCCTTGGCGTGTGAAACTGCTAAGAGCTGTTCATCCGAAAAAGATTCTTCAATTGATGCAGGTTAACACTCTTCAACTAAAATCCTAGATAGATGGTCTGCTACAACATTCTCAGATCCTTTCTTGTCTCGAATTTCAATATCAAACTCTTGTAGCAGTAAGATCCATCTAATCAATCATTGTTTAGCATCTTTCTTTGAGAGCAGGTATCTCAAAGCCGAGTGATCCGAATAAACCACAATCTTGGAACCTAAAAGATATGATCTAAACTTTTCCAAGGCAAACACCACAGCTAGCAACTCTTTTTCAGTAGTGGTATAATTTTTTTGGGCATCATTCAAAGTTCTGCTAGCATAATAAATCACTATGGGACATTTGTTTACCCTTTGGCCTAAGACAGCTCCTATGGCAAAGTCTGAAGCATCACACATGATTTCAAAAGGTAGTGATCAATCTGGGGGTTGGATGATTGGGGCTTGGGTCATAGCTTCCTTTAGAAACTCAAAAGCCTTAAGACAATCTTTATCAAAATTGAAAGGAATGTCCTTGGTGAGCAGATTACACAAAGGACAGAAAATTTTGGAAAAGTCTTTGATGAAGCGATGATAGAATCCTACATGGCCGAGAAAAGATCGAATTTGTTTGATAGAGATGGGTGGAGGAAGTTTAGAGATCAATTCAACCTTTACTTTATCTACCTCGATCCCTCTCTTAGATACAATATGTCCTAAAACAATCCCTTCTCGAACCATGAAATGGCTCTTCTCCCAGCTCAGAACTAAATTAGCCTCAATACATCATTTTAATTTTTCTTCAAATTATTGAGGCAACTCTCAAAAGATTCTCCAAAGACTAAAAAATCATCCATAAAAATTTCTAAGAAATCTCCTACCATGTCCGAGAAAATTGATATCATGCACCTTTGAAAGGTTGCAGGTGCATTACACAAACCGAAAGGCATTCTACGGAAAGCAAAGGTTCCAAAGGGACATGTGAAGGTGGTCTTTTCCTGGTCTCCTGGATAGATTGCTACCTGGTTGTATCCTGAGTATCCATCTAAGAAGCAAAAGTATTGCTGGCCAGCTAATCTTTCTAGGATCTGATCAATAAATGGTAAGGGAAAGTGGTCTTTGCGGGTAGCTGCATTAAGTTTTCTATAATCTATACAGACATGCCACCCAGTAGAAAGTCGTGTTGGCACTAAATCCCCATGGTCAGTACGGACAACCGTGAGTCCATATTTCTTTGGAATGACTTGAGTAGGACTCACCCAGTGGCTATCAGAAATAGGATAAATAATACCAGCATCTAACCATTTAATCACTTCCTTCTTGACCACTTCTTGCATGTTTGGGTTGAGCCGTCTTTGCATTTCTCTAGTAGGCTTGGCACTATCCTCAGTATAGATATGGTGCATACAAATTGATGGACTAATGCCTTTTAAATCAGCAATGGCCCAACCTATGGCCTCCCTATGTGTTTTCAGAACATCTATCAATTGGTTTTCCTGCTCAATGGTTAGGTCAGAAGCAATGATCACAGGTAGGGTTTTGTCAGGTCCTAAAAACACATACTTAAGTGATTCAGGCAAAGTTTTTAGTTCAAGTTATGGTGGGGCCTGAATCGAAGGGTGCAAAGGCTCAGTTCTTAGGTCAGGTAAGGATTCAGTTTGCATTGACCAAGGTGGTGAAGGTTGAGGTGAATCAAGTAGGGCATTTACCTCTTGGACTTGGGTTTCATCAATAGGCTCGTCATCTTCCATCAAATTGGAGGAAAATTCAGACTCAACAATCTCATCTACTAAACTAATCACGGAACAATTTTCCTCCTCTCGAGCAAACTTTGAGGCATTAAAAATATTAATTCTCACCTTTTGATCCCCAAAAGAAATGTCCATAGCTCCCGTTTTACAATTGATATTGGCATTGGCAGTGGCTAGGAATGGACGACCTAAGATTATGGGATTCTGATTTAGCTCTTGGGATGGTTCCATGTCTAGTATGAGGAAGTCTACTGGAAATAACATTGGTTCACTCTAACTAAGACATCCTCAATCAAACCACGTGGTGTCTTGACAAATCTATCGGCTAGTTGAAGAATGACTGACGTGGGTTTTAGTTCACCTATCCCAAATTTTTCATAGACCGAGGTTGGAAGACGGTTCACACTAGCTCCTAGGTCTAACAGGGCTCGGTCAAAGGTAATGCCTCCTATAACACAAGAAATCAAAGGAGCACTGGGGTCTTTCATTTTCTGAGGTAATTGATTCAACAAAACTGCACTTACATCCTCAGACAATATGATTCTCTTTATGGTTCGTGGCTCACGCTTTTGGGTGCAGAGTTCTTTGAGAAATTTAGCGTAAGATGGAATGTGCTGAATTGCATCGAGGAGGGGTAAATTAATATGGACTTGCTTGAATAATTCCATTAGCTCCTTGTTGCGTGCTCCTTGCTTTTTACGGGAAGAGCCAGCTTCTAGGACTGAAGGGAACGGGACTCTAGGTTTATAAGTCTCAGGTAATTCATCTGCTCTCTTCTTCCCTTTCTCATTTAAATCGGAACCAGTATCAGTACTAGTCTCTCTCTCCTGGTCTTGATATGGGTCCCTAAGAATCCTACCACTTCTAAGCTCAGAAATTGCTTTGGCATTCTCAAATTGAGGGTTCTTAGGTGGAACATTAGGCTGAAGAATGAGTGGGTTGTTTCTAGGGTTCGGTATTGGTTGACTCGGTAGTTGACCTGGTTCTCTCCTCATAGTAGATTCAGCTAACTGTCCTATTTGAACTTCTAACCTGGCGATAGATTGTTGTTGGGTCATGATTAATTGTTGAAGTTGATCAAACCTATCGTCGGCCAGATTGGTCTGTTGAGGAGGTTGATATGATGACTGATGATGACATGGTGGCTGATATGGTGGCTGAGCAGGTTGACTAGGCTGACCTCTATTATAGGCATAGTTTTGGTATGGGGGCCTATTTTGAAAGTTCCATGCAGGAGGAGCTTGGGTCTGAACCTGAGTCTGTTGTGGTTTCCAAGAAAAATTAGGATGGTTTCTCCAACCCGGTTATAAGTATTTGAAAATGGGTCATTACCGGCTTACAGTAACCTTGAGCAGCTTGGACTTATTCTTGATGAAAGGTGGTAACTGTGCAACCGTAGGACATTCATTCATGTGATGGGCTGGGCTAGCACAGATAGAACAAATCTCCTGATGATTAGAAGGTGATGGGTATTGTGATGGGTGTGATGGGTATTGTGCAGGAGATTGTTGACTGAGGGCTAGGACTTGGTCCAACTTTTGAGAAAGGAGGTCGACTGTATCTAATCTTTGGGATATTAGGTTCAAGTCGACATTGGAATTTGAATGTCTAATTTCATAAATCCCTGCCCGCTTTTGGTGAGGAATCGATCTTTCATATGAAGTCAAAGAAGCATGGTTGATCGAATTTTCACTTAAGGTTTCAAACAAGGTTAGGCTTCATCCTCACTTCTACTCATGAATGCACCTCCACAAGATGCATCCACCATCTGTCTATACTGGTCTCCTAATCCCTCATAAAAAGCTTGGACAATTTGCCACTTAGACAGACCATGATGTGGGCATTTTCTAAGGAGTTCCTTAAGTCTCTCCCATGATTCATGAATTTGTTCACCAGGAAGCTGAGCAAATCCAGTGATGGCTCACCTCATGGTGTTGGTTCGACCTATAGGATAGAATTTTTAAGGAACTCGTGCTGCATTTCAGCCCAAGTTCAAATTGGTTTCCCTATTGTGCCAAGCCAGTACTTGGCCTTATCCTTAAGTGAGAAGGGGAACAAGGTTAGCCTAAGGGCATCATCAGTAAAATCTTGGATCTTCACCGTAGAACAGATTTCTAGAAACTCATCTAGATGCTTATAAGGATCTTCGTTGGTATTCCCAAAAAAGGAAGGGAGCATCTGGATTGTGGCAGACTTGATCTCAATTGTCTAGCAGGTATTTCAGGTAAATGGATACAAGTCGATGGGTTGTAGGTGGAAGGAATAAAGTATTCCTTCATCTGTCTAGGTGGTTCTTCTGGGTTTCCAGCCATTTGATTTTTTGGTGTACTATGGATCAGCCGTTCCATTTCAGGGTTGAAGTCAACTAGGTCTGGAAATAAAGATCTTCTACCGTGCATGTAACAGTGCAACCCAAATATGTGAATCAAATTTTTTTTATTTTATATATATATATATATATATATATATAGATTTGTTATTTTCAAACACTTATCAAACAGATTTCTATCCTAGGCTCCCTAATTCTAGACAACTCCTAACTTCCAAGACCGCCTTGGAGCCCTCCAAGTCAAAGACCAATTAGCTAACTGGCCAGGTAAGGGTAAGGTCGGTGGAGTTTCCCTCTTTGCTTGTCTTAGACACCAATTGAAAATTGGCCAGGTAAGCGGATCCAACCACCTTCCTTCAGGACGTAATCCCTGAACCCCTTTCCTAGACACCAGTCACCCAACTAATCTTGACCCAGTCCAACTCTTCCGGGTGCCCTGTCCTATTGAGCTCGAGTTCCTTAGGGCTGACGTCTAGTTAATTTTATTTAGAAGGCTTAGGTATGCAAAATGAGGGGTGATGGTTTGTGGGCTAAGGAAGGGTATTGAACTCCCCACCTTATCTTGTTTATGGATAGTGCCCTTAAGATGATTATGAGATTATGAATGCAATAAGATGTCCAAAATAAAAGTTATAAACACACAAAATTAAATTAAAGCTATATATATTTTTTTTTTTTAATTTTGTGATTAAGTTTCTAATCCTAATAAATTATGAATGTCTGGGCAATTTTTTTTGGATTTTGCAGAAAAGATAAATTTACCTAAATGAATCTAAAAATGAAAAAAAAAAATTGAAATTTAAAATTTGAAATTTGAAATTTTTTTTTTTTGGAAAAAGAAACTAAAAAGGAAAATAGTTAATAAGTAAAAAGGAAAGAAAGTTTATTGATTGGGAGACTTTCTTCCTCTTCCGCTTTTCTCCCCCTTTTTTAAATTTTTTTTATCTGCAAGAAAAGAAAAGTTAGGACGGTATATAAAAAAAATCAAAAAGATCAAAAACTATTATTTTAATGCTCTCCTCGGCAACGGCGCCAAAAACTTGGTAGGATCGCAGGGTTGTCGTTAAAACACCGTGGCTATCAGTTTAAAATCCGACTTCTTAAAATATTTAAAAATGCGTAGCAAGAGGAGTCGGGTCGAATCCACAGAGAAGGCGGTGTTTAGGATTTGAAATCTTTTGATCTTGTAAAAAAAAAAATATATTTGAAGTCGAAAAATATAAAAAAATTAAAATTGCAGGAAAAGTAAACTTGGCACTGGATCTATTATTTAGATCCTAGCATCTACTTGCAGACAAGATAAAGACAGGAGTTAAAAGGAGATATTGCATGATTGAATTTTAAGGTCTAAATACAATGCAAAAAAAACTAAATTAACAAAACAAGTAACAAAGATAAGAACAGATCGGCGCAGCCTCATCGGGAAGATAGCTTCTTCCTTCATACTCCGTGGAGCGAACTGGGCTTCCTCTGCGTCTTCTTCTTCGGATCTTGATCTCAGAGAGAGAAGGCTGGAAGATGGTGTAGGGACACGCTCTCCTTTGAAACCTCACTCCCAAAAGCTAACCCGTACCCAAGCAATGCCCTCTACCCTGTATCTTGTCTTTTTCTCCGAGATCCCCTGTCTTGTGCATTGGGGTTCATTTTATAATTGACCGGAGAGGGGAGCTCGTTGCACACTAGCGATGTGGGACAAAAAAAAATCGTGACTGCTCCATTGCTGCTCCATTGATTACGCCGCTCGTGGGCTGCACTGGTGCTCGTGGATTGCGCCGTGGAGCTCGTGGAGAACGCCCAGCGTCCGTGGAGCTCGCCCGTGGATTGCTCGTGGACTGCCCGTGGAGAACGCCCGTGGACGGCTCGTGGATGGTGCTCGGTAAGCCGCTCGTGGAAAACGCCCAGCATCCATGGAGCTCGCCCGTGGACTGCCCTTGGCCATGCGGGTGGAGGAGCTTGGCCATGGAGAACGCCCATGGACGTGCGCGTGGAGGACGTGGGCTGCGCCACCATGGACGTGCGCGTGGAGGAGCTTGGCCTGCGCGTGGAGGAGCTTGGCCGTGCACTTGGAGGAGCTCGGTCGTGCACGTGGAGGAGCTCGGCCGTGCGTGTGGAGGAGCTCGGCAACGCCACCGTCGGAGCTTCTCCTCCAGCCATGGACACGTGAAGAACGTGGGCTGCCTCCTCTCGTTTGCCGCCGAAAAACGCCGCCACCGACCGTCAAACCACCGCCGGAGCTTCTTCTCCGGCCAGGGACACCGCCGGCGTGCTTCCCGGCGAATTTCGACGCCTTTGGAGGGCTGTGGTCCACGCCCTATTCCGTGGACCGGCAGCCATGGCTGCCGGTGAACCAAACTGCAGTAAAAACCAGCAGCCGATCCATGATGGACTGGCTACTCCAAAACCGTGCAGCATCAAAATATTGTGCAAAAATCTTAGAAAATTCATAACTTCTTCATTTCAAACCTGATTTAAGTACCGTTTGCATCGTTGGATTCCATAAATCAAGCTCTACCTATTGGTGGATTTCAATCTTATTAATTTTACCGATTCCATGATTATTATTATAATTATTAAATATTTTATTAATCATTTAAATGGGTGTGTGGTGCTTTGACTTGAAATCTATTTTTCATGAACGTATTCTAATTTCATTTTTCAAAGATATTTTTTAAAATAATTAGTTTTGCAAGAAAGTCCAAATTAATTATGAATTAGGTTATTAAAAGAATATTAGCACCAATAATTAACTAAAATACTTAAAATAAACGTGTAAATCCATGATTTATCAATGGCATAGTTCTGTATCTTCAATTTCTTAGGCCATGAGTCGATACTTCTTTTCTGTGAGTCAACACCTGTCTTCTGTGAGTCGATACTTGATTCTTGTGAGTCGACACTTGGCATGCCAAAGGGATTTTCTGCGTGCCTGTTTCTAAAGTGTTGATACTTAGTGTGCCATGAGTCACACTTGACTCTGTAACTTATCAAAAACTTGTACCAACCTCCAAAATTCAAAAGTTCTTCAATGAAACCTCAATACCCTTTTTGTAAAGCTCCGTTTAATCTATTTTGAGGCCTTTTTTAGATGAGAAACTTCTTAACCAGTGAAGATTACTTAGCTTCCAATTAGTGCCTTGATACTTTTATATAGAGAATTTGAGGTGCCTGTATCCTAAAACTCATAATTACAATTGAAACATTAGTATAAAATATGTACTCAACATTTTGTTAGTCATCAAAATCAAGGGCTAAAGCCAACAATCTCTCCCTTTTTGACGATGACAAAACCTTAAGTATATAAGCATTTAAATTTAATTAAAGATACTGAACACTTATTCAAGAGAGCATACACTTTAAATACATCATATTAAGGTTTATATAACACAGTTCATGAAGGAGAAGTACCAAACAAGGTTGAAAAGATTATTTTCTCTCCCCCTATATTAGATAAGTTCTGAGATATTTTAAAATTTATAGAAAATGCTTATATATGTATCTTACTCCCCCTTTTTGTCAACATTAAACATTAAAAAGAGTAACTCCCCCTGAATTAATGCATACAAAGTTGGTTAGGGGCTATGATCCGATAAATATTAATAAATATCAGTTGGTATCAGAGTCAATGGATAAAAAGAAGAGTAATCATGAGAAAAAAGCAGGCTTTCATATATTCAAGAGAGTTTTAGTACAACATTGCTTGCATAGCATAAACTGATACATGACTAATAAGCTAATACATAGTAGATAACATCAAGACTAATGCATAAACACAAACATCATGATAAACATCTGTGAGGCTACTTCTCATCAGATGGAAGCTCAAAATAAATAGAAGCACTAATCCTAGTCCTAAAAGTAAGGGATCTAGGGGTCTTAAGGGTGCTATGGCTCCTAGTCCTAGTGGAAGGACCAAAACGGGGTACAACCCTGGAAGATCTCATAGATGGAGGAGGTAGAGTCTCTGCTGAAGTCAGAAAGGCAGGTGTAATAGCAAGCTGAGCATCTCTAGGAGTATCAGTGGTAGCAACAAGAGTCTGAATCTCCCAGCTGACAATCTCATAATCTCTTGCCCTATCATCACTGTCATCACTATCATCACCAGGGGTCATCAGAGCCTCTATCAGCCTCACCACCACCAATACCACCGCCATCATCACCATCATCATGAGTGTCATCATGTCTACATGGGTGATCATCGTCATCTGCCGGTGGAGGAGGAGGTGGACCAGAGGGTGTAGTCGGAGGTAAGAGAGACCTTAGGAGATCTCGGATCTCGATAAAACCTGCCTCCATAGTCTGCCTGATCCCTGAGAGTTGACTATCAGTATGTGCTCTTAATCCCTCAATCTTGAAATGAAGCTGAGTAGTCCAGATAGCTAATCCAACGATCTCACTCCTGACCTCAGCAAACTCATGTCTGACATGCTCCTCAAAAGATAACTCAGTAGATGTACGAGGAGCGGTAGCAAGTGAAGAAACTGGTGTTGGTGTAACAGGCTCAGATCTAAAAGCTGCAATAGGTGCGGGTCTAGGAGGTGTCAAGTGCTCTGTAGTCTCAGATGGTCTTACCTCTATAGCTTGCAGCTCATCCTCCTCATCTAGCTCCTTACCAGACTCTCTACGAACCCACCTGCCTGCCACCCTCCTGTATCCCATACAATGTAGGGATCGTTCGTCGTACACATCAATGTGCAGGATATCTTTGGAGGCCTCCTCCTCCAAAGGAACATGATAAGCTCTGAATACACGAGTCAGTCCCATCCTGTACGAAAGACACAGTCGACATTAGGTCGCAGCCTCTATCATCTGGCTCATCATCAGGGCTGGGAGGTTGACGGCTGTCTTTTGTGTGAGGCAAACCATCAACATCAGCTCTCGCTCAGTAATAAAATCAAAGTGACCAGTCTTTGGCAGAAGAATCCTTGCTATGAAGTGGTGAAGGAGCCGCATCTCTATAGATAACTGATTAGCGGGGACTGTAGTCATATTGCTAACATCGTCTCGCTCTAGAACACATCTGAAGGCCCACGTAGGCAACCCAAGAGGGGGGTGAATTGGGTTTTATAAAACTTTTGTACTATTTAAAGTGTGAACTAAACAAGTATGTGCTAATGCAATTCAAGTGCTTGTGTATTTTAAATAAATGCAGCGGAAATAAAGAAATAAAGTATAAGAAGAACAATCACACAAACACAAAAGCTTATAGTGGTTCGGTGCCAACCAAGCACCTACATCCACTCCCCAAGAATCCCTTGGAATTCCACTAAGTTTGGTTTTATAACTTAGGCTCACCAACAACCTTTACAACTTGTTTTGTCTTCGGGCTCACAAGTCAAACCCTAGTTGGTTTCAAGGCTCACCAACAACCACCCTTGGTTTTACGGGATAACCAAGAACCTAAACAACTTGTTTTGGCTTCGGGCTCACAAGTAAAACCCTAGTTGGTTTCAAGGATCATCAACAACCACTTTGGTTTTCAAAGCTTACCAAAAATCTCTTTGATTTTCCAAGGCTCACCAAAAACCTTAAGTAAAACAATGTAAGAGCAAGTATAAATGAATACAATAAAGCTTTCTAAAATAAAGCAAATATCTATTTGAAGCCCGATGAGAGTTGATGAAGATCTTGTCTTCAAGTTGATGAAGCCTTTGATTGATGCTTGAGGATGTGAACTTTGGATGCTTTCTTTGAAACTTGGAAGCTTGAAGGCTTGAACCACTCAACTCTTGAATCCTTGAAGAATATTTAAAAATCTCACCAAAAGATTACTTCCTCAATTGATTTTTGATGTTTATATTGCCTCCCAATACTTAAATGATCGTTTATAGCCATTAGGGAGGAAAATATGACCGTTTGAAAGCAAGTTGGAGAGTTCTGCAGCCCAGAAAACTAGCCATTACTGTTCAAGTGTCGATACTTCACCTTCAGGTGTCGACACTTCAGTTTCAAGTGTCGATACTTCAGTTTCAAGGTGTCGACACTTCACTTCCAAGTGTCGACACTTCAGCTCCAGGTGTCGATACTTCACTGAAAGAGCTTTCTGAAGTTTTCTGTTTGTCTCAGGCCTTGAGTCGACACTTCACTCTTCAAGTGTCGACACTTGTTCCTCAGGTGTCGACACTTCATTTCCAAGTGTCGACACTTGCCTGTGCCATTGCTGAAACATCTTCAAATTGAAACTTTAACCTCTTCAAGTCCTTCCATATTAATTCCAAAGTCCATATACTTGATTTTCCATTAATTTAAGGACTTTTTCAACTGAAATCAAGCATTTCTTCATTCACATAGTTGAGTACTAAGATCTGAAAAATATACTTAAAATATAATTAGTACTCATATATACTTAAATATTTTATCAATCATCAAAATCAAGACCATAGTCAACAACATCGAAATGCCTCCTCCTTATCTCCAACACATGTGGCAATAATCCCACGATGGAGAATATCCTAGACTCTACTCAAAATCTCCTCAGAAATAGGAATCTCAATGCCTCAGACTATAGCGCTCCATAACAAACTACCGTAGGCCAGACTCCCATAGAACTCTCTGATAAGGTGAGGATAATACTTCTCCTTCATGGTACAAAAGGAGGTCAAGCTAGCTACCTCAAGAATCTGTCAAAGATGAAAACCCTTGCAATCGATGAATGCTAAGTCAACTCATCGACCAGCAGCGATAATCTTCCCTGATACTCTGTTTGCTACGGGGGAATAAGGGGGTGCCACTCTCTCATGCTCAAAATGCTATCACTTCGAGCCTTGGTTCTTCTTTTAGTAGAACCCTAACTCAACCTTTTCTTAGAGACTACTTACTTGCGAGGTCCCATGATCACCAAACAAAGGGAAAGAATATGAGTGAAAGGTGAACTGGAAATGGCCAAAAGGAAGCTAGAAATGACCAAAAAGAAAAAAAGAAAGACCGGTGGGAAGAAAAGAATGAATACAACCAAGAATCGGTCAAGGGAATGGAAGAAAGGGGAGAGAGAAAAAAATGCAGTGGTTTGGCCGATCCATAAGGAATCAAAGGGAAAGAACAAATCGATGTGAGGAAAGAGATCAGAAGGAGGGGTTCGGCCGAATCAACGAGAAACACAATGAAAAAAAAATCATGAAGAATCAAATAAAATCAAATGAAAGAACCAGATAAAACAGTGAAGAATCGGTCCAAAAGAGGGAAAAGAGAAGAAATTACCGGAATTTCGAGGGATACTTGAAGAAATCACTGTTCCAAGAACAACGGAGAGTTTGGGGACCACTAGGGCAGGGAAGAAATAAAGGACAAGTGGCTCTGATTGAATGGGTGATGCCCTAGAAAAATAGAATTTTCGCTCGTGAGTCGACACTTCAAATTTGGTCAAGTGTCGATACTAGTCAAGTGTCGACACCTAGCCAAAAGTCAAGTGTCGACACCTGGTCAAGAAATTTCCAAAAAATTCAATTAAATTTTCAAAAATCAAGGGGGGTTTCTAGAAAGGGGTTGAAGACTTAAAAGAGATGGCTTTGAGCACAAGAACAAGATTTGAAGGTGTCCTACACAAAGGGATCTATGATACCTAACTCTCTTCTAATCATGAAAAATCTTTCTTCACTCAAGGGTTTAGTGAAAATATCAGCTAATTGATTATCAATACAAACATACTCAAGCATCACATTAGAGTTTTGCACATGATCTCTTATGAAGTGATGTTTTATTTCAATATGTTTGCTTCTTGAGTGTTGAACATGATTTTTGGTTAAATTAATTGCACTAGTGTTATCACATCTTATGGGTGTCTTAGTTAATTTGATGCCAAAATCCTCGAGTTGCTGTTTAATCCATAGGATTTGAGCACAACAACTTTCAGTTGTTATATATTTGGCTTTCACCATAGATAGAGCAACTAATTTTGTTTCTTGCTACTCCATGAAATCAAATTAACTCCAAGAAATTGACAAGTTCTACTAGTACTTTTTCTATCAAGTTTACACTCAGCAAATTCAGCATCAGAGTATGCAATTAATTCAAATGATGAGTCTCTAGAGTACCGATGTCCAATGTCTATAGTGCCAGACAAGTATCTAAATATGCATTTAACAGCTGATAAATGAGACTCTTTAGGAGCAAATAATATCTTGCACATATACAAACACTGAATATTATATCTAGCCTACTTGCAGTTAGATATAGCAATGAATCAATCATACCTCTATATAACTTTTGGTCTATACATTTACCTGATTCATCTTTATCAAGTTTACAAGAGGTGCTCATAGGCGTACCTAATGATCTGGTATTCTACATTCCAAACTTTTTAAAAATTTTCTTGTATACTTAGCTTGGTTGATGAAGATCCCCTCTTTTGTTTGCTTGATCTGGAGTCTGAGAAAAAAATTAAGTTCTCCCATCATGCTCATCTCGAACTCTCTCTGCATTAGCTTTGCAAACTCCTTACAAAGACATTCATTAGTAGCACTAAATATAATATCATCAACATAAACTTGTACTACTAAGAGATCATCATTCTTCTTTTTCAAAAATAATGTTGTATCTACATTTCCTCTAGAAAAATCATTTTTAAGCAAAAATGAACTCAATCTATCATACCAAGCTCTTGGAGCTTATTTCAAACCATACAGGCTTTATGAAGTTTAAAAACATGATTGAAAATTCATAATTTTCAAAACCAGGGGACTAATCTACATAAACTTCTTCTTCAATAAATCCATTTAGAAAAGCACTTTTAATATCCATTGACATAGTTTAAAATTTATAAAATATGCAAATGCTAATAATATCCTAATTGCCTCAAGTCTGGCAACAGGAGCAAAGGTTTCATCAAAATCAATCCCTTCCTCCTGATTGTATCCTTTGGCAACTAGTCTAGCTTTATTTCTAGTGACTAATCTATTTTCATCAAGTTTGTTTCTGAAACCCATTTTGTACCAATTATTGAAACATTAGTAGGTCTTTCAACTAAAGTCCAAATATTATTCATTTTAAATTGGTTTAGTTCATCTTGCATAGCATTTAACCAATTACAATCATTTTCAGCTTCTTCAACAGATTTTGGTTCTATTTGAGAAACAAAAGTTAAATAATCACATACGTTTCTTAATGAGGAACAAGTGCTTACCCCTTTTGATGGATCGCCAATTATAAGTTCTTTGGGTGTCCATGAGCATACCTCCATTCTTTAAGTAGTGGGTTAGGTGTAGATGAGTTGCCAACTTCTTGTACTTGTTTCCCTTCATTGTTTTGATTATCATCTTGCTCCTTGGAAAGCTCTTCATTGTTGTTTACTTTTTCAGTTCTTTGGATACCTGTTTCATCATCAAGGACATCTTCTTTTTTAGAAGATTTTTTATCAGTCTCATCAAATACAACATGGATGGATTCTTCAACAAAAAGTATTCTTCTGTTGAAGACCCTATATGCCTTACTAGATGTAGAGTAACCTAAAAAGATACCCTAATCTAACTTGGCATCAATTTGCTTAGATTATCCTTGCCATTGTTTAAAATGAAACAATGGCATCCAAAAATATGAAAATACTTAATTGAAGGTTTTCTACCTTTCCAAAGCTCATAAGGTGTTTTCTTTAAAATAGGCTGGATAAAAACACGATTTAAAACATAGCAAGTAGTGTTATGGCTTCTGTCCAAAAATATCTAGGTAAATCATTTTTGTAAAGCATGGTGCGTGCCATTTCTTCAAGAGTTTTATTTTTTCTTTCTACCATCCCATTTTGTTGAGATGTCCTAAGTATAGAAAAGTTGTGATGAATACCATTTTCACTACAAAACTTTTCAAAGTCATGATTTTCAATTTTTGTACCATGATCACTTCTTAAGGAAATAATTGAAACACCTTTTTTATTTGAGACTCTTTTATAAAATTTAATGAATGCAGAAAATGTTTCATCTTTATGATCTAAAAATATTATCCATGTAAAACATGAGAAGTCATCCACAATAACTAGACCATACCTTTTACCTCCCAAACTAGTTATTTTAGTAGGTCCAAAGAGGTCCATATGAAGAAATTCTAGGGATATAGATATAGAGACAACTCCCTTAGGTTTTAAAGAAGATTTAGTTTGTTTTCCAAGTTGGCAAGCACTACAAATCTTATCCTTTTCAAAACTAAGTATTGGCAAATCTTTTATAAGATTCTTTTTGTTAAGTTTTGAAAGCAAATACATACTTGCATGTCCTAGTCTACGATGCCAAAGCCAACTAGTTTCATTGATCTTGGCTTCCATTGCCACTAGGCATTGACCATTTTACACCGGAAGATCATCAAGATCAACCATATAAATGTTGCCATCCCTATGACCAATAAACTTGATGCTATTATCATCAATACTAGAGACAATGCACATGGAAGATTTAAAAATAACTTTAAAATCTTTATCACAAAATTGATTAATGCTAAGTAAATTATGCTTTAAACCATCAACAAAAAGAACATTATCAATATAGTAGAGGGGGTGATATGGACTTTACCAATCCCAATAATTTTACCCTTTCTATTATCATCGAAGGTTACATTTCCACCATTTTGATATTCAAGAGAAGAGAACTGCTCAATATCTCTAGTCATGTGCATTGAGCAATCGCTGTCGAGGTACCATAATCTTCGTTTGTTGGTTGCAAGACACACCCACAATGACAAATCAAGTGGAGACTTTAGATACCCAAGTCATCTTGGGTCCTTTAGGGTTAGTGGATATGGTTCCTTTTAGAACCCAAACTTTTCTATCTTTATTCAATTTTCTTTTGTTGCAAAAATAAGATTTATGTCCTACATTGCCATAAGAAAAATAAGTAATGAAAGATGAAGCAGGTACAAAGAAATTCTTGAAAAGTTTTTGTTGTTTCTTAGGTTTAAAACCTAATCCTGCTTTGTTGAAAATAGCTCTTTGATTATTTAAAAGCATATTGAGTTTTTCTGAACTATAAGTAAACTTTTCAACAAATGGTTTTAATTTTTCAAGCTCATCATTGTACTTCTTGTTTTCTTGCAAAAGTTCTTTATTTTGTTTAGCAAAATTTTTAGTTGTTGCAAACAATTTTTTCTTTTTCAAATCTTCCTTTTCTTTTTTTAAAAAGATAATTTTATCAATTAACTTCTTGTTTTCTTGAAGCAAACAAACATTTTCAATCAATGACTTATCATTTGTTTTAATCAATTCCAAATTTTGTTTCTTTAGCTCTTTATTTTTCATTTTAAGTTTTTGATACTCAATAACTAAATCATCAAAAAACATCATGCAATTCTTCAAAAGTAAATTCATCTTCAAGTTCAGATTTTACCTCGTCACTATTAACCATTAAACAAAAATTTGTGATTTCTTGCTGCTCTTCATCTGAGCTCGAGTCCTCGCTCTCGCTCTAGGTGGCCATCATGATGTCTTTTTTTTTTATTTCTTTCTGCTCTTCTTGAGTAAGGGGCAGTCTATCTTAAAGTGGCTGGGTTTTTTACATTCAAAACAAATATGTTGCTCCCTTTCTTTTTCTTTTCTTTACTAGGCTCTCCCTTTTAAGACTTTTTCTTGAAACTATATCTTTTCTTTCTCATGAACCTCATAAATTTTGTTGAGATAAGAGTTGTTTCATCTTCATCATTTTTCTCATCAGAATCATCGCTTGAATCATCCTTGGTTGTGGACTTAAATGCTATGGTCTTTTTTCTTTTTATCATTGTTCGCAACCTTTTGCTTCATTGACAGCTCATATGTCATGAGAGATCCAAGAAGCTGCTCAAGAGGTAGTGTGTTGACATCCTTAGCTTCTTTAATGGCTGTCACCTTTGGATCCCATGATGAAGGAAGTGACCTGAGAATTTTATTCACCAATTCAGCATTAGAAATAACTTTACCCAAACTTCTCATGTCATTCACAATGTTAGTAAATCTAGTGTACATTTCACTAATAGATTCAGATGGTTCCATTCTAAGCATTTTATATGTATGAATGAGCATATTAACTTTGATAATTTTTACTTGATCAGTACCCTCATGGGTAACTTCAAGTGTGTCCCATATTTTCTTGATGAAGAAATAATTTGAGATTCTATTAAACTGGCTTTGGTATAGAGCACAAAACAATAAATTCATAGCCTTAGCATTAAGCTCAACTTGCTTAATGTCATTCTCGTCCCATTCATCTTCTATCTTGGGAGTGAGAATGTCACTAACCAAGGTGGTAGGCTGATGAGGACCCTTAACAATAGTCCTCCAAATGTTATAATCAATGGCTTGAATATAAATGCGCATGTGTGTTTTTCAATATGTATAATTTATGCCATTAAATAGGGGGGATGATTTGAGGCTTGTCCCTCAATAATTCCAACTCTGATTTGGGCTACCATTTAGATCTTTGACTCGAGATTTGTTTGACCTATATGCTGAGTACCAAGCTCTAATACCACTTGTTGCCCAACGTAGCAACCCAAGAGGAGGTGAATTAGGTTTCTTTAAAAAATTAAAACAGATATGTTCTAAAATTAATGTGTTTGTGAAGCAATGCAAGTGTAAACCAAGTGAGTGAGATGCAATGCTAAGAGTATAAGCAGTAAATGCAAAATAGCAAAGAGCTCACACACACAAATATAAAAGTTTATAGTGGTTCGGTGCAAGCCCAGCTCCTACATCCACTCCCCAAGCAACCCCTTGGGAATTTCATTATAATCAACCTAGATTACAGTGACTTGTTTTCAACGGGCTTATAAGTAAAACCCAAAGTTGGTTTTTTCAATTAAACTCACCAACAACCTTTACTCAAGCCAACCTAGGCTTGGATTCCAATTCAAGGCTTGTAAGGGCCTAACTCCTAGTTTCAAACACCCTTGAAACCAGTACAAGAAATAAATTCAGAGATACAAATTTAAAGCATAAACAAATTTTCTCATAGAGAGGAATATGGAATCTTTAAGGTTCTTGATGATTGCTTGAGTTGTCTCCTCTTTGGAATCACTTCACAAACTATTTTTGGAATGCTGAAATGAAGGCTTATAAGCTTTTTCAGTGGAATCTTCTCTTTTATTCTCTTTTTGACTTTGGAAGTGAAGTTCTCAAGAAAAGTCCTGTCTCTTGTGATTTGATTCTTCATGAATGAGTTTGGTGAAGCTTAAATACTTCAAAAACTTCTAAAAAATGGTTTAAGACCGTTGGTGGAGCAAAACTAGCTATTGGGAGCTTGTAGGGACCAATTATGCCTCTCAAAAAATATAACCGTTATGGCTATCAGAACCCGTGAGTCGACACTTGACTTCTGTGAGTCGACACTTGACTTCTGTGAGTTGACACTTGAGTCTTCATGAGTTGACACTTGGGTTAGCATGAGTCAACTCAAGGTATAAAAATTTGAAGAACTAGGATTCTATCTTTTTTTTTGTTCTTAGGCTATGAGTTGACACTTGAACCATGTGAGTCGACACTTGAATCTCCTGTTGACACTTGAATTTCTTGAGTCAACACTTGACAGAAAAACCTCCAAATGGCATAGTTCTGTATCTTCAATTTTCTTAGGCCATGGGTCGACACTTCTTTTCTGTGAGTCGACACCTTTCTTCTGTTTGTCGACACTTGATTCTTGTGTGTCGACACTTGGCATGCCAAAGAAATTTTCTGCATGCCAGTTTCTGAAGTGTCGATACTTAGTGTGCCATGAGTCGACACTTGACTCTGCAACTTGTCAAAAACTTATGCCAATCTTCAAAATTCAAAAAGCTCTTCAATGAAACTTCAATGCGCTTTTTGTAAAGCTCTGTTTAATCTATTTTGAGGCCTTTTTAGATGAGAAGACTTCTTAACCAGTGAAGATTACTTAGCTTCCAATTAGTGCCTTGATACTTTTATATAGAGAATTTGAGGTGCCTATATCCTGAAACTCATAACTATAATTGAAATATTAATATAAAATATGTACTCAACATTTTGTTAGTCATCAAAATCAAGGGCTAAAGCCAACAGTAAAGTAGTTGATGACCATAATGAGAAACTTCCATTGACCTATTACCAGGGGAAATTGATCGAGTATGTCTATTACCTATTGGGCAAAAGGCTAGGAAGCAAAGAGTTGGTCCAATTAGCTGGCGGGTTGTCACTGGATGTTGGCATTGGTTGCACTTTCGAATAAGTGCATGGATTTTTTTTAAATCAATGGAAGCATATTAGATTAAAGAGCTTTTAATCATGAAATCATACATTATAAAATAATTTTAAAAACTTATTTTATAGGATCGAGACAAGATATGAATAAAATATAGATGCTAAAAATAAAATCAACATGCATCAATCTAACCAATACATGCTACAGATCTAATCTAGAAGCATGTATTGGATCAGATCCCATACCTGGTGATGAGTCAATGAATGCAATTACTGATAATGCATGGTAAATGGATTGGATGTCATCTTGCAGCTGCATAGGATATCCGACCTCTAATGAATAGTCCACTCAAAGTTCTAAGGGATCACCTTCCCTAGAGTGCTAGCTCTGTGTAAAGGATGAGGATGGCTAATATGAAGACCTTTTTTGAATTTTCTTGGGCCCTTAAAGATGATGAGGAGATGGAGGATGAGGAGGATTAGATCATGGAAGGAAAAAAAAAATCTAAAACAATTTTTCTTTTCTTTTTTTTTTCTCTCTTCTCCCTTGTGCCAAGAAAGAACTTCTTCTCATGCACACAATCTTTTCCACATCAATTCCTCTTATTTTTTTAGTGGCATCTCTTCCTTTTTCCCTCATAGTAATCCTCTCTCAATCATCACATGCCCTGAGGAAAATCATATTTAATTATGGCATGGAGAGGGGAAAGAAGTGGGATAGAATTAAGAGTCCTATCTAGAAAAGGATAAGGTCAAGGACTTAGATCCAATCAAACTCTGACTATTTTAAACTTAAAACTACTTTTAAATTTAAATTACCTTAATCCTAATCAAAATGGCAAGAGTGGATGGCGTTAATCTAGATTTGGCATGGAGATTCTTCATGTAAAAAACATTTTGGCATGAGAAAAGCTATGGCACAAGGGAAGAGTTCTTAGTTTGACTTGGTCAAAATTAATTCTAATCCCAAATTAATGTGGTTTGATCTATTTAAATAGATTGAACCTAATCTAATTATGCTCCAATTGAAATTAATTAATCCAAAATTAATCAAGTCTAAATCTAAATTAAATCAAGATTAAAATTTTTTAGCAATTAGGTTATCGAATTACCTAATCGAGTGAAATCTAATTGAACCAAATTCAATTAGACTTGACTAGATCCTCTTTGCTCAATCAAATTAAGTCAAATAGCAATCCAATTACTAATTAATCCTTCTAAGATTAATTAATAATTATTTATTTATTTATAATACTTGTATAAGGTAAATTATTAATTATATTTATGAATAATTCTCAATCATCGATCAACTATCATGATCAATCAAAAACTTCTATTATATGTGACCTCATAGGTCTAAACCCTAAGTTGGTAACTCAAAAACTATTTTCTGAACTAATCAATGTAATCTAGCAATGGTACCCGATATACGGATAAGTTGAATGATGGCAAGGCAATATTTAAGAACCCAAGCTATGGTTACCGTATAATTCATCCATTTGACCCAATACTCATGATGACTTTAGAGTTAACTACCAACTTTTAATTAATGCATTCAAATATGTCTCAACCTGCTAAATCCTGTGACTCCTCATAAGGATTACCCAGGCATAGGTTTTGCTAAATTAAAACACTACGAGCATTTACTCCAGTAACTTGGAGTGGTCAATTTCTTCTTGACTCAACACCAACTTAACAAGTACTTGACTGTATCCAGAAACTTTTGATCACTGGATTAGAAATCTAGGTAGTCTAGTACCAAAGTACAATGAGTTATTTGCCAAGTCACCGTGATAGTCTTAGATTAAAGAGATCTTATACCCATATCCTTTCTATGAGATACTCTTGATAGCAAAGTACTCCATAAAGTTGGTCACTGTTCAGTGAGATGTACTCCTACACTCACCTGTATGCCACACCAGTGTCTTCTTACTCCTCAGTTAAGAGGATAACCAACCTATATGACATACAATGACCTATTCTTAATAAATATTATTGTTCTATATAACAACATATTATTTAATCATGAATCGATTTAAAAACCACTTGATAAATCCTCTTTCAGCAAATCAATATAGTTCTAAGGACTTCAATATAATAGAGTTTACAAAAAGATGACAAATAGTATTGAGCTACCAAAAATAATATTCATTTTATTTATAATTCATATACATTTATAAGATAGTCCAACCATCTATAATCCAGATAATTCACTTTAGGATATTTTTTCCAACAACTCTCACTTGAACTAGAGCCAATCGAAACAATATCGTTTACCCATCTTCCACTTATGATCATCAACACTTTAATTTCGAGGGCTTTAATAAATAGGTAGGCCAAGTTCTCCCTTCCATCAATCTTTTGAAGGTCAACGTCATCTCGTTCCATAATCTCTCAGATAAGGTGGTAGTGATGTAGAACATGCTTGGTCCACTGATGTGCCTTCAGTTCCTTCGTTTGAGCAATGGCTCTAGTACTATCACAATGAAGAACAACAAGATCATGAATGGAGGGTGCCACTCCAAGCTTGATGATGGACTTCCACAACTATACAGCTTCCTTTGTAGCATCAGATACCGTAATGTACTCCATCTTGCATACTGAATCAGTCATAATATGCTACTTGGAACTTTTCCAGCAAACTACTTCTCTATTAAGAGTAAAGACATAACTCGATATACTTTTGCTATCATCTCAGTCTGACTAAAAATTGGAATCAGTATTATCAATTAGTTTCAAGTCAGAACCTATATAAACCAACCATTGGTCCTTAGTATTTTTCAAATACTTAAGGATAGTTTTTATGACCTTGCAATGGTTCTCACCTGGATCAAACTAGTATTTACTCACTACTCCTAGTGAGTATGCTATATCTGATCGTGTACTTGTCATGGCATATATAATGGATCCCACTATCAAGGCATATAGAATTCTACTCATACGCTCTTTTTTTTAAAGAATTATCAGATAATCCTTCTAAGAGAGTAATTGCATGGCCTATCAGAAGATACCCTTTCTTAGAATTCACTATACTGAACTGCTTCAGCATAGTATCAATGTACATCATCTAGGATAACCCTAATAACCTTTTAGATCTATCTCTATAGATCTTCATCCTAAGGATATAGGTCACTTCTCCTAGGTCCTTCATGGAAAATTAGGATGATGGCCAAATCTTTATTCACTATATTGCAGTAATGTCATTCCTATTAAGAGAATGTCATCCAAATACAAAATAAGATATATAATTACTAAACCATTAGCCCATTTGTATATACAGGGCACTTCTCCATTCTTAACAAAGCTATACATTTTGATTACCTTATCAAAATACATGTTCCAACTCTGAGATGCCTGCTTCAATCTATAAATAGATATCTAAAACTTGCATACCTTTGATTCATCTATGGATGTGAACCCTTCAGGTTGTATCTGTTGGGTTCGGGAACCAGTGCGGAAGTGTGGATTTCAAAAATTTTATGAAATCAGGTCCGAACCCTAATCCCAAAATCTCCTTATTAGCAATTAAAACTTATGACTACATGCATGTCCAAATTTAAACATAGTTTAGATACTAACCTCAGATCGCTATATCCAGTCTGATGTAGAAATAAACTCCAAATTGAGTAACCTTTTGAACACACCAGGCGTCCACTTGTCCGCCCTCCGATGGTGATCAATTCCTTGTTGACCTACTCATTTCCTTCATATACAATTCACCACACCCAGCGTCAACCTTGTGCATGACCCAGTGTCATGAATGAGATTGAACCAAAGCATGGGTTCATGTACATAAGGTATTATGGCAGTCTCAGGTCATAGGACTACTTGTACAACTCCCACTATGAGAAAACATCTATTGACAAGCAGCTAAGGCTCCATTAGATGTTCTCAAACTGGATCTATTCAGTGAACTCATTCACTAATGAGCACCCACATCCTTGTATTAGTGTCCTACACAAATGACTGTGAGAGCAGTCACCCTTTTCAGCATACATAGGATGTGCCAGTCTTACCGGAAACCCTGATCCCCAACTCAGGGTTCCTATGACTAGGAATATTCTAGATTAGGGTTTTAAGGCCTTAGATCTCACTGGTATGATCTCATCATAGCCCTACAACCATAGCCCTAATCTATGGGGTTCATCATATAATGACACAGCGAATGATGAAAAAGTTATTGCCTTTATTAATTTGTCAATTTACAATGGTCTGGGAGATACAGATATTGGCTTATAGGGCATAATCCTTTCAATCTCCCACTTGCACTAAAGCCAATCGCTCTTATTCTTTAACCCCATACAATCGAGGTGGCGATCAAACTCCCGCTGTGGTAGAGCCTTAGTGAACGGGTCTGCTATGTTGTTCTTTGTATCTACTCTATTGATGCAGACTTCTTGTCTTTCGATTATCTCTCGGACAAGATGGAAGCGTCTCAAAATGTGCTTGGACTTGTGATGGGCTCTCGGTTCCTTAGCTTGAGCAACTGCTCCAGTGTTATCACAATAGAGTGGCACCGGGTTCTCAATCTCAGGAACTACTCCCAACTCTGTGATGAATTTCTTCATCCAGACAGCTTCCTTGGCGGCTTCACTGACAGCTATGTACTCTGCCTCGGTAGTTGAGTCAGCTACAGTCTGCTGTTTAGTACTCTTCCAACTTACTGCTCCACCATTCAAGGTAAAGACATACCCTGAAATGGATTTACTATCATCTGGGTCTGATTGAAAACTAGAGTCTGAATAGGCTTCTAGTTTAAGATCAGATCCTCCGTATATAAGAAAAATATCCTTAGTCCTTCTCAGGTACTTAAGAATATTTTTCACAGCCTTCCAGTGATCCTCTCCTGGGTCAGCCTGAAATCTACTGGCTACACCCAAGGCATATGCCACATCAGGCCTGGTACATATCATAGCATACATAATTGACCCTATAGCCGAAGCATAAGGTATAGAATTCATTCTATTTCTTTCTTCAGGTGTCTTAGGAGACATCCTCTTAGAAAGACGTATGCCATGACCAATAGGTAAGTAACCTCTTTTACTTTCCTCCATGCTAAATCTCTTTAGCACCTGGTCAATGTACCTAGACTGGGACAAGCCAAGCATCCTTCTTGATCTTTCTCTATAGATCTTTATACCCAGTATATAGGATGCTTCTCCCAAGTCTTTCATGGAAAACTGTTTCGATAACCACACTTTGACTGATTGTAACATTAGGATATCATTCCCAATAAGAAGTATATCATCAACATATAGAACTAAGAAAACTATGGCACTCCCACTAGTCTTCTTGTACACACAAGGTTCATCCTCATTTTTGAAAAAATCAAATTCTTTGACTGTTTTATCAAATCGGATGTTCCAACTCCTGGATGCTTGCTTTAATCCATAAATGGATTTCTTTAGCCTACATACCTGATTAGGTTTAGTCTCCAAGACAAAACCTTCTGGTTGTGACATATAAACCTCTTCCTCAAGGAAACCATTGAGGAATGCAGTTTTTACATCCATTTGCCAGATCTCATAATCATGATATGCTGCTATAGCAAGCATAATCCGAATAGATTTGAGCATGGCAATAGGGGAAAATGTTTCATCATAATCTATTCCCTGTTTTTGTCTGAAACCCTTAGCCACCAATCTGGCTTTATAAGTTTCAACTTGGCCATCTGCCCCAATCTTCCTTTTATAGACCCATTTACACCCAATAGGGTTAATACCCTCTGGTGCATCAACCAAAGACCATACTTGGTTGACATACATGGAGTCCATCTCGGATCTCATGGCTTCCAGCCATTTGTCTGAGTCTCTACTCATGACTGCTTCCGTATAGGTTAGAGGCTCATCATTTTGAATGATTTGGGCTTCATTATTTTCAATTATGAACCCATACCTCTCAGGTGCCTGTCGCACCCTATCAGACCTACGGATAGGAGTGTGTTCAGGTTCTATATTAACTATGTTGTTACTTGACTGAGAAGTGTCTATTTGTTGAATCTCATTAAGTTCGATATTTCTACCAGTGCCCTTTTGTAGGATAAATTCCTTTTCCATAAAAGTGGCATGCCTACTGACCAAAACCTTTTGTTCAGTAGGGTGGTAGAGCACATATCCTATACTATCTCTAGGATATCCGATAAATAGACATTTGTCTGCTCTAGCATCTAGTTTATGTCCAAAATTTCTTTTTACATAGGCTGGACATCCCCATATCTTAATATACTTAAGATTGGGCTTCTTACTTCTCCATAATTCATATGGAGTGCTAGAGACAGTTTTAGATGGTACTCTATTCAAGATATAAGTTGCTGTTTCCAAAGCATATCCCCAGAAAGTAAAAGGTAACTCCGTGAAGCACATCATGGACCGTACCATATCCAATAAAGTACGATTCCTCCTTTCAGCAACACCATTTAATTGTGGTGTGTAAGGAGGAGTCCATTCAGAGATGATCCCCTTATCTTTAAGGTGATCAAGAAACTCAGTGGATAAGTACTCACCTCCTCTATCTGATCGGAGGATCTTTATACTTTTTCCTGTCTGTTTCTCTACCATACTTTGATACTCTAAAAATTTTTCAAAAGCATCGGACTTATGTTTCATTAGATACACAAATCCATACCTTGAAAAATCATCAGTAAATGTGATGAAGTATGAGTATCCACCATAGGCTTGAGTTGTCATAGGCCCACATACATCTGTGTGCATGAGTCCTAATAACTCTTTTGTCTTTTCTCCATGTCCACTAAATGGAGTCTTGGTCATCTTACCCATGAGACATGATTCACAAGTTCCTAATGACTCATAGTCATAAGGATCAAAGAAATTTTCTTTGTACAACTTGTTAATCCTAGTCTCACTAATATGTCCAAGTCGACAATGCCAAAGTAAGGTATTGTTAACATCATCTCTTTTCCGTTTGTTAGAAACATGAAAAATATTGTCATTAGTGGAAAGAGTTAAGAGACCATTGCAGAATATGCCATAACATATAATTTCATTAGATAAAGAAATTGAGCAGCCACTGCTCATTACATTCATAGTATATCCTTGTTTAAGTAACAAGGGTACAGATATGATATTTCTAATGATTTTTGGCATATAGTAACAATTCCTTAGCTCCAAGATCTTCCTTGAAGGTAACTTCAAAACATAAGTCCCTACAGCTTCTGCTTGGATGGGGTCCCCTCCAGCACCGTAGAGCTCAAAGTTACCTTCCTTCAATACTTTAAGCCCCTGAAGTCCCTGCAATGATTTGCAGATGTTATGACCACAGGCGGTATCCAACACCCAAGTATTTGAAATGGAAGAATCCAATGACAAAATAGTATGAACTTCTTTCATACCTTTTGGTGCCTCTGATGCACCAGGCTTCACACTTGCAAGGTAAATCTTGCAGTTCCTTTTCCAATGACCCGGCTTGCCACAATGAAAGCAGGTCATCTGTCCGGAGGCCTTCTTTCCTTTCTTCTTCTTAATGCCCCTTTTGGGATTCATCCTCTTACTGGAACCCCTTTTGCCTGTCTTCTTCTTATCCATAAGAAGAACTGGAGCCTTATTTTTCTTTACATGGCTCTCTGCTGTTTTCAACATATTCAACAGCTCAGGCAAGGAAGAATTAAGTTTGTTCATATGGTAATTAAGAACAAACTGTGAAAATAACTCTGGGAGTGATTGCAAGATCAAGTCTTGATTCAACTCCCCATCCATTACAAAACCTAATTGACCTAATCGAGTGATTAGATCAATTATCTTTAATACATGGTCTTGTACTGATGTACCTTCTGTCATCCTTGCACGGAACAACTGCTTAGATATTTCATATCTAGCAGTTCTACTGTGTTCTCCATAAAGCTCTTTTAAATTTAGCAGTATGGAGTTAGTATCCATGCTATCATGCTGCCTCTGCAACTCGTTAGTCATGGAGGCAAGCATAACACATTTGACAGTAAGTGAGTCATTTTGCCACATATTATATGTGGTCTTCTCCTCTTGCGAGGCATCTTCCCTTGGTGGTTCCAAAATTGGGGTATCAAGAATATAGAAAATTCTTTCTTGACTGAGTACTATTTTCAAATTTCTCAGCCAATCAACATAATTAGGCCCAGTCAATTTGTTGGCATCTAAAATACTACGGAGTGAGAGTGAAGAGGCCATTTATCTACATTTAAACAAAGAACGAAAACATAAGCAAACAACCATGAAATGACAACACATAATTAAATTAGGACTTTAATTTAATTATGTCTCCCACTATTTTATCGAGCATCATAACCCTCTATACGATGATCGAGAAAACCTTAATTGATCTTTCTTAGTGGGGTTGAGATCCCAATCCCTTATAAAAGACCTTGTGTGTACACAACAAATCTTATATAAGTTCATAGGTAGGAAAACTCTTTCCAATTGTAACCTGTACAATTCTCAACTTATCTCGGCCTCTAAAATATTAATAGCCTTGTGTATACACAACAAACTATAATATTTTAGTTAAGTAAGACCCTTCATAGCCATATAGTCATGACTTTAATAGTAATACTCTTGTGTGTACACAACAAAATATTACTTTAAATCATGCCATAAACAAATAATTGTATTAGGCCAAAAATTGTGTTAGTCACCATATTAGGTCTTGTGTGTACACAACAAACCTAGTATAGATCGTAACATAATGATGACCTATCATGAAGGAAGGCCAATAATAGTATTTTAACACCAAGCATGTTAGTCAAGAATTAAATCAATCAGATCGGCCAGGCTAGTGGAAGAGATGTGGGGGTCCCCCCGTTGCTTTCCTAGACACCAATTTAAAATTGGCCAGGTCAGTCAACGGAACCAATTAAAAACCACGATTCCCTTTACCTTCCCAGAACCACCTTTCTAGACACCGAAATGACTAATTATCCATCATGGCTAATAATGCTTATCGGTTAACTATACTACCACTTAATATAATTTTAAGAGGGGTTTATGCAATGCCAGCACATTCAATTAAAAGCTATCACATATATTAATACATGCTTTAAACTAAGCAAATATGTGAAATGTGTGCCATCATACTAGGACAACCATTTACCACATAATGGATACACCATTATGCCAGGGCAACCTTATTTCAGTATGATGGCTCCAGGGCTAATCATATCTCTAAGACAATTAGGATTTCAGTGGAAAACCCTAACTGGTGGCACTCATCAAACTCATGTTCAATCAAAGATATGCATTGTGCATCAATATAAAAACTTTAACATGATACTACATCATGAATTGAACTGCATAAGTTTTAATCCTAATAAGGATGCTCTGATACCACTGTTGGGTTCGGGAACCAGTGCGGAAGCATGGATTTCAAAAATTTTATGAAATCAGGTCCGAACCCTAATCCCAAAATCTCCTTATTAGCAATTAAAACTTATGACTACATGCATGTCCAAATTTAAACATAGTTTAGATACTAACCTCAGATCGCTATATCCAGTCTGATGTAGAAATAAACTCCAAATTGAGTAACCTTTTGAACACACCAGGCGTCCACTTGTCCGCCCTCCGATGGTGATCAATTCCTTGTTGACCTACTCATTTCCTTCATATACAATTCACCACACCCAGCGTCAACCTTGTGCATGACCCAGTGTCATGAATGAGATTGAACCAAAGCATGGGTTCATGTACATAAGGTATTATGGCAGTCTCAGGTCATAGGACTACTTGTACAACTCCCACTATGAGAAAACATCTATTGACAAGCAGCTAAGGCTCCATTAGATGTTCTCAAACTGGATCTATTCAGTGAACTCATTCACTAATGAGCACCCACATCCTTGTATTAGTGTCCTACACAAATGACTGTGAGAGCAGTCACCCTTTTCAGCATACATAGGATGTGCCAGTCTTACCGGAAACCCTGATCCCCAACTCAGGGTTCCTATGACTAGAAATATTCTAGATTAGGGTTTTAAGGCCTTAGATCTCACTGGTATGATCTCATCATAGCCCTACAACCATAGCCCTAATCTATGGGGTTCATCATATAATGACACAGCGAATGATGAAAAAGTTATTGCCTTTATTAATTTGTCAATTTACAATGGTCTGGGAGATACAGATATTGGCTTATAGGGCATAATCCTTTCAGTATCATATACACCTCTTCTTCCAACTCTTGATTTAGGAAAGTGGCTTTAATATCCAATTGCCAGATCTCAAAATCAAAATGTGTCATTATCACAAGCATAATCCACATGGACTTCAGCATTACTATAGGTAAAACATCTTGTCATAGTTAATACCATAACACTGATAATATCCTTTGGCAACTAGATGGACTATATAGGTCTTCACCATCCTGTCTATGCTCATTTTCTTTTTGAAAATCCATTTATACCTAATAGGCTTTATCCCTTCAGGTGGATCAATAAGTGTCCACACACTATTGATCTCCATACACTCCATTTTAGATTTCATAGCTTCAAACCATTTTTCAAAGTTAGAAGACTGCATAGCATCTATATAGGTGATTAGATCCTCATTATTTTCATCAAGTTGAATAGGATCTTTATCCCAGACCAAGAAATCATAGTATCTATTTAGATGATGCGATACTCTACTAAATCTTCTTAAGGATACATCTACAATGGGTTTCAGGCTCGATCTAATCAAATATGGTTGAATTGGTTCAATCAATTATGTCGGTTCTTCTATCTATCAAACTTCTTCAAGTTCAACATTAAAGGCATTAGTTCCTTCCTTAAGGAACTCTCTTTCTAAAAAGACTACCTTATTACTAATGAATACTTTGTATTTATCAATATGGTAGAAGAAATAATCCTTAGTTTCCTTCAGGTATCCTATAAATGTACACCTATCAGACCTAGGCCTATGCTTGTCCACTTTCAAATGCTTGATATAAGCTGGACATCCTTAGACTCTAAAGTGTAAGAGTACTAGCTTATGCCCTATCCATATCTCATATGATGTTTTATTTTTAGACTTGCTAGAAACTTTATTTAGAATGTAACAAGCTGACTCTACTACATATCCCTAGAAGGAGACAAGTAGACTTGCAAACCCCATCATGGATCAAATCATGTCTAATAGGATTCAATTTCTCCTTTTAGACACTCCATTATGCTGAGATATCCCAAGACGTGTCCATTATGAAAAAATCTCATTCTCTTCTAAATATGTCATAACTCACTAGTAAGATATTCATCTCCTCGATCAAATCAAAGGATTTTGATATACTTGTCAATTTGTTTTTGTACTTCATTATGAAATTATTTGAACATTTCAAATGACTTAAACTTAAGTCTTATTAACTAGATGTACCCATATACATCACTATATGTTAGACTCAGAACCTCAGTGGCTCTTTCACCCTTTCCAATAAAAGGTGACTTAGTCATCTTTTCAAGAAGACATGATTCACAAGTCAGCAATAATTCAAAATCATTGACCTTGAGGATTTCCTCTTTAGATAATCTATTTATTCTTTTCTTATTAATATGACCTAGCCTACAATGCTAAAGGTAGACAATAAACACATTTTCTATCCTAGGACATTTGTTGGATGTGTACATTATATTTACAGGCTACGATAATACATAAATATCATTCTTTAGTCATCCATGTATTACAATAACATCATTCATAATGATATCATAAAAACTACTTTTTATTGATAAATAATAACCATTTTTGGCCAAAAGGTCTACAAAGATCATATTCAACAAAAAACTAGGACAAAAGCATAAAACAATGTACTATAATCAAAAACAAACTTGATTATTCCTAAATCTAGAACTGGAATAGATCTTCCATTTTCAATATTCAAGAATTTCTCGTCATTTTCAAATCTTCGACTAACCTGAAGTTCTTGTAATGAATTACAAATATTAATAGGGCTTCCAGTGTCTAACACCTAGGTAGCAATATCATAAATAAAAAAATTATAAGGTGATATCATATAAGTACCTTGTTCAGCACCCCTTGCTGGTTCTTCTTCTTCCTTGGCCCATTCGGGTCTAGCAAGATAATGTAAAAAGGACAATTTCTCTTCCAGTATCCTAGCTTTTTATAGTAGAAGCATTTAACTTGAGTTTGATAGGCCTTGACCTTCTTGGTCTAACTTGGCTTAGTCATCGGAGTACTTTGCACCTTTTTCTTATTTTTTTCTTCCTTCTTAAAGGGATGATGCCCTGTCAAACCTCCCACTACATTCACCAACCCCTTATGGAGCTGATGATCCTTCTCATAGGTCTACAATAATCCCAACAGACAATGGTAGTTAACTGCAGGCCTAGTCATTCTGTAATGATCAAGAACGTTAATGTAGGACTTTGACAAAGAATTGAGGATCGTATCCTTTTCCAACTATTCATGCAAAGAAAATCCAAGTTTGCTTAAGCACTTAATCAATGAGATCATGTGCAATACATGATCAGTGACCGACATCCCTTCCCTTATCCTAGTATTGAAAATGGTATAAAACATGTTGTACCTTTTAACATTATCGATAGCACCGAAGAACTCTTTTAACACTTGAAACATGTCCTCTGATCGAGTATCTTCAAATTTGTAATTTAGTTCATCATTCATGGATGCCTACATAATGCAACATATCATGGTTCAATCACTGAGCTACTTCTAGTAACTGTCTCGAGCCACACCACAAATTTTTTGAGCAAGCTCCTCAGGTGCTGAATCTATCAGCATATATAAGATCCATTCATGCTTCAAGACTATTTTTACTTTTCGATACTAACTATCAAAATTGGGTTCTATTAGTTTTTCATTATCTAACAATGAATGGAGTGACAAAGTGGTGGCTATATTAATCTGAAAAGAGAATAATACCTAATTAGTATATGAATCATTTAATCCTAAAGACTTGGACTTTAGTCTAAAGGTTCTTCCATTATTTTGATTAAAATGGTAGCCTCTACCTCTAATTCAAGGAATTGCACTAATTTCTTAGTGGATATTAGAATCCAATAGACTGCACATGAGCCCAACTTTGGCGAGCTCACCTACATGAGTCTAAAGATAGGTTCTTAACCAATTATTTTTTTAAATAATTTTTGGTAATAATTTTATCCCAGGAACTAATCAGTAAACCTTTGGGCAACCACTAAAAATTCTGGTTAGGTCCAACCATTAACATAACAGGACCGAGTGCTTAGCCAATGTGGCCAAACCTGACTTTAGCCAGTCCACCTGACCATCATTTAGAAAGAAGTGGCTGAGTCATCATAATATGAATAATAATTTTAATTGTCAGATAAGCACCATTAGACCTCTAATGATCATCTTAACTATTGAACTCATTACCACTCTCTTAATGGGAGGCATGACTCAATTATCACTATAAATTTATCACTTAAGGGACCTTATAATTTTAGAGGGTTTAATTAGATTAAGTAGAGAAAAGAGAAGAAGACACGGACCAATCAACAATTCTTCCATTGACTTCATTAAGTCAATGACAAGTGTCGAATCACATTAGTCCAAGGGCACCTAAATCAATCAAATTGATCTTCCTTACTAGCAGAGGTTTGCTTGAATCAATGAGTTGTCTAATCAAAATCTAATTGACCAATTGGCCAGGTAAGTGAGATCAATAGGAGGGTTCCACCATTAACCTCTTTCTTAGATAGTAACATAGTTGGCCAGGTAAAAGGTAGCCCTAATTAATGATCATGATTAAATATCAAACTTACCTTAAATACCAATTGGTTCATCGATTTCGATTAGACTAGTCTAGGGACTCAGGTCTAACCAGTGAGCCAGAATCAGGTTCTTTTGATAATATGGACTTGATCAACCTATCACTATAGAATTGTTCTAGAGACTCTGACTTAATCCTAATCAACTTTTGGTTAGTTTAAATCAACTTCTCTATGGTCCATATTACTCAAATTCTAATCCTAGGTCTAACATAGTTATTTAACCTATATCAAGCTAACCCAAAAATCCAAGTTTTATGAATTGACTATTAATCTTTAAGTCATAATTCTAGATCTAATCAACTCTTATTTCCAACAATTAATCAAATTTTATTTTACTGAAAAATATATTAAAATATTTTTATATATATCATATATAAATAAAATAATTTTAGATCTAGAGTACACACTTTAGTGCAATTAGTGAAATTAAATTTATAATTTATGTTCTAAACATAAAACCTAAAATAAATAACTAAATTTTAGATCAATAATAATAAAATAATAAAGATTAAACTACTAGAAATTATATCTAAATTATCAAAATAATTTTAATAAAATTATCCTTTACCTTACTTGTTTATGGGATATAACCACAAGCAGCACACCTACATACGATAGATCCCATAGAATGGAAAGAGAGGGCCTTTAAACCCTACTTCTCTCCTATGATTGGATGGCCATGGTGATCAACCCAATTCAAAGCAGTTACTCAGATCAAGATTCAGATCTATATCTAATCAAATCAAGTCAAAAACCTCAGGTTCTAATACATTATTGAAAAACTAAGACAAGATTTCATGCATAGATTTTTTTAAAAAAAATTAGCAAAAGCATATTAGATTAAAGTAATTTTAATCATAAAATCATATATTAAAATAGTTTTAAAATCCTACCCTACAAGATCGAGACAAGATATGAATAGAACATAGATGCTAAAAATAAAATCATTATGTATCGATCTAACTGATGCATGTTATAGATCTAATCTACAAGCATATACGGGATCAGATCCCATACCTGGTCATGGATCGATAAATGCCATTGCTGATAATGTATGGTAGATAGACTAGATGTCACCTCGCAACTACACAGGATATCCGGCTTTACGAATAGTTCACATGAACTCCCAAGGGATCACCTTTTCTAGAGTACCAACTCCATATAAAGGCTAAGAATAGCTGATTTGAAGACCTTCTTTGAATTTTCTCAAGCGCTTCAAGAAGATGAGGAGATAGAGGATGAGGAGGATCAAATCGTGGAAGAAAAGGAATACCCAAAATAACTTTTCTTATTTTTCTTTCTTCCTCTCTTTTTCTCCTCCTTTGTGCCAAGAAAACTTCTCATGCACACAATCTTTTCCATGTCAATTCCTCTTATTTTTTTGATGGCCTCTCTTCCTTTTTTTTCCTCTCGATAATCCTCTTTCAATCATCACACACCTTGAGGAAAATAATATATAATTATGGTGTGGAGGGGGGAAAGAAGTGGGATAGAATTAGGAGTCCTATCTAGATAAGGATAAGGTCTAGAGTTTAGATCCAATCAAAGTCTAATTAATTTAAACTTAAAACTTCTTTTAAATTTAAATAACCTTAATCATAATCATAATGGGAAGAAGGGAGGTTGGTAATCAAGATTTGGCATGGATATTCTTCATGTAAAAAACATTTTGGCATGGGAAAAGTTATGATGCAAGGGAAGAATTTTTTAGTTTGACTTGGTCAAAATTAATTCTAATCCCAATTAAATTTGATTTGATCTATTTAAATAGCTTAAAAATAATATAATTAGGCTCTAATTAAAATTAATTAATTAAAAATTAATCAAGTCTAAATTTAAATTAATCAAAATCAAAATTTCTTAGTGATTAGGTCATCAAATAATCTAATCGGGTGAAATCTAATTGAACCAAATTCAATTAGACTTGATCAAATTCTCTTTGCTTAATCAAATTAAACTAATTAAAAATCAAATTACTAATTAACCCTCCTAAAATTAATTAATAATTAATAATTTATTTATTTACAATATTTGTATAAGATAAATTATTAATTATATTTATAATTTTGTCACTAAATGATTTTCAATCATCGATCAACCATCATGATCAATTAGAAACTTCTATTATGTATGGCCTTGTAGGTCAAATCCTAAGCTAGTAGCTCAGAAACTTTTTTCTAAACTAATTGATGTGACCATCTAGTAATGGTACTTGATATTTGGATAGGTTGAATGATGGCAAAGTAACATTCAAGAACCCAGGCTATGATTACCATATAATTCATCTCTTTAATCCAATACTCAAAATGACTTAAGAGTCAATTGCCAACTTTTAATCAATGCATCCAAATATATCTCAACCTACTAAATCTTGTGACTCCTCACAAGGATATCCTGGTCTAGGTTTTGCTAACTTGAAAAATCGTTGAGCCTCCAGCAACTTGAAGTGATCAATCTCTTCTTGACTCAACACCAACTTAAAAAGTACTTGACTGTACCCAGAAACCTTCCATCACTGGATTAGAAATCTAGATAATATAGCATCAAAGTATAGTGAGTTACTTGCTAAGTCATTGTGATAGTTTCAGGTTGGAGAGATACTTATATCCATGCCCTTTCTATGTGATATTCTTGATAGCAAAGTACTCTACAGAGTTGGTTATTGTTCAGTGAAATATATTCTTACACTCACCTATATGCCATACTAGTATCTTTACACTTTTTGGTTAAGAATACAACCAACCTATATAGCACACAATGACCTATTCTAGATAAATGTTACCATCCTAGGTAACAACATATCATTTAGTCACGAACTGAATTAAGAACTACTCAATAAATCTTTTATCGAATTAATGTAGTTCTAAGAATTTAATACATTATAGTTCATAGAAAGATAACAAATAGTGCTGAGCTACCTAAAATAACATTCATTTTATTTATAATTCATATATATTTACAAGATAGTCAAACTATCTACAATCCAGATGATTGGCTTTAGAATACTTTTTCCAACAAAGAAAAGGATCAAATTTAAACAATATATTGGGTATCATTATTGGTTTCTTGTATTTTAGTAGATACAATACATTGAATGTTGAGCTTATGTCATAATCAGAAGGTAAATCTATAATGTAAGCATTCGATTCAAGTTTCTTCAAGATCTTGAAGGTAGTGTTTCAATGGCCTATTCCTGGCTGGAATAGGTCCTTATTCCTAGCTATTCTCCCAAACAAGCATAAAAAAGTATGTGGGCCCCAGGAAGATTTGTATTCTAGTCAACGCCTCTTATTCCCATTTTGCTATTCCATGCCCCCATGGAATAGCCCTATTCTTACTTTTCTTATTCCAAGGGCAGTGAAGGGAATAAAAAATAGGTTTTTTCGGCTGGATTCGACTGCCCTTCTTCTTCGACTCGCTCTCTTTTCCTTCATTGAATAGGGTTTAAAGAATTTCCAGCCGCTTCATCTTGGATTTTAGGGCTCCATCGGCTCCATCACAGCATCTTCTTGGTAAGTATTATCCCAACTTGAGTTCCACAATTACCAATTCTCATCTCTATTCTCCACGCCTGCCCTAGCCCTCATCCCCTCCCCCATGGCCTCTTCCTCCCACCTCAGGAGCCCTAATCCCCATCCTTGTCCTCTTCTTACTCCCCTGCTTGTCATTATTCTCCTCATAACTTCTCTGAGAATATTTGCAGCGGCAGACGATTTCTCTATCCAACCCGCCTTCCCTCGTCGCTGCTGACCTTGCAAGTAAGGGTTCCTCCCTTTATTTATTTATTTAATCAGAAGTTCTCCAAGGCTTTGGGATAGAATTATTTTAGCCAATGGAATTTTTTTAAAACCTCCACATCTTTTGACTGATTTTATTTTTTTAAAGTTTAAATCTTGATGTTTAATCTTATTTAGTATGCTTGTATCAATTGTGGCTGTTTGTAGTTGTTTAATCTAATTGTATTATTATTTTTTTGGAAATTTCTTAGTTCTAATTTGAGGAACTGGCTTAATTCAAGCTTTAATTTTTTTCCCCAACCCGAGCCTCAATTTCTCATTCATTGTACATTTCTCTTATATTCATCTATGGATGTCATTAATAGTGCTATGAACTTATTTATATTGCTCATTTCCAGTTTCCATTATGGAAATGAGAACTGGCTTGATCTAGCCATGATTGCAATCTAATTGTGTCCTCAACCTGAACATTATTTGTATCTCTTTGCTGTTATCATGTATGGTGTTGTGAACTCATTTCAATGTGACATCTCATTTATTTTTATCTGGCCACATTGTGTTATCATAATATATTCTATTACATGATTTCTTTTATGCTGGTCATGATCTATTTTCTTTTTTACCCAGAATTAATCAAGTTCTTGTTGGGCTTTGAATGGTGTTTTAGTTGGAATCTTTTAGCTTGTCAAAAGTTTGTACTCCTTCTACAGTTTATGCTCATTTACATGGTTTTCTCTTTAATGGAACATTCGAGTCAACATTTTGGTTGGTGGAGTGTTGGATGTTGCATTTAGGGATGCAACTTTTTGATGGCTCTCTTAATTGGTCCCGCTAGATTACAATTTTGGATTTTGACTGCAATATCTAAACTCGTAGGGCATGTATCTAGGTCAATGTGGAGGCATTGTTCAAGTTAATGGTTTGCTCATTTTGTTGATTTCCAACACTATTTTTTATTTCAAGAATTTTCATGTATAATATGTTCGATACTTTAATATTATGTTTTGCCAATGATGATAGGCTACCTTAAGAATGAGCAATGCTAGGAGACAAGGGCTTAACTACATTTAGATCACAAGTTGCCTTATTAAGTAGTTATTTTATCTTGTAGCCGCGATGCTCCAGTGTATATAATGTTGTTTATTCTGAGGCAGATATTTATTTTTCAATTTATTAAACTATGTATTACTTTTATTGCAAGTACATGTCTTGGCACATTCATATTCCGGTGGAATTATTTCTTTGTTTCATAACATTTCATTATTATCATTTAATTTTGCATCATTATGAATTAAATTGTAACAATACATATCAATTTTTTCTTATTTGTGTTACTTGTGTGATACTATAGAAAGTATGCCAAAATTCAAAAAATTCAATCAATCAGTAGACCCAAGGGAAGGATTATCTCGTAGTAGAGCACCTAACTGGACCAATGCTCTTGATATGATCATGCTTTCCTTAATGCGGCAAGAGAACAACGAAGGTAATTGTCACAATGGTACTTTCACACAAGATACATGGAAGAAAATGACTACTTCATTCAATTCAAGGACAAATAAGTCCTTCAGTCATAAGAACTTGAAGAATCAGTTGAAGATCCTTAAGAAGACCTTTAACTTGTATTAAACTTATCTAATCGATCAGGCTGGGGATGGGATCCTATACTAAAGGTTCCGACATATGGTGATGAGCAGATGTGGGAGGAGGTCATCTCAGTGAGTTATTGATCGATATGGATATCAGACATAGTATTCTTTAAACAATACTATATTAATTACTTTTTATTAATTGTTAACAGGTAAATAAGAAGTATGCTCGCATAAAGGATAAGCCCTTTCTGGCATACGATGACATAGACATCCTGTTTTCCAAGAATATGGCCATAAGTCGCCGGGGGATACATCGCTATTCTAGAGAAGGTATTCGACAATGATACCTCAGACGACGGAGTGGATACAATAAATTTAGAGAAGTTCAATGTTGGACAACCATCACAACAAAGTGGTGGAGTCTCCAACTCATCCTTCGGTCCCTTTGATATATTTGAAGATGTATCCCACACTAGTCCAACGACATGTGCCTCGACCTTACCCATGGAATGTTCTCTAGATGCACATCCTTCCTCTAGTGCTGGAAAGAGGACAAGGTCAGCATCCATCACTCCTATAGCAAGTAGGATAAGGCTCTCTATTGATGCAACCGATGCCCTTCTAGATTTGGTGGAACAAGGTAAAAAGAAATTGGAAATAGATAATGAGATTCTAAGGGGGGATCAGCTTGCCTATCCTATGATATATTCAATTAATGAGTGTATACAGAAATTAGAGAGTCTCCCTGGGATAACACTTGAATGTATTATTGCTGTAGGGGAGATTTTAAAACATGAGATGAATAGGTGGTTCTTTATGCATTATGAAGGTCCACTACTGCAGGCTTGGCTTAATAGATAAATATCTGACTTCTACCGTGTACCACCTTCGATGGCAGTCCCTCAAGCAAGTTATGCTCATGTGCCTAATGTTTTCATGCCTCCTGCAATGCATGGTGTTCATGAAGGTCTCCCCCGTGCATTTGTGCCTCCTCCTATGCATGATGTTTATCCAGGTGGCACTATTCCATTAATGCCGCCATCATTTAGGCGAAGCAGTGATGATGTTTATTTTCAGGATTGTACCCTTTCTCCTCGTGGTAGTCCTAAGGATGTCCTTCCTACTACAATTGTACCTCTAACAAGTAGAAGTGAATTTTGCGGTCATGGTTGGCTGTAACTTAAATTTGCCATGTTTGTGTTGATGGATGGTATATTTTGTTATATGATGTGCAATTATGTAATCTATGTTTATATCACATGTGATATTGACACTTGTATGGATAGCAATACAAAACTGGTAATTTGATGAAATGCCTGTATTTTATTGATTTTCATCTTCTAACCAAGACTATTATGTTACTATGTCAAATTTTAGGTTATTTTTATCAATTGTCATGATGAAGTTTTATTGCACAGGTTTGGTATTTGATATATCTAAATTCAGGTAGTTTATATAAATTATATATTTTGCACTACTGACAAGTTATTATTATTAAAGGTAACTGTTAATCTTTTGTTACAGGGGATATAATGCTTCAAAATAGACTGGAGAGCAGTTTGCACAGCCACATTTATTACAAGTTAGAGCTAATGATTAAGGACTGAAGTACAATGCATGAAACATAAACTATTTTGTAGTCAATTCTATCAATTTTTTTTTTAACTTGTGAGAACTCAGTTTCGTTTGTGTATTGTCTGGGCATGTATATTATATTCATGTTTTTATAACAAATACTCATCTTGTATGGATTTCTTATGATAATTCATATTAATAATAAAATAGGCATGGTTCTTAGGATATTACAGAGTTTTCTCATGTCATAGGATATTTTCTACTTGTGTTGTAAGCTATCTGAATTGTATATTAGCCCTTTCGTATGCAATTTGAAAAATAAGGAATCAAATATTTGTTGTAGCAGGAATTCTTTCAAATTATGTATTTGTTCTGCCAATAATAAACCTTTTCTTTAACAATGTCCACTAGTAAATAGTCAAATTAATTTGAATTAAATGGATTTATTAATTATTTTCATAGATCTTAAAAATAAATCAAATAGTATAATAACATTTTAATGGAACATAATAATAAATTAAGTAATATATCTTAAATTAGAGATATTAATTTAATAGGTTGTAATAATAAATTAATTTATATAACATAATTTTAATACATCATAATCATAAACTAATGTGAATAAATTAATTAAATTACTTATTTAAATATACCATACTAATAAATTATATAGTATAACATATTTTTAATAGATCATATTAATAAATTAATATTAATCAAAAATTATATTTATTTAAATATATAATTAAAAAAAATTATAACTTATTTTACCTTATTAATTGATCAGGGATATTATTGGAATTTTAGAAAAATTCCTCCCCTATTCCTAGTGGAATACAGGTTTATTTCCATGTCATCCAAACACCATTTGGAATAACACTGCATTAATTGCATTTGAATAAGGTAGAATACCAGATTTTGATTCAAATAGAAATTGAGAATAACAACGAGAATAAGCTATGACTAGAGAATACTTATTCTTATTCCAGGAATAACTTTTTGCCATCCGAACACTACCAAAGGGTCTAGCTCCACGTGCATGAAGTTTCTTGATGGTTCCTGATGGAAACCTCTCTGGCCTTACTTGAACCATTACATAGTCTCCCTTAGCAAAGTCATAAGATCTACGATGTGAATCTACAAGCTACTTATATATTTGATTGCTGACTTTAATTTTATTTTTAATATGTTCATATAGATCCTTAAGATGCTGTACAAATGGTTGCATCTTCTAATGACCTAGCATGCCATAGTAATGGGAATAAGTCCACTAGCTTGTGGGGATGATAACCAAATATGACTTCAAATGGGCTCTTACCAATAGACCTTTTGACAGAATCATTGTAAGCAAGCTCAGCTCGGGTTAAGACTAAACCTCAATTACTAATATGTTCTTCTACTAGACTCGTAAGAATGTTGCCTAAACTCTCATTAACTATTTTAGTTTGGTCATCAGTCTTAGGGTGATATTTAGATGAGAAATTAAATTTTGTTCCTAACAAATGCCATAAAGTTTTCTAAAAGAAACTCAAGAACCCAACATCACGGTCTAAAATAATGGACTTAGGTAGATCATGAAATCTCTCAACCTCATCAAAGTACAAGCGAGCTACTCTAGATATTTCTAAAGCTTTGGAACATGGTAAAAAGTAGGCTATTTTTGAAAACCCATCTACTACAACACAAATGAAATCGTTCTTATGGATAGTTTGGGGCATGCCTAGGACAAAGTCGATGTTAACATCTTTCCACGGATGGTTGGAATAGGTAGTGGCATTTACAAGCCAGTGTTTTGTTTAAGATGTTTTTCTACGGCATACATATGACACTAGACTATGATTCTCATGATATCTCTCTTCAAATTGGACTAATAGAACTGACTTTCCATAGTTTCAATCATCTTATTCTTTTTTAAAATGTTCGGTCAGTCCTCTCACATGAAATTCCCACACTAAAAAGTCTCTTACATATGTTTACAGGACACACAGTTTATTATTTCTAAATAAAAATCCATCATGAAAAACATACTCATTAAGGTTTCTAGATTGTCGTTATTGTAGGGTAGCATAAATCTCTTTAAAGTCGGGATGTTAAAGATAATTTTCCTTTAACTTTTCAAATTCCATAACTTTAACACTAACGATAGACAAAAGGATGACTTTAAGACTTAGAGTATCCACAACTTGGTTCACAGATCTAGCCCTTTTTCAGTACAAATATATAAGATTGAAGAAATTCAACCCACTTGGCATGTCTACTGTTCAGTTTCTTTTATAAATTTAAGAACCTAAGGACTTCATAACCTAAATACAAGACAAACTTCAAAGGCAATAGGTAATATCTCCAAAACTTCAAAACCTGTACTATTGCATACAATTTCTTATCATATATAGAATATTTTTGTTTAGCCTCACTTAATTTCTCACCATGGTATGCGATAGAATGGCCCTCCTGAATCAACACTCCTATTCCTACACCTGATGTATCACAGTCTACCTCAAAAACTTTATTAAAATCAGGTAGACATAGGAAAAGGGTCTGAGTCATTTTGTCCTTAATCTCCGAAAAACTTATCAGCCAGTCTTGTCCACTCAAATACTCTTTTATAAATATAGTCTGTGATAGGAGCTATAATCAATTTGAATCCTCTAACAAATCGATGGTAAAAGGTGGCTGAATCATGAAAACTTCAAACATCATGAATACTCTTAGATATAGGCTGCTATATTATGGATTGAATCTTTTTGGGGTCTATAGTTATTCTCTTAGATATTACAACAAATCCTAAGAATATAATTCTATTGGTCATGAAAGTACCTTTTTTAAGATTTGCTTATAAACTCTCAATTATATGGGTCAAACAGACTTGTCATAGATGACCAAGATGTCCTCTCTCGATCAACTAAAGGTGAAAATATTATTGAAGTACACAATCACAAATAATCCAATGAAGGGTTGCAATACCTGAGTCATAATTCTCATGAAAGTGCTAGGTACGTTGGACAAGCCACACAGCATGACCAATCATTCATATAAACCATCCTTCATCTTGAAGGCGGTCTTCAATTTGTCTCCCAATCCAATCCTAACCTGATGGTATCCACTCTTAAGATTAATCATAGAAAAGATGGTGGAACTTGCCATCATATCTAACATGTCATCCAGCTAGGATATGGAAAATCTATGCTTTATTGTGATTTTGTTGATTGCCCTACTATCTACACCCATCCTCCATGACCAATCCTTCTTGGGAGCTAATAATGCAGGCATAGCATATGAGCTCAAGCTCTCCTTAAGGAAAGCTCCTTAACTTTCCTTTGCAACTCAGTGTGCTTAGTTAGGTTTAACCTATAATGGGGCAAATTTGGTAAGGTGTATCCAGGGGCTACGTCAATTGCATGTTGGATATCTTGCATGGGTGGTAGTTGATCGAGTAACTCTTCAAGAAAGATATCCTTAAATTCTTCTAAAAGGGTCCCTACTCCTAGTGGATATTCAATTTAGGATTCCTTAAGAGACTCTTTACAAGTTAAGGCCTAACTAGGTGTTCCATCCTCGATCTTCTTTTTCAAGTCTTGGATACTAATCAAATATAAGTTCTTCTTTCCATTGCTCTCTTTGGACCCTTTAGGTGCCTTCTTGGATATAGTCTTTGGTTGGACATTTTTAATGATCTTCTTGCCCTTGTTTTAAAATCTATATGAGTTTGACTTGCCAAACAGGGTCACATCATGGTCAAAGAGCCATGGTCTCCCTAAAATAATGTTGCTAACCATCATTGGTAGCATGTCGCACCAAATCTTGTCTTCATATGAACTAAACTAAATAGGCACCAAGCACCTCTGTGTAATAGGGATAGATGAAGCATCCATCTACAAGACCTTATATGGAGTTGGGTAGTCTACAGGGGTCAATCCTAGTTAGGACACGATATCAGAAAAAATTACATTGATGCAACTTTCACTATCTAGGATAACTTTACAGGGCTTATCCTAATACCTAATAGAGGTATGAAAGATAGCCATCCTTCTCCAGTCCTCACTCTCCTTGGGTTGGGCTAAGATACACCTGATGACTCCTAATCTCTTCTCAAGCTCTAGTCTCACTAGTCCTAAGGATTGTTTAGCTTCCTTGAATTCTTCTATCAAATTTAGGTCTAGTTTGTATAATACCTTCTTTTCAGACTCTACTATTTCATGCTTGTCAGTCTCAATTTTGGGCTTATTGATAAAAAGGGCATGGGTAAGGCACTGAGCTACTACATGATCAAATCCTTGATACCTAAAGTACCTCATGACTCTCGGTCTGTCTCCTAAAACACTCTTACCCTTTTCTTCTTTTTTCACTAGCGGATTAGGGGTTGGGTTCTGGGATCTCTAAGTAGGGGTCTGACTTAGTCCTGGTCTAGGTCCTAAAGGTATTAATCAAGCAGGCTTAATTTGAGCTATCGGGCAATGGTACCTCTTAGCATCCTGGGCTATCTGGCATGCATGATCTAAGGTCATAACTTTGTACAAATAAAGCTCACACTACAGTTCCTTATGTAGCCTGGCTTTAAATCTAGGAAGGGTCATAAGTCTATCCTGGTAATACCATACCATATTTAAAATTCATCAAATTTGGCTATATATTCTGATACGGGTTGGTTACCTTGGGTTAGTCACTATTATTGGTCGATTAATCACTACTTATAAGACAAAGATAGGTACTTCTCTCACAGTTTCTCTTTCCTTTCTATCCAAGTCTCTATATGAGCCTGTGGTGATCAATCAGGACTTAAATATTATAATAGTATAGCTTGGCCTGACTTAATAGTTTCATCTTAGTATATCGAATCTTTCTACTTTCAATTATATCTACCACTCAAAGTAATCCATGCCCACTTTCTTGTCTAGATACTCATTTGGGTCTAAGTGCCCATCAAAGCTAGATGCATTAACCTTTATACTCCTTACTATTTAGTCATCTAGGTCAATAGGTTCATGATGGGGCCAACCTTATAGATGCTGACCTACTTGAAGACCTAACCTTAAACCTTGAGGTAGGGTCTACTCAGTCTAAGCTAAAGGCACTGGCAAGGTTTCTAGGTTTAATTTTGCGGTCTGATTCCTTCAAGCATCCTCTAATTCTCCTATTCCTTGCCCATAATTATGTATCAGATGTGGGTCAAGTTGTCTAACCTCTCTAAAATGGTATCCATCATAGGATTATTGCTTAGATAGGGTTAATTTGACATCGGTGGTGATGCGGGATGAACCTAAGACTGACATGAATGAAGAAAAATAGTAACTAGTTTTTTTGTATTTTTTTAGAGATTTAATTTGGAGGCTAAAGTCCCGAAATCAAGTAAAGACTAGTAGGAAAACTAATAATGAAAAGATCAAATATACTTGCATATGAACTCATGCAAAATAATAAAAAGGAGGACCTCGAAGATTGAGAAATTCTCGGTTAGGATAGCATACCTTCAATAAATCAAAAATCAGGAGGGGGAAGGATTGTACCGAACAATGATTCGAAGATCCGATCAAAGACGGGATCACACAGCACTCTGGATCGTCGCATGGAAGATCATCCTATTATCCTCGAATCAAGCAGCTATCTTGGTTGGTCTAGGAGGCAAAGAGGACCTCCTCTTTGGAGGTGAACATCTCGGGGATCCTACAAGCATCAGAGGTCAGTAAGAAAACAAGTAAGAAAATAGAATAGGGATTAGGGTTGAAGGAAGATGGAAGAAGACGGAATTAGGATTTCTGAAGCCAGCGGCCCAGAGGTGGAAGAAGACTCTTTGCTGGGGATGGCTAGGGCTTCTTCAATTTGGGCATCTTAGGGTTTGGAAGAAGATGCCTTGTGCGGCTAGGGTTAGGATGGATAAGGGCTCACAAGTAATACTTACACTCACTTCAAAGAAGAATACACAAGAACACAAGCTAACAAAAAATTTCTCCAAAGTTTTAATTCATGAATAAGAGTGATTACAAGAGGGGGAGGGGTGGGGTATTTATAGATGTTCCCATGCCCTCTCCTAGTTATGATAGGAATACAAAATTTGATAGGGAGAAGAATTACATGTTGCTATGAATTAGGAGTACACACTTTGAGTAGAAATAAAACATAATCTCCTAGTTAGAAGTGGACTCCTCTCCTTCTTGGACTTAGTCAAAGTGCTCTTCTTGGGATTGGATGCCAAAGTGGATTTGGACTTCAACTTTAGGGCAGCAAGGGCATCCTCCAATTGGGCTTAGGCATGGCCTTTAAAGCTTGGCACATGGGCTTGGTGTATGGCTTCCTGGTGGGCTGGATACCCTGGGTGCCTAATTGAATTTGAACTGGACAATATTCCATGGTAGTGCCTGGCATCTTCATGTGTGGGGCTTCATGGGCTTGGACTCAGCTTTGTTCTGGGATGGCCTGGTGAAGGCTTTGGCTAGTGCTCCTCTTATATAAAACTAGACTTGTACTGGACTAACACAAACTTACAGGACTCAATTGGACTGGACTGAGGTTGAGACATCTCAACTTATTATAGGACTCAACTCACTAGACTAATTTTATTACAAAACTTGACACATTATTAAGGGCTCAAAAAAAAACTTATCAGTAAACCAGATAGGGCCCAGTAATCTGTATTGGATCTTGGTGCCCCCACCAATTCTCTCGGGATAGGAGGAACTCAATCCCATTGAGTAAGGGTCAATGCGGCCCTCATATTGCTCAAGAAGGTCTGGGTTAAGGTATTGTAGATCCTCTCAGGTGATCCACGAGTCCTCAAATTTTGGTCGACCTTATCATCGGACCAAATACCGTTGATAGCCTTTATTCCAGGTACGTTGGCTTGATTATTTAGGATGTGCTCAATCCTTTCCTCATTAATAGGCCAGTTTGTAAGTGGACACTTTGGGTGGGTTCACTCTCAAGGGAAGGGTTAGGTCCAAAGGGCTTGCTAGGTATCGTTGCTGGCTCCCAGTACTCCACAAGGTCTGAAATATTGAAGGTGGAACTAATACCTAATTGGGTGACAACTCGAGCACATAAGCATTGGATCCAACTCTCTTTATTTTTTGAACGGTCTAGCTCCATGAGCATGTAATTTCTTTACAGTCCTTAGAGGGAACCGCTCAGGCCTAAGCCTGATCATCATATAATCCCCTGCAGAAAATTCTTTAGCGCTTTTTCGAGAATTAGCCAAGTTTTTATAGAGTTCATTACTTATGTTTATCATTTGACTAATGTCATGATGCAAATGCTATGCAGAGGTCAATGCAGGTGTAGATAGATGAATTAGGTCTGTGGACTGAATGGACTCAAAACCAGATATTATTTTACTACCTATATCTACTTCCTAGAATTGTTCCTTAGGGACTTGTTCCTAGACCCCTCTATGGACAACTCTTGTGAACCCTCACTTTCATCTACAATGTTTGATCTTGGCTCAGTCACTTCTTCAAATTCTATAGTGGGTTCAGATTATTTTCCTTTGATTCCTCTATGGGTTCACTCTCTAATTCCTCTTCCTCAGGTTCCTCTACTAGACTCAACTCATCAATGTCCTCTTTAGATCCTTCAATGGGCTCAGGAGTTTCCTTCTTAATTCCTTAAGCTTAATTAGTTTTACTCCTGGTTTCTTTTCTTTAAGGCTACTATAATCTCTCTTAACTGGATCTCTGGGTTGAGTCGGATGAATTACAAATTTCTTTCCATGGTGACTAAAGGTACAGATGTTGGTTTGACCAGATAGGGATGCATCATGATCGTAAAGCCATGGTTGATGTGGGACAAAGGGGGGCTAAGAGGATCATTGGAGAGCTGAGAAGTCTCCTGTGATTAGGGTCAAGAAGGTGAAAAAAAAGATGCAGGGAAAGAAAGATGGATACTCTATGGACTTGGGACTTACCTTCACGGAGAGACGCCACACCTCTAGGGCATCTCATTCACCCCACTACATGTAGTCTAGGGTATCCCACCCTCTCACTACATGCAGAGCCTAGGGCGTCCCACCCAAATCGCTACCTGGGGCCGTGAAGGAGAAGCTCCAAGATCATAGAGGGGACTATGCGATGAAGAAGATAACTAGGGCCTCATTCCCCTCGATGCTTGAAAGCGAAGGCAGTGGGGTCTCACACCCCTCGACACCCACAAGTAAAGGAAAGACGGGCCTCATGCCCACTCCTAACGAAGACAGAACCAAGAACACTCTTTTCAAAAATTCATATTCTTCATATGTTTTATTCAAGAGAGGAGGTGCCTTTATATAGGCTTACAAAACTTGGGGTCCAAGTAAAGAAGAAAAGGCATGTAGCTCAAAAAACATGACATCCCAAACCTGCTTTATTTGTAGCTTAAAAACATGGTAGAAAACTAAACACAATCCTCCCCATATGGTAAAAAATCAAACTAATCTAAAACTAATCTAAATAACTTCCCGACTGGTCCATACATCCAGATTTAAAATAAATAAATTAGGCATACTCTAGATTCACCAAAATCAGTGTATGCTCTAAAATTTGTACAACTATGAAATTCCTGCTGCTCTGAGAATCATGCACTCTGGAAATCATGCAGCTCCAAAAACTATGTACCTTTCATGTTCGTGTGCTGCTCTTCGTCTTCTTCATGGAAGAAGCCACGGAACAGGGGAAGACCGGTGGACCTCACTGGCTCCTTCGAGATCACCGGTGCCTGGGGGGAGACTGGTTCGGTCGACAGGTGATGGCATGGATGGATCCGGAGAGGGGGTGGATCCAAAGAGGGAGTCGGCGGTGTGGGGGATACTTGATCGAAGGTGTTCCCGGCATCCACTCAACACGGCTATTACTTTCAATGTTGTTGGCAATCTCAAGTTATAGTTGCTATTTTGGTCTCGTGGCTTATCTTCCATAACCCAATTTCTGCTCTTAATGCTGTTGGATGTACAATTACACTGTCGGGTTGCACGTTCTATGGGTATGTTAGACACAAGCTTTCTTGACAACCTGCTGTTCCTAGAACACCACGTACTCCACGCACCCCCAGAAGTCGAATGGAGATGCTGCCTTGTGGAGACGGGCTTCACGGGCAGAGGTCCGGTGGAGACAGTGGCACGGGGGAGAGGGGCACGGGATGAGCAGCAAGGGGAAAAAAATGTAAGTTCTGGGCGATGAACGGAGGAAGAAGATGATAGGAATACATCAAGGATAAATCAGGGATAAGAAGGGATAAAATGTGGGATAAAAAAAAGAAAAACTCGGATTGGTTTTGATATCCCTATCAATGGTCAACCTAAGATGATACTACTGACTCCCATGGGCACAACATCACACCACACTCTATCTTGATAGGATTGAAGCTGGATCTGAACTTGGCATCTGGACTTAATGGATATGCATGTGGAATCTATCCAAGATATCTTATAGGGGCTAGGATGGAAAACTGGGCTTATGCCTAGGGTTTTGACTGCCTTAAGTGAGATGGCATTCATACAGCTCCCACTATCTATGACAATCTTGCATACCTTATCCCAATTTTCATAAAGGTTTGTAGGATATTAGTCCTACGCCAATCTTCCTGTGTCTTGGTCCGGGACAAGATGCACCTAACTACCCCTACTAGGTCAGACTGATCAAATTCGTCCTTATCACCATCATATTCCTCTATCAAGTCTGCTTCAGCTTCATAAATCTTTTCTTCCTCATCATCATTAGGTTCAGGCTCCTCCTCAAGCTCCCCTATGTGTAAAGATCTAGTGGGACATTGGCTAGCATAATGACCTACCTTATTGCATCTAAAGCAAGCATTGGGGCTGTGGCTTGGGGCTTTTTGAAATGCGGGTGCCTTACCCTTATTCATCCTAAAGGGTATAGAGTTGCTAGAACTAGATGACTCAAGCTAGGGTTGGGTCAAAGTGGGTTAGGGTTAGGATGGGTTGGGTTGGGATTGGATCGAACTGGATTAGGGTTCGGTCGGACTGGGTTGGGATTCGTTCTGACTGGGTTGGGGTTGACTCGAACTGGGTTGGGATTGGGTCAACCTTGGTATACCTAACTTGGGTTTGGTTTTGGGAATGGGGCATTATTTCTAATAGGTTTGATCGCTGGTATGTAGGTCCCCTTTGGAATTGTTCATAAGGTCTAGCTATTTGATATGCTTGTTCTAAATTGGTGACCTCCCTTATATACAACTCTCTCTGGATATCTTCACGTAATCCGGTTCTTAACCTAGACAAGGTCTGTGCTAGAGATTCTGATTCATTACACCTAATGCCAAAGTCATCAAACTGGGTGATGTAATCAGATACAGACCTATTCCCTTGACGTATCCTATTACGTTGGTCTAGGAGCTTCTGATTATAGGATTAAGGAAGGTACTTCTCCTTAAGTCTCAATTTCATGTCTTGCCAGGTGGTTATGAAAGGATGTGTTTGTTGTCTCCTAGTACACTCAAGGTTAGCCCAGTATAACCTAGCTTGATGAACTAGCCTCATCTTTGCAAATTTATACTTCCTCTCCTCACTCATGTCATACCATTCAAAATAATAATCCATGTCTCCTTCCCAATCTATGTAAACCTTAGGTTCTTGACTACCATCAAAGGTGGGTGCCTCTACCCTAATGCTTCTCATGGCCCTCTCATCTTGACCACAAACTTCATGGTGGGGCCTCCTACGGTTGTGTTCCTGAAAAGGGTCATGGTTTTGGCCTCTCCTAGGGTTAGGCTCCTGATGTGGTTCCAGGTGTGGGACTATCCTAGGATTGGGCTCCATAAATTGGCCCTGGTTCTGGGTTCTCTTTGGGTTGAGCTCCACAAATTGGTCTTGATTTCGAGCTTCCCTAGGGTTATGAGAGGTGGAACATGGTGAATTAGGATCAGGATCAGTATTGGACCCTTGGGTTCTTTCTTGGTACCTAATCGATTTTCTACCTGGTCCAACCTATTGGTTAACTGGTCAATCCTATGGGTTGCTTAGTTATTTGATTAGATCATTTGGTCAAATCTATGATTCAATTGGGTCATCTGGGTGGTCAATTGGGTATTGGATTGATCGAACTTGTGGTTCATCTGGGCAAACTGGTCAGTTATGGTCTTCATAAAGGTCTCAAAATTGGAGTCCATGGCTGAGCTAGGTTGTGGTTTAGACCTTTAATATTGGGTTCCTAACCTAGTGGTCATGCAATCAATCAAACAAGGTGTATGATGCAGTCAGGCACACAAGATGAAAATGGACTACAGTTTGCTAGACCTAGAGCCAAAATTGAATGGGTCTACTCAACTTACACTTAACTCAGCCGCTAATCCTTCCACTAGCCAGGTAAAAGGTGGGGTGACGGGAGGCTCCCCCTGCTTGTGACAGGGTCCTAATTAAATAACCACCAGTCCACTTAGGGCATTTGCCTCTGGACCTCTAGTCTTAGATACCAGTTTTCAGTAATAGCTAAGGAATTAAGTGCACTAGTTTACCGACACAACTCGAACCCGACCTGTTGGTGTTCGTAGCTCACTAGAGCAAATTAGGTTGCTAATTGATTTTAATTAAGACTTGGATTCTGATGCTAGGTTGTTGTTTTGGGCCCACGACAGGTGATGAAATCCTGTCCTGATCTGAGATGGAAAATTGCCATTAAGATTAATTAATGAGATGATGACAGTCGATGAGCCTAATGCAAACTAATAACAATCAGAAAATAAAAAATATTTTTTATCTTTTATGAGGTGGTAGATTAAATTTAAGTTGATTAAATTATCAAACAAAATTTGGACTTGGGTGAGGTAGGGTTTGGAAGTGAATTAGATTTGGTTCAGTCAGGCATGCAGAATTCTCAGAAGCTAAAATTAGGGTTTGATTTGATGCAGAATTTAGTTTGGTTTTCTATGCAGAAAAAAATCAAAAAAAATTCAAGACAAAGGATTAATAGTGTAGATGATCCCTACCAAGTTTGATGCAGGGCAAGATTCAGATGATGATGCAACACATAGGGTTTCAGACTATGTACAGAAAATCAGAATTTCTGTTAGGATTTTTAAGATGTAGATTTTTTTATATTTTTTTTCTGTAAAAATAATTAAGAATTATGAAAATTATCAAGACTAAACAGAGAGTATGATGTGAAAATTTTAATGAAAAATAAAATTTCTAAGTTGATGAAATAGACTGAAACTCAGACCCCTAATGCAGATGACAGGATGTAGAAAAATAGATATGAATATTTTTGGTTGTTTTAATAAAGATGCAAGCTATCCTAAACCCACTCTGATACCAAACTGATGTAGGATGAACCTAAGACTGACATGAATGTAGAACAATAGTAACTAATTCTTTTTTTATTTTTTTAGAGATTTAATTTGGAGGCTAAAGTCCCAAAATTAAGTAAAGACTAGCAAGCAAACTAGTAATGAAAAGATCAAACATACCCGCATATAAACTCATGCAAAATAATAAAAAGGAGGACCTCATAGATTGAGAAACCCCCAGTTAGGATAGTGTACCTTCAATAAATTAGAAATCAAGAGGGGGAAGGATTGTACCGAATAACAATTCGAAGATAGGGTCACACAGCACTCTGGATCATCGCTTGGAAGATAAGCATGTTGTCCTCGAATCAAGCAGCTATCTTGGTCGGTCTAGGAGGAAAAGAGGACCTCCTCTTTAGAGGTGGGCACCTCGAGGATCCTATAAGCATCAGAGGTTAATAAGAAAACAAGTAAGAAAATAGAATAGGGATTAGGGTTGAAGGAAGATGGAAGAAGATGGAATTAAGGTTTCTGAAGTCGGTGGCCCAGAGGTGGAAGAAGACTCTTTGCTGGAAATGGCTAAGGCTTCTTCACTTTGGGCTTCTTATGGTTTGGAAGAAGATGCCTTGGGCGGCTAGGGTTAGGATGGATTAGGGCTCATAAATAACACTCACACTCACTTCAAAGAAGAACACACAAGAACACTAGCTAACACAAAATTTCTCTAGAGTTTTAATTCATGAATAAGAGTTGATTACAAGAGGGAGAGGGATGGGGTATTTATAGATATTCCCATGCCCACTCCTAGTTAGGATAGGAATACAAAATTTGTTAGGGAGAAGGATTACAAGGTTGCTTAGAACTAGGAGTACACACTTTGAGTAGAAATAAAACATAATATCCTAGTTAGAAGTGGATTCCTCTCCTTCTTGGACTTGGTCAAAGTGCTCTTCTTGGGCTTGGATGCCAAAGTGGATTTGGGCTTGAACTTTAGGGCAGCAAGGGCGTCCTCCAATTGGGCTTGGGCATGGCCTTTAAAGCTTGGCGCATGGGCTTGGTGTATGGCCTCTTGGTGGGCTGGAAACCCTGGGCGCCTAATTGAATTTGGACCGGAGAATATTCCATGGTGGTTCCTGGCATCTTCATGTGTGGGGCTTCATGGGCTTGGACTCTGCTTTGTTCTGGGATGGCCTGGTGAAGGCTTTGGCTGGTGCTCCTCCTTTTGTATAAAACTAGACTTGTACTAGACTAACACAAACTTACAGAACTCAATTGGACTGGACTAAGGTTGAGACATCTTAACTTATTACAGGACTCAACTCAACTGGACTAATTTTATTACAAAACTTGACACATTATTAAGGGCTCAAAAAAAACCTAATCAGTAAACCTGATAGGGCCCAGTATCGATGTCAGATCCTAGTGCCCCTACCAGGTGGGTACTCGGTTTTGGCTCGAGTATTCATGCAATCCAATAAGTAAAGGGTTACTTAGACCTAAAGGTCGATGCATAATGACATAAACAAAGCACAAACTAAACTACCATCCAGTTTTGTCAACCTGCCAGGTAAGGAATGTAGTCGTGGGAGGCTTTTCTTGCTCTTGCAAGGACCTACTTAGAGAACCACAAGCTAGCTTGGGTGTTTGCCATTTAACCACTTATTTTAGACACCAGTTTTGAGAGTAGATTGTAGACTTAATTCACAATAAGTCTCAACAAACCACACAAACTGACTCAGTTGAACTCTAAGGCTGATGTCTAATTAATTTTAAATTAAAGTTTGTATTCTAAGATGCAGGTTAGTGATTTGTAGACTAAGAAAGGATGATAAAATCCCTGCCTTATCTTATAATAATGGATGTGTCCTTAATTATATTATGAATAATGCAATACAAGACAACCATAATTTTAGCAAAACAAGTTCAACATTACAGGTCAAATTTAAAAATGATTTTGGCCTAGATATCAGATCAAACAATTAGGATTTGAAATCCTACAAATCTAATTTCCATCAAAATAAGTTTTATAATTTTTGGATTCTTATATAATAAATTATAAATTTTCTTATACTATCTATACATAATAGAGTTCTGTATGTGAACAATAAGGTTTACAAAAAACTTTGGATAACAAAATGATGAAGTTTCGAAGAGAAATTATAGAGATGGATTCCTTATCAAATAAAATTTCCAAAATAGTAAAAGTTATATTTTTTTTTATTTTTTTGCAAATAAAAATATATTTTGTAAGGACTATTGTACAAAATATAAAATAGTGTAGAATGCAAAACCTAATCAGAACCTAGGACTCTGATACCAATCTAATGTGGGACAAGTATATAGACAAAAATGCAACTAACTTTTTTTCTAAAAAAATATATAAGATTGTTAGCAATCAAGGTGATAAATGGAAGCAAATCTAACCAAGTCTAAACTTTAAGAAAGAAGAGCAATAAATAAAGTGAGTAGTATTCCTAGCATATGTAGATGCCCTTTGATCATAAGAAGCTAAGATCGAAGGCGATTGAGAAATCTCCTTCTTGACTAGATTTCGCAATTCAAGTTTAGATCTAAGAAAATTCAAAAAAGAGTTTTTCTTAAAATAATAATGATTTTTTCATTAGATTTGTGAATGTTTTTCCTAGATGATCGTTCGATTCAACTTAGAAAGGTTAGGCTGCAAAAGGCAATTGCGACTCCAATCCATGAAAGAACTTCATGAATCCAAAACATGGCACCATCAGGCATCACTTTGGAATGATGTCTTGGATAGTGGATGGCATGTGGAGAGATGGTGGCATATGGAAGTGCTTAGGGTTTAGGTCTTAGTGCAGGGATAAAAGCAAGCACAGAACGAAGGGAAGATTAGAGGGAGGGAGGGGGAAAAGGAAGAGAATCTCGAGTTCGGGAAAGAAAGAAATAGCTTTTTATTTCTTAAAATGTATTTATTCCTATTTTTAAAATCTCTAATACATAGATATTTATAAGCAAAATAATTAAAGTTTAAAATAATGAAAATGCTAATAGTTTAAAATAATTCAAATGCTAGCAATGAATCCTCCTAGACTTGAATTGTGGATGGCACCATCTTTTGATAACCTTGAACCATGTCTCATGCCAATCAATGGCTGCCATGTGGACCTCTTAGGCTAATATTCTAGAACTTTAGATATGACTTAGCAAATGGAATAAGAGTCCTAGATTTGACACCAATCCTACATCAGGGTTATCTCATAGTGGTGCCATCATAATGGTCTCCTTCTCTTGAAATTCTTCATGGCATAAACTAAGTGACTGAGACTCTTTTTTGGATGGTATCAGGGATTCATTAGGGCTCCAACTTGGATGGTGAAGCAGTGTAGAGGTGTTATCCAAGTGATACATGTGACGGTCCAAAATAGCAACTACTAAAAACTAACATATACTAAAAAAATAATAACTTGCTAAAATTGAGAACTCCTACTAACAAAATTACAAGGAAATTGAGTATGGCTTAATCAGGCTAGATGGTGGCTTACGAACTGGTATTCATACCAATCATTCTCCTTCAATTTCTATAAGAATGTTAGTTCGAGGGACAAAAAGAGGAGTATAGTTGCCATATTTGTCGACTAAGTTCTTTGTCTAGGAGCTCTGTCGATGAGATGAGTTGGACTTTTCAGTCTAAGTACTGCCTGACTCTCCTCAAGCTTTTTTCTTCTTTGGCTTTCCACTACCTTCTTGTTGAATAACAACACCCTCTTCCATGTGAATATACTTCTAAGCATAGATCAACAATTTTGAATAAGACTTAGGGTAAGTCTTATCCAGTGAATAGGTGAATTAGGAAGAGTAGAGTCTCCTTTTCATGGCCAGCATAGCGACAAATTTGTATAAATTATAGATTTTCAAAATGGCCACCTTGAATCTAGCCACGTAGTCCTTCAAAGACTCTCCATATTACTATCAAACGGAGAAAAGGCTCTTGGATTTCCATGGCATCCTTCAACTAACATTGAAGTATATCATACACTACCTCTCTAGCTATCCAAAAGAGTGAATATTCCATGGCTTGAGTCTAGAGTATTATATTCGAGTTGCCTTGTGAAAGGTGGCTAGGAAGGTGAGGCAAAGTAAGGCATTGGTAGCACCTTGAATCATCATGTGAGTTTTATAGCTCTCAATATGGTATAGTGGATCGTTCTACCATCATATAGATCTATCTAGGCATCTTGAACCAACTTGAAATCGGTTCTTCCATAATTCTTGAGAAAGAGGGGGATAAGTATTGAAGTTAGTTAGATCTGACTTCCTCCCTGCATATCTACAAGTAGCGACTGACTTTGTTCAACTTGTACTCATAGTAGTCGATGCATAGTTCGGTCAAACATCGAATAGCCTCATCATAGGATCCCTCTTGGAAGCATTCGGATGAGGAGAGGTGATGTTTATTCACCATTGCTCTCTCACAATCATTACTCTTCGTGCCAGGGGCTTACTCTTCATGGAGACAAGAACTATGACATGTATGGAATCGATTGGTAGGGAGACCTTCTATGGGGGACTGATGACTTGCTCAGTGTGAAGATCAGGACCACGAACGGTGAGAAGCTCGTCGAAAAGAAGATCTTCCCTAAGAAGACTGATGGCTGGGATGTGTGGTGGCAATAGTGAAAACTATGGGATCTTCTGGGGGCTATTGCTTTGCCATAGCCTACTACTACTATTGTAGTCCCTGCACTTGGCATGCCAAGGTGGCGAGAATGTCTTGCTGGGTAGCTGGTAGTGGAAGTGGCTAAGCAAGAGGCTCCATCGCTTGGTTGGGTGGCTCTCCATGGTATAAAGAGCATTTGATGTAGCTAACAGAGATATCTTGTACTCGTGTCTTCATCTTTGTCATCTTTACAAGCTCTGCGATCTTCAAGATGCTTGTTGCCCCCTACCTAGTGCGCCAATCTATTACTGGTAAATCAATTTTTATCGAAACTTTGGCAATGCCTAAGGATCTTTCGATCTTTTTTAGCAGGGAAGGAATGCTACTTTTGGCTTTCCTTTGGTAGAGACCTACAGAATAGTTCCTTGACCGATGATAACTAATAGCTATTATAGGCGATCAAAAATAATTCACCAACTCAATTTTATAGCTAGGATTAGTCGGGATCGTATCCTTAGGGACCTTAGGACTAAGCTATGATTTAAAAAAGAAAAGAAAAATAATTATTGTTGGAAAAAATAAAAGTGAGCAAGAAATAATCTACTCCTATGGTGAAGCAAATGGGAGGGAGCATTTCACGAGAGGAAGAGTGATTATACAGTGCTAAATTGTACTTCTCTTATAACTAAAATGTAATTGATTTTAGAGATTTACATATCTTTTCTTGGCACATCCCATACCCATAACAGATCAAGGTGCATCTTCGGGAGGCACTAGGTATCCAATTCTTCTTTTCTCGCATGCCCCGTATCCATAATAGATCACGGCATATCTCTAGAAAGCAAGAATTGTCCCTAAAATCAATATAATAATAAAGCATAATAAAATACAAATAAAAGGGAACAAATAAATGTAGAAAGAAAAACTTACTCTTTTATTACAGAACAAGAAATACAAAAGACTGAAAAACCAGCTCTTCCCTCCTACACTTCAACACTAAATTGATCCCCTCATGTCCCCTATGCAAAGGCTCTAAGGGACTCCGGTGAGTTGGAAAAGAGTGAAACTAGGAAGGGAGTGGAAATAGGAAAAAGAATTTGGTGACGAGGAAGAGAGTGGAGCAAAGATAGGAAGATAGAATACGGAGTAGAGAAGGAATAGAAGAGGGGGGAAAATATGGACTAATCCCCTATGACTGATCTCTGGACTCCCTTTTATAGGCATCAACCCAACCAATTTACAGTTTTCTTCACTTGAATTCAGTTCCACCATTCCTACAACCCAACTGCATTCTATTGGGCCCCTATGGCATCCGTTCCCAATGATCTTCCAATGCTCCCAACGAAGTTCTGTTCAGCTCCAACGATCTCCGGACTCCAGCGACTCCAACTCCTAGTAAGTTCTAATGATCCCAACAATTCAAAGAATTCTTGTTCCAATGATCCCAACGGCTTCCAGCTCTCTTTGGTTCCAACGAATCCAAGTAGCAGATGTGTGGCTGGCGACAGGCAGCATGGCATGGCTGGCGACGGGCGGCGTGGCATGGCCGGCGACGAGCAGAGGAGAGGACTGCTATGATCGATGGCTTTGGAAGGTTAGTTCTTGGACGACTCGGATGGTGGCGAAAGCCAGTGGCTAGGGAGGTGGTTTGGCCTTGGGAACCTCCTTGGCGGCGAAGGGAGGAGTGCTAACTGCTTTTTTAGCCATGGAAATCATGAAATGGCAATGAAGAAGAAGAGGAGACCGTTGGCTTTTTCGGCCAATTTTCTGGCCAAGGGAGGCTTCTAGCCAGTAAGAGAGGCACCGAGGCTTGGGTGGCGACGGGGCAGCAATCTCGACAAATTTTGGCTCAAAATAGGTTTCGTGGTCCACGACTCTATTTCGTGGACCGTAGCCATGGTGTCCCATGGACCACAAGCCAAACCGAAAACCATTCAGCCAATCCATGGTGGACTAGCTGCTCCAATATCCATGTATTCTTTGATTAATTCTTCAAAATTCATTTCTGAGCTCGTTTTAAGTCTGATTGGAGTGCTGTTTGCACCATTGGACTCCTAAAATTGAGCTCTTCATGTTGGCACTCTTCTTTCTTAAAATAATATATAAAAATATCAATTTAAAAAAAATAAAGATAATTTAATTATTAAATTAATACTTTTATATATATGTATAACGTAGTTATCACACTCCCTAATTTGAACTTTGCTTATCCTCAAGTAAACTAGATAGATTAGCCATGTGTATCAACCTATCCTTGAATTGGGTGTTAACCTAAGCAGCCCTAAAGGCAGATGATACCTAGTCAGACCACCATTGAGATACTTCATTGGATTATTAATTCAACTCAATTAGTGGTCGGGTAGAGCCCATAAAGATTTTTAGAGTTCTTCTTTTGCCAACTTTCCACCTCACTTTTTGAATCCTCTAACTTTCAGGGGTTTAGTTAAGTCCCTTTTTACTAGCTGGTTTTCCTTTTTTTTTTGAGTATAGTATCATGTCCTAGCCTCTTAAGTGTTAGTATTCTCTCCTTTTGACTCGAACCATAATCCTTACTTAGGAGAAAGAGCCGGTTACTCGGGGAGGTACCATTGCTCAACAGATTTCTTGACCTTCTCACCTTTTGATGTGAACCACAATGCTTACCTAGGTGACGAGTCCCGATTACTTAGTACGAGTTCAAGCAAAGTTATGAGACGGGACTAACTCCTTTTTTTTTCAAGAAAAAAATTTAGTATACTTGACCTTTTGATTTATACCCCTATAAAGTAGATTCTTCATTGAGATCAATAGTCAAAAGGTTTTGGAATTACTCCAAGAAATTATTTATGATCTAAACCCTACCATTTATTGAGTTTCTTTAATAATTTATCCCTCAGCATCTCTAGTATCATCTAGACCATTAATCAATCATTCATTAAAGTGCTTATGGAGCTCCAATTCAAGATAATAATTAGGTACACATAACATAATCATTTATAACCCTACTCGAAGATCTAAGCAAGTCAAGTTTTTCTCCCCCCAACTTAATTAACATTGTCCTCAATAGAGAAAAAAAATAAGGGGCATAATAGGAAAGAATACACCTGGGGTGAATGTGCTTTGGAAGTTGATGAGGGCTTTATAAAGTAGCGGGTTCCTGTTATACCACCTAAGTTCCTGTAAGTGTACTAAAAAAGAAAGATGAGATTATTGGGTTCTTCCCAACTAGTGCTAAGTTTAATATCTTCAGTCAGATGCTATGAGGGAGTGTACTGATATTGAGCTTGGGTAGTCTACTTGACAAATATTGGGCAGTCTTCTTGACAAATGCCAAAGAATTATGCCTTTTTTCTACTGTGGAAAAAGGGAAATGGAAGACTTTTTAAGCTAGATATCTATTAGATGTGAGAATCTAAAAGATGATTTCAGTGCACCAATTATAACAACTTGTGGTAGAAAAATGGACAAAGTGATCGACAAGAACTCTGTTTCAATTGAAGTATTGGAAATCCATAGCTCAAAGATTTAAGGAAAGGAAATCCATATTGGCTAAGCACATGCATGTCCACAACTGAAGCATCACAAAGCATTAATCTTATTCTCTTCCTACTTGGTAATTTAGGGATCAAATGCAGGAAGATGTGCTTATGACAAGGATGGAAGTAACTTGTGACAACATGCAGTTCTCAAACAAAGTTGAAAATAAGGAGGAGGAAACCTGAGATATGTAAGAATATGTGCAACTTAGTACTTTTTTTATGCTATTTTGGTGATGGTGACAAAATAGATGGAGTAAGCTATGGATGCAACTAACCATGTATCATACTTTAATATCCTATATTTAGATGATATCTCAGTAGAAGTATGAGTCACTAGGTGAAACAAGGATGATTTACTAACCATTTTAAAGCGAGGGAAATTCTAAATTATTGAAGAACTATCTAAGTGACAATGATATCTAACTACCATTATGCCTTAAATTGTTAGAACAAGACTTTTAAAAAATTATGGATGTGATTGAAGAAACGATAAAATACTTACAAGAAATCGAAGAATCAAAATCAAATCAAATCCGGAAGCATGCGATGTACTGTCCTAAGACATATTTTCGTTCCTCATACAGGAATTATCAAAAATACTATTCCATTATATGACCAAAATTTCTTCTCCTACGAGCATGGTCGTGAAAGAGGTTGATGGAGACTCTTTCAGCACCTAGTAAAATAACTTTAAAATAAAAAAAATTAAAGGAGAAAATATTAGAGAAAAAAGAGTATGAAACATGAAATAAAATTTGTATCTTTAGTCCTCCAAGATAGTCTTTTTATAGCCATCCAAAATCTGACCATTTAAATTTTTATTAGCTATTAAAGCTTAATTAGGAGTCCATGATCAAAAAATTAAAAGCCTATAATTAAAAGCATAATGGTTAAATAATTAAAACTCCAACAATCAAATCATTAAAAATTCTAATGGTCAAATCATTAAAAACTTTAACAATCAAATAATTAAAATCAAAATGGTCAAATAATTAAATAATTGATAGAGAAAATTTTTGGTTTTTCCAACAAATAAGCCATCTAGTATGTATCATTAATTGATCATTTACTATATATTGATGAGCATCATATTCTATAAATTAGGTATCGATTTATCTAAAACTATGTATTAGAATATCAGATAAAAATTTTACTAGGTATATATCAATAAGTATATACTATGTATTTATAAATATTATGTTCGGAAAACTATATATCAATTTATTTATAGGTATATATTGGGTTGCTACTAGATATGTATCAAGAAAACTTATAGTATATATCGATAAGTCATCAAGTATGTATCATTTAGTTATATACTATATACTGGTGAGCCTCATATTCTACAAACTATGTATTAAATTATCTAGATATATATATTAAAATATTAAATAAATATTTTTTTAGTGTATATCAATTGGTCATATACCATGTATTAGTTAACACTATATTTGAAAAACTATGTATTAATTTTCTATATGCATGTATTGGATTACTGCTATATGTATATCAAAAAAGATTTATAGTATGTTTCAGTGAACTATCAAGTATATATTAGTAAACCTTACAATATGTATCAATAAACCATCAAAATGTATTATTTGGGATCATGTCTATACTATAAGCTTTTTTAATATATGCATTGATGCAATCTAATATATAACTATAGATAAATTAATACATAGTTTCTTGAATATAGTATTCACCAATACATAGTATATAGCCAATTAATACATATTTAAAAATATAATTTATTCAATATTTTAATACACATCTCTAGATAACTAAATACATAATTTCTAAAATCTGGTGCTCACTAGTATATAGCACACGACTAAATAATACATACTTGATGAGTTACCGATACATACTATAAATTTTTTTGACACATACATAGTAGCGATCCAATACAAACTTATAAATAAATTAATGTATAATTTTTCAAACATAGTATTTATCAATGCATAGTATATGACTAGTTGATAATATCTAACAAAATATTTATTTGGCATTCCAATATACATATCTAGATAAATCAATACATAATTTGTAGAACATGATGCTCACTAATACATAGTATATGATTAAATAATACATATTAGATAACTTACTAATACATACTATATATCGATAAAAAGTATATACTAAAAATAAGAAAAAAGATAATGCCATGATTACAGAACTATAATCCTGTTAGCAAAAAAAATGTTTTACTTTTATGATTATTCTTTAAGATCGATGAAAAGAAAAACATGGCAAACAATGAAGCCCATTCCATATGATATTTCACCGTATCCATCCCATATGATTTTTGATCATTTGCAAGTGGTTTCAATCAACTACTTGATGCAATAGCTGGATAGAAAGGCATATACTAATTATTTTGAGGCTCTTTGTAAGGGTATCTAATTTTGCTGACCTTAACATTGATATTGTAATCTAGCACTTCTCTCTATTTTGTTATCTTTTTCTAGTAGACTTTCATCCCATGTATTTTACTTGGCTCATTTTTGAAGTTATTACACTTATTTTGGTGAAATAAAAATAAACAATCTCTCCATAAATTTACTGTAACATGACTCTTTGCTCCCTCTAAATCAAGTCGTGCTTGGATGTTAACCCTAGATGGGACAAGGATGGTGTATAAGCGATCTAGTATTATGCATGGCATTTTTGTGGCATTAAATTGTTTACAATAAAACAAAAAATTCTTGACAAAAATAATCACTATCTAAAAAAATAATTTTATCATAAAAAGATTTTGGTGACAAAAAAAGTTGTCTCAATGCTTGTCATAAAAAAAGTATGTTGCTAAAGGTATAAGGTGACAATAGCTATATTTCATCACCAAATATATATTGACTATGACGAAAATATATTTGTCACCAAATGATATAATATTTGGTGATGATTGTTTTGTTACAAGAAATTGAAAATTTTGTCATGATATGATTTTTTTTTTTCCCATCAAATGTTAATTTCTAGTGATGTAAAAAAAGTGTGCTTTTTATGACAAATATAAAGAGTACACCATTATCACTAAAAGATTCAATAATTAGTTCTTTTTATGAATTTATATGATGCAATAGCTTGGATTTTGTGATGAAATAGTTTATCATTAAAGGTTTTGTAATTTTGCAATGAGTGAGATTTCATCATAAATTGTTGAATTTGGTAACGACCAAATTTGTCACTAAAATAGTGCTTTTCTAATGTTCACAAGGTGACAAAATTTTCTTTGTCATAAAATGTTATTGTGATTTGTAATAGATCAAATTACATCACTAAATGTTAAATTTAGTGATAAAAAAACTTCATCACATAGATACTACATTTGTGATGAACATACAGTAACAAGAATTTTTTGTCATTCAATGTAATGATAATTTCATGATGTATCAAATTTCATCACCAACTATTGAACTTTTGAAACTAAAATTTATCACCAAAAGTATTGTATTTAATTATTACAAAATAATGACAAAATATTTTATCACCAAATATTAATATAATTTTTGATTAATTAATTTTATTATAAATAAATATTCATTGTCCATATAAATAAAGCTCGTAAATATTTGTAATATCCATTATTATTCTAAACTTTTTATTCATAAAGAAAGAGATAACGTTCTATACAAAAGTTCAACTCATAAACAAAAAAGAGATAATAAAATTTGAGTCATAATTTGAAGAATCTCAAGGAATGTTAAAACCATAATGAGATATAATTATTATTATCAATCTGCATACAAAATATAAAAAGTAGTTAAAGAATCGTAGCATAAGGTTAGATTAAAAACATATTACTTTTATTCTTATAGATGGAAAATTATTAAATTGATTACCAAACAATAGTTTAAAATATTGTATTACTAATATTTTACCATATACTGGCAGATGCATATATAATAGATGCATTAGCCACCATAGATGCAAGTATACAATCATATTGATCTTGGTGATCTAATATAGTAGCCATTTGCATCGTGACACCTTCTAGTTTAAATTGATAAGTTTGTATTTGCTCTCTTTGCTTATTTGGTCCATCAGGACTACATGTTAATGTGTATAATTTATCTATAGCTTCTGGTGATATCTGATTATATAGTAACGATATCTACAATAGAAAAAATATCAGCAATTAGTCAATGTAACCGGTCATTTTATTATATTTACAATTTACATCTTAAAAAAATACTTATATATTTTTAATTTAAACTATAGATGAAATTGCTCTTGATGCATCTCTTCTATTTGTTGCTTATTTGATCTCTAGCTCAAATCATTTATGTTCATGAAAGATATGATATGTGTATGTACATACATGCATACACAAATAAATAAATAAATATATTAATTAGTTAAAATTATTCTTACACAAGTAGACATAAATGAATATATAAAAGATTTGTTTCTTGCTTAGTATATGCCTCCAATTCATCATAAGTATTTAGCATATATCATCGAGGCATATTGAATATCTCTACGGTCAAGTCATCATATTTTGCTGCTCTATATGGATGAGTCTTCTATAAGAAAATAGTCTAGACAATCCATCCTTGTGCTCTCTATAGCTTTGATTAATATTTTGCTCTTCCCAATTGAACTTTGTCTCAATACTAGTGAGGTATATAGAGCAAAATATCAAACACTCATTTATAATGTAAGCCTCTAAAATTGAATCTCCTGGCTGGGCTTTATTACATACATATCTCTTATGTGTGCCTAGGAACTTATTATACCAATCAATAAAGGAGAAAAATATAATTAGTATTATAATTTAAATAATTAAATATAAAGATATTAGAAAATTAATGCTTTATCTTTCAATAAAAAACATCCAATGGTTTTTTTTTTTTTTTTTGATAGAAAAAAGGGGGGGAAGGAGTTAGACCCTGGGCGTGGCCACCTCCAGACGGTCCCCCAACCCCAGCCAGGAATGTTCGATGCGGAAGCCGTTCCTTACCCGAAGGTGAGTACGTCAACCTGACTACCACTGGTGTCAGCCCAGTGAACAGGATTTATTATATATATCCTAACTTTTTTCACTATCACCAGCCAACAGGAACTCCGGGATTATATTATTATTTTTTTTTTGATTTTATTTCTGAACTATTTTTTTATTTTTTATTTTATTCCGGACTTTCAGTCGAAATATGTCCAAACCAAAACTCCAACCCCTGCTAGCTGGTTATGAGAAAAGTTTCACAACCAACTACACCACTCACCAGTGGCACATCTAATGATATTGAGCTGGTCCTTTGAGAGGGATGGGGGCTTTCGGGAATAGTAACATTGGCTTTCCCCCCAATCCCTTTTTCTTAAAAAAAAAATAAAACTGGTGAAAAAATCTTAGGTGACTTAAAGCAACCTCATAAAGTTTGACTAAAAATAACAAATGTAACCAGAACTAAAAAGAAATGAATTATGATTACTAGGCAAATTATAAAAAAATCAAAAAGTTAGGTGAAAAATCAATACCGCTTTTGATAGACAGTTCATGGAAATTTGGATCAAAAACTCCCCTGCACTGTTAGCAAACAAACAAGAAGAGATAATGGAAGGATGGAAAAGAGCAAAAGAGGTGAGAGAAGAAGGGGCTTTATTAATTGCACTGAATATTTGGATTCCTCATCTCTTATGTGATTGATACCCTTCAACTTGATTGATATATAGCCTACTGAACAACTTGGTAAAATTTGGCATAATCTTCAGAAGTATCAGGTATTTACCTCATAATTTTATGATCATCATGAAAGAGAAGAAGAGCACAATACTACCACAAGGAAAGGATGGATCAACTATTCATGACTATAATGTGGCATATTTAACACCAAAGGAATTTCAGGATCTTCCATAAGCAGAGTTCTTGAGCTTCTTATATTCTTCAAAAAACCCTCTACTTTTCAAAATAGCATAACTTATGTTTGGCTGAATCATTTCAAAGTCATGAGGCCTTATCTATCATACTGTCTTTCCTTCCTTATTATTTCAAAGACATTACTTATGTTCTTCTTTCTCATATTCTCTTATAAAATATCTCCATAATTTTTGAAATTCTTTCATAATAAATTGGGGGAAGTTTTTCATTTCCTCCACTCTCCTTTTAAAAAATAAATTTGTGAGGGTTGACAGTCCAGATCCAGTAGTGAATAACTGTAACATTTAAAAAAAAAAAAAAAAGGTCAATGAGAAGCACTTATGCAAAAGATGTACCCTAGCAGGATTTTTTCGTCAATCACAACCTATTATGTATGTTAGAGATTTGCCACATCTTGGATCAGGGAAAGGTGTTATCCAATAACAAAAGTATGTTTCTAATGTATATACTGCAGTTGTAATTCAGTATTTCAAGCTTTATGGTGGGAATGCACCACGGAGTTCAAAAGACCTCCCAACCAAATGAAATTAGGATAGCCGGCCAAATTTGAGGCAATTTAGTGTAGACATTAATGACAAAAAAAATAAAACTCGTATTGAAATTTTTGGAAGCATTAGCATGAGTTTTAATAACAAACAATTCTCTTACGCTTGAAACCTCCAATTGATTAATCAGGTGAATTCACACATATAGATGCCATGATTGGATACAAAACTGGAAGCAGCCGGCCGGTTCCTTTCTCTAAAGGTATGGCTAACAAAGAAACCAGAAAGCTGTCAGATAGATTGTCCAGCAGAGTTGGTGAAATCATATCGATTAGAGCTGCGCCATTTCCAGCAGACCCTTGTCGCACAATTACCTTCTACTTGCATGCCGGCATTCGACAGCGGAAGAGTCCCTCCCACGCTCTCTTATTCATTTCTAGTTATGTCTGCGTGCAAGTAGCAATAACCAAAACGCACCATCCTTCCCTCCAAGGCTTGATTATTTTTAGCCCCTCCAATTACCCAACACCACCTCACCACCATGTTTATCTATCAAGCAAATTTGGTGGTCATGCAGTGCATATCCAGCTAGATTTATGTAGCTTATCTCGATTTAGGACCACTTTTTATTATACTAAGGTTACGTTTGGTGGATCGCCAGGGAATCCTGAATGGTAATATGGATTGATTACCACTGGATAGATTGTCGGTAATGCTGATTACTGTGTTTGGTATACACAGGTAATCTATCAGTAAGATTGATTACTGTATTTCATATGCTAAATAATTACCGGTAATCTAAGCTTAAATTTCAAAATATCCCTAAGTCAAAATTATTAAAAATATATTATAATATAATATAGTAATGTAATATAATATTGCATTAATATAATATATTATTTGATATTTTGTAATGTAATATAGTATTATATTATTTGATATTTTATAATGTAACTATTTAATATGAATATATTATTTTAAATTTAATAATATAATATATATAAATTTAATATATTACTTAGTATATTTAAAAGATTATATATAATTTCTTTACATTTATTTAGTATAAAAAATAATTTTCAATTTTTCAATTTTAATATAAAAATATTAAATATTTTATATTTAATAATATAAAATATTTAAAAATTATATTTTTAATAAATAGCTAAAATATAAAATTATATTTTTATAAATAAAATATATATTTAAGAAGAAATCCCAACCATACCTAGAGGATCTAGATGAGAGGGAGAAGAGAAATATTTCGTTCTCACCGAAGGAAATGGACGGGACAATTTTGTAAAAATAAAAAATACTAGATTACTACAACTCCGGTAATCTGGATAGCCACCCCTTTTCGAGGTAATCTGGATTGCCACATGAGAGGTAATCCGGATTACCGGTTCAAGATAGATTACCATTTAACATAAATACCAAACGTACACTATAGCAATGTTGGAAAAAGGCAACTTCTTTTTCCCGACGCTATGAAAAAGTGTCAAGAGGTTTTTATATATTTTTCGGACTTCGCTTCATCTTCTCTGCACAATTTAGTCTCCTGAAATTGAAATCCTAGCACTGAGCTCTCCCTCCCTTCGTCATCTCCCTCTCCCTCCCTCCATCCATTGTCGGCGCGCGGAATCGGATCTGTTTGTTTCCATTGACCGGCGGAGAAGAAATCTCCTTCGATCTCCATCAGGTAGGCTCCGATCCCGGTCTCCCTCCTCGGCCTGGCGCTGGGCCTCGCCCACCATGGCAGCGGAGATGTCGCTGGCCAAGACGATGGCACCCTCCGCGCAAGGGGGATGGCGAGGTTTCCGGTGCCGCAACCAGCATCGCAGACGGTGACACCGACGAGGGGCCCGCCGTCGCGGAGCATGCGGAGGGTGCTCTCGATGGTCTGGGCATGGCCGAGGCGGATGTCGAGCTGGACGTGGTTGACGTCCTCGGCGGAGTCGCCGTAGATCTTCTTCCAGCGCTGGAAGCCGGTGTTGTTGAAGTAGTCGCGCACCACCTCCTTGTCGTTGCCGCCGACCTCTTCCGCTTGCTGCCGGCGGCGGCGCTCAGGGTCGGCGAGGGAGATGGCGGCGGCAACGGAGCCGACGGTGAGGACGGCGGGGCGTCGAGGGAGAGGTCGGCGGCGGAGGGGAGAGCGAGGGTGCGGGTGGTGGGGGCGCGGCAGTGCTTTGAGGAGAGCTGATGCAGATGGTAGTGGGGACCGGCCCTCGGAGAGGCGAAGGATAGCACCACGGAAAATGCCATAAATTTCTTTTCTCTTTTTCCTAATTTACGTTCCCATCATGTATTTGTTTAATTTTTCTTTTTATTTATTTATTTTTTTTCTTCCTTCTTTCAGATTTCAGATAATGCTGGAGACGCGTGGCACCATGCATTATCCATTTTGCTGTTTCGCTCGCTCGGGTAGGTTCAAACCATCTAGAGATGGGGCATTCAGTACAACATATCTTGGTTTGAATTATGCTAAACATCCAAAGCAAATGGAAGAAAATGAAAAATGTTCAGCATGGTGTTTATGCTAGCATATACAAGAATTTTGTCTTACCACTTGTTGATTGTTGCTCATTAGAGGGGCATTCTTAGTCTCTAACTTCTGCCCCGCCACCCTCAGCCTCTGCTCTAAATGCTCTGTTATTCACTGTACATGAGGGAACTATTGGGAGTAACCCTCAACAATTCTCAAATTTTACAAGGAAAGCTACTTACCTTCACTTATTTAAATTTATTAATACCATTATGGTCACAGTGGGATGCTATGGAGAACAAATCCACAATTTTTCTTTATGGAGGAGGTGCAATTGTTGCAGTTTAGCTATCTTCCATTGTTGTTGGTGCCATCAATTCTGTACCTCTGGTATTCACTAGACTTACTTTGCTGCATCCTTCTAGCGTATTTGTTCTATAGCTAGATATCAAATGCTTTATATTAGCTTTTGTAAGTGCCGCTTTGTAAAATTTCTAGCAGTTGGCTGCAAAATTGGTTGCTAGTTTGGTTTTTCCTCTTGAACTATGTGCTTCTGATCAGTACTTTTTGTAATTCTCTCATGACTAACATCTTCCAAAGCTAATGGAACTAGTAGGCCTTGGATATACTAGATGGTTTGTATACCGCTACCTACTTTTCAAGGTAATTCTAGAGAAGAGTGTTAGTTGGTATCATGAATGATTTTGTGCCACAAAAGTAAATTAAAAAATATTTTCTTTCATGATATCTTGTATCTTTTTTATGTTACATATGACTTCATCATGCTGTGCGAATCCTGCCTTTCAAAATTTACCAACCATTCCTAGGCTTCTCTCTATTGCTTTAAATGATCTAATATAGAGGTCCAACATGCATAGGATATTTATGACAAATATGGGTTAAAATCTTGGTTCTGTTTTTGTTTCATGATGATGGCTAGCTCGGTCAGCCAATCATTGCTCTAGGCATTACATGATGCTAAAATGCTAGGCATATGTAGCACATTGCCGCTTATTTCCTAGGGCGTGGGGCATTGGCTGCTTCCTTCAAAGGTATCCACCCTTCCTCCATGGGGCCAAAAACTATTTTTGGACCATAGTTCTTCCATGGTTGTCTGTTAGGGAGCCGGTAAGGTGAAAGAGCAAGATTTTGAAGCACGAAAATTACTTTAGACATGATAATTTCGCTACTAAGGCATAAGATTTTATCAGATCTATCTTCATGTATATACTTATTGCTTTCTTGTAAGTTCCATGTCCTTTTAGCAGTAATGGTTTTGATGTGAAAAATGTAATTATTTTAGATCTAATGTTACTGGGCAGGTGATGTAGAACTAACGAACTTGCAATTGAGACCGGAGGCACTTAATGCATTGAAGTTACCCGTGAAGGTTAAAGCAGGATTTCTTGGATATGTAAAGCTTAAGGTTTGTTAATATCAACTTTTTCTGAGCATAATTGTCAATACTTTGTCACACCCTGTACATCTTTCATGTGAACTTAGATATAGTGTTTGAAACTTTCAATTACAAAATATAGAATTAGCAAGAAATTTATCATTTTCTGTCCAGGTTCCTTGGAGCAGACTAGGCCAAGAACCAGTTTTGGTTTATCTTGATCGTATTCTATTATTTGCTGAACTGGCAACACAAGTTGAGGGTTGCAGTGAATATTATTAGCTATACGATCTACCTCTATAGATCATTGACCTCGATTTTTTGTTATGTTATACTTTATATTTTCATGTATTTTTTAATTTTGTTAAACATACATATGTATAACAAATATTAAAAATATTAGATTGCAATGAATTTTATATTTGGATTTATATTTTGATGTGCGAAGAATGAATGGAATGAATGCATGGAACGAAATTGAAATATTTGTACCTTTATTGCCTATCAAACATCCACAATTGGCAGGCAAAGTTGAAAGAGACCTCAAAATTATGCCCGAAGCCCATCGAGAATTATGAATTTGAAAGGTGATGTATTCCATTTATTACATTTTTTAGTTGTCAAAACTGTTGTAATAGTAATTATATCGATACAACATTCAAATTATTTGTGAGAGAGATGACCATTCTTCTTTACCTGCATCTGGACTACGAGTGATGATGGAACTTCAGCTGTCCATATTGTCGAAAGGTAATGCCACTACATTCTTGTACATGATGATTATCCATTAATGCTTGTTAATCTTGTAAAGGTTATTTAGCTATGCCTATCTTGAGATGGTATCTAGATTTTGGAGTGCATGCCTTTGAAATAAGCAATATAAAGTATGATTTCTGGTATTTCTCCACTGTTCATCCTTTTGTTTATTGAATAATTCATCTATTACTTGACAGGTGAGGGAGATTGTCAGCATATTGGACCTTGATGTCTTGTTTAATCCTTGCCCAAGATTCTGGTAACTGATTTGTTTATCATATTGCATCGTTTATCAGTTTGATTGCAAGTTGCTTATCAAATGGTAGAGAACCATAGGTACCCAAGTATTCTGGTAACTGATTCTTTGATTTCATTTGTGATGCAGAACAAAAGAGAAGATGATGCGATGCGGAAGTAAACTATGACTAATTCTTTTTTTGTGGTTTTTTTTTTAATATTTTCAGAAGTCGGCTTTGACTCAAAGGAAAGTTAAACTAAATTGAAAAAACTAGGTAATAATTGAAAGCACAATTTAAATAAAACTGGGTTATCAGAGTAGTTCAGAAGTAACGGATCGCTGGGGGTTGAGAAACTCCCAGACCTAGGGTTTCGCTCTGAACTTTCAACAGGACAGAAATAAAGAGAAGAGATGGGTTACCGACCAGACAGTGATCTTCACAGAGTTTGGTGGAAGAACTCTCTCGAGCAGATTGTTGGATCCTCGGATTCGGATATCTTCGCAATGGATCCTCCAATACTGGTCCTGTGGCTGAGTCGGCTTCTCTGAACTCAAGATCTGGGAAAGAAGAAGAACAAGTGATGGAATCAGATGCTCAAGGAAGGATTTACCAGATTGAATAACTTGAAAGCTGAAGTTGCTGAAATCAGGATTCTCCTGGAGGCTGATCTGACTTCCTTAGGAATTGCTCTGGATCTGAAGTATCCGACTGGACCCGGATGCTGGTGGTCGGCCTTGACTTGAAGAGAGTGGCCGTGAGAGGTGGGATAGGCTAGGGCTTGGTGGAAAGAAAAGGATGATGGGCGGCTAGGGTTTGGGAGTGAAGTGGCTAACCTAGGGTTTGGGGTTTGGAGATCTCACACCTCCTCAAGGTTCCTGGAGAACCCGGATTTACTCCCTCATGGAGCTCAACACCTGGATGCAAGTGCGGAAGAGAGAAAACACAGAGTTTGCTCACACAAAAGTTTGAATTCATTCATCAGATTTCTTTCAAATTTACAAGAAGGGTTTAATTTATAGGACTTTACAAGAGAGTAGGGTTTTACATCTTCCCATATGGGACTAAAGGAGGGGATCTTCAAATTAGGATTGTAGGATCAATCCCTACACATATGGCCGGCCAAAGGTTCAAAAAAATTGATTGGAGGCTTAAAAGGAAGGTAAGTGGCGCCTCCTAGCCTTGTTCTTCAAGAGAGAATTTCATTCCTTTCATGGCTCAACTCTTTTGGACCCCTCCTTTTCTTTCTCCCTAAGTCATGGTTCTTCCCATCTTTGCTTTGGGCATTTTTGGCATGGAATGGGCGCCCCCTTGAAGTACTCTCCAAGAAGAATTTCTTTCTTTTCATAGCTTGGCTCTTATGGAAAATTGTGGGCCACCCCCTTGAATTGTGGATCCCTGATTGCTCTCTCCTCAAATGGCGCATGAGAGAAGGGACCTGCTATCCTGTGGTGTGGGGACCAAAGCCTACTGGATGGAGATGTGGTGCCCCCTGGACTCAGGCGTGTGGCTGGGAGTGTGGCGCCCACTTGCTTGGCCTTGGGAGAAAATGTAACACCCCAGGTTGAAGTCCTAGACCACTACTGAGTCAACATGACTCAACAAAAATAAATTGCAGGGAATATAGACTCAAGCTAAAATTGAGTTGATCAAGTCAACCCTTATTACAAACCAGAAAACCCTAATTTTTTTTGGGCAAGGTCAATCAGAGATCCAGATGGAGCTCTGAAGTCTTCTTCTGAGTCTGGTGCCCGCACCAATTCTCCCGGGGTGGGAGGAACTCGACCCTGTCGAGTATGGATCAAGTTGGCTCTGGTATCTCTCCAAGAGGTCTGGGTTCAATTCTTGTAATTCTTCTCGGGAGATCCAAGAGTCATCAGAATCTGGCCTTCCTTGCCAGCGGACCAGGTATCTTTGGTATCCTCGATTACGAGTAGAGATAACTGATCATCCAGGATCTTTTCAATCTGCTCTTTCCTTACAGGCCAGTTTGTTGGTGGACACACAGGGTTGGGTTCACTCTCAAGAGCAGGATTAGGTTCAAAAGGCTCACTGGGAATCACAGCTGGCTCTCTATACTCTACTAGGTCTGTAATGTTGAAAGTGGAGCTAATGCCTAGTTCTGGAGGTAACTCGAGCACATAGGCATTGGATCCTACTCTCTTCACCACTCTAAATGGTCCAGCTCCTCTAGCATGTAACTTTCTAACGGTTCCAGGAGGAAACCGTTCAGGCCTTAACCTAATCATTACATAGTCTCTCTCATCAAAAGTTTTGACTCGCCTTTGAGAATCAGCCAACTTCTTATAAGTTTCATTACTTAAATTTATTTTGGCATGAATTTCTTTATGCAAGTCTTTTATATGTGTGCAAAAACTTCGGCAGACTCGGAGACTCGTGTGTGGACTGGTAAAGGAGCTAGGTCAAGAGGTGTGTGAGGTTTGTAACCATGCACAATTTCAAATGGACTCTTACCCGTAGACCCATTGACCGAGTCATTGTATGCAAATTCAGCTCTAGGTAAGTACAAATCCCAGTTCCTAATGTTTTCACCAACAAGACACCTTAACAGATTACCTAAACTACGGTTCACTACTTCGGTTTGGCCATCAGTCTGGGGATGATAGGCAGTTGAAAACTTAAGTTTTGTCCCTAACTTATGCCAAAGGGTTTTCCAGAAATAGCTGGTGAACCGGACATCCCTATCGGAAACAATTGTCTTAGGTAGGCCATGGAGTCGAACTATCTCATTAAAGAACATGGTGGCTACCTTAGACGCATCAAATATTTGGGAACAAGGCAAGAAATGGGCCATCTTGGAAAATCGGTCGACTACAACACAGATAGAGTCATGCCTCCTCTGGGTCTTAGGCAAACCTAACACAAAGTCCATGCTCACATCTTGCCAAGGACGATCTGGGACAGGGAGTGGGGTATAAAGGCCGGTGTTCTGTTTTCGCTGTTTGGCAACAGTGCAGGTCCGACACCTAGCTACAATGTGGGCTACATCTCTTTTTAAGCTAGGCCAGAAAAAGTGCTCTTCAATAGCCAGGGTGGTCTTGTCTTTTCCGAAATGGCCAGCTAAACCTCCAGCATGAATTTCCCAAATCAAAAATTCCTAAGAGAAGTTCTAGGGATGCAAAACCTATTCTTAAAGAACAGAAAACCATCTAAAAGGGTATAATCCTTATGGTCACTAGATGGTCCTTGAGTTAGATCCTGGTACACAGTCTTAAAATCCGGACACGACTCATATTCTCTTTGATTTGCTCAAACCCTATGACTTCAGCCCTAACAGAATTCAACAACAAAGATCGATGACTAAGGGCATCAGCTACCTTATTTTCAGACCCAGCCTTATGCTTCAAAACAAAACTATAGGACTGGATATACTCTACCCACTTAGCATGCCTAGGGTTAAGCTTCTTCTGGGAATTCAAGAATCTAAGAGCCTCATGGTCCGAAAACAGCACAAATTCTTGCGGTAGCAAATAATGTCTCCAGTAACGCAAAGCTTGCACTACCGCATAAAATTCTTATCATAGGTAGAATACCTAAGCTTAGCATCATTAAGTTTTTCACTAAAGAATGCTACGGGATGGTTCTCTTGGCTTAGGACTCCACCTATACCTACTCCTGAAGCATCACAGGCAACCTCAAATACCTTTGAAAAGTCGGGTAACCTCAAAATGGGTGCCTGGGTCATCCTATCCTTAAGATCTAAGAAGGCTTTATGGGCTGCTTTAGTCCACTGAATTCTCCCTTCCTAATACAGTCTTGATAGGAGCAACTACAGTACTAAACCCCTTGATGAATCGCCTATAGAAGGTAGCCAAGCCGTGGAAACTTCTGACTTCATGCACACTGGTCGGCTCTGGCCATTCTACTATGGACCTAATCTTTTCTGGATCGGCAGCCACGCCGTCAGGGATTACTACAAAACCAAGGAAGATAATTCTACTGGTCATAAATTCATACTTTTTGAGATTACCGTAGAGACTATCATTCCTCAAAACTTGACAGACTTGTCTAAGGTGGCCTAGGTGGTCTGCAGGGGTCTTACTATAGATCAGGATGTCATCAAAATAGACCACTACAAACTTTCCTATGAAAGCTCTAAGTACCTGGGTCATAATCCTCATGAAAGTACTAGGGGCATTGGACAACCCAAAAGGCATAACAACCCATTCATAGAGACCATCCTTAGTTTTGAAAGCGGTTTTCCACTCATCCCCTGGTCTAATCCTAACCTGATGATAGCCGCTCTTGAGATCAATTTTAGAAAAAACCATTGCACCGGCCATCATATCTAGCATGTCATCTAGTCTAGGGATGGGGAACCTATACTTGATTGTGATTTTGTTGATGGCACGACTATCAACACACATCCTCCACGTGCCATCCTTCTTCGGGGTTAGAAGTGCAGGGACTGCACAAGGGCTAAGACTCTCTCTAATGAACCCCTTCCTTAACAATTCTCCAACCTGCTTTTGCAGTTCCTTATGCTCAGATGGATTCATCCTATAATGGGGCAAGTTGGTAAAGTAGCTCCTGGGACTAAATCTATGGAATGCTGGATATCCCTAAGAGGTGGAAGGTGGTCTGGCAGATCCTCGGGAAAAACATCCTCAAATTCTTTTAACAAAGGTTTAACTTCCTGAGGAGGCTCTGAGGGTGTAGGAGTCCTAAGTTCCTTAGCAGTCAACATCCAAATAGGTGAACCACTATGAATTTCTTGTTCTAGATCCTTAGCACTAATTAGGTTCACTCCAGTCTTCATTTCTCTGACCTTATTGGTTCCTTTAGCTACCTTGTCCTTAGGAGGGACTGAATGGATTGTGATTTTTTTCCCATTAAAACTAAAGACACAGGTGTTGGATTTTCCTAGAGGGTGGCATCATGATCATACAACCAAGGTCTTCCAAGAATTATACTGCTCACCCCCATGGGCAAGACGTCACACCAAATCTTCTCTTGATAGGATTGCATTTGGATTTGGACCTGACATCTAGACTGGATGGGTATAAAGGTAGAGTCTACCCAAGAAACCTTATAGGGGTTGGGGTGGGGGACTGGGGTTAAGCCTAACATTTTGACAGTGCTAGCAGAAATGGCATTCACGCAGCTCCCACTATCTATGATGATTTTACATACCTTATCCCTAGTTTAAAAAGTCTGTAGGATGTTAGTCCTACGCCAATCCTCCTGAACTCTATTCTGGGACAGGATGCATCTTACAACCCCTAATTGGTCAGACTCTATGGATTCCTCCTCTCCTTCATACTCATCGACCAAATTCATTCCGGCCTCATAAACTTCTTCTTCAAACTCTTCATTGGGTCCGGAATTCTCTTCTCCTCCTTCTTCTATGTAGAGGGAACTACGAGGGCACTGGCTAGAAACATGACCTACCTTATGGCACTTAAAACAAGCTATGGCTGTGCACTGGTTGGAGATATGACCAGGCTTCTGGCACTTAAAACAAATGATACTAGGGGTTCTCTGGGTGTCAGGTGCCTTACCTTTGTCCATGGGCCTAGGGGTGGGAATACCCTGATTAGGCTTGCTAGGGGTAACTTGGCTAGGTCCATTTCTTGGGATTGGGGCACTAACCCTAGAAGGCATGGGTTCTCTTTGAAACTTCTCAGTGTTCAGTGCAATCTGATAGGCTTGGTCTAGGTCAGTAACCTCTCTCAGAAACAACTCCCTCTTTATGTCTTCCCTAAGTCCAGCCCTAAACCTAGACAAAGTGACCTCATGGGCTTCACTCACATCACATCTCATCAGGTATTCATCAAAGGTGGTTATGTAGTCTGATACAGATCGGTTCCTTGTTTCAAAGTCTGCCATTGGTCCAACAGATTCTGCTGTATGAAATGGGTAGATATATATCTCTAAGCTTCTCTTTCATACCCTGCCAATTGGTTATGGGCTCTACATTTCGTCTTCTAGTGGTCAGCTCAATGTTTCCCCAGTATAACCTAGCTTGACGTACTAACTTCATCTTGGCAAACTTGAACTTTCTTTCCTCAGACATGGCATACCACTCAAAGTACTGGTCCATCTCACCCTCCCAATCAGAATACACCTTAGGGTTTAAGCTACCATCAAAAGTGGGTGCATCTAATTTGATGTTCCGAATGAACCTATCATCTCTATCTTCAAGTTCTGGGTCAGGCCTCCTATGATTAGGTTCAGGATCTCTGTATAAAGGTCTTCTAGGCTCTTGGTGTGGGTGAGGTTGAGGCACATTAAAATCTGGGTCAGGAGTCCAATTCTGATGCCTAGGTTCCTCAAGTACTTGGACTCGATCCCTAAGCTAGGCAAAATTCTCATTCATATCCTGACTTAATTTGTTCATACTCTCAGTAAGAGCTCTCACCATGGCCTCTAAATCAGGTTGGGTTTGACCAGGTTGGTAGGGTACTCCATTCCGGGTAGACATGATGATGCAAGCAAACACACAAAATGAGACTCAACTGAATCGACTACAAGCTAACTAGACCTAGAGCCCAAACTAGATGCCCAATCAGAGTGGCAAGCTAGCCTGTAGTAACTCAGGACTCAGCCAGGCAGGGGTAAGGGGAGTGTTAGGTCCCTAGATGCCAATCCTAGACACCAATCAGAGATTGGCCAGGTAGGCGGACCAGCACACAAGCCCTTCGGGATAGAATCCCTGAACCACCATTCTAGACACTGAGTGCAAAGCACACACAGAGTAACTAGACAAACTGACTCAACACTAGCCTTGACCTGACTTGTTGATGTCCCTAGCCCACTAGGGCAAATTAGGTCTAATTAATTTTAAGATTAAAGGCTTAGGTTCGAATGAGTGGGTGGTGGTTTTGGGCTAAGGAGAGGTTATCAACTCCTCCCCTTATCTTAGATGCTCAAATGCCCTTAGGATGAATTAGGAGATGATCACTCAAAATAGTTGAATTGCAGAAACATAAAAACAGAGTTACAGTAATTTAACTCTCAGAAATTTCATGGAAACTAATAAATCACAGAAAAATTATGTAAAATAGCTTCAATTATATTGGTTCCAGCAAAACAAAAATCATGAAATTCGAAGTTATCTGCAATGAGAAACAATTCCTGCAACAGGGTAGTTACAGACTGAAAACAGGGTGCTTCCCCGTTTACAATTCCTGCTACGAAGTTGTAACCCAACGGATCCCCTACACGCCCTAGGAACACCCCATGGAATGGGAAGAGGAGGTTTGCACCTCGCTTCGTTCCTAGGACCGGACGTCCTGGGGAGTCTACTTCGAGCAAACAAAGTAAAAGGAGAGAGACTTAACACAAGCAAGCAAACAGAAATCCTAGACAGGGCTCTGATACCAAAAATAATGCAGAACAAAAGAGAAGATGATGCGATGTGGAAGTAAACTATGACTAATTCTTTTTTTGTGATTTTTTTTTTGATATTTTCAGAAGTCGGCTTTGACTCAAAGAAAGGTAAACTAAATTGAAAGAAACTAGGTAATAATTGAAAGCACAATTTAAATAAAACTGGGTTATCAGAGTAGTTCAGAAGTAACGGATCGCTGGGGTTAAGAAACTCCCAGACCTAGGGTTTCGCTCTGAACTTTCAACAGGACAGAAATAAAGAGAAGAGATGGGTTACCGACCAGACAGTGATCTTCACAGAGTTTGGTGGAAGAACTCTCTCGAGCAGATTGTTGGATCCTCGGATTCGGATATCTTCGCAATGGATCCTCCAATACTGGTCCTGTGGCTGAGTCGGCTTCTCCTGAACTCAAGATCTGGGAAAGAAGAAGAACAAGTGATGGAATCAGATGCTCAAGGAAGGATTTACCAGATTGAAGAACTTGAAAGCTGAAGTTGCTGAAATCAGGATTCTCCTGGAGGCTGATCTAACTTCATCTGGGAATTGCTCTGGATTGAAGTATCCAGACTGGACCCGGATGCTGGTGGTCGGCCTTGACTTGAAGAGAGTGGCCGTGAGAGGTGGGATAGGCTAGGGCTTGGTGGAAAGAAAAGGATGATGGGCGGCTAGGGTTTGAGAGTGAAGTGGCTAACCTAGGGTTTGGGGTTTGGAGATCTCACACCTCCTCAAGGTTCCTGGGGAACCCAGATTTACTCCCTCACGGAGCTCAACACTGGATGCAAGTGCGGAAGAGAGAAAACACAGAGTTTGCTCACACAAAAGTTTGAATTCATTCATCAGATTACTTTCAAATTTAAAAGAAGGGTTTAATTTATAGGACTTTACAAGAGAGTAGGGTTTTACATCTTTCCATGTGGGACTAAAGGAGGGGATCTTCAAATTAGGATTGTAGGATCAATCCCTACACATATGGCCAGCCAAAGGTTCCAAAAAAAATTGATTGGAGGCTTAAAAGGAAGGTAAGTGGCGCCTCCTAGCCTTGTTCTTCAAGAGAGAATTTCATTCCTTTCATGGCTCAACTCTTTTGGACTCCTCCTTTTCTTTCTCCCTAAGTCATGGTTCTTCCCATCTTTGCTTTGGGTATTTTTGGCATGGAATGGGCGCCCCCTTGAAGTACTCTCCAAGAAAAATTTCTTTCTTTTCATAGCTTGGCTCTTATGGAAAATTGTGGGCCGCCCCCTTGAATTGTGGATCCCTGATTGCTCTCCTCAAATGGCGCATGAGAGAAGGGACCTGCTATCCTGTGGTGTGGGGACCAAAGCCTACTGGATGGAGATATGGTGCCCCCTGGACTCAGGCGTGTGGCTGGGAGTGTGGCACCCACTTGCTTGGCCTTGGGAGAAAATGTGACACCCCAGGTTGAAGTCCTAGACCACTACTGAGTCAACATGACTCAACAAAAATAAATTGCAGTGAATACAGACTCAAGCTAAAATTGAGTTGATCAAGTCAACCCTTATTACAAACCAGAAAATCCTAATTTTTTTTGGGCAAGGTAATCAGAGATCCAGATGGAGCTCTGAAGTCTTCTTCTGAGTCTGGTGCCCGCACCAATTTGTCAGAAACTTCATGTACCCAACATGTATGATACCAAAAAAATTAATAATAGTTTGGCAATCTAGAAGATTGAAAGATGGTACAACAACTGGAAGGTTTCTAACTTGTTGGTTGTAAGTTGGTTTCTAAACTGGTGATGCAAGGTGGTTGGTGGCTAACAATCATTTGGTGTTGCTGCTTGCTGAAGGTTTCTGTAATGTTTATAAAAATTATTCTTCTGATTCTTTTTATAACAGGATTTGTTCACCCTGGCGGCTCTTACTTGATGTAAATATTTTATGGAGAAGATCAGATCTACCTTCCGGAACTTGGATGGCAGGTTTCTCTCTTGTTTTCTTGATGGGACTGCAATCTCAAAATATTGAAGGGTCTTTAGCTTCTAGAACTTGGAGAGGCTTGGCGTCTTTGATGGGTCCTTGGTGGGTTTCTCAGTTTGATCCAAATCCTGAGATTTCCCAAGCTGCTAGGCAATCCTTAGAGGTTTGTAATTCATACTTTCTGAAGGGAGGCTTTGTGACACAGCGCCAGTGGGTGTCAAAGGCATTCCAACAAGAAAGATGCTTTCCAGTTGCATCCATTGGCTTGTATTAGGATCATATTTCATGCATATAAATTTACAGAATACACATTGATGATATTATTCTGTTCACTTCATAAAGGCATCATAGAGTTATAACAAATTAGTATGTTGGATCATGTGAATTCTGTCAAGAGGATGAGTTAAGTGAGCAGGGCCATTGCATGATTTCTATATAGGTTAACTGAAAAAGGGGACAAATAAAGTAGTCCCCTTTATCCTGTTTGATTAAAATAAGGGCTTGGCTTCTTACCATATTTATTTTTCTGGTTTATGATTAGTTCTGAGCTGGTTGTCCAAATTTTGATAACAGGCAGCATTTCCAGCAGCAGAAAGAAGATTGGATTCCTTGATGCTATGTGTAAATGAGATCTTCCTATACCTAGATGAAAATTTAAAGCTCACACCACAAGCCATGTCTGATAAGGCAACACCTATAGATGAGCTGGAAGATATGCTCCATCGTCTATGTGTTGACATTCCTGCTGGACATTTTTATTTTTCATTGGCCACTAAATTGAAAATGAGTTTGATATTTTGTTCTTATTTGATAATGTCAGCACCCTAATTATAGTTTGAATTTTGAAACTTCTATTTGATCAAAGTTGCTCATTGTTGGAGTGGGTCCAACTTGAAGAATGTCAAACATCATCTACAGTTTAATCTTTATTTTCTGTCCTAATATTAGCTACATGTTACTTTGGTCTCTTGTAGGGAATGGAACAAGTTATATTAACTAGAAGGTCTTGAGACCTGAAGTGTATTTCCTTTTGTATGTATAAATTTATCCTACATGTTTGGTAGCATTCCAGGTGTGTCCCATAGTTTTTTATTAAGGAGCTTATTATGTGGATGCCTGCATGGTGAACACACATTTATCTATTTTAGTTGTTCATTCAAACAAATATAGGTAACTTGGGAGGTTTTGGAATTAAGATTCTGTGTTACTGTAAGTGTCATCCCATGGTTTGCATTGTTTGAGCAATTAAAGGCTGAAAATAAATCTACACTCACCATTCAAAAGTCTGGCTAGAGATAGTGCCATTGTGTTATAGCATCATGTTTGCCAATATTTCTTGTGATGCTCATGATCTTATGTTCTCTGTTTTTATTCTCCATTCAAAATAGAGAAAGCTGATTTTGGGATATGATATTTAAGTCCTTTTGTAATTGTTGCTTGGACACTCTCATCTAGTTCCAGAAAGTCCATGTCGGATAATTTTAGATGCTTGATACTTATAAAGTTCTTTAGTAGCCACTTCTAATATCAGAACATAATTGAACTCTTCTAACAATCTCTTCTCAATGCAAGTCCTTTTTGATTTTGGAGAAAATCTAATTGTAAGAAAATTCCAATAGCTTTCCAAGTATTTAATTGAGGATAAGCTGTGAGAGTATTCTAAATGCAAGTCCTTTTTGATTTTGGAGAAAAAGCATTCCCAAGTTTTGTTACAGATCCTTTCTATTTAAGAACTGGTATAATATGTAGTTTGGAAAAATATGTAGTTTGGAAAAATATGCATTTGCAAACATGGTCATCCAACCTATGGCACAAAAAATTAATAAAGCAAGTTAAGCTCTCTGTTGGTTTTGGTTAACAGTTCACTACCATTCCATTGATATAGCATGTAAAGTTAACCTTGCCATTTTAATATTATTAATGATACAAATGCCTTGGAGAGAGCTACACCCAGACAGACAGGAGAAATTATATCCTCCACCATATATACCATGTCACTGTACACTATGCCAATCACCGAGATGCATTTATGTGGATCTTATCTTGTTTTGGCAATTGGTCCACAGGAGTAATATTTTCTTTTTTAAAAGCATCAAGTTTTTCCGACGCTTTAAAGCATCGTATTCCAGATGATTTTGAATAGCATTAGGAATAATATTATTCCTGACGCTTAAAAGCATCGGGAATAATATTATTAACCCTGACTTTTTACGACCCTTTTCCAAAGCATCGGGAAAAGTTTTTGCTACCCTTGCCTACGCGATGGTTTTTCCATGCTTTTTAAAGCATTGGGAAGGTTTTTCCCGATGCTTAAAAGCATCGAGAAAAGTCTAAAAAAGCATCAGGAAATTAATTTTTTTTTGTACGTAGTTATCCGGTGGGCCCATTTTAAAATTACCGGTATTCTAGATAGATTACCGTCTACCAAACGCAACCTAAGGATATTCAGTATAGGCTTTTGCTGGCAGTGGGGCCTGTCCTTTAAAAATTGACTGCTTGGCCCATATCCATTGTATATAAAAAAATAATAGAGAAAATTACAAAAACATCACCATAACTTTACCTCAATTTTGCTTGCACCCTCTCAACTTTAAAAGTCTCAATTAAACCCTTCAAGTTAATAAACTATATCGATGTGACCTTTCTATCCATCTAACTGCTGATATCATTATGTTATCCTTTGAAAAGATGAAAATATCGGTACCTATTTTGAAATATATTTTGATGGTGATCCTTCGAATTTCAAGGGTTGCTCATTTTGCATCCCTTGCTTCTGTCATTTTTTCTCCAGCAAAATTCAGCAACAACCCCCATCTCACTCTTCACTTGGATCGAGCAGTCTCTCCTCTCTCGTGCATGAGTATGGCAGCCTCTCAAAATCTTTATTTCCCTCCATCATAAAAGCCCTACTCCTTTGGCTGATAATACCTTTTTTAACTAATTTTTTTCTTATAAAATCATGATTAGGTTAAATTGTATTCATGTTTGTTTCTTTAATGGCCGACTTCTTTTAACAATTGCCGGACCATTCTTGGACTTGGCTTTGTCAAGGTATGCTCTGTGGACTGCCCGTTAGATTTGGCGCTCATGTTCTTAAGGATTTCTTTTATGTTTCCTCATGGAGGCATCAATGGTCCAGAGTAGCGCATTCTGTTCTTCTTAGTGCCATAACCTTGAAAATGCATTTGGAATACGAGTCCATTAGAAACTGAAGTTCACCTTAAAGAACAAAGACAAGTGCAGTGATAAAATTTTCCAAGCAGAATGGAGTAAAATAGAGACAAAGGTTCATGTCTAATGAACGAAAGAACATATGGTCAACCAACATTAACTCAGCTCGTTAGCATCCCTCTACACATGGAAAGGTCCTAGGCTTGATACCTCACTTAGTGTCTCCACCACAAATCCTAAAATAAAATCAAATAATAATTGCTTCTAACAAATGCCTGAACAATAAAGTTAAGATTGTTAGGCTTCATACCCTATCCCTCAGGATGCAGATTCCACTATTGAAGATTTGCATTACTGCTTTATCCCAAAAAACAAAAAAAAGTAGCAGGATGCATTGATACCCTTGATGAAAGGAGAAAAAAAAAGAATAATAGATTGGAACTAAAAATCTTCAAATACAAAACTAAAACTATTGTCTATTGAGTTACAACACTATAATTGTTCTATATTGGACAAGAGTTGTCCATTCATTAGTTTGCATGTCACTAATAACTGTTAGGTTGGGTGTATATAGATCAGTGGAACTGCAGTACCCACTAAGAATTCTAGTTGCATAGGGGTTTCTGCATCTCCAATGAGGATTGTGAGAGATCTAGAGAATAATGGAAGTTTTTATTTATTTTTTAAAGTCCCTAGAATAAATAACTGATTAAAGTATAAATATCTAACTAGAATCTTTTCTCTCTTCAGATAATCATATTAGCTTCAAATCCCTTAGCCCAAAATCTTGACTTTAATCATTTGACCAAAACTTATCACAAGGAATGGTTTGAATTAATTAAGAATAGTTCTTAATTCTAAAAATTTAGGGTATGTTATAAAATGAGATATAGAAGGGACCTTGAAAAGTTCAAGGAATCCAATATAGTTGGGAGCCTGAAGAAAAGGGATAACACACCTTCAGAATGTATGTCAGATATGCTCATTATTGAAACAAACATAACAATTTCTTCTACTTCTAATTGGATCATAGATTCTAGTTTTAGTACACATTTGCACACTTCAACACAAGGTCTAATAGAAACTAGAAGGTTGAGGGAAAGCAAAGTGATCCTTTGAGTCAACAATGATGCAAGAGTTGCAGCTATTGCTGTTGGAACCTATCCTCTTTGATTATCATCTAAATTTTGTTTAATGCTTAGAGATTATTACTATATACTTAATGTTAGTAGTAATTTGATTTGTATATCTATTTTAGCATAAGAAGAGTATAGTTTCAATTTTAATAAAGATCACTATTCTATTTATTTGAAAAATAAGTTGGTTGCACATAGCTTTATGATTGACAATCTTTACTATTTACTTGCTGATGGTTAGTTAATATTAATGAGCAATTAGTGAATGTCATAAGTCATAAAAGACCAAGAGATGACATTAACTATAAGTACATGTAGCATCTTAGACTTAGTCATATTGGAGAGGACATGGTGAACAAACTGAAAAAGGATAATGTCCTTCACTCATTAAATTCTAATTCATATCTAGTTTACAAATCCTGCCTTTAAAAAAAAATAATCAAGTTACCCTTTATAGGACATGGGAAGAGGGACACTGAATTACTTGTCCTGGTATACACTAACATGTATGGAACATTTGATGTGAAGGCCAAGAATGGTTATTAATACTTCATTACCTTTACCAATAATTATTCATGGTATCGGTATATTTTTTTGAGACATAAGTTTGAAGCCTTTAAAAAGTTCAAAGAATTCAGACATGAGATAGAAAAGCAAACAAAAAAATTCCTGAAGGTTCTCCAATCAGATCGAGGAGGAGAATGCAAATGAGAAATTTTTAGATTATCTTAAAGATAATGAGATAGTCTCATAGTGGACTCCTCCAAGTATGCCTTAACTCAACGAGATATCGAAAAAAAGTAATATGATCCTATTGGATATGGTTTGGTCCATGATGAGCTTTACTGATCTATCCTTATTATTTTGGGAATACATCCTCCTTTCTACAATTTATATATTGAATAGGATTTCCTCTAAATCCATTCCTACCACACCATATGAGATGTAGCATGGTAAGAAATCGAATCTTGATCACATCAAGATTTGGAGATGTCCAATCTATTTCAAAAGACAATAGGCAGACAAGTTAGAGGGTAGGCTACAAGAGCTCATTTTATAGGATATCCTAAAAAGTTGTTAGGATATTACTTTTATTATCCAGAGGATCATAATATAATTATGAGCCAAAATGCCATATGATAGTTATTAAAAATACTTTAATTAACCCAACTTTATATAATTAAAATTGATGCTTTTATGTAGTATTTTGTAGAAAATGACTTTATTAATAAGAAGAGCTTGATTGAAGAAGTCCAACGGTATAAATGACATTCAAATTGGACTTGAAACAGGCTCAGAAATGAATTTTAAAAATTTTAGTTGGATAGCACGAATTTTGGAGTGGCCGGTCTACCATGGACCGGCCGCTTGGTCTACAACTTGCCCGGTGGTCCACAGGATGCCATTGTCGTGGTCCACAAAATAGAGCCGTGGACTGCGAGGCCCGATTTGAGCCAAAACTTGCTGGAAATGCTGCCCTGCTGTCGCCCAAGCCTCCGACACGTTCCTCGCCGACCGGAGAAGCCTCCAATGTCTGAAAAATGGGCCAGGAAGCTGCTGCTTTTCTTCGATTTCGTCATTGCTATTCCATGATTCCCAAGCTGCTGGACCTCCTGCCTAGTCCACCACCGACCAGAGAAGCCGGCAGCGCCCCTTCCCTGCACCACTGAGGAGGTTCCTAAGGTTAGGGAGGCCACCATCCGAGCCGACCAAACAACCCACCAAGCACTATTTTCCTCTACTCTCGATTCCAAGGAAACCATCACAGCAGCCCCTCTGCTCATTGCCCGTCATCGACCATGCCATGTTGCCCATCGCCAGCCACGCCACTGCTACCTTAGTCTATTTGCAATGGGAGGTTGGGAATGAGTTCGAAGATCGTTGAAATTATTAGAACCGTGGAATAGAATGCAGTTAGGATGGGTTTAGTTCAAACTTCGTTGGGTTGTTGGAACAGAATTTTGTTCACTACCTATAAAAAGCCTTGATCAGGGATGGGAGGAGCCATCAGTCCGAGAGAAGCAGTAGAGTCTAGAGATCAGTCCATAAGCCCATAGCCTCTTCTTCTCTCAAGCCATTCTCCACTCCTCTCAATTCCTTTTTTGCTCCAAGTTCTTTTCCCTGTTTCCACTCTCTTCCTAGTTTCCACTCTCTTCCATCTCTCCAAGTCCTCTTCCTAGCCTTCACTCTCAATCATCTTTCTGACTCCTTAATTGGTTTCTATTCCCATTGCACTGGCCCCGGTTCCCCACTCTCCGCTCTCCACCATGTCACTAGACTGCTCCATCTTCTAGTAGCTTCGGATATGCTGCAGCTTCACTCTAGAAGCCTGTTTGGGAAAGGGAGTTTATATTTTAGTGTTCATTTGATGTACTCCTCATTTTATAAAATGAAAAGAGCTTCCGATTAATTTATGTTTTTTGTTTATCTTATTTGAAGCAGGTTCATGAGCAATGAAAATCTTTAGAGGTAAGTTACTCTACATAAATATAATTTTGATTGATCTACTTCCAAAAGGGACAGGCCGTAATCTATGGGTACGGGTCATGCTCTTGCTAAAATAGGTCATATCTTGATTATTTTCACTACTAAATTTCTCTACATGAATATATAATTTTGATTGATCTATTTCCAAAAGGGACGGGCCGTGATCTATGGGTACGGGCCGTACTCTCACTAAGAAAAATCATATCTGAATTATTTTCACTATTATTTTGACTGATCCATTTCCAAAAGGGATAGGCTATGATCTACAAGTACAGGCCATGCTCTCATTAAGATAGATCATTCCTGGATTAATTTCACTACTAATTTTCTGATAATTCCCTTTTCTATTATGCATATCTAGATTATTTTACTTTTAAAATAATTCAAATGTCTCTATGGATTCGACCCTTACTCTCACTACGCTTCATAAGAATAGTAAAATTAAGGTATTAAATCAGTGCGTTGTGACATACATCAGATTTTTGGCATCATTGCTGGGAACCTTTTGGCGTTATTTTAAAAGAAACCAAAAAAATCAAAATTAAAAAAAATTATTTGTTAGTTTTTTTACATTGATTGAACTGACTTTAAAAAAATTTTAAAAATACTAAAATTCAAAATATATTTTTTTCTTGACATCCTCGTAACTTGATAGGAGTTTAGAAATTTAACCATCAAATTAAAAAAAATTAATTAGTATAATTTTGTTTGTTTGATAACTTCAAGATTTGGACACCTTTTACTGCTCTCCTAACCACTTGTACTGAACATCTATTTTTTTTACATTGCATAATTCATAAAATATCTTAAGGGCACTAAACACCTAAACAACATAATGTGGGGACATCATTATCCTTTCTTAGTCTACAAACCACCACCCTGCATATCGCATTGACCTAAGCCTTAAAATTAAAATCAATTAGATGTTGGCTCTTAAGGATTTTCGAGCTCACTAGGACAAGGGAACCCTAGAGTTGGACCAGGTTCAGATCAGTTAGTTGCTCGGTGTCTAAGGCAAGTGGTTAAGGACAAGAGCTCAAAGAAAGGTGGTTCTTTAATTGATTCCGTTTGCTTACCTCGCCAATTTTAATTGGTATCTAAGGCAAGAAATAGGGGGATCCCCACCAACCTTACACTTACCTTGCTGGGTCAGTTGATTGATCTTGGGCTTGAAGTGCTCAAAGGTAACCTTGGAACGGTTATGAGCTATCTAGGATTAAGGACCCTAGGATAGAGAGCCATTGATTACTAACTTGTTTGCAATTAACCTAGAACTTTAACTAATTTCCTTCTCTATCACTATTAGCTTTAAAACCCCTTAGGCTCTCACCTTTAGTTTTCTTTCTATCTTTCTTCTTTTCCCCTCTCCTCTCTAAAAAAAAAACTTAGAAGAGGATTGCTTTGATCTAGAACCTTTGATTAAATATTCTAAAATCATCAAAACAATCTGATGAATTGGAGCAGTAGAGTGGATAAGTTGTCCCATGCCCTTGATGCCATATCCTATAAACTCGATCATCTATCAACTATTAGACATTCTTCCATGCCATCCTTTTTTCTTGCACAACAGGCATGCTCCACATATCCGAGTCCAACTCACTTTGTAAATGAATGCCCAGTTATGTACCAATTTTCTGAGTCTAGGTATGACCAAGTTTATCAAGATCAAATTCATATGACCTATAGACCAAGAGAAAACTCACACTTCAATGCTTACAACCAAGGTTGGGGGACTCAACCAGATTTGTCATGGCAACCACATCCAGTGATTACCTCGGTACCACAAAGATCTCTGTTTGTAGATGGACCTTATTATGATCAACCCTATCCATGTTATCAACCTTCCCCTAATTATAGCTTATCATTTCAAGAGAAGGTTTTGCAAGCCAGACCAAACCAAAAAAGTTGGTCATAACTCACCTCTCTAACCGATCAACTCAGATGTCGACAGGATTGCTCAATTCCAACAATCTATCAATGAGCTTATGCTTCAGCAGCAATCTATCGATGAGATTATGAATCAGACTGATCGATTATTAGCTGAAATTAATAGGGAGGAGATTGGAACACTGTCTAGTCACTCTGAGAGTAATTTAGAGGGACACTACCAAGTTAAAGATTATAATGACCCTTTAATTTTTTCTAAACAATTAACCATAACTCTCTGGAATGAATTAGTTACGGAACAACCCTGCACTATCATAAAAACCAATATAAAGGATTCGATTGAGACAGAGAAATCAAACTGGTGGGATGAACCACTTCCATCATCATCCTACTCACCAATGGGCCCCTTCCCAAGTGCCTTAGAATCATCAATGCCTTTTTATGGGATGAAAGAAGAAATTGATGATACGATGAAATTAATTGAGGCTCCCCAAGAACCATAATATAATAACATAATAGGGAAAGCCATACCTCCAAGTTGTCCCCAGAAGTCATTAGATCCCTATATGGCTCATTGTGAGGTTGATAATTTTAAAGTAGATAAATATATCATAGGGAGGGATAACCTATTCGATATACCACACTTTGAACCCACCCAACTTTTGATGGAACAAGTTGAGCTAATACCTAGCCCCCCAATAGCTCCTCCATTAGAATCATCACCGGATCTAGAATTGAAGTCGCTTCCTATCACACTTGCTAACACCCTACCAGTGATCTCTAATCAGAAAGACCAAATAACTAGTGTTCTAAAGATATATAGACAAGCTATTAGATGGGATATTTATGAAATGAGGGATAATAATCTTAAATATTTTATAGCTGATTTCACTATATTTGGCACTACTTTTGAGGATCGCCTCCAAATCTATCTCGACCCAACACACACAATCCCTTCCTAGTCATCGATCAAATTATAATAATACTTTTAAATCTTGGTCTAGCATGCTTGCCAGGTGCATTCTATGGATCAAGGATAATCGTCATCAAAAACTCTACGAACATTTTTCTGCCATGATGATAAGGCCTCTTGATTGGCCCTATCTTCTTAAAATTTTGAGAGATGTACCCAAGTTCAATATCAGTAACACTCCCTCATAGCATCCGGCTAAAGATGTTAAACTTAGTGCTCCTAGAAGGCAACCCAATTTATGTTTTTATTTTTAACTAGTTATTTCTTTTTTAGAAGAACAATAAAGTGAGGGGAGTATGATAACAAAGGAACATCCAGTTCAAGCACCCTTCCAAGTAATATCTTTCTTTATCATGTATTTTTTATCTCCTTCCATTAGGGACAATGAAAATTAAGTTGGGGGGATAATTAACTCCTCGAGTAAAATGTTAATTAGTCTTTGTGTACCAAACTTTGTCTCAATTTGAAAATAATCAAGCTTGCTAAATAATGAATGATTAACGATTTAGACAGTTTTAGAGATACTGAGGGATAAAATATCAAGGAAACCCAATTAATGGTAAAGTTTAGACTAGAAAATTTTTTAGCAATTACAGACCCTTTTGCCTACTAATCTCGATAAACATTTACCTTATAATAGTATAGGTGGAAATATCTAAAAAGTCATGTTTAAAGTGTAATAAAAATAAAGTTTTTAGCATCTCTCACTGAGTAAACGAGCCCCTTCACCTAAGTAATTGTTGTTCGTATCAAAAGGTAAGGATGCAAAGAAATCTTTTGTAGAGACAAGTCTTAACACATAGCCTTTTTGACTCAAGTCATTATGCCTGAAGGGTGTTTTACACTTATTACCCTAAAGCCAACTAGTTTGCGAGTCATTAGCCTAAAGCTCGCTACAAGGGTCATTTAGAAAGCAAGATGTTAGGACATTGCACTAATTTTATATTATTTTAAAAAAAATAAAAAAAAAGATGACTAAATATATTGATACTACACCATGACCAAAGTGAGTTAGAGGACTTAAAAGAGTGAGCTCAAAAATTAGAAAAAGATGAACTCTTGAAATTTTTATGGGCTTCACATAGCCACTAAATGGATAGAATTGGTAATCCGATGAAGTACCCCTTCAATGGTCTAACCATGTATCAACTGAATTTAGAATAAGTAAGATAATTTTTACTTTTTGGACAAGTTAGTACACATAGCTAATTCATCTGCTTTACTCGAGGATGAGCAAAGTTCAAGTTAGGGGATATGATAGTTATTAAAAATGATTTAATTAATCTAACATTATATAATTAAAATTGATACTTTTGTGTAGTATTTTATAGAAAATGACTTCATTAATGAGAAGAGCTTGATTTTAGGAGTCCAATGGTGCAAACGATACTCAAATTAGACTTAAAATAGGCTTAGAAATGAATTTTAAAGAATTTAGTTAGAATAGCATGAATTTTGGAGCAGTCGATCCACAAGATACCATTACTATGGTCCACAAAATAAAGCCATGGACTGCGAGACCCGGTTTGAGCTGAAACTCGCCAAAAATGCTACCCCGTCGTCGCCCAAGCCTCCGACATGTTCCTCACCGATCGGAGAAGCCTCCAATGTCCGAAAAAGGGCTGGGAAGCTATTGCTCTTCTTCGATTTTGTCACTGCTATTCCATGATTCCCAAGCTGCCGGACCTCCTGCCCAGTCCATTGCCGGCCGAAGAAGCCAGCAACGCCCCTTCCCTGCATCACCGAGGAGGTTCCTAAAGTTGGGGAGGCTGCCATCCGAGACAACCAAACAACCAACCAAGCACCATTTTCCTCTGCTCTCGGTTCCAAGGAAACCATCACAACAGCCCCTCTTCTCGCTACCCATCGTCGGCCATGCCTTGTTGCCCATCACCACCCATGCCACTGCTACCTTAGTCTGTTGGAACAATGGGAACTGACCAGGAGTGAGTCGTTGGAATCGTTAGAAATAGAATAGAGTGGGAGGTTGGGAATGAGTTCGGAGATCGTTGAAATTGTTAGAACTATGGAACAGAATGCAATTGGGATGGGTTTAGTTTGAACTTCGTTGGGTTGTTGGAATGGAATTTTGTTCACTACCTATAAAAAGCCTTGATCAGGGATGGCAGGAGCCATCAGTCCAAGAGAAGCAGTAGAGTCTAGAGATCAGTCCATAATCCTATAGCCTCTTCTTCTCTCAAGCCATTCTCCACTCCTCTCAATTCCTTTTCTGCTCCAAGTTATTTTCCCTGTTTCTACTCTCTTCCTAGTTTCCACTCTTTTCCATCTCTCCAAGTCCTCTTCCTAGCCTTCACTCTTAATCATCTTTCTGACCCCCCGATTGGTTCCTATTCCCATTGCACTAGCCCTGGTTCCCCACTCTCCGCTCTCCACCGCATCACTGGACTGCTCCATCTTCTGATAGCTTTGGATATACTGCGGCTTCACTCTGAAAGCCTATTTGGGAAAGGGAGTTTATATTTTAGTGTTCATTTGATGTACTCCTCATTTTATGAAATGAAAAGAGCTTCTAATTAATTCATGATTTTTTCTTTATCTTGTTTGAAGCAAGTTCATGAGCAGTGAAAAGCTTTAAAGGTAAGTTACTCTACGTGAATATAATTTTGATTGATCTATTCCAAAAGGGACAGGCCATGATCTACGGGTATGGGCCATGCTCTCGTTAAGATAGGTCATATCTTGATTATTTTCGCTGCTAACTTTCTCTACGTGAATAAATAATTTTGATTGATCTATTTCCAAAAAGGACGGGCCATGATCTCGCTAAGAAAGATCATATCTAGATTATTTTTACTATTATTTTGATTGATCTATTTCCAAAAGGGACGGGCTGTGATCTACGGGTACGGGCGATGCTCTTGTTAAGATAGATCATTCCTAGATTAATTCCATTGCTAATTTTCTGATAATTTCCTTTTTAATTGTGCATATCTGGATTATTTTAGTTTTGAAATAACTCAAAGGTCCTTATGGGTTCAATCCTTACTCGCACTATGCTTCATAAGAATAGTAAAATTAAGGTATTAAATCAGTATATTATGACATGCATCACCATATTCTTTAAAAAATAGTTTATCCAAGATGGTGGCATTGGGATGCAAATTGAGCTTAAAGAGAAGGTCTTTAAAGAGTAGTGGGCTGCAGAACCATTATACCTATTCTAGCTAAGCTAGTCAACATAGAACCTCCTCTATCTCATAGGTCTAGTAGGATCTCCTATCCTTTTGAAAGGTATATGGGTATGCTTATAGAGGATGCAGAGAAAGTATTCCTTGTAGGAGATAGGGATCAAGTAGTTGATCCTAAGACCTATGACGAGGCGATGTCAAACATCAACTCCAAGAAATAGTTAAGTGCTACGAAGTCAAAAATTGACTAAATGTGTTCAAACTAGGCCTGGGCCTTAGTGGATCCACAAGAGGTTATTATATCTATTAGATATAAATAGATCTACAAAAAGAAGATAGGTACAGATGGTAAGATAAAGATCTATAAAGCTAGGCTAGTGGTGAAGGGGTATAATCAACATGAAGGTATTGACTATCAGGATTTTTTTTACTGGTAGCCATATTGAAATCCATCCACACACTACTTTCTATTGCAGCATATCATGATTATAAGATATGGTTGTTGCCTAGTGATGATGCAACCCAAGAGGGGGGGTGAATTGGATTTTAAAAATTATTTAAACTATTTCAATGGATATAAAATTAGTATGTGCCAATTCAAATCAAGTGCTTATATTTTGCCAAAGTGTTTGTATGCTTAATAAAAATATGCAATGAAATTAACAAAGTAAATACAAGAGTAAATAAGCAATAACTAAGAGCAATCATAAATACAAGAATATATAGTGATTTGGTACACTTCAAGGTACCTACATCCACTCTCCAAGTTTTTCTTGGATATTTCATTATAATCACACTTAATTATAGTCGATTAATTTTCTAGGCTTACTAATCAAAATCCAACTTGTTTTCCCGACTCACAAGTCAAAACCCCTTGTTGGTTTTATAACTTAGACTAACCAACAACCTCTGATAGTTTTACGGGCTTACCAATAACCTATGTTGGTTTTACAGAATCACCAACAACCTATGTTGGTTTTACGGGATCACCAATAACCTATGTTGATTTTACACAAAGACTAACCAACAACCTCTTTAGTTTTTCAAGGCTCACCAAAAATCTTGATACAACAAAGTAAGAATGAAAGTAAAGAATATAAAATACTTTCTAAAATAAAGCAAGTATCTCTTTGAAGCCCTTGGATGATGTTGAAGAAGCTTGTCTTCAATTTGTTGAAGCCTTTAAATGAAGCTTGATGTTGTGGACTTGGATTAACTATCTTATCGTTGGAAGCTTGAAGGCTTGAACCACTCAACTCTTGAATCCTTGAAGGATATTCAATAATCTCACCAAATGATTACTTTTCTATCTGATTTATATAGTTTATATACCTCTCCTATCCTCAAATAACCATTGATGACCATTGGAGAAGAAAATATGGCCATTAGACATAATCTAGAAAAGTTCTGTACTTCAGAAAAACTAGTCGTTATAGCAAGTGTCGATACTTGACCTTCATGAGTCAACACCTTGAGTCGATACTTGGAACGGTAAGTCGGTGCTTGATCAAAAAAGTTTTTTGAAGTCTTCTACTCTGTACTGGTGAGTTGACACTTCATCTGGTAAGTCTACACCTTGAGTTGACACTTCAGTCGATGAGTTGATACTTGACCAAAACCCTGAAATCAGCTCATTCTGTCTTATGTTTGGTCTCAAGCCTTGAGTCGATACTTTACTGTTCATGAGTCGACACTCTGAGTCGACACTTGGCTTCCATGAGTCGACACTTCAATGTGCCAGTTAAAATTTTCTGCGTATCAGCCCAAAGTTGACACCTTGAGTCGACACTTGATTTTCATGAGTCGACACTTCACCTGACCAGTGCTGAAACTTATCCAAAATTGATTCTTAGCCTCTTCAAGTTCTTCCTTATAAATCTCAAAGTTCATATACTTGATTTTTCATTAATTTAAGAATTTTCTTCAATTAAAAACATGTATTGATTCATTCAACATGGATGAGTACTAAGATCTGATAAACATACTTAAAAATATAATTAGTACTCATATATACTTAATATTTTGTCAATCATCAAAATCAAGACCAGAGTCAACAATGGTAGATAGGTATAAAAATTACATTCCTTAATAGATATTTGAATAAGATATTTATATAGGGCAGCCGTTGGATTTCATTTTCAGTGATAAAGATCATAAAGTTTGCAAGCTATATAGATCTATTTATGGATTAAAGCAAGCTTCTAAAAGTCGAAACACTCGTTTCAATAATGTGATCAAGTCATTTGATTTCATCAAGAACGAGGAGGAGCCTTATATTTTTAAGAAGGTCAATAGGAGGGCTATCATATTTTTTGGATTATACATAGATGAATCCTCCTTAGTGGGAATGATATTTCTATATTGACTTCAATCAAGAGTTGGTTGTCCAAGAAATTTTTCATGAAAGACCTAGCTAAAGTATCTTTTATTCTATGAATTAAAGCCTATGAAGATAGATCGATTAGGATACTTGGCCTTTCATAGAAGATGTATATAGATGAAGTGCTAAAAAGGTGAGCATGGAAAACTCTAAGAAAGGACTCCTACCCCTAGGCTTGTGAAGGCTTTCCTTCAATAGGTGAAGGATGCAGTCTCAATCCTTTAGTTCTTCCTCTAATTGATGAACATTAGTAGTTCCAGGAATGTAGGAGAGCACTATAGGTGGGGTCTTCCCATTAACTACCTTATATGAAGTCATCATGTGGAAGGGTGATAGCTAGTGTTGTACCACTAGTCAACCCATGGAAGCCATCTGGTCCACTTATAGGCTGTTAACCACTAAAGCATCTAAGATAGGTCCCCAAGCATTGGTTGACTACTTTTGTTTGACCGTCAGATTGGGGATAAGCTGAACTCATACATAGTTTAGTGCCTTAAAGATGAAACAAATCCTGCCAAAATATGCTAGTGAATAAAGGATCATGATCACAAATGATTGATGTGGGCATCCTATATAATTTGAAGACATGTTCTATAAATAATTGAGCAATCGGTGAAGCACTATATGGGTGTGCTACTATAATAAAATGGGCATATTTAGTGTGCTACTATAATAGAATGGACATATTTAGAAAGATGATCAATGACCACCATTATCATGATCTTTCCTAGATAGTTTGGTAGGCCATCAATAAATCCATAGAAATGTCAGTCTAGATGCATTGAGGAATTGGTAAGGACTAGAGAAGTCATGGTAGTGCAAGTGTCTCCATTTTATTCAACTCACATCACAAGAAGCAATATGATGTTTTATGTCTCTTAACTCCCTTCCAATAAAAATTCTTGGTAACCCTTTTTGTTGACTCATGTCTTGATTTTGATGAATTAAAAAATACTTAAGTATATTTGAGTACTAACCGTGTGTTAAAAATATGTTTATTGAAATAGTGTACTCATCAAAGTTTAAGTATGTTGAAAGATTAATTTGCTTATCAAACAGTTGAAGAAGTCATCTAAATTAATGAAATTTCAAGATATATGGACTTGAGCACATAAGAATCAAGTTGAATGACTCATATTTTAAAGTTGGACAAGTTTCAGCAATGTTTCAGCCAAGTATTGACTCATGGAAGTGAAGTATCGATGCACAAAAGCTTGAGCTAATATGCAGAAGAAGTTTCAGCTAGCATGCATGAAGTGTCGACTCATGAAGACCAAGTGTTGACTCATGTATCGACTATAGTATCGACTTAAGGCCTGAGATCGAAAATGATATAGAACTTGCTGATTTCAAGATTTTGCTCAAGTATCGACTCATGTAAATGAAATGTCGACTCAAGTGTTGACTCACTAGAAGAAGTGTCGATGCACCAGTGCATTCCAGAGAGCTTTAAAATATATTTTTGACCTAGTGTCGACTCAAGTGTTGACTCATGTGTCGACTCATGACCTAAAGTGTTGACACCTACAGATCTAGATGAACAGTAATGGCTAGTTTTTTGAAGCACAGAATTGGCTCTTTTTGTATCTAACGGTTATTTTCTCCCTCCAACAGTCATAAATGGTTATTTAAGGCTTGAAAAGATATTTAAAGGCCACTAAACTCAAGAGGGATGCATTCATAAGCAACTAATGAGGATTTATTGAATAACTAATTGAGCATTCAATACTTTTAAGTGAAGTTAAGCCTTCAAGCATTCAAGTGCATTCAAGAAGCATCCAAGTCTAACTTTCAAGTATTGATTAAGGCTTCAACAACTTGGAGACAAGCTTCTTAACTTCAATCAAGAGCTTCAAATAGATATTTGCTTTTATTTTGAAAGCTTATTGTATTCTTTCATTATACTTGAATTTATTGTTGTTCATAGTTTCAAGTGGATTGAAACTAGTGTTTGGATTATTGGTGAGCCTTATAAAACCAACTTAGGTTATTGGTGAGCCTTGTAAAAACCAACTTAGATTGTTGATGAGCCTTGTGAAACCAACTTAGGTTATTGGTGAGCCTTGTAAAAATCAACTAGGTTGTTGGTGAGTCTTGTAAAAATCAACTAGATTTTTTATTAGCCTTATAAAAACCAAGAAATTTTGATTAGTGGGCTCGAAAAAACTAATCTACTGTAATCAAGTTTGGATTATAGTGAAATATCCAAGTAGACCTTGGAAAGTGGATATAGGTACTTTGGAGTGCACAGAACTACTATAAAATATTGTGTATTTGTGCTTGCTTTTACTTTTCTTGCATTTACTTCATTATTTATGTTGTATTTTATTATCAAGCACACATACACTTGAAATCACACTAACACCTTCATTATTTTTGAAATGGAACATGAAAGAAAACACTGGGGTTGTAGGTGCCTATACTAAGCATGCAACAGCACAAGGAGCAGGTATGAATTTTAATTTAAAACATTTTTAAAATCTTAGTGGAAAAACCTATTCCGTGCAGGATCTAACATATTCTGGATGCATGTATAGACAAAACAAGGCATGAACAAGGGCATGTAATATTTATAAATAATTATATAAACTTAGATCTAGGCATGCATGAAAATAAAAACCAGAAATATTACCTTATTCCCGCTTGGAATAAAACTAGTATAACACTAGAATAGCAGGAATACCTGGAATAAACTTATTCCAGTCTTCTTCTTCCAGCAGCCTTTGAAAAATTGTTCCATCTTTTCTTCCAAGTGCTGCAAACCCAAAATACAAATTGGGAACCCTCTGGTCTCTCTTCTTGCAACAACAGCAGGGTAGAGCTTTGATGGAACTTGCTTCAATGAGGAGCAGCAACCGTTTGAAGCATTCTCTTCCTCCTTTCCAAGTGCAGCAATAGAAAAAACCTGCAACTCAAAAACAGGGGAGACACAACCAGCAGCAAAGGGAGGTTGATCCGGCTCTCAGGTGCTCATAGGAACACTCTCTAGAGGGGGGACATGCCTGGGGCTCCTCAGATCCGGCTCTCGCACGATGCTAGTCGCCGGAAGACCATGAAACGGTGAGAGGGAGGAAGATGGCTGAACACTCTGTTCTATTTTGTTTTCTCCAAAACAAAATTCTTCTTCCACCAAATGAGCACCACAAACAACAGGAAATCATGGAATGGTTTTACTCCCAACCTCTAGTCTATTCCCAGCCCCAAAAACTTCTGTGGAATGGATGGATGAAGCTCTCAAAATGAAGAAAATGCTGTAGAAATTTCAGCGCCCAAGACATTTATAATCAGCGTGAAACCAATGAAACGGTGATAAAGATCAGGGAATACGAGAGGCCAACACCAATCAAATTAATGTTCAACGAAGCAATAAAAGGCCATTTAATGGTGATATAAATCCAGCCAAAAACTGAGGAAATGGGAGAAGAAGAGACGCTTTGAATCCCTGTACACCCAAGCCAAATTACCGTGTTGATGTGTTAAACCCGGTTCATAACCAGTTCAAAAATTCCAAACCGGTTCTAAACCGGTTTACAATACTATTAGATCAAAATCTAATTAATAAAAGGCTTGGACAAGTCCAGGTCATCTAGGAACAATTCCCAGTGTACCCGAACAAAAACTGATCGACCCAAAATCAGGTCAATCCAAAGAGTGCTCAAACAAATCGTTACCGAAATGATTCCCAATCATAAATCGGCACCTGGATCAGGGAGTAATCCTCTGTGACGTGTGACCTCATAGGTTCGAACCTAGGAGGTAGCACTGGAACAATTTCAGTACCAGCACAAGATACCATCTAGCAATGGGTCCTGGCATCCGGATAGGTCGAAGATGCGAGAGCAATCAATCGAACCTCTGGCATATGGTTATCGTATAATTCATCCCTTTGACCTCCAATGCTCAGGATGACCTAGGATTAGATTGCCAACCCCAGCTGAGTCAATCCACAACATGTCTCAACCTCGCAAGTCTAGTGACTCCTCACTAGGACTACCCCGGTCTAGGATTTGCTAAATTGAGATACTGCGAGACATTCAATCAAAACTATTTGGACAGGTCAATTCCATCTTGGTCCACCACTGCTCCACAAGTACTTGCCTGTACCCAGAAACCTTCTATCACCGGATTAGAAATCCGGGTAATCCGGCACCAAAGCACAGGGAGTTGTTTGCAAGCTACCATGATGATCTCAGGTCGGAGGGACACATATATCCATATCCAATCGTGAGTATCCCTTTGGCAGAAAGGGGCTGCACGAAATCACGTTCAATAAGATATCATATATCTCACTTGCAGATCACATCAGTGTCACCACACTCCTTTGGTCAAGAGGATAACCAAACGATGTGAACCACAACAACCTACACTTGATACATTGTTGTCCAGTACGATGTATCCTTTGGTTGTGAACCTGGTTTAAGAACCACTCGATATATCCTCTCTATATCGAAGTCAGTGTAATCCTAAGGACTTCATCACATGAAAAGAGTTCATTACAAGAAAATATCAGAATGTGATGAGCTACTAAAATAATATTTATTAATTCATACAAAGAGTACAATACTCAATTCAACCATCTACAGCCTAGGCGATTGGCTTTGGGACACAATTCCCAACAACTCCCACTTGTACTAAAGCCAATCAGAACAATATCTAATACCCATTTCCCTTTTACAAAAGTCAAACTCTTTTATTCCGAGGGCTTTAGTAAAAATATCAGCCAGATTTTCCTTTCCATCAATCTTCATAAGATTGATATCGCCTCATTCTACGATCTCTCGTACGAGATGGTAGTGCGACAGAATATGCTTGGTGCGGTGATATACTTTCGGCTCCTTAGCTTGAGCAATGGCTCAAGTGCTGTCACAGTACACTGGAATAGGACCATCTAGAGAAAATGCTACCCCTAGCTCTCCAAGGAACTTCCGCAACCACACAGCTTCCTTCACTGCATCTGATGCTGCAAGGTATTTTGCCTCGCATACCGAGTCTACAACAGTCGCTTGCTTGAAACTTTTCCAGCAAATTGCTCCTCCATTCAAGGTAAATACAAACCCTGACACATTCTTACTATCATCCCTGTTCGACTGGAAACTGGAGTCAGTATACCCTACAAGTTTCAAGTCAGATTCTCCATAAATCAGCCATTGGTCTTTAGTATTTCTCAAATACTTCAAGATGGACTTAACCACCTTCCAATGCACCTCACCTGGGTCAGACTGGTATCTGCTCACTACTCCTAGTGAGTATGCCACGTCTGGTCTAGTACATGTCATAGCATACATAATAGAGTCTACTGCAGAAGCATAAGGTACTCTACTCATGCGCACTCTTTCCTTAGGAGTTGTCGCACAATCCTTCCTGGAAAGAGTAATTCCAGAACCTATCGAAAGATAGCCTTTCTTGGAATTTTCCATACTAAACTGTTTCAGCACAGTATCAATGTACGTAGATTGGGACAATCCTAGAAGCCTCTTAGATCTATCTCTATAGATCTTCATACTCGGTATGTAAGAAGCTTCATCCAAGTCCTTCATGAAGAACTGAGATAACAACCAGATCTTTATTCCTTGTAATGCTACGACATCATTTTCGATTAAGAGAATGTCATCAACATACAGTACCAGGAATACAATCACAGAACCATTAACCCACTTATAGATGCATGGTTCTTCTCCATTCCCAACGAAGCCATATAATTTGATACATCTATCAAACCGTAAATTCCAACTTCGAGATGCTTGCTTGAGTCCATAAATGGACCTCTGCAACTTGCATACTTTTGACTCATCTGAGGATGTGAACCCTTCAGGCTGTATCATATACACCTCCTCTTCCAGCTCTCCATTTAGAAAAGCGGTTCGGACATCCATCTGCCAAATCTCATAATCAAAATATGCTGCTAAAGTAAGCATGATCCGAATGGACTTGAGCATTGCCACAGGGAATAAAATCTTATCATAATCGATACCATATCACTGACGATACCCCTTGGCAACCAAACAGGCTTTATAAGTCTCCACCTTCCCATCTACGTCCCTTTTTCTCTTGAAGATCCACTTGCACCCGATGGGTTTAACTCCTTCATGAGGATTAACCAATGTCCATACATTGTTGATTTCCATGGACTCCATTTTGGATCGCATGGCTCCAAGCCATGCCTCAGAGTCAGATCTCTGAAGTACATCCATATAGGTGATCGGATCCTCATTGTTCTCATTGACCTCAATGGGATTGCCGTCCTGGACCAAGAAACCATAGTATCTGTCCGGTTGACACGGTACTCTACCGAATCTCCTAATAATGGGTTCTGGGTATGATCCAATCACATCCGATTCTATGATGTCCTTAGAGTGTGCAGGTTCTTCTACTGGCTGAACTTCACCAAGTTCAATCTTAGATGCTACAGTTACTTCTCCAAGGAACTCCTTTTCCAAAAAGATAGCCCTAAGAGCGACGAACACTTTCTGTTCATCCTCCAAGTAGAAGAAATATCCTTTGGTTTCTTTAGGATAACCAATAAAAAGGCACCGATCAGACCTAGGACGAAGTTTATTTGAGTCTAAATGCTTTACGTATGCCGGACAACCCCAAACCCGAAGGTGTGAGATTGAGGGCTTACGTCCAGTCCACATCTCATATGGAGTGGAGACAATAGACTTACTCGAAACATTATTTAACAAGTGACAAGCTGTCTCAAGCGCATATCCCCAAAAGGATAGCGGCAGAGTTGCAAAGCCCATCATGGATCGAACCATGTCCAACAGAGTTCGATTCCTCCTTTTGGACACACCATTCAATTATGGTGTTCCTAGAGGAGTCCACTGAGAGAGAATCCCATTCTCCTCAAGGTATGTCAAAAACTCACCAGATATTCACTACCTCGATCAGATCGAAGGATTTTAATACTTTTTCTAGTTTGTTTCTCTACTTCATTACGATATCATTTGAACATTTCAAACGACTCAGATTTATGTCTCATCAAAAAGACATAACCAAACCTCGAAAGGTCATTTGTAAACGTAATGAAATATCTGTATCCACCTCTGGCACTAACTGTCATGGATCCATATACATCAGTATGTATGAGACTCAGAAGTTCTGTAGCTCGTTCACCTTTTCCAGTAAAAGGTGACTTGGTCATTTTACCAAGTAAACAAGATTCACAAGTGGGCAGTGATTCAGAATCACTGACCTTGAGGAGACCATCTCCTCGCAACTTGTTTATCCTATTCTGGTTTACATGACCTAGTCTACAGTGCCAAAGATACAGATCACTGACATTTTCAAGCCTTGGGCATTTGCTAGATGTGTACATTACACTAACAGGCCGTGATAGTGCATAAATGCCATTATTCAACTTAGCTTTAATTATCACATAGTTATTCAAAATAACCTGGCAAATATCTCCTTTTATTGATTATTCATAACCACAATTGGCCAAAAGGCCTACAGAGATAATGCACATAATGAAACTAGGACAGTAATGATAATCGACTAACTCGATAGCACATGACTCAAAGACAAGGCTCAGAACTCCGATCATCAGTACTGGAACATGATTTCCATTCCCGATGCTCAGAAACTGTTCCCCATCCTCGAATCTCTTGCTAACTTGTAGTCCCTATAATGAATTACAAATATGAATAGGACTACCGGTATCCAATACCCAATTAGCAGTATCACAAATAGAGAAATTACAAGGCTTTATCATATAAATACTTTGTCCAGCACTCTGCTGATTTCCCTTCCTAAGCCTGTTCGGATCTAGGGATGCTTGGTAAAGAGGACAGTTCCTCTTCCAGTGTCCCCGCTTCTTACAATAGAAGTACTCTGCATTAGACTGGTCAGCTCTCACTTTCCTGGTCTGACTCGAGCTAGGAGCATTCAGCACCTTCTTTCCCTTTCTTTTATCCTTCCCTTTCTTAAAGGGATGACGACCTCTAGAACCTCCCACTAAATTCACCACCCCCTTGTTCAGTTGGTGGTCTTTCTCGAAAGTCTGCAGCAATTCCATCAAACCATGGTAATTGACTGCAGGCTTGTTCATTCTGTAATGATCAAGAAAGTCAAGATAGGTGGAGAGTAGAGAATTCAAGATCGCATCCTTGTCGAGCTGCTCGTGCAAGGGACATCCGAGCTTGCCCGATTTTTTAATCAGCTCAATCATGTACAATACATGATTAGTGACAGAACCACCATTCGGCATCTTGGCGTTGTAGATGGCACAAGACACTTTGTACCACTCTACATCGTCCAATGTACCGAAAGATTCCTTCAACTTTTGAAGAATCTCTTCTGGTTGGGCCTCCTCGAACTTGCGACTGAACTCGTCGTTCATTGCCACTAGTATAATGCATCGGACAGTAGTCCGATCAGAAACCCACTTCTGATAAGTGTCCCTGACCGAACTCTGAGCACTAGCAGAGGGGATTTCAGGTGCCAGATCCATTATCACATAAAGGATCCGTTCATGCTCTAAGACAATCCTCAACTTTCAATACCAGCTATCGTAGTTGTGACCCTTCAACTTCTCATTATCAAGAAGTGACCGGAGCAAAAGATTTGAAGACATCTGAAAGGAAAAACAAGACCATATGAGTATGAATCAATTAATTAACCAAAAGACTTGGACTTTAGTCTAAAAGTCTCTCCCACTAATTTTTCAAATTGGGAGCCTCTAACTCCAATCCGTGAAATCACTATTTCAAAGTGGGTACTGAAATCCAATAGACCATGTATGAGCCCGACTATGGCCAGCTCACCCATACGCGCCTAAAGGTAGGTTCACCAACCAATTGCTTTCCTTAACAACTTCCAATAATTAATTTTGCCCCAGAGAGCACCCCAATCGGCCTAGGGGCCTCCTATTGCGGGTCTCCGGTTAGGTCCAACCATTAATATGATAAATCCAATACTTCCAACCAACGAATGACCAAACCTGACTATGGCCGGCTCACCTGATCACCGTCAAGAAGGTTGCACTGAACCATCATCTATGAGAGAGCAATTCCAGTAACCGGATGCACACCAGTTCTATGGAACTGCTGATGAACACCAAGTTAAAGGACACATTACTAACTCACTTAATGGGAGGCTAAGACACCATCAACTCCTTGACTTAGTCTTTTTCATGACCTAATAATTTTAGAGGATTTTAGGTTATGACAGAAGAATAAGACAAGAACATGGATCATCCTCTCACTGAACAAATCATTTTTCAGGAGGGTTGAACCAATTCAACAATTGATCCATGGGCACCTACCGATCAATCAAACTGATCAACTTGGGTGACATGGGTTAACTCGAGTTAATGAGCTTTTCTAATCAGTTATGGTCGACACGACTGGCCAGGTAGGTGAGATCATGGATGAGTATCCGCCATTAACCATATTTCCTAGACACCAACCAAGTTAGCCAGAAAAGAGGTAGCCTCATGCAACCATGATCACAAATGCCAAACCTACCTCAACACCAATCGGTTTACCAAACTCGATCAGACTAGCCTAAAGACTCGGGCTTCCACGAAGCCACTAATTAGATCCATTTTAGATGAATGGACTAACTTATCTAACTATTAGATAGTTCTAAAAGAATGACCTTAATCAACTTTTGATTAGTCTTCTTATTATCCAATTCAACTAAATATAGGTCTAACCCAATTATGGACCCTATTAGACAGCTAACCCAATTAACCCAATTGGCTTATTTAAATGATATTAGGTTTTATAAATCCTAAGATAACTTGTCATTTAATTTAATCATACAATTCACAATTGTTTGAATATAAGCCAATATTTTAATTAAAGCATGTAAAACACCTTTTACATATAACATCATGCATCATATCTAGTCATTCTTTTATAAATATTGCATGCCAAAATGTATCTAAATTAAAACAATTTTAATTCCATTGACTTCCTTAAAGGATCCTTCTGAAGAGGCCAACACAGACGAACCGCATCGTGCCAAAGACACACGGCCATGGTGAAGGTCTCAACTAGGTTCCTAAAAGTACTCTCTAAAATTCTTATGATTAATATATAGATAGATCTCAAAAGATTAAACAATTTAATCTACTATACATGCAATCAAGATATGTTACTCCTGAACCTGGTGCTCTGATACCACTGAAAGAAAACATTGGGGTTGCATGTGCCTACACTAAGCATGTAACAGCATAGGGAGCAGGTATAAATTTTAAAATATTTTTAAAATCTCAGCAGAAAAACCTATTCCGTGTAGGATCTAACATATTCTGGATGCATGTATAGACAAAACAAGGCATGAACAAGGGCATGTAATATTTATAAATAATTATATAAACTTAGATCTAGGCATGCATGAAAATAAAAACCAGAAATATTACCTTATTCCCGCTTGGAATAAAACTAGTATAACACTAGAATAGCAGGAATACCTGGAATAAACTTATTCCAGTCTTCTTCTTCCAGCAGCCTTTGAAAAACTGTTCCATCTTTTCTTCCAAGTGCTGCAAACCCAAAATACAAATTGGGAACCCTCTGGTCTCTCTTCTTGCAACAACAGCAGGGTAGAGCTTTGATGGAACTTGCTTCAATGAGGAGCAGCAACCGTTTGAAGCATTCTCTTCCTCCTTTCCAAGTGCAGCAATAGAAAAAACCTGCAACTCAAAAACAGGGGAGACACAACCAGCAGCAAAGGGAGGTTGATCCGGCTCTCAGGTGCTCATAGGAACACTCTCTAGAGGGGGGACATGCCTGGGGCTCCTCAGATCCGGCTCTCGCACGATGCTAGTCGCCGGAAGACCATGAAACGGTGAGAGGGAGGAAGATGGCTGAACACTCTGTTCTATTTTGTTTTCTCCAAAACAAAATTCTTCTTCCACCAAATGAGCACCACAAACAACAGGAAATCATGGAATGGTTTTACTCCCAACCTCTAGTCTATTCCCAGCCCCAAAAACTTCTGTGGAATGGATGGATGAAGCTCTCAAAATGAAGAAGACGCTGCAGAAATTTCAACGCCCAGGACATTTATAATCAGCGTGAAACCAATGAAACGGTGATAAGGATCAGGGAATACGAGAGGCCAACACCAATCAAATTAATGTTCAATGAAGCAATAAAAAGTCATTTAATGGTGATATAAATCCAGCCAAAAACTGAGGAAACGGGAGAAGAAGAGACGCTTTGAATCCCTGTACGCCCAAGCCAAATTACCGTGTTGATGTGTTAAACCCGGTTCATAACCGGTTCAAAAATTCCAAACCGGTTCTAAACCAGTTTACAATACTATTAGATCAAAATCTAATTAATAAAAGGCTTGGACAAGTCCCGGTCATCTAGGAACAATTTCTAGTGTACCCGAACAAAAACTGATCGACCCAAAATCGGGTCAATCCAAAGAGTGCTCAATCAAATCGTTACCGAAATGATTTCCAATCATAAATCGGCACCTGGATCATGGAGTAATCCTCTGTGACGTGTGATCTCATAGGTTCGAACCTAGGAGGTAGCACTGGAACAATTCCAGTACCAGCACAAGATACCATCTAGAAATGGGTCATGGCATCCGGATAGGTTGAAGATGCAAGAGCAATCAATCGAACCTCTGGAATATGGTTACCGTATAATTCATCCCTTTGACCTCCAATGCTTAGGATGACCTAGGATTAGATTGCCAACCCCAGCTGAGTCAATTCACAACATGTCTCAACCTCGCAAGTCCAGTGACTCCTCACTAGAACTACCCTGGTCAAGGATTTACTAAATTGAGACACTACGAGACATTCAATCAAAACTATTTGGACAGGTCAATTCCATCTTGGTCCACCACTGCTCCACAAGTACTTCCTGTACCTAGAAACCTTCTGTCACCGGATTAGAAATCTGGGTAGTCTGGCACCAAAGCACAGGGAGTTGCTTGCAAGCTACCATGATGACCTCAGGTCGGAGGGACATATATATATATCCATATCCAATCGTGAGTATCCCTTTAGCAGAAAGGGGCTGCATGGAATCACGTTCAATGATATATCATATATCTCACTTGCAGATCACATCAGTGTCACCACACTCCTTTGGTCAAGAGGACAACCAAACGATGTGAACCACAACAACCTACACTTGATACATTGTCGTCCAGTACGATGTATCCTTTGGTTGTGAACCTGGTTTAAGGACCACTCGATATATCCTCTCTATATCGAAGTCAATGTAATCCTAAGGACTTCATCACATGAAAAGAGTTCATTACAAGAAAATGTCAGAATGTGATGAGCTACCAAAATAATATTTATTAATTCATACAAAGAGTACAATACTCAATTCAACCATCTACAGCCTAGGCGATTGGCTTTGGGACACAATTTTCAACAGAACATACTTGCAACAAGTTTTAAAAATCTAATTTACCCCTCCTCTTGGGTTGCTTCACTATGCAACAAGTTGTATCAAAGCCTTGTACTCAACTTGTAGGTCTAACCCTTTGAGTTAAAGATCTATGGTAGCCCCTTTGGCTGTGTTTGGAAACGGAATAAGAGGGAGAATAAGTCCTTTATCCGTCTTATTCCACCAAACGGTACAAAAATCGAGGAAGAATAACAAAAGTTAGTTATTCCCCCTGGTAATTCTTGAATTGCTATTCCATGTGTCCCATGGAATAGCTCTATTCTCACTTTTCTTATTCCAAGAGTATTTTCAAAATTCCTAAAAATTAATTAGTATAAAATATTTTTTAATTATTTTAATATATTATAATAATAAATTAATTAATATAATATAATTTTAATATATCATAATAATAAATTAAATAATATAAAATAATATATTTAATTATTTTAATATATCATACTAATAAATTAATTAGTATAACATAATTTTAATATATCATAATAATAAATTAAATAATATAAAATAATTTAATTTATTATTTTAATCAATTATAATAGATCATACTAATGAATTAATTAGCATAACATAATTTTAATAGATCATATTATTAAATTATTATTAATATAATAATATATTTACTTAAATATAAAATTAAAAAAGAATTTTATAACTCATTTTATATTAATATTTGAGTAGGGGTATTTTTGGGATTTCAGAAAATTCCTCCCCTATTCTTGGTGGAATATAGGCTTATTCCCTTCTCATCCAAATACTATTTAGAATAACACCGCATTAATTACACTGGAATAAGGTGGAATACTAGATTTTCATCCAAATAGAAATTGAGAATAATAACGAGAATAAGCTATTCTTGGAGAATACCAATTCTTATTCTCAGAATAACTTTTTATCAACCAAACACTACCTTCATGTTCTAGTGTTGTTGAGGGTCAAGCCTCAAATAGATTACCTTATTTTACTGGCATGAATTACATATATTGAAAAACTCGCATGTAAATTTATATGCTTTTTATTGATTATAATTTTTGGAAAGTAATTGTTAAAGGTCCTCATGTTCCTTCAATTTTGGTTAATTGCATTTTTGTTCCTAAGCTTGAAGAGGATTGAGATGAAAATAATATTAAGCAATCCGAGCTTAATGTTAAAGCTATGAACTTGCTTTATTGTGTATTGATCCTAGTGAATTCAATAAGATTTTCACATGCACATTGATAAATGCATAAAAATTAAGTATTAAAGCATTAAATTATATATTAAATTATCCTTATTTGATTTAATTTTATATTTTTATGCAGTGTTTTAAATGATTGAACTCCAACAACGTGAAGAGCACAATTTTTGGGATCCAATGGCGTGAACAGTGCATGATTCGGACTTCAATTGAGCTGGGAATTGAATTTTGAAAGATTAACCCATTGAATTGCACGATTTTTAAAGCAACGGAATTTAAAGTTTGGTTCACTGTGAATCAATGATTCGGTCTACAAAAATCCCACCGTTCCACCATCCTCCATGCAAGCCGGTCCACGAATTCAGGCCGTGGACCACGGGCCTCCACAGGCCATGAAATCGCAGGGGGAAGACGCCGGAACAATCTCCTCGACGTCGGGATCTTCCTCACGGCCGGAAAAGCACCCTGTTTCCGCCGTTCAAGCCCACATTCAGCCGGTCATCTTCCATCTTCTTCCACGGCCTGCTGCCCTCCCCAATTGGCCACCTATTCGCTGTTTTCGCTGCATCCTCCTCACGGTCGGAAAAGCAAGAACTCGCCGGAAAATCTCAGCCGTCCGCCACCTCTGCTGCCCTCTTCTCTCAGCCAATCCAGCCATCTCCACCGCGCCACCATGCTGCCATCTTCTCCACCGTCGACCTCTTCCTCCAAACCGGTCTCCATCACCAAGGCCACCTCTGCTGCTCCTCTTGCCATTGTTGCATGTTGAGGTACAGATCAAGCTCTCAGCCGGATCACCACTGTCCACTAGTTAAGCCGTTCGCTGCCTCCCTGCTTCCGAAGTCACCTGTGCTCGGACGTCCTCACCATTGTCTTGCCTAGAGCCCCCCTGCTATCTGCCTCTTGTGTCGGGAACTTGGATATCCGAAGAAGAGATCAACACCCCATCGGGACTCTATGGAAATGGGATGAGAGCGCGGTGATGGAATTTGTCACGGGAGCGATGATTGAGACCCAGAAGCAACGGAGACCACAGTCCGACGCGTTTTTCCTACAGATTCCTTCTCTATAAATAGAGGGACTATGGGGAGGCTGGGAGTTCATGTTTTCATTCCAAATTTTTTTTTATTTTCCTCTCTGAGCAACAGCAGGGCCGAAGAGAATTCATTCCGAGCGTTGCTTTCTTTCTGGAGGAGAGCAGAGCTTCTTTTATTTTTTAGTTATTATATTTTATTTTATTCATGTTAATGATTTAGGGGTTGAACATTTTGTTATTAGTCTTCCTTCTATACAATAAAAAAATTTTTTTTTAATTTAATTTTTTTATTTTTAAAGCGTAGATTAAATTAATTTCTGTTAATTTATTTTATATAATTTACATTCTCGCAATTAGGATAGTTTTTATTTTTATAATCTTACAATTTATTTCATGCCATTTAAATTCCTGCAATTAGGATAGCTTTTATTTTTGTATTTAAGTTATGCAATTTAAATTTCGGCGAGTAGTTAATCGATTTTATATAACTTTTAAAGTTTTATTTTAACCATGTCTGGCTAAGCGATTACTCTAGGATTGCGATGAAACTAGACTTTGATTAAAAATTCTATCTTTGGGATCTTTCTCTGTATTAAATTCTTTAGAGTTTTTCTTTGGATCCTCTTGCCACTATTCTTAATGAATTATTATTGGGTTATAATCCCTTTATAGTTCATATTTGACTTAGTACGAGATTGGTTCTAGATAACAGGCTCATGTCAATTAATTTCCTTGTAAACATTCTTGATGGGTTATTGTTGGGTCAAAGCCCGTTCATAATCCATGCTTGAGTAATACAAGAGAAAAAGATAAAGGAAAGAAAACCTTAGTAAGGCTTTTCAGTCAACAGTCTAGCGGATTCAAAGATCCTATGATTATTTTAATTGTTGAAATCTTGAAATTACTATTTTAGAATAATTCAGCAACTAATATCCAATTCTTATTGAAGCTTGCCTAGCAAGGGGTTAGGACAGATTAAAACCGATTTCCCTGTGGGATCGACTCGTACTCATCGGACGTGCTACTCTACACACCGTGCGCTTGCGATTTAATTAAAAAATACTACATCAAGTTTTTGGCCCCGTTGCCGGGAAAGTGGTTTGTGTTTAATTATATTTTAAATTCTTGCTTTAGTTTAATCTAGTTTATTTTTAAAGTTTGTGAGTGCGGGAAACCAGGTGAGTTTAAATTAGTATTATTCTTTTAGCATCTTAGTTTATCTCATCTTAGTTTTTCTTAACTTATTTTAGTCTAGTTTTTAAATTTAAATTTGTTTGGTTTCCCTTTCATTGTGCATAGCATATTTAAATTATTTTAAGAGCACAAACCCTAAATAAGATAAGGTGGAGATTTTATCACCCTTCCTTAGCCCACAAATCAGACTTCTTCATCTGTATTAACCCAAGCCTCTAAATAAAATTAATTAGACGTTGACCCTAGGGACATCCGAGCTCAATAGGACAAGGAGACCTAAGGATTATACCAAGCTAGATTCAATCATTAAAATTGGTGTCTGGAAAAATGGTTCAGGGATTAAGTCCCGAAGGAAAGTGCTCTGATTCCGCTTACCTGGCCAATTTTTAATTGGTGTCTAAGGCAAGCAACAAGGGGACCTTCGCTGACCTTACACTTACCTGGCCAATTTAGTGTATTGGTTGAACTTAGAGTGCCTGAAGGTTAACTTGGAACAGTTAGGAGCTGTCTAGATTTAGGTTACTTTAGGATAGATTTAATTTGTGTGAAACTTGTTTGAAAAAAAAATAAAAATATAAAAAATTTATAAATCCAAAATTCAGAAAAAATTGAGGACATTGAGAATATTATAAATCCTCCAACTCTGTTTGGAGAAGATTATCAGGTCGACTAATTAGAGCTGATCCAATTCCTGTTTCAAATCCAACAATGGATATTGTGAATCAACCCCAAACCCTTAAGGATTTGTGTTATCTAGTTGGTTCCGTCCAACCATCTTGTATAATGTTGCCATAACCCACTACAAACAACTTTGAAATTAAGCCTCAAATCATTAATATGCTTCCAAAATTCACTGGGATAGAGAATACATATTTATTCATTAGGGAATTTGAAGAGGTTTGTGCAACAATGAGATTACAACAGCTGACTGAGGACGAAGTCAAGTTGAGACTAATCAACTTTGCCCTTAAGGATAATGCAAAGAAATGGCTTTATAGTCTCCCAAATCAATCTATCATGACCTGGGAGGGGGATTTGTTAAAACGTTCCTAAAAAAATACTTTCCTCATCATAAGACAACTAAGATTAGAAATGAAATAAATCAATTCTATCAATTAGCTGGTTAGTCATTCTGGAAATATTTTGACCATTTTAAGAATCTCTTGATCGAATGTCCACATCATGGAATAGAAACCTGGAGATTATGCCAAATCATTTATGAGGGTTTAGATTCTTATTCGAGAACCATGCTAGAGTCCATGTGTCAGGACCAATTCATGTATAAAGAATCTAATGAAGCCTGGCAATTCTTAGAAAACCTAGTTGAGAAAAATTTATAATGGGAAACAACTAGGGAACCAGAAAGATCTACACCATCAAGAGGTGGAATCCATCAAGTTCAGACTACCCTAGCTGCTGAAGCCAAAATTGCAATACTGACACGTAGGTTAGAGGCCTTAGAACTTCAGAGACCAGCCAGTATCAATCAAGTGTCTACAACCATGTGCAATGGGTGCAATGCATCTAACCATGTCCTTGAAGAATGCCCCTTCTTGATGAACCAAATAGATAATGGATATGCACAGGTGAATGCTACATTCCAGAGACCAATGAACAATCCCTATGCACCCACCTATAACCCAGGATGGAGGAATCATCCAAATTTTTCATGGTCACATAACCCAAATGTAGGCGGTCTAAGTTTCAATCAGCAAAATCCAAGGCCTAATCCTATGATGAACAACCTACCACCACCGGGCTTCAATATTAATGAAAAGAAGCTTAGCACTTTAGAAAAAAGCCTGGAAGCCTTAGCCAAATTTAATGTTGACACCAGAATAATTTTATGCAAACCACGAGCCAAGCCATAGCCCGATTGGAAATGCAAGTGGGTCAACTAGCATCTACCATTGCTGAAAGAGAACGAGGTAGGCTACCTAGCCAACCTGAGCCCAACCCAAGGAACCAAATTGGTCCACAAACCCAACAAGGAAATCAAGTCGATCATGTGAATGCTATTCATTCATTAAGATCAGGAAAACAAGTGGATAATCAGGTAAGAGCGTCTGACAGTAGAAAAGATTCAACTACTGAATTTGCTGAGCCATCCAATGAACACCTACATTACAAACTCAAGCTCCTGAAACTGATAGTGCACTAAATCAGGTACCCATAATTCCTAAAGCTCTTTTTCCAAATCGATTAAGGTCTAACAAACAATCGGAACATTTAGATAGAATGTTGGAGATGTTTAAACAAGTTCAAGTTAATATCCCTTTTCTAGACATGATCCAGCAGGTTCCGACTTATGCCAAATTCCTAAAAGACCTTTGTACCAAGAAAAAAACCACTAATGTACCAAAAAGAGCTTTCTTAGCAGCAAGTGTGAGCTCCTATCTATTAAGCCACATGCCTATAAAGTATAAGGATCCAGGTTCTCCAACAATTTCTTGTATCATAGGAGAAACTCATATTGAGAAGGCTTTACTTGATTTAGGAGCTAGTGTGAACATTTTGCCCTATTCAGTGTATGAGTAATTGGGATTGGGGAAACTTAAGCCAACAGGGATTACATTACAATTAACAGACAGATCTCTCAGAATCCCTAAGGGAATGGTAGAAGATGTTTTGATTAAGGTTGGAAATTTTATTTTTCTGGTTGATTTTATCATTCTGGAGACTGAACCGGTATTAAATTCTAAAGGTCATATCCATGTTATTTTAGGAAGACCATTCTTAGCTACTGCAAATGCTGAAATCAATTATTGGAATGGACTTATAAAACTGTCATTTGGGAATATGACTATTGATCTGAAGATATTCAATTTGGAACAGGAATCCACCAATCATGCTAATGTGAGTATAATCCAAGATAAAGTTTATGAATCCATAGACATTAGCAAAGAGAAAGTCGATCTTGAGTCTAATATCCGGCCAACACATGAGAATGAAGATATTGATAAAAATGGTCAGAGATGGGAGCCTCCTACTGGAACATTATGATTAAACCATCAACCAAGCCATCTCCGGGTACCTAATATAACAAAGATATCATATGGGACATTACTGACTGGACTTTATCCAATCATCCGCCGTGGCTAGGTATATCTAATAATTTAGTGGATGTATCAACCGACATAATCTAAAAGATCCACTTAGTCTGGCTGAAGACTTTAAACTTAGCGCTTCTGGGAGGCAACCCAGCATCTTTCTTTCTGTCTAATAAATTTTCTTTTTAATACTGTTAGGTTTAGCAGAGTTTGACTTGAATAAAGCTTATTGGCTAAGTTGGGAGGAGATCTCAAGAAAATTCCCCAGGTATCTTCGTTTCCTTTTACTCCATATCATGTATACATCTTGAATCATTTTTATTTGTGAGGGGATAATAAGCTGAATGAATAAATATTTGGAGTTACCTTCATCTTAATATCTTATATTTGTTGACCTTGGATTTAAGGTGAATCACACACTTTGAATAGTAGTTGATTGAATATTTAGATAATTCTTGAAATATTGAGGGATTAAATATTAATAGACTCTAGTAAAAATGGTAAGTAAGAATGAAATCAAATTTCTGGATAATTCTTGTTACAGTAGTAAACAAGATCCATTCAGCCCTGACACGCATCCTCCTTGGAGGCTGGCGCGGCCACGTACTCCGCCACCTCGGCCAGGTACTTCTCCACCTCGGCCTCACCTCGGCCCCAACTCGGCCACGTACTCCGCCACCTCGGCCAGGTACTTCTCCACCTCGGCCTCACCTCGGTCCCTCTTCGGCCACGTGGCGGTTTGGCCCAGCTCGGCTCGGCCCCACCTCGGCCTCCCTTCGGCCATCAAGTCCAGCTCGGCTCGACCACGGCACCCGGCAGCGACTCGCGTGGCTCCACCTGACCTCGCCCACGGCGTGAAGGCCGGCCCCCAGCCTGCCCACTTTAACCGGATCAAGTCGGCACCTGGCTCTGCACCGCCGAAGCCCGTGCCAGCTCGGCTCTGCGCCTCTCCTCGGTCCGTGCGCAGGGGATGCGCAACCTTGATCGAGTCCGGCTCTGCACCGCCCAAGCTCCAGCTCCGTGCGATCCAGCCCAGATCCCCCTGCGGCAGGCACGCGCGACGTCGCCCTCTCCGGCGCCTGACTTCCACCCGCTGGAGGTCGTCGCCCAGACCGGCGTCCAGCCAGCCTCGGCTTCGCCCGACCTCGCTCGCCTGGCACGCCCCCGTGACAGGCGGTGCTCCGCGCGGTCCGACTCCTCCCGGCGGGACTCCGATGAGCGAACCCCCCTCCAGCTCCGGTGCAGCTCGGCGCACCCATAGGACCCCAGTTCGGTCCTCACCTGCACCGCCAGCGAAGCACCCGCATGGGGTTCTTCCGCCCACGGTGGCCCGGTCTCCGGTGCCCGCGCCCCGCTCTGGTTCCGCATGTCCCGCTCCGGCTCCGGCTCCCCGTCCGACGCCCAACTCGCCCACGGGAGGCCTCCGCCTCACCCCTTTCCGGTTCCGCCCGATGTGGGGAGCGGTCCGGCACGCCTACAATCAAGGCAGCCCTCCGTGCGGCTCCAGCTTGGCGACGCCGTGCTCCGGGTCCAGCTCGGCTTGACCTCGCCTAGGGCAGCATGCCCCACTCCGTTCGCGTCCAGCTCCGGCCGGCCGCGGCATGCCCGAGCCCAGCCACGCTTCATCCCAGGTCGACTCCGCCTGCGGGGGAGTAGGCCAGCTCCTTCGGCTCCGCACGATCCAGCTCAGCTATCCAGCCCGGCACGGATGTGCCCAATTCGGCCGTGCCAGCTCAATTGCCCGTGCCTAGCCCGACACGGACATGCCCAGGTCAGCCCGCACCAGAGTCGCGCCGGCGGCACGAACCTGCGCCGCTCTGCTCGTCCGCTGGTTCGGTCCCACGGCTCCGTGGCGCGCCCAGCTTCGACCGCCCGTCGGGTCGTCCGCAGCGGGCTCGGCCCCGTCCGCCGTGGCGCAACCCCGCAGCATGGCTCCACCCCCTCCGGCTTAGCCCAGCGGGACCCCGGCTCGACGATGTCGCACCCCGGCTCTTTCGGCTCCGACCCGCATGGCTTCGGTTCCATGTTCGCCACCGGCACCCAGTTCAGCCACTGCACACTCATCCACGTATGGGTTCGCGGATGGAGCCCCTGCACTAGGCACACGACGGTCCACGTGCATGGGAAGGTTACGCGGGCCTTCTCTCGATCCGCGTGCCTGCATGATACCTAAAGTAGCATCCCAGCCAGCTCGACACTTCGGCATTTCATCCCAGCTCGGTCGCTGGGTGCATCGCATAGTTCGGCCTCATTCATGTGGACCCGGCACGCTTCCCGAGGGGCCCGTCCACATGGACCCGGCGCTCTTTCCATGGATCCCCCTCCACGTGGGTCCTATGACACGCCGCCTGCAAAGAAAGGTTTGTATTTAAGTTTCCTAAGCTACCGTTTACACTAACTAGTGAATAGTGCCACATCCAAGGCACTGCACCCTTGCGCCAACTTCCTGAACCACCCAGAAGAAGAAGGTTCACCAGCCCATCATGGCCTCACAAGCTGACAAGTCTACATCAAGACTAGCACACCTCCCAAAAGTAACAGGAGCCACTCGTCTACATAAAGACCGGCATGGAAAGGTAAGAGGAGGTAAGGAAGGGACAACACACTCTCTTCATTCTTGCATTATCTGTCACCCTCTGGTAGCGGAGAGTCTCCCAAGCTCTCCGCCTCAGAGGTCCTTATTTCCTTCGATCGTCCCGCTGACTTGATCGTCGGAGTGCCTTTGCCGGAATCCCCGGCGTAGGTCTCCCCTGTTTTGTAGGTATCGCCCGGTGGAGGGACAGTAAGGAGGAAGATTACTCCTCATCGGAGAGGCCCACAGGAGGGCCACTACAGTACCAAGCTCCTTTCATCCCGACTACGACTATGTTCCCCTTGATCGTCTCCGACCAACGAGCCCGGTGACGCTGGCACGGAGCCCACTCACCTAGGCCATTAAGAGCTACGGCTACGGCGATCTAGGCGGCAACAGATTGGCGCGCCAGGAAGGGGGGCAGATCCATGCTCCTCAATAAGGTGGGATAATGGTTTCCACCTTTGTCCTTAGTCCCTGGGGGCAGACCGGGGGCATGGGGATGGGGGCACGAGAACTTCTCCCTCTCTCTCGAGGCTCCAAGGAGCGGCCTCGACCAAAAAATCTTGAGTAGTGAAGGTGCATCGCCACCCTTGACGGGGCACCTGGCATCAGGCCAAGGATGGAGCCACCTCCTAGCGGTACCACCATCCAGGAGCCCCACCAACAAAAAAAAAAAAAAAAAAAAAAAAAGAAGAGAAGAAGGGAAAAAGAAGAGAGGGTCTGGCCATCGTGAAGAAGAAAGAAATCCATGCAACGGAGTTTGCTCTCATGCAACGGAGCTTACTCCCTCATGCAGCAGGAGTCTCTTCCTCCTCCATGCAACGAGGCCTTCTCCTTCCACACAACGGAGTTATTTCCCTCATGCAACAGAGGTCTCACTTCCTCCCAGGCAGTGGAGGTCACCTTCCTATGCAACAGGGGCCTTATGCTCCCATGCAACGAAGCTCCCTCCCGTACAACAGGAACCTCTTTCCTCCCAAGCAACAGGAGTCTTATACTCCCATACAATGGAGCTTCTCCTCAAGCCACGAAGCTCCCCATGCAACGGAGCCTTGCTCCCTCATGCAACCGAGTTGTATTCTTACGTGCAAAGGAGTCTCTCTCCCAAGATGGCGTCGGCAAACCTAATTCTGGCCTGCACAAGGAAAAATATGTCTTTGTTTATTCATATAACCAGAGTTCAACAGGTAACTTTTCCGCATTACCTTTATAAAATAAAAAAACTGTGTTTTAGTTTTACAGGAAGGGCTCCTGTACCACTATCAAGGGCAAGCACTACGACTTGCCAGAGCCGGTCGTAGCCTGGCACAAGAATTCTTGATCAAAGCCTGGATCCCACGCTCTCCGGCACCAAAGAGCTGAGCCCCGCATCTACCGCATGACTCTCAGCTCAGCTCTTGCCTTACCCACAGTCTGGAGATGTCCGCGGAGACTCAAAGAAGTCCTGCCATCTACTGAGAAAATTGACAATTTGGCATTTGCTGTGCTCAAAGTCCGGAGATGTCCAGGGGAAGCTCTGGAGTTCCCGTCGTTTACGGCTAGCCTCCTAACATAGCAAACCAGCGGTTCTGCCATCCCAAGAAGGAGGTAAGAATCCCTCCTCAATCATTAAAGTTCCTTTCTGGTGCAACTTTGTCCTTCACCAGCACAGGGACTCATCCATCCGATTCCAAGTCCGGCGAAGTTCAGAGCTGAAGTCAAGCTCCTCAGCTTACCCAAGCTGAAATCAAATAGAGCCGAGCTGGAGTCATGCCTCTTGATTCAGCCGAGCTGAAGCCAAGCTCCCCACTGAGCCCCGCATCTACCTCCTGACCATAGTTCGGAGATGTCCATAGGTAGCTCTGAAGGTCCAACCATTTGTGGCTCGCCTCCTAGCATGCCAAATAGCTCTGCCACCTCACGGAGGATGTAAGAATCTCTCCTCAAATATTAAAGTTCATCTTTGGTGCAACTTTGCTCTTCATCATTACAGGAGCTCATCTGTCCGACTCCGAGTCTGACGAAGGAAGCCCGGATCCCAGTTCCGGCATAACGGAACCCAGTTCCGATACAAAATCCTGGACTTCGGTCTGGAAGGTGACGCGGAACCTAGTTCATCCACGTGATCCTGGACTTCGGTCTAGAAGGTGGCGCGGAACCCAGTTCCCCCACGTGATCCTGGACTTCGGTCTGGAAGGTGGCACGGAACCCAGTTCCCCCACGTGATCCTGGACTTCGGTCTGGAAGGTGGCGCGAAACCCAGTTCCCCACGTGATCCTGGACTTCGACCTGGAAGGTGTCTTGGAACCCCGTTCCGGCGTGGAGGCTCGGACTTTGGTCCGCGTGTTCTCCCTTGAGTTCCTCCACCAGGATGGCTCCCCCGTGGTCGAGCGTTGCTCCCTCGAGGTCGAGCATCTGGCCTGAGTCGAACTCTTGCTCCCTTGAGTTCCTCCGCCAGGATGGCTTCCCCACGGTCGAGCATTGCTCCCTCGAGGTCGAGCATTTGGCCTGAGTCGAACTCCTACTCCCTTGAGTTTCTCCGCCAGGACATCTCCCCCGTGGTCGAGCGTTGCTCCCCTGAGGTCGAGCATCTGACCGGAGTCGATTTCTCTCTCCAGCTCCTTGGGCTTCCTCATCCACGATGGCTCCTATCTTCTAGCGACTTCAATACCTTCATCAAAGGTTCCAACAGATATTCTAAGCTCGGCCACCTGAACCATGTACCCTGTCATACGTGTGGGCACCCAAGTTGTACGCCTCACCAACCTCTGCCTCCATGGTACCACCTTCTACCTGGTCAAAGAAGAGTTGGACAGAAGTACTGGCACCATCATGATACACCCAACTCAAGGTAAAAATACCTACAGGCAAGTAAGTTTCAAAAACAACACCTTCTAAGTTGTGTTGCAGGATGTCCCCTGTTCGTGAAAAGGACAGCCATACTTGATGCCTTCACCTAGGCCTTCAAAGACTAATAGCTAACCTCTGGTAAGTTCAGTTTCATTTAGTGACTAACTTCTTGCAGTCAGTACAGAGCCCGCTAAGGTGCAGAGTCGAATGGATGATAATACTCCCTTTATCCAAAACAAAGACGTTATGGACTCAGGGAGTGGGGGCATCTGTTACAGTAGTAAACAAGATCCATTCAGCCCTGACACGCATCCTCCTTGGAGGATGGCGCGGCCACGTACTCCGCCACTTGGTCAGGTACTTCTCCACCTCGGCCTCACCTCGGCCCCAGCTCGGCCACGTACTCCGCCACCTCGACCAGGTACTTCTCTATGTCGGCCTCACCTCGGTCCCACTTCGGCCATGTGGCGGTTTGGCCCAGCTCGGCTCGGCCCCACCTCGGCCTCCCTTCGGCCGTCGAGTCCAACTCGGCTCGACCACGGCACCCCGGCAGCGACTCGCGTGGCTCCGCCTGACCAAGCCCACGGTGCAAAGGCCGGCCCCCAGCCTGCCCACTTTAACCGGGTCAAGTCGGCACCTGGCTCTGCACCGCCGAAGCCCGTGCCAGCCCGGCTCTGCGCCTCTCCTCGGTCCGTGCGCAGGGGATGCGCAACCTTGATCGAGTCCAGCTCTGCACCGCCCAAGCTCCAACTCCGTGCAGTCCAGCCCGGATCCCCCTGCGGCAGGCACGCACGACGTCGCCCTCTCCGGTGCCCGACTTCCACCCGCTAGAGGCCGTCGCCCGGACCGGCGTCCATCCAGCCTCGGCTTCGCCCGACCTTGCTCGCCTGGCACACCACCGCGATAGGCGGTGCTCCACGCGACTCCGGCTCCTCCCGGCGGGACTCCGACGAGCGAACCCCCCTCCGACTCCGGCGGAGCTCGGCGCACCTGTAGGACCCCAGTTCGGTCCGCACCTGCACCGCCCGCGAAGCACCTGCATGGGGTTCTTCCGCCCACGGTGGCCCGGTCTCCGGTGCCCGTGCCTCGCTCCGGTTCCGCGTGTCCCGCTCCGGCTCCGGCTCCCCGTTCGATGCCCAGCTCGCCCATGGGAGGCCTCCGCCTCACCCCTGTCCGGTTCCGCCCGTGTGGGGAGCGGTCCGGCATGCCTACAGTCAAGGCAGCCCTCCGCGCGGCTCCAGCTCGGCGACGCCATGCTCCGGGTCCAGCTCGGCGATGCCATGCTCCGGGTCCAGCTCAGCCTGACCTCGCCTAGGGCAGCGCGCCCCGCTCCGTCCGCGCCCAGCTTCGGCCGGCCGCGGCACGCCCGAGCCCGGCCATGCTTCATCCCAGGTCGGCTCACCTACGGGGGAGCAGGCCGGCTCCTTCGGCTCCGCACGATCCAGCTCAGTTGTCCAGCCCGGCACGGATGTGCCCAGTTCGGCCGTGCCAGCTCGGTTGCCCGAGCCTAGCCTGGCACGAACATGCCCAGGTCAGCCCGCACCAGAGTTGCGCCGGTGGCACGAACCTGCACCGCTCAGCTCGTCTGCTAGTTCGGTCCCACGGCTCCGCGGCGCGCCCAGCTTCGACCGCCCGCCGGGTCATCCGCAGTGGGCTCGGTTGTGTCCGCCCGTGGCGCAACCCCGCAGCATGCCTCCACCCCCTTCGGCTTAGCCCAGCGGGACCCCGGCTCGACGATGTCGCACCCCGGCTCTTTCGGCTCCAACCCGCATGGCTTCGGTTCCATGTTCGCCACCGGCGCCCAGTTCAGCCACTGCACACTCATCCACGTATGGGTTCGCGGATGGATCCCCTGCACTAGGCACACGACGGTCCACGTGCATGGGAAGGTTACGCGGGCCTTCTCTCGATCCGCGTGCCTGCATGATACCTAAAGTAGCATCCCAGCCAGCTCGACACTTCGGCATTTCATCCCAGCTCGGTCGCTGGGTGCATCGCGTAGTTCGGCCTCATTCATGTGGATGCGGCGCGCTTCCCGAGGGGCCGTCCACATGGACCCGACGTTCTTTCCATGGTTCCCCCCTCCATGTGGGTCCTATGACACGCCGCCTGCAAAGAAAGGTTTGCATTTAAGTTTCCTAGGCTACCGTTTACACTAACTAGTGAATAGTGCCACATCCAAGGCACTGCACCCTTGCACCAACTTCCTGAACCACCCAGAAGAAGAAGGTTCACCAGCCCATCATGGCCTCACAAGCTGACAAGTCTACATCAAGACCAGCACACCTCCCCAAAAGTAACAGGAGCCACTCGTCTACATAAAGACCGGCATCGAAAGGTAAGAGGAGGAGGTAAGGAAGGGACAACACACTCTCTTCATTCTTGCATTGTCTGTCACCCTCTGGTTGCGGAGAGTCCCCAAGCTCTCCGCCTCAAAGGTCCCTTATTTCCTTCGATCGTCCCGCTGACTTGATCGTCGGAGTGCCTTTGCCGGAATCCCCGGCGCAGGTCTCCCCTGTTTTGCAGGTATCGCCCGGTGGAGGGACAGTAAGGAGGAAGATTACTCCTCATCGGAGAGGCCCACAGGAGGGCCACTACAGTACCAAGCTCCTTTCATCCCGACTACGTCTATGTTCCCCTTGATCGTCTCCGACCAACGAGCCCGGTGACGCTGGCACGGAGCCCACTCACCTAGGCCACGTAAGAGCTACCGGCCACGGTGATCTAGGCGGCAACAATTCTAAACCTCCTATTTGCAAAGAAAAAGAATTTACTTCTTAAGTATGTGTGGATATTGTTAAATGCAAAATTCCCTTATTATTATTAAAAAAAAGAAAAAAAGAGAGAGTTAATAAAAGCAAGTTCTGAACATTGCTTCACCGAGTAACCGGGCCTCTTTGCTAAGTAAGCGGTTGAGTCTCGTGTCAAAAAGTAGAGATGTGAAGAAACATTGCCTTACAGCTAGTTTTGATCTATAGCCTTAGTAAGCCTGAGGGATATTCTACACCTAGTGTCCTAAGGTCAACTGATCTAAGAGACATTAGTCAAAAACTTGTTACAAGGATCAGATAGAAAACTTAAGAGATTAAGACATTGCACGATCTATAGTAAAAAAAAAAAAAATGAGAGAAAGTGTAATAATAAGAGGAACATCCTTGCACTAAAACAACATCTCACCACTCCAAGGAAGAAAAGGATTTGGAAATAACAATAGAAGCGGTCAAGAATTATTTAGAGAAATGTGGAGTTTGTACTTAACCAATTTACTAGAAGCTATTAATATCCCAATGATTCATTTCATTTGCTATCTAATGGGAAATCTTCTAGTTATAAAAAGATTGTGAGAGTAACTTTTTAAATCTGAATAAACTTGTATATGTTATTAAGAGTTTTTAGTAGGCTCCTCAATTATTTAAAATCAAAATTCATGAATTATCTTTTATCCTTACTCGAGAACAAGTAAGATTCAAGTTGGGAGGAGTGATAAATGCATAAAAATTAAGCATTAAAGCATCAAGTTATATATTAAATTACCCTTATTTGATTTAATTTTATATTTTTATGCAGTATTTTAAATGATTGAAATCTACCAACGTGAAGAGCACAATTTTTGGGATCCAACGGCTTGAACGGTGCATGATTTGGACTTCAATTGAGCTGGGAATTGAATTTCAAAAGATTAACCCATTGAATTGCACTATTTTTAAAGCAACGGAATTTAAAGTTTGGTTCACTGTGAACCATGATTCGGTCTACAAAAATCCCACCGTTCCACCATCCTCCATGGCAGCCGGTCCACGGGTTCAGGCCGTGGACCACGGGCCTCCACAGGCCATGAAATCGCAGGGGGAAGACGCCGGAACAATCTCCTCGACGTCGGGATCTTCCTCACGGCCGGAAAAGCACCCTGTTTCCGCCGTTCAAGCCCACATTCAGCCGGTCATCTTCCATCTTCTTCCACGGCCTGCTGCCCTCCCAAATTGGCCACCTATCTGCTGTTTTCGCTGCATCCTCCTCACGGTCGGAAAAGCAAGAACTCGCCGGAAAATCTCAGCCGTCCGCCACCTCTGCTGCCCTCTTCTCTCAGCCAATCCAGCCATCTCCACCGCGCCACCATGCTGCCATCTTCTCCACTGTCGACCTCTTCCTCCAAACCGGTCACCATCACCAAGACCACCTCTGCTGCTCCTCTTGCCATTGTTGCATGTTGAGGTGCAGATCAAGCTCTCAGCCGGATCACCACTGTCCACTAAGCCGTTCGCTGCCTCCCTGCTTCCGAAGTCACCTGTGCTCGGACGTCCTCACCATTGTCTTGCCCAGAGCCCCCCTGCTATCCGTCTCTTGTGTCGGGAACTTGGATGTCCGAAGAAGAGATCAACACCCCATCGGGACTATATGGAAATGGGATGAGAGCGCGGTGATGGAATTTGTCACGGGAGCGATGATTGAGACCCAGAAGCAACGGAGACCACAGTCCGACGCGTTTTTCGTCGTGATTCCTTCTCTATAAATACAGGGACTACGGGGAGGCTCGGAGTTCATGTTTTCATTCCATTTTTTTTTTTATTTTCTTCTCTGAGCAACAGCAGGGCCGAAGAGAGTTCATTCCGAGCGTTGCTTTCTTTCTGGAGGAGAGCGTTCATTCCGAGCGTTGCTTTCTTTCTGGAGGAGAGCAGAGCTTCTTTTATTTCTTAGTTATTATATTTTATTTTATTCCTGTTAATGATTCAGGGGTTGAACGTTCTGTCATTAGTCTTCCTTCTATATAATAAAAAAATTTATTTTTTTAATTTGATTTGTTCTTATTTTTAAAATGATAGATTAAATTTATTTCTGTTAATTTATTTTATGCAATTTACACTCTCGCAATTAAGATAGTTTTATTTTTATAATTTATAATTTATTTCATGCCATTTAAATTCCTGCAATTAGGATAGTTTTTATTTTTGTATTTAAGTTCTGCAATTTAAATTTCGGTGAGTAGTTAATCGATTTTATATAACTTTTAAAGTTTTATTTTAATCATGCCTCGCTAAGCGATTACTCTAGGATTCTATCTTTGGGATCTTTCTCTGTATTAAATTCTTTAGAATTTTCCTGTGGGATCCTCTTGCCACTAATCTTAATGAATTATTATTGGGTTATAATCCATTTATAGTTCATATTTGACTTAGTGCAAGATTGGTTATAGGTAACAGGCTCATGTCAATTAATTTCCTTGTAAACATTCTTGATGGATTATTGTTGGGTCAAAGCCCGTTCATAATTCATATTTGAGTAATACAAGAGAAAAAAGATAAAGGAAAGGAAACTTTAGTAAGGATTTTCAGTCAACAGTCCTAGCGGATCAAAGATCCTAGGATTAATTTTAATTGTTTAGAAAATTCCCTTATCCAATTCTTTTTGAAGCTTGCCTAGCAAGGGGTTAGACATAATTAAAGCCCATTTCTATGGGATCACCCGTACTCATATGTGCTACTCTACACACCGTGTGCTTGCATTACATCACACATCCATAAAAAAATTTGGGATACTTGTTACTCATGAGGGTACCCATCAAGTAAAAAATACTAAAGTGAATATGCTTGTGCACATATGAAATAGAATGGAAAGAATCCATTACCACAAGATTCATTAACATTATTAATGGAATGAGAAGTATTAGCAAAGTTATGTCTAATGTTGATCTTGTTAACAAAATTCTCAGGTCTTTGCTAACTTCATGGGATCCAAAGTTTACGGCAATCCAAGAAGCAAAAGATGTTGAGACACTTTCCTTGGAGCAACTTGTTGATTCACTCATGATTTATGAGTTGAACTTGAAGCAAAAAACAGTGGATGCAGATAGAAAGAAGAAAACGATTGCATTCAACTCCACTACATCAAATGAGCCTTCAAGTGAAGAATCTGAAGAAGTGAAAATGAAAATGAAGAAACTCTAGTGGTGAGAAAATTCAGAAGATTCATGAGAAAAAGAAATGCTCTTACAAAAAGAAGCCACGAAAAGGAGAGCCTAGTAAAGACAAAAACAAGGATAAAGAAAAAGAGAAAGAAGGAGAAGGACCAACCAATCTACTTTGAGTGCAAGAAGTCCAGATGGCTGCTAATGGCTCCATGGTGATGGTTTAGCTGGTCGAGCCAAGGGTCAAATGATAGATTGTTAAAGGGGATGGACGTCATTCGTCAATAGTTGGACTTGCTCAATCAAAATGTCCAGCCTTTGATCAACCACAGGAATAGGTTAAGGACTTTTTCTTTAACTTTTACTGAGCTAAGAGTATTTTGAAAAGATTGCCATCAAGAAGTAGAGTTGATTGGAGGTCTTCCCCTCACCATTTTTTAAAAAAAATTGGATAATGGTCCTTCCTCTAGTGCCAATCTATTACTGCTTTATTTGAAGATAGATAAGTAAGATGCACTGAGGTAGCTTTGAGCTTCTGAGAGTCCAGAGATTTTTCAAGAGATTGGCTGATAACCTTCAAAGTAGACCTGATCAGCTCCTAGATTTGTAAAAGAAGTCCTTATCATTGGAGAAATGGAAGGATTTCTCTAATGGGAGAACCCTCCAATGCTTAAGTCAATTTAAAGATGGAGAACAGTAAGAAAAAAATAAAAAGAGAGTGTCAAAATTTTCCTTCCATGGAGTTTCTCTCGATCTCCTATTTATAGAGATTTACGGACTGGTTAGTTAAGTGATTATAACCATTCATGAGATAGTTATGCTGTTAAGTAAGTTGTTGAGTCAGTTAGGTCGTTAAGAGGTTAGTTTGTAAAGTATTTTGCTAAGTGGTCTGTTACACTTCTTGATAACTACTTTATCAATCTTGTCATAATAACTTAACAATTTTAAGAAATATATTCATACTAAATGAAGTTATAGAACTCTGTACGTGGTTCAGATAAGTGATTAGCACCTATCCGATGAATAATTGAGCATCTTGTGTTTTAATAAGAGATCATCTCCTGATCGATAGATGTCGTGCATCCTAATGGAAGATTAGCTCTTGATCGTTAGGTATCCTGTAGCTTAGCAAGATATCAGCTCCTGGTCGATGAATACTTCACATCTTGGTAAGAGGTCGGCCTCTAGCTGTTAGGTATTCTATCTTTAATAAAAATATAGAGCCTAGCCAAACATTTTTCTACTTATCAATAATTGATCATACCTAGATCAGAAGAGATCTAAATAGGTCATTTATCCTATAACAAATTCAAACTTAATAATAGCCTAATTTGAGATCTAACTTAGATAAATAAGTAGCTCCATGTAAATTGTCTAGTAGCTCATCAATAATTGGGATTGGAAATTTGTCCTTGATTGAATGAGGCCATTAGCAAGCATTTCATGTGATTGGTGCTCAATTTCTCCCTTTTGATAATGTGAATAATGGTAGGGCTAAATATTCGGGGGATGACTCTCAGGCAGAAGAGGAATCCAATGATCATGAGCTTTACTAGGAGGCAATGTTACAGGAGTTGAGAAGATATCTTCATAGGCGTCTAATAGGTTTTGCAATTCCAGTTGAAAGGATTATTCTAGCTCTACTTTTTTCTATAGAATGCATAGGCATATATATTGTAGTTCCTCCCTTTGTCAAGACTTTTTGGACTAAGTGGCTCCTCTCAATCTATGAGGCCGAGCTCTAGATCCCTTTAGTGAGAATATTGTTATCCTTGAATTGTAAACTGCATAGATAGCTTTAAGAAATTCCAAATTATGGATCCAAGGGTATGAAGCCAGTAGGCTTCAAGCACTACCTCATAACCCCCAAGTGGAAGCACATAATAATCTATCTTAAAATGAAAATCTTGAATAGTAATTGATAGGTTAGAGCGTTTACCACTCATTACTAATTTAGCTCCATTAGCAACCATTACTTCAAAATATTTTCCCTCCATGGGTCAGCATTGAATTATTTTAGCAAGAGTAAGGTCGATAAAGTTGTGAGTGCTTCCTAAGTTGATGAGAATAAAGACTGATTGATAGTTAATAAGCCCCTTAACCTGCATCCTTTTCAGGATAAAGGTCTCAAGATAGCATGCATAGAGATTTCAGGTGCCATCTTTTCCATAACCTCTTCATCTATCTCCTATTTGGTTTCCTTGACCTCATTGTCAGAGTCACCCACAATAAAAAATAATTGCTTTGATTTACACCAATGGCCAGGGCTGAATTTTTTATCACAATTATAACAAAGGCTCTTATCTCTTTGTGCCTTCACTTCAATAGGCATTAGGTGCTTAATAAAGAGAATTGCTTCCTTAAGCGTGGATGTTGTGGAACTCATAGACAAGTGAAGGGTGGCTTCGACATATGACATTGGATGATTTGCTTCTTTTCTTTTAGATGAGCAAGTCCAATTGCTATTGATATAGAAATAAGATGAAGAATCTATAGGAAAGCTGCTAAAGAAGAACTCCTCAGATAGCCTAGTTATATAATTTTGCATTTCAAATCATGCTTGGTAATTTTGAAATGACTGAATAAGGCCCTGATGTAACTTCATCAGTTCTCTCATATAATCCTCCTATGTAGTTAGGCCAAAACGAATGCAAAGAGCTTCAACAAACATTGCCCAAGATATAATGCCATAATTCTTTTCAAACTACTAGAACCATTGTAGATCCTCTTTCTCTAGTTGATAGGATATAAGTGGTTCCTTTTGGATTTGGGGTATTTAATTGAACTTAAAAAATTGCTCTACCCGGTAAATCTATCCAATAGGGTCATCATCATTGAAGAAAGAAAATTCTAATCGAGTGACCCATGGATGCAAAATAGTCATAATCTCTATAAGAGAAAGATGTGACCTTTTTCTCATAGACACGGAAAGAAGAGGACAGTTTGTATCATAATTTATCAATGACACCTCCATTGAAGTAGATGACCAAGATTTGATTTTCATATTCATGGCAATGATTGATGGCTTTGGTGACATTTTATACCTTGGTCTCAAGCTTAGTAATTCAGGCATCGATGGACTCCCTTTCTGCTAATTCTGTTTCTATTTTCTCTTTTTGAAAATAGGTTTGTACCATAGGCTAAAAAAATCTTAGATTAGATAAAAGCCACGTTATAGGATCGCTAGCTTTGATACTAGATGTTACGTATCTCCATGTATTGTGACCACTTCGAGGGAGTCAACCTTAGAAGAGAAAAGGAAGAAGAAGGAGATTTAGAGAAAGGAGATTTATAGGAGAAAAAAAAATTCTTTATTGCTTGATTATCAAAAGCCAATGGTTACATTTATAGCCTGATTCGGGCACCATATTTTGTTTATTATAACATACTTCATTTAGAATAATTTTTAAGTAATAAGCCATATGACTCTAAATGATTTCAGTACCAAAATAAGAAAAGTTAAGAAGGAAACCCCAACATATGATTTTAAATGAGAATCATATCAAAATAAAAGAAAATAAGGAGGAAATCCCAATTTATTTTTATTGCCAAAGTTAGGTTTCTATTAACATGACCGGAAAAGAAGAAACATGATGGATTTTCAGAGCAAAAAATAGGGGATAAATTATGCCTATTTCCCCCTACTATTTTTGGAAAAATCCTGGTCAATGATGGAGGTTTCATGCAAGAATATAAAGGGGAAAGAGGTTAGGGTCCTATTGAGTCTCGGGTGGTGTGTTCAAGGCTTGTCGGGTCAATGTCCATGTAATTGGTCCGATTTATCATAGTTTTCCATGAGTATCTAGGGCTAGGAATGAGTCCGGGATGAGTCCTAGGTGTCTAGGCTGAGTTTTTTGTCAGTCTGGGTCTTAGAGTCAGCTCTTTTGGTGTAAGAGTCGGCTCTATTAGTTGGCATGTTTCATAATAGGGGAGTTTGTTCTAGTCAAGTCGACTCGATGGGATTCGAGTCGACTAGATTGGATAGTTTGGTAACCCTATGGTCTGGACGAGTCGACTCGATGGAATTCGAGTCGGCTCGGTTATACATTCAGGAAATCTTGTGGTCTGGAAGAGCCGGCTCTGATAATTAGAGTCGACTCAGTTCCAGGGTCTAGTCGACTCTAGTGACTAGAGCCGACTTGAATGATGGGTGGGCTATTTTTGAACGGTGCCAGCTGGAGGGAGTTTTGGGGTTCTCGGTCACATGCAACCGAGGTATATATATATTGTAACTTCTTGAGAGTTTGATAAGAAGAAGAAGTGGTGTAACGAACTTCTCGTGGGCGGAATTAGAGAATGTTGACCCCATAAGTGATTTTGATGATAACCAAATATTGGAGCATGCACATTTATTTTTAACAACTCTTCAAGTGGTTTACAAGTTTTTATAGGATGATTTAATTGTTCAAACTTCAACTCCTATATCTTTACTTCTTGTTTTGAGTTGTGCTGTAATATGATTTTGTAAAGAAGAACCCAATAAAAAAGCTAAGAAAAAATCATGTAAAAGGGTTACTTCTATGTGTGTGTGCGCCTTAGATTTATTTTGAGTTGGTTTGCATGAAATGTGTAAAAGTGTTGGTGAGAGTTTTTCTTTTGAGTTGAATTATAAAATTCCCGAAGAACTTACTCGAGCCAACCCAACCTCAAAAAAGCCAACTCTACCTCATGACATGCATCAAGGATTCTGGTATGCAGCAATCTAAGCCGACTCGAAGGTAACTGAGCTGACTCTAGTAAATCCGAGTCAACTAGAATAAGTCCGAGCCGACTCTTCTAGAGTCCTGTTTTGAAGTTTTCTGAGAACAGCTAGGCGAGCCGACCCGAATCAGAAAAAGCCGACTCTACCAGACCTAATTTTGAAGACCTGAGAAAGTGAGCCAACCCAAACTGCAAAGAGCCGACTCTTCCAAAGTAATGATTTCAGAACCTGAGAAGAAGAGCCGACCAAAGTTCAAGAGAGCCAACCCCTCAAGATCAAGATTTTCAAAGATATAAGTTCGAGCCGACCCGAGCTATCAAGAGCCGACTCGTCCAGAGTGAAGTTTTGCACCCTGAGACAAAGAGCCAACTGCACTGAAGAAATGGCGACTTGACCTATCGACTCGAAGGAATCTGAGCCGACTCGAATATCACTTTCAGGTATATAACGGCTAGTTCCAGAATTTCTTTTTAAATGCCAAAAAGTGCTCCAACGATCATATGTCACATCCCAATGGTCTACAATGTCTTAAACTGCCTTGCAGTGATGGAAGACCTTATATTTGAGGGATTTGAACTTCCTTGAGCAGTTAATTAGTGAGTTCCTCAAAGTTTTTAAGATTTTATTGAATATCCTACCTACCAACAAGGAAGAGAGCAAAGGGCATTCAAGTCAGTCTTCAAACCTTCACCAACTCTGATCTGAAACTTGAAGCACTTTGGAAAGAAGCCATTGAAGTCATTAAAGCGCATTCAAGTGCAATCCAAGTGGACTTCTCTCAAGCTGCACCAGCAACTATCCGATAAATTAAGTTTGTCATTTATTGTTGCATTTATTTCAATTCATTTTTGAATTATTTGGATTATTGGTGAGCCCGTTTAAAAAACCAAATAGGTTCTTGATGAGCCTTTGATAAAAACAAAGTGTTGGGTTCTTGATGATCTTGGTAAAACCAAGTTAGGTTCTTAGTGATCTTGTGAAAACTAAGTTGTGTTTCATTGGTGATCCTGTTCAAAATCAAGGGTGTTGTGTTTTCTTTGGTGATCCCGCTAAAACCAAAGTGTAAAGATTTTGGATTGTGATCCCGTAAAACAATCCTACTGTATTCGGATGTGGATATAGTGGAAATCCCAAGTGGTATCTTGGATAGTGGACATAGAAGCTGGGTTGCTCCGAACCACTATAAATTTTATGTGTTTGTATTGTGCTTCTTCATTCTTATTTAGCTTCTGCAAGTTACTACTCTGTCACAGCACCTAACACTTTAAAAGGAATTTTTAAGTACACATTATCTGCTTAAGTTTTTTAAATTTCCAATTCACCACCCTCTTAGATAGCCACCTGGGCAACAACTGGTATCAGAGCAGTGTCTCTGATTACATAAGAGTAAAGATCGATGGCTCATCCCATGAGTATGTCCTTGGCGGAAGGCCAATCAACCAACAAACCTCCACTCTTCACTGGCACAAATTATGCATACTGAAAAGCTAGAATAAAAATTTATGTTCAAGCAGTTGATTTTTAGTTGTGGAAGGTCATTCTAAAGGGTCCATATATCCCCATGGTTAAAATTGATGGAATGGACGTTCCAAAGCCTGAAGAGGATTAGGATGAACATGACATGAAGATGGGTGAGTTAAATGCCAAAGCAATTAATATGTTATATTGTGCTTTGGATAGTAATGAGTTTAATCGAATTTTCATTTACACCTCTACAAAGAAAATTTGGGATAAACTTGAAGTGACCCATGAAGGAACATCTCAAGTGAAGTCTTCAAAAATTAATCTTCTTGTGTATAGTTACGAACTCTTTAAAATGGAACCTGATGAAACAATTTCTTCCATGTTTTCACGTTTCACTGATATTATTAATGGGTTAAAAAGTCTTGACAGGGTATATTCTAATACAGATCTTGTATAGAAGATTCTAAGATCTCTTCCGGATAAATGGGATCCAAAAGTGACTGCCATCTAGGAAGCAAAATATTTGAATACCTTACTGCTGGATGAACTGTTAGGATCTCTCATCACACACGAACTGACCATGCAGCACCGAACTGAGGATGATCAGAAGAAGAAGAAATCTATTGCCTTCAAAGTGCTATGGATTCAAGAAAGGATGATGAATCGGAAGAAGAATGCTCCTCTACTGAAAGCGACATGGAAGATGAAGATGTTGCCATGGTCTTTAGGAGATTCAGAAGGTTCTTGGAAAGATGAAAAGGAAGAAATTATAGGAAATTCTACAAGAACAAAGAATACAGCAAGGAAAAGGACAAAGAAAAAGAGAAAGAAAAAGAAGTGCCTACCTGTTATGAATATAAAAAGTCAGGGCACATTCGACAGATTGTCCATTGTTGAAAAAGGAATTCAAGAAAAAGAAAAAGAGAGCTATGGTAGCGACGTGGAGCAACAGCAAAGTATCATCATCGACTGAAGAAGAAGACACCATGAAATCTGCAAATTTATGTCTAATGGGTCTTGAAAATGAGGTATCATCCCCTGAGCTTCAAACTGAATTTACATATAATGAATTGAATTCTGCATTTCATGATTTGCTTATTGAATTCAAGAAAGCTAGGGTTAAAATCAAATCCTTGAAGAAATAAAATGATTTTTTACTAAAAGACAAGGATAAAATTTCTGAAAAGAATAACATTTTGCAAAAGGAACTGAATATCTTTTCTAATAATGTTATTGCTTTAAAAAATGAGAAAAGTACTTTAAATGAGACAAACAAAGTTTTAGTTATCGAAAATGATGATTTGAAAAAGGAAGTTGAAAAGCTTAAGCCTTTAGTAAAAAAACTTACTTTGAGTTCTAACAAGCTTGAGCTAATTCTAAAAGAACAAAGAGATTCAAAAAGCAAAGCTAGAATTGGATTTAATGCTTTAAATGCTAAAGGAATTTCAGCAACAAAATTTGTATCTTCAAAAGCTCCAGCTTCATATACAAAATTTTAGAAAGCTTTTCCATCAAATTCTATTTCAAATGGTTTGAAGTATGTTCCTAAAAATTCTGCTAAAAAATCTTTCAAACCAAACATATCCATTTCTGCATCTTTTAAAGCTTCAAAGCATGCATTGTTCAAAAATGATAAAATTATTTGTTATGCTTGTCATAGATTTGGGCATAAATCTTATCAATGCAATTCATTGAAAATATTCAAAATTGATACATTGAAATATAGAATCGTTTGGATTCCAAAAGAAACCAATTTTGCTAACCCGAAAGGATCCAAGTTAGCTTGGGTATCTAAAATTACTCTTTGACTATTTTGCAGGACTATCTTGCAGCCCAAAAATTAAAGAAAAGATGGTATCTTGACAGTGGCTATTCAAGGCATATGACGGGTGACAAGGATCAGTTCATCACCCTATAAATGAAAGGAGGAGGATTGGTTACTTTCGGTGATAATGTCAAGGGAAGAATAATCAGAATCGGTAAGATTAAGATAACCCCTTATACTTTTATTGAAGATGTGCTGCTAGTAGATAAATTGAAACATAATTTATTGAGTATTAGTCAACTTTGTGATAAAGACTTCAAGGTTATCTTTGAATCATCTATGTGTATAGTAACTCTTGATTCTAGCAACAAATTCATTGGTCATAGACTTGGAAACATCTATGTAATAGATCTAAATGATCTAGCCATGACAAGTAGTTCCAGTCTAGTAGCAATGAATGCTAAGACCAAGGAGTCATGTTTACTTTGGCATAGACAATTAGGTCATGCTAGCATGCATACAATTGCCAAATTAATTTCTAAGAATCTAGTTAGAGGTTTGCCATATTTTAAAGTTGATCTTGATTATGTATGTGATGCTTGTCAATTAGGCAAAAAAACTAGAGGGAGTTTTAAATCAAAAAATATTATTTCAACTACTAGACCCCTTGAGCTACTTCACATTGACTTATTTGGACCAACTAGGACCACAAGCCTAGAACGTATGAAATATGGCTTTGTGATTGTAGATGACTTTTTTAGATTCACATGGATATTATTTATTGCACATAAAGATGAGACCTTTGATGTATTTCGAAAATTTCACAAGAAGGTTTCAAATGAGAAAAATCTTTTCGTTATTTCCATAAGAAGTGATCACAGAACTGAATTTCAAAATCAATTTTTTGATGAATATTGCACAAAGCACGGCATTGATCACAACTTCTCCGCTCCTAGAATACCATAACAAAATGGTGTTGTAGAAAGAAAGAATAGGACTTTGGAAGAAATGGCCCGAACCATATTGTGTGAAGGTAATCTTCCAAGGTACTTTTGGACAGAAGCGGTGAACACTACCTGTTACATATTTAACCGAGTTTTAATATATCCAATTTCAAAGAAAACCCTCTATAAGCTTTGGAATGGAAGAAAACCAAATATTAATTACTTTCATGTGTTTGGGTGTAAATGCTTTGTATTGAATAATGGTAAAGATAACATAGAAAAATTTGATGCAAAATCTGATGAATCCATATTCCTTAGTTATTCACTATACAGCAAAGCATATAGAATGTTTAATAAGAGGACTCTTACTATTGAAGAGTCAATTCATGTTGTTTTTGATGAAGCTAACCCCTCACCATCTAGAAAAGATGAGTGCGTACAATGATGCAGGTATACTACAAAAGGAAATGAAAGATCTAAGCATTCAAGACAAGCCAACATAAGATGGAAATAAAGTGGTAAGCAAGGATCATACTGATTTATCAAAGGAATGGAGGTATGTAACTTCACATCCTAAAGATTTAATTATTGATGATTCTTCTCATGGTGTTAAGATTATGTCTGCAAATAGAGATGCACATGACTGCCTAGCCTTTGTCATAAATTGAACCACATAGCTTAGAAGAAGCTGAATGTGATCCAAACTGGATGATGGCCATGCATGATAAATTAAACCAAATTGAAAAGAATAATGTTTGGACTCTAGTTAGTAGACCTCTAGACCATCCCATCATAGGAACCAAATGGGTCTATAAGAACAAACTAGATGAAAATGGTAAGGTTATGAGAAATAAAGCAAGGTTGGTAGCAAAAGGGTACAATCAAGAGAAGGGCATTAATTTTGATGAAACATATGCTCCTGTAGCAAGACTTGAGGTCATTAGATTACTTCTTGCATTTGCTTGCTACATGAATTTTAAACTCTTTCAAATCGATGTCAAAAGTGCTTTTATTTTTGAATAAGTTTTTGTAGAATAGCCACCAGGTTTTGAAAATCATGCTTTTCCAAATCATATGTTTAAATTGAACAAAGCTTTATATGGTTTGAAACAAGCACCTAGGGCCTGGTATGATATACCAAGCAAATTTTTACTTGAAAACGATTTCAAAAGAGAAAATGTTGACAAAACTCTTTTCATTAAGAACAAAGAGAATGATATGTTAGTTGTACAAATTTACATTGATGATATTATATTTGGTGCAACTAATGAAAATCTTCATAGATAATTTGCTGAGTTGATGCAGGGTGAGTTTGAAATGAACTTTATGGGTGAACTCAACTACTTCCTTGGATTACTAGTCAAACAAATGAAGGAAGAAATCTTTATAAGCCAAGCCAAGTATATCAAAGAAATAATCAAGAAGTTTGGCATGGAAACAAGCAAAGAGACTAGCACACCGATGAGCCCTACCGCGGGCTAGACAAAGATAAAAGTGGATCCAATGTTGACCAAAAGCTATATAGAGGTATGATCGGATCTCTATTATATCTTATAGCCAGTAGACCTGATATCTTGTATAGTGTATGTGTGTGTGCTCGTTTTCAATCAAATCCTAAGGAATCACACATACTTGCTGTTAAAAGAATTATCAAATATTTGAAAGGCACAAGCTATTTAGGTCTTTGGTATTCTAAAGAATCATCTTTGAATTTAATTGGTTTTTATGATGCTGACTATGCTGGTTGCAAAATTGATAGAAAGAGCACTAGTGGTACTTATCAATTTCTAAGATTGAATTTAATCACATGGCGCGGTAAGAAACAAAACTTCGTAGCATTATCCACTACTGAGGCAGAGTATGTTGCTACTGGTAGTTGTTGTTCTCTAGTGCTTTAGATTAAACAACAGCTAGAAGACTTTGGTGTTATACAATCTAAAATTTCAATCAAATGTGATAACACAAGTGTTATAAATTTGACTAAAAATCCTGTTCAGCATTCAAGATCTAAGCACATTGAAATTAGGCACCATTTCATAAGAGATCATGTATTAAATAATGATATTGTACTTGAATTCGTGCCAAATAAAAACCAACTTGCTGATATTTTTACTAAACCTTTAAATTTTGATAGATTTGCAATGATTAGATGTGAACTAGGGTTATGTGACCCGCTCTAGAAACATCCCTACAAACTTAAGAAAAAATTATCTAGGTGACCTCCTTGCCTCACTTTTTCCTGTGTAAAAAGATTTTGAATAAAGTCTAAAAATCACTTTTGTGCTCCCTCTGCTCGAGCCGACTTGAGCAGATAACTTATTGGTCGAGCTGGCTCGAATGTCAGGTCATCTCTTTTTAGTTCGAGCCATAGGGTTTTTCATTCTCGTTTCTATCTTTGACTCTACATTCTTTCCCTCCGAGGAACCTTTCCAAAAACTCCACTCTTCCAAAACTACTTCGGATCTCAGTGTGTTTGTGGGATGGCTCCAAAAAGGGCAGTGGGGAAGAAATCTCGACGGGAAACTGAGGAAGCTCCACAGGAAAGAAGAACCAAATACCGTGAAGACAGCTCTTCTCGAATTCCTCAATCGAATGAAGAACTGAGCCCCGTCTCTCCAAGTCAACAAATTTTCTTGGGAATGCGGCCTATAACAACAGGTAGAAGAGTTTTATTTGAATTCCTTAAGGAAATAGGTTTGGTCATTGGGGATTTTATTGAAAATCAGGGCCGGTGAAATATGTGTTCTTTGGACATTTGGACTTATCCAAATCTGGTTAGAACTTTTTATAAGAACATGAGATTTGGACAAGATCACATTGAGTCTTTGGTCAAAAGGAAAAGAATCCTTATCTCTGAAGAACTACTTGGAAATACCCTGGAAATGCTATTTGAAGGTATAACACATTTGGTCCTAAAGGATAGGACAAGAGCTTTACAGACTGTACTAGAACATACTGATATTGATGAAGTTGGAATCCTTAAAGCTAGCTCATTATCCATTGAAATGAGGTTACTCCATAGCTTCATTAGTAGGATTTTTCTACCCAGGACAGGTCGATTTGATTGGGTGAGTGAGCGAGACTTATACCTTATGGAACTATTGATAATTGGAGATAAAGTCAATCTTCCTGCTATTATGATGAGTCAGATAAAAGAAGCAGTAAAAGAGGTGAAGGCATGTTTGCCTTATGGGATGATTCTTACTCTTTCCTTCTAGGCTGCAAACATTGATCTATCAGGAGAAGATAGTAAAACCCTCCTTCACACTGACACTTATACATCTAAAACCTTACAGAGGATGGGTCATTTGCTATCTGAGAGAACTTGGAAGAAGAAATCTGAAGCACAAGTCACTGAAGAACTAGAAGAAGAACAAGTTGAGATGGAAACTGGTGAAGGTACCTCAATTCCAATCCCTGAACCTCAGCCACTGCAAGGTTCACCAATTCAGATAGCTTTTGATGCATTCATACCAGACTTTACTCCTATTGCTCCTCCTACTCATTCTGATACTCCAATACCTGAACCTGCTCCTGCTACTACTCCAGAACCCTCTACTGTCCATCATGTTGATACCTCTGCATTGCAAGAATTCATTACATAATAATTGGGTAATTTGACTGACTCTATCAATTCTACAATGACTACAATGTTTGGCAAATTTTGCCAGTCTATTAATGTGAGACTTGATCAATTTGGAGGGTAGATTGATGATCTACATAGCAGAATTGATACCCTTGAAGCCTCCAAGATTACAACATGTGCAACAGAGACAAACCTAGAACCCATTCTTCAATTGGTTTCATCAAGTTATGAAACTATTAAGAACTCTATTAGTCAAATACTTGAAGCATATAGAGTTGAAATGGACAATTTAAGAATCAGAATGGGCTCAGTAGAAGAAGGCAGGAGGATGGAAGAAGATTACACAAGAGGAATTGGAATTATAAGGGCTGAGTTTGGGAGACTGAGAGGATCTACGGAAGCCTTTGCCAATGAGCAAGCAAAAGAACTTGTTGGGCTTCACAAGGAAATAAGAAAAATACTGCAGAATTGGAGCAAGTTCAAATTCTGTTTGAGTAGCTACACACCACAGTCATTTCATCCTTTGTCTCTCAACCTAGACCTTCTCCTGGACCTACTTCATCTTCACATCCTAGGAGACCTGCTCCACACCTCTATATCAATCACCTAGATTAGAAAGTCTATCTTACTTTCACATTTTGTACTCTGCACTGAAATTTTCTGTTTGAAATGAAATGAAAGTTTGAATTCTGTCTATCAATTACTCTTGTACTTATGTCTTTGATACAACTATGATATATTTTAATTAGAATATCAAGATGAATATGAGAAAGTGAAATTATCTCAAACAAAGTTTAAATACTTTCTCATTCTATTTTAAAATCTATGCACCATTCTAACTTCACCTTTTTGATTGATTGACAAAAAGGGGGAGAAATTTATGAAGATATTGCATGAAAAGAATAAGATGTGTTTATGTTTGTATTTTTGGTCTGATACATAAAGCTTGAAAAGGATAAAACCTATTTGCTAATACTATAATACATTACATGAAACACGATATGCCTTCTTGTAAGCTCTGACTTATAATAAGCTCTGATATACAATATTTTAAGATGTTTTAAGCTCTGATACATAATGCTTTAAATGTTTTAAGTTCTGATATTTAAAAGCTCTGATACTTAAAGTTCTCTTAGAAACTTTTGAGCTTTGAACTTGCATGAAAAATGTGTTAAAACATGGAGTATCTTATTGAGGGGGAGATTACCTCTCTATGCCCTAATTCTCCTTCCATGGTTTGACACCAATTAAAGTCAATTCTTTTTACTTGTTCATACATTTTTGCAAATATAGTTATACAAGTAATTATAGAGTTTTATCTTACTTTTTCATGCCCAGTGTTTTGTCATCATCAAAAGGGGGGAGATTGTTGACCCCATAAGTGAATTTGATATAACCAAACATTAGAGCATGCATATTTATTTTTAACAACTCTTCAAGTGGTTTACAAGTTTTTATAGGATGATTTAATTGTTCAAACTTCAACTCCTATATCTTTACTTCTTGTTTTGAGTTGTGTTGGAATCTAGTTTTGTAAAGAAGAACCCAATGAAAAAGCTAAGAAAAAATCATGTAAAAGGATTACTTCTATGTGTGTGTGCCTTAGATTTATTTTGAGTTGGTTTGCATGAAATGTGTAAAAGTGTTGGTGAGAGTTTTTTTTTTTGAGTTGAATTATAAAATTCCTGAAGAACTTACTCGAGCTGACCTAACCTCAAAAGAGCCGACTACACCTCATGGCACGCATCAAGGATTATGATACGCAGCAATCCGAGCCAACTCGAAGATATCGAAAAGACTCCAGTAAATCTGAGTCGACTGGAATAAGTCCGAGCTGACTCTTCCAGAGTCCTGTTTTGAAGTTTTCTGAGAACAGATAGACGAGCTGACCCGAATCAGAAAGAGCCGACTCTGCCAGACCTAATTTTGAAGACATGAGAAAGCGAGCCGACCCAAACTGCAAAGAGCCGACTCTTCCATAGTAATGATTTCAGAACCTGAGAAGGGCCGACCAAAGTTCAAGAGAGCCGACTCCTCGAGCTCAAGATTTTCAAAGATATAAGTTCGAGCCGACCCGAGCTATCAAGAGCCGACTGTCTAGAGTGAAGTTTTGCACCCTGAGACAAAGAGCTGACTGCACTGAAGAAATGGTGACTCGATCTATCGACTCGAAGGATCCGAGTCGACTCGAAGGAATCTGAGCTGACTCAAATATCGTTTTCAGGTACATAATGGCTAGTTCCAAAATTTCTTTTTGAATGCCAAAAAGTGCTCCAATGGTCATATGTCATATCCCAATGGTTTACAACGTCTCAAACTGCCTTAAAGTGATGGAAGACCTTATATTTAGGGATTTGAACTTCCTTGAAGCATTTAATTAGTGAGTTCCTCAAAGTTTTGAAGATTTTATTGAATATCTTACCTACCAACAAGGAAGAGAGCACAAGAGCATTCAAGTCAGTCTTCAAGCCTTCACCAACTCTGATATGAAGCTTGAAGTACTTTGGAAAGAAGCCACTGAAGTCATTAAAGTGCATTCAAGTACAATCCAAGTGGACTTCTCTCAAGCTGCACCGGCAACTATCCAACAAATTGAGTTTGTCATTTATTATTGCATTTATTTCAATTCATTTTTGAATTATTTAGGTTATTGGTGAGCCCATTTGAAAAACCAAATAGGTTCTTGGTGAGCCTTTAATAAAAACCAAGTGTTGGGTTCTTGGTGATCTTGGTAAAATCAAGTTAGGTTCTTGGTGATCCTGTGAAAATCAAGTTGGGTTTCTTTGGTGATCCTGTTCAAAACAAAGGGTATTGGGTTTTCTTTGGTGATCCTGTTAAAACCAAAGTGTAGAGATTTTGATTATGATATTGTAAAACAATCTACTGTATTCGGGTGTGAATATAGTGGAAATCTCAAGTGGTATCTTGGATAGTGGATGTATGAGCTGGATTGCTCCAAACCATTATAAATTTTGTGTTTTGTGTTGTGCTTCTTCATTCTTATTTAGTTTCTGCAAGTTACTACTCTGTCACAGCACCTAACATTTTAAAAGGGATTTTTAAGTGCACATTATATGCTTAAATTTTTCAAATTTTTAATTCATCCCCCTCTTGGTTAGCCACCTGGGCAATAGAGAAAATCCCTTTTGCCTAAGAATTTCTGCTTCTTCTTTTATCTTCTTCCATTCTTGAATCTGGATCTTGATTGCTTGATCTTCATCGATCTGTATCCTACCGTGATCCTGAAGGAGGTCACTGGTAGAGGGTCATCCATAACCTGGAGATACGCTTCCGCAATTACTTTGTAGATCAGGGCGTTCGTTCTTGATCGGTACAAGGCTATTCTTGGGTATTTGATTCAACGAACTGGTTGAAGTTGGATCAAAATTCTCAACATTTGGTATCAGAGCAAGGTTTATGGAAGGAAGATCTAAATATCGAAGGGTTTGAAGCAAAGTTTCTTGCAGGTACATTTTCAGATCTCTTGCTTTCTTGATTATAGTAATGGCATCAAGTGGGTTCAAGATAGATTTTGAAAAGTATGATGGCAAGGGGAACTTCACCCTGTGACAGCAAAGAGTTAAAGATTTGCTGGTTCAACAAAGGATCTACAAGGTCTTGGTTAAAGGACCATAAAATATCAGTGTTGAGGAATGGGAAGAACTAGAAAAGATTATGTTTAGTACCATCAGGATGTGTTTGGTTGATTAGGTTTTACCTGAGGTATGTTCGGAGACTACTACAAAAGGTCTTTGGAGAAGACTGGAGAACACATACATGAGAAAGAACATGATAAACAAGCTATGGCTAAAGAAGCAACTGTATAGCTTGAGGATGCCTGAAGTAGGGGACCTTATGGCTCACATTCAGAGGTTCAACCAGGTATGTTCAGAGGTTATGAATCTGGATGTGAAGACTGACGAGGAGGATCGAGCATTGTTGTTGCTGTGTTCACTTCCAGGATCATATGATGGACTCATAACAACCTTGGTGTATGGGAAGGAAACCCTGAATTATGAAGAGGTTGTTGGTGTGCTCAGATCTAATGAGCAAAGAGAGAAGATTTGTAAAGAAAATCCTAACTCGGAGGTTCTTGCTATTAATGAAAGGCAAGGAAGACCTAGGGATAGAGCTAGAGGAAAGTCCAAGGGCAGATCTTAGTCTCGGAACATAAGAACTTGAAATGCTATAAGTGTCATCAGCTTGGGCATATCAAGAAGCATTGCCCCCTTTAAAAAATAGAAAAGGGAAGAGTCAACACAAGTGGAGCTAATGTGTCAGAAGGTAATGGAGGAGATGTACTGATTGTATCTGATGGATTAGTAGATTGGGAGAATACCTGAATTTTGGATTCTGCATGCTCATAGCACTATACCTCACATTGGGAATGGTTTTATACCTACGACAGGTCAGATGGAGGTAGTGTAAACCTTGGTGATGATCACCCTTGTTCGATAGCTGGAGTTGGCACCATTAGGATGAGAATGTATGATGGAGTGATAAGGACTCTGTCAAATGTCAAACATGTACTAGAGTTGGGAAAGAATCTGATTTTTTAGGCTACTTGGAAGAGCAGGAATATGCTTTTAGTTGCCAATCTGGTAGTAGATGTTTGAGGATAACCAAGGAAGCTTTGGTGGTAATGAGAGGAAGAAGATTGAGCAACAATCTATACAAGATGGAAGGCTCAGTTGTGAATGATAGTGCGGAGGTGCTTGCAGTGGCACAGGAGGAACATTTTACTTATAAACTGTGGCACTATTGAATGGGTCATATGAGTGACCGAGGGCTCACGGAGTTAAGCAGAAGAGGGAACATTCCAGTTTTAAAAAAGGATGGGAATAACCTGTGTGAGCCATGCATCTTTGGTAAACAGCATAAGGTGAAATTTGCTGTTTGTACCAAGCCAAGTGAAGAAGCGCTAGATTTAGTGTACTTGGATATTTGGAGACCAGCACCTATTTTGTCCAGGGGTGGAGCAAGGTATTTTGTTACCTTTATTGATGACTTCTCTAGAAAATTGTAGGTATATATGATGAGAGAAAAATCAGATGTATTTGCCCATTTCAAAGCCGGAGGGCTGAGGTAAAGAAGGAGACAGGAAGACATGTGAAGTGCCTTCGATTTGATAATGATGGGGAGTACTCTAGTAAAGAGTTCATAAATTACTGTAAGGAAAATGTGATCAAGTACCATTACACAGTAAGGATGTCCCCACAGTAAAATGGTGTTGCAGAAATGATGAACCAGATACTACTAGAGAAGGCAAGGAGTATGAGGTTGCAATCATCACTATCCAAAACCTTTTGGGGTGATGCTATTACTCTATCATGTTTTCTTGTGAATAGGTCCCTCATTTCAAGTTGAATGGAGGACTTCCAGAAGAAGCTTGGAGTGGAAAGAAGGTGGAGCTTGGCCACCTGAAGATCTTCGGTTGCCCGGCCTATGTGCATGTGGAGGCAACTGAAAGAAGCAAGCTGGATCCTAAGTCGAAGAAGATGATTTTCATCGGGTATCCACAAGGAGTCAAAGGTTACATACTGTGGGATCCTCAATCGTAGAGGACAGTAATTAGTAGGGATATCATATTTGATGAAAGGAGCATCTTGAAGAGATTAGGAAGTTTGAATGGAATTGCAGCTTCTAAGGTGAACAGCAGCGACTGTCCTTCACAGGTGGAGGATAGGCCGTCTACATCAACTGACAAGGGTGCTGCAGTTAAGGTGGAGCTAGGCGGGAAGGTTCTCTTATAATGAAGGATCAGAAAGGGAAATCAGTTGTTCAAAGTGAAGTGCAGGAACAGCCACAAGGAGAAGACTTGCAGGACAGGCAAGGGGAGTGGTGTTGCATAAACCACAGCGCACAATCCGGAAGCCGATGAGATATGGCGTGGATGAGGCAATATCCTATGCACTTATATCCTATTAATGGAGATCCAAAAAACTTTGTAGAAGCCATGGAAAGTTCCAATAAAGAGTCATGGATGCAAGGCATGATGGAAGAGATAGAATCTCTTAGGAGAAATGAGACATGGCAGCTGGTGGATCTACTTGAAAATGCTCATGCAATTGGCTCCAAATGGGTGTTCACAAAGAAAACAGTACCTTCAGAGCAAGGTGGAGTGAGATTCAAGGCAAGGTTGGTAGCAAAGGGATACTCACAAAGGGAGGGAGTTGACTACGCAAGGTGTTTTCTCCTATGGTACGCCATACTTCAATTTAGGTGTTATTGTCATTGGTGGAAAAATATGATATGGAATTGAAGCAGATGGATGTAAAGACAGCCTTTCTATATGGAAGTCTGGAAGAAAAGATCTACATAAAGCAACTTGATGGCTTCATTGAGGTTAGACAGGAGAACAAGATATGTCTACTCTAGAGGTCATTGTATGGCTTGAAACAATCACCTCGTCAGTGGATCACAGATTTGATATATTTATCTTGAGCATTGGATTTTCAGATGTGAACATGACCATTGTATTTATGTCAAGAATGTGGATATTATAAATGCTCTGTATTTACTTCTATATGTGGATGATATGTTGATAGCCAGCAGAAGTATGAAAGCTGTGAAAGGGCTGAAGAAAGCATTGTCTCATGAATTTGAGATGAAGGACTTGGGATCAGCATAGAAAATCCTTGGAATGGAGATTTGCAGGGATGGATGCAAATGAATACTCCATTTATCACAAGGTGGGTACATTAAAAAGATACTCGAGAGGTTTAGGATGGAGAAGGCCAAACCTGCAGATACACCATTACCAGAGCATATTTCTCTCTCGAAAAATCAGAGCCCCTAGACAGAGGAGGAGAGAGAGTACATGGAAAGAGTCATGTATGCCAATGCAGTGGGCAGTGTGATGTATACTATGGTTTGTTGCAGGTTGGATATAGCATATGCTGTAAACCAGGTGAGCAGATACATGGCTGACCCTAGGAAGGAACACTAGAAGGCATTGAAGTGGATTTTGCGATATCTGCAAAGGACTCAAAAGCACGGACTGGTATTTGGTGGGTAGCCAAAAGGACATGGATGGAACTCCATAGAATCAGGTGAAGATTCGAGTCCATTGGAAGGGTTTGTTGATGCAAGCTATGCAGGTGATCTTGATACAAGAAGGTCCATAACTAGATACATCTTCTGCTTGTATGGTGGATCAGTTTCTTGGAGATCAACCCTTTAACCATTACTACTTTGTCTACAATGGAAGCAGAGTACATAGGTATCATGGAGGCTGCAAAGGAAGCACTATGGCTGAGAAGGCTAGTGGCTAAAATGGGGGTGAAACAGTGTATGGTAGTCTTACACAGTGACAGCCAGAGTACCATACACTTGACTCAAAACCCAGTCTATCATGCTCGCACCAAGCATATAGATGTGAGATACCACAGGATCAAGAAGCTGGTGGAGGAAGAAGTGATGCTGGTGAAGATCCATACAAAGGAGAACCAGGTGGATGCACTTACAAAGGCTCTACCAAGGGAATGCTTCTACTTTTGTATATAGTTGATGGGTTTGAGGAGTCTGGCATTTGTAGCCTTGAAGCACCAAGGTGGAGATTGTCAAGTCTCGGGTGGTGTGTTCAAGGCTTATCGGGTCAATGTCCATATAATTGGTCTGGTTTATCATGATTTTCCATGATGTATCTAGAGCTAGGAATGAGTCCGGGATGAGTCCTGGGTGTCTAGGCTAAGTTTTTGGTCAGTCTGGGTCTTAGAGTCGGCTTTTCTGGTATAAGAGTCGGCTCTATTAGTTAGCATATCTCAGAACATGGGAGTTTGCTCTGGTCGAGTCGGCTCGATGGGATTCGAGTCGACTAGATTGGACAATTTGGTAACCCTGTAATCTGAACGAGTTAGCTCGACCGGATTCGAGTCGGCTCGGTTATACAGTCAGAAAATCCTGTGGTCTAGAAGAGCTAGCTCTGATGATTAGAGTCGACTCGGTTCCAGGGTCTAGTCGACTCTAGTGACTAGAGCCGGCTCGAATGATGGGTGGGCTATTTTTGAACGGTGCCAGCTGGAGGGAGTTTTGGGGTTCTCAATCATGTGCGACCGAGGTATATATATATTGTAACTTCTTGAAAGTTTGATAAGAAAAAGAAGAAGTGGAGTAACGAACTTCTCGTTGGTGGAATCAGAGAAAACCCCTTTCTCCCAAGAATTTCTCCTTTTTCTTCTCTTCTTCCATTCTTGAATATGGATCTTGATTGCTTGATCTTCAACGATCTGTCCTACCATGATCCTAAAGGAGGTCACTGGCAGAGGGTCATCCACAACCTGGAGATACGCTTCTGCGATTGCTTTGTAGATCAGGGCGTTCGTTCTTGATCGGTACAAGATTGTTCTTGGATATTTGATTCAATGAATTGGTTGAAGTTGGATCAAAATTCTCAACAAGTCCTTACTTGGGTTCTAGTGAGGTTTTGGCTGCAATTTCCTATTGTTGTAGTGAGCTTAATCAGTAGTCTTCCTAGAGTAGAGGGAGGAAAGGGTAATAGGCTATGACGATTTTCAGTGATAGAGAATAATTGGAGTTGGGGTCCTAGATTTCAGCCAGAATTTGGTATACCCCACAACTCCCAACATGTTCATCATAATCAGGAGGAAGGAAGACTCCTAGCAGGAGTCCTCTTCTTTATGGCATGCACGCGGCATGTGCCATGCTGGTCCAAACATCGTAAGGCTTGTCAAATTATGAGTAGGGTGGCAATTTCAACTAATCCATTAGGTATTTGACCCAACCTGACCTGTGTGGGATGGGTTCTACTTGACCCGTTTAAAACTTGTAACACATATATATGGATTCTAAAAAAATATGCAAAATCGATTTAATTTAGGTATAGATAACGATATACCCTGATTCGATATAGTTTTAATCTAAATCTTTCTTTAAAAATTATAATTATTTTATAATATTTATATGATAAGTTTTTTGTCTGTCTAGATTGAACCCTCTTATCTACCCGGCTTGACTCTACCTGCATTTTTACTTGACCCAAATCAAGATAGGCACAGGACAAGCATAGATGTGGAATTTTTAATTATAAGGTAGATATTGTTATTGGTTGATCCAATCCATTGCCATCAGCTTTTTGACCCAAGCACGTTGCATGAAAGCCATGTGGAGCCCCTTCAATGGGCCATACTACCTCAAGGACCCCCAGCAAATGTTGCTTCCCTATAAAGACTCCAGCTCAAAATTAAGTAAAACCTCCTTTGCTCTTATCATGCAAAGGAGAGAGAGGGAAGGTGGTAGGTTGAGAGGAGGTCAGCCCAAACTCTAGATATGATCAAAGCCTTCCATTGGTCCATACTCTAAACCCGAATACTTTCTAATTTATTATCAAAATATGCTAGCCTTAATTTCAGATATACAACAGTTTTCCTTGTAAAAAATAAATTTATGGGAAATATCAATAGGCCATTGTGTAAAATAGCAGTACAAAAGAAGAACCTCGCTCCACTGGTTGCTACAAGCCTCTAAATTTCTAATCAGATGATAGTTTGCTTGACTTTTCCTTAACTACTGGATAATTACGAAGGACTTCTTATTTTTATTTTTATTTTTTTTGTGCGATGATAAGGGGGCAAAAGAAGCCACGCGACCATTAGTGACATAAGAGAGAAATCTTCAAAGTCGTTTATCCCAAAACAAATCATGATGGAGAAAAAGGTGAGGAAAAAGTTATTGCCACTTTTGCCATCAAATCGTCTTTCACATGACTTTGGCTATACCCGAGGATCTCTCAGCCTTTTTCGATGGAATGGGATGTTGCTCTTGAGCAACTTTCAAATGAAGACATACAAGAATAGTTCCTTGATCAATGATAATCGATAAGAATCCTTCAATACTCAAGTTCAAGGAAGAGAGATGGGCAAAAACAACCAGAACTAAAATCAATGGAGAAGATTGAATAACTATGTAAGAGTGGTAAGGAGGCATTGCGGCTTTTTTGGCTTACCTTGTCAATGTTCCCTCTTACTAATTTATAGAGTTACTTGGGATAACTAAATCCCATTGAAAGCTGGCCTTCTTTGACACAGATAATAAATTTTCATTGAAATATTGGGATCTTGTGTGGAGACCCGACCTTTGGATAGTTTTGGGCTGAAGTCGGCAAGGCATGCCGACTTCAGTTCAAAAACCAAAAAAAAAAAGTGGACAAGGGACCGAAATAGGGGATTTCCTTTCCCTGTTCATTCAACCGAAATCGTCACCGAGAAATAGGGAAGGGAGGCCTACAGGAGCCGAAATCACCGGTGAAGCATCATGGAGGAGCAGGACTGCCAATCGACCAGTTTCTTTTTTGTATGGCAAGGAGATCTATCGTCTTCTCTTTAAAACCCCCTCCCCCTCCACTGGAGTTGGCGGCAGCACTCTCCCCCTCCTCCCTTTCTTTTCTCTCTCCTTCCTCTTTCTCTCTCTTCTCTCTCTCCTCCCTCTCTCCTTCTCTTTCTCTCTCTCCTTTCTCTCCTCTCTCTCTTCCTTCTCTCTCCTCTTTCTCTCTCCTCATCTTTTTTTTTCTTTTTCTTTTTTTTTTTTTTTTTTTTTTTTTTTTCTTTCCTTCTCTTCCCTTATTTTTTTTCTCTTCTCCTGAATCGAGGCTTCTCCCTTTTCTTCCTCTCCTCCCAAACCCCATGTTCTTCAACTGGCTTGACTGAACGAGGTTTCCCCACGATTGCCGGCAGCCATGAGAGGTGGTCACCGGGAAGGGTCTCGATGGATCGGAGATGAACGATGGTGCCCATCGACGAGGTAGGTTCGACAAAACTAAACCAAAACCCTGGCTTTCTCCTTGGTTCGGTCGAATAGGCCCGAGCGAGCCTCCCATGGCCATCGGAAGCCATGAGAGATGGTTGACGAAGGAGGGAGCTCGCTGGACAGAGAAGAGGGGAGGGCGGCACGATCACGGCGTCCGTCCTGTTCTTCCCATGATCGACGTAGCCTATCACAGCCACCCTTTGGAGCCTGCTCGGGCTGCCAGTGGCAACGACAGTAGTGCCTGTCGAGGAGGGAGAAGCATGAGAGGAGGGAGAGAGTGCTGCCGCCATCGCCGGTAGAGGGGGAGGGGGTTTTAAAGGGAAGATGATTGATCTCCTTGCCGTACGGAAAAGAAACTGGTCGATCGGCAATCCTGCTCCTCCACGACGCTTCGCCGGTGATTTTGGCTCTCGCACGGCCTCCCTTCCCTGTTTCCCGGCGACGGTTTCGGTCGAGCAAACAGAGGAGGAAATCCCCTATTTCGGTCCTTTGTCCCTTTTTTTTTTTCTGATTTTTGAACTGAAGTCAGCATGCCTTGCCGACTTCAGCCCAAAACAGCCCAATGGCCGGGTCTCCACATAAATTTGCATCACTGTTTTATATTGTTAGAAAGCAATAGATCACAAATTTACACCTCAAAAAGAGGAGGGTTTCTGGTGCAAGAAATCAAGTTCTAGCTTTTGTGGAATTTAAGTTGAGAAAAGCTGCATCAGAATTTATGAAACCATGTATGTTAGGATCATGCTAAGTTACAGAGTGGAATCTCTGCTTTAAAATATCCATAAATTATGTTTATTTGTCATCTGTTACATTTGTTAGAATGATGTGATACTAGTATAATACTTGATTTTCATAGTTTTGTATCTCAAATGCTCCATTTGCCTAAATCACAGTGCTTCGGATCTTGTTTTATTTGCAAGTTTGTAATTATATGACATTTCTGAGATTAAAATGGGTGTGCTTCATCCAAAAGTTAATATCAACTTGTTCTGGATGCTACCAAGAAAAACAAAAAATGCTTGTGTTCATAACATTCAATTGAAGTTCAAGATCTTTTCTTTTCCAAATGATAGTTTTCATCAATTATTAGTAATGTTACCTCAAGATGACAGGGTGATTTATGAAACTACTAGGGGTACCCATTCTTTGATTCCACTTGGTGAAATTCTTTTTTCTAAAGAACTATGGAGGACAAGCATTACCTTTATGATATTACTTCACTTTGATCTTGCAGTTTCCTTCAAGCAACATTTATGTGCATTCTAATTTTCACAAAGGTGACTGCAGTTGCTAGGCACAGTGTGTGGAAGGAACTCAGCATGTTTTGACTTAGTATTCCTCCTGATGTGGTGATCTCCAGAGCCTTTTTACCATTCCGTTAATATGAATGTTAAACTCAAGTTTCAATATTGATTGTTGTGAGATAATTTTTGTGACCTGATAACTAGAGCCGAAGTTGGTGATTTAATACTAAGCAATTCGTTAACAATGTAAATGCACACTGACAAGTATCCTTTCTTGTATGTTTTATTGATTTCTTGAAGCAATATTTGCTTGACATTGCTAAATAGGAACGTGGATAATCTGTTCACTCAAGACTTCAATTTGAACATCAAAAGTATTTTGTTGTAGTCAAGCTTTTTGTAGGAGATAGTGACATCAATATCTAATGGCAATTCAAACCGGTTATTTTGTTATTCCTATTTGGTGGAAGCAATTATGTTGCCCTGATGCCCTCCGTAGAGTTCAGAATGCTTGAAGAACTTCAGGATCCAACACTCTTCTAGTGAACCGAAAAAGTGTCTACATGAATGGTTAATGTACGAAGAATGTCTTGTGAACAATAGGTGAAGCCCAACCTTCTCAAGAATTGCAAATTATATATTTGTATAAAAAATGCAAAAAGATTTTTGGCATCTACACATACATTCTAATATTCCCTTATTATAGTTCATTGTAACAAAAGTCATGGAAAACAAAATTTTATACTTTGACCATGGACAATTGTATATCTATAAAAATACTAATATACATAATTATTTTTAGTATAAATATATTATATGTAATTATATAAAGAAAAAAAATCTTAGAATTGAGCATATAAAACAAACCATACTTCTTCTATCTATGAGAAATACCCCATCCCAAAATCCTCTCCCTTCTCCCATCATGCCAACTTTTTCTCCATAAGCATGTATATGTGTTGCCCAGTAAGCAACCCAAGAGGGAGGTGAATTGGGTTTCTAAAAAAAGTTAAATTCTAGAAAGCAAGTAAGCATCAATTCAAAACAATTCAAGTGTTAGTGCTTATGAGTTTCTCGAGTATATGTAGCAGAATTTAAAAAGACAAGAGCAAACCAAATGAAGGTAAAAAGAGAGAGCAAACAACACAAACACACAAGGTTTTACAGTGGTTCGGTGCATACCAAAACACTTACATCCACTCCCCAAGATCCACTTAGGATTTTCACTATAATCTTTCTTGATTACAGTCGATTAGTTTTCCGGGCTCACTAATCACAATCCAACTTGTTTTCACCGGGAATACAAGTCAAAACCCCTTTGGTTTTGTGGGCTAATCAAAAACCTTGTTGGTTTTATGACCTGGGCTCACCAACAACCTCCTTGATTTTGTAAAATAGGCTAACCAAAAACCTCCATTGGTTTTAACACAAAGGCTTACCAACAAATCTCCACTTCTAGTTTCAAATCCCTTAAAACTAGAAACATAAGAAAGAAATCAAGAATATAGTAAAGAATACAAAAAGCTTTCAATATAAAGCAAGTATCTCTTTGAAGCTCTTAAAAACTTGTTGTGGATGCTTGTCCTCAATTTGTTAAAGCCTTAAATATAACTTGAATGATTGAACTTGAATGCATTTTAATGCTTTGGAAGCTTGAAAGCTTTTCTTCACTTGAAAGTAGATGAAGACTTGAAGAATATTCAATGTAAACTTGTTCTCTTCTTTCCTCTTTATTTAAGAACCCTTTAAATACCTCTTAGAGCCTTAAATAGCTGGATATGACCATTGGAGGGCTGAAACTAGAGGGCAAATGGGTCAATTATGTGCTTCAAAAAACTAGCCATTATTGTGCAGTCTGAACTTCAAGTGTCGATACTTCGAGTCATGAATCGACACCTTTGTCGACACTTGTCTTCTATGAGTCAGCACTTAGTTCAAAAATTATTCTTCGAAGCTTTCTGAAAATCTCAGGTGAGTCGACATTTCTTCTGGTGAGTCCATACGTGAGTCGACACTTGATCTTCATGTATCGACACTTGAGAGAATTTCTCGAAACTCAGCATGTTCTATAAACATTTTATCTCAGGTATTGAGTCAACACATGAGTCGACACCTAGTCTTCATGAGTCGACACTTAAAGCGTGCCATTGAAACTCCTTTTGCATATTAGATTCTGGCTTCCGTGAGTCGACACTTCATTCCCATGAATCGACACTTCATTGAAACTTTTCGAAACAATGCTTAGTCTTCTTCAATCTTAACATTTAATCCATTTCAAGTTATTCTTATATTCTTAAGTCCATTCAAACTTGAGATTTTTATTTGGGAAGGGAACTTCTTTAACTGTATGACAAGCAACCTTTTAACTAAGTTGATGAGTACCTTTTTTTGATAAAATATATTTAAATAAATAATTAGTACTCAAATATATTTAAGTATTTTATTAATCATCAAAATCAATATGGGAGTCAACAATCTTTCCTTTTTGTTGATAACAAAACCTTTAAGTATATGCATATGAAAGCTCAAAGATTTTCAACAGGTATAAAGCTTAAGACAACAAATATCAGAGCTAATGATGATACATATCGAAGTCTACAAAAGTGTTAAATGACAAGGAATAAGACTTATTGATACTGTATCAGAGCTGTATATAAATGTATGAGGAAATGCAAAGATATACATAAAAGTAATTATCAAAAATAGTGATTTTAATGTATCAAAGCTGTAGATCATAATGTAGCAGAGTTATGATAAAAAAGCTTTCAAAGCAAAGATGTACAGATATGTGTACATGAATGTTGCTCAAAAAGAGTATTAAAATATTTCCAAAAGATAGACATTTTAGCATTAAGAGTATCAGAGTAATAATGATAGTAAGAAAGGGCTTTTAAGAGTAACAAATCATTAACCAAGCACCAAGATCATAAGGAGTATCAAGATATGTAAAATTGAAAAGTATCAGATCAAAGTGATAAATGTGTAACAGAACATACAACTGAAGGGTATGAATGAAGGACAAAACATTAAAAACAAGCTCCCCCTTGATAAATGATCTGAAAACTAATTTTCAAAATAATTTTGTTTGAAAGGATTTTCAAAAAGATATTATCTACTTTAGTAAAAAGACTTTCTTGCTCCCCCTCACTTATAGCATTGATTTTTGCCAAAAAGGTTTTATCAATTCTCATTAATACTAGCATTTTTGCATTTTCTATTAAATCTTTAAACCTTTGAACTTTCAATTAAATTTTCAAGTATTCCTACATTTTCAAAAAATTAATCCTCCAAATATTCTCCCCCTTTTTGTCATTATTAAAAAGAGGTGAAATAAAAGAAAAAATAAAACAACAGGTATGCAAAAATTATTGATTCATTGCAGAAAGTTGCACTGATAAAAAAAAGGTACATGACATAAGAAAAGTCAATATATATATATAATATTGCAAGAATTTGATACAAGATACATCAGGAATTGAATAAAGATATTTATGACCAGTACAGACACAAAAACATCAAACATAGACAGGCTAATACATAGACTAAATACTGAGATACAGATGGGCTAATACATAGACTAAACCTAAGGAGTAGTCTCCTCATCAGAGGAAGATGGAATATCTAAAACAACAGGCCCTATATCCCTAGAAGGTCGAGGTCGTGGCCACATCGACTGGAGATCAGATAGCCTGGTCTGGGTAGGTCTATGTGTCTCGCCACGTGCTCAGCCTCTACCTCTGCCACGTTTGATGTAGGTCCTTCCTCTCGCTGGTGCTAAGGAGGAAGAAGGAATATCAAAAGTAGGAGCAAAGTGAGTGGTGGGAGTAAATAAGGGGGGTGTGTCATCAAATGCTGGTCCTGAAGAAAGGATATGAAAACCAGGCATATAGAAACCTAGTTCCCGAATCAAAGATGACGTGTGAAGAGTAGGGGAATGAATCACAAGTGTATCAATAGAATAAATGATAGGCATAGGAGCAGGAAGGGAAGTAATAGATGGATCATGAAAAGTGGATGAGTTGTGTAAGATAGGAGTCTAGAAGGATGATCAAGAATGATCAGGAATAGGGGTCCTAGACTCATCAGTAGCTATATCTGGCTCTAGCTCCGTCATACAATCTCTGACATCAAACTTTATGGAGTCAGCCTGATCATTTGCAGTATCTGGTGCTGGGGGTGCTGCTGGTGCTAGAGGTGAATCTGAGTGAGTAGAGGGAGGTGCTCTGCTCGATGAAGATCTTGCCAATAAAGCTAAAATAGCAGATATACCATCTCTCAGGCCATGGTGGCTCTCTCTCATCTCCAAATGTATCTGATCAACCCACTGTTTGATGATCACCGTATCTGACTCCAAATGGATGATCATGTCCTCTATAGAATCTCCAGTGGCTAGCTTCTCTGAGTATGGTGGACCAGCTAGCTCAGGCTGAGTTGTAGGCTCAGGCTGTGCCTCTGGAATCTCTCTGTGTACCTCAGAAGGTCCACCCTCACCAGCGAAAATATGCTCCTCCTCTACTGCCTCATCATCTACATCGGTGGTCTGACCTGATATGCATCGTCTCCACTGACCTTTGACTAGATGATAGCCCATCCTATGGAGAGACCTCATGTCATAGACATCTATGTGCAATAACTGTCTATAATCCTCTCCATTACAGTCCATCCATATGCCCTGAACAGTATCATCAATCCCATACTGTAGGGCAGGCAAAGCCTCCGATTGGTCACTGCCTCCATCATCTGATGAACCATGAGTGCCGGAAGATAGACTAGAGAATGCCTGAATCAAAGAAACCATGACCAGTAACTCTTGCTCAGTAATAAAATCGAATTGTCCTGTCTTCGATAGAAGGATCCAGGCGATGATAAGATGTAGTAACCTTATCTCTGATGAAAGTTTGGAAGCAACAATTGATGCTCCCTCAATGATATCATCAGTCTCGAAAATGCATCTCAGTCCCCTACATCTGTCCACTAATGCATCTACTACTGATCCAACCAAAAGAATTTGCCAATGTCTGCTCAGGATCTCAGCAGTCAAAGGGATCTCTCTCCCGCGGACCTCAACTATCCATCCATCAGCACCTTTGGCTAAAGATCCATAGAACTCTCTGACTAAGTCAGGGTAGAATCTCTCAGAAAGAGTACAGAACTCAGCTAGGCCAGCATCTCTCAACCACTGACCAATCTGGAAGTGATGCATGTCCAAGAACTCAAAATCAACTCGCCTCCCACCAACGACAGCCTTGGAACTCATCCTACTCACTACTGACGGTCTGACGGGAATATCTGGCTAAACCTGGGGCTCCGCTGGCACTAAATCTTCATGTCTAGCTTTCGTTCGATGCTCTACTTCTAGCTCAGATGTTCGAGGTCTCTGGACAACTTGTTTTCTAGGTCCCATTCCCAAGGAAACATGTCAATGGGCAAATGTGGGAGAAAATCAAGGGTTTTCATGGTGGAAAAACTGTGAGAATCGGGTGATGAACAGTGAAAATCAAAGAAAAACAACTCCAAATAAGAAATCAAGTCAATTGAATAGAGTTTGGAGGGAAATGGAGGGTGAGAAATATCTCAAGGATGAGTCAACTCATGAAATTTCGAGGAAAGTGGCAAGAAATCGCTCAGAATGCCCTATTTCTTCTCGGAATCCTGTCAGTCAAGTGTCGACTCACGACCTTAGGTCAAGTATCGATACTTAGAGGCATCGACACTTGGAAGTGTTAACACTTTGACAAAAATCTGACAAAAAATAGAGAAAAAATTACAGAAATCCATGATAAATTAATTCAAGTAAATATGATTGATTTGATATAATATTGAAGAGTATTAGCTTAGAAAATTTTAAGAAAGGAGATCAAAATTCAGTCAAAAGGATTGATGACTCCTAATTCCCTTTTAATCATACAGAACTTATCTTCTTGAAGCGGTTTGGTCAATATATCGGCCAATTGTATCTCAGTACAAACAAACTCAAGCATAATATCATTATTCTCAACATGATCTCTAATAAAATGGTGCCTAATTTTAATGTGTTTACTCCTAGAGTGTTGAACAGGATTTTTAGTTAGATTTATTGCACTTGTATTATCACATCTTATGGATGTCTTATTTAATTTGATTCCAAAATCTTCAAGTTGTTGCTTAATCTACAGGATTTGAGCATAATAACTTTTAACTACAATATATTCAGCCTCAGCTGTAGATAGTGCAACCAAAATTTATTTCTTGCTAAACCATGAAATTAAGTTAACTCCAAGAAATTGGCAAGTTCCACTAGTGCTTTTTCTAATTAATTTATATCCAACAAAATCAACATCAGAATATCCCATCAAATCAATTGAAGAATCTCTAGAATACCATAAACCAATATCAATAGAACCAGATAGATATCTAAGAATGCACTTTACAGCCAATAAATAAGATTCTTTAGAATCAGAATGATATCTAGCACATATGCAAATACTAAATATGATATCTAGTCTACTTGTAGTCAAATACAGTAAAGAACCAATGATACTTCTATATAGTTTTTGATCAATACTTTTACCATATTCATCTTTATTAAGTTTACAAGAAGGGCTCATAGATGTACCTAATGGTTTGGTTCCCTTCATCCCAAACTTGTCTAGAATTTTTCTTGTATACTTAGCTTGGTTGATGAAGATCCCTTCTTTAGTTTGCTTGATTTGAAGTTCAAGGAAGAAATTGAGTTCATCCATCATACTCATCTCGAATTCTCCCTGCATGAGCTTAGTAAACTCTTGACAAAGTATTTCATTAGTAGAACCAAAAATGATATCATTAACATAAATCTGTACTACTAAAAGTTCATCATTTTTCTTTTTCAAAAATAAAGTAGTATCAACGTGGCCTCTAAAGAAATCATTTTTAATCAAAAATTTACTGAGCCTTTCATATCATGTCTGGGATGTTTGTTTTAAACCATAAAGTGCTTTGTGAAGTTTGAAAACATATTAGGATGTACATGATTTTCAAATCCAGGTGGTTGTTCTACAAAAATTTCTTTAGCAATATAATCATTTAAAAATGCACTTTTGACATCCATTTGAAAGAGTTTGAAATTCATAAAACATGCAAAAGCAAGTAGTAATCTTATAGCTTCTAATCTAGCAACTGGTGCAAAAGTTCATCAAAATCTATACCTTCTTCTTGATTATATCATTTTGTTACCAACCTAGCTTTATTTCTAGTAACTATACCATTTTTATCTAGTTTATTTCTAAACACCCATTTTTTCTATTAGTGTCCAAACATTGTTTCTTTTAAATTGATTTAATTCCTCTTGCATAGCAATTATCTAATTAGGATCTTTTTCAATTTCTTTAATATATTTTGGTTCAATTTGAAAAACAAAAGCTATATAATCACATTCATTTTTAATTGAAGCTCTAGTTCTTATCCCTCTCGATGGATCACCTAAGATCAATTCTTTAGAATATCCATGAGCATACCTCCATTCTTTTGATTGATCTTTGTGAGTAGGAGTGGACTTTGTAGCTTCTTCTCCATCCTTTTTGCTTTGATCTTCTTCATCTTCTTTGAAAGGGGGATCATCCAAAGTCGGCTTCTTTAATCCTTCAGCACCTGCACACTCATCAGAAACATCCTCTTTTCTCGAGGATTTGTTAGTAGATTCTTCAAATATAACATATACTTATTCTTCTACTACTAAAGTTTTCTTATTAAATATTCTATATACCTTGTTAGATGTAGAGTATCATAAAAAGATACCTTCATCTGACTTGGCATCAAATTTACCTAAATTATTTTTTTCATTATTTAGAATAAAATAACAACAACCAAAAACTCGAAAATACTTCAAAGTGAGTTTGTAAGGTATTTTTTTTAAAATAGGTTGGATTAAAACACGGTTTAAAATGTAACAAGCTGTATTAACTACTTCAATCCAAAAATATCTCGATAAATTATTTTCAAAAAGCATTATGCATGCCATTTCTTCTAAGGTCCTATTCTTTTTTTTCTACTATCCCATTTTATTGAGGTGTCCTAGGTACAGAAAAATTGTGATCAATTTCTTTTTCATTGCAAAAAATTTCAAAATCTTAGTTTTCAAATTATGTGCTATGATCACTTCGAATAGAGATAACTGAAATACATTTTTCATTTGAAACTTTTGATAAAACTTTATAAAAGCTGAAAATGATTCATCTTTATGAGATAAAAACAAAACACATGTAAATCTAGAAAAATCATCCATTATAACTAATCCATATCTCTTGCCTCCTAGACTAGTTGTCCTAGTTGATCCAAAAAGATCCATATAGAGTAGCTCTAATAGCCTAGAAGTTGAAACAAAGCTTTTTGGTTTGAAAGATATTTTAGATTATTTTCAAAATTGATATGCTTCACATATTTTATCTTTTTCAAAACTAATTTAGGTAAATCTCTTACTAAATCTTTTTTACATAATTTTGAAAGAAGATGCATGCTTGCATGACCTAATCTATGATGTCAAAGCCAGCTAGTTTCATTTAGTGTAGAATTCATTGCAACTAGGCATTCACCATCATGTAAAAGTATATTATCAAGATCAACAAGATAGATGTTGCCATGCCTATTTCCAATAAATTTCACTTTATTAACACTAGGACTAGCTACCATGCAAAGAGATGATTCGAAAATAATTTTAAAACCTTTGTCGTAAAATTGACTGATGCTAAGTAAATTGTGTTTCAAACCTTCGACAAAAAAATATTATCTATACAAGTGGAAGGGAAGATGTAAACTTTACCAATACTAATTATTTTTCCTTTGCCATTATCTCTGAAAGTTACACTCCCTCCATTAAGTTCCTCAAGAGAGGTGAATTGCTTCACATCTCCTGTCATGTGTCTTGAGCAACCACTGTCGAGATACCACAATCTTTTCTTTTATTTGGTTGCAAGATACACTACAAAATAAATTAAGTTTTGATTTTAGGTACTCAAGTTATCTTGATCCTTTAGGGTTAGTAACTTGAATGGTTCCTTTTAAAATCCAAACCTTCTTGGAACTATTTATTTTCCTAAGGTCATAATGGTATGCTTTATGACCTGATTTTTTACATGAAATGCATGTGATGCTTGATGATACAGATATGAAGAAATTTTTAAAATATTTTTGCTATTTTTGAGGTCTAAAACTTAAAGCAGCTTTGTTGAAAATAGCTCTTTGATTGTTTAACAAAAGATTTAACTTTTCAAACTAAAAGTAAACTTTTCTACAAAAGGCTTTACCTTTTCAAGTTCATTTTTGAATTTCAAATTTTTAGTTTCAAGATCTTTATTCTTCTTTAAAAGTTTATTGTTTGAAATATTTACTTTGGATCTTTTCAAAACTTCATTTTTTATAGATAAAGCATTTCTTTGTTTTTCCAAAACATTGATTTTGCTCTTTAAATCATTAACTTCATTCATAAGATTATTGTTTTTATGAGAAAAAGAGTTTGCATGCTTTTTTAATTTTTTGTTTTCAATCATAATCAGTTTGTAATCATGCATAAGCTCATCAAAGGCATTTCTAAGTTCATCAAAAGTATAATCAAGTTCAAATTCAGAATTTACCTCTTCTTCTTGTTATGCTGTGAAACAAAGATTGGTGACTTCGGTTTGTTCTTCATCTGAACTGGAGTCCTTACTATCACTTCAAGTTGCCATCATTGCTTTCTTTCTAAATTTCTTCTTGGATTTCTTTAGGAGAGGGCAGTCATACTTGCAATGTCCCGGCTTCTTGCATTTGAAGCATATTGGTAGTTCTTTCCCCTTTTCTTTTTCTTTTTCCTTTCTTTTTCCTTTTCTTGCTTGGTTAAGCCCTTTTTCTATAGGAAAATTTATTTTTCTTCATAAATCTTCTAAACTTTCTTGCTATGAGTGCTTCTTCATCCTCATTCTCTTCTTCTTCTGATTCCTCATTTGAAGACTCTTCTTGTATTGTAGATTTGAAGGTTATAGTCTTCTTTTTCTTATCTATATCTATTGCTTTTTTGCTTCAAGTTCAACTTATAAGTCATGAGTGAACCTACCAGTTGCTCCAATGAAAGTTTCTTAATATCTTTGGCTTCTTGAATGGCTGTTACTTTGGGATCCCAAGTTATTGGAAGAGACCTGAGAATTTTATTAACAAGATGGTATTAGACATAGTTTTACCAAGGCTTCTCATGCCATTTACAATATTTGTGAATCTAGTGTACATGTCAATTATAGATTCATTAGGTTCCATACGAAACATTTCATACATATGTACAAGCATGTTAACTTTTATATTTTTTACTTGATCGGTACCCTCATGAGTGACCTCAAGTGTGTCCGATATTTATTTGGCTGAGGTGCATGTAAAAATCCTATTGAATTCACTAGGATCCAATGCATAGTAGAGGAGATTCATTGCCTTAGCATTGATCTCGGATTATTTAATATCATTTTCATCCCAATCCTTTTCAAGTTTTGGGATGGAAACACCATTAACAACAATCGAAGGAATGTGAGGACCTTTATCTATAATTTTTCATAAATTATAATCAATAGAATGCATATTTTTCTCATTTGTGTTTTCCAATAAGTATAATTTGTGCCATTAAAATAAGGAGATCTATTTAAGGCTTGTCTCTCAACTATACTAGTACCAAGTGGGGCTGCCATAAATCTTTACTCAAGGTGGTTAGACCTATACACTGAGAACGTGGCTCTAATACCACTTGTTGCCCATTAAGTAATCCAAGAGGGGGATGAATTGGGTTTCTAAAAAAAAATTAAATTCTAGAAACCAAGTATCAATTCAAAACAATTTAAGTGTTAGTGCTTATGAGTTTCACAAGTATATGCAGTGAAATTTAAAAAGACAAGAGCAAACCAAATGAAGGTAAAAAGAGAGAGCAAACAACACAAATACACAAGATTTTATAGTGGTTCAGTGCACACCAAAGCACTTACATCTATTTTCAAGATTCACTTGGGATTTTCACTATAATCTTTATTGATTATAGCCGATTAGTTTTCTGGGCTCACCAATCACAACCAACTTATTTTCACCGGGAATACAAGTCAAAATCCCTTTGATTTTGCAGGCTAACCAAAAATTTTGTTGATTTTATGATAGGCTCACCAACAACCTCCTTGTTTTTGTAAAATAGGCTAACCAAAAACTTCGTTAGTTTTAACACAAAGGCTTACCAACAAATCTCCACTTCTAGTTTCAAATCCCTTAAAACTAGAAATATAAGAAAGAAATCAAGAATATAGTAAAGAATACAAAAAGCTTTCAATATAAAGCAAGTATCTCTTTGAAGCTCTTGAAAACTTGTTGTGGATGCTTGTCCTCAATTTGTTGAAGCCTTAAATATAGCTTGAATGATTGAACTTGAATGCACTTTAATGCTTTGGAAGCTTGAAGGCTTTTCTTCATTTGAAAGTAGATGAAGACTTGAAGAATATTCAATGTAAACTTGTTCTCTTCTTTCCTCTTTATTTAAAAACCCTTTAAATATCTCTTAGAGCCTTAAATGGCTGAATATGATTGTTGGAGGGCTGAAACTAGCCATTGGAGGGCGAAAGGGTCAATTTTGTGTTTCAAAAAACTAGTCGTTACTGTGCAGTCTGAACTCCAAGTGTCGATACTTCGAGTCATGAGTTGACACTTGTCTTCTGTGAGTCGGCACTTAGTTTAAAAATTATTCTTTGAAGCTTTCTGAAAGTCTCAGGTGAGTCGATACTTCTTCTGGTGAGTCAATACGTGAATCGATACTTGATCTTCATGTGTCGACATTTAAGAGAATTTTTCAAAACTCAGCATGTTCTGTAAATTTTTTGTCTAAGAGTTGAGTCGACACGTGAGTTGATACCTAGTCTTCATGAGTCGACACTTGAAGCGTGCCACTGAAACTCCTTTTTGCGTATCAAATTCTGGTTTCTGTGAGTTGACACTTCATTCCCATGAGTCGATACTTCACTGAAACTTTTCGAAACAATGCCGAGTCTTCTTCAATCTTAATATTTGATCCATTTCAAGTTATTCTTATGTTCTGAAGTCCATTCAAACTTGAGATTTTCATTTGGGAAGGGAACTTCTTCAACTGTATGACAAGCAACCTTTTCACTAAGTTAATAAGTACCTTTTTCTGATAAAACATACTTAAACAAATAATTAGTACTCAAATATACTTAAGTATTTTGTTAATCATCAAAATCAATATAGGAGTCAACAATATGATACATAAAAAATAGTAGCATGTGTGTATATACACACACACACATATATTTGTATTAAATTATATCCTACCATAATAGTTATTATGATGTTTAAAATAATATTTAGGATACTTAGATGGTCACACTAGAACTTTCTCCATTAACATGGAATAATTTTTTTTTTTTTGAGATTTTTGAGGATAATGTGTCTCCCTTGGTTGGTGGTTGAAACTAGAAGAGGATTGATTATTTTTTGATAATTTGTGTTAACTTTATATTATTTCCATTTATGAATGCCCGGTGATATCATGCCTTGACATTCTTGATTCCATGGCATTGATTTATAGACTTCACACAGCATGGATCATGTTTTGATCAGCCACAGGAGTCTAAGGCTAGTCCTTCACATCAGCCCGAGGCCAGTCCATCCTCACTTGTGTAGTAGATTGAGTCACAGCACAATCCTCCTGCTAAGGAGGTTGTTATGGATGAGATGCACATCTAGGATAATATTATATATTCATGACTATTAAGATTTAAATATTAATTGTTATTGATTGATTATTAATTTTATATGTTTGTTGTAGATGGATCGGGAAGAGTAAGGGTTAGATGTGGATTTACACGGGCAAGAGATAGCTAGAAATTAGCTAAGGGTGAGAGGGTTATCATCCAGTGCAATCAAATAGGACAGCCCATCAATAGGTCTACAAGCCATTTAGATTTGGTTGCGCTAAAAGGCTAGGTTTGCCAATTAAACTATGTAAAATGGAATGATATGCTTTCTGCATATAACGTTGAGCTTCTATGAGTAGTACAAATACAAACATTAATTAATAATATATTTAATTTGTTTATATCATAATTAATTATGTTATAATATAATTGAATATCATTCCTTATTATGTTGTAGGGTAAATTTGTATTCCCTTTAGATAGCCATGATTGGGTGCTAAAGTCTCTAAACCAAAAATGGAAAGAATTTAAAGCAGTGCTAAAAGGGGACTAAAAGAGAGAGGTTATGGTAGATGGTGATGTTGCTCGCATTTGTTCTCTTAATGTAGACCCTCATCAGTAGAGGGAGCTTGTGCATTACTAATTCTCCAAGAGAGGATAGGTTGTATAAATTCATCATATATCTTATATTGTTTACTAGCATAGATTGTATGTGTATATATATATAAAATATATGATATGTTTATTTTATTTTGTAGGCATATTCTGATAGTAGTAGAGTTACATAAACAGCTCCATCTATTCCTTGTACATCAGGGTCCAAGAGCAATGTGTGATGCAGATAAGAATTTGTATGGTTTTTTCAAAATTTTTGGCATTTTTTAATTTTTCTATACGTGCTTGTATTAGTATATCTTTTTCAAAAGGCAACTTCAAGGGGAAGGAATCTATCTATTCGTGCTTGTATTAAAGAAGTCAAGATTCGTGAGAAATAAGGTGCTAAAAATTTATTGATTAGAAATTCTAACTAGTTTCTCATGTTTATGCTTTTTTTAATTGATGAGACTTGTTTCTGCTTTTAAAGGAAAAGAAAACAGATTTTTGGCTGGTAGAATTTTGAATAAATGATAAGAAAATTAAATCTTCACAATAAACTATGACATTGAGAAAAGAATCAATTCTTTCAAATTTAGTGGATAATTATCTATTTTTTTGGACAATACATGTGGTTTTTCTGTAATCTTGAAAGCAAACCACTTTTGAGATGTTTCATGTTTGCTTTATGGCATTCGAGTTAGAGGGCAGAAACAATTGATTTGTATGTTTCCAAAGAGGTCATGCAATTCTTAATGTAGCTAGTAGTAAAACCAATGTAAATGCAGTATATATGGGATTGATACCATATCTATTTATACCATTATAACATAGGTCAAAGAGTTTTTGCTTTGTTTTATGTAGATTTGTATATCCTTCAGTCTATGGCATATCAATGGCTGCACAATCTGCTAGGTTACCAAAACAATGCATATTTCCATTTTGAACACCTCTATTGTGGAATTTATTGCTGAATTCTGTGATTCATTACTTTTAGATTTTTGTGGCTGCCTCCAGAGTTAAGTAAAATAATCCATGCCTATTTGCTTCTAGTATATATAAATCTTTACAAGAATTTTCCTCATGTATTGGTTGAGTTGGTGATGATGTTGGGACTTCAGTTACATCACACCGAGTATTTGCCTCAGGCTACAACTGTGTGTAGATGAATTTGTGATGCAGAAATAATTGAGGGAGTGTAAACGGGTTGGATCGCGAAAAGGAGGTGTAGTTAACTTTTAGGAGTTTTGAGAATTAAACTTATATTTTAGATTAATATTTATAATATTTCTATTATAAAGGTTAATACTGATTATTCAACATAAAAACGTATGCGTGTCCAATTCTTTTGTTGATTTATAACTGTAAGGGTTCACATAAGGTCAATGTAGATTTTCTACTTCTTTCTCAATGAATAATGGGCTCAATTTTGCCCAAAAGCATTCCTTTTTTTTTAAAAAAAACTACTACATCTTTGAAACTAAAGTTGATTGTTGCTTGATATGACTTTATTTTCTAGTGTGACTCCATATTGGCTTTTAGAACTTTCTTGATCTGTCTTTAAAGATACAACTCCAAACCTTTCCTATCCTGATTTGTGTAGCTCTTCACTCAAGTTACAACTTACAAGGAGGCTTTCATCTGATTGGATAAAGCTTTCAACCAGTTCTCTCGAGGGTCAGTGTGAACACGTGCAACGAAAACATTCAGATACGAACCAACTCCATAAGAATCTGAACCAATAATTACATTACCAATTCTTTTCAAAATTAGAAAACTGATTAATTGGATCAATCTAGAGATTATAATTCTCAAAATATATTCCGTAAAGACTTAGATTGATCAGCTGACATTCATGATACAATCATTTATGGGCTCTTTTAGGATATATATATATATATATATATATATATATATATATATATATATATATGTTGTGCTCAACCGACTTTTCCTTAACTGAACCGAAGCTAACGGCCTTCCAGTCGGCCGACTGACCCACTCCTGCTGAGGTTCGACAGACCCACTCCATCATAAGTCAGACCGGCTGACCCACTACTGCTGAGGTCCGGCTGACCCACTCCACCAGAAGTCCGACCGGCCGACCCACTGAAGTAGAGGTCTGAATGATCCATTATTATCGAGGTCCGACCGGTCTGCTCCCTTGAAGGTCTGACGGACGTTCTCCCTCGGACGACCGACCGACCCACTTCTGTTGGGTCCGACCGACTCTCTCTCGTCAAAGTCCGACCAACTCACTCTCACTCCAGAAATAACTCAAAGGCTCCAGAAGCCTTTTCCAGCTGGTACCATAATTCTGTTACAATGGATATCACGACGTGGTTACATCCTGGTGCCACCTGACCACCATCCTGATTCTCCTAGGGGTAAATCGGACATTCTCAACCCATCTCCTAACAGAATTTGGCAGTATTCCACACCTATATAAGGTAGACGAGGGACCTCATTTTGAGCTAAGTACTCTCTTCCCTTTCCATACGTTATCTCCATTCAATTCCTCCATTCTATTGCCCTCAAGCTCCCGCTAACTTAAGCATCGGAGTGTCCCTCGCCGGAACGCCACCGGCCCTTGGAGACTTTGTTGCAGGTACTGGGAGAGGAGCGCTCCAGCATAGCCGACCGAGCCTGGTCCGGGAGAAGTCGCCGCAACAGATTGGCGCTAGAGGAAGGGCCTCACAATCTGCACCATTTTCCCTTCTCTAAAAGGAGGAATCCACTTACTAAGTCCGAGAATGGCAAAGGGAAGAGCCCAGAACACCTCTGCTAGGAGAGGTCACTCCCTGTCCAGGTCCGAAAAACCTCTCAGGGAAAATGATGTCGTCGCCATCGCCGCCGAATCCACTGTCATTTTGGAACTACAGTAGTTCCAAATGCTCCTGAACTGCATCGACATGCACACTACTGTAGTTCAGCACCTTCAGGAAGCGGCTAACAACTGCTAGCAGTTGCCTGCTGTGTCCTACACTAACCACTGACCAGTCGCTGAGGGGAGCCGACGGCAAGAAGTCCCTCAACCTCTTTCCCAAGTTGTTTCGAAGCCCCGAAGGTCTTTGGGGGTCATGCTGATGGGAAGAGGGCGAGGTCCGCCTCACCCTCCTTCGTTGACTCCATCCCCAATGGCGTTCGGTACCCTGCCGAAGCCCCGAGGGACTATACCAGCAAAATCTAGCGCATGGAGGAGTGCATTGCTGAAATTGCCGATCGGCAGAAGGCTGAAAGGGGGCAGGCGTACGACTCCGCCTACCTTTTTCTGTCAAAATTATGGAAAAACTGATCCCCCGTCATTTTAAGATTCCACAGGTGGACCCCTACGACGGTACCACCGACCCGATGGACCATCTGGGCACCTACAAGGCGCATATGATGGTACAGGGCACCTCCGACGCCCGCCATTGCATTGCCTTCTCCGCAACCTTGAAGAAGGCCGCTCGAATATGGTTTTCAGCTATCCGACTAGGTACAATCCACTCCTTCTCTCAACTTAAAAGCCTTTTTCTCTCCCATTTCAGGATCTACAATCGGACCTCGAGGAACACCGATTGCCTCTTCCTCGTGCTGCAAAAGGAGGGAGAGATCCTCCAGGATTACATAGCCTATTTCAACTCAGTGGCCATGGAGATCCTGGATCTGAACGAAGACGTAGTTATGTCGGCCTTCAAAAGAGGGCTGTGCTCGTCCAGGCTCACTTTCTTCCTGGACAAGAAATTTTCGACAAGCTACTCCAAGTTGCTGGCCTGGGTGCAGAAGTATGCCCTGACAAAAGAGTAAGCAGCGAGTCGGTGCCAGGCTGAAGGGAGGTCAGCCTCCAAGAAGTGGAGTGACAAGGCTCCTGAAGTCCGACCTTCCAATGATGGCAACCGCTCGGCCCAATGCCGCAGCCTAAAGCCGAAGGACTTTCGTAGGAGGTTCGAAACTTACGCGCCCCTTTCCCTTCCAAGGGAGAAGATCCTCCTGAAAATTGAAAACGAGACTTTCCTGCAAAGGCCTCATCCGATGAGGGGCCCCTTTGCATCTAGAAATAGAGACAAGTATTGCCGGTTCCATCGGGACCATGGACACAACACTGAAGAGTGCATCCAACTGAAGGATGCCATTGAAGACCTCATCAGGAGGGGGTACCTGCACAAATACGTCCGACCCCACAGGGATCGGGCCGAAGCCTCAACTGTCAGAGACCCCTCGGAGGAGGTAGAGCTCCCTAATCATCATCCGACCGACGGGAATGTTGGCATGCTACATCGCCGGTCCGACTGGAGAACTGATGAAGACTAGGATATTGTGAAGAGATCTAGGAGTTCTAATGTAATCAATTTCTCCGACGAAGACCTCCTGGAACCCCATCTTCCTGGGGATGACCCCATAGTTGTGTTGGCAGTGATTGCCAATTATAATGTAAAGCAAATCCTTATTGATAATGGAAGCTGTACGGAAGTTTTGTTGTATGATGCCTTTGTCAGAATGAACCTGTCTATATCAAGGCTGCAAGAATCTCCCATGCCACTGACAGGCTTTGGGAGAAACTCTATCGGAGTCGAAGGAGAAATAACTCTGCCCGTGACCATCGGGACGGAGCCTTACTAGAAGACTCTCCCCATCAACTTTGTGGTCGTACGTACGACCTCAGCTTATAATGCCATCCTAGGCCGGCCGGCCCTCAACAAGTTTCGTGCCATCGTTTCTACCTACCATCTGCTAGCAAAGTTTTGACCCATAATGGAGTTGGAGTAATGAAGGGAGACCGAAGGATGGCCAGACAATTCTTGACTATCCATGACAAGCAATCGGAAGGACATTCCACTCTTGAACAACTTGATCCCAGGGTCGAAGCCGATGGCCATGGCCAACCTGTCGAGAAGATTGTGTTTGTTCCCCTTAGGGAGGACGACCCCACTAGGGTTCTTCAAATTGGAAGCACTCTCAGTGAGGAGGTTAAGTTAGAGCTGATTGACTTCTTAAGAAGTAATGCTGATGTCTTTGCTTGGTCGGTGTCGAATATGCCAGGCATTCCGTCAGAGGTCATCATGCACCAGCTTAAGATGGATCCGACTTACAGACTCGTCTGACAGAAGAAGAGGAGCTTTGCTCCCGAAAGACAAAGGGCTATTGAGGAGGAGGTCAAGAAGCTCTCTGATGCGGGCTTCATCAGAGAGGCCCATTACCCTGACTGGCTAGCAAATGTTGTCATGGTAAAGAAGGCTAATGGGAAGTGGAGAATATGTGTGGACTATACTGACCTCAACAAGGCTTATCCAAATGATAGCTTCTCTCTACCAAAGATTGACCAACTGGTGGATGCCATGGCCGGCCATCAGCTTCTGAGCTTTATGGATGCTTTCTCTGGTTACAACCAGATCAGGATGCATCCGGAAGATGAGGAAAAGATGGCCTTCGTCATGGACAAGGGGCTGTACTGCTACAAGATGATGCCCTTCGGCTTGAAGAATGCCGGTGCCACTTTCCAGAGACTGATCAACCGGGTTTTCGAAGGGCAGCTTGGAAGAAACATGGAGGCGTATGTTGATGATATGATAGTCAAGAGCCTCCACAAGACCGACCACATAAAAGACTTGCAGGAGTCCTTTGATGCATTGAGATGGCATCAGATGAAGCTGAATCCTGCCAAGTGCACATTTGGGGTGACTTCCGGGAAGTTCTTTGGTTTCCTGATCACACAAAGAGGAATTGAAGTCAACCCTGACAAGATCAAAGCCATTATTGACATGGGACATCTGACTAATAAAAAACAAGTGTCAGAGCTTACAGGCTGTATAGCTTCTCTCAGCCGTTTCATCTCTGGTCGGCTGAGAAGTCCCTACCATTTTTCAAGACCTTGCACTGGTTAGATCGCTTCCACTAGACCGACGAGTGTCGGTCGGCTTTTGAAGCTTTGAAGAATTACCTGAAGAACCCTCCGTTGTTGGCTAAGCCGATAGAGGGAGAGGCGTTATACCTGTACTTGTCGGTGTCGGACGAGGCGGTCAGCTCCGTCCTCGTGCGAGTGGGAAAAGATGGTTAGTAGAAACCTGTTTATTACATCAGTAAAGTCCTTCATGATGCCGAAACAAGGTACCCTAAAATGCAGAAGCTTGTCTATTCTTTGGTCATAGCATCCAAGTAACTTCAACCTTACTTCCAGGCACATCCTATCGTCATCCTATCCGACCAGCCTCTCAAGGTGATCCTCAGAAGTCCAGACACATCCGGTCAACTCGCCAAGTGGGCCGTCAAGCTTGATGAATTTGACATCTCTTTCCAACCCCAGTTGGCCATGAAAGCTTAGGTAATTGCTGACTTCATTGCAGAATGTACCTGGAGACAGGAGGCATCCCTGCAGGCGGCTGGCACACCTGAAGCTGAAACCATCGAAGAAATGGAGCCTGCTTGGACCCTTCATGTGGATGGAGTGTCCAACCTTGCAGGCTATGGGGCATGCCTGATCCTAGCTAACCCAGACGGGCAAAGCCTGGAGTACGCTTTACACTTTGCATTTCAAGTGTCAAACAATCAAGCGGAGTATGAAGCCCTCCTTGCAGGACTAAGAATAGCCAATGAGTTGGGCATCAGTCGAATTAGGGCCTTCTCTGACTCTCAATTGGTGGTGAATCAGGTGAAGGGCAAATTCGAGGCAAGAGATCCGACCCTAGCCAAGTACTTAAGCAAGGTACAAAACTTCGTATCTCGGCTCAAATTCTTTGAAATTCTTCATATACCTCGACTGCAGAACTCCTAGGTGGATGCTTTGTCATGATTGTCTAGGCCATCACCAACACCTCTGACCAAACCTTTGTGGAGTATCTGCAGTGCCCAAGCATTGCTGAAGAGTCGACAAAAGTCCACCAAGTTGAACAAGAAGCCTCTTGGATGGACCCAATTCTTGCCTTCCTTGTAAAGGGACCCTGCCAAAAAATCCGACCGAAGCCAAGCATGTACGCTAGATGGCTTCGAAGCATGTTGTCCTCGACGGGACTCTCTACAAGCGATCATTCTCACAGCCCTTACTGAAGTATTTGGGGTTGACTGATGTAGACTACGCACTCAAAGAAGTGCATGAAGGCATCTATGGCGACCACCTGGGAGGAAGATCCATTGCTTATAAGATTATCCAACAGGGATACCATTGGCCTATAATTCAGAAGGACGCATCGAACTTTGTCAGAAAGTATGATGTGTGCCAAAGGTACTCCAACATCCAAAGGAGGCCTGCTAGTCAGCTGGTTCCACTCACAGCACCTTGGCCGTTCGCACAGTGGGGGATGGACATCCTGGGACCATTCCCCCCAGCATCCGGCCAACGAAAATTCTTCTTGTGGCCATTGATTACTTTACCAAATGGATGGAGGCTGAACTACTGGCGCAAATAACAAAGGCCAAGGTGGAGAACTTTGTCCGAAACTGCATCATCTTCCGATTTGGCATTTCATAGACGATCATCACTGACAATGAAAGGCAGTTTGATACTTCTGCCAGCAATATCACATCTCTCATCGGCTTACGTCTGTCGGCCACCCTCAGTCCAACGGAGAAGTCGAAGTCACCAATGGGACAATCCTACATGGACTGAAGACTCGACTGAATGATGCCAAAGAACTTTGGGCAGAAGAACTTCACTCGGTGCTTTGGGCTTACTGGACAACTGCCTGAACGGCTACCAGGGAGACTCCATTCAACCTGACCTACGAAAGTGAAGCAGTCATCCCTGTGGAAGTGTCCTTGCAATCCTTGCAAATTGATCACTACGCCGAACCGACCAACTCAAAGCAAAGAAGGGCTGACCTAGACCTGCTTGAAGAAACCAGGCTCCAAGCAGGTTTGAAGATGGTGACTTATCGTCAGAAGATGGTCAGATACCATAACTCTCAAGTCAAGGCTTGAACTTTCCAAGTCGAAGATCTAGTTTTGCGAAGGATAGAAATATCAAGATCGACCGAGCAAGGAAAACTCTCTCCTAATTGGGAAGGCCCTTATCGAGTCATTGAAGTAATTCGAGCCAGAACTTACTGACTCGAGCATTTGGACGAATGGCAAGTGGCGCATCTATGGAATGTAGACAACCTTCGCAAGTATTATCAATAAAAGCCACAACTTCTTTCAGGAACCACTTTTGAAAGTCCGACCCAGGTCAGCAAAGGCACTAAGGCAGTCCATTTCTAAAAGTTCGACCCCGGTCGGCAAAGGCTCTAGGACAGCCCACTTTCGAAAGTCTGACTCCGATCGCAAAGGCTCTAGGGCAGCCCACTTCCAAAAGTCTGACTCTGGTCGGCAAAGGCTCTAGGGTAGCCTACTTACGAAAGTCCGACTCTGGTCGGTAAAGGCTCTAGGATAGCCCATTTTCGAAAGTCCGACCCCGATCGGCAAAGGCTCTAGGGTAGCCCACTTCCGAAAGTCCGACCCCGATCAGCAAAGGCTTTAGGGCAACCCACTTCCGAAAGTCCGACCCCGATCGGCAAAGGCTCTAGGGCAGCCCACTTCCGAAAGCCCAACTCCAGTCGGCAAAGGCTCTAGGGCAGCCCACTTCTGAAAGTCTGACACCGGTCGGCGAAGGCTTTAGGGCAGCCAACTTCCGAAAGTTCGACTCCTGTCGGCAAAGGCTCTAGGACAGCCCATTTCTAAAAGTCTGACCCCAGTCAGCAAAGGCTCTAGGGTAGCCCACATCTAAAAACATAACTCCGGTTAACAACAGCTTCAAAACGATCCACAAGGAGATATGGCCTTGAGTTCGGACGAGCCGACGGACCAACACTTAAAAAATTCTCTAAGTGTCTAGGTTCGGATTGAGCTACTGTCCAGTAGCTATTCCACAGGTCTCGAGTTTGGACGAGCCAATGGACTAACACTTAGAAAAATTTCTAAGTGCCTAGGTTCAGACTGAGCTACTGTCCAGCAGCTACTTCGAAGAGCTTACGGTCCTATCAAGCCGACTGTCAACACTTAGAAATATTTTGAAAAGAAAGAGCTTCGGTCAATAAGATTGACCTTGTATACACAAAAACACATACATAAGAGATATGACAAAAAGTTATGTTGTATTATAAAAGGAGTTCTTTACAAAAAAGAAGGTCAGACCTTTACAAACAATCTAGGTCTGACCCATCGAAGGTACAACTTCGACTTCGACTTTGGAGCCGCCCGACACAGCTGAAGCGCCTATTGGCATATCCGTCGTCCCTATGTCAGCCTCAACTTGGGCATCAGCTCCAACCTCTTCTGCGCCGACTTCAGCCTGGGGTTCGGCCCTACCATCGGTTGGGTGCTCCTCTCCCTCGACCGATCGACTCAGCTGGGTGCCAGACATGTCAAGTTCTGGGAATAGTCCAGCTACCTTCTTCAAGCAGTCATTGTAGCCTTCCGAATAAAACTCCGATGCTACTTCTTCCACTTCTTCAGTGAAGTCCGCGAAAGCCTTATATTTTGCTACAGCATCATGAACCCACTCCGCCGTCAGCTCTTTGGCTTCGCTCAGCTGACTCGCCCACCTTGCTGCTGCCACCTGATCGGCCTGGGCCCTCCTCTTGGCTTCGGCAGATCGCTCTTCCTCCTCTTTCAGCCGATGAATGAGAGAGCTGACCTTCGCCTTCTTCTTCTTCAGCATAGCCTCCCGGTCGGCTAGCTAATTCCGTAGGTCCCTTGACTCCTCCTTTGACGACTCGGCTTTGGTCTGACTAGCTGATAGCCTCTCCTCCATGGCCTTCAAGGATGCCTCCACCATCGATCGGGCCACCTCTGACTCTTGGATCTTTTTGGCTATGTTTTTGGCCGCAAAAAGTAGCTGACCAAGGCCGTCGTCCATCAAGGAGATTCCATGGAGAAGCTACAAGTAAGAGACTGGGTTAGTCATGCACAAGGCAAGTGGAAAGGAAAGTACAGGGGCACGGAGTAGATGTCTCACCCTCATGAGGTCGTGGTAAGAATTCCTCACCATGTCACTCAGGTTCCTTTGGATTGACAGCTCCCAGTCGACATCCGTCATTGCCCCTCTGAGCAGGCTCTGCGCCTTCCTCGCATTGCTCAGAGCATGCTAATGCTGAGGTGTCTCTTGACGAACTCCTTCACCGGCCTCTCCTTTGGCCGCCTCTCCTTCGGCCACCTCTCCTTCGGCTGCCTCGCCTTCGACCGTCCCCTTTCCCTTGTCTACAGGGGACCGCTTTTGCCGGTTTGGCGAGTGCTGGGGCTGAAGCAACCACTATATCGGACAGCTCTGGCTGCTCCTACTCCAGTCGGGCGATCGACCACCCAACGAGAGTCGAGGACCCCTGCACCTTCGCTGCAAACTTTTCCGACAGAGGGACATCGTCCTCATCGGAGTCCACAGTCACGACAGGCACGAGCCGTTCCTCCACCTGCCTCTTCTTCTACCTTTCTACGATTGGCTCCACTTCTTGGACGGCCCTCTTCCTCAACGCCCATTGGACCACCTTAGCTCTGTCAACCTTCATTCTTCCTCCTGTTCCAAAGAAAGACCAAGGTGAGTGAAAAGAAGGGACACAATGAAGTTAACAAAATAAGTGCGAGGGAGAAGGTCAGTCAATCGTGGTGGCCCCCACTTGTCCTACCTAGGAATCTCTGGCGGTTGACCCCTGCCTGGTGAAGGGCATCTTCCCTGAGCAGTTCGTACGCCATGGTTGGGCCGACCCCCTCTATGTCATTAAAGCTGGCTTGATCAGCCATCAGTATCACCCTTCCCTCGCGGAGCCTCAGTCTTGGCTCCCTCCACAATGGCTCAAAACCCTAAGGCTGAAGACTATCTATAAAGAAAATTTTGGCCTTCCACCCGTGGATGGCCGACGGAAGGCATTTCAATATCCTTCGGCCAGGGCGGGGACAAAATATCCACCACTCATGACTCTTAAAGTCCTTTTTTAAAAGAAAAAAATTACCAAAAGAGATAATCTAGGCTCGATCTCGGCTTTATGATACAACACTATAAAGTAGCAGATCGTCCGAATGCTGTTCGGGATCAGCTGCGCTAGGGACACTCTATAGAAATTGAAGACCTCTACAAAAAAATTATGCAATAGAAACCTCAGACTGGCCTTGAGGTGGGCTTCGTACATCAGAAGATTTTCCGGTCCTAGTAGGTTATTCACTCTCCCCTCTCGGCCTGGGACTGTAAGGTGTAGGGTCAAGGGTATGCTATACACTGTCCTGAGATTTTCGACCTGTTCCTGGATCATCACTGACTAGATCTCGCTCGGGCCTGGTTCCCTATGCCTATAAATCGTACCACGACTACGGGAAGCCATGTACATGAAGGAAGAAGAAGGACGGGAGGAACTGACCTGAGACTGAGTTCCTAGAAGACCAGAGACTGTGGAAGAGGGAGACTCTCTCTCTCTCGTGGAACGTAGTTGCAGCAGGAAGTTCCTCCCGGGTGCCTTATGTCCCCTTTTATAGATCTCTAAAGAGATGCCTTCCTCCATCCCTTGGGCATCATAACTGTCCCATCGGTTGGTACAACTCTCCACGTCATGGGAGTCGAGGCGACAGACTGATGGGAGCGGACGGGCAGTGATCCGCGTGAATGTCGAATCAGCGGTGGAGAGATTGCTTTGGGCGTGACATAGGCTGCTCATATGCGGCCACGTCGTGCAGCTCATCCCCAGATTCCAACGGTTGAGCAGGCCAGGCTGGCCCTTCATCATTGCACACCTTCTGCATTAACTGCAGCTCCCTCGCCCCTAACGCGAGGTCGACACCTGTCCCTGATGCCAATCATGGGGGATTTGAAGCGACCAGATACGACGTGCCCAGTTAAATTCACGGTCATCTTAAGGATGGGTGCGGCCTCCGCAAGGATAGTGCTCCTATCCTTCGAAGCAACGTGTCCCCTCAAAGGCCAGAAGCAGGGGGGTAACTATTATACTCAACCGACTTTTCCTGAACTAAATCGAAGCTAGCGGCCTTCCGGACGGCTGGCTAACCCACTCCTGTTGAGGTCTGGCTGACCCACTCCACTAGAAGTCTGACCGGCCGATCCACTGAAGTAGAGGTCCGAACGACTCACTTCTATCGAGGTCCGACCGGTCTACTCCCTTGAAGGTCTGACAGATGTTCTCCCTCGGACGACCAACCGACCCACTTCTGTTGGGTTTGACTGATTCTCTCTCGTCGAAGTCCGACCGACTCACTTTCATTCCAGAAATAACTCAAATGCTCCAGAAGCCCCTTCCAGCTAGTACCAGAATTTTGTTACAACGGACATCACGACGTGGCCACATCCTGGTGCCACCTGGCCACTATCCTGATTCTCTTAGGGATAAATTGGACATTCTCAACCCATCCCCTAACAGAATTTGGCAGTATTCCACACCTATATAAGGTAGACGGGGGACCTCGTTTTGAGCTAAGTACTCTCTTCCCTTTTCAGACGTTATCTCCATTCAATTCCTCCATCCTGTTGCCCTCAAGCTCCCGCTAACTTAAGCATCAGAGTATCCCCCGCCAGAATGCCATCGGCCCTTGGAGACTTTGTTGTAGGTACCGGGAGAGGAGCTCTCCAGCACAGCCGACCGAGCCCGGTCAGGGAGAAGTAGCCACAACATATATATATATATATATATATATATATATATACACACACACACATATATATATATATATATATATATATCTTCACTATATCTATGTTTTTATTGGCATTGTATTCTAAATCTCATCATTTAGCTATAGACGATCTTTGTACTTGTACATGAATTAAATTAATAAATATTATTTGTTAGTTCATCATATGTAGCATTTTTTAAAAAAAAACTTTATATTATTATAAAGTCCTTAGAACTATCAATACTCTCGATAAAGATCACAAGAATTTATTGAATAGTTCTTAAAATATATTCGCAACCAAATGATATGTCATTAATCGAATAATATTTATCAAGTTTAGATTGTTGTGTATCTTATGGTTGATTATCGTTGTAACCAAGGAGTGTAGAGATACTGATATAGTATGTAAGTAAAATATAGTACATATTCATTGAACATGATATAGCTACGAAGTGCTCTGCTGTCAAGAGTAGCTCACAAAAGACATGGATATAAGTATCCCACTGATTTGAGATCATCACGGTGACTTGCAAGCAATTCATTATAGTCCTTGTAATTAATCACAAGATGTATAAGTTTGAAATACAACATAGATGATTGATTAAGGGTTCACTAGTTTACCTTGAAGTCATCTTTAACATAAAGGTTAAAGGGCCCTGAAGTTGTCCTTAGCATAAGGATCAAAGAACGAATTATGCAATAATCATATTCCATGGTTCTTGATGTTACTTTGTAATTATTCAACATATCTAAATATCCAGTATCATTGCTAGATAATCACTTTGATTAGTACAAGAATTAATTCTTATACTACCAGGTTAGTGTTTGAACATGTGGAATCATGCACATTATCAAGCAATGTGAAAAGGACTTAACCTAAAATCTAAATATTTAATTTGGAAGTAGGTGATTTGATTGGACAAATGGACTGACTTAATTAAGAATTAAGTTCGATATTATACTAAATTAAACACCGGCTATGTCCAGCTAATACTGGATATTAGTTATAGGATTAATTTTGATGATAAACTTGAATCAGCTTATAATTCAAGCAAGGTTTGAGTTCAAATTTTAATTTGATCAGGACCCGAATTATTTTTAATCAATATGAATTTTAAAGGAGTTTGGGCTTGAGTCCTAAATTGATTAGGACCCAAACTCCGAATTAAATACAATTCTTGATCATATGGACAATCTTATTTTTTGAAATTTGAATTCAAAAATTTAAAAAATTTACTACATTGAGAAGAGATATCATGCCGAGAAAAGTTCTCAGCATGCGCTGAGAGGTTTTCGGCGTGAGAAATCTTCTAAGCGCATGCTGAGAGATCTTCTTGGCATATGGTGCTATGCTTTAAGGGGCGAGCAATCATGTGGGACTTTGCGATTTGGGATCTGATCCCAAGTAAGGCATAAAAAAAATTTATGAACAATATTTCTGCTCATACGAATAGAAATCAAGTTTTCTGTTTTCTCTTCTTCCATGTCTAGGTTTTGAATCCGGTCTATTTTTGTGATGCATGGTGTTGGGATATCTTGGTCCAGGTATGAACCAGCTGCCGATTCGACCTACTGGAGACATTTCTTCCAAACCACAAGCTTCAGACCAAGGTTTTCAGAAAAAGTCAGGCAACCCATGGGCAAGCCAAAGTTCTTACTGGATCTACGGTACCCGAAGACATCGTCTTCGGATTACATCTTCATTCTTTGTCGAAGACCAAGTCCTACGGTTCTCGAAGAAAGGACCCTCAGCTTGAATCGAAGAACGACCTTCATCAACTCCCGAAGACATGGTCTATAGTTTATGCCGAAGACATAGTCTTCGGCCTATGATAAAGATCAAGTCCTCAATCCATGCAGAAGACAGGCTCTACAATCTGTCTTGAGAGGATCCGAGAACGAAGACATTTCCTGATTCAACCAGGGAAATCTCCCTAAAAGGAAAGTTCGAAGACAAGCTCTCGATATGTTTCAAATCTCTGTGAGCAGGGCAAGCAACGGTTATCATCGACTATTTCCAGAAAGAAATCATAACGCACAACCCCAGCGGCAACGCCTCCAGCCTGGCCACCGGAACTGCCCATTATCTACCCATGATCCCAGATTATGGGAAAGAACTTAACTCCTCCATCGTAACCACTGGAGGAAGAATGGAACCGCAGGCTGGACAACTCCTTATAAATAACGGTAAGAGGGATTGCTCGAGGTAAGGCACAAGATACCCTTGAAAATTCCAGAGTCTTTACCCTCTCCATTGAATCCTCAAAATCTTTCCCATTTTGTGGCTGGAGCCCGCCTCTGACTTAGGCATCGGAGTGTCCCCCGCTGGAGCAATTCCAGCCAGGAATTTATTTTGCAGGTGAACCAGGAAGCGGGCCTGCGATCCAGTAGCTCCGCCCGATTCGAAAAGGATTCTACACCAACAGATTAGCAGCCAGGAAGGGGGAGAGCTCCTGTGCAATTTTCATTGTTAAGCTCCCCTCCTCAATCAAGGGGAAGTAAGAAATCTTCAATGGCGAGAAGGAAGACTCAGATCGCCTCGACAAGTCAAAATCGTGCTCCATCTCAGGGGGATGCACCCTCGATGGAGAACGACATTCCACCTTCCATAATTATCATGGGACAGCAGCAGTTTGAAGCCCTTCTAAACCAGGTCACTAACCTCATGGCTATGGTTCAGGACTTTCAAAATAGAGCTCTTCAGGTGGGGCATCTGCCGGCCGCCTCTAGACATAGCTCTCGGTCCCAAAGGAAGAGAGCCCCTCGAGAGGGGTCCACATATCTCTCCCCCCATCCTTGGCCCTCTCATGAAGGTTGAAGTTCAAGAATGCCTAGGCCCACTGATTCCCCACAGAAAGGGAAAAGACCTAGGCAAACCTCCTCATACTCTTCTGAAGACTCTAATCCCATAGAGAAAGCACCGAAATAGGCTCTCCCTGACTACGATGGGAAATTTAAGGCCATCGAGTCGGAGATGGCGAAAATGCGGGAGCAGAGAGATTGCAATGATTTGGCGGTGTGTGATCTGCGCCCGCCCTACACCGACCGTATCCTAGCCGAAGTCATCCCTCGGCACTTCAGGGTTCCCCAGATGGAACCCTATGATGGCACCTCTGATCCTCTTGACCATCTGGGCAATTTTAAGGCCCATGTGATGATCCAGGGGGCTTCGGATGCGATGTACTGCCTCGCATTCCCAGCCATCTTGAAGAAAGCAGCTTGGATTTGGTACTCGAGCATACACCCAGGTACCATCGATTCTTTCTCCGAGTTAGAAAAATTATTTGTCTTGCATTTCAGGACCTGCCACAAGACCCTCCTGAATACGGACACACCATTCCTCCTTCACCAAAATGAAAGAAAAAACCTACGAGATTACATCTCCAGGTTTAATATGTCCACACTCAAGATCCCTGATCTCAATGAACATGTGGCCATGTCTGTACTGAAGAAGGGACTTCATACATCCAGGCTTACCTTTTTCCTGGATAAAAAGTTTTCCAAAAGCTATACTGAGCTCTTGTCAAGGGCTCAAAAATATGTCGATGCTGAAGAGCAGGCGGCAAATCAATGACTAATCGAAGGGAAACCCCCTCCGAAGAAGAAAAATAACAGGGGACAAAGCCCCCTGTTTCCAACAACAACAAATATACTGACCGACGAAGAAGTCCTCCCAGGCCTAGAGCATTGGGTGGGAGATTCGACTCCTATACTCCCCTTAACCTCCCTCGTGAGAAGATTCTCTTGGAGATAGAAAAGGAAAACTATCTCCAACAGCCATTTCCCATGAAGGCATCCTCTTTCATAAGGAACAGGAACAAATACTGCCGATTACACCGGGACCACGGCCACAATACTGAAGAGTACATCCAATTGAGAGATGCAATAGAGGATCTCATCAAGAGAGGGTATTTAGGGCAATACATTGGTCGCTAAGGACCCCGGTCAGAAGCTACTGTTCCCCAATTAGCTTTTAAGAAAGTTGAACCACCAAATCAACGGCCCACCAATGGAGGTGTGGGGATGATACATCGACCTGTCAACTGGAGAAGAGACGAAGACGATGTCCCGAAGTGACTCAAGGACAACAATGCCATTCTCTTCTCCAACGATGACCTCACGGGAGTCTGGCTCCCGCACGATGACCCTATTATAATATCGGCTGTTGTGGCCAATTATGATGTACAACGAATCCTAGTTGATAATGGAAGTTCGACTGATGTCTTGATCTACGATGCATTCTCTCGAATATGTTTTTCTAGAGACAAGCTACGAAGGTCCCTTATACCACTTACCGGCTTTGGAGGGAATCAAGTTGATGCCGAGGGAGAAATTGTACTGCCTGTAACCCTCGATACCGAACCTTGACAAAAGACACTGCCAATCAACTTCACGGTAGTTCAAATCCCTTTGGCCTACAACATCATTTTGGGACGACCTGCCCTGAACAAATTCCGGACCGTGGTGTCATCCTACTATCTCCTGGTATGCTTCCCCATCAGAAATGGTGTTGGAGAAGTAAGAGGCGACTAGAGAGTGGCACGACAATGCTTGATGATCCAGGATAAATACTCTAATGATCCCACTTGGGATCAGCTAGATCCAAGGGACTCGACTATAGATTCTGGCGAGCCCATGGAGAAAACTATCTCAGTACCTTTAACTAAGAAGGACCCCACCAAGGTTGTGCAGATCGGAAGTATGTTGGATGAGAAGACCAGAATGGAGTTGATCTGCTTTCTTAGAGATAATGCTGATATCTTTGCCTGGTCAGCTTCAGATATTCCAAGGATTCCCGTCGAAATAATCACTCATCGGTTGGAAGTTGCCCCTGGATATAAACCAGTCTGGCAGAAGAAGAGAAACTTTGCCCTGGAGAGACAAAAAGCAATAAATGAAGAAGTGAGAAAACTCCTCAAGGTAGGGTTCATCCAGGAAACCCATTACCCCGAGTGGTTGGCCAATGTGGTAATGGTAAAGAAAGCTAATGCAAATGGAGGATCTGCATCGACTATACCGATCTCAATAAAGCCTGCCCAAAGGATAGCTTTCCTCTTCCAAAAATTGACCAACTGGTCAATGCCACCGCCGGCCACCAATTGTTAAGCTTCATGGATGCTTTTTTTGGCTACAATTAGATTCAAATGGACCCCCGGGATGAAGAAAAGACAGCCTTCATCACCAACAAAGCCTATACTGCTACAAGATGATGCCATTTGGACTCAAGAATGCCAGAGCAACCTTTCATAGATTGATCAACAAGGTGTTCAAGGAGCAGTTGGGGAGAAACCTAGAGGCCTACGTCGATGACATGATAGTCAAAAGCCTTCTTAAAAAAGATCACATCCAGGACCTGAGGGAATCATTCGACACCCTGCGGTGTCATCAAATGAAGCTAAACCCGATGAAGTGTGCCTTTGGGTTTACTTCGGGCAAATTTCTAGGTTTCCATGTTACCAAACGAGGAATCGAAACAAATCCTGAGAAAATTCAGGCCCTCAGAGACATGAGGCATCTATCCTGCAAGAAAGAAGTCCAGCAACTGACATGGAGGATCGCCTCTTTAAGCAGGTTCATCTCTCGTTCAGCCGAGAAATGTCTCCCATTTTTCAAGGTACTTCGATAGTCTTGAGGTTTTGAATGGACCGAAGACTGTCGTATTGCCTTTGAAGAGTTGAAGAAATACTTGGAGACCCCACCTTTATTTTCCAAACCTCAAGAGGGAGAAGTACTTTATTTATACCTTTTCGCTTTGGATGAGGCAATCAGTTCAGTCCTTGTCTGAAGAGAAGAAGACGGATCCTACAAGCCGATCTACTACATCAGCAAAGTTTTGCATGATGCTGAAATGAGATATTCAAAGATGCAGAAGCTGATATACTCTCTAATAATTGCAGCAAAGCGACTACGGCCCTACTTCCACGCCCATGCCATCGTGGTGCTGACCGATCAACCCCTCAAGGCCATTCTCCGATGTCCTGATACCTCTGGAAGGATAGCCAAATAGGTTGTGAAATTAAGCAAGTTTGATATCAGCTTCCAACCTCGATCGGCTATGAAGGCCCAGGTGCTCTCAGATTTCCTGGCTGAATGCACCTGGAAGTCTGAAGACGAAGTGCCTCCCGCAGAAGAAGGCAATTCGAAGAATATGTAGTTCGATTGGGTACTTCATGTAGATGGAGCTTCCAATTCTACTGGATGCGGAGCCGGCCTCATACTGGCTGAACCTGACGGCCACACGGTGGAGTACGCACTCCGGTTCTCCTTCCGTGCTTCAAATAATCAGGTTGAATACGAAGCCCTACTTGTAGATCTTCGAATCGCCAAAAGTTTAGGAGTTCGGAGACTCCAGGCTTTCTCGGATTCACGGTTGGTGGTAAATCAGGTTAAAGGAGAATATGAAGTCAGAGATCCCACCATGGTGTAGTACCTGGAGAAGGTACGAATCTTATCTTCTCAACTGCAATACTTCAAAATTATTCATGTTTCCCGATCGGAGAACTCCAGAGCAGATGCATTGTCTCGACTTGCAACCACAACCCCGGAATCTCTCGGTTGCACTTTTGTTGAGCACCTTGAAGCCCCAAGTATAGCTGAAGAAGCTATGGAGGTGCACTAGATTGACATCGAGCCAAGCTGGATGGATCCCATTATCAAATTCTTAAATGAAGGCGTATTGCCGGAAGATAAGGCAGAAGCCAAAAAGATCCGCTGGATGGCATCTCAATATGTCATCTTGGACGGAGCTCTTTACAAAAGGTCATTCTCACAACCCCTGCTGAAATATTTAGGGTCGACGGATGTTGATTATGCCTTGAGAGAGGTCCACGAGGGGATATATGGAGATCACTTGGGAGGCAGGTCCTTGGCATATAAAATTATAAGCCAAGGGTACTATTGGACCTCCATCCAAAAAGACTCAATCGACTTCATACGAAGATGTGATCAATGCCAGAGATATGCCAACATCCAGAGGCAACCAGCGAGTCACTTGACCCAACTGACAGCCCCATGACCTTTTGCTTAATGGGGGATGGATATTCTCAGCCCATTTTCGCCCGCATCTGGGCAGAGAAAATTTCTTCTTATGGCTATTGACTACTTCACTAAATGGGTTGAAGCCGAATCACTGGCCCAAATCACGGAGGGCAAGGTTGAAAACTTTGTAAGAAACTTCATCATATTTTGATTCGGGATTCCACACATAATAATCACTGATAACGGGAGGCAATTCGATAATTCGAAGTTTAGAGACTTCTGTGCTCAGTACCATGTGCAACATAGGCTGACTTTCGTTGCCCACCCGCAGTCCAACGGAGAAGCCGAGTAACTAATCGGACCATTCTCCACGGTCTGAAGACGAGGTTGAACGTTGCCAAAGGACTTTGGGTAGAAGAGCTAACCTCCATCCTCTAGGCATACAGAACTACTCCAAGAACGGCCACCGACAAGTCTCCGTTTAACCTGGTATACAGTACCGAAGCCATTCTCCCTATCGAGGTCTCCCTCCAATCTCTAAGAATTGATATATATGAAGAGCCTGGAAATTCCGACCACCGAAGAGTCAACCTTGATCTATTGCAAAGCACCAGACTCCAGGCCCAGATGAAAATGGCAACGTATCAACAAAAGGTCGCCAAGTACTACACTCCAGGGTAAAGGAGTAGCTTTTCGCACGGGGGACATAGTGCTGCGAAGAGCCGAAGTATCCAAGCCAACTGAACAAGGCAAGCTTTCTCCCAACTGGGAAGGACCGTACCAAGTTGAAGAGGTTATACATCCGGGAACGTATCGACTCAAGACCTTGGACGGTAAAATGCTGTCTCGGCTATGGAATGTGCAAAATCTTCGCAAGTATTATCAATAAAATCCTCAAGATCTTTTGTGCAAGTATGTTCAACTTTGAATGACCTGTTGCAACAGCAATGATTTTTTCCTACCTGATCGAAGAGATTAGCAAATGGCACAAGGGAGAGTCTGATCCACTCACCTTATCGGTATGTCCGATGAGCGCAATGGCCGGCCCAATCAGGCTGCCGAAATGATTAAAGGCACGGGAATGGTTCATGTGACCTACCCTACGGAAAACCCGAATACGTGCCGGGACGGGCCTAACCAGCCTACCTTATGTTGAAAAGGCACAGGGATGGTTCCTACAACCTACCCTACGGAAAATCTGAAGACGCACCGGGGCGAGCCTGAACAGCCTACCTTAACTATGACAGAGATGCACAGGGGTGGCATAGACGCTATCCCCTACGAAAAACCCGAAAATGTGTGGAAATGATTTCACATCACTCACTCTACCAGCATCACGCTATGAGTTCACACTTCATGAGATTCAAAGAAGTATCATGCACAGAAAAAGAAAAAGTGAGAAGAAAGTTGGTACTTTCATTTCTTTGGTATTTTTACAAAAAAAAAGAGATTGCAGGAAACAGGAAAGCACATCTAGTGACCACCCGTCGGCCCTTTCCCAAGCCGGTAGGGGGTGTCCTGTAGGGAAGATGATGAGGGGGCCCTGGGGTTCCCATCTGAATCGGAATCCGACTCCTCAAAGTTAGAGTCGAACTCATGTCCAGGAAAGGGAATGGAGGGTTTGATGTTGCCAAGGCCTTTCAAGTTATAATATTTGGAAGCCTTATCCCTACACTCCTGGAACCCCTAGTGATAGGAGTCCAGAGCCACCTCAGCGACCTCCTCCTTGAAAGCAGAAGATGCCTTGAAGTTCGAGATGGCTTCTGCCACCTTCTTCTTGGCTTGCACTGCCTCCGCGATGGCCACCTCAATCTGAGCCCTGGCCTCCTCCAACTGAGCCTCCAGGACATGGACTTTCCTCTCCAAGCGATCGACAACTGGGTCATCATCATCGCTCAGCCCGAGGAACCCTGGGCTACCTTTTGCCCTGGTGCTGATGGCCCTCCTCTTCGCCACCCTTCGAAGCTCGGGAACACTGAACTTCATTTTGTCGGGTCATTGGAGAAAGAAGAGGAACTTCTGAAATAAGAGTCTGAAACTGATGGCCTTCGGCAGGGAAGGATAAGGTCCTATTTATAAGGACCTTATACCCACGACTGGCCACAGGGACACGTGACTCCTCTCAGGGTCATCCTTTCGAGCTCTCTTCCAAACCGCCGATCTTGTGGGGGGGGCAGGAGCTGCCCTCTTTTTGGAGAATTGACGGAGCCAGCTCAAGTTAAGCTTCATCCTGTTGCCTACAAATAGAAAAACCCCTCTGAGTCGACTGGACTACAACAGGAATAGAAGAAGAGAGGTGAAACTTCCACTATTTATACATAACACAGGAAATTTGCTAATCCCTGCAAGATGGAGATTCCTCTCCTCCAACAACTCACGGATAGGAACGGCCTCCGAATCAGTCAAAAAATCATAACTGGACTGATCGGCCGCCAAGACCTTTTTTCCATCATTGGCGGTTAAGCGCGGCTCCTTCTAATCACTACTGAAGCCCCACGGGTCAATAGATAACACAAAAACAAAAATGGGTTTTCACTCGTGGATGGTACTGGGCATATCCTTGATGATCTTATGGTCTGGTCGAGGGCCGATCACCCACCATCCGTGCCCGTGGAAATCCCTCTTGAGAACAAAAAGGGCAGTAAATAGATTGGTCCCAGGCTCTATGTTAGTTATGCGGCTCCAAACCAAGAACCCGCAGATGTTTCAAATACTATTCGGAGTCAATTGCGCGGGCACCACCTGATACAGACGAAAAACTTTGATGAAGAAAGGATATAGAGGAAATCGAAGGCCAGCCTTCAAATGGTCTTCGTACATAGCCAAACACCCGGGAGGAGGTTTGTTCACCCGTTCCTCGGATGCAGGAAGAATCAAAGGAAACTCATCGGGAACGTGATAGCGTTCTCGAAGGTGAGCAACCTTTCTCGATGAAATAGAGCTGGGGACCAGCTTCGGACTCACTGCATCACCGGCCCTCACAGGTCCAACTTGTTCCCCGCAGCTTCGTACAGACTCATCCATGATTAAAAGAACGAGGCAAAGAGGTGGAAGGAAGATTCTACCTGCAGAAGGGACTGATGGCCAAGAACAGGGAAAGCTAAGTCAAAACTGAAAGTATGAGGTTGAAGAAGCTTCCTCAGCAAGCCCCTTTTCTCCTTCTCAAAAAGAAACGAAAAGATCCCAAAGCAGCCCCGAGCGTATTTGACACAGAATAGACCTAAGATCATAGTCTATTTGAATCAACGGCCAAGATGAAACACATTCATCATCCAACAGGCAGGAAGAAACCATGACAGCCGCTCGAATCCCAACCAAAAGATTAGTTGAACCATCGCACAATGGAAAAAGGAAAGGCAGTCCCTGACCCGCCCATTCCTTTTTCACCCCTCAATCAGGGAATGACAATTGTCCATCGTCTGATTCTCAAATCAGCCGGCAGTTATGATAGACTGTCTAATCAGGGATTTTGTAATCATCCACTGCACTTTACCTCAAAAGGAAAATGACAAACCAGTAATACTCTCACCTTTCGAGGCAAATCTTCATTTCGAAAACCGAGAGTAGGGGGCAACTGTTGGGATATCTTAGTCCAGGTACGAACCAGCTACCGGTTCGACCTGCTGAAGACATTTCTTTCGAACCACAAGCTTCGGACCAAGGTATTCAGAAAAAGTCAGGCAACCCATGGGCAAGCCAAAGTTCTTACTGGATCTACGGTACCCGAAGACAGGACCCTCAGCTTGAATCGAAGAACGACCTTCATCAACTCCCGAAGACATGGTCTCCAGTTTATGCCGAAGACATAGTCTTCGGCCTATGATAAAGATCAAGTTCTCGATCTATGCCGAAGACAGGCTCTACGATCTGTCTCGAGAGGATCCGAGGGCGAAGATATTTCCTGATTCAATTACGGAAATCCCCCTAAAAGGGAAGTCCAGAGACAAGCTCTCGATATGTTTAAATCTCTGTGAGTAGGGCAAGCATCGACTATTTCCGAAAGGAAATCATGGTGCGCAACCCCAGCGGCAATGCCTCCGGCCTGGCCGCCGGAACCGTCCATTATCTACTCACGATCTCAGATTATGGGAAAGAAATTAACTCATCCATCGTAACCGCTGGAGAAAAAACGGAACCGCAGGCTGGACAATTCCTTATAAATAATGGTAAGAGAGAATGCTCGTGGTAAGGCATAAGATACCCTTGAAAATTCCAGAGTCTTTACCCTCTCCATTGAATCCTCCTCAAAATTTTTCCCATTCTGTGGCTGGAGCCCGCCTCTGACTTAGGTATCGGAGTGTCCCCATCGGAGAAATTCTGGCTAGGGATTTGTTTTGTAGGTGAACCAAGGAACGGACCTGCGTTCCAGTAGATCCGCCCGATGGAAAAGGATTCTATGCCAACACATGGGTTTCGAACCAAAAATCAAAAATTGAATACCTGAGAAATCTGTTTCTTAGCAAACAAAATTCTGCTCGCTGAAAATTGTTTTAAATGCTGTCGCCCCCTCTCAGTTCAGCGATAGAGAAAGAAAAAAAAAAAGAAAGAAAAAAAGTTATCACCCTTCTCTATATTTGAATGATCAATACATCTGAGAGTTGTCCCTCTAAAAGGGTACCTGAACCTTTGTCGTCTCTTTTCCGTATTGCTGGGCGTGCGCGTAAAGTAGAGGAGCTGCAGATGCAACTCCCACGAAGCAAGTTTCAGTGACTTGTTTTGTTTCTCGTTGGAGATTAGAGGTGAGAATCAGATTTTTATTGCTATTTTTGTTTTCTAGAGCCTATTCTCTGTATCCTGGCACCGCAGAAAAAGGATATATTATCAATCAAAATATAATTTAATTGAAAAAAATTAATTCTTTATCAATCAAATTATAATTATTTATGATAAAAAAATATTGATGTTATTTGAGATTCAGGAAAAGTTGGTGAACGTTTTTTTAATTTTAGTGAGAAAAAAAATGCGCTGACATACGAGAATTATTCATGATAAATTATAATTCTGTTATAAAAAAAATATTTATCAATTAAAATTTTAATCGCTAAAATTAATAATAATCAAATATAATGAGATCATAAAAAATTAATTTATTCTTTTATTGGTTGTGAAATAAGTATCCACTCATGCGGCTTCTAAAATTTTCTGGACTCCAATACCATGCATGGCATGCCTATCTTTGTTTTCCTCTCCTCGCGACTCCTGCTCAGCATCTCTCTCACAGGTCCTCCCGAACCCCGGCTCTTTCCTTGCCGCTCCAACGTTCGAGCCATGGCCTGTTCTACTCGGCGATGCGGGTGATCTGTGCTCCCTCCATTCTCTCAAGTCTTAAGGTAAGATGCCTCCTTCCCCAAATCGTTCTCCAGTGCTCTTCTCTTAGGGTTTGGCTTAGGGTTGCGGAGGAGACGCAGGTAGGCGGGGGGTGGTGCGGGGGGGGGGGGGTGCGGGGTGCTAACATTGGGAGGGGGCATGCAGAGATGCAGGCAAGGAAGGGGGGGCGACGAATTGCTAGGAGGGGGCGCGTGGAGGAGACGCGGGTGGGGTGGCATGGAGGAGCCACGGGCCGGAGGTGGGGGATGGGGAAGAGCTACACCACCGAGGGGGTGGGGGGGGGGCGCGGGGACGGTTGCGGAGGAGAAACAGGTAGGGAGGGGCGGGCTAACGAGCCATTGGGAGGGGGACGCGTGGAGATGCGGGCAGGGAAGGGGGGCCGATAAGCTGCTAGGTGGGGGGGCGTGGAGGAGACGCAGGTGGGGTGGCACGGAGGAGCCACGGGCCGGGGATGGGGGATGCGGAAGCGCTGCACCACCGGGAGGGGGGGTTGCAGAGAAGATGCGGGTAGGGAGGTTTTTGAGCTCTTCCGTAGTTACTTCAGTCTTTGAGACGATTTCGTCTTGGTCATTTCTTTTGAAAGCCCTCCTTGGTCCATTCACCAACTGTTTCCAATCACTTGAGGTCGCAAGGGCTTTACCTAAACTAAATTGTGAGCTCGATACATTCTGCTCTCTTGTACTTTCTAGCTCTCACCTTGAGTGTTCCAGTTTGTTCATAACCTGGTTGTATTCCATAGAGCACTCGCTTGTAATCCATCTAGATTTGCATAAACTATTGATTAGTTCCTCGGTTCTTCTCTCAGTTTTGTCTCCCCTAGCCTTCCCTTTTCACCTTTACTTTTCTGTCTCTTATAAATCACTATTTTGTTGAATTGTAATATATAGCTGAGACATAAATATCCAGTGGCTTAATTTCCGCTCCATATTCATGTAATCACAACTGATGTTTATAAGACTCACTTCAGTTTGGAGCAAGGGAGACACGTAAATAAAAACCAGCATCGATAGTTGTCTCTATAAACTTTGGTTGGATCTTGGGTTTTTCTGGTTTTGAGTCATTGAGGTGAACAATTCTTGTTCCCCCCTTCTGTGTGTTTTGGTTTGCATTTACTTTTATGAGAGGGTTTGTTGCTATGTTTCTTCGATATGCTTTCATATTAATTAGCTTCAAATTTATATAGCATATACATAGTTAATATCTTTATTTTCATCATTATTTTTTTTATATCTGCTTGTGTTCATTATTTGTACTAACTTGTTTAACTATTTATTTGTAGTGATACTTGAGAATGGTTCCGGGGTTGAAATGCCGAACTAGGGCTAGTTTCCAAGTTGTACATTCCACTGCACCTACCCCAATAGTAGAGCCATCAACATTTCCGTCTCAATAGAATGCTTCTAACTCACCTCCCCTTGAGTTCATAGTACCATCTGGTCAGCCCAGTTCTACAGCTACAAATAAACCATGTGCGCCACTTGATGTGTCTAATTCTGCACAAGGTGATATAGTTATTTTTTAACTAAGTCCTTTGGTTTCTATAAAAAAAATTCTTATTTATTATATTTTTAAATTTTTATAGGTTCTACGTCAACGATAAAGGGTCATGGTCCTACACATAGTATTGGCCTGAGTAAAAAATGAAAAAGGGTCTAGGTAAGACAATTGGACAATAGTGATCGATGTAGATCAAGAGAGACCACTTGATCAAGTACAATCAACAAAATTCTCTAATGAAGTGGGTTTTGTTACTTGTCAATGTATGCATGTGCCTAAAAGATTTAAGAATCTAGATGAAGATGACTTAAATCCTGTATTTGATAGGTTGGAGGTAAGACCATTTTTGTGAATTTTTGTAAAAAGTTATAGAATTTTCTTACGAATGTGAAGAAATTGTATTGATCCTTTAGGTTGCCCATGTAGGAACCAATTCCTTTACACATTATTTGTTTCTTATAAATGAATGTTTCTACATGCACATAGAATGATAGTGCTTCTCGTTTTTATTTTTTTTATTTAGGTAATTTACAAAGCAAATTGGAGATTCAGAATTTGAGAAAGGATGTGGAAGTATCAAAATGTGTGCTTCGAAGGATGCACGCACATGGCAAGGATGTGAGGTCAACATCATGAAAGCATTATTTGAAATTTATCTTTGATGCAGAAGCAAGGCGAAGTAAGCCTATCAATATATCTCAACATAATTGGGGTGAGCTATGTGATTATTAGTCTAATTCTTGTGTGAAGGTCTATCATCTTTTACCTAGTAACAAAATTTGACTTTTTTGTTTTTATTAGTCCATATGCAAAATACATTATTTATGAAATAAAAGATTAATCCAACTGAAAAAACAGTTACTAAAATTTGAAAGTTGTTTGTATTTTATTTATCTCAAGGAAATATATTCAATTAATGCTACAAATCGAGCAAATTCAAAGATGATGCATAAAATAGGATCTGTGGTATTTGTAGCTGTGTAACATGAAATTGTAAGATATTATATTATAACTCTTATATTATTAATCACAATTTAGTTTTCTGATAAATTTATTGACTTTGGTGTAATATTAGTCACAAAAAGAGCTTAATGGGGAAGAGTGTGATAGAATCACCTTGTTCAAGCACACTTACTATAATTTAGCAAGTGTATAGGCAAACTCTTATATAGAGGAGTGTTATGTAAGCCAATGTGTTTAGTTTCATTCATTATACAACTATATTATTGTCACACCCTGACCCCAAATCCGAGCCGGATGCGCAACAGATGGCCGCATGCCCTCGGGTTCATTTTTTCCTTGGACACACAAGGCCTGTACCATACCAATCTCAACAAAAATGATCAACCAGGCAATCACATGAAATTTTATTAGTCAAGCAATTTCAAATGTTCATAAAAAGAAGCTAACAGTCTCACCCTTAGAATTTATTAAACTTTAAACATAAAAATAACAATGTCCACTGGTTCCTATATTCTCATTGACTGAATCCCAAGCCCACATGCTCCTCTGGTCCTGAAAAAAAATGTAAGGGAAAGGAATGAGTTCCCTAAACTCAGTAAGTTATCATACGTCTCGAATATAAATCTACCATGAATCAAGAGCAAGGTAACTTAAATAAATCAATGCGTATAAGTAACCAAGCACAATAATAAAATAGAACCAATACAGTTATGTTTCCATTATTAACCTTCTTTATTATTTTCCTGACAACACACACACCTTAGGATGGCCATCCATACTCACTCACCTAGTCCCTCTGACTATGGCCACGATCAGCCCGTGGCTCGTCCCGAACGAGACTAGATCCTGTGTACACATACCGCTCATTGGTCATGCGCCAGTGATAGCCCCATTGGAGGTCCAAAAGAAAAACTAGCTCTGAGTATCACATGAGAAACATGCATCCCAGCATGTGCTAAAATAAGGCAACTAGCTCCTTTGTCACATACCGCTCAACGGTCATGTACCAGCGATAGCTTTGCTGGAGGTCCAAAAGAAGACTAGGTCCTCGTGTGATCATAGTCAGACTAGAGAGTAACTAAAACCCACTCAACCCATGACACGGTACATTTTGACCATATATGTTTAATTTTATAACATCGAGTCATTAATTTACATTATAAACATATGTAACAAAATTCAACAACATATCAATTAATAAGCTCACATCATGCATGGCAAATCATACTAGAGAGTGATAACGTACTGTTTCCACCAACTAAGCATAGTTCAATACTAAATCCGGTCTTCCAAGGGCAACGACAATCCTGTACAACATTTTTAAAATAATTTAATCATACCATTTATATATATCTATTAGGGCTGTAAATGGATTGGGTCAGATCGGGTTATGCTTGATCCCAACCCGACCCGGTTTCTTGATCGGGTCTTGATATTGGACCCAAATCCAATCCAATAAAAAATCGGGTCGAGTCGGGTCAGTTCCATAATCAAAATTATTGATCCAATGGATCATTCGGGTCGGGTCGGGTCCATATATAATCCAACCCCAATCCATAACATATGGGTCTGGTTCGGGTCCAGTTCGGGTCGGGTCGGGTCACGGTTCCATTCATAAAATTTTACTTGAATTAATAATGAAAATAATAAAACACAATGCAGTCCAAAGGGGACCCCTCGATACATTTTCTAATGTTACTTGATATTACATTGTGTGTGGGACGCTACCAGTCAACTTTAGAATCATTGTACGCATCGTAGAACCACATTGCTTGCCTCGACCACTGGGTTTTCCTAAAGGGCATCCGTTTGCCAAATTTTAGAGTAATCTCCCTTTTGGGACAATATGAGAAAAAAAATCCTGTAACATGGAACACTTTTGAAGAATTCACATACCAGAGGTTCATCTCCAATAAAATTTATATTTATAGACTGATGCATTATGTAAAAGAAAGATGTGTTTAAACATGATACTATACAATCTGGTCTTCCATTTACCAGAGGTGTAATTAATTATCTCATCTCGATCCATCGCCTTTGTCAAAAAAGTATGCAATGTGACATTAACCACAAGGATGACTAATACGAAGTCCTGGCAACAGTTTCGATGGCAAAAATAAAGCATTGCTTCTAGCTCCTGGCCATGGTTGCAATGAGCTGTACGCCTATGTGCAGAAATAACAAGAAACACTCATCAGACATAAGAGTTGGAAACAAAAGACAGTAACAAGAATTGCGACAATGTGATAAATATGCCAGGGTAAATCCTTCTAGTTGCAATCATAATTTTCATCAACATCAAACACAGACATGACTTAATGCCCAAGATATGACGAGGCTCCTAGAATTCTCTCAAGCATTACAAGAAGGCCCAAGGGGCAGTCCTGTGTCTTTGTAGATATTTTATGCACCGTAAGTTTAGCCTTCTGGCAACAATATAATGTTGCAACAATAACAACAGAGCTAATTCTTCCACAATTTGCATTAAACAACTCATGCAGTCTTCTTTTTTTCCTTTCATATACTTTCAAGCAATCGGATGCCAATGTTATCCTTGAAATAACATGAAATTCAGGTCTAAAATTTCTAACAAATATCCGAAAAGCTGGATGTTCAACTGTTGTAAATGGCATATCTTGTAGAATTATCATTCTTGCAAGGTCTTCACGGCTTTTCTCTTGATCAAATGAATAGGGAGTTAACTCATTCAATGCAACACCATCTTTAGATGTTACATTACCAATTAATTGTTTCTGTCTCTTATCAAGACTTTTTTTGACTTACAATTCTTTGTATGTTTGTGAAGATGACTTGTCCCATTTTTAGGATCAGCTGAAAAAACTGTATGACAATAATTGCATTTAGCTTTATCTTTTTGATTTTCTATCTCAGAATAATGATTTCATCTCTGATCTCCTTTTCTTGCTCAACTTAGAGCTATCTGTATTAGAGGGCTCTACCAGTTGTGAACTACTACAACCCAGTCCACTTGAAACTTCTACTGTATTTTCATTACTACCCATCGCAGACATAAACTTATTTCATATCGAATTAAATAAATATATATAAGCATTAATTGCAACTAAACAAGATAGAAATATAAATTCAAATAAATCTATGACTCTCACTGTATCAATATACCAAGCAAAAAAAATATTAAGTACATAAAGCTGGCTGTAGGCATGCTCCAACTACAACTGGATGTCAGTGTTACAAGTAAATATCAAGGAATATAAATTGTGCAACTTATGAGGGAAAGTATTGAACTTATCAAGGAAAAATAAACAACCATCAAACAGGAATATAAGCTTTTATTCTTTGTGATTAAAAAAATCTCTAATACCTTAAATAGATTCCAATATGCATGTTATATAAAATATAATAATGCATACAATTTTACCTATTTTATCATGCAGCATGCTGAAGTAAACAGGATCTTATGCACTTTGAGTTTTGATAATGCATGCAAGTTAACAATCATCACATACAGACCACCAAACACTTAATAAGCTAATGCTTACTTGCTCGCCTTGTCTATGCTTTGCTTAACCGATGCATGCCAAGAATCCTTAATCTTAAAATTGTGAACAAATTGCATCCTGTTTAAAATTTAAAGGATAGAAAACTCTGAAATGATGGATTATTATTTTATGGCCCGTGAGAAGACTGATGAGAACAGAAATGTCAATTGTGCCATCAAAATATCGAGTAGTGGAAGACCACGACACGGTCAGTAGTCAACACTAAGGTACATGCAAGATTACTGTAGATGGTTGAATCAGAAGTGAAAGGGGAAAAGAAAATCTTGGTATGAGCAAGGTGAGAAAATTTTGATTTAATTTTTTAATTCTCCCTTCCATTAAATTTTGCTTTTCCAAATGAAACCAGGTGATTTAGCGACAACATTTCAAACATATGTTGGATTCATTGGCTACAAATTTGCTTTTCAGATTTGTTTCTCTACAAATGTGCTATTTTTCCATGACAATCCCTTTGGTCAATTTTCGTGTTAGCCGTGAAAATGACCGTTAACATTGCAATGGGCCGGTACTCCGGCCGTAAGAAATCATCGCTTCCCATAAGAAATCATCGCTTCCAAAGTTACTCTTCTCTGATAATTTCATTTTACAATGCACGAACTAAATCCTTCTTCTTAGAAATACATCTTCAAAAGAAAGGGAAAAGAAAGAAGGCACTAACCAGAGAGACAGAGACTTCTCGCCGAGCACCGGAGTTCTTCTCACCGAGCACCGAGTTCTTCTAGGATTTCGTCACCGGAGTTCTTCTTGCTGAGCACCGAGCCTCGAGAAGGAATTCTTTTCACCGGCGGAGGACCGGAGGAGGGATCTGGCGTTGGGAGGACCGGAGATGGGAGGGAGGTAGACCGACGGGCGACGGAGAAGGCAAAAAGCTCGGCGCCTCTTAGAGTCTTAAGACTCTTAACCCTTAGCCTTACGCAGTTACGCAGTTACGCGAACTCTTGGTGGGCCGTGGGTTTGGCCGAAGCCGGAAATCAGTACCCATTAGCCCATTACAATTTACTGTTAATCTATTAAGTATTTAACTGGATAATATATTATAAATAATATATTTAAAAAAGATTTGGATCCTATATCTGGGTTCGGGTCGGGTCGGGTTAGATCGGGTCATATATCTGAGATCCAAATTAACCCACAAATATTTATGGATTGGGTTGGATCGGGTCGGGTCCAAATTTAGTAAATCCAGACCCGATCCAAAAAATGAACGGGTCTAATTTTTTAATCCGATCCATATCCATGGATCTTTTAAATGGATCTGGATCGGGTATAACCAGGTCGGATCGGGTCGGGTCACGGATCGACCCGACCCATTTACAGCCTTAATATCTTTATAAAACAAAAAGAAGAAAACTACATTTCCTGTTAGCCGAGTTAACCCATCTGACAATCGAGTCAACTCATCCCAAAGATCAAGTCAACCCAGTTCTGTTGATTGAGTCAACTCACCCTTGTCAACCGAGTCAACTCGGTTTTATTGACCGAGTCAACCTAGCTTGCCAACCGAGTTGACTTATCCCAGTTAACCGAGTCAATTCGGTTCTCTCCTTTCTCCCAACCCGCTGCCATCTTCCCTACCAAGCCGATCCCCCTTAGCCAACGGAAGACCGGAAGGAGGAGAGACCGGCAGCGACCCTGATGGCCGTCCGGCCACTTGCCGGAAACCCAAAGTGAAATAAACCCCTCTCTCTGTTGCTCTTCTCTCGGCTTGACTGAGCTGGCCTCCCCATGGCTACCGACAGCAGCCAAGGGAGAGCCACCGAGAAGGGGGCTCGGTTGACAGGAGTGGACAGCAGCACGACCACCGGCGGCCGTTCGATCACCCACCTAAATCCCAAAAAAAAATAAAATGGATCCCCCCTGTCCAGTCATCCCTGCCTAAGCCCGTTGTCGAGAGGAGATAGGCTCCAATCGGTCGCCTCTGATTATGCCTACGCTCAAATGGAAGCAGGGGATAGGGCACTTACCGGGTAGGTCGGCGGTGGTTTCGGCAGCACCAGAGGAAAGAACGACCATCGAAAAGGGCCGTGGCAGGCGAGGGAATCGCTCGGCGCGATCGGCGTCGATCTTCGGCGTCCACCGGAGGAGGGTTCGGATTGGGCTGAAGCATGCGAGGAACCTTTAAACCCTAAAGAAGACCCTTATTCCCCTCGTGCCGTCGACCTGTCTGTCCGAAACCTCCGCCGGTCGTTCCAAAGGTTTGGTGCCATGCTGAATTCGAATTGAAGTCGATAAGGGCTGCCGACTTTAGCCCAGAAACGGTACAATAACATCAGGCCTCACATTCTCCCTTGCTAAAAAAAATTTCATCCTCGAAATTGACATAGCTGGTTCATGAAAAAGTTGAGGATACTTATCTTTCATGACTTTTTCTAGCTCCCAAGTGACTTCTCGTTCTGAATGATTGCTCCACTGGACTTTAACATAAGGAATGATACGCCGCCTCAAGACTTGTTCTTTTCTATCTACCACCTTCGCTAGTTGCTCTTTATAAGACAAATCTTTCCTGAATTGAAGTGGTCTCAATTCGACTACATGATTTGGATCAGGTATATATTTCCTCAGCATAGAGACATGAAAAACATTATGCACTCCAGCAAGAGAAGGCGGCAAAGCAAGTCGATAAGCCACAGCTCCAAGTTTCTCTAGGACTTTAAAAGGACCTACATATCGAGGGCTTAGCTTCCCTCGCACCCCGATTTCATTACTCCTTTAGTAGGAGATACTTTAAGAAACACATGATTTCCCACCTGGAATTCTAGTTCTCTTCTTCGATTATCTGCATAACTCTTTTATCGATTCTGAGCTATGAGAAGTCGTCTCCTAATATGTTGAATTTTATTGGTTGTCTGCTGGACAATATTTGGTCCCAAAAGTTCTCTCACCAACATCATCCCAACATACCGGGGTCCTACATCTCCCATATAGTGCTTCAAAAGGTGCCATCTTAATGGCTGCTTGATAACTATTATTATATGCAAACTCCACCAGTGATAAATGCTCATCCCGCAACCCCTTCAAATCCAAAACACAAGCTCTTAGCATATCTTCCAGCATCCGGATTGTCCTCTCTGACTGACCATCTATTTGAGGGTAAAAGGCTGTACTAAACTCCAGCTTTGTTTTCATAGCCCGATGCAGTCTTCTCCAAAATTGAGAAACAAATCTCGTATTCCTATCAGATATAATTGATACAGGAATACCATGCAATCTAACAATCTCATAATATATAATTTAGCTAGCCTTTCCAATGAGAAATTGACCTTGATAGGTAGGAAGTGAGCTGACTTCGTCAATCGGTCTACGACAACCCAAATAGCATCAAATCCTTTGAGAGTCCTTGGCAATCCCATAACAAAATCCATTATGACATGTTTTCATTTCCATACTGGAATAGCCAGGGGTTGCAATGGTCCTGCTGGTCTCTGATGCTTAGCTTTTATATGTTGACAAGTTAGGCACTGGGCCATAAACATGGCTATCTCCCTTTTCATACCACTCCACCAAAAGTTCTCTTTAAGGTCTGTACATTTTCGTACTTCCAGGGTGAATAGTGTAAGTGAAGTTGTGAGCTTCAGTCATAATTTATCTCTTTAAACCTGCATCCCTTGGAACACATAATATGTTCCCAAATCTTAAGGATCCATCCTCATGAATTCTGAATTCTGAAATTGTCCCAGATTGTGCCTTTTCCCTGATCTTTTGTAATTCTGTCGCTCTTCTGGGATGCCTTAACTTTGTCAACTAGGGTAGATTGTATCTTAAGAGCATCAAGTGAAAATTCAAAATTTTGCAGTTGTAACTCCATGTTTAACTTTCCAAGATCCTGAAAAATTTCTTTCTGAGAAGTAATCAAGGTCGCTGCACTACCCATGGTCTTCCTGCTCAATGCATCAGCCACCACATTCGCCTTTCCTGGATGGTAACTTATTTTCAGATCATAGTCCTTGATCAGCTTTAACTATCTTCTGTCTTAAGTTTAATATCTCTATGTAAATAGATATTTAAGGCTTTTATGATCAGTAAAAATTTCACAGGATACCTCATATAAATAATATCTTCCAATCTTTAGAGCAAAAACAACTGCAGCTAACTCCAAATCATGAGTAGAGTAGTTCTGTTCATGTGACTTAAGTTGCCTGGAGGTATAGGCTACCACTTTCCTATTTTGCACAAGTACACATCCTAACCCTCTTCTAAAGGCATCACTATATATAGTAAAACCTTCACTTCTAGATGGTAGGGTAATGATAGGAGCTGACACCAAGCATTTCTTCAACTCTTGGAAACTCTTCTCACATTCATCTGACCAATCAAATTTAATCCCTTTGAGTTAGTTGGGTTAGTGGCAATGCTATGCGGGAAAATTCCTCCATGAATCTTCGATAATAACCAGCTAATCTTAGAAAACTACGGACTTCAGTCACATTAGTTGGTCTACTCCATCCACTAATTGCTTCAATCTTTGTTGGATTAATAGCTATACCTTCTTTAGAGACTGTGTGGCCAAGAAAAGAAATACTATCAAGCCATAATTGACATTTCTTCAACTTTGCATACAATCTCTGTTCTCTCAGTATCTATAAGATTTTTCTCAAGTGTTCTTCATGTTCTTCCTGATTCTTGGAATATATCAGAATATCATCAACAAATACTACTACACACTGATCCAAATAAGATCTAAATATCCTATTCATCATATCCATAAAAGCTGCAGGAGCATTCGTCAACCTGAAAGGCATAACCAGGAATTCATAATGTTCATATCTAGTCCGAAAGGCTGTCTTGGATATGTCCTCATTCTTAATTTTTAATTGATAATACCCCGACCGTAAGTCAATCTTTGAAAACACTTGTGCACCTTGCAATTGATCAAAAAGATTGTCAATTCTGGGAAGAGGGTACTTATTCCGGATTGTCAACTTATTCAGTTCCAATAATCAATACACAATCTCAAGCTTCCATCCTTCTTTCTGACAAAAAGCACTGAAGCACCCCACGGCAAAACACTCGGTCTAATAAAACTCTTATCAAGTAGTTCCTGGAGTTGCTCTTTAAGCTCCTTTAATTCAGCTGGTGCCATCCTATAGGGAGCCTTAGACACAGGTTTTGCACCAGGTATAAGATCAATAGAAAACTCTATCTCCCTATCAGGAGGCAATCCTGGCAATTCATCTGGAAATATATCTGGAAATTCTTTCACAATCGGAATGTTTTCCAACTTCATCTCTTCCTGCTGGAAGTCCATAACATTTGCCAAGTATCCCGTATAGCCTTGCCTCAGCATCTTGCCAGCTTGCATAGCCGTAACCATTCTAATAGGGGCCTTCCCTTTATTGCCAGAGAAACTGAAATGTTCCTATCCTGGAGGGTGAAAAATTACTCTTTTCCCGAAACAGTCCACAGTAGCATGATAAGAAGCCAACCAATCCATTTCCAAGATAATATCAAACTTCATCTCCAAAACCATTAAATCGGATGAAAAATTATGATTTCCAATACTTAGAGTGCAGGATGGACAAATCATGCTGACCATGATGGTGCTCCCATTTGGAGTGGGGACATAGATCTCATAATTCATAGATACTGGTTTCATACCAGCCTTCTTAGTAAATCCAGTTAAGCTAAAAGAGTGTGTTGCTTCGGAATCAAATAAAACAAGGGCATAAGAGGAAACTACTTTGATGGTACCTACCAAACAGTCAGAATCTAACTTGGTAATTATATGAACTCAATTCAATTAACTTTTAAAAGAAAAGATCTTTGAAATTACCTGTCACTACAGCATTCGATGCTTGAGCATCTTGCTGAGTCAGAGCATATACACGAGCCTGGGTCTTTTGCTTCTGGCACTCTCTAGATCCATAAGTTGAAGGTTGACCTGGAATAAAAGCGGGTGTATTCGAAGTAGGAGGTGCAGGCGGTCGCAGTGCATTCTGGAATGTACGTTGGTACCCATGATTCTGAAAACTAGGGCAATCCGTAGCTCTGTGGCCCTGCTGACCACAGTTAAAGCATGCCCCAGAAAACCAATGGCAATCCTGCTCCGAATGGAAACCATGACACCTTCTGCAACGAGGACCATTTCCCTGCTGAGGACTTGGATCCTTCCTTTGATTTTCCCTTTGTCTAGTTTGTTTGCCAGAGTATTGATTACCTTGCTGTCCATCTGATCTAGATCTCTTCCTCATCTGTCATTCCCTTTCTTGTTGCATGTTGTCAACCTCCTGTTCCATAATTTTTGCTTTACTAACCACATCCCGATACGAAGCTAGCTGCATCGGTCTCACTCCAGCTCGAATCCTGGGTTTAAGCCCTTTCTCAAATCTTCGAGCCTTTGATACTATCTGTAGCCACCAAATTCGGAGCAAAATGGGACAATTCTATAAACTTGGCTTCATACTGTGCCATCGTCATGTTTCCTTATATCAGTCTTGTGAATTCACTTTCCTTCTCAAATCTGAGACTTTCTGGAAAATACATATCCAAGAACTCTTGACGAAAATTATCCCAAGTAATTGGCTCTTCAGTACCATGCTGCCTCTTAACAGCATCCCACCATTCAAAAGCTTCGTCCTGCAATTGATAAGCAGCAAAGCGAACCTTTTCTTGATCTATACAATCCATACTGGCAAAAGCTTTTTCCATTTCCTTCAACCATTTCAATGATTCAGTAGGTTTAGTGGAGCCTTCAAAGGTAGGAGGTGCCAACTTCTTAAATTCTGTGAACCCCCGATCCGTCTTAGAAGTTGATCACCTTTACTTCCCTGTTGTTTCATTTCCTGAACAAGCCCAATCAGAGCTTGAATAAAGCTTACCACCTGACCATCAAAATTGGCTGTCCTCAAATCGCGTTGCGGAGGGGAAGGACTAACTGCTCGGCTCTTGCCCTGATCAGGTGATGGGCTACGAGTCCTAGAGGCACGGCAGCCCGAGACGGACCTGCGCTTGCGAAGTACCACGAACTCGAGAAGCACGATCATTATGATTTGACATCCTCATGGATCGTGTCCGAGCCATTCTCACCTATTTCACAAAAGAAAGTCAGTTTAATAATATAACCTTGCTAGTTACTTTAAATATCTTAGACTTGTCCTAATTAACTCTACCCCTCTCACTATCTATATCATCTTGATTTTAAAACAGGCCTGGCTCTGATACCACTAAATTTGTCACACCTTGACCCCAAATCCGAGTTGGATGCGTAACAAACGGCCGCATGCCCTCGGGGTCATTCTTCCCTTGGACACACAAAGCCTGTACCATACCAATCTCAACAAAAATGATCAACCAGGAAATCACATGAAATTTTATTAGTCAAGCAATTTCAAATGTTCATAAAAAGAAACTAACAGTCACACCCTTAGAATTTATTAAACTTTAAACATAAAAATAACAATGCCCACTAGTTTCTATATTTTCACTGACTGAATCCCAAGTCCACATGCTCCTCTGGTCCTGAAAAAAATGTAAGGGAAAGGAATGAGTTCCCTAAACTCAATAAGTTATCATATATCTCGAATATGAATCTACCATGAATCAAGACCAAGGTAACTTAAATAAATCAATGCGTACAAGTAACCAAGCATAATAACAAAATAGAACCAATACAGTTATGTTTCCATTATTAACCTTCTTTATTATTTTCCTGACAACACACACCTTAGGATGGCCATCTATACTCTCACATAGTCCCTCTGACTATGGCCACGATCGGCCCGTGGCTCATCCCGAAAGAGACTAGATCCTGTATACATATACCGCTCATCGGTTATGCACCAGTGATAACCCCACTGGAGGCCCAAAAAAAAAACTAGCTCTGAGTATCACACGAGAAACATGCATCCCAGCATGTGCTAAAATAAGGCAACCTGCTTCTGTGTCACATACCGCTCAACGGTCATGTGCCAGCGATAGCCTCGCTGGAGGTCCAAAAGAAGACTAGGTCCTTGTATGATCATAGTCGGACTAGAGAGTAACTAAAACCCACTAAATCCATGACACGGTACATTTTGACCATATATGTTTAATTTCATAATATCAAGTCATTGATATACACAATAAACATATGCAATAAAACTCAACAACATATCAATTAATAAGCTCATATCATGCATGGCAAATCATACTAGAGAGTGATAACTTACTGTTTCCACCGAGCACAGTTCAACACTAAACTCGATCTTTCAAGGACAACGACGATCCTGTACAACATTTTTAAATTAATTTAATCATACCATATATATATATATATATAGAATAGAAAGAAGAAAACTACATTCCCTGTTAGTCGAGTTAACCCATCTAACAATCGAGTTAACTCATCCCAAAGATCGAGTCAACCTAGTTCTGTTGACTGAGTCAACTCACCCCTGCTAATTGAGTCAACTCGGTTCTGTTGACCGAGTCAACCCAGCCAGCCAACCGAGTTGACTCACCCCAGTTAACCGAGTCAACTCGGTTCTTTCTCCTTTCTCCCAACCCGCTACCATCTTCCCTACCAAGCCGATCCCCCTCAGCCAACGGAAGACTGGAAGGAGGAGAGACCGGCAGCGACCCTGACGGCCGTCCGGCCACCTGCCAGAAACCCAAAGCGAAATAAACCCCTCCCTGCTGTTCCTCTCTCGGCTTGACTGAGCCGGCCTCCCCATGGTTGTCGACAGCAGCCATGGGAGACGGCCATCAAGAAGGGGGCCCGATTGACAGGAGCGGATGGCAGTGCGACCACCGGCGACTGTTCGATCACCCACCTAAATACCAAAAAAAAAAAATGGATCCCCCCCTGTCCGGTCGTCCCTGCCCAAGCCCGTGCTCGAGAGGAGACGGGCTCCCGTCGGTCGCCTCTGATTATGCCTATGCTCAAATGGAAGTAGGGGATAGGGCACTTATCGGTGAGGTCGGCTACGGTTTCGACAGCACCAGAGGAAAGAACGACCGTCGAAAAGGGCCGTGACATGCGAGGGAATCGCCAGCGTGATCGGCATCGATCTTTGGTGTCCACCGGAGAAGGGTTCGGATTGGGTTGAAGCACGCGAGGAACCTTTAAACCCCAAGGAAGACCCTTATCCCCCCGTGCTGTTGACCTGCCTCTTCGAAACCTTTGCCGGTCGTTCCGAAGGTTCGGTGCCACGCTGAATTCGAACTGAAGTCGGCAAGGGCTGCCAATTTCAGCCTAGAAACGGCCCAATAACACCGGGCCTCCCAATTATATTGTTGATGGCTGCACACTTTTTGTTCATACACCAACTATATTATATTATATACTTTTTGCAATTGAATGATTGTATGTATTTCAAATTTTTAAATTTTAATCATGACCCAATTTGCTCTCTTCCCTGTTTGAAAGAGCATCATGAAAACTGAGCTAGTCCTATTTTGGGGGCGGCAAAAAGAAAGCAAAAGCTAGACCATTCAGAAAGGGCATAAGAAGCTTGCTCTCGACGAAAGCCTTTCTCTTTGTTTGGATCCTTTGACTACTGTACTGGGAACTTGAACGAAATAGGGATGATCGGTTGACTTCTATTCTCTATGGATCTCCTTCCTGAGACTGATTGGACTTCTCGGAGGAAAGGTTTTTTTTTGAGGGTACTCCCGGAAACAAATCCAGTGAAGATGGATATGGGGACTATAGCTCTGAACATGTCAACTATGATGCTCTCGTTGCTACCAGTCTTTCAACCAGTGAATGCTGGCATGTGCTACTTCCCAAACTTCCGTGTCTAGGTCTTGCCGAAACAGACTGCAAATGATTTACCATCTATCCCACTCATATAGGTACATTATCAGGTGAATTGGATCGGGAAATGGATCGAAGTGCATGAAATGGCTGCCTCAGAATACAGGGTGTAACAAAAGACTTTTGTCTTAGAATGAAATGCAAAGGTTATTGGCTGAGTTTGAAATTGAAGGAAACTCTATGACCGTGAATGAGATTTGTGACAAAGTATTAGGAGTTAGATCCGGATACATTAAAGGATTTGGGCCTGGTCCAAAGCCACAACAAGCTCAAGTTCAAAGTTCAAGTTAAACCAACTTGAGGAACAATTAAAGAATCTCGATTGGAGAATGATAAGTTGAAAGAAAATGTAGATGAACTCAAGGACAGGTTGGATCAACAAGGATGTCTGATTGAGATGTTACTTGCTGCACAGGGTCAATCCGTACCATACCGTTATGGTAATTTATCATCTTTTAATTCTATAAATTAATGGAGATGTAAAATATTAATTTTGTTTCCCTTGATATGGTTATATTCTTATTTTTGTAGAAAAGGTATACTTAAAAATGGCATTCAATAGTATGTCTTCAGTCTTTTAAAGTAAATATTTTAAATATTTAGAGACGGCGACTTTTCTTTTACATTTATTCATGCTATATTGACCAATCTTCCATTCTTCTGTGTACATTCTGTTTCAGTATTCCACAATGTCATTTTACTTGATGATGTTTTCATTGCTAATGATAGAGACCGATATTTTGTTAGGATTTAATGTCTATTCAAATAATTTACTAATCTGTCCACTTCTCATATATCTTTTTTCTGAAATAGCTGTCAAGTGCTGTAGCCTAAACTATCTCGAGTGCCTATTCCTGATGGAAGTTTTTAGAATAACATTGGTTAAATTAAGAATATATAGTTGCACACAAGTTTGTAGGGACACTTGAGCTTAAGTTAGGCACATTAGCAAGGCTCTAAAGTTTCACAAGTCCCACAAATTAGATAGTTAAATTTTGTATCGTATAATGTCTGAAATCAGCTCATTTCCTAAGTTGAACAAGCTTGCTTGAGCCTGTTACCAACCCAAGCCTGAGCAGTTGATTGTAGCCCCAAGTAGAATTCCTCCTGGCGAATTGTGTCCGGAGCCCACGCAAAACATGTAACTTAAGACATACCCACTTCAGCCTCTATATCAAGGAACATGACCTGTTCTTATACATTTTTCTTCTTAACAAGTACAAAGAGTTGGGAAATGAGAATAGAGATGGAGAAAAACATAGCTTCCATGAGAAGCTCAGGTTATGTGGGCATTGCTCTGCTGTCTGGTCTCAGATCATAACCAGCCTTTGCTAATGTTCAGGCCTTGATTGGCAGCAAAAGCAGGTTCTTTATGACATGTCATCATTTGATGCCAAGGCTGCTCTTGGATTGTGGGAGTATGATCTCATATGGATCAAGAAACTCGACTGGTCTACCTAAGGTTCCCGGTACCGATACCGGGAGCCGTACCAGTGGCCGGCATGGTACCAGTATGGTACCGTACCGTGCCGACACGGTACGGCATGGGGCGTACCGGTACAAACCGGTACGTTCAATTTTTTTTTTTTTTGATGTTTTTTGTGATTTTAAGGTTTTTATTTTATTTTTTAAGGGTTTAGAGTTTAGGGTTCAGGGAGAATTTAGTGTTTAAGAGTTCTAAATGCTTGAAATTTAAAATTTAAGATATGTTCGATTGTAAGATTTAGGACTAAATACTAATATTTAGGATTATTTTCAATTGAAATAAAATAAAAAATGATAATTAAACTAAGATTATCAGCAATTAATGAAAGTGAAATGTAGCATAAACATATAATTACATACCAATGTCTAGAATCGTAAAGTGACGATATCCATAAATATAGGGATCATGTATATACTCTGTAGAAAAATCGGCATGTCCCTCCTGCCAAGCAGCATGATACTTCTCTAAGCTCATCCCAGGAGGTATGCGTGATAGATCATAACTAATCGCAGATCCCTCTCTGATGTCCGACTCTGAGAGCTATCCAGAGACTGATGATATGGCAGTGCAGGGGCCCATCCAAATATACCAGCAGCAAAATCAGATCCATAAGATGCTCCGGGCTGCATCGAATAATAACCACTGGATGATGACGTCTCAGATGCATCATATGGATCATATGGATCAGAAGCTATCGGTAGCTACGGATAAGAGGATCCTGAATATGAGGATGACCCAGACCACGCAGAGCCCATCGCTTATATGAAATCGTATCACCACGGGATCTATCAGATAGTAATTCATGATCTGTATCCTGCATGGCATGACTAAACTACGACTTTCCAGTGAATCGAATATGAATAGGTGGCTGCGACGCCGTCCTCCTGGCCCTCCCTGATCACTAGATCTTCCACTATCTGAAGCACATTCATCACTGTTTCTGGTATCTGAATCTGAGTGGACTGAGTGCTCTAATGGAGGTGCAACTGCCTTTCCTTTTTCTCTGTCTCGGGTTTATTAGATGGTGGGGAGGGATGATGTGCTGTATTTGCTGGAGCCCTTGAGAAATATGACTTGTTGCCCATTGTCCAGTATCACCCTAGCCTCACTAGCTATAAAACTGGCTGATCGAGAAGGCGATCCTGGCTTATCAAGTTCTGGCTGCTGCTGCTACTGACTCATGACCCACCCAATCATTGGATCTTCATCCTCATCAACATATGAACTTGCAGTGGGATCGGGATATTTCAATTCTACTTCTTGAATACATTTTAGCCTCAACCTTAAATTATAGTGTACATACACAAGATCGTTGAGGCATTTCTGTTTCAGATGGTTTCTCTGCTTGGAGTGGATAAGGCCAAACGTAAATCAGTTGCGCTCACATCCACTGGATGACACCGTCTGGGAGAGGATCTTCACTGCAAGAACCTTCAGATTTTTAGCAGATCCACCAAAATGCATCCACCATTCAGCTACAAAAGACATTACATCATTTAGAATTTTAGATTTAGTAAAATAAAAAATTTAATCCTGATATAATATTAGACTTACTCCTTAATAGTACCTACCAGGATTCATTTTTGATTTACTTCTGATCATTACAGTGGATCCAAATGAATATGTGCCCTCCCTAAAAAATTTCGTCTGCCAGAAAAAAAATTTGTTATATTGAAATTAATGCTCTTAAAAATCATTCAATAATTTTAACCTAACTTTTTCAAGGCACATAGCAGCGATATCTGGATCGGGCTTCATCTTATATATAACATTGCATAGGACAGACATAAGATCCTCATTCATGGCAATGTCTGGTACGGAGTACTGGAATATCGGATTTAGATAGTAAGATGTACATATATTTTAAGAATTAGTTAAGCGTACTTGTATGAATCTAATTGAAAATTAATTTTTAGGGACTTAATAAATTACTACGTATCTGCTAGATGCAAATCCAAACTCATTTGATAACTTTACCGTCCATCAATGATCCGGATATACTCAGATGTATGTGATGGATCTGCCTTCTTGATTTTTTTCTTTGTCCTTTGTATCATGAAATATAAGAAGTCCATTTGAGCATACCTCTCGGAGTCCACGGCATAAAGTATCTCATATAGAGGCTTGATAGCCTCCACTATCCTCTCAGCCCGCTGCCATAATGTTTGTCTCGTCATTATATTTTCTACATTGCTTCTCTCAGTATTTGTCCTGGCATATCTGCTCTGCTGCCACTCCTGACTGACAAACATCTGACGCAGCTCTGCTTTCTTGCCAGGAAGACTATTAAGTGTAATGTACTTAGTAGCAAATCGTGTGACCCTCGATCTTAATATTCTCCCTGTAAAGCTCCTCATCAATGATAAGACCCATGTATGGTTATATATAAATCTGGTGATAGACTGTGCTAGCTCAACAATCTTCTGCATCCTGTGGATTTTTTCAATATCCATCAACACGAGGTTTATACAATGTGCAGCACAAAGGATCCAGAAAATATGCGGCCGCTGCTCTATCAAGATATGCCCTGCAGTCCTGTATTGTGGTCCATTATCAGTGATGACCTGCATGACATTATGCTCTCCCACCTGATCAGTCACCTCCTCCATTAATCTGAGGATATAACTGGTATCGTACACCTGATCTGAAGCATCAATAAATTTCTGAAAAAAAATCTTCCCATCACAATAAGTCAAGAAATTGATGATGCTTTGTCTAGTAGGACCAATCCAATCATCACACATCACCGTCAATCCATATACGGGCCACTTGCTCTAATATGAGGATATCTATTCTTCTAGCTCTTCCTTATTGCTGTTCAGAAGCTGACCATAGATATCCCTCGATGATGAAGGATCTACACCTACACCAGCAGCCTATATAGATGAAATAGTAGAGCGATAATATGGATTGTCTGCTGCATGGGCTGGGATATGACTGAAATGAAACCAGGAGGAGATGGCCCGCCACATATCTTTCTTCTTATCCTTTTTCAGCATTGTGTCAATCCTCTGTTGCTTGGAATCTTTATTGAAAAATGCATGTGGATCGACATCATGGATAGTGGCTCCCTCTGGAATGTCCCTGGAAGATTTTTTATACTGCCAAATGCTCCCAACATGGATGCAATACGGCCGGTGCCTCTTCTGACAAGCTCTCTGACTGAGGTCCTCTTAAACTGTCTCAGACTCTCCTACAGCACTAGCAGAAGCGTATCCCAATCCTGACTCAAAAGCTGATGGCCCCAATCGCTGTCTATGCCTGGCTGCCTCCTGCTGTCTCTGCTCATACAAGCTTGCCTGAATAGCAGCCTCCATCTGTGACTCTTCATCAGAAGGAATAGATGCTCTCTCTGACTTCCTGAAGTAATAAGATGGTTCTGCGGCTCTACGGTCCATCTCTGCCTTCTTCTTTGTTGATCTTTCCTTCCCAGCTTTAAAATCAGTAAAGTGTTTCTTCATTAATTGACGGACCTCCTGCCGACACTGTCGGCATGCAAATACATCAGGATAGCCACCAGTCAAGTGCTGCTTCAACCTTGTTATCCCCTACCTTTGAATTCAGTATTGCATCATTTACATCTCCAGTGATGCCGATCCAAGAGCATCTCTTCATGTAACAAGCCAATGTCCCGCTCCATATCCTTCTTCCTCCTTGATGGATCCATACCTGAATATTTAAATTACATATAAGGTCAATAATAATATTTATTAATTAACACTTTATTAATCTAATTTTTAAAATTTAATTTATTTAATTTATTTTTTAATTTAAAAAACTCAAAAAATAAAGAAAAATAAAAAAAATTAAATTTTAGATTCACGTAGGATTTTATCATACATGCTATATATATTTTTTTAAGATCCTAGAAATGTATTAAAAGTCAATTTTTTTTAATTTAAGACCTACGAACTATTCATGAGATGCATCAAAACTTGAATAAATCGACATGAAATTTATAGTGAGAGTTGCTTACGAGCCCTAGATTAATAATTTATAATTACAGTTTTTTTCTAATTATTTTTTAATTAATTTATTAATCCGAAATTAATTTTTAATTTAAAAAATTATATATTTAACAAAAAGTTAAGATTTTAGTATCATTGTGTAGATCTATCATAGATCTACCACATACTCTAAAATCATAGCCAACAAATAAATTTTGACAGCATTTCTTCTTAATTTTCTATTTTGCACGGATTTTAATAAAAACGATATGAAAGAGAAAAATACGGAAAAATAAAGGTATACGTACCTTGATTCTACCTTCCTCTTCAACTTCTGCAGGTTTGATTGGGTTGAAAATGATTAAGAAATTTTTTTTTTCCGTTGCTTTTCTTTTCGCAGCTCTGCAGCAAAGAGCTCGTAAAGAGCTCTCTGCCTTTTCCTTTTTTAAAATCCAAGGCAGCCCCCCCTCTCAAAGCACGTCACATGGTTACAGTAGCCATGTGACAAAAATAAAAAAAAAGCCTCCACCTGCCCCCTCCTGCCTGTACCGAGCCGAACCGGGCCGAATCGGCCGGTTCGGTCCCGTTTTGACCGGTTCAGCACCGGTTCGACCCGGTTCGGGTCCGGTTCGGTGCGGTAAATATTTTTTTTTAAAAAAAATCTTTAAGGGGCTGTTTCGATTTGTATGGCCGAACCGTGCCGGCCGGCCACCTGTCCGGTTCGGTACACCCCGAACCGGCCGGTTCGGAAAATCCTGGGTCTACCATTTAGAAATTGAAACATTATAACGAGAGGTTGGTTGTTCTCTGAGATGAGATAGTTCCCTACCCATCTTCAGATATAATGGTCTCTGATTCTATGACTGGAGTTATAATCATCACAGGAACTTCCATTGAAATTTCCTTCTGTATCATCTAGCTTCTTTACTGTCTGCTACACTTCAGGGGTCCTTGGACAGGGGCAGGGTTGAAGAAGAGGGCAAAGATGGGGTGAGGGGTGTTTTTTGTTAAATGGAAGGTGGTAAGGAGCCTGGTATATGCTACCAGTACTTCATTCCTAGCTGTTTTCATCCTCCATTGTTTCCTTTCTTCTCTTTGACACCCTCTAGGCATTATTCTTCTTGTATCATTTCAGTAGCTTAATGAAATAGTGGTGACAACACTACCATCACGCCCAGGAGTAAAAGGGAAAAAAGGAAAATAAATTTCAAAAGTTTAGTTCTCCACTGATGGTATTGTGCAAGAGAATCACTAGGATAATTTGTAGAGCAAAAGAGTGAATTGCAGTAACTGCTTTGTAATTTGGGAAGCAAACAACATAAATTTAAACCATATCCTTCGCTAATGCAAAGCAATAGAGGCTTGTGGGAATGCTTTGGGAGGCTGCTCAAGTATGTTCTGATGGATCACATTGTAGAAGCAATTAATCAACTGATTCAAACACAAATTCGGGACAGATGCATGGATGATGTGCTTTTAATTATGATTCAATGGTCCCTTCAACTTGAAAGGAACTAAAAGCTTTATAAAATAATATAGAAGATTTTTGTAACATAGTGTTCCTTATTACAAGTTTGTTCAGGTTTTAATGGTGACCCAGTGCCTCGTCGTATAACAGGACTGTATATCTTCGTATCAGACTGCATATGATAGTCTTTGTTTTGCATTTTTTTGAATGCATTTGATGACTTGTATCTAAAGCAGGTTTCATGCCCATTTATTCTGCTGAGATCGTTACCACTTTCTTTGAAAAAGTTAATGAGTCCTTTGTTTGGCCGTTCTGGAAGGATCAAACCTAGCATTTCCAATATTCCCTTGTAATCTTTCGAGCTTCCATTGTCATTCTCAATTAACTAAAATTGTTGTAACCATGATGTTGGCACATCACCGGGACTGTGAAGAGCAGCTGTGGTGCATTGATCATGTTTCAGTTGACATGATATAGAATGAATAGCAGTTCCCTAAATTTTGATTGCTTCATTCTAGCTGATGCATCACAAATTTCATTGATCATATTGATTTCTTATTTCATATTATGCAAAAACTAAGACAACCTTGGTTTATACACCGGCCAAAAGGATTGCTGACGAACACTCAGTAGCAGTTGCAAATGAAAAATCCTGAGGATTGTGACATCAGTCTGACAAAGTAGTCTAGTAACAGGGACTGGCCATTCAAGCACAATAACTTATAAACTGTTTCTTGGGTGACTACAAAGTCACTTTTTATTGGCATAGATGCAAGCATCCTATAGTCTAAGAATGCACCACGCATGCGAAATAGCCTATCTTTGTTTTTCTATGGTTCTCATTGTTAGTTGTCAGATTTTACCAAAGACTGTCTGAGCCCTAAGCACATAGGTATATTAGAAGACGTGGTCCCTGATTTTTGTATTTTGACTAAAAATAAGCACATTCCAACTTTTTTTTTTGGACAGAGGGATTCCTGTTAAAGTACATTGGATGGCTATTTCTCTAAACTGCATGGCTATTTATGATATATTCAAAAATGAATGCCATAAAAGTCAATGTCCTATCAAATAATTTTACTAATTCTCCTGTTTCTAGATAGTCTTTTGTTTTTTAGAGGAAACTCTAGAGAGCTGGTGAGTTATTATTCCTTGCAGTTGTTCTTTTTTATAGTTGACTAGTTTAAAATATTCAGAGATGAAGACTTATCTTTTACATTTATTTATGCAGGTTGCTGATTTTAGAGCACAAAATCTACTGAAGTACAAATTTTGCCCAATCCAATTCATGCTTTTGGAATGTTTGGTTACTTATTTTTGAATATATTTGATTTTTCGAAGAGTAGTGATTTTATTTTTGATGTCAACAACTGCTTATGATGACAATTTGGACATTATAGCCAAATATTTTGTTTATTTTAGATTATTGTATGTATTGACAAATTTATATTCAAGACTATAAGTATTTGGATATATTTCTCTAAATTTTTTTAAATTTGATTGATTTTGTAGATTTTTAGTTGTAAAGATTCATAGCAATGATGAGTATATTTGAATACAGGTGACATCAAGAACATACAAACATATCATATAGGAATATACAGGAGAAAAAAAGTTTTTGCCGACCAAAAAGTCGGTTAATATTTTTTGTTTTTGACAACCAAAAAGTTGGTTGGTAAGGGTTTTCTTTCAATTTTTATGTCATATATTTCAAACAAAAAAATGGTTGGTAATAGCATAATTTTTTTTCTTACGAAAAAATTGGTCGCTAAAAGTCCATGAAATTATATTTAATGTCAACCAAAATATTTGGTTGTGTATGCTACACCAAATATTTAATGACCAAAATAATTGATCGGAAATGCTAAGATTTTTTTGTGACCAATTATTTTGGTGGCAAGTTAGTTATCACATGTGAAAGGCATTAGGTGTTTCTCAATCAATATTGACTCTATCGGTGAAAATTTGATCATTTATTGGAAAACTCATTCATCGTTAAAGAATTTATTTTTTTTCCAACTCAATCTGTTTGGGCTGCTTTATATTAAGATTTTTCAACCAAATTTAAAATCGGTTGCTAAAGTAATTGCTGACTGGGCTTGCACTACCATATTAATTGCTGACTGGGCTTCCATGACAAAATTATCCTTCAAATGGTATCAGAGCTAGGTTCCGATCATGCTTATCCAAAGGTTATAGATCAAAAAAAGGTTTGTTCTTTTTAGATTTCTGATATCCAGATCTGAGCACAACAAAAATCATGTTTTGTAAAGATATGTTTAGAATTTCAGCATGTCTGTTAGATATTTTGTTCTGTTTTGTAAAAATCAGGTTTTGTAAAATCAAGTTTTATTCTTCACTTTCAGATCTGGCGGATTTTCTATGCAGATATTCAGGTTCTGTTTCAGAATTTCACAACTATATGCAATTTCTGAATGTCTGTGAATATTCTCGTGTTTTGTATTAACAGAAATTTATTTGAAAATCAAGATCTATTTTGAATAGATCTTTACAAATAAACAGATTTATTTTTGACCAAATGTTCATGAGTTATAAAATCTGTTTTGAACATATTTTTTTCAGGTTTTATTTTGAAAAAAAATTCCTGCATTTCTAAAATCTGTTTTTGAACAGATTTTGTAGTATTTTAAGTCTGCTTTTGAACAGATTGTACTGGTCCTTTGGATCTATTTTCACCTGATTTTAGTTGTGTTCAAATGTGATAATGTGCAATTTTCTATAGGATTTTCTTGTATGATTATAGATGACCTAATTAGATTAGATTTAAGGTTCCATGTCATTATATGCAAACATATATGATATGTATAGTTTATCTTTGTTATAATATGATTAGATATTAATTTATGTTTACTTTAGTTTCAACATTGTATGCATATTTAATATGTTTAGTGTTGCTGCCAAGATCGCCGTGGCCCGTAGCTGCTATCGGCGTCGGATCGCTCCTCGTCTCTTCGGAACCGGCCTGCTCGATGGGACCTGCAAAATAAGGACCCGGGCCGGGGATTCCGGTGGGGGCACTCCGACGGTCAAGTCAGTGACGATCCAGGGAATAGATCCTCCTGGTCGAGCCCCTGAGATGGACTCCATGCTAGGAGGAGTGAGTGATGTGTGAGTGGAAGTGTAAGCAAGCTGGAAGAGGTGGTGGCCGATGTGGAGTAGTTTTCCTGTGTGGCCTCTTCTTTCTTAGCTTCGCTTGGCTTGGATTGAGTTTGAGTTGAGTTATCTTTTCGCTGGGGGTGTCGATTGCTCTTTTAAGCCCAGATGATTGTTGGGCGCCTATCTCGGGATCTTCTTCGTGCTAGTAGACGTGTGCGGCGGTGTCCGTGTCGTGAACGGGACGTCTTTCCTGGTTCGTGATAAGGGAAGCTATAATGTGTTCTGACATTTCTTCCGGTCGCTCCGTTCTGAGAAACTTGGCAGGGCCTCGATCGAGGGGTCACCGCTCCCGGGATTCGAATTTTCTGGTTGACTTTCTATTTTGGGCGGTGCAGGTGGTTGGTGGAGAGCGTGGCGCCTTAGTCAGGGAGCTTCCCTTTCTGGTGGAAGTGGTAGCTGCGAGCAGTTATTGCGGCTTGGAGGGAGCTCCCTTGTAGTCTTCGGGTGGCTCGTCGGTGTCTTGGGAGGGCGGCATTGCTTCCTCGGTGGCTAGTGCTTTTGTCCGAGGTGGAGGCTGAACTAGAGAGCTGGGGCTCGACCTCGAAGGGGCTCCACTTGGCTGAGGAGGGCTGGGCTCGACTCCGGACCAAGGGGCTGGACCTGGAGGAGTAGGGCTGGGCTCGGCTCCTGCACAGAGGGCTCGACCTCGGAGGGGCTCGACCTGGCGTTGGAGGGTTGGGCTCGACTCCGGTCCAGGGGGCTCTACCTCGGAGGGGCTTAATCTGGCGGAGGACGGCTTGACTCCTGCACAGAGGGCTCGGCCTCGAAGGGACTCAATCTGGCGGAGGAGAGCAGGGCTTAGCTCCGGCTCAGAGGGCTCGGCCTCGGAGGGGCTCAATCTAGTAGAGGAGTTCAGTACACAATCCTTGCATAGAGGGCTCGGCCTCGGAGGGGCTCGACCTGGCGGAGGAGGGCTGGGCTCGACTCCGACCCAGGGGGCTCGACCTCGGAGGGGCTCAATCTGGCGAAGGAAGTCTCCCGGCTCCGACCTAGGCGTCCCGATCTTGCGGGAGTCGACTTGGCGGAAGACGGAGCTCGACTTCGATCGGCCACCCCAAGATTTCGAGGGAGATCGGCCCGGCAAAGGAGTCCGAGAAGGAGTGTCCACCATGGCAGCTTGACATGTCATCTGACAGGGATCACACGTCAGCTTCCGCCACATCATTTGCCCCCCCACTTCCAAGGCGCGGGTCACTCGGGGCGAAAGGAGTAAATGCGATGTTGACATGGAAAGGTGAGGATCCGGGCGTAGAATTCAGAGCGACTGCAGTCGAAACCAAGCGCCAGGCTTGCTGATTGACGACACATGGCGTGGATCCTTCGGTAGGGGAGTTGTAATGGTACGGTCGGGCGCCGGTCACTTCGAAAGGAAAGGCAACTTTTTCCAAAATATACCTTCTTTCAAATCCTGCATGTCCGCCATCATACCGAGGCTCTTCTTTCGTTCTCCCAAGCTCAGTAGGTTAGTCCCTTTCGTCCCCATCCCGGTCGAGTAGAGACTTCCTTCTAGGTTCTCCCTCGGACTCTTGTCCGTCTTCTCTCGTCTTCTTCCTCCATCATGTTTCTGGCATTCACCTTCTTTTCCATGTCCCGCTTCGGTCGAAACTTCCAACCCATAACCAACCAGGCCGAGGCCTCCTTTTTCTTCTTCGAGTTTAGTAGAAGACCTGCGCCTAGGGGGATAGTGATTAGGGAACATGCCTCTTCTCCCTCACCTCGTTCTCTTCTTTTTCCTCCTCCCGAACCTGCACCTACTTCTGAGCCTCCTCGGTCAACAAGTCCCGGGGGAATTGCTTTAGTGATCACCACCGCGGACCTTGCAACCATCCGGGATAATTATGATATCCTGGACTCCGTCTGGCTCTTGGTCCCTCGATCGATGGAACGGGTCACTTCCAGTGGCATGGGCCGACTAGCCTTCTACGAGGAAACCTTCGCGGGGGCCTCCGATTCCCATTCCATCCTTTCTTCCTCTCTGTCTTGAATAATTGCCGCCTTGCTCCTGCCTAATTCATCCCGAACGCCATTAAAACCATCTTTTGTTTCATTGTTTTGTGCCACTTCCACGGGATAGTTGCCCATTTTTTCTTATTCAGGACCTTTTTCACCTTGAATCACCACCCCACCGAGGAAGGATGGTGGTCTTTCTCTTTTCGCCCAAGGGGCATTAGGTTTGGACTCCCCTCTTCCATCAAAGGATGGAAGAGTAAGTACTTTTTCACCTCGATTGAGGGGGTTGACTGGGTTTGGAGTGACCCAGATCGATCCCTTAACCAGAATTCATCGGTCGAGGTAGCCAACCTGGAGGTATTTAACCAGCTCTGCTCCGCTGAGATTCCTTCACTTGAGGTTCTGCTGTCAGAGCAGAATTTTCATGAGGCCTGGGTCGGCCCAACACAGGAGTTGGGTGAGTTTGGCTTGAAAATTCTTTTCTTTTTCTTTATTTTTTTTTTCTAGAACTGATACATTCTTCTTTGGTGCAGGCATGAAGTTCTCCATGGACGAGTTTCTCTCGTTTTTCGAGGAGAGGAACCAAGTAGAGAGGGCCAGCGGGCCCACCCCGAAGAGGGCTCGGGTAGATGTCGGCACGAGGGCGGTGCCAGCCCCGCCAGCGAGCCCACTCCTGAGCCAAGGAGGGGGGTTGCTGCGCCCGTCGCCGAACCTTTGAGGCAGTGCGATCCGGCCCCAACACTTGAATCCGAGGTGGCTACCCGGGCCAGGTCCGCTGCCGCTGCTACTGCAGTGGCGTCCCCTCCTCCGGAGATCGTCGAGGTCAAGGAGGACGGGGAGCCAGAAGGTGCGGGACCGACATTGGTGGTGCCGCCCGAGATGGTGTCGAGCCCGCAGCCTGTACCGGAAGCTTCTCCCATTGATGGCACAGGTGATTCGGCATCGGCGGCGGGCAAGAGAGACAGGGACTACTGTCGGGTCCCTTTCAAGTTGGGGCCCAACGTCTCCCTGATCAAGGACCCGGCCCTCATAGAGCGGATGATGGACTTCTCCGTCCAGTCCTGCGACCGGCAAGAGAGGGGCGGGAGGCTTCTGGGCGACATCCTCAGTGCCTCTTTCTCCAACCTCTATGCTATAAGCACCCTTCAGATTTGCCTTACCTTTTTTGGTACTATTTGTCTCTATGACTAACATCAGCTTCGATGCAGCAAGGCACGGAGCTCGTACTCATTCGGGACTACTGCCGCACCTAGGTAAGGAGGGATAGGGAGCGAGAGGCGAAGCTCGAGTCTCTAAGGACTGAGCTGAGGCATAAGAATGATGAGGCCTAGGAGGCTAACATGAGGGTCAAAGGCCTCATGGGTGAAGTCGCTAGCGCCGAGCAACTCTCGAAGGAGCTCGAGGAGGAGCTCAATTCCAAGAGGTCTCGGCTGAAGGAGCTCCGAGCCAAGTCGGAGGTGGCGAGGGAGCGGGCCGCCTCCATCGAGAAAAAGGTCGCGGCCACCGAGCGGAAAGCCACCGAGGCAGAGGGGAAGGTCTCTGCTGCACTCAGCTCAGCAGAGGTTGCGGGGAAAGAGGCAGCTGAGGCCATCCGCCGGGCCGAGGATGCAGAACAGAAGGCGACCGAGGCGACCCACAGGGTAGAGGCTGCCGGGAAGGAGGTTATCGATGCGGTGGCCAGCTTCAAGGCCTCTCCGGAGTACATACTTGACTTCAAGGAGGCGGCGACGGACTCCTTTTTCAAGGGGTTTGCATACTGCCGGTCTTTGTTGCGCCCGATGCTTTCGGACAAGTAGATGGCTCACGTCCATCTTCCAGGCTCTGCGGGGGGAACACCTCCAGCTCCTGTGGTGGTGGCGATAGAAGAGCATGCGGCCGCGGCAGACCCAACCCCGCGGGCGGTGGTGGTTGAACCGACCCTGCAAGTGGTGGCGGCTGAAAGAGGAGCCCCGGCCCCGGAGGCCGAGGAGGGTGAGATCCCAGCTGGGCACCATCAGGGGAAGGTGCCGGCTGAGTATAGTACGGCTCTTTAGATATTGTAATTTTTCTTTTTTGTTGTTGACCTGGGCTGCCCGGCAAGTCGGGGCCCTAGGGCAGTGTAACATTTTGCTAAGTAAATGAAAATGTTTTACAGCAACTTGACTTGTTTCTTTTCTTGTTTGCTTGTGTTTTTGTAATGCAAATGTCTCCTCTTCACTCTTTGGTCATCTGGATGCCAATATAAGTGGAAAGGTGAAGGAGGAGCACTTGTCTTGCTCGATCATGCCGGCTGGGGGGTGAAGTAGTTGTGAAGATCTTCTCGCTCGACTTGATGTCAGGAAGCTTGGATCCTGGTGTCGGAGGAGCGTGAGATCCAAACTTTGATTGCCAGGGAGCCAGGCTTCTGGTGCCAGAGCAGGGTCCGGTCTTTGGTGCTGGAGGGTCGTGAGATCCGGGCTTAGAATGCCAAGAAGCTAGACTCTTGGTGCCGGAGCACGGTCCGGTCTTCGATGCCAGAGGGTCGTGAGATCCGGGCTTAGAATGCTAGGAAGCTAGGATCCTGGTGCCGGAGCAGGGTCCGGTCTTTGGCGCCGGAGAGTCGTGGGATTCGGGCTGAGTGCCAGACCTGGGGTCGGGTGATGATTCTCCTGCAAGGCAAAAATGTTTGCATAGGGGGGATCTTAATTATTAGTGAGGAAGAACCTTACATTATAGGTGCTCGAGGGCTAGCCCCCGGGCTTTAGTGCGCCGGAGAGCGGGGCTCTGGGCTTTGAAGTGGGAGAGCTGGGCTCCAAGTTGAAGTGGGAGAGTTGGGCTGGGCTCCAAGTGGACATGAGAGTTGCCGGAGAGCTGGGCTGGGCTTCGGAGTTTTGAACGTGCTCGGGGCTTGGACATGCCGGAGAGCTGGGCTTCAGGCTTGGACATGCCAGAGAGTTGGGCTCCGAGCCTTAGCGTGCTGGACCTTGGGCCGGGCAGCGACATCCTTGTAAGGCAGAGTGCGATTTGTGCAAAAGAAAATCTTTATTATTATTGGAAAAGAGCCTTACACTACTGATAGTATCTCCTCAAGTTGCAGGCGTTCCATGTTCCAGGGAATCTGGCTTCGTCCAGATCCTCGAGATAATAAGCTTCATGTGGAAGAGCTTTGACCACCTTGTATGGGCCTTCCCAGTTCGGCGAGAGCTTGCCACACTCCCGGGGTTGAGATGCTTCGGCTCGGCATAGCACTAGGTCACCAGGTCGGAAGATCTTTGGCCTTACCCACACGTTGTAGTACTGGGCCACTCGTTGCCGGTATGCTACCATCCAGAGCTGGGCTTTATCCTTGGTTTCCTCGAGGAGGTCCAAGTTGAGTAAAAGATGCGCCGGGTTCTACGCTTTGTCATATTGCTGCACCCGCAGCGTGGGCACGTCGAGCTCAACTGGAATGACTGCCTCGGTGCCGAAGACAAGATTGAATGGCGTTTCATCCATCATTGTTCTGGGCGTTGTGTGGTAGGCCCACGGAACACTTGGGAGCTCTTCCGCCCATCTGCCCTTGGCTTGGTCTAGCCTGGTTCTGAGTCCTTGAAGGATGGTTCGGTTCGTTACCTCAGCTTTCCCGTTCGTCTGGGGGTGAGCTATCGAGGTGAAGCGATATCGGATGCCGTGCTCGACACAGAACCCTTCGAACTCTCGGTTGTCGAACTACCGTTCGTTGTCGGTGATGATGCAGTGGGGGAGTTCGAAGTGACTGATGATTGATTTCCAGAAGAACTGGTAGATCTTGGCTTCCGTGATCCGTGCTAGCGGCTCTGCTTCTACCCACTTGGTGAAGTAGTCGATAGCCACCAGCAGGAATCTCCGTTGCCCTGGTGCAGGGAAAATGGTCCTAAGATGTCCATTCCCCATTGTACGAAAGGCAAAGGGGCGGAGAGCTGGGAGATCGATGCTGCCGGTTGATGCTGTATGTGAGCATGGCGCTGGCATTTGTTGCACCTCTTCATGAAGTCGGCGGCGTCCTCCCTCATGGTCTCCCAGAAATATCCCTGATGAAGGGCTTTGTACGCCAGCGTCCTTCCTCCTACATGGTTTCCACTGAGGCCCTCATGTATCTCTTGGAGTACGAAGTTTGCCTCTGTGGGTCTGACGCACTTCAGGAGCCAGTAGGAGTAGGACCGGCGGTAGAGCTGCCCCTCCATCAGAACAAGCCGGGAGGCTTCTTCTTGATGAGCCCGGCTTCTATGCGGTCTTCTGACAAGGTGCCATTAGTGATGTACCTGACATACTTGTCCATCCAGCTCGGCTCCGGGGTGACTTGCTGCACCTCCTCTAGGGCTTCGTAGCTTGGATTCTCGAGGTACTCGATGTAGGCGCGCCCTAGTGACGAGTCCGGCAGGGTCGCGAGTCTCGACAGTGCATCCGCGCGAGCATTCTCTCTGCGGGGATATGAAAAATGCTGAAGCATCGGAAGCCTGCCGTGCTTGAGCGAACCCGCTCTAGGTACTTCATCATCTGGGGATCTCTGGCCTCATATTCTTCGGAGACTTGTTCGGCTACCAGTTGGAAGTTGGTAAAGACTTTCAAGCTTTGCACGCCCAGCTTGCGGGAGACCTTTAGGCCTGCAAGGAGCGTCTCGTACTCCGCCTGGTTATTTGTAGCGGCGAACTTGAAGTAGAGAGCACATTCTGTCATGACCCCGTCACTGTTGGCGAGGATGAGGCCTGCTCCGCTCTCGTCGGAGTTGGACGCACCATCCACCTGGAGGATCTAGGGCTCCTCTGTCTCGGGCTCAACTGGATGCTCCGGAGATGTCCGCTCCGGTTCCTCGGCGAGTCCCGTGTATTTGACCAGGAAGTCAGCTAGGACTTGGGCTTTCTATGACGACCTCGGCTTGTATGCGATGTTGAACTCGCTCAGCGTCAAGGACCATTTGGCCAGCCACCTGGATGTTTCGGGACGGTCGAGTATGGTCCTCAGCGGCTGATCCGTCATGACCACGATGGGATGCGCTTGGAAGTTGGGCCTGAGATGCTTAGCAGACATTATTAGAGCAAAAATGAGTTTCTCGGAACGAGTATACCTGATCTTCGCATCGCATAGGATTTTGCTGGTGTAGACACCGGCTTCTGGTCTCGTTCTCGTCTGCACGGACAAGGACCGAGCTGACGGCTCCAGGCATGACCGCCAGATAGAGTAGGAGCTCCTCTCCTTCAGTTTGGAGAGCAGCAGAGGAGAGGCCAGGAATCCTTTAACTCTTCGAAGGCCACCCTGCACTTCTCTATCCAGGTGAAGTCGTGCATCTTGCGCAGCGCCTTGAAGAAGGGAAGGCAGCGGTCGGCCGATCTCGAGATGAACCGACTCAGAGTCGCAATCCGTCCCGTCAGGCGCTGGACCTACTTCTTGGATGTAGGATGCTCCATGTCGACAATTGCCTGGACCTTCTCAGGGTTTGCTTCAATGCCCCTCTAGGAGACCATGAAGATGAGGTACTTTTCTACCGCCACCCTGAAGGTGCATTTTGCTAGGTTCAGCTTCATCTGGTGCTTTCGGAGGTTGTGGAAGGCTTCGGTGAGGTCAGCGATGTGGTCCGAGCTCGGTTTGCTCATGATAAGCATGTCATCCACGTACACTTGCATGTTTCGGCCAATTTGGTCTTTGAAGACCCTGTTGACCAGATGCTGGTACGTGGCTCCGGCATTCTTCAGGCCGAAGAGCATCATCCTGTAGCAGTTCGTCCCTTGGTCGGTGATGAAGGTGGTGTGCTTTTCATCCTCTGGGTGCATCTGGATCTGGTTGTATCCGGAGAATGCATCCATGAATGAGAGTAGTCGGTGCCCTGAGGTGCCATCCACCAACTGATCGATCTTCGGTAGAGGGAAGCTATCCTTCGGGCACGCCTTGTTGAGGTCGGTGTAATCTACACAGATCCTCCACTTGCCGTTGCTCTTTTTCACCATCACTACATTCGCCAGCTAGCTCGGATATTGTACCTCCCGAGCGAAGCCGGCGGCGAGGAATTTGTCCACTTTTTCATTGATCGTCGCCTGCCTCTCCGGGGTGAAGCTTCTCTTCTTTTGCCGAACTGGCCGGTGCTTTGGATCAATGCTTAGCTTGTGGGTGATGATGTCAGAGGGAATACCTGGCATGTTTGCCGTCGTCTAGTTGAATACATCCGTATTCGCTCGTAGGAACTCCAACTGGTGGGCCCTCTCCTCATCTTGTAGCTGGGCCCCGATCTGCACCGTCATTGCCTGATCGGCTCCGAGCAGGTAAGATAGCAGGCGCTCGACTGGGCCATCCCTGGGGTCGTGCGCCCTTTGGTCGAGATCGTCTGCGCTGGGGTCATCCTCGGGGACCTTGGCTTCAGGGAGAGTCTGGAAACAATGTTGAATTGGCCGAGGCGCACCCCTCATCTCTCCGACACCGTAGGGAGTTGGGAACTGCACCAACAGTCGCCTTGTGGAAATGACGGCGTCGAGCAGGTTGAGCCCAGGTCGGCCAAGAATCACGTTGTAGGCTGAAGGGAGCCTGACAATCGTGAAAGTCATCATAACGGTACTTTGCCGAGGTGGGGTCCTGGCAGTGACTGGGAGAGTGATCTCTCCTTCGACCCTCACAGAGTCTTCCATGAAATTGACAAGGGGTATGTGCACAGGTCTGAGCTGGGCTGAGAATAAGTTCATTCTGGATAAGGCATCATAAAAAAGCACATCTGTGGAGCTTCCACTATCAACCATGATACGTTTTACAGGATGCTTTGCGATCGTTATCTCGACGATCATGGCATCATTATTTATATTTTTCCCCCCATTTCCTCCTTCCCTCATAAAGGAGAATACATTTTCAAAATGCAATGCCCCCTGAGCCTTCTTGGATGTGCACTCAGCTCCCTAGCATATCATCCTCATCGGCTTCTCGGTAGGGCGGTTGTCGACTGTAGGGACCGATGGGAGAGTAGCGAGTGCCTGAGGTTCTGCTGGAGGTCTGCCCTCCATGAACCGTCCGAGGTAGCCCCTCTTGATGAGTTCTTCAATTTCCTTCTTGAGGTTGTGGCATTCCTCGGTATCGTGGCCGTGGTCGCGATGGTAGCGACAGTACTTTGTTTTGTCACGGCCAGTGGATGGCTTCATCGGAGGTGGGTGCTTCAAGTAGGGTTTACCCTCGATCTTCATGAGGATCTTCGTCCTCGGGACGAGGAGAGGGGTGTACCTCTCCTCGAGAATGGGGGCGCTTCTAGGTCTCGGCCCCTGGCGGAAGTTCAGAGCTGGGGGTCCTGGCTTCCATGTCCCGGACACCTCGGCGGGACTTGGCTTCTTCAGCGGCTTCCCATTGAGCTCCCGCCTTGTACGATCCGTCTCCTTGGCGCGAATGTACTTCTAGGCTCGGAGGAGGAGCTCGGAGTAGGTCTTGGGGGACTTCTTGTTGAGCGAGTAGGTCAAGCGGGAGGTCCTGAGCCCTCGCTTCAGTGCCAGCATGGCGATTGGCTCATCAAGATTGTAGATCTCCAAGGCGGCAACCTTGAAGCAGGCCATGTAGTCCCGTAAAGGCTCGCGGTCCTATTGCCAGATGGAGAAGAGGCTGTCTGCTTCGCGTGGCACCTTTCGACAGGCGTCGAAGTGGGCCATGAACTTCCGCTCCAACTGAGCAAAAGAGTTGATGCTTTCGGGCTTGAGGCGGGTGAATCAGACTCGAGCCACCTTCTGAAGGGTTGCCGGGAAGGCAATGCAGAAGAGGGCATTAGTGGCCCCCTGGACCCTCATGAGGGCCTTGTAGCTTTCCAGGTGGTCTAGGGGATCGATGGTCCCATCGTAGGGATCCACCTGTGGCATACGGAACCGGCTGGGAATTGGTTCCTCTTGGATCTCTCGGGAGAAGGGGGGACGGGCGTCATAACCCGTTGGCTCGTCGATGGAGCCCTGCATGTTTGCAAACCGGCGGGATAGCTCCGCCAGCTTGCGCTCGTGTTCCTCCAGGCGCTTCTCAGCTGTGCACCTGATAGCTTCATCAGTAGAACCTTCTGCTGAAGGAGATGTAGAAGGTGATATGGGTGCACGGTGTCCATGAAGGGGGGACTTGCCTTTTTGACCTCGACGGGGTTTGGTCGCTACCCGCTCGAGGGTCGGGGAGTGGCTCTCCCTGTCGGTAGATTTGGCTTGTTGTCTCTTTGCCGGAGTTTGGTGACTACCTCGGTGGTCGTGATGGCCCGTGGCTGCGAAGGCCTTCCTTGAAAGGAATGCAGGCTTTCGCGGGGTGCTGCGGCGTGGGCCATGAGAGTCCCTGGCTACTGGTGGGTGGCCAAGGACCATTGCTGGTACTGGAGCTGGCGCACTGCTATAGTGAGGATTTGCATCTGCTGGGCGAGTGTGGTTAGTTGGATGTCCGTCGGAGGCGGTTGAGCTAGAGCGAGGCACTCCCCTTCCGGACTGTGTGGGTCCCCATGTGAAAGGGGGTCCCTCACATGGTTGGTGGAGACTTCTCTCGCTCGTGTCGTCACCATCCTCCTAGTGAACTGCTCGCAAGGGGCTTAGGCTGGATCAAAGATCGTCGTGCTCCCTACCTGGCACGCCAATCTGTTGCCACCAAGATCACTGTGGCCTGTAGCTGCTATCGACGTTGGATCGCCCCTCATCTCTTCGGGACCGGCCTGCTCGACGGGACTTGCAAAACAAGGGTTAGAGACTCAGGCTGGGAATTTCGGTGGGGGCACTCCGACGGTCAAGTCAGTGATGATCCAGGAGAACAGATCCTCCTGGTCGAGCTCTTGAGATGGACTCCATGCTAGGAAGAGTGAGTGATGTGTGAGTGGAGGTGCAAGCAAGTTGGGAGAGGTGGTGGTCGAGGTGAAGTAGTTCTCCTATGTGGCCTCTTCTTTCTAAGCTTCGCTTGGCTTGGATTGAGTTTGAGTTGAGTTACCTTTCTGCTGGGGGTATCGATGGCTCTTTTAAGCCCAGATGATTATTGGGCGCCTACCTTGGGATCTCCTCCGTGCTAGCAGACGTGTGCGGCGGTGTCCTGTGCCGTGGACGGGATGTCTTTCTTGGTTCGTGATAAGGGAAGCTACCATGTGCTCTGAAATTCCTTCCGGTCGCTCCGTTCAGGGAAACTTGGTAGGGCCTCAATCGGGGGGCCGTCGCCCCCGGGATTCGAATCCCCTGGTTGACTTTCTCTTTTGGACGGTGCAGGCAGTCGGTGGAGAGCGTGGCACCTCGGTCAGGGAGCTTCTTCCCTTTCTGGTGTAAGTAGTAGCTGCGGGTAGTTATTGCAGCTTGGAGGGTGCTCCCTTGTAGTCTTCGGGCAGCTCGCCGATGTCTTGGGAGGGCGGCATCGCTTCCTCGGTGGCTAGTACTTTTGTTCGAGGTGGAGGCCAAACTGGAGAGCTGGGGCTCGACTCTGAGGGGCTCGACCTCGAAGGGGCTCCACTTGGTGGAGGAGGGCTGGGCTCGACTCCGGACCAAGGGGCTCGACTTCGAGGGGCTGGACCCGGAGGAGCAGGGCTGGGCTCGGCTCCTGCACAGAGGGCTCGACCTCGGAGGGGCTCGACCTGGTGGAGGAGGGCTGGGCTCGACTCCGGCCCAGGGGGCTCGACCTCGGAGGGGCTCGACCTGGCGGAGGAGGGCTGGGCTCGACTCCGACCCAGGGGGCTCGACCTCGGAGGGGCTCAATCTGGTGAAGGAAGTCGCTCGGCTCCGGCCTAGGCGTCCCGATCTTACGGGAGCCGACTTGGCGGAGGACGGAGCTCGGCTTCGACGGGCCGTCCCGCGATTCCGAGGGAGATCAGCCCGGCAAAGAAGTCCGAGTATGAGTGTCCACCGTGGTAGCTTCCTTGACATGGCATCTGACAGGGATCACACGTTAGCTTCTTGCCACATCATTTAGTATATTTATTTTTACTTAATAGTGTAGTACTTCTCGAGAATCATTGTAAAGACTGTCCTACCATAGAGGACTATGATGGAAAAGGTGACTATATGAATTAATAGGACAAATTACAAAAATTAATTATATAATGTTATTAACATGTAATGTTATTCCATAGATTTAAGTTTTTTGTAATTACATATGTGATGTATAAATGTTATTTAGGTCCATATTATTCATGATTATTTTTTATATAAAAAGTTTATGATCTATGTTTAATGTTAAATGATGAATTAGTAGCAATGGGTTAACTCAAATTGGATTTATTTGACTAGGTTAGACCTAAGGATAATAATCAATGTATAATGGACTAAACTTAATTATAGTAGTTAATCAAATCTAATCAAGAGTTGATTTAGATTAGGTTAAAGATGTCTCCTGATCAAACACAATAGTTATAGTTGATCAAGTCCATATATTTAATTGTATCAAATGGACCTGATTGTGGTTTAGTGGTTAAGCCCGAGTCTTTTAGTTGACCAAATTGAAATTGATAAATTAATTAGTATTTAAGGTAAGTGATTGAGAGGGGTTTTTAATTGTGACTGTTCTCTTTCATGACTAGTGGTGGTGTTTAAGGAAAGAAATGAGGACGCTTCTATTGATCTTCACTTATCTAATCAAAGTGATCAATTATGTTTTTAGTTAAATCGTTAAGTGATTCGAGTTTACCCATGCTATCTAGGGTAGTTAGTATGATCGATTAAGGTATCCCTAAACCAGTTTTACCTTTTATCCTCTTTGATGACTTAGTAAAGTAAGTTGGAAGATTTTTTATTACTTGTAAAATTATTTTCTCTTAAATTCTCTAAATTATTAGGTCCTTAAAATAATATAATTATAAGGACAACTTGTTTATTGCCTCCCATCAAAGTGGATGGTAATAGGTCTAATAGTCTAGATAAACATTGAAGGTGTCACATGTCTGGTGTTTATCTGGATATTGGAATTATCATCCACGGTATGATGACTTCGTGGTATCTTTCAGATGGATGGGTAGGTTGGCTGAGCCACACTCGGACCTGATCATTTATTACTCAGATGCACTAGGTATGGCCATGTTAATGGTTGGTCCTAACTAGGCCTTTCAATGAAGATGCCACACGCCTGTTGAAGAGGTATCTGGGGCAGAACACATTACTAGAAATTGATTGGAGAAATAATTGGTTGAGAACTTACTTATAGATGCACATGGATTGGTTAAGCCATACCAGGGTCCATATGTAGTCTATGCGGATTCCAGTACCTGCTAATGAATCAAATATATTCCTCAAATTGGAGGTTGAGGCTACTAGATCATATAAAATAGGAGGAATCTTTAGACTAAAGTTCAAGTATTTAAGATTGTTTAATTTATATGCTAAATGGTTTTTGTATTTTCTTTTATAATAATGGCTAATACCTTATCGCTCTGCTCACTGTTGGGCAGCAATAAACTTATGGGACCTAATTTCGATAATTGGTATCAAAATTGATTATTTTGGAGCATGAGAGGATACTTTATTTCCTTACAGACCCTGTACCTAAAGAGCTAGCCTGCTCCCAACACACATGAGATGGTCAGAAATATTTATTAGAAGTGGCTCAATGACTATACGATAGTGCGTTGCATAATGAGGGCCTCAATGCATGATGAGTTTAGTTAAAAATTTGAGGATGCATAGCCTGAGAAGATGCTTCCAAAGTTGAACAAGTCCTTGGGCACTCCTAAGGATGTTGAGAGGTACAAAACCTCTTGTGCAGTCTTCAATGCCCGGATGCCAGAGGGGGGCATCGGTTACAGATCACATATTGTATATGATTGAATAAATCGAACATCTAAGTAAACTTGGTTTTTCCTTGCACGAGTAGTTGGGCATGGATTCTATCTTGAACTCACTTTCCAAGTCCTACCTCGCCTTCTTAAGTCATTATAGAATGACCAAACCTGTAGCAAACTATCATGGTTTGCTTGGTTTATTGCCGACCTTTGAGAAGGACAATCGGCTAGTTTATATAATAGGTAAGTCCTCAACTGGGTGTCGGTTCTCTAAGAGAGGAAAGAAAAAGAAGTTCAAAAGTTTCATGCTATCTTTTAAGTCCAACCAGGCCAAGAAGCTTAAAGTAGACCAGAGTTAGGTAGAATGCTTCTTTTGTAAGAAGCTTGATCATTGGAAGAGAAATTATTATGAATATCTTGCTTCCCTTGACCCCAATAGGTCTAGAAAGAGAAACAAGCAATCAAGTGCTTATCAAGGTACTTATATGATAATTCCTTATAATTTTTCTATTTGTGATACTACTATCTGGGCATTGGATACTGGAAGTCAAACTAATATTTGCAATTCATTACATACTTCAGGTCAGTAGAAAATACGAAGTTGGCGAGCAATTTCTAAGTATTGAAGATGGAAGTTCTATTCCAATTCTAGCCTTAGGAATAGTCTACATTATTTTAAATTATCGCATTGTTACTTTGAAGGATTGTCATTATTGTCTCGTATTTTTAGTAAATGTAATTTTTGTTGGCCTTTTGGCCCAACGATAGATGATGGGGATCCGGGGCAGGCCGGCGGTGGCAGACGGCGGCATCGATGTAACCTGGGTTATTTGGAAAACAGGGAAAAACACCTAACAAACTAGGACCGTGGGAGGGCTAAGAAGCCTCCCGGGACTAGGGCATACTGACACTAAAATCCTAAGATAGCTGATCTCTTTTGTTTTCAATTTTCTTGGTGGAGGTGACGAAGGAAGGACGAAGATGGAGGACTGGGAACTGGAACTCATGGCCCTGGGACTCACTCTAACGGGGAGACGCACACAGAAAGTCAGGGGTCAAAGCCTAAAGCTACCCTCCCGAGGGGTCTCCGCATATAGCTACCCTCCGAGGGATCTCAGCACTAGCTACTCTGAACTCTCATCGAACCCATCATCCACATAGTAGGGCTCTCACATAGATGCGCTAGGATGACTCTCAAAAGATACGAGGGGATAAAGAAGACGAGAAAGGAGATAACTAGGGTGCTCGAACCCATCATCCACAAAGTAGGACTCTCACACCCCCAACGAACCCATCATCCACACAGTAGGGAACGAAGGAAAACGGGCCTCAGCCCAGAACCAGAAAACCCAAAAATCTATATCAAATCATCTTGTTATTACGGGGGGAGAGGGGGCCTTTATATAGAAAAACCAAAATCCTCAGTTTCTTAGCCTCTAAGAAAACTAAAAAAGGAAAATAAATTACATCAAAATTCGTGTTGCATCAAAAGTGGTGTTGATCTGCTTTGAGAAGCATGTCGGCTCGATGATATACTCTTGAAAGCATGCTGCTCTGAAAATGGGATTGCTCCGAAATCCATGCAAACTCAATCTCATGGCCGTGGAAGGAGGGAACCACTCCGACGGGGCACCAACAAATGACCGGGAAGCGGGCGGCGGACGAGACTGGCGGACGGCGAGCGGTGGGCTGCAGGCGAGGCGGCACAGGGGGGCACAGCATGCTGGGCGTGCCGTTTGGTCGCCCACGGTCGTGGGAGACCTCCCAGGGGCCGGCTGGCCTCCGGCGGCCAAACGGGCAGCGGAACGGCGGCGAAAGGCGGGCGGCGGCGCAAGGGCGGCACGGCCAAGCGGCTTCCCACGGGTGTGGGGCCCAAGGACCCCCGCGAGGCACTCCAGCGGCCGGGCGAGGGCCGGCGGACGGCGGGCGGGCAGCCGGGGCAGGCCGGCGGCTTCAAACGACGGCGACAGACGGCGGCGGTGGTGCATGGATGGATGGATGCCTCCCATGTCCGTTCGTCTTCCCATGGCCGGGCGGCAGCGGCGTCTTCTCCGGCGAGGGTGGGGGCCGACGAACGTCAATGGCAGTCCGGCGGGGGCGGCCGGGGGTCGGGCGGCCCGGATCTGGGGCAGGAGGGGCGGTGGGCCGGACCTGCCCTGGATCCCCATCATTCTCCTCGACCGCGAAGAACTCGACTCCATCGAGTTCGAAAAAAATGGAGCACACCCTAATCCACAACTCGCTCTAATACCAAAATTGATGCGTGACGGACATCGATGTAACCTGGGTTATTTGGAAAACAGGAAAAAACACCTAACATACTAGGACCGTGGGAGGGCTAAGAAGCTCCCGGGACTAGGGCATACTGACACTAAAATCCTAAGACAGCCGATCTCTTTTGTTTTCAATTTTCTTGGTGGAGGTGGCGAAGGAAGGACGGAGATGGGGGACTGGGAACTGGAACTCATGGCCCTGGGACTCACTATAATGGGGAGACGCACATAGAAAGTCAGGGGTCAAAGCCTAAAGCTACCCTCTCGAGGGGTCTCAGCACATAGCTACCCTCCGAGGGATCTCAGCATCAGCTACTCTGAACTCTCATCGAACCCATCATCCACATAGTAGGGCTCTCACATAGATGCACTAGGATGACTCTCATAGGACACGAGGGGATAAAGAAGACGAGAAAGGGGATAACTAGGGTGCTCGAACCCATCATCCACAAAGTAGGACTCTCACACCCCCAACGAACCCATCATCCACACAGTAGGGAACGAAGGAAAACGGGCCTCAGCCCAGAACCAGAACCGGAACCAGAAAACCCAAAAATCTATATCAAATCATCTTGTTATTACAGGGGGAGAGGGGGCTTTTATATAGAAAAACCAAAACCCTCAGTTTCTTAGCCTCTAAGAAAACTAAAAAAGAAAAATAAATTACATCAAAATTCATGTTGTATCAAAAGTGGTGCTGATCTGCTCTAAGAAGCATGTCGGCTCGATGATATGCTCCAGAAAGCATGCTGCTCTGAAAATGGGACTGCTCCGAAATCCATGCAAACTCAATCTCACGGTCATGGAAGGAGGGAACCACTATGGCGGGGCACCAACGGACGGCCGAGAAGCGGACGGCGAGCGGCTGGTTGCAGGCGAGTCGGCACAGGGGGGCACGGCACGTTGGGTGTGCCATTTGGTCTCCCACGGCTGTGGGAGACTTCCCAGGCACCGGCTGGCCTCCGGCGGCCAAATGAGTGGTGGCAGGCGGGTGGCGGTGCAAGGGCGGCATGGCCCGCAGGGTCGTGCCGCTTGGGCTTCCCACGGGCATGGGGCCCAAGGACGCCGGCAAGGCACTCCGGTGGCCGGGTGAGGGCCGGTGAACAGCGGGCAGGCGGCCGGGCAAGCCAGCAGCGACAGACGGTGGTGGTGGTGCATGGGCGGACGGACGCCTCCCGCGTCCATTCGTCTTCCCACCGGCAGGCGGCGGCTTCTCTGGCGAGGGCGGGGGTCGACGAACGTCGGCGGCGGTCTGGCGGGGGCGGCCGGGGGTCGGGCGGCCCGGATCTAGGGCCTGAGGGGCGGTGGGCCGGACCTGCCCTGGATCCCCATCAATAGATTTGAATTTTTAATAAAGGATGATCATTGTGACGTCATTTTAAATGGTATTGCAATTATACATGGACAGTTGAAATATGACATTTACCTTTTATCACAGCCTATTACTGTAATGTACACATTTAATAAATACTATAAAATATATTATATCACTGATGCTTACCTTTAGCATTGTCAGCTTGGTCATATAGACAATAACAGGATAGACAAATTAACCAAAGAGGGAATCCTAATCAATATCAATGATTATGAATCATTACCGACTTGTAAATTTTGTCTTCTTAGTCAAATGACAAAGTCATCCTTTATTGGAAAGTATGAATGGATTGGTGATTCTCTGAGTCTAGTTCAGAGTGATGTATATGAATCCATGAACATAAGTACAAAGATGATTATTATTATCTCATTATTTTTACTGATGACCTATCTAGGTATGAATACATCTATCTTATGAAACATAAGTCTGAGTCTTTTGAAATGTTCAAAAGATATCATAGTGAAGTAGAAAAGCAAACTAGAAGAGTATTAAAACTCTTCGGATAGATCAAGGAGGAGAATACCTCTCCAGTGTTTTTTTGACATATCTAGAAAATGAGATTCTCTCAATGAATTCCTCCTGGGACATCGCAATACAATGGAATGTCCGAAAGGTGGAATTGAACATTGTTGGACATGGTTAAATCCTTGATAGGCTTTGCGAATATGCTAATCTTCTTTGGGGATATGCATTGGAAATTACCTGCTATGTGCTGAACAAGGTTCTGGGCAAATCTTTTAATAAAATACCATATGAGATATGGATAAGGCATGGTCAATGCTCTCTCACCTTAGGATTTAGAGATGTCTGACTTATGTTAAATACTTAAAGATAGATAAGCTTGGATCTAAGTCAGATAAGTGTTTATTTATAGGGTACCCAAAAGAAACCAGAGGATACTATTTTTACCTCGCTGACGAACAAAAGGTATTCGTCACCAATAGGATAGTCTTTTTGAAAAAGGAGTTTCTTAGGAAAGAAACTAATGCCTTTAAAGTTCAGCTTGCTAATGTTTGAGAGGTAGAAAAACCAATACAATCTAATATGCCTACAGAATTGGATTTGATTAGAGAATCAAATCTAGAGCCCGTTATAGATGCGCCTTTAAGGAGATCCAATAAGATAGCATATCAGCTAGATAGATACTATAGTTTTTTTATTTGGAATGGTGATCCTATTGAACTAGATGAAAATGATGAGGATCTGATCACTTATTGGATGCTATGCAGAGGACTGACTTCGAGGAATGGCTTAAAGCCATAAGATTTGAGATGGAATCCATAAAAGTCAACGATGTATCTGATAAGTGTTTATTTATAGGATACCTAAAAGAAACAAGATGATACTATTTCTACCTCACTGACAAATAAAAGGTATTCATCAGTAATAGGATAGTCTTTTTGAAAAAGGAGTTTCTTGGGAAAGGAACTAATATCTTTGATATTCGGCTTGCTAAAGTTCTAGAGGTAGAGAAACCAACACAATCAATATGCCTACAAAACTGGATTTTGATTAGAGAATCAAACCCAGAGCCTGTTATAGATGGACCTTTAAGAAGATCTAGTAGAGTACCATGTCGGCCAGACATACTATAGTTTTTTGGTTCAAGATGGTGATCTTATTGAACTAGATGAAAATGATGAGGATCTGATCACTTATTGGATGCTATGCAAAGGACTAACTCTAAGGAATGGCTTAAAGCCATAAGATTTGAGATATAATTCATAAAAGTCAATGATATATGAAAACTCGTTGATTTACCTGAAGGGATAAAATCCATAGGGTGAAAATTGATTTTTTAAAAGAAAAAGGGCATAGACCGGAAGGTAGAGACCTATAAAGCTTGTTTGGTAGCTAATGGATATTGTCAAAATAATGGTATTGACTATGATGAGATAATTTCTCTTGTTGCAATGCTCAAATCTATTCGAATTATGCTTGTAATAACAGTATATCTAGATTACAAAATCTGGCAAATAGATGTCAAGATAGTTTTCCTTAATGGAGAGCTCGAAGAAGAGGTATATATGATATTGTCTAAAGGGTTCATAACCATGGATGAATCTAAAATATGCAATTTACAAAGATCCATTTATAGATTAAAGTAGGCATCTCGAAGTTAGAACATGTATTTTAATAAAATAATCAAAATGTATGGCTTCGTTAAAACTGGAAAAGAGCTTTGTATTTATAAATAGGTTCATGGTTCTGTAGTCATAATCCTTGAACTATATGTTAATGATATTCTTCTAATTGGAAATAATATCCCTGCATTACAAAGTGCGAAGCTCTGGCTATCATCATAATTTTCTATGAAAGATTTGGGCAAAACATCCTACATCATAGGAATAAAAATCTATAGAGATAGATTCAAAAGGTTGCATGGGCTATCCCAATCTATGTACATTGATATCATGTTGAAACAATTCAGCAAGATGAATTCGAAAAGGGGCTATCTATTGATAAGCCAAGGAATAACTTTCTTTAAGAAGGATTGTCCAACAACCTCATAAGAGAGAGCATATAAGTAGATTCTCATATATACCTCGGTAGTGGGATCTATTATATACGCCATAACTTGTATGAGGACAGATATGGCCTACTTGCTAGGGGTAGCAAGTAGGTATCAATATGATCCAGGTGAGTGGTGAGTAGCATTAGAAGGTTGTAAAAATTATCCTAAAGTATCTAAGAAATTCTTAGGATCAATGGTTTATTTATGGAGATATTGACTTTAAATTTATGTGATATATTGATTCTAATTTTTAGTCAGACCATGATAACACTAAAAATATATCTAGTTATATTTTTATCCTATATGGTGAGGTATGCTAGAAAAGTTTCAAGTAATACACAGCAACTAATTCTTTGTGCGAAGCATAATACATTATAGCATCTGAAGCTACCAAGGAAGCTGTTTAGTTGAAGTTCATTAGTGAGCTAGGAGTGATTCCCTCCATTGATGGTTCCATTTCACTATATTATGATAGTACTGGAGCCATTACACAAGCCAAAGAATCCAAGTCCCATTAGAGAACCAAATACATTATGCAATGCTATCATGTTGTACAAGAGATTATTGACAGAGGTAACGTTGACTTGTAGAAGATCAACGACAAAGAAACCTAGCCAACCCCTTCACTAAAGCTCTCGGGATCGAGTTTAATGAACAAAAGTGGAAGATGGGTATTAGATAGTATTCCGATTGGCTTTAGTTCAGGTGAGAATTTGTTGGAATTGTATCTAAATCCAATCATTTAGTTGTAGATAATTTTATGCTTGTATATAAATTAAATTAATAAATATTATTTGGTAGTTCATTATATATTACAACTTTCTTTTAAAACTTGAAGTCCTTAGAACCATCAATACTCTCACTAAAGGTGATGCGGATTTATCGAATAGTTCTTAAAATTTGTTTAGATCAAATGACATGTTATTAATAGGATGATAATATTTATCAAGTTTAAGTCATTGTGTGCTATATGGGTTGCTTATCCTCATAACCAAGGAGTGTGGAGACACTGATATGATATGTAGGTGAAATGTAGTACATTTTCACTAAACATGGCTTAGCTACAAAGTGCTATGCTGTCAAGAGCAGCTCACGAAGGATATGGATATAAGTGTCTTTCCAACTTGAGATCACCATGGTGACTTGCAAGCAATTTATTATGCTTTGGTGCTAGACTATCTGTATTTTCAATTCAGTGATGGAAGGTTTCTATGCATAGTTAAGTGCTTACGAAGTCTGTGAGTCAAGAGGAATTGATCACTCCAAGTTTTAGGATTTTATGCTTCATTGTATTTCAATTCAGTAAAACCTTGGTCAAGGTAATCATTGTGATTAGTCATATAATTTATAAGGTTGAAATACAACATGGATGATTGATTAAGGGTTTGATAGTTTGGCCTAAAGTCGTCTTTAGCACAAGGGTCAAAAGGATGAATTATGTGGTATCCATATGTCATGGTTCTTAAATGTTGCTTTGTAATTATTCGATCTATCCAGATGTCGAGTATCATTGCTAGATAGTCACTTTGATTAGTATAGAAATTAATTCCTATACTACTAGCTTAGTATTCGAATCTATAGAGTAGTGCATGTTATCAAGCAATGTAAAAATGGGCTTGACCTAAAATCTAAATGTTCAATTTGGAAGCAGGTGACTTGATTGGATAAATGGACTAACTTAATTAAGAATTAAGTTTGAGGTCATACGGAATTAAACACCGGCTATGTCCAACTAGCATTGGGTATTAGCTGCAAGATTAATTTCGGGGATGAACTTGAATCAATTTGTAATTCAAGCGGGGTTTGAGTTTGAGTCTTAATTTGATTAGGACCCGAATCATTTTTAATCAATCTGAGTTTTAGAGTGGTCTGCATTTGAGTCCTAAATTTGTTAGGAACCAAACTCCAAATTAAATACAATTCTTGATCATATGGGCAATTTTATTTTTTGAATTTTGAATTCAGAAATAAAAAGAAGTTGCTATGCTGAGAAGAATTTGTTTTCAGCATGCGCTAAGAAGATTTCTCAACGCATGCTGAGAAATCTTCTCAGCATTTCTCAGCATGCAGTGCTATGCTTTGAGGGGTGTGCAATCAGGTTGGACTTTGCGATTTAGGATCTGATCTCAAGTCAGGTATAAAAAAAATCTATGAAAAGGATTTCTGTTCTCATGAACAAAAAGTCTGTTCATGCGAATGAAAATCAGGTTTGCTATTTTTTCTTCTTCCATGCCTCGGTTTTCAATCCAGTCTATTTCCGCGATGCATGGATTTTGAACCAAAAATCAAATATTGAATACTCGAGAAAACTGTTTCACAGCGAACAGAATTCTATTTGCTGAAAATTATTTTAAATGCTGTCGCCCCCTCTTAGTTCAGGGATAGAAAAAGAGAGAGAAAAAAAAGAGGCCATTGCTCAGCTCTCTGTTTGAGTGATCGAGACATTTGAGAGTAGTCCCCTCTAAAAGAATACCCCAAAACCTTTGTCCCCTCTTTTCCGTGTTGCTGGGCATGCAAGTGAAGAAGAGGAGCTGTAAGTGTAGCTCTTGCATACTTGTTTTGTTTTCTGCTGTAGATTAAAGGTAAGAATTTGATTATTATTATTATTATTATTATTAGAACCTATTCTCTGTATCCTGGGATCTAACTTTTCTGTGTCGGAATTATCCTTCAATTTTCACATGAATATTTATTTACATTGTTTTCATATTCTTAACTAATAAAGTTTTTATGTGCATTGTTGTAAGCTCCTGATAGTTTCAGTAGTCATAGAGATGATGACAATCATGCTCTACGGGCTACTGACAGACCGATGTCTCTATTTTTTAAAAATGCTTTGTATATGTAATTTGTTTTACTTTTTTATCTTCTGTTGTGGATTCTATGAACACGTGTAATCATGTTTTTAATATATATATATATATATATATATATATATATATATATATATATATATTATGTTATGGAGATGTTGGTGTTTGATTGTTTGTAGACTTTTTGTATACATGTATTTTGTACAGCTTTTAACAAATTATTTATTTTTTTTAAAATAAAAAAATTATCGATATTTTAAAGTATTGGTAAAATAAATAATATTGATGCTTTTAAGCATCGACAATTTTCAATGCTTTTAAGTGTTGCTAACCGTCGATGCTATAAAGTATCAAGAAATACCCAACTATCGGTGCTTTAAACCATCGAAAAATACTGATGCTTTATAAAATCAGCAATTAGCAATGCTTAAAAGTGTCAGAAAATTTTTGATGCTTTACTAAAGCATCGTAAAATGGTTTTTCCATGCTTTAACCGTTGACACATTTTCAACGCTTTATAAAGCATCTAGAAGCAATTTTGCATTGCTTATAAGCATTAAGAAAAGTATTTTTTAATATTGGCAAAATCTTATTTTCCTGTTGTGTGTGTGGAAACCTAGAGAGAGGAGATGGAGGGTGTTGCAATGCAACTATCTTTGTTGATCGAGTGCTAAATAGCTGGAGGGCTCAGCATGCTTCGATGGGTTGGTGCTAGACGACTGAGTATTAGTCAATCATCAAGATAAGACCTTTAGGAAAGTAGCAGAAGAAAATTTTTATTGTATTGCCAAATAAGTATTGGGGCATCATTGGTAACACATTCAAAGATTTTCAGCATTCCATGTCCGAGAGATTGGTATTTCGTCAGGTCTTCAATTTTGTAAGCTTCTTGTTGAAGGGCTTGAGCTTCTTGGTAAGGTCCTCTCCAATTTGGAGATAGCTTTTTTATTCAGTTAGCCTCGAGACTTCTATATGCCTTAGCATGAGATCTCATGGGTGGAAAGTTTGGCTTTACTCAAGTGTTGTAGTACTGAGCAACTCATTATTGGTACATTGCCATCCATAGGTAGGCTTGGTTTTGAGTCTCCTCCAATAGGTTGAGATTGGTTCTCAGTTGGCTTGAGTTACTTGATTCACTCAATCCTCATGTCAGCAGTTTAATCTCAACTAGAATTACTGCTTCAGATTCGAAGGCTAAGTTGATGGGAGACTTGTTTGTTGGCACCTGGAAAGTTATTTGGTATGCCCATAGTACTCCAGATATTCATCCATCCATTTATCTTTGGCTTTATCTAGCTTAGTTCTGAGCCCGTGCAAGATTGTCTAGTTCATGACTTTCACTTTCCTGTATGATTAAGGATGTCTTACAGATGTAAATCGATATTGGATATGGAGTTCAGCACAGAATTCCTTGAATGCTCAGTTATCAAGTTGTCAATCATTGTCAGTGATGATGCTATGTGAAAGTCTGAATCAGCATATGATAAATTTTTAGAAGAAGTTTTTAACTTTACTCTTAGTGATGTGTGCAAAGGATTCTGCCTCCATCTATTTAGTGAAGTAGTTGATGGCGATAATAAAAAACTTTTGCTAACCGATTGCTAGAAAAAATGGACCAAATAAATCCATACCCTACTAGGCAAAGGGCCATGGAGAAGAGAGCTGAGTTAGTTGACTTGCTAGCTGTCATTGGATGTTGGTGTATCATTGGCATCGATCATCCCTTCGAACAAGATCCATAGCTTCTTCTCACATCGTGGGCCAGTAGTATCTTTGCCTTAAAGCTTTGTAGGCTAAGGATCTACCCTTGGATGATTCTCGCAAATTTTTTCATAGATTTCTCGAAGTGTGTAGTCGACTTCAGTGGGCCACAAGCACTTGATTAAAGGGAAAGAAAAAAATCTCTTGTAGAGTTATCCATCTAGCAGCACAAAACTAAGAAGCTTTCCATTTTAGTTGCTTCGCCTCTGTGGGATTGTCGGGCAGGATACCTTCTATTAGGAACTTGATGAATGGATTCATCCAACTAGGCTCATGAGCAACCTGTTAGACTTCTTTAGTTTTATTGATGCTAGGTGACAAGGTTATGGTAACTGCTTACTTGGCCTCGAGGATCAACCGGACCACTAACTATGCCACTAACAAAGAAGGAGATGACCAAGACACCCATCAAAGAATGACCACACTATCGACTAAAGAGAAGATGACTGAGGAGGAGATGGCTAAGTTGGCCACCATGCCAAGTAACCTTAGACCAAGAAGCTACATACGACTAAGCCTGACTAGCATGACATCCCTTCACATGTGTCTATCGAGTAATTACTCGGGCCCCGCTAATTACCAAAGTAGACTTAGTTGGGCATGCCAAGATACAATCTCAAGGCTCCTTTATTGGCAACAAATAAGTTGCCTTGACGCCTAGAGTCCTTGATGCCTAAGCAAGTGGTAGACATAAGCTAGCCCTAACTATCCTAATAGAGCTGTCCTATAGAGATCATGGCAGGTAGGATCTCAATAGATGCTATCATTTTAATAGAAAGATATCAACAGAAAAGATTCTAGGGGATAAGTTCCCAACATCTCAATGAAAACTTATTATCCATGTCAGAGGAGATCACCTTCCAATAGAATTCAATTACCTCAGGTAACTCTATATATTGGTAAGAGGATGTTGCGCAGGTGGCTTCCCAAGAGGAGGGTGAATTGGGATTATAAAATTTTTTGACAAGTATGTACAATTCAAAATTCTTTTGGTGCTGTGGTGCAATATGCAATGCAGAAGTAATTAAGTAAAAGCAATGAAGTAAATAAGCACAAGCACAAACACAAGAAAATTTAGAGTGGTTCGGAGCAACCGGCTCCTACATCCACTATCCAAGGACCCCTTGGGATTTTCACTATATCCCCCAACCGGAATACAGTCGGATTGTTTTACAAGGCTCACAATCCAAACCTATATACTTTGGTTTTACCGGGATCACCAAAGAAACCCTACACCCTTTGATTTTAAATGGAATCACCAAAGAAACCCTACACTTGGTTTTATACCGGGATCACCAAGAACCCAACTTAGGTTTTCACAAGGTTCACCTAAAAACCTTTAACCCTCTCTTAAGACATAGTCTCTTGCTATTCTTAGAGAGAAAATAAAGATATGATAGAAATATAAAGCAACCACACAACAAATTGAGTTTGTTAAAATGTTGCCGATGAAGATCAAGGTGAAGCCAAGCTTTGAATGCTCTTTTAATGCTTTTCAAGCTGCTTCTTATCTTCTTCAAGTAGTGGATTCAATGATGGAGAGAAGTTGGTGAAGTTTTGAATCCTATCTTGAATGCTCTTGAAGTAGGTGAAAGACTTGAAGGCTTTTCAAATTTCCAAGATAAATCAATGAATAATCCTTCAAAAAATATTTAATCCATCAAAAGTAATTCCTTTTATAGTTTTCCATGAGATATAGCCATTGTAGGGCCTAGAGATTCGTGAAAGAGTTGTTGGAGACCATTTGAAGTTCAAAAATTACTTTCAGCAACTAGCCGTTAGAGTGCAGAAAATGGTCACTCGAGTCGGCTCGAGGTCCACGAGTCGGCTCGAAGTCTCAGACAGCCCAAACAGAAATTCTGTATGAGTCGGCTCTTGAAGCTGGAGTCGGCTCAAACTTCAATCAGTACAAAACAATAATTTCCTTGAGTCGGCTCTTCAGGGCAGAGTCGGCTCGAAGTCTCAGTCACCAACAAACATAACTCTGGACGAGTCGGCTCTTGGGGCTTGAGTCGGCTCGAGATCTCAGACTTCAAAAACATGTATTTTTTCTTGAGTCGGCTCTTGAAGCTTGAGTCGGCTCGAGGTACTGAAACTCTGAAATTTCTTTGTGCCGTGCCACAAGGAGTCGGCTCTTGATCCATGAGTCGGCTCTTGCAAAACTTCATTTAATGCTTCAAACTTCTCCAAAATTCTTCAACATATGAATCCAACAAGAGCTAATCTATTCACTCTTATTTTTTCAATTTTACAGCCCTTTTATAAGATTACATAGTTTAAGGAATTAGGGCTTTTACAATTTAAAGTCCATAAGAGTCTGTACACAATTGAATTACCTTTCAACCAATTTGAAAACCAATTAAATTAAAGATAACCATTTTCCTGCAAAAACTTCTCAAGTAATTGAAAGAATTAGTAACATATACATGCTCCAATATTTTGTGATCATCAAAATCATTCCATGGGTCAACAATTTCCTCCTTTTTGATGATGACAAAACACTGGGCATGAACAGGATTTAAAACACTTTACAGTTACTATGTATTGAAGAATATTAGACATAGTATGTATCAATCCAAATTGAGTATCAAATTGATAAATTGAAAAGTATCAATACAATGTATCACAATGTATCATATGTATCATAACTTGTTAAATTGAAAAGTATCAATACAAGGTATCATATGTGCATTAAGTATCGAAACATAATGTATCATGTATATCATCTATGTACTACGTATCAAAACTTCATAAAATTAACTTGTATTTGAAGTAAGTTTCATGAAAACTTAACATCAGCTCTCCCTTACTAATGTAATAATATTTCTTCATATATTCTTTCATATTCTTACTTTCATATACATTTTGTTCACATTTTCATGCACATTCTTCTCTCCTTTCTTTTCTTCTCCCCCTTTTTGTCATCAACAAAAAGTATATAAAACAAGGAGAACATTCATTCAAAAAATTAAGTCATTCACAACATGTATCATAAAAAGACATATATATATATATATAAAGTGTCAGTACATGAGTGATACAATACAAAAGTGCCTCGGCACGATGAAAGGTAGTATCACAACAATAAAACATGATAAATACAAAGTCCTAAAAACATCAAAATGAAGGACCGTGGTCATCATCACTAGGCTCTTCCTCACTAAAGGAGGAACCGACCTCTAAAATGCCTGGAGCAGGCTTAAATTTAGGGAACCTAGGCCTAAGGTCCCTAAGCCTGGTCCTAACAGGAGTAGTAGTCCTAGAAGTTTTAGGTTTGTCTTTAACTTTAGACTCAGAGGAAATCTCAATAGGAGTGGGTCTAGCAGTAGGAGGATTAAAAGACAAGGCTAGAGTGCTGGTATTTGACAAAATCTCAGTAGCTGAAGTATCTCCAATATCAGAACCTAGAATCTTAGTACCAATCTTAACCTCAGCAGGAGTAGCCTTTGAAGGAATATCAGTGAAGTGTGCTGCCTGTCCCTGCTTACAATGTGTGCCAATGTCTGGTGCTGCTGCAGAAGGAGTAGGTACAGACTGACTAGCTGCTGAAATATGCTGAAGAATAGCTATGATATCCTGAAAATCCTGGTGCATCTTCGATTGAAGTGCAGATATCCTGGCATCAATCTCTGATCTCCCTCTCTGAAGACTCGAGATCTCGTCCAATATATGATGCAGTCTATCATCATCACCTGGTCCAATAACTGTCGATCCTCTGACAGGTGATCGAGGAGTAGAAGGAGCTGGCTTTGAAGGTCTAGCCTCGTCAGCATGTGCCTCTGCCTCTGCATCATGTCTATGTGGTGCATGAACATCCTCACCTGAGTCATCATCAAAATGAGTTACTGGAAGACCTGAGCTCTTCCTAATCTAGTGACCCTCAACCTTTACAAATCCCATCTAGGTCAAAGACTTCAAGTTGTATTTGTCTGTATGCAATAGTGGTCTGCTGTCATCTCCAGACAAATCAACCTGGGCATCCTAAAATAGTAGGGTAAACACCATCCTGTATGGAAGACATGCTCATGCCCTACGAGCAGCTTCCCTCATTTGTGACAACATAATAAACGGTAAATTGAGGGCCTCCCCCTCAACTAAGCATCTTAGGAAGACTAGGTCTCTCTCACTAACCCAATCGAATCTCCTAGTTGTTGCCCAGAAATGGAGCCCAAGAGGGGGGGTGAATTGGGTCTTTTAAAAAAATTAACACAATAAAATGAAGGTCTAGTGGTGCTTGTGAGCAATAATAAATTAGATGCAAGATGATAGCAATTAATTAAAGAAAATGAGAGGAAAAGAGCAATCACACACAAACACAAAGTTTATAGTGGTTCGGTGCAAACCTAGCACCTACATCCACTCCCCAAGCCACCCTTGGGAATTCCACTATAATTCACACCAGATTAAAGTTGACTTGTTTTTCACAAGGCTCACGAGTCAAAACCTAAGTTGGTTTTGTCACCTAGGCTCACCAACAAATCTAAATACTTGTTTTGTCTTCGGGCTCACAAGTTAACCCTAGTTGGTTTTAACACTTTGGCTCACCAACAAACCACAATAACCTTCTTTCAAGACACCCTTGAAAGCATGGTCAAAGCACAATTAAAACAGATATGAAATTTAAAAACTACAACAAACTCTCTTCAAGAGTAGATTGGGTTTTTTGAAGCCCAAAAGAATGCTTTGACTTCACTCTTCTTCAAGTTGCCTCTTTTTGGAATGTAGAAGGTTGAGCTAGTAGGCTTTTCAGTGGAATCAAGCTAGAAGAGGCTTTTGATTTGAAGTTTGGAGAGAATATTGGCTTTATGGCTTTTGAGTGGACTTGAATGCTCTTGAATAGACTTCTCTCTTGCTTTCTCTTCTTTTTCTTCACTTCTCTTCTTTTAAAATGAGGTTGGTGGAGATTAAATACACCAAAAATCTTCTAAAAATGGTTTGTCACCGTTGGAGCATTGGAAATAGCCGTTTGGAGCTTGAAAACCAATTTCTGCAAGCCAGAAAAATAGATCCGTTAGAGTTGTCAGGCTGCAAGTGTCGACACTTGGCTGTCAGGTGTCGACAGGTGTCGACACTTGATTTCTGGGAGTCGATACTTGAACATTCAAGTGTCGACACTTGATGCACAGGTGTCGACACTTGACACAAAAATCCTTGAAACAACAAAGTTCTGTATTTTCAAAAATCTCAGGCCTTGAGTCGACACTTGGAACCTAAGTGTCGACACTTGGTATCGACACTTGAATATAGGTGTCGACACTTGGCGTGCCAAGGATTTTTGTCCGTGCCAAATGCTGAAGTGTCGACACTTGACTGTCCAGGTGTCGACACTTGAGACTGAAAACATCCAGATTCAAGTGTAAATGCCTCGAAAACAAAAATAAAATTCATGAATATATTAACACATAATAGTTAAACAATTATAAGCCCTTTTTCAATGAAGTGGATGCCCGGATATGTGAAAATTGTTCCGTGCCATTGCGTGCCATATATCATAAGTTTTTGGAATTTTGAGGTGCTTTCTTCCTGAAAACTTACAACTTGAAATCATCGTTAGAATACAATATGCACTCAATGTTTTGTTATTCATCAAAATCACTGGGTGGAGCCAACAATCTTCCCCTTTTTGATGATGACAAAACCTTGAGAAAAAGAGACAATATAGTTCAAACTTTAACTATTTAATTTATAAATATAAATTTTAGTCACAATAGAGGCAACAACTTTATAGATAGGAGGGACAATCTCCCCCTTAATTAGATACTTCTTATTAAGGTAAACTTCAAAGATTCTTGCAAGGTGAAATCAATATAATCAATATAATACACCTTTTTCTCAATAAAATCAAAATCAATACTTGTTCTTCAAATCAATACTTGTTCTCCATAAAATCAAAATCATTACTTGTTCTCAAAATCAATACTTGTTCTTCATAAAATCAAAATCATTACTTGTTCTCCCCCTTTTTGTCAATCAATAATCACAATTAGCAGAGAAAGGGATTATATACCTCTCCCTCACAATTAGCATGGATACAAAAGAGCTGAAACATACATATATCAATAGAGTCAATTAAGTATCAAACATACAAAATAAGATCTGAGACAGACATCTGTGAGGCTAATCCTCATCAGATGGAACATCAAGACTGAAAGGAGCACTAATCCTAGATCTGGTGGCTAATGCCCTAGGAGGTGCTAAAGCTCTAAGACTCCTGGTACGGCCGGCAGGACCAAAAGCTGGTACAACCCTAGAAGATCTAGTAGGAGGTGAAAGACGATCAGCTAGCACAATAGGATCCGATGCGAAGTCAACCAGTGCAGTAGAAGGAGCAGGTGTAGTAGGAGGATCTCGACTGACCACCTCATAAGCATCGGCTCCGCCTACACTGTCGCTGTCAGTGCCCACTACCTCAGTGGCTCGGTCAACATCCTGATCACCGTCGTCAGCAAAATCAGCATAGTCGCTCTGGTGATCATCGCCATCATCATCATCATTGTTACGGCCATAACGATGACGTGGCCGGGCTCAGATACCGCCAAATATGATCGAGCCACGTGGAAGTTTCTCTGGCCGAGTCAGCGCCACATTGCCAAAGCCGAGCTCGGCAAGGCTACTCCGCCAGACGACTTCCTAAGACAAACTGCTCTCACCGAAGTCGAGCTCGGTTCGGGGCTCCTCTACCACCTCGCCTGGTGCCCACCCAAGAGGGGTACGCCTAGGCCGAGGTCGGCCGATCCTTCGCTCCTTCGCCAGGTGGCCCCCGGAGATGGGCCCACCTCGGCCGAAGCCAGGCGACCTCCTGCCACCTCGCCAGGTGTCCACCCAGGAGGGGTCCACCTAGGCCGAGGTCGGCCGGTCCTTCGCTCCTTCGCCAGGTGGCCCCCGGAGACGGGCCCACCTCGGCCGAAGGCAGGCGACCTCCTGCCACCTCGTCAGGTGTCCACCCAGGAGGGGTCCACCTAGGCCGAGGTCGGCCGATCCTTCGCTCCTTCGCCAGGTGGCCCCTGGAGACGGGCCCACCTCGGTCGAAGCCAGGCGACCTCCTGCCACCTCGCCAGATGTCCACCCAGGAGGGGTCCACCTAGGCCGAGGTCGGCCGGTCCTTCGCTCCTTCGCCAGGTGGCCCCCGGAGACGGGCCCACCTCGGTCGAAGCCAGGCGACCTCCTGCCACCTCGCCAGGTGTCCACCCAGGAGGGGTCCACCTAGGCCGAGGTCGGCCGATCCTTCGCTCCTTCGCCAGGTGGCCCCCGGAGACGGGCCCACCTCGACCGAAGCCAGGCGACCTCCTGCCATCTCGCCAGGTGTCAACCCAGGAGGGGCCCACCTAGGCCGAGGTCGGCGGATCCTTCGCCAGGTGGTCCCCGAAGACGGGCCCACCTCGGCGAAGCCAGGCCGCCCGTACGGGGAAGGTCCCAGGGAAGGAGGCGCAGGCCCCGAGGTCATCCCTCGGGCCGTACGCATCACAGACGGCGCCTCGTACGGATTGCGGCGGCACGCGGAACACCATTTGCATCGGCCCGACAGGTCCCGCAGTCGAGAGGCGCGATTCTGACAAAGCAGGCCCCATATATGGACGGCGCCCACACTCAGGAAAGAGAGCGCTCTCATTGGGCCCGAGGTCTGACCGGCCGCCTTACCAGCGCCGCCCCCCCCCTTTCCTAACTTTGCCTTTTCCTTGCTGGGCTCGGCGGACGAGGTCGGAAAGCCGCCTGGCCCTCCTCACCGAAAAGGGGAAAGAGAAAGGGATGGAGGAGGGGAGCCTCCCAGGAGGAAAGACAGGCGAACGACGGGAGGAGATGAAAGGAAGGAATCTGGGGACGACAAGGTAAGCGAACAAGCCTGGGGACAAGAGGAAAGCAGCGGCAAGAGGCCTCGCTCCGAGAGAGAGAGATCCGAGATCCCGAGAGGGGATAATTCGGCGTGAGCTCGGTAAGGAGGCTCGACCGAATTTCCGGTCCCCAGAGTGCCTTTCTTACTAGTAAACTCGCCAAGTCTGGAACCCTTTCGGGGGGTCCGCCTTGGATAGTCTGTTCCTTCTCGTCGCCTACTGACTTGACCGTCGGAGCTCCCTCGCCGGGATCCCCGGCCAGGGTCTTCTAACTCCTTGCAGGTTCGCAGCAGCCGGGGAGGCTCCCTCGCCAGGCGGTCAGGAAGGATCCACGGACCGGAGCCACGGGCGCGGCGATGAGAGCGGCAACAGATTGGCTCACCAGGTAGGGGGACAGGACACCAAACCCGGGCGGGGGCCAGCTTTCTGCAGGTGCCGCGCTCTCTGACAATGGTGGTCACTTGTGGCCGCGAGGCGTCCACCAGCCGCGTGGGGGAGGTTCACTCCCCTCCAGGGGCCCACAGCTCGGAGAGGGAGCTTCCAGCTCCCCCTCCTCTTCCACCACAGCCTACCCCAACGGACGGACCCCTTGCGGCCGTCATCCAACAGCTGCAGACCTTGACCTCGGCGGTCCGGCTGCTTCAGCATCAGCAGCGGTCCCTGGCCACGCAGCCGCAGCCAGGGACCCCCGCGGCCCGAGCCGCGGAGCAGCGTGAGAGCCTGCGCTCCATCCAGGGCAGGCCATCCCATCCGAGGGCCGTCTCCAACCCCCGGGGGAGCCACCAAGCTCCCGTAAAAACAAACTACTCCGGTTCGGAGGATCACGAGAGTCGATCCCCGACCGACGAGGCCGAAACGGTGCATCGCAACAAGCGACGTCGAGGCCTGACTTCGCACCGAGACCGATCGGTGCCCCCTTCACCCGCAGCCTTGGTGGAAGACTCCACCGACGAAGCCATCAGGCGCCAGGCCGAGAGGCGCCTGGAGGAGCATGAGCGCAAGCTAGCGGAGTTCGCCCGCCGATTCGCCGACCTGCAGAACTCGTCGGCAGACCCGGCGGGCTACGACTCCCGCCCCCCTTTCTCTGAAGAAATCCAGGCGGAATCGATCCCAAAACGGTTCCGCATGCCGCAGGTGGATCCCTACGACGGGACCACCGACCCTCTGGACCATCTGGAAAGCTACAAAGCTCTCATGAGGGTCCAGGGGGCTACTGACGCTCTTCTGTGCATCGCCTTCCCGGCCACCCTCCAGAAGGCCGCTCGAGTCTGGTTCACCCGCCTCGAGCCTGGATCCATTTGCTCCTTCCATCAGCTGGAAGGAAAGTTTGTGGCACACTTCGACGCTTGCCGAAAGGTGCCGAGAGAGGTGGACAGCCTCTTCTCCATCCGCCAGCAGGACCAGGAGCTGCTCCGAGATTACATCACCCGGTTCAAGACCGCAGCCCTGGAAATCTACAGCCTGGATGAGCCCGTCGCCATGCTGGCTTTACCGTCGTCAGGCTCCCTTCGCCTTACAACGCCATTCTCGGGCGTCCCGGGCTCAACCAACTAGATGCCACAATCTCCATGAGAAGGCTGTTGGTACAGTTCCCTACGCCTTCCGGGCTCGGGGAGATGAAGGGGATGACCCAGCCAGTCCCGCTCTGCCTCCAGACGGTCCCAAGCGCCCGGGGCACGGAGCTCGCCCCCGATATCGACGACCTCGACCTAAGAGAGAAGGAACCCAGGGGAGGGCCCGTAGAGCGCCTGCTGATTTTTGCCCTCGGGTCGGATCCCCTGAAGACGGTGCAAGTCGGGGCCCAACTCCCTGAAGAAGAACGGACCCGCCTACTGGAGTTCCTCCGCGCGAACACTGACGTGTTCGCCTGGTCAGCAGCTGACATGCCGGGCATCCCGCCCGAGGTCATCATGCACAGGCTAAACGTGGACCCAAGTTGCCGCCCGGTCCGCCAGAAGAAGAGGAGCTTCGCCATGGAAAGGCAGAAGGCGATCAACGAGGAAGTGGAGAAGCTCCTCGCCGCCGGTTTTGTGCGGGAGGTCAAGTATCCCAGCTGGCTGGCAAACGTGGTCATGGTAAGAAAGAGTAGTGGTAAGTGGAGGATCTGTGTGGACTACACCAACCTCAACCGAGCTTGCCCGAAGGACAGCTTCCCTCTTCCAAAGATCGACCAGCTGGTCGAGACCACCTCGGGGCATCACCTCCTGTCGTTCATGGACGCCTTCTCCGGATACAACCAGATCCGAATGAGCCCGGAGGACGAAGAACACACCGCCTTCATAACTGACGCGGAACTTTTTGCTACAGGATGATGCCATTCGGCCTCAAGAACGCGGGGGCAACGTACCAGCGCCTGGTCAATAAAATTTTCAAAGACCAGATCGGCCGCAACATGCAGGTGTACGTGGACGATATGCTGGTGATGAGCAAACCCGATTCGGACCACGTGGCCGACTTAGCGGAGACGTTCGGCAACCTCCGACGCCATCAGATGAAGCTGAACCCAGCGAAGTGCGCCTTTGGCGTCTCCGCCGAAAAATTCCTAGGATTTATGGTGACCCAAAGAGGAATTGAGGCCAACCCGGAGAAGGTTCAGGCCATCTTGGACATGGAGCAGCCCGCCTCCAAAAAGCAAGTGCAGCAACTCACCGGCCGAGTTGCGGCCCTTAGCCGCTTTATCTCCAGGTCGGCAGACCGCTGTCGTCCCTTCTTCAAGGTGCTGAGAAAGATGAACGTCTTCGCTTGGACCGAGGAATGCCAGAAGGCCTTCGAGGAGCTGAAGAAGACGCTTGCGTCGCCACCGTTGCTGTCCAGGCCCGAGGAGGGGGAGGAGCTTACCCTCTACCTAGCGGTCACCCCGGAAGCCGTCAGCTCGATCTTGGTTCGGACCGATGGCCAGGGGGTCCAGCGGCCGGTATACTATACCAGCAAGCTTCTCCGCGATGCGGAGCTCAGGTATTCTCGACCGAGAAACTCGTTTTTGCGCTAATAGTGTCTGCCCAGCATCTCAGGCCTTATTTCCAAGCGCACCCCATCGCTGTCCTGACGGATCAACCGCTGAAAGTAGTGCTCAGCCGACCCGATACCTCGGGACGATTGGCAAAGTGGGCACTGAAGCTCAGCGAGTTCGACATTACGTACAGGCCGAGGTCGGCCATGAAGGCACAGGTGCTGGCCGACTTCTTGGTCGAATGTGCATGCTTGGGCAAGGAGCCCGAGGAAGGCCCCTCAGGCCAGCCGATGAAGATAGGCACCATGAGCCCGGAGAGAACGCCTGGATCCTCCATGTGGACGGAGCCTCAAACTCCGGCGGGAGCGGGGCTGGGCTCATCCTAGCCAACAGCGACGGGGTCGTCGCCGAATGCGCACTCCGTTTCCAATTTCCCGCAACAAATAACCAGGCGGAGTACGAAGCACTCCTCGCCGGACTGAGAGTCTCCCGCGAGCTGGGCGTAACCAACCTCAAGGCTTTCACTGATTCCCAGCTCGTGGCAGGACAGGTATCCGGGGAGTACGTCGCACATGACCCCCAAATGGCGAAATACTTGGAGCTCGTAAAAGCGGGCGCGTCCAGATTCCGGCACTTCAACATCTTCCATATCCCCCGCGGGGAGAACGCCCGCGCGGATGCTCTCTCTCGGCTGGCGACCCTGCCGGACTCGATGCTGGGACGCGCTCATGTGGAGCGCCTTGAGATCCCAAGCCTCGAGGCACCGGTGGAGGTCCATCAGGTCAGCCACGAACCCAGCTGGATGGACAAGTACACTGAATACATCACCAGTGGCACCCTGCCGGAGGACCGCGAGGCGGCTTGCCTTATTAGAAAGAAGGCCGTGCGGTTTGTCCTGATGGACGGGCACTTGTATCGAAGATCCTACTCCTACCCCCTCCTCAAGTGCGTAGGATCCACGGAGGCCAGGCTTGTGCTCCAGGAGATTCACGAAGGCATCTGCGGGAACCACGTGGGGGGCAGGGCATTAGCGTACAAGGCCCTCCGTCAGGGCTACTTCTGGGAGACAATGAAGGAAGACGCCTCCGACTTCGTGAAGAAGTGCGACCGGTGCCAGCGTCACGCCACGGTTCAACGGCAGCCCTCCAACCCAATCTCCCAGCTCTCAGCTCTCTGGCCGTTCGCCCAGTGGGGGATGGACCTCCTGGGCCCATTCCCGCCGGCGTCTGGACAGCGGAAGTTCTTGGTAGTGGCCATCGACTACTTCACGAAGTGGGTCGAGGTCGAACCCTTGGCGAGGATCACCGAAGCAAACGTCGCTAAGTTCTTTTGAAAGTCCATCGTCTGCCGCTTCGGCCTCCCCCACACCGTGGTTACTGACAACGGGCGCCAGTTCGACTGTCGGGAGTTCGAAGAGTTCTGCAGCAACCTCGGCATCAGGCATCGCTTCACCTCGGTGGCGCATCCCCAGACCAATAGGGAAGCCGAAGTCACGAACAGGACCATTCTTCAGGGCCTCCGCACGCGGCTGGACCAGGCCAAGGGTAGGTGGGCCAACGAGCTCCCCAGCATTCTCTGGGCATACCACACCACCCCGAGGACGGCTACCGACGAGACCCTGTTCAACCTCGTCTTCGGAGCTGAGGCGGTCATCCCGGTCGAGCTCAGCCTACCCACGCTGCGTGTGGAGCAATACGACGAGACAGAAAACCCAGCCAGGATGATGCTCAACCTTGACCTTCTCGAGGAAACGAGGGACAAGGCCCGAGTTCGAATGGCGGCGTATAGGCAGCGTGTAGCCAGGTATTACAACTCCCGAGTGCGGTCGAAGGTTTTTCGTCACGGAGATTTGGTCCTCCGGCGCGCTGAAGCTTCCCAACCGCGGGAATGCGGCAAACTCTCGCCCAACTGGGAGGGCCCCTACCGGGTGGCAGAAGCCCTCCCTCACGGCGCATACTACCTGGAGGAGTTGGGAGGTGCCAGGTTCCCCCGGACGTGGAACGCCTCGAACCTAAGAATGTATTATCAGTGATGTAAGGTTCCCTACTCCTGTAATAAAGTCCCCCCGCTTCAAACGCTCCCTTCTCACTTTGATGGAAGACCGGCACATGGTCCTGGGCTTCGGCCTGGAAGGTGGCGCGGAACCTAGTTCGCCCACGCAAGCCCGGAGAACAACTCGGCAAGCCGTGCAAGGCTTGAGGAAGCCTGCGGCCCCGGGGTTCAGTCCGGAGATCCTGGGTTTCGGCCTGGAAGGTGGCACCGAACCTAGTTCAGCCATGCAAGCCCGGAGAACAGCTCGGTAAGCCGCGCAAGGCTTGAGGAAGCCTGCGGCCCCGGGGTTCAGTCCGGAGATCTTGGGCTTCGGCCTGGAAGGTGGCGCAGAACCCAGTTCGCCCATGCAAGCCCGGAGAACAGCTCGGCAAGCCGCGCAAGGCTTAAGGGAGCCTACGGCCCCGGGGTTCAGTCCGGAGATCCTGGGCTTCGGCCTGGAAGGTGGCGCAGAACCCAGTTCGCCCACGCAAGCCCGGAGAGCAGCTCGGCAAGCCGCACAAGGCTTGAGAAAGCCTGCGGCCCCGGGGTTCAGTCCGGAGGTCCCGGGCTTCGGCCTGGAAGGCGGGGCAGAAACCATGTCGCCCACGCGAGTACAAAGGCGATCCCAAAGATGGACCCGCTCAAGGCCTACTCTGACACCGCGCGGTCCGGGATGTCCCAACCTTCGATTTGAGCAACGGAAGGGACCAGGCCTACGATCGTTTCAGCACTCCACATCAACATCTCAGAAAAAAAAAAAAAAAAAAAAGGGAGATGGGGGAGTGAAGAAGAAGATGAACTCGAGGCTTGGTCAAGCAGTGTCTTCATTAATCTAAGCAACAGTACAAGCCGGGAATCCCGACAGGCTGGGACTCCCCAAAAAAAAAGAAGAAGAAAAAGAAATACAACTGTGACAATGGAGCAGGGCGAAAAGACGGTGGCTCAGTTTGGTGCAGGGTCGGAGCCCTCCGCCGGGGTCGCGAGTTCTGCATCCTCGCCTTCTGCGGCGACCGGCTCTTGAGGTTGCTCCGGAGCCACGGCTTCGCTGGTCGACGGGGCCGCAGGAGTGGCGTCGGCCGCACTGGAGGCTCTGCTCTCGGCTCCTTGCCTCCTACCTCCGAGCACCACCCCGCTGAGGTCGAGCTCGGGGAAGAAGGCCCCTACTTTCTCCCGGCACATCCGGAACCCTTCAGGAAGGAGTCCACGGCGGCCTCCCGGACCTCCGACGTGTACTCGTCGGAAGCCCGAAACTTCGGGATGGCCTCCTGCGCCTCCCGCTTTGCGGCCTCCAGGAGTCCGTTGATGTACGCACTCCGGTCCTTCGCCGCGCTCGCGTCTCGCCGAGCCTCCTCCAGCTGGCGCTCCAGCCACTGGGAGTGGGCCTGCAGGCGAGCCTTCTCCACCATGTCCTCCTCCGTGCGACGCTGGTAGGAGAGCCTCTCCTCCGACAAGGAAGCCTCCAGCTCCTTGTTCTGCCCCTCGGAATGCGCCAGGTCGGTCTGGAGGGCTTGGTTGCTGGCTCGCAGCTCGACCCCCTTTTCCATGAGGTCTTTGACGTCGGCCGCGAGCTTGCCGAGTTTCCTCTCCTTCTCGGCGTCCCTCTTCGCGTTCCCTACGAGGAAGTTCCTCAATAGGAGAACGTCATTTCCAATCTGCACCAACAGAGCAACCATGTTAGGAGAAAAAGCCACTAAATCTTGAAAGAACAGAGAAGAAGGAGCTCGGGCTTACCGTAAAGAGCTGCGGGAGAATCCCGAGCAAGGCGTCCGCATAGTCCCGGCCGCCCCGAGCTCGGCGGTCCCGGGCTGTGGAGGCATACTCCATGACCTTCTCCGCGAGCCCCTTGTCACGGATGACTGAGCACCGGTGGGTGATCACCGGTGGCGGAGCTGTCAGGTCGGCTCCTGCGGCGGCTGTCCCTTCAGCTGGGGCCGCGATCGACGGGCCGGCAGAGGCCACGGGCTGCGCCGTCGGGGCAGCAGCAACAATGGGACCGGCGCTGGATGGAGCCTCGGGCGGTGGAGCCCCCTCAGCAGCAGCGCCACCAGGCCGGGCAGCCGAAGCATCAACGGCCCCGCCCTGAGGCAACCTGGGCGGGGGAGCGGTGGCCACTGGGCTGGGCGTGGTCGCCGGCGCGATCTCCCGGCCCGCCTCAGTACGGCCCTCTTGGTCGCGGGCTCGTCCATCTCCGGGATGTCTCTTTGGGCCGCGCCCTCCAGAAGGCTCTCCAGTGAGAACTTCATTCCTGCAGTGCAAAAGAACAGAAGGTTAGCCAACTCGGTCATGAAGAAAAAGGGGGCAGAAATCAAAGGAGGGCCGAATCTTACCCGTCTCACGGATGGGACTGATCCCGGCCTCAAAAAGATTCTGCTTCGAAAGCAGAACCTCGAGCGCCGGGACCACGTCACTCAGGAGCTGGGAGTAGGCCTCCTGGTCCGCCGACTCGACCTGAGAGTTCCGGTTCGGGGACCGGTCCGGTTCACTCCAGGCCCAGTCGACATCTTCGACCGAGGCGAAGAAAAACCGGCTCTTCCAGCCCTTGATCGAAGAAGGGAGGTCGAACCGGAGACACCTGAGCCGGGGTGAAATATACCACCAGCCGTCATCGGTGGAGCACTTCTTCAAGGTAAACATGGCCCTGAAGAGGGAGAAACGGGCAACGAACCCGTGAAAGTGACAAAAGACTATAAAGGAGAAGATGACCCGGATGGCATTGGGAGCCAACTGGGCCGGAACAAGCCGGAAATGGCTGAGAAAAGAAAGGAAGAAGGGGTGTAGAGGAAATCGAAGACCCCCAAGGAGGAAGTCTTCGTAGAAGGCTATGCGGCCGGGGCCACTCATGGTGACGCGCTCCCCGGACCGCGGAACAGACAGACGAATTGACCCCGGGATACCATAGGCATCCCGGAGCAGAGAAAGATCGCCTTCGGTCATGGTGGAAGCATGACCGGAGGGACCGGTGGGAAGAAAAGGCGGAGCAGGAAGAGAATGAAGGAGCACGGCGGGAGCGACCGGGGGAGACCGGACCCCCCTGGGGATGCCAATGGTGACACCCCCGGGTTGCAGACGCCGGCGGATCTCCTCCGGAATCGTTTCCTCCTCTGAGGAGGAAGAAGATGGAGTCCTCGACCGGGATGGACCGGCCTCGTCCGGATTGGAGGAGACATAGCGACGACGCGCCATGGCAAGGAGAAGGACAAAGGTTCAGAGAAGAAAAGAGAGAGGGGAACTGGAGAAAGATGGAGGCACTCACCGAAAATACGCCAAGCGAGCGCGGGGCAACAGAAGTTAGCCTGTAGCAAATCGCCCATGGAGCAAGGGAAAAGGCCTCGTTCTGGAAAGTCCCCTCCCTTTCAAACTCAGTCGACAGCGGTCGTACCCGTCATTCCGCCTCGAGCCGCTGAGCGATCGCCACGTGGGCGCATGCCCGACACCGACGCCTCGTTAGCAGAGTAACGGCCTCTGCCTCGAAGCGACGCACTCATTGCGGGCAAGTGGGCGACACGTGGCGACTTTCCATAGGGCTTCAGGCGCATCGAGCCATGGCGACGAGGATCGTGGCAATTATGATGCAAGATCTTCGCCTCCCCACGTCATATCTGCATTTAATCCCGACGTTCCGTTCTACAACGCCCCAACGGAACGGCGGGCTGGGGGGCAACTGTTATGGCCATAACGATGACGTGGCCGGGCTCAGATACCGCCAAATATGATCGAGCCACGTGGAAGTTTCTCCGGCCGAGTCAGCGCCACATTGCCAAAGCCGAGCTCGGCAAGGCTACTCCGCCAAACGACTTCCTAAGACAAACTGCTCTCGTCGAAGTCGAGCTCGGTTCGGGGCTCCTCTACCACCTCGCCTGGCGCCCACCCAGGAGGGGTACGCCTAGGCCGAGGTCGGCCGATCCTTCGCTCCTTCCAGGTGGCCCCCGGAGATGGGCCCACCTCGGTCGAAGCCAGGCGACCTCCTGCCACCTCGCCAGGTGTCCACCCAGGAGGGGTCCACCTAGGCCGAGGTCGGCCGGTCCTTCGCTCCTTCGCCAGGTGGCCCCCGGAGACGGGCCCACCTCGGCCGAAGGCAGGCGACCTCCTGCCACCTCGCCAGGTGTCCACCCAGGAGGGGTCCACCTAGGTCGAGGTCGGCCGATCCTTCGCTCCTTCGCCAGGTGGCCCCTAGAGACGGGCCCACCTCGGCCGAAGCCAGGCGACCTCCTGCCACCTCGCCAGATGTCCACCCAGGAGGGGTCCACCTAGGCCGAGGTCGGCCGGTCCTTCGCTCCTTCGCCAGGTGGCCCCCGGAGACGGGCCCACCTCGGCCGAAGCCAGGCGACCTCCTGCCACCTCGCCAGGTGTCCACCCAGGAGGGGTCCACCTAGGCCGAGGTCAGCCGATCCTTCGCTCCTTCGCCAGGTGGCCCCCGGAGACGGGCCCACCTCGTCGAAGCCAGGCGACCTCCTGCCACCTCGCCAGGTGTCAACCCAGGAGGGGCCCACCTAGGCCGAGGTCGGCGGATCCTTCGCTCCTTCGCCAGGTGGTCCCCGAAGACGGGCCCACCTCGGTCGAAGCCAGGCCGCCCGTACGGGGAAGGTCCCAGGGAAGGAGGCGCAGGCCCCGAGGTCATCCCTCTAGCCGTACGCATCACAGACGGCGCCTCGTACGGATTGCGGCGGCACGCGGAACACTATTTGCATCGGCCCGACAGGTCCCGCAGTCGAGAGGCGCGATTCTGACAAAGCAGGCCCCATATATGGACGGCGCCCACACTCGGAAAAGAGAGCGCTCTCATTGGGCCCGAGGTCTGACCGGCCGCCTTACCAGCCCCCCCCCTCCCCTTCTTAACTTTGCCTTTTCCTTGCTGGGCTCGGCAGACGAGGTCGGAAAGCCGCCTGGCCCTCCTCACCGAAAAGGGGGAAAGAGAAAGGGACGGGGGAGGGGAGCCTCCCAGAGGAGAAGAAGATAGGCGAACGACGGGAGGAGATAAAAGGAAGGAATCTGGGGACGACAAGGTAAGCGAACAAGCTTGGGGACAAGGAGGAAAGCAGCGGCAAGAGGCATCGCTCCAAGAGAGAGAGATCCGAGATCCCGAGAGGGGATAATTCGGCGTGAGCTCGGCAAGGAGGCCCGGCCGAATTTTCGGTCCCCAGAGTGCCTTTCTTACTAGTAAACTCGCCAAGTCTGGAACCCTTTCGGGGGGTCCGCCTTGGAGAGTCTGTTCCTTCTCGTCGCCTACTGACTTGATCGTCGGAGCTCCCTCGCCGGGATCCCCGGCCAGGGTCTTCTAACTCTTGCAGGTTCGTGCAGCCGGGGAGGCTCCCTCGCCAGGCGGTCAGGAAGGATCCACGGACCGGAGCCACGGGCGCGGCGACTAGAGCGGCAACAATCATCATCGTCATCGTCAGATCGAGCAAGTGTAGGTGCTGCAGGAGGTATATATGATCTGAGCAGACTCTCAATGCGAGTAAATCCCTCCTCCATGGATCTGCGAATCTCAGCATGCTCCGAGGTAGTCTGTGCTCGTAGAAGCTCGACCTCGCTACGCAGCTGAGTCACCTCACCTCTGATCTATGAGAACTGTGCTCTGGCATGCTCCTCAAAAGATAACTCGGTAGATGGTGGTGGAGGAGTTGAAGCGTCAGGAGATAGGTGCTCTGCCTGTGTCAATGGTACATCTACTGGAGGAAGAACTGCTGGCTCAGATGGTCCAGCCTCAGCCTCTCGAATCTCATCCTCCTCATCTGGCTCCTGGCCAGACTCTCTCCGAACCCATCGACCTCCAACCATCCTGAATCCCATCCGGTGCAGTGACCTCTCATCATATACATCCGTGTGTAGTATCTCTTTGGGGATCTCCCTCTTCAATGATACTCCACAAGCTCTGAAAAGACGAGTCAGTGCCATGCCGTATGGCAAACAGTGTCGGCGCTGAGTGGCAGCATCATGCATCTGTGATAGCATCAAGGTGGGTATATCAATCTGTCTCCTCTCGATCAGACTGGTCATCATCATCAGCTCTCTCTCGGTGATGAAATCGAATCTACCAGTCTTCGGTAGAAGGATCCGTGCAGTAATATGGTGCAGCAGTCGCATCTCTAAAGATAACTGGTTCGCGGTAACCACTGAGATACCGCGAACATCCTCTCGCTCAAGGATGCATCTGAAGGCTGCCTCTCTATCATCAACAGAAAATGCACAGACTCCTCTCCGGGGTATTTAACATACTTGGCTCAGCAGCTCATCAGTCAAAGAGATCTGTATACCCCTGATGGATGTCGTCCATAAAAGTCGTCAACAGTCCAATACACCGTAGAACTCCCTCACTAGGTGAGGATAGTATCTCTCCTGCATGGTGCAGAAGGGTACTAGTCCTGCATATGTGAGTATCTCCCTAATGCCAAAGTGGTGCCTGTCGAAACACTGTAGATCAACTCTCCTCCCTGAAGCTACAGACTTCCCTGCCATCCTCTCTGTAGGGGGGGAGCTCGGAGTGGCTGAACTGCTCGACTGTGCAGGATCAAATCTGGCCTTCGACCTCCTCTTAGTACCCTGACTGGGCCATGCCCTAATTGCAAGTCTCTTCCTAGGACCCATTACAGCCAACTGACCAGGAAGAATGAAGAAGGGTTAGAATAAAGGACCGGCCATAGGTAGATTAGAGTTCAGATAGGTTTCGAAAACCAGAATCAATAAATTTTGATCAAATTATAATTTTTAAGCAAAAATTGAAGGAAAAATTTTTGTTTGGTAGAGCACATTTGAATCTTTGGAAAAATAAATTTTTTTTTGTAAGGTCTAAAAATCAAAAACCATGGGATTTGGGTTTTAATCACTTAGGGTTTTAGCAAATAGGCGAAAATGTTACAAATGTATCACGAAAAACCTTTCTAAGTCATCAATAAATGGATTTAGTACGTTTAAATTAGATGAAAATCCAATTTATTTTGCCCAAAATTGATGAAACAGTGATTTTTGCGAAAAAGGGTTGAAAAACGCCCAAAAGATGAGGGAAATTCGAGAAAAACAAATCTAAAACATTATTCCCTCAAATGGAGTTTTAGAAATTCACTAAAACACGTAAAAATTTGGTTAGATTCAAGAAAAATATTCGGAAAACCTAAAACACGATCGTTTGGTTCGAAAACAACAAAATCAAAAACATAGAAAAATAAAACGAAATTAGAAAGGGAGAAATACCTGATTTGTGAAGGATTGAGGGGTGAAAGGACGGATTTGGACAGGGGGGACCACTGTTCCAAGAAATCAGGGAGGAAGAAAATTTCAAAAAACCCTTGTTCGATCCATTTAAAAATAGTATCAGATTCGCAAGTGTTGACACTTCGGATTTGTCAAGTGTCGACACTTGGCCAAAAATTCGAGAAAATCTAGAAAAAAATAGGAAAAATTTTGACAAATTTTTGGGGTTTTTAAACAATAGGTTTTGAACTTTAGGATTTAGGTGAAGATAAACTAAGAGAGTTTTAGAAGAATGGATCAATGACACCTAACTCTCTTCTAATCAGACAGAACCTATCCTCACTCAAAGGCTTTGTAAACACATCAGCTAACTGATCATTAGTACAAACAAAATCAAGAATTACATTAGAGTTTTGTACATGATCTCTTATGAAATAATGTCTTATTTCAATGTGTTTACTTCTTGAATGTTGCACATGATTTTTAGATAGGTTGATTGCACTAGTATTGTCACATCTTATGGGTGTCTTAGTTAGTTTAATGCCAAAATCTTCGAGTTGTTGTTTGATCTAGAGGATTTGAGCACAACAGCTCCCAGCTGCTATATATTCGGCTTCCGCCGTAGATAGAGTAACTAAGTTCTGTTTCTTGCTACTCTAGGATATCAAATTTACTCCAAGAAACTGACAGGTTCCACTAGTACTTTTACGATCAAGTTTACACCCAGCAAAACCAGTATCAGAATAAGCAATTAAATCAAAAGAAGAATCTCTAGAGTACCATAAACCAATTTCAATTGAGCCAGATAGATATCTAAGTATGCGTTTAACAGCCAAAAGATGAGACTCTTTAGGATTGGACTGATATCTAGCACACATACAAACACTAAACATGATATCTGGCCTACTGGCAGTAAGATATAACAATGAACCAATCATGCCACGATATAATTTTTGGTCTATTGACTTACCTGATTCGTCCTTGTCAAGTCTACATGTAGAGCTCATAGGGGTACCTAATGGCTTAGTGTTCTCCATCCCAAACTTCTTGAGTATTTCTCTTGTGTATTTTGTTTGGTTGATGAAGATCCCCTCTTTGGTTTGCCTTATCTGGAGTCCGAGAAAGAAATTCAGTTCTCCCATCATGCTCATCTCGAACTCACCCTGCATTAGATTTGCAAAATCTTGACAAAGAGATTCATTAGTAGCACCAAATATGATATCATCAACATAGATTTGTACTACTAAGAGATCATCATTCTTTTTCTTTAAAAATAATGTTTTATCTACATTACCTCTAGTAAAATCATTTTTCAGCAAAAAAGAGCTTAAACGATCATACCAAGCTCTTGGAGCTTGTTTTAATCCATATAAAGCTTTATGAAGTTTATAAACATGATTTGGAAATTCAGAACTTTCAAAACCAGGGGGTTGTTCAACATAAACTTCTTCTTCAATTAATCATTTTAAAAAGCACTTTTAACATCCATATGATATAGTTTAAAATTCATGAAACAAGAAAAAGCCAACAATAGCCTGATTGCCTCAAGTCTAGCTACAGGAGCAAAGGTTTCATCAAAATCTATCCCTTCCTCCTGATTGTATCCTTTGGCAACCAGTCTAGCTTTATTTCTAATTACTATTCCATTTTTATCAAGTTTATTTCGAAAAATCCATTTTGTGCCAATAATTGATGTGTTTGAAGGCCTATCCACTAGTGTCCAAACATTGTTCCTTTTAAATTGATTAAGTTTATCTTGCATAGCATTTATCCAATTACTATCACATTCAGCTTCCTCAATAGTTTTAGGTTCAATTTGAGACACAAAAGCTAAGTAATCACAAATATTTCTAAGAGATGATCGAGTACTTACACCTTTAGATGGATTACCTATAATTAGTTCTTTTGGGTGTCCATGAGCATACCTCCATTCTTTTGGTAATGGATCAACAGTTGATGTATTTTCATCACCTTGCGCTTGATCTCCGTCAGTGTTTTGATCATCATTCTGTTCCTTGGTAAGTCCTTCATTGTTGTTTATTTTTTCAGTTTTCTTGTTACCTGATTCATCAAAAAGTACATCTTCTTTTCTTGAAGATTTTTGGTTAGTTTCATCAAATACTACATGAATGAATTCTTCAACAACAAGTGTCATTCTGTTGAAGACCCTGTATGCCTTACTAGATGTGGAGTAGCCTAGAAAGACTCCCTCATCTGATTTGGCATCAAATTTACTTAGATTATCTTTACCATTGTTTAAGATGAAACAACGGCATCCAAAAACATGAAAATAACGGATTGAAGGTTTTCTACCCTTCCAAAGCTCATAAGGGGTTTTCTTTAAAATCGGTCGAATTAAAACTGATTTAAAATATAGCATGCAGTATTTATGGCTTCGTCCAAAAGTATCTAAGTAAATCATTTTTACAAAGCATGGTGCGTGCCATTTCTTCAAGAGTTCTATTTTTTCTTTCTACTACCCCATTTTATTGAGGTGTCCTAGGTGCAGAAAATTATGATAAATTCCATTTTCAATACAGAATTTATTAAAATCGGCATTTTCAAATTCAGATCTATGATCACTTCTTAAAGAAATTACTGAAACACCTTTTTCATTTAAGACTCTTTTGTGAAATCTAATAAATTCAGAAAACGTTTCATCTTTATGTGCTAAAAATATGACCCAAGTAAAACATGAGAAATCATCTACAATGACTAGACCATACTTCTTACCTCCCAAACTAGATATTCTAGTAGGCCCAAAGAGGTCCATATGAAGCAATTCCAAAGGTCTAGATGTAGAGATTACTCCTTTAGGTTTGAAAGAAGATTTTGTTTGTTTTCTAAGTTGACATGCACTGCAAATCTTATCTTTTTCAAAATTGAGTTTAGGCAAATCTTTTACTAAATTCTTTTTGCTAAGTTTTGAAATTAAATGCATGCTTGTATGTCCTAGTCTACGATGCCAAAGCCAACTAGTTTCATCGATCTTGGCTTCCATTGCCACTAGACATTGACCTTTTTGAATAGGGAGATCATCAAGATTAACCATATAAATATTGCCATGCCTGTGACCGATGAACTTAATGCCATTGTCATCTAGACTAGAAACAATGCACAAAGAAGATTCAAAAACAACTTTAAAATTTTTGTCACAGAATTGACTAATGCTAAGCAAGTTATGTTTTAATCCATCAACATATAAAACATTATCAATATAAGAGGTAGGGGTGATATGGATTTTACCAATACCGATAATTTTGCCCTTTCCATTATCACCAAAAGTTACATTGCCACCATTTGGATATGTAATTGATGAGAACTGCTCCACATCTCCTGTCATATGCCTTGAGCAACCGCTATCCAGGTACCACATTCTTTTCTTGTTGGTTGCAAGGCATAACTGCAATAAAGATCAAGTGGAGACTTTAGGTACCCAAGCCATCTTGGGTCTTTTTTGGTTAGTGGCATTGGTTCCTTTTGGAACCCAAACTTTCTTAGTATTTCTTAATTTTTTTTGTTGCACATATAAGATTTATGTCCTTTAACACCACAAGTATAGCATGTAATTGATGAAGATGCAGGCACAAAATTTTTTTAAAGAGTTTCTGTTTCTTATGAGTTCTGAATCCTAATCCAGCTTTGTCAAATACTGCTCTTTGGTTATTTAACAGTAAATTAACTTTTCAGAACTGTAAGTAAATTTTTCAACAAAAGGCTTTAGTTTATCGATTTCCTCTTTATATCTTTTGTTTTTCATTAAAATTTCTTTGCTTTGTCTTGACAATTTTTTATTTGAAAGTAAGTTACTTTTCTTTTCAAATATATCCTTTTCTTTTTCAAGAGCCATAATCTTATCATTTAAATTTTTATTTTGTATTAGAAGGTATTCATTTTCATTTGTAAGGTTGTTGTTTGTTTTAGCTAGTTCCAGATTTTGCTTCTTTAAGTCTTTATGTTTTGACTTTAATTTTTGAAATTCTATGACTAGTTCATCAAAAATTTCATGAAGCTCATCAAAAGATAATTCATTTTCGGTTTCAGAACATACCTCTTCTTGATCGGCCATCAGACAAAAATTTGCTACTTCCTGTTGTTCTTCCTCAGAGCTGGAGTCTTCACTTTCACTCCAAGTTGCCATCATGGCCTTCTTTCTTAGTTTCTTCTGCTTTTCTTTAATAAGGGGCAGTCTACCTTGAAATGCCCGGGCTTCTTACACTCAAAACATGTGGGCTGCTCCTCCTTCTTTTCCTTATCTTTTTCTTTACTCGGCTCACCTTTCAGAGGTTTCTTTTTGTAATTGAACTTCTTCCTCATAAACCTTCTGAATTTCCTTGCTAACATAGCCGTTTCATTTTCTTCGTCATCCTCTTCAGAGTCTTCGCTGGTAGTAGATTTGAATGCGATTTCTTTTTATCCACCTCTCCGTTCTTCTGTTTGAGGGATAGTTCATAAGTCATCAAGGAACCCAACAGTTGTTCCAGCGGGAGAGTGTTGACATCTTTTGCTTCTTCAATTGCAGTGACCTTTGCATCCCATGAAGCTGGTAGAGACCTAAGAAGTTTATTCACAAGTTCATCGTTAGAAATTATTTTTCCTAAACTTCTCATGCCATTCACAATGTTTGTGAACCTAGTATACATCTCACTGATAGACTCAGTAGGTTCCATTTTAAATATCTCATATGTGTGAATTAGTATGTTAACCTTGGTGGTTTTCACTTGGTGTGTACCCTCATGGGTAACCTCAAGTGTATCCCAAATCTCCTTTGCGGAGAGAGTTTGATATTCTATTGAACTCACTAGGATCAAGAGAGCAAAATAAAAGGTTCATTGCCTTAGCATTGAGCTCAATTTGCTTAATGTCATTCTCGTCCCAATCATCTTCCATTTTTGGAGTGAGAATGCCATTAATCATCATTGTAGGCTAATGAGGACCTTTTACTATTGTTCTCCACAAATTATAATCAAGAGCTTGTATAAATATGCGCATGCGTATCTTCCAGTATGTGTAATTTGTGCCATTAAAAAGTGGGGGTCGATTTGAAGCTTGACCTTCAACAATACCCATGCCTATTGGGGCCGCCATGATCTTTTACTCAAGATCCTTGGACATACAAGAGAGTACCGGTGCTCTGATACCACTTGTTGCCCAGAAATGGAGCCCAAGAGGGGGGGGTGAATTGGGTCTTTTAAAAAAATTAACACAATAAAATGAAGGTCTAGTGGTGCTTGTGAGCAATAATAAATTAGATGCAAGATGATAGCAATTAATTAAAGAAAATGAGAGGAAAAGAGCAATCACACACAAACACAAAGTTTATAGTGGTTCGGTGCAAACCTAGCACCTACATCCACTCCCCAAGCCATCCTTGGGAATTCCACTATAATCCACACCAGATTAAGTTGACTTGTTTTTCACAAGGCTCACGAGTCAAAACCTAAGTTGGTTTTGTCACCTAGGCTCACCAACAAACCTAAATACTTGTTTCGTCTTCGGGCTCACAAGTTAACCCTAGTTGGTTTTAACACTTTGGCTCACCAACAAACCACAATAACCTTCTTTCAAGACACCCTTGAAAGCAAGGTCAAAGCACAATTAAAACAGATATGAAATTTAAAAACTACAACAAACTCTCTTCAAGAGTAGATTGGATTTTTTGAAGCCCAAAAGAATGCTTTGACTTCACTCTTCTTCAAGTTGCCTCTTTTTGGAATGTAGAAGGTTGAGCTAGTAGGCTTTTCAGTGGAATCAAGCTAGAAGAGGCTTTTGATTTGAAGTTTGGAGAGAATATTGGCTTTATGGCTTTTGAGTGGACTTGAATGCTCTTGAATAGACTTCTCTCTTGCTTTCTCTTCTTTTTCTTCACTTCTCTTCTTTTAAAATGAGGTTGGTGGAGATTAAATACACCAAAAATCTTCTAAAAACGGTTTGTGACCGTTGGAGCATTGGAAATAGCCGTTTGGAGCTTGAAAATCAATTTCTACAAGCCAGAAAAATAGATCCGTTAGAGCTGTCAGGCTGCAAGTGTCGACACTTGGCTGTCAGGTGTCGACACTTGATTTCTGTGAGTCGACACTTGAACATTCAAGTGTCGACACTTGATGCACAGGTATTGACACTTGACACAAAAATCCTTGAAACAACAAAGTTCTGTATTTTCAAAAATCTCAGGCCTTGAGTCGACACTTGGAACCTAAGTGTCGATACTTAAATATAGGTGTCGACACTTGGCATGCCAAGGATTTTTGTCCGTGCCAAATGCTGAAGTGTCGACACTTGACTGTCCAGTGTCGACGCTTGAGACTGAAAACATCCAGATTCAAGTGTAAATGCCTCGAAAACAAAAATAAAATTCATGAATATATTAACACATAATAGTTAAACAATTATAAGCCCTTTTTCAATGAAGTGGATGCCCGGATATGTGAAAATTGCTCCGTGCCATTGCGTGCCATACACCATAAGTTTTTGGAATTTTGAGGTGCTTTCTTCCTGAAAACTTACAACTTGAAATCATCGTTAGAATACAATATGCACTCAATGTTTTGTTATTCATCAAAATCACTGGGTGGAGCCAACACCAGTCCCGGGAAGAAAAATGCGGCTAATAATGTTATGTAGTAATCTCATCTCTAATGACAGTTGGTTGGCACTAACATGAATTACTCATTTCACATTTGTTCTTTCAAGCACAATTCTTAAAGTCTTTTGTTTGTCCTTCAATACTAAGTAGCTCTCACCCTCTTTAGGTATATGAAGAACACTAGATAATTTTTGCTCACTGATTTCTATATATTTCCCCTTCACAGTAGATTCAATGTGAAATGCACCCAAAGACATGTGCTCAAAAAATTGTCTAACAAGGTTAGGATATGTGGGAAGATTAAGCATACAAAAGTCCTTCCAATCTTGACCAATTAACCAATCACCAATGTGCAAGTTCTCTTGTTCTAGAAATATGAAATCTATGCATCTACCCGAGGTCACTTGCCTATTTCCCATCAATATTACCTGCCTTGGTTACTCTTGCTCTTCTTCATGTTCTTCTTGATGTTCCTCTTCCGGATTTGAAGTATCCAACCTATGCTTTGTCCTTCTTTCCTCTGCCACAGATCGAACAACTCTCCTAGCCTTCTTGGCCACGGCTTTCCTAGGAGCCATCTAAGTTAGATTAGGATTTTGGAAGGTTGTGGAGGTGTTCTAGGAGTTTTTCTTAGGTTAGGGAGAGGAGACAGCTAAGGAAAAATGAGAAGGGTGGAAAGAAATTGTAATTTCAAACCTATGAAACCCTATTTAAAAACCCTTGGCCTGACTCTCGAGTCGGCTCGTCGAAACAGCCGACTCGAACCCAAATTTAGCTTAAAACTCGAAAAAAGGTAAAATAAATCTTTATGGGTTTCTTATCACTAAAAGAGGTTGTCATAAGCTCTAGAAGGAAATTTGAAATGTTTAGATAATTTTTTCTTTATTTTTTGAAAAATAGGTCAAAATATTCAGAATGGGTCATACAGACTTAATTCACCTCTAATCTTTTCAAATCTATCTTGACTAAGGGGTTTAGTAAAAATGTCAGCAAGTTGATCTTCAATAGGTACAAATTCTAATTCAACAACATTATTTAAAACATGATATCGAATGAAATGATATCTAATTTCTATATACTTAGTTTGAGAATATTGAATTAGATTTTTAGATAAATTAATAGCACTAGTGTTATCACATTTGATAGAAATTTTAGGTTGGACAACATTATAATCTTCTAGTTATTGCTTGATCCACAACACTTGAGCACAACAGCTTTCCGCAGCCACATATTCTGTCTCAGCAGTAGATAGTGCTACAAAGTTCTGTTTACGATAGTGCCATGAAATCAAGTTGACACCTAGAAATTGACAAGTGCCACTTGTACTTTTTCTATCAATTTTACAGTCTCCTTAATCAGTATCAGAATAACTAATTAATTTCAAAGATGTATGCTTAGAGTACCATAATCCTAGATTGCATGTGCCTTTAAGATACTTAATAATTCTTTTAACAGCTATGATGTATGACTCTTTTGGATTAGATTGAAAACGTGCATACATACAAACACTAAATAAAATATTAGGTCTACTGGCTTTTAAATAAAGTAAATAACCGATCATACCTCTATACAATTTTTGATCAACATTTGTGCCATTCTCATCTTTATCAAGTCTACATGCAGGATTTATAGGTGTTCCAATTTCTTTGCTTGATTCCATGCCAAACTTTTTAATATATCTCTTTGATATATTTGGCCTGGTTAATCAGGATACCTTCATTAGATTGTTTGATCTGAAGCTCAAGGAAGTAGCTTAGCTCACCTATCAAGTTCATTTCGAATTCACCCTGCATTAACTTAGCAAAGTCTTGACACAAAGATTCATCAGTAGATCCAAATATTATATCATCAACATAAATTTGAATAACTAAAATATCATTGTCTTTTCTTTGGATAAATAGTATGGTGTTAACACTACCTCTTACAAAATCATTTATAATTAAAAACTTACTTAGTCTATCATACCAGGCTCTAGGTGCCTATTTCAGACCATACAAAACTTTATTCAATTTGAAAACATGATTTGAAAATATGTGATCGATAAAATCCGGTGGTTGTTTGACAAAAACTTCTTTAGATAGAAAATCATTTAAAAATATACTCTTTACGTCTATTTGAAATAATTTAAAATTCATAAAGCATGCATATGCTAGTAGTAATCTAATAGCCTCTAACCTAGCGACTGATGTATAAGTCTCATCAAAATCTATTCCCTCTTCTTGATTATAACTTTGTACTACCTGTCTAGCCTTATTCCTAATTACATTATCTTGCTCATCAAGTTTATTTCTATAAACCCATCTAGTACCTATAACAAGACATTAGGTCTTTCTACTAGGGTCCAAACAATATTTCTCTTAAATTGGTTTAACTCATCATGTATGGCTAACATCCAATTAGGATCAGTTTCAGCTTCTTCTATAGTGTGTGGTATTACATGAAAAATAAAAGCAATCAAGTCATGTGTATCTCTATGTGCAGCTCTAGTTCTAACATCTTGAGATGAGTCTCCTATAATTAGTTCTTTGGGATGTGAGTGTACATACTTCCATTCTTTGGGTATATCTTCATAATTTTTGCTTACCTCTTCTTCATGTGGTTCACTTATTTGTTTGTCTTTGAGAGTCAAATCCTTCAGTCCATGTTTTAATGTACCTGCATCATCATCAGCACGATCTTTTTTCTAGAAGATGTAATGTTAGATTCATTGAAAATAATATATATTGATTCTTTATAGTCAAAGTTCTTTTATTGAAAACTTGATAGGCTTTACTATTTAAAGAATATTCAACAAAAATAGTCTCATCAGATTTTGCATCAAATTTATCAAGATTATATTTTTCATTATTAAGAACAAAATATTACAGCCGAAAACATGAAAATAATTGATATTAGGATTTCTATTATTTCACAGTTCATAGGGGGTTTTTCTAATGATAGGTCTAATCAAAACTCTATTCCAAATATAGCAAGCATTATTTATAGCTTCTGTCCAAAAGTATTTTGCAAGATTTCCTTCACAAAGTATTGTTCTGGACATCTCTTCTAAAGTATGATTCTTTTTTTCTACAACACCATTTTGCTATGGTGTTCTAGGAGCTGAGAAGTTATGATCAATATCGTGCTTTATGCAAAAGTGATCAAAATGTTAATTTTCAAACTCAGTGCCATGATCACTATGAATAGAAATAATAGAAAGATTTTTCAAATTTGAAACTCTTTTATAAAATTTTTGAATACTTTGAAAGTTTCATCTTTATGTGCAATGAACAAAACCCATGTGTATCTTTAAAAATCATCTACAATCACAAGACCATATTTTATACCACCTAGGCTTGTAGTTTTAGTAGGTCCAAATAGGTCCATGTGAAGTAGCTCTAAGGGTCTAGTAGTAGAAACAATATTTTTGGGTTTAAAACTCTCCCTTTCCTAATTGACAAGCATCGCAAACATAATCAAAATTAACTTTAAACTTTGGCAAACTTTTAACTAAATCTTTTGAAATAAGTTTTGCAATGTTATCCATACTAGCATGTTCAAGTTGCCTATGCCATAGTAAAATTAATTTCTCACTCTTGTCATTCATTGCTACAAGACTTGTATTGTTTGACATAGCCAGATTATTAAGATCTACTACATAATGTTACCAAGTCTATGTCCAATGAATTTTGTACTAGAGTCAAGTGGATCAACTACTATATACATTGAAGACTTGAAGAAAATATTACAACCAATATTACAAAGCTGACTAATACTCAAAAGATTATGCTTTAACATTTCTACAAGTAACACATTTTTAATAAATGTAGAAGGAGTAATTTTGATTTTATCAATACCGATTATCCTTAGTGATTATCACCAAAGATTACCATTCCACCATCTTTTTGTTCTAGGGTGAAGAATTGATCAATGTCACCTGTTATGTGTCTTGAACAGCCTGTCAAGGTACCATCTTTTCTTTTTATTTATGGCTGCAAGACATCTCTACGAAACAATCATATAATAGATTTAGGTACCTAAGCTTTCTTGGATCCTTGCAAGTTAATAGAAATGGTTTTTTTTGGAACCCAAATTTTCTTCATTTTCTTCTTGTCATTATGTTTCAAATGACACTCAAATGCCTTATGACCAATATTATTGCAAGCATAGCATACAATTCTTGGCTTTGAATAAAAAGTATATGATGATGCAAATTTAGGTCTAAATTGTTTTGAAGTAATAAACTTAGGAGCATATGATGTAGATGCAGAAAATTTATTTGAAATTAAACATTTGTAACCAATTCCAAATTTGTTATTTGTCTCTCTTTGATTTTTTAAAATTAGTTCAAGCTTGTTGGAACTTAGGATTAATTTTTCAACCAAAGGCTTAATCTTTTGAACTTGTTTTTTCAAATCATCATTTTTATTTTGCAAACTTTTGTTTTTCTCAAGAAGCTCTTCTTTTTCAAATTGGATGGTCTTAAGTCTTTCACAAACTAGACTTAATTCCCTTTGTAAAATTTTATTTCTTTTACCAAATTTTTTTTATCCTTTTCAATTATATCACAATGGTTTTTCAAAGTTTTTATTTTCAAACCAGCCTTTTTATATTCTACTAATAATTCACAAAAAGCATTATGCAGCTCATCATATGTAAATTATAAATTAGATTCAGAAGTAGTTACCTTGTCCTCCAAACCCATAAGACAGATCTAAGCAGTTTTTGTTGTATCCTCATCCTCTTCAGTGGATGTAGATTCGTCGCTGTCACTCCATGCTGTAAGCATTTCCTTCTTCTTCTTTCTCTTGATCATCTTTTTCTTAATTTCTGGATAGTCAGGGTGTATATGTCCCGGTTTCTTGCACTCATAGCAGATTGGAATTTGATCCTTATCCTTGTCCTTCTCTTTTTCTGTCATTTTCTCTTTCTTTTCCAAAATCTCCTTTTCTGAATGCTTCCTCAATCTATTTGTTCTTCTTCTGCCCATAAACCTTTTAACTTTTTTTATTACTAGGGCTATCTGATCATTTTCAAGATCATCATTGTCAGATGAATCTGAGTCTTCATTCTTGTCTTCTTCAGTAGCTTTAAATGCTATAGCTTTTTTTCTCTTAAAATCTTCATCAGTCCTTTGTTGCATGGCTAATTCTTGTATAATTAGTGATCCAAGCAACTCATCTAGTGATAGGGTATTTAGGTCCTTTGCCTCTCGAATAGCTATCAATTTAGCTTTCCATTTATCTGGCAAAGATCTCAAAACTTTTTGAACAAGATCAGTATTAGTATAAGTCCTACCAAGACTTTTGAGACCTTTGATAATATTAGTAAAACGAGTATACATAGCAGATATAGTTTCATTAGGATCCATCTTAAATAATTCATAGTTATGCACAAGAAGATTGATTTTTGATGTTTTAACTTGTGATGTGCCTTCACGTGTAATCTTAAGCTTATCTCAAATTTCTTTAGCAGAATTACAAGTCAAAATTCTATTAAACTCATTTGGATCCAAAGCACAATACAACAAATTCATAGCTTTGGCATTCAACTCAGCTAACTTCATATCATTTTGTCCCATTCCTCTTTCGATTTCGGAACCTTAATATCATTAACTCTAACGGTGGGTGTGTGAGGTCCTTTCAAAATAACTTTTCATAAATAAAAATATGGCTTGAATGTATATTTTCATTCTTGCCTTCCAATATGTATAATTGGTTCTAGTGAAAAGTGGAGGTCGATTTGTGGATTGGCCTTCGGCCAAAGAAGTGCTCATGGGATGTGCCATCTATCTTTACTTTAAGTAATTTTCAGAGACTCTGCTCTGATATCACTTGTTGCCCAGGTGGCTTCCCAAGAGGGGGGTAAATTGGGATTATAAAAACTTTTGACAAGTATGTACAATTCAAAATTTTTTGGTGCTGTGGTGCAATATACAATATGGAAGTAATTAAGTAAAAGCAATGAAGTAAAATAAGCACAAGCATAAATACAAGAAAATTTAGAGTGGTTCGGAGCAACCGGCTCCTACGTCCACTACCCAAGGATCACTTGGGATTTCCACTATATCCCCCAATCAGAATACAGTCGGATTGTTTTACAAGGCTCACAATCCAAACCTATACACTTTGGTTTTACCTGGATCACCAAAGAAACCCTACATCCTTTGGTTTTAAACGAGATCACCAAAGAAACCCTATACTTGGTTTTATACCGGGATCATCAAGAACCCAACTTAGGTTTTCACAAGGTTCACCTAAAAATCTTTAACCCTCTCTTAAGACATAGCCCCTTGCTGTTCTTAGAGAGAAAACAAAGATATGAGAGAAATATAAAGCAACTACATAATAAACCAAGTTTGTTAAAATGTTATCGATGAAGATCAAGGTGAAGCCAATCTTTGAATGCTCTTTTAATGCACTTCAAGCTATTTCTTATCTTCTTCAAGTAGTGGATTCAATGATAGAGAGAAGTTGGTGAAGCTTTGAATCCTATCTTGAATGCTCTTAAAGTAGGTTGGTGAAAGACTTGAAGGCTTTTCAAATTTCTAAGATAAATCAATGAACAATCCTTCAAAAAATTATTTAATCCATCAAAAGTAATCCATTTTATAGTTTTTCATGAGATATAGCCATTGTAGGGCCTAAGGATTCGTGAAAGAGCTGTTGGAGACCATTTGAAGTTCAAAAATCACTTTCAGCAACTAGCTGTTAGAGTGCAGAAAATGGTCACTCGAGTCAGCTCGAGATCCACGAGTCGGCTCGAAGCCTCTGATAGCCCAAACAGAAATTTTGTATGAGTCAGCTCTTGAAGCTGAAGTCGGCTCGAACCTTCAATCAGTACAAAACAACAATTTCCTTGAGTTGGCTCTTTAGGGCAGAGTCGGCTTGAAGTCTCAATCACCAACAAACATAACTCTGGACGAATCGGCTCGAGATCTCAGACTTCAAAAACATGTGTTCTTCCATGAGTCGGCTCTTGAAGCTTGAGTCGGCTCGAGGTACTGAAACTATGAAATTTTTTTGTACCATGCCATAAGGAGTCGGCTTTGATCCATGAGTCGGCTCTTGTAAAACTTCATTTAATGCTTCAAACTTCTCCAAAATTCTTCAATATATGAATCCAACAAGAGCTAATCTATTCACTCTTATTTTTCCAATTTTACAGCCCTTTTACAAGATTACATAGTTTAAGGAATTAGGGCTTTTATAATTTAAAGTCCATAAGAGTCTATACACAATTGAATTACCTTTCAACCAATTTGAAAACCAATTAAACTAAAGATAACCATTTTCCTGCAAAAACTTCTCAAGTAATTGAAAGAATTAGTAACATATACATGCTCCAATATTTTGTATTCATCAAAATCATTCCAGGGTCAACAGAGGAGATCCGTAACAAGGTAGGCCAAAAAAGCCATAACACATACTTTCCACTCTCATATGCTCATTTAGTCTTCTTTATTGCTCTCAGCTCTGGTTGCAGTAGCCCATCTCTCTTTATCACTGACTTGAATTTCAGAGAGTCCCCCACCGGTTAGCATTGGTCAAGGGGCAGTTCTTACAGGTCTCTGCTTGAAAGCCACCCAGGAGTAGCACCTCATCCCACCAAAGAAGATGGAGAGATCTGCAGGCACCACCAGAGTTCCAATGGAGGGTGATTTGATGGCAACAGTCACCAATTCTAATCTAATAGATGATGGCTTGCTTGAGTTTCTTTTATCTTAATCTAATAGTGTTGGAATCAATTCAAGTATTGAAGGATAATAAATAAAGTAGAAGCAAAAACTATGCTAATAATAATATCCAAAAATATAAAGAAATCATAGTAATTGCAAGAATACTAGAATTTAAAGTGGTTTGGCTAAAGTCTTCATCCACATAGGACGGGGTCAACCTATTGTAGAGCCTTCTCCTAAGAATACCAGAATTCAATTGCGACCTGTCTCCACCATATTGGCCTTCTCCTAAGCAAGGCGGACAGCTTGAGGTGCGAGGCAAATTACCCGAGGTGCAAGGCGAGCCTGGGGTGCAAGCCGAGACTGGGGTCAACCTATTGTAGAGCCAAAGGCCTACTGAGTGAGGTGATTGACTTGGAGATCGAGGTAAGCTCCCCGTCAAGCCTCACCCCAACCCATGGCATCTTATAGTAACCACTCCTGCTAGGAGCTAGACGAGGTGTGCCCATCTAACTCTCTTATTTCTATTTCCTCCTCTACATAGGATGCTTCAATGTAGGAATCTTCAAGCCCTCGCCCAACCTGATGGTCTGGGTGGTAGGGCGAGCTGGCATAAAAGCTTCAAGAGGTGGACGGCTACTTAAGGGAGCTCGCCAGCAAAACTTACTCTCGGGTGGTGAACCTTGATTTATAGTTCGTCCCCCCTTTTCTCACAAAACCATGGAGGAGTCGGTGCACCGGACGCTTACCCTAGGTATGCTACACTAGGAAGTAGGTATTGCACAATAAAAAATTTTAAGCATGCAAATGGAAAAACCTATTCATGCACAGGATCTAACAAAAACATGATGCATGAAAGCGGTACACAGGCTACAGTTCAATCTCAGAGGCTATAGTTCCTTCTCCAAGGAACTCCTTTTCCAAAAAGATAGCCCTAAGAGCAACGAACACTTTCTATTCGTCCTCCAAGTAGAAGAAATATCCTTTTGTTTCCTTAGGGTACCCAATAAACAGGCACCAATCAGATCTAGGACCAAGTTTATTTGAGTCTAAATGCTTTATATAAGCCACACAACCCCAGACCCGAAGATGTGAAATTGAGGGCTTACATCCAGTCCATAACTCATATGGAGTGGAGACAACAGACTTACTCCGAACATCATTCAGCAAGTAACAAGCTGTCTCTAGTGCATATCCCCAGAAGGACAACGGCATAGTTGCAAAGCCCATCATGGATCGAACCATGTCCAAGAGGATTCGATTCCTCCTTTCGGATACACCATTCAACTAGGTGTTCCTGGAGGAGTCCACTAAGAGAGAATCCCATTCTTCTCAAGATATGTCATGAACTCACTGGATAGGTATTCACCGCCTCGATTATATTGAAGGGTTTAAATACTCTTTTCAGTTTGTTTCTCCACTTCATTACGATATCGTTTGAACATTTCAAACGATTCAGATTTATGTCTCATTAAGAAGACAACCATACCTGAAAAGGTCGTCTGTAAATGTAATGAAATATCTGTATCCATCTCTGGCACTAACTATCATGGGTATGCATACATCAGTATGAATGAGACTCAGAAGTTTTGTAGTTCGTTCACCTTTTCTAGTAAAAGGTGACTTGGTCATTTTACCAAGCAAACAGGATTCACAAGTGGGCAGTGAGTCAGAATCACTGACCTCGAGGAGGCCTTCTCCTCGCAACTTGTTTATCCTATTATGGTTAACATGACCTAGCCTACAGTGCCATAGATACAGGTCACTGATATTTTCAATCCTTGGACGTTTAAAAGATGTGTACATTACATTAACAGGTCATGACAAAACATAAATGCCATTATTTAACTTAGCTTTCATTATCACAGAGTTATTCATAATAACTTGGCAAAAATCTCCTTTTATTGAAAGTTCATAACCATAATTGGCCAATAGGCCTACAGAGATAATGCTCATAATAAAACTAGGACAATAATGACAGTCGACTAATTCGACAGTACTAGATTCAAAAACAAGACTCAGAACTCCGATTGCCATTACTGAAACATGATTTCCATTTTCGATGCTCAGGAACTGCTCCCCATCCTCGAATCTCTTGCTAACCTGCAGTCCACGCAATGAATTGCAAACATGAATAGGACTACCAGTATCCAATACCCAGTTAGCAGTGTCACAAATAGAAAAATTACAAGATTTTATCATATAAATACCTTGTCCAGCACCCTGCTGCTTTCCCTTCCTTGGCCTGTTCGGGGACTAAGGACGCCTGATAAAGAGGACAGTTCTTCTTTCAGTATCCCTGTTTCTTACAATAGAAGCACTGTGTACCAGTTTGATCAGCTTTCACTTTCTTGGCCTGACTTGGGCCAGGAGCACTCTGCACCTTCTTTCCCTTACCTTTCTTCTTCCCTTTCTTAAAGGAAAGACGACCTCTAAAACCTCCCACTAAATTCACCACCCCCTTATTCAGTTGCTGGTCCTCGTAAGTCTATAGCAACCCCATCAAACCATGATAATTGACTGCAGGCTTATTCATTCTATAATGATCGAGAAAGTCAAGATAGGAGGAGGGTAGAGAATTCAGGATTGCATCCTTGCCGAGTTGCTCGTGCAAGGGACATCCGAGCTTGCCCAATCGTTTGATCATCTCGATCATGTACAATACATGATCAGTGACCGAACTGCCATTATGCATTTTGGCATTGTAGATGGCACAAGATACTTTGTACCGCTCCACATCATCTGGCATGCCAAAAGATTCTTTCAACTTTTGAAGGATCTCGTCTGGCTGGGCCTCTTCAAATTTGCGACTGAACTCGTTGTTCATCGCCGCCAACATTATGTATTGGATAGTAGTCCGATCAGAAACCCACTTCGAATAAGTGTCCCTGACCAAACTCTGAGCATTGGCAGGAGGAATTTTAGGTGCTGGATATGTTATCACATAAAGGATCCGCTTATGCTCTAGGACTATCCTCAATTTTTGATACCAGCTATCGAAATTGGGACCCTTTAACTTCTCGCTATCGAGAAGTGACTAGAGCGAAAGGTTTGAAGACATCTGAAAGGAAAATTAAGACCAAATAAGTATATGAATTAATTAATTAAATCAAAAGACTTGGACTTTAGTCTAAAGGTCCCTCCTACTAATTTTTCAGATTGAGAGCCTTTATCTCCAATCCGTGAAATCATCATTTCATAGTGGGTACTAAAATCTAATAGACCACGTATGAGCCCGACTTTGGCTGGCTCACCCATACGCGCCTAAAGGTAGGTTCTCTAACTAATTGCTTTCCTAAGCAACTTTCAGTAATTAAAATTTGCTCCACAGAACCTTAAATCGGCATTGGGGCCTCCTATTGTGGGTCTCTGGTTAGGTCCAACCATTAATATGAAAAATCCGATGCTTCTAGCTAACGAATGACCATGCCCGACTTTGACCGGCCCACCTGATCATCGTTAAGAAGGTTGCACTGAACCATTATTTATGGAAGAGTAATCCCAATAACCGAATGCACACCCGTTCTTTGGAACTGTCGATGTACACCAAGCTAAAGGACTCATTACTAACCCACTTAATGGGAGGCTAAGACACCATCAACTCATTGACTTAGTCTTTTTCAGGACCTAACAATTTTAGAGGATTTTAATTAAATTATGATAGAAGAATAGAGGGAAGAACATGGATCAACCTCCCACTGATCAAATCAATTCTCAGGAGGGTTGAATTAAATACAACAAGTTGGTCCATGGGCACCTAAAGATCAGACTGGCTGATCAACTTGGGTGACATGGGTTAACTCCAATCAATAAGCTTTTCTAATCAGTTCTGGTTGACCGGATTAGCCAAGTAGGTGAGATCATGGGTGAGTATCCGCCATTAACCATCTTTCCTAGACACCAACCAAGTTGGCCAAGAAAGAGGTAGTCTCATGCAGCCATGATCAAAAATGCCAAACCTGCCTAGACATCAATTGATTTACCAGACTCGATTAGACCAACCTAAGAACTCGGGCTTACCACAGAGCCACTAATTAGATCCATTTAAAAAATAATGGACTAACCCATCTAACTATTAGATAGATACTAAAGAGAAGATCCTTAATCAACATTTGATTAGTTCTCTTAAGTCCAATTCAAATAACCTTAGGTCTAACCCAATAAACGGACTCAATCAGACAGCTAACCCAATTAACCCAGATGGCTTATTCAAATGACATTAGGTTTCATAAATCCTAATCTGGCTTGTCATTTAATTAATCCTCATAATTGTTAGATTATAAGCTAACTTTTAATTAAAATATTTTTAATTAAATTTATGTAAAATCCTTTTACATCTTCCATGCATCATATCTAGTTATATCATGTCATTTATAATATTGCAAGCCTGAACAATTTTAGACATGCCAATGTATAATCATGTATTAATCATGTATCAGGATTAAAATATTTTTAATACCATAGGTTTTCTTTAAGGATCCTTCTGAGAAGGCCAACACAGACGAACAGCCTCGTGCCATAAAAACTTAGGGATTTTAAACCTTGATTAGTCTATAAGGACACACGGCCATGGTGAAGGTCCCAACTAGGTTCCTAAAAGTAACCTGATATGATCCAAAACAACAAAACATGCAATCATGATATGTTACACAGGAACCTGTGGCTCTGATACTACTGAAGGAAATTAGTGCACCGGATGCCTACCCTAGGCATGCTACACTAGGGAGTAGGTATTGCACCATTAAGAATTTTAAGCATGGAAACGGAAAAACCTACTCATACACAGGATATAACGTAAATATGATTCATGAAAGTGGTACACAGGCATGTAAAGGCAAGTGCAATAATTATAAATGACATGATAACTTTTAGATCTAAACATGTATGACAACAAAAATAAATAACATATCTTATAGAGCTTCCTTTAATTATCGGCAGCAGGTTAAACTCCTTCAACAACAAATCAGATCTGGAAGAGATCGATCCAATCTCTCGAGGTATCCAAATGTATTCATGTGTGGGCTCTCATTGATCCAATTCCTGGATGGATGCTAGTCCTCCCGGAATCAAAAATAGGTCATGAAGTGGAGCAGGGAAAACCAAACAAATCCCCACGGACGGTCTTTTCCAAGACCGCCCAAATTTCACCATGAGCACACAATAGAAACCTCAAAAACCAAGGAAGATTATCACGGAACACAAAACGAATTTCAAGCTGTGAAATCCATCCCAAAAATCTCTCATGCACGCCCAGCGGCCATCAACCAAGATAATAAGAGACGTCTCCTCTCAAAACCCCTGTTCTTCCCCTCTTCTCTAACTCTCATGGCTGCTTCTTTCTCTCACGGCATGCTCTGTACCCTCTTCTCTATCGCACCTCACGGCCCAAACAAAGATGTAAATAAACCTCTGAAAAGCGTGAAGGCCAGGAAGTATAAAAAGCGGAGAAGAAATCACGAAGCAGCGTAGACACCGAGAGAGGTTTACAGATAAAATCAAACTCCATATGAATAGGCTTTTGATCGGTTGAAAAACTGGAACCGCAGGCTAGGAAGAGCAGAAACATCGTAAACTGGAACCGCAGGCTAGGAAGAGCAGAAACATCGTGTAACCTGAGAACAAGAGCAAGGAAAGACGTGCGGGAGAGAAAAACATGGTGCAAAAGATCATATCTTGATAACCCAAGCAGCAATCGACCTTCATGTGATCTTATCCCATCCAAAACGGTAAACCGAGAACAGGGGAAGCCAAAACAAGTCTTCAAACCGGTGATATTAAAAAACTGGGAGAAAATACGTGAACCATTTAAAACACCGTGAGAAGTCCAAACTCATTTGAATAGGTACTTGATCGGTTTAAGACGCAGGCTTGGAAGAGAATAAAGGGCTAAATCATCGTGTAAAAATCCCATGATTTAAAACGGTTCATCAAACCCAAAACGGTTCATAAAACCCCGGTCCGACCAAAATCGATTATAAAGAAAAATCGGGTCTAGACTTGGTCTACTAGGGACAGTTTCTGGTTGACCCAAACCAATCCTGGTCGATCTAAATCAGACTAGATTGATCAGAAAAAATTCAATGTGTGCTCAATCAGACCGCTTGACCTTAATACCGAAACGATTTTCAATCGTTGATCGGCTCCCGGATCAGAAAGAAATCCTTTATGGCATGTGACCTCATAGGTTCAAACCTAAATAGTAGTATTGGAACACTTCCAATACCAGCACAAGATACCATCTAGTAATGGGTCCCGGCGTCCGGATAGGCCAAAGATGCGAGAGCAATCTATCGAACCTCTGGCATATGGTTACCGTATAATTCATCCCTTTGACCTCCAATGCTCAAGATGACCTAGGGTTAGACTGCCAACCCTAACTAAGTCAATCCATAACATGTCTTAACTTCGTAAGTCCAGTGACTCCTCACTAGGACTATCCCGGTCGAGGATTTGCTAAATTGAGACACTGCGAGACATTCAATCCAAACAATTCAGACAAGTCAATTCCATCTTGGTCCACCACTGCTCCACAAGTACTTGCCTGTACCCGGAAACCTTCTGTCACCGGATTAGAAATCTGGGTAGTCCGGTACCAAAGCACAGGGAGTTGCTTGCAAGCTACCATGGTGACCTCAGGTTAAAGGGACATATATATCCATATCCAATCGCGAGCAATCCTTTGAGAGAAAGGAGCTCCACGGAGTCATGTTCAATGAGATGTCACACAATCCACTTGCAGATCATATCAGTGTCACCACACTCCTTTGGTCAAGAGGACACCAAACGATGTGAACCACAACAACCTACACTTGATACATTGTCGTCCTATACAATGTATCATTTGGTTATGAACCTTTTTAAAGGACCACTTTATATATCATCTCTATATCGAAGTCAGTACAGTCCTAAGGACTTCATCACATAAATAGAGTTCATTACAGGAAATGAATAATGTGATGAGCTGCCAAAATTAAGTTTTATTAATTCATATACAAATTATAATACTAAGTACAACCGTCTACAACCTAGGCGATTAGCTTTGGGACACAATTCCCAACAGCTTCAACATAGGAATCTTCAAGCCCTCGCTCAATCTGATGGTCTGGGTGGTAGGGCGAGCTGGCATAAAAGCTTTAAGAGGTGGACGGCTACCTAAGGAAGCTCACCAACAAAACTTGCTTTCGGGTGGTGAACCTTGATTTATAGTTCATCCCCCCTTTTCTCACAAAACCATGGAGGAGTCGGTGCCTCACTGCTTCAAAGCATCTGCCATGGAGGCCTACGATGGTACCTTTGACTCGTTCGACCACGTGGAGAGCTTCAGGTCTTTTATGTTGCTCCAAGGCATATCAGATGCCTTAATGTGCAAGACTTTCCCAACCACCTTCAGGAAAGTGGTAAGAGCCTGGTACATTCGATTCTCGCCAGGGTCGATCCATTCCTTAGAAAAATTTGGTTAACAGTTCATAGTCCAATTTCAGAGCAGCATGAGGCCTGAGCGAGGCTCCGACTTTTTCTTTTCTATCCAACAAGAGGAAGGCGAGTCCACAACTATATGGGCCACTTTAAAGTAGCTATGCTAGAAGTTTACAACCTCGAATCCTCCATTACCATGACAGCCTTAGAGAGAGGACTGCATGGAGATAATTTCTACTTCTCCTTTTCCAAGAAGTTTTCCAAAGCCTTCATAAGCTCTTGGCTCATGTTGAAAAGTATATCAACACCGAGGAAGGCATGGTGGAGAAGCAAAAGGAGAAGGGAGACCAGAAATATCCCTGAGAGGACCACTCCTGCCCTACACTTTTTCCTCAATAGCAGTAGAAGTGGGATAAGGAGTTCCATTGCCAATCCAAAAGTCCTAGGCTACCTTGTAGAGAATACTTCATCTCTCTAAATGTTCCTCAGGGCAGATCCTCATGGAAATCAAAAGTAAGGATATTATCTAGTAGCTGGGAAAGATGAATAAGAAGGACTGGAAGAATCCTAAGAAGTACTACCAGTCTCATCGGAACTACAGGTATACACTAAAGACTACATCTTTCTAGAAAAGAGCTGATCCAGAGAGGCCACTTACGTAGCTACGTTAGTTACCCTAATGCTTTTGAGGTTGTTGGCCAAGAACCCTAGGCGGTAGCCAAACTCCCTACAAATAATAGAATTCTTGTCAGCACCATCCCTGATGGATTGGCTACTGGGGGGAAACAAGCTCTTCTAGGTAGCAAGCTTATGCCAATGTAGCCTAGATGGAAATCCCTCAACCTACACACCAAAGGACAGGAGAAGAGCTTATTACCTTTTTTGCTACAGACATTGATGGAGTATTGTTTCCACATGATGTCCTGTGGTCGTTTCCCTTGCCCTCTCAAACTGTGATATAAAAAGATCCTAGTGGATAATAGAAGCTTCATAGATATTTTATTCTATGATGCTTTGTCTCGGATGGGCTTGCCTAATGATCGCCTCTGAAGGGCGAGCACTCTCTTGATTGATTTTTTTGGGGATGCCATTCCCTTTGAGGGCATCATGACATTGCCTATGTAGCCAGCCGGCCCCAAGATAGGTCACAGTCCTTCTAGATTTCTTGGTGGTCAAAATCCAAGTAGCCTAAAATACCATCTTGGGGAGCCCAGGCTTAAATGCCTTTTGAGTTGTGGTCTCAACCTACCACCTACTAATAAAGTTTTCTACTCCCCATGGGGTAGGTGAGGTATGAGATGATCAAGCCTTGGCAAGGCAATGATACCTGGCAACCCTCAAGCAGAAATCCAAGGAAGCCATGTCATTTGAGAGCCTCGACTTCTGGGATTACAGAAGTTGCAGCGTGGAGAGCCTGAAGATGAATTGATTCCTACTCCCTTAGACTTGACTGAGCTCTCCCGAGTGGTGTATATCCAGAGCGAGTAAAAGAGCAGTCCAGAACCAGACTGGTAGAGTTCATGTGAATACCGATATTTTTATGTGGACTGCAGCCAACATGCCAGGTGTCGACTAGAGGTCATGGTGCATTGTCTTAACGTTGACCCTATGTACCCCCAGTTCGCTAGAAGAAAAGAAGCTTCATCCCTAAGTGCTATCATGCCATCAAACAGGAGGTGGAGAAGCTTTTGGAAGCTAAGTTCATCCGTGAGATCCAGTATCTGGATTGGCTCACTAATGTTGTCCTAGTAAAGAAGGTCAATGGCAAGTGGCAGGCATGCATTGACTTCACTGACTTGAACAAGGCTTGCCCAAAGGATTGCTTCCCCTACCACGAATTGATCAACTAGTCGATTTGACTTTCAAGTACGAGATCTTTAGTTTCATGGATGCCTTTTCTAGTTATAACCAGATCTGGATAGCCCTTGAGTATGAGGAGAAGACTGCATTCATTATAGACTAAGGGTTGTTTGCTATAAGGTCATACATTTTGGTTTGAAGAATGTGGGAGCCACTTACTAGCACCTCATTAACAATGTTTTCAACAACCAAATTGGCCATAATGTGGAAGTTTATGTTGATAATATGTTCATGAAAAGTTGTAAAGAAGGTCAACATGTGGTGGACTTGGAGAAAACTTTTTAGGCCCCACGTAAGTACCAAATGTGGCTTAACTCCAACAAGTGTGCATTCGGGGTTTCCTCGAGGAAGTTCCAAGGTTTCATGGTATCCTACCATGAGATCAAGGCAAACCCTAAGCAGCTCTGGGAAATCCTTGAAATAACACCCCCTAGAAGCTGGAAGGAGGTCTAATGCCTCGTAGGATAGGTTACTACACTGAGCCGATTCATTATAAGGTCCAGTGACAAGTGCCTACCCTTCTTTAAGGCTCTAAAATAGATCAAAGTCTTCCAATAGACAGAGTGCTAGGCCGCTTTTGAATAGCTCAAAACTTACCTTACTACTGCATCGCTCCTATCGAGGCCGGTTATGGGAGAGATGCTCTATCTTTATTTAATTATCTTTCTCATGGCCATAAGCTCTGTGCTCATCCGAGAGGAGAATGTAGTGTACAAGCCAGTCTACTATATCAACTAAGTCCTCAAAGATATAGAGACCTGGTACTTGAAGGAGAAGAAGGTCACCTTTTCTCTTCTAACTTTGGCGAGGTGACTTCACCCCTATTTTTAGGCACATCTGGTAGCGGTCTTATCCGATCAGCCCTTGTGATAGGTTCTATTGAAGATCGATGCCTCTAGAAGGATCACCAAATAGATCATGGAGCTAGGTGAGTTCGACATCCATTACTAGCCTTGCCCCTCCATCAAATTCCAAATCTTAGCAGACTTCATTATGGAGTGCACTGTCCTTGATGATGCAGGGACCAGACCAACATAGGTGGAGCTAGAGCTAGCAAGTGGGCCTTGGACTCTCCATGTTGATGGTGCTTCCAAAGTTGGGGGTTCGAGGTCGGGATGATCCTCGCTAACTCGGAAGGAGTTGTTGCCAAATAGGTGTTCCGCTTTAACTTCAAGGCCTCTAATAATAAGGCAGAATATGAAGCCCTTCTTAAGACTCAACTTTGAGCTTGGGGTTCAGCATCTTGGAGCCTTCAGCGACTCCCAGTTGATAGTGGGAAAAATTCATAACCAAATCCCCTACTATGGAAAAGTACCTATGATGGGTAAGGGAGATCACCTTGTCTTTCTTTTCTTTTAAGATTATGCAGATCCCCCAACAAAGAATGCCCAAGCAAACTTGTTATCATGGCTGGCCACCTTTGATTATGCATATATTCCAAAAATCGCCTACCTGGAGAACCTTGAAAAGCCAAGTATCAAGAAAGAGCTGGTTTCGGTCCTACCGGCCCCGGTCCTACAAGCAAGCAGTGAGCCTTGCTAGATGGACCCCATAATTTGTTATCTACAAAAGGGAGTACTACTACCAGAGGACAAGGTCGAGATCAGGAAACTCATATGCTAGTCCATCTTGTTCATGTGATGAGGGACGGGATCCTAACATGATGCATGCAGATGAATGACATGAGAAGTATAAGAAAATCAGATTAAAATAAACAATGATTTCATATTATGTTATTGATTTATTCCCAAAAAAAGATTAGACTAGGTTAAGATTTCATGCAACAATTAGAATTCCTACCCACATGCTAGAACTATCAAAGATAAAAGAAAAATCAAGATCCTAGGTCTAAGAAGGCCTATTAGGTGCATGTTCAATCTTCAACAAATCAGAAAAAGTGAGGTGGGATGGGGTCTATATACTTAGCAATGATTGCCTTGATGTTGTAGAAGAGATCTCTCAACTCAGATTGGTGCTTGGATGATCCGGTCATTGTCCCACGAATTTGCCAGCTTTTTATCAGTTGCATTCAGAGGTGATGTGGCACAATCGCTGACATGGAGTAACTGTCAGATGCCGCGTTAGAGAAAGATGCCATGTCGGATACTCTACTCGGGCTCCTTCGCCAGGCTGAGCTCCCTTAGGATAACGGGGCCGCCCGCCGAAGCTGAGCCCCATCCTTCACCAGGTTGGGCCTGCAAGCCCGGGACACTTAGGCTGGAGCCAAGTAGCACCCCCTAGATCGAGCCCCTCGAGATCGAGCCCTGTGGTCCAGAGTCGAGGTCAGCCCTCCTCCGCCACGTGGAGTCTCTTCGAGGTCAAGTCCTCTGGGCTGGGGCCGTGCTCTGCCCTCTGCCAGATCGAGCCCCTTGAGATCGAGCCTTGTGGTCCGGAGTCGAGCTCAACCCTCCTCTACCATGTGGAGTCTCTCCGAGGTCGAGCCCTTTGGGCTGGGACCACGCTCTGCCCTCCGCCAGATTGAGCCCCTCGAGATCAAGCCCTGTGGTCCGGAGTCGAGCTCATCCCTCCTCCGCCATGTGGAGTCTCTTCGAGGTCGAGCCCTCTAGGCTAGGGCCATGCTTTGCCCTCCGCTAGATCGAGCCCTACCTCCTCTGCCTGGCCTCCAGCTCAAGCAAAAACATCGACGAGCAGAGAGACAGCACCATCACCCTAGGACACCAGCGAGCCGCCCGAAGATCGCAGTAGGACACCCACCAGGCCGCAATAACTATCCACGGCTCCCACTTGCACCAGAAAGGGGAGGAGCCCTCCGATCGAGGCGCCACGCTCTTCACCAACCACCTGAACTACCCAGAAGAGAAAGTTAACCAGGAGATTCGAATCTCGGGGGTGACGGCCCTCCAATCGAGGCACTGCCAGGCTTCCCGGAACGGGGTGACCAGGAGGAATGTTAGAACACATGACAGCTTCTCTTAGCACGAATTAGGAAAGACATCCCGTTTATGGCATGGGACACCGCCGCACACACTTGCCAGCACAGTGGAGGTCCCAAGGTAGGCATCCAACGGTCACCTTGGCTACAAAGAACGTTTGACACCCCCGGAGGGGGGAGGTATACAAACACAAACACAAGTGCAAGCTCAACCAGAGGGCAACGCACCACCAAAAAACCCAAGCAAGGGAAGGAGGAAAGGCCACATAAAGAACCCCTCTAGCTCGGCCACCATTTTCCTGATGCACTTGCACCCCACCTCACACTATGTACTCCTGCTAGTATGGAGTCTATCAAGAGGGGCTCGACCAGGAGGATCTATTCTCCTGGATCATCACTGACTTGACCATCGGAGTGCTCCCACCGGAATCCCCAGCCCTGGTCACTAACCCCTATTTTGCAGGTTCGGAACCACAGGACTGTCAGGCAGTGGAGGAAGCGCACTCCAGTGCCGACAACAGCTACAGGCCATGACGATCTTGATGGCAACAGATTGGCACGCCAGGAAGGGGGGACGAGAAACGATCTTTGATTCCCCTTTAACCCCCTTTACAAGCAGTCTGACGGAAGGATGGTGACGACAAGGGCAAGAGAGGTCTCACCAGTCATGCGGGGGACTCCCCGTCCCGGGTAAACCCACACAACCCAGAGGTGGAGCCGTCCACTCCATCTTAACCACCTTCGCCAGAATCCCAGCTGGCTGCACTCACCCTAACAAGTGCAGATCCTTTCCACAGCAGTGTGCTAGTTTCAGCACCATCATCGATCCTTGGCCACTCATCAGCAGCCAGGGACTCCCATGGCCCATGCCGCAGCACCCCACGACAGCCTATGTTCCTTCCAAGGAAAACCTTCACAGCCGTGGGCCATTACTGACAACCAGGGTAGCCACCAAACTCCAGCAAAAAGTCAACGAGCCGGGTTTGCCGACAGGGAGAGCCACTGACCGAACCTTGAGCGGGCAGTGTCCAAACCCGCCAAGGTAGGAAAAGTAGAACCCCCCGCCACGGGTGCCATGCACCCATGTCACCTTCTCCGTCTCCCTCGATGGAGGGGTCTACTGACGAAGCTATCAGGTGCATGGCGGAAAAGCGCCTGGAGGAGCATGACCGCTAGATGGCAGAATTATCCTACCAGTTTGCCAATCTACCGGGCTCCACTAGCAAGCCAGCAGGCTATGATGCCCACCCTCTTTTCTCCCAGGAAATCCAAGAAGAGCCGATCCCAGGTCGGTTCAGTATGCCATAGGTGGATCCTTACGACGGGACCACCGACCCCCTGGACTACCTGGAAAGCTACCGGGCCCTCATGAGGGTCCAGGGGGCCATCGACGCACTCCTTTGCATCGCCTTTCCTGCTACTCTCTGGAAGGCAGCCCGGGTGTGGTTCACCCGCCTAGAGCCGGAGAGCATCAGTTCCTTCGCCCAGCTAGGACAGAGATTTGTGGCCCACTTCGATGCCTGTCGAAAGATGCCACGAGAGGTAGACAGCCTCAGGCAGCAGGACCGCAAGCCACTGCGAGACTACATGGCCCGCTTCAAGACTACCACGTTGGAGATCTACAATCTTGAGGAATCGGTTGCAATGCTGGCTCTAAAGCAAGGGCTCAGGACCTCCCGCCTGACCTACTCACTCGACAAGAAGCCCCCGAAGACCTACTCCGAGCTCCTCCTCCAAGCTCAGAAGTACTCCCCAAAAAAAAAAAAGAAGAATGAAAAAAGAGAAGAGGGAAGGCTACTCCGCTCTGGCTGGCCCTCCAGCAGGGCCGTGAAGCTGTGAGGTCTTCATTCTCGGGGACCTCCGATTGGGCAGCTCCGACCTCAGGTGGCCCAGCTCTGGCTTTGACTGGCGGAGAAGTTTCGGGAGCAGCCGTTTCCTCGACGCCCGCCTCTGGGCCCAACTCCATGTCCGAGGCTTGAGGGTAACTGAGGCGGCTGTAGCCCTCATCAGGAATGAACCCCTTGACTCGGCCATGCAGGTACATGGAGCCTTTGAAGGAGGAGTCGATGCCGTTTGATGAATCTTGACGATGAACTCCTCCGAGGCTCTGTACCTAGCCACAGCCTCTTCAGCATCCTTCCTTGCCTCGATGGCTTCCCCCCTAGCCACCTCCGTTGATTTGGCTGACTCCTCTGTTGCCCTCTCAGCCACGGCCAATTTCTCCTTTGCCGCCGCCAGTTTAGCCTGAAGGGATCGAGAAATCTCCCTCTGCCGGACTGCCTCAGTGTTGAATAACCCCAGCCTTCTTTCAGCATCAGTGAGCTCCTTGGCCTTCTTCTTTGACCGGCCCCGCTCCTGGTCAAGGCCCTCCTGGAGCTCCTTTGCTCGCCCCTCAAAATCGGCAAGCTTCTTCTTGAGGTCCTTGACCTTCTGACCAAGCACCCTGTTTGTGTCGGTCCTCTCCTTCAGGTCAGCCTTCAGCGACTCGACCTCAGCCACCCACTGCTGGTCATCCTTCTGCTAGTTCCGGAAGCAGTCCTTTATGAAGAGGACCTCTGCACCGATCTGCGTCATGCAAAAGATTAGTCAAAAAAAAGAGGGAAAGAAGTAAAAGGGATGGGATCTCTCATCGAGAAGAGCTGGGGAAAGATGCTGCTGATCACATAACCCAGCCACTGACCAGCCATCCCCTACCGATTGCATGGATGGATCGAAAAATCCATCATGCACTCAGCCAATACGTGGTTTCGGAGCAGAGAGCTCTCCGGTCCTAGCTTGAACGGAAGCCGGTGCCGCGCCTCCTCCCTCCTGCTCTCCCCGGGAGTAGGGTCGTTCCCTCCATCGGAAACGGAGCCCCCGGGAGTGGGATGTGGATCCGGCACCTTCTCAGGTGGCACCTCAGTCACAGGCCCAGCCCCAGCTCAAACCTCCTCCTCCTCGATCTCAATTACAGCCGGGCTCGGGGAGCTGGGGGACACGACAGCAGTGGCAACTGCGGCCCTGGCCCAGACGACCACTTCAGGCTCTGGGGCAAGGGTCGTTCCCTATTGCTTGGGCCACTCAGGGACTTCTCGGACTGTCTGCTGACTTGGCCCTGGCATCGCGGACATCGTCCTCTCCACTGGTGCAAAGGCAACCGTGGCCTCCCTCCTACTCGGGGCGATTGGCATGGTGGGAGCGGCCGTCGACGTGCTCTCGCCCCGGGCCCATCTTGTCATAGGCTCATCGGCCAGCCCGACTGGCGTTCTCTTCCTGGTGATCACCAGCAAGTCACTCTCCATGAAGATCATTCCTACACATAGACCACACAATGGTTAGAGCTTAGAAAGGTCAGTGTAAAAGCATAGAGGAAAGAAAGACTTGAGCCGGACTCACCCGACCCTCTCATTGGGTCGACCCTGGCATCGAAAAGGTTCTGCTTTGACAGCAGGACCTCAAGGGAGGGAACTTGAGCGATGCGAAGCTGCTCGTAGTCATCACGGTCAGTCGCATAGATCGTAGAGACTCGGTTGGGGGACTGATCCGGATCACTCCAGACCCAGTCAACCCCCTCAATTGTGGCAAAGAAGAATTTGCTTTTCCATCCCTTGATGGAAGAGGGGAGCTCAAATTTAATGCCTCTCGGGCGAGAAGACAAGGACCACCACCCATCCTCGGTGGGGTGGCGCTTCAGGGTGAAGAATGCCCTGAACAAGAAATATCGGGCAACGAACTCGTGGGAGTGGCAGAGTACGATGAAGGAGAAGATGGTCCTGATGGCATTCGAGACTAGCTGAGCAGGAACCAGACGGTAGTTGCTCAGCACAGACATGAAGAAGAGATGAAAGGGGAACCGGAGCCCTCCCGGAAAGGTCTCCTCATAAAAGGTGATCCGGCCTGGGCTACTCGAAGGGACAGGATGAAGGAGAATATGGTCATGATGGCATTTGAGAGTAGCTGAGCGGGAACCAGACGGTAGTTGCTTAGCACAGACATGAAGAAGGGATGAAAGGGGAATCGGAGCCCTCCCGAAATGGTCTCCTCATAAAAGGTGATCCAGCCTGGGCTACTCGAAGTGACCCTATCCCCTGGTCAGGGGATCAGAAGTCGAACGGAGTGTGGGATGTCGTAGACATCCTGGATGGTCCCCAGTTCCATAGCAGAAATCATTAAAGCGATCCCACTGGACCTGTCGACCGGACAGACTCGGAGATAGGTTCGGATGGGGGAGGAAGACGAGAAGGATGGGAAGGGCCAGCCCCTGGTTCTTTAATAGATATGGGGCCAGGAGGATGCCTCCTATTGAACTCGAAGCGTGTCCCATCCCCCTCCTCATTGGAGGAAGAAGATGGCGTCCTCGGCTTAGAAGGACCGGCTTCGTTAGGATTGGTGGAAGGGCGGAAGCCCGGACCAAAACGAGACATCTTCAAAAGAAGAAGATGCAAGGAACCCAAGGAGCAGAAGGGACGGACTTGGCTGGGGGAAAGCCCTAGACTCAGAAGAGGAACCCTACTGTGATGGGAAGAAGAAGAAGAGAAGGAAGACTAACCTGGTTCCTTAGGGGGACTGAGGCAATCAGGAAGAAGGGGAAGCCTGAGTACTGTAGTGGGTGCAAAGAATTCGAAAGAACAGATGTTTTGGATAAAAACTTCTTTTCATTTCGAAGCGACTCGATGTATCCATACCGTTACAACCTCTCCGCCAATGGATTCATGCCACATGCCAGCCATCGATGAGAAGGCATCCCGACCGCTCTGGGTTCCGTGCTGGTAATAACTACTCCTCGGACGTGGCCACGTGGTGCCCCTGCAATGGCTTGGGAAACCATCTCGCGAAGCACTGGCGATCATGGCCATAATTGCACTGGATCTTCACGTTGCCATGTCAACAACGCAATTACTCCCTTCGACTCGAGCGCCATGCACTAACGAGTCTCGAGAGTGGGGGACAAATGATGTGGCACAATTGCTGACATGGAGTAACTGTCAGATGTCATGTCAGAGAAAGACACCACGTCAGATACTCTACTTGGGCCCTTTCACCGGGCTGAGCTCCCTCAGGATAATGGGGCCGCCCATCGAAGCCGAGCCCCGTCCTTCGCCAGGTCGGGCCCGTGAGCCCGGGATGCTTAGGCCGGAGCCGAGTGGCACCCCCCAGATTGAGCCCCTCGAGATCAAGTCCTGTGGTCCAGAGTCGAGGTCAGCCCTCCTCCGCCACATGGAGTCTCTCTGAGGTTGAGCCCTTTGGGCTGGGGTCGCACTCTGCCCTCCACCAGATTGAACCCCTCGAGATCGAGCCCTATGGTCCGAAGTCGAGCTCAGCCCTCCTCTGCCATGTGGAGTCTCTCCGAGGTCGAGCCCTCTGGGCTGGGGCCACGCTCTGCCCTCCGCCAGATCGAGCCCCTCGAGATCGAGCCCTATGGTCCGGAGTCGAGCCCAGCCCTCCTCCATCATGTGGAGTCTCTCCGAGGTCGAGCCCTCTAGGGTGGGGCCGTGCTCTGCCCTCTGCCAGATCGAGCCCTACCTCCTCTGCTTGGCCTTCAGCTTGAGCAAAGACACCGACGAGCAGAGAGACAGCACCATCACCCTAGGATGCCGGCGAGCCGTCCGAAGATTGCAGCAGGATGCCCACCAGGCCATAATAACTACCCGTGGCTCCCACTTGCACCAGAAAGGGGAGGAGCCCTTCCGATCGAGATGCCACGCTCTTCACCAACTACTTGAACCACCCGGAAGTGGAAGTCAACCAAAAGATTCAAATCCCGGGGGCAGTGGCCCCCCAATCGGGGCACTGCCAGGCTTTCCAGAATGGGGCAACCAGGAGGAATATCAGAATACATGACAGCTTCTCTTAGCACGAATCAGGAAAGACATTTCATCCATGGCACGGGACATCGCCGCACGTGCCTACCAGCCTAGCGGAGGTCCCAAGGCAGGCATCCAACGGTCACCTTGGCTACAAAGAATGTTCGACACCCCCGGAGGGGGGAGGTATGCAAACACAAACACAAGTGCAAGCTCAACCAGAGGGAAATGCACCACCAAAAAACCCAAGCAAGGGAAGGAGGAAAGGCCACATAGAGAACCCCTCTAGCTCGGCCACCATTCTCCTGATGCACTTGCACCCCACTCTCACACTACTTACTCCTCCTAGTGTGGAGTCCATCAAGAGGGTTTTGACCAGGAGGATCTGTTCTCCTAGATCGTCACTGACTTGACCGTCGGAGTGCCCCAGCCGGAATCCCTGGTCCGGGTCACTAACCCCTGTTTTGTAGGTTCGGAACCACAGGACCGTCAGGCAGTGGAGGAAGCGCACTCCGGCGCCGACAGCAGCTACAGGCCATGACGATCTTGGCAGCAACAAGAGGCAAGGAAGACATCATCCAAGGGGCGTGGCACTGGAGGGATCCTACAAACGTCAAAGGTTAGAGATGTAGAATATGAGAAAAATAAGAAACATGATGGAAAGAATGAGATTGGGCAAAAGAGAGGCTGCAAGTGCTGGCAGCTGGAGGAGGAAGAAGGCTCCTTGTAGTGGGTGGCCAGGGTTTCTTCTCCTTGGGCATCTTAGGGTTTGAATGAAGAACCTTTAGATCGGCTAGGGCTTGGAAGAACTAGGGCACTCAAGAGTCACTCACTCACTTCAAACACAAAAATACAAGGAACACAACTTAACAAAATCTGAGCAAGGTTTCATTCATGAAAAAAGTTATGCTTACAAGAGGGGGAGGGGAGCTTTTTATAGATGTTACCATGCCCTCTCCTTGTTAGAATAGGTGTACAAACTTTGCATAGGATTAGGAAAACATAAACTCCTAGTTAGAATAGGATTCCTCTCCTCCTTTGACTTGGTCAAAGGGGCCTTGGACTTGGTCAAAATAATCTTCTTGGGCTTGGATGCCTATTTGAGTTGGGGCTTGGACCTTAGGGCAGCAAGGGCATCCTCCAAAGATAGGCCTGGGTGTGGCCTTCAATGCTTGGGTGCATAGGCTTGGGCCTCCAAGGTTTGGCACCTAGTGTATGTCCTCCTGGTGGGCTGGAAATCCTGGGCTCCTTCTTAATATGGACTTGGGAAGGCCTGGGGTGCCATGGGCTCCTGGGATTGAGAAGTCTCCTAGGTTGGGATGGCATGCAAGGCCCATAATGGCTGATATCTCTTGGTGAGGCCTGATAAAACTCCAGAACTGGGTATCCTCCTCTCTAGTATAAAATTTGGCACACTTACAATGACTAGTAACATACTTACAAGACTCAAGCACTCATACAGGACTCATGAGGTTGAGATAAGGGACTCACTAGACTCAATTGGACTTCTTGTCTCAACTTATTACAGAATTCAAAATTAAATTTTCTTACAGGACTTAAAATTTACCAACACATGACTTAGAGAACGAAATTGAAGATTGAAGTCTCTGTCTGATCTAATGTCCCCATCAATTCTCCCGGGATGGGAGGAACTCGACCCTGTCGAGTAAGAAGGTTGATCTAGCTCAGGTAATGCTCTGACGGGTCTTGGTTGAGGCATTGCGGATCCTCTCGAGTGATCCGCAGAACCTTTCGAGTGATCCACGAATCCTCAGATCTCGGTCGACCTTGCCAACAAACCAAGTGATATGGAAGCCTTTGATCCGGGTACTAATGGCTTGGTCGTTCAGGATACGCTCAATCGGTCCTCTCATAGGCTAATTTGATGGTGGACACTCAGGGTTGGATTCACTCTCAAAGAAAATGGTTAGGCCGAAACTCACTAGGTATCATTGCTAGCTCCCTATACTCTACTAAGTCTGAGATATTGAAGGTTGATCTTAATGCCTAATTAGGTAACTCAGGCACTAGGTCCAATCTTCTTTATCACTTTGATGGATCCAGCTCACAGGTATGTAGCCTAATCATTACAAGACTTTTCTAGCGAACTCTTAGACTCTTTTCAGAAATTAACCATATTTTATAAAAACATTGCTTACATTAATCTTATGATTAATTCCTCATGCAAATCTCTAATCATGTAGTGCAAAACTTAGGACAACACCCAATAATATGTAGGCAAACATCTAATGCCAACATTTATTGATATGCAGACTCGATTAAACCTAAACTACAACTATGGGTTTAACCTTTTCTCAGGTGGGTGACACGCCGATGAGAATGGTGCATGGACTCCTACTAGGTACCATAGAGTATGCCAGAAATATGATGCAAATCTAACCGGTGCAATGAATGAATGCAATATGATTATCTCTATAAAATGCAATCTAAGGGTTAAAAAGTCATGAAAAGTTTCAGAAAAGGGTAGGAAATAAGAAATGGATTCAGGGTTAGTCGATAGAGTAGAAAGTACGAAAAGGATTTAGGGTTTATCGGGTAGAGTAGGATGTAAGAAGGGGCATCAGGAATTGTCCTAGACTAATGAGGTTTACCTTATAGGTTTGAGATATTCCTATAGGGTCTGCATTATGGAAGAATGGGTCATTAATTTTGGAGAAGTGATCAATTGGAGTCAAAGGAGTGACTTCATCCTGAGGGTACTGATTTAAAGAGATCATGTCTTTAATAAATTCTTTTGGCTCTTGAATCTCAGGAATAGACTCTACAATTGGGCTTTCTTCTAGTGGCTCCTCAGGTAAGATCCTAATAATAATATCTGGGTTCTGTTCCTCTAACTGGTCTTCCATTATAGGTTCAGTTTGGGTGTGGTTAGGGGTCAACTAACTTTGGGTTGGCTTTTACCTGGGTATTTACTAAGTCAACTAATTCTAGGTTGGTTTCTATCTAGGTATCTACTGGGTCAACTAATTCTAGGTCTTCTATAGGGAACTCCTCTTCTTCTTCCTCATACTCTTCCACTAGGCTCACATCAGCTTCATATATCTCTACTTCAATGTCTTCCTAGTGAATCAATGGGGTGGTAAGAGGGGGTTGACTAAGGAAAAATTGACTAATGACTGGAGTAATAGGGGTGGGTTGACTAGGGGCGGTGGACTAATGCTGGGCTCATATCTAAGGATACTAATCCTATGGGGTTCAGGTTGACTAGGGTTGACTTGGCTTGGGCTAGATTGGCTCGGACACACTTGACTAGGTGCTAGGGTCTAGCTAGGGGTAATGGGTCTAGGCTAGTCTAAAGGAAGTCAGCTAGGCCTGGGCTTGGTTTCAGGAGGGTTACTCCTGTAGGACAAGGATTGACTGATCATGAGTTCCCTCTGATTTGACTCGAGTTTCCTAGCTATATGATAGGCTTCCTCTAGGTCCTGAATTTGCTAATGAGATAGTTCCCACTGGATGTCTTCCTCTAGGCCATCCATAAACCTAGATAGGGTCACTGATGCAGGTTCGTCTAGGCAACACTTTAAGGCACACTCATCAAACTTGGATATGTACTCCGACACAGACCTACTTCCTTGACTTAACCTTTTCCATTGATCTAGAAGGCATTGTCGGTAGTATGGGGGAACATATTTCTCTTTAATTTTTAGCTTCATGGCCATCCAGGTATCTATGGGAGCTTTGTATTGTTGCATGATCAGGCTCTCTACGCCTCTCCAGTATAACCTAGCATGGTCAATTAACCCGAGTTCGGCAAATTCACACTTCCTTTTATCACTCAAGTCATACTATTCAAAATATTGTTCCATATCTCCTTCCCAATCATGTAGACCTTGGGATCTGAGGTGCCATTGAAGGTGAGTATTTTTGGCATGAAGTTTCTAGTGGTTCTCTCATCCTGGTCTATGAACTCATAATTGGGCTTCCTATAGTTGGACTTCTGGTATGGGTCAGAGTATTGGGTTCTTCTAGGGTTGGGGTCCAAGTAGGGATCATGGTATGGGATTCTCCTAGGGTTGGGTTTCCAGTATGGGTCAGAGTATTGGGTTCTCCTAGGGTTGGGCTCCATGGTCGCACTAGGTTTGGGGGGTGAGACTACTGGCAGGGTTAGACTCCTAATCTAATGTTCATGCAATCAATTAATCAAGGGATTTATGATGCAGTCAAGTACACAAAGGTAACACATACTAGGGTTTGCTAGACCTAGAGCCAAAACCTAATGAGTTAACTCAACTTACACTCAACACAGCACCTAATCCTTCCACTGGCCAGGTAAGAGGTGGGGTGGTGGGAGGCTCCCCCTGCCTATGACAGGGTCCTAATTAAGTAACCACCAGCCCATTTAGGGCATTTGCCTCTGGATCTCTAGCCTTAGACACCAGCTTTCAATAATAGGTGATGAGTTGGGTGCACTAGTTTCCTCACTAGACTCGGACCCAACCAGTTGGTGTCCTTAAGCTCACTAGAGCAATTTAGGTTTCTAATTGATTTTATTTAAGGCTTGGGTAAGAATGCAAGGGGGTTGTTTTGGATCCAGGATAGGTAATGACCTCCTGTCCTGATTTGAGATATTGATAGTGCCCTTAAGATTAGTTTAATGATATGATGAGCACATAATGAAACCTGATGCAATCTAAAGCACAACAGAAAAATAAAATTCTTTTTATCTTTTTTTTATGAAGTGGTAAGTTAAATTTAAGTTGATTAAATTATCAAACAAAATTAGCTTGGGTTGGGTGGGGTTTGGTAGTTGATTAGGTTTGGTTTAGTCAAATATGCGAAAATTGAAATTAGGGTTTGCTTTGATGCACAAGTTAGCATGGATTCAATGCAGAAAAATTCTAAAAATTTATAGAATAAAGAATGATGTGTGATGATGATTCCTACCAAATCTTCATGCAAAACAAAAATGGTATGATGATGCAAAACCTAGGGTTTCTAACTGGGTGCAGGAAAACACAGATTTTCGGTTAGGGTTTCTAGGATGCCAATTTTGTTATAATTTATGATTCTTTAAAATCTGAGAAAAATCTCAGTAAAATAAAGGACTCAACAGAGATGATTTTATGCAAATATCAAAGAAAAATAAAATACCTAAGATGGTGAATCAGACCTAAACTCAGACTCCTAATGTAGAAACAATATGCAGAAATTTCTCAGGGTTTTATTTTGGTGCAGATTTTCTCTATTTTTCAGATCATAAAAATTCCAAAAAATAACTAGAAAATAGAGGACAAAACAGAGGTTAATCACCATGAAAACTAGATAAAAAGAAAACGTTAAGATGGGAAAACAGTCCTAAAGTTTGATGCATATGCAGATTTTAGTAGGCAGAAAACCTAAACTAGGATGCAAGAACATGCCCTAGTCCTGCTCTGATACCAAGATTGATGAGGGACGGAATCCTAACATGATGCATGCATATGAATGGCTTAAGAAGTATAAGAAAATCAGATTAAAATAAACAATGATTTCATATTATGTTATTATTTATTCCCGAAAAAAAGACTAGACTAGGTTAGGGTTTCATGCAATAGTTAGAATTCCTACTCACATGCTAGAACTATCAAAGACAAAAGAAAAATCAGGATCCTAGGTCTAAGAAGGCCTCTTAGGTGTATGTTCAATCTTCAACAATCAGAAAAAGTGAGATGGGATGGGGTCTACATACCTACCAATGATTGCCTTAATGTTGTAGAAGAAATCTCTCAACTCAGATCGGTGCCTGGATGACCGGTCATTGTCCCGCAAATCTGCCAGCTTTTTATCAGTTACGTTCAGAGCCAAGGAAGACGTCATTAAGAGGCATGGAACTGGAGGGATCCTGCAAACGTTAAAGGTTAGAGATGTAGAATATGAGAAAAATAAGAAATAGGATGGGAAGAAGGAGATTGGGCGGAAGAGAGGCTGCAGGGGTTGGCAGCTGGAGGAGAAAGAAGGCTCATTGTAGTAGGCGGCTAGGGCTTCTTCTCCTTGGGCATCTTAGGGTTTGAATGAAGAACCTTTAGACCAGCTAGGGCTTGGAAGAACTAGGGCACTCAAGAGTCACTCACTCACTTTAAACACAAGAACACAAGGAATACAACTTAACAAAATTTCAGCAAGATTTCATTCATGAATAAAGTTATGCTTATAAGAGGGGGAGGGGTGGGGTTTTTATAGATGTTCCCATGCCCTCTCTTTGTTAGAATAGGTGTACAAACTTTGCTTAGGATTAGGAAAACATAAACTCCTAGTTAGAATAGGATTCCTCTCATCCTTTGACTTGGTCAAAGGGGCCTTGGACTTGGTCAAAATAATCTTCTTGGGCTTGGATGCCTATTTGAGTTGGGGCTTGGACCTTAGGGCAGAAAGGGTATCCTCCAAAGATGTACTTGGGCATGGCCTTCAATGCTTGGGCACATGGGCTTGGGCCTCCAATGTTTGGTGCCTGGTGTATGTCCTCCTGGTGGGCTGGAAATCTTGGGCTCCTTCTTAATATGGACTTGGGAAGGCCTGGGGCACCATGGGCTCTTGGGATTGAGAAGTTTCCTGGGTTGGGGTGGCATGCAAGGCCCAGAATGGCTGATGTCTCTTGGGTGAGGCCTGATAAAACTCCAGAACTAGGTATCCTCCTCTATTCTACAAAACTTGGCACACTTACAATGACTAGTAACATACTTACAGGACTTAGACATTCATACAGGACTCATGAGGTTGAGACAAGGGACTCACTGAACTCAATTGGACTTCTTGCCTTAACTTATTATATGACTCAAAATTAAATTTCTTTACAGGACTCAAAATTGACCAACACATGACTTAGAGAATGAAATTGAAGATTGAAGTCTATGTCTGATCTGATATCCCCATCATGGTTCTCGATGAAAGTCTATACAAGTGAGCCTACTCAATGCTGCTCCTTCATTGCCTATGTCCCTTGGAAGTAGATTTTACCCTTTAGGAGATTCATGAAGGAATCTATGGCAGCCACGTAGGAGGCAGCGCCTTGGCCTTCAAGATCTCGAGGCAAGGATACTACTAGCCAAGCATCTTCAAGGACACCATTGAGTACATGCAGTGCTATGATTATTGCTAGAGGCATGCCAATATCTAGCATCAACCTGTGGTACCTCTTAGCTCCTTGAGCTCCCCCTAGTCTTTTGCCTAGTGGGAAATAGACATTCTCGATCCTTTTCAATTGGTCACCGGTCAGAGAAAATTCTTAATCGTTGTCATCGACTACTTTACTAAGTGGATAGAGGTAGAGCCCCTGGCTTAGACCACCGAGCAGGATGCCTGAAATTTTATCTAAAGGTCAATAATCTACCACATTGGACTTTCTTATGTTATCATTACTAAAATGGCGGACAGTTTGACAACATATCCTTTGACGAGTTTTGCAAGGACTTGCAAATCAATCATCGATTTACTTTAGTAGCACATCCATGAATGAATGGAGAAGCGAAGTCATTAACTAGATGATCCTTCAAGGATTGAAGACCCGACTGGATAAAGTTAGAGGACTCTAGGTGGAAGAATTGCATAGTATCTTGTGAGTCTACCACACCACCCACCAACTCTCAAAGGGTGAGATGCCGTTCAACCTCACCTTTGAGACTGAGGGTGTTAGGCCTGCTATCACCCCGAGTTGAAGCCTTTGACGAGCAGAGTAAAACTCGAAAGGCCTCAAGATGAATCTCGACCTCTTGGAAGAAGTCCGGGATAGAGCTCGAGTTCGAATGGTTGCATATCAGTGATGCACGGCTTGCTACTTCAATGCCCGAGTGAAGGTGAAGCAATTTTGGCTAGGAGAACTTGTCCTTCAGAAGGTAGTGGTTAGCCAACCTGCAGATCATGGGAAGCTCTTTCCTAATTAGGAAGGATCTTATCATGTTGTCGAGGTGGTCTGACCTAGCATGTATCGGTTGGAGCAACTGGATGGCATGCCCTTAGCCTGAACATGGAACTTTGACAATCTTCAACCGTACTATAGATGAGATGTACCCCTAGCTACTATACTTGATCCATTGAATGTGAATCCTTTCCTTTTTCATTCTGAAAATAGAAAGTAGTCAAGGCTAGGGACATCCCTGAAGGTCCTGAGATGGAGCTATCATAGGTGGAGTTACCACACCCCTTATTCAACAAGTCCTAGAGCAAAGTTGTTCTAAGCAAGGTTTCAACACTCCTTATTCTTGAAGTCCCAGTTGAGCAGTCTGATGCCCAGTTTGGGTCTTGATACTTGTGATCCCTGGTTAAATGGTTAGTCTCCATGGCACCCTAGATGAGGTTATCCTAGGGGAGATCTCGACATTTCAAAGCCTTGGATGAGGTTATCCCAAGCACCCTAACCAAGCTTTCAGACTCTCGGGTTAGGTCATGATACTCCTAAGTCCTAGTTAAGCATTAAGCTTTCCAAGTTCCAAAGTCTTGGACGAGGTTGCTCTAATGGTGTGGGCACCAGAATCAGGAAGAGACTCCAACCAATTCAAGTCAAATCCGAGTCCTTATGGTTGGATGAGTAAAAGAAAGTCCTGTAATTTTTTTCTTTCTTTAATTTTGAGTCCAAATAATTATGTAATTCGAGTCCATTTCAATTTTATGTTGGGACTAGTCCAGCCTGATTAATCTTGTATTTGAGAGTTGGGTCCAAATGAGTCAAGTCCAATCCATGAAGAATCAAACCAAACCTCCATGAAGAATCAAACCAAACCACATTTGAAGACTAAAGAAGACTCAAGACTTATACTCCAAAGAAAGACCAAAGCCATCTCAAGTGGGGACCACATGCCACATGACACATGCCACCTCATCATCCAAGGTTGCTGCCACATCACACATACCACCTCACCATCCAAGGTTGCTGCCACATCACACATGCCACCTCACCATCCAAGGTTGCCGCCCAAGAGAAGAAAAGGGGAATTTGAATTTGAATTGGCTACAACCTCCTCCACAACTTCCTCCACTACTCATGGGATGCCCCATATTTTTCTCCACAAATTTTTCTCCACAAATGATATTTGGTGTAGTTTGAATTCAAAATGGCTTAATAGTCTATAAAAGACTCTTAGTCTTCTTGTAAAGAAAGGATGGAAAAGAAAAAAATAAAAATTTTCTTCTATATGAGTTCTATGTGCCTAAGTGGTAGTTCTAAATTCCTCTCCCTATCCCACGCCAACCCTACTTTCTCCTCCTCCATCTCCAACGCCTAAGACACTCTCCTTCTTCTCCAATCTCAAGCTAGCTCTTCAATATTCAAGGTTGATCAAGAAGACCATCACAAGGAGGCCGGCCTAATCCATTTCAAGTGATCTACCATGGCGCCAAGATTATTCTTCAACAATGCTTCCTCGACTCTTCTTTAGTTTCTCCATTTCATGACTAACGTATTTTACCAAGTTCCTAATCTCGAGGTTTCTTTGTTGTAGGGTTCTCCGGGATTCCGAACTCAAGAGGAAGGAATTACTTGCCATAATCCAGAAAACAAGAAGGGCCCTCAATTTGTAGTATGGTCTTGTCATTTGGGAGGTCTCTTCATGAGTGAACTTGATCTACTTGAATGATTAATGCTAGGTATGTTCTAGTATCGATTAGGTCTGAAATATTAAATTTGCCTAGCTTAACTTGTGTGGTTCGAATCTTATTCCTATTTCTTTGTTATTTTGATAGTCTTATTAATTAGGTTTACGTTTGATCGTTCGAGTTCTCTTCATTAGACCTCCTTTGATACTATATGCTGAATTAATCATATGCAAATAAGAAATTGCTAAGTTAATCTTTGCTAATCTCCTTTAGGGTTGCATAGTTGCATCCTCATCTTGCATGTCCCCACCATTCTTGGTATCAGAGCATGGTAGAATAAGTTCCTGATTGCATAGCATTAAGTCCTTGAAGTACTTGGATCGGGGGCGTTACCAGGCCGTCCGGTCTTAGGAGAAAGTAGGGTTTAAACACCCTCTCTTCCCATTCCACGGGGATCTCCTAAGGCGTGTCGGGGTGCCATTGTGATTGACCCGTGAAAAAGAAAGCCAAAGGACTTCTTAGATTTCATTTGTGAATTTTGCATTGGGCACGTTCTGTTTTTTTCTGCTTGCTGTATTTTCTGTAGGCTGACTGTAATCCGCCTGCAACTCCAAAGGCAAGTATCACATTCCTCATTAGAATATTTTTTTCCTGTTCCATTTTAAGTTGTTTATCACCGTTTTAAATTTCAATCTAAGAAAAAAATCAAAAAAAAATGAAAATTCCTGCAGTCCATCAGTGTTATTAAGGTTTCTGTTCTGTTCTGTTCCTTTTCATTATCTTCATTTCAGAATCTGCCTAGAATAGTACAGATTTTATTTTGAAATTTTGTTTCATCTGGTATGTCATCTATAAGTTAGGAGTTTTCTGTGATTTTTTTAGATTTTTTTGATATTTTTTTCTGCACTTATCAATACCACTTTTAAACTGCAACACACTACTTCTGCACCTGAAATTTGAAATTTGCATGCATCTCATGACAAATCAAATTAAGGGCATGAAATTGACATAGGGTCAGGATTTCATCACCTGTCCCTAGCCCAAAAATCACCAAATTGCATATCGATCCAATCCCTAACTAAAATTGATTAGACATTAATTGCCCTAGTGGGTTAGGAACATCAATTTGGTCGAGCCCGGGTTATTGTCAACTCATTGTGTCAACTAGTCTTGTGTGTGCCCTATTACTTGGTGTCTAGAATTGGGACTAAGGGCTTGGATGCTGATCCGTCTATCGGGCCAATTCCACCGGGCCTAGGTAGGCCAGAGACAGGATCTCACACTCCCCTTGTTCTAAAACCTGGCCAAGTATAGAGTTACTACAATCTAGCTTGCCACCTTGATTAGGCAACTAGCTTGGAACTCTAGGTCCAGTTCAATTCAATTGGAAAAGCTTGTGCAACCCATTTCTTCATCTATTATTGGAAGCTGGTGTCAAGGATAGAGGTTAAGTGGCTCAAGCCTAAGCGGTTCTTGTGGTTTTTAATTAGGACCCGGTGAAAGCTGGGGGAACCTCCCACAGACCCACCTCCTGACTGGCCAGTGGAAGAGAGTAGCTGTTGATTTGATTGTATCTAGTCAACTCAGTTTATTTGGACTAACCGGTTTAGAAAACTCGTAGTTCGGGTCTGAGTCTAATTGTTTGCATGACAACTAGGTCAGGCACACCTTACCACCCTTCACAAGCCCAACCTAGTTCATCCATGGATACTAGTATGGAAAGCCTTATGAGATCTATGATCGAGAAGATGGACCGTTTGGATGCTAGGTTTGACCAGTTCGAGGAAAGGATAGGAACCCTAGAGGAATCTAGGTTGACCCCAACTGAACCACCTTCACCCAGATTACCTTCAGTTCGCCCTAGAGCCCAACGACAGGAACATACACCTGATCCAATTCATAGAAGGCCACATCAGGATTATACTGATCACACTCCGGAGCCAAATCCTAGAAGACCTCGCCATGATACTTTTGATCAGGATGATCGGGCCTTAAGGAATATACGTCTAGATGCACCAACCTTTGAGGGAAGCCTATATCCTAAGGTGTACATAGACTGGGAGGCTGACATGGACCAATATTTTGACTGGTATGATATGTCTGAAGAGAGAAGATTCAAGTTTGCCAAAATCAGACTAGTCCGTCAGGCTAGGTTGTATTGGGGAAATGTCGAACGCATAGCTAGGCAGAGGGGAGACTTACCTATAGTGACCTGGAGAGACATGAAGAGAAAGCTTAGAGAGAAATATTTGCCTATGTCTTATCAGCAAAGGTTGTTAGATCAGTGGCAACGATTGACACAAGGAAATAAGACCGTTTCTGAGTACGTTGCTAAATTTGATGAGTTTGTAATGCGATGCAACGTAGTCGAGTCTGAGGCAGCCACATTGTCGAGGTTTAGATCAGGATTGAATGAAGATATAAAAGGGGAACTATTTTTGAGAGAAGTCCATGATTTAGATCAGGCATACCAAGTTGCCATGGACTATGAGAGGTTTCAAAGGAGAGCTACATTTAGGCGACCTGAGCCCATTAGGTTTAATCCTCTTGTTACTCGACCTAGTTCAGTCCCTAGTACAACCAATAGACCAAGATCCAGCTCGAATCCAACCCCTAGGACCAACCCTGCCATTCCCCCAATTCCTAGAGAAGACAAAGGAAAGAGCCCTGAAGTTCGAGGTGAGAGGGAGCGAGTTTGCTATAAGTGTCGTAAACCAGGTCATTTCATGAGCCAATGCCCCTCTAGAGCTTTACATATAGGGGAGGCAGAAGAAGGTGAATCAGAACCCCTGGAGAATGATGAAGAGGAGGTTTATGAAGCAGGGGATTGCTTGGCTGATGAGTATGAAGGAGATGAAGAAAATGTAGACTCATCAGATGTGTTAGGAGTTGTGAGATGTATCATGACGCAGACCAAGGAGCAGGAAGACTGGCGTAGGACTAGCATCCTACACACATTTGTCAAAATAGGAGAAAAGGTCTGTAAGATCATGATCGATAGTGGAAGCTGTGTCAATGCCATTTCACTAGTGCAGCCAAGAGTCTAGGATTACCCACTGAACCACATCCCAATCCATATAAGGTATCCTGGATCGATTCCACTTCTATCCCAATCAAGCAGAGATGTCGGTCTGAATCCAACTTCAGTCCTATCAGGAACGAATCTGGTGTGATGTACTCCCTATGGGAGTAAGTAGCATCATCCTAGGTAGGCCATGGCTGTTTGACCATGATGTGACAATTTTTGTCGATCAAATTCCTGTGCTTTCAATTTCAATGGCAAGAAAATTGTCATTCATTCAACCCAGCCTAAGGACAACACCAAAAGAGGAGTTAGCAGCCTGAAAGAAAAAAGGACTGGATTAAATTTGATAGGTGCAAGAGAATTAGAAAAAGACATTAATGAGGGAGCACCTATTTGGATGGTAGCTGCTAAGGAAACTATGGACCACACCCCTGTAGAACACCCTCAAGAGGTGGTCCAATTATTGAAAGACTTTAAAGACGTGTTTCCCGAGGATCTTCCCGACAATCTTCCACCTTTAAGGGACATACAGCATGCCATAGATTTAGTTCCTGGCGCGACTTTACCTAATTTGCCTCATTATAGGATGAATCCAACTGAACATCAAGAGTTACAAAGGCAAGTTAGTGAACTTCTTAGAAAGGGGTTTGTTAGAGAAAGTTTAAGCCCTTGTGCAGTCCCTGCCTTATTAACCCCTAAAAAAGATGGTACCTGGAGGATGTGTGTAGACAGCCGTGCCATCAATAAGATTACTGTCAAATATAGGTTTCCAATCCCAAGACTGGACGATATGTTAGATATGATAGCCGGATCAACAATTTTCTCCAAGATAGACTTAAAGAGTGGCTATCACCAGGTTAGGGTTAGGCCTGGAGATGAATGGAAGACCGCTTTTAAGACTAAAGATGGATTATATGAGTGGTTAGTCATGCCGTTCGGTCTGTCCAATGCACCCAGCACCTTTATGAGAATTATGAATCAGGTGTTGAAAACTTTCATCGGGAAATTTGTGGTGGTCTACTTTGATGACATTCTTATCTATAGCAAGACTAAGGCAGACCATTTAACCCACCTAAGACAAGTTTGCCAAGTCCTTAGAAAGGATAGCCTCTATGCCAATATCAAGAAGTGTGATTTCTTAACACATAGAGTTATCTTTCTAGGATTCGTAGTAACATCTGAAGGAGTGTCCGCTGACCCTGCGAAAATTAAGTCAATAGTAGAGTGGCCTGTACCCAAGAGTATCCATGATGTCCGTAGTTTTCACGGTTTAGCCACCTTCTATAGGAGATTCATTACAGGGTTCAGTACGATAGTGGCTCCAATCACTGATTGTATTAGGAAGGGAACTTTTGAATGGACTAAAGCAGCAGACAAAGCCTTCCTAACAATTAAGGAAAAAATGACACACGCACCCGTCTTGAGGTTACCCGATTTTACCAAAGTGTTCGAGGTTGCTTGTGATGCTTCTGGGGTAGGAATTGGAGGTGTCTTGAGTCAAGAGAATCACCCAGTAGCATATTTCAGTGAGAAGTTAAATGAAGCGAGACTAAGGTATTCCACCTATGATAGGGAGCTGTATGCGGTAGTTTAGGCATTACATTATTGGAGGCATTATCTTCTACCACAAGAGTTTGTCCTATTTTCTGACCATGAAGCTCTTAGGTTCCTTAGTTCTCAGAAGAAATTGAACCCTAGGCATGGGAAATGGGTAGAGTTCATACAAGCTTATACGTTCGTACTGAAACATCATGCCGGAACTGAAAATAGGGTTGCTGATGCATTGAGTCGTCGTTCAATGTTGTTGAATTCTGTGAGCACTGAGGTAGTAGGGTTTGAAAGATTAAAAGAGGAATATCCTACATGCCCTGATTTTGGTGACATCTATCGATCCCTTCAACAAGGACCATCTAGTGAGCATAGTGATTATACCATTTTAGATGGATACCTTTTCAGAGGAAATCAGTTGTGTATTCCCAAGACCTCTGTTAGGGAATTTCTGATCTGGGAAGTTCATGCTGGGGGCTTAGCAGGACATTTTGGTAGGAATAAGACCATCTTAGCAATAGAAGACCAATTCTTTTGGCCTGGTCTCAAAAGAAATGTGGCCCAGATTGTAGCTCAATGCCGTATCTGTGCTGTTGCAAAACAGCAAAGACAGAACACCGGCCTGTACACACCCTTACCTGTCCCTGATTGTCCATGGCAGGATATCAGCATGGATTTTGTAGTAGGCCTCCCTAAGACGTCTAGGAAGTATGATTCTGTCTTTGTGGTTGTCGATCGTTTCTCCAAGATGGCTCACTTCATTCCTTGTTCTCAAACTTTAGATGCTTCGAAGGTGGCCAAGATTTTTCTCGATCAGGTCGTTAGGCTTCATGGTTTACCTAAAACCATTGTGTCCGATAGAGATGTCAAATTTACTAGCTATTTCTGGAAAACCCTCTGGCACATGCTCGGTACCAAGCTGAAATTCTCTACTGCCTATCATCCTCAAACCAATGGCCAGACTGAGGTAGTAAACCGAAGCTTAGGAAATCTGTTGAGATGCTTAGTTGGTGACAACCTAGGAAACTGGGACCTATTACTTCCTCGTGCTGAATTTGCCTATAACAGCTCAGTTAATAGGTCTATTGGGAAAAGTCCATTCGAAGTGGTCCATGGATACAGACCTAGGAAGCCTTTAGACCTAGCTCCTTTACCCACACATGCACGGGTGTCCGAGTCTGCCGAGTCATATGCACAGCATATTAGGGAATTGCATAAGAGATTAGCCAAAAGATTCAAACGAGCAATGAACTCTATCAGCATATGACTAATTCACATAAACGATTAAAAGAATTTAATGAAGGAGACTCCGTCATGATCAAACTTAAACCTGAAAGGTTTCCGCCGGGAACTATGAAGAAACTCCATGCCCGGGGAGCCGGACCTTTCAAAATAATAAAGAAAATTGGACCAAATGCTTATGTATTAGAATTACCACCAAGTTATGGCATTAGTTCAACATTTAACGTTTCAGACTTAAAAGAATACAAAGAACCTGCATTGATACCTAGTGAGCTTTTTGGTCCTAATGTTTCTTTTGAGAGTGAAACACCAAATGAGTGTCCACCACCAAGTGTTCCTGAGAGAAAGGAGAGAATTGAAAGGATCTTGGATGACCAGATCATTACTACTAGAAATAAAGGCTACCAACGTTATCTGGTTAGATGGCAAGGATGTCCTGAATCTGAAGACTCCTGGATTTCCCGAGAGGACCTACAACAAATCGACCCAGATGCATTAGAAACTTATCAAGCCAACCCTCACTCGATAGGGTCGAGTTCCTCCCACCCCGGGAGAATTGGTGTGGGCACCAGAATCAGGAAGAGACTCCAACCAATTCAAGTCAAATCCGAGTCCTTATGGTTGGATGAGTAAAAGAAAGTCCTGTAATTTTTTTCTTTCTTTAATTTTGAGTCCAAATAATTATGTAATTCGAGTCCATTTCAATTTTATGTTGGGACTAGTCCAGCCTGATTAATCTTGTATTTGAGAGTTGGGTCCAAATGAGTCAAGTCCAATCCATGAAGAATCAAACCAAACCTCCATGAAGAATCAAACCAAACCACATTTGAAGACTAAAGAAGACTCAAGACTTATACTCCAAAGAAAGACCAAAGCCACCTCAAGTGGGGACCACATGCCACATGACACATGCCACCTCATCATCCAAGGTTGCTGCCACATCACACATACCACCTCACCATCCAAGGTTGCTGCCACATCACACATGCCACCTCACCATCCAAGGTTGCCGCCCAAGAGAAGAAAAGGGAATTTGAATTTGAATTGGCTACAACCTCCTCTACAACTCCTCCACTACTCATGGGATGCCCCATATTTTTCTCCACAAATTTTTCTCCATGATATTTGGTGTAGTTTGAATTCAAAATGGCTTAATAGTCTATAAAAGACTCTTAGTCTTCTTGTAAAGAAAGGATGGAAAAGAAAAAAATAAAAATTTTCTTCTATGTGAGTTCTATGTGCCTAAGTGGTAGTTCTAAATTCCTCTCCCTATCCCACGCCAACCCTACTTTCTCCTCCTCCATCTCCAACGCCTAAGACACTCTCCTTCTTCTCCAATCTCAAGCTAGCTCTTCAATATTCAAGGTTGATCAAGAAGACCATCACAAGGAGGCCGGCCTAATCCATTTCAAGTGATCTACCATGGCGCCAAGATTATTCTTCAACAATGCTTCCTCGACTCTTCTTTAGTTTCTCCATTTCATGACTAACGTATTTTACCAAGTTCCTAATCTCGAGGTTTCTTTGTTGTAGGGTTCTCCGGGATTCCGAACTCAAGAGGAAGGAATTACTTGCCATAATCCAGAAAACAAGAAGGGCCCTCAATTTGTAGTGTGGTCTTGTCATTTGGGAGGTCTCTTCATGAGTGAACTTGATCTACTTGAATGATTAATGCTAGGTATGTTCTAGTATCGATTAGGTCTGAAATATTAAATTTGCCTAGCTTAACTTGTGTGGTTCGAATCTTATTCCTATTTCTTTGTTATTTTGATAGTCTTATTAATTAGGTTTACGTTTGATCGTTCGAGTTCTCTTCATTAGACCTCCTTTGATACTATATGCTGAATTAATCATATGCAAATAAGAAATTGCTAAGTTAATCTTTGCTAATCTCCTTTAGGGTTGCATAGTTGCATCCTCATCTTGCATGTCCCCACCATCTAAGCATCCTAACCAAGCTGTCAAAATCTTTGGCTGGGTCACAATATCCCTAAGTCCCGATTAAGAAGCAAGCTCCTTGAGTCTAAAGTCTTGGGTGAGGCAGTCCAGGTGGGATTAAGATATCCCTTACTCTAAGATGCTCTAGGCGAGGTTATCGTAGGCAAGGTTAGTGAGCCCTTCATGCGGCACATAGCACAAGCATATAGACTCAAGCAAGTATCAAAAGAATAAATGTTCATTTCATTAATAAATACTTGATACCTGTATTTTTGGCTCTACAACCAGATTACATCACACTAAAGATGCCTTGAGAGGTAGATAGAAGATAGGAACAAGCTATATAGATTGTACAAGACTTCCTAAAGCTCCAAGTACCTTCAACACCTCACCTGTAAGAGGAGGATCAGAGCCAAGTCAAAGCTTCCCGAAGTTTCCAAGACTCCCATAATTAGGTGGGAGTCCTCCGAGGGAGGACTGTGAGGCCCTTCCTCTGTTGAATTATGAAGGGCTCCCAGATCCTTGGAGATCCTTCGAAGAGACTCAAAAGTGATGACACTGGCCGGTAAAGAAAAGATGTGCACCGATAAGTCTAATAAATATTCTAATAAAAATATCTAAATAAATATTAATTTATCTTATTTTTTAATAATTGATATTTTTACTTGTGTTTTATAGAAATGGTAATCATAGATTAAAAAGAGCACAGTTTTCATGTCAAAGGAATATAAATGGCATTTAAAATGGAGCTGAAATGGAATTGTTTGGATGGTATCTATATATAAAGGCAATCTAGGGGCACCAATCTATTTTACTCAGATCAATGTGGTCCACTTTCCACCCATTATTTAATATGGCTGCATGGGCATAAAATATGGGAAAAATAAGGTGCTATGCACAAGGTTTAACGTGGCTTTTGGTCAAAAGTGATTGGGTCAAACATTCAAGTGTGCCATGAGATTTTTTGAATTGGCTGGCAGTCCACTTCCTCACTGTATCTAGAATGGTGTTAAGTTTGCATTTGGTATATTACCGGGCAATCTTGAAAGACAATATAGATTACCAGTAATATAGATTGCTAGTAATATAGACTACAGGTAATGTGGATTATTATATTTGGTACATGTAGGTAATGTTATATAATATAAAATTAAAATTTTAAAATATCTCTAAATTAAATCTATATTTTATTTATTAAAATATAAATTTTATATTTTATCTATTTATTAAAAATTTATTTTTTAAAATATTTTATATTATAAAATTTATTAAATATAAAATATTTTATATTTTTATATTAAAATTTAAAAAATTTAAAAATATTTTTATACTAAATAAATATAATATAAAATATATATATATTAAATAGAGAATATATTACTTAAATATATAATATAATATATTAAATATATATTATATTATTAAATTTGATATAATATATTTATATTACATTACATATATAATGTGTATAATATTACATATAAATATATATAAATATATTTAATAAAAATATATTGCATTATATAAAATATATTATATAATTCATATTATGTTTTATTATATTAATATTATAACATTATAAATAATATTATATAATACATTATATAATATTATTTTTTATAATATTATAAAATAAAATAAAATATTTTAATAAAATATAGTATTATATAATATATATATTATATTATATAATATTATATTATTATGTACTATTATAATAATATAATATAATATAATAAATTTTATAACACTATTAAAATATATTTTATAATTTTCATATTTTATAATATAACATAATATAATATAATATAATATAATGTATTATATTAATAAAAGATATTTCTATTGTATTATTTTATATTATATTAATTATTATAATATATATATTTATAATATTATATAAATTATAATATATTATTTTAATATTATTATATATATATTATAATAGTATAATAATATAATATTACATAATATTATTAAAATTTTATATTATAAAATAATATAAAATTTTAATAATATTATGTACTATTATATTATTATATTATTATAATATATATATAAGAACATTATAATATATATTATAAAAATATAATATTATAAATATAATATTATTTAGTACATAAAATTCTATATATTTTTAATATATTATTTAAAAATATTAAATAATATATTAAATCTATATTATATTATTAAATTCAATATAATATACTTATATTATATATACATGTATAATTTAAATATATAATATAATTCATATTTACATTATATTAAATATAATATAATATAATATATTTATATTAAAAAATATAAAATATAATTTATATTATGATATATTATATTAATATGATATCCATTGTAATAGTATATATATATACTATTATATAATGTAATATAATAATATTATAAATATAGTAATATTATAATACTATATTACACTAATATATTTTATTTTATTTTAAATATTATATAATATAATATAAAATATATACTATATAATATTATAATATTAATATAATATAACATAATATAAATCAAATATTATATTTTATAATATAAAATATATTATATTATATTTATATAATATAATATATTCATATAATGCAGTATATTTGTATTCAATATATTTACATATATTTATATACAATATAGTATATATTTACATTATATATTTATATATAATATAAATATAATATATTAAATTTAGTGATATAATATACAAATGTAATATATTATTTAATATATTTAAATAATATATTGAATGTATTATTTATTTAATATATAAGTTTTTTATATTAAATTTATGTAGTATAAAAAATAATTTTTAAATTTTATTATAAAAATCTAAAATATTTTGTATTTAATATATTTTGTTATGTAAAATATTTATAAATTATGTTTTAAATAAATTAATAAAATATAAAATTATATATTTTTATAAATAAAATATAGATTTAATTTAGGGATATTTTAAAATTTTGATTTTATATTATACAATATTATCTACATGTACCAAATATAATAACCCACATTATCTATAATTTACATTGTCAGCAATTCACATTATTGGTAATTCATATTTCCTTTCAGGATTGTCTAGTAATACACGAAATGTAATTCTGAGATAATTCAGATTATTTTTTAAATGGCAATTCAGATTATCAGATAGAATAGATTACTTTTTAGAAAAATATAATAAATATAATGATATAGTAGGATTTTATTAAATTATCAGTAATCTTGGATGAATTTTTGCTATCAAATGTAATCTAAGAAGTTTTGTTTTCATGGGAATTGCATGTGGCTCACATGCGACTCATAGAAAATCACAATAACATTTCATGTGGCTTAGAGGTCTTCACGCGTGCAGGCAACAAATCACTGGGTGCCATTTCTTCAAGTGATCCGATGACCGAGAGCCATCCATCTGACAGTGACAAGGGGAAGCTAACCCGTTGAGGACTCTACGTGCGAGCTAGGTCCAGATTTTTGTGATGTCCAGCAACCCACGAGCACCTCTATGTTGATTAAATAGCCAGAAGTTTATCGATGCAATCTAAGACAGTATATGGCTATTTTAGATAAATGAGTAAGTCTTTGTGCACCGCGTGTAGTGTAGGAAATCCAATATGGCCCGCACCGCTTTTTCTTATTAGTCCATGTATATTCTAACTGGCTTGACGGGATGGGACAGAAGTCATGTTGCCCAGTGAGGCTATCCAAGAGGGGGGGTGAATTGGATTTTAAAAACTTTAAACAAGGTATGTGCCAATTCAAATCAAGTGCTTGTATTTTGCCAAAGTGTTTGTATGCTCAATGATGATATGTAGCAAAATAATAAAGTAAATGCAAGTAGAATAAAAAGCAATCACAAACACAAAAATGTATAGTAGTTTGGTGCACTCCAAGGCACCTACATCCACTCTCAAGTTTCACTTGGGAATTTCACTGTAATCACCAAGATTACAGTCAACTTATTTTCATCAGGCTCACAAGTCAAATCCCTGTTAGTTTTATTACTTAGGCTCACCAACAACCTTTATAGCTTATTTTAACGGGCTCACAAGTCAAACCCCTTGGTTTTCACAAGGCTAACCAAAAACCTAGTTGATTTTTACAAGGCTTACCAACAACCTAGTTGGTTTTTCACAAAGGCTCACCAACAATCTTAATACTAGTTTTAATCCACTTGAAACTAGTAATAACAAAAGCTCAAATATAAATATGAGAATATAAGAAAAAAGCTTTCTAAAATAAAAGCAAATATCTCATTGAAGCTCTTTGAATATTGTTGAGAAGATTATCCTCAAGTTGTTGAAGCCTTGATTGATGCTTGAAGATGGACTTTGAAGTTCTTTTTGAAACTTGAAAGCTTGAAGGCTCAACTCACTCAATAATATGAATCCTTAAAGATTTTCAATTTGATCTTCAAAGAACTTTTTAATCAATTCAAAATTTACTTTTCCTTGAGTTTTGTGGTGTTTAAATAGCCTTCCAACCCTTAAAAAACCATTTATAGTCGTTGGAAAGGAAAAACTAGCCATTAGAAATAAATTGAAAAAGTTCTGCACTTCAAAAAACTAGCCGTTACTATGCTATCAAACCTGTAAGTGTCGACACTTCAGACCATGAGTCGACACCTTGAGTCAACACTTCATCTCTAAGTATTGATACTTGACCAGAATCCTGGAATCAGCATGTTTTGTATTCTGTTTGGTCTCAGGCCTTGAGTCGACACTTGGCTGTCCATGAGTCAACACTTCAGTATGCCACTTGAAACTTTCTTCTGTGTATCAGCTCAAGCCTTTGTGAGTCGACACCTGAGTCGATACTTGACTGAAACAGTGCAGAAACTTATCGAAACTTAAGTTTTGAGCTCTTCAAAGTTCTTTCTTATATTCCAAAGTCCATAACTTGAAAATCCATGACTTCTTCAACTGAAAAATAAGGATTTAATCTTCCAATCTTAATGAGTACTTGAATCTAATAAACATACTTTAATACATAATTAGTACTCATATATACTTAAGTATTTTGTCATTCATCAAAATCAAGACCAAACTCAACAATCTCTCCCTTTTTGATGATGACAAAATATTTAAGAATATAAACATGATAAACTTAAAAGATTTGTTATAAGATCAAAATAGGGCTCCCCCTCAAAATATGATCTAAAAATATTTTTTAAAGTTTGTTCAAAATTTTCAAACTTTTCTCCTCTTACTAATTCTTTCCTTTAAGTTTACAACCTTTTATTTTCTTTTTCCTTTTGTACTTTCTTTCATATCTCTCATATTTATCATATCTCAATCACATCTCTCCTCCTTTTTCATGTTTATCATATACTCTCCCCCTTTTTGTCATCATGAAAAAGGTGGAAGGCAATACAAAGTGGGAATAAGATGAAAAGAATAGCAAGAAGAGTATCAAAATCAATAAAGCATGAATCTGATAAACTGAAACATACTAATAACAAAAATATATATTGATACTAAAACTATGACATGCAAATGTTTAAAATAATATGATATCAAAGTATTTTCAAGAACAAAATATTTTCCCCTTTTTTAAATAAGTCTTTGCTCCCCCTGAATGTTATTCTGCTTGAATATAAGGGATTATTAATCAAGAAATTTCTTAATTTTTCATGCTAAGCACGAGGAGCCTATTTAAAATACAAAGTTTTTTTTAATGCAATTTGAAAATCTTATCAAGATATGCATGATTTTCAAAACACTTTTAACATCTTTTAAAAAATAATTTAAAATCCATATAATTTTGGCATAAATGTAAAGAAAAGAGTCTAGACTCAAATGAAAGTCTTATAGCCACAAGTCAAATTATGTGAACGTAAGATTCATCAAAATCAAGCTCTTGCTCATTATCACATTCATTGGCTGTAAGTCTTGATTTGATTCTAATTAATTAGTTACAATAATTTTCAAACATACTAGTAACAGATACCAAGATTTATTTTAACTAATATATTTTTCAAAAAATATGGAAGGAGATAATTAGATTTTATTAATATAGATAGTCCTTCCTTTATCATCAAGTCCAAAAATTCAGCTAGTCCACTCTTCATATGTCTTGTATAGCCATTATTCAAGTATCATCTTCCTTTCTTCTTGTTGGGCTGCAAGACATTTCTGCAAAACATATCATGTGGACATTTTTAGTATCCAAATTTTCTTGGATCCTTTTGGGTTAGTATTTATGGCTCCTTTTGGAATCCAAATTTTTTTAGATTTGTTTATCTTACATTGATATGCTTTATGTCCAAAATTACCACAACTAAAACATGTAATATTAGAGAAAGTTGGAATAAAGAAATTTTTTTAAAATTTTTATTATTTTTGAGGATTATACCCTAACTGGCTTTGTTGAAAACTGCATGTTGATTATTCAATAATAAACTTAATTTTTTAGAACTCAACATGAATTTTTCAATAAAAAGCTTGACTTTATCAAGCTCATCTTCAAATTTCTTATTTTCCAACTCAAGATTTTTGTTCTTCTCCATTTTTGTGTTTTTGCTTTTCTATTTAGTGGTCGAGAAGTCGCTGATGAGCTAGAAGTTCTTGAGCATACCTTCCTTCAACCTTTGATTTGCCTTCAAAATCTTGAGTTAATGAAAACAAGTGATTTCATCTTTCAACACAGATGACGAATACAAAAACATTACGAGAAGAAAATGCAGATAGAGGAAGGAAGCACTGCACTTGTTATTTATTCAGGAGAGGATGAGACCCCCTTAAGATCCATCCCAAAAGAAGCTACAGAACCAGAAATAGGTAAAAAAATATATATTTTTATATAAATTTTTAAAATTTATCTTTATAGAGGAATGTTACAATATATTTTTAAAAATATTAAGTCTTTATAGTATAAAATTATGACACCATGCACAGTTTTATGACATCGTAGTTTAGAATTTATGACATCCAAGTTCAAAAACTATGATATCCTAGTTAAAAAACCATGATACCCATGTAGAAATTATAAAATAAAAGTTTGTAATCTCTTTTACCTCTAATACATGTCATCCATGGCTTGGTTTATGACTCCCAGAGTGTCAAAAATTGCCACGAATGATATAAGATTAATCAAAATGATCGAAATAGTATTACAACATCCCAATATAAAAACTATGACATCCTAGTTAAAAAACTATGACACCCTTATATAAAGTATAAAATATAAGTTTCTAATCTCTTGTACATGCAATACATGTCATTCATGGCTTGATTTATGATTCTTAGAGTATCATAAAATTTCCATGAATGCTATAAGATTACTCAAAATAGTCAAATTAGTATTACGACATTCCAGTTTAAAACCTATGACACCCTAGTTAAAAAATTATGATATCCATGCATAAATTATAAAATAGAAGTTTATAACCCCTCTACCTCTAATACATATCATCCATGCCATAGTTTATGAATCCTAGAGTATCAAAAATTATTATGGATACAATAAGATTATTCAAAATTGCTGAAACAGTTTTACAACATTTTAGTTTAAAAACTATGATATCCTAGTTAAAAAACTATGACACCTGATATGGTAGGATCACTGACATGGAACCCATGTCAGATGCCACGTCGGAGGAAGCTGCCATGTCAGATTCTTCTTCGGACTCCTTCGCCAGGCAGGTCCCTCGAGGTCAAGACACCATGGCCGAAGTCGAGCTCCGCCTCTCTCTAGACTCCTTCGCCAGGCGGCTCCCTCGAGGACGAGATAGCATGGTCAAAGTTGAGCTCCACCTCTCTCTAGACTCCTTCGCCAGGCAGCTCCCTTGAGATCGAGACATCGTGGCCGAAGTTGAGCTCTGCCTCTCTCTAGACTCCTTCGCCAGGCGGCTCCCTTGATGTCGAGATGCCTGGCCAAAGTCAAGCTCCGTCTCTCTTCAGACTCCTTCACCAGGTGGCTCCCTCAAGGTCGAGAGGTCATAGCTAAAGTCGAGCTCCACCTCTCTCTAGACTCCTTTGACAGGCGGCTCCCTCGAGGTCGAGACGCCGTGGCCAAAGTCGAGCTCCGCCTCTCTCCGGACTCCTTGACCAGGTGGCTCCCTCGAGGTCAAGATGCCGTGGCCGAAGTCGAGCTCTGCCTTTCTTCAGACTCCTTCGCCAGGTAGCTCCCTCGAGGTCAAGATGCCATGGCCAAAGTCGAGCTCCGCCTCTCTCCGGACTCCTTCTCCAGGTGGCTCCCTCAAGGTCGAGATGCCCTTGCCAAAGTCGAACTCCGCCTCTCCAGACTAGCCCCATCTTGGACAAAGGGACCAGCAATCGAGGGACATCGTCGCTCTCCTTGGGTGATGGTAAGCCATCCAAGGACCACGGAGAGGTACCTGTCAGGCTACAATAATTATCCTAGCTACCACTTATACCGAAAGGGAAGGGGTCCCTTGATCGAGGTGCTACGCTCCCTACAACCTATCTGTGACACCCAAAAGAGGAAGTCAACCTAGAAGATTCAAATCCAGGGAGTGGCTGCCCCCCGATCAAGGCTTTGCCAGGCTTCCCAACATGGAGCGACCATAAGGCATGTCAGAGCGCATGGTAAGTACCTTATCATAAATAAGGAAAGGTGCCTTATGCATGGCATGGAACATCACCGCACATACCTACAAGTGGGGGAGGATCCCAAGGTAGGCGTCTGGCAGCTATCCTAGCTTAAAAGAGCTCTCCAAGATTCCAAGAAGAAGGTAAGCAAACTAACGGGCAAGAGGGGTGACACACAAGAGAGCAACTGAGAGACTAAGTGTCCAAGGCTACCGGAGACCCACCAGAAGGGTCTCGACAGACACAGCTGATGCGGGATAACTCTAAGAATGCTAAATATGTAGTAAAAGTAGTAAACTAATTTTTTTGTGATTTTTAGATTTAGGTTTGATGGCTAAATTCTCAAAGCAAAGTAAAGAACTAGCAGGTATTAAGCAATTCTAAGAAATCATCATATCGCAGGCTGAATCATGCAAGATAAATAAAAGACAGGGCCCAAAAATTCAGAAATTCCTGGCTTAGGATAGTTAACTTCAAGCAAATCAGATAATAAGAGAAGGGAAGGTTTTTTATCAGTTAGAGATTGAAATTCAGAAGCAGCAGGGATCACTCACAACTCTGATCGGAGCCTAGAAGAAGAAGCCTTGTTTCTCTTGAATCTGATGGCAGATCTGGGCAGTCCAGGCAGCAAAGAAGGCCTCCTCAAGGGAGGGGAAGCACCTCGGGGATCTCGAAAGTATCAGAGGTTAATCAAAATAGCAATTAAAAATAAGAAAAGGAACTATGGATTGAAAGGGATCAGGATTAGGGTTAGAAGATGTCAGCCAAGGGAAGAAGGAGCTGTTGGACTTGGATGGCAGCAAGGGCTTCAATTCCTTGGACATGGCTGATCTCCAGGGATGCAAGAAGGTGCTAGGGCAGCAGGGTTTCGATCTAGGAAGACAAGGAGAGCACTCAAAGAGAGAACCAAAACTCAAACTCAAGACAATTCAACAAAATTTTAGCAAAGGTTTATTCATAAGAAAAAGATGCTTACAAGAGGGGGAGGAGTGGGGTATTTATAGAGTTCCCATGCCCTCACTAACCATGGTTACACTTGGATTACAAGTTCTCTTCCAAATTGGAATACAAGTCCTTTCCTAGCTAGGTTAGAATTATAAGGTTTAAAGGAATTAGGAGTCCTAACTAGGTTAGAATAACTTGGTCTCCTCCCACTTCTCCTTGCTTGGACTTGGTCAACTCCTCTTGGATGCCAACTCTTGGGCATGTGGACCTTAGGGCAGCAATGGGGGAGGTTGGCCAAGGTTTGGAAGCTTGGGCTTGGGCCCCCTAGAATCTGGGTTGCTTGGTCCCTGGACTGGCATATTTCTGGCATCAAAAGGGAATCTTGGTTCTCCTATTTTGGGCTTGCTTCCTGGACTTGAATTTGGAGGCCTGGAGTGCTGGGATAGCCTGGTAAATATAGGCTCCTAGTATATGGAATATTCCGAAAGCATCTGGAGAAAATCTGGTATCTGAAATGGCACCCGGAAAAAATCAGGGTACAATCAGGGCACCTAGATGTCGATTGAGCTCCCCTAAGCTGGTGTAACTGCTTTTGGCTTCAGAATGAGATTTGGTGGGACTTTGAAATAGTGTAGCTTCCTCTCTTGTACAAGAAGTGAACTCACACTGGACTCATATTGGTATATAGGACTCAATGTACTGGACTAGGTTGAGGGTTGAGATAAATCAACTAATCTCAATTTATTACAAGACTCAATTCTAATTGATTACAAAACTTTGACACATGGCTAGGTAAACAAAATAGGGCCCAGTAATCTATGTCTGATCCTGGTGCCCCCACCAATTCTCCTAGGGTGGGAGGAACTCTATCCCGTCGAGTGTGGGATAACTTGGCTCTCATAGTGCTCGAGTAGGTCTGGGTTGAATGACTGCAGATCCTCACGGGTGATCCACGAGTGCTCAGATTCTGGCCGACCTTACCACCAGACCAAATATCTTTGATAGCCTCTATTCCGGGTACATATGGCTTGATCATCCAGGATTCTCTCGATCTTATCCTCACTATTTGGTCAATTGGTTGGTGGACACTCTAGGGCAGGCTCACTCTCAAGGGAAGGGATAGGTCCAAAAAGCTCGCTAGGAATCGCTGCTGGCTCCCTATACTCTATAAGATTTGAGATGTTGAAGGTGGAACTAATGCCTAAGTTGGATGGTAACTCAAGCACATAGGCATTGGGTCCAACTCTCTTGATTATCTTAAATGGGCCAGCTCCATGAGCATGAAATTTCTTTATGGTCCCTGGAGGGAACCGTTTAGGCCTAAGCCTGATCATCACAAAATCCCCTGCAGAAAATTCTTTAGCTCTTTTTCGAGAATTAGCCAATTTCTTATATAGTTCATTACTTAGGTTTATCTTTTGGCTAATTTCTTTATGCAGTTTCCTAACATGCTGTGCAAAAGACTCAGCTGACTCAGAAACTTGTGCATATGAGGGTAAGGGGATCAAATCAAGAGGTTTATTGGGTTTGTATCCATGCACGACCTTAAAAGGACTCTTCCCTATGGACTTATTAACAGAACTATTGTAAGCAAATTTAGCTCGGGGTAACAATAGGTCTCAATTTCCGTGTGTTCACCTAAGAGGCATCTAAGAAGGTTTCCTAAGCTTCTGTTCACTACTCGGTTTGGCCATCAGTCTGTGGGTGGTAAGCAGTGGAAAATTTTAACTTGGTTCCTAATAGATGCCAAAGGGTCTTCCAAAAGTAACTAGTAAAGCAGACATCCTTATATGACACTATTATTTTAGGCAATCCATATAATCTAACCACCTGGTCAAGGAAAAGACGGGCTACTCTAGATGCGTCAAAGGTTTGAGAGCAAGGTATAAAATGGGCCATTTTAGAAAACCTATTGACCACTATAAATATTGAATCATGTTTCCTGAGGATCTTACGTAGGCCTAAAACAAAGTCCATGCTTAAGTCCTACCATGGATGGTTTGGCACGGGTAGAGGGGTATATAATCCAGTATTTTGTTTCTGCTGTTTTACAATAGCACAGGTTCTACTCTGGACACTATATTGGCAACGTCCCTCTCAAACTAGGCCAAAAGAACTGGTCCTTTACAGTTGAGATAGTCTTATTTCTTCCAAAATGACCAGCAAGGCCTCCAGCATGGGTTTCCCAAACTAAGAATTCTCTAAGTGAGGTTCTGAGAATACAAAGTCTATTGTTCTTAAACAGATAACCATCTTGAAGGGTGTATTCACTATGGGTACTAGATGGTCCTTGGGTTAAGGATTGGACAATTTCACTAAAGTCTGGACAGGTTGTATATTCGTCTTTTAACCTATCAAATCCAATGACTTCAGTGCTAATGGTATTCAACAGTAAAGCTCGTTTGCTAAGGGCATCTGCTACCTTGTTTTCGGTTCTGGCTTAGTGTTTAAGTACAAAGGTATAGGCTTGTATAAATTCTACCCTCTTAGCATGCCTAGGGTTTAGTTTCTTCTGGGAGTTCAAAAATCGGAGTGCCTTATGATCATAATATAAAACAAACTCCTGGGGTAGTAAATAATGTCTCTAGTATCTAAGAGCTTGTACTACCGCATAAAACTCTTTGTCATATGTTGAGTACTTTAATTTAGCCTCATTAAGTTTCTCACTAAAAAAGGCTAATGGGTGATTCTCTTGGCTCAAAACTCCTCCTATGCCGACTCCCGAAGCATCACAAGCTACCTCAAAGACCTTAGTAAAATTGGGTAACCTCAAGATGGGTGCTTGTGTCATCTTAGTTTTAATCTCTAGGAAGGCTCTATCTGTAGATTTGGTCCATTCAAAATTACCCTTCCTAATACAGTCAGTAATTGGTGCTACTATGGTGCTAAATCCCCTAATAAATCTCCCGTAGAAAGTGGCTAGACCATAGAAACTTCTAACTTCATGGACACTAGTGGGTACTGGCCATTCTACAATGGATCTGACCTTTTCAGGGTCAGCTGCTACACCTTCAGGGGTCACCATAAAGCCTAGGATGATAACTCTATGGGTCAAGAAATCACACTTCTTTAAATTTGCATAGAGGCTCTCTTTCCTAAGGGTCAAACAAACCTATTTAGATGCTCTATATGATCTTCATTGGTTTTACTATAAATTAGGATGTCATCAAAATATACTACCACAAATTTACCTATGAACATCCTAAGGACTTGGGTCATAATTCTCATGAAAGTGCTAGGGGCATTGGATAACCCAAAATGCATTACGGACCACTCATATAGACCATCTTTCATTTTAAAAGTTGTTTTCCATTCATCCCCAGGTCTAATTCGAACCTGATGGTAGCCACTCTTAAGGTCTATCTTTGAAAAGATTATGGCTCCTGCCATCATATCCAACATATCATCCAAGCGGGGGATGGGAAACTATACTTTACAGTGATTTTATTTATGGCACGGCTGTCAATACACATTCTCCACATGCCATCTTTCTTAGGGATTAATAGGGCTGGTACAGTACAAGAACTTAGGCTCTCCCTAATAAACCCTTTTCTAAGAAGCTCACCTACCTATCTTTGAAGCTCTAAGTGTTCAGTCAGGTTCATCCTATAATGAGGTAGGTTGGGCAAGGTAGCTCCTGGAACTAAATCAATTGCATGTTGGACATCCCTAAAAGGTGGTAAGTGGTCAGGTAAATCTTTAGAAAATATATCACTAAATTCTTTCAAGACTCCCTTGACCTCCTGAGGGTACTCTTTATCAATAGGATCATATACTTCCTTCATAGCTAACATCCAAACAGTAGTGCCCTCAGATATCTCCTTCTCTAGCTCTTTTGCAGTGATTAGGTTAATTCCAGGCTTTTTCTTCTTAAGTGAGCTAGATCCTTTCTTAATTAACTCTTGAGATGGGGTGGGGTTTATGGTGATCTTCTTCCCATAAAAAGTAAACATGCAGGCATTAGTTCGGCCATAAAGAGTGGCATCATGATCATAAAGCCATGGTCGTCCTAGGATGATACTACTTATCCCCATGGGCACAACATCACACCACACTCTATTTTGATAAGATTGAAGCTGGAGTTGGACTTGGCATCTGGATTTAATAGGTATAGAGGTGGAATATATTCATGACACCTTATAGGGGCTTGGGTAAGGAACTGGGTGTAAGCCTAGGGTTTTGACAGTCTTATGGGATATGGCATTCACACAGCTCCCACTATCTATAATTATTTTACACACATTGTCTCCAATCTTCACTAAAGTCTGTAAGATATTAGTCCTACGCCAATCTTCCTGGATTTTTTCTGGGACAAGATGCATCTAACTACCCCTGCGAGGTATGTTTGTTCAAAATCCTCCTCATCTCCTTCATATTCTTCAATTAAGTCCGGTTCAGCTTCATAGACCTCTTCCTCTTCTTCCTCATGGGGTTCAGGCTCATCTTCTACAAGCTCCCCTATGTGCAAAGACCTGGTGGGACACTGGCTAGCAAAGTGACCTACCTTATTGCACCTAAAACAGGCATTGGGGCTGGGACTTGGGTTCTTCTGAAAAACTGGTGCCTTACCCTTATCATTCTTGAAAGATATTAAGTTACTTGAGCTAGCCTGACTCGGACTAGGGTTAGGACGAGATGGATTAGGGTTGGGATGGATTGGATTGGGTTTGGGTAGACTTGGGTTTGGGTTTGGCCGATTTTGGTTAGGGTTGGGACGAGTTTGGTTGTAGCTGGGTCAGTTTGGGTAGAACTGGTTCTGGTTGGACCTAAAGCTAGGAGCGTTGGATCTAAAGGGTTCAGGTTTCCTAATTACAGGTGCTTTCTAGAACCTTTCAAAGTTTTCAGATACACGATAGGCATGGGCCATGCTATCAACATTCATAAGGTACAGCTCCTTTTGGATATCCTCTCTGAGACCATTCCTAAACCTAAAGAGGATAACTGACTCATGTTCATCTATGCCGCATCTTAGGGTGCATTCATCAAACTGGGCTATGTATTCACTCACAGATTTGGTCCCTTGTTTTAATTTCTGCCATTGATCTAAGAGACACTGCTGATAATATGGGGGATCATACTTAGCCCTAAGCTTTAATTTCATGGCTTCCCAGCTGGTAATGGGTAGGTTGCCTATCTGGTTATTGAGTCTTTTTACTTGGTCCTAGTATAATCTAGCTTGATCGGTTAGCCTGAGCTGGATAAATTGACATTTTTTCTTATCACTCAAGGTATAAAATTTGAAGTACCTATCCATACCTTCCTCCTAATCTATATATGCTTTTGGATCTAGGCTGCCATTGAAGGTGGGTGCATCTATCTTAATGCTCCTACGTAGCCTATCATCCTGGTCTTGATCCTCATGATTGGGTCTCCTATGGTTCGGATCATGATATTGATCCTAGTGTTGGTTTCCTCTATGGTTAGGCTCCCTAAATTGATCCTGGTTCTGGGGTCTCCTAGGGTTATGTTCTACAAAGGGTTCATGGGTTTGGACTCTTCTAGGGTTTTGAGGGGTAGAAGGGATGGAATCTAGGTCTGGTTTAGTGTTAGACTCTTGGGTTTTCTCTACAGTCTCCAGTCGGTTCTCAACTTGGTTAAGCCTATTGGTTAATTGGTTGATCCTAGTGGTTGCTTGTTCAAATTGTTGGTCCACTTGGTTGAATCTTTGGTTCATTTGGTCAAGCTTAGTATCGGATTGGTCAAACCTATGGTCTATTTGGGCAAGTTGGGCTTGGGTTTGGGTATTGGCTTGGGAAAGTTGATTCTGGGTCTGGATGTTGGACTGGTTTATTTGGGCAGTTAATTGGGTAACCATCTGGTCATTCATGGCTTTTATGAAAGCCTCAAAATTGGGATCCATGGTTGGGTTTGGTTGGGGTTTAGACTTTTGATATTGGGTTCCTAATCTAATAGTCATGCAACAAATCAAACAATCAAAATGAAATAATGAAACCAAGCATGCAAAAGAGAAAGAAAAAGGCTAGTATAATCTAGGGTTTCCTAGACCTAGAGCCAGAAACTGGGTGGGTCAGCTCAACTTACACCTAACCCAATAGCTAGTCTTTCCACTGGCTAGGTAGGGGGTGAGAGTGTGGGAGGCCCCCCTGCTTTCGCAGGGACCCAATTAAAAATCATAGCACCACTTAGGTCGTTTGACTCTGGATCCCCAGCCTTAGACACCAGCTTTCAGTAATAGCTAAGAGGTTAAATGAACTAGTTGGCCCACACAGCGCGGACCCGACCTGTTGATGTCTCCTAGCCCACTAGGGAAAATTAGGTCTAATTGGTTTTAATTAGGCTTGGGTTAGTATGATGATGGTGGTTTTGGGCCCAGGACAGGTGATGATATCCTGCCCTGATATGAGATTTTGAGTTGCCCTTAAGATTAGGTTAAAATGATGGCAATCAATGGCCCTAATACAATCTATAACAATCAGTAAAATAAAAATATTTTTATGAATATTTTATGCAATGACAAATTAGGTTTAAGTTGATTAGGTTAGCAATCAATTAGGCTTGGGATTGGCATGTGTGGAAGTTGATTAGGTTAGGTTTAGTCAAGATGCAGGATGTTGAAGAAATCAAAGAATTTCAATCGATGTAGAGTTTGACATAGATCCTGATGCAGAAAAAAATCAAAAAATATATGGAACAGAGGATGGATGGTGATGATGAAACCTACCAAATTTCATGTAGAAAAAAATCATATGTTGATGCAAACCTAGGGTTTCTTTGGACTGCTGCAGAAATTATCAAGATTCTATTAGGGTTTCTAATATACCAGATTTTAGAGATTTAGGTTTAGTAAAATTAATTAAAAATTTTAATAATTACCAGGACAGAACAGAAGACATGCAGTGTAAATTTCATAGAAAAATAAAATATTTAAGATACCAAAATTAGATGAAACCTAGACACCTAATGTAGTGGACAGAATGCAGAATTAGGGTTTGTGAATACAAAGCAAATAAAAAACTATCCTAAACCTACTCTAATAACAAACTGATGCGGGATGATTCTAAGAATGATAAATATGTAGTTAAAGTAGTAAACTAATTTTTTTGTGATTTTTAGATTTAGGTTTGATGGCTAAATTCTCAAAGCAAAGTAAAGAACTAGCAGGTATTTAGCAATTCTAAGAAATCATCATATTGCAGGCTGAATCATGCAAGATAAATAAAAGACAGGATCCAAAAATTAAGGAATTCCCAACTTAGGATAGTTAACTTCAAGCAAATCATATAATAAGAGAAGGGAAGGTTTCTTACCAGTCAGAGATTGAAATTCAGAAGCAGTAGGGATCACTCACAACTCTAATTGGAGCCTAGAAGAAGAAGCCTTGTTTCCCTTGAATCTGATGGCAGATCTGGGCGGTCCGGGCAGCGAAGAAGGACTCCTCAAGGAAGGGGAAGTACCTTAGGGATCCTGTAAGTGTCAGAGGTTAATCAAAATAGCAATTAAAAATAAGAAAAGGAACTATGGATTGAAAGGGATCAGGATTAGGGTTAGAAGATGTCAGTCGGGGAAGAAGGAGCTCTTGGACTTGGACGGCAGCAAGGACTTCAATTCCTTGGGCATGGCTGATCTTCAGGGATGCAGGAAGGTGCTAGGGTAGCAGGGTTTCAATCCAGGAACACAAGGAGAGTACTCAAAGAGAGAACCAAAACTCAAACTCAAGATAATTCAACAAAATTTCAGCAAAGGTTTATTCATAAGAAAAAGAAGCTTACAAGAGGGGGAGGGGTGGGGTATTTATAGAGTTCCCATGCCCTCACTAACCATGGTTTCACTTGGGTTACAAGTCTTCTTCCAAATTGGAATACAAGTCCTTTCCTAGCTAGGTTAGAATTACAAGGTTTAAAGGGATTAGGAGTCCTAATTAGGTTAGAATAACTTGGTCTTCTCCCACTTCTCCTGAGCTTGGACTTGGTCAACTCCTCTTGGACGCCAACTCTTGGGAATGTGGACCTTAGGGCAGCAATGGGGGAGGTCGGCCAAGGCTTGGAAGCTTGGGCTTGGGCTCCCTGGAATCTAGGTTGCTTGGTTCCCTAGGCTAGCATATTCCCGGCATCAAAAGGGAATCTTGGTTCTCTTGTTTTGGGCTTGCTTTCTGGACTTGAATTTAGAGGCCTAGAGTACTGGGATAGCCTGGTAAACATAGGCTCTTGGCATATAGAATATTTTGGAAGCATCTGGAGGGAATCTGGCATCTGAAATGGCACCTGAGAAAAATCAGGCACAATCAGGGCACCTGGATGTCGATTGAGCTCCCCTAAGCTGGTGTAACTACTTCTGGCTTTAGAATGAGGTCTAGTGGGACTCTGAAATAGTGTAGCCTCCTCTCTTGTACAAGAAGTGAACTCACACTGGACTTATACTGGTATACAGGACTCAATATACTGCACTAGGTTGAGGGTTGAGACAAATCAACTAACCTCAACTTATTACAGGACTCAATTCTAATGATTACAAAACTTTGACATATGGCTAGGTAAACCAAATAGGGCCCAGTAATCTATGTCTGATCCTGGTGCCCCCACCAATAGCCTTCCTGCCTAAGCTCTCCTCCATCACCACTTCTCCTGCTCTACTCATAACTCATTAATATTCTCCCAGTATATCACTTTCTCCTCCTAGCGTGGAGTCCATCTTCGAGGCTCGACCAGGAGGATCTGTTCCCCTAGATCACCACTGACTTGAGCGTCGGAGTGCCCCTACCGGGATCACCGTCCCGAGTCTCTTCTGTTTTGCAGGTCCAGACATGCAGGCAGGTCCCAGAGCAACAAGGGCGCGATCTGAGGTCGTCTTCAGCTACATGCCACGGTGGTTTAGGCGGCAACAGATTGGCATGCCGGGTAGGGGGCAGGATGCATTTTGACCCAAGCTAATCCCCTTGCGAGAAAAACCACCGAAGGCATGGTGATGACCCATGCAAGGGATATCTCTACCAGCCATGCGGGAGATCCCCCTTCTCGTGGGGACGCATACAATCCAGAGAGGGAGCTCCCCGCTCCATCGCAACCTCCTCCAGCAGATGTCCAACTGGCTACGCTCACCTAGCAAATATAGCTTCTAATTGCGGTGGTGCGCCAGTTGCAGCATTAGCACCGGTCCCTGGCCACCCACCAACAGCCAGGGACTCCCATGGCCCAAGCTGCCATGCCCCATGATAGCCTGCGATCCTTTCGAGGAAGGCCTTTGTAGTCGCGGGCCATAACAGACCACTGGAGAAGCGACAGGACCCCGGTGAAGAGACAATGGATCGAGTCTACCGACCGAGATAGCCGATCTCTGACCTTTAAGCAGGCTACTGTTAAGCACCACCAAGGTCATAGAGGCAAGGCCCCCTATCGCGTCCCCCTCAAATGCAGTCCTTTCTTCTTCTATCGACCTCGATGGAGGGCTCAACCGACGAGGCCATCAAGCACATGGTAGAGAGGTGCCTGGAGGAATAGGAGCGCAAGCTGGCGGAGCTATCCCGCCAATTTGCAAATTTGCAGGGCTCCTCCAACAAGCCTGTGGGCTACAATGCCCGTCTCCCTTTCTCCCGAGAGATCCAAGAGGAACCGATCCGGAGTCGGTTCCACATGCCGCAGGTGGATCCTTACGACGGGACCACCGACCCCCTAGACCACCTAGAGAGCTACAAGGCCCTCATGAGAGTCCAAGGGGTGATCGACGCTCTCTCTGTGTCACCTTTTCAGCCACCCTCAGGAAGGCGGCTCGAGTCTGGTTTACCCACCTCGAGCCTAAAAGCATCAGCTCTTTTGCTCAGCTGAAGCAGAAGTTTGTGGCCCACTTTGATGCCTGTCGAAAAGTACCATGCGAGATGGATAGCCTCTTCTCCATCAGACAACAGGACCACGAGCTCCTACGAGACTACATGGCCCGCTTCAAGGTTGCCGCACTAGAATCTACAACTTGGATAAGCCAGTTGCCATGCTGGCACTGAAGAGAGGGCTCAGGACTTCCCACCTGACCTACTCACTGGACAAGAAGCCATCGAAGATGTACTCCAAGCTCCTCCTCTGTGTTCAAAAATACATCTGCACCGAGGAGGTGGACCGTACGATGAGGGAGCTAGATGGGAAGTCGCTGAAGAAGCTAGCTCCTGGGAAGACGTCTGGGGTGCAGAAGCCCAGACCACCCATACCAAAATTTTTTCAAGGGCCGAAGCCGAAGAGCGGCCCCATCCTAGAAGAAAGATACACATCTCTTCTTGCTCTAAGGATGAAGATCCTCATGGAGATTGAGGGTGAGCTCTACCTGCATCGCTCACCCCCGATGAGGCCGTCTATGATCGCGACAAGATAAAGTACTGCCAATTCCACCGCGACCACTGCCACGACATTAAGGAGTGCTGCCACCTCAAGAGAGAGATTGAAGACCTCATAAGGAGAGGCTACCTCGGAAGGTTCGTGGGGGGAAAGACCTCGGCTAAACCTCAGGCACTCGCTGCTCTCCCTCTGATCCCTGAAGTTGACAACCGGTCCACCAAGAAGCCTGTGGGGATGATATGTTGGAGAATCAAGCACGCCCCCAAGAGGGCCCAGGGAGGAGAAAGTTCTAAAAATGTACTCCCGTTTGTGAGGGAGAAGGAACTGGGGTTGAAAATATAAATAATGATGCCGTGGTCATCGAAATGATGATCGCCAAGCATCCTGTAAAACGGATTATGATCGATAGTGGAAGTTTGATTGATGTCCTTTTTTATGATGCTTTCTCTAGGATGAATTTGTCCTTTGCTCAACTTAAGCCTATGCACACTCCCCTCGTTGGTTTCACAGAGGATTTCATGGGGGTCGAAGGGAAAACCACTCTCCCTGTTACTGCCAGGGTGCCATCTCGGCAGAGCACCGTCATGATGACCTTCACAGTTGTTAGGCTTCCTTCGGCCTACAATATGATCCTTGGCCATCCCGGGCTCAATCTGCTCGATGAAGTCATCTCCATCAAAAGGCTACTAGTGCAATTTCCTACTTCTTACGGTGTTGGGAAAATGAGGGGGGCACCTCAGCCGATCCAACACTGTCTCCAAGCCATCCCCGGGACTAGCAACTCCGAGGAGGACCCTAGTGCCGATGACCTCGACCAAAGGATGGAAGACCCCAGAGGTGGCCCAATCGAGCACCTACTATCATATCCGCTTGGAGCCAACCTGACAAAGATGGTGCAAATTGGGGCCCACTACGAGACGAGGAGCGGCCCACCTATTGGAATTCCTTCGAGCGAATGCAGACGTGTTTGCCTGGATGGTGACAGACATGCCAGGGATTCTCCCTGACATCATCACCCATAGATTGAGCATCGACCCAAAGTACCGTCCTGTCTAGCAAAAGAAGAGAAGCTTCACCCCGAAGAGGTAATGGGCGATCAACGAGGAGGTGGATAAGCTCCTCGTAGCCGGCTTTGTCCGTGAGGTATAGTACCCCAACTAGCTAGTGAATATAGTCATGGTCAAAAAGAGCAATGGAAAGTGGAGGATCTGCGTGGACTACACCGACCTCAATCGAGCCTGTCCGAAGGATAGCTTCCCTCTGTCAAAGATTGACCAACTGGTAGATGCCACCTTGGGGCACCGCTTGCTCTCCTTCATGGATCATTCTCTGGATACAATCAAATCCAGATGCATCCGGAGGACGAGGAGCACATTGCCTTCATCACCGATCGAGGGACGTACTACTACCGGATGATGCCTTTTGGCTTGAAGAATGCTGTCACCACATGCCAGCGGCTGGTCAGTCGGGACTTCAAGGATCAGATTGGCTAGAACATGCAAATATACATGGACAACATGCTTGTTATGAGCAAACCGAAGTTCAACCATGTCGTCGATTTGGTAGAGGCCTTCCATGATCTCCGGATGCACAAGATGAAGCTGAACCTGGTGAAATGTGCCTTCGGTGTAGCGACAGGAAAGTTTCCTTGGTTTCATGGTCATCCAAAGGGACATCGAAGGAAATCCAGAGAAGATCCAAGCAATCATCGACATGGAGCATCCCATATCAAAGAAGCAGGTCCAGTGCTTGACCGGCCGGATTGCCACCCTGAGTAGGTTCATCTCGAGGTCGGCTAATGTTGCCCAGAAATGGAGCCCAAGAGGGGGGGTGAATTGGGTCTTTTAAAAACTTAAAGCAATAATGTGCAGGCTTTGTGGTGTTTGTGAGTAACGAAATTGATGCACTAGATTATATGCAACGGAAAGCAATAAATAGAGTGCAAGAAGTAAAGAGAAAGAGATAGAAGAGACAATCACACACAAACACAAGGTTTATAGTGGTTCGGTGCAAACCTAGCACCTACATCCACTCCCCAAGCCACCCTTGGGAAATCCACTATAATCTTTCCAAGATTATAGCCGACTTGTTTTTCCAAAGGCTCACAAGTCAAAACCTATGTTGGTTTTATCACCTAGGCTCACCAACTAACCTTTACACTTGTTTTATCTTCGGGCTCACAAGTAAACCCTAGTTGGTTTTGTCCCTTTGGCTCACCAGCAACCACAACAACTTACTTTCAAGAAACCCTTGAAAGCTAGGTCAAAACATAAGAGAATTTCATATGTACAATTCAAAATAAACAAAACAAACTCTCTTCAAGAGTAGAATGAAAGCTTCGAGACTCAAGTTGATGCTTTGTCTTGTCTTCTCCTTGGAATATTCTTCAAGCTCTCTTTTTGGAAAGATGAAAGGATGGGCTTGTAAGCTTTTTCAGGGAATCACACTTTAAATGGCTTTTGAAGTGAAGTTCTTAAGGGAATATTGGCTTTTGAGCTTTTAATGGACTTCAATGCTTCAAGAATGAGTTTGGTGAAGCTTAAATACTTCAAAAACTTCAAAAAAATGGTTTGTGACCGTTTGAGCTTCGAATCTAGCCGTTGGGAGCTTGAAAAGATATTTTTGCAACTCAGAAAAATAGATTCGTTAGGGCTGTCAGAACCCGAGTGTCGACACTTGGCTATCAGGTGTCGACACTTGACTTCCAGGTGTTGACACTTGAACTTTCAAGTGTCGACACTTGATTCACAGGTATCGACACTTGACACAAAAACACTCCATTGGCCAAGTTCTGGATTTTCAAAAAGTCTTAGACCTTGAGTCGACACTTGGAAACTTAAGTGTCGATACTTGAGTTTCAGGTATCGACACTTGAATTCTGGGTGTAGACACTTAGCATGCCAAGGAGTTTTTCTGCATGCCAAATGCTGAAGTGTCGATACTTGACTTCCCAGGTGTTGATACTTGGTTCTGCAAAATTTACAATTAAGTGCAATTTAAACCAAAAACACAAGTGTTGAATATGAAACTTAAATTCAACTTAAATAAGCAATAAATGAACTCATTTAGCCCCTTTTTGCATGGAAAAGACTTCTCAAATTATGAAATATGCTTCATACCATAGCATGCCACGATACTTTAATTTTGAGAATTTGAAATGCTTATTTCTTGAAAACTTATAACTAGAAATAAACATTAGCATACAATATGTACTCAATATTTTGTTATTCATCAAAATCACTAGGTAGAGCCAACAATTTTTCCTTTTTGATGATGACAAAACCTTGAGTATATCAACATTTAATTTCAAATTTCAGATATGATAATTCATAAATATGATTTCAAGCTAATATATCCATAACTTGCGTAGTTAAGAAGGATGAATCTCCCCCTTAGTTAGACAATTCTAATCAGAACAAGCAGTATGCAATATTGGTATCAGATCAAATTTGAAATTCAGATTAATAAAGATAATTCTACTCTCCCTTTTTATCAATCATTAGAAAAAGGGAGTAAGCTCCCCTCAAAACGAGCATGGAGACAAAAAGTAGTAGAGTATTAGAGTTGATACAAGAAATAGTTTTTCAAGAGTTAACAGGTATCAGAGCCAAAATCAATCAAGTAAATGTATATCTATCAAGTAATGTAAACAATCAAGCTGTCAAAATCAATCATAGTAATTCAAAAATTGTAATCATCAAGCTGAAATGCATATATATATATATATATATATCTGTCAAGTAATGTTTTCAGTACAAAATTTGCTGACTCATCAGCAACACTGAAACAATCAAAATACATCATGAGACATAAATTATAAATAACATGAGACATAAATAACATACAACAAAATAAACATCTATGAGTCTAATCCTCATCAGATAGGATCTCAAAAGATATAGGGCCGGTAATCCTAGACCTATGGGCTAAACCTCTAGGAGTCTTCAAAATACCATGACTCCGAGTCCTAGTAGAAGGTCCAAAGTGGGGTACAACCCTAGAAGATCGAGTAGAGGGAGGTGGAAGAGTCTCAACAGGAGTGACAAAAACTGGATCAGTGGAGACAAGTATGCCAATCGAATCAGCAGGAGGAATAATAGGAGACTACAGCTCTCTGTTGACTACCTCATATCCATCTGTGCCACCATCACAGTCACTATCACTGTCGTCATCAATAATATCAGTAACTCTATCCTCAATTCCATCAGCACGGTCACCACCATCAATAGTATCATCATGTCCATCTTGGTGGTCGTCATCATCATCATCATCACTAGCATCAGGAGATGGAGCTGCAGGTGTGCTGCTAGAGGTAGAAGGGATCTCAGTAAATCCTCGATACGAGTGAAACCCTCCTCCATAGTCCGACGAATCTCAGCATGCTCCAAGGTCGTATGTGCTCAAAGACCCTCAATCTCGATGCATAATTGGGTCATGCGGATATCCAATCCAATCATCTCACTCCTGAGATCTATGAACTGCTGTCTCGCGTGCTCCTTAAAAGATATGTCAGTAGAAGGTGGAGGAGGACCCGAAGGTGTAGCTATAGGGGTCACCGGCTCTGCCTCTAATGCAGGAGCAGCCTGAGGAGGTGTACTGACTGGCCCTGATGGCCCGGCCTCAGCCTCTCTGATCTCGTCCACCTCGTCTGGCTCCTGTCCAGACTCTCTCCTAACCCAGCGACCTGCGACCAACCGATATCCCATGCGGTGTAGCGACTGCTCGTCATAAACATCGATATGTAGAATCTCCTTGGAGATCTCCCCCTCCAAAGGAACTCTACAAGCTCTAAAAAGATGGGTCAGCACCATCCCATTGGGTAAATAGTGTCGCCTCTGAGTTGCTGCATCATGCATCTGAGTCAACATCGATGAGGGAATATCAACCTGTATCCTCTGAGTCAGACTGACCATCAGCATCAACTCTCTTTCTGTGATGAAGTCTAATCTTCCAGTCTTCGGAAGTAGGATACAAGCGGTGATGTGATGTAGAAGGCGCATCTCCACTGACAACTGGTTCGCGGTGACTACAGTCACACCACGAATGTCCTCTCACTCAAGAATATATCTGAAAGTAGCCTCCCCATCCTCAACAGAGAAAATACAAGCACCACGGTGAGGAATCTTCCATACTCTGCTCAAAAGCTCCTCGGTCAATGAGATCTCCACACCCCTGATGGTGGTGCTCCATAGTAGTCGACGGCAATCCAAAGCACCATGAAACTCCCTCACTAGATGGGGAAAGCATCTCTCCTGCATGGTGCAAAAAGATACTAATCTGGCATCAGTGAGTGTCCACCGAATCTGGAAGTGTTGTCTATCGAAGAACTCTAGGTCGATCCGTCTGCCAGATGCCACGGCCTTCCCTGCCATCCTCTCTGTAGGGGGGAACCTAGAGCTGCTGAACTACTGGCCTATCCTGCATCATGTTTGGCCTTTGTCCTCCTCTCAGAACCATGTCCAGACCTACTCCTAACAGCTAGCCTCTTCCTCGGACCCATCATAATCAAGCTGAGCAAGAATGGAAGAAGGTAAACAGACTAAAGTGGGGACTGGTTTAGGTTGGGAACTACAGATCGTCCTTAAGGAGACTAAATTTACCTAAAAGAAGGATACTAGTTTAAGAGAAGCTAGTATTTGATTTTTGAAAATAGGGATAAAATAAAAAAAAATTTCTCAAAGACATGAAATTGAAAGTTGAAAAGAGGGAAGTTTATCTCAATCACGTAAAACACACTTGGGTTAAAACATTAATCCCTATATATAAAAATACATTTGTGTTTATAAAACATATTTGGGTTGAAACTCAAATACATTTTATAAAACTAGTGAACTAGGACTAGTTGAAATATATAAAATAAACTAAACACATGGGATTAGGGTTAAAACCAAAGTACATTTGGATTTTAGGTTAGAAATAAGTAATCAAACAAAATAGTGGAAATGGGGATAAAATACCATGAAATCATCACAAATATCCCTTCCACTCGAATGAAATCCTAACAAATTGCTTAGAAATATGTATTTGGAGTGAAACCCTTGAATATTTCAGCCAAAAACCCAATCCAACAGTGAAATTAAGAGAAATGGATAGAATGTGTGAGAAATCGGTCAACAATCCATGGGAAATCCAAGATAAATACATTCAAACATGATTTCCACCAAATGGAGTCTTAGAAATGATTTAAAACTCTGAAAAATCCAAGTTAAATACATTAAAATGAATAGATAATAGAGAATCTAGGTTACATGATTTTAAAAAATGAGAAAAAGAGAGAGAGAGATTACCTGATTTCAGTGGGGTAAAGAGGGAAAGTGTGGATTTGGAAGCTAGAGGAGTTTTTGGGGACCACTGGAGCTCGAGAGAAAATATGGGAAAGTGAAAATCAAAACCTCGATTTGTCTTAAAAAAATAGAATTTTTTCGTGAGTGGTGTCGACACTTGGAATTTCTCAAGTGTCGACACTTGGTCAGGTGTCGACACTTTGCAAAATCCAAGTGTCGACACTTGGCCAAGAAATTCCAAAAAAATCTGTAAAAATCTTCAAAAAATCAAAGATGTTTTTAAAAGCTTTTGGGACTTAACATTTTTGAGTAAAAACAACTTGGGTAAGATGGAATTTGAGAGAGTTCTAGGAGAATGGATCAATGATACCTAACTCTCTTCTAATCAAACAAAATCTCTCTTTACTCAATGGTTTGGTAAACACATCAACTAATTGATTATCAATACATACAAATTCAAGTACTACATTAGAGTTTTATACATGATCTCTTATAAAATGATCTCTTATTTCAATGTGTTTACTTCTTGAATGTTGTATAGGATTCTTAGTTAGATTGATTGCACTAGTATTGTCACATCTTATGGGTGTCTTAATTAGTTTAATGCCAAAGTCTTCGAGCTGTTGTTTGATCCATCAGAGTTGAGCACAATAGTTTCCAACTGCTATATATTCGGCTTCCGCCGTAGATAGAACAACTAAATTCTATTTCTTGCTACTCCATGAGATCAAATTTACTCTAAGAAACTGACAAGTTCTACTAGTACTTTTACGATCAAGTTTACACCCAGCAAAGTCAGCATTAGAATAAGCAATCAATTCAAATGAAGAATCTCTAGAGTACCAAAGACCAATTTTAATTGAGCCTGATAGATATCTAAGTATGCATTTAACAGCCAAAAGATGGGACTCTTTAGGATTGGACTGATATCTAGTACACATACAAACACTAAACATAATATCTGGCCTACTGGCAGTTAGATATAACAATGAACCAATCGTGCCACGATATCGTTTTTGGTCTACAGATTTACCTGACTCATCCTTGTCAAGTATATAGGAGGAGCTCATAGGCGTACCTAATGGCTTGGTGTTCTCCATCCCAAACTTTTTGAGTATTTCTTTTGTGTACTTAGCTTGGTTGATGAAGATCCCCTCTTTGGTTTGCTATATTTGGAGTCTAAGAAAGAAGTTCAGTTCTCCCATCATGCTCATCTCGAACTCACCCTGTATTAGCTTTGCAAACTCTTGACAAAGAGATTCGTTAGTAGCACCGAATATGATATCATCAACATATATTTGTTTACTAAGAGATCATTATTCTTTTTCTTCAAAAATAAAGTTTTATCAACATTACCTTCTGTAAAATCATTTTTTAGCAAGAAAGAGCTTAAACGATCATACCAAGCTCTAGGAGCTTGTTTCAAACTATACAAAGCTTTATGAAGTTTAAAAATATGGTTTGGAAATTCAGGATTTTCAAAACCAGGCTGTTGTTCAACATAAACCTCTTCTTCGATAAAACCATTCAAAAAGATACTTTTAACATCCATTTGAAATAATTTAAAATTCATAAAACAAGCAAAAGCCAACAATAGCCTAATTGCCTCAAGTCTAACCATAGGAGCAAAGATTTCATCAAAATCAATCCCTTCCTCCTGATTGTATCCTTTGATAACTAGTCTAGCCTTATTTCTTGTAACAATACCATTTTCATCAAGTTTGTTTCTAAAAACCCATTTGGTGCCAATAATTGAAACATTTGAAGGCCTATCTACAAGTGTCCAAACATTGTTTCTTTTAAATTGGTTATGTTCGTCTTGCATAACATTTATCCAATTACAATCTTTTTCAGCTTCTTCAATCATTTTAGGTTCAATCCGAGAAACAAATGCTAAGTAATCACAAACATTCCTAAGAGATGATCGAGTACTTACACCTTTAGATGGATCACCAATGATAAGTTCTTTGGGATGACCATGAGCATACCTCCATTCTTTGGGTAGAGGATCAATTGTAGATGTGTTTTCATTACCTTGTGCTTGATCTCCTTCATTGTTTTGATCAATTTCTTGTTCCTTAGCTGGCTCTTCATTGTTGTTTACTTCTTCAGTTCTTTTAGTACTTGTTTCATCATTAAGCACATCTTCTTTTCTAGAAGATTTCTAGTCAAATTCATCAAACACAACATGCATGGATTCTTCAACAACAAGTGTTCTTCTGTTGAAGATCCTGTATGCCTTGCTAGATGTAGAGTAGCCTAGAAAGACACCCTCATCTGACTTGGCATCAAATTTGTTTAAATTATCTTTACCATTATTTAAGATGAAACAACAGCATCCAAAAATACGAAAATATCGAATTGAAGGTTTTCTACCATTCCAAAGCTTATACGGTGTTTTCTTTAAAATTGGTCGAATTAAAACACGGTTTAAAACATAGCATGTAGTGTTTATGGATTCCGCCCAAAAATATCTAAGTAGGTCATTTTCACAAAGCATGATGCGTGCCATTTCTTCAAGAGTTCTATTTTTTCTTACTACCATCCCATTTTGTTGAGGTGTCCTAGGTGCTGAAAAATTATGATAAATGTCATTTTCAATAGAAATTTTATCAAATTCAGAGTTTTCAAATTCGGTTCTATGGTCACTTCTCAAAGATACAATTGAAACACCTTTTCCATTTGAAACTCTTTTATGAAATCTAAGGAATTCAGAAAACGTTTCATCTTTGTGTGCTAAAAACATGACCCATGTAAAACAGAAGAAATCATTTACAATAACTAGACCATCCTTCTTACGTCTCAAACTAGATGTTCTAGTTAGCCCAAAGAGGTCTATATGAAGCAATTCTAAGGGTCTAAATGTACAGATTACTTCTTTTTGTTTAAAAGAAGATTTGGTCTGTTTTCCAAGCTGGCATGCACCACAAATCTTATCTTTTTCAAAACTGAGTTTTGGTAAATCTTTTATCAAATTCTTTTTACTAAGTTTTGAAATCAAATGCATACTAGCATGTCCTAGTCTACGATGCTAAAGCCAACTAGTTTCATTGATCTTGGCTTTCATTGCCACTAGGCATTGATCATTTAGAACAGGAAGATCATCAAGATCAACCATATAGATATTGCCATGCATATGATCAATGAACTTGATGCCATTATCATCTAAACTAGAAACAATGCACAAAGAATATTCGAACGTAACTTTAAAATCCTTGTTACAAAACTGACTAATGCTAAGTAAGTTATGTTTCAAACCATCTATATACAAAACATTATCAATATAAGTAGAAGGGGTGATATAGACTTTACCAATTTCAACAATTTTGCCCTTATCATTATCACCAAATGTCACATTACCACTATTTTGATATTCGAGTGATGAGAACTGCTCCACATCTCCGGTCATATACCTTGAGCAACCGCTATCGAGGTACCACATTTTTTCTTATTGGTTGCAAGGCATACCTACAATAAAAATCAAGTGGAGATTTTAGGTACCCAAGTCATCTTGGGTCCTCTTAGGTTAGTGGCAATGGTTCCTTTTGGAACCTAGATTTTCTTAACATTACTCAATTTTTTCTTATTGCACAAGTAAGATTTATGCTTTGAATCTAGTCTACACTCCTGTCCATCTAATATTCTTAATAAGGTGTTGAAATAAGTGGTTCCCGATTCAAAGGCCCCATAGTTTCCTTCCTCTGGCTCATGAAATTCATCAAACAACCATAGGTCATAGTAATTATGTGCCCCGGTAAAGTCATTTCTCCTTGCACTTGCAAAATATATTTTCAATACTTTTGCTAGGAAAAAGAAGATTAGTGTTTTCTGTGTGCTGGGTTTCCCATATACATACATTTGTTTTGTTTTAATGGGCCTTCCAAAACATAGTTGACAAGCAATCCAATCCAAGAGTAAGTATTTTTCCTTCAAGTCTTCTATATCATATTCCCTAGGATTTTCGTGTTGATGTAAGTATGCAGTAATACGCTCTTGTACTGTGGTTTTTATCTCCTTAACAACTTGCAAATCCTCATATACAGCTCTCATTCCCGAATAGTATCTTATGCATGCTTCAGTTAACTGTTGGTCGTCGTAAATATGGTACCATTCTTTTATATCTCTTAATTTTTTAATGATATCTCCCTTTGTGTTTTCGGTCTTCCTACTTTTTTTGTGTTGCTTCCTTTTTTTTATCATACTTTTTATATCTTCTAGTTTTGTATCCTCTCCCCATAGTATTGGATTTTTGTCTTCTTTCATTACGTATTCACATAGAGCTGCCCACGATTTTCTTGTTTTCACATCCAACTGAGCTCCCTCAAATTCAAGAAATTTATTCCTTATTTCTTTTATAAAGGTATACCTGCTTACTAGGGTACATACGGCTGCATGATAGTGATATCCCTCCTGTTCATGATTCTCCTGAGCAATTAGAATGCTTTTTACACATTGATTTTTAAAGCATTCTAGTATCCTTAGTAGTACTTCTTTCTTATCCACTCCCCTTTTCTCTGCGTGACTAAAGGTTATCAATATAAATACTCGATTGGCATTGGTTATATATTTTTTCATGTTTTTATTTTATCTTTTTTTAGCGAGTGAGTAGGTGTTTCTTTCCTTCTGTTTTAGCGAGTGCAGCGAGGGGTGAATCCCCGAGCGAGTGAGCTCTTCTATCTTTTATGTTCTTTTTAATTGAACCTACCAAGTGTTCCCGCCACCCCTTATCACAGTACCACAAGCACAACAAGTAATGGATGAAGATGCAGGCACAAAGAAATTTTTAAAAATTTTTGTTTCTTCTGAGTTCTAAAACCTAAATCGGCTTTATCAAAAATAGCTTTTTGATTATTTAAAAGCATGTTTAATTTTTTAAAACTATATGTAAATTTGTCAACAAAAGGTTTTAATTTTCAATTTCTTCTTTATATTTTTTATTTTCTTCTAAAATTTCTTTGCTTTGTTTTGAAAGATTTTTATTTGATACAAAAAGGTTTTTATTTTTCAAAAGTTCATTTTCTTTTTCAAGACTAGCAATCTTATTATTTAACTTTTTATTTTGAAGAAGTAGGCAATCATTTTCATTAAAAAACTTGTCATTAGCTTTGACTAAATCTAGATTTTGCCTTTTTAGTTCTTTATGTTTTGATTTTAGTTTTGAAATTCTATAACTAACTTATCAAAAACTTCATGCAGTTTATCAAATGTAAATTCATTTTCAGTTTCAGATAGTACCTTGTCATGATCCGCGATCAAATAGAAGTTTGCAACTTCTTGTTGTTCTTCTTCAGAGCTAGAGTCATCGCTGTCACTCTAGGTTGCCATCATGGCCTTCTTTCTTAGTTTTCTTCTGCTCTTCTTAAGTAAGGGGTAGTCCATCTTGAAGTGGCCCAGTTGCTTACATTCAAAACATGTGGGATGCTCCTTATCTTTCTCCTTTTCTTTCTTTTTGCTTGGCTCACCTTTTAGAGGTTTCTTCTTGAAGTTGTATCTCTTCTTCCTCATGAACCTTCTGAACTTTCTTGCCATTAGAGCCATCTCATCATCTTCATCTTCTTCTTTGGATTCATCGCTTGACTATTCTCTTGCGGTGGATTTGAAAGCGATGACTTTCTTCTTCTTTTCTATATCCACATTCTTTTATCTTAAGGAAAGCTCATAAGTCATCAATGAGCCTAATAGTTGCTCGAGGGATAGAGTGTTGACATCCTTGGCTTCCTCTATGGCCATTACCTTGGTGTCCCATGAAGCCGGAAGAGACCTGAGAAGTTTATTTACAAGTTCACCATTAGATACAATCTTTCCTAAGCTTCTCATGCTATTCACAATATTTGTAAACCTAGTATACATCTCACTAATAGATTCAGTAAGTTCCATCTTGAACATTTTATATGTGTGATTGAGCATGTTAACCTTAGTAGTTTTCACTTGATATGTATCCTCATGGGTAACCTCAAGTGTGTCCCATATTTTCTTAGCGGAGAAACAATTAGATATTCTATTGAATTCACTCGGATCAAGAGAGCAATACAATAGATTCATAGCCTTCGCATTAAGTTCTATTTGCTTAATATCATTCTCATCCCAATCATCTTCCATTTTTGGAGTGAGAATGCCATTAACCAACATAGTAAGCTAATGAGGACCTTTTATGATTGTCCTCCAAAGATTATAATCCATGGCTTGAATGAATATGCGCATGCGAGTTTTTCAATATGTGTAATTCATGCCATTAAATAGTGGGGGACGGTTTGAAACTTGACCTTCAACAACACCCATTCCTATTGGGGCTACCATAATCTTTCACTCAAGATCCTTGGACCTATAAGAGAGTACCGGTGCTCTGATACCACTTGTTGCCCAGAAATGAAGCCCAAGAGGAGGGGTGAATTAGGTCTTTTAAAAATTTAAAGCAATAATGTGCAGGCTTTGTGGTGTTTGTGAGTAACAAAATTGATGCACTAGATTATATGCAACAGAAAGCAATAAATAGAGTGCAAGAAGTAAAGAGCAAGAGATAGAAGAGACAATCACATACAACCACAAGGTTTATAGTGGTTCGGTGCAAACCTAGCACTTACATCCACTTCCCAAGCCATCCTTCGAAAATCCACTATAATCTCTCTAAGATTACAGCCAACTTGTTTTTCCAAAAGCTCACAAGTCAAAATCTATGTTGGTTTTATCACCTAGGCTCACCAACTAACCTTTACACTTATTTTATCTTCGGGCTCACAAGTTAACTCTAGTTGGTTTTGTCCCTTTGGCTCACCAACAACCACAACAACCTACTTTCAAGAAACCCTTGAAAGCTAGGTCAAAATACAAGAGAATTTCAGATATACAATTCAAAATAAACAAAACAAACTCTCTTCAAGAGTAGAATGGAAGCTTTGAGGCTCAAGTTGATGCTTTGTCTTGTCTTCTCCTTGGAATATTCTTTAAGCTCTCTTTTTAGAAAGATGAAAGGATGGGCTTGTAAACTTTTTCAGGGAATCACACTTTAAATGGCTTTTGAAGTGAAATTCTTGAGGGAATATTGGCTTTTGAGCTTTCAAAGGACTTTAATGTTTCAAGAATGAGTTTGGTGAAGCTTAAATACTTCAAAAACTTCCAAAAAATGGTTTGTAACCATTTGATCTTCGAATCTAGCCATTGAGAGATTAAAAAGATATTTTTGTAATTCAAAAAAATAGATCTGTTAGGGTTATTAGAACCCAAGTATCGACACTTGGCTGTCAGGTGTCGATACTTGACTTCCAGGTGTCGACACTTGAACTTTTAAGTATCGATACTTGATTCACAGGTGTCGACACTTGACACAAAATACTCCATTGGCCAAGTTCTGGATTTTCAAAAAGTCTCAGGCCTTGAGTCGATATTTGGGAACTTAAGTGTCAACACTTGAGTTTCAGGTATCGACACTTGAATTCTGGGTGTCTACATTTGGCGTGCCAAGGAGTTTTTCTACGTACCAAATGTTGAAGTGTCGACACTTGACTTCCTAGGTGTCGACACTTGGTTCTGCAAAATTCATAATTAAGTATAATTTAAACCAAAAACACAAGTGTTGAATATAAAACTTAAATCCAACTTAAATAAGCAATAAATGAACTCGTTTAGCTCCTTTTTGCATGGAAAAGACTCCTCAAATTGCAAAATATGCTTCGTGCCACAGCATGCCATGATACTTTAATTTTAAGATTTTGATGTGCTTGTTTCCTGAAAACTCACAACTAGAAATAAATATTAGTATACAATATGTACTCAACGTTTTGTTATTCATCAAAATCACTAGGTAGAGTCAATAGCTGACCGCTGATTACCCTTCTTCAAGGTGCTATGCAAAGTGCAGGACTTCGCCTGGATTGAAGAATGCAAGGCAGCCTTCGAGGAGTTAAAGAAGCTCTTGGCATCTCCACCATTGCTCTCCAGACAGGAGGAGGGAGAAGAACTCCTGCTATATCTGGCAATCATCCTAAGGGCCGTCAGCTCGATCCTTGTCTGCACAGATGAGGATGGATCCTAGAAGTCGATGTACTATGACAGTAAAATTCTTTGGGATGCGGAGATTAGGTACACCCACTTAGAAAAGTTAGTTTTTGCTCTAATAATATCTACCCAACACCTCATGCCATACTTTAAAGTGCATCCTATTACGGTCATGATGGACCAGTCGCTAAGGGCCATACTTAGCCATCCCGAAACATCTGGGCGCTTGGCTAAATGGTCTCTAATGCTGAGTGAGTTTGACATCTCATATCGGCTAAGGCCGTCTCAGAAGGTCCAAGTGCTGGCTAACTTCCTGGTTGAGTGCGTTGGCATGAGCGAGGAGCCTGAGGAGACCACCTCGACCTCAGCACCTCGGCTAAAGCCTGTTACCAAGGAAGAGACATGGGTCCTCCATATGGACGGTGCATCCCACTCAAGAGGGAGCGGAGCGGGACTCATCCTTGCCAACGGGGATGGGGTCATGGCTGAATGTGTACTTCGCTTCCAGTTTGCAGCAACCAACAATCTGGCAGAGTACGAGGCACTCCTCGTAGGACTCAGAGTCTCCCGCGAGTTGGGTGTACCGAACCTGAAGATCTTCATCGACTCCCAGCTGGTGGCTATTTAGGTCTCGGGGGAGTATAAGGCCCGAGATGCCCAGATGATGAAGTACTTAGAGTGGGTCCGTTTAAGCACGATGGGTTTTCGGTGCTTCAGCATATCCCACATTCCTCATAGGAAGAATGCTCGTGCCGATGCTCTGTCAAGACTCACGACCCTGCCGGACTCGTTACTTGGGTGCACCTACATAGAGTACCTGGAAAATCCTTGCTATGAAGCTCCCAGAGAAGTCCAGTAGGTCACCCTAGAGCTCAGCTAGATGGATCAGTACATCAGATACATCACCGATGGCATCCTACTGGAAGATTGGATAGAGGCCGACCTCGTCAAGAAGAAGGCCGCATGATTTGCCCTGATGGACGGATAGCTCTACCACTGGTCCTACTCCTATCCGCTCCTGAAGTGCCTGAGTACCGCAGAGGCAGCCTTTGTGCTCCAAAAAATATACGAGGGCCTCTACGGGAATCATGTCGGAGGGAGGACACTGGCGTACAAAGCCCTCCATCAGGGATACTACTGGGAAACTATGAGGGAGGACGCCGCCAATTTTGTGAGAAGGTGCGATTGCTGCCAGCGCCATGCTTACATACAACATCAACCAACGGTGCCACTCTCCCAACTCTTCATACCTTGGCCATTCATCTAGTGGGGAATGGACATCCTCGATCTATTCTCTCTTGCTTCTGGGCAGTGCAAGTTCCTGATAGTGGCTGTCGACTACTTCACCAAATGGGTAGAGGCAGAGCTCTAGCATGGATTATCAAAGCCAAGGTCCACTAGTTCTTTCGGAAGTCGATCATCTGCCATTTTGGACTCCCCCACAGCATCATCACCAACAATGGATGGCAATTCGATAACTGAGAGTTCGAAGATTTCTGCACTGACCTCGATATTCAACATCACTTCACCTCGGTGGCTCACCCCCAGACCAACGGGGAGGCCGAGGTGACGAACCAAACAATTCTCCAGGGATTTCGAACTAGGTTGGACCAGGTCAAGGGTAGGTGGGCGGAAGAACTCCCTAGCATTCTTTGGGCCTACCACACAACACCCAGGATGGCCATGAGTGAGATGCCTTTTAGCCTTGTCTTTGGCATGGAGGCCATCATCCCTGTTGAACTCAGCGTACCTACACTATGGGTGGAGCAGTATGATGAGGCAGAAAATCCGACCTACCTTCTTCTCAACCTGGACCTCTTCGAGGAAACAAGAGACAAGGCTCGACTCCATATGGTGGCCTATCGACAGTGCATAGCTTGGTACTACAATGCACGGGTGAGGCAAAAGATCTTCTGCCCAAGCGACATGGAGCTACGTCGGGCTGAAGATTTCCAACCCCGGGAGTGCGGCAAGCTCTCGCTATACTAGGAGGGTCCCTATTGGGTGGTCGAGGCTCTTTCCCATGGAGCCTACTACCTAGCAGAGCTGGACGGTGCCAGATTCTCTCGGACTTGAAATGCCAACAATCTGAGAATGTATTACCAGTGATGTAAGGCCTTCCTCCATTAATAATAAAGATCCCCTTTGTGCAAATCACTTGTTCCTTGCAGGGATGCCGCTGCTTGACCCCAGGTTTGGCAGGCCAAGCCCAGAAACTCCTGAAGCTCGGCACTCTAAGCTCGGAAACTCCTGAAGCCTGAAACTCCAAGCTCGAAAACTTTTGAAGCCTGGCACTTTGTAGCCACCTTACAGCTCATGAGGTGGAAAGGACTCACCAAGTCAAAGACTTCCTTCTTAGCCGCCCGGTGTGCCCGGAGCTCGGCAAGAAAAAGCCCGTGGACTCAAAGCCTCAGGGTGCAGCGCCACAGCAAAGAAGTGCACATGGGCAGTTAAGGAGAAAAGGAGGGAAAGTCTTAAGAGCACTGAGACTACAAAATAACACAAGTGAATGAGGCAAAAGAAAGCTTCATTAATAACCCTTCAAGTCCTTACACTTTCTCTGGGCCCCGACAGGCTGGCAGCCCGAACAGAAATAAAAAGGAAATGAAGGATTACAGAAGATGGAGATCCCTAAGCTACGCAGTCGGCTCTTTCCTGGGATGGCACATAATCTGGGTGTTGTCTTCTAGGACCTCTGGCGGTGGGGCCACGTTCGGGACTTCCACTGGTGGTGGGGCCACGTTCGGGACTTCCACTGGCGGAGCTTCATCGACGACAACCACGAGCTCCTCCAACTCGATCAAGGCCAAGTTCGGGCTCCTGCACGGAGCAGTAGGGAAGGCGAGACCATCCAGGTTCATGTCCGATAGGAGCTCCTCCACCCTGGCATGGCAGAACATGAACCCTTTGAAAAAGGAGTCCGTGGCCAACTCGTGGAACTCGGTGTCAAACTCCGACGAGGCCTTGTATCTAGCCACTGCCTCGACGGCCTCCATCGAGTCGACTGCTACCACAGCCTTCTCTTAGGTGGCTGCGACCTTCCTTTTGGTGGCTACGGCCCGCCCCTTCGCCGCCTCCAGCTGAGCCCGAAGGGATCGGATCTGCTCCCTCTCCTGGGCCACCTCGGTGCCAAGCTCTTCTATCTTGGCCTCCCTGGCCTTGAGCTCGTCGGCCTTGCCTTTGGCCAGGTTCTCTCCTGGTCCAAGGACCCCTCTAAGCCTTTGATGCACCTCTCGAAGCCCGCCACCTCGACCTTCAGCTCTCTGTTGCTCTTCTCGACCTCCCAGGCCACGTCTATCCTTGACTTGACTTCAGCTTTCAGGGATTTGAGTTGCAATGCCTTATGTCGATCCCTTTTGGCCCAGCTTTTGCAATAATCCTATATCAGCAGAAGGTCCGCCCCAAGCTGCACCAAGGAAATGTCAGCCAAAGAAATAATAAAAGAAGATGGAAGGAAAGTTAGGAGTACCTATTGAGAAGAGCTGTGGGAATGTGCTAAGGATGGCATCGGCCAGCAGCCTCCCTGCCTTTTCTCGTCGATCGCATGGTTGGACAGTGAAGTCCATCATGCGCTCGACAAGAGCCCGATCCCGGACCAGGGAAGCGTCCGGTGCCACCTCGAATGGCAGCCTACGGGGGCTTTTCTTCTTCTTCCCTGCTACCTCGGTGTCACCCTCGTGATCAGCTGAGGATGCTTCGAAGCCTCTCTGGGGACTCACCACCACTCGAGATGGGGCCATCGACGGCGGCTCCCTCCTCTCATGTTCCTCTTCCACCTCCACCTCGATGACTTCGGGGCTTGGGGGCATCAAAATAGCAGCAGACCTGGCCTGGACCACCACTTCTAGCTCCCAGACCAGAGGCAGGACCCAATGCCTCGGTGGCTCGGGGACGGGTTCAATCAGTCTCCTGCTCGGCTCTGTCGGTGTAGCAGGTACAGCCCTCATGCTCTCCTCATCCTGGGCCCTCTTTGACGGGGACTCTCTGACCCCCGTCGGTGCGCTCCTCTTCCTGGATAGTGCAAGGAGCTCGTCTACGGAGTACTTCATGCCTGCATAAAGAAAAAATAGGGTCAATTTCGAAGTCAAAGAAACAGATAAAAAATAGAAACAAGTGAAGGTCATGCCGAACTCACCCAACTCCTGCATTGGGCCAACTCCGGCTTCATGGAGGTTCTACTCTATCAATAGAACCTCAAGAAAAGGTATCTGGTCGGTGCGGAGCTGGTCATACACTTCCCGATTAGCTGCCTCGATGATAGCATTCCGGTTCGGGGTCCGGTCTGGGTCACTTCAGACCCAGTCAACCCCCTCGATGGAAGCGAAGAAGTACTTACTCTTCCATCCTTTGATGGAAGAGGGGAGCTCAAACTTGATGCCCTTCAGGCGAGGTGAAATGAACCACCACCCATCCTCGGTCTGGTGGCGCTTTAGGATGAAAAAGGCCCTAAAGAGGGAGAAACGGGCAACTATCCTGTGGAAGTGACATAGGACAATAAAGCAAAAAATGGTTCGGACTGCATTTGGAACCAGCTAAGTCGGAACCAAGTGATAGTTGCTGAGGATAGAAAAGAAGAAGGGATGGAAAGGAAATCGGAGGACCCTTGCAAGGGTCTCCTCATAAAGAGCAATCCTGTCCGGGCCACTGGAGGTGACCCGTTCTCTCAATCATGGAACCGAGAGCCGGACGGAGTCCAGGATACCGTAGGTATCCTGGATGGTTGAAAGCTCCTCGCCAGTTATCACCGAAGTGATACCACTAGGACCAGTCGACCGTGAAGGTTCCGAAGAAGGTTCAGGAGGAGGAGGTAGAGGGTGGACCCTAAGCGACCCTGTGACTATTCCCGTGGGGTGAGGCCTTCTAGAAATCTTGAAGCGCACCTCTTCCTCATCATCAAACAAAGAAGAAGGTGTCCTCGACCAAGAAGGCCCGGCCTCGTTGGGATTAGTCGACGGGTGAAAGTTCCGACCCCAGCGAGACATTTCAAAAAAAAGACAAAGAAGAAGGGACAGAGAAGCATGAAGAAGGGAGCAGATGAGGTCCAAAAAGATCCTAGCCCTGAGAAGAAACTCTACCCAACCTATAGAGAAAGAACAAAGAAGGGAAAATGAACATGGCTGCCTTTGGAGGAAAAAGATGACTGAGGGGATGAAGGAGACTCTCTGGTTGCTGGCAGGCACGAAAATTTTTTGAAAGAGAAACTATCTTTCTTTTCAAAGTGATCGGACCGCAACCATCCCATCACCACCATCGAATTTGCTCCATGTGTCAGCAATCGGCAAGGGCCAGTGCTTCATTCCGTGCATGACTGTTTCGAATTCTACGTCAGCAATAATGCCTCCTCGGATGGGTCCACGTGTCACCACTTCATTGGCTCGGAGGTCCGCCCCACGAGGCACCGATGATCATGGCAATTATGGCATAGGATTTTGGTCTTTCCATGTCAGTGCTGCATTTTTCCCTTCGCCCGAGCACCGTGCACCAACGCGACTTGGGTGTGGGGGGCAAATGATGTGGCAGGATCACTGACGTGGAATCCATGTTAGACTCATTCAGATGCCACATCGGAGGAAGCTGCCATATCAGATTTTTCTTTGGACTCCTTCACCAGGCGGATCCCTCGAGGTTGAGACGTCGTGGCCGAAGTCGAGCTCTGCCTCTCTTTGGACTCTTTCGCTAGAGGTCCCTCGAGATCGAGATTCCATGGCCGAAGTCGAGCTTCGCCTCTTTTCGGACTCCTTTGCCAGGAGGCTCCCTCGAGATCGAGACATCCTGGCCGAAGTCGAGCTCTGCCTCTCTGGACCAGCCCCACCTTGAATGAAGGGACCAGCAACCGAGGGACATCGCCACTCTCCTTGGGCAGCGGTAAGCCACCTAAGGACCATAGAGAGGTGCCTGCCAGGCCGCAATAATTATCCCATCTACCACTTACACCGAAAGGGAAGGGGTCCCCTGATCAAGGCACTACGCTCCCTACCAATCGTCTGTGCCATCCAGAAGAGGAAGTCAACTCAGAAGATTCAAATCTAGGGGGCGGCTGCCCCTGATCAAGGCTTTGCCAGGCTTCTCCAAAATGGAGTGACCAGAAGGCATGTCATAGTGCACGGTAGGTACCTTATCGCAAATGAAGAAAGGTGCCTCCTGCACAGCATGGAACATCGCCGCACATGCCTACAAGTGGGGGAGGATCCCAAGGTAGGCATCTAGCAGCAATCTTGGCTTAAAAGAGCTCTCCAAGGTTCCAAGAAGAAGGTAAGCAAACTAACAGGCAAGAGGGGTGACACACAAGAGAGCAACTGAGGGACTAAGTGTCTAAGGCTATCGGAGACCCACTGGAAGGGTCTCGACGGACACAGCCTTCCTTCCCAAACTCTCCTCTGTCACCACTTCTCCTGCTCCACTCATAACTCATTCATATTCTCCCAGTATATTACTTTCTTCTCTTAGCATGGAGTCCATCTACAGGGCTTGACTAGAAGGATCTATTTTCTTAGATCGCCACTGACTTGAGCATCGGAGTGCCCCCACTGGGATCACCGGCCCGGGTCTTTTCTATTTTGCAGGTTCGGATACACAGGTAGGTCCTAGAGTGACAAGGGCACGATTCGAGGTCATCTCAAGCTACAGGCCACGGTGGTTTAGGCGACAACAACACCCATTCAGAAATTGTATAATAAAAGTTTATAATCCCTTCTACTTGTAATACGTGTCATCCGTGGCTTTGTTTATGACTTCTAGAGTATCAAAGTTGCCACGGTACTATAAGATTAATCAAAATGGCCAAAACAGTATTACGATATCCTAGTATAAAAACTATGATATCCTAGTAAAAAAACTGACACCCTTGCAGAACGTATAAAATATAAGTTTCTAATCCCTTGTACATGCAATACATATCATCCGTGGCTTGGTTTATGACTTTCAAAGTATCATAAAATTATCATGGATGTTATAAGATTATTCAAAATGGCCGAATCAGTATTATGATACCACATTTTAAAATCTATAATATCCTAGGTTAGAAATTATAATACCCTGCATAAATTATAAAATAGAAGTTTCTAATTCCTCTACCTCTAATATATGTCATCCATGGCATGGTTTATGAATTTCAGAGTGTCAAAAATTACCACGGATGCTATAAGATTACTTAAAATGGCCGAAATAGTTTAACGATATCCCAGTATAAAAACTAGATACCCTAGTTATAAAACTACGATACCCTTATAGAAAGTATAAAATCAAAGTTTCTAACCTCTTCTATTTGTAATACATATCACCTGTGGTCTAAATTAAAACTTTTACAATCTCATGATGACACTCCCATGTCATAACAAGCCTGTGTGAAAAGAATCAAGAGTAATTAAGTCCAAAATAGAATTGTGACATCCTAGTTCAGGATTCATGACATCCTACTTCAAATAATATGATACACTATACATTTTTATGCTAGAATGGCTTACATTTTTTATAATAGTTATTTAAAATTTTTATTTAACTTACATTTATATTTCACTTATGTTTTAGGTGATCTTACAATAGTTCGATTGTCTAGATTGAAGGCTTTGCAACTATTTAAGAATCAGTGCAAGCCTGCAATGTATGTTAAAAAAGTGTGGAAGATGGGTTTTTCTAACTTATTTAGAAATCATCTAGAAGACTCTATTCGATACGTTTGTCAACATGCAACCGTTTGTAGTCGACGGGCGACTCCTAGCTAAAATTATTAGATGTTACAAGGAAGGTAACAAGTTTATTTTTTTGTACTAAGGAACTTGCATTCAGCATCGAAGACATCGCCCTGATTTTGGATCTGCCATGCCATGGAAACAAGATTGCAATGGAAGATCAAGATAAAAAAAGAAGGTTATTCTATAGATTTGGTAGGGAATTAAATCTTCAGAATAAGGGGCTAGAGAAGTTGATAGCGTAACTTCATTCATCAAATATACAAGAGGATGTCTACGATATCATAAGACTTTGAATCGCATACGTGTTTGCACTGTTCTTGTCTTCAAAGTCAAATCAAGCTTGTCCAAGATATATCATCCCTTACTTAGATGATTTATCTCAGTTGGGACAAATTGACTGGGCTTCTGTAATAAAGGAGTTGACTATTATGGCTCTCCTAAATGTTGCTTGTTGCTTAAGATTTAAAGAGCCAATCCAAACCAAGAGAAGTGACAAAGTTAGGAGGTAGCCAACCCTATATCGATATTTAGTTACTCTGGTGGAAAGGATCATTAATATGCAGCAAAAGTATAAATACATTTATTTTAAATCTTCCATATCTTTAAAGTACATGATTATGTATATGTTTGGTTCCTCGAGCATAGTACCTTAAGAGCTCCATCATATCCAAATAAGCTACCTAGATTGTTAAAGTGGTATGATAGCCAAGTGAAGACAGAATGTTTAGCTTGTGAACTTGCAGCCTCATGAGTTGGTAAGATAATCCATTATTTCATAAACATAATGAACAATATATCATTATCATTAATATAACGTTATTTTGTTATTGTTCTTGGCTTGCAGGTGGGGGAGCTATTGAGCCAATGATAATGGAATGTTACTTATCATTAAAGAAACAGTAGCATCCCCGAAATCCAAAAAAAGTTGTGCAAGCTATGCATAGTTGAAGAATGGGTAAAAGATATAAAGAAGATGCTTACCATAGTTGAAACCCTCATTAGTTCATTGGTAAAAAAGATAGCAATACCAATAAAGAAGGGCATAAAGGGGTGGAGGGAGATGATATTGAGGTTGAGGTGGAAGTCATGGGATACGATCAACCTATGATGGAGGAAAAAGTTTATGATATTCATGTGATTGAGGTTGAACATAGGATAGATGAAAAATTGAAGGATATCCCTGTGAGTGAGGATGTTAAGGGGAAAAAAGAAAAATCTGTGATTCCTTCACTTATCAAGAGGGTGAAAAACCAACCTAGATTGTGAAAGGCCTCACAAATGATAGTAGATTTTGCTTTTGAAATAGGCCAACCTCAAAAAAAAGATGAAGATAGTGGGCACATCTCAGCTTGATGAATCAAATTTGAATATTCAAATTGAAGATGATGAAGATTTGATCAAAACCTTTTTGAAAGAAAAGATTAACTCGTAAGTTATATCTATTTTTTCTATTATATTTTCTACTTTATGGTCAAATATATATATTATTTTTATATTTATTAATTTAAGAAAGGTCATCTACACCAATAAATTTGGAGGTACTATCATAAAAAAATATTTTGATTTGCTAAATAATGACATGATAGTTGATGATGTAAGTGATGAAGTATTACTTTATTTTGTTCTTATTCTTTATATATGTTATTATATATTTTTTAATAATTCTTATATTGATTTTCAGAATTGTATGAAATCATGTTACTTATAATTAATTAGTTTATATTGCATTGCCAGATAATTGATGCCGAACAATAGTTCATTACAAATAACTAGATAGAGCATCCCAAAATGTATCATTAGTGTATAATTGCACTTGTAATGACCTTCGACATGTGCCTGACATCAGTATCACCATTTCATGAACTTGCTAGAACAGCCAAGAATATAATATTTGATGGAGTCGATGATGAAGATAAAAAAGAATTTCTATTTTTGTCCACCATCATCAACTCAGATAATTTTCACTAGCACCTAGTTGCGGTTGACATGCAAAAAAAGATATTGATGCATCTGAATTCAATAAAATACAATTTCAAGTATAAAGCGAATGCAAGGAAGTGGCACAAGATACTCGGACCAATGTTTCATATATTCTGTGACAATGCTGAGATGAAGAATTGATCCATGCTAGAGATTATTGAATGCCCTTCCCAACTTGCAGGATCACTAGATTGTGGATTGTATTGCTTGAAATATATAAAATTCCTTACTCAGGGATAAGCCTGATACTTGGAATTTTATAGAAAAAGATATAAGTGTGTACTGGTGCTAGTTAGTAGCAAGATTATTGAGAGAGCCTAAATCAGAAGATTGATAGTGCTATTAAAAATTAGCATGTAATAGTAATTTTTTTTAATTACTTGTTCTATTCGATTCATGCACTTCTGTAATATTTTACTTAAACTTGTAAGTCAATTGATGTTTATATTTTAAGCATCATTCCCAAAAAGTTTTCTATAATTCATTCAAACAATAATGTTTTAAATGGATGTTTTTCATTACATGAAGTTTTTATATTTTTGATGTTCTGTTTACTTCTAGAATGTCAAATTTCTTCATTGATGTGATGATAGTATAAAGAAATATTATGTTTCTTCACAAGGTATCATAGTTCTTGAACTTGGATATCATAATACTATTTTAAGATATTTGATTGATCTTATAGCACTCGTGATAATTTTTATACTTTAAGAGTCATAAACCAAGCTAAGAAAGATATGTATTATAGATAGAAGTAGTTAGAAACTTTTATTTTATATTTTTTGTATTAGTGTCATATTTTTTAACTAGGGTACCGTAGTTTTTGAACTTGGATATCATTGCTTTTGAACTTGGATGTCGTAATACTATTTCAGGATATTTGATTGATCTTATATCGCCCGTGATAGTTTTTAATAATTTGGGAGTCATAAACCAAGCCATGGATGACATCTATTATAGGTAAAAGGGGTTAAAAAAAATTATTTTATATTTTCTGCATTGGTATCGTAGTTTTTTAACTAGGATATCATAGTTTTTGAACTTGGATATCATATCTTTTGAACTTGGGTATCATAATACTATTTCAGGATATTTGATTGATCTTATAGCATCTATGATAATTTTTGATACTTTGAAAGTCATAAACCAAGCCACGGTGATATGTATTATAGGTAGAAGGAGTTAAAAACTTTAATTTTATATTTTCTGTATTGGTATTATAATTTTTTAAGTAGGATGTCAGAGTTTTTAAACTTGGATATCGTAGCTTTTGAACTTACATATTGTAATATTGTTTCAGGATATTTGATTGATCTTATAGCACCCGTGATAATTTTTGACACTCTAGGAATCATAAATTAAGCCACGAAAGACATATATTACAGGTCAAAGTAGTTAGAAACTTTTATTTTATATTTTCTACATTGGTATTGTAGCTTTTTAACTAGGATATCATAGTTTTTGAACTTGGATATCGTAGCTTTTGAACTTTGGTGTCGTAGCTTTTGAACTTAGGTATCGTAATATTGTTTCAGGATATTTGATTAATCTTATAGCACCCATGACATTTTTTGATACTTTGGAAGTCATAAACCAAGCCATGGAAGGCATGTATTACAAGTAGAAGTGGTTAGAAATTTTTATTTTACATTTTCTGTATGGGTGTCGTAGTTTTTTAACTAGGATGTTATAGTTTTTGAACTAGGATGTCATAGTTTTTGAACTTGGGTGTCATAATACTATTTTAAGATTTTTGATTGATCTTATAGCTCCCGTGATAATTTTTGATACTCTGGAAGTCATAAATCAAGCCACGGAAGACATGTATTACATGTAGAAGTGGTTAAAATTTTTATTTTATATTTTCTACATTGATATCATAGTTTTTTAACTAGGATGTCGAAGTTTTTAAACTTGGATGTCGTAGTTTTTGAACTTAGGTATCGTAATATTATTTTAGGATATTTGATTAATCTTATAACACCCATGGCAATTCTTGACTCTGGGGGTCATAAACCAAGCCACGGATAACATGTATTATATGTAAAAGGGGTTAAAAACTGTTATTTTATATTTTTTTCATGGATGTCATTGTTTTTAACTAGGATATCATAATTTTTATACTAGGATGTCGTGATACTGTTTCAGCCATTTTGAGTAATTTTATCGCATTCATGATAATTTTATGATACTGTGAGAGTCATTATTCAGAACATTGATGATGGAAAGTCCTGTTACGAGCAGTTATTTACTTTACTTTCTTTTCATGCTGGAGTATTCTAATTTTGTAAATGGATGTCATCCATTATATCATGGGGTGTCATAATTCTGTTATCCCTATTTTAGTCATTGGGCACTTAAAGTAGTACTAAAATTCATATTTGAAATAAATAGATTCAATCACATGTTCAATACATCATGTTTTAAATTTCTCCGGATAATATAAATATACATAGGATTGTACAAAAATTCAGCATTTTATATCCTCTCTTGTATTAGTTGACTGTATACATAAGCATCAAATTTGTTTAAAAAAGGATCGAAAGATGGTACAGTAGTTCAATTATTTGTTATGGTACTTTCACTATAATATAGAAAGTCTGCCTCTTACTTATACTACCTCTTCTTTCATTTTGTACAGGAGTGTTAACGGAAGCCTTATCCATATTTTTTCATTATCTCTTTGACTTCTTCTCGACTTTACTCTTAATTCTATTCTCTCTTGGATGACCTTTCATAGTAAGTTGGTCAGGATCTTGGATTAGAAGTTATGTACTTTGTTTAGCTACACAATTAGCATCTATAACTCTTTTAAATGATCGTGTAAGATCTTCCATCACTAAATTAAATACATCTTCAGACATGGAGGCTATCTCTGCAAGCTTCATCATTCAATAGCTTATCAAAGTATATCTACGATCAATAAAATATATGTTGCCCAAGTGGCTTTCCCAAGAGGGGGGTGAATTGGAAATTTAAAAAGTTTAAGCAATTAAGTGCTCTTTGAAAACTTCTATAAAGTGTTAAGTGCTGTGATAAATATAACTAAGAGCAAAAGCGAAATCAAAAAAGAAAAGCACAATACAAACACACAAAAATTATAGTGGTTCAGAGCAACCCGCTCCTATGTCCATTACCCAAGATTACCACTTGGGATTTCCACTATATCCCTCGCTAGAATATAGTTAGATTGTTTTAACAGGCTCACAATACAAACTTATCTTTCTTTGGTTTTTAAACTGGGCTCATCAAAGAAACCCAATACTTGGTTTTACTAGGATCACCAAGAACCCAATACTTGGTTTTACCAGGATCACCAAGAATCTATTTGGTTTTTAAACCGGGCTCACCAATAACCTAACAATTCAAAAAGAATTATAAAGAGAAAGCAACAGAATGACAAACAAATTTTGTTGGATGGTTGTTGATGTAGCTCAAGAGAAGCCCAATTGATTGTACTTCAATGCACTTGGATGGCTTCTTCAACTTTTTCAATAAATGCTTCAAGCTTTTGATGAGAGTTGTTGAAGACTATCTTGAATGCTCCAGTAGTGCTCTTAAACTCACAAGCTCATTTTATCATTTAGTGCATATTCATTGCTTCCTTTTTTCTAAAGTGGTTCAAATCCCTCAAATATATAGTCTTGTACCTTTCTCAGGTAGTTTGAGTCGTTGTAGACCATTGGGATGTGACATTTGGCTATTGGAGTACTTTTTGGATTCAAATTTTAAGTTTTGGAACTAGCCATTATAAGCTTGTAAATGATATTCGAGTCGGTTCAGATTACTCGAGTTGGCTTGGATCCTCAGAGTAGTTCTGGTCAAGTCAGCTACCTTCATTCTAGTCGGCTCGGTTGCACAGTATTCTGATTCTTCACTCTGTAAGAGTCGACTCTTTTATATTAAAGTCAGCTCGGTTACCCAGGCCTTCAAAATTGCAATCTGGAAGAGTCAGCTCTTTCTCATTAGAGTCAGCTTGGTTGGCTGTTCACTCAGAACTATTTTTCTGGACTCTGGAGGAGTCGGCTCAGATGTCAAAAGAGTCGGCTAGGATGTCTGACAGGAGAACATAGTCAGCTCGGTTGTCTGATTCAGGAAATCATGTTCTGGAAGAGTCGGCTCGAATCCCTTAGAGTCAGCTTGGATAACTGTGTGCTAGAAATCTTCATGCGTGCCACATGCCAGAGTCGGCTCCTTTGCTTCAAGTCAGTTCGAATGAGTTCTTCAGTGAATTTTTAATTTTTCTCCAGAATTCATCCAGTAAGACTTTAAGTATTCAAGTTGCCTTCAAACTCAACATTTTCTAAGAAGATTTAAAGCTTGAAACACATCTAGAAGTAACCCATTTTCATGATTTTTACTTAACTTTTTCTTTGGATTATTCTTTACATGATTCACTTACAATACAACTCATTTCAAAACTAATAATATAGGAGTTGAAATTAAATAATGAAATCATCCTACAAAAACTTGTAAAACACTTGAAGAGTTGTTAGTAAAATAAATGCATGCTCCAATATTTTGTTATCATCAAAATCACTTTAGGGATCAACGATATAACATTTTATTAGGATTTCATGATATATGATAGGTTTATATAAACATAAAATAAGACATCTAAATTTAAATAATTTCTTGACTATGTACCATGATTTTTGCATGCTTTTATCACAAAACTGAGTAATGCATTCGAGATTGTCGAATTGGTATTTCATGTCCTTATACCATCTATTCAAGAAGTACTTATCTGGGATATGAAATACGTCGCTTTGATGAAGAACCAATAAGGCATGCCTACACAGGTACGCCTTGTACTGAAAGGATCCACGTTGGCATTGAACATCCTCCAAAGTTGTCATATGAAATCTCATAATTTTTTATAATCTCCTCCTTGATTCCATCAACTTTAATTCTTTCAAATGATTTAACAGAATATACATCACAGTTGTCAACTTCTTTAACTAATTTAGCATTTGAAGCATCCCTTTCAAGGACCTCATTTTGAAATTTTTTGAATATGCGCCTTATATATTTTCTTATTGCTTGCCTCTCAAAAGGAGAGGATGTCTTTAGGAAAGCATTTATTTGTAATATTTTATTATCTTCCTCATTTTCTGCTTCATATCTTTTCTCCAAGGCATCTTTGTACTTATCAATGAATTCCTTGAGTGTAGTCTTTGAGTTTATAAACCCATCAAAGAAATGATTGATGCTTTCGCTCCTTTATGAAGTTTATATCCCTGTTCATAAATATTCAAAAAATAGAAGTATTAAAGATACAAAGTTTGTTAGAAATTTATAAAAAATGAGCATTAATCAATCATTATGACTAACAAACTTGTGAAGAATATATCCTTAAGGTAAACTAGAATCCATTTATCCCGACATTTATAAATATTATTTAACCAATATATAGCCTTGCATTCTTCATATTTCTTCATTGAATGTGGCCACATTTTCTCAAAAGATACTATGGTAACTAAATCATATATCACCTCTTCAAACTCAACCATAAATTTAGGATTCGCAGTACAAATATGGCCAATCATTTCAGGAATCTTCTTCAATATATGCCAAAGATAAAATCTATGTCGTGTATTGAAAAAACATCCATAATAGTAGCCTCGATTACCTTATCTTGGTTAATTATGATGGCATTGGTGGTTGACCACCATTTGCATTCAGTCATGATTGAAATATCTATTTAAATGTCTCAGTCCTCTTATCTGATAACAATATGCAACCAAGCAATGTAGATTGTCTATGATGGTTGACTCTGACAAATGAACAAAAATATATTTGATATGTATTTATCAAATAGGTTAAGTTAAAGGTTAGTATATCACTAAAGTAAGTGCTTGCCAATCTTGACCTAGGATGGATCCAGAAGATAGACCTGAGCTGTCCATTACCATTCAGGTCCAAAATATAAAAGAAATTTAAATTTTTTACTTGCATTTGTGTGAAATGGATTACCATTAACTATGCATATCCTTCTTTTAACTGAATTTGACATTCCTGATAGATAAAATTATGAGCATCCTTCTCTGTAAAATCTAATTATCTTCTACCCCTTTTCCTTCTAGCCATGATAGAGTATATTTGAGTTATGAGAATATTCACGACATGCAAATTGTTGATCTCTGCCTTTTCTGGTGTGCTGATCCTCTTATGGGACCGTAGATAACCAGCTGATGATATGGATAGCTCATGGTTATGTTCTAGAAAAATATCATCCAATATCCACTTACCATTTTTAAAATTTAGTTTTGTTTTTATCGAAGCCTTACAATCAATTTTGCCAGTATCCCTAGGATTCATGGAGTTATCAATTTTTCTAGATTTTCTTGGCCTCCAACATGCCAGGTACTTAAAGTATATATTTATATTATTATTGGACCTACTACATACTGTTGTGATTCCAAAACCTACTCTCCTTGTATATTTATTATAAAAATTATATATATCATTTGCAGAATTGAACTCCATTCTTATTTTAGGATCAACAGACTCGTTCTCTACAGTCAGGGTGATAGAAGAAGGTACATTCTTCTAAACAACACCAACAAACTCATCCAAATAATCATCTTCGATTTTTTTTAGATTTCTAATGTCAATGCCATATATAGAAATATCTACAAAAAATTTCATAAATATTGATATACATAGTTTTAGATGATATTTTATCTATAGCATAATAAATAATGTGTTATGCATTGGATAGAATATGACATGATAGTGTGATAATATGGACATAGAACCAAATATTTCTAAAAAAAGATATTTAAACTTATGACACCCTAGTTCAGAAGTTACGATGCCCTAGTTAAAAGATTACGATACCCGATCATAAAACATGAAACTAAATATATTAACACATACTACCAGAAGAACCTATTACTTGTGGACTGAGTTATGACTCGTAGGATATCTTAACATGCTATGGATGCTAAAGGATGACAATAATATGCTGAAACAGTATTATGATATTCCAGTTCAAAAACTATGTTATCCTATTTATAAAACTATAATATCCCTGCATAAAATCATAAACTGGATATTTTGATCCTCTGTAACATAAGTGTTTCAATATGCATTGCTGATATATAACACCCACATTGTAATAAAATGCTTCTGAGAAAACTTCAGTATTAAAAACTTTGAAACATGAACAACTCGATACAAAATAAAAAATAAAAGCTTTTGTCCTCCATCATAGGACATTTCAATTTGCATTGGCTTGAATAAGATTGTTTGATTATGATAAAAAGACTATGAAGAAAAAATATTTCTAAAAAAAAGTTTTCATTAAACGATACCCTGGTTCAGAATTTATGATATATTAGTTAAAAGATTACGACATCCAATCATAAAATATGAAACTAAATATATTAACCCCTACTATTAGAAGAACCTATCACTTATGAACTGAGTGATGACTCCTAGGATGTCATAATATGCTAAGGATGCGAAAGGATGATAATAATATGCTGAAATAGTATTACGACATCCCAATTCAAAAACTACGACTCCTAGTTATAAAACTATAACATCCTTGCACAAAATTATAAATCAGATATTTTGATCATCCATAATAGAATTATTTCAGTATGCATTGCTGATATATGATACACACATTGTAATAAAATACTTCTGAGAAAATATCAGTATCAAAAACTTCGAAACATGAACAACTCAGTACAAAATAGAAAATGAAAGCTTCTATCCTCCGTCATAGGATATTTAAACCATGCATTGGCTTGAATAAGATTATTAGATTGTGATAAAAAGACTAGAAAAAAAAATATTTTTAAAAAAAGAGTTTTCATTAAATGACATCATAGTTCAGAAGTTACGACACCCTAGTTAAAAGATTATAGCACCTGATCATAAAACATGAAACCAAATATGTTAACCCCTAATACTAGGATAACCTATCACTTGTAGATTGAGTTATGACTCTTAGGATGTCATAACATACTACAGATGCTAAAGAATGATAATAATATGCTGAAACAGTATTACGATATCCCAGTTCAAAAACTACGATACCCTAGTTATAAAATTATGACATCCCTGTATAAAATCATAAACTGGATGTTTTGATCCTATGTAATAGAAGTGTTTCAGTGTGCATTACTGATATATGACACCCATATTATAATAAAATACTTCTGAGAACACTTCAATATCAAAAATTTTGAAACATGAACAACTCGGTACAAAATAGAAAATGAAAACTTTTGTCCTCCGTCATAGGACAGTTCAACCGTGCATTGGCTTGAATAGATTGTAGATTATAATAAAAAGACCATGAAAAAAATATTTATAAAAAAGAGTTTTTATTGAATGATATCCTAGTTCAGATATTATGATATCCTAGTTAAAAGATTACGATACCCGATCATAAAATATAAAACTAAATATATTAACCCCTACTACTAGGAGAACCTATCACTTGTGGACTGAGTTATGACTCCTAGATGTTATAACATGTATATGCTAAAGGATGATAATAATATGTTGCACAGTATTACGATATCCCAGTTCAAAAACTATGATACCCTGGTTATAAAACTACGATATCCCTGCACAAAATCATAAACCAGATATTTTGATCCTTCGTAATGGAAGTGTTTCAGTATGCATTGCTGATATATGACACCCATATTATAATAAAATGCTTCTAAAAAAACTTCATTATTAAAAACTTCAAAATATGGACAACTCAGTATAAAACAAAAATGAAAACTTTTATTCTCTGTCATAGGATATTTCAACCGTGCATTTGATTGAATAATATTGTTAGATTTTTGATAAAAAGACCAAAAAAAAAAAATTTCTAACAAAAGAATTTTCATTGAACGACATTCTAGTTCAAAAGTTACGACACCTTAGTTAAAAGATTACAACATCCGATCATAAAATATGAAACTAAATATATTAACCCCTACTACCAGGATAACCTATTACTTGTGGACCGAGTTATGACTCCTACGATATCATAATATGCTACGAATACTAAAGGATGATAATAATATGCTAAAATAGTATTACGACATCTCAAATAAAAAACTACGGCACCTTAGTTATAAAACTGACATTCCGTGTAAAATCATAAACAAGATGTTTTGATCCTTCATAATAGAAGTGTTTCAATATGTATTACTGATATATGACACCCACATTGTAATAAAATATTTATGCGAAAACTTCAGTATCAATAACTTTGAAACGTGAACAACTCGATACAAAATAGAAAATGAAAGCTTTTGTCCTCCGTCATAGGACATTTTAATCATGTATTGGCTTGAATAAGATTGTTAGATTATGATAAAAAGACTATTAAGAAAAAATATTTCTAAAAAAAAGATTTTCATTGAATGATACCCTAGTTCAGATGTTACGATATCCTAGTTAAAAGATTATGACACCCGATAATAAAACATGAAACTAAATATATTAACCCATACTACCAGGAGAACCTATTACTTGTGGACTAAGTTATAACTCATAGGATGTTATAACATGCTACGGATGCTAAAGATGATAATAATATGCTGAAATAGTATTACGACATCCCAGTTCAAAAACTACAACACCCTAGTTATAAAACTATAACAACCCTGTATAAAATCATAAATCGGATGTTTTGATCCTTCGTAACAGAAGTATTTCAGTATGCATTGTTGATATATGACTCCCACATTATAATAAAATGCTTCCGAGGAAACTTCAATATCAAAAACTTTGAAACATGAACAACTTGGTACAAAACATAAAATAAAAGCTTTTATCATCCATCATAGGACATTTCAACCGTGCATTGGCTTGAATAAGATTGTTAGATTATGATAAAAAGACTAGAAAGAAAAAATATTTCTAAAAAAAGAGTTTTCATTAAATGACATCCTAGTTCAAAAGTTACGATATCCTAGTTAAAAGATTTCGATACCCGATCATAAAATATGAAACTAAATATATTAATCCCTACTACCAGAAGAACCTATCACTTGTGGACTGAGTTCTGACTCCTAGAATGCCATAACATACTATGGATGCTAAAGGATGATAATAATATGCTGAAATAGTATTACAACATCCAAGTTCAAAAACTACGACATCCTAGTTATAAAACTATGACATCCCTGCACAAAATTATAAACTATATTTATTATCCCCTCCTACCAGGAATACCTATCACCTATGGACTGAGTTATGACTCCCAGAGTGTCATAAAATTTCATGAATGCTAAAGGAGTATTATATGGTTTCCTACATCATTAACTTTCTCTAACTACCAAAACAGTTGGTATAATAAAGGAACTATAAAAAGAAAACTAAACAAGATTCTATGAAGGCTTGGTTTACTTCTTGTTAGGGATGATATTTTGTATTGAATCTATAGAAGAAGTTTTCGATGGCTTATTCTAACCTTGGACCAAAATAGAGCACTTTTTTAGAGAGAGGAAGAAGCTTATATTAATATTCGAAAGTTGATTCTGTGATAGGACTCTCAGAGCATATTTTAGAGCAAGGGAGATTCTTCCTTCACCTTTGACTATTTTCTTGGATCAAAGCTAGAGCATGTCTCAGATTGAAACATTTATCAAAATCTAAGCAAGATGGCAAGAAAAAGTAGACTAGAGGGAAAGGGTATTTTGATCAGCATAAATAATTCAAAAAAAAGCTGAATGGTAATTAATGAACTTCATCCTCAACTTTTAATCTGTTATATCCCGTCCCTTCAAGCCAGTTAGGATACACATGAACTAATAAGAAAAAGCGATGCGAGCCATGTTGGATTTTATGCACTGCATGCGGTGCACAAATACTTACTCAAGATAAATTGGATGATGGAGAGAATTTTTAGCGATCCGAGCTTATTTCTACTTCAACAGTTCTCCATTTTCGATAAGGAAAAAAAAAAGCTCACATCGAGCCCTATAAATTAAACACCCAAAGAACAGACTAAAAAAATAAATGGTGGCCAAAAAATTAGTTTTAATTTTATTTTATTTTAATTTATTTTATTTTGTTGTATAGGTTCTCTGAGAAGGAATGGAGTTTTTTTGAAGTAGATTTGTTTTTCTTTCCCCAATTTTATATATTTTTTATATAATTATAATAAAATTTATTTTTTTATCATGCTTTTTTTATGTTTTATTGTATAAATTAAATTTTTAATAATTTATTCTTCGAAGAAGACATACTGTGATCCTGACAAGATATGGTTCATGCTCGAATAAAATATAAATTATCTTAAATTTAGTTAATTTTATGTTATATAGATTTGGAATAATCTATAAGTGTAAAGCGATAGAGATGTTGAACCCTGAAGTGATTTTGATGATAACAAAATATTGGAACATGTAATTAGTTATCTAACAACTCTTCAAATGATTGACAAGTTTTTGCAGGACAACTACATTGACATATTTTCTAAATCCTATAATCTTTAATGCGTTGTGTTGAGTTGTAAAGTGTTTAGATTCTTGTAAAGAAGAACCCTACAAAAAATTCCTGCTTAAATCAAGATAAAGGGTTACTTCTAGTAGTTTTCAAGCTTCAACTTTTCTTGAATTTGTTGAAAGAAGACCTTGAAGAAGTCTTCAAAGAATGAGACAAGTGTTCTGGAGAATTGAAGTTGATCTGGCTGAAGAACAACTCTCGAGCCGACTGAATGAAGGAACCAGCCGACTCTGGCACTAGCACAGGAAAGAAGCTCTCTGGCACACAGATCCAGCGGACTGGCACTAAGACCCAGCCGACTCGTCCAGAACATGGCTGAGAACATTCTGAGAGCCACAGGAATCTGAGCCGACTGGAGTTCAGGCTAGTCAACTCATCCAGAACTTAGTTGAAAGAGCTCTAAGAACCTCTGGGATCCGAGCCAACTGGAATTCAGCCTAGCCGACTCATCCAGAGTAAGGTATTTTCTCAAATGTGAAATCTAGCCGACTGGCGTTCAGCCCAGTTGACCCGAACTTGATCCGAGCCGACTCGAAGATTGTCCGAGCCGACCGGAATGATGGGGTCACCTCCAACGGCTAGTTCCAGTTCTTAGTTTTTGAATTCTAAAAGTGCTCCAACGATAACCTGTCACCTCCCAATGGTCTACAACGTTCAACATCATGGGAAGGCAGTTGAAATCTCTATAAATAAGGTATGAGAATATCTTTGGAGAGACTATTGACTTAATGAGCATTTATTGAACACTTATTGAAGTTAGAAGAGAGAGAGAATACTTGAACTTTGAAGTCAGCCTTCAAGCCTTTACCAACTCTTACCAGAAGCTTGAAGCATCTTTTGAGGAAAGCAAGGAAGCCATTGAAGTGCATTAAAGAGCATTCAATAGAGCTTCACTCAAGCTGCACTGGCAACCACCTAGATAACAGAGTTTGTCTTTATTGTTGCTTCTTTATTCTATCTTTAGAATATTTGGGTTATTGGTGAGCTCGATTGTAAAAACCAAATAGGTTTCTTAGGTGAGCCTTTCTCAAAACCAAAGTGTAGAGGTTTCTTTGGTGAGCCTATTTAAAAACCAAAGTGTAGAGGTTCTAGGTGAGCCTGTGAAAACCTAGTGTGGGTTTCTTTGGTGAGCCCAGTTTTAAAAACCAAAGTGTGGAGGTTGAGATTGTGAACCTGTAAAACAATCTGACTGTATTCCAGTTTGGGGGATATAGTGAAAATCCCAAGTGGTGAACTTGGATGGTGGACGTAGGAGCTGGGTTGCTCCGAACCATTATAAATCTATCTTGTTTGTGTTGTGTTTGATTCACCCTTTTGCTTCTGCAGTTATACTTTGATTAATACAGCACTCAACCACTAAAAGGAATTACTTGTGCACATACCTGCAAAAATTTTGTAATTCCCAATTCACCCCCCTTTGGAAAAAGCTACCTGGGCAACAGCTGGTATCAGAGCAGTGTCTCTAATTACTTGAGTAAGATTGATGGCTCATCCCATGAGTACATCCTTGGCCGAAGGCCAATCAACAAATAGACCTCCACTATTCACAGGCACTAATTATTCATATTGGAAAGCACGAATGAAAATTTACATACAAGCTGTAGATTTTCAATTATGGAAGGTCATCTTGAAAGGGCCACACATTCCCACAATCAAAGTTGATGGCGTGGACATCCCTAAACCTGAAGAGGACTGGGATGATCATGACATGAAGATGGGGGAATTGAACGCCAAATCAATGAATTTATTATATTGTGCTTTGGATGCAAACGAGTTCAACCAAATTTCCACTTGCTCTTCAGCAAAGGAAATCTAGGACAAACTCGAAGTGACCCACGAGGGCACTTCCCAAGTGAAAACCTCAAAGATAAATCTTTTAGTTCATAATTATGAATTGTTTAAAATGGAGCCTTCTGAAACAAATCCTGCCATGTTCTCTAGGTTCACAGATATTATTAATGATTTGAAAAGTCTTGGCAGGGTATACTCAAATGTAGATCTAGTTCAGAAGATCCTTCGTTCTTTATCCAACAAATGGGATCCCAAAGTGACTACAATCCAGGAGGCCAAAGATCTCAATACATTACCACTGGATGAACTACTGGGATCACTCATCACCCACGAGCAGACTATACAGCACAGAGCTGAAGATGAGCAAAAGAAAAAGAAAATAATAGCCTTCAGAGCTGCTTCCGAATCAAAAAGGGATGATGAAGAATTTGAAGAAAAAAGTACCTCCTCCAATGACGACCTAGAAGACGATGACATCGCTATGGTTGTGAGGAGATTTAGAAAATTTATGAGAAAAAAGAAAGGAAGATACAATCAAAATATCATAGGAAGGATTATGGAAAGGAAAACGAGAAGGACAGAGAAAAAGATAAAGAAGTAGTCCCCACATGCTACGAATGCAAAAAGCTGGGACACATACATCCAGATTGTCCACTATTGAAAAAATCATTCAGACAAAAGAAGAAAAAGAAAGCCACGGTTGCCACATGGTCCGACAGTGAAGACTCATCATCATCTGAAGAAGAAGAGACCACCAAAACTGCAAATTTATACTTAATGGGTCTCGAAGATGAGGTAACATCCCCTAACAATTACACTAAATTTACTTTTGATGAATTAAATTCTACTTTTCATGACTTATTATCCGAATTTAAGAAAGCTGGAGTAAAGATAAAATCACTGAAAAATATAATTGATTCTTTACTCAAACAAAAGGATGAAATTTCAGAAAAGAATACTTTGTTACAAAAGGAACTGCATGACTTTTCTAAAAAATTTGAAAAACTGAAAAATGAAAATCTTTTGAGTGAAAAGAAAAATAATGATTTACATGCTAAAAATAATGAATTGAAAAAGGAGGTTACAAAACTCAAGCCTTTAGTTGAAAACTCACTTTATCTTCAAACAAGCTTGAGTTGATTTTAAAAGAACAACAAATTTCTGGAAACAAAGCTAGAATTGGTTTTAAAACTTCTTTTGTGAATGGAATTTCAGCAACTACATTTATAAAATCTAAAGCACCTGCTCAAAATGTTTTATCACAAAAAGTTTTGGCCACACCAAAAACTGTTTCAACTTCAAAGTCATTATTATATGTTCCTAAGAATTTGAGCAAAAATGAATATATTTCAAAAAGTTCAAAATTTGCATCAAATGCATCAACCTTTAGAACTTCAAATTCTGTTTCTATCAAAAATTCTAAAGTTGTATGCTATGTTTGTAAAAGAATAGGACATAAAGCTTTTGAATGAAATGATTCTAGAAATGTCCTTAAGAAAGTAAGAAAAATTTGGGTTTCCAAAGGAACTACCTCTGCTGACCTACAAGGATCCAAGGTAGCTTGGGTACCTAAAAGAATTCATTAATTGTTTTGCAAGAATGTCTTGCAGCCCAAAGATTGAAGAAAAGGTGGTACTTGGATAGTGGCTGCTCAAGACATATGACGGGTGACAAGGACCAATTTATCATCCTTGAAATGAAAGAAGGAGGTATGGTCACCTTAGGAGATAATGGCAAAGGGAGAATAATCGGTATTGGTAAGATCAAAATAACTCCCTTCACTTTCATTGAAAATGTTTTGCTAGTAGACAAATTGAAGCATAATCTCTTAAGTATAAGTCAATTGTGTGATAAAGGTTTCAAGGTTGTCTTTGAATCTTCTATGTGTATAGTAACTAACTCTTTGGATTCTAGCAATAAGTTTATTGGACATAGACTCAGGAATATATATGTGGTAGATCTTAATGATCTTGCCATGTCAAGTAGCCCTAGTCTAGTTGTAATGAATGCTAAGACCAAAGAGTTAGGTTTACTATGGTATAGACGATTAGGTCATGCTAGCATGCATACAATTGCCAAATTGATTTCTAAAGATCTTGTTAGAGTTATGCCTAAGTTTAAAGTTGATTTTGATCTTGTGTGTGATGCATGCCAAATGGGTAAACAAACTAGGGGGAGTTTTAAATCAAAGAATATAGTTTCTACAACAAGACCACTTGAACTACTTCACATGGATATTTTCAGACCTACTAGGACCACAAGCCTAGGAGGTATGAAATATGCTCTTATGATAGTAGATGATTTTTTGAGATTTACTTGAGTTTTGTTTATTGCTTCGAAAGATAAAACTTCTCATGTTTTCACAAAATTTTATAAAAAGGTTTCAAACCAAAAGAAATAATCTTTGATTTTAATTAGAAGTGATCATGGAACTGAGTTTGAAGATCAATTTTTTGAAGATTATTGTACTGAATTTGGCATTGATCCAACTTCTCCGCTCCTAGAATACCTCAACAAAATGGTGTTGTAGAGAGGAAAAATAGGATATTGGAAGAAATGGCTCGCACAATGTTGTGTGAAGGTAATCTTCCAAAGTACTTTTGGGTAGAAGCGGTGAACACTGCATGTTATACTTTGAACCGTTTTGATACGTCCTATTTTAAAGAAAACCCCCTATGAGCTTTGGAATGATAGAAAACCCAATATTAGTTATTTTCATGTATTTGGTTGTAAATGCTTTGTGCATAACAATGGAAAAGATAATTTAAAAAAATTTGATTCTAAAGCTGATGATGCAGTTTTTCTAGGTTATTCATTACATAGCAAAGTATATTGGGTTTTTAATAAAAGGACTTTACTATTGAAGAGTCAATTCATGTTGTGTTTATTAAAACTAACCCTATACCTTCTAGATAAGAAGAATGCATAGATAATGATGCAGGTACATTGCAAAAAGGAATGGATGACTTGAGCATTCAAGACAAAGACACTCAAGGTGGAGAAGAAACGGTAAGTAAGGATAAAATTGATCTACCGAGGGACTGGAGGTACATTACATCTCATCCTAAAGAATTAATAATAGGTGATCCTTCACATGGTGTTAGGACTAAGGCTGCACATAAGGATGCACATGATTACTTAGCCTTTGTTTCACAAATAGAACCCCATAGCATAGAAGAAGCTGAGACTGACCCAAACTGGATGATGGCAATGCATGAAGAATTAAACTAGTTTGAAAGAAATAAGGTATGGATACTTGTAGATAGACCTACTGACCATCCAATAATAGGAACCAAATGGGTCTATAGGAATAAATTAGATGAACAAGGAAACATTATTAGAAACAAAGCTAGATTAGTGGCTAAGAGATATAACCAAGAAGAAGGTATTGATTTTGATGAAACTTATGCACCCGTAGCAAGACTAGAAGCTATTAGATTACTACTTGCATTTGCTTGCTACATGAACTTCAAACTCTTTCAAATGGATGTAAAAAGTGCATTTCTTAATGGTTTTATCTTTGAACAAGTTTTTGTGGAACAACCACCAGGTTTTGAAAATCACACTTTTCCAAACCACGTATTCAAGTTAAACAAAGCATTGTATGGTTTGAAACAAGCACCTAGAGCCTGGTATGATAGACTTAGCACTTTCTTAATTGAAAATGATTTTTTAAGAGGAAATGTAGACAAAACCTTATTTATCAAAAAGAAGATTAATGACATCTTAGTTGTACAAATATATGTCGATGATATTATTTTTGGTACAACTAACAAATCTCTATGTAAAGAATTTGCTAAGTTTATGTAGGGAGAATTTGAAATGAGCTTAATGGGGGAGCTAAACTACTTCCTTGGACTTCAAGTAAAACAGACAAAGGAATGCATCTTCATCAACCAAGCTAAATACATCAAGAAAATCATCAAGAAGTTTGGTATGGAGAGTAGCAAATCAATGAGCAAACCCATGAGCCCAGCTTGCAGATTGGACAAAAGATGAGAATGGATCCAATGTTGACCAAAAGCTATATAGAGATATGATTGGATCCTTATTGTATTTCACTACAAGTAGACCTGACATATTGTATAGTGTATGTGTATGTGCTAGATTTCAGTCATCACCAAAAGAAACACATATGCTTGCCGTTAAAAAATAATTAAATATTTGAAAGGAACAAGTAATTTAGGAATTTGGTACTCTAAACATTCTACTCTGAATTTGATTGGATTCTTGATGCTGATTATGCTGGTTGTAAAATAGATAGAAAAAACACTAGCGGTACATGCCAATTTCTAGGGTTGATTTAATTTCATGGCATTGTAAGAAGCAAAACTCCGTAGCCCTATCCACAGCTGAGGCTGAGTACGTGGCTGCTGGTAGTTGTTGTGCTCAAGTGTTGTGGATTAAACAACAACTAGAAGACTTTGGTGTATCATAATCTAAAATTTCAATTAAATGTGATAATACAAGTGCTTTCAATTTGACAAAGAATCCAATTCAACACTCTACAACCAAGCACATTGAAATTAGACATCATTTTATTAGGGATCATGTTTCAAATGATAATATTGTGCTTGATTTTGTTCCTACTAAAGATCATTTGCTGACATATTTACAAAGCCACTTAATCAAGATAGATTTAATCTAATAAGGAGTGAATTAGGACTTTGTGATCCCTTCTAAATTCTCTAACATAATTCCTTCAAATTTAAGGAAATATCATCTAGAGAACCTCCTGAATTTATTCTATTTTATTGAGCCTTAACTTCCTTTGAAATTCTCTTCAAAATATTTCTAATTTTTTATCAAAATTGCAAAAACTCTATTTTCTCTAATTCGAGTCGACTGGATTTTTTGAGAGTTTTTGAGCTTGTTCTGGCCTAGCCGACTCGAGCAGTTTCCAGTCGACTAGATTTTCTGATGGTTTTAGGAGAGCTCTGGCCGAGCCGACTCGAGCCTTTTTAGGGCTACTCAAGTCGGCTGGAATTTCGTGCTGAAGCATTTTGCCTTGGGTTATAAACCCTTCTCCAAACCATTTGACCCCTATGTTGTCCTCTCTAACGATTCATTCCTCTCCGAATAGCTCTCCAAGGACCTCTATCTCCCTTCCAAGAACTCTAATCTTTCGATTTTCCATCTTTCCTAGCAATGGCACCCAAGCGTGCAACGGGTAAGCGCTCCGTTAGGGTTGCTCCAACTGTTGTAAAGGAAAGAAGGTCCAAAAGGCGGCAAGAAGAGCCAAGTAGCACCATCCACAGTGAGGAATTTGCAAAGGAAGCCGCAAGGGAATCTCCAACCACTCCTAGCCAAGTGCCTTCGATGTCTACGCATCCGGTAACTTCCGGTCGCCGAATTAACTTTGAGTTTCTTAGAGGCATTGGGTTAAAAATAGGAGATTTAATTGAAGATCAAGGGTGGAGAAAATTGTTCTTTGAATGAAAAGACCTATCCCTCTCTGGTTAGAAGTTTTTATGAAAATTTAAGGCTGGGAACTAATCATGTGGAGTCCACTGCTAAAGGAAAGAGGATTATAGTCAATGAGGAATTTCTACAAGGTGTATTGGACTTACCTTCAGAGGGAGTGAAGTTTTTAGTAATTGATAAAAGAGAGAAGACTCTAAGAACAATACTGAACAAAGAAGAAGTTGGAGGAATTGGTATAGTTTTTACTAACACCCTGGAAATGAGATTGCTTCGCAATTTTATTTGTAGAATTTTCTTACAAAGAACAGGGAGATTCGATTGGGTGAGTGAAAAATATTTGTGCCTCATGGAACACATTCTAGAGAAAACTCCTGTAAACCTTTCCTATATTATAATTATGCAAATGAAGGAGATAGTGAGAAAGGACAAATCTTGTCTACCATATAGAATGTTGCTTACCCTATTATTTAAATCTCATAAAGTCAGTTTGGATAGTGAAGACGGATTGGAATTACACCACACAGATATCTACACTTCCAAAACTATAGAGAGGATGGGGTACTTCCAAGTGGAAGGAGTATGAAGGAAGAAAGGCACAAATGTAAGGGCTATAGGCAGCTCAAGTAGTAGTGAAGAGGAAGAAGAGGAAGAGATATAGAAGTAGCTGGAACTTCTTCTACACCAGTACTGAGCCTGAGTCACTTGTATCTGAGCTGCTGCTGTTGTTGAGGAGACTAGAGCACCTTCTCCTATATTTGATATGCTTACAGTGGAGTTTGATTTGCCTGCACCGGAGTTTGACTTGCCTGCAGCTGATGTTCCTTTACCTGACTACCCTTCTACAGCACCACAACCTCCAATCATTCAAGTTCAGATTGAAGAACAGATAAAAAGCTTGACAGATACAATGATAGGCACAATAACTTCTTTATTTAGTGATTTGAAAAGTCAGGGGATAACAGATTGGACAGACTGGAAGAGCATGTATCAAATCTACAAGGAAAGGTTGAAGCTATGGAAGCTTCAAGGTCTGCACCTTAGATAGATCTTCAACCAATCCTGAATTGTATCTCTTCAAGTTCTGAAGCAATATTTAAATCAGTAGATGCTACATTGAATGACTACAGGAATGAGTTAAGAGAACTCAGAAGCAAGGTGGGTACTATTGCTGAAACTAGAAGTATGTCTGAGGACTACACTAGAGGCATTGGTATCATCATGTCAGAACTTGGCAGACTTAGAGGGTCAGCTGAAGCATTCGCCAATATCCAGGCTTCTGAGCTTATATCTATGCAGAAAGAAATTGATAAAATGAAGGAAGTAGTGAACAAAGGACCAGTAAGCCTCAAGGACAAGGAGCAGCAGCTTGGAGCAATTTGGATGGAGATGGTCTCTATCTCTAGCACTGTCAGATCCTTGGAGGTCACAGCTAGGACCAGACCATTGTATGATCCAATTCCTATTTCTACTATTGCTCCTAGTACTTCTCATCACCCTAGGGCACCTCCTCCACATGCTTCCTATAGTAGTACACCCAGACCTACTTCTTGGCAAGGTGTCAATGTTCCTAAGGATGATTCTGACTAGATAGTTTGTAGTTTTAGTACTTTTTGTTGAAGCTTTTTGATACATTTTTGTAATGATTGATGTACTGAACATCTTTTTGATAGAAATGAAATAAACATCTTTTTGGTCACTGTGCATTGTGTGTTTATGTTTTCTATTTACACTCTATTTTCTTAAATAGAATTCTCTCTCCGAGTTGAGAAAGTAAAATTATCTCAAACAAATCTTGAAACTTTCTCAATCTATTTAAAAATTCGAGCTTAACTGTTTAATCTTTTTGATTTGATGACAAAAAGGGGGAGAATCATAAAGTGCATGAAAGAAAAAGCTTAATGAATTGGAATAGAACTAATAAGGCAAATTAGATAGGGGGAGCTTGATGATTTTTGAATAATCTTTGCATACTTTTTCTATTGAAATATTCAATTGAATGATAAAGGGGGACAAACTTAGAGAAGTTTTTTATTGTTGTTTAGAAATTTCATACAAAGGGGGAGATATACTTGTTTAATTTACATGCTTCAATGATCACTTTGATGCTCTCTATTTGTTACATCTATCTATCGACACTTAATGATGCTTGATACATGCAAGCAATCATTCTCCGATAATTACAGTTTATGAATTTGACCTTGTGCATAACTGCATAGCATATATGATATATATTTGAGAATACAGTTAAAATTATGATTTGTCAAACAAGTGTAAATGCTTACCAAATATACATCTAATACTTGTGAATAGAATAGATTTTTTTTCATTCCAGTGTTTTGTCATCATCAAAAAGGTGAGATTGTTGAACCCTAAGTGATTTTGATGATAATAAAACATTGGAGCATGTAATTAGTTATCTAACAACACTTCAAATGAATGACAAGTTTTTGTAGGATAACTGCATTGACATACTTTCTAAATCTTACAATCCTTAATGCATTTTGTTGAGTTGTAAAGTGTTTAGATTCTTGTAAAGAAGAACCCTACAAAAAATTCCTGCTTAAATCAAGATAAAGGGTTCCTTCTAGTAGTTTTCAAGCTTCAACTTTTCTTAAATTTGTTGATAGAAGACCTTGAAGAAGTCTTCAAAGCATGAGACAAGTGTTCTGGAGAATTGAAGTTGATCTGGCTGAAGAACAACTCTCGAGCCGACTGGATGATGGAACCAGCCGACTCTGGCACTGGCACAGGAAAGAAGCTCTCTGGCACACAGATCCAGCCGACTGGCACCAAGACCCAGCCGACTCATCCAGAACATGGTTGAGAACGTTCTGAGAGCCACAGGAATCCGAGTCGACTGTAGTTCAGGCTAGTCGACTCGTCCAAAACTTAGTTAAAAGAGCTCTGAGAACCTCTAGGATCTGAGTCGACTGGAATTCAGCCTAGCCGACACATCCAGAGTAAGGTATTTTCTCAACTGTGGAAGCTAGCCAACTGGCGTTCAGCCCAGTCGACCCGTACTTGATCCAAGCTGACTCGAAGATTGTCCGAGCCGACTGGAATGATGGGGTCATCTCCAACGGCTAGTTACAGTTCTCAGTTTTTGAATTCCAAAAGTGCTCCAACGGTAACCTGTCACCTCCCAATGGTCTACAACGTTCAAAATCATGGGAAGGCAGTTGAAGTCTTTATAAATAAGGTATGAGAACATCTTTGGATAGACTAATGACTTAATGAGCATTTATTGAACACTTATTGAAGTTAGAAGAGAGAGAGAATACTTGAGCTTTGAAGTCAGCCTTCAAGCCTTCACCAACTCTTACCAGAAGCTTGAAGCATCTTTTGAGGAAAGCAAGGAAGCTATTGAAGTGCATTGAAGAGCATTCAATAGAGCTTCACTCGAGGTGCACTGGCAACCACCCAGATAACATAGTTTGTCTTTATTGTTGCTTCTTTGTTCTATCTTTAGAATATTTGGATTATTGGTGAGCTCGATTGTAAAAACCAAATAGGTTTCTTTGGTGAGCCTTTCTTAAAACCAAAGTGTAGAGGTTTCTTTGGTGAGCCTATTTAAAAATCAAAGTGTAGAGGTTTTAGGTGAGCCTGTGAAAACCTAGTGTGGGTTTCTTTGGTGAGCCCAGTTTTAAAAACCAAAGTGTGGAAGTTGGGATTGTGAACCTGTAAAACAATCCGACTGTATTCCAGTTTGGGGGATAGTGAAAATCCGAGTGGTGAACTTGGGTAGTGGACGTAGGAGCTAGGTTGCTCTGAACCACTATAAATCTGTCTTGTTTGTATTGTGTCTGATTTACCTTTTTGCTTCTACAGTTATACTCTTATTAATACAGCACTTAACCACTAAAAGGAATTACTTGTGCACATACCTGCAAAAATTTTATAATTCCCAATTCACCCCCCTCTTGGAAAAAGCCATCTGGGCAACAGCTGGTATCAGAGCAGTGTCTCTGATTACTTGAGTAAAGATTGATGGCTCATCCCATGAGTACATCCTTGGCCGAAGGCCAATCAACAAATAGACCTTCACTATTCACAGGCACTAATTATTTATATTGGAAAGCATGAATAGAAATTTACATACAAGCTGTAGATTTTTAATTGTGGAAGGTCATCTTGAAAGAGCCACACATTCCCACAATCAAAGTTGATGGCGTGGACATCCCTAAACCTGAAAAGGACAAGGATGATCATGACATGAAGATGGGGGAATTGAATGCCAAAGCAATGAATTTATTATATTGTGCTTTGGATGCAAACGAGTTCAACCAAATTTGCACTTGCTATTCAGCAAAGAAAATCTGGGACAAACTCGAAGTGACCCATGAGGGTACTTCCCAAGTGAAAATCTCAAAGATAAATCTTTTAGTTCATAATTATGAATTGTTTAAAATGGAGCCTTCTGAAACAATTCCTGCCATGTTCTCTAGGTTCACAATATTATTAATGTTTTGAAAAGTCTTGGCAGGGTATACTCAAATGTAGATCTAGTTTAGAAGATCTTTCATTCTTTATCTAATAAATGAGATCCCAAAGTGACTGCAATCTAGGAGGCCAAAGATCTCAATACATTACCACTGGATGAACTACTGGGATCACTCATCATCCACGAGCAGACTATGCAGCACAGAGCAGAAGACGAGCAAAAAAAAAAGAAAACAATAGCCTTCAGAGCTGCTTCCGAATCAAAAAGGGAAGATGAAGAATCTGAAGAAGAAAGTACCTCCTCCAATGACGACCTTGAAGACGATGACATTGTTATGGTTGTGAGGAGATTTAGAAAATTTATGGAAAGAAAGAAGGGAAGATACAACCAGAAATTTCATAGGAAGGATTATGAAAAGGAAAAAGAGAAGGACAGAGAAAAAGATAAAGAACTAGTCCCCACATGCTATGAATGCAAAAAGCCGGAGCACATACGTCCAGACTGTCCACTATTGAAAAAATCCTTCAGACAAAAGAAGAAAAAGAAAGTCATGGTTGCCACATCGTCCGACAGTAAAGACTCATCATCATCTGAAGAAGAAGAGACCACCAAAACTACAAATTTATGCTTAATGGGTCTCGAAGATGGGGTAACATCCCCTAACAATTACACTAAATTTACTTTTGACGAATTAAATTCTGCTTTTCATGACTTATTATCTGAATTTAAGAAAGCTGGAGTAAAGATAAAATCACTGAAAAATATAAATGATTCTTTACTCAAACAAAAGGATGAAATTTCAGAAAAGAACACTTTGCTACAAAAGGAACTGCATGACTTTCTGAAAAATTTGAAAAACTGAAAAATGAAAATATTTTGAGTGAAAAGAAAAATAGTGATTTACATGCTAAAAATAATGAATTAAAAAAGGAGGTTACAAAACTTAAGCCTTTAGTTGAAAACTCACTTTATCTTCAAACAAGCTTGAGTTGATTTTAAAAGAACAACAAATTTCTGGAAACAAAGCTAGAATCAGTTTTAAAACTTCTTTTGTGAATGGAATTTCAGCAACTACATTTATTAAATCTAAAGCACTTGCTCAAAATGTTTTATCACAAAAAGTTTTGGCCACACCAAAAACTATTTCAACTTCAAAGTTATTATTATATGTTCCTAAGAATTTGAGCAAAAATGAATATATTTCAAAAAGTTCAAAATCTGCATCAAATGCATCAACCTTTAGAACTTCAAATTCTGTTTCTATCAAAAATTCTAAAGTTATATGCTATGTTTGTAAAAGAATAGGACATAAAGCTTTTGAATGCAATGATTCTAGAAATGTCCTTAAGAAAGTAATAAAAAATTGGGTTCCCAAAGGAACCACCTCTGCTGACCTGCAAGGACCCAAGGTAGCTTGGGTACCTAAAAGAATTCATTAATTATTTTGCAAGAATGTCTTGCAGCCCAAAGATTGAAGAAAAGGTGGTATTTGGATAGTGGCTACTCAAGACATATGACGGGTGACAAGGACCAATTTATCATCCTTGAAATGAAAGAAGGAGGTATGGTCACCTTTGGAGATAATGGCAAAGGGAGAATAATCGGTATTGGTAAGATCAAAATAACTCCCTTCACTTTCATTGAAAATGTTTTGCTAGTAGACAAATTGAAGCATAATCTCTTAAGTATAAGTCAATTGTGTGATAAAGGCTTCAAGGTTGTCTTTGAATCTTCTATGTGTATAGTAACTAACTCTTTGGATTCTAGTAATAAGTTTATTGGACATAGACTTGGGAATATCTATGTGGTAGATCTTAATGATCTTGCCATGTCAAGTAGTCCTAGTCTAGTTGCAATGAATGCTAAGACCAAAAAGTTAGGTTTACTATGGTATAGACGATTAGGTCATGCTAGCATGCATACAATTGCCAAATTGATTTCTAAAGATCTTGTTAGAGGCATGCCTAAGTTTAAAGTTGATTTTGATCATGTGTGTGATGCATAACAAATGGGTAAACAAACTAAGGGGAGTTTTAAATCAAAGAATATAATTTCTACAACAAGACCACTTGAACTACTTCACATGGATCTTTTCAGACCTACTAGGACCCCAAGCCTAAGAGGTATGAAATATGCTCTTATGATAGTAGATGATTTTTCGAGATTTACTTGGATTTTGTTTATTGCTTCGAAAGATGAAACTTTTTATATTTTCAGAAAATTTCATAAAATGATTTCAAACCAAAAGAACTTATCTTTGGTTTCAATTAGAAGTGATCATGGAACTGAGTTTGAAAATCAATTTTTTGAAGATTATTGTACTGAATTTGGCATTGATCCAACTTCTCCGCTCCTAGAGTACCTCAACAAAATGGTGTTGTTGAGAGGAAAAACAGGACATTGGAAGAAATGGCTCGCACAATGTTGTGTGAAGGCAAACTTCCAAAGTACTTTTTGATAGAAGCGGTGAACACTGCATGTTATATTTTAAAGAAAACCCCCTATGAGCTTTGGAATGATAGAAAATCCAATATTAATTATTTTCATGTATTTGGTTGTAAATGCTTTGTGCATAACAATGGAAAAGATAATTTAGAAAAATTTGATTCTAAAGCTGATGATGCAATTTTCCTAGGTTATTCATTACATAGCAAAGCATATCGGGTTTATAATAAAAGGACTCTTACTATTGAAGAGTCAATTCATGTTGTGTTTATTAAAACTAACCCTATACCTTCTAGACAAGAAGAGTGCATAGATAATGATGCAGGTACATTGCAAAAAGGAATGGATGACTTGAGCATTCAAGACAAAGACACTCAAGGTAGAGAAGAAACGGTAAGTAAGGATCACACCGATCTACCGAGGGACTAGAGGTACGTTACATCTCACCTTAAAGAATTAATAATAGGTGATCCTTCACATGGTGTTAGGACTAGGGCTGCACAAAAGGATGCACATGATTACCTAGCCTTTGTTTCATAGATAGAACCCCATAGCTTAGAAGAAGCTGAGACTGACCCAAACTGGATGATGGCAATGCATGAAGAATTAAACTAGTTTGAAAGAAATAAGGTATGGATACTTGTAGATAGACCTACTGACCATCCAATAATAGGAACCAAATGGGTCTATAAGAATAAATTAGATGAACAAGGAAATATTATTAGAAACAAAGCTAAATTAGTGGCTAAGGGATATAACCAAGAAGAAGGTATTGATTTTGATGAAACTTATGCACCCGTAGCAAGACTAAAAGCCATTAGATTACTACTTACATTTGCTTGCTACATGAACTTCAAACTCTTTCAAATGGATGTAAAAAGTGCATTTCTTAATGGTTTTATCTTTGAACAAGTTTTTGTGGAACAACCACCAGGTTTTGAAAATCACACTTTTCCAAACCATGTATTCAAGTTAAACAAAGCATTGTATGATTTGAAACAAGCACATTGAGCCTGGTATGATAGACTTAGCACTTTCTTAATTAAAAATAATTTTTTAAGAGGAAATGTAGACAAAACCTTATTTATCAAAAAGAAGATTAATGACATCTTAGTTGTGCAAATATATGTCGGTGATATCATTTTTGGTGCAACTAACGAATCTCTATGTAAAGAATTTGCTAAGGTTATGCTGAGAGAATTTGAAATGAGCTTAATGGGCGAGCTAAATTACTTCCTTGGACTTCAAGTAAAACAGACAAAGGAAGGCATCTTCATCAACCAAGCCAAATACATCAAGGAAATCATCAAGAAGTTTGGTATGGAGAGTAACAAATCAATGAGCACACCCATGAGCTCAGCTTGCAGATTGGACAAAGATGATAATGGATCTAATGTTGACCAAAAGCTATATAGAGGTATGATCGGATCCTTATTGTATTTCACTGCAAGTAGACCTGACATATTGTATAGTATATGTGTATGTGCTAGATTTCAGTCATCACCAAAAGAAACACATATGTTTGCTGTTAAAAGAATAATTAAATATTTGAAAGGAACAAGTAATTTAGGAATTTGGTACTCTAAACACTCTACTCTAAATTTGATTGGATTCTCTGATGCTGATTATGCTGGTTATAAAATAGATAGAAAAAGCACTAGCGGTACATGCCAATTTCTAGGATTGAATTTAATTTCATGGCACTGTAAGAAGCAAAACTCCGTAGCCCTGTCCACAGCTGAGGCTGAGTACGTGGCTGCTGGTAGTTGTTGTGCTCAAATGTTGTGGATTAAACAACAACTAGAAGACTTTGGTGTATCACAATCTAAAATTCCAATTAAATGTGATAACACAAGTGCTATCAATTTGACAAAGAATCCAATTCAACACTATAGAACCAAGCACATTGAAATTAGACATCATTTTATTAGGGATCATGTTTCAAATGGTAATATTATGCTTGATTTTATTCCTACTGAAGATCAATTAGCTGACATATTTACAAAGCCACTTAATCAAGATAGATTTGAGCTAATTAGGAGTGAATTAGGACTTTGTGATCCCTTCTAAATTCTCTAACCAAATTCCTTCAAATTTAAGAAAATATCATCTAGAGAACCTCCTGAATTTATTTTATTTTATTGAGCCATAACTTCCTTTGAAACTCTCTTCAAAATATTTCTAATTTTTGATCAAAATTGCAAAAACTATATTTTCTCTGATTCGAGTTGACTGGATTATAATCCGAGTCAACTGGATTTTCTGAGAGTTTTTGAGCTTGTTCTGGCCTAGCCAACTCGAGCAGTTTCGAGTCGACTAGATTTTCTAATGGTTTTAGGAGAGCTCTGGCCGAGCCGACCCGAGCCTTTTTAGGGCTACTCGAGTCTGCTGGAATTTTGTGCTGAAGCATTTTGCCTTGGGTTATAAACCCTTCTCCAAACCGTTTGACCCCTATGTTGTCCTCTCTAACGGTTCATTCCTCTCCGAATAGCTCTCCAAGGACCTCTTTCTCCCTTCCAAGGACTCCAATCTTTCGATTTTCCATCTTTCCTAGCAATGGCACCCAAGCGTGCGACGGGTAAGCGCTCCGTTATGGTTGCTCCAACTATTGAAAAGGAAAGAAGGTCCAAAAGGCGGCAAGAAAAGCCAAGTAGCACCATCCACAGTGAGGAATTTGCAGAGGAAGCTGCAAGGGAATCTCCAACCACTCCTAGCCAAGTGCCTTCGATGTTTACGCGTCTGGTAACTTTCGATCACCGAATTAACTTTGAGTTTCTTAGAGGCATTGGGTTAAAAATAGGAGATTTAATTGAAGATCAAGGGTGGAGAAAATTGTTCTTTGAATGAAAAGACATATCCCTCTCTGGTTAGAAGTTTTTATGAAAATTTAAGACTAGGAACTAATCATGTGGAGTCCACTGTTAAAGGAAAGAGGATTATAGTCAATGAGGAATTTCTACAAGGTGTATTGGACTTACCTTTAGAGGGAGTGAAGTTTTTAGTAATTGATAATAGAGAGAAGACTCTAAGAACAATACTGAACAAAGAAGATGTTGGAGAATTGGTACAGTTTTTTCTAACACCCTGTCACTGGAAATGAGATTGCTTCAAAATTTTATTTGTAGAATTTTCTCTCAAAGAACAGGGAGATTCGATTGGGTGAGTGAAAAAGATTTGTGCCTCATGGAACACATTCTAGAGAAAACTCCTGTAAACCTTTCCTATATTATAATTATGCAAATGAAGGAGACAGTGAGAAAGGCCAAATCTTGTCTACCCTATAGAATGTTGCTTACCCTATTGTTTAAATCTCATAGAGTCAGTTTGGATAGTGAAGATGGATTGGAATTACACCACACAGATATCTACACTTCCAAAACTCTAGAGAGGATGTGGTACTTCCAAGTGGAAGGAGTATGGAGGAAGAAAGGCACAAATGTAAGGGCTATAGGCAGCTCAAGTAGTAGTGAAGAGGAAGAAGAGGAAGAAAATATAGAAGTAGCTGGAACTTCTTCTACACCAGTACCTGAGCCTGAGTCACTTGTATCTGAGCCTGCTGCTATTGTTGAGGAGACTAGAGCACCTTTTCCTATGTTTGATATGCCTACAGCGGAGTTTGATTTGTCTGCACCGGAGTTTGACTTGCCTGTAGCTGATGTTCCTTTACCTGACTACCCTTCTGCAGCACCACAACCTCCAATCATTCAAGTTCAGATTGAAGAACAGATGAGAAGCTTGACAGATACACTGATAGGTACAATAACTTCTTTATTTAGTGATTTGAAAAAGTCAGGGAACAACAGATTGGACAGACTGGAAGAGCATGTGTCAAATCTACAAGGAAAGGTTGAAGCTATGGAAGCTTCAAGGTCTACACCTCAGATAGATCTTCAACCAATCCTGAATTGTATCTCTTCAAGTTCTGAAGCAATATTTAAATCAGTAGATGCTACATTGAATGACTACAGGAATGAGTTAAGAGAACTCAGAAGCAGGGTGGGTACTATTGCTAAAACTAGAAGTATGGCTGAGGACTACACTAGAGGTATTAGTATCATCAGGTCGGAACTTGGTAGACTTAGAGGGTCAGCTGAAGCATTCGCCAATGTCCAGGCTTTTGAGCTTATATTTATGCAGAAAGAAATTATTGAAATGAAGGAAGCAGTGAACAAAGTACCAGTAAGCCTCAAGGACATGGAGCAGCAGCTTGGAGCAATTTGGATGGAGATGGTCTCTATCTCTAGCACTGTCAGATCCTTGGAGGTCACAGCTAGGACCAGACCATTGTATGATCTAATTCCTATTTCTGCTATGGCTCCTAGTACTTTTCATCACCCTAGGGCACCTCCTCCACATGCTTCCTATAGTAGTACACCCAGACCTACTTCTTGGCAAGGTGTCAATGTTCCTAAGGATGATTCTTACTAGATAGTTTGTAGTTTCAGTACTTTTTATTGAAGCTTTCTGAAACATTTTTGTAATGATTGATGTACTGAACACCTTTTTGATAGAAATGAAATAAACTTCTTTTTGGTCACTGTGCATTGTGTGTTTATGTTTTCCTATTTATACTCTCTATTTTTTTAAATAGAATTCTCTCTCCGAGTTGAGAAAGTGAAATTATCTCAAACAAATCTCGAAACTTTCTCAATCTATTTAAAAATCCGAGCTTAACTGTTTAATCTTTTTGATTTGATGATAAAAAGGGGGAGAATCATAAAATGCATGAAAGAAAAAGCTTAATGAATTGAAATAGAACTAATAAGGCAAATTAGACAGGGGGATCTTGATGATTTTTGAATGATCTTTGCATACTTTTTCTGTTGAAATATTCAATTGAATGATAAAGGGGGAGAACTTGGAGAAATTTTTTATTGTTGTTTAGAAATTTCATACAAAGGGGGAGATATACTTGTTTAATTTACATGCTTCAATGATCACTTTGATGCTCTCTATTTGTTACATCTATCTATCAACACTTAATGATGCTTGATTCATGCAAGCAATCATTCTCTGATAATTACAGTTTATGAATTTGATCTTGTGCATAACTGTATAGCATATATTGATATATATTTGAGAATACAGTTAAAATTATGATTTGTCAAACAAGTGTAAATGCTTACTGAATATACATCTAATACTTGTGAATAAAATAGATTTTTTTTTCATTCCCAGTGTTTTATCATCATCAAAAAGGGGGAGATTGTTGAACCCTGAAGTGATTTTGATGATAACAAAACATTGGAGCATGTAATTAGTTATCTAACAACTCTTCAAATGACTGACAAGTTTTTGTAGGACAACTACATTGACATACTTTCTAAATCCTACAATCTTTAATGCATTGTGTTGAGTTGTAAAGTGTTTAGATTCTTGTAAATAAGAACCCTACAAAAAATTCCTGCTTAAATCAAGATAAAGGGTTACTTCTAGTAGTTTTCAAGCTTCAACTTTTCTTGAATTTGTTGAAAGAAGACCTTGAAGAAGTCTTCAAAGCATGAGACAAGTGTTATGGAGAATTGAAGTTGATCTGGCTGAAGAACAACTCTCGAGCCGACTAGATGAAGGACCCAGCCGACTCTGGCACTGGCATAGGAAAGAAGCTCTCTGGCACACAGATCCAGCCGACTGGCACCAAAACCCAGCCGACTTGTCCAGAACATGGTTGAGAATGTTCTGAGAGCCACAGGAATCCAAGCCGACTGAAGTTCAGGCTAGTCGACTCGTCCAGAACTTAGTTTAAAGAGCTCTGAGAACCTCTAGGATCCGAGCCGACTGGAATTCAGCCTAGCCGACTCATCCAGAGTAAGGTATTTTTTCAACTGTGGAAGCTAGCCGACTGGCGTTCAGCCCAGTTGACCCGAACTTGATCCGAGCCGACTCGAAGATTGTCCGAGCCGACTGGAATGACGGGGTCACCTCAACGGCTAGTTCCAGTTCTCAGTTTTTGAATTCCCAAAGTGCTCCAATGGTAACCTATCACCTCCCAACGATCTACAACGTTCAAAATCATGGGAAGGCAGTTGAAGTCTCTACAAATAAGGTATGAGAACATCTTTGGAGAGACTAATGACTTAATGAGCATTTATTAAACACTTATTGAAGTTAGAAGAGAGAGAGAGAGCACATGAGCTTTGAAGTCAGCCTTCAAGCCTTCACCAACTCTTACCAAAAGCTTGAAGCATCTTTTGAGGAAAGCAAGGAAGCCATTGACGTGCATTGAAGAGCATTCAATAGAGCTTCACTTAAGCTGCACTGGCAACCACCCAGACAACAGAGTTTGTCTTTATTGTTACTTCTTTATTCTATCTTTAGAATATTTGGGTTATTGGTAAGCCCGATTGTAAAAACCAAATATGTTTCTTTGGTGAGCCTTTCTCAAAATCAAAGTGTAGAGGTTTCTTTGGTGAGCCTATTTAAAAACCAAAGTGTAGAGGTTCTAGGTGAGCCTGTGAAAACCTAGTATGGGTTTCTTTGGTGAGTCCGGTTTTAAAAACCAAAGTGTAGAGGTTGGGATTGTGAGCCTGTAAAACAATCCGACTGTATTCCGGTTTGGGGGATATAGTGGAAATCCCGAGTGGTGAACTTGGATAGTGGACGTAGGAGCTGGGTTGCTCCGAACCACTATAAATCTGTCTTGTTTGTGTTGTGTTTGATTTACCTTTTTGCTTCTACAGTTATACTCTGATTAACACAGCACTTAACCACTAAAAGGAATTACTTGTGCACATACCTGCGAAAATTTTGTAATTTCTAATTCACCCCCCTCTTGGAAAAAACCACCTAGGCAACAAGAGATATGGTCCATACTTAGATACGGATAAGTTACATTCAGATACCAATTAATTATAATTTCTTTGCATAAATAAATACTAAAATTTGTTGATAAGAAGAATGGATTTCTAAATTCTGGGATGCAATAAAGTAATTATCTTTTAAATTAATTTATTTTATTTATTAATTTTTAGAATTCTATTATTAAATTATTTAAATATATATTTTTATTTTTTTATTAAATAATTATTTTTGGAGGACACAATCCCTACTTATAGCTACAGTAGTGAGTTAATTTTTTTTTTTATTTTTGATCCTACTTTTTATATTTTTCAAATCATGAATCATAATTGTCTATTACTTGGAGGAGTACGTGCTTGGAGCAATTAATAGATCAAACTATCTTGGTTAATTTTGTCAATCAATTTTATTAGTTTAGCTTAAATTTAAAGATTTTATGTGGATTAAATATTATTGTTAATAAGAATAATTTGATTGTATTTTTATAAATATTAATTTTAAGAATTAAAAAAAATATTATAAAATTATTATGATTTAACCCATAACCTTGTGTATTTCTAGAGTTTGCTCGTATGCTGTGTTTGCTATATGCACAATTCGGAGCATGACATGTTTATGTGTATGTGATTATTAGAGTTTTATATTAATTATTTTAAAAATAAAAAATTATTTTTTTAAAATATATTTTTCATAAAATATATTTATTTTTAATTTTCAATTTGTATAGTGTTACCATTTATTATTTATTATTTTTATTTTTAAAAATTTAAAAGTAAAAAAAAAAATTTTTTTTGATTAACCAAAAGAAGAGATCTACTGGATTCCAACCTCACCGGTTATGTTGATTCAGACCATAATTTTTTTATATACCTTTTCCATCACGCTACAGCAATTAAATTTAATTTTTTTAGTGGCTAATCAAACGCACGGTAAATCAACCTGGAGGGTAACCTGGTCGCCTACGCCTCCCTCTGCTCTCCACCATGGGCGACCGGTGACTTTCTCCATCATGGGTGACCCTTTCTCCATCATGGGCGATCGGCGACTTTCTCAATCACAGACGACTTTCTCAGTCACAGACGACTTTCTCGATCATCTTTTCAGATAGAAATTTAGAGGCTGCTACATGCCCCTTTTTTTTTGTTTGTTGATAAAAAGGGGTTGAACCACCTGTAGGTATAGAAGCTTTGTACTCTCTGATTTTTTGATGAATCTTTGCACTCTCTGTTATCTTTTTTTTCAATGGGGCTTCTTGGAAAAGAGTTGGCATAGTTTTGGACAGCCACATCCAGTGGTTAGTTAAGAGATTGGTGGGGGACGTTTCTTTTTGTCTTGGATGTACAATAGTTGGACGAGGGAATAGAACGGAGGGGCGGTTGGAGATGGAAACAAAAGTAACTCAGAGGAGTCTTGAGAGGGTGATCTCTGAGAAAGCCTTACAGATAAGCAGCTCCATTAAGAGCATAAGTGTGGCATGAAGAATATAGCAAAGAAACAATATGGAGAGGCCAGTCCATATTGTGATTTTCTTGTTATCGTTGTCATCTCATTCACTCTTTTCTGCCTCAGATGATCGGCTATCTAACGGCGAATACATTTCCCTGAACGAGACCCTAGTCTCCGATCGCGGAGCCTTTGCTCTGGGTTTCTTCCCCTGCGGCGATTCACGTCCTAATTTCTACCTTGGTATATGGTACAACAATATTGCCAAGGGAACAATCGTTTGGGTTGCCAACAGAGAGAAACCGATCGATGATTCCTCAGCGACTCTCAGAATCTCAAATGACAGCAATCTCCTTGTCATGGGTTCGAATGGAACGGTCTTCTGGTCATCGAATATCAAGAGCACGGGGCCAACGAAAAATAGTACCACAGTCGCAACTCTATTGGATACTGGCAATCTTGTACTTAGTGATGGCAGCGGTACCAATTTATGGCAATGGTTTGATCACCCTGCCGACACCTTGATCCCTGGCGTGAAGCTCGAATTCTGGAGCAAGACCCATGAAACCAATAGGTTAACATCTTGGAAAGATCCACAGGACCCCTCCCCGGGGAACTTCTCTTTCGGTGTCGATCCTAACACTTCTCTCCAGCTCTTCACATGGCAGGGTTCTGAGCTTTACCGGCGAAGCCCAGTGTGGAATGGGAATATGTTTTCTGAAGTTCAAGTGACAAATTCCAGCTATACAGTATATTTAGGCATGATAGATACTGAGGACGAGATTTACATGACATTTAGTCTTTCCGATGGATCGTCGAATGCTATGTGCAAACTAGACCATTCAGGCCAACTTCAACTCCTTGGATGGGATTATAGCTTGAATAATTGGAGCATTGCCGCACCAGTGACTTCTAGCACGTGTGACAGATATGGGCATTGCGGTCCCTTTGGGTATTGTGATCATACTGAATCGCTGCCAACATGCAAGTGTTTGGAAGGTTTTGAGCCAAAATTTCCACGTGAATGGAACAAAGAAAATTTTTCAGGAGGTTGTGTCAGAAAAACAGCTTTGGAATGTGGAAATGAGGAGGGGTTTTTGATTCTGAGGGGCATGAAATTGCCAGATCGGTTCTTGTTTCTCAGAAATAAGACCGTCGGAGAATGCAAAGCCGAATGTATTGCCAACTGTTCTTGTAATGCTTATGCCTATGCTAATTTGAACATGGGGACTCGTACCATGTCACGGTGTTTGGTTTGGATGGGGGAATTGATCGATGCTGCGATGGTTGGCAGTGGAAGTCCTCAAGGAGAGGATCTCTACCTGCGTCCTGTTGGCTCACAACTGGGTAAGTCTAGTTGCCTCTCCCTCTCTATCAAATTCTTTTTCTCTCCATTTTCCTGCCACAAGCATGACTGTTAGATGACTGAAATAAGGTGATGGCTGATGAGGCTGGTGCACAACTGCCGTCTATTTAACTCCATTTAGAAAGCATCATCTTTGCACATTTGGTTCACTGTTTTCCTGAAAGATGGGGCATGTATAACTTTAAAGGTATGCCTTGATGGTACTAGAAATTCTAGGATTTTTGTATGCGTCTTCCATTATAATGATTTTTGTGCCTAAAGTTTTTAGGGCTGTATAAAGTTAACAACCTTTCCAACAGATCATTTAGTTATTTTGGTGAAGATAATTCTCCATCGAAGATATTGACAACTAAATGAGGACGAAAAAGCAACAAGATGGACCGTCTAAAAACCAAGTGTTGTAAAAGTGTAGTTTATGACTGATCTCTTATTCTTTAATGTTGAAAAACAGAGGATAGAGTCTTAAACAGAAATGTTCAGCGTGAAACTTTTTGTCTGATCTTTAATCTCTTTCTCATGGGAAGAATTGTGTAGCATAGTGCACACAAGTTGTTTGAGTATAGACTTGAACAGCTTGGTGCAGGATGCAAATAACTAATGATTGCTCGAATACATATCTGGCATTCATTGCTGGGTTTCATGATTGCTGCAACATCTGCCAAAATTGATTAGGTTTAATTAAATAGATATATGTTGGTCCTCTCTTAAGCACCACCTCTGCTCAAATATACAAGAATCGAACCCCCAAAAATAATAAATAAATAAATAAATATAGCTAATAAGCCAAAGGAATTTTGACCCATCCATTGGCATCTATCTCCTAAGCACATGCCACTTTTCATTCTTCACGATGAAAAAAACTATGTTTCGGTTGTTAACTAGCATTATTTTACTTTAATACCAATTATTACAGTCTTATCTATTCCACCTGGTATACACCATCACAAATGAGCTCCGCCTATTAGAAATTTGGTTCCCTTAGTTGTCTGAAAGATTTTGAATAGTCTATACTGGAAAATGTTTCGTTGATCACCATTGAAAATGCGGCTAATGATCACTTTTTGATCATTTTTTTCATGATAAGCAAAATGAGAATTGGTCTAAATCAAGGTTCTGAATAATCATGCCAGTACTCATATTAGTCCTAAGGTAGTGTGGTACGTAAAGTGGTACCATGAGAGTGAGAGTGAGAGAGAGAGAGGTGGGGGAGGGGGGGGGGGGGGGTTGGGTAGGGTAAAATGGTCACTATAGCAAAAATGACTTTTGGCAGCAAATTACTTGTGGCATTTCTTATTATATGCCGCTAGTTTTTTTAAGGACATTATAACAAAAATGCTGCTATTTTTAATAAGTGTTATTTTATTCGTGGCACTTTATTATATATGCCACTATAAATTTGTGTCTTACAACATATAACTTGAAGTACTAGAAACCATGATTACTATTATAGCATTTAACTAATATGCTGGTATATAATATCATAATTTATGAGATTTTAGCTGATTGCTGCTAAATGTTAAATTGTTAATTTTTATATAGAACTTGGTTTTGTCATGCCAATCCCATCAAATATATTATCATACACATTTATTCTTAGCATTACTATATATAGGTCATTGATTTGGTCAAACTTGTAATTATATATTACAAATAAAAATATTTTAGATAAAATAATAATATAAGAGTATTAACATTTTTTGCATCAAAAACTATTATTACTTTCTATTATAGCATAAATAAAAATAATCATGAATTAACTATTTTTAAAGAGTTTGTGAAAAAATTATATATGAATATGGAGATGTACAAAAGTTAACTTTTAAATATTTTTAACAATAAAACCTTGAACATAAAGAATTAAATAAATAAAGTTCTTTTTTTATTTTTATGAAAAATATAAGGACTTAAAAAATAAAATATCAAATATTAAAATGTACAAATTTTTATTTAATGACATAAATGGATGTTAATAAGTTAAGTAAAATATTTTTATATACTTATAATATAAGTTGTAGCTTAGTGATTGAGAGCTTGCTATTCAAATAAAAGATTGTTAGCTTGAATCCAAGAATTCTAAGATATATAGTTTATTTTTAATAATTTTTTGTTGGCATATATGAAATGCTGAAATTAAAATTTTAGTGGCACTTACATGGGATTGAAACTTTAAAGGCACTTACATATCCCGCTAAAATAGAAATTTTTATCAACAATTTTCTAAAAGTAGTGATAATAACTGTTTTAAGATGGTACATAAGAAAATGCTAAAAAAATAACAGTAAAGATAATTGCAACATTCCTTTTGGCCTATAGCAGCACTAAAAAATATTGCTAATAGCCATATTTGTTGTAGTGGGTGTACTAAATTGTGGGGGCTGATGCCCATTTAGCATGGAATAATTTGGTTAGCCCAGGAACCAGAAGTGGGGTGTGCCATGGCTGATTCATGATTCATATGCTATATACCTACCAACATGGGCTAGTATACTCAGCTCCTCAATGCTTGATGTAAACAAGGCAAAATTGTCCATATGTAAAATAAATTTATTTGATAGAAGCTAAATTAACTTATTGTTTACATGTTGCTTTTCAATTTTCCATGTAGTACCATGACTGAGTTTATTTTAATTTATTTCTGTCCTACATACTAGGATAATCATTGGCTTTTGGAGATAAATTGTGGTATTTAGCAGAGTCCATGAGTTTGCTAAATATAAAGTATGATCCAGAATGTTGACAAAATATGTAACCATCATCCAGTAGCTACTAAACTTCTGCTTCTACTTTTGTAGAGGTAGGAAGTTGCAATTCTTTCACTTTTTTTAAAAAAGTAGGTGGGCTTTAGCACTACTTTTCACTCAAAAGAAAAGAAAAGAAAAAAAGACTTGTTGAATGTTTAGATGGAACTTATTGAAACTTTACTTAAGCAGTCCTTTCTATGTTTGTGCTACCTTCTATATATGTAATAACTTAGCTTTAGCATTTGTTTCATTTTATCGAGCTTTCATCAATGCAGCTCAACCCTGGTGAAATCTTGTCTATATTGTTAATTGTTGCCAGATCTAGACCATTATATTCAATAACAATTTACTCTTTCAGCTAATCATACATTTCATATCGTTTTCTTAAAAATTTTGAAAGGATGGTGTGAAGCAGGACACCAGTTAGCTTGATTGAGATGATAAACTTTCAAATTTACTTCATTACATTTCTAAAGTTGTTACAACCTACAGACAGAAATATGAGGACAATAGTTATTGTATCTCCTGTTGCTAGAGCAGTTTTTTGGATTTTTTTTACTTAGAAGTTGACAAAATTTTTAAATGTATTGCAATATTATGTTTCTAAAGTTTTTTTTCAACCTACAGGGAATAAGAGAAATAAAAGGATAATTATCATTGTCACACTTCCTTCAGGAACAATTCTTTTGATCACTTTAACTTACTTGGCATGGAAATTCAGACATAAAATAAAAGGTAATACAATAACATACTTGTTGCCTATTTATTGGTTAACTTTATTGCAGTAATTAATTAGCCTTGTGCCTCAGCCAGGTATAAGGAAGGGTGAAAAGAATAAAGGGAGGCTGCTTGATGATCTGAGTTTGAGGACAAAGTTTCCTATGGTCTTATCTGGTTCTAGTAGATTTGCTAAGCCTGGTCATGGCCCTGAACTTCCACTATTAAATTTCAAAAGCATTGCAGTTGCCACCAATAATTTCTCTGATTCTCATATGCTTGGACAAGGAGGTTTTGGCAACGTTTACAAGGTAAAAGACTAAATTAGGCTATAGTAGTACACCTGGTTTTTGATACAAATGCCCTTTTGTTGAATGAAACATGTATTTATTTTGGACACTTCTCCTTGAAAAAGAGGGAGATACATTATCATGACCCATGTAGTGTTAATGCTCCATCATCTACTTTTGCTTTGTTTGTGGTCCGAGAATTTGAGGATCTGCTTCAGTTATTGTGCTCATCATGTATATGTGTTCTTTTTTGTATGTGCTCATGTAATGTTTTTTTATACATCTTATGAACACTTCTCCTTGAAAAAGAGGGAGATACATTATCATGACCCATGTAGTGTTAATGCTCCATCATCTCCTTTTGCTTTGTTTGTGGTCCGAGAATTTGAGGATCTGCTTCAGTTCTTGTGCTCATCATGTATATGTGTGCCTTTTTGTATGTGCTCATGTAAACTAATTAACTGGCAAGAACACATTTACTGTCAGATTAATAGCAGCATCAAGAGTGGTGGTATATCTGAAAATGGATTCATTTTTTAACTACATACATACATACACATATTTCTTGTATCAAGTCCAGGGAGGCCATGCATCAAAGTGGAAATGGTGTTCTACATTGCTTGTAAAAACATTCACTATCACAAGTTTGCAGGTTTAGTATAGCTTGTTTCCATATTTTTTACATGTAGCAGATGTAGATATGTAGTCCTGAATAGTAATTGACATTTTTTACTTTAATGTAAAGTCACATTTGTATATTTTATGTAAGGTGTTAGCGAGCAAGATTATTAGTTATTAATGATGCATGAATCCACATAAATACTTTTAGTTTTATTTATTAATTTATTTTCATTTGTCAGCCTCTTTAATCATAACTCAGAGCACATCTTCTTCCACCATATAGTTTATATATTTGTAATAGAATAATGCTGTAAAGAAAGGAAACGGAAGACAAATGAAGACATAATAAACTTTTTACTGAAATGTAGTCTTTGGTATTCATTTAGTCAGCAAAATCCCTTACTCATTCACATTTAAATTAGTGAAGCACTCAGTGACATGTTGAATGATACTTTTTGTTTTCAGGGTAAGCTGCCTGGGGGCCAAGAGATTGCTATTAAAAGGCTTAGCAGGAATTCTGGGCAAGGATCAGAGGAATTCAAAAATGAGGTTTTATTGATTGCCAGATTACAACACAGAAATTTGGTTAAACTTCTTGGTTGCTGCATTGATGGAGAAGAAAGGTTATTGGTCTATGAGTACATGCCCAATAAAGGCTTAGATGCCTTCCTCTTTGGTTTGTTCATTTTCACTTTCATTGAATTTCTAATATCTAGTTAGGAATCTACACTGCACGTTTCTTTATCTTTCACTGGAATATGTCTTACTTATGCAAATATTAAAAGCTTGGAATTTTATTAATAAAGTCTATAATATTTTTTTCTTTATAGATCCAGCAAAGAAACACCTATTAGATTGGCGAAGGCGCTTTGACATAATTAAGGGAATTGCTCGGGGGCTCCTATATCTTCACCAAGATTCAAGATTAAGAATAATTCATCGAGATCTTAAAGCTGGCAATATTTTGCTAGATCAAGAAATGAACCCAAAAATTTCTGACTTTGGCATGGCAAGGATCTTTGGTGGTGACCAGAATGAAGTAAATACTAATCGCGTTGTTGGGACATAGTGAGTATTCGGGGCACTCTCAGTGCTTTTTTAAAATTTCTATATGAATGTACTGAACAAATCTGTTTTATGTGTAACCTACATATAGATCACCCATTGCCCCATTTTGTATGTAAAAGATGGGTGGCCAATCAAATTTCATTTTCCTTTCTTTTTTTCCTTGAAACCTTCAAATTCATAAAGGAGCTAATATCTACAAGTTGCTCCACCGTGGATACTTTTATCTACAAATTGCTTTGCTGTGGCTGTGAGGTCATTGGTTCGAAGCATGGAACCAGCATCTCTATGCACAGGGGTAAGGCTGCACATATTATAATTCTCTCTAGACCCTCCACAATGGTGGGAACCTTGTGCTCTAGGTCACCAATTTTAAAGACAACTATCTACAAGTTCTTGGGTATGCATCAGTTGTAAGACTCCTATTAACTCACTTTCTCATTAAATATGTTCATTTATGTAATCCAGTGGTTACATGTCTCCTGAATATGCAATGGGAGGGCTCTTTTCTGTGAAATCGGATGTCTATAGCTTCGGGGTATTGATCCTGGAGATTGTGAGCGGTTCACGAAACAGTAACTTTCAGCTCACTGTAGATTCTCCAAGTCTACTGGCTTATGTAAGTAGTTTTATGTCTTCCCATGGTGATTCTATGTTCCTTTCTGAAGGAAATGGTGACTTTATGTTTACTGATTTTCAATGACCAGATTTCAAATTGATCTTTAATTTGAAATGTTTCAGGCATGGAAACTATGGAAGGCAAGTCAAAGGATCTTGTAGACACATCTTTACTAGAGTCATGTTCGCCTGATGAAGTGTTCAGATGCATACTTGTTGGGCTCTTGTGTGTGCAGGACGACTCAAATGACCGGCCAACCATGTCATCTGTTGTTTTCATGCTGGAAAATGAAACACCAATAAATATTACACCTAGACAACCCACTTTTACTGTAAGGAAAAAGCAAGATGAATGTGATGCCTGGATGCAGAATCTTGAGATATTTTCTGCAAATAATTTATCCATTACCATGTTACAGGGACGATAAAAGCTTAAGGATTCTCTAATGTAGAACGTTCTTGTTTTCATGAGAAATTGTCATCATTGTTTTTAGTAATTTATAGCTCTATTCATCGTTTTGTTTTTCTTCTTTAGAATGTATAGATTCTAAGAGACTAACAGCATTGCATTCTACCAAATTGATTGGTTAGTTGTCCACCCTTGTCATTCATTCCAGGATTGAAGCTTCTTGACTAAGAAAACTCAGATTGACATTTTGTTGATGGAGCTCTTTTCAGGATTTTATTGATCTGGTATGGAAGCTTATTGGCCTACAAAGTCAAAGAAAATTAAGGGATGGAAGAATTTTGAGTTTGTTTTGAAAAAGGTGCAGTGAAAGTAGTACTATGAGGTTGTTCTGCAGTGGGCATCCTACGGAGGAAAGGAGAAGAGAAGTGGCAATAGCAAGAGAGCACATTCCAGTTGAGAAGATAATCGGCATGCCGTTATTCAGCCCTGTGCATCTTATTATAATTGTGCATGATCACAAAAAATAGATACTGTTTCACAACAATCATAGTAGTGATTAAGTTTCAGACTGAAACAGAATCATATGATTTTTACCCAAAAAAAAAAAAAAAAAAACAGAATCATATTAACCGATAGCAACACGATGATGCATAGTTTTTAGGTGCACATTCTTCACTATGGATATAGATGCTGGACTCTTTCCTACATGCTATTCCTTTGGACGGAAAGTGTATGTTGGTGTGGAGTCCCTGGATCGGCCAGTCAGAGCCGCTGCACCGCAGAATCGTTTCCTGGTTCACCTGCAAAACAGGTTCCTTGCCGGAGTTGTTCCAGTAAGGGATACTCCGATGCATAAGTCAGTGGCGGATTCCAGCCACAGAATGGGGCAGGGTGTCAAGAGTATGAGAGAAAAAGCTCTTAGAGTATGGATGAGCCTGCGTATGTGTACCTCTCGAGCCATCTTTCTTATCATTATTTAAAAGGAGGCCTCCGGCTTGCGGCCCGCTCTTTTTCTGGTGATTATGGGGAGTCAATTTCTCCCATGATTGGCGATCATGGGTTGTCACTGAGCGGTTCCGACCAGATCGGAGGCGTGGCAGCTGGAGTTGTGCGCCATGACCGCGGCATGGAGAGCGTCGATTGTAACCGTTGGTTATAGTTGCCTATTTGGGCTAGATTGCGGTCCCATCTTCGGGTTTCCCCTTGCATGGGCCGAAGACTTGAAGTTTGCCCCAGGGCCGGAGATCATGTCTACGGCAGGGACCGAAGAGCGTGTCTTCGGAAGTCGATAAGAAACTTGGTCTTCGGCCCAGGCCAAAGACATCATCCGAAGATCTGGCTATCGGATGTTGTAGTCCGATGAGAAGCCTTGGGTTGCCTGCAGTTGGCCTGGCCTTTCCATGGTCCGAAGTCCACGGACCGGGGAAGAGGGCTTCGGCCAGTCGAACTAGAGTTCGGTTCGTAGCTGAACCAGGATATCCCAACAGTTGCCCCTCTACTCTCAGTTTTGAAGCGGAGGTTTGCCTCGAGAAGTGAGAGTATTAATGCTTTGTCGTTTCCTTCCAGGAGATGGTGTGGTGGATGATTACGGGACTCTGATTGGACTGTCCATCATGACTGCTGGTCGATCTGGGAATCAGGTGGTGAACAGTTATCACTTCTAGGTTAGGGAAGAAGGAAAAAGTGGGCGGCCCTGGGACTGTCTCTCTTTTTTCCCGTCGCACGATGGTTAAGCCAATCTTTTGGTTGAGATTTGGAGGGTTGTGGCGGCTTTCCCCCTTCCGCTGGATGAAGGATGCGCCTCATCCTGGCGGTCAATTGAAGGTGGGTTACCTCCCTGGGTAACCTCGGGTTAAATCAACCTGGTAGGGCTTCAGAAACCCCTACTTTTCTTTTGGAAAGGGTGAAGGTCCGGCTAAGGAAGCTTCTTCAACCTCGTCTCATCCTCTGTCCAACTTTTCTTGTTCTGGGCTACCAGTCTATTCCGCAGGTAGAATCTTTCTCCTACTCCCTTGTTTCATTCTTTTGTCATGGAAGAATCCGTAGAAAGTCAAGGGGAACAGGTTTGGCCTTCGGGGGCTGGTGACGTAGTAGGTCTGGAGTCGATTTCCAGTTCAGTTTCTCAGGGTAAGGCGGCCCTTCTTTGGGAACGCTACCGCATTCTCGAGGAGTTCTCCTTTGTTCTCCCTGCACTCGAGGAACGAGTGAACAAACCTCCCCCTAGGTGTCTAGTCGTGTATGAAGATCATCTGAAAGCTGGTCTTCGATTTCCCTTGCACCCCTTTTTCATCAAGATCTTCCGCTTGTACCAAGTGGTGCCGGCGTAGTTGACCCCGAACAGTATCCGGAACATCTGCGGATTCTTGATCATGTGCAGCATTGCAAACATGGAACCTAGGACCAACTTGTTCACGGCCCTTTTTGTTCTCAAGAGGGATTTCCATATCAATGGATGGTGGGTGATTGGCCCTAGATCAGGCAGCAAGGTCATCAAGGACATGCCCAGCGCCATCCATGGGTGGAAACCCATTTCTGTGTTTGCATTGTCTTTTGATCCATGGGGCTTTGACACTGTGTGGAAGAAGCCTCGTCTAACCGCCAACGATGGGAAGGTCTTGGCGGTCGATCAGTCGGATTACGATATCTTTGTCAATTCCGAAGTTGCTCCCATCCGGGAATTATTGGAGGAAAGAAATCTCCATTTGGCGGGAATTAGCAAATTCCCTTCATTAGGTATAGTGACGGGAATTTCCACTCTCCTTCCTCGGTTTTGTCGTAGCTCGGTCAATTGAAATGAATTTTTTTTTTTGATTGTAGGTGGCGGGATGAGGACCGGTGTGAGCTGGCTCCGTCAGACTTCTGAGAAGAGGGTAGCACATGCCCCTCTCACTAGGTTAACCGTTCGGAAGAAGGCCCGAAGGGATGGCCCTGAGGGGGACTGGAGTGCTTCATCCTCCCGGGGAATCTCAGGGGAAGGTGTAGCAATCACGGAAGGGGCCCCATCGAGACCATGTCCAGTCGAAATTCCACCAGCAACCACCTCCCCGGTTCGCACAACGGGGAATCCATCTCAGGTAGTGGATGTGCCATCATCTTGTCCCCCTGCAGTTGATAGGGGCAAGGCGCGGCAAGTCGAGGGAGAGTTCGCTCACGGGGCTTCCTCATCTAGAAGCCGTTCGGCAAATTCTCCGGAGCTTTCACCTACGGAGAGACTGCTGGACCCCGCCGTAGCTAGACAGGTGCTGAAGGGCACGTTGCTGTCCCATGACCTGACAATTCTTCGAAATCGGAAACTTCCCAGGGTGTCCGACTCTGCCTTCTCCGTCCTGCAGCAGGTATGGTCCTTGCCATCTCCTTTGTTTTGAGAATTATTCGACCCATGATTCCACGTTCTTGATATAGCTAGTCTATGACATTACCTTTATGGAGGAGGGTCTGGGAAATGTCGACAGCCTCACCCATGGCCTCAGGGAGGAGCTCCATGCTGCCAGAGCCGCAAAGAAAGTGGCCGAAAAGTTGAGGCAGTCTATGGAGGATTGCCTTATCCGGGTGAACGATGAAGTTCGTGAACTAAAGGACGAACTAAAAAGTGCTCATCTGACAATGGCGGAGCAAGGGGCAGGGTGTAGAAGAGCAAGAAACAAGTCAACTCTCTGGAGCAGGCTGCCAGGAAGGATCAGGAGAGAATAGAAAGCTTGACCAAGGCGGTGGAGGAGGCTTCCATGAGGGCCGAAGAGGCGATTCTGGAGTTCGAAGCAGCCAAGAGAGAGTCCGTGTCTTTCAGGAAGCGGGTAGATGATGCCGTGGCAGACTTCAAAATGTCTTCACAATTCCAAGTGGAAATAGATGAAGCATCTTTGTACGGCTACCAGCACGGCTTCAATGATGGACTTTCCAAGGTAGGGGAAGCCTTCCCTCACCTTGATCTTTCCGGCATCTCTCCCTTCAACATAGCCGAAGAAGAAGAAGAGGATGTGGAGGAGGCCGAAGCCGCAGTAGAGGCCGAAGTGGTGCCATGCCCGGGTGAGGAGGCCTCTGCCTTAGTCGAAAATCCAGGGGTGACCCCAATTCTGATTCCGATTCAGGAGGAAGTCAGGCTGGGGGAGTCCAAGCCGAAGGTTCTCCGGTCTCGGCCTAGATTGATAAGATCCTCTCAGCACAAGTTGACAAGTTGCTTCAGTCCTGTGGTGTGGGGTCTCCTCCTGTCTACATTGAGTGATTCGAGTCGCTTTGGGTGTATCTTATTTCTTTCTCCTTTGTATTGTCAATGGATTTTTTATGATAATCTTTCGAAATGACTTTTCCTTCTTTGCATATGCAATGTGGTGTTTCATATGTAGCTTGGACTGGTCTTGTCGTTCTTTCTTCTGCTTGGTCGAACGGTCATGGCCGATGGCCGTTTAGTTGATACCTGATGAAGACGAATTCTGGAACGGATTGGAATTCCATTGTCGAAGACCGTTTACGATTGGTCAGGCTGGTGAACTCCATCCTTTTGATATTAAATCTATCCGTTGGAGTAGACAGGTGTCAACTCGCCATCAACCAGTGATTAGGGAAGTTTGATCAAAATTTTTGTTGTCCATGTGGCGCGTCAGTATACGCACAGTCGTGATTTTTTTGTGCCTTGTGTGCCGCCAGGTCTTCTTTTTCCAAAAAGAGGCCATTAATGTTGCCGTCGCACGATGAGGATTTCTCCAGATTCGAAGCGGTGGCGGTTGTTGTCCTAGGAATGACCCCTGAGCAACCTTCTGGTTCTTGAAGCATCGCTCGGACACATGGCGCTTCTGATGTGGCTGGGAAAGGACATGGAGCATGCCTCTCTGTAGTCAGTCATGGGTGCAGGGTCTCTTATAAATAGGACTATGCCCTTTGCTGCCAAGGATCATCATTTTTGTAGATTTCTTTCTTCCAATTTGAAAATGAGGTTCAGCACTTCTGAGCTCCGTCGGGTTGCAAAGAGAAGGGCTGTTAATCCAAAGAGGAAGAGGAGTCCAGAGTTCTTCGAGCCAGGGAATGACGAGGAGCCTGTCGTGGACCGTCTTGAAAAGAAGGTCCGCCTGTTGGAGGCCCAACTGAGGGAGGCTCGGGCCTAGGTTGCGGTGGTAGCCACGGAGGTGGAGGAGGCTAGGAGGGGGGCGGCGAATGCCATCTTAGACTTCAGGTTGTCTGCTGCCTTCAAAGAGGAAGTCGTTGAGGTAGCTCTGGACTCCTTCCATCATGGGTTCCGGGAATGTAGGAGGAAGGCCTTCAAGTTTTACAACTTGAAGGGCCTGAACAACATCAAGCCCTCCATTTCCTTTCCCGGATATGAATTTGATTCCGACTCTGATGAGGGGTCGGATTCTGGTTCAGACGGGAACCCCGGGCCCCCTTCGTCGTCCCTCCAAATCTCCCCCCGCCGATTCGGGAAAAACCCGGTGGGAGGTTATTAAAAATTTCCCACATCTTTTCGATGTTATCCTCTTTTTTTTTTTAAGAGAGTTTCTTCTTTTTTTTTCCTCTTTTTTGTAAAAATCGAAAAAAGAAATGAAGTATCTTTTCTTTACCTCTTCCCATGCGTTTCTTGCGACATGTTGTATCATATTTTGTCTGGAATGTAGACTCCGCGGACCATTCTTGGTCTATAGGGGAGGAGTGGGGTCAGTTGGACCATTTTTGAAATGTCTGTTGTCGACAGAAAGGATGACAGTGGTCCTTTTAGGCATGTTTTTGGATTTACCGTAGGGTAAGGTGCTTGCACTGTCCTTGTGCACTTTTGTCATGATTAAGATAGGCTATTCAGGCCTGCCTCGGCGTGTTTTCGGGTTCATCGTAGGGTAGGTTACGAAAACCATCCCTGCACCTTTGATCTTCTCGGTGGCCTGGTTAGGCCATCCGTTGTGCCCGTCGGGCATACCGATAAGGTGAGTGGATCAGACTCTCCTTTGCGCAGTTGACCGATTTTTCAGATCAGGTCACTTAGGCTGTTGTTGTTCAGTCAATGCAACTAGCCGTTCTGAGTTGAGCAGGGTTGAGTAACTTTGCACAGAAAATTTAGGAACTCATTCATTGATAGAATTTTCGAAGGTTTTGTACATTCCATGGCCGAGACAAAGTCTTCCCCTCCAGGGTCTTGAGTCGATATGCTCCTGGTCGAATAACTTCTTCGACCTGATACGGGCCTTCCCAGTTGGTGGAGAGTTTACCCTATTCCGTTGGCCTGGATACTTTTGCCCTTCGCAATACCATGTCCCCCGTGCGGAAAGTTTGCTCTTTCATCCTTGAGTTGTAGTATTTGGCGACCTTTTGCTGGTATGCCACCATCCTTATCTGGGCCTGGAGTCTGGTGCTTAATAGCAGGTCCAGATCAATCTTTCTACGATCGGAGTTTCCAGGCTCTTCGTAGTTGTCAATTCTCAGGGACTGTAAGGAGACTTCAATAGGTAGCACAGTTTCAGTACCGTATGCCAGGTTGAACGGAGATTTGCCAGTGGCCGTTCTCGGGGTAGTTCGGTATGCCTAAAGAACGGAGGTCAGTTCTTCGGCCCAAAGCCCTTTGGCAGCGTTCAACCTTGTTTTCAGACCATGGAGGATGGTCCAGTTAGTGACTTCGGCTTCTCCGTTGGACCGTGGATGAGCAACGGATGTCAGCCGATGCTGGACATGATACCGAGCACAGAAGTCCTTGAACTTTGGATTGTCGAACTATCTCCCATTGTCTGTGATTATGACATGTGGGATGTTGAACCTGAATATGATGGAATTTTTTACAAAATTTTCCACCTTGCCATCTGTGATCTGGGCCAGTGGTTCGGCTTCTACCCACTTCGTAAAGTAGTCAATGGCCACAAGGAGAAACTTCCTTTGCCCTGATACCGGCAGGAATGGGCCAAGAATGTCCATTCCCCACTAGGCAAAAGGCCATGGGGCTGTCAGTTGGGTCAGGTGACTCGCAGGTTGTCTCTATACATTGTCATACCTCTGGCACTAGTCGCACTTTCGCACGAAATCGGTCGAGTCCTTCTGGTGGAGGGCTAGTAATACTCCTGTCGAATGATCTTGTACGCTAGAGACCTGCCTCCCAAGTGGTCATCGTATATGCCTCGTGGACCTCTCTCAGAGCATAATCCGCATCCGTGGGTCCTAAGCATTTTAGCAGTGGCTGAGAGAACGATCTCTTATATAGGGTTCCGTCTAAGATGCGCCTGAGAGATTCCAATTCCGTAGTTGCCAGTCGAGACAATGCATCCACCTGGGAGTTCTCTAATCGTGGAACATGGATGATTTCAAAATATTCCAGTTGGGAGGATAAAGCCCATACCTTTTCTAGGTACTACACCATGGTTGGATCCTTGGCTGCATACTCCTCGTTGACTTGATTTACAACCAGTTGGGAGTTTGAGAAGGTTCGGAGTTACCGAACTCCCAAATCTCTGGTGATCCGAAGTCCAGTGAGTAAGGCTTCGTATTCGGCCTGGTTATTAGAGGCATGAAAGGAGAACCGGAGTGCGTACTCTATGGTATGGCCATCAGGCTCGGCCAGCATAAGTCCAACCCCATACCTAGTAGCATTAGAAGCCCCATCCACATGAAGCACCCTAACGGAGTTCGTCTCCTTCGGGACCTCTTCTTCTACCGAAGATGCTTCATCTTCGAACCTCCAAGTGCATGCAGCCAAGAAATTGGAGAGCACCTGGGCCTTCATAGCCGATCGGGGCTGAAAACTAATGTCGAACTCACTTAACTTTACAGCCTACTTGGCTATCCTTCCAGAAGTGTCCGGAGATCGGAGAACGGCCTTGAGGGGCTGATCGATCAGCACCACAATAGCATGGGCATGGAAATATGGCCGTAGTCTCTTTGCCGCAATTACCAAAGAGTAGATCAGCTTCTGCATCCTCGCATATCGCATTTCGGCATCATGCAAGACCTTGCTGATATAGTAGATTGGCTTGTGGGATCTGTCTTCATCTTTCCGGACAAGAACCGAACTGATTGCTTCATCTAAAGCAGGGAGGTATAAGTAGAGGACCTCGCCCTCTTATGGTTTGGAGAGTAGCGGCGGGGTTTCCAGGTACTTCTTCAACTCCTCAAAGGCAGCGCGATAGTCTTCGGACCATTCAAAACCCTTTGACTACCGGAGTACCTTGAAGAATGGGAGGCATTTCTCGGCTGACCGAGAAATGAATCTACTTAGGGAGGCAATTCTTCAGGTCAACTGCTGGACTTCCTTTTTGCAGGAGGGATGTCTGATATCTTTTAGAGCTTGAATCTTCTCTGGGTTCACCTCGATCCCTCATTTGGTGACAAGGAAGCCCAAAAACTTACCCGATGTGACCCCAAAGGCACACTTTGTCGGGTTCAGCTTCATGCAGTAGCGTCGCAGAGCACCGAATGACTCTTCCAAGTCATGGATGTGGTCTTTCAGGAGGAGGCTCTTGACGATCATGTCGTCAACATAGGACTCCATGTTTCTCCCCAGTTGCTTTTCGAATACCTTGTTGATCAGCCTTTGAAATGTTGCTCCAGCATTCTTGAAGCCGAATGGCATCATCTTGTAGTAGTAGAGACCTTTATCAGTGACGAAGGATGTCTTCTCCTCATATTGCGGGTCCATTCTAATCTGGTTGTAGCTGGAAAAAGCATCAATGAAGCTCAGCAACTAGTGGCCGGCAATAGCGTCGACCAGTTGATCAATCTTCGGGAGAGGAAAGCTATCTTTCGGGCAATCCTTGTTAAGGTGTGTATAATCAATGCAGATCCTCCACTTGCCACTGGACTTTCTTCACCATTACCACATTGGCCAACCACTCGGGGTAGTGGGCCTCTTGGATGAACCCTGCTTTAAGGAGCTTCCCAACTTCTTCGTCCACAGCTTGCTGTCTTTCAGGAGCGAAGCTCCTTTTCTTCTGCCGCACCGGCTTGTACCCAGGGGTAACTTCCAACCGATGAGTGATTACCTCGGCAGGAATCCCCGGCATATCCGAAGCTGACCAAGTGAAGACGTCGGCGTTGTTTTTGAGGAAACGGATCAACTCTGTTTTGGTTTCCTCATCAAGTATGCTCCCGATTTGCACAACTCTGGAGGGGTCTTCCTCTATCAAAGGTACTGGGACGATCCTCTCCATGGGCTCACCAAGGCTTGTGGTTGTATCCCTCGGATCCAGCTGATCCGGAGTTGCTGAATCATTGAAATGCCTGTCTTGGATCATCAGGCACTGCCGCGCTGTCCTCTGGTTTCCTCTAACTTCTCCGACATCGTTCATAGTGGGGAAGCGCACTAAAAGGTAGTGAGAGGAAATCATGGTTCGGAACCTGTTCAAGGCGGGCCTCCCCAGAATAATGTTGTATGCTGAGGGGATTCAGACCACCATGAAGTTTACCAGTAGTGTCTTTTATCGAGATTCAGTGCCAAGGGTTACAGGCAACACTATTTCCCCCTCGGCATAAACTTGATTGCCCCCAAAATCGGAGAGTGGTATGGGGGATCTTCGTAGTTGATGTTTAAGCAAACACATTTTAGAGAATGCATCGTAAATCAAGACATCAGTCGAACTTCCATTGTCAACAAAGACTCACTGTACATCATAATTGGCCACTATGGTCAAGATTACAAGGGGATCATCATGCGAGAACCGTACTCCCGCAAGGTCATCGTCGGAGAAAAGGATAGCATTGTTATCCTTAAGTTGCTTTGGGGGCATCGTCCTCATCCTTTCTCCAGTCGGTGGGTCGGTATATTATCCCTACACCTCCGTTGGTGGGCCTTTGATTCGGTAGTTCGGCCTCTTTGGGAGGTGGCAAGGGAGCAGTTGCTTCCGACCGGGGGCCTTGGCGACCGACGTACTGCCCCAAGTACCCTCTCTTGATGAGGTCCTCAATCGCATCCTTCAACTAGATGCACTGTTCTATGTTGTGGCTGTGGTCCCGGTGGAAACGGAAGTATTTGTTTCTATTTCTTACGGAAGAGGAGGCCTTCATGGGGTGGGGCCATTGGAGATAGTTTTTCTTCTCTATCTCCATGAGGATCTTCTCTCGAGGGAGGTTGAGGGGGGTGTAAGAGTTGAATCTTCTTCCCGATGCTCTAGGCCTAGGAGGACTTCTTTGGCGGTTTGTATATTTGCCGCCATTGTTACTTGAAGTCGAGGGACCTTGTCCCCTGTTATTCTTCTTTTTTGAAGGGGGTTTTCCTTCGATCAGCCATCGATTTGCCGCCTGCTCTTCAGCATCGGCATATTTTTGAGCCCTTGACAAGAGCTCAGCGTAGCTTTTAGGAAACTTTTTATCCAGGAAAAAAGTAAGCCTGGAGGTACGAAGTCCCTTCTTCAACGCAAACATGGCCACGTGCTCGTTGAGATTAGAGATCTCAAGCGTGGCCGCATTAAACCTGGAGATGTAGTCTCGCAGGCTTTCTCCTTCAATCTGGTGAAGGAGAAATAGTGTGTCCGTATTCCGTGGAGTCTTGCAGCAGGTCCTGAAATGCAAGACAAATAATTTTTCTAACTCGGAAAAAGAATCGATGGTACCTGGGCGTAGGCTCGAGTACCACATCCGAGCAGATTTCTTCAAGGTAGCCAGGAATGCCAGGCAGTACATCGTGTCCGAAGCTCCTTAGATCATCATATGGGCCTTAAAGCTGCCCAAATGGGGGTCGGAGGTGCCATCATAGGATTCCATCTGAGGAACCCTGAAGTGCCGATGAATAATCTCGGCCATGATACGGTCAGTGTAGGGTGGGCGTAGATCACCCACGATCAAATCATCGGGGTCCTTCAGATCCCGCATTCTCTGTTCTCGCGCCTTCGCCATCTCTGATTCGATGGCTCTGAATCTCCTATCATAATCGGGAGTCTGCCTTGGTGCTCTCTCCACAGGGGTGGAGTCTTCAGAGAAGGTGAGGGAGTTTGCCTAGGCCTTTTTCCTTTCTGTGGAAAAATGACGGACCTAGGCAATCTCGAAGTTCGGCCTTCGGGAGAGGCCTGAGAATGGAGGGAGGGATGCGTAGAATCCTTCCGTGGGACTCTCTTCCTTCGGGATCGAGAGCTATGTTTGGAGGCGGCTAGTGGGTTCTCCACCGGGAAAGCTCTGTTATGGAAGTCCTGAACCATGGCCATAAGGTTGGTGACCTGGTTCACCAGGGCTTCGAATTGCTGTAGTCCCACAACAACTGTGGGAGGTGGGACATCATTCTCCCCTGGGGGTGCACCTCCTTGGGGCGGAGCACGACTCTGGCTCGTAGAAGCTATCTGGGTCTTTCCTCTCGCTATCAGGAACCTCTTACTTCCCCTTTGTTTAGGAGGGAACCTAAAGAGTGCTTTGACAGCGCCCCCTACCTAGTGCACCAATCTGTTGGCGTGGAGTCCCTGGATCGGCCGGTCGGAGCCACTGCACCGCAGGACCGCTCCCTAGTTCACCTGCAAAACAGGTCCCTTATTGGAGTTGTTCCGGCGGGGGACACTCCGATGCCTAAGTCTGTGGCGGATCCCAGCCACAAAATGGGGAAGGGTGTCAAGAGTATGAGAGGAAAAGCTCTTAGAGTATGGGTGAGCCTGCATGTGCGTACCTCTCGAGCCATCATTCTTACCACTATTTAAAGGGAGGCCTCCGGCCTATGGCCCGCTCTTTTTCCGGTGATTATGGGGAATCAATTTCTTCCATGATTGGCGATCATGGGTTGTCACTGAGCGGTTCCGGCCATATCGGAGGCGTGGCAGCCGGAGTTGCGCACCATGACCGCGGCATGGAGAGCGTCGATTGTAACCATTGGTTACAGTTGCCTATCTGGGCCAGATTGCGGTCCCATCTTCGGGTTTTCCCTTGCGTCGGCCAAAGACTTGAAGTTTGCCCCAGGGCCGAAGATCGTGTCTACGGCAGGGACCGAAGAGCATGTCTTCGGAAGTCGATGAGAAACTTGGTCTTCGGCCCAGGCCGAAGACGTCATCCAAAGATCTGGCTATCGGATGTCATAGTCTGGTAAGAAGTCTTGGGTTGCCTGCAGTTGGCCTAGCCTTTCCGTGGTCCGAGGTCCACGGTCCGGGGAAGAGTGCTTTGGCCAGTCGAACCAGAATTCGGTTCGTAGCTGAACCAGGATATCCCAATAGAGTATATCCAAGTTACTAATTAATCCTCTCTATAACATGGTTGCTTGACCAGTTTAATGAGTTCCAAAGGACCACTACATATTCTGCTTTCAAACGGAAGCTGAGAGTGACACGCTGATGTCAAAGGGCCAGTGGATCGTATATTCGCCCAACTCCTGGCCTTGAGCCATGGAGAAACCAATGAAGGAACCATTACATCTGCCCTAATATGGATAAGATTAGCCATGCTTCTAGTAAAATATTGAAGGAAATCGATGATCTGATGTATTGCAGTGGCAGCCGGGCAACCGTTGTTCATGGATGACTTCACTGATCAGCTCAGTGATCGGTTAAGCCCATGTTCATGGGTGGATTGATATTACCAAAAACCTGGACAATTCCATAAAAAAAAAAAAAAAAACTGGACAATCAATTCAAGGTGCTGACTCTGTTTTTTGGTAACAATTCATCTATGAAAACCCTGGTGGTGGTTTCATTCCGATGTGCTTGAGTAGGGCACTCATCTGGGAAGTGTCTAAGACTCTGATAAGAAATCTCCTCGTGATGGTGGTGCATCAATTCATCCCAACATTTTCTTCATTGTGGAACAAGGGGAGTTCCATCAGGCTCCAAGTGTTAGGGCGATGGAGCAAGAAAGTAGCGAGATCTTGGAAGGATATAGCTATAGATATACCATGGGTAAGGAGCAACAACTATCTTATCTAAAATCCCTCTGCAGCCCATAATTGGTGGTGACCAAGATGTTGAGCTCCAGGATCAACAATCAAGAGAGTGGGAGAAGGAAGATGATCAAGTGAATGGATTCCTGTACAAACCCAGAGTAACTCACGATTCCACTTTAGAAATCCATCGGCTGGTAGAAGATATATCCAAATATGAGTATCATAGATTGCCGGAATGCATGGCTACCAGATTCAAGTCAGCACTCAGCACTACCAGATGGACTCGAAGGGCCATGGGGCCACTTTAACCTTTGAGACTCGCCCAAATTTGATGGAGCAATCAAGGAGTGCAGGCCTTGTAGTTGTGGCAGAGAGGGCCGAGATCGAACCTAGACCAATCTGTTCCAACATTAATCTTCCCGGAGAAATTCTTGATCCACCACCTTCAATGGAGAAATTTTGATGTAGAGTGTACCTTTTCTCCTGATTAGGTCATCCAGCACTTTTGTGGCAAGACTGTAGAGTTACAGTTATATCGGAAGAATGAATTTTAAAATTTTTTAATATTGAAATACTAGTCAATCAAAACCCTAGATCCAACATCCCTTGATTATATCAATTAATAAGGGCAATAAATAAAAGATTTATAGAAATACCTATAATGCTATATCATATTATTTTCATAGGTATACAAGTGCGAACCCTTTAGAGATGATCCACATAGGAATCGGATTAAGGAAGCACTCCTTGATTTGCTTGCCTAGTTTCTTCTTTCAGTAACATTTTTTCAGTAGCCTTTCATCATCACCAAAATATATATCCTACTAAAAGGTACCTTTAGACATCTCTGATTCCTTTTTTAAAATCCTATTATCCTTCCTAATGCTCTTCCTAAGTCCTTGTCTTAAAATGGCAAACTTGTCTTGATCTTGAAGACTTATCCTAACAAGGAAGAGACAATTCAGACAGCTTTGGATAATTCTTTGCTTTTACCATCGATATCAATTTTTTGGTTGAGAGGAGGTGCTAAACACAAACATTTTCTACCATTTATCTGGCATACAACATACCAGATAAGTCCTTTCAAGGAGTCTGGTAGGTGAATTGTGCGATGAAATGCCATATAATTATGATATTTCAGAGACTCATGCGCCAAGAGATATATCTAGCATCTCTTCTCAAATTCTAGCAAATTTTCTTCCACTGTGTGGCCAAAGACCAGGTCAAAAATATCCCTAGAGGTGTGATAATTAGATAAATATATCAAAGAAAGGTGATTACTCAACAAAAGGATTATTGGTCCTTCCTATATGTGCCATATACTTAATGCAACAACACCTTTCACTCCAAAACATGATTAGCATCTATATAAATCCATTTGACCAGTCAAAACATATCTCAATGATGCATAGAATAGAGAAAAGGAGAGATCAACCTTATCACCAAAAAGTGATTTATCTACATTAGGATACTTGGTCCTTCTGCATGCCAAAATTGCACCCACTCTAGGTAGTGCCAACAAGAGTCCCAAGCCCTTAGGACTCTTACTATTTGGCATGGATAAAGGCTTTTAGGAGTCCAATTTGGCTACTCCATTGGTAGCTTAATCTAATATAAGTTTCACTTAAACTAGTTAGCTTAAATAGAAAGCAATCAAACCACCCAATCCATTTAGGTTAAGGAGTTAGGCTAGCCAAAATATGCTAGTATATCAATTAACTAGCTAATTAGGATCTTATAATCCAAATAAAAATATAATTGATTTCCTTGACCAATTTCTTAGCATGTGTGATCCTTTGGGCTCCACATCTAGCCAACAGTAGGTCTAGGTTCATATTGATCTAATTCGATTAAAATCCGAATAATCGAATTAGGCCAAAATTGAGTAAACCCTAATTACCAATATGGACCATCTTTTAAATTAACTTATGAATTAATTATTTTAATTATCATAGAATTCAATCATTCAATCACCCTTTATCCTGAATAAGTGATGGGTATGGAAAATCATTAAATCCTAACACTTTATTTGTTTGAATCTCAATCTAATAATAAAAACTCAACCGATGAAAGATTATTGATCAAAAACTTCCTGAGTCATTCTATGATGAGATTTCATGGAATAAATTCTTCTTTTACTAGAAGTAATAGATTATTTGTTGATCTACTTATAACCTTCATATACAATCCTCCATATCCATGAACATCTTGTACATGACTTAGTCATGAATGAGTATGAACCAAAATATAGATTCATGTACACAAAGTTTCATGATGATCTCAGGTCTAAGGATCACTTGTACAACTGCCATTTAGAGAACCATCTTTTGACAAGTAAGACTCCATATGATATTTCATGACAGATCAATTTAGTGGACTCATTTCTAGATGAGCACCCATGTCCTTGTATTAATGTCCCTATATAAATGGTTGTGAGACTAACCATCCTTACCATCGAGCATATATAGGATGTGCCAGTATTACCATAAACATCTATCTCTAACTCGATAATCTTATGACTAAGAATATTTTAAATCATAATTTATAGAATTTTTGGTCTCACTGTTATGAACTTATCATAACCCTAAATTCATTTTCCTAATCTATAGGGTTCATCATAATCTTAAGACAAATAATATAAGATATAGCATATGAAGAATAAAAAATGCCTCTTTTATTAATAAATATCATACATGAGTTAGAAAATAATTACAGAAAAGCTCCTATGATATAAGACATGCGATTGGCTTACAAGGTATCATTCTTTCAGTGACTAGGAGTGTAAATGAGTCGAGTTGCCTATGAGCTTTTAGAGCTCGACATAAGTTCAAGCTCTTCTCATTTATTATTAAGTTTGAGTTGAGCTCAAGTAACAAGATACTCAACTAGAAAGTTTACGAGTCTACTCGAATTTATATATATTTAATAATTTTTTATTTATAATATAAATATATAAATATATGTTATAAGTAGATTAAGGATCAATTTTGAGCTTAAACTTGAGCTCAAATATGGCTCAGATGATATTCAAGCCGAATAAGTCGAGCTCAAATATTACTTTTTTTTAAATCAAGACAAGTTTGAGCGTAGAATACTAAAGCTCGATTGACCTCGAGTCGAGTTTCGAGCCCAAATATTTTGAGTTAAGTCAAGCTCGAGCTCCTAACTACCTGACTCGACTTGATTTGATTGCACCCCTAGAGCAATAGGGTGGAAGTCATTTCCTATCAAATTAAACATCAAGGAGAAAAAAAGGAGAAGTGGACCAAGATACTCCATAACTACCCGGGAACTCATTGGTTGATCTATAAATCCTAATTGATGGATGGGTTTAACCTATTTATGGTGCACTCAACTTGGCCTCCTATCTAGCGAGGATAAAGTAGAGAGGCATGATGATGGAATGCTATACTGGGAACTTGGCATTGGGTGATGGGGACTATTGTCATCAAATCATCCTTCACTGGACTCTAGCAGTAGCCAAGGATACTCCGATCTTCTCCAAGCAGAACTGGATGCTGCTCTTGGTGGCTCTCGGATGGAACCTGCAAGAACAATCCCTGGGTTGGGGTTTTCAGTAGAGGATCCTTTGACTCTCAAGTTGGTGGATAGAAGAAATATGCTACAATAGTCAGAGCTGTAAGCGATGGTGGTGACTGAATGAGCATGTAAGAGGTAGAAGTGTGTTAGTATAACATACCTCACAAGAGGTTCCCTCTTACAAATTTATAGGGCTATGCTGGGTAACTGAATACTACTAAGGAGGTGGCCTCCTTTGACATGCATAATAAATTCTACTAAAATGGTTAGATCTTGTTTCTTAAAATCATTTTTATTGGTATTTTTCTATTAGGATGAAAAGATCTATTAGAATCTTGTGCACTATGATCTATGCTGGAATAACTATAATCGGATGGGTCATCAACTACTCAGGCATCGTGGATCTCGAATAGGTAGTTTGTTTGGCTATTATTTAAAGAAGTGGGTTGACCCTGCATACAGATATGCCCGACTTGGTTTACTTGGGTAACTACTTGGTTCTGAATAGGTAATTGATAGATAGGCATGGAATTCCCATGCTAGTCAGACCTGATAGGTTATTGCTACTTGACTTAGGAAGGAGCAGTTACTCGACCCAGGAAGGAGTAGCTACTTAGTCAGGGAAGGAGTAGCTACTCAGTCTAGGAAGGAGTAGCTACCTGATTCGGGAAGCAGTAGCTACCTAGTTAGGGAAGGAGCAGCTTCCTAGTTCAGAAAGGAGTAGTTACTCGATTTGCTTTGTCTTCCCTTCACTAGTCTTCTTCCTTGTTGGTGGTGAAGTAGTTGGCTCTAGTGTCTCCTTCCTAGTTGGTAGCTTGATTGTCCCGAGTCAGGTATCCTGGTCTTTTGTAGCTGATGGTGTAGTTGGTGGTCCAGCAACTCTTCGAGGCTGAGTCAGCAATTGCCATAACACATGCCCCTTGCTCCCAAGTCTAGAAAGCCACCAAGTAGGTCTAGGCCTTGTTATTTCTAGGCAAAGGGATTAGTTGGCTTTTCAGGCTCGGAGGTTGGACAGATCTTCTCATAATCTGGACATTTATTAGTCCATTTGGAAATCATCGCTAGCTATCTTGTCACCTTAATCAAAGGGGAGAGGAGATCATTAGCACACCACTCCAGGGGTTGTGTAGTTACTCCTTAGGTGGTAGATAGCTCACACGACTCCCCTTGACTGATCGGGTGATGCCACATGGCTCAGTAGCCATGCATTTTAAATAATTCATGCCAACCCTGATATCAAAAATTAATTAGCTAGAGGTGGCTTCGAGGCTATGTAGCACTTCCAATTAGGAGTGGGCCATGTATCTGAGAGCTTCGACTAGATCGAGGTCTAAATCCCAACCATTGAACTAAGTTTAAAAGGGGGTTCACTGCCATCATTACAGGGATTGCGCTCTTGCTAAGTTGTAGAGAAAGAGAGAGGGCTCCAAACCCAAAATTGCTTCTAGGAGATTTCTTCTAGTAGATTGGTCTTCATTCCATCTTTTTGTTCTTCTTTTCTTTGCTTTCCTTCCTTTTATCTTTTTTTTAGGTCTCCTTTAGGAATTTCTAAGTGAAGCTACGCCCGGTGGCTTTCAATCTCTATGTGAATCTTCTGTCCTGTTTAATCTCTCTTCTTCTTCCTTTCTTTTGTTGGTATGACTTCATTCGAAAATGAAAGCCATTTGGTGAGCCATATTTCTGGACTTCAAGGTTTCTTTCTAGGAAGAAGCCACTTCTTCTGACCTTAGAGAGGTTGGAACATCCTAGTTAAAAAACTATGATACCATTGTAGAAAGTATAAAATGTAAGTTTCTAACTCCTTGTACATGCAATACATGTCATCCGTGGCTTGGTTTATGACTCTCAGAGTGTCATAAAATTTTCATGAATGCTATAAGATTACTCAAAATGGCCGAATCAGTATTACGATACCATAATTTAAAATCTATGATAGCCTAGGTAAAAAATTATGACACTCATGCATAAATTATAAAATAGAAGTTTCTAACCCCTCTACCTCTAATATATATCACCCATGGCATGATTTATGAATCTCAGAGTATCAAAAATTACCACGGATGCTATAAAATTACTTAAAATGGTCAAAATAGTTTTATGACATTCCAATATAAAAACCATGACATCCTAGTTAAAAAACTATGACATCCTTATAGAAAGTATAAAATCAAAGTTTCTAACCTCTTTTGCCTATAATACATGTCACCTGTGGTCTGAATTAAAACTCTTACAATCTTGTGATGACACCCCCATGTCATAACAAGCCTGTGTGAAAAGAATCAAGGATAATTAAGTCCAAAACAGGATTGTGATATCCTAGTTCAGGATTCATGACATCCTACTTCAAATATTATGACATCCTGTACATTTTTATACTGTGATAACTTATATTTTTTATAATAGTTATTTAAAATTTATTATTTAACTTATATTTATGTTTTACTTATGTTTTAGGTGATCTTGCAATAGTTTGGCTGCCTAGAGTGAAGGCTTTGCAACTGTTTAAAAACTATTATAAGCTAGCAGTGTACATTAAAAAAGTGTAGAAGATGAATTTTTCTAGTCTTCATTTAGAAATTATCCGGAAGACTCCATTCGGTGTGTTCGTTGACATGCAGTCATTTGTAGTCTACAGGCGACTCCTAGCTAAAATTATTAGATGTTACAAGAAAGGTAACATATTTATTTTTTGTGGCAAGGACTTATATTCAGCATCAAAAACATGGCCCTGATTTTGAATCTGCTATGCCATGGAAATAAGATTGTAATGAAAGATCAAGATAAAAAGAAAAGGTTATTCCATAGATTTGATAGAAAATTAAATCTTCAGAATAACGAGCTGGAGAAGTTGATAGTGCAACTTCATTCATCAAATATACAAGAGGATGTCGAGGACACCATAAGACTTTAGATCACATACATGTTTGCACTATTCTTGTCTCTAAAGTCAAATCAAGTTTGCCCAAGATATATCATCCCTTACTTGGATGATTTATCTCAGCTATGACAAATTGATTGGGCTTCCGTAATAAAGGAGTTGACTATTATGGCTCTCCCAGATGTTGCTTATTGCTTGAGATCTGAGGAGCCATCCAAACCAAGAGAATTGATAAGGTTAGGAGGCAGCCAACCTTGTATGGATGTTCAGTTGCTCTGGTGGTAAGGATCATTAATATATAGCAAAAGTATAATTACATTTATTTTAAATCTTCCATATCTTTAAAGTACATGATTATTATATACAGGTTTGGTTCATCGAGCATAGCACCTTAAAAGCCCTAGCACATCCAAATAAGCTACCTAGGCTATTAAAGTGGTATGACAGCCAAGTGAAGATAGAATGTTTAGCTTGTAAACTTGTAGCCTCATGAGTTGGTAAGATAATCTATTATTTTATAAACATAATGAACAATATATCATTATCATTAATATAAAGTTATTTTGTTATTATTATTGGTTTGTAGGTGGAGGGAGCTATTAAGCCTATGATAACGGAACAATGGCTTATCCTAAAAAAAGAGTAGTATCCTCGGAACCAGAAAAATGTTGTGCAAGCTGTGCATAGTTGAAGAATAAAGTAGAAGATATAAAGAAGAGGCTTGCCATAGTTGAAACCCTCCTTAGTTTGTTGGTAAAAAAAGATAGCAATTCGGATAAAGAAGGGCACAAAGGGGCGGAGGGAGATGATATTAAGGTTGAGGTGGAAGTCATGGGGCATGATCAACCTATGATGGAGGAAAAAGTTTATGACACCCCTGTGACTGAGGTTGAATATAGGATAGATGAAAAATTGGACATCCCTATGAGTGAGGATGCTGAGAGGAGAAAGAAAAATCTGTGGTTCTTTACTTATCAAGAGGGTAAAAAACTAACCTAGACTGCAGAAGGCCTTACAAATGATAGTAGATTCTGCTTTTAAAATAGGCCAATCCAAAAAAAGATGAAGATAGTGGGCATATTTTAGCCTAATGAATCAAATTTGAATCTTCAAATTGAAGATGATGAAAATTTGATCAATATCTTTTTAAAAGAAAAGATTAACTCATAAGTTATATCTATTTTTTCTATTATGTTTTCTACTTTATGGTAAAAAATGTATAATATTCTTTATGTTTATTAATTTAAGAGAGGTCATCTAGACCAATAAATTTAGAGGTACTATCATAAGAAAAAATGTTTTCGATCTACTAAACAATGACATGATAGTTGATGATGTAAGTGATGGAGTATTACTTTATTTTGTTCTTATTCTTTATATATGTTATGATATATTTTTTAATAATTATTATATTGATTTTCAGAATTGTATGAAATCATGTTACTTATAATTAATCAGTTTATATTGCATTACTTAATAATTGATGCTGGGCAGGAGTTCATTACAAATAACTGGATAGAGCATTCGAAAAGATATCATAAGTATATAATTACACCTGTAATGACCTTCGGCATGTGCCTAACATCAGTATCACCATTTCATGAACTTTCTAGAATAGTCAAGAATATGATATTTGATGGAGTTAGTGATGAGATAGAAGGAATTTCGATTTCTGTTCACCATCATCAACTCAGACAATTTTCACTGGTAGTTGCGGTTGACATGCAAAAAAAGATATTGATATATCTGAATTCAATAAAACACAATTCTAAGTACAAAGCGAATGCAAGGAAGTGGCACAAGATACTCAGGCTAATGTTTCTATATTCTGTGACAATGCTAAGGTGAAGAATTGGTCCATGCGAGAGATTATTAAATGCCCTTCCCAACCTGTAGGATTACTAGACTGTGGATTATATTGCTTGAAATACATGAAATTTTTTGCTCACAGGGATAAGCCTGATTCTTGGGATTTCACAGAAAAAAGATATAAGTGTGCACTGATGCCAGTTAGCAGCAAGATTATTATGAGAAAGCCTGAATCGGAAGATCGATAGTGCTGTTAAAAATTAGCATAAAAAAGTAATTTTTTTTAATGTACTTATTCTATTCGATTCATGTACTTTTGTAATATATTACTAAAATTTGTAAGTCAATTGATATTTATATTTTAAGCATCATTTCCAAAAAAAAATTCTGTAATTCATTCAAACAATAATATTTTAAATGGAAGTTTTTCATTACATGAGTTTCTGTATTTTTGATATTATGCTTACTTCCAGAATATCAAATTTCTTCATTGATATGATGATAGTATAAAGAAATATTATGTTTCTTCACAGGCTGTCATAGTTCTTGAACTTGGATGTCATAATTTTTGAACTTGGATAACGTAATACTATTTCAGGATATTTGATTGATCTTATAACACCCATGGTAATTTTTGACACTTTGCGAGTCATAAACCAAGCGATGGAAAATGTATTATAGGTAAAAGTAGTTAGAAACTTTTATTTTACATTTTTTATATTGGTGTCCTAGTTTTTTAACTAGGGTGTCGTAGTTTTTGAACTTGGATGTCATAGCTTTTGAACTTGGATGTCATAAGATTGTTTCAAGATATTTGATTGATCTTATAGCATCCGTGGTAATTTTTGATACTCTAGGAGTTATAAACCAAGCCACAGATAACATGTATTACTGGTAGAAGGGATTAAAAATTTTTATTTTATATTTTTTGTATTGGTATCATAATTTTTTAACTAGGATGTCATATTTTTGAACTTGGATATCGTAGCTTTTGAACTTGGATGTTATAGTAGTATTTCATGATATTTGATTGATCTTATAGCACCCATGATAATTTTTGATACTCTGGGAGTCATAAACTAAGCCACAGATGACATGTATTACAGGTAGAAGGAGTTAGAAACTTTTATATTATATTTTTTGTATTGGTATTGTAGTATTTTAATTAGGGTGTCGTAGTTTTTAAACTTGGATGTCGTAATACTATTTTAGGATATTTGATTGATCTTAAGCACCCGTGATAATTTTTGACACTCTGGAAATCATAAACCAAGCCATGAAAGACATGTATTATAGATAAAAGTGGTTAGAAACTTTTATTTTATATTTTCTATCTTAGTATCATAGTTTTTTAACTAGAGTGTTGTAATTCTTGAACTTGGGTGTCATAGCTTTTGAACTTAGATGTCGTAATATTGTTTCAAGATATATGATTGATCTTATAGCACCCGTGACAATTTTTGACACTCTAGGAGTCATAAACCAAGCCATGGAAGACAAGTACTATAGGTAGAAGTGGTTATAAATTTTTATTTTATATTTTCTACATGGGTGTCATAGTTTTTCAACTAGGCTGTCATAGTTTTTGAACTTGGATGTTATAATACTGTTTTAGGATATTTGATTGATCTTATAGCACCCGTGATAATTTTTGACACTCTAGAAGTCATAAACCAAGCAATAGAAGATATGTATTACAGGTATAAGTGGTTAGAAACTTTTATTTTATATTTTTTACATTGGTATCATAGTTTTTTAACTAGGTATCATAGTTTTTGAACTTGAGTGTTGTAATACTATTTCAGGATATTTAATTAATCTTATAGCACCCATGGCTATTTTTGACATTCTGGGAGTATAAACCAAGCCACGAATGACATGTATTACAAGTAGAAGGGGTTAAAAGCTTTTATTTTATATTTTATATATAGGTGTCATAGATTTTTAACTAAGGTATCATAGTTTTTATACTAGGATGACGTAATACTGTTTTAGCCATTTTGAGTAATCTTATAGCACCGTGGCAATTTTATGATACTGTGAGAGTCATTATTCTAAATATTGATGATGGGAAGTCCTGTTAGGAGTAGTTATTTACTTTACTTTCTTGTTTCATGCTGGGATATTCTAATTTTGTATATGGATATCATCCATTATATTAAGGGGTGTCATAATTCTATTATCCCTATTTTAGTCTTTGGACACTTAAAGTAGTACTAAAATTCATATTTGAAATAAGCAGATTCAATCACATGTTCAATACATCCTGTTTTAAATATTTCTCCAGATAATATAATTATACATAGAATTGTACAAAAATTTAGCATTTTATATCTTCTCTTGTGTTAGTTGACTGCATACATAGCATCAAATTCATCTAAACAATGATCGAAAGATAGTATAATGGGTTCAATTACTTGTTATGGTACTTTCACTACAATATGGGAAGTCTGCCTCTTTCTTGTACTATCTCTTCTTTCATTTTGCACAGGAGTGTCAACGGAAGCCTTGTCCATATTTTTCTTTGATCTCTTTGACTTCTTCTCGACTCCACTCTTAATTCTATTCTCTCTTGGATGACCTTTCGTAGTAAGTTGGTCAGGATCTTGGATTAGAAGTTATGTGCTTTGCTTAGCTACACCGTTAGTATCTACAACTCTTCTAAATAATGGTCTAAGATCTTCCATCACTAAATTAAATGCATCTTCAAACATGGAGGCTATCTTTGCAAGTTTCATCATTCGATGACTCATCAAAGTATATCTACGATGAACAAAATATAATATTTATGTTAGGATTTCATGACATATGATAGGTTTATGTAAACATAAAATAAAACATCTAAATTTAAATAATTTCTTGATTACATACCATGATTTTTATGTACTTTTATCATAAAATTGAGTATTGCATTCGAGATCGTCGTATTAGTATTTTATGTCCTTGCATCATCTATTCAAGAAGTACTTATATGGGATATAAAATATGTTACTTTGATGAAGAACCAATAAGGCATGCTTACATAGATAACCCTTGTACTGAAAGAATCCACACTAGTATTGAACATCCTCCAAAGTTTTATTATACGAAATCTCATAATTTTTTATAATCTCCTACTTGATTCCATCAACTTCAATTCTTTCAAATGATTTAACAGAATATACATCACAGTTGTCAACTTCTTTAACTAATTTAGCATTTGATGCAGCCATTTCAAGGATCTGATTCAGAGATTTTTTGAATATGCATCTTGTATATTTTCTTGCTACTTCCTCTCAAAAGGAGAGGATGTCTTTAGGAAAGCATTTATTTGCAACATTTTATTATCTTTCTTATTTTCTACTTCATATCGTTTCTCCAAGGTATCTTCGTACTTATCAATAAATTTCTTGAGTGTAGTCTTCGAATTTATAAACCCATCAAAGAAATGATTGATGCTCTTGCTCCTTTGTGAAGTTGACATCCCTGTTCATAAATATTCAAAAATAAAAGCATTAAAGATACAAAGTTTGTTGGAAATTTATAAAAAATGAACATTGATCAATCATAATAACTAACAAACCTGCGAAAAATGTATCTTTAAGGTAAACTTGAACACATTTATCCCGACATTTATAAATATCATTTAATCAATACGCAGCCTTGCATTTTTTATATTTCTTCATTAAATGTGCCACCTTTCCTTAAAAAATACTATGGTAATTGAATCATATATCACCTCTTCAAACTCAACCATAAATTTGAGATTTGTAGTGCAAATATGGCCTATCTTTTTAGAAATCTTCTTTAATATATGCCAAAGATAAAATCTATGTCATGCATTGGGAAAAATATTCATAACAGTAGCCTCGATTGCCTTATTTTGGTCAGTTATGATGTATTAGGTAGTTGACCACCATTTGTATCCAGCCATGATTAGAATACCCATTTAAATATCTCAGTCCTCTTATCTGATAATAATTCATAACCAAGCAATGTGGACTATCCATGATGGTTGACTATGATAAATGGACAAAAAGGTATTAGATATGTATTTATCAAATAGGTTAAGTCAAAGGTCAGTACATCACTAAAGTAAGTGCTTGCCAATCTTAACCTAAGATGGATCCAAAAGACAGATCTGAGCTGACCATTATCATTCAGGTCCAAAGTATAAAAGAAATTTGGATTTTTTACTTGCAATTGTGTGAAATAAATTATCATTGACTATGCATCTCCTTCTTTCAGCTGACTTTAAAGTTCCTGACAAATAAAATTATGAGCATCCTTTTCTATGAAATCTAATTATCTTCTATCCCATTTTCTTCTAGCCATGATAGAGTATATTTGAGTATAGAAATATTCATGGCATATAAATTACCGATCTCTGTATTTTCTAGGGTGTTGATCCTCCTATGGGATCATAGATAACTAACTGATGATATGGACATCTCATGGTTATGTTTTAGAAAAATATCATCCAATATCCACTTACCATTTTTAGAATTTAGTCTTGCTTTTATCAAAGCCTTACAATCAATTTTGCTAGTATCCATGGAGTTATACATTTTCTTAGATTTTTCTTGCCTCCAATATGCCAGGTGCTTGAAGCATATTTCTTTGTTGTTGTTGGACATACTACTCATTGTTATAGTTCTAAAACCTACTCTCCTTGCATATCCATTGTAGAAATTATATACATCATTTGCAGAATTGAACTCCATTCCAATTTTAGGATCAACATACTCGATCTCTACATTCAGGATGATAGGAGAAGGTGTATTCTTCTGAACAACACCAGCAACCTCATCCAAATGATCATTTTTGATTTTTTTCAAATTTCTAATTTTAACGCCATATGTAAAAATATATACAAAAAAATCATAAATATTGATATACATAGTTTTAGATAACATTTTATCTACTGTATAATAAATAATGTATTATGCATTGGATAAAATATGACATGATAGTATGATAATATGGGCATAGAATCAAATATTTCTAAAAAAAAATATTTAAACTTATGACATCCTAGTTCAGAAGTTACGACATTCTAGTTAAAAAATTACGACACCCGATCGTAAAACATAAAATTAAATATATTAACACCTACTACTAAGAGAATCTATTACTTGTAGACTGAGTTATGACTCCTAGATATCTTAATATGCTATGGATACTAAAGGATGACAATAATATGCTGAAACAGTATTACAATGTCCTAGTTCAAAAACTATGACATCCTACTTATAAAACTACAACATTTCTGCACAAAATCATAAATCGGATGTTTTGATCTTTCGTAATAGAAGTGTTTCAGTATATATTGCTGATATATGATATCCATATTGTAATAAAATACTTCTAAAAAAATTTCAGTATCAAAAACTTTGAAACATGAATAACTCGATATAAAACAAAAAATGAAAGCTTTTATCCTCTGTCATAGGATATTTCAACTGTGCATTGGCTTAAATAAGATTGTTAGATTATGATAAAAGGACTAGAAAGAAAAAATATTTCTAAAAAAAGAGTTTTTATTGAACAAGCTTTTAGTTCAGAAGTTATAACATCCTAGTTAAAAGATTACGATACCTGATCATAAAACATAAAATTAAATATATTAACCCCTACTACTAGAAAACCTATCATTTGTGGACAGAGTTATAACTCTTAGAATGTCATAACATGTATGGATATAAAAGGATGACAATAATATGCTAAAATAGTATTACGATATCATAGTTTAAAAACTATAATACCCTAGTTATAAAACTACAACATCCCTACATAAAATTATAAACCGGATATTTTGATCCTTTGTAACAGAAGTGTTTCAGTATGCACTGCTGATATATGACATACACATTGTAATAAAATACTTTTGAGAAAACTTCAGTATCAAAAATTTCAAAATATGAACAACTTAGTACAAAATAGAAAATGAAAGTTTTTGTCCTCCATCATAGGACATTTCAACCATGTATTGGCTTGAATAAGATTGCTAGATTGTAATAAAAAGATTAGAAAGAAAAAATATTTTTTAAAAAAGAGTTTTCATTGAATGACATCCTAGTTTAGAAGTTACGACATCCTAGTTAAAAGATTACGATACCCAATCATAAAACATGAAACTAAATATATTAACCCCTACTACCAAGAAAATCTATCACTTGTTGATTGAGTTATGACTCTTAAAATGTCATAACATACTACGGATGCTAAAAAATGATAATAATATGCTAAAACAATATTACGATATCCCAGTTCAAAAACTACGACATCCTAGTTATAAAACTATGATATCCCTACATAAAATCATAAACTGGATAGTTGATCCTCTATAACAGAAGTATTTCAATATGCATTGCTGATATATGATATCCACATTGTAATAAAATATTTCTGAGAATACTTCAATATCAAAAACTTTGAAATATGAACAACTCGGCATAAAATAAAAAATAAAAGCTTTTGTCCTTTGTTATAGGACATTTCAACTGTGTATTGGCACGAATAAGTTTTTTAGATTATGATAAAAAGATCGGAAAGAAAAAATATTTTTAAAAAAAGAGTTTTCATGGAATGATATCCTAGTTCAAAATTTATGATTTCCTAGTTCAATGATTACGATAACTAATCATAAAACATGAAACTAAATATATTAACCCCTACTATCAGGAGAACCTATCACTTGTGGATTGAGTTATGACTCCTACGATGTCATAACATGCTATGGATGCTAAAGGATGGCACAATATTATGACATCCTAGTTCAAAAACTACGATATCCTAGTTATAAAACTATGACATCCCTACATAAAATCATAAACTATATTTATTATCCCCTCCTACCAGAAATACCTATCACCTATGGACTGAGTTATAACTCCAGAGTATCATAAAATTTCATGGATGCTAAAGGAGTATTATATGGTTTCCTACATCATTAACTTTCTCTAACTACCAAAATGGTTGGTATAATAAAGGAACTATAGAAAGAAAATGAAACAAGTTTCTATAAAGGCTTGGTTTACTTCCTGTTGGAGATAGCATTTTGTGTTGAAGCTATAGAAGAAGTCTTCGATGGCTTATTCTAATCTTGAACCAAAATAGAGTACTTTTTTAGAGAGAGAAAGAAGCTTATATTAACATTCGAAAGTTGATTCCTGTGATAGGACTCTCAAAGCATATTTCAAAGGGAGATTCTTCCTTCAACCTTTGACTAATTCCTTAGATCAAAGCTAGAGCATGTTTTAGATTAAAACATTTACCAAAACCAAGCAAGATGGTAGTTAAAAGTAGGCTAGAGAAAAAGGATATTTTGGTCTGTACAAAATAATTCAAAAAAAAGCTGAACGGTAATTAATGAACATCACACTCAACTTTTAACCTATTATATGCCCCATCTCGTCAAGCCAGTTAGGATACACATGGACCAATAAGAAAAAGCAATGCGGGCCATGTTGGATTTCCTGTATCGCATGCGGTGCACAGACTTACTCCAGATAAATTGGATGGTGGAGAGAGTTTTTAGTGGTTCGGGCTTGTTTCTGCTTCAACTTTTCTCTAATTTTGATTAGAAAAAAAAGCTCACACTGAGCCTTATAAATTAAAGACCCAAAGAATGAACTAAAAAAATAAACAGTGGCCAAAAAATTAGTTTTTATTTTATTTTATTTTATTTTATTTTGTTGTATAGGTTCTTTGAGAAGGAATGGAGTTTTTTAAGTAGATTTGTTTTTCTTTCCCCAATTATATATATTTTTATATAATTATAATAAAATTTATTTTTTTTATCATGCTTTTATTATGTTTTATTGTATAAATTAAATTTTTAATAATTTATTCTTCAAAGAAGATATACTATGATCCTGACAAGACACAATACATGCTTAAATAAAAAATAAATTACCTTAAAATTAATTTAATTTATTTTATATAGACTTGGAATAATCTATAAGTATAAAGAGATAGTGTTGTCCAGTGTAGCAACCCAAGAGGGAGGGTGAATTGGGTTTTTAAAATTTTAAACTAAAGTAAGTATGTGCTGAACTAAAGTTTGTGTAACAATGTGAATATGCTCAACAATGATATGCTACGGAATTAGCAAAAATAAATGCAGAGTAAATCAGAGCAAATAATAAGGAAGAGCAAGCAATCACAAATACAAGAATATATAGTGGTTTGGTGCACTCCAAGCACCTACATCCACTCCCCAAGCTTTCTTTGAAAATTTCTACTATAATCATCAAGATTACAGCCAACTTGTTTTCCATGCTCACAAGTTAAAATTCTTTATTGGTTTTCTCACTTAGGCTCACCAATAACCTTTCCCTCAAGCCAAACCTAGGCTTGAATTCTAATTCATGGCTTGGAAGGGCCTAAACCTAGTTTCAATAGCCTTGAAACTAGTTACAATAATTAAACACAAATATACAGTAATAAGCTCAAGAAAAACTCTCAAAAGAGCAGAAATAAATATCGATGAAACTTTTCTTGAATGCTTGAGTTGTCTCCTTCTTGAATGATATCAATGAGTACTTTTAGAAAATGATTTGAAGGCACAATAGCAAAATGAAGGCTTTTTTAGGTGGAATCTTTTTTATGGCTCACTCTTGTCTTTTCAAAAGCTTTTCTCAAAAGATAAGATTTGTCTCTTGTGTCTCACTTTTTCTCTTATATTTTCAATAAGTTTGGTGAGTGATAAATAGTTCAAAAACCTTCAAAAAATTATTAGTGACCGTTTGAGTGAAGAAACTAGCTATTTAGAGCCGTTTGGAATAAATCTGAGCTTCTAAAAATATAGCCATTACTATTGTCAGAACTTGTGAGTCGATACTTAGATCTTGTGAGTCGACACTTGAGTCTTGTAAGTCGACATTTTATTTAAGTCAAAAAAAAAATGATGTTCTGTCCATTTCTATTTTTAGACCTTGAGTCAATCTGTGAGTCGATACTTGAATCTTGTGAGTCGACACTTAGGTCGGCACTTGGCATGCTAGCAGAAACTCTACATGCTAGTCTTCAGAGGTGTCGACAATTGCTCCATGAGTCAATACTTAAGTCGACACTTAGGTCGACACTTGATCTGTGCCATTTCCAAAAAGTGTGCCAAACTCCAAAATTCTCAAATTTTGTCCATTAGAGTTTCTTCTCTATAAAGATCAAAGTGATCATTTTCATGGCATTCCAAGATGAGAAGACCTCTTAAACATTAAAATTCATCTTGCTTTGATGTTAATGACTTTGTAAAAAAATTGATGTACATGTAACCTAGAATTTATAACTCCAATTGAAACATTAGTCCAAAGCATATACTCAATATTTTGTTATTCATCAAAATCAAGGGCTAAAGCTAACAATCTCTCCTTTTTTGATGATAACAAAACTTTGAATATATAAGCATATTTTCAAAAGTATTGAACAAGTTCATTAAACATGCTTCACAATTATCAGTATACCAAAGTTCATACAAGTATTTAGATGAAAATGTATCAGTTATTTAGTTCATACAATAATGTTTCAAGTGTTTCAAGGTTAGATTTTCTCAATTTCTCCCCCTATCTTAAGTAGATAGTGAATTATTAAAAATTTTGGGATTTGTACTTATATAATCAATTTTATCTTATCTTACTCTCCCTTTTTGTTGTCATTAAATATTAAAAGGAGATTCTCCCCCTTAATTTGCACTTTTGTTAAAACAAAAAGTTAATTAGACAAAAAGAAGAGTAATGATAGAAAACATAACTTTCATATATAAAAAGTTTCAGTACAACAGGAAATACAAGCATAGCATAAACTGAAAATACAACAAAAAAGAGTACATGAAATGCAAATCTAGCATAACATCTATGAGGCTACTCCTCATCAGATGGAAACTCTAGAACTATAGGTGCCATCACTCTAGAAGATGAAGGTCTAGGAGTCTTATGGATGAGACTTCTAGTCCTAAGAGAGGGGCCAGAGAGGTGATAGGTCCTAGAAGCCCATGTGGCATAGGACCTAAAAGACTCTGCAGGTGTCACAAAAGCTGAATCAGTGCCATGCTGATCATCAGGAGCAGGATCATCACCAACCGAAGGCTGAGCAAAAATATCTGTAGCATTGATGGAGGCTAATCCTCATGAACTACATCGCCACCAACTGTTTGATCATCACCACCGGCACCAGCACTGTGATCATCACCATTTGTGTCATCTGAATCATCTGAAGAACAATCATCATTATCAGCACCATCAGTTGGGGGAGGAGGTAGATCTGAGGGTCCAGATGCAATAGGAGGTAATAGGGATCTTAGTATGTCTCTGATCTCCATAAACCCTGCCTCCATAGATTGCCTAATGGATGTGAGCTGCACATCTATATGATCTTTAAGTCTATATAGCTCAAGTTGTAACCTGCTAGTCCTGACTAAAATGCTCATAGTGTCCTCATGGACTGCAGTGATCCTCTCCTTGAAAGTAGAATCTTTAGCTGTAGACTGATGAGGAGCTGGAGCATGTGGAGGTGTGATAGGCTCTGTCTTCAATGCGGCAACTGGAGCAGGTCTAGGGGGACTCATCTGTGATGCAGGTTTAGAGGGTCCTGCCTCTGCAGCTCTAATCTCGTCCTCCTCATTAGGCTCCTGGCCTGACTCCTGTCTAACCCATCTACCAACTACTCTCTTGTTGCCCATACGGTGCAGAGACTTCTCTCCATATGTATCCATGTGTAGAATCTCCTTGTTGGCCTCGCCCTCTAATGGTATACCATACGCACGAAATATCTTGGTCAGTCCCATACCGTAGGGCAGGCATAGTCTCCACTGGGTGGTTGCCTCATCCATCTGATGGACCATAATCATAGGAAGATTGATGGCCATCCACTATGTCAGGGTGACCATCAATACCAACTCCCGCTTAGTAATAAAATCAAACATGCCAGTCTTCGAAATCAAGATCCTGGCAATGATATAATGTAACAACTGCATCTCCATGGATAGCTGGTTCGCTGAGATGGTGGAAACTCCTCTGACATCCTCTCACTCCAAGATACATCTAAATGCTGCATCCCTGTCTCCAACACAGTTTATGGCTAAACCACAAAGGGAAATCTCCCATACTCTACTGATAGTCTTAGGTGTCACTGGAATCTGCACTCCCCTGACTTGTGCAGTCCATTTGATGCCATCAGTGGCCATGCTTCCATCGAACTCACGCATCAAATATGGGTAATATCTCTCTCTCATCGTATAGAAGGGTACAAGGCCAGCTGATCTGAGTAAGTCTCCAATAACAAAACTTTTTGAATCCTATAACTCAAGAATCCTCCTCTCGCAGGCAATCACTTTTCTTGCAACTCTCTCTGCTACGGGGGATAACTGTAGAGGGGTGATCTGTCTGCTGCCTGCTTATCTTCAAGTTGCCCATGCTGCTCAATCAGGTCATGTCTAGCCTTGGATCTCCTCTCACCCAAGCTTGCCTCATCTCTCTAGAAGTGGGTTCGCTTCTTAAAGAAGGCAACTTGCTTTCTCGGATCCATAATCACTAAAAACTGACTAGAGAAGGACTGGAAGGAAGAATGGGCCATAAAGAGAGAAGAACATACCGAAAAGAGGGAAGAAATGAACTGGATTTGAAAGAAAGAATGAGAAATTAGCCAAAAGAAGAAGGATGGAGAGGAGAGATCACTGTTTGTGGGTGGTTGGGTGAGTTTGGGGACCGCATAAAGAGGATAGAGGGAAAAAAATGAAATAAAATGGATTCGTGATGCCCTAGAAATACAGTCAAATCATTCATGAGTCAACACTTGAGAGAACGACACTTGGAATTTGCTCAAGTGTCGACACTTCGGTGAGTTGACACTTATGCAATTTCAAATATCGACACTTGGTCAAAATCAGGGAAAAATTCAGAATAAATTTCAATAAATTTCAAAAAATCAAGGGGGTCTGGGGTTTATACTAGATGATACTTAAGAGAATTTTGAGCATCTCAGAGAGTTTAACAATGAATTTGAAAGAGTTTCAATCAAAGGGGTCAATTATGCCTAATTCTCTTCTAATTATGCAAAACATATCTTCTCTAAAGGGTTTAGTGAAAATATCTACTAATTATCTATCAGTGCATACAAAATCAAGCATTACATCACCATTTTGTACATGATTTCTTATAAAATAATATCTTATTTCAATATGTTCGCTTCTTGAATGTTGAACTAAATTTTTAGTTAAATTAACTACACTTGTGTTATCACATCTTATGGGTGTTTTATTTAACTTAATGCCAAAGTCTTTGAGTTATTTTTTGATCCATAAGATTTGAGCACAACAATTTCTAGCTGCTATATATTCAGCTTTCGTCATTGATAGAGCAACTGAATTTTATTTCTTACTAAACCATAAAATCAAATTAACTCTAAGAAATTGACAAGTACCACTAGTGCTTTTCCTATCTAGTTTACATCCAGCAAAGTCAGCATCAGAATAGGCAATTAATTCAATTAATGAATCTCTAGAGTACCATAGTCCAATATCAATTGTGCCAGACAAGTATCTAAGTATGCGCTTAACAGCCAGTAAATGAGATTTTTTAGGAGCAGACCGATATCTAGCACACATACATATACTAAATATAATATCTGTCATACTTGCAGTTAAGTATAATAATGAACCAATGATACCTCTATATAATTTTTGATCAACATTTTTACCTGATCATCTTTATCAAGTTTGCAAGAAGGGCTCATAGGTGTACCTAATGGCTTGGTTGTCTCCATCCCAAACTTCTTTAAGATTTTCTTTGTGTACTTAGCTTGGTTGATGAAGATCCCTTTTCTAGTTTGCTTGATCTGGAGTTCGAGAAAGAAGTTTAACTCTCCCATCATGCTCATCTCGAACTCTCCCTGTATAAGCTTGGCAAACTCTTGACAAAGTGTTTCATTAGTAGCATCGAAAATAATATCATCAATATAAACTTGTACTACTAAGAGATCATTATTTTTCTTTTTCAAAAATAGTGTAGTGTCAACATTGCCTCTAGAAAATCTATTTTCAAGTAAAAAATTACTTAATCTATCATACCAAGCTCTTGGAGCTTGTTTTAAACCATACAAAGCCTTATGAAGTTTAAAAACATGATTAGGGCATTCATGATTTTCAAAACCTGGGGGCTGTTCAACATACACTTCTTCTTTAATAAAACCATTTAAAAATACACTTTTGACATCCATTTGAAATAACTTAAAATCCATAAAACAGGCAAAAGCAAGTAATAATCTAATTACTTCTAATCTAGCAACAAGAGCAAATATTTCATCAAAATCAATACTTTCTTCTTGATTATAACCTTTTACTACCAATCTAGCTTTATTTCTTGTTACTACTTCATTTTCATCAAGTTTAATTTTGTAAACTCATTTTGTTCCTATTATTGAAACATTAGAAGGTCTTTCAACTAAGGTCCAAACTTTATTTCTTTAGAATTAATTTAATTCATCTTGCATAGCATTAATCTAATTTAAATCTTTTTTAGCTTCTTTAATTGATTTTGGTTCTATTGGTGATACAAAAGCTAAATAATCGCAAACATTTCTTAGAGAGGAACGAGTACTTATTCCTTTAGATGGATCACCAATAATAAGTTCTTTAGTGTGTCTATGAGCATACCTCCATTCCTTAGGTAATGGCTTGGGTGTTGATGAAGCTCTAACTTCTTGTACTTATTCTTCTTCATGGTTTTGATTATCTTCTTGCTCTTTGGAAGCTCCTTCATTGATGGTCATCTTTTCAACCCTTTGAGCACCTGTTTCATCATCAAGAACATCTTCTTTTTTAGAAGATTTTTCGTTAGTTTCATCAAAAACAATATGTATGGACTTTTCAATGAGAAGTGTTCTTTTGTTGAAGACCCTGTATATCTTTTTAGAAGTAGAGTATCCTAAGAAGATACCCTCATCTGACTTGGCATCAAATTTATTTAAGTTATCTTTGCCATTGTTTAGAATGAAACAACAATATCCAAAAACATAAAAATACTTAATAGTTGGTTTCCTACCTTTCCAAAGCTTATAAGATATTTTCTTCAAAATCGGTCGGATTAAAATACGATCAAAACATAGCATGCAGTATTTATGGCTTCCATCAAAAAATATCTAGCTAAATCATTTTAACAAAGTATTGTGCATGCCATTTCTTCTAGTATCCTATTCTTTATTTCTATTGTCCCATTTTATTGAGGGTCCTAGGTGCAGAAAAGTTATGATGAATACCATTATCATTTTAAATATTTTAAAATCATGATTTTCAAACTCAATGCTATGATCACTATGTAAAGAGACAATTGAAATACCTTTTTTATTTAAAACTTTCTTATGAAACTTAATGAATGCAGAAAATATTTCATCTTTATAAGCCAAAAACATTATCCATGTAAAATGAGAGAAGTCATTTATAATTACTAGACCATATTTCTTGCCTTCCAAACTAGTTATTCTAGTAGGTCCAAAGAGATCCATATGAAGTAATTCTAAGGGTCTAGATGTAGAGACTACTCTTTTTGGTTTAAAAGATGATTTTGTTTATTTTCCAAGTTCACATACATTACAAATCTTATCTTTTTCAAAGTGAGTTTTGGTAAATCTTTTATAAGATTATTTTTGTTCAATTTTGAAAGTAAATGCATACTTGCATGTCCTAGCCTACGATGCTAAAGCTAACTAGTTTCATTGATCTTGGCTTCCATTGCCACTAGGCATTGACCATTTTGTATTGGTAGATCATCAAGATCAATCATGTAAATGTTTCCATGCTTATGACCAATAAACTTGATGCCATTATCATCTATACTAGATACAATGCACATAGAAGATTCAAAAATCACTTTAAATCCTTTATCACAAAATTAATTTATACTAAGCAAATTATGTTTCAAACCATCAACACGTAAAATATTATCAACATAAGTAGAGGGGGTGATATGAACTTTACCAATACCGACAATTTTCCCTTTCCATTATCACCAAATGTTATATTTCCACCATTTAAAGTCTCTAGAGATGAGAATTGCTTTACATCTCCAGTCATGTATCTTGAGCAACTGCTGTCAACATACCATAATCTTCTTTTGTCCTTGGTTGCAAGACACACCTACAAAAATAAATCAGGTGGAGACTTTAGGTAGCCAAGTCATCTTGGGTCCTTTAGGATTAGTTGATGTGGTTCCTTTTGAAACCCAAACTTTTCTAACACTATTTAATTTCCTTCTATCATACATGTATGATTTTTGTCCTAATTTATTACAAGAATAACAAGTACTACTAAAGGATGTAGGTACAAAAAATTTTTGAAATATTTCTGTTATTTTTAAGGTTTAAAATCTAGTCCAACTTTGTTGAAAACTACCCTTTGGCTATTCAAAAGCAAGTTTAGTTTTTTTGAACTATAGATAATTTTTTTAACAAATGGTTTCACTTTTTTAAGTTCTTCTTTGTACTTATTTTCTTGCATAAATTTTTTGTTTTGTTTAATAAGTTTTTCATTTGTCACAAAAACTTTATACTTTTTCAAAGAATCTTTTTCTTTCAAAAGATCTTTCTTTTCATTTTTTAAAAGAGTAATTTGATCATTCAAATTTTTGTTTTCTTGTAGTAAAATATCATTATCTATCAAAAACTTATTATTTGTTTTAGATAGATCTAAATTTTGCTTTCTCAATTCTTTGTTTTCATTTTCAGTTTTTGATACTCTACAACAAGTTCATCAAAAATACCACATAATTCATCAAATGTAAATTCATTTTTAGTTTCATACCTTACCTCGTCTTCATTTGCCATGAAGCAGATGTTGGCCACTTCTTGCTGCTCTTCATCAGAGCTTAAATCTTCACTTTCACTTCATATCGCCATCATCGCTTTCTTCTTAAATTTCTTCTTTCCCTTTTTGAGAGTGGGGCAATCCATTTTATAATGTTCAGGCTTCTTACATTCAAAACATATTAGTTGCTCCATTTTCTTTTCTTTTTCTTTCTTTTTATTGGGCTCTCCTCTTTGAGGCTTCTTCTTGTAGTTGAACCTTTTATTCCTCATAAATTTTTTAAATTTTCTTGAGATAAGAGTGGTTTCATCTTCTTCATCTTCCTCATCTAAATCATCACTTGAATCTTCCTTGGTCGTGGACTTGAATGCAATAGCCTTCTTTTTCTTTCATTGTCCATAACCTTTTGCTTTAAGGACAACTCATATGTCATTAGTGAACCCAAGAGCTACTTCAGTGGAAGAGTGTTGACATCCTTGGCTTCTTCAATAGCAGTGATTTTTGGATCCCAAGAGGATGAAAAGGACTTGAGGATTTTGTTAACAAGTTCAGTATTAGATATAACTTTACCCAAACTCCTCATACCATTAACAATATTAGTGAACATAGTGTACATTTCACTAATTGATTCATTTGGTTCCATCCTAAACATCTCATTGGTATGAATGAGCATGTTAACTTTGGTGGTCTTTACTTGATGTGTACCCTCATGGATAACTTCAAGTATATCCCAATTTTTTTTGACAGAGGTATAGTTAGATATTCTATTAAACTTAATAGGGTCTAGTGCATAAAATAATAAATTCATGGTCTTAGCATTAAGCTCAGCTCATCCCAATCTTCTTCTAACTTAGGGGTGGGAATGCCATTAATCAAGATAGTGGGCTGATGAGGGCCTTTAACTATAGTCTTTCAAATATTATAATCTATAGCTTGAATGTATATGCTCATGCATGTCTTCCAGTAAGTGTAATTTGTTTTATTAAAGAGTGAGGGATGGTTTAAGGCTTGACCCTCAATAATACCAACATCAATTTGGGCTGCCATTAGATCTTTGACTCAAGATCGTTAGACCTATATACTGAGTACCAAACTTTGATACCACTTGTTGCACAGTGTAGCAACCCAAGAGGGAGGGTGAATTAGGTTTTTAAAATTTTAAACTAACGCAAGTATGTGTTGAACTAAAGTTTGTGTAACAATGTGAATGTGCTCAACAATGATATGCTACGGAATTAGCAAAAATAAACACAGAGTAAATCAAAGCAAATAATAAGGAAGAGCAAGTAATTACAAATACAAGGATATATAGTGGTTCGGTGTACTCCAAGCACCTACATCCACTCCCCAAGCTTTTCTTGAAAATTTTCACTATAATCATCAAGATTACAGCTAACTTGTTTTCCGGGCTCACAAGTTAAAATTATTTGTTAGTTTTCTCACTTAGGCTCACCAACAACCTTTCTCTCAAGCCAAACCTAGGCATGAATTCCAATTCATGGCTTGGAAGGGCCTAAACCTAGTTTCAATTGCCTTGAAACTAGTTATAATAATTAAACACAAATGTACAGTAATAAGAACAAGAAAAACTCTCAAAAGAGCATAAATAAATGTCGATGAAGCTCTTCTTGAATACTTGAGTTGTCTCCTTCTTGAATACTGTCAATGAATACTTTTGAAAAATGATTTGAAGGTATAACAGTAAAATTGAAGGCTTTTTCAGGTAAAATATTCTTTATGGCTCACTTTTATATTTTCAAAAGCTTTTTTCAAAAGGTAAGATTTGTCTCTTGTGTCTCACTTTTTCTTTATGTCTCAATGAGTTTGGTGAGTGATAAATAGTTCAAAAACCTCCTAAAAATCATTGGTGACCATTTGAGTGAAAAAACTAGCGATTTAGAGCAGTTTGGAACAAATCCGAGCTTCTAAAAATATAGTCATTACTGTTGTCAAAACCTGTGAGTCGACTTGTGAGTCGATACTTGGATCTTGTGAGTCAGCACTTGAGTCTTGTGAGTTGACACTTTATTTAAGTCCAAAAAAATGATGTTCTGTCCATTTCTGCTTGGAGCAATTAATAGATCAGACTATCTTGATTAATTTTGTCAATCAATTCTTATTAGTTTAGCTTAAATGTGAAGGTTTTATGTGGATTAAATATTATTATTAATAAGAATGATTTGATTGAATTTTTATGAAGATTGATTTTCAAGAATTAAAAAATATTATGAAATTATTATGATTTGATACATAATATTGCATATTTCTAGAGTTTGCTCATATGTAGTGTTTGTTACCTGCATGATTCGGAGCATGACATGTGATGTGGTGGGATCACTGACATGGAACCCATATCAGACCCAGCCAAATGCCATGGTGGACGAAGCTACCACGTAGGACACCTCTGCCCAGACTCCTTTGCCAAGCTGGCTCCTTTCGGGCCATGATGCCATGGTCGAAGTCGAGCTCCACCTCTCCTTCAGCAAGATGGCCTCCTTCGGGTCGAGATGCCATGGCTGAAGTCGAGCTCCATCTCTCCTTCGCCAAGCTGGCTCCCTTCGGGTTGAGACACCATAGCCGAAGTCGAGCTCCACCTCTCCTTCGCCAGGCTGGCTCCCTTCGGGTCGAGATGCCGTGGCTGAAGTCGAGCTCCACCTCTCCTTCGCCAGGCTGGCTCCCTTCGGGTCCAGACATCATGGCCAAAGTTGAGCTCCGCCTCTTCTTCGCCAGGCAGGCTTCCTTCGGGTAGAGACACCATGGCCGAAGTTGAGCTCCACCTCTCCTTCGCCAGACTGGCTCCCTTCGGGTCAAGACGTCATGGCCGAAGTCAAGCTCCGTCTTTCCTTCACTAGGTGACCCCTTCGAGTCGAGACACCGTGGTCGAAGTCGAGCTCCGCCTCTCCAGACTAGTTCCACCACGGATGAAGAGACCTGCAGCTGAAGGATGTCACCACTCTCCTTGGATGGCGATCCGCCATCCAAGGACCACGAAAAGATGCCTGCCAGACCACGATGATGGTCCCAGCTGCCACTTACGCCAAAATGGAAATAGTTCCCTGATTGCATAAACCTCAATGCACAATCCGGAAGCTAGTTAGATATGGCATGGATGAAGCAATTTCATATGCTCTTATATCTGTGAATGGAGATCCAGAAAGTTTTGTAGAAGTCATGGAAAGTCCTGATAAAGAGTCATGGATGCAAGGCATGATGGAAGAGATAGAATCTCTCAAGAGGAATCAGACATGGTAGTTGGTATATCTACCTAGAGATGCTTACGCTATTGGCTCCAAATGGGTGTTCACTAAGAAATCATTATCTTTAGAGCAAGGGGGAGTAAGATACAAGGCAAGATTGGTAGCAAAGGGATACTCACAGAGGGAAGGAGTTGACTATATAGAAGTAATTTCTTCTGTGGTACGCCATACTTCAATTCGGGTGTTGTTGTCTTTGGTGGCAAAACATAATTTGGAATTGGAGTAGATGGATGTAAAGACAGCCTTTCTACATGGAAGACTGGAAGAAAAAATCTATATGAAGCAACCTGATGGCTTCATTGAGATTGGACAGGAGAACAAGGTATGTCTACTTCAGAGGTCATTGTATGGATTGAAACAATCACCTCATCAGTGGTATCACATATTTGATATATTTATCAAGGTATGTCTACTTCAGAGGTCATTGTATGGATTGAAACAATCACCTCATCAGTGGTATTATATATTTGATACATTTATCTTGAGCCTTGGATTTCTCAGATGTGAACATGATCATTGTATCTATGTGAAGGATATGGATACTTTGGATGTTCTGTATTTACTTCTATATGTGGATGATATGTTGATAGCCAACAGAAGTATGACAGCTGTGAAAGGGCTGAAGAGAGCATTATCTCAGGAATTTGAGATGAAAGATTCGGGATCAGCTCAGAAAATCCTTAGAATGGAGATTTACAGAGATAGATGCAAAGGAATACTCCATTTATCACAAGGTGGGTACATTAAAAGGGCACTCAAGAGGTTTGGGATGGATAAGGCCAAACCTGTGGAAACACCATTACCAGGACATTTTTCTCTCGAAAAAATAGTGCCCCCAATCAGAGGAGGAGAGAGAGTACATGGAAAGAGTTCCATATGCCAATGTAGTGGGCAATTTGATGTATGCTATGGTTTGTTGCAGGCCGGACATAGCATATGCTATAAGTCAAGTGAGCAGGTACATGGCTAATCCTGGGAAGGAACACTAGAAGGCATTGAAGTGGATTTTGAGATATCTGCAAGGGACTCAAAGACATGGACTAGTATTTGGTGGGCAGCTTGAAGGAGATGGATGGAACTCCATAGAATCATGTAAGGATTCAGGTCCTTTGGAAGGGTTTGTTGATGCAAGCTATATAGATGATCTTGATACAAGAAGGTCTACAATATGTTATCTCTTCTGCATGTATGGTGGACCTGTTTCTTGGAGATCAACCCTTCAACCTATTATAGCTTTGTCTATAACAGAAGCAAAGTATATAGGGATTATTGAAACTGTAAAGGAAGCACTATGGTTGAGAAGACTAGTGTTTGAAATGGGGATGAAACAGTGTATGGTGGTCCTGTACAGTGATAGCCAGAGTGCCATACACTTGACACAGAACCCAGTCTATCATGCTAGGACCAAGCATATAGATGTGAAGTACCACAGAGTCAAGGAGCTGGTGGAGGAAGGAGAAGTGGCACTGGTGAAGGTTCATACAACGAAGAACCAGGCAGATGCACTTACAAAGGCTCTACCAAGGGATAGCTTCTACTCTTGTATGTGGTTAATGGGTTTGAGGAGTCTGGCATATGTAGCCTTGAAGCACTAAGGTGGAGATTGTTGAGTCTCAAGTGGTGTATTCATGGCTAGTTGGGTCAATGTACATGTGTTGATCTGGTCTATCATGGTTTTTGATGATGTGTCTAGGGCTAGGGTTGAGTTCGGTATGAGTCCTAGGTGTTTAGGCTCAGTTTTGGTCAATCTGGGTTTTTTTTGAGTCGGCTCTTCTATTGTAAGAGTCGACTCTATTGGTTGGCATGTTTCAGGACAAGTGATTATGGACTGGACGAGTTGGCTCAGATGGATTTAATTCAGCTCGATTGCATAGTCAGGAAACTTATAGTCTAGACGAGTCGGCTTGAATGGATTTGAGTTGGCTCTATTTCATAGTTAGAAAACTTGTAGTCTGGACGAGTCGGCTCGGATGGATTCGAGTCGGCTCGGTTTCAAGGCCTAGTCGACTCTAGTATCTCGGGTCAGCTCAGATGATGGGTGAACTATTTTTTGAATGGTGCCAACTGGGAGAGTTTTTGGGATCTCGGGCACGTGTGACTGAGGTATATATATAATGTATTCTTGTAAGAGGATGTATGGTGTAACAAACTTCTTGGAAGTGGAAAATCCCTTTCTCCCGTGAAAATTCCTCTTGTTCTCTGCTCTTTTTCTTTTTCTCCTGATCTTGGTATTCTTGATCTTCATAAACCTGAATCCTACCGTGATCTTCAATGGAGATTGCTGGTAGATGGTCATCCATAACCTGGTGATACGCTTCTGCGATTGCATTGTTGATCAGAGCGTTTGTTCTTGATCGAGAACAAGGCAATTCTTGAGGGTTTGGTTCATCAAATCTGGTTAGATTTGTAGTAGAATTCTTAACACTCAGGGGGAGAAGATGCCACGGTGGCAGCAACAGTAGCAGATCTGGCCCGGATGACCACCTCAGGCTCTTGGGCCGAGGGCAGATCTCGCTACCTTGGTGACTCAGGAGTGAGCTCAGCAGCCCTCCTACTCAGCTCGGGAGCAGGCTCAACCACCCTCTTGCCCTGCTCAGGGTCGGGTTCTGCCCTTCTCCCGCTTGGCTCGACTGGCACGGTAGGTGCAGTCCCCGTGCCACTCTCTTCACGGGCTCTCTTTGAGGGGGACTCACTGACCTCCACTAGTGGACCCCTCTTCTAGGTGATTGTGAGGAGGTCATCCAAGGAGAACTTCATGGTTGCACGAAGAAGGAAAATGTTAACTCCGAGCTCGGAAAGTCAAAGAGAAAGCACAAGAAAATAAAGCTCGACCCGAACTCACCCAACTCCCGCATTAGGCTGACCCCAACTTTGAATAGGTTCTGTTTTGACAACAGAATCTCAAGTGAGGTGACCTGGTCAGCATGGAGCTGGTCGTAGATCTCCTGATCAGTAGCTTTGATCGCTGAATTCTAGTTAGGGGACCGATCTGAGTCACTCCAAACCTAATCGACCCCCTCGATCGAGGCAAAGAAATATTTACTCTTCCATCCTTTAATGGAAGAGAGAAGCTCAAATTTGATGCCCTTTGAACTAGAGGAGATAGACCACCACCCCTCCTCGGAAGGGTGGCATTTCAGGATGAAGACCCTGAACAGAGAGAAACGAGCAACAATCTCTTGGAAATGACAAAGAACTATGAAGCAGAAGATCGTTTTGACGGAATTGGAAACTAGCTGAGCAGGAACAAGATGATAGTTGCTCAGCACGGAGAGAAAGAATGGGTGGAAAGGAAATCGAAGGCCCCTTGTGAGTGTTTCCTCATAGAGGGCAATCCGGCATGGGCCACTGGAGGTGACCCATTCTCCTGGTCGAGGGACTGAGAGCCGGATGGAGTCCGGGACACCATAGGTCTCTCGGATGGTCGCAAGTTCGTTGACGGTGATCGCCGAAGCAACCTCGCTGGGACCTGTTGATCGAGAAAGTTCAGGGATGGGTTCAGGTGGAGGAGGAGATGGAGGATAGGCCCTAGGCTCCCTAATCATGATCTTAGTGGGATGGGGCCTTCTACTAAACTCAAAGCACATTTCTTTCCCCTCCTCATCGAAGGAAGAAGGTGGCCTCGGTCGAGAAGGCCCGGCCTCACTTTGGTTGGTCGAAGGATGGAAGTTTGAACCAAAGCGAGATATCTGGAAGAAAAAGATGAAGCCAAAGTTTAAAGGAGAAGAAGAAGAAAACGGATAAGGTTTGGGAAGATCCTAGCCCAAGAAGAAAGTTCTACCCTGCCGGAAGAGGAAGAGGGAGACGAACCTGCTAAACTTTGGAAGACAAGGACGACCTGGGGAGAAGAAGGAGCTCTGGTTCGATGGCGGGCACACGAGATTTGAAAGGAGATGTATTTTGAAAAAACTGCCTTTCCTTTCGAAGTGACCAGACAACTAACCGTACCATTATAGCACCGCCACTGTCGGATCTGTGCCACGTATCAGCAATCGACGAAGATGACACCTCATTTCGATCGCGGCCACTCTGAATTCTGTGCCAGTAATAAGTGCTCCTCAGATGTGTCCATGTGGCTTCCTTGTATTGGTTTGGAGAATCGCCTCACGAAGCGCCGACGATCGTGTCCATTATTGTGCTGAATTTCTGCCTTTCCACGTCAGCACCGTATTTACTCCCTTCGTCCCGAGCATCGCACGCCCACGGGACTCGAGAGTGGGGGCAAGTGATGTGGCGGGATCGCTGACATGGAATCCATGTCAGACCCAGCCAGATGCCATGGTGGACAAAGCTACCACGTAGGACGCCTCTGCTCGGCTCCTTCATAGGTTGGCTCCCTTTGGGCCGAGACGCCGTGGCCGAAGTCGAGCTCCGCCTCTCCTTTGCCAGGCTGGCCCCCTTCGGGTTGAGACACCATGGCCGAAGTCGAGCTCCGCCTCTCCTTCGTCAGGTTGGCTCCCTTCGGGTCGAGATGCCATTGCCGAAGTCGAGCTCCACCTCTCCTTCGCCAGGTTGGCTCCCTTCGGGTCGAGATGCCGTTGCCGAAGTCGAGCTCACCTCTCCTTCACCAGGCTAGCTCCTTTCGAGTTGAGACGCTGTGGCCGAAGTCGAGCTCCGCCTCTCCTTCGCCAGGCTGGCTCCCTTCGGGTCGAGATGCCATGGCCGAAGTCGAGCTTCGCCTCTCCTTCGCCAGGCTGGTCCCCTTCAGGTCGAGACGTCATGGCCGAAGTCGAGCTCCGCCTTTCCGGACTGGCTCCACTTTGGACGAAGAGACCTGCAGTCGAAGGACGTCACCACTCTCCTTGGATGGCGGTCCGCCACTCAAGGACCATGAAAAGACGCTTGCCAGGCCGTGATGATAGTCCCAGCTACCACTTACGCCAAAATGGAAAGAGTCCCCTGATCGAGGCACTGCGCTCTCCACCAACTATCTCCACCCTCCAAAAGAGGAAGTCAACCAGGATATTCGGATCCGGGAGGCGGCTGCCCCCCGATCGAGGCTTTGCTAAGTTACCCGTAAAGGAACGACCAAAAGGAATGTCAGAGCGAATGGTAGGTTCCATATCACAAATGAGGAAAGGCGTCCCGTCCACGGCACGAAACACCGCCGCATACGCCTGTAAGCAAGGAGAGGATCCCGAGGTAAGCAGCGTGCAACGACCCCAGCTAAAAGGAGTTCTCCCAAGTTCAAACAAGGTAAGCCAAGCCAGGTCACAAACGAGCAAGAAGGGGCAGCATATAGGAAGGCCGTCGCTCCATGCTACAGGAGACCCACAAGAAGGGCCTTGACGGACACAGCCACCCAGCTCGGGCTCTCCTCTGTTGCCACTCCCACACTTTGCTCTCGACCCACTCTCTCTCTCATTCCACAAGTTTTTCCTCCTAGCTTGGAGTCCACCAGCGGGGCTCGATCGGGAGGATCTGTTCCCCTGGATCATTACTGACTTGAGCGTCGGAGTACCCCCGCTGGGATCACCGGCCTGGATCTCTAACTCTGTTTTGCAGGTTCGGGTGCCCGAGTAGGATCCTAAGTAGCAAGGGCGCGAACTGAGGTCGTCATCAGCTACAGGCCACGACGATCTGGCGGTAATAACATGTATATATGCATGCATGTTCGTATGTGCTTATTAAAGTTTTAGATTAATTATTTTAAAAATAAAAAAGTAATTTTTTTAAAATACATTTTTCATAAGATATATTTATTTTTAATTTTTAATTTTTATGGTGTTACCATTTATTATTTATTATTTATAATTTTAAAAATTAAAAAGTAAAAAAATTAATTTTTTTAATGGCTAACCAAATGTACGGTAAATCAATTTGGAGGGTAGGGCTGGAAATGGACCGGCCCAAAAGCTTATCGTCTGAAACTGGGCTGGACCAGTTCAATAAACTTCGGGTTGACCTGAAATTAGTTCAGACTTCGGACCAAATTTTAAATATATTGGACTAATTTTAGGATTGTAAAATAGAGTTCATTTAATTTTTGGATCAAAAAAATATCTGAATACGATTCATAAATTTTTAAAATATAACCTTTGAACCGATCCAACAAATTTTGGATCAGCCCATTTTCAGTCCTATTGGAGGGTAACCCGGTCTCCTACACTTCCCTCTGCTCTCCATCATGGGTGACCGGCGACTTTTTTGGACGACTTTCTCAGTCATGGACGACTTTGTCCATCGTGGACGACTTTCTCAATTATGGACGATTTTCTCAATCCTCTTTTCAGATAGGAATTTAGAGGCTGCTACATGCCTTTTTTTTTTTTTTTTGCTGATAAAAAGGGGGTTGAATCAATCATCTGTTGATACAGAAGCTTTGTACTCTCTGATTTTTTGATGAATCTTTGCACTCTCTGTTATCTTTTTTTTTCAATGGGGCTTCTTGGAAGAGAGTTGGCATAGTTTTGGACAGCCACATCCAGTGGTTGGTTAAGAGATTGGTGGGAAGGTTTCTTTTTGTCTTGGATGTACAATAGTTGGACGAGGGAATAGAACGGAGGGGCGGTCGGAGATGGAAACAAAGGTAACTCAGAAGAGTCTTGAGAGGGTGATCTCTAGAAAGCCTTACAGATAAGCAGCTCCATTAAGAGCATAAGTGTGGCATGAAGAATATAGCAAAGAAACAACAGTGTAATGGAGTGGCCAGTCCATATTGTGATTTTCTTGTTATCGTTGTCATCTCATTCACTCTTTTCTGCCTCAATTGATCGGCTTTCTACCGGTGAATACATTTCCATGAACGAGACCCTAGTCTCCGATCGCGGAGCCTTTGCTCTGGGCTTCTTCTACCGCGGCGATTCACCTCCTAATTTCTACCTTGGTATATGGTACAACAATATTGCTAAGGGAACAATCGTTTGGGTTGCCAACAGAGAGGAACCGATCGATGATTCCTCAGCGACTCTCAGAATCTCAAATGACGACAATCTCCTTGTCATGGGTTCAAATGGAAGGGTCTTCTGGTCATCAAATATCAAGAGCACGGATCCATCGAAAAATAGTACCAAAGTCGCTACTCTGTTAGATACTGGCAATCTTGTACTTAGGGATGGCAGCGGTACCAATTTATGGCAGAGTTTTGATCACCCTGCCGACACCATAATCCCTGGCATGAAGCTTGAATTGGCATGCAAGACCCATGAAGCCACTAGGTTAACATCTTGGAAAGATCCACAGGACCCCTCCCCGGGGAAGTTCTCTTTCATGGTCGATCCTAACACTTCTCTCCAGCTCTTCGCATTGCAGGGTTCTGAGCTTTACTGGCGAAGCCCGGTGTGGAATGGGAATATGTTTTCGGAAGTTCAAATGACAAATTCCACCTATACAGCATATTCAGGCATGATATATACTGAGGACGAGATTTACGTGACATCTAGTCTCTCCGATGGATCGTCGAATGCTATGGGCAAACTAGACTATTCAGGTCAACTTCAAATCCTTGGATGGGATTACAGCTTGAATAATTGGAGCATTGCCGCAGCAGTGCCTTCTAGCACGTGTGACAGATATGGGCATTGCGGTCCCTTTGGGTATTGTGATCAAATTGAATCACTGCCAACATGCAAGTGTTTGGAAGGTTTTGAGCCGAATTTTCCACGTGAATGGAGCAAAAAATTTTTTTCAGGAGGTTGCGTCAGAAAAACAGCTTTGGAATGTGGAAATGAGGAGGTTTTTTTGATTCTGAGGGGCATGAAATTGCCAGATCGGTTCTTGTTTCTCAGAAATAAGACCGTCGGAGAATGCGATGCCGAATGTATTGCCAACTGTTCTTGTAATGCTTATGCCTATGCTAATTTGAACATGGGGACTCGTACCATGTCACGGTGTTTGGTTTGGATGGGGGAATTGATCGATGCTGCGATGTTTGGCAGTGGAAGTCCTCAAGGAGAGGATCTCTACCTGCGTCCTGTTGGCTCACAACTGGGTAAGTCTAGTTGCCTCTCCCTCTTTATCAAATTCTTTTTCTCTCCATTTTCCTGCCACAAGCATGACTGTTAGATGACTGAAATAAGGTGATGACTGATGAGGTTGGTGCACAACTGCCGTCTATTTAACTCCATTTAGAAAGCATCATCTTTGCACATTTGGTTCACTATTTTCCTGAAAGATGGGGCATGTATAACTATAAAGGTATGCCTTGATGGTACAAGAAATTCTAGGATTTTTGTATGAGTCTTCCATTATAATGCTTCTTGTGCCTAAAGTTTTTAGGGCTGTATAAAGTTAACAACCTTTCTAACAGATCATTTAGTTATTTTGGTGAAGATAATTCTCCATCGAAGATATTGACAACTAAATGAGGACGAAAAAGCAACAAGATGGACAGTCTAGGAACCAAAGTGTTGTAGAAGTGTAGTTTATGACTGATCTCTTATTCTTTAATGTTGAAAAACAGAGGATAGAGTCTTAAACAGAAATGTTCAGCGTGAAACTTTTTGTCTGATCTTTAATCTCTTTCTCATGGGAAGAATTGTGTAGCATAGTGCACACAAGGTGTTTGAGTATAGACTTGAACAGCTTGGTGCAGGATGCAAATAACTATTGATTGCTCGAATACATATCTGGCATTCATTGCTGGGTTTCATGATTGCTGCAACATCTGCCAATATTGATTAGGTTTAATTAAATAGATATATGTTGGTCTTCTCTTAAGCACCACCTCTGCTCAAATATACAAGAATTGAACCCCCAAAAATAATAAATAAATAAATTAATATAGCTAATAAGCCAATGGAATTTTGACCCATCCATTGGCATCTATCTCCTAAGCACATGCCACTTTTCATTCTTCATGATGAAAAAAACTATGTTTGGTTGTTAACTAGCATTATTTTACTTTAATACCAATTATTACAATCTTATCTATTCCACCTGGTACACCATCACAAATGAGCTCCACCTATTAGAAATTTGGTTCCCTTAGTTGCCTAAAAGATTTTGAATAGTCTGTACTAGAAAATGTTTCGTTGATCACCATTGAAAATGCGGCTAATGATCACTTTTTGATCATTTTTTTCATGATAAGCAAAATGAGAATTGGTCTAAATCAAGGTTCTGAATAATCATGCCAGTACTCATATTAGTCCTAGGGTAGTGTGGTATGTAAAGTGGTACCATGAGAGTGAGAGAGAGAGAGAGAGAGGTGGGGGGGGGGGGGGGGGGGGGGTTGGGTACGGTAAAATGGTCACTATAGCAAAAATGACTTTTGGCAGCAAATTACTTGTGGCATTTCTTATTATATGCCGCTAGTTTTTTTTAAGGACATTATAACAAAAATGCTGCTATTTTTAATAAGTGTTATTTTATTAGTGGCACTTTATTATATATGCCACTATAAATTTGTATTTTACAACATATAACTTGAAGAACTAGAAACCATGATTACTATTATAGCATTTAACTAATATGCTGGTATATAAGATCATAATTTATGAGATTTTAGCAGATTGCTGCTAAATCTCAAATTGTTAATTTTTATATAGAACTTGGTTTTGTCATGCCAATCCCATCAAATATATTATCATACACATTTATTCTTAGCATTACTATATATAGGTCATTGATTTGGTCAAACTTGTAATTATATATTAAAAATAAAAATATTTTAGATAAAATAATAATATAAGAGTATAAATATTTTTTGCATCACAAATTATTATTACTTTCTATTATAGCATAAATAAAAATAATCATGAATTAACTATTTTTAAAGAGTTTGTGAAAAAATTATATATGAATATGGAGATGTACAAAAGTTAACTTTTAAATATTTTATACAATAAAACCTTGAACATAAAGAATTAAATAAATCAAGTTCTTTTTTTATTTTTATCAAAAATATAACGACTTAAAAAATAAAATTTCAAATATTAAAATGTACAAATATTTATTTAATGACATGAATGGATGTTAATAAGTTAAGTAAAATATTTTTATATACTTATAATATAAGTTGCAGCTTAGTGATTGAGAGCTTGCTATTCAAATAAAAGATTGTTAGTTTGAATCCAAGAATTCTAAGATATATAGTTTATTTTTAATAATTTATTGTTGGCATATATGAAATGCTGAAATTAAAATTTTAGTGTTACATGGGATTGAAACTTTAAAGGCACTTACATATCCCGCTAAAATAGAAATTTTTATCAACAATTTTCTAAAAGTAGTGATAATTAACTGTTTTAAGATGGGACATAAGAAAATGCTAAAAAAATGACAGTAAAGATAATTGCAACATTTCTTTTGGCCTATAGCAGCACTAAAAAATATTGCTAATAGCCATATTTGTTGTAGTGGGTGTACTAAATTGTGGGGGCTGATGCCCATATAGCATGGAATAATTTGGTTAGCCTAGGAACCAGAAGTGGGGTGTGCCATGGCTGATTCATGATTCATATGTTACACACCTACCAACATGGGCTAGTATACTCAGCTCCTCAATGCTTGATGTAAACAAGGCAAAATTGTCCATATGTAAAATAAATTTACTTGATAGAAGCTAAATTAACTTATTGTTTACATGTTGCTTTTCAATTTTCCATGTAGTACCATGACTTAGTTTATTTTAATTTATTTCTGTCCTACATACTAGGATAATCATTGGCCTTTGGAGATAAATTGTGGTATTTTAGCAGAGTCCATGAGTTTGCTAAATATAAAGTATGATCCAGAATGTTGACAAAATATGTAACCATCATCCAGTAGCTAGTTAACTTCTGCTTCTACTTTTGTTGAGGTAGGAAGTTGCAATTCTTTCACTTTTTAAAAAAAGTAGGTGGGCTTTAGCACTACTTTTCACTCAAAATAAAAGAAATGAAAAAAGACTTGTTGATTGTTTAGATGGAACTTATTGAAACTTTACTTAGGCAGTCCTTTCTATGTTTGTGCTACCTTCTATATATGTAATCACTTAGCTTTAGCATTTGTTTCATTTTATCGAGCTTTCATCAATGCAGCTCAACCCTGGTGAAATCTTGTCTATATTGTTAATTGTTGCCAGATCTAGACCATTATATTCAATAACGATTTACTCTTTCAGCTAATCATACATTTCATATTGTTTTCTTAAAAATTTTAAAACGATGGTGTGAAGCAGGACACCAGTTAGCTTGATTGAGATGGTAAACTTTCAAATTTACTTCATTACATTTCTAAAGTTGTTACAACCTACAGACAGAAATATGAGGACAATAGTTATTGTATCTCCTGTTGCTAGAGCAGTTTTTTGGATTTTTTTACTTAGAAGTTGACTAAATTTTTAAATGTATTGCAATATTATGTTTCTAAAGTTTTTTTTCAACCTACAGGAAATAAGAGAAATAAAAGGATAATTATCATTGTCACACTTCCTTCAGGAACAATTCTTTTGATCACTTTAACTTGGCATCGAAATTCAGACATAAAATAAAAGGTAATACAATAAAATACTTGTTGCCTATTTTTTGGTTAACTTTATTGCAGTAATTAATTAGCCTTGTGCCTCAGCCAGGTATAAGGAAGGGTGAAAAGAATAAAGGGAGGCTGCTTGATGATCTGAGTTTGAGGACAAAGTTTCCTATGGTCTTATATGGTTCTAGTAGATTTGCTGAGCCTGGTCATGGCCCTGAACTTCCACTAATAAATTTCAAAAGCATTGCAGTTGCCACCAATAATTTCTCTGATTCTCATATGCTTGGACAAGGAGGTTTTGGCAACGTTTACAAGGTAAAAGACTAAATTAGGCTATAGTAGTACACCTGATTTTTGATACAAATGCCCTTTTGTTGAATGAAACATGTATTTGTTTTGGGCACTTCTCCTTGAAAAAGAGGGAGATACATTATCATGACCCATGTAGTGTTAATGCTCCATCATCTCCTTTTGCTTTGTTTGTGGTCCGAGAATTTGAGGATCTGCTTCAGTTATTGTGCTCATCATGTATATGTGTGCTTTTTTGTATGTGCTCATGTAATGTTTTTTGATGCATTTCATGGACACTTATCCTTGAAAAAGAGGGAGATACATTATCATGACCCATGTAGTGTTAATGCTCCATCATCTCCTTTTGCTTTGTTTGTGGTCCGAGAATTTGAGGATCTGCTTCAGTTATTGTGCTCATCATGTATATGTGTGCCTTTTTGTATGTGCTCATGTAAACTAATTAACTGGCAAGAACACATTTACTGTCAGATAAATAGCAGCATCAAGAGTGGTGGTATTTTGTATCTGAAAATGGATTCATTTTTTAACTACATACATACATACACATATTTCTTGTACCAAGTCCAGGGAGGCCATGCATCAAAGTGGAAATGGTGTTCTACATTGCTTGTAAAAACATTCACTATCACAAGTTTGCAGGTTTAGTATAGCTTGTTTCCATATTTTTTACATGTAGCAGATGTAGATATGTAGTCCTGAATAGTAATTGACATTTTTTACTTTAACGTAAAGTCACATTTGTATATTTTATGTAAGGTGTTAGCGAGCAAGATTATTAGTTATTAATGATGCATGAATCCACATAAATACTTTTAGTTTTATTTATTAATTTATTTTCATTTGTCAGCCTCTTTAATCATAACTCCTCAGAGCACCTCTTCTTCCACCATATAGTTTATATATTTGTAATAGAATAATGCTGTAAAGAAACGAAAAGGAAGACAAATGAAGACATAATAAACTTTTTACTGAAATGTAGTCTTTGGTATTCATTAAGTCAGCAAAATCCCTTATTCACATTTAAATTAGTGAAGCACTCAGTGACATGTTGAATGATACTTTTTGTTTTCAGGGTAAGCTGCCTGGGGGCCAAGAGATTGCTATTAAAAGGCTTAGCAGGAATTCTGGGCAAGGATCAGAGGAATTCAAAAATGAGGTTTTATTGATTGCCAGATTACAACACAGAAATTTGGTTAAACTTCTTGGTTGCTGCATTGATGGAGAAGAAAGGTTACTGGTCAACGAGTACATGCCCAATAAAGGCTTAGATGCCTTCCTCTTTGGTTTGTTCATTTTCACTTTAATTGAATTTCTAATATCTAGTTAGGAATCTACACTGCATGTTTCTTTATCTTTCACTGGAATATGTCTTACTTATGTAAATATTAAAAGCTTGGAATTTTATTAATAAAATCTATAATATATTTTTCTTTATAGATCCAGCAAAGAAACACCTATTAGATTGGCGAAGGCGCTTTAACATAATTAAAGGAATTGCTCGGGGGCTCCTATATCTTCACCAAGATTCAAGATTAAGAATAATTCATCGAGATCTTAAAGCTGGCAATATTTTGCTAGATCAAGAAATGAACCCAAAAATTTCTGACTTTGGCATGGCAAGGATCTTTGGTGGTGACCAGAATGAAGTAAATACTAATCGCGTTGTTGGGACATAGTGAGTATTCAGGGCACTCCAGTGCTTTTTTAAAATTTTTATATGAATGTACTGAACAAATCTGTTTTATGTGTAACCTACATATAGATCCCCCATCGCCCCATTTTTTATGTAAAAGATGGGTGACCAATCAAATTTCATTTTCCTTTCTTTTTTTTCCTTGAAACCTTCAAATTCATAAAGGAGCTAATATCTACAAGTTGCTCCACTGTGGATACTTTTATCTACAAATTGCTCCGTTGTGGCTATGAGGTCATTGGTTTGAAGCATGGAACCAGCATCTCTATGCACAGGGATAAGGCTGCACATATTATAATTCTCTCTAGACCCTCCACAATGGTGGGAACCTTGTGCACTAGGTCACCAATTTTATAGACAAATATCTACAAGTTCTTGGGCATGCATCAGTTGTAAGACTCTTATTAACTCACTTTCTCATTAAATATGTTCATTTATGTAATCTAGTGGTTACATGTCTCCTGAATATGCAATGGGAGGGCTCTTTCTGTGAAATCGGATGTCTATAGCTTCGGGGTATTGATCCTGGAGATTGTGAGCGGTTCACGAAACAGTAACTTTCAGCTCACTGTAGATTCTCCAAGTCTACTGGCTTATGTAAGTAGTTTTATGTCTTCCCATGGTGATTCTATGTTCCTTTCTGAAGGAAATGGTGACTTTATGTTTACTGATTTTCAATGACCAGATTCCAAATTGATCTTTAATTTGAAATGTTTCAGGCATGGAAACCATGGAAGGAAGGCAAGTCAAAGGATCTTGTAGACACATCTTTACTAGAGTCATGTTCACCTGATGAAGTGTTCAGATGCATACTTGTTGGGCTCTTGTGTGTGCAGGACGACTCAAATGACCGGCCAACCATGTCATCTGTTGTTTTCATGCTGGAAAATGAAACACCAATAAATATTACACCTAGACAACCCACTTTTACTGTAAGGAAAAAGCAAGATGAATGTGATGCCCGGATGCAGAATCTTGAGATATTTTCTGCAAATAATTTATCCATTACCATGGTAGAGGGACGATAAAAGCTTAAGGATTCTCTTATGTAGAACGTTCTTGTTTTCATGAGAAATTGTCATCATTGTTTCTAGTAATTTATAGCTCTATTCATCTTTTTGTTTTTCTTCTTTAGAATGTATAGATTCTAAGAGACTAACAGCATTGCATTCTACCAAATTGATTGGTTAGTTGTCCACCCTTGTCATTCATTCCAGGATTGAAGCTTCTTGACTAAGAAAACTCAGATTGACATTTTGTTGATGGAGCTCTTTTCAGGATTTTATTGATCTGGTATGGAAGCTTATTGGCCTACAAAGGTAAAGAAAATTAAGGGATGGAAGAATTTTGAGTTTGTTTTGAAAAAGGTGCAGTGAAGGTAGTACTATGAGGTTGTTCTGCAGTGGGCATCCTACGGAGGAAAGGAGAAGAGAAGTTGCAATAGCAAGAGAGCACATTCCAGTTGAGAAGTTAATCGGCATGCCGTTATTCAGCCCTGTGCATCTTATTATAATTGTGCACAATCACAAAAAATAGATACTGTTTCAGAACAATCATAGTAGTGATTAAGTTTCAGACTGAAACAGAATCATATGATTTTTACCGACAAAAAAAAACAGAATCATATTACCTGATAGCCACACGATGATGCATAGTTTTTAAGTGCTCATTCTACGCTATGGAAATGGATGCTGGACTATTTTTCTACATGCTATTCCTATGGACGGAAAGAGTATATCCAGGTTACTAATTAATCCTCTCTATAACATGGTTGCTTGACCAGTTCAATGAGTTCCTAAGGACCACTATATATTCTGCTTTCAAACGGAAGCTGAGAGTGACGCGCTGATGTCAAAGGGCCAGTGGATCGTATATCCGCCCAACTTCTAGCCTTGAGCCATAGAGAAACCAATGACGGAGCCATTACATCTGCCCTAACATGCTTCTAGTAAAATACTGAAGGAAATCGATGCTCTGATGTATTGCAGTGGCAGCCGGGCAACCGTTGTTCACGGTGACTTCACTGATCAGCTCAGTGAGTTGGTTAAGCCCATGTTTATGTGCGGATTGATATTACCAAAAACCTGGACAATTCCATCTGTTGGGATACGACACATTTGATCTATTTAGACTGATATGGTGGAGATTTTGAATCTGATTGATCAACGCCCAAGAGACCTAAAGCCGATCAATACCCAAGAGGCACAAGGCTGATCAACGTCCAAGAGGCCTAAAGCCGATCAATGTCCAAGAGGCACGAGGTTGATTAACGCCGATCAATGTCCAAGAGGCACGAGGTTGATTAACGCCCAAAAGGCGTAAAGCCGATCAACGTCCAAGAGGCCTAAAGCCGATCAATGCCCAAGAGGCACGAGGCTGATCAACATCCAAGAGGCCTAAAGCCGATCAACGCCTAAGAGACGTAAAGCCGATCAATGTTCAAGAGGCCTAAAGCCGATCAATGCCCAAGAGGCACGAGGCTGATCAACGTCCAAGAGGCGTAAAGCCAATCAACGCCCAAGAGGCCTAAAGCCGATCAATGCCCGAGAGGCACAAGACTGATCAACGCCCGAGAGGCACAAGACTGATCAACGCCCGAGAGGCACAAGGCTGATCAACGCCCGAGAGGCACAAGACTGATCAATGCCCGAGAGGCACAAGGCTGATCAACGCCCGAGAGGCACAAGACTGATCAATGCCCGAGAGGCACAAGGCTGATCAATGCCCAAGAGGCGTAAAGCCAATCAACGTCCAAGAGGCGTAAAGCTGACCAATGCCCAAAAGGCATGAAGATGATCAACGTTCAAGAAGCGTATGACTGATTGATATACAGGAGAAGCAAAGCTGATTAATCTTCAAGTGATATGAAATTATTCCATGTCTGGAAAATGGCTAATCAATTGTGGATAACATTTACTACACGTGCTCATGTCAACCAACTAACCGTTTAACAGCTAGACTCCAGCTGTAAACGGTTAGATTTGAAGCCTATAAATATCAGCGAGTATGATGAAGAGGGGATCTCTTTTTTCCAGACCACTCTTCACCTAGCTTTCCTTCAGATCTTATCTATTCCAGTTCAGACGTCATTAACGAGCTTGAGAGCTGTCACCATATACGTATCCTCCAAGAAGATGGCGGAGAGCTAGATTAAATCAGCTCGATCCGCTTCTTTTTTGATTGAAGCTTGTTGTAATTTGTTTGGACGCAACACCGTTTAACAGCTAAACTCCAGCTGTAAATGGTTAGGTTTGAAGCCTATAAATATTAGCGAGACGATGGAGAGGGGATCTCTTTTTCCGGACTACTCTTCACCTAGCCTTCCTTCAGATCTTATCTGTTTCAGTTCAGACGCCATTAACGAGCTTGAGAGCTGCCACAATACACGTATCCTCCAAGAAGATGGCGGAGAGCTAGATCAAATCAGCTCGATCCACTTCTCTTTTGATTCAAGCTTGTTGTAATTTATTTGGACGCAACACCATTTAATAGCTAGACTCTAGCTGTAAACGGATATGTTTGAAGCCTATAAATATCAACGAGTACGATAGAGAGGGGATATCTTTTTTCCAGACCACTCTTCACCTAGCCTTCATTCAGATCTTATCTGTTCCAGTTCAGACGCCATTAACGGCTAGAGAGCTACCACAATACATGTATCCTTCAAGAAGATGGTGGAGAGCTAGATCAAATCAGCTCGATCCACTTCTCTTTTGATTCAAGCTTGTTGTAATTTGTTTGGACGCAATAGATTGGCATGCCAGGTAGGGGAACTCAGTGAAAGAGTTTCAAGAATATGGAAGGAAGCATGGTGAAAGGTAGGAAAAGGAATCTGCCCATGGAAGATACTCCCCATCCTTCAAAGGGGAACGATCCCATTCTTGGCGACAGGATGGAAGCCTTTCCTGCTGAGAACATGGATCAAGAAAGGTTGAACACTCTGTTTGACAAGATAGAAGTACTTACTGCGGTGATACAGAACCTTCAAGAAATTACTGCGAAGGAGCCACTCCGATCTGCTGTATCAAGAAGTAGCTGGCAACCTTCTCTTCAGGTAAGTAAACATCTCAGTCCAAGAAGACATTCATCTTATCAATGTTCTTCAGGTCAGCAATTCCCTTTAAAGCATCATCACCGATCTCATCATCACACCAAGAAATGGAACAAGGGGAAACGTCCGCGATCTTGTTCAACATCATCTGAAGAATCGACTCCTGACAGTACTCAAGTTCAACACCCTGCAAGAGTAGATGATTTTGATAAGAAGTTCAGAAAGCTGGAGTTGCAGATTGCCAGAGTTGTTGAGCAGAGGAAAGTAGAGGATATAATACCAAGCTGCAACATCTTGCCTCCTTTTTCTAAGAAGATTATGGAGGAGAGAATTCTACATCATTTCAAAGTTTCACATATTGAGTTGTATGATGGGTCGTCTGACCCCTTGGATCATTTGGGCAACTTTAAAGCTCATATGTTTATCTAAGGGGCATCATATTCACTCCACTGCCTTGCCTTCCCTGCGACCTTAAAGAAATCAGTGAGAATATGGTATTCCAGTCTACAGCCGGACACCATCCATTCTTTTAGTCAGTTAGAGAAGTTGTTTGTCTCTCCCTTCCGAACAAGCAGGAAAATGCCCAGAAATTTTGATAGCTTATTCTTTATTCAGCAGTCAGAAGGGGAGTCTTTGAGAGACTATATCAAAAGGTTCAATTCCGCCATGTTGGAGATTCCAGATCTCAATGAATACGTGGCGATGTCTGCTATGAAGAAAGGCTTGCAAGCCTCTAGATTCACTTTTTTCTTGGATAAAAAGTTTCCGACCAATTATTCAGAGTTATTGGCCCGTGCTCAAAAGTATGCTTACGCCGAAGAACAAGCCTTGAGCCGATGACAAGTAGAGAAAAAATTGGTGCCAAGTAAGAAGAAGGTCAGGGAAGATGAATTTTGCTTTCTTGGAGTCCAATCAATTCAATGGCAAGGTCAAAGGTTGAGGAATTTGGTCGGTAGGAACTATGTCAATCGATTTGATGCTTATACCCCTAACTCTCCCGAGAAAGAAGATTCTGATAGAAATTGAGAAAGAAATTTTTTTTCAAAGGCCAAGTGATGCAGCACGAAAGCTCTGATACCAAAAATGATGCAGAACAAATAAAGGGACGCGATGCGGAAGTAAATTAAGATTAACTAATTTTTTTGTTGTTTTTATATGTTTGTAGAAGTTGGCTTCAAATCAAAGAAAAGTTAACCTAACATTGAAAGATACTAATATGATAATTGAAATCACAATTTAAGGGAACTAAAATATCAGAGTAGTTCAGAAGCAACGGATCGCTGGGGGTTGAGAAACTCCCAGACCTAGGGTTTCGCTCCGAACTTTCAAAAGAACAGAAATAACGAGAAGAGATGGTTTATCTAACCAGACAATGATCTTCACAGATTTTGGTGGAGGAACTCTCCCGAGCAGATTGTTGGATCCCGGATTCAGATATCTTCGTAATGGATCCTCCAATACTGGTCCTTTGGCCGGTTGGCTTCTCCTGAACTCAAGATCTGGAAGAGAAGAAAAATAATTGATGGAATCAGAGAGTCAAGGGAAAGATTTACCAGGTTGATGAACTTGAAGATTGAAATTGCTGAAAACTGGATTCTCCTGGATGTTGATGTGATTTTCCTTGGAACTTGCTCTGGATCTGAAGTTGCCGGACTGGATCTGGATGAAGGTGGATGGCCTGGACTTGTAGAGAGAGAGAGGTGGTGGGAGATGGATGGATCTAGGGTTTGATGGATTGAAATTAATGAAGGGTGGCTAGGGTTTTGGGATTTCAAGTGGCTAACCTAGGGTTTTGGATAAAGATGGAGATCTCTCACCTCCTCAAGGCTCCAATGGAACCCGGATTACCCCCTCACGGAGCTCAACACTTAAAATAGTGCGGAAGAAGAGAAACCTAGGTTACTCAACACAAGAGAATAGCAAAAATAATTTTTTCTTCATTCATTGATTTTCAAAGTTACAAAGAGAGGTCTATTATATAGACCTAAAATTTTCTTCTAGCTTGTACAAATTCCCATGTGGGACTAAACTCTTCCAACCTCTAGATTAGGTAGAAAACCCCCTCTCTTGGTCGACCAAGACTTCAAAAAAAATTGGGACGGCCATAAAGGAATTTTTTTGGAATTTTTATGGCGCCTCCTTTGGAGTTGGATTTGGATTTGGAGTCCTCCTTTTCTTATGGCATTTCTTCTTTTCTTCCACTCCAAGTTAAGCTCTTTGATTTTGATTTGAACTTCAATTGGATGTCCTTCTTTGATTTCTTCTCCAAGAGAAGTTTTCTTCCTTCTTTGCTTAGGTAAAATAGGCAGGTATGGGCGCCTCCTTTAAATTAGCTTCCAATTTGATTTTTTCTTCTTTGGGTGTGGGGACCATGACACTAGGATGCCTCTGTGGCGCCTCCTGGACTCTGGCGTGTGCTCGGAGTGTGGCTGGGCGTGTGGCTTGGAGTGTGGCCTCCACTTGCTTGAACCTTGATTTGATTGGAAGACAAATGTGGCACCATTTTGGACCAAATTGAAACCACATCGGGACTTGCACCGAGTCAACATGACTCAACAAAATTTAAATGGTGACTCAAGAAATAAATAAAAATAAATAAACTGGTTGACCAGGTCAACCTTTATTACAAACCCTAATTTCTCGGGCAATGTCAATCAGAGATCCAGATGGAGCTCTGAAGTCTTCTTCTGAGTCTGGTGCCCGCACCAATTCTCCCGGGTGGGAGGAACTCGACCCTGTCGAGTAAGGCTCAAGTTGGCTCTGGTATCTCTCCAAGAGGTATGGGTCCAATTCTTGTAATTCTTCTCGAGAGATCCAAGAGTCATCAGAATCTGGCCTTCCTTGCCAGCGGACCAGGTACCTTTGGTATCCTCGATTACGAGTAGAGATAACCTGATCATCCAGGATCTTTTCAATCTGCTCTTTCCTCACAGGCCAGTTTGTTGGTGGACACACAGGGTCGGGATCACTCTCAATGATTGGGTTAGGCTCAAAAGGCTCACTAGGAATCACAGCTGGCTCCCTGTACTCTACTAAGTCTGTAATGTTGAAAGTAGAGCTAATGCCTAGTTCTGGAGGCAACTCGAGCACATAGGCATTGGATCCTACTCTCTTTACCACTCTAAATGGTCCAGCTCCCCTAGCATGTAACTTTCTAACGGTTCCAGGAGGAAACCGTTCAGGCCTTAACCTAATCATCACATAGTCTCCCTCAACAAAAGATTTGACTCGCCTTTGAGTATCAGCCAACTTCTTATAAGTTTCATTACTTAAATTTATTTTGGCATGAATTTCTTTATGCAAGTCTTTTACATGCTGTGCAAAATTCTCAGCAGATTCGGAGACTCGAGTGTGGACAGGTAAAGGGACTAGGTCAAGAGGTGTGTGAGGTTTGTACCCATGTACAATTTCAAATGGACTCTTACCCGTAGACCTATTGACCGAGTCATTGTACGCAAATTTAGTCCTGGACAAAATACAAATCCCAATTCCTGGTGCTCTCAATCAAACCAAAATCTGAGCCAAAGCCTAGTAAAGGGTCAAGAAAAACTAAACTAGACTGACGACGCATTCCTAAAGAATGAACTTTATTCCAAAGGAACCCTAGGTCTAAACCTAACAAACTAAGGCTCTCTAGGTTTGACCTTGGGTCGGAGGAGGCATGCAGAGCATGAAAACTTATCATGGGTGCCTAGTAGGTGCCATAAGGTCTTCCAGAAGTAGGTGGCAAACCTAATAGGTTCCGACACATGGTTCACTCTAAAGACTTCGACAAAGTAAACTTGGGTGGTGTAAGAAGCATTGGAAGTCCTAGAGAAAGGAAGGAAATATGAGGTGGAGTCACGAATTACCTGCTGACTAAAGGTGGTGACCTGAAGGTTTGAATGGTGATCTATGAGTGTCAACTGGTCATCCTTTCGAAAGGAAAAGTTTGCTACTCCCAGGAATGGATCAAGAGATGGTTCGGGAAGCAGCCTAGGACATGTGATTGCAATAGTTAAAGTTTGTTCTCTAAGCAAATAATGATCCATTTTCTCAAGAACTGGATTGAAGAATGATTCATGGAAGGGCCTATGGATGATGACCTCAAGACTTGAAATTTGACCTATGGGTGTCGAAAGGTATACTCTATAGAAGGGTAGGTCAGTCATGCAAAGGAAGGGGTCTGGGGCCATAAGGAGGACTTCTACAAGACTGGGTGAACCAATCCGCTCAAGACAAGGATGTTCAACTGAGATTACGGGAGAGACCTTAGTGGCTGGGCATGGGACAAGGTCCAATTGTAAGAGGCTTGATTCAGTCATCCTAAGGAGAGGATCTACCATAGGGTGGGCAAACTTAAACAGTTCAGTGCAAAGATCTTCAATTGGTACTTGGGGAATGACTGTCATTAGAGGGTACGAACTAATAGCTCGGGCTAACAATATGAGTTCTTCCTGGGAGTATTTGACTAAAGGAACCCGGTTCTCACAAATCTCTTGAATTTCTGAACTAGGTCTTATCAGTTGGTTGCTTTCCAAGGTCTCCTCAGGTAAGGAACCAATAGTATCAATGTCACATTCTTCAAGTTCTTCCCCCTCACATTCATCAACTAGACTCAAGCCAGCATCATATACTTCCTCGATGCCATCTTCAATGGGTTTCGGGTCAGTGGTAATCGGGTCAACTGATTCTAGGCTTGTCATACCTAACCGTTCTTCCTCATTGGTAGGCTTGGGTTCTCCCTCATTAATGCCATCCTTAGGATTCTTACCACTTAGCTGTGCACAAGCCAGTCCTATGCATGGGCACTGACTAGATTTATGGCCTCTTTCTCCACAAAACAAACATTCTTGAGATATAGGAACCTGGGTCACACTGGGTTTCAAGCTAGTAGAGACCTTACTTGGGCATGGGTGTGGATCTAAATGGTTTGATCTAGAAGACTTGGGTTGTTGAGTGACTGGTCTAGAATATTGTAAGGACCTCTCATAGACACGGTCCACACTATCATGGTTAGGCTTCCTAAGGTTATGCTCGGGATCACGGTATAAGGTCCTCCTAGGTTCCTGGTATGGATGAGGTTGGGGCCTATTAAATTTTGGATCAGGGATCCAATTTTGATGTCTACGTTTCTCAAGGACTTGGACTTGATCCCTAAGCTGGGTAAAATTCTCATGGACTTGTTCTTTACACTGGGTAACAGTAGCAGTCAAATCCTGGCTTAACTTATTCATGCTCTCAGTAAGAGCTCTAACCATGGCCTCTAAATCAGGTTGGGTTTGACCAGGTTGGTAGGGCACTCTATTCCGGGTAGACATGATGCAAGCAAACACACAAAATGAGACTAGACTAAATCGACTACTGGATCACTAGACCTAGAGTCCAAACTAGATGCCCAATCAGAGTGGCAAGCTAGCCTGTAGTAACTCAGGACTCAGCCAGGCAGGTGTAAGGGGAGTGTTAGGTCCCTGAATGCCAATCCTAGACACCAATCAGTGATTGGCCAGGTAGGCGGACCAGCACACAAGCCCTTCGGGAATGGATCCCTGAACCACCGTTCTAGACACTGAGTGCTAAGCACACACAGAATAACTCAGCAAACTGACTCAACACTAGCCTAGACCCGACCAATTGGTGTCCTTAGCCCACTAGGGCAAATTAGGTCTAACCGATTTTAAATTAGGTCTAGGTTCGAATGATTGGATGATGGTTTTGGGCTAAGGAGAGGTAATCAACTCCTCCCCTTATCTTAGATGCTCAATTGCCCTTAAGTAAATTATGAGATGATCACTCCAAAAAGAATTGAATTGCAAAACACAAAAAATAGAGTTGCTGTATTTTAATGCTCAGAATTTTTACCGAAACCAATAAATCACAGAAAAAAATATGGAAAATAGGTTAAATTATACTGGTTTCAACGAAGCAAAAATCATGCAATTCAGAGTTTTATGCATGGAGAAATAATTCAGACAACAGGGCAATTACGGGCTGCAACTAGATTGTCTTCCCCGTTTATAATCCCTGCTACGAAGTTATAACCCAATGGATCCCCTACACGCCCTAGGAACACCCCGTGGAATGGGAGGAGGAGGCTTGCGCCTCGCTTAGTTCCTAGGACCGGACGTCCTGGGGAGTCTACTTCGAGCAGACAAAATAAAAAGAGAACAATCAAAACAAGCAAGCAAGCAAATCAGAAACCCTAGACTGGGCTCTGATACCAACAATGATGCAGCATGAAAGCTCTGATACCAAAAATGATGCAGAACAAATAAAGGGACGCTTTGCGGAAGTAAATTAAGATTAACTAATTTTTTTGTTGTTTTTATATGTTTGTAGAAGTTGGCTTCAAATCAAAGAAAAGTTAACCTAACATTGAAAGATACTAATATGATAATTGAAATCACAATTTAAGGGAACTAAAATATCAGAGTAGTTCAGAAGCAACGGATCGCTGGGGGTTGAGAAACTCCCAGACCTAGGGTTTCGCTCCGAACTTTCAAAAGAACAGAAATAACGAGAAGAGATGGTTTATCTAACCAGACAATGATCTTCACAGATTTTGGTGGAGGAACTCTCCCGAGCAGATTGTTGGATCCCGGATTCAGATATCTTCGTAATGGATCCTCCAATACTGGTCCTTTGGCCGGTTGGCTTCTCCTGAACTCAAGATCTGGAAGAGAAGAAAAATAATTGATGGAATCAGAGAGTCAAGGGAAAGATTTACCAGGTTGATGAACTTGAAGATTGAAATTGCTGAAAACTGGATTCTCCTGGATGTTGATGTGATTTTCCTTGGAACTTGCTCTGGATCTGAAGTTGCCGGACTGGATCTGGATGAAGGTGGATGGCCTGGACTTGTAGAGAGAGAGAGGTGGTGGGAGATGGATGGATCTAGGGTTTGATGGATTGAAATTAATGAAGGGTGGCTAGGGTTTTGGATTTCAAGTGGCTAACCTAGGGTTTTGGATAAAGATGGAGATCTCTCACCTCCTCAAGGCTCCAATGGAACCCGGATTACCCCCTCACGGAGCTCAACACTTAGAATAGTGCGGAAGAAGAGAAACCTAGGTTACTCAACACAAGAGAATAGCAAAAATAATTTTTTCTTCATTCATTGATTTTTCAAAGTTACAAAGAGAGGTCTATTATATAGACCTAAAATTTTCTTCTAGCTTGTACAAATTCCCATGTGGGACTAAACTCTTCCAACCTCTAGATTAGGTAGAAAACCCCCTCTCTTGGTCGACCAAGACTTCAAAAAAAATTGGGACGGCCATAAAGGAATTTTTTTTGGAATTTTTATGGCGCCTCCTTTGGAGTTGGATTTGGATTTGGAGTCCTCCTTTTCTTATGGCATTTCTTCTTTTCTTCCACTCCAAGTTAAGCTCTTTGATTTTGATTTGAACTTCAATTGGATGTCCTTCTTTGATTTCTTCTCCAAGAGAAGTTTTCTTCCTTCTTTGCTTAGGTAAAATAGGCAGGTATGGGCGCCTCCTTTAAATTAGCTTCCAATTTGATTTTTTCTTCTTTGGGTGTGGGGACCATGACACTAGGATGCCTCTGTGGCACCTCCTGGACTCTGGCGTGTGCTCGGAGTGTGGCTGGGCGTGTGGCTTGGAGTGTGGCCTCCACTTGCTTGAACCTTGATTTGATTGGAAGACAAATGTGGCACCATTTTGGACCAAATTGAAACCACATCGGGACTTGCACCGAGTCAACATGACTCAACAAAATTTAAATGGTGACTCAAGAAATAAATAAAAATAAATAAACTGGTTGACCAGGTCAACCTTTATTACAAACCCTAATTTCTCGGGCAATGTCAATCAGAGATCCAGATGGAGCTCTGAAGTCTTCTTCTGAGTCTGGTGCCCGCACCACCAAGGCCAATCAAAGCCCCACCAGCTATGTGTAATAAGGCCAAATACTGTCGGTATCATCGCAATCATGGGCATACAACAGAAGAATATATCCAATTAAGAGATGAGATTGAAGATTTGATCAAGCTAGGTTATCTAGGCAGATATATCCAGAATCAAAATCAAAACCAACCAATTGAGGTGGCGTGCCAAGGCCTACATTCCAAGGATGATCACTGATGGGATGGAGCTCCAAAACCAACAACAGACTGATGGATCAGTCAGAATGATTTGCCATGCCTGTTATGAAGATGATCGAAGTCCCAAAAGGCTTCGAGGAAGTGTTATCTTTTCTGATGATGATTTGCAAGGCGTTCAGATGCCGCATAATGACCCTATAGTGATTTTCGCAATAATCGCGTACTATGATGTACATAGAATTTTGGTTGATAATAGAAGTTCCACCGAGGTTTTGCTTTATGATGCATTTGTCAAGATGAATTTGCCAACTAATAAGCTACGAAGAATTCATGTGCTGTTAACTAGGTTTGGTGGAAATTCTGTAGTAGGGGGAGAAATCACACTTCTCGTGACTCTCGAAACAGCATCAAAGCAGAGGACTTTTTCTCTTACTTTTATGGTTGTTCGGATTCCTTCTGTATATAATGCTATTTTGGGAAGGCCTACCCTGAATAAGTTCCAACTGTTGTATCAATATATCATTTTTTGATAAAATTCTCAACCCAAAATGGGATTAGAGAAGTAAGAGGAAATCAACAGATGGCTCATCAGTGTTTGACAATTCAGATCAACAATCGATCAATAATCCAACTTTTGATCAGATGGATCCACATGATCCGACTGAAGGGGCAAGCATATCAGTAGAAAGAACCATTCTTGCTCCTTTGATAAGAGATGATCCTACTAAAACTATCCAAATTGGAAGTTCACTTACCGAAGATCAAAGGAAGAAGCTGATTGATTTTTTGCAAAAAAATGCTGATATATTTGCATGGAAAGCTGCCGATATGTTGGGGATTCCTACTAAAGTTATTAGGCATGAACTCAAGGTTGATCCACTTAGTCGGCCTATTCGACAAACGAAGCGAAACTCTGTCCTAGAAAGATAGAAAGTTATCAATGAAGAAGTGACCAAATTGCTCGATGCTGGATTTATCAGGGAGGTTCATTATCCTGACTGGCTTTCCAATGTAGTGATGGTCAGGAAAGCAAATGAAAAATGGAGGATATGCATAGATTATACTGATCTTAACAAGGCATGTCCTAAAGACAGTTTTTCTCTTCCTAAAATTGATCAGTTGGTTGATGCAACGATCGGACATAAATTTTTAAGTTTTATTGATGCTTTCTCTGGATACAATCAGATATGAATGAGCCCAGAAGATGAAAAAAAGATATCTTCATCACGGATCGAGAGATATATTGTTACAAGGTGATGCCATTTGGTCTTAAAAATGCTAGAGCTACTTATCAAAGGTTAGTAAATAAGATCTTTGAAGATCAAATTGGAAAGACTATGGAGGTATATGTAGATGATATGATCGTCAAGAGTGATCAGTCTGATGAACACATTAAAGATCTACAAATAGCCTTTGATATTCTACGGCGAAATCATATGAAGTTAAATCCGATCAAGTGTGTTTTTGGTGTAACTTCTGAAAAATTTCTAGGCTTCATGGTTACAAAGCGAGGGATTGAAGCTAATCCAAAGAAGATTCAAGCCATCTTGAATATGAGGCATCCAGTCAATAAGAAGGAAATCCAATAATTGACTAGACGAATTGCTTCGTTAAGCCGATTTATTTCTCGTTCAGTTGAGAGATGTTTGCCTTTCTTCAAAGCTCTATGATAGACCAAGGAGTTCAATTGGTCGGAGGATTGTCGGTCAGCATTTGAAGAGCTCAAGAAATATTTGACAAATTCGATCATATTATCTAAACTCCAAGAAGGAGAAGATTTGTATCTTTATCTGGCTGCATCTGATGAAGCAATTAGTTCTGTATTGGTGAGAAAGGAAGCCGATGGATCATATAAGCCCATTTATTATATCAGTAAAGTCCTTAATGATGCAGAGACAAGGTATCCAAAGCTTCAGAAAATTATTTATACCCTGGTAATATCGGCTAAATGCCTCAAGCCATATTTTCAATCCCACCGTATTATTATATTGATCAATCAACCATTAAGGGCTGTTTTATAATGTCCTGATACTTCTGGTCGAATGGCGAAATGGACAGTCAAATTAAGTGAAAATGATATTGCTTATCAGCCTTGCTCTGCAATGAAGGCTTAAGTACTGGCTAATTTTATAGCCGAATGTACTTGGAGTGATAGTGAAAAAGAAATTCAACCATCTGGTGAAATGGAGATAACTGATGCATCCTGGATATTACATGTTGATGGGGCTTCAAATTCTTCTAGCTGTGGGGCTGGATTAATCTTATCTAATCCAAATGGAGATATCACAGAATATGCACTCCGATTCTCTTTCAAAGTCTCTAATAATCAAGCCGAGTATGAAGCTCTCCTAACTGGTCTTAGAATTGCAAAGGAATTAAATGTCCGATGGCTAAAGATATTATCTAACTCTTAATTAGTTGTTAACCAAGTAAAAGGGGATTTTGAAATTCGTGATGACACTTTAGCTTTATATCTAAAGAAGGTTCAAGAGCTTGGAGCTTCATTTGATTCTTGGGACATCAGTCATGTCCCTAGAATTGAGAATTCTCGAGCCGATTCATTATCTAGATTGGCTACTTCTACACCTAACGAAATAGGTCGGACTTTTATGGAACATCTGGAGATCCCAAGTATCTCGGCAAATGAAAAAGAAATGGTTCTACAAATAGAGCCGGAGATGGGCTGGATGAGTCAATAATCAAATACCTGACTGAAGGAGTGTTGCCTGAAAATAGTATAGAAGCTAAACAAATTCGGAGGTTTGCTGCTCAGTATGTTATTTTAGATATCTTGTTATATAAAAAATCATTTTTACAGCCATTATTGAAGTGTTTGTCTCCTTCGGATGCCGATTATGCTCTCAGGGAAGTGCATGAAGGGATATGTGGTGACCATTTGGGAGGAAGGTCATTGGCTTATAAAATCATAAGGCAATGATATTATTGGCCGACCATACAAAAGGATGCAGTTGATTTTGTAAGAAAATGTGATTCTTGCCAAAAGTATGTAAATATACAAAGGCGTCCTGCTAGTCAGCTAATGCAATTAATGGCTCATTGGCCATTTGCTCAGTGGGGAATGGATATACTTGGTCCATTTCCTCCAGCTTCTAGACAACGAAAACTTCTGATTGTTGCTATTGATTATTTTACCAAATGGATAGAAGCCAAGCCTTTAGCTTTGATCACTGAAGCAAAAGTTGAAATGTTTGTTAGAAACTCCATCATATATAGATTTGGAATTTCTCATGCTATCATTACCGATAATGGAAGGCAGTTTGATAATTAGAAGTTCAAGGATTTCTGTACTCAATATGGTATTCTTCACAAATTGACATCCGTTGGCCATCCTTAAGCTAATGGGCAAGCATAGATAACTAATCGGACAATCCTTCATGGATTGAAAACCTGATTAAATGAAGCCAAATGATCTTGGGCTGATGAACTCAACTCCATTCTATGGGCTTATCGAACAACTCCACGATCTACTACAGGAGAATCTTCGTTCAATCTTGCTTATGGGAGTGAAGTGATGCTACCTATATAAATTGTCCTTCATTCCAGAAGAACTAATTGCATTGAAGAATCTGATAATGCTGATCGAAGGAGAATTGATCTAGATTTGCTTGAAAATTTCATATTGCAAGCACAACTGAAAATGGCAGCCTATCGACAAAGAGTGGCACGATATTATAATTTAAGAGTAAAGGCTCGAATCTTTTGGATTGGAGACCTTGTTCTGTACCGAACAACTATATCCAGACCAACTAAACAGGGCAAACTTGTCCCAAATTGGGAAGGCCCTTATCGTATCACTGAAGTTGTACGATCTAAGACCTATCGACTTGAAAGTTTAGATGGTTATCCATTGGCAAGGCCCTGGAATGTAGAAAATCTTTGTAAATACCATCAATAAAGAGATTCTCTTTCTCTTTTTCCTTTTATATGAAGGAAAAATATGAAAATAAAATGTTCTCTGAAAAATAGAGAAGAGAAAGGTTGGCCTGATAAGCTGACCACAATCTGACAAATCGAGTTGGTATGATCCACCAACTCATCGATATTTAATGATCAAAATGATTGATCAAAAGGTTGGCCTGATAAGCTGACCACAATCCGACAAATCTAGTTGGTCTGACTCACTAACTCATTGGTGTTTAATGATCAGAATAACTTACTGATCAATTGAAAATGTTGGCTTGATAAGCTGACCATAATTCGACAAATTGGGCTGGTCTGTCTAGATGACTGATTGATTAAAAGGATGACTTGATAAGTTGACCATGAATCAAGTGATGAGAGACAGTGTGGTTCATTATTCTGTTAATGATGTTATCTCAAAATATCTAAAATATTGAGAGCATGACTTGTATATTGAAGATTTCATTGATATTCTGATTACAGGAAGGAAAAAGAAGAAGCAACAACAAACATTAAGTCATTAGAAATTACTGCCAATTTTCTATTACAAACATTATTCAACTTTTTTCTGGCTAATTTGACTACTTGAAGCTTTCTCTTGTTCAGATGTTTCCTTGATAGATGAAATTACTGGATCATTGGTTGGATTTTCTTCTTTTTCTATAGAATTATCTATGGAAATGGAGGAGAAATCGAGGTTAGGGTATAATTTCTTGACTTCATTAATGCAGTCTTCAAAGCCGAGCTTTTAGCCTCTTGCCCTGACTCAGTTTATTCCATCTTCAAATGCTTTAGATTTTTTTAATTCTTCAACTGCAAGAAATCTTTATTGGATTATAGAAGCATTTTTTTGTTCAATTTGTTTCAACTTCTCCTCAAGAAGTGATATTTTCCCTTCCATCATGGATTTTTGACTTAATACATTTTCTTACGCTCGGGTTTTCTCTTCTATGGCATCATCTACCTGCCGGAGTATTTTTCTTCTTCTAGCTTCATCATCCACAAGCTGCCTGGCTTGCCTTTCAACTTGTCTCAATTGATTCTACAAAGACAAGATCATGGCAGTTGATCAGACAACTCTTGATTATAAGGCTATCCAATCAGCATCAGCCTTGTCTTTTTCCTCCTTGGCTGCCGCTAATTGCTTTTGAAGATCTTCCTGAAGGTTAGTTGTTTGATCTCAACTTTCTTCAATTATGGAGATATTATTGACGAACTGAACAAAAGGTTTAGAACATCATTAAAACAAGAATAGATTGTTTTGGAAAGAAAGGAAGTATTTCTAACCTTCATGACTCCTGGGTAAATGGAGGATAGAATCTCTTTCACTTCATGTTTGATTGTTGTCTCCCAGTCTTTCTGAAGGATGGCATATTGCAATATGGTTTTTGCTAGCTTGGGATTATTGATACTTGTATTAGCAACAAGCATCGAACCAATTTTGTCATTGTTCGGACTGGATGGATCCTCAATAGGAGCTTTTCCCTTTTCCGTTGAAGTGTGCTTGGTAGATGGATCACACTCTAGTTCCTTTGGGAGTGGAACGAAAGGCTCTTGTTGTTCTTCCTCGGATGAAGATGCAACATATTCGGGAACTTCCGGCTTATTGGAAGTACTTCTTAACCATTACCTTCTTCTTACACATGATCTCTCTTCTCTGAATCGTACTAGTCCGATTTTTCTTTTAGGCATTTGATGAAGCTTTTTATCACCTGACTCCATTTCTCAAATACGATGAAGATTTCTTCTTGGAAGTATTCCTTGAAGTGAAGGATTTTGAAGGAGAAAGGAAACTCAAAATACTTGAGATGGAATTGGCTCGAAGCCTTAAGCCTAAGGCCTCTATATATAGAGAACGTTAATGGTTACAATTTATAGTCCAAATTCTAAGATACCCTGAGATCTTGACGCGTTTAAGATCCTGATTTGGTGGAATCCGTGCACCGCTTCTGATTCTCAGAAAGTCAGTTACAAATATATATATAATGGTATTTGGTTTGAATTTGAATTCAAATCTTATACGGCCTCTTAATACTGACAAATATAGTTATACGGCCTCTTAATGCTGACCAATGCGGTTATATGGCTTGTCGAACAACTGTTCTTCTGGTAGAAAGATGACATTTGGCAAAGTTGGCATGGTGACTTATTAGACTTCATGTGGAAAAATCTTTCATGAAGGATTCTTCTTAAAATATAAAGAGAAGAGAAAAAGGTATTTAGTAAATCAGATCAAAATTTGGGATTAAGTTAGGGATTTGATTAATTTAGAAATTGATTTTTCTAAATGTTCAGTAGATGCTAACTTTTTCCTTAGGAGAAGCTAGAGATCATGCTTTCTAATCAACTTATTCCATTAAAGATTTTTGTCCATTGAACTTGTTTGGAATTGATTTAACTAAAATTTCCCAAATTAATGTTTGTAATTTGATTCGAATAGCTTTATGGTTAGATCGGTCTTTTTTGGAAACTTCCTTATTTGATCCGATGATTTTATACTTAGAAAATTTTCTCATTTAAAAAAGTTGGAACTCGTACAATCCAATATACATCATTAAAGAAAAGGATTCTTCATTTCACATAATAAGTTCCTACATCATTAATCGGTTACATTCTTTCCAACCATACTTTTTTCTATTTTGGCTTGATTTACAGTAGGAACTATTGATGTTTCTTCTGGGATTTGAGGATCTGGTACCGATTCTTCGGCTTGGCTGCCGACTGGTTCTTCGGTTTGATTATGACTGGTTCTTCGACCTGATCTTCTTTGTCTGAATTTTCTTCATTGGAGTCCTCCTCTATTTTTGAAGTATCCAGGTTGGGGTAAAATTTCTTTACCTTATTTAAGCAATCGGCGAGACCGTGGTTGTAGCTTTCAACTCCCGCTTCATGGAGTTTATCGTCAAAGGCTTTTGATTGAATATATTTCTTTATGGCTCCATCGACAGCCTCTTCAATGGCTTGTTTGATCTTCTTTGTCGCCGTTAGAGCTCTTTCTTCAGTTGCTAAAACTTTTTTTTCAGCCTTTGAAATTTTTTCTTCGGCTTTCTCCAAGTTAACGGACATCGATCGAATTTTTTTGTTCTTCTTTTTTAGCTTTGATTCCATTATCTTTATTTTCGATCGTGCCTCTTTCAGTTCTGTTTCTAGAGCTGATGTTTTGGTTGCCGTTTCTTCTAATTTATTTTCCATAGAATTTTTCAACTCCTCAGCAACTTCTTTTTCGTCCTCGCAACGTTCACCTCGTTGCACATAGTCTGATAGAATTGGTCAAAGTTTTTCAGACTTTCATCCATGATACTGATTCCATGGATGAGCTATTTATTTGCATGTTAAATTGGTTAGATTTAATAAAGAAAAGAAGATGATTAACTCTTTAATCGCTTAAAATACAAGTGTGGTTCCGTACCTTCAACAATGTGGGATGAAGTAATAGAACGGTATCATCAATTTGCTTGGACTTGGTTATTTTATAGTCTCTCAGAATGATAATCGACTTCAAAAGGTGACGGGCCAACATTGGGTCATTCAGACCCGAGTCATCAGCGTATACAGGAAAGTCGGCTGTGATATTTGCAACTGGCACTCTCTTCTTATTCTTCCTCCATCATCGGAGCTTTTTCCTTATTGGTTCGGTCAGTAGAAAAAGATGATGGACCAGCTCTTGAGATTTCTGTCGGTTGTCTTTCTTGTATTGGAGATTGAAGGGATGCCAATAATGGAACTTCGTCATCTTCCAATACGCTTGCTATTAGTATCGGAGAATTAAGATCTACTGAGATCGCTGAAGCCGTTGGAATTGTCGACTTTGTCTTCTTCAGCTTCTTGATTCTTCTTTCCTTTTGGATGGAGGCGGTGGCTTCGCTTTTCTTTTCTTTGAAAGTTTTCAAAGTTTCCCAACATCCACCATGACTGATGTATCTGCAATAATTGAGAAGTCAAGTGTTGAAGCTGATTGCTAGAAAAGAAATCAAGAGATAATATCGGCAATAAGAATACCTAAGGAAGGTTTGTGGCTGATGTCAGCCAAAAAAAATCCTCTTTCATCAAGAAGCTCTTTAATCGGGAGAATCTCCATTCCCATGAGCTTCTCATAGTTTTCTTGGTCGACTGTCAAAACTTTCTTACCATCATTGGGAGTTAATCGGGGTTCCCTATGGCTAATGGTGAAATCTCAAAGAATTTTGGAGACGATGTAAAAGAAGCAAGGCTTCCAACCATGAATAGCCGATGAAAGTCCCAAAATGAGTTTTCGACCATGACGTGGATTGATTACCCACCACCCATGGCCATGGAAATCTCGTTTCAGTACGAACAAGGTAGTAAAAAGAGAAGTTTTAGGGACTATATTCGCATCCTTGCAAAGAATCAAGAACGCGCAGATTATTCGAATACTATTGAGAGTTAATTGAGCGTAATACCTGATATAGTCTAAAGATTGTAAGAAAGAAAGGATGGATCAGAAATCTAAGACCGGCTCTTAGATGTTCTTCATAGATTGCCAAGTTACCGGTGGAGGCTGATCTATTTGGTCATCAGGATTTGGGAGAACTATGGCATAATCATCTGAAATATTATAATATTATTTTAATGCTAAGTTCGGTGTTCAGTTAAAGAAGACCTAATAGCACCTATCTTCATCGATTTGGCTTATTTTTTTTGTTGCTGGGAAGTAATTTCTTCAGGATTTTCTGCACGACTAACTGCTAAGATTCTAGCCATAATGGAGGGAAGGCATAAAAAAGATTAACTTGAAAGAAAAAGATATAAGAGGGATAGAGGCCAACCTGAGAGTTTTCTTTTGCTCCTAAGGTGAAGAAACTAAAATGATGGAAACCTATTTTCTTGGGGAAGATGTTGCTTATATAATACCCTTCAATGGTCCAGATTTTTCTTGAATAATGGGATTGATCTAGATTTGGCTACCTGTCCGCGATATCTGGTAAAAAGATAGAGTTTCTCAAAGGGTCAAAATGACCATTCGTAATCCGATGGCAATATGCTATTGATGGGAAGGATGCATTTATTTTTTGGCAAAGATCTTTCGGCCTTTTTGGATTTCAAAAATTACAATGATGATGGCAGGATACGATTGATAGTTTTTATAACCGCCTTCCCTATCAAAGATTGACACGCCATCAAAGCATGCTGCCCAAGAATGGAAACTTTTGACAATTTTGATTTCCAATTAATAAATTTAGAAATTGGGGGACTAATGTTGGGATACGACATATTTGATCTATTTACACTGATCTGGTGGAGATTTTGAATCTGATTGATCAATGTCCAGGAGGCCTAAAGCCGATCAATGCCCAAGAGGCATAAGGCTGATCAACTCCTAAGAGGCCTAAAGTCGATCAATGCCCAAGAGGCACGAGGCTAATCAATGTCCAAGAGGCGTAAAGCCAATCAATGCCCAAGAGGCCTAAAGTCGATCAATGCCCAAGAGGCACAAGGCTAATCAATGCCCAAGAGCCACAAAGCCGATCAATGCCCAAGAGGCACGAGGCTGATCAATGCCCAAGAGGTGTAAAGCCGATCAATGCCCAAGAGGCATAAGACTGATCAATGCCCAAGAGGTGTAAAGCCAATGCCTAAGAGGCCTAAAGTTGATCAATGTCCAAGGGGCACAAGACTGATCAACGCCTAAGAGGCCTAAAGCCGATCAATGCCGAGAGGCATAAGGCTGATCAACGCCCAAGAGGCATAAAGCCAATCAACACCCAAGAGGCCAAAAGCTGACTAATGCCCAAAAGGCATAAAGATGATCAACGTTCAAGAAGCGTATGATTGATTGACATATAGGAGAAGCAAAGCTGATTAATCTTCAAGTGATCTAAAATTATTCCATGTCTGGAAAATGGCTGATCAATTATGGATAACATTTACTACACGTGCTCATGTCAACCAACTAACCGTTTAACAGCTAGACTCCAGCTGTAAATAGTTAGGTTTGAAGCCTATAAATATCAGTGAGTATGATGGAGAGGGGATCTCTTTTTTCCGTACCACTCTTCATCTAGCCTCCCTTCAGATCTTATCTGTTCTAGTTCAGATGCCATTAACGAGCTTGAGAGCTACCATAATACACGTATCCTCCAAGAAGATGGCAGAGAGCTAGATCAAATCAGCTCGATCTACTTCTCTTTGATTCAATCTTGTTGTAATTTGTTTGGAGCAACACCATTTAATAGCTAGACTCCAGATATAAATGGTTAGGTTTGAAGCCTATAAATATCAGCGAGTACGATGGAGAGGGGATCCTTTTTTTCGGACCACTCTTCACCTAGCCTTCCTTCAGATCTTATCTGTTCCAGTTCAGACACCATTAACGAGCTTGAGCTGCCATAATACTGTATCCTCCAAGAAGATGGTGGAGAGCTAGATCAAATCAGCTCGATCCACTTCTATTTTGATTCAAGCTTGTTGTAATTTGTTTGGACGCAAAACCATCAGAAAAAAACAAACAAAACTGGACAATCAATTCAAGGTGCTGACTCTATTTTTTGGTAACAATTCATCTATGGAAACCCTGGTGGTGGTTTCATTCCGATGTGCTTAGTAAGGCACTCATCCGGGAAGTGTCTAAGGCTTTGACAAGAAATCTCCTTGTGATGGTGGTGCATCAATTCATCCCAACATTTTCTTCATTGTGGAACAAGGGAAGTTCCATCAGGCTCAAAGTGTTGGGGTGATGGAGCAAGAAAGCAGCGAGATCTTGGAAGGATACAGCTATAGATATACCATGGGTAAGGAGCAACAACTATCTTATCCAAAATCCCTCTACAGCCCATATTGGTAGTGGCCAGGATGTTGAGCTCCAGGATCAGCAATAAAGAGAGTGGGAGAAGGAAGATGATCGAGTGAATGGATTCCTGTCCAAACCTAGAGTAACTCACGATTCCTCTTTAGAAATCCATCGCTGGTAGAAGATATATCCAAATATGAATATCGTAGATCGCCGGAATGCATGGCTACCGGATTCAAGTAAGCACTCAGCACTGTAGCACCACCATGATGGACTCGAAGGGTCATGGGGCCACTTTAACCTTTGAGACTGGCCCAAATTTGATGGAGCAATCAAGGAGCGCGGGCCTTGCAGTTGTGGCAGAGAGGGCTGGATCAAACCTAGCCCAATCTATTCCCAAAACTAATCTTCCCGGAGAAATTCTTGATCCACCACCTTTAATGGAGAAATTTTGATGTAGAGTGTACCTTTTCTCCTGGTTGGGTCATCTAGCACTTTTGTGGCAAGACTGTAGAGTTACAGTTATGTAGCGGAATAATGAATTTCAAAATTTTTTAACATTGAAATACTAGTCAATCGAAACCCTAGATCCAAGATCCCTTGATTATATCAATTAATAAGGGCAATATATAAAAGATTTAGAGAAATCCCTATAATGCTATATCATATTATTTCATAGGTATACAAGTGCAAACCCTTTAGAGATGATCCACACATGAATTAGATTAAAGAAGCACTCCTTGATTTGCTTGCCTAGTTTTTTCTTCGGTAGCCTTTTTTCGTAGCCTTTCATCATCACCAAAATATATATCCTACTGAATGGTACCTTTAGACATCTCTGATTCCTTTTTAAAAATCCTATTATCCTTCCTAATGCTCTTCCTAAGTCCTTGTCTTAAAATGGCAAACTTGTCTTGATCTTGAAGACTTATCCTGACAAGGAAAGGAAGAGACAATTCAGACAACTTTGGATAATTCTTGGCTTTTACCACCGAAATCTATTTATAGGTTGAGAGGAGGTGCTAAACACAAATATTTTCTACCATTTATCTGACATACAACATACCAGATAAGTCCTTTGAAGGAGTCTGGTAGGTGAATTGTGCGATGAATGCCGTATAATTATGATATTCCAGAGACTCATGCACCGAGAGAGATATCTAGCATCACTTCTCAAATTCTAGCAAATCTTCTTCTACCACATGGCCAAAGACTAGGTCAAAAATATCCCAAGAGGTGTGATAATTAGATAAATATATTGAAGAAAGGTGATTAGTGAACAGGACTATTGGTCCTTCCTATATGTGCCATATACTTAAGGCAACAACACCTTTCATGCCAAAACATGATTAGCATCTATATAAATCCATTGACTAGTCAAAATATATATAATGATGCATAGAATAGAGAGGAGAGATCAGCCTTATCACCAAAAAGTGATTTATCTACATTAGGACTCTTGGTCCTTTTGCATGCCAAAATTGCACCCACCATATGTAGTGCCATAAGAGTCCCAAGCCCTTGGGACTCTTACTATTTGGCATGGATAAAGGCTTTTAGGAGTCCAATTTGGCTACTCCATTGGTAGGTTAATCTAATATAAGTTCCACTTAAACTAGTTAGCTTAAATAGAAAGCAATCAAACCACCCAATCTATTTAGGTTAAGGAGTTAGGCTAGCCAAAATATGCTAGGATATCAATTAACAAGCAAATTAGGATCTTACAATCCAAATAAAAATATAATTGATTTCCTGACCAATTTCTTACCGTGTGTGATCCTTTGGGCTCCCCATCTAGCTAATAGTAGGTCTAGGTTCATATCGATCTTGTTACAGCCGTGACAGTGACGTGGCCAGGCTCAGGTATCGCCGAATGAGAGCAAGCCACGTGTAAGTTTCCCCGCCGGAGTCAGCGCCACGTCGACAAAGCTAGGATCGGCGTACCGCACCACCCGACGACTGTCTGAAGCAAACCGCCCTCGCCGAGGTCGAGCTCGGCCCGGAGTTCCTCTACCACCTCATTGGCGCCCGGGCCCGGAGGGGTCCGCCCGAGTGAGGTTTGGCCGAGGTCGGGCGGCCCCCTGCCGCCTCGCCAGGTGTCCACCAGGAGGGGTCCGCCGAAGCCGAGGTCGGCAGATCTTTCGCCCTGCGCCAGGTGGCCACCCGGAGACGGGCCCACCTCGGCCGAAGCCGGGCGACCTCCTGCCACCTCTCCAGGTGTCCACCCAGAGGGGTCCACCTAAGTCGAGGTCGGCTGATCCTTCGCCCTTCGCCAGGTGGCTACCCGGAGACGGGTCCACCTCGGCCGAAGCTAGGCGACCTCCTGCCACCTCTCCAGGTGTCCACCTAGGAGGGGTCCACCTAAGCCGAGGTCGGCAGATCCTTCGCCCCTCGCCAGTTGGCCCCCAGAGACGGGTCCAACTCAGCCGAGGTCAGACCGCTCGTACGGAGAGGCCCACGGGGAAGGAGACAGGTCCCGAGGCCATCCCTCGGGCCGTACCGACCCCAGACGGTTCCCGTACGGAGGGCGGCGGCACGTGAACGTCACTTGCATCGGCCCGACAGGTCCCGCAGCCGAGAGACCCGATCCTGACGGAACAGGCCCCATAAACGGATGGCGCCCACGCTCGGGAAAGAGAGCATTCTCACGAAGCCCGAGGCCTGACGACCAGCCGCTCTGCCAGCGCCGCCCTCCCTCTTTTTCTCTCTATCTTTGCCTTTCCCTGCTGGGCTCGGCGGACGAGGTCGAAAGCCGCCTGGCACCCTTCACCAAAAAGGGAAAGAGAAGAGGCTGGGGGAGGAGGGTTCCCGAGGCAGAAAAAGACACGCGCGACGGAAGGGGATAAAGAAGGAAGAATCTGGGGACGACAAGGTAAGCCAAACTAGCCTGGGGACAAGGAGGAAGCACGGGCACAAGGCCTTGCAACCGAGAGAAAAACCAGAGATCCCGAGAGGGGAACACTGGGCGTGAGTTCGACAAGCAGGCCCAGCCGAGATCCGGTCCCTAGAGCATTTCCTTCACCAATTAACTCTCTGAATCTGGACCCTTTCGAGGCCCGGGTGGGAGAGTCTGTTCCTTCTCGTCATCTACTGACTTGACCGTCGGAGCCCCCTCGCCGGGATCCCTGGCCGGGGTCTTCTAACCCCTTGTTGCAGGTTCTCCGCAGGAAGGGAGGCTCCCTCGCCAGGCGATCAGGAAGGATCGGCTGATCCGTGGCACGGGCGCGGCGACGAGAGCGGCAACAGATTGGGCGCCAGGTAGGGGGGCAGGACACTAACCCCTAGTGGGAACCAGCTTTCTGCAGTGTCACGCTCTCCAGCAATGGTGGTCACTCGTGGTCGCGAGGCGTCCACCAGCCGTGTGGGAGAAGCCCACTCCCCTCTAGGGGCCACACCCCCGAACAGGAGCTTCCAGCTCCCCCTCCTCTTCCACAGCAGCCTGCCCGCGCGGATGGATCCCTTGCGGCCATCGTCCAGCAGCTGCAGACCTTGACCTCAGCGGTCCGACAGCTTCAGCATCAGCAACGGTCCCTAGCCACTCAGCCGCAGCCAGGGACCCCCGCAGCCCGAGCCGCGGGGCAGCGTGGGAGCCTGCGCTCAATCCAGGGCAGCCGTCCCACCCGAGGGCCATCTCCGACCCCGGGGAGCCCAAGCTCCCGCAAAGAGAAACTATTCTGGTTCAGAGGATCACGAGAGTCGATCCCCGGCCGATGGGGCCGAAACGGTGCATCGCAGCAAGCGACGTCGGGGCCAGACCTCCCGCCGAGACCGATCGGCGCCCCCTTCACCTGCAGTCTCGGTGGAAGACTCCACCGACGAAGCCGTCAGGCGCCAGGCCGAGAGGCGCCTAGAAGAGCACGAGCGCAAGTTCGGAGTTTGCCCGACGGTTCGCTGACCTGCAGACCCGTCAGCTGACCCGGCGGGCTACGACTCCCGTCCCCCTTTCTCTGAAGAGATCCTGGCGGACCGATCCCGAAATGGTTCCACATGCCGCAGGTGGACCCCTACGACGGGACCACCGACCCCCTGGACCATTTGGAGAGCTATAAAGCTCTCATGAGGGTCCAGGGCGCCATCGACGCCCTCCTGTGCATCGCCTTCCCGGCAACCCTTTGGAAGGCCGCTCGAGTTTGGTTCACCCACCTCGAGCCCGGATCCATCTGCTCCTTCCATCAGTTGGAAGGAAAGTTCGTGGCGCACTTCGACGCTTGTCGAAAGGTGCCTAGAGAGGTGGACACGCCTCTTTTCCATCCGCCAGCAGGACCAGGAGCTGCTCCGGGACTACATCACCCGGTTCAAGACCGCAGCCCTGGAAATCTACAGCTTGGACGAGCCCGTCGCCATGCTGGCCTTAAAGCGCGGACTCAAGACGTCCCGCCTCACCTATTCCCTGGATAAGAAGCCGCCCAAGATGTATTCCGAGCTCCTCCTCCGCGTCCACAAGTACATCTGAGCGGAGGAGGCTGACCGCACCCGTCGAGAGCTAGACGGGAAGACTCCAAAGAAGCCGCTCCCGAGGGACACCCCGGGAGCTCGGAGGCCCGGGCCATCTGCCGACCTCCGCCCAAATCCGAAGCCGAGGGGCGAAGCCACTCCCGAGTGGAGGTACACCCCTCTCCTCGCACCTCGAACGAAGATCCTCATGGAAATCGAGGGCGAGCGCTACCTCCGCCGACCTCCACCTCAGAACCCGAGAGCCGCCCGAGACAAATCAAAGTACTGCCAGTTCCACCGCGAGCACGGACATGACACGGAGGAGTGTCGCCATCTGAAGCGGGAGATTGAGGAGCTGATCGGGAGGGGTTACCTCAGGAAGTTCGTCAAGAACGGGGTCCCCTCTGAAGGGCAGCCGCTCGCGGCCTTACCGCCTGTCCCCGCGATCGACAACCACCCAACGGAGAAGCCCGTGGGCATGATCTCACGCGGGTCCGGCCGAGCAGAGAAAAGAGCCCGGGAAGTCCCGGAGAATGTAATCCCTCCCAAAGGGAGGGAAATTAATGACAATGTAAACAATGATGCCGTGGTGGTCGAGATGACCATCGCGAAGCATCCTGTACATCGAATCATGGTGGATAGTGGAAGCTCGCCGACGTACTTTTTTATGATGCTTTCTCTCGGATGAACTTGTCTCCCGACTAGCTGAAACCAGTGCACATCTCACTGGTAGGTTTTACAGGGGACTCCATGGGGGTCGAGGGAGAGATCACTCTCCCGGTCACCGCCGGAACCCCGCCTCGGCAGGCGACCGTCATGATAACATTCACTGTCGTCAAGCTCCCTTCGCCTTACAACGCCATTCTCGGGCGTCCCGGCTCAACCAACTGGATGCCACCATCTCCACGAGGAGGCTGCTGGTGCAGTTCCCCATGCCTTCCGGGCTTGGGGAAATGAAGGGACGATCCAGCCGGTCCCGCTCTGCCTCCAGACAGTCCCTGGCACCAGGAGCGCAGAGCTCGCCCACGATATCGAGGATCTCGACCTGAGAGAGAAGGAACCCAGGGGAGGGCCCGTAAGAGCGCCTGCTAACTTTTCCCCTCGGTTCGGACCCCCTGAAGACGGTGCAAGTCGGGGCCCAGCTCCCCGAGGAAGAGCGAACCGCCTGCTGGAGTTCCTCCGCGCCAACGCTGACGTGTTCGCCTGGTCGGTGGCCGACATGCCAGGCATCCCGCCCGAGATCATCATGCACAGCTTGAAATGTGGACCCAGGTTGCCGCCCGGTCCGCCAGAAGAAGAGAAGCTTCGCCATGGAGAGACAGAAGGCGATCAACGAGGAGGTAGAAAAGCTCCTCGCCGCCAGTTTTGTCCGAGAAGTCCAATACCCCAGCTGGTTAGCAAACGTGGTCATGGTAAAGAAGAGTAGTGGTAAGTGGAGGATCTGTGTGGACTACACCGACCTCAATCGAGCTTGCCCGAAGGACAGCTTCCCTCTGCCGAAGATCGACCAGCTGGTCGACACCACCTCGGGGCATCGCCTCCTGTCATTCATGGACGCCTTCTCCGGATATAACCAGATCCGGATGAACCCGGAGGACGAAGAGCACACCGCCTTCATTACTGACCGCGGGACTTTCTGTTACAGGATGATGCCCTTCGGCCTCAAGAACGCGGGGGCGACGTATCAACGTCTGGTCAGTAAAATCTTCAAAGACCAGATAGGCCGCAACATGCAGGTGTACGTGGACGACATACTGGTAATGAGCAAACTTGATTCGGACCACGTGGCTGACTTGACGGAGACGTTCGGCAACCTCCGGCGCCATCAGATGAAGCTGAACCCGGCGAAGTGCGCCTTCGGCGTCTCCGCCGGGAAGTTCCTAGGGTTTATGGTGACCCAAAGAGGAATCGAGGCCAACCGGAGAAGGTCCAGGCCATCCTGGACATGGAGCAGCCAGCCTCCAAGAAGCAAGTGCAGCAACTGACCGGCCGGGTTGCGGCCCTTAGCCATTTTATTTCCAGGTCGGCGGACCGTTGCCGTCCCTTCTTCAAGGTACTGAGAAAGATGAATGGCTTTGCTTGGACCAAGGAGTGCCAGCAGGCCTTCGAGGAGCTGAAGAAGACGCTCGCATCGCCACCTTTACTGTCCAGACCCGAGGAGGGGGAGGAGCTTACCCTCTACTTGGCGGTTACCCCGGAGGCCGTCAGCTCTGTCTTGGTCCGAACCGACGACCAGGGGCTCCAGCGGCCGGTGTACTATACCAGCAAACTTCTCCGGGATGCGGAGCTCAGGTATTCCTGGCCCGAGAAACTCGTTTTTGCGCTAATAGTGTCTGCCCAGCGTCTCAGGCCCTATTTCCAAGCGCATCCCATCGCCGTCTTGACGGATCAACCGCTGAAAGCGGTGCTCAGCCGACCCGATACCTCGGGACGATTGGCCAAGTGGGCACTGAAACTCAGCGAGTTCGACATTACATACCGACCGAGGTCGGCCATGAAGGCGCAGGTGCTGGCCGATTTCTTGGTCGAGTGCGCAGGCTTGGGCAAGGAGCCCGAGAAGGGCCCCCCGGCCCGGCCGATGGAGGTCGGCACCGACAAGCCCGGAGAGGACCCTTGGATCCTCCATGTAGACGGAGCCTCAAACTCTGGCGGAAGCGGAGCTGGGCTCATCCTTGCCAACGGCGACGGGGTCGTCGCGGAGTGCGCACTCCGTTTCCAATTCCCCGCGACAAATAACCAGGCGGAGTACGAGGCGCTTCTCGCCGGACTGAGGGTCTCCCGCGAGCTGGGCGTGACCAACCTCAGAGCTTTCACCGACTCCCAGCTCGTGGCGGGGCAGGTGTCCGGGGAGTACGTCGCACACGACCCCCAGATGGCGAAGTATTTGGAGCTCGTCAAAGCGGGCGCGTCCAAGTTCCGGCGCTTCAACATTTTCCATATCCCCCGCGGGGAGAACGCCCGCGCGGATGCCCTCTCCCGGTTGGCGACCCTGCCGGACGCGATGCTGGGGCGCGCTCATGTGGAGCGCCTTGAGGTCCCAAGCCTCGAAGCACCGGTGGAGGTCCATCAGGTCAGCCAGGAGCCAGCTGGATGGACAAGTACGCTGCGTACATCGTCGGCGGCACCTGCCGGAGGACCAACAGGCGGCTCGCCTCATCAGGAAAAAAGCCGTGCGATTTGTCCTGATGGACGGGCAATTGTATCGAAGATCCTACTCCTACCCCCTCCTCAAGTGCGTAGGACCCGCAGAAGCCAAGCTTGTGCTCTAGGAGATTCATGAGGGCATCTGCGGGAACCACGTGGGGGGCAGGGCATTGGCGTACAAGGCCCTCCGTCAGGGCTACTTCTGGGAGACAATGAAGGAAGACGCCGCCGACTTCGTGAAGAAGTGCGACCGATGCCAGCGTCACGCCACGGTGCAGCGGCAACCCTCCAACCCGATCTCTCAGCTTCAGCCCCTGGCCGTTCGCCCAGTGGGGGATGGACCTCTTAGGCCCATTCCCGCCGGCGTCCGGCCAGCGAAGTTTTTGATAGTGGCTATCGACTACTTCACAAAGTGGGTCGAGGCCGAGCCCTTGGCAAGAATCACCGAGGCAAACATCGCCAAGTTCTTCTGGAAGTCCATCGTCTGCCGCTTCGGCCTCCCCCACACCGTGGTCACCGACAACGGACGCCAGTTCGACTGTCGGGAGTTCGAAGATTTCTGCAGCGACCTCGGCATCAAGCATTGCTTCACCTCGGTGGCGCACCCTCAGACCAACGGGGAAGCCGAAGTCATGAACAGGACCATTCTTCAGGGCCTCCGCACGCGGCTGGACCAAGCCAAGGGCAGGTGGGTCGACGAGCTTCCCAGCATCCTTTGGGAATACCACACCACCCCAAGGATGGCAACCGACGAAACTCCATTCAACCTCGTCTTCGGAGCCGAGGCGGTCATCCCGATCGAGCTCAGCCTACCCACGCTGCGCGTGGAGCAATACGACGAGACAGAAAACCCGGCCAGGATGATGCTCAACCTAGACCTTCTCGAGGAGACGAGGGACAAGGCCCGGATCTGAATGGCGGCATACCGACAACGAGTAGCCAGATATTACAACTCCCGAGTGCGGCGAAGGTTTTTCGTCCCGGGGACCTGGTCCTCCGACGCGCAGAAGCCTCCCAGCCACGGGAATGCGGCAAGCTTTCACCCAACTGGGAAGGCCCATATCGGGTAGCAGAAGCCCTCCCTCATGGGGCATATTACTTGGAAGAATTGGGAGGTGCCAGGTTCCCCCGGACATGGAACTCCTCGAACCTGAGAATGTACTACCAGTGATGTGAGGCTCCCAGTTTCTGTAACAAAGCTCCCCCACTTCAAAACACTCCCCTCTAACTTCAACAAGAAGGCCTGCGGCATCGAGCTCAGTCGGAAGATCCTGGGCCTCGGCCTGGAAGGTGGCGCCGAACCCAGTTCACCCATGCAAGCCCGGAGCACAGCTCAGCAGCCGCGCAAGGCTTGAGAAAGCCTGCGGCATCGAGCTCAGTCCGGAAGATCCTGGCCTCGGCCTGGAAGGTGGCGCCGAACCCAGTTCGCCCACGCAAGCCCGGAGCACAGCTCAGCAGGCTGCGCAAGGCTTGAGAAAGCCTGCGGCATCGAGCTCAGTCCGGAAGATCCTGGGCCTCGGCCTGGAAAGTGGCGCCGAACCCAGTTCGCCCATGCAAGCCCGGAGCACAGCTCAGCAGGCCGCGCAAGGCTTGAGAAAGCCTGCGGCATCGAGCTCAGTCCGGAAGATCCTGGGCCTCGCCTGGAAGGTGGCGCCGAACCCAGTTCGCCCATGCAAGCCCGGAGCACAGCTCAGCAGGCCGCGCAAGGCTTGAGAAAGCCTGCGGCATCGAGCTCAGTCCGGAAGATCCTGGGCCTCGGCCTGGAAGGTGGCGCCGAACCCAGTTCGCCCACGCAAGCCCGGAGCACACTCAGCGGGCCGCGCAAGGCTTGAAAAAGCCCGCGGCATCGAGCCCAGCCCAGAAGATCCTGGGCCTCGGCCCGGAAGGTGGCACCGTTCCCAGTTCACCCGCGCAAGCCCGGAGTACAGCTCAGCGAGCCGTGCGAGGTTTGAGAAAGCCTGCGGCACCAAGCTTAGTCTGGAGATCCCGGGTTTCGGCCTGGAAGACGGTGCGGAAACCGTGTTGTTCGCCCAGGCATGAAGGCAACCCAAAATCGGACCTGCTTAAGGTTTGCCTTGCTGCAACGTGACTCAACGGGCCCCATCCTTCGATTTGAGCAATGGAAGGATCGGGCCTGCAGTTACTTCAGGTGTTCCAGACCGACATCTCAGAAAGAAAAAAAGAGAAAGGTGAGACGAAGCAACAACCGAGGTTTTGATAAAAATCAGATCTTCGTTGATATAAGTGGTCGCTACAAGCTGGGAGCCCCGACAGGCCGGGACTCCCCAAAAAAAAACAAAAACTACAGGGATGAACCAAAAAGACAGTGCCGGGTCACTGGGGTGCGGGTTCGGAGCCGTCTGCCGGAGGCGCGGGCGCTACTTCTTCTTCAACTTCTGTAGTGGCCGGCTCCTGGGCTGTTCCGGGGCCGCGGCATCGCTGGTCGACGGCGCCGCAGGTGTCGCTTTGGCCGTGCCGGGAGCCCTGCTCTCGCCCCATGGCTTCCTGCCGCCGCCGACGACCCCGCTCAGGTCCAGCTGGGGGAAGAAGGCCCCCACCTTCTCCCGGCACATCCGGAACCCCTTCAGGAAGGAGTCCACGGTGGCCTCCCGGACCTCCGACGTGAACTCATCGGAAGCCCGGAACTTGGGGACGGCCTCTGTGCTTCTCGCTTGGCCGCCTCCAGGAGCCCGTTGACGTAGGTGCTCCGGTCCTTCGCCGCGGCCACCTCTCGCCGGGCCTCCTCCAGCTGGCGCTCCAGCCATTGGGAGTGGGCCTGCAGGCGGGCCTTCTCCGTCGCCTCCTCCTCGGTTCGGCGCTGGTTGGAGGTCCACTCCTCCGACAAGGAGGCCTCCAACTCCTTGTTTCGCTCCTCGGAACGCATCAGGTCGGACTGGAGGGCTTGCTTCTCGGCTCGCAGCTCGGCCCCCTTCTCCATCAGATCCTTCACGTCGGCCGCGAGCTTGCCGAGCTTCAGCTCCCGATCGGAGTCCCTCTTGGCGTTCCCTACAAGGTAATTCCTCAGTAAGAGGACGTCGTTCCCGATCTGCAGTGGCAAAAACGACGCACGTCAGAGCAGAGGCAGAAAGCCTCGAGGTTGAAACAAGGAAGAAGAGGAAGCTCGCACTTACCGTGAAAAGCTGAGGAAGGATGCCGAGCAGAGCGTCCGCATAGTCTCGGCCGCCCCGAGCTCGGCGGTCCCGGGCGGTGGAGGCGTACTCCATCATCTTCTCCGCCAGTCCCCTGTCGAGGATGACCGAGTCCCGGTGGGAGATCACCGGTGCCGGACCCTTCGGGCCGGCCCCTGCGGCAGCTGCCCCCTTAGCCGGAGATGCAACCGACAGGCCGGCGGTCGCCACAGACGGTGCTGTCAGGCTGGCGGCGATGACAGGCCCGGAGACAGGCGGAGCGGCGGGCGCTGGAGCTCTCCCTGCAGCGCCGCCAGGTCGCGTGGTCGAAGTACCAGGAACCCCGCCCGAGGTGGCCTGGGCGGGGAGATGGCAGCAGCCGGGTCGGGCACGGTCGCCGCCACGACCTCCTGGCTCGTCTCTGTGCGAGCCCTCTTCGCTGCGGGCTCATCCACCTCCTCGACGTCCCGCTGGGCCGCCCCCTCCAGGAGGTTCTCCAAAGAAAACTTCATCCCTGCAAAATGAAAAAGACAGAGGGTCAGACAGCTCGATCTTAAAGAAAGATGGGAAGGCAGAAATCAATGCAGGGCCAAATCTCACCAGTCTCACGGATGGGACTGATGCCGGCCTCGAAAAGATTCTGCTCAGAGAGCAGAACCTCGAGCGCCGGGACCTCGTCACTCAGGAGCTGGGTATAGGACTCCTGGTCTGCAGACTCCACTCGGAATTCCGGTTCGACGACCGGTCCGGTTCGCTCCAGGCCCAATCGACGTCGTCGACCGAGGCGAAGAAAAACCGGCTCTTCCATCCCTTGACCGAGGAAGGGAGGTCGAACCGGAGACACCTAGGCCGGGGCGAGATGTACCACCAGCCGTCATCGGTGGAGCACTTCTTCAGGGTGAACAGGGCCCTGAAGAGAGAAAAATGGGCAACGAACCCGTGAAAGTGGCAGAAGACAATAAAGGAGAAGATGACCCGGATGGCATTAGGAGCCAGCTGGGCCGGGACAAGCCGGAAGTGGCTGAGAAGGAAAGAAAGAAAGGGTGCAGAGGAAAACGAAGACCCCTGAGGAGGAAGTCTTCGTAGAAAGCAATGCGCCGAGGCCACTCATGGTGACGCGCTCCCCAGACCGCGGAGCAAAGAGACGGATAGACCCCGGGATGCCATAGGCATCCCGGAGCAGAGAAAGGTCGCCTTCGGTCATGGTAGAAGCATGACCGGAGGGACCGGCGGGAAGAGATGGCGGAGCAGGAAGAGAAGGCAAGGTAGGAAGGAACGGAGGAGCACGGCAAGTGCAACCGGAGGGGGCCGGATCCCCCTGGGGATGCCGATGGTGATCCCCCCGGTTGCAAACGCCGGCGGACCTCCTCCGGAATCACCTCCTCACCTGAGGAGGAAGAAGAAGATGGAGTCCTCGGTCGGGATGGACCGGCCTCATCCGGGTTGGAAGAGACATGGCGACGGCGCGCCATGGAAAAGAAAAGAACAGAAAAATCGGAAAAGAAGTGAGAAGGAAGGAGGAGGGCTAGAGAAGGAGAAGAAGGCACTCACCGAAAATGCACAGACGAGCGTGAGCAGCAGAAGTTGTTAGCCTGCAGCAAACCACCCACGAAGCAAGGGAAAAGGCCTCGTTCTGGAAAGTCCCCTCCCTTTCAAACTCAGCCGACGGCAGCCGTACCCATCATTCCGCCTCCGACCACTGGATGGTCGCCACGTGGGCGCACGCCCAACACCGACGCCTCGTTAGCAGAGTAACGGCCTCTGCCCCGAAGCGACACATTGATTACGGGCAAGTGGACGACGCATGGCGGCTCCCCATAGGTCTTCAGCCGCATCGAGCCACGACGAGCGAGGATCGTGGCAATTATGATGCAAGATCTTCGCCTCCCCATGTCATGTCCGCATTTAATCCCGACGTTCCGTTCTACGGTTCCCCGATGGAACGACGGGCTGGGGGGCAACTGTTACAGCCGTGACAGTGATGTGGCCAGGCTCAGGTATCGCCGAATGAGAGCAAGCCACGTGTAAGTTTCCCCGCCGGAGTCAGCGCCACGTCGACAAAGCTAGGATCGGCGTACCGCACCACCCGACGACTGTCTGAAGCAAACCGCCCTCGCCGAGGTCGAGCTCGGCCCGGAGTTCCTCTACCACCTCATTGGTGCCCGGGCCCGGAGGGGTCCGCCCGAGTGAGGTCGGCCGAGGTCGGGCGGCCCCCTGCCGCCTCACCAGGTGTCCACCAGGAGGGGTCCGCCGAAGCCGAGGTCGGCAGATCTTTCGCCCTGCGCCAGGTGGCCACCCGAAGACGGGCCCACCTCGGCCGAAGCCGGGCGACCTCCTGCCACCTCTCCAGGTGTCCACCCAGGAGGGGTCCACCTAAGTCGAGGTCGGCTGATCCTTCGCCCTTCGCCAGGTGGCTACCCGGAGACGGGTCCACCTCGGCCGAAGCCAGGCGACCTCCTGCCACCTCTCCAGGTGTCCACCCAGGAGGGGTCCACCTAAGCCGAGGTCGGCAGATCCTTCGCCCCTCGCCAGTTGGCCCCCGGAGACGGGTCCAACTCAGCCGAGGTCAGACCGCTCGTACGGAGAGGCCCCCGGGGAAGGAGACAGGTCCCGAGGCCATCCCTCGGGCCGTACCGACCCCAGACGGCATCCCGTACGGAGGGCGGCGGCACGCGGAACGTCACTTGCATCGGCCCGACAGGTCCCACAGCCGAGAGACCCGATCCTGACGGAACAGGCCCCATAAACGGATGGCACCCACGCTCGGGAAAGAGAGCATTCTCACGAAGCCCGAGGCTGACGACCAGCCGCTCTGCCAGCGCCGCCCTCCCTCTTTTTCTCTTCTGTCTTTGCCTTTTCCCTGCTGGGCCCGGCGGACGAGGTCGGAAAGCCGCCTGGCACTCTTCACCAAAAAGGGAAAAGAGAAGAGGACGGGGGAGGAGGGTTCCCGAGGCAGAAAAAGACAAGCGCGCGACGGAAGGGGATAAAGAAGGAAGAATCTGGGGACGACAAGGTAAGCCAAACTAGCCTGGGGACAAGGAGGAAGCACGGGCACAAGGCCTTGCACCGAGAGAAAAACCAGAGATCCTGAGAGGGGAACACTGGGCGTGAGTTCGACAAGCAGGCCCAGCCGAGATTCCGGTCCCTAGAGCATTTCCTTCACCAATTAACTCTCTGAATCTGGGACCCTTTCGAGGGCCCGGGTGGGAGAGTCTGTTCCTTCTCGTCGTCTACTGACTTGACCGTCGGAGCCCCCTCGCCGGGATCCCCGGCCGGGGTCTTCTAACCCCTTTGTTGCAGGTTCTCCGCAGGAAGGGAGGCTCCCTCGCCAGGCGGTCAGGAAGGATCGGCTGATCCGTGGCACGGGCGCGGCGACGAGAGCGGCAACAGATCTAATTCGATTAAAATCCGAATAATCGAATTAGGTCAAAATTGAGTAAACCCTAATTAATAATTTGGACCAACTTGTAAATTAACTTTTGAATTAATTATTTTAATTCATAAAAACCTACAAACATGATTGATATCTAGCAACATTTCATGCCTACCCAGAAGATGAGAAATTTGATAAAATTTATCAAAATATCCTTCAGTGGCAAGTTATCATAGAATTCAATCGTTTAATCACCCTTTATCCTGAATAAGTGATGGATATGGAAAATCATTAAATCCTAACGCTTTATTTGTTTGAATCTCAATCTAATAAAAAAACTCAACTGATGAAAGATTAGAACCCATTTCTAATTTTATCCTATTTTGATCAAAAACTTCCTGAGTCATTCTATGATGAGATTTCATGGAATAAATTCTTCTTTTACTTGAAGTGATCGATTTTTTGTTGATCTACTCATAACCTTCATATACAATCCTCCATATCCATGAACATCTTGTACATGACTTAGTCATGAATGAGCATGAACCAAAATATAGATTCATGTGCATAAAGTTCCATGATGATCTCAGGTCTAAGGATCACTTGTATAACTCCCATTTAGAGAACCATCTTTTGACAAGTAAGACTATATATGATATTTCATGACGAATCAATTCAGTGGACTCATTTCTAGATGAGCACCCACATCCTTGTATTAGTGTCCTTATATAAATGGTTGTGAGACTAACCATCCTTACCATCGAGCATATATAGGATATGCCAGTCTTACCAGAAACATCTTTCTCTAACTCGATAATCCTATTAATAAGAATATTTTAAATCATAATTTATAAATTTTAGGTCTCACTATTATGAATTCATCATAACCCTAAATTCATTTTCCTAATCTACAGGGTTTATCATAATCTTAAGACAAATAATGTAAGACATAGCATATGATGAATAAAAAATACCTCTTTTATTAATAAATATCATACATGAGTTAGAAAATAATTACATAAAAGCCCCTATCATATAAGATATGTGATTGGCTTGCAGGGTACCATTCTTTCAGTGACTAGGAGTGTAAATGAGTCGAGTTGCTCGTGAGCTCTTAGAGCTCGATATAAGTTCAAGCTCTTCTCGTTTATTATTAAGTTTGAGTTGAGCTCAAGTAGCAAGATACTTAACTAGAAAGTTTACGAGTCTACTCGAATTTATATACATTTAATAATTTTTTTATTTATATATAAATATATAAATATATATTATAAGTAGATTAAGGGTCAATTTTGAGCTTAAACTTGAGCTTAAATATGGCTTAGATGATATTCAAGTCGAATAAGTTGAGCTCAAATATTGCTTTCTTTTTAATCAAGACAAGTTTGAGCTTGGTATACTAAGGCTCAATTGATCTTGAGTCGAGTTTCGAGCCTGAATATTTTGAGTTAAGTCGAGCTTGAGCTCCTAACTACTTGACTCGACTTGATTTGATTTCACCCCTAGAGCAATAGGGTGGAAGTCATTTCCTATCAAATAAACCATCAAGGAGAAAAAAAGAAGTGGACCAAGATACTCCATAACTACCTGAGAACTCATTGGTTGAGCTATAAATCCTAATTGATGGATGGGTTTAACCTATTTACGGTGCACTCAACATGGCCTCCTATCTAGCGGGGATAAAGTAGAGAGGCATGATGATGACATGCTATACTGGGAGCTTGGCATTGGGTGATGGGGACTATTGTCATCAAATCATCCTCCACTAGATTCTAAAAGTAGCCAAGGATACTCCGATCTTCTCCAAGCAGAACTGGATACTGCTCTTGGTGGCTCTCAGATGGAACCTATAAGAACAGTCCCTAGGTTGGAATTTTCAGTAGAGGATCCTTTGACTCTCAAGTTAGTGGATGGAAGAAATAGGTTATAATAGTCAAGGCTGTGAGTGATGGTGGTGACTGAATGAGCATGTAAGAGGTAGAAGTGTGTTAGTATAGCATACCTCACAAGAGGTTCCCTCTTACAAATTTATAAGGCTATGCTGAGTAACTGAATATCACTAAGGAGGTGGCCTCCTTTGACATGCATAACAAATTCTACTAAAATAGCTAGATCTTGTTTATTGAAATCTCTTTTGTTGGTATTTTTCTATCAGGATGGCAAGATCTATTGGAATCTTGTGCACCATGATCTGTGCTGGAATAACTATAATCGGATGGGTCATCGCCTACTCAGGCATCATGGATCTTGAATAGGTAGTTGGTTTGGCTATTATTGAAAGGAGGGGCTTGACCCTGCATACAGATATGCCCGACTTGGTTTACTTGGGTAACTAGTTGGTTCTGATTAGGTAATTGATTGGTAGGCATGGAAAATCCTATGCTAGTCAGACTCGATAGGTTATTGCTACTTGACTTAGGAAGGAGCAGTTACTCAACCCAGGAAGGAGTAGCTACTCAGTCAAGGAAGGAGTAGCTACTCAGTCTGGGAAGGAGCAGCTACTTAATTCGGGAAGCAATAGCTACCTAGTTAGGGAAGGAGTAGCTAACTAGTTCAGGAAGGAGCAGTTACTCGATTTGCTTTGTCTTCCCTCCACTAGTCTTCTTCCCTACTGGTGGTGAAGTAGTTAGCTCCAGTGTCTCCTTCTTAGTTGGTAGCTTGATTGTCCTGAGTCGGGTATCCTGGTCTTTCATAGCTGATGGTGTCGTTGGTGGTCCAGCAACTCTTCGAGGCTGAGTCAGCAATTGCCATAGCACATGCCCCTTGCTCCCAAGTCCAGAAAGCTGCCAAGTAGTTCTAGGCCTTGTTGTTTCTAGGCAAAGGGATTAGTTGGCTTTTCGGCCTCGGAGGTTGGATAGATCTTCTCACAATCTAGACATTTATTAGTCTATTTGGAAATCATCGCTAGCTATCTTGTCGCCTCAATCAAGGGAGAGAGGAGATCATTAGCACAGCACTCTAGGGGTTGTGTAGTTACTCCTTAGATGGCAGATAGCTCACATGACTCCCCTTGACTAATTGGGTGATGCCACATGGCTCAATAGCCATGCCTTTTAAATAATTCATGCCAACCCTGATATCTAAAATTAATTAGCTAAAGGTGGCTTTGAGGCTATGTAGTGCTTCCAATTAGGAGTGGGCCATGCGTCTGAATTTGAGAGCTTCGACTGGATCGAGGTCTAAATCCCAACCATTGAACTAAGTTTAAAAGGGGGTTCACTACCATCATTATAGGGATTGCGCTCTTGCTAAGTTGCAGAGAGAGAAAGAGGGCTCCAAACCTAAAATTTCTTCTAAGAGATTTCTTCCTAGTAGGTTGGTCTTCGTTCCATCTTTTGTTCTTCTCTTCTTTGCTTTCCTTCATTGCTTCTATCTTCCTTTAGGTCTCCTTTAAGAATTTCTAAGTGAAATTATGCCTGGTGGCTTTCACTCTCTATGTGAATCTTCTGTCCTGCTTAATCTCTCTTCTTCTTCCTTTCTTTTGTTGGTATGACTTCATTCGAAGGTAAGAGCCATTTGGTGAGCCATATTTCTGGACTTCAAGGTTTCTTCCTAGGAAGAAGCCACTTCTTCTGACCTTAGATATGTTGGAACCTCCTTGAGGATGGTGCCCTGGACTAGTTGATAGCTAGTCCGAGAGCTCCAATCCCCTCAGGTCTAGTGAGCATAGTCTCGATGATGACCAAGGTGGAAATCCTTCAACTTCGGGAGCAATACAAGTTCCTTAGTCAGTTCCAGGCCTTCGCTCCTTGGCCAGATGATAGGGTGGTGTTGGGCCTAGCGAGAAAGAATGCCATATATGAGGAGTTCTTTCATGCAGGTTGAAAGGACTTTCATGCACTTGCATGGACCTAAGAAGAGCAGCAAGGAAGTTCTCTGTAAAGTTTCATATCAATTAAAACTCATTTGGATAGCTAATGATCAAACCCTGATAACTGAACAACAAAACCTGATGCAATAACCTAGTTCGCATCTTCCCGCTTCCATGGACCTGAGACATGTCTCCAGATCTGAAATCCCACCCCCCAACATCTTAGGAATCAAGGCTAGGGGCGTAAATCCTTGAGGCTATCATATTTAGATGGAAAACCTTGGATGAAGAAGAGTCCTTGTGTGATAAGAATTCCATGGCAACCTTTTAACATAGCAGCCTTTACCCACGCACATCTTCTTGTGCACTTCCTAGACTCGAACCCACCTCAAAAGCCCCTCCATGCTTCCTCTTTTGATTCCTAATTAGATCCCAAGCCTCCTTGGGCATGGAGACTTCCATGGAGGCATGAAGAGAGAGAGTCCCAAAGGACTCCAACTCCAAGTGCATAACCTTGCCGCATAAACCCCTCCTTGCATGCATGCCATCTTTTCTCTCCCAAGGCATGCCTTCTCTCCTATTTTCCATGGAAAACTAGAGGCTTGGAGCCTCCACCTACATGTCCACAAACCTGGGTGGTGGGGAGAGAGAGAGTCCCTAGGAGAAGGGACTCTTAGTGTGCTCAGAAGGGTGCACACATGAAGCACATGTGTGTGCCCCCCTCTACTTCCTTGGGTGGCTTGGACTCCTCCTTGCTACTACGTGGATGGCTTGAAAACCTAGAGAGAAAGGAGAAGTTAGGGTTTTATTCCCTAATAATTAGGTTATATATAGTGTATATATAGACCTATACAATGCACTCAATATAACCAACTTAACTCTTTAGGCTAACCCAATCTGAATGCACTTATCCAGTCCCATGTACACCAATATCTTGCCATGCACTTACCCTCTTAGACCCATACTTGATCAAAACCTGGGTTAGCCCTCTCAAGACCTAATCCCCTAGGCCTCGAGTCTTCAAGGTCCTAAAACCTGAGCCTCAGGGTTGTGGAGGGCCGAACCTCTATCCTAGAATCAAACTAGTCCTATCCTAGGACTCTAACCTATCCTAGACTCCTAGAGCCATTGCCATAGCTCCTCTTAATGCGGGATGAACCTAAGACTACCATGAATGCAGGAAAATAGAAACTAATTTTTTTATAATTTTTTTTAGAATTTTAATTTGCAGGCTAATGTCCCAAAATCAAGTAAAGGTTAGCAGGTAAACTAGCAATGCAAAGAATCCACATACCCGCATAGGAACTCATGCAAAATAATAAAAGAAAGGATCTCGAAGATTGAGAAACCCCCAGTTAGGATAGCGTACCTTCAATAAATTAGAAATTAGGAGGGGGAAGGATTGTACCAGGCATCGATTCAAAGATCCTATCGATGAAGGGGTCACACAGCACTCGGGATTGTCGCTTGGAAGACAAGCTTTCAGTTCCTCGGTTCAGGCAACTATCTTGGATTGGTCCTGGAGGCAAAGAACGCCTCCTTCTTTTAGGTGAATACCACGGGGATCCTGCATGCATTAGAGGTTAGCAAGAGAACAAATAGAAAAGTAATGAAAAGGAACTAGGTTTTGAAAGGGTGGAATCAGGGCTGATTGAAGCTGGCGGCCTGGAGGGGAAGAAAGCTCCTTATTGTGGATGGCTAGGGATACTTCTCCTCGAGCAGATTAGGGCTTGGAAGAAGCTTGCTTTGGTCAGCCAAGGCTTAGAAGAACTAGGGCACACAAGTGTCACTCACTTACTACAAACACAAGAACACAACTTAACACAAAATTTCAGCAGGGTTTTGATTCATGAAAAGAGATTGCTTGCAAGAGGGGGACGGGTGGGGTATTCATAGATGTTCCCCATGTCCTCTCCAAGTTAGGATAGGATTACAAAGTTGAGTGAGAGAGAGATTACAAGTTTGCTTTAAACTAGAGAATACAATTTGAATGGGAATTAAACTTGATCTCCTTGTTTGAATTGGATTTCTTCTCCTCCTTTGACTTGGTCAAGGGCTTTCTTTGGGCTTGGACACCAAGATGGCTTGGGCGTGGCCTTTGGGCAGCAAATGGTCTCCTCCAAATGGGCTTGGGCGGTCTTCAAAGGAGTTTGGTGCATGGGCTTGATTCCTTGGACCTGGGCAGCCTGCAATGCTTGGCACATGGGTCTGGTTCATGTCCTCCTGGTGGGCTGGAAATTCCTGGGATCCATTTGAAGTTGGATTGGATTATACCTGGGGTGCCATGGGCTTCACTTGAATTGGACTTCTAGGCTTGTGGCACTTGGAAGGAAATATTCTGGGGTGGTCCTGGAATCTTCATATATGAAGGCTTTATGGGCTTCTATTGTGGTGCTCCTCCTCTTGTATACACTTGGACTGGACTAATATAATTTACAGACTCAATTGGACTGGACTGGGGTTGAGATAACTCAACTTATTATAGGATTCACTCAACTCAGCTAACAAAACTCTCAACTAGACTAACTTTATTACAAAACTTGATATATTGTCAAGGGTTCGAAAAACCCTAATCAATAAACCAAATAGGGCCCAGCAATTTGTGTCGGATCCTGGTGCCCCCACCACCTCTCTTGGCCTTCCAAGGCTTGGAAGTACCACATCTACTCCAATAATCTCTACCTTGGTGCCTACAAGCCTTGGCATGCTCCACATGATCCGTCTATACCAACATATTGCCACCGCACTACCGCTGGCACCTTGATAGCTTCTTGAGCAAACTCCAATACCAATTGAAAGTTAAACTGTGCAGGTGGTTTGACAAGATCCTACACTAGGAATGCAAACATCTGCGGGAGCAGATTGGATTTTAAAATAATTTTTAAAATTCGCGCAGCGGGTATCTGCTCCGCCAGGAACTAATCTAAGTCTAGTTGCATTTAGGCATGCATAAACATATAAAATATTTATAAAATATTAAACAATTTAATCTATCCATGCACGATTAAAAAATAAATTTTACATATCTTTATTCTGCCTGGAATAACTCTAGAATAAACCTGGAATAGACCGGAATAACTGGAATAAAGTTATTCCAGTCGTCTTCCTCCTTTGGACCCTGTTTTTGGCTTGCAAAACGTTGTCAAAACACCACCTTCCGGACCTCCGTTTGCTCCCAAATTTGAGCAGCGGCTTCTTGGACAAGTCTTCTTCGGTTTGCCACTGATTTCTGCAACCAAATCTAAGCCAAAAAAATTAAATAAATCACCAAAGTCTGCTGCCAGATTTCTGCAGCAGAACTGGATAGCAGACTTTGGCCTTCGTTTCGGAGCAGCTGAGGCGATTCCGGCTCACGTGGTTTGCTCCTAGGAGTAGAGTGGTACTCCCTTTAGAGGGGAGACATGCCCAGGACTCTCGGATCCGCCTCCACGCACGGTGCTAGCCGCCGGAAGAGGGCTTCACGGTCACAGAATTCTGCAGCAGAACTGGGTAGAAATAGAGCTTGAAACAATGGGATTTTCTCTCCCTCTAAGGCTTCTAAACCCAACCCAAAACTCTCTCTTTAAGCCTCTCAAGGAAGAGGAATGCCAGATGTTTTATTGCTTTCCCTTGGATCTCACACGGTGGATGATAAAAAAAAACTTCTCTCGTTGAAAACTCTTCCAACGCAAACAGGGGATGGCTAGGTGTTTATAAAGGCAAGCAGCAGGGAGAGGGAGGTGGAGCGACAGGAGGCCAAGAGGTCATTGGCTGCGGTTAACCCAATTAACAGCCATAAACAAGGGATTAAAGCCATTAACCAACAGTGGAGGGAGAAGAGGAAAACGCCCAGCTTGGGAGTTGCTATCGTTTGGCCTTTCCAACGTTTGGAAAATTTCTCCATTCATTTGGCCTTCCACAAAACACCGTGTGAAATGGCCACGGGAGAAAAAAAAACATGGAACCAAAATCGGTCCATGGCAAAAATGGTTCAAACCATTTAAACCAACCCATTTTGGTTCAATCCCATTAAACCAAACGGTTGAACCTGGTTCAAGGAATTAAATTGGTTTACAATCAATTGGAGGCCGAAACGAACTCCGAATCAGTTCAAAACTGATTCAGAAAAATCCTGGCGCAGTGCTGGTCAACCCGGAATATTTTCGATTGACACAAACAAGGGCAAGACAGGGAAAAGAGTGCTAAAAAATACTGTGACCATAAAACTGAGATGATTCCCAATCGTAATCGATATCCGGATCAGAGAGTTATCCTTTGTGGCGTGTGACCTCATAGGTTCGAACCTAAATGGTAGCACTAGAACAATTTCTAGACCAGCACAGGAAACCATCTAGCAATGGGTCCCGGCATCTGGATAGGTCGAAGATGCTGGAGCAAACTATCGAACCTCTGGCATATGGTTACCGTATAATTCATCCCTTTGACCTCTAATGCTCAGGACGACTGAGATTGGGCTGCCAACACAGACTGAATCAGTCGACTACGTGTCTCAACCTTGCAAGCCCAGTGATTCTTCACTAGGACTACCCCGGCCGAGGATTTGCTAAATTGAGATACTGCGAGACATTCAATCCAAACTGTTTGGACAGGTCAATTCCATCTTGGTCCATCACTGCTCTACAAGTACTTGCCTGTACCCAGAAACCTTCCATCACCGGATTAAAAATCCGGATGTCTGGCACCAAAGCACAGGGAGTTGCTTGCAAGCTACCGTGATGACCTCAGGTCAGAGGGACACATATACCCATATCCAATCATGAGTTTCCCTTTGGCATAAAGGGGCTGCACGGAGTCACGTTCAATGAGATACCACATATCCCACTTGTAGATCACATCAGTGTCACCACACTCATTTGGTCAAGAGGACAACTAAACGATGTGAACTGCAATAACCTATACTTGATATATTGCCATCCAGTACAATATATTCTTTGGTTGTGAACTGGGTTTAAGGACCACTCGATACATCCTCTCTGTATCGAAGTCAGTGTAGTCCTAAGGACTTCATCACATGGAAAGAGTTCATTTCAGGAAAATATAATATGTGATGAGCTGCCAAAAATAATATTTTATTAATTCATAATATGAATACAATACTGAGCACAACCGCCTACAACCCAAGCGATTGGCTTTGGGACACAATTCCCAACACCAATACCAATCCCTTTAGCCCTGAAGGCCTTTGAGATGACCATCTCTACCTAAGCTTAAGCTCCTTGCTTGTATTTGGGTATCCTTTTGTGTCATGTAGGCATCTTCCTCTTCTGCACCTATACTAACTGTCACTCCAGTTTCTCCTGGAGGGACTGCAACTCTCCTGTCTAAGCTAGGATCCACCTATCTCTTTTAGGACTCTAATCAGCCTTTTCATAGGTATCCTGGTCCTCTCTCATTGTAAACAAACCATTTGACATGGTTTTCCTAGAGCCATGCCTCTTTGGTGCCCACACATCCCTATAAGCCCATGTAGTGCAGTACCCCCACTAGTGCTAGCATTTGGCACCTTCCTCTGCTCCACTAGAATGACGACTCTTCTTGGAGCCCCTGTAGAAGAAAAAATCAGATTCGAGGTCAGCTACCTAATGCTTTCTACTAGGCTTCCTAATGCACCCTATCGCCATTGCTTCCATTTCAGAGCCTCTGCACTCTGTGGGCTCCTTTGAAACAACTAAGAGGACCTCCTCCTCCTCTAAACCAATAGTAATACTCCAGGAATCAACCATCTCTACTATGCCAAGGCTCTGCAAATCCATGCTCTGGTCGAACTGCTGAAAGTATGCCAGCTACTTCCCCACCTTCCTATATCCGAAGGCTATATAGTTGCTTCTTCAAATCCACCTCGACTATTATCCCTTAAGAAACCTCTCTTCTAGCATGCCAAATATTTCTCATCCATTAAACAGCCCCTTGCTACCTGTCTTCCCTAGATAACTCTACTGCCTATTTGTCATACACTCTAGCCTTTCCTTTAAGACCGAATCCAAAGAAGGTTGGACTAGCAAATCATCCATCCATACCATCCAAAATAAGAAACTCCTCTCCTCGTTACACCTCTCCACCTCCACCTTCAACATTCTACTTTTGGTTGGCCAAACCATAATCATAATAAAGGTAGGTGTAGAGAATACCTTGGATAAGGGTGCAGATTTCAGCAAACCTAAAATAGATTCAATAACTTTGTTCCTCCCTTCTTGGATGCTTCTTTCTACTTCCTCCCTTCAAAACCTAACCTTTAGGGGCTCCTCTCCTTGCCTCCTCCATCATGTAGGAGTCTCACCAGGTTTTGGTAACCTGGGACCAGTAGAGAGTATCAAGGTTGGTATGTAGTATAAATTCTATTTTAAATAGAATTTTTACAGCACCCTGTTCCTCCTTTCTATACTCACCTGGCTCTAATACCAATTGAAAGGACCTCCGTGAACCTAAGGAGACCAGCAAAAAAGCTCTCTACAAAGTTTCATATCAATTAAAACTTGTTTGGATAGCCAATGATCAAACCCTAGGTCATTGCACACTAAAAACCTAATGCATCTCCATATCTAAAATCCCACCCCCCAATACCTCAGGAACTAGGTCTAGGAGCGTGAATCCTTGGGGCTAGCAGATCCAGATGGAAAACCTTGGATGAGGAGTAGTCTTTGTGCAACAAGAATTCCATGGCAGCATTTCAGTATAGTAGCTTTTGCATGTGCTCATCTCCTTATGCACTTCCTAGACTTGAACCCATCTCAAAAGCCCCTGATAAGGACATCGACTAGCCCAGAATCTGAAGCAGTCTAGCCCAGAACTTGAAGCCCAACCCAAAACCTGAAGCTTAGCCTAGCCCAGAACCTAAAACCCAGCCCAGCCCATAACCTGAAGCCCAGCCTAAATCCTGAAGCCCCAGATCCTGAAGTTGATGCAGCATATATCCCGGAGTAGCACGGATCTCAGAGTAGCATGAATCTCGGAGCACATCCAAATGAAGATAAGTGTAATTTTTTTATGGGTGTACAAGGGATTGGGATATCTTGAAATTTTAGGATTAGTTTCGATATATTTTTATCATTGTTTTAGGATTTATTTTATTTGGTAGTTTGTTTTTTTAAAATAAATAGTTTGAATGTGTTAGGATTGAGGTTGAGGTATCTCAAGGATATTAGATATCTCAGATTAGCCCATTTATAATTATTTTATCGATCAAAGAAAAGGAAATGATGAATATTTTGGAAGAGAAAAATAAAAACTCCTGGTTAAGGACAGGGTGCTGATGTCCTACATGGTCGCTCTAGTTAAGAGTGGGCGTTGAAGCCTGGGTGGGTAACTCAACCATCATTTTTCTTCTTTCTTTTCTTCCTAAATTTATCATTCTGTCATTCTTCTTCATCGGTGTTTTTCCATTTTCCCCTCACTCTTTTCTTTCTCTAATATGTGAATCACCCAACCAAAGCAACCACCCGGTGACTCCCGTGTTCCATCGCCTCCATCAGATCGCTAGATCTGCCACCTCCTCGATCCACCTGACCATCAGTCCTTCCTTGGATCTGACCAACCACCGGAACCCCCCTTATGCACAGATCTCTGCATTGCCTGCAATTGGAACACCACCAATCGTGCTCTTCCATGGCGAGCCAACCCCATCCCTAATCATCCTCAATTGCTTGAGGCCTGCTACCACCATTTTGCACCACTGACACCGATTCAGAAGGTCCAAACCATGGCCAAAGCCCTACATCTGGCTGTGCCTTCAGTGGATCAAGAACCCCAAGTCCCAGGCCCATGCCACCATCTTCCATGCCAAGTTCTATGGCCATGCTGATCTCATGAACCTCATCAATGCCAACCGACGCCATCCACCATTGCCAATCACCGGAACTCCGCACCGCCCTCTTCCTCCGCAGGATCGAGAAGAACCCTGTGTAGATCCACGCGACGTGATCGGAACCACCTTCATCCTCCGCTCCTTCCATGGCATCGAGGTCCCTGTCCACTCATCCCCTCTCAGCACCGATCGAGTTCCACCATGTCCGCCCAACGCCCCCATCGGTGAAAGCCCTCCAAGTCGGCACCCCCATGCCGCCCATGTCGCACATTCACAGCCACTACCCGTGTCGCCCATATCCCCACAGTGCCATCGCCATTCATCGAAGTAGGGCCGCATCATCTTCCTGAGCCACCGACTTCCTCTCCAACACCGTCGCCAGCGAGATCCCATCGGATCTACCTTCTCGAAGACCTCCCCTATTTTCTTTGCCTTTGCTCGTGGGGATGAGAATATCCCACACGAACATGAAAGCAAGGGAGGACTCTTACACGGATATCAAAGCATAGCGGCATTCCTTGCCGACTTTAAGTGCAGAAAAAAATGAAAAAAAAGGATTTATTTGAATAAAAATTGGAGAAAATAATTTGGGCCTGGTTGAACCTAGCCTAAAGGTCGTTTCCTAGCGACCAACGATCCACCCCTCTAAAATAAACCTGATCGGGATCTGTCTCGCATCAGTTTTGGTATCAGAGCTAGCATTCCGCTTCGATTTTTGGTATCAGAGCAAGGGTTAGGTTAGGTTAGTAATTTTATTTTTAATTGCATTATTTGTATATATAAAAAAAGTCTACAGGCCATGCACATCCTGGAGCCAGAAGATTTTGAAGCTTGACTCGATGGAGTCGAGTTCTCCCCACCTCAGAAAAATGATGGGGACATTGACTAGCCCATAATTTGAAGTAGCCTAGCCCAGAACCTGAAGCCCAGCCCAGCTCAAAACCTGAAGCCCAGCCCAAATCCTGAAGCCCTAGATCCTAAAGTTGATGTAGCATATATCTCGAAGCAGCATGGATCCCAAAGCAGTACGAATCTCGAAGCACATCCAAATGAAGATAAGTGTAATTTTTTTATGGGTGTACGAGGGATTGGGATATCTTGAAATTTTAGGATTAGTTTCCATACATTTTTATCATTATTTTAGGATTTATTTTATTTGGATTAGTTTGTTTTTTTAAAATAAATAGTTTGAATGTGTTAGGATTGAGGTTGAGGTATCTCAAAGATATCAGATATCTCAGATTAGCCTATTTATAATTGTTTTATCGATCAAATAAAAGAAAACGATGAATATTTGGGAAGAGGAAAATGAAAATTCCTAGTTAAGAAAGGGTGCTGATGCCCTACATGGTTGCTCTGGTTAAGAGTGGGCGTTGAAGCCTGGGTGGGTAACCCAACCATCATTTTTCTTCTTTCTTTTCTTCCTAAATTTATCATTCTGTCATTCTTCCTCATCGGTGTTTTTCCATATTCCCCTCACTATTTTCTTTCTCCAATCTATGAATCACCCAATCGAAGCAACCACCCCGCAACTCTCGTGTTCCACCGCCTCTATCAGGATTGCCAGATCCGCCACCTCCTCGATCCGCCCAACCATCAGTCCTTCCCCGGATCTGACCAATCGCTAGAATCTCCTGTGCACAGATCTTTGCACCTCTTGCAACCGGAACACCACCAATCGTGCTCTTCCATGGTCGAGCCAACCCCATCCCTAATCGGCCTCTACTGCCGTGAGGCCTGCAACCACCATTTTGCACCACTGACACTGATCCAGAAGGTCAAAGCCATGGCCAAAGCCCTACAACCAGCCGTGCCTTTAGTGGATCAAGAACCCTGAGTCCCAGGCCCATGCCATCATCTTCCATGCCAAGTTCTATGGCCATTCCAATCTCATGAACCTCATCAATGCCAACCGATGCCATCCACCATTGCTAATCACCAGAACTCCATGCCGCCCTCTTCCTCTGCAGGATCGAGAAGAACCCCGTGCAGATCCACGCAACATGACCAAACCACCTTCATCCTCCACTCCTTCCACGGCATCGAGGCCCCTGTCCACTCATCCCCTCTCGGTGCCGATCGAGTTCCACCATCTTCGCCCAATGCCCCTGTCGGTGAAAGCCCTCCAAGCTGGCACCCCCATGCCACCCGTGCTTCCCATATCCCCACAATGCCTCCACCATTCATTGGAGCAGGGCCATGCCATCTTCTCGAGCCACCGACTTCCTCTCTAGCATCGTCGCTGGCGAGATCCCACCGGATCTACCTTCTCAAAGACCTCCCTTATTTTCTCTGCCTCTACCCATGGGGATGGGAATATCCCACACGAACGTGAAAGCAAGGGAGGACTCCTACACGATTCTCAAAGCATAGCCGGCATTCCTTGCTGACTTTAATTGCAGAAAAAAAATGAAAAAAGGAAGGATTTATTTGAATAAAAATTGGAAAAAATAATTTGGGCCTGGTTGAACCTAGCCTAAAGGTTGTTTCCTAGCGACCAACGATCCACCCCTTTAAAATAAACTTGATCAGGGTCCATCCTGCATCAGTTTTGGTATCAAAGCTGGCATTCCGCATCGGCCCCTCCATGCCTCCTCTTCTAATTCTTGATTAGATCCCAAGCCACCTTGGGCATCGAGACTTCCATTGAGGCATGAAGAGAGAGAGTCCTAAAGAACTCCAACTCTTAGCATACAACCTTGCTGCACAAACCCCTCCTTGCATGCATGCCATCTTTCCTCTCCTAGGGCATGCCTTCTCTTTTATTTTTCATAGAAAACTAGAGGCTTATAGCCTCCTCTTGGATGTCCAGAAACCTAGGTGGTAGGGAGAGAGAGAGTCCCTGAGAGAAGGGACTCTTAGCATGCTCAAGAGGGAGCGCGTGTGAAGCACCTGCATATTCCCCCTTTTGCTTCCTTGGGTAGCTTGGACTCCTTGTTGCTGCTTGGATAGCTTGAAAAACTAGAGAGAGAGGGAGAGAGAGGTTAGGAAGAAGTTAGGATTTCATTCCTTAATAATTAGGATATATACAGTATAAATATAGACCTATGCAATGCACTCAACCTAACCAACTTAACTCCCTAGGCTAACCCAATCGAATGCACTCATTCAAGCCAATATACATCCATGTCTTGCCTTGTACTCACCCTCTTGAATTCAAACTTAGTCCAAACCTGGGTTAGCTCTCTTAAGACCTAATTTTTCTAGACATTGAGCTCTTAAGGTCCGAAAACCTAGGCCTTAAGACCATGGAAGGCCGAACCTCCATCCCAGAACCAAACCGGTCCTTGTCCTAGGACTCTAACCTATCCTAGAGTTCTAGAGCCATCACCATAGCTCCTCTCCTAGACTCTCAAGGCTTGAGAGCACCATATTTGTGCCAACACGGGTCTCTAACTTCCTTTTCATCCTTTTATCCATAATGTTCTATATTTCTATCGACTTATCTTCGCTTAGCTAACCTCAAACTCTTTTTGAGTCATCTATTCTTTTGTTGCTCTTTATCACTTTCTCGGGACCAAGGCTAGGGTATCTCTATTCCAAGCATTTTTTTACTCTAAAGTGGCATCCAATAGAGAACGATTGGTGGTTCATCGGCCCTCATCAGGGTAAGGCTATCCTCTTTGGTTTGCCCTCTTCCATCCATAGTTAGAAGAGCCACTTTTTTTAATCTCTTGTGATGCTGCTTGGGGATGAACTATGTTTGGGGCAATCCAGATCTATCCCTGAATAAAAACTCCATGGTCAATTCTACTAATGAGGAAGATTACTAGTAACTACTTAACATGAAGGTTCCTCAATAGCGATACTATTCTTAGAGCAGAACTTGTATGAAGTCCAGCTCAATCTGGTGAACACCTTAGGTGAGTTTTGTTGAGTTCTTCTCTTGATTGCTTGGAACTTACTATGTCTTCTACTTAGTTTTCTATAGACATAAAGGTGTCATTGGATAAGCTAAAGAGCATCAGCCAAAAAAGAGCTGCAGCTGAGAAGTGCACAACGAGGTCGAAGAAGGAGTGGCAAAGAAGCCCCACATGGGCCTATCCTGGGGGGCCCATCAACAGCGATGCAAGTTCTCATGTCTCGATCGATAGAGGCTCCTGCACCTTGTCCAAGGGATGTTCTGAAAGAATAGTATCCTAAAAGCCAATCATATTTCTTATATAATAGAGACTTTTTAAAAAAAATTCTTTTGACTCATATGATATTATATTAATCAAAAGGTATTTTGATTCATCATATGCATTGTCTTATCCTTTTCGCTTTAAGATTATGACGAACCCCATAGATTAGGGCAATGAATTTAGGGTTATGATGAGTACATAATAGTGAGACCTAAATTTCTATAAATCCTATTCTAAAATATTCTTGTTGTAGGATCATTGAGTCAGGAATCAATGTTTCTGAAAAGACTGGCATATCCTATATATGCTCGATGAAGAGAGTGGTCGGTCTCATGACACTAATGTAAGAACACTAATACAAGGATACGGGTGCTCATCTGAGAATGAGTTTACTGAATTGATCCACCATAAGAACATCTTATAGAAGTCTTACTTATTTGTCAAAAGATGGTTCTCTTAGTGGGAGTTGTGCAAATGACCCTTAGATCTGAGATCAACATGAAATCTTGTGTACATGAATCCATGTTTTAGTCGATACTCATTTATGACTAAGTCATACATGGGATGTTCATTAATATGGAGAATTATGTATGAAGGTTATGAGTAGGTCAACAAGAAATCCATCACTCCTAGTAAGAGAAGTATTTATCCCATGTGATCTCATCAAATGATAATTCAGAAAGTCTTTGATCAAAGTAGGATAAAAATGGAAATAGTTTCTAAGCTTTCATTGATTGAGTCTTCATTATTAGACTAAAATTCAAATGAACAAAGTATTAGGATTTGACGAGTTTTCATATCCATTGCTTATTCGAGAAAAAAGAAGATCAAAAGATTGAATTGTATGGTAACTTGCTGCTGAAGGATATTTTGATAATTTTATCAAATTTCTTATCTTCTGGGTAGGTATGATATATTGCTAGATGTCAATCATATCTTGTAGTTTTTCATGATTAATTTGATTGAATTCATGAGTCAATTTGAAAGATGAATCAAATTAGCAATAGGGTTAGCTTAATTTGACATAATTCAATTTGTTGATTTCTAATTGAACTAAATTAACATGAACCTAAACCTACTATTGGCTAGATGTGGAGCCCAAAGGGTCATACATGCTAAAAAATTGGTCAAGAAAGTTAATTATATTTTTATTATGATCATAGGATCCTAATTTCTTGGCTAATTGATATACTAACATATGTTAGCTAGCTTAACTCCTAACATAATTGGATTGGATTTAAATGCTTGCTATTTGAGCTAACTAATTTGAGCAGAACTTAAATTTAGGTTGAGCCTTAAGTGGACACCTTAATTGAATCTTATCTAGAATTTATAGCCCTTATCTACTCCTAGAACCAAGAGTCCCAAGGGCTTGGAACTCTTGGCACTAAAATTGGCATGCACATATTTCAAGGAATGCAAGAGGACCAAGAGTCCTTTTGTAATTAAATCACTTTTTGATGATAATGCTTAGCCCCTATCCTCTCTCCTCCATGCCCATTAGGATTGGTTTTGACCAGTCAAATGGATAATCTTTGGGCATAAATTTCATGTGAGTGCACTAAAGGTTATGATGCTTGGTTTATATAGCGCATGGAATGGACAAGAGTCCTTGTAATTATTAATCATCCTTTTTCAGATAAGCCTCTCTTGATTATATGCCTATTGGGTGTTTTAACCTGGTCCTAAGACACGTGGAAGGATTGAAAAAATACTGGTTTTTTGTAGAGTTGTGATAAGCAACTCTAGGCATAAATATGTTGTGAAACACCATATATTTACGGTTTCACATAGTATCTTTCTGCCTAGAGACTCCTGCTTGATGAGGTCCTATTTGATATATTGAAAATTAGATTAAGAGCTGAGGAAAGGATGTTTTTGGCACCTTCTCTCCCACTATTTAAAGGCTTCAATGATTGAAGCTAAGGCATCCAAAGTTTGTTCTGACAATTCCTTCCTTCCCTTATTAGGACAAATCTCTTATTTTAAGACAAGTCCACCAATTTAAAACAAGGGCTTAGGAAGAGAATTAGAAAGGACAATATAATAGTAAGAAAGGTTTTGAAGAGATTTTGAAGTACTCTTTAGAAGGAAAAAAGTCTTAAAAGAGAGGAAAGGCTGCTAAAGGAAGAAAGACTACCGAGAAGAGAATCTAGTCAAGCAAGAAGTAGGAGTGCTTCCTTGATCCAGTTCCTATGTGGATCATCTCTAGAGGGCATATACTTGTGTGCCTACTAAGATTAAGGATATAAGCATTACAGGTATTCTTTTATATTCTAATATATTACCTTGTTAGTTGTATAATCAAGGGATCCTAGGTCTAGGATTCGATTGACTAATATTTTAAGAATAAACTTTTTGAAATCCAGTCTTTCACTACACAACCATAATCCAATAGTACTTTCTGAAAGGGATATGCCCTACAAGCTAATCTATGTTGTATCTCCCAAACCATTGTAATTGACAATATTCTAATAAAGGCATTATTTTTCATCATACGTTGTGATTATTATTATATGATGAACCCCATAGATTAGGGCTATGATTTTAGGGTTATGATGAGATCATACCAGTGAGACCTAAAGTCTTAAAACCTTAATAAAAAATATTCCTAGTCGAAGGAACCTTGAGTAGGGGATCAGGATTTTCCGGTAAGACTAGCACATCCTATGTATACTGAATAGGATGACTGCTCTCACAATCACTTGTGTATGACACTAATACTAGGATGTGGGTGCTCATTAGAGAATGAGTTCACTGATATGATCCAACTTGAGAACATCTAATGGAATCTTAGCTACATGTCAATGAAGGTTCTCATAGTGGGAGTGGTACAAGTAATCCTTTGACCTGAGACTGGCATAAGTACCTTATGTACATGAACCCATGCTTTGGTTCAATCCTAATCATGACACTGAGTCATGCACAGGATTGATACTAGGAATGGTGAATTGGATATGAAGGTAATGAGTAGGTCAACAAGGAATCGATCACTCTTAGTAAGAGGAGATTGCATCTAGCTAGTTATCAATCGGATGATGATTCAGGGAATCTTTGATCAAAGTAGAGATATTAGAGATGGTTTCTAATATCAAGATAATTGAATGATCAATATAAAATTGATCTAGAAACAAATATAATATTGGATTTGACATATATCCATATCCATAATTATATTTTGGGTGCAGGCTGATCGAAGGATTTAATTGTACGGTAACTTTCTACTGAAGGGTAATTTTGGTATTTCACCAGAATTTCCATATCTTCTGGGTAGACATGACACGTTGCTAGACGTCAATCTTGTCTTGTGGGTTGATTTGAATTAGGAAGAGTCCTAATTGATCAAAATCGGGTAAGCTCGATTTGACCTAAATTGATTAGAAAGAGTTTTATTCAAATTAGGTCAACTTGTATTCGAACCCACTGCCGGCTAGATATGGAACCCAATGGGTCACACACTTAAAAGAATTGATCAAGAGTCATTTGCATGAGGACACTCTAGCAAGTGTTGCAAATCCTAACTCCTATTCGAATCGTAATCGAATTAGGGTTCCGAATTGACTCGATTTGGGTTCTAATTGGATCTAATTAGACCTTAATTAAGAATTTAGGGATTATGGCTAACCCAATTGGCTAACCTATTAGCTAGGCCACTTCCCCACCTGCCCCCTTTCCCTTGCACGCCAAAACACCAAGAGTCCATGCGCTTATGGACTCTTGGCACGCCATTTGGAGGAGTCCATGGGCACATGGACTCTTGGCGCACGCCCACTTAATTCTCCGATGAATTAAGATGGGGTGGCCTTCTTTCTTAGTATTAGCGCCTCATTTGTCCACCCTTGGATGATAATCTAACGGGTGGAGATGTTTTTAAGAAAGAAAGAAAGCGTAGTTTCTTCTCGGGAGTGCGAAATCAGATCTCTTCGGAGATTCAAGTTTCGCGACTTCTTTCTCCCAATCATCGCAACTTCTTTCTCCCAATCGTCGTGACTTCTTCTTTTGAGAAAAGTCATGAGGATTGATCTGGAAGGCCATGAGAAATAATCTTGAAGGCCATGAGAAAAAGGAAAGAGCGTGGGAAGAAGGGAAAGGGGCGTGGAAAGAAGGGAAATGGCGTGAGAAATTGTTATCGGAGAGTTGTGAGGGCGCCTCTCCGAAAACTATAAAAAATAGGGGGTGGGAATCAGAACTTGATGATGTGATTTTTTTTTTTTCTTCCTTCCTCTCCTGAAGACTCTTTCTCCCTTTCTTGTTTTTGCATTGTTTCCTTTACAGAGTAAAACTCTGTCAAAACTCTGCTACTAAACAAGGTTAAGAGAGAAAGTCTCTGACGGTAAAGGAAAAGAAGAGTTCTGATTCAATTCTTTTCTTCCTTACATTAAGACATCCTTGTCTTAATTTCTCCACCAATTAAAGACAAGCATAAATCTTCTTAGGACAAGGTCTTACTTTCAAGACAAAGGTGTCCTAAAGGTTCTAAGTCTTGGTAGAAGGTGGAGAAGCGGTAAGAAGGAAGAAGACACACCTTTGAGTGGAAGATTTCCAGCCATAATCCAAGTATTGAATTCATGGAAGAAGAATTCAATTGAAGGAACCATTGGAACAAGGAGTTAGGATCTTGGTCATTGCTTTGGGTGGATCACCATTGGAGGGCGAACACCTGGACACCTGGTGAACTCAAATAGCCCGTTCATCTTCAAGATTAAATCTTCATCAAATTGGAATTAGCGGTTACAGGTTAGTACTCTAATTCTAATTTGCATAAGAATGTTAGTCTTCATACATTTTAGTCTTATTAAGGAGTTCCTGGTTTAGGGTTTTGGTGCATATTAATTTCTATATTTTGAAATTACCCTTCCGCTGCATTGCACCGGATCCCAACACTTTCAAAGCCACTTTGATTCATTCAATTAATAGTTAATTAAATGTTTAAATGATTATATACTATTTAATTATATCTAGCATGTAGTTATAGTATATGTTGGTTGGTATATGCCATTGATCAGGTGTTTCACTTAAATTCTAATAAACATAGAGATATGTTTAGATTATTTAGTTATCATTCTAAAATAAGGTCATCCTAATATAGTGGTGGACATCCACTATATTGTAAGGTTATCTTAGAATGATGACACACTTGGCATATATTATGTTGTGGTGTCATATGCCTATTAGATAGTTTCAAGTATTCGGATGTGCATGAGACTATGAAAGCTCTTTTTAAAAATTATATTTAGTCATAGTGTTATGAAATCATAATGCAAATCCATTTAAGATTTGATTGATCAATTAGTATCTAGGAGAGTTAGTTTGGGAAGGTAAAGGGAACATGGTGATTGCTGTCATAGGCAATCAAAATAATTCACCAACTCAACTCTATAGCTAGGGTGAGTTGGGATCGTATCCTCAGGGATGTTAGGGCTAAGTTATGATTTTAAAAATAAAAGAAGAGTAGTTGTTGTGGTGCAAAAGTAAAAATAAGTAAGAAATAAACTACTTTTAGAGGCGAAGCAAGTAAAAGAGATGGTTTTGGGTGTGGAAGATTGGTTTTATACTGTCAAATGGTATTTCTTTTATAATTAAGATATAATTGATTTTAGAAATTTACCTATCTTTCCTTGGCATACCCCATACCTGAACAGATCATAGTGCATCTTCGGGAGGCACTAGGTATCCAACTATTCTCTCCTCGGCATGCCCTGTATCCATAACAGATTATGGCACATCCCCGAAAAATAAAAGTTGTCCCTAAACTTAATCTAACAATAAAGCATAATAAAGAGTGAATAAAATAGAATAAATAAACTCATACATAAAAATAGACTCTTTTATAGCAGACCAAAGAAATACAAAAGACTGAAGAACAAGAAAACCCCACTCTGCCTCGTACAAAATCTTCTCTTCCCTCCTGCACTTCAGCACTAGCTTGCTTCTAAATTGATCCCCTCTTGTCCCCCTATGCAAAGGCTCTAGAGGGACTACAGGGAGTTGATTTCTAGGTAGAGGCATAGGAGCCCTTTTATAGGGTTTAACAAGGGGAGGTCTTCATGGGTTTCCAGTATGGGACTAAATAAAAGGATCAAAAGTATGGCTGGGATTCAATTTTACAAGAATCAATGGTTAGATTGGTATGATAGGCCCAATCTCAATAGTAATAGTATTCTAATTCCTTTTCAAATTAACATCTGATCATTTAAAAGCTCTCAACTATTAGATTGCTTTTAGATCCATGCATGTCCCCTTCCTTTCATCGTCAAGCTTGTTTGCTATTGCCCGAACGCCACCCATCATCTCTGGATCTTCATCGGGACCTCCTTGCGCATTGCCACAGAGCCACCACCAGAGTCTTCTTGCACCACCATCATCGGAATCACTACCGATGTCATTGTTGGAACCATCTTCGACACCACCACCATCGTCTTCCTTCCACTGGTAAACCACCATCTAGGATCCCTCATCAGTGCTATTGCTTGTGGCCAAGGAGCTTCGCCGAAGTTGCTAGTACGTTGTTCGCTATCATCGATGGGAGTATCACTGGAGCCAGCGATGCCTTCTTCAAGATTTCTCATTCAGGTGCTCTTCTCATGGCCATAGATTTCCTTGTTTTGTGGGGCCACAATGGGATGGAAACGATGGCCGGTGACGAGCTCTAGAGGAGGACGGTGTTGGAGATGAGAAAATCCAATAAAGATATGGTCGGAATCACTCCATGATCCATGGCTCTACATTATGGACTGACAAAAATGGTTGCTGGTGAACCATTGGGCATTCTATGGACCAAGCAACCAGTCCATGCTAGATCAGTTGCTTTAAAATCTATGCAATTCCATCTTAAATCTTTAAAAATTGATTTTGGACTCATTTCAAGTCCGATTTACTTCAAACTTGTTTCGTTTGAACCCATAAATCAAGTTCTTTATATTGACACTTTCTTTTCTACAAATAATATATAAATATATCAATTTTATATAAATAAAAATAATATAATTATTAAATTAATATCTTTATATATATGTATAATGTAGTTATCACATCCCCAACTTGAACTTTGCTCATCCTTGAATAAAGTAGATAAATTAGCTATGTATACAAATTCATCCTTGAATTGAAAGTTGACTTAGACAATCCTAAAGGCAGTTGATACCCAGCTAGACCATTAAAGAGGTACTTCATCGGATCACTGAGTCAACCCAATTAATGAGTGAGTGTTGACCATAAAAATTTTTAGAGGTCTTGTTTACCATCCCCTCAACTTATTCTGTAAATCCTCTAACTTGATTTGAATCAGGTTTATTATCTTTTTAGTCCTTTCATTTTTCTCCTTCTTTTTGAGGAGTCTAATACAATATCATAATCTCTTAAGTATTAGCATCCTCACCTTTTAATATGAATCATAATGCTTACATAGACAAAAGGGATCGGTTACTCAATAGGATGCTATTGCTTAATAGATCTCTTGACCTTGTCACCTTTTGACACAAACCACAATGCTTATTTAGATGAAGGGACCTGGTTACTCAATAAGAGTTCAAGAAGAGCTGTGAGATCAGACTAACTTTCTAATGATTTCTCTCTTTCTCTTTTTTTTGTATAAAGGACTTTTTGTATATCTCAACCTTTCCATCCATACTCTTAACAAGCAGATTCTTTATTGAGATAAGAAGAAAGAGAGTTCTAGAATCATTCCTAAAATTTAATTTGGTCAACACCCTATTATTTATCAGGTTTTCTTAGTGATTTGCCCCTTAGTATCTCTAAAACTATCTAGGCTGTTAATCAATCATTGATTAAGATGCCTAATTAACTTCAAATTGAGATAAAATTGAATATAGAACTAATTATTTCTAGTCATACTTGAGAACATAATTAGATTAGTTATTCTTTCTCTCAACTTAATCGACATTGTCCTCAATGGAGTAGGAGAGAAAATAAGCACATAAAAGAAAAGGATAGAATACACCTAGGGTGAGTGTGCTTCGTGGGTTGAAGAGGGCTTTATGGAGTAGTAGGCTCCTATTTTTCCACCTAAACTCCTATAATGACACTAAAAAAAATGAAATTGTTGGGTTGCCTCTCAACTAGTGCTAAGTTTAACGTCTTCAACCAGATGCTATGAGAGGGTATTATTGATATTGAATTTGGATATGCCCCTCAAGATTTTCAAAAGACAAGACCAATTAGGAGGCCTTGTTATCATGGAAGAAAAATGTACATAGCGTATTCTATGATGATTATCCCTAATCCATAGAATGCACCGGATAAGCATGCTAGACCAATATTTAAAAATAATATTATAATTTGGTTGATGATTAGGAAGGGATTATGTGTATTGGGTCGAGAGTGGGGGTGGCAACATAGAAATCTTTCTAACTTTAAAAAGATCTACCCTAATTCCTTTCTCGGGTATGATGTGTCTTGACATCATCCCTTCTTGATAGTACTCTATCCAAGTTAACCATAAGTCCATCTCCATACATCTTTTAGGATGATAGATAGATTTTGGAGATGATCCTTGAAAGTAATACTAAATATGAAGAGATCAGTTATAAAATTTTAAAGATCGTTATCCCTCATTTTATAAATACCCTATCCAATAATTTTTTTATGCATCTTTAGAATACCAACTATTTGGTCTTCTTAGTTAGATATCACTGGTAGGGTATCCATAGGTGTGATAGGAAGCAGCTTTAATTCTAGATCCAGTGGTGATTATAACAAGGAAGCCATTATGGGGCTAGGTATTGGCTCATATGGTTCAATCCAAAGTGGGGTGGGTTTAAAGTGCGGTATATCAAGTAGGTTACTCATCCCTATGATACATTCATTTACAACAAAATTATCTACCCCACAATGAGCCATATAGGGATCTAACGACTTTTGGGGATGAATTAGAGGTATGGCTTCCCCTATTATGTAATTTGGTTGTAGTTCCTCGGAAGCCTCAATTAATTCTATCATGTCATCAATTTCTTCTTCCATCTCATAAAAAGGAGTGGATGATTATAGGGCACTTGGGAAGGGGGCCATTGGAGAGTAGGATGATGATAGAAGTGGTTCGTCCCACTAGTTTGATTTCTCTATCTTAGTCGAATCATCTATATTGGTCTTTATGGTGGTGCAGGGTTTTCCATAACCAATTCATTCATGAGAGTTATGGTTGATTATTCAAAAAAATTAAGAAATCATTAAAATCTTCAACTTGGTAATATCCCTCTAAATTACTATTAAAATTTTTAGCCAGGTGATATCTCTCTAGGTTACTCTCAGACTGACTAGGCAGTATTCCTACCTCCTTCCTATCAATTTTGGTTAATAATCGATCAGTCTGATTCATAAGCTTATCGATAGGTTGTTGCTGAGGCATGATTAATTGTTGAAATTGAGCAAATCTATTGATATCTGGGTTGGTCAGTTGGAGAAGTGGGGTCTGACTAATTTTTTTGATTTTGTCTATTGCTTGCAAAACCTTTTGTTGAAATGATAGACTATAAGTAAAAGAAAATTGATAATATGGATAGGGCTGATCGTAGTAAGGTGCATCTATAAATGGAGGTATTTGTGGTACCGGGATAACCACTGGGTGTGGTTGCCATGCTAAATCTGGTTAAGCACTCCAACCTAGGTTGTAAGCATTAAAGTTTAGGTTTTCTCCTAGTCTGTAGGCCATATGAGTTTGATCTTGATAAACTTGGTCATACCTAGACTCAGAAAATTAATACATGGCTGGATATTCACTCACAAAGTGAGTTGGACTCGAATATGTGGAGCATGCCTATTATGCAGGAAAAAAGGAAGGAGTAGAAGGGTGTCTGATAGTTCATAGATGATCGAATTCATATGGCATGGCATTGAAGGCATGGGATAACTTATCCACCCTATTATTGAGATCCATGTTCTTAGCATTGCTCCAATTTATCATATTGTTTTGATAGTTTTGGGATATTTAATCAAAGATCCTAGATCAGAGCAATCCTCTTCTAAGTTTTTTTTAATTATTATTATTATTATTATTTTTAGAGAGGAGAGGAGGGAAGAAAAGAGAAGAAAGATAGAGAAGAATACTTAAGATGAGAGCCTAAGGAGTCCTAAAACAAAGAGGGTACAGAAAAGTATTAATTAAAATTTTAGGTTAGTTACAAACAAGTTAACAATTAATGGACTCTCTATGCTAGGGTCCCTAGTTCTAGATAGCTTCTAACTATTTCAAGGTTGTTTTTGAGCCTTTGAAGTTAGATAATAATTAGCCATTAGCCAGGTAAGGGTAAGGTCGATAGGGGTCCCTCGTTGCTTTCCTTAGATATCAAATTAATTGGCCAGATCAGACAACAAAACTAATTAAAGAACCACGTTCCTTCAGGGCTACATCATCCTTGAATCCCTTTTCTTAGATACAAGTGAACTAGTTAATTCTAAGCTAGTCCAACTCTTAAGGTCCCTTGTCCTAGTGAGCTCGATAATCTTTAGGGGCCAACGTCTAATTTATTTTAAATTAAGGCTTAGGTCAATGCAATAACCAGGGTGGTGGTTTGTGGGCTAAAGAAGGGTAATGACATCCCCACCTTATGTTATTTAGGGGTTTCGTGCCCTTAAGATGTTTTATGAGTTATGTAATGCAAAGAAAATAAATGTCCAGTACAAGTAGTTAATTTTTAAGGCTTAATTAGTTTCTTTATTTTAATTATATATTTGAGCTGTCTTGTTTTCTTTTCAGGTTAGTTTCTTTTTTTTAGGTAAGTTCTTAATTTAGTTAATTAAGTATGAAAAAAGGAAAACTAAATTAGATTAGGGTTATAAGGTAGTTAAGTAGTTAATCATATTTGGAAATAGTAAATTAGTTAAGAAAGCAATAAAAGGGAAATTATTTTTTTTTGTATCTTTTTTATTTTTTTGATTTTTTAAATCAGAACCGTGCCTATAGTCCTCGATAATGGTATCAAAATTTGATCGCTATCATAGATGGTTCAAAATAATGCACCAAATTAATTTTATAGCTAAGGTGAGTTGGGATTGTATCCTCAGGGACCTTAGGGCAAGTTATGATTTTAAAAAGAAAAGAATAGTAGTTGTTATGGTGCAAAAATAAAAGTAAGTAAGAAATAAACTACTTTTAGAGACGAAGCAAGTAAAAGGAATGGTTTTAGGAGTGGAAGATTGGTTTTACATTATCAAATAGTATTTTTTTTATAATTAAGATGTAATTGATTTTAAGGATTTACAATCTTTCCTTGGCATGCCCTGTACTCGTAACAGATCATGGCACATCTTCAAGAGGTACTAGGTATCCAACTTTTCTCTCCTCGGCATGTCCCATATTCATAACAGATCACGGCATATCTCCGGAAAGCAAGAGTTGTCCATAAACTCAATCTAACAATAAAGCATAATAAAGAGTGAATAAAAAAGAATAAATAAACTCATAAATAAAATATACTTTTTTATTGTAGACCAAAGAAATACAAAAGACTAAAAAACAAGAAAACCCCACTCTGTCTCATACAAAATCTTCTCTTCCCTCCCGCACTTCAGTACTAGCCTGCTTCTAAATTGATCCCTTTTATCCATGTATGCAAAGGCTATGAGGGACTACAAGGAGTTGATTTCCAAGTAGAGGCATAGGAGCCTTTTTATAGGGTTTAAAAAGGGAAGGTCTTCAAAGGTTTCCAGTGTGGGACTAAACAAAAGGATCAAAAGTATGGCTGGGATTTAATTTTATAGAAATCAATGGTTAGATGGGTGTGAATAGGCCTAATCCCAATAGTAATAGTATTCTAATTCCTTTTCAAATTAACATCTGATCATTTAAAAGCTTTTAGCCGTTGGATTGCTTTTAGATCCATGTGTGTCCCCTTCCTCTCATCGTCAAGCTTGTTTGCTATCACCCGAATGCCATCGTTTAAAAGCTTTCAGCCGTTGGATTGCTTTTAGATCCATGTGTGTCCCCTTCCTCTCATCGTCAAGCTTGTTTGCTATCACCCGAACGCCACCCACCATCTCTGGATCTTCATCGGGACCTCCCCTGCACTTCCATCGGAGCCACCACTGGAGTCTTCTTGCACCGCCATCGCCGGAATCACTACCGACATCATGACTGAAACACCATCGACACCACCACCATCATCTTCCTTCCACTAGTAAACCATCATTTAGGATCCCTCATCGGTGCTATTGCTTGTGCCCAAGGAGCTTCACTAGAGTTGCTAGTATGCCGTTCACTACCATTGATGAGAGTATCACTGGAGCTGGTGGTGCCTTCTTCAAGATTTCCCATTCAGGTGCTCTTCTCATGGCCATGGATTTCCTTGCTTCATGGGGCCATAATGGGATGAAAACGATGGCTAGCGATGAGCTGTAGAGGAGGACGATGCCAGAGATGAAAAAATTCGATAGAGATATGGCTGGAATCGCTCCACGATCCACTGCTTTGCACCATGGACCAACAAAAATGGCTACTGGTGGACCATCAGGCGTTCTGTGGACCAAGTGGCCAGTCCATGGTGACCAGCTACTTTAAGATCTATGTAATTCCATCTTAAATCTTTAAAAATCAATTCTGGGCTCATTTCAAGTCCAATTCACTTAAAACTTGTTTTGTTTGAACCTGTAAATCAAGCTCTTTGCATGGCACTCTTCTTTCCTATAATGATATATAAAAGTATTAATTTTAAATAAATAAATATAATATAATTATTAAATTAATACTTTTATATATATGTATAATGTAGTTATCATGTGATTTTTAATTGGGTCCATTACTTACCTAGACAAACTTTTGGTGTCTAAGGCAAGTGTGGGGGCATCTCACCTCTTTTCTACTTATCTAGCCAATTCGATTGATTTGGACCTTGAATTGGAAATGTTAATTGATTAAAATACTAGTAAAATACCTTCCTTCATGCTAAGCCAAATTCATGTCAAAAACTATAGTAAGTTTATTGTGTAACACAAGGCCTACTTTAGTATTTGATGTAAAATTTATCTTGGTACATTTAATGCTTTATAGTATGATAGATGGTGTTGCTTTGTTGTGTAACACAAAGGTAGCATTATTCACACATGACTATATAGAAATGAAGGGTCTGACTAAATTAAGACATTATAGTTTGTTATGTAACATAAAGCTATAAGTGTCTTAGAGGTAGCTATCATGTTGAGAGTTGTATGGGTAGCAATTAGAAAGAAAATTTTCTATTCTTAAACTCATGAATGTTTATTGTATAACACAAGATATTTATAAGGAATTGGGATCTCAATCCCACTAAAGAAATCTTGTTTGGGTTTCTTGCTTAATATAGGTGAGGCTATGCTATTTGTAATAAAATAGTGAGAGATATAATTAGATTGATAAGTCTTTATCTAGTTATGTATATCATTTTGAGTAGTCTGCTTATATATTATTCTTTATTTTTTATGTAGATTAATGTTATGGCTTCTATTTTATCATTGCGGGGTATTTTAGATGTCAACAAGTTGACCGGTCCTAATTATGTGGATTGGTTAAAGAACCTGAGAATTGTCTTAACTCACGAGAAGGTCTCCTGCGACCTTGATTCTTTTGATCCAGATCTTATCATAGATGATGCTACGAAGGAGGAAAGACTATATATAAAATGTGGTAGAATGATAGTTTAACTGTCAAGTGCATTATGTTAGCCTCTATAAGTAATGAATTGTAGAGGCAATATAAAAAAATAGAACCTTAATCCATACTGCTTAATTTTAAAGAGCTTTATAGAGAGCAAAGTAGGGCTACCCGATATGAAATATCAAAGTAGCTATTATGAGTACATATGAGTGAGGGCTCATCCATTCAAGCCCATGAACTAAAAAAGATTGACTTAATCACTCGATTAGGTTAATTAAAGTTTATTATGGATAGAGAGCTTAATCAGGACTTCATCCTTTAATCATTTCCTAATTCCTTCTCTTAGTTTTTCATGAACTATTACATGAATAAACTAAATATTTTATTACCTAAGCTACTTAATATGCTTAAGATAGTTGAGAGCCATTTTAAGGGAGATAAGCTCAACTTCTTCTAATTGATAGAAAGAAGAAAATAATAATAAAGAAAGGTTCAAAGAGAAAGTGAAATCCTAAGAAAAGCATTTAGAAGAAACAAAAGGAAAAGAAGCCCTTTGCTGATAGAACATATTTTCACTACAGGAAGTAGGAATATTAAAAGAAGAACTGCAAGTCATATCTTGTTAGTTTGAAGCTTGATGCTGGTAGAGTATCAAAAGGTTTGTACATAATATAAATAACTTATCATTGAGTATTTTAGCTTCCAATTCATGGGTATTAGATACCGCATGTGGGTCTCATATATACAAGTCGTTGTAGGGACTTCAGAAAATTTAGAGCTTGAAGAAGGATGACTTTGAGCTTTATGTATGAGTAGTGAAGCGATTCAAGTCAAAGTTGTGGGCATCTATGTATTGTTATTGTCTTTGGATAAAATTTTAGAATTGAAAGACTATTACTATATTCCAAATATTATTAAAAATATTATTTTTGTACCCTTGTTATTACAACAAGATTTTGAAATTAATATAAAGAGCAATGGATGCTCTATTTTTTATTCTAGTAATTTCTTTGAAGTGATTTATTTATTAATGATTTTTTAATTTTTTTACTTAATGATAGTGTTTTACTTGTTGAAAATAAGAAAAGAAAGATAGAAGATGTTAATATCACTTTTTTCTAGCATTGCCAATTAGGTCATATTAGTGAATATAGGATAAATAAGATATACAAAGATAACTTTCTTGATCCTTATGATTATGAATCATTAGGAACTTGTGAGTCCTATCTTATGGGTAAAATGACTAAGTCTTTATTTACTGGACATGGCGATAGGGCAACTGAGTTATTAGGGCTTATACGTATAGATCTATGTGGTCTTATAATAACTTAGGCTAGAAGAGGATACTCTTTTTTTATCACCTTTATTAATGCTTATTTAGGTTTGGATATGTGTATCTTATAAAATATAAATCCAAAGTCTTTGATAAATTTAAAGAGTATCCAAATATGGTTGAGCAACAAACTAGAAAAGTATTAAAATCCTTCGATTAGATTGAGTAGGAGAATACTTATCTAGTGAATTTCTTGATCATTTTAAGGACAAAGGCATTCTCTCATAATGGACACCTCTATATATACCATAATTAAATGGTGTAGCAAAAAGGAGGAATCATACCTTATTAGACATGATAAGATCCATGATCAGCTTCATCGATTATTTTGTATCCTTCTGGGATTATGCCCTAGAGACTACTGTCTATATACTAAATATGATGCAGAACAAAAGAGGAGATGATGCGATGCGGAAGTAAATTAAGACTAATTCTTTTTTTTTTTGTTGTTTTTTTTTAATATTTTCAGAAGTCGGCTTTGACTCAAAGGAAAGTTAAACTAAATTGAAAGAAACTATGTAATAATTGAAAGCACAATTTAAAGAAACTAGGTTATCAGAGTAGTTCAGAAGTCAAGGATCGCTGGGGGTTGAGAAACTCCCAGACCTAGGGTTTCGCTCTGAACTTTCAATAGGACAGAAGTAAAGAGAAGAGAAGGGTTACAGACCAGGCAATGATCTTCTCAGAGTTTAGTGGTAGGACTCTCTTGAGCAGATTGTTGGATCCCCGGATTCAGATATCTTCGCAATGGATCCTCCAATACTGATCCTTTGGCAGAGTTGGCTTCTCCTGAACTCAAGATCTGGAAAAGAAGAAAAACAATTTATGGAACCAGATACTCAAGGAAGGATTTACCAGTTAGAAGAACTTGAAAGCTGATGTTGCTGAAATCCGGATTCTCCTGAAGGCTGATCTGACTTCCTCTGGGAATTGCTCTGAATCTGAAGTATCCAGACTGGACCTGGATGCTGGTGGTCGGCCTTGACTTGGAGAGAGTGGCCGTGAGAGATGGGTAGGCTAGGGTTTGGTGGAGTGAAGAGGATGATGGACGGCTAGGGTTTGGAAGTGAAGTGGCTATCCTAGGGTTTTGGGGTTGGAGATCTCACACCTCCTCAAGGTTCCTGGGGAACCCAGATTTACTCCCTCACGGAGCTCAACACCTGGATGCAAGTGCAGAAGAGAGAAACATAAAGTTTCTCACACATAAATTGGATTCATTCATCAGATATATTTAAAACTTACAAGAGGGGTTTAATTTATAGGACTTTACAAGAGAGCAGGGTTTTACATCTTTCCATGTGGGACTAATAGGATGGATCTTCAAATTAGGTTTGTAGAATCAATTCCCACACATATGGCCGGCCAAGAGGTTCCTAAAGTGTTGATTGGTGGCTCCAAAAGGTAAGTAGGTGGCGCCTCCTAGCCTTGCTCTTCAAGAGAAAATTTCTTTCCTTCCATGGCTCAACTCTTTTGGACACCTCCTTTTCTTTCTCCCTAAGTCATGGTTCTTCCCATCTTTGCTTTGGGCTTTTTAGGCATGGATTAGGCGCCCCCTTGAAGTGCTCCCCAAGAAGTGCTTCTTTCTTTACATAGCTTGGCTCTTATGGAAATGTTTTGGCCGCCCCCTTGAATTATGGATCCCAGATTATTTTCTCCTTAGGTGGTGCATGAGAGAAGGGACCTGCTATCTTGTGGTGTGGGGACCAAAGCATACTGGATGAAGATGTGGCGCCCCCTGGACTCAGGCGTGTGGCTGGGAGTGTGGCTGGGAGTGTGGCGCCCACTTGCTTGGTCTTGGGAGAAAATGTGACACCCTGGAGAAGACCTAGATCACTACTAGGACTTGAACTGAGTCAACATGACTCAACAAAATTTAAATTGCAGGGAAATATAGACTCAACTAAAATTGAGTTGACTATGTCAACCCTTATTATAAAACCAGAAAACCCTAATTCTTCGGGTAATGTCAATCAGAGATCCAGATGGAGCCCTGAAGTCTTCTTTTGAGTCTGGTGCCCGCACCAATTCTCCCGGGATGGGAGGAACTCGACCCTGTCGAGTATGGATCAAGTTGGCTCTGGTATCTCTCGAAGAGGTATGGGTCCAATTCTTGTAATTCTTCTCGGGAGATCCAAGAGTCATCAGAATCTGGCCTTCCTTACCAGCGGACCAGGTATCTTTGGTATCCTCGATTACGAGTAGAGATAACCTGATCATCCAGGATCTTTTCAATCTGCTCTTTCCTCACAGGCCAGTTTGTTGGTGGACACACAGGGTTGGGTTCACTCTCAAGAGCAGGATTAGGCTCAAAAGGCTCAATGGGAATCACAGCTGGCTCTCTATACTCTACTAGGTCTGTAATGTTGAAAGTGGAGCTAATGCCTAGTTCTGGAGGCAACTCGAGCACATAGGCATTGGATCCTACTCTCTTCACCACTCTAAATGGTCCAGCTCCTCTAGCATGTAACTTTCTAACGATTCCAGGAGGAAACCGTTCAGGCCTTAACCTAATCATTACATAGTCTCCCTCATCAAAAGTTTTGACTCGCCTTTGAGAATCAACCAACTTCTTATAAGTTTCATTACTTAAATTTATTTTGGCATGAATTTCTTTATGCAAGTCTTTTATATGCTGTGCAAAAACTTCGGCAGACTCGGTGACTCGTGTGTGGACTGGTAAAGGAGCTAGGTCAAGAGGTGTGTGAGGTTTATAACCATGCATAATTTCAAATGGACTCTTACCTGTAGACCTATTGACCGAGTCATTGTATGCAAATTCAGCTCTAGGTAAGTACAAATCCCAGTTCCTAATGTTTTCACCAACAAGACACCTTAACAGATTGCCTAAACTACAGTTCACTACTTCGGTTGGCCATCAGTTTGGAGATGATAGGCAGTTGAAAACTTAAGTTTTGTCCCTAACTTATGCCAAAGGATTTTCCAGAAATAGCTGGTGAACCAGACATCCCTATCTGAAACAATGGTCTTAGGTAGGCCATGGAGTCGAACTATCTCATTAAAGAACAGGGTGGCTACCTTAGACACATCAAATATTTGGGAACAAGGCAAGAAATGGGCTATCTTGGAAAATCGATCGACTACAACACAGATAGAGTCATGCCTCCTCTGGATCTTAGGCAAACCTAACACAAAGTCCATGCTCACATCTTGCCAAGGACGATCTGGGACAGGGAGTGGGGTGTAAAGGCCGGTGTTCTGTTTTTGTTGTTTGGCAACAGCGCAGGTTCGACACCTAGCCACAATGTGTGCTACATCTCTTTTTAAGCTAGGCCAGAAAAAGTGGTCTTCAATAGCCAGGGTGGTCTTGTCTTTTCCGAAATGGCCAGCTAGACCTCCAGCATGAATTTCCCAAATCAAAAATTCCCTAATAGAAGTTCTAGGGATGTAAAGCCTATTCTTAAAGAACAGGAAGCCATCTAAAAGGGTATAATCCTTATGATCACTAGATGGTCCTTGAGTTAGATCCTGGTACGCAGTCTTAAAATCCGGACACGACTCATATTCCTCTTTGATCTGCTCAAACCCTACGACTTCAGCCCTAACAGAATTCAATAACAAAGATCGACGACTAAGGGCATCAGCTACCTTATTTTCTGTCCCAGCCTTATGTTTCAAAACAAAAGTATAGGACTGGATATACTCTACCCACTTAGCATGCCTAGGGTTAAGCTTCTTCTGGGAATTCAAGAATCTAAGAGCCTCATGGTCCAAAATAGCACAAATTCTTGCGGTAGCAAATAATGTCTCCAGTAACGCAAAGCTTGCACTACCGCATAAAATTCCTTATCATAGGTAGAATACCTAAGCTTAGCATCATTAAGTTTTTCACTAAAGAATGCTACGAGATGGTTCTCTTGGCTTAGGACTCCACCTATGCCTACTCCTGAAGCATCACAGGCAACCTCAAATACTTTAGAAAAGTCGGGTAACCTCAAAATGGATGCCTGGGTCATCCTATCCTTAAGATCTAGGAAGGCTTTATGGGCTGCTTTAGTCCACTGAAATTCTTCCTTCCTAATACAGTCTGTGATATGAGCAACTACAGTACTAAACCCCTTGATGAATCGCCTATAGAAGGTAGCCAAGCCGTGGAAACTTCTGACTTCATGCACACTGGTCGGCTCTGGCCATTCTACTATGGACCTAATCTTTTCTGGATCGGCAGCCACGCCGTCAGGGGTTACTACAAAACCAAGGAAGATAACTCTATTGGTCAAGAATTCATACTTTTTGAGATTACGTAGAGACTATCATTCCTCAAAACTTGGCAGACTTGTTTAAGGTGGCCTAGGTGGTCTGCAGGGGTCTTACTATAGATCAGGATGTCATCAAAATAGACCACTACAAACTTTCCTATGGAAGCTCTAAGCACCTGGGTCATTATCCTCATGAAAGTACTAGGAGCATTGGACAACCCAAAAGGCATAACAACCCATTCATAGAGACCATCCTTAGTTTTGAAAGTGGTTTTCCACTCATCCCCTGGTCTAATCCTAACCTGATGATAGCCGCTCTTGAGATCAATTTTAGAAAAAACCATTGCACCGGCCATCATATCTAGCATGTCATCTAGTTAGGGATGGGGAACCTATACTTGATTGTGATTTTGTTGATGGCACGACTATCAACACACATCCTCCACGTGCCATCATTCTTTGGGGTCAGAAGTGCAGGGACTGCACAAGGGCTAAGACTCTCTCTAATGAACCCCTTCCTCAACAATTCTCCAACCTGCTTTTGCAGTTCCTTATGCTCAGATGGATTCATCCTATAATGGGGCAAGTTGGGTAAAGTAGCTCCTGGGACTAAATCTATGGAATGCTGGATATCCCTAAGAGGTGGAAGGTGGTCCGGCAGATCCTAGGGAAAAACATCCTCAAATTCTTCCAACAAAGGTTTAACTTCCTAAGGAGGCTCCGAGGGTGTAGGAGTCCTAAGTTCCTTAGCAGTCAACATCCAAATAAGTGAACCACTATGAATTTCTTGTTCTAGATCCTTAGCACTAATTAGGTTCACTCCAGTCTTCATTTCTCTGACCTTATTGGGTCCTTTAGCTACCTTGTCCTTAGGAGGGACTGAATGGATTGTGATTTTTTTCCCATTAAAACTAAAGACACAGGTATTGGATTTTCCTAAGAGGGTGGCATCATGATCATATAACCAAGCTCTTCCAAGAATTATACTGCTCACCCCCATGGGCAAGACATCACACCAAATCTTCTCTAGATAGGATTGCATTTGGATTTGGACCTGACATCTAGACTGGATGGGTATAGAGGTAGAGTCTACCCAAGAAACCTTATAGGGGTTGGGGTGGGGGACTGGGGTTAAGCCTAACATTTTGACTGTGCTAGTAGAAATGCATTCACACAGCTCCCACATCTATGATGATCTTACATACCTTATCCCCTAGTTTAAGGAAAGTCTGTAGGATGTTAGTCCTACGCCAATCCTCCTGAACTCTATTCTGGGACAGGATGCATCTCACAACCCCTAACTGGTCAGACTCTGTGGATTCCTCCTCTCCTTCATACTCATCGACCAAATTCATTCCGGCCTCATAAACTTCTTCTTCAAATTCTTCATTGGGCCCGGAATTCTCTTCCTCTCCTTCTTCTATGTAAAGGGATCTACGAGGGCACTGGCTAGAAACATGACCTACCCTATGGCACTTAAAACAAGCTATGGCTGTGCACTGGCTGGAGATATGACCGGGCTTCTGGCACTTAAAATAGGTGATACTAGGGGTTCTCTGGGTGTCAGGTGCCTTACCTTTGTCCATGGGCCTAGGGGTGGGAATACCCTGACTAGGTTTGCTAGGGGTAACTTGGCTAGGTCCATTTCTTGGGATTGGGGCACTAACCCTAGAAGGCATGGGTCCTCTCTGAAACTTCTCAGTATTCAGTGCAATCTGATAGGCTTGGTCTAGGTCAGTAACCTCTCTCAGAAACAACTCTCTCTTAATGTCTTTCCTAAGTCCAGCCCTAAACCTAGACAAAGTGACCTCATGGGCTTCACTCACATCACATCTCATCAGGTATTCATCAAAGGTGGTTATGTAGTCTGATACAGATCGGTTCCCTTGTTTCAAAGTCTGCCATTGGTCTAACAGATTCTGCTGGTATGAAATAGGTAGGTACTTATCTCTAAGTTTCTCTTTCATACCTTGCCAAGTGGTTATGGGCTCTACATTTCGTCTTCTAGTGGTTAGCTCAATGTTCCCCCAGTATAACCTAGCTTGACGTACTAACTTCATCTTGGCAAACTTGAACTTCCTTTCCTCAGACATGGCATACCACTCAAAGTACTGGTCCATCTCACCCTCCCAATCAGAATACACCTTAGGGTTTAAGCTACCATCAAAAGTGGGTGCATCTAATTTGATGTTCCGAATGAACCTATCATCTCTATCTTCAGGCTCTGGGTCAGGCCTCCTATGATTAGGTTCAGGATCTCTGTATAAAGGTCTTCTAGGCTCCTGGTGTGGGTAAGGTTGAGGCACATTAAAATCTGGGTCAGGAGTCTAATTCTGATGCCTAGGTTCCTCAAGTACTTGGATTCGATCCCTAAACTGGGTAAAATTCTCATTCATATCCTAACTCAATTTGTTCATACTTTCAGTAAGAGCTCTAACCATGGCCTCTAAATCAGGTTGGGCTTGACCAGGTTGGTAGGGTACTCCATTCCGGGTAGACATGATGATGCAAGCAAGCACACCAAATGAGACTCGACTGAAATGACTACGGGCTAACAAGACCTAGAGCCCAAACTAGATGCCCAATCAGAGTGGCAAGCTAGCCTGTAGTAACTCGGGACTCAGCCAGGCATGTGTAAGGGGAGTGTTAGATCCCTAATTGCCAATCCTAGACACCAATCAGTGATTGGCCAGGTAGGCGGACCAGCACACAAGCCCTTCGGGATAGAATCCCTGAACCACCATTCTAGACACTGAGTACAAAGCACACACAGAGTAACTAGACAAACTGACTCAACACTAGCATAGACCCGACTTGTTGGTGTCCCTAGCCCACTAGGGCAAATTAAGTCTAATAAATTTTAAAATTAGGCTTAGGATCGAATGAATGGGTGGTGGTTTTGGGCTAAGGAGAGGTTATCAACTCCTCCCCTTATCTTAGATGCTCAATTGCCCTTAAGATGAATTAGGAGATGATCATTCAAAAAAAATTGAAATGTAGAAACACAGAAATAGAGTTGCTGTAATTTAACTTTCAGAAATTTCACGAAAACCAATAAATTTCAGTAAAATTATGTAAAATATTTTCAATTATACTGGTTCTAGAAAAACAAAAATCATGTAATTTGGAGTTAACTACAATGAGAAACAATTCCTACAACAGTATAGTTACAGACTAAAAATAGAGTGCTTCCCCTGTTTACAATTCCTGCTACGAAGTTGTAACCCAGCGGATCCCCTATACACCCTAGGAACACCCCGTGGAATGGGAAGACAAGGTTTGCACCTCGCTTCATTCCTAGGACCGGACATCCTGGGGAGTCTACTTCGAGCAGACAAAGTAAAAGAGAGATACTCAAAACATGCAAGCAAATCAGAAACCCTAGACAGGGCTCTGATACCAAAATTGATGCAGAACAAAAGAGGAGATGATGCGATACGAAAGTAAATTAAGACTAATTCTTTTTTTTTGTTGTTGTTTTTTTTTAATATTTTCAGAAGTCGGCTTTGACTCAAAGGAAAGTTAAACTAAATTGAAAGAAACTATGTAATAATTGAAAGCACAATTTAAAGAAACTAGGTTATCAGAGTAGTTCAGAAGTAAAGGATCGCTGGGGGTTGAGAAACTCCCAGACCTAGGTTTTCGCTCTGAACTTTCAACAGGACAGAAGTAAAGAGAAGAGAAGGGTTACAGACCAGGTAATGATCTTCTCAGAGTTTAGTGGTAGGACTCTCTTGAGCAGATTGTTGGATCCCCGGATTCAGATATCTTCGTAATGGATCCTCCAATACTGATCCTTTGGCAGAGTTGGCTTCTCCTGAACTCAAGATCTGGGAAAGAAGAAAAACAATTTATGGAACCAGATACTCAAGGAAGGATTTACCAGATAGAAGAACTTGAAAGCTGATGTTGCTGAAATCCGGATTCTCCTAAAGGCTGATCTGACTTCCTCTGGGAATTGCTCTGAATTTGAAGTATCGGACTGGACCTGGATGCTGGTGGTCAGCCTTGACTTGGAGAGAGTGGACATGAGAGATGGGGTAGGCTAGGGTTTGGTGGAGTGAAGAGGATGATGGACGACTAGGGTTTGGAAGTGAAGTGGCTATCCTAGGGTTTTGGGTTGGAGATCTCACACCTCCTCAAGGTTCCTGGGGAACCCGGATTTACTCCCTCATGGAGCTCAACACCTGGATGCAAATGCGGAAGAGAGAAACACAAAGTTTGCTCACACATAAATTAGATTCATTCATCAAAATATATTTAAAACATACAAGAGGGGTTTAATTTATAGGACTTTACAAGAGAGCAGGGTTTTACATCTTCCCATGTGGGACTAATAGGATGGATCTTCAAATTAGGTTTGTAGAATCAATTCCCACACATATGGCCGGCCAAGAGGTTCCTAAAGTGTTGATTGGTGGCTCCAAAAGGTAAGTAGGTGGCGCCTCCTAGCCTTGCTCTTCAAGAGAAAATTTCTTTCCTTCCATGGCTCAACTCTTTTGGACACCTCCTTTTCTTTCTCCCTAAGTCATGGTTCTTCCCATCTTTGCTTTGGCTTTTTAGGCATGGATTGGGCGCCCCCTTGAAGTGCTCCCCAAGAAGTGCTTCTTTCTTTACATAGCTTGGCTCTTATGGAAATGTTTTGGCCGCCCCCTTGAATTGTGGATCCCAGATTATTTTCTCCTTAAGTGGCGCATGAGAGAAGGGACCTGCTATCTTATGGTGTGGGGACCAAAGCATACTGGATGAAGATGTGGTACCCCCTGGACTCAGGCGTGTGGCTGGGAGTGTGGCGCCCACTTGCTTGGTCTTGGGAGAAAATGTGACACCCTGGAGAAGACCTAGACCACTACTAGGACTTGAACTGAGTCAACATGACTCAACAAAATTTAAATTGCAGGGAAATACAGACTCAACTAAAATTGAGTTGACCATGTCAACCCTTATTACAAAACCAGAAAACCCTAATTCTTCGGGCAAGGTCAATCAGAGATCCAGATGGAGCCCTGAATCTTCTTCTGAGTCTGGTGCCCGCACCAAAATAGGGTACCATCAAAATCAGTAGCTAGCATTCTATATGAATTATGAAAAGGCAAAGGGCCAAGTCTTAAATATCTTAAGACTTGGGGCAGCCCTACTTATTTTAGAAATATATTTAGATATAAACTAAGTGCTAGGGCGGATAAATATAGGTCCATATATTATCCTCGAGAGGGTATTGGATACCTCTTTTATCATCCTACTAGATAAAAGATCTTTGTCAAAAGGCATGCCACTTTCTTGGAGAAGGAATTTATCCAAGGAGGTAATGGGAGGATACTTGAACTTAGTGAAGTTCAAGACCAACAACCACTCTTATAGACAACCAACTTGAAATTCCTCAATCACAAGTACCTATTAATCAAGTACAACCACAATACACACCTCCTCTCTTAGGTTAGAGAGAGTATAGGATGCACCTCTCAGATATGGCTTTATCATTGGAAATGATAATAAAACCAGCATCATTCAAGATGATGATCATGTGACCTATACGGAAGCTATCAAGATTAAAGACTCTAACAAACGACTTGATGCCGTGAAACATGAAATGGACTCCATGTATCTAACCAAGTCTGGACCTTGGTTGATCCACCCAAGGGAGTAAACCTAATAGGATGTAAATGGATCTTCAAAAAGAAGATTGGAGCAGATGGTCAAGTAGAAACCTATAAGGCTAGGCTAGTGGCAAAAGATTTCTGACAAAGACAGAATTAACTATGATGAAATATTTTTGCCAGTAGCCATGCTAAAGTCTATTAGGATTTTACTTGCTATAGCCACATACTATGATTATAAAATATAGTAAATATATGTAAAGACTACTTTCGTCAATGGGTATCTTGAGAAAAAAGTCTATATGTCATAGCAAGAAGGGTTTATCTCAAGTGGAAGGCCAAACCAAGTATGCAAGCTTAAAAAATCTATTTATGGATTAAAGCAAGCATTGAGGAGTTGGAACATCAGCTTTGATGAAACAATCAAAGAATTTGGTTTCATCAAAAATATGGATGAACCATGTATGTATAAGAAGACAAGTGGGAGTGCCATTGTCTTCTTGATATTGTATGTTGATCACATACTTATAATTGGGAATGTTTTTTCAATATTATAATCAGTCAAAGCTTGGCTATCTAAAAGTTTTTCGTGAAAGATTTAGGAGAAGCATCCTATATACTAGGTATAAAGATCTATAGAGATAGATCTAAGAAGATGCTTAGCTTATCCCAATCTAGGTTCATTGATATAGTATTGAAAAGATTCAATATGGAGGAAAATAAAAGGGGTTACTTGCTTATGAGTCAAAGTATATATCTTTCTAAGAAGATGTCTTTTAAGATACTTGAAAAGAGACAAAGGATGAGTAAGATTCCTTATTCTTCCATTGTAGGATCAGTCATGTTTGCCATGTTCAAGCAAATTCTAGGCTGATCCAGGAGAGGATCATTAGAAAGCTATGAAAAATATTTCTAAGTACCTTAAAATGACTAAAGATGTTTTTCTAATATATGGAGGATCATATTTAAAACTAAAAGGCTATACTAACTCTAGTTTTCAATCAGATCTAGATGATAGTAAATCTATATCAGGATATATCTTTACTTTATATGGAGGTCTAGCGAGTTGGAAAAGTATCAAGCATTAAACTGTTGCTAACTTAGTTATTGAGGCAGAATACATAGCTATTAATTAAGCTACTAAGGAAACTATTTGGTAAAGAAGTTCATCTCAGAGTTGGGTATAGTTCCTATGATACAATAATCAATGCCACTTTATTATGATTATACTAGAGCAGTTGCACAAGCTAAGGAACCAAGGTCTTATCAAAAGTCCAAGCACATCCTAAGGTACTTTTATCTTGTTCGTGAAATCATTAAAAGACAAGATATGGTTTTGGAATGAGCAGATATAAAAAATAACATAGCTGACCTATTTACTAAGACCCTTCCTCAACAGTAATTTAATGACCATTTAGATTGTATGGGAATTAAATACAAGGGTGATTGGCTTTAGTACAAGTAGGAGATTGAAAGAATAGTGCCTTGAAAGCTAATATATTTCCTATATAATAGGAGCTTTTCTATAAAATTTTATCAACTCATGTATGATATTATATTAATAAAAAAGCATTTTGATTCATCATATATTATGTCTGAAAGTAAAACGGGGTTGTGAGTGCGTACATTTAGCATGCAACAGCATAGGGAGCAGGTATGAATTTTAAAATAATTTTAAAATAACAGCGAAAATAACCTACTATGCACAGGATCTAACATATTCAAGATGCATGTACTAGGCAAAAGAAGGCATGAAAAGGGCATGTAATATTTATAAATAATTTAATAAACCTAGATCTAGGCATGCATGAGAAATTAAAATACAAATTTTACCTTATTCCTGCTTGGAATAAAACAGCGATAATGCTGAAATAGCTGGAATATCTGGAATAAATTTATTCCAGTCTTCTTCTTCCAGCAAGCGTTTGGAACGTTGTTTTTCTTTCTCTGTTCCAATAGTAGCAAACCCAAACCAAAATGAGAAATTGTTGGTCTCTTCTCCTGCAACAACAGCAAGGGAAATGCTTGATTGTTCTTGCTTCAAGGGAGAGCTAATGGATCAATCTTCCAATGTTGCCGAAGATCTCTTCACCCAGAAATTTTAGAACCTGCAACCAAAAATAGGGGAAAGGAAAACTAGCACCAAGGGAGGTACAATCTGCTCCCAGGTGCTCAAGTGAACACCCTCTAGAGGGGGGACACGCCTGGGGCTCCTCAGATCCGGTTCTTGCACGATGCTAGTCACCGAAAATCTCGAAACGGTGAGAGGGAGGATGGAAGAAACAAAACACTTTGTTCTGTGATTTTGTTTTCTCCAAAACAATACTATCCTCCACCAATTGAGCACCAACAAAAACAGGGGATTTGGAACTCTTTCTCTCCCAATCTCTCAACAAAACCACAGCCCAAAACACCGGTTGAAAGAAGAATGAATCTCTCCAAGGAATAATACATGCTAAGTTTTCTCATCGCCCAGAATTTATAAACAGCGTGAAACAAAGAAAATGCTGATTTAGGGAGCCGAGGAGACCTCCTGGGAAAATGAAAGGGCAGCAGGTTTCAGGACGAATCAACTTCATCATCAAGGAAGCAATGAAGAGCCATAAATTGGTGATTTAATTTCAGCCAAAGGAGAAGAAAAGATGCTTTGAAAACCTTGTTGACCCAAGCCATGCATTACCGTGTGGAAGGTTCAAAGCCAGTTCACAACCGGTTCAAAAATTCCCAAACCGATTCTAAACCAGTTCATGATTCAATTAGATCAAAATCTAATTAATAAAAGGCTTGGTCAAGTCCTGGTCACCCAGAAACAATTCCTGGTGGACCCGAACAAATCTGATTGACCCAAAACTGGGTCAATCCAAAGAGTGCTCAATCAAACCGTTACCAAAATGATTCCTAATCATTAATCGGTACCTGGATCAGGGAGAGATCCTCTATGGCATGTGACCTCATAGGTTCGAACCTAGGCGGTAGCACTTGAATATTCCAGTACCAGCACAAGAGACCATTTAGCAATGGGTCCTGGCATCCGGATAGGTCGAAGATACGAGAGCAATCAATCGAACCTCTGGCATATGGTTACCGTATAATTCATCCCTTTGACCTCCAATGCTCAAGTTGACCTAGGGTTAGACTGCCAATCCTAGCTGAGTCAATCCACAACATGTCTCAATCTTGCGAGTCCAGCGACTCCTCACTAGGACTACCTCGATCGAGGATTGTTAAATTGAGACACTGCGAGACATTCAATCCAAACTATTTGGACAGGTCAATTCCATCTTGGTCCACCCTGCTCCACAAGTACTTGCCTATACCCAGAAACCTTCCGTCACTGGATTAGAAATCCAGGTAGTCTGGCACCAAAGCACAGGAGTTGCTTGCAAGATACCATGATGATCTCAGGTCAGAGGGACACATATACCCATATCCAATCGTGAGTATCCCTTTGGCAGAAAGGGGCTACATGGAGTCACGTTCAATGAGATATCATATATCCCACTTATAGATCACATCAGTGCCACCACACTCCTTTGGTCAAGAGGACAACCAAATGATGTGAACCACAACAACCTATACTTGATACATTATCGTCCAGTACAATGTATCCTTTGGTCGTGAACTTGGTTTAAGGACCACTCGATATATCCTCTCTATATCGAAGTCAATGTAGTCCTAAGGACTTCATTACAAGGAAAAGTAAGAATGTGATGAGCTGCCAAAATAATTTTTATTAATTCATATAAAGAGTACAATACTCAGCATAACCGCCTACAGCCTAGGCGATTGGCTTTGGGACACAATTTCCAACAACTCCCACTTGTACTAAAGCCAATCAGAACAGTATCTAATAGCCATTTCCCTTTTACAAAAGTCAAACTCTTTTATTTCGAAGGCTTTAGTAAAAATGTCGATCAGTTTTTCCTTTCCATCGATCTTCATAATATTGATGTCGCCTTGTTCTACGATTTCTTGTACGAGGTGGTAGCACCGCAGAATATGCTTGGTGTGGTGATATGCTTTCGGCTCCTTAGCTTGAGCAATGGCTCAAGTGCTATCACAGTACACTAGAATAGAACCATCTAGAAAAGATGACACCCCTAGCTCTCCAAGGAACTTCCGCAACCACACAGCTTCCTTCGCTTCATCTGATGCTGCAAGGTCTCTACCTCGCAAACCAAGTCTGCAACTATCGCCTGCTTGGGACTTTTCCAGCAAATCACTCCTCCATTCAGGGTAAATACAAACCTTGACACACTCTTGCTATTATCTCTGTCTGACTGGAATTTGGAGTAAGTATACCCCACAAGTTTCAAGTCAGATTCTCCATAAATCAGCCATTGGTCTTTAGTATTTCTCAAATACTTCAGGATTGATTTAACCACCTTCCAATGCACCTCACTTGGGTCAGACTGGTATCTGCTCACAACTCCTAGTGAGTATGCCATATCTGATCTAGTACATGTCATAGCATATATGATAGAGCTTACTACAGAAGCATAAGGTACTCTACTCATGCGCTCTCTTTCATCAGGAGTTGTCGCACAATCCTTCCTGGAAAGAGTATTCCAGAACCTATCGGAAGATAACCTTTTTTAGAATTTTTCATGCTGAACCGTTTCAGCACGATATGAATGTACGTAGACTGGGACAATCCCAGAACCCTCTTAGATCTATCTTTATAGATCTTCATACCCAGTATGTAAGAAGCTTCATCCAAGTCTTTCATGGAGAACTGAGATGATAACCATACCTTTATTCCGTGTAATGCTGCGACATCATTTCCGATTAAGAGAATATCATCAACATATAGTACCAGGAATATAATCACAGAACCATTAATCCACTTATAGATGCACGATTCTTCTCCATTCCTAACGAAGCCATATGATTTGATACACCTATCAAACCATAAGTTCCAACTTTGAGATGCTTGCTTGAGTCTATAAATGGACCTTTGCAACTTGCATACTTTTGACTCATCTGAGGATGTGAACCCTTCAGGCTGTATCATATACACCTCCTCTTCTAACTCCCCATTTAGGAAAGCAGTTCGGACATCCATCTGCCATATCTCATAATTAAAATATGCTGCTAAAGCAAGCATGATCCGAATGGACTTGAGCATTGCCACAGGGAAGAAAGTCTCATCATAATCGATACCATATCGCTGATGATACCCCTTGGCAACTAGACGGGCTTTATAGGTCTCCACCTTCTCATCGCGCCCCTTTTCCTCTTGAAGATCCACTTGCACCCAATGGGTTTTATCCCTTCAGGCAGATCAACCAATGTCCATACATTATTGATTTCCATGGACTCCATTTCGGATCGCATGGCTCCAAGCCATGCCTCAGAGTTAGATCTCTGAAGTGCATCCATATAGGTGATCGGATCCTCATTGTTCTCATCGAGCTCAATGGGATCGCCATCCTGGACCAAGAAACCGTAGTATCTGTCCGGCTAACGCAGTACTCTACCGGATCTCCTAATAATGGGTTATGCATGTGATCCAATCACAACCGGTTCTATGATGTCCTTAGAGTGTGCAGGTTCTTCTACTGGCTGAACTTCACCAAGTTCAATCTTAGAGGCTACAGTCCCTTCTCCAAGGAACTCCATTTCCAAAAAGATAGCCCTAAGAGCGACGAACACTTTCTGTTCATCCTCCAAGTAGAAGAAATACCCTTTGGTTTCCTTAGGATAACCAATAAACAGGCACCGATCAGACCTAGGACCAAGTTTATCCGAGTCTAAATGCTTTACATAAGCCGGACAACCCCAGACCCGAAGATGTGAGATTGAGGGTTTACGTCCAGTCCACATCTCATATGGAGTGGAGACAACATATTTACTCGGAACATTATTTAACAAATGACAAGCTGTCTCAAGTGCATATCCCCAAAAGGATAGCGGCAGAGTTGCAAAGCCCATCATCGATCGAACCATGTCTAACAGGGTTCGATTCCTCCTTTCGGACACACCATTCAACTGTGGTGTTCCTGGAGGAGTCCACTGAGAGAGAATCCCATTCTCCTCAAGGTATGTCAAAAACTCACCAGATAGGTATTCACTGCCTTGATCAGATTGAAGGATTTTAATAATTTTTCTAGTTTGTTTCTCTACTTCATTATGATATTGTTTGAACATTTCAAATGACTCAGATTTATGTCTCATCAAAAAGACATAACCGAACCTCGAAAGGTCGTCTGTAAATATAATAAAATATCTGTATCCACCTCTGGCACTAACTGTCATGGGTCCACATACATTAGTATGTATGAGACTCAGAAGTTTTGTAGCTCATTCACCTTTTTAGTAAAAGGTGACTTGGTCATTTTACCAAGTAAATAGGATTCACAAGTAGGTAGTGATTCAGAATCATTGACCATGAGAAGACCATTTCCTCTAAACTTGTTTATCCTATTCTGGTTTACATGACCTAGCCTACAGTGCCAAAGATATAGATCACTGACATTTTCTAACCTTGGATATTTGCTAGATGTGTACATTACACAAACAGGCCATGACAGTGCATAAATGCCATTATTTAACTTAGCTTTCATTATCATAGAGTTATTCAAAATAACTTGGCAAATATCTCCTTTTATTGATAGTTCAAAATCATAATTGGCCAAAAGGCCTACAGAGATTATGTACATAATGAAACTAGGACAGTAATGACAGTCGACTAACTCGACAGCACAGGACTCAAAGACAAGTCTCAAAACATCGATCGCTAGTACTGGAACACGATTTCCATTCCCAATGCTCAGGAACTATTTCCCATCCTCGAATCTCTTGCTAACTTGCAGTCCCTGTAACGAATTACAAACATGAATAGGACTACCGGTATCCAATACCCAGTTAGCAGTATCACAAATAGAGAAATTACAAGGTTTTATCATATAAACACCTTGTCCAGCAATCTGCTACTTTCCCTTCCTAGGCCTATTCGGATCTAGGGATGCTAGGTAAAGAGGAAAGTTCCTCTTCCAGTGTCCCCACTTCTTGCAATAGAAGCACTCTGCATTACACTGGTCAGCTTTCACTTTCTTGGTCTGACTCGGGCTAGGAGCATTCAGCACCTTCTTTTCCTTCCTTTTATTCTTCCCTTTCTTAAAGGGACGACGACCTCTAGAACCTCCCACTAAATTCACCACCCCCTTGTTCAGTTGGTGGTCTTTCTCGAAAGTCTGCAATAATCCCATCAAACCATGGTAATTATCTACAGGCTTGTTCATTCTGTAATGGTCGAGAAAGTCAAGATAAGAGGAGGGCAGAGAATTCAAGATCGCATCCTTGTCGAGCTGTTCATGCAAGGGACATCCGAGCTTGCCCAACTTTTCAATTCACTCGATCATGTACATACATGATCAGTGACAGAACCACCATTCGGCATCTTGGCATTGTAAATGGCACAAGACACTTTGTACCGCTCTACATTGTCCGGCGTGCCAAAAGATTCTTCAACTTTTGAAGAATCTTATCAGGTTGGGCCTCCTCGAACTTGTGATTAAACTCGTTGTTCATACCCGCTAGCATGATGCATCAGATAGTAGTCCGATCAGAAACCCACTTTTGATAAGTGTCCTTGACCGAACTCTGAGCATTGGCATAGGGAATTTCAGGTGCCGGATTCGTTATCACATAAAGGATCCGTTCATGCTCTAGGACAATCCTCAACTTTTGATACCAACTATCAAAGTTGTGACCCTTTAACTTCTCGTTATTGAGAAGTGACCAGAGTGAAAGATTTGAAGTCATCTGAAAGGAAAAAAAACAAGACCATATTAGATTATGAATTAATTGATTAGCCAAAAGACTTGGACTTTAGTCTAAAGGTCTCTCCCACTAATTTTTCAAATTGGGAGCTTCTAACTCCAATCAATGAAATCACTATTTCAAAGTGGGTACTGAAATCCAATAGACCATGTATGAGCCCGACTATGGCCAGCTCATCCATACGCGCCTAAAGGTAGGTTCACCAACCAATTGCTTCCCTAAGCAATTTCCAATAATTTATTTTGCCCTAGAGATCACCCCAATCGGCCTAGGGGCCTCCTATTGCGGGTCTTCGGTTAGGTCCAACCATTAATATGATAAATCCAATACTTCAGCCAACAAATGACCAAGCCCGACTAAGGCTGGCTCACCTGACCACCGTTAATAAGGTTGCACTGAACCATCATCTATGAGAGAGTAACTCCAATAACCGGATGCACACCCGTTCTATGGAACTGTCGATGAACACCAAGTTAAAGGACACATTACTAACCCACTTAATGGGAGGCTAAGGTACCATCAACTCTTTGGCTTAGTCTTTTTCAGGACCTAATAATTTTAGAGGATTTTAGGTTATGACAGATGAATAAGAGAAGAACATGGATCATCCTCCCACTGAACAAATCAGTTTTCAAGAGGGTTGAACCAATTCAACAATTGATCCATGGGCACCTACCGATCAGTCAGATTGATCAACCTGGGTGACAAGGGTTAACTCAAGTCAATGAGCTTTTCTAATCAGTCCTGGTCGACACGATTAGCCAGGTAGGTGAGATCATGGGTGAGTATCCATCATTAACCATCTTTGCTATACACCAACCAAGTTGGCCAAGAAAGAGGTAGCCTCACACAACCATGATCACAATGCCAAACCTACCTCGACATCAACCGGTTTACCAAACTCTATTAGACTAGCCTAAAGACTCGGGCTTCCACGGAGCCACTAATTAGATCCATTTTAGATGAATGGACTAACTTATCTAACTATTAGATCGTTCTAAAAGAAGGACATTAATCAACTTTTGATTAGTCTTCTTATTATCCAATTCAACTAAACATAGGTCTAACCCAAATTATGGTCCCAATTAGACAGCTAACCTAATTAACCCAATTGGCTTATTTAAATGACATTAGGTTTCATAAACCCTAAAATAACTTGTCATTTAATTTAATCATACAATTCAAAATTGTTTGAATATAAGCCAATATTTTAATTAAAATAATTTTAATTAAACCATGTAAAACTCCTTTTACATCAAATTTCATGCATCATATCTAGTCATATTCTTTTATAAATATTACATTCCAAAAATATATCTGAATTAAAATAATTTTAATTCCTTTGATTTCCTTAAAGGATCCTTCTGAAGAGGCCAACACAGATGAACCGCATCGTTCCAAAGATACACAGTCATGGTGAAGGTCTCAACTAGGTTCCTAAAAGTACTCCCTAATCATACCCTATGATTAAGATACATATACATATCAAAAGATTAAACAGTTTAATCTACAATACATATGATCAAAATATGTTACACCAGAACCTGGCTCTGATACCACTAAAAATAAAACAGGATTGTGAGTGCCTACACTAAGCATGCAACAGCACAGGGAGCAAGTATGAATTTTAAAATAATTTTAAAATAATAGTGGAAATAACCTACTCTGCACAGGATCTAACATATTCAAGATGCATGTACTAGGCAAAAGAAGGCATGAAAAGGGCATGTAATATTTATAAACAATTTAATAAACCTAGATCTAGGCATGCATGAGAAATAAAAATACAAATTTTACCTTATTCCTGCTTGGAATAAAAAGGGATAATACTGGAATAGCTGGAATATCTGGAATAAATTTATTCCAGTCTTCTTCTTCCAGCAAGCATTTGGAACGTTGTTTTTCTTCCTCTGTTGCAACAACAGCAAACCCAAACCAAAATGGAAAATTGTTGGTTTCTTCTCCTGCAACAACAGCAAGGGAAATGCTTGATTGTTCTTGCTTCAAGGGAGAGCTAATGGATCAATCTTCCAACATTGTTGAAGATCTCTTCACCCAGAAATTTTAGAACCTAAAACCAAAAATAGGGGAAAGAAAAACCAGCAACAAGGGAGGTACAATCTGCTCCCAGGTGCTCAAGTGAACACCCTCTAGAGGGTGGACATGCCTGGGGCTCCTTAGATCCAGTTCGTGCGATTCTAGTCGCCGGAAACCTCGAAACGATGAGAGGAAGGATGGAAGAAACAAAACACTTTGTTCTGTGATTTTGTTTTCTCAAAAATAGTACTATCCTCCACCAATTAAGCACCAACAAAAATAGGGGATTTGGAACTCTTTCTCTCCCAATCTCTCAACAAAACCACAACCCAAAACACCGGTTGAAAGAAGAATGAAGCTCTCCAAGGAATAATACATGCTGAGTTTTCTCACCGCCCATAATTTATAAACAGCGTGAAACAAAGAAAATGCTAATTTAGGGAGCCGAGGAGACCTCCTGGGAAAATGAAAGGGCAGCAGGTTTCAGGACGAATCAAATTCATCATCAAGAAGCAATGAAGAGCCATAAATTGGTGATTTAATTTTAGCCAAAGGAGAAGAAAAGATGCTTTGAAAATCTTGTTCGCCCAAGCCATGCATTACCATGTGGAAGGTTCAAAGCCGGTTCACAATCAGTTCAAAAATTCCCAAACCAATTCTAAATCGGTTCATGATTCAATTAGATCAAAATCTAATTAATAAAAGGCTTGGTCAAGTCCTGGTCACCCAGAAACAATTCTCGATGGACTTCAACAAATCTGATCGACCCAAAATTGGGTCAATCCAAAGAGTGCTCAATCAAACCATTACCGAAATGATTCCTAATCATTAATCGGTATCTGGATCAGGGAGAGATCCTCTATGGCATGTGACCTCATAGGTTTGAACCTAGGCGGTAGCACTAGAATAATTCCAGTACCAGCATAAGATACCATCTAGCAATGGATCCCGGCATCCGGATAGGTCGAAGATGTGAGAGCAATCAATCAAACCTCTGGCATATGCTTACCATATAATTCATCTCTTTGACCTCCAATGCTCAGGATGACATAGGGTTAGACTTCTAACCCTAGCTGAGTCAATCCGCAACATGTCTCAACCTCGCAAGTCCAGTGACTCCTCACTAAGACTACCCCGGCCAATGATTTGCTAAATTGAGACACTGCGAGACATTCAATCCAAACTATTTGGATAGGTCAATTCCATCTTGGTCCACCATTGCTCTACAAGTACTTGCCTATACCCAGAAACCTTCCATCACCGGGTTAGAAATCTGGGTAGTCCGGCACCAAAGCACAGGGAGTTGCTTGCAAGCTACCATGATGACCTTAGGTCGGAGGGACACATATACCCATATCCAATCGTGAGTATCCCTTTGGAAGAAAGGGGCTACACGGAGTCACGTTCAATGAGATATCATATATCCCACTTGTAGTTCACATCAATATCACCACACTCCTTTGGTCAAGAGGACAACCAAATGATGTGAACCACAATAACCTATACTTGATACATTGCCATCCAGTATAATGTATCCTTTGGTTGTGAACTTGGTTTAAGGACTACTCAATATATCCTCTCTATATCGAAGTCAATGTAGTCCTAAGGACTTTATCACATGAAAAGAGTTTATTACAAGAAAAGTAAGAATGTGATGAGCGGCCAAAATAATTTTTATTAATTCATACAAAGAGTACAATACTCAGCTCAACTACCTACAGCCTAGGCGATTGGCTTTGGGACGCAATTTCCAACAATGTCTTATACCTTTTTATTTTAAAATTATGATGAACCACATAAATTAGGACAAAAAATTTAGGGTTATAATGAGTTCATAATAGTGAGACCTAAATTTTTATAAATCTTAATCTAAAATATTCTCACTCGTAGGATCATCAAGTCAGGGATTGATGTTTCCAAAAAGACTGGCACATCTTATGTTTGTTCGATTGAGAGAGTGGTTGGTCTCATGAACACTTGTATATAGACACTAATACAAGGATGTGGGTGCTCATCTGGGAATGAGCCCATTTAATTGATCTGTTATGAGAATATCTTATGAAAGTCTTACTTACTTATCAAAAGATGGTTCTCTTATTGGGAGTTATGCAAATGATCCTTAGACCTGAGATCACTATAAAATCTTATGCACATGAATCTATATTTTGGTTCATACTCATTCATGACTAAGTCATGTACGGGGTGTTCATGGATATGAAAAATTGTATATGAAGGTTGTGAGCAGGTTAATAAGGAATCGATTACTCCTAGTAAGAGGAATATTTATCCCATATGATTTCATCAAATGGTGACTCAAGAAGTCTTTAATGAAAGTAAGATAAAATTAGAAATGATTTCTAAGCTTTCATTAACTGAGTATTCATTATTAGATTGAGATTCAAATGAATAAAGCATTAGGGTTTGACGAGTTTCCATATCCATCGCTTATTCGGGATAAAGGGAGATCAAATGATTGAATTGCATGGTAAATTGCCACTGAAGGATATTTTAGTAATTTCTATAAAATTCTTTATCTTCTAGGTAGGCATAATTGTTGCTAGATGTCAATTATCTCTTGTAAATCTTTATGAATTAAATTGATTGAATTCATGAGTTAATTTGAAATATGGATCAAATTAGCAAATATAGTTGCTTGATTTGACCTAATTCAATTAGTAATTTCTAATTGAACTAAATCAACATGAACCTAGATCTACTATTAGCTAAATGTGGAGTCCAAAGGATCACACATGCTAAGGAATTGGTCAAGGAAGTCAATTATATTTTTATTAGGATCATAGGATCCTAATTGGCTAGCTAATTGACATACTAGCATATATTGGCTATCCTAACTCCTAACCCAATTGGATTGGGTTTAAATGCTTGCTATTGGGCTAACTAATTTAAGTGGGCCTTAAATTGGGTTGAGCCTTAAGTGAGTCAGCCGAATTAAATTTCTTCTAGAATTTATAGTCCTTATCCATGCTTAGAACTAAGAGTCCCAAGGACTTGGAACTTTTGGCACCAATATTAACATGCACCATTTCAAAGGATGCAGAAGGACCAAGAGTCCTATAATTAAATCATTTTTTGCTAATAATGCTTAGCCCCTATCCTCTCTCCTCCACATCCATTAGGATTGGTTTTGACTAATCAAATGGATAATCTTTGGGCATAAATTTCATGTGAGCACATGAAAGGTTGCGATGCTTGGTTTATATAGTGCATGTAATGGACAACAGTCCTTCTGATTGTTAATCATCTTTTTCTAAATAAGACTCTCTTGATTATATACCTATTGGGTGTTTTAACCTGATCGTACACCATATGGAAGGACTGGAAAAATACTAGTTTTATGAAGAGTTGCGATAAGCAACTCTAGGCACAAATATGTTATGAAACACTACATATTTATGGCTTCATATAGTATCTTTCTGTCTAGAGACTCCTTTTGCTTGAAAGGTGTTCTTTAATATATTAAATATTAGATAAAGGGCTGACAAAAAGATGCTTTTGGCACCTCCTCTCTAACTATTTAATGGCTTCGATGGTTGAAGCAAAGGCATCCAAAGTTTGTCCTAACAACTCTCTTTCTTTCCTTGTTAGGACAAGTCTTTTATTTTCAAGACAAGTCCACCAATTTAAGACAAGGGCTTAGGAAGAGTATTAGAAAGGATAATAAGATAATAAGAGAGGTTTCAGAGAAGTTTTGAAGTGGTCTTAGAGGGGAAAAGATCCTAGAAGAGAGGAAAGGCTGCTAAAGAAAGAAATGCTACTAAAAGAGAATCTAGTCAAGCAAGAAGTAGGACTACTTTCTTGATCTAGTTTCTATGTGGATCATTTCTAGAGGGCATACACTTATGTGCCTAGTAGTGCCTAGTAGAATTAAGGATATAAGCATTACAGGTATTTTTATATCCTAATATATTGCCTTGTTAGTTAATATAATCAAGGGATCCTAGGTTTAGGATTTCTTTTGACTAAGATTTTAATGATAAATTTTTTGAAATCATGTCTTCCGCTGTGCTACCGTAGACCAGTATATTCCTCCCACTATTGATGATGAAGTGATAGTTGCCTCTCTAGCTTTGACTTGGTCACTGACTCCTCCGGTGCCACTGATAAGTGCATAAATCTATCAAAAAAAGCATCAATTTATAGATCAAATTATCTTTATTTTTTAGAATTGATGCTTTTTCCTATATTTTGCAAGAAAGAAGTGCACCATAACAAAGAGCTCGATCTTCAGGCCTAAAGGATACAAATTAGAGTCCAAATAGTGAATAATTAGAGCCCAACACCCATCTTAAAGGTGGCCCAAAAAGCCCACATGCTTCCAGACACCATGGACCAGCTAGCTTGGTCCATAAGAAGCCTTCTGTGGTCCACCAATGAACTTGAAGGATATTTGAGACCAAATTCATCAATGGATTTGAAGGCTTTTTGGGCCAGAATTATAGCTAGATTCATCTAGAATTTAAATTTCTTTATTTTTTTTAGTCCCACATTCGAAAAATTAAACAATCCTTCTCCCCTGATACCTTTAAAAAGGCCTGTATACTTTATGAAAAAGATACTTCCTAGTTTCTTCCACCCTTTCAACATATGAGAAGGAGAGTGAGCTGAGAGAAAAAGAGCCTTTATCAGGTTCTAAAAAAAAATTATTTTTTAACTCCAAGCCCCGTTAATGGCTTAGGAGTTAAATATTTTTGTAATTAGATTTTTTTTAGTAGTAAAATTTTATTCTTCTTGTTTCAATTATTTTCTTGAAATTTTAATTTTAGTACTAGGATAGTTTAAATTCTTATAATTTAATTTTTTTAATTTAATTTCTATAATTAGGCTAGTTTAATTTTTGTACATCTTTAAATTCTATAATTTAAATTTTAGCAAGTAGTGTAGAATTTATTTTATATTTTTAAATAATCTTGAAGTGTTAATTTAGATCATGTTTGGCTAAGAAAATCTCTTAGGATTGTGATGAAGCTAGATTATGATTAGAAACCCTTTCTTAAGTCTCTTCTTGGGCCTTTAATTTTTTTTAGAGTCTATCTTTCTGTTTAATTTTTTGCTAAGAGACTTGATGGGCTATTCTTGGGTTTCAATCCCTTCATAGTTTATACTTGATTCGATGCAAGAAGGGTAATAGATAGAAGGCTTACAATATTTTTAAATCCTTTTCTCTTCTCCTTGTGGAAACCTTGATGGATTATTATTGTATTAGAGAATCTCTTCATAACCCATACTTGGTTAACATAAAGAAAAAAGTTGAAAGGATATTATGAGAGAAATCATAGAAAGGCTCTCTAAGTCATTGGTCTAGTGGATTTAAAAGCCCTAGATCTTTAGATTATTTATCTTTATGATTTAACTAATTTTTGCTTTAAGTAGAAAGTAAAAAAATAATCTCTCCCCATCTTTGTTAAAGTTTGACTGAGCAAGGTTTTGAACATAGTTCAAATACCCAATTCCTGGTGGAATTGACCCGTACTTGCTAGACATGGTACCCTACACACCGTGAGCTTGCGATTTAAATTTAAAATACATCAGACAATCTCAGTGCCATCTCTAGTGGGGGGGCCAAGGCATCTAAGTCCTCTAGCTTGGGTGGGCCCCTTGGGGTCTGATGGGCTTTTGGTGATGATGATGAATACATTAAGATGGGAGCGAAGGTGAAGCCATTCATCTCCATTTTTAGCAATAAGAGATTAGCCAAGAGGCTAGTCGACATGATCCTCCTACCTAGAGATCAAGAGGAGTGAAGGTCTTGACTAGTAGATGAGATCTTTACTAACTTCTTTCTTCAACTACTTGAAGTGTTCTTTAGCCTATGTTTTGTCAATTACTCTGAATCTTAGGTAGTGAACCTATAATTTTTATTTCTTTGTAGCTTGCCCATGATGTCTTCATCATCAAGGAGACATACAGTGAGTCCGCCAAATTAAAGGACTCCCTTAAGGACAAGGTAGAGGCTACCAAAGTGTAGGTCAAGGCCTTGGATGATTTGAGGAAAGCAGGTGAGGCCTGAGAGGTCAAACACAAGGAGGAGATACGAGCCTCTAAGAATGTTATTCAGGAGTTGGAAGCCCGAATAGTGGAGAAGGATGTGGAAATGGCCAAGGGGCAGGACTACACCATCGAGCTGCAGACCAAAATGACTGCCATGCACTTGCATGAACCTGAGGACACCAATGAGGAATGACTTGACAAAATTTCATAATATTAGGTTTATATGAGGGGGCCTTTTATAGACCAAAGGGTTCTTCTAATCGAAATTGGACAAAAAATATAAACCTAAATCCTAACTCAAATCCTTTTAAGGCTAATCTAATTAAGATAGCACTCATCGAAGCCTATATACATCAATGACTTGATCCACTCTCAAACTTACTTGGATCCAAACCTGATCTAATATGAATTAGCCCCCTCAAGATCCAAAACCTTGGACCTCAAGTCTGTGAAGGGTCGAACCTCCATCCTAGGACCAAACAGATTCTTGCCTTAGGATCCAAATTGATCCTAGATACTTGGAGTCATTACCATGACTGCTTTCCTAGCCTTCCAAGGCTTGGAAGCACCATACTTAAACCTATAATCTTCACCTTGGTACCCATAAGCCCTAGCACATTCTGTACGATCCGTCTTCACAAACTTACTACTTTTATGTTGTTTAATAGCTCCCTGTGCAAACCCCTTTGCCAATGCTATGCCCTTAAGCTTTAAAGCTCTTTTGGAAGTTACTAAGATGTCCACCTCCACCTAAGATGAAGGTCCATGCTTGCATCTATGCACCATCCCATATCTTGTAGGCTCTGTTCTTCTTTGCACCTATAACAATCATCGTTTTAGCTTCTCTTGGAGGGACTATAGCTACCTATCCTAGCTTGGACCCATCGATCTCTTTCAAGGCTTGCCTTAACCTCCTTATGGGTATCAGGGTCCTTTCTTGTTGTAGCTGATGGATATGATACTATTTTTTCAAGGCCACTCCTCTTTGATGCCCGTACATCCTGCATTGACCCATGCAGTGCATCACCACTACTAGTGCTAAAATTTTGCTCCTCCTTTGCATCCCTTGGCCTTGAACTTATACAAAACCTCCCTCCACATATGGAGACATCTTTGGATGGTGCTCCACCTAAATCTTAACTCTTCATGGTGCTCCTGCAAAAGGAAAATCAAAAACAAAAGTCAGTTGTTTAATGCAGTCTCGTTGGACTTCCTATTGCTTCTCCTTCATCTCATATAGTTTTAGATTCTCCAGACCTCCCAAGCTCTTCTAAAACTACCAAGAAAAAGTCCTCGCCCTATGAATTAGTAGCAAACTCATTCAATCAATTCTTTCCTTCTCTCCCTTGCACTTCTTCCAAAGTGGATAGTTTTGCTTGAAGTGCCCTATTTCATTGTACTTGAAGCAACTTGCCTCCTTGTCAGCTTTTCAGGACTTGGATCATCTCCTTGCTTGCTACCATCCTTCCCTCTCCTAGGCTTCTATCCTATGATGAGACCCTCCTAAGAACTCCATGCTTGATCATCTATTTCCTTTGCTCATTGGACTTGAGAATTGAAACTATCTCCTCATAGTGCAGTGTTTTCTTATTGTAAAGCAAAGTTATCACTAATGGATTAAAGCAAAAGGTCACGATGTTGTTGTTAAGATACTATGATTATCAGTTTAAAACCTAACTTCTAATTAATTAAACTTGTATAGAAAGCAGCGAGCCGAGTTGAAACCATGAAAAAGGTAGTGCATAAGATAAATTAAAGTTTTTTATTTTAAAAAGAAATTAAAAATATTTTAAAGTTAGGAAATATAAATTAAAAGTGTAAACAATAGAAATTAAAACTCTGATACGTTCGATCTATTAATCATATCTTAGCATCTACTTGCAAGAAAAGTAGAGGATATAAATTTAAATTGTATGAAAACAAACTTTGTATAAACTAAAACTAGAATCTAATTACAAAGAATTAAAAATAATACTCAATAATCTAAGAAAGTAGTAACAAAGCCTCCAAAGTTGATTGGCATAGCCTTGTTGGGAAGTTGATTGATATCACTTCGCTTTCTTTTGTCATACTCTATGGAGTGAATTGGGCTTTCTCTTCTTTTTCCGCTTTGCATCTTGATCTTGGAGATAAATAGTCTTGCAGATGGTATAAGGGTAGAACTTTCCTCTAAGAAACCTTACTATTAGAGGCCAATCCACAACCTAAGCTATGTCCTCCATCTTGTACCATACACTCTCTCTAGGATGATTTCTTCTATAGCCTAGGGATCCTTTAAATAGGACTTGGAGAAGGCTGAATCAATATAAGACTGGAAGTTAGACTCCTAGAAGAATTCTTGGAGTTATTATGATTTGTTAGATCATGAGGTGGAGTTACTTAGGAGCCATTGGATCAAGATGTTGCTCACCCTTTTAGATTGCCATGAATCATGCCCATAAATAGTGAAGATTCCTTGACTAATTCAGTACCACTCCAGTAGTTAGATTGGTGATTGGGTGGATGAGATCAGTTGAATGCCATGGGTCATGCTTGGTTTGCCCCTAGGAATTCCTCCATTTCAGGCTTGTTCCCATTGAAGGCAATAGCGGACAGGGAGGATGAAGGTGACAGGGAGGACGAAGGTGGCATGGTGGCATGGGGCTAAGAAAGATGACCGGTGGTGTCATGGATGGAGAAGAAGAAGGTGGTGATGGGAGACTTTGGATAGCAAAGGGGAGGTAGCTACAGTAGCAAGAATGGGAAAAAGATGGTGCTCGAGACAAAGATGGAGATGAGAATGGTAGCATGGCTTGAGCCAGTGAGGAGTGGCCACAAGTAGTGGTGGGCATCTTGGTGGAGAGAAGGGGGCGACGGCATTGTTGCCCAGTAAGCAACCCAAGAGGGGGGGTGAGTTGGGTCTCTAAAAAATTATTACTTGATGCAATGCAATAGTGTGTGATCCAATCCAACAATTAAACAAGTACTATGAATTCAAATGAAATGCTCTTGAATAAATGTGTAGCAAAAATATAAATCAATAAAAGTAAGAGCAATAAGAGGAGACAAGCAACCACAAATATAAAGAAGTATAGTAGTTCGGTGCTATCCAATGGACCTACATCCACTCTCCAAGATCCTCTTGGGAATTCACTATAATCTCAACCGATTATAGCTGATTAGTTTTCCGGGCTCACTAATTAAACCTGACTTATTTTCACAAGGCTCACAAGTCCAAACCTCACTTAGTTTTACGGGCTAACCAAGAACCTAAATAGTTTTAAGGCTCACCACTAACCTCTCTTGGTTTTCCGGGCTAACCAAGAACCTAATTGGTTTTCAAAGGCTCACCAATAACCTTCCTTTTTTTGCAATAGGCTAACCAAGAACCCTTACAACAAATAAGTTTTGAAGTAAAGAAACAATATAAGCTTTCTAATAAAAAGCTGGTATTTCTTTGAAGCACGTAGTTGTGGTGCTTTCAACTTGATGAAGCCTTTTTGATTGCTCAAGAATGATTGATCTTTAATGCTCTTGAAGGCTCTTGAATGCTTGGAGGCTTGCTTTTGCTTGAAAGTAGTTGAACTTCAATGAATATGAGTGAATTCTCTCTTTTCTTCTCTCTTATTCTTCCTTAGTCAATCTCTTATGTTTTGATTTGATTTAGAGCATATAAATACCTTCCCAAAGCCTCAAATCCAGATTCTAGCCGTTAGACATGAAAATCTAGCCATTGGGGATGAAATGAGACAAGTTCTATGTTTGAAAAACTACCCGTTACTGTTTCCAAAATTTCATGTGTCGATACTTCAGGCTGTGAGTCGACACTTCAGGTTGACACTTGAACTTCTTGAGTCGACACCTAGTTCAAATATCTTCAATCTGGCTTTTTGAAAATCTCAGATGTGTCGATACTTCTTTAGGTGAGTCAATACTTTGAGTGACACTTTGCATCCATGTGTCAACACTTCTGCAGTTCTTCATCTTTAGCAAGTTCTGTGACTTAAAAATCTCAGGTGATGAGCTGATCCATGTATCGATACTTTGACTCGACACTTCAAGTCTATGTGTTGACACTTCAGCCATGCCATCTGAAACTTTCTTTGCATACTACCTTGAGTCAACACTTCACTCTCATGTGTCGATACTTGGTGTCATGTGTCGATACTTTGAGTTGACACTTTACTGAGATTTTCACAAAAATACTTGAACTTGTGCTGAATTAAATTTATATTTTACTCAAGTATCCATTCAAGCAAACTTTAACTATCCAACTCTTTTTTGAGCAGATCTTTCATCTAAATTTGGCTTCTTCAATCAAACAATCTTTTTCAAATTTATGAGCACCTATTTTTATAAAAACATACTTCAAAGAAATATTAGTACTTAACTTATACTTAACCATTTTGCTTATCATCAAAATCAATAACGGAGTCAACAATCTTTTCCTTTTTGATGATGATAAAATCTTTAAGTATAAATTGCATAAAAAGCTTTTAAAATAATTTTTCAAGGTGCAATGAGCTAAATGCAATAGGTGTATCAAGACAATTGCAATATTGAAATGATGTATCAGAGCAAGAGTGATATAATGATTAAGAGTATCAGAGCTTTGGGATATATAAGATATAAACTCATGTATCGTGATACTCTATGAAAAAATATATTTAGGAGAGACAAAAATTTAGCAATAAACAAGGCTCCCCCTGAACAGATGATTCATAAAAGAATTTGTAAACATCTTTTTAAGCATCTAAAGAAAAGATTTATCAATTCAATTCAAAATAGATTTTCAAAATAAAGGAGGTATTGGTCCCCCTTACTTAAGGAATTTATAAAGAATTTTCAATTCAAGCTCAACTTAATTTTCAAAAGAATTTTCAAATTTACACAAAAGAATTATCAAACATGGTGAATTTTCAAGCATATATTTATACTATTACTCCCTTGCACATTTATAGTTTAGTCTTATTACTCCCCCTTTTTGTTATCATTAAAAAGGTAAGAAGAAAAAAATAGGCAAGTCATTTAAGATATAACATTGAAGTACAATATCAATTCATTTATCCATTCAAAAGATAATGAAGTACTAAAGGAAATTAAAGCGTTTCATTCATTTGAGATCATAACATGTAGTACAACATAATATTTTATTTAAAGTCATAATTTGTATAACAACAAAACATACAAAAGAGTGCATAAAAGCAAACTATCTAAACATAAAAAGATCCTAATCCTTGTCCTCATCATCGAAATATCCGATCTCAATCGGTCTAGTATTAGTAAAAGAGCGAGCTCGGGGCCACATCGATCTGAGATCATGAAGATGGGTCCTGGTCGTCGTGGAGGAGTACGATGACCACGTCCTCTTTGTTGAGCATACGTCCGACCTCTAGCTAAAGCAGAAGAGTGGAGGCTATGTCCTTAGCAGGAACAGAGCAGATCGAGGAGACAGTCTCTACAACTATCGGATGTGATGTACGATCAAAAGATGGACCAGAATCAAGATACTGAAAGTCATGTGTGTAAGAATTTAGCTCTCGGATAAGAGAGGATGTATGGTTGGTAGGTGTATCAATAGTGGGTGTGTCAAAAATAGGTGTATCAGCTGATGAAATGATAGCATATCAACGATAGGCGTATCAGCTAAAGAATGAATGGGGGAATCTATAATCGGTGAGTCAATAATAGGAGTGTCAATAATGGGGGTATCAACAACAGGTGAATCAACAACTGGTGAATGAATAGGAATAGAAACATGATCATCTGATCTGGATGGTGGAGTAGATAAAACAGGAGTATGAGTAGGTGAGCTGGAAGGGTCATAAATGGGACTCCTAGGCAAGTTTGCTGTTACCTCTGCCGCTGGCTTTGAAATCAAATCTGGAAAGTTAAAATTGTTAGAGTCAGTCTCCTCATCATCACCATCATCATCACTATCATCAACAACTGGTGCTGAGGCAGATGGAGCTGGATCAGAAATTGGAGTACTCTCTGTAGAAGGTCTGGATAGTATGGTCAGAATAGCTGAGATGTCATCACTGAGTCCTCTATGGCTCTCTCTGGTCTCAGTAATGAAGCAGTCAAGTTGCTGTTTAATGATCAAGATGTCTATCTTAATGCGACTGACTCTGTCCATCAACATCTATGTAGCTCTTGGAGTATCCGACTGAACTTGCTGAGGATGTGGTGTAGGCTTGACTGAGAAGTAGACTCTAGCTGTGCTGCTGGCTCAGGCTGACTCTTTGGAAGAGGTGCCTCTGTAGGTCCTGCCTCACCAAAAAGAATGCACTCCTCCTTCGCATCATCATCATCATCTCTATCATCGGCCTGACCAGATACTCTACATCTCCACTAGCCTCTGAACAGATGATAACCCATCCGATGTAATGACCTGATGTCATAAACATCTGTATGAAGTAGCATGCGAAAGGGCTCGTCCTCAAATATAACACCATACTCCCTGAACAATAAAGTCAACCCCATCTCGTAGGGTAAGCAGAGTTGCTGACTCGTTGAAGCCTCTGTCATCTGTTGAACCATGAGCACTGGAAGGCAGACGGGTGTGTGCTGTACCAATGAGACCATCATGAGCAGCTCTCTCTCAGTGATGTAATCAAAACATCCAATCTTTGGTAGAAGGATCCGGGTGACAATATAGTGCAGAAGTCTCATCTCTGTAGACAAATAGGATGCAGGCATAGTGGCTCCCTCAGGCAAAATGTCTGACTCAAATATACACTGAAGACCACTCACTTTGTTAATCAAGCTGTCAACAACTGAACCAATCATAAAAATATCCCATACTCTGCTCAATATCTCTGAAGTAACGGGGATATCCCTGCCTCTGACCTGAGCTATCCAGCCATCACTCCCATGGGCTAATGATCCGTAGAACTCTCGTATGAGCCCTGGGTAGTATCTCTCGCTCAAAGAACAAAAATATGTCAGACCAGCATCTTTGATCCACTAACCAATCCTGAAGTACTGCTGGTCGATAAAATTGAAGTCCACACGGCATCCTCCGACAACTGTCTTCGAGTTCATATGGCTAGAAGCTACAAATAGGGGTCGAACAGGTGGATCTGGAGCTCTAGCTTCGTGTTTGGCCTTGGTTCTTCGCTCTTCTTCCTGATCAGATGGCCAAGGGTGATGGACTACTTGTTTTCAGGGTCTTATTGCATAGAACAAGGATTTGAACAAGTTTGGAGGAGAAACCTAGGGTTTCTAGGGTTCAAAGTGGAAATGGGAGGTGGAATTTCGCTCAATCCGAACCAAAAAGCATCAAGAACGAAGAATCGAAGGGTTTTGAGCACAAATTGAAGGGAAGAAATAGTGTGGAGTGAGTTAGGGTATGTGTCAGCTCGAGTGGGGAGAAGAAATGAAAAAAAAAAAGCTTCAGAATGCCCTTAACCATGGTCTACTGCCATTTATGTGTCGACTCACGAATGTGTCTACACATTCAGGTGTCGACATATGCATGTGTCGACACATCAACTTAAAATTGAAAATTAAGAGACTAAAAGTCTGATCAAAATCAATGGAAATTCAATGAAATTAGCAATAATTGAATATGATTGATGTCAAATTTGATCTATTTGAGACAAAGATTGGAAGATTTTAATCAAAAGGATTAATGATCCCGAGTTCTCTTCTAATCATATAGAATCAGTCTTCTAGGAGAGGCTTAGTTAAAATATCAGCTAATTGTAATTCAGTACAAATAAATTCAACCACAACATCATTATTTTCAACATGATCTCTAATAAAATGATGCCTAATTTCTATGTGTTTGCTTCTAGAATGTTGAACAGGATTTTTTGTCAAGCAAATAGCACTGGTATTATCACACTTTATAGGTGTACTAATTAACTTGATTCCAAAAGTTTCAAGGTGTTGCTTAATCTACAAGATTTGAGCATAACTTCCTGCTGCAATATACTCATCCTCAACTGTGGATAGTGCAACTGAAGTTTGTTTCTTGCTAAACCAGGAGATTAAGTTAACTTCAAGAAATTGGCAAGTTCTACTAGTACTTTTTCTATCCAATTTACAACCAGCAAAATCAGCATCAAAATATCCAATTAATTCAGTAGATAAATCTCTAAAATACCATAAGCCAATATCAATTATACCAGATAAATATCTAATAATGCGTTTAACAGCCAATAGATGTGATTCTTTAGGTTCAAACTGATATCTAGCACACATGCATACACTGAACATTATATATGGTCTACTAGCAGTTAAGTACAATAAAGAGTCAATCATATCTCTGTATAATTCTTGATCTATAGATTCACCATGCTCATCTTTATCAAGTTTACAAGAGGGGCTCATAGGTATACATATTGATTTAGTAGTCTCCATTCCAAACTTCTTTATAATTTTTCTTGTATACTTAGCTTGGTTGATGAAGATTCCATGTTTGGTTTTCTTGATTTGGAGTCCAAGAAAGAAATTGAGTTCTCCCATCATGCTCATCTCGAACTCACCCTGCATTAGATTAGTAAACTCTTGACAAAGAATTTCATTAGTAACACCAAAAATAATATCATCAACATATATTTGCACTACTAATGAATCATTATCTTCTTCAAAAATGAAGTTTCATCAACATGACCTCTAGAAAATTCATTTTTAATCAGAAATTTGCTGAGTCTTTCATACTAGGCTCAAGGTGCTTACGTTAATCCAAAAGTGCTTTGTGCAATTTAAAATCATGATCAGGATGTGCATGATTTTCAAATCCAGGTGGTTGTTCAACAAAAACTTTTTCTGTTATAAAACCATTCATAAAAGAACTTTTAACATCCATTTGAAAGAGTTTAAAATTCATAAAACAAGTAAATGCCAATAGTAGTCTAATTGCTTCAAGTCTAGCAATAGGAGCAAAAGTTTCATCAAAATCAATTCCTTCCTCCTGATTGTAGCTTTTGGCAACTAGCCTAGCTTTATTTCTACCAACAATTTCATTTTCATCTAACTTATTCCTAAATACCCATTTTGTGCCAATAATAGAAACATTAGATGGTCTTTTATTAATGTCCAGACATTATTTCTATCAAACTGATTTAGTTCATCTTGTATGGCATTTATCCAGTTAGGATCTTTTTCAGCATCTTCAAAATATTTAGGCTCTACTTGAGAAACAAAAGCTATATAATCACATTCATTTCTAATTGAGGCTCGAGTTCTTATCCCTTTAGATGGATCACCTAGGATTAATTCCTTAGGATATCCATGAGCATACCTCCACTCAGATAGATCTTGATGCTTTGGAGTGTCTTCACCTTTCTTACCTTTATCTTGATCTTCTTCACTTGGCTGAGATTATTGATCATTCAATGTCAGCTTTTGAACTTTATCAGCACCTGCACATGTATCAGAAGTATCCTCTTTTCTGAAAGATTTGTTAGTAGATTCTTCAAAAACAACATGCACAGACTCCTCTATAACTAAGGTTTTTTGTTGAAAACTCTGTATGCCCTGCCTGATGTAGAGTATCATAAAAAGATACCTTCATCAGACTTAGCATCAAATTTTCCAAGATTGTCTATGCCATTATTTAAGATAAAATATTGACAACCAAAAACTCGAAAATATATTAAAGTTGGTTTTCTTTGATTCCAAAGTTTGTAAGGAGTTTTCTTCAAAATAGGGCAGATTAAAACTCGATTCAAAATATAACATGCAGTCTTAATAGCTTCAGCCCAAAAATATCTTGGCAAATCATTTTCACAAAGCATAGTATGTGCCATTTCTTTTAAAGCATAATTTTTTTCTTTCTACCACCCTATTCTACTGAGGTGTCCTAGGTGTAGAAAAATTATATTCAATACCTTTTTCATTACAAAAGCTTTCAAAATCCTGATTTTCAAATTCAGAACCATGATCACTACATATGCATATAACCGAAACACCTTTTTTATTTGAAACTTTTCGGTAAAACTTTATAAATGCAGAAAATGATTCATCTTTATGTGCTAGAAAGAAAACCCATGTAAATCTTGAAAATTATCCACTATGACTAATCCATATCTCTTGCCTCCTAGACTAAATGTTCTAGTTGGTCCAAAAAGATCCATATGAAGTAGTTCTAGTGGCCTACTAGTAGTTACAAAATCTTTAGGTTTGAAAGAGGTTTTAACTTATTTTCCAAATTGACATGCTTGGTAAACTCTATCTTTTTCGAAACAAAGTTCAGGTAAATCTCTAACTAAATTCTTTTTGCAAAGTTTTGAAAGTAGATACATACTAGCTTGCTCTAATCTTCTATGCCAAAGCCAACTAGTTTCATCTTTAATAGAATTCATTGCAACAAGGCATTCTCCATTAGACAAAGATAGATAATCTAAATCTACTAAATAAATATTACCATGCCTTTTTTCAATGAATTATACTCCATTTTTATTCGAACTAGCAATTATGCAATAAGATGATTTAAAAATAACTTGAAAATCTTTATCGCAAAATTGACTAATACTTAAAAGATTATACTTTAAACCTTTAACTAACAGTATATTGCTAATACAACTAGAAGGAATAATGTGAACCTTACTAATACCAATGATTTTTCCTTTACCATTATCCCCGAAGGTCACACTCCCTCGATTCATTGCTTCAAGAAAAGTGAATTGCTTCACATCTTCCATCATGTGCCTTAAGCAACCACTATCAAGATACCAAAGTCTTTTATTCTCCTTGGTTGCAAGACACACTTACAATAAAAATCAAGTTTTGTTTTTTGTGTTCAAGCCAACTTGGGTCCTTTAGGATTAGCACTTAAAATGGTTCCTTTTGGAACCCAAACTTTTTCAAAAGAATTAATTTTTCTCATATTGCATTGAAAAGATTTATGACCTTGCTTTTTACATGAAAAACATGTTATGCTAGATGATGCAGAACAAAGAAGTTTTTGAAATATTTTTGTTGTCTCTGAGGTCTATATCATAATCCTATTTTATTGAAAATGACTCTTTGGCTATTCAAAAGTAGGTTTAATTTTTCTGAACTATAGATAAATTTTTCAACAAAAGACTTCATTTTATCAAGTTAATTTTTGTACTTTTCATTTTTCAACTCTAAATCCTTATTTTTCTTTAAAAGATCACCATTTGAAATAACAGTTTTGGATCTTTTTAAAACTTCATTTTTCATTTTCAAAGCATTGTTTTTCTTTTCTAAAACATCTAGTTTAGTTTTCAAATCTCTAACTTCATTTAATAAAGAGTTATTTTCATGAGAAAAACTATTTGCATACTTTTTCAATCTTTTATTCTCAGATAAAAATAATTTATAATCATGCATAAGTTCATCAAAGGTATTTCTTAACTCATCAAAAGTAAAATCTACTTCGGTATCAGAATTTACCTCATCTTGCTCTTGATGTTCCATGAGACAAAGATTTGCAATTTCTGTCTGCTCTTCTTCAGAATTGGAGTCCTCGCTATCACTCTAGGTGGCCATCATTGCTTTCTTCCTTAGCTTCTTCCTTGACTTCTTTAGGAGAGGGCAATCGAATTTGTAGTGACCCGGCTTCTTGCACTCGAAGCATGTAGGTATTTCCTTCTCCTTTTCTTTTTCTTTTTCTTCCTCTTTCTCTTTTCCCTTTTCTTTATTTGATTGAAATTTCTTCTTGTAAGGGAACTTCCTTCTCTTCATGAATCTTCTAAATTTTCTTGCAAGGAGTGCTTCTTCATTTTCATCTTCTTCTTCATCTTTGGACTCATCAATTGAGAATTATTCTTGTATATTTGATTTAAATGCAATCCCCTTTTTCTTCTTATCCATGTCCATTGACTTTTGCTTCAAATTTAGCTCATAAGTCATGAGTGATCCAACTAGCGGTTCCAATGGTAGTTTTTCAATATCTTTAGCTTCTTGAATGGAGGTCACCTTCGGATCCCACGATGTTGGAAGTGACCTAAGGATTTTGTTGACAAGATCAATATTAGACATTACTTTTCCTAGACTTTTCATTCCATTTACAATATTGTAAATCTAGTGTACATGTCAGTGATAGACTCATTAGGTTCCATTTGGAACATTTCATAAGTGTGCACTAACATGTTCACCTTAGTATTCTTCACTTGATCGGTATCCTCATGGGTAACTTCAAGTATGTCCCATATTTCTTTGGCTGATGTGCAAGTAGATATCCTACTGAATTCACTAGGATCTAATACAAAATAAAGGAGATTCATTGCCTTAGCATTGATCTCGGATTGTTTAATATCATTTTCATCCCAATCCTCTTCAAGCTTTGGGATGGAAACACCATTAACTACAACCGAAAAATATGTGGACCTTTATCAACTACTCTTCGCAAGTTATAATCAATAGAATGCATATAAATTTTCATCCTAGTTTTCCAATATGTATAATTTGATCCATTGAAAAATAGAGGTCTATTTGAGGCTTGTCCCTCAACTATACTAGTACCAATAGGGGCTACCATAGATCTTTACTCAAGATGGTAAAGCCTATAAACTTAGAACAGGACTCTGATACCACTTGTTGCCCAGTAAGCAACCCAAGAGGGGGGGTGAATTGGATCTCTAAAAAATTATTACTTGATACAATGCAATAGTGTGTGATCCAATCCAACAATTAAACAAGTACTATGAATTCAAATGAAATGCTCTTGAGTAAATGTGCAGTGAAAATATAAAACAATAAAAGTAAGAGCAATAAGAGGAGACAAGCAACCACAAACACAAAGAAGTATAGTGGTTTGGTGCTATCCAATGCACCTACATCCATTCCCCAAGATCTCCTTGGGAATTCACTATAATCTCAATCGATTATAGCCGATTAGTTTTCTGGGCTCATTAATCAAAACCTGACTTATTTTCACAAGGCTCACAAGTCAAAACCTCACTTGGTTTTATGGGCTAACCAAGAACCTAAATGGTTTTAAGGCTCACAACCAACCTCCCTTGGTTTTCTGGGCTAACCAAGAACCTAATTAGTTTTCAAAGGCTCACCAATAATCTCCCTTGGTTTTGCAATAGGCTAACCAAGAACCCTTACAACAAATAAGTTTTGAAGAAAAGAAATAATATAAGCTTTCTAATAAAAAGTGGGTATTTCTTTGAAGCTCATAGTTATGATGCTTTCAACTTGATGAAGCCTCTTTGTATTGACACTTCAGCCATGCCATCTAAAACTTTCTTTGCGTACCAGCTTGAGTCGACACTTCACTCTCATGTGTCGACACTTGGTGTCAAGTGTTGACACTTTGCATCGACACTTCACTGAGATCTTCACAAAAATACTTGAACTTGTGCTGAATCAAATTTATATTTCACTCAAGTATCCATTCAAGCAAACTTTAACTGTCCAACTCTTCTTTAAGCAGATCTTTCATCTAAACTTGGCTTCTTCAATCAAACAATCTTTTTCAAATTTATGAGCACCTTTTTCTATAAAAATTTACTTCAAAGAAATCATTAGTACTCAACTTATACTTAACCATTTTGCCTATCATCAAAATTAATAACAGAGTCAACATGCATCAAGCAAAGGATGGTTGATGGTTGTGGCGGTGTCTCGGAAAGGAGGAAGATGATGGTGGCAATCATGGTGGATCAGGTAGAGGAGGGTGATGGCTTGGTGGCTTTGAGAATAGAGACGATGAAGGTGGTGAGCGATGACAGCATGGGTTAAGGCTTAGGGGTATCATCTTGAAATGATTATGGGAAGATCAGGTCGGGGAGGATGCCTAGTAGTGTCTCAGGATGGGCGGCGAATGGAACAAGAGGCCATAAAAGTGCAGAGAGTGATGGATGCAGCTAAAATCCTTCCATGTTCCATAGCTATGAGCCATGGACTGATAGTAATGGTTGTTGTAGATAACTCGAGAGTTTAGTAAACCAAGTGACCAGTCCATGGTGGACCGATTGCTTTAAAACTCATGCATAATTTGATTATTTTGATTTTTTTTCTTGATTCTAGATCCATTTGAACTTTTATTTGAATCTCGTTTAATTCATTAGATTCTACAAATCAAGCCTTCATGTTGGCAAGCTTCTAAATTAGTATTTATACTAATGTTTTTAGGATTCTAGGATTTCAATTATTTTAATTAATCTTGATATACCTTTCAAAGAGGAAAAAATATGAATTAAACTTCTTATTAAATATTTTAATGGGTGTGTGGTTCTTCAGCTTGATATCTACTTTTCATAATTATGCTCTAATTTCATCTTTTTCAAATATATTTTTAAAATAATTAATTTTATAAGAAAGTCTAATTTTATTATGAAATTAAAATTTTTAGAAGATGTTAGCACCAATAATTACTTAAAATACTTAAAATAAGTATATAAATATAGGATTTATTATGTTCACTAACTTATTCATTGCTAGTCCCTTACTAATATAAAAATATATAAATATTAAATTATAACCATGTATCATTATGATCTTCCTTCACGAAAATAGATCTAGGATTGAAAGTAAAAAGATCTAGCAAGTATCACTAACTAAGTATTGAGTTTCCAAGTAAATTTAATAGTCAGCATAATTAAAAACTTCCTTAGAATTTATTTAAAGATCTATAGTACTTGTGTTCATGATGACTAACTTAGCATTTTGGTGTATAAAGGGCAAATGCATTTTTGTTTAACACATACTTTGATTAATTTTCTATATATCCCAAAATTAAGCTCATGAATGTAAGGTAGCTTTCACGCTACCTGAATTTTTTTTGAGTGCTGAGCATCATAGCTTTCCCTTCACTATTTGATACAAACCTCCACACTTGACTTAGGTGCAGGGACCCGATTACTAAGCTTAGGGCAATCTATGTATACTCTTATGTTTTGCACTTTTATTTTAGATAGGTAGCTTTTTTAAAAAAACTCAAAGTAGCTTTCACACTACTTGAATTTTTTTTAGATAGGTAACTCTTTCCTTAAATTCAAGTTTCTTAATTAGAGTGTATAACAATTACCAATTTTTAGTAATAATCGGATCCTTAGTTGACCTAACAACCAATACCTACTTTGCCTTATCAATGTGCATATGCAATTGGAAGTGCTAATAGCCTTAAGGTAATCTAAGTAGGCCACTAAAAATTTGACCAATTAGTTTACTCCTTGACTCACTATAGTCAATAATAAATACCTTCTAACTCTATTACTTTATTCTAGTCTATTTAACTTAAGAGTTTCTTTCTTGACACATGATTCATTCAAGATAAATTAAGAAAATTTCAAAGATTTTAAAAATCTTCCAAAGATTTTCAAGATTTTCAAAAAAATTTTAAATTTTTTAAAAGTGTCCTAACCCCCCAACTTAAATACTATTATCCCTAATGGTATAGATAAGTTAAATTAATAAATTCAAATCATAAGGATAAAGGAGAATATATAAGGATAGAGATTATCTAAAAAGAGGAGCTTATCAATAAGATAAATATTACAATAATCAATTTGAATTAAATATTTTTTAAGAGTATAAAAATAAATATTGGATTGTCGTCCAACAAGCACTAAGTTTAGCATCTTCAGCTGGACATTAAAAAGGAGTCTCTTGTATAATCAATTTTAGTATTTTTCTTGAGATTTTAAAAGGATAGTGCTAATCAAGAGGCCTTGTCATTATTACAAAAAAATATCCATAGAGTACTCTATAATGATTTGCCCAATTCAATAAAGTACACTGTACAAGCATATTATTCTAGGATTTAAAAATATTATTATTATTTATATGATGATTAGGAAGGGATTGTGTGTGTTAGACCAAGATTGGAGGTGGTAGTTTAGAAATTTTCTTAATTATGGGTTAAGCTACCCTACTTCCCTTCTTGGATATGATGTGTTTGGTCAATATGCCTTCCCATTTTAAAGCTAGGCACATTTTTCAGATTAATATTAAACTTATCTCCATATATCATTTTAATATCATGGAAAGATTTTGGAGGCAATCCTCATAATTAGTGCCAAATATGAAGAAATTGATTATAAAATTTTCAAGATCATGATCTCTCATTTCAATAATATCTCACATGATAACTTCTTTATGTACTTTAGAATACTATTAAGTTGGACTTCCTGGGTAAGGTTTACTGAGAAAGTTTCAATAGATGCATCAAGAAGTGGTTTCAGTTTTAGATCAGGTGGTGATTCTAATAAAAGAGCTATTGGTGGGCTAGGTGATTGCTCTTATTGTTCATCAATCCAAAATGGGGTGGTTTCAAAGTAGGGTATTTATATTAAGTTATGAATTTCTATGGTATAGCCATGTGCATCAGAATTATCTATCCCGAAATGAGCTAGACAGGGATCTATTGAATCCTAGGAGAGAAATGTGGGGGTGGGTTTCTCCATTATATTATGTAATTATAGTTCTTGGAAAGGATCAACTAATTTCATCATTATATCTATTTATTCTCCTATTTGATTAAAAGGCATGGATGATTTTAGGATACCGGAGAATGGAGCTATAGGAGTAGGGTAATAATGGAATTATTTCATCTCAATTTAATATCTCCATATATTTTTCTGTCTTGGCCAAATTATCTATATTGGTCTTTATGGTTGTGAACAGTTGCTCTAAGACCAGTTCATTCCCGAGAGCTAGATTTGATTATTCAAAAAAAAATAAAGGGCCACTAAAATTTTAAGCTAGATATGGTCCCTTTAGGTTACTCTCACATTGACTAGGCAATTCACCTTTCTCTTTTCTATTAAGTTTGATTAATCATTGGTCAGTTTGATCTATTAGCTTATCAATAAATTGCTGCTGGGCTATAATTATTTATTGAAATTGACTAAACCTATCAATATCTAGGTATATCTATAAAGGAAGTGGATATGATATGCTTGCTAAACCTTCTCCTCAAATAATGGGTTATAGGTAGTTAGAAAAAGTTGATATTATAGATCGGGCATGTCATAGTATGGTGCATCTACAAACAAAGGTCCTTGCATAATCGGGATAATCACTTGGTATGGTTGCCACAAAAAATCTAGTTGAGGCCCCTAGCCAAAATTATAAGCATTAAAGTAAAGGTTATGTCCTGGTCTATAGGCCATTTGGGTTTGATCGTGATAAACTGGCTTATACCTAGACTCAAAAAATTGATATATAGCTATGTATTCACTCACAATATGAGTAGGGATCGAACAAACTTGGTGTGCCAGAAGAAAAGGTACTCTACTATAATGATTCATATCTTGGCACTAATTTAGTTTGTCAGATTATTCTGATTATGCAATTAGGGTTTTGTATTAGAGCAATCCTTATTTATTTGTATGTTTATTTGTTTATTATTTATTTTCTAAGAGTAGGGATGAGGCAAAGAAGGAAGAAAGATAAAAAAGAGTTTTAAAGATGAGGGCTTAAGGAGTCCTAGAGTTAAGAGAGAAAAAAATTAGTTAGGATTTGATATTATGTACAAACAAGTTAGCATAATATGGACTCTCTATCCTAGGATTATCTTAAATCTAGATAGCTCCTAACTGCCAAGGCCACCTTTAAGCCCTCCAAGTTAGAAACTAACTAATGAACTGGCCAGGTAAGGGTAAGATTGGCGAGGTCCTCTTGTTGCTTTCTATAGAGATTAATTAGATTGTCCAAGTCAGTCAATGGAATCAATTAAAAACCACCTTTCTTGAGGGATACATCATCTTTGAACTCTTTTCCTAGATATCAATCAATCAATCAATCCTGACCTAGTCTAACTCTTCCAGGTGCCTTATTTTATTAAGCTCGAGTTTCTTAGGAACTGATGTCTAGTTAATTTTAATTAGAAGGCTTAGGTATACAGGATATAAGGTGGTGGTTTGTGGTCTAAGGAAAGGTGATCAAATTCTTATCTTATATTATTTATTGGTTGTTACCCTTAAGATATTTTATAAAAATATGAGATGCAAAAAAAAATCCAAAATAAGAGTAATTTTTTAAAGATTAATTGGTTTTTCTATTTTAATTAAGTGTTATGTGATGTTTTTGTTTTCTTTTTATATTATGTTATTTTAAGCAAGAGGAATAAGAGATAAATTTTAATTTTAGTTAATTAGATGTAAAAGAAAAAAGACTAAATTAGGTTAGGCATATAAAGTAACTAGAGATCATATAATTAAGGCAAGAAATCAAATCTAGTATTTAATGCAGTTAATTAAAATGTTAAGTGATTTTTTTGATTAGTTTGAAAAGAAAGAAACTAATTAAAAGAGAGCAACAAAAAAAATCTAACTTAAAGAAGTTTTTAGGTTGATTTTAAAAGAGAGGATTCTAATCAAAAGAAACTAAAAAAGATTTTTTTTGGTTAATTTGAAAAGAAAGAAATTAATTAAAAGCAACTAATAAAAAAAAAATAGATCTAGGATTAGAGTTGATCTCACCAAAATTGTAAAACTTCCTTTCTCTCCTTTTTTTCTACAAAAAATAAAAAAAAGTTAGTAAACTATCTTATAAAAAATTAAAGAAATAAAAAATAATAGCATTCATACCTTTCCTGGCAAAGGTGCGAAAAATTTGATAGATTACAATGTTATCGTTAAGACACTGTGATTATCAATTTAAAATCTAACTTCTAACTAATTAAACTTGTATAGAAAGCAGTGAGTCGAGTCAAATTCACGAAGAAGGCAGTGCATAAAATAAATTAAAATATTTGATTTTAAAAGGAAAATAGAAAATATTTTAAAGTAAGAAAATATAAATTAAAAGTGCAAAGAATAGAAATTGAAACTCCGATACATTTAATCCGTTAATCAGATCATGGTATCTACTTGCAAGAAAAGTAAAAGCATAAATTTAAATTACATGAAAATATTCTTTGCATTAATTAAAACTAGAATCTAATTACAAAGAAGTAAAAATAATAACTAAATAATCTAAGAAAGCAATAACAAAGCATCGAAAGTTAATTGGTACAGCCTCATCAGAAAGTTAGTTGATGTTACTTCGACTTCTTTAATCATACTTCATAGAGCAAACTATGCTTCCTCTTCTTTTTCCTCTTTGGATCTTGATCTTAGAGATGGAATAGGCTTGAAGATGGTGTAGGGATAGAATTTTTCTTTAAGAAACCTCACTCTTAGAGGCTAACCCGCAATCTAAGCTATGCCCTCTATCCTATACCGTACCTTCTCTCCAGGATGATCTTTTCCGTAGCCCAGGGATCTTTTAAATAGGGCTTGGAGAAGGCCAAATCAATATAGGACTGGGAGTTAAACTCTTAGTAGAATTCCTAGAGTTATCATGGTCAGTTAGATCAAGAGGTGGAGTTACTTGGGAGCCATTGGATCAAGATGCCACTCACCCTATTAGATTGCTATGAATCATGCCCATAACCAGTGAAGATTCCTTGACTAATTTGGTACCACTTTAGCCATTAGATTGGTGATTGGGTATATGAGATCAGTCAAATCCCATGGGTCATGCTTGTTTCACACCTAGGAGTTCCTTCTCCAATTCAAGCTCATTCCCACTGAAGGCAATAGCGGACAAGGAGGACAAAGGTGGCATAGTGGTGTGGGGCTGAGGAAGATGACCGATGGTGTTGTGTGATAGAGAATAAGAAGGTGGTGATGGGAGACGCTAGACAGTGAAGGGAGAGGTAGCTACAGTGGCTAGGACGGGAAAAAGATGGTGGCTTAGGGAAAAGATGGAGATGAGAATGGCAGCATGTCTTGAGCCGGTGAGGAGCAGTAGTAGGCAGTGGTGGGCATCTTGGTGGAGAGAAGGGGGTGACAATGTCAAGCAAAGGATGGTCGACGGCTATCACAATGTCTTAGGCAAAGGAGGGCAATGGCATGGTTGCTCCAGGAATAGGGAGGATGAAGGTAGCGAGTGGTGACAGCATGGGTTGAGGAGGGGTGGTGGCTTGTGGTGACTGTGGGAAGATCGGGCCAAGAAGGATGCCCAGTGGTGTCTCAGGATGGGTGGTGAATGGAATAGGGAGGTCGAAGAAGGGCAGTGAGCGATGGATGCAACTAAAATCCTTCTGTGATAGCAATGGCTGCTATAGACCACTCGAGCATTTTGTAAACCAAGCGACCGGTCCATGGTAGATGGTTGCTTTAAAATTCATGCATAATTTGATTATTTTGATTTTTTTCTTGATTTTGGATCCATTTGAACTCTAATTTAAATGCCGTTTGATCCATTGGATTCTACAAATCAAGCCTTCATATTGGCGAGCTTCTAAGTCAGTAATTATACTAATTTTTTAGGGTTCTAGGATTCTAAATATTTCCATTAATCTTGATGTACCTATCAAAAAGGAAGAAACATGAATTAAACTTTTCATGAAATATTTTAATGGAAGTGTGGTGCTTCGGCTTGACATATACTTTTCTTAATTGTATTTTAATTTCATCTTCTTCAAAGATATTTTTAAAATAATTAATTTTATAAGAAAGTTTGGTTTTATTATGAAATCAAGTTTTTAGAAGATGTTAGCACCAATAATTATTTAAAATACTTAAAATGAGTGTATAAATATATCATAAAGCTACCGGGTAGCGAGCATAGCAAGGAAAAACTCTTATCTTCTTTTTCTATCTTCACTCCAAGGTTTAGCAAATCCTTGCTTATCTGATTGAACCACTAAATATAACTAACTACATCCTTGCCTTGTTGCATCTGAAGGTTGTATAGTTATTTGTTCAGCATTAATTTGTTATACATATTCTTTCCATGTACATGGTATGCAACCTTGACCACAATCCCTTGAATGACCTCTCCTCTAACATACTGTACAACACCTCATCCTCCAAATGACCCTTGATTGTCAAACACACCCTCTTCCCCAATGAACTCCATTGTTGTTTTGTCATATCCTCCAGCTTTCCTTCCAAAGTTGAATCCAACCTGAGTTGGATTAGTAAATCCTCCACCCATACCATCCACCCCCGAAAGCTTCCCTTTTTGTCACACCCCTCCACCTCCACCTTCAACTCATTGCTCATAGTTAGCCAAACCACAATTACAACAAAGGTAGGTGCAGAGAATACCTTGGACTATGGTGCAGATTTTAGCAAACTTGAAATTGATTCAGTGGCCTTCTTCCTCCCATCTTGGATGCCTTTTGATGAGTTTGATAAACATGTCAATAAAAGCATTAATTTGTAGATTAATTCATCTTTGTTATTTAAGAATTGATGCTTTTATTAATCTTTTGTAGGAAAGATGGTCACTAGTATAAAAAGCCTAATTTGCTAGTTAAAAAGACTCAAATTGGGAGCAAATCAGACTTAAAATGAAGAACAAATAGAGATCCATATATGACTCAAATCTAGGCTCAAATCCAGCTCAAAATTGATCCAAAATAGTTTGAAATCCATCCAAAAGAAGGCCCAATATAACTTTTAAAGTAGCTAGTCCATCGTGGACTGGCTGTTCGATCTACAAGGGTGCTTGTGCAATCCATAGGAGCATTTAAGGTGGTGTTTGCATGGCTTACAAAAGTTTTTGGTTAGGTGGGTTCTTTGTTGTAATCTTGTGGCTAGGAGTTAAAGCATTGTATGATCCAACGGTGGAGCATGTTGCTAGATGGGAGAACCAAAAAGAAAGGTATTTGTGCACAATCAGATTATGGGGAACTGAGCTTGGCTTAATTTGATGGTGAGGGAGGAATTTGACCAAAGAAAGGAAACCAGACATGCTTTTTTATGATCAGATGGGAGAAAGGCAATCTTACATGCAATCCATCGGTGAAGGGAGGAAATCCTACTAGCTGAAGGCTTTGAACGAGTGATCTAAGGCATCTTTAGCACTATCGGGTCATTGAAACCAACCAATGTTTGATCTAATAGCTAGCGAAGAAGTCGAATTGACTTGGAACCATAGGTAGCAGATTTTGGCATAATCTCAGGCATCTGATGAGCATTTAATGGCCAGAACAATTCTAGAGCTTCAAAGCTTGATTTTAATTGGTTTCCACTCCAATTTGGACCGGGATTTCATCTATTTCCTTTTCTATTTAAGGGGCAATTGGAAAGAACATCAGGAATCAAGTAAAGATGAAGCACATAATTGTTTTTCTTTTCTTTTCATTTTTTTCTTGATGTAAGGGGCTTCAACGGGAGAGAGGTAGCATGGGCATTCTTCTTCCTCTTTTTTCTTAATTGAAGTGATGCTTGCAGATAACATGCACCTCTGATCTCCAAGTCTCTAGAAAAGTCAAGGAGGTTCTTTAATATTTTATTATTTATTTTTTTATGTAATTACTGCTTGATTGTAATGATCTTGTCTTTCATGACTAATTCTTTCTTCATTATTTCAAACATTATGCTTCATTTTTGAACTATAATTTAGATTTTTGAATAGTTTATGACTTTGTAGAGATGAGTCATTATCTAAGGATATAATCCATGCTCAGCGAGATAGACTATACCCAGAATCTAAATTATAGGATACTTTAATTATTTATATGATTTGAATCTTTGAATAGCTCATGACTATGTAGGGGTAATCTGTATCCAGCGAGATAGGTTATACTCAAGTTTGAGACTTTGAATAGCTTATAACTATATAGGAGCATATTTGTACCTAGCAAGATAGATTATGGTCAGGATATTAATCATACTCTTGCTAATTTTATAATAAAGAACTAATTTATGTTTTCTTAAAAAAACCAAATTGAAAGCTTAAGACATCTGTCTTATATTATTTAATTTCCTACTTGTATTTATTATTTTATATTAATTAGAATTTCTATTTCCTTTTTAGTTTTAATCATATCCCACTTTTCTATTTCAGATTTTGTAATATAATTAGAACTCTAAATAAAAATCCTAATTAAAAGTAAACATAACCCTAATTGATCGTTATATATATGATCTCGACTCATCCTAGCTATAGAGCTTGAGTTGGTTATTATTTTTGATTGCCTATGATAGCGATCAAATTTTGACACCATTATTGAGAATCATTGGCATGGTAGTTCATAAAAAAATAAAAAATAATATAATAAAAAATATATTTAATTAAATAAAGAATTAATTAATTCATTAAATATTATAATTTATTAAAATTTTTAAGATACTTAAAATATCAAACTAATTTGTTGGACATCTATTTGTATTGCATTGCATCTTCATAAACTATCTTAGGGCACTAAATCCTAAACAACATAAGGTGAGGATTTCATCACCTTTCCTTGGTCCACAAACCACCACTCTACATATTATATTGAGCCAAACCCTTAATCTAAAATCAATTAGATATTGATCTTTAAGGATTTTTTGAGCTCATTAGGACTAGGGACCCTAAGAGTTGGACCGAGTTAGGGTTGACTAGTTAATTGGTGTCTAGAAAAGTGGTCAGGGATAGATCTTGAAGGAAGATGGTTACTTAATTGATTCTATTGACTGACTTGGCCAATGTATTTGTCATCTAAGGAAAGCAACTGGGGACTCCAAATGACCTTACACTTACCTAGCTAGTTGGTTGGTTAGCCTCTAACTTGGAGGGCTCAAAGGCAACCTTATTAATTAGGAACTATCTAGATCAAGGTTAACCCTAGGATAGAGAGTCCATTTGATGTTCACTTGAATATAATTAATATCAAATACTAACTAATTTTTTTCTATCTCTCTTAGCTATAGGACTCCTTAGGTCCTCATCTTTAAAACTCTTCTCTCTCTTTCTTCTTTTTTTATTTTCCCTTTCTAAAAAAAAGAATATGATTGTTCTGATCTAGGACCCTTGATTGTATATCAAAAATAATTAAAAAAATCTGATAAAATAGATCGGTGCTGGGAATATGGATCTTAACAGTAAATTGATGAGCTATTTGATAAATTAGATCATCTACATAATAAATTTGCTTGCCTAGTTATATTAGACACTCTTCCTTCTCCATTTCTTCCTGCATAATCAATTTATTCAAGATATTCGAGCCTCACTTATTTTGTGAGTGAATGCCCAGCTATGTACCAACTTCTTGAGTTTATGTATGAATAAGTTTATTAAGATCAAATCCAAATGGCCTACAGATTAGGAAATAACCCATACTTTATGCTTACAATTCATGCTAGGGGGCTCAACCATATTTTTTGTGGCAACACACCTAATAGTTATCTCAGTAATATGAGGACCTCCATCCATAGACACATCCTATTACGATCAACCCTATCTATAATATCAACTTTCTCCTACTACCTTTAACCTATCTTTTGAAGAGAAGGTACTACAAGCATTAGACAAGATAGAAAACCTTTAAGCCTTTGCATAAACCCTAACTGAACTAGAAATCCAAATTGATCAACTAGCATTAGTATTCGATAGGGAAGAGGATAGTGAGCTTCCTAGTTAGCCCGAGAGTGATCCAAAGGGATCATAGCTAACTAAATATTTTAATGACCCTCTAATTTTTCTTGATTTATCAATTATAACTCTCGAGTATGAGTTGATCATACATCAACTCTGCATAGTCATAAAGATCAATATAGATAATTTGACTAAGATAGAATTATATAAGGAGAAGTTAGACTGGTGGGATGAACAAATCTTTCATCACTCTACTTATCTATGGCCCCATTTTCAAGTGTCCTAGAATCATCCATGCCTTTTAATAGGGAGGGAGGACAAATTAATGAGATGATGAAATCAATTGAGACTTCCCAAGAATCACAAATGAATAACATAAGAAGGGAAGCTACACCTATTGTTCACCCTCAGAATTTGTTAGACCTCTATCTGGCTTATTTCAGGATGGACGATTTTAATGTATATTGGTATATTACAAAAAATCATGACTTAGTAGAAATAGCCTATTTTGAAACTACACTACTTTAGATCAAGAAAAAAAGCCATCACCTAGCCCTCTAATAGCTCTAGTATTAGAATCACCACCTACATTAAAGTTGAAACCACTTCCTGTCATACCCACTAACACCTTACCAATAAAAAAGCTATTAAATGGGATATATCTAAAATAAAGTAAAATGATATTAAGATTTTTATGACTGATTTTTCTATATTTGGTACTACTTTTGAAGATTGCCTTCAAAATCTATTTGCAATACTAAAATAATATATGGAGATATGTTTAATATTAATTTGAAAAAAGTATCAGGTTATAGATCAGAAAGTGATTATGCCAAGAAATATCTTACCTGAGAAAGGAATTAGGGTAGATCAAGCTGAAGTTGAAAAAATTTCTAAACTATCACCCCCAATCTTGGCCCAATAAATATGATCTCTTCCTAATCATCATACAAATTATAATAATATTTTAAATCTTCTTATAGAATGCTTTCCTAATATATGCAATTAATCTAGGTTAATCATCATAGAATACTTTATGAACATTTTTCTACCATGATGACAAGGCCTCCTAATTGGTCCTATCCTTTTAGAATCTGGAGAGACATACCTAAATTTATTATCAATGAGAAAGGAATTAGGGTAGGTCAAGCTGAAGCTGAAAAAACTTCTAAACTATCACCCCCAATCTTGGCCCAATAAATATGATCTTATCCTAATCATCATACAAATTATAATAATATTTTAAATCTTGTTATAGCATGCTTGCCTAATATATGCTATTGATCTAGGTTAATCATCATAGAATACTTTATGAACATTTTTCTGCCATGATGACAAGGCCTCCTGATTGGTCCTATCTTTTAGAATCTTGAGAGACATACCTAAATTTATTATCAATGAGACTCTCTCATAGCATCTGGCTAAAGATGTTAAACCTAGCACTTGTTGGGAGGCAACATAATCTTCTTAATTAACCTTTTTACCAGTGATTGTTGTTATTGTAGGAATAATGGACCACTCCTTATAGAAGCATTGGCACTACATGAGCATACCTAGTTAGTTTTTTTAGACAAAGCTACTCCACTTTGAAGACTTGGAACAATATTTGTAACCCACCTCCACTTAGATCATTTTCAACTCCAAAGTAGCCCGACCCCAGGTGACATCTCTCCTTTCCATCCTTTTTGTTTTATTTTTTCTTTTTTCTTTAAAGGATAATACCAATTAAACTAGAGGAGAGAATAAATAGAATTTAAAAAATAAAGTTCTTGAATAAGTGAGTACTTATTATTTAGGCACCCGATTATGCTTGAGAATTAAGCTTAACTAAAAATAAATTGATGCTTAGATCAGAGAGCCTGTGGGATACTGAGGGATCAAGTATTAAGAAAATCCAATAGAGAGTTAAGTCTAGAACATAAATAATTTTCTTTGAGGATTTCTAGGTCCTCTTACCAACATCAAAGAATAATTGAGCTTTTAAGGGCTAGCATAGGGTAACTATATCATAAAAATCAAAAATAAAATAGTTTTCAAGTACTTTTTACTAAGTTATTGGGCTTCTTTGCATAAGCAAGCATTGAAGTTTACATCAAAAGGTGAAGAGGGCAAAGAAGCTCATTGTAAGGCTAGTTGTAACTCATAGCTTATTTGACTCAAGCAAGTAAACCCAAGGGATATTTTATACTTAATGCTCTAAAGTCATCTGATTTGAGAGTTATTGGCTTAAAACTTGCTACATGGATTAAATAGAAAGCTTAAAGGATTAAGACACTCAATAGTCATTAGTATTAAAAAAATAATAAAAAGTAAGATCTAAACATTGATAAGCATTATTGTTTATGTTAAAAAATGGGCAATGTGAAGATGTTTCTATAATAAATAAAGGGCAGAAATGCCCATAAACCTTGGCATGCTTTATATTATACGTCTGCATGATCTTGCTGCCACTAGCACCCTGATAATTCTCTATGCAAACTCCAGTGCCAGTGCCAAACCCTTCAATCTTGGAGGCCTTTGAAATGATCACCTTTGCCTAGGCTAAAGATCTTTACTTGTATTCAAGTACCATCCTGTGCCCTGTAGGCATCTTTCTCTTCTGCACTTGCACCACACATCGCTTCAACTTCTCTTGGAGGGATTACAACTTGCCTATCTTGGCTTAGACCTACTTATCTTTCCTAGGGCTCATCTTAGCCTTCTCATAAGTATCTAGGTCTTCTCTCACTTAAACTAAACTATCTAACATGGTCTTCCTAGAGCCATGCCTCTTCGATGCCTGTTCATCCTGCATTGACCCATGTAGTGCATTACCATCGCTGGTGCTAAAATTGATACCTTCCCTTACACCTCTTAGTTCTGAACCCATGCCAAACCTCCCTCCACCTATAGAGGCATCTCTAGCCAGTGCTCCACCTGAATGATGTCGCCTCTGGTGCCCTTGTAAAGAAAAAATTATAAAATTGAGGTTAGCTGGCCAAAGCTATCATGTTGGGCCTCTTGCTGCATCCTCACTACCACTACTCCCATTTTGGATCCTCCATACTCCATGGACCTCTTTGAAACACCCAAGAGGAACTTATCCTCCTCTAATCTAGTAGTGATATCCTATAAATTAACTATCTCCATCATCCCAAGGCTCCGTAAATCCTACTCTAGTCTATTAAAGCTACCCCAACTACTTTCTTGCCTTCCTACATTTGAAGACCATATAGTTGCTTCTTCAACTCCATGTCAGCCATTATCCCTTGGAGAACATCTCTTCTAGCATGCCAAATAATCTTCATCCATGAAATATCCCATTACTTCCCATCTTCATCGGAGAACTTTGCTACCAATCTATTAAACACCTTGGCCTTTCCTCCAAGATTGGATCCAACCAAAGTTCGACCAGAAAATCGATCACCAAAACTTTCCATCCCTGGAAGCTTCCTTCCCATCAAACTTATCAAACTTCACCTTGATCTTGCTACTCATGGTGATATCAAAAATCAGCCACAAACAAACTATGAAGTATAATTGAGAAGAGTACGATGGAACAAGGTATGTAGAATTCCTGTATGATAGACTTCGCTTCCCACACATCTCCTAGCTTTGATACCAATTATTAGGACCACCAACCTTTGCTTGGACCTTTGGAGAATAGTAATGAATTCCTCCACAAAGTTCTGCATTGATTGGAGTTCATTTGGATAGCCAAATATCAAACCCTAGCAGCTCTTCATATCCTACCTAGGTGCAGAAATTTTTTTTAGCTTGTATTTCATGCACCGGTATCCAAATCCTACTCCACTTAAATCCTTGACCCTCTATGATGCATGTGGACTTGTTCCAAGGTATGTGGACATCATTCTACCATTAACCAGTCTCAAAAAATTTATTAGAGATGGCAGTAATTTGAGGATGAAGCAATCAGCACCTTGCGGTAGCACAGCCTTGATGCTTAGGAGCCTTCGAAGAGATCCATGTCCTCCACACCTTCTACCAAATCTAAAACTCCTTGCTTGGGACCTTAAATCAGCATGGAATCATCCCTCAAAAGCTATTGGTTGAACTCCAAATAGAAGGGACAAGGGACAGCTCCAAAACCTTATGTGCTAGGGATTCCTAGTTTGACTAGAAATCCCAATGCTAGTCTATCACCTTCTCTAACACCTATAAGTCCTTCCAGATGTGCTCTAGACCTAATCCACCCCCTATGAAGACCTTGAATCAATGAAAAAATAACTAAGAAAACACTTTGTTGACTGGGAATAGGAAGAAGAAGGGATGGTGCTAAGATCTTCTTAGGTGCTAGGGATTCCTACCTTGACTAGGAATCCTAGTGCTTAGCTTCTCCTTGCTTTAATGGATATGACATGATATATGGGGCTTTGGGATGTAAGGAGAGAGGGAGAGAGAGGAGAGAGAGAGTTTTAAGAAGAATATAGAGTTTACATTGATTCCACTCTAAAATATTAGTTTACATCATGTGCCCTTTTATAGACCAAAAAGCCTCCTAATCCAATTAAGAATAGAATACATAAACCTATTCTAACTCTAATTCTCTCAAGGCTAATTCAATTAGGAAAGTACGCATCTAAGCCCATGTACACCTATGAGTTGACCCACTCTCATATTCACTTGAATCCAAACTTGATCCACATTAAATTAGCCCCTTCAAGATCTAAAATCTGGGATCTCGAGCCCGTGGAGGGCCGAACCTCCATCCTAGAACCAAACCGATCCTAGTCTTAGGATCCAAACTAATCCTAGACTCTTGGAGTCATCATAATGACTCCTTTCCTAGCCACCCAAGGATTGGAAGTACCACCTTTGTGCTAACAGGAATAACATTTGCAAGCCACCTCCATTCTAGATCATTTTCAACTCCAAAGCAGCTTGACCCCTGGTAAAATCTGTCCTTTTTACCTTCTTTGCTTTATTTTTCTTTCTTCATTGAGAACAGTGTTGATTAAATTGGAGAGGAGAACAAATAAAAAAATAAAGTCATCGAATAATTAAGTATTTAGTATTTAGGCACTTGATTATGCTTGAAAATTAAGCTAAACTAATTTTTTTTAAAGTAAATTGATGCTCAGATCAGAGAGTTTGAAAAATTGAAGGATCAAGTTTTAAGAAAAGCTAATAAAGAGTTAAGTCTAGAACATAAATATTTTTCTTTGAACACTTCTAGGTCCTCCTACCAGCATTAAAGAAGAGTTGATTTCTTATGGGCTTGAGTAGGTTAACTATACATTTCTTCAAAAGAGTTTTTAAAAAAATAGTTTTCAAGTACTTCTCCCTGATTAATCGAGTTTCATTATCTAAGCAAGTATTGAAGTTCACATCAAAAGGTAAGGAGGGAAAAGAAGCTCATTGTAAGACTAGTCCTAACTTGTAGCCTATTTGACTTGAGCAAGTAAATCTGAGGGGTATTTTATATCTAGTACCCTAAAATCATCTTATTCGGGAGTCATTGGCTAAAAACTTGCTATATGGGTCAAATAGAAAGCTTAAGGGACTAAGACACTCAATAGTAGTATAACATTAAAAAAATAATAAAAAAAGTAAGATCTAAATATTGATCTCCCATCAAGTAACTGGATTCCTTTACCAAAGAAGCATTATTGCATCAAAAAGTGGGCAATGTGAAAATGCTTCTATAATAAATGAAGGATGAAAGTAATAATACATTAGCCCATGGGGATGTAATTAACACTTTAAAGATAAAGGTAGGGGTAATTTAAAAAAAAATTTAGAAAAGTTTTAATATTCTTTATTTAATTTTCATATTGGGTAAGTATTAATACTCTAATGATGTATCTCATACTCGCTCTACTGAATATCAATGGCCCATTAAAGAAAATTTCTTAGTAAAACTTGAAACTCTAAACTAAAAGGTATGTAACTCTAAATTCTTTCTTTACTCGAGGAGAAGCAAAATTCAAATTGGGGTGTGTAATGAGTTTCATAAATAAGTCAATAAAAGTATTAATTTGCAAATCAGTTAATCTCTATTATTTAAGAATTGATGCTTTTATTAATCTTTTGTAGAAAAGATTGTCACCAGTACAAAGAGTCTGATTAATTTGGTGGGTAAAAAGATTTAAATTGGAAGCAAATCAAACTTAAACTAAAGAACAAATGGAGTTCCGTATATGGCCCAAATCTAGGCTCAAATCCAGCTCAAAATGGGTTTAAAATTAGCTAGAAATCCATCCAAAATTTGGCCCAATACAACTTTTAAAGTAGTCGATCCATAATGGGCTAGTGCTCGGTCTATGGGGGTGCTTGTGCGGTTCATAGGAGCATTTAAGGTGGTGTTTGCATGACTTACAAAAGTTTTTTGCTTGGTGGCTTCTTTGTCATGATCCTATGGCTAGAAATTGAAGCATTATTTGATCCAACAGTGGAGCATGTTGCTGGCTGAGAAATCCAAACAGAAAGGTATTTGTGCATAATCAAATGATGGGGAACTGAGCTTGGCTTAATCAGATGATGAGGGAGGAATTCAACCAAATAAAGGAAGCGAGATGTGCTTTTGCACGATCAAACAAGCAAAAGGCAATCTTACATGCAACCTAATGGTGAAGGGAGGAAATCCTACTGGTTGAAGGGTTTGATTAAGTGATCTAAGGCATCTTTGGCACCATTAGATGGTCAAAACCAACTCCAATGTTTGATCTAATGGCAAGCAAAGAATCCAAATTGATTTGGGACCATCGGCAGCAGATTTTGGTGTGATCTTAAGCATTCGATGGGTATCTAATGTCCAGAACAATTCCAGAGCTTCAAAGCTTGATTTTAATTGGTTTCCGCTCCAATTTGGACCAGGATTTCACCTATTTCTTCATCTATTTAAGGGATAGCCATGGAGAACATCAGGAATCAAGTAGAGAGCTAGCACACAATTATTTTTCTTTTTTTAAAATTTTTTTCTTGATGTAAGGGGCTTCAACGAGAGAGAGGCGGCAGGGGCATTCTTCTTTCTCATCTTTCTCCGTTGAAGGTGATGCTTGCAGACATCATGCATGGCTAATCTCCAAGCTCCAGGAGAGTAAAGGAGGTTCTTTAATATTTTATATTTTAAATTCTTTTTATATAATTAGAGTTTGATTATACTGATCCCGTCTTTCATGAATAATTCCTTTCTCCATTATTTCAAGTATTATGCTTGATGTTTGAACTATAATTTAGATTTTTAAAGTCTATGACTATGTAGAGATGAGTTGTGATATGAGAATATGATTTATGCTCAACGAGATAGACTATGCTTGCATTCTATATTATAGGATATTTTAATTATTTCTATGATTTGAATCCTTGAATAGTCTATGACACGTAGGGGCGAATCTGTACCCAGCAGGATAGGTTATGCTTGGGTTTGAGATTTTAAATAGCCTATAACTATTTAGGAAGATATCTATATCTAGCAAGATAGGTTATGCTCAAGATATCATACTCTTGCTAATTATATAATAAAGAATAAAATTATATTTTATTTAAAGAAATCAAATCAAAACCCTAAGACATCAATCTTACATTATTTAATTTCCTATTTATTATTTATTATTTTAAATTAATTAGAATTCCTATTTCCTTTATAGTTTTAATAATATCCCACTTTTCTATTTTTGACTTTTGTAATATAATTAGAATATTAAATAAAAATCCTAATTAAAAGTGAATATAATCCTAATTGATCCTTGTGGATGTAATTCTGACTCATCCTAGCTATAGAGCTTGAGTTGGTTATTACTTTTGATCGCCTATGATAGTGATCACTTCTTCCTACTTCTTGCCCCTAAACCTGACCTTCGAGGGCTCCTCTCCTCGCCTCCTATCTCATGTAAGAGTCTTACTAGATTTTGAAAACCTGAGACCAGTAGAGAGAGTAAAAAATATCTTGCTATCAAATTTTATTTTGAATAGAATTTCTATAGTACCTTGCTCCTCCCTTCAATGCTCACATGGTTTTGATACCAATTAAAATAACTATTGTGCACCTGTGTGGATCTAAGGACACTAATGAGGAAGTACTCTACAAAATTTTATAATATTAGGTTTACATGAGGGATCCTTTTATGGGCCAAAGGATTCTCCCAATCAAAATAGGACTAGAAACACAAATCTAAATCTTAACTTAAATTCTTCCAATGCTAATCCAATTAGGAAAGCACTCACACAAGCCCGTGACTTGATCCACTCTTACATCTACTTGGATCTAAATCTGATCCAACATGGATTATCCCATTTAAGATTCAAAATCCTAGACCTCGAGCCCATGGATGGTCGACCTCCATCATTAGACCAAACTAGTCCTAATTCTAGGATCCAAATCAATTTTAAATACTTGGAATCATTGCCATGACTCCTTTCCTAGCCTATCAAGGCTTGGGAGCACCACACTTGCACCTACAAAGACCAGGCTGGTTGATGACATCTCCAAGGTGATGGTCCTGGAATCTTGAGTCGACACTACTGGCTTCAAACTCAAGGAGGCCAAATTCATGGCTCGAGAGGCCAAGGAGAGGGCCTAGGTTATTGAGACCAAGGTTCAAGTTGTAGAGGTGCAGGTGACTTCAATAGGTACCTAGGTAGTTGAAGAGTATAAAAAGTCCAAGGACTTCAAGGATCAAGTCATTGAAGGTGCTTATGATGCCTTCTAACATAGGTTCATGGAGTACTAGAAGAAGGTCATCGAGGCCTTTCCATAACTTGACTTGGAGCTATTATAGCCATCGAGCTTGAGTAGGAAGAGGAAGCAGAAGAAAAGGAAGGTGAAGCTGGGGATGTTGGGGAAGCTACCAAAGGAGCTGCTGATATCGGGGCTGAAGAGGCCTTTATTCAGGAGACCATCGTTAAGGTGATGGCCAAAGCTAAGGCCATGATTGACATGATGATGAAGGCTTTTGAGGTGGGCTCAACTCCATTGACTGATCCCGAAAAGTGACTCCCTATAATTTTTCCTTCTTTTTTGTACTTGGACTTGGACCTCTTTGTAAAAGCTTGGTGAGTTAATGAAAATCACCCTTCATTTTATCAATTCTTGTATTACATGAATGTTTGCCAAATTATTGAATTTTAATAAATAGTCTAGTCAGTGTAGCTTTGCCTAAGTAGGGTCATTTCTAGGCTTAGTTGTCTAAGTCCCTTAGTTAGGCAAGTGATCACTATCGTAGGTAGTCAAAAATAAAATCTAACTTACTACTATAGGATGAGCAGGAATTATATCTTCAGAGATCAAGGACAATTATTTCTTGAAGATAGGAAAGAAAGAAATAAATATCTAAATTTTTGAAAGATAGATGATGGTTTAATTAAAACTAATAAATTTAAATTAAATATGGATTGAGAAATTTATATGATAAAAAAATATCTTCAGGTTTCTAAGTAGTTACGTACATAAATTATGTATTTGTTCTATTCTAAGTAATCAAAATCTGTATTTATTTTGGAATCTTTTAAACTAATCCCTAGCGTAGGCTATCTTATTAAGTATGAACCATATCCTATTAAGATCATGACTCATCCCACAAGTTTAGGCTATCTAATGACTGAGTTGAAAAGATCTTAACAAGATACATGAACAAAAATCTTAGAATCAATTATCTATATTGAGCATGGACCATATCATATTAGGATCATGTCCATCCCACCTATAGGTAATTAATTTAAGAAATCAAATAGAAAAGAATTGAAAAGGAATTAAAAGTATTTATTTAATTATATAGAAGAGAAAATAATCACATGAATTAATAGGACACCTGTACTTCCCTACAAACTATATCTCGATCATGCATGGCTCCTGCATACATCTTCTTAGAGATTTGGGGCGCTGTCACCGCACCTCCTCTCTTAAAAAACTCTTTTTCTTTATTCCCCTCTCTCTCAAAGCCTAGAACTAAATTACAAAATAAAATAAAATTTTATTATAGGAACTGATCTTGGTTCTCTTCTTGGTTTCCTCCTGTACCTCCCATAGCTACCATTTTATAGAGGAGAACCTAGGTCCAAATTCTAATCTAATTCAGAAGTAAAACCCTCATATAATTAACTTTTAAACCTTTGATAGTTACTTAGCTATCATATCACCTTAAACAGTGCCTGATCTGCGACACATCTAAAACCTGATTAGCTTTGTTGCTGGCCATCTGACATTGCCTTATATTGCTTGTTAAAACATGGTCGAAATCATGCTTGGAAGTCCTTTTCTTACTCAAATTGGGCCATGAAATCCTCCTTCCAATTGAAAAACTTCCTTAATGTTGCATTGTAGCTTGTATTGGAGTTGGACTCATAGATCATGCCGGTAGCTTCTCCATCGCTGGATTGCTTAAGGAGAAAATGGATCATGGTGATAGAGATGAGAAGGATGGTGACTCTAAATCAAAGAGGACTGCTAGACTAAGAGGGGACTTTGATGAATGTAGGCAGTGGTGGATCAGCGTGGCTTTGATGGTGATGATATGGTTGGAAGAAGACCGAAGCAGCATCTCAAAGGAGAAAGACAAGCATGATGAAGATGACTGACAACGAAGCCTCTCGGGCTCGCATCTCGGGATGATGATTGGAGAAGGGAGGCGATGAGGATGGCACTGCCATTGCTGCCATAGCCAATGGTGGAGAGCAGGGAGGAGGTGAGGCGGTGGTAATGGTGACTAATGGTGGTAAATGTTAGACTAAGGAAGGAGGCTAGCCACCAGGACGGAGGAGGGTTGGAGATGGCGGGTATGGGAGGAGCGGCAATGGCTTGGCAATGATCAATGACGAGCTCTTACAATAGTGGGATAGAAGAGGATGAAGATGAGGGAGAAGATAGCAGTGACCATGGCTAATCATGGCTCATGGTGGGTTCTCTGGCCATGGGCACGTTCTCGATGGCAAGGGGCGGTCTCCGATGGCTTCTCCAATGATGATACATCTCAGAAGGGAAGATGGTCCATGGAATAGGCTCATAAATCAAGGTTAATGGCTATTATGGACCATACCCTATTTCTATAGATCGAGCAGCCAGTCCACCATGGACTGATTGCTTTAAAATCCATGCTATTTTCTTAATGAGATTCAAACTTCAATTCCGGGCTCGTTTCAACTTCGATTTGAGTGTCATTTTTACCATTGGATTTCAAAAATTAAGCTCTTTCTATCCTTAGACTTCTTTTTTTAGAAAACATAATAATATTATTAATTTCTAAGAAATATAAATTAATTAATACTTATTTTAATGCTTGAATTATGATATTTAATAGTTTTATCACACCCCCAACTTAATCATTGCTAATCCCTTAGCAATGCAATAAGAATATAAGTATTAATTTAAAAACATGTATTATTAAGATTCTCTTTTATAAAATTAGATCTAGGATTAAAGTTAAAAAAAGTTAGCTATATCACTAACTAAGTATTAAGTTTTTGAAGTAAATCTTGCAGTTAGAACTATTAGAAATTTTCTTAAAATTTATCTGATCTATAGCACTTGTATTTGTGGTGACTAACTTGATATTTTGGTACTAGCTTATAAAGAATAATTGTATCTTCACTTATCACCTACTTTGGTCAATTTTTTATACACCTTCAAATTAAGCATATGAACTGAGATAGCTTTTACATCATCTGAATTTTTTTCAAATAATAGTGGCATCTTCACACTACCCACTTTTTGACATGAACAATAATGCTTGCTTAGGTGAAAGTGCCCGGTTACTCGATGGAAAACTAATGGTTAGAACTTGCCCCCTTTTTTCTTTCTTTCTTCTTTTTTAAATTTTTTTAAATTTTTTTAGGTAGGTAGCTCTTTTCTCGAATTCAAGTTAAATGGGAGGTGTATATCAATCACCAACTTTTTAGTAATAATTAAATCTTCAATTGACTTTACAATTAATACCTACTTTACCTTGTCAATGTACATGTACGATGGAAGTACTAATAGCCTTTAGATGACCTAAGTAGATAGCTAAAAGTTTGACCAGCTAGTCTTCTCCTTGACTCGCTACAGTAATTAGCAAATACTATCTAACTCTATTATTTTTTTCTAGTTTATTTTGCTCAAGAATTTCTTTTATGGCACATGATTTATAAAATTTTTCTCCACATAATTTTTTTAAATTTTTTAATAATTTTTAAAATTTTCAAAAATTTTAAAATATTTTTAGAAATTTTTAAGGTATTTTCAAAATTTTTTTAAAATTTTTTTCAAAATGTTCTTCCCTATCCCCCAACTTAATTTTCATTGTCCTCAATGCAATAAGAAAAAATTGAAACATGAAAGTAAAATAAGGAGAGGTACCACTTGGACTAAATATGCATCATGTATTGCTAGGTGCATCTGTAAAGAGTGATCCATTATTTCTATAGAAATGAAAATCACTAAAGCATGAATCAATAAAAAGATTGGGTTTCCTCCTAACAAGTGTTAAGTTTAATATTTTTAGTCAGATCTAAAGTAGTGCTCATCCTATTCCTGCTTGAATCTTGAAATGGGTTTGTAATTTCCAATGTGATTCATATTCAGCTTCAGAGTACTTCCTACATGAGACCATTAAGTAGCTTATGTCTTTGATAGCTAATAATTCTTTCTTTATAATTAAATCTAGGTACAACTTAAGTACCAGTCAAGACTCTAATAGACCTAGATCTATGTACTCAATGTACTGATTATGGAGGGAGTATTTTTGGATCCCCTTTTAGTGCCTCTTTTTCATAAGCAAAGGTGCAACCAGTGTTATGAGGGGTTCAACTAATAATTTAGGTATTTTCATAATCCCTTTATGATTTATAACTTGGCACTTTTTTTAAATTAATATTAATTCTATCTTCATACATTATTTTAATACCATAAATAAATTTTAGAAGTAGTCCTCGAATGTAGTGTCGAATATAGAGAAATCAGATATAAAAATTTTAACTTTGTTATCCCTCATATGCACGATGTCCCACCTAACAACTTCTTTATATGCTTTTAGAACACCTACAATTTGAACTTCCTGATTACATATTATTGGTAAGATATTAGTGGATGCGATAGAAAATGGATTTAATTCTAGGTCAGGTGATGATTCTAACAAGAAAGCTATTAGGGTTTTGGGTGATGGCTCATGTTTCTTGATCTAAAGTGAGGTGGTGTTGGGGTAGGGTGTTTCTATTAAGTCATTCAGTGCTACAGTGTACCCATCTACATCAAATTCATCCACCATAAGGTAAGCCAGATATGGTTTTAACAAATCATGGGAGAGACTTTTATGTGTAGCTTCCTCTATTATATTTTATATTTGTGATTCATGGGAAGTCTCAATTAATTCCATCATTATACCTATTTATTCTTCCTTCCCATTAAAAATAATAGATAATTCTGGGGCATTAGAAAATGGGACCATAGATAAATTGGATGATGATGGAAGTGGACCATCCATCCATTATGAAATCTCTTTATATATTTCTATCTTAATCAAATTATCTAGGTTGGTCTCTTTGGTTGTACAGGATTGCTCTTGACCAATTCATTTCCAAGAGTTATAATCAATTGATCAAGGATAGTTACTGTGACATTAAGATTTTTAGCTAATTATTATCCCTTAGGGTCAGTCTCAAATTGACTAGGTAGCTCTTCTTTACTCGTAGCCATGGCTAATGGTCTCAATTGCATATTCAAATGGGCAATAGTCTTGGTATTAGGAGTTATAAGTTGGCCCGTGGTCTGCATGAAACTATTTAAGGTAGAATTAGTTCTTTTAATTGTAGCATTAAGGTCAGTACGAGATTTGGCCATAGCTTCTAGGATTTTTTTTTAGAGGACTAGATTTTTTCTCAAGATCTAAACCTGGTTCATAATTAAGTATTTAGCTGGGCCTAGGATAGGGCTGATCAAAATTATGGGCTCCTAGTGTTGTATCTTATAACCACACAAAACTAGAGTGATGTCTCATCCCTGGGTTAAAGGTTGGTACATAAGGTTCAGTTATATATCTGTCATTGGCTACACTCCCCTGTGTAAATCCTTGGGTTGGGTACATCAAGGACAATTCTCTACAACATGATCTGGTGTGTCATATATCATGCACATAGGTGCTGGCATATGGTGAAATTGGATATATCCTTTATGTTCTAGGACTTCCTCAATCTTATGGATCAAAGATGCCAGTTTAGTTTCTTTAGGTTCCCTTGTATGATTGCATGCATCTTCGAATCTCATGAATTTATGATTCATATTAATCTGTTGCAGTTGATTCATAAAATTGTTAACTTGGGATCTGATTCTAGATGGTCAAACAAAATCAATCATGTACCAATAATGTTGTAGGATTTGAGGTCGTTCAATAGGATCTGGATAACAATAATCTATTAGGCTTTTAGTTCGTTCAATGGAATCCTTGATCTTTTAATCTTGTATGGTTTAAATTATATCTAACCAATCATCATTTTATCTTAGAATTTTTTTTTGATTATTTTAATTTATTATAGATGAAAAAAAGAAAAGAAATGAGAGATAGATGAGAGGAGAATTCTAAAGATGAGAAACCTAGAGGGTTATAAATCTATAGATGATAGAGAAATGTATTTTAATTAGATTAAAATTTTGTTAGCAAATAAGTTATCAAACAATAGACTCTCTATCCTAGGGTTAACCTATATCTAGATAGCTCCTAACTGTCGAGACTGCCTTAGAGACTTGCAAGTCAAAGACTAACTAACCAACTAGCCAGGTAAGGATATGGTTGGTGGGGGTCCCCCCATTGCTTTCCTTAGATATTAAATAAATTATCCATGTTAGTTAATAGAACTAATTAAAAACTACCTTCCTTCAGGGCTATATCATTCTTGAACTCCTTTTCTAGACACCAACCAACTAGCTAATCTTGACTTGGTCCAACTCTTCTAGAAGCCTTGTCCTTGCAAGCTCGAATATCCTGGGGTTAACAATTAATTAATTTTAAATTAAAGACTTAGGTTATGCAGTATAAAGGGTGATGGTTTATGGGCTAAGGAAGGGCGATAAAATCCCCACCTTATGTTATTTAGGGGTTATGCCCTTAAGGTATTTTATGAGAATGCAATGCAAATCAAATAAGGTATCCAAAAATGTTAGAAAGTTTTTAAGATTTATTATCTATTTTTTAAAATAATTAAGTGCTATGGAAAGATGTTTTTTATTTTTTAAGATTATTTAAGGTAGTTTGATTAAAAGAAAAAGTTAATTAGGTTAGGAGTTGACATGTGATAAGAAGGAAGGTAATTTTTTTTATATGATAATAAGAATAAAAGGAAATATAATAACTAAGGTAACAAAAAAAAAGATAATAAAGCTAAAGAAAGAAATAATTGAAATATTTTTTACTTTTTTTTGTAAAACAATTATGCCTGGATCTCCGGTAATAGTGCTAAAACTTGATCACTATTATAAGCAATCATAAATAAAACCTAACTCACTATTATAGCCAAGATGAGTAGGGATCATATCCTCGAGGATCAAGGATAATTATTTTATAAAAAAAGTAAAGAAAGAAATAAATATCTAGATTTTTGAAAGGTAAATGATGGTTTAATTAAAAATAATCAATTTAAATAAATATAAGATCAAGGGATTTATATGATAAAAAGGTATCTTCAGGTTTCTAGGTAATCACATACATAAATTCATGTATTTGATATAATCTAAACAATCGAAATCCATATTTATTCCAAAATCTTTCAAACTAATCCCTAGCATAGGCTATCTTTCCGAGTACGAACCATATCCTATTAAGAACATGGCCAATCCCACAAGTATAAGCTATCCAATGATTGAGTTGAAAAGATCCTAACAAGATACGTTAACAAAAATTTTAGAATCAATATCTATGTTAAGCATGGACCATATCGTGTTAAGATCATGATCCATCCCACCTATAGATAATTAATTTAGAAAATCAAACAAAAGAGAATTGAAAAGGAATTGAAAGTATTTATTCAATTGTATAGAAAAAATATAATTATATAAATTAATGGAAGGATACCTGTACTTCCCTACAAACTGTACCTCGATCATGCATGGCTCCTGGATACATCTTCTTAGAGATTTGGGACTCTGTCACCGTACCTCCTCTCCTGAAAAACTCTTTTTCTTTATTCCTCTCCCTCTCTCTCAAAGCCTAGAACTAAATTACAAAATAAAATAAAATTTTATTATAGGAACTGATCTTGGCTCTCTGCTTGGTTTCCCCTTATACCTCCCATAACTACCATTTTATAAAGGAGAACCCAAGTCCAAATTCCAATCGGGTTCAGAGGTAAAATCCTTATACAATTAACTTTTAAACCTTTGATAGTTACTTAGCCATTGGATTAGCATAAATAGTGCATGATTTGCCACATACATCTCAAACTCGATTGGCTCTATTGCTGGCCATCTGACATTGCCTTAGATTGCTTGTTGAAACATGGTCAAAATCATGCTTGGAAGTCCTTTTCTTACTCAAATCGAGCCATGAAATTCTCCTTCCAATCAAAAAACTTCCTTAATGTTGGATCATTGCTCGAATTGGAGTTGGGCTCTTGGATCACATCGATGGCTTCTCCATTGCTAGATCACACAAGGAGAAGATGGATCATGGTGATGGAGATAAGAAGGATGGTGACTGTGAATTAGAGAGGATTGCTGGACTAAGAGGAGACTCTGATGAATGTAGGTGGTGGTGGATCGGCATGACATTGATGGTGATGATATGGTTGGAAGAAGACTGGAGTAGCATCTCAGAGGAGCAAGATGAGCATGATGAAGATGACTAACAATGAAGCCTCTTGGATTGGCATCTCGACATGATGATTAGAGAAGGGAGGCAATGAGGATGGTGCTTCCATTGTTGCCATAGCCAATGACAGAGAGCAGGGAGGAGGTGAGGTGGCAGTAATGGTGCTAATGGTGGTTGATGTGGCGGGATCGCTGACACGAAACCCCTATCAGACACCACGTCGGATGAAGCTGCCACGTGGGATGCCTCTGCCCGGGCCCCTTCGCTCTGTGCGTTCCCTTTGGGTCGAGATTCTGAGGTCGAAGCCAAGCTACGCCTATCATTCGCCCGGCGTGCTCCCTCCGGGTCGAGATGCCGATGCCGAAGTCGAGCTCCTCTCCTTCACCCGGCACGCTTCCTCCGGGTCGAGATGCCAAGGCCAAAGTCGAGCTTCGCCTCTCCTTCTCCTGGCGCGCTCCCTCCAGGTTGAGACGTCGATGCTGAAGTCGAGCTCCGCCTCTCCTTTGCCCAGCACACTCCCTCCGGGTTGAGATGTCGAGGTCGAAGTCGAGCTCCGCCACTCCTTCTCCTGGCGTGCTCCCTCCGGGTCGAGATGCCAATGCCGAAGTCGAGCTCCGCCTCTCCTTCGCCCAGCACGCTCCCTCCAGGTCGAGACATCGAGGCCGAAGTTGAGCTCCGCCACTCCTTTGCCCAGCATGCTCCCTCCGGGTGGAGACACCGATGCTGAAGTCGAGCTCCGCCTCTCCAGATCGACCCCACCTTGGATGAAGAGATCTGTAGCTGAAGGAGGTAGTCGCTCCCCCTAGATGATGGCCCGACACCCGAGGACCACGAAAAGATGCCTGCCAGGCCGCTATGATGATCCCAGCTGCCACTTACACCAAAATGGAAGGAATCATCTGATCGAGGCTCTGCATTCTCCACCTACCAGCTGCACCCTCCAAAATTGGAAGTCAATCAATGGATCCAGATCCCGGAGGCAGCGGCCTATTGATCGAGGCTCTGCTAAGTTACCCAAAAGGGAGTGACCAGAAGGAATATCAGTGTGAACAGTAGCTTTCATACCCCCAGAATATAAAGGCAACCCGTCCATAGCACAAAACATCGCCACACATGCCCACGAGCATGGAGAAGATCCCGAGGTAAGCAGCGTGCGACACCCCCAGTTAAAAGGGGGCTCACAGATTCAAACAAGGTAAGCTTCTTAAGCATTCATTCAAACAAATATTCAGTCGAGTGAGGTCCAATGAGCAAGAAGGGGGCAGCACACAGGAAGACAATGCTCGAGACTACCGTGAAACTCCCAGGAGGGGTCCAGATAGACACAGGCACCCAGCTCGAGTTCTCCTCTACTGTCACTCCCATAATCTGTGCTCGACCCACCCGCACTCTCTCACATCACAAATTCTCCTCCTAGCATGGAGTAGATCTTCGGGGCTCGACCAGGTGGATCTGTTCTCCTGGATCATTACTGACTTGATGGTGGGGACACCAAGACCAAGACCAGGCCTCAAGAACCCATTTGTATCACAAAACAAGGAGAATAGGACCTGCACCTTTGAGCCGACCCGAGACCGCCAAGCCGACTCGAGATGCGATCGAACCAAATCCCAGGTTCCAAAGATTTCCAGAAGCTTCCAAGAATTTTCTCCTTTTATTTCAAATTTTTGGCAATTAAAAAGGGTATAAAATCCCTTGAAATCTCATTGTAACAAACTCTCCTGCCACCTCTTAGGGTTAGTTTTGTTTAGAAACTAATCTTTGGATTAGTTATTGAGTAAACCCGTTTTAGGTTACTCTGGAAGCATCCGTTGAAGCCTATAAATGAGGGCTCGATCTCTATTCAAAGTATGATGAATGGTAATGAAAACCCACCCAGCTTCTTCTTCTCCGATTGCTTCTTCTTCTTACTTTCATTGCTGAGGTGACGTCGAGGGGTGAGAGGCCCCGTCTAAGCCTTCGTCGTGACTACGACGTCGAGGGGTGCGAGGCCCCCATCGATCTCCATCGTCCCACTGCACAATTCCTTCCACGCCATCTCCGACCACTGCACCTCCCTCCCACGACCATCTCCATCATCCCACCGTTCCTCTGTTTCGACTTTCTCCATCAACTTCTCCAAAAAAACTCCATCTGCTCCAAGACATCCTTGTCTTCCCCAAACTCCCTTCCAACCAACCACTCGGTCATCGAAGAAGATAGCCCCCAAATCCCATCGTCTGATCTCCCTCCTCCGGCCTCCGTCGGCCTCTCCCCCCTCGCTGTCTTCCCCGAAGCTCAGATCCAAGCCTGTTGCCAGACCTCCCTCCCCCATCTCCCATCACCAGATCACCCCCCCTCTATCTCCTGACACCAGACCACCCTCTTATGGCCTTCCCGATGCCAAGCCCACCCTCCTCCGGTCCTCCATCGCCGGATCTCACTCCTCATGGAGATTGCCATGATGCCAGCCCTCCACAAAAGTCGCGCTCGAATCGAGCGTGCGTCCCCTGCTCCCGAGTCTTCCTCGTCCTTCCCGGATGTCTGCTCGGCCATTCTTCCACCGGAGCCTGACTTCCCCCCCCCCCTCCGGCCCATCCGTCACCGGACCTCCTTCCTTCGGTCCACCCCAAAGCCATCTTCACCTCCAAGCCTCTGCCCCACAAAGCTTCAAGCTCCTGTTCCATGAAGTGTTCAAGAAGACTCATCGAGCCGCTATTGAAAGAAGACATGAATAGCTATTCCAGCTATTCCATCTATTCTGCACTTATCCTAGATTTATTCCATATTGGAATAAGCCTCGTTTACTTTAATTTGGGTTGTGTTTTTTGCTTTGATTGTCTCACTTAGGCTAATCGAGGTTAATTGTGTTAGGTCCTTTCCGGTACCGAGCCTTGAAGGGATCCTAACCATCAACCCATGCTCTTGATACCTATCGTTGGACGACTGATCGTTGATCATCCAGGTCACATCTTTTAAGGTTAAGTGATCTCACCACAGGAAAATAGCTATTACTGTCGTAAGGTCCTATCTCTCTTTACGTGCTTTAGATCTGAAGTTTTGAAATGCGTGCATGTCCTTGATCAAGGGTTCTCGATCTCTGAGTCCTGGTTCTTTCTCATTTTATTGAGCCTGGCATGAGGGAATGCATGACTTAAAACCTACCCTATTTGAATGTTCCTCTGAATCTGTGTTTAATATAAGAATCGATATTCGTACAGATTTTTAGGGTAATTTTATGCATGTCATCCCCCATCACCCTTCTTTTTGGTATTAGAGCATAGTTAGGACATGCATTTTGTTTAGCTCACTCACTGTTTTTCTACAGCATTATTATTAGTTAAAATCCTGTTCATATTAGTTCTTTTGCTTTGCTTAGTTCTACCATATTTCTTTATTTCAGTTGTTTAATCACAAGCATACAAATATATATATATATATATATATGTGTGTGTGTGTGTGTGTGTGTGTGTGTGTGTGTGTGTGTGTTTCATTTCTATGTTTCTTAGTTTGCATTAGGATCATGGAATGCGCATTTCATATTTTGCATTAAGCTACTTAAGGGCGGTAATATCATAATATAAGGGAGGGACTTCATTACCTTTTCTTAGTCCAAAACAACCACCCTGCATTCCGGACCCAAGCTTCTAATTAAAATCCAATAGAAACATATTTTTTCTCTAGAGAGCTTAGAGACACCAACTGGTCGAGTCAAGACTAAGTGTCTATTCATGGCGTCAGCCCATTTTGTGTGTGCTACTGCTCTTGGTGTCTAGGCTTGGTGATTCAGGGCTAGTGAGTTGGTCCGCCTACCTGGCCAATCCCAGATTGGTGTCTAAAGTTGGTGATCAAGGACCTCCATTCCCCTACACCTACCTGGCCAAGAATAGAGTTACTACAGACTGGTTTGCTACCTTGACTTAGGCAACTGGTTGAGATTCTAGGCCTAGAAAACCTTAGAAAATTTTGCCTACTTGAATCATGTCCACTAGAGCAGGAGTCTCATATCAGCCCGAGTCATCCATGGACAACCCGCAAGAAGCCCTGTTAAAAATCATGTCAGAACACTTTGCCCAAATGTCTACTCAATTGTCTACCCAATTGACCAGGTTAAACCAATGTGAGGCACAACTTGATTCCATGGAGAGAACCCCTAGGCCACCATTTGAGCATAAACCTAAGACTCCATTTTGTCCAATGACCAAACCAGAGGAAAGAATCATTTGGCACATCGAACCTTATGCCCCCACTTTTAATGGAAGCCTAGACCCTAAGGTGTATATCGATTGGGAAGAACAAATGGATCAGTATTTTGAGCGCACTAATATATCGGAATTAGGGTAGGTTAGGTTGGCCAAAACCAAGTTCACCCAACATTCTAGGTCGCATTGGTATGTTATTGAGCATGAATGTTATCATAAAGGAGAGGAAATAAGTACTTGGAGAGACATGAGAAGTAAGTTGAGATATAAGTACCTAGGTAGATTCTATAAGCAAAGACTTTTAAATCGATGGTACCGACTGACACAGGATGATAGGCCAGTGTTTGAGTATATCAAGAAATTCCAGGAGTTTGTCAGGAGATGTAACACCATTGAATCTAAGTCTGAGACCATAGCTAGGTTTCGAGATGGTCTACGTAGGGATATCTAGCGGGAACTCCATTGGAAGATTTATAGCTTAGAAGAAGCCTATGACACTACTAGGGAATTTGAGTCATATCAAAGAAAATTCATAAACTACCAAGTTAAGCCCAGTTGGATTAGTACCTTAGAACCCAAACCCAACCCTAGTCAACTTCCCTTAGACCAACCAACTTCTACTGTCCCATTAGTTCATATGAATGATAGGAAAAAGAACCCTGAAGTACAAATTGAGTCACTAATATTCAAGACTTAGGGTATCCCCAGATTGAAGAGCTAGGGAAGGAAGAGGACAAGTATGAGCCCATTGAGAAAATTATTAAGAAAATTGGACCCTATAAAATTATTAAGAAAATTGGACCCAATACCTATGTGTTCGAGTTATCCCCTGATTTAGGCATTAGCTCCACTTTCAATATTTATGATCTAACTGAGTACAGGGAACCGACAGTAATTCCTAGTGAGGCATTCGAGCTTGACCCTTTACTTGAGAGAGAACCTATCCTGGAGTGTCCACAAAAATGGCCTCAATGAAGAGAAAAGATCAAGCGAATCCTGGATGATCAAGCTGTCAATACCCGACAAAATAACTATCAGCGCTACTTGGTAAGATGGCAAGGTCATCCCAAATCAGACTCATGGATTACCAGAGAGGACCTGCAACGCATTGATCCGAATCTCTTGGAAGAGTATCAAAGCCAAACAGACCCTTACTCAATGGGGTTGAGTTCCTCCCACCCCAGGAGAAATGGTGGGGACACCAAGACCAAGACCAGGCCTAAAGAATCCATTTGGATCACAGAACAAGGAGAATAGGACCTGCACCGTCGAGCCGACCCGAGGCCGCCAAGCCGACCCGAGACCGCCGAGCTGACTCGAGATGTGATCAAACCAAATCCCAGGTTCCGGAGATTTCCAGAAGCTTCCAAGAATTTTCTCCTTTTATTTCAAATTTTTGGCAATTAAAAAGGGTATAAAATCCCTTGAAATCTCATTGTAACAAACTCTCCTGCCACCTCTTAGGGTTAGTTTTGTTTTGAAACTAATCTTTTGATTAGTTATCGAATAAACCCATTTTAGGTTACTTTGGAAGCATCCATTCGAAGCCTATAAATGAGGGCTCGATCTCTGTACAAAGTATGATGAATGGTAATGAAAACCCACCCAACTTCTTCTTCTCCGATTGCTTCTTCTTCTTGCCTTTGTTGCTGAGGTGACGTCGAGGGGAGAGAGGCCCCGTCCAAGCCTTCATCGTGACTGCGACGTCGAGGGGTGCATGGCCCCCATCGATCTCCATCGTCCCACTGCACCATCCCTTCCATGCCATTTCTGACCACTGCATTTCCCTCCCACGACCGTCTCCATCATCCCACCGTTCCTCCATTCTGGTTGTCTCCATCGGCTTCCCCATAAAAACTCCTCCATCTGCTCCAATACATCCCTGTCTTCCCCAAACTCCCTTCCAACCTACCACTCGGTCATCAAAGAAGACAGCCCCGATATCCCATCATCTGATCTCTCTCCTTCGGCCTCTGTCGACCTCTCCCCCACCCCACTGTCTTCCCCGAAGCTCAGATCCAAGCATGTCGCCAGATCTCCCTCCCCCATCTCCCATCGCCAGATCACCCCCCCTCTGTCTCCTGACACCAGACCACCCTCTTCCAGCCTTCCCAATGCCGGGCCCACCATCCTCCAGACCTCTGTCACCGGATCTCACTCCTCTCAGAGATTGCCATGATGCCAGCCCTTCATGGAAGTCGTGCCCAAACTGAGTGCGCCTCCCCTGCTCCCGAGTCCTCCACATCCTTCTCGGATGTCTGCTTGGCCATTCTTCCATCGGAGCCTGACTTGCCCCCCTCCGGCTCGTCCATCACCGGACCTCCTTCCTTCGGTCCGCCCCGAAGCCATCTTCACCTCCAAGCCACTGCCCCACAAAGCTTCAAGCTCCTGTTCCATGAAGTGTTCAAGAAGACTCATCGAGCTGCTGTTGAAAGAAGATTGGAATAGCTATTCCAGCTATTCCTTCTATGCACTTATCCCAAATTTATTCCAAATTGGAATAAGCCCCGTTTACTTTAATTTGGGTTATGTTTTCGGCTTTGATTGTCTCACTTAGGATAATCCGAGGTTAATTGTGTTAGGTCCTTTCTGGCACTGAGCCTTGAAGGGATCCTAATGATCAACCCGTGCTCCTGATGACTGTCATTGGACGACTAATCGTTGATCATCCAGGCCGCATCTTCCAAGGTTAAGTGATCTCATCACAGGAAAATAGCTATTACTGTCGTAAGGTCCTATCTCTCTTTACTTGCTTTAGATCTGAAGTTTTGAAATACGTGCATGTCCTTGATTAGGGGTTTCTCAATCTTTGAGTCCTGGTTCTTTCTCATTTTATTGAGCCTAGCATGAGGGAATGCATGACTTAAAACCTACCCTATTTGAATGTTCCTCTGAATCTGTGTTTAATATAAGCATCGGTATTCGTATGGATTTTTAGGGTAATTTTATGCATGTCATCCTCCATCACTTGATCATCGGAGTGCCCCCACCGAAATCCCTGGTCCGGGTCACTGACTTTGTTTTGCAGGTCTGGGTGATCGAGCAGAATCCTGAGTGACAGGAGCACGTTCCGACCTCGACCTCAGCTATAGGCCATGACGATCTTGGCAGCAATAGATTGGCATTCCAGGTAGGGGGCAGGACATATCTTGATCCAACCCAACCCCCTTGCAAGCAAGAGATAGGAAGGATAATGACGACGCGAGCGAGAGAAGTCTCCACAAGCCGGGTGGGAGATCCCCCTTCCCGTGGGGACCCACACAGTCCTGGAGGGGAGCTCCCCGCTCCAACTCAACCACCTCTAGTGGACACTCAGCTAGCTGCACTCACCCAACAGATGCTGATTCTCACTGCAGCAGTGCGCCAGCTCCAGCACCAGCATCAGTCCTTGGCTACGTACCAGTAGCTTGGGACTCCCGTGGCCCATGCCACAGCATCCCATGACAGCCTGTGTTCCTTCGAAGGAAGGCCCTCGTAGCCGCCAACCACCACTAACCACCGGGAAAGTCACCATACCCCGGCAAAGAGACAACGGGCCGGATCTGTTGATCGGGAGAGCCAATCCCCGACCCTTGAGCGGGTGATAGCTGGAACCCACCGAGGTCGAAAAAGCAAGATTTTCCATCATGGACACCACCTCATGTCACCTTCTCTGACTCCTTCAGCCTCCATGGAGGGTTCTACCGATGAGGCCATCAGGTGCATGACAGAGAAGCACCTAGAGGAACAGGACCGCAAGCTGGCAGGAGCTTACCCGCCGGTTTGCAAATCTGTAGGGCTCTGCTAGCGAGCCGGTGGGCTATGATGCCCATCCCCCTTTCTCCCAAGAAGTCCAAAAAGAGCCAGTTTGGAGCCGGTTCCGAGCCAGTTCTGCATGCCACAGGTGGATCCCTACGACGGGACCACTGACCCCTTAGATCACCTTGAGAGCTACAAGGCTCTCATGAGAGTCTAGGGGGCCACCGACACCCTCCTCTACGTTGCCTTTCCTGCTACTCTTCGGAAAGCAGCTCGGGTGTGGTTCACCCTCCTCGAACCGGAGAGCATTAGTTGCTTCGCTCAGCTGGAGCGAAAGTTCGTGGCTCACTTCGATGCCTGCCGAAAGGTGCCACGAGAGGCAGACAGCCTCTTCTCCATCAGGTAGCAGGACCACGAGCTCCTACAGACTACGTGGCCCGCTTCAAGGTTGCCGCACTAGAGATCTACAACCTTGATAAGCCAGTCACTATGCTGGCACTAAAGAAAGGATTCAGGACTTCCCGCCCGACCTACTCTTTTGACAAGAAGTCCCCCAAGACTTATTCCGAGCTCCTCCTCCGTATCCAAAAGTAGGGAGCTAGACGGAAGGCCTCTGAAGAAGCTAGCTCCTAGGGAGACCTCCGGGATGCGGAAGCCTGGACCAGCCGCATCGAACTTCTGCTAGAGGCTGAAGTCGAGAAGAAACCCCATCCCAGAAGAAAGCTTTACTCCTTTCCTCGCCCCGAGGGCAAAAACCCTCAAGGAGATTGAGGGTGAGTGCTATATGAGGAGCCCACCTCTACTGAAGTCATCCAACCGTCGTGATAAGATGAAATACTACTAGTTCCACCGCGACCACGGCCATGACACTGAGGAATGCCAGCACCTCAAGAGAAAAATTGAAAAACTCATAAAGAGGGGCTACCTCGGAAGGTTCATGGGGGACAAACCCCCAACGAAACCTCAGGCACTCGCCGCACTCCCTCCAGTCCCTGCAGTCGACAACAGCCCTACCGAGAAGCTGGTGGGGATGATATGCTGGGGAGTCGAGCGCGCTTCCAAGAAGGCTCGGGGTGGGAAAAGTTTTGAGAATGTACTTCCCTTTACGAGGGAAGGGGGGATGAAAATAAAAATATAAACAATGATGCTATAGTCATCGAGATGACGATCGTAAAACATCCTAACAAACACATCATGGTTGATAGTGGGAGCTCCACGGATGTGCTTTTTTATGATGCTTTCTCCAGGATGAATTTATCCTTTGCTCGGCTCAGACCCGTGCATACACCCTTCATTGGTTTCACGTGTGACTCCGTAGGAGTCGAAGGGGAGATCACTCTCTCCATAACTACCGGGATACCATCTCGGCAAAGTACTGTCATGATGACTTTCACGATTGTTAGGCTCCCCTCCTCCTACAACGTGATCCTTGGCTGACCCGGGCTCAACCTGCTCGATGCGGTCATTTTCACAAAGTGGCTATTGGTTTAGTTCCCAACTCCCTACGATGTCAGGGAGATGAGGGGGGCACCTCAACCAATCCAACATTACCTCCAAACCATCCCCGTGGCCAAGGCTACCGAGGATGACCCCAATGCGGATGACCTCGACCAAAGGGTGCAGGACCCCAGAGGTGGCTCGATCGAGCTCCGGCTATCGTATCCTCTCGAAACCGACTCAGCGAAGATGGTGTAGGTAGGCGCGCAGCTGCAAGATGATGAACGAGCCCACCTTCTGGAGTTTCTTTGAGCGAACGCTGACGTGTTTGCTTGGATGGCGGCTGACATGCCTGGGATCCCACCGGAGATCATCACCCACAAGCTAAGCATCGACCCAAAGTATCGCCTTGTGTAGCAAAAGAAAAGAAGTTTTGTACCAGAGAGACAAAGGGTGATCAACGAGGAGGTGGACAAACTCCTCACAGTCGGCTTCATTTGGGAAGTGCAATAACTGAGCTGGCTGGCAAATGTAGTTATGGTAAAGAAGAATAATGGAAAGTGGAGGATTTGTGTGGACTACATCGATCTCAACCGAGCCTATCCGAAGGACAGTTTTTCTCTATCAAAGATGACCAGTTAGTGGACGCCACCTCAGTGCACCGCTTGCTCTCCTTTATGGATGCATTCTTCGGATATAGCCAGATCCGGATACACCCATAGGATGAGGAGCACACTGCCTTCATCACCGATCGAGGGACATACTTCTATCGAATAATGCCATTCAGCTTGAAGAATGCTGGCGCCACATACCAGTGCTTGGTCAATCGGGTCTTCAAGGATAGATCAGCAGGAACATGCAAGTCTATGTGGATGACATGCTCGTCATGAGCAAGTCGAGCTTGAACCACGCAGCCGATCTCACAGAAGCATTCCAAAATCTCTGGGAGCACAAGATGAAGCTGAACCCGACAAAATGTGCTTTTGGGGTAGCAGCAGGGAAATTCCTTGGATTCATGGTGACCCAAAGAGGTATCGAGGTGAACCCGGAGAAGGTCCAGGCGATCATCAACATCGAGCATCCGATGTCGAAGAAGCAGGTCCAGTGCCTGACAGGTCGAATCACCGCATTGAGTCGATTCATCTTGAGGTCGACGGACCACTGCCTTTCTTTCTTCAAGGTGCTGTGCAAGATGAATGACTTCACCTGGATAGAGGAGTGCAAGGCAGCCTTCGAGGAGCTTAAAAACTTCCTGGCATCACCACCACTACTCTCCAGGTCGGAGATGGGAGAGGAGCTCCTACTATACCTGGCGATCACTCCTGGAGCCGTCAATTCTATCCTCGTCTGCATGAATCAAGATGGGTCCCAAAAGCTGATGTACTATGCCAGCAAGATCCTCCGAGATGCCAAGATCAGGTACATCCGATCCAAAAAACTCATTTTTGTACTTATCATGTTTGCTCAGCATCTCAGGCCATACTTCCAAGCACATCCAATCGCGGTCTTGACGGACCAGCCCCTGAGTGTTGTGCTTAGTCATCCCGACACATCCGGATGCTTGGCCAAGTAGGCACTAAAGCTTAGTGAGTTTGACATTGCATACCGATTGAGGTCATCTCAAAAGGCCCAAGTGCTTGCCGACTTCCTGGTCGAGTGCACGGGACTTGTCGAAGAGCCAGAGTAGATTGCCCCGGAGCACCAAGTGGAGCCCGGAGCCAAGGAGGAGCCCTGGATCCTCCACGTCGATGGCACGTCCAATGCGGGTGGAAGCGGTGCATGTCTAATCCTCACTAACAATGATGGAGTTGTAGCTGAATGTGCACTCTGCTTCAAGTTCACCATGACAAATAACCAGGTGGAGTACGAGATACTCCTCGTGGGCCTCAGGGCTTCCCGTGAGCTGGGTGTACGAAGCCTGAAGGTCTTCATCGACTCTTAACTGGTGGCTGGATAGGTCTCCGGAGAATATGAAGCCAGAGATCCCCAGATGATGAAGTACTTGGAATAGGTCCACTCAAGCGCAACATGTTTCTGATGCTTCAGCATCTCTCATATCCCCCGAGGTGAGAATGCTTGTGCTGATACACTATCAAGGCTCACAACCTTGTCAGACTTGTCACTGGGGCGCACCCACATCGAGTACCTCAAAAATCCAAGCAACGAAGCTCCTGCAGAGGTACAGCAAGTCACCCCAGAGCCGAGCTGGATGGATAGGTACATCAGATACATTATCGATGGCACCCTGCTTGAAGACCAAGCTGAGGCCGGCCTTACAAGAAGAAGGCCTCGTGGTTCATCCTCATGGAAGGATAGCTCTACTGCCGATCCTACTCCTATTCACTCCTAAGATGCCTGAGACCTTCAGAGGTGACCTTCGTGCTCCAAGAGATACACAAAGGCCTTTGTAGAAACCATGTCGGGGGGAGGACTCTTGCGTACAAGGCCCTCTAACAGGGATACTACTGGGAGACCATGAGGGAGGATGCCGCTTACTTTGTGAAGAGGTGTGACCGGTGCCAGCGCCATGCACACATACAGTGTCAACTAGCGATGCCACTCTCCCAGTTCTCTGCTCCATGGTCGTTTTCCCAGTGGGGAATAGACATCCTGGATCCATTTTCCCCTGCATCCGGGCAACGAAAGTTTTTGATAGTGGCCATCAACTACTTCACCAAGTGGGTAGAAGCAGAGCCACTGGCCTGGATCACAGAAGCCAAGGTCCGCCAGTTCATTTGGAAGTCGATCATCTGCCACTTTGGGCTTCCCCACTATATCATCACTGATAACGGACGGTAGTTCGATAACTGGGAGTTCGAAGAGTTTTGCGCAGAGCTTGGCATCCATCATCATTTCATATCTGTGGCTCATCCCCAAACCAATGGAGAAGCCGAGGTGACCAACCAGACCATTCTCCAAGGGCTCAAAACCATGCTAGACCAAGCCAGGGGGAGGTGGGCAGAGGAACTTCCCAGCATTCTCTGGGCCTACCACACAACTCCGAGGATGACAACGGATGAAACACCTTTTAACCTCACTTTCAGCATGGAAGCTGTTGTTCCAGTCGAGCTCGGCGTGCCCATGCTATAGATACAGCAATACAATGAAGATGAGAACCCGGCATGCCTCCTTCTCAACCTAGACCTCCTCGAGGAAACCAGGGACAAGGCCTGACTCCAGATGGTAGCTTACCGGTAGTATGTGGCCCGGTACTACAACACGTGGGTAAAGCCAAAGATCTTTCGCCCAGGCGACCTGGTATTGTGCCGAGCTGAAGTGTCTTAATCCCGAGAGTGCAGCAAGCTCTCACCAAACTGGGAAGGCCCCTACAAGGTGGTCGAAGCTCTTCCACATGGAGCTTACTATCTCGCAAGTCTGGACGGTGCCAGTTTCCTGCGGACATTGAATGCCTGCAACCTGAGAATATACTATCAGTAATATAAGGCCTTTGCCTAATAATAATAAGGATCCCCTTTTGTGCAAACCATTTTTGCCTTGCAGGGATGTCGCTGCCCTGCCCGAGGTTCGGCATGCCAAAGCCCGGAGCCTAGCTCTCCGGCACCGAAGACCGAAGTCCAGTCCTTCGGCACTAAAGCCCAAAGTCTAGCTCTCCGGCATCAAAGCCCGGAGTCCAATCCTTCGACAACAAAGCCCGGAGCCCGGCTCTTCGAGACCAAAGACCGGTCAGCTCGGCACCAAAGCCTGGAGCCTAGCTCTTTGGCACCGAAGCTCGAAGTCCAGTCCTTCAGCACCGAAGCTCGAAGTCCAGTCCTTCGGCATCGAAGCCCGGAGTCCAGTCCTTTAGCAACAAAGCCTGGAGCCCAGCTCTCCAGGACCAAAGACCGGTCAGCCAGGCACCAAAGCCCAGATCCTAGCTCTCCGGCACCGAAGCCTGGTGTCAGTCCTTCGGCACCAAAGCCCGGATCCCAGATCTCCGGCATCGAAGCCTGGATCCCAGTCCTTCGGCAACAAAGCCCAGAGCCCAGCTCTCCAGCACCAAAGACCAGTTAGCCCGGTACCAAAGCCTGGATCCCATGCTCTTCGGCACTAAAGTCGGAGCCCAGCTCTTCGACACTCAAGCATGGAGCCTAGCTCTAAGGCACCAAAGCCCAGATCACATGCTCGCCAGCACTAAAGCCCGGAGCCCAGCTCTCCGGCACTCAAGCTTGGAGCCTAGCTCTCAGGCACTAAAGCCCGGATCCCACGCTCTCCGGCACCAAAGCCCGGAGCCCAGCTCTCCAGCATTGAAGTTTTGAGCCCAGCTCTCCAGTACCAAAGCCCGAAGCCCAGCTCTTTGGCACTAAAGTTTTGAGCCCAACTCTCAGGCATTAAATCCCGGATCCCATGCTCTCCGGCACCAAAGCCTGGAGCCCTGCTCTCCGATACTGAAGTTTTGAGCTTAGCTCTCAGGCATTAAAGCCTGGATCCCATGCTCTCCATCACTAAGGCTCGGAGCCCAGCTCTCCGGCACTGAAGCTTTGGGTCCAGCTCTCCGGCACCAAAGACCGGCCAACCCGGCACTTCAGGCCTGGAAACTCCCAAAGACTAGAGCGCCGCTGTCACCTAGCATTTCCAACGAGATACAATGTATCATGCCAACTTGGCTTCTAGGACATACATCTAACATGATTAACATCCAATCATAGTAAAGATGAGCAAGTTTTCACATCACCATCTTCTATTCAGTTGGTTAATAACCAGTCATAATAAAGATGGATGAGTTTCCATATCACTATCTCCTATCCCAGCGACTAGCAACTGGTTGCTGTAAAGATAGATGAGTTTCCACATCACCATCTCCTTTCTAACCAATTAACACCCAATCAAAGTAAAGATTGGCAAGTTTCCATACCACCATCTCCTATCCGATCAACTAGCAATTGGTCACAATATAGATAGGTGAGTTTTCATACCACTATCCTATATCCGGTCAACTAGCAACTGGTCATAGTAAAGATAGATAAGTTTCCACACCATCATCTCCTATCTGGTCGATTAACACCCGATCGTAGTAAAGATGGATGAGTATTTATACTACCATCTCCTATCCAATCAATTAACACCTAGTCATAGTAAAGATAGGCAGGTTTCCACACCACCATTTTCTATTTAATCGACTAACATTCGGTCATAGTAAAAATGGATGAATTTCTATACCACCATCTTGTATCCAGCTAACTAATAACTAGTCATAGTAAAGAAGGGCAAATTTCTACACCACCATTTCCTATCTAACCAACTAATACCCGATTGTAGTAAAGATGAACGAGTTTCCATACTACCATCTTCTATCTGATCTCTTAACACCTAGTTACTGATAAACATATTTACATACCTCCATCTCTACCAATGGTTTCCCTGAGCCCTTCAAGCAACTAACACCTAGTCAACTACAAAGATGGCTACATTTTCACCTCCATCACTTCTTTTCAATTACTTAACAACTAGCTAACAAAGAAAGCAACAACTGACTTTCTAAAGTCAGGTTTGGATTATATCCCATCCTATTCAAGTTTTATCCCATTTGGGTTCCATCCCATCCTATTCGAGTTTCATCTCATATATTAGGATTCTATCCCATCTTATTCATGTTTCATCCCATTCGGGTTTCCATCTCATCTTATTCAAACTCCACCCAACAATTGACTTCCTATAATCTAGTTCCAAGTACTTGCTAATAAGACTATTAAATATCCCAATTAAAGTATTAAAATAAATATTAATTAATTTATATTTCTTAGGAATTGATAATTTTATTAGTATTTTGTAAAAAAGAAGTCCATGAATAGAAAGAGCTCAATTTTTAGAATCCAACGATGTAAATGGCACTCAAATTAGATTTCAAATGAGCCAGAATCGAAGTTTGAAGTTCATTAAGAAAATAGCATGGATTTTAAAGCAACCGGTCCATAGTGTATCGGCCGCTCAGTCTACAGAAGCAGGGCACGATCCATAGTAGCCATTAACCCTGGTCTATGAGCCCGTTCCATGGATCATCATCCCTCCTGAGTTGTATCATCGCTAGAGAAGCCACCAGAGACCACCCTTCATTGTCAAGAACCTGCCCATGGCTAGAGAACCCACCGTGAGCCGTGATCAACCATGGTCGCCACCATCTTCTCTACCATCTTTATCTTCCTCTATCCCATTATTTTGAGAGCTCGTCACCAATCACTACCGAGCCATCGCCGCTCCTCCCACACCCACCATAACCAACCCTCCATCCCTGTGGCCGACATCCTTAGTCCAGTCATTCACCACTATTGCCGCCAAGATCGTCGTGGCTTGTAGCTGAGGTCGAGATCGAAATGCGATCCTGTCGCTCAGGATCCTGCTCGATCGCCCGGACATGCAAAACAGAGTCAGTGACCTGGGCCAAGAATTCTAGCGAGGACACTCTAACGGTCAAGTCAGTAATGATCCAGGAGAATAGATCCTCCTACTCGAGCCTCGAAGATGGACTCCATGCTAGGAGGAGAATTTGTGATGTGAGAGAGTGCGGGTGGGCCGAGCATAGATTATGGGAGTGACAGCAGAGGAGAACTCTAGCTTGGTGGCTGTGTCCATCTGGACCCCTCCTGGGGGTTTCGTGGTAGCCTCAAGCATTGTCTTCCTATGCGCTGCCCCCCTTCTTGCTCATTGGACATCACTCAACTGAATCTTCACTTGAATGAATGCTTGAGAAGCTTACCTTGTTTGAATCTGTGAGCCCCCTTTTAGCTAGGGGTGTCGTGTGCTGCTTACCTCGTGATCTTTTCCATGCTCGCGGGCACATGCGGCGATGTTTCGTGTCATGATGTTTCGTGCCGTGGATAGGTTGCCTTTCTATTCTGGGGGTATGAAAGCTACCATTCATGCTAACATTCCTTTTGGTCGCTTCCTTTTGGGTAACTTAGCAGAGCCTCGATCGATGGGCCACCGCCTCCTGGATCCAGATCCACTAGTTGACTTCCAATTCTTGAGGGTGCAGCCGGTAGGTGGAGAATGCAAAGCCTTGATCGGAGGATTCCTTCTATTTTGGTGTAAGTGGCAGCTGGGATCATCATAGTGGCCTGGCTGGCATCTTTTCATGGTCCTCGGGTGCTGGGCCATCATCCAGGGGGAGCGGCGACCTCCTTCGACTGTAAATCTCTTCATCCGAGGTGGGGCCGATTTGGAGAGGCGGAGCTCGACTTTGGCATCGGTGTCTCGACCTGGAGGGAGCGCGTCGGGCAAAGGTGTGGCGAAGCTCAACTTCGGCCTCGACGTCTCAACCCGAAGGGAGCATGTCGGGCGAAGGAGAGATGGAGCTCGACTTCGGCATCGACGTCTCAACCCGAAGGGACACGCCGGGCGAAGGAGTGGCAAAGCTCAACTTTGACCTCAGCATCTCGACCCGAAGGGAGAGCGCCGGGTGAAGGAGAGGTGGAGCTCGACTTCGGCATCGACATCTCGACCCATAGGGAGCGCGCCGAGTGAAAAAGAGGTGGAGCACGACTTCAGCATCGGTGTCTCGACCCGGAGGGAGTGCGTTGGGCGAAGGAGAGGCGGAGCTCAGCTTCGGCCTCAGCATCTCGACCCGGAGGGAGCACGCCGGGCGAAGGGGCCCGGGCAGAGGTGTCCCACATGGTAACTTTATCCACTGTGGCATTTGACAGGGGTTCTATGTCAGCGATCCCACCACATCATTTGCCCCCCACTCCCGAGGCCCGTTGGCATGCGGCGCTCGGGGAGAAGAGAGCAATTACGGTGCTGACATGGAAAGGCAAAGATCTGGTGCAATAATGACCACGATCGCCGGCGCTTCGTGAGGTGGTTCTCCAAGCTAGTGTGGAGAAGCCACGTGGACACGTCCGAGGAGCAATTATTGCTAGCACAGAATTCAGAGTGGCTATGGTTGATGCGAGGCATCCCATTCACCGATGGTCGACACATGGGGCAGATCCATCGACAGAGATGCTATAACAGTACGGTTAGATATCGGGTCATTTCGAAATGAAAGGTAGATTTTTTCCAAAATATTTGCTCTTTCGAATCTCGCATGCCCGCCCTCGTACCAAAATCTTCTCTTCTCCCTCGACCATCTTAGACTCCCCCATAAACCAAGTTTGTCTCTTTCTCCCCCCATCTCCCAGCAGAGTAGGATTCCCTTTGAGTTTAGGGTCTTCTCGGAAGTATTCCATCTTCCTCTTCTTCTTCAGCCTTCATCTTTCCCATCTTTGTAGATGTCTCGTTTCAGCCCCAACTTTCAACCCTCAACTAACTAGCGTGAGGCGGGGCCTTCTAGGCTGAAGCCACCTTCTTCTTCCTCTAATAAGGAGGGGGAAGAAACATGCTTCGAGCTTAGTAGGAGGCATCCGCCCACTGGGATAGTCATTAGGGAGCCCAGAGCTAGCCCCCCTCCTCCACCTAAACCTATTCCTGAACCTGGTCGGTCGACTGGTCCTAGCGGGGTTGTTTCGACAATCTTTGCTAAGGAACTGGTGACCATCCGAGATGTCTATGGCATCCCGCACTCCGTCCGGCTCTTGGTCCCTCGACCGGGGGAACGGGTCACCTCTAGTGGCCCGGGCCGGATAGCCCTCTATGAGAGACCTTCGCAGGGAGACTTTGATTTTCTTTCCATCCCTTCTTCCTATCAGTGCTGAGCAATTACCATCTAGTCCCTGCTCAGCTCGTCCTGAATGCTGTGAAGACCATTTTTTGCTTCATAGTACTCTGTCACTTTCATAGGATTGTAGCTTATTTTTCCTTATTCAGGGCCTTCTTTACCCTGAAGCACCACCCTTCCGAGGAGGGGTGGAGGTCCATCTCTTCTCGCCCGAAGGGCATCAAGTTTGAGCTCCCCTCTTCCATTAAAGGGTGGAAGAGTAAGTACTTTTTTGCAACTGTTGAGGGGGTCGACTAGGTTTGGAGCGACCCAGATCGATCCCCTAACCAAAACTCCACGGTTGAAGCAGCTGACCGAGAGGTCTTCGAGTAGCTTTGCACCATTCAAATTCCTTCCCTCGAGGTTTTGCTATCAGAGCAGAACCTCTACGAGGTTGAGGTCGACCCAACAAGAGAGTTGGGTGAGTTCGGCTCGAACTTTTCTCCTTGTGCCTTTTATTTTGTCTTTCTAAACTTGGAACTGACTTCTTCCTTCTATGTGCAGGTATGAAGTTCTTACTGGATGACCTGCTCTCTATAACCAGGAAGAGAGGTCCTCCAGTGGCGGTCGACGAGTCCCCCTCGAAGAGGGCTCGTGATGAGAGTGGCGTGGTGACTGCTCCTGCCGCACCGATTGAGCTAAGTAGGAGAGAAGCTGAGACCATCCTTGAACAAGGAAGAAGGGTGATCGAGGTGAAGCCTGAGCTAGGCCAGAGGGCTGCTGAGCCTGTGCCAGAGCGACCGAGGTGGCGAGAGCTGATCCCAGTCCCAGAGCCTGAGGTGGTCGTTCGGGCTAGGGCCATTGCCACAGCCGTCGCCATAATTTCTCCTCCTCCCCCATATGTTGTTGTCATTGAGGAGGAGGAGGAACAAGTGGGAACATAGCCAACACTGGGGGCACCGTTTAAGGAGGTGCCGAGCTCCCAACACGCCCCTAAAGCATTTTCTGTAGGCGAAGCAGGCGACTCCGCTTCTAGGGCGAGCAGGAGGGAGAGGGACTACCATCGAGTCCCCTTCAAGCTGGCGCCAAATGTCTCCCTGGTTCAAGACCAGGGTCTGGCGGAGTGCATGATGGATTTCACAATCCAGTCATGCGACCGGTGAGAGAAGGCCAGAAAACTGCTGGGGGATGAAATTGGCAGCACATTCCCCCAGCTCTTCTCGGTAAGCCACTTCATCAGCTTCATTCTTTTCTTCTTTTTTCTTTTCTTTTTCTTTTTTATTGTGTTTGTTGCTAAGACTTCCTTTGGTGTAGCTCGGTGCTGAGCTCCTTCTAATCAGAGACTGCTGCAAGCACTGGTTGAAGAAGGATCGGCAGCGAGAGGCGGAGCTCGAGTCTATGAAGACCGAGCTGAGACAAAAGAATGACGATGCCTAGGAGGTGAGTCAAATGAACAAAGAGCTTCGAGGGGAGCTCATGAGTTTTGAGAGGCACTTGAAGGAACTTCAAGAGGGCCTTGACCAGGAACGGGGCCATTCGAAGAGCAAGGCAGAGGAACTCAAGGCCACTGAGGTGAGGCTGACCGAAGCTCTTCAATAGAAGGGGCGTGCCCAATCTCTCCAGGCTGAGCTGGAGGCAACAAGGGAGAGACTGATTGCTGCCAAGAAGTGGGTCATTGTTACTGAGAAGGAGGCAGCAGTAACGGCCGAGACGGTAGAGGCGGCAAAGAAGCAGGCCATCGAGGTGGTTGACCAGGTCGAGGCCGCAAAGAAGGGAGCTGAGGAGGCCATGGTGAGGTACAGGGCCTCGGAGGAGTTCGCCGCCGAGTTCCATGAGACGGCGTCGAACTCCTTCTATAAGGGCTTCATGTATTTCCACTCCAGAGTGGAGTGCTTCATCTCGAAGAAGGGCCGAGGCTTCCTTAGGTATCCTAGGGTCCCGGATGAGCAAGCAGCCCCATACTTGGGCACTGCTGAGGAGTCGGTCGCAGCCTCCAATCCTGCTCCACCAATGGTGGCTGCTGAAGTCGAAACTGCATAGCCCGAGGCCCCAAAAGATGATGTCCTGTTGATACAGCATCACGGGAAGGGGCTAGGTAAGTAGGGTGGCGACCCTATGTTGTTTTCCTTTTCTCTATTTTTGACCTGGGCTACCCAGCATGTCGGGGCCCAAGGATAGTTGTATTGAACAGTTGGTTTTCAATGAAGTAACTTCTTTCAGTCACTTTGGCTCGAAACTTTTTCCTTCTTTATCTTCTCTCTTCTCTCCTTCTCTTCTTTTTTTTTGCACATTTGATGAAGTTAGAGAGAAGTTCTTCAACTTGCCGAGTTGCTTCCACTTTGTTCCTGAATGTTTCAGAAGTGGATGAATGTTTCTAAATATCTTGTTTGACAAGATTCTTTCGGTCTCACCGGGATCGACTCTAGGCATGCGCAGCAAAATCGAGCTCGGTTCTAGGATATATTTTTATACTTAATTCATTGAAATCAAAAAAATTGGGTATTTTTCTTTTCTATTCACATGTGATGTATCTATGAATTATCCATGGAGTTAATAGATAATGATACATATTTTTAAGAGTTAAGAATTTGAAAAATATATCATTATAAATAACTCCTAAATGCTCTTGATCATTGGATTATCATGGAAACAGTGATTGATCCATCAAGACTAATGCAAGGATCACTTTCCTTTAGGGTAGATAAGTCTCAAGTCTATAGTATGGGGACATTGAAGTGAGAGTATAAGTAATTGATATAGATTAACATTACTGAGCAAGAACAAGTAATGAGAAGTCACATGGATGATTACTCATTCATCAGTGACTTCTCGATGCTATAGTTATGCAAGTCGTTCCTTTACTTGTAGTGTCTTAGCCACTCATAGTGGAGTTGCTATAGTTTGGTAGCATATAAATATGGTCCCCAACCATTTGGAGCCTTATGATATTTGTTGGCTATGGTAAGTTCACTATGAAAGTAGGGAGTGCATTTATAGGAAATCTATCAATCTTAGTAGTTGAGATATAGTTCTATGCAACCTAATAAGCTGAGTCCTTAAATCTATAGCTATAGTAGTATGATAATAAAATTGAGTTTTCATGGAAAACATGATTAGACTCAAGCTAATTAAGTCTTGCATATATAGATGCTTAGGATTTGATGAGTTTCCATGACTTGCATCGTCTCAAAACTTTTGATAGAGAAACTTGATTACATAGTAACTATACCTAGAAGCACATCTTTTTAATCTACTAGTTTTCATTACATACTATTAGGTATTATTAGTGGATCATGATAACCCACTAGGATCATTTTTAGATCAACGATCCTTTTTAGGATTGAGTTGAATAGTTTTGGTCCATTGAAAGAGTTTCAATGATATTATGATAGGAATCATAATTTATCTCACTATCAGATAGATTAGAACCTAAAGGATCACACACAAAAGGGGCTTGACTTGATCAAGAGCTTGGATCAAATCTAAATTATCAATTATATTGATGATTTGAATTTAGAAACTGCTATTTTGTAAGGGTTACAAATTTAGTAGCTACTAATTATTAGCACAGGAGATTTAATTACAAAAATTACAATATAATCAGATTTAATTAAATTATGAATTAAATCCTAATTAATTTAAATCAAATTTAATTTAACCAACTTTATTTAATTAAATTCTAATTGGATTTAATTTTCTTAATTAGCTAGGAATTGAATCCTATTTGGAATAGAATTGACTGCCTTTTCAAATTTGATTTGAATTAGGCTCAATTTAATCCAAATTGAGTCAAATTTAAACCTAATTAAACTAGATATATAACCTAATTGGATTGGGCTTTATCCTCTTAGATTGGCTAATTAGGAGAAGGATTGTGCAATAATTATTCATATTTTTTTTCTTGGCATGCGATAAGAAAGAGTGGAGGCACTAATCAAGTTTCTTTCCCTATTAGGATGCTTATTTGATTAAAACTCATCCTAATCTTTTTGTTTTTAATTTAAGATTGAATAAATCTCTTTTAGGCATCAATTATCTGGGATTTGTGCAACAAACTCTATGTTAAAAAGAGAGGAGAGTTGAGGCAAGTGACAATTAATCCTCTTCTTTTTCTCCCTATCGCTATCTACATTCCCACCCATTTTATCCTTTATTCCATGCTTAAGACCCTACAAAAATAAAGAGAAATAGATCATCAATCAAGAGAGGATTAAGAGAAAAAAATTTCAGAATTTTTCTTTAGGTGTTCTAGGAGAAATCCCTTCCGCAATGAGAAGTATTCGGTTTTCAACCTTTTAGTTTTAGTTCTAGACGGAGGATATAGATCTAAGCTAGAAGAGAGGCTTGCGAAGGAGGAAGCACTACAGGAGCCTCAGGGACTCGATTAAGAGCTCGTCCCATGTGGATACTAATAGAGGTTGCTTATTTTCATAGCTCTGATAGAAACCCTAGGATTTAGCTAGATTCGGATCCGATTAGAAGAAGAAAAAGATTTGTATTTTAAGTAAGTTATTTTCTTCTTATCTAATTTTTAAAAATTTAAATATATTTTTTTCTATGATTCTAAGTATGTTAGTTTTCAATATAGATAAATATTTAATTAATTTTAAATTTTCATGCATTTATGAAAAAAGTTTTCATAGTTATTGCTTCTGTGATTAGGATTTTCATGAATTGATTTTAGCATGCTCTCATCTAACGATTTCAATAGTGGTATTAGAGCCACAGTTTACAAACTTACATATTTAGATTTAGATTTGAATCCCCTTTATATCTAAAGGTATTGATTGGATTTAATCAATCATGTGATGATTATAAAATTATCCTGCTATAGGATTTATCCCATATAGTGCAAAGGTTGTCTTATCACAAGATTGTTTATTATTGAAAATTATTTTTAAAATAAAAGTTCATAAAATTAAGATTTGAATTTCTTGATATATAGATGTATTATTTTATATTAATATCTGAAATAAATTCATTAGGTTTGCATCAAAGTGATTATAAGTTTGTCCTACTATTGGGTTTACCCCCTATAGTGCATAGGTTGTCCTACTATGATGCAACCTATTTTTTAAAAATATTTTTGATTAAATTTTAGATTTGGATTTCTCATATGAGATTTGTGGTTTATTTATTTTTGATATGAAATAATTATATATATGATATATGGTTACATGTTTTTAGATATAGAACAACAAGTATAAGTTATATGGACTAGGTTTAGATCTGGATAATGTTTTCAAGATCATAAACTATTAATTCTGTGCACTCAAACATAATCTAAAATTAATTTTAGATTCTAAAATCTTATTATATGCATGTGGGTATGGGTTGATAAATTAGTCTTGTGATTAGGCTATACATTAGGGTTTTGATTAGGTCAGGTTAGAACCTTGTTTTTGGTTTTGAGTAGTTGATTGAACCCAATCAATAGGTGATTAGGATTAGATCAAAGGGGCTCAAAATTGATTTTAGTTATAGATGGTCACATCAATTCATATTTAATGTGAATCAATTTATTTAAAACCTAATTTGGCTCAGTGATTTGAGCCTGAGTCACTAGATAGACCTAATTAATACCTATTGACCAATTATTATCTAAGGCAAGTGATGCGGGACTAATATGCATGCAATTATTTTTGTATATTTTATATGTGGGGTTAGGTGATTAATTCCCAAATTTCAGATCAAAATTAGTTGTAGGGAATTATGTATCAAATTTTGAAGTCAGGCATGCAGATTAGAACCTAGAAAAGTATTAAAGAAGGATTGCCGGGGCTGAGAAGCCTCGGTTAGGGCAAGTTCTCCTACAATATAATTACTGGAGGTAGAGGGGATGTATCTGACAATGTCTGAAGTACCCAGTGAAGATCGTAGCAAAGGGGTCTCTTGTTCCTTGATGGATGCGGCCTAGAAAACTTAGCCAAAGACCCGTGGATACCCGGCTTTCTGCTCGGTGGTCTGATTGAGGCTTGGCTGGAGTCGTTGGATTTGTAGGAACTCGGGGACCTGCAAATGACCTGTCAGTGGTTAGAAAACTTAGAGGAGATCAAGAAAATAAAGGAAAATAGCAAAGGAAAAAGGAATTTTGGAGTGGGCGGCCAAGGCTCTAGAGGATTGGCTGGCGGCAGGATGTAGTTACAAACACCGGAAAGAAGAACTCACAAAACCCCTTTATGCACACAGCAGGGTATCACACAAAAGTTGAAGGAAACTCAAGTATTTTCATATATCAAAAGTGGTGGGGACACCAAAGGCACCAGAATAAGATAGAGGCTTTTCAACCCTCTATGAATTGATCAATAATTTATGAGTCCATCTGTAATAAGGGCTTAGCCTATCTGAGTCCATTTTAATTGATTTTGAGTTTTAGTTCTGTACTAGTCAGCTCATGTTGAGCTAGTTCAGTCCAGTGTTAGTCAGCTCATGTCGAGCTAATTTTATTTTTTTGAGTCCTATTCAACCATATTGAAGACTCAAGACCACATCATACAAGTAAAGACCAAGTCCAATCAGATTGAAGACATGGAAGTTTAGCCAAGTACAACCCAGCTTGAAGATTTGAAGACCCCAGGAGGAAAATCAAAAAACCTGATTCCTTACAGATGCCCTCCAGATGCCCAAATTTCCTTCCAGATGCCAAAATATATTCATAGACCAAGGCATCCATGATTTTAGAGGTCCATCTGCATCCTAGCCCAAAGAAATCAAGCCCAGGCACCAAGCCCAAGCCCCTAAGAAGCAAGATACCAGGGAATATTCCTGCTACCAGGCTACCAGGCCACCCTAGCTTCCAAAGGCCCAAGCCCATGCACCCGGGCCCCTTTGGGCCGGCCCCTTGCTGCTCTTAGAAGCCCAACACGTCCCCCTAGGTGTCCTTGGAGTGTTGGCCAAGTCAAGAGAAATTTTAGAGATTTTTTCTACCTAATGTTTCCTTATTTTCTAGCTAGGGTTTGAGAAGGAAAAGGATTCTCATGTAAAGACTAATGTGCCCTTACTTGGAGCCCAAGGTTAAGGGTCTATTTAAGGGACCCTAGCCTCTTGTATGAAGGGAGAATTTTGATGAATTAAAATCTTGAGTTCTTCTATTGAGTTGTGTGATACCCTGTTGTGTGCACAAAGGGGTTTGTGAGAGTTCTTCTTCCCAGTGTTTGCAATCATCTTCCTGCTTCCAACAAACCCTCCAGATCCCTGGATGCCCACTCCAAAAGAAGCCTTCTCTTGCTATTTTTTCTTTGTTTTCTTGTTCCTTTGTGAGTTTCTAATCCCTGACAGGTCGTTTACAGGTCCCCGAGTTCCTACGAATCCAACGACTCCAGCCAAGCCTCAATCGGATCACCGAGCAGAAAGCCGGGTATCCGCGGGTCTTTGGCTTGGCTTTCCAGGCCGCATCCATCGAGGAATGACAGACCCATTCACTGCGATCTTCACAGACGTTGTCAGGTATATCCCTCTACCTCCAGTAGTTTTATTGTAGGAGAACTTGCCCTAACCGAGGCTTCTCAGCCCTGGCGGTCCTTCTTTGCTACTTTTCTAGGTCCTAATCTGCATGCTGATCTTCAAAAATTCATACAAAATTCCCTACAAATAATTTTGATCTGAAATTCAGGAATTAATCACCTAACTCAACATGTAAAACATACAAAAAAAATGGCATGCATATTAGTCCCCCATCATTAATTGGTGGGGACACCAAAGGCACCAGAATAAGATAGAGGCTTTCCAACCCTCTATGAATTGATCAATAATTTATGAGTCCATCTGTAATAAGGGCTTAGCCTATTTGAGTCTATTTTAATTGATTTTGAGTTTTAGTTCTGTACTAGTCAGCTCATGTTGAGCTAGTTCAGTCCAGTGTTAGTCAGCTCATGTCGAGCTAATTTTATTTTTTTGAATCCTATTCAACCATATTGAAGACTCAAGACCACATCATATAAGTAAAGACCAAGTCCAATCAGATTGAAGACATGGAAGTTTAGCCCAAGTCCAACCCAGCTTGAAGATTTGAAGACCCCATGAGGAAAATCAGAAAACCTGATTCCTTGCAGATGCCCTCTAGATGCCCAGATTTCCTTCCAGATGCCAAAATATATTCATAGACCAAGGCATCCATGATTTTAGAGGTCCATCTGCATCCTAGCCCAAAGAAATCAAGCCCAGGTGCCAAGCCCAAGTCCTAAGAAGCAAGATACCGGGGAATATTCCTGCTACCAGGCTACCAGGCCACCCCAGCTTCCAAGGCCCAAACCCATGCACCCGGGCCCTTTGGGCTGGCCCCTTGCTGCTCTTAGAAGCCCAACACGTCCCCCTAGGTTTCCTTGGAGTGTTGGCCAAGTCAAGAGAAATTTTAGGGATTTTTTCTACCTAATGTTTCCTTATTTTCTAGCTAGGGTTTGAGAAGGAAAAGGATTCTCATGTAAAGACTAATGTGCCCTTACTTGGAGCCCAAGGTTAAGGGTCTATTTAAGGGACCCTAGCCTCTTGTATGAAGAAGAATTTTTGATGAATGAAAATCTTGAGTTCTTCTATTGAGTTGTGTGATACCCTGCTGTGTGCATAAAAGGGTTTGCGAGAGTTTTTTCTTCCCAGTGCTAATCATCTTCCTGCTGCCAACAAACATCTCAAATCCCTGGATGCCCACTCCAAAAGAAGCCTTCCCTTGCTATTTCTCCTTTGTTTTCTTGTTCCTTTGTGAGTTTTCTAACCCCTGACAGGTCGTTTACAGGTCCCCGAGTTCCTACGAATCCAACGACTCCAGCCAAGTCTCAATTGGATCACCGAGCAGAAAGCCAGGTATCTGCGGGTCTTTGGCTCAGTTTTCCAGGCCGCATCCATCAAGGAACGAGAGACCCTTTTGCTGCGATCTTCACAGACGTTGTCAGATACACCCCCTCTACCTCCAGTAGTTTTATTGTAGGAGAACTTGCCCTAACCGAGGCTTCTCAGCCCCGACGATCCTTCTTTTCTACTTTTATAGGTCCTAATCTACATGCTGATCTTCTAAAATTCATATAAAATTCCCTATAACTTATTTTAATCTGAAATTTGGGAATTAATCACTCAACCCCACATATAAAACATACAAAAAACTTGCATGCATATTAGTCCCTCATCAAAAAGTAATCTTCATACAAGAGACTAGGGTCCCTTAAATAGACCTTAACCTTGGGCTCCAAGTAAGGGTACATTAGACATTACATAAGAATCCTTTTCTCTCTCAAACCCTAGCTAGAAAATAAGGAAACATTAGGTAGAAAAAGTCCCTAAAAATTCTCTTGACTTGGTCAACACTCCAAGGATGCCTAGGGGGCGTGTTGGGCTTCTAGGAGCAGCAAGAGGCTGGCCCAAAGGGGCTCGAGTGCATGGACTTGGGCCTTTGGAAGCTGGGGTAGCCTGGTAGCCAGGTAGCAGGAATATTCCCTGGTATCTTGCTTCTTAAGGGCTTGGGCTTGGTGCCTGGACTTGATTTCTCTGGGCTAGGATGCAGATGGACCTCTGAAATCATGGATGCCCTGGTATATGAATATACTTTGGCATCTAGAAGGGAATATGGGCATCTAGAGGGCATCTGCAAGGAATCGGGTTTCTGATTTTCTCCTGGGGTCTTCAAATCTTCAAGCTAGATTGGACTTGGGATAAACTTCCGTGTCTTCAATCTGGTTGGACTTGGTCTTCACTTGTATGATGTGGTCTTGAGTCTTTAATTTGCTTGGACAGGACTCAAAAAAAATAAAATTAGCTCGACATGAGCTGACTAATACTGGACTAAACTAGCTTAACATGAGTTGACTAATATAGGACTCAACTCAGCTGGACTAAGCTTTATTACAGTGAACTCTGATACTGCTAATTGATCCACAGAGGGTTGAGAAGCCTCTATCTTATTTTGGTGCCTCTGGTGTCCCCACCAGCAAGCCTTAATCATGGTTATTAATTGGGGCTAATTCTTACCTAGACAACTCAATTTGTGTCTAAGAAAAGAGTTTAAATTATAGAACCTTCCCATTGATCTAACTTACCTAGCCAATTTAGTCGACTAAGTTTTTGATTAGATTACTTTTTTATTCGACTTTGCCCATGCCACTAGGTTTGTCAGACATGAGGCTGAGCTAACCTAGACTTGTTAGTTAGACATGAGATTTGGCTGACTAATTTACATGATACATGAATCCAAACTTTTTCATAAATATTAAGTCTTAGATCTTCTATTGTTATAGGTGTGTGGGCATCTTATTGGTGTTGACTGTTCTTGGCTAGTTATAGTAGTTCAGTTGCACCAAGAAGATGCAACCATCTGATAAACATGAGATGTTGCTAGGTATAGATGAGGTTGGGCCCAATAATTAAGCATGGTGAGGGATCCAATGATGGCTTTGCTTAAGCATTAATGATGGGTCTGATTTAACTAAGGATTGGGCTAATAATCGGGCATGGTGAGGCTTCATGACTTAGAGATCGAGTTACTGTAACATGCATAAGATGCATTGGACAAGAGTTGTCTATTCATCAGTATAGCGAGTTACTAATAACTGAGCATGATGAGGTACCCTATATCGGTGGGATTGTAGCACCCACTAGAAATCTTGGTTGCATAGGAGTTTTTGCATCTCCATGAGGGAGTATGAGAAATCGATGAAAATAGTGAGAGTCAAAATCTATGAAAATCAGTGTCATCCCTGTATGGATACTAGTAGAGGTCGGGTGCTTGCATGGCTTCGACTGCAACCCCGAACATCCACCGTCCGATCCAATTCAAGGAGGATAGCGATCAAGGTAAGTTAATCTATCCATTTTTGATTTATTTATTTTTTAAATCTGATTTCATGTGATGAATTCTTAATTAGTATGTTAGATAGGTCCTTACAAATTGTTTTTAAATATTCTACATGTGATTTTATGAAAAAATTTCATAGTTTGTTTCAGTCAGGATTTTAGAAATTCTAATTTTAGCATGCTTATTACTAGTAATTTTTTTAGTCACTACCATTGCTCTCATCTCTAGCTACTATAGCATATTTTCTCATATCTATTGATTTGAGCATTAGAAAGCCCTCCCATCAGAAATCCTGGCCCAGGAATTATTTTTGCAAGTTTCCATTAGAGAACCACTAGGAACAACCCTCAATTCTATTCGAAGAAGATCGAAGAATCCTCAAATACCGCCTCATCCTAGTGAAGGATGATTGGATGACAACACCTCTCGATAATATGATCATGTTATATCTTGGATTTGGGATGTGACACTCCTAGTCTCTCTACTCTAATTTTAGGATGGAACTTGCATAGTGTCTCGATATTTAATTATCAATCAGCATGAGATTTTCTTCAAGATTATAAGGTATTTAAGTTTTGTTTAATCATTTGGACAACAAAACCAGAGATTTTTTTCTTAGAAAGTATCGGGGACTAAAGGATAACATGATCAGAGATGCTCGAACCCTTTATCATTTGCATCGAATTTTCTTTAAAGATAACACCATTCAACAAATCCAAAGATATGATAATCCAAGAAACTAATAACTTTTTTTATATAATATCATCATAAATCTACTATTTAATAAATTTAGATAGCAATTTTGCTTTTTTCTTAAAAAAATAAATCAAGAAACTTAACCTTGATAATGTTGAATTTTTTTATACATTCGTTTGATTGAAGATAATCCTATATGAAAAGGTAAATTTCATGTCAAATTTTATCATATTTAATATGAAAAGTAAAATAAAAAGATGATATAAAAAATTGATGAATCATATACTTACTCTTTAGAGAGAAGATAATCAAAAAGGATTGATATTTGATAATTTTTTGAATAATAATAATCTATACTTGACAAAAATATTTTCAATAAAGTACATTAAAGATCATTAAATTTATTTTTATACCTTCCTAAATTTATTCAATAAAATATTTTTATAAAATAATTAAAAATAAATATGATTATATAAAATATTTGATTGCAGTTACTATATAAAAACTAATTAAAGATGATAATACTATTTTAATATTAAAAATTATTTTTTATTGATATATACATTTATAAATTTGATCTATGTGATTATTTTTAATCAAACATAATAATTTTTTCAATATTATTTTTTAAGAAAATATCAACCAAATATAAAAAAATTATTTTTTATAATAGTTTTTAAAAATAAATAATATTTAGAAATTATGATATTATTTTGTAATCTGGCATATGCAACCAAAATTTGAAAAGAAAAGAAAAAAATATTAATAAAAAGAGAAAATGAAAGAAAGATAATATATTTCTTGATGGAAAGTTTAAAGAAAGAAAAATAATACTTTTAATTCAAACAAGTAAAATCTATAATTATTTTTAATTATTAAAAGGATAAGGTAAAAATTATAAATAAATTATTAAACTATCTTTTTTTCCAAATTTACTTTATTTGAAAAAAATATAAATTTAAAAATTATATTCTTTTATTTTTATTATTTTATTTAAAAATTTTCAATCAGAAAATATTAATTTTTTTGTGAAACTTGAATGTAATCCTTGATCCTTGAGATGAGACTTGAAATCATAATAAAAAATAAAAGTAGAATGTCATAGATTTTGAAGTGCCAGACCTTATGTATGGAGAATATTTTCAGTATAGGTTTTTAAGGATCAGTAAGGTACAAAATCCAATGAAGTATTTAGATGAGGGTTGTAGATGTAGGAAAAGTTTTCATTAATCCCTTGGATCGATCAAGAAGATTGGAATACAAACTTATTTAGATCTGTTATAAGAGAAGTTTGTGATACATACTTGTATTTGCCATAATCCAAACTTACTCTCGATGCTCACGTGAACACCAAAGGCAGAGTCCTCTCCAGTCTTCCTCATAATAGGCGGCTCTTGATGAAAAAAATCATCATAAAAATATAACTCATGTTATATATATAGAGGAAGTGGAGAGGGAACCTAGCTAATAGAATAAAAATACCCTAACTGACCCTTCCATCATGAGTCAAGTTAGGCTAAGGCAGACATTGTACCACCTCAACCACACTAACTCAAATGAGGTGCTCCTAGCCCAAACAATAATCACATAACATTGGGCTCAATTTACGTCTATCAACATGGACCATAAATCAATCTGATTTTGATAAAACATAAATTCCAATTCATGTTAGCCCAAATTAGAAAAAACTCTTACATTCTTCTACCTGGGCAACATTAATTATGATTTTTAAAATATTTGATTTTAAAATGACTCTCGAGTTAAAAATAATGTGGCCACTATATGATCCATAAATAGCACCTACAAATAACTCGATCCAACAGTATCCATCATACCGAATCATAGGAGTCATTGTACCACTTATCCGATACAAGATGATGCAGAACAAATAAGATGATGCGATGCGGAAGTAAATTAAGACTATTTTTTTTTTTTTTTTTTGTATTTTGTTAGAAGTTGGCTTGACTCAAAAACAAGGCTAACTAATATTGAAAGAAAATATGCACTGAAAGAAAGCACAATTCAAAAGAGTAGATTATCAGAGTAATAAAAAGTAGGATTGCTGGGGATTGAGAAACCCCTAGACCTAGGGTTTACTCCTCTTTCAAGAAACAGACGAAGAGAGAAGAGAAAGTTTTATACCTGACTGTGATATCTCTCTTTGCTTCAATTGAAGGACACTCTCGAGCAGATTGTAGGATCCTTGGAGACGGGGTATCTTCGCAATGGATCCTCGGATTGTAGTCCTATGGCAAGGTTGGCCTTCTTCTCGTACTCTAGATCTGGAAAGGATGAAGAACAAGATAAGGATGTAAGAAACTCAAGGAAGAGACCTTTACCTGGGATAGCTCCGGACTGCTCGAACTTTGAAGATGAGGGAAGAGTATGGAGGTGGCGGTGGAAGATGGAGTGGATTTAGGGTTTGGCTGGTAGGGCGGCGGCTTGCAGACGAAAAGGACCTAGGGATTGATATAGTGGGCGGTGGCTTGGAGAAGGAGATGGCAGCCTTGAATGAAGTGGGAATAGGATTTAGGAATTTGGGTGTTGGCGGCTAGGATGATGAAAGGAAATTAGGGTTGGCGGCCAGGGATGAAAGCGGGGTAGGGTTTTGGTAACTTTGGAGATCTCTCACCTCCTCAAGGCTCCAATGGAACCCTGATTTACTCCCTCACGGAGCTCAACACTCAAAGAAGTGTGAAAGAAGAGAACACAAGGTTGCACAACACAAGAAAAGATTTCATTTACTCATTCCTCAAAAGATTACATAAGGGTCCAATATATAGACCTTGCAAGAGAAACAAAATTACACTACTTTCCATGTGGGACTAAACATTCATCCTAAGCATGAAAAACTTTTCCTTGACCGACCAGGCTTCTTTTCTTAGAGTGGGCGGCCTCAAATGCAAGGTGATGGCTTCATATGGCAGGTATGTGGGGCACCTCCTAGTTCTTCTCCTTAAGTCATGGGTTTTCCTTCCATGACTTGCTCTTTCTTGGAAGAAAATACTCATCTCCTAGTCTTTCTCCCCAAGACTAGGCTCCTTCCATTCATAGCCAGGTACTTTAGATAGGTGTGGGCACCTACCTTGAAGTCCTCTCCAAGAAAAATTCCCTGCTACTTTAGCTTGGTTACTTTTGGCAGCTTGTGGGCACCTTCCTTGACTTCTCCTAAGAAAATTTTCTTGCTCTGTTGGGCGTGGGGACCAGGAACACTAGGATGAAATGTAGCGCCAACTGGTCCTGGGAGTGTGGCTGGGAGTGTGGCATCCACTTGCATTTGGCCTTGAAGAAAAAAATGATGCCCTAGAGAATGGTGCCAACTAGGACTTGACTTGGACTTAGACTGAGTCAACATGACTCAACAAAATGAAATGCAGACTCAAAGAAATAAAATAATCTGATTGACCAGGTCGACCCTTATTACAAATCCTAATCTTCGGGCAAGGTCATTCAGAGATCTAGATGGAACCCTGAAGTCTTCTTCTGATTCTGGTGCCCACACCACAAGACTTATCTATGATTACAAGCATCATAAATACCATCGATATGAGTCTTGGTATGGTAGTGTATCAAGAAAATAACATCAAGGTGATCCAAAATAAAACATGTTATTTTTTATTGTCAGTCCTCCAATTTCTCTTCAACATGCTTAGAAATAATATAAGCAAAAGAAATTTTAATGGCATTAAACAACAAGTCATTCTATCTCATGTACTAAATATAGTGTCAATGAAAGGATAGCACATCATATCTAAGACTCGATACCTGGTCTCAAGCAGATACATAACCAAAAAAGATATTTCATAATAAAAAAATTTAAATAAATATACCATCAATCATGATTTCTTGTTAACCACATGATTTATTATAAGCTAGAGAAATATCACGACTTTAAAAGAAGCCTGTATGTCTTTAAGCATAATGAGATCTCATAATTATCAAATGAGACATACCCATACAACTATCATTTTCAAGACAAAAATACATTCTTGAGATATTATATTGTATTCTATTATTCCACATGTACACATAAAATATATAGGAATCAACCAATCAATTATCATGACAATAATGTATATAAATACTCATGATAGATGTAAATAAATAATAAATTTATAATGAAAATAAAATTAAATTACAAAGTCATTCCTACTAATCAAGTGCATCAAAAGAGCTCAATATGCTTATATTTTTAACAAGCTTTGCAAAGCATATGGGCCTCAAACCTTTTGTCAGAGGATTAGCCAACATAGACTTTGTATCAATGTAATCAATAGTTATATCTTCATTCTTCACAAGATCTCTACTGGTTAAATACTTTAGCTTGATATGTTTAGACCTTTTGAAAGATTTTTTATTCTTTGTAAAGAATATTATAGCTTTATTGTCATAATAGATCATTACAGGTCTGGAACCTGAATATAAAATTTGAAACCCAGTCATAAAACTTTTTAACCAAATAGCTTGAGTAGCAACTCCATGACAGGAGATAAATTTAGCTTGCATGATAGAAGAAGCAGTCAGTATCTGTTTAGCACTTTTCCAGGATACTGCACCACCAGCTAACATAAAAATGTATCTAGAGGTTGATTTCAAATCATTAAGACACCCGGCATAATCTGAACCCAAATACCCAACCAATTCAAGATTATCAACTCTCTATACACGAGCATATAATCCTTGATTTTTTGTAAATACGTAATTACCTTCTTTGTAGCAACCCAATGTTAATAGCCTAGGTTTGATAAATTTCTACCAAGAGCACTCACTATAAAGACAATGTCAGGTCTGTTGCAGACTTGTGCATACATCAAACTCCCTATAACACTGGCATAAGGCAAATGTTTCATCTAATCATTTTCAAGCTGATTGTTTGGACATTGATATTTACTTAACTTGTCACCTTTAACAACAGGTAAATCACATGGTCTATAATTTTGCATATTAAATCTTTGAAGAATCCTGTCAATGTATGCCCTTTGTGACAAACCCAATAGGTAACTAGATCTGTCCCTATAAATTTTAATTTCCAAAACAAAGGATGCCTCACCGAGATCTTTCATATCAAAATTCTTAAATAGCATTTTTTTGGCCTCAAAAGTAAACCAAAGTCACTGCTGGTAAGTAAAATATCATCGACATATAATAGGTCACGATATTATCATTAAGATACCATGGCTATCAATTTAATTAACCGACTTCTAATAAATTAAAAATATATAGAACGGGTGAGTCGGGTTGAATCCATGGAGAAAGTAGTGCTTAGGATAATTTTGAAATCTTTAATTTTTATAAAATAAAAAAAATATTTTGAAGTTAGAAAAAATAAAAACTAAAAGTGTATAAGAAAATAAAAACCTAGTATGTTCAATCTGCTAATCAGATCTTAACATCTACTTGCAATAAAATTGAAAATAATAATTTAAAATACATAAAAATAAATATAGCATTAATTAAAAAGAGAATTCTATTATAAGAAAGAAAAGGGTAATTTAATAACTAAAAAAACTCTAAGAAAAATAGTAACAAAGACTGGAAGTAGATCGACATAGCCTCGTTAGGAAAATAGTCGATGAACTTCCTTTTTCCTTCATACTCTTCGGAGTGAACTAGCTTTCTCTGCTTCTTCCTCCTTTGATCTTGATCTGGAGATCAGTGTAAGTGAAAAGATGGCATAGAAGATAGCTTCTCCTCTAAGAAATCTCACTCTTAGAGGCCAACTGTAATCCAAAGCTGGACCTCCTATCCTATACTATACTTTTTTCTCTAAGATGATTTCTTCTTAGCACAGGGGACCTTTAAATAGATCTTATCTAGGGCTTCCTCCTGGTCAAATTTGGGCTCAATCGGGTTCCAAATTGATTGAATACCATAGGTATAAATCTGGACCATCGATCTGCTACATGATTGATCGATCATGGACTCCCTTCTCTGGCAGATGGACTCTCACTGGATCTCTGAATCCCTGAATTCGTGGGACTCCGTCTATGATTGGGATTCTCCCTCTTCAGCATTACAGGTAGGTGACGGCGAACGATGGAAAAAGGTGGCAACCGGTGGTTGAGATGATGAATCTGGGGTGGCAATTGAAAAGCAATAGGAAATCGTGAAGTGTGACAGGGGTTACGACTGAATGGGGAATGATGGCTGGTGGCTTCTCCGATGACGGTGGGTGCTCGGTGATGGAAGGCAGTGGGCAGTGGCGAGATGTGGTGGCCGGTGGCTATGGGTGGCGATGCTTGGATAGTGGTGATGCAAAGGGGACACGAGCTTGGAAATGGCTAGATCCTAGCTTTTCTGGCCAGCAGTAGGTCCTTGGTGTCAACTTCGGGCATGGGCGATGAAGGGGATGCCCGACAGTGTAGCATACATGGTGATCGATGGCCGTGAAGAAGAGGAAAAAGAAATGATGAAGATGGTGGCTGGCACCAAAAAGGGTTCTTCCAAGGTTTTTCTGATGAAGGACAGCTCCAGCGACAAGGGGGATGATGGGGGAAGGCTTCGATGAACTGGCAGCTTGAAATAGCGAAGATGGTCCATGGACAAGGTTCGTAGATAGGTAGCAATGGCTGCCTATGGATCGCCTAAGCATCTATAGACCGAGCGACCAGTCCATGATGGACCGGCTACTCTAAAAAATATGTACTTCCTATATTAATTTTTAAAATTTAATTTTGGACCCATCTGAACTTTGATTTGAGTGCCATCTATGCTGTTGGACTCCAAAAATCGAGCTCTTTGCAATGACGGTCTTCTTTCCTATAAATGATATATAAAAGTATCAATTTGATATAAATAAAGATAGTTTAATTATTAAATTAATACTTTTATATATGTATATAATATAATTATCACATCCCTCAACTTGAACTTTGCTCATCCTCGAGTAAAGCAAATGAATTAGTTATGTATATAAACTCATCCTTGAATTGAAAGTTGACTTAGGCAGTCCTAAAGGTAGCTGATATCCGGCCTGACCATTAAAGAGGTACTTCATTGGATCTCTGAGTCAACATAATTAATGGTCGAGTATTGACCATAGAAATCTTTAGAGGTCTTCCTTATTATCTCCCTAACTTACTCTTTAAATTCTTTAACTTAATTTAAGTCAAGTTTGTTGCCTTTTTATATTTTAATCTTTTTGTTCCTTCTTTTCTTTAAGAAGTCTAGTGCAATATCTTGACCTCTTAAGTATTAGCATCCTCACCTTTTGATACAAACCATAATGCTTACTTAGGCAAAGGGGCCCAGTTACTCAATAAGAGTTTACGAAGAGCTGTGAGGTTAGAGTAACTCTCTAATTTTAATTTTTTTGTAAAGGACTTTTTGTATATTCCAACATTTCCATCCTTACTCTCAATAAGCAGATTCTTTAGTGAGATAAGAAAGGAGAGAGTTTTGGAATCACTCCCAAGATTTAACTTGGTCAACACCCTACCATTTGTTGAGTTTTCTTAGTGATTTGCCTCTTAATATCTCTAAAACTATTTAGGTCGTTAATCAATCATTGATTAGGGTGCCTAATTAACTTCAAATTGAGATAAAATTTAGATATAAAACTAATTACTTTTGGTCATACTTGAGGATTTAATTAGATTAGTTATTCTCCCTCCTAACTTAATCGACATTGTCCTTAATGGAGAAAAAAAATAAAGGGTGCAATATGTAAAAAGGAATAGAAAAAAGTATACCTGGAGTGAATGTGCTTTGGGAGTTGAAGAAGGCTTCGTGAAGTAATAGGCTATTGTACTTCCATTTAAGTTCTTATAATTATACTAAAAAAATATAAGATTGTTGGGTTTCCTCCTAACCAGCACTAAGTTTAACATCTTCAGCCAGATATTATGAGAGAGTCCAATAAATAATTAACTTTATTATATCCCTCATAACATCAAAAGGATAAGGCCAATCATGAGACCTTATCATCATGGCAAAAAAATATTCATAGAGTATTATATGATGATTAGCCTGACTCAATAAAGTATACTGGGCAAGCATGTTATCCCAAGATTTAAAAATATTATTATAGTTCATATGATACTTAGGAAGGATTGTGTTTGTTGGACCGAGATTAGAGGTAGTAATTTAAAAACTTCTTTAATTATGGGCTGGTCTACCCTAATCCTATTCTCGGGTATGTATGCTTAGTCAATGTACCCTCCCATTTTAAATTTAGGTATATTTTTTAAATTAATATTATACCTATCTCCATGCATTGTTTTAATATCATGGAAAGGTTTTGGAGGTAGTTCTCAAAATTGGTGCCGAATACAGAGAAATTACTTATAAAATTTTTAAAATCTTGATTCCTCATTTCAATAACATCCCACCTGGTAGCTTTTTTATGTGCTTTTAGAATACCACTAAGTTGGACTTCCTGGGTAAGGTTCATTGAGGAAGTTTCAATGGGTGCATCAGAAAGTATTTTAGTTCTAGATTAGGTGATGATTTTAACAAGGAAGCTATTGGTGGACTAGGTTATGGCTCTTGTTATTCATCAATCGAAAGTGGGATAGTTTCAAAGTAGGGTATTTGTATTGAGTAATTCACTTATGAGGTATATCCATCTACATTAAAATTATCTACCTTGAGTTAAGCCAGACAGGGATTTAACAAATCCTGGAAAGGAATTGTCGGGGTGGCTTCCTCTATTGAGTCATGCATTTATGGTTCTTGAGAAGTCTCTACCAATTCCATCATTACATTAATTTATTCTTCCATCCCATTAAAAAGCATAGATGATTCTAGGATACTAGGAAATGGGACCATAGGTGAGTGGGATAATGACGGAATTGGTTCATCCCATAAGTTTAATTTCTCTATATATTTCTCTATCTTAGCCAAATTATCTATATTGGTCTTCATGGTTGTGTAAAGTTGTTCTAAGACCAGTTCATTCCTGGGAGCCAAAGTTAATTGTTCATGAAAAGATAGAGGGTCATTAAGATTTTGAGCGAGGTATGGTCCCTCTAGGTTACTCTCAAGTTGACTAGGCAGTTCATCTCCCTCTTCTCTATTAAGCTCAATTAATTGTTGATCAGTTTGATCCATTAGCTTATTGATAGATTGCTGTTGGGCTATAATCATTTATTGAAATTGATCAAACCTATTGACATCTAGGTTGGTCTATAAAGGAGGTGGGTAGGTGCTTACTAAGCCTTCTCTTCAAATAATAGGCTATAATTAGTTGAAGAAGGTTGATAATGGGGATAGAACTAATCATAATATGATGTCTCTATGAACATGGATCCTTAGGTTGCTAGGACAACCACTGGATATGGTTGCCATGAAAAATCTGGTTAAGCCCCCTAACTGAATTATATGTATTAAGGTATAGGTTACTTCCTGAGCTGTAGGCTATTTGGGTTTGATCTTAATAAACTTGATCATACATAGACTCAAGAGGTTAGTACCCAATTGAGCACTCACTCTTCAAATGAGTGGGGCTCGAATAAACTTGGTGTGCCGAGAGAAAGGGTACTCTACTATAAAGATTCATTCTCCTAGCACTGATCAGTCTATCAGATTATTCTGATTATTTGGATATGCAATCAAAATTTTAGATTAGAGCAATCTTTATTTATTTATGTATTTATTTATTATTATTATTACTATTATTTTTTAAGAGGAGTGGTGAGATGAAGAAGGAGAAGAGTTCTAAAGAAAAGGGCCTAAAAAAATCCTAGAGCTAAGAGAGAAGAAGAATTAGTTATGGTTTGTTATTATTTACAAACAAGTTAGTATACATGGACTCTCTATCCTAGAATTATCCTAAATCTAGATAGCTCCTAACTACCAAGGTTGCCAAGGCAACCTTGGAGCTTTCCAAGTCAGAAACTAACTAATCAACTATTCAGGTAAGGATAAGATTGGTGGAGGTCCCCCATTGCTTTCCTTAGACACTAATTAAATTGGCTAGGTTAGTCAATGGAACAAATTAAAAATTACCTTTTTTCAGGGCTACATCCTTGAACTCCTTTCTAGACACCAGTTAATTAGCCAATCCTGACTCGGTCCAACTCTTTTGGATGCCTTGTCCTATTGAGCTCAAGTTCCTTAGAGGCTGGCATCTAATTGATTTTAATTAATAGGCTTAGGTCAATGCAAGATATAGGGTGGTGGTTTGTGGACCAAGAAAGGGTTATCAACTCTTCACCTTATATTATTTATGGGTTAATGCCCTTAAGATATTTTATGGAAGTATGCAATGCAAAGTAAGGAGATATCCCAAATAAGTAAAAATCTTTTAAGTTTTAATTAGTTACTTTATTTTAGTTAAGTATTATGTGGTATGTTTGTTTTCTTCTTATGTTGTATTATTTCGAGTAAGAAAGATAAAAGGCAACCTTTAATCTTGGTTAATTAGATGTGAAAAAAGATTAAAATTAAGCTAAGCAAATAAAGAAACTACAAATCTTATAACTAAGGTAAGAAATCAAATTAGTATTTAGGATAGTTAATTAAAAAGTTAAGTAACAATTTTTTTGGTTATTATTTAAAAAAAAAAACTAAAAAAAATTTTAAGGTTAGTTTGAAAAGAAAGAAACTAATAAAAAGGAAGAAACCAAAAAAAAGATTTTTTTCTTTTATGTTAATTTGAAAAGGAGGAAAGCAATAAAAAAGAAAACAAATCTAAAAGAAATTAGGTAGTTTTTTTTAAAAAAAAGATACTAATAAAAGAAAACAAAACAAAGGAGATTTCTTTTGGTTAATATGAAAAGATAGAAATTAATTAGAAGACACTAAAAAAAAAAATTAATCTAGGGTTAGGATTGATCTCACCAAAATCACAAAAAATTTCCTTCTCCTCCTTTTTTTTCTTTTTTTATATTTTTTGACTTTTTGGATCTACAAAAAAATAAGAAAAAAATAGTATACTGAATTTACAAGAAATCAAAGAGATAAAAAATATTAGCATTCATGCCTTCCTCGGCAACGGTGCCAAAAATTTGATAGGTCATGATGTTGTTATTAAGACACCATTGCTATCAGTTTAATTAACCGACTTCTAATAAATTAAAAATACGTAGAAAGGGTGAGTCGGGTTGAATTTATGGAAATGATAGTGCTTATGATAATTTTGAAATATTTAATTTTTATTAAATAAAAAAAAATATTTTGAAGTTGGGAAAAATAGAATCTAAAAGTGTAGAAGAAAATAAAAACCTGATATGTTCAATTTGCTATTCAGATCTTAGCATCTACTTGTAATAAAATTGAAAATAGGAATTTAAAGTGCATAAAAATAAATATAGCATTAAGTAAAAAGAGATTTCTATTACAAGAAAGAAAAGGATAATTTAATAACTAAGAAAAAACTCTAAGAAAAACAATAACAAAGACTAGAAGTAGATCAGTACAGCCTCATTGAAAAGATGGTCGACGAACACCCTTATTCCTTTGTACTCCTTGGAGCAAACTGGCTTTCTTTACTTCTTCTTCCTTGGATCTTGATATGGAGATCGGTGTAGGTGAAAAGATAGTATAGAAGATAGCTTCTTCTCTAAGAAACCTCACTCTTAGAGGCCAACCTACAACCCAAAGCTGAACCTCCTACCCTGTACCCTACTCTTCTCTCTAAGATGATTTCTTCTTAACACAAGGGTTTTTTAAATAGATCTTGTCTAAGGCTTCCTCCCAGTCAAATGTGGGCTCAATTGAGCTCCAGATCGGCTAAATATTATAGGAAAAAATCTGGACTGTCGATCTACTGCATAATGGATCGATCACGGACTCCTTCCTTCTTTGGCAGACGGACTCTCATTAGATCTTCGAATCCTTGAATCCATGGGACTCCTCTATGATTGGGACTTTCCCTCTTCAGCATTGCAAGCAGGTGGCAGTGGATGGTAGAAAGAGGCAATGGCCGGTGGTGAAGATGATGAATCTGGGGTAGCAATTGAAAAGCAAGAAGAAACCATAAAGTGTGACAAGGGTTGCGACCGAATGGGGAATGATAGTCGGTGGCTTCTCCGACGACGGTGGATGCTCGATGATGGAAGGTAGTGGGCAACAGTGATATGTGGTGGCCGGTGGCTATGGCTACCAGTGCTTGGACGGTGGTGATGGAGAGGGGACACGGGCTTGGGAACGGCCAGATCCTAGCTTTTTTCGGCCGGCAGTAGGTCCTTGACATCTCCTCTAGCCATGGGTAGTGGTCAGTGGTGAGGAAGGTGATGGATAAAATAAATATAGCATTAATTAAAAAGATATTTCTATTACAAGAAAGAAAATGATAATTTGATAACTAAAAAAAAACTCTGAGAAAAATAGTAATAAAGACTGGAAGTAGATCGGCATAGCCTTGTCAGGAAGATGGTCGACGAACTCTTTTCTTCCTTCATACTCCTCAGAGTGAACTGGCTTTCTCTGCTTCTTCCTCCTTAGATCTTGATCTAGAGATCGGTGTAGGCAAAAAGATGGCATAGAAGATAGCTTCTCCTCTAAGAAACCTCACTCTTAAAGGCCAACACACAACCCCAAGCTGGACCTCCTACCCTGTACCAAACTCTTCTCTCCAAGATGATTTTTTCTTAGCATAGGGGTCCTTTAAATAGATCTTGTCTAGGACTTCCTCTCAGTCAAATTTAGGCTCAATCAGGCTCTAGATTGGCTAAATATTGCAGGGTGAAATTTGGACCATCGATCTGCTACGTGATGGATTGATCACGGACTCCTTCCTTCTCTAGAAGATGGACTCTCACTGGATCTCCGAATCCTTGAATCCATGGGACTCTGTCTATGATTGGGACTCTTCGTCTTCTACACTGTAGGCAGGTGGTGACAAAAGATGGAAAGAGGTGGTGGCCGGTAGTGGAGATGATGAATCTGGAGCGGCAATTGAAAAGCAATAGGAATTGTAAAGTGTGACAGGGGTTGCGACCGAATGGGGAATGATGGCTAGTGGCTTCTTCGACGATGGTGGGTGCTCGGTGATGGAAGGTAGTGGGTAGCAGTGAGGTGTGGTGGCCAGTGACTGTGGGCGGCGATGCTTGGATGGTGGTGATAGAGAGGGGACATGGGCTTGGGAATGACCAGATCCTAGCTTTTCTGACTAGCAGTAGGTCCTCGACATCTCCTTCAACCATGGGTGGTGGTCGGCGGTGAGGAAGGGGATGCTCGACAGTGCAATAGATGTGGTGGCCGGTGGCGGTGAAGAAGTGGAAAAACAAATGATGAAGATGGTTGCCAGCACCAAAAGCGGTTCTTCCAAATTTTTCCAATGAAGGATGGCTCCCGGTAATGAGTGGGACAGCAGGGGAAGGCTCCGATGAACTGGTAGCCTGAAATGGTGGAGATGGTCGGTAGCAATGGCTGCCTATGGACTGCCCAGGCATCTGTAGACCGAGCGATCAGTCCATGGTAGATCGGCTGCTCAAAAAATCATGCACTTTATTAATTTTTAAAATTCAATTCCAGGCCCATCTGAACTCTGATTTGAATGTCTTCTATACTGCTGGACTTCAAAAATTGAGCTCTTTGCAATGACGGTCTTCTATCCTATAAATGATATATAAAAGTATCAATTTGATATAAATAAAGATAGTTTAATTATTAAATTAATACTTTTTGTGTATATAATATAATTATCAACATATAAAACAAGAAAGATGAACTTTCTCTCACTAATTTTAAGATAGATACATTGATCAACTTTATTTTTTTCAAAACAAAGAAATGTTTCAACCTCATCAAACTTTAAGTACCATTATCGTGATGCATGTTTCAGGCCATAGATGGACCTCTTCTTTTTGCATACCAAATGTTCTTTATCACTTTTTTGAAAATCTTCAACTGCTTCATGTAAACTTCTTCACCAATGTTACCATTCAAGAGAGCAGTTCTAATATCTATCTAATGTAGCTCCAGATCATAATGAACCACTAATGGCATAATAATTCTAAAGGAATCCTTTAAAGATATTGAAGAGAAAGTTTCAGTAAAATATATTCTTTCTCTTTGAGTGAAGCCTTTGGCTACTGGTCTGGTTTTGAAATGCTCAATTCTTTCCTTGAAATCTCTTTAGGTCTTTTATATCCATTTGCATCATATAGATTTATAACCCTTAGGAGGCTCAACATACTCCCACGCATCATTATTAGCCATAGACTATATCTCCTCTTTCATAGCACTCATCTACAAATCAGACCGAGGAGAATCAACTACATCAAGATAAGTAATTAGGTAATTGTATGCCTAATATCAAAATCATTTTCCCTAAGATAGACATAAAAATCATTTAAAATAGTAGGTCTTCTTTATCTAACAAATCTTCTTACTTGGACTTCTTCAACTAGTTGAAGATTTTGAATAGGAGTAGGAGGATCAAGGGTTTCATTATATATTGTATCAATAGGAGTAGGAATTATATTTTCACTATGACTGGATATAGGAATAGAAACAGTCTCGACTTGGACATTATCATTATTAGTAGTTAGGGAAGATCCTTCATCAACTACATCAAGTTCTTGAAAATTGGTAGTAAGAGACTCCACAATTCTGTTATATCTTCCTGGACTATAAAATCTGTATCCTTTAAAATGTTCTAGATATCCAATAAAGTAAAAATGACTAGTTTTGGGGTCAGCCATTCTCTTTGAAGGATTGAATAATTTTACTACTGTAGGACAACCCCTAACCTAGAAATGACTCAAACTAGGTTTTCTTTTAGTCTAGAGTTTAAAAGGTAACTTCAACACAGATTTACTAGAAACTCTGTTAAGAATATATAATACAGTTTTGAGAGCTTCACCCCATAAAAATTCTGGCATGTTAAACCTACTCATCATGCTCCTTATCATATCATAAGGGTATGATTCTACCTTTCAGCCACACCATTCTGCTCAGGACTTCCATGCATGGTATATTAAGGAACAATCCCATAATCTTATAAGTACTTGGCAAATAGACCATATGCTGTCTTGCCATATCATGTTTGCTACAATACTCACCTCCACAATCAGATCTCACAATCTTGATGTCCTTTTCTAATTATTTCTTAACTTCAATTTTACAAATCTAGAATTTTTCAAGGGCATTAGATTTTTTTAATTAAATAAAGATAGCCATATTGAGAAAAATCATCAATGAATGTGATAAAATATCTATTACCATAAATTATAGAAGATTGAGGTCCACTAATATCAGTGTGAATAATTTCTAAAAGGTTTGAACTTTGAAATGCTCCTTTCTTTTTAGTCTTGGTCAATTTTTTTTTAATACAGTCAATGCAAGTCTCTATGTCTCCAAGATCCAAGGTAGGTAGGATATCATCATTAATTAATCTGGTTATTTTTTGTTTAGATATATGTCTAAGGTTTTTATGCCATAACATAAAAGATTTATCATTAATTCTAGGACATTTGGCAACAACACTTTCAATACTTAAGGAAGCATTAGAATTACCAGTGGCCAAAGACAATCTATATAAACCATCAACCAAAACACCATAGCCAATAAATTTTGAATTGAATATTAAATCAATTCTTTTATTACTAAACGTAAAGCCAAAATTAAGCATATCTAAAGAAGAAACAAAAATTAAATTCCTTTTAAAGGAAGGTGCATAAAATGTATTTTCTAAAATAATTATAAAACTAAACTTAAAGAATAAGTTGACAACTCCTACACACTTCAACTTCTAAATCATTTTTCACTTTCAGCTTGCTTTAATTCAGGCTCAGCTTCCATTGGTTTATGAGCCCCTATAAAGAAATGATAATATAAGTTGAAGCACCACTATCTATCTACCAAGAATTAATAGGGACATTGACAATATTGGACTCACAATAGACTAAAGCTAAGGGCTTACCTTTTTATTTTTCTTTCTTTTCTAATCAGGACTTGAATTTAAAGCACGAACTTCTTATATGTTCTTTCTTTTTACAATAAAAGTACTTGACCTTTTTCTTAATGATATCTTTAGGACCTCCTACAAAATGATTCTGATTGTAGCTCCTTCCTGGAATCTTGAGACTATTTAGGAGTAGTAGGCTTTCCCTTTTTCTTATTCATAAAATATTTGCCATATTGAGATTGAAGAGTAAGAAGGGCACTATCATTCTTTTCTTTCTTGATATTTTCTTTTTCAACAACACACTTGGTGATCAAATCATTAACATTCCACATTTTATTCAGAGTATTGTAGGTAGTCTTGATCTGGAAGAATTCAATAGGTAAAGAATTCAAAGCATGAGACACCAAAAAGAAATCCGGTAAATCAATCTTCAGACCCTTGAGTTTGTATTGGAGATGAGCCATTTTTAGAATATACACTCTGAGACTTTCAACATTGTTGTATGTCATCGTTGTCAATTCTTTCATCAGGAATCCGATCTCAGCATTATTAGATACAAGATATCTTTGTTCAATAGCATCAAGTAGCTCTTTTGCATTGTCTAAGTTAGTTAGATCCTCAGGAAATGCTCAGAAATTGATCTCTTAATAGCAATCAGACTCAGTTTGTTTGACTTTCCCATTTGGCAAAGTGATCCTTTTGTTCAAGAATGCTTTAATCATTTAAATCATCAGGTCTGGTCTTATGTAATGCAAGATCAATGTCAACAATACCAAGAGCAAACTCTAAGTCTTGCCTCTACTTCTTATAATTTGACCTGGTAAGCATCTCAATAACAGCATTGTTATTGTTCGCATCAAAAGTAACTATACAATTAAAATAATAGGAATGCAAAATATTAATTATCGAACATAACAAAACAATATCATATCATAATAATAAATAATAGCCTAAATGCAATATCATATATTCCCCTTTGGACAGAATATGTAATATGTATAAGTGTTCTTTACATAAAGCCACAAGCTAATCAAAATATTTCAGCTTCATAAACCTATCCCCTTTGGACAAACAGACCCATGAAAGCTAGGTACCTTTGCAATACAATACTCCATGCCACATTTTCTTAGTTAAAACATACAATAACCCCCTTTGAACAAGAGATTGTATGTCATAATCATAAAATATCCTCACGTGATGAAAAACTCAATGAACTAACATAAACAAACCACTTTGGTGATAAATATTTATACCACTTAATAAATTATATATACAGGAAATAAATATCCAAGCCAAAATAAAAAAGGATATTTCAAAATACATGGATATCCTAAATGATCAATTACAAATGGGATACTAATCAACATATACCCACTGATCAATTTTAAAATACCATAGCATTCCAAATAAATTGTACAAATTAAACAAAATGAGCAAAAGGATCTAAAGAATGCCCCTCCTATTTTTTTTGGACTAATATATAAATATAAATTTTACAGGGTCTACACTATAGAAGGACTAACTTATAATATCAAATAGGTCGAGGGCTAAATGCAAAATGGCCTCTCTTTTTTTTAATGGGTTATATGAATTTGGATTATTGGATTTTAATTTTGGGTTGAAATCCAAAACCCAATAAACTTCTTCCCCATGACATCAAAAATAAATAGGGACTTGATCGTCACCGCCCCTTCTAGATCCATCCCACCGCATAAAGACCGGTGAGACGGCCACCAAGGTTGGCCATGCCGGTTGCCGCCTTCAGCGATATCGTTGGTGACCGAAATGGCCCTATAACGGGTTTCCAAGAGGATCGGTTCGGCTTGCATCATTCTCCCCCTTTTTTTGATCTCAACGCACCAGTGATGATTTTGGGGTCACCTATCATTGGGACCAGTTTTGGATGGCTGATCGCCATTGCTCGTCATCGCCGATGGTTAAAAAACTTTTCTCCACGGAGAATTAAAAGATTTCCATGCTCTCTTCTTCCTTCCTGTCAATTTTCATGGTTGCTCACCGCCATCGCTAGCTTCCACAATCATCTCCCCGCCACCACCAGCCATCCCTCAAGTTGACGAGGATGGGCATGTTCAAATCACAACCGATGATCTTCGATGAGATGAAAGGAAAGAAGAAAGAAATTTCAAAAAAATAAATAAAAAAAAATTCTTCTTGATGATTATAACATTCATATATTTTTATTTTATAAATTAAAAACATGAAAACCATATATTATCAAATTTTTTAAATAAATAAATAAATAAAATTTATAATATATATATATATACATTATAATTCAAATTTATTTTTGATAACATCCTTCTCTCAATTTTTATTCACAATAAATAGCACTTGATAAAAAAAAATTATCATAAAAATATAATTTATATCATATATATATATATATATATATTCACAATAAATAGCACTTGATAAAAAAAATTATCATAAAAATATAATTTATATCATATATAATAGCACTTGATAAAAAAAATTATCATAAAAATATAATTTATATCATATATATATATATATATAAAATAAAAAAACCTAATCAATAAAATAAAAATATTTTAATATCTTGGATATTTATAACTTTAATAAAAATTTACAGCTTTGGATTTTTTTTTTAAGAAGCTCTGGTCGCTACGAAATAAAAAGGTTCAATTTCACCACCATTTCATCATGGGAATTAACAAAACTTCTAAATTTTAAGACAAAATTTAAGACACAGGAAAACAGAGAGGAAGTCCGATCTCAATTTTGAACATAGCTTTAATTTCTTTTAATTTAGCAGCATCGAAAGCTTTCCCCTGCCCATATTAATCCTTCTCCTGTTGTGCTTCAAGCTGAATTGAACTTAATCACAAAAAAAATCTGAGTTAAAAAAACTCAGTTGACACCCATCTCTAAAATTTTAATAATTCCTCAAAAATGATACATCCAGAGTTTTAAAGGAAAAAAGAAATTTAAGTTTTAAAAAAATAGCCGAGTTGGATTTCGAAATATCCCCTGCTATCTATATATCTATTTCGGCCCATAGCAGCTCAAGTACATGACTTTCTCCAGCGTCTGCTCCCTCCTCTTAGCTCTTTCGATCCTCCCTATGCTCCTTTCAATGGAAGTAAACATCGTGGTGGCTCGACTTAAAGATCCCACGCTGCTCTTGGCTCGCTGATGGAGAGAACGCAATGCGTAGTTCCATCGGCACAGCCCTGCTTGGTCCTTGAGTGCTTCCACTGCTCCCATACTCGCTACCACAATCAAAGAAGCCTTGCCTGTTGAGGCCATCTCTTCTCTTCCTCCAAATGCTAGGAATCCCAAGAAGGCCGGTGGAAGAAACTATGGTGGTTTTTTTAGAGATTGCCTTGAAGAGGAATTCGGGTGGAGATGGGGATATTTATAGCTACGATAAATGAAGAGGATGCAGAAAACCACTGGTGATTTGCTGCTGGTTTGGCCATCGGCGCCATGGTTTCCTTGCGTGGCCCCATGGTTTCCTGGTTGACTTGTTTGACAACCGACACGCGGCTCGAGAAAATCGGGGGCTGGCATCCGGTTTTTGAGAGGCGGTTTCTAACTTTTTGCAACCAAAGTTTCAATTTTGCCCACGAAGATTATGCTTTGCTTTCACCTTTGGGGTTGCTAGCTCGGATATGCTTGTCATTTCCCTCGTTTGTTATTATTTTATTAAATTTTGGGACGTTACATTGGGTGAAGGGCAAGGAAAAGATTTGAAGCTGGATACACCCGAGAGAGTAATTCATTCTGCAACGCGTGAGGTACCGTACATTTAGCATTACTGCACCGTATTTTTTTTATTGATTCAAAAATATTTATTATAATATAATAAAATAAAAATTAAGTAGATTAGTATTAATTAAAATTTTTATTAAGATTAAAATATTTTTATGATATCTTAATTCAAAAAAACATTTCAGATCAAAATCTACACTATCTTGGTTACCTGAAACAGTATTACGATATCCTATTTCAAAACTTAGGATATCTTAATTCAAAACCTGTGACATCCGGATTCAAAAATAATCTGAATTACGATATGCTAATACAAAATTTAGGACACTTTAGTTTAAAACCTACGATATCCTGGTTCAAAAATAATCAGAATAGTATTACGATACCATTATTCAAAAATTACGATACCCTAACTCAAAATCTACGACATCTCTATAGAAAATATAAATTAAAATCAGAAACTGTATTACAACACTCTAGTTCAAAAGCTACGACACTCTAATTCAAAACCTACGGCACCCCTGCAAAAAATATAAATTAAAACATGAAATAGTATTACGACACCTAGTTAAAAGCTACGACATCCTAGTTCAAAACTTACGACATCCTGCAGAAAAATATAAATTAAAACCTGAAAAATATAAATTAAAATCTGAAACAGTATTACGGCATCCTAGTTCAAAAATTAAAACCTACGATATCTCTGCAAAAAAATATAAATTAAAACCTGAAATAGTATTACGACATCCTAGTTCAAAAGCTACGACATTCTAGTTCAAAACCTACGATATCCTGCAAATAAATATAAATTAAAATCTTAAACAGTATTACGATATCATAGTTCAAAAGCTACGGCATCCTAGTTTAAAATCTACGATATTATGCAGAAAAAGGATCGAAATGAATGATATTTTAATCCGGACAAAAATTTTAAATAAAAATTGAATGATAATTATATTAGTCACGCACAACTTTCATCTTATTATGCTACGATGATATATTTGAATCAATAAAAAATTATAGTACGAGCCATGTTAAATTTATTGCACCGTGGTGCGCAAAGACTTTTCCCATCCCAAAACTGTAAGGCAGCAACTTTCAGCCCACCCCGTTGCCAAAAACATCCAGCCATCTCCCTTTTATTTCACTAGAAGTCATGGACGTATTTAGCACAGTGATGCAGTTAAATGAACTACAAAGTGTTTTTAACTTGAATCTTGCGTGTGGAATTTATTCAGTGGATCAAAGAGACAAAAGAATATATATATATATATATATATTATTAAAAAATATATAGCAACAACGAACTTTGATCCGGATATGTCATTCTACACAAAAGACAATTTGAGAAGAAGCTGATTATTACTTTGTCCCTCTCGATTGCACCAAGTCCCAGCGCCACTTGCCAAATAACAGATTTGGAGTCTCGCGAAAGCACGCAAAAAAGTTTCAACAAAGTAATGGAATGGATGCTTCGCCGGTACGCTGTGACTTGCATATATTTTCCATGGTGGATTACCCATTTCTCAGAACAATTTATTTTTTTACTTTTTATGTCCACTAGGATTTAATGATTGACAATCTGGAAATCCGAATTGCAAAATAAAGCTATAAAAACCTGTTATGATACCCGGTTCAAAAAAAAATGATAACCGGCCCGGATATTTAATTGATTCCATTTGAACCGGTCGATCAAATGGATGAATATGGGGATGATTTCAAAGTTTGATGAAGCAATAATCCGATGCTATGTACTGGCCAACGTTATCGCACAGTATAGGATTAGTCTTTGGCTAGCTCCCGAAAAAGATAATTCTGAAATATATACCCGATCCACGTTGTACCAGAATGAATGACTACTCTGTCTTCAGTCCAATCCGAAGAGACTGATCCGAAGTAAATAGCTAATGCTTCTTCAATTTACTTCAAAGAGGATGGGTTTGAAGCAACTAGTCAACCTTACTTCGGTCCATTCCGAAAAGGATGGTCTTGAAGTAAGCTAATGGTCTTTCCTTAGCCTAGAGCAATCGAGAATTGGTTTGGTTATCCTAACCAACCATGTGATGGGTAGTTCCTGTTACAATAAAACTGGAGTAGCCTACCTCCGACAGCAACCCCATTTAGTTATAAGGAAGTTGGATTAACCAACTTCCCCAATAGAATTCCTGAAGGTTTAACTACTTTCAGTTACAGCATCACTTATAAATATTGGTAAAAGAGGACTTCCGAGGTAAGTGATCCTAAGTAATTCTGAGCGATCCTAGGCAAGTCAGAGCCAGTCCACAGATAGCTCTCACGACGCCACTCACTCTCTCACCCCTTTCATTCTATTTCTTTCTCTTTGAGCTCTCTATTTTGTAGCCTAGATCTTTACTAAGTTAGGCATCGAAGTATCCCCCATTGAAAAACATCCAGTCAGGGGGTTTGTTTTGCAGGAACTCCGGGAGGCGAACCAGCAATCCAGCCACTCCATCCGGTCCGTATGGATTCAGCATCAACAGATTGGCGTGCCAGGTAGGGGACGATCGTTCTTTTCTTGGAAAGGAGAGTTCTAAGAAATACAAGATGGTGAAAGGTAGAGTTCAGAATACCTCAGTAAGCACGGGACGCCCTGCATCCCAAAGGAATAAGCCTCCGTTGGAGAACGAGGCAATTCCTCCCACAATCATCATAGGACATCAACAATTGGAGACCCTCATGAAAAGGATGGACGTGTTGACTACTTTGGTTCAAACCTTCCAAGAAATGGCACTTCAAGGACGATATCCGCCAGCAACTTCCGGACATAGTCACCAATCCAGGAGAGGTGACGAACGACATCTAGAATCCACTTGACATTCCTCTCAAGGTAGACAATCCTGCGAGCCTCGAAGTTCTTGACGTCATGGGCTCATGGAGAGCCAAATTGACAAGAAGAGATCCCAAAGATCACTCTTGGTTTCTTTTGGTGACTCTACACCGGGGAATGCTAGGAGGAAGGAAACACATCATTATTATGAAGAAAAACTCAAAGTGCTGGAACTCCAAGTTGAAAAACTTAATGACTAGCGAAGAACTGATGATGTTATGGCATACAATTCATGGCCTCCATTCTCCCAGAGAATCATGGAGGAAGTAATCCCTCGCTACTTTAAAGTTTCCTAGCTGAAAGCATACGACAGAACCACCGATCCTCTGAATCATTTAGGGAGCTTTAGAGCGCATATGATGATATAAGGGGCTTTAAATGCCTTACATTGTCTCGCCTTTCCTGCCACTTTAAAGAAAGCAACTCTAATATGATATTTTAGCATTAGACCAGGTACCATTCATTCTTTTAGTGAATTGAAAAATTTGTTTATGTCGCATTTTAGGACTTGCAGGAAGATGCCTTGCAACTCTGACACCTCTTCCTACTACAACAGATCGAAGGAGAAAGTCTTAAAGATTATGTCGCCAGATTCAACTCTGCAACTCTTGAGATCCTCGATCTCAATGAGTACGTGGTTATGTCGGCCATGAAAAAAGACCTTCGGTTATCCAGGTTCACTTTTTTCCTAGATAAAAAATTTTTACAAGCTATGCTGAACTATTGGCGAGAGCCTAGAAGTATGCATTAGCTGAAGAGCAAGCAATGAGCCGACGACTAATTGAAGGGAGGCCAGCCTCCAAGAAGAAGAGCAACAAAAGGTCAGCTCCACCCATACCTCCTAAAAATGATGCATCAACCCCATGGCGCAGTCCTAAACCCAAGCCATGGAGCGGCAAGTTCGACTCCTATACTCCACTCTCTCTCCTAAGAGAGAAGATTTTGATGAAAATAGAGAAAGAAAGCTTTCTGTAAAGGTCACGTCCTATAAAGACAAATCCTGGATGGAGGGATAGGAATAAATATTGCCGATTTCATCGGGATCATGGCCACAAAACTGAAGACTGCATCCAACTTAAGGATGCAATAGAAGATTTAATAAAAAGAGGCTACTTGGAAAAGTTTATCAACACACAGGAACTCCGAACTGAAGCAACTGCCCCCACAAGGGCTGCGGAAGAAGCTGAACTGCCTAATTAGTGACCCATTGATGGAAGAGTGAGCATGCTTCATCGATAGACCCACTGGAGAAGCAAAGCCGAAGAGAATATTCCTAAAAGGTATAAAAACAACAATACCATAAGCTTCTCCGATGATGACCTCGAGGAGTTCAGACCCCCCATGATGATCCCATTGTAATCTCGACTATGATTGCCAACTATGATATAAGATGGATTCTTATTGATAATGGAAGCTTTGTAGAAGTCTTACTTTATGATGCTTTCCTCATGATGAATTTATCCAAAAGCAAGATACAAAGATCTCCTATACCTTTGACTGGGTTCGGAGGCAACCAAGTCAGAGTAGAAGGAGAAATCATGCTCCCAGTAAGTATCGGCACTGAACTACTTCAAAAACTACTTTCCATCAATTTCGTGGTCGTACAAACCCTGTCAGCATATAATGCCATTTTGGGATGACCCACCCTAAATAAGTTCCGTGCCATAGTTTCTACTTACCACCTTATGGTACGGTTCCCCACCAAGAATGGCATCGAAGAAGTGAAGGGAGATCAAAGAGTCACCAGATAATGTTGATAATTCAAAATAAACAATCTATAGAATCCATGACATTGGAGCAATTAGATCCAAGAGATTAACTGGAGAAATGCGGAGAATCCATGGAAAAAACCATTTACATACCATCGGCCGAAGATGACCCAACACGAGTCATACAAATCGAATGCATGCTGGACAAAGAAACTGAGGCAAGGCTGATCTAGTTTCTTCATAGCAATGCCAATGTCTTTGCTTGGTCGGCTTCAAACATGCCTGGGATCCCACCGAAGTCATTACACATCGATTGGAAGTTTCTCTCAATCACAAATCTATCCGATAAAAGAAAAGAAATTTTGCTCCAAAAAGATCAAAAGTAATCGACGAAGAGGTAAGTAAGCTTCTCAAGGTCAGATTCATAAAGAAAATATATTATCTCGACTGGTTAGCCAATATCGTAATGGTTAAGAAAGCCAACGGCAAATGGAGGATATGTATCGACTATACTGATCTTAACAAAGCATGTCCAAATATAGCTTTCCTCTACCAAAGATTGATCGGCTAGTTGACGCCACCACTGGTCATCAACTATTGAGTTTTATGGATACTTTCTCTGGCTATAATCAGATACCAATGAATCCTGAAGATGAAGAGAAAACATCATTCATAATAGAGATAGGGCTCTATTGCTATAAAGTCATGCCATTAGGACTAAAGAACGCCGGAGCAACTTTTCAAAGACTGATCAACAAGGTATTTAAAAAATAGATTGGCTAGAACATGGAGGCATATATCGATGATATGATTGTAAAAATCCTCTAGAAAGCTAATCACATTCAAGACCTTCAAGAATCTTTTGATGCCTTGCGACATCATCGGATGAAGCTGAATCTGACCAAATGCACCTTTAAATGACTTTATGGAAGTTCTTGGAATTCCTTGTCCCCAAATGAGGAATAGAGGCTAATTTAGAAAAGATTCTTGCCATCTAGAATATGAGACATCCTGCCAACAAGAAAGAAATTCAACATTTGACCGAGAGGATAGCCTTTTTGAGATGATTTATTTTCCGGTCAGCGAAAAGATGTCTACCATTCTTCAAAGCCCTCCATTAAGCCAAAAGTTTCGAATGGATGGATGAATGTTGACCTATCTTCAAAGAATTGAAGAAGTATCTGGAAAATCCTCTTCTACTTTCTAAGCCTTAAGAAGGTGAAACTCTATATCTGTACCTTGCCGCTTCGGATAAAGCAATCAGCTCTGTACTTATCAAAAAAGGAGCTGAAGACCAATAAAAGCCAATCTACTACACTAGCAACGTACTACATGAAGCCGAAGTGAGATATCCCAGAATACAAAGGCTCATATATTCACTAGTGATCGTAGCGAAACACTTGCATCTATACTTTCAATCCCACACCATTGAAGTGTTAATGGACCAACCCTTGAAAGCCATTCTCTGATGTCCGGACACTGTAGGGAGGATAGCCAAGTGGGCTGTCAAGTTGGATGAATTCGACATCATTTTTCAACCCCGATCGGTGATGAAGGCACAGGTACTTGTTGATTTCTTAGCTGAATATACATGGGGACAAGATGACAGCCTGCAGAAAATCGAAGAGGAGGAAGCCATTGAAAATGATTCAAAATCCATATGGATACTTCATATGGATGGAGCCTCCAATTATGCTGGTTGTGGAGTTGGTCTTATATTAGCCGACCCCAATGGCCGAACCATGGAATATGCTCTTTGGTTCTCTTTTCAACCTTTGAACAATCAGGCTGAATACGAAGCCCTCTTGGCAGGACTTAGGATCACCAAAGAATTGGAGATTTGAAAGATAAAGTTTTTTAGATTCCTAATTGGTGGTGAACCAAGTGAAAGGCAAATTCAAAGCTTGAGATTCCACCATGTCCTGGAACTTGGAAAAGGTTCGAGATCTTCTGTCTCAGCTAGAATTCTTCGAAATTGCACATGTACCTTAGATCGAAAACTCTAGAGCTGATGCCTTTTCTTGGCTTGCGACCATTGCTTTAGAGTCACTTGGTCGTACCTATATAGAGTACTTGGAAGATCCCAGCATAGTAGAAAAAGTCTCCAAGGTCCACCAAATCAAGCATGAGTCTTGTTGGATGGACCCAATTGTTAAACTTATGAACGAGGGCATATTACCCGAAAACAAAGCCGATGCCAAGCAAATCCATTGGATGATATCCCAGTATGTTATTTTGGATGGATCTTTATACAAGAGGTCTTTCACTCAGCCTTTATTAGAATGTTTAGGGCCGTCAGATACCGACTATGCCCTAAGAGAAGTGCACGAATGCATATGTGGAGACCATCTGGAAGGAAGATCACTAACCTATAAGATAATTCGCCAAGGTTATTATTGGCCAACTATTCAAAAAGATGTAGCTGACTACGTTCGAAGATGTGACCAATGTCAAAGATATTCCAACATCCAAAGATGTCCTGCAAGCCAGCTGACTCAGCTTATAGCCCCATGGCCTTTTGCTTAATGGAAAATGTATATACTTGGTCAGTTCCCTCCAGCCTTTGGATAGCGGAAGTTTTTCATTGTGACCATCAACTACTTCACCAAATGGGTTGAGGCCGAGCCCTTAGCTTATATCATTAAAGGGAAGATCAAGAACTTTGTTAGAAATGCAATATATTCCAATTCGAAATCCCACATGCCATTGTCACCAAAAATGGAAGATAATTTGATAATTCTAAGTTCAAAGAATTCCGCACCCAATATCATATTGTCCATCGATTGACTTCCGTCGGACATCCCCATCCAACGGAGAAGCCGAAGTGACCAATAGGACGATTCTCCATGGTCTGAAGACCAGGCTGAACAACACCAAAGGGCTTTGGGCCAAAGAGCTAAACTCAATCCTTTGGACGTATCAAATAACTCCCAGAATGGCTACTAGAGAATCTCCGTTCAACTTGGCTTATGGCTCCAAAGCAGTCATTCCAGTGGAAGTCACTCTACAATCTCTAAGGATTGATCACTTCAAAGAACCTGAAAATTCAGAGTATCATAGAATGGATTTGGATCTACTTCAAAGTACCAGACTTCAAGCTTAAATGAAGATGGCTACATATCGGCAAAAAATCATCAAATATTATAACTCCAGGGTGAAGGAACAAGCCTTCCAGCCTGAAGACTTAGTATTGTGGAGGTCTGAAGTATCCAAGCCAACTGAATAAGGTAAACTATCTCCTAACTGGGAGGGACCTTATAGAATCAGAGAGGTCATACGCCCAGGGGCATATCGGCTTGAAACTCTGGATGGTCTTCTGTTATCTCAACCTTGGAATATAGAAAACCTTTACAAGTACTATCAATAAAGAAAATTTCTCTTGAAATATTCTCAACAAAGTTTCCAAGAAAAGATGGGCCTAATTAGCCTATCTTGTTATTAATCAAAGGCATAGTGATGGCCTTAGCAGCATACCCAATGAAAAATTTGACGATGTGCTGAGACGGGCCTAACCAGCCTACCTTATTACCAATCAATGACATAGGGATGGCCTTAGTAGCCTACCCTATGAAAATTCGACAATATACTGAGGCGGGCCTGACTAGCCTACTTTATTACCAATCAAAGGCATAGGGATGGCCTTAGCAGCCTATCCTATGGAAAATCCAATGACGTGCCGAGGCAGGCTTGAGAAGCCTACCTTATTATCAATGGATGGCCTAAACGGCCTATCCTACGGTAAATTTGATGAAGTACAGAGACGGGCCTATAAGCCTACCTTATTGTCATCAATAAATTCCACATGGATGACTTAATCGGCCTACCTCAACAGCTAATCTGATAAGTGCATGCCAACAAGCCTGACATGTCTACAATTTAGGTTCTTCAACGACGAAGACAAGTTTGACCGTAGCTGATACAGAATCTTGAAATTCTGCATAATACTACTTCAGTTAGTTATCTATGGTGCCGACCACTCTATACTTAGAATAATTCTCAAGCACATTCATCAAGTAAAAAAAATTTTCATTCATCAAAAAATATTATTACATGTTCTCAAGAGGAAGTTGATTTATTGAATAAAGAAAGAAATACATCAAGATTGCTTCTTATCAGCTGGCCCAGAAATTGAAGCGGAAGTTGAAGCCTCCATTGTGACTTCTTTATTGGTCAGGGGAGCTGGTTCTCATCGGCTGGATCTTCCATTCCTTCTTCCTTATTGGCTTTATCGTCATACATGGCAATGGTAGAGACATCTAAGTATAGGTAGATCTTCTTGATTTTCTCCGAGCAATCTTGAAAACCAAGGTTGTAACCCTCCACCCATGCCTTATACCTTTCATTGTCGAATGCTTTGACGAGGCTGAATGCATTTCTGTCAGCTAGCCCTGCTCTTTGTTTAGCTGATTCTACTTTCTCCTTGAGAGAACTGATTCTTTCTTCCAAGTCAGCCTTCTGAGCCGTGACCTCTTCGAGGGTTCAGAGGTTGTCCCTTATTATTACTTCGGTTGAGTGCAGTTTCCTCCTTTTCTTCTCCAAGTCATCCATAATTCTAATCATTTGATCCTGAACCACTGCCAGCTCTTTTTCCAGCAAAAGGTTGGCAGCGATGGTCTGAATCAAATTTTGTTCTGTGGTCGCTGGAGCTCCTCGATCGCCTTCCTCTCAGCATTAACCTACTCCAACTAGCTATGAAAATCTTTATTGATATTGGTAAGTCCACGAATAGTCTCTTCCATCAAAGAGGTCTCGTGGATGAACTGCCAGAGAAAATAGGAATAAGATTAGCCTTGACAATGCAAGCTAATGAAAAGAAACTTCAAAGGTAATTCCTACATGTACCTGTAGTATCTGGGGGTAAATGGAGGAAAAAATATCCTTCAGCCCATGACTTCTAGTAGCCTCTTAGTCCTTCTGAAGGATGGTGGCTTTCAGCAAGGTTTTAGCCAGTCTTGGGTTATCAAGACTAGCCTCAATATTAAATATGCTACAATCTTTAAAGTCATCTTCGGTAGCTCGGGGTTCCGATTTGGCTTCCAACCCAGGTACTACTTCGGGAGCCTTAGCCTTGTCCTTGTCTGTTTGGCTTGGCTCCTTTGATGGTCTAGCAATAGGCAGTGCCGTCGGGTGTCTGGCGATACGTTCCAACGAATGGACATTCTCTTCTTTTGAGGTTGATTCTATGATGATGGGGGTATTCTCCCCAACCGAGTTTCCTGAAGAAATCCACAAACAGGTTGCTTAATACCCTTTTGATCTGATCTCCTTAATGGACCTGCTGTTGCCTCTTCTTGCCAGTTGTTCGAAGCTTTCCAATGTTTGGTTTCATCTTAATGCTGGTAAAAGAAAATGACGATCAAAGTTTGTTAATGGGGAGAGGAGAAAAACCGCAGCAAAGCCTTGCTTGACCATTGAAGATCTCCAAAGATCAAAGATATTTGACCTTTAATGGAAAGACCCTCTTATATAAGGGACACCGATGGTCCAGATTTCTTGCTTAATTTCAAAATGCCCCTATAATCATGTCAAGTGCATTCCAACTAACAAAAGTCGAACCAACAACCTCGGCTTGTGAGTGGGCAGTTAGGAGAAATCAAAGGACCATGACCCTATCCAATTCTAGAGACATGCCACTTTGGTGACTCCGATCAGAATGATTCATGATCTTAATTGTTCCTTCTCTATCAATGAGAGTATGACATCTGGCAAAGGCAACCTACTATAATAATGATGGGTCAAAACCATCGACAAAAGTTGAGGTTTGTTATTTTCAAAAATATACTTTCATTAATGCACCCTTTCTTCCCCCCCCCCCCCCACAAAAAAAAGAGAAAAAAATAACTCCCACTGATCTAGGATGTCTGAAGCTACTTGAGTTCAGGAGTTAAAGGATCGATCTTGTGATTGGCCAGGCTGATCTGTTTATTCAAGACTTATGTTCTTGCCAATACTATTATGAAGACTTTATATTTGAAGGGGATCTCTCTCAGATTGGAAGATATTATATGTTCGAAGACTTCATACTTAGAAAAATTCTTACTCAAGTTGAAGATTATTATATATTTGAAGACTACTACACATCCAAAAATGCCATACTTGGAGAAATTTTTGCTCAAAATGGAAGGCATCATACATATGATGATTTTATACTTAGAAAAAAAATCATACCATCACACGGTTTAAGAGAAGAAGTGCACTTTCTATTCTCAACAAAAGAAGTACATTTACTTTTTTCTTCTTGCAAAAGGAGAAAGAAAGAAAAAGCTACAAAAGCCTAATCATCTGCTACTACTACAACTTCTGGGTCAATTGCCGGAGGAACCTCTTCAATTTGGATCAAGGCCCTTGGGTCAGATATCATTGGATCTTCCACTTCTTCAGTTGTGACCAAGGCTTCTCCTGGCTGTCCCTGATATTCTTTAGTCACGATCAAGATTTCTTCCGGCTGCTCTGAAATTTCATCATCTTTGATTGAAGGTTCAGTTTCTTCCTCTTCGAACTCATATAACTGGATGTTCGAGAGGTCTAGCTCAGGATACAGTCCTTGGACATTTTTAATCCCATCGTTGAAGCCCAATTGGTAATTGACCACCCCTGATTCGGTTACCTCCTTGAATTTCAAAGACTTCCTAAAGTCTTCAGTTGCCCTGGTTACTAGACCCCTCACGGCATCAGATTCTCTAGCCGCCGCTTCGGCCTCTTTGGCCACTGCCTCGGCCTTTTCTTAGATCTCCTTGGCTGAATGCTCCAAGGAGTGGATTCTTTTCTTCTTTTTCCTGAGCTTTGCTTCCTGCTCAAAGATCTTCAATTGAGCCTTCTTCAACTCATTCTTCAAGCTCTAAGCATCAGCATTGCTCTTGTTGAGCTTCTCCTCCATGGTCGACCTTAGCTCTTCAGTCACTTCTTTTTCGACTTTTGCCCTTTGAAGCTCCTCCCGGACACTTTGGCTGAAGTTGACATACTCTGCTATACTCTTCTCCATCAGAGTCACATTGTGGACTAGCTGTATCAGTCGACCAAAACATAAAGTTAGCTATGCTGAATCTAATATTGAAAAGATGAATAGAGGGAAGGACATTTACCTTCAGCAAGGCGGGGTACGCTGAAGCAACCACCTCTTCGAGGCTGCGATTCCTTGTAGCCTTCCAATCCTTGGGGAGTAGTGTAGCCTTTAGCACCTTCATGGCTATGTTTGGATGCACCAAACCCTGTGCATAGGAGAAGACTGAGAAGTCTACCTCACACTCCCGATCCAATGGAGTATCTCTCCAGTCCTTCTTAAGTTTGGGGGGCCTTGCCTTTATCCGTTGAGGAAGAACGAGGTAGTAGTGCATCGACAGCTGGAGTTGGAACTGATTGCTTCGAAGCCTGGATTGGAGTGGAGTCCCTTGGAGGGGGCTTTATCAGCGGGACATCATCACCTCTTGAAGATGTCCTAGTCGGTGCAGCTCTTGAGGCCTCTTCGACTCGAGCTTTCTTCCGAATTTTCGATCCCTCTTAAGGGACCAGTACTGCCCTCTTCTTAGCAGCTTGGTGAAGCTTTTCGAAGTTTGGCTTCGTTTTACTTACAAATGAAAAGGTTTCAAAAGTTCATTCAATAAAAATGTGCAGAAAACATGGTGGAATAAAGATCAACTATTTGCTATACCTAATGATGGGAAAGCACTGATCTGAGTAAGGTGAAGGTTTCGTTCTTCAAGTAATTCCTTGATTAGAGGGGCTTCAAACTCAGATAATATCCCGTAGTCTACCTGGTAAGTCCTCAAAACATTCTTACCTATGTTGGCATCCAGTAGGGGTTCCCTCCATTCGGTGTTGAAACCCCATGACTGGGAAGAAAAGACAAAGAAAAAATTGGGTTTCCACCCATGAATGGCACTAGGCATACCCTGGATTATTTTATGACCAGGATGGGTGCCAATGACCCACCATCCCTATCTGTGAAAGTCCTTCAATATGAAGAGGGATGTGAACAAGGAGGTCCTAGGCACTATGCTCAAGATATCGTAGAGGACCAGAAAACCATAGATGGTTCGAATATTATTTGGAGTCAACTGGGCAGGAATTATATGATACATGTTGAAGACTTTAGAGAAAAAGGGATGAAGAGGAATCGAAGACCAGCCTTCAGGTGGTCTTCTTATAGCAAATTATTTCGGGAGGAGCCCAATTCACTCTCTCCTCGGAATGGGGAAGCATCAAAGGAAAGCTCTTGGAGATATGATAATGCCATGCTAACCTATCGAAGGACAAAGAGCAGGAAATGGACTCTGACCGAGACTTGGCACTCTTTTTTATAGGAAGACCCAAGACATTAGAGGATTCCTAAAGACCTAACCATGGTAAAAGAAAGGAAAAGATAAAGTATACCTATAGAAGAAGAAGAAAACTTGAAGAAGAGGGGAAGACTTAGAATAATGAAAGAGGGAAAATCTCGATGAAGGCAAAGAAATCTATTTCATAGGATGACTGTCCCTTTATATAGAAGACAGAGACAGGTTGGATGATCTTCTTGGAATGATGGAAATGTCTTTGATCATGCCACATATAAATGGCACCGATTGTGGGTATGAACCACTAAGACACACCGATCGATTTAACAGAATTAAAAATAGACTGTCAATCACGATTCGTGAGAATCATGACTAACGGCTAGGATGACACCCCCACATGATGACAAGTGATCAAGATGTTGCAACGTCATCTACTCCTAGTTGAAGACAAAGAGTCCGCTGAAATTTTCTTAATGAGGAAATCAGCATGACTCTCGAATCCCCATCATTTCTCCAAGAGCCAACGGAAGTCCGATACCTATCCACAGCACGACGTTCAAAGCAAAAAGTTAGTTATCATGATCAACTAAACCGAAGATTTGCCATAATTTATCTTTTCTCCCACTAGAAGAAGACAAAATATAAATACTCCCATTTTTAAGCAAAAGTTACTTTGAAACTGAGAGTGGGGGCAACTGTTGTGGTATGTCGACTCAAGAAAAAATGATTACCGGTCTGGAGGTTCAATTGATCCCATTTAAACTGGTCGACCAAGCAGATGAACATGGGGGTGACTCCGAAGTTCGACGAAGCAATAATCCGATGCTATGTACTGGCCAATGGCATCGCACAGCATGGGATTAGTCTTCGACTGGATTCGAAGAAGATAATTCCAAAATATATACCTGATCCACGTTGTGCCAGAATGAATGACACTCTGTCTTCAGCCCAATTCGAAGAAGACTGGCTCGAAATAAATGGCTAATGCTTCTTCGGCTTACTCCGAAGAGGATAGGTCTGAAGTAACTGGTCAACCTTACTACGGTCCATTCTGAACAGGATGGTCTTGAAGTAAGCTAATGATCTTTCCTTGGCCTAGAGCCATTAAGAATTGGTTTGGTTATCCTAACCAACCACGTGATGGGTAGTTCTTGCTATAATAAAATTGGGGTAGCCTACCTCCGACAGCAACCCCATTTAGTTATAAGGAAGTTGGATTAACCAACTTTCCCAATAGAATTCCTGATGGCTTAACTACTTTCAGTTACAACATCATCTATAAATATCAGTAAGAGGGGACTTCCGAGGTAAGTGATCCTAAGCAATTCTGTGTGATCTTAAGCAAGTTAGAGCCAGTCCATGGATAGCTCTCACTCACGCTCTCACCCCTTTTGTTCCATTTCTTTCTCTTTGAGCTCTCCATTCTGTAGCCTAGTTCTTACTGACTTAGGCATCGGAGTGTCTCCCACCAAGAAAAATCTGGTCAGAGGGTTTATTTTGTAGGAACTTCGGGAGGCTAACCAACAATCCAGCCACTCCATCCGGTCCGCAGGGATTCAACATCAACAAAATCAATAGAGGAGGTACAAAAATTATGGCATTTATTGAAGTCAAAATTATTGAAGTCCAAAAAATCAAGTCACATATCAATTGGTAAAGTTCCTTTGAACATTGTCTATAAAAGATGACGGAAATAGCCCATCCAAGGATTTTTCTTGTAGAGATCTCAATTTAGTTTTATATTTCTATTCCAGATGCTGACTTGTACACATAATAATTTTAATATTTAATATAATTTAAAATTTATTTAATAAAATTTACTATTTTATATTTATTTAAAATTTATTCTAAAATTTTGATATTTAAAAAACTTTTTTTCAAAACTAAGTGGCAAAAATCTGGTGTAAATTTTGAAATTTTTTTTCCAAATCTAAGCCAGATTTTTTTATTTTTATAATTTTTATTGTTATATAAAAGATATAATTTTGAACAGAAAAAATGATTAGAAAAAGATAACACGTGATAGCTGATGTGGCAGGATCGCTGATGTGGAGTAACTATCAGATGCCATGCCAGAGAAGGCCGCCACGTCAGATACTCTACTCGGACTCCTTCATCGGGCTAAACTCCCTCAGAACAATGGGGCCACCCACCGAAGTCGAGCTCCATCCTCTGCCAAGTCGGGCCTACGAGCTCGGGATGCTTAGGCCGGAGCCGAGCGACATCCCCCAAGGCAAGTCCCTCGAGGTCGAGCCCCGCGGTCCAGAGTTGAGCCCAGCCCTTCTCAGCCACGCGGAGCCCCTCCGAGGTCGAGTCCTATGGGCTAGGGCCACGCTCTGCCCTCCTTTGTCAGGTCCAGCTTGCCCGAAGTCAAGCTTCCTTGGTCCAGAGTCGAGATCAGCCCTCCTCCGCTAAGCAGAGCCGCGTCAAGGCCAAGCCCCTCGTAGTCAAGCCTTGCCTCTCCAGCTCAGCCTCCAGCACATGCGAAGACACCAGCAAGCAGAAAGGCGGCACCATCATCCCAGGAGTCCGGCGAGCCACCCGAGGTTTGCAAAAAGGTGCCCACCTGGCTACAATGACTATCCGCGGCCACCACTTACACCAGAAAAGGGAGAAGCCTAGTGATCGAGGCACCACACTCTTCACCAACCACCTGAACCACCCGGAAGAGGATGTCAACCAGGAGATTCGAATCCTGGGGATGGCGGCCCCCCGATCGAGGCATTGCCAAGTTTCCTGGAACGGAGCGACCGGAAGGAATGTCAGAGTGCATGGTAGGTTCTCCTATCACGAACCGGGAAAGGCATCCTATCCATGGCATGGGACACCACTGCACACGCCTGCTAACGGGAGAGATCCCGAGGTAGGTGCCCAACAACCACCAGAGCTTAAAATAACCATCGGCACCCCTAGTGGGGAGGTAACAACAACAACAACAACAACAACAAACTCAAACTGAATGATAGTAACCACTATCACACCACCCAACTCAAGCAAGTGAGGGGGAAAAGGCCATACAGAGAATCCCTCTAGCTCGGTCACCATTTTCCCGACACTTGTACCCCACTCTCACACTATTCACTCCTCCTAGAATGGAGTCCATCAAGAGGGGCTCGGCCCGGAGGATCTATTCCCCTGGATTGTCATTGACTTGACCGTCGGAGTGCCCCTGCCAGAATCCCTGGTCGGGTCACTAACCCAATTTTTGCAGGTTCAAAGGAGCAGGACATCCTAAGAACACAAGAGGGGCGATCCGACCTCGACAGCAGCTACAGGCCACGACGATCTTGGCAACAACAGATTGGCACTCCAGGTAGGGGGAGGAGCGATCTTTGATCCAGCTTAAGCTCCCTTACAAGCAGTTCGATGGAAAGATGGTGACGATGCGGGCGAGAGAGGTCTCCACTAGTCATGCGGGAGACTCCCCTTCCCGGAGGAACCCACACAACCTAGAGGTGGAGCCACTCGCTCCAGCTCAACCACCTCCAGTGGAATCTTAACTGGCCGCACTCACCCAGTAGATGCAAATCCTTGCCACGGTAGTGCACCAGCTTCAGCACCAGCACTGGTCCTTGGCTACTCATTAGCAGCCAGGGACTCCTGCGGTCCATGTCGCAGCACCCCGTGGTAGCCTACATTCCTTCTAAGGAAGGCCTTCATAGCCACGAGGCATCACTGACAATCGGGATAGCCACCAAACTCCGGCAAAAAGACAACGAGCTGGATCTGCCAATAGGGAGAGCCGCTCACCAAACCTTGAGTGGGTGGTGTCCTAACCCCGCCAAGGCAGAAAAAGCAAGACCCCCGACCATGGGCGCCATGCACCCATGTCACTTTCTCTATCTCCTTCGGTGGAGGAGTCCACTAACGAAGCCATCAGGCGCATGACGGAGAAGCGCTTGGAGGAGCATGACTGCAAGCTGGCAGAATTATCCCGCCGGTTTTCCAATCTATCAGGCTCCACTAGCGAGCCAACAGGCTATGACTCCTGTCCCCCTTTCTCCCGAGAAGTCCAAGAGGAGCCGATCCCAGATGGTTCCGTATGCCGTAGGTGGACCCTTATGATGGGATCACCGACCCCCTGGACCATCTGGAAAGCTATAGGGCCCTTATGAGGGTCCAGGGGGCCACCGACGCCCTCCTTTGCATCGCCTTTCCTGCCACTCTTCGGAAGGCAGCCCGGGTGTGGTTCACCCATCTGGAGTCGGAGAGCATCAACTCCTTTGCCCAGCTGGGATAGAAGTTTGTGGCCCACTTCGATGCCTGTTGGAAGATGCCGCGAGAGGCAGACAGCCTCTTCTCCATCAGGCAGTAGGACCGCAAGTCCCTGGGGACTACGTGGTCCATTTCAAGGCTGCCGCATTGGAGATCTATAATCTCAAGGAGCCAGTTGCTATGTTGGCTCTGAAGCGAGGACTCAGGACCTCCCACCTGACCTACTCGCTCGATAAGAAGCCCCCCAAGAGCTACTCTCAGCTCCTTCTCCGAGCTCAGAAGTACATCCACACCGAGGAGGCAGATCGTACGAGGTGGGAGCTTGATGGGAAGCCACTGAAGAAACCAACCCCCGTCGAGGCATCCAGGATGTGGAAGCCGGGACCTCCAGTTTCGAGCTTCTGGCAGGGACCAAGACCGAGAAGTGCTCCCGTTCCCAAGGGGAGTTACACCCCCCTCCTCGCCTCGAGGATGAAGATTCTCATGGAGATCGAATGTAAGCCCTACCTGAAGCGCCCACCTCCGATGAAGCCGTCCGTTGGCTGTGACAAAATGAAGTATTGTCGCTTCCACCGCGACCATGGCCATGACATTGAGAAATACCGTAACCTCAAGTGGGAGATCGAAGAACTCATCAAGAGGGGCTACCTTGGAAGGTTTGTGGGGGGCAGACCTCAAGCAGAACTTCAGGTGCTCGTTGCTCTCCCACCAGCTCTGACAGTTGACAACCGCCCTACCAAGAAGCTGGTTGGGATGATATGCTGGGGAGCCGAGCGCGCATCCAAGAAGGCCTGGGGGGCAGGGCATTCTGAAAATGTACTCTCCTTTATGAGGGAGGGGGGGATGGGGGGGAAAATATAAATAACGATGCCATGGTCATCGAGATGACGATCATGAAGCATCCTGTAAAAGCATCATGGTTGATAGTAGAAGCTCTATGGATGTGCTTTTCTACGATACTTTCTCCAGAATGAACCTTTCCTCTACTCAACTCAGACCCGTGCATACTCCCCTTGTCAGTTTCACAGGTGATTCTGTGAGGGTTGAGGGAGAGATTACTCTCCCGGTAAATACCGAGACCCACCTCGGTAGAGCACAGTCATGATGACTTTCATGGTTGTCAGGCTCCCTTCAGCCTACAACATGATCCTTGGCTGACCTGGGCTCAACCTGCTCGACGTCGTTGTCTCCACTAGGAGACTACTTGTGCAGTTCCCAACTCCTTACGGCATGGGGGAGATGAAGGGAGCACCCCAGCCGGTGCAGCACTGTTTCCAAACCCTTCCTGGGGCCAAGGCCCCTGAGGGTGATCCCAGGATGGACGATCTCGACCAAAGGGCTCGAGACCCCAAGGGAGGCCCGGTCGAATGCATACTCTCCTATCCACTCGGAGATGATCCTGCGAAGACAGTGCGAATCGGGGCCTAGCTGCAGGATGAGGAGAGGGCCCACCTTTTGGAGTTCTTGCGGACAAATGCAGATGTGTTCACCTGGACAGTGGCGGACATGCAAGGTATTCCCCCTGACATCATCACTCACAAGCTGAGCATTGATCCAAAGCACCGACTAGTTCAGTGAAAGAAGAGAAGCTTTGCTTCGGAGAGGCAGGTGGCCATCAATGAGGAAGTAGACAAACTCTTCGCCACCGGTTTCATTCGGGAGGTGCAATATCTAAGCTGGATGGCGAATGTGGTGATGGTGAAGAAGAGCAATGGCAAATGGAGGATCTGTGTGGACTACACCGACCTTAACAAGGCATGCCCGAAGGATAGCTTTCCCCTGTCGAAGATCGATCAGTTGGTGGATGCCACCTCAAGGCACAGGCTGCTCTCCTTCATGGATGCATTCTCCGGATACAATCAGATCCGGATGCACCCAGAGGACAAGGAGCACACCGCCTTCATCACCGACCAAGGGACATACTATTACAGGATGATGCCCTTTGGTCTGAAGAATGCCTGGGCCACATACCAGCATCTGGTCAATAGGATCTTCAAAGACCAGATTGGCCGGAACATGCAGGTGTACATGGATGACATGCTTGTCATGTGCAAGCCAAGCTCGGACCATGTTACCGACCTCGCCAAAGCCTTCCACAACCTCCGAAAGCATCGGGTGAAGCTGAACCTGGTGAAGTGCGCCTTCGGAGTAGCGGCAGGAAAGTTCCTTAGCTTCATGGTCACTTAGAGGGGCATTGAAGCCAACCCGGAGAAGGTCCAGGAAATCATTGATATGGAGCACCGACATCCAAGAAGCAGATCCCATGCTTGACGGGGCGGATCGCAGCACTGAGCTGGTTCATCTCGAGGTTGGCCGATCGCTGCCTCCCTTTCTTCAAGGCACTATGCAAGATGCACGACTTCACCTGGAGGAGTGTAGAATGGCTTTCGAAGAATTGAAGGAGTTCCTGGCCACTCCTCCACTGCTCTCTAGATCGGAGGAAGGGGAGGAGCTCCTACTCTATCTGGCAGTCACACCTGGAGTAGTCAGTTTGATCCTCATCCATGCAGATGAGGACAGGTCCCAGAAGCTAGTGTACTATACCAGCAAAATCCTCTGTGATGCAAGAATCAGGTATACTCACTCTGAGAAACTAATTTTTGCACTAATAATGTTTGCTAAGCACCTCATGCCCTATTTCCAAGCACACCCCATCGTGGTCATGATGGACCAGCCACTGAGGACCATACTTAGCCACCAGAGATCTCCGGGAGACTAGCCAAGTGGTCCCTGCTGCTGAGCGAGTTTGACATAGCATATCAACCGAGGTCTTCACAGAAGGCCCAAGTCCTAGTTGACTTCGTGGTCGAATGCACAGGGCTCATCGGGGAGCTAGAGCAGACAATGATGGAGTGCCAAACGGAGCTCAGACCAGAGGAGGGATGGCGCGTCCAATTCTGGTGGGAGCGCAGTAGGCCTCATCCTCGCCAACAAAGATGGGGTGGTGACAGAGTATGCTCTCCACTTCAAGTTCGCCGCAATAAACAACTAGACGGAGTACGAGGCACTCCTCATGGGTCTGAAAGTCTCCTGTGAGCTGGGAATGCAGAGCTTGAAAGTCTTTACCAACTCCTAACTGGTTGCCGGGCAAGTCTCCGAAGAATATGAGGCCAGAGATTCCCAGATGATGAAGTACCTAGAACGAGTCCGCTCAAGCACGATAGGCTTCCAGTGCTTCAACATTTTTCACATCCCCCTGGGGGAGAATGCACATGCAGACGCACTGTCGAGGCTCGCGACCCTGCCGGACTCATCACTAGGGCATGCCTACATCGAGTACCTCGAGAATCCAAGCTATGAAGGCCCAGAAGAGGTGCAACAAGTCACCTCGGAGCTGAGCTGGATGGATAGATATGTCAGGTACATCACCAATGGCACCTTGCCAGAGGACCGCATGGAAGTCGGCCTCATCAAGAAAAAGGCTTCCCGATTCATTTTGAAGGAAGGCCAGCTCTACCGCCAATCTTACTCCTACCCGCTCCTGAAGTGCCTCAGGCCCACAGAGTCAGCCTTCGTACTCCAGGAAATACACGAAGGTCTCTGTGGGAATCATGTGGGTGGGAGAACACTGGCATACAAAGCTCTTTGGTAGGGGTACTTCTGGGAGACCATGAGGGAGGATGCCACCGACTTCGTCAAGAGGTGCGACAAGTGCTAGCACCATGCCCATATACAATGCCAGCCAGCAGCGCCGATCTCCCAGCTCCATCCCCTTGGCCCTTTGTTTAGTGGGAAATGGACATCCTTGGACCATTTCCCCCTGCACCGGGACAATGAAGGTTCCTGCTAGTGGCAATAAACTACTTCACCAAGTGGGTCGAAGCAGAACTGCTAGCTCGAATCACTGAAGCCAATGTCCGCTAATTCTTCTGGAAGTCAGTTATCTACCGCTTTGGACTCCCCCACTGTATCATCATCGATAACGGGCAACAATTTGACAACCTAGAGTTCGAAGGATTTTGCACTAAGCACGGCATCCAACATCGCTTTACCTCGATAGCTCACCCCCAAACAAATGGGGAGGCTGAGGTGACTAATCAGACCATCCTTCAAGGACTCAGAACCAGGCTAGACCAAGCCAAGGACAGATGGGTGGAAGAACTCCCAAGTGTTCTGTGGGCCTATCACACAACCCCCAGAATGGCAACTAACGAGATGCCCTTCAACCTTGTCTTCAGCGCTGAGGCAGTCATCCTGGTTGAACTCGGTGTGCCCACACTACGAGTATAGCAGTATGATGAAGCACAGAACTCGACACACCTTTTGCTCAACTTAGACCTCCTCGAAGAAACAAGGGACAAAGCTCGGCTCCGAATGGAGGCATACCGAAAATAAGTGGCCCGGTACTACAATGCGTGGGTAAGTTCAAAAGTCTTCAGACCCGGGGACATGGTGCTGCGCCGAGTTGAAGCATCTCAACCCTGGGAGTGCGGCAAGCTCTCGCCAAACTGGGAAGGCCCTGACAAAGTGGCTGAGGCCCTCTCACATGCGGCCTACTAGCTTGAGGATCTTGACGGTGTCAGGTTCCCTCAAACATGGAATGCCTGCAATCTGATAAGAAACTATCAGTAGTGTAAGGCTTTCTTCCATTAATAATAAATATTTTCCTTTGCATAAAAGGTTATCTGCCTTGCAGGAATATCACTACCTAGTCCAAGACCTGAACCTAGCTCTCCGACCAACAAGTCTTCAAGCCCAAGCTCCAAGACATCAAGAGCTGAGCCCAGCTCTCTGGCAACAATGGACCGGGGCCCAGCTCTCCGGCCAACAAGTCTTCGAGCCTAGCTCCAAGGTACCAAGACCTGAGCCCGGCTCTCAGGCAACCATGGACTGGGGCCCAACTCTCCGGCCAACAAGTCTTCGAGCCCAGCTCCAAGACACCAAGACCTAAGCCCAGCTCTCAGGCAACCATGGACCGTGGCCTAGCTCTCTGGCCAACAAGTCTTCGAGCCCAGCTCCAAGACACCAAGACCTTAGCCCAGCTCTCAGGCAATCATGACTCGGGGCCCAGCTCTTTGGCCAACAAGTCTTCGAGCCCAGCTCCAAGGAAGCAAGAACTGAGCCCAGCTCTCAGGCAACCATGGACCGGGGCCTAGCTCTCGGCCAATAAGTCTTCGAGCCCAGCTCCAAGACACCAAGACCTGAGCCTAGCCCTCAGGCAACCATGGACTGGGGCCCAGCTCTCTGAACAACAAGTCTTCGAGCCCAGCTCCAAGACACCAAGACCTGAGCCCAGCTCTCAGGCAATCAAGACCCGGGGCCCAACTCTTCGGCCAACAAGTCTTTGAGCCTAGCTCCAAGGCACCAAGGCTTGAGCCTAGCTCTTAGGCAACCATGGACCGGGGCCCAGCTCTCCGGCCAACAAGTCTTCAAGCCCAGTTCTAAGACACCAAGACCTGAGCCCAGCTCTTAGGCAACCATGGACCGGGGCCCAGCTCTCCGGCCAACAAGTCTTTGAGCCTAGCTCCAAGGCACCAAGACCTGAGCCCAGCTCTCAAGCAATCAAGACCCGGGGCCTAGCTCTCCGACCAATAAGTCTTCGAGCCCAGCACCAAGACACCAAGACCAGAGCCCAGCTCTTAGGCAACTATGGATCGGGGCCTAGCTCTCTGGCCAACAAGTCTTCGAGCCCAGCTCTAAGACACCAATACCTGAGCCCAGCTCTTAGGCAACCATGGACCGGGGCCCAGCTCTCGGCCAACAAGTCTTTGAGCCCAGCTTCAACGCACCAAGACCTGAGCCCAGCTCTCAAGCAATCAAGACCTGGGGCCCAGCTCTCTGTCCAACAAGTCTTCGAGCCCAGCTCCAAGACACCAAGACCTGTGCCCAGCTCTCAGGCAACCATGGATCGGGGCCTAGCTCTCCGGCCAACAAGTCTTCGAGCCTAGCTCCACGACACCAAGACCTGAGCCCAGCTCTCAAGCAATCAAGACCCAGGGCCTAGCTCTTCGGCCAACAAGTCTTCGAGCCTAGCTCCAAGATACCAAGACCTGAGCCCAGGTCTCAGGCAACCATGCACCGGGGCCCAGCTCTCCGGCCAACAAGTCTTCGAGCCTAGCTCCAAGACACTAAGACCTGAGCCCAGCTCTCAAGCAACCACGGATCGGGGCCCAGCTCTTCGGTCAGCAAGTCCTCGAGCCTAGCTCCAAGACATTGAAGACCTGAGCCCAGCTCGCAGGCCGTCAAAGTCTCGAGCCCAGCTCACCAGCACTGAAGCCTGAAGACCAAGTCCTAGACAAAGTGGAGCCCTCCTCTCTGATCTCACCACATACCTCAAAAAAAAAAAAGAAAGAGAAGAGAAAATAAAAGAAAGAGAAGAAAGAGAGAAGAGAAGAGGGGAGAGGCAAGTAGTGCTCTGGAACAGATAGCAGGAAAATCTCATTTCATTAAAAATCTTTCAACTTCTTACAAGCATACTTGGGCCCCTGACATGCCGAGCGACCCAAATCAAATGCAAAAAGAAGAAAGCAGAAGAAAAACCTATTATACCCCGGCTACCCCCTCGGTAGGGCTGCGAGGCTACGAAGTTTCATCTCCAAGGGCCTCTGGTCATGCAGCTCCGGCCCTCGGGTGGCACAGCTCTGACCTCGACAACCGCCACTGGCTGGGAAGGTTCTGGAATAGTGACTTCTGCAATGTCTGCGTCCAGGTCCGGCTCCATGTCTGAAGCCTAAGGATACCTAAGGCAGTGGCGGCCCTCGTCGGGAAGGAATGCCTCGACTCGACCATGCAAGTACATAAAACCCTTATAGAAGGAGTCCGATGCCGTTTGATAGAACTTGGCGACAAACCCCTCCGAGGCTTTATACCTGGCCACGGCCCCTTCAACCTCATTCTTCACCTCGACGACTTGTTCCCTTGCCACCTCCATCGACTAGGACGCCTCCGCTACCTCCTTCTCAGCTGTAGCCAACTTCTCCTTCATCGCTGCTAGGTCGGTCTGAAGGGACTTGGCGATCCCCTTTTGCCGAACTGCCTCGATGTTGAATGAAGTTAGCCTCTTCTTGGTGGCCGCGAGTTCCTTGGCCTTGCTCCTTCACTGGCCTAGGTCTTCGTCGAGGCTTTCTTGGAAATCCTTCACTCGCCCCTCAGCATTGGCAAGTTGTTTCTCAAGGTCCTTGATCCTCAGATCAAGCACCTCGCTGGCATCGATCCTCTCCTTCAGGTCAGCTTTCAGAGACTCGACCTCCGCTGTCTGCTGTTGATCATTCTTTAGCCAGTTCCAATAGCAGTCCCTGATCAAGAGGACCTCGACACCGATCTGCACCACACAAGAGGTCAGTTACCAACACAAAAGAAAGAAAGGGAGTGAAAAAGGCAGAGTCACTTACCGAGAAGAGCTGGGGGAAGATGCTGCTGATCTCATCCCCCAGTCGCTGTCTGGCCATCTCCTGCCGGTCGCATGATTAGATGGAAAAATCCATCATGCACTCTACCAACACCTGGTTCTGGAGCAAAGAGCTCTCTGGCCCTAATTTGAAAGGAATCCGGCGGTGTTCCCTTTCCCTCTTGCTTGCCTCGGGAGCCGAATCGTTTGCCCCTCCAGTGGAAGCGCCCTCCGGGGCAGGTTGGGAGCTCGGCCTCCTCTCAGGCGGTGCCTCAGTCACGGTTCGGCTCCCCCTCGAACCTCCTCCTTCTTGACCTCAATGATAGCAAGCCTCGGGGAACAGGGGGACATGGCAGCAGCGGCCCTGACCCGGACTTCCACCTTAGGCTCCGGGGTAGGAGCTACTTCTTGTTGCCTCGACCACTCTAGCACTTCCTGACTGCCCTCTAGCTTGGCCCTCGCACCGCGGACACCGTCCTCCCTACTTTTGCGGGAGCGGCCTCGGCCTCCCTCCTACTCAGATTGGCTGGTGCGGTTGGAGCGGCCACCGACGTGCTCTCATCCCGAGCCCATTTCGGGGGAGGCTCCTTAACCAGTCCAACCGGCGGCCTCTTCTTGGTGATCGCAAGCAGGTCACTCTTTAAGAAAATCATGCCTGCATACAGATCACACAATGATTAGAGCTCAGAAGAGATAGGGTGAAAGGCATAGAGGAAAGGAAAGCTCGAGCCGAACTCACCCAACCCCCTCGTTGGGTCGACCCCAGCTTCAAAGAGGTTATGCTCTGATAGCAGAACCTCAAGGGATGGAATCTGGGTGGTGCGGAGCTGCTCGTAGTCTTCCTGGTTAGCCGCATCAACCCTAGAGCTTCGGTTAGGGGATTAATCCGGGTCGCTCCAGACCCAGTTAACCCCCTCGACCATTGCGAAGAAGAATTTACTCTTCCATCCCTTGATGGAAGAGGGGAGCTCAAACCTAATACCCTTCAGGCGAGAAGATAAGGACCACCACCCATTCTCAGTGGGGTGGCACTTCAGGTTGAAGAATGCCCTGAATAAGGAGAACCGGGCAATGAACCCATGGAAGTGGCATAGTACAATGAAGGAAAAGATAGTCCTAATGGCATTCGGTATGAGTTGAGCAGAAACCAGATGGTAGTTGCTAAACACGGACATGAAAAAGGGATAAAAGGGGAAGCAGAGCCCTCCGGAGAAGGTCTCCTCATAGATGGCTATTTGGCCTGGGCTACTGGATGTAACCCAATCCCCTGGTCAGGGGATTAGAAGCCAGATAGAGTGCAGAATGCCATAGACATCCCGGATGGTCCCCAATTCCTCAGCAGAAATCATCGAAGTGACCCACCAGGACCTGTCGACCGGACAGACTCGGAGTGGGTTCAGATGGGGAAGGAGGACAAGAAGGACAGGAAGGACCAGTCCTAGGTTCCCTAATAGCTACGGGACCGGGAGGATGCCTCCTGTTGAACTCAAAATGTGCCCCCTCCCCCTCCTCATCGGAGGAAGAAGATGGCGGTCTCAGCACAGAAGGATCGGCCTCACACTGATTAGTAGAAGGATGGAAGCCCGGACCGAAACAAGACATCTGTGGAGGTGGAAGAAGCAAAAAACTCAAGTAGAAGAAGGGATGGACTCAATAGGAAGAGGGCCCTAACCTCGGAAGAAGAAGCCTACTCTGAAAAGGGGAGGAAGAAGAAGAAGACTAACCTGGTTCCTTAGAGGGTCTGAGGTAATCGAGAAGAAGAGGAAGCTTGGGTACAACAGAGGGCGCGAAGAATTAGAAAGAATAGATGTTTTAGGTAAAAACTTCCTTTCATTTCGAAATGACCCGGTGCGTCTATACCATTACAGCCTCTCCGCCAACAGATTCATGCCACATGCTGGCCATTGGTGGGTGAGACACCCTGGCTGCCCTGAATTCCATATCGGCAATAACTACTCTTCGGACGTGGCCACATCGCGCCTCCGCAATGGCCCGGGGAACCGTTTCACAAAGCACCGACGATCATGGCCATTATTGCACCGGATCTTCGTCTTTCCATGTCAGCAATGCAATTACTCCTTTTGACCCGAGCATCGCGCACTAACGAGCCTCGGGAGTGGGGGGCCAATGATATGGCAGGATCGCTGACGTGGAGTAACTGTCAGACATCATGCTAGAGAAGGCTGCCACATCAGATACTCTACTCGGACTCCTTCACTAGGCTGAACTCCCTCAGAATAATAAGGCTGCCAGCCGAAGCCGAGCTCCATCCTCTGCCAAGTCAGGCCCGTGAGCTCGGGATGCTTAGGCTGGAGCTGAGTGACATCTCCCAAGGCAAGTCCCTCGAGGTCGAGCCCCATGGTCCAGAGTCGAGCCCAGCCCTCCTCCGCCATGCAGAGCCCCTCTAAGGTCGAGTCCTCTGGGCTGGGGCAGCTCTCTGCCCTCCTCCGTTAGGTCGAGCTCGCCCAAAGTCGAGCTCCCTTGGTCCGGAGTCGAACTCAGCCCTCCTCTACCAAGTATAGCCATGTCAAGGCCGAGCCCCTCGGAGTCGAGCCCTGCCTTTCCAGCTCGACCTCTAGCTTGGGCGAAGACACTAGCAAGTGGGGAGGTGGCACCGTCATCCCAGGAGGTTGGCGAGCCACCCGAGGGTCACAAAAAGGCACCCACCTGACCGCAATAACTATCCGTGGCCACCACTTACACCAGAAAAGGGAGAAGCCCTGTGATCGAGGCACCACACTCTTCACCAACCACCTGAGCCACCCGGAAGAGGAAGTCAACCAGGAGATTCGAATCCCGGGGGTGGCAGCCCCCCGATTGAGGCACTACCAAGTTTTCCAGAATAGAGCGACCAGAAGGAATGTAAGAGCTCCTAGTAGGTTCTCCTATCACGAACCAGGAAAGGTGTCTCGTCCATGGCACGGGACACCACTGCACGTGCTTGCTGACACGGGGGAGATCTCGAGGTAGGTGCCTAACAACCACCAGGGCTTAAAAGAACCATCGGCACCCCTAGTGAGGAGGTAACAACAACAACAAACTCAAACTGAATGATAGTAACCACTATCACACCACCCAACTAAAGCAAGTGAGGGGGAAGAGGCCACACAGAGAATCCCTCTAGCTCGGCTACCATCCTCCTGATACACTTGCACCCCACTCTTACACTATTCACTCCATCTAGCATGGAGTCCATCAAGAGGGGCTCGACCAGGAGGATCTGTTCTCCTGGATCATCACTGACTTGACCGTCGGAGTGCCCCCACCAGAATCCGTGGCCTGGGTCACTAACCACATTTTTACAAGTTCAAAGAAGCAGGACATCAACAGAGGGTTGAGAAGCCTTTGTCTTATTTTGGTACCTCTGGTGTCCGCACCAATTCTCCCAGGATGGGAGGAATTCGACTCTGTCGAGTGCAGATCAGACTGGCTCACATATCTTTCGAGAATGTCTGGGTCGAGGCATTGCAAGTCCTCTTGAGAAATCCACGAATCGTTCGACTCTGGTCGGCCTTGCCATTAGACCAGGAAGCGTTGATAGCCGTGGACCCAGGTTGTAATGGCTTGATCGTCCAGGATATGCTCAATCCATTCTCCTCTCTCAGGCCAAATTTATTAGTGGACACTCTGGGTTTGGGTCACTTACAATGAAAAGGAATAGGTCCAAAGGCCTCACTAGGTATCGCTGCCGGTTCCCTATACTCAACTAGGTTTGTAATATTGAAGGTAGAACTAATGCCCATATCCGAAGGCAAGTCTAATACATAGGCATTTGATCCAACCTTCTTTAAAACTTTAAAAGGTCCGGCTCTACAAGCATGAAGCTTCTTTTAGGCCTAAGCCTAACCATGATAGAATCTACTACATCAGACCTTTCTTCAAAAAATTAGCCAGTTTGTTTAAAAATTAGTGCAGGTGATGAACATGCTGGACACATGCAGAGTCCTAACAAGTGATGCAAAGGACTCAAACTAATACATAATAGACTCGACTCTACATTCCTATCGAAAGAAGTTTATTGGACTCTTATGCGCCTAAACCTAAGAGACTATAGACTCTCCAGGTCTGACCCTAGTGTGGTGTGCATAAGAGTATTTATAATGGACTCTAAGCAAATGCCATAAGGTCTTCCAAAAATAGGTCGCAAACCTAACATACTCAAAGAATTGGTGTAACCGAACGACCTCAACAAAGTGTAATTGAAAAGTTTGGAAAACATTGGAAGCCTTAGGTTATGGCAGGAAATAAGAATCGGAGTCTTGGGACAATATACTAGAGGCATGCAATAGACCTTGGTTAATTGGGATGACCTTAAGATTTGAACATTGATCTATGGGTGACATAAGGTCCACTTGAAGGAGGGAGAATTTGGTCATTGCAAGCACAGGGTCTTTAAGAAAGGATGTCTTAATCAGCTCAAGACAAAGGTTATCAGCTGGCGTTAAAGGAATGAACTCTTGATAAGAATACTGAATGAGGTCCTGGGCTGAAACTAGTTCTAGAGTAGGATGGGGATCAGGTGGAAGGTCATCAAGAAGGTCTTTGGGAAGCTTATCTTGAAAGTTGATTTGGGACAGAGTAGCGGGGAGGAGAAGTCACCAGGGGATCGGGGCTTCACTCAAGAATAGGGAACCAGGGCGTCACACCCACTCCAATCCAAAGAAAACTCAAAACTCAGATCAAAATAATATTTTTGTTTGTATTATAAGAAAAAAGATGCAGAAAACACGCCCTAATCTAAGCTCTGATACCAGATGATGCAGGACTAATATGCATGAGATTAATTTTTTCAATTTTATATGTGGGGTTAGGTGATTAATTCTTGAATATCAGATCAAAATAAGTTGTAGAAGATTTTATATGAATTTTAGAAACTAAGCATGCAGATTAAGACCTAAGAAAGTAGTAAAGATGGATCGCCAGGGCTGAGAAGCCTCGGTTAGGGCAAGTTCTCCCACAATAAAATAACTGGTAGCAGAGGGGGTGTACCTGGCAATGTCTGATGCATCCGATGAAGATCACAGCGAAGGGATCTCTCGTTCCTTGATGGATATGACCTGGAAAACCGAGCCAAAGACCCGTGGATACCCGGCTTTTTGCTCGGTGGTCCAATTGTGACCCAGTTGGAGTCGCTGGATTTGTAGGAACTCGGGGACCTGCAAACAACCATCAAGGGTAAAAAAATAAGGTTAGAAATAAGGAGAAACTCAGGAAAACAGCAAGGGGCATGAGGATGAAGAGGCTTGAAAGGGGTTGGTCAACTGGGGTTTGTTCAGGTAGATCTTCGGCAGGACTTCAGGCACACAGGATCCCTTAATGCACACAGCAGGGAGGCACACAACAATAGAAGAACTCAATAGAATTTCATATCATTAATCAATCCCTCATGCAAGAGTCTAGGGTCCTTTAAATAAACCCTTAGTCTTGGGCCCCAAGTAAGGACATAAAAGTAAATACATAGGACTCTTATTCCCACTCAAACCCTAGCTAGAAAATAAGGAAACATTAGGTAGAAAAAATTCCTAAAAATTCTCTCCTCCTCTCTTGACTTGGTCAACACTCCAAGGATACCTAGGGGGCGCGTTGGGCTTCTAAGAGTAGAAAGGGGCCGGCCCAAAGGGGCTCGGGCGCATGGGCTTGGGCCTCTGGAAGTTGGGGTGGCATGGTAGCCTGGTAGTAGGAATATTCTCCTAGTATCTTGCTTCTTAAGGGCTTGGGCTTGGCGCTTGAGCTTGATTTCTTTGGGCTAGGATGCAGATGGACCTCTGGAATCATGGATGCCCTGGTCTATGAATATACTTTGGCATCTGGAAGGAAATCTGGGCATCTAGAGTGCATCTGCAAGGAATCAGGATTTCTGATTTCTCCTCCTGAGGTCTTCAAATCATCAGGCTGGGTTGGACTTCGGCTTCACTTCCATATCTTCAAACTGGTTGGTCTTGGTCTTCACTTGTATGATGTGGTCTTGAGTCTTCAGTGTACTTGGACAGACTCAAAAAAAAAAAAATAGCTCAACATGAGCTGACTAGCACTGGACTGAATTAGCTTAACATGAGCTGACTAATATATGACTCAAATAAAGACAACTTAGATAAACTAAGCTTTATTACAATGGACTTGAATGTAGCTAAGTGATCAATAGATGGTTGAGAAGCCTCTATCTTATTTTGGTGCCTCTAGTGTCCGCACCAATTCTCCCGGGATAGGAGCAACTTGACTCTGTCGAGTGAAGATCAGACTGGCTCACATATCTCTCGAGAATGTCTGGGTCGAGGCATTGTAAGTTCTCTTGAGAAATCCATGAATTGTTCGACTCTGGCCGACCTTTCCATCTGACCAGGAAGCGTTGATAACTGTGGTCCCAGGTTGTAATGGCTTGATCATCCAGAATATGCTCGATCCGTTCTCCACTCTCAGGCCAAATTTATTAGTGGACACTCTGGGTTAGGGTCACTCACAATGAAAAGGAATAGGTCCAAAGACCTCACTAGGTATCGCTGCCGGTTCCCTGTACTCAACCAGGTTTGCAATATTGAAGGTAGAACTAATGCCCATATCCGAAGCCAAGTCTAACACATAGGCATTTGATCCAACCTTGTTTAACACTTTAAACGGTCCGGCTCTACGAGCATGAAGCTTCTTTTAGGCCTAAGCCTAATCATGATAGAATCCACTATATCAAATTCCTTGACCTTTCTTCGAGAAATTAGCCAGTTTGTTTAAAAATTAGTACACATGGTGAACATGCTGGGCACATGCAAACTCCTAATAAGTGATGCAAAGGACTCAAACTAACACCTAATAGACTTGACTCTGCATTCCTATCGAAAGAAGTTTATTGGACTCTTATGGGCCTAAACCTAAGAGACTATAGACTCTCTAGGTCTGACCCTAGTGTGGTGTGCACAAGAGTATTTACCATTGACTCTAGGCAAATGCCATAAGGTCTTCCAAAAATAGGTCACAAACCTAGCAAACTCAAAGAATTGGTGTAACCGAACGACCTCAACAAAGTGTAATTAGAAAGTTTGGGAAACATTGGAAGCCTTAAGGTATGGCAGGAAATAAGAATCGGAGTCTTGGGACAATCCATTGGAGGCATGCAATAGACCTTGGTTAATAGAGGTGACCTTAAGATTTGAACATTGATCTATGGGTGACATAAGGTCCACTTGAAGGAGGGAGAATTTGGTCATTGCAAGCGCAGGGTCTTTAAGAAAGGATGGCTTAATTAGCTCAAGACAAAGGTTATCAGCTGGGGTTAAAGGAATGAACTATTGATAGAATGCTGAATAAGGTCCTGGGCTGAAACTAGTTCTAGAGTAGGATAGGGATCAGGTGGAAGGTCATCAAGAAGGTCTTTGGGAAGCTTATCTTGAAAGTTGATGCGGGACAGAGTAGCGGGGAGGATCGCTGGTGAGCATAGAAGTCACTAGGGGATTGGAGCTTCACTCAAGAACCATGAACCAGGGCATCACACCCACTCCAATCCGGAGAAAACTCAAAATTCAAATCAGAATAATATTTTGTTTGTATTCATAAGAAAAAAGATGTAGAAAACAAGACCTAATCTAAGCTCTGATACCAGATGATAGTACTAATATGCATGCGATTAATTTTGTGAATTTTGTATGTGAGGTTAGGTGATTAATTCCTGAATATCAGATCAAAATAAGTTGTAGGAAATTCTATATGAATTTTAAAAACTAAGCATGCATATTAGGATCTAAGAAAGCAGTAAAGATGGATCGCCGGGGCTGAGAAGCCTTGGATAGGGCAAGTTCTCCCATAATAAAATTACTGGCAGTAGAGGAGGTGTACCTGGCAATGTCTGATGCCCCCGATGAAGATCACAACTAAGAGATTTCTAGTTCCTCGATAGATGTGGCCTGGAAAATCGAGCCAAAGATCCGTGGATACCCGGCTTTCTGCTCCTTGGCCCGATTACGGCCCAGTTGGAGTCGTTGGATTCATAGGAACTTAGGGACCTGCAAACAACCGTCAAGGGTGAAAAAACAAGGTTAGAAACAAGGAGAATCTCAAGAAAACAGCAAGGGGCATGAGGATGAAGAGGCTTGAAAGGGGTTGGTGGCTGGGATTTCTTCAGGTAGATCTTCGGCAGGACTTCAGGATCCCTTAATGCACACAACAGGGAGGCACACAGCAATAGAAGAACTCAATATAATTTCATATCAATAATCAATCCCTCATACAAGAGACTAGGGTCCTTTAAATAGACCCTTAGTCTTGGGCCCCAATTAAGGACATAAAAGTAAATACATAGGACTCTTATTCCCACTCAAACCCTAGCTAGAAAATAAGGAAACATTAGGTAGAAAAAATATCAAAAAATTCTCTCCTCCTCTCTTGACTTGGTCAACACTCCAAGGATGCTTAGGGGGCGTGTTAGGCTTCTAGGAGCAGCAAGGGGCCAGCCCAAAGGGGCTTGGGCACATGGGCTTGGGTCTTTGGAAGCTGGGGTGGCCTGGTAGCCAGGTAGCAGGAATATTCCCATGGTATCTTGCTTTTTAAGGACTTGGGCTTGGAACTTGAGCTTGATTTCTTTAGGCTAGGATGTAGATGGACCTCTGGAATCATGGATGTCCTGGTTTATGAATATACTTTGGCATCTGGAAGGGAATCTGGGTAGCTGGAAGGCATCTGCAAGGAATCAGGATTTCTGATTTCTTCTCCTGAGGTCTTCAAATCTTCAGGCTAGGTTGGACTTGGGCTTCACTTCCATATCTTCAAACTGGTTGGTCTTGGTCTTCACTTGTATGATGTAGTATTGAGTCTTCAGTGTACTTGGGTAGGACTCAAAAAATAAAATTAGCTCAACATGAGCTGACTAGCACTGGACTGAACTAGCTCAACATGAGCTGACTAATACAGGACTCAGATAACGATAACTTAGATGAACTAAGCTTCATTACAATGGACTTGAATGTAGCTAAGTGATCCATAGAGGGTTGAGAAGCCTCTGTCTTATTTTGGTGCCTTTGGTGTCCGCACCAATTCTCCCGAGGTGGGAGGAACTCGACTTTGTCGAGTGCAGATCAGACTGGCTCATATATCTCTCGAGAATGTCTGGGTCGAGGCATTGCAAGAACTCTCGAGAAATCCATGAATCGTTCGACTTTGGCCGACCTTGCCATCAGACCAGGAAGTGTTGATAGTCATGGCCCTAGGTTGTAATGGCTTGATCGTCCAGGATACGCTCGATCCGTTCTCCTCTCTTAGGCCAAATTTATTAGTGGGTACTCTAGGTTAGGGTCACTCACAATGAAAAGGAATAAGTCCAAAGGCCTTACTAGGTATCGCTACCGGTTTCCTATACTTAACCAGGTTTGCAATATTAAAGGTAGAACTAATGCCCATATCCGAAGGCAAGTCTAACACATAGGCATTTGATCCAACCTTCTTTAACACTTTAAAAGGTCCGGCTCTAGAAGCATGAAGCTTCTTTAAGGCATAAGCCTAACCATGATAGAATCCATTACATCAAATTCCTTGACCTTTCTTCGAGAAATTAGTCAGTTTGTTTAAAAATTAGTGCAGGTGGTGAACATGCTGGGCACATGCAGACTCCTAACAAGTGATGCAAAGGACTCAAACTAACACCTAATAGACTCGACTCTGCATTCTTATCGAAAGAAGTTTATTGGACTCTTATGGGCCTAAACCTAAGAGACTATAGACTCTCTAGGTCTGACCCTAGTGTGGTGTGCACAAGAGTATTTACAATGGAATCTAAGCAAATGCCATAAGGTCTTCCAAAAATAGGTCGCAAACTTAACATACTCAAAGAATTGGTGTAACCGAACGACCTCAACAAAGTGTATTTAGAAAGTTTGGGAAACATTGGAAGCCTTAGGATATGGCAGGAAATAAAAATCGGAGTATTGGGACAATCCATTGGAGACATGCAATAGACCTTGGTTAATAGGGGTGACCTTAAGATTTGAACATTGATCTATGGGTGACATAAGGTCCACTTGAAGGAGGGAGAATTTAGTCATTGCAAGCGCAGGGTCTTTAAAAAGGATGGCTTAATCAGCTCAAGACAAAGGTTATCAGCTGAGATTAAAGGAATGAACTCTTGATGAGAATACTGAATGAGGTCCTGGGCTGAAACTAGTTCTAGAGTAGGATGGGGATCAGGTGGAAGGTCATCAAGAACGTCATTGGGAAGCTTATATTGAAAGTTGATGTAGGACAGAGTAGCGGGGAGGATCGCTGGCGAGCGTATAAGTCACCAGGTGATTGGGGCTTCACTCAAGAATAGAGAACCAGGGCATCACACCCACTCCAATCCAAAGAAAACTCAAAACTCAGATCAAAATAATATTTTGTTTGTATTCATAAGAAAAAAGATGCAGAAAACAAGCCCTAATCTAAGCTCTGATACCAGATGATGCGGGACTAAAATGCATGCAATTAATTTTGTGAATTTTGTATGTGAGGTTAGGTGATAAATTCCCAAATATCAGATCAAAATAAGTTGTAGGAAATTCTATATGAATTTTAGGAACTAAGCATGCAGATTAGGACCTAAGAAAGCAGTAAAGATGAATCACCGGGGCTGAGAAGCCTCGGTTAGGGCAAGTTCTCCCACAATAAAATTACTGGCAGTAGAGTGGGTGTACCTAGCAACATCTGATGCACCTGATGAAGATTGCAGTGAAGGGATCTCTCATTCATCGATGGATGCGGTCTGGAAAATTGAGCCAAAGACCCGTGGATACCCGACTTTCTGCTCGGTGGTCCGATTGCGATCCAGTTGGAGTCGTTGGATTCGTAGGAACTCGGGGACCTGCAAACAACCATCAAGGATGAGAAAACAAGGTTAGAAACAAGGAGAATCTTAGGAAAACAGTGAGGTACATGAGGATGAAGAGGCTTGAAAGGGGTTGGTCGGCTGGGGTTTCTTCAGGTAGATCTTCGGCAGGACTTCAGGCACACAGGATCCCTTAATGCACATAGCAGGGAGGCACATAGCAGGGAGGCACACAGCAGTAGAAGAACTCAATAGAATTTCATATTGATAATCAATCCCTCATACAAGAGACTAGGGTCCTTTAAATAGACTCTTAGTCTTGGGCCCCAAGTAAGGACCTAAAACTAAATACATAGGAATCTTATTCCCACTCAAACCCTAGCTAGAAAATAAGGAAACATTAGGTAGAAAAAATCCTTAAAAATTCTCTCCTCCTCTCTTGACTTGGTCAACGCTCCAAGGATGCCTATGAGGGCATGTTGGGCTTCTAGGAGGCTGCAAGGGGCCAGTCCAAAGGGGCTCGGGTGCATGGGCTTGGGCCTTTGAAAGCTTGGGTGGCCTAGTAGCCAGGTAGCAGGAATATTCCCCTGGTATCTGTCTTTTTAAGGGCTTGGGCTTGGCGCTTGGGCTTGATTTCTTTGGGCTAGGATAGATGGACCTATGGAATCATGGATGCCCTGGTATATGAATATACTTTGGCATCTGTAAGGAAATCTGGGCATCTGGAGGGCATCTGCAAGGAATCAGGATTTCTGATTTCTCCTCCTGAGGTCTTCAAATCTTCAGGCTGGTTTGGACTTGGGCTTCACTTCCATATCTCAAAATGGTTGGTCTTGGTCTTCACTTGTATGATATGGTCTTGAGTCTTCAGTGTACTTGGACAGGACTCAAAAAATAAAATTAGCTCAATATGAGCTGACTAGCACTGGACTGAACTAGCTCAACATGGGCTGACTAACACAGGACTTAAATAAAGACAACTTAGATGAACTAAGCTTTATTACAATTGACTTGAATGTAGCTAAGTGATCCACAGAGGGTTGAGAAGCTTCTGTCTTATTTTGGTGTCTCTGGTGTCCTCACCATCCTCATCACACTGCGACCTCCACGTCTCGCGAGAGCTGAGAAGGCCCAAGTTCAAGGGGAAGATGGTGCAATGCTGGGCTTGTCACTATTGCAGACTGAGCCACGAGGCCGATCGCCTCCAGCATGGTGTTCTCTCCAGCATGGAGTCCCACCTTAGCCAACTTGGCCTCGCTTGCGAGGCCAACCATGTCCGGCTTATCTTGACCCGTCCACCTCGGGCACACCAGCCTCGGCTAGTAAGTCAGCATCACCGAGGAGAAGTGCAGCTCGACCTGCCCAACTTCGCCCACCTTGGCCCAGCATGCTCCATGGCCAGTTAGCACCTCGAGCATGTCCGCCTCGGCTCACATGTCAGCATCGCTGGGGAGCAGCGCACCTTGGCCAACCTGGCTTCGCCCACCTCATCCATGCATGCTCCAAGGTCGGTTCAGCACCTCGACCACTCCAGCCTTAGCTTGCACGTCGGCATCACCGGGGAGCAGCGCACCTCGGCCAGCCTGGCTTCACCCACCTCAGCCCGGCATGCTCCATGGCTGGTTCAGCACCTTTGGCATGCTCTCCTTGGCTTGCATGTTGACATCGTCGGGGTGCAGTGCACCTCGGCCAGCCTAGCTTCGCCCACCTTGGTCCAGCATGCTCTATGGCCGATTCAGCACCTCGGGCATGCCCACCTTAGCTCGCGTGTCAGCATTGCCAAGGAGCAGCATGCCTCGACTAGCCTGGCTCTACCCACCTCGGCCCGACATGCTCCATGATTGGTTTAGCATGCTTTGTGAATGGTAAGGCACCTCCCACGTGCCTGCCTCAGCTCCCATATCGGGGGCATTACCGGGGAGAAATGTGATGGTGAATCTGATGGCATTAGAGTAGCATCATATGGCACTGGTGCTAGTCCCATCGTAGGGGTGTGCCTTGTCACTAGTCGGAACACCACTTTCTTCACCGTCCGGTCGATGCCCTATTGTCCCTCCCTCACCATGCAAGCATTGTTCATGAAGCCACCGCCAAACGCCCTCCAGGTGCCCTTCACGGAGGCACTACGAACCAAGGTGGATAAGAGTGGTGCGAACATGATTGTGGCAATATGCAAGTGTGGGCTGGGGTCGGATTGCATCAAGGGAGTGAACGAGGGGAAGGCCCTTCCTAACGACCACATCATTCGCCGCATGGACACCTCCACTAGAAGGAATCCCTCCCACTCCATCAATATCTCCTCTAGGATGGCTTCAACCTGGCCAAGTGTGGCCTCATCCTCTTCACCCATATGATGTGCAGCTTCCATCACCCGCATGGGTTACCTGGAGTCCCCGTCCATTGCCATCGAACATAAGGGTTAGATGGTACCCCCTGGCCGAGCCGAGCTCCTAGGTCGAGCTGGCCTCCCAAGCTGACTAGAGCAGAGCTTCTAGGTCGAGCAGAGCTTTCAGACCAAGCTGAGCTCCTAGGCTGGGCTAGGCTCCCAAGCTGACTAGAGCAGAGCTCCTGGTCAAGTAGAGCTCTCAGGTTGAGCTGAGCCCCTAGACATGGGAAGATTCTCCCCTTACAGATCGTGGTGGGAAAATAGGTGGAAAACAAACCACGACTGTCGAAGGACACATATAAAGGAGACCAGAATGGTGACTTAAGACCGTGATGTCGCCATCTCTGCCTAACCTACCGTGGCTCTCGAGAAGATGCATCCCTTATAGAGGAGTGCTCTACCAGAACTCCAAGTCCTACAGTAGGCTGCCTGCACCCCCTGTAAAGGAGTACTCTGCTAGGATTCTAAGCCCCATAGCAAGCCGCCTGCACTCCTTGCAGAGGAGTGCTCTATCAAAGCCTCATGGGTCTACTAGAATCTTACAGGCCTATCAAAGCCTCGTAGGCTTATCAAAGCCTCACAGGCCTATCAGAGCCTCACAGGCTAGGTAGGGCTTTCTTCATAGCTCATGTCAGACAATATCTTAATAAAAGATATGGGAGACAGTATCCTGACACTACCAGAATTTGTTGCAAGGTGTCAAGAGGAGGCCACCTCCCCAAATGACAGGAAGTTACGTGGAGTAATTTCATAAATAGGTAAGAGGGACCTCCAACCAAGGTAAGATAAAAACTACCACATGCTTATTCTCTGGCTCTAGGGCCATTATCCTCCATAGCTCTGACTGTTGTCCAGATAACCCAACTGACTTGAGCATTAGAGTATCCCTGCTAGTACCCCTGGTCCGGGTTTTCTTGTAGGTCTCCATCTATGAGGAGCATCCGAGAAAAGGATCTCATCTCACCGGAGAAGCCAGCAGGGTGACCAGCATTCCAGGCCCCAGAAGCAGGTGATATGGTAGCAACAGATTAGTGCACCAGGAAGGGGGAGAAGATTCAGGAGCTAAGAGGATCATGGCAAAGACTAGAGATCAAAGCCCTTCAACTAGTGGAACAATGGTAGCCATCTTTGAGCCTGGGGGGCAGACTGGGGTCATGAGAGTTCCCCCTCTGGGCTCCAAGGAGTAATCTCAAGAAAAGATCCTAAGTTATGAAGGGGCGTCATCATCTTTGGCGTGGTAGTAGGTGGCAAGATGAAGATGGGATCACCTCCAAGAGATGCCACTTTCCAATATGCCACCCCCCCCCCCGATCTTTCGTGAGATTAGGCAGGGAATGTACCAAAGCCGGTGGAAAAGGGGAATGTCAATGGTACCTCTATTGAATGGCAGGGAAGACCCAAACCAACATTAATGCCATGGGTGGCTAGCCGCACGGGTTTCTAAAAAAAAGAGAAAAAAAAAGAAAGAGAGAAAAAGGGGTTTAATGATAGTTGAGAGAGGGGTTCATGTTTGTAGTCTTTTCGAATACCTGCCACTCTTCGTGGTGCTCTCCAGCTAGACCCAACTCCATGCATTTCCCTATGAATGGAGCTCTCATCACTTCATGCAGCAGAGCCTTATCCTCCCTTAAAAATCATGGTCAATGATTTAATTTTTGCTTTCTCAGGGAAGTAACATATTTTTATTTATTCGCATGACTAGAGCCTAATAGGTAACTCCTTTCCCCCACTGTCTTTACAATATAAAAACTATGTTGCAGGTCCATAGGGAGAGCTCCTATATCACCATCATTGGCAAGAACCATAGCCTGTCGAAGCTTGCTAAGTCTTGCTACATCATGTTAGAACTAGAGAGGGCTTGCTACTCACCACTCGCAAAGTTTCTTGATAAAAGTTGGGAGCCTCAATACCCCGCACCAAAGCCGGAAAACTTCTGAAGCCCCGCACTCAAGCTGGGAGCCTTAGTTACTCGCACCAAAGCTGGGAAACTTTCAAAGCACCGCACTCAAGCCGGGAGCCTCAGCACCCTGCACCAAAGTCAAAAAACTTTTGAAGCCCTGCACTCAAGCCAGGAGCCTTAGCTCCCTGCACCAAAGCTGGGAAACTTTTGAATCCCCGCACTCAAGCCAGAAGTCTCAGTGCCCCGCACCAAAGTTGGAAAACTTTCGAAGCTCTGCACTCAAGCCAGGAGCCTCAGCTCCTGGCGCCAAAGTTGGGAAACTTTCAAAGTCCTGTACTCATCCACCTGGCTCCAAGTTTGATAAGGAAAGCCAAGAAACTTCTGAACCCACGCACTCATCTACCTTGCTCCAAGTTTGGCAAAGAAAGCTAGGAAGCTCCATAGCCCCGCACTTATCTATCAGACCTTAGGTTCAATAAAGAAAGCCGGGACACTCCACAGCACCACCCCTTCGAATGGCCTGCTTCACAGCCCCATGCCTGTAAAGGAAAATGTAAGAAGAGAAGGAGGAAAAAGAAGGAAACAATAGGGAAGTTTCTCAAAGGAAGCTACTCGATACTGGCTCTCCTATGCCCTCCTTAAGAAACAAGTAAGGAGGCAACACTGTGGGAGGAAGATCCCGCCACCCCATGCACACCATGCAATACCATGGAGTGGGATTTTGCCTTCCACTTTATGCAACATGGTACAAATAGAGATCCTATTACTCCATGCAACATGTGAAGGATTTCAGCATTGGATGGTATAAGGTTATAGGCACATGCAGCCTCGTCAACAACCTCATCAACATCCTCGATGACTAGAGTGCACGAGGCCGACCATCATGAGAGCTCGTGATGGTTGCACCTCCACCAGCCGGAGCTTGCGATGTTAGCATCCATGGTAGCAGCTCACGGTGGGGGAACACTACAACGAACATGAAGAAGACCTCCACCATCAAGATCCCCCAGCAATCCAACTAGGGGGACCCTAAATGGGTCATTGTCCTTGGGGGCAACTTCGGCAACATCCATGCCTTCATCAAGGGCTCTGAGCGATGCTGTGAGCTTGGCCATGTCAACCATGTGCCCAGTCATGTGTGTGTACATCCAAACCATGCACCTTACCAACCTCACCCTCCTCGTGCTTGACACTACCCTTTATCTAATCGATGAGAAGCCGGTTGAAGGACTAGCAAGATACTCCATAGATCTATCTTCCCAGATGGAGTACTTGACGCCTCCGCCTACTATCTAGCTGATGAGGGGTCGATTGAGGTACTAGCATCATCATTCCACAGCACCGTCTCTTATCCAGCCAACTAGCCTTCGTTTGAAGTGCAGACAAGTGAGTCTTAGCACCACTGTCTTCTATTCGATCAGCAAGCAACCAGTCATAATGAAGACTATCGTGACTTTATGCCTTCATCCTCATCGATAGGCTCTTAAAGTCCCACAGCTAACCTCCAACAAGTTAGGCACCATCTAGTGACTGACTTTTTGCTGCCAGTACATAGTTTGCTATAGCTCGAGGCCGAATACATAACGCTACTCCCTTCATCCAAAATGATAAGAGTAGACAATTAGCAACATTTTGGACTTAGGGAGTGGGGGCATCTATTATAGTAATAATAGTATATCTATTCATCCCTGACATGGTATCATGGCTGTTCAGCCAACATAGCTGTGAACTTTGTGTGGCATCCCCAAGCCTCCCATCTAAATAAAATAATAGGGCTTCTCACCAAGTAGAAGAGGAGAGCTCCACCTATCAAATAACAGGGCCTCTTCCTCCTGGCTTCACGGCACTCATTTTTGCTCCTCTAGTCCAGCTTCTTAGCCACGAAGATTGAGACAGAGCTCCTCATCACACCACGACCTCCATGTCCCGCAAGAGTTGAGAAGGCCCAAGTTTAGTGGGAAGATGGTGCAATGCCAAGCTTGTCACTATTGTAGACTGAGCTATGAGGTTGATTGCCTCCAGCATGGTGTTCTCTCTAGCATGGAGTCCCACCTCGGCTAGCTTGGCTTCGTCCATGAGGCCTACCATGTCTAGCTCATCTTGATCCATCCACCTTGGGCACGCCCACCTCGGCTTGCATGTTGGCATCGTCGGGGAGCAGCGCACCTAGGCTAGCCTGGCTTCGCCCATCTTGGCCAAGCATGCTCCAAGCTGGTTCGGCACCTCAAGCATGCCAGCCTCAGCTCGTAAGTCGGCATCGTCGGGGAGCAGTGCACCTCGACCAGCCCGGCTTCACCCACCTCGGCCCAGCATGCTCCATGGCTGGTTCGACACCTCGGGCATGCCCGCCTCGACTCACATGTCAGCAACGCTGGGAAGCAGTGCTCCTCGGCCAGCTTGGCTTTGCCCACCTCGACCTGGCATGCTCCATGGCTGGTTCAACACCTCGATCACACCCACCTCGGCTCGCACATTGGCATTACCGGGGAGTAGTGCACCTTGGCCAGCCCAAGTTTGCCTACCTTGGCCTGGCATGCTCCATGACCGGTTCAGCACCTCGAGCATGCCCGCCACAACAGCACATCGACATCACTAGGGAGTAGTGCACCTTGGTTAGCCTGGCTCCACCCACCTCGACCTGGCATGCTCCATGATTGGTTCGGCATGCTCCATGATTGGTAAGGCACCTCCTGCATGCCCACCTCAGCTCCCATATTGGCATTACTGGGGAGCAATGCAACGATGAATCTAATGATGCAGGAGCGACATCGGATGGCACCAGTGCTGGTCCTATCGTAAGGGTGTGCCTCATCACCGATCAGAATGCCACCATCTTCACCATCTGGTCGGTTCCCCGCAATCCCTCGCCCACCATGCAGGCGTTGTTCACGAAGCCACTGCCAAACACCCTCCAAGCACCCTTCATAAAGGCACTATAGACCAAGGTGGATGGGAGTGGTGCGAACGTGATTGTGGCACTATACAAGTGTGGGCTGGGGTTGGATTGCATCAAGGGAGTGAATGAGGGGAAGGCCCTCCCTAACGACCACATCATCCATCACATGGACACCTCCACTAGGAGTCGGGCTGGAAATGGGCCAGCCCAAAAGCCCATTATCTGGAATTGGGCTGGGCCAGCTCAATAAACTTCGGGCTGGCCTGAAATTGGTTCAGGCTTTGGACCAAATTTTAAGCATATTGGACTAGTCTTAGAACTATAAAATAGAGTCCATTTAATTTTTGGGCTAAAGGGATGCCCGAATTCAGTCCAAAAATTTTTAAAATATAGTATTTGGGCCGGCCCAATGGACTTTGGGCTGGCCCATTTCCAGCCCTAACTAGGAGGAATCCCTCCCACTCCATCAGTTCCTCCTCTGGGATGGCTTCAACCCGGCCAAGTGTGGCCTCGTCCTCTTTGCCCATATGATGCATGGCTTCCATCACTTGCATGGGGCACCTAGAGTTCCCATCTACTACCACCAAACACAAGGGTCAGATGGCACCTCCCTGACTGAGTTGAGCTCCCAGGCCGAGCTAGACTCTCAAGCCGACTAGAGCAGAGCTCCTAGGCTGAGTAGAGCTCTCAGACCGAGCCGAGCTTCCAGGCTCAGCTGGGCTCCCAAGCTGACTATAATAGAGCTCCTGGTCGAGTAGAGCTCTCAGGCCAAGCTAAGCCCTTGGGCACAGGAAGATTCTCCCCTTGTAGATCATGGCGGGAAAATAGGTAGAAAACAAACCATGACTATTGAAGGATGCATACGAAGGAGACCCAGATGGTGACTTAAGATTATGACATCGCCATCTCCACCAAACCTACCGTGTCTTGATGCACGTCGCTATGTACCAATTTAATACCTTAATTCCACTATTCTTATGTAGAGTAGTCAGAGTAAGGGTTGAATCCATTGGGACCTTTGAGTTATTTCAAAAGTAAAATGCATAATAAAAAAGGGAATTAATAAAAAAGGGAATTAATAAAAAATTAGCAGTGAAAATAATCTAGGTATGGTCTATCTTAATGAGAGTACAGCCCGTACCCATAGATCAGGGCCCATCCTTTTTAGGAATAAGGAAATTAGCAATGAAAATAATCTAGATATAATTTATCTTAATAAGAGTACGGCCCATACCCGTAGACCATGGCCCGTCCCTTTTAGTAATAGAGCAGTCAAAATTATATTCACACAAAGAAACTTACCTCAAAAGGTTATCACTACTCATGAACCTGCGACAAACAAGATAGAAAAAAATATGAATTAATTGGAAGCTCTTTCCATTTCATAAAATGAGGAGTACATCAAATAAACAAATCTAAAATATAAATCCCTTTTCCTAAACAGGCTTCCAGACTGAAGCATAGCATATCCGAGGATATCAGAAGATGGAGCAGTTCGATGATGCGATGGAGAGTGGGAACTAGGGCCAATGCAGTGGAAATAGGAACCAGTCGGATGAGAAGGTGGGAGTCGGAAGGATGGAAGAAAGATGGAAGCTAGTGGAAAGGAAAAATGGAGAAGACAGAGAGAAATGGAGTGGAGTAGAGAAGGGATTTTGAGAGAAGAGGACCGTGGACTTGATGGACTCCCTGTGATCGAGAGGTCAAAGGCTTTTATAGATAACAACCCAACCGATTTACGATTTCTTTTATTTCACGATCCAACTGAGCTCCATAAACTCCAACTACATCTGAACAAACTCTAATGATCTCAACAAAGTTCCAATGCTCTAACTGCATCTAAACAATCTCCAATGATCTCTAACTGATCTCTAACGATCTCCAACAAACTCTATTCCCAATCTCTAACTGAACTTACTAATCTCCAACTTCATCCATTGAGTTCCAATTGCTGATCGAACTGTTCTAATGATCTCAAATGATGACTTGTAGTAGCCGTGGGATTGGGTGTGGTGACTCTAGTGGCTTAGAATAGGGAGGAAGTGATGAATCAAGAGAGGCAACACCTTGGGAGCAGGAAAGATGAAGGTGGTGGCGACTCAAAACAAGGGAGGAGGCAGCGTTGACTCCCATGGGAAGACAACCATAGTGAGGAAGATGGTGATGACCAATGCAGGTGGTGATGGGTGGATATGAAGAAGTGCTACTAATGGAGGATGGGGTGAATGACGGTAGCATGGTTGGTGCGATGGCTTTCTTGGAACCGAGAGTAGAGGAAGAAAAAGATGGTGCTCGAGTGGTGCATGGCGGTTGTTTGAAAGCAACGAAGAAGAAGAAGGATAACAGTGGCTTTTTCAATCATTTTTCCAGCCATGGGAGGCTCTCCGACTGGTAAGGGAGGTGCCGGAGGCTTAGGCAGCGATAGGGCAGCAACTCCAACAAGTTTCGGCTCAAATGGGCTTCACGATCCATGGCTCTATTTTATGGACTACGGCCATGGCATCCCGTGGACCACAAAGCCATCCGCAAACCATTCAACTGGTCCATGGTGGACCGGCTGCATTGAAATTTATGCATTCTTTGTTTAATTCTTTGAAATTCATTTTTGAGCTCATTTTAAGTCTGATTTGAGTGTCATTTACACCGTTGGACTCCTAAAATCGAGCTCTCCATATTCATGAAATCATTTTATTTAAAATACAATATAAAAGTATCAATTTTAATTACATAAAGTTGAATTATTTAAAATATTTTTAATAACTATCATACCCCCCAACTTGGACTTTTCTCATCTTCGAGTAAAGAAAATGAATTAGTTGTGTGTACTAACTTGTCCTAGAAGTAAAAATTATCTTACTTATTCTAAAATCAGTTGATACCTAGTTAGACCATTGAAGAAGTACTTCATCAGCTTATCAATTCAACCCATTTAGTGGTTGAGTGAAGCCCATAGAAATTTCAAGAGTTCTTCTTTTTCCAACTTTCTATCTCACTCTTTTAAATCCTCCAACTTACTATGGTTTTGATATAGTATTTATTTAGTCTCCTTTTTTTAATACTGTAGAGTCAGTGCAATGTCCTAACATCTTACTTTCTAGGTGACCCTTATAGCGAGCTTTAGGCCAATGACTTCCAAATCAGTTGGCTTTAGGGCATTAGGTGTAAAACACCCTTCAGGTTTACTAACTCGAGTCAAAAAGGCTACATGTTAAGACTATCTCTACAAATGATTTTTTTGCATCCTCACATTTTGATGCGAACAACAATGCTTGCTTAGATGAAGGGACCCGGTTACTCAGTGAGAGATGTCAGAAATCTTATACTTATTACACTTTAAATAGGACTTTTTAGATATTTCCATCTATACCAATATAAGATAGAGTCTTTATTGAGATCAATACGCAAAAGGGTCTGGAATTACTTAAAAAAATCTTTGGTCTAAACTTTACCATTAATTGGATTTTCTTGATAATTTATCCCTCAATATCTCTAAAATTATCTAAATCGTTAATCATTCATCATTTAACAAGTTTGATTTTTTTCAAATCGAAACAAAGTTCAGTACATAAAGACTGATTAAAGTTTTACTCAAGGATTTAATTATTCTCCCCCAACTTAATTTCTTTTGTTCCTAATGGAAGGAGATATTAAAAATACATGACAAGGAAAAATACCACCTAGAAGGGTGTTTGAACTGGATGTTCCTTTGTTGCCATACTCCCCTCACTTTATTGTTCTTGTAAAAAAAAGAAAAGTAACTAGTTAAAAATAAAAACATAAACTAGGTTGCCTCCCAGGAGCGTTACATTTAATGTCTTCAGTCGGACACTATGAGAGAGTGTTACTGATATTGAATTTAGGTATATCCCTCTAAATTTTTAGAAGATAGGACCAATCAGGAGGCCTTGTCATCATGGCAGAAAAATGTGTGTAGAGTAGTCTATGATGATTATCCCTAATCCATAGAGTGCACCAAGCAAGCATGCTAGACCAAGATTTAAAATTATTATAATTTGATCGATGACTAGGAAGGGATTGTATGTGTTGAGTTGAGAGTGTGGGTGGTAGATTAAAAATTTTTCTAACTTCAGATAGATCTACCCTAATCCCTTCCTGATGACACTTTGTCCAAGTTAGTTGCAAGTCTGTCTCCACATCATTTTAGAATAAAAGATAGATTTTGGAGACGATCCTTGAAAGTAGTACCAAATATAGTGAAATTAGCTACAAAATCTTTAAGATCATTATCCTTCACTTCATAAACATTCCATCCAATAGCTTTTTTATGCATATTTAGAACACCAATTATTTGATCTTCTTGATTAGAGATCACTGGTAGGGTGTCAGTAGGTGTAACAGGAAGCAACTTCAATTCTAGATCCGGTGGTGATTCTAATGGAGGAGCTATTGGGGGGCTAAGTGTTGGCTCATATTATTCCATCAAAAGTGGGGTGGGCTTGAAATGTGGTATATCGAATAGGTTATCCCTCCATGTGATATATCCATCTACATTAAAATTATCTACCTCACAATGAGCCATATAGGGAGCTAATGACTTCTGGGGATAAATTGGAGGTATGACTCCCACTATTGTGTTATTCTATTGTGGTTCCTAGGGATCCTCAATTAATTCCATCATATCATCAATTTCATCTTCCATCCCATAAAAAGGAGGTGATGATTCTAAGGCACTTAGGAAGGGGGCCATCGATGAGTAGGATGATGATGGAAGTGGTTCATCCCACCAGTTTGATTTCTCTACCTCAGTCGAATCATCTGTATGGATTTTTATGATGGTGCAGGGTTGTTCTGTGACCATTCATTCCCAAGAGTTATGATTGATTATTCAAAAAAAATTAAAGGATCATTAGGATCTTTAACTTGATAGTGTCCCTCTAAATTAAAATTTTTAGCCAGGTAGTAACCCTTTAAGTTACTCTCGGGCTGACTAGGTAGTATTCCTACCTCCTCCCTATCAATTTCAGTTAATAATCGATTAGTCTGATTCATAAGCTCATCGATAGACTGCTACTGACACATGATTGATTGCCTAATTTTTTGATCCGGTCTATTGCTTGTAAAACCTTCTCTTGAAAAGATAGGCTATATGTTGATTCCTATATTGATTTAATAATTAACAAAATACTTAAATATATTTGAGTACTAACCATTTGTTAAAGTATGTTTTATTAGAAAAAGGTACTCATCAAGTTAGTTGGTTGAATTGCTTGTCCAATAGCTGAAGAAGTCTCCTTATGGATGAAATCTTAAAGTTAAATGGACTTAAGTATATAAAAATAACTTGAAAGGACTTAAGTTTTAAGTTTGAAGAAGATTCAGCAGAGTTTCAATTGAGTTTCAGAAAGTTTCAGCCAAGTGTCGACTCATGGATGTGAAGTGCCAACTCACAGTGTTGACTCATAGAAGCTTGAGCTAATATACAGAAGAAGTTTCAGATGGCATGCTCGAAGAGTCAATTCATGGAGCTCAAGTATCAACTCATGTGTCAACTCAAGGATCGACTCAAGGCCTGAGATAAATATTATACAGAACATGTTGAATTTCAGACTTTCCTCAAGTATCAACTCATGGAAGCCAAGTGTCGACTCAAGGTCGACTCACTAGAAGAAGTGTCGACTCACTTGAGATTTCTAGAGAGCTTCAAGGAATATTTTTTGAACTAAGTGTCGACCCATGGAGACCTAGTGTCGACTCATAACTTGAAGTGTCGATACTTGTAGTTCTGCTGAACAGTAACGGCTCGTTTTTTGAAGTGCAGAATTATCCTTTTTGCCCCCCAATGGCTAGTTTCACCTCTCTATGATCAAAAACTATCATTTGATGCTTGGAAAAGTATTTAAAGTGGATTAAATTTAAGAGAGAAGCAATAAATAAGAAGTTAGAAGCATTCACTCAAATATTTATTGAAGATCATCTACTTTTAAGTTGAGTTGAGCCTTCAAGAATTCAAAGCATTCAAGTTTAGCCATTCAAAAATCATTTAAGGCTTTAACAACCTGAGGACAAGCATCTTCAACAACAATCAAAGAGCTTCAAAGAGATATTTACTTTTAGTTGAAAGCTTTTTATATTTCTTACACTATACTTGAATATTTTTATTATTTTCTAGTTTTAAGAGAATTATAACTAAAGTTGAGGTTAGTTGGTGAGCCTTTGTGATAAAACCAATGAAGGTTTTTGGTTAGCCTAAGAGATTAAACCAAGAAGGTTATTGGTGAGCCTAAGTTACAAAACCAACTAGGTTTTTGGTTAGCCTGTAAAACCAAAGAGATTTTGACTTGTGTTCTTGGTAAAAACAAGATGAATTTTAATTAGTGAGTCCAGAAAACTAATCGACTATAATCAAGAAAAATTATAATGGAATACTCAAGTGAACCTTGGGGAGTGGATGTAGGTGCCTTGGTGTGCACCGAACCATTATATATTGTTGTGTTTATGGTTGCTTGCTCTCTTATTGTTTGTCTTTATTTACTTTATATTTTCTTACTTGTTTCCACTGCATACTCTTAAATAGCACACAAAAACTGACAATGTATTAGCCTCTAAATAGTTTTTGAATTGGCACATACTTGAAAAAGTTTTTTTTAAAACCCAATTCACCCCCCCTCTTGGGTTGCTTGCTGGGCAACAAGTGGTATCAGATGATGCGGGACACAGACTCGATGTAACCCTGAATTATTTGGAAAAGGGAAACAACTAAACAAACTAGGACCGTGGCAGGGCTAAGAAGCCTCCCGAGCTAGGGTGACATTGTAACTAAAACCCTAAAACAGTTGATCTCTTTTGTTTTCAATTTTCTTTGGTAGAGGTGGCGAAGGAAGGATGGAGATGGGAGATTGGGAACTGGAACTCATGGCCCTGGGACTCACTCTAACGGGGAGCTCTCCTCAAACCCATAATGCATGCAGCAGGGCTCTCAAAGGGCATCCCGCTAGGGTGACTCTCATCGGATATGAGGGGATAAGAAGATGGGATAGGGGATAACTAGGGTGCTCATCGAACCCATAATGCACACAGCAGGGAACGCCTCACACCCCTCATCGAACCCATAATGCACATAGCAGAGAACGAAAGCAAATGGGCCTCAGCCCAGAACCAGAACCAGTGGCTAAAAATTTCTTATCAAACTTCTTGGTGTGGACACCAGAAGCCGAAAGAAACTCCACTCCAACAAGGTTAGCCTTATCCCAATTTGGATCGAAGATAATTAGGTTACCTTGTATCCTTTAGTTCAAAAATATTTTATTTTCAAGAGTCATTTCCTTTTCAAGAGTCCTATAATTAATTTTGAGTTTCAAATCAAGAGTGTTTATTGAGTCCTGTAATTACTTTTAAAATTTTATTTCCTGTAAGTCCATTTCAAGTTTTAAAGTCTAGGTCAGTCAAGTCAGTTCAGTTGAGTTAAGTCTAATTTAGTTGAGTTAAGTCTAATCAAGTCTTAAAGCCATGAAAGCCAGCAACAAGACTCAAATTCTAGACCCCAGAATTTGACCACATGAAGAAGAGAAGACACATCAACCAAGCAAGAGAAAATGACCATCAACTAGGACCACTGGGCGCCACATGTCATTCTTATCCAAGTAGAAGACCACCTCACCATGCCACGTCATCAGGTGCCACTTCACCAGCCACCTCATCATCCTTTGGGCGCCAACAAGGAAGATTCAAATTCAAGGAGGTTGGCCACATCCCTCCAAGTCCTCCACCAAATCCTCCAACCCCCCCCACATCCCTCCAAACTCTCCACCAAATCCTCCAACCCCCCTTGTAATCCTCCTCGATTTGGGAAGTTTTTAAATTTCAAAAGCTAGCTTTGTGAGGCTATTAAAAGCCTTGGACGCCCATTGTAAAAGAGATTGATTTTGGAAATGAATGAAGTTTGAAGTAAAGTTGTCTTGAGTTTTATGTGTGAAATTTTTCCTATCTTCTTCTTCCACGCCCAAAGCCACTCTCTTCCCTAGCAATTCATCATCCAAGCTCAAGGCAAAGGCATTGGAGTCGGCCAGATCTTCTCAATTATCTTTTCTTTGTTCACAAGTTCTCCCATCCCTTCTTTATGTTTGCATCCTTCAACCTTAACTTTGATCTTCATTGCAGGGTCCTTCGAAGTCCTTGAGTTGTGAACAGGGTTCCCCTTAACAAAGAACAAACAAGCTGAAGCCCTAAGTCCAGGGTTCTGATCTCTGTTATCCAGATTCTTCAGTTCTGAGCATTGGTAGTTTCAAGGTATGAATCAAAAGAAGGTTGGAAAGCTCATCAAGGTAAGTCCACAATCATTAGCCCCTATTATCTAGATCTTCTTCCTTCTTAGTTTAGGATTGTGTCTAATCAAGTAAAAGTCCAATTTCTTATAATCCTTAAGTCTTATTATGATGAGTACAATGCTAGTGTAATTAGGTTTCATTGCTCTACAAACCATATTCAAAACATTAATCATATGCTTGCCGCATAAAATTGGTATCAGAGCATGGTTGCATTAGGGTAGAATAGTTTTCTTTAAATCCAAGCAAGATCTAAAATTCACGCCTCCTGAGCGGGTGTACTCCAGTACACTGTCATGACCCATGGGAATAATGAGCCCCTGGCCGGACGTGAGTTTTTAGATTGAAGTTTTGGATAAGCCATTGCACTTGTTTGATTAGGTTCTGTTTTCTGAAAATTTGCATCTATTTACTGTAATCCGTCTGCAGCTCCAAAGGCAAGTCACTAATTTTTTATTGAAATATTTTTTTTCTTGTTCCTTTTAAGTCAGTTATCACCATATTAAATTTCATCATCAGAAAAAGATTATAAAAAAAATGAAAATTTCTGCAGTTCAACACTGTCATTAGGGTTCTGTTCTGTCCTTTTTATTTATCTTTATTTGTAGGATCTGCTTAGATTAGTATAGATTTTAGTTTTAAAATCCCTTTCATCTACATTGAAACATATAAGTTAGGAATCCTCTGTGAATTTTTTAGAATTTTTGGATATTTTTTTTATCATGTTTTCTACATCACTTTCAAATTGCAACACACTTCTGCAGCACCTTTGCATTTCATTCATCTCATGAGAAATCAAATTAAGGGCATCAATTTGATATAGGGTCAGGGTTTCATCACCTGTCCCTAGCCCAAAAATCACCAACCAGCATATCGATCCCAGCCCATTAATTAAAATTGAGTAGAACGTTAATTGCCCTAGTGGGTTAGGGACACCAACAAGTTGGGTTCAGGTTAGGGTCAAGTTAACTGTGTCAGCTAATTGGTGTGTGCTTACTGGCTTGGTGTCTAGGATTGGTGCATCAGGGCTTGTGATTTGGTCCGCCTACCTGGCCAATCTCAGATTGGTGTCTAAGGTTGGAAATCAGGGACCTTCACTCCCCACCACCTACCTGGCTAAGTCCCATAAGTACTACTAGCTAGTTGGTTCACTTAATTAGACCTCTAATTTGTGCTCTAGGTCTAGGAAACCTTAGCTCGAGCTTGAGTCCATTTGCATGCATGACAACTAGAGCAGGGACACCATATTCACCAATCCAAGCCCAGTCCAGTGTAGCCATGGACCCGAATCTTGAAACCATGCTGAAAGGCCTAAATGATCTAATGGCCCAATTGAACCAAATGCTAGCTAAACAATTTTCCTTAGACCAACCAACTCCTACTTTCCCATTAGCTCATATGAATGATAGGAGTAAGAACCCTGAAGTACAAGTTGAGTTCATGAATACTCAAGACTTAGGGTATTCTCAAACTGAAGGGCTAGGGAAGGAAGAAGGCAAGTCTGAACCTAGTAAATATGTGTATGAGACTAACATAAGTTTAATAGATGAATATGAAGGGGAAGACTGTGAAGAGAACAATTTTAATACCTTACCTGAGGAAACCTTTGGTAAAGAAAAGATTATTGAGCCTAGTCCTGAAACATCAGAACAACCAAAATTTAGTGAGGACTTGGTTCCCGTAAGACAATGCCCTCAGGAAGAACCCAATACTTTAGCTTCGACACAAGAACTCCTTCAGGTACCTGAGAAGAACCCAATCATTATTTTAGAAGACTTTCCTGATGACCTTCAACTACCTAGAAGCATCCCGCCTGTAGATCAATATTCAAATCTTAAGGTCATCATGAGTAACCAAGGTCTGTTTCAAGATTCCCTAAATTATCCCAAGACTCGGATTCCTATTTCCTGCCTTTCCTTAAGTCTTATCCTAATTTTAGAGTCATTAAGTTTTATTTTGATGAGATTACTAGGTTGCATGAGCCTTTAAAGCCTATTCCTTTTGCTACATACTTTTGGAAAACCTTATGGCATTTGCTAGGAACCCATGGTAAATTCTCATGTGCATACCAGACCAGGGTCAAACCTAGAGAGTCATTAATCTGTTAGGTTTAGGCCCTAGAGAGTCCAATAAAATTCCTCTCAATAAAGATGCCTAGTTTAGTCTGCATTTCGTAAGTGCTTGTGTAAGTTTCTGAGTCTGCTGAGTCTTTTGCACAACATGTCACAAATCTGCATAAAGAAATCAGTAATAAGATCAACCTGAGCAATGAAACTTATAAACACTTAGCTGACTCACATAAGAGGGCTAAAGAATTCTGTGAAGGGGATTATGCGATGATTAGGCTCAACCCTGAACAGTTTCCCCCTGGAACCATAAAGAAGCTGCATGCCCGTGGAGCGGGACCTTTTAAGATCTTAAAGAAAATAGGGCCTAATGCATATGTTTTGGAACTTCCACCTGATATAGGTATTAGTACAACCTTCAATGTTTCAGACCTAGTAGAATACAAAGAACCACTACTAATACCTAGTGAGCCTTTTGAGCTAGAAACTTTCATTGAGAGTGAACATATTTCCGAGTGTCCACGACCAACCTTACCTGAGCAGAGAGAGAGGATTGAGAGAATCCTGGATGACAAGATCATTACTACCAGGAATAAGGACTATCAGCGATACCTGGTTCAATGGCAAAGTCGACCTGAGTCCGACAACTCTTGGATTACTCGAGAGGACCTGCAAAGACTTAACCCAGACTTGTTCGAGCATTACCAGGGCAAAACTGAACCATACTCGACTGGGTCGAGTTCTGCCCACCCCAGGAGAATTGGTGTGGACACCAGAAGCCGAAAGAAACTTCACTCCAACGAGGTTAGCCTTATCCCAATTTGGATCGAAGATAATTAGGTTACCTTGTATCCTTTAGTTCAAAAATATTTTATTTTCAAGAGTCATTTCCTTTTCAAGAGTCCTGTAATTAATTTTGAGTTTCAAATCAAGAGTGTTTATTGAGTCCTGTAACTACTTTTAAAATTTCATTTCCTGTAAGTCCATTTCAAGTTTTAAAGTCTAGGTCAGTCAAGTCAGTTCAGTTGAGTTAAGTCTAATTTAGTTGAGTTAAGTCTAATCAAGTCTTAAAGCCATGAAAGCCAGCAACAAGACTCAAATTCTAGACCCCAGAATTTGACCACATGAAGAAGAGAAGACACATCAACCAAGCAAGAGAAAATGACCATCAACTAGGACAACTGGGCGCCACATGTCATTCTTATCCAAGTAGAAGACCACCTCACCATGCCACGTCATCAGGTGCCACTTCACCAGCCACCTCATCATCCTTTGGGCGCCAACAAGGAAGATTCAAATTCAAGGAGGTTGGCCACATCCCTCCAAGTCCTCCACCAAATCCTCCAACCCCCCCCACATCCCTCCAAACTCTCCACCAAATCCTCCAACCCCCCTTGTAATCCTCCTCGATTCCACGTCATCAGGTGCCACTTCACCAGCCACCTCATCATCCTTTGGGCGCCAACAAGGAAGATTCAAATTCAAGGAGGTTGGCCACATCCCTCCAAGTCCTCCACCAAATCCTCCAACCCCCCACATCCCTCCAAACTCTCCACCAAATCCTCCAACCCCCCTTGTAATCCTCCTCGATTTGGGAAGTTTTTAAATTTCAAAAGCTAACTTTGTGAGGCTATTAAAAGCCTTGGACGCCCATTGTAAAAGAGATTGATTTTGGAAATGAATGAAGTTTGAAGTAAAGTTGTCTTGAGTTTTATGTGTGAAATTTTTCCTATCTTCTTCTTCCACGCCCAAAGCCACTCTCTTCCCTAGCAATTCATCATCTAAGCTCAAGGCAAAGGCATTGGAGTCGGCCAGATCTTCTCAATTATCTTTTCTTTGTTCACAAGTTCTCCCATCCCTTCTTTATGTTTGCATCCTTCAACCTTAACTTTGATCTTCATTGCAGGGTCCTTCGAAGTCCTTGAGTTGTGAACAGGGTTCCCCTTAACAAAGAACAAACAAGCTGAAGCCCTAAGTCCAGGGTTCTGATCTCTGTTATCCAGATTCTTCAGTTCTGAGCATTGGTAGTTTCAAGGTATGAATCAAAAGAAGGTTGGAAAGCTCATCAAGGTAAGTCCACAATCATTAGCCCCTATTGTCTAGATCTTCTTCCTTCTTAGTTTAGGATTGTGTCTAATCAAGTAAAAGTCCAATTTCTTATAATCCTTAAGTCTTATTATGATGAGTACAATGCTAGTGTAATTAGGTTTCATTGCTCTACAAACCATATTCAAAACATTAATCATATGCTTGCCGCATCACTTCTGTTCATTACAGGGGAAGAGGGGGCCTTTATATAGAAAAACCAAAACCCTCAGTTTCTTAGCTCCAAGAAAACTAAAAAAAGAAAATAAATTAAATCAAAATTCATGCTACATCAAAAGTGGTGCTGATCTGCTTTGAGAAGCGTGTCGGCTTGATGTTCTGTGCTAAAAAGCATGCTGCTTGGATTGCTTCGAAAAGCATGCAGAATCACCTCATGGATGTGCACAAAGGGAGGGAACCAACTCCGGCGGGCACCGGAGGACGACCGGGAAGCGGGCGGTGTACGGGGCCGGCGGACGGCAAGCGGTGGATGGCCAGACGATGGGACGGTGGCAAGTGGATGGGTGGTGGCACAGGGGGTGGCACGGCATGCTGGGCATGCCGTTTGATCTCCCATGGCCGTGGGAGACCTCCTAGGGGCCGGTGTGGCCTCCGGCGGCCAAGTGGGCAGCGGACCGGTGGCGGGCGATGGCAAGCGGGTGGCGGCGCAGGCGGGCGACGACGCAGGCGGGCGGCGATGCAGGTGGGCGGCGACGCAGGCGGGCGGCGGTGCAGGGGTGGCACAGCACGCACGGCCATGCCGTTTGGGCTTCCCACGGGCATGGGGCCCAAGGATGCTGGCGAGGGCCTCCGGCGGGCGATCGGTGGTAGGCCAGTGAGCGACGGGCGAGTGGCCAGTGGCAGGTGGCGGCGGCGGCGGCCATGGCTACCATTGGTCTTCCCACATCCGTTCATCGTCCATGAGCGTGGGCAGCGGCGGCGGCTTTTCCGGCGAGGGCGGGGCCGGCGGGCTTTGGTGTGTGGGCTTGCGGGGGTGGCCGGGGGTCGGGCGGCCCGGATCTGGGGCCGACGGGGTGGAGGCTAGGGTTTGGGAGATTTTTTTAAAACTCACAGGAGAAGATGGAATAACATAGGAATAAAGTGGGAATAAGATCGGGATAAAGATGGAATACCGAGAATAGGTGGAATAGCTGGAATAGGAAAAATAAAAAAAACCCAAGAAAATAAGAAAAATAGAAAAAAAAACCTAGACCTGCCCTGGATCCCCATCATCAGAGCCACGTTCTTTGTTTATAAGTCTAACCACCTTGAGTAAAGATCCATGGTAGCCCCACTTGGTTCTAGTGTAGTTGAGGGACAAGCCTCAAATAGACCTCCTTACTTTAATGGCACCAATTACACATATTGAAAAACACGTATGAGAATATACATGCATTTAATTGAATACAATTTATGGAAAGTTATAGATAAAGGTTCTCATATTTTCTCAGTCATTGTTAATGGCATTTCCATCCCAAAACTTGAAGATAATTGGGATAAAAATTATATTAAACAATTCGAGATTAATGCGAAAGTAATGAATCTACTATATTATGCATTAGAACCTAGTGAATTCAATAGGATTTTCACATGCACCTCTGCTAAGAAAATATGGGACACACTTGAGGTTACTCATGAGGGTACTGATCAAGTAAAAAATACTAAAATTAATATGCTTGTACATACTTATGAGATGTTTCGAATGGAACCTAATGAATCTATTACTGATATGTATACTAGATTTACAAATATTGTAAATGGTATGAGAAGTCTTAGTAAGACTATGACTAATGCTGACCTTGTAAATAAAACTCTCAGGTCATTGCCAACATCTTGGGATCTGAAAGTGACAGCTATTCAAGAAGCCAAAGATGTTGACAAACTTTCTTTGGAGCAACTTATAGGTTCACTCATGACTTATGAGTTGAACTTGAAGCAAAAGGCAATGGATGTTGACAAAAAGAAGAAGACCATAGTATTTAAATCTACCACACAAGATGAGTCTTCAAGTGAAGAATCTGAAGAGGAAGAAAATGAAGATGAAGAGGCTCTTATTGCAAGAAGATTCAGAAAATTTATGAGAAGAAAGAAGTTTTCCTACAAGAAGAAGCCTCAACCTAGCAAGGAAAAGGAAAAAGAAAAGGAAAAAGAAAAGGAGAAGGAACAACCAATTTGCTTCGAATGTAAGAAGCCAGGGCACTTCAAAGCTGATTGCCCTCTCCTAAAGAAATCCAAAAAGAAGTTTAGAAAGAAGGCAATGATGGCTACTTGGAGCGACAGTAAAGATTTAAGCTCGGAGGAAGAGCAACAAGAAGTAGCCAATCTATACTTCATGGTTCAAGAAGATGAGGTACATTCTGACTTTGAACCTGAATTCATATTTGATAAACTTAGAGATACATTTGATGAGCTCATATATGAATATAGATTGCTAAAACTTGAAAATAAAAAGTTGAAAAAGTATGCTAGTTCATCTTCTCATGAAAACACCAATCTTATAAATGAAAATAGTGATATAAAGACTAAGATTGATGTTTTAGAAAAACAAAGGAATGCTTTATCAATGGAAATTGAGATTTTGAAAAGACCCAAGTGATGGGGGACCCGAAACCCATCCGGGTTTCTCTTTTTATTTTTTTAGAATTTTTTTAGTTATTCCCGCTATTCGCTTATCCCTTTTATTCCCGTTTTATTCCAGGTTTATCCCCGTGTTATTCCCAACTTATTCCATCATCAACCTTCTTCAACCCGTTCGTGTCCTTTTCTAAAACCTAGCCGCCACCCCCCTTCCCCCACCATCCAGGCTGGCCGACCCCCGGCTGCCCCCGTCGGACCACCGTCGACACTCGCTGGCCCTCGCCCTCACTGGAGAAATCGCCGCCGCCGCCCACGCTCGTGGGAAGTCGAACGGACACGGGAGGCATCCGTCCGCCCACCTGTGGCCGTGCCGCCCTGCATCGCCGCCGGCTTGCTACCTGCCACCGTTCCCGCCGCTCGACGGCCCCCGCCCGGCCGTCGGTGGGGTCCGCCACCACCCACGCCCGTAGGAAGATGAACGGATGCGAGAGGCGTCCGTCCTCCCTGGCGCCCGCGTGACACCACCGCCGTGTCGCCCCGTCACCGCCGCCCGCCTGCCGGCGGGCCGTCGATCCACCGACCCACCGCTCCATCATGTCCCTGGGCCCCACTCCTGCGGGAAGACTGAACGACATGCTCGTGCATGCCGTGCGACCGTCCCACCCTGCATCGTCGCCCGCCGCCACCATTCGCCACCTGGCAGTCGCCCCGCCGCCCCGTCGCCTCGCCCCCCGCCCGCCAGCCATGTTGTCGCCCGCTGCCCCCTAGCCCCCGGCCGACCGGAGTTCGGGTTTTCCCCCTATTGCTCGGCCGAGAAGAAGGACCTGCACACTTCTCAATGCAGCCCAAGAAGCCTCTGCATGCTTCTCAAAGTAGCTGGAAGGAGACTGTTTGCATGATTTTTGGAGTGGCACGACTTTCAGAGCGGAGGGGGATTTCAAAATTCAAATAAATGGGATTTATTTGGTATTTTTTTAATGAATGTAATTTGGGAAATTTGGGATTTTGATTTTGAATTTGAATTCAAAATCAAGGGAGGATTTCAGGGGATTTTATTTTTGAATTTCAAAAGGGATATGGGCATCTATAAATATCCATACTCCTCTTGTAATAAAGTAGTTGATGAAAATGAATTTTTGAGGTTTCTTTTCCACTTGTTTGTGGTTCTGGGCTGAGGCTCATTTACCTTCATCCTTCGGGACATCGAGGGGTATGAGGCCCCAACTTACCTTTGTCCTTCGGGACATCGAGGGGTGTGAGGCCCTAGGTATCTCCGTTCTCCCTCCCACCTTCGTGTCTTCCCCTCGTGGCCTTGAGATCCATCTTAGCGCCTCCAAGTATCGAGGATGGCGTAATGCCTTAGAGGTGGATGGTCTCTTCGTTAGGGTGAGTCCCAAGGTCCATGAGTTCTAGTCCCCAGTCTCCCAACCCCATCCTTCCTTTGCCACCTCCGCCAAGAAAATTTGAAATCTAAAAGAGTCCGACCATTTTAGGATTTTTAGGGGTCATTCTATCATAGTCCCGGGAGGCTTCTTAGCCCTCCCACGATCATTGGTTTGCTTTAGGTGTTTTCTTCCTTTCAGAATAACCCCAGGTTTCTTCGTGTCCGCCATCACCACATCATTTTTTGGTATCAGAGCCAGCAGCGGATTAGGATTTGCTTCATCCTCAAACTTGTTGGAGTCGAGTTCTTCGCACTGCAGGAGAATGATGGGGGACCTGAAACCCATCCGGGTTTCTCTTTTTATTTTTTTAGAATTTCTTTTAGTTATTCCTGCTATTCCACCTATCCCTTTTATTCCCATTTTATTACAGGTTTATCCCGGTGTTATTCCCAGCTTATTCCATCATCAACCTTCTTCAACCCCTTAGTGTTCTTTTCTAAAACCTAGCCGCCACCCGCCTTTCCCCCCCATCCAGGCTGCCCGACCCCCGGCCGCCCCCGCCGGACCGCCACCGATGCTCACCGGAGAAACTGCCACCGTCGCCCACGCCCGTGGGAAGTTGAACGGATGCAGGAGGCATCCATCCGCCCACCTGTGGTCGTGCCGCCCTGCACCGCCGCCGCCTGCTGCCCACCGCCGTTCCCGTCGCCCGTTGGACTCCGCCTGGCCGTCGGTGGGGTCTGCTGCCGCCCATGCCCGTGGGAAGACGAACGGATGCGGGAGGCGTCTGTCCGCCCCGTGTGCCAGCATGACACCGCCGCCGTGTCGCCCCGCCACTGCCGCTCGCCTACCGGCGCACCACCGATCCGCCACCCCACCGGCGTCCCTGGGCCCCACGCCCGCGGGAAGACCGAACGGCACGCTCGTGCATGCCGTGCGGCCATCCCACCCCTGCACCGCCACCCGCCGCCACCGTCCGCCGCTTGGCCGCCGCCCCGCCGCCACCGCCCGCCGCCCCGTCGCCACCGCTCGCCGGCCGCGCTACCGCCCGTCGCCTGCTGGCCGCGCTGCCACCCGTCGCCCACTGGCCGACCGGAGTTCGGGTTTTCCCCCCTGTTGCTCGACTGAGAAGAAAGACCTGCATGCTTCTCAAAGTAGCCTAAGAAGCCTCTGCATGCTTCTCAAAGCAGTTGGAAGGAGACTATCTGCATGATTTTGGAGCAGCACAACTTTCAGAGCGGAGGGGGATTTCAAAATTCAAATAAATAGGATTTATTTGGTATTTTTTTTAATGAATGCAATTTGGGAAATTTGGGATTTTGATTTTGAATTTGAATTCAAAATCATGGGAGGATTTCAGGGGATTTTATTTTTGAATTTCAAAAGGGATATGGGCATCTATAAATACCCATACTCCTCTTGTAATAAAGTAGTTGATAAAAATGAATTTTTGAGGTCTCTTTTCCACTTGTTTGTGGTTCTGGGCTGAGGCCCGTTTGCCTTCGTCCTTCGAGATGTCGAGGGGTGTGAGGCCCCAACTTGCCTTTATCCTTCAGGATGTCGAGGGGTGTGAGGCTCCAAGTATCTTCGTTCTCCCTCCCACCTTCGTGTCTTCCCCTCGTGGCCTTGAGATCCATCCTAGCGCCTCCATATATCGAGGATGGCGTAATGCCTTAGAGATGGATGGTCTCTTTGTTAGGGTGAGTCCCAAGGTCCATGAGTTCCAGTCCCTAGTCTCCCAACCCCATCCTTCCTTCGCCACCTCTGCCAAGAAAATTTGAAAACCAAAAGAGTCCGGCCATTTTAGGGCTTTCAAGGGTCGTTCTATCCTAGTCTCGGGAGGCTTCTTAGCCCTCCCACGATCCTTGGTTTGCTTTAGGTGTTTTCCCCATTTCAGAATAACCCCAGGTTTCTTCATGTCCGCCATCACCACATCACCAAGGTCATTATTTAAAACAATGAACTTATAAAGAAAAATAAAGATTTTGAGGCAGAAAATTAGAAATTCAAAAATGAGCATGACAAAGTTAAACCCTTTGTTGAAAAGTTTACATATAATTTTGAAAAGCTAAATCTTTTATTGAACAATCAAAGAGCAGTTTTCAATAAAACAGGTTTGGATTTTAGACCTTAAAAATAATATAAATATTTCAAGAATTTGTTTATACCTGCATCCTCTAGCATTACATGTTATTTTTGTAAAAAGTTAGGTCATGAAGCATATTAATGTGATATTAGGAAGATTAATAATTCTAGAAAGATTTGGATTCCAAAGGAACAACCTTTACTACTAACCCAAAAGGATCCAAGATGACTTGGGTACTTAGAATGAAAACTTAATTTGTTTTGTAGGTGTGTCTTGCAACCAAAGAAAAGAAAAGATTATGGTATCTTGACGATCATTGCTCAAGACACATGACAGGAGATGTGAAGCAATTCACTTCTCTTGAGGCACTGAATGGAGGGAGTGTAACTTTTGGAGATAATAATAAAGGAAAAATTAATGGTATTGGTAAAGTTTACATCTCCCCTTCTATATTTATGTATAATATTTTAGTAGTTGAAAGATTGAAACATAACTTGCTTAGTATTAGTCAGTTTTGTGACAAAGGTTTTAAAGTTTTTTTGAATCATCTCTTAACTTGGTTGCTAGTCATAATTGTAATGGAGTGAAATTCATTGGAAATAGGCATGGCAACATCTATCTTTTTGATCTAGACAATTTACCTTTACTTGATAGTAAATGCTTAGTTGCTATGAATTCCATTATTAATGAGACTAGTTGGCTTTGGCATCGTAGATTAGGTCATGCAAGCATGCATCTTCTTTCAAAATTATGCAAAAAGGGTTTAGTAAGAGATTTACTAAAACTTAGTTTTGAAAAAGATAAAATATGTGAAGCATGTCAATTTGAAAAATAAGCAAAAACATCTTTCAAACCAAAAGATTTTGTTTCAACTTCTAGGCCTTTAGAGCTACTCCATATAGATCTCTTTGGACCAACTATGATAACAAGCCTAGGAGGCAAGAGATATGGATTAGTCATAATGAATGATTTCTCTCGTTTTACATGAGTTTTATTTTTGGCTCATAAAGATGATTCATTTTTAGCTTTCTTGAAGTTTTATCAAAAAGTTTCAAATAGAAAAGGTACTTCAGTTGTTTATATTCGAAGTGACAATGGTACAAAATTTGAAAATCAAGATTTCAAAAATTTTTGTAATGAAAAAGGAATTGATCATAATTTTTCTACACCTAGAACACCTCAACAAAATAGGGTGGTAGAAAGAAAGAATAAAAACTTAGAAGAAATGGCATGCACAATGCTTTCTGAAAATGATCTTCCAAGATATTTTTGGGTCGAAGCTGTTAATACTGCTTGTGACATTTATAATCATGTTTTCATTCAACCTATTTTGAAGAAAACCTCCTATGAACTTTGGAAAGAAAGAAAACTTACTTTGAAATATTTTTGGATTTTTGGTTGCCGTTACTTTGTTTTAAATAATGAAAAAGAAAACTTAGACAAATTTGATGCCAAGTCTAATGAAGGTATCTTCTTAGGATACTCTATATTTAGGAAGGCATATAGAGTTTTTAATAAAAGAACACTAGTTGTAAAAGAATCAGTACATGTAGTATTTGAAGAGTCTACTAACAAATCTTCTAGAAAAGAGGATATTTCTGATGCATGTGCAGATACTAAAGGACTAAAGAAGCTGACCTTGGATGATTCATCTTCCAAAGAAGATGAAGAAGATCAAAACAAGAAGGATGAAGAAGAAGCCACAAAATCCTCATCGAAGCACAAAGATCTACCAAAAGAATGGAGGTATGCTTATAGACATCCTAAGAAATTAATCTTAGGTGATCCATCGAGAAGGGTAAGAACTAGATGATCTATTAGAAATGAATATGATTACATTGCTTTTGTTTCTCAAATTGAACCTAAATGTATTGAAGAAGCTGAAAAAGATCATAACTGGATAATAGTAATGCAAGAAGAATTAAATCAGTCTGAAAGAAACAAAGTTTGGACACTAATAGAAAGACCATCTAATATTTCAATAATTAGTACAAAATGGGTGTATAGGAATTAATTAGATGAAAATGGTATAGTAACTAGAAATAAGGCTAGACTGGTAGTTAAAGATTATAATCAAGAAGAAGGAATTGATTTTGATGAAACTTTTGCATCAATAGCTAGACTTGAAGCCATTAGATTACTATTAGCATTTTCATGTTTTATGAATTTCAAACTTTTTCAAATGGATGTTAAAAGTATATTTTTAAATGGTTATATTATCGAAGAAGTTTTTGTTGAACAACCACCTGGATTCGAAAATCATGCACATCCTGATTATGTTTTCAAACTTCACAAAGTACTTTATGGTTTGAAACAAGCACCCCGAGCATGATATGAAATATTCAGCAAATTTTTGATTGAACGTGAATCCTCTAGAGGCTATGTTGATACTACCCTTTTTTTGAAAAAGAAAAATGATGATCTTTTAGTAGTATAGATTAATGTTAATGATATCATTTTCGGTGCTACTAATGAAATGATTTGTCAAGAGTTTACCAAGCTTATGCAGGGAGAGTTCGAAATGAGTATGATGGGTGAACTAAACTTCTTTCTCGGACTTCAAATCAAGCAAACTAAAGGAGGGATCTTCAACAACCAAGCTAAGTATACAAAAGAAATCTTAAAGAAGTTTGGGATGGAGACAACCAAGCCAATAGGTATACCTATAAGCCCCTCTTATAAACTTGATAAAGATGAATATGGTAAAAATATTGATCAAAAATTGTATAGGGGTATCATTGGTTCTTTACTGTACTTGACTGCTAGTAGACCAGATATCATGTTTAGTATTTGCATGTATGCTAGATATCAATCTGCTCCTAAAGAATCTTATTTAATGGCTGTTAAGCACATTCTTAGATACTTATCTGGTACTATTGATATTGGTCTGTGATATTCTAGAGATTCTTCAATTGATTTAGTTAGTTATTGATGCAGAACGAAAGCTCTGATATCAAAAATGATGCAGAACAAAAGAGATGATGCGATGCGGAAGTAAATTAAGATTAATTCTTTTTTTGTTGTTTTTTTTTTTTAATATTTTCAGAAGTCGGCTTTGACTCAAAGGAAAGTTAAACTAAATTGAAAGAAACTATGTAATAATTGAAAGCACAATTTAAAGAAACTAGGTTATTAGAGTAGTTCAGAAGTAAAGGATCGCTGGGGGTTGAGAAACTCCAGACCTAGGGTTTCGCTTTGAACTTTCAACAGGACAGAAGTAAAGAGAAGAGAAGGGTTACAGACTAGGCAGTGATCTTCACAAAGTTTAGTGGAAGGACTCTCTTGAACAGATTGTTGGATCCCCGGATTCAGATATCTTCGCAATGGATCCTCCAATACTGGTCCTTTGGCAGAGTTGGCTTCTCCTGAACTCAAGATCTGGGAAAGAAGAAGAACAATTTATGGAACCAGATACTCAAGGAAAAATTTACCAGATAGAAGAACTTGAAAGTTGATGTTGTTGAAGTCCTGATTCTCCTGGATGCTGATCTGGCTTCCTCTGGGATTTGCTCCATATTCGAAGCAGCCGAACTGGACCTGGATGCTGGTGGTCGGCCACTACTTGGAGAGAGGGGCCGTGAGAGATGGGATAGGCTAGGGTTTGGTGGAATGAAGAGGATGATGGGCGGCTAGGGTTTGGAAGTGAAGTGGCTAACCTAGGATTTTGGGGTTGGAGATCTCACACCTCCTCAAGGTTCCTGGGGAACCCGGATTTACTCCCTCACAGAGCTCAACACCTGGATGCAAGTGCGGAAGAGAGAAACATAAAGTTGCTCACACAAAATTTGAATTCATTCATCATTTTCTTTTAAAACTTACAAGAGGGGTTTAATTTATAGGACTTTACAAGAGAGTAGGGTTTTACATCTTCCCATTTGGGACTAATGGGGGTGATCTTCAAATTAGGTTTGTAGGATCAATCCACACACATATGGCCGGCCAAAAGGTTCCAAAAATGCTGATTGGTGGCTTCAAAAGAAAAGTGGGTGGCACCTCCTAGCCTTGCTCTTCAAGAAAAAATATTTTTCCTTCCATGCTCGGTCTTATTTGGAAGTATTTGGGCGCCTCCTAACCTTGCTCTTCAAGAGAAATTTCCTTTTTTTCATACCTGGTTTTATTTTGAATTACTTGGGCACCTCCTAGTCTTCCCCCCAAGCTTTGCTCCTTTCTTTTCATAGCTTGGCTCTTATGGAAACTCCTTGGCCGCTCCCTTGAATTGTGGATCCCAGATTGTCTTCTCCTTAAGTGGTGCATGAGAGAAGGGACTTGCTATCTTGTGGTGTGGGGACCAGAGATACAGGATGGAGATGTGGCACCCCCTGGACTCAGGCGTGTGGCTGGGAGTGTGGCTAGGAGTGTGGCGTCCACTTGCTTGGCCTTGGGAGAAAATGTGACACCCAGGTTGAAGTCCTAGACCACTACTGAGTCAACATGACTCAACAAAAATAAATTGCAGGGAATACAGACTCAAGCTAAAATTGAGTTGATCAAGTCAACCCTTATTACAAACCAGAAAACCCTAATTCTTCGGGCAAAGTCAATCAGAGATCCAGATGGAGCCCTGAAGTCTTCTTCTGAGTCTGGTGCCCGCACCAATTCTCTCGGGGTGGGAGAAACTCGACCCTATCAAGTAAGGCTCAAGTTGGCTCTGGTATCTCTCCAAGTGGTCTGGATCCAAATCTTGTAGTTCTTCTCGGGAGATCCAAGAGTCATCAGAGTCTGGCCTTCCTTGCCAGCGGACCAGGTATCTTTGGTATCCTCGATTACGAGTAGAGATAACCTCATCATCCAGGATCTTTTCAATTTGCTCTTTCCTCACAGGCCAGTTTGTTGGTGGACACAGGATCGGGATCACTCTAAATAATAGGATTAGGTTCAAAAGGCTCACTGGGAATCACAGTTGGCTTCCTATTCTCTACTAGGTCTGTAATGTTGAAAGTAGAGCTATTGCCTAGTTCTGGAGGCAACTCGAGCACATAGGCATTGGATCCTACTCTCTTCACTACTCTAAATGGTCCAGCTCCTCTAGCATGTAACTTTCTAACGGTTCCAGGAGAAAACCGCTCAGGCCTTAACCTAATCATTACATAGTCTCTCTCAACAAAAGTTTTGACTCGTCTTTGAGAATCAGCCAACTTCTTATAAGTTTCATTACTTAAAGTTATTTTGGCATGAATTTCTTTATGCAAGTCCTTTACATGCTATGCAAGTGCATCAAGAGACTTGTGTGTGTGGGCTAATAGTGAAATCAGATCAAGTGGTGTGTGAGGCTTGTATCCATGAACAATTTCAAAGGGACTCTAGCCTATAGACCTATTGATCGAAACATTGAATGCAATATCAGCCCTGGACAAAATACAAATCCCAATTCCTGGTGCTCTCAATCAAACCAAAATCTGAGTCAAAGCCTAGTAAAGGGTCAAGAAAAACTAAACTAGACTGACGACGCATTCCTAAAGAATGGACTTTATTCCAAAGGAACCCTAGGTCTAAACCTAACAAACTACGGCTCTCTAGGTTTGACCTTGGGTTGGAGGATGGCATGCAGAGCATGAAAACTTATCATGGGTGCCTAGTAGGTGCCATAAGGTCTTCCAGAAGTAGGTGGCAAACCTAATAGGTTCTGACACGTGGTTCACTCTAAAGACTTCGACAAAGTATACTTGGATGGTGTAAGAAGCATTGGAAGTCCTAGAGAAAGGGAGGAGATATGAGGTGTAGTCTCGAATTACCTGTTGACTAAAGGTGGTGACCTGAAGGTTTGAATGGTGATCTATGAGTGTCAACTGGTCATCCTTACAAAAGGAAAAGTTTGCTACTCCCAGGAATGGATCAAGAGATGGTTCGGGAAGTAGCCTAGGACATGTGATTGCAACAGTTAAAGTTTGTTCTTTAAGCAAATAATGATCCATTTTCTCAAGAACTGGATTGAAGAAGGGCCTATGGATGATGACCTCAAGACTTGAAATTTGACATATAGGTGCAGAAAGGTATACTCTATAGAAGGGTAGGTCAGTCATGCGAAGGAAGGGGTCTGGGGTCATAAGGAGGACTTCTACAGGACTGGATGAATCAATCCGCTCAAGACAAGGATGTTCAACTGATATTACGGGAGAGACCTTAGTGGCTGGGCATGGGACAAGGTCCAATTGTATGAGGCTTGATTCAGTCATCCTAAGGAGAGTGGTGCGGGCACCAGACTCAGAAGAAGACTTCAGGGCTCCATCTGGATCTCTGATTGACCTTGCCCGAAGAATTAGGATTTTCTGGTTTTGTAATAAGGGTTGACTTGATCAACTCAATTTTGAGTCTGTAATTTTGTCATTTCAATTTTTGTTGGGTCATGTTGACTCAGTCCAAGTCCAAGGCCCAGGTAGGTGTCATTCCCTTTGCCATAGGGCACCATATTTTTCAGCTACAAGTGGGTGCCACACTCCCTGCCACATCTCCATCCAGTGTACCTTGGTCCCCATGCCTCAAGTAAGCAGGTTCTTTTTCTTGCACCACTTGGGAGAGAAATCCATCAAGATACCTCAATCCAAGGAGGAGACAACTTCTTTCCAGATAAACCCAAGCCAGGATGGCAAGAATTTTTCTTGAAGAGAGGATCAAGGAGGTGCCCCACAATGTTCCATAAAAATCCAAGTTATAAAAGGGAAGAGAGCATGTCTTGGGGAGAAAATCAAGGAGGCACCCAAAAGTCTCCAAAAGTGCCAATGCCATGAAAGGAAGAAGTCTAAACTTGTGGAGCAAGACTAGGAGGTGTCCAAATGAGCCAAACCATGAAGGGAAAATCCTTGATTCATGGAGAGATACTAGGAGACACCCCCATAACCTGCCATTTGGAGCTGATTTTCAAGTTTTCTTGGAGTTTTTGGGCTGCCCACTCATGGAAGGAGTCTTGGAAAGAAAATTTGATGCCTAAAGTATGGGTTAGTCCTATTAGTCCCACATGGAAAATGTATAAAATTTTATTTCTTTGTTATGTCTATATATTCAACTCTATGTAACTATTGAATTTAATGATGAATGAAATCAATTTCTTTGTGAGAAACTTTATGTTTCTCTCTTCCGCACTTGTATTCAAGTGTTGAGCTTCGTGAGGGAGTAAATCCGGGTTCCCTAGGAACCTTGAGGGGGTGTGAGATCTCCAATCCCAAAACTCTAGCTTAGTCCACCCATCTCTACTCCACCACCACCAAACCCTAATTTTCCATCTACATCCCACGGCCCCTCTTCCACATAGAGGCCGGCCACCAGCATCCAGGTTCAGATCAACTATTTCAACTACAGAGCAAGTTAAAGAAGAGTCAGATCAGTATCAAGATCTCCGGAACTTCTACATCCAACAATCTTCATTAAGTCCTCAGGTCAGTGTCTTTCTTTGAGTTTCTGGTTCTTTTTTCTTTTGTTCTTCTTCTTCTTCTAGATCCTGAGTTCGAGAAGGAGGCCAACCTTTCCATAGGACTACAATCCGAGGATCCATTGCGAAGATACCCCGTCTCCAAGGATCCTACAATTTGCTCGAGAGTGTCCTCCAATTGAAGCAACGAGAGATATCACTGCTAGGTAACAAGAACCTTCCCTTCTCACTTTGTCTGTTTCGTTGAAACTCAGAGCAAACCCTAGATTTGGGGATTTTTCAATCCCCAGCGATCCTACTTTTGAGTTACTCTGATAATCCACTCCTTTTAATTATGCTCTCTGTCATTTCTTAGTTTCTTTCAACATTAGTTTATCTTTCCTTTGAGTCAAAGCCGACTTCTGAAAATATAAAAAAAAATAACAAAAAAAATATATTAATTTTAATTTACTTCCGCATCGCATCATCTCTTTCGTTCTGCATCATTTTTGGTATCAGAGCCCTGTCTAGGGTTCTTGCTTGTGTGATGTTTTTTTTTTCGTTCCCTTTTACTTTTGCTGCCTGGAGTAGACTCCCCTGGCCATCCGGTCCTAGGAACAAGCGAGACGCAAGCCTCCTCCTCCCATTCCACGGGGGTTCCTAGGGCGTGTAGGGGTGCCGCTGGGTTATAACTTCTGGGCAGGGATTGTAAACGGGACACACATTCTGTTTTCTGCCAGTAACTACCCTGTTATCCGAATTGTTTCTCCCTACAAAAAAATCCAAATTAAGTAATTCTTATTTTTCTGGAACCAGTATAATTGAAAGTAATTTATATTAAATTTTAATGATTTATTAATTTCTTTAGATTTTCTGAGATCAATTTTACTGTGTTCTATTTTCTTTATTTTCTGCAAGCTGTTTTTATTTGAGTGTGCATAAATTGAATCTATCTTAAGGGCACTGAAGTTGTAACATAAGGGGAGGATTGAGACCCTCTCCTTAGCCCAAAACCACCTCCCGTGCATTCGAACCTAAGCCTTAATCTTAAAATTAATTAGATCTAATTTGCCCTAGTGGGCTAGGGACACCAACAAGTCGGGTCTAGGCTAGTGAGTCAGTTTGTCTAGTTACTCTGTGTGTGCTTTGTACTCAGTGTCTAGAACTGTGGTTTAGGGATTCTATCTCGAAGGGCTTGTGTGCTTGTCCGCCTACCTAGCCAATCACTGATTGGTGTCTAGGATTGGCAATTAGGGACCTAACACTTCCCTTACACCTGCCTGGCTGAGTCCCGAGTTACTACAGGCTAGCTTGCCACTCTGATTGGGCATCTAGTTTGGGCTCTAGGTCTAGTTAGCCCGTAGTCATTTCAGTTGAGTCTCATTTGGTATGCTTGCATGCATGATCATGTCCACCCGGAACGGAGTACCCTACCAACCTGGTCAAACCCAACCTGATTTAGAGGCCATGATTAGAACTCTTACCAAAAGTATGATCAAATTGAGTCAGGATATGAATGAGGGTTTTGCCCAGTTTAGAGACCGAGCCCAGGGACTTGAGAAACATAGACATCAAAATTGGACCCCTGATCCAAAATTTAATAGGCCCCACCTCACCCATGCCAGGAGCCTAGGAGGACCTTATACCGTGATCCCGAGCATAACCCTAGGAGCCTATATCCATACTTGGTTGACTCAGAAAAGGGACCTGTTAGGAACACCGAACCTTATGCACCCACTTTTGATGGAAGACAAGAGACATATATTAAGTGGGAAGAACAAATGGATCGATATTTTGAGTGCACTAACATATCGGAATTAGGACAAGTTAGGTTGGCCAAAACCAAGTTCACCAAACATGCTAGGTCGCATTGGTATGCTATTGAGCGTGAGTGTTATCAAAGAAAAGAGGAAATATATACTTGGAGAGATATGAGAAGTAAGTTGAGAGATAGGTACCTAGGTAGATCCTATGAGAAAAGACTTTTAGACCAATGGTACCAATTTCAACAAGGTAATAGGCCTGTGTCTAAATATATTGAGGACTTCCAGTGGTATGACATGAAATGCAATACCATTGAGACCGAAGCTCAGATCACATCGAGGTTTAGGGTTGGGTTACACCCAGACATTTATAGGAAGCTATGCCTTGAAAAGACCAATAAGTTAGACCGAGCCTACCAAGAAGCCCAAGACTATGAGTGGTCTTTAAGATATAACCAATCAAGTACTTTGGACTTAAAGCCAACCTCTACCAACTTGAGTCAAGTTCCGATTGATCCGACACCCGTAGTGAACCAGACTCTTGTTTGTCAATTCCCACTTGTGTCACCTCTTGACCAGAAGGATAACACTGAGAAGGAGTTAGGCATGGTCATCCCAAAATTAGTTGACCCGACTAGAGCCGTACTTAAAGAGGAATCAAAGGAGAATAGGTTAGAACCTTTCAGTGAGATTGAGGAAGAAATATATGAGCCTGACATAAGTTTGATAGATGAATATGAAGAAGAAGAATTTGAGGATATCTCTCCCGATAATTCAATTAACCAACTCCTACCTAATGGGGTTATTGAGGGGACCCCTGCCACTCAAGGAATTCAGGAGCTAACCCTAAGAGAAGACCCTTTTGAGGAAGTTCAGGAAGAGGAAATTACACCCAATGAAAGTTTAAGTGAGAATACCCCTGAACTCATTGAGGAATCCAAAGAAGATACCCCTGAGTCAAATCTGGTAGAGAAGTGTGAAGAAGGAAGGGGTTTACAAGAATTGCCCATTGGAAAGGTCCAAGAACAAGAAAAAGACAGTAGCTTAGAGGACTTTCTAGATAAACATTCCAAAGACCTTCCTGATAACCTTCCACCTTCTAGGAGCACCCAGCCTACCCTAGAACTTGCACTTGTAGACCCTCCTAGAGCAAATCATGAGGTTTGGATGAGTGCACCTATAGAACAATGTCCTCATTTTAAGGTCGTCATGAATAACCAAGGTATGTTTCTTGTTTCCTATAAGCCACCTCAAAACTCTGATTCTTATTTCCTACCCTTCCCTAAATCTTCTCATGTTTCTAGAGCTATGGGATTACACTTTACTGAGATTTCTAGGTTGCAAGACTCCTTAGAACCTATTAGGTTTGCCACCTACTTCTGGAAGACCTTATGGCACCTACTAGGCATCCATAATAAGTTTTCATGCTCTGCATGCCCTCCTCCGACCCAAGGTCAAACTTAGAGAGCCTTAGTTTGTTAGGTTTAGACCTAGGATTCTTTTGGAATAAAGTCCATTCTTTAGGAATACGTCATCAGTCTAGTTTAGTTTTTCTTGACCCTTTACCAGGTTTTGGCTTAGATTTTGGTTTGATTGAGAGCACCAAGAATTGGGATTTGTATTTTGTCCAGGGCTGAAATTGCATTCAATGTTTCGATCAATAGGTCTATAGGCTAGAGTCCCTTTGAAATTATTCATGGATACAAGCCTCACACACCACTTGATCTGATTTCACTATTAGCCCACACACACAAGTCTCTTGATGCACTTGCATAGCATGTAAAGGACTTGCATAAAGAAATTCATGCCAAAATAACTTTAAGTAATGAAACTTATAAGAAGTTGGCTGATTCTCAAAGACGAGTCAAAACTTTTGTTGAGAGAGACTATGTAATGATTAGGATAAGGCCTGAGCGGTTTTCTCCTGGAACCGTTTACATGCTAGAGGAGCTGGACCATTTAGAGTAGGGAAGAGAGTAGGATCCAATGCCTATGTGCTCGAGTTGCCTCCAGAACTAGGTAATAGCTCTACTTTCAACATTACAGACCTAATAGAGTACAGGGAGCCAGCTATGATTCCCAGTGAGCCTTTTGAACCTAATCCTGTTATTGAGAGTGATCCCGATCCTGTGTGTCCACCAACAAACTGGCATGTGAGGAAAGAGCAGATTGAAAAGATCCTGGATGATCAGGTTATCTCTACTCGTAATCGAGGATACCAAAGATACCTGGTCCGCTGGCAAGGAAGGCCAGACTCTGATGACTCTTGGATCTCCCGAGAAGAACTCCAAGATTTGGATCCAGACCTTTGAGAGAGATACCAGAGCCAACTTGAGCCTTACTCGACAAGGTCGAGTTCCTCCCACCCCGGGAGAATTGGTGTGGGCACCAGACTCAGAAGAAGACTTCAGGACTCCATCTGGATCTCTGATTGACCTTGCCTAAAGAATTAGGATTTTCTGGTTTTGTAATAAGGGTTGACCTGATCAACTCAATTTTGAGTCTGTAATTTTGTCATTTCAATTTTTGTTGGGTCATGTTGACTCAGTCCAAGTCCAAGGCCCAGGTAGGTGTCATTCCCTTTGCCATAGGGCACCATATTTTCCAGCTACAAGTGGGTGCCACACTCCTTGCCACATCTCCATCCAGTGTACCTTGGTCCCCATGCCTCAAGTAAGCAGGTTCTTTTTCTTGCACCACTTGGGGGAGAAATCCATCAAGATACCTCAATCCAAGGAGGAGACAACTTCTTTCCAGATAAACCCAAGCCAGGATGGCAAGAATTTTTCTTGAAGAGAGGATCAAGGAGGTGCCCCACAATGTTCCATAAAAATCCAAGTTATAAAAGGGAAGAGAGCATGTCTTGGGGAGAAAATCAAGGAGGCACCCAAAAGTCTCCAAAAGTGCCAAAGCCATGAAAGGAAGAAGCCTAAACTTGTGGAGCAAGACTAGGAGGTGTCCAAATGAGCCAAACCATGAAGGGAAAATCCCTGATTCATGGAGAGATACTAGGAGACACCCCCATAACCTGCCATTTGGAGCTGATTTTCAAGTTTTCTTGGAGTTTTTGGGCTGCCCACTCATGGAAGGATTCTTGGGAAGAAAATTTGATGCCTAAAGTGTGGGTTAGTCCTATTAGTCCCACATGAGAAATGTATAAAATTTTATTTCTTTGTTATGTCTATATATTCAACTCTATGTAACTCTTGAATTTAATGATGAATGAAATCAATTTCTTTGTGAGCAACTTTGTGTTTCTCTCTTCCACACTTGTATTCAAGTGTTGAGCTCCGTGAGGGAGTAAATCTGGGTTCCCTAGGAACCTTGAGGAGGTGTGAGATCTCCAACCCCAAAACTCTAGCTTAGTCCACCCATCTCTACTCCACCACCACCAAACCCTAATTTTCCATCTACATCCCACGGCCGCTCTCTTCCACATAGAGGCCGGCCACCAGCATCCAGGTTCAGATCAACTGTTTCAACTATAGAGCAAGTTCAAAGAAGAGTCAGATCAGTATCAAGATCTCCGGAACTTCTACATCCAACAATCTTCATTAAGTCCTCAGGTCAGTGTCTTTCTTTGAGTTTCTGGTTCTTTTTTCTTTTGTTCTTCTTCTTCCAGATCCTGCGTTCGAGAAGGAGGCCAACCTTGCCATAGGACTACAATCCGAGGATCCATTGCGAAGATACCCCGTCTCCAAGGATCCTACAATCTGCTCGAGAGTGTCCTCCAATTGAAGCAACGAGAGATATCACTGCTAGGTAACAAGAACCTTCCCTTCTCACTTTGTTTGTTTCGTTGAAACTCAGAGCAAACCCTAGATCTGGGGGTTTCTCAATCCCCAGCGATCCTACTTTTGAGTTACTCTGATAATCCACTCCTTTTAATTATGCTCTCTGTCATTTCTTAGTTTCTTTCAACATTAGTTTATCTTTTCTTTGAGTCAAAGCCGACTTCTGAAAATAAAAAAAAAAATAACAAAAAAAATACATTAATTTTAATTTACTTCTGCATCGCATCATCTTTTTTGTTCTGCATCAGAGAGGATCTACCATAGGGTGGGCAAACTTAAACAGTTCAGTGCAAAGATCTTCAATTGGTACTTGGGGAATGACTGTCATTAGAGGGTACGATCTGATAGCTCGGGCTAACACTATGAGTTCTTCCTGGGGGTATTTGACTAAAGGAACCTGATTCTCACAAATCTTTTGAATTTCTGAACTAGGTCCTACCACTTGGTTGCTCTCCAAGGTCTCCTTAGGTAAGGAACCAATAGTATCAATGTCACATTCTTCAAGTTCTTCCCCCTCATATTCATCAACTAGACTCAAGCGAGCATCATATACTTCCTCCATGCCATCTTCAATGGGTTTCGGGTCAGTAGTAATCGGGTCAACTGATTCTGGGCTTGTCATACCTAACCTTTCTTCCTCACTGGTAGGCTTGGGTTCTCCCTCATTAATGTCATCCTTAGGATTCTTACCACTTAGCTGTGCACAAGCCAGTCCTATGCATGGGCACTGACTAGATTTATGGCCTCTTTCTCTACAAAACCAACATTCTTGCGATATAGGAACCTGGGTCATTCTGGGTTTCAAGCTAGTAGAGACCTTACTTGGGTATGGGTGTTGATCTAAATGGTTTGATCTAGAAGACTTGGGTTGTTGAGTGACTGGTCTAGAATATTGTAAGGACCTCTCATAGACATGATCCACACTATAGATATCATGGTTAGGCTTCCAAAGGTTATGCTCGGGATCACGGCATAAGGTCCTCCTAGGCTCCTGGCATGGGTGAGGTTGGGGCCTATTAAATTTTGGATCAGGGGTCCAATTTTGATGTCTACGTTTCTCAACTACTTGGACTCGATCCCTAAGCTGGGTAAAATTCTCATTCATATCCTGACTCAATTTGTTCATACATTCAGTAAGAGCTCTAACCATGGCCTCTAAATCAGGTTGGGTCTGACCAAGTTGGTAGGGTACTCCATTCCGGGTAGACATGATGATGCAAGCAAACACACCAAATGAGACTCGACTGAAACGACTATGGGCTAACTAGACCTAGAGCCCAAATTAGATGCCCAATCAGAGTGGCGAGCTAGCCTGTAGTAACTCGGGACTCAGCCAGGTAGGTGTAAGGGGAGTGTTAGGTCCCTAGATGCCAATCCTAGACACCAATCAGTGATTGGCCAGGTAGGCGGACCAGCACACAAGCCCTTCGGGATAGAATCCCTGAACCACCGTTCTAGACACTGAGTACAAAGCACACACAGAGTAACTAGACAAACTGACTCAACACTAGCCTAGACCCGACCTGTTGATGTCCCTAGCCCACTAGGGCAAATTAAGTCTAATAAATTTTAAAATTAGGCTTAGGATCGAATGAGTGGGTGGTGGTTTTGGGCTAAGGAGAGGTTATCAACTCCTCCCCTTATCTTAGATGTTCAAATGCCCTTAAGATGAATTAGGAGATGATCACTCAAAAAATTGAATTGCAGAAACACGGAAATAGAGTTGCAGTAATTTAACTCTCAGAAATTTTATAGAAACCAATAAATCACAGGAAAATTAAGTAAAATAGATTCAATTATACTGGTTCCAGAAAAACAAAAATCATGCAATTTGAAGTTACCTGCAATGAGAAACAATTCCAGTAACAGGATAGTTACAGACTAAAAATAGAGTGCTTCCCCTGTTTACAATTCCTGCTACGAAGTTGTAACCCAGCAGATCCCCTACATGCTCTAGGAACACCCCGTGGAATGGGAAGAGGAGGTTTGCACCTCGCTTTATTCCTAGGACCGGATGTCCTGGGGAGTCTACTTCGAGCAGACAAAGTAAAAAGGAGAGACACTCAAACAAGCAAACACGACAGAAACCCTAGACAAGGCTCTGATACCAAAAATGATGCAGAACGAAAGCTCTGATATCAAAAATGATGCAGAACAAAAGAGATGATGCGATACGGAAGTAAATTAAGAATAATTATTTTTTTGTTATTTTTTTTTTAATATTTTCAGAAGTCGGCTTTGACTCAAAGGAAAGTTAAACTAAATTGAAAGAAACTATGTAATAATTGAAAGCACAATTTAAAGAAACTAGGTTATCAGAGTAGTTCAGAAGTAAAGGATCGCTGGGGGTTGAGAAACTCCCAGACCTAGGGTTTCGCTCTGAACTTTCAACAGGACAGAAGTAAAGAGAAGAGAAGGGTTACAGACCAGGCAGTGATCTTCACAAAGTTTAGTGGAAGGACTCTCTTGAACAGATTGTTGGATCCCCGGATTCAGATATCTTTGCAATGGATCCTCCAATACTGGTCCTTTGGTAGAGTTGGCTTCTCCTGAACTCAAGATCTGGGAAAGAAGAAGAACAATTTATGGAACCAGATACTCAAAGAAGGATTTACCAGATAGAAGAACTTGAAAGTTGATGTTGCTGAAGTCCTGATTCTCCTGGATGCTGATATGGCTTCCTCTGGGATTTGCTCCATATTCGAAGCAGCCGAACTGGACCTGGATGATGGTGGTCGGCCACTACTTGGAGAGAGGGGCTGTGAGAGATGGGATAGGCTAGGGTTTGGTGGAATGAAGAGGATGATGGACGGCTAGGGTTTGGAAGTGAAGTGGCTAACCTAGGATTTTGGGGTTGGAGATCTCACACCTCCTCAAGGTTCCTGCGGAACCCGAATTTACTCCCTCATGGAGCTCAACACCTGGATGCAAGTGCGGAAGAGAGAAACATAAAGTTGCTCACACAAAATTTGAATTCATTCATCATTTTCTTTTAAAACTTACAAGAGGGGTTTAATTTATAGGACTTTACAAGAGAGTAGGGTTTTACATCTTCTCATGTGGGACTAATGGGGGTGATCTTCAAATTAGGTTTGTAGGATCAATCCACACACATATGGCCAGCCAAAAGGTTCCAAAAATGCTGATTGGTGGCTTCAAAAGGAAAGTGGGTGCCGCCTCCTAGCCTTGCTCTTCAAGAAAAAATATTTTTCCTTCCATGCTCGGTCTTATTTGGAAGTATTTGGGCGCCTCCTAACCTTGCTCTTCAAGAGAAATTTCCTTCCTTTCATACCTGGTTTTATTTGGAATTACTTGGGCGCCTCCTAGTCTTCCTCCCCAAGCTTTGCTCCTTTCTTTTCATAGCTTGGCTCTTATGGAAACTCCTTGGCCGCCCCCTTAAATTGTGGATCCCAGATTGTCTTCTCCTTAAGTGGCGCATGAGAGAAGGGACCTGCTATCTTGTGGTGTGAGGACCAGAGCATACTGGATGGAGATGTGGCACCCCCTGGACTTAGGCGTGTGGCTAGGAGTATGGCTAGGAGTGTGGCGTCCACTTGCTTGGCCTTGGGAGAAAATGTGACACCCAGGTTGAAGTCCTAGACCACTACTGATTCAATATGACTCAACAAAAATAAATTGCAAGGAATACAGACTCAAGCTAAAATTGAGTTGATCAAGTCAGCCCTTATTACAAACCAGAAAACCCTAATTCTTCGGGCAAGTCAATCAGAGATCCAGATGGAGCCCTGAAGTCTTCTTCTGAGTCTGGTGCCCGCACCAGTTATTCTGATGCTAACTTTGCTGGGTGTAAATTAGATAGAAAAAGTACTAGTGAAACTTGCTAATTTCTTGGAGTTAGCTTAATCTCATGGTTTAGCAAGAAACAAACTTCGGTTGCATTATCTATAGCTGAGGCTGAATATATTGCAGCTGGAAGTTGTTGTACTCAAATCTTATGGATTAAGCAATAACTTGAAGATTTTGGAATCAAATTAATTAAGGCACCCATAAGATGTGATAACACAAGTGCTATAAATTTGACTAAAAATCCTGTTTAGTACTCTAGGAGTTAGCACATTGAAATTAGACACCATTTTATTAGAGATCATATTGAAAATAATGATGTTTTGCTTGAATTTGTGTGATTGAAATGCAGTTGGCTAACATTCTGACCAAACCTCTTCAAGAAGATAGGTTCTATATGATTAGAAGAGAATTATGGGTCATTAATCCTTTTGATTGAATTTTTTATCTCCTTATGATCTTTCAATTTCTCCTTGAAATTATCTGATTAAATATTCTTCAAAATCATGCTTAATCACTCGTAATCTCTTGAAATCAATTTCTCTGATTTTTTGTGATTTTTTCCATTTTTTTCTGGATTTTTGTCGAAGTGTTGACACTTTCAAGTCGACACTTGATCCATAGTCGTGAGTCGACACTTGACCAGCAGGAATCCAAGAAGAAATAGGGAAACCGTTCACTTTCTTCCCACTTTTTTCCCAAATCCCTTGAGCCAACTTACCTAAAAACTATTTCTCAACATCCATTTCACTCCAATCACTGTTTCAATCAATGGATTTCTTGTTTGAACCTCTTTCCCTCTCATTTCTCATTGTTCTTTATTATTTTTCTCATGGTTTTATCGTGAAATCCCTATGTTTTCTCCACACATTTGTCTCTTTCTTGTTTTTTTGGAAATGGATCCCCGAAAGCAAGTTATGAGGAGACCTCGTCCATCAGTTCAGGAGGTCGAGCGATGCACAAAAGCACAACATAAGGATCCAGCAGAAGTGGAGCCCCAAGTCTAGCCAGACATTCCAATCAGACCACCAGTTCTTGCAAATGATAAGTTGGCCTTTAAGGCCATAGTTGGAGGACATTGGATTGACTTTGAGTTCCTGGACCAGTATCATTTTTGGATTAGATAGTGGCTGAGGGATGCTGGGTTGCCACATTTTTACACTTTATCTAGGAGATTTTACCCTGGCTTGATTAAGGAATTGTATGGATCACTAGCCAACAGAATAGATGGGTGGATAGTAGTGATATGAGGTATTGAGGTCCTACTTACTGCAGAGATACTAAGCCAAGTATGGCAGATACCTATGAGAGGATCAGTAGTGGACTCTTTAGTGGATCACATGAGTGGACTCTGGTGTATCTTCGAGTCAGATGATCTTCCAGAGGGAGCCACTGTAGTTGCATCCAGACTCTCGCCCAAGATGAGACCGTTACATCATATTGTCGCCCGGATTCTTCTGCAGAAGACCAGGCGTTTCGACTTCATCACAGAACGAGAGCTGATGGTTATGGTATCTCTAATTCAGCACACTCCAGTATGCCTCCAAATTTTTAATGGTGCATCTGATAACCGAGGCTGCTTCGAGTCGGAGACTGTGCTTGTCCTATGGCATGGGCTTGACTATCTTATTCAGGGCATATGGAGTCATTATAGATGGAAAGCTATTGTGGCACACCGGATGAGATCAATCCCTCCTGGACCAAATACAACGCCTCAAACACGAAGCATCGTGAAGACACTATAGCAGAAGCAACTAGCCTAACATCAACCCTATACAACCAATCAAAGAAGATAGGGGCAACGAAGATCCAAATAAGTAGTATATCAAGATCAAGAAGAAGTTTTCGGGAGAAAACAAGGGTTTAGTATATTGTCAGCTATCAGAATAAGTTATAGGACCTCTTGGAAAACTCGAGAATTCTCTCTCTCTCTCTCTCTCTCAGCGCCAAGACTGTACAATATATATATCCCTAAGTTAAACCAAACCTAGCCCCTTAAACAAACTCCCAACTAGCACAGCATCAAAATAGTGAACCCGTCATCCAAGTCGACTTGCAAGGTTCGAGTCGGCTCATCCAGACCACTCCTTCTTCTATTCTGAGAATTCGAGCCAACTCCAGCAAACCGAGTTAACTCATCCAAAGTGTCTATGTACCTACTTTGAGAACTAGAGTCGACTCTGGGAAACCGAGGCAACTCGATACTGGTACATCACCCAAACCTCCCATGCTGTGCCACCAACCGAGTCAACTCGAAGGACCATCAAGCTGACTCGAATAGATAGATTGAACAAAAAACATGGAAAAACTCAGTCTATCACCTAGGACTCTTACCGGACTCACTCCTAGCCCTAGTTACATCATAACCAACATGGCAAAGACCCAAAACTTGACTTTAGATGCCTTGGATACACCACACGAGACTCAACAATCTCCATCTTGGTGTTTTAAGGCTTCGGTCAACTCCATCTTATCCATCAACCGCATCAATCCCATACACTTGTGAAAGCTGTCCATTGGAAGAACCTTCATCGGTGCATCAGCTGGATTCTCCTTGGTATAAACCTTCCCCAGCTCCACCTTGCCTTCCTCCACCACCTCTCTAATTCGATGGTATCTGATATCGGTGTGCTTTGTCCTGGCATAATATACTGAATTCTGTGCAAGTAACAATGCACTTTGGCTATCACAATACACCTTGACAGCCTCCTGTTTGCAGCCCATCTCCATAGCCAATCCCTTCAGCCATAGAGCCTCATTTGCTACCTCCGTGATGCCAATATACTCTGCTTCAGTGGTGGATAACACCGTTATAGGCTGCAAACAAGACCTCCAAGACATAGGTCCTCCATTCATGCTGAATATGAAACATGTTATGGAATGATGGGTATCCACATCTCCACCAAAGTTTGCATCCACAAAGCCTTCCATCTGCCCCTGAGAAACCTTGGCTATGTTAGAGTGTTCCACAGCACCTCCTTGCTATCCATAGCAGATGCCCACTCTAACTGATCCCACCAAGTATCTGAAGATCCCCTTCAGTGCTTGCTAGTGTTCCTTGCTAGGCTGTGCCATAAATTTGCTCACCTGACTCACTACATGGGCTAGATTTGGCCTACAACACACCAAAGCATACACTAAGCTTCCCACGCCAGATGAATAAGGCACCCTTTCCATATCCTAAGCCTCCACCTCAGTCTGTGGTGACATACTCTTCGAAAGTCAAAAATGTCCTGCAAGTGGCAGAACTACTGGTCTGGCCCCCTTCATTCCAAACCTCTCCAGTACCTTTTGAATGTATCCTCCATGAGATAAATACAACAACTTCTTAGCTCGATCTCTGAAAATCTTCATGCCTAAAATCTTTCGTGCAACCCCCAAGTCCTTCATCTCAAACTCCCGAGATAGGCTTGCCTTCAAATCCTGCACCGTCCTCTTACTCTTGCATGCTATCAGTATGTCATCTACATACAAGAGTATATATACCTTGGATCCATTCTCTAGAGATTTTATATACACACAAGAATCAAAATTGCACCTGAAAAGTCCAATGCTCCTCATGAAGGTATCAAACCGCTTGTACCATTGCCTCGATGATTGCTTCAACCTGTACAATGATTTCTTCAACAAGCATACCTTCTTCCTTGACCCAGGCTCCCTGAACCCCTATGGCTGCTCCATGTAGATGCTCTCCTTAAGATGTCTTTGGAGAAATGCTATCTTCACATCCATCTACTACAGCTCCAAATCCTGAGTTGCTATAATGCTTAGAAGCACCCTGATAGACGTATGCCTGACAATAGAAGAGAAGACCTCAGAATAGTCAATGCCTTCTTTCTGTGAGTACCCCTTGGCTACCAACCTAGCCTTGTACCTCACTCTAACTTGTTCTGAATTTCCCTCCTTCCTTGTAAAGATCCATTGGAGCCAATGGGTCGACTCCCTCTTGGTAGATCAACCAGCTGCCATGTCTTGTTCTTCCGAAGTAAGTCCATCTCCTCCATCACGGCCTGCATCCATGACCTCGCATCTGAACTATCCATGGCCTCCTCAAATGTCTCTGAATCTCCACTGGCAGAGATGAGAGCGTATGAGATGGTCTCATCTATGCCATACTGCACCGGTTTTTGAATGTTCCTCTTAGGCTTGTGCAGTGCTACACCTCTTGGGTTGTCCTGCAAATCTACAGTTTCTAGCTCCTCCTGCACATCCTCCTGGTCAAAAGTCCCCCCTCGCAGATCCTCCACATGTGTGGGAATATGATTGCAACTCTCCACCTTAAAGTGAACCTGTTTCAAGGCTGAAACTGATGGCTCATCTCCCAACTGCAAAAAATGTGATCTGCTATCCTCCACAGACCTGTCGACTCCATTTGCAACACCAGGCTTTTTTAGAAGGATCCTCTCATTGAAGATAACATTCCTATTGACTGTGGACCACTGAAAGTGAGGATCCACCAGTAGGTAACTTATCACGCCCTTGGGTATCCAATGAATACCAGCTTGCATGACTTTAGGTCCAATTTATTCCTTTCGGCTCCCTCCACCGGTGAATATGCTAAACTGCTGAAAACTTTTAGGTGACCAAGCTCCACCTTCTTCCCACTCCAGACCTCCTCTGGAATGCCTCCATCAATCCTTCTATTTGGGGACCTGTTTACAAGAAAACAAGAAAAGATAATAGCATCACCCCAAAAAATCTTGGACAGTGATGCTTGCAGCCTCAAGCTCCTGGCCTTCTCTGTCAGTGTCCGGTTCATCCTTTTAGCTACACCATTTTGTTGGGGAGTCATCTTCATTGTGAATTGGTGTTTGATACCATTCTCTTCATAGTAGCTTCTAAATTCAAAGCTTGTATACTCTCCTCGATTGTCAGACCACAGGTACTTGACTGATTTTCTTGTTTCCTTTTTCACTTCAGCTCTCCAGGCCTTGAACTGGGTACATACCTCTGATTTTTTCTTGATCAGATATGCCCACACCTTCCTAGAGAAATCATTAATAAAGGTAACAAAGTATTTTGCTCCACCCCTGGCTGATATGGGTGTCGGCCCCCATACATCTGAGTGAACTAACTCCAAAACACCTTCACTCTGCTTGGTACTCTGGGCAAATGTTACTTTATGCTATTTGCCATAAATGCAAGGCTCACATAGATCATCTCCCTCTTTCCTAAGTGATGGAATTAAGCCCTTCTTGGAGAGTTCCATGAGTCCTCGGTCACTCATGTGATGCATCTGATTGTGCCATAGCTGGTAGGTAAGCTGCTCCTCCTGTGCTACAACATGGATCTCCGCACTATCTATAACCACTGAGCCTTCCATCCTATAAAGGTTGTTGCTCAGTCTTCTTCCTCTCATCACCACCAAGGCACCCTTGGTTATCTTCAAGTATCCACTACCTGATGAACAGCTAAAGGCATACCCCTACTTTTCCAAATAACCTAGGGAAATCAGGTTCTTCTTCAGCTCTGACACATGCTTGACATTGGTAAGCATTCGTATGACTCCATCATACATTCTTACTTTGATTATACAAACATCATTAACCTTACATGGGTAATCATCCCTGAGACTCACACTTCCACCATTTGCTTTGGCATAAGAAGCAAACCAATTCCTGTGTGAAGTGTAATCAAAAGAACAGGCTGAATCCAATGTCCATTCACTGTCATACTCCATGGCTCCATCTGATACAACTAGTAAATCACTTTCACTATCCTTAGATGAATGTGCACCACTCCCACTGATCGAATCTCCTTTGGAAAAGCCCTTTCCCTTCTCATTCTTCAGAAGTGGATAGTTTCTATTCAGATGACCAGGCTAATGACATTTAAAACACTTCCAGCCCTGCTGACTACCTCGAGACTTGCACCTACCTTTTGATTTTCCTTGAGTCCTTTCCCTTGGCCTTCCTTGCCTCTCATTCATAGCAAGAACCTCTGAACTCAAACTTCCTTTGCATAGCTTTTCTCGCTGGTCGTTAGACCTAAGAACTCCAACCACCTCTTCGAAGTTTAAGGTCTCTTTTCCATACACCAAAGTTGTAATGAGACAGTCATATGATACTGGAAGCGAACATAGCAACAGGAGAGCTCTATCCTTCTCATCTATCTTTACATCAAGGCTCATAACATCCGAGCATACTTGATTGAATTTCTAGATATGACCAATCAAATATCTTCCCTCAGGCATTCGCAAGCTGTACATCAGTTTCTTTAACCATAACTTGTTCATCATATTCTTGCCCAAGTATGTGTTCTCCAACTTTTTTCAAAGATCCTTCATCGTGGTTTCTCCACTGATCTTAGGTAAAACCTGATCAACCAAGCACATCCTGATTATGCTGAAAGCTATCTCCTCCAGTTCCTCCCATTCTTCCAGACTAACTTTCTCTGGCTTCTCCCATACTAACACCTTGTAGATCCGGTTCTATATGAGTAGATCCTTCATCCTTTGCTGCCAAAGGGTGAAGTTTTCCTTGCCATCAAATTTTCCAAAATCTTCCTTTATATTGCTAGATGCCATGTCAATAGATCTGATAAAAAATAACAGCACCAACTACTCACCTTGATGCCTTGATCAAAAACTATTCCGCACTGATCCCAGCAGCGATCTTCTTTCCTTCACGCATCCTAGGGCTCTGATACCAAATATTATGGCACACCGAATGAGATCAATCCCTGCTGGACCAAATACAATGCCTCAAACTTGAAGCACCATGAAGAGACTATAGCGAAAGCAACAAGCCTAGCATGAATCCTATACAACCAATCAAAGAAGATAGGGGCAACAAAGATTTAAACAAGTAGTAAATCAAGATCAAGAAGAAGTTTTTGAGAGAAAACAAGTGTTTAATATATTATCGCCTATCAGAATAAGTTACAGGACCTCTTAGAAGACTTGAGAGTTCTCTCTCTCTCTCAGCTAAGAATGTACAATATATATATCTCTACGTTAAACCAAACCTAGTCCCTTAAACAAACTCCCAACTGGCATAGCATCAAAATAGTGAACCTGTCATCCAAGTCGACTCGCAGGGTTTGAGTCAGCTTGTCCAGACCACTCCTTCTGTTCTGAGAATTCGAGCTGACTCCAGCAAACCGAGCCGACTCGTCCAGAGTGTCTATGTACCTGCTTTGAGAACTAGAGTCGACTTCGGGCAACCGAGCTGACTTGATACTGGTACATCACCCAGATCCCCCATGCTATGCCACCAACCGAGTCGACTTGAAGGACCATCGAGCTGACTCGAATAGATAAACTGAACAAAAAACAAGGAAAAACTTAGTCTATCACCTAGAACTCTTACCAAACTCACTCCTAGCCCTAGTTACATAATGAACAACATGACAAAGACCCAAAACTTGACTCCATATACCTTGGATACACCACACGAGACTCAACAAGATCCATATAGACTGTTACTACATATGGGATGTCTACGATGAGAGATCCCTCCACAGGATGGGTTTTCATCTAGTCAGTGATGGAGGACTAACTAAATGCAAGATGAAATGATGCAGGTGATTTGTTCCTTTGTGAATTTTAGGATTTTTTTATATGTTATGGATTCCCAAAGACAAACGAAGAGTAGATCTAGGGATTCAATAATAATAAGAACTACTAGCATGTGAATTAGCCCCTAAACAAGGATAAAAGGAGGACCCCGGATTAAGAAACCCTATAGGACTTAGCTCTCAGATCAATACCTACTTAGAAGTTAGGGTGGCAAACCTCAAAGATCTGAAGCGCTCGATGTCAAGATCACTCACTCTGGCGGATGTGGCCTAGATGATCGAGCCTTCAACCCCGTGGATGCGCCGGCTTGCTATCCGAAGGTCTCGATGGCAAAGGCAACCGACTCCTTGTTCGTGTCACCTGGAGGACCTGCGGGCATTCAAGAAGAGTTAGGATTTGATCAAAAAGAAAACAAATAGAAGAAGGGATGGAAGTTGATGTGGGGATGGTGGAGTTCTTCTTGCTAGGTGCCTGGTTGAATGATTCCAATGGACCCGGACTCGAAGTTGGAGGATGGAGTTGCGGAAGAGATGGTAACTTGAGGCCTCACACCTCTCGACGCCTGAAGGCGAAGGTGGTCCCTCACGGAGATTGACGTTCCTAGTGAACGAAGGCAACTAAAAAGAATTGGCTCTCAAAAGACTTAGATTTTCGTTCATCATCAATTAGCCTTACAAAGGAGGGGTAAGGTCCCTTTTATAGGCACCTTAGGATCCCATTTAAACTTCAAATGAAAATTACAAATCTTTTCTTGATGGGGCGCCCAAAAATTCAAAAATTCTTCCTTCTTGGCCGACCATGAATGTGGCTTGATGTGAGGCTTGGTTTAAGGCTTGTGTCCTCCTCCTTTCCTTGGTTGTGCTTCCACCTTTGGTATAAGGCATGATATGGGGAGTGGGAATGGTGCGGGCACCAGACTCAGAAGAAGATTTCAGGGCTCCATCTGGATCTCTGATTGACCTTGCCCGAAGAATTAGGGTTTTCTGGTTTGTAATAAGGGTTGACTTGATCAACTCAATTTTAGCTTGAGTATGTATTCCCTGCAATTTATTTTTGTTGAGTCATGTTAACTCAGTAGTGGTCTAGGACTTCAACCTGGGTGTCACATTTTTTTCCAAGGCCAAGCAAGTGGATGCCACACTCCTAGCCACACTCCCAGCCACACTCCCAGCCACACGCCTGAGTCCAGGGGGTGCCACATCTCCATCCAGTGTGCTCTGGTCCCCACACCACAAGATAGCAGGTCCCTTCTCTCATGCGCCACTTAAGGAGAAGACAATCTGGGATCCACAATTCAAGGGGGCGGCCAAAGAGTTTCCATAAGAGCCAAGCTATGAAAAGAAAGGAGCAAAGCTTGGGGAGGAAGACTAGGAGGCACCCAAGTAATTTCAAATAAAACCAGGTATGAAAGGAAGGAAATTTCTCTTGAAGAGCAAGTTTAGGAGGCACCCAAATACTTCCAAATAAGACCAAGCATGGAAGGAAAAATATTTTTTCTTGAAGAGCAAGGCTAGGAGGAGCCACCCACTTTCCTTTTGAAGCCACCAATCAGCATTTTTGGAACCTTTTGGCCGGCCATATGTGTATGGATTGATCCTACAAGCCTAATTTGAAGATCCCCTTCATTAGTCCCACATGGGAAGATGTAAAACCCTACTCTCTTGTAAAGTCCTATAAATTAAACCCTTCTTGTAAATTTGAAAGTAAACTGATGAATGAATCCAATTTATGTGTGAGCAAACTTTGTGTTTCTCTCTTCCGCACTTGCATCCAGGTGTTGAGCTCCGTGAGGGAGTAAATCCGGGTTCCTTAGGAACCTTAAGGAGGTGTGAGATCTCCAACCCCTAAATCCTAGGTTAGCCACTTCACTCCAAAACCCTAGCCGCCCATCATTCTCCTCAATCCACCAAACCCTAGCCTACCCCACCTCCCACGGCCACTCTCTCCAAGTCAAGGCCGACCACCAGCATCCGGGTCCAGTCCGGATACTTCAGATTCAGAGCAAATTCCAGAGGGAGCCAGATCAACCTTTAGGAGAATCCGGATTTCAGCAACATCAGCTTTCAAGTTCTTCAATCTGGTAAATCCTTCCTTGAGTATCTGATTCCATCACTTGTTCTTCTTCTTTCCCAGATCTTGAGTTCAGGAGAAGCCAACTCAGCCACAGGACCAGTATTGGAGGATCCATTGCGAAGATATCCAAATCCGAGGATCCAACAATCTGCTCGAGAGAGTTCTTCCACCAAACTCTGTGAAGATCACTGTCTGGTCGGTAACCCATCTCTTCTCTTTACTTCTGTCCTGTTGAAAGTTCAGAGCGAAACCCTAGATCTGGGAGTTTCTCAACCCCCAGCGATCCTTTACTTCTGAACTACTCTGATAACCTAGTTTCTTTAAATTGTGCTTTCAATTATTACATAGTTTCTTTCAATTTAGTTTAACTTTCCTTTGAGTCAAAGCCAACTTCTTAAATATATATAATAATAATAATAAATATTAATTTTAATTTGCTTCCGCATTCCACATATTCATTCTGCATCATTTTTGGTATCAGAGCTTTTGTTCTGCATCAATTTTGGTATCAGAGCTTTTGTTCTGCATCAATTTTGGTATCAGAGCCCTATCTAGGGTTTCTGTATTGTTTGCTTGTTTGAGTGTCTCTCCTTTTTACTTTGTCTGCTCGAAGTAGACTCCCCAGGACGTCCGGTCCTAGGAACGAAGCGAGGTGCAAACCTCCTCTTTCCATTCCATGGGTGTTCCTAGGGCGTGTAGGGGATCCACTGGGTTACAACTTCGTAACAGGAATTGTAAACGGGGGAAGCACTCTGTTTTTAGTCTGTAACTATCCTATTGCAGGAATTGTTTCTCATTACAGATAACTCCAAATTGTGTGATTTTTTTTTTTGGAACCAGTATAATTTAAACTATTTTTCATAATTTTCTTATGATTTATTGGTTTCCATGAAATTTTTGAGAATTAAATTACTGCAACTCTATTTCTGTGTTTCTGCAATTCAATTTTTTTTGAGTGATCATCTCCTAATTCATCTTAAGGGCATTTGAGCATCTAAGATAAGGGGAGGAGTTGATAACCTCTCCTTAGCCCAAAACCACCACCCACTCATTCGATCCTAAGCCTAATTTTAAAATTTATTAGACTTAATTTGCCCTAGTGGGCTAGGGATATCAACAAGTCGGGTCAAGGCTAGTGTTGAGTCAGTTTGTCTAGTTACTCTGTGTGTGCTTTGTACTCAGTGTCTAGAATGGTGGTTCAGGGATTCTATCCCGAAGGGCTTGTGTGCTGGTCCGCCTACCTTGTCAATCACTGATTGGTGTCTAGGATTGGCATTTAGGGACCTAACACTCCCCTTACACCTGCCTGGCTGAGTCCCAAGTTACTACAGGCTAGCTTGCCACTCTGATTGGGAATCTAGTTTGGGCTCTAGGTCTAGTTAGCCCGTAGTCATTTCAGTCGAGTCTCATTTGGTGTGTTTGCTTGCATCATCATGTCTATCCGGAATGGAGTACCCTACCAACCTGGTCAGACCCAACTTGATTTAGAGGCCATGGTTAGAGCTCTTACTGAAAGTATGAACAAATTGAGTCAGGATATGAATGAGAATTTTACCCAGCTTAGGGATCGAGTCCAAGTAGTTGAGAAATGTAGACATCAAAATTGGACCCCTTATCCAAAATTTAATAGGCCCCAACCTCACCCATGCCAGGAGCCTAGGAGGACCTTATACCGTGATCCCGAGCATAACCTTAGGAAGCCTAACCATGATATATATAGTGTGGATCGTGTCTATGAGAGGTCCTTACAATATTCTAGACCAGTCACTCAACAACCCAAGTCTTCTAGATCAAACCATTTAGATCCACACCCATGCCCAAGTAAAGTCTCTACTAGCTTGAAACCCAGTGTGACCCAGGTTCCTATATCGCAAGAATGTTGGTTTTGTAAAGAAAGAGGCCATAAATCTAGTTAGTGCCCATGCATAGGACTGGCTTGTGCACAGCTAAGTGGTAAGAATCCTAAGGATGACATTAATGAGGGAGAACCCAAGCCTACCAGTGAGGAAGAAAGGTTAGGTATGACAAGCCCAGAATCAGTTGACCCGATTACCACTGACCCGAAACCCATTGAAGATGGCATCGAGGAAGTATATGATGCTGGCTTGAGTCTAGTTGATGAATATGAGGGGGAAGAACTTGAAGAATGTGACATTGATACTATTGGTTCCTTACCTGAGGAGACCTTGGAGAGCAACCAAGTGGTAGGACCTAGTTCAGAAATTCAAGAGATTTGTGAGAATCAGGTTCCTTTAGTCAAATACCCCCAGGAAGAACTCATAGTGTTAGCCTGAGCTATCAGTTCGTACCCTCTAATGACAGTCATTCCCCAAGTACCAATTGAAGATCTTTGCACTGAACTGTTTAAGTTTGCCCACCCTATGGTAGATCCTCTCCTTAGGATGACTGAATCAAGCCTCATACAATTGGACCTTGTCCCATGCCCAGCCACTAAGGTCTCTCCCGTAATCTCAGTTGAACATCCTTGTCTTGAGCGGATTGATTCACCCAGTCCTGTAGAAGTCCTCCTTATGACCCCAGACCCCTTCCTTCGCATGACTGACCTACCCTTCTATAGAGTATACCTTTCCGCACCCATATGTCAAATTTCAAGTCTTGAGGTCATCATCCATAGGCCCTTCTTCAATCCAGTTCTTGAGAAAATGGATCATTATTTGCTTAAAGAACAAACTTTAACTGTTGCAATCACATGTCCTAGGCTACTTCCCGAACCATCTCTTGATCCATTCCTAGGAGTAGCAAACTTTTCCTTTTGTAAGGATGACCAGTTGACACTCATAGATCACCATTCAAACCTTCAGGTCACCACCTTTAGTTAACAGGTAATTCGAGACTCCACCTCATATCTCCTCCCTTTCTCTAGGACTTCCAATGCTTCTTACACCATCCAAGTATACTTTGTCGAAGTCTTTAGAGTGAACCATGTGTCAGAACCTATTAGGTTTGTCACCTACTTCTGGAAGACCTTATGGCACCTACTAGGCACCCATGATAAGTTTTCATGCTCTGCATGCCATCCTCCGACCCAAGGTCAAACCTAGAGAGCCGTAGTTTGTTAGGTTTAGACCTAGGGTTCCTTTGGAATAAAGTCCATTCTTTAGGAATGCATCGTCAGTCTAGTTTAGTTTTTCTTGACCCTTTACTAGGCTTTGACTCAGATTTTGGTTTGATTGAGAGCACTAGGAATTGGGATTTGTATTTTGTCCAGGGCTGAAATTGCATTCAATGTTTCGATCAATAGGTCTATAGGCTAGAGTCCCTTTGAAATTGTTCATGGATACAGGCCTCACACACCACTTGATCTGATTTCACTATTAGCCCATACACACAAGTCTCTTGATGCACTTGCATAGCATGTAAAGGACTTGCATAAAGAAATTCATGCCAAAATAACTTTAAGTAATGAAACTTATAAGAAGTTGGCTAATTCTCAAAGACGAGTCAAAACTTTTGTTGAGAGAGACTATGTAATGATTAGGTTAAGGCCTGAGCGGTTTTCTCCTGGAACCGTTAGAAAGTTACATGCTAGAAGAGCTGGACCATTTAGAGTAGTGAAGAGAGTAGGATCCAATGCCTATGTGCTCGAGTTGCCTCCAGAACTAGGCAATAGCTCTACATTCAACATTACAGACCTAGTAGAGAATAGGGAGCCAGCTATGATTCCCAGTGAGCCTTTTGAACCTAATCCTGTTATTGAGAGTGATCCCGATCCTGTGTGTCCACCAACAAACTGGCATGTGAGGAAAGAGCAAATTGAAAAGATCCTGGATGATTAGGTTATCTCTACTCGTAATCGAGGATACCAAAGATACCTGGTCCACTGGCAAGGAAGGCCAGACTCTGATGACTCTTGGATCTCCCGAGAAGAACTAGAAGATTTGGATCCAAACCTCTTGGAGAGATACCAGAGCCAACTTGAGCCTTACTCGATAGGGTCCAGTTCCTCCCACCCCGGGAGAATTGGTGCGGGCACCAGACTCAGAAGAAGACTTCAGGGCTCCATCTGGATCTCTGATTGACCTTGCCCGAAGAATTAGGGTTTTCTGGTTTGTAATAAGGGTTGACTTGATCAACTCAATTTTAGCTTGAGTCTGTATTCCCTGAAATTTATTTTTGTTGAGTCATGTTGACTCAGCAGTGGTCTAGGACTTCAACCTGGGTGTCACATTTTCTCCAAAGGCCAAGCAAGTGGACGCCACACTCCTAGCCACACTCCCAGCCACACGCCTGAGTCCAGGGGGCGCCACATCTCCATCCAGTGTGCTCTGGTCCCCACACCCCAAGATAGCAGGTCCCTTCTCTCATGTGCCACTTAAGGAGAAGACAATCTGGGATCCATAATTCAAGGGGGCGGCCAAAGAGTTTCCATAAGAGCCAAGCTATGAAAAGAAAGGAGCAAAGCTTGGGGAGGAAGACTAGGAGGCGCCCAAGTAATTCCAAATAAAACCAGGTATGAAAGGAAGGAAATTTCTCTTGAAGAGCAAGGTTAGGAGGTGCCCAAATACTTCCAAATAAGACCGAGCATGGAAGGAAAAATATTTTTTCTTGAAGAGAAAGGCTAGGAGGCGCCACCCACTTTCCTTTTGAAGCCACCAATAAGCATTTTTGGAACCTTTTGGCCGGCCATATGTGTATGGATTGATCATACAAGCCTAATTTGAAGATCCCCTTCATTAGTCCCACATGGGAAGATGTAAAATCCTACTCTCTTGTAAAGTCCTATAAATTAAACCCTTCTTGTAAATTTGAAAGTAAATTGATGAATGAATCTAATTTATGTGTGAGCAAACTTTGTGTTTCTCTCTTCCACACTTGCATCCAGGTGTTGAGCTCCGTGAGGGAGTAAATCCGGGTTCCCTAGGAACCTTGAGGAGGTGTGAGATCTCCAACCCCTAAATCCTAGGTTAGCCACTTCACTCCAAAACCCTAGCCGCCCATCATTCTCCTCAATCCACCAAACCCTAGCCTACCCCACCTCCCACGGCCACTCTTGTTGGGAATTGTGTCCCAAAGCCAATCGCCAGGGTTGTAGGCGGTTGAGCTAAGTATTGTATTTTTTCAATAAATTAATAAAATATTATTTTTGGCAGCTCATCACATATTGAATTTCCCTGAAATGAACTCTTTCCTATGTGATGAAGTCCTTAGGACTACACTGACTTCGATACAGAGAGGATGTATCGAGTGGTCCTTAAACCCGGTTCACAACCAAAGGATATATTGTACTGGACGGCAATATATCAAGTATAGGTTGTTGTAGTTCACATCGTTTGGTTGTCCTCTTGACCAAATGAGTGTGGTGACACTGATGTAATCTGCAAGTGGGATATATGTGATATCTCATTGAACATGACTCCATGCAGTCCCTTTCTGCCAAAGGGATACTCACGATTGGATATGGGTATAAGTGTCCCTCTGACCTGAGGTCATCGCGGTAGCTTGCAAGCAACTCCCTGTGCTTTGGTGCCGGACTACCCGGATTTTTAATCCAGTGACGGAAGGTTTCTGGGTACAGGCAAGTACTTGTGGAGCAGTGATGGACCAAGATGGAATTGACCTGTCCAAACAAGTTTGGATTGAATGTCTCGCAGTATCTCAATTTAGCAAATCCTCGGCCGGGGTAGCCCTAGTGAAGAGTCACTGGGCTTGCGAGGTTGAGACACGTAGTCGACTGACTCAGTCTGGGTTGGCAGCCCAATCTCAGTCGTCCTGAGCATTTGAGGTCAAAGGGATGAATTATATGGTAACCATATGCCAGAGGTTCGATAGTTTGCTCCCGCATCTTCGACCTATCCGGACGCCGGGACCCATTGCTAGATGGTTTCCTGTGCTGGTACTAGAATTGTTCTAGTGCTACCGTTTAGGTTCGAACCTATGAGGTCACACGCCACAGAGGAAAACTCTCCAATCCGGATACCAATTACGATTGAGAATCGTCTCGGTTTTATGGTCACAGTAGTATTTTTGAACACTCATTTTTCCCTTCTTGTCCGTGTCTGAGTCAACAAAAAATTGTTCCGGGTTGATCAGGACTGCGCCAGGATTTTTCTGAATCAGTTTTGAACTGATTCGGAGTTCGTTTCGGCCTCCAATTGGTTGCGAACCAATTGACCCAATTTTAATTGGGCTTGGACCAGGTTCAATTGGATTGAACCACCGTTGGTTAATTTGAACCAATAGGTTTGAACCAAATTGGTTTAATAGGATTGAACCAAGAATTAAATATTTGGTTTGAACCGGTTTATTGAACCAGCATTTACCCCATCAACCGTTTACACGGTTATTTGCTGGAATTTCTATCGATGGAAGGCCAAAAGAAACAAACGCTGGACTTTTCTCCTCCCTCCACCGCTGGAATTAACTTTTGTTAATGGCTTTTAATCCCGTTTAATTATTTGTTAATGGGAATTATGTAACCGGCTCTCTCTTCCACTCCCGTCTCTCCATCTCCCTCATCCCCTCTGCAGCTTATTTAAACCAACAGCAACAAACTCCATCTGCCCCCCCCCTTGTGTTTGAAGTGTTGGAATATTAGCTTTTGTTACTCCACCGTGAGAAAAGAAAACACCGAGAGAAGAAATTTTTCAAGGCAAATTTTTGAGGGGTTGTGAGATCACCTCATTGGGTACTTGTAGAGCTGTTTTTGGGAGGGAGTAAGGGAGAGTCCAAGGTTTTCTTCCCATTGTTTGAGTGCTCTTTCCCTGCTGCAGCAAATTTTGTTTTGCTGCAGCAATCTGTGATCGTGAAGCTTCTTCCGGCGGCTAGCACCGCGCGTGGAGAGAGATCGGAGAGCCCCGGGCGTGTCTCCCCTCTAGAGGGAGTGTCCATCTACTCCTCGGAGCAAACCACGCGAACCGGGATCGCTCCGGTTGCCCGAAACCCATCAACGAAGACAGCTACTCTGATCTGCTGCCATTTTCGTGCAGCAGACTTCGGCGATTTTTCTTGATTTTTTGGCTTGGTTTTTCTTGCAGAAACCAGTGCCAAATCGAAGAAGACTTCCTCAAGAATCTACAGCTCAAATTTGGAAGCGATTGAAGGTCCGGAAGGCGGCGTTCCGGGGACTTTTCGGAGACCCTGTTTTCAGCCCAAGGTGGAAGACGACTGGAATAACTTTATTCCAGTTATTCCAGTCTATTCCAGGTTTATCCTGGGCTTATTCCAGCCTGGAATAAGGTATGTTTTTTGGGTTTTGTTTTTCATGCATGAGTAGATCTAGATATGCATTTATAATATTTTATAAACATTACATGCCCATGTTACAACATGTTTATACTCTTTACATGCTTCCTGATTATGTTAGATCCTGGTTGGAGCATTTTTCCGCTATGCAAATATAAAATCGTTTTAAAATACAAACCTGCTCCCTGGTATTGCATGCTTAGCGTAGGCACTTGCTAACGCACCTTTTTTACTTTCAGTGGTATCAGAGCCAGGTTGCCTTTGTAACATAATCTTGATGCATGTTAGATTAAAAATAGTTTAATCTATTTTTGTATCCTGATAGTACTTTTAGGAACCTAGTTGAGACCTTCACCATGACCGTGTGTCTTTGACACGAATCGGATCATCTGTGTTGGCCTTTTCAGAAGGATCCTTTAAGGAAATCTCAGAATTAAAATTGTTTTAGCTTAGATACAATTTTGACATGTATTGGGCCATGAAATGTTTATAAAATAAAATCTAGAAATGATGCATGATGTAATGTGAAAAATATTTTACATTGACACTTAATTAAAAATGTTTTGATTAAATGTATGGCTTAAATCATTAGGTTTATGAAATCTAAGTTGACATGAATAAGCCATTTTGGGTTAATTGGGTTAGTTATCTAATTGGGTCCTTAACTGGGTTAGACCTAGGTTTAGTTGAACCGGATAAAAGAAGACTAATCAAAATTGATCAAGGTACTTCTTTAGAACTATCTAATAGTTAGAATAGTTGATCCGTTCATCTAAAATGGATCCAATTAGTGGCTCTGTGGACGCCCGAGTCTTTAGGCAAATCTGATCGGGTCTGGTAAACCGACTGGTGTCGAGGTAGGTTTGGCAATAGTGATCATGGTTGTATGAGGCTACCTCTTTCCTGGCCAACTTGGTTGGTGTCTAGGAAAGATGGTTAATGGCGGATACTCACCCATGATCTCACCTACCTGGCTAGTCGAGTTAACCAGAACTGATTGGAAAAGCTCAACGACTCGAGTTAACCCATGTCACCCAGGTTGATCGGTCTGACTGATCAAATAGGTGCCCATGGATCAAATGTTGATTTATATCAACCCTCTTGGAATCTGATTGATTCAGTGGGAGGATGATCCATGTCCTTACCTTTATTCTTCTGTCACAAATAATTAAAAATCCTCTAAAATTATTAGGTCCTTAAAAAGACTAAGTCAAGGAGTTGACAGTGTCTTAGCCTCCCATTAAGTTAGATAGAAATGTGTCCACTAGCTTGGTGTGCATCGGCAGTTCCATAGAACGGGTGTACATCCGGCGACTGGAATTTCTATCTGATCGATGATGGTTCAGTGCAACCTCCTTAACGGGACCAGGTGGGCCGGCCATAGTCGGGCTTGGTCTTTAGTTAGCTGGAAGCATTGGATTAGTCATTTTAATGGTTGGACCTAACCAGAGACCCGCAATAGGAGGCCCCTAGGCCGATTGGGGTGTTCTCTGAGGCAAAATAAAATACTGAAAATTGTTTAGGGAAACAATTGGTTTACGAACCTACCTTTAGGCTCGTATGGGTGAGCCGGCCATAGTCGGGCTCATGCGTGGCCTATTGGATTTCAGTACCCACTTGAAAAAGTGTTTTCACGGATTGGAGTTAGAGGCTACCAATCTGAAAAATTAGTGGGAGAAACCTTTAGACTAAAGTCCAAGTCTTTTGGTTAATTTATTAATTCATACACTAATAGGTCTAATTTTCTTTTCAGATGTCTTCAAACTTGTCGCTCCGGTCACTTCTCGATAACGAGAAGTTAAAGGGTCACAACTTCGATAGTTGGTATCGAAAGTTGAGAATAGTTCTGGAGCACGAACGGATCCTGTATGTGATAACGGATCCAGCACCTGAAATCCCTCCCGCTAATGCACGGAGTGCAGTCAGAGATGCTTATTTGAAATGGGTCTCTGATCGGACTACTGTCCGTTGCATTATGCTAGCGGCGATGAACGACGAGTTCACTCGCAAATTCGAGGAGGCCCAACCTGATGAAATCCTTCAAAAGTTGAAGGAATCCTTCGGCACCCCGGATGATGTAGAATGGTACAAAGTATCTTGTGCCATCTACAACTCCAAGATGCCGAATGGCGGATCAGTCACTGATCATGTATTGTACATGATCGAGCTGATTGAAAAACTGGGCAAACTCGGATGCCCCTTGCACGAGCAGCTCGGCAAGGATGCGATCCTGAATTCTCTTCCCTCCTCCTATCTTGACTTTCTTGATCATTACAGAATGAACAAGCCTGCAGTAAACTACCATGGTCTTTTGGGATTACTGCAGACTTTCGAGAAAGACCACCAACTTAATAAGGGGGTGGTGAATTTAGTGGGAGGTAGTAGAGGTCGTCGTCCCTTTAAGAAAGGGAAGAAGAAAATAAATAAAAAGGGAAAGAAGGTGCAGAATGCTCCTGGCCCGAGTCAGACCAGGAAGTTTAAGGCTGATCAGTCTTCTGCAGAGTGCTTCCACTGCAAGAAGAAGGGACACTGGAAGAGGAACTGTCCTCTTTATATAGCATCCCTTGATCCGAACAGGCCGAGAAAGCAGAAGTCTGCTGAACAAGGTATTTATATGATAAGACCTTGTAATTACTCAATTGTTGATACTGCTAACTGGGTATTGGATACTGGTAGTCCAATTCATGTTTGTAATTCGTTACAGGGACTTCAAGTTAGAAGAAGATTTGAAGATGGAGAACATTTCTAAGCGTCGGGAATGGAAATCGTGTTCCAGTACTGGCGGTTGGAGTCCTGCGTCTTGTCTTTGAGTCTTGTACTGTCGAACTAGTCGACTGTCACTATTGTCCTAGTTTCATTATGTGCATAATCTCTGTAGGTCTTTTGGCCAGTTGTGGTTTTGAACTATCAATGAAAGGAGATTTTTGCAATGTTATTTTGAATAACTCTGTTATAATGAAAGCTAGATTAAATAATGGCATATACGTACTATCAAGGCCTGTTAGTGTAATGTACACTTCTAGCAAACGTCCAAGGTTAGATAATGTCAACGATTTGTATCTTTGGCACTGTAGGCTAGGTCATATTAACCAAAATAGGATAAACAAGATGCGAGGAGATGGACTTCTCGAGGTCAGTGATTCTGAATCACTGCCTACTTGTGAATCCTGTTTACTTGGTAAAATGACCAAGTCACCTTTTATTGGAAAAGGTGAACGAGCTACAGAACTTCTAAGTCTAATACATACTGATGTATGTGGACCGATGACAGTAAGTGCTATAGGAGAATACAAATATTTCATTACTTTTACAGATGACTTTTCAAGGTTCGGTTATGTCTTTTTAATGAGACATAAGTCTGAGTCGTTTGAAATGTTCAAACGATACCGTAATGAAGTAGAAAAGCAAACTGGAAAAAGTATTAAAACCCTTCGATCTGATCGAGGTGGCGAATACTTATCTGGTGCTTTTTTGACATATCTTGAGGAGAATGGAATTCTCTCTCAGTGGACTCCTCCAGGAATACCACAGTTGAATGGTGTGTCCGAAAGGAGGAATCGAACCTTGTTGGACATGGTTCGATCCATGATGGGCTTTGCAACTTTGCCGCTATCCTTTTGGGGATATGCGCTTCAGACAGCCTGTTACTTATTAAATAATGTTCCAAGTAAATCTGTTGTCTCCACTCCGTATGAGATGTGGAATGGACGTAAACCATCAATCTCACACCTTCGGGTCTGGGGTTGTCCGGCTTACGTAAAGCGTTTAGACTCAGACAAACTTGGTCCTAGGTCTGATCGGTGTTTATTTGTTGGTTATCCTAAGGAAACCAAAGGGTATTTCTTCTATTTGGAGAATGAACAAAAGGTGTTCGTTGCTCTTAGAGCTATCTTTTTGGAAAAGGAGTTCCTTGGAGAAGGAACTATAGCCTCTAAGATTGAACTTGATGAAGTTCAGCCAATAGAAGAACCTACACACTCTAAGGACATCGTAGAACCGGCTGTGATTGAATCATACCCAGAACCCATTAGGAGATCCGGTAGAATACCGCGTCAGCCGGACAGATACTACGGTTTCTTGGTCCGGGATGGAGATCCCATTGAGCTCGATGAGAACAATGAGGATCCGATCACCTATATGGATGCACTTCAGAGATCTGACTCTGAGGCATGGCTTGGAGCCATGCGATCCGAAATGGAGTCCATGGAAATCAATAATGTTTGGACATTGGTTGATCTGCCTGAAGGAATAAAACCCATCGGGTGTAAATGGATCTTCAAGAGAAAAAGGGGCGCAGATGGGAAGGTAGAGACCTATAAAGCCCGTCTGGTTGCCAAGGGGTATCGTCAACGATATGGTATCGATTATGATGAGACTTTTTCCCCTGTGGCAATGCTCAAGTCTATTCGGATCATGCTTGCTTTGGCAGCATATTTTGATTACGAGATCTGGCAGATGGATGTCCGAACCGCTTTCCTAAATGGGGAGCTGGAAGAAGAGGTGTATATGATACAGCCTGAAGGGTTCACATCCACAGATGAATCAAAAGTATGTAAATTGCAGAAGTCCATCTATGGACTCAAGCAAGCATCTCGAAGTTGGAACTTACGGTTTGATAGGTGTATCAAATCGTACGGCTTTGTTAAGAACGGAGAAGAACCGTGCATCTATAAATGGGTCAATGGTTCTGTGATTGTATTCCTAGTACTGTATGTTGACGACATTCTCTTAATCGGGAATGACGTCGCAGCATTACAAGGAATAAAGGTCTGGTTATCATCTCAGTTCTCCATGAAGGACTTGGGTGAAGCTTCTTACATACTAGGTATGAAGATCTATAGAGATAGATCCAAGAAGCTTTTGGGACTGTCCCAGTCTACGTACATAGACACCGTGCTGAAACGGTTCAGCATGGAAAATTCCAAGAAAGGCTATCTTCCGATAGGTTCTGGAATTACTCTTTCCAAGAAGGATTGTGCGACAACTCCTGAGGAAAGAGAGCGCATGAGTAGAGTACCTTATGCTTCTACAGTAGGCTCTATCATGTATGCTATGACTTGTACTAGACCAGATGTGGCATACTCACTAGGAGTAGTGAGTAGATACCAGTCTGACCCAGGTGAGGCGCATTGGAAGGTGGTTAAGTCCATCCTCAAGTATTTGAGAAATACTAAAGATCAATGGCTGATTTATGGAGAACCTGACTTGAAACTTGTGGGGTACACTGACTCTAGTTTCCAGTCAGATAGAGATGATAGCAAGAGTGTGTCAGGGTTTGTTTTTACCCTGAATGGAGGAGCGATCTGCTGGAAAAGTTCCAAGCAGGCAACTGTTGCAGACTCGGTATGCGAAGCAGAATATATTGCAGCATCAGATGCAGCAAAGGAAGCTGTGTGGTTGCGAAAGTTCCTTGGAGAGCTAGGGGTGGCACCTTCCCTAGATGGTCCTGTTCCGGTGTACTGTGACAGCACTGGAGCCATTGCTCAAGCTAAGGAGCCAAAAGCTCATCACCGCACCAAGCATATCCTGCGGCGCTACCACCTCGTACGAGAGATCGTGGAACGAGGCGACATCAATCTTCTGAAGATCGATGGAAAAGAAAATCTGGCCGACCCTTTCACTAAAGCCCTCGGAATAAAAGAGTTTGACTATTGTAAATGGGAAATGGGTATTAGATACTCTTCTGATTGGCTTTAGTACAAGTGGGAGTTGTTGGGAATTGTGTCCCAAAGCCAATCGCCAGGGTTGTAGGCGGTTGAGCTAAGTATTGTATTTTTTCAATAAATTAATAAAATATTATTTTTGGCAGCTCATCACATATTGAATTTCCCTGAAATGAACTCTTTCCTATGTGATGAAGTCCTTAGGACTACACTGACTTCGATACAGAGAGGATGTATCGAGTGGTCCTTAAACCCGGTTCACAACCAAAGGATATATTGTACTGGACGGCAATATATCAAGTATAGGTTGTTGTAGTTCACATCGTTTGGTTGTCCTCTTGACCAAATGAGTGTGGTGACACTGATGTAATCTGCAAGTGGGATATATGTGATATCTCATTGAACGTGACTCCATGCAGTCCCTTTCTGCCAAAGGGATACTCACGATTGGATATGGGTATAAGTGTCCCTCTGACCTGAGGTCATCGCGGTAGCTTGCAAGCAACTCCCTGTGCTTTGGTGCCGGACTACCCGGATTTTTAATCCAGTGACGGAAGGTTTCTGGGTACAGGCAAGTACTTGTGGAGCAGTGATGGACCAAGATGGAATTGACCTGTCCAAACAAGTTTGGATTGAATGTCTCGCAGTATCTCAATTTAGCAAATCCTCGGCCGGGGTAGCCCTAGTGAAGAGTCACTGGGCTTGCGAGGTTGAGACACGTAGTCGACTGACTCAGTCTGGGTTGGCAGCCCAATCTCAGTCGTCCTGAGCATTTGAGGTCAAAGGGATGAATTATATGGTAACCATATGCCAGAGGTTCGATAGTTTGCTCCCGCATCTTCGACCTATCCGGACGCCGGGACCCATTGCTAGATGGTTTCCTGTGCTGGTACTAGAATTGTTCTAGTGCTACCGTTTAGGTTCGAACCTATGAGGTCACACGCCACAGAGGAAAACTCTCCAATCCGGATACCAATTACGATTGAGAATCGTCTCGGTTTTATGGTCACAGTAGTATTTTTGAACACTCATTTTTCCCTTCTTGTCCGTGTCTGAGTCAACAAAAAATTGTTCCGGGTTGATCAGGACTGCGCCAGGATTTTTCTGAATCAGTTTTGAACTGATTCGGAGTTCGTTTCGGCCTCCAATTGGTTGCGAACCAATTGACCCAATTTTAATTGGGCTTGGACCAGGTTCAATTGGATTGAACCACCGTTGGTTAATTTGAACCAATAGGTTTGAACCAAATTGGTTTAATAGGATTGAACCAAGAATTAAATATTTGGTTTGAACCGGTTTATTGAACCAGCATTTACCCCATCAACCGTTTACACGGTTATTTGCTGGAATTTCTATCGATGGAAGGCCAAAAGAAACAAACGCTGGACTTTTCTCCTCCCTCCACCGCTGGAATTAACTTTTGTTAATGGCTTTTAATCCCGTTTAATTATTTGTTAATGGGAATTATGTAACCGGCTCTCTCTTCCACTCCCGTCTCTCCATCTCCCTCATCCCCTCTGCAGCTTATTTAAACCAACAGCAACAAACTCCATCTGCCCCCCCCCTTGTGTTTGAAGTGTTGGAATATTAGCTTTTGTTACTCCACCGTGAGAAAAGAAAACACCGAGAGAAGAAATTTTTCAAGGCAAATTTTTGAGGGGTTGTGAGATCACCTCATTGGGTACTTGTAGAGCTGTTTTTGGGAGGGAGTAAGGGAGAGTCCAAGGTTTTCTTCCCATTGTTTGAGTGCTCTTTCCCTGCTGCAGCAAATTTTGTTTTGCTGCAGCAATCTGTGATCGTGAAGCTTCTTCCGGCGGCTAGCACCGCGCGTGGAGAGAGATCGGAGAGCCCCGGGCGTGTCTCCCCTCTAGAGGGAGTGTCCATCTACTCCTCGGAGCAAACCACGCGAACCGGGATCGCTCCGGTTGCCCGAAACCCATCAACGAAGACAGCTACTCTGATCTGCTGCCATTTTCGTGCAGCAGACTTCGGCGATTTTTCTCGATTTTTTGGCTTGGTTTTTCTTGCAGAAACCAGTGCCAAATCGAAGAAGACTTCCTCAAGAATCTACAGCTCAAATTTGGAAGCGATTGAAGGTCCGGAAGGCGGCGTTCCGGGGACTTTTCGGAGACCCTGTTTTCAGCCCAAGGTGGAAGACGACTGGAATAACTTTATTCCAGTTATTCCAGTCTATTCCAGGTTTATCCTGGGCTTATTCCAGCCTGGAATAAGGTATGTTTTTTGGGTTTTGTTTTTCATGCATGAGTAGATCTAGATATGCATTTATAATATTTTATAAACATTACATGCCCATGTTACAACATGTTTATACTCTTTACATGCTTCCTGATTATGTTAGATCCTGGTTGGAGCATTTTTCCGCTATGCAAATATAAAATCGTTTTAAAATACAAACCTGCTCCCTGGTATTGCATGCTTAGCGTAGGCACTTGCTAACGCACCTTTTTACTTTCAACTCTCTCCAAGTCAAGGCCGACCACCAGCATCCGGGTCCAGTCCGGATACTTCAGATTCAGAGCAAATTCCAGAGGGAGCCAGATCAACCTTTAGGAGAATCCGGATTTCAGCAACATCAGCTTTCAAGTTCTTCAATCTGGTAAATCCTTCCTTGAGTATCTGATTCCATCACTTGTTCTTCTTCTTTCCCAGATCTTGAGTTCAGGAGAAGCTGACTCAGCCACAGGACCAGTATTGGAGGATCCAATGCGAAGATATCCAAATCCGAGGATCCAACAATCTGCTCGAGAGAGTTCTTCCGCCAAACTCTGTGAAGATCACTGTCTGGTCGGTAACCCATCTCTTCTCTTTACTTCTATCCTGTTGAAAGTTCAGAGCGAAACCCTAGGTCTGGGAGTTTCTCAACCCCTAGCGATCCTTTACTTCTGAACTACTCTGATAACCTAGTTTCTTTAAATTGTGCTTTCAATTATTACATAGTTTCTTTCAATTTAGTTTAACTTTCCTTTGAGTCAAAGCCGACTTCTTAAAATATATAAAATAATAAAAAAAAATATTAATTTTAATTTGCTTCCGCATTCCACATATTCGTTCTGCATCATTTTTGGTATCAGAGCTTTTGTTCTGCATCAATTTTGGTATCAGAGCTTTTGTTCTGCATCAGGAAAGTGGAGGCGCCCATGGATCTTGCTATTCCTTCCAAAGTTGTTCAAGTAGTTTGGGAAGAAAGCTTGATAGGAGGCTTGAAGCAAGGGATTTGAATTCTCCAAACTTTAACTCCCTTTGACCTTCCTTGGCTGGCCACCGATGTTTGGAAAAAAAACTTGATAGGGGGGAGGGAAAAAGGAAGTGTATCAAGTGATGTGTCCCCCCCTTTTGGCATCCAAAATCTGAATTATGTGCCACCCACATGGCATGGTGAAGTAGCACCGTGTAGGATGAAGAGGTGGTCCCCTGAGCTGAGTTGGCTTCCTTCATGGCTTGGCTCAAAAAGTGACTAGACTTCAAGACCAATCTTGCTTCAAACAGACTCGGACTTGACTCATTACGAGACTAGACTCAGTACAAGACTCGACTTGACGAACTTGGTCAAAATACAGGACTAGACATAGATACTTGAGACTCAATTCAAAGCTAAAGAAAATTACATGGTTTAGGCTTGAAGCCTTATTACAAGACCCGAAAAGTTAGAACCCTAATTGGACATCCATAGAGGGTTAAGGAGCCTCTGTCGGATTCTGGTGCCCACACCAGTTCTCCCAGGATGGGAGGAACTCGACCTTGTTGAGTAAAAGTTGAGTTGGCTTAGGTACTCTTCCAGAAGGTCGGGGTCGAGGTGCTGCAAGTCCTCCTGGGTAATCCACGAGTCATCGAACTCAGGTTGGCCTTGCCACCGGACTAAGAAACCTTGATAACCTTTGCCTCGGGTAGTGATAGCTTGGTCATCCAGGACATGCTCGATCTGCTCTCCTCTCTTAGATAAAATTGGAGGTGGACACTCAGGTTCGGGTTCACTCTCAAAAGAAAGGTCAGGCCTAAAAGGCTCGCTAGGTATGTTTGCTGGTTCCCTTACTCGACTAAGTCTGAGATATTGAAAGTTGAGCTAATGCCATAATCTCGGGGTAGCTCAAGAATGTAGGCATTAGGGCCAACTCTCTTTATCACTCTTAAGGGACCAGCTCCACGAGCATGAAGTTTCTTAATGGTTTCGGGTGGAAACCGTTCAGTCCTAAGCCTAATCATTACAGAATCCCTTTGATCAACTCTTCGACTCTCATTCGGGAATCAACCGAATTATTTTAAAATTTATACTTAATGCATGATGCAAAATGCAGACTTAATGATGCATTCCTGTAGAGCAGAATTTTATTGGACTCTCTAGGGCCTAAACCTAATAGATTATTGACTCTTTAGGTTTGACCCTGGTCTGGTACGCACAAGAAAAATTATCAAGGATCCCTAGCAAATTCCATAAGGTATGCTAGAAGTAGATGGCAAAAGGGATGGGCTTTACGGAGTCATGCATTTTGGTAATCTCAACAAAAAGTAACCCCATGGCTCTAGAAATGTGAGAAGGCTTAGGGAAGGGTAGGAAATTGGAATTAGAGTCTTGGGGCAATCTATGGGAAGCATGAGACAGACCTTGGTTAGTCATGATGATTTTAAAATTTGGACCTTGATCAATGGGTGCAAGTTCTAGGGCAGGCTGGGTGTTCCTCAAGGATGGTAATTGATCAGGTAACTCATCAGGAACTACATCCTCAATTTCTTTCCGAGCTTCAATCATCTCTTGAGGATGTTCTTTTTGGATTGGTTCATTAAGGGTTGGTTCCTGAACTCCTGTGGAAAAGACTGGTGAATCCTCATGTTCATTTACTAGATGTGATCCTAGCTCGGTCATTTTCTCTTCAAATTTTGTAGTGGGTTCAGGATCATTTTCCTCTGATTCCTCAATGATTTCAACCTTGGGCCCATCTTCTACTAAACTTGACTCATAGATGTTTTCTTTCAATCCTTTAATGGGCTCAGGAGTTTCTTTCCCTAGATTTTCAATGGGTTCAACCTTAAAGTCTTTAATGGGCTCAGGGGTTTTTGTATTCAAATGCTCAGAAGGTTCATCCTTCTCTCCCTGAAATTCTTTAAAGGGTCCTTTCCCCGTAATTTCTTCTTCTAACCCATTTGGTGGGGACACCGGAGGCACCAGAATAAGACAGAGGCTTTTTCAACCCTCTGTAAATTGATCAATAATTTATGAGTCCATCTGTAATAAGGGCTTAGCTCATCTGAGTCCATTTTAGTTGTTATTTGAGTATTTTTAGTTGTTATTTCAGTTCTGTACTAGTCAGCTCATGTTGAGCTAGTTCAGTCCAATGCTAGTCAGCTCATGTTGAGCTAATTTTATTTTTTTGAGTCCTGTTCAAGCATACTGAAGACTCAAGACTATATCATACAAGTGAAGACCAAGTCCAACTAGATTGAAGACATGGAAGTATAGCACAAGTCCAACCCAGCTTGAAGATTTGAAGACCCCAGGAGGAAAATTCAGAAAACCCTGATTTCTTGCAGATGCCCTCCAGATGCCCAGATTCCCTTCCAGATGCCAAAGTATATTCATAGATAATGGCATCCATGATTCCAGAGGTCCATCTGCATCCTAGCCCAAAGAAATCAAGCCCAGGTGCCAATCCCAAGCCCCTAAGAAGCAAGATACCAGGGAATATTCCTGCTACCTGGCTACCAGGCCACCCCAGCTTCCAGAGGCCCAAACCCATGCACCCGAGCCCCTTTGGGCCGGCCTTTTGCTGCTCCTAGAAGCCCAACACGCCCCCCTAGGCATCCTTGGAGTCTTGACCAAGTCAAGAAAATTTTTAGAGATTTTTCTACCTAATATTTCCTTATTTTCTAGCTAGGGTTTGAGAGGGAAAAGGATTCTTATGTAAAGACTTATGTACCCTTACTTGGAGCCCAAGGTTAAGGATCTATTTAAGGGACCCTAGCCTCTTGTATGAGGAGAATTTTGATGAATGAAAACCTTGAGTTCTTCTATTGAGTGGTGTGATATCCTGCTGTGTGCATAAAGGGGTTTGTGAGAGTTCTTCTTCCCGATGTTTGCAATCATCTTCCTGCTGCCAACAAACCCTCCAGATCCCTGGACGCCCACTCCAAAAGAAGCCTTCCCTTGCTGTTTTTACTTTGTTTTCTTGTTCCTTTGTGAGCTTTCTAACCCCTGACAGGTCGTTTGTAGGTCCCTGAGTTCCTACGAATCCAACGACTCCAGCCGAGCCTCAATCGGATCACCGAGCAGAAAGCCGGGTATCCGCGGGTCTTTGGCTCGGTTTTCCAGGCCGCATCCATCGAGGAACGAGAGACCCCTTTGCTGCGATCTTCACAGACATTGTCAGGTACACCCCTCTACCTCCAGTAGTTTTATTGTAGGAGAACTTGCTCTAACCAAGGCTTCTCAGCCCCGGCGGTCCTTCTTTGCTACTTTTCTAGGTCCTAATCTGCATGCTGATCTTCAAAAATTCATACAAAATTCCCTACAAAAATTTTGATCTAAAATTTGGGAATTAATCACCTAACTCAACATGTAAAACATACAAAAAAAAAATTTGCATGCATATTAGTTCCCCATCATTTGGTATCAGAGCTTAGATTAGGGCTTGTTTTCTGCAATTTTTCAGTCAGTATATACTCTGTTATTTTAATCATTTCTCTCTGTTAAAAACTCCAGAAATTCTAAAATTAATTTTTGTGGATTTATAATAATTCACAGTAATTTTAAAATTTTTTCCAGATTTTATTATGGCCTGTGAATTTTCTGCAAGCCAAAATAGTGCCTGCAAATTTTCGGCTCTATTTTTTTTAGCAAGACAAGTTTGGAAGTTTTAGGGTTTTGTTTAGGAGTTTTTGCATATTTTTAATTTTAGTATATTTCCAGTATATTAGGCCATGATTTGCAAGTTTTCTTCTATTTAAAAAAATACCAAAAAAAAAAAATACATATTTTCCAAAAAAAATACCAAAAAAAATATCTAAACCCTAATTTGCATCCTCATCTGCCTGCCATCATTGCATAATTTACTTTTAAGGGCACTCTTGCTATATCGATGGGGGGAGGATTTGATCACCTCTCCTTAGCCCAAAACCACATCCCTTGCATTCAGTCCCAAGCCTTAACCAAAATTAATTAGACTTAATTTACCCTAGTGGGCTAGGGACACCAACTGGTCGGGTCCGGGCTAGTGTTAGATCACTGTGTCAAGTTAACCTGTGTGTGCCTTGTGCTCAGTGTCTAGAACGGTGGTTTAGGGATTCAATCCCGAAGGGCTTGTGTGCTGGTCCGCCTACCTGGCCAATCTCTGATTGGTGTCTAGGATTGGCAATCAGGGACCTAACACTCTCCTTACACCTGCCTGGCTAAGTACAGGGTTACTATAGGCTAGTTTGCCACCCTGATTGAGCATCTAGTTTGGACTCTAGGTCTAGTCAGCTATAGTCGGTCTGATCGAGTCTTGCATGAGCACTAGATCAGGAGTTTCATATCACCCACCTCCTTCACAAATGTCTGAGCCCATGGAAAATTTACAAGCCCAAATAAAAGCCCTAGCTGATCAAATGGCCCAGATGACTACCCAGTTAACTCAGTCTGCTACCCAAACCAACAATAGAATTGACCATCTTGCCAATAGGTTTGACCAGTTAGGAGGCCGTGTAGGGACCATATCAAGAACCCATGGGTCACGATCTGAGCCAGATCCTAAGTCCCCTCAACCTAGGAGAACCCCAAACCCTGATCTATACCATGAGGTCGAACCTAGGAGAGCCCCTTATCCTGACCCGTACTACAATCCTCAACCTAGGAGGACCCCAAACCCTGATCCATACCGAGAGGTTGAACCTAGGAGAGCCCCTCAGCCTGACCCATACTATAATCCTGAACCTAGGAGGACCCTAAACCCTGAACCATATCATGAGGTTGAACCTAGGAGAGCCACTCAGCCTGACCCATACTATGATACTGAACCTAGATCCTATGACTCTAGATCCTATTTACCCACATCCTATAAGCCTAGTATACCCACAACCAATAGATCTTATGACTTCAAATCCTCTGACTCTAGAATCTACGAACCCATATCCCATGAGTCCAGTAGGCCCAAGACCTATAGAGCTGAACCCAAATCCTATGACCCCAGATCATATAATCCCGTGACCCATAGATCTGCACCCTTATCCTATGAGTCTAGGGAGCCCATAATCCCTAGATATCAATCTAGTACTAGTCAGGTTGCCCTTAGTCAACTTGAACCCCATAGGATTAGCACCCCTAAATATGAGCCCAGTAGTAAGCCACTACCCTTTAGACAACTTGAACCTACTAGGATTAGTGTCCATAATCAGAAACCAGGACCTAGCCAATTTTCTCCTAGCCGACCTTCTCCAACCATTCCTGAGATTGACAAGGCTTACATTAACGTGGAAGTATATGAAGCTGATGCAAACTTAGTGGATGAGTATGAGGGAGAAGAGGAGACACCTTTAGATGACCTAGAATTAGCTGACCTAATAGATACCCAGGTAGAAGCCAACCTAGAGGTAGTTGACCTTGACCACATCCAACCTAAAGCTATAGTGGAAGAACAAATAGAGGAAGAGAACCTAGGTACTGCTGCTAGAGCCTTACCTGAGGAAACCATAGAGGAGAGCCAAATTATAGAGTCTAGTCCTAAAATACAAGAACCTGAAGAATTTATTAAGGACTTGATCTCTTTGAATCAGTACCCTCAGGATGAGCCTCCTCCTATAGTTCCCATTAAGGACCTCTTCCCTGAGATTAGTAACCTATCCTTCCATTATGCAAACCCCATAGCTATACCGCAACCTCGTAAGGTTAGCCTCATTAGTCTAGGATTAGTCCCTGACATGCCTTCTTATATCGAACTTTATCCAACTAACTTTGAACCTTTTTCCCTACCCTACCAAACTAATTCTGAACCCACTTCCTATTTTCTGCCCTTGCCTAACACCTCCAGCATTTCTAGGATTATTAGATTGCATTTAACTGAGATTAGCATACTGCATGCATTCATTACACATGTTAGGTTTGCATCTTACTTCTGGCATACTCTTTGGAATTTGCTAGGAGTTCACTGTAAATTTTCATGTGCATGTCAAGCTAGGATCAAACCTAGAGAACCTATAATCTATTAGGTTTAGATCCAAAGAGTTCAATAAAATTTTCTTCGATAGGAATGCATAGTCGAGTCTTTAGGTGTCAGTATGAGTTCTTTGCATCATCTTGTTAGGAGTCTGCATGTGCCCAGCATGTTCACCACCTGCACTAATTTTGAAACAACTGGCTAATTCCCTAAGATGGATTAAAAAATTTGATGTAGTGGATTCTATCTTGGTTAGGCTTAGGCCTAAAATAAGCTTCATGCTCGCAGAGCCGGACCTTTTAAAGTGATAGAGAAGGTTGGATCAAATGCCTAGGTGTTAGAATTGCCTTCGGATTTGGGCATTAGTTCTACCTTCAATATTACAGACCTGGTTGAGTATAGGGAACCGGCAGCGATACCTAGTGAGGTCTTTGGACCTATTCCTTTTCATTGTGAGTGATCCTAACCTAGAGTGTCCACAAACAAATTTGTTCTGAGAGAGGAGAACGGATCGAGCGTATCCTGGACGATCAAGCCATCACGACCCAGGGCCATGTCTATCAACGCTTCCTGGTCCGATGGCAAGGCCGGCCAGAGTCGGACGATTCATGGATTTCTCGAGAGGACTTGCAACGCCTCAACCCAGACCTTCTCGAGAGATATGTGAGCCAGTCTGACCTTCACTCGACAGGGTCGATTTCCTCCCACCCCGGGAGAATTGGTGGGGACACCGGAGGCACCAGAATAAGACAGAGGCTTTTTCAACCCTCTGTAAATTGATCAATAATTTATGAGTCCATCTGTAATAAGGGCTTAGCTCATCTGAGTCCATTTTAGTTGTTATTTGAGTATTTTTAGTTATTATTTCAGTTCTGTACTAGTCAGCTCATGTTGAGCTAGTTCAGTCCAATGCTAGTCAGCTCATGTTGAGCTAATTTTATTTTTTAAGTCCTGTCCAAGCATACTGAAGACTCAAGACTATATCATACAAGTGAAGACCAAGTCAAACTAGATTGAAGACATGGAAGTATAGCACAAGTCCAACCCAGCTTGAAGATTTGAAGACCCCAGGAGGAAAATTCAGAAAACCCTGATTTCTTGCAAATGCCCTCCAGATGCCCAGATTCCCTTCCAGATGCCAAAGTATATTCATAGATAATGGCATCCATGATTCCAGAGGTCCATCTGCATCCTAGCCCAAAGAAATCAAGCCCAGGTGCCAAGCCCAAGCCCCTAAGAAGCAAGATACCAGGGAATATTCCTGCTACCTGGCTACCAGGCCACCCCAGCTTCCAGAGGCCCAAACCCATGCACCCGAGCCCCTTTGGGCCGGCCTTTTGCTGCTCCTAGAAGCCCAACACGCCCCCCTAGGCGTCCTTGGAGTCTTGACCAAGTCAAGAAAATTTTTAGAGATTTTTCTACCTAATATTTCCTTATTTTCTAGCTAGGGTTTGAGAGGGAAAAGGATTCTTATGTAAAGACTTATGTACCCTTACTTGGAGCCCAAGGTTAAGGGTCTATTTAAGGGACCCTAGCCTCTTGTATGAGGAGAATTTTGATGAATGAAAACCTTGAGTTCTTCTATTGAGTGGTGTGATACCCTGCTGTGTGCATAAAGGGGTTTGTGAGAGTTCTTCTTCCCGGTGTTTGCAATCATCTTCCTGCTGCCAACAAACCCTCCAGATCCCTGGATGCCCACTCCAAAAGAAGCCTTCCCTTGCTGTTTCTACTTTGTTTTCTTGTTCCTTTGTGAGCTTTCTAACCCCTGACAGGTCATTTGCAGGTCCCTGAGTTCCTACGAATCCAACGACTCCAGCCAAGCCTCAATCGGATCACCGAGCAGAAAGCCGGGTATCTGCGGGTCTTTGGCTCGGTTTTCCAGGCCGCATCCGTCGAGGAACGAGAGACCCCTTCGCTGCGATCTTCACAGACGTTGTCAGGTACACCCCTCTACCTCCAGTAGTTTTATTGTAGGGGAACTTGCCCTAACCGAGGCTTCTCAGCCCCGGCGGTCCTTCTTTGCTACTTTTCTAGGTCCTAATCTGCATGCTGATCTTCAAAATTCATACAAAATTCCCTAGAAATAATTTTGATCTGAAATTTGGGAATTAATCACCTAACTCAACATGTAAAACATACAAAAAAAAAAATTTGCATGCATATTAGTTCCCCATCACCATTATCCTTGATCGGGTTAACTTCAGGCTTCTTTTCCTTAAGGCTACTTGATCCTTTCTTAGCCTAGTCCTTAGGCTGAACTGGGTTGATTGTAAATTTCTTCCCATGGTGATTAAAGGTACAGGTATTGGTCCGACCATGAAGGGTGGCATCATGATCGTACAGCCAAGGTCATCCTAAGATAATACTACTGACGCCCATGGGAAGGACATCACACCAAATCTTCTCTTCATAAGACTGTAATTTGACCAACACTTGGCACCTAGAATTTATAGGTATGGAAGTTGAATCTACCTAAGAGACCTTATACGGGTTGGGGTGAGGAACTGGGGTCAATCCTAGGGCTTTGACAATACTTGAAGAGATGACATTGACACAGCTCCCACTATCAATTATGATTTTGCACACCCTATCCCCTAGTTTGACAAAGGTTTGTAGGATATTTGTCCTATGCCAATCTTCTTGCACTATATCTTGGGTAAGGATGCACCTAATCACTCCTAACAGGTCGTCAAACTTATGCAGTTCTTCCTGATCCAGGAACTCCTGATTGGGTCTCCTGGGTGAATCTCTTGGGTTGGGTTAAATGGGGAATTTTCCTGGGTTCAGCCTCTATGGATGGTTCATGATGAGGGTAATCCCTAGGGGGAAAGGTGATTCAGACTCAGGCTCGACAGATGGTCTAAGACTATTCTTCTCTAAGGCTCCAATTCTTTCATCAAACTGATCAAGCTTACTATTTATCTTAGCCAATTGTTCTAGATGAACTTTAATTGATCTTCTTGGGTGTTTTCCATGAGTTCACCTGATTGGAAAAGATGGGGGTGATAAGGGACTCCGGATCTGGTCGACATGTACACACAACAGAATATGCTATGGGTTTGCTAGACTTAAAAAAATCAAACCAAATGTTAGGTCAAGAAGACTAACTCGGTAGTAGTAAGTTGGCACCTGGCTAGGTAAGTGTAAGGTTGGTGGAGGTTCCTCTTTGCTTGCCTCAGACACCAATTTGAAATTGGCTAGGTAAGCGAACCAACCCACCTTCCTTCGGGTTCTTGTCCCTGAACCACTTGCCTAGATACCTGCTACACAAGCACACACAAACAAGTTGTCGAACTTGGCTTGACACTTGGTTCGACCCGACTTCATGGGTGTCCCTAGCTCACTAGAGCAATTAAGTGTCTATTTAATTTTAGTTAGAGGTTGGGTTTGATATGTCGGGTAGTAATTTTTGGGCTAGGGACAGGTAATGAAATCCTAACCCTATGTCAAATTGCTGCCCTTAAGATGATTTATGAGGATGATCGCATGCAAAATGATATAATGAGATGTCTCTAAATTATATATATATTTTTTGTTAGATTTTTGATGGATGAAAGAAGAAATGAGATGAAGGAAATGACAATAGATGAAGCTAAATGCAAATTAAACTATCTAAGAAATGAAAACATAAGAAAATGCACTTGCTGAAATTCTCAGGATAGAAATTCTTCTCAGGTAGTATTCTGGCTTGTAGAAATTTTACATGCTTCAATAAAACCTAAGAAAATTAATAAAAATATTATCAATTATGTGTGATCTAACAAAACAAAAATCAGACAATTTAGAGATTCCTACAAACAGAAATACTAGAAAAAACAGACCATATTAGGAAAGGAAAAAATGCAGAAATTAAAATACAATGAGATCTAATGATGCAATTTTTTCTATTGGATTTGTTTTTTTAAAAAAAACTTTTCTTCTTGTGTTCCTCTTCAAAGGCCTATCATAGTAAACCCCTACATGCCTTAGGAGACCCCATGGAATGGGAGGAGAGGGTCTTGAAACCCTACTTTTCTTCTAAGACCGGATGTCCTGGTGAAGCACCTTATCCAAGTACTTTAAGAAGTGCTAAGTCCTAACCTGGCTCTGATACTAGAAATGATGGGGGACTAACTTGATGCTACGATGATGCAGGTGACTTTTTTTAGGGTTTTAAATTAGGTTGAGGATTTCTGAAGACAAGAGAGAGTAATTCTATGGATTCAATAATAATAAGAACTACTAGCATGTGAATTAGCCCCTAAACAAGGATAAAAAGAGGACCCCGGGATTAAGAAACCCCGTAGGACTTAACTCTCAGATCAATACCTACTTAGGAGTCAGGGTGGCAAATCTCAAAGATCTGAAGTGCCCAATACCAAGATCACTCACTCTGGCGGATGCGGCTTGGATGATCGAGCCTTCAGCCCCGTGGATGCGCCGGCTTGCTGTTCGAAGGTCTCGATGGCAAGGGCAACCGACTCCTTGTTCATGTCACCTAGAGGACCTGTGGGCATTAAAGAAGAGTTGGGATTCGATCAAAGAGAAAGTAAATAGAAGAAGGGATGGAAGTTGATGTGGGGATGGTGGAGTTCTTCTTGCTAGGTACCTGGTTGGATGATCCCAATGGACCCAGACTCAAAGTTGGAGGATGGAGTTATGAAAGAGATGGTAACTTGAGGCCTCACACCTCTCGACGTCCAAAGGCGAAGGCGCTCCCTCATGGAGATCGACGTTCCTAGTGAACAAAGGCAACTAAAGAGAATTGGCTCTCAAAAGACTTAGATTTTCATTAATCATCAATTAGCTTTACAAAGGAGGGGTAAGGTCCCTTTTATAGGCACCTTAGGACCCCATTTAAATTTCAAATAAAAGTTACAAATCTTTTCTTGATGGGGCGCCCAAAAATTCAAAAATTCTTCCTTCTTGGTTTAAGGCTTATTACAAGACCCAAAAAGTTACGGACTGGACTCATTATGGGACTGGACTCTATATAGGATTCGACTTGACCAACTTGGTCAAAATACAGGACTAGACATAGACACTTGAGACTCAATTCAAAGCTAAAAAAAATTACATGGTTTAGGCTTGAAGCCTTATTACAAGATCCAAAAAGTTGGAACCCTAATTGGACATCCACAGAGGGTTGAGGAGCCTCTGTTGGATTATGGTGCCCACACCAGTCAGAGGTCAATGGAGATGATGAGTATTTGGTCAGATCATTGATGCAGATAAGGAGGCTACAGAGGTGGAGCGGATTTTCACTGATGAGGCCGGGCCATCTAAGCTGTAGAGAGACATTCCAGAGACTTAGCCTGAGCCTGCAGTTGAGCCCGAGCCAGCTACTCCAACATAGATTAAGATGCCAGATACTGAAGATAGTTTGGATGAGTGGGTCACTCGCATAGAGACAAAGGTTATGATTATCCATCAGCGAGTCGACCAGATTCATGTGAAAATGAGAGAGAGAGAGACACAGAGGACTGAGTGATGGCATCACTACTATATTGGCTGTATTGGACAGACTATCTTCAAGCAAAGTACCATCCTTTACACATTCAGACTTTCCTCCAGCACCACCTGCTCCACCAGCACCTTAAGCCCCAACACCAGACTCAGGAGATGGTTAGGGTGACTCTTCCGTCGAGTTTGACATTGGAGACTTTATGGCGAAGCCCGAGCTAGAATGTTGCTGTCGACATATCGAGGACTTCAGTTCCAGATCATTCCAGAGCATCTTTCCAGACCCCAGTCCTATCCAGCTCATCCACCATTCCTGACCCACCTATCACTCTTGCTCTCATACCTATACTTCATACAGACCCCTGTTGGCTTTGGCTCCTTAGTTTTGATGATTAACAAAAGGTTGAGTATATGTTTGGACTAATGTTTCATTTCAAGATAAAGTTTCAGGCCTTAGGTTATTCAAAAAGAGTATCAAGAGTACAATGATGAAACTAAGCTTGCTTGATTTGGGAAAGACTCTTCTACCTTAAACAAGATCAAATTTCTCATATTGGACCTTCATATTAAGAAGTAATTGACAAAAGAAACAAAGGCCTAGAGAAACTCAAGCATGGCACGCACCTCTCCAGAGTTTCAAAAAATTTCAGACCAGATGTCGACACCTTGCCAAAGGTCGACCACCAGAGGTCGACTCATGAAGAAAAGAAAAGTTCAGCAAGGCCGGCACGGCAAAATTTCAGTGGCACACTTCAAAGGTCACCACCTGAGGTCGACACCTGTCCAGAGGTCGACACCAGAGGTCAACTCATCGCCTGAGAATTCAAACAGGGCAAAACAATAATTTTTTGGATTTTTGCCTAAGATAAACTGGAGGTCGACTCATGAGGTCGACTCATGGCATAACGGCTAGTTTTTCTGAACTTTTGATTTGATTTCTAACGGCCATAAACGGCCATATTTTTGATTCTAATGGTCTTGCGGAGTTGTTTCATCTTGAATGAAGTATTTAACCTCCACCTAACTTCAAAAAAGAAAAGGAGAAAAAGTGAAAAGGAAGAGAGTAAAAGTACAAAGCTTTCAATCAATCCTAAGCCAAAAAGAGAGAAAATCCAAGAGATTCCTTAGCCAAAAAGCTTTCCAATTTTGAGGAATCCAGCTTTCAAGTCTTTGGCATTTAGTGAGGTCCAAGATTCCAAGAGGAAGACTTGAAGAGTCTCCAACAAGAGCTACATCGAATTGTTTTTTGCTCAAAAAGGAGTTTGTCTTATTTTTATTCATTGTATTCATACTCTATTTGTGCTAGCCAAGTTTCAAGGGAATTTAAAACTAGTGTGAGGTTTGTTGGTGAGCCAATTGATAAAACCAACTAGGGTTGCTTGTAAGCCCGAAGCCAAAACAAGTGTGTAAGGTTTGTTGGTGAGCCTAGGTAACAAAACCAACTTAGGTTTTGACTTGTGAGCCTTGTAAAACAAGTCGACTGTAATCTAGAGAAGATTATAGTGGAAATTCCCAAGTGGAGCTTGGGGAGTGGATGTAGGTGCTAGGTGCACTGAACCACTATACGTTTTATGTGTTTGCATTGCTTTACTCTCTATTGCTTTTTAATTGTTGTTATCTTTCATTGCTTCCGTTGCATAATTTCTTGAGCACTATCACTCTTCACATTTGAAATTGATAGCACATATATTGCTTTATTTTTTAAAAGACCCAATTCACCCCCCCTCTCGGGCACCATATCTGGGCAATAAGTGGTATCAGAGCACCGGTACTCTCTTGTAGGTCCAACGATCTTGAGTGAAAGATCATGGCTGCCCCAATTGGAATGGGTGTAGTTGAAGGTCAAGCATCAAATCGCCCTCCTTTCTTTAATGGCACAAACTACACATACTGGAAATCTCGTATGCGCATTTATTTACATGCTGTAGATTATAATATATGAAGAGTAATAACTAAAGGGCCTCATCAGCCCACTCACTTGGTTAATGGTATTATCACCCCAAAATCTGAAGAAGAATGGGATGACAATGACATCAAACAAGCTGAGTTAAATGCAAAGACGATGAATTTGCTATTCTGTGTACTTGATCCAAGTGAATTTAACAGAATATCAAATTGTATTTCCACCAAAAAATTTGGGATACACTTGAGGTTACCCATGAGGGTACACACCAAGTGAAGACCACAAAGGTGAACATGCTCATTCATACGTATGAGATGTTCAGGATGGAACCAACTGAAAGTATTAGTGAGATGTATACTAGATTTACCAATATAGTAAATGGTATGAGGAGTTTGGAAAAGATTATATCTAATGGTGAACTTGTTAACAAACTTCTCAAGTCTCTTCCAGCTTCATGGGATGCGAAAGTAACGGCCATAGAAGAAGCCAAGGATGTCAATATCTACCTCTTGAGCAGCTTCTTGGATCACTGATGACTTATGAGCTTTCACTAAAACAGAAGACAATGGACAATGACAAGAAAAAGAAAGCCATAGCCTTCAAGTCCACTACAAAGGAAGAGTCAAGTGATGAATCAGAAGAAGAAGCTGCAAGAAAATTCAGAAGATTCATGAGAAAGAAGAAGGGCTTCTACAAGAAAAGGCCACAAAAAGGTGACTACAATAAAGATAAAGAGAAAGAAAAAGAAAGGGATCCACCCATCTGCTTCGAGTGCAAAAAGCCTGGACATTATAAAATGGATTGCCCTTTGCTTAAAAAGAGTCGAAGGATGTTGAGAAAGAAAGCCATGATGGCTACCTGGAGTGAGAGTGAGGACTCCAGCAGTGATGAAGAGCAGCAGGAAGTCGCCAACCTGTGTTTCATGGCCAATGAAGAAGATGAGGTAAATTCTGAACCTGAAAATGAATTTACTTTTAATGAACTACATGATGCTTTTGATGATTTAGTTATGGAATATGAAAAACTAAAACTGAAAAATAAGAAGTTAAGAAAGCTAAATCAAGAGCTAACCAAAAATTCAGACAAGTTTTCAATCGAAATTGAAGATTTAATTCAAGAAAACAAGAAATTAACTGAACATATAAAGACCTTGAAAAATGATAAGGACAATTTTATAAAAGAAAAGGATTCTTTGAAAAATAATAGAAGTTTTGAAACAAATGAGAAAATTGAAAAACAAAACAAAGAACTATTGCTTCAAAACAAGAATTACAAAGAAGAGTTAGAAAAAGTGAAACCTTTTGTAGAAAAGTTTACTTATAGTTCAGAAAAATTAAGTATGCTTTTAAACAATCAACATGTAGTTTTTAACAAAGCTGGACTTGGATTTAAGTCACAGAATCAGCAAAAACTTTTCAAAAACTTTTTCATACTTGCATCTTCTAATATTACCTGCTATGCATGTGGTAAGTTAGGACATAAATCATATGTTTGTAATAGAAGAAAATCAAGTACCTTTGAAAAGATTTGGGTTCCAAAAGGAACCAATTTGTCTAACCCTAAAGGACCCAAGATGACTTGGGTACCTAAAGCTTCAACTTGATCAATTTCTGCAGGTGTGTCTTGCAACCAAAAATAAAAGAAGAATGTGGTATCTGGATAGTGGTTGCTCAAGGCACATGACTGGGGATGTGAAGCAATTCTCATCACTAGTAGCTATAAATGGTGGAAATGTTACTTTTGGTGATAATGAAAAAGGTAAAATCATCGGAATTGATAAAATCCATATCACCCCGAATGCTTATGTAGATAATGTATTATTTGTTGATGGCTTGAAGCATAATCTTTTCAGCATTAGTCAGTTTTGTAATAAGGATTTTAAAGTAATTTTTGAATCGTCTTTGTGCATGGTGTCTAGTCTAGATGTCGATGGCAACAAGTTCACTAGTCATAGGCATGGAAACATTTACATGGTTGATCTTGATGATCTAGTCATGGAAAGTGGTCAATGCCTAGTGGCTAGGGAAGCCAAGGCAAGTGAAACTAGTTGGCTTTGGCATCGCAGGCTAGGGCATGCTAGTATGCATTTGATTTCAAAATTAAGCAAAAAGAATCTTGTAAAAGAATTGCCAAAACTCATATTTGAAAAAGATAAGATTTGTGCTGCATGTCAATTTGGAAAACAAACTAAATCTACTTTCAAACCTAAAGAGTAGTATCTACTACTAGACCCCTTGAATTATTGCATATGGACCTCTTTGGACCAACCAGAACAACCAGTTTAGGAGGTAAGAAATATGGGCTAGTAATTGTAGATGATTACTCACGATTTACTTGGGTAATGTTTTTAGCTCATAAAGATGAAACGTTTTCAGCTTTTGTTAAATTTCATAAAGGGTTTCAAACGAAAAAGATCTCACTATTGTTTCTTTGCGTAGTGATCATAGAACTGAATTTGACAATCATGATTTTGAAGTTTTTTGTAATGATAATGGCATTAGTCATAATTTTTCTGCACCTAGGACACCTCAACAAAATGGGATGGTAGAAAGAAAAAACAGGACTCTTGAAGAAATGGCACGCACAATGCTTTACGAAAACAATTTACCTAGATATTTTTGGATAGAAGCCATTAATACTTCCTGTTACATTTTAAATCGTGTTTTAATTCGACCTATTTTGAAAAAAACACCATATGAGCTTTGGAAAAATCGAAAACCCAATCTTAAATATTTTCGTGTATTTGGTTGCCGTTGTTTCATATTAAACAATGGTAAAGACAATATCAGTAAATTTGATGCCAAGTCAGATGAGGGTATCTTCTTAGGATACTCTACTTCTAGCAAGGCATACAGGGTCTTCAACAGAAGAACTCTTCTAGTTGAAGAATCAATTCATGTAGTGTTTGATGAAACTAACGAAAAATCTTCTAGAAAAGAAGATTCTATTGATGATGAAACAGGTACAAAGAAGCTTGAACAATTGACAATCAATGAAGATGTGCTCAAATGAAATGATGATCAAGAAAATGAAGATCAAATTCAAGAGATCAATGCAACTTCACCAAAACCTTTACCTAAAGAGTGGAGGAATGCACACGGACACCCCAAAGAGCTAATTATTGGTGATCCATCAAAGGGAGTAAGTACACGCTCTTCTATCAGAAATGTTTGTGATTATTTAGCTTTTGTTTCTCAAATAGAGCCTAAGTCAATTGAAGAAGCTGAAAAAGATTGTAACTGGATTAATGCCATGTAAGATGAATTAAATCAATTTAAAAGAAATAATGTTTGGACTTTAACTGAAAGACCCCCTAATGTTTCTGTAATTGGCACAAAATGGGTTTTTAGAAATAAACTTGATGAACATGATATTGTAACTAGAAACAAAGCTAGACTTGTTGCTAAAGGCTACAACCAGGAAGAAGGGATTGACTTTGATGAAACCTTTGCTCCTGTTGCTAGGCTGGAAGCAATTAGACTTTTACTTGCTTTTGCTTGTTTTATGGATTTCAAGTTATTTCAAATGGATGTTAAAAGTGCCTTTTAAAATGGATTTATTGAAGAGGAAGTTTATGTTGAACAACCTCCTGGTTTTGAAAATCATGAATTTCCTAACCATGTTTTTAAATTGCATAAAGCATTGTATGGTTTAAAGCAAGCTCCTAGAGCTTGGTATGATAGATTAAGTTCATTTTTGATGAAGAATGATTTTTCTAGAGGTAATGTAGATAATACATTATTTTTGAAAAAGAAAAATGATGATATCTTAGTAGTACAAATCTATGTAGATATTATTTTTGGTGCTACTAATGAATGTCTTTGTCAAGAGTTTGTAAAGTTAATGCAGAGTGAGTTCGAGATGAGCATGATGGAAGAACTCAACTTCTTCCTCGGACTCCAAATTAAGCAAACCAAAGAGGGGATCTTCATCAATCAAGCCAAGTACACAAGGAAAATATTGAAAAAGTTTGGGATGGAGACTACCAAACCAATAGGTACCCCTATGAGCTCTTCATGTAAATTAGACAAAGATGAATGTGGTAAATCAGTAGACCAAAAATTATATAGAGGCATGATTGGTTCATTGCTATATCTAACTGCCAGTAGATCAGATATAATGTTTAGTGTTTGTGTGTGTGCATGTTTTCAGTCTGCTCCTAAAGAATCACATCTCTTAGTTGTAAAACGTATATTTAGATACTTATCTGGGTCAATTGAAATTGGTCTTTGGTACTCTAGAGAGTCATCATATGAATTGATTGCTTATTCTGATGCTGATTTTGCTGGGTGTAAACTTGATCATAAAAGTACTAGTGGAACTTGTCAATTCCTAGGAGTTAATTTGATTTCATGGAGCAGCAAGAAACCGAATTCGGTTGCTCTATCTACGGCGGAAGCCGAATATATAGCAGTCAAAAGCTGTTGTACTCAGATTCTATGGATCAAACAACAACTCGAGGACTTTGGCATCAAACTAACTAAGACACCCATAAGATGTGATAATACTAGTGCAATCAATTTAACGAAAAATCCTGTACAACATTCAAGGAGCAAACATATTGAAATAAGACATCACTTCATAAGAGATCACGTTCAAAACTCTAATGTGTTGTTAGAATTTATTAGTACTGATTATCAATTGGCTGATATATTCACAAAACCATTGAATGAAGATAGATTTTGCATGATCAGAAGAGAATTGGGAGTCATTGACCCTTTTGCTTGAAACTCTTCAATTTCCTTCAAAATATCTCAAAAATGATTTATAAATTCTCAAATATATCTAAAGCTTCTCTAAGAATTCATTCTAAATTTTATCAATTTTTACCAAATTTTATTTTGACTAATTTATTTTCGGAGGTCGACACTTAGAATTTCAGAGGTCGACACTTGGGGTCGACCCCTGAAATTTTTTAGAGGTCGACACTTGGTCGAAAAATCTGTTTTAAAACCCATCCACGAGCCCTTTTTTCCTCCATTTCTTTTCATTTTCCCTTCGTGTGGTCCCCCTCCAACGTTCCTAAGCTCTGAATAGTGGATTTCCAACCCTCTCCCTCCTCTTTTTGGGTAATTTTCTCCTCCCCTCACGGTTTCTCTTGGATCGAACTGGTTTTTACCGTGTTCCTCGTTTTTGGGCAATCGTAGGTTTTTGCCTCTATTTATCCTCTATTATCGGTTGATATTCGATTGAAAACATTCATTTCTTCCCTCCATTTCGTGCATTTCCTCTATTTGCTCTTTTTTTTTCCAATTTCACAAACCCTCACTTACCTTTTCATGATTCCTTCATTTGCTCAACCGTGAATTCCTTTTCTCCTCTCCAAATTCTTGGTTCTCCTCTTTCTTAGCACTGCATTATCCTACTTCTCCCTAAATTACCCTCTTCCATCCATATGGGTCCAAGGAAGCAGTTAGCTGTAAGGAAAAGGAGATTGGAACAAGGCCAAGGTAGTACTGAGCGACGAAGAAAGGGCAGACATGAGCGTGAGCCATCCCCAGAGGCACCTGCACCAGTGCCATCCAGCTTAGTATGGAAGATCATTGCGAGCGGGAGACATGTGGATATACCGTTCTGGGATCAGCATCACTTTTTTATAGGAGATGTACTGAGAGATGCAGGTCTGGTTCACTTCTGCACGATGACTGAGAGATTCTACCCAGACCTCATCAGGGAGGTCTATGCATCCATGGCCACTGATGGCATTGGATGGTCTGCTACTATTCATGGGATCGAGATTCCAGTGACACCGGAGGTCATCAGTCATGTTTGGAGGATTCCACTTCATGGCACAGCCGCCACTTCTATCAGCGACCGAGAGCGCGCCTTCAGATGTATCTTAGAGCGCGAGGATGTTAGCAGCATTTCCACAGTAGCTGCTAACCAGCTATCATTGGAGATGAGAGTGCTACATCATATCATCGCCCGCATTTTGATTCCAAAGAGCGGGAGGTTCGACTTTATTACTAAGTGTGAGCTAGTGTTGATGGTGTCCCTGAGACAGCGGACTCCCATCAACCTTCCCATGATCATGCTTCAGTAGATGGGAGAGGCAGCATCTCATAGGAGACTAGTTCAGCCATATGGCCTGGGGCTGATATAGTTATTCAGGGAGTATGGAGTATCATTTGATGGTATACCCTTCAGTCAGCTGCAGCATACTGACACATATGGAGAGAAATCCTTGCATAGGATGGGATTTCGACTGATTGGTGATCGTTGGGTGCGTCGGGAGTCTGGCCAGGAGCCAGATGAGGAGGAGGAGATTCGAGCAGCTGAGGCAGGGCCTTCAGAGCCTACTGATCATGGTACACCTCCTCGTCCAGCACCAGAGTCAGAGACTGCGGAGCCTGAGCCATTCACGCCACCACCCTCATCAGCTCCAGCACCTTCTGCTACTGCTACACCACAGAGGACTACAGCGAGCACATCAGACTTTGAGCAGAGAGTGACTGATCACATTTTAGAGGTCCGGACAGAAATTGCTGGTGTACGACAGGAGCTACATGGTCTGTGGATCCACACAGACATGCGCATTGGAGCTCTATCAGCTACTGTTGATGCAGGATTCCGACAGATCCTCAGCTTACTGAGATTGGCATTGCGACCAGGGACTGTAGATCCGACAGTGCCTCCTCCACATTCTGATGATGATGATGATGATCTAATGATGATGACTCCAGTGGCTACAGTGATAGTGATGGAGATCAGCCTGGAGCAGGTAGCTCTGATGTTCCACCTCCTGATCCGATTCCAGAGATTCCCCCTTCTACTGATCCCCCTTCTACTGATCTTCCTAGTACTGATCCTCCAGCTACAGATGTGCCAGTAGATACTGAGATTACTGAGTCACTCTTTAAGACTATTACAGGCATTCCAGATGATAGAGTGGAGCATACAGAGACTGATATTGATGATCCCACTGCTTATGAGCTTGTCAGCAGGCACACTCTAGCTCAGTCTACTCAGCATACTGATTCACCTACTCCTACTGCTACTACTTCTGTTAGGACACCTTCAGAGTCTTTTCCACGGACCTATAGATCTCGTAGGACTACCCCTAGGTCTGGTCCCTCTCTGAGGACTCGGAGTCTCACTCATAGGACTCCAAAATCCTCATCTAGGATCTCGGCTCCTATCTCTTTTGATGTACCTTCTGATGAGGAGTAGCCTCATAGATTTGCTTGATATATGATGTTTATTGAGGTACTAGTTTGCTTTGTATGTTCTGATGTATCAATGTTTTGTGCTTACTATGTAAGCAATTTTGTAACTGAATACATTCATTTATATATTTATCTATATTGTGGTATTTTACTGTCTGATGCCAGCTCTTAGCATTTATCTTTTTAAACCCTCAAGTTAGAATGTCTTTGCTATATCGAATGCACAAATTGAGGGGGAGCATGTATTTTATGCAACTAAGTACTTTATTGCAATGGAACATAATTTTCTTTTACTACAAAGAATGCACTTTTTGATTCTTGACAAAAAGGGGGAGTATAGTAAAGTATATATGGTTCTTATGACTCTTTCATAGAGTAGAGCAAAGCTTGTATGGTTCTTAACTTTTTTACTCATGAGAATGTTTTCACAAAAAAGGGAGAGTAGATGAAAAGTAAATTTTTATGATATACTCATATATGTGAGATTTCTTTGAAAATTTTTTAATGCTATATTTTGCTTTTGGACTTAATTGCATATATACTCAAGATTTTGTCATCATCAAAAAGGGGGAGATTGTTGGCTTTGGCTCCTTAGGTTTGATGATTAATAAAAGGTTGAGTATATGTTTGGACTAATGTTTCATTTCAAGATAAAGTTTCAGGCCTTAGGTTATTCAAAAGAGTATAAGAGTACAATGATGAAACCAAGCTTGCTTGATTTGGGAAAGAGCTCTTCTACCTTAAACAAGATCAAATTTCTCATATTGGACCTTCATATTAAGAAGTAATTGACAAAAGAAACAAAGGCCTAGAGAAACTCAAGCATGGCACGCACCTCTCCAGAGTTTCAGAAAATTTTAGACCAGAGGTTGACCTCCAGAGGTCGACACCTTGCCAAAGGTCGACCACCAGAGGTCGACTCATGAAGAAAAGAAAAGTTCAGCAAGGCCAGCACGGCAAAATTTCAGTGGCATGCTTCAAAGGTCACCACCTGAGGTCGACACCTGTCCAGAGGTTGACACCAGAGGTCGACTCATCGCCTGAGAATTCAAACTAGACAGAACTATAGTTTTCTGGATTTTTGCCTAAGATAAACTGGAGGTTGACTCAAGAGGTCGACACTTGACCCAGAGGTCGACTCATGAGGTCGACTCATGGCATAACGGCTAGTTTTTCTGAACTTTTGATATGATTTCTAACAGCCATAAACGGCCATATTTTTGATTCTAACGGTCTTGTGGAGTTGTTTTAGCTTGAATGAAGTATTTAACCTCCACCTAACTTCAAAAAAGAAAAGGAGAAAAAGTGAAAAAGAAGAGAGTAAAAGTACAAAGCTTTCAATCAATCCTAAACCAAAAAGAGAGAAAATCCAAGAGATTCCTTAGCCAAAAAGCTTTCCAATTTTGAGGAATCCAACTTTCAAGTCTTTAGCATTTAGTGAGGTCCAAGATTCCAAGAGGAAGACTTGAAGAGTCTCCAACAAGAGCTACATCGAATTGTTTTTTGCTCAAAAAGGAGTTTGTCTTGTTTTTATTCATTGTATTCATACTCTATTTGTGCTAGCCTAGTTTCAAGGGAATTTGAAACTAGTGTGAGGTTTGTTGGTGAGCCAATTGATAAAACCAACTAGGGTTGCTTGTAAACCCGAAGCCAAAACAAGTGTGTAAGGTTTGTTGGTTAGCCTAGGTAACAAAACCAACTTAGGTTTTGACTTGTGAGCCTTGTAAAATAAGTCGGCTGTAATCTAGAGAAGATTATAGTGAAATTCCCAAGTGGAGCTTGGGGAATGGATGTAGGTGCTAGGTGCACCGAACCACTATACGTTTTGTGTGTTTGCATTGCTTTACTCTCTATTGCTCTTTAATTGTTGTTATCTTTCATTGCTTCCGTTGTACAATTTCTTGAGCACTATCACTCTTCACATTTGAAATTGATAGCACATATATTGCTTTATTTTTTTAAAAGACCCAATTCACCCCCCCTCTTAGGCACCATATCTGGGCAACAACCCCCTTGATACAGATTTATCCACACCTATTCTTAGTATTCATGGTAGGACTCCACCTGTTCCTTTCATATCCACCTTGATCCGGGAACTAGGTTTTTATATACCTCGTTTCCATGCTCTTGATTTAGGTCCTATCTTTGATGACACACCTCCCATCACTGTCACAGTTGTTATTTCCATCACAGTTGATGCTCCTACTCCTGATATTGCTTCCACTTCTTTAGCACCGGGTAGAGGAAGAACATATACCAGACACAAAGGAAGAGCATGTGGCATTCACCTAGATAGACTCGGACCAGACTTTCTGATCTCTGACCGATGTGGCTGCGACCATGACCTTCTTGGGTTACAGGTCCCATCATTCTGGAGATCGGGTCTTCCTTTGATGAGGAAAGTACCCCTTAGGGTTGGTCTATCTATCAGTCAGTCTATATCTCAGTGCTTATTTTATTTTATGTATGTGTGTCTATATTAAATTATGTTTTATGTATCAAAATTTTAAATCTAATGTATCCAATCTTTGAAGTTCTTTATATATATTGACTTTTTCAAATTTATGTGTATACTCTTACTGTAATGCAATGTTTCATGTCTGCTTTATTCTTTTTCTTACCTTTTTAATGATGATAAAAAGGGGGAGAATTAATAAAAGATTAAGAGGGAGAATTAATGGTAAAGAGAATTATTGAAGAATTAAACAAAGGGAGAGCATTGGCAAATTTTTTAAAGAGAATTTTAGTTAAGAAGAAAGCAATGAGTAAGGGGGAGAGAGAATGAAGGAGAGAGAATGAAAATTACTAAAGCTATAATTTTTTTGAAAACTTTTCTCAAAAATCTTTTTGAAAATTAATGTTTCGAATCATACATTGAGGGGGAGCTTTTGTTCTTCTATCCTTGTTATATGCCCTTTAATTCTATGCCCTAATGTTTATTTACTCTTGTTGACCCATTAATTTTGCTCTGATACTATCTATTCTCTTTATACATGTTTCAAGCATAGATACTCTTAAAGCTTTTTCTTTGTTGTCTGTTGCAGGACTATTCATGCATGCCAATTATTTCTCATGTATTAAGAATTAAATTAAGAGTTTATATCCCAAGTTTCAAGCCAAGATTTGAAGTAGGGAATTCTATAGAAATTCTAGAAGTAGATGCATGCAGAAATAGATCCTACAAGTGAAGAAACAGGACCGCCAAGGCTAAGAAGCCCTGGTAGGACTAGCTCTTCTGCAATACCACTACCTGATGAGTCTAGGGGGTGTACCTGGTAGAGATTTGAAGATTGATCCATGAAGAGTTTGGTCTATGCTTGATGGATGCGGCCTGGAAAACAAAGCTATCGATCTTGCGGATTCGTGGCTTTCAATTCGGTGACCCAAAATCTTGTTGATTGGAACCTTGGATTTGTGAACTCTAAGGGACCTATAAATCACCATTCAAGGGTTAGAAATAAAGAAGAAAGAAAAGGTTAAATTGCTGAAAGAAGAAGGAAAGGAAGGGAAGGAAGAGGGGCGACTAGGAAGATGAAGAGGCTGTCAGCTTGGAGGCGGGGTGCAAAAATCACACAGATATCCTAAGGGATCCCACAGATACCCTAAATCACACAGAAAACTTCACACACAATTTTGAAGAACTCAAGAATAATTCATTCATCAATAATCAGCAATAATATATGAGGGGGGGAAGGGGCCTTAAATAGGCACACAAGTTAGGGCATACAAGAGATTTTACATGGCCTTCCTTTTCCTTTTCAAACTCTTCCACAAGTCCTCTCCAAAATATGTTCAAATTTCTTCTCCCAACTAGGATTACTCCTCACCTCCTCTTTGACTTGGTCTTCTCCTTCTCTTTGACTTGGTCCAAGGGGGTAATCATAAGGGGGCGCCATATGGAGGGTGACCATAAGGTGGGGCGCCATATGAAGAACTTTGAGCTTTTGGGCTTTGGGTGGCCCACTTCAGTGTTGAGCTACATCTTTTAGGGTTTTTTCCAGTTATCCATCTCCTCATGGTGGGATGATGTACTTGTCATCCAGGTCTTCAATGATAGCTCCAAGAATCCTTCTATGCTTCCCAAGTGGAACAATTATGTGGATGACTGATTCCATGCAGTGGTTATAGTATTATGCTGACTGGCTTCATAAGTGACTTGAGTCTTCTTACAAAATTGGACTGGCTCAATATAAGACTTATAAAATTGGACTTAATGCATAAAACTCAAAACTCACAAGACTCATAAGACTCACTAAGGATCCAAAACTTGACTCAATACTCTAATTACAGGACTCAACTGTAGAAAGGCCCTAAACGTGACTCAAGGGTCAAAATACAGACTCAAGTGTAACAAGGCCTGAAAAATAAACTCAAGGCTTAAATACAAAACTCAAATGGCTAACATAGGCAAATTATTGGACTCAAAGACAAAATTTGCATCATGGCTAGGGACTCAAAACTCAGGGATGCATAGTAAACCAGGGTTGACCTGATGTCTCCATCAATTCTCCCGGGGTGGGAGGAACTTGACTCCATTGAGTAAGGGTCGCTCTGGCTTTGGTATTGCTTAAGGAGGTTTGGGTTGAGACACTACAAGTCCTCTCAAGTAATCCATGAATCATCAGATTCTGGTCGACCATGCCAACATACCAGGTAGCATTGATAATCGCGGACCTAGGTCATGATAGCTTGATTGTCCAGGATATGCTCTGATACCAAACTAATGCGAGATGACTCTAAGACTACTAATCATGCATGGAAAATAGTAAAATAGTTTTTTTTATGATTTTTATAATTTTATTTGCAGGCTAGATTCCCAAAATAAAGTAAAAACTAGCGGAAATACTAGCAGTGCAAAGAATCATCGGATCACAGGCAAACTCATGCAAACCAATGAAATATCTAGGACCCGAGAGTTAAGAAACTCCTAGTTTAGGATAGTTTATCTTCATCAAAATCAGATAATAAGAGTTGGAAAGGTTTCTTACCAGTCAGAGATTTAAATATGCAATTATAGAGATCACACACAACTCTGATCGGAGCCTGGAAGAAGAAGCCTTGTTTCCCTTGAATCTGATGGCTGATCTGGGTGGTCCAGGCAGCAAAGAAAGCCTCCTCAAGGGAGGGAAAGAACCTCGGGGATCCTGCAAGCATTAGAGGTTAATCAAAATAGCAAATAAAAAATAGAAAAGGAACTAGGGTTTGAAGGAAATTAAGATTAGGGCTAAAAGCTGGCAACCGGGGAAGAAGAAGCTCCTGGGCTTGGACAGCAGCAAGGGCTTCAATTCCTTGGGTGTGGCTGATCTCCAAGGATGCAAGACGGAGCTAGGGCAACAGGGTTTCAATCCAAGAATACAAGAAGAGAACTCAGAGAGAACCAAAACTCAAACACAAGGAAATTCAACAAAATTTCAGCAAGGTTTATTCATAAGAAAAAGATGCTTGCAAGAGGAGGAGGGGTGGGGTATTTATAGAGTTCTCATGCCCTCACTAATCATGGTTACACTTGGGTTATAAGTCCTCTTCCCAATTAGGATACAAGTCCATTCCTAGCTAGGTTAGAATTACAATTTTAAAAGGATTAGGAATCCCAACTAGGTTAGAATTTTGACCTAGTCTTCTCTTCTTTCCTCTCCCCACTTGGCTTGGACTTGGTCAAACTCCTCAAATTCATTTTTGGACCTTGGGGCAGCAGCAAGGATGCCTCCTTCATGGGCTTGGATGAAAATTTGAGGGGTCCAGGTGGGCTTCCAGGGGTTGGGCGCATGGGCTGGCATATTCCAAGGAATCTGGCTAGAATCTTGCTTCTTAAGAGCTTGGGCTTGGTGCCTGGGCTTGATTTTAAGGCTTGGAGTGCTGGGATATCCTGGTAAACATGGGCTCCTGGTATATGGAATATTCTGGAAGCATATAGAGAGAATCTGGCATCTGAAATGGTACCCGAAGAAAATTAGGGCACATTCAGGGCACCTGGGTGTCGATTAAGCTCTCCTCTTCAGAATGAGGTCTGGTGGAACTTGAAAATAGCATAGCTTCCTCTCTTGTACAAGATGTGAACTCACACTAGACTCATACTAGTATACAGGACTTAATATACTGGACTAGGTTGAGGGTTGAGATAAATCAACTAACCTCAACTTATTACATGACTCAATTCTAATTAATTACAAAACTTTGACACATGGCTAGGTAAACCAAATAGGGCCCAATAATATGTGTCTAATCCTGGTGCCCCCACCAATTCTTCCAAGGTGGGAGGAACTCGACCCCGTCGAGTGTGGGATAACTTGGCTCTCATAGTGCTCGAGTAGGTCTGGGTTGAGGCACTGTAGATCCTCATGGGTGATCCACGAGTCCTCAGTTCTGGCCGACCTTGCCACCGGACCAAATACCTTTGATAGCCTCTATCTTGGGTACTAATAACTTGATCATCCAGGATTCTCTCAATCTTTTTCTCACTAAAAGGCCAAATTGTCTGTGGACACTCTGGGGTGGGTTCACTCTCAAAGAAAGGGAGTGGCTCAAAGGGCTCGCTAGGTATCTTTGCTGGGTCCCTATACTCTTCAAGATCTGAGATGTTGAAGGTGGAACTAATACCTAAGTCGGGTGGTAAGTCAAGCACATAGGCATTGGGTCCACTGATATTCATTATCTTGGATGGGCCAGCTTCGCGAGCAGAAAACTCTTTACAACTACAAAATCTCCTGCAAAATTCTTTATCTCTCTTTTGGGAATTAGCCAAGTTGTTAGTTAGTTCATTAGTTATGTTCAGCTTTTGACTAATTTTCATATGCATATGCTGTGCAGAGGGTAGTGCAGGTGCAGACATGTAATTCAGGCTATGCATTTATTTGACTCAACTAATACCTAATAGACTCGACTAGACATCCCTATCAAAGGATGTTTTATTGGACTCTAAGGGACAAAACCTAGGAGACTATAAACTCTATAGGTTTGATTCTAGCATGGCATGCACAGGAGAATTTACTATGTATACTTACTAAATGCCAGAGGGTATGCAAAAAGTAAGATGCAAACCTAACATGTATAATAAATGAATGCAACATGCAAACCTCTACATGATGCAGGTGAATGATTAAAGAAATATCAAAAAATCCAAGAAAAGGTAGAAAATATGAGATGGATTCTGGGTTAGTCTGATTGGGTGAAAAGTAAGAAAAGGGTTTGGGGTTAATTGGATAGACTAAGATGCAGGAAGGGGTATCATGGATTAATCCTAGACTAATAAGGTTGACCTTATGGGGTTGATGGGTACCTACAGGGTTTATAGTATGGAAGAGTGGGTCACTAATCTCAGGGAAGAGATCGTCAATAGAAACTATAGAATGGGATTCTTCCTGAGGGTACTGATAAGCCAATTCCTTAATAAAGTCATCTGGTTCAAGAAATTTAGGACTAGGCTCTATACTGGGGCTTTCGTCTAGTGGCTCCTTAAGGAAGAGTCTAATAGTAGAGTTGGGTTCCTCATCCCTTAACTGCTTTTCCTCTACATTCTGGATGTGGTCAGGGTTTACTGCATCAACAGATGTTGGGTTGGCTTCTACCTAAGCACCTACTGGGTCAACTAATTCTAGGCCTTCTATAGAAAACTCTTCTTCTTCCTCATACTCCTCGACTAAGCTTGGGTCTGTCTCATATATCTCCTCTTCAATGTCATTCTGGTGAACCAATGAGGAGGTAAGAGGGGCTTGGCTAGGAAAAAATGGACCAATACTAGGCTCACAGCTAGGGATACTAGTCCTATAGGGCTCAAGTAGACTAGGGGAAAGCTGATTGGCACCGGGCTGATTCCTATGGACTATGGGTTCCTGGGGTTCAGTTCTATGGGTCTTGCCTAGGGTTCCTACTTGGTCATCTAATGGATCAATCCTGGTGGTTGCCTGGTCAAATCGTGGGTCTACTTGGTCGAATCTAGTGGCTAATTGGTTAATCCTACGGTTTGCCTGGTTATTGGTTTGGGTCATTTGGTTAAATCTTTGGTCTATTTGGTTGAATCTATGGTTCATTTGGTTTTGGGATTGGGTCAATTGGTTTTGGGATTAGGTCAATTGGGTCATCTGGGTATTGGTTTTGTCAAGTTTATGGTTCAATTGTTCATTCATGGTTCTTATAAGTGCTTCAAGACTGGACTCCATGGTTGAACTGGGTTGGGGTTTAGATTTCTAGTATTGGGTTCCTAATCTAGTGGTCATGCAACAAATCAACAATCAAAATGAAATGATGCAACCAAGCATGCAAAAGAGAGTGAAAAAGCTAGTATAATCTAGGGTTTCCTAGACCTAGAGTCAAAACTAAGTGGGTCAGCTCAACTTACACTTAACTCAGTAGCTAATCCTTCCTTTGGCCAGGTAGAGGGTGGGAGTGTGGGAGGCCCCCTACTTTCGTAGGGACCTAATAAAAAACCACAATACCACTTAGGTTGTTTGACTCTGGACCCTCAGCCTTAGATACCATATTTCAGTAATAGCCACAAGATTAAATGCACTAGTTGGCCCACACAGTTCGGACCCAACCTGTTGGTGTCACCTAGCCCACTGGGGCAAATTAAGTCTAATTAATTTTAATTAAGATTTGGGTTAGAATGCAAGGGGGTTGTTTTGGGCCAAGGACATGTAATGACCTCCTGCCCTGATCTGAGAAAGTAAAATTGCCCTTAAGATTGATTTAATGAGATGATGAATACATTATGAAACCTGATGCAATCTAAAATACTATAGAAAAAAAAAAGTTTTGTCTCTTTTATGAAGTTGTAGCTTAAATTTAAGTTGGTTAGGTTATAAAACAAAATTGGCCTGGGTTGGGAGGGGTTTGGTAGTTGATTAGGTTTAGTTTTGTGGGATATGTAGAAACTGAAATTAGGGTTTGGCTTGATGCAGAAGTTAGCATGGATTTCAATGCAAGAAAATTCTAAAAAATTTAAAGAACATAGAATGACGTGTGATTATGATTCATACCAAGTTTCATGCAAAACAAAATGCTATGATAATGCAAAACATAGGGTTTCTAACTGGGTGTAGGAAAGAACAGAATTCGGGTTAGGGTTTCTAAGAAGAAAGTTTCATTACTATTTTTAGATTAAGAGGTATAAAGAAAAATATCAGTAAAATAGAGGACGACACAATGGTTACTCAGTCCGAAAATCAGATAAAAACAGTAACTCTAAGATGGGAAACTCGGCCTAAACTTGGACTCCTAATGCAGAATAGGATGTAGAGACTTTCTAGGGAAAACAAAAATAGAAGTGAAAAAACTTTTAATAATAAAAATAAATTATGAGAAAATTCTAAAACATACTAACAATTACGAGGGATCTAACAAAAGAAAAATCAAAATTTTTTGATCTACATACATGTAGAAACAGGAAAAACAACAGACCATGTATTGGAATGACAAGATGTAGAAACTAGCCTTAAACATGCTCTGATACCAAATTAATGCGGGACTATTCATGCATGCCAATTATTTTTTATGTATTAAAAATTAAATTAGGAGTTTATATCTTGAGATTCAAGCCAAGATTCGAAGTAAGGAATTCTATATAAATTCTAGAAGCAGATGCATGCAGAAATAGATCTTACAATTGAAGAAACAGGACTGCCAAGGCTAAGAAGCCTAGGTAGTACTAGCTCTTCTGCAATACCACTACCTGATGAGTTTAGGGGGTGTACCTAGTTGAGATTTGAAGATTGATCCATGAAGAGTCCGCTCTACGCTCAACGGATGCGGCCTGGAAAACAAAGCTATCGATTCTGCAGATTCACGGCTTTCAATCCGGTGACCCGAAAGCTTGTCGATTGGAACCCTGGATTCATGAACTTTGAGGGACTTGTAAATCACCATTCAAGGGTTAGAAATAAAGAAGAAAAAAAGGTTAAATCATTGAAAGAAGAAGGGAAGGAAGGGAAGGAAGAGGGGAGGCTAGGAAGATGAAGAGGTTGTCGGCTTGGAGGTGGGGCACAGGGATCACATAGATACCCTAAGGGATCACACAGATGCCCTAAATCACATAGAAAACTTCACACACAATTTTGAAGTACTCAAGAATAATTCATTCATAAAAAATCAGCAATAATCCATGAGGGGGGGGGAGGGGCCTTTATATAGGCATACAAGTTAGGGCATACAAGAGATTTTACATGGCCTTCCTTTTCCTTTACAAACTCTTCCACAAGTCCTCTCCTAAATAGGTTCAAATTTCTTTTCCCAACTAGGATTACTCCTCTCATCTTCTTTGACTTGGTCTTCTCCTTCTCTTTGACTTGTTCCAAGGGGAGTAATCATAAGGGGGCGCCATATGGATGGTGACCATAAGGTGGGGCGCCATATGAAGAACTTTGGGCTTTTGGGCTTTGGGCGGCCCACTTCAGTGCTAGGATGGGTCATTTAGGATTTCTTCCAATTGTCCATCTCCTTATCGTGGGCTGATGTACTTGTCATCCAGGTCTTCAATGATAGCTCCAAGAATCTTTCTATGCTTCCCAAGTGGCACAATTATGTGGATGACTGATTCCATGCAGTGGTTGTAGTATTATGCTGACTGGCTTTATAAGTGACTTGAGTCTTCTTACAAAATTGGACTGGGCTCGATATAAGACTTACAAAACTGGACTTAATGCATAAAACTCAAAACTTACAGGACTCATAAGACTCACTAAGGATCCAAAACTTGACTCAATACTCTAATTACAGGACTCAACTGTAGAAAGGCCCTAAACATGACTCAGTGGCTAAAATATAGACTCAAGTATAACAAGGCCTGAAAAATAAACTTAAGGTCCAAATACAAAACTCAAATGGCTAACATAGGCAAATTATTGGACTCAAAGACAAAATTTGCATCATGGCTAGGGACTCAAAACTCAGGGATCCATAGTAAACCAGGGTTGACCTGATATCCCCATCATTGTCTTTGCTCTGATACTCTTCATGCTAACATGTATGTCTTTCAAATATGTTTTAGTTCTAGTACACTTCTTGAGTATCATAATATATATACAACTCAGCTCTGATACCTTTTAATCATAGCCCTAATACTTCATAATCTCTAGCCCTGATACATAATAATTTCCTTTCTGACATTGAATCTATATAAATTTATTCATGCATATATATATAGCTCCGATACATTATAAATGAGTCTTGATTCTTAATAATCATTACAAATTTAAATTCTGATAACTATAATCATTAGCTCTAATACTTATTACAAATCGTTTGAGCTTTTCAATATGTATATACTTAAAGATTTTCTCATCATCAAAAAGGAAAAAATTGTTGACTCCTTATTGATTTTGATGATTAACAAAATGCTTAAGTATATTTGAGTACTAACCATTTGTTAAAGTATGTTTTATCAGAAAAAGGAGCTCATCAAGTTAGTTGGTTGAATTGCTTGTCCAATAACTGAAGAAGTCTCTTTATGGATGAAACTTAAAGTTAAATGGACTTAAGTACATAAGAATGACTTGAAAGAACTTAAGTTTTAAGTTTGAAGAAGATTCAACAGAGTTTCAATTAAGTTTCAGAAAGTTTCAACCAAGTGTCAACTCATGGATGTGAAGTGTCGACTCACATAAGCTTGAGCTGATATACAGAAGAAGTTTCAGATGGTACACTCGAAGTGTCGATTCATGGAGCTTAAGTGTCGACTCAAGGATCGGCTCAAGGCCTGAGACAAATATTATACAGAACATGATGAATTTCAGACTTTCCTCAAGTGTCGACTGATAGAAGCCAAGTGTCGACTCAAGGTCAACTCACCAGAAGAAGTGTTGACTAACCTGAGATTTTCACAGAGCTTCAAGGAACATTTTTTGAACTAAATGTCAACTTATGGAGACCAAGTGTCGACTCAAAATGTCGACTCATGACTTAAAGTGTCGATACTAGCAGTTTTGCTGAATAGTAATGGCTAGTTTTTTGAAATGCGGAATTATCCTTTTCGCCCCCCAATGGCTAGTTTCACCTCTCTAACGGTCAAAAAATGCCATTTGATGCTTGGAAAATTATTCAAAGTAGATTAAATTCAAGAGGGAAGCAATAAATGAGAAGTTAAGAGCATTCACTCAAATATTCATTGAAGATTATCTACTTTCAAGTTGAGTTGAGCCTTCAAGCATTCAAAGCATTCAAGAGCATTCAAGTTTAGCCATTCAAAGATTATTTAAGGCTTCAACAACTTGAGGACAAGCATCTTCAACAGCAATCAAAGAGCTTTAAAGATATATTTACTTTTAGTTGAAAATTTTTTGTATTTCTTACACTATACTTGAATCTTTTTTTATTTTCTAGTTTCAAGAGAATTGAAACTAGAGTTGATATTTGTTGGTGAGCCTTTGTGATAAAACCAATGGAGGTTTTTGGTTAGCCTAAGAGACAAAACCAATGAGGTTGTTGGCGAGCCTAAATTACAAAACCAACTAGATTTTTGGTTAGCCCATAAAGCCAAAGGAATTTTGACTTGTGTTCCCGGTGAAAACAAGTTGGGTTTTGATTAGTGAGCCCAAAAAACTTATTGACTATAATCAAGAAAGATTATAGTAAAATATCCAAGTGGACCTTAGGGAGTGGATGTAGGTGCCTTGGTATGCACTGAACCACTATATATTGTTGTATTTGTGGTTGCTTGCTCTCTTATTATTTTTCTTTATTTACTTTATATTTTCTTACTTATTTCTGCTGCATACTCTTAAATAGCACACAAACACTTGCAATTCACTAGCACCTAAATAGTTCTTGAATTGTCACATACTTGCAAAAGTTTTTTTTAAAACCCAATTCACTCCAACCCCCCCCCCCCCCCCCCCCCACCCAACCCCTCTTAGGTTTCTTGCTAGGCAACACAATAAGGAGTAGGAAAAGGTTGACAATCTGAATAGGGTTGATCATAATAAAATGGATCTACGAATGCAGGTCTTTGAGGTATCGGGGTAACCACTGGATGTGGTTGCCATGACAAATCTGGTTGAGCCCCCCAACCTGGGTTGTAAGCATTAAAGTTTATGTTTTCTCCTAGTCTATAAGCCATATGATGTGGTTGATCTTGATAAACTTGGTCATACCTAGACTCGAAAAATTGGTACATGGCTAGGTATTCACTCATAGAGTGAGTTGGACTCAAATATATGGAGCATTCCTATTGTGTAGGAAAAAAGGATGGAGTGGAAGAATGTTTGATAGGTAGTCGATGGTCAAATTCATATGGCATGGCACCAAAGGCATGGGACAACTCATCCATTCTACAATTAAGATCCATGTTCCTAGCACTGCTCTAACTCATTGGATTATTCTGATGGTTTTGAGATATTCAATCAAAGGTCCTAGATCAGCGCAATCCTCTTCTAAGTTTTTTTTCTTAAAAAAATTATAGAGAGGAGAGGGAAAAAGAAAAGAGAAGAAAGAAAGAAAACTAAAAGTGAGAGCCTAAGGAGTCCTAAAGCTAAGAGTGATAGAGAAGAGTTCTTGGTTAATTGCAAACAAGTTAGCAGTAAATGGACTCTCTATCTTAGGGTCCCTAGTTATAGACAGCTCCTAACAGTTTCAAGATTGCCTTTGAGTCTTCGAAGTTAGATAAGGAGACCAACTACCCACTAGCCAGGTAAGGGTAAGGTTAGTGGGGGTCCCCTCATTGCCTTCCTTAGATACCAAATAATTGACCAGGTTAGACAACGGAACCAATTAAAGAACCACCTTCCTTCAGGGCTACATCACCTTGAACCCCTTTCCTTAGACACTAGTGAATTAGTTGATTCTGAGCTAGTCTAACTCTAAGGGTCCCTTGTCATAGTGAGCTCGAAAATCCTTAAGGACCAACATCTAATTGATTTTAATTTTAAGGCTTAGGTCAATGCAATATACAAGGCAGTGGTTTGTGGGCCAAGGAAGGGTAATAACATCTCCACTTTATGTTGTTTAGGTGTTTAGTGCCCTTAAGATGTTTTATGAATTATGCAATGCAAAGAAAATAGATGTCCAGTACAAGTGGTTAGGAGAGCAGTAAAAAAAAGTAATTAGCTAATTTTTTTGTACTTTTTTTTAAAAAAAATTGATGGTTAAGTTTTTAATCTCCTACCAAGTTACGAGGATGTCAAGATTTTTTTTTTAAAAAAAATGTCAAGATTTTTATTTTTTTTATTTTAGATTTTTTTTAAGTTTTAATTTTTTTTAAGTCTGTTCAATCATATGTAGAAAAATACTGACAACCAATTTTTTAATTTTGAGTTTTTATTTTAAAAATAATGCCAAAAGGTCCCCAGCAATGGTGCCAAAAATCTGATGTGCATCGATATGTACCAATTTAATACCTTAATTCTACTATTCTTATGTAGAGTAGTGAGAGTAAGAGTCAAATCTATAGGAACCTTTGAGTTATTTCAAAAGTAAAATGCACAATAGAAAAGATAATTAATAAGAAATTAGTAGTGAAAATAATCTGGATATGATCTATCCTAACGAGAGTACCTCTCATACCCGTAGATCACGGCCCGTCCCTTTTATGAATAAGGGAATTAGCAGTGAAAATAATCTATATATGATTTATCTTAATAAGAGTATGGCCCGTACCCGTATATCATGGTCCATTCCTTTTAGGAATAGATCAGTCAAAATTATATTCACGGAGAGAAACTTATCTCAAAAGCTTATCACTGCTTATGAATCTATTTCAAACAAAAAAGAGAAAAATATGAATTAATTGGAAGCTCTTTTCATTTCATAAAATAAGGAGTACATCAAATGAACACATCTAAAGTATAAATCCCTTCTCCCAAACAGGCTTCCAAAGTGAAGTTGCAGCATATCCGAGGAAATTAGAAGATGGAACAGTCTGGTGATACGGTGGAGAGTGAGAACCAAGGCCAGTGAAAATAGGAACCAATTGGATGAAAAGGTGGAAGGGAGTCGGAAGGATGGAAGAAAGATGGAAGCTAGTGGAAAGGAAAAATGGAGAAGATAGAGAGAAATGGAGTGGAACGGAGAAGGGATTTTAGAGAATAGAAGGGATTGAGAGAAGAGGACTATGGACTTGATGGACTCTTAGTGATCGAGAGGTTGAAGGCTTTTATAGACAACAACCCAATCGATTTATGGTTTCTTCTATTTCATGATCCAACTGAGTTCCACGAACTCCAACTACATTCAAACAAACTCCAATGATCCCAACAAAGTTCCAACACTCTAACTGCATCCAAACAATCTCCAATGATCTCTAACTAATCTTTAACGATGTCCAACAAACTCCGTTCCCAATCTCCATTTGAACTCATCAATCTCCAACTACGTCTGTTGAGTTCCAATGGCTGATGGACTGCAACAGCGATCTCAAACGATGACTCGCAGTAGCCAAGGGATTGGGCGGTGGCAACCTTGGTGGCTTGGAATAGGAAGTGATGAATCAAGAGAGGCAGTACCTTAAGAGATGGAAAGATGAAGGTGACGGCGACTCAAAACCAGGGAGGAGGTAGTGTCGACTCTTATGGGAAGATGACCACGGTGAGGAAGATGGTGACGACTGATGCAGGCAGTGATGGGTGGACATGGAGGAGTGCAGTGAATGGAGGATGGGGCGAACTATGGTAATGTGGTTGGTGCGATGGCTTTCTTGGAACCGAGAGTAAAGGAAGAAGAAGACGGTGCTCAAGCAGTGCATGGCGATTATTTGGAAGCAATAAAGAAGAAGGATAACAGTTGCTTTTCTGGCCATTTTTCTGGCCATGGGAGGCTTCTCCGGCTAGCAAGGGAGGTGTCGGAGGCTTGGGTGGCGACGGGGCAACAACTTCGGCAAGTTTTGGCTCAAAATGGGCTTCATGGTCCATGGCTCTATTTCATGGACCGTGGCCATGGCATCCTGTGGACCACAAAGCCATCCGTAAAGCATTCAGCCGGTCCATGGTGGATCGGCTACACCAAAATTCATGCATTCCTTGTTTAATTTTTTGAAATTCATTTCTGAGCTTGTTTCAAGTCTAATTTAAGTTCCGTTTGCATCGTTGGACTTCTAAAATCGAGCTCTTCGCATTCATAAAATCATTTTCTACAAAACACTATATAAAAATATCAATTTTAATTACATAAAGCTGGATTAATTAAAACATTGTTAATAACTATCATGGCTCTCGGGAAGGCACATCCCTCATAGAGGAGTGCTCTGCTAGGACTCCAAGCCCTGTAGCACGTCTTTTGCACCCCCTATAGAGTACTCTGCCAGGACTCTAAGCCTTGTAGCATGCTACCTATACTCTTTGCAGAGGAGTGCTCTATCAAAGCCTCATGGGTCTACTAGAATCTCACATGCCTATCAAAGCCTTGCAGGCCTATCAAAGCCTCGCAGGCCTATCAGAGCCTCACAGGCTTGGAAGGGCTTTCATCATGGCTCTGTTAGACAATATCTCAATAAAAGATACGGGAGACAGGATCCTGGCACTCTACCAGAATTTGTTGCAAGGTGTCAAGTGGAGGCCACCTCCCCAAATGACAGGAAGTTATGTGGAGTAATTTCATAAATAGGTAAGAGGGACCTCCGGCCAAAGTAAGATAAAAACTACCACATGCTCATTCTCTGGCTCTAGGGCCATTATCCTCCGTAGCTCTAGCCATTGCCCAGATAACCCAACTGACTTGAGCATTGGAGTGTCCCCGCTGGTACCCTGGTCCAGGTTTTCTTGCAGGTCTCTATCTATGAGGAGCATCTGGGAAAAGGATCTCACCCCATCAAAGAAGCCAGCAGGGCGACCGGCATATACTATAGAATTTTTTTCTTGATTTTGGAAATGGAATGGAAGACCAAATCAAGAGATTCTCCATAATATATTCTTCTATAATTATAAAAATTAAAGGCCAAATCGAGAGAAATTTGTTATAGTATCTTCTCCTATAATTTTGAAAATAAGAATTTTCTATAATATTTTCTCCTGCAACTTTGATCAAATAGAGAAAAATTCTTTACAATATCATCTCTTATAATTTTAGAAATGGAAAGACCAAATTAAGACAAATTCTTTACAATATCTTCTCCTATAATTATAGAAATAGAAAACTAAATCGACATCTTCATATGACCAGCTTGTATATGGGCATGATTGATCGCTTTCATGGGCAATCAAAAATAATTTTATCAACTCAAACTATAGTTAGGATGAGTCGGGATCGTATCCTCAACAATAAGTTGGGATTATGTTCACTTTTAAGATTATTTTATTAGAATTTTAATTAGGTTAAAAAGATGAAAGAGTTGGAATATGTTTATAATTAATAATAAAAATTAAACTAAGTAGAAGGTTAACAAGAATATGAAAAATATCATGGGTTTTGATTTGATATTTTGGTATTATATTAAGTACTTGTTCAATATGTAATTATTGAATTATGATTGATCCTCGAGCATAGCTTATCTCCCTGGATATGAACTTTGATCTACTTCTACATAGCCATAAGCTATGCTCGAGGATCAATCATAATTCAATAATTACATATTGAACAAGTACTTAATATAATACCAAAATATCAAAACAAAATCCATAAGCTATTTAAAGTTTCTAATCATATACATGAAATTTTCTATAATCAAATCATGAGCATAGCATATCTCATTGAGTACAAATCATATCATAGAACATGACTCGTCTCTACTTTAAATAGCCATAAGCTATTTAAAGTTTCTAATCATATACATGAAATTTTCTATAATCAAATCCTGAGCATAGCATATCTCATTGAGTACAAATCATATCATGGAACATGACTCGTCTCTACGTAATCATAGACTATTCTAAAATCTAATTATAGTCTAGATATGAAAACATAGCTTGAAATAATGAAAAATAATTTTATTCATGAAAAGTAAATATTAAAATTGATGTGGTAGAATGCTGACGTGTAATCCCTATCAGATGCCATGTCAGAGAAAGCTGCCATGATGGACACTCCTCCTCGGACTCCTTTGCCGGGCAGAGCTCCTTCAAAATATCGGGATGGCCCATCGAAGCCGAGTTCTGTCCTCTGCCAGGTTGGCTCCTGCAAGATCGGGATGCCTAGGCTGGAGCCGAGCGATCTCCTCCACCAGATTGAGCCCCTCCAAGGCCGAGCCCCCTGGGTCGAAGTCGAGCCCTGCCCTCCTCCGCCAGGTTGAGCCCCTCCAAGGTCGAGCCCTCTGAGCTGGAGTCACACCCTGCCTTCCTCCGTCGGATTGAGCACCTCCAAGGCCGAGCCCCCTAGTCTAGAGTCGAGCCCTGCCCTCCTCTGCCAGGTCGATCTCCTCTGAGGTTGAGCCCTCTGTGCAGGAGTCGAGCCCTGTCCTCCTCCACCAGGTCGAGCCCCTCGAAGTCGAGCCACTTGGTCTGGAGTCGTGCCCAGCCCTCCTCCGCCAAGTGGAGCCCCTTCGAGGTTGAGCCCCTCGGAGCCGAGCCTAGTCTCCCTCCTCCAGGTCGAGCCCCCTTGAAGTCGAGCCCCTTGGTTCGAAGTCGAGCCTAGCCCTCCTCTGCCAAGTGGAGAGCCCCTTTGAGGTCGAGCCCCTCGAAGTCGAGTCCTGTCCTCCTCCGCCAGGTCGAGCCCCATCGAAATCGGGCCTCCCTGGACCAGAGTCGAGCCCCGCCTCTCTAGTTTGGCCCCCACCTTGGGCGAAGGCACCAACAACCAAAGAGGTGATGCCATCCTCCTTGGGCACTGGTGAGCCACCCAAGGATCACAAAGAGGCACCCACCAGGCCGCAATAACTACCCGCAGCTACCACTTATACTAGAAAAGGAAGAAGCTCCCTGATCGAGGCACCACGCTCTCCACCAACCACTTGCGCCACCTAAAAGAAGAAGTCAACAAGGAGATTTGAATCCTGGGGATGGCTGCCCCCTGATCGAGGCCCTGCCAAGTTTCTCGGAATAGAGCGACCAGAAAGAATGTCAGAGCGCATGGTAGTTTCCCCTATCACAAACCAAGAAAGATGTCCCATCCATGGCTCACAACACCGCCGCATGCACCTGCTGGCATGGGGGAGATTTCGAGGTAGGCATTCAGTGACCACCCGGACTTAAAAGAGCCATTGACACCCCCAACGGGGGGTAAGCAAGTAAAGTAAGTGAAAAACACTCAAGCAAGTAAGGGAGAAGGGGCCGTACAAGAGAACCACCAAGGAGAGTGAGAGTTCAAGGCTACTAGAGATCCACGGGAAGGATCACCCGAACACAGCCATCCAGCTCCAGTTCACCTCGGCCACCGCTTTTCCCAACTTGCTTGTACCCTTCTCACACATTATTCACTCCTCCTAGCGTGGAGTCCACTTCAGGAGCTTGACCAGGAGGATCTGTTCCCCTGGATCATCACTGATTTGACCATCGAAATCCTCGGTCCGAGTCTCTAACCCTTGTTTTGCAGATCCCGAAAAGCAAGTCAATCCCAAAGAGATGAGGGGTGATCCGATGCCGATAGCATCTACGGGCCTCGGCGATCTTGGCGGTAACAAATTGGCATGCCAAGAAGGGGGAAGGATGCATTTTGATCCAACCCAAGCCCCTTGAAAGCAGCTCACCAGGAAGATGGTGATGATGCGAGCGAGAGAAGTCTCCACCATCCGTGCGAGAGATCCCCCTTCTCGTGGGGACCTGCATAGTCCAGAAGGGGAGCTCCCCGCTCTGGCTCAATGACCTCCGGTAGATGTTCAGCTAGCCACACTCGCCCAGCAGATGTAGATCCTCACTATGGTAGTGCACTAGCTCTAGCACCAACAACGGTCCTTGGCTATCAACTAGCAGTCGGGGACTCCCGCGGTCCACGTCGCAGCACCCCACGACAGCCTGCGTTCCTTCCAAGGAAGGCCTTCACAGCCACGGGCCATCACCAATCATCGGGGTTGTCACCAGACTCCAGTGAAGAGACAATGAGCTGGATCTATCGATAGGGAGAGCCGGTCCCCGCCCCTCGAGCGGGTAACAACCAAACCCGTCGAGGTCAAAAAGGCAAGACCCCCCTTCATGGACACCACCTCATGTCACCTTCTCCATCTCCTTCGGCCTCGACGGAGGGTTCAAACTACGACGCCATCAAGCACATAGCCGAGAAGCGCCTGGAGGAGTAGGAGCGCAAGCTGGCGAAGCTATCTCACTGGTTTGCAAATATGCAGGGCTCCAATGATGAGCCAGTGAGCTAGATGCCTGTCCCCCTTTCTCTCGAGAGATCCAAGAGGAACCAATTTCCAGTCAGTTCCGTATGCCACAGGTGGATCCCTACGATGGGACCACTGACCTCCTGGATCACCTGGAAAGCTACAAGGCCCTCATGAGGGTCTAGGGTGCCACCGATGCCCACTTTTGCATTACCTTTCCAGCAACCCTTTGGAAGGCGGCTTGGGTATGGTTCACCTGCCTTGAGCCCGAAAGCATCGACTTTTTTGCTCAGCTGGAGTGAAAGTTTGTGGCCCACTTCGATGCCTGTCAGAAGGTGCCATGAGAAGCAAACATCCTCTTCTCCATCTGGCAAGAGGACCGCGAGCCCTTACAGGACTACGTGGCCTGCTTCAAAGTCACCCTATTGGAGATTTACAGTCTTAATGAGCCAGTCGCCATGCTGGCACTGAAGCGAGGGCTTAAGACCTCCCGTCTAACCTACTCACTCGATAAGAAACCTCCCAATACTTACTCCGAGCTCCTTCTCTAAGCCCAAAAGTACATCTACAACGAGAAGGTAGATCATACAAGAAAGGAGCTAGATGGGAAGCCACTGAAGAAGCCAACTCCCGTGGATGCATCTGAGACGTAGAAGCCAGGACCCCCAACTCCGAACTTCCACCAGGGGCCGAGACCGAGGAGCGACCCCATTCCGGAGGAGAGGTTTACCCTTCTCCTCCCCCCGAGGATGAAGATCCTCATGGAGATCGAAGGTGAGCCCTACCTGAAGTGCCCACCTCCGATGAAGCCATCCACTGATCATGACAAGATGAAGTACTGTCGCTACCATCGCGACCACGGCCATGACACCGAGGAATACCGCAACCTCAAAAAGAAAATTGAAGAACTCATAAAGAGGGGCTACCTCAAAAGGTTCTTGGAGGGCAGACCTCCAACGGAACCTCAGGCACTCGTCGCTCTTCCGCTAGTCCCCGCGGTTGACAATCGCCCTACCAAGAAGCTGGTGGGGATGATATGCTAGGAGCCGAGCGCACTTCCAAGAAGGCCTGGGGGGTAAAGTGTTTCGAAAATTTACTCCCTTTTATGAGGGAAGGGGAAAATGGGGAAGAGAATGTAAATAACGATGCCGTGGTCATCGAGATGACGATCACGAAGCACCTATAAAATGGATTATGATCGATAGTAGAAGCTCGATTGATGTCCTTTATTATGATGCCTTCTCCAGAATGAACTTGTCCTTCACTCAGCTCAGACCCATGCATGCACCCCTAGTCGATTTCATGGGGGACTCTATAAGGGTTGATGGAGAAATCACTCTTCCAGTCACTGCCGGAACACCACCTTGGTAAAGCACTATTATGATGACCTTCATGGTTGTTAGGCTTCCTTTAGCCTATAACATGATTCTCGGCCGACCTGGGCTCAACCTGCCCAACACTGTTGTTTCCACAAAGTGTCTATTGGTGCAGTTCCCCATCCCCTACGGTGTCGGGGAGATGAGGGGGGCACCTCAGCTGGTACAACATTATCTCCAAACTATCCCCAGGGAAAAAGTCCCCGAGGATGACCCCAGCGCAAACGATCTTGACCAAAAGGTGCAGGACCCCAGGGGTAGCCTGGTCGAGCACCTACTGTCTTATCCACTCGAAGCTGACCAGGCGAAGATGGTACAGATTGGGGCCCAGTTGCAAGATGAAGAGAGGGCCCGCCTGTTGGAGTTCCTATAGGTGAATGCAAATATGTTTGCCTGGATGATGGCAGACATGCTAGGTATTCTCCGTGATATCATCACCCACAAGTTGAGTATTGACCCAAAGCACCGGCTAGTTCGACAGAAGAAGAGAAGCTTCGCCCCGGAGAGGCAAGCGGCGATCAAAGAGGAAGTGGACAAACTTCTCACCGCCGGCTTCACTCAGGAGGTACAGTACCCAAGTTGGCTGGCAAATGTAGTGATGGTGAAGAAGAGTAATGGCAAATGGAGGATCTGTGTAGACTACACCGACCTCAACAAGGCATGTCCAAAGGATAGCTTCCCTCTATTGAAGATTGACCAGTTGGTGGAGCCACCTCGGGGCACCGACTACTCTCCTTCATGGACACATTCTCTCGATATAATCAGATCTGGAAGCACCCAGAGGATGAGGAGCACACCGCCTTCATCACTGACCGAGGGATGTACTGATACAAGATGATACCTTTCGGCCTAAAGAATGCTAGGGCCACGTACCAGCGTATGGTCAATAGGGTCTTCGAAGACCAAATTGGCCGAAACATGCAGGTGTATATGGATGACATGCTTGTCATGAGCAAGCCAAGATCGGACCACATTGCCGACCTTATCGAAGCCTTTCACAACCTCCGAAAACACCAGATGAAGCTGAACCCACCAAAGTGCACTTTCGGAGTGGTAGCAAGAAAATTTCTTGTCTTCATGGTCACCCAGAGGGGCACTAAAGCGAACCTGAAGAAGGTCCAGGCAATCATCGACATGGAGCACCCAACATCCAAGAAGCAGGTCCAGCACCTAACAAGCCAGATTGGAGCTTTGAGCCAGTTCATCTCGAGATCAACTGACCGTTGCCTTCCCTTCTTCAAGGCATTGTGCAAGATGTATGACTTCACCTGGATAGAGGAGTGCAGGATGGCTTTCAAAGAATTGAAGAAGTTCCTGGCATCTTCGTTGCTGCTCTCTAGATTGGAGGAAGGAGAGGTGCTCCTACTCTACCTGGCAATCACACTTGGGGCCATTAGCTCAGTCCTCGTTCGTGTAGAAGAGGATGGATCTCAGAAGCCAGTGTACTACACCAGCAAAATCCTCCATGATGTGGAGATCAGGTATACTCGCTCTGAGAAACTCATTTTTGCTTTAATAATGTCTACTAAGCACCTCAGGCCATCCAAGCATACCCCATCGTAGTCATGAAAGATGAGCCACCGAGGACCATACTTAGCCACCCCGAAACCTCCGAGCAACTGGCTAAGTGGTCACTGACGCTGAGTGAGTTCAACATCGCATATCGATCGAGGTCATCACAGAAGGTCCAGGTCCTAGACGGCTTCCTAGTCGAGTGCACAGGACTCACCAAGGAGCCAGAGCAGACAACCCCGGAGCAACAAGTTGAGCCCGGGTCAGAAGAGGATTGTTGGCTCCACCCAGTGATTTTGATGAATAACAAAACATTGAGTACATATTGTATACTAATGTGTATTTCAAGTTATGAGTTTTCAGGAAGAAAGCACCTTAAAATCTCAAAAACTTATGTTTCATGGCATGTCATGGCACGGAGTATTTCTCACAAATCTGGACATCCTCTTCATGAAAAAAGGGCATCTACATGATTAAATATTTTATGTTTATGATTCATTTAAGTTTCAAGATTTATATTTATATTTTGAGGTTATTTACACTTGAATCTGAGCTTTTCAATCTCAAGTGTCGACACCTGGAAAGTCAAGTGTCGACACTTCAGCATTTGGCACGAACAAAAATCCTTGGCACGCCAAGTGTCGATACCCAGAACCAAGTGTCGACACCAAGTGTCGATACTTAGGTTTCCAAGTGTCAAATCAAGGCCTGAGAATTTTGAATATATAGAACTTTGTCAATTGAGGATTTTTGGGTCAAGTGTCGACACATGTGCATCAAGTGTCGACACTTGAAAGTTCAAGTGTTGACACCTAGAGATCAAGTGTCGACACTTGACAGCTAAGTGTCGACACCTGACAGCCAAGTATCGACACTTGCAGCCTGACAGATCCAACGGATCTATTTTTTGACTTGCAAAACTTGCTTTTCAAGCTCCGAACGGCTATTTCCGAGGTTCCAACGATCACAAACCATTTTTTGAAAGGTTCTTGGTGTATTTAACCTCCACCAACCTCATTCTAAAGAAAAGTGAAGTGCATTGAAGTGTATTCAAGTCTACTCAAAAGCCAAAAAGCCTATATTCTCTCAAATACTTACAACAAAAGCCTTTTATAGTTTGATTCCTTGAAAAGCCTACAAGCTCATCCTTACTTCATTCCAAAAGAGGCACTTTGAAGGATATTCCAAGGAAGAGTCAAGACAAAGCATCAACTTGAGCTTCAAATATTCCATTCTACTCTTGAAGAGAGTTTGTTTTAGTTTTAAAATTGTATATCTATTTTTACATTGTGATTTGACCTTGCTTTCAAGGGTGTCTTGAAAGAAGGTTATTGTGGTTTGTTGGTAAGCTAAAGGGATAAAACCAACTAGGGTTAACTTATGAGCCTGAAGACAAAACAAGTGTTAAGGTTTGTTGGTAAGCCTAAGTGATAAAATCAACTTAGGTTTTGACTTGTGAGCCTTGTGAAAAACAAGTCAGCTGTAATCTTGTTTGGATTATAGTGAAATTTTCAAGGGTGGCTTGGGGAGTGGATGTAGGTGCTAGGTTTGCACCGAACCACTATAAACCTCGTGTTTGTATGTGATTGCTCTCTTCCTCTCTTGCTCTTTGATTATTGCTACTGCTTTAAATCTCTTGCATTGAATTTATCATTTTTCACAAGCACCACTAGTCCCTCTCATTATTATTTTAAATTTTTTAAAAGATCCAATTCAACCCCCTCTTGGGCTCCATTTCTGGGCAAAAAGTGGTATTAGAGCACCGGTACTCTCTTGTAGGTCCAAGGATCTTGAGTAAAAGATCATGGCAGCCCCAATAGGAATGGGTATAGTTGAAGGTCAAGCTTCAAATCGTCCCCCACTTTTCAATGGCACAAATTACACATATAGGAAGACACACATGTGCATATTTATTCAAGCTCTTGACTATAATTTGTGGAGGACAATTATAAAAGGTCCTCATCAGCCTACGATGTTGATTAATGGCATTCTCACTCCAAAGATGGAAGATGATTGGGTTGAGAATGACATTAAGCAAATGGAGCTTAATGCTAAGGCTATGAATCTATTATTTTGCTCTCTTGACCCAAGTGAATTTAATAAAATATCTAATTGTCTCTCCACCAAGGAGATTTGGGATATACTTGAGGTTATCCATGAGGGTACACACCAAGTGAAAACTACCAAGGTCAACATGCTTATTCATACATATGAAATGTTTAAAATGGAACTTACTGAGTCTATTAGTGAGATGTATACTAGGTTCACAAATATTGTGAATGGCATGAGAATCCTAGGAAAAATTATTTCTAACGGTGAACTTGTGAACAAACTTCTCAGGTCTCTACCAGCTTCGTGGGATGCAAAAGTAATAGCTATTGAAGAAGCCAAGGATGTCAACACTCTTCCACTTGAACAACTGTTGGGTTCACTAATGACCTATGAGCTCTCCCTCAAACAAAAGAATGGAGAGGTCGACAAAAAGAAGAAAGTAATCACGTTCAAATCTACTACGAGAGAGGAATCAAGCGAAGACTCCGAAGAAGATGATGAAGAAGATGAGACGGCTCTATTGGCGAGAAAATTCAGAAGGTTCATGAGGAAGAAAGTTTCAACTTCAAAAAGAAACCTCTGAAAGGTGAGCCAAGTAAAGAGAAGGACAAAGAAAAGGAGAAGGAGCAGCCTACTTGTTTTGAATGCAAAAAACTCGACCATTTAAAGGTAGACTGCCCCTTGCTAAAGAAAAGTAGAAGAAAGCTGAGAAAGAAAGCCATGATGGCAACTTGGAGTGAAAGTGAGGACTCCAGTTCTGAGGAAGAATAGCAGGAGGTGGCAAACTTCTGTCTGATGGCTGATCATGATGAGGTATGTTCCGAAATAGAAAATGAATTTACTTTTGATGAGCTTCATGAAGTTTTTGATGAATTAGTCATAGAATTTCAAAAACTAAAATCAAAACATAAGGATTTAAAGAAGCAAAATTTGGATTTAGCCGAAATAACTGACAAGCTTTCAAATGAAAATGAATGCCTTCTTCTTCAAAATAAAAAATTAAATGATAAGATTGTAGCACTTGAAAAAGAAAAAGAAGTCTTGAAAAAGAAAAGTACCTCACTTTCAAATGAAAATTTGTCAAAACAAAGCAAAGAAATTTTAAATGAAAACAAAAGATATAAAGAAGAAATTGAAAAATTAAAACCTTTTGTAGAAAGATTTACTTATAGTTCTGAAAAATTGAATTTGTTTTTGAATAACCAAAGAGCAATATTTGATAAAGCAGGTTTAGGATTCAAACTCATAAGAAAGAAAAACTTTTTAAAAATTTCTTTGTGCCTGCATCTTCATCCATTACTTGCTATACTTGTGGTACTAAAGGACACAAATCTTATATGTGCAGCAAAAGAAGATTAAGTAACACTAAGAAAGTTTGGGTTCCGAAAGGAACCAATGCCACTAACCAAAAAGGACCCAAGATGGCTTGGGTACCTAAAGTCTCCACTTGATCTTTATTGTAGATATGCCTTGCAACCAATAAGAGAAGGATGTGGTACCTTGATAGCGGTTGCTCAAGGCATATGACAGGAGATGTGGAGCAGTTCTCATCACTCGAATATCAAAATGGTGGCAATGTAACTTTTGGTGATAATGGAAAGGACAAAATTTTCGGTATTGGTAAAGTCTATATCACCCCTTCTTCTTATATTAATAATGTCTTATATGTTGATGGTTTGAAACATAACTTGCTTAGCATTAGCCAGTTTTGCATCAAAAATTTTAAAGTTATTTTTGAATCTTCTTTGTGCATTGTTTCTAGTCTAGATGACAATGGCATTAAGTTCATTGGTCTTAGGCATGGTAATATTTATAAGGTTGATCTTGATGATCTCCCTATTCAAAATGTTCAATGCCTAGTGGCAATGGAAGCCAAGATCGATGAAACTAGTTGGCTTTGGCATCGCAGACTAGGACATGCATGCATGCATTTAATTTCAAAACTTAGCAAAAAGAACTTGGTAAAGGATTTGCCTAAACTCAATTTTGAAAAAGACAAGATTTGCAGTGTACATCAACTTGGAAAACAAACCAAATCCTCTTTCAAATCAAAAGGAGTAATCTCTACATCTAGACCTTCGGAGTTGCTTCACATGGACCTTTTGGGCCAAGTAGAACATCTAGTTTGGAAGGTAAGAAGTATGGTCTAGTCATTGTAGATGATTTCTCACGATTTACATGGGTCATGTTTTTAGCACATAAAGATGAAACTTTTTATGAATTCATTAGATTTCATTAAAGAGTTTGAATGAAAAAGGTGTTTCAGTCGTATCTTTGAGAAGTGATCATGGAATCAAATTTGAAAATGCTGATTTTGATAAATTTTGTATTGAAAATGACATTCATCATAATTTTTCTGCACCTAGGATACCTCAACAAAATGGGGTAGTAGAAAGAAAAAATAGAACTCTTGAAGAAATGGCACGCACCATGCTTTATGAAAATGACTTACCTAGATATTTTTGGACGGAAGCCATAAATACTGCATGCTATGTTTTAAATCGAGTTTTAATTCGACCGATTCTAAAGAAAACACCTTATGAGCTTTGGAAGGGTAGAAAACCCTCAATTCATTATTTTCATGTTTTTGGATGCCGTTGTTTCATCTTAAACAATGGTAAGGATAATTTAAGTAAATTTGATACCAAATCAGATGAGGGAGTCTTTCTAGGCAACTCCACATCTAGTAAGGCATACAGGGTCTTCAATAGAAGAACACTTGTTGTTGAAGAATCCATACATGTGGTATTTGATGAATCTAACCAAAAATCTTCAAGAAAAGAAGATGTACTCTCTGATGAAACAGGTAGCAAGAAAACTGAAGGAATAAACAACAATGAAGGGCTTACCAAGGAACAGAACGATGATCAAAACACTGAAGGAGATCAAGCACAAGGTGATGAAAACACGTCAACGGCCATTACCAAAAGAATGAAGGTATGCTCATGGACACCCAAAAGAACTAATTATCGGTGATCCATCTAAAGGTGTAAGTACTTGATCGTCCCTTAGAAATATCTGTGATTACTTAGCTTTTGTTTCTCATATTGAACCTAAAACTATTGAGAAAGCTGAATGTGATAGTAATTGGATAAATGCTATGCAAGATGAACTTAACCAATTCAAAAGGAACAATATTTGGACATTAGTAGATAGGCCTTCAAACACTTTAATTATTGGTATAAAGTGGGTTTTTCGAAATAAACTTGATGAAAATGGAGTAGTTACCAGAAATAAGGCTAGACTAGTTGCCACAGGATACAATCAGGAGGAAGGAATAGATTTTGATGAAACCTTTGCTACTGTTGCTAGACTTGAGGTAATTAGGCTATTGTTGGCTTTTGCTTGTTTCATGAATTTTAAATTGTATCAAATGGATGTTAAAAGTACCTTTTTAAATGGTCTAATTGAAGAAGAGGTTTACGTTGAGCAACCCCCTGGTTTTGAAAATTCTGAATTTCCAAATCATGTTTACAAACTTCATAAAGCCTTGTATGGATTGAAACAAGCTCCAAGAGCTTGGTATGATCGTTTAAGCTCTTTCTTGCTCAAAAATAATTTTACTAGAGGTAATGTAGACAAAACTTTGTTTTTAAAGAAAACGAATGATGATCTCTTAGTAGTACAAATATATATAGATGATATAATATTTGGTACTACTAATGAATCTCTTTGTCAAGATTTTGCAAAGTTAATGCAGGGTGAGTTCGAGATAAGCATGATGGGAGAACTGAATTTTTTCCCCATACTCCAAATAAAGCAAACCAAAGAGGGGATCTTCATCAACCAAGCAAAATACACAAAAGAAATACTCAAGAAGTTTGGGATGGAGAACACTAAGCCTTTAGGTACCCCTATGAGCTCTACTTGTAGACTTGACAAGGATGAATCAGGTAAATCTATTGACCAAAATTATATCGTGGCATGATCGGTTCATTGTTATATCTTACAGCCAGTAGGCCAGATATCGTGTTTAGCATCTATATGTGTGCTAGTTATCAGTCTAATCCTAAAGAGTCTCATCTTTTGGCTGTTAAACACATACTTAGATATCTATCTGGTTCAATTGAAATTGGTTTATGGTACTCTAGAGATTCTTCATTTGAATTGATTGCTTATTCTGATGCTGACTTTGCTAGGTGTAAACTTGATCGTAAAAGTACTAGTGGAACCTGTCAGTTTCTTGGAGTAAATTTGATCTCTTGGAGTAGCAAAAAACAGAACTCAGTTGCTTTATCTACGACAGAAGCCGAATATATAACAGCTTGAAGCTGTTGTGCTCAAATCCTTTGGATCAAACAACAACTCGAAGATTTTGGCATTAAACTAACTAAGACACCCATAAGATGTGACAATACTAGTGCAATCAATCTATCTAAAAATCCTGTGCAACATTCAAGAAGTAAACACATTAAAATAAGACATCATTTCATAAGAGATCATGTACAAAACTCTAATGTTATTCTTGATTTTGTATGTACTGATGATCAGTTAGCAGATGTGTTTACCAAACCTTTGTGTGAGGATAGGTTCTGTCTGATTAGAAGAGAGTTAGGTATCATTGATCCATTCTCCTAGAACTCTCATAGTTTTAATTATACCTAAATCTTTTTGCTCAAAACCACTTGCTTTAAGCCCCAAAAATCTGATTAAATTATTTCCTATTTTTCTAAAAATTTTGGATTTTCTTAAAATTTTTTGGCCAAGTGTCGACACTTGGAAATTGTCAAGTGTCGACACCTGACCAAGTGTCGACACTTGATAAATACTAAGTGTCAACACTTGCGAAATAGAACCTACTTTTAAAAGGGCCGACCGAGGGTTTTGTCCTTATTTTTCACCCGTCGATTTCTCGCAACAATGGTCGCCCTCTATCCAAATCCTCCCATTTCCCTTTTAACCCATCACAAATCAGGTAATCCCTCTTTCAATTTCACTCTATTTCCTTTTTATTTCTTGAATTTCCATTTTCCGTTTATTACCGTCGAACTGTGAATAGGGCTTTTCTGGCTAGTTTTTAAGATTCTAACCAAGTTTTCATAAGTTTTAATGGATTTCTAAAGCTCCATTTAAGGGAATAGCGGTTGAATGGCATTTTTCTTGGATTTCCAATGGTTTTTTTGTCGTTTTCACGCTTATCTCATCCGTTTTTCAGAAAAACACTGTTTGATTGATTTTGGGCAGAAAAATTGGATTTTTTATTTAAAATCTAGTATTCTAAATCCATTTATTGTTTTATCATTATTTTGGAAAAGTTTTTCATGATGTTTTTGCGACATTTTCACCACTTTGCTAAAATCCTAATTGATTTTAACCCAAATTCCATGTGTTTTGATATTTTGGCCTTACAAAAATATTTTACAAAAGTTCAAATGTATTTTAACAACCAAAAATATTTTCTATAATTATCTGTATGGGGTATTGTCATTTGATCAAAGTATAGGTTGTAAGAATCTCACCTTCAAACTGATTGACAGTTTTCCAAATTTTTTTGGGGTATTTTACAACCCAAAATTGTTTTAATTCTAGTTTTCAAAACCTGTCTGAACACATTTTAAGAAATGAAACTCTCCTTATCTCAGCCTGTAGCCAGTCCTATAGTTCTAAGTCTAATTGAACCTATCTTCCTTCTTTCCTATTTAGCTTGCTATAATGGGTCCCAGGAAGAGACTTGCAGTTAGGGAGAGACCTAGTCGTGGTGTAGAGAGGAGATCGATGGCCAGATTTGACCCTGCACAGGCTAGCAGTTCTACCACACCGAGTTCCCCCCTACATAGAGGATGGCAGGGAAGTTAGTAGCCTCTGGGAGGAGAGTCGACCTGGAGTGTTTTGATAGGCACCATTTCAGCTTACGACAGGTGCTCACTGATGCAGGATTAGTACCATTTTGTATTATGTAGGAGAGGTACTATCCTCATCTAGTGAGAGAGTTCTATGGTGCATTGGATTGTCGACGACTTCTTTGGACTACGACAGTGAGAGGTGTTCTGATTTCACTTACGGCAGAGCTATTGAGCAGAGTATGGAAGATCCCCCATAGGAGAATTTGTGTTTTTTTGATGGATGACAGAGAGGCTACTTTTAGGTGTATCCTCGAGCGAGAGGATGTTCGTAGTATATCCATAGTTACTGCGAACCAGTTATCTCTGGAGATGCGCCTCTTGCACCACATCACGGCATGTATACTTTTGCCGAAGACTGGGAGACTCGACTTCATCATTGAGAGAGAGTTGATGGTGATGACGAGTTTGATAGAGAGGAGGCAGATCGACCTTCCATCCTTGATGCTAGTTTAGATGCATGATGCTACGACTCAGCGCCGTCACTATTTACCTTATGGCATGGCACTGACTAGATTATTTAGAGCATGTGGAGTATCACTGGAGGGGGAGATCCCCAAGGAGATACTACACACAGATGTATATGATGAGAGGTCTTTGCACCGTATGGGATATAGACTAGTTGCAGGTCGATGGGTGCACAGAGAGTCTAGCCAGGAGCCAGATGAGGAGGATGAGTTTCGAGAGGCAGAGGAAGGACCATCTGAGCCAGCAGTTTTTCCTCCCGTTGACATCCCATCGACATAGGCAGAGCATTCGACTCCTGATACTTTAGCTCCTCCACCACTTTCTACTGGACTATCCTTTGAGGAGCACGCCAGAGAGTAGTTCACTGAGATCAGGGGTGTGTTGACTCAGCTACGCAGCGAGGTTGAGATTCTTCGAGCACATACTACCTCGGAGCATGCTGAGATCCGTAGGTCTATGGAGGAGGGATTCTCTCGTATTGAGGATCTGTTGAGATCCCTTATACCTCCTGCAGCCCCTGCAGTTGTATCTTCTGATGATAATGATGATGATGATGATGATGATGATGATGGTGACGATCACCAGAGCGACCATGCTGAGGGTGGTGATCGGGCAGATATGGATGAGGACAGAGCTACAGAGATTGTGGGCAATGATAGTGACAGTGATGGCAGTGCAGATGATTTTGAGGTGGTCAGTTGCGATCCTCCCACTACCCCAGCTACTCCTACTGACTTGGTTGATTCCACACCGGACTTTGTTACACCAGCTGATCTTCCCTCCCCCCTTCCACTAGATCATCTAGGGTTGTACCCACCTTTGGTCCTTTTGGCCGCACTAGGAGTCGTCGAGCTTTAGTACCTCCTTGGGCCTTAGCCACTAGATCTAGGATCAGTGCCCCATTTAGTCTTGAGATTCCTTCCGATGAGGATTAGCCTCACAGATGTATGTTGTATGTCTTTTATAGTTCATATTTGTATCACAGATGTCTATTGTATGTTTATGATATTTGTATGACTCTGATGCTATCTGTATGTTTTAGTTCTTGCTGATGACTCAGCAAATTTTTGTACTGAAAACTTCTCTTATCTATTATATATTTCAGTTTAGTGCTTATTATTTGTGTTTGAGTGGTTAAATTTACCTTCTTCAGCTCTGATTCTCTTTGATCTTTTTGGCTCTGATACCTATCTTATTTGATTCTCTACCATCTTTTTGTTTCCATGCTCATTATGAGGGGGAGGTTATTCCCCTTTCTAATGATTGACAAAAAGGGGGAGAAATAGTATTGATTGTATAGATGCATAAATTTTTGTGGTTTCACCTTGTGAATCTTTGAAATTTACTTTAATGAGAAATATCTAATTAAGGGGGAGATTGATTCTTCCTAACTATGAAGTTTTTGCCTCTCATATAGACTTAAATTCATATTCATGAATTATAATAGTTAAAGTTTGAAATGTAATGCTATTTTACTCAAGGTTTTGTCATCATCAAAAAGGAGAGATTGTTGGCTTCACCCAGTGATTTTGATGAATAACAAAATATTGAGTACATATTGTATACTAATGTGTATTTCAAGTTATGAGTTTTCAGGAAGAAAGCACCTCAAAATCTCAAAACTTATGTATCATGGCACATCATGGCACGGAGCATTTCTCACAAATCTGGACATCCTCTTCATGGAAAAAGGGCATCTACATGATTAAATATTTTATATTTATGATTCATTTAAGTTTCAAGATTTATATTTATGTTTTTGAGGTTATTTACACTTGAATCTAAGCTTTTCAGTCTCAAGTATCGACACCTGGAAAGTCAAGTGTCGACACTTCAGCATTTGGCATGAATAAAAATCCTTGGCATGCCAAGTGTCGACACCCAGAACCAAGTGCCGATACCAAGTATCGACACTTAGGTTTCCAAGTGTTGACTCAAGGCCTGAGAATTTTGAAAATACAGAACTTTGTCAATTGAAGATTTTTGTGTCAAGTATCGACACATGTGCATCAAGTATCGACACTTGAAAGTTCAAGTATCGATACCTAGAGATCAAGTGTCGACACCTGATAGCCAAGTGTCGATACCTGACAGCCAAGTGTCGATACTTGTAGCCTGACAACTCTAATGGATCTATTTTTTTGACTTGCAGAACTTGCTTTTCAAGCTCCAAACGGCTATTTCTGAGGTTCCAAAGGTCATAAATCATTTTTTGGAAGGTTCTTGGTGTATTTAACCTCCACCAACCTCATTCTAAAGAGAAGTGAAGTGCATTGAAGTGTATTCAAGTCTACTCAAAAGCCAAAAAGCCTATATTCTCTCAAATACATCACATCAAAAGCCTTTTATAGTTTGATTCCTTGAAAAGCCTACAAGCTCATCCTTACTTCATTCCAAAAGAGGCACTTTGAAGGATATTCCAAGGAAGAGTCAAGACAAAGCATCAACTTGAGCTTCAAAGATTCCATTTTACTCTTGAAGAGAGTTTGTTTTAGTTTTAAAATTGTATATCTGTTTTTACATTGTGATTTGACCTTGCTTTCAAGGGTGTCTTGAAAGAAGGTTATTATAGTTTGTTGGTAAGCCAAAGGGATAAAACCAACTAGGGTTAACTTTTGAGCCCGAAGACAAAACAAGTGTTAAGATTTGTTGGTAAGCCTAAGTGATAAAACCAACTTAGGTTTTGACTTGTGAGCCTTGTGAAAAACAAGTCAGTTGTAATCTTGTTTGGATTATAGTGAAATTCCCAAGGGTGGCTTGGGGAGTGGATGTAGGTGCTAGGTTTGTACCGAACCACTATAAACCTTGTGTTTGTGTGTGATTGCTCTCTTCCTCTCTTGCTCTTTGATTATTGCTACTGCTTTAAATCTCTTGCATTGAATTTATCATTTTCACTAGCACCACTAGTCCCTCTCATTATTGTTTTAAATTTTCTAAAAGACCCAATTCACCCCCTCTTGGGCTCTATTTCTGGGCAAAAAGTGGTATCAGAGCACTGGTACTCTCTTGTAGGTCCAAGGATCTTGAGTAAAAGATCATGGCAACCCCAATAGGAATGGGTATAGTTGAAGGTCAAGCTTCAAATCGTCCCCCACTTTTCAATGGCACAAATTACACATACTGGAAGACACGCATGCGCATATTTATTCAAGCTCTTGACTATAATTTATGGAGGACAGTTGTAAAAGGTCCTCATCAGCCTACGATATTGATTAATGGCATTCTCACTCCAAAGATGGAAGATGATTGGGTTGAGAATGACATTAAGCAAATCGAGCTTAATGCTAAGGCTATGAATCTATTATTTTGCTCTCTTGACCCAAGTGAATTTAATAGAATATCTAATTGTCTCTCCGCCAAGGAGATTTGGGATACACTTGAGGTTACCCATGAGGGTATACACCAAGTGAAAACTACCAAGGTCAACATGCTTATTCATACGTATGAAATGTTTAAAATGGAACCTACTAAGTCTATTAGTGAGATGTATACTAGGTTCACAAATATTGTGAATGGCATGAGAAGCCTAGAAAAAATTATTTCTAACGGTAAACTTGTGAACAAACTTCTTAGGTCTCTACCAGCTTCGTGGGATGCAAAAGTAACAGCTATTGAAGAAGCCAAGGATGTCAACACTCTTCCACTTGAACAACTGTTAGGTTCACTAATGACCTATGAGCTCTCCCTCAAACAAAAGAATGGAGAGGTTGACAAAAAGAAGAAAGTAATCGCTTTCAAATCTTCTGCGAGAGAGGAATCAAAAGGGGTCCAACTCCGGCAGTAGCGAAACAGGCCTCATCCTTGCCAACAGTGACGGGGTCATGGCATAATGCACTCTCCGCTTCAAATTCACCATGACAAACAACCAAGCGATGTACGAGGTGCTCCTCGTGGGCCTAAGGGTCTCCTGTGAGTTGGGCGTGCAAAGCTTGAAAGTCTTTACCAACTCCCAACTGGTGGTCAGACAAGTCTTTGGAGAATATGAAACCAGAGATCCCTAGATGATGAAGTAACTGGAGCGAGTCTACTCAAGCACGGCAGGTTTCCGATACTTCAGCATCTTCCATATCCCTCGCAGAGAGAATGCTCGTGTAGATACACTATCGACACTCGTGACCTTGCTGGACTCGTCACTGGGGCATGCCCACATCGAGTACCTCGAGTGTCCAAGCTACGAAGTCCCAAAGGAGGTGCAGCAAGTCACTCCGGAGCTGAGTTGGATGGACAGGTACATCAGATACATCATTGATGGCACCTTACCAGAGGACCGCATGGAGGCCAGCCTCGTCAAGAAGAAAGCCTCCCGGTTTGTATTGATGGAAGAGCAGCTCCACCACCGATCCTACTCCTACCTGCTCCTGAAGTGCCTGAGGCCCGCAGAGGTAGCCTTCATACTCCAAGAAATACATGAAGGCCTCTACGGGAACCATGTGGGAGGAAGGACGCTGGCGTACAAAGCTCTCTACCAGGGGTACTTTTGGGAGACCATGAGGGAGGATGCCACCGACTTTATGAAAAAGTGTGACAGATGCCAGTGCAACGCTCACATACAGTGTCAACTAGTGGCACCACTCTCCCAGCTCTCTGACCCTTGGCCTTTGCCCAGTGGGCAATGGATATCTTAGGGCCATTTCCCCCTGCACCGGGGCAACGGAGATTTCTGCTGGTGGCTATTGACTACCAAGTGGGTGGAGGCAGAGCCACTAGTGTGGATCACAGAAGCCAAGGTCCGCCAGTTCTTCTGGAAATCAATCAGCTGCCGCTTCAGACTCCCCCACTGTATCATCATCGACAACGGGCGACAGTTCGACAACTGGAAGTTTGAAGGGTTCTGTGCAGAGCACGACATCCAACACCACTTCACCTCGATAGCTCACCCCCAAACAAACAGGGAAGCAAGTTGACCAAACGGACCATCCTTCAAGGACTCAGGACTAGGCTAGATCGGGCCAAAGGCAGGTGGGCAGAAGAACTCCCGAGTGTTCTGTTGGCCTACCACACAATGCTCAGAATGGTGATGGATGAAATGCCTTTCAACCTTGTTTTCGATGCTGAGGCCGTCGTCCCAGTTGAGCTCGGTGTGCCCACACTGCGAGTGCAACAATATGACGAAACGGAGAATCCAGCATGCCTTCTACTCAACCTGGACCTCCTTAAAGAAACTAGGGATAAAGCTTGGCTTCGGATGGCAGCATATCGGTAACGAGTGGCCCGGTACTACAATGCACGGGTAAGGCCAAAGGTCTTCCGACTTGGTGACCTGGTGCTACGCTGAGCCAAAGCATCTCAACCTCGGGAGTGCGGCAAGCTCTCGTCGAACTGGGAGGGTCCCTACAAGGTAGTCGAAGCTCTTCCACATGGAGCCTACTATCTCGAGAACCTGGATGGTGTCAGATTTCCATGAACATGGAATGCCTGCAACCTGAGAATATACTATCAGTAGTGTAAGGCTTTCTCCTAATAATAATAAACATTTTCTTTTGCATAAATCGCTCTCTGCCTTACAGGGATATCGCTGCCCGGCCCAAGGTCTGGCATGCTCAAGCTCGAAGCCCGGCTCTCCGGCACCGAAGCCCGGAGCCCAGCTCTCTAGCATCGAAGCCCGGAGCCCAGCTCTCTGGTATCGAAGCCTGGAGCCTAGCTCTTCGGCACCGAGGCATAGAGCCCAGCTCTCTGACATCGAAGCCCGGAGCCCAGCTCTCCGGCATCCAAGCACGGAGCCCTACTCTCCGGCACTTAAGCCCGGAGCCTAACTCTCTGATATCGAAGCTCGGGGCCCAGCTCTCCGGTATCAATAGTGTAAGGTCCTTCCTCACTAATGATAAAGGTTCTCCTTGTGCAAATCCTTTTTGCCTTGCAGGGAATCATCGCCCGGCCCCAGGCCTGGCACTCAAAGCCTGGATCCCATGATTCTTCGGCACCAAAGACCAGACCTTGCTTTGGCACCAAAGACCAGACCTTGCTTTGGCACCAGGAGCCTAGCTTCCTGGCAATCAAAGCCTGGATCCCAAGACTCTCCGGCACCAAAGACCGGACCCTGCTTCGTTACCAGGAGCCTAGCTTCTTGGCATTCTAAGCTCGGATCCCACAACTCTCTGGCACCAAAGACTAGACCCTGCTCCGGCACCAGGAGCCTAGCTTCCTAGCATTCTAAGCCCGGATCCCATGACTCTCTGGCACAAAAGATCGGACCCTATTCCGGCACCAGGAGCCTAGCTTCCTGTTGTCATTCTAAGTCCAGATCCCACGACTCTCCGGCACCAAAGACCGAACCCTGCTCCGGCACTAGGAGCCTAGCTTCCTGGCATTCTAAGCCCGGATCTCAGGCCCCTCTGACACCAAAGACCTGACCCTACTCTGGCACCAGGAGCCTAGCTTCCTGGCACTCAAAGCCCGGATCTCATGCCCCTCCAGCACCGGAGACTGGACCCCACTCAGACACCAGGACCCAAGCTTCCTGACATTGAGCATAGCAGAGGGATCTTCATAGTCACTTTGCCCCCAAGCTGGGCATGACCAAGCAAGTCAAGAACTCCTCCCTCACCTTTTCACTTGTCCGGGGACCCAAGCACTTGGTACTTCAAGACTGCGTGCCCGCACAGGTACATGCATCCAGATGATCGAGAAGGGGGAAGGAGATAATTGCAATACAAAGATACAAATAAAAGAAGAAACAAGTTGAGTTGGGTGAAAAATATTTTCATTACTTGGCAAAATATTACTCTGTTCCTAGGCCCCGACATGCCGGACAGCCCAGGTCAAAGATAAAAAAGAAAAGAGTGACAACTGCTAAGGACCCCTACTCGGCTGGTGCCTTCCCCGGACGGTGCCCAGTTGGGGTCTTACCCTCTCCGACCTCTAGGGCCGGGGCCTCTTATTCAGTTGCCACCATTGACAGGGTTGGTTCAACCACGGCAGCACGCTTCTCTACCTCCACCGATGCGGGAGTCGAAGGTGTTTTTCCCATGGAGCCAGGAAGGCGGAGGCCAAAAATCTGCTTATCCAAGAGGATCCCACACAGCAGGGACCGGCAATACGCAAACACCTTGAAGAAGGAGTCCATCGCCGCTTCCTTGAAGTCAAGCTTGAACTCAGGGGAAGCCTTGTACTTGGCCACCACCTCGGTATCCTCCTTGCTAGCAGCCTCTACCTGGCGGATCGCCTCGGCCGACTCTTTTCCAATAGCCTCAGCCCGGTAGACAGCCTCGGTTGTGGTGCGGGCACAAGAATTAGAAGAAGACTTCAGGGTTCCATCTGGATCTCTGAATGACCTTGCCTGAAGATTAGGGTTTGTAATAAGGATTGACTTGGTCAACTCAATTTTAATCTTAAGTCTGTATTTCCCTGCAATTTAAATTTTGTTGAGTCATGTTGACTCAGTACAAGTCCTAGTAGTGGTCTAGGTCTTCTCCAGGTTGGTGCCAATTTTTCCAGCCAAGTCAAGGCCCAGGCAAGTGGGTGCCACACTCCCAGCCACACGCCAGAGCCCATGAGGCACCACATCCCTTGCCCAATGTGCCTTGGTCCCCACACCATAAGAAAGCAGGTCCCTTCTTTCATGCGCCACTTGGGAGAGAAATCCATCAAGATACCTCAATCCAAGGAGGAGCCAACTTCTTTCCAGATAGACCCAAGCCAAGATGGCAAGAATTTTTCTTGAAGAGAGGATCAAGGAGGTGCCCCACAATGTTCCATAAAAATCCAAGTTATAAAAGGGAAGAGAGCATGTCTTGGGGAGAAAATCAAGGAGGCACCCAAAAGTTTCCTAAAGTGCCAAAGCCATGAAAAGAAGAAGCCTAAACTTGTGGAGCAAGACTAGGAGGCGCCCAAATACTTCCAAATAAAACCAAGCATGGATGGAAAATGCTTGTCTTGAAGAGCAAGGCTAGGAGGCGCCATCTTCTTGCCATTTGGAGCCACCAATCAACATTTAAGGAAGCTTTTGGCCAGCCATTATGAGGAGGATTTGATTCTACACGTCTAATTTTAGAGTCCATCCCATTAGTCCCACATGGGAAGATGTAAAAACTTGATTTCTTATAAAGATCTATAAAATAGACCCCTCTTGTAAGTTTTCATAATAATGATGAATGAGATCAAATTCTTGTGAGCAACTTTCTGTTTCTCTCTTCCGCACTTGTATTCAAGTGTTGAGCTCCGTGAGGGAGTGATTTCGGGTTCCACAGGAACTTTGAGGAGGTGTGAGATCTCCAAACCCTACCAAAACCCTAAGTTATCCACTTCAATTCCCAAACCCTAGCCTCCCATCATCTTTCCTCCAATCACCATCCAAACCCTAATTTCTCCATCTATATCCCACGACCCCTCTCTTCCACATAGAGGCCGGCCACCAGCATCCAGGTTCAGATCAACTATTTCAGCTACAGAGCAAGCTCAAAGAAAAGTCAGATCAGTATCAAGATCTCCGGAACTTCTACATCCAACAATCTTCATCAAGTCCGCAGGTCAGTGTCTTTCTGTGAGTTTCTTGTTCTTCTTTTGTTCTTCTTCTTCCAGATCCTGAGTTCGAGAAGGCCAACCTTGCCATAGGACTACAATCCGAGGATCCATTGCGAAGATACCCCGTCTCCGAGGATCCTACAATCTGCTCGAGAGTGTCCTTCAGTTGAAGCAACGAGAGATATCACAGTCAGGTATAAAACCTTCTCTTCTCTCTTTCTCTGTTTCTTGAAAAAAGAGTAAGCCCTAGGTCTAGGGGTTTCTCAATCCCCAGCGATCCTACTTCTGAGTTACTCTGATAATCCACTCATTTTAATTATGCTTTCTGTTATTTCTTAGTTTCTTTCAACATTAGTTTATCTTTCCTTTGAGTCAAAGCCGACTTCTGAAAATATATATAAAAAAAAGTCTTAATTTACTTCCGCATCGCATCATCTTATTTGTTCTGCATCATTTTTGGTATCAAAGCTTTCGTTCTGCATCATTTTTGGTATCAGAGCCCTGTCTAGGGTTCTTGTTTGTTTGATTATTTTTTTGTTCCTTTTTACTTTTGCTGCCTGGAGTAGACTCCCCTGGCCGTCCGGTCCTAGGAACAAGCGAGACGCAAGCCTCCTCCTCCCATTCCATGGGGGTTCCTAGGACGTGTAGGGGTGCCACTAGGTTATAACTCCTAGGCAGGGATTGTAAACGGGACACACGTTCTATTTTCTGCCAGTAACTGCCCTGTTATTCTAATTGTTTCTCCCTAAAAAAAATTTTAAATTAAGTAATTCTTATTTTTCTGGAACCAGTATAATTGTAAGTAATTTACATAAAATTTTCATGATTTATTAATTTTTATAGATTTTCTGAGATCAATTTTACTGCTGTTCTGCTTTTTATTTTCTGCAAGATGTTTTTTCATTTGAGTGTGCATAAATTGAATCTATCTTAAGGGCACCGAAGTTGCAACATAAGGGGAGGATTGAGACCCTCTCCTTAGCCCAAAACCAGCTCCCGTGCATTCGAACCTAAGCCTTTAATCTTAAAATTAATTAGACCTAATTTGCCCTAGTGGGCTAGGGACACCAACTGGTCGGGTCTAGGCTAGTGTTGAGTCAGTTTATCTAGTTATTCTGTGTGTGCTTTGTACTCAATGTCTAGAACGGTGGTTCAGGGATTCTATCCTGAAGGGCTTGTGTGCTGGTCCGCCTACCTGGCTAATCACTGATTGGTGTCTAGGATTGGCAATTAAGGACCTAACACTCCCCTTACACCTGCCTGGCTGAGTCCTGAGTAACTACAGGCTAGCTTGCCACTCTGATTGGGCATCTAGTTTGGGCTCTAGGTCTAGTTAGCCCGTAGTCGTTTCAGTCGAGTCTCATTTGGTGTGCTTGCTTGCATCATCATGTCCACCCGGAATGGAGTACCCTACCAACCTGGTCAAACCCAACTTGATTTAGAGGCCATGATTAGAACTCTTACCAAAAGTATGACCAAATTGAGTCAGGATATGAATGAGGGTTTTGCCCAGTTTAGAGACCGAGCCCAGGGACTTGAGAAATGTAGACATCAAAATTGGACCCCTGATCCAAAATTTAATAGGCCCCAACCTCACCCATGCTAGGAGCCTAGGAGGACCTATGACCATGATCTTGCCCCTGAGTTTAGCCCTAGGAGCCTATACCCATACTTGGTTGACTCAGAGAAGGGACCCGTTAGGTACATCGAACCTTATGCATCCACTTTTGATGGAAGACAAGAGACATATATTAAGTGGGAAGAACAAATGGATCGGTATTTTGAGTGCACTAACATATCAGAATTAGGACAAGTTAGGTTGGCCAAAACCAAGTTCACCAAACATGCTAGGTCGCATTGGTATGCTATTGAGCGTGAGTATTATCAAAGAAAAGAGGAAATATATACTTGGAGAGATATGAGAAGTAAGTTGAGAGATAGGTACCTAGGTAGATCCTATGAGAAAAGACTTTTAGACCAATGGTACCAATTGCGACAAGGTAATAGGCCTGTGTCTAAATATATCGAGGACTCCCAGTGGTATGACATGAAATGCAATACCATTGAGACCGAAGCTCAAATCACATCGAGGTTTAGGATTGGGTTACACCCAGACATTTATAGGAAGCTATGCCTTGAAAAGACCAATAAGTTAGACCGAGCCTACCAAGAAGCCCAAGACTATGAGTGGTCTTTAAGATATAACCAATCAAGTACTTTGGACTTAAAGCCAACCTCTACCAACTTGAGTCAAATTCTGATTGATCCGACACCCGTAGTGAACCAGACTTTTGTTTGTCAATTTCCACTTATGTCACCTCTTGACCAGAAGGATAACACTGAGAAAGAGTTAGGCATGGCCATCCCAAAATTAGTTGACCTGACCAGAGCTGTACTTAAAGAGGAATCAAAGGAGAATAGATTAGAACCTTTCAGTGAGATTGAGGAAGAAATATATGAGCCTGACATAAGTTTGATAGATGAATATGAAGAAGAAGAATTTGAGAATATCTCTCCCAATAATTCAATTAACCAACTCCTACCTGATGGGGTTATTGAGGGGACCCTTGCCACTCAAGGAATTCAGGAGCTAACCCTAAGAGAAGACCCTTTTGAGGAAGTTTAGGAAGAGGAAATTGCACCCAATGAGAGTTTAAGTGAGGATAACCCTGAACTCATTGAGGAATCCAAAGAAGACACCCCTGAGTCAAATCTGGTAGAGAAGTGTGAAGAAGGAAGGGGTTCACAAGAATTGCCCATTGAGAAGGTCCAAGAAAAAGAAAAAGACAGTAGCTTAGAAGACTTTCTAGATAAACATTCCAAAGACCTTCCTGATAACCTTCCATCTTCTAGGAGCACCCAGCCTACCCTAGAACTTGCACTTGTAGACCCTCCTAGAGCAAATCATGAGGTTTGGATGAGTGCACCTATAGAACAATGTCCTCATTTTAAGGTCGTCCTGAATAACCAAGGTATGTTTCTTGTTTCCTATAAGCCACCTCAAAACTCTGATTCTTATTTCCTACCCTTCCCTGAATCTTCTCATGTTTCTAGAGCTATGGGATTACACTTTACTGAGATTTCTAGGTTGCAAGACTCCTTAGAACCTATTAGGTTTGCCACCTACTTCTGGAAGACCTTATGGCACCTACTAGGCACCTATAATAAGTTTTCATGCTCTGCATGCCATCCTCCGACCCAAGGTCAACTCTAGAGAGCCTTAGTTTGTTAGGTTTAGACCTAGGGTTCCTTTGAATAAAGTCCATTCTTTAGGAATGCATCATCAGTTGAGTTTAGGACATTGACTCAGATTTTGGTTGAGTGAGAATACCAGGAATTGGGATTTGTATTTACCCAGGGCTGAATTTGCATACAATGACTCGGTCAATAGGTCTACAGGTAAGAGTCCATTTGAAATTATGCATGGGTACAAACCTCACACACCTCTTGACCTAGCCCCTTTATCAATCCACACACGAGTCTCCGAGTCTGCTGAAGTTTTTGCACAGCATATAAAAGACTTGCATAAAGAAATTCATGCCAAAATAAATTAAAGTAATGAAACTTATAAGAAGTTGGCTGATTCTCAAAGGCGAGTCAAAACTTTTGTTGAGGGAGACTATGTAATGATTAGGTTAAGGCCTGAACGGTTTCCTCCTGGAACCGTTAGAAAGTTACATGCTAGGGGAGCTGGACCATTTAGAGTGGTGAAGAGAGTAGGATCCAATGCCTATGTGCTCGAGTTGCCTTCAGAACTAGGCATTAGCTCCACTTTCAACATTACAGACCTAGTAGAGTATAGAGAGTCAGCTATGATTCCTAGTGAGCCTTTTGAGCCTAATCCTATTCTTGAGAGTGAACCCAACCCTATGTGTCCACCAACAAACTCGCCAGTGAGGAAAGAATAGATTGAAAAGATCCTGGACGATCAGGTTATCTCTACTCGTAATCGAGGATACCAAAGATACCTGGTCCGCTGGCAAGGAAGGCCAGATTCTGATGACTCTTGGATCTTCCGAGATGAATTACAAGAGCTGGATCCAGATCTCTTGGAGAGATTCCAGAGCCAACTTGAGCCTTACTCGACAAGGTCGAGTTCCTCCCACCCCGGGAGAATTGGTGCGGGCACCAGAATCAGAAGAAGACTTCAGGGTTCCATCTGGATCTCTGAATGACCTTGCCCGAAGATTAGGGTTTGTAATAAGGGTTGACTTGGTCAACTCAATTTTAATCTTAAGTCTGTATTTCCCTGCAATTTAAATTTTGTTGAGTCATGTTGACTCAGTACAAGTCCTAGTAGTGGTCTAGGTCTTCTCCAGGTTGGTGCCAATTTTTTCCAGCCAAGTCAAGGCCCAGGCAAGTGGGCGCCACACTCCCAGCCACACGCCAGAGCCCATGAGGCACCACATCCCTTGCCCAATGTGCCTTGGTCCCCACACCATAAGAAAGCAGGTCCCTTCTTTCATGTGCCACTTGGGGGAGAAATCCATCAAGATACCTCAATCCAAGGAGGAGCCAACTTCTTTCCAGATAGACCCAAGCCAGGATGGCAAGAATTTTTCTTGAAGAGAGGATCAAGGAGGTGCCCCACAATGTTCCATAAAAATCCAAGTTATAAAAGGGAAGAGAGCATGTCTTGGGGAGAAAATCAAGGAGGCACCCAAAAGTTTCCTAAAGTGCCAAAGCCATGAAAAGAAGAAGCCTAAACTTGTGGAGCAAGACTAGGAGGCGCCCAAATACTTCCAAATAAAACCAAGCATGGATGGAAAATGCTTGTCTTGAAGAGCAAGGCTAGGAGGCGCCATCTTCTTGCCATTTGGAGCCACCAATCAACATTTAAGGAAGCTTTTGGCCGGCCATTATGAGGAGGATTTGATTCTACACGTCTAATTTTAGAGTCCATCCCATTAGTCCCACATGGGAAGATGTATAAACTTGATTTCTTATAAAGATCTATAAAATAGACCCCTCTTGTAAGTTTTCATAATAATGATGAATGAGATCAAATTCTTGTGAGCAACTTTCTGTTTCTCTCTTCCGCACTTGTATTCAAGTGTTGAGCTCCGTGAGGGAGTGATTTCGGGTTCCACAGGAACTTTGAGGAGGTGTGAGATCTCCAAACCCTACCAAAACCCTAAGTTATCCACTTCAATTCCCAAACCCTAGCCTCCCATCATCTTTCCTCCAATCACCATCCAAACCCTAATTTCTCCATCTATATCCCACGGCCCCTCTCTTCCACATAGAGGCCGGCCACTAGCATCCAGGTTCAGATCAACTATTTCAGCTACAGAGCAAGCTCAAAGAAAAGTCAGATCAGTATCAAGATCTCCGGAACTTCTACATCCAACAATCTTCATCAAGTCCGCAGGTCAGTGTCTTTCTTTGAGTTTCTTGTTCTTCTTTTGTTCTTCTTCTTCCAGATCCTGAGTTCGAGAAGGCCAACCTTGCCATAGGACTACAATCCGAGGATCCATTGCGAAGATACCCCATCTCCGAGGATCCTACAATCTGCTCGAGAGTATCCTTCAGTTGAAGCAACGAGAGATATCACAGTCAGGTATAAAACCTTCTCTTCTCTCTTCCTCTGTTTCTTGAAAGAAGAGTAAGCCCTAGGTCTGGGGGTTTCTCAATCCCCAGCGATCCTACTTCTGAGTTACTCTGATAATCCACTCATTTTAATTGTGCTTTCTATTATTTCTTAGTTTCTTTCAACATTAGTTTATCTTTCCTTTGAGTCAAAGCCGACTTCTGAAAATATATATAAAAAAAAAGTCTTAATTTACTTCCGCATCGCATCATCTTATTTGTTCTGCATCATTTTTGGTATCAAAGCTTTCGTTCTGCATCATTTTTGGTATCAGAGCCCTGTCTAGGGTTCTTGTTTGTTTGATTATTTTTTTTGTTCCTTTTTACTTTTGCTGCCTGGAGTAGACTCCCCTAGCCGTCCGGTCCTAGGAACAAGCGAGACGCAAGCCTCCTCCTCCCATTCCATGGGGGTTCCTAGGACGTGTAGGGGTGCCACTAGGTTATAACTCCTAGGCAGGGATTGTAAACGGGACACATGTTCTGTTTTCTGCCAGTAACTGCCCTGTTATTCTAATTGTTTCTCCCTACAAAAAATTTTAAATTAAGTAATTCTTATTTTTCTGGAACCAGTATAATTGTAAGTAATTTACATAAAATTTTCATGATTTATTAATTTTTATAGATTTTCTGAGATCAATTTTACTGCTGTTCTGCTTTTTATTTTCTGCAAGATGTTTTTTTCATTTGAGTGTGCATAAATTGAATCTATCTTAAGGGCACCGAAGTTGCAACATAAGGGGAGGATTGAGACCCTCTCCTTAGCCCAAAACCAGCTCCCGTGCATTCGAACCTAAGCCTTTAATCTTAAAATTAATTAGACCTAATTTGCCCTAGTGGGCTAGGGACACCAACTGGTCGGGTCTAGGCTAGTGTTGAGTCAGTTTATCTAGTTATTCTGTGTGTGCTTTGTACTCAATGTCTAGAACGGTGGTTCAGGGATTCTATCCTGAAGGGCTTGTGTGCTGGTCCGCCTACCTGGCTAATCACTGATTGGTGTCTAGGATTGGCAATTAAGGACCTAACACTCCCCTTACACCTGCCTGGCTGAGTCCTGAGTAACTACAGGCTAGCTTGCCACTCTGATTGGGCATCTAGTTTGGGCTCTAGGTCTAGTTAGCCCGTAGTCGTTTCAGTCGAGTCTCATTTGGTGTGCTTGCTTGCATCATCATGTCCACCCGGAATGGAGTACCCTACCAACCTGGTCAAACCCAACTTGATTTAGAGGCCATGATTAGAACTCTTACCAAAAGTATGACCAAATTGAGTCAGGATATGAATGAGGGTTTTGCCCAGTTTAGAGACCGAGCCCAGGGACTTGAGAAACGTAGACATCAAAATTGGACCCCTGATCCAAAATTTAATAGGCCCCAACCTCACCCATGCTAGGAGCCTAGGAGGACCTATGACCATGATCTTGCCCCTGAGTTTAGCCCTAGGAGCCTATACCCATACTTGGTTGACTCAGAGAAGGGACCCGTTAGGTACACCGAACCTTATGCATCCACTTTTGATGGAAGACAAGAGACATATATTAAGTGGGAAGAACAAATGGATCGGTATTTTGAGTGCACTAACATATCAGAATTAGGACAAGTTAGGTTGGCCAAAACCAAGTTCATCAAACATGCTAGGTCGCATTGTTATGCTATTGAGCGTGAGTGTTATCAAAGAAAAGAGGAAATATATACTTGGAGAGATATGAGAAGTAAGTTGAGAGATAGGTACCTAGGTAGATCCTATGAGAAAAGACTTTTAGACCAATGGTACCAATTGCGACAAGGTAATAGGCCTGTGTCTAAATATATCGAGGACTCCCAGTGGTATGACATGAAATGCAATACCATTGAGACCGAAGCTCAAATCACATCGAGGTTTAGGATTGGGTTACACCCAGACATTTATAGGAAGCTATGCCTTGAAAAGACCAATAAGTTAGACCGAGCCTACCAAGAAGCCCAAGACTATGAGTGGTCTTTAAGATATAACCAATCAAGTACTTTGGACTTAAAGCCAACCTCTACCAACTTGAGTCAAATTCTGATTGATCCGACACCCGTAGTGAACCAGACTTTTGTTTGTCAATTTCCACTTATGTCACCTCTTGACCAGAAGGATAACACTGAGAAAGAGTTAGGCATGGCCATCCCAAAATTAGTTGACCTGACCAGAGCTGTACTTAAAGAGGAATCAAAGGAGAATAGATTAGAACCTTTCAGTGAGATTGAGGAAGAAATATATGAGCCTGACATAAGTTTGATAGATGAATATGAAGAAGAAGAATTTGAGAATATCTCTCCCAATAATTCAATTAACCAACTCCTACCTGATGGGGTTATTGAGGGGACCCTTGCCACTCAAGGAATTCAGGAGCTAACCCTAAGAGAAGACCCTTTTGAGGAAGTTTAGGAAGAGAAAATTGCATCCAATGAGAGTTTAAGTGAGGATAACCCTGAACTCATTGAGGAATCCAAAGAAGACACCCCTGAGTCAAATCTGGTAGAGAAGTGTGAAGAAGGAAGGGGTTCACAAGAATTGCCCATTGAGAAGGTCCAAGAAAAAGAAAAAGACAGTAGCTTAGAAGACTTTCTAGATAAACATTCCAAAGACCTTCCTGATAACCTTCCATCTTCTAGGAGCACCCAGCCTACCCTAGAACTTGCACTTGTAGACCCTCCTAGAGCAAATCATGAGGTTTGGATGAGTGCACCTATAGAACAATGTCCTCATTTTAAGGTCGTCCTGAATAACCAAGGTATGTTTCTTGTTTCCTATAAGTCACCTCAAAACTCTGATTCTTATTTCCTACCCTTCCCTGAATCTTCTCATGTTTCTAGAGCTATGGGATTACACTTTACTGAGATTTCTAGGTTGCAAGACTCCTTAGAACCTATTAGGTTTGCCACCTACTTCTGGAAGACCTTATGGCACCTACTAGGCACCTATAATAAGTTTTCATGCTCTGCATGCCATCCTCCGACCCAAGGTCAACTCTAGAGAGCCTTAGTTTGTTAGGTTTAGACCTAGGGTTCCTTTGAATAAAGTCCATTCTTTAGGAATGCATCATCAGTTGAGTTTAGGACATTGACTCAGATTTTGGTTGAGTGAGAATACCAGGAATTGGGATTTGTATTTACCCAGGGCTGAATTTGCATACAATGACTCGGTCAATAGGTCTACAGGTAAGAGTCCATTTGAAATTGTGCATGGGTACAAACCTCACACACCTCTTGACCTAGCCCCTTTATCAATCCACACACGAGTCTCCGAGTCTGCTGAAGTTTTTGCATAGCATATAAAAGACTTGCATAAAGAAATTCATCCCAAAATAAATTAAAGTAATGAAACTTATAAGAAGTTGGCTGATTCTCAAAGGCGAGTCAAAACTTTTGTTGAGGGAGACTATGTAATGATTAGGTTAAGGCCTGAACGGTTTCCTCCTGGAACCGTTAGAAAGTTACATGCTAGGGGAGCTGGACCATTTAGAGTGGTGAAGAGAGTAGGATCCAATGCCTATGTGCTCGAGTTGCCTTCAGAACTAGGCATTAGCTCCACTTTCAACATTACAGACCTAGTAGAGTATAGAGAGTCAGCTATGATTCCTAGTGAGCCTTTTGAGCCTAATCCTATTCTTGAGAGTGAACCCAACCCTATGTGTCCACCAACAAACTCGCCAGTGAGGAACGAACAGATTGAGAAGATCCTGGACAATCAGGTTATCTCTACTCGTAATCGAGGATACCAAAGATACCTGGTCCGCTGGCAAGGAAGGCCAGATTCTGATGACTCTTGGATCTTCCGAGATGAATTACAAGAGCCGGATCCAAATCTCTTGGAGAGATACCAGAGCCAACTTGAGCCTTACTCGACAAGGTCGAGTTCCTCCCACCCTGGGAGAATTGGTGCGGGCACCAGAATCAGAAGAAGACTTCAGGGTTCCATCTGGATCTCTGAATAACCTTGCCCGAAGATTAGGGTTTGTAATAAGGGTTGACTTGGTCAACTCAATTTTAATCTTAAGTCTGTATTTCCCAGCAATTTAAATTTTGTTGAGTCATGTTGACTCAGTACAAGTCCTAGTAGTGGTCTAGGTCTTCTCCAGGTTGGTGCCAATTTTTTCCAGCCAAGTCAAGGCCCAGGCAAGTGGGCGCCACACTCCCAGCCACACGCCAGAGCCCATGAGGCACCACATCCCTTGCCCAATGTGCCTTGGTCCCTACACCATAAGAAAGCAGGTCCCTTCTTTCATGCGCCACTTGGGGGATAAATCCATCAAGATACCTCAATCCAAGGAGGAGCCAACTTTTTTCCAGATAGACCCAAGCCAGGATGGCAAGAATTTTTCTTGAAGAGAGGATCAAGGAGGTGCCCCACAATGTTCCATAAAAATCCAAGTTATAAAAGGGAAGAGAGCATGTCTTGGGGAGAAAATCAAGGAGGCACCCAAAAGTTTCCTAAAGTGCCAAAGCCATGAAAAGAAGAAGCCTAAACTTGTGGAGCAAGACTAGGAGGCGCCCAAATACTTCCAAATAAAACCAAGCATGGATGGAAAATGCTTGTCTTGAAGAGCAAGGCTAGGAGGCACCATCTTCTTGCCATTTGGAGCCACCAATCAACATTTAAGGAAGCTTTTGGCCGGCCATTATGAGGAGGATTTGATTCTACACGTCTAATTTTAGAGTCCATCCCATTAGTCCCACATGGAAAGATGTAAAAACTTGATTTCTTGTAAAGATCTATAAAATAGACCCCTCTTGTAAGTTTTCATAATAATGATGAATGAGATCAAATTCTTGTGAGCAACTTTCTGTTTCTCTCTTCCGCACTTGTATTCAAGTGTTGAGCTCCGTGAGGGAGTGATTTCGGGTTCCACAGGAACTTTGAGGAGGTGTGAGATCTCCAAACCCTACCAAAACCCTAAGTTATCCACTTCAATTCCCAAACCCTAGCCTCCCATCATCTTTCCTCCAATCACCATCCAAACCCTAATTTCTCCATCTATATCCCACGGCCCCTCTCTTCCACATAGAGGCCGGCCACCAGCATCCAGGTTCAGATCAACTATTTCAGCTACAGAGCAAGCTCAAAGAAAAGTCAGATCAGTATCAAGTTCTCTGGAACTTCTACATCCATCAATCTTTATCAAGTCCGCAGGTCATTGTCTTTCTTTGAGTTTCTAGTTCTTCTTTTGTTCTTCTTCTTCCAGATCCTGAGTTCGAGAAGGCCAACCTTGCCATAGGACTTCAATCCGAGGATCCATTGCAAAGATACCCCATCTCCGAGGATCCTACAATCTGCTCGAGAGTGTCCTTCAGTTGAAGCAACGAGAGATATCACAGTCAGGTATAAAACCTTCTCTTCTCTCTTCATCTGTTTCTTGAAAGAGGAGTAAGCCCTAGGTCTGGGGGTTTCTCAATCCCCAGCGATCCTACTTCTGAGTTACTCTGATAATCCACTCCTTTTAATTGTGCTTTCTATTATTTCTTAGTTTCTTTCAACATTAGTTTATCTTTCCTTCGAGTCAAAGCCGACTTCTGAAAATATATAAAAAAAAAAGTCTTAATTTACTTCCGCATCGCATCATCTTTTTTGTTCTGCATCATTTTTGGTATCAGAGCTTTTGTTCTGCATCAGGTTGCCTCATTCTTCGCAGCCTCTATTGAGCTGACTGCAGCGGAGATCTTCCCCTCTAGCCCAGCAGCTTTCTGCTCGGTAGCTACGGCCTTCTTCTCGGTGAAGGTAGCCCGCTCCTTCGCCTTCTTCAACTCAGCTCCGAGCTCCTTCAGCCGGGCCCCTTTGGCCCTGAGCTCTTCCTCAAGCTCCTTCGAAAGCCGCTCGATGCTCACGACTTTATCCCGGAGCCCTTTGACCCTCATGTTGGCCGCCTCCCAGGCCTCATCGTTTTTCTACCTCAACTTGGCCCTCAAGGAGTCGAGCTCCACCTCTCGCTCCCTGTCCCTCCTGGCCCAAGTACGGTAGTAGTCCCTGATGAGCAAAAGCTCCGTGCCTTGCTCCATCAAAGAGGATGTCAATCATAAAAACAAGAAATAAAGAAGGGAACGAGGAAAGGTAGAGAAGTACTTACGATGAAGAGGTGGGAGAAAGTGGCACTGATGTCATCACCCAGAAGTTTCCCGGCCCTCTCTCGCTAGTCGCATGACTAGACAGCAAAGTCCATCATTTGCTCGGTAAGGATCGGGTCCTTGACCAGGGAGACATTTGGTCCCAACCTGAAGGGCACCCGATGGTAGTCCCTATCCTTCTTGCTCGCCACCGACACGGGATCACCTGCCCCATCGATGGGAGAAGCTTCCTGTGCAGGCTGGGGGCTTGGCACCACATCGGATGGCACCGTTGATGTCAGTCTTGCACTTTCTAGCTCTCTGTCCTCCTCGACCTCGACGATCTCTAGAGGGGAAGACGCCACCACAGCAGCAGCGGCAGTGGATCTGGCCTGGATGACCACTTCAGATTTCAATGCTGGGACTGGACTGTGCTACCTGGGAAGCTCGGGGATGGGCTCAGTGACCCTCCTGCTCAACTTGAGAGCAGGCTCGGCTGGTGCGGTAGGTACGGCCCTCGCACCATCCTCTACTCGAGCCCTTATCGAAGTAGGCTCGCTGACCCCCTCTGCTTGGCCCCTCTCCTCGGAGAACGAGAGGAGCTCTTTCATGAAAATTTCATGCCTGCACCAAGAAGGATGACATTAGTTCTGAGTAAAAAAAAGAAGAAAAGGGGGAAGAAGGAAATGAGGTTCAAGCTGAACTCATCCAACGCTCGTATTGGGCTGACCCCAGCCTCGAAGAGATTCTGCTCTGATAGCAGGACCTCAAGTGAAGGGATTTGTATGGAGCGGAGCTGATCATATACATCCCGGTCGGCTGCCTCGACCGTAGAATTCTGGTTAGGGGATCGTTCTGGGTCACTCCAAACCTAGTCGACCCCATCGACCGAGGCAAAAAAGTATCTACTCTTCTATCCTTTGATGGAAGAGGGGAGTTCGAACCTAATGTCCCTTGGACAAGAAGAAAGACACCACCATCCCTCCTCGGCGGGGTGGCGTTTCAAGGTAAAAAAGGCCCTGAACAAGGAAAAACGAGCAACTATCCCATGAAAATGGCATAAAACAATGAAACAAAAAAATTGTCTAGATGGCATTTGGGACGAGTTAGGCAGGAATAAGGTGGTAGTTGTTGAAGACAAAAAGAAAGAATGGATGGAATGGAAACTAGAGGCCCCTCATGAGAGTTTCCTCATAGAGGGCTATCCGATATGGGCCACTGGAGGTGGCCCACTCCCCTGGTCGAGGGACCAAGAGCTGAATGGAGTCTGGGACACCATAGGTCTCCCAGATGGTCGCGAGCTCTACGGCAGAGATCATCGAAGCAATCCCACCAGGACTTGTCGACCAAGGGGGTTTAGGAGCAGGCCTAGATAGAAGAAGAGGATGATGTGGGGGAGAAGACGCAGGTTCCCTAATCACTATCCCTTCAGGCATGGGTCTTCTGCTGACCTCGAAGTGCATCGCATCCTCCTCCTCATCGGAAGAAGAAGGTGACCTTGGTCTAGAAGGCCCAGCCTCACCTTGGTTGGTGGTGGGACGGAAGTTCGGGTCGAAGCAGGACATGGAGAAGAAGATGAAGGCAAAAAAATAGAAGGATAGAAGGAAACAGGAGAAGACGGACAAGGGTCTGGAGAAGAACCTAGCCCTAAAAGAAAGTCTTTACTCGACTAGGATGGGGAGGAAGGAGACTAACTTGCTGAACTTGGAGAGACAAAGATAGCCGGGGAGCGAAGAAAGAACTTTGGTACGATGGCGGGCACGCAGGATTTGAAAAATGATATGTTTTAGGAAAGGTTACCTTTCCTTTCGAAGTGACCGGTGCCCGACCATACCGTTATAGCTCCCCCATCGATGGATCCGTGCCACATGTCATCAATCGGCAAGCCTGGCATTTTGTTTCGACTGCGATCGCTCTGAATTATGTGCCTATAATAACTACTCCTCGGACGTGTCCACGTGGCTCCCTCGGATAGGCTAGAAGAATCACTTCATGAAGCACCGACAATCGTGGCCATCACTACACCAGATACTCACCTTTCTATGTTAGCATTGCATTTACTCCCTTCGCCCCGAGTGCCCCGCACCAACGGGACTCAGGAGTGGGGGGCAAATGATGTGGCAAAACGCTGACGTGTAATCCCTGTCAGATGCCATATTAGAGAAAGCTGCCATGATGGACACTCCTTCTCGAACTCCTTTACCAGGTCGAGCTCTTTCAGAATATCAGGATGGCCCATCGAAGTCGAGTTCCATCCTCTACCAGGTCAGCTCCCATAAGATCGGGATGCCTAGATCGGAGCCGAGTGACTCCTCCACCAGATTGAGCCCCTTCGAGGCCGAGCCCCCTGGGTCGGAGTCGAGCCCTGCACTCCTCCGCCAGGTTGAGCCCCTCCGAGGTCGAGCCCCCTAGGTCAGAGTCAAGCCCTGCCCCCCTCTGCCAGGTCGAGCCCCTTCGAGGTCGAGCCCTCTGTACAGGAGTCAAGCCCTGCCCTCCTCTACCAGGTCGAGCCCCCTCGAAGTCGAGCCCCTTGGTTCAGAGTCATGCCCAGTCCTCCTCCGCCAAGTGGAGCCCCTTCAAGGTCGAAGCCCTCGAAGTCGAGCCTAGCCTCCCTCCTCCAGGTCGAGCCCCCTCGAAGTCGAGCCCCTTGGTCCGGAGTCGAGCCCAGCCCTCCTCTGCCAAGTGGAGCCACTTCGATGTCGAACCCCTCGGAGTCGAGACCTACCCTCCTCCGCCAGGCCAAGCCCCCTCGAAGTCGGGTCTCCTTGGACTGGAGTCGAGCCCCACCTCTCCAATTCGGCCCCCACCTCAGGTAAAGGTGCCAACAACCAAAGAGGTGATGTCGTCCTCCTTGGGTGCTGGCAAACCATCCAAGGATCACAAAGAGGCACCCACCAGGCCACAATAACTGCCCGCAGCTATCACTTACACCGCAAAAGGAAGAAGCTCCCTAATCGAGGTGCCACGCTCTCCACCAACCACCTGCACCACCCAAAAGAGGAAGTCAACTAAGAGATTCGAATCCCGGGGGTGGCTACCCTCCGATCGAGGCCCTGCCAAGTTTCCTGGAATGGAGCGATCGGAAAGAATGTTAGAGCACATGGTAGTTTTTCTTATCATGAACCAGGAAAGACGTCACGTCCATGGCATGCAACACCACTGCACGTGCTTGCTGGCACAGGGGAGATCTCGAGGTAAGCATTTAGCGGTCACCCGAACTTAAAAGAGCCATTGACACCCCAACGGGGGGTAAGCAAGCAAAGTAAGTGAAAAACACTCAAGCAAGTAAGAAAGAGGGGGCCACATAGGAGAACCACCAAGGAGACTGAGAGTTCAAGGCTACTGGAGATCCATGGAAAGGATCGCCCGGACACAGCCATCCAACTCCAGTTCACCTCGGCCACCACTTTTCCCAGCTCGCTTGCACCCTTCTCACACATTATTCACTCCTCCTAGCATGGAGTCCACTTCAGGGGCTCAACCAGGAGGATTGTTCTCCTGGATCATCACTGACTTGACCGTCAGAGTGCCTCCATCGGAATCCCTGGCCCGGGTCTCTAATCCTTGTTTTGAAGGTCCCGAAGAGCATGTCGATCCCGAAGAGATGAAGGACGATCTGACGTCGACAGCAGCTACGGGCCACGGTGATCTCGGTGGCAACAACAATCAAGTACTAATTATATAAAAAAAATATAAAATATAAATTTCTAAAACCTCATCTACTTTTCAAAGACAAGAATTTCTTAGCTGCACATAATCTTCCCTTCCTCTCCCTTTATGCAAGGCTCTAAAGGGATTCTAGGGATTGTCCTCCTCCTACCCCCTATGCAAAGGCTCTAGAGGGATTCCAGGAAGTAATGCCTCTAGGTAGAGGTACAAGAGCCTTTTTATTGGTATTAACAAAGGAAGGGTTTTGTATTTTTCTGATGTGGGACTAAAAGGAGAGATCATAGTAACGGCTAGAATTTATTTTTTATAAAATCAACGGTTAGATGGTAAACTAAATTCTGGTTTAAGTAGACTTTTAGAATCCTACCCTAAATCAATGTTTGACCAATTGAGGGTTGATGGTTGTCAGATGTTGATCAAATGCTCATAATGCTTTATCAAAGCCCAAAACCAGTTGGCAATGATATTGATCATCAAATCAGTCTTAAATTTGATCATGCCTTGCTAAACTCCTTCAACCTAGCAGTATTCCCAAATCATTGGATCTGTCCAAAGGATCACTCCCATCATTGATGGGCTCAAACTAGAACCAGGCTAACACCTGCTCCCACCGACTATAAAGGGTGATGGAGATGTTAATGGAGATGGGAAGGATTGCTTCGACAATGGCACAAAGAGGAGGTGGTAGTGATGAGCAAAGTAGCGATGATGGGAATCGGGATGGTCATGTTGGTAGCTGGTGGCGTTTAAGAAAGAAGATGGCTATGGACAAGTGAAGCTACGGTGGAGGAGGCAAAGGATTGGGACAGAGGAGAATGAAGCCAGGCAGCAGGTGGCAGTGATGGGGGTGTCTCAAGAAGATTGAGATGGAGCAGAGGATGGCAATGAGCAGTAGTTAAAATATGACATCTCAAGTGGAGGGAAATAGAGAGGAGCAGCAGTGACCATGGCAAGGGGAATAGAGAGGATCAATGATGATGATGGCTTGAGGAAGATGACCGAACGGTGGCTACAGGTAGAGGATGATGACTAGCAATGGTTATGCCAGATCTTGGTGAATCAACACTAGGAATGAAGATGGCTATGCAATGGACTTGGATCTATAGGGGAGAGCAAAGAAGTAGAAAAGGAAGGCATAAGAGGCTTCTCCGACTGGCAAGGAAGGTGCCGGTGGCTCAGGCGGCAGTGGGATGATGATCTTATTGCAAAAACTCTCCACGATCCATGGTTCTAAACCATGGACCGATTACCATGGCTACTAATGGATCGCTGGGCATTTCGTAGACTAAGCAATTAGTCCATGGCAGACCGATTGCTCTAAAATTTATACAATTTTATAATAAACTTCAAAAATTCAATTTTGAGCTCATTTTAAGTCTGATTTGCTTTAAACTTATTTTGTTTGAACCCATAAATTGAGCTCTTTCCATTGATGGTATTCTTTCCTACAAATGATACATAAAAATATCAATTTTAAATAAATAAAGATAGTTTAGTTATTAAATTAATATTTATATATATATGTATATAATGTAATTATTATATCCCCAATTTGAACTTTGTTCATCTTCGAGTAAAGCAGATAAATTAGTTATGTATACAAATTCATCCTTGAATTACAAATTGGCTTTAGCAATCCTAAAGGCAACTGATACTCGGCTAGACCATTAAGAAGGTACTTCATTGGATCACTGAGTCAACCCAATGAGTAGTTGAGTGTTGACCATTAAAAATTTTGGAGATCTTCCTTACCATCCCCTCAACCTACTCTTTAAGTTCTCCAACTTGATTTGAGTTGGGTTTGTTGTCTTTTTACATTTTAATCCCCTTTTTTTCTTTTCTTTTCTTTTCTTTTTTTGGAATGGTGTCTAGTGCAATGTCCTAATCTCTTAAATATTAACATCCTCACCTTTTGATGCAAACCACAATGCTTGTTTAGGCGAAAAGACCCGGTTACTTAATGGGGTACCATTGCTTAACGGATCTCTTAGCCTTCTCATCTTTTGATGCGAATCACAATGCTTACTTAGACGAAGGGGCCCGGTTACTCATTAAGAGTCCAAGAAAAGATGTGAGGTTAGATTGACTCTTTAATAATTTTTTTCTTCTTTTTTTTATAAAAAACTTTCTGTATATCTCGACCTTTCCACTCGTACTCTCAACAAGTAACTTTTTTATTGAGATAAGAAGGAAGAGAGTTCTGAAATCACTTTCAAAATTTGATTTGGTCAAAACCCTACAATTTATTGGATTTTCTTAGTAATTTGCCTCTTAGTATATCTAAAACTATCTAGCCTATTAATCAATCATTGATTAGGGTGCTTAATTAATTTCAAATTGAGATAAAATTTGGATACAAAACTAATTACTTCTGGTCATACTTGAGGATTGAATTAAATTAATTATTCATTCCCTCCAACTTAATCAACATTGTCCTTAATGGAGAAAAAAATAAAGGATGTAATATATAAAAATAAATAGGAAAGAATATACCTGACATAATATATTGTTGATCTAGCAGGGATCTTTAATTATTCTTGAAGATTTGGTTATACCTCCGACCAAGTTACTTATTCAACAAAGAAAATAAACTAAAAAATAAAATTAAGTTCAAAAATTGGACTGCTTCTCAGAAGCACTAAGTTTAAAGTCTTCAGCTAAACTTAGTGGATCTTTTAAATTGTACCAGTTGATGCATTCACTAAATTATTAGGTATACCTAGCCATGACGGATGATTGGATGAAGTCCAATTAGTAATATTCCATACTAGATTTATTTGATATTATTTATGTACACCTATATGACGTATCTCCTGATACTTGGTATCAGGAGGTTGCTTGATTTGGAAAGTAGGCGTTGTTTCTAGTGTAGGAGCCAGGTAAAGATTGGAGGACTCTATAAATTGCTCATACTTTGGTATCTAAGGTGGATCTAATAGGTCACTCAACTCCTCCACATTATCAATTCTAGTGCAGTTTAGATGTTTGCAGGAAGGGTCCTCAATAAAGTTATTAGGGTTATTGTGCTTAAAGATTGCATTGCTTGATTCTTGAAGTGACATTTTGGTTGGGCAGTCTATTGGTGGATTAGGAGTTGTCTCTCTAATAGCTTCATTGGATTTGTTTTGTAAACCTACAAATTGGGTTTCCTGGTCAGAGGTTGTATCATGTTCAAATAATGGATCCTTTAACATGACTAGGAGTGGCTCTTGCTCGAATATAGGTACAGTCTCTAATGAAGAAGCTATTGGTGTAATAGGAGGTAGGGCCATTTGATTATATTTCATGGTCCATGGAGGGGTAGAATTGGGTGACTCTAGTAGTACATTCACTTCATCCATGTACCTAGCTATGTCTAAGCTATCCATATCAAAATGAACTAGATAGGCTTGTAGAAGGTCTTATGAGGGTATGTTAAGGATGGTTTCTTCTATAAGTTCCTCTAGCACATTTACTTCATCAAACTCATCACTTTATGGTCCTATAATAGCATTAAATACATTCAACCTTTGCTTTTTATTTCCAAATGACACGTCCATGGCTTACATCCTAAAGTTGATACAAGCATTGGCAGTGGCAAAGAAGGGTCGGTCTAAAATAATTGGGATTTGGCTAGGGTCACTTCCTGATTCTATATCCCATACAATAAAGTCTGCAGGAAAGTAGAACTCATCTACTTTAACTAACATATCTTCAATTATCCCTAGTGGTACCTTAAGAGATCTATCAGCTAGTTATAGGGTTATCGACATGGACTTTAGTTCTCCAATTCTAAAAAGTTTATATACTGAACTTGGAAGGAGATTGACACTTGCTCCTAAGTCTAATAAGGCTTTCTTGTTAGTTAGGCCCCCTATAACACAAGAAATGATAGGGGTACCAACATCCTTGAGCTTGGCTAGAGTTGTATGTTGAAAAACTGAGCTAGCTTACTTAGTGAGGTGAACTTTCTTTGGGATGTATGCCTGAGATCTACATTTTTGGATGCATAAATTCTTCAAAAAATTAGCATAAGTCGGGACCTACTTGATAGCATCTAAAAGCGAAAGATTGATATAGACTTGTTTGAATAATTTAAGCATTTCATTCATCTTAGCCCCCATCTTATCCGAAGATAGAGGTTTTTCTAGAACAACTCTAATCACAGGTACTGAAAAAATTGGTTCATTCCTCTCCTTAGGATCTTTCTTATCATCAGGTAATTCGAGTTTATTTGGATTTGGGTTCCTGATGTATTGATCCTTTGTGGTTGCTCCAAAATCTTTCTACTTCTCATGGTCATTATAAATTTGGCATGCTTAGGACGAGGTTCATGAACATTGGAGCTTTTAGCCCTATATCACTCCTTTGGATTGCTATAGGTTGGCTAGGCAGATTCCCTTCCTCCCTCTTGCAGATAACTATAGCTAGTTGATCAATTCGAGTCTCTAGCTTAGCTATAGATTATGTGTGGGGTCAAGGATTTGAGAGTTGGTTTCTAATCTAGCCAAAGCTTGTAGAACTTTCTCCTCAAAATTGAAGTAATAATTACTAGGAGAAGGTTGTGGGGTATTTTGAATCTGAAGGTATGGTGTATTATTGCACTGGTGATTGGGTCTGTAAGAAGTAGGGTTGACCATGGGTTGTTGCTTCCATGAAAAACTTGGATAATTTCTCCAGCCTGGATTATATGTATTCGAGGGCTGGTCATTTCCTGGTTTAGGAGCAGTATGGGTTCGGGCTAGGTGGGCTTGTTCTTGTTCAAGCTCAAGGAATTAATGGGCTACTTGGCAATCACGTATAGTGTAAGCAGAATTTGAGTAAATTATATAAACATCTTTTTATTGTGCGTACAAGAAAGAGGTATGACCAACTTGCAAGAATCAATCAATTTTTTGGGATAGTCCACCCGCAGCCTGGGATAGTGTATCCACCTTGCTGTGGATGCCTATAAAGTGGCTTATCTCATATATTTTACCTCTTTTAGGATTTAGTCTGGGAGTTTCTCTAGATGTGGTAGACATGTAATACGGAGAGTTTTTATTTAGGGTCTCAAATAGTTGTCAAGCCTCATGCTCACTCCTGAGCTAGAATGTCCCACCATAGGATAAATCAACCATTTGCCTGTGCTTTTTTGACAATCCATCATAAAAGCATTAAACTAGTTGCCATTTGGGTATGGCACGGTGTGAGCACTTGCAGATGAGTTCTTTGAGTGCCTCTCCTAGGTTTCATGGAACATTTTTCCTTCCAATTAGGAAAAACTAGTTATGGCTTTTCATATTTGGTTTGTTTTCCCTATTGAAAAATATTTTTTCAGAAATTCTTTTTTATAGTTGGTCCCAGGTTGAAATGATCATGGAATCTAATGAACATAGCCAATATTTAACCTTGTCCTTAAGTGAGAAGAAAAATAATTTCAACCTAAGGGCCTTATCAGATAGATTTTGAATCCTAACTGTAGAGCATATGTCAAAAAATTTGTCCAAATGTTTATATGGGTTCCCTTAACTAAGTCCATAGAAGGATGGTAGCATTTATATGACACTAGACTTAATCTCATGTTGGGTTGCCTCTATTGGAGGGGCTTGAATACATGATGAGTATATATAGGATGAAAGGATGAAGTACTCCCTCAATTGGTATAGTGGATCAGTCTCACTATGTGTATCCATGTCTAATCCTAGTTTATGATTTTTATTTTATTTTATTATTTTTAGAGAGGAGAGGGGAGAAGAAGAGAGAAGAAAGATAGAAAAGAAGTCTAAAGATATGGGCCCAAAGAGTCCTAAAGCTAAGAGAGATATAGAAGAATTATTAGTTTTAATTCTATTTTAATTGCAATCAAGTTAGCATTCAATGGACTCTATATCCTAGAGTTTCTTGATTCTAGACAGCTCCTAACTATTCCAAGATTGCTTTCGAGCCTTTCAAGTCAGAAACTAACTAGCCAATTGGTCAGGTAATGATAAGATCAGTAGGGGTCCCCCGTTGCTATCCTTAGACACCAAATAAACTAGCTAGGTTAGATAACGAGACCAATTAAAGAACCACCTTCCTTCAAGGCTACATCATTCTTGAACCTTTTTCCTAGATATTAGTAGACCAGCTAATCCTGTCCCAGTCTAACTCTTAGGGTCACTTGTCCTAGTGAGCTTGAAAGTTCTTAGGATCAACATCTAATTGATTTTAATTATAGGCTTAGGATGATGCAATATGAGAGTAGTGATTTGCGGACTAAGGAAGGATAACGAAATCTCTACCTTATATAATTTAGGGGTTAGTGTCATTTAGATGATTTATGTAGATGCAATGCAGTGCAAACAAATGTCAAAACAAGTTAGTTTAGATCTCTAAAAAAATTATTAAATTATGATTTTTTTTTAATTTAGTATTTTTTTGGTGAACTAACCATGCTAATAATTCATTATAATGTACAAAAATTTGATCACTATCATGTACAATAAAAAATAATTTCACCAACTCAAACTATAGTTAGGGTGAGTCAGGATCATATTCTCAAGGATCAATTGGGGTTATATTCACTTTCAAGATTATTTTGTTAGAGTTTTGATTAGGTTAGAAAGATAAAAGAGCTGGAATATGTTTATAATTAAGAACAAGAATTAAACTAAGTAGGAGGTTACCAAGAATATGAAAGATATTTTAGATTTCGATTCGATATTTTAGTATTATATTAAGTACTTGTTCAATATATAATTATTGAATTATGATTGATCCCCGAGCATAGCCTATCTCACTGGATATGGATCTTGATCCGCTTCTATATAGCTATAAGCTATTCAAAGTCTCTAATCATATAAATAAATTTTTTTATAATTAGATTCTAAGCATAGCCTATCTCATTGAGCATGAATCATATCCTAGGATTATGACTCATTTCTATGTAGTCATAGATTACTCTAAAATATAATTATAATCTAAATATAAAGAACATAGCTTGAAGTAATGAAAATAATTTTATTCATGAAAAGTAAACATTACAATCATATACTAATTACATAAAAAAATATAAAATATAAATACCAAAAATATCATCTACTTTTCAAAGTCAAGAATTCCTTAGCTACACATAATCTTCCCTTCCTCTCCCTTTATGCAAGGCTCTAAAGGGATTCTAGGGTTGATCCCCTCTTATCCCCCTATGCAAAGGCTCTAGAGGGATTCCAGGGAGTGATCCCTTTCTATCCCCCAAATCAAAGGTTCAAGAGAGATTCTAGGGAGTCATGCCTCCAGGTAAAGGTACATGAGCCTTTTTATGGGTATTAACAGAGGGGAGGTTTGTATTTTTTCGATGTGAGACTAAAGAGAGAGATTATAGTAATGGCTAGGATTTATTTTTTATAAAATCAATGGTTAGATAGTAAACCAAATCCCAGTTGAAGTAGACTTTAGAATCCTATTCCAAATCAATGTTTGACCAGTTGAGGGTTGATAGTTGCTGGATGTTGATCGAAAGCTCACAATGCTTTATCAAATCCCAAAACCAGTTGGCAATGATATGGATCATCAGATTAGTCTCCGATTTGATCATGCCTTACTAAACTTCTCCTTCAACCAAGCAGTATTCCCAAATTGTTGAATCTGTCCATAGGATCACTCCCACCATTGATGGGCTCAAACTAGAACCAGGGCAATACCTACTCCCACCGACGACGAAGGGTGATGGAGATGTTAATGGAGATGGGAAGGATTGCTCTAACGATGGCACGTAGAGGAGGTGATGGTGATGAGCAAAGCAGTGGCCATGGGAATCGGGGCGGTCATGTGGGTAGTTGATGGCATTTAGGGATGAAGATGGCTATGGACAAGTGAAGCTATGGTGGAGGTGGCAACAATTTGAGATAGAGGTGAATGAAGCCAGGCAGCAGGTGGCAGTGATGGGGGTGTCTCGGGAAGACTGAGATGGAGTGGAGGATGGCGGCGAGCTGTTGTTGAAGCATGGCATCTCGGGTGAAGGGGAATAGGGAGGAGTAGTAGCGACCATGGGTTGGGAAAGATGACCAGACGATGGCTATGGGCAAAGGATGATGACCGGTTATGGTTGCACTAGATTTTGGTGAATCAATGCCAGGAATGAAGATGGTTGCACGGTGGACTTGGATTTGCAGGGGAGAGCAAAGAAGTAGAAAAGGAAGGCATCGGGAGGCTTCTCCGGATAATTAGGTGTCAGTGGCTCGGGTGGCAGCGGGACGGTGATCTCACTGCAAAAACTCTCCACGGTCCATGACTTTGAGCTATGGACCGATAGCCATGGTTGTCAATGGACTGCTAGAAATTTTATAAACCAAGCAGCCGGTCCATGGTGATCCGGTTTCTCTAAAATTCATGCAATTCTATAATAAACTTCAAAATTCAATTCCAAACTCATTTTAAGTTTGATTCACTTCAAACTTATTTCGTTCGAACCCATAAATTGAGCTCTTCATATTGATGGTGTTCTTTCCTACAAACGATGTATAGAAGTATCAATTTTAAATAAATAAAGATAGTTTAATTCTTAATTTAATACTTATATATATATATGTATATAATGTAATTATCAATGATCCTCTCTATATTGATCTAGAGAGAATTTTATGGATTGATTTATGCCATGATTTTTTAAGCTTCAATGATCTTGGCTTCAATAGCACTACCACCATTACTCAAATTAAACTCATAACTATCTCATCATAATTTCCTAAAACACAACTCCTTAGGCTCCACACCTATATTTTCAAGTCAGGACTCGGATAGGGTCTCAATATTTTATTATCAACCATCATAAATTTTATTTTTTTGATAAATAGAAAGGCAAAACTATAAAATATAATTTATTATGATTGGATGATTGTAAATAGGGAAAATACAGACTATAAGAGAAGTAGGTAGACTATAAGAGAAGTAGGCAAGGAGAAAATGCAGAGTGGTTAGATACGGCAAAGACTGACGCAACAAAGAGGAAAGAGCTGTTGTCATAGGAGTTGATGCTACCAAAGTTTTGCTGTTGTCAAATATGAACCTCCAAACTTTGGTTATGAGCTGACAACCAAGGTCCAAGCTACTTTTGTTGCCAGGCCATGCCCCTGACCAAGGGGAAAAGAAGAGAAAATACTAGTTGAAAGAAGGCCCCTAATGGGAAGTCTTTTTTTTCTCTATCAAATTTGGAAAGAAGAGAAATTTTTAGGGCTACCAAACACAAGCGGAGCCCTGGAAGATTATTTATAAATAGGAACCTTCCCATCTAGGGCCCTCCACTGGCAATTATTGTGCTTCATTCTTTCTCATTTCTCCCTTTTGAGTTCGTGGCATCCTATTATTGTGGTCACTAGAAATTGAAGTTAGGGACATCACCAGAGCTAAGGTAAAGCCTCACATTCTCTCTATCTTTCCCTTTTTCTCATAGCCTTAGGCACTGCCGCCGACCATTAATTTTTCTAGAAATCCATTAAAAGGAAAAGCCCTATTTTATCTCTGATTTTGGTCAAATCTCTTTCTTCTTTTTCAACCACTGGCACCACTATCCGTTGATGTTGGAGTCCTAATTGGGTCGCCCGACCTCCCTACAACCCTTCTCCAATGCCATGGCCATTACGGGATTCCCTATTTCTGAGCTCTTTCCTATTTTTTCTTGCTGGCCAGTCACCATCGTTGGCCATCAACCTTGCACCCCGGCATGACCTTTGATGATTCCAACATCCCTTTCTTCTTCCAGAGAGATGAACTCTGTCTTTTTCTCTCTTTCTTATTTTCTCCTTTTTTTCATCTATTTTTTCTCTTTAAAAAGATATATGCATTCTAATATCAGGTCTTGTATTCTTGTCCTAAGGATCTAAGCTGACCCTAGCAAGGAGGTCCTAAATCGCTCCAGTGCTCTGATAGTCTGTCAAACCAATCATCCAACCAATAATCTTCTCTTATTATTTCATTATTAAAGACATTGAAAAGAAATTAATTATACTTTTAATAATTTAAATAGAACTAGCAAATTTGCTTAATGAAGTTTGAACATCTAAGATGGATGTGACAGAACTCATACTTCTTATTTATTTTCAAGTTGTTATATTTTTCATGCAGATGATTTATTGGCCATTGTTAATAAGATTTTTTTAAAAATCAAGGGTTGGCACATGTGATATAAAAAGTCATACTTTTCTACGAAAAGTAGTTCCATGAAAATTTTTAATGAAAATAGCATATTTATGAAATAAAAATTTGATCATGCAATTTAGTAGTTTTCTATCTACTTATATGTATAATTTAATTAAGAAAAAATATAAAGGTTTAAAAAGATCTTCCATAGCTATGTATGATCCTTGGAATATGGAAAAATTGACACTCCAAGTTAACATCCATACAAACCCAAGTTCTACAACGGATATAAAGTTGGTATATGAAATATGAACTCTATCGGTTAAGAATACACAGGCTTTAAAATGATCGTAGTACAAATAATATTCTAAATTATGATAAGAATGCATGGCCAAGAATAATTTATGATTTTATTTGTAATCATGTTTATAAATATTTATAATATATATATATATATATATATATATATATATATATATATATATATATATACATATGTATATATATATACATATATATATATATATATATATATATATGTATATATATATATATATATGTATATATATGTATATATATATACATATATATATATATATATACATATATATGTATATATATATATATATGTATATATATACATATGTATATATATATATACATACATATATATATATATATATACATATATATATATATCATATATATATATATATATAAAATTGATTTTATAATTTTTTTTTTTTATTGTATTATGAAATGCTCTATGCTTATAATATTTGTTGTTTTTTCTAATTAATTTTATAAGAAAAACTTCATGTTTGAACTGATAATATAGTGTTAGTTTACTTAATGAGCTACATACACATCATTTTATTTTTATTTTTCCATCCAGATGAATAAAGTTAGGAATGCTGGATGATTTAAACTTGAAGTTTGTGCTGGCTAGCTTGGAGATTTCATCGTAGAAATTTTAGTTCTTAAATTGATTAAGAAGTTGTTTAAGTTTATGAGTTTTGGTATTTAAATGTAGATATAGAATTGCTCCAAATCTTTATTTACTTAATTATTTAAAAGATGTGGATTTGAATCCTTGTATCATATTTAATTGGTGATGAAGTTGTATACAGATTATGAATGTTAATTAGTTTCACGTTATCATGGATATCTTTCATCAATAGCACAGGCCTGATATGTTCTAGATTTAGAGTGTGATATTCTAGAAGGGCTTCCATGAGTTCGAAGATTTATAGCTAGGATTGATGAGATAGTGAATTTAGTTTGCTCCATGGGTTTGCATGACCTGCCACATGCTTAATTGATAATAGATGCTCTCGGAAATGAAAAGTAACGGATAAACCAGCAAGCCGTTGGATGGATTGTCCAATAGAGTTGGTGAAGACGGCATCAGATTAGAGGTGCGCCAAGAGACCCTTGTAGCACAATCACTTTCTAGTTGCATGTAGGTGTTCGACAGCAAAATAGAGTCCCTCCCTTGCTCTGCATTGCCGGGACAACCCCATAACACCAACATGACCTACAACATACTTTTTATCTTCTATTTTAGATCCATAACTCGATACAACAATCTGGAAAATTCTCTTATTCCTTTCTAGATAGCATATTAGGTTGGTCAAGTCAAAAAGAAAGGATAAATAATTTGGAAACCATGGGCAACCACAGGCCTTTTGGCTAATTGACTATTGAGTAATTTCCAATTTATGAATCATATCTTGAAAATTATTGACTAATCGACATTTTGTGAGACAAAGGGTATTGGTGAGACTACTTATATATTTGTCAATGTACACATTCATGTGTATAGCATATTTAATATGCAGATACTCCTTAAGGTTCTTTAATGAGATCGAGGAAGAAAATACCTTAGAGGAGATTCAAGATTCACCTTAGGTTATTCAGCATAGTCTCATAACGGACCCTTTTTACATCTTAAGCTTAATGAGGTGTATAAGCAGTGTATCGAATCCTATTGGATATGATTCAATTCATTATGAGAATCACTTATTTATCTTTAAGAATATAGTTACATAGCTTATCTATTAAATTGAGTTCACTTTAAATCCATTCTTATCTCTCTTATATGAGATATAGTATGGTAAGAAGGTGGTTTGATCTATGCCAAATGATAATAAGTAGACAACTTAGAGATTAGTTCATTGATGGCTTGTATCCTATAGAGTTGTTAGGTGATTACTTTCCAATAGATCACATGTTATTGTGATCAAATACCTATATTAATAGTTAAATAGTTTAACCTAAATATAGCAGTGGAAGGATGATTAAGCTTAAAGAGAAAGTCTATAGAGCAACAGGCCATAGAACCTATTGAATCTATTTGAGCAAAGCTAGTACATATACCTCCTTCACCACCTTGCAAGTCTAGTAGGATCTCCCATCCTCCAAAAAGTATATAGGTATGCTTATAAAGGATTTAAAGGAAGTATTCCTTATGGGAGATAGGGAACATAGGGATGATCCCAAAATCTACAATAAGGCAATGTGATCGATTCCGAGAAATGGTTAATATCATGAAGTTAGACTCTATGTGTTGCCCATTATAGCAATCTAAGAGGGGGGGTGAATTGAATTTTTAAAATTTTAAACTAAAGCAAGTATGTGCTGAACTAATATGTTTGTGAAACAAAGTGAATGTGCTGAATATAATCTAGATGCTAGGCTTTAAGGAATAAACATCAATGTAATGGAAGTAAATGAAAAGATAAAATACACACACAAACACAAAAAATTTATAGTGGTTCGATGCACACCAAGCACCTACATCCACTCCCCAAGCTATCCATTGAAAATTCTACTATAATCATCAAGATTACAGCCAACTTGTTTTTCGGGCTCACAAGTTAAAATCCCTTGTTGGTTTTATCACTTAGGCTCACCAGCAACCTTTCTCTCAAGCCAACTCTAGGCTTGAATTTCAATTCATGGCTTGGAAGGGCCTAACCTTAGTTTCAATAGCCTTGAAACTAGTTACAACAAGTAAAACCAAAGTATAGATTTAAGCACAAGAATAAAACTCTCAAAAGAGTAGAAATAAAGTTGATGAAGCTCTTCTTGAATGCTTGAGTTGTCTTCTTCTTCTTGGAAGCTATTAATGAATATTTTTGGATATTGATTTGAAGGCACAACAGCAAGAATGAAGGCTTTTTTAGGTAGAATCTTCTTTATGGCTCGCTCTTGTCTCTTTAAAAGCTTTCTCAAAAGATAGAATTTGTCTCTAGCATTTCTTCTCTTTCTCTTATATCTTCAATGAGTTTGGTAAGTGATAAATACTCCAAAAATTTCCAAAAAACCATTTGTGATAGTTGGAGTGAAGAATCTAGCCGTTATGGACCATTTGAACCAATTTAGAACTTCTGAAAATATAGCTATTACTATTGTCATAACCTTTGAGTCGACTTGTGAGTCAACACTTGAGTCTTCATAAGTCGACACTTGGATCAACACCAGGTATAAATTTTTGAAATCCATGGTTCTACTTCATTTATATTCTCAGGCTATGAGTTGACTTGTGAGTTGACACTTGAAATTATGAGTCGACACTTGAGTCAGCACTAGGCAAAAAGTCCAGGAATGACACTGTTCTATTTTCTTTCTTGTCTCAGGCCTTGAGCTGATCTATGAGTCGACATTTGGGTCGACACTTTATTGAAGTTCAAAAAATCATGTTCTATCCATTTTTGTTCTCAAGCATTGAGTCGATCTATGAATCGACACTTAGGTTGACACTTGAGTCGACACTTGGCATGCCAGCTGAAACTCTACATGCCAGCTTTCAGAGGTGTCGACACTTACTTCATGAGTCGATACTTGAGTTGACACTTAAGTTGACACTTGGTCTGTGCCATTTTTAAAAAGTATGCCAAACTCCAAAATTCTCAAATTTTTGTTTAATAGGCTTCTAGTTTCTTCTTCATGAAGGCCAAAATGATCAATTTCATGGCTTTCCAAGATGAGAAGACTTCATAAACTTTGAAATTCATCTTGCATTCAAGTGAATGACTTTAATACTTTTGTGTAAGGAATTTGATATATGTGTAACCTGATTCATAACTCCAATTGAACATTAGTACCAAACATATACTCAATGTTTTGTTATTCATCAAAATTAAGGGCTAAAGCTAACAATCTCCCTCTTTTTGATGATGACAAAACTTTGAGTATATAAGCATTTGAGTTCAAATTTGGCTATTGTATTAAACTTTCAAGTAAACATATATTCAAAAGACATTATGAATTAAACAAATTCATCAATCATATCAAAGTTTATGAAGATAAATTATCTCTTTAGTTCATACACCAAAATTTCAAAGTTGATGTGTCAAACAAGGATTAGATTTTTTTATTTTCTCCCCCTATCTTAAGTAGATTGTGAATTATTAAAAATTTTGGGAATTGTGCTTATATAATCAATCTTATCTTATCTTACTCTCCCTTTTTGTCATCATTAAAAAATTTAAAGGAGTTTCTCCCCCTTAATTAGGGCTTTTATCAAAATGTTGATTAGACAAAAAGATGAGTAAACATAACTTTCATATATAGAAGAGTTTCAATACAACAAGAAAATCTAATACATAAACTGAAAAATACAATATAGAGAGTACATGAAATGCAAACATAGTAATTATGAGGCTACTCCTCATCAGATGGAACCTTTAGAACTATAGGTGCCATAATTCTAGAAGCTGAAGATCTAGGAGTCTTATGTGTCAAGCTTTTAGTCTTAAGAGAGGGGCCAAAGCAAGCTACAATCTTAGAAGTCCTAGTGGCACGTGTCCTAAGAATCTCTACTGGTGTCATAAAAGGTGAATCAGTGGCATGCTGATCATCAGGAGCTGGATCCGAAGCCTGAGCTGAAGCATCTATAGCACAAACTGGAGGCAGATCCTCATGAACTGCATCATCACCAACAGTCGAATCAACACCACCAGCACCACTATTGCCATCATCATCATCATTTGAACCATCATCAGCTAGTAGAGGAGGAGGTGGAATTGAAGGTCCAGGTGCAGCAGGAGGTAACAGGGACTTGGCAAGTCTCTGATCTTGGCAAACCCTACCTCCATAGTCTGCCTAATATATGTGAGCTGCTCATTAGTATGAGCTCTCAGTCCATGCAGCTCAATCAGCAATCTGCTAGTCCTAACTGATATACTCATAATATCCTCATGGACAGTAGTGATCTGCTCAATAATCCTCTCCTCGAAAGTAGAATCTATCACTGTAGAATGCTGAGGAGTTGGAGCAGATGGAGGTGTCCAGGCTCTAACTCTAATGAGGCAATAGGAGCAGGTCTGGAAGGGGTCAATTATGGAGCAGGTGCCGATGGTCCTGCCTCAGCTAACCTGATCTCGTCCTCCTCATAAGGCTCTTGGCCTGACTCCTGCCTAGTCCATCGGCTAGCTATCCTCCTGTAGCCCATATGGTGAAGAGACTTCTCCCCATAAGTATCTGTATGTAGAATCTCCTCGGAGGCCTCGCCCTCCAATGGTATACCATATGCTTTAAAGATACGGGTTAGTCCCATCCCATAGGGCAAGCACAATCTTCTCTGGGTGGCTGCCTCACCCATCTGATGGATCATCAACATTGGGAGGTTGATGGCCGTCCTCTAACTTGGTGTGACCATCAACACCAGCTCCTGCTCTATGATAAAATCAAATCTACTTATCTCCGGGAGCAGATTCCTAGCAATGATATGATGTAACAACCTCATCTCCATGGATAGCTGACTAGTTGAGACAATGGATACTCCTCTGACATCGTCATGCTCCAAAATACACCTGAAGGCTGCATCTCTGTCAGATACACAGTTTGCTGCCAAACCCCTCAGGGGGATCTCCCAAATCCGACTAATAGTCTCAGGTGTGACTGGATCTGAACTCCCCTGACCTATGCAGTCCACCTGATACAATCCATAGCCATGCTGTCATAAATCTCTCGCATCAAGAGAGGATAGTTCCTCTCCCTTATAGTATAGAAAGGCACCAGACCAGTTGCTCTTAGTAAATCTTCGATGACAAACCCCTCGGAGTCTCAGAAATGAAGGTCAATCCTCCTCCCGCAAGCAATCACTTTTCCTGCTACACGCTCGACCATGGGGGATAACTATAGTGGGGGTGCTCTATCTGTTGCCTGAGGGTCGGGTACCTCGTGCTGCTCTACTGGATCTTGACGAGCCTTGGACCTTCTTTCACTTGAGCTAGCATCTCTTCTTTCAAAATGAGACCTCTTCTTATGGAATACCACTTGCTTTCTAGGACCCATGCCACCAAAAACTGCTAGGAACCGAAGGAAAGAAGGGGAAAAGAGAGATTTTGCTAAAAATGAAAGGGTAGATCCGAGAAGACACTATTTGAGGATGATGGGAAGGGTTGGGGACCACTATGGAGAGAGAAATTAAAAAAAAAATGAGAAAGAAGGGTTCGGTGATGCCCTAGATAAATAGTCCAATCGTTTGTGAGTCGACACTTGAGATTTGCTCAAGTGTTGACACTTCGGTGTGTCGACACTTGGGCAAAATGCAAGTGTCGACAGTTGGTCAAAAATCCAGGAAAAAATCAAGAAAAATTCCAATAAATTGGCAAAAATCAAGGGGGTTTTTAGGGATTATACTAAGCATTATTTAGAGGAATTTGGAGCATTTAAATAAATCCAATGAAGAATTAAAAAGGATTTCAATCAAAGGGGTCAAAGATGCTTAATTCTCTTCTAATCATGTAAAATCTATCTTCGCTAAGGGGCTTAATAAAAATGTCTACTAATTATCTATCAGTATTTACAAAATCAAGCATTACATTACCATTTTGCACATGGTCTCTTATGAAATGAAGTCTTATTTTAATGTGTTTACTTCTTGAATATTGAACTGGATTTTTAGTTAAATTAATTGTACTTGTGTTATCATATCTTATGGGAGTTTTACTTAACTTAATGCCAAAATCTTTGAGTTGTTGTTTGATCCATTACATTTGAGCACAACAACTTCCAGCTACTATATATTCGGCTTCTTCCATAGATAGAGCAACTGAGTTTTATTTCTTGCTAAACCATGAAATCAAATTAACTCCAAGAAATTGACAAGTTCTACTAGTACTTTTCCTATATAGTTTACATCCAGCAAAGTCAGCATCAGAATAGGTAATCAATTTAATTGATGAATCTCTAGAATACCATAGTCCAATATCTATTGTGCCAGATAAATATCTAAGTATGCATTTAATAGCTAATAAATGAGATTCTTTAGGAGCAGACTGATATCTAGCACACATACATATACTAAACATATTATCTGGCCCACTCGCAATTAAGTATAATAATGAACCAATGATACCTCTATATAATTTTTTATCAAAATTTTTACCTGACTCATCTTTATCAAGTTTGCAAGAATGGCTCATAGGGGTACCTAATGGCTTGGTTGTCTCCATCCCAAACTTTTTTAAGATTTTCTTTGTATACTTAGCTTGGTTGATAAATATCCCTTCTTTAGTTTGCTTGATCTGGAGTCTGAGAAAGAAATTTAGTTCTCCAATCATGCTCATCTCGAACTCTCCCCGCATAAGCTTGGTAAACTCTTGACAAAGTGTTTCATTAGTGGCACCGAAAATGATATCATCAACATAAACTTGTACTACTAAAAGATTATCATTTTTCTTTTTCAAAAATAGTGTAGTGTCTACATTGCCTTTAAAAAATCTGTTTTCAAGCAAAAATTTATTTAACCTTTCATACCAAGCTCTTGGAGCTTGTTTTAAACCATATAAAGCCTTGTAAAGTTTAAAAACATGATTAGGGTAAGCATGATTTTCAAAACCAGTAGGCTGGTCAACATACACTTCTTCAATAAAACTATTTAAAAATACACTTTTGACATCCATTTGAAATAATTTGAAATCCATAAAGCAAGCAAAAGCAAGTAATAATCTAATTACTTCAAATCTAGCAACTGGTACAAAAGTTTCATCAAAATCAATGCCCTCTTCTTGATTATAATCTTTTGCTACTAATCTAGCTTTATTTCTAGTTACTACTCTATTTTTATCAAGTTTATTTCTAAAAATTCATTTGGTTCCAATTATTGAAATATTAGAAGGTCTTTCAACTAAAGTCCAAACTTTATTTCTTTTGAATTGAATTAATTCATCTTACATGGCATTTATCCAGTTTGAATCTTTTTTTAGCTTGTTCAATTGATTTTGGTTCTACTTTTGATATAAAAGCTAAATAATCACATACGTTTCTTAGAGAGGAACGAGTACTTATCCCTTTCAATGGATTACCAATTATAAGTTCTTTGGGGTGTCCATGGACATACCTCTATTCTTTAGGTAATGGCTTGGATGTTGATAAAGCTCCAACTTCTTGTACTTATTCTTCTTTATGGTTTTGATCACCTTCTTATTCTTTGAAGTGTCATTCATTGATGGTCATCTTGTCAATCCTTTGAATACTTGTTTCATCATCAAGAACATCTTTTTTTCTAGAAGATTTTTCATTAGTCTCATCGAAAACAATATAAATGGATTCTTCAACAAGAAGTATTCTTCTGTTGAAGACCCTGTATGCCTTGCTAGAAGTAGATTATCCTAAGAAGATACCCTCATCTGACTTGGCATCAAATTTACTTATATTATCCTTACCATTATTTACAATGAAACAATGGCATCCAAAAATACGAAAATATTTGATGGTTAGTTTTCTACCCTTCTAAAGCTCATAAGGTGTTTTCTTCAAAATCGATCAGATCAAAATATGATTTAAAACATAGCAAGTAGTGTTTATGGTTTCCGTCCAAAAGTATCTAGGTAAATCATTTTCACAAAGCATGGTGCGTGCCATTTTTTCTAGAATCCTATTCTTTCTTTCTTCCATCACATTTTGTTGAGGTATCCTAGGTGCAAAAAAATTATAATGAATTCCATTTTCATTGCAAAATATTTCAAAATCATGATTTTCAAACTCGGTGTCATGATCACTACGTAAAGAGATAATTGAAATACCTTTTTCATTTGAAACTTTCTTGTAAAACTTAATGAATGCATAAAATGTTTTATCTTTATGTGCTAAAAACATTACCCATATAAAACATGAGAAATCATCTACAATTATTAGACCATACTTCTTGCTTTCTAAACTAGTTGTTTTAGTAGGTCCAAAGAGGTCCATATGAAGTAATTCTAAGGGCCTAGATGTAGAGACTACTCTTTTCGGTTTGAAAGATGATTTTATTTGTTTTCCAAGTTGACATGTACTACAAATCTTATCATTTTCAAAAGTAAGTTTTGGCAAATCTTTTATAAGATTCTTTTTGTTTAAATTTGAAAACAAATGCATACTAGCATGCCCTAGTCTACGTTACCAAAGCCAACTGGTTTCATTGATCTTGGCTTCCATTGCCACTAGCATTGATCATTTTGCATAGGTAGATCATCAAGATCAACCATGTAAATATTTTTATACCTGTGACCAATGAACTTGATGCCATTGTTATCAAGATTAGATATAATGCACATAGAAGATTCAAAAATTACTTTAAATCTTTTATCACAAAATTAACTTATACTAAGCAAATTATGTTTCAAACCATCAACAAGTAAAACATTATCAACATAAGTAGAGGGGATGATATGGACTTTACCGATATCGATAATTTTACCCTTTTCGTTATCACAAAATGTCACATTTCCATCGTTTAAAGCCTCAAGAGATGTGAATTATTTTACATCTCCAGTCATGTGTCTTAAGCAACTGCTATCAAGGTACCATAATCTCCTTTTATCATTGGTTGCAAGACACACCTACAAAATTAAATCAGGTGAAAACTTTAGGTATCCAAGTCATCTTAAATCTTTTAGGATTAGTTGATGTGGTTCTTTTTGGAATCCAAATGTTTCTAACACTATTCAATTTTTTTTTATTACACATGTAAGATTTATGTCCTAACTTACCACAAGAATAACATGTAATGGTAGAAGATGCAGGTACAAAAAAAATTTTAAAATATCTATGTTATTTTTGAGTTTTAAAACCTAGACCTGCTTTGTTGAAAATCGTTCTTTGGCTATTCAAAAGCATGTTGAGTTTTTCTGAACTATAGATGAATTTTTCAATAAACGGTTTTACTTTTTCAAGTTTTTCTTTAAATTTCTTATTTTCTTGCAAGATCTCTTTGTGTTGTTTCATAATTTTTATATTTGTTGCAAAAACTTTGTCCTTCTTCAAAGCATCTTTTTTCTTTCAAAAGATTTTCTTTTTCATTTTTCAAAGATGTAATTTGATCATTCAATTTTCTATTCTCTTGAAGCAAACTATCATTATCTATCAAAAATTTATCAATTGTTCTAGAAAGCTCCACATTTTATTTTTTCAATTCCTTCATTTTCATTTTAAGTTTTTGATATTCAATAAGAAGTTCATCAAAAACATCACGTAATTCATCAAAAGTAAATTTATTTTTGGGTTCAGATCTTCCTTGTTCTTCATTTGCCAAGAAGCAGATGTTGGCCACTTCTTGCTACTCTTCATTGAAGCTTGAACTTTGCTTTCACTCCATGTTGCCATCATTGCTTTTTTTTGAATTTTTTTTTATCATTTTTGAGAGTGGGGCAATCCATTTTATAATGTCTAGGCTTTTTACATTTAAAACATATTGGTTGCTTCATTTTCTTTTCTTTTTCTTTCTCCTTATTGGGTTCCTCTCTTTGTGGCTTCTTCTTGTAGTTGAACCTCTTCTTCCTCATGAATCTTTTAAACTTCCTAGAGATAAGAGCCATCTCATCTTCCTCATCAGAGTCATCACTAGAATCCTTCTTAGTTATGGACTTGAATGCAATAGCCTTTTTTTTCTTCTCATTATCCATCACTTTCTGCTTTAGAGATAGCTCATAGGTCATAAGTGATCCCAAGAGCTGCTTAAGTGGAAGAATGTTAACATCCTTGGCTTCTTCAATAACAGTCACTTTTGGATCCCAAGATGATGGAAGAGACCTGAGGATTTTGTTGACAACCTAAGTAAATTTATCAATGAACACTTTTGGATATTAATTTGAAGGCACAATAGCAAGAATGAAGGCTTTTTCAGGTGGAATCTTCTTTATGGCTCACTCTTGTCTTTTCAAAAGCTTTTTAAATGATAGAATTTATCTCTAGTATTTTTTCTCTCTCTCTCTCTTACGTCTTCAATGAGTTTGGTGAGTGATAAATACTTTGTTGAATATAGTCTTGATTTTGATGATTGACAAAATATTTAAGTATATATGAGTACAAATTATATTTTAAGTATATTTTTCAGATCTTAGTACTTATCCATGTTAAATGAAGAAATGCTTGTATTTCAGTTGAAAAAGTTCTTAAATTAATGAAAAATCAAGTTATAAGGACTTTGGAATATAAGGAAGACTTGGAAGGACTTAAAGTTTAATTTTGAAGAAGTTTCAGTACTGGCTCAACCAAGTGTCGACACCTAAGGACCAAGTGTTGACACTTGCAGATCAAGTGCTGACACTTGCAGACCAAGTGCTGACACTTGCAGACCAAGTGCTGACACTTGCAGACCAAGTGCTGACACTTCCAGACCAAGTGCTGACACTTCCAGACCAAGTGCTGACACTTGCAGACCAAGTGCTGACACTTGCAGAACCAAGTATCGATACTTGGAGGTCAAGTGTCGACACTTGACTGTAACGGCTAGTTTTTAAAAGCTGCAGAACTTCTCCAACTTGCTTTAAACGGCCATATCTTCATCCCCAACGGTCATAAATGATCATCTATGGTTTGGAGAGCTATATAAACATCAAAAATCAAATGGGGAAGTAAACCTTTGATGAGTTTTTTGAATATTCTTCAAGGATTTAAGAGTTGAGTGATTCAAAGCCTTCAAGCTTCCAAGTTTTAAAGAGAGTATTCAAAGTCTACATCTACAAGTATCAATCAAAGGCTTCATCAACTTGAAGACAAGATCTTCATCAACAGTCAAGGGCTTCAAAGAGATATTTGCTTTATTTTAGAAAGCTTTTATTGTATTCATTTATACTTGCTCTTACACTATTTTACTTAAGGTTTTTGGTGAGCCTTGGAAAACCAAAGAGGTTTTTGGTAAGTCTTTGAAAACCAAAGTGGTTGTTGGTAAGCCTTGAAACCAACTAGGGTTTTACTTGTGAGCCCAAAGCCAAAACAAGTTGTTTAGGTTCTTGGTTATCCCGTAAAACCAAGGGTGGTTGTTGGTGAGCCTTGAAACCAACTAGGGTTTGACTTATGAGCCCGAAGACAAAACAAGTTGTAAAGGTTGTTGGTGAGCCTAAGTTATAAAACCAAACTTAGTGAAATTCCCAAGGGGTTCTTGGGGAGTGAATGTAGGTGCTTGGTTGGCACCGAACCACTATAAATCTTTGTGTTTGTGTGATTGTTCTTCTTGTACTTTTATTTCTTTATTTCTACTGCATTTATTTGAAATACACATGCACTAGAATTGATTAGCACATACTTGCTTTAGTTCATATTTTAAATAGTACAAAATTTTATAAAATCCAATTCACCCCCCTCTTGGGTTGCCTACCTGTGCCTACAATTGGTATCAGAGTGGGTGCTCTGTTTGAAAATCTAACGATTTTGAGCTAAAGTTTATGGCAACCCTTGTAGGTATTAGTGTTAGACCACCATTTTTCAATGGCACAAATTACACATTTTGGAAAACTCGCATGCGCATCCATATTCAATCTATTAGTTATCATCTTTGGAAAATCATTGTTAGTGGTCCTCATATTCCTTCCATGTTGGTTAATGGCATTTTCATTCCAAAGCTCGAAGAGGATTGGAATGAATATAACATTAAACAAACTGAAATCAATGCTAAAGCAATGAACTTGCTTTATTGTACATTGAACTTGAATGAATTTAATAGAATCTCTACATGCACATCGGTGAAGCAAATATGGGACACACTTGAAGTTACTTATGAGGGTACTCTTCAAGTGAAGAATACTAAAATTAATTTGCTTGTACATTCTTTTGAAATTTTTGAAATGATGCACTATGAATCTATTTCTGATATGTATACTAGATTTATGACTATTATTAATGAATTAAAAAATCTTGATAAAATCTATACTGATGCTGATTTGGTGAACAAAATTCTAGATCCTTGTCAAAATCATGGGATCTAAAGGTGACGACGATCCAAGAAGTTAAAGATGTAGAAACCTTATCTTTGGAGGAGCTTATCAGTTCACTCATGACCTATGAGTTGAACTTATGGCAAAGGATAGTGGAAGCTGATACAGAAAAGAAGATAATGGCTTTCAAAGACAAAAAAAAAAATTAAGGCAATGATGGCAACTTGGAGCGATAGCGAAGATTCAAGTATGGATGATGAAGTTGCCCATCGTTGCTTCATGGCAAATGAGGAAAAGGTATGTGCTAAAAATAATTATGATTTTACCTTTAAAGAATCACATGATGCATCTAATGATCTTGTGCATGAATATAGATTGCTAAAATTGAGCACAAGAAATTAAATAGGCATATAGATTCATTTTCTCTTGACAACACCAATCTTGCAAATAAAAATGATGATTTAAATGCCAAGATTGATATTTTGAAAAATAAAAAGAATAATTTTTATAAAGAAAAAGAATTTTTAGAAAAAGAAAATATTATTTTGAAAGATTTATGTGATAAAGTTTTTAATGAGAAAAATATTTTGGAGGAAAAGAAGCAAAAACTTTTGAAGAATTTCTATATTCCTTCTTCTTTCAATTTTTCTTATAAATATGGTTTTAATGCTTATCCTTCTAGATTAAGAAAAATTTGGGTTCCAAAAGGAACCATAATTACTAATCATAAAGGACCCAAGAAAGTTTTGGTACCAAAAATGTCTACTTAGTTTGTTTTGCAGGAATGTCTTGCAACCCAACATGAAGAAAGGAAGTTCTTGAAAAGAGGTTGTACAAGACAATTTAAAGAAGTGGACAAGCTACATTTTGAACTAAATAGTAAAAGGAAGGACTTTGTATATTGGTAAATTCTAAACATCTCCTTCCATAATTAAAAATATAGATTAATTTTTATTGCATCAATTACTTTGAAAAATTATTTTAAATAGTTAATTAGAATCAAGTTTGGACTTATCATCATTGGCTATAATCATGAACTTTTTGGTGTTGATGAATTTCATGCTATCATGATTAAACTTATGATTATAAGACCTTCACTTGATTTTGATTAATGTATTTCATGAAAAATACTTTTAAAAATGCATATTGATTTGAAAAATATTTTAATTGATTAATTATAATCAAGCTTAGACTAATAATCATTAGTTGTGATCGTGACTATTTTGATGTAAATGGATTTCATGCTCTCATGATTTCAACTTATGATTATTAGACTTTCACTTGATTTTGATTAATACAGTTTTTGAATTATTTCAAGTAAAATATTACGATTTATGTGCTTTCATTGTTGGCATCTATGCTTAAGCTAGAATTGATTTGAATCAAGTATAGAACTGGTAGTTAAGGGTTACATTTAAGAAGAAGGTATGCATATTGACAAACCCTTACTATAGTAGCTAGACTTGATATCATATTACTTCTAGCATTTGTATGGATATCAAATCATCTTAAAATGAATTTGAAATAATGCTAAAAATTTTTAAGTGATATAAATATTTTGTATTTTGAAAATCATGAATATCTTGAAAAATTTCAAATCTTGATGCATGAGCTTTCATGTTTTATTTCTCAAATAAATGCATATTTTCAAAGAAGGAATAACATTCAGGGGGAGCATTTAAAGATTTGTTATCATATTTGATGCTTTGAATATTTTGCTTGATATCATGCTATACTTATATCGCTCTAATACTCTTCTCCTTGTTTTCAATCTAATTCTTTGAGGGGAGTTACATTCATATGATATCATATTCTATTGGTATCAAAATTTATTTTTAAAATAATTCCTAGTAACTGCTTTGGATTGGGTTAGTCACCATGGCCGTCCGGTTATAGGAGCTAAATAGGGTTTAAAGACCCTCTCTTCCCATTCACTGGGATCTCTTACGACGTGTTGGGGTGCCGCTATGACCTTATCCCATGAACGAGTGAGGTAAATGAAAAATTTGCATGTCAAAGTTTATATATATTGAATTATTTTTGGCATGTGCATATCAATTTTTTTTTTTTTTTGGGGATATCATGTTCAATCTATAACAATTTTAAATGGTATCATGAAAGATTACTTTTATGTATTGATTTTGATGATCTACTTACTGTTCTTTCCGGCTTCATTCTCATTTTGTACTGCCTTTCACCCTTTTTCATGATGTCAAAAAGGGGGAGAAAAATGTTAAGTATGAAAAGGGGAAGATATGATAAACATGAAAAATCTTTTGAGAAATGAAAGAAAGTGCAAAAGGGAGAGAATAATGCAAAATATTTATATCTAAAGGGAAGAATTAGTAAGAAGAAGAAATTTTGAAAATTTAAAAATTTTGCATATTTTGAAAAATATTTTTGAAGATTTTTTTTGGATCATATTTTAAGGGAGAGCTTGGTCCTTATTGTTTTAAGCTTATATGTTTATACTATTGTTAATCTTTTAAGCTTACCCTATTCATATACTAAAAGATTTTGTCATCATCAAAAAGGAGGAGATTGTTGACTCTGGTCTTGATTTTGATGATTGACAAAATGTTTAAGTATATATGAGTACTAATTATGTTTTAAGTATATTTTTCAGATCTTAGTACTCATCCATGTTGAATGAAGAAATGCTTGTATTTCAGTTGAAAAAGTCCTTAAATTAATGAAAAATCAAGTTTTAAGGACTTTGGAATATAAGAAAGACTTGTAAGGACTTAAAGTTTAATTTTAAAGAAGTTTCAGTACTGGCTCAACCAAGTGTCGACACCTAAGGACCAAGTGTTGACACTTGCAGATTAAGTGTTGACACTTGCAGAACCAAGTGCTGACACTTGCAGATTAAGTGTTGACACTTGCAGAACCAAGTGCTGACACTTGCAGACCAAGTGCTGATGCTTGCAGACCAAGTGCTGACGCTTGCAGACCAAGTGCTGACGCTTGCAGACCAAGTGCTGACACTTGCAGACCATGTGCTGACACTTGCAGAACCATGTGTCGACACTTGACTGTAACGGCTAGTTTTCAAAAGCTGCAGAACTTCTCCAACTTGCTTCAAACGGCCATATCTTCATCTCCAACGGTCATAAACGGTCATCTATAGTTTGGAGAGCAATATAAACATCAAAAATCAAATGGGGAAGTAATCCTTTGGTGAGTTTTTTGAATATTCTTCAAGGATTCAAGAGTTGAGTGATTCAAAGCCTTCAAGCTTCCAAGTTTCAAAGAGAGCATTCAAAGTCTACATCTACGAGCATCAATCAAAGGCTTCATCAACTTGAAGACAAGATCTTCATCAACAATCAAGGGCTTCAAAAAGATATTTGCTTTATTTTAGAAAGCTTTTATTGTATTCATTTATTCTTGTTCTTACATTGTTTTACTTAAGGTTTTTGGTGAGCCTTGGAAAACCAAAGAGGTTTTTGGTAAGCCTTTGAAAACCAAAGTGGTTGTTGGTAAGCCTTGAAACCAACTAGGGTTTTACTTGTAAGCCCGAAGTCAAAACAAGTTGTTTAGGTTCTTGGTTATCCCGTAAAACCAAGGGTGGTTGTTGGTGAGCCTTGAAACCAACTAGGGTTTGACTTGTGAGCCCGAAGACAAAACAAGTTGTAAAGGTTGTTGGTGAGCCTAAGTTATAAAATCAAACTTAGTGGAATTCCTAAGGGGTTCTTGGAGAGTGGATGTAGGTGCTTGGTTGGCACCGAACCATTATAAACCTTTGTATTTGTGTGATTGTTCTTCTTGTACTTTTATTTCTTTATTTCCGCTGTATTTATTTGAAATACACATGCACTTGAATTGCATTAGCACATACTTGCTTTAGTTCATATTTTAAATAGTACAAACATTTTATAAAACCCAATTTATCCCCCTCTTGGGTTGCCTACCTGTGCCTACATACTCTAAAAACTTTCAAAAAACTATTTATGACCATTGGAGTGAAGAATCTAGCCATTATGGACCGTTTGAAACAATTCATAACTTCTGAAAATATAGCCATTACTGTTGTCAGAACCTATGAGTCGACTTGTAATTGATACTTGGGTCGATACTTGAATCTTCATGAGTCGATACTTGGATCAACACCAAGTATAAATTTTTGAAATCCATGGTTTTGCTTCATTTCTATTCTCAGGCTATGAGTCGACCTGTGAGTCGATACTTAAAATTATAAGTCAATATTTGAGTCGACACTTGAGTCAGCACTAGACAAAAAGTCTAGAAATGATACTATACTATTTTCTTTCTTGTCTTAGGCCTTGAACTGATCTGTGAGTCGACACTTGGGTCGATACTTCATTGAAGTCCATAAAACCATGTTTTGCCCATTTTTATTCTCAGGCCTAGAGTCGACTCGTGAGTCGACACTTAGGTTGATACTTGAGTCGACACTTGTTATACCAGCTAAAACTCTGCATGCCAGTCTTCAGAGGTGTCGACACTTGCCTCATGAGTCGACACTTGAGTTGACACTTAGGTTGACACTTGGTCTGTGCCATTTCCAAAAAGTATGCCAAACTCCAAAATTCTCAAATTTTGTCTAATAGATTTCTAGTTTCTTCTTCATTAAGGCCAAAATGATCAATTTCATGGCTTTCTAAGATGAGAAGACTTCTTAAACTTTAAAACTCATCTTGCATTCAAGTGAATGACTTTGATACTTTTGTGTAAGGAATTTGATATACGTGTAACCTGATTCATAACTCCAATTGAAACATTAGTACCAAACATATACTCACATTTTGTTATTCATCAAAATCAAGGGCTAAAACTAACACTATATAATCTAACCAAGTATGGACCTTAATAGATTCACCAAAAGGCATGGTACCTTATGGGTCTATGAAAGGAAAAAAGATGAAATCTATAAAACTAGGTAGGTGAAAGGTTACAAACATTATCACCTTAACCAGGCTAAATCCATACTAATTATTATTGCAGTTCACTATGATCAGATCTAGTGGATGGACACTAATGAGATCATAAGGTCTACCATCTGCAAAAGATTAGTGTAGATAGACTAATCAAATAGCTTAGAATTGGAATGCTCGCTCAATGACATTTCAAATTATTTGATTTAGTCAACAATGAGAAAAATAAATCATATGTTTATAAAAGGTCATTGGGAATATGTAATTCCTTGCATAGTATATAGATAATATTATCCTATTGGAATGTAATTCCTATGCTAACCTAAGTTAGGTTATGATTTTCTAGACAATTCTCTAATAATGACCTTTGGAAAGCATCCTATATTTGAAATATAGGTTTATGAGATAAACCTAGGAGAATTCTTGTTTATCATAGAATTATATAATAAGGACGTGCTAAAGAAGTTCAGCATGTAAATCCAATAAGGGTTTTGAGTCCTTAAGCATGAAAATTAATCTCTAAAATATATCCCAACACAATTAAAGAGATTTCGAATATAAGCTAGATCCTTTTTAAGTTTTGTCAATAGGGAGCCCCATATAAACCATGCAATGTGCATGACTTGATTTTTGCTATGAGTGTCACAAGCAAATATTAATCGATCCAAGCTAGGAGCATTGGATGTTTGTGATGACATTTTTTTATACTTGAGAAGTAATAAAGATATAGTCTTTATGGTGAGAGAATTAAGAAAACTAGGATACATGAGATGTATTCTTAAATAAAGGTGATTTGGAAGAGTTCCTAAGAATTGATCATTGTAGATGAAGCTGACTATATCATCAATTCTAAAGGTATAAGGATGTATTTTGGTTAATTGATTATTGCAGAATTGAGTGACTTAATCACCCGATCAGGTTAATTATGGTTTGCAATGGATAGTGAACTCAACCAGGACTTGATCCTGCAGTCACTCCAAGATCTCTTCTCTCAGTTTGTTCTAAATTATCATATGAACAAACTAAATATTTTTTTGCCCGAACTGCTGAACATGCTTAAGACAGCAGAGAGCCATTCTAAAGGAGATAAGGCTCATCTTCTTCTCATTGATGGGAAGAAGAAACAGGCAACAAAAAAGGATTTGAAAAGGAAATTCAACCCTAAGAAGAGCATCCAGAAGAAGAAGGCGAAGAAGGTTGGTAATTATGGAGCCTGTTTCCACTACTGCAAGCAAGGGTATTGAAAGAAAAATTGCAAATCATATCTTGCAAGTGTGAAGCAAGATGCCGGAGAGGCATCTAAGGGTTTGTACATGATATAAATAAATTTATCATTGAGTGCTTCTATTTCTAATTCATAGGTATTGGATACCGCATGTGGGTCTCATATCTGTAAATCTTTACAGGGACACTACAGAATTAGAAAATTGAAAAAAGGTGATTTCAGGCTATATGGCGTAAGTGGTGAAGCCATGTATGCTGAAGCCGTGAGCACCTATCTTCTGTTATTAATTACCTTTGGGTATTATTTTAAAGTTGAAAGAATGTTACTATGTACCGAATATTTTAAGAAATATTATTTCAATATCCTTGTTATTACAACAAGGATATGAAATAAGTGTAAAGAGCAGTGGCTGCTCTATTCTTCATAGTAATAAAATCTTTGGACATAGTTATTTTATTAATGGTCTTCTAACTTTAAAACTCAATGATGAAATATTACTTGTTGATAACAAGAAGAGAAAGAGAGATAATGTCAATGTCACATTTTTCTGGCGTTGCCAATTAGGTCATATAAGTGAGTCAAGGCTAAACAAGTTAGTCAAAGATAATTACTTTGACCTTTATGATTTTCAATCATTAGGAACTTGTGAGTCTTCCTCAAAGGAAAAATGACCAAGTCTCTATTCACTGGGCATGGAGACAGGGCAACTGAGTTATTAGGTCTTGTATATACTAATGTGTATAGACATATGATAACTTAGGCCAGAAATGGATACTCTTATTTCATCATATTTATCGATGACTTATCTAGGTTTGGTCATGTATATCTAATGAAACACAAATTCGAAGTCTTTGATAAATTTAAAGAGTATCAAAACATAGTTGAAAAACAAAATGGACATAGTATTAAAATTATTCATTCTGATCGAGGAGGAGAATACTTGTCTAGTGAGTTTCTAAACCATCTTAAGGACAAAGGCATAATCTCTGAATGGACTCCTCCTTATACACCCCAATTAAATGGTGTGGCAGAAAGGAGAAATCGCATCTTGTTAGATATGGTGAGGTCCATGATGAGCTTTACAGATCTTCCTATTTCCTTCTAGGGATATGCCTTGGAAACTGCTGCCTATATTTTGAACAAGGTACCATCAAAGTCAGTGACTAGCAATCCATATGAGTTATGGAATGGCAAAAGACCAAATCTTAAATACTTGAAGATTTGGGGTTCCTATGCTTATGTCAAGAATAATTTTGGACATAAGCTAAGTGCTAGTGATGACAAATGTAGGTTCATTGGTTATCCTAAAGAGAGAGTAAGATACCTATTTTATCATACTACTGAACAAAAGGTATTTGTCAGTAGACATGCTACATTCTTGGAGCAAGAATTTATCCAAGGAAGAAGTAATGAAACAACACTTGACCTAAGTGAAGTTCAAAATGAACAACCAATTCTTGAAGAGTCTTCGAATAAAATTTCTCAACCAGAAGTTCTTGTTGATCAGGAACAGCCACAACACACACCTCCTCTCTGAAGGTCAAAGAGGGTGCGGGGAGCACCTCTTAGATATGGTTTTGTCATGGGAATGAAAATGAGGCCAGTATCATTCAAGATGATGATCCTGTGACCTATACGGAAGCTGTTGAGAGTAAAGACTCTGATAAATGGCTAAGTACCATGAAGTCTGAAATGAACTCCAAGTATTCCAATCACGTTTGGACCTTGGTAGATCCACCTGAATGAATTAACCTAATAGGGTATAAATGGGTCTTCAAGAAGAAGATAGGAGCAGATGGTCAAGTAGAGACCTGCAAGGCCAAGCTGGGGGCAAAAGATTATAGATAAAAACATGGCATTGACTATGATGAAACCTTTTCACCAGTAGCCATGCTCAAGTATATTCAGATATTGCTTGCTATAGCAGCATACCATGATTATGAAACATGATAGATGGACATAAAGACTGCTTTACTTAATGAAAATCTTGAGGAAGAAGTCTATATGACACAGCTAGAGGGTTTTGTCTCAAGTGGGAGACCAAACCAAGTATGCAAGCTAAGGAAGTTCATTTATGGACTAAAGCAAGCATCGAGGAGTTGGAACATTTGCTTTGATGAAACAATCAAGGAGTCTTGTTTTATCAAGAATATGGATGAATCATGTGTGTACAAGAAGACAAGTGTGAGTACACTTGTTTTCTTGGTCTTATATGTTGATGACATACTAGTCATTGGGAATGATATCCTAATGTTACAATCAATCAAAACTTGGCTATCATCAAAGTTTTCCATGAAGGATTTGGGAGAGGCATCCTATATACTAGGTATAAAGATCTATAGAGATAGATCTAAGAGGATGTTAGGCTTATCCCAATCCGGGAACATTGACTTAGTATTAAAGAGATTCAATATGGATGGAAATAACAGGGGATACTTATCTATGAGTCAAGGCATACATCTCTCTAAGAAAATGTCTCTTAAGATATTAGAAGAAAAAGAGAGGATGGCTATGATTCCTTATGCTTCGGCTATAAGATCAATTATGTATGCCATGCTATGTACCATGCCTGATATTGTTTATGCCTTAGGCATAGTAAGCAGGTTCCAAGCAGATCCAGGAGAGGATCATTGGAAAGCTGTGAAAAATATTCTTAAGTACCTGAGAAAGACTAAGGATGTTTTTCTCATATATGGTGGATCTGAATTAAAACTAGAAGGATACACAAATTTTAGTTTTCAATCAGATCCAGATGATAGCAAACCATATCAGGGTATGTTTTCATCTTATATGGTGGTGCAGTGAGTTAGAAGAGTACAAAGCAGCCAACCGTAGCTGACTCAGTTACTGAGATAGAATACATAGCTGCAAGTGAAGCCACGAAGGAAGCTATCTAGATAAAGAAATTCATCATGGAATTGGACGTGGTTCCTGAAATACAACAACCAGTGCCATTATATTATGATAACATTGGAGCTATTACACAAGCAAAGGAACCAATGTCTCATCATAAGTCCAAGCACATTCTAAGACGTTTCCACCTCGTTCAGGAAATCATAGGGAAACAAGATGTTATCATTGAACGAGTTGATACAAAGAACAATATAGCAGACCCATTCACTAAAGCACTACTCTAGTAGCAGTTTGATCGCCACATAGATTGTATGGGTATAAAATACAAGGGCGATTGGCTTTAGTGCAAGTGGGAGATTGAAAAAAAATTGCCCTAAAAGCTAATATTTATAAGGGTATTTTTATAATCTTTCAACTCTTGTATGATATTATTATATTAATTAAAGGTGTTGCCACCAAGATCATCATGGCCCGTAGTTACTGTCGACGTCGGATCGCCCCTTCGTCTCTTTGGGTTTAGTCTGCGATTCAGGACCTGCAAAACAAGGATTAGAGACTCGGGCCAGGGATTCTGGCGGGGGCACTCCAACGGTCAAGTTAGTGATGATCCAGGGGAACATATCCTCCTGGTTGAGCCCCTTGAGATGGACTCCATGCTAGGAAGAGTGAATGATGTGTGAATAGGGTGCAAGTGTGCTAGGGAGAGTGATGTCCGAGGTGAATTGGAGTTGGTTCTCCTATGTGACCTCGCCTCCCTTACTTGCTTGAGTGTGTTTTTTGGTATGTTGGGGTTGTTACTGTTACCTCCCTCATTGGTAGTGTCGATGGCTCTTTTAAGTCTAGGTGGTTATCGAATGCCTACCTTGGGATCTTCTCATGATAGCAGGCACGTGCAACGATGTTCCGTGCCATGGACGGGATATCATTCCTAGTTCATGATAAGGGAACCTGCCTGTGCTCTAACATTCCTTCCGGTTGCTCCATTCTGGGAAACATTGCAGTGCCTCGATTGAGGGGCCGCCGCCCCCGGGATTCGAATCTCCTGGTTGACTTCCTTTTTTGGGTGGTGCAGGCGATTGGTGGAGAGCATGGTGCCTCGATCATGGAGCTTCTTTCTTCTCTGGTGTAAGTGGTAGCTGTGGGCAGTTATTATGATCTGGTGGGTGCCTCTCTGTGATCCTCGGGCAACTCGTCGGTGTCCATGGTGGACGGTGTCACCCCTTCAGTTGCTGGTGCCTTCGATCAAGGTGGAGGCCGAGCTAGAGTGGCAGGGTTCGACTCTGAGGGACTCGACCTCAAAGGGGCTCCATATGGTGGAGGAGGGCTGAGCTCAACTCCGGACCAAGGGGCTCGACTTTGAGGGGCTCGATCTGATGTAGGAGGGCAGGATGCGACCCCAGCCTAGAGGGCTCGACCTTGAAGGGGCTCCACGTGGCGGAGGAGGGCTGAGCTCGACTCTGGACCAAGGGGCTCGACTTCGAGGGGCTCGATCTGATAGAGGAGCGCAGGACACGACCCCAGCCTAGAGGGCTCGACCTCGAAGGGGCTCCACGTGGTGGAGGAGGGCTGAGCTTGACTCTGGATCAAGGGGCTCGACTTTGAGGGGCTCGATTTGGGGGAGGTCGCTCGGCTCCAACCTAAGCATCCTGACCTCATGGGAGCCGACTTGGCGAAGGATGGAGCTCAGCTTTGACAGGCCACCCCGACATTATGAGGGAGCTCAGCCCGGTAAAGGAGTCCGAGGAGGAGTATCTGACGTGGCAGCCTTCTCCGACGTGGCATCTGACAAGTGTTCCATGTCAGCGATCCTGCCACATCATTTGCCCCCCACTCTCTAGGCCCGTTGGTGCGCGGCGCTCGGGTCAAAGGGAGTAATTGCGGTGCTGACATGGAAAGGCAAAGATCTGGTGCAATAATGACCACGATCGCCGGTGCTTCGTGAGGCAGTTCCCCGAGCCAATACGGGGGAGCCCCATGGCCATATCCGAGGAGCAGTTATTACTGGCACGAAATTTAGAGTGGCTATAATCGATGTAGAGCATCCCACTCATCGACAGTTGGCACGTGGCACAAATCTATTAGTGGAGAGGTTGTAACGGTATTGATGCATCGGGTCACTCTGAAATAAAAGGTAGATTTTTCCCAAAACATCCACTCTTTCAAATTTTGCGTGCCCGCCATCGTACCCAGGCTTTCTCTTCTACCTCAATCACCTTAGGCTCCCCGGGAACTAGGTTTGTCTCCTTCTTCCTCTTTCCCCCAGTAGGGTAGAGTTTCTCCCTTGGAGGTTTGGGTCCTCACAATCCATCTTCCTCCTCTTATAGAGCTTTTTTCATTCATCTTCTTCCCCATGTCTCGCTTCGGACCGAACTTCCATCCAACAACTAACCAGGATGAGGCGGGGCCCTCTAGGCCAAGACCGCCGTCTTCTTCTTCCGATGAGAAGGGGGAAGAGGCGCGCTTCGAGTTTAGTAGGAGGCGTCCCCCTGGTGGCATAGTTATTAGGGAGCCTAGATCTAGCCCCCCTCCTCCTTCAATAGTCAAATCCGCTTTTGACCCTGCTCGGTCCATAGGTCCCAGCCGGATTGATTCGACAATCTCAACTAAAGAACTAGGGGCCATTCGAGATGTCTATGGCATCCCTCATTCCATCCAGCTCTTGATCCCTCGACCAAGGGATCGGGTTACTTCTAGTAGCGCAGGCTGGATCACCTTTTATGAGAAGACCTTCTCAGGAGGACTCTACTTTCCTTTCCACCATTTCTTCTTGTCAGTGTTGAGCAACTATCGTCTAATCCCTACTCAACTCGTCTTGAATGTCATAAGGACCATCTTTTGCTTTGTAGTGCTCTGTCACTTTCACGGGATTGTCGCTCGTTCTTTCCTATTCAAGGCCTTCTTCATGCTGAAGTGCCATCCTTCCGAGGATGGGTGGTGGTCTCTTTCTTCTCACTTGAAGGGCATCAAATTTGAACTCCCCTCTTCCATCAAAAGATGGAAGAGTAAATTCTTTTTTGTGATGGTCGAGGGGGTCCACTGGGTCTGGAGCGACCCAGATCGGTCCCCTAACCAAAATTCTATGGTCGAGGTGGCTAACCGAGAGGTCTACGAGCAGCTCCACACCGCCCAGATTCCTTCCCTCGAGGTTCTATTAACAGAGCAAAACCTTGTCGAGGCCGGGGTCGACCCAACGAAAGAGTTGGGTGAGTTCGGCACGAGTTCTTCTTTTCGTGCCTCTTACTCTGTTTCTTCAACCTTGGAACTAACATTGCATCCTTCGTATGCAGGTATGAAGTTCTCGATGGATGACCTACTCTCAATCACCAGGAAGAGGAGTCCATCTGAATTGGTCGAAGAATCCTCCTCGAAGAGGGCCTGCGACGAGAGCGCATCGACGGCTGCTCCCACCGGGCCGAGCAGGAGGGAGACCGAGGCCAACCCCACACAAGGAAGGAGGGTGGTTACCATGATGCCGAAACTAGGTCTGAGGGCAGCCGGACCCGTGCTAGAGTGGTCGAGGCGACAAGAGCCGGCCCCCACCCCGAAGCCTGAGGTGGTCATCCGGGCTAGGGCCGCGGCCGTAGCCATTGCCATCATGTCTCCTCCTCCCCCAGAGCTCATTGTCGTCGAGGGGGAGGAGGCACAAGGAGGAGCAGAGCCAGTGCCTGAGGCATCGCTTGAAGGGGTACCGAGCTCCCACCTTACCCCCAAGGTCTCTTCTATCGGTGGAGTGGATGATTCCACCTCGGAGGCAAGCAGGAGGGAGATGGACTACCACCGGGTCCCATTCAGACTGGCACCTGACATCTCGTTGCTCCGGGACCAGAGGTTGGCCAAGCGCATGATGGGTTTTTCAATCCAATCATGCGACCGGTGGGAGATGGCAGGAAAAGTGCTGGGGGATGCGATTAGTAGCATCTTCCTCCAACTCTTCTTGGTAAGTCATTGCGCCTCCTTGATTTCTTTCTTCTCCTCTCTCTATGCATTGGTTGTTGATGTTTTGTTTGGTGCAGATCAGCGCCGAGACACTCCTGATCAAGGACTGCTATAGAAACTGGTTGAAGAATGACTAGCAGTGAGCAGCGGAGGTCGAGGCCTTGAGGACGGAGCTGAAGGAGAAGACTGATGCCTCCCGCGAGCTTGGCCTGAAGAACGAGGAGCTCCAGAAAGGACTTGCCGATGTCGAGAGTTGCTCGAAGGATCTCCAGGAGAGCCTTGACCAGGAGTGGGGCCGGTCAAGGAGCAAGGCTGAGGAGCTCGTGGCTATCGAGAAAAGGCTGATCGAGTTCAATGTCGAGGTAGTCCAGTAGAAGGGGCATGCTCAGTCCTTCCAGGCTGAACTAGATGCAGCTAAAGAGAGGCTGGCCGCCATCGAGAAGAGGGCCACAGCTGTTGAGGAGGAGGCAACGGTGGTGGCCAAGTCGGTAGAGGTGACAAAGGAGCAAGCCACCGAGGTGAGGAAGGGGGCTGAAGAGGCCATGGCAAGGTACAAGGCCTCGGAGGAGTTCACTATCGAGTTCCATGAAACGGCGTTGGACTTCTTTTTCAAAGGCTTCATGTACCTGCGCTCTAGGGTCAAGGAATTCATTTCTGACAAGGGCCTACCTTACCTCATATACCCCAATGCTTCGGACACGGAGCCGGCCCCAGACTCAGGTAGTGCTGAGGAGTCGGCGCCACCTCCGAACCTCCTCCATCGTGATGGTTGCTGAAGTCAGACCTGCACAGCCCGAGGCCCCTAAAGATGACACCTCGTGGCCATAGAGCCCCAGCGAGGAATCGCCTAAGTAGGGTAGATTCCCAATCTGTGTTCTTTTTCTTTTATCCTTGACCTGGGCTGCTCGGCATGTTGGGGGCCCAGGGATACTTGTAATGAACAAATTTTTAATGAAGTGGAAATTTCTAACCGTCTCGGCCTGAAACCTCTTTGCCTCTTTCCTCTTATTCTCTTTTTTCTCTCTATTTTTTTTGGGGCATGTAATGAGATTAGAGAGGAGGTTTCCACTTTGCTCTTGAACGTTTCAGAGCTTTGGAGTGCTGAACTTCAAGCTTCGGTGCTGGAGAGCTGGGTTCCAGGCTTGATGACCTGAGAGCTGGGCTTCAAGCTTCAGTGCCGGAGAGTTAGGCTCCGGGCTTGGTGGCCTGAAAGCTGGGCTTCAAGCTTCAGTGCCGGAAAGCTGGGCTCCGAGCTTGTTGGCTTGAGAGCTGGGCTTCAAGCTTTAGTGCCAGAGAGCTGGGCTCCAGGCTTGTTGGCCTAAAAGCTAGGCTTCAAGCTTCAGTGCCGGAGAGCTAGGATCTAGGCTTGGTGGCTTGAGAGCTGGGCTTCAGGACTTGGTGTCGGAGAGTCATGGGATCCAGGTTTTGATGCCTGGGAGCTGGGCTCCAGGACTTGGTGTCAGAGAGTCGTGGGATCCGGGCTTTGATGCCTGGGAGCTAGGCTCGAGAACTTGGTGCTGGAGAGTCGTGGGATCCAGGCTTTGATGCCTGGGAGCTAGGCTCGAGGACTTGGTGCCGGAGAGTCATGGGATCTGGGCTTTGATGCATAAGAGCTAGGCTCCAGGACTTGGTACCGGAGAGTTGAGGGATCCAGGCTTTGATGCCTGGGAGCTGGGATCCAGGACCTGGTGCCGGAGAGTCATGGGATTCGAGCTTTGATCCTAGGAGCTGGGCTCCAGGACTTGGTGCCGGAGAGTCATGGGATCCGAGCTTTGATGCCTAGAAGTTGGGCTCCAAGACTTAGTGCCGGAGAGTCATGGGATCTGGGCTTTGAGTGCCAGACCCGGGGTCGAGCGATGATTCTCCTGCAAGGCAAAAAGAGCACAAGGGAAATCTTGATTATTAGTGAGGAAGGACCTTACATTATTGATGCCGGAGAGCTGGGCCCCGGGTTCTAGTGCTGGAGAATAGCGAGATCCGGGCTTAGATGCCGGAGAGCTGGGCTCCGGGCTTGGGTGCTAGAGAGTTGGGCTCCATTCCTTTGTTCCAAAGAGCTGGGCTCCAGGCTTGAGTGCACCGGAGAGGTAGGCTCCGGGCTTGGGTGCTGGAGAGCTGGGCTCCACGCCTTGGTGATAGAGAGCTGGGCTCCAGGCTTGAGTGCGTCGGAGAGCTGGGCCCCGGGCTTAAGCATGCCGAAGAGCTGGACTATGTGCCTTGGTGCTAGAAAGCTGGGCTCCGGGCATGGGTGCTGGAGAGGTGGGCTCCATGCCTTGGTGCCGGAGAGTTGGGCTCTGGGCTTGAGTGCACTGGAGAGCTGGGCCCCGGGCTTAAGCATGCCGAAGAGCTGGACTTCATGCCTTGGTGCCGGAGAGCTAGGCTCCAGGCTTGAGTGCTGAAGAGCTAGGCTCCAGGCTTGGGTGCTGGAGAGCTAGGCTCCACACCTTGGTACCGGAGAGCTGGGCTTCGGGCTTAAGTGTGCCGGAGAACTAGGCTCCATGCCTTGGTGCCAAAGAGTTGGGCTCCAGGCTTGAGTGCACCGGAGAGCTAGGCCCCAGGCTTAAGCATGCCAGAGAGCTAGGCTCCGGGCTGTAGTGCCGGAGAGCTTGGCTCTGGGCTTGGGTGCTGGAGAGCTAAGCTTCATGCCTTGGTGCTTGAGAGCTGGGCTCCGGGCTTGAGTGTGCTAGAAAGCTGGGCCCCGGGCTTAAGCATGCCGGAGTACTAGGCTCCATGCCTTGGTGCCGGAGAGCTGGGCTCTAGGCTTGAGTGCACCAGAGAGCTGGGCCCTGGGCTTGAGCATGTCGAAGAACTAGGCTCTGGGCTTGGATGCCGGAGAGCTGGGTCTGAGCTTTTGCATGCCAGACCTCAGGCCAGGCAATGTCATCCCTGCAAGGTGGAGAATGATTTGTGCAAAAGAAAATTTTTATTATTATAAGAAGAGAGCCTTATACAACTGATAATATTTTCTTAGGTTGCAGGCATTCCACGTTCGTGAAAATCTGACACCATCCAGATCCTCGAGTTAGCAAGCTTTGTGTGGAAGATCTTCGGCCACCTTGTAGGGGCCTTCCTAGTTTAGTGAGAGTTTGCCGCACTCCCGTGGTTGAGATGCTTCAGCTCGGCACAGCACCAGGTCGCCGGGTCAGAAGACCTTTGGCCTTACCCATGCATTATAGTACCGGGCCACTCGTTGCCGGTATGCTGCCATCCGGAGTCGAGCATTGTCCCTGGTCTCCTCAAGGAGGTCCAGGTTGAGTAGAAGGCATGCCGGGTTCTCCGCTTCGTCGTACTGCTATACCCATAGTGTCGGCATGCCTAGCTCGACCAGGACAATGACCTCAGCACCGAAGACAAGGTTGAAGGGCATTTCATCTGTCACCATTTTGGGCATTGTATGGTAGGCCCAAGCACACTTGGGAGCTCCTTTATCCATCTACCTTTGGCTTGATCCGGCCTGGTCTTGAGTCCCTGAGGATAGTCTGATTGGTTACCTCGGCTTCCCCATTCGTTTAGGGGTGAGCCACTGAGGTGAAGCGATGCTGGATGCCTTGCTCGGTACAAAATTCTTCGAACTCCCGGTTGTTGAACTGCCATTCATTGTTAGTGATAATGCCGTGGGGAAGCCCAAAGCAGTAGATGATCGACTTTTAGAAGAACTGGCGGACCTTGGCTTCGGTGATCCGCACTAGTGGCTCTGATTCTATCCACTTGGTGAAGTAGTCGATGGCCACTATTAAGAACTTCCGCTGCCTTGAAGCTGAAGGGAATGGGCCCAGGATGTCCATCCCCCACTAGGCAAATGGCCATAGGGAAGAGAGCTGGGAGAGCAGTGCCACTGGTTGGCACTGTATATGGGCATGGCGCTGGCATCGGTCGCACTTCTTAATGAAGTCTGCGGCATCCTCCCTCATTTCTCCCAATAGTAACCTTGATGGAGGGCCTTGTATGCCAGTGTCCTCCCTCCGACATGGTTTCCGCAAAGGTCTTCATGGATCTCTTGGAGCATGAAGGTTGCCTTTATCGGTCTTAGGCACTTCAAGAGTGGATATGAGTAGGATCAGTGGTAGAGTTGTCCTTCCATGATGACAAACCATGAGGCTTTCTTCTTGATGAGGCCTGCTTCTACTCGATCCTCTGATAGAGTGCCATTGGTGATGTATCTGATGTACCTATCCATCCAGCTCAGCTCCGGGATGACCTGCTGCACCTCGGCGGGAGCTTCGTCGCTTGGACTTTCGAGGTACTCGATGTGATCTCACCCCAGTGACAAGTCCAGTAAGGTTGCAAGTCTGGATAGTGTATCGACATGTGCATTCTCACCTTGGGGGATGTGAGAGATGCTGAAGCACCAGAAACCTACCGTGCTTGAGCGGACCTGTTCCAGGCACTTCATCATCAGTGGGTCTCTTGCTTCGTATTCTTCGAAGACCTGTCTAGCCACCAGTTGGGAGTCGGTGAAGACCTTCAAGCTCCTTACACCCAACTTGTGGGAGATCCTTGGGCCCGCAAGGAGTGCCTCGTACTTCGCTTGGTTTTTCGTTTGGCAAACATGAAGCAGAGCGCGCATTCAGCCACAACCCCATCATTGTTGGTGAGGATCAGGCCTGCACCGCTTCCACCCATGTTGGATGCACCGTCGACGTGGAGGATCCAGGGCTCATCCTTTACACCAGGCTCCTTTTGATGCTCAGGGACCATCTGCTCTTGCTCTTCGGCGAGTCCTGTGCACTCGACCAAGAATTTGGCCAGCACCTGGGACTTCCGGGATGACCTCGGCCGGTATGCGATATCGAACTCGCTGAGCTTTAGTGCCCACTTGGCCAAGCATCCGAACGTGTCAGGATGGCTGAGCATAGCTCTCAAGAGCCGGTCTGTCAAGACCACGATTGGGTGTGCTTAAAAGTATGGCCTGACATGTTGAGCAGACATGATAAGTGCAAAAATGAGCTTTTCGGATCGGGTATACCTAATCTCGGCATCTCGGAGGAGCTTGCTGGCATAGTACACTGGCTTTTAGGATCCGTCCTTGTCCGTGTTGATGAGGACCGAACTGACGGCTCCAAGGGTGACCGCCAGGTACAACAGGAGCTCCTCTCCTATTTCCGGCCTGGAGAGTAGTGGCGGTGATGTTAGGAAATCTTTAAGCTCCTCGAAGGCTGTCCTGCACCCCTCCATCCAGGTGAAGTCGTTCATCTTTCATAGCATCTTGAAGAAGGGGAGACAGCGGTCTGCCGACCTCGAGATGAATCAGCTTAGTGCAATGATCTGACTTGTCAGACGCTGGACCTACTTCTTCGAGGTCGGGTGCTCCATGTTGATGATCGCCTGGACCTTCTCCGGGTTTACCTCGATCCCCTTCTGGGTCACTATGAAGCCGAGAAACTTTCCTGCTGCTATCTCGAAGGCACACTTCGTCAGGTTCAACATCATCTTGTGCTTGTGAAGGTTGTGAAAGGCTTCCACGAGGTCGGCTACATGGTCCGACCTTAGCTTGCTCATGACAAGCATGTCATCTACATAGGCTTGCATGTTCCTGCCAATATGGTCTCTAAAGACCTGGTTGACCAGGTGCTGGTATGTGACGTCTGCATTCTTCAAGCCAAATGGCATCATCCGATAGTAGTACATCCCTCGGTCAGTGACGAAGGCGGTGTGCTCCTCGTCCTCCGGGTGCATCCAGATCTGGTTGTATCCGGAGAATGCATCCATAAAGGAGAGCAAGTGGTGCCCCGAGGTGGCATCCACTAGCTGGTCAACCTCGGTAGAGGGAAGCTGTCCTTTGGACAGGCTCGGTTAAGGTCGGTGTAGTCGACACAGATCCTCCACTTCCCATTATTCTTCTTTACCATAACCACATTCGCTAGCCAGTTCGAATACTGCACCTCCCGAACGAAGCCGGCTGCGAGGAGTTTGTCCACGTCCTCGTTGATCGCCCTTTGTCTCTCCAGCACGAAACTTCTCTTCTTCTGCCGGACAAGGCGATGCTTCGGGTCAATCCTTAGCTTGTGGGTTATGATCTCTGGTGAAATCCCAGGCATGTCGGTCGCTGTCCAAGCGAACACATTAGCGTTCGCTCGGAGGAACTCCAGAAGGTGGGCCGTTTCATTGTCTTGCAGCTGTGCTCCAATCTGCACCATCCTCGCCTGGTCGGCTTCAAGAGGGTACGACAGCAGGTGCTTGACCGGGCCACCTCTAGGGTCCTGTGCCCTTTGGTCGAGGTCATCGGAGCTAGGGTAGTCCTCGATAGCCTTGGCCCTGGGGATAGTTTGGAGATAGTGCTGAATGGGTTGGGGTGCCCCCCTCATCTCCCCAATGCCATAGGGAGTCGGGAACTGCACCAATAGCTGCTTTGTGGAGATGACCACATCGAGCAGGTTGAGCCCGGGTCGGTCGAGGATCATATTGTATGTCAAAGGGAGCCTTACAATCATGAATGTCATCATGATGGTGCTCTGCCGAGGTGGAGTCCCGACAGTAATGGGGAGGGTAATCTCTCCTTCGACCCCTACGGAGTCACCCATGAAACCAACGAGAGGCGTGTGCACAGGCCTGAGCTGAGCTAGGGAAAGATTCATCCTGGAGAAAGCATCATAAAAAAGCACATCCATGGAGCTTCCATTATCAACCCTGATGCATTTTACAAGATGTTTTGCGATCGTCATCTCGATAACCACAGCATCATTGTTGTTGCCCAGTAAGCAACCTAAGAGGGGGGGTGAATTGGGTCTCTAAAATTGAAACTTAATATTACTTGATACTAAGTAATGCAATCCAATTCAGTAAATATATTAGCAAGGTACTACCAATTCAATTGTAATGCTCTAAAATAAAAGTGCAGCGAAAATAAAGAGCAATAAGTAAAGAGCAAGGAGAGAGAGATCAAGCAATCACAAAAACCAAGAAATATAGTGGTTTGGTGATATTCAATGCACCTACATCCACTCCCCAAGATCTTCTTAGGAATTCACTATAATCACACCGATAAAGAGAGATCGAAAGATTGAATTGCACGGTAACTTTCGACTGAAGGGTATTTTGATACTTTCTATCAAATTCCTCATCTTTCGGGTAGGCATGATACATTACTAAACGTCAATCATATCTTGTGGGTTTTCATGAATCAATTGAATTGAATTCATGAGTCAATTCAAAAGCTGGTTCGAATTGGTAACTTAGGTTAGCTCAATTTGACCTAATTAGGTCAACCGGGTTCGATTTGACCAAATTGGCTTGGACCTAGACCTATTGCTGGCTAGATGTAGAACCCAAAGGGTCACACACATTAGGGTGTTGGCCTAGGAAGTCAATTAGGGTCATGGGATCCTAATTGGTTAACTAGATTACACTCTAGCATGTGTAGCTAACCTAATTCCTAACCCGATTGAATTGGGTCTATAAGGTTGCTTAATGGCCTAGCCAATTTGAGAGAATCTTGGATTAGGTTTAGTCCAATGTGGGGCAGCACTAATCTGGTTTTATCCAAATTTATTCAGCCTTTATCTTGATTATTTGGAGAGTCCTAAGTTGGAAGGACTCTTGGCGCCAAATGAAGGGGTCGGCAATTAAAGGGGTGCAGAAGGACCAAGAGTCCTTCTACTTATTAATCACTTATAAGGTGATAAACTATTTTTCGTCCTCTTTCATATGACACCCATATTGCATGGTCTTTAACCGGTCAAATAAAGGAAAGATGGCATGGAAGGAAGTTGGTGCAAAGTGAAGAGTCGTGTCTTTTACTTTGGCACTAATTCAACTAAGCAGAGTCCTTCTGCTTTAAGTCCCTTTAAATCATCTGATGCAGCACGAAAGCTCTGATACCAAAAATGATGCAGAACAAATAAAGGGATGCGATGCGGAAGTAAATTAAGATTAACTAATTATTTTTTTTTATTTTTATATGTTTGTAGAAGTTGGCTTCAAATCAAAGAAAAGTTAACCTAACATTGAAAGATACTAATATGATAATTGAAAGCACAATTTTAAGGAAACTAAATTATCAGAGTAGTTCAGAAGCAACGGATCGCTGGGGGTTGAGAAACTCCCAGACCTAGGGTTTCGCTCCGAACTTTCAAAAGAACAGAAATAAAGAGGAGAGATGGTTTATCTAACCAGACAATGATCTTCACAGATTTTGGTGGAGGAACTCTCCCGAGCAGATTGTTGGATCCCGGATTCAGATATCTTCGTAATGGATCCTCCAATACTGGTCCTTCGGCCGGTTGGCTTCTCCTGAACTCAAGATCTGGAAGAGAAGAAAAACAATTGATGGAATCAGAGAGTCAAGGGAAAGATTTACCAGGTTGATGAACTAGAAGATTGAAATTGCTGAAAACTGGATTCTCTTGGATGTTGATGTGATTTTCCTTGGAACTTGCTCTGGATCTGAAGTAGCCGGACTGGATCTGGATGAAGGTGGATGGCCTGGACTTGTAGATAGAGAGAGGCCATGGGAGATGGATGGATCTAGGGTTTGATGGATTGAAAATAATGAAGGGTGGCTAGGGTTTTGGAATTTTCAAGTGGCTAACCTAGGGTTTTGGATAAAGATGGAGATCTCTCACCTCCTCAAGGCTCCAATGGAACCCGGATTACCCCCTCACGGAGCTCAACACTTAGAATAGTGTGGAAGAAGAGAAACCTAGGTCACTCAATACAAGAGAATAGCAAAAATAATTTTTCTTCATTGATTTTCTAAAGTTACAAAGAGAGGTCTATTATATAGACCTAAAATTTTCTCCAAGCTTGTACAAATTCCCATGTGGGACTAAACTCCTCCAACCACTAGATTAGGTAGAAAATCTTCTCTCTTGGCTGACCAAGAGTTCAAAAAAATTGGGACGGCCATAAAGGAATTTTTTTTGAATTTTTTTGGTGCCTCCTTTGGAGTTGGATTTGGATTTGGAGTCCTCTTCTTCTTATGGTATTTCTTCTTTTCTTCCACTCCAAGTTAAGCTCTTTGATTTTGATTTGAACTTCAATTAGGAGTAGGTTGGATGTCCTTCTTTGATTTCTTCTCCAAGAGAAGTCTTCTTCCTTCTTTGCTTAGGTAAAATAGGCAGGTATGGGCGCCTCCTTTAAAGTAGCCTCCAATTTGATTTTTTCTTCTTTGGATGTGGGGACCATGACACTGGGATGCCTCTGTGGCGCCTCCTGGACTCTGGCATGTGCTCGGAGTGTGGCTGGGCGTGTGGCTTGGAGTGTGGCCTCCACTTGCTTGAACCTTGATTTGATTGGAAGACAAATGTGGCACCATTTTGGACCAAATTGAAACCACATTGGGACTTGCACTGAGTCAACATGACTCAACAAAATTTAAATGGTGACTCAATAAATAAAATAAATAAACTGGTTGACCAGGTCAACCTTTATTACAAACCCTAATTTCTCGGGCAATGTCAATCAGAGATCCAAATGGAGCTCTGAAGTCTTCTTCTGAGTCTGGTGCCCGCACCAATTCTCCCAGGGTGGGAGGAACTCGACCCTGTCGAGTAAGGCTCAAGTTGGCTCTGGTATCTCTCCAAGAGGTCTGGGTCCAATTCTTGTAATTCTTCTCGGGAGATCCAAGAGTCATCAGAATCTGGCCTTCCTTGCCAGCGGACCAGGTACCTTTGGTATCTCGATTACGAGTAGAGATAACCTGATCATCCAGGATCTTTTCAATCTGCTCTTTCCTCACAGGCCAGTTTGTTGGTGGACACACAGGGTCGGGATCACTCTCAATGATAGGGTTAGGCTCAAAAGGCTCACTAGGAATCACAGCTGGCTCCCTGTACTCTACTAAGTCTGTAATGTTGAAAGTAGAGCTAATGCCTAGTTCTGGAGGCAACTCGAGCACATAGGCATTGGATCCTACTCTCTTTACCACTCTAAATGGTCCCGCTCCCCTAGCATGTAACTTTCTAACGGTTCCAGGAGGAAACCGTTCAGGCCTTAACCTAATCATCACATAGTCTCCCTCAACAAAAGATTTGACTCGCCTTTGAGTATCAGCCAACTTCTTATAAGTTTCATTACTTAAATTTATTTTGGCATGAATTTCTTTATGCAAGTCTTTTACATGCTGTGCAAAATTCTCAGCAGATTCGGAGACTCGAGTGTGGACAGGTAAAGGGACTAGGTCAAGAGGTGTGTGAGGTTTGTACCCATGTACAATTTCAAATGGACTCTTACCCGTAGACCTATTGACCGAGTCATTGTACGCAAATTCTGCCCTTGGTAGGTATAAATCCCAATTTCTGGTGTTTTCACCAACAAGACATCTCAGCAGATTTCCTAGGCTATGGTTCACTACTTCAGTTTGGCCATCAGTTTGGGGATGATAGGCAGTTGAAAACTTAAGTTTTGTCCCTAACTTATGCCAAAGGGTCTTCCAAAAGTTACTGGTGAACCGGACATCCCTATCTGAAACGATTGTCTTACGTAGGCCATGGAGTCTAGCTATCTCATTGAAGAAAAGTGTGGCTACCTTAGACGCATCAAAGGTTTGGGAACAAGGCAAGAAGTGGGCCATTTTAGAGAATCGGTCGACTACGACACAGATAGAATCATGTCTCCTCTGGGTCTTAGGTAAACCTAACACAAAATCCATACTCACATCTTGCCAAGGATGATCTGGGACAGGGAGTGGGGTATAAAGGCCAGTGTTTTGTTTTCGCTGTTTGGCAATAGCGCAGGTTCGACATCTAGCTACAATATTAGCTACATCCCTTTTCAAGCTAGGCCAGAAAAAGTGGTCTTCAATAGCTAGAATGGTCTTGTCTTTTCCAAAATGGCCGGCTAAACCTCCAGCATGGATTTCCCAAATCAAAAATTCCCTAAGAGAAGTTCTAGGGATGCAAAGCCTATTTTTGAAGAACAAAAAACCATCTACAAGGGTATAATCCTGGTGATTACTAGATGGTCCTTGAACTAGATCCTGATACACAGTTGTGAAATCCGGACAAGACTCATATTCCTCTTTGATTTGCTCAAACCCTATGACCTCAGTTCTAACAGAAGTTAATAACAGAGATCGGTGACTAAGGGCATCAGCTACCTTATTCTCAACTCCAGCCTTATGTTTCAGGACAAAAGTATAGGACTGGATATATTCTACCCACTTAGCATGCCTAGGGTTAAGCTTCTTTTGGGAGTTTAGAAATCTAAGAGCCTCATGGTCTGAAAATAGTACAAATTCCTGTGGTAGCAAATAATGTCTCCAGTAACGCAAAGCTTGCACCACCGCATAAAATTCCTTATCATAGGTAGAATACCTAAGCTTAGCATCATTAAGTTTTTCACTAAAGAATGCTATGGGGTGATTCTCTTGGCTTAGGACTCCACCTATTCCTACACCTGAAGCATCACAGGCAACCTCAAATACTTTAGAAAAATCGGGTAATCTCAGAATGGGTGCCTTACCTTTGTCCATGGGCCTAGGGGTAGAAGTACCCTGAAAAGGTTTACTAGGGATAACTTGGCTAGGTCCATTCCTTGGGATTGGGACACTAACCCTAGAAGGTATAGGTCCTCTCTGAAATTTCTCAGTGTTCAGTGCAATCTGGTAGGCTTGGTCTAGATCAGTAACCTCTCTCAGAAATAGTTCTCTCTTGATTTCTTCCCTCAGTCCAGCCCTAAATCTAGACAAAGTGACTTCGTGGGCTTCACTCACATCACATCTCATTAGGTATTCATCAAAAGTAGTTATGTAGTCTGAGATAGATCGGTTTCCTTGTTTCAGGTTTTGCCATTGGTCTAACAGGTTTTGCTGGTATGAAATGGGTAGGTATTTATCTCTCAGTTTTTCTTTCATACCCTGCAAAGTGGTTATGGGCTCAACATTCCGTCTCCTAGTGGTTAGCTCAATGTTCTCCCAGTATAACCTAGCTTGACGCACTAATTTCATCTTGGCAAACTTGTATTTCCTCTCCTCAGACATAGCATACCACTCAAAGTATTGGTCCATCTCACCCTCCCAATCAGAATACACCTTAGGGTTCAGACTACCATCAAAAGTGGGTGCATCTAATTTGATGTTCCTGATGAACCTATCATCTCTATCTTCAGGCTCTGGGTCAGGCCTCCTATGATTAGGTTCAGGATCTCTACATAAAGGCCTTCTAGGCTCTTGATGTGGGTGAGGTTGAGGCACATTAAAATCGGGGTCAGGAGTCCAATTCCGATGTCTAGGTTCTTCAAGTACTTGGACTCGGTCCCTAAGTTGGGTAAGATCCTCATGAATTTGTGCGCTAAACTGGGCCACAGTGTTTGTCATATCCTGATTCATTTTAGCCATACTTTCAGTAAGAGTTCTGATCATGGCCTCTAAATCAGGTTGGGTTTGACCAGGTTGATATGGCACTCCGTTTCTGGTAGACATGATGATTCAAGCAAGCACACAAAATGAGACTAGACTAAATCGACTACTGGATCACTAGACCTAGAGTCCAAACTAGATGCCCAATCAGAGTGGCAAGCTAGCCTGTAGTAACTCAGGACTCAGCCAGGCAGGTGTAAGGGGAGTGTTAGGTCCTTGATTGCCAATCCTAGACACCAATCAGTGATTGGCCAGGTAGGCGGACCAGCACACAAGCCCTTCGGGACGTAGTCCCTAAACCACCATTCTAGACACTGAGTGCTAAGCACACACAGAATAACTCGGCAAACTGACTCAACACTAGCCTAGACCCGATCAATTGGTGTCCCTAGCCCACTAGGGCAAATTAGGTCTAACTGATTTTAAATTAGGTCTAGGTTCGAATGATTGGATGATGGTTTTGGGCTAAGGAGAGGTAATCAACTCCTCCCCTTATCTTAGATGCTCAATTGCCCTTAAGTAAATTATGAGATGATCACTCCAAAAAGAATTGAATTGCAGAATACAAAAAAACAGAGTTGCTATATTTTAATTCTCAGAATTTTTACTGAAACCAATAAATCACAGAAAAATTGTGGAAAATAAGTTCAATTATACTGGTTTCAACGAAGCAAAAATCATGCAATTCATAGTTTTATGCAAGGAGAAATAATTCAGACAACAGGGTAGTTACGGGCTGCAACTAGATTGTCTTCCCCGTTTATAATCCCTGCTACGAAGTTATAACCCAATGGATCCCCTACACGCCCTAGGAACACCCCGTGGAATGGGAGGAGGAGGCTTGCACCTCGCTTAGTTCCTAGGACCGGACGTCCTGGGGAGTCTACTTCGAGCAGACAAAATAAAAAGAGAAAACAATCAAAACAAGCAAGCAAGCAAATCAGAAACCCTAGACTGGGCTCTGATACCAAAAATGATGCAGCACGAAAGCTCTGATACCAAAAATGATGCAGAACAAATAAAGGGATGCGATGCGGAAGTAAATTAAGATTAACTAATTTTTTTTTGTTATTTTTATATGTTTGTAGAAGTTGGCTTCAAATCAAAGAAAAGTTAACCTAACATTGAAAGATACTAATATGATAATTGAAAGCACAATTTTAAGGAAACTAAATTATCAGAGTAGTTCAGAAGCAACGGATCGCTGGGGGTTGAGAAACTCCCAGACCTAGGGTTTCGCTCCGAACTTTCAAAAGAACAGAAATAAAGAGGAGAGATGGTTTATCTAACCAGACAATGATCTTCACAGATTTTGGTGGAGGAACTCTCCCGAGCAGATTGTTGGATCCCGGATTCAGATATCTTCGTAATGGATCCTCCAATACTGGTCCTTCGGCCGGTTGGCTTCTCCTGAACTCAAGATCTGGAAGAGAAGAAAAAAAATTGATGGAATCAGAGAGTCAAGGGAAAGATTTACCAGGTTGATGAACTAGAAGATTGAAATTGCTGAAAACTGGATTCTCTTGGATGTTGATGTGATTTTCCTTGGAACTTGCTCTGGATCTGAAGTTGCCGGACTGGATCTGGATGAAGGTGGATGGCCTGGACTTGTAGAGAGAGAGAGGCCATGGGAGATGGATGGATCTAGGGTTTGATGGATTGAAAATAATGAAGGGTGGCTAGGGTTTTGGAATTTTCAAGTGGCTAACCTAGAGTTTTGGATAAAGATGGAGATCTCTCACCTCCTCAAGGCTCCAATGGAACCCGGATTACCCCCTCACGGAGCTCAACACTTAGAATAGTGTGGAAGAAGAGAAGCCTAGGTCACTCAACACAAGAGAATAGCAAAAATAATTTTTCTTCATTGATTTTCTAAAGTTACAAAGAGAGGTCTATTATATAGACCTAAAATTTTCTCCAAGCTTGTACAAATTCCCATGTGGGACTAAACTCCTCCAACCACTAGATTAGGTAGAAAATCTTCTCTCTTGGCTGACCAAGAGTTCAAAAAAAATTGGGACAGCCATAAAGGAATTTTTTTGAATTTTTTTGGTGCCTCCTTTGGAGTTGGATTTGGATTTGGAGTCCTCTTCTTCTTATGGTATTTCTTCTTTTCTTCCACTCCAAGTTAAGCTCTTTGATTTTGATTTGAACTTCAATTAGGAGTAGGTTGGATGTCCTTCTTTGATTTCTTCTCCAAGAGAAGTCTTCTTCCTTCTTTGCTTAGGTAAAATAGGCAGGTATGGGCGCCTCCTTTAAAGTAGCCTCCAATTTGATTTTTTCTTCTTTGGATGTGGGGACCATGACACTGGGATGCCTCTGTAGCGCCTCCTGGACTCTGGCATGTGCTCGGAGTGTGGCTGGGCGTGTGGCTTGGAGTGTGGCCTCCACTTGCTTGAACCTTGATTTGATTGGAAGACAAATGTGGCACCATTTTGGACCAAATTGAAACCACATTGGGACTTGCACTGAGTCAACATGACTCAACAAAATTTAAATGGTGACTCAATAAATAAAATAAATAAACTGGTTGACCAGGTCAACCTTTATTACAAACCCTAATTTCTCGGGCAATGTCAATCAGAGATCCAAATGGAGCTCTGAAGTCTTCTTCTGAGTCTGGTGCCCGCACCAATTCTCCCAGGGTGGGAGGAACTCGACCCTGTCGAGTAAGGCTCAAGTTGGCTCTGGTATCTCTCCAAGAGGTCTGGGTCCAATTCTTGTAATTCTTCTCGGGAGATCCAAGAGTCATCAGAATCTGGCCTTCCTTGCCAGCGGACCAGGTACCTTTGGTATCTCGATTACGAGTAGAGATAACCTGATCATCCAGGATCTTTTCAATCTGCTCTTTCCTCACAGGCCAGTTTGTTGGTGGACACACAGGGTCGGGATCACTCTCAATGATAGGGTTAGGCTCAAAAGGCTCACTAGGAATCACAGCTGGCTCCCTGTACTCTACTAAGTCTGTAATGTTGAAAGTAGAGCTAATGCCTAGTTCTGGAGGCAACTCGAGCACATAGGCATTGGATCCTACTCTCTTTACCACTCTAAATGGTCCCGCTCCCCTAGCATGTAACTTTCTAACGGTTCCAGGAGGAAACCGTTCAGGCCTTAACCTAATCATCACATAGTCTCCCTCAACAAAAGATTTGACTCGCCTTTGAGTATCAGCCAACTTCTTATAAGTTTCATTACTTAAATTTATTTTGGCATGAATTTCTTTATGCAAGTCTTTTACATGCTGTGCAAAATTCTCAGCAGATTCGGAGACTCGAGTGTGGACAGGTAAAGGGACTAGGTCAAGAGGTGTGTGAGGTTTGTACCCATGTACAATTTCAAATGGACTCTTACCCGTGACCTATTGACTGAGTCATTGTACGCAAATTCTGCCCTTGGTAGGTATAAATCCCAATTTCTGGTGTTTTCACCAACAAGACATCTCAGCAGATTTCCTAGGCTACGGTTCACTACTTCAGTTTGGCCATCAGTTTGGGGATGATAGGCAGTTGAAAACTTAAGTTTTGTCCCAAACTTATGCCAAAGGGTCTTCCAAAAGTAACTGGTGAACCGGACATCCCTATCTGAAACGATTGTCTTAGGTAGGCCATGGAGTCTAACTATCTCATTGAAGAAAAGTGTGGCTACCTTAGACGCATCAAAGGTTTGGGAACAAGGCAAGAAGTGGGCCATTTTAGAGAATCGGTCGACTACGACACAGATAGAATCATGTCTCCTCTGGGTCTTAGGTAAACCTAACACAAAATCCATACTCACATCTTGCCAAGGACGATCTGGGACAGGGAGTGGGGTATAAAGGCCAGTGTTTTGTTTTCGCTGTTTGGCAACAGCGCAGGTTCGACATCTAGCTACAATATTAGCTACATCCCTTTTCAAGCTAGGCCAGAAAAAGTGGTCTTCAATAGCTAGAATGGTCTTGTCTTTTCCAAAATGGCCGGCTAAACCTCCAGCATTGATTTCCCAAATTAAAAATTCCCTAAGAGAAGTTCTAGGGATGCAAAGCCTATTTTTGAAGAACAAAAAACCATCTACAAGGGTATAATCCTGGTGATTACTAGATGGTCCTTGAACTAGATCCTGATACACAGTTGTGAAATCCGGACAAGACTCATATTCCTCTTTGATTTGCTCAAACCCTATGACCTCAGTTCTAACAGAAGTTAATAACAGAGATCGGCGACTAAGGGCATCAGCTACCTTATTCTCAACTCCAGCCTTATGTTTCAGGACAAAAGTATATGACTGGATATATTCTACCCACTTAGCATGCCTAGGGTTAAGCTTCTTTTAGAAGTTCAGAAATCTAAGAGCCTCATGGTCCGAAAATAGTACAAATTCCTGCGCTAGCAAATAATGTCTCCAGTAATGCAAAGCTTGCACCACCGCATAAAATTCCTTATCATAGGTAGAATACCTAAGCTTAGCATCATTAAGTTTTTCACTAAAGAATGCTTTGGGGTGATTCTCTTGGCTTAGGACTCCACCTATTCCTACACCTGAAGCATCACAGGCAACCTCAAATACTTTAGAAAAATCGGGTAATCTCAGAATGGGTGCCTTACCTTTGTCCATGGGCCTAGGGGTAGAAGTACCCTGAAAAGGTTTACTAGGGATAACTTGGCTAGGTCCATTCCTTGGGATTGGGACACTAACCCTAGAAGGTATAGGTCCTCTCTGAAATTTCTCAGTGTTCAGTGCAATCTGGTAGGCTTGGTCTAGATCAGTAACCTCTCTCAGAAATAGTTCTCTCTTGATTTCTTCCCTCAGTCCAGCCCTAAATCTAGACAAAGTGACTTCGTGGGCTTCACTCACATCATATCTCATTAGGTATTCATCAAAAGTAGTTATGTAGTCTGAGACAGATCGGTTTCCTTGTTTCAGGTTTTGCCATTGGTCTAACAGCTTTTGCTGGTATGAAATGGGTAGGTATTTATCTCTCAGTTTTTCTTTCATATCCTGCCAAGTGGTTATGGGCTCAACATTCCGTCTCCTAGTGGTTAGCTCAATGTTCTCCCAGTATAACCTAGCTTGACGCACTAATTTCATCTTGGCAAACTTGTATTTCCTCTCCTCAGACATAGCATACCACTCAAAGTATTGGTCCATCTCACCCTCCCAATCAGAATACACCTTAGGGTTCAGACTACCATCAAAAGTGGGTGCATCTAATTTGATGTTCCTGATGAACCTATCATCTCTATCTTCAGGCTCTGGGTCAGGCCTCCTATGATTAGGTTCAGGATCTCTATATAAAGGCCTTCTAGGCTCTTGATGTGGGTGAGGTTAAGGCACATTAAAATCGGGGTCAGGAGTCCAATTCCGATGTCTAGGTTCTTCAAGTACTTAGACTCGGTCCCTAAGTTGGGTAAGATCCTCATGAATTTGTGCGCTAAACTGGGCCACAGTGTTTGTCATATCCTGATTCATTTTAGCCATACTTTCAGTAAGAGTTCTGATCATGGCCTCTAAATCAGGTTGGGTTTAACCAGGTTGATATGGCACTCCGTTTCTGGTAGACATGATGATTCAAGCAAGCACACAAAATGAGACTAGACTAAATCGACTACTGGATCACTAGACCTAGAGTCCAAACTAGATGCCCAATCAGAGTGGCAAGCTAGCCTGTAGTAACTCAGGACTCAGCCAGGCAGGTGTAAGGGGAGTGTTAGGTCCTTGATTGCCAATCCTAGACACCAATCAGTGATTGGCCAGGTAGGCGGACCAGCACACAAGCCCTTCGGGACGTAGTCCCTAAACCACCGTTCTAGACACTGAGTGCTAAGCACACACAGAATAACTTGGCAAACTGACTCAACACTAGCCTAGACCCGATCAATTGGTGTCCCTAGCCCACTAGGGCAAATTAGGTCTAACTGATTTTAAATTTGGTCTAGGTTCGAATGATTGGATGATGGTTTTGGGCTAAGGAGAGGTAATCAACTCCTCCCCTTATCTTAGATGCTCAATTGCCCTTAAGTAAATTATGAGATGATCACTCCAAAAAGAATTGAATTGCAGAATACAAAAAAATAGAGTTGCTGTATTTTAATTCTCAGAATTTTTACCGAAACCAATAAATCACAGAAAAATTATGGAAAATAGGTTCAATTATACTAGTTTCAACGAAGCAAAAATCATGCAATTCATAGTTTTATGCAAGGAGAAATAATTCAGACAACAGGGCAGTTACGGGCTGCAACTAGATTGTCTTCCCCGTTTATAATCCCTGCTACGAAGTTATAACCCAATGGATCCCCTACACGCCCTAGGAACACCCCGTGGAATGGGAGGAGGAGGCTTGCACCTCACTTAGTTCCTAGGACCGGACGTCCTGGGGAGTCTACTTCGAGCAGACAAAATAAAAAGAGAAAACAATCAAAACAAGCAAGCAAGCAAATCAGAAACCCTAGACTGGGCTCTGATACCAAAAATGATGCAGCACGAAAGCTCTGATACCAAAAATGATGCAGAACAAATAAAGGGATGCGATGCGGAAGTAAATTAAGATTAACTAATTTTTTTTTGTTATTTTTATATGTTTGTAGAAGTTGGCTTCAAATCAAAGAAAAGTTAACCTAACATTGAAAGATACTAATATGATAATTGAAAGCACAATTTTAAGGAAACTAAATTATCAGAGTAGTTCAGAAGCAACGGATCGCTGGGGGTTGAGAAACTCCCAGACCTAGGGTTTCGCTCCGAACTTTCAAAAGAACAGAAATAAAGAGGAGAGATGGTTTATCTAACCAGACAATGATCTTCACAGATTTTGGTGGAGGAACTCTCCCGAGCAGATTGTTGGATCCCAGATTCAGATATCTTCGTAATGGATCCTCCAATACTGGTCCTTTGGTCGGTTGGCTTCTCCTGAACTCAAGATCTGGAAGAGAAGAAAAACAATTGATGGAATCAGAGAGTCAAGGGAAAGATTTACCAGGTTGATGAACTAGAAGATTGAAATTGCTGAAAACTGGATTCTCTTGGATGTTGATGTGATTTTCCTTGGAACTTGCTCTGGATCTGAAGTTGCCGGACTGGATCTGGATGAAGGTGGACGGCCTGGACTTGTAGAGAGAGAGAGGCCATGGGAGATGGATGGATCTAGGGTTTGATGGATTGAAAATAATGAAGGGTGGCTAGGGTTTTAGAATTTTCAAGTGGCTAACCTAGGGTTTTGGATAAAGATGGAGATCTCTCACCTCCTCAAGGCTCCAATGGAACCCGGATTACCCCCTCACGGAGCTCAACACTTAGAATAGTGTGGAAGAAGAGAAACCTAGGTCACTCAACACAAGAGAATAGCAAAAATAATTTTTCTTCATTGATTTTCTAAAGTTACAAAGAGAGGTCTATTATATAGACCTAAAATTTTCTCCAAGCTTGTACAAATTCCCATGTGGGACTAAACTCCTCCAACCACTAGATTAGGTAGAAAATCTTCTCTCTTGGCTGACCAAGAGTTCAAAAAAAACTGGGACGGCCATAAAGGAATTTTTTTGAATTTTTTTGGTGCCTCCTTTGGAGTTGGATTTGGATTTGGAGTCCTCTTCTTCTTATGGTATTTCTTCTTTTCTTCCACTCCAAGTTAAGCTCTTTGATTTTGATTTGAACTTCAATTAGGAGTAGGTTGGATGTCCTTCTTTGATTTCTTCTCCAAGAGAAGTCTTCTTCCTTCTTTGCTTAGGTAAAATAGGCAGGTATGGGCGCCTCCTTTAAAGTAGCCTCCAATTTGATTTTTTCTTCTTTGGATGTGGGGACCATGACACTGGGATGCCTCTGTGGTGCCTCCTGGACTCTGGAATGTGCTCGGAGTGTGGCTGGGCGTGTGGCTTGGAGTGTGGCCTCCACTTGCTTGAACCTTGATTTGATTGGAAGACAAATGTGGCACCATTTTGAACCAAATTGAAACCACATTGGGACTTGCACTGAGTCAACATGACTCAACAAAATTTAAATGGTGACTCAATAAATAAAATAAATAAACTGGTTGACCAGGTCAACCTTTATTACAAACCCTAATTTCTCGGGCAATGTCAATCAGAGATCCAAATGGAGCTCTGAAGTCTTCTTCTGAGTCTGGTGCCCGCACCAATTCTCCCAGGGTGGGAGGAACTCGACCCTGTCGAGTAAGGCTCAAGTTGGCTCTGGTATCTCTCCAAGAGGTCTGGGTCCAATTCTTGTAATTCTTCTTGGGAGATCCAAGAGTCATCAGAATCTGGCCTTCCTTGCCAGCGGACCAGGTACCTTTGGTATCTCGATTACGAGTAGAGATAACCTGATCATCCAGGATCTTTTCAATCTGCTCTTTCCTCACAGGCCAGTTTGTTGGTGGACACACAGGGTCGGGATCACTCTCAATGATAGGGTTAGGCTCAAAAGGCTCACTAGGAATCACAGCTGGCTCCCTGTACTCTACTAAGTCTGTAATGTTGAAAGTAGAGCTAATGCCTAGTTCTGGAGGCAACTCGAGCACATAGGCATTGGATCCTACTCTCTTTACCACTCTAAATGGTCCCGCTCCCCTAGCATGTAACTTTCTAACGGTTCCAGGAGGAAACCGTTCAGGCCTTAACCTAATCATCACATAGTCTCCCTCAACAAAAGATTTGACTCGCCTTTGAGTATCAGCCAACTTCTTATAAGTTTCATTACTTAAATTTATTTTGGCATGAATTTCTTTATGCAAGTCTTTTACATGCTGTGCAAAATTCTCAGCAGATTCGGAGACTCGAGTGTGGACAGGTAAAGGGACTAGGTCAAGAGGTGTGTGAGGTTTGTACCCATGTATAATTTCAAATGGACTCTTACCCGTAGACCTATTGACCGAGTCATTGTACGCAAATTCTGCCCTTGGTAGGTATAAATCCCAATTTCTGGTGTTTTCACCAACAAGACATCTCAGCAGATTTCCTAGGCTACGGTTCACTACTTCAGTTTGGCCATCAGTTTGGGGATGATAGGCAGTTGAAAACTTAAGTTTTGTCCCTAACTTATGCCAAAGGGTCTTCCAAAAGTAACTGGTGAACCGGACATCCCTATCTGAAACGATTGTCTTAGGTAGGCCATGGAGTCTAACTATCTCATTGAAGAAAAGTGTGGCTACCTTAGACGCATCAAAGGTTTGGGAACAAGGCAAGAAGTGGGCCATTTTAGAGAATTGGTCGACTACGACATAGATAGAATCATGTCTCCTCTGGGTCTTAGGTAAACCTAACACAAAATCCATACTCACATCTTGCCAAGGACGATCTGGGACAGGGAGTGGGGTATAAAGGCCAGTGTTTTGTTTTCGCTGTTTGGCAACAGCGTAGGTTCGACATCTAGCTACAATATTAGCTACATCCCTTTTCAAGCTAGGCCAGAAAAAGTGGTCTTCAATAGCTAGAATGGTCTTGTCTTTTCCAAAATGGCCGGCTAAACCTCCAGCATGGATTTTCCAAATCAAGAATTCCCTAAGAGAAGTTCTAGGGATGCAAAGCCTATTTTTGAAGAACAAAAAACCATCTACAAGGGTATAATCCTGGTGATTACTAGATGGTCCTTGAACTAGATCCTGATACACAGTTGTGAAATCCGGACAAGACTCATATTCCTCTTTGATTTGCTCAAACCCTATGACCTCAGTTCTAACAGAAGTTAATAACAGAGATCGGCGACTAAGGGCATCAGCTACCTTATTCTCAACTCCAGCCTTATGTTTCAGGACAAAAGTATAGGACTGGATATATTCTACCCACTTAGCATGCCTAGGGTTAAGCTTCTTTTGGGAGTTCAGAAATCTAAGAGCCTCATGGTCCGAAAATAGTACAAATTCCTGCGGTAGCAAATAATGTCTCCAGTAACGCAAAGCTTGCACCACCTAAATCCTTTCTTTCCAATATTCTTACACTCACACTCTGCCACACTCTGCTTGTCTCTTCCTCCCTTGTTAGAATTTAGGTCTTGTTTTGAGACAAGTTCTTCATTTTAAGACAAGGGTTTTAGGAAGTGAATTAGGAAGTGAAAGTGAAAGTGAAGAGAGTTTGGAAAGGGCTCAGAGTGCTCTACTAGAGGGCAAGGACCTGGGCAAAGAAGGAGAGGCTACCAAAGGATGAAAGGCTTTCAAAAGAGTTCCAGTGGCTTAAGCAACCTGCTTAGGAGTGGTTCCTAGGCTTGAAACCTATGTGGATCACTGTTGGAGGGCATGCGCTTGTGTGCCTAGTAAAAAAAAGAAGGAATTAGCATTCCAGGTATTCTTCATAACCCTAATTTAATGACTTGTTAATTGTAGTGAATAAGGGATCTTGGGCTTAGGATTTCTAGTTGTTAAGGTTTTCAAGAATGAAATTTTTTGAAATCCATTGTTTCGTTGTGCCATCAAAACCCTAGAAACCCAACAACTATAATGAAACTACAAGTGGTTGTTAGAGAATAATGGCAATGAACATGACCAAGTACGAGAAGTTATATAGATATCTATTTACTCATTTATGACTTCTTGATGCAGTAGTTGTATAAGTAGTTCCTTGACCTGTGGTGTCTCGATCACTCATAGTGAGATTTCTATAGTTTGACAAGCACATAAACATGATCCCTAGCTATATGAGCATTTCAATATATGTTGGCTATAGTAGGTTCATTGTAGGAGTTAAGAGTGTACCTATAAGGATCTATCAACCTCGATAAAAAATATAGTCCTATGCAATTTAACAAACTAAGTCCAAAAATCCATGGCCATGATAGATGAAGGATGGAAAAGAGTTTCCATGAGTTTTACAAAGGACCTAGACTAATTAAATCAAGTATATAATGAATGTTTAGAATTTGACGAGATTCCATGACCTGCATCCTATTAAAACTTTCGATACAAAAACTTGACCATACGATAACTATATCTAGGAATTTATCTTTTCTATTATACTAGGTTGTTACTATATACTGCTAGATGTCACTCATGGATTGTGAAAATCTACTTGGATCATTTTTGGATCAACGATTCTTATTAGAGTTAAGCTAAAATTATTCTAGTTCATCAAAAAGAGTTTCGATGATACTGTGATAAAGATCATAGTATGTTTCACTACCGAATAAAATGAAACCTAAGAGATCACACATAATAGGGGTTTGACTTAATCAAAAGCTTGGATCATGTTTAGGACCTGTTAATTTTGGCACTTGCTAATTATTAGTGATATGGTGGGATCACTAATATGGAGGCCCCTCGGATCTAGCTAGCGACCATGCTGGCAGAAGATGCCACTTGGACACCGTGTCCGGAGAGCCCCTTGGCTGAAGTGGCTCTCCCGTGATTGAGCCTTGACTGAGGTCATGCCTCGCTTCTCGAGCCCCTCGACCGGAGTGGGTCCCCCGTGGTCGAGCCTTGATTGAGGTCATGCCTCACTTCTTGAGTCCCTCAATCGAAGTGGCTCTCCCTTGTCGATCCTCGATCGAGGTCATGCCTTGCTTCTCGAGCCCCTTGGCCAGAGTGGCTGCCCCGTGATCGAGCCTTGATCGAGGTCGTGCCTCACTTCTCGAGCCTCTTGGTTGGAGTGGCTCCCCCACGATCGAGCCTCGATCGAGGTCATGCCTCGCTTCTCGAGCCCCTTGGTTGGATGGCTCCCCTATGATCGAGCCTCGGTCGAGGTCATGTCTTGCTCCTCGAGCCCCTTGGCCGGAGTGGCTCCCTCGTGGTCGAGCCTAGGCCGAGATCATGCCTTGCTTCTCGAGCCCCTAAGTCAGAGTAGCTCCCCCGTGGTCAAGCCTCGATCGAGGTCATGCCCACGTTCTTTGAGCCCCTTGGTCGAAGTGGCTCACCCAAGGTCGAGCCCCAGTCGAGGTTAGGCTCCCTCACTTGACAACATCCCCGATCAAAGTCAACCTCCTCTTCGGGGTTGAGTATAAAATTTTCAGGAGAACGAGGCCTCTCCCATAAGCAGCCATAGGGAAGATAGGAGGCAACAAATGGGAACATCGGTGGGTGGTGCCACCACCTTCGCTAGAGCCCTGGCACACCGTAGAAAGGCTGACATGCTTGAGAGGTGGTGGCACACTGCTTGGAACCTCAAGAAGTATGGCACCCCACAATGGCACACCAACTATGACCCCTGCGAGATGGCATTTCACCATAGCATGCCACCTACGGAGGAGCTCCCCATCTAAGCATCAGGCCCTTTAGCCCACTGTCGGCACCACCTGGGGAAGGGCACTCCTCTCGGAGCACTACACCACCCTACCTACCACCTACGCCACCCAGAAGAGGAAGGTTTCTCTAGGAAATTCAGATCCTGTAGCACCTGTCTCCGGGCCGATGCTTTGTTAGGTCTCCCTAAGCATGGTGAGACAATACCAAAGAAGGGCAGTATTTTGTCAGAGTATCAGGACCCATGGCATGCCTCATGTACCCACCATGAAAGGGGCGCACACCCCTCCAGGCTCCACTATCATTATCAGTGACAGGCCATCCCCTCCTCCGAAGGGGGGAAGAAGGGTAGGTTTGTGCCTCACCCATGGGAAAGCACCCAGAGGGGGGCCAAGCTAGAACTCTACGCCCCGTGGGAGGGGTCACTCATCTATAAAAACCCAAAAGGGGGCCTCAAGTAAAAAAAGTGAGAAGGGGTAGGTAACTTAGCAAGGCATGGAGCATATCTAGAACACACCAGACCTCTCTAAAAGAGTATGAACGACTACGGCCTCTATTGCTTAAGCCCTCCTCGACTCTAACTCTCACTTCATCATTTTCTCAAGACCTCTAAGAGTGGAGATCACTTTGGGGCCCACCAAGAAGGATTTTTTTTCCTTGATTGTCCACTAACTTGACCATCGGAGTGCGCCCGCTGGGATCCCTGGCTTGGGTCTCTTTTTTTTGCAGTACCCGGTAGATGCATTGGGTGATAGGAGGGATAGCCACCAACCGATGCCACGCAGGAGCTGCAGGCCATGGTGATCTAGGAGGCAATACAGTGGCACGCCAGGAAAGGGCATGGTCCCGTGTTTAGCCAGTCTCTCATCACTAAAGCAGTTTTGCCAGAGACATGGTGGTGACCTATGCATGGGAAGCCTCCATCAGCCATGTGGGGGATCCTCTCCCCCACGAAGATCGGCTAGTCCTGAGAGGGTGCTCCCCGCTTCGCCACCACCACCCCCGGTGGATCTCCAGCTGGCCGTGCTCACCCAGCAGGTCCAGACCTTGACCATGGTAGTGCGATAACTACATCATCAACACCAATCCTTGGCAACCTAGCAGTAGCCAGGAACCCCCCCGTGGCTCAAGTCTCCGGATACTGCAGTAGCTTGCGGTCCTTCATCGGGGGAGCCTTCAGTCCCCAAGGAAGGGGTAGTGGAGCGAGTCGACCGACCGAGGGAGCTGGTCTCTAGCCTTCGACCATGATGCCTCTCGGCATTACAAGCACCATTGAGGCAGGGCTCCTTGGCCTAATCTTCTCAAACCCTCATCTCTCTCCCCTTTGATAGCGTTGGTAGAAGGTTCCATCGATGAGGCCATCAGGCATCAAGCTGAGAGATACCTAGAGAAACAATAGCACAAGCTGGCTGAGCTGTTTTGCTAGTTTGCCAACTTGCAAGGCTCCCCATGCGAGCCAATAGGCTATGACACCCACCCTCCTTTCCCCCGAGAAATCCAAGAAGAACCGATTCCCAACCAGTTCTTCATGCCTCAAGTGGATCCCTACGATGGGACCACCAACCCCTTAGACCACCTAGAGAGCTATAAGACCCTCATAAGAGTTCAGGGATGATTGATGCCCTCCTCTGCATTGCTTTCCCGGTCACTCTTCGGAAGGCTGCACAAGTCTGGTACACCCACCTCGAGGTCGGGAGTATCGACTACTTTATGTAGTTGGAGAGAAAGTTCATGGCGCACTTCGATGCCTTCTGGAAGGTACCACGAGAAGCAAACAGTCTCTTTTCCATCCAACAACAGGACCATAAGTCCTTGCGGGATTACATGTCCCACTTCAATACTACCACTATGGAGATCTACAATCTAGACGAGCCTAATGCCATGCTGGCACTGAAGAAAGGGCTTAGAACCTTCCATCTCACCTACTCCCTAGATAAAAAGCTTATGAAGACCTATTCCAAATTCCTCCTCTGGGCCCACAAGTATATCCATGCAGAGGAGGTGGACCAGACCCAAGGTGTTACCCAGTAAGCAACCCAAGAGGGGGGGTGAATTGGGTCTCTAAAAATTTAAATGAAATGCAAGTGTGTGAACTAATCCAATAATCAACCTAAGTACAATGAATGCAAGTGTAAAGTGCTCTTAGTGAGTATGCAGCAGAAATATAAAAGCAATAAAAATAAGAGCAAATTAAAGAGACAAGCAATCACAAACATAAAGCAAGTATAGTGTTCAGTGCTTTCCAATGCACCTACATCCACTCCCCAAGGCCCACTTGGGAATTCACTATAATCTCAACTGATTACAGTCGATTAGTTTTCCGGTCTCACTAATCAAACCCGACTTATTTTCACAAGGCTCACAAGTCAAAACCTCACTGGTTTTTCGGGCTTACCAAGAACCTAATTGGTTTTAAGGCTCACCAATAATCTCCCTTGGTTTTGTGGGCTAACCAAGAACCTAATTGGTTTTCAAGGCTAGCCAATAACCTCCTTGGTTTTCTAATAGGCTAACCAAAAACCTTTACAATAAGAATAAGTTTGAAGTAAAGAAACAATGAAAGCTTTATAATAAAAGCAAAATCTCTTTGAAGCTTTGTTGTAGTGCTACCTTCAACTTGATAAAGCTTCAATAAATGCTCAAGAAGGTTGAACTTGAATACTCTTGAATACTTGGAGACTTCTTTTTGCTTGAAGGTAGTTGCTTTTAATGAATAGGAGTGAATGCACTTGCTTTTTTCTTTCTCTTGGTGTTCCTCTCTTAATCCTCTTGATTCTACTTGTATTTAGATTTGATTTGAATCATTTTAAAAACCTTCCCAAGGCCTCAAAGTCAGTTTATAACCGTTAGACAAAAAAAACTAGCCATTGGGAGCCAAGAGGGGCAAGTTCTGCATTTGAAAAACTAGTTGTTACTGTTCCCAGAACTCCAAGTATCGGCACTTCAAGATGTAAGTCGATATTTAGGTTGACACTTGCATTCCATGAGTCGAAACCCAGTTCAAATATCTTCAATGAAGCTTTCTGGAATTCTCAGATGAGTCGACACTTCCACTAGTGAGTCAACACTTTGAGTCGACACTTGACATCCATGTGTCGACACTTCAAGCAAGTCTTTAACCTTAGCAAGTTCTGTAACAAAAAAGTCTTAGGTGATGAGCCGATCCTTGAGTCAACACCTTGAGGTGACACATGACTAGCATGAGTCGATACTTTAGCCATGCCATTTGAAACTCATTATGCATGCCGGCTTGAGTTGACACTTCCATTGTCATGAGTCGATACTTGGGTTGTGGGTCGACACTTTGCATCGATACTTGATTGAGATTTCTTCAAAAACAACTGAACTTCTGCTGAAACCAAATTGTGTTGAACTCTTGTGTCCTTTCAAGCATTCTTCAACTACCAAAGTCTACTTTTAAACTAATTTTTCATCCATGGTTAGAACTTTTTCATTATTTGATAATCAATCAAATTTTGTTGAATTGATAAGCACCTTTTTCTATAAAAACATACTTCAAAGAAATAGTTAGTACTCAACTTATACTTAAGCATTTTGTTTATCATCAAAATCAATAACGGAGTCAACAATCTCCCCCTTTTTTATGATAACAAAATCTTTAAGTATAAATTCCATAATAAGCTTTTAAAGAAAAAAAATTTTCAATGTGCATAGAGCTTATTGCAATAGATATTGAACTACGGAAAGAGATGTTTATTATAGATTTTAAAATTCTCTTTTGAAACTAATTTGAGCTAAGAGTATTAGAGCTTGAACATATGTATAAGAAATAAATTCATATATCATGATACTCTAAGGAAAACATGATCAAGAGTAATAAATTCAGCAATAGAACACTGTGAAGAGTATAAATATTCCCCTGAAGAGATGATCTATAAAATTGATTTTTGAAGATCTTTTAATGATAATAAACTAAAATTTAATCATCTAAAAGTAAGAATTGGACATGAAAATTTAGCAAAATAGATTTTTCAATTTAAAGGAGGGATTACTCCCCTCACATAATGAACAAAAATTTTTTAGATTTTAAGCATTTTTCAAAGCAGTTTGCAAAAAAAACTTAACTCTCATTTTACTTACTTATTTCTCATTCACTTCACATTTATACTTATTCTCCTCCTTTTTGTTATCATTAAAAAAAAAAGGAAGAAGGCAATAAACTCGAACATAAATGTAAGTCATTCACTCATTCATGAAGGAGAACATTGAATCACTAAAATTAAATAAAGCATTTCATTCATTCAAAGTCATAACATGAAGTAAAAGAAAATATTTCATTCATTTGATACAAGATTGATACAAAAGAAAAAATAAATATCAAAAGAAACATACAACAAGTGCATAAATATAAACTATCTATATATAAAAACTATCCTAAGCATTATCCTCATCATCTAAGGATCCAATTTCGATCGGTTCAGTATTAGTAAAAGCATGAGATCAAGGCCACATAGATCGAAGATCATGAAGATGAGTCCTAGTCAGTCTGGATGGAACATGACGAACTCATCCTCTGTGTCTAATATAAGTCCTCCCTCTAGCTGGAGTAGAAGAGGTAGAAGCTATGTCAGTAGTAGGAGAAGAACTGATCGGAGTGACAGTCTCGAAAACTGTAGGATGTGGTGTATGATCAAATAAAGGATCAGAATCAAGATGATGGAAACCAGGTGTATAAAATCCTAGTTTCTAGATAAGGGAAGATGTATGTAATGATGGAGAAATAACAACAGCTGTATCAATAATAGGTGTTTCAACTAAAGAACTGATAGGTGTGAGTTTAAGAATGGTAGAATGATCAGCTGGTCTAGAAGAAGGTATGGGTAGGATAAGAGTCTGGAAGGATGAATTCAATGGATCATGAATGGGACTCTTAGGAGGGTTAGCTACTGTCTCCTACACTGGCTCTGTCATCACATCTGGAAAGTCAAACTCATCAGAGTCAGTCACATCATCATCATCATCCATGACTAGTCCCGGAGTAGGTGGAACTTGAACAGAATCAGCTGGAGCTGAAGTATCGGGAACACTCCCAGAAGAGGGTCTACTCAAAGCAGACAAAATGGAAGAGTGTCCATCTCTCAAACCTCGATGGCTCTCTCTAGATCCATAATGAAACTGTCGAATCGCTGACGAATGATCATAATCTCTGTCTCAATGCAAGTGACTCTGTCCTCGAGACTCTTGAAGCTCCTAGAATATCTGATCGTGCAGGCTCGAGCTAAGGAGCAGGCTTTGGCTATGCTGAAGGCTCGGGCTAAATCTCAGGCATGTCAATGTGATTCATTGAAGGTCCTGCCTTACCCAAAAATAAGTGCTCCTCCTCCGCTGTATCCTCATCTTTGTTAGGGGCCTGACCTAATACTCATCATCTCCACTGGCCTCTGACTAGCTAATACCCCATCTGGTGAAGATATCTAATGCCATAGATATCAGTGTACAGTAACACCCAGTAGGGCTCATCATCTATAACAACACCGTAAGCTTTGAAGAGCAAAGTCAAGCCCATCCCATAGGGCAAACATAGTCTCTGACTCGTAGATGCCTCCGTTATCTGATGTACCATAAGTATTGGTAGGTAAACAGGAGTATGCTGAACCAGAGACACCATCACTAGTAGCTCTCTCTGTGTGATGAAGTCAAAATGGCTGGTCTTCGATAGAAGGATCCGGGCAATAATGTGATACATCAACCTCATCTCAGCTGAAAGTCTGGATGCAACAATAGTGGCTCCCTCAAGCAGGTCATCTGACTCGAAAATACATCGGAGATCACTGAACCTATTTACTAAGCTATCAACCACATATCCTCTCATGGGTATGTCCCATACTCTGCTCAGAATATCTGCTATCACTGGGACATCTCTACCACGGACCTATGCGACCCATCCATCACTACCTCGGGCTAAAGATCTATAAAATGCTTGTATCAAGCTCGGGTAAAATCACTCTTTCAAAGAGCAGAATGGAATCAAACCAACATCCCTGAGCCACTGGCCTATCTGAAAATGCTGCTGGTTGATGAACGCGAGTCCACACGGTGTCCTTCAATGACGGTCTTCGTACCCATCCGACTAGACGTAGGAAAGAGAGATCGAGTAGGGGCATCCGATTTTCTGGCTTCATGTCTAGCCTTTGTTCTTTTTTCTTCTTCTTGATTGGATAACTGAGGATGATGGACAACTTGCTTCTTAGTCTTCATTCCACAAAATCAAGGATTGAAGTACAAGAGGAGAGGAGATCTAGGGTTTTAACGGTCCAAAAATGAAATGGAAGAGGGAAAATGCCAAAGACCGAATCAAAAACCATCCCAAACATGAATTTGAGAGGGTTGGAGTTGAAAATTAGAGGGAAGAAGCAGATAGAACGGTGTTAGGGTAGGTGTCGGCTCAACTTGGGAGAGAAAAGATCACAAAAATACCTTATTTTGGATTTTTATCTCGGTCTATCGCCGTTCAAGTGTCGACTCATGACACAGGGCCAAGTGTCAACACTTCAAGGTGTCTGGTGCGGGCACCAGACTCAGAAGAAGACTTCAGGGCTCCATCTGGATCTCTGATTGACATTGCCCGAAGAATTAGGGTTTTCTGGTTTTGTAATAAGGGTTGACTTGGTCAACTCAATTTTAGTTTGAGTCTGTATTTCCCCTGCAATTTAAATTTTGTTGAGTCATGTTGACTCAATACAAGTCCTAGTAGTGGTCTAGGTCTTCTCCAAGGTGCCACATTTTCTCCCACGACCAAGCAAGTGGGCGCCACACTCCCAGCCACACGCCAGAGTCCAGGAGGCGCCACATCTCCATCCAGTGTGCCTTGGTCCCCACACCACAAGAAAGCAGGTCCCTTCTTTCATGCACCACTTGGGGGAGAAATCCATCAAGATACCTTAATCCAAGGAGGAGCCAACTTCTTTCCAGATAAACCCAAGCCAGGATGGCAAGAATTTTTCTTGAAGAGAGGATCAAGGAGGTACCCCACAATGTTCCATAAAAACCCAAGTTATAAAAGGGAAGAGAGCATGTCTTGGGGAGAAAATCAAGGAGGCACCCAAAAGTTTCCTAAAGTGCCAAAGCCATGAAAGGAAGAAGCCTAAACTTGTGGAGCAAGACTAGGAGGTGTCCAAAAGAGCCAAACCATGAAGGGAAAATCCTTGATTCATGGAGAGATACTAGGAGACACCCCATAACCTGCCATTTGGAGCTGATTTTCAAGTTTTCTTGGAGTTTTGGGCTGCCCACTCATGGAAGGAGTCTTGGGAAGAGAATTTGATGCCTAAAGTGTGGGTTAGTCCTATTAGTCCCATATGGGAAGTGTATGAAATTTTATTTCTTTGTTATGTCTATATATTCAACTCTATGTAACTCTTGAAAAAATGATGAATGAAATCAATTTCTTTGTGAGCAACTTTGTGTTTCTCTCTTCCGCACTTGTATTCAGGTGTTGATCTCCATGAGGGAGTAAATCCGGGTTCCCTAGGAACCTTGAGGAGGTGTGAGATCTCCAACCCCAAAACTCTAGCTTAGTCCACCCATCTCTACTCCACCACCACCAAACCCTAATTTTCCATCTTCATCCCACGGCCCCTCTCTTCCACATCGAAGCTGGTCACCAGCATCCAGGTTCAGATCAACTGTTTCAACTACAGAGCCAGTTCAAAGGAGAGTTAGATCAGTATCAAGATCTCCAGAACTTCTACATCCAACAATCTTCATTAAGTACTCAGGTCAATGTCTTTCTTTGAGTTTCTGGTTCTTTTTTTTGTTCTTCTTCTTCCAGATCCTGAGTTTGAGAAGAAGGCCAACCTTGCCATAGGACTACAATCCGAGGATCCATTGCGAAGATACCCCGTCTCCAAGGATCCTACAATCTGCTCGAGAGTGTCCTTCAATTGAAGCAATGAGAGATATCACAGTCAGGTATAAAACCTTCTCTTCTCTCTTCGTCTGTTTCTTGAAAGAGGAGTAAACCCTAGGTTTGGGGGTTTCTCAATCCCCAGCGATCCTACTTCTGAGTTACTCTGATAATCCACTCCTTTAATTGTGCTTTCTGTCATTTCTTAGTTTCTTTCAACATTAGTTTATCTTTCCTTTGAGTCAAAGCCGACTTCTAAAAATAAATAAATAAAAAAAATATATTAATTTTAATTTGCTTCCGCATCGCATCATCTCTCTTTCGTTCTGCATCAGTGTCGACACATACAAGTATTGACACTTCGACTTAAAACCAAAGAAAAATAAAAAATGAAGCAATGATCATAATCAATAGACTTACAGTGAAATTCAAGGAAATTAAATATGATTGTTATCAAAATTGATCTTTCATGGGTCAAAGATTAGAATTTTTCAATCAAAAGGATTGATGACCCCAAGTTCTCTTCTAATCATACTGAACTGATCTTCTTGGAGAGGCTTAGTCAATATATCAACTAATTGAAATTCAGTAGAAATAAATTCAAGCACAACATCATTATTTTCTATTGAGAATTTGACTCCAAATCCAATCAGATTTGATGAACCAAAACCCTCAAGAACAGCCTCGTTCTCGATCAAGAACAAATGCCTTGATCAACAAAGCAATTGTGAAAGCATATCACCTGGTTGTGGATGACCATCTGCCAGCAATCTCCATTGAAGATCATGGTAGGATTCAGGTATGTGAATATCAAGAATACCAAGAACGGGAGAAGAGAAAAATAGAGGAATTTTATGAGAGAAAGGGACTTCCACTTCTAAGAAGTTCGTTACACCATCACCATCCTCCTGTGAGAGTACAATATATATACCTCGGTCACTCATGCCCGAGATCCCAAAAACTCCCCCGAGCTAGTACCATTCAAAAAATAGTTCACCCATCATCCGAGCCAACTCAAATCCATTCGAGACTCATCCAGACTGCAAGTTTCCTGACTGTGCATCCGAGCCGACTCAAATCCATTCGAGCTGACTCATCCAGACTGCAGGTTTCCTGATGTGCATCCGAGCCGACTCAAATCCATTCGAGCTGACTCGTCCAGACTGCAGGTTTCCTAACTATGCATCCAAGCTGACTCAAATCCATTTGAGCCGACTCATCCAGTCTACAACCACCTGCTCTAAGACGTGCCAAGCAACAGAGTCAACTCTTACCACAAAAGAGCCGATCCTAAGATCCAGACTGTCCAAAATTGAGCCTAAGAACCTAGGACTCATACCGGACTCAACCCTAGCCCTAGACACATCATGAAAAACCATGATAGACCAGATCAACACATGTACATTGACCCAACTAGCCATGAATGCACTACCTGAGACTTAACAATCTCCACCTTGGTGCTTCAAGGCTACATATGCCAGACTCCTCAAACCTATTAACCATATACAAGAGTAGAAGCTATCCCTTGGTAGAGACTTCGTAAGTTCATCCGCCTGGTTCTCCTTGTATGAACCTTCACCAGCGCCACTTCTCCTTCCTCCACTAGCTCCCTAACTCTGTGGTATCTCACATCTATATGCTTGGTCCTAGCATGATAGACTGGGTTCTGTGTCAAGTGTATGGCACTTTGGCTATCACTATGCAGGACCACCATACACTGTTTCACCCCCATTTCAGACACTAGCCTTCTCAGCCATAGTACTTCCTTTGCAGCTTCAGTAATCGCTATATACTCTGCTTCTGTTGTAGACAAAACAATAATAGGTTGAAGGGTTGATCTCCAAGAAACCAGTCCACCATACATGCAAAAGAGATAACCTATTGTAAACCTTCTTGTATCAAGATCATCTACATAGCTTGCATCAACAAACCCTTCCAATGGACCTGAATCCTCACATGATTCTATGGAGTTCCATCCATGTCCTTCAAGCTGCCCACCAAATACCAGTCCATGTTTTTTGAGTCCCTTGCAGATATCTCAAAATCTACTTCAATGCCTTCAAGTGTTACTTCCCAGGATTAGCCATGTACCTGCTCACCTAGCTTGCAGCATATGCTATGTTTGACCTGCAACAAACCATAACATACATCAAACTGCCCACTACATTGGCATATGGAACTCTTTCCATGTACTCTCTCTCCTCCTTTGATTGGGGGCACTATTTTTTCGAGAGAAAAATATGCCCTGGTAATAGTGTTTCCACAGGTTTGGCCTTATCCATCCCAAACCTCTTAAGTATCCTTTTAATGTACCCACCTTGTGACAAATGGAGTATTCCTTTGCATCTATCTCTGCAAATCTCCATTCCAAGGATTTTTTGAGCTGATCCCAAGACTTTCATCTCAAATTCCTGAGATAATGCTCTCTTCAGCCCTTTCATAACTGTCATACTTCTGCTGGCTATCAACATATCATCCACATACAAAAGTAAATACAGAGCATCCTTAGTATCCACGTCCTTCACATAGATACAATGATCATGTTCACATCTGAGAAATTTAAGGCTCAAGATAAATGTGTCAAATATGTGATATCACTGATGAGGTGATTGTTTCAATCCATACAATGACCTCTGAAGTAGACATACCTTGTTCTCCAGTCCAATCTCAACGAAGCCATCAGGTTGCTTCATATAGATTTTCTCTTCCAGTCTTCCGTGTAGAAAGGCATCTTCACGTCCATCGACTCCAATTCTAAATTATGTTTTGCCACCAAAGACAACAACACCCAAATTGAAGTATGGCGTACCATAGGAGAAAACATTTCTGTATAGTCAACTCCTTCCCTCTACGAGTATCCCTTTGCTACCAATCTTGCCTTGTATCTCACTCCACCTTGTGCTGAAGGTAATGATTTCTTAATGAACACCCATTTGGAGCCAATAGCATGAGCATCTTTAGGTAGATCCACCAGTTGCCATGTCTGATTCCTCCTGAGAGATTCCATCTCCTCCATCATGCCTTGCATCCATGACTCTTTATCAGGACTTTCCATGGCTTTTACAAAACTTTCTGGATCTCCATTCATAGATATAAGAGCATATGAAATTGCTTCGTCCATGCCATATCTAACCGGCTTCTGGATTATGTGTTGAGGCTTATGCAATGCCACTCCTCTTGCACTGTCCTACAAGTCTACTACTTGTGGCTCCTCCTGCTCTTCCCTTTGAATAGCTGATTTTTCTTGCCTCTCCTTCACTCCTAGAGAATCTTTCCTGTCCAACTCCACCTCAACAGAAACTCTATTTCCTGCTGATGTTGAAGACTTATCCTCCACCTGTGAAGGGCTCTTAATACTGTTCATCTTATTGACTGCACTTCGATTGCAGTCCCCGATTTCACCAAGATGCTCCTCTGATAAAAAATAACATCTCTACTGATCACTACCTTTTGAGACAGTGGATTCCATAATAGGTAACCTTTGACTCCTTGTGGATACCCTATAAAGATCATTTTCTTTGACTTAGGATCCAGCTTGCTTCTTTCAGTTGCCTCCACATGAACATAAGCCGGGCAACCAAAAACTTTCAAGTGGCCAAGCTCCACCTTCTTCCCACTCCAAACTTCTTATGAAAGTCCACCATCCAACTTGAAGTGAGGGGACTTGTTTATGAGAAAACATGCCAGAGTAATAACATCACCCCAAAAAGTTTTCGGCAGTGATGACTGCAGCCTCATATTCCTTGCCCTCTCCAATAGTGTCCAGTTCATCCTTTCCATGACACCATTCTGCTATGGAGTATCCTTACTGTGTAAAGGCATTTTATACCATTTTCCTCACAGTAACTCCTAAACTCTGTACTAGAGTACTCCCCCAATTATTAGTCCGAAAGCACTTTACATGTCTTCTTGTCTCCTTCTCTACCTCAGCTCTCCAAGCTTTAAACCAGGCAAATACATCTGATTTTTTCCTCATCAGATACACCCACAATTTCTAGAGAAGTCATCAATGAAGGTAACAAATACCTTGCTCCACCTCTGGATAAAACAGGTGCTGGTCCCCATACATCCGAGTGCACCAAATCCAGCACTCCTTCACTTGGCTTGGTATAAATAGCAAATTTCACTCTATGTTGTTTACCAAAAATACATGGCTCACGCAGGTCATTTTCATCCTTTTTCAAAGCTGGGATGTTCCATCTTCTACTTAACTCCTGAGCCCTCGGTCACTTATATGATCCATTCGATAGTGCCACAATTTATATTTCAACTGTTCCTCTTATGCTGCTGCAAGCACTTCAGCACTATGACTTATCACTGAATCTTCCATCCGGTATAGATTGTTGCTCAGTCTTCTTCCTCTCATTATCACCAAAGCTCCCTTGGTAATTCTCAATCATCCACTACCAGATTGGCAACTAAAAGCATATCCCTGCTCTTCCAAGTAGCCCAAAGAAATCAAATTATTTTTCAATTCTAGTACATGTTTGACATTTGATAGATTCCTTATCACTCCATCATACATCCTCACCCTAATAGTGCCTACTCTAGCTACCATACAAGGGTGACCATCACCAAGACTTACACTACCTCCATCTGACCTGTCATAGGTGTAAAACCAATCTCGATGTGAGGTATAGTGGTATGAGCATGCAGAATCCAAAATCCAGGTATTCTCTCAATCCACTGATCCATCTGATATAACCAATACTCCTTCTCCATTGCTTTCCAGAGCATTAGCACCACTAGTGTTGGCTCTCCCCTTTTCTATCTTCCAAAGAGGATAATTCTTCCTGATATGCCCAAGCTGACGACACTTGTAGCATTTCACACTTTTGTGGTTCCAAGACTGAGATCTGCTCTTAGACTTTCCCCTAGTTCTTTCCTTGGATCTTCCTTGCCTCTTATTCACAGCAAGAACCTCTGAATTAGGATTACGTTTGCACATCTTTTTCCTTTGCTCATTAGATCTGAGCACACCAACAACCTCTTCATAGTTTAGGGCTTCCTTCCCATAAACCAAGGTTGTTATGAGACCATCATACGATCCAGGGAGTGAACACAACAGCAACAATGCCCGATCTTTCTCGTCTATCTTCACATCCAGACTCATCACCTCAGAATAAACCTGATTGAACCTCTGACTGTGCGCAACAAGGTCTCCTCCTTCAGGCATTCTCAAGCTATACAGTTGCTTTTTCAGCCATAGCTTGTTCGTCATGTTCTTTCCCATGTATGTGTTCTCCAGTCTTCTCCAAAGACCTTTTGCAGTAGTCTCTAAGCACACCTCAGGTAAAACCTGATCAGCCAAACACATCCTGATGGTGCTGAAAGCAATCTCTTCTAACTCTTTCCATTCTTCAACACTAATCTTTTTCAGTCTTTCTTTAACCAAGACCTTGTAGATTCTCTGTTGAACCAGCAAATCTTTAACCCTTTGCTGCCACAGGATGAAGTTTCCCTTGCCATCGTACATCTCAAAATCTACTTTGAACCCACTTGATGCCATTACTACAATCAAGAATTCAAGAGATATGAAAACCGTACCTACAAGAAGCCTTACTTCCAACCCTCTGATCTTGATATATTCCTTTCACGAACCTTGCTCTAATACCAAATGTTAAGAATTTGACTCCAAATCCAATCAGATTTGATGAACAAAAACCCTCAAGAACAGCCTCATTCCCGATCAAGAAAAAATGCCTTGATCAACAAAGCAATCACGGAAGCGTATCACCTAGTTGTGATGACCATCTGCTAGCAATCTCTATTAAAGATCATGGTAGGATTCAGGTTTGTGAATATCAAGAATACCAAGAATAGGAGAAGAGAAAAATAGAGAAATTTTTACGGGAGAAAAGAATTTCCACTTCCAAGAAGTTCGTTACACCATCACCATCCTCTACGAGAATACAATATATATACCTCGATCACACGTGCCCGAGATTCCAAAAACTCCCCCCAACTAGCACCATTCGGAAAACAGTTCACCCATCATCCAAGCCAACTCAAATCCATTCGAGCCGACTCGTCTAGACTGCAGGTTTCCTGACTGTGCATCCAAGCTGACTCAAATCCATTCGAGCCGACTCGTCCAAACTGCAGGTTTCCTGACTGTGTATCCGAGCTGACTCAAATCCATTCAAGCCGACTCGTCCAGTCCACAACCATCTATTCTGAGATGTGCCAAGCAACAGAGTGACTCTTACCACAGAAGAGCCGACCCTAAGACCCAGACTGACCAAAACTGAGCCTAAACACCTAGGACTCATACCGGACTCAACCCTAGCACTAGACACATCATGAAAAACCATGATAGACTAGATCAACACATGTACATTGACCCAACTAGCCATGAATGCACCACCTGAGACTTAATATTTTCAACATGATTTCTAATAAAATGATGCCTAATTTCAATATGCTTGCTTTTAGAATGCTGAACATGATTTTTAGTTAAGCAAATTACACTAGTATTATCATATTTTATGAGTGTCTTAGTTAATTTGATTCCAAAATCTTCAAGTTATTGCTTAATCCATAAATTTGAGTACAACAACTTCCTGCTGCAATATACTCAGCCTTAGTTATGGATAATGCAACTAAAGTTTGTTTCATGCTAAACTAGGAGATTAAGTTAATTCCAAGAAATTGGCAAGTTCTACTAGTACTTTTTCTATCAAGTTTATACCTAGCAAAATCAGCATCAGAAAATCTAATTAAATCAGCAGATGAGTCTCTAGAATATCACATACCAATATTAATTATACCAGATAAGTATCTAATAATGTGCTTAACTGCCAACAAATGGAACTCTTTAGGATCAGACAGATATCTAGTACACATGCATACACTAAACATTATATCTGGTCTACTGGCAGTCAAGTATAATAAAGAGCTAATCATACCTCCATATAATTTTTGATCAACAGATTTACCATACTCATCTTTATCTAGTTTACAAGAGGGGCTAATAGGTGTACCTATTGATTTAGTAGTCTCCATCCCAAACTTCTTTAATATTTTTCTTATATACTTAGCTTGGTTGATGAAGATTCCATCTTTGGTTTGCTTGATTTAGAGTCCGAGAAAGAAATTGAGTTCTCCCATTATACTCATTTCAAACTCACCCTATATAAGCTTAGCAAACTCTTGACAAAGGATTTCATTAGTAGCACTGAAAATAATATCATCAACATAGACTTGTACTATTAATAAGTCATCATTTTCTTCTTTAGAAATAAGGTAGTATCAACATGGCCTCTAGAGAATTCATTTTCAATCAAAAACTTGCTGAGTCTTTCATACCATGCTCGGGGTGCTTGCTTTAAACCATAAAGTGCTTTATGCAATTTGTAAACATAATCAGGATGTGCATGATTTTGAAAACCAGGTGGTTGTTCTACTAAAATTTCTTCTGCTATATAACCATTCAGAAAAGCACTTTTAACATCTATTTGAAAAAGTTAAAAATTCATAAAATAGGCAAATGCTAATAGTAGTCTAATTGCCTCAAGTCTAGTAACAAGAGCAAAGGTTTCATCAAAATCAATTCCTTCCTCCTGAAGCCTTTGGCAACTAGCCTAGCTTTATTTCTAGTTATAATTTTATTTTTATCTAATTTATTCCTAAATACCTATTTTGTGCCAATAATAGAAATATTTGATGGTCTTTCTATTAATGTCCAAACATTATTTCTATCAAACTGAATTAGTTCATCTTGCATAGCATTTATCCAGTTAGGGTCTTTTTCAGCATCTTCAAAATATTTAGGCACTACTTGAGAAACAAAAGCAATATAATCACATTCATTTTTAATGAGGATTGAGTTCTTACCCCTTAGATGGATCTTCTAGGATTAATTCCTTAGGATGTCCATAAGCATACCTCTACTCCTTAGATAGATTATGATACTTTGGTGTGGATTGTATGCCTTCTTCTCTTTCACATTTATCTTGATCTTCTTCATTTTGTTGTGAGGGTTGATCTTCCAATATTAGCTTCTTTAACTTTTCAACGTCTGCATATGCATCATATATATCCTCTTTCTAGAGGATTTGTTAGTAGACTCTTCAAAAATTACATGTACAGACTCCTCTACAACTATGATTTTTTGTTAAAATTTTGTACGTCCTGCTTGATGTAGAATATCATAGAAAGATACCTTCATCAGACTTGGCATCAAATTTTCTAAGATTGTCTTTACCATTATTTAAAATGAAACATTGACAACCAAAAACTTGAAAAAAAATTTAAAGTTGGTTTTCTTTGATTCCAAAGTTCATAAGGAGTTTTTTTAAAATAGGGTGGATTAAAATATGATTTAAAATATAAAAAGTAGTGTTAATTGCTTTAGCCCAAAAATATCTTGGCAAATTATTTTCGTAAAGCATAGTGCATGCCATTTCTTTTAAAGTACATTTTTCCTTTCTACCACCCCATTCTGCTGAAGTGTCTGAGGTGCAGTAAAATTATGTTCAATACCTTTCTCATTACAAAAATTTTGAAATCTTGATTTTCAAATTCAAAACCATAATCACTATGTATGCAAATAACTGAAGTACCTTTTCATTAGAAACTTTTGGATAAAACTTCATAAATACTGAAAAAGATTCATCTTTATGAGCAAGAAAGAATACCCATGTAAACTTTGAAAAATCATCAATTATAACCAATCCATATCTCTTACCTCCTAGATTGGATGTTCTAGTTGGTCCAAAAAGATCCATATGGAGTAGTTCTAATGGCTTACTAGTAGTAGAAAAACCTTTAGGTTTGAAAGATGTTTTAACTTGTTTTCCAAATTGGCAAGTTTGACAAACTCTATCTTTTTCAAAACTAAGTTTCGGCAAATCTCTTACTAAACTTTTTGGCAAAGTTTGAAAGTAAGTACATACTAGCATGTCCTAGTCTTATATGCCAAAGCCAACTAGTCTCATCTTTAGTATAATTCATTGCAACTAGGCATTCTCTATTAGGCAATGATAGATTATCTAAATCTATCAAATAAATATTACCATGCCTCTTTTCAATGAATTTTACTCCATTTTTATCGGGGCTAGCAATCATGCAATAAGATAATTTAAAAATAACTTGAAAATCTTTATCATAAAATTGACTAATACTTAAAGATTATGCTTTAAACCTTCAACTAAGAGTATATTACTAGTACAAGTAGAAGGTGAGATATGAACCTTACAAATACCAATGATTTTTCTTTTACCATTATCATCGAAGGTCACACTCCATCCATTTATTGCTTCAAGAGAAGTGAATTGCTTCACATCTCCTATCATGTGCCTTGAACAACCACTATCAAGATATCATAGTCTTTTATTTTTCTTGGTTGCAAGATACACCTGTAAAACAAATCAAGTTTTATTTTTAGGTACCCAAGTCAACTTGGGTCCTTTAGGGTTACTATATAAATTGGTTCCTTTTGGAACTCAAACCTTTCCAAAAGTATTAATTTTTCTCATGTTACATTGAAAAGCTTTGTGACCTTATTATTTGCATGAAAAAAATGTAATAATAGATGATGCAGGTACAAAAAAGTTTTTCAGATACTTTTGCTATTTTTAAGGTTTGTATCCTAATCTTGCTTTGTTAAAAATAGCTCTTTGATTGTTTAAAAGAAGGTTTAGTTTTTCAGAACTATAAATGAACATTTCAACAAAGAGTTTTATTTTATCAAGTTCATTTTTATAGTTCTTATTTTCTATTTCTAAATCTTTGTTTTTCTTTAAAAGATCACCATTTGAAATGATAGTTTTAGGTCTTTTCAAAATATCATTTTTCATTGTTAAAGCCTTATTTTTCCTTGCTAAAATATCAAGTTAATTTTTCAATTCACTAACTTCATTTAACAAAGAATTGTTTTCATATGAAAAATTATTTGCATGCTTTTTCAATTTTCTATTTTATGATAAAATCAGTTTGTAGTTATGCACTAATTCATAGAAAGCATTTTTCAATTCATCAAAGGTAAAATCTACTTCAGTATCAAAAATTACCTCTTTTTGTTCTTGATGTGCCATGAGACATAGATTTGCAATTTTAGCTTGTTCTTCCTCTAAGCTAGAGTACTCACTATCACTCTAGGTTGCCATCATAGCTTTCTTCCTAAGCTTCTTTCTTGATTTCTTTAGGAGAGGGCAATCAAATTCGTAGTGTCTAGGCTTCTTGCACTCAAAGCATGTAGGTATCTCCTTCTCATTTTCTTTATCTTTCTCCTTTTCTTTTCCCTTCTCTTTGGTTGTTTGGAACTTTTCTTATAAAAAAATTTTCTTCTTTTCATGAACCTTCTAAACTTCCTTGCTAGAAGTGCTTTTTCACTTTCATCTTCTTTTTTTCTTCTGATTCATCAATTGAGGATTCTTCTTGAATAGTAGACTTGAATGCTATCCCCTTTTTCTTTTATCCATATCCACAGATTTTTATTTTAAATTCAGCTCATAAGTCATGAGCGATCCCACCAATTGCTCCAAGGATAATTTGTCAATATCCTTTGCTTCTTATATGGCGGTCACCTTTGGATCCCATGAAGTTGGAAGTGATCGGAGAATTTTGTTAATAAGATTAGCATCAGATATAATTTTTCCTAAACTTCTCTGCCATATACTATGTTTGTGAATCTAGTGTACATGTCAGTGATAGATTCATTTGATTCCATTCGGAACATCTCATAAGTGTGCACTAACATGTTTACTTTTGTATTCTTTACTTGATCAGTACCCTCATGGATAACTTCAAGTGTATCCCATATTTTTTGGCAGATGTACATGTAGAAATTCTATTAAACTCACTAGGATCTAATGCATAATAGAGAAGATTCATTACTTTCGCATTGATCTCGGATTATTTAATGCCATTTTATCCTAATCCTCTTTGAGCTTTGGGATGGAAATACCATTGACAACAATCGAAGGAATATGAGGACCCTTATCAATAACCTTCCATAAATTATAATCAATTGAATGCATGTAAATTCTCATTCTAGTTTTCCAGTAAGTATAATTTGTTCTATTAAAATATGGAGGTATTTGAGGCTTGTCCCTTAACTATACTAGTACCAATAAGGGCTGCCATAGATCTTTACTCAAGGTGGTTAGACCTATACAATGAGAACAGGGCTCTGATATCACTTGTTGCCTAGTAACCAAGAGGGGGGGTGAATTGGGTCTCTAAAAAATTTAAATGAAATGCAAGTGTGTGAACCAATCTAATAATCAACCTAAGTATAATGAATGCAAGTGTAAAGTGCTCTTAGTGAGTATGCAATAGAAATATAAAAGCAAAAATAAGAGCAAATTAAAGGGACAAGCAATCACAAACACAAAGCAAATATAGTGGTTCGGTGCTTTCCAATGTACCTACATCCACTCTCCAAGGTGATGGGAATTCTCCCAGGGTGCCGGGGATCATGCAACATGTAGAATCGACTTTCAAAACAAAATTTTATAGCATGATACCCTAACATGTATAATATGTATACAAAACCCTAATTTCTAGGAACCCCTTGTACAATATCAACTAATGAATCATAAAATAGAGTCAAGAAAAATACCTGGATCACTGAAACCCAACTTTTCCACAAGGTTCACAAGCGCAAACCCTCCAACAGTGATCCACACAAAACTTGGACCAAGGAAGAACTCCTTCAAGTTGCTTAGAGAAGTGAAACTCTTTCGGCGGCCTTTGGTCTATTAACTCTGTATGACATCCTATCCTACTGAAGGGCACTCAAGACACTGTCCTAAACCACTTCAGGTTCTAGGACTACCCTCCACTAGGACCCTATAGGCTTATGTCCTAAAACCAAGCCTTGTCCTAGTGTAGAAGAACTTGTCTTGACAAGACAAGTCTTGTCCTAAAACAAAGGAGGAGAGGGAGAAACTGGAAGACTCTCAGATAGACTCTCGGAAAAATAAAAACACTGATCTCAAAAGACCGAAGAAGAAGAAGTGTTTTTCATTTCACGTACTCCCTATATATAATCTCAAATGGGGCATGAAATGCATCCCGACAATAGTTATCAGATATAAAATATCATATCTGATAAGACTCTTCGGGAATGGAGAGTCATATCTATGTTCCTTCACTTACCAGATCAATCCCTATCACGCCATGTGTCAAATACTGATTTTTGAAATAGGGAAACGCCTCTTCTAATCTGAAGTAACACGAGGATTGAAGAGTTTCAAAGGCAGAAGGACTCTGCCCTCTGATGTGCGCGCACATATGAAGAGGCGTGACTCTTCATGTGCGCGCCACCTTTCACACCTCTTCAAGCCATCCCATTCAAACTTTAAACCAGTCTTTTGACTTGTCAAGGCATGGGGATTAAGCTAAGAGGTGCCTTCCTGATGAAGCTCCCAGAGTCTCATCTGTAGAAGGACTCTCAGTCCATTTGCGTGCCATACTTTCTCCCGGGTGCGCCAAAAGGCGCCAATAGTCTTTTCCTTTCCATTTAGTCCACCCAAAGCATCAAATGTCTTGGTCAAACATATGCAATATGGGTGTCATTGGAAAGGACATCAAATAAGCTTTTTGACCATATCTTTTATTTTCAAATCAGAGGTCTGTAGCTCCTTTTGTGCCTTTTTGAAGTTAAGGTGTCATTTTGGTACCAAGAGTCCCATGCCATTGGGACTCTTCATATATGGCACCTAACATGCCCAAAAATCTAAAAAAGAATTAGATCAAGCTCTGATTTGGCTCTCCCCACTTAGGACTCAACCTAATTTAGGTTTTCCATGATTAGGTTAGCTTAATTAGCAAGCAACCGAACCCAATTCAATTGGGTTAGGAATAAGGTTAGCCTATATATGCTAGTATGCAATCTGGCTAACCAATTAGGATCCTATGACCCTAATTAAATCATGAATGACTTCCTTGGCCAATTCTCTAATGTGTGTGACCCATTAGGTTCCACATCTAGCCAACAGTAGGTTTAGGTTTGAGACGATTCGATCCGATCGAACTCGATTAACCTAATTAGATCAAATTGGCTCACCTAATTGTCCAATTCGAATCACACATCGAATTGACTCATGAAACCAAACCAATTGGTTCATGAAAACCCGCAAGACAAGATTGACATCTAGCAATGTATCATGCCTACCCAAAAGATGAGGAATTTGATGGAAAATACTAAAAATATCCTTCAGTAGTAAGTTATCGTGCAATTCAATCTTTCAATCTCCCATTATCCCGATTAAGTGATAGGTATGGATATATGTCAAACCCTAACACTTAATCATATCGAATCTCAGCTCGATCATAAGGACTCAACTGATGACTGATTAGATTCCACTAATCTCATCCTGCTTTGATCAAAGGCTCCTTGAGTCTCTCATCGAAGAGATTGCATGGATAACAATCCTTTTACCAGGAATGACGATTCCTTGTTGGTCCACTCACCCTTCGTACACCTTCCCCCATACCAGAACCCGTACATGCCATAATGGCATGAATGAGTATGAACCAAAATATGTCTTAATATGCACAAGGAACAATGATGATCTCAGGTCTAAAGATAACAAGCACAACTTCTACTCTGGGATCTATCTTTTGACAAGTAGTAAGATTTCCATAAGATAGTCCGGTGCGGATCAGTCCAGTGTACTCATACCCTGATGAGCACCCTTATCCTTATTAGTGTCTCTACACAAGTGTTTGTGAGATCAACCATCCTCATCAACTGAGCATACATAGGATAAGCTAGTCTTTCTAGATTCATCGATCCCCAAATTGATGGTCCAATGACTAGGAACATTCTAGATTAGGGTTTATAGGAATTAGGTCTCACTGTTATGAACTCCATCATAACCCTAACTCCATTGCCATAATTTATGGGATTCATCATAATCAATAAAAAAATATGACACAGTAGTATATGATGAATCAAATACCTTTATTAATATGAAAGTATGCCATACATTAGCTGGAAGTTTACAAAAAGGCCTCATAATGATTGGCTCTTAGGACACTTTTATCAAACTCCCACTTGCACTAAAGCCAATCGCCCTTGTATTTTATGCCCGTATAATCTAAGTGACGATTTAACTACTGCTTGGCTAAAGCTTTAGTGAATGAGTCTGCTATATTGTTTATTATGTCAACTCATTCAATGACGATATCTTGTCTTTCAATAATATCTCGAACGAGGTGGAACCATCTTAGAATGTGCTTGGACCTGTGATGAGATCTCGGTTCTTAGCTTGTGCAACAGCCCCATTGTTATCACAGTATAATGGCACTAGCTGTTGTACATTTGGAACAATGCCCAATTCCATAATGAATTTCTTCATCTAGACAGTTTCCTTTATGGCTTCACTAGTAGCTATGTACTCTACCTCAGTGACTGAGTCAGCTATGTTGGCTGCTTTTTACTTTTCCAACATACTGTACCACCATTCAGGGTGAAGACATACCCCGATGTGGATTTGCTATCATCTAGATCTGATCGAAAACTAGAATCTGTATAACCTTCTAGTTTCAACTCAGATCCACCATATACTAGAAAAATATCTATAGTCCTTCTTAGGTACTTAAGAATATTTTTCAGCTCTCCAATGATCCTCTCCTAGATCTGCCTGAAACCTGCTCACTATGCCCAAGGCATATGCAACATCAGGTCTGGTACATAACATGGCAAACATTATCGATCCTACAATCGAAGCATAAGGAATCATAGCCATCCTCTCTCTTTCTTCTGATGTCTTAGGAGACATTTTCTTAGAGAGATGTATGCCCTGACTTATTGGTAAGTAACCTTTCTTACTTCCATCCATGTTGAATCTCTTCAACACTAAGTCAATGTACCTGGATTGGGATAAGCCTAGCATCCTCTTGGATCTATCTCTATAGATCCTTATACCCAGTATATAGGATGCTTCTCCCAAATCCTTCATTAAAAACTTTAATGATAGCCAAGTTTTAACCGATTGCAACATTGGGATATCATTCCCAATGATCAATATGTCATACTATACAAACTAAGAAAACAATGGCACTCCCACTTGTCTTCTTATGCACACGGTTCATCCACATTTTTGAGAAAACCAAATTCTTTAATTGTTTCATCAAAATGGATGTTCCAACTCCTCGGCTGCTTGCTTAAGTCCATAAATGGACTTCTTAACTTGCATACCTGGTTGGTCTCCCACTTGAGACAAAACCCCTCTGGCTGTGACATATAGACTTCTTCCTCAAGGTTTCCATTGAGGAAAGTAATCTTTACATCTATTTGCTAGATCTCATAGTTATGGTATGCTGCTATGGCAAGCAGTATCCGAATGGACTTGAGCATGGCTACTGAAGAAAAGGTTTCATCATAGTCTACACCATGTTTTATCTAAAACCTTTTCTACCAGCCTAGCCTTATAAGTCTCAACTTGACCATCTGCTCCAATTTTCTTCTAAAGACCCATTTACACCCTATTGGGTTAATTCCTTCAGGTGGATCTACCAAGGTTCAAACCTGATTGGAATACATGGAGTCCATTTCAGATTTCATGGCACCAAGCCACTTGTTGGAGTCCCTACTCTTGATAGCTTCCGAATAGGTCACAAGATCATCATCCTGTATGATACTGGCTTCATTATCATCCCCGATGATAAAGACATATTTGAGAGGTGCTCCCCGCACCCTCTCTGACCTTCGAAGAGGAGGTAGTATTGTGGTTGTTCTTGATCTATAAGAACCTCTGGTGAGAAACTTCACTTGAAGGCTCATCAGTTTGTTGGTTCTATTCTTCACACAACTCAAGTGAAGAATCAAACATCCTTCTTGGATAAACTCTGTTCCAAGAATGTAGTATGCCTATTGGCAATTATCTTCTGCTCAGTAGCATTATAAAAGAGGTATCCCTTACCTTATTTGGGTAACAACAAACCTACACTTGTTAGCCTTAGCACTTAACTTATGTCCAAAGTTATTCTTGACATAAACATGGCAACTCCAAATCTTTAAGTACTTAAGACTTGGTCTTTTACCATTCCATAACTCAAATGGAGTGCTACTTACTGACTTAGATAGAACCCTGTTTAATATATATGCAGCAGTCTCCAAGGCATGTCCCTTAGAAGGAAATGGGAAGATCTGTGAAGCTCATCATGGACCTCACCATGTCCAATTAAGGTTGCGATTTCTCCCTTTCTGCCACTCTGTTTAATGTGGTGTCAAGGAGGGGTCCATTCGAACTAATGCCTTGAGTGGGGGTATAAGGAGGGGTCCATTCAGAAATAATGCCTTTGTCCTTGAGATGGTTTAAAAAATCACTAGACAAGTATTCCCCTCCTCGATCAGACCGAAGAGCTTTAATATTAAGTCTAGTTTGTCTTTCAACCATACTCTGATATTCTTTGAACTTATTAAAGGCTCCGGACTTGTATTTCATAAGATACATATAACCGAACCTTGATAGATTATTAATAAAAGTGATGAAATAAGAATACTCCTCTGGCCTTAGTTGACATAGGTACAACACATCAGTATGTACAAGACCTAACAATTCAGTTGCCTTTTCTCTATATCCAGTGAATGGAGACTTGGTCATTTTCCTTTGAGGCAAGACTCACAAGTTCCTAATGCTTGAAAATCATCAGGGTCAAAGTAACCCTCTTTGACTAACTTGTTTATCCTTGACTCATATGACCTAACCGGCAATGCCAGAGATATATGATATTGACATTATCTCTTTTTCTTCTTCTTGTCATCTACAAGAAGTATTTCATCATTGAGTACTAAAGTTAGAAGACCATTCACAAAGCACCATGCCCAAATATTGTATTATTATGAAGAATAGAGCAGCCACTACTCTTTACACTTATTTCATATCTTGTTGTAACAACAAGGGTATAGAAAAATGTTTCTTATAATATTTGGTATATAGTAGCATCTTTAAACTATTATGATATTATCCGAAGGTAATAACAGAAGATAGGTGCCCACAGCTTTAGCATATATAGGTTCTCCACTTGCCCTATATAATTTGAAGTCACCTTTCTTCAAATTTCTAATTCTGTGGAGTCCTTGTAAAGATTTACAAATATGTGACCCACATGCGGTATCCAATACCTATGAATTAGAAATAGATTCACTCAATGATAAATTGGTTTGTATCATGTACAAATCCTTAGATGCACCACTTGCATCTAGCTTCATATTTGCAAGACAAGTCTTGCAATCCTTCTTTCAATGCCCAAACATGCTGCAATGGAAACAAGCTTCATCAGCCTTCTTCCTCAACCAGTCCATATAGTTTGAACCGGTTAACTTATTAGCATCCAAGATGCCACTCAGTGATAAGTTTGAAGCCATTATTTTAATATCCTATATTTAATTAAAGAACAATATCAGCAGACCACTCAAGATAACATCCATAACTAGATAAGGACTTTCCATCTAATTATATCTCCCTATTTTCTTCAAATACCATAACCCTCAACTATGGTAAGCGAGAAACCTTTCCTAGTTTCCTTAGTGGGGTGAGATCCTTATTCCTCATGAGTGCCTTGTGTATGCACAACCAACACACATAAGTTCAAAGGTAGGACAACCTTTCCAATTACAATCCGTGCAATTCTCAACAATTATCTTTGCCTTTAAGACACTTATGGCCTTGTGTATGCAACAAACCATAATGTCTTAGTTTAGTTGGACCCTTCATTTCCATATAGTCATGATTGAATAATGTTACCTTATGTATGCACAACAAAGCAACATTTCCAACCATGCCATAAAGTACTAAGTGCACCAAGATAAATCTTATATCAAATCCTAGAGTAGGCCTTGTGTATGCACAACAAACTACTATAGTCTTGACATAAATTTGGCTTAGCATGAAGGAGGGCAAATATAGTATACTTAACCAATTAGCATTACCAAATTAAGATTTAGATATGGCCAAATTGGCCAGGTGAGTGGAAGGGGTGAGCGGGTCCCCCTGTTACTTTTCTTAGACACCAATTAGATTGGCCAGATCAGTCAACGGAACCAATTATAAACCTCATTCCCTTTACCTTCCCAGAACAACTTCCTAGACACCAATCGGCTGATCAAACCCTAATCGGTTTTGCATCATAACTAAGTTTTATACTTTGACTAAATATAATTTTTATGAGGGCTTTGATGGTCTCAAAAACACATTCTAAATACTATCATGATAATTACATTTATAACTACAAGTATAAACATAAACATGATAACTATTTGTAACAAATATAAACATTTTGCATATAACTCTAACATATGCAGAACATTTCATGTCATCAAGACCCTAATATGCAAAACATGACATGATAAATGTAGAATACCATTCACCTCACTCATTCATGGGAATTACCACAATGTTGCACCCCTACATGCCATAGGAAACCCATAGAATGGGCAGAGTGGGCTTTTTACACCCTACTTTACTCCTATGACTGGACGGCTATGGCAACCCCAATCCAGAGCAGTTACTTGGTTCAATCAACATGCATAATTTTATACTTGAAATGATAACATGCATTTCATGAAAAATAGAAATTAAACATATTACCCTAATATGCAAGATTTCATATCAATGCATCAACATGCCTTTTTCATGAAGAAACCAGAAATCTGACATATTAACCCTAATATGCATTTTCATCACAAGATTCTGGTAGAGTCGACACGACAGGGTTTGAGTCGGCTTGGTCACTAGTCGGGTCGACTCGATATGTGAAAATCATGAACTTCAAAAATGATTCATAATTGGTATGCCACAAGGAGGGATCTGATACCACTGATAGGAATTCTCCTAGGATGCTGGGGATCATGCAGCATGCAGAATTGACTTTCAAAATAAAATTTCATAGCATGATACCCTAACATGTATAACATGTATAGAAAACTCTAATTTCCAGGAACCCCGTGTGCAATATCAACTAATGAATTATAAAATAGAGTCAAGAAAAATACCTGGATCACTGAAACCCAACTTTTCCACAAGGTTCACAAGTGCAAACCCTCCAACGGTGATCCACACAAAACTCGGACCAAGGAAGAACTCCTTCTTCAAGTTGCTTGGAGAAGTGAAACTCTTTCGACAGCCTTGGTCTATTGACCACTGTAGGACACCCTGTCCTACTGAAGGGAACTCAAGACACTGCCTAAACCACTTTAGGTTCTAGGACTACCCTCCACTAGGACCCTATAGGCTTATGTCCTAAAACCAAGCCTTGTCCTAGTGTAGAAGAACTTGTCTTGACAAGACAAGTCTTGTCCTAAATCAAGAAGGAGGGAGGGAGAAAGTGTATGACTCTCAGACAGACTCTCAGGAAAATAAAAACACTGATCTCAGAAGACCAAAGAAGAAAAAGTGTTTCTCATTTCATCGTACCCCCTATTTATAATCTCAAATGGGGCATGAAATGCATCCCGACAACACTTATCAGATATGAAATATCATATCTGATAAGACTCTTCGGGAATGGAGAGTCATATCTGTCTTCTTTTACTTACCAGATCAATCCCCATCATGCCATGTGTCAAATACTGGTTTCTGAGATAGGGAGACGCCTCTTCTAATCTGAAATAATGCGAGACTTGAAGAGTTTTCAGTGGCAGAAGGACTCTGCCCTCTATTGTGTGCGCGCATATGAAGAGGTGCAACTCTTCATGTGCGCGCCACCTTTCTCACCTCTTCAAGCCATCCCATTCAAACTTTAAACCAGTCTTTTGACTTGAAAAGGCATGAGGATTGAGCTAAGAGGCGCCTTCCTAATGAATCTCCAAGAGTCTCATCTGTAGAAGGACTCTTAGTCCATTTGCGCACCATACTTTCTCCTGGGTGCGCCAAAAGGCGTAATAGTCTTTCCCTTTCCATTTAGTCTGCCCAAAATATCAAATTGACTTAGTCAAACATATGCCATATGGGTGTCATTAGAAAGGGCATCGGATAAGCTTTTTGACTATATCTTTTATTTTCAGATCAGAGGTCTGTAGCTCCTTCTGTACTTTTTTGAAGTTAAGGTGTCATTTTGGTACCAAGAGTCCCATGCCATTGGGACTCTTCATATATGGTGCCTAACATGCCCAAAAATCCAAATAAAAATCAGAACAAGCTCTGATTTGGCTAGCCCCACTTAGGACTCAACCTAATTTAGGTTTTCCATAATTAGGTTAGCCTAATTAGCAAGCAACCGAGCCCAATCCAATTGGGTTAGGAGTTAGATTAGCCTACATATGCTAGTATGCATCTGGCTAACCAATTAGGATCCTATGACCCTAATTAAATCATGAATGACTTCCTTGGCCAATTCTCTATTGTGTGTGATCCATTGAGTTCCACATCTAGCTAGCAGTAGGTTTAGGTATGAGTCGATTCGATCCGATTGAACCCGATTCACCTAATTATGTCAAATTGGTTCACCTAATTGTCCAATTCGAATCACACATCGAATTGACTCATGAAACTAAATCAATTGGTTCATGAAAACCTTTAAGATAAGATTGACATCTAGCAACATGTCATGCCTACTTGGAAGCTGATAAATGTGATTGAAAATATCAAAATATCCTTCAGAGTAAGTTACCGTGCAATTCAATCTTTTGATCTCCCAATATCCCGATTAAGTGATAGGTATGGATATATGTCAAACCCTAACACTTAATCATATCGAGTCTCAGCTCGATCATAAGGACTCAACTAATGACTGATTAGATTCCACTAATCTCATCCTGCTTTGATCAAAGGCTCCTTGAGTCTCTCATCGAAGAGATTGCATGGGATAACAATTTCTCTTACCAGGAATGATAGATTCCTTGTTGGTCCACTCACATCCTTGTACACCTTCCACCATACCTAGAACACCCGTACATGTTGTAATGGCATGAATGAGTGAACCAAAGATCACATGCACAACTTTTACTCTGGGATCTATCTTTTGACAAGTAGTAAGACTTCCATAAGATAGTCCCGGTATGGATCAGTCCAGTGTACTCATACCCTGATGAGCACCCTTATCCTTGTATTATTATCTCTACATAAGTGGTTATGAGATTAACCACTCTCATCAACTGAGCATACATAGGATAAGCTAGTCTTTCCAGATTTATCGATCCCCGAATCAATGGTCCAACGACTAGGAACATTCTAGATTAGGGTTTATAAAAATTATGTCTCACTATTATGAACTCCATCATAACCCTAACTCCATTGCCCTAATTTATAGGGTTCATCATAATCAATAAGAAAATATGACACAGTAGTATATGATGAATCAAATGCCTTTTTTAATATGAAAGTATGTCATACATGAGCTGGAAGTTTACAAAAAGGCCTTCATAATGATTGGCTCTTAGGGCACTTTTCTATCACAAGGTCCACTTGAGAATTTACTATAATCTCAACCAATTATAGCCGATCAGTTTTCTAGGCTTACTAATCAAAACCGACTTGTTTTCACAAGGCTCACAAGTCAAAACCTCACTTGGGTTTTCGGGCTTACCATGAACCTAATTGGTTTTAAGGCTCACCAACAACCTCTCTTAGTTTTGCGGGCTAACCAAGAACCTAGTTGGTTTTCAAGGTAACCAACAACCTCCTTGGTTTTCCAATAGGCTAACCAGAAACCTTTACAACAAGAATAAGTTTGAAGCAAAGAAACAATGAAAGCTTTCAAATAAAAGCGAATATCTTTTTGAAGCTTTGTTGTAGTGCTGCCTTCAACTTGATGAAGCTTTAATAAATGCTCAAGAAGGTTGAACTTGAATGCTCTTGAATACTTGAAGACTTCTTTTTGCTTGAAGGTAGTTGCTCTCAATGAATAGTCGTGAATGCACTTGCTTTTTTCTTTCTCTTGGTGTTCCTCTCTTAATCCTCTTGATTCTACTTGTGTTTAGATTTGATTTAAATCATTTTAAAAACCTTTCCAAGGCCTCAAAGTCAGTTTATAGCCATTAGACATGAAAAACTAGCCTTTGGGAGCTAAGAGGGGCAAGTTCTATGTTTGAAAGACTAGCCATTACTATTTCCAGAACTCCAAGTATCGACACTTCAAGCTATGAGTCGACACTTAGGGTTGACACTTGCATTCCATGAGTAGACACCTAGTTCAAATATCTTCAATGAAGCTCTATGGAATTCTCAAATGAGTCAACACTTCCACTGATGAGTCGATACTTTGAGTCGACACTTGACATCCATGTGTCCACACTTCAGGCAAGTCTTCAACTTTAGCAAGTTCTGTAACAAAAAAGTCTCAGGCGATGAGCCGATCCTTGAGTCGACAACTTGAGTCGACACTTGACTAGCATGAGTCGATACTTCAGTCGTGCCATCTGAAACTCTTTCTGCATACCAGCTTGAGTCAATACTTCCACTGTCATGAGTCGACACTTGGGTTATGAGTCAATACTTTGAGTCAACACTTGACTAAGATTTCTTCAAAAATAACTGAACTTCTGTTGAAACCAAATTGTGTTGAACTCTTGTATCTTTTCAAGCATTCTTCAACTACCAAAGTCCACTTTAAACTGATCTTTCATCCATAGTTGGAACTTTTATTATTTGACAATCAATCAAATTTTGTTGAATTGATGAGCACCTTTTTCTATAAAAATATACTTCAAAGAAATAGTTAGTACTCAACTTATACTTAAGCATTTTGTTTATCATCAAAGTCAATAATTGAGTCAATAGAAGGGAGCTAGACGGGAGGTCGCTGAAAAAGTAGCCCTATGGGGAAACCTCAAGACCCACAGGCCTGGAGCAACACCGAACCTCTAGACAGGTTCGAAGCCAAAGAGTACCCCCATCTAGGAAGAAAGATATACTCCTCTCCTTGCCACAAGGTCCAAGATCCTCATGGAGATTGAGGGCGAGCGCTACTTGCACCATCCTCCCCGCTAAGGCTGTCTGGTGGTCGTAACAAGTCGAAGTACTGTCAGTTCCACCACGACCATGACCATGACACCGAGGAATGCCATCACTTAAAGGAAGATCGAGGATCTAATAAGAATAGGCTACCTCAATAAATTCATGGGGGGCAAAGCTCCAGCAGAGCCCCAAGTGCATGCGGCTCACCCTCTTGTTGACAAACGACCTACCAAGAAGCTTGTGGGCATGATATCCTGGGGGATAGAGCATGCCTCGAAGAGGACCAGAACGGGGAATGATCTGAGAATGTACTCCCCTTTACAAGGGAAAGGGAAACTAGGAGGGAAAATAAATAATGATAATTGTGTTATCGAGATGACGATAGCAAAGCATCCTATAAAACAAATTATGGTCGATAGTGAAAGTTTGACTGATGTCCTTTTCTATGATGCCTTCTCCAAGATAAATTTGTCTCCTACACAGTTGAAGTCGGTGCACACTCCCCTCATCGATTTTATCAGAGATTCAGTAGGGGTTGAGGGGGAGATCACTCTCCCAGTCACTTTGGGTCATCACTCCAGCAAAGGATGGTCATGATGACCTTCATGATTGTTAGGCTCTCCTCAGCCTACAACGTGATTCTCGACCACCCTGAGCTCAATTTACTTGAAACGGTCATATCAACGAAGCAACTCCTAGTTCAATTCCCAACCCCTTATGCATGGGTGAGATGCAAAGGACCCCCCAGCCGGTTTAGCATTGCTTGCAGGTAGTTCCCGGTGCTAGAAACAATGAGAAGACCTTGTCATCGAAGAGCTGGACCAAAGAGTTCAGGATGTCAGGGGTGGCCCGGTCGAGCACCTACTATCATACCCTCTTAGTTTGGACCCATTGAAGATGGTACAGATAAGAGCTTAGCTGTAGGAGGATGAGAAGGCTCACTTGCTAAGCTCTTCTAGACGAATGCGGACATCTTCGCCTAGACCATGGCAAACATGCCAGGAATCCCTCCTGACATCATCACTCATAAGCTGAACATCGACCCGAAGTGCCGCCCAGTCTGGCAGAAGAAAAGGAGCTTCATCCTAGAAAGACAGAGGACAGTCAATGAGAAGGTGGAAAAGCTCCTCGCGACCGGCTTCATTCGCAAGGTCCAATACCTCAACTGGTTGATGAACATAGTCATGGTCAAGAAGGCTAATGAAAAGCGGAGGATCTGTGTAGACTACACTGACCTCAATTGAGCCTGTTCAAAGATAGCTTCCCCCTTCCAAAAATTGATTTGCTAGTGGATTCTACATCAGGGCACCGCCTACTCAACTTCATGGATGCATTTTCTAGGTACAACCAGATCCAAATGCACCTAGAAGATGAAGAGCACACTGCCTTCATCACATATCGAGGGATGTACTGCTACAAGACAATGCCGTTCAGTCTGAAGAACACTGGAAATACATACCAGCATTTGATCAATAAGGTCTTCAAAGACCAAATTGGTTGTAACATGCAAGTTTATATGGACAACAAGCTTGTTATGAGTAAGCTAGAGTCGGACCATGTTGCGGACCTTGTAGAAGCTTTCCACAACTTCGTCTCCATCAAATGAAATTGAACCCAACTAAGTGCACCTTCAGCATGGCAGCCGGAATGTTTTTGGGCTTCATGGTTAGTTAGAGAGAGATCGAACCAACCTAGAGAAGGTCCAGGGGATCATCGACATGGAATATCCTACCTTGAAGAAGCAGGTCCAGTGCCTAACCTACCGGATTGTAGCCCTGAGCTGATTCATTTTGCACTTTGCTGACCACTACCTACCTTTCTTCAAGGTGTTATGCAAGGTGCATGTCTTTGCCTAGATGAAAGAATGTCGAGAAGCCTTCGAGGAGTTGAAGTTCCTGGCATCGCCACCACTGCTCTCCAGACAGGAGGACAGGGAAGAACTCATATATTTGGCAGTCTCCCCAGGGGATGTTAGTTCAGTGCTTGTTCGCACGGATAGAGATGGAGTTTAGAAGCGGTGTACTACTCAAGCAAGCTCCTCTGGGATGCAGAGACTAGGTACACCCGCTCTGAAAAACTAATTTTGCACTCATTATGTATGCTCAACATCTCAAGCCATACTTCCAAGCCCACTCAATCATGGTCTTAATCGAGCAGCCACTGAGGGCCATACTCAGCCATCCAAATACATCTGGGCATTTGTTTAATAGGCATTGAAGCTCAATGGGTTCGACATCACCTACCATCTGAGGCCATCCCAAAAGGCATAGCTGCTGGCCAATTTCCTGGTCGAATGCACCAGCATGGGTGAAGAGCCGGAGAAGGCTTCCCCAGAGCACCAAGCAAAATCACCGTTTGATGAGATGGTTTGGGTCCTCTATGTGGATGGCACATCCAATGCAGGAGAAAGTGGAGCTGACCTCATCCTTGCCAATCATGATGGGGTTGTGGCTGAATGCGCACTACACTTCCTGTTCAAAGCTACCAACAACTAGGCCAAATATGAAGCACTCCTCATGGGACTGAGAATGTCCTGCGAGTTGGGTGTATCTAACCTAAGGATCTTTACCGACTTGCAACTGGTAACTGGTTAGGTCTCGAGAGAGTTTGAAGCCCGAGACCCTTAGATGGCGAGGTACCTAGAGCGGGTATGCTTAAGTATAGCAAGTTTCCGATGCTTCCGCATCATCCACATTCCTCATGGAGAAATGCCCGTTTCGATGCCCTTCTAGACTTGCAACTCTATTGGACTCATTGTTGGGACACGCCTACATTGAATACTGCAGGCTCCCCATTATGAAGTGCCTGGTGAGGTCCAGCAAGTCATCCCTAAACCTAGCTAGAGACCGCTATATTAGATACATCATCGATGGCATCCTGCCCAAGGATCGAACAGAGGCCAGCCTCCTCAAGAAGAAGGCTGCATGCTTTGTGTAGATGGATGGGCAACTCTATCGAAGGTCCCATTCCTACCCACTTTTGAAGTGCTTGAGATCTTTGGAGGCAGCCTTTGTGCTCTAGGAGATACATGAAGGCCTCTACGGGAACCATATGGGGGCAGGATACTGGCGTACAAAGCCCTCCACCAAGGATATTACTAGGAGACCATGAGGGAAGACGTGGTTGACTTCGTAAAGAGGTGTAACCGCTACTAATGGCACGCCTACATACAGCATCAATCGGCTGCACCGCTTTTCCAACTCTCCGCTCCCGGCCATTCGCTTAGTGGGGGATGGACATCTTGGGCCCCTTTCCCCCTACAAATGGACAATGAAGATACCTTATAGTGGCCATCGACTACTTCACTAAGTGGATCAAGGCCGAGCCATTGCATGAATTACTGAAGCAAGGACCAGATCTTTTCTCTGAAAGTCAATCATTTACCATTTTGGGCTTCCCACTCCATCATCACTGACAACGGACGACAGCTTAACAACCAAGCATTTGAGAAATTCTGTACTGATCTCAACATCCACCATCGCTTCACCTCGGTGGCTCACCCCTGGACTAATGGGGAGACCGACGTGACCAACCGAACCATCCTTTAAGGACTCCGAACCAAGCTAGACCAGGCCAAGGGCCAATGGACCGAGAACTCCCCAGTGTTATTTGGGCCTACCACACCATGCCCAGGATGGCGACAAGTGAGACACCCCTTCAATCTCGTCTTCGGTATTGAGGCTATGATTCTGGTGGACCTAGGTCTGCCCACACTTTAGGTAGAGCAATATGATGAAGCTGAGAATCCGACCTGCCTTCTACTTAACTTGGACCTCTTGAAAGATACAAGAGACAAAGCCTGGCTTTGCATGGTGGCCTATAGATAATGGGCAGCCTAGTACTACGATTCTCATGTGAAGTCAAAGGCCTTCCATCGAGGTGACCTGGTTCTATGGTGGGCTGAAGTCTCACAGCCTGGAGAATGTGGCAAGCTCTCCTCCAACTAAGAAGGCCCTTACAAGGTAGTCAAGGCCCTTCCTCATGAAGCTTACTACCTTGTTGGACTCGATGGAATCCAATTTTTATGAACTTGGAATGCCAGCAACCTGAGGATATACTACCAATAGTGTAAGATTTCCTTTCATTAATGAAAAGTTTCTTTTTGGTGCAACACTATTTTCACCTATGCAGGAACTTCACCCTTTGGATTCTCAGTCTGGCAATGGAAAGCCAAGAAAATCCAGAAGCCCGCACCCTAAAGCCGGAAAACTTCAAAGCCCCATACTCTAAAGCTGGGAAACTTTGAGAACCCGCACTCTAAAGCCGGGAAACTCAAGAAGCCCTGCACTTTAAAGCTAGGAAACTCTAGAAGCCCTACACTCCAAAGTTGGGAAGCTCTAGAAGCCCTGCACTCGAAAGCTGAGAAACTCCAGAAGCCTTGCACTCAAAAGTCGGGAAACTCTAGAAGCCCTGCACTCAAAAGTTGGAAAAATCTAGAGCCTCCCACTCTACCCGTCGGACTCCTAGTTCAGCGATGGAAAGCTGGGAAAACAGAAGCCTCACACTAAAAGTGGGAAACTCCAGAAGGCCCATACTCTGCCTGTCAGACTCCAGTTTGGTGGATGGAAAGCCGGAAAACTCCAGAAGCCCTGCACTCAAAAGTTGGAAAACTCCAGAAACCCGCACTCTACCTGTCAAACTTCTAGTTCAGTGGTAGCAAGTCGGGAGACTTCGGAAGCCCGCACTTATCCGTCGGACCCCCCGATTCGACGATGGCAAGCCAGGAAACATCAAAGACCCACACTCTATTCGTTGGACTCCCATTCAGGTGACAGCATGACTGAGATTCCTTTGGCCCTGCACCAACTTACAAGTTTCTTGGTTCGACAGAGATAGCTTGCAGAAACTCCAAGTTCTCTTTAGTAACTTACCAGTCTTTGAAATTTGGTAGTGAGAACCAGAGTTTTAGAAGCCTTAAGGGGTTGGCCACCTCAGCGAGCCTCTCAGCACAGTGAAGGTAATTTGGGGAATCCCTAAGTTCCCTTCGGTCACCTGCTAACACTAGGGGATTACTAGGAAGGACCAAAACTTGGGAAGCCTTTAGATGGGTGATCACAGTGAAGATCCATGCCTATACAAAAAAAAAGGGAAAAAGAAGTGGACAACTAAGTGAAGAAACAAATATTTCATTAAAAGAAATAAAATTGTTTACAATAAAAGGGACCCCCGATAGGCCAGGTGGTCTCCAAAAAATTCCCAAGTATAGGAGTCAAAAAAAAAAGAAAGACAAGGAAGCTCGGGGAGACGCCACAGGCTCCTTGCCAGGACACTAGGGGACCTCACCGACGTTCTCTTGGCTCTGCCTATCCCGGTGTTGCTCGATGGTGGTGATGCTACCTCGGCCTCTTCAGTTGGAGCCTCCACCCCCTCGCTACCGTTACCGAGGAGATCCGATATAATGGCCTCCAGGTCCCAGTCTGGATATGCCTAGGCCACCTTTAACTTGCAGTCGATGAACCCTTTGATGAAGGAGTCCATGATTGCCTCCTGGACCTCCTCCACGAACTCGCCGAAGCCTTGAACTTTGGCACCGCCTCTGTCACTTCCTTCTTGGCAACCTCCATCAGGGTGATGGCTGCCCCCGCCTTCTCCTCCACCGCCGACATCCCTCCCATCACAGCCTCTAGCCAAACTTGGAGGGTCTGGGTCAATCCCTCCACGTGGGCCACCTCTTCGATGGACTCCTTCGCTTGGTGAGTGGCCTTGTTCTTCTCGGCTGCAAGGGATGCCTCTAGATCCTTGGGCCGCTTCTCAACTCTGGCCGCTGCATCCTTCACAGCGGCCACTTCTGAACGAAGGACCCTTGCCCGCTCCAATGTTTGGACTCTCTCTATCTATGCTCGAGCCTCAGCATCGAGCGCCTCTAGATGCCCCTTCTCCGGGGCCTCCTACTTGGCGAGTTGAGAAGTCCTGGATAACGATGATGTTAGTGGTGTTCTATAGCAACAAAAGTGTTAGAAAAAAAAATATACAAAAAAATGTTGAAAGTTTACTGTGAAGAGCTGGGGTAGAATGCCTGTGATGATGGCTATTAGCTATTTGCCGCTTCTCACTCGATGATCGCAGGGCTAGATGGCGAACTCATCATTTGCTCGACCAGCTCGAGGTCCTGGGTAACCGTCGCATTCGATGGCACCGCGATTGACACCCCTTCACCCCAAGTCTCGCTATGGCAGGAGTCATCACTAGCGTTAGGGTAGGAGACTGCACAGGCATCTTGGCCACCGGTGGTGTGGTTGCCACCTCTGTTGCTTGGGGTGCTGCCGGTCACCTCTCCGTCACCACCTCATCTTCCACTCCGACCACTTTCGGGGTCTCCGTGGGAGCAGCTGCCGACCCGCCCGGGTAGTCATGTCGGGCGCATGGGCTGAGGGTTGGGCTTGCACCCCAGATGCAGCAGGAGCCAACCCGATTCTCCTTCTCTCCGAGCCGGATGAGGAGCCTACCCTGGGCCCCTATCCAAAGTCATCCCGGCCTTCTTCGGTGGCTCCTCCCTGGGCCAGGGGGATGCGTTTCTCTTTCAGGACATCTCCCGAATCTACTCCATAGAGAACTTCATGCCTGCAGAGAAAGAAGAATACCAATTAGTCTCAAAGTCAAGAAAAATCCATGCAAAGAATAGAAATGTGATTATGGTGCTCACTAGGGCATGTATCGGGCTGACCCCGGCATCGAACAGGTTTTGCTCGACCAGCAGGTCCTGAAGGGGAGGAATCTAGAAGGTGACTAGTTGATTGTACACCTCGCGGTTTGCAGCCTCTACTTGGGTGTTGTGGTTCGAGGACCGGTCTGGGTCACTCCAGATCCAATCGACCCCTTCAACCAAGGCAAAGAGATATCTACTCTTCCATTCCTTGATGGAAGAAAGGAGTTCGAATTTGATGGCCCCCAGGCGGGGGAACAAGACCCACCACCCTTCATCAGACGGGTGGCATTTCAAGGTAAAGAGTGCCCTGAAAAGAAAAAATGGGCAACGATCCTGTGAAAGTGGCAGAGAATGGTAAAAACGAGATAACCCTAACAGCATTAGGGGTAAGATGGGCTGGAACTAAGTGAAAATTATTAAGGAAAGAAAGGAAGAATGGATGTAGAGGCAAACGAAGGCCCCTAGGAAGAAGTCCTCATACAGGACAATCCGGCCTGGGCCACTGAAGGTGACCCACTCCCCGATCCTAGATTGAAGCTGGATAGAGTCCAAGATTTGTAAGTATCTCGGAGCTGAGAGAGGTCCTCCGTGGTCATCACCAAGGTGATGCAGAGGGACCAACCATACCAGGAGGACAGAAGGAGTAGCAGTAGGAGGAGTAGCAGCAGGAGCAGAAGAAGCCGTAGGAGTGAAAGAAGGAGGAGGTACCTTAGGTAGGCCTATGACGATCCCCGTCGGCTGGGAATCCCTACGAATAATAAAGGGATGATGAGGGACAAACTCTAGACTGATGCATGACATGAAAGGGATGAACATAAAGAAGAAAAATAGATTAAAGAGAGTAATATTTTTTTTTTGATTTTTATTTGTTTTGTTCCCGAAAGAAAGCAAGACTAGGTTAGGGTTTTCATGTAACAGCTAGAATTCTACTCGCATGTTAGAAACGATCAAAGAGAAAAAGAAAAAGGATCCTAGGGTTGAGAAACACCTATAAGACATGCTTCAAAATTCAATAAAATAGACTAAAAGAAAAGGAAGGGATTTACATACCTAGCAATGACTTGTTGATGTCGTAGAAGAGATCTCGCACCTCAGATCAGCACCTGGATGACAAAGTCTCTTCTCTGCGAGTCCGTTGGCTTTTTATCAGTTGATTTCTGGGGCAAGGAAGACTTCATCCAAAGGGCATGGCACTGGAGGGATCCTGAAACATTAATAGTTAGGGTTGAAGGTGATAGAAAAAATATCAAACAGGAACTAGGAGGTAGAAGAAGGGAGGAAGTTATTTGCTACTTGTGGCCTGGACTCTTAATGGTGGACATCCTTGGATTGAGGATGGTGGATGGTTTTATAGATGGGTTGCACCTCATGTGCTCTCCTTGCAGAGCAAATATGGGCCTCTCACCCTCTCCCTCATGGAGCATCAATGCATAAACAAGCATGAGAATTGGAAGAAAAACACATAATCTCACTCATTCAATCATTCATTTATTCATTCATTAGTTACAAAAGGATGGAGGGGTGGGATATTTATAGACCAACCAACCCTTTCCCTGTCAAAATAGGAGTACACAGTATGAATAGGATTAGGAGAACAAAGTTGAGTAGAATAAGGAGTACATAGTTTGAATAGAATTGGTAGACTGAAATCCTTGCAGGACTTGGATATTAACTCTTTCTTGGACTTGGATGCTTTGACTTTTCTCCATGTGCTTGGACTAGGCTTGGACTGGGCTTGGACTGGTTGACTCCTTACTGGGCTGGGAGGTTTGACTTTTCCACTTCCTGGTGGGCTTGGACTGGGGCACCCTTCATGTGGACTTTGACTGGGGCTGGGTGCCAAATGCAAGTGGGCTTGGATGGGGTGCCATGCATGAGTGGGCTTGGGGTGCCAAGTGGGCCTGGGGTGGGCGCCAGTTAGTTGTGGACCTATTGCGCTATGAGTGGAGGCCTAGGCACCATAAGGGGAGGCCTGGGGTGCCACTTCTTCTTAGGCTTGGGCAGCAACTTGGGCGCCATTCCATGTAAGCTTAGGTGTTGATTTCAAGTGGACTTGGGTGCCTGAATGGCAGTCCAGGTGCATGAACTGGGATGGCTTGAGTGGGGGTGGTCAGTGGTTCTCCCCTTGTACATGTCTTGATTGAAAATCTAAAATTACAGAACTCAATTTACTGGAATGAAACACAACTGGACTCAACTCACTTGACCAAGTGGACTCAATTGACTCAATTGATTCCAATTATTACAGGACTCAATGTTTATTTCAGGACTCAATGGACTCAACACAAGACAGACTATCCACACATGAATTAGAGAACAAAATTTGAATCTTGGAATTATTGTCTGCTCCTAATGTCCTCATCAATTCTCGAGGAACTTGACCCTGTCGAGCAAGGGTCAATCTTGCTCCAGTACTGCTCCAACAGGTCTGGGTTGAGGTGTTGCGGATCCTCTCGAGTGATGCATGAGGCCTTAGATTCTGGTCTACCTTGCCAACGAAGCAAGTGACATGGAAGCTTTTGATCCGGGTACTAATGGCTTGGTCGTCTAGGATACACTCAATCATTTTCTTTCTTCACAGGCTAATTTGATGGTGGACATTCAGGGTTGGGTTCATTCTCAAAGAAAGGGTTAGGTTCAAAATGCTCACTCGGTATCATTGCTGGCTCCCTATACTCAACTAAGTTTGAGATATTGAAGGTTGAGCTTAATGCCTAATTTGGTGGTAACTCAAGCATTAGGTCCAACTTTCTTTATCACTTTGATGGATCCAGCTTCACGGGTATATAGCCTAATCATTACAAGATCTCCCTAGCAAACTCTTGGACTCTTTTGAGAATTAACCATGTTTTTATAAAAAATATTGCTCACATTAATCTTATGATTAATTCCTCATGCAGATCTCTAACCATGTAGTGCAAATGATGTAGACTAATGCCTCATGCAAGCAAATGACTCGTACCAACATGCAGGCAAGTGACTCATACCAACATGCAGTGTAAACAACGCATACCAATACCTAGTGGACTACGGACTCGACTAAATCCTAAACTACAACTGGGTTTGACCCTTGGTAAGGTGGGTGACATGCAGATGAAAACTTGGCATGCACTCCTAACAGATTCCATAGGGTCCTCCAGAAATAGGATGCAAACCTAACATACTCAATGATTGTATGCAACATGCTAATCTCTACAAAATGCAATCGAATGGTTAGAGAAACATAAGAAGCTTCAAGAAAGGGCAAAAAATAAGAGATGGATTTAGGGTTAGCCTGGTAGGGTAGGAAATAAGGAGAGGGTTCAGGGTCGATCAGATAGAGTAGGATATAAGAAGAGGTTTCAGGGATTAGTCCTACACTAATGAGGTTGACCTTACAGGTTTGGTGTACATCTACAGGGTCTACCTTATGGAAGAATGGGTCATTAATTTCAGGAAGAAGTCTTCAATTAAGGTCAAAGAAGTGACTTCATCCTGAGGGTTCTGATTTAAAGAAATCAGGTTCTTAATAAATTCCTCGGGTTCTTGAATTTTAGGACTAGACTCTATAATTGGGTTCTCTTCTAATGTCTCTTCAGGTAAAGTTCTAGCAACAGTATCTTGGTTTCTTCCTTTAACTATTCTTCCACTACAGCTTCAGTCTGGGTGTGGTCAGGGTCAACTAACTCTAGGTTGGCTTCAGTCTGGGTATAGTCAGGGTCAACTAATTCTATGTTGGCTTTAGTTTGGATATGGTCAGGGTCAACTAACTCTGGGTCAGCCATATGTATCTCCTCTTCTCCCTCATACTCATCCACTAAGTTCACCTCAGCTTCATACACTTCCACTTCAATATCATCCTTGTGAACTAATGGGGTGGTAGGAGGGGGTCGGCTAAGGGAAAACTGACTAGTGTTTGGGGTAGTAAAGGTGGGTCGACTAAGGGGTACCTGACTAATACTTGGCTTGCACTCGGGGGTGGTAGGGGTGAGTCGACTAAGGGGATGTGGACTAATACTGGGCTCATATCTAGGATACTAATCTTATGAGGTTTAGGTCGATTGACTATGGGTTCCTTCTGCTCATAGGTCATGGGTTCAGACCAATGGGTTATGGGTCTCTAGGGCTCATTGGACATGGGCTCAGATCTATGGGTTATGGATCTCTTGGGCTCATAGGACATGGGCTCAAATCTATAGGTTATGGGTTCCTTGGGCTTATAGGACATGGGTACATAGGATCTGAGCTCAGAGGATCTAGGTGCATAGGAGCTAGGTTCATAGGATCTGGGTGCATAGGAGCTAGGTCATAGGATCTTGGTAGGTACTTTTTTCTAAGTTTGCTTTTCATGGCTCTCTAGGTAATGATGGGTATTTCTCCCTCTTGTCTAGTCATTCTCTTAAACTTATCCCAGTATATCCTAGCCTGGCGAACTAACTAAATTTAGCAAATTTGAACTAACTTCCTTCAGACATTTGTTCATTCCTAAAATACAGATCCATATTTCTTTCCCAAACAAGATAATCCTCAAGATCAAGATCACCACCAAATTTAGGTGCTTCTATCCTGATGTACCTAGCGGCTCTCTTATTATCATTGGGTCTCCTTACACTAAGATCCCACATTAGGTCAGGGTGTGGGGCTCTCCTAGAGTTGGGTTCCCAAGTAGGGTCAGGGTGTAGGGGTCTCCTAGGTTTGGGTTCCTAGATTGGGTCATGGTGTGGGGGTCTCCTAGGGTTGGGTTCCCAGGTTGGGTCAGGGTGTGGAGGTCTCCTAGGATTGGGTTCTCCAATTGGGTCATGGTGTGGGGGTCTCCTAGGGTTGGAAGGTGTAGGGAAAGGTGACTCAATTTTGGGTCTAGTATGGGTCCTACGGGTTCTCTCTAGGGTTCCAAACCGGTCATCTAACTAGTCAAACCTATTACATAGTTGGGTGCTCATTGGATAAACTGTTCCGTAAAGGTCCTCAAAAAGGTTTCATAATTGGACTCCATGGTTAGGCTAGGTTGGGTTTGAGACTATTGGTGGGGTTAGACTCTTAATCTAGAGGTCATGCAATCAAGCACACAAGTGTTATATGTTCTAGGATTTGCTAGACCTAGAGCCCAAGTAGAGTGTGTCAACTCAACTTACACCCAACTCAACAATTAATCCTTCCACTAGCCAAGTAAGAGGTGGCGTAGTGGGAAGCTCCCCCTACTTGTCACAGGGTCTTAATTAAAAATCACCAGTCCACTTAGAACATTTGCCTCTGGACCTCTAGCCTTAGACACTAGCTTCCAGTAATAATTGGAGGGTTAAGTGCACTAGTGTTCTCACAAGACTCAGACCCGACCTGTTAGTGTCCTTAAATTAATTAAGTTTTTACTTGATTTATTAGGCTTGGGTTCGAATGCAGAGTAGTTGTTTTGGCTAAAGAAAGGTAATGACATCATTCCCTCATCTGACATAGCAAAATTACCCTTTAGGTGATTTAGTTATGATGCTAGCACACATAAGCCCTAATGCAATCTAAAAATCAGAAAAATCAGAATTTTTTTTTTTTTGGTATTTTATGCAGATGACAGTTAATTTCAGTTAATTAATCTGCAAGAAAAGAGGCTTGGGTTTGAGGAGTGTGATGGTTTATTAGGTTCAGCCCTAAACTAAGCATGCAGAAATTGCAGAAATAAGTTTTTTTTTTTGTTCTATTTTTCAGTTTTTTTCATTCTATTTTTAGAGCATAAAATTATAAAAAAATACATAAAATAAATATTAATTGTATTCTTAATTACTACTAAATATGATATAAAACATAAATGGTTTGATGGTGCAAATCCCTAGGGTATCTAACTAGTTGCAGAATTCAGCAAGACAGAATTTCTGTTAGGATTTTTTGTGATGCAGATTTTAGTTTTTTTTATCTATAAAATTTAACTAAAAATACAGATAAAATAGAGGACTCAACAGATATGACGTGATGTAAATTTCATAGAAAAAGAGTAAAAATTTAATGAGAAATTAGACCTATGTTTAGACTAGTATGCAAAATTCAGCATGCAGAATTATTTTGTTAGGGTTTTTTCTCATGCAGATTTCACCCTGTTTTCACATTAGAAAAAATACAGAAAAATTATAAAAATTAAAGGACTGATTATGTGGATGATTGTTTTCAAAGAATAGAGAAAAATAAATTCATTTAATGGAAAAACAGCCCTATTTTTGATGTATATGCAAATTTCAGCATGCAGAAAATCTAAACTATGATGTGGGAGCATGTCCTAATCTTGCTCTGATACCAAAAATGATGAGGGACGAACTCTAGACTGATGCATGACATAAAAGGGATGAGCATGAAGAATAAAAATAGATTAAAGAGCAATATTTTTTTGATTTTTATTGGTTTTGTTCCCGAAAAAGCAAGACTAGGTTAGGGTTTTCATGTAATAGCTAGAATTCTACCTGCATGTTAGAAACGATCGAAGTGAAAAAGAGAAAGGATCCTAGGATTAAGAAACATGTATAGGACATGCTTCAAAATTCAATAAAATAGACTAAAAGAGAAGGGAAGGGGTTTACATACTTAGCAATGACTTACTTGATGTCATAGAAGAGATCTCACGCCTCGGATCAGTGCCTGGATGACAAAGCCTCTTCCCTATGGATCCATCGACTTTTTATCAGTTGATTTCGGGGGTAAGGAAGACTTCATCCAGAGGGCATGGCACTAGAGGGATCCTGCAAACATTAATAGTTAGGGTTGAAGATGATAGAAAATATCAAACAGGAACTAGGAGGTAGAAGAAGGGAGGAAGTTGTTTGCTGCTGGCGGCCTGGACTCTTGATGGTGGGCATCCTTGGATTGAGGATGGTGGATAGTTTGATAGATGGGGTTGCATCTCTCATGCTCTCCTTGCGGAGCGAATATAGGCCTCTCACCCTCTCCCTCACAGAGCATCAATGCATAAACATGCACGAAAATTGGAAGAAAACATATAATCTCATTCATTCAATCAATCAATCATTCATTCATTAGTTACAAAAGGGTGGAGGGATGGGGTATTTATAGACCAACCAGCCCTTTCCCTGTCAAAATAGGAGTACACAGTATGAATAGGATTAGGAGAACAAAGTTGAGTAGAACGAGTACAGAGTTTGAATAGAATTGGTAGATTGAAATCCTTGTAAGACTTCGACATCAACTCCTTCTTGGACTTGGAAGCTTTAACTTTCTCCATGGACTTGGACTAGTATGAAATTCTTGCCGGGCTTTGACTAGCTTGGACTGTTGACTCCTTGCTGGGCTGGGAGGTTTGACTTTTCCACTCCTTGGTGGGCTTGGATTAGGGCACCCTTCATGTGGACTTTGACTGGGGCTGGGTGCCAAATGCAAGTGGGCTTGGAAGGGGTGCCATGCATTAGTGGGCTTGGGGCACCAAGTGGGCCTGGGGTGGGCGACAGTTAGTTATGGACCTTGGGCACTATGAGTGGAGGCCTGGGTGCCATAAGGGGAGGCCTGGGGTGCTACTTCTTCTTGGACTTGGGCAGCAACTTGGGCGCCATTCCATGTAAGCTTGGGTGCTGATTTCAAGTAGACTTGGGTGCTTGAATGGGGGTCCAGGTGCATGAATTGGGATGGCTTGAGTGGGGGGTGGTTCAGTGGTTCTCCTCTTGTACATGACTTGAAAAACCAAAAATCACAGGACTCGATTTACTAGAATGAAACACAACTGGACTCAACTCACTTGACTAAGTGGACTCAATTGATTCCAATTATTACAGGACTCAATGTTTATTACAGGACTCAATAGACTCAACAACAAGACAGACTACCCAACACATGAATTAGAGAACAAAATTGGAATCTTGGAATTCTTGTCTGCTCCTGATGTCTTCATCTAGGGGGCTTCATCCTCCTCATCGGAGGATGGGGTCCTAGGCTGAGAGGGCCCTGCCTTATGGGGATCTAGGGTAGGTCTGGGTATTTTTCCATTTTTTCTTATTTTCTCAGATTTTTTAATTTTTTCTATTCCCGCTATTCCGACTATCCCCGCTATTCTGATTTTTTCTTGGTTTATCCCGAGTTATCCCGCCTTATTCCATCTCCTGCAACTTCTCCCGTGAGTTTTTGTTAAAAGTTCCGAACCCTAGCCCACCGCCCCTCCGGCCCCAGATCTGGGCCGCCAGCCCTCCGCCGCCCCCGCCGGACAGCCACCGAAGCTCACCGCCCCCGCCCTCGCCGGAGAAGCCACCGCCGCGCCCACGCCCGTGGGAAGCAGAACGGACGTGGAGGCATCTGCCCACCACGGCCCACGACCGTCGCTGCCACCGCCGTCGCTGGCCCGCAGCCTGCCCTCGCCCTGCCGCTGGTGGGGTCCGCCGCCGCCCACGCCCGTGGGAAGACAAACGGACGTGGGAGGCATCCGTCTACCCACGTGCGGCCGTGTGGGCCCCCACCCACCGCCTGACGCCACCGCTGCCACCACCGCTTGTCCGCCGAACACCGTCCCGCCGTTCCCGGCCTCCCCCGCCGTCCACCGACCATTCCCGGTGCCCGCGAGGTCTCCCACGGCCGTGGGAGACCAAACGGCATGCTAGGCATGCCGTGCTAGACCATGTGGCACCTCGCCTGCCCGCCGCTGGCCTCGTCCGCCACCTGCTTCCCGATTGCCAGCCGTGTGCTCCGTCGGACGATCCATCCTCAGCACGGCCATGAGATGGAGTTGCACAGATTTTAGAGCAGCCCATATTTTAATGCAACATGCTTTTCGGATCAGATCATCAAGCCAACACGCTTTCCAGAGTAGATCAGCACCATTTTGATGCAACACAATTTTGATATAATTTATTTTTCTTTTTTAGTTTTCTTAGAGGCTAAGAAACTGAAGGTTTTGGTTTTTCTATATAAAGGCCCCCCTCCCCCTGTAATAAAGGGAGAGAGATTTGATATAGATTTTGGGTTGGTTCCAGTTCTAGTTCTGGGCTGAGGCCCGTTTTCCTTCATTCCCTGCTTTATGCATTATGGGTTCGATGAACACCCTAGTTATCCCCTATCTCGTCTTCTTTATCCCCTCGTGTCCTTCGAGAGACATCCTAGCACATCTATGTGAGAGCCCTGCTGTGTGCATTATGGGTTCGATGAGAGCTCAGGGTAGCTGGTGCTGTGACCCCTTCGGGAGGTAGCTTTATGCTCAGGGTAGCTGGTGCTGTGATCCCTCGGGAGGGTAGCTTTAGGCTTTGACCCCTGACTTTCTATATGCGTCCCCCGCTAGAGTGAGTCTCAGGGCCATGAGTTCCAGTTCCCGATTCCCCATCTCCATCCTTCCTTCACCACATCCACCCAGAAAATTGAAAACAAAAGAGATCAGCTATTTTAGGATTTAGAGTCAGTATGCCCTAGTCCCGGAGGCTTCTTAGCCCTCTCACGGTCCTAGTTTGTTTAGTTGTTTCCCTGTTTTCCAAATAACCAGGTTACATTGATTTTCCGTCCCGCATCACTACCTCACTGGAGTGCCCTGAGTGGAAGCGTCCCCAGTCAGATGGATCCATCCTAAAGCAAAGGTGGGAGGAGATACTAGCAAAGGGAAACCTAGAGACTCTAAAAGAAAACTCCCTCGGCACAAGACGAAGAAGAAGAGGAAGAAGACAAAGAAAAGAAAAACTGACCTGGATGCCTTAGAGAGAAGGGTTGAACTAGGAAAGAAAGGGCTCTGGTTTGTTTGCAAGATCGAAGGTTTGAAAGAGATAGTTTGGAAAAAGTTTTCTTCCTTTTCAAAAATGGCCTGACAGCACCCATGTGTCCTTTTAGTCTTCTCACCACCGGATGCGTGTCACGTGTCGAGATCGACTGAGGATGGTGCCTCAATATGCTAAGAATCACCTCGGGCTCGACATCAATCATCATATTTCCTTGGACCTGCTGACATGGTGTCTCCATATTGGCTCTAGGGCACGATCCACAAATCGTCGATGATCATGGAATTTAATGGTACCGGATATTTGTCCTTTCCATGTCAGTGTCATCATAACTCCGTTTCGAGCACTATGACACGTTGGGACTCGAGAGTGGAGGGCAACTGATACGATGGGATCGCTGATATGGAGGCCTTTCGGATCTAGCTAGCGGCCATGCTGGTAGAAGATGCCACTTGGATACCGCATCCAGAGAGCCCCTTGGCTGAAATGGCTCTCCTGTGATCGAGCCTCGACCAAGGTCATGCCTCGCTTCTTAAGCCCCTCAATCGACGTGGCTACCCCGTGGTTGAGCCTTTGTCGAGGTCATGCCTCGCTTCTTGAGCCCCTTGGCCGGAGTGGCTCCCCCGTGGTCGAGCCTCGATCAAGGTCGTGCCTTACTTCTTGAGATCCTTGGTCGGAGTGGCTCCCCCGCGGTCGAGCCTCGGTCGAGATTGTGCCTTACTTCTCGAGCCCCTTGGTCGAAGTGGCTCCCCCAGGTCGAGCCATGATCGAGGTCATGCCTCGCTTCTTAAGTCCCTTGGCCAGAGTGGCTCCTCCATGGTTGAGCATCGATCATGGTCATGTCTCACTTCTCGAGTCCTTTGGCCGGAGTGGCTCCGTTGTGATCGAGCCTCAGTCGAGGTCATGCCTCATTTCTTGAGCCTCTCAGTCGAAGTGGCTCCCTCATGTTCGAGCCTCGCCAAGGTCGTGCCCTCATTCTTCGAGCCCCTAGGCCAAAGCGGCTCACCTGAGGTCGAGCCCCGGTCGAGGTCAGGCTCCCTCGCTTGAGGACGACCCCCGGTCAAAGTCAACCTCTTCTTCGAGGTCAGGTATGAAATTTTCAAGAAAATGTGGCCTCTCCCACGGCAACAGATGGGAACATCGGTGGGTGATGCCACCACCTTCGCTAGAGCCCTAGCATGGCATGGAAAGGCTGACATGCCTAAGAGGTGGTGGCACGTCGCCTGGAATCTCAGGAAATATGGCACCCCGCCATGGCATGTCAATTGTGACCCCTGCAAGATGACGTTTCACCAGAGCATGCCGCCTACAGAAGAGTGCCTTGCCAGAGAATCAGGTCCTTCAGTCCACTGTCGGCACCACCTAGGGAAGGACACTCTACTCGGGGCACTGCACCACGCTACCTACCATCTGTGCCACCTAGAAGAGGAAGGTTTTGCCAGAAAATTTAGACCCTATAGCACCTGCCTCCGGACTGGTGCTCTGCCAGGTCTCCCCAATAATGGTGAGACGATGCCACAAAGGGCAGTATTCTATCGAAGTGTTAGGACCCACGGTATACCTCATGTACCCACCATGAAAGGGATGTGTACCCCTCCAGGCTCCACTACCACTGTCAATGACAGGCCGTCCCCTCCTTCAGAGTGGGGAAGGAGGGCAGGTTTGTGCCTCATCCACGGGGAAGCACCTAGAGGAGGGCCAAGCCAAAACTCTGCGCCCCGTGTGATGTGGGACGATAATCTGATGTAACCTGGTTATTTGGAAAACAGGGAAACAACTAAACAAACTAGGACCGTGGGAGGGCTAAGAAGCCTCCCGGGACTAGGGCATACTGACTCTAAAATCCTAAGACAGCTGATCTCTTCTGTTTTAAATTTTCTGGGTGGATGTGGCGAAGGAAGGATGGAAGATGGGGGGGAACTGGGAATTGGAACTCATGGCCCTGAGACTCACTCTAGCAGGGGACGCACACAGAATGTCAGGGGTCAAAGCCTAAAGCTACCCTCCTGAGGGATCACAGCACCAGCTACCCTGAGCATAAGCTACCCTCCTGAAGGGGTCACAGCACCAGCTACCCTGAGCTCTCATCGAACCCATAATGCACATAGCAGGGCTCTCATATAGATGCGCTAGGATGACTCTCGAAGGACACGAGGGGATAAAGAAGACGAGATAGGGGAAACTAGGATGCTCATCGCTGAACCTATAGCGCAACGCCTCATACCTAATCGACCCAATAAGAACCCAACAAAAAAGCAGGGAACAAAAGAAAACAGGCCTCAGCTCAGAACCAGAACCGAAACCAATCCAAATATCTATATCAAATCTCTCTGATTATTACAGGAGGAGAGGGGGCCTTTATATAGAAAAACCAAAACCCTCAGTTTCTTAGCCTCTAAGAAAACTAAAAAAGGAAAATAAATTACATCAAAATTCGCATTGCATCAAAAGTGGTGCTGATCTGCTCTGAGAAGCGAGTCAGCTTAATGATCTGGTCCAGAAAGCATGCTACTCTGAAAATGGGACTGCTCTGAAATCCATGCAAACACCAACACACGGTTGTGGAAGGGAAGAACGGTCTCACAGGGCACCAGCGGACGACCGGAAGTGGGTGGCGGACGGGCCGGCGGATGGCTGGCGGCGGGCTGTGGGCGAGACGTGCAAGAATGGCAAGGCATGCCCTGGGGCGTGCCGTTTGGTCTCCCACGACCGTGGGAGACCTCAGGGCGCCGGTGTGACCGATGGACGGCGGGGAAGGCCGGGGATGGCGAGATGGTGGCCGACGGACGTGCGGGCGGCGGCGGCAATGGCGGCGGTGGTGCATGGGTGCACGTGGGCGGACGAACGCCTCCAGCGTCCGTTCGTCTTCCCACGGGCGTGGGCGGCGGCGGAACCCACCGGCGGCCGGGCAAGGGCCGGCGGGCGCGGGGAACGGCTGCGGGCAGCAGGCCGACGGTGGCGGCCGTGGGCCGTGGTAGGCGGACGCCTCCGCGTCCGTTCGTCTTCCTACGGGCGTGGGGCGATGGCTTTGCGGGCGATGGCGGGGCCGGCGAGCGCCGGTGGCAGTCCGGCGGTGGCAGCCGGGGGTCGGGCGGCCCGGATCTGGGACCGGTGGGGTGGAGGCTAGGGTTTGAAATTCTTTTAAAACCACGGGAGAAAGACAGTGAAGATGGAATAAAACTGGAATAAGGTGAGAATAAGATCGGGATAAAACTGGAATAGAGGGAATAGGTAGAGTAGCATGAATAAGTAAAAATTAAAAGAATATGAAAAAATAAGAAAAAATATAGAAAATACCCGAACCTGCCCTGGATCCCCGTCATTCTCCTCGATCGCAAAGAACTCGACTCCGTTGAGTTCAAAAAATGGAGCACACCCAAAATCCACAACTAGCTTTGATACCAAAATTGATACGGACGAAAAAAATCGATATAACCTGGTTATTTGGAAAACAGGGAAACAACTAAACGAACAAGGACTGTGGGAGGGCTAAGAAGCCTCCCGGGACTAGAGCATACTGACTCTAAAATTCTAAGATAGCTGATCTCTTTTGTTTTCAATTTTCTGGGTGGATGTGGCGAAGGAATGATGGAGATGGGGAACCGGGAACTGGAACTCATGGCCCTAAGACTCACTCTAGCGGGGGACGCACATAGAAAGTCAGGGGTCAAAGCCTAAAGCTACCCTCCAGAGGGATCACAGCACCAGCTACCCTGAGCATAAAGCTACCCTCCCGAAGGGATCACAGCACCAGCTATCTTAAGCTCTCATCGAATCCATAATGCACACAATAGGGCTCTCACATAGATGTGCTAGGATGACTCTCGAAGGACACGAGGAGATAAAGAAGACGAGATAGGGGATAACTAGGATGCTCATCGAATCCATAATGCACACAGTAGGGAACGCCTCACATCCCTCATCGAACCTATAATGCACATAGTAGGGAACGAAGGAAACGGGCATCAGCCCAGAACCAAAACCGAAACCAACCCAAAAATCTATATCAAATGTCTCTGATTATTAGTGTGAGAGGGGGCCTTTATATAGAAAAAACCAAAACTCTCAGTTTCTTAGCCTCTAAGAAAACAAAAAAAGAAAAATAAATTACATCAAAATTCATGTTGCATCAAAAGTGGTGATGATCTGCTCTGAGAAGCATGTCAACTTGATGATCTGCTCCAGAAAGTGTGCTTCTTTGAAAATGGGACTGCTCTGAAATCCATGCAAACATGGACACACATTGTGGAAGGGAAGAACGGTCTCCGGCAGGGCACCAGCGGACGACCGGGAAGTGGGTGGCGGACGGGCCAGCGGACGGCTGGCCGCTACGGGCGATTGCGCAAGAATGGCACGGCACGCCCTAAGGCATGCCGTTTGGTCTCCCACGGTTGTGGAAGACCTCAGGGCGCCGGCATGGCCGGTGGACACCGCGGAAGGCCGAGGACTGCAGGATGGTGGCTGGTGGACGTGCGGGCGGCGGCGGCAACGACGGCGGCGGCACAGGGGTGCACGTGGGCAGACGGACGCCTCCCGCGTCCGTTCGTCTTCCCACGGGCGTGGGCGGTGACGGAACCCCCCGGCGGCCGGGTAAGGGCCGGCGGGCGGCGGGGAACGGCGGCGGGCAGCAGGCTGGCGGTGGCGGCGGTGGCAGCGGCCGTGGGCCATGGCGGGCGGACGCCTCCACGTCCGTTCATCTTCCCATGGGCGTGGGGCGGTGGCGGTGGCTTTGCCGGCGAGGGCGGGGGCTGGCGAGCGCCGGTGGCGGTCCGGCGGGGGCGGCCGGGGGTCGAGCGGCCCGGATCCGGGACTGGCGGGGGGAGGCTAGGGTTTTGAAATTCGTTTTAAAACCACAAGAGAAAGACAGTGAAGATGGAATAAAACTGGAATAAGGTGAGAATAAGATCGGGATAAAATTGGAATAGAGGGAATAGATGGAATAGCGGGAATAAGTAAAAATAAAAAAATTTAAAAATAAAAAAAAATGAAGAAAATACCCGGACTTGCCCTGGATCCTCGTTACCATGGGAGGGGTCACTCATCTATAAGAAACCAAAGGGGGTCTCAGGTATAGATAAGCGAGAAGGGGCAAGCAACCTAGCAAGGCATGGAAAACATCTAGAACACACCAGACCTCTCCAGGAGAGTCCGAACGGCTACGGCCTCCATTGCTCAAGCCTTCCTTCTCGACTATAACTCTCACTTCATCATTTTTTCAAGACCTTTGAGAGTGGAGAGCACTTTGGGGCCTACCAAGGAGGATCTTTTTCTTGATCGTCCACTAACTTGACCGTCAAAGTGCCCCCACCGAGATCCCTAGCCGGGTCTCTTTTCTTTTACAGGACCGGATATGTGCATTGGGCTCCAGGCAAGAGAGCCACCAACCGACGCCACGTAGAAGTTGCAAGCCACGGCGATCTAGGCGGCAATAATTAGCACAAAGGACTTAATTACAAGAGTTACAATGTAATTAAACTAATGAGATTTAATAATTCAAGTTAGAATTGAATTCAATTAGGGTTACAAGTTTATAGGATTAAAGTTGATAGCCTTTTCGAATTTGATTTGAATCATGCTCAAATTGGATTCAAATTGAACCTTATTTGAGCCCAATTGACCTGGACCCTAATCCTAATTGATTATGTTCAAACCATCTTAAATTGGGCATGAGAAATGAGGAGGGATGCAATTTTTGGCACCCCCCTTGTGCATGCATGCAAGATGACTTGAGAGATGCTACTTTGGCACCTCTCCTTCTTTTTAGGGACTCCCTCACCTTACCTAGATAAAGTGTGATTTTATCTAAACTCTTATTTGAATGAGGATAAGGGTTTATTAGCATTTGGCATGGAATTTGAGAAAGGTTGTGTGACAAAAAAACTATGAAAAGAAGGTATGTGCATGTGCTATTCCCTTTCCATCTCCTTACCATAATTGTTTCTCAAATTATTTTTTTCTTGCACCCCTTATTTTTTGAAATTGTTTCAGATTAGGATAAGATGAGATCTTATCCAGATGTGGTGTCAAGTATTATGGGAGGGATTTATGTTTGTGCAACAAAACATGAGAGGAAATCAAAGGCTGTGCCAAAATATTTTCTTTACTTTTCTTCCTTGTGCCAAAGACTTTTTCTTGTCACCCAATTCCTATTCATTTTGAATTAATTTAGATAAGATCAGATCTTATTTGGATGTGGTTTTCTTGGTGTGGGAAACTTGGCTCAAATGGTTGTGTGACAACCATAAGAAAAAGGGAGATGAAAAGTTGGCATGTTTTTCTTCCTAATGATGCATCACACCTTGCCACCCTTCCTTCTCTCATCCATCCCATCTTCTTCCTATTCCATGCAAAATCTTTGCAAAAACAAGATAGATGAAAGGGCCTTGAGAGAGAGTATATGGGAGAAGAAAAGGTTTCATTCTCCCTTAAGCATCCAAGATAAAGTCCCCAAGTCCTGCATGAAGGGTTCACATAAAGGCTACAATGGTTTCAACCCTTTCCTTCAACAGTTGAAGCGAGATCTAGATCCAAGCTAGATGAGATACCTACGAAGGAGCTAGAACTCTAGTAGCATCATGGATTCGATGAGGATCAAGCCTTGTGTGGATACCAGTAGAAGCCAGCACTTGTACGGCTCCAATAGGAATCCTGATGATCCACCGGATGTCATCTAATGGGAGTTGAAGATGGAATGCGATCCAGGTAAGTATTTTTTTTCTTCTTATTTTTATGTTTTCAGATCTACCATCTAATCTATATCAGCATGCTTGATCTAATTTTAGGTGCTTTTAATTTAATTTTGCATGTATATTATGAAAAATGTTTTCATAGCTACAGCTTCTACTGCATTAGGGTTTTGAATCCTATTGATCTTATGCATGCTTAGCACCTAGAAAACCAACAAGGGATGCACCACCTAAGGGTCCTCCAAACATCCTAAGTGTCTGGGTTTGCTTGAGCGCTTCTCTTGAGTTTGAGGCTTGGTCAACTAGGGGACCTATTCCAGCCATCCTGAGTGTTTAAGGCTTGGTTGGTTGGGGTTCAAAGGACTGTACCACCTAAGATGGAATAAATTTGATGACCTTGGAACCACCAAGCTGTGGGGGTCGGTCATTACTGAGGCCAGGTCAGATAAAAATAGTTGGTAGATGACATTCAATATAGTTTGATCAATCAGGGTATTCTTCTTGATAGACTTGTGAATAGACCAAGGGGTTGCCGCATGCCAAGCATGTGGTCAGGTACAATGAGCGTCGGCAAGCATTTGCTGATAACTTTTGGATATATGAGTTAGCCACTACCGAGACTTGCTCGAATGCAGGTTTTTGGTGGTTCAGTGCTCAACTAGGTCCAACCGATCAGAATGGGTGCATGTCTACCAGTAAGTGGTTAGATGAATGCAATGGTTGCTTGTACAGCAAGCATGCAATTGCTTGTACAGCAAGCATGCAGCCGAGCCTTACTCATATTGGAGTTACTTAGAGGTCTGATGCCTAGCTGGTCGGTTGAGGAGGCAATATCCCTCCTAACGAGGGGTCGGTTGAAAGATGAGGCTGACCATGTTCTAGCGATGTTGTCTTACCCATTAAAATTGGAGCCAAAATATTTTTCTCGAACAGGATCCCTATCCGAAGAATGATCGGTGTACTGGTACCATAATTGTCCAATAGCATTAGGACTAAGCCTTCACCTGAAGATCCAATCCGATAAGTAGTCAATAAGCACATAACAGATCTACTCGATCAGCGCTTGCTATTAGGTAATTCGATCAGCCTACTGAGCCATTCGGTGTTGGGGTTAAGAGATGCCCCCTAGTGATTAACCCCACCAATCTGATAAATGGTCGAATGGTGCATGTTATTGGATCATCTAACCCATCTAATTCACTTTGGAGCTTCATATTCCTGATTGCAGGTGATAGGTGGCCATGTAAACAGGCCGATTGACTATGTTTGTTAGTTTGGGCCTCATATCCATGGTCCAAAGAACATTTCCCCCCAACATGAGGCATTCCTACCAACTCTATTAGGCTAAGCAAAAATTTTAGATGTTTGCTAACAAAAAGGAATAGCTGACACAAGATCTGAATTGCAAGGTATAGACGAGTAGGGAGTCTAGAGCCTAGTTTCTTTAGAGATCAGTTCAAAACTGCACTATCCAAAGATAGTAATGATGACTTGTGAAGTAATGTGATTTGGATCGATTCGAACTCATCTTTCAAAGCCATCAGAAACTGAGTTAGCCTCAAACTATCTTAATATTTCAAAAATAATTGCACATCCCCAACACATTTCCAGTCAGGTTCAGTTAAAACTAATTAATCCCATAAGTAACTCAATTTTGAATAAAACTCATCAATGGGCTCACCTTAGCAATTGATGCCGGAGGAAATCCCAAGCCTCCTTAGCCATTCAAACTTTTCAAAGAGCATAGAAATCGAGGTATTTGCAAACTAAATTGATAATTGACCGCATCCCAAGTTGCAAGACGATCAGCAAATGCATTATTTATCTCTTTGTCATCCTTCTGCAGCTTCTTATCACCAGTAACATACCTCCATAACCTTCCACCTTTAAGAAAGCTATGCATAACATATGCCCAGTGATTATAGTTGTGCCCATCATGGATTATCTGGATAGGTTGGAAAACATTGGTTATAGATTGTGTAGACATGATGAATGAATCTTCTATACATTGTCAGGTCATGGGTGAAATGGATCTTCTGAACGGGTGGCACGAGTGACTACCTTTGATAGCTAAATTTCGATGATGGACCAGAAATGTGATGCCTAGCCTTCCTGTAATATTAATTTATCTGAAAGATAACTAAAAAAATCTTAATCTCGTAAGATCATTTACTAGAAAATAAGTTTTTGTTGAAGCTAAAAAGTCACCAGAAAATCTTTTGAATGAAGACTCTCCCGAGTCTCTGATACTATGTTAAAATGAGAGAATTTGTATATATATTTGATATGTTCCAATGTACATTGAGAGGCTCTAATTTATAATTATTGCCTCTGACCAAAATTAGGAACTACAGGATTTTTCTTCATCTCATTGACACAAAAAATTTTATTTAATCTACACAAAATGAATCTAGACTATATGCAATATATATAGAATCGGGTATATTAAGTATATATTTTGTATATATCTTGACTAATATACAAGATACATATAGAATCTAGTATATTAGGTATATATGTTGTATATATCTTGATTGATATACAAGATATAGATATATAATATAGAATCTTATATATTAGATATAGATTTTGTATATATATAGGATATTAGTAAATACAGGAATATACATTAACAGAAATAAGGCATAGGACGAAGTTATGGGTGCAGAAGACCAAACCATGGTTTTAGCATCCCACATCCCGAATACAGGGGGCTATGTTTTGTTTGTATGTGAGACAGAGGAGCAAAGACCGCTCACTAAAGATGACAATTATGAGGAGCTAGAAACAAGGTTTAACATTTGACCATTGTTGGATTGTTATGACAACCATTTGAAATTTCAGAAGGCTTTCATTATGTCACTTATATAACAAGTTGCTAGAGCATTATTCTATAACAACAAACATTATTATATATGTGGATATCTGAAGCATTTTCCTATAAATGTAGATATTGTTTGATAATTTCAGTAACTTTTGAAACAATTTATAAAAATTTTTACTCATATTCAGACAAAGCTAATTGATTTCACAAGTAACTCAATTTTGAAAAAAAGTGATCAATGGATGCACCTTGCTCCTATGCCAAAACAAAATATCACATGTCAATTGATATCAGCGGGCAAAATCTTCCAATGAATATTGGTACCGAAGAAAATCCTAAGTCTCCTTAGTTAATTCATAACTTCCAAAGCGCATACTGATGTGGCAGAATCGCTGACATGGAACCCATGTCAGACCCAGTCAAATGCCATGTTGGAGGAAGCTGCCACATCGGACGTCTCTCTTCGGACTCCTTTGCCAGGTGGCTCCCTCGAGGTCGAGACACCCTAGCCGAAGTCGAGCTCCTGCTCTTTCCGGACTCCTTTTTCAGGTGGCTCCCTTGAGGTCGAGATGCCCTAGCCGAAGTTAAGCTCTTGCTCTCTTCGGACTCCTTCGCCAGATGGAACCCTCAAGGTTGAGACGCCCTAGCCGAATCGCCAGATGGCTCCCTCAAGGTCGAGACGCCCTGGCCGAAGTCGAGCTCCTACTCTCTCCGGACTCCTTCGCCAGGTGGCTCCCTCGAGGTCGAGACGCCCTGGCCGAAGTCGAGCTCCTACTTTCTCCGGACTCCTTCGCCAGGTGGCTCCCTCGAGGTCAAGATGCCCTGGCGGAAGTCGAGCTCTTGCTCTCTTCGGACTCCTTCGCCAGGTGGCTCCCTCGAGATCAAGATGCCTTGGCCGAAGTCTAGCTCGTTTTTCCTGAAACAGCCCCACTTCGGGCGAAGGGACCAACAGCAGAAGGACGTCGTCGCCTTCCTTAGATGGCAGTAAGCCACCCAAGGACCATGGAGGGGTGCCTGCCAGGCCGCAATAATTACCCCAGCTACCACTTACACCGAAAAGGAAGGGGTTCCTCAATCGAGGCACTGTGCTCCCGACTAACCGTCTGTGCCACCCAAAAGAGAAAGTTAATCCAGGAGATTCGAATCTAGGGGGCGACTACCCCCCGATCGAGGCTATGCCAGGTTTTCCAAAATAGATCGACCAAAAGGAGGGTCCGAGTACACGATGTTGTTCCTCGTCATAAATGAGGAAAGGCACCTCGTGCACGGCACGGAATGTCATCGCACGCGCCTGCAAGTGAGGGAGGATCCCAAGGTAGATGACTGGTAGCCATCCTGGCTTAAAAGAGTTCTCCAAGGTTCCAAGAAAAAAGTAAGTAACAAACGGACGAAAGGGGTGGCATATAGGAGAGCAACCGGAAGGCCAAGTGCTTTAGGCTACAGGAGACCCACCGGAAGGGTCTCGATGAACACAGCCATTCAGTTTGAGCTCTCCTTCATTGCCACTTACCTCGCTCTACTCTCAACCTATTCATACTCTCCAAGTACATAAGTTTCTCCTCCTAGCATGAAGTCCACCTATAGGGCTCGACCAGGAGGATCTGTTCCCCTGGATCGCCACTGACTTGAGCATCATAGTGCCCCTGTCGGGATCACCAACCCGGGTCTCCTCTTTTTTGCAGGTCAGGGTGCGTAAGCAGGTTCCCGAGCGACGAGGGCATGGTTCGAGGTCGTCTTCAGCTACAGGCCATAGCGGTCAGGCTGCAACAGATTGGCACACCAGGAAGGGGGGCAGGACAAATTTTGATCCAAGCAATCCCCTTGCGAGCAACCCCACCAAGAGCATGGTGATGACTCGTGCGACGGAGGTTTACACTAGCTATGCGGGGGATCCCCCTTTCCATGGGGATCCGCACAGTCCAGAGAGGGAGCTCCTCGCTCCACCACAACCACCTCCAATGAATGCTCATCTGGCCGCACTTGCCCAGCAAATGCAGCTCCCGACTATAGTGGTGCGCCAGTTGTAGCATTAGCACCGATCCCTGGCCACCCACCAACAGCCAGGGACTCCCGTGGCCAAGCCGCCACACCCCGTGATAGCCTGCGGTCCTTCCAAGAAAGGCCTTCACTATCATTAGCCATAATAGATTGCCGAGAAAGCCACCAGACCACGACAAAGAGACAGTGGATCGGGTTAGCCGACCGGGAGAGCCGATCCACGACCTTCGAGCAAGCTATTGTCAAGCACCGCCGAGGTCACAGGGGCAAGGCCCCCCATCGTGACGCCCCTCAGCTGCCACCTTCACTCCTCTGTCTGACTTGGTGGAGGGCTCAAACGACGAGGCCATCAGGCGCATGGTAAAAAGGTGCCTAGAGGAAAGGAGCACAAGCTGGCGAAGCTATCCCGCCAGTTTACAAATTTGTAGGGCTCCTCCAGTGAGCCTGCAGTCTACGATGCCTGTCCTCCTTTCTCCCAAGAGATCCGAGAGGAACCGATCCTGGTCGGTTCCGCATGCCGCTGGTAGATTCCTATGACAGGACTATCGACCTCCTAGACCACCTTGAGAGCTACAAGGTGGTGGGGACACCAGGATCAGACATAGATTCCTGGATCCCATATGGTTTAATTAGTCATGTGTCAAAGTTTTGAAAATTTTGTAATCAATTAAGATCGAGTCCTGTAATAAGTTGAGGTTAGTTGATTTGTCTCAACCCTCAACCTAGTCAGTATTTTGAGTCCTGTACATCAATTATGAGTCCAGTATGAGCTCAATTTTTAAACAAGAGAGGAGGTCACCCAATTTTGGAGTTTCACCAGGCCATATCCAAGAGTCAAAGGCCACTATATCAGTCCATTGGATTTTGTATGACAACCTAGGATCCAAGATGCTTCCAGAAATCCTGATTCCTTCCAGATGCCCTACAAATACCCAGATTCCCTTCTAGATGCCAGAGCATATTCCTAAACCAAGGCATCCATGATTCCAGAGGTTCACCTACATCCAAGCTCAAAGAAATCAAGTCCAAGTTCCAAGCCCAAGACCTAAAGAAGCAAGATTCTATGGAATATTCTTGCTACCAGGCCATCCCAGCTTCCAGAGGCCCAAACCCATGCACCCAAGCCCCTTTCGGCCGGTCCCTTGCTGCCCGTAGAAGCCCAACATGCCCTCCTAGGCATCCTTGAAGTGTTGACCAAGTCCAAGAGGTGTTCTTGAGTGGAATAGTCAAAGCATGAAAGAAAAAGGAGAAGACAAGGTCAATTCCTAACCTAATGGGGATTTGTTTTTCTAACCTAGCTAGGAAAGGAATTGTATTCCAATTTGGAAGAGGACTTGTAACCCAAGTGTGTAACCCTAGTTAGAGGGCATGGGAACTCTATAAATACCCCATACCTCCCCCTCTTGTAAGCAACTTTTATTCATGATATCAAAACCCTGGTGAATTTATTTTGAGCTTGCGAGCTCGTGTTACTCTGTTCTTTTGGTTCTTTGGTTTGTGTTCTTGTACCTGGCCAAATTCCTCGCTGCCCTAGCATCCTTCCACACCCTAACTCATGACACCCATGCCTTCAAACGTCCAAGAAGGAGTGCCCTAGGCCACCAAGCAAGGAGATCTTCATCAAGCTTCAAGCCGCCCCGCTTCTAAACCCTAACCTGATTCCTTCTAAACCTAGTCCACTTTCATTTTCTTACTTACTATTTTGATTGACCCTTGACAATTTGCAGGATCCCCGAGGTGTTTCACCTCCCCAGAGGAGGCTTTCCTTAAATCCAGAACCATCCAAATCAGCCATCTAACCAAGGGAACCGAACTTCATCATCCAGACTCCAATCAGAGTGCTATGTGATCTCTTCATCAGAAATTCTTCAACTCACTGATTGGTAACATCCTTCCTTTCTTTTAATTCCTGATTTGATGAAGATAAGCTATCCTAATCTGGGAGTTTCTCAATTCTTGGGTCCTGGAATTTATTATTTTGCATGAGTTTGCCTGCGATACGATGATTCTATGCATTGCTCTTCTTCTAGCTAGTTCTTACTTTTATTTGAGATTTAGCTAACAAACTAAATTATAAAAATAATAAAAAAATTATTTTACTATTTCTTCTGCATGTTTAGCAATCTTAGAGTCACCCATCAGTTTGGTATCAAAGCAGGTTTAGATAGTTTTTTATTTGTTTTGCATTCACAAACCCTAATTCTGCATTCTATCCACTGCATTAAGTCTCTAGTTTCATCTGATTTCATCTACATAGAGATTTTTTTTCTGTGAAATTTGCATGCCTTGTCCTCTGTTTTGTCCTCTATTTTCTCATAATTTTTAATTATTTTTACAAAGAACTTAAAGTTCTAAAAGTCAACATCATTGGAACCCTAATAGAATCCTAAGAATTTTTGTAGCAGACCAAAACCCCTAAGATTTGCATCATCATTTTATTTTTGTTATGCATGAAATTTGGTAGATAAAATCATAACCATACATCCTCTGTTCTAGAATTTTTTTGATTTTTTTTTCATCGAAATCTGTGTCAAATTCTGTATCGGTTGAAACCCTAATATCCTGAATTCTGCTATTTCTGCATTTTGACTCAACCTAACCTAATCAACTTCCAAACCCCCCAATCCCAAGCCAAAATTTTGTTTGCTAACCCCAGTAAACTTAAACTTAACTTGACATCTCATAATTAATTAAAAATCATTTTATTTTCTGATTGTTTTAGATTGCATCAAGACCATTGAATGTTCATCATCTTTTAATCTAATATTAAGGGCAATCAATTTAACATTAGGGCAGGAGGTCATAACCTGTCCTGGGCCCAAAACAACCACCCAGCATTCCCACCCAAGCCTAAATTAAAATTGATTAGACTAAATTTGTCATAGAGGGAAAGGTGACATCACAGGTCAGGTCCGAACCGCATGGGCCAACTAGTGCATTTAATCCTTTAGCTATTACAAAAAGTTGGTGTCTAAGGCTGGGGGTCCAAAGTCAAATGATCTAAGTGGACTAGTGGTTTATATTAGGACCCTGTGACAAGCAGGGGGAGCCTCCACCACCCCACCCCTACCTGGCCAGTGGAAGGATTAGCTACTGGGTTAAATGTAAGTTGAGCTGACTCACCCAGTTTTGGCTCTAGGTCTAGGAAACCCTAGATTAAGCTAACCAAATTTGCAAGCTTGGCTGCACCATCTCATTTTGACTGATTGCTTGATTGTATGACCACTAGACTAGGAATCCAATATCAAAAGTCTAAACCCTAACCAAACCCAACATGGATCCCAATTTTGAGGCTTTCATAAAAGCCATGAATGACCGATAGTTACCCAATCAACTGCCCAACTAAACCATTCCAATGCCCAAATTAATGCTAAACTTACCAAACCTAAGACCAAATAACCCAATTGACCAAATCCCAGAACCAAACGAACCATAGATTCAACCAAGTAGACCAATGATTTGACCAGGCAACCACTAGGATCAACCCGTTAACCACTAGTTTTGACCAAGTAGGAGATCGGTTAGGAACCCTAGACAAGACCCATAGGACTGAACCCATAACCTACGAACCCATAACCTTAGTCAGCTTGAGCCCAATTAGATTAGTACCCTTAGATATGAACCCAGTGTTAGTTAGGAGCACCTTAGCCAACCTACCCTTGTCACCCTAGTCATTAGTCAGTTTTTCCTTGTTACCCCCTGTTACCACCTCATTGGTTGATCCAAATGACCTTGAAGAGGAGATATATGAGGCTGACCCAAGCCTAGTGAATGAGTATGAGGAAGAAGAGGAGTTCCCCATAGAAGACTTAGAGCTACTTGAACAATAGATGCCCAGGTAGAAGCCACCCTAGAATTAGTTGATCCTGACCATACCCACATAGTAGTCGACCTAGAGTTAGATGACCCAGATCACACCCAAGCTATAATGGAAGAGCAATTAGAGGAGACTTTAGAAGAGGATCCAATTATAAAGCCTAGTCCTGAATTTCCTAAGCCAAAAGAGTTTATTGAGGACTTAGCTTATCTCACCCAGTACCCTCAAGATGAAGTCACTTCCTTGATCATAATTAAAGATCTTTTTCCTGAAATTAGTGACCCATTCTTCCATAAGGCAGACCCAGTAGATACACACCACCCCTTAAGATCAACCTTATTAATTTAGGATTAATCTTTGACACTCCTTCTTATATCCCACTCTTTCCAAATAACCCCGAACCCTTTTCATACTTTCTACCTTACCAAACCAACCCTGAATCCACCTCATATTTTTTACCTTTTCAAAAATTTTCGTATGTTTCTTTAACCATTCATTGGCATTTTATAGAAGTAAACATACTATATTCATCATACATTATGCATGTTAGGTTTGCATCTTACTTCTTGCATACCCATTGGCATTTAGTAGGCATACATAGTAAATTTTCATGTGCATGCCATGCTAGGGTCAAACATAGAAAGTCTATAGTGTGTTAGGTTAGATCCTAGAAAGTCCAATACAATTTTCTTCGATAGGAAAGTTTAGTCGAGTCTAATAGGTATTAGTTAAGTCCAATAAATCCTCAACCATGAATCATCTGTTTGCACCTGCACTTATCTCTGCATAGCATATGCATCATGAAATTAGTCAAGAACTGAACATAATTAATGAACTAAATAACAACTTGGCTAATTCCCAAAGAAAGATGAAAAATTTTCTGCAGAGAAATATGTGACTGTTAAAGAAATTTTCTGCTCGTGAAGCTGGTCTATCTAAATAATGAATAGTAGTGGACCTGATGGGAGGGGACTAACTGGATACAAGGATGAAATGATGATGCAAGTGATTTATTTAGGGTTTTGTGATTTTTAGATTTTAATGGTTTTCTTTGGATTCCTGAAAACAAGTAAGAGATGATCTAGGGTTCTACAATAACAGGAACTATCAAAAAGCAGGTAGTCCTTAAGCAGTGATAAAGGGAGGACCCCGGGATTGAGAAATCCCGTAGGACTTAGCTCTCCGATCAAGACCTACTTAGAAGTCAGGGGACAAACCTCAAAGATCTGAACCGCCCGATACAGAGATCGCTCACTTTGGTGGAGGTGGTCATGGGTCGAGCACGATAGATCTGGGACCGACAGCGAAAAGATGAAGTTCTGGGCGATGGTTTTGAGGAAGAAGAAGATAATGATGGGGGACCCGAAACCATTTGGGTTTTTCTTTTTTTTTTTAGTTATTCCAGCTATTCCCCTTATTCCCTTTATTCCCGTTTTATTCTATGTTTATCCTAGTTTTATCCCTTTGCTATTCATATCTTCTTCTTCCTTAAAACCATCGCCCAGAACTTCATTTTTTCCACTGTCGATCCCAGATCTGCCATGCCCGACCCCCAGCCACCTCCGTCGGCCCACCATCAATGCTCACCGGCCCCACTCTAGCCGGAAAATCGACATCGCTGCCCACGTCGTGAGAAGATGAACGGACACCGTGGGAAGACGAACGATCACCCACGACCGCCACCTATCGCTGCCACCCGCCCGCCTGCTCCCCATCACCCCCTGGCCCCCGCCCGGCTGCCGAGGCCTCGTCGGTGCCTCGCCACCGCCCATGGCCACAGAAGGCGAACGGGCGCCCGTGACGCCCCATCCGTGCCACCGTGCCTCTGCCGCCTGCTCGCTGCTCGCCTGCCCGCCGACGCGCTGCCGTGCCACCCCGCCGCCACCCGCTGTCCGGTCGGCCACCGAGATCCGGCCCCCTTGTTGCACGGCCGTGAAGAACTTTTGCACGCTTCTCAAGCATTTTCCCCTGTTGCATGGCTGTGAAGAAGCCTTTGCCGGTTCTCAAAGCAGTCCAAAGATAATTGTCTCCACATGATTTTGGAGTAGCACGATTTTTGGAGCAGGGGAGATTTGAAAATTCAAAAAAATGGATTTATTTGGTATTTTTTTCATTAATGTAAGTTGGGTTAAAAAAAGGGAAATTTGGGATTTTTGATTTTGAATTTGAATTCAAAATCAAGGGAGGATTTAAAGGATTTTATTTTGAGTTTTAAAGGGGATATGGGAAATCTATAAATACCCATACTCCTCTTGTAATAAGTTAGTTGAAAATGAATATTTTAGATTTGTAACCTTGTTGTGGTTCTGGGCTGAGGCCCATCTTGCCTTTGTCCTTAGAGACATCGAGAGGTGTGAGGCCCCGTCTTGCCTTCGTCCTTCCGGACGTCGAGGGGTGTGAGGCCCCAAGTATCTCCATTCTCTCTCTCACCTTCATGTCTCTCTCTATTTTCCCTCGTGACCTTGAGATTCATCCTAGCGCCTCCAAGTATCGAGGAGGGCGTAATGCCTTAGAGATGAGACGTCTCTTCATTAGGGTGAGTCCCAAGGTCCATGAGTTCCAGTTCCCAATCTCCCATCCCCATCCTTCCTTCGCCACCTCCACCAAGAAATTTTGAAAACAAAAGAGGTCAACCATTTTAGGATTTAGTTTCTGAGCCATCCTAGTCCCGGGAGGCTTCTTAGCCCTCCCACGTTCTTAGTTTGCTTTAGGCCTTTCCCCTTTTTCTGAATAACCCCGGGTTTATTCACGTGTCCGTCCCGCATCAGGACCCAATGCCTATGTGCCTGAGATATCACCTAATTAAGGTATTAGCTCCACTTTCATCATCTCAGACTTTATAAAATCTAGGAAGCCAGCAGTGATACCCAGCGAGCCCCTTGAGCCACTCCCATTCTTTGAGAGAGAACCCACCCTAGAGCGACCACATATAATTTGGCCTTATGGTGAGGTAAAGATTGAAAGAGCTCTGGATGATCAAGCTATCGGTACCCAGGATAGAGACTGTCAGTCGTATTTGGTCCGGTGGTAAGGTCATCCAGAATCTAAGGACTTATGGAATGCTAGTGCGGATCTACAGTGCCTCAACCCACCCTCCTTGAGCCAAATTGACCCTTACTCGACGGATCGAGTTCGTCCTACCTCGGAAGAATTGGTGGGGACACTAGGATTAGACACAGATCTCTGGATCCCATATGGTTTAATTAGTCATGTGTCAAAGTTTTGAAAACTTTGTAATCAATTAAGATCAAGTCCTGTAACAAGTTGAGGTTAGTTGATTTGTCTCAACACTCAACCCAGTCAGTATTTTGAGTCCTGTACATCAATTATGAGTCCAGTATGAGCCCAATTTTTGTACAAGAGAGAAGGTCACCCTATTTTGGAGTTTCACTAGGCCATATCCAGGAGTCAGAGGTCACTACATTTGTCCATTGGATTTTGTGTGACAACCTAGGATCCAAAATGCTTCCGGAAATCCTGATTCCTTCAAGATGCCCTCCAGATGCCCAGATTCCCTTCCAGATTTCAAAGCATATTCCTAAACTAAGGCATCCATGATTCCAGAGGTCCACCTACATCCCAGCTCAAACAAATCAAGTCCAAGTGCCAAGCCCAAGCCCTAAAGAAGCAAGATTTCGGGGAATATTCCTGCTACCAGGCTACCAGGCCACCCCAGCTTTCAGAGGCCCAAACCCATGCACCCAAGCCCCTTTGGGCCGACCCCTTGCTACCCCTAGAATCCCAACACGCCCTCTTAGGCATCCTTGAAGTGTTGACCAAGTCCAAGAGGTGTTCTTGAGTGGAATATTCAAAGCATGAAGGAAAAAGGAGAAGACTAGGTCAATTCCTAACCTAATGGGGATTTGTTTTTCTAACCTAGCTAAGAAAGGACTTGTATTCCAATTTGGAAGAGGACTTGTGACCCGTGTGTAACCCTAGTTAGAGGGCATGGGAACTCTATAAATACCCCACCCCTCCCCCTCTTGTAAGCAACTTTTATTCATGATATCAAAACCCTGGTGAATTTATTTTGAGCTTGCGAGCTTGTGTTACTCTGTTCTTTTGGTTCTTTGGTTTGTGTTCTTGTACTTGGTAAAATTCCTTGCTGCCCTAACATCCTTCCATGCCCTAACTCACTGCCATCCAAGCCTTCACACATTCAAGAAGGAGTTCCCTAAGCCACCAATTAAGGAGATCTTCATCAAGCTTCAAGCCACCTCGCTTCTAAATCCTAACCTGATTCCTTCTAAACCTAGTCCCCTTTCATTTTCTTACTTGCTGTTTTGATTGACCCTTGATATTTTGCAAGATCCCTGAGGTGTTTCACCTCCCCAGAGGAGGCTTACATTGCATCCAGAACCATCCAAATCAGCCATCTAACCAAGGGAACTGAACTTCATCTCCATACTCCAATTAGAGTGCTGTGTGATCTCTTCATCAGAAATTCTTCAACTTACTGATTGGTAACATCATTTCCTTCTTTTAAGTTCTGATTTGATGAAGATAAGCTATCATAATCTAGGAGTTTCTCTAATTCTCAGATCCTGGAATTTATTATTTTGCATGAGTTTGCCTGCGATACGATGATTCTATGCATTGCTCTTCTTCTTGCTAGTTCTTACTTTTATTTAGGAATTTAGCTAACAAACTAAATTATAAAAATTACAAAAAATTATTTTATTATTTTTCTTGCATTTTTAGAAATCTTAGAGTTATCTCGTATCAGTTTGGTATCAAAGCGGGTTTAGGATAGTTTTTTATTTATTTTGCATTCACAAACCCTAATTCTGCATTCTATCCACTGCATTAGGTCGCTAGGTTTCATCAGATTTCGTCCACATAAGATTTTTGTTTTCCATGAAATTTCATTCCTTGTCCTGTGCTTTGTTCTCTATTTTTCATAATTTTTAATTATTTTTATAGACACCCTAAAGTCCTAAAAGTTAGCATCATAGGAACCCTAATAGAATCCTGAAAATTTCTGTAGCAGTCCAACCCCTAAGATTTGAATCATCATTTGATATTTGTTCTGCATGAAATTTGGTAGATAGAATCATTTCCGTCAATCCTCTTTCTAGATTTATTTGATTTTTTTTGCATCGAAATCTATGTCAATTTTGTATCGGTTGAAACCCTAAAATCCTAAATTCTGCTATTCTGCATTTTGACTCAACCTAACCTAATCAACTTCCAAACCCCCCCATCCGAAGCCAAATTTTTTTGCTAATCCCAGTAAACTTAGACTTACTTGACATCTCATAAATTAATTAAAATTTATTTTATTTTCTGAGTGTTTTAGATTGCATCGAACATCGAATGTTCATCATCTTTTAATCTAATCTTAAGGGCAATCAATATAACATCAGGGCAGGAGGTCATAACCTATCCTGGGCCCAAAATAACCACCCAGCATTCTCACCCAAGCCTTATTAAATTGATTAGACATAATTTGCCCTAAAGGGATAGGTGACATCAACAGGTCAAGTCTAACCGTGTGGGCCAACTAGTGCATTTAATCCTTTGGCTATTACTGAAAGCTGGTGTCTAAGGATGGGGGTCCAAAGTCAAACGACCTAAGTGGGCTAGTGGTTTATAATTAGGACCCTATGATAAGTAGGGGGAGCCTCCCACCACACCACCCCCTACTTGGCCAGTGGAAGGATTAGCTACTAGGTTAAGTGTAAGTTAAGCTGACTCACCTAGTTTTGGCTCTAGGTCTAGGAAACACTAGATTAAGCTAACCCAATGTTGCATGCTTGGCTGCACCATCTCATTTTGACTGATTGCTTGATTGTATGACCACTGACTAGGATCCCAATATCAAAAGTCTAAACCCCAACCAAACCCAATCATGGATCCCAATTTTGAGGCTTTCATAAAAGCCATGAATGACTAGATAATTACTTAATTAACTGCCTAACTAAACCAATCCAATGCTCAAATTAATGCTAACTTGACCAAACCCAAGACCAAATAACCCAATTGACCCAATCCCAGAACCAAACGAATCATAGATTCAACCAAGTAGACTAATGATTTGACAAGGCATCCACTAGGATCAACCAATCAACCACTAGTTTTGACCAAGTAAGAGATCAGTTAGAAACCCTATACAAGACCCATAGGACTGAACCAATCACCTATGAACCCATAACCCTTAGTCAGCCTAAGCTCAATAAGATTAGTACCCTTAGATATGACCTAGTGTTAGTCAGGAACACCTTAGCCAACCTACACTTGTCACACCAGTCATTAGTCAGTTTTTTCTTAGTCTATCCCTCTTACCACCTCATTGGTTCACCCAAATGACCTTGAAGAAGAGATATATGAGGTTGACCCAAGCCTAGTGAACGAGTATAAGGAAGAAGAGGAGTTTCCCATGAAGACTTAGAGCTATTTGATCAATAGATACCAGGTAGAAGCCACCCTAGAATTAGTTGACCCTGACCATACCCACATAGTAGTCGACTCAGGTTAGATGACCCAGATCACACCCAAGCTACAATGGAGAGCACTTAGAGGAGAACTTTAGAAGAGGTCCATTATAGAGCCTAGTCCGAAATTCCCTGAGCAAAAGAGTTTATTGAGGACTTGTCTTATCTCCTCATCCGATACCCTTAAGATGAGTTACTTCCTTGATCCCAATTGAAGATCTTTTTCCTGAAATTAGTGACCCATTCTTCCATAAGGCAGACCCAGTAGATAGACACCAACCCCTTAAGTGGTGGGGACACCAGAGCTAGAAAGAATCATCCATGTCATCTTATCTCTATTATTAAGTTGTAATTGGTTCAATGAATCTCAATTGAGTCTAAATTGTTGTTTTGGATCTAGTAATTAGTCTTTAGGTCCATTTTGGATTTTCATGAGACCTAAGTTATTTTTTGTATGGAGTTGACTGAGTCTACATAATATGAAGGGAGTTAAGAGGGGACCACATCCATATTTATTTGGCTACTTGAAGAAAGGAAGCTCCACGCCTATTCTTTCTTCCAATAAATCTTTTCACGAATTCTCTCACCAAACAAAGAGCTTTAAAGGTGGAGGGAGTTTCTTGAAGGAGCTTTATGAAGGCAGCAATTAAAGAGCTTTAAAGGTGGAGGAAGTTTCTTGAAGGAGCTTTATAAAGGTAGCAATTAAGGAGCTTTAAAGGTGGAGGGAGTTTCTTGAAGAAAGTTTTTGAAGGCAGCAATCAAGAAGTCTTAAATGAAGAATTAAATGGCACAAGCTTTGAAGGTATTTAAGAGAGTTAAATGGCACAAGCTTTGAAGGTTTAAGAGAGTTGGTTAAAGCTTTTCTATCTTTCACAAATTCTCTTCCCTTCCCCACGAATTCTCTCTTGGAAGTGTTTTAGGTGGGCTCCACTCCCATTTAAATACAGCAAATTCCACTTCAATCGGCCAAGGAAAACTAGATGATAATGGCTCAGCATAGAAAGAAAGAAGGGATGAAAAGGGAATCGGAGGCCCCCTATGAGGGTTCCTTGTAAAGGGCAATCCAACCCGGGCCATTGAAGGTGACCCGTTCCCCCAATCGTGGGACCGAGAGTTGGATAGAATTCAAGACACTGAAGGTCTCCGGATGATCGAAAGCTCCTCACCGGTTATCGTCGAAGCAATACCGTTGGAACTAGTCGACCGAGAAGGTTCCGAAGAAGGTTCAGGAGGAGGAGGCGGGGGGCAGACCCTAGGTTCCCCTATGTTGATTCTTGTAGGGTGAGGCCTCCTACAGATCTCAAAGTGGACCTCTTCCTCCTCATCGGAGGAAGAGGGAGTCCTTGGCTGAGAAGGCCCAGCCTCATTAGGATTGGTCGAGGGGCGAAAATTTTGACCCCAGCGAGACATCTCAAGGAAGAAGAAAAAGGAGAAAGAACAGAGAAGGAGGAGAAAGGAGATGGACGAAGCCCGGAAGATGCTGACCCTAAAGAAGAGCTCTACCAAGCCAAAAGAAGAAGAAGAATGAAGAAGACGAACTTAGCTAGCCTTGGAGGAAATGATGGCCAAGGAAAGAGAGGGGACTCTGGTTCGCTGGCGTGCACAAGGAGTTTTAAAGGAGATGTGTTTTCAGGAAACTGTCTTTCCTTTTGAAATGAACAACCACAACCATACCGTTCTAGAGCCACCATCGCCGGATCTATGCCACGTGTCAGCATCGGCAAAAGGCAATGCTTCAGTTCACTCAAGACCATTTCGAATTCTATGTCAAGAACAATGCCTCCTCGGATGGCTCCACGTGTCACTACCACATTAGCTCGGAGGTCTAGCCCGCGAGGCACCAGCGATCATGGCAATAATGGCACAGGATTTTAGCCTTTCCATGTCAGCACTGCATTTACTCCCTTCGCCCAGAGCACCATGTGCCAACGGGACTTGAGAGTGGGGGTAAATGATGTGGCAGGATCGTTGATGTGGAACCCATGTCAAACCGAGTTAGATGCCATGTTAGAGGAAGCTGCCATGTCAGACATCTCTCTTCGGACTCCTTCACCAGGTGGCTCCCTCGAGGTCGAGACACCTTGGCCGAAGTCGAGCTCCTGCTCTCTCCAGTCTCCTTCGCCAGGTAGCTACCTCGAGATTGAGTATTGACTCTGGTCTTGATTTTGATGATTGACAAAATATTTAAGTATATATGAGTACTAACTATATTTTAAGTGTGTTTATCAGATCTTTGTACTTATCCATGTTGAATAAAGAAATGCTTGTATTTTAGTTGAAAAAGTTTTTTAATTAATGAAAAATCAAGTATATGGACTTTGGAATTAATATGGAAGAACTTGAAGAAGTTAAAGTTTGAATTGGTCAAGTTTCAACAAGTTTCAGCAATGGCACGCCCAAGTGTCGACACCTGGAGTAGAAGTGTCGACACCTAAAAATCAAGTGTCGACACCTAAAAATCAAGTGTCGACACCTAAAAATCAAGTGTCAACACCTGCAAATGAAGTATCGACTTAAGGCTTGAGATTTTTGAAAATACATAACTATGCCATATAGAGGTGTTTTGCCTCAAGTGTCGACTCACGCGAATGAAGTGTCGATACTTGAAGATGAAGTGTCGACACCTGAAGATGAAGTGTCGACACCTAGAGGAGAAGTGTTGACACATAGAGGTGAAGTGTCGACACCTGGAGGTGAAGTGTCGACACTTGGACTGTAACGGCTAGTTTTCTGGGTGGCAAAACTTCTCCAACTTGCTTTCAAATGGCTATAGTTTCATCCCACAGCTATAAATGGTCATTTAAGTACTGGGAGGCTACATAAACATCAAAAATCAAATGAAAAAGTAATCCTTTGGTGAGATTTTTGAATATTCTTCAAGGATTCAAGAGTTGAGTGGTTCAAGCCTTCAAGCTTCCAAGTTTCAAAGAGAGCATCAAAAGTTCACATCCTCAAGCATCAATCAAAGGCTTCAACAACTTGAAGACAAGATCTTCATCAACTTTAAAAGGGCTTCAAAGAGATATTTATTTTATTTTAGAAAGCTTTAATTGTATTCTTTCATATTTGTTCTTACATTGCTTTACTTGAGATTTTTGGTGAGCCTTGGAAAACTAAAGAGGTTTTTGGTAAGCCTTGAAAAATCAAAGTGATTGTTGGTGAGCCTTGAAACCAACTAGGATTTTACTTGTGAGCCCGAAGACAAAACAAGTTGTTTAGGTTCTTGATTAGCCCGTAAAACTAAGGGTGGTTGTTGGTGAGCCTTGAAACCAACTAGGGTTTGACTTGTGAGCCCGAAGATAAAACAAGTTGTAAAGGTTGTTGGTGAGCCTAGGTTACAAAACCATCTTAGTGAATTCCCAAGAAGATCTTGGGGAGTGGATGTAGGTGCCTTGTAGTGCACCGAACCACTATAAATTTTTTTTTGTTAGTGTGATTGTTTTCTTTGTGCATTTACTTTGTTTATTCCGTTGCATATTATTTTGGAGCACACAAATATATTGCCTAAACACAAACATTTGATTTGAATTAGCACATACTTGCTTTAGTTTATTGCAAATAGTTCAAAAGTTTTATAAATCCTAATTCACCCCCCTCTTGGATTGCTTACCTGAGCCTACAATTGGTATCAAAGCTCAATGCTCTATTTGAAAATCTAATGATTTTGAGCTAAAGTTCATGGCAGCCCTTGTAGGTATTAATGTTAGACCACCATTTTTTAATGGCACAAATTACACATTTTGGAAAACTTGCATGCGCATCTATATTCAATCTATCAGTTATCATCTTTGAAAAATTATTGTTAATGGTCCTTATATTCCATCCATTTCGGTTAATGGCATTTTCATTCCAAAGCTCGAAGAGGATTGGAATGAATTTGACATTAAACAAATTGAAATCAATGCTAAAGCAATGAACTTGCTTTATTGTGCATTGGACTTAAATGAATTTAATAGAATCTCGACATGCACATCGATGAAGGAAATATGGAACACACTTGAAGTTACTCATAAGGATACTCTTCAAGTGAAGAATACTAAAATTAATTTGCTTATACATTTTTTTGAAGTTTTTGAAATGATACATTATGAATCTATATCTGACATGTTTACAAGATTTATGACTATTATTAATGAATTGAAAAGTCTTGGCAAAGTTTGTACTAATGCTGATTTGGTGAACAAAATTCTTAGATCCTTGCCAATATCATGGGATCCAAAGGTGGCAGCGATCCAAGAGGCTAAAGATGTAGAACCTTATCTTTGGAGGAGCTTATCGGTTCACTCATGACCCATGAGTTGAACTTATGGCAAAAGGAAGTAGTTGCTGATCAAGAGAAGAAGAAGATAATGGCCTTCAAGGCTAAAAAGAAATTCAAGGCAATGATGGCAACTTGGAGCGATAGCAAAGATTCAAGTTCGGATGATAAAGTTGCCCATCTTTGCTTCGTGACAAATGAGAAAGAGGTATGTTCTGAAAATGATTATGATTTTACCTTTGATGAACTGCATAATGCATTCAATGATCCTGCACATGAATACAAATTGCAAAAAATTAAGCACGAAATTAAAAAGGCATGTAGATTTCTTTTCTCTTGAGAACGCCAATCTTGCTAATGAAAATGATGATTTAAATGCCAAGATTGATATTTTGAGAAATGAAAAGAATAATTTTTCTAAAGAAAAAGAATGTTTAGAATAAGAAAATGATGTTTTGAAAGATTTATGTGATAAATTTTTGAATGAGAAAAATATTTTGATTGAAGAAAAGAAGCAAAATTTTTTGAAGAATATGCTTATTCCTACTTCTTCCAATTTGACCTATTGTAAATCTAGACTTAATGCATATCCTTGTAGATTGAGAAAAGTTTAGGTTCCAAAAAGAACTATGTTACGAATTCTAAAGGATCCAAGAAAGTTTGGCTACCAAAATTGTCCACCTAGTTTTGCAGGAATGTCTTGCAGCCCAACATGAAGAAATGAAGTTTTGAAAAGTGGCTGTACAAGACAATTTAAAGAAGTGGACATGCTACATTTTGGACTAAATGGTAAAGGAAGGATTATACATATCGGTAAATTCTAAACATTCTTTCCATAATGAAAAATGTAGTTAAATATTTGTTATAAATATTGCATCAATTATTTGAAAGATTATTTTAAATATTTAATTAGAATCAAGTTTAGATTTATAATCATTGGTTATGATCATGAACTTTTTGATGTTGATGAATTTCATGCTATCATGATTAAACTTGTGATTGTAAGAACTTCACTTAATTTTGATTAATGTATCTTAAATTATTTCATGAAAAATAATTTTAAAGATACATATTGCTTTGAAAAATGTTTTAAGTAATTAATTAGAATCATTCTTAGACTAATAGTCATTAGTTGTGATCATGAACCTTTTGATATTGATGGATTTCATACTCTCATGGTTAAACTTGTGATTATTAGACTTTTACTTAATATTGATTAATATAGTTTTTAAATTATTTCAAGTGAAATGCTATGATTTATGTGTTTTCATTTTTGGCATCTATGCATAAGCTAGAAATAATTTGGAACAAGTATAAGACTAGTAGTTAAGGGTTACATTTAAGAAGAAGGTATGTATATTGATAAACCCTTGCTCTAGTACCTAGACTTGTTATCAAATTACTTCTAACATTTGTATGGATATAAAATCATTTTAAATAAATTTTAAATCATACTAAAAAGTTTTTAAATGGTATCAATGCTTTGCATTTTTTTTAAAATCATGAATATCTTGAAAAATTTTAAATCTCTGCCATTAGACTTAGTGTTTATATTCATATCTCAAAATTGTCTAAAATCTTGATGCATGTGCTTTCATGTTTATTCCTCAAATGAATGCATATTTTTAAGGAAGAAAAATATTTAGGGGGAGCATCCAAATATTTGTTATCATATATGATGCTTTGAATGTTTTGCTTGATATCATGCTGTACTTATATTGCTTTGATACTCCTCCTTGTTTTCAAATCTAATCCTTTAAGAAGAGTTACATTCAAGTGATGTAATATTCAATTGGTATCAAAATTATTTTTAAAAGAATTCCTAGTAACCACTTCGGACTGGGTTAGTCACCATGGCCGTCCGGTCATAGAAGATAAGTACGGTTTAAAGAACCTCTCTTCCTATTCAATAGGGTCTCTTATGATATGTTGGGGTGCCGCTGTGACCTTATCCCATGAACAAGTAAGGTGAATGGTTAATATATCTTCAATCATTTCTTGTATGTGCTTATCATTTTATGGTATCATATTCAATTTGTATCACATTCAATTGGTATCAGAATTATTTGATTTCATGTATTGATTTGATGATCTACTTGCTATTCTTTCCACCTTCATTCCCATTTTGTATTGCCTTTCACCCCTTTTCATGATATCAAAAACGGGAAGAAAAATATTAAATATGAAAAGGGAAAGATTGGAAAAACATGAAAAATCATATGAGAAATGAAAAAAAGTGCAAAAGGGGGAGAAGAATGCAATAAGTTTTTATCTTAAGGGAAAAATCAATAAGATAGATAAAATTTAAAAATTTGAATATTTTAAAAAATATTTTTGAAATCATATATTGAGGGGGAGCTTGGTGCTTATTGATTTTGAGCTTACATGTTTATCTTTTTGTTAATCTTTTTAAGCTTAACCTATTCATATACTTAAAGGTTATGTCATCATCAAAAGGAGGAGATTGTTGACTCTGGTCTTGATTTTGATGATTGACAAAATGTTTAAGTATATATGAGTACTAACTGTATTTTAAGTGTTTTATCACATCTTAGTACTCATTCATGTTGAATGAAGAAATGCTTGTATTTCAGTTAAAAAAGATTTTTTTAATGAAAAATCAAGTATATGAATATTGGAATTAATATGGAAGAACTTGAAGAAGTTGAAGTTTGAATTTGGTTAAGTTTCAACAAGTTTCAGCAATGGCACGCCCAAGTGTTGACACCTGGAGTTGAAGTGTCGATACCTGCAAATGAAGTGTCGACACCTACAAATGAAGTGTCGACACAAGGCTTGAGATTTTTGAAAATACAGATCTATGCCATCTGGAGATGTTTTGCCTCAAGTTTCGACTCACGGGAATGAAGTGTCGACACTTGAAGATAAAGTGTCGACACTTAGAGGTGAAGTGTTGACACCTAGAGGTGAAGTGTCGACACTTGGATAGTAACGGCTAGTTTTCTGTGCTGCAGAACTTCTCCAACTTGATTTCAAATGGCTATAATTTCATCCCTAATGGCTATAAATAGTCATTTAAGTGTTGGGAGGCTATATAAATATCAAAAGTCAAATGGAGAAGTAATCCTTTGGTGAGATTTTTGAATATTCTTCAAGGATTTAATAGTTGAGTGGTTCAAGACTTCAAGCTTCCAAGTTTCAAAGAGAGCATCAAAAGTTCACATCCTCAGGCATCAATCAAAGGCTTCAACAACTTAAAGATAAGTTCTTCATCAACTTTCAAAGGGCTTCAAAGAGATATTTTCTTTATTTTAGAAAGCTTTAATTATATTCTTTCATATTTGTTCTTATATTGCTTTACTTGAGGTTTTTGGTGAGCCTTGGAAAATCAAAGAGATTTTTGGTAAGCCTCGGAAAACCAAAGTGGTTGTTGGTGAGCCTTGAAACCAACTAGGATTTTACTTATGAGCCCGAAGACAAAACAAGTTGTTTAGGTTCTTGGTTAGCCCGTAAAATCAAGGGTGGTTGTTGGTGAGCCTTGAAATCAACTAGGGTTTGACTTGTAAGCCCGAAGACAAAACAAGTTGTAAAGATTGTTGGTGAGCCTATGTTACAAAATCATCTTAGTGAATTCCCAAGGGGATCTTGGGGAGTGGATGTTGGTGCATTGTAGTGCACCGAACCACTATAAATTTTTTGTGTTTGTGTGATTTTTTCTTTGTGCATTTACTTTGTTTATTCCGCTGTATATTATTTTGAAGCACATAAATATATTGCCAAAACACAAGCATTTGATTTGAATTAGCATATACTTGCTTTAGTTTATTGCAAATAGTTCAAAAGTTTTATAAATCCCATTTCACCCCCTAATTGGGTTGCCCACCTGAGCCTATAATTGGTATCAGAGCTCGGTGCTCTGTTTGAAAATCTAACAATTTGAGCTAAAGTTCATGGCAACCCTTGTAGGTATTAGTGTTAGACCACCATTTTTCAATGGCACAAATTATACATTTTGGAAAACTTGCATGCGCATCCATATTCATCTATTAGTTATCATCTTTCAAAAATTATTATTAATGGTTCTCATTTTCCTTCCATTTTGGTTAATGGAAATTTCATTCCAAAGCTCGAAGAGGATTGAAATGAATATGACATTAAACAAACTGAAATCAATGCTAAAGCAATGAACTTGCTTTATTGTGCATTGTACTTCAATGAATTTAATAGAATCTCGACATGCACATCGATGAAGGAAATATGGGACACACTTGAAGTTACTCATGAGGGTACTTTTCAAGTGAAGAATACTAAAATTAATTTGCTTGTACATTCTTTTAAAATTTTGAAATGATGCACTATGAATCTATATCTGACATATTTCTAGATTTATGACTATTATTAATGAATTGAAAAGTCTTGGCAAAGTTTATACTGATGCTGATTTGGTGAACAAAATTCTTAGATCCTTGCCAATATCATAGGATCTAAAGATGACAGCGATCTAAGAAGCTGAAGATGTAGAAACCTTACCTTTGGGGGAGCTTATCAGTTCACTCATGACCTATGAGTTGAACTTATGGCAAAAGGAAGTAGTTTCTTCCAATTTGACCTGTTGTAAATCTAGACTTAATGTATATCCTTACAGATTGAGAAAAGTTTAGGTTCAAAAAGGAACCATAGTTACTAATCCTAAAGGACCCAAAAAAGTTTGGGTATCAAAATTGTCCACCTAGTTTTGCAGGAATGTCTTGCAACCCAACATGAAGAAAGGAAGTTTTTGAAAAGTGGTTGTACAAGATAATTTAAAGAAGTGGACAAGCTGCATTTTGGACTAAATAGTAAATGAAGGATTATACATATAGGTAAATTCTAAACATTTCCCTCCATAATGAAAAATGTAGTTGAATATTTGTTAAAAATATTGCATCAATTATTTTAAAGATTATTTTAAATATTTAATTAGAATTAAGTTTAGATTTATAATCATTGGTTATGATAATGAACTTTTTGATATTGATGAATTTCATGCTATCATGATTAAACTTGTGATTGTAAGAACTTCACTTAATTTTGATTGATGTATCTTAATTATTTCATGAAAAACACTTTTAAAGATGCATATTGCTTTGAAAAATATTTTAAGTGATAATTAGAATCAATGGTGCAGACACCATAGGCACCAGAATAAGGCAGAGGCTTCTCAACCCTCTGTGGATCACTTAATGACATTCTAGTCCACTATAATAAAGCTTAGTCTATCTGAGTTGAGTCCTGTATTAGTCAGCTCATGTTGAGCTAGTCCAGTCTAGTATTATTCAGCTCATGTCGAGCTAATTTTATTTTTTTGAGTCCTGTCTAAGCATACTGAAGACTCAAGACCACATCATACAAGTGAAGACCAAGTCCAACCAGATTGAAGACATGGAGGTTTAGCTCAAGTCCAACCCAGCTTGAAGACTTGAAGACCCCAGGAGGAGAATATAAAAACAAATACAAACCAGAAGCCCTGGACTAGCCGGAAGGAAATTGGGCCAGCCCAGGCCCAAGAAAGAGTTAGGATGCCATTCCTTATGGTGACCCTCCTCTTGGTCAGCCACTTAAGGTCACCCCCTTGGCCGACCAAGACAAGGAGAGGGAGAGCAAATCATGGGATTTTTTCTACCTCTGTTGCCTTATTTTCCTAGCTAGGGTTTGAGAGGGAAATGGACTCCTAGGTAAAGTCTAATGTACCTTACTTGGGGCCCAAGACTAAGGGTCTATTTAAAGGATCCCAGTCTCTTGTATGAAGATTGATTTTTGATATGAATTAAACTTAAGTTCTCTTCTATTGCTTTGTGCTACCCTACTTTGTGCTTAAGAGAATTTTTTGGTGTTTTCTTCTTCCCGGTGTAGCAACAGATTCCTGCAGCCAACCAACCTTCCAGAGCCCTAGCCGCCCTACCCCAAAACTTTCTTTCCCTTGCTATTTTCTCTTGTTTCCTTGTTCCCTAGTGAGTTTTCTAACCCTTGACAGGTCATTTGTAGGTCCCCGAGTTCCTACGAATCTAACGACTCCAGCCAAGCCTCAATCGGACCACCGAGCAGAAAGCCGGGTATATGCGGGTCGTTGGCCAAGTTTTCCAGGCCACATCCATCGAGAAAACGAGAGTCCCTTCACTATGATCTTCCTCGATTGCTTCAGATGTTGTTAGGTACACCACCTCTACCACCAGTAATTTTATTGTAGGAGAACTTGCCTTAACCGAGGCTTCTCAGCCCCGGCGATCCTTCTTTATTGCTTTTCTAGGTCCTAATCTGCATGCTTGACTTCTAAAATTCATATAGAGTTCCCTACAACTTGTTTTGACCCATTTTTGAGATTTAATCACTTAACTCCACTTATAAAAACACACAAAAATAATCGCATGCATATTAGTCCCGCCATCAGGTATCAGAGCTTAGATTAGGGCTTGTTTTCTGCATTTTTTTCAGTCTGTATATGCTCTATTATTTTAGTTATTTCTCCCTGTTCAGAACTTCCAAAATTCTTAAATTTATTTTTTGGATTCATCATAATTCAAAGTATTTTCCAGAATTTTTGTAGATTTTATTTCTATCTGTGAATTTTATACAAGCCGAAATACAACCTGCAAATCTTTAGCTCTGTTTTTTTTCAGCAAGACAAGTTTGGAAGTTTTAGGATTTTGTTTAGCATCTCTTTGCATATATTTTATTTTTAATATGTTTCTAGCATATTAGGTCATTTTATGAAAATCATATCTCTGCAAAAAAATTTAAAAAAAAATTACATATATAAAAGCTACTAAAACATCTAACCCTAATTTGCATCATCTGCCTGCCATCATTGCATAATCTACCTTTAAGGGCACTCTTGCTATATCAGATAAGGGGAGGAGTTGATAACCTCTCCTTAGCCTAAAACCACACCCCTTGCATTCGGTCCCAAGCCTAACCTAAAATTAACTAGACTTAATTTGCCCTAGTAGGCTAGGGACACCAACTGGTCGGGTCCAGGCTAGTGTTAGATCACTGTGTCAAGTTAACCTGTATGTGCCTTATGCTTAGTGTCTAAAACGGTGGTTCAGGGATTCAATCCCGAAGGGCTTGTGTGCTGGTCCGCCTACCTGGCCAATCTCTGATTGGTGTCTATGATTGGCAATCAGGGACCTAACACTCCCCTTACACCTGCCTGGCTAAGTACAGGGTTTCTATAGGATAGTTTGTCACCTGATTGAGCACCTAGTTTTGGACTCTAGGTCTAGTCAACTGTAGTTAGTTGATCGAGTCTTGCATGAGCACTAGATCAGGGATTTCATATCATCCACCATCTCCACTTTTGCCTGAATCCATGGACAAACTTGAAACCCAGATTAAAGCCCTTGCTGATCAAATAGCCCAAATGACTACCTGGTTAACTACCTAGATGACTACCTAGATGACCCAGTTAACTCAGTCCGGTACCAAAACCAACAATAGACTTGAACATCTCGCCAATAGGTTTGATCAGTTAGACGGCCATGTAAGGACCATAGAGAGAACCTATGGGTCACAGTCTGAGCCAGATCCTGAGTCCCCTCAACCTAGGAGAATCCCTCGCCATTACCCTTACTATGATCCTGACCCAAGAAGGACCCCAAACCCTAATCCATACCATGAGGTCGAACCTAGGAGAGCCCCTCATTCTGACCCATACTATAATCCTGAACCTAGGAGGACCCCAAACCCTGATCCATTCCATGAGGTTGAACCTAGGAGAGCCCCCCAGCCTGACCCATACTATAATCCCGAGCCTAGGAGGATCCCAAACCCTGATCCATACCTTGAGACTGAACCTAGGAGAGACCATCGTCCTGACCCAATCCCTGAGGTTCGTCCTAAAAGGCCCAATCAGGATTTTGTAGACCAGGAGGACCGATCCTATAAACATGTTAAGCTTGATGCCTCAACTTTTGATGGTTGTCTAGATCCTAAGGTCTATATAGATTGGGAGGGAGAGATGGATCAATATTTTGAGTGGTATGATATGACGGAGGAGCGTAAATTTAGGTATGCTAAGCTTAAGTTGGTTTGGGAAGCCAGGTTACATTGGGCTAGTGTTGAGAGAACCCTTAGTCTAGGAGGGCGTGATCCTATAACCACCTGGTGGGCCATGATGGGTAAGCTTAGGACAAGATACGTTCCATCTTCATATCGTAGTGGTTTACTGGATCAATGGCAACGATTTAATCAAGGTAACAAGAGTATAGATGAGTACATCGCAAAATTTGATGAGTATTCCATGCAATGTGATTTGAGGGAGTCTGAAGATGTTGTCTTATCTAGGTTTAGGGCTGGACTGAGAGATGACATTAAGAAGGAGCTCTATATGAGAGAGGTTAGAGACCTGGACCATGCTTACTAGATTGCTAGGGATCATGAGCATTTTCAGAGAGGGCCCATTTACCGTAGACCTGAGCCCACTAGATACCTAGTCAATATCCAGGAGCTAGCCAGCCCCACAGAGCCGACCCATGCCCAGCCGACCTAGTCCGAGTCGACCCATTCCTAGTCAGCCAGGTTCGAGTCGACCCCAACCAAGTACTTTTTGACCATAGAGATGATAGAGGAAAATCTGTAGAGGTCCATAGGAGTAATAACCCCCAGAAGACCTGTTATAAATGCAAGAAACCTGGCCACTTTATGAGCCAATGCCCAGTTAGTGCCTTACACCTAAGTGAACTGGAGGAAGAAGAGCCTGAACCCATAGCTGAACCTGAGGGAGAGGTTTATGAGGCTGATGATCAGTTAATAGATGAGTATGGAGGTGAGGAGGAGGAACCTAAGTCTGAGAACCAATTAGGAGTGGTTAGGTGCATCTTAACCCAAAACCCAGTTAAGGAAGATTGGCATAGGACTAGCATCCTACAGACTTTTGTTAAGGTAGGGAGTAAGGTTCTTAAGATCATCATAGATAGTGGGAGTTGTATCAATGCTGTCTCTGCCAATACCGTTAAATCTTTAGGATTGATCACAGTTCCCCATCCTAGCCCGTACAAAGTTTCTTGGATAGATTCCACCTCCATCCATATTCAAGCTAGGTGCCAAATCTTAATTAGATTGAAATCTATGAGAAAAAGATTGGTGTGATGTCATCCCCATGGAAGTAAGTAGTATCATTCTAGGTCGACCTTGGCTTTTTGATCATGATGCAACGCTGTATGGTCAAACCAATGTTTGTGCTTTTAACTACCTTGGGAATAAGTTTGTTATCAATCCAACTCCCCCTAGAGACCTAGTTAAGAGGGGTTCTAGTAGCCTTAAGGACAAGAAACCTGGAGTTAATCTGATTAAGACTAGGGAGTTAGAAAAGAAGATTACTGAGGGTAACCCTATTTGGATCTTGACCTCCAAGGAAAACGTGAGCCGACCCAAAAGGAACACCCTAAAAAAATTGTTGAAGCTCTGAAAGAATTTAAGGATGCCTTTCCTGAGGATTTACCTGATCAACTACCACCCCTTAGAAACATCCAGCATGCAATAGACTTAGTTCCAGGAGCCACTTTACCAAACCTTCCTCACTATAGGCTGAATCCTAGTGAGCATCAAGAATTACAGAAACAAGTGGAAGAATTGCTTAGGAAGGGTTTCATTAAGGAGAGCTTGAGTCCATGTGCAGTCCCTACTCTACTGATCCCTAAGAAAGATGGTACCTAGAGGATGTGTGTAGATAGTAGAGCTATCAACAAGATAACCATGAAGTATAGGTTTCCCATCCCCCGATTGGATGATATGTTAGACATGATGGCCGGAGCCAGAGTTTTCTCCAAAATAGACCTTAAGAGCGGCTATCATCAGGTTAGGATTAGACCTGGGGATGAGTGGAAAACTGCTTTCAAGATTAAGGATGGCCTGTTTGAGTGGGTTGTAATGCCTTTCGGACTTTCCAATGCACCAAGTACTTTTATGAGGATTATGACCTAGGTCCTGAAAGAATTTATCAAAAAATTCGTTGTGGTCTACTTTGATGATATTTTGATTTATAGCAGGACTAAGAAGGACCACCTTAGTCATCTAAGACTAGTATGCCAGACCCTTAGGAAGAATAGCCTCAATGCCAACTTTAAGAAGTATGATTTCATGACACATAGGGTTATCTTCTTAGGTTTGTTATCACCCCTAGGGAGTTTTGCAGACCCTGAAAAGTTTAGGGCAATTGTTGAGTGGCCTACACCCTCTAGTGTCCATGATGTGCGTAGTTTTCATGGCCTGGCAACCTTTTACAGGAAATTTATTAGGGATTTTAGTACAGTCGTTGCACCTATCACTGATTGCATTAGGAAGGGTACATTTGAGTGGACCAAAGCAGCTGATAAGGCCTTCCTAGAGCTTAAGGATAAGATGACCCATGCACCCATCCTTAGATTACCTGACTTCACTAAGGTGTTTGAGGTCGCTTGCGATACCTCGGGAGTAGGAATAGGTGGGGTACTAAGTCAAGAGAATCATCCTATAGCCTTCTTCAGTGAAAAACTGAATGAGGCTAAACTTAAGTACTTTACCTATGACAAGGAATTTTATGTGGTAGTCCAGGCCCTTAGAAATTGGAGACATTACTTACTACTATAGGAGTTTATCTTTTTCTGACCATGAGGCACTCCAGTTCCTAAACTTCCAAAAGAAACTGAACCCACAACATGGTAAATGGATTGAGTACATTCAGGCTTACACTTTTGTCCTGAAGCACCGTGCTGGCACTGAAAATAAGATAGCAGATGCCCTAAGCCGTAGGTCTTTACTGTTAGGATCAGTTAGCACCCAAGTCATAGGGTTTGATAGGTTAAAGGATAAATATGAAACCTGTCCAGACTTTGGAGACATTTACTAGACCCTCAGGCTAGGACCGTCCAGTACTCATAGTGAATATACCATTCAGGATGGCTACCTTTCCAGAACAATCGACTCTGTATACCCAAAACTTCCTTAGAGAATTCCTAATTTAGGAGACCCATGCTGGAGGATTAGCTGGTCACTTTGGTAGAAATAAGACAATCTTAGCAATAGAGGACCAGTTCTTTTGGCCAGGATTGAAAAGGCACGTTGCACAAATTATAGCCAGATGTAGGACTTTTGCTGTTGCAAAACAGCAGAAGCAAAACACTAGTCTTTACACACCTTTACCAGTGCCTGATCGCCCTTGGCAGGACCTAAGTATGGACTTCATGTTAGGATTACCTAAGACCCAAAAGAGACATGATTCTATTTTTGTAGTGGTTGATAGGTTCTCTAAGATGGCTCACTTCATCCCTGTTCCCAGACCTTTGATGCGTCTAGAGTAGCCAAGCTTTTCTTAGATCATGTGGTTAAACTCCATGGCCTACCCAAGACCATCATATCTGATAGGGATGTTAGGTTCACCAGTTATTTCTGGAAGACCTTATGGCACCTGTAGGGACCAAGCTTAAGTTTTCTACAGCCTACCACCCTCAAACAGATGGCCAAATGAAGTGATGAACCGTAGTTTAAGAAACCTCCTTAGATGCCTGGTAGGTGAATATGTTAGAACTTGGGATCTATTATTACCTAGAGCAGAGTTTGCCTACAACAGTTCAGTAAATAGGACAATGGGTAAGAGTCCTTTTGAGATAGTCCATGGATACCAGCCTAATCACCCCATTGATCTGATTCCTTTACCTATTCATGCACGAGTCTCAGAGTCTACAGAGTCTTTTGCATAACATATTAGAGACTTGCACAAGGACATTAGCCAAAAGATAAACTTAAGCAATGAAACTTATAAAAAATTGGTTAATTCTCAAAGAAGGTTTAAGGAATTTGATGTAGGGGATTCTGTCATGATTAGGCTTAGGCCTGAGCGGTTCCCACCTAGGACCGTTAAGAAGCTTCATGCTCATGGAGCTGGACCTTTTAAAGTGTTAAAGAATGTTGGATCAAATGCCTATGTGTTAGACTTGCCTAAGATATGGGCATTAGTTCTAGATTCAATATTACAGACCTGGTTGAGTACAGGGAACCGACAACAATACCCAGTGAGGCTTTTAGACTATCCCTTCTGTTGAGAGTGATCCGTACCTAGAGTGTCCACTAATTAATTGGCCTGAGAGAGGAGAACGGATCGAGCGTATCCTGGACGATCAAGCCATTACGACCGGGCCTACCTGGTCTGATGGCAAGGCCGGCCAGAGTCAGACGATTCATGGATTTCTCGAGAGGACTTGCAATGCCTCAACCCAAACCTTCTCAAGAGATATGTGAGCCAGTCTGATCTTCACTCGACAGGGTCGAGTTCCTCCCATCCCGAAAGAATTGGTGTGGACACCAAAGGCACCAAAATAAGGAAAAGGCTTCTCAACCCTCTGTGGATCACTTAATGACATTCGAGTCCATGTAATAAAGCTTAGTCCAGCTGAGTTGAGTCCTGTATTAGTCAGCTCATGTTGATCTCGTCCAGTCCAGTATGTTCAGCTCATGTTGAGCTAATTTATTTTTTTGAGTCTTGTCCAAGCATGCTGAAGACTCAAGACAATATCATACAAGTGAAGACCAAGTCCAACCAGATTGAAGACATGGAGGTTTAGCCCAAGTCCAACCCAGCTTGAAGACTTGAAGACCCCAGGAGGAGAATATAAAAATAAATACAAACCAGAAGCCTGGACCAGTAGGAAAGAAATTGGGCCAGCCCAGGCCCAGGAAAGAGTTAGGGCGCAATTCCTTATGGTGACCCTCCTCTTGGTAAGACATGGAGGTTTAGCCCAAGTCCAACCCAGATTGAAGACTTGAAGACCCCAGGAGGAGAATATAAAAATAAATACAAACTAGAAGCCCTGGACCAGCCAAAAGGAAATTGGGCCAGCCCAGGCCCAGGAAAGAGTTAGGGCACCATTCCTTATGGTGACCCTCCTCTTGGTCGGCCACTTAAAGTCACCCCCTTGGCCGACCAAGACAAGGAGAGGGAGAGCAAATCATGGGATTTTTTCTACCTATGTTGCCTCATTTTCTTAGCTAGGGTTTGAGAGGGAAAGGACTCCTAGGTAAAGTCTATGTACCCTTACATGGGGCCCAAGACTAAGGGTCTATTTAAAGGACCCTAATCTCTTGTATGAAGATTGATTTTTTATATGAATTAAACTTGAGTTCTCTTCTATTGCTTTATGCTACTCTGCTTTGTACTTAAGGGGTTTTATTGGTGCTTTCTTCTTCCCAGTGTTGCAACAGATTCCTGCAGCCAACCAACCTTCCAGAGCCCTAGCCGTCCTCCCCCAAAACTTTCTTTTCTTTGCTATTTTCTCTTGTTTCCTTGTTCCCTAGTGAGTTTTCTAATCCTTGACAGGTCGTTTGTAGGTCTCCGAGTTCCTACGAATCCAACGACTCCAACCAAGCCTCAATCGGACCACCGAGCAGAAAGCCGGGTATCCGCGGGTCTTTGGCTCGATTTTTTAGGCCGCATCCATCGAGAAACGAGAGATCCTTCGCTTGCGATCTTCCTCAGGCACTTCAGATATTGTCAGGTACACCCCCCTACCATCAGTAATTTTATTATAGGAGACTTGCCCTAACCGAGGCTTCTCAGACCCGATGATCCTTCTTTATTGCTTTTCAAGGTCCTAATCTACATGCTTGACTTCTAAAATTCATATAAAATTCTCTACATCTTATTTTGATCCATTTTTCAGGATTTAATCACTAACTCCATATATAAAATACACAAAAATAATCGCATGCATATTAGTCCCTGCATCAATCAAGCTTAGACTAATAGTCGTTAGTTGTGATCATGAACCTTTTGATATTGATGGATTTCATGCTCTCATGGTTAAACTTGTGATTATTAGACTTTCACTTGATTTTTATTAATATAATTTTAAATTATTTCAAGTGAAATGCTATGATTTATGTGTTTTCATTTTTGGCATCTTTGCATAAGCTAGAAATGATTTGGATCAAGTATAGGACTGGTAGTTAAGGGTTATGTTTAAAAAGAAGGTATGCATATTGATAAACCCTTGCTCTAGTAGCTAGACTTACTATCAAATTACTTCTAACATTTGTATGGATATGAAATCATTTTAAATGAATTTTAAATCATACTAAAAAGTTTTTAAATGGTATCAATGCTTTGCATTTTTTTAAAGTCATGAATATCTTAAAAAATTTAAATCTTTGCTATCAGACTAGAGTATATATTCATATCTCAAAATTATCTGAAATCTTGATGCATGTGCTTTCATATTCTATTCCTCAAATGAATGCATATTTAAAGGGGGAATAACATTTAGGGAGAGCATCCAAATATTTGTTATCATATATGATGCTTTGAATATTTTGCTTGATATCATGCTATACTTATATTTCTTTGATACTCCTTGTTTCAAATCTAATCCGTTAAGAGGAGTTACATTCAAGTGGTATCATATTCAATTGGTATCAAAATTTATTTTAAAAGAATTCCTAGTAACTGCTTCGGATTGTGTTAGTCACCATGGCTGTCCGTCATAGGGAGATAAGTAAGGTTTAAAGACCCTCTCTTTATATTCAATAGAGTCTCTTATGACATGTTGGGTTACTGCTATGACCTTATCCCATGAACAAGTAAGGTGAATGGTTAATATACCTTCAATCATTTCTTGCATGTGCTTATTATTTTGTGGTATCTGATCAATTGTATCACATTCAATTGGTATCATAATTATTTGATTTCATGTATTGATTTTGATGATCTACTTACTATTTTTTACCTTCATTCCATTTTATATTGCCTTTCACCCTTTTTCATGATGTCAAAAAGGGAGAAAAAAATGTTAAATATGAAAAGGGAAAGATTGAATAAACATGAAAATCATATGAGAAATGAAAGAAAGTACAAAAGGAAAAAAAGAATGCAATAAGTTTTTATCTTAAAAGAAGAATCAATAAGATAGAGAAAATATTAAAATTTTGCATATTTTTAAAAAATATTTTTGAAATCATATATTGAGGGGGAGCTTGGTGCTTATTGATTTTGAGCTACATGTTATCTTATTGTTAATCTTTTAAGCTTATCTATTCATATACTTAAAGGTTTGTCATCATCAAAAAGGAAGAGAGATTGTGACTCTGGTCTTGATTTTAATGATTGACAAAATATTTAGGTATATATGAGTACTAACTGTATTTAAGTGTGTTATCGATCTTAGTACTCATCCATGTGAATGAAGAAATGCCGTATTTCAGTTGAAAAAGTCTATTAATTAATAAAAAATCAAGTATATGGACTTTGGAATTAATATGGAAGAACTTGAAAATTTAAAGTTTGAATTTGGTCAAGTTTCAGAATGGCCCATCCAAGTGTCGATACCTGGAGTTGAAGTGTTGATACTAAAGATCAAGTGTCGACCTGCAAATGAAGTGTCGATCAATGCCTGAGATTTTTGAAAATACTGAACCATGCCATTTGGAGGTATTTTGCTCAAGTATCTTCGACTCACGGGAATGAAGTGTCGACACTTGAAGATGAAGTGTCGACACTTGGAGGTGAAGTGTCGACACTTGGAGATGAAGTGTCGACACCTGGACTGTAACGGCTAATTTTCTAGGCTATAGAACTTCTCCAACTTGCTTTCAAATGGCTGTATTTTTATCCCTAACGGCTATAAACGATCATTTAAGTGTTGGGAGGCTATATAAATATCAAAAATCAAATGGGAAAGTAATCCTTTGGTGAGATTTTTGAATATTCTTCAAGGATTCAAGAGTTGAGTGGTTCAAGCCTTCAAGCTTCCAAGTTTTAAAGAGAGCATCCAAAGTTCACATCCTTAAGCATCAATCAAAGGCTTCAACAACTTGAAGACAAGGTCTTCATCAATTTTCAAAAGACTTCAAAGAGATATTTGCTTTATTTTAGAAAGCTTTAATTATATTCTTTCATATTTGTTCTTATATTGCTTTACTTGAGGTTTTTGGTGAGCCTTGGAAAATCAAAGAGATTTTTGGTAAGCTCGAAAACCAAAGTGGTTGTTGGTGAGCCTTGAAACCAACTAGGATTTTACTTATGAGCCCGAAGACAAAACAAGTTGTTTAGGTTCTTGGTTAGCCCGTAAAATCAAGGGTGGTTGTTGGTGAGCCTTGAAACAAACTAGGATTTGACTTGTAAGCTCGAAGACAAAATAAGTTGTAAAGGTTGTTGGTTAGCCTAAGTTACAAAACCATCTTAGTGAATTCCCAAGGGATCTTGGGGAGTGGATGTAGGTGCCTTGTAGTGCACCGAACCACTATAAATTTTTTTGTGTTTATGTGATTATTTTCTTTGTGCATTTACTTTGTTTATTCCGCTGCATATTATTATGAAACACACAATACATTGCCTAAACACAAGCTTTTGATTTAAATTAGCACATACTTGCTTTAGTTTATTGCAAATAGTACAAAAATTTTATAAATCCAAATTCACCCCCCCTCTTCGGTTGCCTACCTGAGCCTATAATTGGTATCAAAGCACGATGCTCTGTTTAAAATTCTAATGATTTTGAGCTAAAGTTCATGGCAACCCTTCTAGGTATTTGTGTTAGACCACCATTTTTCAATGGCATAAATTATACATTTTGGAAAACTCGCATGCGCATCCATATTCAATTTATTAGTTATCATCTTTGAAAAATTATTGTTAATGGTCCTCATATTCCTTCCATTTTGGTTAATGGCATTTCCATTCAAAAGATCGAGAAGGATTAGAATGAATATGATATTAAACAAACTGAAATCAATGCTAAAGCAATGAATTTGCTTTATTATGCATTAAACTTTAATGAATTTAATAGAATCTCGACATGCACATCGATGAAAGAAATATGAGACATACTTGAAGTTACTCATGAGGGTACTCTTCAAGTAAAGAATACTAAAATTAATTTGCTTGTACATTCTTTTGAAATTTTTGAAATGATGCATTATGAATCTATATCTGACATGTTTACTAGATTTATGACTATTATTACTGAATTGAAAAGTCTTGGCAAAGTTTATACTAATGCTGATTTGGTGAACAAAATTCTTAGATCCTTGCCAATATCATGGGATCCAAAGGTGATGGCGATCCAGGAAGCTAAAGATGTAGAAATCTTACCTTTGGATGAGCTTATCGGTTCACTCATAACCTACGAGTTGAATTTATGGCAAAAGGAAGTAGTTGCTGATCAAGAGAAGAAGAAGATAATGGCCTACCAGGCTAAAAAGAAATTCAAGGCAATGATGGCAACTTGGAGCGATAGCATTATATGATGCTTTGAATGTTTTGCTTGATATCATGCTATACTTATATTGCTTTGATACTCCTTCTCCTTGCTTTCATATCATATATGATGCTTTGAATGTTTTGCTTGATATCATGCTGTACTTATATTATTTTGATACTCTTTCTCCTTGTTTTCAAATCTAATCCTTTGATGGGAGTTACATTCAAGTAGTATCATATTCAATTGGTATCAAAATTTATTTTTAAAAAAACTCCTAGTAACCGCTTTGGATTGGATTAGTCACCATGGCGAACCGGTCATAGGAGATAAGTAGGGTTTAAAGACCCTCTCTTCCTATTCAATGGGGTCTCTTATGACGTGTTGGGATGCCGCTGTAACTTATCACATGAACAAGTAAGGTGAATGGTTAATATACCTTCACCATTTCTTGCATGTGCTTATCATTTTGTGGTATCATGATTAATTTGTATCATATTCAATTGGTATCATAATTATTTGATTTCATGTATTGATTTTGATGATCTACTTGCTATTCTTTCCACCTTCATTTCCATTTGTATTGCCTTTCACCCTTTTTATGATGTCAAAATGGGCGAGAAAAATGTTAAATATGAAAAGGAAAGATTGGATAAACATGAAAAATTATATAGAAATGAAAGAAAATGTAAAGGGGGAGAAGAATGCAATAAGTTTTTATCTCAAGGGAAGAATCAATAAGATAGAGAAAATTTAAAAATTTTGCATATTTTAAAAAAATATTTTGAAATCATATATTGAGGGGGAGGTTGGTGCTTATTGATTTTGAGTTTACATGTTTATCATATTGTTAATCTTTTTAAGCTTACCCTATTCAAACACTTAAAGATTTTGTCATCATCAAAAAAGGAAAGATTTTGTCATCATCAAAAAGGTCTTGATTTTGATGATTGACAAAATGTTTAAGTATATATGAGTACTAACTGTATTTTAAGTGTGTTTATCAGATCTAAGTACTCATCCATGTTGAATGAAGAAATGCTTATATTTAGTTAAAAATATCCTTTAATTAATGGAAAATCAAGTATATGGACTTTGGAATTAATATGGAAGAACTTGAAGAAGTTAAAGTTTGAAGTTGGTCAAGTTTCAGCAAGTTTCAGTAATTGTATGCCCAAGTGTCGACACCTTGAGTTGAAGTGTCGATACCTGAAGATCAAGTGTCGACACCTACAAATGAAGTATCGACTCAAGACCTGAGATTTTTGAAAATACAAAACTATGCCATCTGGAGGTGTTTTGCCTCAAGTGTCAACTCATGGAATGAAGTGTCGACACTTGAAGATGAAGTGTCGATACCTGGAGGTGGAGTATCGACACCTGGAGGTAAAGTGTCAATACTTGGACTGTAACAGCTAGTTTTCTAGGCTACATAACTTCTCCAACTTGCTTTCAAATGGCTATATTTTCATCCGTAATGGCTATAAACAGTTATTTAATTGTTGAGAGGCTATATAAACATCAAAAATCAAATGAAAAAGTAATCCTTTGGTAAGATTTTTGAATATTCTTCAAGGATTTAAGAGTTGAGTGGTTCAAGCCTTCAAGCTTCCAAGTTTCAAAGAGAGCATCCAAAGTTCACATCCTCAAGCATCAATTAAAGGCTTTAACAAGTTGAAAACATGATCTTCATCAACTTTCAAAGATTTTCAAAGAGATATTTGCTTTATTTTGGAAAGCTTTAATTGTATTCTCTCATATTTATTCTTATATTGCTTTACTTGAGATTTTTGGTAAGCCTTGAAAAATCAAAGAGATTTTTGGTAAGCCTTGGAAAACCAAAATGGTTGCTGGTAAGCCTTGAAACCAACTAGGGTTTTACATATGAGCCCGAAGACAAAACAAGTTGTTTAGGTTCTTGGTTAGCCCGTAAAACCAAGGGAGGTTGTTAGTGAGCCTTGAAACCAACTAGGGTTTGACTTGTGATCCCAGAAAAAATAAGTTATAAAGGTTGTTGGTGAGCCTAAGTTACAAAACCATCTTAGTGAATTTCCAAGGGAATCTTAGGGAGTGGATGTAGGTGCCTTGTAGTGCACCGAACCACTATAAATTTCTTTGTATTTGTGTGATTGTTTTCTTTATGCATTTACTTTGTTTATTCTGCTGCATATTATTTTGAAGCATACAAATACATTGCCTAAATACAAGCATTTGATTTGAATTAGCACATACCTACTTTAGTTTATTGCAAATATTTCAAAAGTTTTATAAATCCTAATTCACCCCCCCTCTTGGGTTGCCTACCTAAGCCTATAATTGGTATCAAAGCTCGGTGCTCTGTTTAAAAATCTAACGATTTTGAGCTAAAGTTCATGGCAACCCTTGAAGTATTAGTGCTAGACCATCATTTTTTAATGGCATGAATTACACATTTTGGAAAACTCGCATGCGCATCCATATTCAATCTATTAGTTATCATCTTTAAAAAATTATTGTTAATAGTCCTCATATTTCTTCCATTTTGGTTAATGGCATTTTCATTCCAAAGCTCGAAGAGGATTGGAATGAATATGACATTAAACAAACTGAAATCAATGCTAAAGCAATGAACTTGCTTTATTGTGCATTGGACTTAAATAAATTTAATAGAATTTCAACATGCACATCGGCGAAGAAAATATGGGACACACTTGAAGTTACTAATGAGGATACTCTTCAAATGAAGAATACTAAAATTAATTTGCTTGTACATTCTTTTGAAATTTTTGAAATGATGCATTATGAATCTATATCTGACATGTTTACTAGATTTATGACTATTATTAATGAATTGAAAAATCTTTGCAAAGTTTATATTAATGCTGATTTGGTGAACAAAATTCTTAGATCCTTGCCAATATCATGGGATCCAAAGATGACGGTGATCCAAGAAGCTAAAGATGTAGAAACTTTACCTTTGGAGGAGCTTATCGGTTCACTCTTGACCTATGAGTTAAACTTATAGCAAAAGAAAGTAGTTGCTGATCAAGAGAAGAAGAAGATAATGACCTTCAAGGCCAAAAAGAAATTCAAGGCAATGATGGCAACTTGGAGCGATAGCGAAGATTCAAGTTTGGATGATTAAGTTGCCTATTTTTGCTTCATAGCAAATGAGAAAGAGGTATGTTCTGAAAATGATTATTATTTTACCTTTGATGAATAGCATGATGCATTCAATGATCTTGCACATGAATACAAATTGCAAAAAATTAAGCACAAGAAATTAAAAAGGCATGTAGATCCCTTTCTCTTGAGAACAACAATCTTGCCAATGAAAATGATGATTTAAATGCCAAGATTGATATTTTAAAAAATAAAAAGAATAATTTTTTAAAGAAAAAGAATATTTAGAAAAATAAAATGATGTTTTGAAAGATTTATGTGATAAATTCTTGAATGAGAAAAATATTTTGATTGAAGAAAAGAAGCAAAAGTTTTTAAAGAATTTGCTTATTCCTGTTTCTTCCAATTTGACCTGTTGTTAATCTAGACTTAATGCATATCCTTATAGATTAAGAAAAGTTTAGGTTCTAAAAGGAACTATAGTTACTAATCCTAAAGGACCCAAGAAAGTTTGGGTACCAAAATTGTCCACCTAGTTTCGCAGGAGTGTCTTATAGCCCAACATGAAAAAAAAAGTTTTTGAAAAGTAGCTGTACAAGACAATTTAAAGAAGTGGACAAGCTACATTTTGGACTAAATGGTAAAGGAAGGATTATACATATCGGTAAATTCTAAATATTTCCTTCCATAATCAAAAATGTAGTTGAATATTTATTATAAATATTGCATCAATTATTTTGAAAGATTATTTTAAATATTTAATTAGAATCAAGTTTAGATTTATAATCATTAGTTATGATCATGAACTTTTGATATTGATGAATTTCATGCTATCATGATTAAACTTGTGATTGTAAGAACTTCACTTAATTTTGATTAATGTATCTTAAATTATTTCATAAAAAATACTTTTAAAAATGCATATTGCTTTGAAAAAATTTTTAGTGATTAATTAGAATCAAGCTTAAACTAATAGTCATTAGTTGTGATCATGAACCTTTTGATGTTGATGGATTTCATGCTCTCGTGGTTAAACTTGTGATAATTAGACTTTTACTTGATTTTGATTAATATAGTTTTTAAATTATTTCAAGTGAAATGCTATGATTTATATATTTTCATTTTTGGCATCTATGCATAAGCTAGAAATGATTTGGATCAAGTATAAGACTGGTAATTAAGGGTTATATTTAAGAAGAATGTATGTATATTAATAACCCTTGCTCTAGTAGCTAGACTTGCTATCAAATGACTTCTAATATTTGTATGGATATCAAATTATTTTAAATGAATTTTAAATCATACTAAAAAGTTCTTAAATGGTATCAATGCGTTGTATTTTTTTTTAAATCATGAATATCTTGAAAATTTTCAAATCATTGCTATCAGAATTAGTGTTTATATTCAAAATTATCTAAAATCTTGATGCATGTGCTTTCATATTTTATTCCTCAAATGAATGCATATTTTTAAGGAGGAATAATATTTAGGGGGAGCATCCAAATATTTGTTATCATATATGATGCTTTGAATGTTTTGTTTGATATCATGCTGTACTATATTACTTTGATACTCCTTCTCCTTGTTTTCAAATCTAATCCTTTGAGGGGAGTTACATTTAAGTGGTATCATATTCAATTGGTATCAAAATTTATTTTTAAAAAAATTCCTAGTAACCTCTTTGGATTGGTTAGTCACCATGGCGAACCGGTCATAGGAGATAAGTAGGGTTTAAAGACCCTCTCTTCCTATTCAATGGGATCTCTTATGACGTGTTGGGATGCCGCTGTGACCTTATCACATGAACAAGTAAGGTGAATGGTTAATATACCTTCAATCATTTCTTGCATGTGCTTATCATTTTGTGGTATCATGATTAATTTGTATCATATTCAATTGGTATCATAATTATTTGATTTCATGTATTGATTTTGATGATCTACTTGCTATTCTTTCCACCTTCATTCCCATTTTGTATTGCCTTTCACCCTTTTTTATGATATCAAAAAGGCCGAGAAAAATATTAAATATGAAAAGGGAAAGATTGGATAAACATGAAAAATCATATGAGAAATGAAAGAAAATGCAAAGGGGGAAGAAGAATGCAATAAGTTTTTATCTCAAGGGAAGAATCAATAAGATAGAAAAAAATTGAAAATTTGCATTTTTGAAAAATAATTTTGAAATCATATATTGAGGGGGAGCTTGGTGCTTATTGATTTTGAGCTTACATGTTTATCTTATTATTAATCTTTTTAAGCTTACCCTATTCATATACTTAAAGGTTTTGTCATCATCAAAAAGGAGAAATTTGTTAACTCTGGTATTGATTTTAATGATTGATAAAATGTTTAAGTATGTATGAGTACTAACTGTACTTTAAGTATGTTTATCAGATCTTAGTACTCATCCATGTTGAATGGAAGAAATGCTTGTATTTCAGTTGAAAAAGTCCTTTAATTAATGAAAAATCAAGTATATGGACTTTAGAATTAATATGGAAGAACTTGAAGAAGTTAAAGTTTGAATTTGGTCAAGTTTCAACAAGTTTCAGCAATGGCATGCCCAAGTGTCGACACCTGAAGATCAAGTATCGACACCTGCAAATGTAGTGTCAACTCAAGGTCTGTGATTTTTTAAAATACAAAACTATGCCATATGGAGGTGTTTTGCCTCAAGTGTCGACTCACGAGAATGAAGTATCGATACTTGAAGATGAAGTGTCGACACCTAGAGGTGAAGTGTCGATACCTGGAGGTGAAGTGGCGACACTTGGATTGTGATGACTAGTTTTCTAGACTGTATAACTTCTCCAACTTGCTTTCAAACGGCTATATTTTCATCCCTAATGGCTATAAACGGTCATTTAAGTATTAGGAGGCTATATAAACATCAAAATTAAATGGGAAAGTAATCTTTTGGTGAGATTTTTGAATATTCTTCAAGGATTCAAGAGTTGAATGGTTCAAGCCTTCAAGATTCCAAGTTTCAAAAAGAGCAACCAAAGTTCACATCCTCAAGCATCAATCAAAGGCTTCAACAACTTGAAGATAAGATCTTCATTAACTTTCAAAGGGCTTCAAAGAAATATTTTCTTTATTTTAGAAAGCTTTAATTGTATTTTTTATAGTTGTTCTTACATTGCTTTACTTAAGGTTTTTGGTGAGCCTTGGAAAACCAAAGAGGTTTTGGTAAGTCTTGAAAAATCAAAGTGGTTGTTGGTGAGCCTTGAAACCAACTACGATTTTACTTGTGAGCCCAAAGACAAAACAAGTTGTTTAGGTTCTTGGTTAGCTCATAAAATCAAGGGTGGTTATTGGTGTGCCTTGAAACCAACTAGGGTTTGACTTGTGAGCCCGAAGACAAAATAAGTTATAAAGGTTGTTGGTGAGCCTAGATTACAAAACCATCTTAGTGAATTCCCAAGGGGATCTTGGGGAGTGTGTGTAGGTGCCTTGTAGTGCACCGAATCACTATAAATTTTTGTGTTTGTGTGATTATTTTTTTTGTCCATTTACTTTGTTTATTTCGCTGTATATTATTTTGAAGCACACAAATACATTACCTAAACACAAGCATTTGATTTGAATTAGCACATACTTGCTTTAGTTTATTGCAAGTAGTTCAAAAGTTTTATAAATCCCAATTCACCCCCCCTCTTGGGTTGCCTACCTGAGCCTACATCGAGACACCCTGGCCGAAGTCTAGCTCCTGCTCTCTCTGGACTCCTTCACCAGGTGGCTCTCTTGAGGTCGAGACCCTAGCCGAAGTCGAGCTCCTGCTCTCTCCAGACTCCTTCGCTAGGTGGCTCCCTCGAGGTCGAGATGCCCTAGCTGAAATCGAGCTCCTGCTCTTTCCGGACTCCTTCGCCAGGTGGCTCCCTCGAGGTCGAGATGCCCTGGCCGAAGTCGAGCTCCTCCTCTCTCGGGACTCCTTCGCCAGGTGGCTCCCACGAGGTCGAGATGCCCTGGCCGAAGTCAAGCTCCTACTCTGTTCGGACTCCTTCGCTAGGTGGCTCCCTCGAGGTCGAGATGCCCTGATCAAAGTCGAGCTCCTGATCTTTCTGGACTCCTTCGCCAGTGGCTCCCTCGAGGTTGAGACGCCTTGGCCAAAGTCGAGCTCCTCTTCCCTGAGCCAACCCCACTTCGGGCGAAGGGACCAACAGTTGAAGGACGTTGCTGCCTTCCTTGGATGGTGGTAAGCCGCCGAAGGACCACAAAGGGGCGCCTACCAGGATACAATAATTACCCAGCTACCACTTACACGAAAGGGAAGGGATCCCCCGATCAAGGTGCTGCACTCCCGACCAACCATTTGTGCCACCCAAAAGAGGAAGTAGTCAACCCAAGAGATTCGAATCCAAGAGGTGACCGCCCTCCAATCGAGGCTCTGCCAGGTTTTCCAAAATGGAGCGACCAGAAGGAGGGTCCAAGTGCACGGTGCTATTCCCCATCACAAATAGGGAAAGGCACCTCATGCATGGCACAGAACGTCACCACATGCACCTGCAAGTGAGGGGAGGATCCCAATGTAGGCGGCTGGCAGCCATCCTGGCTTAAAAAAGTTATCCAAGATTCCAAGAAAAAAGTAAGTAACAAATGGGCGAAAGGGGCAGCATACAGGAGAGCAACTGGAAGGCCAAGTGCTTAAGGCTACCGGAGACCCACCGAAAGGGTCTCGACGGACACAGCCATTCAGTCTGAGCTCTCCTCCACTGCCACTTCCCTCGCTCTACTCTCAACCCATTTATACTCTCCAAGTACATAAGTTTCTCTTCCTAACGTGGAGTCCACCTACAGGGCTCGACCAGGAGGATCTGTTTTGCTGGATCGCCACTGACTTGAGCGTCGAAGTGCTCCCGCCGGGATCATCAGCCGGGTCTCTTCGGTTTTGCAAGTCTGGATGCCCGAGCAGGTTCCCGAGCGACAAGGGCACGATCCGAGGTCGTCTCCAACTACAGGCCATGGCGGTCGGGCAGCAACACATACTAATAAAAAGAACCGTGATATTTGCAAACCAAGTTGTAATACGATGATTGGCTGCATCCCAAGCTTTAAGATGATCAGCAAATGTATCACCTATCTCTTTGTCATCCTTTTGCGGCTTTTTCTTATTTCCAATAACATATCTCTATAGCATTCTATCTTTAAGAAAGCTATGCATAGCATATGCCCAGTGATTATAATTGTGGCCTTTAAGGATGACTTGGATAAGCTAGAAAATAACGATTATATATTGTGTAGAAGTGATGAATGGGTCTTGTTGCCGCATCAACTCCTGGATCGGGAACCGGGACAGATGGATGGGCTGGAGTGCTCCTCTCCCGGGCGAACCACAGAAAAGTCTCCAAGGGCACCGGTGGTGTTCCGACGGGGGACCCTCCGATGCTTAAGTTAGCAATAAATTGAAGGCTACAGAATGGAGGAATCAAGGGTTGAACAGTCTCTGGTAAGGGAAGAGTTCTTCTCCCTTCGAACGGGGTCCCCTGGATACCTTATATAAGCGCGGAACAGTCCAAAATCCATTGCGGGAGAGGCTGAAAAAGACCGATCTGCCCCTAGGAGAATCTGGAGAGTGGCCACGTGGTGCGCAGATACAGCAGCATCATGGAAGTAGTGGAGTAGGGCCGTTGGGATAGTAGGATCCCGCAGCAATAGAAAGATGCTTCTGGAATATCCTGGATGCTAAGACTCGCCTGTCGGACGTCAGCCGTGGGACAGTCGGTCAGTTGGACCAAAGGCCAAGCCTCCGAAGGGGAGCGACAGGCCAGATCCCAGCGGGAGAGGGCCGTTCAGACCTCAACTCCGATGGGTCGGCCCTCTGACAGAGAGCGGTGGGCCGGACCCTAGCAGGAGAGGGTCATTCGGACCTCAATTCCGGTGGATCGGCCCTGGCCCTCTGACGGAGAACGGTGGGCCGGACAATAGCAGGAGAGGATCGTTTGGACCTCAATTCTGGTGGGTCGGCCCTTTGACGGAAAGCGGTGGGCTGGACCCCAGCAGGAGAGGGTCGTTCGGATCTCAGTTCCGATGGATCTGCCCTCTGACGGAGAGCGGTGGACCAGACCTCCTTAGCTGGAGCCTTGAGAAGGGCGGCCGGGTCGGTCCGCCGAACTGGATCGGTTCTGGCAGAGGATGAGCCGTCATGGTATAACAGGTCTTTTTGTGTATAACTAGCATGTTGGTATAACCGATCTTTTGAAGGGGCAGCATGAGTGAGAGCAATTGCCTTTGACGACCAAATTTTGGTGATGGACCGGAAATGTAATGTCAGACCTTCCCATGATGTTTAATTTACATGAGAAAGATGGCTAGGGAATCTCAATCTTATAAACTAGTCTATTGGATAATAAGTTTTTGTTGAAGTTGAAAAATCATTAAAATTTTTTTTCAATGAAAACATCTTCTAAGGCTCTGATACAATGTTAATATGAGAAAATTTGTATACATATTCGATGTGTTCCAATACAATATGAGGCTCCAATTTATGGTCATGGCCTCTGACCAAATTAGGAAGTATAAGATTTTTTTTTGTACCTAATTGATATAGAAAATTTTGCTTAATTTATATAAAATGAATCTAAACTAATGTAAAAGATATATACAAAATCTGGTATTAAGTATAGATCTTCCATATATCTTAACTAGTATTATATATATATATATATATATATATATATATATATATATATATAATTTTGTATATTAGGTATACATTTTGGCTAATATAAATATATGTATATTAATACAGAAACGGAATATATGCATTAATAGAAATAAGGCAAAGAATGGTGTTATGGGTGCAGAGGACCAAACCACTTCCTGGATACAGGGGGCTATATTTGTTTGTATGTGAGACAGAGGAGGAGCAAGGACAGCTCACTGAAGATGGCAATTATGAGGGAGCTAGAAACAAGGTTTAATATTGACCATTGCTAGGATGTATTGACAACTATTTAAGAAGTTCCCATTGCTAGGATGTATTGACAACTATTTAAGAAGTTCCAGAAGACTTTCATTATCTCATTATATAGCGAGTTGCTAAAGCATTACTCTATAACAACAAACATTGTTACATATGTGGATAACCGAAGCATTTTCTCCTATAAAAAATAGTAGTCATTGACAATTTTAGTAACTTTCAAAACAATTTATCAAAATCTTCGCTGGCTATGGTATTTGAAGAGTGAGAATATTAGTTGCATTGTCTACAAAATATTAACCCATATAGACATATACAAAAGAAGCCAAAGAAAACAGACGCATCAAACCGAAGTGATAATACACTAATTGGATGATAAGGAATCAAGTTAATTGGATGCTACCATGTTTGATCTTTGATCCCTAATCTGCTCTAACTCGGACTAATCTTAGACTCCAAGTTGATCTCACGACTGGGCACATCCAAGGAACGAGGATGAACCTTTGGACGCTGGTTAAGCGGGTTTCCCAGCCAACGAGCTTGCAGGTGGACTTGGCGCCAATCGGACCAATCTGGGGGTTTATGGGTAAGCTTCAGAGCCTTCTCTAATTGTCGATGACGCCACCTCTCACGCGCTGTGATCCCACAAAGCGCAGTGTGTTCACCCGAAGATCCATAAAATTAGCCCGTTCTTCCTCGCCATAAGCCCTGGTGTCCTCATCAGAATCCATCTATTATTTTCTTCGATATTGGATATATGAAATATCTGTGAGAGCTTGATGAGAGAGATGGAGCTTGGAAGAGACGGAAGATTTATAAAGGCGAGGACGGATAAAGTGAGGAGGTAAGAGGAAACCCGGGGAATTGAAGTTAATGCTGGTTTCGGGAGGAGCCATTGCTTCTCCCGACACTGGTAATAAAAAAAAAGGTTGTTATGCTGGTTTTGGTTTCTATTGTTTCCCCGAAACTGGGGGCCTCGCTTTTTGCCGATGGCTAGCAATAATTTAAGCCATTGGTAAAGGTTTGCCCTCTCAAAGGGTGGACCAAAAAAAAAAAAAAAAAAAAAAAAAAAAAACGACACCCTTCAATGTACATCACGTGCGTTCCGCAGTCGCTTCAGGTTTCTGCTTTCCTCGATTAAGTAAAGGATTCCATCCTTTAACTTGCAAACGGATGGTTTTTTTAACAATAATAATCATTAGTTGGCAACTTTGTTACAGTAACATCTATATTTATTAAAAATTTAATTATAAATATCGAAGATTGTATCTTCGTGCGGTTGGTACCATTAAATTAAATAAGAAAAAAAAATATCTAATATAATTTAATTAAATATATAGATTTTATCATGAGAAACAAAATTATTCATATTAGCGTAGAGTCCCTGTTTCGATCGGGCAGAGCAACTAGATTGCAGGCCCACTTTCTGGTTCACCTGCAAAATAAATCCCTGGCTGGAATTGCTCCGACGGGGACACTCCGATACCTAAGTCAGAGGCGGAGCAAAATAAATCCCTGGCTGGTTTATCTGGCCTGCGATTCCGCCCTCCCTCCTGCGGTTACGATAGGGAAGTTAATTCCTTCCCTTAATTCACAATCGTGGATGGTTACTAGGCGGTTTCGGCCAGACCGGAGGCATTGTCGCTGGAGTTACATACCATGATCGTGTTCTGGAGGTAGTCGATGATAACCGTTACTTATCGTGTTCGCAAGAGACCTGAAACAGGTCGGGGACCCGTCTTCGGGCTTCCCTCTTAGGGAAATGTCTGTAGTTGGATGAATGTCTTCGTCTTCGGACTCTTTCGAAACAGATCGGAGACTACTTCGACGTGGGCTGAAGACTCAGCGTTTGTCGTAGGCCGAAGACTGCGTCTTCGTCGTAGGTCGAAGACTGCGTCTTCAGTGCAAGTCGAAAGCTGTGTCTTATATCTTCGGCTTCAGCTGGCCCGTTAGCCATTTGGTTTCCTCCGGTCGCTGCGGTTCGAGAGATATCCTTGGCTGGTTAACTGGAATCTGTTGTGATTAAGCTGACATATCCCAACAGTTGCTCCCTACTCTTAGTTTTGAAGCAGTGATTTGTCTCGAAGAGTGAGAGTATCACTAGTTTGTCATTTCACAGGAAAATGGGCGGCAGACGATACGAATCCCTGATTGGACCGTCTGGAATAACTTGTGTGATTCGAAAACCAGGTGCCGCGATAGTTGCATCCCCGATTAGGGTGTGAACAATGGAGAGGCGGATTAGGACATTGTTCCCCTCTTTCCATTGTGCGATGGTTCAGTCAATCTTCTGGTTTGAATTAGAGCAGCGGTCGTGGCCTCTTCCGTCTTTAGATTGGAAGCTCATTCCACCTTAGCCATTGATTTGTGTGGACTATGACCTCCGGTCCGTCACTATGACCTCCGGTCCGTCTCGCATCAAATCAATTTAGGGCTATTTTGGGATTGCGCATCCATCTCGAGTGTTCATGGTAGATTTGGGGAGATGGTTCCATATATGGAGAAATTGCCTTGAAGCCTCCTTGTCCTTTATGAGAAGTAAAACGTATGGCTAAGGAAGCTTCTTCAACCTTGCACACTTTCTGTTTTGGCCCAGCTTTTCCTGTTCTTGGCCATCAATCGCTTCCGTAGGTAGAATCTTCTTTTTGTTTCTTTGCTTCATTATTTTGTCATGGCTGAGACCGTAGGAAGTCCAGGAGAATCAGTCGGGCCCTCCGGGGCCGACGATGTAGTGAGTCCGGAGTTAATCCCTAGCTTCGTCTCACCAGGAAGGGTCACCCACCTTCGTGAACGTTATCATATCCCGAAGGGTTTCCTTTATTACCTCCCACCTCTGAAGAGCGGGTGAACAAATCTCCCACCGGGTGCTTGGCCATATATGAAGACCATTTAAAGGCAGGTCTTCAATTTTCCCTGCATCCTTTTTTTATCAAGATTTTTTGCATGAATCAACTAGTGCCTGCGCAGCTGACCCCGAACAGCATTCAGAATATTTGTGGATTTTTGGTCCGATGCCACATAGCTAATGTGAATCCCATGACCAATTTGTTTACAACTCTCTTTGTTCTCAAGAGGGATTTCCACGGTCGTGGATGGTGGGTGATCGGTCCTCGGCTTGGTCGCAAGATCATCAAGGACATGCCTAGTGCCATCCATGGATGGAAGTCCAATTTTATTTTTGTATCGTCTATCGAATCGTGGGATTTTAGTAGCGAGTGGAAGGAGCCACATCTAGTTGCTAATGATAGGAAGAAAGTTTTGGCGACTGATCAGTATAATTATGATTTACTGACCGGTTCAGAGGCCGTTCCCATCCGTGAACTGTTGGAGGAGAGGAATCTCCATCTCGCAGGGATCAGCGAGTTCCCTGTGCTAGGTATAAATGGTGGAAGTTTCTATCTATCTTTCTTTTGCCTCTTTCATAGCCCAGTTAATTTAGTGGGGTCTTTCTATTTGCAGGCGGTGGAATGAAGCCTAACTTAAGCTGGCTTCGCCAGTCCTCCAAGAAGAGGATAGCTCAAGCTCCCCCTTCAAGGTCGGAGGCCCCGAAAAAGGCCTGAAGGGATGACCCTAAGAGGAGTAGGAGCACCTCATCCTCCAGAGAGAAACCTCTTGGGGAGACGAGGTGTCGATGATGGAGGCCCCAACAGGATCTCAACCAGTTGAATCTTTGTCGACGGTCATTTCTCCAGTCCAAATAAGGAGAGTCCGTCTCCGGTGGTCGATGTGCCATCGCCTTGTCCCTATGCGGCGGATAGGGACAAGGCATCGCAAGTCGAAGAGGAGTCTGTCCGAGAGGCTTCTCCAATTGGGAGCCATCCCGTGGGCTCTTCGGAGCTTTCCCCCACGGGGGGTCTCTTGGTTCCTGCAGTAGCTAGGCAGGCATTGAAGGATACTCTACTACCTTATGATTGGTAGTGATTCGAGGTCGAAGCCTGGCTAGGGTATCTGATTCTATCTATTCCACCCTGTAGCAGGTAGGATCTCTATCCTCCCCTTCTTGCCTGATGGGTTATCCAGCCTGTGATTGATCTTACACCTTGTTTCATTGGTGTAGCTGGTTTATGACATCACTTTCATGGAGGAGGGCATGGGGAGTGTTGATAGCCTCATTCATGGCCTGAAGGAGGAGCTCCACTTAGCTAGGGCTGAGAAGGAAGTGGCTAAAGAACTAAAGCAGTCCATGGAGAATCATCTTGCTCGCATGAATGCCGAAGTTCGTGGCTTGAGGAGCGAACTGAAGCATGCCCACTTGACGATCGCAGAGCAGGGGGCGAAGTTGAGGAAGAATAGAAAACAAATTGACTCCTTGGAATAATCTGCTAAGGATGTTGGCTTTGGCTCCTTAATTTTGATGATTAACAAAAGGTTGAGTATATGTTTGGACTAATGTTTCATTTCAAGATAAAGTTTCAGGCCATAGGTTATTCAAAAAGAGTATCAAGAGTTGATGGGGGACTAATATGCATGCAATTTTTTTTGTATGTTACATGTTGAGTTAGGTGATTAATTCCCGAATTTCAGATCAAAATTATTTGTAGAGATTTTTTTATGAATTTTTGAAGATCAGCATGCAGATTAGGACCTAGAAAAGTAGCAAAGAAGGACCGCCGGGGCTGAGAAGCCTCGGTTAGGGCAAGTTCTCCTACAATAAACTACTGGAGGTAGAGGGGTGTACCTGATAATGTCTGTGAAGATCGCAGCGAAGGGGTCTCTCGTTCCTCGACGGATGCGGCCTGGAAAACGAGCCAAAGACCCGCGGATACCCGGCTTTCTGCTCGGTGATCCGATTGAGGCTTGGCTGGAGTCGTTGGATTCGTAGGAACTCAGGGACCTGTAAACGACCTGTCAGGGGTTAGAAAACTCACAAAGGAACAAGAAAACAAAGAAAAAAACAGCAAGGGAAGGCTTCTTTTGGAGTGGGCGTCCAGGGATCTGAGATGCTTGTTGGCAGCAGGAAGATGATTGCAGCACCGGGAAGAAGAACTCTCACAAACCCCTTTATGCACATAGCAGGGTATCACACCACTCAATAGAAGAACTCAAGGTTTTCATTCATCAAAAATTCTCCTTCATACAAGAGGCTAGGGTCCCTTAAATAGACCCTTAACCTTGGGCTCCAAGTAAGGGTACATAAGTCTTTACATAAGAATCCTTTTCCCTCTCAAACCCTAGCTAGAAAATAAGGAAATATTAGGTAGAAAAATCCCTAAAAATTTTCTTGACTTGGTCAAGACTCCAAGGACGCCTAGGGGGCATGTTGGGCTTCTAGGAGTAGCAAAAGGCCGGCCCAAAGGGGCTTGGGTGCATGGGTTTGGGCCTCTGGAAGCTGGGGTGGCCTGGTAGCCAGGTAGCAGGAATATTCCCTGGTATCTTGCTTCTTAGGGGCTTGGGCTTGGCACCTGGGCTTGATTTCTTTGGGCTATGATGCAGATGGACCTCTGGAATCATGGATGACCTTATCTATGAATATACTTTGGCATCTGGAAGGGAATCTGGGCATCTAGAGGGCATCTGCAAGAAATCAGGATTTTCTGAATTTTCCTCCTGGGGTCTTCAAATCTTCAAGCTGGGTTGGACTTGTGCTATACTTCCATGTCTTCAATCTAGTTGGACTTGGTCTTCACTTGTATGATATAGTTTGAGTCTTCAGTATGCTTGGACAGGACTCAAAAAAATAAAATAAGCTCAACATGAGCTGACTAGCATTGGACTGAACTAGCTCAACATAAGCTGACTAGTACATAACTGAAATAATCAACTCAAAAGACTCAAACAACAACTAAAAAAAGGACTCAGATGGGCTAAGCCCTTATTACAGATGGACTCAAAAATTATTGATCAATTCACAGAGGGTTGAGAAGCCTCTGCCTTATTCTGGTGCCTTTGGTGTCCGCACCAAGAGTACAATGATGAAACCAAGCTTGCTTGATTTGGGAAGAGCTATTCTACCTTAAACAAGATCAAATTTCTCTTTTTGGACCTTCTTATTAAGAAATAATTGATAAAAGAAACAAGGCTTAGAGAAACTCAAGCATGGCATGCACCTCTCCAGAGTTTCAGAAAATTTTAGACCAGAGGTCGACCCCTAGAGGTCGACACCTTGCCAAAGGTCGACTACCAGAGGTCGACTCATAAAGAAAAGAAAAGTTCAGCAAGGCCAGCACGGCAAAATTTCAGTGGCATGCTCCAGAGGTCGACCACCAGAGGTCGACACCTATCAGAGGTCGACTCATCGCCTGAGAATTCAAACTGGGCAGAACTATGGTTTTCTGGATTTTTGCCTAAGATAAACTAGAGGTCGACTCATGAGGTCGACACTTGATCCAGACGTCGACTCATGAGGTCGACTCATGGCATAACGGCTAGTTTTTCTAAACTTTTGATTTGATTTCTAACGGCCATAAATGGCCATATTTTTATTTTAACGGTCTTGTGGAGTTGTTTTAGCTTGAATGAGGTATTTAACCTCCACCTAACTTCAAAAAGACAATGATACAAAGTGAAAAAGAAGAGAGTGAAAGTACAAAGCCTTCAATCAATTCTAAGCCAAAAAGAGTGAGAAAACCAAGAGATTCCTTAGCCAAAAGCTTTCCATCTTTGAAGAATCTAACTTTCAAGTGTTTGGCATTTAGTGAGGTCCAAGATTCCAAGAGAAAGGCTTGAAGAGTCTCCATCAAGAGCAACATCGAATTACTTTTTGCTCAAAAGGAGTTTGTCTTGTTTTATTCATTGTATTCATATTTTTTGTCCTAGGCTAGTTTCAAGGGAATTTGAAACTAGTGTGAGGTTTGTTGGTGAGCCAATTGATAAAATCAACTAGGGTTGCTTGTAAGCCCGAAGCCAAATAAGTGAGTGAGGTTTGTTGGTGAGCCAATAGTTAAAACCAACTAGGGTTACTTGTAAGCCCGAAGCCAAAACAAGTGTGTAAGGTTTTGACTTGTGAGCCTTGTAAAACAAGTCGGCTGTAATCTAGAAAAGATTATAGTGGAAATTCCCAAGTGGAGCTTGGGGAGTGGATGTAGGTGCTAGGTGCACCGAACCACTATACTTCTTGTGTGTTTGCATTGCTTTACTCTTCTTTTGCTCTTTAATTGTTGTTATCTTTCATTGCTTCCGTTGCACAATACTTGAGCACTATCACTCTTCACTTTTGAACTTGATAGCACATATATTGCTTTAATTTTTAAAATACCCAATTCACCCCCCCTCTTGGGCACCATATCTGGGCAACAAGTGGTATCAGAGCACCGGTACTCTCTTGTAGGTCCAACGATCTTGAGTGAAAGATCATGGCCGCCCCAATTGGAATGGGTATAGTTGAAGGTCAAGTATCAAATCGCCCTCCTTTCTTTAATGGCACGAACTACATTTACTTGAAAACTCGTATGCGCATTTACTTACAAGCTGTAGATTATAATATATGGAGAGTAATTACTAAGGGCCTCATCAGCCCACTCACTTGGTTAATGGCATTATCACCTCAAAATCTGAAGAAGAATGGGATAACAATAACATCAAACAAGCTGAATTAAATGCTAAGGCGATGAATTTGCTATTCTGTGCACTTGACCCAAGTGAATTTAACAGAATATCAAATTGTATTTCCGCCAAAGAAATTTGGGATACACTTGAGGTTACCCATGAGGGTACACACAAGTGAAGACCACAAAGGTGAACATGCTCATTCATACGTATGAGATGTTCAGGATGGAACCAATCGAAAGTATCAGTGAAATGTATACTAGATTTCCAATATAGTAAATGGTATGAGAAGTCTGGAAAAAAATTATATCTAATGGTGAACTGGTTAACAAACTTCTCAGGTCTCTTCCGGCTTCATGGGATGCGAAAGTAACAGCCATAAAAGAAGCCAAGGATGTCAATACTCTACCTCTTGAGCAGCTTCTTGGATCACTGATGACTTACGAGCTTTCACTAAAGTAGAAGACAGTGGACAATGACAAGAAAAAGAAAGCCATAGCCTTCAAGTCCACTACAAAGGAAGAGTCAAGTGATGAATCAGAAGAAGAAGGTGATGATGATGAGACACCCTCATTACAAGAAAATTCAAAAGATTCATGAGAAAGAAGAAGGACTTCTACAAGAAAAAGCCACAAAAAGGTGATCACAATAAAGATAAAGAGAAAGAAAGAAAGGGATCCACCCATCTGCTTCGAGTGCAAGAAGCCTGGACATTATAAACGGATTGCCCTTTGCTTAAAAAGAGTCGAAGGATGTTGAGAAAGAAAGCCATGATGGCTACCTGGAGTGAGAGTGAGGACTCCAGCAGTGATGAAGAGCAGCAGGTAGTCGCCAACCTGTGTTTCATGGCCAATGAAGATTATGAGGTAAATTCTGAACCTGAAATTGAATTTACTTTAATGAATTACATGATGCTTTTGATGATTTAGTTATGGAATATGAAAAACTAAAACTGAAAATAAGAAATTAAGAAAGCTAAATCAAGAACTTACCAAAAATTCAGACAAGTTTTCAACTGAAATTGAAAATTTAATTCAAGAAAACAAGAAATTAACTGAATATGTAAAGACCTTGAAAAATGATAAGGACAATCTTTTAAAAGAAAAGGATTCTTTGAAAAATAATAGAAGTTTGAAACTAATGAGAAAATTGAAAAACAAAACAAAGAATTGTTGCTTCAAAACAAGAATTACAAAGAAGAGTTAGAAAAAGTAAAACCTTTTGTAGAAATGTTTACTTATAGTTCAGAAAAATTAAGTATGCTTTTAAACAGTCAACATACAGTTTTTAACAAAGCTGGACTTGGATTTAAGCCACATAATCAGTAAAAACTTTACAAAAACTTTTTCATACCTGCATCTTCTAATATTACCTGCTATGCTTGTGGTAAGCTAGGACATAAATCATATATTTGTAATAGAAGAAAATTAAATACCTTTGGAAAGATTTGGGTTCCAAAAGGAACCAATTTGACTAACCCTAAAGGACCCAAGATGACTTGGGTACCTAAAGTTTCAATGATCAATTTCTGCAGGTGTGTCTTGCAACCAAGAATAAAAGAATAATGTGGTATCTGGACAGTAGTTGCTCAAGGCACATGACTAGGGATGTGAGGCAATTCTCATCACTAGTAGCTATAGATGGTGGAAACGTTACTTTTGGTGATAATGGAAAGGCAAAATCGTCGGAATTGGTAAAAACCCATATCACCCCTAATGCTTATGTAGATAATGTATTATTTGTTGATGGCCTGAAGCATAATCTTTTCAGCATTAGTCAGTTTTGTGACAAAGGTTTTAAAGTAATTTTTGAATCATCTTTGTGCATGGTGTCTAGTCTAGATGTCGATGGCATCAAGTTCACTGGTCATAGGCATGGAAACATTTACGTGGTTGATCTTGATGATCTAGGCATGGAAAGTGGTCAATGCCTAGTGGCTAGGGAAGCCAAGGCAAGTGAAACTAGTTGGCTTTGGCATCGTAGGCTAAGGCATGCTAATATGCAATTGATTTCAAAATTAAGCAAAAATAATCTTGTAAAAGAATTGCCAAAACTCATATTTGAAAAGGATAAGATTTGTGCTGCATGTCAATTTGGAAAACAAACTAAATCTACTTTCAAACCTAAAGGAGTAGTATCTACTACTAGACCCCTTGAATTATTGCATATGTCCCTCTTTGGACCAACCAGAACAACTAGTTTGGGAAGTAAAAAATATGGGCTAGTAATTGTAGATGATTACTCATGATTTACTTGGGTAATGTTTTTAGCTCATAAAGATGAAACGTTTTCAGTTTTGTTAAATTTCATAAAAAGGTTTCAAACGAAAAAGATCTCACTATTGTTTCTTTGCATAGTGATCATGGAACTGAATTTGACAATCATGATTTTGAAGCTTTTTGTAATGAAAATGGCATTAGTCATAATTTTTCTGCACTAGGACACCTCAACAAAATGGGATGGTAGAAAGAAAGAACAGGACTCTTGATGAAATGGCACGCACAATGCTTTGCGAAAACGATTTACCTAGATATTTTTGGGCAGAAGCCATTGATACTTCCTGTTACATTTTAAATCGTGTTTTAATTCGACCTATTTTGGAAAACACCATATGAGCTTTGAAAAAATTGAAAACCTAATCTTAAGTATTTTTATGTATTTGGTTGCCGCTGTTTCATATTAAACAATGGCAAAGACAAATATCAGTAAATTTGATGCCAAGTCAGATGAGGGTATCTTCTTAGGATACTCTACTTCTAGCAAGGCATACAGGGTCTTCAACAGAAGAACTCTTCTAGTTGAAGAATCAATTCATGTAGTGTTTAATGAATCTAACGAAAAATCTTCTAGAAAAGAAGATTCTATTGATGATGAAACAGGTACAAAGAAGCTTGAACAATTGACAATCAATGAAAGTGAGCCTAAAGGAGATGATGATTAAGAAAATGAAGATCAAACTCAAGAGATCAATGCAACTTCACCAAAACCTTTACCTAAAGAATGGAGGTATGCTCATGGACACCCCAAAGAGCTAATAATTGGTGATCCGTCAAAGGGAGTAAGTACACGCTATCTATTAGAAATGTTTGTGATTATTTAGCTTTTGTGTCTCAGATAGAGCCTAAGTCAATTGAAGAAGCTGAAAAAGATTGTAACTGGATTAATGCTATGCAAGATGAACTAAATCAATTTAAAAGAAATAACATTTGGACTTTAACTGAAAGACCCCATAATGTTTCTGTAATTGGTACAAAATGGGTTTTTAGAAATAAACTTGATGAACATGGTGTTGTAACTAGAAACAAAGCTAGACTTGTTGCTAAAGGCTACAACCAGGAAGAAGGGATTGACTTTGATTAAACCTTTGCTCCTGTTGCTAGGCTAGAAGCAATTAGACTTTTACTTGCTTTTGCTTGTTTTTGGATTTCAAGTTATTTCAAATGGATGTTAAAGTACTTTTTTAAATGGATTATGAAGAGGAAGTTTATGTTGAACAACCCTGGTTTTGAAAATCATGAATTTTTAGCCATGTTTTTAAATTGCATAAAGCATTGTATGGTTTAAAGCAAGCTCCTAGAGCTTGGTATGATAGATTAAGTTCTTTTTTGATGAAGAATGATTTTTCTAGAGGTAATGTAGATAATACATTATTTTTGAAAAAGAAAAATGATGATCTCTTAGTAGTACAAATCTATGTAGATGATATTATTTTTGGTGCTACTAACGAATGTCTTTGTCAAGAATTTGCAAAGTAATGCAGAGTGAGTTCAAGATGAGCATGTTGGGAGAACTCAACTTCTTCCTCGGACTCCAAATTAAGCAAACCAAAGAGGGGATCTTCATCAACCAAGCAAAGTACACAAGGAAAATATTGAAAAAGTTTGGGATGGAGACTACCAAACCAATAGGTACCCCCATGAGCTCTTCATGTAAATTAGACAAAGATGAATGGTAAATCAGTAGACCAAAAATTATATAGAGGCATGATTGGTTCATTGCTATATCTAACTGCCAGTAGACCAGATATAATGTTTAGTGTTTGTATGTGTGCACGTTTTCAGTCTGCTCCTAAAGAATCACATCTCTTAGCTGTAAAGTATATTAGATACTTATCTGGGTCAATGAAATTGATCTTTGGTACTCTAGAGAGTCATAATTGAATTGATTGCATATTCTGATGCTGATTTTGCTGAGTGTAAACTTGATCGTAAAAGTACTAGTGGAACTTGTCAATGTCCTAGGAGTTAATTTGATTTCATGGAGCAGCAAGAAACATAATTCGGTTGCTCTATCTACGGCGGAAGCCGAATATATAGCAGCTGGAAGCTGTTGTGCTCAGATTCTATGGATCAAATAACAACTCGAGGACTTTGGCATCAAACTAACTAAGACACCCATAAGATGTGATAATACTAGTGCAATCAATTTAACGAAAAATCCTGTACAACATTCAAGAAGCAAACATATTGAAATAAGACATCACTTCATAAGAGATCATGCTCAAAACTCTAATGTGTTGTTAGAATTCATTTGTACTGATTATCAATTGGCTGATATATTTACAAAACCATTGAATGAAGATAGATTTTGCATGATCAGAAGAGAACTGGGAGTCATTGATCCTTTTGCTTGAACTCTTCAATTTTCATCAAAATTCCTTAAAAATGATTTATAAATTCTCAAATATGTTTAAAGCTTTTTTTTCTAAATTTTATCAATTTTTTAATTTTACCGAATTTTATTTTGGCTAATTTATTTTTGGAGGTCGACAATTAAGTTTTCGGAGGTCGACACTTGGGGTCGACCCCTGAAATTTTTGAGAGGTCGACACTTGGACGGAAAACGTCTTTTTTAAAACCCGTCCGCAAGCCTCTTTTTCTCCATTTCTTTCCATTTCTCCTTCGTGTGGTCCCCCTCCAACTTCCCTAAAGCTCTAAACAGTGGATTTCCAACCCTCTCCATCTTTTTGGGTAATCCTCTCCTCTCCTCTTGTTTTCTTTTGAACCAAACTATTTTTGATCGTGTTCTTGGTTTTGGACAACCGAAAGCTTTTGCCTCTATCTTTTTCAAAATATCGGTTATTTTTCAATTGAAATCACTTATTTCTTTTCTCCGTTTCTTGCATTTCCTCCATTTACTCTCGATTTTCTCCATTTTCACAAACCCTATCTTACCATTTCACCATTTCCTCTTTTACTCAACCCGTGAACCTCTCTTCTCCTCTCTTTCTTGGTTCCTTTCCTCTTAGCTCTGCATTACCCTACTTCTCCCTAATTTACCCCTCTTCCATCCATATGGGTCCAAGAAAGCACTTGGCAGTAAGAAAAAGGAGAATGGAACAAGGCCAAAGTAGCACTGAGCGATTAAGAAAGGTCAGACATGAGCGTGAGCCGACCCCAGAGCCACCTGCACCAGTGCCAGCCAGTTTAGTTCGGAAGAGTATTGCGAGCGGGAGACGTGTAGATATACCTTTCTGGGATCAGCATCACTTTTTTAAGGAGATGTGTTGCCCAGATATGTTCCCCAAGAGGGGGGGTGAATTGGGTATTTTAAAAAAAATTTAAGGCAATATATGTGCTATCAAGTTCTAAGGTAAAGAGTGATAGTGCTTTAATAATTGTGCAATGGAAGCAACGAAATAAAATGACAATTAACGAGCTAAAGAAGTTAAAGAGCAAGCCAATGCAAACACACAAGAAATATAGTGGTTCGGTGCACCTAGCACCTACATCCACTCCCCAAGCTCCACTTGGGAATTTCCACTATAATCTTTAGATTATAGCCGACTTGTTTTACCAGGCTCACAAGTCAAAACCTTACACACTTGGTTTGGCTTCGGGCTAACAAGCAACCCTAGTTGGTTTTATCAATTGGCTCACCAACAAACCTCACTCACTTGTTTTGGCTTCGGGCTTACAAGCAACCCTAGTTGGTTTTATCAATTGGTTCACCAACAAACCTCACTCTAGTTTCAAATTCCCTTGAAACTAGCTAAAGACAAAAGAGTATGAATACAAGTAATGAAAACTAAACAAACTCCTTTTGAGCAAAAATAAATTCGTTGAAGCTCTTGATGGAGACTCTTCAAGCCTTTTGTCTTGGAATCTTGGACCTCACTAAATGCAAACACTTGAATGTTGGATTCCTCAAAAATGGAAAGCTTTTGGGAAGGAATCTCTTGGTTTTCTCACACTTTTTGGCTTTGGAAGTGATTGAAGGCTTTGTACTTTGAACCTATACTTTTTCACTTTGTCTCCTTGTCTTTTTTGAAGTTTGGTGGAGGTTAAATACCTCATTCATGCTGAAACAACTCCACAAGACCGTTAGATTCAAAAATATGGCCGTTTATGGCCGTTAGAAATCAAATCAGAAGTTCAGAAAAACTAGCCGTTATGCCATGAGTCGACCTCATGAGTCGACCTCTGGATCAAGTGTCGACCTCATGAGTCGACCTCCAGTATATTTTAGGCAAAAGTTCAGAGTACCATAGTTCTGCCCATTTTGAATTCTCAGGCTATGAGTCGACCTCTGGTGTCGACCTCTGGACAGGTGCTGACCTCTGGTGGTCGACCTCTGGAGCGTGCCACTGAGATTTTGCCGTGCCGGCCATGCTGAACTTTCTTCTCTTCTATGAGTCGACCTCTGGTGGTCGACCTTTGACAAGGTGTCGACCTCTGGTGGTCGACCTCTGATCTGAATTTTTCTGAAACTCTTTGAGATGTGCGTGCCATGCTTGAGTTTCTCTAAGCCTTTGTTTCTTTGTCAATAATTTCTTAACAAAGGTCCAATTTGAGTATTTTGATCTTGTCCAAGGTAGAAGAACTCTTTTCCAAATCAGGTAAACTTAGTTTCATCAATGTACTTTGATACTCTTTTGAATAACCTAAGTCCTGAAACTTTTATCTAGAGATGAAACATTAGTCCAAACATATACTCAACCTTTTGTTAATCATCAAAACTAAGGAATCAAAGCCAACAATCTCCCCCTTTTTGATGATGACAAAACCTTGAGTATATATGCAATTAAGTCCAAGAGCAAAATATAGCAATAATAAAAATTTTCAAAGTATCTTTCATGCAAGAGTGTATCATAAAGTTTTGTGAAAATATTCTCAAGAGTCAAAAAGATTTTACTTTTCATTTATTTCTTTCTTTTGTGAAAACATTCTCATAAGTCAAAAAGATAAGAATCATATAAACTTTACTACGCATAAGATGGAGTCTCATAAATACATATATACTTTTCTACTCCCCCTTTTTGTCAAGAATCAAAAAGTCATTTTTGTAGTGAAAGATATATTAATGAAACTTATGTGAATTACAATAAAGTATAAAATATATGCTCCCCTCAATTTGTGCATACAACAAAATATTCTAACTTGAGGGTTTAAGAAGATAAATGCTAAGAGCTGGTATCAGATAAAATGGCACAATATAGATAAAAGCAAATGTATTCAGTTACAAAATTGCTTACAAGGTAGGCACAAAACACTGATACGACAAACCATACACAGCAAACTAAAATACAACAAGTAAATCTATGAGGCTACTCCTCATCAGAAGGTATGTCAAAAGATACAGGAGCCATGATCCTAGATGAGGATTTTGGAGTCCTATGAGAGGAACTCCGAGTCCTCAGAGAGGGACCAGACCTAGGGGTAGTCCTACGAGATCTATATGTCCTAGGTAAGGGCTCCACAGATGTCGAGATAGAGGCAGTAGCTGAAGGAGTGGACGGATCAGCATGCTGAGTAGACTGAGCTGGGGTCTGCCTGCTGACTAGCTCATAAGCTGTGGGATCATCGATATCTGTCTCTGTATGCTCATCTATGTCATCCGGAATCCCAGTGATAGTCTCAAATAGTGACTCTGTAGGCTCAATTCAACTGGCACAGCTGTGACTGGAGGATCTGAACTTGGAAGATCAGTGGAAGGAGGATCAGCTGAAGGGGGAATCTCTGGAATCGGCTCTGCAGGTGGAACATCAGAACTACCTGCTCCAGGCTGATCTCCATCACTGTCACTGTATCCACCAGAGTCATCAGCATTATCATCATCATCATCATCATCATCATCATGTGGAGGAGATACTGTCGGATCTGCAGTCCCTGATGGTAGTGCTAATCTCAATAAGCTGAGAATCTGTCTGAATCCTGTATCCATACTAGCTGAGAGAGCACTAATGCGTGTGTCTGTGTGTATCCGCAGATCATGAAGCTCCTGTCGTACACCAGTGATCTCTGTCCGGACCTCTGAAATCTGATCAGTCACTCGCTGCTCGAAGTCTGATATCCTCACTGAAGTCCTCCGTGGTGTAGCATAGGTGCCGGAGCTGATGAAGGTGGTGGCGTTAATGGCTCAGGCTCCGTAGTCTCTGTCTCCGGTGCTGGGCGAGGAGGTGTACCATGATCAGTAGGCCCTGAAGGCCCTGCCTCAGCAGCTCGGATCTCATCCTCCTCATCTGGCTCCTGGCCAGACTCTCGTCGTACCCATCGGTCACTAATCAGTCGAAATCCCATCCTATGAAGGGATTTCTCTCCATAAGTATCTGTGTGCTGTAGCTGACTGAAGGGTATCATCGAATGAGACACCATGCTCTCTGAATATCTGAGTCAGTCCCATGCCGTACGGCTGAACGAGTCTCCTGTGAGAAGCTGCCTCACCCATCTGCTGAAGCATGATCCTGGGAAGGTTGATGGGAGTCCGCTGGCTCAGGGACACCATCAACACCAGCTCACGCTCAGTGATAAAATCAAATCTCCCGCTCTTCGAATCAAGATACGGGCGATGATGTGATGCAGCACTCTCATCTCTAGTGAAAGCTGGTTAGCGGACACTGTGGAAATGCCGCTAACATCCTCACGGTCTAGGATACACCTGAAGGCGTGCTCTCTGTCGCTGATCGTAGTGGCAGCAGTGCCATGAAGTGGAATCCTCCAGATGCGACTGATGACCTCAGGTGTCACTGGAATCTCAATCCCTCGAACTGTAGCGGACCATCCAATGCCATCAGTGGCCATGGATCCATAAACTCTCTGATGAGGTCTAGGTAGAATCTCTCGGACATGGTACAAAAATGAACCAGACCTGCATCTCTCAGTACATCTCCAATGAAGAAGTGATGCTGATCCCAGAATGGAATATCTACGCGCGCCTCCCACTAGCAATGCTCTTCCGGACTAGGCTGGCTGGCACTGGTGCAGGTGGCTCTGGGGTTGGCTCACGCTCATGTCTGACTTTCCTTCGCCGCTCAGTACTACCCTGCCCCTGTTCCAATCTCCTTTTCCTTACTGCCTGGTGTTTTTTCGGACCCATGTGTAAGGATGAGGGGTAACTTAGGGAGAAATGCAAAGAGGTAAGGCTAAGAGAGGTTCACTGATTGGGAAAAAGAGGAGAATGTGAAATAGTGAAATAGGGTTTGTGAGATTGGAGAAAATCGAGAGTAAATGAGGAAAGGTAAGAAACGGACGAAAGAAATACGTGTTTTCAATTAAAAAACAGCCGAGATTTGAGGGTAGAAAGATTCGAGCTTTTCGGTTGTCCAAAATCAAGAAAACGATCAAATAGAAAGTCGATTCCAAGAAAAGCAAGAGAGGAGATGAGGATTTCCCAAAAAGATCGAGGAGAGGGGTGGAAATCCACTATTTGGAGGTTTAGGGAAGTTGTAGGGGGACCACACGAAGGAGAGGTAAGAAAAAAATGGGAAAAAAGGCTTGCGGACGGGTTTTAAAATGCAGGTTTTCGTTCAAGTATCGACCTCTGAGAATTTCAGGGGTCGACCTCAAGTGTCGACCTCTCCTGTCGACTCAGTGTCGACCGTCCGACCTCCAAAACTTAGTCGACCTCAAGTGTCGACCTCCGAAATCTAAGTGTCGACCTCCAACAATAAATCACCCAAATAAAATCTGTAAAATTTTAAAAAATTGATAAAATTTAGAAAAATAACCTTTAAACATATTTGAGAATTTATAAATCATTTTTGAGGAATTTTGATGAAAATTGAAGAGTTTCAAGCAAAAGGATCAATGACTCCCAGTTCTCTTCTAATCATACAAAATCTATCTTCATTCAATGGTTTTTTGAATATATCAGCCAATTGATAATCAGTACATATAAATTCTAACAACACATTAGAGTTTTGAACGTGATCTCTTATGAAGTGATGTCTTATTTCAATATGTTTGCTTCTTGAATGTTGAACAGGATTTTTCGTTAAATTGATTGCACTAGTATTATCACATCTTATGGGTGTCTTAGTTAGTTTGATGCCAAAGTCCTCGAGTTGTTGTTTGATCCATAAAATCTGAGCACAACAGCTTCCAGCTGCTATATATTCGGCTTCTGCCATAGATAGAGCAACCGAATTCTGTTTCTTACTGCTCCATGAAATCAAATTAACTTCTAGGAATTGACAAGTTCCACTAGTACTTTTTCGATCAAGTTTACACCCAGCAAAATCAGCATCAGAATATGCAATTAATTCATATGATGACTCCCTAGAGTACCAAAGACCAATTTCGATAGACCCAGATAAGTATCTAAGTATACGTTTTACAGCTAAGAGATGTGATTCTTTAGGAGCAGACTGAAAACGTGCACACATACAAACACTAAACATTATATCTGGTCTACTGGCAGTTAAATATAGCAATGAACCAATCATGCCTCTATATAATTTTTGGTCTACTGATTTACCACATTCATCTTTGTCTAATTTACATGAAGAGCTCATAGGGGTACCTATTGGTTTTGTGGTCTCCATCCCAAACTTTTTCAAAATTTCCCTTGTGTACTTGGCTTGGTTGATGGAGATCCCCTCTTTGTTTGCTTAATTTGGAGTCCGAGGAAGAAGTTGAGTTCTCCCATCATGCTCATCTCGAACTCACTCTGCATTAACTTCGCAAATTCTTGACAAAGACATTCGTTAGTAGCACCAAAAATAATATCATCTACATATATTTGTACTACTAAGAGATCATCATTTTTCTTTTTCAAAAACAATGTATTATCTACATTGCCTCTAGAAAAATCATTTTTCATCAAAATGAACTTAATCTATCATACCAAGCTCTAGGAGCTTGCTTTAAACCATACAATGCTTTATGCAATTTAAAGACATGATTAGGAAATTCATGATTTTCAAAACCAGGAGGTTGTTCAACATAAACTTCCTCTTCAATAAATCTATTTAAAACCCACTCTTTACATCCATTTGAAATAACTTGAAATCCATAAAACAAGCAAAAGCAAGTAAAAGTCTAATTGCTTCTAGCCTAGCAACAGGAGCAAAGGTTTCATCGAAGTCGATTCCTTCTTCCTGGTTGTAGCCTTTAGCAACAAGTCTAGCTTTGTTCCTAATTACAATACCATGTTCATCAAGTTTATTTCTAAAAACCCATTTTGTGCCAATTACAGAAACATTAAGGGTCTTTCAGTTAAAGTCCAAACATTATTTCTTTTAATTGACTTAGTTCATCTTGCATAGCATTAATCCAATTACAATCTTTTTCAGCTTCTTCTATTGACTTAGGCTCTATCTGAGATACAAAAGCAAATAATCACAAACATTTCTAATAGAAGAGCGTGTACTTACCCCCTTTGATGGATCACCTATTATTAGCTCTTTAGGGTGTCCATGTGCATACCTCCATTCTTTAGATAATGGTTTTGGTGAAGTTGCATTGATTTCTTGAATTTGATCTTGACTTTCTTGATCATCATCTCCTTTGGGCTCATCTTCATTGATTGTCAATTGTTCAAGTTTCTTTGTACCTGTTTCAACATCAATAGAATCTTCTTTTCTAGAAGATTTTTCGTTAGATTCATCAAACACTACATGAATTGATTCTTCAACCAGAAGTGTTCTTCTGTTGAAGACCCTGTATGCCTTGCTAGAAGTAGAGTATCCTAAGAAGATACCCTCATCTGACTTGGCATCAAATTTACTGATATTGTCTTTGCCATTGTTTAATATGAAACAGCGGCAACCAAACACACGAAAATACTTGAGATTATGTTTTCGATTTTTCCAAAGCTCATATGGTGTTTTCTTCAAAATAGTCGAATTAAAACACGATTTAAAATGTAACAGGAAGTATTAATGGCTTCTGCCCAAAAATATCTAGGTAAATCGTTTTCGCAAAGCATTGTGCGTGCCATTTCTTCAAGTGTCCTATTCTTTCTTTCTACCATCCCATTTTGTTGAGGTATCCTAGGTGCAGAGAAATTATGACTAATACCATTTTCATTACAAAAAGTTTCAAAATCATGATTTTCAAATTCAGTTCCATGATCACTACGCAAAGAAACAATAGTGAGATCTTTTTCATTTGAAACCCTTTTATGAAATTTAACAAAAGCTGAAAAAGTTTCATCCTTATGAGCTAAAAACATTACCCAAGTAAATCGTGAGTAATTATCTACAATTACTAGCCCATATTTTTTACCTCCCAAACTAGTGGTTCTAGTTGGTCCAAAGAGGTCCATATGCAATAATTCAAGGGGTCTAGTAGTAGATACTACTCCTTTAGGTTTGAAAGTAGACTTAGTTTGTTTTCCAAATTGACATGCAGCATAAATTTTATCTTTTTCAAAAGTGAGTTTTGGCAATTCTTTTACAAGATTCTTTTTGCTTAATTTGAAATCAACTGCATACTAGCATGCCCTAGCCTACGGTGCCAAAGCCAACTAGTTTCACTTGCCTTGGCTTCCTTAGCCACTAGGCATTGACCACTTTCCATGGCTAGATCATCAAGATCAACCATGTAAATGTTTCTATGTCTAAGACCAGTGAACTTGATGCCATCGACATCTAGACTAGATACCATGCACAAAGATGATTCAAAAATTACTTTAAAACCTTTATCACAAAACTGACTAATGCTAAAAAGATTATGCTTCAAGCCATCAACAAATAATACATTATCTACATAAGCATTAGGGGTGAATGGATTTTACCAATTCCGACGATTTTGCCTTTTCCATTATCACCAAAAGTGACGTTTCCACCATCAATTACAGCTAGTGATGAGAATTGCTTCACATCCTCAGTCATGTGCCTTGAGCAACCACTATCCAGATACCACATTCTTCTTTTATTTTTGGTTGCAAGGCACATCTGCAAAAAAATGATCAAGTTGAAACTTTAGGTACCCAAGTCATCTTGGGTCCTTTAGGGTTAGTCAAATTGGTTCCTTTTGGAACCCAAATCTTTTTAAAGGTATTTAATTTTCTTCTATTACAAACATATGATTTATGACCTACTTTACCCACATGCATAGCAGGTAATATTAGAAGATGCAGGTATGAAAAAGTTTTTGTAAGTTTTTGCTGCTTGTGTGGTTTAAATCCAAGTCCAGCTTTATTAAACACTGCATGTTGGCTATTTAAAAGCATATTTAGTTTTTCTGAACTAAAGGTAAACTTTTCTACAAAGGGTTTTACTTTTTCTAACTCTTCCTTGTAATTCTTATTTTGAAGCAATAGTTCTTTATTTTGTTTTTCAATGTTCTCATTAGTTTTAAGACTTCTATTATTTTTTAAAGAATTATTTTCTTTAAAAAGATTATCTTTATCATTTGTCAAAGTCTTTACATGTTCTTTTAATTTCTTGTTTTCTTGAGTTAATTTTCAATTTCACTTGAAAACTTTTCTGAATTTTTGGTAAGCTCAAGATTTTGCTTTCTTAATTTCTATTTTTTTAATTTTAATTTTTCATATTCCATTACTAAGTCATCAAAAGCATCATGCAATTCATTGAAAGTAAATTCAGTTTCAGGTTCAGAATTTACCTCATTATCTTCATTGGCCATGAAACATAGGTTGGCGACTACCTGCTGCTCTTCTTCACTGCTGGAGTCCTCACTCTCACTCCAGGAGCCATCATGGCCTTCTTTCTTAACATCCTTCTACTTTTTTTAAGCAAAGGGCAATCCGTTTTGTAATGTCCAGGCTTCTTGCACTCGAAGCAGATGGGTGGATCCCTTTCTTTCTCTTTCTCCTTCTCCTTGTTGTGATCACCTTTTTATGGCCTTTTCTTGTAGAAGCCCTTCTTCTTTCTCATGAATCTTTTAAATTTTCTTGTAATTAGGGCTGTCTCATCATCATCAGCTTCTTCTTCAGATTCATCACTTGACTCTTCTTTTGTAGTGGACTTGAAGGCTATGGCTTTCTTTTTCTTGTCATTGTCCACTGTTTTCTGCTTTAGTGAAAGCTCGTAGGTCATCAATGATCCAAGAAGCTGCTCGAGAGGTAGAGTGTTGACATCCTTGGCTTCTTCTATGGCTGTAACTTTCGCATCCCATGAAGCCGGAAGAGACCTGAGAAGTTTGTTAACCAGTTCACCATTAGATATAATTTTTCCCAAACTCCTCATACCATTTACTATATTGGTAAATCTAGTATACATTTCACTTATGCTTTCAGTTGGTTCCATCCTGAACATCTCATACGTATGAATGAGCATGTTCACCTTAGTGGTCTTCACTTGATGTGTACCCTCATGGGTAACCTCAAGTGTATCCCAAATTTCTTTGGCGGAAATACAATTTGATATTCTGTTGAATTCACTAGGATCAAGTGCACAGAATAACAAATTCATCGCCTTAGCATTTAACTCAGCTTGTTTGATGTCATTGTCATCCCATTCTTCTTCAGATTTTGGGGTGATAATGCCATTAACCAAGTGAGTGGGCTGATGAGGCCCTTTAGTGATTACTCTCCAAATATGATAATCTACAGCTTGTAAATAAATACGCATACGACTTTTTCCTAAGTGTAGTTTGTGCCATTAAAGAAAGGAGGACGATTTGATGCTTGTCCTTCAACTATACCCATTCCAATTGGGGCGGCCATGATCTTTCACTCAAGATCGTTGGACCTACAAGAGAGTACCGGCTCTGATACCACTGTTGCCCAGATATGGTCCCCAAGAGGGGGGGTGAATTGGATATTTAAAAAAATTAAGGCAATATATGTGCTATCAAGTTCTAAGGTGAAGAGTGATAGTGCTTTAATAATTGTGCAATGGAAGCAACGAAATAAAATGACAATTAACGAGCTAAAGAAGTTAAAGAGCAAGCCAATGCAAACACACAAGAAATATAGTGGTTCGGTGCACCTAGCACCTACATCCACTCCCCAAGCTCCACTTGGGAATTTCCACTATAATCTTTAGATTACAGCCGACTTGTTTTACCAGGCTCACAAGTCAAAACCTTACACACTTGTTTTGACTTCGGGCTAACAAGCAACCCTAGTTGGTTTTATCAATTGGCTCACCAACAAACCTCACTCACTTGTTTTGGCTTCGGGCTTACAAGCAACCCTAGTTGGTTTTATCAATTGGTTCACCAACAAACCTCACTCTAGTTTCAAATTCCCTTGAAACTAGCTAAAGACAAAAGAGTATGAATACAAGTAATGAAAACTAAACAAACTCCTTTTGAGCAAAAATAAATTCGTTGAAGCTCTTGATGGAGACTCTTCAAGCCTTTTGTCTTGGAATCTTGGACCTCACTAAATGCCAAACACTTGAATGTTGGATTCCTCAAAAATGGAAAGCTTTTGAGAAGGGAATCTCTTGATTTTCTCACACTTTTTGCTTTGGAAGTGATTGAAGGCTTTGTACTTTGAACCTATACTTTTCACTTTGTCTCCTGTCTTTTTTGAAGTTTGGTGGAGGTTAAATACCTCATTCATGCTGAAACAACTCCACAAGACCGTTAGATTCAAAAATATGGCCGTTTATGGCCGTTAGAAATCAAATCAGAAGTTCAGAAAAACTAGCCGTTATGCCATGAGTCGACCTCATGAGTCGACCTCTGGATCAAGTGTCGACCTCATGAGTCGACCTCCAGTATATTTTAGGCAAAAGTTCAGAGTACCATAGTTCTGTCCATTTGAATTCTCAGGCTATGAGTCGACCTCTGGTGTCGACCTCTGGACAGGTGTTGACCTCTGGTGGTCGACCTCTGGAGCGTGCCACTGAGATTTTGCCGTGCCGGCCATGCTGAACTTTTCTTCTCTTCATGAGTCAACCTCTGGTGGTCGACCTTTGACAAGGTATCGACCTCTGGTGGTCGACCTCTGATCTGAATTTTTCTGAAACTCTTTGAGATGTGCGTGCCATGCTTGAGTTTCTCTAAGCCTTTGTTTCTTTGTCAATAATTTCTTAACAAGAAGGTCCAATTTGAGTATTTTGATCTTGTCCAAGGTAGAAGAACTCTTTTCCAAATCAGGTAAACTTAGTTTCATCAATGTACTTTTGATACTCTTTTTGAATAACCTAAGTCCTGAAACTTTTATCTAGAGATGAAACATTAGTCCAAACATATACTTAACCTTTTTGTTAATCATCAAAACTAAGGAGTCAAAGCCAACAGATGTGCTGAGAGATGCGGTATGGTTCACTTCTGCACGATGACTGAGAGTTCTATCCATACCTCATCAGGGAGTTCTATGCATCCATGGCCACTGATGGCATTGAATGGTCAGCTACTGTTCATGGGATCGAGATTCCAGTGACACCAGAGGTCATCTGTCTTATTTGGAGGATTCCACTTCATGGCATAGCTGCCACTTCTATCAGCGACAGAGAGCGTGCCTTCAGATGTATCCTAGAGTGCGAGGATGTTAGCGGCATTTCCACAGTAGCCGCTAACTAGCTTTCACTAGAGATGAGAGTGCTGCATCATATCATCGCCCGTATCTTGATTCCAAAGAGCGAGAGGTTCGACTTTATCACTAAGCGTGAGCTTGTGTTGATGGTGTCCCTGAGACAGCGGACTCCCATCAACCTTCCCAGGATCATGCTTCAGCAGATGGTGAGGCAGCATCTCATAGGAGACTATTCACCATATGGCATGGGGCTGACATAGTTATTAGAGAGATGGAGTTTCATTTGATGGTATACCTTTCAGTCAGCTGCAGCATACTGATACATATGGAGAGAAATCCCTGCATAGGATGGGATTTCGACTGATTGGTGACCGTTGGGTGCGACGAGAGTCTGGCCAGGAGCCAGATGAGGAGGATGAGATCCGAGCAGCTGAGGCAGGGCCTTCAGAGCCTACTGATCATGGTACACCTCCTCGTCCAGCACCAGAGTCAGAGACTGCGGAGCCTGAGCCATTCACGCCACCACCCTCATCAGCTCCAGCACCTACAGCTACTGCTACACCATGGAAGACTACAACGAGGATATCAGACTTTGAGCAGAGAGTGACTGATCACATTTCAGAGGTCCGGACAGAGATTGCTGGTGTACGACAGGAGCTACATGGTCTGCAGATCCACACAGATATGTGCATTGGAGCTCTCTCAGCTAGTGTAGATGCAGGATTCTGACAGATCCTCGGCCTACTGAGATTAGCATTGCCACCAGGGACTGTAGATCCGACAGTATCTCCTCCACATTCTGATGATGATGATGATGACTCCAGTGGATACAGTGACAATGATGGAGATCAGCCTAGAGCAGGTAGCTCTGATGTTCCACCTGCCGATCCGGTTCCAGAGATTCTCCCTTCTGCTGATCCTCCTGATCTTCCCAGTACAGATCCTCCAGCTACAGATGTGCCAGTAGATACTGAGATTACTGCGTCACTTTTTGAGACTATTACAGGGATTCCGGATGATAGAGATGAGCATACAGAGACAGATATTGATGATCCCACTGCTTATGAGCTTGTCAGCAGGCATACTCCAGCTCAGTCTACTCAGCATAGCGATCCATCTACTCTTTCTGCTACTGCTTCCGTTAGGACACCTGTGGAGTCTTTTCCTCGGACCTATAGATCTCATAGGACTACCCCTAGGTCTGGTCCCTCTTTGAGGACTCGGAGTCTCACTCATAGGACTCCAAAATCCTCATCTAGGATTTCGGCTCCTATCTCTTTTGATATACCTTCCGATGAGGAGTAGCCTCATAGATTCACTTGATGTATGTTGTACTTAGTTTGCTTTGTATGATCTGATGTATCAGTGTTTTGTGCTTACTATGTAAGCAATTTTGTCACTGAATACATTCATTTATATACTTATCTACATTGTGATATTTTACTGTCTGATACCAGCTCTTAGCATTTATCTTTTTAAATCCTCAAATAAGAATATCTTTGTTATATCGAATGCACAAATTAAGGGGGAGCATGTATCTTATGCAACTAAGTACTTCATGTAATGGAACATAATTTTCTTTAATATATCTTTTACTACAAAGAATGCACTTTTTGATTCTTGACAAAAAGGGGGAGTATGGTAAAGTTTGTAAAGTATATATGGTAAAGTATAGTAAAGCTATTATGGTTCTTATCTTTTTGACTCATGAGAATGTTTTCACAAAAGAAAAAAGTAGATGAAATGTAAAATTTTTATGATATACTCATGTATGTGAGATTTCTTTGAAAATTTTTATTATTGCTATATTTTGCTTTTGGACTTAATTGCATATATACTCAAGGTTTTGTCATCATCAAAAAGGGGGAGATTGTTGGCTTTGGCTCCTTAATTTTGATGATTAACAAAAAGTTGAGTATATGTTTGGACTAATGTTTCATTTCAAGATAAAGTTTCAGGCCATAGGTTATTCAAAAAGAGTATCAAGAGTACAATGATGAAACCAAGCTTGCTTGATTTGGGAAAGAGCTCTTCTACCTTAAACAAGATCAAATTTCTCTTTTTGGATCTTCTATTAAGAAGTAATTGACAAAAGAAACAAAGGCTTAGAGAAACTCAAGCATGGCACGCACCTCTCCAGAGTTTCAGAAAATTTCAGACCAGAGGTCGACCCCCAGAGGTCGACACCTTGCCAAAGGTCGACCACCAGAGGTCGACTCATGAAGAAAAGAAAAGTTCAGCAAGGCCGGCACGGCAAATTTTTAGTGGCACGCTCCAGAGGTCGACCACCAGAGGTCGACACCTGTCCAGAGGTCGACACCAGAGGTCGACTCATCGCCTGAGAATTCAAACTGGGCAGAACTATGGTTTTCTGGATTTTTGCCTAAGATAAACTAGAGGTCGACTCATGAGGTCGACACTTGATCCAGAGGTCGTCTCATGAGGTCGACTCATGGCATAACGACTAGTTTTTCTGAACTTTTGATTTGATTTCTTTCGGCCATAAACGGCCATATTTTTTGATTCTAACGGTCTTGTGGAGTGTGTTTTCAGCTTGAATGAAGAGGTATTTAACCTCCACCTAACTTCAGAAAAGACAAGGAGACAAAGTGAAAAAGAAGAGAGTGAAAGTACAAAGCCTTCAATCAATTCTAAGCCAAAAAGAGTGAGAAAACCAAGAGATTCCATAGCCAAAAGCTTTCCATCTTTGAGGAATCCAACTTTCAAGTGTTTGGCATTTAGTGAGGTCCAAGATTCCAAGAGAAAGGCTTGAAGAGTCTCCATCAAGAGCTACATCGAATTACTTTTTGCTCAAAAGGAGTTTGTCTTGTTTTATTCATTGTATTCATATTCTTTTTGTCCTAGGCTAGTTTCAAGGGAATTTGAAACTAGTGTGAGGTTTGTTGGTGAGCCAATTGATAAAACCAACTAGGGTTGCTTGTAAGCCCGAAGCCAAAACAAGTGAGTGAGGTTTGTTGGTGAGCCAATAGTTAAAACCAACTAGGGTTGCTTGTAAGCTCGAAGCCAAAACAAGTGTGTAAGGTTTTGACTTGTGAGCCTTGTAAAACAAGTCGGCTGTAATCTAGAAAAGATTATAGTGGAAATTCCCAAGTGGAGCTTGGGGAGTGGATGTAGGTGCTAGGTGCACCGAACCACTATACTTCTTGTGTGTTTGCATTGCTTTACTCTTCTTTTGCTCTTTAATTGTTGTTATCTTTCATTGCTTCCATTGCACAATTACTTGATCACTATCACTCTTCACTTTGAACTTGATAGCACATATATTGCTTTAATTTTAAAATACCCAATTCACCCCCCCCCTCTTGGGCACCATATCTGGGCAACAAAGGAGAATCAGGAGAGGATCGGAGATCTGACCAAGGTGGCTGAGGAAGTGACCGAGAGGGCCAAAGAGGCATCTTTGAGAGCTAGGAGGGCATCTTTGAGAGCCGAAGAGGCGCCGAAGAGGCACCAAAGAGGCATCTTTGAGAGCTAGGAGGGCATCTTTGAGAGCCGAAGAGGCATCCTTGGAATCTGAGGTAGCCAGGAGGAGTTTCGAAGTAGCCAGGAGGGGAGTTCGAAATAGCCAGAGGGATTTGAAGCCATGAAGGAGCTGGCGGTAGAGCGTGTGGATTTTAGGAAGTCCTCACAATTCCAAGTGGAGATGAATGAGGTACTTATATAGCTATCAGTATGGCTTCAATGACGGACTCACCAAGGTTAGTACGGTCTTCCCCGATCTCGATCTCTCCGGCATCCCTGCTTTCGATATAGTGGAGGAAGAAGAAGAGGTTGAGGAGACCTGAGAGGAGGTCCCAATCGTAGAGAGATGTGAGGAGATGTAGATCCCGAGAGGGATAATGCCAAGTCGTATGCAGGTATGAATTCGAGTGGTCGGCGCGAGGCGGGTGAGATGATGCCAGGCTGCTGAGAGAGATGTCCCTAGGCGAGGGAGTAGTGGATTTGATCGATGTAGTCTCAGAGTGAAGAGAGCGTCCTGGTGAAGAGGCCAGATCGAAGCCTAGTGAAGAGCTGATTGCCCTACGAAGCGAGCTGAATTGGTGAACAGGAGTTTCCATCGTGAGAGTCTGTCATGGTCGAAAGTTGAGAGTGAACTGCCTTCTAGCGTAGCCATTCTGATTGGTACCTCTAGCGGGTCTTGAATTTGCTGGTAATTTGGACCAATTGCTAGAGGATTTCCTTTTCGTCTGAAGTTAGTTTGTATTCGTTTGTCCCGTCGTAGTCTTTTCATATCTCTTCTTTTAGGCTTTTTTGAGATATTTGCAGATAGAGTTTCCTGGTTGAACTTTTGATTATCACGAGCATAGCTTTTGGTCTGATTGACTTGGTAGATTCGGTTTGCTTTTCAAGTCTTAGAGCATCCGTGAAGACAGTTTTGGTAGATCTTAATGGTTTTCCAATCATTTTTGCGTCATGGTGGAAGTTCTTTTCTTATTTTTCGAAGATACATGATCTACTGTCTCCTTTCTGTCTATAGAGAAGATAGGTCATGTTGAGACAGATGGAGTTGAACGATCTTTTATAAACGCAAGGCTAATATGAGAAACTTTTTATCGGGTATAGTAGAAGTAAGGACCACCGGGGAGCTTACTGAAGGTTAATCAGCCCAAGTAGAGTACATGATGATCTGAGGATATTGGAAGTCCATGGCATGATCATAGGTCGATCAATGCTAGCAACTTTTGGAGCCCATCTACGCCCATCAGACATTTAGTTTGGACGACACTTAGTGAGATCCGATGCTCATGCTGGCCATCGGCAGCATGTCAACAAGCCATACGAACGAGGTTTTGAATTTTGCCAGCCTCGATGTAAGGAAAGATTTCCCTGATCAGCTGCCATTCGCATTTGGTAGCTCCATCTCTAACACCATTCTTGTTTTCTCACCCTCGCATCGCTCTGAGGGCTATATTGTGCCATGAGGCCAATCTCGCGCAGCTCAGCAAGCAGCCAGGGGAAACCAATGAGAGGTTCCAGGTTAGGAGATCTGATCAAAGGTGAAGGTATGTGCTGGCGTTACCATGCACCAAGGCCAAGAGCAATGATCCTATCAAGGTAGATTCTTCTTCAGGGGAGGAGCCAGTTTTTTGTAGGAAGGCCACGCCGGTTGAACCATCCGTGAGATCGAGTCCATGAGATGTTGGTAGAGTTCCCTCTCATGCTGAAGGTGCCAAGCCAGTGGCTCTGAATACAGGAGAAAGGGGACCAGTGGGGTATGATACCCCTATGACCGAAACCAAAAGCAGGAATCTAGGGATCCCTCTCCTACCCTTTTCCTTGTAATACAACAGGTAGCCCTTCATAATGTCTGTTACCTATCCACATTCGTTGATCGAACTGACTTTGTGGGTGTTTCCTGTTCTGCAGATTTCTCGTAACCTTTCTCTACTAGAGAAAGGTGCTCGCGAATCTATCAGCTATAGTGAGAACCTCCAAAGTCGAGCGACCCTAGCCATCGCTGAAAAGGATGCCATCGAGAAGCTTCGAGTTGCTGCAGAAGAAGAGAGGGATAAGGCCGTCGCCTTGAACGAAGTCTTAAATAGGCAGATAGGTATTATTCAGGCACAAGCGGCTGAGGTGTCAATCATTGCGCAGGAGAGGAGGAAAGTTATCTCTCTTGAACTGATGCTGAGAGAGGTATTACGAGATGCTGAGGAGCCGAAGTCTCATCTAGTCGAATTGGAGAGGAGGGTTGAGGAGCTGAAGATAAGCCTTTTTAGGGCCATCCAAAGGGCTGCACACCGAAGAGAGGTCTTTGAGAGCTGTTGAGGCTTACAAGGCTTCCCAGGCTTTTAAAGACGAGACAAGCAAGGCGGTGTTGGAAGGATATTCCTCAGGTTATGCCGATTGTCTGGGTAAACTTAAGGAAATTTACCCTGGCATGGACTTCTCCTTGCTCGCCATTCCGAAGGATGAATTTGTAGCCTCGAGGGCCCAACTTGGGGAAGCATTGACCCTTACTCCTATTTCGGCTGCCAGAGAGGTTGATAAGATGTAATTTTGTTGTAATTTCTCCTTTTCCTAGCTATTTGTAATATCCTCCTTTTGGATGTAGTTCTTCATCCTTGAAATAAGAAACTTTGGTTTTTCAAATTAGTTCCTTTCGGTTTGATCCTTTCTGGTTAATGGGTAAGCCGAAGACTATTTGATTTGAGATCGGCATCGAAGACGAATTTCGAAGTAATATCGGAACACCATTATCGATGATTGAACTCGATCAAGCTTGGTTGATGCCAGTTACTCACCGTAATCATTTCTTCTACTCTGGAAAGGATGCGGAGATAGGTGTCATCTTCCCATCGGCCATCGATTGAGGAACATTGAGCATGTCTTTGTTGCCCATGTCGAGAGCATAAATATTTGAACGATCACCTCCCCACACGTCCTGGATGCCATATCTTCCCTTTTTGAGAGAAGGCCATTAATGTGGTAACCATTCGAGGGAGATGATTTCGGGTTTGAGGTGCCGACAATCTCCATCCCCCAGAGCGGTTATTGGCAATCATGGCATTCCCAAGCGGCCACCTGGATTTCGAGGCATCGCTTCAACACATGGCACCCTCTAGTGTGTCTGGGAAAAGGCACGGAGCACGTTTCCCTATGGCCACTTGTGGGTGTAGGGTCCTTTTAAATAGGACCCTATCTTTCCCTATTGTAGGCCATCAAAATTTTAGATTCCCCTTTTGGAAACTGCCCTCCTTTCTTTAGCACACTAATCAGAATGAAGTTCAGCATTTCTGATCTCAAGAAGGCGGCAATGAAGAGGGCCTCCAAAACACTAACAGAGGGTGAGCTGAGTTCTAAGGCTCCCTAAAGGGGCGACGGTGATGACCCGCAGGAGGTCATTGCTCACTTGGAGAGGAAGATCCAGGTCTTGGAGGCCCACCTGGTGGAGGCCAAGGTGCGAGTTGAGCAGCTGCAGAGGCGGAGAAGGCTAGGAAGAAGGTGGCCGAGGCCATCTCGGACTTCATGGCTTCTTCCGCCTACAAGGATGAAGTTGCAGAGGCGGTCCTGGATTTGTACCACCGGCAGTTCTGAGAGCATAGGGACAAAGCTTTCAAATACATCAATTTGAAGGGCTTGGAAAATATCAAGCCTTTCGTCCCTTTCCTTGGTTATGAATTTGATTCTGATTTTGAAGAAGAATCAGAATCTGACTCCGAAGAGAATGTCGGAGCCTCTCCATCCTCCTTCCAAGGCTTCAACACCTCCCTCGGCAAGGGAAAGGGCTGACAGCGGTCTTTAGATCTACTTTCCTGTTACCTACACAAGCTTTTTTTTTGTAAAATTTAAAAAGAAATGAAACACTCCATCCTTTTCCATACTTCTTCTGTGACTAACTTCGACTTTGATATATTGAGGGTGTAGATCTCTCAAAACCATTAGGGATCTACAGAGGGGATGAGATTGTTTGGGCCATCTCATTAGGCATTTGCTATTGATAAGATAAGTGATGTAGACTCACTTTAGCACATTTTTGATTAACGTAGGGTAAGGCGTCTAAGCCATCCCTGTGCATCCTTGTCAGGATTAAGGCAGGTTGTTTAGGCCTGTCCCGGTGCATTCTTCGGATTTTCCGTAGGGTAGGTTATAGAAACCATCCCTGCACCTTTTTTGATGTAAGGTAGGCTGATTAGGCCCATCCCGATACATTTTTGGATTTATCGTAGGGTAGGTTACATAAACCATCCCTGTGCCTTCGATCACTTTGGTAGCCTGATTAGGCCATCCGTTGCGCTCATCAAGCATACTGATAAGGTGAGTGGATCATACTCTTCTTTGCACCGTTGGTCGATCTCTTTGATCGGGCACTAAAACTGTTATCATCCTACTGGTGCAACGGGCCATTCAAAATTGGACAGATTTGCACAAAAGATTCTAGAGGTTTGTTTATTGATAGTACTTGTGAAGGTTTTGTACATTCCATGGCCGGGACAGAATTTTATCATCCAAGGTCTTGAGTCGATACATTCCCAGACATATGACTTCTTCAACTTAGCATGACCCTTCCTAGTTAGGAGAAACCTTGTCCTATTCAATCAGCCTGGATATTTCAGCTCTTCGCAGCACCATGTCCTCCGTGTGGAAAATCTATTCCTTTACTCTGGAGTTGTAATATTTGGCGACCTTTTGTTGGTATGTCGCCATTTTCATTTGGGCCTGGAGCCTGGTACTCAATAGTAGATCCAGGTTAACTCTTCTGTGATCAGAGTTTTTAGGCTCCTCATATCTCTCAATCTTTAGAGATTGGAGGGAGACTTCGATAGGGAGAACGGCTTTAGTACCATATGCCAGGTTGAACGGTGATCGCTAGTAGTTGTTCTCAGGGTCGTCCTGTATGCCCAGAGAATGGAGATCAGCTCTTCGGCCCCAAGTCCCTTGGCAGCATTCAACATTGTCTTCAGGCCATGGAGGATAGTCCGATTAGTTACTTCAGCTTCTCCATTGGACTGCGGATGGACGATGGAAGTCAGCCTATGTTGCACATGGTATCGAGCGCAGAAGTCTTTAAATCTCAGATTGTCGATTGTCTCCTGTTGTCGATGATAATTGTATGCAGGATTCCAAATCAAATATAATGGAATTCCTGCTAAAGCTCTCGACCTTGCCCTCCGTGATGTGAGCCAATGGTTTAACTTCAACCCATTTGGTAAAATAGTCGATTGCCACGAGGAGGAACTTCTTCTGCCTGTATGCCGGTGGGAATAGGCCAAGAATGTCCATTCCCCATTGGGCGAAGGGCCAGGGTGCTGTCAGTTGGATCAAATGACTTGTTGGTTGCCTTTATATGTTGGCGTACCTTTGGCATTGATCACATTTCTGCACGAAATCGACTGAATCCTTTTGAATGGAGGGCCAATAGTATCCTTGGTATATAATTTTATATGCCAAGGATCTGCCCCCTAAGTGATCTCCACATATCCCTTCATGGACTTCCCTCAAGGCGTAGTTAGCGTCTGATGGTCCCAAGCATTTCAGTAGAGGCTGAGAAAAAGATCTTTTGTAGAGGGTACTGTCAAGGATGATATAGTGGGATGCCATCCATCGAATCTTTTTGGCCTCTGCCTTATCTTCTGGCAATATCCCCTTATTTAAGAACCTGAGGATGGGGTCCATCCAACTTGGCTCGGTCTCAATTTGGTGCACCTCCGAAGTTTCTTCAGCTATACTTGGGGCTTCAAGGTGTTCAACGAAAGTGCAACCAAGGATTTTGGAGTGGTGGTAGAAAGTCTGGATAGTGCATCTGCTCGGGAGTTCTACGATCGAGGGACATGCATGATTTTGAAGAACCCTAGTTGAGAAGACAGGGCTTGTACCTTTTTTAGGTATTGCACCATGATGGGATCTCTAGCTTCATACTCTCCTTTAACTTGGTTTACCACCAATTGGGAATCCGAAAAAGCCTGGGGTTTCTAAACTCCCAAACTCTTGGCGATCCGAAGTCCTGCAAGCGGGCTTCATATTCAGCCTGGTTATTCGAAATGCGGAAGGATAATCGGAGTGCGTACTCCATTGTGTGTCCATCAGGTTCAGCTAGTATGAGACCGGCTCCACACCCAGCAGAGTTGGAGGCTCCGTTTACATGAAGCACCCAAACAAACTCTCCGTGTCCTTCAGGATTTCTTCTTTTGCTGGAGGTGCTTTGTCTTCGGACTTCCAGGTGCATTCGACCAGAAAATCCGAAAGCACCTGGGTCTTCATAGCTGATTGGAGCTGGAAACTAACATCAAACTCGCTTAGCTTCATAGCCCACTTGGCTATCCTTCCTAAGGTATCAGGGCACCAAAGAACGGCCTTGAGAGGTTGATCAGTCAGCACCATGATGGCATGGGAATGGAAATAAGGCTATAGTCACTTTGCCGTAATTTAGAGAATAGATCAGATTTTGCATTTTTGAATACCTTGTTTCAACATCATGCAAGACTTTGCTGATGTAATAGATCGGCTTGTGGAAGCCATCATCCTCTCTTCGGACGAGGACCCAACTGACTGCTTCGTCCGAAGCAGAAAGGTATAAGTAGAGTACTCTCCCCTCCTGAGATTTAGAAAGTAGAGGTGGGGTCTCCAAGTACTTCTTCAGCTCTTCAAAAGTAGTACGGCAGTCTTCAGTCCATTCAAAGCCCCGAGACTGCCGAAGTACCTTGAAGAAGGGGAGACATTTCTCGGCTGACGAGAGATGAACCTGCTTAAGGAAGCAATCCTCCCCGTTAACAGTTATACTTCTTTCTTGCAGGATGGATGCCTTATGTCTTGAGGGCCTGGATCTTCTAAGGGTTTGCTTCAATCCCTCGTTTGGTAACGAGAAAATCCAAAAACTTACCTGAAGTGACACCAAAGGTACACTTTGTTGGATTTTGCTTCATGCGATGATATCGTAGGGCACTAAATGATTCCTCCGGGTCCTTGATATGATCTTTTTTAAGGAGGCTTTTGACGATCATGTCGTCAACATAGGCCTCCATGTTCCTTCCCAGTTGCTCCTTGAATACCTTGTTGATTATTCTCTAGAATGCTATTCTGGCATTGTTGAGCCTAAACGACATCATTTTGTAGCAATATAGACCTTTGTCAGATGAAGGCATCTTCTCCTCATCCTGGGGATCCATTCGGATCTGATTATATCCAGAGAAAACATCCATAAAGCTTAGTAGTTGGTGCCTAGCAGTGGCGTCGACCAGTTGGTTGATCTTTGGAAGAGGAAAGCTATCTTTAGGATAAGCTTTATTGAGGTCCGTGTAGTCGATGTAGATCCTCCACTTCCTGTTAGCCTTCTTTACCATTACCACATTGGCTAACCACTCAGGATAATGGGCTTCTCAGATGAATCCTACTTTGAGGAGCTTGCTTACTTCTTCATCTATTGCCTTCTACCTTTTGGGGGCAAAGCTTTTCTTCTTCTACTACCGGATCGACTTATATTCAAGAGCAACTTCCAGCTGATGAGTGATCACTTCAGCTAGAATTCCTAGCATGTCCGAAGCTGACCAAGCGAAAACATCAGCATTATTTTTAAGAAAATATATCAGCTCCATTCTGGTTTTTCATCGAGCATACTTCCAATCTGCACAACCCTAGTGCAGTCCTCTTCAGTCAATGGTACTGAAAAGGTTCTCTCCATGGGTTCCCCCGAATCTGCAGTCGGATCTCTCGGATCTAACTAATCCTATGTTGTAGGATAATTGGAGTGCTTGTCTTGAATCATTAAGCATTGTCACGCCGCTCTCTGGTCTCCCTTGGCTTCTCTGATGCCATTCCTAGTGGGAATGCACCAGGAGATAGTAAGTCGATACTATGGCTCGAAATTTATTCAGGATGGGCCGTCCCAAAATAATATTATAGGCTGAAGGGGTTTGGACCATCATGAAATTGATCGGTAGTGTTTTCTGTTAAGGCTCGGTATCGAGGGTCACAGGCAGTACTATTTCTCCCTCGGCATCGACTTGGTTGCCTCCGAAGCTATTAAGTGGTGTAGGAGATCTTCATAGTCTATTTGTAGGCAAACACATCCGAGAGAATGAATCGTATATCAAGATATCGGTTGAACTTCCATTATCAACCAAGATTCGTCTTACATCATAATTGGCCATAACAGTCAAAATTATAACAGGATTATCGTGCGGGAGCCGAACTCCTACGAGGTCGTCATCGGAGAAGAGGATGGCGTTGTTGTCCTTGAGCCACTTCAGGGCATCATCTTCATCTCTTCTCCAGTTGGTAGGTCGATGTATAATCTCCACGCCTTCGTTGGTGGGCCTTTGATTCGGCAGTTCAGCCTCTTCAAGAGCCAGTTGGGGAACTATAGCTTCTGACTGAGATCCTTGGCATCCGACGTATCGCCCCAAGTATCCCATCTTGATAAGATCTTCTATAGCATCTCTCAACTGGATGCATTCTTCAGTATTATGGCAGTGGTCCTCGTGGAATCGACAATATTTGTTCCGATTCCTTGCAGAAGAGGATGCCTTCTGGATGTGGCCATTGGAGATAGCTTTCTTTCTCTATCTCCAAGAGGATCTTCTCTCGATGGAGGTTGGGGGAGTGTAGGAGTCAAATCTCCCGCCCAATGTTCTGGGCCTGGGACTCCATCATCGATCAGTGTATCTGTTATTGTTGTTGGAAGCAGGGGGCCTTGTCCCCTATTGCTTTTCTTCTTTGAAGGGGGCTTTCCTTCGGTCAGTCGTCGATTTGCCGCTTGCTCTTCGGCATCGACATATTTCTGAGCTCTTGACAGGAGCTCAGTGTAGCTTTTGGAGAACTTCTTGTCCAGGAAAAAGGTGAGCCTGGATGTACGAAGCCCCTTCTTGAGTGCAGACATGGCCACGTGCTCGTTGAGATCGAGGATCTCGAGCATAGCCGCATTAAATCTGGAGATATAATCTCGCAGACTTTCTCCTTCATTCTGGTGAAGAAGGAATAGCATATCCATATTTCGGGGGATCTTGCGGCAGGTCCTAAAATGCAAGATAAATAATTTTTCTAACTCGGAAAAGGAATCGATGGTACCTAGACATATGCTCCGAGTACCATTCGAGTAGCTTTCTTCAAGGTGGCTAGGAATGCGAGATAGTACATCACGTCTGAAGCTTCCTAGATCATCATAGGGCCTTGAAACTGCCCAAGTGATCAAAAGGATCAGAGGTGCTGTCGTAGGGCTCCATTTGGGGAACCCTAAAGTGCCGAGGAACAACTTTGGCCAAGATGGATCGGTGTAAGGGGACGCAGATCACACACGGCTAGGTCGTTGTGATCCCTTTGCTCCCGGATTCTCGCCATTTTCGATTCGATGGCTTTGAGCTTCCCATTAATCGGGAAGGACTTGCTTTGGTACTTTCTCTATAGGAGTAGAGCTTTCAGAAGAGGGAGAGTAAGTTTGCCTAGGCCTTTTTCTTCTTTGCAGGAAATCAGTGGGCCTGGGCATTCTTGAACTATGGCCTTCAGGGGAGGGCCGAGGATGGAGGGAGAGATATGTGGATCCCTCTCGAGGGGCTCTCTTCTTTCGGATTGAGAGCTATGTCTGGAGGTGGCCGGCATATGCCCCACCTGGAAAGCTCTGTCCTAGAAGTCCTGAACCATAGCCATGAGGTTATTGACTTGGTTCAGGAGAGTTTTGAACTGCTGCTGTTCCACGACAATTGTGGGAGGTGGAATGTCATTCTCCACTGGAGGCCTACCCTCCTGAGAAGGAGCACGATTCCGACTGGTCGAGGCAATATGAGTCTTTCCTCTTACCATCATGAACTTACACTTCCCCTTTTCCGAGGAGGGGAGCTTAACAAAGGATTTTTAAATGGTCGCCCCCCTTCCTGGAGCACCAATCTGTTGGCATAGAGTCCCTGTCTGACCGAGCGGAGCTACTGGATCGCAGGCCCGCTCCCTGGTTCACCTGTAAAATAAATCCCTAGCTGGAGTTTCTCCGATGGGGACACTCCGATACCTAAGTCAGAGACAAGCTCCAGCCACAGAATGGTGAAGATTTTGAGGAAGATAGATGGAGAAGGAAATACTCCGAAATTTTTAGGAGTATCTTGTGCCTTACCTGGAGCGTCCCCTCTTACTGATATTTATAATAAGTTGTCCGATCTACGATTCTACCCTCCCTCCTGCGGTTATGATGAGAGAGTTAATTCCTTCCCCTTAATTCACAATCCTGGATAGTTACTTGGCAGTTTTGGCCAGACCGGAGGCATTACCGCCGGAGTTACATGCCATGATCATGTTCTGGAGGTAGTCAATGATAACCATTACTTGTCACGTTCGCGGAGACCTGAGACAGGTCGGGGACCCGTCTTTGGCTTCCCTCTTGGGGAAATGTCTGCAGTCGAATTAGAGGAACGTCTTTGTCTTCAGACTCTTTCGAGACAGATCGGAGACTATACTTCGATGTGGGTCGAAGACTCATCATCATTGTAGGCCGAAGATCACGTCTTCGTCGTAGGCCGAAGACTGCATCTTCGTCGTAGGTCGAAGACTGCATCTTCAGTGCAGGCCAAAAGCTGTGTCTTATGTCTTCGGCTTTGGCCGACCTGTCAGCCGTTTGGTTTTCTCCAGTCGCTGCGGTTCAGGAGAAATGTCCTTGGCTGGTTGAACCGGAATCTGATTATGATTAATCTGACATATCCCAACAATTTATAAGAGAAAAACTTGCACTCTCAATTTCATACCATAGTTTATCAATAAGAAGTTTTTGATTCTTCACAAAAGCTCTTAACTGGTGTGGGCACCAGAATCAGAAGAAGACTTCAGGGTTCCATCTGGATCTCTGAATGACCTTGCCCGAAGATTAGGGTTTGTAATAAGGGTTGACCTAGTCAACCAGATTATTTTATTTCTTTGAGTCTGCATTTCATTTTGTTGAGTCATGTTAACTCAGTCTAAGTCCAAGTCAAGTCCTGGTTGGCGCCATTCCCTAGGGCATCATTTTTTCTTCCAAGGCCGCCATCTCCTTCTCCAAGCCACCACCCACTATATCAGCCCTAGGTCCTTTTCATCTACAAGCCGCCACCCTACCAGCCAAACCCTAAATCCCCTCCATCTTCCATCGCCACCTCCATACTCTTCCCTCATCTTCAAAGTTCGAGCAATCCGGAGCTATCCCAGGTAAAGGTCTCTTCCTTGAGTTTCTTACATCCTTATCTTGTTCTTCATCCTTTCCAGATCCAGAGTACGAGAGAGGCCAACCTTGCCATAGGAGGATCCATTGCGAAGATACCTCATCTCCAAGGATCCTACAATCTGCTCGAGAGTGTCCTTCAATTGAAGCAAAGAGAGATATCACAGTCAGGTATAAAACCTTCTCTTCTCTCTTCGTCTATTTCTTGAAAGAGGAGTAAACCCTTGGTCTAGGGGTTTCTCAATCCCCAGCGATCCTACTTCTTTATTACTCTGATAATCTACTCTTTTGAATTGTGCTTTCTTTTAGTGCATATTTTCTTTCAATATTAGTTAGCCTTGTTTTTGAGTCAAGCCAACTTCTAACAAAACATAAAAAAAAAAAAAAAAAAAAATAGTCTTAATTTACTTTCGCATTGCATCATCTTATTTGTTCTGCATCATCTTAACTTTTAAAAAATTATCTAGCCCCACAGGATTTCTACTGCAACCTACTACCACAATGCCTCTATCTATTCCCTATTCTCCATTTTGAAGGCCTGAGACTATGTACAGTTCTCTATGTTGAAGGATATTTTGATAGGATTCTAAATGTTCAAATCATATCAAAAACGGATTTTAAATCAAGTCAAAACTACTTCCAAACACCAAAGACCATCCATGGACCATGCTATCCTCTTCCACATGAGCTAACACATGAATCGGTTATGTCCCCATGTGCTACACATGCACCCGCGTGTGTCTACATGTGTAGACATCCGTGCACAATGCAAAACGCTGAAGAAACTGTGTGGACCATATGAAACGGTCCCATGGGTGACGCAGGCTTGTGGGCCATGCTCTACATGTGCACCTAGGCTTGGATCGAGCCTAGCTCGCTACTGCTGGGCTTGGTCTGTTCCTAAGCCTATGCTAGGTCTTCTCTTGGATTTTCTGATACTTGGACTTTGAATTTTGGATCGAATCAAAGTGTTTTCTTAACAATCTTCCCTCAACTTGATATTCGACCTCCATCTAACTTTTGAGAACTCTTAAAAAATCTTGTCTCCTATCTTGGAATAAATAACTGCTACTCATGAATGGATAAATATGAAAACCACTCGATTCCATCTCTATCATGTACTATACTCTGCCTAATTTGAGACTTGCTCGAAATAGTCTCTTGTAAAAATAACTTCACTTTGCAACATTGCCTATCATTACAAAAAAAAATAGTGATGGCTATTAGCGTTGACAAAATAGCCATCGTTAATAGTATTTTATACCGATAATAAAAATGATTGAGATATCTACTGTTACTAAGACTATTAGCAATAACAAATACGGTCGCTAATTATTTTAAATATTAAAAACTTAATTTTTGGAAAAAAATTAGTGATGAAATTAATTATTAGTGACGATAAAATACCATCGTTAATAATATTTTGAAATTTCAAATAAATATATGTTATGAAAAAAGTATTAGCGACGATGAAGTGGTCAGCGTTGGTATTATGTCATCATCAATAATTCAGAGTATTAGTGGCTAGGTTTTAAATATTAGCAATGGTAATTACCACTACTAATAATGGTATAGAAAAACAAGAATTGCCGAGGGTAGCATCTTACTTTCCCACCTCTTGGTTTCCTTGCTCCCACCCCCCCCCCCCCCCCCCCAACAGTGCCTCGTGTTCTCCTCCTTGTCGCTAGCTGCCATTCTTTCCCCTATCCTGTGCATCGCTGACAGCCGTGCTTCCCTCGCCCTATGTGCCACCGGCCATGGGATTTTTCCACCCGAGCCCGGGTTTCCTCCTTGCACACCGTCGGCCGCCGTGCTCCCCCCTCCTGTGCACTGCCGGCCACCATTTCTCCTCCTGGCACACCATCAGTCACCGAGTCCCCCCCTCCTCCCAAAGCCCGAGTTTCTTCTCTTGCACCACCGGCTGCCTTTCTTCTCCCCTGGGTCATGGTACAAGATGTGTCTCATATTTATGATTGTGATTGCCCTTTCAAGCAAAATTAATGGTTCCAAAGTTCTTTCCATTTTTATATTTTCATGGTAAATTCAACAATGAGGGTTGATTCCATATCTGCTCATGAAGAGGTGGAGTAGGATTTATAGATCGAGGGGAAGACGGAAGATAGCCATCAGAAATCCATTACTCTTTGAATCCATGATCTATAAATTGATTTTACTGTTTTGTTTTATAGTTCTTATTGAAATCCACATTCGCTACATCTCTTTGCAGGTGCCTGTAGGAAAGGGTAGATCCCGACACCTTGGAGTCCTGAAATATTAGAAGATTTCCTTGCTCGTGTTATTGGTGTTGCTTTTGATTCATATGATACATTATTTGGTAACTTGATAGATCACTGCAAGTTCCATGATGCTTATCATGTCCAACCGTATCCATAATCAGAAATACAAGCTATTTTACATTTATATGGGCCAGCCTGGTAAAATAAATCTCCGTGATTTGTTCTTATGCAAAGTTAGCCTAATTTGTTTGTTTAGAACTTTTATATAAAATTGAATGGTTGAAGCTTTAGCTTTCATTTGGAATAAAGTTGCTCACTTCTTTCCCAAAGAATAGATTAATACAACCTGAAATATTTATCCTAGCAGCTCTACCTGCCCATTTTATTGTAGGTACCTCAGGTACTAAACCGCAATAACACTTTGTTAAGTGAAAAATGAATACTTGCATGCTAATTTGATCCCTATACACTGAACTGTGATTTCAAACTTCAACATTGTGAATTCGAGATTCGTTTATGGCCGGGCATCCATGCAAATGCTTATTTCTTAAACTAAAAGAAATCCTGCACCATCCTTATCGTAAAGGATTTTCAATATAAACACACAACCAACTCTCAAATTTTCCATTACCCAACTTGTTTATGTGACGGGCAATTGCTTATTCTTTTCACTTTATTATTTTTTTTTATAAAAAAAAGATAGGAGGGTTAAACCTAGTGTAGCAACTCTCGCAGGTCCCCATTCTGCCCGGTACTATTCGATTCAAGGTACTTAGATTTTCGCAACTTTTTTTCACCAAGATGCCGGCTGTACCTCCCACTCACACCAACTATCATGGATCTTAGGAAATATTTCCTGAATTTAATTAAGTCATCCACGGGATCCTACTTTGAACCTGCGATCGGTTGAAAGTGAGGCAAAGCCTCCATCAACCGGGTTATCATCTTAATGATTTTTCACTTTGTTAATATGAAACGATTTAGCCCTGCAGTCCAGCTACTAAAAGTGTTTTATTGACTGTCTAAAAGAATATATTAGCTATAGTTTATCTTGAACTGTCCATGTCAAGTTGAAAGAAATATTACCATGCATAATCTCTTATAGAATAAATGTTAGAAAATCATGGATCAGAGTATATGCCGCGGAAGCACCGTGGGAGAGACCCTGATGTGATGATGGCAGCTTTCTTTCTAAACCAAGAAGTAGAAGAAGTAATAGAAGAGATTAGGAGAAAAGAGAGACTGATATTTATTAATCTTTGGAGAAGAAACCTTGATTACAATCAAGAACCAGCACCTCTCTGACACCTGAGAAGCAACTCCACCTTGCGGACTCCCTTATGCAAGATCCCCTTCTCCAAAATCCTGTGGAAGACCTCCACGCTCAAGCCCTTCTTCCGCATGATGTAACCCTCATGCTGATTCTTTTCATACCCCTCTAAACTGACGCTCCCTATATATATCACATAGGCAGTTTAGGGCTTCCTAAGTTGGTTGCAACCAACCACTACTACTTGAGCTTAAATTCCATAACCCACAAACCGGGTTATATTACAGTCTCTCAAAAACTCCCCCCTAAGTCACATGAGATAAAACTGAAACTTAGAGCATCTCTGGAACACATCCAGGAAACCCCTGGAATATATCCAGGACACGCCCCCAAGCCCCAGGGTCCTCGAACATCCCTGCCATTGTTGGGAATTGTGTCCCAATCCAATCGCCTGGGTTGTAGGCGGTTGTGCTCAATATTGTACCCTTTTTATGAATTAATAAAATATTATTTTGGCAGCTCATCACATATTGTATTTTCCTGAAATGAACTCTTTCCATGTGATGAAGTCCTTAGGACTACATTGACTTCGATACAGAGAGGATGTATCGAGTGGTCCTTAAACCCTGTTCACAACCAAAGGATATATTGTACTGGATGGCAATATATCAAGTATAGGTTGTTGTAGTTCACATCGTTTGGTTGTCCTCTGACAAATGAGTGTGGAGACACTGATGTGATCTGCAAGTGGATATGTGATATCTCATTGAACATGACTTCGTGCAGCCCCTTTCTGCCAAAGGGATACTCACGATTGGATATGGGTATATGTGTCCCTCTGACCTGAGGTCATCAGGTAGCTTGCAAGCAACTCCCTGTGCTTTGGTGCCGGACTACCCAGATTTCTAATCCGGTGACGGAAGGTTTCTGGGTATAGGAAAGTACTTGTGGAGCAGTGATGGAGCAAGATGGAATTGACCTGTCCAAACAGTTTGGATTGAATGTCTCGCAGTATCTTAATTTAGCAAATCCTCAGCCGGGATAGTCCTAGTGAAGAGTCACTGGGCTTGCAAGGTTGAGACATGTAGTCGAGTGACTCTGTCTGGGTTGGCAGCCCAATCTCAGTCGTCCTAAGCATTAGAGGTCAAAGGATGATTATACGGTAACCATATGCTACGGTAACCATATGCCAGAGGTTCGATAGTTTGCTCCCACATCTTTGACCTATCCGGATGCCGGGACCCATTGCTAGATGGTTTCCTGTGCTGGTACTAGAATTGTTCTAGTGCTACCGTTTAGGTTCGAACCTATGAGGTCATATGCCACAAAGAATTACTCTCTGATCCGGATGCCGATTACGATTGGGAATTATCTCAGTTTTATGGTCACAGTATTTTTGAGCACTCTTTTCCCCATCTTGCCATTGTCTGTGTCAACGAAATTGTTCCGGGCTGACCAGGACTGCACCAGATTTTTCTGAATCAGTTTTGAACAGATTCGGAGCTCGTTTCGATCTCCAATTGGTTGTGAACCAATTGAACCAATTTTTAATTGGGTTGGACCAATTAGTTTTAAATGGGTTTTAACCAAATTGGCTTGGACCGGTTAATTGAACCGGTGTTTTCTCCCTTGGACCGTTTTCCACATTTTTTTTCACCGTGTAAAAGTTTACACGTTACGCTGAAAAGAGTCCAAGCGTCAAAATAAGGCCAAATGACGCTGGGTGAGCGTCCTTTCTTCTCCCTCCACCGGATGGCTTTAACCCTCGTTTATGGTTGGTTAAATGGATGTAACACGGCCTCTAACTCTTCATCTTCTGGCCTCTCCAACTCCCTCTCCATGTTGCCTATAAATACCAGCTTTATATCCCCTGTTTGATAGGTTAGTTTTTACCATGAAACAGCAAATACAAACCTGGGCATTCTTCTTTGAGAGGCTGAAAGATCCCCTGAGAGTTTGCTTCTTTCCACTGGGTATTTGTAGACTGGGTTTTGGAGGGTGTGAGGGAGAGTTACAAAGCCCTTTTCCTTGTCCCTTAGAGTGCTCAAACCCAGGACTGCAGCAAAGCCAGGTTGCTGCCGTCCACTGTGACTTTTTGTTCTTCCAGCGGCTAGCACCGCATGTGGAGAGGGATCGGAGGGCCTTAGCGTGTCTCCCCTCTAGAGGGAGTACTCTTCTACTCCTAGGAGGAAGCCACGCGACCCGGGATCGCTTCTATTGCTCCAAAACGAAGGAAGAACCAGCTGTCCTGTTTTGTTGCAGAATTTCTGGCAGCAGGTTTTTGGCCATTTTGTACATCGTGTATACTATATTTTCCTTGCAGATTTCCATTGAAGATCGAAGAACACTTATCCATCTTGCTGCTATTGCGATTCGGGAGCAAATGGAGGTTCGGATAGTGGTGTTTCACTGCTGTTTTTCAAGCTCAAAACAGAGCAAAATTTCAGCCCAAGGAAGAAGAAGGCTAGAATAGTTTTATTCCAGCTATTCAGCCTATTCCAGGTTTATTCCAGAGTTATTCCAAGCAGAATAAAGGTATGGAAAATTATTTTTTTAATCATGCATAAATAGATTTATTTGTTTAAGTTTTTGCAAATATTTTATATCATCATACATGCTTACATGCAACATGATAGGTTAGGTTCTGGGCGGAGCAGTTTTCCGCTGCGAGAATTTTTTAAAAAAGTTTTAAAATCCATTCTGCTCCCACAACTGTTTACATGTCTAGTGTAGGACCATGTCAAACCACCTGCACCATTTTTCTTTCAGTGGTATCAGAGCTAGGTTGCATGTGTAATCTATCCTATATGCATGTTTATAGATTAAAAATTGTTTAATCTAAATATGTATCCTGATTTCTCTTTGGAACCTAGTTGAGACCTTCACCATGACCGTGTGTCTTTGACACGATGTGGATCATCTGTGTTGGCCTCTTCAGAAGGATCCTTAAAGAATATTAAATTAAAAATGTTTTAATTTGGTGATACATGTTTTTAGGCATGTTTTATATTGGATATAAAATATTTGTAAAATTTTGAATCTAGATGCATGATTTGTTATGTAAATTGTTTTACATAGTGACTTATTTAAAAATTATTTAATTAAGTGTTTGGTTTATTAAAAATTTTAGGTTTATGAAATCTAAAACATTGCATAAGCCATTTGGGTTAAATTGGGTTAGCTGACTAGTTGGGTTCATCACTGGGTTAGACCTAAGTTTAGTTGAACCGGATTACAAGAAGATTAAACAAAAGTTGTTTAAGGCCCTTCTTTAGAACTATCTAATAGTTAGATTAGTTGATCCGTTCATATAAAATGGATCCAATTAGTGGCTCAGTGGATGCCCGAGTCTTTAGGCTAGTCTGATCAAGTCTGGTAAACCGACTGGTGTCGAGGTAGGTTTGGCATTGTGATCATGGTTGTATGAGGCTACCTCTTTCCTGGCCATTTGGTTGGTGTCTAGGAAAGATGGTTAATGGCGGATACTCACCCATGATCTCACCTACATGGCTAGTCGAGTCGACCAGAACTGATTGGAAAAGCTCAATGACTCGAGTTAACCCATGTCACCCAGGTTGATCGGTCTGACTGATCTATAGGTGCCCATGGATCAATTTGTTGATTTATTTCAACTCTCCTGGAATCTGATTGATTCAGTAGGAGGATGATCCATGTCCTTGTCTTTTTCTTCTGTCATAACTAAAAAAATCCTCTAAAATTATTAGGTCCTTAAAAAGAATAAGTTAAAGAGTTGACAGTGTCTTAGCCTCCCATTAAGTTGGATAGAAATATGTCCACTAGCTTGGTATGCATCGTCAGTTCTATAGAGCGGGTGTACATCCGGTGACTGGAATTTCTATCTGATCGATGATGGTTCAGTGCAACCTCCTTAACGGGACCAGGTGGGCGGCCATAGTCAGGCTTGGTCTTTAGTTAGCTATAAGCATTGGATTTGTCATTTTAATGGTTGGACCTAACCAGAGACCCGCAATAGGAGGCCCCTAGGCCGATTGGGGTGTTCTCTGGGGCAAAATAAAATACTAAAAATTGTTTAGGGAAATAATTGGTTTACGAACCTACCTTTAGGCTCGTATGGGTGAGCTGGCCATAGTCGGGCTCATGCGAGGCCTATTGGATTTCAGTACCCACTTGAAAAAGTATTTTTTTTCACGGATTGGAGTTAGAGGCTATCAATCTAAAAAATTAGTGGGAGAAACCTTTAGACTAAAGTCCAAGTCTTTTGGTTAAATTATTAATTCATACACTAATTTGGTCTTATTTTCTTTTTAGATGTCTTCTAATTTATCGCTCTGGTCACTTCTCGATAACGAGAAGTTAAAGGGTCACAACTTTGATAGTTGGTATCGAAGATTGAGAATCGTTTTGGAGCATGAACGGATCCTCTATGTGATAACGGATCTGACACCTGAAATCCCTCCCGCTAATGCACAGAGTGCGGTCAGAGATGCTTATCTGAAGTGGGTCTCTGATCAGACTATTATCCGATGCATTATGTTAGCGGTGATGAACGACGAGTTCAGTCACAAATTCGAGGAGGCCCAACCTGATGAAATTCTTTAAAAGTTGAAGGAATCCTTCGGCACCCCGGATGATGTAGAATGGTACAAAGTATCTTGTGCCATCTACAACTCCAAGATGCCGAATGGTGGTTCAGTCACTGATCATGTATTGTACATGATCGAGCTGATTGAAAAACTGGGCAAACTCGGATGCCCCTTGCACGAGCAGCTCGGCAAGGATGCGATCCTGAATTCTCTTCCCTCCTCCTATCTTGATTTTCTTGATCATTATAGAATGAACAAGCCTGCATTCAACTACCATGGTCTTTTGGGTTTACTGTAGACTTTCAAGAAAGACCACTAGCTAAATAAGGGGGTGGTGAATTTAGTGGGAGGAAGTAGAGGTCGTCGTCCCTTTAAGAAAGAGAAGAAGAAAATAAATAAAAAGGGAAAGAAGGTGCAGAATTCTCCTGGCCCTAGGCAGACCAAGAAGTATAAGGCTGATCAATCTTCTGCGGAATGTTTCTACTACAAGAAGAAGGGACACTAGAAGAGGAACTATCCTCTTTATATTGCGTCCCTTGATCCGAACAGGCCGAGGAAGCAGAAGTCTGCTGAACAAGGTATTTATATGATAAAACCTTGTAATTACTCTATTGTTGATACTGCTAACTGGGTATTGGATACTGGTAGTCCAATTCACGTTTGTAATTCATTACAGGGACTTCTAGTTAGCAGAAGATTTGAAGATGGAGAACAGTTTCTGAGCATCGGGAATGGAAATCGTGTTCCAGTACTGGCGGTCGGAGTCTTGCATCTTGTCTTTGAGTCTTGTACTGTCGAACTAGTCGACTGTCACTATTGTCCTAGTTTCATTATGAGCATAATCTCTGTAGGCCTTTTGGCCTATTATGGTTTTGAACTATCAATAAAAGGTGATTTTTGTAATGTTATTTTGAATAACTCTGTTATAATGAAAGCTATATTAAATAATGGCATATATGTACTATCAAGGCCTGTTAGTGTAATGTACACTTTTAGCAAACGCCCAAGATTAGATAATGTCAACGATTTGTATCTTTGGCACTGTAGCCTAGGTCATATTAACCAAAATAGGATAAACAAGATGCGAGGAGATGGACTCCTCGAGGTCAGTGATTCTGAATCACTGCCCACTTGTGAATCCTGTTTACTTGGTAAAATGACCAAGTCACCTTTTACTAGAAAAGGTGAACGAGCTACAGAACTTCTAAGTCTAATACATACTGATGTATGTGGACCGATGACAGTTAATGCCAGAGGAGGATACAAATATTTCATTACTTTTACAGATGACTTTTCAAGGTTCAATTATGTCTTCTTAATGAGACATAAGTCTGAGTCGTTTGAAATGTTCAAATGATACCATAATGAAGTAGAAAAGCAAACTGGAAAAAGTATTAAAACCCGTCGATCTGATCGAGGTGGCGAATACTTATCTGGTGCATTTTTGACATATCTTGAGGAGAATGGAATTCTCTCTCAGTGGACTCCTCCAAGTACACCACAGTTGAATGGTGTGTCCGAAAGGAGGAATCGAACCTTGTTGGACATGGTTCGATCCATGATGGGCTTTGCAACTCTGCCACTATCCTTTTGGGATATGCGCTTCAGATAGCCTGTTACTTGTTAAATAATGTTCCAAGTAAGTCTGTTATCTCTACTCTGTATGAGATGTGGAATGGGCGTAAACCCTCAATCACACACCTTCGGGTCTGGGGTTGTCCGGCTTACGTAAAGCGTTTAGACTCAGACAAACTTGGTCCAAGGTCTGATCGGTGTTTATTCATTGGTTATCCTAAGGAAACCAAAGGGTATTTCTTCCACTTGGAGAATGAACAAAGGTGTTCGTTGCTTTTAGAGCTATCTTTTGGAAAAGGAGTTCCTTGGAGAAGGAACTATAGCCTCTAAGATTGAACTTGATGAAGTTCAGCCAATAGAAGAACCTGTACACTCTAAGGACATCGCAGAATCGGCTATGATTGAATCACACCCAGAATTCATTAGGAGATCCGGTAGAATACCGCATCAGCCGGATAGATACTATGGTTTCTTGGTCCGGGATGGCATCCCATTGAGCTCGATGAGAACAATGAGGATCCGATCACCTATATGGATGCACTTCAGAGATCTGACTCTGAGGCATGGCTTGGAGCCATGCAATCCAAAATGGAGTCGATGGAAATCAACAATGTATGGACATTGGTTGATCTGCCTGAAGGGATAAAATCCATCGGGTGTAAATGGATCTTCAATAGGAAAAGGGTGCAGATGGGAAGGTAGAGACCTATAAAGCCCGTCTGGTTGCAAAGGGGTATCGTTAGCGATATGGTATCGATTATGATGAGACTTTCTCTCCTTGTGGCAATGCTCAAGTCCATTCGGATCATGCTTGCTTTAGCAGCATATTTTGATTACGAGATCTGGCAGATGGATGTATGAACCGCTTTCCTTAATGGGAAGCTGGAAGAGGAGGTGTATATGATACAGCCTGAAGGGTTCACATCCACAGATGAATCAAAAGTATGCAAGTTGCAGAGGTCCATTTATGGACTCAAGCAAGCATCTCGAAGTTGAAACTTACGGTTTGATAGGTGTATCAAATCGTATGGCTTCGTTAGGAATGGAGAAGAACCGTGCATCTATAAATGGGTTAATGGTTCTGTGATTGTATTCCTAGTACTGTATGTTGATGACATTCTCTTAATCGGGAATGATGTCGCATCATTACAAGGAATAAAGGTCTGGTTATCATCTCAGTTCTCCATGAAGGACTTGGGTGAAGCTGCTTACATACTAGGTATGAAGATCTATAAGGATATATCTAAAAAGCTTTTGGATAGTCCCAGTCTACGTACATTGACACCGTGCTGAAACGGTTCAGCATGGAAAATTCCAGAAAGGCTATCTCCCGATAGGTTCTGGAATTACTCTTTCCAAGAAGGATTGTGCGACAACTCCAGAGGAAAGAAGCTCATGAGTAGAGTACCTTATGCTTCTGCAGTAGGCTTTATCATGTATGCTATGACTTGTACTAGACCAGACGTGGCATACTCACTAGGAGTAGTGAGCAGATACCAGTCTGACCTAGGTGAGGCGCATTGGAAGGTGGTTAAGTCCATCCTTAAGTATTGAGAAATACTAAAGATCAATGGCTGATTTATGGAGAACCTGACTTGAAACTTGTGGGGTACTCTGACTCCAGTTTCCAGTCGGATAGAGATGATAGCAAGAGTGTGTCAGGATTTGTATTTATCCTGAATGGAGGAGCGATCTGCTGGAAAAGTTCCAAGCAGGCAACTATTGCAGACTCGGTATGCGAAGCAGAATATATTGCAGCATCAGATGCAGCAAAGGAAGCTGTGTGGTTGCGGAAGTTCCTTGGAGAGCTAGGGGTGGCACCTTCCCTAGATGCTCATGTTCTGGTGTACTGTGATAGCACTGGAGCCATTGCTCAAGCTAAGGAGCCTAAAGCTCATCACCCACCAAGCACATTCTGCGGCGCTACCACCTCGTACGAGATCGTAGAACGAGACGATATCAATCTTTTGAAGATCGATGGAAAGAAAAATCTGGCCGACCCCTTCACTAAAGCCCTGGAATAAAAGAGTTCGACTATGTAAATGGGAAATGGGTATTAGATACTCTTCTGATTGGCTTTAGTACAAGTGGGAGTTGTTGTGAGTTGTGTCCCAAAGCCAATCGCCTGGATTGTAGGCAGTTATGCTCAGTATTGTACTCTTTTTATGAATTAATAAAATATTATTTTGGCAGCTCATCACATATTGTATTTCCCTGAAATGAACTCTTTCCATGTGATGAAGTCCTTAAGACTATATTACTTCGATACAGAGAGGATGTATCGAGTGGTCCTTAAACCCTGTTTACAACCAAAGGATATATTGTACTGGATGTTGAACTGATTCGGAATTGTTGGGAATTGTGTCCCAAAGCTAATTGCCTGGGTTGTAGGTGGTTGTGCTCAGTATTGTACTCTTTTTATGAATTAATAAAATATTATTTTGGCAGCTCATCACATATTGTATTTCCCTGAAATGAACTCTTTCCATGTGATGAAGTCCTTAGGACTACATTGACTTCGATACAGAGAGGATGTATCGAGTGGTCCTTAAATCCTGTTCACAACCAAAGGATATATTGTACTGGATGGCAATATATCAAGTATAGGTTGTTGTAGTTCACATCATTTGGTTGTCCTCTTGACCAAATGAGTGTGGAGATACTGATGTGATCTGCAAGTGGGATATGTGATATCTCATTGAACGTGACTTCGTGCAGCCCCTTTCTGCCAAAGGGATACTCACGATTGGTTATGGGTATATGTGTCCCTCTGACCTGAGGCCATCACGGTAGCTTGCAAGCAACTCCCTGTGCTTTGGTGCAGGACTACCCGGATTTCTAATCCGATGATGGAAGGTTTCTGGGTATAGGCATGTACTTGTGGAGCAGTGATGGACCAAGATGGAATTGACCTGTCCAAACAGTTTGGATTGAATGTCTCGAAGTATCTCATTTAGCAAATCCTCGACCGGGGTAGTCCTAGTGAAGAGTCACTGGGCTTGCAAGGTTGAGACACGTAGTCGACTGACTCTGTCTGGGTTGGCAGCCCAATCTCCGTCTTGAGCATTAGAGGTCAAAGGGATGATTAAACGGTAACCATATGCCAGAGGTTCGATAGTTTGCTCCCGTATCTTCAACCTATTCGGATGCCGGGACCCATTGCTAGATGGTTTCCTGTGCTGGCACTAGAATTGTTCTAGTGCTACCGTTTATGTTCGAACCTATGAGGTCACACGCCATAGAGGATTACTCTCTGATCCGGATACCGATTACGATTGAGAATCGTCTTGGTTTTATGGTCATAGTATTTTTGAGCACTCTTTTCCCCATCTTGCCCTTGTCTGTGTCAACCAGAAATTGTTCCGGGCTGACCAGGACTGCACCAGGATTTTCTGAATCAGTTTTGAACTGATTCGAAGATCGTTTCGGCCTCCAATTGGTTGTGAACCAATTGAACCAATTTTTAATTAGGTTGGACCAATTGGTTTTAAATGGGTTTAAACCAAATTGCTTGGACCGATTAATTGAACCGGTGTTTTCTTCCTTGGATCGGTTTCCACATTTTTTTTCACCGTGTAAATGTTTACACGTTACGCTGGAAGAGTCCAAGCATCAAAATAAGGCCAAACGACGCTGGGTGAGCATCCTATCTTCTCCCTCCACCGGATGGCTTTAACCCTCGTTTATGGTTGGTTAAATGGATGTAACGCAACCTTTAACTCTTTTTCTTCTGGCCTCTCCAACTCCCTCCCCTGCTGCCTATAAATACCAGCTTCATATCCCCTGTTTCATAGGTTAGTTTTTACCGTGAAACAGCAAATACAAACCTGGGCATTCTTCTTTGAGAGGCTGAAAGATCCCCTGAGAGTTTGCTTCTTTCCACTGGGTATTTGTAGACTGGGTTTTGGAGGGTGTGAGGGAGAGTTACAAAGCCCTTTTCCTTGTCCCTTAGAGTGCTCAAACCCAGGACTGCAACAAAGCCAGGTTGCTGCCGTCCACTGTGACTTTTTGTTCTTCTAGCGGCTAGCACCGCATGTGGAGCGGGATCGGAGGGCCCCCGGTGTGTCTCCCCTCTAGAGGGAGTACTCTTCTACTCATAGGAGCAAGCCAAGCGAGCCGGGATCGCTTCTACTGCTCCAAAACGAAGGAAGAACCAGCTGTCCTGTTCGGCTGCAGAATTTCTGGCAGCAGGTTTTTGGCCATTTTGTACATCGTGTACACTGTATTTTCCTTGCAGATTTCCATTGGAGATCGAAGAACACTTCCATCTTGCCCTGCGCTATAGCGATTCGGGAGCAAACGGAGGTCCGGATAGTGGTGTTTCATTGCTATTTTTCAAGCTCAAAATAGAGCAAAATTTCAGCCCAAGGAAGAAGAAGGCTGGAATAGTTTTATTCCAGCTATTCCAGCCTATTCCAGGTTTATTCCAGAGTTATTCCAGGTGGAATAAGGTATGTAAAATTATTTTTTTTTAATCATGCATAAGTAGATTATTTGTTTAAGTTTTTGCAAATATTTATATCATCATACATGCTTACATGCAATATGAATAGGTTAGGTTCCGGGCGGAGCAGTTTTCCGCTGCGAGAATTTTTAAAAAAAGTTTTAAAATCCATTCTACTCCCGCAACTGTTTGCATGCCTAGTGTAGGACCATGTCAAACCACCTGTACCATTTTTCTTTCAGCCATGGCCTCCCAAGTCTCTCCATGGCTTGGGAGCACCACAAAATCCCTACAAATTCCACCTTGGTGCTCTCAAGCCTTGGCAACCCGCAATATCCTCCTACACAATCCCGCTGTAACTGTGTGTCCTGACAGCCTCTTGTGCATATCTCCTTGCCTCTGCCAACACCCTTCAGATGCTATGCACCCTTGGAGGCATTTGGGATGACCGTCCTCCATAGCTAAAGACCATTGCTTGTACCTTGGCACCATCATTGTAGCCATCCTTCTGCCAGGCAGTTGTATCAGACTTTTTCTTGGACTTCCTTGGAGAGAACCTAGCGAACCTAATCAACACTCGCTATAACTGGAGCTTTACCTGACACCATCTCTTCAGAGCCATGCCTCAATACCTGTGTACGCTGCTCTACCTGCCTCGGAGCACCCCTAGCACTGGTGCTGGGATATGACTCCTCCCCGTGCACCCTTTCGCTCTGATCTCGCATCAAATTCTGCTCCACCCGTGAAGCCACCTCTCCCCGGTGCTCCACCTGAAACTGAAGTCCACATGATGCCACAGAATGAAACCCCAAGGTCAGCAACTCAAGCTGCCCTGCTGTGCCTATACCTGAACCTCATACCCAGTCGCTGCCTCCTCGGACCTCTGCATCCCGTGGACCCCTCCGAGACCGTTTCAGATACACTGCCTCCCGCAGGCTCCTCCTAAACCAAGATCTCATCCGACTCTTCCTTTGACCCAACGACTGAACTTGAGAAATCTGGGCTTTCCTTTTCTCCATCCTTGCACTTCTTCCTAAGCGGACACTCATGCTTAAAGTGCCCTGCTACACCACACCTAAAGCACTTGCCAGCCATGCTGCCTTTCCTAGACTGTACCCGTCCCACCTGTTCACCCTTCTTCCATTTTCTTGGCCTCTCTGATATAGCCAAACCCTCCTGGAAGACCTCCCTCTTCGTCATCCATTCCCGCTGCTTATTGGACCTTAGCACTGATATGATCTCCTCATATACTAGCATCTTCTTTCCATATAGCAGTGTAATCACCAACGGATCGAAGCTCCCGGATAGTGAACATAAAAGCAATAGACTTTTATCTTTCTCTTCTAAATCCACCCCAATGTTGAGCAAATCCATGCACATCCGATCGAATCACTGAATGTGTCCCGTAACATCCTCACCCTCTTGCATCCGAAGGCTGTATAGTTGCTTCTTCATCGCTAACTTGTTGCACATATGCTTCCCCATATACATGGTGTGCAACCTCGATCACAATCCCTTGGATGTCTTCTCCTCTAACATGCCATACAAAATCTCATCTGCCAGACAAGCCCAAATCATGGCACATGCCCTTTTCTCCAAGGACATCCACTTCTTGTCATTCATACCCCCTGGCCTATCTTCCAAAGCCAGATCTAATCCCATCTAAACCAGCAAGTCTTCCACCCTAACCTTCCACATGGTGAAACTCCCTTTTTCATCAAACTTCTCCACACCAAACTTCATCCCGCTACCTTCCATGATCCAAAACAATCATAAACAACGAAAGATTGACAAAATTTTGAAGAAGATCCTGATGTAAAAAGGGTGTAGACAGTAGCCCCAGATCTGAACTCCAGATCTGAATCCTTCTCCAAAATCCTAGAGAAATCTCAATGGGATCCTGGGGTAGAAAACTCCTCTCTCCATGCTCGAATCCGCTCTGATACCACTTGTTAGAAAATTCTGGATTAGAGTATATGCCACGGAAGCATCGTGGGAGAGACCTTGACGTGTTGATGGAAGCTTTCTTTCTAAACCAAGAAGTAGGAGAAGTAATAGAAAAGATTAGGAAAAAGAGAGACTGGTCTTTATTAATCTTTGAAGAAGAAACCTTGATTACAATCAAGAACCAGCGCCTCTCTGACACCCGAGAATCAACTCCACCTTGTGGACTCCCTCATGCAAGATCCCCTTCTCCAAAATCCTGTGGAAGACCTCCACGCTCAAGCCATTCTTCCGCATGATGTGACTCTTACGCTGATTCCTTTTTCATACCCCTCTAAACCGATGCTCCCTATATATATCACATAGGTGGTTTAGGGCTTCCTAAGTCGGTTGCAACCAACCAACTAATATTTGGACTTAAATCCCGTAACCCACAAATCGGTTATGTTACAGTCTCTTAAAAACTCCTCCCTAAGTCACATGAGATAAATCGAAACTTAGAGCATCCCTGGAACACATCCAGGAAATCCCTAGAATATATCCAGGACCCGCTTGGGACATGCCCCAAAGCCCCAGGGATCCTCGAACATCCCTTCGATGGCCTTCCAAGTCTCTCCAAGGCTTGGGAGCACCACAAAATCCCTACAATATGTTTGTCGATCAAGGTTGGTTATAGGTTGGCTAAGATTATACAAGCTAGTAGGAAAATTATTGCATATAGATCCTGTAAGCTTACAATTTATACTTCAGATTTGAGAAGTGCGCTCTCCTGACTGGGTTTATCATAAGTGGGTTTATTTGCAGGCCTATCCTGTTCCTGTTTTTTCTGAAGAAATCAAAGGTAGCTGGTCTTGTCATGAGATCAATGGATATTAACTTGATAACTTCTGTTTATAAGAGTATCTTTTCTTTCCCTACATTTACTTTTTTATAATCTAATTTCTGGACCGTTAAACATCTAGAACATCCTTCATTGGAATTCTCAAATTGTTAAAAGGGAGATAAGATGGAGAATCTCGGATTGGAATATGTTATAGAAGTTTCTTAGATTGTTTACCTGATCATGAATCACTCTGTGAAGATAGTTTCACTTTAAATTAATGCGCAGGATTCATAAAACTTAAAAATGACACACTTATATTTAAATATGGATATAAGAAATGGTCTGTTATACCAACCAATAAAAATTCCCAGGATACAAATGTCCTGATGCATTATATTTTCTTGACATGCTTTGGATTGACACTCTAGGGCATGAACAAATAGGCTATGGATATAGTGAACTATTTCAATTTAGCTATAATCAGCCACAAGAGAATATATATATATATATATATAATATATATAACTGCAGGATGAATGGGATGATAGGAAGGGCTGGACCAAAAGAAATAAAATGAACAATGCAACAATTGAAACATGAATATAAATGAGATAGATTATATTAAAAAATAAATATAAATTGAAGAACCGAAAAACTGATGAATCCAGGTATAAGATTGCAGATATAAATATGTTGAGACAAATATTGTATCACTTCTTGACAGTTCCTCGTTTTGGGATCATAAAGGCATCCCTTTCACTAAAATTTCTTATAGCAAGATGGCCCCAAACTAACTTAAGGGATGTCCTCAAAGGCAGCTGTTACTATGATCCTACTGAAATATTATGCTAAGAAGATTAGAATATAAATTATTATAGCATTAAGTTATTGAAAATACCTTGCTGCAATTTCCAAGTAAGAGAGCTGCAAGAGAAATGGAATAAAGAACTTTTTTTGAAGAATATATTTCATTGAATACTTTTTGAAAGATACATAATGGCATAAGATTCATTTACTTCTTGCCTTTTGAAGAACACTTGGCCCTAATGGATTGGGGTTTGATACAAATTTGGGACCCTTGGCCCCAAAGGGTTTTTTGATAGATTAGGATATTTTTTGAGATTACAAGGAAGACGATTTTGAGAGGCTTTCAGAGGAAAGTTTCGAGTGATAGCTCTCTCGGTGTTCTGTAATTGCTTTCTCTTATAGAAGTTTTTGTTTCATAGGATTTGAGAGTTGTTTGAGGTCCAAGTTGAATTGAAAATTGGTTAGAATCCACAGGAAATCCAATGTATCATCAGAGTACCTGTCTAGCTGGTACTATCTTTGATTGCTTTTATGTATAGAATCTTGGTTGGAGGGTCTTGTCTGGTGCTATACTTGTGATTGATTTGACTAGAGGATATTGTCCTTGTGTTTGGAGGTAGAGAATCTTGGCAGGAAGGTACTTATCTAGTACTATCCTTGACATTTATTTGATTAGAGGGCACTATCCTTCTGCTTTGATGGTGAATCTTGTCTATGGTAGTGATGATTGTCCATTGCTTTACTTCAAAATATGAGAGTTGCTTTGATATCCATGCTTTTATAGAATCTCGTAATAGTCATCTTCATTGTTGGGTGTTTGGTTAGAGGAGGAAGAAGAATTGTTCTTTTGGTCTTCTTCTTCTCCTTTACTCTTGAACTCTACTAGGGTTTCTAGTAGGAGTTTCTTGTATTCTATTCTTATCTTCGCTACTACTAATCTAAAGTTGGCTAAAGATCTTTGGGTGAGGAATCTTGAAATAGAGGGTTCCATCTTGATTGATAACTATAGATTTTTGCTAAACCACTATAATACCTTGGGCTTGGTGACCTTTTCTAGGTTGAATTCTTGCCACTACTTTATCTTGAATTTCCTGACTAATGTTGAATGGAAATTTGGAACATTGATAATAGAGTATTCATAGCATGAAATCCATGTTAAGAAAAACTGGACAAAAAAATTGAGAAGAGGTAATTTCTTCTCTCTTTTTGATAGTAGTATTTTTTATTGATAAACAAGGTATCCTTCATTAATTATTTGGGATAAAATTAAGAGAGTTAGACCATAATAGAACCACCAATCTGAGAACTGGTATGTAAAATAAAATTTGGTATTGTCTTGAAATAGAATAGCTAAGAGTACTTGTAATGGGTATTTTGGAAGAGGAATGCATGGTACCATGTGATGTGGCAAGACCGCTAACGTGGGGCAGCTGACAGGCACCACGTCAAGGAAGGGTGCCGCGTCAGATGCCGCGTCAATTCCCCTGCCCGGACTCCTTCGCCGGGATGAGCTCCCCCAGGACAACGGGACCGCCTATAGAAGCCGAGCTCCGTCCTCTGCTAGGTCGGACCTGCGAGCCCGGGATGCCTAGGTCGGAGCTAAGCAGTGCCCCCAGATCGACCCCTCCTCGAGGTCGAGCCATCTGTGATGGGGGATAATATGCATGCCATTTTTTTTGTATGTTTTACATGTTGAGTTAGGTGATTAATCCCTGAATTTCAGATCAAAGTTATTTGTTGGGAATTTGTATGAATTTTTGAAGATCAGCATGCAGATTAGGACCTAGAAAAGTAGCAAAGAAGGACCGCCGGGGCTGAGAAGCCTCGGTTAGGGCAAGTTCTCCTACAATAAAATTACTGGAGGTAGAGGGGTGTACCTGACAATGTCTGTGAAGATCGCAGCGAAGGGGTCTCTCGTTCCTCGATGGATGCGGCCTGGAAAATCGAGTCAAAGACCCGCGGATACCTGGCTTTCTGCTCGGTGATCCGATTGAGGCTTGGCTGGAGTCGTTGGATTCGTAGGAACTCAGGGACCTGCAAACGACCTGTCAGGGTTTAGAAAACTCATAAAGGAACAAGAAAACACAAAGGAACAAGAAAACAAGGAAAAGGCAAGGAAGGCTTCTTTTGGAGTGGGCGTCCAGGGATCTGGAGGGTTTGTTGGCAGCAGGAAGATGATTGCAAACACCGGGAAGAAGAACTCTCACAAACCCCTTTATGCACACAGCAGGGTATCACACAACTCAATAGAAGAACTCAAGGTTTTAATTCATATCAAAAATTAGGTTTCATACAAGAGGCTAGGGTCCCTTAAATAGACCCTTAACCTTGGGCTCCAAGTAAGGGTATATAAGTCTTTACATAAGAATCCTTTTCCCTCTCAAACCCTAGCTAGAAATAAGGAAATATTAGGTAGAAAAATCCCTAAAAATTCTCTTGACTTGGTCAACACTCTAAGGACACCTAGGGGGGCGTGTTGGGCTTCTAGGAGCAGCAAAAGGCCAGCCCAAAGGGGCTCGGGTGCATGGGTTTGGGCCTCTGGAAGCTGTGGTGCCTGGTAGCCAGGTAGCAGGAATATTCCCTGGTATCTTGCTTCTTAGGGGCTTGGGCTTGCACCTGGGCTTGATTTCTTTGGCTAGGATGCAGATGGACCTCTGGAATCATGGATGCCCTTATCTATGAATATACTTTGGCATCTGGAAGGAAATCTGGGCATCTGGAGGGCATCTGCAAGAAATCAGGGTTTTCCTGAATTTTCCTCATGGGTCTTCAAATCTTCAAGCTGGGTTGGACTTGGTTATACTTCCATGTCTTCAATCTAGTTGGACTTGGTCTTCACTTGTATGATATAGTCTTGAGTCTTCAGTATGCTTGGACAGGACTCAAAAAATAAAATTAGCTCAACATGAGCTGACTAGCATTGGACTGAACTAGCTCAACATGAGCTGACAAGTATAGAATTGAAATAACAACTCAAAATACTCAAACAACAACTAAAAAAAGGACTCATATGGGCTAAGCCCTTATTACAGATGGACTCATAAATTATTGATCAATTCATAGAGGGTTGAAAAGCCTCTGTCTTATTCTGGTACCTCCAGTGTCCCCACCAATTCTTCCTGTGTGGGAGGAACCGACCCTGTCGAGTGAAGATCAAGCTGGCTCCATATCTCTCGAGGAGGTCTAGGTTGAGGTGCTGTAAGTCCTCTCGAGAATCCACGAATCGTCCCGACTCTGGCCAGCCTTGCCATCGGACCAGGAAGCGTTGATAGTCACGACCCCGGGTCGTGAAGGCTTGATCGTCCAGGATACGCTCTCCGTTCTCCTCTCTCACGCCAATTTGTTAGTGGACACTCTGGGTTATGATCACTCACAATGAAAAGGAACAGGTCCAAAGGCCTCACTAGGTATCGCTGCTGTTCCCTATACTCAACCAGGTCTATAATATTGAGGTAGAACTAATGCCCAAATCCGAAGGCAAGTCTAACACCTAGGCATTTGATCCAACCTTCTCTATCACTTTAAAGGTCCGGCTCTGCGAGCATGAAGCTTCTTTTAGGCCTAAGCCTAACCAAGAATAGAATCCACTACATCAAATTCTTTGATCCATCTTGGGAATTAGCCAGTTTGTTTAAAATTAGTGTAGGTGGTGAACATGCTGGGCACATGCAGTCTCCTAACAAAATGATGCAAAGGACTCAAACTAACCCATAATAGACTCGACTTTGCATTCCTATCGAAGAAATTTATTACACTTTTTATGGGCCTAAATCTAAGAGACTATAGACTCTCTAGGTCAGACCCTAGTGTGGTGTGCACAAGAGTATTTACAATGGACTCCAAGCAAATGCCAAAGGGTATGCCAGAAGTATAATGCAACCTAACATGCGTAATGAATGCATGCAGTACGCTAATCTCAACTAAATGCAATCTAATGATCCTAGAAATGTGGAGATGTCTGAAAGGGCAGAAAATAGGAAGTGGGTTCGTAATTAGTTTGGTAGGGTAGAGAAAAAGTTCCAGGTTAGTTGGATACAGTAGGATAAAAGATGGGGTGTCAGGAAACTAATCCTATACTAATGAGGTTAACCTTACGAGGTTGAGCTATATCTATAGGGTTTGCATAATGGAAGGATGGTCACCAATTTCGGGGAAGAGGTCCTTAATGGGAACTATAGGAGGGGACTCATCTTGAAGGTATTGATTCAAAGATATCAGGTCCTTAATAAATTCTTCTGGTTCTTGTATTTTTTGGACTAGACTCTATAATTTGGCTCTCTCTATGGTTTCCTCAGGTAGGCTCTAGCAGCAGTACCTAGGTTTTCTTCCTCTATTGTTTCTTCATTATAGCTTTAGGTTAGATGTGGTCAAGGTCAACTAGCTCTGGTGTGGTTTCTACCTGGGTATCTACTAGGTCAGCTAATTCTAGGTCTACTAAAGGTGTCTCCTCTTCTCCTTCATACTCCCCACTAGGCTCGCATCAGCTTCATACACTTCCGCGTTAATGTAGGCCTTGTCAATCTCAGGAATGGTTGGAGAAGGTCGGCTAGGGAAAAATTGGCTAGGTCCTGGTTTTGATTATGGACACTAATCCTAGTAGGTTCAGGTTGCCTAAGGGGTAGTGGCTCACTACTGGGCTCATATTTAGGGGTGCTAATCCTATGAGGTTCAAGTTGACTAAGGGAAACCTGACTAGTACTAGATTGATACTTAGGGGTTATGGGTTCTCTGGCTCATAGGACAAGGGTGCAGATCTATGGGTAATGGGATTATAAGATCTGGGGTCATAGGATTTTGGGTCAGCTCTATGGTCAGGTTCTAAGGATGGATCATGGTATGGGGTCCTCTAAGGTTGGGCTCTCTATATGGGTCCAGGATATTGGGTCCTCCTAGGGTTGGACTCCCTATATGGGAATATTGTTTCTCCTAGGGTTTGATCCCTATATGGTCAGAATATTGGTTTCTCCTAGGGTTGGACTCCCTATATGGGTCAGAATATTGGTTCTCCTAGGGTTGGACTCCCTATATGGGTCAGAATATTGGTGTTGGGTCTACTGGGCTCATAGGGTTGTGGGTGCATAGGATCTATGATCATGGGATCTAGAGTTATAGGATCTAGTTCATAGGTTATGGATTCATAGGTTCTAGGTTCATAGGATTTGAGTCATAAGATCTATAGTTGTGGGTATACTAGGCTTATAGGGAGAGGGTAAATAGGATCTATCTTCCTGGTCTATAAAATCCTGATTGGGTCTTCTAGGACTACCTTAGGGATTGGGTCATGACGATGGGTTCTCTTAGGTTCAGCCTCAAGGTATGGATCAGGGTTTGGGGACCACCTAGGTTGAGGAGTGTAGTACGGGTCAGGATAAGGGGCTCTCCTAGGTTCGACCTCATGGTATAGATCAGGGTTTGGGATCCTCCTAGGTTTAGGGGAATCAGGATCTGGCTCAGACTGTGACCTATGGGTTTTTTCTTGGGGTCCCTACCCAGACCTTTAACTGATCAAACCTATGGCAAGATGGTCAATTCTATCATTGGTTGAATACGAGACTGAGTTAACTGGGTCATCTGGGTAGCCATCTGGGCCATTTGATCAGCTAGGGCTTTCATTTGGGCTTGCAAATTTTCATGGGTTCAGACATTTGTGAAGGAGGTGGGTGATATGAAACTCCTGATCTAGTGCTCATGCAAGACTTGATCAGACCGACTACAGCTAACTAGACCTAGAGTCTAAAGTAGATGCTCAATCAGGGTGGCAAACTAGCCTATAGTAATCCTGTACTCAGCCAGGCAGGTGTAAGGGGGGTGTTAGGTCCCTGATTGCCAATCCTAGACACCAATCAGAGATTGGCCAGGTAGGCGGACCAGCACACAAGCCCTTCGGGATTGAATCCCTAAACCACCATTCTAGACACTGAGCACAAGGCACACACAGGTTATCTTGATATAATGATCTGACACGTAGCCCGGACCCGACCAGTTGGTGTCCCTAGCCCACTAGGAAAATTAAGTCTAGTTAATTTTAGGTTAAGGCTTGGGACCGAATTTAAGGGATGTGGTTTTGGCTAAGGAGAGGTGATCAAATCCTCCCCCCATTTGATATAGCAAGAGTGCCCTTAAAAGTAAATTATGCATGATGGCAGGCAGATGAGGATGCCAATTAAGGTTTAGATGTTTTTGGTATTTTTGGAGAATATGTAATTTTTTTTTTTTTTAAATAGAAGAAAACTTGCAAATCATGGCCTAATATTCTGGAAATATACTAAAATTAAAAGATATGCAAAGATGCTAAACAAAACCCTAAAACTTCCAAACTTGCCTTGCTAAAAAAAAATAGCGCCAAAAATTATAGTCTGTATTTCGGCTTGCAGAAAATTCACAGGAATAATAAATCTGAAAAAATTATAAAATTACAGTGAATTATGCTGATCTAATCAAAACAAATTTCATTCAAAATCTTTTGAATTTTTATCAAGGAAAAATAATTAAAATTACAGAGCATATACGGACTAAAAATTACAGAAAACAAGCCCTAATCTAAGCTCTGATCCAAATGATGGGGAGACTAATATGCATGCCATTTTTTTTTGTTTGTTTTAATGTTGATTTAGGTGATAACCTCCCTGAATTTTCAGATCAAAGTTATTTGTAGGGAATTTTGTATGAATTTTTGAAGATATCAGCATGCAATTAGGACCTAAAAAAGTGCAAAGAAGGACCGCCGGGCTGAGAAGCCTCAGTTAGGGCAAGTTCTCCTATATAAAACTACTGGAGGTAGAGGGGTACCTGATAAGTCTGTAAAGATTGCAGCGAGGGGCTCTCGTTCCTCGATGGATGCATCCTGGAAAACCAATTCAAAGACCCGCGATCCGGCTTTCTGCTCGGTGATCCGTTGAGGCTTGGCTGGAGTCGTTGGATTCGTAGGAACTTAGGGACCGCCAAATGACCTGTTTAGGGGGTAGAAAATTCACAAAGGAATAAGAAAACAAATAAAAAATAGCAAGGAAAGGCTTCTTTTGTAGTGGCGTCCAGGATCTGGATGGTTTGTTGGCAGCAGGAAGATGATTGCAAACACCGGGAAGAAGAACTCTCACAAACCCTTTATGCACATAGCAGGGTATCACACAACTCAATAGAATAACTCAAGATTTTAATTCATATCAAAAATTAGGTTTCATACAAGAGGCTAGGGTCCCTTAAATAGACCCTTAACCTTGGGCTCCAAGTAAGGGTACATAAGTCTTTACATAAGAATCCTTTTCCCTCTCAAACCCTAGCTAAAAAATAAGGAAACATTAGGTAGAAAAATCCCTAAAAATTCTCTTGACTTGGTCAACACTCTAAGGACACCTAGGGGGACGTGTTGGGCTTCTAGGAGCAGTAAAAGGCCAGCCCAAAGGGGCTCGGGTGCATGGGTTTCGGACTCTGGAAGCTGGGGTGGTCTGGTAGCCAGGTAGCAGAAATATTCCCTGGTATCTTGCTTCTTAGGGGCTTGGGCTTGGCACCTGGGCTTGATTTCTTTGGGCTAGGATGCAGATGGACCTCTGGAATCATGGATGCCCTTATCTATGAATATACTTTGACATCTGGAAGGGAATCTGGGCATCTGGAGGACATCTGCAAGAAATCAGGGTTTTCTTGAATTTTCCTCCTGGGGTCTTCAAATCTTCAAGCTGGGTTGGACTTGGGCTATACATCCATGTCTTCAATCTAGTTGGACTTGGTTTTCACTTGTATGATATAGTCTTGAGTCTTCAGTATGCTTGGACAGGACTCAAAAAAATAAAATTAGCTCAACATGAGCTGACTAGCATTGGATTGAACTAGCTCAACATGAGCTGACAAGTACAGAACTGAAATAACAACTCAAAATACTCAAACAACAACTAAAAAAAGGACTCATATGGGCTAAGCCCTTATTACAGATGGACTCATAAATTATTGATCAATTCACAGAGGGTTGAAAAGCCTCTATTTTATTCTGGTACCTCCGGTGTCCCCACCAATCTGGTTCGGACCCGCACTTTGCCCTCCAAAGCGAGCCCCTCGAAGATCGAGCCCCATGGTCGGAGTCGAGCTCAGCCCTCCTCCGCCACGTGGAGCCTCTTCAAGGTCGAGCCCTCTAGACCGGGCCCGCACTTTGCTCTCCAGAGTGAGCCCCTCGAAGATCGAGCCTCATGGTCGGAGTCGAGCTCGACCCTCCTCCGCCACGTGGAGCCTCTTCGAGGTCGAGCCCTCTGGACCGGGCCCGCACTTTGCCCTCCAAAGCGAGCCCCTCAGAGATCGAGCCCCAAGGTCGAAGTTGAGCTCAGCCCTCCTTCGCCACGTGGAGCCTCTCAAAGGCCGAGCCCTCTGGACCGGGCCCATGCTCTGCCCTCCTTCGCCGAGGCGATCCCGTAAGCTCGGGATGCTTAGGTTAAAGTCAAGCCCTGCCTTTCCAGCTCAGCCCCCAGCTCGAGCGTAAGCACCGCCATCCCAGGACACCGGCGAGTCACCCGAGGACTACACTGAGACATTTGCCAGACTGCAATGACCACCTATGATCGCCGGTTACACCAGAAAGGGGAGAGGCTCACTGATCGAGGCACCACGCTCCTCACCGACCACCCAAACTACCCGAAAGCGAAAGTCAACTAGGAGATTCGAATCCCAGGGGCAGCGGCCCACCAATCAAGGTGCTTCCAAGTTTTCCAGAATGAGGCGACCAGCGAGAATGTCAGAACACATGACAACTTCCCTTATCACGATTCAGGAAAGGTGCCTCGGGACACCGCCGCACGTGCTTGACAACCCAATGGAGATCTTAAGACGAGCGCCCAATGGTAACCTAGACTACAAAACTCGGAGGTAACAATGACAACAAAAGAGACATAAGCAACACCACTCAAACACAAGTGCAAGCTCAACTGGAGAGCACAGCACCGCAAGCAAATCCAAGCAAGGGCGGGCAGAAAGGCCACATAGAGAATCCATCTAGCTAGGCCGCTCTTCCCCCGACACACTTGCATCCCACTCTTACACTACTCACTCCTCCTAGCATGGAGTCCATTAAGAGGGACTCGACCAGGAGGATCTGTTTCCCTGGATCATCACTGACTTGATCATCGGAGTGCCCCTGCCGGAAACCCCGGCCCGGGTCACTAACCCCTGTTTTGCAGGTCCAGGGCCACCAGATGGCTAGACAGCGAAGGGAGTGCACTCCGGCGCTGACAGCAGCTATGTGCCACGAAGATCTTGGCGGCAACAATTGGTGCACCAGGTAAGGGGGTATCCCTGTGAACAGTCCTTGATCTTGTCCAAGCCCCCCTCCTTTTTTCTCTTCTATAAGAAAGTTCCACGGAATGATGGTGACGACACGGGCATGAGAGGCCTCCACCAGTCGTGTAGGGGACTCCCCCTCTCGGGGGAACCCGCACAACCTAAAGGCGGGGCCATCCGCTCTGGTTCAACCACCTCCGGCGGAGTCTCAATTGGCTGCACTCACCCAACAAATGCAGATCCTTGCCACAGTAGTACGCTAGCTTCAGCACCAGCACCAGTCCTTTGCCACCCACCAGCAGCCAAGGACTCCCGTGGCTCATGCCGCGGCCCCCCACGATAGCTTGCGTTCCTTCCAAGAAAGGCCTTCGAAGCCACGGGTCGTCACTAACAACCGGGGTAGCTAGCAAACTCCAGCGAAAAGGCAACGAGCAGGGTCTGCCAATAGGGAAAGCCATTCACCAAACCTCGGGCAGGCAGCATCCAAGCCCCACCGAGGTAGGAAAAGTAAGACCCTCCACCACGGGTGCCATGCACCCATGTCACCTTCTCCATCTCCTTCAACGGAGGGGTCTACTGACGAAGCCATCAGGCGCACGGCGGAGAAGCACCCGGAGGAGCATGACCGCAAGTTGGCAGAATTATTCCGTCGATTTGCCAATCTACCAAGCTCAGCTAGCGAGCTAGCGAGCTACGACGCCCGTCCCCCTTTCTCCTAATAAATCCAAAGGGAGCCGATTCCGAGTCAGTTCCGTATGCCACAGGTGGATCCTTATGATGGGACCACCGACCCCCTGGACCACCTGAAAAGCTACTCGGACCCTGGACCACCTGAAAAGCTACCGGGCCCTCATGAGGGTCCAGGAGGCCATCGACGCCCTCCTTTACATCTCCTTTCCTTCTACTCTTTGGAAGGTAGCTCGGATGTGGTTCACCCGTTTGGAGCCGGAGAGCATCAACTCTTTCGCCCAGTTAGGGCAGAAGTTCATGGCCCACTTTGATGCTTGTCAAAAGTTGCCACGGGAGGCAGACAACCTCTTCTCCATTCGGTAGTAAGACCGCGAGCTGCTACGGGCTATGTGGCCCACTTCAAGGCTACCGCATTGGAGATCTATAACCTTGATGAGCCAGTTGCCATGCTGGCACTAAAACGAGGGCTCAGGACCACCTGCCTGGCCTACTCTCTTGACAAGAAGCCCCCTAAGACTTATTCCGAGCTCCTCCTTCAATTCCAAAAGTACATCCACATCGAGGAGGCGGATCGTATGAGGCGGGAGCTCGATGGGAAGCCACTGAAGAAGCCGACCCCCACCGAGATGCCTGGAACCTGGAAGCCAGGATCTTAGGTTTCGAACTCCCGAAGGGGGCCAAGATCGAAAGGCACTCCTGTTCTTGAGGAGAGTTACACCCCTCTCCTCGCCCCGAGGACAAAAATTCTCATGGAGATCGAAGGCGAGGACTACCTGAGACACCTGCCTCCAATGAAGCCCTCCACTGGCCATGGCAAAATGAAGTACTGTCGCTTTCATTGTGATCATGGCCACGACACCGAGGAATGCCGCAACCTCAAGTGGAAAATCGAAGAACTCATCAAGAGGGGCTACCTCAAAAGGTTCGTGGGGGGCGGATCTCAGGTGGAATCCTAGGTGCTCATCACTCTCCCACCAGCTCCAGCCATCGACAACCGCCCTATCGAGAAGCTGGTGGGCATGATCTCTTGGGGAGCCGCGCGTGCACCTAAGAAGGCCCAGGGGGCAGGGGATCTTGAGAATGTCTCCCCTTTATGAGGGAGGGGGAAGATGGTGGGAAAAATGCAAATAATAATGCCATGGTCATCGAGATGACGATCGCGAAGCATCCTGTAAAACGCATCATGATTGATAGTGGAGGCTCCACAGATGTGCTTTTTTATGATGCCTTCTCCAGGATGAACCTTTTCCCCGATCAACTCAAACCTATGCATACATCGCTTGTTGGTTTCATAGGTGATTCTGTAAGGGTAGAGGGAGAGATCACTCTCCTGGTCACTGCCAGGACCCTACCTCGGTAGAGCACCATTATGATGACTTTCACGGTTGTCAGGCTTCCCTCCACCTATAATGTGATCCTGGGCTGACCCGGGCTCAACCTGCTCGATGCTGTTGTCTCCACCAAGAGGCTACTTGTACAGTTCTCCACTTCCTATGGTGTTGGGAAAATGAGGGGAGCATCCCAGCCGGTGCAACATTGCTTTCAAACCCTCCCTGGGGCCAAGGTCCCCGAAGATGATCCCAAGGTAGAGGATCTCGACCAAAGGGTCCAAGACCCCAGGGCAGGCCCCATCGAGCACCTACTCTCTTATCCGATCGAAGATGATCCAACGAAGACAGTACAGATTGGAGCCCAGCTACCCGAGGAGGAGAGGGCTCAGCTATTGGAGTTCTTATAGGCAAGTGCGAATGTATTTGCCTGGACAGCGGTGAACATGCCAGGTATTCCTCCCGACATCATTACTCACAAACTAAGTATTGACCCAAAGCACAGGCCAGTTCGGTAGAAGAAGAGAAGCTTCACCCTGAAAAGGTAGGCATCCATCAAGAAGGAAGTGGACAAACTCCTAGCCACTGGTTTCATTCGGGAGGTCCAATATCTGAGTTGGCTGATGAACGTTGATGCAGAACAAAGAACAAAGAAACGTATGCGGAAGTAAAATTAAGATTAATTCTTTTTTTTTTTCTTTTTTTTTATATTTCAGAAATTGACTTTGGCTCAAAGTAAAGTTAAACTAAGTTGATGGAAACTAGGTAAGGATTGAAAGCACAATTTAGAAGAAGCTAAGTTATCAGAGTAGTTCAGAAGTAACGGACCGCTGGGGGTTGAGAAACTCCCAGACCTAGGGTTTCGCTCTAAACTTTCAATAGGACAGAAATAAAGAGAAGAGATGGTTTACCAACCAGACAGTGATCTTCACAGAATTTGGGTGGAAGAACTCTCTCGAGCAGATTGTTGGATCCTCGGATTCGGCTATCTTCGCAATGGATCCTCCAATACTGGTCTCGTGGCTGGGTCGGCTTCTCCTGAACTCAAGATCTGGGAAGAAGAAAAACAAGTGATGGATTCAGATACTCAGGGAAGGATTTACCAGTTTGAAGAACTTGAAGGCTGATATCGCTGAGATCCGGATTCTCTTGAAGGCTGATTCGACTCCCTCTGAAAAGAGCTGAGGATCTGAAGTATCCGGACTGGGGCTGGATGCTGGTGGTCGGCCTGGACTTGGAGAGAGAGGCCGTGGGAGGTGGGATTGGCTAGGGTTTGGTGGATTGAAGTGGATGATGGGCGGCTAGGGTTTTGGAGTAGAAGTGGCTAACCTAGGGTTTGGGGTTTGGAGATCTCACACCTCCTCAAGGTTCCTGGGGAACCCGGATTTACTCCCTCACGGAGCTCAACACCTGGATGCAAGTGCAGAAGAGAGAAAACACAGAGTTTGCTCACAAAAAAAAGTTGGTTTCATTCATTAGATTGATTAAAATTTACAAGAGGGGTTTAATTTATAGGACTTTACAAGAGAGTAGGGTTTTACATCTTCCCATGTGGGACTAAAGGTGGGGATCTACAAATTAGGATAATCCATACACATATGGCCGGCCAAGGTTCCAAAAAAATTTGATTTGGGTTTTAAAAGGAAGGTAGATGGCGCCTCCATGCTTTGTTCTTCAAGAGAGGATTTCTTTCCTTCCATGGCTCAACTCTTTTAGACTCCTCCTTTTCTTTCTCCCTAAGTCAAGGTCCTTCCCATCTTTGTTTTGAGTATTTTTGGCAGGGAATAGGCGCCTCCTTGAAGTTCTCTCCAAGAAAATTTCTTCCCTTTCATAGTTTGGTTCTTTTGGGAATGTCTTGGGCCGCCCCCTTGATTTGTGGACCCCTGGTTGATTTCTCCTCAATTGGCGCATGAGAGAAGGGAGCTGCTATCTGTGGTGTAGGGACCAGAGTATACTGGATGGATATGTGGCACCCCCTGGACTCAGGCATGTGGCTGGGAGTGTGGCTGGGAGTGTGGCGCCCACTTGCTTGGCCTTGGAAGAAAATGTAACACCCCAGGTTGAAGTCCTAGACCACTACTGAGTCAACATGACTCAACAAAATAAAAATGCAGGTAATACAGATTCAAGCTAAAATTGAGTTGATCAAGTCAACCCTTATTACAAGCCAGAAAACCTTAATTCTTCGGGCAAGGTTAATCAGAGATCCAGATGGAGCTCTGAAGTCTTCTTCTATGTCTGGTGCCCGCACCAATTCTCCCAGGGTGGGAGGAACTCGACCCTGTCGAGTATGGATCAAGTTGGCTCTGGTATCTCTCCAAGAGGTCTGGGTCCAATTCTTGTAATTCTTCTCGGGAGATCCAAGAGTCATCAGAATCTGGCCTTCCTTGCCAGCGGACCAGGTATCTTTGGTATCCTCGATTACGAGTTGAGATAACCTGATCATCCAGGATCTTTTCAATCTGCTCTTTCCTCACAGGCCAGTTTGTTGGTGGACACACAGGGTTGGGTTCACTCTCAAGAGCAGGATTAGGTTCAAAAGGCTCACTAGGAATCACAGCTGGCTCTCTATACTCTACTAGGTCTGAAATATTGAAAGTGGAGCTAATGCCTAGTTCTGGAGGTAACTCGAGCACATAGGCATTGGATCCTACTCTCTTCACCACTCTAAATGGTCCAGCTCCTCTAGCATGTAACTTTCTAACGGTTCCAGGAGGAAACCGTTCAGGCCTTAACCTAATCATTACATAGTCTCCCTCATCAAAAGTTTTGATTCGCCTTTGAGAATCAGCCAACTTCTTATAAGTTTCATTACTTAAATTTATTTTGGCATGAATTTCTTTATGCAAGTCTTTTATATGCTGTGCAAAAACTTCGACAGACTCGGAGACTCGTGTGTGGACTGGTAAAGGAGCTAGGTCAAGAGGTGTGTGAGGTTTGTAACCATGCACAATTTAAAATGGACTCTTACCCGTAGACCTATTGACTGAGTCATTGTATGCAAATTCAGCTCTAGGTAAGTACAAATCCCAGTTCCTAATGTTTTCACCAACAAGACACCTTAACAGATTGCCTAAACTACGGTTCACTACTTCGGTTTGGCCATCAATCTGGGGATGATAGGCAGTTGAAAACTTAAGTTTTCTCCCTAACTTATGCCAAAGGATTTTTCAGAAATAGCTGGTGAACCGGACATCCCTATCGGAAACAATTATCTTAGGTAGACCATGGAGTCGAACTATCTCATTAAAGAACAGGGTGGCTACCTTAGATGCATCAAATGTTTGGGAACAAGGCAAGAAATGGGCCATCTTGGAAAATCGGTCGACTACAACACAGATAGAGTCATGCCTCCTCTGGGTCTTAGGCAAACCTAACACAAAGTCCATGCTCACATCTTGCCAAGGACGATCTGGGACAGGGAGTGGGGTATAAAGGCTGGTGTTCTGTTTTCGCTGTTTGGCAACAGCGCAGGTCCGACACCTAGCCACAATGTGTGCTACATCTCTTTTTAAGCTAGGCCAGAAAAAGTGGTCTTCAATAGCCAGGGTGGTCTTATCTTTTTCGAAATGGCCAGCTAAACCTCCAGCATGAGTTTTCCAAATCAAAAATTCCCTAAGAGAGGTTCTAGGGATGCAAAGCCTATTCTTAAAGAACAGAAAGCCATCTAAAAGGGAATAATCCTTATGATCACTAGATGGTCCTTGAGTTAGATCCTGGTACACAGTCTTAAAATCCGGACACGACTCATATTCCTCTTTGATTTGCTCAAACCCTATGACTTCAGCCCTAACAGAATTCAATAACAAAGATCGACGAATAAGGGCATCAGCTACCTTATTTTCAGACCCAGCCTTATGCTTCAAAACAAAAGTATAGGACTGGATATACTCTACCCACTTAGCATGCCTAGGGTTAAGCTTCTTCTGGGAACTCAAGAATCTAAGAGCCTCATGGTCCGAAAACAGCACAAATTCTTGCGGTAGTAAATAATGTCTCCAGTAACGCAAAGCTTGTACTACAACATAAAATTCCTTATCATAGGTAGAATACCTAAGCTTAGCATCATTAAGTTTCTCACTAAAGAATGCTACAGGATGGTTCTCTTGGCTTAGGACTCCACCTATACCTACTACTGAAGCATCACAAGCAACCTCAAATACCTTTGAAAAGTCCGGTAACCTCAAAATGGGTGCCTGGGTCATCCTTTCGTTAAGATCTAGGAAGGCTTTATGGGCTGCTTTATTCCACTGAAATTCTCCCTTCCTAAAACAGTCTATGATAGGAGCAACTACAGTACTAAACCCCTTGATGAATCGCCTATAGAAGGTAGCCAAGCCATGGAAACTTCTGACTTCATGCACACTGGTCAGCTCTGGCCATTCGACTATGGACCTAATCTTTTCTGGATCGGTAGCCATGCCGTCAGGGGTTACAACAAAACCAAGGAAGATAATTCTACTGGTCATAAATTCACACTTTTTGAGATTACCGTAGAGACTATCATTCCTCAAAACTTGACAGACTTGTCTAAGGTGGCCTAGGTGGTCTGCAGGGGCTTACTATAGATCAGGATGTCATCAAAATAGACCACTACAAACTTCCCTATGAAAGCTCTAAGTACCTGGGTCATAACCTCATGAAAGTACTAGGGGCATTGGACAACCCAAAAGGCATAACGACCCATTCATAGAGACCATCCTTAGTTTTGAAAGCTGTTTTCCATTCATCCCCTGGTCTAATCCTAACCTGATGATAGCCGCTCTTGAGATCAATTTTAGAAAAAACCATGGCACCGGCCATCATATCTAGCATATCATCTAGTCTAGGGATGGGGAACCTTTACTTGATTGTGATTTTGTTGATGGCACGACTATCAACATACATCCTCCATGTGCCATCCTTCTTCAGGGTCAGAAGTGCAGGGACTGCACAAGGGCTAAGACTCTCTCTAATGAACCCCTTCCTCAACAATTCTCCAACCTGCTTTTGCAGTTCTTTATGCTCAGATGGATTCATCCTATAATGGGGCAAGTTGGGTAAAGTAGCTCCTGGGACTAAATCTATGGAATGTTGAATATCCCTAAGAGGTGGAAGGTGGTCTGGCAGATCCTCGGGAAAAACATCCTCAAATTCTTCTAATAAAGGCTTAACCTCTTGAGGAGGCTCTGAGGGTGTAGGAGTCCTAAGTTCCTTGCAGTCAACATCCAAATAGGTGAACCACTATGAATTTCTTGTTCTAGATCCTTAGCACTAATTAGGTTCACCCCAGTCTTCATCTCTCTGACCTTATTGGGTCCTTTAGCTACCTTGTCCTTAGGAGGGACTGAATGGATTGTGATTTTCTTCCCATTAAAACTAAAGACAGGTGTTGGATTTTCCTAAGAGGGTGGCATCATGATCAAATAACCAAGGTCTTCCAAGAATTATGCTGCTCACCCCCATGGGCAAGACATCACACCAAATCTTCTCTTGATAGGATTGCATTTGGATTTGGACCTGACATCTAGACTGGATGGGTATAGAGGTAGAGTCTACCCAAGAAACCTTATAGGGGTTGGGGTGGGGGACAGGAGTTAAGCCTAACATCTTGACAGTGCTAACAGAAATGGATTTCACACAGCTCCCACTATCTATGATGATTTTACATACCTTATCCCATAGTTTAAGAAAAGTCTGTAGGATGTTAGTCTTACGCCAATCTTCTTGAACTTTAGTCTAGGACAGGATGCATCTCACAACCCCTAATTGGTCAGACTCTGTGGATTCTTCCTCTCCTTCATACTCATTGACCAAATTCATTCCGGCCTCATAAACTTCTTCTTCAAACTCCTCATTGGGCTCGGAATTCTCTTCTCCCCCCTCTTCTATATAAAGGGATCTACGAGGGCACTGGCTAGAAACATGACCTACCTTATGGCACTTAAAACAAGCTATGGCTGTGCACTGGTTGGAGATATGACCGGGCTTCTGACACTTAAAATAGATGATACTAGGGGTTCTCTGGGTGTCAGGTGCCTTACCTTTATCCATGGGCCTAGGGGTGGGAATACCCTGATTAGGCTTGCTAGGGGTAACCTGGCTAGGTCCATTTCTTGGGATTGGGGCACTAACCCTAGAAGGCATGGGTCCTCTCTGAAACTTCTCAGTGTTCAGTGCAATCTGATAGGCTTGGTCTAGGTCAGTAACCTCTCTCAGAAATAACTCTCTCTTAATGTCTTCTCTAAGTCCAGCCCTAAATCTAGACAAAGTGACCTCATGGGCTTCACTCACATCACATCTCATCAGGTACTCATCAAAGGTGGTTATGTAGTCTGATACAGATCGGTTCCCTTGTTTCAAAGTCTGCCATTGGTCTAACAAATTTTGCTGGTATGAAATTGGTAGGTACTTGTCTCTAAGCTTCTCTTTCATACCCTGCCAAGTGGTTATGGGCTCTACATTTCGTCTTCTAGTGGTCAGCTCAATGTTCCCCCAGTATAACCTAGCTTGACGTACTAACTTCATCTTGGCAAACTTGAACTTTCTTTCCTCAGACATGGCATACCACTCAAAGTACTGGTCCATCTCACCCTCCCAATCAGAATACACCTTAGGGTTTAAGCTACCATCAAAAGTGGGTGTATCTAATTTGATGTTCCGAATGAACCTATCATCTCTATCTTCAGGTTCTGGGTCAGGCCTCCTATGATTAGGTTCAGGATCTCTGTATAAAGGTCTTCTAGGCTCTTGGTGTGGGTGAGGTTGAGGCACATTAAATTATGGGTCAGGAGTCCAATTCCGATGCCTAGGTTCCTCAAGTACTTGGACTCGATCCCTAAACTGGGCAAAATCCTCATGGACTTGTTCTTTAAACTAGGCAACAGTGGTAGTCACATCCTGACTCAATTTGTTCATACTCTCAGTAAGAGCTCTAACCATGGCCTTTAAATCAGGTTGGGTTTAACCAGGTTGGTAGGGCACTCCATTCCGGGTAGACATGATGCAAGCAAACACACAAAATGAGACTCAACTGAATGACTACGGGCTAACTAGACCTAGAGCCCAAACTAGTTGCCCAATCAGAGTGGCAAGCTAGCCTGTAGTAACTCGGGACTCAGCCAGGCAGGTGTAAGGGGAGTGTTAGGTCCCTAGATGCCAATCCTAGACACCAATCAGTGATTGGCCAGGTAGGCGGACCAGCACACAAGCCCTTCGGGACAGAATCCCTAACCACCATTCTAGATACTGAGTACAAAGCACACACAGAGTAACTAGATAAACTGACTCAACACTAGCCTTGACCCGACTTGTTGATGTTCCTAGCCCACTAGGGCAAATTAGGTCTAATTAATTTTAAGATTAAAGGCTTAGGTTCGAATGAGTGGGTGGTGGTTTTGGGCTAAGGAGAGGTTATCAACTCCTCCCCTTATCTTAGATGCTCAAATGCCCTTAAGATGAATTAAGAGATGATCACTCAAAAATAATTGAAGTGCAGAAACACAAAAACAGAGTTGTAGTAATTTAACTCTCAGAAATTCCACGGAAATCAATAAATCACATGAAAATTATGTAAAATAGCTTCAATTATATTGGTTCCAGCAAATCAGAAATCACTGAATTTGGAGTTACCTGCAATGAGAAACAATTCCTACAACAGAGTAGTTATGGACTGAAAATAGAGTACTTCCCCGTTTACAATTCCTGCTACGAAGTTGTAACCTAATGGATCCCCTACTCGCCCTAGGAACACCCCATTGAATGGGAAGAGGAGGTTTGCACCTCGCTTCGTTCCTAGGACCGGACATCCTGGGGAGTCTACTTCGAGCAGACAAAGTAAAAAGAGAGAGACTCAAGCAAGCAATCGAAACAGAAACCCTAGACAGGGCTCTGATACCAAAAAATGATGTAGAACAAAGAACAAAGAAATGTATGCAGAAGTAAAATTAAGATTAATTCTTTTTTTTTTCTTTTTTTTTTTTTATATTTCAGAAATTGGCTTTGGCTCAAAGTAAAGTTAAACTAAGTTGATGGAAACTAGGTAAGGATTGAAAGCACAATTTAGAAGAAGCAAAATTATCAGAGTAGTTCAGAAGTAACGGATCGCTGGGGTTGAGAAACTCCCAGACCTAGGGTTTCACTCTGAACTTTCAACAAGACAGAAATAAAGAGAAGAGATGGTTTACCAACTAGACAGTGATCTTCACAGAATTTGGGTGGAAGAACTCTCTCGAGCAGATTGTTGGATCCTCGAATTCGGCTATCTTCGCAATGGATCCTCCAATACTGGTCTCGTGGCTGGGTCGGCTTCTCCTGAACTCAAGATCTGGGAAGAAGAAAAACAAGTGATGGATTCAGATACTTAGGGAAGGATTTACCAGTTTGAAGAACTTGAAGGCTGATGTCGCTGAGATCCGGATTCTCTTGAAGGCTGATTCGACTCCCTCTGGAAAGAGCTGTGGATCTGAAGTATCCGGACTGGGGCTGGATGCTGGTGGTCGGCCTGGACTTGGAGAGAGAGGCCGTGGGAGGTGGGATAGGCTAGGGTTTGGTGGATTGAAGTGGATGATGGGCGGCTAGGGTTTTGGAGTAGAAGTGGCTAACCTAGGGTTTGGGGTTTGGAGATCTCACACCTCCTCAAGGTTCCTGGGGAACCCGGATTTACTCCCTCATGGAGCTCAACACCTGGATGCAAGTGCGGAAGAGAGAAAACACAGAGTTTGCTCACAAAAAAAAGTTGGTTTCATTCATCAGATTGATTAAAATTTACAGGAGGGGTTTAATTTATAGGACTTTACAAGAGAGTAGGGTTTTACATCTTTCCATGTGGGACTAAAGGAGGGGATCTACAAATTAGGATTATCCATACACATATGGCCGGCCAAGGTTCCAAAAAAATTTGATTTGGGTTTTAAAAGGAAGGTAGATGGCGCCTCCATGCTTTGTTCTTCAAGAGAGGATTTCTTTCCTTCCATGGCTCAACTCTTTTGGACTCCTCCTTTTCTTTCTCCCTATGTCAAGGTCCTTCCCATCTTTGTTTTGAGTAATTTTGGCAGGGAATAGGCGCCTCCTTGAAGTTCTCTCCAAGAAAATTTCTTCCCTTTCATAGTTTGGTTCTTTTGGGAATGTCTTGGGCCGCCCCCTTGATTTGTGGACCCCTGGTTGATTTCTCCTCAATTGGCGCATGAGAGAAGGGAGCTGCTATCTGTGGTGTGGGGACCAGAGTATACTGGATGGAAATGTGGCACCCCCTGGACTCAGGCGTGTGGCTGGGAGTGTGGCGCCCACTTGCTTGGCCTTGGGAGAAAATGTAACACCCCAGGTTGAAGTCCTAGACCACTACTGAGTCAACATGACTCAACAAAATAAAAATGCAGGTAATACAGACTCAAGCTAAAATTGAGTTGATCAAGTCAACCCTTATTACAATCCAGGAAACCTTAATTCTTCGGACAAGGTTAATCAGAGATCCAGATGGAGCTCTGAAGTCTTCTTCTGAGTCTGGTGCCCGCACCAAACGTGGTGATGGTAAGGAAGAACAATGGCAAGTGGAGGATCTGTGTAGACTACACCGACCTCAACAAAGCATGCCCGAAGGATAGCTTCCCTCTACCGAAGATTGACCAACTAGTTGATGGGGGACTAACTAAATGCAAAAATGAAGAATGATGCATGTGATTTGTTGGTTTTGTGATTTTTAGATTTTTTATGGTTTTCTTTGGATTCCCGAAAATAAGAGTTGATCTAGGGTTCTATAATAATAAGAACTATCAAGCATATAAGTAGTCCCTAAACAATGATAAAGAGAGGAACCCGGGATTGAGAAACCCCGTAGGACTTAGCTCTCTGATCAAGACCTACTTAGGAGATAAGGGGAAAACCTCAAAGATCTGAAGCGCCCGATGTAGAGATTGCTCACTTTGGTGGATGCGGCCTGGATGATCGAGCCATTAATCCTGCGGAGGCGCCGGCTGGCTGTCCGAAGATCTTGATGGCAAAGGCAACCGTCTCCGTACTCGTGTCACCTGGAGGACCTGCGAGCATTCAAAGAAGATAAAGGTTAAGTTTCAATCAGAAGAAAAGCAATGGAAGAATGAAAGAAAGAGTTGTTGAAGTGATGGTGGAGTTCTTCTAGATTCGGAGTCGGATGATGGAGTTGCGGAAGTGACGGTAGTTTGAGGCCTCACACCTCTCGACGCCCGAAGGCGAAGGCGCTCCCTTATGGAGATCAACGTTCCTAGTGAACAAAGGCAACTAGAAAGAGATTGGACTCAAGAAATGTAATTTTTTTTCATTCATCAAGATTAACCTTACAAAGGAGGGGTTGGGTCCTTTAAATAGACATCTTAGGACCCTTTTGAATTTTAAATAAAAAATTTACAAGAATTCTTGAATGGGCACCCAAACATTTGACTTTTCTTCTCTCCTTGGCCGACCAAGAGCTAGCTTGATTGGGCGTGGCATGATGCAAGGCTTGGAGGAGGGATCTTGGCACCTTAAACTTGGAAAGAAGCTTCTTTGTTTTGGAAGAAAACATGAAGAGAGGCTTGGAGAAGGCATGTGTTCTTCTTCCTTCCTTGGTTGTGCATCCTTTTTTGGTACAAGGCATGACATGGGAGTGTGAGGTGGAGGAGCCCATGGATCTTGTCTCTTCCTTCCAAAGAGGTTCAAACAATTTGGAAGAAGACTTGTTTGGAGGGCTTGAAGCAAGGGATTTGAATTCCCAACTTCAACTTCCATTGACCTTCTCTTTGGCCGACCACCCTTGCTTGGAAAGGAGCTCGATAGGGGGAAGAAAAAAGGGCTAGTGCCAAGTGATGTGTTCCTCTTCTTTGGGCGTCCAAGGATGAAGAGTATGCTGCCCACATGGCAAGTTGTCATGGTGCCACATAGGATGAAAAGGTGGGCCCTGAGCTGACTTGGATTCCTTCCTGACTTGGCTCCAAGTAGACTAAATTTTAAGACCACTTCTTGCATGGACCCATACTTCCATCAGACTCAGACTGGACTCAATTTGTGACTAGACTCAGTACAGGACACAATTTGACCCAATTGGTCAAAGTACAGACTCAATTCAAAGCAAAAGGAAAATTACAAGGTTGAGGCTTGAAGCCTTATTACAAGACCTAAAAATTGAAATCCTAATTGGACATCCACAGAGGGTTGAGGAGCCTCTATCAGATTTTGGTGCCCACACCAGTTCTCCCAGGGTGGGAGGAACTCGACCCTGTCGAGTAAGAGCTGAGTTGGCTTAGGTACTCCTCCAGAAGGTCGGGATCGAGGCGCTGCAAGTCCTCCCGGGTAATCCACGAGTTATCGGACTCAGGTCGGCCTTGCCATCGGACTAAGAAATGTTGATAACCTTTGCCCCGGTAGTGATAGCTTGGTCATCTAGGACACGCTCGATCCGCTCTCCTCTCTCAAGTATAATTGGAGGTGGACACTCAGGTTCGGGTTCACTCTCAAAAGAAAGGTCAGGCACAAATGGCTCGCTAGAAATATTTGTTGGTTCCCTGTACTCGACTAAGTCTGAGATTTTGAAAGTCGAGCTAATGCCATAATTCGGGGGTAGCTCAAGAACGTAGGCATTAGGGCCGAATCTCTTTATCACTCTAGAGGGGCCAGCTCTACGAGCATAAAGTTTCTTAACGGTTCCTGGTGGAAACCATTCAGGCCTAAGCCTAATCATTACAGAATCCCCAATTTCAAACTCTTTTGGCTCGTTTTCGAGAATCAACCATTTTTTTATATGCATTATTACTTAGATTAATTTTGTTGCTAATTTCCTTATGTATGTCCCTAATATGCTATGCAAAGGATTCGGCGGACTTAGAGACACGAGCATGGATAGGTAGGGGAATCAAATCAAGGGGTTGGTTAGGCTTGTAACCACTCACAATCTCGAAAGGACCTTTCCCAGTGGTCCTATTCACAGAACTGTTGTAGGTTTTCGGTATGTTCACCTATCAAACACCTCAAGAGGTTCCCTAGGCTGTGATTGACTACCTCAGTTTGGCCATCGATCTGCGGGTGGTAGGCAGTTGAGAACTTAAGCTTGGTGCCTAGTAAGTGCCAAAGGGTTTTTCATAAGTAGCTAGTGAATCGGACATCCCTATCAAACACTATGGTTTTTGGAAGGCCATGTAACATAACCACATGATCAAGAAAGAGCTTGGCAACTTTGGAAGCATCTAGGGTCTAGGAACAGGGTATGAAATGGGCCATTTTGGAGAACCTATCTACCACTACACAGACTGAATCATGCTTCCTTGCGGTCTTGGACAATCCTACTACAAAGTTCATGCTAAGGTCTTCCCAAGGGAGACTAGGCACAGGCAGAGGGGTGTACATGCCAATATTCTATTTTTGTTGTTTGTTGATAGCACAAGTTCGGCACCGGAAAACATTGTTAGCTACATCCTTCTTCAGGCTAGGCAAAAAGTACTGGTCTTCTACTACTAAGATGGTCTTTTCCCTATCAAAGTGACCAGCTAGGCCTCCTGCATGGGTCTCCCAAACTAAGAATTATCGAAGAGAGGTCTTGGGAATGCACAACCTATTTACTTTGAAAAGATAACCATCCTGGAGGGTGTACTCACTAAAGGCGCTAGATGGTTGGTGTTTCTTAGATTGGAAAATATCTCCAAAGTCAGGACAGGTCTCATATTGCTCTTTCAATCGATCAAATCCTATATCCTCGATCCTAATGGTATTCAGTAACAGGGCATAATGGCTAAGGGCATCAGCTACCTTATTCTCGGTTCTAGCACGATATTTAAGCACAAAGGTATAGGCCTGGATGTATTCTACCCACTTAGCGTGCCTCGGGTTTAGTCTTTTCTGGGAGTTTAGGTACCGAAGGGCTTCATGGTCAGAGAAAAGGACAAATTCTTGGGGTAAAAGATAATGCCTCCAATACCTAAGAGCCTGAACGACTGCATAGAACTCTTTATCATAAGTCAAGTACTTAACTTTGGCCTCATTGAGTTTCTTGCTAAAGAAGGCCACGGGATGATTTTCCTGACTAAGTACTCCTCCAATGCCAACTCCCGAAGCGTCACAAGCCACCTCAAAAACTTTAGTAAAATCAGGTAATCTTAGGACAGGTGCTTGTATCATTTTATCTTTGATTTCTTGGAAGGCTTTATCTGCAGCTTTGGTCCATTGGAAGCCTTCCTTCCCGATGCAGTCGGTGATGGGTGCTACGATTGAACAAAATCCCTGAATAAATCTCATATAAAAAGTGGCTAGGTCATGGAAACTACACACATTATGGACACTAGTTGGGACTGGCCACTCAACTATGGCTCTAACTTTCTCGGGATCAGCGGAGACTCCTTTTGGGGTGACTACAAAACCTAGGAAGATAACCCTTGTTGTCATGAACTCACATTTCTTTTGGTTGGTGTAAAGGCTATTCTTCCCAAGGATTTGGCAGACTAACCTAAGATGGTTAAGATGGTCTTCTTTGGTCCTGTTGTAAATCAAAATATCATCGAAATAAACCACCAAAAATTTTCTAGCAAATTCTTTCAGGACTTGGTTTATGACCCTCATAAAGGTGCTAGGAGCATTAGAAAGTCCAAAAGGCATCACTACCCATTCAAAAAGGCCATCTTTAGTTTTAAACACCATCTTCCATTCATCCCCGGATCTAATCCTAATCTGGTGGTAGCCACTCTTAAGGTCTATCTTGGAAAAAATAGTAGCTCCGGCCATCACATCAAGCATATCATCTAAACGGGGGATGGGAAACCTATATTTGATGGTGATCTTGTTTATGGCTCTGCTATCTACACACATTCTCTAGGTTCCATCTTTCTTAGGGGTTAGCAAAGCAGGGACGGCATAGGGACTTAAACTCTCCCTAAGAAAACCCTTCCTAAGCAACTCTCCCACTTGTTTTTGCAATTCCTGGTGTTCGGTGGGGTTCATTCTATAATGGAGAAGGTTGGGTAAGGTGGCTTCTGGGACCAAATCTATGGCATGTTGGATGTCTTTAAGAGGTGGTAGATGATCAGGTAATTCTTCTGGGAAGACATCCTTAAACTCTTCCAGAGCCTTAACTACTTCTTGGGGGCGCTCTATTTGGGTCGGTTCATGACTATCTTTGGTGGTCAAAATCCAAACAGGGGCTCCCTTAGTAATCTCTTTCTCCAATTCCTTAGATTTGATTAGGTTGACTCTAGGCTTCTTTTCCTTAAGACTACTTGATCCTCTCTTAGCCTGGTCCTTAGGCTGAACTGGGTTAATGGTAAATTTCTTCCCATGGTGATTGAAGGTACAACTATTGGTTTGACCGTAAAGAGTAGCATCATGATCATAAAGCCACGGTCATCCTAAGATAATACTGCTGACGCCCATGGGAAGAACATCACACCAAATCTTCTCTTCATAAGACTACAATTTGATTAAGACTTGGCACCTTGATTTTATGGGTATTGAGGTTGAATCAATCCAAGAGACCTTGTACGGGTTGGGGTGAGGGACTGAGGCCAATCCTAGGGCTTTGACAGTACTAGAAGAGATAGCATTGACATAGCTCCCACTATCAACTATGATTTTGCAAACCTTATCCCCTAGTTTGACAAAGGTTTGTAGGATGTTTGTCCTATGCCAATCTTCCTGTACTACGTTTTGGGTAAGGATGCACCTAACTACCCCTAGAAGGTCTTCAGATTCAAATTGCTCTTCCTCTCCCTCATATTCTTCCAGTAACTGATCTTCTGGCTCATAGACTTCTCCTTCTGGATCAGCAATGGGTTCTATCTCATTCTCAGTTGGCTCTTCTATGAGTAGGGCTATGGAGGTGCACTGGCTAGCTCGATGTCCAGGTTTATGACATCTAAAGCAAGTGTTTTGGGGAGTGGGACTCTTATGGGCTCCAATGGCTTTACCCTTTTCCTCTCTACTATAATGGGGTCAGTTCAGATCTGGTCGGCTCGGGCTGGGTCAGCTGAAGTTGGGTTGACTTGGGTCAAGTCGGTAAGGATTAGGATGACTCGGGTAAGCCTGACTATACCCTGGGTTAGGTCCTGGGAGTCGACTAGGGTTTCTAAAAGGTTCAAGTTTATGATAGGTAGGGGCCCTTTGGAAACGCTCACAGTTCCTTGCAACTTGGTAAGCATACTCTAAATCAGTGACCTCTCTAATGTAAAGCTCTCTCTGGATGTCTGGGTGTAGGCCAGCCCTAAACCTAGACAGGGTCATAGAAGCAGATACACTGACATGACTTCGCATGACATACTCAGCAAACTTCACGAAATAGTCAGCCACACTCTTGTTCCCTTGACTCAGATTCTGCCTTTGGTCCAATAAACTCTGGGTGTAAGAAAGTGGTTGGTACTTCTCCCTAAGTTTGGCTTTCATACCTCTCCAAGTTGCTATAGGTTCTTCATCTTTCTGTGCTACCAGCCTCTCAACACTATTCCATAATAACCTAGCTTGGCGAACCAACCTAGTCTTGGAAAATTTAAACTTCATCCTTTCAGTCATTGTATACCACTCAAAATATTGCTCCATATCCTCCTCCCAATCTATATACACTTTAGGATCTAGACTACCATCGAAGGTAGGGGCTTCTAGCTTGATGTTCCTAAGGGCCCTTTCTTCTTGGTCTATGATCTCGGGATTGGGTCTCCTAGGTTCAAACTCTTGGATTGGGTTAACACGGGGCAGTCTCCTAGGTTCAGCCTCTATGGGTGGTTCATGGTGAGGATAATCCCTAGGGGGGAAAGGTGATCCAGACTCAGGCTCGATAGATGGCCTAGGACTATTCCTCTCTAAGGTTCCAACTCTCTCTTCAAGCCTATCTAGTTTACTGTTCATCCTAGTCAATTGCTCAAGAAGATCCTTAAGTTGAACTTCTCTCTCGTTCTCCATAGGTTCACCGGATTGGGAATGGTGGGGATGATATGGTACTCCTAATCTAGTGGACATGGGTTAAGCACACAAAAACGTCTAATATCTACTAGACCTAGAATCTCAACCAGTTGCCTAAGTCAGGGTGGCAAATCAGTCTGTAGTAACTCTGTCCTTGGCCAGTTAGGTATAGGGGAGTGGAGGTCCCTGAGTGCCAACCTTAGATACCAATTTAGGATTGGCCAGGTAGACGGACCAAACTCACAAGCCCTGAATCACCAAACCTAGACACAAGAGCAACAACACACACAGAATGGGCTGACGCCAAGAATAGACACTTAGTCTTGACTCGACCAGTTGGTGTCCCTAAGCTCTCTAGAGCAAAATTAGTGTCTACTATATTTTAATTAAAGCTTGGGTTCATGATGCAGGTTAGTGATTTTTGGGCTAGGGACAGGTAATGAAATCCTGACCCTATGTCAAATTGCCGCCCTTAAAGTGATTTATGAAAATGAATGCAAGCAAATGATCTAATGAGATGTCTCTAAATTATATTTTTGGATTTTTTTTGATGTATGATAGAGTTAAGATGATGGAAATAAAATGATATGACTCTAAATACAAGATTAAGCTATATGACAAATGAAAGCATAAGAAAATGCAAATTGTTGAAATTCACAGAATAGAACTTGCTCTTAGGGAGTATTTCGACTTGTAAAAATTCTACAAACTGAAATAAAATTTGAGAAAATCACAAAAAGCACTTTGAATTATATGTGATCTACCAAAACAAAAATCACAAAATTTGGAAATTCCTACATGTAGTATTACCTAAAACAACAGACTAAGTATGGAAAGGAAAACTGCAGAAATTAAAAGATGAAATCTAAGATGCAAAATCTTTCCGTTCTTTTAAACCTATTGTTCTTGTGTTCCTCTTCCAAGGCCTGTCACAGTGGAACCCCTACATGCCTTAGGAGATCCCGTGGAATGGGAGGAGAGGGTCTTGAAACCCTACTTTTCTTGTAAGACCGGACGTCCTGGTGAAGCACCTTATCCAAGTACTTTAAGAAGTGCTAAGTCCTAACCATGCTCTGATACCAGAAATGATGGGGGACTAACTAAATGCAAAAATGAAGAATGGTGCAGGTGATTTGTTGGTTTTGTGATTTTTAGATTTTTTGTGGTTTTCTTTGGATTCCCGAAAATAAGTAAGAGTTGATCTAGGGTTCTATAATAATAAGAACTATCAAGCATGTAAGTAGTCCCTAAACAATGATAAAGAGAGGACCCCGGGATTGAGAAACCCTGTAGGACTTAGCTCTCCGATCAAGACCTACTTAGGAGTCAGGGGGGAAATCTCAAAGATCTGAAGCGCTCGATGCAGAGATCGCTCACTTTGGCGGATGCGGCCTGGATGATCGAGCTGTCAACCCTGCGGAGGCGCCAGTTGGCTGTCCGAAGATCTCGATGGCAAAGGCAACCGTCTCTGTACTCGTGTCACCCGGAGGACCTGTGAGCATTCAAAGAAGATAAAGGTTAAGTTTCAATTTGAAGGAAAGCAATGGAAGAATGAAAGAAAGAGTTGTTGAAGTGATGGTGGAGTTCCTCTAGATCCGGAGCCGGATGATGGAGTTGTGGAAGTGACGGTAGTTTGAGACCTCACACCTCTCGATGCCCGAAGACGATGGCGCTCCCTCACGGAGATCGACATTCCTAGCAAACGAAGGTAACTAGAAAGAGATTGGACTCAAGAAATGTAATTTTTTTTCATTCATCAAGATTTACCTTACAAAGGAGGGGTTAGGTCCTTTAAAAAGACACCTTAGGACCCTTTTGAATTTTAAATGAAAAATTTACAAGAACTCTTGAATGGGCTCCCAAAATTTTGACTTTTCTTCTCTCCTTGGCCGACCAAGAGCTAGCTTGATTGGGCGTGGCATGATGCAAGGCTTGGAGGAGGGATCTTGGCGCCTTGAACTTGGAAAGAAGCTTCTTTGTTTTGGAAGAAAACATGAAGAAAGGCTTGGAGCAAGGCATGTGTTCTTCTTCCTTCCTTGGTTGTGTATCCTTTTTTGGTACAAGGCATGACATGGGGAGTGTGAGGTGGAGGCGCCCATGGATCTTGTCTCTTCCTTCCAAAGAGGTTCAAACAATTTGGGAAGAAGACTTGATTGGAGGGCTTGATGCAAGGGATTTGAATTCCCAACTTCAACTTCCATTGACCTTCTCTTTGGCCGACCACCCTTGCTTGGAAAGGAGCTTGATAGGGGGAGGAAAAAAGGGCTAGTGCCAAGTGATGTGTTCCTTCTCTTTAGGCATCTAAGGATGAAGAGTTTGCTGCCCACATGGCAAGTTGTCATGGTGCCACATAGGATGAAAAGGTGGGCCCTGAGCTGACTTGGATTCCTTCCTGACTTGGCTCCAAGGAGACTAAATTTTAAGACCACTTCTTGCATGGACCCATACTTCCAACAGACTCAGACTGGACTCAATTTGTGACTAGACTCAGTACAAGACACAATTTGACCCAATTGGTCAAAGTACAGACTCAATTCAAAGCAAAAAGAGAATTACAAGGTTGAGGCTTGAAGCCTTATTACAAGACCCGAAAATTGAAACCCTAATTGGACATCCATAGAGGGTTGAGGAGCCTCTGTCAGATTTTGGTGCCCACACCACTGGTGGATGCCACCTCTAGCCACAAGCTACTCTCCTTCATGGATGCATTCTCTGGATACAACCAGATCCGTATGCACCCGAAAGACGAAGAGCACACCACGTTCATCACCGACCAAGGGACGTACTGCTATAGGATGATGCCCTTCAGTCTGAAGAATGCAGGAGCTACATACCAGCATCTGGTGAATAAGATCTTCAAGGACCAAATTGACCGGAACATGCAAGTGTATATGAACGACATGCTCATCATGAGCAAGCCGAGCTCAAGCCATATCACTGATCTCGTCGAATCCTTCCATAAACTGCGACAGCACCAGATGAAGCTGAATCCAACAAAGTATGCATTTGGAGTGGTGACAGGAAAGTTCCTCGACTTTATGGTCACCCAGAGAGGCATCGAAGCAAACCCAGAGAAGGTCCAGGCCATCATCGACATGGAGCACCTGGCCTCCAAGAAGCAGGTCCAGCACCTAACGGGGCGTATTGCCATCCTCAGCAGGTTCATCTTGAGGTCAGTCGATCGTTGCCTTCCATTCTTCAAGGCACTACGCAAGATAAATGACTTCGCCTGGATGGAGGAGTGCAGGACAGCCTTCGAGGAGCTGAAGAAATTTCTCGCCTCTCCCCCATTGCTCTCCAGGATGGAATAGGGGGAGGAGCTCCTGCTCTATCTGGCAGTTACACCCGAAGCTGTCAACTCGGTTCTCGTCCGCACAGACAAGGACAAATCTCAAAAGCCATTATACTACATCAGCAAAATTCTCCGCGATGCAGAGATCAGGTATACTCGCTCCGAGAAACTCATTTTTGCACTAATAATGTTTGTTAAGCGTCTCAGGCCCTATTTCCAAGCACACCCGATAGTGGTCATGATGGACCAGCTGCCGAGGACCATACTCAGCCACCCCGAGGCTTCCGGGAGATTGGCTAAGTGGTCCCTGCTACTCAGCGAGTTCGACATAGTGTATTGGCCAAGGTCCTCGTAGAAGGCCCATATCCTAGCTGACTTCGTAGTCGAGTGCACCAGGTTTGTCGAGGAGCCAAAGTAGACAATCACAGAGCCCGGACCAGGGGAGGAACCTTGGATCCTCCATGTGGACGGCACATCCAATTTTGACAGGAGTGGAGTAGGCCTCATCCTCACCAACAGCGATGGGGTTGTGACAGAATGCACCCTCCACTTCAAGTTCACCACGACAAACAACCAGGCGGAGTACGAGGAACTCCTCGCGGGTCTAAGAGTCTTCCATGAGCTGGGTGTGCAGAATCAAAAAGTCTTCACTGACTCCGAGCTAGTTGCCGGACAAGTCTCCGCAGAGTATGAATCCAGGGACTCCCAGATGATGAAGTACCTGGAGCTGGTCCGCTCGAGCATGACAAGCTTCCAGTGCTTCAGCATCTTCCACATCCCCCATGGGGAGAATGCACGTGCGGATGCATTGTCCAGACTCGCGACCTTGCGGAACTCGTCACTGGGACGTGCCTATGTTGAGTACCTCGAAAATCCAAGCTATAAAGACTTAGAGGAGGTGCATCAAGTCACCCCTGAGCCGAGCTGGATGGACAGGTACGTCAGGTACATCACCGATGGCTCCCTACCCGAGGACCGCATAGAGGTAGCCCTCGTCAAGAAGAAGGCCTCCCAGTTCGTTCTGATGGAGGGCCAGCTCTATCGCCGATCTTACTCCTACCCGCTCTTGAAGTGCCTCAGGCCTACAGAGGCAACCTTTGTGCTCCAAGAGATATACGAAGGCCTCTGTGGGAACCATGTGGGAGGGAGAACATTGGCTTATAAAGCCCTTCACCAGGGGTACTTCTGGGAGACCATGAGGGAGGATGCCGCCAACTTCATTAAAAGGTGTGACAAATGCCAGCGCCACGCTCACATATAGCATCAGCCGGTGGAGCCGTTCTCCCAGCTCTCAACCCCTTGGCCTTTTGCCCAGTGGGGAATGGACATCTTGGGGCCATTCCCCCCTGCATCAGGGCAGCGAAGATTCCTGCTGTTGGCAATCGACTACTTCACCAAGTGGGTCGAGGCAGAGCCACTGGCCCGGATCGCGGAAGCCAATATCCGCCAATTCTTTTGGAAGTCAATTATTTGCCGCTTCGGACTCCCCCATTATATCATCACTGACAACGAGCGACAATTCGACAATCGGGAGTTCAAAGGCTTCTGCACCGAACATGGCATCCAACATAGATTCACCTCGGTAGCTCACCCTCAAACAAACAGGGAAGCTGAGGTGACTAATCGGACCATCCTTCAAGGGCTCAGAACCAGGCTTGACCAAGCCAAGGGCAGGTGGGCAGAAGAACTCCCAAGCATTCTATGGGCCTACCAAACAACACCTAGAATGGCAATCGACGAGATGCCCTTCAACCTTGTTTTCAACACCGAGGCAGTCATCCCGGTTGAGCTCGGTGTGCCCATGCTACGAGTGCAGCAATATGACGAGGCACGAAACTCGGCACATCTCCTACTCAACCTGGATCTCCTCGAAGAAACAAGGGATAAAGCCTGGCTATGAATGGCGGCATATCGGCAACGAGTAGCCCGGTACTACAATGCCCGGGTGAGGACAAAAGCCTTCAGACTCGAAGACTTGGTGCTATGCCGGGCAGAAGCATCTCAACCTTCGGAGTGCAGCAAGCTCTCACCAAACTTGGAAGGCCCTTACAAGGTGGCTGAGGCTCTCTCACAGGGGGCCTATTACCTCGAGGATCTCGACCGTGTCAGGTTCCCTCGAACATGGAATGCCTGCAATCTATGAAGATATTATCAATAATGTAAGGTTTTCCACCAATAATAATAATGGTTTTTCCTTTGCACGAGTATCTATCTGCCTTGCAGGAAAACCTCCAAGACGTCTTCGAGCCCAGCTCCGAGATGCCAAGACCTGAGCCCAGCTCTTAGGCAACCCAAGACCGAGGCCCAGCTCTCTGGCCAAGGGATCTTCGAGCCAAGCTGCTCTCAATCATTAACGTCTTCGAGCCCAGCTCTGAGACACCGAGACCTAAGCCCAGCTCTCAGGCAACCCAAGACCGGGGCCCAGCTCTCTGGCCAAGGGATCTTTGAGCTAAGCTGCTCTCAATCATCAATGTCTTCGAGCCTAGCTCCAAGACGCCGAGACCTGAGCCCAGCTCTCAGGCAACCCAAGACCGGGGCCCAGCTCTCCGGCTAAGGGATCTTTGAGCTAAGTTGCTCTCAATCATCAATGTCTTCGAGCCCAGCTCCAAGATGCCAAGACCTAAGCTCAGCTCTCAAGCAACCTTGGATCGGGGCCCAGCTCTCTAGCCAAGGGATCTTCGAGCCAAGCTGCTCTCAATCATCAACGTCTTCGAGCCCAGCTTCGAGATATCAAGACTTGAGCCCAGCTCTCAAGCAACCCAAGACTGGGGCCAAGCTCTCCGGCCAAGGGATCTTCGAGCCAAGCTACTCTCAATCATCAACGTCTTCGAGCCCAGCTCCGAGATGCCAAGACCCGAGCACAACTCTTAGACAACGCAAGACCGGGGCCCAGCTCTCTGGCAAAGGAATCTTCGAGCCAAGCTGCTCTCAATCATCAACGTCTTCGAGCCCAGCTTTGAAACACCGAGACTTGAGCCTAGCCCTCAGGCAACCCAAGACCAGGGCCCAGCTCTCTGGCCAAGAGATCTTCGAGCCAAGCTACTCTCAATCATCAACGTCTTCGAGCCCAACTCTGAGATGTCGAGACATGAGCCCAGCTCTTAGGCAACCCAAGATCGGGGCCCAGCTCTTCGGCCATGGGATCTTTGAGCCAAGTTGTCTCAATCATCAATGTCTTCAAGCCCAGCTTCGAGATGCTAAGACTCGAGCTCAGCTCTTAGGTAACCTTAGACCGGGGCCCAGTTCTCCGACCAAGGGATCTTCGAGCCAAATTGCTCTCAATCATCAACATCTTCGAGCCCAGCTCCGAGATGCCAAGACCTGAGCCCAGCTCTCAGGCAATCCAAGACCGGGGCTCAGCCCTCCGACCAAGGGATCTTCGAGCCAAGCTACTCTCAATCATCAATGTCTTCGAGCCCAGCTCCGAGATGCCAAGACCTGAGCACAGCTCTCAAGCAACCTTGGACCGAGGCCCAGCTCTCAATCATTAACGTCTTCGAGCCTAGCTCTGAGATACCAAGACCTGAGCTTAGCACTCCGGCAACCTTGGACCGGGGCCCAGCTCTCCGACCAAGAGATCTTCGAGCCAAGCTGCTCTCAATCATCAACATCTTCGAGCCCAGCTTCGAGATGCTAAGACCTGAGCTCAGCTCTCAGGGAACCTTGGACCGGGGCCCAGCTCTCCGGCCAAGAGATCTTCGAGCCAAGCTGCTCTCAATCATCAATATCTTCGAGCCCAGCTCTGAGATGCCAAGACCTGAGCCCAGCTCTCAGGCAACCCAAGACTGGGGCCCAGCTCTCCGGCCAAGGGATCTTCGAGACAAGCTGCTCTCAATCATCAACGTCTTCTAGCCCAGCTCCGAGATGCCAAGACCTGAGCACAACTCTCAGGCAACCTTGGACTGGGGCCCAGCTCTCCAGCCAAGGGATCTTCGAGCCAAGCTGCCCTTAACTCAACAATGTCTTTGAGCCTAGCTCTGAGATGCCAAGACCTGAGCTCAACTCTCAAGCAACCTTGGATCAGGGCCCAGCTCTCCGACCAAGGGATCTTCGAGCTAAACTGCTCTTAATCATCAACATCTTCGAGCCCAGCTCCGAGATGCCAAGACCTGAGCCCAGCTCTTAGGCAACCCAAGATCGGGTCCTCGCTCTTCGACCAAAAGGGATCTTTGAGGCAAGCTATCCTCAACTCAATAATGTCTTCAAGCCTAGCTCCAAGATGCCAGGATTTGAGCCCAACTCTCAAGCGACCCAAGACCGGGACTCAGCTCTTCGGCCAAGGGACCTTTGCACCGAGCTGCTCTCAATTCATCAACATCTTCGAGCCCAGCTCCGAGATGCCAAGACCTGAGCCCAGCTCTCAGGTGACCAAGACCCAGGGCCCAGCTCTCTAGAAGAAAAAGCCTCGAGCCTAGCTCCAAGGCACCCAAGACCTGAGCCCAGCTCTTAAGGCATCCAAGACCGGGGCCCAGCTCTCTGGCACTAAAGCGTCGAGCCCAACTCCAAGGCACCCAAGACCTGAGCACAGCTCTCAAGCACCCAAGATCGGGGTCCAGCTCTCGGTACCAAAGCCTCGAGCCTAGCTCCAAGGCATCCAAGACCTGAGCCCAGCTCTCAGGCACCTTGGACCGGGGCCTAGCTCTCCGGCCAAGAAATCTTTAAGCCCAACTGCTCTTAACTGCCAAAACCCTGTGCTCAACTTGCCGATGCTAAATCCTGGTGACCAAATCCAAGATAAGGTGAAACCCTCCTCTCTGATCTTTCCACTTATTTCATAAAAAAAAAGGGGGGGGAGAAGAAAAGAGGGAAGGTGAGGAGGGAAAAGAGTTAGGCAGTGCTCGGGAACAGGTGACAGAAAAACTCTCATTTCATTCACAAAAGTTGGTTACAAACATCTTCGGGTCCCTGACATGCCAGGTGACCTCGACCAAGTACAGAAAATGAAAATAAAAAGAAAAGAAACTACTCTACTCTGGCTGGCTCCCCGGTTGGACCTTGAGGCTGTGAGGCCCCATTCCCGGGGACCTCTGGCTGAATGGCTCCGGCTTCAGGTGACCCAATCTTAGGCTCGACCGGTGGGGATGGCATGGAGGCCACAGCTTCTTCAATGACCGCCTCCTGGCCAGACTCCGTGTCCGAAGCTAAAGGATACCTGAGGTGATCACGACCCTCATCGGGGACGAGCATCTCGATCCGACCGCACAGGAACATGAAGCCTTTGTAGAAGGAGTCTGACGCCATTTAGTAAATCTCGGTAATGAACTCCTCCAATGTCTTGTACCTGGCGACGGCCTCTTCAATATCCTTCCTGGCCCTGATGACTTCCTTCTTTGCCTCGGCGGCCTCCATTCTGGCTGCCTCCACCGACTTGGCTGCCACCTCTACCGCCCTCTCAGCTGTGGCCAACTTCTCCCTCCCTGTCGCCAGCTCGGCCTAGGCAGACTGAGTGGTCTCCTTGTGCCAATCGGCCTCAGCATTATACCACCTTAGCTTCTTCTCAGCAAGAGAGAGCTCATCGACGTTCTTCCTCGAGCAATTCTGCTCCATGTTAAGACCCTCCAGGAGCTTCTTCACTGGCCCCTCAGCTTCAGCGAGCTACTTCTCTAGGTCCTTGACCTTCTACTCAAGCACTCCATTCACCCCGGCCCTCTCCTTCAGATCGGCCTTCAATGATTTGATCTTGAACGCCCACTGCTGTTTGGTGCACTGCCAGTTTCGATAGCAGTCCCTGATGAAGAGGGCCTGATGGGAGACTAATATGCATGCAATTCTTTTTGTATGTTTTATATGTGTGGTTAGGTGATTAATTCTCAAATTTTAGATCAAAATTAGTTGTAGGGAATTTTGTATGAATTTTTGAAGCCAAGCATGCAGATTAGTCCCCCATCATTTGGTATCAGAGCTTAGATTAGGGCTTGTTTTCCATATTTTTTTAGTCCGTATATGCTCTGTTATTTTAATTATTTTTTTCTAACAAAAACTCCAAAAATTCTGAAATTTGTTTTACTGGATTCAAATAATTCACTGTAATTTTAAGAATTTTTATAGATTTTATTATGGCCTGTGAATTTTTTGCAAGCCGAAATACAGCCTGCAAATTTTTGGCTCTATTTTTTAAGCAAGACAAGTTTGGAAGTTTTAGGATTTTGATTAGCATCTTTTTGCATATCTTTTAATTTTAGTTTATTTCCTACATATTAGGGCATAAATTGCATGTTTTCTTATATTTAAGAAAATATCAAAAAAAAAAATTACATATTCTCCAAAAATATCAAAAAAACATCTAAATCCTAATTTGCATCCTCATCTGCCTGCCATCATTGCATAATATACCTTTAAGGGCACTCTTGCTATGTCAGATGGGGGAAGGATTTGATCACCTCTCCTTAGCCCAAAACAACATCCCTTGCATTCGGTCCCAAGCCTTAACCTAAAATTAACTAGACCTAATTTGCCCTAGTGGGCTAGGGACACCAACTGGTCGAGTCTGGGCTAAGTGTTAGATCACTGTGTCAAGACTAACCTGTGTGTACCTTGTGCTTGGTGTCTAGAATGGTGGTTTAGGGATTCAATCTCGAAGGGCTTGTATGCTGGTCCGCCTACCTGGCCAATCTCTGATTGGTGTCTAGGATTGGCAATCAGGGACCTAACACTCCCCTTACACCTGCCTGGCTGAGTACAGGGTTACTATTGGCTAGTTTGCCACCCTGATTGAGCCCTTAGTTTGGACTCTAGGTCTAGTCAGCTGTAGTCGGTCTGATCGAGTCTTGCATGAGCACTAGATCAGGAGTTTCATATCACCCACCTCTTTCACAAATGTCTGAACCCATGAAAAATTTGCAAGCCCAAATGAAAGCCCTAGCTGATCAAATGGCCCAGATGGCTACCCAGATGACTACCCAGATGACCCAGTTAACTCAGTCTGGTATTCAAACCAATGATAGAATTGTCCATCTTACCAATAGGTTTGTTAAGTTAGAAGTCTGGGTAGGGACCCCAAGAAAAACCCATGGGTCACAGTCTGAGCCAGATCCTGATTCCCCTCAACCTAGGAGGACCCCAAACCCTAATCCATACCCTAAGGACGAACCTAGGAGAGCCCCTCATCCTGACCCATACTATAACCCTCAGCCTAGGAGGACCCCAAACCCTGACCCATACCAAGAGGTCGAACCTAGGAGAGCCCCTCAACCTAACCCATACTACAATCCTGAGCCCAGGAGGACCCAAATCCTGATCCATATCTTGAGGTTGAACCTAGAAGAGGCCATCATCCTGACCCAATCCCTAAGGTTAGTCCTAGAAGACCCAATCAGAATTTTGTAGACCAGGAAGATAGATCCTATTTACCCACATCCTCTAAGCCTAGTATACCCACAACCTATAGATCTTATGACTCCAAATCCTATGAACCTAGAACCTATGAATCCAGAACCTGTGAACTTAGATCCTATGACTTTAGATCCCATGATCATAGATCCTATGCACCCACACCCTATAAGCCTAGTAGACCCAGCACCCAATATTCTGACCCATATAGGGAGTCCACCCTAGGAGAACCCAATATCCTGACCCATATAGGGAGCCCAACCTTAGGAGGACCCCATACCATGATCCATCCTTAGAACCTGACCATAGAGCTAACCCAAAATCCTATGACCCCAGATCCTATAATCCCATGACCCATAGATCTGCACCCTTGTCCTATGAGCCCAGAGAACCCATAACCCCTAAGTATCAATCTAGTACTAGTCAGGTTTTCCTTAGTCAACTTGAACCCCATAGAATTAGCACCCCTAAATATGAGCCCAGTAGTGAGCCACTATCCCTTAGGCAACTTGAACCTACTAGGATTAGTGTCCATAATCAGAAACCAGGACCTAGCCAATTTTTCCCTAGCCGACCTTCTCCAACCATTCCTGAGATTGATAAGGCTTACATTAATGCGGAAGTGTATGAAGCTGATGCAAGGCTAGTGGATGAGTATGAGGGAGAAGATGAGACACCTATAGATGACCTAGAAATAGTTGGCCTAGTAAATACCTAGGTAGAAGCCAACCTAGAGGTAGTTGACCCTAACCACATCCATCCAAAAGCTATAGTGGAAGAACAAATAAAGGAAGAGAACCTAGGTACTGCTATTAGAGCCTTACCTGAGGAAACCATAGAGGAGAGCCAAATTACAGAGTCTAGTCCTAAAATACAAGAACCAGAAGAATTTATTAAGGACTTGATCTCTTTGAATCAGTACCCTCAGGATGAGCCTCCTCCTATAGTTCCCATTAAGGACCTCTTCCCTGAGATTAGTAACCCATCCTTCCATTATGAAAACCCCATAGATATACTGCAACCCCATAAGGTTAGCCTCATTAGTCTAGGAATAGTCCCTGACATGCCTTCTTTTATCGAACTTTATCCAACTAACCTTAAACCTTTTTCCCTACCCTACCAAACTACTTCTGAACCCACTTTCTATTTTCTGCCCTTTCCTGACACCTCCAGCATTTCTAGGATTATTAGATTGCATTTAACTGAGATTAGCATACTGCATGCATTCATCACGCATGTTAGGTTTGCATCTTACTTCTGGCATACTCTTTAGAATTTGCTAGGAGTTCACTGTAAATTTTCATGTGCATGTCAAGCTAGGATCAAACCTAGGGAACCTATAATCGTTAGGTTTAGATCCAAAGAGTTCAATAAGATTTCCTTCTATAGGAATGCATAGTCAAGTTTGTTAGGTGTTAGTATGAGTCCTTTGAATCATTTGTTAGGAGACTGCATGTGCCCAGCATGTTCACCACCTACACTAATTTTAAACAAACTGGCTAATTCCCGAAGATGGATCAAAGAATTTGATGTAGAGGATTCTATCTTGGTTAGGCTTAGGCCTAAAAGAAGCTTCATGCTTGCAGAGCCGGACCTTTTAAAGTGATAGAGAAGGTTAGATCAAATGCCTAGGTGTTAGACATGCCTTCGGATTTGGGCATTAGTTATACCTTCAATATTATAGACCTGGTTGAGTATAGGGAACCGGCAGCGATACCTAGTAAGGCCTTTGAACCTATTCCTTTTCATTGTGAGTGACCCTAACCCAGAGTGTCCACTAATAAATTTGGCCTGAGAGAGGAGAACGGATCGAGCATATCCTGGACGATCAAGCCATTATGACCCGGGGCCATGGTTATCAACGCTTCCTGGTTCGATGGCAAGGCCGACCAGAGTCGGATGATTCATGGATTTCTCGCGAGGACTTGCAGCACCTCAACCCAGACCTCCTCGAGAGATATGTGAGCCAGCTTGATCTTCACTCGACAGGGTCAAGTTCCTCCCACCCCGGGAGAATTGGTGGGGACACCGGAGGCACCAGAATATGACAGAGGCTTTTCAACCCTCTATGAATTGATCAATAATTTATGAGTCCATCTATAATAAAGACTTAGCCTATCTGAGTCTATTTTAGTTGTTATTTGAGTATTTTGAGTTTCAGTTCTATACTAGTCAGCTCATGTTGAGCTAGTTCAGTCTAGTGTTAGTCAACTCATGTCGAGCTAATTTTATTTTTTTGAGTCCTATTCAACCATATTGAAGACTCAAGACCACATCATATAAGTGAAGACCAAGTCCAACTAGATTGAAGACATTGAAGTATAACCCAAGTCCAACCTAGCTTGAAGATTTGAAGATCCCAGGAGGAAAATTCAGAAAACCCTGATTCCTTGTAGATGCCCTCCAGATGCCCAGATTCCCTTCCAGATGCCAAAGTATATTCATAGACTAGGGCATCCATGATTCTAGAGGTCCATCTACATCCTAGCCCAAAGAAGTCAAGCCCAGGTGCCAAGCCCAAGCCCTAAAGAAGCAAGATACCAGGGAATATTCCTGCTACATGGCTACCAGGACACCCCAGCTTCCAGAGGCCCAAACCCATGCACCCGAGCACCTTTGGGCCAGCCTCTTGCTGCTCCTAGAAGCCCAACACGCCCCCCTAGGCATCCTTGGAGTGTTGGCCAAGTCAAGAGAATTTTTAGGGATTCTTCTACCTAATATTTCCTCATTTCTAGCTAGGGTTTGAGAGGGAAAAGGATTTTTATGTAAAGACTAATGTGCCCTTACTTGGAGCCCAAGGTTAAGGGTCTATTTAAAGGACCCTAGCCTCTTGTATGAAGGGAGATTTTGATATATGAAATAAACCTTGAGTTCTTCAATTGCTTTGTATGATTACCCTGTTGTGTGCATAAAGGGGTTTGAGAGTTCTTCTTCCCAGTGTTTGCAATCATCTTCCTACCGCCAACCATCCTTCCAGCCCCTCCTAAACTTTCTTCCCTTTGCTATTTTCCTTAGTTTTCTTGACTTCCTCTGAGTTTTCTAACCCCTGATAGGTCATTTGCAGGTCCCCGAGTTCCTACGAATCCAACGACTCCAGCCACGCCTCAATCGGACCACCGAGCAGAAAGCCGGGTATCCGCAGGTCTTTGGCTCAGTTTTCCAGGCCGCATTCATCGAGGAATGAGAGATCCCTTCGCTGCGATCTTCATCGGGCACTTCAGACATTGTCAGGTACACCCCCTCTACCTCCAGTCTTATTATTGTAGGAGAACTTGCCATAACCGAGGCTTCTCAGTCTCGGCATCCTTCTTTAGTACTTTTCTAGGTTCTAATCTGCATGCTTGGCTTCAAAAATTCATACAAAATTCCCTACAACTAATTTTGATCTAAATTCGGGAATTAATCACCTAACCCCACATATAAAACATACAAAAAGAATTACATGCATATTAGTCCCCCATCAGGGCCTCAGCACCGATCTACACCATATAAAAGGTTAGCAAAAAAAAAAAACAGAAAAGAGAAAGAGAAGTGAAGCCACTTATCGAGTAAAGCTGGGGGAAGATGGCGCTGAGGACATCGCCCAGTTGCAGCTCGACCATCTCCTACCGATCGCATGGCTGGATTGAAAAATCCATCATGTGCTCGGCTAGTGTGGGGCTCCGGAGAAAAGAACTCTCTGACCCCATCTTGAAAGGAAGTCGGTGCCGCGCCTCCTCCCTCCTGCTCTCTCTGGGGACAGTTGGCCTTGCCCCTCTAGTAGCAGAGCCCCCGGGGGCAGGCCGAGGACCCGGCACCTGGTGCAGATACCAAAGACACCAGAATAAGACAGAGGCTTCTCAACCCTCTGTGGATCACTTAATGACATTCGAGTCCATTGTAATAAAGCTTAGTCCAGCTAAGTTATCTTTATTTGAGTCCTATATTAGTTAGCTCATGTTGAGCTAGTCTAGTCTAGTGTTAGTCAGCTCATGTCGAGCTAATTTTATTTTTTTTTAAGTCCTGTTCAACCATATTTAAGACTCAAGACCACATAATACAAGTGAAGATCAAGTCCAACCAGATTGAAGACATGGAAGTATAGCCCAAGTCCAACCCAGCTTGAAGATTTGAAGACCCTAGAAGGAAAATTCAGAAAACCCTGATTCCTTGCAGATGCCCAGATTCCCTTCCAGATGCCAAAATATATTCATAGACAAGGGCATCCATGATTCCAGAGGTCCACCTACATCCTAGCCCAAAGAAATAAAGCCCAGGTGCCAAGCCCAAGCCCTTAAGAAGAAAGATACCAGGGAATATTCCTGCTACCTGGCTACCAGGCCACCCCAGCTTCCAGAGGCCCAAGCCCATGCACCAAAACCCCTTTGGGCTGGCCCCTTGCTACTTTTAGAAGCCCAAAATGCCCCCTAGGCATCCTTGGAGTGTTGACCAAGTCAAGAGAGGAGGATAGAATTTTTAGGGATTTTTCTACCTAGGTTTTCTTACTTTCCTAGCTAGAGTTTGAGAGGGAAAATGATTCTTATGTAATGTCAATTATACCCTTACTTGGGGCCTAAGACTAAGGGTCTATTTAAAGGACCCTAGTCTCTTATATGAGAATTGATTTTGATATATGAATTAAAACTTGAGTTCTCTTCAATTGCTTTGTGCTACCCTGCTTTGTGCTTAAGAGGTTTTATTGGTGCTTTCTTCTTCCTGGAGTTGCAATAGATTTCTGCCGCCAACCATCCTTCCAGAGCCCTGGCCACCCCCTCCAAAAATTTATTCCCCTTGATATTTTTCTCTTGTTTCCTTGTGAGTTTTCTAACCCCTGACAGGTCATTTGTAGGTCCTCGATTTCCTATGAATCCAATGACTCCAGCCAAGCCTCAATCAGACCACCGAGCAGAAAGCCGGGAATCCATGGGTCTTTGGTTCGGTTTTGCAGGCCACATCCATCAAGGAACGAGAGATCCCTTTGCTGCAATCTTTATTGAGAACATCAGACGTTGTCAAGTACATCCCTTCTACCACCAGTAATTTTATTGTAGGAGAACTTGCCCTAACCGAGGCTTCTTAGCCCCGGCGATCCATCTTTACTGCTTTTTTAGGTCCTAATCTGCATGCTTAGATTTTAAAATTCATATAGAATTCTCTACAACTTATTTTGATCTGATTTTTGGAATTTAATCACTTAACTCCACATATAAAATAAAAAAAAATAATTGCATGCATATTAGTCCCGCATTATCTGGTATCAGAGCTTAGATTAGGGCTTGTTTTATGCATCTTTTTCAGTCCATATATGCTCTATTCTTTTAGTTATTTCTCACTGCTCAGAACTCCAAAAGTCTTCAGATCTAGTTAGATGGATTTATCTTAATTCATTGTATTTTATGGGATTTTCTAGATTTTATTTCGATCTGTGCAATTTTTTTAAGCCAAAATACAGCCTACAAATTTTGGCTCTATTTTTTTTAGCAAGATAATTTTGGAAGGTTTAGGGTTTTGTTTAGCATCTCTTTGCATATCTTTTAATTTTAGTATGTTTCCTGCATATTAGGACATAATTTGCAAGTTTCCTTCTATTTAAGAAAATACCAAAATATATAAAAAAAATTACATATTCTTCAAAAACATCAAAAACATCTAAACCCTAATTTGCATCCTCATCTGCCTGCCATCATTGCATAATTTACTTTTAAGGGCACTCTTGCTATATCAGATAAGGAGAGGAGTTGATAACATCTCCTTAGCCCAAAACCACTTCCCTTGCATTCGGTCCCAAGCCAAACCTAAAATTAACTAGACTTAATTTGCCCTAGTGGGCTATGGACACCAACTGGTTGGGTCCGGGCTAGTGTTAGATCGCTGTGTCAAGTTAACTTGTGTGTGCCTGTGCATAGTGTCTAGAATGGTGGTTCAGGGATTCAATCTCGAAGGGCTTGTATGCTGGTCTGCTTACCTAGCCAATCTCTGATTGGTGTCTAGGATTGGTAATCAGGGAGCTAACACTCCCCTTACACCTGCCTGGTTGAGTACAGGGTTACTATAGGCTTGTTTGCCACCCTGATTGAGCATCTAGTTTGGACTCTGGGTTTAGTCAGCTATAGTTGGTTTGATCGAGTCTTGCATGAGCACTAGATCAGGGGTTTCATATCACCCACCTCCTTCACAAATGGCTGAATCTATGGACCATCTTGATGCTAAAATTGATGCCCTTGGAGAAAGGTTAGCCCAAACCATCAATCTTAGGCTTGAGCAAGCAAATGCCCAGTTGACCCAAAAGCTTGAACAAATAGATGCCTGACTAGGAACCCTAGAGGAGACACGTAAGACCCAGTCTGAGCCAGATCTTGAGTCCCCTCAGCTTAGGAGAATCCCTTGCCATGACCCTTATTATGATCCTGACCCTAGGAGGACCCCAAACCCTGGTCCAAACCATGAGATTGAACCTAGGAGAGCCCCTCATCCTAACCCATACTATAATCCTAAACCTAGGAGGACCCCAAACTCTGATCCATACCATGTGGTTGAACCTAGGAGAGCCCCTCATCCTAACCCATACTATGATACTAAACCTAGATCCTATGACTCTAGATCCTATTTACCCACATCCTATAAACCTAGTATACCTACAACCTATAGATCTTATGACTCCAAATCCTATGGCTCTAGAACCTATGAGCCCATAGCCCATAAGCCCAGTAGACCCAAGACCCATAGAGCTGACCCAAATCCTTTACCCCAAATCCTATAATCCCATGACCCATAGATCTGCACCCTTGTCCTATAAGCCCAGGGAGCCCATAACCCCTTGGTATTAGCCTAGTACTAGTCATGTTCTCCCTAGTCAATTTGAATCCCATAGGACTAGTACCCCCAAATATGAACCCAGTAGTAAGCCACTACCCCTTAGGCAACCTGAACCAACTAGGATTAGTGCCCATAATCAGAAACCAGGACCTAACCAATTTTTTCCTAGCCGACCTTCTCCAACCATTCCTGATATTCACAAGGCTTACATTAATGCAGAAGTGTATGAAGCTGATGTGAATTTAGTGGATGAGTATGAGGGAGAAGAGGAGACACCTCTAGAAGACCTAGATTAGTTGATCCCGTAGGTACCCAGCTAGAAGCCAATCTAAAGTTAGCTAACCATGACCATACCCAGATTGAACCAGCAGTAGAAGACCAATTAGAGGAAGAGAACTCTGATACTAGGATCTTACTTAAGGAAACACTAGAAAAGGGTATAATTATACAGCCTATTCCTAAATTCCATGAACAAGAAGACTTTATTGAGGATTTGGCTTACTTAACCCATTGCCCTCAGGATGAATCCCTTCCTGCCATTCCTATTGAAGATCTCTTCCCAAAAATTGTTGACCCATCCTTCCATAGCATGTACCTTTCCTTGTCCATAGATATATCACAACCCCGTAAGGTTAGCCTCATTAGTCTAGGATTAGTCCCTGACATGCCTTCTTTTATCCTACTTTATCCAACTAACCCGGAACCTTTTTCTCTACCCAACCAGACTAATTCTGAACCCACTTCTTATTTTTTGCCCTTTCCAGACATCTCCAGCATTTCTAGGATCATTAGATTACATTTAGTTGAGATTAGCATACTGCAAGCATTCATTACGCATGTTAGGTTTGCATTATACTTCTGGCATACCCTTTGGAATTTGCTAGGAGCCCATTATAAATTTTCATGTGCATGTCAAGCTAGGATCAGACCTAGAGAGTCTATAATCTCTTAGGTTTAGGTCCAAAAGAGTTTAATAAAATTTCCTTCCATAGGAATGCAGAGTCGAGTCTGTTATGTGTAGGTTTGAGTCCTTTGCATCATCTTGTTAGGAGTCTGCATGTGCCCAGCATGTTCACCACCTGCACTAATTTTGAAACAACTGGCTAATTCCCGAAGATGGACCAAAGAATCTGGTGTAGTGGATTTTATCTTGGTTAGGCTTAGGCCTAAAGAAGCTTCATGTTCATAGAGCCGGACCTTTTAAAGTGACAGAGAAGGTTGGATAAAATGACTAGGTGTTAGACTTGCCTTTGGATATGGGCATTACTTCTACCTTCAATATTATAGACCTGATTGAGTACAGGGAACTGGCAACGATACCAGTGAGGCTTTTGGACCTATCCCTTCTGTTGGGAGTGATCCTTACCCAGAGTGTCCACCAATTAATTGGCTTGAGAGAGGAGAATGGATCGAGCGTATCCTGGACGATCAAGCCATTACGACCCAGGGCCGTGGCTATCAATGCTTCCTGGTCAGATGGCAAGGCCGGTCAAAGTCGGACGATTCATGGATTTCTCAAGAGGACATTGCAATGCCTCAACCCAGACCTTCTCGAGAGATATGTGAGCCAGTCTGATCTTCACTCGACAGGGTCGAGTTCCTCCCACCCCGGGAGAATTGGTGCGGACACCAGAGGCACCAGAATAAGACAGAGGCTTCTCAACCCTCTGTGGATCACTTAATGACATTCGAGTCCATTGTAATAAAGCTTAGTCCAGCTAAGTTGTCTTTATTTAAGTCCTGTATTAGTCAGCTCATGTTGAGCTAGTCTAGTCCAGTGTTAGTCAGCTCATGTCGAGCTAATTTTATTTTTTTTTGAGTCCTATTCAACCATATTGAAGACTCAAGACCACATCATAAAAGTGAAGACCAAGTCCAACTATATTGAAGACATGGAAGTATAGCCCAAGTCCAACCCAGCTTGAAGATTTGAAGACCCCAGGAGGAAAATTCAGAAAACCTTGATTCCTTGCAGATGCCCTCCAGATGTCCAGATTCCCTTCCAGATGCTAGAATATATTCATAGACAAGGACATCCATGATTCCAGAGGTCCACCTGCATCCTAGACCAAAGAAATAAAGCCTAGGTGCCAAGCCAAGCCCTTAAGAAGCAAGATACCAGGGAATATTCCTGCTACCTGGCTACCAGGCCACCCCAGTTTCCAAGGCCCAAGCCCATGTGCCCAAACCCCTTTGGGCCGACCCCTTGATCCTCTTAGAAGCCAACACACCCCCCTAGGCATCCTTGGAGTGTTGACCAAGTTAAAAGAGGAGGAGAGAATTTTTAGGGATTTTTCTACCTAGGTTTCCTTACTTTCCTAGCTAGAGTTTGAGAGGGAAAAGGATTCTTATGTAATGTCAATTGTACCCTTACATGGGGCCCAAGACTAAGGGTCTATTTAAAGGACCCTAGTCTCTTGTATGAGGATTGATTTTGAAAGATGAATTAAAACTTGAGTTCTCTTCAATTGCTTTGTGCTACCCTGCTTTGTGCTTAAGGGGTTTTATTGGTGCTTTCTTCTTCCTGGAGTTGCAACAGATTTCTACCGCCAACCATCCTTCCAGAGCCCTGGCCGTGCCCTCCAAAATTTTATTCCCCCTGCTATTTTATTCTTGTTTCCTTGTTTCCTTGTGAGCTTTCTAACCCTTGACAGATTGTTTGTAGGTCCCCGAGTTCCTACGAATCCAATGACTCCAGCCAAGCCTCAATCAGACCACCGAGCAGAAAGTCGGGAATCCGCTGGTCTTTGGCTCAGTTTTCCAGGCTGCATCCATTGAGGAACGAGAGATCCCTTCGCTGTGATCTTCATCAGGTGCATCAAACGTTGTCAGGTACACCCCCTCTGCCACCAGTAATTTTATTGTAGGAGAACTTGCCCTAACCGAGGCTTCTTAGCCCCAACGATCCATCTTGACTACTTTCTTAGGTCCGAATCTACATGCTTAGTTTCTAAAATTCATATAGAATTCTCTACAACTTATTTTGATCTGATTTTTGGGATTTAATCACTTAACTCCATATATAAAACACACAAAAATTATTGCATGCATATTAGTCCCGCATCAGCACCTTTGTATGTGGCGCCCCGGTTGCAAGCTTGGCCCTAGCCCGGACCTCCATGTCCTCGACCTCGATCACAACCGAGCTCGGGAGACTGGGGGAAGCCGCGGCAGCAGCTGCAGCCCTCGCCTGGATGACCACCTCGGGCTCCATGGTGGGGGTCGATCCATGTTGTCTGTGTCACTCCGGGATCTTCCGAATTGCCCGCTAGACTGGTCCCGGTGCCGCAGACGCTGCCCCCAAAATCCAGCCAGCTGGCGCAGTAGGAGCAGCTTCGATCGCCGATCGACTCGGGTCGGCCACCGTGGCGGAAGCGACTGCAGATGCACTCTCGCCCCAGACTTGTCTTGATGAAGGCTCTTCGACCAGCCTGATTGGCGACCTCTTTGGGGTGATCGCTAGTAGGTCGCTCTCTGTAAAGATCATACCTGCATGCAAGCCACACAACAGTCAGAGCCTACAGAAAGCAATATAAGGAGTACAAAAAAAAGAAGAAAGGTTCAGGTCGAGCTCATCAACCCATTCGTTGGATCGACCCCGGCTTCAGAGAGGTTCTGCTATGACAACAGAACCTCGAGAGAAGGGACCTAGGCGATGCGGAGCTGCTCGTAGTCATCTTAGTCAGCCGCATCAACCACAGAGTTTTAGTTGGCGGACTGGTCCGGGACACTCTAGACTCAATTGACCCCCTCAATCGTAGCAAAAAAGAACTTGCTCTTCCATCCCTTGATGGAAGAGGGGAGCTCAAACCTAATGCCCTTAGGGCGGAAGACTGATGTAGAACAAAGAACAAAGAAGCGTATGAAGAAGTAAATTTAGGATTAATTCTTTTTTTTTTTTATATATTCAGAAATTGGCTTTGACTCAAAGTAAAGCAAACTAAGTTGAAGGAAACTAGGTAAGGATTGAAAGCACAATTTAGAAGAAACTAAATTATCAGAGTAGTTCAGAAGTAACGGATCGCTGGGGGTTGAGAAACTCCCAGACCTAGGGTTTCGCTCTGAACTTTCAACAGAACAGAAATAGAGAGGAGAGATAGTTTACCAACCAGACAGTGATCTTCTCAGAATTTGGATGGAAGAACTCTCTCGAGCAGATTCTTGGATCCTCGGATTCGGCTATCTTTGCAATGGATCCTCCAATACTGGTCTTGTGGTTTGGTCGGCTTCTCCTGGACTCAAGATCTGGGAAGAAGAAAAACAAGTGAGGGATTCAGAGACTCAGCGAAGGATTTACCAGTTCGAAGAACTTGAAGGTTGATGTCGCTGAGATCCGGATTCTCTTGAAGGCTAATTCAACTCCCATTGGAAAGAGCTTTGGATCTGAAGTACCCGGACTGTAGCTGGATGCTGGTGTTGGCCTGGACTTGGGGAGAGGCCGTGGGAGGTGGAATATGCTAGGGCTTAGTGGAAAGAGAAGGGTGATGGGCGGCTAGGGTTTGGGAGTGGAGTGGCTAACCTAGGGTTTGGTTTTGGAGATCTCACACCTCCTCAAGGTTCCTGGGGAACCCGGATTTACTCCCTCACGGAGCTCAACACCTGGATGCAAGTGCGGAACAGAGAAAACACAAAGTTTGCTCACAAAAAATTTGGTTTCATTCATCTGATTTTTTAAACTTACAAGAGGGGTTTAATTTATAGGGCTTTACAAAGGAGTAGGGTTTTACATCTTCCCATGTGGGACTAAAGGAGGGGATCTACAAATCAAGACAATCCATACATATATGGTCGGCCAAGGTACCAAAAAAATTTGATTTGGGTTATAAAAGGCAGTAGATGGCGCCTCCTTGCTTGGGTCTTCAAGAGAGGATTTCTTTCCTTCCATGGATCAACTCTTTTGGACTCCTCCTTTCTTCCTCCCTAAGTCAAGGCCCTTCCCATCTTTGTTTTGGATATTTTTGGCTGGTAGTGGGCGCCTCCTTGAAGTTCTCTCCAAGAGAATTTCTTCCCTTTCATAGATTGGTTCTTTTGGGAAAGACTTGGGCCGCCCCCTTTGATTTGGGACTCCTAGTGGATTTCTACTCAACTGGCGCATGAGAGAAGGAAGCTGCTATCTGTGGTGTGGGGACCAAAGGCTGCTGGTTGTAGATATGGTGCCCCCTGGACTCAGGCGTATGGCTAGGAGTGTGGCTGGAGAGTGTGGCGCCCACTTGCTAGGCCTTGGGAGAAAATATAACACCACAGGTTGAAGCCCTAGTCCACTACTGAGTCAACATGACTCAACAAAATAAAATGCAGGTAATGTAGACTCAAGCTAAATTGAGTTGATCTAGTCAACTCTTATTACAAACCAAAAACCTAATTCTTCGGCAAGGTAATCAGAGATCCAAATGGAGCTCTGAAGTCTTCTTCTAAGTCTGGTGCCCGCACTAATTCTCTCAGGGTGGGAGGAACTCGACCCTGTCAGTATGGATCAAGTTGGCTCTGGTATCTCTCCAGAGGTCTGGGTCCAGCTCTTGTAATTCTTCTCGGGAGATCCAAGAGTCATCAGAATCTGGCCTTCCTAGCCAGCGGACCAGGTATCTTTGGTATCCTCGATTACGAGTAGAGATAACCTGATCATCCAGGATCTTTTCAATCTGCTCTTTCCTCATAGGCCAATTTGTTGGTGGACACACAGGGTCAGGTTCACTCTCAAGAGCAGGATTATGTTCAAAAGCCTCACTGGGAATCACAACTGGCTCCTATATACTCTACTAGGTCTGTAATGTTGAAAGTGGAGCTAATGCCTTGTTCTGGAGGTAACTCGAGCACATAGGCATTGGATCCTACTCTCTTTACCACTCTAAATGGTCCAGCTCCCCTAGCATGTAACTTTCTAACGGTTCCAGGAGGAAACCGTTCAGGCCTTAACCTAATCATTACATAGTCTCCTTCGTCAAAAGTTTTGACTCACCTTTGAGAATCAGCCAATTTCTTATAAGTTTCATTACTTAAATTTATTTGGCTTGAATTTCTTTATGCAAGTCTTTTATATGCTGTGCAAAAACTTTGGCAGACTCGGAGACCCGTGTGTGGACTGGTAAAGGAGCTAGGTCAAGAGGTGTGTGGGTTTGTAACCATGCACAATTTCAAATGGACTCTTACCCGTAGACCTATTGACCGAGTCATTATATGCAAATTCAGCTCTAGGTAAGTACAAATCCAGTTTCTAATGTTTTCACCAACAAGACACCTTAGTAGATTGACTAAACTACGGTTCACTACTTCGGTTTGGCCGTCAGTCTGGGGATGATAGGCAGTTGAAAACTTAAGTTTCGTCCCTAACTTATGCCAAAGGGTTTTCCAGAAATAGCTGGTGAACCGAACATCCCTATCTGAAATAATGGTCTTGGGTAGGCCATGGAGTCGAACTATCTCATTAAAGAACAGGGTGGCTACCTTAGACGCATCAAATATTTGGGAATAAGGCAAGAAATGGGCCATCTTGGAAAATCAGTCTACTACAACACAAATAGAGTCATGCCTCCTCATGAAAGTACTAGGGGCATTGGACAACCCAAAAGGCATAACAACCCATTCAAAGAGACCATCCTTAGTTTTGAAGGCTGTTTTCCACTCATCCCCTGGTCTAATCCTAACCTGATGATAGCCGCTCTTGAGATCAATTTTAGAAAAAACCATGGCACCGGCCATCATATCAAGCATGTCATCTAGTCTAGGGATGGGGAACCTATACTTGATTGTGATTTTATTGATGGCACGACTGTCAACACACATCCTCCATGTGCCATCCTTCTTCGGGGTTAGAAGTGCAGGGACTGCACAAGGGCTAAGACTCTCTCTAATGAACCCCTTCCTCAACAATTCGCCAACCTGCTTTTGCAGTTCTTTATGCTCAGATGGATTCATCCTATAATGGGGCAAGTTGGGTAAAGTAGCTCCTGGGACTAAATCTATGGAATGCTGAATATCCCTAAGAGGTGGAAGGTGGTCTGGCAAATCCTCGGGAAAAACATCCTCAAATTCTTTTATAAAGGCTTAACTTCCTGAGAGAGGCTCTGAGGGTGTAAGAGTCCTAAGTTCCTTAGCAGTCAACATCCAAATGGGTGAACCACTATGAATTTCTTGTTCTAGATCCTTGGCACTAATTAGGTTCACTCCAGTCTTCATTTCTCTGACCTTACTGGTTCCTTTAGCTACCTTGTCCTTAGGTGGGACTGAATGGATTGTGATTTTCTTTCCATTGAAACTAAAGACACAGGTGTTGGATTTTCCTAAGAGGGTGGCATCATGATCACAACCAAGGTCTTCCAAGAATTATACTGCTCACCCCCATGGGCAAGACATCACACCAAATCTTCTCTTGATAGGATTGCATTTGGATTTGGACCTGACATCTAGACTGGATGGGTATAGAGGTAGAGTCTACCCAAGAAACCTTATAGGGGTTGGGGTGGGGGACTGGGGTTAAGCCTAACATTTTGACAGTGCTAGTAGAAATGGCATTCACACAGCTCCCACTATCTATGATGATTTTACAAACCTTATCCCCTAGTTTAAGGAAAGTCTGTAGGATGTTAGTCCTACGCCAATCTTCCTGAACTTTAGTCTGGGACAGGATGCATCTCACAACCCCTAAGTGGTCAGACTCAGTGGATTCTTCCTCTCCTTCATACTCATCAACCAAATTCATTCCGGCCTCATAAACTTCTTCTTCAAACTCCTCATTAGGCTCGGAATTCTCTTCCCCTCCCTCTTCTATATATAGGGATCTACGAGGGCACTGGCTAGAAACATGACCTACCTTATGACACTTAAAACAAGCTATGGCTGTGCACTGATTGGAGATATGACCGGGCTTCTGGCACTTAAAACAGACGATACTAGGGGTTCTCTGGGTGTCAGGTGCCTTACCTTTGTCCATGGGCCTAGGGGTGGGACTACCCTGATTAGGCTTGCTAGGGGTAACCTGGCTAGGTCCATTTCTTGGGATTGGGGCACTAACCCTAGATGGCATGGGTCCTCTCTGAAACTTCTCAGTGTTCAGTGCAATCTGATAGGCTTGGTCTAGGTCAGTAACCTCTCTCAGAAACAACTCTCTCTTAATATCTTCCCTAAGTCCAGCCCTAAATCTAGACAAAGTGACCTCATGGGCTTCACTCACATCACATCTCATCAGGTATTCATCAAAGGTGGTTATGTAGTCTGAAACAGATCGGTTCCCTTGTTTCAAAGTCTGCATTGGTCTAACAGATTTTGCTGGTATGAAATGGGTAGGTACTTGTCTCTAAGCTTTTCTTTCATACCCTGCCAAGTGGTTATGGGCTCTACATTTCGTCTTCTAGTGGTCAGCTCAATGTTCCCCCAGTATAACCTAGCTTGACGTATTAATTTCATCTTGGCAAACTTGAATTTCCTCTCTCAGACATGGCATACCACTCAAAGTACTGGTCCATCTCACCCTCCCAATCAGAATACACCTTAGGATTTAAGCTACCATCAAAAGTGGGTGCATCTAACTTGATGTTCCGAATGAACCTATCATCTCTATCCTCAGGTTCTGGGTCAGGCCTCCTATGATTAGGTTCAGGATCTCGGTATAAAGGTCTTCTAGGCTCTTGTGTGGGTGAGGTTGAGGCACATTAAAATCTGGGTCAGGAGTCCAATTCCGATGCCTAGGTTCCTCAAGTACTTGGACTCGATCCCTAAGCTGGGCAAAATTCTCATTCATATCCTGACTTAATTTGTTCATACTCTTAGTAAGAGCTCTAACCATGGCCTCTAAATCAGGTTGGGTTTGACCAGGTTGGTAGGGTACTCCATTCCGGGTAGACATGATGCAATCAAGCACACAAAATGAGACTCAACTGAACGACTACGGCTAACTAGACCTAGAGCCCAAACTAGATGCCCAATCAGAGTGGCAAGCTAGCCTGTAGTAACTCAGGACTCAGCCAGGCAGGTGTAAGGGGAGTGTTAGGTCCCTGAATGCCAATCCTAGACACCAATCAGAGATTGGCCAGGTAGGCGGACCAGCACACAAGCCCTTCGGGATGGAATCCCTGAACCACCATTCTAGACACTGAGTACAAAGCACACACAGAGTAACCAGACAAACTGACTCAACACTAGCCTTGACCCGACTTGTTGATGTCCCTAGCCCACTAGGGCAAATTAGGTCTAATCAATTTTTAGATTAAAGGCTTAGGTTCGAATGAGTGGGTGGTGGTTTTGGGCTAAGAGGTTATCAACTCCTCCCCTTATCTTAGATGCTCAAATGCCCTTACGATGAATTACGAGATGAACACTCAAAAATAATTGGATTGCAGAACACAAAAATAGAGTTGCAGTAATTTAATTCTCAAAATCCCACGGAAACCAATAAATCACAGAAAAATTATGCAAAATAGTTTCAATTATACTGGTTCTAGAAAAATAAAAATCACCAAATTTGGAGTTACTGCAGTGAGAAATAATTCTGGCAACAGGATAATTACGGGCTGAAAACAGAGCACTTCCCCGTTTACAATTCCTGCTACGAAGTTATAACCCAACGGATCCCCTACACGCCCTAGGAACACCCCGTGGAATGGGAAGAGGAGGTTTGCACCTCGCTTCGTTCCTAGGACCGGACATCCTGGGGAGTCTACTTCGAGCAGACAAAGTAAAAAGAGAGAGACTCAAACAAGCAATCAAAACAGAAACCCTAGACAGGGCTCTGATACCAAAATGATGTAGAACAAAGAACAAAGAAGCGTATGAAGAAGTAAATTAAGATTTTCTTTTTCTTTTTTTTTTATATTTCAGAAATTGGCTTTGACTCAAAGTAAAGCTAAACTAAGTTGAAGGAAACTAGGTAAGGATTGAAAGCACAATTTAGAAGAAACTAAATTATCAGAGTAGTTCAGAAGTAACGGATCGCTGGGGGTTGAGAAACTCCAGACCTAGGGTTTCGCTCTGAACTTTCAACAAAACAAAATAGAGAGGAGAGATGGTTTACCAACCAGACAGTGATCTTCTCAGAATTTGGGTGGAAGAACTCTCTCGAGCAGATTGTTGGATCCTCGGATTCGGCTATCTTCGCAATGGATCCTCCAATACTGGTCTTGTGGTTTGGTCGGCTTCTCCTGGACTCAAGATCTGGGAAGAAGAAAAACAAGTGAGGGATTCAAAGACTCAGGGAAGGATTTACCAGTTCGAAGAACTTGAAGGTTGATGTCGCTGAGATCCGGATTCTCTTGAAGGCTGATTCAACTCCCACTGGAAAGAGCTTTGGATCTGAAGTACTCGGACTGTAGCTGGATGCTGGTGGTCGGCCTGGACTTGGGGAGAGAGGCCGTGGGAGGTGGAATATGCTAGGGCTTAGTGGAAAGAGAAGGGTGATGGGTGGCTAGGGTTTGGGAGTGGAGTGGCTAACCTAGGGTTTGGGTTTTGGAGATCTCACACCTCCTCAAGGTTCCTGGGGAACCCGAATTTACTCCCTCACGGAGCTCAACACCTGGATGCAAGTGCGGAAGAGAGAAAACACAAAGTTTGCTCACAAAAAAATTGGTTTCATTCATTCATCTGATTTTTTAAACTTACAAGAGGGGTTAATTTATAGGGCTTTACAAGGGAGTATGGTTTTACATCTTCCCATGTGGGACTAAAGGAGGGGATCTACAAATCAGGACAATCCATACACATATGGTCGGCCAAGGTACCAAAAAATTTGATTTGGGTTATAAAAGACAGGTAGATGGCACCTACTTGCTTGGGTCTTCAAGAGAGGATTTCTTTCCTTCCATGGATCAACTCTTTTGGACTCCTCCTTTTCTTCCTCCCTAAGTCAAGGCCCTTCCCATCTTTGTTTTGGATATTTTTGGCAGGTAGTGGGCGCCTCCTTGAAGTTCTCTCCAAGAGAATTTCTTCCTTCCCTTCATAGATTGGTTCTTTGGGAAAGACTTGGGCTGCCCCCTTGATTTGTGGACTCCTGGTGGATTTCTCCTCAACTGGCGCATGAGAGAAGGAAGCTGCTATCTGTGGTGTGGGGACCAAAGGCTGCTGGATGTAGATATGGCGCCCCCTGGACTCAGGCATATGGCTGGGAGTGTGGCTGGGAGTGTGGCGCCCACTTGCTAGGCCTTGGGAGAAAATGTAACACCCCAGGTTAAAGCCCTAGTCCACTACTGAGTCAACATGACTCAACAAAATAAAATGCAGGTAATGTAGACTCAAGCTAAATTGAGTTGATCTAGTCAACTCTTATTACAAACCAAAACCCTAATTCTTCGGGCAAGGTTAATCAGAGATCCATATGGAGCTCTGAAGTCTTCTTCTGAGTCTGGTGCCCGCACTAAAGACAAGGACCACCACCCGTCCTCAGTCGGGTGGCGCTTCAGGACAAAGAAAGCCCTGAAGAGAAAACCGGACAACAAACCCGTGGAGGTGACAGAGCACAACAAAGAAAAAGATAACCCTAATGGCGTTTGGCACTAACTGAGCAGGGACCAAATGGTAGTTATTCATAACTGACATGAAGAACCGATGGAAGGGAAACCGGAGACCCCCAAGAAAGGTCTCCTTATAAAAAGCAATATGGCCCGGGCCACTGGAAGTGACCCGTTCTCCTGGATGAGGGATTAAAAGCCGAATATAGTGCGGGATGCCGTAGACATCCTGGATGGTCCCCAGCTCCTCGGCGGTGATCGTTGAGGCAATCCCACCAGGACCTGTGGACCGGACAGACTCAGGAGCAAGTTCAGAAGAAGGAGGAGGAAGAGAAGGATGAGAAGGACTGGACCTTGGTTCCCTGATGGATACTAGATCAGGAGGGCGCCTCCTGCTGAACTAGAAATGAGTCTTATCCTCCTCCTCATTGAAAGAAGAAAGAGACACCGGCCTCTGCTCAGAAGGACCAGTCTCGCCTTGGGTGGTGGAGGGGCGGAAGCCCGGGCCAAAGCGAGACATCCCCAAAGAAAGAAGAGGCAAAGGACTCGAAGAAGAGGATGAAGGGACAGACTCGACCCAAGGGAAATCCTAGACTCAGAGGAAGGACCCTACTCTGACGAAAGGGAAGAAAGAGGGAACTAACCTGGTTCCTTAGAAGATCTGAGGCAACTGGAAGGAAGGAAGAGGCTCGGATACTATTGCGGGCATGGAGAATTCAAAAGAGCAAATATTTTTGGTAAGAATTTCTTTTCATTTCGAAGTGACCCGGTGCATCCATACTGTTACGACCTCTCCGCCAATGGATTCACGCCACGTGCTGCCCATCGATGAAAAAAGCATCCCTGCCACTCTGAATTCTGTGCCAACATTAACTGCTCCTCGGATGTGGCCACGTGGTGCCCCCGCAAGATACTCCTCTAATTGGCTTTAGTACAAGTGGGAGTTGTTGGGAATTGTGTCCCAAAGCCAATCGCTTGGGTTATAGGCGGTTGTGCTGAGTATTGTATTCATTTTATGAATTAATAAAATTATTATTTTCGGCGGCTCATCACATATTGAATTTCTCTATAATGAACTCTTTCCATGTGATGAAGTCCTTGGGGCTACACTATTTTCGATACAGAGAGGATGTATCGACTGGTCCTTAAACCCTGTTCACAACCAAAGGATATATTGTACTGGATGGCAATATATCAAGTATAGGTGTTGCAGTTCACATCGTTTGTTGTCCTCTTGACCAAATGAGTGTAGTGACACTGATGTGATCTGCAAGTGGGATATATGATATCTCATTGAACGTGACTCCGTGAAACCCCTTTATGCCAAAGGGATACTCACGATAGGATATGGGTATGTGTCCCTCTGACCTGAGGTCATCACGGTAGCTTGCAAGCAACTCCCTGTGCTTTGGTACCGGAATACCCGGATTTTTAATCCAGTGACGGAAGGTTTCTGGTATAGGCAAGTACTTGTGGAACAGTGATGGACCAAGATGGAATTGACCTGTCCGAACAGTTTGGATTGAATGTCTCGCAGTATCTCAATTTAGCAAATCCTCGGCCAGGGTAACCCCAGTGAAGAGTCACTGGGCTTGCAAGATTGAGACACGTTGTCGACTGACTCAGTCTGGGTTGGCAGCCCAATATCAGTCATCCTGAGCATTAGAGGTCAAAGGGATGAATTATACAGTAACCATATGCCAGAGGTTCGATAGTATACTCCCGCATCTTCGACCTATCCGGATGCCGGGACCCATTGGTAGATGGTTTCCTGTGCTGGTACTGGAATTGTTTCAGTACTACCGTTTAGGTTCGAACCTATGAGGTCACACACCACAGAGGATAACTCTCTGATCCGGATATCGATTACGATTGGGAATCGTCTCGGTTTTATGGTCACGGTATTTTTGAGCACTCTTTTCCCGGTCGTGCCCTTGTTTGTGTCAACCAAAATTGTTCCGGGTTGACCAGCGCTGCGCCAGGATTTTTCTGAATCAGTTTTGAACTGATTCGGAGTTTGTTACAGTCTTCAATTGGTTGTGAACTAATTTTTTTTCTTGAACCGGTTTTGAACCGTTCTTGATTGGATTTAAACCCCTGAGCCATTTTTTGAACCGGTGGGTTTTAATTGGACCGGATTTTTGGACCACCGTGTTCTTTTGTTTACCGCTTGACCGTTTACACGGTCATTCACTAAGACCGAACGAATTCATTGCCGAGCGTCTTTTCCTCTCCCTCGCCCGCCATCTCCTCTTTAATCCCAGTTTTTATGGCCTGGTTAATGGGTTTAACAACCACCTCTTCGTCTCCCTGCCCCTCTCCCTCTTCCCTGCTGCTTTTAAACCCCAGCAGGCCCTGTTCTTTAAGAAGCAAAACACAAGAGTTTTTGGCGAGGAGTTTGACGTTCTGTGTGTGTATTTTCTTTGGGATGAAAAATTGTGAGAGTTGATTCCTTCCTTGGAGAGCTCTTCATTCTTTCTTCCGGGGTTTATAGGCTGGGTTTTGGTGAAGAAAGATCCTTGATTCCCAGATCTTGCAAGTGCTAAAAGTCTGCTCTGCAGCAAGAATAATTGTTGAAAATTTATCGTGTTCATTGCCCCTTCCAGCGGCTAGCACCGCTCGTGGAGAAGGATCGGAGAACCCCGGGCGTGTCTGCCCTCTAGAGGGAGTATCTCTTTACTCCTGGGAGCAAGAGACTCGAACCAAATTTGCTGTTGCTGCTCCAAATTCAAAGAACCAACTTGCTGTTTTTCCTGCAGCAGAAATTATTTTTCAGCAAGTTTTTGGTTTGGTAGATCTTTTTGGTGCTTTTCCTTTGCAGATTTTGGTTGAAGATCAAAGAACATCTTACCCCCTTGCTGCTGTTCCGATTTGGGTGGAAAAGGAGGTCCAATTGTCACCTTTTGGTTACTATTTTGAAGGAGAAAACAGGGTCTTCAACGTGCTGGAGGTTGAAGACAACGGGAATAAAGTTATTCCCGCTATTCTTGCAATACCAGCTCTATTCCAGACTTATTCCTGGAGGGAATAAGGTATTGTTTTAATTTTTTTTTCCCATGCATATGTAGATCTGGATTTGTAAAATATTTATAAATATTCCATACCCATATTATAACATGTTTTAGTCTGTACATGCTTCCAGATTATGTTAGATCCTGCATGGAGCATGTTTTCCGCTGTGCATTTTAAAATTATTTTAAAATACTTACATGCTCCCTGATGTTGCATGCTTAGTGTAGGCATCTGCAAATAAACATTTCAACTTTCAGACCGAACACAGGATATTATTATTTTCTTGTGCATGAACCTTTCTCTTGGCTGACCAAACACCAGAGATTCTCTCTCTTGGTGTTTTGTTTTCTTCTTCCTTGTGAGGCATAGATCTTCCCTTTAATAATCAGGAGAGGTGTTTTTCATAAGAGGAAGAAGATAGCAAGAGGTCCAAAAGTCTTGCATTGTCCAGTTTGTAAGACAGAAGCCAGTTGAGAAAAGCCGGTCTAGTTGCAGATCGGCTAGTTTTTAAAGTGCGTGATTTGCTGAAAGAGGAGAGGGCTGCAAGGATCTAGCTGTCCGGTGCTCTCTATGACTCGTTACACAATCTTTGTGTTGATACCACCAAAGGCCGTGCGATTGCACGGCTCCGATAGAATCCCAGTTTCAACAGTGGATGGCACGTCTTTCAGAGCTATCCAAGAAGAGAGCCAGGTAAGTTTTAATGCTAAAAATAATTTTATTTCAGATCTGATATTTTTCTCATATATTTCAGCATGTTAGAGATTTATAATAAATAAATTAGATTTATTTATAAATTGCATCTTTAGATATAAATTTTTTTTATATTTGCTTCTATTGTGTCAGGCTTTTGATGCCTGATCGATTGCAATTTTTGGTTCCTGGGAGAACTCCAATAGTGATATAAGAGCCATGGTTCTCCTTTCTTAAATATGCATGGATGAAAATCAAATCTGAAAAATATTCTGATCAGATAGATAGATTATGATTTTTTCAGATCTATGCTGAACATGAGATTGTTCTAGCATAGAATTTCATGTTTTGAAAAATTATTTTCGAAATTAAAATCATAATTTTCAGATCTGAAAATAATTTTAATAATATGAAATTTAATTGATCAAAGTTACACAAAGTGACATAAGGTTATCCTGCTATAGGGTTTACCCCCTATAGTGCAAAGGTTGTCCTACTTTGATGTATACCTGTTTTTGAAAAAGGGTTTTCAAAAGGGTTTTGATCGATTTATGATATGTATATTGATGTATGTGATGCACCAAATTAGGGTTTAGATCTTAAATGTGATTCATGATCATTAGCCATTAAAAGTCATGCACTCGAACCTAATTTTAAAATTATTTGATCTAGAAAATCAAATTAGGTGCATGAGTGTTTGGGTTGAACAAATTAGGTCTAGAGATTGGGCTGCAGTAATTAGGGCTTGATTAGATCAACTAGTAACCCTAATTTGATTTTGAGCAAGTAACTTAACCTAATCGGATGATGATTAGGGTTAGGTCAAGTGTGCTCAAAATTGGTTTTAGATGTAGACTGGTCAGATCGATTCATAATTGTGAATCGATAAGTTAAGACCTAATTTGGCTTAGTGATGAGCCTAGATCATTAGATGACCTAATTGAATCTTGTCAGTCAATTGGTGTCTAAGGAAGGTTTCGATCATGGTTTGCTAATTGGTGCTAACTCTTTCTCAACCAACTAGTTTGGCGAAAAGAGGGTATATTGGCAGAACCCTCCCATATATCAAACTGACCTGGCCAATTTAGTTGATTAAGTTTTCAATCGGGTCACTTTTGATTTGAGTTCACTCATGCTGGTTATATTAAGTCAGACATGAGATTGTGTTGACTGAATGTAATTAGTTAGGCATGAGATTGTGTTGACTTAATGTAATTGATTAGACATGATTTGGCTAATCAATTTAGAAGAGCCTGAACCTAAGCTCCCCATAAATATTAAGTCTTAGGTCTTCCCATTGTAGGTGTGCGGATGTCCTACTGGTGTTTATTATTCTCGGCTGGTTATAGCGGTCTAATTGCATCGAGAAGACACGACCACCTTATTAGGCATGAGATGTTGCTAGGCACTGATAGGGTTGGGCCTAATAAATGGGCATATTGAGGGACTTAATGATGGCTTTGTCTAGCAGGAATAGTGGGTCTGACTTAAATAATGATTGGACCAATAAACGGACACGTTGAGGTTCCAAGATTTAGAGACCAAGTTGCTATAACTTGTATTAGATACATTGGACAAGAGTTGGCCACTTATTGATGTAGCGTGTTACCAATAACCGGGCATGGTGAGGTGCCACACATCAATGGGACCATAGTACCCACTAGAAACCTAGAGTCGCAGGGTTTCCGCATCTCCATAGAGAGTGTGAGATATCCGAGAAATAGTGGGAGTTCTAAAATTATTTCTTAAAGACCCTAGAATAATTTTAATAATTGAGTATAAACATCTAATTTGAATCTTCTACTCTTGCAGCTAACAATGTCTGCTTCAAATCCTTTAGCCCGTATTTTAAAGACAAACTGACTTATAGGCCTTAATTTCAAAGATTGGTTGAGAAACATCAAAATTGTTTTAAGTTATGAAAAGTTGAACTATGTGCTTGACAGGAACCCCCTGTCTTACCTGACCATCCAAATGCTTGTTAGACGACTGCATATGAAAATGGATAGAAGATGATGATAAGGTTAAATGTTACATGTTGGCCTCAATGTCAAATGAATTGCAAAGCCAACATGAGGATATGCCAACTACTAAATCGATTCTGATTCACCTACAAGAGTTATATGGTGAACAAAGTCGGATTGCACACTTCGAAGTATCGAAAAGGCTTTTCAATAACAAGATGCGTGAGGGTAGTCAATCCATGATCATTATTTGATAATGATCAAGGCATCGAACAGCTTGAGAATCTAGGCATTCCTATTCACAAGGAGCTTCAATTGGATTTGATCCTCCAGTCCTTGACTAGTTCATATGCTCAGTCTGTTATAAACTATAATATGAATAAGTTAAATTATACTTTGCTTGAATTATTGAATATGCTGGTAAGCAATGAGGGGACCCTGAAGAGTTGAAGGAGCTCTATTTTCTCTATGGAGCAGTCTTCCTCCGAAAGAAAGTCTACCTGGAAAAGAAGAAGAAACCTGCAAAGAAGCAAAAGAAAGAGAATAAATAGAAGAAGAAGGACACTCCTAAGAAAGCCAAGGTTGCAAAGGAAAATATTTTCATTGCAATACATATGGCTACTGGAAAAGAAATTGTCCTCTCTACCTAGAAAGCTTACAGAAATAGAAGGAGGATGTACCTTCTAAAGGTAAGTCCATACTTGTTATTGAATCTAACCTAATGGTTTCATCTACTTTTAGTTGGATTTTAGACTCTGGGTTTAGTGCTCATATATGCATTTCAATGCAGGGCCTGGAAAGAAGTAGAATGCTGAGAGAAGGTGAGATGATCCTACATGTCAAAAATGGAGCAAAAGTTGCTGCTCAAGCTATTGGATCATATTCTCTGGTATTATCTTTAGGGTTTAGATTAGTACTTAGTGACTATTATTTTGTACCTGGAGCTAGTAAAACTTTGATTTCAATCTCTATGCTAGCACAGGAAGGATTTGAATTTATATTCAATTAAGATTTTTGTAGTATTTATTTAAGAAATAAATTGATTGCAAAAGCTATTTTAATTGATCGTCTCTATCATTTGCATGTCGATGCATCTTTGAATATTAATGAGAAAATTAAAGTGAATGCCATAGGACATAAACATCCTAGAGATGACCTAAATCATAATATATGTGGCATCTAAAGCTCGATCATATAGGTAAGGACAGAATTGACAAATGGAAAAGGATGGGATCATAGATTTAGTTAATTTTGAATCATACCCACCTTGGAGTTATGTCTTCAAGAAAAATGACCAAGTTACCTTTGTAGGACATGGAGAAAGGGCCATAGAATTACTTGTCCTGGTACACACTGATGTGTGTGGTCCATTTGATATGCAATCTAGGGATGGTTTTTTACTACTTCATAACCTTTACTGATGATGTTCATGGTATGGTTATGTATTTTTTATGAGACACAAATCTGAAGCTTTTGAAAAGTTCAAGGAATTCAGACATGAGATGGAAAAACAAACAGGTAAAATCCTTAAGGTTCTTCAATCATATCGGGGAGGTGAATATCTTAGTAGGGAATTCTTAGATTATCTTAAGGATAATGGCATAGTCTCACAATGGACTCCACTCGATACGCCTCAGCTCAATGGGTGTCTGAGAGGAGAAACAGGACACTATTTGATATGGTCTAATCCATGATGAGCTTCACTGACTTGCCTTTATTTCTTTGGGGATATGCCTACAAACTTTAATATATATTTTAAATAGGGTTCCATCTAAATCTGTTCCTACCACACCATATGAGATTTGGCATGGTAAGAAACCAAGTCTTGCTTATTTCAAGATTTGGGGATGTCCATCCTATGTTAAAAGACCTATGGCGGATAAGTTGGAATCTAGATATGTGAAAGCTCGGTTTATAGGATATCATAAATATATTTTTAGGATATTACTTTTACCTTCCAGAAGATCATAATGTGATTATAAGCAGACATGCCACATTTCTTGAAACAGTTTATTCAAGAAGGTGGTAGTGGGAGGCTAATTGAGCTCGATGAGAAAGTCTCTGAAGAGCTGCCAGCTAGAGATCAGATCAAACCTAATCAACCAATACACATAAATGCTCTTCCACCTCGCAAGTCTACTAGAGTTTCCATACCTCCTGAAAGGTACTTGGATATGCTTACAGAGGATATAAAGGAAATATTTTTAGTTGGGGACAAGGATCAATTGATTGATCCTAAGACTTATGATGAGACGATGTCAGACATCGACTCTGAGAAATGGTTGAATGCTATGAAGTCAGAAATTGAATCAATGTATTCTAACCGAGTATGGTCCTTAGTGGATCTACTAGAGGGTATTGTACCTATTGGTTGTAAATGGATCTATAAAAGGACAATATGTGTAGATGGTAAGGTAGATACCTTTAAAGCTAGGTTAGTAGCAAAAGGGCATAGTCAATGTGAAGGCATTGACTATTATGATACCTTTTCACCAGTAGCTATGCTGAAGTCCATCCGTACATTATTTGCAATTGCAGCATAACATGATTATGAGGTATGGCAGATGAATGTGAAAACTGGATTCCTGAATGGATATCTTGAGGAAGATATCTATATGGAGCAGCCTTTGGTTTTACTTCCAATGATGAAGATCATAAGGTCTGCAAGCTACATAGATCAATCTATGGATTGAAGCAAGCTTGTCGAAGTTGGAATACTCATTTTGATGATGCAATCAAATCATTTGATTTTATCAAGAATAAGGATGAGCTATGTGTTTATAGGAAGGCCAGTGGGAGGGCAGTGACATTTCTCGTATTGTATGTGGATGACATCCTCCTTATAGGGAATGATATTCCCATGTTAACTTCGATCAAAAGTTGGTTATTTAAGAAATTCTCTATGAAAGACTTAGATGAAGCATTTTATATTTTGGAGATTAAGGTCTATAGAGATAGATCTAATCGGATGCTTAGTCTTTAACAAAATTATCCATAAAGGAAATGCTGAAAGGTTCAGCATGGAGAACTCTAAAAAAGAATTGTTATCTCTTCGGCATAGCATTAATCTCTCCAAGAAAATGTATCCTAACACACCTGAAGAGATTCAACGCATGAGCAAGATTTCATATGCTTCAGTAATTGGAAGCCTTATGTATGTCATGTTGTGTACTCGACCTGATATAGCTCTTGCTGTGAGTGTCACAAGCAGATATTAGTCGAATCCAGGTGAAGAACACTGGATAGCTATGAAGAACCTTCTTAATACTTAAGAATGACTAAAGATTTGTTCTTAGTCTTTGGAGGGAGTTCAGAATTAGGGATATACAGACTCAGACTTTATGTATGATCCTGATGATAGAAATTCTACATCAGGATTTGTGTTTTTGTACAATGGTGGGGCAACTAGTTAGAAAAGTTCCAAGCAGCCCATCATAACAGATTCAATAATGGAAGCAGAGTACATCGCTACCTCTGAAGTTTCAAAAGAAGCCTTCTGGTACAAAAAGTTTGTTACGGAGCTTGGAGTAATGCCATCTGATGCCATCTCCATATATTGTGACAATAATGGTGCAATAGTTCTTGCTAAGGAGCCCAGGTCTCACCAGAAGTCTAAGCATATTGAGCGGAGCAGTTTCATATCATATGTGACTACCTCGAGAAGAAATATGTTGAGGTGTGAAGAGTAAACTTCAAGGACAATATGGTAGACCCACTAAGACTCTGATTCAACAGAAGGCTGAAGTCCACTTTGAAAAATGGGAGTTAGATATATAGCCAATGGCTTTAGTATAAGTGGGAGATTGTTAGGTGTATGCCCTGAAAGCCAAGTTGGCTTGATACATTTTAATTTTTAGGATATGAACTTTGTACTTAATCTTTCTTATTAATAAAAGGACATTAGTTTCATTCATATTGATGTGTCTATGAATCATCCATGGAGTTAATGAGCAATGACAAATATTCTCAAGAGTTGAGAATCTGAGGCATGTGTCTTTATAGATTAACTCCTAAAAGCTCTCGCTTATTAGAATATCACAAGGACGGTGATTGATCCGTTAAAATTGGTGCACAGATCACTTCCCTTATGGGTAGATGAGTCTCTGACCTACATGTGGAGATACTAGAGTGAGAGTACAGGAAGTTAATAAGATCAATAGTACTGAGCATGACCAAGTATAGGACATTATATGGATGAGATGACTACTCACTCGCCGATAATTTTCTAATGCTGTAGTCATGTGATTAGTTCTTTGACCTAGAGTGTCTCGGCTACTCACAATAAGGTTGCTATAGTTTGATAGCACAATCACATGGTTCTTATCTATTGGGATATCCCAGTTCATCTACGAACCGAATGCCGGTTCGGCTGGTCGGAGCCCTTTTCTCCGGACTACGGACTTTGGACCAGGAAAGGCCAGACCAACTGTAGGCGGTCCAAGGCTTCTTACCGGTCCACAACATCCGAAGGATAGAACTTCGGATGACGTCTTCGGCCCTGACCGAAGACCAAGTTTCTCATCCACTTTCGAAGACACGCTCTTCGGTCCCTGTCGTGAGACACGATCTCCGGCCCGGGGCAAATACCAAGTCTTCGGCCCATGCAAGGGGAAACCCAAAGATGGGACCATAATCTGGCCAAATAGGCAACTGTAACCAACGGTTACAATCGACACTCTACATGCTACGATCATGGCACGCAACTCCAGCTGCCACGCCTCCGGTTTGGCTGAAACCACTCAATGACAACCCATGATCGCCAATCATGATTCCCCATAATCATTAGAAAAAGAGCGGGCCGCATGCCGGAGGCCTCCCCTTAAAAGTGGTAAGAGGAATGGCTCGAGGAGGTACGCAGTCCCACACTCATACACTCACGCATATTCTAAGAGCCTTTCCCTCATATTCTCGACACTCTTCTCCATTCTGTGGCTGGGACCCACCAATGACTTAGGCATCAGAGTGTCCCCCGTCGGAACAACTCCGACAAGGAACCTGTTTTGCAGGTGAACCAGGGAGCGGTCCTGCGATGCAGCAGCTCCGACCACCGATACAGGGACTCCACGCCAACAATTTGGCATGCCAGGATGGGGCCAACAGCACTCTTTAGGCTCCATCCTAGACAAGGGGAAGTAAGAGGTTCCTGATGGCGAGAGAAAAGACTCAGATAGCTTCTACAAGTTGAAGTCGTGTTCCATCCTAAGGGAGTGCACCCCCGGGGGAGAACGACATCCCACCTCCCACAGTTGTTGTGGGACTACAGCAGTTTGAAGCCCTTGTGAACCAGGTCACCAACCTCATGGCCATGGTTCAGGACTTCCAGAATAGCTTTTCCGGTGGGAAACCCACCGGCCGCCTAGACATAGCTCTCGATCCCGAAGGAAGAGAGCCCTACGGGAGGATCCTACACATCCCTCCCCCCATTCTTGGCCCTCTCCCGAAGGCCAAACTTCGAGATTGCCTAGGTCTGCTGATTTTCCGTAGAAAGGGAAAAGGCCTAGGCAAACTCCCTCACCCCCTTCAAAGACTCCACCTCCGTGGAGAGAGCGCCGAAGAAGACTCCCGATTATGATGGGAGATTCAGAGCCATCAAATCGAAGATGGCAAAGGTGCAGGAACAAAGAATGTGGATTTGAAGGATCCCGACAATTTGATTGTGGGTGATCTACGCCCACCCTACATCGATCGTATTATAGCCGAAGTTATTCCTCGGCACTTCAGGGTTCCCCAGATGGAATCCTACGATGGCACCTCCAATCCCCATGACCACTTGGGACAGTTTCAAGGCCCATATGATGATCCAAGGAGCTTCGGACATGATGTACTGCCTCGCATTCCCGGCTACCTTGAAAAAAGCTGCTCGGATGTGGTACTCGAGCCTGCGCCCAGGTACCATCGATTCTTTTTCTGAGTTAGAAGAACTGTTTGTCTTGCATTTCAGGTCCTGCCGCAAGACTCCCCGGAATACGGATACACAATTCCTCCACCAGAACGAAGGAGAAAGCCTGCGAGATTACATCTCCAGGTTTAATGTGGCCACCTTGAGATCCCCGATCTCAACGAACACGTGGCCTTGTCTACGCTGAAGATGGGGCTTCGTACCTCCAGGCTTACCTTTTCCCTGGACAAGAAGTTCCCTAAAAGCTATGCTGAGCTCTTGTCAAGGGTTCAGAAATATGCCAATGCTGAGAGCAGGCGGGTAACCGATGACTGATTGAAGGGAAGCCGCCTTCAAAAAAAGAGAACAACAGGGAACAAGGTCCCCCAATTTTCAACAACAACGGTGGCAAATATACCGATCGCCGAAGAAGTCCTCCCAGGCCTAGAGCATCGGAGAAGATTTGACTCCTACACCTTCCTCAACCTCCCTCGAGAGAAGATCCTCATGGAGATAGAGAAAGAAAATTATCTTCAATGGCCTCGTCCCATGAAGGCCTCCTCTTCCATAAGGAATATGAACAAATACTATCGATTCCACCGAGACCACACCACAACACTGAAGAGTGCATCCAGCTGAAGGATGCGATTGAGGATCTTATCAAGAGAGGATATTTGGGGTGGTACATCGGTCGCCAAGGAACTCGATCGAAAGCAACTGTTCCCCAGCCACCTCCCGAAGAGGTCGAACTGCCAAATCAAAGGTCCACCAACAGAGGTGTAGGGATGATACACCGACCCACTAACTGGAGAAGGGATGAGGACGATGCCCCAATGTGACTCAAGGACAACAACGCTATCCTCTTCTCTGACGACGACCTTGCAGGAGTTCGGCTCCCACATGATGATCCCCTTGTAATCTCGATCGTAATGGCCAATTATGATGTACAACGAATCCTTGTTGATAATGGAAGTTCGATTGATGTCTTGATTTTTGATGCATTCTCTAAAATATGTTTGCCTAGACATCAACTATAAAGATCCCCCATACCGCTCACCCGTTTTGGGGGCAATCAAGTTCATGCCGAGGGAGAAATAGTGTTGCCTGTAACCCTTGGCACCGAACCTCGACAAAAGACACTGCCGATCAACTTCACAGTGGTCCGCATCCCTCAGCATATAATATCATTCTAGGGCGGCCCACCTTGAATAGGTTCCGAACCGTGGTCTCCTCTCATTATCTCCTGGTATGCTTCCCCACCAGGAACGGTGTCGAAGAAGTTAGAGGAGACCAGAGGACAGCACGGTAGTGCCTGATGATCCAAGACAGACATTTCAATGATTCAGCAACTCCGGATTAGCTGGATCCGAGGATACAACCACAAGCCTTGGTGAACCCATGGAGAGGACTGTCCCGATCTCTTTGATAAAGGAAGACCCCTCTAGAGTTATGCAGATCGGGAGTATACTCGATGAGGAAACGAGAACGAAGTTGATCCATTTCCTTAGAGACAACGCCGACGTCTTCGCCTGGTCAGCTTCGGATATGCCAGGGATTCTCGTCGAAGTAATCACTTACTGACTGGAAGTTACCCCTGGGTACAAGCTGGTGCGGCAAACAAAGAAAGGAGCTTCTCTCCTGAAAGACAGCAAGCCATGACGAAGAAGTTAGCAAGCTCCTTAAAGCAGGGTTCATCCGAGAGGCCCACTACCCCGAGTGGTTGGCCAATGTGATAATGGTGGAAAGCTAGCGGCAAGTAGAGGATCTGCATCAATTATAAGACCTCAACAAGGCTTGCCCAAAAGATAGCTTCCCTTTCTCAAAAATTGATCAGCTGGTCGATGCTACGCTACTGCCGCCACCAGTTGCTGAGCTTCATGGATGCTTTTTCTGGCTATAACCAAATCAGAATGGATCCACAAGATGAGGAAAAGATGGCTTTCATCACTGACAAAGGTTTCTACTGCTACAAGATGATGCCATTCGGCCTCAAGAATGCCGGAGCAATATTCAAAGACTGATCAACAAGGTATTCGAAAGGCAACTGGGGAGAAACATGGAGGTCTATGTTGATGACATGATTCGTTAAAAGCCTCCTCCGGAAAGATCACATCCACGACTTGGAAGAGTCATTCAGTGCTCTACGGTACTACCGCATGAAGCTAAACCCAGCAAAGTGCGCCTTTGGGGTCACTTCAGGTAAGTTCTTGGACTTCCTTATCACCAAATGAGGGATTGAGGCAAACCCTGAGAAGATTCAAGCTCTAAGAGATATGAGACATCCCTCCTACAAAAGGAAGTCCAGCATTAATAGGGAGAATTGCCTCCCTAAGCAGATTCATTTTCGGTCAGCCAAGAAATGCCTCCCATTCTTCAAGGTACTCCGACAGTCAAAGGGCTTTGAATGGTCCGAAGACTGTCATGCTGCCTTTGAGGAATTGAAGAAGTACTTGGAAACCCCGCCACTACTCTCCAAACCTAAGAAGGCAAGGTTCTCTATCTATACCTCTCTGCTTCAATGAAGCCATTAGTTCGGTCCTTGTTCGGAGGGATGAAGACGGATCCCATAAGCGATCTACTATATCAGCAAGGTCCTGCATGATGCTGAAACGTGATATGCGAGGATACAGAAGCTGATCTACTCTCTGGTGATTGTGGCGAAGCAACTGTGGACGTACTTCCATGCCCATGCCATTGTGGTGCTGACCAATCAGCCCCTCAAGCCATTCTCCGATCTCCGGACACCTCTGGAAGGATAGCCAAGTGGGCTGTGTAGTTAAGTGAATTTGACATAAGTTTCCAGCCCTGAGCAACTATGAAGGCCCAGGTGCTCTCCGATTTCTTGGCTGAGTGCACCTGGAAGTCCGAAGACAAAGCAACTTCGATAGAAGATGAAGTCCCGAAGGAGATGAAGTCTGTTTGGGTGCTTCATGTAGACGGAGCTTCCAATGCTACTGGGTGCGGGGCTGGACTTATGCTGGCCGAACCTAACAGTCACACCATAGAGTACGCACTCCAGTTCTCCTTCCATGCTTCCAACAACCAGGCCGAATATGAAACCTTGCTCGCTAGACTTTGGATTGCCAAGAATTTAGGAGTTCAGCAACTCCAAACCTTCTCAGACTCCCAGTTGGTTGTAAATCAAGTTAATAGAGAGTATGCGGCCAAGGATCCAACCATGGTGCAGTACTTAGAGAAGGTACGTGCCTTATCCTCTCAACTGGAACATTTTGAGATCATCCATGTCCCACGATCAGAGAATTCCTGGATGGATGCATTATCTCGACTGGCAACTATAGCACCAGAATCTCTCAGGTGCACCTTTGTTGAACATCTTGAAACTCCAAGTATAGCCGAAGAGGCTACGGAGGTGCGCCAGATCGATGCTAAGCCATGCTGGATGGATCCCATTATCAAGTTCCTAAATGAGGGAGAGCTACCAGAAGACAAGGCGGAGGCCAAGAAGATACGCTGGATGGCATCTCAGTACGTCATCTTAGACGGAACCCTCTATAAGAGATCATTTTTTCAGCCATTGCTAAAATACCTGGGACCGACAGATGCGGATTATGCCCTGAGAGAGGTCCACGAGGGTATAGGTGGTGATCACCTGGGAGGCAGGTCTCTGGCATATAAGATCATTCAACAAGGGTATTACTGGCCCTCCATCCAGAAGGACTCGACTGATTTTGTGTGAAAGTACGATCAGTGCCAGAGGTATGCCAATATTCAGAGATAGCCCGTGAGTCACCTGACCCAACTGGCAGCCCCATGACCTTTTGCCCAGTAGGGAATGGACATTCTTGGCCCATTCCCACCGGCATCAGGGCAGAAGAAGTTTCTCCTTGTGGCCATCTACTACTTTATGAAGTGGGTAGAAGCCGAACCCCCAGATCACAGAAGGCAAGGTGGAGAATTTTTATAAAAATTTCATCATATTCCGGTTCGGTATCCCACATGTCATAATCACGGACAACAGAAGATAGTTCGACAATCCGAAGTTCAAGGACTTTTGCGCTCGGTATCATGTCCAACATTGACTAACTTCTATTGCTCATCCACAGTCCAATGAAAAGCCGAAGTCACTAATCGAACATCCTCATGGTTTGAAGACAAGGTTGAACGCCGCCAAAGGGTTTGAGCCAAAAAACTGACCTCCATTCTCTGGGCATACCGAACTACCCTGAGAACTGCCACCAGCGAGTCTCTGTTCAACCTGGCATACGGTACCGAAGCTGTACTACCTATTGAAGTCTCCTTACAGTCCCTGAGAATTGACAAACTACGAAGAGCCTGGGACTCCGATCGTAGAAGGATTGATCTGACCTGCTACCAAGCACCAGACTCCAGGCCCAGATAAGGATGGCGACGTACCAGCAAAAGGTCACCAAATACTACAACTCAAGAGTGAAGGAGCAAACTTTCTGCACAGGAGACATGGATTGCGAAGGGCAAAAGTATCTAGGCTAACGAAACAGGGTAAACTCTCACCCAACTGGGAAGGCCCATATCAAGTCGAAGAAGTCATTTGACCAGAAGCATATCGACTCAAGACCCTGAAGGGGAAGACTCTATCCCGGCCATGGAATGTACAAAACCTTTACAATACTATTAATAAATGAGTCCTAAATTTCTTGTGCAAAGTTTCTCAATCCTACCCAACTTAGAACGGTTAATTGCATCGACTAAACGACAACATCCTAAGTGACCTGATCTAAAAAATCGGTCAACTGCAAAAAGGAGAGTCTGATCACTCATCTTATTGGTATGCTCGACGAGCGCAACAGATGGCCTAACCAGGCCACCAAGAAGATCAAAGACGCAGGGATGGTTCTCGTAACCTACCCTACGGTAAACCCGAAAATGTGCCGGGGTGGGCCTGAACAGCCTACCTTAATCATGACAGAAGCGAACAAGGGTGGTGTAAACACCCTATCCTACGGTAAATCCGAAAACATGCCTAAAAGGACCACTGTTGTCCTTTCTGTCGATAACAGACATTCCAAGAATGGTCCAACTGACCTCACTTCTTCTCTATAGACCGAAAATGGTCCAAGGAATCTACATTCCAGACAAAACATGATACAACATATTGCAAGAAACGCATGGGAAGAGGTAAAAGAAGGATACTTCATTTCTTTTTTTGATTCTTTACAAAAAAAAAGGGAGAAAAGAAAGAAGAAACTCTCACAAAGAGAGAACAAAAAAAAAAAAAAGACTCTCATAAAGAGAGACAAAAAAAAAGGGAGTAACATTGGAAAGATATGGAAAATTTTAATAACCTCCCATCGGATTTTTCCTGTACCGGTGGGGGAGATCTGGAGGGACAACGAAGGGGCCCGGGGTTCCCATCCGAACCAGAATCGACCCCTCATCGGAGTTGGAATCAAATTCATGCCCGGGAAAGGGAACGGAGGCTTGATGTTGTCCAGGCCCTTCAGATTATAAAACATGGAGGCCTTCCTCATGCATTCCTGGAACCCCTGATGGAAGGAGTCCAGAGCCACCTCGGTGACTTCCTCCTTGAAGGCAACAGATGCCCTGAAGTCCGAGATGGCATGTCGCCTCCCTCTTGGCCTCCTCTACCTCGCGGCTGCCACCTTGACCTGAGCCTGGGCCTCCTCAGTTGGGCCTCCAACAAGCAAACCTTTCTCCAGATGGTCCACGAGAGGCTCATCGTCATCCTCTGGCCCTAAGAAATTCGAACTCCTCTTTCCTTTTGGATCAACAGCCCTTCTCTTTGCGCTCGGTGGAGCTCGAAAGTGCTGAACCTCATTTTTAATGGGAAGAAGGAGTCTACAAGGATGATGGCCCTTGACAGCAGAGGGCAAGGTCCTATTTTTAGAGACCCTGCACCCATGACTGACTGCGGGGAGGCATGCTCCACGTCCTTTCCTAGCCACATCAGAGAGCCATGTGTCCGAGCGATGCTTCGAGAACTAGAAGGCCGCTCGAGGGTCATTCCCATGACAACAACTGCCAGTGCTTCGAATCCGGAAAAATTCTCATCGTGCGACAGTAACATTAATGGCTTCTTTTTGGAAAAAGGAGACCTAGCGGCACACAAGGCGCAAGAAATCGTGACTGTACGAGTACCAACGTGCCACGTGGACAACAGAATTATGATCAAACTTCCCTAATCACCGCTTGACGGAGTTGACGCCTGTCCGCCCCAATGGATAGATTTACTACCAAAAGGAAGGTGACACCAACCTGACCAATCGTAGATGGTCTTCGGCAACGGAGTTCTAATCTGTTCCGGGATTCGTCTTCGTCAACTATCAACTAAATGGCCTTCGACCATGATTGTTCGACCAAGTAGAAGAAAGAACGATAAAACTAGTTCAAGCTACATATGAAATAAAACATTGCATATATAGAGGGAGAAATGGTCATTTCAAGATCTGGAAAAGTTGTCATACAAATTCATTGACAATACAAAGAGGAAAAGAAGAAAATACATCTAAAGCAACTTGGCAACTTGGATCACTCAATGTCAACGAGAGGAGACCCCACACCACATGACTAAAGCAACTTGTCAACCTATGCTGAAAGGACCTCATCAATCTGGGCCAGGACCGGAGAACCTTCGGCTTGGACTCCCCCAGCCTGAACCTCCTCCTGAACCGGGATCGGAGTTGGGGTCACCCCCAGAGTTTCGACTGAGGCAGAGGCCCCCTCACTAGGGTATGGTGCCTCTTCGGCCTCTACTGCAGCTTCAGCCTCCTCTTCTTCTTCTTCGGCTATGTTGAAGGGAGGAATGCCGGAAAGGTCAAGGTGGGGGAAAGCCTCCCTTACCTTTGAAAGTCCATCATTAAAGCCATGCTGGTAGACGTACAAAGATGCTTCATCCACTTCCACTTGGAATTGTGAAGACTTCTTGAAGTCTGCCACAGCATCATCTACCTGCTTCCTTAAAGACACGGACTCTCTCTTGGCCGCTTCGGACTCCAGAATCACCTCTTTGGCCCTCCTGGAAGCCTCCTCCACCGCCTTGGTCAAGCTCTCTATCTTCTCCTGATTCTTCCTGGCAGCTTGCTCCAAGGAGTCAACTTGTTTTCTGCTCTTCCTCCACCCAGCTCCTTGCTCCACCATGGTCAGATGGGCACTTTTTAGTTTGCCCTTCAGTTCGCGAACTTCGTCGTTCACCCGGACAAGGCGGTCCTCCATAGATTGCCTTAACTCTTCGGCTACTTCCTTTGCGGCCCTGGTGGTATGAAGCTCCTCCTTGAGGCCATGGATGAGGCTGTCAACATTCCCCATACCCTCCTCCATAAAGGTAAGGTCGTAGACCAACTGCATCAAGAACGTGGGGTCATGGATCGAACAATTCTCAAGATGAGGGAGACGGCAAGGATCGTACCTGTTGCAGGGCAGAGAAGCAGAAGAATCGGACATCCTAGGAAGGTTCCGATTCCGAAGAACTGCCAAGTCATGAGGTAGTAGTGTGGCCTTCAGCACCTACCTGGCTATGGCGGGGACCAGCAGTCCCCCCGTAGGTGAAAACTCCGAAGAGTTTGCTGAACAGCTTCTAGCTGGAGAAGCCCTACGAGCGAACTCTCCCTCGACTTGCCGTGCTTTGCCCCAATCAACTGCAGGGGGCAAGACAGCGGCACATCCGCTACCTGAGGTGGACTCCCCGTTGTGCGAACCGAGAAAATAGCCACCGGTGGAGTTTCGACTGGACAGGATCTCGACGGGGCCCCCTCCATGGCTGCTGCATCTTCACTTGAGATTCCTCGGGAAGATGAAGTGCTCCGGTCCCCCTTAGGACCATCTCTTTGAACCTTCTTCTGAACTGTCGACCTAGTGAGAGGGGCTTGTGCTACCTTCTTCTCGGAGGTCTGACGGAGCCAACTCACACCGGGCTTCATTCCGCCACCTACAAGCAGAAGAGCTTATTTCAATCGACTGAACTGCGACAAAATCGGGGAAGGGGAGCAGAAATTTCTATCACTATACCTAATGCGGGGAATTTGCTAATTCCCACAAGATGGAGATTTCTCTCCTCCAATAGTTCCCAGATAGGGGTAACTTCTGAATGACCAAGATATCGTAATCCGACTGATTGACCGCTAAGACCTTTTTCCCATCATTAGCAATTAAACGAGGCTTCTTCAAATAGTGTCGAAGCCCCATGGATCAAAGGATAATACAAACACAAAAATGGGTTTCCACCCGTGGATGGTGCTGGGCATGTCCTTGAAGACCTTGCAGCTTGATCGAGGGCCAATCACCCACCATCTATTGCTGTGGAAATCCCTCTTGAGAACGAAAAGGGCCGTGAACAAATTGGTCCCAAGTTCTATGTTTGCAATGCAGTACAAGACCAGGAATCCACAAATGTTCCGGATGCTGTTCGGGGTCAACTCCATCGGCACCACTTGGTACAAGCAGAAGATTTTGATGAAGAAAAGGTGCAGGGAAAACCAAAGACCAGCTTTTAGATGATCTTCATACATGACTAGACATCCAGGGGGAGGCCTATTCACTCGTTCCTCGAGTGTGGGGAGAACGAAAGGGAACTCCTCGGGAATGTGATAGCATTCCAAAGAAGGGTCGCCTTTCCCTGAGAAACTGAACTAGAAATCGACTCCGGACCCACTACGTCGCTGCCCCGGAGGCCCAACTTGTTCCCCTGACTTTCTACGGTTTCTTTCATGATAAAAGAATAAAGCAAGAGGGCAGAAGGAGATTCTACCTGTGGAATAGACTGGTAGTCCAGAATAAGGAAAGCTAACGAAGGATGAGACGAGGTTGAAGAAGCTTCCTTGGCCGGACCCTCTTCCTTTCCTTCAAGAAGAAAATAGGGGTCTCTTGATGGGGGATAGATGGGTAGGACTGTTTGTGAGCTAGAAGTCACCTAAATTAGAGTACTATTTTTTTAGTATTTTTTTTCTAGGGGTGGCGAAAGATAGTGGGGCTGTAGGATAGGCATCTGGATCTTATGGACTTTGGGACTCACCCTAATGAAGACCTCTCATCTCTAGGCATTACACCCTCTTCGATACTTGGAGACGCTAGGTTGAATCTCAAAGGTCATGAGGGGCTAAAGAAAATGGGTTGGAAAGGGGATAACTAGGGCCTCACCCATGCCCGAAGGCGAAGGCAAGAAGAATCACTCTTCTAGAAACTCAATTTTTTCTCCAAAAACTATTTTTTTATAAAGGACTGAGGGTGGTATTTATAGACCTGTCTAACCTTCATTTGAATTTGAATATAGGATAAAAAGATAGAGATGATTCAAATTCACACAAGATAGGATAAGATAAGCTATCCATATCTCAATCATAACCACACTAATCCTAGTTCAAATTTCAAAAAAAAAGATATCCTAAATTTTATTCTAGATATGTTCCAAGATTTGTGCAGCTTCAAGATTCGTGCTTCTCTAGAATCCATGCTGGTGAGGTCCCCATCATTCCCCTGATATGGGGAAAACTCGACTCCGTCGCGTGTGGATCAGCAGGGACTCTAGTGATCGCATCCAATCAAAGGGGCCGCTCTGACAATGGTGTAGCTTTGAGAGGGTGAGGCTTTGAAACTGTACACTTTGAAATTCTGTAGAGAAAATTCGGCACCAGGGAACGACTACTTTGAGAAACGTGCAGTGCATTCACGTTCGTGCGGGTCACTTCTTCTCCACGGGATGCTGAATGGTGGAACAAAGGGAAGGGGCTTCTGCAAGCTTCGTCGATGGTGGTGCTAACGGAGATGGCGTAACTGACGGGTCAATGGGCAGGTGTAGGCTCGGTCATAGTTGATCCAGGGCGGGTGTTTCGGCTATTGTGAATTTGGGAGGAAGAAGATGAGGGCAACTCGGTGCTGGGGTGGACCAGAGAGGGAGTTTATACGTATACTGGAGATTCGGAGGAGAATTATGGACAGCAGGAGACTGGAGGGGCTTCCGAACGACGGGAGACCGGGGCGGGAGGTTGGGCATGGAAGACCGGGCCGGGAGGTTTGGATGACAGGAGATTGGAGGAGGTTTGGGCGACGGAGATCGGAGGAGGTAGATCTGCATTGGGCAACTTGGGCCATGGCGGAGGGTTTGGCGGAGAGGAGGCGGGCGATGGAGAAGAAGATCCGGGAAGAGAAAAATATAATATATATATGAACGGGTTGGGAGATCAATTTTTTTTTTTTTTTTCTTATAGGAGGAAATTTGGGATGATAGGAAGTACCTAATTTTTCTGGGCTCTGATACCAAAATTGATGAGGGACAAGATGAATATTGGTAAGATGAATGGCTCGAGGATACGCAGTCCCACACTCATACACTCATGCATATTCTAAGAGCCTTTCCTCATATTCCTCGATACTCTTCCCCATTCTGTTGCTAGGATCCACCACTGACTTAGGCATCGGAGTGTCCCTAGCCGGAGCAACTCCGGCAAGGGACCTATTTTGCAGGTGAACCAGGAAGCGGTCCTGCGGTGCAGCGCTCCGATCGGCCAATACAAGACTCCACGCCAACACTATCCTGCGAGACCTTGCCGTGTTCATTGGCTATAGTAAGTTTATCATAGGAGTAGGGTGTTCACTTGTAGGGATCTATCGGCCTTAGTTAGTAAGAATATCCTATGCAGCTTAATGAGACTAAGTCCAAAATTCTATGGCCAAAGCAGGTTGATAATGAAAAGGTGTTTTCATTAGTATCATAATTGGACTTGGTCGATTAAGTTAAGCATATGACTGAGGATTTGACGAGTTTCCGTACCCAACACATGTCGAGATTTTTGATAGAGGATCGAATCACATGGTAACTACACTTAGAGGTTCCAATCTTATTCTGCTAGGTTGCCACTACATACTGCTAGGTGTCACTGGTGGATTGTGAGAGCCCATTAGATCATCCTCGATCGATGATCCTAATTAGGGTTGAGTTGAAATTATTTCAGTCCATCGAAAGGAGTTTTTGATGATGTATAATGGAGATTATAGCTTGTCTCATTACCAGACAGGATAGGGGACCTGAGGGGCCACACATATTAGGAGCTCAAGTACCAATCAACAAATCAAAATGTTACTGAAATTAGAAATTTAGTACATTTGGACCTAATTATAAAGGTTACAATTAATATTTGACTAATGTAAATTTTATAATAATTAATTATTAATTAATTATTAATTAAATTAAATAGATTTAATTTTATTGAGTTAGACTCGGTTAATTGATCCTAATTAAGTTGGGTCAATATCTTTTTTGAAATGGTTCGATCGGATTTAAAATCATCTTCGATTTGATTGTCAAATTACTTTATTTGGACCTATGACTTAAGAGTTCTACTGGATTGGGACTCTCTCTCCTTATTTCTCTCCTCTCCACATGCCAGCTAGTGGGCCCATTTTTGGCACATGGTTTGGTGCGGCAAATAGGTTGGCGTGAAATTAAGAGGGGCATACAATGAGATTGGCGTGAAAGATAAAAGAGGAGGATGAGTCCTTCTCTTCCACTCCTCTTAAAACTTAAACTAATTTGGATTGGATTAAAGTTGTTTTGGCATGGAGAATTGGAGAGTTTTATCGTGAAAAATTAATAAGAAGAGAGGGTGGCCGACCGAACACAAGATTATTATTTTCTTGTGCATGAACCTTTCTCTTGGCCGACCAAACACCAGAGATTCTCTCTCTTGGTGTTTGTTTTCTTCTTCCTTGGAGGCATAGATCTTCTCTTTAATAATCAGGAGAGGTGTTTCATAAGAGGAAGAAGATAGTAAGAGGTCCAAAGGTCTTGCATAGCCTAGTTTGCAAGATAGAAGCCAGTTCGAGAAAAGCCGGTCCAGTTATGGATCAGCATAGTTTTTAAAGCAGATGATTTGCTTAAAAAGGAGAGGGCTGCAAGGATCTAGCAGTTCAGTTCTCTCTACGACTTGGTTACACGAGCTCTGTGTGGATACTAGTAGAGGTCGGGTGATAGTGTGGCTCCAGTAGAATCCCGGTTTCAATAGCGGATCAGCATGTTTTTCAGAGTAGGCCAGGATAGCGATCCAGGTAAGTTTTAATGCTTAAAATAATTTATTTCAGATCTGATATATTTCTCATATATTTTAGCATGTTAGAATTTTATGATAAATAAATTAGATTTATTTATAAATTGCATCTTTAGATATAAATTATTTTATATTTGTTTCCACTACGTCAAGCTTTTGATGCCCGATCGTTTGCAATTTTCTGTTCCTGGGAGAACTCTAGCACTTCTTTCCATTGTGCTTGAGCTTGGAGTCTTCTATTTTCCACGTCGATTGGATACTTTCTTTGGAGCCATGGTTTGAGGATCTAGTGGAGAGAGAGAAGATGTGGTTCCAAGGGTTTGGAAGGGTATTTCTCTTGTTCGGCTTGGGTTCAATAGGAAAAAAATGTGCCCTAGTTTGGGGCCTACGGGTTTTTAAAAAATAATATCCTGACAGATGAGGGCTCGGCCAGAACCTTGTCTACTCGAGTTGGCTCGAGCAAGGATCAAGCAAAAGGGTTCAAAAGTTCATTAAAAAGTCCTAACCCTAGAAATATACTAGATAAAGTGGTTATTTACCTTAGATTGGTGATGAAGGTTTTCTAGATAATTTTTCTTAATTTTGAAGAAATTAGATCAAAATTCTAAAAAAGGGTCACACAGGCCCAATTCTCCTCTAATCAACTAAAATCTATCCTTATTAAGTGGCTTAGTGAAGATGTCAACTAATTGATTTTCAGTTGGAACAAATTCAAGTTCAATATTACTATTTTGTACATGATCCCTAATGAAATAATGCCTAATTTAATGTTTAGTCTTAGAATGCTGAATAGGATTCTTTGTCAGATTAATAGTACTTATGTTATCACATTTGATTGGAATTTTAATTTGAATAACACCATAGTCTTCTAGTTGTTGTTTAATCCAAAGCACTTACGCACAACAACTCCCTACAGCCATATACTCTGCCTCAGCAGTAGATAGATAGTGCTACGGAGTTTTGCTTCTTACAATGCCATGAGATTAAGTTCAACCCTAGAAATTGACGAGTACCACTAATGCTTTTCTATCAATTTTATATCCACCATAATCAGCATTAGAGAAAACAATTAAATTCAATGAAGATTGTTTAGAATACCATAGACCTAGATTACTTGTTATTTTTAGATATTTTATGATTCTTTTAAGAGCAAGTATATGTGATTCTTTTTGGTTAGATTGAAATCTAGCACATATAAAATACTAAATAAGATATTAGGTCTACTAGCTATTAAATATGATAGTGATCCAATCATACCTCGATAAAGCTTTTTATCAATGTTGTTTCCATCTTCATCCTTGTTAAGTCTGCAAGTATGGCTCATGGGTATGCCAATTTCCTTGACTGACTCCATACCAACATTTTAATGATCTTCTTGATGTACTTAGCTTGGTTGATAAATATTCCTTCATTTGTTTGCTTAATTTGGAGTCCAAGAAAATATGTTAGTTCACCCATTAAGCTCATTTTAAATTCGCCCTGCATAAGCTTAGTAAATTCTCTATACAAATTTTATTAGTTGCACAAAAATTATATCATCTACACAAATTTGTACAACTAATATATCATTTTCTTTTCTTTTAATAAATAGAGTTATATCTACATTACTTCTAACAAAATCATTTTCAAATAAGAATCTACTCAATTTATCATACCATGCTCTAGGTGCTTGTTTTAAACCATACAATGCTTTATTGAGTTTGAAAACATGATTAGGAAAAGCATGGTTTTCAAATCTTGGTGGTGTTCTACAAAAAATTTTTTAAAATAAAACTATTTAAAAATATGCTTTTTACATCAATTTGAAATCCATGTAACAAGCAAATGCAAGTAATAATCTAATAGCTTCTAATCTTACTACAAGTGCATATGTTTCATCAAAATCTATTCTTTATTCCTGATTATAACTTTGGCAACTAGTCTAGCTTTATTTCTAATTACATTTCCTTTTCATCTAATTTATTCCTATAAATCCATTTAGTGCCTATAATAAGATGATCAGAGGGTCTACTTACTAAAGTCCAAACATTATTTCTTTCAAATTGATTAAGTTCTTCATACATGGCCATCATCCAATTCGGATCATTTTTTGCTTCTTCTATGCCATTTGGTTCTACTTGTGAAACAAATGCTAGGTAATAATGTGCATCTCTAAGTGATGACCTAGTCCTAACTCTTTGTGAGAGATCATCTATAATTAAAATTTTAAGATGTGATGTATATACCTCTATTCTTTAGGTAAATCAGCATGATCTTTGCTTACCATTTCATCTCCTTCTCCTGTTTGTTTGTCCTTTAGGCTCATGTCCTTCATTGCTTCATCAATTGTACCTGCATCATTATCAATACACTCTTCTTTTCTAGAAGGTGAGGGGTTAGTTTTATCAAATATAACATGGATAGATTCTTCAACAGTTAATATTCTCTTATTGAATACTTTATATGCTTTGCTATAAAGTAGAATAATCAAAAAATATTGCTTCATCAGATTTAGCATCAAATTTTCCAAGGATATCCTTTCCATTATCAATACAAAGCATTTGCAACCAAAAACATGAAAATAATGAATATTAGGTTTCCATCATTCCAAAGTTCATAGGGGGTTTCTTTAAAATAGGTTTAATCAAAACATGGTTCAATATATAACATGCAGTGTTCACAGCTTCTGCCAAAAGTACCTTAGAAGATTACCTTCACATAATATGGTTCGGGCCATCTCTTTCAATATTTATTTTTTTCTCTCTACAACACCATTTTGTTATGGTGTTCTAGGAGCTAAGAAGTTATGATCAATGCCATGCTCAGTGCAATACTCTTCGAATATTGATTTTCAAATTCAGTGCCGTGATCACTCTAATTGAAATAATAGAAAGATTTTCTGATTCGAAACTTTCTTGTAAAATTTTTGAAATATTTTGAAGCTTCATCTTTTGTGTAATAAATAAAACCCATATAAATCTTGAAAATCATCTACTATCACAAGTCCATATTTCATACCTCATAGGCTTGTGGTCCTAGTTGGTCCAAATAAGTCCATGTGTAGTAGCTCTAAAGGTCTAGAAGTTGAAACCATATTTTCAATTTAAAACTTCCCCTAATTGTTTACCAAATTGGCATGCATCATAAACATATTCAAAATTAACTTTAAATTTAGGTAAACCTTTAACTAGATCTTTATAAATTAATTTAGCTAAAGTATGCATGCTAGCATGACCTAATCTTCTATGACATAGTAAGTTAGATTCTTTGATTTTAGCATTCATTGCCACTAGACTTGTACTACTTGACATGGCTAGATCATTTAAGTCTACCACATAAAGTTTCCAAGTCTATGACCCATAAACTTAGTGCTATAATCAAGTGAGCTATTTACTATATACATTGAAGATTCAAAGACAACCTTGAAGCCTTTACCACATAATTGACTTATACTCAATAAATTGTGCTTCAACTTGTCTACTAGCAATACATTTAAAAAAAGTAGAAGGGGTGATTCTAATCTTACCAATGCCAATAATCTTTCCCTTACCATTGTCATCAAAAGTGATGATTCCTCAATCTTTCATTTCCAGGGGATGAATTGTTCTTTATCACCTGTCATATGTCTTGAACAGCTGCTATCCAGATACCATCTTTTCTTTTAAATTCTGGGTTGTAAGACATTTTTGCAAAACAATCAAGTAATACTTTTAGGTACCCAAGCTTTCTTGAGTCCTTGAAGGTTAGTAGGAGTAGTTCCTTTAGGAACCTAAATCTTTTTCACTCTATTTTTGTTTTTATTTCTTAAATTACATTCAAAAGCTTTATGACCAACCCCATTGTAATTAAAGCAAACTATTTTTGATTTTTGATATGAAACAGGTGCTGAAAATTTTGATGCATGAAACTTTATAGCTAAAACTCTATTGTGTGCATATAAATTATAGCCAATTCCAGCTCTATTATTTGAATATCTTTGATTTTTCAAAATCAACTCAAGCTTATTTGAACTCAAGGTTAATTGTCAACTAAGGGCTTAAGTCGACTCATTTTATGTTGTAAACTTTTGTTCTTTTCAAGACATTCATTCTTTTTAGCTTGCAAAATATTGCATTTTTCAGAAATACAATTTAATTCTTTTTGTAAGATATTGTTCTTTTCTGAAATCTCATTCTGTTCTTTATCAAAGCATCATAATATTTTTTAGAGTTTTAATTTTTAAACCAGCTTTTTGTATTTCGATAAAAGCTTATAAAATGCAGTATTTAACTCTTCATGTATAAATTCATCATTGGGTTCAGGAGATATTACCTCATTCGAGACCCATCAAACATGTGTTAGCTATTTTGGATGTCTCTCCTCTTTATTTGATGTGGATTCATCGCCGTCACTCCATGTAGCACCATCACTTTCTTCTTCTTCTTATATCCTTTCTTTAATATGGGATACTTAGAACAATAGTGCCCCGGCTTTTTGCACTCGTAGCATATCGATTGTTATTCCTTATCTCTTTCTTTGTCCTTCTCCTGTTCTTTTGCTATGTCCTCATTTCTAAGATTCTTCTTCTAATACCTTGACTTTTCTTACCGATAAATCTTTTGAATCTCCTCATGACTAGAGCAATATCATCATCTTTAAGTTCTTCATCAAAGGTGGGGCTTTCTTCATCTATCTCTTTTTCTTGCTTTTTTATTCAGCTATAGCTTTGAAGGCTATTGATTTTTTCTTTTTGATATCGTCCTCGCTACGGTGTTGGATTGTAAGTTCATGTGTGATCAAGGAACCTAGAAGTTCATCCAATGGTAGTATGTTCAGGTCCTTGGCCTCTTGAATCGTAGTGACCTTTGGATCCCATTTATTTGATAATGATCTTAGAATTTTTTGCACAAGGTCTGCATTTGAGTATATCCTACAAAGACTTTTTAGATCGTTAATAACATCTGTAAATCTTGAAAACATGGCAGATATTATTTCATTGGACTCCATCTTAAATAATTCATAGTTATGTACAAGAATATTGATTTTTGATGTCTTTATTTGAGAGGTTCCTTCATGGGTAACTTCAAGTTTATCCCAAATTTCTGTTACAGAAATGCAAGTAGAAATCTGGTTAAACTTGTTAGCATCCAAAGCATAATACAAAAGATTCATTGCTTTGCCATTCAGTTCACCCATCTTCATGTCATATTTATCTCATTCCTCTTCAAGTTTTGGGATGTCTATGCCATCAACCTTTTTAGTGTGTGTGTGAGGTCCTTTTAAAATACTTTCCATAATTGAAAATATACTACCTGAATATGAATCTTCATTTGTGCTTTCGGGTATGTATAATGGTGCTTGTGAAAAGTGGAGGTCTATTTGTAGATTGGCCTTCGGCCAAAGAGGTACTCATGGGATTTGCCATAGATCTTTTCTCTAAAGAGTTGGGTTACATAGACATACTCTGATACCAGTTGTTGCCTAGTTGGCCTACCCAAGAGAGGGGATGAATTGGGTATAAAAAACTTTTTCACAAATATGTGCCCTTTTGAAATCTTGGTGTGGTGAGTGAAGTGAGTTAGATGTTAAATGCAGAAGCAAGTAAATGAACACGATTAAAAGCAAGCATAAACACCACAAATTTATAGTGGTTCGGAGCAACCCAGCTCTTACATCCACTATCCAAGATATCACTTTGGATTTTTACTATATTCTCACAAGAATATTGCCGGTTTTTTTACATCGGGCTCACAAATCAAAACCCAATCTTGGTTTTACATCGGGATCACCAAGAACCCAATACAACATTAGTTTTCCTAGGCTCACTAATAACCCAAACTTGGTTTTAAAGGCTCACCAAAAACCTTAAACAATACCCAATCTACGGCCCCTGCTATACTTGAAATAATTCAAAACAAAGTTACAAATGAAGCAACACTAAAGACAAACCAAACATTGTCGGATGGTTGTAGTTGAATCTCTTTGAGAAGCCTTCTTGATTGCTCCTTTAATGCTCTTTAAGGCTTTCAAACTTCTTCAGTAAATGACTCAAGAAATTGATAGGAGTTTGGTGAAGTCTTGAGCTCTAGTTTGAATGCTCCTTTGAATATTCAATGCTCTCATAAAAACTTCTTCAAAACACGTTCAAATCCATCATTTATAGCTCCCCTAACTGTTTCTAGCTAAAAATAGCCATTGGAGTGCCTTTGAAAATGAGAACTAGCTATTGAAGCACTTTTTAGATTTAAAAAATCAATTCTAGAACTAGCTATTACACTTCATAAACTAGGATTCGAGTCAGCTCGGTTGGGTAAAGTTGGCTCGGATTCTGATACATATAAAAAATGTACTCTGGTCAAGTCGGCTCTTCTCAATCGAGTCAGCTCACCTGACTAGCTTTCCTAGAACTAATCACTCACTCTGGAGGAGTTAGCTCGGTTGCTCATCGGTCAGCTAGGATGACTGATTTTAGAAAACTAAACTCTTGCTACTCTGGACGAGTCGGCTCTAACTTCATCTAGTCAGCTCGGTTGGTTGTAGAGTATTAGAAAAGCTTGTACCATTCCAGAACAATGAGTCGACTCTATGCTTTGAGTCAGCTTAAGTGATCTTTGTCCAAAAAACTTCCAAACTTCTCAATCAACTTCAAAAGACTTCTAAATACTTTCAAACTTCTTTCAAATCTAATCTAAGAAATTTAAACTATAAAATTACATAAAATTGGCCCTTTTTCATGAAAACATAAATAATTATCTTGGGGTCTTCATTGCATAGAACTTTTTCAAAAAATACTTCATATATTATAATAATTTATAATTGTAGGAAGAATGACTGTGAATTTGAATCATCCTACAAAAACTTCTTAAACACTTGAAAAGAGTTAGTATCAAATTCACGCTCCAATATTTTGTTATCATCAAAATCATTCCAGGGGTCAACATTGTCTTAATCTTATTCAAATAGTAGTTTACAATAAACTGTCCATATGAATTAGATAAAGATGATTGGATCAAATATATTTGCAATCCTTATACATCAACATGTCTAAGCTTTTCAAGCTCCTAATCCTTAATCATTATCAAATAATGATCATAGATCGATTACACTTAGGTTAGTCTGGATGGCTTAGTAATATAGGGTAGTTTTGGTCTATTACAGTACTCAGCCTATCCAATCAAGTTTTGTAAGTTTAGCCAAACATTATAATAGGTTTAGGTTAATCAATTGATCTAAGAATTAAGAGAGTTAGAAGCTAATTTTTTTAATCTAAGAGAGCAAAGATTTAAGTTAGATGATTGTATCTAATTTTAAATTTGTTCTAGGAACTTTAAGTACAAATTATGCTCCAATTATTTCATGAATCTCTTATACTTCTCAGTGGTGATGCGAAAACCACTATATGACTAGGATCCCTAGTGGGAACTGTGCCCACCGATAAATGGTACCTTACCATACCAGTTATTAGTAACATGCTATACAATGAGTGGACAACTCTTGTCTAATACTTTCAAGTATATTGCAGCAACTCAGTCTTTAAGTCATGTAGGCTCACCTAATAGTTATTGCCCATACTTCCTAGTTAAGTTAGACCACTATTCATGCAAAAATGAAGCCATCATTAGGTCCCTTGCCATGCCTAGTTATTGGACCCAATCCTATCTTTACCCTACAATATCTATAATAATAGAGTGGTTGTGCCCTCTCAATGCAATTGATGTTGGAATCGATAGATGAAAGCATGCTGAAATCGGTTCAAGAAACCCTAATTATGAAAGCAATAACTATGAAAATCTTTTTCATAGATGCATGCAAATTTAAAATTAACTAAATATTCATCTATATTACAACTAATATGCTTAGTATTATATAAAAAATAAAATCTAAATTTACAAAAATAAATAAAAAAATACTTACTTGAAGCACAAATCCTTTTCTTCTTCTAATTAGATATGAATCCGGCTAAATTCTGGGATTCTATCAGAGCTACAAAAATATGCAATCTCTACTGGTATCCACATGGGATGTGCTCTTGATCGAGTCTCTGAGGCCCCCGGAGTACTTGCTTCTTCACAATCCCTTTTTTGGCTTGGATCTGTGGCCTCCTTTTAGAACTAAAACTAAGAAGGTTGAAAACTAAACACTTTGCACTGTAGAAGGAATTTCTCCTAGAACATTTGGAAAAAAAAAAAAGTTTTTTTTCTTTTAATCCTCTCTTAATTGGCCCTCTATTTCTCTCTATTTAGTAGGATTTTAAGATGTGGAATAAAGGAGAAAAGGGATGGGAAATCATAATTAGCGATAGGAAGGGAGAGGCAATTTTTCAAAATTGTTGCATGCCTCACTTTCTTCTTCTTTTAACATGGTATTTGTTACACAATTCCCAGACAAATCATGCCTAAAACATATTAGTTTCATCCTAATTCAAATACAGAAAGATCAGGTTAATTCTAATTAAAATAAGAGACCTAATAGGAGAAGAAACTTGATTAGCTCCTTTTTTTTCTTATCACATGCTAATAAGAAAGAAATAACATGAAAACATGTTGCTCAATCCTTCTCCTGGTTAGCTAATTTGAGAGGATAAAGCCCAATCCTATTGGATTAGGTGTCTAGTTTAATTAAATTCAAATTCTCAATTTGGAATTAAATTGAGCCCGATTTGAATCAAATTCAAAAAGGCTATCAATCCTATTCTAAATAGGATTCAATTTCTAGTGCAATTAAAAAAATTAAATTTAATTATGCTTTAATTAAATGAAGCCTAATTAAATAAAATTTATTTAAATTAATCAAGATTTCATTCATAATTCAATTAAATCTAATTATATTATAACATTTGTAATTAAATTCATTGTGCTGATAATTAGCAGTTACTAAATTTGTAACCCTTATAAAATAGTAGTTTTTAAATTTAAATCATCAATTCAATAAATAATTTAAGTTTGATCCAAGATCTTGATTAGGTCAAGTCCCTTTTATGTGTGATCCCTCAGGTTTTAATCTATCTAGTAGTGAGATAAATTATGATCTCTATCAGAGTATCATCGAAACTCTTCTGATAGACTGAAACTATTTTGACTCAACCCTACCAAAGATCATCGATCCGAAAATGATCCTAGTATATTCTCATAATCTACCAGTAATACCTAGTATATATAATGACAACCCAGCAAATCAGAAAATGAATCCCTAGGAATAGTTATCATTGATCACTTTATAGGGAATCAAAAATAATAATCAACTTAAACTATAGCTAGGATGAGTCAAGATTGCATCCTCAAGGATTAGTTGGAGTTATGTTCACTTTTAAGATTTTATTTAGAGTCCTAATTAAATTAAAAAAGTTACAAGTCTAGAAAGAATATAATTGTGATTAAAACTAGAAAGCAAAAGAAAATAATAATTCTATTTTAATTACCAAGTTGGAAATTAAATAACATAGGTGCCTCAGGATTTCAATTTGGTTTCTTTTAATAAACTGTAATTTCTCTCTTTAATATGTAATTAGAAAATATATAATTGATATATCGAGCATAATTTATATCACTGGGTATATATCTATCCTTACATAGCCATAGATTATTCAATGTCTTAAACCCGAGTATAGTCTATGTTGAATTGGAAGAAATTACATCAAACAGTGACATGGAGAGAAGACAATTGGTGGTGGTAATTTCTTCCATTCTTTGGTTGACAATGGCATGATATGAAACGATGATGATGGGAAGGAGAGCTGGACTGAGGAAGAAGGCAGTGTGATGGGCGTCTTGGGACAGTGAAGGGGGTGACGGTGTGATGGGTAGCAACAGTGGTATGGCAGTGCAATGGAGAAGATGGCGGTGATGAGTAGAGGATGGTTGATGTATGTTGCAGAGATGGGCATGACTGCTCGAGACAGGGACTCGAGAGAAGAAGGTTGCGACTTGGTGGCTCCAATGTGCATCTATAGGTGACGGCGTGGTGGCTCTAATAAGCATTTGCAGGTAATGGCGACGGCAAGTGGTGTGGCTCGAGGAAGATAGGGATAGGGATTATCTAGTGGTTTCATCCCATTTGTGCTTTTCTATAGCTACTGATGGCATGGGAGCTGGCGACAACGACATGGGAGGGTAGCAACGGGCTGAGAGGCAGTGATGGCGGCATAGGAGCAGCGATGGAATTTCTTTCTGTTGCCCAGGTGGCTTCCCAAGAGGGGGGTGAATTGGGATTAAAAACTTTTCACAATTATGTGCACTTTCAAATTCTTTTGTGTTGTAGTACAATATGCAATGCGGAAGTAATTAAGTAAAAGCAATAAAGCAATAAGAACACAATCACAAACACAAAGAAGTTTAGAGTGGTTCGGAGCAACCGGCTCCTACGTCCACTACCCAAGCACACTTGGAATTTCCACTATATCCTCCAAACTGAAATACAGTTGGATTGTTTTACCAGGCTCACAATCCAAACCTATACACTTTAGTTTTACCGGGATCACTAAAGAAACCCTAACTTCCTTTGGTTTTCAACGGTATCACCAAAGAAAACCTAAACACTTGGTTTTATACAGGGATCACCAAGAACCCAACTTAGGTTTTATAAGGTTCACCTAAAAACCTTCAACCTTCTTTTAAGACACAGTCCCCTGTTATTCTTAGAGAGAAAAACAATGATAGAGAAATGATAAACAAGCAACTACAACAAACCAAGTTTGTTTAGGTGTTGCCGATGCAGATCAAGATGAAGCTTAGCTTAGAATGCTCTTTAATACTCTTCAAGCTGCTTCTTTCCTTCTTCAATGAGTGGATTCAATGATGGAGTAGAGTTGTTGAAGCTTTGAATCCTATCTTGAAGGCTCTTTTGAGGTAGGTAGGTGAAAGGACTTGAAAGCTCTTCAATATCTCAAGATAATTCCTCAATAATGCTTTAATAATTTTTAATCCTTCAAAAACAATCCCTTTTATAGTTTTCCAAGAGATATGGCCGTTGTAGGGTCTAGGATTCATGAAAGAGCTATTGGAGATGAATTGGAGTTCAAAAATCAACTTCAGCAACTAGCCATTGGAGTACAGAAAATGGCTCCACAAGTCGGCTCGAGGTCCACAAAGTCGGCTCGAAGTCTTAGACAACCCAAAATGAAATTATGTAGGAATCGACTCTTCTGGTTGGAGTCGGCTCTTGCCTTCAGTCAAGTCAAAATGATGAATACCTAGAGTCGGCTCTTCAGGGCAAAGTCAGCTCAAGTTCTCAGACCTTCAAAATTCATAACTCTGGATGAGTTGACTCTTAGGGCAGGAGTGAGCTCGAGATCTCAGGCTTCAGAAAAATGCTTTCTTCCAGAGTCAGCTCTTGGGATAGGAGTCGGCTCTTGATACTGAAACACTGAAACTTTCTTCGTGCCGTGCCATAAAGAGTCAGCTCTTGATATAAGAGTCTACTCTTGCAAATCTTCAAAAAAATGCTTCAAGCTTCTCCAAAACTCTTTAACATTGAATCAAATAGAAACTAAGCTACATACCTTTAATTTTTACAATTTTCAGCCAATTTTACAAGATTACAAGATAAATAAAACTAGGACTTTTACAAGTTTAAGTTCATAAAACTTTATACAAAATTGCATTACCCTCAAATCAGTTTGAAAACTATTTTAAACTGAAGATAACCAATTTCCTGCAAAATCTCTTAAACAATTTGAAAGAGTTAGTATCTAATATATGCTCCAATGTTTTGTGATCATCAAAATCATTCCAGGGATCAACAATCTCCCCTTTTGATGATAACAAAACACTGTGTATGATTAAAATTTAAACACATTTTACAATTACAGTATATTCAAATTTATCAAATGATATTGGACATGATGTGTATTACACAGATTAAGTATCAATTGTATCAACAGAGTGTGCCACAATGTATTATATGTATCAAATGTATAGAATTGAACACTATTCACACCAAGCATCATATGTATCGATACACTATATTATCTGTATTATCTGTATCATATGAGCAATAGGTATCGAAACATAATGTATTAACAAATAATGTATCAGGAGTATCATCTATACAATACGTATCGAAACTTATAAAATTACCAAATATTTGAAGTAAATTTTATGATAATTTAACAAGAAACTTAACAAAAACTCCCCCTTACTATTGTCATTCCTTTTAAGTTTCATCAAATTTTCATGAATCACCTGAATCAGCATTCATATTTCATCACATTCATATAAACTTGTATTATAAGTTGAACATTCATATTATGGCTTTTTCATCATGCACAATCTCTGTTCTCCCCCTTTTTGTCATCAACAAAAGGTATAGAAGAGAACATTCATTCACAATAATTCAATCATAACAAAATATACATGTAGCATAAAAAAGTGATATGTATATATATGAAAATGAGTACATAGGTGATACATTACAGATATGCCTCGGCACTACAAAATTGTATCACAACAACTAAAATACAAGCATAGAGTCCTAAAACATCAAGATAAAAGCCTAAAAACACAAAAAGATGGGCTAGGATCATCACTAGTAGGTTTTTCCTCACCAGAGGAGGAACCAACTTCTAAGATTCCTAGAATAGGCTTGAACTTAGAAAATCTCCGTCTAAGATCTCTAATCCTAGTCCTGGTAGGAGTGGTAGTCCTAGACACTTTAGTTTTAGCTTTGGCTTTGGACTTTGAAGATATGATGGGAGTGGGTCTAACAGTCGGTGGATCAAAGGATAACACCCAGGTGCTGGTGGTAGAAAGTATCTGTGTAGCTGGAGTCTGTCCAACCTCATATCCTGTAGCCTCAATACCAGCCTCGGGCTCAGCATCAGTAGGTATGGCGTGAGAAGGTACATCACTGGAATGTGCCGCCTGTCCTTGCTCTCGATCAGTGTCAGTGCCAATGCTAGGTGCTATGGAAGTCGATTGTACATGCTGGCTGGCTATAGAAAGCTATCTTAGTAAGGTCATAACATCATGGAATCCCTGCTGCATCTCAGACTGTAGTAGAGTAATTTTGCTATCAGTGTCTGATCTAAGACATGATATCTCCTCCAAGACTTTCTGAAGTCTGTCGTTTGCATCAAGTCCAACAGCTGCAGATCTCATAACTGGTGATGAGGTGTGGTAGGAGCTGGCTCTAATGGTCCAGCCTCATCAGCCTGTGTATCTGTCCTCACAAAGTCTATGTGCTGCCTGAGTGCCGTCCTCTGAATCATCCGAGTGTGCAATCAGAACACCTGAGGTCTTCTAAATCCAATGGCCATCTACTTTAATGAATCCCATTCTAGTAAGGGATTTCACAGTATACCTGTCAGTGTGCAGCAGTAGTCGGCTATCCTCTCCTGTCAGATCTATCAGGGCATCCTGAAATAACAGTGTAAAGACCATCCCATATGGTAGATAGGCTCGTGCCCTTCGAGCTGCCTCCCTCATCTATGAGAGCATGATAAATGGTAAGTTGAGGGCCTCCCCCTCAATCAGACATCTCATAAACGCAAGGTCACGCTCGCTGACCCAATCAAATCACCCGGTCTGGGGCAAGAAAATCCTACTGATAATGATGTGCATTAGCCCATCTTCAATGATAACTGATTGGCACTAACATGCATAACACTCTTCACATTAGATCTTTCTAGTATGAGTCTAAGGGTCTTCATCTTCTCTTTTAAAACCAAATAGCGTTCACCTTCCTTTGGAATATTCAAAAAATTTGATAGTTTTTGCTCACTAATCTCTATATGCTTCCCTTTAACAGTTCCTTCCAAATGAAATGCGCCCAACGACATATTTTCAAAGAATTGTTGGACTAAGTTAGGATATGTAGGAACATTCAATAGACAAAAATTCTTCCAACCCTATTTCTCTATCCAATCCCCAATATGCAACTGTTCTTGCTCCAAGAAGCTAAAATCAATGCACCTACCCGGGGTTACCTGATGATTTCCCATAAGAATCACTTGTCAAGGTGCTTGAGGCTCTTGTTCTTGCTCAATAGGCTGTTCCTTTTCCAGATTTGAGGTGTCTAAGCACCTTTTGGTTATCCTTTCTTCCACGACTGTCCGACCACCTGCAAGGGTTTCTTGGCAACGGCTTTGTGAGGTGCCATCTAGCTCAGATTAAGAGATTGGAGGGGTTTGAGAGTGTTTTTGGAAGTTTTCCCAGGATGGAATGTAGAGTCGGCTAAGTGGAAACGACCAAAACTTAAAAAACACAATGAAACCAAAACATGGAAACCCTATTAAAAATGTTCGGCCCGACCTTCGAGTCGGCTCGCTGAGCACCCTGTTGACTCGAGTCGGGAAGAGCCAAAAAGCAATCTAAAAGTCAAAAAGGTCAAAATCAGTTTCTATAGGTTTCTAGACATATAAATAGGTTGTCCTATGCTCTAGAGAAAAATTTAAAATATCTCGATAATTTTTCCTTATTTTTCAAAAATTAGGTCAAAAAGTGTTCAGAATGGGTCACATAGCCCTACTTCACCTCTAATTTTCATAAATCTATCTAGACTAAGTGGTTTAGTAAAAATGTCTGTAAGTTGATCTTCAGTGGATACAAATTCTAGCTCAACAACATTATTTAAAACATGATCACGAATAAAATGATGTCAAATTTCAATGTGCTTAGTTCGTAAGTGCTGAATTGGATTTTTGGATAAATTAATAGCACTAGTATTGTCACATTTGATAGGAATTTTAGATTGGACAATACCATAATCTTTTAGTTGTTGCTTGATCCACAACACTTGAGCACAACAGCTCCCAGAAACCACATATTCTGCCTCAGCAATAAATAGTGCTACAGAGTTCTGTTTGCGGCAGTGCCAAGAGATCAAGTTAACACCTAGAAATTGATAAGTGCCACTTGTGCTTTTTCTATCTATTTTACATCCTCCATAATCAGCATCATAATAACTAATTAATTTCAATGATATATGCTTAGAATACCATAAACCTACATTACATGTGCCTTTCAGATATTTAATGATTCTTTTAACAGCTATGATGTGTGACTTTTAGGATTAGATTGAAAATGTGCACACATACAAACACTAAATAATATATTAGGTCTACTAGCTGTCAAATAAAGTAATAAAACGATCATACCTTGGTACAGCTTTTGATCAACATTTGTGCCATTTCATCTTTAACAAATCTACATGCAGAACTCATGGGTGTTCCATTTTCTTTGCTTGATTCCATGCCAAATTTTTTGATAATCTCGTTGATGTACTTGGCCTAATTGATTAGGATACCTTCTTTAGTTTGTTTGATTTGAAGTCCAAGAAAGTAACTCAGCTCACCCATCAAGCTCATTTCGAATTCTCCTTGCATTATCTTAGCAAAATCTTAACACAAAGATTCATCAGTAGATCCAAAGATAATATTATCAACATATTTTGAACAACTAAAATATCATTATTCTTTCTTTGAATAAATAGTGTGGTGTCAACACTACCTCTTACAAAATCATTTGCAATTAAAAACTTACTTAGTCTATCATACCAGGCTCTAGGTGTCTGTTTCAGACCATACAAAGCTTTATTCATTTTGAAAACGTGATTTAGAAAAGTGTGATCAATGAAACATGGTGGTTGCTCAATAAAAACTTTTTCAGATAAAAAACCATTCAAAAATGCACTCTTTATGTCCATTTGAAATAATTTAAAGTTCATAAAATATGCATAAGCTAGTAGCAATCTAATGGCTTCTAATCTAGCTACCGGCGCATAAGTTTCATCAAAATCTATTCTCTCTTCTTGATTATATCCTTGTGCAACCAGTCTAGCCTTATTTCTAATTACATTTTCATCTTCATCTAATTTATTTCTGTAAACCCACCTAGTACCTATAATAGGATAGTCATTAGGTCTTTCTACTAGGGTCCAAAATATATTTCTCCTAAATTGGTTTAATTCATCATGCATTGCTAACATCCAATTAGGATCGATTTTAGCTTCTTCTATATTGTGTGGTTCTACATGTGAAACAAAAGCAATGAAATCATGTGCATCTCTATGTGCAGATCTAGTTTTAACACATTGAGATGTATCTCCTATAATTAATTCTTTAGGATGTGATTGTAGATACCTCCATTCCTTGGGGATATCATCATGATTTTTGCTTACCTCTTCTTCATGTGGTTCACTTGATTGTTTGTCTTTGAGAGTCAAGTCTTTCAGTCCATGTTCTAAAGCACCTATATCATCATCAGCAAAATCTTCTTTTTAGAAGATGTAATATCAGATTCATTGAAAATAACATATACAGATTCTTCAATAGTTAAAGTTCTTTTATTGAAAACATGATAGGCTTTACTATTTAAAGATATCCAAGAAAAATAGCCTCATCAAATTTTGCATTGAATTACCAAGATTATCTTTTCCATTTTTAAGAACAAAATATTTGCATCCGGAAACATGAAAATACTTAATATTTGGTTTCTATTGTTCCAAAGTTCATAGGGGTTTTTTTTGATAATAGGTCTAATTAAAACTCTGTTTAAAATATAGCATGCGGTATTAACAGCTTCTGTCCAAAAGTATTTTAGAAGATTTCCTTCACAAAACATTGTTCTGGACATCTCTTCCAAAGTACGATTCTTTCTCTCTACAACATCATTTTGCTATGGAGCTCTAGCTGTAGAAAAGTTATGATCAATACCGTGCTTTGTGCAAAAGTGATCAAAATACTGATTTTCAAATTCTGTGCCATGATCACTATGAATTAAAATAACAGATAAATTTTTCAAATTTGTAATTCTTTTATAAAACTTTTTGAATACATTAAAAGTTTCATCTTTATGTGTAATAAACAAAACCCATGTGTATCTTGAAAAGTCATCTACAATCACAAGGCCATATTTCATATCACTTAGGCTAGTAGTCCTAGTAGGTCCAAATAAGTTCATGTGAAGTAGCTCTAAGGGTCTAGTTGTAGAAACAATGTTTTTAGATTTAAAACTCCCCTCACTTGTTTTCCTAACTGACAAGCATCGCAAATATAATCAAAATTGACTTTGAATTTTGGCAAACCTTTAACTAAGTTCTTTGAAATAAGTTTAGCTATAGTGTCCATACTATCATGACCAAGTCGCCTATGCCATAGTAAACTTGATTCCTTGCTCTTATCATTCATTGCTACAAACTTGTGTTGCTTGATATAGCTACATCATTAAGATCTACTACATAAATGTTACCAAGTCTGTGTCCAATGAATTTAGTACTAGAGTCAAGTTGATCAACTACTATACACATTGATAACTTGAAGAAAATATTAAAACCAATGTCACATAGCTGACTAATACTCAAAAGATTATGCTTTAATTTCTCTACAAGTAACACATTTTCAATAAAAGTAGGAATAATTTTAATTTTACCAATACCGATTATCCTTCCCTTTCGATTGTTACCAAATGTTACCATTCCACCATCCTTCTGTTCTAGGGTGAAGAATTGATCAATGTTACCTATCATGTGTCTTGAACAGCCATTGTCCAGATACCATTTTTTCTTTATATTGTGGGTACAAGACATCCCCTCAAAATAATCATATAACAAATTTAGGTACCTAAGCTTTCTTGGATCCTTGCAAGTTAGTGGAAATGGTTACTTTTGGAATCCAAACTTTTTAATTTTTTTTTGTCATTATGTTTCAAATGACACTCAAATGCTTTATGACCAAAGTTATTGCAAGAATAACATACAATCCTTGATTTTGAATAATAAGCTTGAGATGATGCAAATTTAGGTCTAACTTGTTTTGAACTAATAAACTTAGGAGCATATGAAGTAGATGCAAAAAATTATTTGAAATAGACCTTTATAACCAATTCCAAATTTATTATTTATTTCTCTTTGATCTTTCAAAATTAATTCAAGTTTATTAGAGCTTAAGGTTAGTTTTCAACCAAGGGTTTGAGTTTTTGAACTTCCTTCTTTAAATCATCATTTTCATTTTCAAATCTTTGTTTTTCTCAAAAAGCTCTTCTTTTTCAAATTGAACAGTCTTAAGTCTTTCACAAACTAAATTTAATTCTCTTTGCAAGATTTTGTTCTTTCACCAAATTCATTTTTATCCTTTTCAAAATATCACATTAATTTTTCAAAGTTTTCATTTTCAAACCGGCCTTTTGTATTCTACAATAGTTCACAAAAAGCATTATGCAATTCATCATAAGTGAATTCCAAATTGGGTTCATATGTATTTACCTCATCCTCCAAACCTATAAGATAGATTTGTATAGTTTTTGTTGTCTCTTCATCCTCTCCAGTGGATGTAGATTCATCACTGTCGCTCCGGCTGCAAGCATTGCCTTCTTCTTCTTTTTGGTGAACATCTTTTTCTTTGCTTCAAGATAATCAGGATGGATGTGTCCCGGCTTCTTGCATCCATAGCAAATTGGAACTTGATCCTTATCTTTATCTTTCTCTTTCTCTATCTTTTCTCTCTCTCCCAAAATCTCCTTTTCTGAATTGCTTTCTCCATCTGTTTGATTTTTTTTGGCCCATAAACCTTTTGAATTTTCTCATGACAAGAGCAATTTCATCATTTCCTAGATCATCATCATCTGATGAATCTGATTCTTCATTCTTATCTTCTTCTATAGCTTTAAATGTAATGGCTTTCTTTCTTTTGATATCTTCCTCAGTTCTTTGTTGCATAGCCAATTCATGCGTAATCAGTGATCCAAGCAGTTCATCCAGTAGCAAAGTATTTAGGTCCTTTGCCTCTTGAATTGCTGTCACTTTGGCTTCCCACTTATATGGCAAAGATCTTAAAACCTTTAGGACAAGATCAACATTAGAGTAAATTCTACCAAGACTTTTGAGATCATTTATAATATCAATAAAGTGAGTATACATTGTGATATAGTCTCACTAGGATCCATTTTAAATAGCTCATAATTATACACAAGAAGATTGATTTTTGATATTTTAACTTGTGATGTGCCTTCATGTGTGATTTCTAGCATGTCCCAATTTTTTAGCATAATTGCAAGTTGAAATTATGTTAAACTCATTTGGATCTAAAATACAATACAATAAGTTCATTGCTTTGGCATTCAGCTCAGCTAATTTCATATCATTCTAGTCCCAATCCTCTTCTGATTTGGGAACCTCTACATCATTAACTCTAATTATGGGTGTGTGAGGTCCCTTCAGGATAATCTTCCATAAATAAAAATCTATGGCTTGAATGTATATTTTCATTCTTCCTCCCAATAAGTGTAATTGATTCTGGTGAAAAGTGGAGGTCTATTTATGGATTGACCTTTGGCCAATGAAGTGCTCATGGTATGTGCCATATTCTTAACTCTAAGTAACTTTCGGAGACTCTGCTCTGATACCACTTGTTGTCCAGGTGGCTTTCCAAGAGGGGGGTGAATTGGGATTAAAAACTTTTCACAATTATGTACACTTTCAAATTCTTTTTTTGTAGTGCAATATGCAATGCGGAAGTAATTAAGTAAAAGCAATAAAGTAATAAGAACACAACTACAAATACAAAGAAGTTTAGAGTGGTTCGGAGCAACTGGCTCCTACGTCCACTACCCAAGCATACTTGAGGATTCCCATTATATCCCCCAAAGCTGGAATACAGTCAAATTGTTTTACCAGGCTCACAATCCAAACCTATACACGTTGGTTTTACCGAGATCACCAAAGAAACTCTAACTCCCTTTGGTTTTAAATGGGATCACCAAAGAAAACCCAAACACTTGGTTTTATACAAGGATCACCAAGAACCCAACTTAGGTTTTATAAGGTTCACCTAAAAACCTTCAACCTTCTCTTAAGACACAGTCCCTTGCTGTTCTTAGAGAGAAAACAATGATAGAGAAATGATAAACAAGCAACTACAACAAACCAAGTTTGTTTAGGTTTTGCCGATGTAGATCAAGATGAAGCCTAGCTTAGAATGCTCTTTAATACTCTTCAAGCTACTTCTTTCCTTCTTCAATGAGTGGATTCAATGATGGAGTAGAGTTATTGAAGCTTTGAATTCTATCTTGAAGGCTCTTTTGAGGTAGGTAGGTGAAAGGACTTGAAAGCTCTTCAATATCTCAAGATAATACCTCAATAATGCTTTAATAATTTTTAATCTTTCAAAAACAATCCCTTTTATAGTTTTCCAAGAGATATGGCTGTTATAGGCCTAGGGATTTGTAAAAGAGCTATTGGAGATGAATTGAGGTTCAAAAATCAACTTCAGTAACTAACCGTTGGAGTGCAGAAAATGGCTCCATGAGTCGGCTCAAGGTCCACGAGTTGGCTCGAAGTCTCAGATAGCTCAAAATGAAATTCTGTAGGAGTCGGCTCTTGCCTTCAACCAAGTCAAAATGATGAACACCTAGAGTCGGCTCTTCAGGGCAAAGTCGGCTCGAGTTCTCATACCTTCAAAATTCATAACTCTGGACGCGTCGGCTCTTGGGGAAGGAGTCAGCTCGAGATCTCAGGCTTCAGAAAAATGCTTTCTTCCATGAGTCGGCTCTTGGGATAGGAGTCGGCTCTTGATGCTGAAACATTGAAACTTTCTCCGTGCCGTGCCACAAAGAGTCAGCTCTTGCAAATCTTTAAAAAATGCTTCAAGCTTCTCCAAAACTCTTCAACATTGAATCAAATAGAAGCTAATCTACATACCTTTAATTTTTACAATTTTCAGCCCATTTTATAAGATTACAAGATTAATAAAACTAGGGCTTTTACAAGTTCAAGTTCATAAAACTTTATACAAAATTGCATTACCCTTAAATCAGTTTGAAAACTATTTTAAACTGAAGATAACCAATTTCCTGTAAAACCTCTTAAACAATTTGAAAGAGTTAGTATTAAATACATGCTCCAATGTTTTGTGATCATCAAAATCATTTTAGGGGTCAACACTTTCCTAAGTTGCTCTTATGTGATCGATGCAAGTGATTTGTAGATTGAGCAATCGATCCACGATAGACTGGTCACTTTAAGAATAGTGCTGGGCATAATTCAAGTTGATTTTTGGGTTGATTTTGAACCCAAATTGATCAAAAATCTGGTCTGGATTTGGGTCACCTTTGAACCTTCATTTAGAATCTATTTGGAGTTTGATGTGAGTCCTATTTGACCCTTTATGATGTGCATATCGAGCTCTTTGTATTGATGATCAGCTTTCTTAGAAAAGATAAATAAAAGTATCAATTCTTAAATACTAAAGATCAATTAGTGTGCAAATTTACACTTTAATCAATATATTTATAGAACTCATCAACCATGTGATCAAGTTCCTCAAGCAAAAGTCACGATAGGATGCAGGTCATGGAAACTTGTCAAACCCTAAGCATCTATCATATATTAGACTTAATTAGCTTGAGTCCAATCATGATTCCTATGAAATACATTTTCATTATTATACCACTATGGCCATAGATTTAAGGACTTAGCTTATAGTTGCATAGGACTATACCTTAACCATCAAGGTTGATAGTTCCCTATAAATGCACTCCCTACTTCTACAGTGAACTTACTACAGCCAACGAATACTACAAGGTCTCGAATGACTAGGGACCAAGTTTGTGCTATTAAATTACAGCAACCCCATTATGAATAGCTGAGGCAAGGAACTACTTACACACTACAGTATCAAGAAGTCACTAACGAGTGAGTAGTCATCCATGTAATTTCTCATTATTTGGTCATGCTCAGTACCATTGATCTATATCAACCACTTGCATTCTCGCTTAAATATCCCCACACTATAAACTCAAGACTCGTATACTCTAAAGGAAAGCAATCATTGTATTAGTCTTGATGAATCAATCACTGTTTCCATGATAATTTAATGATTGGGAGTATTTAGGAGTTAACCTATAATGGCATCTATCTCAAATTCTCAACTCTTGAGAATATATATCATTATTCATTAACTCCATGGATAATTCATAGATACATCATATATGCATGGAAAAGAAAAATATTTAATTTTATTGATTTTAATAAATTAAGTATAAAAATATACTAGAAAAGATATAATGTATCATGTCAACTAGCTTCTACAATATACATCTAACAATCTTCCACTTGCACTATAGCCAATTGAGCATATAATACATAAGTCCCATCTTCTCACAATGGACTTCAGTCTTCTGCTAGCTTAACTACTTCGTTAATGGATTTGTCATGTTGTTAGTGGAGTCTACTCTTTGTTCCTTGATGTACTTCTTCTTGACATACTCTTCGTCGCTTGATGTGTTTGGACTTCTAATGAGACCTAAGCTCCTTAGCAAGGGCTATGACACAATTGTTATCATAGTACAGAGGGATGGCATCTGATGGCACACTCCAAGCTCTGCAATAAGTTTTTTGTACTAAAAGGCTTCCTTTGCAGCTTCAGACATGGTGATATACTTAGCTTCCATGATAGAATTAGCAATGATAGGTTACTTGGAACTCTTCCATCTAGTAGAACCATAATTATGAAGGAACACACATCCTAATATAGACCTTCTATCATCAGTATTAGACATAAAGTCTGAATCGATTATCCCTCTACCCGTAATTCAGAACTTTCTCTAAAAATCAAGAATAAATTTTTAGTTCTTCTCAAGTACTTAAGGATGTTCTTCACAGTAGTCTAATGCTTTTCGTCTAGATTTGATTGATACCTGCTCGCGACATTCATAGCAAGGGCAATATCAGGTCGAGAATACATGGCATACATGAGGCTTTCAATTCTCAAAGTAAATGGCATCTTGCTCATGCATTGTATCTCTTTAGATGTGCTAGGACACATCTTATTAGAGAGATTGATGCCATGCCTAAGGGATAATAATCCCCTCTTAGATTTCTCCATGCTGAATCTTTTTAGCACTTCTTCTATGTACATTTTCTGTGAAAGGCTAAGCATTTGATTCAGTTTATCTCTTTAGACTTTAATTCCTAAAATGTAAGATGCTTCATTTAGGTCTTTCATGTAAAATTCTTTAGACAGCCAACTTTTAACCAAAGTCAACATGGAAATATCATTCTCAATAAAGAAGATATCATCCATATACAATGCGAGGAATGTCATAGCCCTTCCACTAACCTTCTTATATATACAAGGCTTATCCTCATTCTTGATGAAATCAAATGATCTGATCGCATCATTAAAATGAGTATTTCAGCTCTAAAAAGCTTACTTTAATCTATAAATAGATCTATGCAGCTTGCAAACTTTGTGATCCTCATTACTAGAAGTAAAATCCAAAGACTGCTCTATATAGATATCTTTCTCAAGATATTCATTAAGGAATGTAATTTTTACATCCATCTGCCATATTTCATAATCATGAAATACTATAATGGCAAGTAATATATGAAGGGATTTCAGCATGGCTACTGGAAAAAAAGATATCTTGATAGTCAATACCTTCGCATTGACCATATCTCTTTACCACTAGCCTAGCTTTATAGGTCTTTACCTTATCATTTGCACCTATCTTCCTTTTGTAGATCCATTTACATCCAATAGGTACTATACCCTTAGATGGATCCACTAAAGACCAGCCTGGTTCGAATGCATTAAATCAATTTCTGACTTTAATAGGTACTATACCCTTAGATGGATTCACTAAAGACAAGACCTGGTTCGAATGCATTGAATCAGTTTCTGACTTTATAGTAGTCAACCATTTTTCAGAGTCGAAGTCTGACATTGTCTCATCATAAATCTTAGGATCAACCATTTGATCCTTATCTCTTACAAGAAACATTTCCTTTATGTCCTCTGTAAACATACCTAAATACATTTCAGAAGAATGAAAGACTTTACTAGACCTATGAGATGGTGGAGCAACTATATCTACTGGTTTATTGGGTTCAACTTGATCTCCAGCTGGCCACTCATCAGAGACTTTCTTATCGAGTTTAATTAACCTCCCACCACCACCATCCTAAATACATTATTTCTTTAGAAATGTTGCATGCTGGCTCACAATCATATTGTGATCCTCTAGAAAGTAAAAGCTGTTACCTATGGATTCTTTATAATACCTTATAAAGCAAGCTTTTATAGATCTGGACTCTAATTTGTCTATCTTAATCTCTTGACATAGACTGGACATCTCTAAATCTTGAGATGACCAAGACTTAGGTTGCATTTAGTGCATTGCCAAGTAATCTTGAAAGGTAATGTGGATTGCTAGTAATGTGAATTGCCAACAATATTGATTGCAGGTAATGTGCATTATTGTATTTAGTACATACATGTAATGTTATATAATATAAATCAAATTTTCAAAAACTCCTAAATCAAATCTATATTTTATTTATAAAATATTTTTTATATTTTACCATTTATTAAATATATTTTAAAATATTTTATAGTAAAAATATTTTATATTTATATATAAAATAAATTTTCTATATTTTATATTAAATAATTTATTATAAAAATTTATATATTGAATAGATGATATATTTAATATATTACTGAAATATATTAAATAACACATCAAATTTATATACTATATTATTAAATATAATATAATAATATAATATATATTATAAAACATAAAATATAAAATAGTATATTATATTAATACAATATTAATATAATATGATATGATAGTATAAAATTAAATAAAATTTATTTAATAATAATATAATATAATATATTTATATCATATTGTTGCCCAGGTGGCTACCCAAGAGGGGGGTGATCGAGAATTTAAAAAATTTAAAGCAGATAATGAGCAATTAAAAATTCCTTACAAGTGTTAGGTGCTGTGATGGAATAGTAAATTGCAAAAGCTAAATAAGAATGAAGAAGCACAACACTAATACACAAGATTTATAGTGATTTGGAGCAACCCAGCTCCTACATCCACTACCCAAGTTACCACTTAGGATTTCCACTATATTCACCCTCGAATACAGTAGGATTGTTTTACAAGATCACAATCCAAACCTCTACACTTTGGTTTCAACGGGATCACCAAAGAAAACCCCACACCCTTTGATTTTAAACAGGATCACCAAAGAAACCCAACTTGATTTTCACAGGATCACCAAGAACCTATCTTGGTTTTGCCAGGATCACCAAGGACCCAACACTTGGTTTTACCAGGATCACCAAGAACCCAACTTGGTTTTTATCAAAGGCTCACCAAGAACCTATTTGGTTTTTCAACCGGGCTCACCAATAACCCAAACAATTCATAAATGAATTGAAGTAAATACAACAATAATGACAAACTCTAGTTATCGGATAGTTACCGGTGCAGCTTGTGAGAAGTCCACTTGGATTGCACTTGAATGAGCTTTAATTGCTTCAGTGGCTTCTTTCCAAATTGCTTCAAGCTTCATATCAAAGTTGGTGAAGACTTGAAGACTGACTTGAATGCTCTTGTACTCTCTTCTAGTTGGTAGGTAGGATATTCAATGAAGCTTTCAAAAACTTTGAAGAACTCTCTAAAAAAATTGCTTCAAGGAAGTTCAAATCCTTCAAATATAAGGTCTTCCATCACTCCAAGGCAGTTTGAGATGTTGTAGACCATTGGGACATGACATATGACGTTGGAGTACTTTTTTGTATTCAAAAAGAAATTCTGGAACTAGCCATTATATACCTAAAAGCGATATTCGAGTCGGCTCAGATTCCTTCGAGTCGGCTCGGATCCTTCGAGTCGATAGGTCGAGTTGCCAAATCTTCAGTGCAGTTGGCTCTTTGTCTCAGGGTCCAAAACTTCACTCTGGATGAGTCAGCTCTTGATAGCTCGGGTCGGCTCGGACTTACTTCTTTGAAAATCTTAAACTCGAGGAGTCGGCTCTCTTGAATTTTGGTTAGCTCTTCTTCTCAGGTTCTGAAATCATTACTCTGGAAGAGTCGGCTCATTGCAGTTCGGGTCGGCTCGCTTTCTCAGGTCTTCAAAATTAGGTCTGGCAGAGTTAGCTCTTTAAGGTTCGGGTCGTCTCACCTAGCTGTTCTCAGAAAACTTCAAAAATTGGACTTTGGAGGAGTCAGCTCGGACATATTCTAGTCGACTCGGATTTACTGGAGTCAGCTCAGATTGCTGCATACCAGAATCCTTTATGCGTGCCATGAGGTGGAGTCGGCTCTTCATCATGCTAGGTCAGCTCGAGTGACTTCTTCAGGATTTTTACAATTGAACTTAAAGAAAAACTCTCACCAACACTTTTACATATTTCATGCAAACCAACTCAAAATAATTCTAAGGCACACACACACAAAAGTAACCTTTTACATGATTTTTTCTTAGCCTTTTTATTAGGTTCTTCTTTACAAAATTAGATTACAACACAACTCAAATCAAGAACTAAAGATGTAGGAGTTGAAGTTTGAACAATTAAATCATTATACAAAAACTTGTAAAACACTTGAAGAGTTGTTAGAAATAAATGTACATGCTCCAATGTTTGACTATCATCAAAATCACTTTTGGATCAACAATCTCCCCCTTTTGATGATGACAAAATATTGGGCATGAAAAAGTAAGATAAAACTCTACAATTACTTGTATAACTGTATTGCAAGAAAGTATGAACAAGTAGAAAGAATTGACTTTAATTAGTGTCAAACCATGGAAGGAGAATTAGGGCATAAAGAGGTTATCTCTTCCTTAATAAGATACTCCATGTTTTAACCCACTTTTCATGCAAGTTCAAAGCTCAAAAGTTTTTAAGAGAACTTCAAGTACAGAGCTTTTAAATATCAGAGCTTAAAACATTTAAAGCATTGTGTATCAGAGCATAAAAGATCTTAAAATATTGTATGTCAGAGCTTATAATGTGTCAGAGCAAAAATATTTGAGACATTGTGTATCAGAGCTTACAAGAAATATATTGTGTTTCATGTAATGTATTAGAGCATTAGTGAATAGGTTTTATCCTTTCCAGGTTTATGTATCAGAGCAAAAATACAAACATGAACACATATTATCCTTTTCATGCAATATCTTCATAAATCTCTTCCCCTTTTTATCAATCAATCAAAAAGGTGAAGTTCGAGTGAAGCTCAGATTTTAAAATAGAATGAGAAAGTATTTAAGATTTGTTTGAGATAATTTTACTTTCTCATATTTATCTTGATATTCTAAATAAAATGTATCATAGTTGTATCAAAGACATAGGCACAAGAGTAATTGATAGACAAAATTCAAAATTTTCATTTCATTTCAAAGATGTTCAATACAAAGTAGAAACTTTCATTTCATTTGAAAGAGAATACATCTAGTCACTGTTTATGTCTACCCTAGGGTTTGTATATCGACCCAGAATTTGGATACCCGAAGGCATAGAGGCAATTGGGTCAGGATCTAAGACATAAGGTAGTGGAGTAGTATAGGATCAATGTGGCCTAAAATGAGGAGCTGGTTGTCTGGGATGAACAGACTGACTAGCAAAAGATGAGGTTTGAAGCCTAGGTCTATAGGAAACAAGAGTAAGATCCAGTGGTTGAAGGAGGCACACTCTGAGCAGCTTGAAGGTCTTCAATTTTAGTCATCAGCTTCCACAAAAAACTGTTAATGGTTTTCAATTCAGCTTCAATTTTCTTTGTGTTCTTGGAAACAACCAATTTTTTCATTGAGACTCTTACTACTACAACTTCCTTTTGCATTGAAAGAATTTCAAAGGCTTGGACATTTGCAAAGGCTTCGGCTGATCCTCTTAGCCTTCCTAGTTCACATATGAGAATTTCCAAGTCTTCTATGTAGTTATCCTCCCTTCTTAATCTTTTCTCCATGTCTCCCACACCCTTTTTCATTGAATTTAATTCCTCCCTAAACTCATCAAGACTTTGATCCACTTTAGCTTTCAGATCATTAATCATGGATCCAAAGGAATTAACAAGCTTTCTACAAACTTATTAAGCTGCTCTGTAATATCAACCTGATGAACAATAGAAGGTCCTGGAGTAGTAGCGGGTGCAGTTTTTGGAACAGTAGCAGGAGCAGGAATGTCAGTAGTCTGAGTATAAATAGGTTTACCGGGAGGCATGTTAGACACTGAAACATCAGGAAAAGGAGCATCAAAGGCTGTCTGAACTGGTGACCCTAGCTATGGCTGAGGCACAGGGATCGGAATTGAGATGCCTTCACCAGTTTCCATTTCAGCTTGTTCTTGTACTTCTTCTGGTTCTTCAATCATTGGTGCTTCAAACTTTTTCTTCTAAGTTCCCTCAGATAGCAAGTAACCCATCCTCTATAAGGTTTTAGCTGTATAAGTGTCAGTGTGAAGGATGGTTTTACTGTCTTCTCCTGATAGATCAATGTTTGCATTTTGGAAGAAAAGAGTAAGGACCATCCCATAAGGCAAATATGCCTTCACCTTTCTTACTACCTCTTTCATTTGACTTATCATAATAGCTGGAAGATTAATTTTGTCCCCAAGTATTAGTAGCTCCATAAAACATAGGTCTCGCTCACTCACCTAGTCAAATCTACCTGTCTTGGATAGAAAAATCCTACTAATGAAGCTGTGGAATAACCTCATTTCAATGGATAATGAGCTAGCTTTAAAGATTCCAACTTCATTAACACCAGTCTGCTCTAGTACAGTCTGTAAAGCCCTTGTCATATCCTTTAGGACCAAATATTCATACCTTCAAATGGCATTTCCAGGTAATCCCAAGTATTTCTTCAGATATAATAATTCTTCTCCCTTTGACCAAAGATTCAATGAAATTTTCTCCAAATCTCATGTTCTCATAAAAAGTTCTAACCAAATTTGGGTAAGTTCGGTTGTCCAAAGAACACATATTTCTCCAACCCTGATTTTCAATAAAATCCCCAACAACAAACCCTATTTCCTAAGGCATTCAAATAAAATTTTTCTACCTGTAGTTATAGGCCGCATACCCAAGGAAATTTGTTGGCTTGGAGAGACAGGGCTAGGTTCTTCAGTTGGTTGAGGAGGAATTTGAGAAGAGCTATCTTCACGAAATTTTGTTCTCTTTCCTGAGGAGCTTCCTCAATTTCCCATCGAGATTTCTTCCCCACTGTCCTTTTTGGAGCCATCCCACAAACACATTGAAATCCGAAGTAGTTTTGGAAGAGTGGAGTTTTTGGAAAGTTCCGGAGGGAAAGAGTGTAGAGTCAAGAATAGAAACGGGAATGAAAAATTCTATGGCTCGAACTAAAAAGAGACGGCTCGACATCCGAGCTAGCTCGACCAATAGGTCATCTGCTCGAGTCGGCTCGAGCAAAGGGAGCACAAAAGTGATTTTTGGGCTTCGATCAAAGTCTTTTTAACACAAAAAAGTTTGAGATAAGGAGATCACTTAGATAATTTTTCCTTAAGTTTATAGGGATGTTTCTAGGATGGGTCACATAACCCTAGTTCACATCTAATCATTGCAAATCTATCAAAATTTAAAGGTTTAGTAAAAATATCAGCAAGTTGGTTTTTAGTTGGCATAATTCAAGTACAATATCATTATTCAATACATGATCTCTTATGAAATTGTGCCTAATTTCAATGTGCCTAGTTCTTGAATGTTGAACAGGATTTTTAGTCAAATTTATAGCACTTGTATTATCACATTTGATTGGAGTTTTAGATTGTGTAACACCAAGTCTTCTAGCTGTTGTTTAATCCATAACACTTGAGCATAACAACTACCAGCAGCAATGTACTCTGTCTCAGCAGTGGACAATGCTACGAAGTTTTGCTTCTTATAGTGTCATGAAATTAAATTCAACCCTAGAAATTGACAAGTACCACTAGTGCTCTTTCTATCAATTTTGCAACCAGCATAGTCAGCATCAGAAAAACTAATTAAATTCAAAGATGATTCTTTAGAATACCAAAGACCTAAATTGCTTGTACCTTTTAGATATTTGATAATTCTTTTAATAGCAAGCATGTGTGATTCCTTAGGATTAAATTGAAATATAGCACACACACATACACTATACAAGATATCGGTCTACTGGCTATAAGATATAATAGGGATCCGATCATACCTCTATATAGCTTTTGGTCAACGTTGGATCCACTTTCATCTTTATCAAGCCTGTAGGTAGAACTCATGGGTGTGTTAGCCTCTTTGCTTGTTTCCATGCCAAACTTCTTGATTATCTCTTTGATGTACTTGGCTTGGCTTTTAAAGATTCTTTCATTCATTGTTTGACTTGTAATTTAAGGAAGTAGTTGAGTTCACCCATAAGGCTCATTTCAAACTCACCCTGCATCAACTCAGTAAATTCTCCACAAAAATTTTTATTAGTTGCACCAAATATAATATCATCAACGTAAATTTGTACAACTAACATATCATTCTCTTTGTTCTTAATGAAAAGAGTTTCATTAACATTTCCTCTTTTAAAAACATTTTCAAGTAAAAATTTGCTTAGTCTATCATACCAGCCCTAGGTGCTTGTTTCAAACCATATAAAGCCTTATTCAATTTAAACACATGATTTAAAAAGCATGATTTTCAAACTTGGTGGCTATTCTACAAAAACTTGTTCAGAAATAATCCATTTAGAAAAGCACTTTTGACATCCATTTGAAAAAGTTTAAAATTCATGTAGCAAGCAAATGCAAGAAGTAATCTAATAACCTCAAGTCTTGCTACAAGAGCATATGTTTCATTAAAATCAATGCCCTCCTCTTGATTGTATCCTTTTGCTACCAACCTTACTGTATTTCTCATAACCTTACCATTTTAGTCATCTAGTTTGTTCCTATAGACCCATTTGGTTCCTATGATGGGATGGTCTGTAGGTCTACTAACTAGTGTCCAAACATTATTCCTTTCAAACTAGATCAATTCATCATGCATGGCCATCATCCAGTTTGGATTAGATTCAGCTTCTTCTAAGCTATGTGGTTCAATTTGTGAAATAAAGGCTAGGTAATCATGTGCATCTCTATGTGCTGACCTAGTCCTAACACCATGAGAAGGATCACGAATAATTAAATCTTTAGGATGTAAAGTTACATACCTCCATTCCTTTAGTAAATCAGTATGATCCTTGCTTACCACTTTATTTCCATCTTATATTGGCTTGTCTTGAATGCTTAGTTCTTTCATTTCCTTTTGTAGTGAACTTGCATCATTATCTATGCACTCATCTTTTCTAGATGGTGAGGGGTTAGCTTCATCAAAAATAACATGAATTGACTCTTCGACAATAAGAGTCCTCTTATTAAACACTCTATATGCTTTGCTATGCAATGAATAACCAAGGAATATAGATTCATTAGATTTTGCATCAAACTTTCCTAGGTTATCTTTACCATTATATAACACAAAACATTTACACCCAAAAACATGAAAATAATTAATATTTGGTTTTCTTCCATTTCAAAGCTCATAGGAGGTTTTCTTTGAAATTGGATATATTAAAACTCAGTTAATATGTAATAGGCAGTGTTCACTTCTTCTGCCCAAAAGTATCTTGGAAGATTATATTCACATAACATGGTTTGGGCCATTTCTTCCAAAGTCCTATTCTTTTTCTCTACAACACCATTTTGTTATGATGTTCTAGGAGCAGAGAAGTTATGATCAATGTCGTGCTCAGTGCAATATTCATCAAAAAATTGATTTTGAAATTCAGTTTCGTGATCACTTCTTATAGAAATAACGGAAAGATTTTTCTCATATGAAACCATCCCGTGAAATTTTGAAAAACATCAAAGGTTTCATCTTTATGTGCAATAAATAATATCCATGTAAATCTAGAAAAGTCATCCACAATTACAAGGCCATATTTCATACCTCCTAGGCTTGTGATCCTAGTTGGTCCAAATAAGTCCATGTAAAGTAGCTCAAGGGGTATAGTAGTTGAAATAACATTTTTTGATTTAAAACTCTTCCTAGTTTGTTTGCCTAATTGACAAGCATCACATACATAATCAAGATCAACTTTAAAATGTGGCAAACCTCTAACTAGATTCTTAGAAATTAATTTGGCAATTGTATGCATGCTAGCATGACCTAATCGTCTATGCCAAAGTAAACATAACTCCTTGGTCTTAGCATTCATTGCTACCAGACTAGAACTACTAGTCATGGCTGGATCATTTAGATCTACTACATAGATGTTTTAAAGTCTATGACCAATGAATTTGTTGCTAGAATCAAGAGAGTTAGTTATTATACACATAGATGATTCAAAGATAACCTTGAAGCATTTTCACAAAAGTTGACTAATACTCAATTGATTATGCTTCAACTTATCTACTAGCAGCACATCTTCAATAAAAGTACAGGGGTTATCTTGATCTTACCGATTCTAATTATTCTTCCCTTGCCATTATCATCGAAAGTAACCAATCCTCCTCCTTTCATTTGTAGGGTGATGAACTAAACCTTGTCACCCATCATATGTCTTGAACAGCTACTGTCAAGATACCATCTTTTCTTTAATTTATGGGATGCAAGACAGTCCTGCAAAACAGTCAAGGAGTGATTTTAGGTACCTAAGCTAACTTGGGTCTTTTCGGGTAAGCAAAATTGGTTCCTTTTGGAGCACAAACAGTTCTATACTTCAATGTATCAATTTTGGTATTTTTCAATGAATTGCATTGATAAGATTTATGCCCAAATCTATGACATGCATAATAAACAATTTTATCATTTTTGAACGACGCATGCTTTGAAGCTCTAAAAGATGCAAAAATATATATGTTTGGTTTGAAAGATTTTTGAACATAATTCTTAGGAACATACTTCAAGCCATTTAAAATAGAATTCGATGGAAAAGCTTTTTGAAATTTTGCATTTAAAGCTAAAGCTTTTGAAGATACAAATTTTGTTGCTGAAATTCCTTTAGCATTTAAGGTATTAAATCCAATTCTAGCTTTACTTTTTGAATCTCTTTGTTCTTTCAAAATTAGCTCAAGCTTGTTAGAACTCAAAGTAAGTTTTTCTACTAAAGGCTTAAGCTTTTCAACCTCCTTTTTCAAATCATTATTTTCGGCAACTAAAACTTTGTTTGTCCCATTTAAAATATTTTTCTTATTTTTCGAAGCAATAACATTATCAAAAAAGATATTCAATTCTTTTGCAAAATGTTATTCTTTTAAAAAATCTCATCCTTGTCTTTTAATAAAAGATCATTTTGTTTCTTCAAGGATTTGATTTTAATCCCAGCTTTCTTGAATTCAATAAGCAAATCATGAAATGCAGAATTCAATTCATCATATGTAAATTCAGTTTGAAGCTCAGGGGATGATACCTCATTTTCAAGACCCATCAAACATAAATTCGCAGATTTTATGGTCTCTTCTTCTTCAGTAGATGAGGATGCTTCGCTGTTGCTCCATGTTGCTACCATAGCTTTCTTTTCTTTTTCTTAAACCCCTTTTTCAGCAATGGACAATCCAGTCAAATGTGCCATAGTTTTTTACATTCATAGCAGGTAAGCACTTCTCTTCTTTTTCTTTTTCTTTGTCCTTTTCCTTACTGTATTCTTTGCTCTTATGGAATTTCTTATAATTTCTTTCTTTTCATCTTCCCAAGAACCTTCTGAATCTTTTAACGACAATGGCCACATCTTCATCTTCCATGTCGCTTTCTGTAGAGGAGAATTCTTCTTCCGATTCATCATCTTTTCAAGAATCCATAGCAGCTTTGAAGGCAATAGATTTTTTCTTCTTTGATCATCTTCAGTCCGATGCTGCATGGTCAGTTCATGTGTGATGAGAGATCCTAGCAATTCATCCAATAGTAAGGTGTTCAAATCTTTTGCTTCCTGGATGGCAGTCACTTTTGTATCCCATTTGTTTGGAAGAGATCATAGAATTTTTTGTACAAGATCTGTATTAGAATATACCCTACCAAGACTTTTTAAGCCATTAATAATGTTAGTGAAACGTGAAAACATGGTAGATATTATCTCATTAGGTTCTATTTTGAATAACTCGTAACTATGCACAAGAAGATTAATTTTTAAAGACTTCACTTAAGAAGTTCCTTCATGGGTCACTTCAAGTTTATCCCAAATTTTCTTTATAGAGGAGCAAATGAAAATTTGATTAAACTCATTACTATCTAAAGCACAATATAACAGATTCATTGCTTTGGCATTTAACTCACCCATTTTCATGTCATGTTCGTCCCAATCCTCTTCAGGTTTTGAAACGTCCATTCCATCAATTTTAACCATGGAGATATAAGGACCCTTTAGAATGACCTTCCACAACTGAAAATCAATTGCTTGAACATAAATTTTCATTCTAGCTTTCCAGTATGCATAATTTGTGCCAGTGAAGAGTGGAGGTCTATTGGTTGATTAGCTTTCCACCAAGGACATACTCATTAGATGAGCCATCAATCTTTACTCTTATGTATTCAGAGACACTGCTATGATACCAGTTGGGTTAGGTGCTGTGACAGAATAGTAAATTGCAGAAGCTAAATAAGAATGAAGAAGCATAACACAAACACAAAAGATTTATAGTGGTTCGGAGCAACCCAGCTCCTACGTACCCAAGATTCACTTGAGATTTTCACTATATTCACCCTCGAATACAGTAGGATTGTTTTACAAGATCACAATCCAAAACCTCTACACTTTGGTTTCAATGGGATCACCAAAGAAAACTCCACACCCTTTGATTTTAAACAGGATCACCAAAAAAACCCAACTTGATTTTCACAGGATCACCAAGAACCTATCTTGGTTTTGCCAGGATCACCAAGAACCCAACACTTGGTTTTACCAGGATCACCAAGAACCCAACTTGGTTTTTATCAAAGGCTCATCAAGAACCTATTTGGTTTTTCAACCATGCTCACCAATAACCCAAACAATTCAGAAATGAATTGAAGTAAATGTAACAATAATGACAAACTCTAGTTGTCGGATAGTTGCCGGTGCAGCTTGTGAGAAGTCCACTTGGATTGCACTTGAATGAGTTTTAATTGCTTCATTGGCTTCTTTCCAAATTGCTTCAAGCTTCATATCAGAGTTGGTGAAGACTTGAAGACTAACTTGAATGCTCCTGTGCTCTCTTCTAATTGGTAGGTAGGATATTCAATGAAGCTTTCAAAAACTTTGAAGAACTCTCTAAAAAAATTGCTTCAAGGAAGTTCAAATCCTTCAAATATAAGGTCTTCCATCACTCCAAGGTAGTTTGAGATGTTGTAGACTATTGGGATGTGATGTGACATATGATCATTGGAGCACTTTTTGGCATTCAAAAAAAATTCTGGAACTAGCCATTATGTACCTGAAAGCGATATTCGAGTCGGCTCGGATCCTTCGAGTCGATAGGTCAAGTCACCAAATCTTTAGTGCAGTCGGATCTTGTCTCAGGGTGCAAAACTTCACTCTGGACGAGTCGGCTCTTGATAGCTTGGGTCGGCTCAAATTTACTTCTTTGAAAATCTTGAACTCGAGGAGTTGGCTCTCTTGAACTTTTGTCGGCTTTTCTTCTCAAGTTCTGAAATCATTGCTCTGGAAGAGTCGGCTCGTTGCAGTTTGGGTCGGCTCACTTTCTTAGGTCTTCAAAATTAGGTATAGCAGAGTCGGCTCTTTAAGGTTCGGGTTGGCTTGCCTGGATGTTCTCAGAAAACTTCAAAAACTGGACTCTGGAGGAGTCAGCTCGGTTACCTTCGAGTCAGCTCGGATTGCTGTGCACCAGAATTCTTGATGCGTGCCATGAGGTGGAGTCGGCTCTTCATCATGCTGGGTCGGCTCAAGTGACTTCTTCAGATTTTTACAATTGAACTTAAAGAAAAACTCTCACCAACACTTTTACACATTTCATGAAAACCAATTCAAAATAATTCTAAGGCACACATACACAAAAGTAACCCTTTTACATTATTTTTTTAGCCTTTTTATTGGGTTCTTCTTTACAAAATCAGATTACAACACAACTCAAATCAAAAACTAAAGATGTAGGAGTTGAAGTTTGAACAATTAAATCATCCTACAAAAACTTGTAAAATACTTGAAGAATTGTTATAAATAAATGTGCATGCTCCAATGTTTGGTTATCATCAAAATCACTTATAGGGTCAACACATATTATATTATGACATATGTTATATTATGTTATTATAAATATATTAATAATATATAATATAATATAATAATATATTTAATAAAATTAAATAATTAAATTAAATTATATTTAATATATTATATTAATATATTATATTTAATATATTATAGTATATTATATGATAACATAATATAATAAATAATATTAAATATATTTATAATAACATATATAATATATTTATAATATAATATGATATAAATATATTATATTATATGGAAGGAAAGAGGATGGAAAAAGGGAAGGGTAATTTGGTAATCTAGATTACTTGAAAGATGGTAATCTAAATTACCACCCTTTCCAGAGGTAATCCATATTACCTCTTGGAAGGCATCCGGATTACCAAATAGGATAGATTGCTATCTAGGAAAATGTACTACATACAATAATGTAGTGGGGCTAATTAAATTACTAGTAATCTAAATGGATTGCCTACTACGAAATACAACAATGGTTTCTTACCATGCCATATCTTATATGGTATGATAGGAACGAACCTAAAGGGAACCGTATTTAAAATATAAATTGAAGTTTGCAGGATATGTTTCTAAAGAAAACATAGGTAAGTCAGTGAAGCTCATCATGGACCAGACCATATCTAATAGGATCCTATTTCTCTTTTTAGACATCCCATTGAGTTGAGATGTGCTAGGAGGAGTCCACTATGAGACTATACCATTATCCTCAAGATAACTCAGAAATTCTTCTCTAAGGTATTCCCTTCTTTGATTTGATCAGAGAATCTTAAGAAAATTTTCTATTTGCTTTTCGATTTCATGTCTAAATTTCTTGAACTTTTCAAAGACTTTAGACTTGTGTCTCATAAGAAACACATACCCATATCGTGAGTAATTATCAGTAAAGATAATGAAGTATTGAAAACCATCTCTGACTTATCATCAAATGGCCCACATACATCAGTGTGTACCAGGACAAGTAATTCAGTAGCCCTCTCCTCATGTCCCATAAAGGATAACTTGGTCATTTTTTCTTGAAAGCATGATTCACAAATTGGGTATGACTTAGAATTAATTAAGTCTAAGATTTCATCCTTTTTCCAGTTTGTGATCTTGTCCTCTTTAATGTGACCAAGCCTAAGGTGCGACATATACTTTTAGTTTAGGTCATCTCTAGGTCACTTGTATCATACGGCATTCATTATTTGCTTATTAATGTTTATAGATGCATCGGCATGCAAATGATATAGACTATCAATTAAAAATGCTCTTGTAATTAATTTATTTCTCAAATAAATTGAATAGAAATCTTTATTAAAAATAAATTCATAACCTTCTTGTACTAGTATAAAAATAGAAATTAAATTTTTGCCAGCTATAGGTACATGATAACAGTCTTTCAGAATAAAACTAAATTCTAATGGCAATGATAAAGGGTATGCCCCAAAGGCGACTATAGAAACTCTTGTTCCATTACCGACATGTAAGATTATGTCTCCTTCCCTCAGTGCTTTACTTCCTACTAGACCTTGTGTTAAAGTACAGATGTGAGCACTTAAACCAGAGTCTAATACCCAACTAGAATAGAAGATACCATAAGATTTGATTCAATAACGAGTATGGACATACCTTCTGAAGGTGCATCCACCTTCTATTTCTTCAGGCTCTCCAGGTACAATGGATAGTTTCTCTACTAGTGGCCATCTATGTTATAGTGGAAACACCTTCCTTTGCTTGCAATAGGCTTCTTCTGAGTATCCTTCTTCTTTGGCTTGTTCTCTTTCTTCTACTTCTTCCAAGTATACTTTCTCTTGGATAAAGATGCCTACTCCAGAGTTAGAACAGAGCCCCTTGAACTATTCAAGGTCTTCTCATTGCTTACCAACATGTTGAATAACTCAGCAAAGTATAACTTAGCTTGTTCATATTGTAGTTCATGATGAGCTGAGCAAATGAACTAGTTAGGGATTGAAGGATCAAATCGACTTGCAATTTTCTATGGATTAGAATGCTCAGCTTCTCAAGCTATTCTACATCTTTGATCATTGTCAAATAATAATCATGGACTGACTGCCCTTCGAACATTTTGATATTAAAAAGTTTTTTAGATACCTTAAGTGTGCTGTTCGGCTCTGCTTACCATATAACTCTTGTAGATGAGTAATTATAGCCTGGTAGTTGGCAAATCTCTATGCTGACTCTGCAACTTGTTTGACATCAAAGCTAGCATATATCACTTTACCTTGTTATCATCTTCCATCCATTTTCATGTATTGCCAATTGATGAGCACTAGGATGGTCTATAAGATGGGGGGTCCTAGTCGAGCACATAGCCCAACTTCTTTGAACTCAAAACAATTTTGAGGTTCCTAAACCAGTCTTTATAATTTAGGCCAATAAGTCAGTTGGACTCAAGGATATAGGCTAATGGATTGAAAATGACATAGTTTAGCTACAAGAGTAGAAAATTAAGTTAGATTTTTGTACTCAATTATAAAAATTATTCTATGAACTTTAAGTAACAATTTTGACTCCCATTATTTTCATGAATCTATTACACTTCTCCGTGAAGATGCGAAAACCCCTACACGACCAAGGTTTCTAATGGATGCCATAGTCCCACTAATATATAGTATCTTACAATGCTCAGTTATTAGTAACATACTATACTGATGAGTGGATAACTCTTGTCCAATGTATCTCATGCATGCTATAGTGACTCGGTCTCTATGTCATGAAATCTCATCGTGCCTAGTTATGGACCCAATCTTTAGTTAAGTCAGACATATCATTAATGCTTAGGCAAAGCCATCATTGGGTCCCTTACTGTGCCTGGTTATTGAGCCCAACCCCATTTATACCTAGCAACATTTTATGTTTATAGGGTGGTTGCATCTTTCCGGTGCAATTGAACTACTATAATTGGTCGAGAATAGTCAACACCAGTAAGACACCCTCATACCTACAATGGTGGAAAACCTAAGACATAATATTAATGGAAAAGTTTGGGTTCAGGTCTCATCTAAATTAGTTGGTCTAATCTCATCTCTAACTAATCAGGTTTAGGTCAGCATAGTTTCATGTTTGACAAACCTAGTCGGTATGGGTGAACATGAATAAAAAAGTAACATAATAAAAAAATTAATTGATCAAGTTTGCCATGTAAGTTAGATCAGTGGAAGGGTTATGTCATTTAACTTTTTTCCTTAGACACCAACTGAGTTGGCCAGGTCAAAGTTAGCCCCAATTAATAATCACAATCAATATTGCCTTATACATCAATTGGTTAATAAGTATAAATAGGTCAGCCTAATAATTTGGGCTCAAACCACTGAATCAAATTAAGTCTTAAATTGATCAATTCATATCAAGTATAAATCAATGTGACTAAACTACAACTAAGATTGAAAATCTTTTGACCTAACTCTAATCAATCATTGATTAGCTTCGGTTAATTGTTCAAAACTAAAATAGGGTTTGAACCTAATCTAATCAAAACCCTATAAAGTAGTCTAATCATGAAACATAATTTTAGCACCCACACCATATCCATGAACTGAAAAATTAGAACCTAAAACTGATTTTAGATTATGTTTAATTTTATGGAATTAATGGTTTATAATTATGAATTGATTCTTCGGATCTAAACCTAATTCAAATGTCTCATACATATAATTTTAGATTGAAGTAATTAACCTACATTCTATATAATAATTTTAGATCTAAAACATTGAAAAAAAAAAATCTTATATGTAAATTAGATTTAAAATTTGATCAAAAATATTTTGAAAATGTTTTTCAAAAATAAGTTCGCATTGTAGTAGGATAACATTTACACTATAAGGGATAAACCTTATAGCAGGACATCCTTATAATCACCCTAATGCAAATCTAATTAATTATTTCAGATCTTAACATAAAATGATACATCTGATATATCATGGAATTTAGATTTTAATTTATGGATTTTAAATTTCAAAAATAATTTTAAAAAACAACCAATCATGTGATAGGACAATCTTTATACTATAGGGGATAAAACTATAGTAAGACAACCTTATAATCATCACAAAATTGATTAAATCCAATAAAAAACTTTAAATCTAAAGAGGATTTAAATTTGAATCTAAACATGCAAGTTTATAAACCGTGGCTTTGACACCACTATTGAAAATAGATGAAAGCATGCTGAAATCGGTTCAAGAAATCCAAATCACAAAAGCAATAACTATAAAAAACCTTTTTCATAGATGCATGTAGATTTAAAATTAATTAAATATTTATCTATATTACAAAGTAACATGATTAGTATCATTAAAAAATATATTTGAATTACAAAAAATAAATAAAAGGAAAACTACTTACTAAAGCACAAATTATTTTTCTTCTTCTAATCAGATCCATATCTGGCTGAGACCCTGGGTTTTGTTGAAGCCATAAAAATATGCGCCCTCTACGAGTATCTACATGGGATGATGTTGCCCAGAAATGGAGCCCAAGAGGGGGGGTGTGAATTGGGTCTTTTTGAAAAATTTAACACAATATAGTGAAAGTCAGTGGTGCTTGTGAGCAATATAAAATTTGATGCAAGATGATAGCAATAATTAAAGAGTACGAGAGGAAAAGAGCAATCACACACAAACACAAAATTATAGTGGTTCGGTGAAAACATAGCACCTACATCCACTCCCCAAGCCACCCTTGGGAATTCCACTATAATCCACACCAGATTACAGTTGACTTGTTTTTCACAAGGCTCACAAGTCAAAACCTAAGTTGGTTTTGTTACTTAGGCTTACCAACAAACCTAAATACTTGTTTTCTCTTCGGGCTCACAAGTTAACCGTAGTTGGTTTTAACACTTTGGCTCACCAACAAACACAATAACCTTCTTTCAAGACACCCTTGAAAGCAAGGTCAAATCACAATAAAACAGATATGAAGTTTAAAAGCTACAACAAACTCTCTTCAAGAGTAGATTGGAATCTTTGAAGCCCAAAAGGGTGCTTTGACTTCACTCTTCTTCAAGTTGCCTCTTTTGGAATGTAGGAAGGTTGAGCTAGTAGGCTTTTCAGTGGAATCAATCTAGAAGAGACTTTTGATTTGAAGTTTGGAGAGAATATTGGCTTTATGGCTTTTGAGTGGACTTGAATGCTCTTGAATAGATTTCTCTCTGCTTTCTCTTCTTTTTCTTCACTTCTCTTCTTTTAAAATAAGGTTGGTGGAGATTAAATACACCAAAAACCTTCTAAAAATGATTTGTGACCGTTGGAGCATTGGAAATAGCCGTTTGGAGCTTGAAAACCAACTTCTGCAAGCCAGAAAAAAAAGATCCGTTAGAGCTGTCAGGCTACAAGTGTCGACACTTGGCTGTCAGGTGTCGACACTTGGCTGTCAGGTGTCGATACTTGATTTCTGGGAGTCAACACTTGAACATTCAAGTGTCGACTTGATGCACAGGTGTCGACACTTGACACAAAAATCTTTGAAACAACAAAGTTCTGTATTTTCAAAAATCTCAGGCCTTGAGTCGATACTTGGAACCTAAGTATCGACACTTGGTGTCGACACTTGAATAAAGGTGTCGACACTTGGTGTGCCAAGGATTTTGTCCGTGCCAAATGCTGAAGTTTCGACACTTGACTGTCCAGGTGTCGACACTTGAGACTGAAAAACATCCAGATTCAAGTGTAAATGCCTCGAAATCAAAAATAAAGTTTATGAACACATAAACACATAATAGTTTAAACAATTATAAGCCCTTTTTCAATGAAGAGAATGCCCGGATATGTGAGAATTGCTCCGTGCCATTGCGTGCCATGCACCATAAGTTTTAGGAATTTTGAGGTTCTTTCTTCCTGAAAACTCACAACTTGAAATCCTCGTTAGAATACAATATGCACTCAATGTTTGTTATTTATCAAAATCACTGGGTGGAGCCAACAATCTCCCCCTTTTTGATGATGACAAAACCTTGAGAAAAAGAGACAATATAGTTCAAACTTTAACCATTTAATTGATAAATATGAATTTAGTCATAATAGAGGCAAAACTTTATAGATAGGAGAAAACAATCTCTCCCTTAATTAGATACCTCATTTAGGTAAACTTCAAAATCAATACTTGTTTTCCAAAATCAATACTTGTTCTCCCCTTTTTGTCAATCATAAGAAAGGGGAATAACCTCCCCCTCACAATGAGCATGGATACAAAAAAGAGAGTAGAGAAAACAATATCAGAGCTGAAATTATGCTAATATCAAAGAGTATCAGAGTTAAAATATACCATTATAAAGAGTATCAGAGCCAAAGAATAGTAAACTGAAGCACAAAATTTTCAAGATAACAAGGTATTGAACAAAAACACATATATATAACATAAGTTTTTAGTACAAAAGAGCTGAAACATACATATATCATCAGAGTCAAAATAAGTAACAGACATACAAAATAAGATCTGAGACAGACATCTGTGAGGCTAATCCTCATCAGATGGAACATCAAGACTGAAAGGAGCACTAATCCTAGATCTGGTGGCTAATGCCCTAGGAGGTGCTAAAGCTCTAAGACTCCTGGTACGGCCGGCAGGACCAAATGCAGGTACAACCCTAGAAGATCTAGTAGAAGGAGGTGAAAGACGATCAGCTGGCGTAATAGGATCCGGTGCGAGGTCAACCAATGCAGTAGTAGGAGCAGGTGTAGTAGGAGGATCTCGACTGACCACCTCATAAGCATCGGCTCACCACACATGTCGCTGTCAGTGCCACTACCTCAGTAGCTCTGTCAATATCCTGATCACCGCGTCAGAAAATCAGCATGGTCGCTTGGTGATCGGTCGCCATCATCATCATCGATCATCATCATCATTAGATCGAGCAAGTGCAGGTGCTACAGGAGGTATAAATGATCTCAATAGACTCTCAATGCGGGTAAATCCCTCCTCCATGGATCTACGAATCTCAGCATGCTCCGAGGTAGTTTGTGCTCGTAGAAGCTCGACCTCGCTACGTAGCTGAGTCACCTCACCTCTGATCTGTGAGAACTGTGCTCTGGCATGCTCCTCAAAAGATAATCCGGTAGATGGTGGTGGAGGAGCTGAAGCGTCAGGAGACAGGTGCTCTGCCTGTGTCGATGGTACATCTACTGGAGGAAGAACTGCTGGCTCAGATGGTCCAGCCTCACCCTCTCGAATCTCATCCTCCTCATCTGGCTCCTGGCCAGACTCTCTCCGAACCCATCGACCTCCAACCATCCTGAATCCCATCTGATGTAGTGACCTCTCATCGTACACATCCGTGTGTAGTATCTCTTTGGGGATCTCCCCCTCCAATGATACTCCACAAGCTCTGAAAAGATGGGTCAGTGCCATGCCGTATGGAAAACATTGTCGGTGCTGAGTGGCAGCATCATGCATCTGTGATAGCATCAAGGTGGGTATATCAATCTGTCTCCTCTCGATCAGACTGGTCATCACCATCAGCTCTCTCTCGGTGATGAAATCGAATCTACCAGTCTTCGGTAGAAGGATCCGTGCAGTAATATGGTGCAGCAGGCACATCTCTAGTGATAACTGGTTCGCGGTAACCACTAAATACCGCGAACATCCTCTCGCTCAAGGATGCACCTGAAAGCTGCCTCTCTATCATCAACAAAAATGCACAGACTCCTCTCCGGGTATCTCCCATACTCGGCTCAGCAGCTCATCAGTCAAAGAGATCTGTATACCCCTGATGGATGTCATCCATAAAAGTCGTTGACAGTCCAGTGCACCGTAGAACTCCTCACTAGGTGAGATAGTATCTCTCCTGCATGGTGCAGAAGGGTACTAGTCCTGCATCTATGAGTATCTCCCTAATGCCAAAGTGGTGCCTGTCGAAGCACTATAAATCACTCTCCTCCCTGAAGCTACAGACTTCCCTGCCATCCTCTCTGCAGGGGGGAGCTCGGAGTGGCTGTACTGCTCGGCTGTGCGGGATCAAATCTGGCCTTCGACCTCCTCTCAGTACCCTGACTAGGCCTCGCCCTAACTACAAGTCTCTTCCTAGGACCCATTACAGCCAACTGACCAAGAAGAATGAAGAAGGGTTTAGAACAAAGGACTGGCCATAGGTTGAGATTAGAGTTCAGATAGGTTTCGAAAACCAGAATCAATAAATGACAAAATTTTTAAGCAAAATTTATAAGAAAAAAAATTTTTGTTAGGTAGAACACATTTGAATCTTTGGAAAAATAATTTTTTGTAAGGTCTAAAAATCAAAACCATGGGATTTGGGTTTTAATCACTTAGGTTTTAGCAAATAGGCGAAAATGTTACAAATGTATCACGAAAAACCTTTCTAAGTCATCAATAAATGGATTTAGTATGTTTAAATTAGATGAAAACCCAATTTATTTTGCCCAAAATTGATAAAACAGTGATTTTTGCGAAAAAGGGTTGAAAAATGCCCAAAAGATGAGGAAAATCCGAGAAAAACAAATCTAAAACATTATTCCACAAATGGAGTTTTAGAAATTCACTAAAACACAAAAATCCGGTTAGATTCAAGAAAAATATTCGGAAAACCCAAAACATGGTTGTTTGGTTGAAAAATAATAAAATAAAAATAAAGAAAAATAAAATGAAATTAGAAAGGAGAAATACCTGATTTGTGAAGGATTGAGGGGTGAAAGGATAGATTTGGACAGGGGGACCACTGTTCCAGAAATCAGGAGGGAAGAAGTTTTCAAAAAATCACCGTTCGTTCCGAATAAAAACAGTTCAGATTCGCAAGTGTCGACACTTCGGATTTGTCAAGTGTCGACACTTGGTCAGGTGTCGACACTTGACACTTTCCAAGTGTCGACACTTGGCCAAAAACTTGAGAAAATCCGAAAAAAAATAGGAAAATTTTGACAAATTTTGGGGTTCTAAACAATAGGTTTTGAGCTTTAGGATTTTGGTGAAGATGATACTAAGAGAGTTTAGGAGAAGGGATCAATGACACCTAACTCTCTTCTAATCAGAACCTATCTCATTCAAAGGCTTATCACCTAACTCTCTTCTAATCAGACAGACCTATCCTCATTCAAAGGCTTTGTAACACATCAGCTAACTGATCATTAGTACAAACAAAATCAAGAATTACATTAGAGTTTTGTACATGATCTCTTATGAAATGATGTCTTATTTCAATGTGTTTACTTCTTGAATGTTGCATAGGATTTTTAGATAGGTTGATTGCACTAGTATTGTCACATCTTATGTGTGTCTTAGTTAGTTTAATGCCAAAATCTTTGAGTTGTTGTTTGATCCAGAGGATTTGAGCACAACAGCTCCCAGCTACTATATATTCGGCTTCCGCCATAGATAGAGCAACTGAGTTCTATTTCTTGCTACTCCAGGAGATCAAATTTACTCCAAGAAACTGACAGGTTCCACTAGTACTTTTACGATCAAGTTTACACCCAGCAAAATCAGTATCAGAATAAGTAATTAAATCAAATGAAGAATCTCTAGAGTACCATAAACCAATTTCAATTAAGCCAGATAGATATCTAAGTATGCGTTTAACAGTCAAAAGATGAGACTCTTTAGGATTGGACTGATATCTAGCACACATATAGATACTAAACATGATATCTGGCCTACTGACAGTAAGATATAACAATGAACCAATCATGCCACGATATAATTTTTGGTCTATTGACTTACCTGATTCATCCTTGTCAAGTCTACATGTAGAGCTCATAGGGGTACCTAATGGCTTAGTGTTCTCCATCCCAAACTTCTTGAGTATTTCTCTTGTGTATTTTATTTGGTTGATGAAGATCCCCTCTTTGGCTTGCCTTATCTGAGTCCGAGGAAGAAATTCAGTTCTCCCATCATGCTCATCTCGAACTCACCCTGCATTAAACTTGCAAAATCTTGACAAAGAGATTCATTAGTAGCACCAAATATTATATCATCAACATAGATTTGTACTACTAAGAGATCATCATTCTTTTTTTTTTAAAACAATGTTTTATCTACATTACCTCTAGTAAAATCATTTTTCAGCAAAAAAGATCTTAAACGATCATACCAAGCTCTTGGAGCTTGTTTTAATCCATATAAAGCTTTATGAAGTTTATAAACATGATTTGGAAATTCAGAACTTTCAAAACCAGGGGTTGTTCAACATAAACTTCTTCTTCAATTAATCCATTTAAAAAGCACTTTTAACATCCATCTGATATAGATTAAAATTAATGAAACAAGAAAAAACCAACAATAGCCTAATTGCCTCAAGTCTAGCCATAGGAGCAAAGGTTCATCAAAATCTATCCCTTCCTCCTGATTGTATCCTTTGGCAACTAGTCTAGCTTTATTTCTAATTACTATTCCATTTCATCAAGTTTATTTCGAAAAACCCATTTTGTGCCAATAATTGATGTGTTAGAAGGCATATCCACTAGTGTCCAAACATTGTTCCTTTTAAATGATTAAGTTCATCTTGCATAGCATTTATCCAATTACTATCACATTCAGCTTCCTCAATAGTTTTAGTTCAATTTGAGACACAAAAGCTAAGTAATCACAAATATTTCTAAGAGATGATCGAGTACTTACACCTTTAGATGGATCACCTATAATTAGTTCTTTTGGGTGTCCATGAGCATACCTCCATTCTTTTGGTAAAGGATCAACAGTTGATTTATCTTCATCACCTTGTGCTTGATCTCCGTCAGTGTTTTGATCATCATTCTGTTCCTTGGTAAGTCCTTCATTGTTGTTTATTTTTTCAGTCTTCTTGCTACCTGATTCATCTAAAAGTACATCTTCTTTTCTTGAAGATTTTTGGTTAGTTTTATCAAATACCACATGAATGGATTCTTCAACAACAAGTGTCCTTCTGTTGAAGACCCCGTATGCCTTACTAGATGTGGAGTAGCCTAGAAAGACTCCCTCATCTGATTTGGCATCAAATTTACTTAGATTATCTTTACCATTGTTTAAGATGAAACAACGGCATCCAAAAATATGAAAATAACGATTGAAGGTTTTCTACCCTTCCAAAGCTCATAAGGGGTTTTCTTTAAAATCAGTCGAATTAAAACTCGATTTAAAATATAGCATGCAGTATTTATGGCTTCCGCCCAAAAGTATCTAGGTAAATCATTTTCACAAAGCATGGTGCGTGCCATTTCTTCAAGAGTTCTATTTTTTCTTTCTACTACCCCATTTTGTTAAGGTATCCTAGGTGCAGAAAAATTGTGATGAATTCCATTTTCAATATAGAATTTATTAAAATCAGTATTTCAAATTCAGTTCCATGATCACTTCTTAAAGAAATTACTGAAACACCTTTTTCATTTAAGACTTTTTTGTGAAATTTGATAAATTCAGAAACGTTTCATCTTTATGTGCTAAAAACATGACCCAAGTAAAACGTGAAAAATCATCTACAATGACTAGACCATACTTCTTACCTCCCAAACTAGATGTTCTAGTAGGCCCAAAGAGGTCCATATGAAGCAATTCCAAAGGTCTAGATGTAGAGATTACTCCTTTAGGTTTGAAAGAAGATTTTGTTTGTTTTCCAAGTTGACATGCACTGCAAATCTTATCTTTTTCAAATTGAGTTTAGGCAAATCATTTACTAAATTCTTTTTGCTAAGTTTTGAAATTAAATGCATGCTTGCATGTCCTAGTCTACGATGCCAAAGCCAACTAGTTTCATCGATCTTGGCTTCCATTGCCACTAGACATTGACCTTTCTGAATAGGGAGATCATCAAGATCAACCATATAAATATTGCCATGCCTATGACCGATGAACTTAATGCCATTGTCATCTAGACTAGAAACAATGCACAAAGAAGACTCAAAAACAACTTTAAAATTTTTGTCACAAAATTGACTAATGCTAAGCAAGTTATGTTTTAATCCATCAACATATAAACATTATCAATATAAGAGGTAGGGGTGATATGGATTTTACCAATACCGATAATTTTGCCCTTTCCATTATCACCAAAAGTCACATTGCCACCATTTTGATATGTGAGTGATGAGAACTGCTCCACATCTCCTGTCATATGCCTTGAGCAACCGCTATCAAGGTACCACTTCTTTTCTTGTTGGTTGCAAGGAATACCTGCAATAAAGATCAAGTGGAGACTTTAGGTACCCAAGCCATCTTGGGTCCTTTTTGGTTAGTGGCATTGGTTCCTTTTGGAACCCAAACTTTCTTAGTGTTATTCAATTTTCTTTTGTTGCACACATAAGATTTATGTCCTTAATACCACAAGTATAGCATGTAATGGATGAAGATGCAGGCACAAAGAAATTTTTAAAGAGTTTCTGTTTCTTATGAGTTCTGAATCCTAATCCAGCTTTGTCAAATACTGCTCTTTGGTTATTTAATTGCAAATTTAATTTTTCAGAACTGTAAGTAAATTTTTCAACAACGGTTTTAGTTTTTCGATTTCTTCTTTATATCTTTTGTTTTCTATTAAAATTTCTTCGCTTTGTCTTGACAATTTTTCATTTGAAGGTAAGTTACTTTTTTTTTCAATATATCATTTTCTTTTTCAAGAGCCATAATCTTATCATTTAAGTTTTTATTTTGTATTAGAAGGTATTCATTTTTATTTGAAAGGTTATTGTTTGTTTTAGCTAGTTCCAGATTTTGCTTCTTTAAGTCTTTATGTTTTGACTTTAATCTTTGAAATTCTATGACTAGTTCATCAAAAATTTCATGAAGCTCATCAAAAGATAATTCATTTTCGGTTTCAGAACATACCTCTTCTTGATCGGCCATCAGACAAAAATTGCTACTTCCTGCTGTTCTTCCTCAGAGCTGGAGTCTTCACTTTCACTCCAGGTTGCCATCATGGCCTTCTTTCTTAGCTTTCTTCTACTTTTCTTTAATAAGGGGCAGTCTACCTTGAAATGCCCGGCTTCTTACACTCAAAACATGTGGGCTGCTCCTCCTTCTTTTCTTTTCTTTTTCTTTACTCGGCTCACCTTTCAGAGATTTCTTTTTTGTAATTGAACTTCTTCTTCCTCATAAACCTTCTGAATTTCCTTGCTAATAGCCATTTCATCTTCTTCGTCATCCTCTTCAGAGTCTTCGCTTGAGTCTTCTCTAGTAGTAGATTTGAGCGCGATTGTCTTTTTCTTTTTATCCACCTCTCCGTTCTTCTGTTTGAGGGATAGTTCATAAGTCATCAAGGAACCCAACAGTTGTTCCAGCGGGAGAGTGTTGACATCTTTTGCTTCTTCAATTGCAGTGACCTTTGCATCCCATGAAGCTAGTAGAGACCTGAGAAGCTTATTCACAAGTTCACTGTTAGAAATTATTTTTCCTAAACTTCTCATGCCATTCACAATGTTTGTGAACCTAGTATGCATCTCACTGATAGACTCAGTAGGTTCCATTTTAAACATCTCATATGTGTGAATTAGCATGTTAACCTTGGTGGTCTTCACTTGGTGTGTACCCTCATGGATAACCTCAAGTGTATCCCAAATCTCCTTTGCGGAGAGACAGTTTGATATTCTATTGAACTCACTAGGATCAAGAGAGCAAAATAAAAGGTTCATTGCCGTAGCATTGAGCTCAATTTGCTTAATATCATTCTCATCCCAATCATCTTCCATTTTTGGAGTGAGAATGCCATTAATCATCATTGTAGGCTGATGAGGACCTTTTACTATTGTTCTCCATGAATTATAATCAAGAGCTTGTATAAATATGCGCATGCGTGTCTTCCAGTATGTGTAATTTGTGCCATTAAAAAGTGGGGGTCGGTTTGAAGCTTGACCTTCAACAATACCCATGCCTATTGGGGCTGCCATGATCTTTTACTTAGATTCTTGGACCTACAAGAGAGTACCGGTGCTCTGATACCACTTGTTGCCCAGAAATGGAGCCCAAGAGGTGGGGGTGAATTGGATCTTTTTGAAAAATTTAACACAATATATGAAGGTCAGTGGTGCTTGTGAGAAATAATAAATTTGATGCAAGATAATAGCAATAATTAAAGAGTACGAGAGGAAAAGAGCAATCACACACAAACACAAAATTTATAGTGGTTCGGTGCAAACCTAGCACCTACATCCACTCTTAAGCCACCCTTGGGAATTCTACTATAATCTACACCAGATTACAGTTGACTTGTTTTTCACAAGGCTCACAAGTCAAAACCTAAGTTGGTTTTGTTACTTAGGCTTACCAACAAACCTAAATACTTGTTTTCTCTTCGGGCTCACAAGTTAACCCTAGTTGGTTTTAACACTTTGGCTCACCAACAAACCATAATAACCTTCTTTCAAGACACCCTTGAAAGCAGGTAAAATCATAATAAAATAGATATGAAGTTTAAAAGCTACAACAACTCTCTTCAAGAGTAGATTGAAATCTTTGAAGCCCAAAAGGGTGCTTTGACTTCACTCTTCTTCAAGTTGCCTCTTTTTGGAATGTAGTAAGGTTGAGCTAGTAAGCTTTTCAGTAGAATAAAGCTAGAAGAGACTTTTGATTTGAAGTTTGGAGAGAATATTGGCTTTATGGCTTTTGAGTGGACTTGAATGCTCTTGAATAGACTTCTCTCTTGCTTTCTCTTCTTTTTCTTCACTTCTCTTCTTTTAAAATAAGGTTGGTGGAGATTAAATACACCAAAAACCTTCTAAAAATAGTTTGTGACCGTTGGAGCATTGGAAATAGCCGTTTGGAGCTTGAAAACCAACTTTTGCAAGCCAGAAAAATAGATCCGTTAGAGCTGTCAGGCTGCAAGTGTCGACACTTGGCTGTCAGGTGTCGACACTTGATTTCTGGGAGTCGACACTTGAACATTCAAGTGTCGACACTTGATGCATAGGTGTCGACACTTGACACAAAAATCCTTGAAACAACAAAGTTCTGTATTTTCAAAAATCTCAGGCCTTGAGTCGACACTTGGAACCTAAGTGTCGACACTTGGTGTCGACACTTGAATAAAGGTGTCGACACGAATAAAGTGTCGACACTTGGCGTGCCAAGATTTTTATCCGTGCCAAATGCTGAAGTGTCGACACTTGACTGTCCAGGTGTCGACACTTGAGACTGAAAACATCCAGATTCAAGTGTAAATGCCTCGAAATCAAAAATAAAGTTTATGAACACATAAACACATATTAGTTAAACAATTATAAGCCCTTTTTCAATGAAGAGAATGCCCGGATATGTGAGAATTTCTCTGTGCCATTGCGTGCCATGCACCATAAGTTTTTGAATTTTGAGGTGCTTTCTTCCTGAAAACTCATAACTTGAAATCCTCGTTAGAATACAATATGCACTCAATGTTTTGTTATTCATCAAAATCACTGGATGGAGCCAACAGATGAGCTCTTGATCGAGTCCTCGAGACTTTCAGAGTGTTAGCACCTTTGCAGGATGATAGATGACCTATTTTTGTAATTATTTTGAATATTTTAGTTAATTAATGATGCTAATATCTTAAAAAAACTAATTTCATAATTACTCTAGATTTTTTTATAAAATTAATTATTTTTAAAATAATTTTAAAAAAGATAAAATTAGTATGTATTTATGACAAGTAGATGTTAAACCGTGTGTCAATCTAAGCACAAAAAAAATTTCACATCTATTAAAATAGTTAATAAAAAATTTAATTCAGGTTGCTTCTTCTTGATAGGTACATTAAAGTTAACGAGAACATTTAGAATCCTAAAATTTTAAAAATTTGATAAAATTAAATATTTAAATACTTATCAACATAAATAACCAAGTCAAGAGGACTCAAATAAAATTAAAATTAGAGTTCAATCATGCCTAGATTTAATAAAAATCTAAATCAAGCATAGATTTTGGAGCAGACTGGCTGCTCGATCCACATCGCTCTTCCATGGACCGTCTTCCCCGTTCCAAGCCGTTCGCCTCCCATGCTATCACCTCATCCTTCATGAGAAGCCATCACACCACCACCTGGTCGCTACCACAGTCACCGTCACTTCCTTGTTGCTCATCATTAGTTGAAGAAGTTGCCAAGATCCCGATGCCACTCCTCCTGCTCCACCCACAGCCTCCTTCCCGCCATCGCCCGTCGCCATCCTGAGATGCCAGCATGCCACTATAGGCACACCAATCATTGCTGCCATGTCACCATGCCTGCCACCTTCTTCCCTGAGATGCCACTCCATCTCCCCATCGTCGATCCACCATTGTTGCTGCCTCTCGAGCCGATGCCATTGCCTTGTCTCCCCTGTCCACCTGCCTCCTCTTGAACCGCTATCGCCACCAACCATTCTCACCATTACATAAGCACCGTGTCGCTAGCTGCTCTCCCTATTCCCCTTACCATCACCATCTTGATCCACCTCTCTGCCATTGTCGAAGCCATTGTTCCTCTTAGTCCAGGTGCCTTCTTCTCCTCCATCACCAATCCTGAGATCCCATTTCCATGACAAAAGGGGAGCATCAGGGCAGCGATGTTGAGGTCTTAGGTAGCATAGGTGATGGTAGCAGCAGAAGGATTGATCTAATGGTGGAGAATGGTGTTAACTGGAAGAAGGAAACTACTAGGGCACGATCTCGTGGATAGGGTGATTTCCTTTTATGATCCTTCAATTGTGACAATACCTGACTGGCTAAAGGGCTCCTATGGATGATTCAAGTGCACCATTCGAGCACCCTAGCTCGATCCAAAGGCCTGTGACAAGATTACGATAGATTCGGGCAGTGTTGCGGTGAATTTTAAGGTGGTTGATTAGCATCCAATGGTCTAAAAAGTTTTTGGGATCAACTTCTAATTTAACAAGGATCCGAAGACTACTTTAAAGCAGATTTGATTTGAGATTGGCTCTATGAAAAGGTGAACCATGAAGTAGGGAGGGGGGAACCAATGATTGTCCTTTATTTTATTTAGATCTTACTTCAGGTTTTAAGAAGGAAGAGAAAAGATAGAGAAAGCTTTGGCGATTAACATCATGAGCAGCTAGAAGTTGGTTCTAGAAAAAGTAAAGTTAGTTTTTTTTTTTTAATTTTGTAGTATTTATTTTGATACAATCTTGTAAGCTTTTCTTTGAGTTTAATGAATATCCCTTATTCAAGATTACATGCAAGTTTTTACACTTTATACAGTTGATCTTTAAATAATTTATATATGCAAGAGATGAATCGTTATGGGAGATATGCTCCATGCTCAAACGACATAAATTATCTTAAGGAGTTATTCATATTTTTGGCTAATCTCTTCAAGATCTTTATGATTCGGCTTCGAATAGCTTATACTCTAGGAAGACAGATCGTAATCAGGAGATACGGTCCGTGCTCAAAGTGAGATAAGTTATGGTCAAATCCAATCATAAAATATCTTGGTCGATTATTATTATTGTAATAATTAATAGTACAAAGATTGAAATTAAAAATTGATTTGAAATCATAGGACCTCGCTATCATATCATTTTTCCTAGTTTTATTATTTAGTTATTATTTTTGTATTTTATAAAATATTTTAAGATATAAATTATCAATGATAATTTTTTTATTATTTCTTTGTTAAACAATTATCTTTGATCCCGAGGATATGATCCCTACTCATCCTATCTATAGTAGTGAGTTAGGTTTTATTTTTGACCGCCCTACGATAAGCAATCAAATTTTGGCACCATTGTCGGAGATCTAAATACTAATTTTTTTAAAAAAGTAAAAATTTATTTTGATTTTGAATTTTACTTTTATTTTTATTGCTTTCTTTAATTACTATTGTTTTATTTTAATTACCTTATTCTTTAAATTAATTCTTGTTCTTGTTAGCATAAAGAGAAAAAAAGAAAAAAATAATATATCAAGATTTTCTTTCCTCTTATTCATAACTTAACTCCTAACCTAATTTTAGCTTCCCTATTTAATTAATTATTTTAATAACAAAAAAAAAATACATTTCCATAAAATTTAATTAATTTAAAGAAACAAATAACAAATCTTAAAACTTTTTAACTTTTTTAGACACCTTATTTTATTTGCATTGTATCTCTCATAAAATATCTTAAGGACAAACTTCTAAACAATATAAGATGGGAATTTGATTATTTCTCCTTGGCCCACAAATCACTATCCTATATATAATGCATTGTATCTCTCATAAAATATCTTAAGGACATAAACTTCTAAATAATATAAGATGGGGGTTTGGTTACTTCTCCTTGGCCCACAAATCACTATCCTATATATTGCATCAACCCAAGCCTTTAATTTAAAATTAATTGACATTGATCCCTAGGATATTCGAGCTCATTAGGATAAGGCATCAAGAAGAGTTAGACCATATTAGGATTAACTAGTTAACTGGTATCTAAGAAAGGGGTTTAAGGATGATATAGTCCTGAAGAAAGGTGGTTCTTTAATTAGTTTTATTGACGACCTGGCTAATTTATTTGGTATTTAAAGAAAGCAACGGGATGACCCACACCGATCTTATCCTCGTGTGGCTAGTTAGTTAGTTAGTTGATGAGGGACGACCTGTATTGACACGTAGATCAATCAATTTAAGAGGTTGGATCGTTGGTCATTTAAAAACGATCACTAGGCTAGTTAGTTCAACTTAGAGATAAATCTAATTAATCAAATAAATCCATTTTTTTTTGTATTTTCTTTTTTTTCTCTTTTTTTCATTGTTTTTTTTTTCTTTTTCTCTGATTTAGCTGAAGTTAGCAAAGGGAGGGGCGGCTATGCTTTCACGATCGTGCAAAGGGTTTTAGGTGCTAAGACGAGCATGAGGAATAGAATAGGGGAACGATTGGGAGGGATTCCTGTGGGACTTTCATCAGCGATGACATTGGAATGAAGGTAGTGGCATTGGAAGAGGATGGCACGATCCTGTTCTAGTGACTAATGGCAGGGTGTAGTGAAAAAAGGGTGGCACAGAGGTTGTGGGTGATGGGATTCGACTGAGATGGTATGGGCGGAGGCAGATGCATGAAGGTGTCTGAGAAATGGCATGACTGAGATCGGCATGAGCGGAGAGGATGGCATGGCATAGTCGACGGTGGTAGACATAGGTGGCTGGATTTTTGCCAGCTGATGAGGATGGCGTGAGATCAGTAGTAGACAAAGGTGGAGACGATGACTTCATTACAAAATGGGGGAAAGCATTGATCAGAGATAAGCAATCCCATAGAAGATAGAGTCCTTAAAGGTGAGGTTGATCGGAGGCGAGCAAGCCGCAGAAGATGTCTCAGATGATGGATTGAGACGGGAGGTCGAGAGCACCATCGATGGCTTCAAGGGCTACGATGGCATGTGTTGGTAGTTGGCGGCGACCGTGAGAAAGTGCTAGGCGATTTCGGTATGGGAACTAGTCACCGGAGGTGATAGGGGTAGTGGTGGAGGATGAGGAAAGTGGGGGAGGCACATTGTCTCTATTTGATGGTTGATGGTGGCATGGGAAGGTACTCATTCTGGTGGTGGGAAGTTGAAATAGGGGAGGCAATTTGTCTGGGTGGAGTTGGCTCGATGGTGGCGGGAGAAATTTGGGGTCTCAGGGAAACTTTGATTTTAGGTTATCATAGAGGAGATAACAAGATGAAGAGAGAGAGGGACAGAGGAGATAGAGAGAAGAACAAGAAGGAAAGTCTAGGGAAAAGAAGAACCAGGAGAGAGAGGAAGAGAGGAAGAGAGGAGAAGTAATCGGGAGAAAGAAGAATACTCAAAAATTTTTATTCAAATATCAATATTCTTCAAGAGGCTTACAGCCTTTTAAATAACTTTAGATTCCAACAACTGAAACAAACTGAGGGATCCCAATAAAAACAAATCCTAAAACAAAATCTAAATAATCGAAACAAATTGAGGGATCTCGATAGAAACAAATCCTAAAACAAACTAATCTCCAAAATAAATATCCTAAAAAAACTTTGATTCAGTTCATTTCCTAAGATTCGTTCAAGAGTCGGAGATAAAATATCCCATACCCCATACACCCATAAACATATCCAAAATTATATCTATCTACATCAAGATTAATGCTGGGTGAAATCCTCATCATTCCTCTAGGAAGGGGACAACTCGACTCTATCGAGTCAAGCTCCATATTGCTGTGAAAGTCTTGGACAATTCCAGGTATTTTCTGACTCCAGCTTCACTCGTTAATGAACCTCTTAACCTAACATAAACTTGGCTCTGATACAAAAACTGATGCAGGATGACTTGGATTGACACACAGATCAATCAATTTAGGAGGTTGGACGTTGGTCATTAATAAATGTCCACTAGGCTAGGTTAGTTCAACTCAGAGATAAATCCAATTAATCAAATAAACCCATTTTTTTGGTATTTTCTAAATCTTTTCCCTCTTTTCTATTATTATTTTTTTCTCTGATTTAGTTGAAGTCGGTAAAGGGAGGGGAGGCTATACTTTCATGATCGTACAAAGGGTTTTAGGTGCTTAGACGAGCATGCGGAACAGAACAGGGGAACGATTTTAAGGGATTTCGATAGGACTTTTATCGACGACAATACCAGAATGAAGGTGGCAGCACAAAGAAGAGGATGGCATGGTCCTATTCCGATGACTGACGGTAGGGCGTGGTGGAAAAAGGGCAGCACGGAGGTTATGGGTGATGGGATTGATTGAGACGGTATGGGCAAAGGCAGATGCATGAAGGTGGATGTGAGAAATGGCACGACTTGGACTGGCACGGGTGGAGAGGATGGCATGGCACAGTCGACGATGGTAGATGTTGGTGGTTGGATTTCTACTAGCCGATAAGGACGGCGATGAGATCGACGGTAGACGAAGGTGGAGGCGACGGCTTCGTTACAAAATGGGGGAAAGTGTCGATCATAGATAAGCAATCCCACGGGAGATGGAGTCCTTAGAGGTGAGGCTGATCAGAGGCAAGCAAGCTGTAGAGATGTCTCAGATGAGGGATTAAGTCGGTAGGTTGAGAGCACCGTCGATGGCTTCGAGGGCTATGATGGCATGAGCTCCGTGTTGGTAGTTGGCAGCGACCATGAGAAAGGGGAAGGCGATTTCGATATGGGAATTGATCACCGAGGTGATAGGGGTAGCGATGGAGGATGAGGAAAGTGGGGAAAGGCATGGTGTCTCTGTTTGATGGTTGATGGTGGCGTGGGACGGTACTCGTTCCAGTGGTGGGAAGTTGAAACAGGGGAGGTGGTTTGTTTGGGTGGAGTTGGCTCGATGGTGGCAGGAGAAATTTGGGGTCTCAGGGAAACTTTGCTTTTAGGTTTGTAGAGAAGAAATAACAAGATGAAGAGAGAAAGGATAGAGGATAAAGAAAGAAGAACAAGAAGGAAAGTCCAGGGAAAAAAGAATCAGGAGAGAGAGGAAGAGAGAAGAGAAGTAATCGGGAGAAAGAAGAATACTCATAAATTTTTATTCAAATGTCGATATCCTTCAAGAGGCTTACAACCTTTTAAAAAACTTTAGATTCCAAACAACAAACAAACTGAGGGATCCCTATAAAAAAATCCTAAAACAAATTCCAAATATCGAAACAAATTGAGGGATCCGGATAAAAACAAATCCTAAAACAAACTAATCTCCGAAATAAACTATCCTAAAAAACTCTGATTCAGTTCATTTCCTAAGATTCATTCATAAGTCAGAGATAAAATATTCCATATCCTATACACCCATAAACATACCTAAAATATATCCATCTGCATCAAGATTAGTACTGGGTGATGTCCTCATCATTAGTTTTTGACTTAGAGGGCTCCAAGGTGGTCTTAGCAGTTATGAGCTATCTAGATATAGGTTAATCCTAGGATAGACAATCTATTGTTTGATAACTTGTTTGCTAATGAAACTTTAACCTAATTAAAACACTCTTCTCTATCATCTATAGATTTAAGACTCTCTAGGTTTTTCATCTTTAGAATTCTCCTCTCATTTATCTCTCATTTCTTTTTCTTCATCTATAATAAAAAAAAAAATATAAAAATATTCCTGCTAAGACAAAACAATGATTTATCAGATACACTGTAAGCCTTATAGGATTATAAGATCACTAAGGGAGAAATGGAATCTAGTGATCGACCTAAAACCTTAAAAGACTATTGGTACCCAAATAGCTCTATCTAAATGGAATCCATTGATTAACCTATAATCTTAAAAAACTATTGGTACTCGAGTAGCTCTATCCAACCAGAATCTAGTGATTGACCTAAAATCCTAAGGGATTATTGGTATCCTAAGAGAGAATGGATTCCAATGTACAACCTAAAACCTTAAAAGACTATTGGTACCCTAGTAGCTCTATCCAAATGGATTCCGGTGTACGATTTAAAACCCTATAGGATTATTGATACTTGACTCTGCCTAGTCATCTATAAATAGATTCCCGACTAACGATTTTTTGAATAGACCTTAACCGATTGACATGCATTCTAAATTTACTAGATTCAAAGATATATACAATTATACAAGGGAGTCAGAAGAAGATATATTTGCAACTTTGATCCATAGGATTGAAGTCCTAAAATGTAAAGGAAACATCTAATTAACCCATGTTCCTGTACGTATAAGCACTGCATGTGATGCACTTCATGTGATGCACCAAATCATGTTATGGAGGGGTGTCCTTACTTGATGCATCCAAACAAAAATAGGTACATACAAGAGAGTGCAGCTAATGATTGATATATAACTGAACCCCATGCACCAACCTATAATCTAGGATGGAAAAATCATCCCAATTTTACATTGTCACAAGATGCAACATTAGGAGCCCATAATTTTGATCAGCCTTACCTAAAATGTACCTATTTTTGTTTGGATGCATCAAGTAAGACACCCCTCCATAACATGATTTGTGGGCAAATATATAACTGAACCCCATGCACCAACCTATAATCTTGGATGGAAAAATCATCCCAATTTTACATTGTCACAAGATGCAACATTAGAAGCCTACAATTTTGATCAGCCTTACTTAAGGTCCAGCCAAACATTAAATAATCAACTAGGTTTAAATCATGAGGAGGGATTCAATCCTCTAGAAAAGTCCTAGAAGCTCTGGCTAAATCACATGCTGACCACAATGCTATATTAAATAGCACCAATGCTATCGTAAATAGCTTCATGCAAACCATGGGCCAATAAAAAACTTCCAACACCTAGGTTATCACCCATTGGGAGATGCAATTGAGTCCATTAGCCATGGCTACGAGTGAATAAAAGCTGCCTAGTCAGTTTGAAAGTGACCCTGAGGGACAATCCCCGTTAGAAGCTTTAATATCCCTATAATTATCCCTGAATAATCGATTATGACTCTCAAAAATGAAATGGTCATAAAGCAACATTGCACAATTAAAAAGACCAACCTAGATAATTCGACAAAGATAAATATATAAAGAAAAATCAGAATAGAGGGATGAACTACTTCATCATCACTCTACTTATCTATAGCCCTATTTCCTAATGACCAAGAATCATCCACTCTTCTTAATGAAAAGGGAGAACAAATAGTTGCAATGATGGAATTAATTGAAACTTTTCAAGAATCACAAATTCAAAATACAATAAAGAATGCTATACAAGATTTTCTCCCATGATTCGTTAAATCTCTGTCTGGCTCACTTTGAGATGGATGATTTTGAAGTAATGGCTATACCATAAAAATGAATGACCTAGTGGAAATACCCTACCTCAATACCACCCTACTTTGGATCAAGAAATATGAGCCACCATGTAACTCCCTAATAGTTCCTTTGTTAGAATCATCTCTTGACCCAAATTGAAGCCACTTCGTGTCACATCCACTGATACCCTATCAGTAATATATAATTAGGAAGCCCAACTCAAACCCCTTATAACACTGGTTGAACCTTTTCCTAAAAAGGAAAGGCACCAAAAGGGATTCTGAAATACTCTCAATATATTGAGTATATTGAGTACGTAGATCTAGGTCCTTTAGAATCCTGACTGGTACTTAAGTTATACCTAAATCTAATTATAAAGAAAGAGTTGTTAGCTATCAGGAAAATAAGCTACTTAATGGTCCCATGCGGTAGTACTCTGAAGTTTATCTCGAATCATGTAAGGAATTACAAACCCATGTCAAGATTCAGGCAGGAACTCGATAAGTAGTCTGAGAGGTCCTATTGAAAATGTTAAACTTAATGCTTGTTGAAAGGCAATCTAGCTTTTGCATTTAAATTCCCTTTTCATTTTTAGTTTATTTATCTTCTTTTCAAGTTTAGGACTAAGTTAGGAGGATAACCTATTTCGCAAGAACTTTAGATGGACTCATCAAAGTCATACTAAATGAAGGACACATCAAGCCTAAAGGAATAATGGATTGTTGGTGCAGGATGGTGATGGAAAATTTTACATAAAGAGATTGGGTAATTAAAGTTAAGCAATAATCCTAAACATAATAGTATGATTCAGCCATAAAGGAGTGATTAAGTGTACTAAAGAAGACTAACAAAGATATAGTTGGCATCCCGTAGTATAAATCACATTCAAGTAAAGAAAATGGACCTTCATGATTGAGAAATCATCTGATTAGGATAAAACTCTATTCAATATTTCAGACCTTAGAGGGAAGGAAGGGATTTTGTACCAACAAGGAACTCAAGAATTTCTTGTAATGAGATCACTCTTCAACACTCGAAGATTGACGACTGGATGAAAAGGCTATCTCTTTCTCGAATATAGAACTTCTTGCTACTAGTTTAGAGGCAAAGAGGACACCATCCTTGACTGGAAGCACCCGAGGGATCATGCAAAACAAAGAACATGAGTGGGCATGGAAGGATTGGGATCAAACAAGGCAAGAAAAAAATGGAGATAAGAAAGGGAAGGAAGAGGCTTGATGGCGATTTCTTGGATATTGGAAGAGCCGGTTGGTGGAGACTTCTTAGAGCTAGAATAATGGTTGGGCCTCACGCCCTTCTCCCTCGTGGAGTGGCAAAGCAGAAAAAAGATTGCAATGGAGGAAAAAAAGAACTTCAAATTTCATTCATTCATAACATGCTTGATTACAAGAGGATCAGGGATATTTATAGACTTCCCTAGCCCTTTCAAATTCAAATTACAAGCTTAAAGAGTGGAGTGAAGAGTGGAGGGATAAGTAGGATTTATGCATGAAGAGTGGAAAGATAAGTGGGGAGTTACAACTTGAATTCAAGTTCAAAACTCTTGGGCATCCAAATGGAGGTGAGGTGGCATCGTAATGTGGCATGGGAGGTGAGGTGGCTTCCCATCTTGGGATGGTGAGGTGGTGCTCCAACTTGGTAAGGTGGTTGGGATGGTTTGCTCCATCCTATCTTGTTGCTTCATGGTCTTGATCTTACCCAATTTGAACCCAAATTGTCTAATTACAAGACCGAGCCATTTACAAGATCAAATTGATCCCAACAAGACTAAATAAGCCTAACAAAACTAAATTGAAATTGAAACTGGAATGGACTCGACTCTAATTATAGGACTCATGCTAAATTTAAAAATAAAGTTGAAGACAAAATTGGAGTCTGGTTTATTCACTTGTAATCCATATAGAGCTTGGGTTGACCTAATTTACTTGGAGCCTCTTTCGTATCCTAGTGCTCGCACCAACTCTCCCGGGTGGGAAGAACTCGACCCTGTCGAGTATAAGTTAACTTGACTTTGGTAATTTCTAGTAGATCTGGGTTGATTTATTGCAGATCCTCTCGAGTGATCCACGAGTCTTCGAAATTTGGTCGACCTTGCTAACGAACCAAGTAGCATTGATAACTTTTATTCCGGGTGGTAATAGCCTGTCATCCAGAATATGCTCAATCATATCTCGCTATTCTGGTAAAGTAGCTGGTGGATACTCAGGGATAGACTCACTCTCAAAAATAGGTTCAGGCCCAAAAGGCTTACTAGGTATCATTATTGGCTCCTTATACTCTACTAGGTCTGAAACATGGAAGGTCGAGCTGATACCTAAATTAGATGGTAACTTAAGCACATTGCATTAGATCCAATTTTTTTTATTATTTTAAATGGACCTGTACCGCAGGCATCCAAGTTTTTCATGGTCTTGGTGGGAGCCATTCAGGTCTATGCCTTATCATGACATAGTCTCTCTCAATGAACTCTTTGACTCTTTGATGGGGATCTCAGAGAGCAGCACTGATCTCGAAGTTGCACTGATCTTGGAGCAGCACTGATCCTAGAGCAGCACCAATCTCGGAGTAGCACAGATTTTAATAAATTAGTTTAGGATTTATCTTTTGCTTGAATTTTGAATTAGGATTTAGTTGGTTAGGATTGAGATATGGATAGGCTTATCTTATCCTATCTTGTGTTTGAATTTGAATCATCTCTATCTTTTTATCCTGTATTCAAATTCAAATGAGGGTTGGACAGATCTATAAATACCACCCTCAGTCCTTTATAAAAAAATATTTTTGAAGAAAAAAATTTGAGTTTTTAGAAGAGTGATTCTTCTTACCTTCACCTTCGGGCATGGGCGTGAGGCCCTAGTTATCCCCCTTCCCAATCTATCTTCTTTATTCCCTCGTGACCTTTGAGATTCATCCTAGCGCCTCCAAGTATCGAGGAGGGTGTAATGCCCTAGAGGTGAGAGGTGTCTTCGTTAGGTTGAGTCCCAAAGTCCATGAGATTCAAATCCCTGTCTTCCATCCCCACTATTCCTTTGCCATCCCCTAAAAAAAAAATCCAAAAAAATAAAAGTAACCTAATCTAGGTGACTTCTAGGCTCACCAACGATCCTACCCCTATCCCCCATCACTCTCTTACATAAATTTGCCATATGCCTAAGGTTTCATTGCTCAATTGAATTTTCTTACTGATTTCCTTATGTAAATCTCTAATATGCTAGGCATATGACTCTGCAGACTCAGAAATTTGTGCATACATGGGTAAAGGAATAAGGTTTATGGGATTATTGGGCTTGTAACCATGGACAATCTCAAATAGAGTTTTTCCAGTGGTCCTATTAACTGAGTTGTTATAAGAAAATTCGGTATGAGATAAAAATAGATCCCAATTTCCCCCACTATCGTCGACTAGGTCTTAACAGGTTTCCTAGACTTCGATTGACAACTTCAGTCTGGCCATCAGTTTATGGATGGTAGGTAGTAAAGAATTTGATTTTGGTTCTTAGCATATGCCAAAGGGTCTTCCAGAAATAGCTAGTGAACCTAACATCTTTATTTGACATAATGGTTTTGGGTAACCTATGCAGCCTAACCACTTTATCTAGAAAAATCCTAGCCACTCTCGAAGCATCATAAGTCTGGGAACAAGGTATGAAGTGTGCCATCTTAGAGAATCGATCAACCATAACATAGATGAAAACATGTTTCCTTATGGTCTTTGGTAACCCTAATACAAAGTCCGTACTAAGATCCTGCCATGGGCAATCAGGGACTGGTAGAGGGGTGTATATGCCAATGTTTAGCTTTTGCTATTTGGCAATAGCACATGTTCGACATCGGGCCACAACTTGGGCTACATTCCTCTTGAGGCCAGGCAAAAGAATTGGTCTTCTACAACTAAAATGGTCTCGTTTCTACCAAAATGGCCAGCTAAACCTCCAACATGAATTTCTCACACTAAGAATTCTCTAATGGATGTTTGAGGGATACATAACTTATTTTCCTTGAAAAGGAATCCATCATGAAGGGCATAGTTACTATACAAGCAAGATGGTCCTTGATGAAGTGATTGATAAATGTCACTAAAGTTGGGACACTTAGGATATCTTCTTTCAGCCTGTCAAACCCTACAACTTCAGTGCTAACCGAGGTCAAAAGTATGGATCGTTGACTAAGGGCATCAGCGACCTGGTTTTCAGTACCAGCACGGTGTTTCAAGATAAATGTATAAGCTTAGATATATTCTACCCATTTCCCGTGCCTAGGGTTCAACTTCTTTTGAGAGTTAAGGAATTGGTGTACTTCATGATCTGAATAAAAGATGAACTCCTGTGATAATAGATAATATCTCCAATATCTTAAGGCTTGAACTACCACATATAATTCCATATCATAAGTTGAATACCTAAGTTTTGCCTCATTTAACTTTTCACTAAAAAATGCTACCGGGTGATTTTCCTGACTCAAGACTCCTCCAATTCCTACTCCAGAGGCATCACAAGCAACCTTAAATACCTTTGAAAAGTCAGGTAATCTTAAAATGGATGCTTGGGTCATTTTTTTTTTGATTTCTAGGAAGGCTCTCTCGATGGCTTTGGTCCATTCAAAGGTTTCCTTCTTAATGCAGTCGGTAATGGATGCAACAATTGAACTAAATCCTCGAATAAATCTCCTATAAAAGGTGGCAAGGCCACGGAAGCTATGCACTTCATGTATACTAGTAGGTATATGCCACTCAACTATGGACTTGACTTTCTCTGGGTAGGCAGATACTCCTTCAGGGGTGACAACAAATCCTAAAAAGATAACTCCATGGATCAAGAATTCACATTTCTTTAGATTGGCATAGAGACTATCTTATTAAGGGCTTGGCAAACTTGTCGAAGATGGTTCAGGTGGTCTTCTTTAGTCCTATTGTAGATAAGAATGTTATCGAAATAGACCATAACAAATTTTCCAATGAATGTTCTTAAGACTTGGGTCATGATCCTCATGAAGGTACTTGGTGTATTGGAAAGACCAAAATGCATCACTACACACTCATACATGCCATCCTTAGTCTTGAAGTCTATTTTCCATTCATCCCCAGGTTTAATTCTTACTTGATAATAGCCACTGTTAAGGTCAATCTTAGAGAAAATAATGGCTCCGACCATCATGTCTAACATGTCATCCAAATAGGGAATATGGAAACGATACTTGGCTATGATCTTATTAATGGCTTGACTATCTACATACATTCTCCATGTGCCATCTTTCTTGGGGGTCAAAAGGGTAGGTACTGCACATGGGCTCAGGCTTTTCCTAATGAATCCCTTTTGGAGAAGATCTCCAACTTGTCGTTGTAACTCAGAATGTTTAGTGGGATTCATCCTATAATATGGAATGTAGCTCCTGGGACCAAATCTATGGTATGCTGAATATCCCTTAAAGGTGGAAGGTAATTAATGAGGTCCTCTAGAAACACATCTTGAAATTCTTTCAAAAATCTTATCACTTCCTGGGGTTGTTCCTTATGGGATTGATCCTGGACTTCCTTGGTAGACAAAATCCAAATAGATGAACCCTCATTAAGCTCTTGTTTTAATTCTTTAGCACTGATCAAATTCATCCCTTGTTTCTTGTCCTTCAGATTACTAGACCCTCCCCTAACGTTGTCCTTAGGTGGTGAAGAATTGATCACAATTTTCTTTCCATTATGGGTGAAGGAACAAGAATTATAACGACCATATAATATAGCATCATGATCATACAATCATGGTTAGCCTAAGATGATACTACTAACTCCCATAGGAAGAACATCACACCAAACCTTCTTTTGGTATGACTGGACCTTGATTATAACTTGGCATCTAAACTTGATGGGAATTGAGGTCAAATTTATCCAAGATACCTTATATCGTTGGGATGGGAACAGTGGGTAAACCTAAGTTTTTACAGCACTGGTTGAAATGGTATTGACACAGCTCTCACTATCTATGATGATCTTGCATACTTTTTTTCCTAATTTAACAAAAGTTTGTAGGATGTTGGTCCTACGCCAATCTTCTTGCTCCTTGGTCTGGGTCAAGATGCATCTAACAACTCCCAAAAGCTCAGATGAGTCAATGATCTCTTCATCTCCTTCATACTTATCAACTAAGTTTACTCCTACTTCATATACCTCTTCCTTATAATATTCTGTGGGTTCAAGGGCTTCCTCTTCCAATTCCCCTATATGTAAAGCCCGGGTAGGGCACTGACTAGCATAGTGGCCAACTTTATGGCACCTAAAATAATGAGCATTACTCTCTCTTTGAATTTCAGGGCTTTTACCTTTGTTATCCTTGCGAGATAGTGGGGTAGTGGGACTGGGTCGATTGGATGGAATTTGACTCAGACATGGCCTATTTCCAGGGGTGCTAATCCTATTTGGTTCAGGTCGACGGATAATGGGTCTTCTTTGAAATCTCTCATAGTCCCTAGCAATTTGGTAGGCTTGGTCTAGATCATGGACTTCTCTCAAAAATAATTCTCTTTGAATTTTTTCATGTAGGCCAGCTCGAAACCTAGACAAGGTTACAGCTTCAGACTTAACCACACCACATCTCATAACAAACTCATCAAATTTGGCAATGTACTCAAACACAGTCTTATTTCCTTGACTTAATCTTTGCCATTGATCTAAAAGTCTTTGTTCATAGGATATGAGCAGATATTTCTTTCTAAGTTTAATCTTCATGTCTCTCCATGTCACTATGGATATGTCTCCTCTCTGGCAACATAAACGCTCAACATTCTTCCAGTATAACCTAGCTTGTCGGACTAACCTAAGTTTGGCAAACTTAAATTTCCTCTCTTCCAACATCTCATACCACTCAAAATACTGGTCCATGTCTCCCTCCCAGTCTATATACACCTTAGGATCTAAGTTTCCATCAAAAGTGGGTGCATCTAGATGAATGTTCCTAGAGCTCTTTCATCCTGGTCAACATAGTCATGGTGTGGCCTTCTTTGGTGAGTATCAAGAGCAGGTTCATGGCATTGGACTCTTGGATGGAGGGGTCCAATCTAGATGCTTGTGGCTCAATAGGGGTCATGCGGGTCTCTTCAAGGGTCCCTATTTTTTTGGATTGGGTGTGAGAGGGTTGGTATAGAGTCCCTGATCTAGTGGTCATACAAAACAAAAGACTTGTTCTAGGGTTGCTAGACCTAGAAGTTTAATGTAGTATGAATTGATTAAGTATAGATCAAGACTACAATTACCCTTTCAACTGGCCAAGTAAGAGGTCGGATTGTGGGAGGCTCTCCCTGCTCTCACAGGGTCCTAATTAAATAACCACAAGTCTGCTTAAGGCATTTGCCATTTGACCCCTAGCCTTAGATACCAATCTTCAGAAGTAAGTGAAGAATTGATTCACACTAGCCCCAACACACTACTTGAGCTTGATTTGTTGGTGTCCCTAGTTCTAATTAGGTTTCTACTCAATTTTATTTAAGGCTTGGGTTCGATGCAAGATGAGGTGGATTATTTTTGGACCAAGAAAAGGTGATGAAATCCTCCCCTTATCTTATGATAGCATTGCCTTTAAGTGATTTAGAATGAATGCAACATCATAACAATCTTAACTAATCAACATAATTTAAAACTAGTTATTCAAAATTTAAATTTCTAATTTTAAATTTAAATTTTAAATTTCAAATTCAAAACTCAAAACTTAAAATTTAAAATTCCAAATTCCAAAATTCCTGGTGGGAAAATTTAAATTTGAAATGTGCTAGAAATTATGGGATGTTCAATGTTCTAACAAGAAAAATCATACAATTCAAGGAATCACTTTGGCAAATTCATGCAATCAATCACACATCAAGCAAGCAATTAGCACATCAAATCTTTAATCTAAGGATCTCTTATCCGGCCATAGCTCATTACTCCCATGGGTTGTGATAGTATACTTTCATATACCCGCTCAAGAGGCGTGAAACCTTAAATTAAAGAATTAAAATGATGCAATAATTTTTGAAATTTCAGATCTGAAATCTATGAAGGTGATTTCAGACCTAGTTTGAACTGGCAAATATTGATGTTGGATGCTAAATTAAGCTAAGATCTGAATAATTATTGAATCAATTTTCAGATCTATGTCCTAATATGCAGAAATCTCAACATATGCAGAAATTTCAGCACTTATGCATGCATGTCCTAATCTACCATGCTCTGATACCAAGATTGGTGCAGATGGTGATGAAAAATTTTATATAAAGAGATTGAGTAATTAAAGTTAAGCAATAACCCTAAACATAATAGCAAGATTCAGCCATAAAGGAGTGATTAAGTGCACTAAAGAAGACTAACAAAGAGATAGTTGGTATCCCGCAGTACAAATCACATTCAAGCAAAGAAAATGGACCTTCGTAATTGAGAAATCATCTGATTAGGATAAAACTCTATTCAATATTTCAGATCTTAGAGGGAAGGAAGGGATTTTGTACCAATAATGAACTCAAGAATTCCTTGTAATGGGATCACTCTTCAACACTCGAAGATTGACGACTGGATGAAAAGGCTATCTCTTCCTCGAATATAGAAACTTCCTGCTACTGGTTTAGAGGCAAAGAGGACACCATCCTTGACTGGAAGCACTTGAGGGATCCTGCAAAACAAAGAACATGAGTGGGTGTGGAAGGATTGGGATCAAACAAAGCAAGAAAAAAATGGAGATAGGAAAGGGAAGGAAAAGGCTTGATGGTGATTTCTTGGATGTTGGAAGAGCCGATTGGCAGAGACTTCTTAGAGCTAGAACAATGGTTAGGCCTCATGCCCTTCTCCCTCATGGAGTGGCAAAGCAAAAAAAAGATTGCAATGGAGGAAAAAAAACTTCAAATTTCATTCATTCATAACATGCTTGATTACAAGAAAATTAGGGGTATTTATAGACTTCCCTAGCCCTTTCAAATTCAAATTACAAGCTTAAAGAGTGGAGGGATAAGTGGGATTTATGCATGAAGAGTGGAAATGTTGCCTAGGTGGCTTACCCAAGAGGGGGGTGAATTGGGTATTTAAAAATTTCTTCAAGTATGTTCTTTTTTGAAATCAGAGTGTGGTGAGTGCAGTGATTAAATGAGTTAGTAGCAGAAGTAAAAGCATAACATAGAAATTCACAACACAAACACAAAGAAAATTATAGTAGTTCGGAGTAACCCAGCTCCTACGTCCACTACCCAAGATACTACTTGGGATTTCCACTATATTCACACACGGAATACATCCGGATTGTTTTCACGGGCTCACAATCCAAAACCCAACTTGGTTTTATCCAGGGCTTACCAAAAACCCAAACTTGGTTTTGTCGGGCTCACCAAAAATCCAAACTTGATTTTGTCCGGGCTCACCAAAAACCCACTACAATGTTAGTTTTAATCGGGATCACTAACAACCCAAAACACTTGGTTTTCAAGGCTCACCAAGAACCTAACAAACTCAAATAAGAGTTAGAGAATACAAAGCAACTTTTTGATAAATCGAAGTTGTCGGATGGTTGCAGTTATAGCACTTGAGAAGCCCTTTGATTGCACTTTGAATCCTCTTCAAGGCTTCTTAACTTCTTCAATAAATGCCTCAAGAAATTATAAGAGTTGGTGAAGACTTGAGTGCTTGCTTTGAATGCTCTTTAGTGTGTACTCTTAAATATTCAATGAAAACTCTTCAATCTCACATTAACTTCTTATCTCTTACTCCAAAAGTGATTCAAATCCCTTAAAAATATTCCCTTTAACTGATTTCAAAAGGTTATAGCCGTTGTAGACTGTTGGGATTCAAAATAGAGCCGTTGGAGATCATTTTGTATTCAAAATAAGAATTCTAGAACTAGCCGTTACTAACCTGAAACTGTCACTCGAGTCAGCTCAGATAGCTCGAGTCAGCTCGGTTCCTCAAGTAGATCAAATTGTCACTTTGGTCGAGTCGGCTTGCCTCGCTGGTTCTTCAGGACTAAGATTTTCAAAACTTTGGATTATTGCAATTCCTACAGCCTGCAAGGCGGGTCCTTGCACGGGGATCTTCACTTCAGTGAATGGAAACACACGTTCTAATATTCTGGTAGCATTATCACCCGTGTTAGATTCCTCGCAGAAGCTCATACGTTTAAAACCTTCCACCGTATGGCTCATATTGAGGAACTGTTCGTAGCTGCCCTCTATAGCCTGAAAGTCAGGCCCCAGATCACCACCACTGTATGGTGCAAAGGCCCACCACATGGTGCACCCAACACCTAAGACAACAAAAACAATGATTCGCGCATACAACTCGATACTCGGCTCTTCAATACTCGAGTCGGCTCGGATGTTTGTCTAAAAAACTGCACTCTGGACGAGTCGGCTCGGATCCCCTTGAGTCAGCTTGAATTCTTAGAACTTCATAATTGGACTCTACCCGAGTCAGCTCTTTTGACTCGAGTCAGCTCGAATGTCTGTGTACCAAAAATAGTATGCTGTGCTAGACTTCGAGTCGGCTCTCCTTCTTTGAGTCAGCCATAGTCCAAAACTTGTCAAACTTGTCCAGACTTTCTTCCGATGGATTCCAAACAACTCAAAGCCATTCCAACTCATTCAAAGATGGAACTTGAGACAATTAAACTTAGAAGTACATAGAAGCAGCCCTCTTACAGGAGTAAACAATTGATTTTTCTAGGGGGCTCTTCTTTACATGAACTTTTAACAAAAAGACTTAACATACTACCATGTTGTAGGAAGTAGGATTGTTCAATGAAATCATCCTACAAAAACTTTGAGAATACTTGAAATAGTGTTAGTAAACAAATACATACTCCAATGTTTGGTTATCATCAAAATCTTTCCAGGGGTCAACAATCTTCCACTTTTTGATGATGACAAAATATTGGGAATGAAAAACTTTGCATATTTTAATAAATATTAGAGTAACTTGTATATGACTATCATATTGAGATGTATTCACATGTATCAACAAGTATCACTTATATATTGAAAGTATCAAGGCTTATCAACAAAGTATCAAGTTTTTTGAAATTGATCCAATATGTATTAGAGTAAATTTTAAATCAAAAGTTGCTTTTGCCTATCATAAATTAAAATCAAGAAAGATGTCAGAGCTTAGAGAAATACCAAGATAGAATGTATCAGAGAAAAACGCAAAATGTATCAGAGCTTATGTATCATAGAATATCAGAGATGAGTTAAACAAATGTCAAATTATAATATCTGGATTATATCAGAGTTATTATAAAAAGCATCAAAGTATTCATAATATATCAGAGCTATTATATTAGCAATTAGAGATCTGAATGAATCAAAATTGAATTTGAGTACTATAGCAAGATATGATCCAATATAAGTGCTAGAGTAAACAAATTTGAACAAAATTCATACTCATTATGCCAATTCATTTATTTTTACACATCAATATGCCAATTCATTTCCATGCACATCAAACACTCCCCCTTTTTATTATAATCAAAAAGGTTTTCAAAAAGCATATTATTTTTAAAAAGTAGGAATAATGATAATTTCACTTTCTCATAGAATTTTTCATGTTGAAGTTCTTCATAAAAATTCAAGTGAAGGTTCTCCCCCTTATTAGGTTAAACATTGAGATCATTCAAGAAAGTAATAAGATGTTGGAATAAGACAATCATCACAATGTACACAATGATTCAGAAAAGAAGACATTTCATTACTTTTGAAAGATAGTTCATTACATCAAAAGGCAATACATTCAAAAGATAAAAAGATACAATCTCAAAGATACAATCTAGTGTTCTTCCTCACTAGAAGAGGAACCTACATCTAGTACAATATCTGAAGTCTTAATTTTTAAGGGTTTAAATCTAAGGTATCTAAATCTAGTTCTAGTAGGGGCCTTAGGTGTCTTAGCTTTCTGTTTACCCCTAGATTTTGGTTTGGCCTTCGATGGAGTAGGTTCTATTTTAACTCTAGAAGGCATAAAAGGGTCAGTAGGTGGTATAAAAGAAATAGGGTCTGGATCAAACAATCCGAGAGGTCCAAAAGGTGGTGGCTGAGCTGGTGGTGATGGTGGTGTGCTGGTGGCTCCTGGAGGTCTGAGCTAAAGAAGCCTCAGCAGTGGATGTAAGCTTGTGTAGATGTAACCAAACAGCTCGAAACTCATCCTTGAGACCTTCCAGCTCTCTCTGCATGCCCTGCATCTTCATAGCCTGCTATGCCCTGAAACTGTCTGTAGCTCCCCTCAGTCTGTCAAAGTCCACATGCAGCTCTATGATAGTAGAATGGATATCCTCCTACTGATATGATCTCCTCTTTACAGCTTCGACCCTGGTCATCAACTGCCCTAGTTGTGTCCTGATGACCTATAGTCAGTGTCGATTGTCTGGCATAGCTCGCCAAACATCGAACTAATGGAGCTCATTAGGACTCTGAGAGATGTCTGATCTGCTAGGCTATAAAGGCTTGTGAAGTTAATGGTGCTGTAATCAAAGGTCCGGGAGCGGGTCCAGTAGAAGGTCCAGGTGGTGTCTTGGAACTGTCTGGCACTCTCTATGTCTGACCCTGCTCATCAAAATCAGCATGTATACCATCATCTCTGGCTGCAGTAGCATCTGTATCACTAGCTAGAAGCTCAGTCTGCTCTCCTCCTCCTCATCATCATCATCAGAAGAACTAGCAACCCTCTGCTTAGATATCCTTTTTGGCCAAATTCCTTCAACTAGATGGTATCCCATCCTATGATGGGATTTAGCCGAAAAGGTGTCTGATGGGGATATCAAAACCCATCCGGGTTTTTCTTTTTTTTATCTCAGATTTTCTTTTTTATTTTTTGATTTTCTTATTCTACCTATTCCACCTATCCCTGCTATTCCCACTTTATTCCTAATTATCCTTGACTATCCCTGACCTATTTCCATCATCTTCAACCTCAAAACCAAGTTACCAGAACTCCCAATTTTTTGCCATTGGTCCCGAATCTACCATGCTCGACCACCGCGACCCCCGACGGTCGTCCATCTCCCCAACCGCCGGAAGCCCTTTTTGCCGCCGTCTCTGGTGATCCCGTAATGCCAACTACCAGCCATGCTGCTGCCTCCCCTAGTGTTGACACCGATGAAGCCTCCCTGCAGCCCCTCTTCCCCGTCCGTCGCCTCCTACTGTTCCACGGGAAGGAGAAGTTTGTGCATGGATCTCAAAGCTAGAGAGTTTGCATAGATCTCAAAGAAAAAAAAATTATATGGATTTCAAAGCAGTCTTAATCCTTCTGCACAGATTTCAGAGTAGGCACCGATCTTGGTGAATTACCTAATTTATTTATTTAAATCTGGATGCATGGACCAGTTAGGAAGTTATTTAAAATAGTTTTAGATTAGGATTAGTTTGATTTTCCATCATATGGGGAGGATTGTGTTTAGTTTTCTACCATGTTTTCAGGCTACAAATAGAGTAGGTTTGGGATGTCACCTTTTATGAGCTGCATGTCTTGTATTCTTTACTTGGGCCCCAAGTTTTGTAAGCCAATATAAAGGCACCTCCTCTCTTGAATAATATGAAGAATATGAATTTTTGAAAAGAGTGTTCTTGGTTTTGTCTCCATTAAGAGTGGGCATGAGACCCGTCTTTCCTTCACCTACAGGTGTCTAGGGGTGTGAGACCCCATTGCCTTCGCTTTCGAGCATCGAGGGGCGTGAGGCTCTAGTTATCTTCTCCATTACCGAGTCCCCTATATGATCTTGGAGCTTTTCCTTCACGACCCCAGGTAGCGATTTGGGTGGGACGCCCTAGGCTCCGCATGTAATGAGATGGGTGGGACGCCCTAGACTGCATGTAGTGGGGTGGGTGAGATGCCCCAAAGGCACGACGTCTCTTCGTGAAGGTAAGTCCCAAGTCCATAGAGTATCCATCCTTCTTTCCCCTACATATTTTTTTTCCGCCTTCTTGACCCTAATCACAGGAGACTTCTCAGCTCTCCAATGATCCTCCTAGCCCCCCCTTTGTCCCGCATCAATTTGGTATTAGAGCAGGAGAGAATTAGGTTGAAAAAAGAAAAGAAAAAAAAGAGAGAGGAAAAAAGGAAGAGAAAAAAAAAATACAACGAGCCTGACTCGATGGAGTCAAGTTTTCCCCACCCCAGGGAATGATGGGGACATCAAAACCTATCCGAGTTTTTCTTTTTTTTATCCCATGTTGGCTCTCCTAGTGATTTTGATAAATTCCAAAACCTTGAGTACATATTGTATACTAATGTTTACTTTTAGCTATGTTTTTAGGAAGCAAGCACCTCAAATTCTCAAAAACTAAGTATCATGGCACGCCATAGCATAAAATATTTTTCGCAACTTAAGACATCTTCTTCATACAAAAAGGGCTTTTACATGTTCAGTTATTGGTTATTTATGTTCCATTTAAGTTTCAAAATTGATGCTTGTGTCTTTGGCTTAATTTATACTTGATTATGAATTTTCAGAACCAAGTGCCGACACCAGGAAGTCAAGTGTCAACACTTCAGCATTTGGCATGTAGAAAAACTTCTTGGCATGCCAAGTGTCGACACCCAGGACTCAAGTGTCGACACCTGAAACTCAAGTGTCGATACTTAACTTCCCAAGTGTTGACTCAAGGCCTAAGATTTTTTGAATTTACAGAACTTGGTCAATGGAGTGTTTTTGTGTCAAGTGTCGACACATCTGAATCAAGTGTCAACACTTGAAAGTTCAAGTGTCGACACCTGAAAGTCAAGTATCGACACATGACAGCCAAGTGTCGACACCTGACAGCCAAGTGTCGACACTCGGGTTCTGACAGGCCTAATGGATCTATTTTTCTGACTTGCAGAAATGTCTTTTCAAGCTCCCAATGGCTAGATTCGATGCTCAAACGGTCACAAACCATTTTTTGGAAGTTTTTCTTTGTATTTAAGCTTCACCAACTTCATTCTAGAGGCATTGAAGTCCATTGAAAGCCAAAAAGCCAAGATTCTCTCAACAACTTCACTTCAAGAGCTATTTGAAGTTTGATTCACTGAAAAAGCTTACAAGCCCATCCTTACATCATTCCAAAAGAAGAGTTTGAAGAATATTCCAAGGAGGAGATAAGACAAAGCATCAACTTGAGCTTCAAAGCTTCTATTCCACTCTTGAAGGGAGTTTGTCTTATTTTTGAAATTGTATATCTGTTTTTATCTTGTGATTTGACCTTACTTTCAAGGGTGTCTTGAAAGAAGTTGTTGTGATTTGTTGGTGAGCCAAGGTGATAAAACCAACTAAGGTTAACTTGTGAGCCCGAAGACAAAACAAGTGTAAAGGTTTGTTGGTGAACCTAGGTAATAAAACCAACATAGGTTTTGACTTGTGAGCCTTTTGAAAAATAAGTCGTATAATCTTGGTTGGATTATAGTAGAATTTCAAGGGTGGCTTGGAAAGTGGATGTAGGTGCTAGGTTTGCACCGAACCACTATAAACTTTGTGTTTGTGTGTGATTGCCTCCTCTCTTTCTTGCTCTTTGTTTATTGCATTCCATTTATTGCTTTCTGTTGCATTTAATCTAGTGCATTGAATTTCATAACTCACAAATACCATAAGGCCTGCACATTATTGCTTTAAATTTTTAAAAGACCTAATTCACCCCCCCTCTTGGGCTTCATTTCTGGGCAACAAGTAGTATCAGAGCGCCGGTACTCTCTTGTAGGTCCAAGGATCTTGAGTAAAAGATCATGGCAGCCCCAATTGGAATGGGTGTTGTTGAAGGTCAAGCTTCAAACCGTCCTTCAATTTTTAATGGCACAAATTACACGTATTGGAAAACACGCATGCACATATTCATTCAAGAAATTGATTATAATCTTTGGAGGACTATCATAAAAGGTTCTCATCAGCCTACTATGTTGGTTAATGGTATTCTCACTCCAAAATGGAAGATGATTGGGATGAAAATGACATTAAGCAAATAGAGCTTAATGCTAAGGTCTATGAATTTGTTATTTTGCTCTCTTGATCCAAGTGAATTCAATAGAATATCTAATTATCTCTCTGCTAAGGAGATTGGGACACACTTGAGGTTATCCATGAGGGTACACACCAATTGAAAACAAATAAGGTTAACATGCTCATTCATACTTACGAAATGTTTAGAATGGAACCTACTGAGTCTATTAGTGAGATGTATACTAGGTTCACAATATTGTAAATGGCATGAGAAGCCTAGGAAAAATTGTTTCTAATGATGAACTTGTAAAAAAACTTCTCAGGTCTTTGCCGGCTTCTTGGGATGCAAAGGTGACAGCTATTGAAGAAGCCAAGGATGTCAACACTCTTCCACTTGAGCAATTGTTGGGCTCACTAATGACTTATGAGCTCTCCCTAAAGCAAAAGAATGTAGAAGTTGACAAAAAGAAGAAAGAAATCGCTTTCAATATACTGCAAGAGAAGAGTCAAGTGATGAATCCGAAGAAGAAGATGAAGATGATGAGACCGCTCTCATGGTAAGAAAGTTCAGAAGGTTCATGAGGAAGAAAAAGTACAACTTCAAGAAGAAACCTCTGAAAGGTAAGCCAAGTAAAGAAAAAGAAAAAGAGAAAGACATGGAGCAGCCCACGTGCTTCGAATGCAAAAAATCGAGCCACTTCAAGGTAGACTGCCCCTTACTTAAGAAAAGTAGGAGAAAACTAAGAAAGAAGGCCATGATGGCAACCTGGAGTGACAGCGAGGACTCCAGCTCTGAGAAAGAACAGTAGGAAGTTGCAAACTTCTGTCTGATGGTGGATCATGATGAGGTACAATCTGAAACTGAGAATGAATTTACATTTGATGAGTTACATAAAGTTTTTGATGAGTTAGTTATAGAATTTTAAAAACTAAAGTCAAACATAAAGATTTGAAAAAGTAAATTTGGATTTAGTCAAAGCAAATAATAAGTTTTCAAATGAAAATGATTATCTACTTCTTCAAAACAAAAAATTAAATGATAAGATTTCTATTCTTGAAAAGGAGAAAGATATTTTGAAAAAGAAAAGCCTTTCATCTTCAAATGAAAATCTTTTAAAACAACACAAAGAAATTTTGGATGAAAACAAAAATATAAAGAAGAAATTGAAAAGTTAAAACCTTTTGTAGATAATTTACATACAGTTTTGAAAATTAAACATGCTTTTGAATAACCAAAGGGCTATTTTTGATAGAGCAGGTTTAGGGTTTAGAACTCAGAAGAAACAAAAACTTTTCAAAAATCTCTTTATGCCTGCATCTTCATCCATTACTTGTTATGCATGTGGTACTATAGGGTATAAATCTTACATGTGCAATAAGAGAAGATTGAGTAATTAGAAGAAAATCTGGGTTCCAAAAGGAACCATTACCACTAACCTGAAGGACCCAAGATAACTTGGGTACCTAAAGTCTCCACTTGATTTTTATTACAGGTATGCCTTGCAACCAATAAGAAAAGAATGTGGTACTTGATAGTGGTTGCTCAAGGCATATGACCAGAGATGTGGAGCAGTTCTCATCACTCGAGTATCAAAATGGTGGCAATGTGACATTTGGTGATAATGGAAAGGGCAAAAGTATTGGTATTGGTAAAGTCCATATCACCCCCTCTACTTACATTGATAATGTATTATATGTTGATGGTTTGAAACATAACTTGCTTAGTATTAGTCAATTTTGCGACAAGGATTTTAAAATATTTTTGAATCTTCTATGTGTATTATTTCTAGTTTAGATGACAATGGCATCAAGTTCATTGATCATAGGCATGATAATATTTATAGGGTTGATCTTGATGATCTTCCTGTTTAAAATGATCAATGCCTAGTGGCAATGGAAGCCAAGATCAATGAAACTAGTTGGCTTTGGCATCGTAGACTATGACATGCTAGTATGCATTTGATTTCAAAACTTAGCAAAAAAAATTTGATAAAAGATTTGCCAAAACTCAGTTTTGAAAAAGACAAGATTTGTAGTGCATGTCGCTTGGAAAACAAACCAAATTCTCCTTCAAACCAAAAAGAGTAATCTCTACATCTAGACCCTTAGAGTTGCTTCACATAGACCTTTTTGGACTGACTAGAATATCTAGTTTGGGAGGTAAGAAGTACGATCTAGTTATTGTAGATGATTTCTCATGATTTACATGGGTCATGTTTTTAGCACACAAAGATGAAATGTTTTCAGAATTCATTAGATTTCATAAACTTGTTTCAAATGAAAAAGGTATTTCAATCATATCTTTGAGAAGTGATCATGGAACCGAATTTGAAAATGCTGATTTTGATAAATTTTGTATTGGAAATGGCGTTTATCATAATTTTTCAGCACCTAGGACATCTCAACAAAATGGGGTGGTAGAAAGGAAAAATAGAACTCTTGAAGAAATGGCATGCACCATGCTTTGTGAAATGACCTACCTAGATATTTTTGGGCGAAAGCCATAAATACTGCATGCTATGTTTTAAATCAAGTTTCAATCCGACCGATTTTAAAGAAAATACCATATGAGCTTTGGAAAGGTAGAAACCTTCAATTCATTATTTTCGTGTTTTTGGATGTCATTGTTTCATCTTAAACAATGGTAAAGACAATTTGAGTAAATTTGATGCCAAGTCAGATGAGGGTGTCTTTCTAGGCTACTCTATATCTAGCAAGGCATACAGGGTCTTCAACAGAAGAACACTTGTTGTTGAAGAATCCATACATGTAGTATTTGATAAGTCTGACCATAAATCTTCTAGAAAAGAAGATGTGCATTCTGATGAAACAAGTACTAAAAGAACTGAAAAAATGAACACAAATGAAGAGCCTGCCAAGGAATAAGAAGCTGATCAAAACAATGAAGGAGATCAAGCACAAGGTGATGAAACACATCTACTGTTGATCTTCTACCAAAAGAATGGAGGTATGCTCATGGACAACCAAAAGAACTAATTATTGGTGATCCATTTAAGGTGTAACTACTCGATCATCCCTTAAAAATATTTGTGATTATCTAGCATTTGTTTCTTAAATTGAACCTAAAACTATTGAGGAAGCTGAAAGTGATAGTAATTGGATAAATGCTATACAAGATGAACTTAACCAATTCAAAAGGAACAATGTTTGGACATTAGTACATAGGCCTTCAAATACTTCAATTATTGGCACAAAATGGGTTTTCAGAAATAAACTTGATGAAAATGGTATTATTACAAGAAATAAGGCTAGACTAGTTACCAAGGGATACAATCAGGAGGAAGGGATCGATTTTGATGAAACCTTTGCTCCTGTGGCAACACTTGAGGCAATTAGGCTATTGTTGGCTTTTGCTTGCTTTATGAATTTTAAATTTTTTCAAATGGATGTTAAAAGTGCCTTTTTGAATGGTTTTATTAAAGAAAAGGTTTATGTTGAACAACCACCTAGTTTTGAAAATTTTGAATTTTCAAATCATGTTTTCAAACTTCATAAAGCTTTGTATGGTTTGAAACAAGCTCCTAGAGCTTGGTATGTTCGTTTAAGTTCTTTCCTGCTCAAAAATGATTTTGCTAGAGTAATGTAGACAAAATTATTTTTGAAGAAAAAGAATGATGATCTCTTAGTAGTGCAAATCTATGTAGATGATATCATATTTGGTGCTACTAACGAATCTTTGTCAAGAATTTGCAAAGTTAATGCAGGGTGAGTTCGAGGTGAGCATGATGGAAGAATTGATTTCTTCCTCGGACTCCAAATAAAGCAAACCAAAGAGGGAATCTTCATCACCAAGCATAATACACAAAACAAATACTCAAGAAGTTTGGGATGGAGAATACCAAGCCTTTAGGTACCCCTATGTCCTCTTCTTGTAGACTTGATAAAGATGAATAAGGTAAATCTATTGACCAAAAACTATATCATGGCATGATCGGTTCATTGCTATATCTTACTGAAAGTAGGCCAGATATCATGTTTAGTATATGTATGTGTGCTAGATATCAGTCTAATCCTAAAGAGTCTCATCTTTGGCTGTTAAACACATACTTAGATATCTATTTGGCTCAATTGAAATTGGTTTGTGGTACTCTAGAAATTCTTCATTTGAATTGATTGCTTATTCTGATGCTGACTTTGCTGGGTGCAAACTTGATCATAAAAGTACTAGTGGAACCTGTCAGTTTCTTGGAGTAAATTTGATCTCTTAGAATAGCAAGAAACAAAATTCAGTTGCTCTATCTACGGTGGAAGCCGAATATATAGCTGTTGGAAGCTGTTGTGCTCAAATCCTTTGGATCAAACAACAACTCGAAGATTTTGTCATTAACTATTAAGACACCCATAAGATGTGACATTAGTGCAATCAATCTAACTAAGAATCCTGTGCAACATTCAAGAAAAAAACATTAAAATAAGACATCATTTCATAAGAGATCATGTACAAAATTCTAATGTGGAACTTGAATTTGTGTGTACTGATGACCAATTAGCTGATGTGTTTACCAAACCTTTGAGTGAAGAGAGATTTTACATGATTAGAAGAGAGTTAAGTATCATTGATCAATTCTCATAGAACTCTCTCAATTTCCATCATATCCAAGTTCTTTTTACCAAAAAATACTTATATTAAGCCCCAAAATGTCTTTAAAAAATTTTTCTAATTTTTTTAAAAAAAGATTTCAAATTTTTTGGGATTTTCTTGGCCAAGTGTCAACACTTGTGTTTGCGAAGTGTCGACACCTAACCAAGTGTCGACACTTGAGAAATCCCAAGTATCGACACGCATAACTTTTTCTATTTTTTAGGGCAGACCGAACGATTTTTATTTTATTTTTTTCCCATCTCTCTCAAGCTTCAGTGGTCCCCCAAGCTCCGCCAACTTCCGAATCAGCCATTTCCCTTTTACCCCAACAAAAAACAAGTATTTCCCCTCTCTTTTTGTTATTTTCAAACTGTGGAAGCTTAGGTTTAGCTTTTCCAACCATTTTAAAGCATTTCAATCAGATTTTCATGAGTTTTCATTCATTTTTGAGACATCTCCATTTAGGAGGAATCAAGCTTCAATGCATTCTTTTGGTTTTCCTTTAAAGTTTTGACCTATTTCTCTCTATTTCCGTCTGTTTTTGGGAAAAATCACTGTTATATTAATTTTTGGCCGAAATTTCCTTGGGTTTTCATGTCAAATTAGGTTTTATAAAATAAGTATTGCATTTTTACTGTTTTGGGAAGAATTCTATGTTTTGTGACATGTTACCCTCATTTCATCCACTTAGTTGTTTAACCTAAAAACCCTAAATTGTTTAACCTAAATCCCACTTGTTTAGCTAAACTTGGTTTACTAAGTCTTAAGAATTATATTTTATACATTTGCATATATCTTTCGCAACCCAAACATACTTTATACATTTTGGATTAAAGTCTTTTAACCTAAATGTGTTTTGTCACGTCTCCACTTTTCGAACTTATTAAAAGCTTTTTACCCTTGATTCTTCGTGTTAAAAGTTTTACAAACCTAAATTCGTTTTTAATCCTAGTTTTTCAAAACTTATGTTAGAATATTTTAAAACTAGAATTTCTAGTTTAGAAAGCATAAGTTTCCTTCAGCCTAACTAGTTCTCAGCCTAGTTAAATCTGTCCCTCCTAGTTGACATTCTTCAGCCTTTCTTGGTCAGTTTGCTGTGATGGGTCCAAGGAAAAGGCTTGCAGTTAGGGAGAGACCTAGTCAGGGTACAGAGAGAAGATTCAAGGCTAGACATGATACTGGGCAGGCTAGCAGTTCAGCGACACCGGTTCCCCCCTGCAGAGAGGATGACAGGGAAGGCAATGGCTTCTGGGAGAAGAGTCGACCCTGGTTTCTTTGATCGGCAACATTTTCTTATCCATCAGGTACTCATAGATGCAGGTCTAGTACCTTTCTGCACCATACAGGAGAAGTACTACCCTCATCTAGTGAGGGAGTTTTATGGCACCATGATGCGACGACTTCTTTGGACCACTACCGCAGAGGTGTTGAGATTTCACTTTCAATGGAGTTACTGAGCAGGATCTGGGAGATCCCCCATCGGGGAGTCAGTGTATTCACTGTAGAGGACAGAGAGGGTGGGTTCTGGTGCAACGCAGCGGAAGGGTAATTTCAAAATTGAAACTAAATTCACACCAAAAACCCTAAACCAGGAACTCCTTAAATAAGACTAGAACATATGACAAGCATATCTATGCTAATTAAGATTAGGGTACCAACCTGTAATCGCTTATTCCAACAAACTTGAAGTTGAAGGGGCTAACTGAACTCACCAGGCGTCCAGGTGTCTGCCCTCCAATGGTGATCCACACAGAGTGATGATCAAGAACACTATCTTCTTGTCCAATGGTTCCTCCTTTTGAGTTCTTCTTCCTAGAACTCAATTCTTCGGATTATGGCTTGAATTCTTCCACACAAGAGGTAGCCTCCCTTTCCCTGATCTCTTCTCCTCCTTCCACTAAGACCTTGGCCCTTTAGACACCCTTGTCTTGAAGAAAAGACCTTGTCCTAAGAGGATATAGGCTTGTCTTAAGTTGGAGGAGAAATTAAGACAATAATGTCTTAATGTAAGAAAGAAGGAATAAAATCAGAACTCCTTTCTTTCCTTTACCGTCGGAGACTTTCGCTCTTATTCTTGTTCAGTAGCAGAGTTTCGACAGAGGTATACTCTGTAAAGGAAACAGTGCAAGAACAAGAAAAGAGTGAAAGAGTCTTTAGGAGAGGAAGAAGGAATAAAAGAAAAACATTACCAAGTTCTGATTTTCCTGACCCTTTAAATAGATTTCAGATAGGCGCCCACACATCTCTCCATGAAAGACTTCTCACGCCCTTTCTTATTTTCTCACTCCCCATCCTTCCTTCTCACGGCCCTCCGGATAAATCCCACGGCCTTTCTTAAAGGAAAAATCATGATGTTTAAAAAGAAAGGAGTCGTGACTTTTCATCTCTGAAAAGATGTTATTTGCGCGACCGAGAAGCAACAGGCGCTTTCTTCCTTTCTTAAAAAAACATCAACCCTTGGATTCCAATCCAAGGGAGGACAAGTGAGGCGCTAATTCTAAGAAATGAGGCCGCCCCATATAAAAACATCGGAGTTTTTTATGGAGCGCGCCAAGAGTCCATGTGCCATGGACTCTTCCAATGGCGCGCCAAGAGTCCATTAGAATGCTAAGGGGCGGGTGGGGGGGCTAGCCTAGGTGCATGGTTAGCCAATAGGGTTAGCCATAATCCCTATAACCTCAATTAGGGTATAATTAGATCCAATTAGAACCCAAATCGAACCAATCCGGAACCCTAATTCGAATCTAATTCGAATAGAAGCTAGGATTTGCAACACCTGCTAGAGTGTCATCATGCAAAATGATTTAATTACAAAATTAAAACCTTGATCAATTCTCTTAAGTGTGTGACCCATTGGGTTCCACATCTAGCCAGCAGTGGGTTCGAATACAAGTTGACCTAATTTGATTAGAACCCTTTCTAATCGATTTAGGTCAAATCGGGCTTACCCGATTATGATCAATTAGGACTCTCCTAATAAGTGATCATTCAATTTAATCAACCCACAAGACAAGATTGACATCTAGCAACGTGTCATGTCTACCCGGAAGATATGAAATTCTGGTGAAATACCAAAACTACCCTTCAATGGAAAGTTACCGTATAATTAATTCCTCGATCAGCCTGCACCCAGAATATAATTATGGATATGGATATATGTCAATTCCAATATTACATTTGTTTCTAGCTCAATCTTATATTGATGATTCAATTATCTTGATATTAGAAATCATCTCTAATATCTTTACTTTGATCAAAGATTCCTGAATCATCATCCGATTGATAACTAGCTGGATGCAATCTCCTCTTACTAAGAGTGATCGATTCCTTATTGACCTACTCATTACCTTCATATCCAATTCACCATTCCTAGTATCAATCCTGTGCATGACTCAGTGTCATGATTAGAATTGAACCAAAGCATGGGTTCATGTACATAAGGTACTTATGGTAGTCTCAGGTCAAAGGATTACTTGTACCACTCCCACTATGAGAACCTTCTATTGACATGTAGCTAAGACTCCATTAGATGTTCTCAAGTTGGATCATATCAGCGAACTCATTCTCTAATGAGCACCCATATCCTAGTATTAGTGTCATACACAAGTGACTGTGAGAACAGTCACCCTCTCTAGTATACATGGGATGTGCTAGTCTTATCGGAAAAACCCTGATCCCCTACTCAAAGTTTCTTTGACTAGGAATATTTTAGATTAAGGTTTTAAGACTTTAGGTCTCACTGGTATGATCTCATCATAACCCTAAAATCATAGCCCTAATCTATGGGGTTCATCATATAATATAAACACAGCGTATGATGAAAAATAATGCCTTTATTAGAATATAGTCAATTACAATGGTTTGGGAGATTCAACATATATTGGCTTGTAGGGCATATCCCTTTCAATCTCCCACTTGCACTAAACCCAATCGCCTTTAAATCTTAATCCCATACACTCGAGATGGCGATCAAACTCTCGCTGTGGTAGAGCCTTAGTGAACGGGTCTGCTACATTGTTCTTTGTATCAACTCTATTTACGCAGACATCTTGTCTTTCTACTATTTCTCGGACGAGATGGAAGCGTCTCAGAATGTGCTTGGACTTATGATGAGCTCTTGGTTCCTTAGCTTGAGCAACAGCCCCAGTGTTGTCACAGTAAAGTGGCACTGGGTTTTCAATCTTAGGAACAACACCCAACTCTGTGATGAACTTCTTCATCCAGACTGCTTCCTTGGCGGCTTCACTGACAGCTATGTATTCTGCCTCTGTGGTTGAGTCAGCTACAGTCTGCTGCTTGGTACTCTTCCAACTCACTGCTCCACCATTTAGGGTAAAAACATATCCCGAAATGGATTTGCTATCATCAGGGTCTGATTGAAAACTAGAATCAGAATAAGCTTCTAGTTTAAGATCAGAACCACCATAAACCAGAAAAATATCCTTAGTCCTTCTCAGGTACTTAAGAATATTTTTAACTGCTTTCCAATGATCCTCTCCTGGATCAGCCTGAAACCTACTGATAATGCCTAAAGCATATGCCACATCAGGCCTGGTACATAACATGGCATACATTATGGACCCTATTGCCGAAGCATAAGGTATAGAATTCATTCTATTTCTTTCTTCAGGTGTCTTAGGAGACATCCTTTTAGAAAGATGTATGCCTTGACTCATAGAAAGATAACCTCTTTTACTTCCATCCATGCTGAATCTTTTCAGCACTAAGTCAATGTACCTAGATTGGGATAAACCTAGCATCCTCTTAGATCTATCTCTATAGATCTTAATACCTAGTATATAGGATGCTTCTCCCAAATCTTTCATGGAAAACTGGTTTGATAGCCAAACCTTGACTGATTGCAACATTGGGATATCATTCCCAATGAGGAGTATGTCATCTACATACAGAACCAAGAAGACTATGGCACTCCCACTAGTCTTCTTATAAACACAGGGTTCATCCACATTTTTGATAAAACCAACCTTTTAATAGTTTCATCAAGCGGATGTTCCAACTCCTTGAATCTTGCTTTAATCCATAAATGGATTTCTTTAGCTTGCATACTTGATTAGGTTTATTCTTTGAAATAAAACCTTCTAGCTGTGATATGTAGACTTCTTCCTCAAGGAAACCATTGAGGAATGCAGTCTTCACATCCATCTGCCAGATCTCATAATCATGGTATGCTGCTATAGCAAGTAAAACCCGGATTGATTTGAGCATGGCAACAGGTGAGAATGTTTCATCATAATCAATTCCCTATTTTTGTCTAAAACCTTTTGCCACTAATCTAGCTTTATAGGTTTCAACTTGGCCATCAGCCCCAATCTTTTTCTTATAGACCCATTTGCACCCAATAGGATTAACACCTTCTGGTGCATCGACCAAAGACCATACTTGGTTTACATACATAGAGTCTATCTCGGATTCCATGGCTTCTTGCCATCTATCTGAATCAGTACTCAAGATAGCTTCCGTATAGGTCAGAGGTTATCATTTGAATGACTTGGGCTTCATTATTTCAATAATAAACCCATGCCTCTCAGGTGCCCGTGGCACTCTATCAGACCTACGGGAAGGAGTTTTGTGTTCTGGTTCTGTCCTAACTATATGTTCTAATGGTTGAGAACTGTCTATCTGTGTTTCTTGTACTTCTCCAAGTTCAACAGTTCTACCATTGCCCTTTTCTAAAATGAACTCTTTTTCTAGAAAAGTGGCATGCCTGCTGACAAAAATCTTTTGTTCAGTAGGATGGTAAAACAGATATCCTCTACCCTCTCTAGGATATCCTACAAATAGACATTTATCTGCTCTAGGTTCCAACTTATGTCCAAAATTTCTTTTAACATAAGCTGGACATCCCCATACCTTAAAATATTTAAGATACGATTTCTTTCCACTCCAAATTTCATATGGAGTACTAACAACGGATTTAGAAGGTACCTTGTTCAGAATGTAAACAGCAGTTTCTAGGGCATGACCCCAGAAGGAAATGGATAAATTTGTGAAGCACATCATGGATCGTACCATATCTAATAAGGTATGATTCCTCCTTTCAGCTATACCATTTAGCTGTGGTGTATAAAGAGGGGTCCATTCAGAAAGAATTCCATTAACTTTAAGATAGTCTAAAAACTCCGTGGATAAGTATTCTCCTCCTCGATCAGAACGAAGAACTTTAATACTTTTCCCAGTTTGTTTTTCGACCACACTTTGATACTCCTTAAATTTATCAAAGGCTTCAGATTTATGTTTCATAAGATACACACATCCGAACCTAGATAAATCATCTGTAAAAGTGATAAATATGAGTATCCACCTCTGGCCTGAGTTGTCATTGGACCACATACATCAGTATGTATAAGTCCTAATAACTCAGTCGACCTTTCTCCATGTCCAGTAAATGGAGTCTTGGTCATCTTACTCATGAGACATGATTCGCAAGTTCCTAATGATTCATACTCATAAGGATCAAGGAATTTTTCTTGTATAACTTGCTTATCCTAGACTCATTAACATGACCAAGTCGATGATGCCAAAGTAAAGTATCATTAAAGTCTTTTCTTTTTCTTTTATTATTGACATGAAAAAAACTATCATTGGAAGAAAGAGTTAAGAGCCCATTACTAAATATGCCAGAACAAATAATTTTATTAGACAACATTATCGAGCAACCAGTGCTCGTTACATCCATTACATATCCTTGTTTTAATAACAAAGGAATATATATAATGTTCCTAATAATCTTAGGCATAGAATAATAATTTTCTAACTCCAAGATCTTTCCTGAAGGCAACTTCAGAATATAGGTCCCTACAGCTTCTGCTTGGATGATATCACCACTAGCACCGTAGAGATTGAAGTCACCTTCCTTCAATACTTTAAGCTTGTGGAGGTCCTGCAAAGATTTGCATATATGGTAACCACAAGCGGTATCCAATACCCAAGTATTTGATATAGATGAATTTAATGTCAATATAGCATGTATCTCATACATACCTTTTGGTGCATCTGACGCACCAGGCTTCACAGTTGCAAGGTAAGCCTTGCAATTCCTTTTCCAATGTCCTGCTTTGCCGCAAAAGAAGCAGGTTGACTGTTTTGAGGCCTTCTTCCTTTCTTATTCTTATTGATGCCACCCTTAGGGTTTAGCCTCCTATTAAAACCCTTTTGCTGATTTCTTCTTATTGATCTTATCAACAAGAAGAAGTGGAGCCTTTTCTTTCTTAACGTGGCTCTCTGCTGTTTTTAACATATTTAACAGCTCAGGCAAGGAAGTGTTCAGTTTGTTCATGTGATAATTCAAGACAAACTGAGAAAATGACTCCGGGAGTGATTGCAGGATTAAATCCTGATTCAACTCCCCATCCATAATAAAACCTAATTGACCCAATTTGGTGATTAAGTCAATTATCTTCAGAACATGATCCTGAACGGATGTTCCCTCTATCATCCTAGCACGGATAACTGCTTAGATATTTCATATCTAGCAGTTCTGCTATGTTCTCCATAAAGCTCTTTTAAATTGAGCATTATGGATTGAGTATCCATGCTTTCATGCTGTCTCTGTAACTCATTGGTCATAGAGGCTAGTATGATACACTTGACAGTAAGGGAGTTATTCTGCCACATTTTGTATGTGGCCATATCTTCCTCTGTGGCATCATCCCTAGTGGATTAAGACTAGGGGTATCAAGAATGTAAGAAAGTTTTTTCTAAACTCAGTACAATCTTTAAATTTCTCAACCAGTCCACATAGTTCGGACCAGTCAGTTTGTTGGTGTCTAAATACTTCGCAGTGATAATGAAGATGCCATTTATCTACATTTAATAAAGAACAATACATAAGCAAACAACCATGAAATGACTTACATAATTAAATTAGGTCTTCAATTTAATTATGTCTCCTACTATTTTATCAAAAATCATAGCCCTCACTATGATAATCGAGAAGAACCCTGATCGATTTTTCTTAGTGAGATTGAGATCCTAATAACTTATAAAAGATCTTGCAGAAAACACAACAAATCTTTTATAATCTCAAAGGTAGGAAACTCTTCCAATTATATCTCATATAATTCTAAGAAGTAACTTGGCCTCTAGAACATTATTAGTCTTGCAGAAAACACAACAAACCATAATGTTCTAGTTAAGTCAAGACCCTTTCATTTCTATACAGTCAATACTCAAATATAATGCCCTTGCAGATAACACAAACATTATACTGAATATACTGTAAGCATATCTGGCACTAGACTAGTATCATGTCAATCACCATATTAGGTCTTACAGAAACATAACAAACCTAATGTGGTTCATAACACAATAATGAACCAGCATGAAGGAAGGCCAATATATAGTATTTTTAACACTAAGTATTTTAGTCAAGATTTAAATTTAATCAAATCGGCCAGGCAAGTGGAAGAGATGTGGGAGTCCCCCCGTTGCTTTCCTAGACACCAATAAAAATTGGCCAGGTCAGTCAACGGAACCAATTAAAAACCACAATCTCTTTACCTTCCCAGAACCACCTTCTAGACATCGAATGATCAATTGTACATCATGACTAGTGATGCTTATTAGTTAAATATACTAAGACTTAATATAATTTTTTTTATTTTTAAAGGAGGGATTTATAAATTGCCAGCACATTCTTATAGAACGTATCACAATCAACATATCACTCTTATAATCAAATATGTGCTAAGTGTGTCATCATACTAGGACAACCATTTACCACATAATGGATCCACCATTATGCCAGGGCAACCTTATTTCAGTATGATGACTTCAAAACTAAACATATCTCTATAATAATTAGGGTTTGAGTGAAAAACCCTAACTAGTGGCATACATAAAAACATATATGCAATCAAAGATATGCTAAGTGTAGTAACATATTAGGATTTTTTTTAAAAAAACCCTAATATGTAACATACAAACTATCATAGATTATAGTCCTAATTAAGGTGGCTCTGATACCACTGTTGGGTTCTGGTGCAACGCAGCAGAAGGGTAATTTCAAAATTGAAACTAAATTCACACCAAAAACCCTAAACCAGGAACTGCTTAAATAAGACTAGAACATATGACAAGCATATTTATGCTAATTAAGATTAGGGTACCAACCTGTAATCGCTTATTCCAACAAACTTGAAGTTGAAGGGGCTAACTGAATTCACCAGGCGTCCAGGTGTCCGCCCTCCGATGGTGATCCACACAGAGCGATGATCAAGAACACTATCTTCTTGTCCAATGGTTCCTCCTTTGAGTTCTTCTTCCTAGAACTCAATTCTTCGGATTATGGCTTGAATTCTTCCACACAAGAGGTAGCCTCCCTTTCCTGATCTCTTCTCCTCTTCCACTAAGACCTTGGCCCTTTAGACATCCTTGTCTTGAAGAAAAGACCTTGTCCTAAGAGGATATAGGCTTGTCTTAAGTTGGAGGAGAAATTAAGACAATAATGTCTTAATGTAAGAAAGAAGGAATAAAATCAGAACTCCTTTCTTTCCTTTACCGTCGGAGACTTTCGCTCTTATTCTTGTTCAGTAGCAGAGTTTCGACAGAGGTGTACTCTGTAAAGGAAACAGTGCAAGAACAAGAAAAGAGTGAAAGAGTCTTTAGGAGAGGAAGAAGGAATAAAAGAAAAACATTACCAAGTTCTGATTTTCCTGACCCTATAAATAGATCTCAGATAGGCGCCCACACATCTCTCTGTGAAAGACTTCTCACGCCCTTTCTTATTTTATCACGCCCCATCCTTCCTTTCACGGCCCTCCAGATAAATCCCACGGCCTTTCTTAAAGGAAAAATCGTGATGTTTTAAAAAGAAAGGAGTCGCGACTTTTCATCTCCGAAAAGATGTTATTTCGCGTGACCAGGAAGCAATAGGTGCTTTCTTCCTTTCTTAAAAAAACATCAACCCTTGGATTCCAATCCAAGGGAGGACAAGTGAGGTGCTAATTCTAAGAAATGAGCCGCCCCACATAAAAACATCGGAGTTTTTTTATGGAGCGCGCCAAGAGTCCATGCGCCATGGACTCTTGGCGCGCCAAGAGTCCATTAGCGCATGGACTCTTGGCATTTTGGCGTGAAAATGCTAAGGGGCGGGTGGGGGGCTAGCCTAGGTGCATGGTTAGCCAATAGGGTTAGCCATAATCCCTATAACCTCAATTAGGGTCTAATTAGATCCAATTAGAACCCAAATTGAACCAATCTGCAACCCTAATTCGAATCTAATTCGAATAGAAGCTAGGATTTGCAACACCTGCTAGAGTGTCATCATGCAAAATGATTTAATTACAAAATTAAACCCTTGATCAATCTCTTAAGTGTGTGACCCATTGGGTTCCACATCTAGCCAGCAGTGGGTTCGAATACAAGTTGACCTAATTTGATTAGAACCCTTTCTAATCGATTTAGGTCAAATCGGGCTTACCCGATTATGATCAATTAGGACTCTCCTAATAAGTGATCATTCAATTTAATCAACCCACAAGACAAGATTGACGTCTAGCAACGTGTCATGTCTACCCGGAAGATATGAAAATTCTGGTGAAATACCAAAACTACCCTTCAGTGGAAAGTTACCGTATAATTAAATCCTCGATCAGCCTGCACCCAGAATATAATTATGGATATGGATATATGTCAATTCCAATATTACATTCGTTTCTAGCTCAATCTTATATTGATGATTCAATTATCTTGATATTAGAAATCATCTCTAATATCTTTACTTTGATCAAAGATTTCCTGAATCATCATCCGATTGATAACTAGCTGGATGCAATCTCCTCTTACTAAGAGTGATCGATTCCTTGTTGACCTACTCATTACCTTCATATCCAATTCACCATTCGTAGTATCAATCCTGTGCATGACTCAGTGTCATGATTAGAATTGAACCAAAGCATGGGTTCATGTACATAAGGTATTTATGGTAGTCTCAGGTCAAAGGATTACTTGTACCACTCCCACTATAAGAACTTCTATTGACATGTAGCTAAGACTCCATTAGATGTTCTCAAGTTGGATCATATCAGTGAACTCATTCTCTAATGAGCACCCACATCCTAGTATTAGTGTCATACACAAGTGACTGTGAGAGCAGTCACCCTCTCCAGTATACATGGGATGTGCTAGTCTTACCGAAAAAACCCTGATCCCTACTCAGGTTCCTTTGACTAGGAATATTTTAGATTAAGGTTTTAAGACTTTAGGTCTCACTGATATGATCTCATCATAACCCTAAATCATAGCCCTAATCTATGGGGTTTCATATAATATAAACACAGCGTATGATGAAAAATAATGCCTTTATTAGAATATAGTCAATTACAATGGTTTGGGAGATTCAACATAGATTGGCTTGTAGGGCATATCCCTTTCAGAGGCTGCCTTTCGATGTATACTTGAGCGCGAGGATGTTCTCATAGTGACGGTAGTCATCGCGAACCAGCTATCATTGGAGATGCGCCTGTACACACATCACCGCACGCATTCTTCTACCGAAGATAGGGAGATTCGATTTTATTACAGAGAGAGAGTTGATGGTGATGACCAGCTCATAGAGAGGAGACAGATTGACTTACCATCCTTGATGCTTGTATAGATGCATGATGATGCGACCCAGAAGCGTCATTGTCTGCCATACGGTATGGGGTTGACCCGACTTTTTAGAGCTTGTGGAGTTTCTCTAGAGGGAAGATCCCCAAGGAGATTCTGCACACATATGTCTACGATGAGAGGTCACTTCATCTCATGGGATACAGACTAGTGGCAGGTCGATGGGTTCGGAGAGAGTCTGGCCAGGAGCCAAATGAAGAGGACGAGATTTGAGAGGTATAGGCCGGGCCATCTGGGCCAGCTAGCACACCTCCTCAGGATGTTCCAGCATCTGTAGCAGAGCCGGTGACACCTTCTGCTACTCCTTCGGCACCTCCTCCTTCGTCGACTAGTTTATCTTTTTAGGAGCACACCAGAGAGCAGCTCGTAGAAGTACATAGCGAGATTATTGGTCTTGGAGTTCCGTCAACTCAGATGCGGATCGAGCTATAGGGCCTTAGAGCCCATACTACTTCTGAGCTCACTGAGCTGCAGCGATTGGTGGAGACTGGTTTTGCATGCATGGAGGAGCTTTTCAGATCTTTTGCAGCCCCTGCATCTCCACCAGCTGATGATGATGGCGGTGATGATGGACATGATGGAAATGATGATGCTGATGGTACTGGTGATGGTGGTGACCATGCTGAGGGGAGTCAGGACAGAGCCACTGATATTATTGATAGAGACAGTGATAGTGACAGTGATGATGGCACTGATAGATATGAGGTTGTCAGCCGTGATCCTCCAGCTACCCTTGTAGCTCTTCCACCAGCTGACTTGGTTGATTCCATGCCAGACTTTATCATACCTGCTGCTCTTTTTACACCCCCTTCCACTAGATCGTTTAGGGTTGTACCTTCTCTAGGACCTTTAGGCCATACTAGGAGTCGCCGAGCTTTAGCCCAGGGACCTCCTAAGGCTTTGGCTCCTAGGTCTAGGATTAGTGCCCCATTTACTCTTGAGATTCCATCTGATGAGGACTAGCCTCACAGATGATTTATGATGTATGTTGTATCTTGACTATTTCTATTTACTATCATTGACTGTCGATGTATCTTGTATCATTGTATGTTTCAGTATTGCTGATGAGTCAGCAAAATTTTGTAACTGAAACTTCATATTATATATATATGTGTGACTCTTTGATACTTACATTGTTCTCCTGATTGTTTCACTGTGATTGATATGCTTGAATTAATATGATACTCTTATCATTTTGGCTCTGATACCTGATAATGTTAACTTTGAAATCTTAGTTTAATGCTCTTGAGCTTTGATAAGTTTAGCTGTGATTGAATTTAACTCTGTTACTTTTTGTCTCCATGCTTGTTTGAAGGGAGTTTACTCCCTTTTCTAATGACTGACAAAAAGGGGGAGTATGATTAATTTATTTGGTTGTTTATAATTTCCAAATTTGATCTGATACCAAAATGCATATTGCTTGTTCTGATTATAATTGTCATTAAGGGGGAGATTTATTCTTCCTAACTATACAAGTTGTGGTTTATATAAGCTTAAAATCATATTTATGAAATATCATATCTGAAATTTAAAAATTAATGTTGATTTACTCAAGGTTTTGCCATCATCAAAAGGAGAATATTGTTTGCTCTCCTAGTGATTTTGATAAATACCAAACCTTGAGTACATATTATATACTAATGTTGACTTTTAGCTATGAGTTTTCAGGAAGCAAGCACCTTAAATTCTCAAAAATTTAAGTATCATGGCACGCCGTGGCATGGAATATTTTACATAACTTAAGACATCTTCTTCATGCAAAAGGGGCTTTTACATGTTCAATTATTGGTTATTTATGTTCCATTTAAGTTTCAAAATTGATGCTTGTGTCTTTGGCTTAATTTGCACTTGATTATGAATTTTTCAGAACCAAGTGTCGATACCTGGGAAGTCAAGTGTCGACACTTCAGCATTTGGCATACAGAAAAACTCCTTGGCACGCCAAGTGTCGACACCCAGGACTCAAGTGTCGACACCTGAAACTCAAGTGTCAACACTTAAGTTCCCAAGTATCGACTCAAGGCCTGAGATTTTTTGAATTTACAGAACTTGACCAATGGAGTGTTTTGTGTCAAGTATCGACACCTGTGAATCAAGTGTCGGCACTTGAAAGTTCAAGTGTGGACACCTGGTAGTCAAGTGTCAACACCTGATAGCTAAGTGTCGACACCTGACAGCTAAGTGTCGACACTCGGGTTCTGACAGGTTTTACGGATCTATTTTTCTGACTTGCAGAAACATCTTTTCAAGCTCCCAATAGCTAGATTCGATGCTCAAATGGTCACAAACCATTTTTTGGAAGTTTTTCTTTGTATTTAAGCTTCACCAACTTCATTCTTGAGGCATTGAAGTCCATTGAAAGCCAAAAAGCCAAGATTCTCTCAAGAACTTCACTTCAAGAGCCATTTAAAGTTTGATTCCCTGAAAAAGCTTATAAGCCCATCCTTACATCATTCCAGAAGAAGAGTTTGAAGAATATTCCAAGAAGGAGACAAGACAAAGCATCAACTTGAGCTTCAAAGCTTCTATTCTACTCTTAAAAGAGTTTGTCTTATTTTTGAAATTGTATATCTGTTTTATCTTGTGATTTGACCTTGCTTTCAAGGGTGTCTTGAAAGAAGGTTGTTGTGGTTTGTTGGTGAGCCAAGGTGATAAAACCAACTAGGGTTAACTTGTGAGCCCAAGATAAAACAAGTGTAAAGGTTTGTTGGTGAACCTAGGTGATAAAACCAACATAGGTTTTGACTGTGAGCCTTTTGAAAAACAAGTCGGCTATAATCTTGGTTGGATTATAGTGGAATTCCCAAGGGGGCTTGGGGAGTGGATGTAGGTGCTAGGTTTGCACCGAACCACTATAAACTTTGTGTTTGTATGTGATTGCCTCATCTCTTTCTTGATCTTTTTTATTGCAATCCATTTATTGCTTTCTACTGTATTTAATCTAGTGCATTGAATTTCATAACTCACAAACACCACAAAGCCTGCACATTATTGCTTTAAATTTTTAAAAGATCCAATTCACCCTCCCTTTGGCTCCATTTCTAGGCAACATCCCAGATTTTATTTTTTATTTTTTGATTTTCTTATTCTATTTATTCCATCTATCCTCGTTATTCCCACTTTATTCTTGATTATCCCTGACTTATCCCCGACCTATTCCTGTCATCTTCAACCTCAAAACCAAGTTACCAGAACTCCCAATTTTTTACTGTCGGTCTCGGATCCGCCATGCCCGACCACCGGCGACCCTCGATGGCCGTCCATCTCCCTAACCGCTAGAAGCCCTTTTTGCCACCATCTTTGATGATCCCGTAACGCCAGCCGCCAGCCGCCAGCCATGTCACCGCCTCCCCTAGTGTTGATGCTGGCAAAGCCTCCCTGCAGCCCCTCTTCCCCATCTGCCGCCTCCCACTATTCCACGGGAAGGAGAAGTTTGTGCATGGATCTCAAATCCAGAGAGTTGCACAGATCTCAAAAAAAAAAAAAATTTATATGGATTTCAAAGTGATCTCAATCTTTTTGCATAGATTTCAGAGTAGGCATCGATCTTGGTGAATTGCCTAATTTATTTATTTTAAATCTGGATGTATGGACCAGTTAGGAAGTTATTTAAATTAGTTTTAGATTAGGATTAGTTTGATTTTCCATCATATGGGGAGGATTGTGTTTAATTTTCTACCATGTTTTCAGGCTACGAATAGAGTAGGTTTGGGATGTCACCTTTTATGAGCTGCATGCCTTGTATTCTTTACTTGGACCCCAAGTTTTGTAAGCCTATATAAAGGCACCTCCTCTCTTGAATAATATGAAGAATATGAATTTTTGAAAAGAGTGTTCTTGGTTCTGTCTTCATTAGGAGTGGGCATGAGGCCCGTCTTTCCTTCACCTGTGGGTATCGAGGGGTGTGAGACCCCATTGCCTTCACTTTCGAGCATCGAGAGGCATGAGGCCCTAGTTATCTTCTCCATTGCTGAGTCCCCTCTATGATCTTGGAGCTTTTCCTTCACGACCCTAGGTAGCGATTTGGGTGGGACGCCCTAGACTCCATATGTAGTGAGATGGGTGGGATGCCCTAGACTGCATGTAGTGGGGTGGGTGAGATGCCCTAGAAGTGCAACGTCTCTTCATGAAGGTACATCCCAATCCATCATAGAGTATCCATCCTTCTTTTCCCTATATATTTTTTCTACCTTCTTGATCCTAATCACAGGAGACTTCTCAGCTCTCCAACGATCCTCCTAGCACCCCCCTTTATCCCGCATCAATTTTGGTATCAGAGCAAGAGAGGATTAGGGTTGAAAAAAAGAAAAGAAAAAAAATAGAGAGGAAAAAAAGAAGAGAAAAAAAAAATTGCAGTGAGCCTGACTCGACGGAGTCGAGTTTTTCCCACCCCAGGGGAATGATGGGGACATCAAAACCCATCCAGGTTTTTCTTTTTTTTATCCCAGAATTTCTTTTTGATTTTCTTATTCTACCTATTCCACCTATCCCCGCTATTCCCACTTTATTCTTGATTATCCTTCGACTTATCCTTGACCTATTCCCGTCATCTTGAACCTCAAAACCAATTTACCAGAACTCCCAATGTTTTTGCCGTCGATCCTGGATCCGCCATGCCTGACCACCGTTGATCCTCGATGGCTGTCCATCTCCTCAACTGCCAGAAGCCCTTTCTGCCACATCTCTGGTGATCCCGTAATGCCAGCCGCCAGCCATGCCACCGCCTCCCCCAGCATTGATGCTGGCAAAGCCTCCATGCAGCCCCTTTTCCCCGTCCGCCGCCTCCCACTGTTCCACGGGAAGGAGAAGTTTGTGTACGGATCTCAAAGACAGAGTTTGCATAGATCTCAAAGAAATTTTTTTTATATGGATTTCAAAGTGGTATCATCCTTCTACACAGATTTCAGAGCAAGCACCGATCTTGGTGAATTGCCTAATTTATTTATTTTAAATCTGGATGTATGGACCAGTTAGGAAGTTATTTAAATTAGTTTTAGATTAGGATTAGTTTGATTTTCCATCATATGGGGAGGATTGTGTTTAGTTTTCTACTATGTTTTCAGGTTACAAACAGAGTAAGTTTGGGATGTCATCTTTTATGAGCTGCATGCCTTGTATTCTTTACTTGGACCCCAAGTTTTGTAAGCCTATATAAAGGCACCTCCTCTCTTGAATAATATGAAGAATATGAATTTTTGAAAAGAGTGTTATTGGTTCTGTCTCCGTTAGGAGTGGGCATGAGGCTCGTCTTTCCTTCACCAATGGGTATCGAGGGTTGTGAGACCCCACTTCCTTCGCTTTCGAGCATCGAGGGGCGTGAGGCCCTAGTTATCTTCTCTATTGCTAAGTCCCCTCTATGATCTTTGAGCTTTCCTTCATGGCCCCAGGTAGCGATTTGGGTGAGACGCCCTAGGCTCTACATGTAGTGAGATGGGTGGTACGCCCTAGACTGCATGCAGTGGGGTGGGTGAGATGCCCTAGAGGTGTGATGTCTCTCTATGAAGGTAAGTCCCAAGTCCATAGAGTATCCATCCTTCTTTTCCCTGCATATTTTTTTTTCGCCTTCTTGACCCTAATCATAGGAGACTTCTCAGCTCTCTAACGATCCTCCTAGCCCCCCCTTTTTCCTGCATCAGTGTCTGTGTGGTGAAGGGGTTTGCCATCCTCACCTGTGAGGTCAATCCTTGCTTCTTGAAACGGCAGTGTAAAGACCATGCCATAGGGTAGACATTCCTTTACCTTCCTTGCTGCCTCTCTCATCTGAACAATCATAATATAGGGCAGATTAAGGGCCTCCCCCTCAATCAAATGCCGCATAAAAACTAGATCCGCTTGCTCACCCAGTCAAAGTGACCGGTCCTAGGCAGAAAGATCCGACTAATGATGTTGTGAAGCAACCCATTTCTAGTGAGAGTATATTGGCTTGAACATTCTTTATAGTATCTACATCTGATCTCTCCAGAACCAATCTCAGTGCTCTCTACTTATTCTTTAACACCAAATGACTTGTACCATTTGTGGGCATCTGTAGAATATTACTCAGCTTCTCTTCATCCACCAACATTCTTACTCCTTTCACAATTGACTCAATATGGTATTCACCAAGAGTAAGATTTTCAAAAAAAGTTCTTACTAAATAAGGATAGGTTAGGGTATCCAAAGAACAAAAGAAGGTCCAACCTTGTTGTTCGATCCAATCTCCAATTCTTATATCCAATCCTTCCAAAAATGTGAAAACAATCCTTCTTCCACTTGTGACTGGCCGATTGGCCATAGAAATAACTTGCCTTGGTGGAGAAGGTGCTTCTACTTCTTCCATTTCTTCAGATTCTTCCTCTTCTCTTCTCTTACTTCTTTCCCTGTGGACACTCGAGTTGACTGGACGAGAGTGCTTCCTAATTGCCCTTTGGGAGCCATCATGAAAAAACAAATAGGGAAGGAAGTGGAAATACTAGGAAAATGGAAAGGGAGGAGAGGTCTCTTAGGTTCGGAAGAGTTATTGGGGTTTTGGTCAAGGTTCAATAGTAAAAACAAAACCTAGCTCAGAGTTATGGATTATATATAAAAAGCCCTAACTTGATAATCGAGTTGACTTGGCCAGAGCCTTGTCTGCTTCAGTCGGCTCGAGCAAAAATGCTCGAAAAAGCTCTAAAAAGCTAGCAAAAAGATTCCTATGGATAGTAGCATACTAGATAAGGTGGTCATTGTCCTTAAATTGATATTGGAGGTCTTCTAGATAATTTTCTTTAGTTTTAGAAGAAATTAGGTCAAAGTTTCTAAAAAGGATCACACAAACCTAATTCACTTTTAATCATCTCAAATCTTTCTTTATTAAGTGGCTTAGTAAATATGTCAGCAAGTTGGTTTTCAGTTGGAATGAATTCAAGTTCAATATCACCATTTTATACATGATCCTGAATAAAATGATGTCTAATTTCAATATGCTTTGTTCTTGAATACTAAATTGGGTTCTTTGTTAGATTAATAGCACTTGTGTTATCACATTTGATAGAATTTTTAGATTGAATAACACCAAAATCTTCTAGTTGTTGCTTAATCTATAACACTTATGCACAACAACTCCTTGCAGCCACATACTCTACCTCAGTAGTAGATAGTGCTATGAAGTTTTGTTTCTTACAGTGCCATGTAATTAAGTTCAACTCTAGAAATTGACATGAGCCACTAGTGCTCTTTCTATCAATTTTATATCCACCATAATCAGCATCAGAAAAGTTAATTAAATTTAATGAAGATTGCTTAGAATACCATAGACCAATATTACTTGTTCCTTTAAGATATTTTATAACACTTTTAACAAATTATAAGCAATTTTTTAGGATTTGATTGAAATCTAGTACATATGCATACACTGAACAAGATATCAAGCCTACTAGCAGTCAAATACAACAGTGATCCGATCATACCTCTATAAAGCTCTTGATCAATGTTGTTGCCATCTTCATCTTATCTAATATGCATGTAGGGCTCATGGGTGTGCTTATTTTTTTGGATGACTCCATGCCAAACTTCTTAATGATTTTCTTGATGTACTTTGCTTGGTTGATAAAAATTCCTTCTTTTGTTTGCTTAATTTGGAGTCCAAGGAAGCAAGTTAGTTCACCTATTAAGCTCATCTCAAATTCACCCTACATTAACTCAGCAAATTCTTTGCAAAGATTCTCATTAGTTGCACCAAAAATGATGTCATCAACATAAATATGTACAACTAATATATCATTCTCTTTCTTTTTGATAAATAAAGTTGTACATTAACTCTAACAAAATTATTCTCAAGTAAGAACCTGCTTAATCTATCATACCATGCCCTAGATATTTGTTTAAAACCATATAATGCTTTATTGAGTTTGAAAACATGATTTGGCAAAGTATGACTTTCAAAACCCGGTGGTTATTCTACAAAAACTTCTTCAGATATAAAACCATTCAAAAATGCACTCTTTACATCTATTTGAAATATTTTGAAATTCATATAGAAAGCAAATGTAAGTAATAGTTTAATGGCTTCTAGTCTTGCTACGGGTGCATAGGTCTCATCAAAATCTATTATTTCTTCTTGATTATATCCTTTTGCCACTAATCTTGTCTTATTTCTAATTACATTTCTTTTTCATCTAGCTTATTTCTAAAAACCCATTTGGTTCCTATGACAAGATGGTATGAGGGTCTATTTACTAAGATCCATACATTATTTCTTTTAAATTGGTTAAGTTCTTCATGCATGGCCATCATCCAATTAGGGTCAGTTTCAGCCTCTTCTATACTATGTGGTTCTACTTGTGAGACAAAGGCTAAATGTCATGTGCATCTCTAAGTGAAGACCTAGTCCTAACATCTTGAGAGGGATTACCAATAATTAAATCTTTAGGATATGAAGTAACATACCTCCATTTCTTTGGAAGATCACCATGATCTTTACTTACTATTTCTTCTCCTTCTTGAGTGGGTTTATCCTTCAAGCTCATATCTTCCATTACTTTATCGATTGTACCTACATCATTGTCTACACACTCTTCTTTTCTAGAAGGTGAGGGGTTAGCTTTATCAAAGATAACATGTATTGATTCTTCTACAGTTAATGTTTTTTTATTAAACACTCTATATGCTTTGCTATTGATTTAATAATCAAGAAGGATTGCTTCATCAGATTTAGCATCAAACTTTCCTAGGTTATCCTTTTCATTATTTAATACAAAGCATTTACAACAAAAAATATGAAAGTAATAAATAGTAGGTTTTTTTTCATTCCAAAGTTCATAGGACGTTTTCTTCAAAATCGGTCTTATCAAAACATGATTTAAGATGTAGCAAGCAGTGTTCACTGCTTCTGTCCAAAAGTACCTTGGAAGATTACCTTCATATAACATTGTTCGGGCCATCTCTTCCAAAGTCCTATTCTTTCTCTCTACAACACCATTTTGTTGTGGTGTTCTAGAAGCGGAGAAGTTGTGATCAATACCGTACTCAGTGCAATAATCATCAAAATACTGATTTTCAAATTCAGTGCCGTGATCACTCCTAATTGAAATAACAAAATTTTTTTTCTGATTTGAAACTTTTTATAAAATTTTTGAAAAACTTTAAAAGCTTCATCTTTATGTGCAATAAATAAAATCCAAGTAAATCTTGAAAAATCATCTCTAATCACAAGTCCATATTTCATACCACCCAGGCTTGTGGTCCTAGTTGGTCCAAATAGGTCAATGTGAAATAGTTCAAGAGGTCTAGAAGTTGAAACCATGTTTTTCGATTTAAAACTCTCCCTAGTTTGTTTACCTAGTTGACAAGCATCACAAACATGTTCAAAATCAACCTTGAATTTAGGCAAACCTCTAACTAGATCTTTGAAAATTAATTTGGCAATAGTATGCATGCTACCATGACCTAATCTTCTATGACAAAGTAAACTAGACTCCTTGGTTTTAGTATTCTTTGCCATTAGACTTGTAGTACTTGACATGGCTAGTCATTCAAATCTACTACATATATTTCCAAGTCTATGACCAATGAGCTGAGTGCTAGAATCAAGTGAGTTAGTTACTATACATATAGATGATTCAAAGACAACCTTGAATCCTTTATCACATAATTGACTAATATTTACTAAATTGTGCTTCAATGTGTTAACTAGCAATACATTTTCAATGAATGTAGAAGGGGTTATTTTGATCTTACCAATGTTGATTATTTTTTCCTTGCCATTGTCATCAAAAAATACCATTCCTTCTTCTTTCATCTCTAGGATGATGAATTGATCCTTGTCACCTGTCATATGCCTTGAACAGCCACTATCCAGATACTATCTTTTGCTTGAATTATTGAATGCAAGACATTCCTGTAAGATAATCAAGGAGTTCTTTTAAGTACTCAAGTTTTCTTGGTCCTTGCAGGTTAGTGGAGGTGGTTCCTTTGGGAACCCAAATCTTTTAATTTTACTTTTGACATTTCTATTTATATTGCATTGAAATGCTTTATGTCCAACCCCTTGGCATGCATAACAAACAACTTTAGATGCATATTTTGAAGTTCTGAAAGCAGCAAGTTTTGATGCAGAAAACTTTGAAGCATAAAATTTAGGTACTGAGAATTCTTGCACAAAAGTTTTAGAAGGTATAAACTTTATAGGTGAAATTCTATTTGTATGCACAGAATTAAAAACAATTCCAGCTTTATTGCCAGATACTCTTTGATCTTTCAAAATTAACTCAAGCTTGTTAGAACTTAATGTTAATTTTTCAACCAAAGGCTTGAGTTTCTCAATCTCTTTCTGTAAACCAATATTTTCTTCATGTAAAGCTTGGGTTTTCTCAAAACAATCATTTTTCTCAGTTTGTAATACTTAAATTTCTTAGAAAAATCATTTAGATCTTTTTGTAAAAGTTTATTCTTTTTTGAAATCTCTTCCTTTTCTTTTATCAAAATATCATTGATGTTTTTCAAACTTTTGATTTTGAGTCCTACCTTTTTGTGTTCGGATAGTAAATCAAGAAATGCAGAATTCAACTCATCAAAAGTAAATTCATCTTGAGGTTTAGGAGATCTTACCTCATCTTCGAGATCCATTAGATATAAATTTGTGGTTTCTTCCTCTTCAATTGAAGTCGACTCCTTGCTATCACTCCAAGTTGCAACCATAGCCTTCTTTTTTTCTTCTTAAAAGTTTTCTTTAATTGTGGACACTCGGGACTTATATGCCCAGGTTTCTTGTACTCACAGTAAATGGGATGTTGTTTCTTTTCTTTTTCTTTCTTCTTCTCTTTACCTTGCTGTATTCACCTTTTCTATGGAATTTTCTGAAGTATCTTCTCTTTTCTTTCCCATAAACTTTCTGAATCTCCTCACAACTAGTGCTATGTCTTCATCTTCTAAGTCATCTTTGGAGGAGGGGTATTCTTCTTCAGATTCTTCTTCTTGTTTCTTTAATTCTGATATAGCTTTGAATGCTATTGCCTTTTTCTTTTTCAGATCATCTTCATTCCTATGCTGCTTGGTCTGCTCATGAGTAATTAGAGAACCTAGTAGTTCATCTAGTGGTAGTGTGTTGAGATCTTTAGCTTCCTAGATGGCAGTAACTTTTGGATTCCATTTATCTGGTAGAGATCTCAAAATCTTCTATACAAGATCAATATTTTAATATATCCTACCAAGACTCTTAAGACCGTTAATAATATTTGTAAATCTAGAGAACATGGTAGAAATAGTTTCATTTGGTTCCATTTTAAATAATTCATAATTATGTACAAGAAGATTAATCTTAGAGATTTTCACTTGTGAAGTTCCTTCATGGGTAACCTCGAGTTTATCCTAAATTTCTTTGGCAGATAGGCAAGTAGAAATTGATTAAACTTGCTTGCATCCAAAGCACAATATAGAACATTCATAGTTTGGCATTTAACTCATCCATTTTCATGTCGTGATCATTCCATTCCTCTTTAGGTTTTGGGACATCCATGCCATCAACCTTTTTCGTGGGTGTATGAGGTCCCTTAAGAATTATCTTCCATAATTGAAAATCAATAGCTTGTATATATATTTTCATTCTGCCTTCCAATAGCCATAATTAGTGCCAATAAAGAGTGGTGGTCTATTGGTAGATTGGCATTTGGCCAAGGAAGTACTTATGGGAGTAGCCATTAATCTTTACTCTAATTAAAATTCTGAGACACTGCTCTGATACCAGTGTTGCCCAAGTGGCTTATCCAAGAGGGGGTGAATGGGTATTTAAAAAATTTCTTCAAGAATGTGCTCTTTTGAAATCAGAGTGCGGTAAGTGAAGTGATTAAATGAGTTAGCAGCAGAAGTAAAAGCATACAATACAAACACCAAGAGATTTATAGTGGTTCGGAGCAACCTAGCTCCTACGTCCACTATCCAAGATAATACTTGGGATTTTCATTATATTCACCCATGGAATATGGTTAGATTGTTTTCACGGGCTCACAATCCAAAACCCAAACTTGGTTTTATCCAGGCTTACCAAAAACCTAAACTTGGTTTTGTCTGGGCTCACCAAAAATCTAAACTTGGTTTTGTCTGGGCTCACCAAAAATCCAAACTTGATTTTGTCCGAGCTCACCAAAAACCCATTACAATGTTAGTTTTAATCGGGATCACTAACAACCCAAAATACTTGGTTTTCGAGGCTCACCAAGAACTTAACAAACTCAAATAAGAGTTAAAGAATACAAAGCAACTTTTTGACAAACCGAAGTTATCGGATGGTTGCAGTTGTAGCACTTGAGAAGCCCTTTGATTGCACTTTGAATCTCGCTAAGGCTTCTTAACTTCTTCAATAAATGCCTCAAGAAATTGATAAGAGTTGGTGAAGACTTGAGTGCTTGCTTTGAATACTCTCTAGTGTGTACTCTTGAATGTTCAATAAAAACTCTTCAATCTCACATTAACTTCTTATCTCTTACTCCAAAAGTGATTCAAATCCCTAAATATATTCCCTTTAACTGATTTCAGAAGGTTATAGCCATTGTAGACTGTTGGGATTCGAAATAGAGCTGTTAGAGACCATTTTGGATTCAAAATAAGAATTATGGAACTAGCCGTTACTAACCTGAAATTGTCACTCGAGTCGGCTTGGATAGCTCGAGTCGGCTTGGTTCCTTAGGTAGGTCAAATTGTCACTCTGGTTGAGTAGGCTCTTCTCCTTCAAGTTGGATCGCCTGGTTGGTTCTTCAGGACTGAGATTTTCAAAACTCTAGACAAGTCGGCTCTTCGATACTCAAGTCGGCTCGGATGTCTGTCTAAGAAAACTGCACTCTAGATGAGTCGGCTCGGATCCCCTTAAGTCAGCTCAAATTTTCAAAACTTTAGAATTGGACTCTACCGGTCGGTTCTTCTGACTCAAGTCGGCTCGAATATCTGCATGCCAGAAATAGTGTGCCATGCCAGACTTCGAGTCGGCTCTCCTTCTTTAAGTCGGCTCTAGTCCAAAACTTGTCAAACTTATCCAGACTTTCTTCCAATGGCTTCCAAATAACTCAAGCCATTCCAACTCATTCAAAGATAGAACTTCAGACAATTAAACTTAGAAGTATATAGAAGCAGCCCTCCTATAGGAGTAAACAATTGATTTTTCTAGGGGGCTCTTCTTTACATGAACTTTTAACAAAAATAGACTTAACATACTATCATGTTGTAGGAAGTAGGGTTGTTCAATGAAATCATCCTACAAAAACTTTGAGAACACTTGAAATAGAGTTAGTAAACAAATACATGCTCCAATGTTTGGTTATCATCAAAATCAATCCAGAGGTCAACAAGAAAGATAAGTGGGGGAGTTACAACTTGAATTTAAGTTCAAAACTCTTGGATGCTCAAATGGAGGTGAGGTGGCATGGTGAGGTGGCATCATGATGTGGCATGGGAGGTGAGGTGGCTTCCTATCTTGGCATGGTTAGGTGGTGCTCCAACTTGGTAAGGTGGTGGGGTGGTTTGCTCCATCCTATCTTGATGCTTCATGGTCTTGATCTTACCCAATTTGAACCCAACTTGAATCCAACTTGTCTAATTATAAGACCCAACTATTTACAAGATCAAATTGATTCCAACAAGACTAAATTAAGCCTAACAAAACTAAATTGAAATTGAAATTGGAATGGACTCGACTCTAATTACAAGACTCATGCTGAAATTAAAAAATAAAGTTGAAGGCAAAATTGGAATTTGGTTTATTCACTTGTAATCCATATGGTGCTTGGGTTGACTTGATTTGCTTGGAGCCTCTTTCGTATCCTGGTGCTCGCACCAATTGTGCTGCATGGAAGCACTTGATAACGAACAATGAACATCTGGTCCAAGTGGTATCTCTTTTTGTTTTATCTTTCATGTCTTAATTTTTTCTTAGTCCATTGAGGATAATAGAAATTAAGTGGGGGATAGGAAAAATCTTTTGAATTTTTTGAAATTAATCTAAAAGATTTTTAAAAAATCTTTTGAAATTCTTAATAATGCATGTGCTATGAAAGAAATTCTTAAGTAAAACTATTAGGAAAAAATAATAGAGTTAGAAAGTATTTTTTAATGATTGTAGCGAGTCAAGGAGTAGACTACTAGTCTGACTTTTAGCAACCTACTTATATTACCTAAAGGCTATTAGCACTTCCATTGTACATGCACATTGATGAGATAAAGTAGGTGTTGGTTGTAAGGTCAATGAGGATTCAATTATTGCTAAGAATTAGTAATTGATATACACCCCATTTAAAAAAACTTGAATTTAATAAAAGAGCTACTTGCCTAAAAAAATTAATAAAAAAGAAAAAAATAAGTTCTAAACATTATTAATTCTACCGAATAACCAGGCACCTTTTTCTAAGTAAGCATTATTATTTGCATTAAAAAGTGGATAGTGTGAAGATGCCACTAGTCATTAAAAAAAATCATGTGGTGTGAAAGCTACCTTAGTTTATGAACTTAATACGAGGGTGTATAGAAAATTAACCCAAAATTAGTGATAAGTAAAGATACATTTATCATTTACAAGCTAGTACCGAAATGCTAAGTTAGCCATAAATATAAGTGCTATTAATTTTTAGATGAATTCTAAAAAAGTTTATAATAGTACTGATTATGAAATTTACTTCGGAAACTCAATACCAAGTGATACTTGCTAAACTATTTTTAACTTTCAATCTTGGATCTATTTTTATAAAGAAATCCCTTAATTACACATGGTTATATTTTATTGCAATACTAAGGGATTAGCAATGAGTAATTTAGGGGATGTGATAAGTCACCTATTTTTATAATTATTTTGAGTATTTTAGTTAATTAATGGTGCTAATATCTTATAAAAACCTAATTTCATAATTAATCTAAACTTTCTTACAAAATTAATTATTTTTAAAAATAATTGAAAATATGAAACTAGTGTGCATTTATGACAAGTAGATTTGAGCCGAGTATCAATCTAAGCACTAAAACAATTTCACAAGCATTAAAATAGTTAATGAAAAGTTTATTTATGTTTCTTTCTCTTTGATGGGTATACTAAAGTTATTAGAGACATTCAGAATCTTAAAATCCTAAAACTTTGGTAAAACTAAATATTTAAACACTCATCAACATGAAGAGCTTGACATGCAGGTCAAGAGAATGCAAACAGGACTAAAATTGGAGTTCAAATTGATCTAGAATAAACAAAAATCTAAGTCAAGTATAGATTTTGGAGCAATTGGTCCATCATGGACCAGCCGCTCAGTCCACAATCCTTTTCCATGGACCATCTTTTCCATTCCAAGCTGCTCGCCTCCAACACCGTCACCTCATCCTCCATGAGATGCCATCACACCACCACCCGATTGTTGCCACAATCATCACTGCTTCCTCGTTGCTTGTCATCGGCCAGAGAAGCCATCGAGATCTCAGCATTGCTCCTCCCTGCTCCGCCCACAGCCTCCTTCCCACCATCGCCTGTCACCACGCCCACCACCTTCTTCCTCGAGATGCCTCCTCACCTCCCCATTGCCAATCCACCATTTTTTCTACCTTTCGAGCCAATGCCACTGCCTTGTCTCTCATGTCCACCTGCCTCCTATTAAATCACCATCGCAACCGACCATTCTCGCCATTGCATAGGCACCATCGTCGCTGGCTATTCTCCCCATTCCCAACATCGTCACCATCTTGATCCACCTCTCTGCCATTGCCAGCATGCCACTACTAGCACACCAATCATCGCTACTATGCCACCATGCCCACCACCTTCTTCCTCAAGATGCCACCCCACCTCCCCATCATCGATCCGCCATTGTTGCTGCCTCTCTTGCCAATACCACTACCTTGTCTTTCCTGTCCACCTACCTCCTCCTCTTGAACCGCTATTGCCACCGACCATTCTCGCCATTACATTGGCATCATCGTGCTGGCTATTCTCCCATTTCCATCATCATCACCATCTTGATCTACCTCTTTGCCATTGCCGAAGCCATCGTCCCTCTCAATCCAGGTGCCTTCTCCCTCTGTCACGAAAAGACTATTAAATATCCAATCCGAGTGCCTTCTCCTTCGTCACTGATAAGACTATTAAATATCCTAATTTAATATTAAAATAAATGTTAATTAAGCCATATTCTTAGAAATTGATGTTTTTATCAGCATTTCATAGAAAAAGAGTCCATAGATAGAAATAGCTCAATTTTTGGAATCCAATAGTGCAAACAACATTTAAATCGAAGTTCAAACAGGTCCATAATAAAAAGAAATTAATATAATTAAGCTTTAGCATGGATTTTAAAGTAGCCGATCCATGGTGGATCGATTGCTTGGTCTACAAAAGTGGGAAAAGATCTATGGTAGCCATGGTTATTGGTCCATGGCTCAGAGTCATGGATCATGGATGGATTTGGGCCTTATTTTGCTCGATGCCACCATCACCACTGGCCTAAGATGCCGAGAACCACTGTGCCATGCCACCTCAGCCCATAGCACCTCTAAAGCTCCCTACTAGCTATCTCTCTATCTCCCCTCCTTTCCAACATCTTCTTCCACTGTCCGAGAGCACCCATTATCGGAGGAACTACCAAAGAGGACATCCAAGGCCAGAAGAGAAGCCGAAAATCATCACGGTCTAGCCTCCCTTTAACGAACCCATGCCAACTGCTACTGTCCACCCATCGTTGTCTCATGATGCAAGCATGTCTGATCACCCCACCCAGTGCTAACTCAGCCTCACTATTTTCAACCATCGAGAGGCCATCTTCCATCACCATCAATATCTCTGCTCATCATTTCCCCATCATCGTTGCCTTCCCATTGTCATCACTGCATCTAGTGTTGCCATCAACTAGAAAGAGGCATGAATGAGAAGAACTTGTTGCCGTTTCCTCCTCGCCATCTACCTGCACCGCCACCTCCTTAACCTGGCCACCATCATCCATTATCTTCTTCCAACCATATCGCTACTTCTCCTCCCTGCTCCTTCATTGCCATCGGTTACCTTTCCCGCTACTGGCCATCTGATGAGGGATGGGATTCTAACATGATGCAGGATGATATGCAAGGAATAAACATGAAGAAAATCAGATTAAAGCAAACAAATATTTTTAGATATTTTTTTTATGGTTTGATTCTCAAAACTAGGCAAGACTAGGTTAGGATTATCTTGTATTAATTAATATCCTACCACATGCTAGAACTATCAAAGAGACAAAGCAAATAAAGAATCCTAGGACTAAGAAGGCCTATTAGGTGCATGCTCTACTTCAACAAAATAGAAAAACTGAGAAGGGAAAGATTCTACATACCTAGCAATGATGATCCTAAAGCTGTAGAAGGGTTCGCTCCACTTGAATCGGTGCCTGGACGAAGAAGTCATTTTCCCGCGGATCCGTCGGCTTTTATCAGATTGGTTTGAGAGCAAGGAATACTTCATCCAAGGCCCATTTCTCTCGAGGGATCCTGCAAACATCAAAGGTTAGTGTCAAGGATGATGAGAAAAATATGAGATGGAAGATTAGAAGAGAAAAGAGAGATGGAAGGGCATTGGGGCTGATGTGTGGCCTGGAGAAGATGGAGAAACTGATGTTGCAGGGGTGGCCTAGATGGGAGATGAAGGAGGGTGGCTAGGGCTAGGGTTTGGTGGAAAAGAACTAGCTAATTAGATAACTAAGATCTTACACCCTCGATGTTTTGAAGAACAAAGGCAAACGGGTCTCACACCCACTCCAATTGGAGAAAAACACTTAGACAAAATAACTCTCAAATTTCATTCATTAAAAGATTATTCTTTACAAGAGGGGGAGTGGGTGGGTATTTATAGAGTTACCCTAGGCCCTTTCCCTTTCAAAGTTGAAGTACAAGTTTGTATCAAAGTGGGAGTATAAAAGTGAATAAAATTAAAAAACTGATCTTCTTGTAGAATTATGCTAGCTGACTCTTCGTTGGACTTGGAAGCTTTGATTTTATTCTATGGACTTGGGCTGGTAAGAAATCCTCTTGGACTGGGTCAATGCTTGGGCATCTTGGACTGGGTCAAAACATGGGGTGCCAGATCATGAAGAGGCCTAGGAGGGTGCTAATATAGATGGGCTAAGTACTGGGGCGCCAAGGCTGGGGTGCTATGGGCCCGGGGGGTGCTGGAATCTTGTGGACTTGGGGCACCTCCTCTGGAGGCCTAGGGCGCCATTCCTTCAAGGGTCTGGGGGGCATGAGGGGAGTCTAGATGTTGGGCTGGTGACTTGAGTGTGGGTCCAAAGGTCCTCCTCTTGAACAAGACTTGAATGAAAATAATTACAAGACTCAAAGGGCCTAATTGACAAGACTTGAAATAGGATGAATAACAAATGGACTCAACACTTAACTCACTAAATAGGACTCAAAGGACTTAGTGAATCCAATGGACTCACTTTACACAAGAACTCAATGACCAAGAAAAGGGACTCACTGAACACTTGACCTAATATCAAAATTGACAAAACATGAAGACTTAGAGAACAAAATGGAGCTTGAAATCTTAAACGATCTGAGGTCACCATCAAATTCCTAGGATGGAAGTGAACTCGACCCTGTCAAGTAAAGGTTGATCTGGCTCTAGTACTGCTCTGATGAGTTTGGGTTAAGGCATAGTGGATCCTCTCAAGTTATCCACGAATCCTCAGATCTTAATTAATCTTGCCAACGAACCAAGTGACATGGTAGCCTTTGATCTGGGTACTAATGGCTTGGTCGTCCAGGATACACTCAATCATTTCCTCTCACAAGCTAATTTGATGGTGGACACTTAGGCTTGGGTTCGCTCTTAAAGGAGGGGTTAGGCTCAATAGACTCTCTGGGTATCATTGCTGGCTCCCTATACTCAACTAAGTCTGAGATATTGAAGGTTGAGCTTAATGCCTAATCAGGTGGTAACTTAGGCACTAGGTCCAACATTCTTTATCACTTTGAAGGATCCAACTCACGGGTATGTAGCCTAATCATCACATGTTTTTTCAAGTAAACTCTTAGACTCTTTTCGGGAATTAACCATATTTTTATAAAATCATTGCTTACATTAATCTTATGGATAATTCCTCATGCAAATCTTTAATCATGCAGTGCAAATGACTCATAACACCTAATGCAGGCAAATGACTCATGCCAACACTTATTGATATGCAGACTCGACTAAACCCTAGACTACAACTATGGATTTGTCCCTTGGTCAGGTGGGTGACATGCGGATGAGAATGGTGCATGTACTCCTACTAAATGCCATAGAGTATGCCAGAAATACGATGCAAACCTAACATGCACAATGAATGTATGCAACATGCTAACTTCTATAAAATGCAATCTAATAGTTAGAGAAACATGAGAAGCTTCAGGAAAGGGTAGAAAATAAGAGGTGGATTCATGGTTAGCCTAGTAGGGAAGAAAAAAGGGCTCGGGGTTGATCGGATAGAATATGATACAAGACGGGTGTCAGGGATTAGTCCTAGACCAATGAGATTGACCTTACGGGGTTAAGGTATATCTACAGGGTCTACCTTATGGAAGAATGGGTCACAAATCTCAGGAAATAGATATTCAATTAGGATCAAAGAAGTTACTTCATTCTGAGGGTACTGGGTTAAATAGGCCAAGTCCTCAATAAACTCTTCTAACTCATGAAATTCAGGACTAGGCTCTACAATTGGGTTCTCTTCTAAAGTCTCCTCAAGTAGGACTTTAATAGTAGTATCTAGGTTATCTTCTTCTAACTGTTCTTCCACTATAGCTTCAGTCTGGATGTGGTCAGGGTCAACTAACTTTGGGTTGGTTTCAGTCTGAGTATGGTTAAGGTCAACTAATTCTAGGTTGGCTTCAGTTTGAGTATGGTCAGGGTCAACTAATTCTAGGTCCTCTATAGGTATCTCCTTTTTTTCTCTTCCTCATACGCATCCACTTCCACTAAGTTTATATCAGCTTCATATAGTTCTTCTTCAGTATCATCCTTGTGAACCAATGGGTGGTAGGAGGGGGTTGTCTAAGAAAAAATTGACTAGTGTCTAGGATAGCAGGGGTGGGTCGACTGAAAGGTACCTGACTAATACTTGGCTGATATCTGGGGGTACTAGTCCTGTGGGGTTCAGGTCGACTAAGGGTTATGGGTTCCTTGGGCTCATAGGATATGGGTTCAGACCTATGGGTTATGGGTTCCTTGGGCTCATAGGATATGGATTCAGATCTATGGGTTATAGGTTCCTTGGGTACATAGGACATGGGCTTAGATCTATGGGTCATGGATCTCTTGGGCTCATAGGTCTTGGGTACATAGGATCTGGGTTTAGAGGATCTGGGTGCATAGGAGCTAGGGTCATAGGATCTAGGTAGGTACTTTTCCATAAGTTTGCTTTTCATGGCTCTCCAGGTAGTTATGTGTGTTTCTTCTTTTAGTCTAGCCATTCTCTCAAACTTATCCCAGTCTATCTTAGCCTGGCAAACTAACTTAGCTTTAGAAAACTTGAACTGACCTCTTTCAGAATACAGACCCATATTTCTTTCAAAATATAGGTCATTTTTCTTTCCTAATTAAGATAATCCTCAAACTCAAGAACACCACCAAATTTAGGTGCTCCTGTGAATTTATAATTGGTTCTCTCTACACTAAGATCCAAGATTGGTACAGGGTGTAGGGTTCTCCTATAGTTAGGCTTCGAGTATGGGTCAGGGTGTTGGGCTCTCCTAGGGTTGGGCTCTAAGTATGGGTCAGGGTAGTGGGCTCTCCTAAGGTTGGGCTCCACATATGTGTCAGGGTATTGGGCTCTCCTGGGGTTGGGAGGTGTGGGCAAAGGTGACTCAAGTTTATGTTTAGCATGGGCCTTTCTGGTTCTTTCTAGGTTTCCTAAATGATCTTCCACTCGTCAAACCTATTATTCATTTGGGCTAGTTGTTCAGTAATGATCCTAAGGAAGGTTCCTACGTCAAATTCCATGCTCAGGCTGGGTTGGGTTAGGACTACTAGTATTGGGCTCCTAATCTAATGTTCAAGCAAATAAGCACACACATCGACTCCATGGTCAGGCTGGGTTGGGGTTGAGATTGATGGGGTTAGACACAAATCAACTACGGTTTGCTAGACCTAGAGTCAAAATCAAGTGAGTCAACTCAACTTACACCCAACTCAACACTTAATCCTTCCACTGGCCAGGTAAGATGTGGGGTGGTGGGAGGCTCCCCCTACTTGTCACAGGGTCCTAATTATATAACCACTAGTCTGCTTAGGGTGTTTGCCACTGGACCTCTAGCATAGACACCAGCTTCCAGTAATAAGTGGAGAATTGAGTGCACTAGTTTTTCCACGCGACTCGGACTCGACCTGTTGGTGTCCCTAAATCAATTAAGTTTGAAGGCCCACGTAGGCAACCCAGAGGGGGGGGTGAATTAGGTTTTATAAAACTTTTGTACTATTTAAAAATGAACTAAAGCTATGCATGCAATAATGCTTGTATTTTCTATTTGTAATTTCATACAACATACAGCACAAATAAATGCAGCAAAGAAATTCATAAGAACAATCACACAAACCAAGATTATAGTGGTTCGGTGCCAACCAAGCACCTACATCCACTCCCCAAGAATCCCTTGGGAATTCCACTAAGTTTGGTTTTATAACTTAGGCTCACCAACAACCTTTACAACTTGTTTTGTCTTTGGGCTCACAAGTCAAACCCTAGTTGGTTTCAAGGCTCACCAACAACCACCCTTGGTTTTACGGGATAACCAAGAACCTAAACAACTTATTTTGGCTTCGGGCTCACAAGTAAAACCCTAGTTGGTTTCAAGGCTTACCAACAACCACTTTGGTTTTCAAGGCTCACCAAAATCCTCTTTGGTTTTCCAAGGCTCACCAAAACCTTAAGTAAAACAATGTAAGAGCAAGTATAAATGAATACAATAAAAGCTTTCTAAAATAAAGCAAATATCTCTTTGAAGCCCGTTGAGAGTTGATGAAGATCTTGTCTTCAAGTTGATGAAGCCTTTGATTGATGCTTGAGGATGTGAACTTTGGATGCTTTCTTTGAAACTTGGAAGCTTGAAGGCTTGAACCACTCAACTCTTGAATCCTTGAAGAATATTCAAAAATCTCACCAAAGGATTACTTCACCAATTGATTTTTGATGTTTATATAGCCTCCCAACACTTAAATGACCGTTTATAGACGTTAGGAGGAAAATATGACCGTTTGGAAGCAAGTTGGAGAAGTTCTGCAGTCTAGAAAACTAGCCGTTACTGTTCAAGTGTCGACACTTCACCTTCAGGTGTCGACACTTCAGTTTCAAGTGTCGACACTTCAGGTTCCAGGTGTCGACACTTCACTGAAGGAGCTTTCAGAAATTTTCTGTTTGTCTCAGGCCTTGAGTCGACACTTCACTCATCAAGTGTCGACACTTGATCCTCAGGTGTCGACACTTCATTTCCAAGTGTCGACACTTGCCTGTGCCATTGCTGAAACATCTTCAAATTGAAACTTTAACCTCTTCAAGTCCTTCCATATTAATTCCAAAGTCCATATAATTGATTTTCCATTAATTTAAGGACTTTCTCAACTGAAATACAATTTCCTTCATTCAACATGGATGAGTACTAAGATCTGAGAAATACACTTAAAACATAACTAGTACTCATATATACTTAAATATTTTGTCAATCATCAAAATCAAGACCAGAGTCAACAATCTCCCCTTTTTGATGATGACAAAACCTTTAAGTATATGAATAGGGTAAGCTTAAAAAAGATTAACAATAAGATAAACATGTAAGCTCAAAACAATAAGCACCAAGCTCCCCCTCAAAATATGATCCAAAAAATCTTCAAAAATATTTTTCAAAATATGAAAAAATTTTAATTTTCAAAATTTCTTCTTCTTACTAATTCTTTTCATTTAGATAAAAACATTTTACATTCTTCTCCCCCTTTTGTACTTTCTTTTATTTCTCAAATGATTATTCATGTTTATCCAATCTTCCCATTTTCATACTTAACAATTTTCTCCCCCTTTTTGACATCATGAAAAGGGTGAAAGGCAATACAAAGTGGGAATGAAGTTAGAAAGAATAGCAAGTAGGTCATCAAAATCAATGCATGAAATCAAATAATTATGATATCAATTGAATATGATAGAAATTGAGCATGATACCACAGAATGTAAGTACATGCAAGAAATGATTTGATGTATATTATCCATTCGCCTTACTTGTTCATGGGATAAGGTCACAGCGGCACCCCTACACGTCATAAGAGAGCCCGTTGAATGGGAAGAGAGGGTCTTTAAGCCTTACTTATCTCCTATGACCGACGGCCATGGTGACTAACCCAATCCGAAGCGTTTACTAGAAATTCTTTTAAAAAATTTTGATACCAATAGAATATGATATCATTTGAATGTAACTCCCCTCAAAGAATTAGATTTGAAAACAAGAAGGAGTATCAGAGCAATATAAGCAAAGCATGATATCAACAAGATATTCAAAGTATCAAATATGATAACAAATCTTTGGATGCTCCCCCTGAATGTTATTCCTTCCTTTAAAAATATGCATTTATTTTAGGAATAAAACATGAAAGCTTATGCATCAAGATTTGAAATTTTTCAAGATATTCATGATTTTCAAAATACAAAGTATTTATATCACTTAAAAACTTTTAGTATGATTTTAAATTCATTTTAAGATGATTTGATATCCATACAAATGCTAGAAGTAATATGATATTAAGTCTAGATACTAGAGCAAGGGTTTGTCAATATGCATACCTTCTTCTTAAAAGTAACCCTTAACTACTAGTTCTATACTTGATCCAAATCATTTCTAGATTATGCATAGATGCCAAAAATAAAAACATAGCATTTCACTTGAAATAATTCAGAAACTATATTAATCAAAATCAAGTGAAGATCTAATAATCACAAGTTTGACCATGAGAGCTTGAAATCCATCAACATCAAAATGATCATGATCACAACAAATGATTATTAGTCTAAGCTTGATTCTAATCTATCAATTAAAACATTTTTCAAATCAATATACATCTTTAAAAGTATTTTTCATGAAATACATTAATCAAAATCAAGTGAAGGTCTTACAATCATAAATTTAATCATGATAGCATGAAATTCATCAACACCAAAAAGTTCATGATCATAGCCAATGATGATAAGTCCAAACTTGATTCTAATTAACTATTTAAAATAATTTTTCAAAGTAATTGATGCAATAAAAATTAATCTACATTTTTAATTATGGAAGGAGATGTTTAGAATTTACCAATATACATAATCCTTCCTTTTACCATTTAGTCCAAAATGTAGCTTGTCCACTTCTTTAAATTGTCTTGTACAACCTCTTTTCAAGAACTTCCTTTCTTCATGTTGGGTTGCAAGACATTCCTGCAAACAAATTAAGTGGACATTTTTGGTACCCAAACTTTCTTGGGTCCTTTATGATTAGTAATTATGGTTCCTTTTGGAACCCAATTTTTTTTTAATCTAGAAGGATAAGCATTGAAACCATATTTATAAGAAAAATTGAAAGAAGCAGGAATATTGAAGTTCTTCAAAAGTTTTTGCTTCTTTTCCTCAATCAAAATATTTTTCTCATTAAAACTTTATCACATAAATCTTTTAAAATAACATTTTCTTTTTCTAAAAATCTTTTTTCTTTAGAAAAATTATTCTTTTCATTTCTCAAAATATCAATCTTGGCATTTAAATCATCATTTTTATTTGCAAGATTGGTGTTGTAAGAGAAAATGAATCTACATGCCTATTTAATTTCTTGTGCTCAATTTTTAGCAATCTATATTCATGCACAAGATCATTAGATGCATCATGTGATTCTTTAAAGGTAAAATCATAATTTTTTTTAGCACATACCTTTTTCTCATTTGCCATGAAACAAAGATGGGCAACTTCATCATCCGTATTTGAATCTTCGCTATCGCTCCAAGTTGCCATCATTGCCTTGAATTTCTTTTTGCCTTGAGAGCTATTATTTTCTTTTCTGTATCAGTTTCCACTATCCTTTGCCATAAGTTCAACTCATAGGTCATGAGTGAACCGATAAGCTCCTCCAAAGGTAAGGTTTCTACATCTTTAGCTTCTTGGATCGCCGTCACCTTTGGATCCCATGATTTTGGCAAGGATCTAAGAATTTTGTTCACCAAATAGCATTAGTATAGATTTTTCCAAGACTTTTTAATTCATTAATAATAGTCATAAATCTTGAAAACATATCAGATATAGATTCATAATGCATCATTTCAAAAATTTCAAAAGAATGTATAAGCAAATTAATTTTAGCGTTCTTCACTTGAAGAGTACCCTCATGAGTAACTTCAAGTGTGTCCCATATTTCCTTCGCCGATGTGCATGTAGAAATTCTATTAAATTCATTTAAGTCCAATGCACAATAAAGCAAGTTCATTGCTTTAGCATTGATTTCAATTTGTTTAATGTCATATTCATTCCAATCCTCTTCGAGCTTTGGAATGGAAATGCCATTAACCAAAATGGAAGGAATATGATGACCACTAACAATAATTTTCCAAAGAAGATAACTAATAGATTGAATATAGATGCGCATGCGAGTTTTTCCAAAATGTGTAATTTATGCCATTGAAAAACGGTGGTCTTACACTAATACCTACAAGGGTTGCCATAATCTTTAACTCAAAATCGTTAGATTTTCAATCAGAGCACCGAGCTCTGATACCAATTGAAGGCCCACGTAGGCAACCCAAGAGGAGGGGTGAATTGGGTTTTATAAACTTTTGTACTATTTAAAAGATGAACTAAAGCAAGTATATGCTAATGCAATTTAAGTGCTTGTGTATTTCAAATAAATACAGCGGAATAATGAAATTAAAGCATAAGGAGAACAATCACACAAACACAAAGATTTATAGTGGTTCGGTGCCAACCAAGCACCTACATCCACTCCCCAAGAATTCCTTGGGAATTCCACTAAGTTTGGTTTTATAACTTAGGCTCACCAACAACCTTTACAACTTGTTTTATCTTCGGGCTCACAAGTCAAATCCTAGTTGGTTTCAAGGCTCATCAACAACCACCCTTGGTTTTACGGGATAACCAAGAACCTAAACAACTTGTTTTGGCTTCGGCTCACAAGTAAAACCCTAGTTGGTTTCAAGGCTTACCAACAACCACTTTGGTTTTCAAGCTCACCAAAAACCTCTTTGGTTTTCTAAGGACTCACCAAAACCTTAAGTAAAACAATGTAAGAGCAAGTATAAATGAATGCAATAAAAGCTTTCTAAAATAAAGCAAATATCTCTTTGAAGCCCGTTGAGAGTTGATGAAGATCTTGTCTTCAAGTTGATGAAGCCTTTGATTGATGCTTGAGGATGTGAACTTTGGATGCTTTCTTTGAAACTTGGAAGCTTGAAGGCTTGAACCACTCAACTCTTGAATCCTTGAAGAATATTCAAAAATCTCACCAAAGGATTACTTCCCCAATTGATTTTTGATGTTTATATAGCCTCCCAACACTTAAATGACCGTTTATAGCCGTTAGAGAGGAAAATATGACCGTTTGGAAGCAAGTTGGAGAAGTTCTGCAGTCCAGAAAACTAGCCGTTACTGTTCAAGTGTCGACACTTCACCTTCAGGTGTCGACACTTCAGTTTCAAGTGTCGACACTTCAGGTTCAGGTGTCGACATTCACTGAAGGAGCTTTCAGAAGTTTTCTGTTTGTCTCAGGCCTTGAGTCGACACTTCACTCATCAAGTGTCGACACTTGATCCTCAGGTGTCGACACTTCATTTCCAAGTGTCGACACTTGCCTGTGCCATTGCTGAAACATCTTCAAATTGAAACTTTACCTCTTCAAGTCCTTCCATATTAATTCCAAAGTCCATATAATTGATTTTCCATTAATTTAAGGACTTTCTCAACTGAAATACAAGCATCCTTCATTCAACATGGATGAGTACTAAGATCTGAGAAATACACTTAAAATAATTAGTACTCATATATACTTAAACATTTGTCAATCATCAAAATCAAGACCATAGTCAACAATCTCTCCCTTTTTGATGATGACAAAATCTTTAAGTATATGAATAGGGTAAGCTTAAAAAAGATTAACAATAAGATAAACATGTAAGCTCAAATAATAAGCACCAAGCTCCCCTCAAAATATGATCCAAAAAATCTTCAAAAATATTTTTCAAAATATGCAAAAAATTTTAAATTTTCAAAATTCTTCTTCTTACTAATTCTTTCCTTTAGATAAAAATATTTTACATTCTTCTCCCCCTTTTGTACTTTCTTTCATTTCTCAAATGATTATTCATGTTTATCCAATCTTCCCATTTCATACTTAACAATTTTCTCCCCCTTTTTGACATCATGAAAAGGGTGAAAGGCAATACAAAGTGGGAATGAAGTTAGAAAGAATAGCAAGTAGGTTCAAAATCAATGCATGAAATCAATATTATGATATCATTGAATATGATACAAATTGAGCATGATACCACAGAATGTAAGCACATGCAAGAAATGATTTGATGTATATTATCCATTCGCCTTACTTGTTCATGGGATAAGGTCACAGCAGCACCCCTACACATCATAAGAGAGCCCGTTGAATGGGAAGAGAGGGTCTTAAGCCCTACTTATCTCCTATGACCAGACGGCCATGGTGACTAACCTAATCCGAAGCGGTTACTAGGAATTCTTTTAAAATAATTTTGATACCAATAGAATATGATATCATTTGAATGTAACTCCCCTCAAAGAATTAGATTTGAAAACAAGAAGGAGTATCAGAGCAATATAAGCAAAGCATGATATCAACAAGATATTCAAAGCATCAAATATGATAACAATCTTTGGATGCTCCCCTGAATGTTATTCCTCCTTTAAAAATATACATTTATTTCAGGAATAAAACATGAAAGCTTATGCATCAAGATTTGAAATTTTTCAAGATATTCATGATTTTCAAAATACAAAGTATTTATATCACTTAAAAACTTTCAGTATGATTTTAAATTCATTTTAAGATGATTTGATATCCATACAAATGCTAGAAGTAATATGATATTAAGTCTAGATACTAGAGCAAGGGTTTGTCAATATGCATACCTTCTTCTTAAAAGTAACCCTTAACTACTACTTCTATACTTGATCCAAATCATTTCTAGATTATGCATAGATGCCAAAAATAAAAACATAGCATTTCACTTGAATAATTCAGAAACTATATTAATCAAAATCAAGTGAAGATCTAATAATCACAAGTTTGACCATGAGAGCTTGAAATCCATCAACATCAAAATGGTCATGATCACAACAAATGATTATTAGTCTAAGCTTGATTCTAATCTATCAATTAAAACATTTTTCAAATCAATATGCATCTTTAAAAGTATTTTTCATGAAATACATTAATCAAAATCCAGTGAAGGTCTTACAAAATTAATGGGGATCTAGACCTATGTTTGGACTCCTATTGCAGAAATAGCATGCAGAAAATCTAAACTATGTTGCAAGAACATGCCCTGATCCTACTTTGATATCAAAATTGATGAGGGATGGGATTCTAACATGATACAGGATGATACGCAAGAGATGAACATGAGGAAAATCAGATTAAAGCAAACAAATATTTTCAGTTTTTTATTTTATGGTTTGATTCCCGAAACTAGGCAAGACTAGTTAGAGTTATCCTGTATTAGTTAGTATCCTACCCACATGCTAGAACTATCAAAGAGACAAAGCAAATATAGGATCCTAGGACTAAGAAGGCCTATTAGGTGCATGCTCTACTTCAACAAAATAGAAAAAGTAAGAAGGGAAAGGTTCTACATACCTAGCAATGACAATCTTGAAGCCGTAGAAGGGTTCGCTCCACTTGGATCGACGCCTGGACGAAGAAGTCATTTTCTCGCGGATCTGTCGGCTTTTTATCAGATTGGTTCGGGGGCAAGGAGGAATTCATCCAAGGCCCATTTCTCCTGAGGGATCCTGCAAATATCAAAGGTTAGTGTCAAGGATAATGAGAAAAATATGAGATGGAAGATTGGAAAAGAAAGAAAGATGGAGGGGCGCCGGGGCTGATTTGTGGCCTGGAGGAGATGGAGATGCCTGATGCTGCAGGGGCGGCCTAGATGGGAGATGAAGGAGGGTGGCTAGGGCTAGTGTTTGGTGGAAAAGAACTAGCTAACTGAATAACTAGGGTCTCAGATCCCTGATGTTTCGAAGAACAAAGGCAAACGGGTCTCACACCCACTCCAATTGGAAAAAACACTTAGACAAAATAACTCTCAAATTTCATTCATAAAAGATTATTCTTTACAAGAGGGGGAGGGGGTGCATATTTATAGAGTTACCCAGGGCCCTTTCCCTGTCAATGCTGGAGTACAGCTTTGTATCAAAGTGGGAGTACAAAAGTGAATAAAATTAAAAAACTGATCTCCTTGTAGAATTGTGCTAGCTGACTCCTTGTTGGACTTGGAAGCTTTGACTTTTCTCCATGGGCTTGGGCTGGTAAGAAATCCTCTTGGACAGGGTCAAGGCCTGGGCATCTTGGACTGGGTCAAAACATGGGGTGCCAGATCATGAAGAGGCCTGGGAGGGTGCCAATGTAGATGGGCCAAGTACTAGGGTGCCGAGGCCTGGGGTGCTATGGGCCTGGGGGCGCTGGAATCTTGTGGACCTAGGGCACCTCCTCTTGGAGGCCTAGGGTGCCATTCCTTCAAGGTCTGGGTGGCATGAGAGAAGTCTAGATGCTGGGCTGGTGACTTGAGTGTGGGTTCAAAGATCCTCCTCTTGAACATGACTTGAATGAAAGCAATTATTGGACTCAAAGGGCCTAATTGACAAGACTCGAAATAGGCTGAATAATACAAATGAACTCAACTGAACTCACTAAACAGGACTAAAAGGACTTAGTGAATCCAATAAACTCACTTAATTACAGGACTCAAGTGAGAAAATGGACTCACTGAACTCATTTGACCTGATAAAAAAATTGACCAACACATGACTTAGAGAATAAGTTGAGCTTGAAATCTTTAACTGATCTGATGTCCCCATCACCATCATCTCCATCCAAGATTCATTGTCTCCTTCCCATTGCCACCACAGCTGCTTGCCGGTTGCTGTTGCCTCTTCCTCCATGAGATTCTATCATCATCACTGTCTATCCACTGATGCTACATTCATGGAAATAGAGTTCAAATAGAGAAAGAAGTCCTAGAGTCCCGATATGCTACCATTCAAAGATTCGATAGCTACTATCTTCTCCGACCAACAGAAGGACTTCTGAGAGCAAATCATATCATGGTTTTCACTAATCCTAGTTCCAAAAACTGCCTAACAACGAATCAAATAGATAATATCAACTCTTAAATGCAATTGGATGGTCAACGAAGGTTGTAGCTAACGTGCAGCATGTCGAGCACTTTGATCAAGATTCGAATTAAGCAATATTTCAGGGAGTCAATAATTAGTTTTAATCACTCTTTTTCTATTTTGAATTGATTTGAACTAGTTTCTCCTCTATAAAATAAAGCCATGGGAGGTACAAGGGGAACCAAGCAGAAGCCAGCATTAATTCCTATAACAAAATTTATTTTATTTTATAAATTAGTTCTAGGCTTTGAGAGAGAGGGAGAGAAATAAAAAAAAGAGTTCTTCAAAAGAGGAGATGTTGTGACAGAGGCCCAAATCTATAAGAAGATGTATCTAGGAGCCATGCGTGATTGAGATGCAATTTGTAGGGAAGTACAGGCATCCTTTCATTAATTTGTATAACTATTTTCTCTTCTATATAACTGAATAAATATTTTTATTTTTTTCTTTCTGTTTGATTTTCTAAATTAATTACCTATAAGTAGGATGGATCATGATCCTGATACGATATAATCCTTGCTTAACATAGATAATTGATCTAAGATTTTTGTTCCATATCTTGTTAAAGCCTTTCCAACTCAGTCATTGGATACCTATACTTATGGGATGGGTATGATCTTGATAGGATATAGTTCATACTTGGCAAGATAACCTATGCTAGGGGTTAGTTTGAAAGATTTTGAAACAAATACAGATTTCAATTGTTTATATTAGAACAAAACATGATTTATATTTATGATTACTTGAAAACCTAAAGACATCTTTTTATTATTTAAACCCCTCGATCTCATATTTAATTTAAATTAATTAATTATAATTAAACCATTATCTACCTTTCAAAATTTAAATATTTATTTATTTATTTACTTTTTTCATGAAATAATTTTTCTTGATCCTCGAGGATACAATCCCTACTCATCCTAGCTATAATAGTAAGTTAGGTTTTATTTTTGATTGCCTACGATAGCGATCAATTTTGGCACCATTGTCGGGGATCTAGGCATGATTATTTTATAATTTTTTTTAATTATAGCTCTCTTTTGTTTTATTACTTTTTTATTCTAGTTGCCTTATTTTTTTATTTCCTTCTATTCTGTTAACATATAAAATTTTACTTTCCCTCTTTTCACAAATTAACTCTTAATCTAATTAACCTTCTCTTTTAATCAAACTATCTTAAATAACCTAAAAGAAAATAAAAAAATCTTTTCATAATATTTAATTAATTTTAAAAATAAATAATAAATCTTAAAAGCTTGTTAACTTTTTTTGATATCTTATTTGATTTGCATTGCATTCTCATAAATACCTTAAGGGCATAACCCCTAAACAACATAAGGTGAGGATTTCATCATCCTTTCTTAGCCCACAACACCACACTTCATACTGCATAACCTAATCCTTTAATTTAAATCATTAGACATTAGCCCTAGGACATTCGAGCTCCTGGGACAAGATTCTAAAAGGGTTGTACAAGTCAAGATTAGCTGGTTGGCTGTTGTCTAGAAGGGATTCAAGGATGATGTAGTCTTGAAGGAAGGTGGTTTTTAATTGGTCCCGTTAACTAATCTGGCCAATTTATTTGGCATCTAAGGAAAGCAACCTTATCTGGTTAGTCGATTAGTTAGTCTTTGACTTGGAAGGCTCCAAGGCGGTGTTAGCAATTAGGAACTATCTAAATAAGGTTAACTCTAGAATAGAGAGTCTATTGTTTGATACTTATTTACAAACAAGCTTTACTCTTCTCTATCATATATAGATTTAGGATCCTCTAGGTTTCTCATCTTTAGAATTCTCCTCCTATCTATCTTTCCTTTCTTTTTTTTCTTTTCATTTGCAATAAATTAAAATAATCAAAAAAATTCTTGCTAAGATAAAATGATGATTGGTTAGATACAGTCTAAACCATAAAGATTAAAAGGTCATGGATTCCACTGAATGACCAAAAAGCCTAATGAATTATGGTTACCTAGATCCTATTGAACGATCTCAAACCCTACGAGATTATTGGTACATGATTGACTTTGTCCGACCATTTAAAATAAAATTCCAAGCTAACAATCTTATGAATCGATTGCAACCAATTGATATGCATCCTAAATTCATGAGATTCGAAGATGCATACAATTATACAAGGAAACCTGAAGGAACTAAAATGGCATCTTTGATCCATAGGATTGAAGAAGTCCAAGAACATAAAGGATATACCTAATTACACCATGTCTCAGCACTTATATGCATGGCATGTGACACACCAGATCATGTTATAGAGGAATATCTTTACTTGATGCATCCAGTCCAAAATGGGTTTACACAAAGAGTATAGCTAATGATATATATATAACTGAACCTTATGCACCAAGCTATAACCCAGGGTTAGGACATCACCCATATTTTTGATCAGCCCTATCCTAAGCCGAACCAATTAGTGAATAATCAACCAGGTTTAGATCTTGAGGAAGAAATCAACACAATAGCAAAAAGTCTAGAAACTTTGGTTAAATCCCAAGCTAACCTCAATGCTACATTTAATAACACTAATACTACCCTGAATAACTTTATGCAGACCATAGACCAATAGATAACCTCTAGAACCCAAGCTATTACCCATTTGGAGATGTAATTGAGTTAGTGAGTCATGGCTATAAGTAAAAACGAGCTACCTAGTCAGCCCGAGAGTCATCTTGAGGAACAATACCTAACTGAAAATTTAATGTCATTGTAACTATCTCTGATCAATTGATTATAACTCTCAAGAATGAATTGATCATAGAGCAATCCTATACAACCAAAGAAACCAACCTAGATAATTTGACTAAGGCAAAAAATATAAAGAGATTTCAGAATGGAGGGATGAACCACTTCCATCATCACCCAATTTACCTATGGCCCTATTCCCTAGTGCCCCAGAATCATCCATTATTTTTAAAAGAAAGGAAGAATAAATAGGTGCAATGATGGAATTAATTGAAACTTTCCAAGGATCACAAATGAACAATACAATAGAGTAAGCCATACATAAAATTCTTCTCCATGATTCGTTAAACCCTAGTCTGGCTCACTTTGAGGTGGATGATCTTGATGTAGAGGGATGTACCCTAGAAATGAACAACCTAGTAGAAATACCCTACCCCAATGCCACCCCACTTTAGATCAGAAATATGAACCATCACCCAAATCCCAATAGCTCTCTTATTAGAATCACCATCTAATCTAGAATTGAAACTACTTCCTATTGCATCCACTGATACCTTACTAGTAATATGTACTCAGGAAGCTCAAATTATAGGTATTCTAAAAGCACATGAAGAAGCTATTGGATGTGATTTTGCATATATAAGGGATAAAGATTTAAAAAATTTTATATCTAATTTATTTGCATTTGGTATTACTTTTGATGACTGTCTCCAAAATTTATCTTTGATATTACATGATGTATGGAAATAGAATTAATGTTAATTTGAAAAAGTGTCAGGACATAATCAAAAAGAGACTGTGCCAAGACCTAAATTATTAGTTGAACCCCTCATGACACTAGTTAAACCTTTTCCTATGAAGAAAGAGATACCAAAAGGATATCCTCAAATACTTTTCAGTATATCGAGCACATAGAGTACATAGATTTAGGTCCTTTAAAATTCTGATTGGTACTTAAGTTATACCTAAATCTAATTACAAAGAAAGAATTATTTGCTATCAGGGGAATAAGCTACTTAATGGTCCTATGCAGGAAGTACTTTAAAGCTAAACTCGAATCATGTAGGGAATTACAAGCCATGTCAAGATTTGGATAAGAATTGGATGAGTATTCTTAAAAGTTTGGCTAAAGACATTAAACTTAATGCTTGTTGGAAGGCACCCAATCTTTTTGTTGGCTCTTGTTTTTAATGATTTTTATTTTTGCAGAAATAATGGACCATTCCTTACAGATGCACCTAGCAATACACGATGCATATCTAGTCCAGATGGTACCTCTTCTTGTCTTACTTTCATATCTCTAATTTTTCTTACTTCATCGAGGATAATGAAATTAAGTTGGAGGGTAAGAGAAAACCTTTTTGAAAAATATTTTGAAAATACCTTGAAAATTTTTAAAAATTTGAAAATTACTAAAAATTTTGAAAAAAAAATGTGTGAAATTTTTTTTATAAATCATGTGCCATGAAGGAAATTCTTGAGCAAAATAAACTAGGAAAAGAGTAATATAGTTAGAAAGTGTTGCACCCATTCGGCTAGTCCCGGGTCGGGCCGGCTCCAGGAATCCAGTCGATTGATCCTCGCGTGGAGTCCGACTCCCCAGTTCTTGGAGAGGACCCCGCGGCCCCCTTCCCCAAAGGCCGACCCGGGGGCTTCAAAAGTTGGCGGGCACCCCACTGTCTGTGCGTCGGCCTCTTTGACTGCCACGGTCAGCTTCTGGGAGCCCCAGCTGAGCACCGCGGTCGGCTGCTGGGGGGCCAGGCCGGCCCGCTACTGAAAGCGTTGCTCGGAGTTTCCAGGAGCCTTTCTCCTTGACAAGTTCCGACATTCTATTGTAACAGACTCCAGTGCATGGCCACGATTCTTGCTGCCAGGCCACCACTCTGACGCTCCCGCCATGTCGCCAACCCATGACCTCACCGCCACGCCTATTCTCCGGGGGCATATTCGAGCTTTCCCAACCTGCTCCCTAACAGAATTTGGCAGCACTCCATGTCTATAAAGGCACCCGGGGGACCTCCGTAAAGAGGGTAACGTTCTTCTTCCCCATTGTGAACTCTTTTCCTGAATTTCAGGTTTGAAGTATCCGAGGCATCCCTTCGAGTGGATGGCGATCCGTGTGCATGCCGGATAAACGGTGCGAGACCAACCTGGAGGGTAGCACTGAGCGACCGGATGCCGTCGCATGGCGCGACGCTCTACTCCGCCCCGAATCAATGCAGGATAGCCTGGCCTTCATCATGGTGCCTGACTCACATTAACTCTGCCTTGCCTCGCCCCAACGAGCGCTGACAGCTATCCAAGGAGCCATTCGAGGGGATTCAAAGTGACCTGACGTCTCAATCCGGAATCCACCACAGGTGCACGCAATCATGCTCCTGCGCTTTTGGGCCACGTGGCCCCTCAAGGCCCAGGAGTAGGGGGGCAATTGTAAACCCATTCGGCTAGTCCCGGGTCGGGCCGGCTCAAGGCGTTCGGTCGACTAATCCTCGCGCGGAGTCCGACTCCCCGATTCTTGGAGAGGACCCCGTGCCCCCTTCCCCAAAGGGCCGACCCGGGGACTTCAAGAGTTGGCGGGCACCCCACCATCTGTGCGTCGGCCTCTTTGACTGCCACGGTCAACTTCTGGGAGCCCCAGCTGAGCACCTGCGGTCGGCTGCTGGGGGGCCAGGCCGGCCCGCTGCTGAAGGGGTCGCTCGGAGTTTCCAGGAGCCTTTCTCCCTGACAAGTTCTAACATTCTGTTGTAACGGACTCCAGTGCATGGCCACGATTCTTGCTGCGAGGCCAACACTCTGATTCTCCCGCCATGCTGCCAACCCACCACCTCGTCGCCATGCCTATTCTCTTGGGGGAATATTCGAGCTTTCCCAACCTGCTCCCTAATAGAATTTGGCAGCACTCCACGCCTATAAAAGGCACCCGAGGGACGTCCATAAAGAGGGTAACGTTCTTCTTCCCCATTGTGAACTCTTTTCCTGAGCTCTTTCCATTCTGTTTCTCCAACACTCCTCTAACTTAAGCATCGGAGTGTCCCCCGCCGGAGCCCCTCCGGTGCCTAGGGACTTCTTGCAGGTTGATCGGTCGAGGAGCTCTTCGGTACATTCACCGAGCCCGATCCAGGAGGAAGAGCGGCAACAGAAAGTATTTACTAATGATTGTAGTGAGTTAAGAAGTAGACTAGCTGATTAAACTTTTAATGGCTTACTTAGGTCACCTAAAGGCTATTATCACTTTCATTGTACATGCACACTGACACACTGAAATAAAGGTGGAATTAGTTGTAAGATCAATTCAAGATTCAATTATTATTAAAAACTTGGTATTTGATATACACCCTATTTAAAGAAACTTGAATACGAGAAAGAGCTACCTACTTGAAAAAAATAAAAAAAAAAAGGGGCAAGTTCTAAACATTGGTTTTTTACCAAGTAACCAGACATTTTTATCTAAGTATTATTGTTCGTGTTAAAAAGTGTGCAGTGCGAAGATATCACCAAAAAAAATTAGATAGTGTGAAAGCTATCTCAGCTCATGTGCTTAATTTGAGGGTGTATAGAAATTTGACCAAAATAGGTGATAAGCAAAATATAATTATACTTTACAAGCTAATACAGAAATAATAAGTTAGCCATCACAAATACAAGTGATGTAGATCTTTAGATAAATCTTAAGAAAGTTTTTAATAGTACTGACTGCGAAATTTACTTTGGAAACTCAATACTTAGTAATACTAGCTAACTTCTTTTAAATTTAATCCTAGATCTAATTTTGTAAAGGATTTTAATGGTACATGGTTGTAAAATTAAACTTATATTACATTACTAAGGGACTAGCAATGAATAAGTGAGGGGATATAAGACTATAATACTATTAAATATCCAATTATAAAATAAAGATAATATATTATATATCTATTTAAATTAGTTTTTAGTATTCATATTAGAAATCTATGTTATAAGATCGATTTTTAAAAAAATTATTCAATCAAATCTACTTCAAAAATCTAATCAAGAAAATCAATATAATTAAGCTTTATGTTTAAAGCAGTGGTCCATGGTCGCTGGTATCGCTCCTTCTATAGATGGGGAGCAATCTATGGCAGCCATGGTTATCAGTCCACGCTTAGAGCCATGGACCATGAACAAATTTGGGCCTTATTTCCTTGTGTTGCTACTTGTCACTGTCACCACCGGCCTGAGATGCTAGAATCGTCATGCCACTGCCTCCTCAGCCCATAGTGCCTCCAAAGCTCCCTACCAGCCTCTCTCTATCTCCCCTCCTTTCCAACATTTTCTTCCACTATCCGAGAGTACCCGTCATCGGAGGAACCACCGAAGAGGACATCCAAGGCTAGAAGAGCAGTCAGAAACCATCACGGTCTAGCCTCCCTTCAAGGAACCCATGCCAATTGCTGCTATCTGCTTGTCGCTATCTCGTGATGCCAGTAGTCTGATCACTGCCACCCAGCACCACCTCAGCCTCACTATTTTGAACCACCAAGCAGCCATCTTCCATCACCGTCAATACCTCTGCTCACCATTTCCCCATCATTGCCACATTCCCACCATGTCACTACATCCCATGTTACCGTCAGCTAGAAAGAGGCACAAATGGGGAGAACTTGCTATCATCACCTCCTTGCCATCTACCTGCACCGCCACCTCCTCAACTCGACCACCATCATCCACCATTTCTTCCAACCATATCATTGCTTCTCCTCCCTGTTCCTCCATTGCCATCGATCATCTTTCCCACTGCTGGCCATCATCTCCATCCAAGATCGTCTCCTTCCCATTGCCACCGCAGCTGCTCACCGGCTACCATCGCCTCTTCCTCCAGGAGATGCTATCATCATTACTATCTACCCATTGATGCTGTCTTTGGTGGAAAAAAAGTCTAAATAGGGAAGAAGTCCCAGAGTTCTGATGTGCTACCATTCAAAGATCTAATGGCTACTATCTTTCTGACCAGCAGAAGGATTTTTAGAGTAATTCATATCGTGTTTTTCACTAATCCTAGGCCCAGAAACTACCTAACGACAAATCAAATGGATGATATCAACTCTTAAATGCAATTGGATGATCAATGAAGGTTGCGGCTAACATGCGGCATGTTGAGCAGTCCAATTAGGATTCGAATTGAGCAATATTTTTGGGAGTCAACAATTAGTTCTAATCATTCTCTTCTTCTATTTTGAATTGGATTTGAACTAGTTTCACCTTTATAAAAAGGCAGCCACAGAAGATACAAGGGGAACCAAGCAGAGAGCCAGCATTAATTCCTACAACAAAATGTTATTTTATTTTGTAAACTAGTTTTAGGCTTTAAGAGAGAAGGAGAAATAAAGAAAAAGAGTTCTTTAGGAGAGGAGATGCTGTGATAGAGCTCCAAATCCACAAGAAAATGTATCTAGGAGCCATGCATGACTGAGGTACAGTTTGTAGGGAAGTAGGCATACTTTCATTAATTTGTGTAATTATTTTCTTTCTATATAATTAAATAAATACTTTCAATTTCTTTTTCTTTTTGTTTGATTTCCTAAATAATATTACCTATAGGTGGGATGGATCATAATCCTAACACAATATGGTCCATACTCAATATAGATTTGATTCTAGGATTTTTGTTCATGTATCTTATTAGATCTTTTCAACTTAATCATTGGATAGTTATACTTATGAAACAGGCCATGGTCTTGATAGGATATGGTTCGTACTCGACAAAATAGTCTATGCTAGGAATTAGTTTGAAAGATTTTAAAATAAATATGAATTTTAATTATTTAGATTAAAACAAATATATGATTTATATTTATGATTATCTGGAAATCTGAAGACATCTTTTTATTATTTAAACCCCTCAATCTCATATTTAATTTAAATTGATTAATTTTAATTAAACCATTATCTACCTTTCAAAAATTTAAATATTTATTTCTTTCTTAACTTTCTTTATGAAATAATTATTCTTAATCTCTGAGGATACGATCTCTACTCATCCTTGCTATAGTATTGAGTTAAGTTTTTATTTTTGATCGCCTACGATAGCGATCATTCACCAATTACGAGATCCCATTTCCATGGCCAAAGGGAGCATCTGGGTAGTGGCGATGATGTCTTAGGTAGCGCCAGCGATGGCGACAGCAAAAGGCTTGGTCTAATGGTGAAGAATGGTATCAACTAGAAGAAGGAAACTATCTGGGCATGATCTTTTAGATGGGATAGCTTCCTTTCATGATCCTTCAACTATGAGAATACCTAATTGATTGAAGTACTCCTATGCATGATTCAAGTGCACCATCTGAGCACCCCAGCCTAATCCAAAGGCCTTGCAACAAGATTATGGTAGATTCAGATAGTGTTGCATTGAATTTTAAGACGATTGATCAGCATCCAATGGCCTAATGAGTTTTTGGGATCAACTTCTAATTTAACAAAGATTTGATGACTACTTTGAAATAGATTCAACCTAAGATTGGCTCTATAAAAAGGGTAACCATGAAGTAGGGAGGGGGGAACAAACAATAGTCCTTTATTTTATTTATATCTTGTTTTAGATTTTAGGAAGAAAGAAAAAAGATGGAGAAAGCCTTGGTGATCAACATCGTGAGCAACTACAAGCTTGGTTCTCGAGGAAGAATGTTGACCCCTGGAATGATTTTGATGATCACAAAACATTGGAGCATGTATATGTTACTAATTCTTTCAATTACTTGAGAAGTTTTTGCAGGAAATTGGTTACCTTTAATTTAAATTGGTTTTCAAATTGGTTGAGAGGTAGTTCAATTGTGTATAGACTCTTATGGACTTTGAATTGTAAAAGCTCTAATTTTTCAACTATGTAATCTTGTAAATGGGCTATAAAATTATAAAAATAAGAGTGTATAGATTAGCTCTTGTTTGATATAAGTATTGAAGAACTTTGAAGTAGTTTGAAGTATCAATTAAAGTTTGGGCAAGAGCTGACTCATGGATTAAGAGCCGACTCCTTGTGGCACGGCACGAAGAAATTTCAGAGTTTCAATATCTCGAGCCAACTCGTATCCCAAGAGCCAACTCGTAAGAGAATACATGTTTCTGAAGTCTGAGATCTCGAGCCGACTCGAGCTCCAAGCACCGACTCGTCTAGAGTTATGATTTTTTGGTGACTGAGACTTCGAGCCGACTCTACCCTGAAGAGCCGACTCAAGGTATTTGTTGTCTTGAATTGATTGAAGGCACGAGTCGACTCCAGCTGAAGAGCCGACTCACACAGAAATTTTGTTTAGACTGTCTGAGACTTCGAGCCGACTCGTGGACCTCGAGCCGACTCGAGTGATCATTTTCTTCACTCTAACGGCTAGTTGCTGAAAGCGATTTTTGAATTCCAAATGGTCTCCAACAGCTCTTTCACGAATCCCTAAGCCCTACAATGGCCATATCTCATAGAAAACTATAAAAGGGATTACTTTTGATGAATTAAACAATTTTTTGAGAGATTATTATTGACTTATCTTGGAAATTTGAAGAGCTTTCAAGTCTTTCACCCACCTACTTCAAGAGCATTCAAGATAGGATTCAAGACTTCACCAACTTCTCTTCATCATTGAATCCACTTATTGAAGAAGCAAAGAAGCAGCATGAAGAGCATTAAAGAGCATTCAAAGCTAGGCTTCATCTTGATCTACATCAGCAACATTTAAACAAATTCAGTTTGTTGTATAGTTGCTTTTCATTTCTCTCTATTTTTATTTTCTCTCTAAGAATAGCAAGGGGCTGTGTCTTAAGAGAGGGTTAAAAGTTTTTAGGTGAACCTTGTGAAATTATAACTTGGGTTCTTGGTAATCTTGGGATAAAACCAAGTGTTTGGGTTTCTTTGGTAATCCCGTTTAAAACCAAAGGGAGTTTCAGTTTCTTTGGTAATCCCATTTAATACCAAAGGGAGTTTGGTTTTCTTTGGTAATCCTGATAAAACCAAAGTGTATAGATTTGGATTGTGAGTCTGGTAAAATAATCCAACTATCTTATCCGGTTGGGGGATATAGTGAAAATTCCAAGTGGTCCTTGGGTAGTAGACGTAGGAGCTGGTTGCTCCGAACCACTCTAAATTTTCTTGTATTTGTGTTTGTGCTTACTTTAGCTTATTACTTTAACATAATTACTTCCGCATTGCATATTACACCACAACACTAAAAGAATTTCAAAGTGCACATAATTATGAAAAGTTTTTATAATCCCAATTCACCCCCCTCTTGGGAAGCCACCTAGGCAACAAAGAAGTAAGTTTTTAACTTTTGATCTTGTGTATTTTGTTTATGCAATTTGTAAGCTGTTCTTTAAGTTTAATGAATACCCTTTATTCAAGATTACTTGCAACTTTTTATGCTTTATGTAGTTGATCTTTAAATAATTTATATATCTAAGAGATGGATTGTTATCAAGAGATACGCTCTGTGCTCAAACGACATAATTATCTTAAGAAGTTATTCATATTTTTGGCTACTCTCTTCAAGATCTTTATGATTGACTTCGAATAGCTTATATTCTAGGAAGACGGGTCATGATCAGGAGATACAGTCCATGCTTGAAGTGAGATAAGTTATGGTCAAATCTGATCATATAATTTTTAGTCGATTATTATCATACAACAATTAATAGTACCAAGATTGGAATTAAAAATTAATTTGAAATCCCAAGACCTCGCTATCATATCATTTTCCCTAGTTTATTATTTAATTATTATTTTTTTGATTTTATAAAATATTTTAAGATATAAATAATCAATAATACTTTTTATTATCTTTTCTTAGTTAAATAATTATCCTTGATCCCCGAGGATATGATCCCTACTCACTCTACCTATAGTAGTGAGTTAGGTTTTATTTTTGATCACCCTATGACAAGTGATCACAGGCCCCTCTTCTAGCTTGGATTTGTAGACTCCTTCTAGAACTAGAACTAGAAAGTGAAAATCGAACACTTTATGCTACGGAAGGTATTTCTCTTAAACACTTTTTAAAAAATCCAAAATTTTTTTCTTAATCCTTGATTAATTGGCCCTCTATTTCTCTATTTTTTTAGGGGTTTAAGGCATGGAATAAAGGAGAAAAGGAATAGGAAATTAGAGTAAGCGATAAGAAGGGAGAGGGGGTTTTTTAGATTGTCGCAAGCCCCACTTTTTTCTCCTTTAACATGGTATTGTCACACAATTTCAAATAAATCATGCCCAAAATAGAATAGTTTTATCCTAATTCGAATACAAAAAGATTAGGATTAATTCTAATCAAATAAAAGTTCTAATAGGAAAAGAAATTTGATTAGCACCTCTTTTTTCTTATTGCATGCTAAGAAAGAAATAACATGAAAACTTATCACACAATCCTTCTCTTGGCTATTCTGAGAGGATAAATTCTAGTCCTATTGGGTTAGATATCTAGTTTAATTAAGTTCAAACTTGACTTGATTTGGACTTAAATTGTACCTGATTTGAATTGACTTCAAAAAGTTATCAATCGTATTCCAAATAGGATTTAATTCCTAGTCTAATTAAAAAATTAAATCCAATTAGACTTTAATTAAATCAAGCCTAATTAAATTTAATTTGATTTAAATTAATTAGGATTTAATTCATAATTTAATTAAATCTAATTATATTATAATATTTGTAATAAATTCCTTGTGCTAATAACTAGCAGTTGTTAAATTTGTAACCCTTACAAAAATAGCAATTCTAAATTTAAATCATCAATTCAATTGATAGTTAGGTCTAAGCTCTTGATTAGGTCAAGTCCCTTTATATGTGATCGTTCAGGTTCTAATCTGTTTGGTAGTAAGACATATTATGATCCCTATGATGGTATTATCAAAACTCTTTCGATGAACGAAACTATTCCGGCTCAATCCTAAAAAGAATCATTAATCCAAAAATAATCCTAGTGAGTTCTCATAATCCACTATGACATCTGGCAGTATATAGTGGCAATCTTGTAGATCAAAAAATAAACCCTTAGTTATAGTTACCATGTGATCAAGTTTCTTTATTGAAAGTTTGACAAGATACAGGTCATAAAAACTAGTCAAACATTGAGCATCTGTCATATGCTAAACTTAATTAGCCTGAGTCCAATTATTATTTCCATAAAAACTCGTTTCCATTATCACACCACTATGGCCATATATTTAAGGACTTAACATATTATAGCGCATAGGACTATAACTTAACTACTAAGGCTGATAGTTTCCTAAAAGTACACTCCTACTCCTATAGCAAACTTACTGTAGCCAACGAACATCACAAGGCCCTGAATGGCTAGGGACCAAATTTATAAACTGTCAAACTATAGCAACCCCACTATGAATAGCTAGGACACTGTATGTCAAGAAATTATTCACATAACTATAGTATCGAGAAGTCACTAATGAGTGAGTAGTAATCCATGTGACTTCTCATTACTTGGTCATGCTCAAATTATTGATCTATATTAACCACTTGCATTCTCGCTCCAATGTCCCACATTATAGACTTGAGACTCGACTACCATAAAGGGAAGCAATTATTGTACCAGTCTTGATGGATCGATCACTATTCCTATAATGATCCAATGATCAGACCATTTGGAGTTAACCTATAATGACACATGTCTCAAATTCTTAAGTCTTGAAAATATATGCTGTTGGCGTAGAGTCCCTATTCCGACCAGGCGGAGCTACTGGATCGCAGGTCCGCTCTTAGTTTACCTGTAAAACAAATCCCTAGCCGGAATTGCTCTAGCGGGGGACACTCCGATGCCTAAGTCAGAGGCAGGCTCCAGCCACAGAATGGGAAAGGTTCTGAGGAGGATAGATGGAGAAGGAAAGACTCCAGAATTTTCAGGAGTATCTTGTGCCTTACCTTGAGCGTCCCCTATATGGTATTTATAATAAGTTGTCCAGCTTGCGATTCCGCCCACCCTCTTGCGGTTACAATGGGAGAGTTAATTCCTTCCTTTTAATTTGCAATCATGTATGGTTACTAGGCGGTTTCGGCCAGACTGGAGGCGTTGCTACCGGAGTTATGTGTCATGATCGTGTTTTGGAGATAGTCGATGATGACCGTTACTTGTCATGTTCATGGAGACTTGAGACAGGTTGGGGATCCATCTTCGGACTTCCCTCTTGGGGAAATGTTTGTAGTCAAATTGGAGGAACGTTTTCATCTTTGGACTCTTTTGAGATAGATTGGAGACTATACTTCGACGTAGGTTGAAGACTCATCATTTGTCATAGGCTGAAGACTGCATCTTCAATGCAGACCGAAAGCTGTGTCTTATGTCTTCGGCTTCGGCCGGCCCGTTAGCCGTTTGCTTTCTTCCAGTCACTACGGTTCGGGAGAAATGTTGTTGGCTAGTTGAACCGGTAACCGGTTTGTCATTAAGCTGAGATATCCGAACAGTTGCCCCTACTCTCAGTTTTCGAAGCGATGATTTGCCTCGAAGAGTGAGAGTATCACTAGTTTATAATTTTTGCCTAGGGAATGGCATGGTAGATGATTAAGAAATCCCTGATTGGATCGTCTGTCATAACTTCCTACTGATTCGAGAACTAGGTGCCAGATAGTTGTCATCCCCTGATTGTGGTGTGAAAAAGTAGCGGGCGGATTAGAAATTGTTTCCCCTCTTTCCATCATGCGACGGTTCAGCCAATCTTTTGGTTGGGATTAGGGCGGCGATCGGGGCCTCTTCCCGTCCTTTGGATTGGAGGTGCATTCCACCTTAGCCATTGATTTGTACGGACTACGACCTCCGGTCCATCTCGCATCAAATCAATTTAGGCCAGCTTTGGGATTGCGCATCCATCTCGAGCATTCATAGCAGATTTTGGGAGATGGTTCCGTTTATCGAGATGTCACCTTGAAGCCTTCTTGTCCTTTATGAGAAGGAAAAAGTCTGGTTAAGGAAGCTTCTTCAACCTTGCACACTTTCTGTTTTGGCACAGCTTCCCTGTTCTTGCCCATCAGTCGCTTTCGCATGAAGAATCTTTTTTGTTTCTTTGCTTCATTTTTTTGTCATGGCTGAGACCGTAGGAAGTCCAGGGAAATTAGTCGGGCCCTCCGGGGCCGAGGATGTAGTGAGTCCGGAGTTAGTCCCCAGCTTTGTCTCACCAGGAAGGGTCACCCACCTTCGCTAACGTTTCACATTCCCAAAGGGGTCTTTTATTACCTCCCACCTCTGAAGAGTGGGTGAACAAACCTCCCGCCAGGTGCTTGGCCATATATGAAGACCATTTAAAGGCAGGTCTTCGATTTCCCCTGTATCCTTTTTTCATTAAGATTTTTGCATGTACTAACTAGTGACTGCACAGCTGACTCCGAACAACATTTGAAATATTTATGGGTTTTTGGTCCGATGCCACATAGCTAATGTGAATCTCGGGACCAATCTGTTTACTACTCTCTTTGTTCTTAAGAGGGATTTCCATGGTTGTGGATGGTGGGTGATCGGTCCTCGACCTAGTCGCAAGATCATCAAGGACATGTCCAGTGCCATCCATGGGTGGAAGCCCAATTTTGTTTTTGTATCGTCTACCAAACCGTGGGGTTTCAGTAGCAAGTGGAAGGAGCCAAGTCTAGTTGCCAATGATGGGAAGAAAGTTTTGGTGGCTGATCAGTGTGATTATGATTTATTGACCGGTTCAGAGACTGTTTCCATCCATGAATTGTTAGAGGAGAGGAATCTCCATTTCGCAGGGATCAACGAGTTCCCTGTGCTAGGTACAAATGGTGGAAGTTTCTACCTCTCTTTCTTTAGCCTCTTTCATAGCCCAGTTGATTCAGTGGGGTCTTTATGTTTGCAGGTGGTGGAATGAAGCCTAACTTAAATTGGCTTCGCCAATCCTCCAAGAAGAGGATAGCTCAGGCTCCCCCTTCGAGGTCGGAGGCTCGGAAGAAGGCCTGAAGGGATAACCTTGAGAGGAGTAGGAGCACCTCATCCTCTAGAGGAACCTCTGGGGGAGACGGGGTGCCGATGATGGAGGTGAGGAAAACCTGGTGCAGCAGGAACCTACTCTAGGCATGCAACACTAGGGAGCAGGTATTACATAATTAAAATTTTTTAGCATGCAGCAGAAAGTACCTACTCAAGCACAGGATCTAATATATCATGATGCATGTAACAAAATATACAGGCATGTATAGGCAAGTGCAACAATTATAAATCATATGATAACAATTGGATCTAGACATGTATGATAACCAAAATAAAATATACCTGACTAAAGAGGACTCTTTCAGTCTTCAGATCAGATCAGCAGCAATCGTTTGAACTCTTTCAACAGCAAAATAAGATCTGCAACAGTAAAAAGAAGATCCGACCTCTCGAAGTGTCCAAGCATCACCCTCTGGAGTATCCACGCACCGGCTCTTGCTGATCTGACTTCCAGATGGATGCTAGTCCACTAGGAATCCATAAAGTCATAGACAGATGGAGCAGGGAATATCAAATAATCCTCACGGACGGTCTTCTCCAAGACTGCCGAAAACCCACCTTGAGCACACCAAGAAAATAATGATACCAGGGAAGGAATAACCCAAAACTTCCAAAAAAAAAAAATTCTGCACTCAATTTTTCTAAAAATCATGGGTTGCAACCCACGGTCGATAACTTGCGGCCTCCACTTTTGCACGCCCTATTTTCCCCTCTTGCTTTACATCTCCCATCCCAAACAAAGACATGAATAAAAACCGGTGCTCTGTTCTTTTCCTCTTCATATGGCATCCCCTGTTTCTCAAAACAAAACCCACAGGCTATGAAAACCGAGAGCATCGAACGGAGGTGGAGCAAGGAATCGAAGGCTTGCTGCTCCAATCGCACGCTGCTCCTCTTAAGTTGCACCTCACAGCCAACTTTTCCTCACACCCCGCTGCTGCCTCCACACAACAGAGAACATCCAAGAAGGCACACCACCATGAGAATCCAAGGCATACGGGAAGAACCAATCGCAGGACCAAGAGGATGAAGACGCATTGAAGCCCGCCGGCTCTGTCGACTCGTCCAGTTTCTGAGCGTGCACTGCCGTCGACGCTCCTTGTGGGAATCACCGTCAAACTACTTCCCCCCTTTGGCTTCTTTTATTGTTTCTCTCTTTTCACCTCCTGGCGATCAATCATTATGCAGTATTTATAGGCAGAGAATTCAATCCATGAAGGGAAGGGAAAATAGTGGAAGAGCAGTCCAAATAAAACATCGGAGAGGAAACCCGATAAAGCCCCAACTCTGAACTCCCAAGTGCAATCAAACAGCACGTGTGAGGAGCAGTCTTGGATAGGAGCGGCAAAACCGTGTGAACAAGGGAAGCCAAGAACTCCACTTCAAACCGATGTTTTAAAATCGCTGGGAGAAGAACACCAAAAGACGTACAGGAGAAAAGACTTGAGAGGGCCAATCCAAATTGCAGTCGAACTCCATGAGATCTCATCTCATTTGAATCGGTGAAACAGAGAAGGGGAAGCCACGTTGAACCACTCACCATGTAAACCAACCCAAGAAGAGACCGGTTCAACTATTCCAAATAAAACCTGGTTATTTAAAACCAAATTTGGTTCACCAATTTCAAAAATTGGTTTAATAAAACCTGGTCCGACTAAACCAACCAATAATAAAAATGGGCCCAGTCCTGGTCTTCTAGGAACACTTTCTGGTTGACCCAAACCCATCCTGGTCGATCCAAATCAGACCAGAAAAATCTAATGTGTGCTCAAGAGTCCATTTGACCTTAATACCGAAATGATTCTTAATCATTGATCGATTCCTGGATCAGGAAGAAATTCTCTATGGCGTGTGACCTCATAGGTTCGAATCTAAACGGTAGCACTGGAACACTTCTAGTACCAGCACAGGATACCATCTAGCAATGGTCCCGATGTCGGATAGGCCGAAGATGCGAGAGCAATCTATCAAACCTCTGGCATATGGTTACCGTATAATTCGTCTCTTTGACCTCTATGCTCAAGATGACCTAGGATTAGACGCCAACCATAATTTGGTTTATCCCAATCATGTCTCAATATAACAAGTTCTGTGACTCCTCACATGAACTACCCTGGCCAAGGTTTTGCTGAATTGACATACAATCCAAACAATTTGGATAGGTCAATTTCATCTTGGTTCACCCTGCTCCATAAGTACTTGCATGTACCCAGAAACCTTCCATCACCATATTAGAAATCTGGGTAGTCTGGCACCAAAGCACAAGGAGTTGCTTGCAAGCTACCATCGTGACCTCAGATTGGGGGGGACATATACCCATATCCAATCGCGAGCAATCCTTTGGTAGAAGGAGCTCCACGGAGTCACGTTCAATGAGATGTCACACATCCCACTTGCAGATCATCAGTGTCACCACATTCCTTTGGTCAAGAGGGACAACCAAACGATGTGAAACACAACAACCTACACTTGATACATTGCCATCCTGTACAATGTATCCTTTAGTTGTGAACCTTTTAAAGGATCACTCGATATATCTTTTATATCAAAGTCAGTGCAGTCCTAAGGACTTCATCACATAAATAGAGGTTCTTACAAGAAAATGAATAATGTGATGAGCTGCCAAAACAACATTTTATTAATTCATATACAGATTATAATACTAAGCACAACCACCTACAAACTAGGCGATTGGCTTTGGGACACAATTCCTAACAGGAGGGCCCAACAGGACCTCAACCAGTTGAATCTCTGCCGACAGTCATTTCTCTAGTCAAAATAAGGGAGAGTCCGTCTCCGGTGGTCGATGTGCCACCGCCTTTCCACCCGTGGTGGATAGGGGCAAGGCATCGTAAGTCGAGGAGGAGTTTGTCCGGGAGGCTTCTCCAATTGGGAGCCATCCCGTGGGCTCTTCGGAGCTTTCCTCCATGGGGCGTCTTTTGGTTCCTGCAGTGGCTAGGTGGGTATTGAAGGATACTCTATTGCCTCATGACTTGGCAGTGATTCGAGGTCGATGCCTGGCTAGGGTATTTGATTTTGCCTATTCTGCCATGCAGTTTGTAGGATTTTAACCTCCCCTTCTTGCCTGATGGGTTATCCAGCCTGTGATTGATCTTATACCTTGTTTCATTGGTGTAGCTGGTTTATGACATCACTTTCATGGAGGAGGGCCTGGGGGCATCGATAGCCTCATTCATGGCCTGAAGGAGGAGCTCCACTTAGCTAGGGCCAAGAAGGAAGTGGTCGAAGAACTAAAGCAGTCCATGGAGAATCGACTTGCTTGCATGGACGCAAAAGTTCGTGGCTTGAGGAGCGAACTGAAGAATGCCCTCTTGACGATCGCAGAGCAGGGGGCGGAGTTGAGGAAGAATAGAGAACAGATTGACTCCTTAGAATAATTTACTAAGGAGAATCAGGAGAGGATCGGAGATCTGACCAAGGTGGCTAGGGAAGTGATCGAGAGGGCCGAAGAGGCATCTTTGAGAGCCAGGAGGGCATCTTTGAGAGCCGAAGAGGCAGCCTTGGAATCCGACGCAGCCAGGAGGGAGTCCGAAGCAGCCAGGAGGGAATCTAAAGCAGCCAAGAGGGAATCCTGAAGCCATGAAGGAGCTGGCAGCTAGAGCCATTGCCAGATTTAGGAAGTCCTCACGTTCAGGTGGGGATGAATGAGACGACTTTATACAACTATCAGTATGGCTTCAATGACAGAGCATCCCACAAGGTCAGTACGATTTCCCGATCTCAATCTCCTCGGCGTCCCTGCTTTCGATATCGTGGAGGAAGAAGAAGAGGAAAGCGATGCTGCAGAGGAGGTTGAGGAGATGTTGAGACCGAGAGGGGAAATCTCAATCGTAGCTGAGGATTCGGGTGTAATTCCGATCCAGGTTGAGGAGGCTGAAGAGATGCCAAGCCTGATAAAAGAAGTCCCTATCGTTTCCATGGACCCGGATGTAATTCTGGTCCAGGTTGAAGAGGGAGTTCAGGTCGAAGAGGGGGCTCAAACCGAAGAGGGTGCCCAGGCTGAGGAGGGGGTTCAAGTTGAAGACTCTCTAGATCCAGCCCAAGTCGAGGAAACCCTTTCTGCGCAGATTGATAGGCTACTCCAATATTATGGTGCTGGATCTCTTTCGACCGATCCCTAGAGATTCGTGTGACTCTAGGCATTGTATCTCTTCTTTTCTTTCCTCTGGCATGTAATTGATAGACCTTTTTGGAGGAACAAGTAGCTTTTCCCTTTTTTTTTTGTGTATTCTGCGTTGCATTTTCGAACTTGATTTAAGTGGTATTGTCAGTTTTGGTGATGTTTGAATCACCTTGCCCTTTATGGGGTCTTTTCTTGCAAATGCAGGCTTCTCCTTTTGGGCTGCAAAATAGATAAAGAGTTTCTATATAAAGGAATATTTTACTCACCGATTTATCGGCGGAGTAGTGACCGTCACATCATCGCTTAGAAAGGCAGTGGCAATTGACTCCATGGTGACTGTGCATAGAAGCAGGGGTCATCATGGCTGCAGCCTTTTGGTGGTCCCCCCTAGCACATCAGTTGAGGCTTGATCATTAGGGGGTCCGTACGTGACATGCCTAAGAAGCCATTATGAACGAGGGCTTTTGAATTGCACCAACCTCGATGTAAGGAAAGAAATTTTTCTAGATCAACTGCCATTCGCATTTGGCAGTGCCATCTCTAACACCATTCTTGTTTCTTCACCCTCGCGTCGCTCTGAGGGCTTGTTGTGCCATGAGGCCAAATCTCGCGCAGCTTAGGCGAGCAGCCAGAGGGAAACCAATGAGAGGTTTCCAGGTGAGGAGATCTAATCAAAGACGAAGGTATGTGCTAGCGTTACCGTGCACCAAGGCCAAGAGCAATGATCCTATCAAGGTAGATTCTTTTTCAGGGGAGGAGCCAGTTTTTCCTAGGAAGGCCGCGCCGGCTGAATCATCCATGAGATCGAGTCTACAAGATGTTGGTAGAGTTCCCCCTCATGCTGAAGCTGACAATTCAGTGGCTTAGACTGCAGGAGAAAGGGGACCGGTGGGGTGTGATACCCCCATGATCGAAACCAAAAAGCAGGAATCTGGGGATCCCTCTCCTACCCTTTTCCTTGGAATACAACAGGTAGCCCTTCATAATGTATGTTGCCTATCTACATTCGTTGATCGAATTGACATTGTGGATGCTTCCTATTTTGCAGATTTCTCGCAACCTTTCCTTATTGGAGAAAGGTGCCCGCGAATCTGTCAGCTATAGCGAAAACCTCCGAAGCTGGGTGGCTTTAGCCATAGCTAAAAAGGATGCCGCCGAGAAGCTTCGGGTTGTCGCAGAAGAAGAGAGGGACAAGGCCATCGCCTCGAACAAAGTCTTAAATAGGCGGATAGGTATTATTCAGGCACAAGTGGTCGAGGTGTCGATCATTGCGCAGGAGAGAAGGAGAAAAGTTATCTCTATTGAACTGATGTTGAGGGAAGTATTACGAGATGTTGAGGAGCTGAAGTCTCGTTTAGTCAAATCGGATAGGAGGGTTGAGGAGTTGAAGATAAGCCTTTCAGAGGCCATCCAAAGGGCTGCACAGGCCGAAGAGAGGTCTTCGAGAGCTGTTGAGGATTACAAGACTTCCTGGGCTTTTAGAGACGAGATAAGCAAGATGGTGCTGGAAGGATATTCTTAGGTTATGCCGATTGTCTGGGTAAACTTAAGAAAATTTACCCTGGCATAGACTTCTCCTTGCTCGCCATTCCGGAGAATGAATCTGTAGCCTCGAGGGCACAGCTTGGGGAAGCGTTGACCCTTACTCCTATTTTAACTGCCAGAGAGGCTGACAAGATGTAATTTTGTTGTAATTTTTCCTTTACCAGCTATTTGTAATATCCTCCTTTTGGATGTAGTTCTTCATCCTTGAAATAAGAAACTTTGGTTTTTAAATTGGTTCCTTTCGGTTTGATCCTTTCTGGTTGATGGGTGAGCCGAAGGCTATTTGATTTGAGGTCGACGTCGAAGACAAATTTTGAAGTAATATCGGAACACCATTGTCGATGATTGAACTTGATCAGGTTTGGTTGATGCCAGTTACTTACCATAATCATGTCTTCTACTCTGGAAAGGATGCACAGACAGGTGTCATCTTCCCATCGACCATCGATTGAGGAACATTGAGCATGATCTTCGTTGCCCGTGTCGAGAGCATAAATATTCGAATGGTCATGTCCCCACGCATCCTGGATGTCACCATATCTTCCCTTTTTGAGAGAAGGCCATTAATGTGTTAACCATTCGAGGGAGATGATTTCGGGTTCGAGGCACCGACAGTCTCCATCCCCTAGAGCAGTTATTGGCGATCATGGCGTTCCCAAGTGACCACTTGGATTTCGAGGCATCGCTTCAACACATGGCACTCTCTTGTGTGTCTGGGAAAAGGCACGGAGCATGTTTCCTTGTGGCCACTTGTGGGTGTAGGGTCCTTTTAAATAGGACCCTGTCTCTCCCTGTCATAGGCCATTGAGATTTTAGATTCTCCTTTTAGAAATTTCCCTCCTTTCTTTAGCATACTAATTAGAATGAAGTTCAGCATTCTTGATCTCAAGAAGGAAGCAATGAAGAGGGCCTCTGAAACACTAATAGAGGGTGAGCTGAGTTCTAAGGCTCCCTAGAGGGGCGACGGCGATGACCCACAGGAGGTCATTGCTTGCTTGGAGAGGAAGATCCGAGTCTTGGAGGCCCGCCTGGTGGAGCCCAAGGTGCGAGTCGAGGTAGCCGCACATTAGGCATTTACTATTGACAAGATGAGTGATGTAGACCCACTTCAGCACATTTTTGGATTTACTGTAGGGTAAGGCATCAAGCCATCCCTGTGCATCCTTGTCATGATTAAGGTAGGCTATCCAGGCCCGCCCCGATATGTTTTTTGGATTTTCTGTAGGGTAGGTTATAGAAACCATCCCTGCTTCTTTTTCGATGTAAGGTAGACTGATTAGGCCCACCCCGGCATGTTTTTGGATTTACCGTAGGGTAGGTTACAGAAATCATTCCTGTGCCTTCGATCATTTTGGCAGCCTAATTGGGCCGTCCGTTGTGCTCATCGGGCATACCGATAAGGTGAGTGCATCAGACTCTCCTTTGCACTGTTGGCCGATCTCTTCGATCGGGCACTAAAACCGTTGTCATCCTACTGGTGCAACGGGCCATTCAAAATTAGACAGATTTGACAAAAGATTCTAGGGTTTGTTTATTGGTAGTACTTGCGAAGGTTTTGTACATTCCACGGCCGGGACAGAATTTTACTGTCCAAGGTCTTAAGTTGATACGTTCCCGGATGTATGACTTCTTCAACTTGGTACGGCCCTTCCCAGTTGGGAGAAAGCTTGCCCTGCTCAGTCAATCAGGATACTTCAGCTCTTCGCAGCACCATGTCCCCTGTGAGGAAAAAATGTTCTTTTACTCTAGAGTTGTAATATTTGGCGACCTTTTATTGGTATGTCACCATTTTCATTTGGGCCTGGAGCCTGGTACTCGATAGTATATCCAGGTCAACTCTTCTACGATTAGAGTTTTCAGGCTCCTTATATCTGTTGATCCTAAGAGATTGGAGGGAGATTTTGATAGGGAGAACGGCTTCGGTACCGTATGCCAGGTTGAACGGCGATTCACTAATAGCTGTTCTCGAGGTCGTCCTGTATGCCCAAGGAATGGAGGTCAGCTCTTCGGCCCAAAGTACCTTGGCAGCGTTCAACCTTGTCTTCAAGCCATGGAGGATACTCCGATTAGTTACTTCGGCTTCTCCATTGGATTGCGTATGGATGATAGAAGTCAGCCTATGTTGCACATGGTACCGGGTGCAGAAGTCTTTAAACTTCGGATTGTTGAATTGTCTTGCATTGTCGGTGATAATTGTATACAGAATTCCAAACCAGAATATGATGGAATTCCTGACAAAGCTCTCGACCTTGCCTTCCATGATGTGAGCCAATGGTTCAGCTTCGACCCATTTGGTAAAATAGTCGATTGCCATGAGGAGGAACTTCCTCTGCCCGGATGATAGTGGGAATGGGCCAAGAATGTCCATTCCCATTGGGCGAAGGGCCAGGGTGCTGTTAGTTGGGTCAAATGACTTGCTGGTTGCCTCTGTATGTTGGCATACCTTTGGCATTGATCACATTTCTGCACGAAGTCGGTTGAATCCTTTTGAATGGAGGGCCAATAGTATCCCTAGCATATAATTTTATATGCCAAGGATCTGCCCCCCAAGTGATCTCCGCATATCCCTTCATGGACCTCCCTCAAGGCATAGTCAGCATTTGATGGTCCCAAGCATTTCAGTAGAGGCTAAGAAAAGATCTTTTGTAGAGGGTACCATCCAGGATGACATACTAGGACACCATCCACCAAACTTTTTGGCTTATGCCTCATCTTCTGGAAATATCCCCTCATTTAAGAACCTGAGGATGGGATCCATCCAACTTGGCTCGATCTCGATTTGGTGCACCTCCGAAGTTTCTTCAGCTATACTTGGGGCTTCAAGATGTTCAACGAAAGTGAAACTAAGAGATTCTGGAGTGGTGGTAGCAAGTTTGGATAGTGCATCTGCCCGGGAGTTCTCCGATCGAGGGACATGCATGATTTTGAAGAAAACTAGCTGAGAAGACATGGCTTGTACTTTTTTTAGGTATTGCACCATGATGGGATCTCTGGCTTCATACTCTCCTTTAACATGGTTTACCACCAATTGGGAATTCGAAAAGGCCTGGAGCTTTTGAACCCTCAAACTCTTGGCGATCCAAAGTTCTACAAGCAGGGCTTCGTATTTGGCCTGGTTATTCGAAGCGCGGAAGGAGAATCGGAGTGCGTACTCCACTGTGTGCTCATTAGGTTCAGCTAGTATGAGACTGGCTCCATACCCAGTGGAGTTGGAGGCTCCATCTACATGAAGCACCCAAATAGACTCTGTGTCCTTCGAGATTTCTTCTTCTGCTAGAGGTGCTTCATCTTTGGACTTCCAGGTGCATTCGGCCAGGAAATCCGAAAGCATATGTGCCTTCATAGTTGATTGGGGCTGGAAACTAACGTCGAACTTGCTTAGCTTCAAAGCCCACTTTGCTATCCTTCCTGAGGTATCAAGGCATCGAAGAACGGCCTTGAGGGGTTGATCATTCAGCACCACGATGGCATGGAAATGAAAGTAAGGCCGTAGTTGCTTTGCCGCAATTATCAGAGAATAGATCAGCTTCTGCATTTTTGAATACCTTGTTTCAGCATTATATAGGACTTTGCTGATGTAGTAGATCGGCTTGTGGGAGCCATCTTCCTCTCTTCGGATGAGAACTAAACTGGCCGCTTCATCCGAAATGGATAGGTACAAGTAGAGTACTTTCCCCTCCTGAGGTTTAGAAAGTAGAGGTGGGGTCTCCAAGTACTTCTTCAGCTCTTCAAAAGCAGTACGGCAGTCTTCAATCCATTCAAAGCCTCGAGATTGCCGAAGTACCTGAAGAAGGGGAGGCATTTCTCGGCTGATCGAGAGATGAACCTGCTTAAGGAAGCGATCCTCCCCATTAACTGTTGTACTTCCTTCTTGCAGGATGGATGTCTCATGTCTTTGAGGGCCTGGATCTTCTCGGGGTTTGCTTCAAACCCTCATTTGGTAAAGAGGAAACCCAAAAACTTACCTGAGGTGATACCAAAGCTTTGTTGGATTTAGCTTCATGCGATGACGTTGTATGGCACTAAATGATTCCTCCAGGTCCTTGATGTGATCTTTTTTAAGGAGGCTTTTAACGATCATGTCGTCAACATAAGCCTCCATGTTCCTTCCTAGTTGCTCTATGAACACCTTGTTGATTAATCTTTGAAATGTTGCCCCGATGTTCTTGAGCCTAAATGGCATCATTTTGTAGCAATATAGATCTTTATCAATGATGAAGGCCATCTTCTCCTCATCCTGGGGATCCATTCAGAACTGGTTATATCTAGAGAAAGCATCCATAAAGCTTAGTAGTTGGTGCCCAGCAGTGGCATCGACCAATTGGTCGATCTTTGGGAGAGGAAAGCTATCACTAAGGCAATCTTTATTGAGGTTCGTGTAGTCGATGCAGATCCTCCACTTGCTGTTAGCCTTCTTTACCATTACCACATTGGCTAACCACTCAGGGTAATGGGCTTCTCGAATGAATCCTATTTGAGGAGCTTGCTTACTTCTTCATCTATTACATTCTACCTTTCGGGGGCAAAGTTTCTCTTCTTCTACCGGGTCGACTTATATTCGGGAGCAACTTCCAGCCGATGAGTGATCACTTCGGTTGGAATTCCTGGCATGTCCAAAGCTGACCTGGCGAAAACATCAGCATTATTTTTGAGAAAACAGATCAGCTCCGTTTTGATTTTCTCATCAAGCATACTTCTGATTTGCACGACCCTAGTGGGGTCCTCTTTAGTCAATGGTATTGAAATGGTTCTCTCCATGGGTTTCCTCAAATCTGTAGTCAAATCTCTTGGATCTAACTGATCCTAAGTTGTAGGATCATTGGAGTGCTTGTCCTGAATCATTAAGCACTATCGCACTGCTCTCTGGTCTCCCTTGGCTTCTCCGACACCATTCCTAGTGGGAAATCGCACCAGGAGGAGGTAGTAAGTCGACACTATGGCTCGAAATTTGTTTAGCGCGGGCCATCCCAAAATAATATTATAGGTTGAAGGGGGTCAGACCATCATGAAATTGATCGACAGTGTCTTCTGTCAAGGCTCGGTATCGAGGGTCACAAGTAGTACTATTTCTTCCTCGGCATCGACCTGGTTGCCTCCGAAGCCAGAAGCGATATAGGAGATCTTCATAGTCTATTTCTAGGCAAACGCATCTGAGAGAATACATCGTAGATCAAGATATCGGTTGAACTTCCATTATCAACCAAGATTCCTCTTATATCATAATTGGCCATAACAGCCAAAATTACAACAGGATCATCGTGTGGGAGCCGATTTCCTGCGAGGTCATCATCGGAGAAGAGGATGGCATTGTTATCCTTGAGCCACTTCAGGGCATCATCTTCATCTCTTCTCTAGTTAATAGGTCGATGTATCATCCCCACGCCTTCGTTGGTGGGCCTTTGATTCGACAGTTCGGCCTCTTCAGGAGCTGTTGGGGAATTATAGCTTCTGACCGAGGTCCTTGGCATCCGACGAATCACCCCAAGTATCCCTTCTTGATAAGATCTTCTATAGCATCTCTCAACTGGATGCATTCTTCAGTATTATGGCCGTGGTCTCGGTGGAATTGATAATATTTGTTCCGGTTCCTTGCAGAAGAGGATGCCTTCATGGGACGTGGCTGTTGGAGATAGCTTTCTTTCTCTATCTCCAAGAGGATCTTCTCTCGAGGGAGGTTGAGGAGAGTATAGGAGTCAAATCTCCTGCCCGATATTTTGGGCTTAGGACTCTGTCGTCGGTCAGTGTATCTGTTATTGTTGTTGTTGTTGGAAGGGGGGCCTTGTCCCCTATTGCTTTTTTTCTATGAAGGGGCTTCCCTTTGGTTAGTCATCGATTTGTCGCTTGCTCTTTGGCATCGACGTATTTCTGAGCTCTTGACAGGAGCTCAGCATAGCTTTTGGAGAACTTTTTGTCTAGAAAGAAGATGAGCCTGGATGTACGAAGCCCCTTCTTGAGTGCAGACATGGCCACATGCTCATTGAGATCGGGATCTCGAGCGTAGCTGCATTAAATCTGGAGATGTAATCTGGTAGACTTTCTCCTTCATTCTGGTGAAGGAGGAACAGCATATCTAAATTTCAGGGGGTCTTGCGGCAGGTCCTGAAATGTAAGACAAATAATTTTTCTAACTCGAAGAAGGAATCGATGGTACCTAGGCGTATGCTGAGTACCACAATCCGAGAAGCTTCTTCAAGAGCGGAGGGAAAGGTGTGGACAGTACATCATGTCCGAGGCTCCCTGAATAAATCATATGGGCCTTGAAACCATCCAATGGTCAAAAGGATCGGAGGTGCCATCGTAGGGCTCCATCTAGGGAACCCAAGTGCCGAGGAACAACTTCGACCAAGATGTGATCGGGTGTAGGGGTAGCAGATCACACACGGCTAGGTTGTTGTGATTTCTTTGCTCCCGGGGATGCTCGCCATTTTCAATTCGAGGGCTTTGAGCTTCCCATCGTAATCAAGGAGGACTTGCTTTGGTACTTTCTCTATGGGAGTAGAGCTTTCAGAAGAGGGAGAGTAAGTTTGCCTAGGCCTTTTTTTTCTTTGCAAGGAATCAGTGGACCTGGGCATTCTTGAACTACGACCTTCATGGGAGGGCCGAGGATAGAGGAAGAGATGTGTGGATCCCTCTCGAGGGGCTCTCTTCTTTCGGGATCGAGAGCTGTGTCTGGAGGTAGCCAGCATATGCTCCACCTGGAAAGCTCTGACCTGAAAGTCCTGAACCATAGCCGTGAGGTTATTGACTTGGTTCAGGAGAGTTTCAAACTGCTGCTGTCCTACAACAATTATGGGAGGTGGAATGTTGTTCTCCACTGGAGGCCTACCCTCTTGAGAACGAGCACGATTCTGACTCGTCGAGGCAATATGAATCTTTCCTCTTGCCATCATGAACATCTTACACTTCCCCTTTTCTAAGGAGGGGAGCTTAACAATAGCCAACCCTTACCTGGCATGCCAATCTGTTGGCATAGAGTCCCTGTTCCGACCGGGTGGAGCTACTGGATCGCAGGTCCGCTCCCTGGTTCACCTGCAAAACAAATTCCTGATCGGAGTTGCTCCAGCGGGGGATACTCCGATGCCTAAGTCAAGGGTGGGCTCCATCCATAGAATGGGGAAGGTTCTGAGGAGGATAGATGGAGAAGGAAAGACTCCAAAATTTTCAGGAGTATCTTGTGCCTTACCTTGAGCATCCCCTCTTATCGATATTTATAATAAGTTGTCTAGCCTGCGATTCCACCATCCATCTTGCGGTTACAATGGGGGAGTTAATTCCTTCATTTTAATTCACATTCGTGGACGGTTACTAGGCAGTTTCGGCCAGACCGGAGGCGTTGCCGCCAGAGTTACGTGCCATGATCATGTTTTGGAGGTAGTCGATGATGACCGTGTACTTGTCATGTTTGTGGAGACCTGAGACAGGTCGGGGACCCATCTTCGGGCTTCCTCTTAGAAAAATGTCTGTGTTGAATTGGAGGAACGTCTTCATCTTCGACTCTTTCGAGATAGATCAGAGACTATACTTCGACGTAGGCCGAAGACTCATCGTTCGTTGTAGGCTGAAGACTGCGTCTTCAATGCAGGCCGAAAGCTATGTCTTATGTCTTCGACTTCGGCCGGCCCGTCAGTTGTGGTTTCTTTCGGTCACTACGGTTCGGGAGAAATGTCCTTGGCTGGTTGAACCGGTAGCTGGTTTGTCATTAAGCTGACATATCCCAACATATGTGATTATCCATTAACTCCATAAATAATTCATTGATACATCATATATAAATGGAAAAGAAAAATGTCCAATTTTATTGATTTCAATGAATTAAGTACAAAAATATATCTTAGAGAAAATATAATATATCATGCAAACTTAGCTTCTAGGGCATACATCTAACAACTGAACTACTGTATTCAACCAAGACCAATTAACAATCGAGTGATGCCTGCGCTCTACAATGGTGAAAAAACCTATAACTTAATATTACGAGGAGGTTTGGATTTAGATCTCTAAGTAATCAGTCAGCACAATCTCATATTTGACTAACCTAGTTCAGATCAACACATCTCATATCTGACATAACTTGATTTAAAAGGAATAAGTTAGAAAATCATTTTGGTGGTTCTTCTTTATAAGTCAAATTATAGCAGTACCCCTATGCATCATAAGAGAATTCCATCGAATAGGAAGAGAGAGTTTTAACCCTACTGCCCTTATGACCAGATGGCCATGAAAATGCACTCAATCTAAGTACTAAGCAAAAGGATCATATCATATATTAAATAAAGTTTAAGTTAGTACATCTCATATCTATCTAATTTAATTTGGATTAGTATATTCATGTCTAACTAACCTGGTTTATTAGTTAGCATATCTCATACCTAACTAACCTAGTTGTGTCAGTACATCATGTCTAACTAGTTTAGATCCTCACATTTCATATCTAGGTAACCTATTTCATGTAACATCTTAATTAGTCAGCACATCTTATGTTTAATTAATTAAGATATCATGGGTGAACTCGAAGCAATAAGCAATCTTATTCAAAACATAATTAACCAAATTAGCTAGGTATGCAAGATCGATGGGAGGGTTCTACCATTTAACCTATTTCCTAGATACCAACTAAGTTGGTAAGATAAAAGTTAGTCTCAATTAATAACCATGATCAAGACTTGCCTTAGATATCAATAGGTTAATAAGTATCAAATAGGTCAGCCTAGCGACTCGGGCTCGGATAACTGAGCCAAATCATATCTTTAAGTCAATCGATTGATGTTAATCATATTGACCAACTCAAAACATTAACATGGTCTTGAACACTCTTGACTTAATCATAATTAACTCCTGATTTGGTTTGATCAAGAGTTCAATCAATTGAGTTTGAACTAACCAAAAACTTAGTGCAATCCAATTGTGACCCATGCCCAATCCCTTATATTATATACTTTAGATTAAGATCTTAAATTCTTAATGTTAGATCTAATGATCTTAATTTTAGATAATAAATTATTTATTTAATATTTTGAAAATCATTTACAAAATGGATCAATCTTGTGCTAGGATAACCTTACACCATATGAGATTAACCTTATAGTACGACAACCTTATGTTAGTAGAAGATTAAGCTTAACCAATTTTAATTTTACATCTTTAATTAGGTATATTATGAACATGAAGGTTTAGTTTAGATGTTGAAACTAACTTTAGATTTAAACAATTAAGTTTAATCATATTATGAAAAACATAAAGATATAAAAATTCAGATCTAGAAATCTCAGCACTAATGTATTCAAGAATTCATAATATTAAATCAAAAAAATATTTTAAGATCAATGAAATGAACATGAACTATGATTTCCTGGTTTAAATTTCAAATCTAAAAATCAAATTTTTAATCTAAAATTTTAATCAAATTAATCTAAAAATCATATCCAAAATTTGATTTTTAGATTTGAAATTTAAACTGCGTTGGTTTGGTCTTGAGGGGCTCGTACGGGGGGCTCGACTCGTGCACCCCAAGGTTGCTGCACTGCCTGCTTTAAGAGAGATAAACTGCCACTTCTAAATAAGAATGTTCCTTATGGATAGTTGGTTGGGGTGTTGATCCTACAAATATACTAACCGCTATGCTATTGCATCTTTATTGGATCGAATTTGATGAATATCCCGGTTCTATCGATGTCGTATACGTACCGATATTTGTTGGTATATACGGAGACAACCTGATCAAAGCATCGAGGCCATTAAAATGCTAGTACCTTGTAAGCCTTGCTTTAATTGCTGGATTTGAACTTCTTCTCAAGAAGAAGCCTTGAAAAACTTGGCACGAACACTTCACACTAGAACAAGGAAGATCGAAAGACTACAAGGAAGAAACTTTTTCTTTTCTTTTTATCATTGATTTTTTCTCTCTAATTTTTCTCTTTTTAGGTTCTGGATGTATAGTATAAGGGAAAAAGAAGAAGTGCACTAAGAAAAGGTTTGCTGCAAAACCAAAACTAGCTGAGATATTTTTTATGCTAGGAATACTTCTCATTGTTTTTGTCACACATCTCTCTTACACCCCATCTAAATTCCACACCAATTACTCCTCCTATGAGTCCATCCATCTACCTATTGGATAAGATCTTATCTTATCAACTTTGAATTTATCCAAAGTATGAAAAGAAAAAGAGTGAGAAGGTTTGCTGAAATAATTGGTGCCACTCCTTTCTTCTCTGTTGCCCAGAAATGGAGCCCAAGAGGGGGGGTGAATTGGATCTTTTAAAAAAAATTTAAGACAATAATGAGAGGGACTAGTGGTACTTGTGAACAATGATGAATTCAATGCAAGATGTTAGCAATAATTAAAGAGCAAGAGAGGAAGAGAGTAATCACACACAAAAACAAGGTTTATAGTGGTTCGGTGCAAACCTAGCACCTACATCCACTCCCCAAGCCACCCTAGGAATTTCACTATAATCCAAACTAGATTACAGTTGACTTGTTTTTCACAAGGCTCACAAGTCAAAACCTAAGTTGGTTTTATCACTTAGGCTTACCAACAAACCTTAACACTTGTTTTGTCTTCGGGCTCACAAGTTAACCCTAGTTGGGTTTATCCCTTTGGCTCACCAACAAACCACAATAACCTTCTTTCAAGATACCCTTGAAAGTAAGGTCAAAACACAATAAAACAGATATACAATTTAAAACTAAAACAAACTCTCTTCAAGAGTAGATTGGAATCTTTGAAGCTCAAGTAGATGCTTTGTCTTCACTCTTCCTTGGAATCTCCTTCAAAGTGCCTCTTTGGAATGAAAAAGGATGAGCTTGTAGGCTTTTCAAGGAATCAAACTATAAGAGGCTTTTGATGTAAAAGTATTTGAGAATATTGGCTTTTTGGCTTTTGAGTAGACTTGAATGCACTTCAATACACTTCCATATCTTTTAAAATGAGGTTGGTGGAGGTTAAATACACTAAGAACCTTCCAAAAAATGGTTTGTGACCGTTGGTATCTCGAAAATAGCCATTTGGAGCTTGAAAAGCAAGTTCTGCCAAGCCAGAAAAATAGATCCGTTAGAGCTGTCAGGCTGCAAGTGTCGACACTGGCTGTCAGGTGTCGACACTTGGCTGTCAAGTGTCGATACTTGATCTCTGGGTGTCGATACTTGAACATTCAAGTGTCGACACTTGATGCACAGGTGTCGACACTTGATACAAAAATCCTCAATTATAAAGTTATGTATTTTCAAAATTCTCAGGCCTTGAGTCGATACTTGGAACCTATGTGTCGACACTTGGTGTCGACACTTAGATATAGGTGTCGACACTTGGCGTGCCAAGAATTTTGTCTGTGTGCCAAATGCTGAAGTGTCGACACTTGACTGTCCAGGTGTCGACACTTGAGACTGAAAATCTCAGATTCAAGTGTAAATACCTCGAAAACATAAATATAATTCTAGAAAACATAAACACATAATATTTAAACATTTAGATGTCCTTTTTTAATGAAGAGGATGCCTGGATTTGTGAGAATTGCTCCGTGCCATTACGTGCCATAAACCATAAGTTTTTGAGATTTTGAAGTGCTTTCTTCCTGAAAACTCACAACTTGAAATCCTTATTAGAAATACAATATGCACTCAATGTTTTGTTATTCATCAAAATCACTGGGTGGAGCCAACATCTCCCCCTTTTTGATGATGACAAAACCTTGAGTAAAAAGGCAATATATTTCAAAACTTTAATTATTATAATTTATGAATATGAATTTAAGTCCATAAGAGAGGCAAAAACTTCATAGTTAGGAAGAATCAATCTCTCCCTTAATTAGACAATTCTTATTAAGGTAAACTTCAAAGATTCTTACAAGGTAAAAATCAACACAATCAATACAATTTCTTAACAAATTTATAAATTAACACTTTATGAATTAACACCTTTTTCTCCCCCTTTTTGTCAATCATTAGAAAGGGGAATAACCTCCCCTCACAATGAGCATGGAGACAAAAAGATAGTAGAGAATCAAATAACATAGATATCAGAGCCAAATTATACTAATATAAAAGAGTATCAGAGCTAAAATATACCAAGATAAAAGAGTATCAGAGCCAAAAAATAGTAAATTGATTCATTGAAACACAAATAATGAGTACTAAACTGAAATATATATATAATAGATAAGTTGTCAGTACAAAATTTGCTGAGTCATCAGCAAGAGCTGAAACATACAGATATCATCAAAGTCATATAAGTATCAAACATACAACATAAGAGCTATAACAGACATCTGTGAGGCTAATCCTCATCAGATGGAACATCAAGAACTGATGGAGCACAGATCCTAGATCTAGTGGCTAATGTCCTAGGAGGTGCTAAAGCTCGACGACTCCGAGTGCGGCCGGAAGGACCAAAGAAGGGTACAACCCTAGATGATCTAGTGGAAGGGGGTGAAAGAAGATTAGCTGGCGTAACAAGGTCTGGTATGGAATCAGCCAAGCAGTAGTAGGAGCTGGTGTAGTGAAAGGATCTCGACTGACCACCTCATAATCATCGGCACCGCCATCACTGTCACTGTCACGGTCCACTACCTCTATAGCTCGGTCGTCATCCTGATCACCACCCTTAACAGAATCAGCATGGTCACTCTGGTGATCGCCGCCATCATCATCATCATCGTCATCATCATCATCATCATCTGATCGTGCAATTGCAGGGGCTGCAAGAGGTATAAGGGATCTCAACAGACCCTCAATGCGAGAGAATCCCTCTCCATAGATCTGCGAATCTCAGCATACTCCGAGGTAGTATGTGCTCGTAGAAGCTCAACCTCGCTACGTAGCTGAGACATCTCACCCCTGATCTCTATGAACTGCTCTCTGGCATGCTCCTCAAAAGATAGTCCTGTAGAAGGTGGCAGAGGAGCTGAAGTGTCAAGAGACAATACTCTGTCTGTGTCGATGGGATATCTACTGGAGGAAAAACTGCTGGCTCAGATGGTCCAGCCTCTGCCTCTCGAATCTCGTCCTCCTCATCTGGCTCCTGGCCAGACTCTCTGCGAACCCATCGACCTCCAACTAACCTGTATCCCATGCGGTGCAAAGACCTCTCATCATACACATCTGTGTGTAGTATCTCCTTGGGGATCTCCCCCTCCAATGATACTCCACACGCTCTGAATAGTCTGGTCAGTGCCATGCCATACGGTAAACAATGTCGGCGCTGTGTCACAGCATCATGCATCTGAGTGAGCATCAGGGATGGAAGATCAATCTGCCTCCTCTCAATCAGGCTCGTCATCACCATCAACTCCCTCTCGGTGATGAAGTCAAATCTCCCAGTCTTCGGTAAAAGTATGCGTGCTGTGATGTGGTACAATAGGTGCATCTCCAATGACAACTGGTTCGCGATAACTATGGATATACCGCGAACGTCCTCTCTCTCAAGAATCCACCTAAACGCAGCCTCTCTGTCATCTACCGAAAAGACATAGACTCCCACGAGGGATCTTCCATACTTTGTCTAGAAGCTCATCTGTCAGTGAAATCTGAATACCCAAATAGTGCCTATCGAAACACTCCAAGTCGACTCTCCTCCCTGAGGCTACTAACTTCCCTGCCATCCTCTTACGCGGGAGGGAGCTCGGTGTGGCTGTACTAGGCTAGGCTGCTGTATCAAATCTGGCCTTCGACCTCCTCTCAACACCACGACTGGGCCTCTCCCTAATTGCAAGTCTCTTCCTGGGACCCATTACAGCAAGCTGACCAGGGAAGAAGGAAGATAGGTTTAGAGCTAAGGGATTGGCTATAGGCTGAGATAATGAGAGTTTCATTTCTTAGATAGGTTTTGAAAACCAATATTAAACCAATTTTAGGTTGTAAACAACGTTTGAAAAACTGTCAATCAATTTAAGGTGGGATTTTTACAACTTATACTTTGATTAAACGACAATATTCCGAACATATATTATAGAAAATATTTTGTTCATTAAAACATATTTGAACCTTTAGAAAATAATTTGTAAAGCTTAAAAAATCAAAACCCATGGGATTTGGGTCTAAAACACTTAGGGTTTTAGCAAATAGGCAAAAATGTCACAAATATATCATGAAAAACCTTTCTAAATCAATAATAAATGGATTTAGTATGTTTAATTTAGATAAAAACCCAAATTATTTTGGCCAAAATCAATAAAAATAGTATTTTTTGTGAAAGTGGGTGAAAACGACCAAAAGACGAGGGAAATCCGAGAAAAATATGTTTAAATCACTATTCCCTCAAATGGAGTTTTAGAAATCCACTAAAACACGTAGAAAATCCGGTTAGATTCATGAAAAACACTCGGAAAACCATCATGGTTGTTTGGTTCAAAAACGTCAAAACAAAAAATGAGAAAAAATAAAATAAAAATGGAAGGGGGAAATACCTGATTTGTGATGGATTAAGAGTAAAAGGATGGATTGGACAGAGGGGACCACTGTGCAAGAAATCGGCGGGGGAAAGAAAATTACAAAACCCTCGGTTTCCTTTTAAAAACAGTTTCTGTTTCGCAAGTGTCGACACTTCGAATGTGTCAAGTGTCGACACTTGGTCAGGTGTCGACACTTGACAATTTCCAAGTGTCTACACTTGGCCAAAAAAAAATCGAGAAAATTCGAAATTTTTTGAAAAATAGGAAATATTGTGATAAGGTTTTTAGGGCTTTAATCAAGAGGTTTTGAGCTGTAGGATTTAGGTATTATTAATACTAAGAGGTTCTAGGAGAATGGATTGATGACACCTAACTCTCTTCTAATCAGACAGAACCTATCCTCACTCAAAGGCTTGGTAAAACACATCTGCTAATGATCATTTAATATAAACAAAATCAAAAAAAAACATTTTAGAGGTTTTGTACATGATCTCTTATGAAACGATGTCTATTTCAATTTTTGTATTACTTCTTGAAGTTGCACAGGATTTTTAGATAGGTTGTTGATTACACTAGTATTGTCACATCTTATGGTGTCTTAGTTAGTTTAATTCCAAAATCTTGAGTCGCTGTTTGATCCAGAGGATTTGAGCACAACAGCTTCCAGCTGCTATATATTCGGCTTCCACCGTAGATAGAGCAACTGAGTTCTGTTTCTTGCTACTCCAAGAGATCAAATTTACTCCAAGAAACTGACAGGTTCCACTAGTACTTTTACGATCAAGTTTACACCCAGCAAAATCAGCATCAGAATAAGCAATCAATTCAAATGAAAAATCTTTAGAGTACCATAAACCAATTTCAATTGAGCAGATAGATATAAGTATGCGTTTAACAGCCAAAAGATGAGACTCTTTAGGATTAGACTGATATCTAGCACAATACAGACACTAAACATGATATCTCGCCTACTGGCAGTAAGATATAACAATAAACCGATCATGCCACGATAAATTTTTGGTCTATAGACTTACCTGCCTGATTCATCTTGTCAAGTCCACATGTAGAGCTCATAGGGTACCTAAAGGCTTAGTGTTCTCCATCCCAAAACTTCTTGAGTATTTCTTTTGTGTATTTTGTGGTTGATGAAGATCCCTATTTGGTTTGCCTTATTTGGAGTCCGAGGAAGAAATTCAGTTCTCCCATCATGCTCATCTCGAACTCACCCTGTATTAACTTTGCAAAATTGACAAAGAGATTTATTAGTAGCACCAAATATTATATCATCTACATAGATTTGTACTACTAAGAGATCATCATTCTTTTTCTTAAAAACAAAGTTTTTCTACATTATCTCTAGTAAAATCATTTTTGAGCAAAAAAAGAGCTTAAATGATCATACCAAGCTCTTGGAGCTTGTTCAATCCATATAAAGCTTTATGAAGTTATAAACATGATTTGGAAATTCAGAATTTTCAAAACCAGGAGGTTGCTCAACGTAAACTTCTTCAATTAATCCATTTAAAAAGGCACTTTTAACATCCATTTGATATAGTTTAAAATTCATGAAGCAAGCAAAAGCCAATAATAGCCTAATTGCCTCAAGTCTAGCTACAGGAGCAAAGGTTTCATCAAAATCTATCCTTCCTCATGATTGTATCATTTGGCAACTAGTTTAGCCTTATTTCTAGTTACTACTCCATTTTTATCAAGTTTATTTCAAAAAAACCCATTTTGTACCAATAATTAAAGTGTTTGAAGGCCTCTACTAATGTCCAAACATTGTTCCTTTTAAATTGATTAAGTTTATCTTGCATAGCATATATAATTACTATCACATTCACTTCCTCAATAGTTTTAGGTTCAATTTGAGATACAAAAGCTAAGTAATCACAGATATTTCTAAGGGATGATCGAGTACTTACACCTTAGATGGATCACCTATAATTAGTTCTTTTGGGTGTCCATGAGCATACCTCCATTCTTTTGGTAATAGATCAATAGTTGATGTATTTTCATCGCCTTGTGCTTGATCTCCTTCAATGTTTTGATCATCGTTCTGTTCCTTGGTAAGCCCTTCATTGTTGTTTATTTCTTCAGTTTTCTTCTACCTGTTTCATCAGAATGTACATCTTCTTTTCTTGAAGATTTTTGGTTAGTTTCATCAAATACCACATGTATGGATTCTTCAACAACAAGTGTTCTTCTGTTGAAGACCCTGTATGCCTTACTATGTGGAGTAGCCTAGAAAGACTCCCTCATTGATTTGGCATCAAATTTACTCAAATTATCTTTACCATTGTTTAAGATGAAACAACGGCATCCAAAAACATGAAAATAATGAAATGAGGGTTTTTTACCTTCAAAGATCATAAGGTGTTTTCTTTAAAATCGATCGGATTAAAACTCGATTTAAATATAGCATGCAGTATTTATGGCTTCCGTCCAAAAATATCTAGGTAAATCATTTTCACAAAGCATGATGCGTGCCATTTCTTCAAGAGTTCTATTTTTTTTCTACTACCCCATTTTATTGAGGTGTCCTAGGTGCAGAAAAATTATGATGAATTCCATTTTCAATACAAAATTTATCAAAATCGGTATTTTCAAATTCGGTTCCATGATCACTTCTCAAAGATACTACTGAAATACCTTTTCATTCAAAACTCTTTTATGAAATCTAATAAATTCAGAAAAAGTTCATCTTTATGTGCTAAAAACATGACCCATGTAAATCGTGAGAAATCATCTACAATGACTAGACCATACTTCGTACCTCCCAAACTAGATGTTCTAGTTGGCCCAAAGAGGTCCATGTGAAGCAATTCCAAAGGTCTAGATGTAGAGATTACTCCTTTGGTTTGAAAGAGGATTTTGTTTTTTTTCATGTTGACATGCATTGTAAATCTTATCTTTTTCAAAATTGAGTTTAGGCAAATCCTTTACCAAGTTCTTTTTATAGTTTTGAAATTAAATGTATGCTTGCATGTCCTAATCTACGATCCAAAGCCAACTAGTTTCATCGATCTTGGCTTCCATTGCCACTAGACATTGACCTTTCTGAATAGGGAGATCATCAAGATCAACCATATAAATATTGCCATGCCTATGACCAATGAACTTAATGCCATTGTCATCTAGACTAGGAAACAATGCACAAAGAAGATTCAAAAAAAATCTTTAAAATTTTTGTCACAAAACTGACTAATGCTAAGCAAGTTATGTTTTAAACCATCAACATATAATACATTATCCATATAAGAGGTAGGGGTGATATGGATTTTACCAATACCGATAATTTTGCCCTTTCCATTATCACCAAAAGTTACATTGCCACCATTTTGATATGTGATGATAAGACTGCTCCACATCTCCTGTCATATGCCTTGAGCAACCACTATTAAGGTACCACATCCTTTCTTTTTGGTTGCAAGGCATACCTGCAATAAAGATCAAGTGGAGACTTTAGGTACCTAAGCCATCTTGGGTCCTTTTTGGTTAGTGGCATTGGTTCCTTTCGGAACCCAAACTTTCTTAGTGTTATTTAACTTTCTTTTGTTGCACATATAATATTTGTGTCCTTTGATACCACAAGTATAGCAAGTAATGGATGAAGATGCAGACACAAAGAAATTTTTAAAGAGTTTCTGTTTTTTATGAGTTCTGAATCCTAAACCTGCTTTGTCAAATAGGCTCTTTGGTTATTTAAGAGTAAATTCAATTTTTCAGAACTGTAAGTAAATTTTTCTACAAAAGGTTTTAGTTTTTCAATTTCTTCTTTATATCTTTTGTTTTCATTTAAAATTTCTTTGCTTGTTTTGATAAATTTTATTTGAAAGTAAGTCACTTTTCTTTTTAAGACATCCTTTCTTTTTCAAGTGCCATAATCTTATCATGTAATTTTTTTTTTGTATAAGAAGGCATTCATTTTCATTTGAAAGGTTGTTATTTGTTTTGGCTAGATCCAAATTTTGCTTCTTAAATCTTATGTTTTGATTTTAACTTTTGAAATTCCATGCCTAGCTCCGACCGCTTCAAACCATGCCATGCAAGGGTTCGAAAGCATGCTCGCCTCCACCTTGTGTCGCCCGGGACCCAAGTTCATTCCCGTGTGCCTCAGTCTGACGTGACCTGGGGTCCTGCACCAGTCCGTCTCACCCATAGGGGTCCGGAGGCACACCTGCATGGCCACATCCATCTCACCCGCAGAGATCCAGAGGCAACCGCATCGGTCTGTCCATTGGGGAACAATGTGCCTCATGGTCCGGCACGTCCATGCATGCATGGGTTCGCAACACATGGATTTGCACCATGCACATCGGTCCACATGCATGGGAAGCCTTTACGGGCCTTCTCTCCGTCCACGTGGCTGAATGGCAACCTGGGGTAGCAGCGTCCCGGTCAGTTCGACACTTCGGCATCTCAACCCGATCCGACCACTAGGAGCATCGCATAGTTTGGCCCCATCCACATAAACCCGCATGTTTTTCAAGGATCCCCATCCACGTGGATCCTGTGGCATGCTGCTTGCAAAGAAGGTCTACATTCCAGCTTTCCAAGCCCATTTACACTAATCAAGAAAGAGTGCCCCACCCAAGGCACTGTACTCCTTCACCAACTCTCCGAACCTTCCAGAAGAAGAAGCCTCATAGGCCTACATCAAGGAGAGCATAACTTTCCAAATGACAAGAGCCGCTCGTCTACATAAGGCCAACTTGAAAAGGTAAGGGGAGGTAAGAGATGACAAACTCTCTTCATTCTTACATTATCTTCAATTTTTATCACCCTCTGGGAGCAGAGAGTCCCCCAAGCTCTCCACCTTAAAGGTCTTCTGTTCCCTTCGATCATCCCACTGACTTGATCATTGGAGTGTCTTCACCGGAATCCATCCCAGGTCTTCCCTGTCTTGCAGGTCTTCACTCACGAGAAGCGACGAGGAAGAAGATTTCTCCCCACCGGAGAGGCCCATAGGAGGACCAGCACAGCTCCAAGCCCCTTTCATCCCTACAACGATCCTTCCGAGCATGGCAACTCCACCAAGCCCCATAACGGAGGGTATGTTCCCCTTGATCGCCTCCGATCGATAAACCCGGTGATGCCAGCGAGGAGTCGACTCACCTGGGCTACGTGAGAGCTGTAGGCCATGACTATCTAGGCGGCAACATTTGGTGCACCAGGTAGGGGGATAGATCAATGCTCCTCAACAGGGTGGGCAGCAGTTCCCACCTTTATCTTTAGTCCCCAAGGGGAAGACCGGGGGCACAGGGGTGGGGGCATGAGAGCTTCTCCCTCTCTCTTGAGGCTCCAAGGAGCGGCCTTGACCAAAAATCTTGAGCTGTGAAGGTGCATCGCCACCCTTGACAGGGCAGCAGGCAACAAGCCAAAGATGGAGCCACCAGGCGGTGCCACCTTCCAGGAGCCCCAGTCAAAAAAAAATAAAGAGAGAGAAGAAGAGAAAAAGAAGAGAGGGAGGAAGGGTTTGACCATCGTGGAGAGGGAAGAAATTCATGCAACATGGTTTCCAACTCTCCCAAGTAGTGGGGTTCCACCTTCCCATACAATGGGAGCCCTTTTCCTTTCATGCGACGGAGTTCCATCTCATCCATGCAATGGGAGCCTCATTCCTTCCATGCAACGGAGCTTCCACCCATGCAACGGAGCTTCCTCCCATGCAACAGGACTCCAATTCCCCATGCAACGGAGTCATCTCCATCATGCAACGGAGCTTCCTCCCATGCAATGAAGCCTCGTGCTTCCATGCAACGAGGTCTCTCCTCCCCATGCAACGAAGCCTCATGCTTCCGTTTAATGAGCGGAGTTTCATTCTCTCCTAAGATGGTGGTCGACAAATCTAATTTTGGCTTTCTCAAGGAAGAGATATATCTTTATTTTATTCATACAATCGGAGCTCAACAGGTCTCTTTCCCCCTCTGTATTTGCAATGTGAAAACTATGTTTCGATTTTTACAGGAATAGCTCTTGTGATGGGTTTGGTTACTAGGGTGGAAGCATGGATTTCAAAATATTATGAAATCATAACCTAACCCTTAATCCCAAGAACACCTTATAAAGAACATAAATCATAAAAATTTAAATTAGGGTTTAAACACCAACCTCGATCGCAAAAATCAATTCGATGTAGAAACCTAATCTGATCTTTCTGATCTATTCACTAGGTGCCAAGTGTTCGCCCTCCAACAGTAATACACAGGGGCTATGATCAAGACATGCACCGCTTCAAAACCGGTTCCTTCAATTAGACCTCTAAGGCCTAATTTAATTCAAGCAGAAACTCCTCTTATTTGGACTGATATCCTCCTATCAACCTTTCTTCATCCTCTTTCTTCTTCTTTCAATGCTTGTAAGATCACTCAAATAGGACTCTCCTAACCAAAGTTAAGGGCTTGTCTTAATTTGACTAGAGATCTTTTAGGACAAAGAAAGAGAATGCAGGAAAGAAATGTTTTTCAGAATAAAAACTCCGAACGCCTCCCCGGGCGCCCATCTCCTTAAATAGCAATCTGAGGGATGCTTTAAGAATCCCTTCCATGCCATAAGACATGTCCTTTCCAATAGAACGTGCCCCTTATCCAGACAATACTTCTCTCGTTCAAAACTTAAGAGAATTAAAAAGAAGGACTCTTAGGATTAAAAAAAACTTTACGAAGAGTCGCTCCTTTTATTTCTATTGAACGAATATCCTTGCATCATGGCCACCATCAGCCATCAAATGGCCACCTTTATCCATACCAATGCCATATGGTGTGAAACACCAGGGGCGTGAAGGAAGAGTCCACACCCCTTGTCTTCTTGCTTTGACGGGTCATAGGAAATGGCGCATGAAAAATATCAAAGACTTATCTGCAAGGGGCGGCAAGGATGATGGTTTATCTGGTCCTCTACTATGTTTCAATAGCAGAAGGACTCTTCTAATATGGCACCTCTTCATAAAATTTTTTAACGTAACTATTACATAGAAATAGTTGACCTAGTCAACCTTTAGGCGCTTAATTTAGGATAGAGTCCAATCTAAATTAAACCAGCCATGTGGATGATTTAAAAGTCCAATCCCTTGGTTAACTAACCAAGGTTTAGCCCAACACATGAGCCTAATTGATTTAGCCTTAATTATACCAAATCAGCCCAAATCGGAACCCGATTCGAACCTAATCGAATCAAGGTGCAATGGTTTGCAAATGTGCTAGCATGTACATCTTACAAACATAGTTTAATCCAATTAAACCCTTAATCAATTCCCTTTGTGTGTGACCCATTGGGTTCCACATCTAGCCAGCAGTGGGTTGGGTGCGATTTGACCTAATTTGATTTAGGCTTTAACCTAGCGATTTAGGTCAAATTGAGCTAACCCATTGACAATTAGAATTCTTTCTAATTCTTGATCTAATTATTAAACTCTTTAATTAAATCAAAAACCCATATGGCAAGATTGATGTCTAGCACCATATCATGCCTACCCGGAAGGTGTGGAATTTTAGTGAAAATACCAAAAATATCCTTCAATGAAAGGTACCGTGCAATTCAATCTTCGATCAGCTTGCACCCTGAATATAACTTTGGATATGGAACCATGTCAAATCTAATATCACATTCAATTCTTTCTCAATCTAATAATGATGATTCAAATGATGAAATATTAGAAACTATTTCTATATTCATACTTTGATCAAAGTTTCCCTGAATCACCATTTGATCGAAATCAGCTGGATGCGATCTCCTCTTACTAGGGTTGATCAATTCCTTGATCGACCTACTCACAACTCCATATACAATTCACCATATCCAGTATCACCCTGTACATGACTCAATGTCATGAATAAGTGTGAACCAAAATATGGGTTCATGCATACAAAGCACTATGGTAGTCTCAGGTCAAAGGATTACATGCACTACTCCCTTATGAAAACCATCTATTGACAGTAGATAAGACTCCATTAATGTTTTCAAGTCAGATCAAATTCAGTGAACTTATTCTCTAATGAGCACCCATGTCCTGGTATAGTGTCCTACACAAGTAATTGTAAGATCAATTACCCTTATATGAGCATACAAAGGATATGCTAGTCTTTCCGAAAACATTGATCCCCTACTCAATGTCCCTTTGACTAGGAATACTTAAGATTAGGATTTTTAGGTTTAAGTCTTACTGGTATGATCTCATATTAACCCTTAAAACCATAGCCCTAGTCTATGGGGTTCATCATATCATAAATCTAAGACACAGCGTATGATGAAAAAGATGCCTTTAATATATATAATTGTCAATACAAAAGTTTAGAAGTTTTCAGGATATCCCAATAAAATTACAAGTTTTAATTGGCTTGCAGGGCATAATCCTTTCATCTTGTACTACCATCAAGGGCTATCACATAGTCCATCCAGTTCGGCACCACCGTCGAGACTCCAATATCATCATCAAGCCTGGAGCCCAGCTCTCCGGCACCAAAGCCCGGATCCCACGACCTCCGGCACTCAAGCTCGGATCCCACAACTCTCCGGCACCAAAGATCAGACCTTGCTCTAGCACCAGGAAGCCTAGCTTCCTGGCATTCAAGCCGGATCCCATGACTCTCCAGCACTAAAGACTGGATCTTGCTCTAGCACCAGGAGCCTAGCTTCCTGGCATTCAAGCCCGGATCCCACGACTCTCCAGCACAAAGGGGACCTTGCTTCGGCACCAGGAGCCTAGCTTCCTGGCATTTAAGCCAGATCCCATGACTCTCCGGCACCAAAGACCGGACCGTGCTCTGGCACCAGGAGCCTAGCTTTCTGGCATTCAAGCCCGGATCCCATGACTCTCCGGTACCAAAGACCAGACCTTGCTCCGGCACCAGGATCCTAGCTCCTGGCATTCAAGCCCAGATCCCACGACTCTCCGGCACCAAAGAACGGACCCTACTCCAGCACCAGGAGCCTAGCTTCCTGGCACTCAAGCCCGAATCCCATGACTCTCCGGCACCAAAGATCAGACCCTGCTCTGGCACCAGGAGCCCAGCTTCCTGGCATCAAAGACCAAAAACCTCGATGCCTCAAGATGGGAAATGCCAGAGGTCCTGCACCAAAGCCAAAAAGCTTCCGAAGCTCTGCGTTCAAGTTAAGAGTCAATCAAGCCTTTCAATGAGGTAGAGTTGAGTCCAAGTTTCACATGAAATCAAGCTTTTCAATGAAGCCGAGCTCCTTCATAATGTTGGGACGGCCTGTCGAAGCCGAGTTTTCCTTCGCAGGTCAGCTCCTGCAAGATCGGGATGCCTAGGCCAGAGCCGAGCAATCTCCTCCATCGAATTGAGCCCCTCTGAGGTCGAGCCCCCTGGTCTGGAGTCGAGCCCTGCCCTCCTCCGCCAGGTCGAGCCCCTCCAAGGTCGAGCCCTCTAAGCTGGAGTCACGCCCTGCCCTCCTCCGCTAGGTCGAGCCCCCTCGAAGTCGAGCCCCCTCGAAGTCGAGTCCCTTGGTCCAGAGTCGAGCCTAGCCCTCCTCCGCCAGGTGGAGCCCCTTCGAGGTCGAGCCCCTCGAAGTCGAGCCCTGCCCTCCTCCGCCAGGTTGAGCCCCCTCGAAGTCGAACCCATTGGTCTGAGTCGAGCCTAGCCCTCCTCTGCCAGGTGGAGCCCCTTCGAGGTTGACCTCCTTACTAAGGTCAAACTCCCATTGGAGATGAAGAAGACTAACCCCCACTATGGCTGGGGAAGGCAACGAATGAAGCACGATTCCCAAAAGGAGGAAGCTGTGAAGGCCTGATCACTTCACACACAACATGCGAGACTGTGGGGTGGGATTTTGTCCTCCACTCCATGCAAACATGATGAAAAGGGTGATCCTGTTCTTCCATACAATATGGGCATTGGATGGTACCAAAACTAATAAGTGCATACACTGTACTACTCCCCTCTTGAGGGCTTCTGCAACACCATCGTCACCAACATTATTAAATATTCTCAGCCGCTGGGATGCACAAGGCCAACCACTGTGGAAGCTTGTGATGGTTGCACCTCTACCAGCTTGAGTTTGCGATGGCCGCGTATGTGCTAGTGTACTACCGCTCCTTGAGTTCCTCCCCCAGGATGGCTCCCCGAGGTCGTGCATTTGGCCGGAGTCGATCTCTCTCTCTTGCTCCTTGAGCTTCTTCAGCCAGGATGGCTCCCATCTTTCAACAACTTCAATGCCTTCATCAAAGTTCTGAGGGGTGCTTTGAGCTCGGCCATGCCAACATATGCCCGGTCATATATGTGTGACCCAAGTTGTGCACCTCACCAACCTCCTCACTAAGCCCCGCATCCATCACTTGACTCTCATCCAAAGATGTCCATGGGAGGCTCTGGATGTCCAACCATTTATGGCTCGCCTCCTAGCATGGCGAACCAGCAATTTGCCATCTCATGAAGGAGGTAAGAATCCCTCCTCAATAATTAAAGTTCCTTTCTACTGCAACTTTGTTCTTCACAAATACAGGAACTCGCTGGTTCAACTCCAAGTCCGGTGAAGTTAAGAGCTGAAGTCAAGCTCCTCAGTTCAGCCGAGCTGAACTCAAATAAAGTCAAGCTGAAGTCAAGCTCCTTAGTCCAGCCGAGCTGAAGTCAAGCTCCTCAGTCCAACCGAGTTGAATTCAAATAAAGTCGAGATGAAGTCATGCCCCTTGATTTAGCCGAGCTGAAGTCAAGCTCTTCACTGAGCCACGCATCTATTGCTTGACTCTCATCCGGAGATGCCCATGGGTAGCTCTGGAGGTCCAACCATTTGTAGCTCGCCTCCTAGCATGCCAAACGAGCAGCTCTACCGCCTCATGAAGGATGTAAGAATGATGCGGGATGACTTTAAGAATGCTAGATATAAAGTAAAAGCAGTAAACTAATTTTTTTTTTGTTATTTTTAGATTTAGGTTTGATGGCTAATTTTTCAAAGCAAAGTAAAAAACTAGCAGAAGGACTAGCAGTGCAAAGAATCATCGGGTCGCAGGCATACTCACGCAAGCCAATGAATATCCAGGACCAAGAGTTGAGAAACTCCTACTTAGGATAGCTTTTCTTTATTAAATTAGATAATAAGAGAAGGGAAGGTTCTTACCGGTCAAAGATTGAAATTCAATTGCAGAAGAGATCACTCACAACTCTGATCGGAGCTTGGAAGAAGAAGCCTTGTTTCTTGAATCTGATGGTGATCTGGGCGGTCTGGGCAAACAAGAAGGCCTTCCAGGGAGCGAAAGCACCTCAAGGATTCTACAAGCATCAGGGTTAATCAAAACAGCAATTAAAAAATAAGAAAGGAACTATGGGTTGAAAGGAATCAGGATTAGGGTTAGAAGATGGCTGTTTTGAAGCTTGTTGAAGATCTCCTCGGTTGGCGGCCTAGGGCACTTCTTCTTGGATGTGTGAAGGCTTGGAGGGCAGTGAATTAGGATGGGGAAGGATGCTAGGTTAGTAAGGAATTCGTCCAAGCACAAGAACACAAACCAAAGAACTAAAATAAAACACCAACACAAGGCAATAACTAAATTTCAGCAATTGTATTCATAAGAAAGAATGCTTACAAGAGGGGGAGGGGTGGGGTATTTATAGAGTTCCCATACCCTCACTAACCATGGTTACACTTGGGTTACAAGTCCTCTTCCCAATTGAAAATACAAGTCCTTTCCTAGCTAGGTTAGAAAAAACAAATCCCCATTAGGTTAGGAATTGACCTAGTCTTCTCCTTTTTCCTTCATGCTTTGACTATTCCACTCAAGGACACCTCTTGGACTTGGTCAACACTTCAAGGAGCCTAGGGGGTGTGTTGGGCCTCTAGGAGCAGCAAGGGGCCGGCCCAAAGGGGCTTGGGTGCATGGGTTTGGGCCTCTGGAAGCTGGGGTGGCTGTTAGCTGGTAGCAGGAATATTCCCTGGAATCTTGCTTCTTAAGGGCTTGGACTTGGCACCTGGGCTTGATTTCTTTGGGCTTGGATGCAGGTGGACCTTTAGAATCATGAGTGCCTTGTTTTGAGAATATGCTCTGGCATATGGAAGGAATCTAGGCATCTAGAGGGCATTTGGAAAGAATCAGGGTTTTCGGAAGCATCTTGGATCTTGGGTTGTCACACAAAATCCAACGGACTGATGTAGTGGCCTCTGACTCCTGGATGTGGCCTGGTGGAACTTAAAAATATGGTAACCTCCTCTCTTGTACAAAAATTGAGCTCATATTGGACTCATAACTGATATAAGGACTCAAAATAATGACTAGGTTGAGGGTTGAGACAAATCAACAACCTGAACTTATTACAGGACTTAATTCTAGTTGATTACAAAATTTGACATATGGCTAGGTAAACCAAATAGAGCCCAGTAATCTGTGTCTGATCCTAGTGCCCCTACCAATTCTCCAGGGTGGGAGGAACTCGACCTCGTTGAGTATGGGATAACTTGGCTCTCTAGTGCTCGAGTAAGTCTGGGTTGAGGCGTTGTATATCCTCAGGGTGATCCACGAGTCCTTAGATTCTGGCTGACCTTGCCACCGGACCAAATACCTTTGATAGCCTCTATTTGGATACATATGGCTTGATCATCCAGGATTCTCTCGATCTTTTCCTTACTATTTGGCCAATTGGTTGGTGGACACTCTGGGACAGGCTCACTCTCAAGGGAAGGGATAGGTCCAAAAGGCTCACTAGGAATCGTTGTTGGCTCCCTATACTCTACAAGATCTGAGATGTTGAAGGTGGAACTAATGCCTAAGTCAGGTGGTAACTCAAGCACCATAGGCATTGGGTCCAACTCTCTTGATTATCTTAAATGTGCCAGCTCCACGAGCATGAAGTTTCTTTACGGTCCCTGGAGGAACCATTTAGGCCTAAGCCTGATCAGCACAAAATTCCCTACAGAAAATTCTTTAGCTCTTTTTCGAGAATTAGCCAAGTTCTTATATAGTTCATTACTTAGGTTTTTTTTTGGCTAATTTCTTTATGCAGTTCTCTAACATGCTGTGCAAAAGACTCAGCTGACTCAGAAACTCATGCATGTGAGGGTAAGGAGATCAAATCAAGAGGTTTATGGGGTTTGTATCCATGCACAACCTCGAAAGGACTCTTCCCTGTGGACCTATTAATAGAACTATTGTAAGCAAATTCAGCTCGGGGTAACAATAGGTCCCCAATTTCCTGTGTGCTCACCTACGGGGCATCTAAGAAGGTTTCCTAAGCTTTGTTTACTACCTCGGTCTAACCATCAGTTTGTGGGTGGTAAGCGATGGAAAATCTTAATTTGGTTCCTAATAGGTGTCAAAGGGTCTTTCAAAAGTAACTAGTAAAGCAGACATCCTATCTGACACTATTATTTTAGGTAATCCATGTAATCTAACCACCTGGTCAAGGAAAAGATGGGCTACTCTAGATGCATCAAAGGTTTGAGAGCAGAGTATAAATGGGCCATTTTAGAAAACCTATCGACCACTACAAATATTGAATCATATTTCCTGAGGGTCTTAGTTAGGCCTAAAACAAAGTCCATGCTTAAGTCCTGCCATGGACGGTCTGGTACGTAGGTAGAGGGGTATATAATCCCGTATTTGTTTCTGCTATTTTGTAACAGCACAGGTTCTACATCTAGATACTATATTGGCAACGTCCCTCTTTAAACTAGGCCAAAAGAATTGGTCCTCTAGCTGAGATAGTTTATTTCTTCCAAAGTTACTAGCAAGGCCTCCAGCATGGGTTTCCCAAACTAAGAATTCTGTAAGTGAGGTTCTGGGAATACAAAGTCTATTATTCTTAAATAGATAACCATCTTGAAGGATGTATTCACTATGGGTACTAGATGGTCCCTGGGCTAACAATTGGACAATGTCACTAAAGTCTAGACAGATTGTGTATTCATCTTTAACCTATCAAATCCAATGACTTCAGTGCTAATGGGTTCAATGTAAGGCTCGTCTGCTAAGGGCATCTGCTACCTTGTTTTCAGATCCAGCTTGGTGTTTAAGTACAAAGGTATAGGCTTGTATAAATTCTACCCACTTAGCATGCCTAGGGTTTAGTTTCTTCTGGGAGTTCAAAAATCGGAGTGCCTCATGATCATAATATAAAACGAACTCCTGGGATAGTAAATAATGTCTCCAATATCTAAAGCTTGTATTACCGCAAAAAACTTTTTGTCATAGATTGAGTACTTTATTTAGCCTCATTAAGTTTCTTACTGAAAAAGGCTATGGGTGATTCTCTTGGCTCAGAACTCCTCCTATGCCTACTCTTGAAGCATCACAAGTACCTCAAAAAATTTAGTGAAATTGGGTAACCTCAATATGGGTGCTTGTGTCATTAGTTTTAATCTCTATGAAGGCTTATCTACAGATTTGGTCCATTAAAAATTACCCTTCCTAATATAGTCAGTGATTGGTGCTACTATGGTGCTAAATCTCCTAATAAATCTTCTGTAGAAAGTGGCTAGACCATAGAAACTTCTAACTTCATGGACACTAGTGGGTACTGGCCATTCTACAAGGATCTGACCTTTCAGGGTTAGCTGATACCCCGGTACCAACCAAAAGCCTAGGAAGATAACTCTATGGGTCATGAAATCACACTTCTTTAAATTTGCATAGAGGCTCTCTTTCCTAAGGGTTAAGCAAACTTGTTTTAGATATTCTATATGATCTTCCTTGTTTTGCTATAAATCGGATGTCATCAAAATATACTACCACAAATTTACCTATGAACATCCTAAGGACTTGGGTCATAATTCTCATGAAAGTGCTAGGGGCATTGGATAACCCAAAAGGCATTACGGACCACTAATATAGACCATCTTTCATTTTAAAAGCTATTTTCCATTCATCCCCAGGTCTAATTCGAACCTAATGGTTGCCACTCTTAAGTCTATCTTTGAAAGATTGTGCTCCTGCCATCATATCCAACATATCATCCCAAGGGGGATGGAAAACCTATACTTTATAGTGATTTATTTATGGCACGGCTATCAACAACATTCTCCACGTGCCATCTTTCTTAGGGGTTAATAGGGTTGGTACAGCACAATGACTTAGGCTCTTCCTAATAAACCTTTTCTAAGAAGCTCACCTATATGTCTTGAAGCTCTAAGTGTTCAGCTGGGTTCATCCTATAATGAGATAGGTTGGGCAAGGTAGCTCCTGGGACTAAATCAATTGCATGTTGGACATCCCTAAGAGGTGGTAAGTGGCCAGGTAAATTTCAGGAAATATATCATTAAATTCATTCAAGACTCCTTGACCTCCTGAGGGTACTCTCTATCAATAGGATCAGATGCTTCTTCACAGCTAACATCCACACAGTAGTGCCCTCAGATATCTCCTTCTCTAGCTCTTTTGTAGTGATTAGGTTAATTCCAGACTTTTTCTCCTTAAGTGAGCCATATCCTTTCTTAATCAACTCATGAGGTGGGGTGGGGTTTATGGTGATCTTCTTCCCATGGAAAGTAAACATGCAAGCATTAGTTCAGCCATAAAGAGTGGCATTGTGATCATAAAGCCATGGCCGTCCTAGGATGATACTACTTACCCCATGGGCACAACATCACACCACACTCTATTTTAATAGATTGAAGTTGTTGAAGTTGGACTTGGCATCTGGATTTAATGGGTATAGAGGTGGAATCTATCCAAGATACCTTATAGGGCTTGGGTGAGGAAGGGTGTAAGCCTAGGGTTTTGACAGCTTTATGGGATATGGCATTCACACAGTTCCCACTATCTATGATTATTTTACACACCTTGTCTCCAACTTTTACTAAAGTCTATAAGATATTGGTCCTACGCCAATCTTCCTGGGTTTTATCTGGGACAAGATGCATCTAACTACCCCTACGAGGTCTGTTTGTTCAATGTCCTCCTTATCTCCTTCATATTCTTCAATTAGTCCGGTTCAGCTTCATAAACCTCTTCCTCTTCTTCTCATTGGGTTCAGGCTCATCTTCTACAAGATCCCCTATGTGCAAAGACCTGGTGGGACATTGGCTAGCAAAGTGACTACCTTATTGCACCCAAAATAGGCATTGGGACCAGGGCTTGGGTTCTTCTAAAAAAACTGGTGCCTTAACCTTATCATCCTTAAAGATACAGAGTTACTTAAGGTAGCCGACTAGACTTGGGTTAGGGCGAGGTGGTTAGGGTTGGGATGGGTTGGATTGGGTTTGAGGTCGACTTAGGTTTGGGTTTGGCCGACTTTGGTTAAGGTTGGGGCGAGTCTGGTTGTAGCTAGGTCGGTTTGGGTAGAAATGGTTCTGGTTGGATCTAAAGCTAGGAGTGTTGGACCTAAAGGGTTCAGGTTTCCTAACTACAGGTGCTTTCTGGAACCTTTCAAAATTTCAGCTACCCGATAGGCATGGGCCATGCTATCAACATCCCTAAGGTACAGCTCCTTTTGGATCTCCTCTCTAAGACCATTCCTAAACCTAGAGAGGATAACTAACTCATGTTCATCGATGCCGCATCTTAGGGCACACTCATCAAACTGGGCTATGTATTCACTCACAGATTTGGTCCCTTGTTTTAATTTCTGCCATTGATCTAAGAGACACTGCTGATAGTATGGGGGAACATACTTAGCCCTAAGCTTCAATTTCATGGCTTCCCCGGTGGTAATGGGTAGGTTGCCTATCTGATTATTGAGTCTTTCTACTTGGTCCCAATACAATCTAGCTTGATCAGTTAGCCTGAGCTGGACAAATTGACACTTTTTCTCATCACTCAAGCTATAAACTTGAAGTACCTATCCATACCTCCCTCCCAATCTATATAGACCTTTGGATCTAGACTGCCATTGAAGGTAGGTGCATCTATCTTAATGCTCCTAAGAAGCCTATCATCTTGATTTTGGTCCTCATGATTGGGTCTCCTATGGTTGGGGTCATGATATTGATCCTGGTGTTGGTTTCCCCTATGGTTAGGCTCCCTAAATTGATCCTGGTTCTGGGGTATCCTAGGGTTGTGCTCTACATAGGGTTCATGGGTTTGGACTCTTCTAGGATTTTGAGGGTATAAGGGATGGAATCCAGGTCTGGTTTAGTGTTGGACTCTTGGGTTTTCTCTACAGTCTCTAGTCGGTTCTCAACTTGGTTAAGCCTATTGGTTAATTGGTTGATCCTAGTGGTTGCTTGTTCAAATTGTTGGTCCACTTGGTTGAATCTTTGGTTCATTTGATCAAGCTTGGTATTGGACTGGTCAAACCTATGGTCTATTTGGGTAAGCTGATTTTGAGATTGGACATTGGCTTGGTTCATTTGGATAGTTAATTGGGCAAGCTAGGCTTGGGTTGAGTATTGGCTTGGTTCATTTGGGTAAGTTGGGCTTGGGTTTGAGTATTGGCTTGGTTCATTTGGGTAGGCTGGGCTAGGATGGCCTCTAAATTATGATCCATGGTTGGGTTTGGTTGGGGTTTAGATTTTTGATATTGGGTTCCTAATCTAGTGGTCATGCAACAAATCAAACAATCAAAATGAAATGATGCAACTAAGCATGCAAAAGAAAAAGAAAAGCTAGTACAATCTAGGGTTTCCTAGACCTAGAGCCAGAAACTGGGTGGGTTAGCTCAACTTACACTTAACCCAATAGCTAATCCTTCCACTGGCCAGGTAGGGGGTGGGAGTGTGGGAGGCCCCCCCTGCTTTCGCAGGGATCCAATTAAAAACACAGCACCACTTAGGTCGTTTGACTCTGGACCCCCAGCCTTAGACACCAGCTTTCAGTAATAGCTAAAAGGTTAAATGCACTAGTTGGCCCACACAGCTTGGACCCGACCTGTTGATGTCTCCTAGCCCACTAGGGCAAATTAGGTCTAATTGATTTTAATTAGGCTTGGGTTAGTATGATGATGGTGGTTTTGGGCCCAGGACAGGTGTTGAAATCCTGCCCTGATCTGAGATTTTGAGTTGCCCTTAAGATTAGGTTAAAATGATGGCAATCGATGGTCCTGATGCAATCTAAAACAATCAAGAAAATAATATATATATATATATATATATATATATGTTTTTTAATGATTTATGAAGTGTCAAATTAGGTTTAAATTAACTGGGGTTATCAAACAAAGTTTGGCTTGGGATTGGGGGTTCGGAAGTTAATTAGGTTTAGGTTGAGTCACGATGCAGAATGTAGCAGAAATTATGAATTAGGGTTTCAGTTGTTGCAAAGTTTGACATAGATCCTGATGTAGAAAAAAATCAAAAAAAATCCAGAATAGAGGATAGATGGCGATGATGAAACTTACCAAATTTCATTCATAACAAAAATCATATGATAATGCAAACCTAGAGTTTTCTGGACTACTGCAGAAATTATCAAGATTCTATTAGGGTTTATATTATGCCAAATTTCATAGATTTAGAAGTTCAATAAAAATAATTAAAAATTTTGATAATTACTAGAACAAAATAGAGGACATGCAGTGAAATTTCATAGAAAAACAAAATATTTATGATGCTGAAATCAAATGAAACCTAGATACCTAATGCAGTGGACAGAATATAGAATTAGGGTTTGTGAATGCAAAGCAAATAAAAATTATCCTAAACCCGCTCTGATACCAAACTAATGTGGGATGACTCTAAGAATGCTAGATATGTAGTAAAAGTAGTAAACTAATTTTTTCTGTGATTTTTAGATTTAGGTTTGATGGCTAATTTCTCAAAGAAAAGTAAAAACTAGCAGAAGGACTAGCAGTGCAAAGAATCATCAGGTCGCAGGCATACTCACGCAAACCAATGAAATATCCAGGACCCAAGACTTGAGAAACTCCCAGTTTAGGATAGCTTTTCTTCATTAAATCAGATAATAAGAGAAGGGAAGGTTTCTTACCAGTCAGATATCGAAATTCAATTGCAGAAGAGATCACTTACAACTCTGATCGGAGCCTGGAAGAAGAAACCTTGTTTCCCTTGAATCTGATGGCTGATCTGGGCAATTTGGGCAACAAAGAAGGCCTCCTCTAGGGAGGGGAAGCACCTCGGGGATCCTACAAGTGTCAGAGTTAATCAAAACAGCAATTAAAAAATAAGAAAGGAACTATGGGTTGAAAGGAATCAGGATTAGGGTTAGAAGATGGCTGTTTGAAGCTTGTTAAAGATCTCCTCGGTTGGCGGCCTAGGGCACTTCTTCTTGGACATGTGAAGGCTTGGAGGGCAGTGAATTAGGATGGGGAAGGATGCTAGGGCAGCAAGGAATTCGTCCAAGCACAAGAACACAAACCAAAGAACCAAAATAAAACACCAATACAAGGCAATAACTCAAATTTCAGCAAATTGTATTCATAAGAAAGAGTTGCTTACAAGAGGGGGAGGGGTGGGGCATTTATAGAGTTCCCATGACCTCACTAACCATGGTTACACTTGGGTTACAAGTCCTCTTCCCAATTGGAATACAAGTCCTTTCCTAGCTAGGTTAGAAAAATAAATCCCCATTAGGTTAGGAATTGACCTAGTCTTCACCTTTTTCCTTCATGCTTTGACTATTCCACTCAAGGACACCTCTTGGACTTGGTCAACACTTCAAGGATGCCTGGGGGGGCGTGTTGGGCCTCTAGAAGCTGCAAAGTGCTCGTCCAAAGGGGCTTGGGTGCATGGGTTTGGGCCTCTGGAAGCTGGGGTGGCCTGTTAGCCTAGTAGCAGGAATATTCCCTGGAATCTTGCTTCTTAAGGCTTGGCTTGGCACCTGGGCTTGATTTCTTTGGGCTTGGATGCAGCTCGACCTCTGGAATCATGGGTGCCATGGTTTGAGAATATGCTCTGGCATCTAGAAGGAATCTGGGTATCTGGAGGGCATCTGGAAGGAATCAGGGTTTCCGTAAGCATCTTGGATCCTAGGTTGTCACACAAAATCCAATGGACTGATGTAGTGGCCTCTGACTCCTGGATGTGGCCTGGTGGAACTTCAAAATATGGTAACCTCCTCTCTTGTACAAAAATTGAGCTCATATTGGACTCATAACTAATATACAGGACTCATAATAATGGCTAGGTTTAGAGTTGATATAAATCAACTAACCTCAACTTATTACAGGACTTAATTCTAGTTGATTACAAAATTTGACACATGGCTTGGTAAACCAAATAGGGCCGAGTAATCTGTGTCTGATCCTGGTGCCCCCACCAAAGAATCCCTCCTCAATAATTAAAGTTTCTCTTTGGCGCGACATTGCTCTTCATCATTACAAGAGCTCGTCCGTCCGACTCCGAGTCAAGTGAAGTGAGCTCGGAACCTAGTTCTGGTACAACATCCTGGAGTTCAGTTCGGATGAAAGATTGGAAACCCCAGCAACTAAAGATCGGAAACCCCGGCAGAGTCAATGAACACTGCAAAAGCATGAATGGCTATGACCAAAATTTTGTGTTGTCAAATTATAGCAACCTCACAATGAGTGGCCAAAGTACCATAGGTCAAAAACCACTCACACAACTATAGCATCAAAAAGTTATCGATGAGTGATTAGACATCCATGTGACTTCTTATGATGGTCACGCTCGATACTATTGTTCTCTACAACTACCTGTACTCTTGTTCCAAAAATTCACACTACAGACTTGATACTCATCTATCCAAAGGGAAGTGATCCTTAATCTAATCAGATCAATTATCGTTCCCATGATGATCCTACGATCGGGAGCATTTAGAAATTAATATATAATGATACATGTCTCAAATTCTTAATTCATGAAATATGTGTCATTGTCCATTAATTCCTTGAATGATATATGGACATAATATGTATAGAAAATAGCCCAATTTTAATTATTAAATATAATTTTATATCCTAGAATTAAAATATAATCAGTTATATTGGCTTCTAGGAATATATCTAACAAACTATTACAGAGCAATCATTATAGTAGTCAGAATGAAAGGAATGGAGAAAAATAATGTTACTACTAATGAGATCGATATGACAATGAAACTATCTCATGCTTGTATGATGGGTATCTGCCAAGTCTCGAGGTAGCATTTGCAGTAGCAGAAAGAATGTCAATCAAACATGGTGAACCTATTTGGGTATTTGAAATATAAGAACCAGTGGAAGATGTGCACCCCCAAATTTATAAATTCATCCAACATAAATATTACATACAAAAACACATTAAAATTGTTGCCGCTGAGTCTCCCAAACCGGGTTCTCTCGACCTGGCTGGAGTGTGCACCTTTCCGGTTCCTCCAAAAATGTTCCACGGGCCAGAGGTGTTCCAGTGGGGGACCCTCCGATGGCTAAGTTAGTGAGGCGGTAGAGGCAATAGAATGGGAGGAATCAAAAGGGATAGCTTATAGGAAAGGAAAAGCTCTCTTACCGCTCGGAGTCCTCCTTTTACCTTATATAGGCATAGAACTTTACCAGAATCTGTTAGGGCCAGGCTGGAAATGGCCAATCTACCTCTAGAGGAATCTTGATAGTGGCCAGGTGGTACCAGATCATGGGATCTGCAGGGTAACGATGCCGAGATCCTGGGATCCATAGAGTAATGGCACCGAGATGTCAGGATTCTATCATAATGGCATCCTGGTACCAGCTGGAAGGAGCCTCTGGAGCCTCCGGGCCATCCTTGGAGCGGCTCGTCTTGAGCCCATATGGGCCTGTCTGAAGTGGGTCGGTCGGATCCCTGGTGGATCGGTCGGACCTCTGGTAGGTCGGTCGGATCTCTGGTCGGTCGGACCTTCAGTGGGTTAACCGGACCTTTGGTCCGACCTGACCGAAGGGCTGTTGGCTCCGGTCTGGTTCAGAGGAAAGCCGATTGGGTATAACAGTTGCCCCCTTGCTCTTGGCCTTCGGAAGGGCTTGTAGCTTCGACGAGCAAGAGCATAATTCTCTTATTGAATGCATTTGTCCTTGAGATGATTGCAGATCTGATTGGGCATGCTGTGTCTGGTTATTTCCCACTCCAAAAACTTGTGCTCGAAATAGGTGTTGACACTGCATTGGAGGCAGAGGGAGCAGTAGTTAATGCAGAAAGGGCATGATGAGTGCCAACATGCCCTCTCGGCCGTCGGGCTTCGAAGGTGACTTGAGCGACGTGGCGACATCTAGGCGGTTGGTGATGCACTGGGGAAAACCCCTCCATCGCTGATCTGGTGATCACACGATCATGGCTCGAATGCACTTCTTTCCATCGCATCAGCTTCCGCCACATGGAGAGTTGACCACCTAATGCCTAGGTCATGACACTCGAGGGACGGTGAGAACTGATTCTCCCAGGCTATAAAAAGGAGCGTTGAGACTCTGGGTGGAGTTTCTTACTGCGTCCGCACTTGGAAAGAGAGCTTCACATTCCACCGTCTCCATCCTCTTAGGAAACCAGTCCCCAGGTTAGTCCTTCTCTCTTCAAGCCTTATAGTAATGGCCTCCGGTAGCTGGAGCTCCAACTGTAAGGAGAAGGAGCTAAGTCCCAATCAGGTCCAGTTTGAATTGACGTGGATCGGGTTGAGGCCCTTAGGATTAAATACAAATTTCCTCCACCTTGTACCTCACTGTCCCCGGACTGGAAGGGAGGGTGACTGGGCCACTAAGCCTTGGAGCCCTCCCAGTATACAAGGATAACCTAAAAGCTGGCCTTAGGTTCCCTTTGTGTGACTTTTTCAATAAGATCTTCAATCTTTATAGAATTACTCCCATGCAGCTGACCTCGAATAGCATTCAGGCTATCAGCTGCTTCATGGTTTTGTGCCAGAGAGCAGCAGAGCCTAGGACCTCCCTCTTCACCACATTCTTGTTCTGAAGAAAGACTTTAGGAGCAAAGAGTGGTGGGTGCTTAGCCCCCATCCTGAGTAGAAGATAGTTGGAGGTCTTCCATCGGCCATCCATGGATAGAAATCCAAGTTCTTCTTCGTGCATAGCCTCAGCCTTGGGGCTTGACCTGTCATGGGGGGAACCAAGGCTGAAGGCTAATGAAGGAGGGCGGTGCTGATGGCCAACCAAGCTGACTTTAATGAGATGGAGGCGGTCGACGTCACAATGGTGCTGTAGTTGCTTAGGGAGGATAGCCTCCACTTGGCCAGAGTCAGTCGCCACAAACACTTAGGTAGGATAGAAACCATTACCATCGATATCTTTTCTATTATGTCGGCTATATTTTCTTCTTTACTTACCTCAGTTTTTGCCCTTGCAATAGGAGAGAAGATGAAGCCTGATAGAGCAAGGGTAACAGAGCAGGCGGCAAAGAAGAAGGCAGCCCAGTCTGCGGTGCCGACCGCGGACAAGCCAAAGACGCAGCGAGCGGAGGAATGGCCCACGATCGTAGTGGCATCAAAATTCGACGAGGATGATGTACCCTTATCGGAGTGGTGGGCGGCGAAGGTGTCGGGACCTCCGCCTACTATCGAGGAGTCAGCTGTTCAACCAAAGTTTACTGCATCGAAGCCGACTGAAGAAGGGACGGCCCCAGCCTTGCCATCAGTCAAGCAGATGGAGGTAGTTTGCCCCGTAGGTAAAGAAAGAGGGGCGGCTGAAGTGGTGGAGGCTGAAGAGGTCAGCCACGACACCTACCAGTGCTAGCATGCTCTTCACAACCCCCAGTAGGTCAGGGACCTGCTAAAGGGGGCGATCACCAATGCCAACTGTGGTGCAGGCACCAAAGTCCGGAAGAGGCTTCAATCTAATTTAGTATGGCTTTAATTCTTTCATGTCTTATAAATAGAGTCAGTTTACTTCTTTAAATAATTTGAGTCATGTAATTAGAGTAGGTTTATTTCAATTTGGCTTCTTTTGAGTCCAATTAGGATCAAATTGCTTGTATTATTAAGTTTAGTAGTTGAGTCCAAGAAAGGTTTGAAATTGAGCAAGCTCAATTGAAGATGGAATGCACTCAACCACTTCAACCATTTAAGCCAAAGAGGATGCCACCTCAGTAAGCCATGTGAAATTCCATGTCAACTCCCCCCACCATGTGGAGTACACCTCAGCAAGCCACCTCATCACATGCCACATCACCAAGGATTCAATTCAAAGTGGTGGCCAAGGAGCTTTACTCTTCCACCATTTTAGCTAGCTATCCCATAAAATTCTCCATGTAATTTGAATCCCACCCTTATATCTAGGAACCTCCCATGAAAATGTCCTTGTAATTTGAAATTTCAAAGTCCTTGGAGGCTTATTAAATCTACTCCAAGTTCTCTCGTAAAGGATTGATGATTGGAATGAAAAAAAAGGAGTGTTTCTTCTTCCATTTGGTGTTATCCAATATCCTCCGAGAGGGAGTGGGTGAGAGACCCTTCTTTACTTCAAAAGTTTCTTCTTCCACTCTATTAGCCATTAGTAAGTCTTCTAATCCATCCAAGCTCTCCATCCCCAACGTCCAAGTTGCAAGAAGATGCATTCTAAGAGGGCCAGCCAAGCTTCTTCAAATCCAACAACTTCTTAACTTCACCATGAATTTCATTGTTTTCTACCTTTCAAGTTATTTCTTAACTCTGCTATGTTTTGTGTAGGATCCTTGGGATATCCAGGTTCCAAAGAAGAGGGTCTTCCAGGCAAGAAACAAGACTAGAAGTCCCGATATCTGAAGGAATCACCCTGTCATTCAAAGACTTTGTCCTTGAGTGAATCTTTTCAAACCCTTGAGATATTAATGCTTGGTTACCCCTCTTATAATGTTTTTCCAGATCTGAAATGTTAACTTAATTAAGCCCTATCCTATGTGGTTTCCTAACCATGAGATCCATTCCCCTTTAATATTATGAAAGTTCTCATTCAGGTTTAGTTTATATGCAGAATTCCTTCATGATAGTTTCATTCTTTTATATGGAAAGTAGCCTTGCTTTACTCCATTTCTTATTTAATTATTATTGTCTCCTCTTAGATTGCATCATTTCATTTCATCTCACATCAAATTGGTATAAGAGCATGGTAGGTTAGGGCTTTGCATCATTTTCAGTACCTGGATTTGGTGCTCCCCAGGTCGTCCTGTCTTAGGAGAAAAGTAGGGTTTCAAGACCCTCTCTTTCCATTCATGGGGATCTCCTAAGGTGTGTAGGGGTGCCATTGATTGATCCTTGAAGGAAAACACAAGAAGTAAGTTAAAATCCTAAAGAATAGTTTTTGCATCATTTAAATCTAGCATCTTTAAATTTCCTGCTTGCTGTATTTCTGAGTAGGCTGACTGTAATCATATAAAACTCTATAAAAAATAGTTAATTTTTCATTGAAGTAATTTTTTTGATAATCCATATAAAGTATCTATCAGCTGCATAATTTTATCCTAAAAAAAATAACAGAAAAAATGAAATTCCCGCACGCCATCATTGTTGCTGAAATTCCTGTATGTTATGTTATGTTCCTTTTACATTGTCTAAATTTCAGGATCTGCTCAGCATAGCACAAATTTTATTTTTAATTTTCTTTCATTTGGTATGTCATCCATAAGTTAGGAATGTTTTGTAATTTTTTCTGAATTTTTGGACATAATTACATTGCACTTTCTGCACCACTTTAGAACTGCAACACACCACCAATTTCTGCACCTGAAATTAGGGTCCATATGCTTGTTTGCATTCATTTCATGGTAAATCAATTTAAGGGCATCAATATGACATAGGGTCAGGATTTCATCACCTGTCCCTAGCAAGATTTCATCACCTGTTCCTAGCCCAAAAATCACCAACTTGCATAACAAACCCAACCTTTAATTAAAACTATGTAGACATCTAATTTGCTCTAGTGAGCTAGGGACACCCACAGGTCGGTGAGGTCGGGTCGAATCATGTGTCAAGCTAACTTAGACAACCTATTTGTTTGTGCTTGTGTATCTGGTGTCTAGGCAAGTGGTTCAGAAAAAAGAGCCCGAAGGAAGGTGGGTTGGTTCGCTTACCTGGCCATTTTCAAATTGGTGTCTAAGGCAGGCAAAGAGGAACCTCCACTAACCTTACACTTACCTGGCAAGGTGCCAAGTTACTACAACCAGGATTGTCATTTTGACCTTACGTTTGATTTGGACTCTAGGTCTAGCAAACCCCCAGTCCGAGTTTGAGTTCGTGTGTGCATGGTAACTAGATCAGGAGCACCCTACCAGCAAACCCAAGCCCAATCCAGTGTAACCATGGAACAAAACTTTGAGAACTTGATGAAATCTTTGAATGACCAAATGACCCGGCTGAACCAAAACCTGACTGATCAATTGGCCCAGACCAACCAAAGCATGACTGATCAGATAACCCTCATCACTGGAGGAACCCTGGAGGAACTCAGGTCAGGAAGTCCAAAATGAGTTAGAGCCTGAACCTGAGTTTGATAAACCCATTAACCCTAGAAGGGCTCTGCAACAAGACCTTTTTCCTGAACCCAATCCTAGAAGGCTTCATCAGGACCATTTCTTTGAGCCAAATCCTAGGAGGCCCAACCCTGATCGAGTCCATGACCTGAACCCTTGGAGAGCACACCATGACCCAGCCTATGAGCCACACCTTAGGAGACCCAATCAGGATCAAATGGACCATGATGATCGAACCCTTAGGAATATTAGGTTGGAAGCACCAACATTTGATTAAAATCTAGATCCTAAGGTTTACATAGATTGGGAGGGAGAGATGGATCAGTACTTCGATTGGTATGACATGACTGGGGAGAGAAAATGCAAATTTGCAAAGCTTAGGTAATTTGTCAGGCCAGACTTTACTGAGAAAATGTTGAGAGGTTGATTAAACAAAGAGGTGACGTTCCCATAGTAACCTGAAGAGCAATGAAACTTAGGCTTAGAGAGAAATGCCTTCCCATGTCCTACCATCAGAGACTTCTAGACCAGTGGCAAAGATTGACCCAGGGAACCAGGAGTGTAGCTGAATACATTGCAAAGTTTGACAAATTTGTGATGAGATGCAATGTAGATGAGTCTGAGTTAGTTACTTTGTCTAGATTTAGGACGAGATTAAGAGAAGAGATTCAGAAAGAGTTGTTTATGAGAGAAGTCCAGGATTTAGAGTTTGCCTATCAGGTAGCACGAGATGCTGAGAGATTTCATAGGGACCAATTTATCAAAGACCAGAACTCCCTAGAACTAGTGTACCTAATCATCAGCCAGGATCAAGTCGGATGTGACCCAATCGACCCAACCCTAATACACCTCTGACCCGTAGAGACGATAGGGGTAAAGCACTAGAAGTTCAGAGAACCCCAAATGCTAATACTCCTTACTTCAGATGTCACAAATTAGGCCATTATGCTAGCAATTATCCAATTAGAGCCTTGCACATAGGAGAATTAGAAGAGAATGAGTCTGAACCCATAGAACCCCTAGGTGATAACATTGAGGAGGTATGTCAGGCTGAGGATGATTTGGCTGAAGAGTATGAAGGTGACGAGGAACATGTAGAGCCTGATCTTTTGGGAGTAGTTAGATGCATCCTTACCCAGACCGTGACACAGGACGATTAGCGTAGGACTAACATCCTACAAACATTTGTCAAGTTAGGGGATAAGGTATGTAAAATAATCATAGATAGTAGGAGTTGTGTAAATGTCATATCCACTAGTGCTGTCAAAACTTTAGGCTTATCCACAGTTCCCCATCCAACTCTCTATAAGGTTTCTTGGATATACTCCACTTCAATTCCTATCAAGCATAGGTGTCTAGTCCAAATCAAATTGCAGTCCTGTCAGGAGAAAGTGTGGTGTGATGTCCTACCTTTGGAAGTGAGCAGTATCATCCTAGGTCGACCCTGGTTATTTAACCATGATGCGACCCTATATGGCCGATCTAATTCCTGCTCATTTATGCACCGTGGAAAGAAGTTTGTGATCAACCCAACACCACCTAAAGACACTATTAAGAGAGGATCGAGCCACCTAAAGGAAAAGAAAACTGGAGTCAATTTGATAACTGATAAGGAGATTGAGAAAGAACTCACTGAGAGTACACCTGTTTGGATTTTAGCCACTAAGAAAATTCAAGAGCCTTCCTAGAAACAACGCCCTCAGGAAGTAGTTAAGTGTTAGAAGACTTTAAGGATGTGTTTCCAGATGACCTACCTGACCACCTTCCACCACTTAGGGACATCCAGCATGCCATTGATTTAGTCCCAGGAGCAACCCTACCCAACCTTCCATATTATAGGATGAACCCTACCAAATACTTAGAGTTACAAAGACAAGTCGGGGATCTCCTTAGGAAAGAATTTATTAGGAAAAGCTTGAGTCCTTATGCAGTACCCGCATTACTGACCCCTAAGAAAGATGGCACTTGGAGGATGTGCATTGACAGTCATGCCATTAATAAGATCACAACTAAATATAGGTTTTCCATACCCCGTTTGGATGACATGTTAGATATGATGGCCGGAGCAATAGTATTTTCAATGATTGACCTTAAGAGTAACTATCATCAGGTTAGGATTAGACCTGGATGAGTGGAAGACTGCATTCAAGACCAAGGAGGGTCTTTTTGAATGGGTAGTAATGCCTTTCGGATTGTCCAATGCTCCTAGTACCTTTATGCGGATTATGAATCAAGTCTTATGGTTATTTATAGGAAAGTTTGTAGTAGTTTATTTCGATGGCATTCTTATATATAGCAGGACCCAGGAAGATCATTTGGATCATTTGAATCAAGTCTGTTTAGCTCTTAGAGAAAATAGTCTCTTCGCAAACCTTAAAAAATGTGATTTTCTCACCCATAGAGTCGTTTTCCTAGGTTTTGTTGTCACACCTGACGGAGTTTCTGCTGACCCCGAAAAAATCGAGTCAATTATAGAGTGGCATGTGCCAAAAAGTGTTCATGAAGTACGAAGTTTTCATGGCCTAGGTACTTTTTATAGAAGATTCATTCGGGGTTTAGTACCATAGTTATGCCAATCACGGATTGCATTAGGAAAGGCCATTTTGAATGGACCAAAGCTGCTGATAGGGCCTTCCTAGATGTTAAAAAGAAAATGACACAAGCACATATCTTAATTCCAAGGTTTTTGAGGTCGTTGTGATGCATCTGGAGTTGGAATAGGTGGAGTTTTAAGCCAGGAGAGCCATCCCATAGCTTTCTTTAGTGAAAAGTTAAATGAAGCTAAGCTTAAGTATTCCACCTATGATAAAGAGCTCTATGCGGTAGTGCAAGCTTTAAGGTATTGGAGACACTATCTTCTACCGCAAGAATTTGTTCTATTTTCTGATCACGAAGCCCTTAGATTTCTTAGTTCCCAGAAAAAGCTGACTCCTAGGCATGCCGAATGGGTAGAATACATCCAAGCCTACACTTTTGTCCTAAAGCACCATGCCGAAACTGAGAATAAAGTAGCCGATGCTTTGAGTCGTAGAGCCTTACTCCTGAATTCGATCAGCACTGAAGTCATTGGATTTGAAAGACTTAAGGATGAATATGAAACCTGTCTAGACTTTAGTGAGGTTTACCAGGCTTTGAGTCAAGGACCATCTAGTGACCATAGTGAATATACCCTTTTAGATGGTTATTTGTTTAAAGAAAATAAGCTCTGTGTTCCAAAAACTTCCTTGAGAGATTTTCTAGTTTGGGAGACCCATGTTGGGGGTCTAGCTGGCCACTTTGGAAGAAATAAAACCATATTAATAGTTGAAGAGAAATTTTACTAGCCAGCCCTTAAGAAACATGTAGCCAATATTATTTCTCGATGTAGGACGTGCGCTGTTGCCAAACATCAAAAACAAAACACCAGGTTATATACTCCTTTACCTATGCCTGAGTGTCCATGGCAGGATCTTAGCATGGACTTTGTTTTAGGATTGCCCAAGATCCTTAAAAAGCATGATTCCATCTTTGTAGTGGTCAATAGATTTTCAAAGATGGCCCATTTCATACCCTGTTCTCAAACTTTTGATGCCTCTAGGGTAGCCAAGCTTTTTCTCGATCAAGTAGTCAAATTACATGGGTTACTTGAGATAATTGTTTCTGATAGGGATGTTCGTTTCACGAGTTACTTTTGGAAAACCCTTTGGCACCTACTAGGAATACAACTGAAATTCTCAACTGCTTACCACCTTCAGACTGATGGACAAATCGAGGTTGTAAATAGAAGTCTAGGGAACTTATTGAGGTGCCTTGTTGAAGAGAGTCTGGGAAACTGGGATTTGCTTTTGCCTTGTGCTGAATTCGCTTACAACAACTCAGTCAATAGGTCTACTGGTAAAAGTCCCTTTGAGATTGTCCATGGTTACAGACCTAGGAGACCTATCGACCTCATTCTTTTACCCACATATGCACGAATATCTGAGTCCGCCAAGTCATATGCACAGCATATTAAAGAATTGCATAAGGAGATTATTAAAAAAATTCAAATGAGTAATGAAGTCTATAAGCATATAGCCAATTCACGTAAACGAGTGAAAGAATTCAATGTAGGGGACTCTATAATGGTTAAACTTAGACCTGAAAGGTTCTCACCGGAACTATGAAGAAACTGCATGCCCGGGGAGCTGGACCTTTCAAAGTATTAAAGATAATCGGACCTAATGCATATATGTTAGAGTTACCACCGGATTATGGCATTAGTTTCATGTTTAACATTTCTGATTTGAAAGAATACAAAGAGCCAACATTAATTCCTAGTGAGCCTTTTGGACCTTACCCAACCTTTGAGAGTGAAACCCTACCTGAGTGTCCACCAGCACTTCATCCAGAATGGAGAGATCAGATTGAAAGTATCTTGGATGACTAGGTAATTTCCACAAGAAATAGGGCTATCAACGTTATTTGGTTCGATGGCGAGGAAGACCCGAATCCGAGGATTCCTGGATCACTCGAGAGGATCTGCAACAAATTGACCCAGACCTGCTAGAAAGGTACTAAAGTCAGATCAGTCCTTACTGGACAGGGTCGAGTTCCTCCCACCCCGGGAGAACTGGTGTGGGCACCAAAGTTTGGAAGAGGCTTCAGTCTAATTCAGTATGGCTTTAATTCTTTCATGTCTTGTAAATAGAGTCAGTTTACTTCTTTAAATAAATTTGAGTCATGTAATTAGAGTAGGTTTATTTCAATTTGGCTTCTTTTGAGTCCAATTAGGATCAAGTTGGTCTTGTAATTATTAAGTTTAGTAGTTGAGTCCAAGAAAGGTTTGAAATTGAGCAAGCTCAATTGATGATGGAATGCACTAACCACTTCAACCATTTAAGCCAAAGAGGATGCCACCTCAGCAAGCCATGTGGAATGCCATGTCAACTCCCCCCAACCATGTGGAGTACACCTTAGCAAGCCACCTCATCACATGCCGCATCACCAAGGATTCAAATTTAAAGTGGATAGCCAAGGAGCTTTACTTTTCCACCATTTTAGCTAGCTATCCCATAAAATTCTCCATGTAATTTGAATCCCACCCTTATATCTAGGAACCTCCCATGAAAATGTCCTTGTAATTTGAAATTTCAAAAGTCCTTGGAGGCTTATAAATATACTCCAAGTTCTCTTGTAAAGGATTGATGAATTGGAATGAAAAAAAGGAGTGTTTCTTCTTCCATTTGGTGTTATCCAATGTCCTCCGAGAGGGAGTGGGTGAGAGACCCTTAGTTACTTCAAGAGAGTTCTTCTTCCACTCCATTAGCCATTAGCAAGTCTTCTAATCCATCCAAGCTCTCCATCCCCAACATCCAAGTTGCAAGAAGATGCATTCCAAGAGGTCCGGCCAAGCTTCTTCAAATCCAACAGCTTCTTCTCAACTTCAACCATGAATTCCATTGTTTCCTACCTTTCAAGTTATTTCTTAACTCTGCTATATTTTGTGTAGGATCCCCGGAATATCCAGGTTCCAAAGAAGATGGTCTTCCTAGGCAAGAAATAGAGACTAGAAGTCCCGATATCTGAAGGAATCACCCTGTCATTCAAAGACTTCGTCCTTGAGTGTATCCTTTCAAACCCTTGAGATATTAATGCTTGGTTACCCTTCTTATAATATTTTTCCAGATCTGAAATGTTAAGTAATTAAGCCCTATCCTATGTGGTTTCCTAACCATGAAGATCCATTCCCCTTTAATATTATGAAAGTTCTCATTCAGGTTTAGTTTATATGCAGAATTCCTTCATGATAGTTTCATTTCTTTTATATGGAAAGTAGCATTGCTTTACTTCATTTCTCATTTAATTATTATTGTCTCATCTTAGATTGCATCATTTCATTTCATCCCACACCAGACTGGGATGAAATGAGCCGGCATAAGATGAACGAGGTGGCGAGGGGCGCCTACCTCAATATGCTTAAGGTACTTCCGTCACCCCTTTGTTTTCTTCCTTCTTCTTCTCACTTCTTATATACGGCTAACATGGTATGTTGTCTGTAGCTTCTTCATGAGGTCTCAATGATGGACGATGGCCTTAGTGAAATGGTTCGTGTGGCGGAGGCCTTAGCTGGGAGGCTGAAGCACTGAAGGCGGAAGAGCGGCGGTGTTGGCATCGCAGAAGGCCACTGGGAAAGGACTTTCGGCCAGTTTGACTGAAGTCGAGTCACTGAAGAAGCAGGTAAAGGACCTGCAAACCCAGCTGACCGCACGGGAGGGTCAGCTGAAGAAGAAAAAAGTAAGGGTCAAGTCCTTGACTCATCGACTGTCCGAAGAGGAGGAGCGGTCTGCCGATGTAGAGATGAGCGTGCTATCTTTTAAGGCCCTAGCGGGGAAATATCTGACCGATATGAGGGAAGTGAAGGAGCTGGCAGAGGAGCAGGTCCACGATGCTGTGGTAGAATACAAGGCTTCTGCCATCTTCAACGATGAGATGGAGGAGGTTGGAGCGACGAGCTACGAGTACATCTTCGATGACTGCCTGAAGAAGGTAGCCGAAGCCTTTCTGGAGCTCAACCTATCTGCCATACAGTTGAGGCAGCCAATGAAAGAAGAAGGGGGCCGACCGACATCGGGACCAATGCCCAAGCTACTACCGACATAGGGTCAATGGAGGCATCGGTCAGTATTTTGGGTACAGTGCAGGGGGCTGAAGCCGAAGCTCCTCCAACCAGTCCCCTCTTGTACCCCCAGGGTAAGACTTAAAATGATTATAAAAGTATACCCATTCTTGTACAAGAACTTCTTATCAATGAATGAAATGATTTCTTCTTTCGGTATGTCTTTGACGTTTATTTTTCTGAACGTAGAATGGTCAGCTTAGTCTAAACTCTTCTCTTTTGGAAACATTTCTAAGTGTCAAAAGGTTAGTTTAGCCCGAACTCATCTCTTTTAGAAACATTTCTAAGGAACCTTTGAACTACTCATTTATAGGAAAATCCCTCAAGTGTTTAAGAATCCCACAAAGTGCTTTCCGACGGAGGTCAGATTTGAATGGGCTGTCCTAGAGCTTTTGCCAATCGGAATCTGACTTGAGTGGGCTATACTAGAGCCTTTGCCGATCGGAATTGGACTTGAGTGGGCTGCCCTAAAGCCTTTGCCGATTGGAATCGGACTTGAGTGGGTTGCCCTAGAGCCTTTGCCGATCAGAATCGGACTTGAGTGGGCTACCTTAGAGCCTTTGTCGATCAAAATTGGACTTGAATGGGCTGCTCTAGAGCCTTTGCCGATCGGAATCAGACTTGAGTGGGCTATACTAGAGCCTTAGCCAATCAGAATCGGACTTGAGTGGGCTACACTAGAGCCTTTGTCGATCGGGATCGGACTTGAGTGGGCTGCCTTAGAGCCTTTGCCGATCAAAATCAGACTTGAGTGGGTTACACTAGAGCCTTTGCCGATCAAAATCAAACTTGAGTGGGCTACATTAGAGCCTTTGCCGATCAGGATCAGACTTGAGTGGGCTACACTAAAGCCTTTGCCGATCGGAATCGGACTTGAGTGGGCTGCCTTAGAGCCTTTGTCGATCAAAATCGAACTTGTTTGTAGTGTAAATTTCTGTCTTTATTAATAATATTTGCGAAGGTTATCTACATTCCAAAATTGCTCCACCTGCCATCCGTCTAGATGCTTGAGTCAATAAGTTCTAGCCCGAATCACTTCGACCACCCGATAGGGGCCTTCCCAGTTGGGAGGAGCTTTCCTTATTCAGTTGGCCTGGATATCTTTGATCTCCACAGAACCAAGTCTGCGACTCGGAAGCTTTGAGCCTTGACTCAAGAATTATAATATCTGGCCATTCTTTGACAATAGGTCGCCATCCTTAGGTTCGCCTAGAGTTGGGTTTCTTCGAGCAAGTCGAGATTAGCCCTTCTTTGTTCAGAATTAGCTGATTCAACAAAATGATCAATCCGGAAGGACTGCAAGGAGACTTCTACCAGTATGACCGCCTCACTCCCATAGGTGAGATTGAATGGAGTTTCTCCAGTCGCTATCCGGGAGGTAGTCCGATAGGCCCAGAGCACCGAATGAAGTTCTTCCATCCAGAGTCCCTTGGCATCGTTCAGATAGGTCTTCAACCCATGTAGGATCATCCGATTGGTGACTTTGACCTTCCCGTTGGATTGGGGGTGCCCGACTGAAGTTAATCGGTGGGAGATATGATACTGCTGGCAAAAATTTCAGAACTTCAGGTTATCGAATTGCCGTCCGTTGTCGGTGATGATTGCCTGTGGTATGCCGAACCGATTGATGATACAGTCTTAGATGAAGGTCTCCATCTTGACTTCGGTGATCTGCGCCAGCGACTCAACTTCCACCCACTTGGTGAAGTAGTCGATAGCTACAATCAGGAACTTCCATTATCTTGATGCTAGGGGAAACAGCCCGAGGATGTCCATTCCCTATTGCACGAATGGCCAGGGGGTGGTCAGCGGGTTTAGCTGACTAGCTGGTCATCTTTGAATGTTGGAATACCTCTGGCATGCATCGTATTTTGTAACAAAATTCGAAGCATCCTTTTGAATGGTTGGCTAGTAAAAGCCCTATCGGATGATTTTGTAGGCTAAAGATCTACCTTCCAGGTGGTCGCCACATATGCCTTCGTGCACTTCTTTGAGTGCATAATTGGCATCCGACAGCCTCAGGCACTTCAACAGTGGTTGCATGAATGACCGTTTGTAGAGAATTTCATCGAGGATGACATACTTTGAGGCAGTCCAGTGCACATGCCTGGCTTCGATCTTATCTCTTATAGGGTTCCTTCATTGAGGAACGCAAGAATGGGATCCATCCAAGAGGTTTCTCGCTCTACTTGATGAATTCTTGATGTCCTTCAGCAATGCTTGGGCTTTGTAGGTGCTCCACAAGGGTCCGATCAGAGGGGTTAGTGATGGTAGTGGCCAGCCGTGATAATGCGTCCGCCCGAAAATTTTATGCTTGAGGTATATGGGGTATCTCGAAAGATTTAAGCCGAGTCACGAGGCTCTGTACCTTACTTAAGTACTTGGCCAGGGTCGGATCTCTCACCTCGAATTCGTCCCTCACCTGGTTTACCACCAGTTGGAAATCAGAGAAGGCTCTGATTCGACCGATGCCCAGCTTATCAGCAATCCTCAGTCCTGTATGGAGGGCTTCATATTTTGCCTGGTTTTTGATACTTGGAATGCAAAATACATGGCATATTCCAGGCTCTGTCCATCAGGATCGGCCAGGGTCAAGCCTGCTCCACAACCAGCAAGATTAGATGCCTCATCCACAGGGAGTGTGTAGGCGGGGTCTGACTCTCCAGCAATATCATCCTCAGGTGTGTTGATCATTTGCAGAGGTGTCTCCTATCTCCAGGTACATTCTGCTATGAAGTCAGTGATCACCTGAGCCTTCATGATCGATCGAGGCCGAAAGGAGATGTCGAATTCACCAAGCTTGATGGCCCACTTGGCAAGTTGCCCCGAGGTATCGGGACTTTTGAGGATCGCCTTGAGAGGTTGATCAGTTTGGACGATGATTGAATATGCCTGAAAGTAGGGCCGCAGTTGCTTGGCTACTATAACCAGGGAGTAGACAAGCTTTTGCATCTTGGGATACCTTGTTTCGACATTGTGGAGTACTTTGCTGATGTAGTAGACCAGCTTTTACTGGTTGTCCTCTCCTATCCGGATGAGGATGGAGCTCACTGCCTCATCCGATGCCGACAGATACAGATACATGAGCTCTCCCTCCACAAGCTTAGCAAGTAAGGGAAGCATTTCTAGATAAGCCTTTAGTGCTTTGAAGGCTGACCGACATTCATTGGTCCACTGGAAGTGGTCCGATCATCACAGAGTTTTAAAGAAAGGGAGACATTTTTGGCCAATCTAGAAATAAAGCGACTGAGAGAGGCTATCCGATCTGTGAGTTCTTGTACTTGTTTCTTGCTGGTTGGATGTCCTATGTCGATGATGGCTTTGATTTTATCAAGCTTGACCTCAATTCCTCATTGTGTGACCAGAAAGCCAAGGAATTTTTCAGAGGTCACCCCAAAGGTGCATTTGGCTGGGTTCAACTTCATCCGATGGTGCCTCAGGGTGTTGAAAGATTCTTTTAGATCCTTGATGTGGTCGGCTCTCCGGAGGCTCTTGACTATCATGTCATCAATATATGCCTCCATGTTTCTTCCAAGTTGTCCCTCGAAGACCCTATTGATCAACCTCTGGAAAGTGGCTTCGATGTTCTTTAGGCCGAAGGGCATCATCATATAGCAGTACAGCCCTTTGTCAGTGACAAAGGCTATCTTCTCTTCGTCTTCTAGGTCCATGCTGATCTGGTTTTACCCAGAAAAGGCATCTATGAAGCTCAAAAGTTGATGACTAGCAATGGCGTCCACCAGCTGGTCAATCTTTGGTAAGGAAAAGCTGTCCTTTGGATAGGCCTTATTGAGGTCAGTGTAGTCTACACATACCATCACGACATTTGCCAACCAGTCGAGGTAGTGGGCTTCTCTGATGAAGCCAGCTTCAAGGAGCTTGTTGACCTCCTCATCGACCGCCCTCTATCTCTCAGGGGCGAAGTTTCTCTTTTTCTATCAGATAGCTTGTAGGTGGGGTCCACCTTAAGCTAGTGGCTTATAACTTTTGACAGGATGCCTGCATGTCGGATGCCGACCAGGAAAAAATCAACATTGTTTTGTAGGAAGCTGACCAGGTCTGATTTAGCTTCTTCATCGAATGTGCTTCCAATATGTAGGACCCTAGTAGGATCGTCCTCTCTAAGAGGTACGAATAGGATCTTCTCGACCAGTTCTCCGCAGCAGTCGGCTTCGGACCTAGGATCAAGCTGTTCCAAGATGAAACAGTCTTCTGATTGCTTGTCCTGAATGGTCAAACACTGCCTGACCATCCTACGGTCTCTTTTCATCACTCCGACCCCATTCCGAGTCGAAAATTTTGCCAGCAAGTGGTAGGTAGACACAATGGCTCAAAATTTGTTAAGGGCCGGTCATCCTAATATGGCATTGTAAGCTGACGACATGCGGACGACCACAAAATTGATAGGGAGGGTCTTCTAATAAGGTTCTGATATGATGGTCATGGGCAGAGTTATTTCTCCTTCTATGCTGATAGAGTTCCCCCCGAACTCAGTCAACGGTGTTAGAGATTCTTGCAGCCTAGTTCTAGGCAGATTCGTTCAGATAAAGGCATCATACAACAAAACTTCAGTGAAGCTTTCATTATCAATGAGGATCCTTCTTACATCATAATTGGCAATTACTGCCGACATAACAACAGGATCGTTCCCAATGACCTGGGTCTCTGGGAGGTCTTCGTCGGAGAAACTAATTACATTAGAACCCCGAGGCCTTTTTGAGATGTCCCGACCTCCTTCGTCTCTCCAGTCGGATTGGCGATGGAGAATGCCAACATTTCTGTCGGTAAGGTGTTGGTTGGGCAACTCTGTTTTCTCCAGGGGGTTTTTGGCGATGGAAGTTTCAGCCCGACTCCTCTGGGTTGGACATACTTGTGTAGCTACCCCCGCCTGATCAGGTTTTCGATCACATCCTTTAATTGGAGGCAATCTTCTGTGCTGTGCCCGTGGTCGCGGTGGAACCGCCAGTACTTTTCCTTGTTCCTTGATGTGGAGGGGCTCCTCATCAGGCGAGGCCTCTATAGGAAGGTCTCCTTCTCTATCTCCATAAGGATCTTCTTCCTCGGGAGGGAGAGAGGTGTGTAAGTCTTGAACCTCATGGGAAAGTCTTTTGACTTAGGATTGCGGTGTCGGGCTGAGTTGGTGCCATCACCAGGAGGTCGAACTTTAGAGCCCTATCGCTCCTCCTCTTCGGAGTCGACCTCCCTTCAACCTGTTATCGGCTTGCCGCTTGTTCTTCTGCCAGGGCATATTTTTGCACCCGGGCCAGTAGTTCGGAGTAGCTTGTCGAGAACTTTTTGTCCAGTGAGAAGGTGAGCCTGGATGATCGCAGCCCCTTCTTGAAAGCCACATAGCCATGTGCTCATTGAGTCCGGGATTTCCATGGTCGCTGAATTAAATTGGGCTATGTATTCCCAAAGGTTTCTCCTTCCTTCTGTTCACGAGGAAGAGATAGTTTGTGTTCCTCGACATCCAACTGCAGGTCTTGAAATGGGACAAAAAGAGTTTTTCAAACTGAAAGAAGAGTGAATCGTACCTGGTCGGATGGTGGAAAATCACATCCAAGCCGCCTTCTTAAGTGTTGGGGGAAGGCGATGCGGTGGAGGGCGTCGGAGGCGCCCTGCACCATCATGTGGACCTTGTAAGTGCCCAGATGATCCAGGGGGTTGGTGGTGCCATCGTAAGCATCCACCCGGGGGATCTTGAAGTGACGGGGGACAGTTTTCCCCATAATTCTAGTGGATAATGGTAGGCGGGAGTCATACGCCAGTGCTTCTCCTTTTTGCCGATCGACGAGTTCAGTAAATTGCTCCTCCATACACCGGAGCTTGCTAGTGTTGTCCCTCGGTCTTCATCGCATTGCTGGTCATTGTCGGAGACCGAATCCATGGAAGAGTGTGAGGTGGACCTCACTCTTTTCCTCGGTGCGAGTCCTCTATGACCTTTGGGGCTCCAGGGTTGCATGGGAGCGGTGTCGAGGGATTCCTTGCTGTCGACTCTCTTCGACAGTAGGTGGATGACTAGTTCTGGATGCCACGGGCAGCTGCTGTCTGTCATCGACCGTGTCTTGAAGGTTCTGAACCACGGCGGCAAGAGTGTCGATGCGATTCAGAAGAGTCTAGAATTGTTGCTGTCCCAGGTGATGGTTGGCTGAGTGGCGTCGTTCTTCCTGAGAGGTTCTCCCAAGCTCGCCTGGGAGCGGCCTCTCCTGTTGGAGGTATTCTGAGCTCTTCCCTTCGCCATCATTTTACTTAGCGGTGGATTCCTCCTTTTGGAGAAGAAAAACCAGAATGAAGGTTCTGGTCCCCTTCCTCTAGCGCCAATCTATTACCGCTGAGTCTCCCAGACCTGGTTCTCTCAACCTGACTGGAGTGCGCGCCTTCCCAGTTCCTGCAAAAATGTCCCACGGGCCAAAGGTGTTCTGGTAGGGGATCCTCCGATGGCTAAGTTAGTGGAAGGCTTAGAGCAACATAATGGAGGAACCAAAAGAGATAGCTTGTGGGGAAGGAAAAGCTCTTTTACCGCTCGGAGTCTCCCTTTTACCTTATATAGGTATGGAACTTCACCAGAATCTGTTAGGGACCAGACTGGGAATGGCCAATCTGCCGCTAGAGGAATCTTGGTAGTGGCCAGGTAGCACCAGATCGTGGGACCTGCAGGATAATGGTGCCGAGATCGTGGGATCCGCAGAGTAATGGCACCGACATGTCAGGATTCTATCGTAACAGCATCTTGGTACTAGCTGGAAAGAGCCTCTGGAACCTCCAGGCCGTCCTTGGAGCGGCCCACCTTGGGCCTATATGGACTCAGCTGAAGTGGATCAGTCGGACCCCTAGTGGGTCGGTCGATCCCTGGCGGGTTGGTCGACCTCTAGTTGGTCAATCGGACCTTCGGTGGGTCAGTCGGACCTTTGGTCCGACCCGGTCGAAGGGCCGTCAGCTCCGGTCTAGTTTGAAGGAAAGCCGACTAGGTATAACAAAAATTATGTTAAAAAATAGCTATCAATTTTACATGATAGGTTTTATGTCCTTCACATGTAGGTAGTCTCACACATATTAGGATGTAAATCTATTATTCAAGAATCCTGCCAAGCCCCCATTTAAAAAGATGAAGGTGGTTCTTAAAAAGAGTCGAAGATAATAATTCAAGCAACTACAAGCAAACATTAGAGAGAGAGGATATCTTCAGCATTTGATAAGGAGAGAGAGTGAAAAAACATAGAAATGAACTTCAATAAAGATTAATACAAAAATAGAATGAGCATACAAGTGTACTGATCCTTGCTAAGACCTATCTGTACTTAGAAATGAGAAACATGGTGATGAATTCTGTAAAGTACAAATGAACAAATTGCATGACAAAGCATAACCATAATCAAGGACCATTTCAAACTTTGAAAGATAGAGTACATCTATTCCAACATCAACCTCCGAGATGTAGGTGCCTGGAAATTATGTAGAATTCGTAGAATGCAAAAAATGCACGATCCTTCGTGTATATCATGCAATGAAGAAATTCAACATGTATCTATAGATTTGTCAACTTAGCAAACAGGCTACCATATATTATTTTAAATACCTCATTCACACAAAGGCATGCTGGTTCTTTTGCAAGTTCTAGTACTTTTATTAAAGATCTCAAAAATTTCTTAGGAGAAATTAAATATGGCTGATAACCATCAGCTTCCAGCACAATCTAGATAGGAGAATCAGATAAAATGAGCAATTAAAGCTAGAGATCAGAGTAACAAAAGCTGATTAATAAATATATAAATATAAGCTACCGTTTTGACATTATTGATGTCAAAATGCCCATCCAGTAGAAGCTACTTTATTCCGTTAGGAAAGTTTCCCTCAAAACTTGCAACAACTTTCCAACCTACACCTGTAAATGAAATGCATAGATTAGGAGTATCAGGGATGGCAACAAAATTCAAATTCATGGATACCCGAACCGACCCGATCTTATTGGGCCGGGTAGTCAACGCTTTGACGGGTTGGATAAAACCTGAATGCTTAACTTCGAATTTGGACCGGAACTGGATAGATATACATCCGACCCGAACCCAGCCTAAATTATTTTAATATTTAAATATATAATATATTATATTAAATATATTTTATTAATTATTATTATTAGTTATTAAATTTTAAAATACTTTAACTCTTTATCTTAATCATTATTTTCTATAAATAAGGGAATTGTAAATTATAATTTATAATCGGTAAACCCCGATTAATCTCCAGCTCTTCTCTTCCTCTTCGGTGACTCTTCCTCCTTCGGATCAGTATTGAACTAAAAATGTAGTTAAATTTATTTATTTAATATATGTATGATTTATAAAATGGTAGATGATTTTAAAGTTGATAAAAATAAAAAAATATTTAATATGACTCAATTGGATTTGGACCGGGTAAACCCGAATTATCCGATACCCGTTTGAGATGATTTGGATAAAAAAATCCATACCCAATAGTGTTTGGATCAAGTTTGAGTAATTTATTAAGTATTCAGGTTTGAATTTGGATAGTTATGTACCCGGTCTGAACCCGGTCCATAGCCATCCCTAAGGAGTATCTAACAAAAAGAAGATATCAATCAACGAAAAAATTAGATGCCTAATAGACATGAGAATTATGTGCGTTAAGTATTGTCTAAACAAATGCAGCCAGATAGCCAGCAAATATAACTCAGTATTCGTACCATACAAAGGATATTGAATTAAAATGCTGTTCATTGTTCCCAAGTAGTGCAACACTAAGTAAAGCAGAAGGGTAACTACATGCAGATACCAGCTCATGAAAACTTTTCTTGTGGTTCTGAAGCCATCCAAATCAGGTCCCTTTCAGGAAGCGTACACTGTTTTCCCCAGCTAACACGGAAAGCAAGGTCCTTTTTATCAGCTTGATTGTTTTTCAGTGGTCATTCTTGAAATCTGTTGGACCTACCATGCACCAGAGAGAATCAAATACCAGACTGGTAATAAAATCTCAAGCACCTATTTTTCTTCCTTCAAAGACACCTCACTCCATCGAATCCAAAGTAGAAAGGAATTGTAAAAATGAATCATGGTAAGGGACTCTAGAAGAAATACCTGTGGCTACTATTTAGCAAACTGAAACTTCCTCTTCTACCAAGGTCTGGAGCAAGGAGGTAGCTCTGGTATCTGAGTGTCCTGCAGGTTTGAAGTACATCAACCAAATCACTACAGAAGATGTTTCAACCATTAGTTTAAGATTTGATATACAAATGAGGAATACAGAAATTAAAGACATGGTAATTAATAGCTTATTTACATGAAAATATTGCTGGAAGCACCAATCTGCTCCCGATTAATAGCCGGTTGACTGTGGTCAGCCTCAACCTGTGACATGTAATTTGCCCAATATGGGATGATTTGAAGAAATGAACTAATACATATGAGAAAATATGAATGTATAGATTAAAAAATTCCTACCCTATCTTGAAAAAATTGAAAATGTGGGTGATTTCCAATCTGCCTGTTTACTCGCAAGGGATTATAAGTACCAGGGGAAGGATTGTTAACAGCCTCTTGATGTGGAACTAAAAGGAAGCCAAGAAATTTAAATTCTTATTGAACCTAGTCCAAATTCCTTGTCAAAAATATTTTAACACTGTACACAGCTTCTCTACCATCGAATCAAAGCTTTAGAATTATTTTTAACCATCAGATTGGTTCTCACGAAACTTGGATTGCTTCTCGTCAAGTAGCAGTGAAATGCTTCGTTGGATCAAGCTCTTTATCTTCTGTCCGTCCACTGATAGCCAAGTGCTTTCGCCCGCGTGAAGACCGCGTTGAAGAAATTCAAAGTGTCCTGGGCCACGCGTGAAGCTTTCCCCCTTGATTCCACGTACTCGGTTAAAACAAATTCATTACCGTTCCCAGGCTCCAGCATATTTCTCCCTCACACGTGATAAAGCCAATCCACTTCCTTTCCCATTATTCCACGTGCTTGGTCCAAGTCTTCGGCGCAAATTCCACTTGGCTGGCTTTGACTAGCATTAACGGTTTGACTCTCCACTAAAACATTTTTGTTAACACCGATTATATCCTTACAGATGTACTCTCCAACACACATCTCTAAGTTATGCGGCTTTGGTTAATAAAAAAACTTTTTATTTAATACCAATTGTATCCTTCCATATATCTCTCTTTGGCATATTTAAAGTTTCATGACCCAAGTAGATACATAGCCCATTCTCAACCTGTGCTCTTCGTATCTGGACTTGGACTCAAACTCATGCTTCATTTTTTGGACTTATTAGATATACTTGAATTTGCCAAATTGAATATATAAACCTAATTATCTGAAATTATCATAGTAATCATCAAATTTTCAATGTTAAATATAAATTAATATATAATTTAATACTTTCTATGTTAATCTTCTATATTAATCAATTTCCATCTCCCACGTTCAGGAATCTCTCACGTCCTCAAATCTCTTACTGATCTGAAATCCCTGAAATGAATTACAAATATTAATGAAACTTCTGCTATCTAATATCCAGTAGTAGTATCACAAATAGAAAAGTTAAGATGTTATCATATAATTATCTTGTTTAGCAATAACTTGCGTCTTTTTCTTATTCGGCCTGTTCAAGTTAAGGGAAGCAATACAAAAAAGTAATTTCTCTTTCAATGATCTTGCTTCTTATAGTAGAAGTACTCTGCCAGACTTTTATCGGTCTTAGACTTCTAGGTCTGAATGGACTGAGATGCCTCAGCACGTTGCACCTTATTATTTTTATTTTTTTCTTTCCTTTTTAAAGGATGATGCCCGGATCCATCCACAATATTCACCAGCTCCTTGTGAAGCTGGTGATCCTTCTTATAAGTCTGCAGTAATCCTAGCAAACCATGATAGTTTACTGCAGGCTTCATCATTCTACAATGACTAAGAAACTCTAAGTAGGACTAGGACAAAGATTTCATAATTATATCTTTCCCTAGCCACTCATGCAAAAAAAATCCAAGTTTATTTAGATGTTCAATCTGCTCGATCATGTACAATATATAATTAGTGACCGATGCCCCCTCAAAAATCCAAGCATGAAAAATAGCATAAGAGGTATTGTACAGCTCAACATCAACAGATATATCGAAGGACTCATTCAATACTTGAAGCATTTCCTTCGATTGAGCATCTTTAAATTTGCGATTAAACTCGTCATTCATCACCACCCTCATTATACAATGCATAGTGGTTTGATCATTAAGCCACTTCTAGTAAGTATTCTTAACCACACCACAAGCATTAGGAGCAGGCTGCTCAGGTGTTGAATCTGTAATCACATACAAGATCCTTTTATGTTCTAGGATAATTTTAATTTTTGATACCACCTATTGAAATTGGATCCCATCAATTTGTCATTGTCCAACAATGATCAGAGCGATAAGGTAGTAGCCATTATAAAAAAAAAACATAGAGCAATTTAGTATATGAATTATTAAATCCTAAAGACTTGGATTTAGTCTAAAGGTTCTTTCACTATTTTATACGAATTGGTAGCTTCTACCTCTAATTTGAAGAATTATATTATTTCCTAATGGCTATTAGATCTATATAGATTGCACATGGATCCGAGTGTGGCTCGGCCAATCCCTGTGTAGCTATAAATAGGTTCTTAACCAATTATTTCTCCAAACAATTTCTGGTAAGAGTTTTGCCCCATGCTCCTCTTCAGCAGGTGCATAGCACCTCCACTGAAAGTCCTGGTTAGGTCAACTATTAACATGATAAGACTCATGCTTCTAACCCATAAATGGTCAAGCTTGAGCATAGCTCAACCCACTTGATCGTTGTTAAGAAAGCTACAACTAAATCACCATATAATGAATAGTAATTCCAATAGCCAGATAAGCACCAAGCATGTGGCACCTCTAATGATTATCTAGACTATTAGACCTACTTAATGGAAGGCTATGACTCAGTTATCCCCAAAACTTTATCATTTTAAAGACCTAATAATTTAGAGAATTTTGATATATGTTATAGAAAAAAAGAAGATATGAACCAGTAATCAAAAATCATCCCACTGACTTCATAGATCCTTGAAGTGGGTTCAAGACAAGTTAGTCCAAGGGTACCTAAATCCTCACACTGATTTACCATAATAGCATGGATCAACTCAAATCACTAAGTGACATAATCAAAAGTTGATTAACCATTTTGGCTAGGTAAGTGGAGATCTATGGGAGGGTCCTCATTTCTTTTCTTAGATACTAATTTAATTGGCCAGGAAAGAGAACAGTCCCAATTAAAGATCTCTTTCAGCTACTTACCTTAGATACCAATTGGTTCATTAGATTCAATTTGGTAACCTAATAACTTGGGCTCAACTACTAAGCCACAAGCAGATCCATTTAGTAGAATCAATGAAATGGACTTAACCAAACTACAACTATTGAGATTGATCTTAGAGAGAAGAAAATCTAATTAAACTTTTGGTTAGATTTAATTCAGTTTTCTATTTAGTCCAAAATTCATTAATTGTAATCCTAGGTCTAACCCAGTTAAATAACTTGATAGGAGCTAACCCATAACCACAAGGCTTATAAAATAGCTTAAGATCTTTCATTCTGAAATCTAGATCTTTAACCTTCATAACTTGATTCTTAATTAAGTTTATGAATATGTTTAAATTGAAACAATTTCAATTTCCATTGTAATTGTAAAACTCCTTTTACAATATATGATGCAAGAAATTTTTTGTTCATAGTCATGAGTCAACTCATCCTAGATTTGAGTTGATTCATCAGTGAGTCAAGTCACTGTGAATCGATTCATCATTGTTACATTGACTCATAGAAAATGAATAGAGACATGTTAATCTCAATTTGCATCTTTGAGTCGACTCAAAATAACTTAAGTTGACTCACCTGGGTCATGAGTCGACTCATCAAGGCCATGAGTCGACTCTTGCAGGTTGACAGCAACAGGTTCAAAATTCAAATATGATTTTATGTTAATAACATAACAAATCATAAATCTTTTTTAGATCTAATCTAAACACATTTATGATTTCAGATTTAAATTACATAGATTAAAATAATTTTAATCAAATATTTTTGCTATTTTTCTTCACGAGTCATCATAAGCAACACCTCTACATACTATAAGAGATCCTATCCGAATGGAAAAGAAGGCCTTTAAACTTTGCTTTCTGTTATGATCAGATGGCCATGGTGATTCCACCCTATCCAAATATTAAGCAAAAATGTTAAAACGAATTAAATTTCAGATTTATATGCAAGTATATCATTCCAAAAAAACCTATGGCTCTGATACTATTTGAAGGAAATCGTGGATCATTTCGTGCATGCATTTCAAATTTTTTTAAAATTTAAAGTAGCAGAAACTATTTAGAATAATCTAATTAATCTATTATGCATTAGATCAAATCTACAAGCAACCTAATAAGAATCATGACATGATAATGATACATATAAATGAATTGGAATATAAGAGAGCAAGCATATATCATATCTATGCTATAAATTGACACTGTAGATCATATCTACAATATCAATGAGTTCAAAACTTATTACCTTTGCATGGATCGAAGATCTCCATAACTAAAAAATCATGGTAATAAGATTTTTCCAAGCCACACATGAATATGGCCTCTGCAGGATATCTACATGAAGCTCTATGCTGACCAGTCTTCTTGAAGTGCTAGCTCATTGCAGAGACTTTGATGGCTGATAAAAAACCTTCTTCAGATCATGTGGACTCTCCAGAGGATGAAGAAGGACCAGAGGAGGATATAAAGAGATGGAAAAATAGTAGAAGAAATTAGATACTCTATTCCTTTCTCATCTTCCAAAACCAAGATGAAAACTAGGTTATCCATGTCCAAGAGAGAATTCTCTCTCTAGAAAATCCCACGCCCATACTCCCCCTTTTTCTTAGTTAGAAGACACTCTTCTTTCAACTTCAACCTTCTTCCATGCCTACCTCCAATCTTGTTGACCCCATAAGTGATTTTGATGATAACAAAATATTGGAGCATGCATTTATTTCACTAACAACTCTTCAAGTATTTTTCAAGTTTTTGTAGGATGATTCTAACGCTCAATTATAACTCATATATCCTTAGTTTTTGAAATGAATTGTGTTGTAAGTGATTCATGTAAAGAAGAACCCAAAGAAAAGGTTAAGTAAAAATCATGAAAATGGGTTACTTTTGGGTTGTTTCAAGCTTAAAATTTCCTAAAAAAGATTGCTAGGAGAGTTGGAAAGACTCTTGAATGATTAAAGTTTGCTGGAAGAATTATGGAGAAGAACTAAGATTTTACTGAAGAACTCATCCGAGCCGACTCGAAGTAAAGGAGCTGATTTTGGTACATGGCATGCATGAAGATTTCTGGCATGCAGATATCTGAGCCAACTCAAAGAGACCCGAGCCGACTTGTCCAGAACAAGATTTTCTAAATCAGACAATTGAGCCGACTTGAAGGAAGTCCGAGCCGACTAAATAATTCTGTCAAACATCGAGCCGACTCTTCAAAGATTTGAGCCGACTCCTCCAGAGTCCAGAAAGAAGAGTTCTGAGTGAACAGCCAACCGAGCCGACTCTAATAAGAAAGAGTCGACTCTTCCAGACTGGATTTCTGAATGCTTGTGAATCTGAGTCAACTCGAAGTAAGGCGAACCGACTCTTCCAGAGTAAGGAATCAAGCTACCGAGAAATCTAGCTGACTCGAATGAAGGGAGCTGACTAGACCAGAATTGCTCTTTGGATTCGAGCCGACTCGAAGGTCGATTTTAGACTTATAACGGCTAGTTCCAGAACTTGAAATTTGAATCCAAAAAGTGCTCCAACGGTCAAGTGTCACATCCCAACATTCTACAATGACTAAAACCATCTGAGAAGAGTACAAAACTCTATAAAAGAGGGATTAGGATATTTTGAGAAGGTTAATGAGATTAATGCTACTTGATGAGCTTGTGAGCTAGAGAGCACTACAAGAGCATTCAAGATAGACTTCAAGTCTTTACCAACTCTTATCTGAAGCTTGAAGCATACTTTGAAGAAGTTGAAGAAGCCATTGAAGTGCATTAAAATGCAATTAAGAAGGCTTCTCTCGAGCTGCATCAACAACCGTCCGACAATATAGTTTGTCATATTTATTGTTGCTTACTTTCTTTTACTCTTGTTGAGTTGGGTTATTGGTGAGCCCGGTCTAAAAACCAAGTGGGTTGTTAGTGATCCCGTTCAAAATTAACTATGTAAGGGTTCTTGGTGATCCTGGTAAAACCAAGTTGGGTTCTTGGTGATCCTGTTTAAAACCTAGAGTTGGGTTTTTGGTGAGCCCAGTTGAAAAACCAAGTTGGGTTGGATTGTGAGCCCGGTAAAACAATCCGACTGTATTCCAGTAGTGAATATAGTAAAAATTCTAAGTGGTATCTTGGATAGTGGACGTAGGAGCTGGGGTGCTGAACTACTCTAAATTACTATGTTTGTGATTGTGCTTTTACTTCTTCTCTTAATTGCTTAAGCTTTAAATTTCTGATTCACAGTACCTACCACATCAAAGAAGTTTTTAAAAGGCACATACTCTATTGAATTTTTTAAATTTCCAATTCACCCTCTCTTGAAAAAGCCATGGGCAACAACTGGTATCAGAGCAGTATCTCTGAATACTTTTAGAGTAAAAATCGATGGCTGATCCCATGAGTACATCTTTGACCAAGGCCAATCTACCAATAAACCTCCACTTTTCACGGGCACAAATTATGTCTATTGGAAAGTTAGAATGTGAATCTATATTCAAGCTATCGATTTTCAATTATGGAAGGTCATTCAAAAAGAGCCATATATTTCCATGATCAAAATTAATGGCATGGATGTCCCAAAGCCTGAAGAGGACTGGGATGAACATAACATGAAGATGGGGAAATTAAATGCCAATCCATGAATCTATTATACCGTGCTTTGGATGCTAACGAGTTTAATCGAATTTTCACTTGCTCTTCTACAAAGAAAATTTGGAACAAACTCAAAGTGACCCACGAAGGAACTTCCCAAGTGAAGACTTTGAAGATTAATCTTCTTGTACATAGTTATGAGCTGTTTAAAATGGAACAAAATGAATCTATCTCTACCATGTTTTGTGCTTTACATATATTATTAATGGCTTAAAAAGTCTTGGTAGGATCTATTCAAATGCTGATCTAGTATAGAAGATTCTCAGATCACTTCCGGACAAGTGGGACCCCAAAATGACTTCCATCCAGGAAGTGAAAGATCTAAACACTTTACCTGGATGAACTGATGGGTTCTCTCATCACACATGAGCTAGCTATGCAGCATAGGACCGATGATGATCAAAAGAAGAGGAAAATAATAGCCTTCAAAGCTGCATCGGATTCAAAGAAAGATGAGGAATCGAAAGATGACTACACCTCCTCTGAAAATGATCTAGAAGATGAAGACATTGCAATGGTCGTGAGGAGATTTAGAAGATTTATGGGAAAGAAGAAAAGAAGATACTACAAAAAATCTCATAAGAAAGGGGAATATAGCAAGGACAAGGATAGAGAGAAAGAAAAAGAACAAAAGCCCATATGCTATGAATGTAAGAAACCAGGGCACATTCATTTCGACTGTCCTTTACTAAAGAAAACATTCAAGAAAAAGAAAGCGATGTTGCTACATGGAGCGACAGTGAGGAGTCGACTTCAACCGAAGAAGAAGAGACCACAAAGATTGCAAATCTATGCCTAATGGGTCTCGAATATGAGGTAACATCCCTTGAACCTCAAATAGAATTTACATTCGAAGAATTGAATTTTGCTTTTCATGATCTATTATCTGAATATAAAAAGGCTGGAGTAAGGATAAGAGCTTTAAAGAATACAAATGATTCTTTACAAAAAGAGAAAGAAGAGATTTCAAAAAAGAATAATTTATTGCAAAGAAATTTACATACCTCTTCTAAAAAGAACAAAGCTTTGGAAATTGACAAGAATGCATGTATTGAGAAAAACAAAGCTTTGACTATTGAAAATAATGATTTGAAAAAGGAGGTTGAAAAACTCAAGCCACTAGTTGAAAAACTTACTTTATCTTCAAATAAGCTTGAGTTAATTTTAAAAGAATAAATAATTTCTAAAAATAAAGCTGGAATTGGTTTCAATTCTTCTAGTTCAAATGGAATTTCAGCTACTAAATTTATACCCTCAAAGGCTTATGTTCCAAAAACGATATCTCAAGAAGCTTTTGTATCTAATCCTTTTGCATCCATTTCTAAAGCTACAATGTATGTACCTAAGAACTTAAATAGAAAATTTTTTATGGGAAAAGTTTTGCATCTGCATCAATATCTAGAACTTTAATTCGTACATCTTTTCAAAATTCTAGAATTATATATTATGCATGTTATGGGGTTGGACATAAATTCTTTCAATGTAATTCATTAATAAAAAATACACGTTCTAAAAATAGAATTAAAAGGATTTGGGTTCCTAAAAGAACCACCTCTGCTAACCTGCAAAGATCCAAGTTAGCTTAGGTACCTAAAAGAATTTCTTGATTGTCTTGCAGGAATGTCTTGCTGCCCAAAAATTGAAGAAAAGATGGTATCTCGATAATGGCTGTTCAAGGCATATAACGGGTGAGAAGGATCAATTTATCATCCTAGAGATGAAAGAAGGAGGTATGGTTACTTTTGGAGATAATGGCAAGGAAAAAATAATCGGAATTGGCAAGATCAAGATAACCCCCTGTACTTTCATTGAAAATGTATTGCTAGTAGACAATTGAAGCATAATTTGTTAAGCATTAGTCAATTATGTGATAAAGGCTTCAAGATTATCTTTGAATCATCTATGTGTATTGTAACAAACTCTCTTGATTCTAGCAGCAAGTTCATTGGATATAGACTTAGAATATTTATGTGGTAGACCTTAATGATCTAGCCATGTCTAGTAGTTCCAGTCTAGTTGCAATGAATGCTAAGACCAAGGAGTCTTGTTTACTTTGGCATAGACGATTAGGTCATGCTAGCATGCATACTATTGCCAAACTAATTTCCAAAAATCTAGTTAGAGGCATGCCTAAATTTAAAGTAGATCTTAATCATGTTTGCGATACATGCCAAATATGTAAACAAACTAGGAAGAATTTTAAATCCAAAAATATGATTTCAACTACTAAACCCCTTGAGCTACTTTACATGGACTTATATGGACACTTGTGATAGTAGATGATTTTTCTAAATTTAGTTGGGTTTTGTTTATCGCTCATAAAGATGAAACTTTTAAAGTCTTTCAAAAATTTTACAAAAGAATTTCAAATCAGAAAAATCTTTCAATAGTTTCAATTAGAAGTGATCACAGTACGGAATTTGAAAATCAGTTTTTTGGTGATTATTGCACAGAAAATAGCATTGATCATAACTTCTCCGCTCCTAGGATACCACAACAAAATGGTATCGTAGAGAGGAAAAATAGGACTTTGGAAGAGATGGCCCGAACAATGTTATGTGGAGGCAATCTTCAAGGTACTTTTGGGTAGAAGCGATGAACACTGCTTGTTATATCTTGAACCGCATTTTGATTCATCATATTTGAAAAAAAACCCCTATGAGCTTTGGAATGAAAGAAACCCAACATTAATTACTTTCATGTTTTTGGCTATAAATGCTTTGTACTTATAATGGTAAGGATAATCTAGAAAAATTTGATGCTAAATCTAATGAAACAATTTTCTTGGTTATTCATTACATAGCAAAGCATATAGAGTATTTAACAAACGAACTCTAACTATAGAAAAATCAATGCATGTCATTTTTGATGAAACTAACCCCTCAAATTCTACGAAAGAAGAGTGCATAGACAATGATGTAGGTACACTTCAAAAAGAAATGGAAGACATGAGCATACAAGAAAGACCAACTCAAGAAGGAGAAGAAACGGTAAGTAAGGATCATGCTGATCTACTAAGGGAATGGAGGTATGTAACTTCTCATCCAAGAGATTTATTATTGGTGATCTTCACAAGGTATTAGGACTAGGTCATCACATAGAGATGCACATGATTACCTAGCCTTTGTGTCACAAATAGAACCTCATAGCTTAGAAGAAGCTGAATCTGACCCAAATTGGATGATGGCCATGCATGAAGAACTAAATCAATTAAAAGAAATAGTGTATAGACTTTAGTTAAAAGACCATCAGACCATCCTATCATAGGAACTAAATGGGTCTATAGAAATAAATTAGAAGAACAAGGCAACATTATTCGAAACAAATCTAGATTAGTGGCTAAGGGATATAACCAAAAAGAAGGTATAGATTTTGATGAAATATATGGACCTATAGCAAGACTAGAAGCCATTAGATTGCTTCTTGCATTTGCTTGCTACATGAATATCAAACTCTTTCAAATGGATGTGAAAAGTGCATTCTTGAATGGTTTTATATCCAAACAAGTTTTTATAGAACAGGCACCAGGTTTTGAAAGTCATGCTTTTCCAAATCATGTTTTTAAACTTAATAAAGCATTGTATGGTTTGAAACAAGCACCTAGAGACTGGTATGATAGACTTGGCACTTTCTTACTTGAAAATGATTTTACAAGAAGAAATGTTGATAAAACTCTTTTTATTAAAAAGAAAAGCAATGATATATTAGTTATATAGATTTATGTCGATGATATTATTTTTGGTGCAACTAACGAAACTCTTTGTGAAGAATTTGCTAAGTTAATGTAGGGTGAATTTGAAATGAGTCTAATGGGTGAACTATACTACTTCCTTGGACTTCAAGTAAAATAATCAAAGGAAGGAATCTTCATAAACTAAGCCAAGTACATCATAGAAATCATCAAGAAGTTTGGTATGGAGACAAGCAAAGAAATGAGCACACCCATGAGCTCAACCTGTAGATCGGATAAAGATGAAGATGGATCCAACATTAAACAAAAACTTTATCGAGGTATGATTGGATCATTACTGTACTTAACTGCAAGTAGACCTGATATCTTGTTTAGCGTATGTGTATGCGCTAGATTCCAATCTAATCCTAAAGAATCACATATGCATGCTGTTAAAAGGATTATATGATATTTGAAAGGAATAAGTAATCTAGGTCTATGGTTTTCAAAACATTCTTCATTAAATCTGTTGGATTTTCGGATGTTGATTATGCTGGTTGTAAAATTGATAGAAAAAGCACTAGCGGCACATGCCAATTTCTAGGGTTGAATTTAATCTCATGGCACTATAAGAAACAAAACTTGGTAATACTATCTACTGCTGAGGCAGAGTATATTGCTGCAGGGAGTTGTTGTGCTGCAGGGAGTTGTTGTGCACAAGTGTTATGGATAAAACAATAACTAGAAGACTTTGGTATTACACAAGTTAAAATTCCTATCAAGTGTGATAACACAAGTGCTATAAATTTAACAAAAAATCCAATTCAACACTCGAGAACTAAGCACATAGAAATTAGACATCATTTTATTAGAGATTATATTTTGAATGGTGACATTGAACTAGAATTCATCCCTACTAAAAACCAACTTGTTGACATTTTCACTAAGCCACTCAATCAGGATAGATTTGAGAAGATTAAAGAAGAATTAGATCTTTGTGATCCTTTTTAGAAAATTTTCTTAACCTAATTTCTTCAAAATTAAGAAAAAATTATCTAGAAAGCCTCATATATTAATTCAATATCTTTGAACACCTTTCCATGCAATTTTCTTGACTTAATTTTCATTTCCAAACATTCTTTTTACTTTTATGGCAAGTTTCTGTTCGAGTCAACTTGGGCAATTATGCTGAGGTCGAGCCGACTCGAATCAATGTGTAATTCTGATTATGCTCTGATCGAGCTGACTCGGGCAATTTAGGGTTAGCCGAGCCGACTCGATTATCGGGCAAACTATTTTTTAATAGAGCCGATTGACTTATTCCGAGCTTTCATGCTTTTCCTTCTCACTCTAAACCCTAGCATTCCACTCGATATCACTCCCATTCCTCTGAAATACTTTCTCATAAGCTCCAATTTCATCTTTATTCCCAAATCAGAGCAATGGCACCCAAAATGGCCATGGGAAAAAGATCTAAAAGAGTCGTTCCCTTAACTGTAACAGAAAAAAGATCTAAGCATCAGCAAGAGAAGCTAACTTGAGTAGTGGAAAGAGAAGAACAGAGGGAAGAGGAAGAAAGAGAACTAGCAGCTGCCACCACCTCTCCAAGATAAGTCATTTCCTTGACCAATTGGCCCATAACCAGTGGCAAGAGAATTATCTTTTCATTTCTCAAAGAAATTGGGTTACGAATAGGAGATTCCATTGAAGAACTGGGGTGGGGGTTTTCTTTTCTTTAAATGTGCCTACTTACTCCATTAGTAAGAACATTCTATGAAAATCTGAGATTAGAGGCACAATATATAGAATCCACTATCAAAGGGAAGAGAGTTATAGTTATTGAAGAAAGGTTGAGCACCTTATTGGAGATGCCTAACGAGGGTTCAAAACATTTAGTACTGAAAGATAGAGAAAAAACCCTCAAAACTGTGTTGAACAGGAAAGATGTTAGTGGTGTTGAAACTATAATGGCCAACACCTTATGACTCGAGATGAGGTTGCTTCATAATTTCATTGGCCAAATTTTTCTCCCAAGAACCGGAGGATTTGATTGGGTCAGTGAAAGGGATTTGTGCTTTATGGAGCATATAATTAAGGGGGAGGCCCTTAATTTACCAAATATAATGATTATGCAGATGAGGGAGGCAGTTAGGAAGGTTAAAGCTTGTTTTCCATATGACATGGTACTAACCTTACTATTTCAAGCCTCTAGAGTCAACCTTGAAAAGGAAGATGGAAGACCACTACATCACACAAACACATATTCCTCCAAATCTTTGCTTCGAATGGGCTATGAATTTAAAGAATGAACATGGAGGAAGAAAGGAACAAACATCAGAGCTATAGGATCTAGCAGCAGTGAGGATGATAGTGAAAGTGAGGAAATAGCTAGAGAGATCACTTCTGACACTATTGCACCCTCTACACTTGAGCCTTCAGAGCCTATTGTGGATATGCCTATTGTTAAGGCTGTTGCACCTGAGCCTGCTGCACATGAGACTATGGAGATTGAGCACACTGAGCATGGGAGTCCCAGATTCTCTAAATCACCAGCTTCTCCACCAGTACCTTCAGCTCAGAGTCCATCTATGCATCCTTCAGGGTGTCTACATCTCAGGAGTTCATTATCGAGTAGATGAGAGGACTGGCAGACACACTGACTAGATCCATGACCTCTATGTTTGGTGAGCTCCGCCAGACAGTTGATGCCAAATTAGATCAGATCAGTGATGAGGTCAGAGATTTATGCTCCAGGGTTGATACACTTGAGTCCACTAGACTTTCATCCCAGGTTGACATGCAGCCCTTATCAGATACTATCAGGTCAGCTACTGAAGCCATTAAAAATTTAGTTGATAAAAGTATAGAAGAGTTCATAGCTGAGCTGAAAGAAGTAAATTTCAAAATGGGTGGGATGGAAGAAGGAAAAAGAATGGAAGAAGATTACACCAGAGGCATTGGGATACTCAGATCTGAGTTTGGCAGACTGCGGGGTTCAACTGAAGCATTTACTAAGGCCCAAGCTGGTGAGCTAAATGCTTTGAATATTGGGATAAAGATATTGGAAGAGGAACTTAGTTCTGTATGGGTAGAGCTTATCTCACTATCTTCCACTGTTGTTTCAGCATCTCTACTAGGCCTCAGCCTGCACCTGCACCTGTACCTACACCTACTCAACCCTCTGCACACCCTAGACAACTTGCACCTCATCTTAGGCCTTAGAGTTCACATCCTACTTCTGTACCTCCAAATGTACTTGATCCAAAACCTATATCATCTAGACCACCCTTTGGGCCATCCACTGGTACTAAGGTAGATATACCTAGTGATAGTGAATAGAAAGTGAGGTGTATGCAAATTTTTGTAACCTGTATTCAAAATTTATGAATGAAATGAATACATTTTTGGTATCTTATTTCTGTGTTTGGATTATGATTGTACAATGCTTTGCACTTATATTTTTACTTGTATAATACTGATCAAAATGAATTTATATTAGAGTATCAAACTTAATATGAGAAAATGAAATTATCTAAATAGATCTTAACAACTTTCTCATTCTATTTCAAAAATTGAGCTTTAAAAAAATCAAATAAATACCTTTTTGATTGTTGACAAAAAGGGGGAGATGTGAGAAAGCATGAAAAATATATGAGAAAGGGGGAATGTATATGACTGTGCATGATAGCATTCAAATGTTTCAAAATTTAAAATCATACAAAAAATGGGAGAAAACTTGTTGAACTGAATGGCTTTAGTTCAAAACTTGCAATTTGCTCTATTTGCTTCAAAATCAGCTCAAGAATTAGTTCTGATGCACTGCAAACTTGAGCTCGATACTTTGTGTTTGTCCTAGTTCCGATACTTTGAAACATACAAGATCTGATACTCTGAAACATATAAAATCACTGACACTGATACTGCATAATTTATCTTACACAAAAGCTCTGATACTTACTTGCAAATATAGTTAACTTTGATACATGTTAATGCTTACTTTCAAATACAATTGCACACGTAATTACAAAGAACCTTTATGCCCAGTATTTTTTCATCATCAAAAAGGGAGAGATTGTTGACCCCATATGTGATTTTGATGATAACAAAATATTAGAGCATGCATTTATTTCACTAACAACTCTTCAAGTATTTTACAAGTTTTTGTAGGATGATTCTAATGCTCAATTACAACTCCTACATCCTTAGTTTTTGAAATGAGTGTGTTGTAAGTGATTTATGTTAAGAAGAATCCAAAGAAAAGGTTAAGTAAAAATCATGAAAATGGGTTACTTCTAGGTTGTTTCAAGCTTAAAACTTCCTAGAAAAGATTGCTAGGAGAGCTAGAAAGACTCTTGAATGGTTAAAGTCTTGCTGGATGAATTCTGGAGAAGAATTGAGATTTTATTGAAGAACTCATCCGAGCCGACTCGAAGAAAAGGAGCCGACTCTGGCACATGGCATGCATGAAGATTTCTGGCATGTAGAAATTTGAGCCGACTCTAAGGGACCAAGCTGACTCGTCCAGAACAAGATTTTCTGAATCAGACAATCAAGGCGACTCGAAGGAAGTCTAAGCCGACTACATTATTTGTCAGACATTGAGCCAACTCTTCAAAGATTCGAGCCACTCCTCTAGAGTCTAGAAAGAAGAGTTCTGAGTGAACAACCAACCGAGCCGACTCTAATGAGAAAGAGCCGACTCTTCCAGACTGGATTTCTGAATGCCCATGAATCCGAGATGACTCAAAGTAAGGCGAGCCGACTCTTCCAGGGTAAGGAATCAAGCTACTGAGAAACCTTGCCGATTTGAATGAAGGGAGCCGACTGGACCAGAACTACTCTGTGGATCCAAGCTGACTCGAGAGGATCCGAGCTGACTCGAAAGTTGATTTCAGCCTTATAACATCTAGTTCTAGAACTTGATATTTGAATCTAAAAAGTGCTCCAACGGTCAAGTATCACATCCCAACATTTTACAATGACTAAAACCATCTGAGAAGATCACAAGACTCTATAAAAGAGATTGGGATAACTTTTGAGAAGGTTAATGAATGATTAATGCTTATTGAGCTTGTGATTAGAGAGCACTGCAAGAGCATTAAAGATATGACTTCAAGTCTTCACCAACTCCTATCTGAAGCTTGAAGCATACTTTGAAGAAGTTGAAGAAACCATTGAAGTGCATTAAAGTGCAATTAAGAAGGCTTCTCTCAAGCTGCATCGGCAACCATCCGATAATACAGTTTGTCATTATTGTTGCTTACTTTCTTTTACTCTTGTTGAGTTGGGTAATTGGTGAGCCCGGTCTAAAAACCAAGTGGGTTGTTAGTGATCCCATTCAAAACTAACTATGTAAGGATTCTTGGTGATCCTGGTAAAACCAAGTTGGGTTATTGGTGATCCTGTTTAAAACCAAGAGTTAGGTTTTTGGTGAGCCCGATTGAAAAACCAAGTTGGGTTTGGATTGTGAACCTGGTAAAACAATCCAACTATATTCTAGTAGTGAATATAGTGAAAATCCCAAGTGGTATCTTGGATAGTGGACGTAGGAGTTGGGGTACTCTGAACCACTCTAAATTACTGTATTTGTAATTGTGCTTTTACTTCTTCTCTTAATTGCTTTTGCTTTAAATTTCTGAATCACAGCATCTACCACATCAAAGAAGTTTTCAAAAGGCACATACTCTGTTGAATTTTTGAAATTTCCAATTCACCCCCCTCTTTTGAAAGCCACTTGGGCAACAAATCCCATTAAAAGGTGGCATCCCAAAAATATTAGGAAGTTAGGGGTTAGGATGTGGAAGGTGGTTTTGATTCAAAATCAAAACCAACTCCCATTAAATTCAAAATCCAAGTTTGAATTCAAATTCAAAATTAAATTCAAAATTCAAGTTTAAATTCAAAATCAAAAACTAAATCAAATTCAAATTTTAAATTCAAATAGGGTTCGAGTGCTTGGATGTGGTTCATGTGGGCTTAGTCACTAGGAAGAGATCTAATCTAATTGGATCCTAATTCCTTGAACCAAATTATATTTGGTTCGATCCAAAAAGATAGGTAAACCAACTAAATCAGAAACTAAATCCTAATCTAATTAGAAATTAACTAGCCCAAGTCCTGATCAAATCAGGTATCAAACCTTCTTAGTGATTAGGTCATCTCATAACCCAATTGGATCAATCTAATTGAATCCATTCAATTAGACTTAAACCAAACTTCATTGCTCAATCAAATTGAGCTAATCAAAATCTAATTGCCAATTAAACTCCATAGTTTACTAATTCTTAGTGAAATACCGATGAATCGACTTACTAATTTGATGATTAAACCCTGAAACAATTGATACCGATGACCTATACTCGATAAACATTATTATCCTTTAATTAAGTATCATTTAGTCATGAACAAGTTTTAAAAAAACATATTCCAACATACTCTTGCTATCATCCCTATCTAATTGAAAACTGGAGTCAGTGTAATCTACTAATTTCAAGTCAGAATCTCCATACATGAAACCTTAGTCCTTAGTATTTCTCCAATACTTAAGGATAGTCTTACAACCTTCTAATGGTTCTCACCTAGATTAGATTGCTATCTACTCACTATCCCTAGTGAGTATGCCACATCTAGTCTCGTACATATCATGGCATATATAATAGATCCCACTATTGAGGTATATAGAATTCTACTCATACACTCTCTCAATGAGTTGTTGGGCAATCCTTCTTAGAGAGTAGTTCCCTGACCTATCAGAAAATAACCTTTCTTGGAATTCACCATGCTGAACCGTTTCAGCACAATCTCAATATACATGGACTGGGTTAATCCAAGCGCATCTTGGTCTCTAAAAAAGGATATGGTATAGTTTATCTATCCACTACCCTTTTGCCTTATCCAAGTGAATCTTTAGTCCCTACAAAAGGATGTGGTTAGCCACCTCGGCCTCCCCATTAGCTTAGAGGTGAGAAACCAATGTGAAGCATTGAGTCACACTTAGGTCCTAACAAAATTTGGTTAGCTTAAAGCTGCTAAATTGGCAACCATTATCGATGATAATGATTCGAGGTAACCTAAAGTAGCATATAAGTGACTTCCTGATGAAGTCTTTCACATTGGCTTTAGTAATTTTAGTAAGTAGTTTGGCTTCTATCCACTTGGTAAAATAATCAATGATCATGAGTAAAATCTTTCACCCTCCGATGGCTAAAGAGAAAGGTCCCAAAATATCCATGCTCCACTAAGTGAAGGCTACGGTGTGCTTAGAGAGGTAAGCAGAGCAGCTGTCAACTGTTGTACATTAAAGTGGTATTGACATTGGTCATACTTTCGGACCATATCCTTCGCATCTTATTCCATGATGGGCCAATAGTATCCTTATCTTAGAATCTTGAGGGACAATGCCTTGCCCCCTAGGTGATTGCCACAAATCCCCTCATGAATTTCTTAGAGGGCATACTCTGCTTCAGAGGGGCATAGGCATTGTAACAAAGGCTGGGAGAACCCTCTCTTGTAAAGTTTGCCTTCATAGAGTATGCATCTGGAGGCTCGATGTTATATCTTCCGAACTTCTTCCCTATCTTCTAAAAGACTTCCATCATGTAGATACCGAATAAATGGATCCATCCAGTAAGGTTCAGCATCTATGTGGAGTACTGGTGTAGGCTTTTTGATGCTGGGCTCTATCAAGATTTCAAAAAAGACTTGCATACACAAGTCATTGGGTGCAGACATGGCAAGTTTAGATAGAGCATCGACCCGAGCATTCTTTTCCCTGGAATTAATTAGATATCAAAACTACAAAATGCTTGAGTCAAGTTCCTAACCTTCTAAAGGTATTGCTTCATATTCTGCTCCTGGGCATCATATTCGTTCAAGATATGACTTACTATAAGCCGGGAATTGCTATGAACTTTGAGATGCTGGACCCCCATTTCTCTGGCAATGGTGAGACCGGCAATCAAGGCTTCATACTCAGCTTCATTGTTAGTAGAAGAAAACTTGAAGCGAAGGGCATATTGAACATCCCATCCTTCTGGCTAACGAGTAAGAGCCCTGCTCTAGAGCTTTTGGCATTTAAGGCTCCATCCATATTCAGCGTCAACTATTGCTCAAGGTCCTTAGGTGTTAAGCTCTCCTCCATTTGTTCCACTTCAAGAATAGTACATTCGATAAGGAAATTGGCTAGTACTTGCATCGTGATAAGTCTTGTTGAAATGCCTAATCAAACTTGAGGAGTAGTTGATTTACGAGGACCATAATTGTGTGAGCCTAAAAATATGGTTGAAGCTTCCTAGCCGAGGTTACTAGAGTAAGATGATCTTTTTTAGCCAGGCATATCTACGGGCATCCAGGAGAAGATATCAGCATTCTTCTGCATGAAGACTACCAATTTTTGTTTTTTGCTTTCATCCAGCATTGAGCGAATCTGGACAACATGTTGAGGATCTCCATCATGTTGGAGGATCATTGTAAGATCCTTTATAGGCCTCCCTTGTTCTTCGGTTAGTTCATCCCTAGTATCCAGTCCTTCGATTGGGAGGCCATCCGGGGAATTGGTGTGTCCAGCTTGATGGGCCATCAAGTAGCATTATTTTGCTAATTCCTGGTTTCTACGCATCTTGCGCACTCCTCGGGGTGTAGGAAACCTCATTAGTAGCTAATGAATAGATACTATAGCTTATAGCACATTTAACCATGGTCGAACGAATATAACATTATAGGTCAAGGGTGTCTTTATAATTATGAAGGTAAGACGCATTTGTAAGTACTGTCGGGAACTTCCTGCTATCATGGGTAGAGTGATGATACCTTCAACCGGGATCAATTTTCTCAAAAATTTGATTATTGATGTATCTACCTTTCATAATTGTTTTAGGGGGATGTTCATCCTCAAGAAGGCATCATAAAATAAAATGTCACCGAGCTTCTATTATCCTCAAGCACATGTTGGACATTACAATCATTAATATTAAGACTTACTATAATAGGATCATGGTAGGGATATTGAATCCCTCTTGCATCGATCGAAGTGAAAATTATAACTTTGGTATGATTCCCTCCTGGGTTGCTGGTTCTGATGTCTTTATCTAGTCCTTCGGTAATATATTAACATCATTCATGACTGGTTGATCTACGGTTTCTTCTACTGAAGGGGTGGTTCGGGTAGGTGTGGGATCGGGGCATTGTGCCTTTCCCCCGATCTCGGAGGAACTGATTTAGCCTGCCATGATGGATGAGCTTTTCTATTTCATCCTGGAGCTGTATGCATTCCTCCATATCATGGTCATAATCTCGGTGATAAAGACAATATTTATTCTATTCCTTCATTTAGGTTTTGATTGCATCTTCATAGCTTCAAGCAATTTTCTCCAAATTTGTATCAAAACCTAAGCTCAAGGGGTGTTTAAAGCCATATATCGATCGAACCTTCATGGTTGTAGGGCATTCAGCCTGTCTGGACTACAAAGATGCCAAATCTTGAGGGATGCTCATCTATGTCAGGGAGGCGACTGGCTTTTTGGCCATTTCCTTGGTCTTCCTTCCTTAGAGAAATTTCGAGGGCCAGGGGTCATTCTTTAAGTATTGGAGTTGGCGACGAAGCTACAATGGATACAGGAGCTGATAAAGGTGGAGCAGTAGGTGGAACATGACCTCTATATGCCTCCTCTGCTTGGGCATACTTCTCGGCCCTAGCAAGCATCTCAAAAAAGTTCATCAAAGATTTCATTTTTAAAGAGAAAAGAAAGGGACTCCAATGGAGGCCGCATTTCATGGTGGTCATGGCGACCGTATGATCAAGGTTATAGACTTCAAGGGCCACTTTATTGAATTGACCAACATAGGACCTAAGAGATTCTCCTTCTCTTTCTTAACATGGATCAAGGAGTCTGAACTTTACCATAGTTTTTGGTTACTAGCAAAATATGAAACAAAAGACTGACTTAGCTGGTCGAAAGAATGAATAGAGCCTGGTTTCAGGCTGGAATACCAATGTTGCACCGATTTCTTGAGGGTTAAGGAAAGGTGTGACACAATACTGCATCAATAGCTCCGTGCAAGAGCATTATGGTTTTATAACCCTGTAGATGGTCTACTGGATCAGCTGAGCCATCATATATCTCTAGCTATGGTATTTTAAAGTGCTTTGGTAGCGGCTCATGCAGGAACGGGCTTCAAAAGGTGGCTCAATAGTAAAACCAAGGTCATCTTTGGATGGTCCTAAGCCTCATAGGATTTCAAGGCATTGATTTATCTCCATGAAACTTACGATCCATCTCAGCATCCCTAACCTAGGTGTGCTGTAAGAAATTGAGGCAGATGAGCTAGGGTGGACCCTTCATCTAATTTAGGAGAAGGTAAATGCCTTCTTGTTTGTTAAGGACCTTCTTGGGCTATGGGAGGAATTTGGTGCGGGCACCAGGACTAAAAAAAATCGACAAGTTGAATCCACATCCTTGTGGATCACCTGTGAGTAAAACCCTGAACCCAAATCCTTTTTACCATGTAAATATTTATTTTAAATTCTGTTATTTTGGTTTAGTTAGGGTAAACCCATTTTACCAACTATAATTAGGATTTTGTTTATTTGGGATAAAACCCTTTTTGCCAAGTTAAGTCGAAACCCAATTAAGTCAAACCCTATTTACCCAATTGGGATTTAAATGGTCTGATATGAATTAGCCCTTTTTACCAACTTTAATTGGATTTTTATTTGCAAGCCTAATTAAGTATGGTTGGTTATTTAGTTGAGTCATGTGATTTGTTATTTATTGAGTCCATGTAATTAGTTGAGTCATTGAGTCCTGTATTACAAGAGGGGACCAAAGACAACATCCCATGTGCACCCAATTGAAGACCCATGTGACCCCATGTGCTAGCTCAAGACAACCCATGTGCTAGCCCAAGTCACACCCTCTTCTTGGCGCCACCTTTTCAAAGATTTGGACATCAATACATGTCATGTTTGGACATGTCTTTGGGACAACACTGCTTGGCACTTCAACCAGGACAAGAATATATGACATGTTTGAAAATTACTTGCCATTGGGACAAAACACTTGCCATGTCACTTATGTTTGGACATCCCACATGCTATGTCTTAAAAGAATTCCAAATTGGCACCCCTTCTGTTTAAGAGGTGTAAAGCAAAAGTTCTCCACATTGGTGCCCCACTCAAATTATTTCACACCAAAGAGGTCGGCCAAGCTTTCCACTCCTTCTTGTCATCCACTTCAAAGAGAGTTCCAAGGTATCCATTCACTAAATGAAGAGGTTCAAAGGTTCTCTACCACAGCATTTCACTCAAACAGGTTACTAGCTGCTTAAATATCCATAACTCAAGAGTTTCACCAAAACTCTTGGGTCCTCTCCTATCTAAACTGAAGAGTCCACAAGGAATTGGTGCGGGCACCAGGACTAAAAGAAATCGACAGGTTGAATCCACATCCCTGTGGATCACTTGTGAGTAAAACCCTGAACCCAAACCCTTTTTACCATGTAAATATTTATTTTAAATTCTATTATTTTTGTTTAGTTAGGGTAAACCATTTTACCAACTATAATTAGGGTTTTGTTTATTTTGGGATAAAACCTTTTTTACCAAGTTGAGTCGAAACCCTAATTGAGTTAAACCCTATTTACTCAATGGGGTTTAAATGGTCCAGTTTGAATTAGCCCTTTTTACCAACTTTTATTGGGTTTTTATTCGCAATCCTAATTAAGTATGGTTGGTTATTTAGTTGAGTCATGTAATTTATTATTTATTCAGTCCATGTAATTAGTCGAGTCATTGAGTCCTGTATTACAAGAGGGGAACAAAGACAACATCCCATGTGCACTCAATTGAAGACCCATGTGACCCCATGTGCTAGCTCAAGACAACCCATGTGCTAGCCCAAGTCACACCCTCTTCTTGGTGCCACCTTTTCAAAGATTTGGACATCAACACATGTCATGTTTGGACATGTCTTTGGGACAACACTACTTGGCACTTCAACCTGGACAAGAATACATGACATGTTTGAAAATTACTTGCCATTGGGACAAAACACTTGCCATGTCACTTATGTTTGGACATCCCACATGCTATGTCTTAAAAGAATTCCAAATTGGTGCCCCTTCTTTTTAAGAGTTGTAAAGCAGGAGTTCTCCACATTGGTGCCCCACTCAAATTATTTCATGCCAAAGAGGTCGGCCAAGCTTTCCACTCCTTCTTGTCGCCCACTTCAAAGAGAGTTCCAAGGTATCCATTCACTAAATGAAGAGGTTCAAAGGTTTTCTACCATAGCATTTCACTTAAACAGGTTACTAGCTTCTTAAATATCCAGAACTCAAGAGTTTCACCAAAACTCTTAAGCCCTCTCTTATCTAGACTGAAGAGTCCACTCATCTACAGAAGACTTCATCATCCAGACTCTAGAGTCCAACAAGCAAGGTCAAGTTTTGAAAGGAGTCCAGATCTTCTCAGCAAACAAGAGTCCAGGCTACCTAAAGGAGGATTCTAGGAGTGGTAGTTCAAGGAAGGAAAAGACTAGTAGTTGTATCCCTTACATTACTGGTTGGGGGTCTATAAATATCCCTTGAACTTCCCCTTTCGTATTCATTCAATTATTATTCATCAATAAAGACATGCTGTCGAATTTCTTTTGCTATGTGCATCGTGGGGTGTGAGGCCCTTTTCCTTTATTATTCGAAACATCGCGGGGTGTGAGACCCTTTTTCTTTGTTCATCAGAACATCGCGGGGTATGAGGCCCTAGTTATCATACTTATCCAGCCAACTAGAAAATCCAAAGGCCACCATTTCTAAACCTTCCTTTCCTTTCATTCTCTTTTTCTTTGTTGCTTCTTAATTCATGATTTTCATTGTTGAGTGTTACAGGTGATCAGGAGTCAAGATCAGGTATCTTGCCTCGAAACCAGCTTCATATGGAAGATCAGAGCCTGGGATCGAGTTCTTGAAACCCTGTCGTGAAGATCTTGAGAGTTCTGTCATATCCAATTCAGAGGAGCTTTCTTTGTTGGTAAAATCGAAACTTATTCCTTTCTCGTTATTCTGATTCGTTGATAAGATAGACCCTAGTTTACGGTGATTTCTTAATCATCAAGTCTGTTTTTCTAGTTATTTTGTTAGGTTTACTTGTGCGGGTAGTTAACTAAACTAGTTTCCTTTAATGTCTCCTTCAAGTCTTCTTTAAAAATCTAAAAACAAAAATATAAAAATTATTCTCTACTTCCCTCAGATAATTAGATCTTAATCATAGTAATTTAGTTTTAATTATTTGTCCCACATCAGAATTAGTTCCCCTGCCCATTGTTTGAAGGGAATGAGAGTCACTATGGCACCAAGCATGCCACTCCTAAAAATGCTAGGGTTTGCGACAATGGGGCTAATCCTACTCCTGGTACAGTTGCCAGCATCGCGAGTACCATGGTACGTTGCATTGCTTGGATGACAGTAGCTAACCTATGTACCTAATGGGTGAGCTCTATAGGTCTGTCATCCGAGTCGACTCGCCCAGACAGCTCTTTCTACTTGAGTCAGCTCAAGCAAAACTAAGGAAAATGGTTCCAAATTTCAAGGAAATAGTTTCTAATCCTAGAAAAATACTAGAAAAGGTGTGTATTAACCTTAAATAGGTGATGCATGTCCTCTAGATAAGTTTTTCTTAATTCTTGAAAAATTAGGTCAAAATTCTAAAAAGGATCACAAAGGCCTAATTCTTCTATAATCATCTAAAATCTATCCTCACTAGGGGTTTGGTAAAGATGTCAGCCAATTATTTTTCAGTACAAATAAATTCAAGTTCAATATCACCATTTTGAACATGATCCCTAATGAAATGATGTCTAATTTCAATGTGCTTAGTTCTTGAATGCTGAATAGGATTCTTTATTAAGTTGATAGCACTTGTGTTATCACATTTGATTAGAATTTTAGATTGAATAACACCATAATCTTCTAGTTGTTACTTAATCCATAACACTTGAGCACAACAACTTCCTACAGCCACATACTCTGCCTCAACAGTAGATAGTGCCATGGAGTTTTGTTTCTTGCTGTGCCATGAGATTAAGTTCAACTCTAGAAATTGACATATGCCACTAGTGCTCTTTCTATCAATTCTACAACCACCATAATTAACATCTGAATAACCAATTAAATTTAAAGATGAAGGTTTAGAATACCATAATTCTAAGTTTGATATGCATTTGGATATCTTATGATCTTTTAACTGCAAGTATATGTGATTCTTTAGATTAGCTTGAAATCTTGCATATATACAAATGCTAAATAGTATATCAGGTCTACTTGCAGTCAAATAAAGTAGAGATCTAATCATACCTCGATATAATTTTTGATCAACTTTGTTACCTTCTTCATCTTTATCAAGTTGTAGGTTGGACTCATGGGTGTGTGCCAATTTCTTTTGTAGATTCCATCCCAAACTTCTTCAAGAGTTCTTTAATATACTTTGTTTGGTTGATGAATATCCCTTCCTTTGTTTATTTGATTTGTAGTCCAAGGAAGAAAGTAAGTTCACCCATCATGCTCAATTCAAATATCCCTACATAAGCTTGGCAAATTCTTGACATATAGTTTCATTAGTTGCTCCAAAGATTATATTATCAACATATATTTGTACAACTAATAATTCATCATCTTCTTTTGATAAACAATGTTGTATCTACTTTACTTCTTTTGAAATCATTTTCTAAAAGAAACTTGCTCAACCTCTCATATCATGCTCTAGGTTCTTGTTTTAAACCATATAAAGATTTGTTTAGTTTAATAACATTATTTGGAAAAGAGTGATTTTCAAAAACCAGAGGTTGTTCTATAAAAACTTCTTCCATATAGAAATTAATAAAGTACTTTTACATCCATTTGAAAAAGTTTAAATTCCATGTGACATGCAAATACAAGTAAAAGTCTTATGGCTTCTAATCTTGCTATAGGTGCATAAGTTTCATCAAAATCTATTCCTTCCTCTTGGTTATATCCTTTAGCAACTAATCTGGCTTGTTTCGAATTATATTGCCTTTGTCATCTAATTTATTTCTAAAAACCCATTTAGAATCTATGATAGGATGTTCCTTAGGTCTAGCTACTAAGGTCCATACATTGTTCCCTTCAAATTGATTAAGTTCTTCCTACATAGCCATCATCCAATATGGATCATTTTTAGCTTTCTCTATGCAGTTAGGTTCAACTTGAGAAACAAATGCTAAATAGTCAAAGGTGTCTCTAAAAGATGACCTAGTTCTTACTCCTTGAGAGGGATCACCGATAATTAATTCTTTAGGATGAGAATGTGCAAACCTCCAATCCTTTGGTAGCTCATCATGTTCTGCACTTACCTTCTTCTTTTCTTGCTCAATTTGCTTTTCTTTCAAGCTCATGTCCTTTACTCCATTATTCAGGAAACCTGCATCATTGTCAATACACTCTTCTTTTCTTAAAGGTGTGAGGTTAGACTCATCAAAAACAACATGAATTGATTCTTCAACAGTTAAAGTTCTTTTGTTAAAAACCTATATGCTTTACTTGTGGTTGAATATCCAAGAAATATGCCTTGATCAGACTTTGCATTAAACTTTTCTAAGTTATCTTTTCCATTGTTCAAAATATAACATTTACATCTCAAAATATGAAAGTAATGAAGATTGGTTTTTTATCATTCCAAAGCTCATAGGGTTTTTTTTTCAAAAATTGGTCTAATCAAAATACGGTTTAATATGTAACATACAGTGTTTACAGCTTCTATCCAAAAGTACCTTGGAAGATTGCCTACACACAAATGGTTCGGTCCATCTCTTCAATGTTCTATTCTTTCTTTCCACAACTCTTTTGTTGTGATATTCTAGGGGCTAAAAGTATGATCAATGCCATGTTCTGTGCAAAATCTTTCAAAATATTGATTTCAAATTCAGTACCATGATCACTTCTAATTGAAACAATAGAAAGATTTTCCTAATTTGAAACCTTTTATGAACTTTTTGAAAAACTTTGAAGGCTTCATCTTTATGTGCAAGAAACAAAATCCAAGTGAATCGTGAGAAATCATCTACTATCACAAGTCCATATTTCATACCTCCTAGGCTTGTGATCCTAGTTGGTCTAAATAAGTCCATGTATAGCAGTTCTAAGGGTCTTGATGTTGAAACAATAGTTTTAGATTTAAAATTTCTCCTAGTTTGTTTACCATATTGACATGCATCACAAACATGATCAAATCAACTTTAAACTTTGGTAAACCTCTAACTAAGTCTTGGAAAATTAATTTTGCTAATGTATGCATGCTAGCATGACCCATGTTGCCAGGTGGCTTTCCCAAGAGGGGGGTGAATTGAAAATTTAAAAAGTTTAAGCAATTATGTACTCTTTGAAAATCTCTTGAAGTGTTAAGTGCTGTGATTGAAATAATTTAAAGCAGAAGCAAGATATAAAAAGAATGCACAACACAAACATATAAAATTTTATAGTAGTTCGAAGCAATCCAGCTCCTACATCCACTACCTAAGATTACCACTTAGGATTTCCACTATATCCTCCACCGAAATACAGTCGGATTATTTTAACAGGCTCATAACCCAAACCTCTACACTTTGGTTTTTAAACCGGGCTCACCAAAGAAACCCAATACTTCATTTTAACAGGATCACCAAGAACCCAACACTTGATTTTAACAGGATCACCAAGAACCTAATACTTGGTTTTAACACAGGCTAACTAAGAACCTATTTGGTTTTTAAACTGGGCTGACCATTAACCCAACAATTCAAAAAGAATTGTAAAGAGAAAGAAACAGAATGATAAACAAATTTTGTCGGATGGTTATCGATGCAACTAAAGAGAAGCTCAATTGAATACACTTCAATGCACTTGTTTGGCTTCTTCAACTTCTTCAATAAATGCTTTAAGCTTCTGATTGAGTTGGTGAAGACTTGAAGACTTTCTTGAATGATCTTCAGTGCTCTCTTGCTCACAAGCTTAAGTAAGCATTAAACATTCATTAACTGCTTCAAAGTAGTTTAAATCCCTCAAATATATAGCCTTGTACTCTTCTCAGGTAGTTCTAGCCATTATAGACCATTGAGATGTGAGTTTATCTGTTGGAGCACTTTTTGGATTCAAATTCCAAGTTCTGGAACTAGCCATTATAAGCCTGAAATCAATCTTCGAGTAAACTCGGATCTACTCGAGTTGGCTCGGATCCATAAAGTAGTTTGGTCCAGTCGGCTCCTTCATTTGAGTCGGCTAGGTTTCTTAGTAGCTTGATTCCTTACTCTAGAAGAGTCGTCTCGCCTTACTTCAAGTTGGCTTCACAGGCATTCATAAATCCAGTATGGAAGAGTCAGCTCTTTCTCATTAGAGTCGGCTCAGTTGGCTGTCACTCAGAACTCTTTTTTGGACTCTAGAGGAGTCAGCTCGAACTTCTAAAGGGTCGACTCGGATGTTTGACTGAATGATAGAGTCGGCTCAGACTTCCTTCGGGTCGGCTTGCCTGTCTAATTTAGGAAATGGTACTCTGGAAGAGTCGGCTCGGGTCCCTTAGAGTCAGCTCGGATATCTGCATGCCAGAAATCTTCATGCATGCCATGTGCCGGAGTTGGCTCTCTTTTCTTCAAGTTGGCTTGGATGAGTTCTTAGGTGAATTATCAGTTTTTCTCCAGAAATCATCTAGCAAGTCTTCAAAGTCTCAAGATGCCTTCAAACTCTTCTAACCATATTTCTAAGAAATTTTAAGCTTGAAACACATCTAGAAGTAACCCATTTTCATGATTTTTACTTTATTTTTGCTTTAGGTTCTTCTTTACAAGATTCAATTATAACACAACTCATTTCAAAACTAAGAATGTAAGAGTTGAAATTAAATAATGAAATCATCCTATAAAAACTTGTAAAATACTTGAAGAGTTGTTAGTAAAACAAATGTATGCTCCAATATTTTGTTCATCAAAATCACTTATGGGGTCAACAATCTCTCCCTTTTGATGATGACAAAATACTGGGCATGAAAAATTCTTTACAATTACATGTATAACTGAATTGAAAGTGAGCATTAACATGTATCAAAGCTAATTGTATTTGCAAGTAAGTATCAGAGCTTTTTGTGAAAAAAATAGACTATACAGTATCAGTGTCAGTGCTTTTATATGTATCAAAGTGTTAAGGCTAGCACTTTCACAAAGTATCAGAGCTATTAATGTTTGTAAAGTATCAAAGCTTAATTTGCAAAGTATTAGAAATGTATCAGAGTTGAAAAGTATCAGAGTTAATGCTTTAAGATCTTCAAGGTAAGTTTGGAAGTTTTGAGAGCATAGAACATGAACTAAAGCCATTTAGTTTCAACAATTTTTCTCCCCTTATATATTTTCTATGCAACGTTTTCTTTCATTTTATTCTCTCTTTTTCTTTTTCTTTTTTTCATGCATTTCTAAACATTCTCCCCTTTTTGTCAGCAATCAAAAAGGTGTTCAATTGATTTTTCAAAGCTCAATTTTTATAATAGAATGAAAAAGTTGTTAATATTTGTTTGAGATAATTTTACTTTCTCATCTCAACTTTGATATTCTAATTAAAATTCATTTTGATTAGCATTATACAAATGAAAGTATCATTGAGAGTATTGTACAAGCTCAATTCATATATAGAAGATATGCCAAAAATGTATCCATTGCATTCATAAAGTTTTCAATACAAGTTACAAAAGATATAATTCCAAGCAAAGATATAATCAATCACTGTCTACATCTACTCTAGTGCTAGTAGATGGATCTGGAGGCTATCTAGATGAAATGGGTTCAGGATCAAATACTCATGGGGTACAAAAGAGGGATATGAACCCTGAGGCCTAAGGTGAGGAGCTGGCTGCCTAGGGTATGGAGTAGAGGTAGTCCAGGTTGAGGTGCTATTTGAGGTCTAGGGGTAGCAAGTGCTGCAATGACTTTGGTGGAGAGTGATCAAGTTTAAATTGAACTGTATCCATCTCTTCATCTAGCTTCTTCACCACAGCGTTCAGTGCAACTAGTTCAGCAGCTTGGGCATCACAAATGCTTCAGCAGAACCTCTAAGTCTTCCAAACTCGGACCTAAGAATCCCTATGCCCTTGGTGTAGTCCTCCATTCTTTGCTTTGTTCCATATCTCCCATTCTAAAGCTTAACTCCCTCAGTTCTATCTTGAGTTTTTCTATGCTTTGTTCATTGATCTTTTTATAGTTTCAGAGGCAGATTGGAGTGTAGCTGCTAGGGGCGTGTTGTCAAGTTGAGAGGTAGGTTTAGATGACTCAAGTTAGTCAACTCTAGTGCGTAGCTCCTTGACCTCAGTCTCCATAGTCTCAATAGTACATGCTCAAGCTCAGTAGGTGCAAATCAGGCATAGCTTGCTCAGAAGTGGTGGCAAACTCAGTAGAAGCAGCAACGCGAACATCAATAATATCCTTTGAAGCAGCAACAGTGTCCTCAGGTGTAGAAGGTCCAGCAATGGAGATCTCCCTGTGAAGCTCCTCACTGTCACTGTCATCAGTGCTACTGGAAGAGGCTTCTATGGATCTTGCATCAGACCCTTTCCTTTTCCAGATTCCTCCACTAAATTCATAACCCATGTGTTGTAAAGTCTTGGATGAATAAGTATTGATGTGATGTAATGGTCTCCCATCTTCCCCTTCCAAACTGATTCTGGATGCTTGGAATAGCAGTGTTAGAACTATGCCATAAGGAAAGCAAGCTTTGACTTTTCTTACAGCTTCTTTCATCTATATAATCATAATGTATGGTAAATTCAATGTCTCCCCCTTTATGATGTGCTCCATGAAATACAAATATCTCTCGCTAACCTAATCGAATCTTTCTATCCTCGGAAGAAAGACCCGATTGATAAAATTGTAGAGCAACCTCATTTCCAGTGAGAGAGTGTTTTCCATAACTGTTCCAACCCCATTAATATCTTCTCTGTTCAGTATGGTCCTTAGGGTTTTCTTTCTGTCCTTTAGTACCAAATGCTTTGACCCTTATACTAGCATTTCTAGGATGGTGCTCAGTCTTTCCTCGGTAATAATCACCCTTTTGCCTTTGACTGTTGACTCAATGTGATGTGCCTCTAACCTTAGGTTTTCATAAAATGTTCTCACTAAAGCAGGATAGGTAGGCACATTCAATGAACAGAAGTAACTCCATCCTAATTCTTTAATAGAATTTCAAATTTTCAGCCCTAATTCTTTTAGAAAAGTGAAAATAATTCTTCTACCACTGGTAACTAGGCGATGGGACATGGAAATTACTTGCCTCGGTGAGGAGTTTCAGCGGTTGTCCGCTGCAGTTCATGCATGGCTCTTCTCTCTCAATACCCAAGTCAGCTCTTCTTGCTGAAGCATTGGCCTTCTCTCTGTCTCAGCAGTGGGAACAGTCCTTTGAGTGCATTTTCCAACAGCCCTTTTAGGTGCCATTGCCTAGATTTAGGAGAAATTGGAAGATTGGAGCTAAGGAGAGAGGATTTTGGAGGTTTGGTAGTGATATGCAAGTGAAACACCGCAGTCTAGAGCAGGAACAAAAGATAGAAAGGTTTTGAAGAGTTCTACAACTTATTAAAAAATAGTTTGCCCGACATTCGAGTCAGCTCGACTAGCCCGAAATTGCCGAGTTGGGTGGCTCGCAGAGCAAAAACCAGAAAAACAGAGATTGGTCGACTTGACTGAGAACAATGCTTGAGTCGACTCGAACAAAAACTTTCCATAAAAGTTTAAAATTGATCAGACATGAAAATAAATCAGGAAAATCTCAGGAAGAGATGCTTAAAGAGATTGAATTGATGTAGGAGGTTTTCTAGATAATTTTTAAAATTTGGAAGGGATTAGGTTTGAAAAATATAGAAGGGATCACAAGACTAATTCTCCTCTAATCATCTCAAATCTATCTTGGTTAAGTAGTTATGAAAATTATCAGCAAGTTGGTTCTCAGTTGGGATAAACTTTATTTCAATTTCACTATTCAAAACATGATCTCTAATAAAATGGTGTCTAATTTCTATGTGTTTAGTTCTTGAGTGTTGAATTAGATTTTTGAAAAATTTATAGTACTTGTATTATCACATTTGATAGGAATTTTAGATTGTGTAACACCAAAGTCTTCTAGTTATTGTTTAATCCATAATACTTGTGCGCAACAACTTTCTGCAACAACATACTCTGCCTCAGCAGTAGATAGTACTACCGAGTTTCGTTGCCTACAGTACCATGAGATTAAATTCAATCATAGAAATTGGCATGTGCCGCTAGTACTTTTTTTATCAATTTTATAACCAGCATAATCAACATCCAAAAATCTAATTAAATTCAACAAAGAATGTTTTGAAAATCATAGAACTAGATTGCTCGTTCCTTTTAGATATCTTATGATTATTTTAACAACAAACATATGTGATTCTTTAGGATTAGATTGGAATCTAGTACATACACATACACTAAACAAGATATCAGGTTTACTCGCAGTTAAGTATAGCAATGATCCAATCATACCTCGATAGAGCTTTTGATCAATATTATATCCATCTTCATCTTTATCTAATCTGCAGGTTGGGCTTATGGGTGTGCTCATTTGTTTGCTTGACTCCATGCCAAACTTCTTGATAATTTCTTTGGTGTATTTAGCTTGGTTAATGAAGATTCCTTCCTTTTTGTTTGTTTCACTTGAAGTCCAAGAAGTAGTTAAGTTCACCCATTAGGCTCATTTCAAATTCTCCCAGCATTAACTTAGCAAATTCTCTACAAAGAGTTTCATTAGTTTCACCAAATATAATATCATCAATATAAATTTGTACAACTAATATCATTATTTTTTTTCTTGATGAAAAGAGTTTCATCAACATTTTCTCTTGTAAAATCATTTTCAAGCAAGAAAGTGCTAAGTCTATCATACCAGGCTCTTGGTACTTGTTTCAAACTATACAATGCTATATTGAGTTTAAAAATATGATTTGGAAAAGCATAACTTTCAAAACCTGGTGCCTATTCTACAAAAACTTGTTCGGATATAAAACCATTCAAGAATGCACTTTTCACATCCATTTGAAAGAGTTTGAAATTCATATAGTAAGTAAATGCAAAAAGTAATCTAATGGATTCTAGTCTTGCTACGGGTGCATAGGTTTCATCAAAATCTATACCTTCTTCTTGGTTATATCCCTTAGCCACTAATCTAGCTTTGTTTCTAATTACATTGCCTTATTCATCTAACTTGTTTCTATGACCCATTTGGTTCCTATGATGGGATGGTCTGATGGTCTTTCAACTAAAGTCCATACCTTATTCTTTTCAAACTAGTTTATGCATGGCCATCATCCAGTTTGGGTCAGATTCAGCTTCTTTTAAGTTATGAGTTTCAATTTGTGATACAAAGGCTAGGTAGTCATGTACATCTCAATGTGATGACCTAGTCCTAATACTTTATGAAGGATCACCAATAATTAAATCTCTTGGATGAGAAGTTACATACCTCTGTTCCCTTGGTAGATCAACATGATCATTGCTTATCATTTCTTCTCCTTCTTCAGTTGGTCTTTCTTGTATGCTCATGTCTTCCATTTTTTTTTGAAGTATACCTGCATCATTGTCTATGCACTCTTCTTTCTTAGAAGGTGAAGGGTTAGTTTCATCAAAAATAACATACATAGATTCTTCTACAGTAAGAGTTCTTTTGTTAAATCTCTATATGCTTTGCTATGTAATGAATAACCAATGAAAATTGCTTCATCATATTTAGCATCAAATTTTTCTAGATTATCTTTATCATTATTAAGCACAAAGAATTTACAACCAAAAACATGAAAGTAATTAATATTGGATTTCTTTTCATTCTAAAGCTCATAGGAGATTTTCTTTAAAATAGGATGAATCAAAATGAGGTTCAAGATATGACAAGCATTGTTCACCACTTCTATCCAAAAGTACCTTGGAAGATTGCGTTCACACAACATTGTTCAGGCTATCTCTTCCAAAGTCCTATTTTTTCTCTTTACAATACCATTTTGTTGTGGTATTCTAGGAGCGGAGAAGTTGTGATAAATGCCATTTTTTATGCAATAATCATCAAAAATTGATTTTCAAATTCGGTGTCGTGATCACTCCTAATTGAAATAATTGAAAGATTTTTCTGATTTGAAACTTTTTTATAAAACTTTTGAATGATTTTAAAAGTTTCATCTTTATGAGCGATAAACAAAATCCAAGTAAATCTAGAGAAATCATCTATTATCACAAATACATATTTCATACCACCTAGGCTTGTGGTCCTAGTTGGTCCAAATAAGTCAATGTAAAATAGCTCAAGGGTCTAGTAGTTGAAATCATATTTTTGGATTTAAAACTCTTCCTAGTTTGTTTACCCATTTGGCATGCATCACAAACATGATTTATATATACTTTAAATTTAGGCATGCCTCTAACTAGATTCTTGAAATCAACTTAGCAATTGTATGCATGCTAGCATGACCTAATCGTCTATGCCAAAGTAAACAAGACTCTTTGGTCTTAACATTCATTGCAAGTAGATTGGAACTACTTGACATGGCTAGATCATTAAGGTCTACCATATAAATGTTTTCAAGTCTATGTCCAATGAACTTATTGCTAGAATCAAGAGAGTTTGTTACAATACACATAGATGATTCAAAGACAACCTTGAAGCCTTTATCACATAATTGACTAATGCTCAACAAATTATGCTTCAATTTGTCTACTAGCAATACATTTCAATGAAAGTATAGGGGTTATCTTGATCTTATCGATTTCGATTATTTTCCCCTTACTATTATCTCCAAAAGTAACCATACCTCCTTCTTTCAACTCTAGGATGATAAATTCATCCTTGTCACCCGTCATATGCCTTGAACAGCCACTGTTAAGATGCCATCATTTTTTCAATTTTTGGGTTGCAAGATATTCCTGCAAGATAATAAGAAGTTCTTGTAGGTACCTAAGCTAACTTAGGCCCTTGCAGGTTAGTAGAGGTGGTTCCTTTGGGAATCCAAATCTTCCTTATTTTACTTTGGACATTTCTATAAATATTTCATTGAAAAGCCTTATGTCCTATTCTTTTGCAAGCATAACAGATAATTCTAGAGTTCTAAAAAATGTATGCTTTAAAGTTCTAGAAGCAGATGCAGATGTAAAACTTTTTCTTATAAAAACTTTTTTTTTAAATTCTTAGGTACATACATTGTAGCTTTATAAATGGATGTAGAAGGATTAGATACAAAAGCATCTTGAGATATTGATTTTGAGCATAAGCTTTTGAAGATATGAATTTAGTAGCTGAAATTCCATTTGAATTAGAAGAATTAAAACCAATTCCATCATTGTTTTCAGAAATTCTTTGGTCTTTTAAAATTAACTCAAGCTTATTTGAAAATAAAGTTAGTTTTTCAACTAGTGGCTTGAGTTTTTGAACCTCCTTTTTCAAGTCATTATTTTCAACAGTTAAAGCTTTGTTCTTGTCAAGACATGCATTATTTTTAGTTTTCAAAGCTTTGTATTTTTCAGAAAAGACATATAAATTCTCTTGCAATAGATTATTCTTTTCTGAAATCTCTTCTTTCTCCTTTTGTAAAGAATCATTGATATTCTTTAAAGCTCTTAGCTTTATTCCAGCCTTTTTGAATTCAGATAGTAGATCATGAAAAGCAGAATTCAATTCATCAAAAGTAAATTCTACTTGAGGTTCGGGGGATGTTACCTCGTCTTCGAGATCATTAGACATAGGTTAGCAGTTTTCATGGTTTCTTCTTCTTCAGATGAAGTCAACTCCTCGCTGTCGCTCCATGTAGCAACCATAGCATTCTTTTTCTTTTCTTGAAAGATTCTTTAACAAAGGATAGTCAGGATGAATGTGCCCTGGTTTCTTACATTCATAGCATATGGGCATCTATTCTTTGTCTATTTCTCTATCCTTGTCCTTGTCCTTGGAGTGCTCACCTCGTTTATGGAATTTTTCATAGTATCTTCCTTTTTTCTTTCCCATAAACCTTCTAAATCTTCTCACGACCATTGTGATATCTTTGTCTTCTAGATCATCTTCAGAGTAGGTGCAGTCATCTTCCGATTTCTCATTTTTTTTTGAATTCGATGCAGCTTTGAATGCAATTATCTTTTTTTTCTTTTGATCATCTTCAGTCCTATGCTGCATGGTAAGTTCATCTGTGATGAGTGAACCCATTAATTCATCCAAAGGTAAGGTGTTTAGATCTTTTTCTTCCTAGATGGCAGTCACTTTAGGGTCCCACTTGTCTGGAAGTGATCTGAGAATCTTCTGTACTAAGTCAGCATTTGAATAAATCATGCCAAGACTTTTCAAACTATTAATAATATCTGTAAAGCAAAAACATGACAGAGATAGATTCATTTTGTTCCATTTTGAAAAGTTCATAACTACGTACAAGAAGATTAATCTTCGAAGTCTTCACTTGAAAAGTTCCTTCGTGGGTCACTTCGAGTTTATCCCAAATTTTCTTTGCAGAAGAGCAAGTGAAATTCGATTAAACTCGTTATCATCCAAAGCACAGTATAATAAATTCATTGCTTGGCATTTAATTCCCCCATCTTTATGTCGTGTTCATCCCAGTCCTCTTTAGGCTTTGGGACATCCACACCATTAATTTTGATCATGGGAATATGTGGCCCTTTTAGAATGACCTTCCATAATTGAAAATCGATAGCTTAAATATAGATTTTGATTCTAGCTTTCCAATATAAATAATTTAGGCTAGTAAGAATGGAGGCCTATTGGTAGATTGGCCTTCGGCCAAAGATGTACTTATGGGATGAGCCATCAATCTTTACTCTAAATGTATTCAGAGACACTGCTCTGATACTAGTTGTTGCCCAAGTGGCTTTTCCAAGAGGGGGATGAATTGAAAATTTAAAAAGTTTAAGCGATTATGTGCTCTTTAAAATCCTTTGATGTGTTAAGTACTGTGATTGAATTAATTAAAAGCAGAAGCAAGATATAAAAATAATAACATAAACACAGAAAATTTTATAGTGGTTCGGAGCAACACAGCTCCTACATCCACTATCCAAGATTATCACTTGGGATTTCTACTATATCCCCCACCGGAATATAGTCAGATTGTTTTAACAGGTTCACAATCTAAACCTCTACACTTTGGTTTTTAAACCAGGCTCACCAAAGAAACCCAACAATTGGTTTTAACAAAATCACCAAGAACCCAACACTTGGTTTTAACAGGATCACCAAGATCCCAACACTTGGTTTCTAACATAGGCTAACCAAGAACATATTTGGTTTTTAAATCGGGCTCACCAATAACCCAACAATTCAAAAGGAATTGTAAAGAGAAAGCAACATAATGACAAACAAATTTTGTCGGATGGTTGTCGATGCAGCTCAAGAGAAGCCGAATTGATTGCACTTCAATGCACTTGGTTGGCTTCTTCAACTTCTTCAATAAATGCTTCAAGCTTCTGATGTAAGTTGGTGAAGACTTGAAGACTATCTTGAATGATCTTCAGTGCTCTCTTGCTCACAAGCTCAAGTAAGCATTAAACATTCATTAAATGCTTTAAACTAGTTCAAATCCCTCAAATATTTAGTCATGTACTCTTCTCAGGTAGTTCTAGTCATTGTAGACCGTTAAGATGTGACTTTTATTTGTTGGAGCACTTTTTGGATTCAAATTCCAAGTTCTAGAACTAGCCATTATAAGCCTGAAATCGACCTTCAAGTCATCGGATCTACTCGAGTCGGCTCGGATACATAGAGTAGTTCTGGTGCAGTCGGCTCCCTTCATTCGAGTTGGCTAGGTTTCTCACTAGCTTGATTCCTTACTCTAGAAGAGTCAGCTCGCCTTACTTCGAGTCGGCTAGGATTCATAGGCATTCAGAAATCTAGTCTGGAAGAGTCAGCTCTTTCTCATTAGAGTCGGCTCGGTTGGCTGTTCACTCAGAACTCTTTTTCTGTCCTCTATAGGAGTCGGCTTGAACTTCTGAAGGGTCGACTCGAATGTCTGACTGAATGATATAGTCGGCTTAGACTTCTTTTGGGTCAGCTTGCTTGTCTAATTTAGGAAATGGTACTCTGGGCGAGTCGACTGGGTCCCTTAGAGTCAGCTCGGATATCTACGTGCCAGAAATCTTCATGCATGCCTTGTGCCAGAGTTGGCTCTCTTCTCTTCGAGTCAGCTTGGATGAGTTCTTCAGTGAATTATCAGTTTTTCTCCAGAAATCATCCAGCAAGTCTTCAAAGTCTCAAGATGCCATCAAACTCTTCTAACCATATTTTTAGGAATTTTAAGCTTGAAACACATCTAAAAGTAAGCCAATTTAATGATTTTTACTTTATTTTTGCTTTGGGTTCTTCTTTACAAGATTCAATTACAACACAACTCATTTTAAAACTAAGAATGCAGGAGTTGAAATTAAACAATGAAATCATCCTTCAAAAACTTGTAAAATACTTGAAGAGTTGTTAGTAAAACAAATACATGCGCCAATGTTTTGTTATCATCAAAATCACTTACGGGGTCAACAACCCAATCTTCTTTGCCAAATTAAACTAGATTTCTTGGTTTTAGCATTCATAGCTATAGACTTGTATTATTTTACATTGCTAGATTATTCAAGTTTACTATATAATATTTCAAGTCTATAACCAACAAACCTAACGCTAGAATCAAGAGAGCTAGTTACTATGCATATTGAAGACTCAAATCAAACTTTGAAGCCTCTATCACATAATTGACTATTACTCAATAGATTATACTTCAATTTGTCTACTAGCAATACATTTTCAATATAAGTAGAAGGGATAATTTTGATCTTATCAATTCTAATGATTTTCTCCTTGCCATTATCACCAAATGTAACTATTCTACCATCTTTCATTTCAAGGGTGATGAATTGATCTTTGTCACCCATCATGTATCTTGAACAGCCGCTATCTAGATACCATCTCTTTTTTGAATTTTGGGCTGCAAGACATTTCTGTGAAACAATCAAGTGAAATTTTTAGGTATCCAAGATTTCTTGGGTCCTTGATGGTTAGTAGCTATGGTTCCTTTAGGAGCCCAAATCTTTTTCACTTTATTTTTATTCTTCTTTCTTAGATTACATTTATATGCTTTGTGTCCAACCCCATTACAGTAAAAATAAATTACTTTTGGCTTTTGAAAAGAAATGGATGCTGAAGATTTTGATGCATAAGGTTTTGAAGCTGAAAATTTGTTTATATGCATTGTATTATACCCAATTCTAGCTTTATCATTAGATTTCCATCGATTTTTCAAGATTAGCTCAAGTTTGTTTAAACTTAAAGTCAATTTATCAATACTAGGTTTGAGTCTACTCATTTCATTTTGTAAACCTTTATTCTTTTCAAAACATTCATCTTTTCAGCTTGTAATACTTTATTTTTTCAGAAATATTACTTAATTCTTTTTGTAATATATTATTCTTTTTAGAAATTCATTCTTTTCTTTCAATAATATGTCATAATTATTTTTCATGGATTTGATTTTCAAACCAGCCTTTTTTATATTCAATTAGAAGTTCTTGAAAAGTAGTATGTATTCATCATAAGTAAATTCATAAATGGGTTCACTAGATGTTACCTCATCTTCTAGACCCATTAACATATATTTGCTGATTTTGATGTTTCTTACTTTTCATTTGAAGTAAATTCATCGCTGTCACTCCATGTAGCCATCATGGCTTTCTTTTTCTTCTTCTTGTATCCCTTTTTTAGTGTAGGACATTCATAACAGTAGTGCCTCGGCTTCTTATATTCATAACAAATTAGTTGTTGCTCTTTTTCTGTCTTTATCTTTATCTTTTTCTTTACTTTATTCACCTTTGCCAAGGTGCTTCCTCCAATATCTTGACTTTCTTTTGCCCATAAATCTTCGAAATCTTCTCATAACTAGAGCTATATCATCATCTCCTAGTTCTTCATTCGAGGAAGGGCTTTCTTCTTCTTTTTTCTCTTCTTGCTTCTTAATCTCAACTACAGCCTTGAATGCTATAGATTTCTTTTTCTTATTATCATCTTCACTGTGGTGCTGCATTGTTAGTTCATGTGTAATCAAAGAACCAAGAACTTTATCAAGTGGAAGTATGTTTAAGTTGTTGGCTTCTTGATTGCAGTGACCTTGGGGTCCCATTTATCTGGTAAGGATCGAAGAATCTTTTGAACAAGATCAGCATTGGAATATATCCTACCAAGACTTTTCAGATCATTAATAATATCTATAAATCTAGCAAATATTTCAGATATTATCTCATTTGGTTTCATTTTGAAAAGCTCATAATTATTTACAAGTATATTAATTTTAGAGGTCTTTACTTGTGTAGTGCCTTCATATGTAACTTGTAGTGTATCCCAATTTTCTTTGTCGAAGTGCACGTAAAAATCTGGTTAAACTCATTTGCATCCAAAGCACAATAAAAAGGTTCATGGCTTTGGCATTAAGTTCACCCATTTTCATGTCATATTCATCCCATTCCTCTTCTAGTTTAGGGATGTCTATTCCATCAACTTTCTATATGGGTATGTGAGGTCCTTTCAAGATTATCTTTCATAATTAAAAATATAGCTTGAATATAAATTTTCATCCTAACTTTTCAATAAGTGTTGATGTGGTAGAATGCTGACGTGTAATCCCTGTCAGATGCCATGTCAGAGAAAGCTACCACGACGGACACTCCTCCTCAGACTCCTTTGCTGGGCTGAGCTCCTTCAGAATGTCGGGGCGGCTTGTCAAAGCCGAGTTCTGTCCTCTACCAGGTCGGCTCCCACAAGATCGGGATGCCTAGGTCGGAGCCGAGCGATCTCCTCTGCCAGATTGAGCCCCTCCAAGGTCGAGCCCCCTAGTCCGGAGTCGAGCCCTGCCCTCCTTCGTTGGGTCAAGCCCCTCCAAGGTCGAGCACTCTGGGCTGGAGTTGCGCCCTGCCCTCCTTCGCCAGGTCGAGCCCTTTGGGCTAGAGTCATGCCCTGCCCTCCTCCGCCAGGTCGAGCCCCCTCGAAGTCGAGCCCCTTGGTCTAGAGTCGAGCCCAGCCCTCCTCCACCAGGTGGAGCCCCTTCAAGGTCGAGCCCCTCGGAGTTGAGCCCTGCCCTCTCTGCTAGGTCGAGCCTCCTCGAAGTCGAGCCCCTTGGTCTAGAGTCGAGCCCAGCCCTCCTTCGTCAGGTGGAGCCCCTTCGAGGTCGAGCCCCTTGAGTTAGCCCTGCCCTCCTCCACCAGTTCGAGCCCCTCGAAGTCGGGCCCCCTGGATTGGAGTTGAGCCCTACCTCTCCAGTTTGGCCTCCATCTCGGACGAAGGCGCCAGCAACCAAAGGGGCGACGCGGTCCTCCCTGGACACTGACGAGCCACCCGAGGACTACAAGCAAGCACCCACCAGGCCGTGATGATCACCCCCAGCTGCCACTTACACCAGAAAAGGAGGAAGCTCCTTGATCGAGGCGTTGCACTCTCCACCAACCATCTGCACCATCCGAAAGAGAAAGTCAACCAGGAGATTCGAATCCCGAGGGTGGTCACCCCCCGATCGAGGCCTTGCCAAGTTTTCCGGAATGAAGTGATCGGAAGGAATGTCAGAGCGCATTGTAGGTTTCCTTATCACGAACCAGGAAAGACATCCCATCCATGACATGGAACACCACCGCACATGTCTGCTGGCATGGGGGAGATCCTGAGGTAGGTGTTCAGCAACCACCTGGACTAAAAGAGCCATCGACAGCCCCAACGGGAAGGTAAGCAAGAAAATACTCAAGTAGGTAAGAGGGAAGAGGCCACACAGGAGAACCACCAAGGAGACTGAGAATTCAAGGCTACCAAAGATCCGCGAGAAGGGTCGCCCGGACACAGCCATCCAGCTCCAGTTCACCTCGGCCACTACTTTTCCAGACTCACTTGCACCCTTCTCACACATTATTCACTCCTCCTATCATGGAGTCCATCTCAGGAGCTCGACCAGGAGGATCTATTCCCCTGGATTGTCACTGACTTGACCATCAGAGTGCCCCTACTGGAATCCCCGGTCCGAGTCTCTAACTCTATTTTGTAGGTCCCGAAGAAGAGCAGGTCGGTCCCAACGAGATGATGGGCGATCTGATGCCGACAGCAGCTACGAGCCACGACATCTTGGCAGCAACAGATTGGCATGCCAGGATGGGGCGGTAGGTCCTTTGTTCCAAAAGCTAGTCCCTCTGCAAGCAAGTCCACTAGGAGGATGGTGACGATGCGAGCAAGAGAATTCTCCACCAGCCGCATGGGATATCCCCCTTCCTATGAGGACCTGCACAGTCTAGAAGGGGAGCTCCCTGCTCCAGCTTAACCACCCCCAGCGGGCCCTCAGCTGGTTGCACTCTCCTAGCAGGTGCAGCTTCTCACTATAGCAGTGCACCAGCTCCAGCACCAGCACTGGTCCTTGGATACCTACCAGCAGCCGGGGACTCCCGCGGCCTATGCCGCAATGCCCCGTGACAGCCTGTGCTCCTTTCAAGGAGGGCCCCCATAGCCATGGGCCATTGCCGACCACCGGGGAAGCCACTAGATGTCGGTGAAAAGACAACGAGCTGGATCTACTAATTGAGAAAGTCGGTCCCTGATGCTCGAGCGGGTAACGGCCAAACCCCACTGAGGTCGAAAAGGCAAGATCCCTCATCATGGACACCACCTCATGTCACCTTCTCCATCTCCTTCGACCTCAGTGGAGGGTTCAACCGATGATGCCATCAGTCACACAACTGAGAAGTGTCTGGAGTAGCAAGAGCGCAAGCTGGCAGAGCTATCCTACTGGTTTGCAAATATGCAGGGCTCCACTAACGAGCTAGCGGGCTATGATGCCCGTCCCCCTTCTTTCGAGAGATCCAAGAGGAATCGATCCCAACCCGTTCCTATGCCACAGGTGGATCCCTATGATGGGACCACCAGCTAGAAAGCTACAAGGCCCTCATGAGGTCCATGGGGCCATCAATGTCCTCTTTTGCATCGCCTTCCCGGCAACCCTCCGGAAGGTGGCTCGGGTCTGGTTCACCCGTCTCGAGCCCGAAAGCTGGACTCTTTCGCTCACTGGAGCGAAAGCTTGTGGCCCACTTCGATGCCTATCTGAAGGTGCCACGTGAAGCAGACAACCTCTTCTCCATCCAGCAACAGGTTGTGAGCCCCTACGGGACTACGTGGCCGCTTCAAGGTTGCTATGTTGGAGATCTACAATCTTAATGAGCCAGTCACCATGCTGGCACTGAAGCGAGGGCTTGGGACCTCCCGCCCGACCTACTCGCTCGATAAGAAACCCCCTAAGACCTACTCCAAGCCTAAAAGTACATCCACGCTGAGGAGGTGGATCGTATGAGAAGGGAGTTGGATGGGAAGCCATAGAAGAAGCCAACTCCCATGGAGGCATCCACGGTGCGGAGGCCAGGACCCCCACCCCGAACTTCCACCAGGGGCTGAGATCGAGAAGCGACCCCATTCCAGAGGAGAGGTGTGAACCTCTCCTCGCCCCGAGGATGAAGATCCTCATGGAGATCGAAGGTGAGTCTTACCTGAAGCACCCACCTCCAATGAAGCCGTATAAGACAAAGTATTGCCATTTCCATCATGACCATGGCCACGACATCGAGGAATGCTACAACCTCAAGAGGAAAATCGAAGAACTCATAAGGAGGGGCTACCACAGGAGGTACATGGGGGCAAGGCTCTAACCGAATCTCAGGTGCTCACCGCTCTCCGGCCAGTCCCTGCAGTCGACAACCACCCTACCGAGAAGCTGGTGGGGATGATATGCTGGGGAGCCGAGCATGCTTCCAAGAAGGCTTGGGGGGCAGAGTGTTCTAAAAATGTACTTTCTTTTATAAGGGAAGGGGAAAATGGAGGAGAGAATGTAAATAACGATGCCATGGTCATTGAGATGATGATCGCGAAACATCATATAAAACAGATTATGGTCGATAGTGGAAGCTCGATTGACATCCTTTTTTATGATGCCTTCTCTAGAATGAACCTATCCTCTGCTCAACTCAGACCGTGCACACTCCCCTTGTTGGTTTCACGAGGAACATTGTAAGGGTTGAGGGAGAAATCACTCTCCCAATCACCACCGGGATCCCATATTGGCAGAGCACTGTTATGATGGCCTTCATAGTTGTTAGGCTTCCCTCAGCCTACAACATGATTCTTGGCCGACTGGGCTCAACCTGCTCGGCACCATCATTTCCACAAAGTGGCTGTTGGTATAGTTCCCCATCCCCTACGGTGTCGAGGAAATGAGGCGAGCACCTCAGCCGGTACAACATTGTCTCCAGACCGTCCCTAGGGCCAAAGTCTTTGAGGATAACCCCAGCATGGATGATCCGACCAAAGATGCATGACCCCAGGGGTGGCCCGATCGAGCACTTGCTGTCTTATCCACTCGGAGCCGACCAGGCAAAGACAGTGTAAATTGGGGTCCAGCTGCAAGATGAAGAGAGGTCCCACCTATTGGAGTTCCTACAGGCAAATGCAGATGTGTTCACTTAGGCGGTAGCAGATGCCATGTATTCCCCTTGACATCATCACCCACAAGCTGAGTGTTGACCCAAGCATCGGCCAGTTCAGCAGAAGAAGAGAAGCTTCACCCTGGAGAGGCAGGCGGCGATCAATAAAGAAGTGGACAAACTCCTCACTACCAGCTTCGTTCAGGAGGTACAATACCCGAGCTGGCTGGAAAATATAGTGATGGTAAAGAAGAGAAATGGCAAATGAAGGATCTGTGTAGACTACACCGACCTCAATAAGGCATGTCCAAAGGACAGCTTCCCTCTACCAAAGATTGACCAGTTGGTGGATGCCACCTCGGGGCACCGGCTACTCTCCTTCATGGATGCATTCTCTAGATACAATCAGGTCCGGATGCACCTGGAGGATGAGGAGCACACCACCTTCATCACCGACCGAGGGACTTACTGCTATAGGATGATGCCCTTTGACCTGAAGAATGCTGCGGCCATGTACCAGCATCTGGTCAACAGGGTCTTCAAAGATCAAATTGGCTGGAACATACAGGTTTACATGGATGACATGCTTGTCATGTGCAAGCCAAGCTCGAACCACATTACCGACCTCGCCGAAGCCATTCAAAACCTTCAAAAATACCAGATAAAGTTGAACCCAGCAAAGTGCGCTTTCAGAGTGGCGGCAAGAAAATTTTTTGGCTTCATGGTCACCTAGAGGAGCATTGAAGCAACCCAGAGAAGGTCCAGGTGATCGTCAACATGGAGCACCAGACATCCAAGAGCAGGTATAGTGCTTGATGGGTCGGATTGCAGCTTTGAGTAGGTTCATCTCGAGATCAGCTGATTGCTGCCTTCCCTTCTTCAAGGCACCGCGCAAGATGCATGACTTCACCTTGAAAAAGGAGTGCAAGACGGCCTTCGAAGAATTGAAGAAGTTCCTGGCATCTCTACTGCTACTCTCAAGATCGGAGCAAGGAGAGGAGCTACTACTCTACCTGGCAGTCACACCTGAGGCCATCAGCTCGGGCCTCGTCTGTGCAGATGAGGATGGATCCCAAAAGCTGGTGTACTACACCAGAAAAATCCTCCATGATGTGGAGATCAGGTATACTCACTCCGAGAAACTCATTTTTGCTCTAATAATGTCTGCTAAGCATCTCAAGCCATACTTCCAAGCACATCCCACATGGTCATGATGGATCAGTTGCTAAGGACCATACTTAGCCACCCCAAAACCTCCGGGTGGCTGGCTAAGTGGTCCTTGATGCTGAGCGAGTTCGACATCGCATATTGGCCGAGGTCATCACAGAAGGCCCAGGTCCTAGCCGACTTCCTAGTCGAGTGCATGGGACTACTGAGGAGATAGAGCAGACAATCCTGGAGCATTAAGTTATGCCCGGAGCAAAGGAGGAGCCCTGGATCCTCCATGTTGATGGCACATCCAACATCGACGGGAGCGGAGCAAGCCTCATCTTTGCCAACAGCAATGGGATCGTGGCAGAATGTGCTCTCCGCTTCAAATTCACCGTGACAAATAACCAAGTAGAGTACGAGGTGCTCCTCATGGTCCTAAGGGTCTCCCGTGAGCTGGGCATGCAAAGCTTGAAAGTCTTTACCGACTCCTAACTGATGGCCAGACAAGTCTCCAGAGAACAAAAGCTAGAGATCCTTAGATGATGAAGTACCTAGAGCGAGTTCGCTCAAGTACAACAGGTTTTCGATGTTTCAGCATCTCCCATATCTCCTGTGGAGAGAATGCTCGTGCGGATACACTGTCAAGACTCGTGATTTTGCCGGACTCGTCACTGGGGCATGCCCACATCGAGTACCTCGAGAATCCAAGCTACGAAGCCCCAAAGAAGGTGCAGCAAGTCACCCCGAAGCCGAGTTGGATGGACAAGTACATCAGATACATCATTGATGGCACCTTACCAGAGGACCGCACGGAAGCTAGCCTCATCAAGAAGAAAGCCTCCCGGTTTGTCTGATGGAAGGGTAGCTCTACCGTCGATCCTACTCCTATCCGCTCTTGAAGTGCCTGAGGCCTGCAGAGGCAGCCTTCAAACTTTAAGAGATACATGAAGGCCTCTGCGGGAACCATGTGGGAGGAAGGATGCTGGCATACAAAGCTCTCCACCAGGGATACTTCTGGGAGATTATGAGGGAGGATGCCGTCGACTTTGTGAAGAAGTGCGACAGATGCCAACACCACGCTCATATACAGCATCAACCGACGGTGCCGCTGTCCCAGTTCTCCGCCCCTTGGCCTTTTATCCAGTGGGGAATAGACATCTTGGGGCCATTTCCCCCTACACCGGGGCAGCGGAGATTTTTACTGGTGGCTATTGACTACTTCACCAAGTGGGTGGAAGCAGAGCCACTAGTGTGGATCACGGAAGCCAAGGTCTGCCAGTTCTTACGGAAATCAATCATCTGCCACTTCGGACTCCCCCACTGCATCATCACGGACAACGGGCCACAGTTGGACAACCAGGAGTTCGAAGGGTTCTGTACCGAGCACGGCATCCAATATCGCTTCACCTCAGTAGCTCACCCCCAGACAAACGGGGAAGCCGAGGTGACCAATCGGATCATCCTCCAGGGACTCAGGACTAGGCTGGACTGGGTCAAGGGCAGATGGGTAGAGGAACTCCCAAGTGTTCTATGGGCCTACCACACAATGCCCAGAACGACGATGGATGAAAAGCCTTTCAACCTTGTCTTCGATGCTGAGGTCGTCATCCTAGTTAAGCTCGGTGTGCCCACACTACAGGTACAGCAGTATGACGAAGCAGAGAATCCGGCATGCCTCCTACTCAACCTGGACCTCCTTGAAGAAACCAGGGACAATGCTCTGCTCTGGATGGCAGCATACGGACAATGAGTGGCTCGGTAATACAACATGCGGGTTAGGCCAAAGGTCTTCTGACCTGGCGACCTGGCGCTGCACCAAGCCAAAGCATCTCAACCCCGTGAGTATGGCAAGCTCTTGCCGAACTGGGAGGGCCCCTACAAGGTGGTTGAAGCTCTTTCACATGGAGCCTACTATCTCGAGGATCTGGATGGTGCCAGATTTCCATGAACATGGAATGCTTGCAACCTGAGAATATACTATCAGTAGTGTAAGGCTTTCTCCTAATAATAATAATGATTTTTTTGTGCAAATCACTCTCTGCCTTGCAGGGATATCGCCGCCCGGTCCAAGGTTTGGCACGCTCTAACCTGGAGCCTAGCTCTCCGGCATCGAAGCTCGGAGTCCAGCTCTCCAGTACTCAAGCTTGGAGTCTAGCTCTCCGGTACTCAAGCCCAGAGCCTAGCTCTCCAGCATCAGTAATCTCCAGCATCAGTAATGTAAGGTCTTTCCTCATTAATAATAAAGATTCTTCTTGTGCAAATCCATTTTGCCTTGCAGGGGAATCATCGCCCGGCCCCAAGTCCGGCATGCTCAAGCCTGAAGTCTAGCTCTTCGGCACTCTAACCTGAAGCCCAGCTCTCCGGCACAGAAGCCCGGAGCCCAGTTCTCCAGCACCGAAGCCCAGTTCTCCGGCACCGAAGCCTAGTTCTCCGGCACCGAAGCCCGGAGCCTAGCTCTCCAGCATTCAAACGTGGAGCCAGCTCCCTGGTACTCAAGCCCGGAGTCCAGCTCTCTGGCACTCAAGCCCAGAGTCTAGCTATCCGGCACTTAAGCTCGGAGCCCAGCTCTCCGGCATAAGTAATGTAAGGTCTTTCCTCACTAATAATAAAGATTCTCCTTGTGTAAATCCTTTTTGCCTTGCAGGGGAATCATTGCCTAGCCCTAGGTTCGGCACGCGAAAGCCCAGATCTCATGCCCCTCTGGCACCAAAGATCGAACCTTGCTCCGGCAGTAGGAGCCTAGCTTCTTGGCACTCAAATCCCGGATCTCACGCCCCTCTGGCACCAAAGACCGGACCCTGTTCTAGCACCAGGAGCCTAGCTTCTTAGCACTCAAAGCCTGGATCTCATGCCCCTCGACACCAAGACCTGACCCTGCTCCGGCACCAGGAGCCTAGCTTCCTGGCACTAAAAGCTTGGATCTCACACCCCTCTAGCACCAAAGACCGAACCCTGCTCTGGCATTAGGCCCTAGCCTCCTGGCACTCAAAGCCCGGATCTCACACCCCTCCGGCACCAAAGATCGGACCCTGGACTAGCAATAGGAGCCTAGCTTCCTGGCACTCAAAGCCCAGATCTCACGCCGCTTCAGCACCAAAGATCGGACCCTACTCTGGCACCAGGAGCCTAGCTTCCTAGCACTCAAAGCCTGGATCTCACGCCCCTCTGGCACCAAAGACTAGACCCCACTCCGACACCAGGACCCAAGCTTCCTGACGTCAAGTAGAGCGGAGGGATCTTCACAGTCACTTCATCCCCAAGCTGGGCATGACCAAGCAAGTCAAGAACTCCTCCCTCACCCTTTCACTATCCGGGGATCCATGGGAAGGGTCACCCGGGCACTTGGTACTTCAGGGTCATGTGCTTGCATAGGTACATGCATCCAGATGATCGAGAAGTGGAAAGGAGATACTTGCAATACAAAGATACAAACAAAGAGAAGAACAGACAAGTCGAGTTGGGTGAAAAATATTTTCATTACTACTTGGCAAATGATACGTTGATCCTGGGCCCCGACATGCCGGGCAGCCTAGGTCAAAAACAAGGAAGGGGTTACAGCTGCTATGGACCCTACTTTACTCGGTCGGTGCCCCCCGGATGGTGCCCAGGAAATGTCTCACCCTCTCCGACCTTCAGGACCGGAACATCTCCTTCATCCACCACCACCGGCGGGGTCGGTTCAGCCATGGCTACACGCTTTTTGCCTTCGCTGGTGCGGGAGTCAAGGACGTTCTTCCATGGTGCCCGGAAGGTGGAGGCTGGCCATCTGCTTGTCTGAGAGAAAGCCATGCAGCAGGGACCGACAGTACGCAAACCCCTTTAAGAAGGAGTCCGTCACCACCTCCTTGAAGTCAAGCTTAAACTCCGAGGAAGCCTTATAGCTGGCCACCACCTCAGCGCCTCCTTCTTGGCAGCGTTTGCTCGGTGGATCGCCTCGACCGCCTCCTTTCTGGCAGCCTCAGCCCGGCAGACCACCTCGGCTACCTTTTTCTTCGTAGCCTCTACTGAGCTGACTGCTGCGAAGACCTTCCCCTCTGCTTTGGCAGCATTCTTCTCGGCAGCTACGGCCTTCTTCTCGGTGGAGGCAGCCCGCTCCTTCGCCACCTCCAACTTAATTTCGTGCTCCTTCAGCCAGGACCCTTTGGCCTTGAGCTCTCCCTTAAGCTCCTTCGAAAGTCGCTTGGCACTCGCGACCTTGCCCCGGAGCCCTTTGATCCTCATATTGGCCTCCCAGGCCTCATCATTCATCCACCTAAACTTAGCCCTGAGGAGTCGAGCTCCGCCTCTCGCTCCCTGTCCCTCCTATGGTGGGGACACCAGAGGCACCAGAATAAGATAGAGGCTTTTCAACCCTCTGTGGGGTGATCAATAATTTATAAGTCTATCTGTAATAAGGGCTTAGCCCATCTAAGTCCATTTTAGTTGTTATTTGAGTCTTTTGAGTTGTTATTTCAGTTCAGTATTAGTCAGCTCATGTTGAGCTAGTTCAGTCCAATGCTAGTCAGCTCATGTTGAGCTAATTTTATTTTTTGAGTACTGCCAAGTACATTGAAGACTTAAGACTACATCATATAAGTGAAGACCAAGTCCAACCAGATTGAAGACATGAAAGTATAACCCAAGTCCAACCTAGCTTGAAGACTTGAAGACCCCAAGTGGAAAATTCAGAAAACCCTAATTCCTTGCAAATGCCCTCTAGATACCCAGATTACCTTCCAGATGTCAGAGTATATTCATAGACCAGGGCATCCATGATTTCAAAGGTCCACGTGCATCCTAGCCCAAAGAAATCAAGCCCAGGCACAAAGCCCAAGCCCTTAAGAAGCAAGATACTAGGAAATATCTTGCTACCTGGCTACCAGGCCACCCCAGCTTCCAGAGGCCCAAGCCATGCACCCCAAACCCCTTTGGGCTGGCCCCTTGCTGCTCTTAGAAGCCCAACATGGCCCCTAGGCATCCTTGGAGTGTTGACCAAGTCAAGAGAGGAGGAGGAGAGAGTTTTTAGGAATTTTTTCTACCAAGCTTTCCTTATTTTTCTAGCTAGAGTTGGATGGGGATTCAAACTCCTATGTAATGTCTCTTTTAACCTTACTTGGAGCCAAGACTAGGGTCTAATTAAAGGACCCTAGTCTCTTGTATGAGGATTGATTTTGATATATGAAATACTTGAGTTTCCTTCAACTTTTGTGTGTTACACCGCTGTGTGCATAAGGGGGTTTTGTGAGTTCTTCTTCCTGGCGTTTCGCAACAATATCCTACCGCCAGCCAATCCTCAGAGCCTTGGTGCCCACTCCAGAATTCCCTTCTACTTTACTATTTCTATTATTTTTTTCATCCCCTCTGAGTTTTCTAACCCCTGACTAGTTGTTTGCAGGTCCCGAGTTCCTACGAATCCAACGACTCCAGCCAAGCCTCAATCGGACCACCGAGTAGAAAGCCGGGTATCCGCGGGTCTTGGCTTAGTTTCCAGGCCGCATCCATCGAGGAACGAGAGACCTTTGTTGTGATCTTCATCAGGTGCATCAGACATTGCCAGATACACCCCCTTTGCCACCAGTAATTTTATTATAGGAGAACTTGCCCTAACGAGGCTTCTCAGCCTCGGCTATCCATCTTTGCTGCTTTCTTAGTCCTAATATGCATTCTTAGTTTCTAAAATTTACATAGAATTCATTACAACTTATTTTGATCCAATATTTAGGATTTAATCACTTCACCATATATATAAAATCCACAAAAATAATTGCATGCATATTAGTCCCGCATCGATCGCCACCATGTGGACATCCTCGCCAAGATCTTCTAGCCCGTGTCACCCACCGGACCGCCTCCTGCCTCTTGCAACCACCGATAAAGCCGAGCTCCTCCGGATACACGCCCAGGCCAAACCTCTTCATTCGCTGTCATCCCTCGATCGGAGTTACCCATGATCAGCCGAGACGACCTCCGTGCTAGCATCTCCCATCCGTGCCGCCGTCTCTGCCCCAACACCGCCACGACGAAGCTCACCAGACTTCCCTCCCCTCTGCGAGCCTCCCCTATTTTTCGTTCATGGAGAAGGGATGCTCCACCGCATAAACGTGAAGGCAAATGCCTTCACTGTTGTCGACTTCAGTGGTGCACAGTTTCTGGAGCAGCACGATTTCCAGAGCAGCATAGATTTCAGCACTGCACAGCTTTCAAAGCTGCATAGTTTTTAGTGCAGAGATAAAAAGAAGTTGAAAAAAAACAAAAAAAATAAAATGGTGAACCAGCTTAGAATCCCTTTTTGATTGGTTTCGGTTCCATCAACCTTGCTGAGCCTGACTCGACGGAGTCGAGTTCTCCCCACCATAGGGGAATGATGGGGACCCGAAGACCTATTTTATTTTATTTTATTTCCATTAGTCTTGTGTCACTTGAGTCTAAGTGAGCCACTTGAGTCCTGTAATAAAGTGGGAACTGAGTCAGTTGAGTCCACTTAGTCAGGTCCAGTCATTTCAGTTCAGTCAAGAGTCCAGTTAAGTTGTTAAGTCAAGTGGAGAGTCATCAGCAGTCAGGAGATTCACCAGACCCTCCACTATAGTCGGCCTTCATGCACCTGGACCCTTTCATGCCGCCAAGCTGCAAAGAGAGAGCTCCAGCCCAGATAGGCCCACTGTTGAACGGTCCACCGGGCTTCTTAGCCCACAAGTTAGGGTTTCTTAGCCCTCAAGTAATGTACCATGGGGTGAATCTATAAATACCTCCCTCCCCTTGTATTAAACATCTTTTTCTTATGAATACAAATAAAATATTATTTTGATATGAGTTTGAGTTTCTCCGGATTGAGTGGGTGTGACGCCCTGGTTTCCTGTTCTTGAGTGAAGCCCTAATCCTTGGTGATTTCTACGCTCGCCAGTGATCCTCCCCGCTACTTTGTCCCACATCATCCTGGCCCAAGTATAGCAGAAGTCCCTAATAAGCAAAAGCTGCACGTCGAGCTGCATCAAAGGTGTCAGTCACAAAGACGAGGAAAAGAAAAGAGAGCGAGGCGAGGAAAGGAAATACTTATGGAGAAAAGCTGGGAGAAGGTTGAACTGACGACATTGCCCAGAAGCTTCCTTGCCTTCTCCCACTGGTCGCACGACTGGACAGCAAAGTCCATCATGCACTCGGTAAGGGCCAGGTCCAGGACCAGGGAGACATTGGGTGCTAGCCTGAAGGGCCACGACGGAATCCCTATCCTTCATGCTTGCCGCCGATGCAGGGTCACCCACCCCAACAGCAGAAGTAGCTTCAGGTGCGGGCTGGAGGCTTGGTGCCACTCGGGCGGTGCCACCGGCATTGGCTCCATTCTCTCTGGCTCTCTGCTCTCTTCGACCTTGACAATTTTCGGAGAGGGAGGCTCCATTGCAGCAGCAACGGCAATGGATCTGGCCCAGGTGACCACTTCAGTTTCTGGGGCCGGGAGAGAATCGCGCTACCTCGAAGGCTCAGGGACGGGCTCGGTGACCCTCCTGCTTAGCTCGGGAGTAGGCTGGGTTGGCATGGCATGTACGGCCCTCGCACCATCATCTACTCGAGCCCTCTTCGAAGGGGGCTCACTGACCCCCTCCACTTGGCCCCTCTCCTCGGAGAAGGAGAGGAGCTCATCCAGGAAGAATTTCATGCCTGCACCAAGAAAGAAGATGTCAGTTCTGAGTTTTTTTTTAAAAAAAAAGAAAAAGAAGAAAGAGAAAAAATGGAAGGAAATGAGGTTCAAGCCAAACTCACCCAACGCTTGTATTGGGTTGACCCGGTCTTGAAGAGATTCTGCTCTGACAGCAGGACCTCGAGTGAAGGGATCTGAGCGGAGCGGAGCTGGTCATATACTTCCTGGTTAGCTGCCTCGACCACAGAATTTTGGTTAGGGGACCGATCTGGGTAGCTCCAAACCTAGCCGACCCCCTTAACGAGGAAAAAAAGTATCTACTCTTCTACCTTTTGATGAAAGAGGGAAGTTCAACCTAATGCCTTTGGGTGGGAAGATAGAGACCACCACCCCTCGATGGGGTGGCATTTCAGGGTAGAAAAAGCCTGATAAAAAAAAATGGGCAACTATCCCTGAAAGTGACATAAAACAATGAAATAGAAGATTGTCTTAATGGCGTTTGGGATGAGTTGAGCAAGAACAAGATGATAGTTGTTCAAAACATAAAGGAAAAATGGATGGAATGGGAATCGGAGGCCCCCCGCGAGAGTTTCCTCGTAGAGGGTGATTCGGCGTGGGCCGCTGGAGGTGACCCGCTCCCCCGGTTGAGGGACCGAGAGCTGGAGGGTTTGGGATGCCATAGGTCTCTCGGATGGTCGCAAGCTCCATGATAGTGATCACTGAAGCAATCCCACTGGGACCTGTCGACTAGGGAGGTTCAAGACAGGTCCAGGTAGAAGAAGAGGATGAGGTGGAGGAGAAGATACAGGTTCCCAAATCACTATCCCTCTAGGTGCGGGTCTTCTGCTAAGCTTGAAGCATGCCAAATCCTCCTCCTTATCATAAGAAGAAGGTGGCCTCGGCTTAGAAGGGCCGGCCTCACCTTGGTTGGTTGTGGGGCAGAAGTTTGGGCCGAAGCGAAACATTGGGAAGAAGATGAAGGCAAAAGACAGAGAAAAAGAAGGAGACAGGAGAAGATGGACAAGAGTCCAGGGAAGAACCTAGCCCTAGAACGAAGTCTCTGCTCGACCGGGATGGAGAGGAAGGAGACTAACCTGTTGAACTTGGGGAGACAGATAGCCGGGGGAGCAAAGGAAGAACTTCGGTACGACGGTGGGCATGCAGGATTTGAAAGAAGATATGTTTGGAAAAGATTGCCTTTCCTTTTGAAGTGACCGGCACCCAACCGTACTGTTGCATCTCCCCCACCGATGGATCTGCTCCATGTGTCACCAATCAGCAAGGTTGGCATTTTAATTTGACTGCAGCCACTCTAAATTCTGTGCCCGCAAAAACTACTCCTTGGACGTATCCACGTGGCTCCCCCGGATAGGCTGGAGAAATCGCTTCATGAAGCACCGATGATCATAGCTATAATTATGTCGAATTCTTACCTTTCCACGTCAGCATTGCAATTACTCCCTTCATCCCGAGCGCCCCTTGCCAACAGGACTCGGGAGTTGGGGGCAAATGATGTGGCAGAATGCTGATGTGTAATTCCTATCAGATGCCATGTCAAAGAAAGCTACCACAATGAACACTCCTCCTCAGACTCCTTTGTTGGGCGCACTCCTCAGAATGTCAGGCCGGCCTCTCGAAGCCGAGTTCTGTCCTCCACCAGGTCAGCTCCCACAAGATCGGGATGCCTAGGCCAGAGCTGAGCGATTCCTTCACAGATAAGTGCCTTCGAGGTCGAGCCCCTGGTACGGAGTCGAGCCCTGACCTCTCCATCGGGTCGAACCCCTCCGAGGTCGAGCCCTTTGGGTTGGAGTCACGCCCTGACCTCCTCCGCCAGGTTGAGCCCCCTCGAAGTTGAGTCCCTTGGTTCAGAGTCAAGCCCAGCCCTCCTCTGCCAGGTGGAGCCCCTTCGAGGTCGAGCCCCTCGGAGTCGACCCTGCCCTCCTCCGCCAGGTAAAAGCCCACCGAAGTCGAGCCCCTTGGTCTAGAGTCGAGCCCAGTCCTCCTCCACCAGGTGGAGCCCCTTCAAGGTCGAGCCCCTCGGAGTTGAGCCCTACCCTCTTCGCCAAGTCGAGCCCCTCAAAGTCGGCCCCCTAGATCGAAAGTCGAGCCTTGCCTCTCCAGTTCGGCCTCCACTGTTGGATGAAGGCGCCAGCAACAAATGGGGCTACGCCGTCCTCCCTGGATGCCAACGAGCCACCTGAGGACTGCAAGGAAGCACCCACCAGGCTTTGATGATCGCCCCCAGCTGCCACTTACACCAGAAAAAGAGGAAGCTTTCTGATTAAGATGCTGTGCTCTCCACCAACCATCTTGTACCACCTGAAAGAGGAAGTCAACCAGGAGATTCAAATCCCGATGGTGGCCGCCCCCAATCGAGGCCTTGCCAAGTTTCCCGGAATGAAGTAACCGGAAGGAATGTTAGAGCGCATGGTAGGTTCCCTTATCACGAACCAGGAAAGACGTCCCGTCGATGGCATGAAACACCACCGCATGCACCTGCTGGCACGGGGGAGATCCCGAGGTAGGTGTTCAGCAATCACCTGGACTTAAAAGAGCCATCGACAGCTCCAACGGGGAGGTAAGTAAGAAAATACTCAAGTAAGTAAGAGGGAAGAGGCCACACAAGAGAACCACCAAGGAGATTGAGAATTCAAGGCTACCGGAGATCCGCAGGAAGGGTCACTCGGACACAGCCATCCAGCTCTAGTTCACCTCGGCCAATACTTTTCCTTGACTCACTTGAACCCTTCTCATACATTATTCACTCCTCCTAGCATGGAGTCCATATCAGGGGCTCGACTAGGAGGATTTATTCCCCTGGATCATCACTGACTTGACCATCGAAGTGCCCCCGTTGGAATCCCTGGCCTGAGTCTCTAACTCGATTTTGCAGGTCTCGAAGAAGAGCAGGCCGGTCCCGACGAGATGAGAGGCGATCTGACGCCGATAGTAGCTACGTGCCATGGCGATCTTGGCGCCAACAGGTGTAATTGGTGCCGGTGAACAATGGAGGTCTATTACTTGATTGACCTTTGACCAAAGATGTGCTCATTTGGATTTCCATAGAATTTTTCTCTTAATCGTTAGATTAATGGCACTGAGACATGGCTCCGATACCACTTGTTGCCCAATTGGCCAACCTAAGAGGGGGGGTGAATTGGGCTTGAAAAAATTTTATCAAGTATGTGCCTTTTAAAAACTTTGTGTGGTGAGTGAAGTAGATAGAGTATTGCAAGTGGAAGTAAATAAGTATGCAAAAGCAAGAGCAAATACAAACACCGCAATATTTAGAGTGGTTCAGAGCAACCTAACTCCTACATCTACTATCCAAGGTGCACTCTTGGGATTTTTACTATATTCACCCTAAATATAGTCGGATTATTTTCCTACGAGCTCACAATCCAAAACCCAATACAAAGTTAATTTTTTCGGGCTCACTAACAACCCAACTTGGTTTTAAAGCTAACCAATAATCCAAAACCAACTCATAAGCTACAGCCACCTGCTGTACTTATAAACAACTCAAAAATAGAGTTAACAAAAGAAGCAACACTAAAACAAACCCAAAGTATTGAATGGTTATAGTTGAAGCTCTTAATGAGGCCATCTTAAATGCTTATTCAATGCTCTTCAAGGCTCTCTTAACTCTTCAAAGATAACTCAAGAAGTTGATTGGAAGTTGTTGGAGAACTTGAGTTTCACTTGAAAGCTCTTAGAATATTCAATACTCTCTTTAAAGTTCCATAAAAGTTCTTTTTCCTTCACTTAAATCCTTCATTTATAGCTTCTTGGAGTGTTCCCAGATGGATATGGCCATTAGAATTCCTTGGGAGTCAAAAACTAGCCGTTGGGAGGCTTTAGAATCAAGAAATTCAAATTTTGGAACTAGCCGTTACTGTTGAAATCCTGAGATTTGAGTCGTTTAGGATTATCAGTGAAATAAAGCTGCAGTCTGTGAGAGTCTGATCATTTCAAATTATAGTCAGCCCAATTGACTGAAGTCTCAAAAGCTATATTTTATCACTCTATGAGAGTCAGCTCTGATTTCCTTAGAGTCGGCTCGAATGTTATGTATCAGAAAAGTATTGTGCTATGCCAAGAAATGTGTCAGCTCTATCCATTAGAGTCGGCTCGAGTGAAACTTCTCCAAATGCTTCCAATAGCTTCAAACTTCTTCCAAGCACATTTAAAACCTATTCTAAGATATTTATACTTAAAATTACATTAATTTAGCCTTTTTCATGAATATACAATTGAATTTACTTAGGGCTCTCAAATATATGAAAAATACATGAAACTTTTTCTTGAATACATTGATACATCCTAATGGTCTGAGACACATAGGATTGATGTTGTCCAATCAAATATCCTATAAAAACTTCTTAAACATTTAAAAAGTATCAGTATCAAATGCATGTTCTAAAGTTTTGTAATCATCAAAATCATTCCAGGGGTCAACAGGTATAATGTACACCTACACTCACCTGTATACCATACAAGTGTCTCCATACTCCTTGGTTATGAGGATAACCAATCCATATGGTATACAACGACCTATGCTTGATAAATATTATTGTTTTAAATAACAATATATCATTTGATTATGAACATATTTAAGAGCTACTCGATAAATCCTCCTTTATTGAATTAAAGTAGTTCTAAGGACTTCATCACAAAAAAAGTCTAAAGAAAGATGCAAAAAGAAATGAACTGCCAAAAATAACTTTTATTTCAATAATGATTCATGCACAAATTATAAAGAACCCAACTATCTATAATCTAGACGATTAGCTATAGGACACATTTCCTAACACACGATTTAATGCAAAATCACTCTCTATTGAAGTACCTAAAATTGATGCGCTACCTACTTGAGATGGCCTTGTAGGAGACATTCTCTGCCACTGGTGAAGGAGGTCGACGAGGTCAGGTCTCTCGCCCTTCCTCTGGGTTGTGTTGAGCTTTAGATTGCTGCTTCGCATCTCTTGATTCACCTAAAACTAGTCTAGCCCTTTTCACATGGTGGGCAAGTTATTTTTGTGGTCCTATTTAGCTAGAATCGGGATGCATGGGATGGAAATTGGCCAAAATGGAAGGTGATGATCGAAGGTTCTACTATTGGAGGGCTATGGAGTCTTTTCAAAAAAGATTAGTGAGAGAAAGGGTAAAAGGAAATGAAAAAAATGGTCACTATCATGCCCTAGGTTGAGCTTGTTCAACTGATGAGTTGATACTTGCAATTAGTCCAAGTATCGATCTTCGATGAGTTAACAATTGGTCACTTTTGATCATAAATTATTTTTCTTCAAAAAAGAGATTAGGGGGATTTCACATGATGTTATGAAGTTAAGAATAGTTCAAATAAAGATATTTCAATTGATTAAGATTGCTACGAGTTATAATTAAGAAAATATAAAAGGTCTACTCAAACATATAAAACCTATCTATGACTCCTAGTTCTCTCCTAATCATATAAAACCTATCTTCACTAAGGGATTTGTAAAGATATCTACTAATTGTCTATCAGTATATACAAAATCAAGTAATATATCACCATTTTGTATATGTTCTCTTATGAAATGGTGTCTTATTTCAAAGTGCTTACTCATTGAATGTTGAACAAGATTTTTAGTTAAATTGATTGTACTTATATTATCACAACTTATGAGAATTTTGTTTAATTTAATATACTAATTTTTGAGTTGTTGTTTAATCCATATGATTTGACCATAACAACTTCCAGCTACTATATATTTAGCCTCAACCATAGATAGTACAATTAAATTTTATTTCTTGCTAAATTAAGAGATTAAATTAACTTCAAAAAATTGATAAATGTTACTTATGCTCTTTCTATCAAACTTATATCTAGTAAAATCAGTATCTGAATATGCAATAAGTTCAATTGATGAATTTCTAAAGTACCATAATCCAATATCAATAGTGCTAGATAAATATCTAAGTATATGTTTAATAGCTAATAAATGTGACTCATTGGGATTTGACTGATATCTAGTATACATGCAAATACAAAATAAATGTATAGTCTATTTATAGTAGATATAGTAAAGATCCAATAAAACCTCTATATAATTTTTGATCGATACTCTTACTGTTCTTATCTTTATCAAGCTTACAAGAGGGACTCATAGGTATCCCAAGTAATTATTTGTCTCATCCCAAACTTCTTTAGCATCTCTTTAGTATACTTTACTTGGTTGATAAAGATTCTCTCTTTAGTTTGATTGATTTGGAGTCCGAGAAAGAAATTAAGCTCTCCCATTATGCTCATCTCGAACTCTCCCTGCATTAACTTGGCAAACTTGTTGCCCAGTAAGCAATCCAAGAGGGGGGATGAATTGGTTTCTAAAAAAATTATTACAAGTATGTGAACCAAATTAATAAATAATCTAAGTACAATGAAATACAAGTATAATGTGCTCTTAAAGAGTATACAGCAAAAATTTAAAAGCAATAAAAGTAAGAGTAAAAAGAGAGACAAACAATCATAAACACAATCCAAGTATAGTGGTTCGGTGCTTTCCAATGCACCTACATCCACTCCCCAAGGACTACTTGAGAATTCACTATAATCTCCACCGATTACAGCTGATTTGTTTTCTGGGCTAACTAATCAAAACCTGACTTGTTTTCACAAGGCTCACAGTCAAAACCTCCCTTGGTTTTGCAGGCTAACCAAGAACCTATTGGTTTTAAGGCTCACCAACAACCTTCTTAGTTTTCAAGGCTAACCAATAACCTCTTTGGTTTTCAAGGCTAACCAATAACCTTTACAACAAATATAAAGTTTGAAGTAAGACAACAATAAAAGCTTTCTAAATAAAAATAGATATCTCTTTGAAGCTTTGAGGAATCACTTGTTTTCAACTTGAAGAAGCCTCAATTAATGCTTAAGAATGTTGAACTTGAATGCTTTTGAAGGCTTTGAAAGCTTAGAGACTTTTTTTTGCTCGAAGGTAGTTGCTCTCAATGAATGGGAGTGAATGCACTTGCTTTTTCTTTTCTATTATTGATCCTCTTTTGTTTAGATTTGATTTCAATCACTTAAATACCTTTCCAAGGCCTCAAAGTCAATTTATGGCTGTTAGTCATGAAAAACTATCTATTGGGAGCCAAGAGGACCGAGTTCTGCATTTGAAAAACTAGCTGTTACTGTTTTCAAAACTCCAAGTGTCGACACTTCAAGCTATGAGTCGATACTTAGGGTCGACACATACATTCATGAGTCGACACCTAGTTCAAATTTCTTTATTGAAACTCTTAAAATTCTCAAGTGAGTCGACACTTCTTTTGGTGAGTCGATACTTGAGTTGATACTTGACATCTATGAGTCGACATTTCAGGCAAGTCTTCAATTCCAGTAAGTTATATATCAAATTTTTCTTAGGTGATGAGCTGATCCTTGAGTCGACATCTTGAGTCGACACTTTACTGGCATGAGTCGACACTTCAATAGTTCCATGTAAATTTTTTTGCATGCCAGCTTGAGTCAACACTTCCACTGTTATGAGTCGACACTTGAGTTGTGAGTCGACACTTGCTGAGATTTCTTCAAAAAAATCATTGAACCTTTGCTAAAACAAATTGTGCTAAACTCTTTGTATTATTTCATGCAATCTTCAAGTGCTCAAGTCCATTTAAAAAACTGATCTTTCATTCATGGAGAGGACTTCTTCATTTCTTTGACAAGCAATCAAAACTGTTGGAATAATGGGTACATTTTTTTATAAAAAATATTTTAAAGAAATAGTTAGTACTCAACTTATACTTAAGTATTTTGCTTATCATCAAAATCGATAACAGAGTTAACAATCTCTCCCTTTTGATGTTGACAAAACCTTTAAGTATAAAACACATAGTAAGCTCTTTGAGAGAAGTTTTCAATTTTGCATAAGGCTTATTATAGAATGTATTAATAAAGAAAGAGAGTTAAAGGCTTAATTGAATCAACTTTCAACTAAGAGTATCAGAGCTAAAAAAAAGGAATTCATGTATCATGATACTTAAAAGAAAACATGCTCAAGAATAATAAATTCAGCAAGAAAACAAGGTGAGTATAAATACTTTCCCTTAAGAGGTGATTTGAAGAATTTATTTTTCAAAGATCTTTCAATGACATAAAGATGAAATTAAACATCTAAAATTAAGAATTGGACATGAAATTTTAGCAAAACAGATTTTGCAATCCAAAGGAGGGATTACTCCCCCTCACTCAATGCTCAAAATATTTTTCTTCATTTCAAAACTTATCTTCATTGCACAAAAATATATATATCTTATCTCTCATTACTTACGTACCTTTTAAAACTTATATCTCATTTATACTTACTTATATCTTTTATACTTACTTCTCCCCCTTTTTGTCAACATTAAAAAAGGAATAGAAAGAAGTCAAACAACTTAAATTCAAAATTGAAATTCATTCATTCATTCAGAAGTGACAACATCCAAAGTCATAATAGTCCAATCATTCATGATATTGTATTCATTGATACATGTTCGATACAAAATAGTAAGTAAACATAAAAAAAACTATCTAAATAGCATACAAGGAGGATATAAATGTAAACTATCTAAAGCAACAACAGAGAGTACATAAATGTAAACTATCTAAACATAAAGAGTATCCTAAGCACTACCCTTATCATCCGAGGATCCAATCTCGATCTATCATGTATCAGTAGAAGCACGAGATCGAGGCCACATAGATAGAAGATCAAGAAGATGGGTCCTGATCGGTCTCGATGGAACACAATGGCCTCATCCTCTATGTCTAACATAAGTCTTGCCTCTAGATGGTGTAGATGAGATAGAAGCTATGTCAGTAGCAAGAGAAGAACGGATCGGAGTGGCACTATCAACAACTGTATGAAAAGGTGTATGATCGAATATAGGACCTGAATCAAGATGATGGGAACCAGGGGTATAAAATCCTAGTTCCCAAATATGAGAAGATATATGCAATGGGGGAGAATCAATGATAGGAGTATAAGTAGATGAAGCTATGATAGGTGTAGGTGCAGGAATGGAAGTGTGATCAGCTAGTCTGGATAGAAGAGTGGGTAGAATAGGAGTCTGGAAGGATGAACTCGATGGATCATGAATGGGACTCATAGGAGGGTCAGCTGCTGTCTCCAGCATTGGCTCTATCATCAAATCTGCCATGTCAAACTCATTAGAGTAGCAGAAGTATCAGGAGCACTCCTAGAAGAATGTCTACTCAAAGTGGACAAAATGGTAGAGATCCCATCTCTCAGTCCTCGATGGCTCTCTCTTATATCCATATGATATGTGTCGACTCACTGACGAATGATCATCAACTCAGTCTCAATGCGAGCGACCCTATCCTTTAGACTCTTAGAAACTCCAAGGATGTTAGATCATGTTGGCTTAGGTTGAGGAGCTGACTCTGGCTGTGCTGAAGACTTGGGCTATATCTCAGGCATATTAGTAGGTGGCTCTGAGGGCCCTGCCTCACCCGAAAAGATGCGCTCCTCCTCTACTACATCCTCATCTCTGTCAGTGGCCTGACTAGATACTCGTCATCTCCACTGGCCTCTGACAAGCTGGTACCCAATTGGTGAAGAGATCTGATGTCATAAACATCAGTGTGTAGTAGCTGCCGATAGGACTCATCATCCATCACCACACCATAAGCTTTAAAAAGTAAAGTCAAGCCCATCCCATAGGGAAAACACAATCTCTGGCTAATGGATGCCTCCATCAACTGATATACCATAAGTACCGGTTGGTATACAGGAGTATGCTATACTAGAGAGACCATCACCAATAGCTCTCGTTATGTGATGAAGTCAAAATGGCCGGTCTTCAGTAGAAGAATCTGGGCCACTATGTGATGCAACAACCTCATCTCAGCTTATAGTCTCGAAGCAACCACCGTGGCTCCCTCAAGTAAGTCATCTATCTTAAAGATACAATGGAGACCACTGAATTTGTCCACTAGACTGTCTATAATAGAATTATTGCCCAGGTGGCTTTTCCCAAGAGGGGGGTGAATTGGGAATTACAAAATTTTTGCAATATGTGCACAAGTAATTCCTTTTAGTGGTTAGGTGCTGTGTCAATCAGAGATTAAATGCAGAAGCTGAAAGGTAAATCAAACACAATACAAACAAGGCAGGTTTATATGGTTCGGAGCAACCCAGCTCCTACGTCCACTACCCAAGTTCACCACTCGGGATTTCCACTATATCCCCCAAACCGGAATACAGTGGATTGTTTTACAGGCTCACAATCCCAACCTCTACACTTTGGTTTTGAACCGGGCTCACCAAAGAAACCCACACTAGATTTTACAGGCTCACGTATAACCTCTACACTTTGGTTTTTGAAAAAGGCTCACCAAAGAAACCTATTTGGTTTTTACAACTGGCTTACCAATAACCCACATATTCTAAGAATAGAATAAAGAAGCAACAAAAATGACAAACTCTGTTGTCAGGTGGTTGCCAAGACAACTCGAGTGAATTTCTATTGAATGCTCTTCAATGCACTTCAATGGCTTCTTGCTTTCTTCAAAAGGTGCTTCAAGCTTTTGGTAAGAGTTGGTGAAGACTTGAAGGCTGACTTCAAAGCTCAAGTGCTCTCACTTCTAACTTCAATAAGTGTTCAATAAATATCCATTAACTCATTAGTCTCTCCAAAGATGTTCTCATACCTTATTTATAGAGACTTCAACTGCCTTCCCTTGATTTTGAATGTTGTAGACCGTTGGGAGGTGACAGGTTACCATTGGAGCACTTTTGGAATTCAAAAACTGAAAACTGGAACTAGCTGTTGGAGGTGACCCTGTCATTCTAGTCAGCTCGGACAATCTTCGAGTCGGCTCGGATCAAGTTCGGGTCGACTAGGCTGAATGCCAGTCGGCTAGCTTCCATAGTTGAGAAAATGTGTCACTCTGGTCGAGTCGGCTAGACTGAATTCCAGTCGGCTCGGATCTCAGAGGCTCTTAGAGCAATCTCAACCAAGTTCTAGATGAGTCGACTGGGCTGAATTCCAGTCGGCTCGGATCCCTAAGAATTTCAGAACACTTTCAACTAAGTTCTGGACGAGTCAGTTGGGCCTTGGTGCCAGTCGACTGGATCTGTGTGCCGGAGAACTTCTTTCCTGTGCCAGTGCTAGAGTCGGCTGGTTCCTCCATCCAATCGGCTCTAGATTTGTTCTTCAGCCAGATCAAAATCAATCTTCTAGAACACTTGTCCCAAGCTTTGAAGACTTCTTCAAGGTCTTCTTACAATAAATTCAAGAAAAAAAATTGAAGCTTGAAAACTACTAGAAGTAACCCTTTAACTTGATTTAAGTAGGAAATTTTTATAGGGTTCTTCTTTACAAGATTCTAAACACTTTACAACTCAACACAAAGCAATAAAGATTGTAGGATTTAGAAAGTATGTCAAAGTAGTTGTCCTACAAAAACTTGTCAATCATTTGAAGAGTTGTTAGAGAAACCAAATGTATGCTCCAATGTTTGTTATCATCAAAATCACTTTAGGGGTCAACAATCTCCCCTTTTTGATGATGACAAAACACTGGGCATGAAAAGAATCTATTCTATTCTCAAGTATGGATGTGTATCATAATAGCATTTACACTTGTTTGACAATTCATAAAATCAACTGTAATCTCAAATGTATATCAATATATGCTATACAGTTATGCACAAGGTCAAATTCATAAACTATAAGTATCAGAGAATGATTGCTTGCATGTATCAAGCAGCATTAGTATTGACAGATAGATGTAATAAGTAGAGAGCATCATAGTAGTCATTGAAGCATGTAAATTAAACATGTATATCTCCCCTTTTTATAAAATTTCTAAACAATAAGAAATTTCTCTGTTCTCCCCCTTTAACATTCATTTGAACATCTTAGCAGGAAAAGTATGCGAAAAATCATTAAGCTCCCCCTGTCTAATTCACTTTATCAGTTCTATTCCAATTCAATTAGCTTTTCTTTCATGCACTCTATAGTTCTCCTCCTTTTTGTCATCAATTCAAAAAGGTTAAACAGATAAGCTTAGAATTTAAAAGATTGAGAAAGTTTCAAGATTTGTTTGAGATAATTTCACTTTCTCAACTTAGTGGGAGAATTCTATTAAAAGAATAGAGAGTGTAAACAGAATAACACAAATGCACAATAATGTCAGAAAGATGTTCATCTCATTTCTATCAAAAAATCTCAATACATCAACCATTACAAGAGTTTCAAAGAGCATCCAAAAAGTACTGAAACTACAAAAGATCTACCCAGAATCATCCTTAGGAACATTGGCACCATGCCAAGAAGTAGGTCTAGGATGTTTGCTAGAGGAAGCATGTAGAGGAGGAGCCCTAGGGTGATGAGAAGTACAAGGAGCCCTAATGGAAATGCGAGGTGGATTATACAAGGGTCTGGTCCTAGCAGTGACCTCCAAGGATCTGACAGTGCAACAGATAGACACCATCTCCATCCAAATTGCTCCTAGCTGTTGCTCCATATCTTTGAGGCTTGCTGGCACTTTTTTCACTGCCTCCTTCATCTCACTATTTCTTTCTGCATTGATATAAGCTCAGAAGCTTGGACATGGCGAATGCCTCAGTTGATCCTCGAAGTCTTCCAAGCTCTGACCTGATAATCCCAATGCCTCTAGTGTAATCATTAGCCATACTCCTTGTCTCTGTAACTATGCCCATCTTGCATCTAAGCTCCCTCAACTCAGTTTGGTATTCATTTAATGTAGCATCCATAGATTTCAAAATTGCTTCAAAACTTGAAGAGATACAATTCAGGATTGGTTGAAGTTCTATCTGAGGAGTTGATCTTGAAGCTTCCATAGCTTCAACCTTTCCTTGTAGATTTGACACATGCTCTTCCAGTCTGTCTAATCTGCTGTCCATTGACTTTTCAAATCACTAAATAAAGAAGTTATTGTACCTGTCAGTGAATATGTCAAGCTTCTCATCTGTTCTTCAATCTGAACTTGAATGATTGGAGGTTGTGGTGCTGTAGAGGGGTAGTCAGGTAAAGGAACATTAGCTACAGGCAAGTCAAACTCCGGTGCAGGAAAATCAAACTCTGCTGCAGGCATATCAAACATAGGAGAAGGTGCTCTAGTCTCCTCAACAGTAGCAGCAGGCTCAGAAATATGTGACTCAGGCTCGGTACTGGTGTAGAAGAAGTTCCAGCTGCTTCTATATTCTCTTCCTCTTCTTCCTCTTCACTACTACTTGAGCTGCCTATAGCCCTTACATTTGTGCCTTTCTTTCTCCATACTCCTCCACTTGGAAGTACCCCATCCTCTCTAGAGTTTTGGAAGTGTATACATATGTATGATGCAATTCTAATCCATCTTCACCCCCCAAACTTACTCTATGAGATTTAAACAATAAGGTAAGCATCATTCCATAGGGTAGACATGATTTAGCCTTTCTAACCGTCTCCTTCATTTGCATAATTATAATGTATGATAGATTGACAGGAGTTTTCTCTAAAATGTGTTCTATAAGGCATAAATCTTTTTCACTCACCCAGTCAAATCTTCTGGTTCTTTGCAAGAAAATTCTATAAATAAAATTGTGAAGCAATCTCATTTCCAGTGACAGGGTGTTAGCAAAAACTGTACCAATTCCTCCAACATCTTCTTTGTTCAGTATTGTTCTTAGAGACTTCTCTTTATTGTCAATTACTAGAAACTTCACTCCTCTGAAGTAAGTCCAATACACCTTGTAGAAATCCTCATTGACTATAATCCTCTTTCCTTTAACAGTGGACTCCACATGATTATTTCCTAATCTTAAATTTTCATAAAAACTTCTAACAGAGAGGGATAGGTCTTTTCATTCAAAGAACAAAATTTTCTCCACCCTTGATCTTCAATTAAGTCTCCTATTTTCAATCCAATCCCCTTAATAAACTCAAAATTAATGCATCGGTCAGAGGTTACCGGATGAGTAGACATCGAGGGCACTTGGCTAGCAACGGTTGGAGCATCCCTTGCGACCTCTTCTACAGGTTCTTCATTGTGAACAAAGCTTCTGGCTCTTCTTGACGCCTTTTGACCTTCTTTCTTTTCAACGATGGAGCAGCCCTAACGGAGTGTTTACCCGTTGCACGTTTGGGTACCATTGCTAGGAAAGATTGAAAATTGAGAGATTGGAGTATTTGGAAGGGAGATAGAAGTTTTTAGAGTAGGTTTTAGAGAGGTACGAACCGTTAGAGAAGACAAAATAGGGGTGAAACGGTTCGGAGAAGGGTTTATAATCCAAGGCAAAATACATAGGCGTGAAATTCTAGTTGACTCGAGTAGCCCTAAAAAGGCTCGAGTTGGCTCGGCCAGAGCTCTCCTAAAACCATCAGAAGATCTAGTCGACTCGAAACTACTCGAGGCGACTAGGCCAGAACTCACTCAAAACTCTCAGAAAATCCAGTTGACTCGGATTAAGATCCAGTCGACTCGAATTGAGAAAATAGAGTTTTTGAAAATTTGATCATAAATTAGAAAGATTTTGAAGAGAATTTTAGAGGAAATTAAGGCTCAATAAAATAGAATAAATTCAGGAGGTTCTCTAGATAATATTTCCTTAAACTTGAAGGAATTAGGTTAGAGAATTATAAAAGATAGCAAAGTCCTAATTTATTCCTAATTAGCTTAAATCTATCTTGATTGAGTGGCTTAGTAAATATGTCAGCTAATTGATCATCAGTAGGAACAAAATCAAGCACAATATCACCATTTGAAACATGTTCTCTAATAAAATGATGTTTAATTTTAATGTGCTTGGTTCTAGAGTGTGGTATTGGATTTTTTGTCAAATTGATAGCACTTATGTTATCACATTTAATTAAATTTTAGATTATGATACACCAAAGTCTTCTAGTTGTTATTTAATCCATAATACTTGAGTACAACAACTACCAGCAGCCACGTACTCAGCCTTAGTTGTAGACAAGGCTACGGAGTTTTGCTTCTACAGTGCCATGAAATTAAATTCAACCAAGAAATTGGTAGTACCGCTAGTGCTTTTCTATCTATTTTACAACCAGCATAATTAGCATCAGAGAATCCAATCAAATTCAAAGTAGAATGTTTAGAATACCAATTCCTAAATTACTTGTTCCTTTCAAATATTTAATTATTTTTTTACAGCAGCATATGTGTTTCTTTTGATGATGACTGAAATCTAGCACATATACATACACTATATAATATGTCAGGTCTACTTGCAGTCAAATACAATAAGGATCTGATCATATCTCTATATAGCATTTGGTCAACATTGGATCCTTCTCATCTTTGTCCAATCTGCAAGCTGGGCTCATGGGTGTGCTCATTGATTTGCTACTCTCCATACCAAACTTTTTGATGATATCCTTGATGTATTGAAATGGTGATGAAGATGCCTTCCTTTGTTTGTTTACTTGAAGTCCAAGGAAGTAGTTCAGCTCGCCCATTAAGCTCATTTCAAATTCTTCCTGCATAAGCTTAGCAAATTCTTTACATAGAGTTTCGTTAGTTGCACCAAAATGATGTCATCCACATATATTTGTACAACTAAGATATCATTATTTTTTTTTTTAATAAATAGAGTTTTGTCTACATTACCTCTTGAAAAATCATTTTCAATTAAGAAATTGCTAAGTCTATCATACTAGGCTCTAGGTGTTGTTTCAAACCATACAATGCTTTGTTTAATTTAAATACATGGTTTGGAAAAGTGTGATTTCAAAACCTCGTGGTTGTTCCACAAAAACTTGTTCAGAGAGATAAAACCATTAAGAAATGCACTTTTACTCCATTTGAAAGAGTTTAAAGTTCATGTAGCAAGCAAATGCAAGTAGTAATCTAATGGCTTCTAATCTTGCTACGGGTGCATAAGTTTCATCAAAATCAATACCTTCTTCTTGGGTATATCCTTTAGCCACTAATATAGCTTTGTTTCTTATAATGTTTCCTTGCTCATCAAATTTCCTATATACTCATTAGGTTCCTATTATTGGATGGTCAGTAGGTCTATCTACAAGTGTCCATACTTATTTCTTTCAAACTGGTTAATTCTTCATGCATTGCCATCATCCAGTTTGGGTCAGTCTCAGCCTCTTCTAAGTATGGGGTTCTATTGTGATACAAAGGCTAGGTAATCATGTGCATCTTATGTAGGGACCTAGTCCTAACACCATGTGAAGGATCTCCTATTATTAATTCTTAGGGTGAGATATAACATACCTCCAGTCCCTTGGTAGATCGGTGTGATCCTTACTTACCGTTTCTTCTCCATCTTGAGTGTCTTGTCTTGAATGCCAAGTCATCCATTCCTTTTTGCAATGTACTGCATCATTGTCTATGCACTCTTCTTGTTTAGAAGGTGTAGGGTTAGTTTCAATAAATACACATGAATTGACTCTTCAACAGTAAGAGTTCCTTTATTAAAAACCCTATATGCTTTGTTGTGTAATGAATAATCTAGAAAAATTGCATCATCAGCTTTAGAATCAAATTTTCCTAAATTATCTTTCCATTGTTATGCACAAAGCATTTGCAACCAAACACATGAAAATAACTAATATTGGGTTTTCTATCATTCCAAAGCTCATAGGGGTTTTCTTTAAGATAGGATGGATCAAAACGCGGTTTAAAATATAACATGCAGTGTTCACCGCTTCTGCCCAAAAGTACTTTGGAAGATTGCCTTCACACAACATTGTACGAACATTTCTTCAATGTTGATTTTTCTCTCTACAATACCATTTTGTTGAGGTGTTCTAGGAGCAGAGAAGTTATGATCAATGCCAAAATCAGTACAATAATCTTCAAAAAATGATTTTCAAATTCAATTCCATGATCACTTCTAATTGAAATCAAAGATAAGTTCTTTTGATTTGAAAACTTTTTATGAAATTTTCTGAAAACATGAAAAGTTTCATCTTTGAAGCAATAAATAAAATCCAAGTAAATCTCAAAAATCATCTACTATCACAAGAGCATATTTCATACCCATAGACTTGTGGTCCTAGTAGGTCCGAAAAGATCCATGTGAAGTAGTTCAAGTGGTCTTGTTGTAGAAACTATATTCTTTGATTTAAAACTCCCCCTAGTTTGTTTACCCATTTGGCATGCATCACAAACATGATTTAAATCAACTTTAAACTTAGGCATGCCTCTAACAAGATCTTTAGAAATTAATTTGGCAATAGTATGCATGCTAGCATGACCTAATCGTCTATGCCATAGTAAACCCGACTCTTTGGTCTTAGCATTCATTGCAACTAGACTAGGGCTACTTGACATGGCAAGATCATTAAGATCTACCGCATAGATATTCCCGAGTCTATGTCTAATAAACTTATTGCTAGAATCTAAAGAGTTAGTTACTATACACATAGAAGATTCAAAGACAACCTTGAAGCCTTTATCACACAATTGACTTATACTTAAGAGATTATGCTTCAATTTGTCTACTAGCAAAACATTTTCAATAAAGGTGAAGGGAGTTATTTTGATCTTACCAATACCGATTATTCTCCCTTTGCCATTGTCTCCAAAGGTGACCAAGCCTCCTTCTTTCATTTCAAGGGTGATAAATTGGTCCTTGTCACCCGTTATATGTCTTGAACAGCCACTGTCTAAGTACCACCTTTTCTTCAATTTTTGGGCTGCAAGACATTCCTGCAAAATAGTCAATGAATTCTTTTAGGTACCCAAGCTACCTTGGGTCCTTGCAGGTTAGTAGAGATGGTTCCTTTGGGAACCCAAATCTTTCTTACTTTCTTAAGGACATTTCTAGAATTATTATATTCAAAAGCTTTATGTCCTATTCTTTTACAAACATAGCATACAACTTTAGAATTTGAAGTTCTAACAGTTGATGCACTTGATGCAGATTTTGAACTTTTTGATATGTATGCATTTTTGCTCAAATTCTTAGGAACATATAATAAAGACTTTGAAGTAGAAAAATTTTTGGTATGGCTGAAACTTTTTGAGATAAAATATTTTGAACAGGTGTTTTGGATTTCACAAAAGTAGTTGCTGAAATTCCATTCATAAAAGAAGTTTTAAAGCAATTCTAGCTTTATTTCCTGAAATTCATTGTTCTTTTAAAATTAACTCAAGCTTATTTGAAGATAAAGTGAGTTTTCAACTAAAGGCTTGAGTTTTGTAACCTCCTTTTTCAAATCAGTGTTTTCAGTAAGTAAATCATTGTTTTCTTTTCACATGAAAGATTTTCATTTTTCAGCTTTTCAAATTTTTAGAAAAGTCATGCAGTTCTTTTTGTAATAAAATGAACTTTTCTGAAATTTTATCTTTTGTTTGAGTAAAGAATCATTCATATTTTTCAATGATTTTATCTTTACTCCAGCTTTCTTAAATTCAGAAAGTAATTCATGAAAAGCAAAATTTAATTCATCGAAAGTAAATTCAATGCAATTGTTAGGGGATGTTACCTCATCTTCGAGACCTATTAAGCATAGATTTGCAGTCTTGGTGGTCTCTTCTTCTTCGATGAAGATGAGTCTTCACTATCGAATCATGTGGCAACCATGGCTTTCTTTTCTTCTTCTGTGAAGGATTTCTTTAACAGTGGATAGTCTGGACATATGTGCCCCGGCTTCTTGCATTCGTAGCATGTGTGGACTACCTCTTTATCTTTCTCTCTGTCCTTTTCCTTTCCATAATCCTTCCTATGAAATTTCCAGTTGTACCTTCTTTCTTTCTTTCCATAAATTTTCTGAATCTCCTCACAACCATAGCGATGTCATCGTCTTCTAGGTCGTCATTGGAGGAGGTGCTTTCTTCTTCAGATTCTTCATCATCCCTCTTTGATTCGAAGCAGCTTTGAAGGCTATTGTCTTCTTTTTCTTTTGTTCATCTTCCATTCTATGCTACATTCTCAGCTCGTGGGTGATGAGTGATCTCAACAGTTTTCCAGCAGCAATGTGTTTAGGTCTTTGGCTTCTGGATTGCAGTTACTTTGGGATCCCATTTCGGGCAAAGAATGAAGGATCTTCTGAACTAGATCTGCATTAGAGTATACCCTGCCAAGACTCTTTAAACCATTAATAATATCTGTAAATCTAGAGAACATGGCAGAAATTGTTTCAGAAGGTTCCATTTAAAAAATTCATAATTATGAACTAAAAGATTTATCTTAGAGGTTTTCACTTGGGAAGTTCCCTCATGGGTCACTTTGAGTTTATCCCAGATTTCCTTTGCTGAAGAGTAAGTGGAAATTCGGTTGAACTTGTTAAAATCCAAAGCACAATATAATAAATTATTACTTTGGCGTTCAATTCCCCCATCTTCATATCATGATCATCCCAGTCCTCTTCAAGTTTAGAGATGTCCACGCCATCAACTTTAATTGTGGGAATGTGTGGCCCTTTCAAAATGACCTTTCATAATTGAAAATCTATAGCTTGTATGTAAAACTTCATTCGTGCTTTCCAATATGAATAATTAGTGCCTGTGAATAGTGGAGGTCTATTTGTTGACTGGCCTTCGGCCAAGGATGTACTCATGGGATGAGCCATTAATCTTTACTAAGTAATCAGAGACACTGCTCTGATACCAGCTATTGCCCAGGTGGCTTTTCCCAAGAGGGGGGTGAATTGGAAATTACAAAATTTTTGCAAGTATGTGCACAAGTAATTCCTTTTAGTGGTTGGGTGCTGTGTCAATCAGAGATTATATGCAGAAGCTGAAAGGTAAATCAAACACAATACAAACAAGGCAGGTTTATAGTGGTTCGAAGTAACCCAGCTTCTACGTCCACTACCTAAGTTCACCACTCGAGATTTCCACTATATCCCCCAAACCAGAATACATCGGATTGTTTTACAAGCTCACAATGCCAAACTCTACTTTGGTTTTTGAACCGGGCTCACCAAAGAAACCCACACTAGATTTTACAGGCTCACGTAGAACCTCTACACTTTGTTTTTGAAAAAGGCTCACCAAAGAAACCTATTTGGTTTTTACAACTGGGCTCACAATAACCCAAATATTCTAAGAATATAATAAAGAGCAACAAAAATGACAAACTCTATTGTCGGGTGGTTGCCAAGATAGCTTGAGTGAAGCTCTATTGATGCTCTTCAATGCACTTCAATGGCTTCCTTGCTTTCTTCAAAAGGTGCTTCAAGCTTCTGGTAAGAGTTGGTGAAGGCTGAAGGCTAACTTCAAAGCTCAAGTGCTCTCACTTCTAACTTCAAAAAGTGTTCAATAAATGTCCATTAACTCATTAGTCTCTCCAAAGATGTTCTCATACCTATTTATAGAGACTTCAACTGCCTTCCCTTGATTTTGAATGTGTAGACCGTTGGGAGGTAACAGGTTACCGTTGGAGCACTTTTGGAATTCAGAAACTAAAAACTGGAACTAACCGTTGGAGGTGACCCCGTCATTTCAGTCGGCTCGAACAATCTTCGAGTCGGCTCGGATCAAGTTCGGGTCGACTGAGCTGAATGCCAGTCAGCTAGCTTCCACAGTTGAGAAAATGTGTCACTCTGTTCGAGTCGGCTAGACTGAATTTTAGTTGGCTCAGATCTCAGAGGCTCTCAAAGTAATCTCAACCAAGTTCTGGATGAGTCGATTGGGCTGAATTCCAGTCAGCTCGGATATCTGAGAATCTCAGAACACTTTCAACTAAGTTCTGGAGGAGTCAGCTGGATGCCGGAGAACTTCTTTCCTATGCCAGTGCCAGAGTCGGCTGGTTCCTCCATCCAGTCGGCTTGAGATTTGTTCTTCAGCCAGATCAAACTCAATCTTCCAGAACACTTGTCCCAAGCTTTGAAGACTTCTTCAAGGTCTTCTTACAATAAATTCAAGAAAAAAGAAATTGAAGCTTGAAAACTACTAGAAGTTACCCTTTAACTTGATTTAAGTAGGAAATTTTTGTAGGATTCTTCTTTACAAGATTCTAAACACTTTACAACTCAACACAAAGCAATAAAGATTGTAGGATTTAGAAAGTATGTCAAAGTAGTTGTCCTACAAAAACTTGTCAATCATTTGAAGAGTTGTTAGATAACCAAATGTATGCTCCAATATTTGTTATCATCAAAATCACTTTAGGGGTCAACAAGAACCTCTCAAGGGTATGTCCCATACTGTGCTCAGAATCTCTATAGCCACCGAGACATCTCTACATCGCACCTGAGCTACCCATCCATCACTACCTCGGGCTAATGAACCATAGAACTCTCGAATCAAACCGGGTAAAATATCTCTATCAAAGAACAAAATGGCACCAAGCCTGCATCTCTGAGCTACTAGCCTATCCTAATCTACTACTGATAAATGAACTTGAAGTCCATGTGACATCTTTCGATGATGGTCTTTGATCCTATCCTATCTGACTGCACAGGAAAGAAAGGTCTAGTAGTGACATCGAGTGCTTCTGTTGCTCTGGCTTCATGCCTAGCCTTCATTCTTCTTTCTTCTTCTTGATTGGCTGGTCTTGGATGCCGGACAACTTGCTTCCTAGGGCCCATTCCAAAGATACAAGATTGGATTGAAAGGTGGGAAGAAACCCAAGGCTTATACGATTCAAAATCAAAATGAAGGGAGAAGAATGGTAGAAATCGAAGCTAAAACTATCCAAAATAAAAATTGAGAATGTTGGAGGTCCGATTTGGAGGGAAGGAGTTGGAGGAACAATATAAAAGATGAGTCAGCTCGATTTGGAAGGAAAAAGATGAAGAAAATACTTCATTTTCTTGTTTTTATTTTGTCCTATCACCGTTCAAGTGTCGACTCACGACACAGAGTCAAGTGTCGACACTTCCAAGTGTCGACACTTCGACTTAAAACCGAAAAAAAAAAAAGGAAATGAAGCTTTGATCAAAGTGAATAGAATTTCAATAGAACTCAAGGAAATTAAACATTGTTGATAGCAAATTGATCATTCAAGAGTCAATGAATATGAAGAGAGAGAAATTTTCAATCAAAAGGGTTGATGACCCCAAGTTCTCTTCTAATCATACTGAATTAATCTTCTTAGAGATGCTTAGTCAAAATATTAGCTAATTGCATTTCAGTGAAAACAAATTCAAGCAAAATATCATTATTTTCAACATGATTTCTAATGAAATGATGCCTAATTTCAATATGTTTACTTCTAGAGTGCTGAACAGGATTTTTAGTTAAGCATATTGCACAGTATTATCACATTTTATGGATGTCTTAGTTAGTTTGATTCCAAAATCTTCAAATTGTTGTTTAATCCATAAGATTGAGCACAACAACTTCTCACTACAATATACATAGCCTTAGTTGTGGATAGTGCAAACGAAGTTTGTTTTTTGCTAAACTAAGAGATTAAGGTAACTCCAAGAAATTGGTAAGTTCCACTAGTACTTTTCAATCAAATTTATACCCAGCAAAATCAGCATCAGAAAATCCAATTAAGTCAATAGAAGAATCTCTAGAATACCATAACCAATATCAATTGTACCAAACAGTATCTAAATATGCACTTAATAGCCAACCAATGAGACTCTTTAGGATCAGACTGATATCTAGTAATATATATATAAACATTATATCTGGTATACTAGCAATCAAATATAATAAAAAGCTAATCATACCTTTATATAATTTTTGATCGATAGATTTACCATGTTCATCTTTATCAAGTTTACAAGAGGGGCTCATAGGTGTACCTATTGACTTGGTAGTCTCCATCCCAAACTTCTTTAACATTTCTCTTGTATACTTAGCTTGGTTGATGAATATCTCATTCTTTATTTACTTGACTTGGAGTCTGAGGAAGAAATTGAGTTATCCAATCATGCTCATTTCGAACTCTCGCTGCATAAGCTTGGAAAACTCTTGACAAAGAATCTCATTAGTAGCATCGAATATAATATCATCAATATAAATTTATACTTTTAATAAATCATCATTTTTCTTCTTTAAAATTAAGTTATGTCAACATGGCCTCTAGAGAAATCATTTTCAATCAAAAATTGCTGAGTCTTTCATACATTACTCGGGGTACTTGCTTTAAACCATAAAGTGCTTTGTACAATTTAAAAACATGATCAGGATATGCATTATTTTCAAAACCAGGTGGTTGTTAACAAATACTTCTTCTGCTATATGACCATTCAGAAAAGCACTTTTAACATCTATTTGAAAGAGTTTGAAGTTCATAAAATAAGCAAATGCTAATAGTAGTCTAATTGCCTCAAGTCTAGCAACAGGAGCAAAGGTTTCATCAAAATTATTCCTTCCTCCTGATTGTAAACTTTGGCAACTAACCTAACTTTATTTCTAGTTTCAATTCCATTTTCATCCAATTTATTCCTAAATACCCATTTTGTGCCAATAATAGAAATGTTAGATGGTCTTTCTATTAATGTCCAAACATTATTTCTTTCAAACTGAATTAGTTCATCTTGCATAGCATTTATCTAGTTAGGATCTTTTTCAGCATCTTTAAAACATTTTGGATGAATTTGAGAAATAAAAGCAAAATAATCACATTCATTTCTAATTAAAGATCGAGTTCTTATCCCTTTTGATGGATCACCTAGGATTAACTCAGGATATCCATGAGCATACCTCCACTCCTTAGGTAGATCTTGATGCTTTGGTGTGGATTATATGGCTTCTTCTCTTTCATATTTATCTTGATCTTCTTCACTTTGTTGAGAGGGTGATCATCCAATGTTAGCTTCTTCAGCTTTTCAGCACCTGCATATGCATAAGATATATCCTCTTTTTTTGAGAATTTGTTAGTAGACTCTTCAAAAACTATATATACAGACTCCTCTACAACTAGGGTTCTTTTGTAAAAATTTTGTATGCCCTACTTAATGTAGAATATCCTAGAAAGATACCTTCATCAGACCTGGCATCAAATTTTCCAATATTATCTTTACCATTATTCAAAATGAAACATTGACAACCAAAAACTCAAAAATATTTAAAGTTGGTTTTCATTGATTCCAAAATTCATAAGGAGTTTTCTTTAAAATAAGATGAATTAAAACATGATTCAAAACATAACAAGCAGTATTAATTGCTTGGGCCAAAAATATCTGGGCAAATCATTTTCACAAAGCATAATGCGTGCCATTTCTTCCAAAGTATGATTTTTTCTTTCTACTACCCTATTATGTTGAGGTGTCCTAGGTGCAGAAAAATTATATTCAGTATTTTTTTCATTGAAAAAAATTTTAAAATCTTGATTTTCAAATTCAGAACCATGATCACTACGTATGCAAATAACTGAAGTACCTTTTTTATTGAATACCTTTCGGTAAAACTTTGTGAATACAAAAAATGATTCATCTTTATGAGTGAGAAAGAAAATTCAAGTAAACTTGAAAAGTCATCCTTATAACTAATCCATATCTCTTACCTCCTAGACTAGATATTCTAGTTGGTCCAAAGAGATCTATATGGAGTAGTTCTAATGGCCTACGAGTAGTAACAAAGCCTTTAGATTTGAAAATGTTTTTACTTATTTTCTAAGTTGGCAAGCTTCACAAACTCTATCTTTTTCAAAACTAAGTTTTGGCAAATCACTTATTAAATCCTTTTTGCAAAGTTTTGAGAGTAAAACATGCTAGCATGTCCTAGTCTACGATGCCAAAGCCAAGTACTCTCATTATAGTAGAATTCATTGTAACTAGGCATTCTCCATTAGGCAAGATAGATTGTCCAATCCACTAGATAAATATTACCATGCCTTTTTTCAATGAATTTTACTCCAATTTTATCAGGACTAGCAAACATGCAATAGGATGATTTGAAAATAACTTGAAAATCTTTGTCATAAAATTGGCTAATACTTAAAAGATTATGCTTTAAACCTTCAACTAAAAGAACATTATTAATGCAAGTAGAAGGGGAGATATGAACCTTACCAATACCAATGATTTTTTTTTACCATTGTCACCAAAGGTTACACTCCCTCCATTTATTGCCTCAAGAGAGGTGAATTGCTTCACATCTCTTGTCATGTATCTTGAACAACCACTATCAAGATACCATAGCCTTTTATTTTCTTGGTTGCAAGACACACCTGTAAAACAAATCAAATTTGTTTTTAGGTACCCAAGCCAACTTGGCTCCTTTAGGGTTAGTACTTAAATTGGTTCCTTTTGGAATCCAAATATTTCCAAAATTATTGATTTTTCTCAAATTATATTGAAAAAGCTTTATGACCTGGTTTTTGCATGAAAAACATATAATACTTGATGATGCAGGTACAAAGAAATTTTAAAATACCTTTGTTATTTTTGAGGTTTATATCCTAATCCTACTTTATTAAAAAAGCTCTTTGATTATTTAAAAGAATATCTAGTTTTTTAAAACTATAAGTAAACTTTTCAACAAAGGATTTTATTTTATCAAGTTCATTTTTATAGTTGTTGTTTTCTATCTCTAGATCTTTGTTTTTCTTAAAAGATCACCATTTGAAACAATAGCTTAGGTCTTTTTAAAACTTCATTTTCCATTGTTAAATTGTTGTATCTTTTCTAAAACATCAAGTTACTTTTCAATTACTGGCTTCATTTAAAAGAGAATTGTTTTCATGTGAAAAACTATTTGCATGCTTTTTCAATTTTGATTTTAGATAAAATCAATTTATAATCATGCATCAATTCATCAAAAGTAAAATCTGCTTTGGAGTCAGAAATTACTTCTTCTGTTCTTCTGTTGTGCCATGAGACATAGATTGAGAACTTTAGTTTGTTTTCATCTGAGTTGGAGTCCTCGCTGACACTCAGGTTGCCATCATAGCTTTCTTTTCTAAGCTTCTTTCTTATTTCTTTAGGAGATGATAGTCAAACTTGTAGTGTCGGGCTTCTTTCATTCAAAGCATGTTGGTATTTCTTTCTCCTTTTCTTTTCTTTCTCCTTTTCTTTTCCCTTCTTTACTTATTTGGAACCTTTTCTTGTAAGGGAACTTTTTTCTTTTCATAAATCTTCTAAACTTCCTTGCTATAAGAGCTTCCTCACTCTCATCCTCTTCTTCTTCTAATTCTTTATTTGAGATTCTTCTTAAATTGTAGATTTGAATGCTATCCCCTTTTTCTTTTTGTCCAAGTCCATAGATTTTTGCTTTAGATTTAGCTCATAAGTCATGAACGATCCCACTAGTTGCTCCAAGGGTAGTTGTTGCCCAGTAAGCAACCCAAGAGGGGGGGTGAATTGGATATCTAAAAATTATATGGCAAGCTATTAACTTAACAAAACTTGATACTAAGCAAAGCAATCCAATTTAACAAATATATAAGCAAGGTACTATGATTCAAATGCAATGCTCTAAACTATAAGTGCAGCGAAAATTAAGAGCAATAAATAAAGAGCAAAGTGAGAGAGATCAAGCAATCACAAATACCAAGAACTATAGTGGTTCGGTGCTATACAATGCACCTACATCCACTCTCCAAGATCCCTTTGGGAAATTACTATAATCACGCGATTATAGCAGATTAGTTTTCCGGGCTGACTAATCAAAACCCGACTTATTTTCACAAGGCTCACAAGTCACAACCTCACTTGATTTTACGGGCTAACTAAGAACCTAATTGGTTTTCACAAGGCTAACCTACAACCTCCCTTGGTTTTCTAGGCTAACCAAGAACCTTAGTGGTTTTGCGGGCTAACCACCAACCTAATTGGTTTTTCAAGGCTTACAAATAACCTCACTTGGTTTTACAATAGGCTAACCAAGAACCCTTACAAGAAATAAGGTTTAGAAATAAAGAACCAATGTAAGCTTTCAATAACAAAGCGAATATCTCGATGTAGCTCGATGTAGAGTTGCTTTGCACTTGTTGAAGCCTTTTGAATGCCCAAGTATGGATGATCTTCAATGCTCTTCAATGCTTCGAGGCTTCCTTTAGCTTGAAGGTGGTTGAAACTTGAAGGAATAGGAGTTAAAGCTCACTTCTCTTCTCTTTTCTCAAAGCTCTTTAATGTTCTTCAATAATCTTTTTTTGATTTGACTTTGGAGCATATAAATACCCTCCCAAGGCTTCAAAACCAATTTCTAGTCATTACACTTGAAAAACTAGTCGTTGGGGGCATTTTGGATGAGTTCTGCATTTGAAAAAACTAGCCGTTACTGTTGCCAGAACTCCATGTATCGACACTTCCTCAGTTGAGTCTACACATAAGGTCGACACATGTTCTCTTGAGTCGACACTTAGTTAAAAAAGCTCCAATCATATTTTCTGGAAATCTCAGATGTGTTGACACCTCTCAGTTGAGTCGACACCTTGAGTCGACACCTTGCTTCCATGTATCGACACTTCAGCGTTCCTTCACTTCTGCAAGTTCTGTGGCTTGAATGTCTCAGGCGATATGTTGATCCATGTGTCGACACTTGAGTCAACACCTCAGGTCCATGTGTCGACACTTCATCTGTGCCATTTGAAACATTGCTTCATACCGGCCTGAGTCGATACTTCTTCTTCATGTGTCGACACTTCATGTCATGTGTCGATACTTTGAGTCGACATTTCTTTGAAAAATATACAAAAACTGCTGAACTTGAGCTGGAACAAGTTTCCACTTGACTTAGCCATCTATTCAACCATTTCTTAAGTGTCAAAGTCTTCTTTTTGAGCAAGCTTTTCATTCAACTTGGCTTCTTCAAAATAATTAGGCTTCATCAAATTTTATAAGCACCTTTTCAATAAAAACACACTCCAAGCAAATCATTAATCCTCAACTTATACTTAACTGTTTTGCTTATCATCAAAATCAATTAGTGGAGTCAGCAATCTCTCCCTTTTTGATGATGACAAAATCCTTAAGTATAAATTGCTTTAAAATAAAGCTTTTAAGAGAATTAATCAAGGTGCATAAAATTGCATGCATTAAGAATATCAACATTACTTGCATATTGATATGATAATTAGAATACAAGTAATAGTGCCAGAGCTTGTTATAAAGATAGAGAGTATCAGAGTTTTGATATCCATTTGAATGCATAGAAAATATGTATCATGATACTCTACAAGAAAATTTCAGCAAACAACAAAGCTCCCCTGAATCAATGATTCATAACAAAATTTGTAAGAATCTTTTCAAATATTGAAAGAGGGGTTTTAGGATAAATTTCATTTTGAAAGGATTTCCAAATGAAAATAAAGTAAAGCTCCCCCTTTCTCAAGAAATTTTGTACATGATTTTCAATTTAGGTTTTTTAAAAAATACTACTTGCATATCACAAATATAGATCAAAACTACTTCTCCTTAATGTTTGAGAAGAATACACATTTATACTTAACTCTCACTAAATTACTCCTCCTTTTGTTATCATTAAAAAGGTAGGAAAACAAATAAATTGAGTAGAAAAGATATAGCATTGGGTTAATAAATTCATTTTCGAAATTACTCTCCCCTTTCATTTTTGTAAGAAATTCATTCAATGAAGAGTGAGGACATTGAAGCATAAAAGCAATTCAATATATAACATTCATTTTCATCAAAGACATAGAGATGAGGAACAACAAAGATTTTTTATATAAATTAAAAGTTGTATAACAGATACATAACAAAGATAAAATACATAGAAGCATAGAAAGTAAACTATCTAGAAGTATGTAAAAAAATCCTAATCCTCATCCATGGAATCATCAGAAGATGAACCGATCTCAATCGGTCCTATATCAGTGAAGGAGCAAACTCTTGACCATCTCGATCGAAGATCTCTAAGTCTGGTCCTGGTCGACTGGGGAGGGGTGCATGACCATGTCCTTTGCGACGGGTATATGTCCGACCTCTGGCTGGACATTAGAGGTAGATACAATATCCTCCGCAGGAATAGAAGTGATCAGAATAACACTCTTAGCCACCACTGGAAGAGGTGTGCGATCCAATGAAGGTCCAGAGTCGAGATGCTGAAAGCTAGGTGTATAAAACCCAAGCTCTCGAATCAACAATGACGTATGAAGGGTAGGAGTATCAGTAATCGGTGTGTCAAAGATAGGGATAACAGCTGATGATACAACAGGCGTATCAAGAACAGAAGTATCAGTTGTAGAATGTATCGATGTATCAACAGTGGGGGTCTCAATGATTGGTGTATGTACAAATGATGTATCAATATCAGGGGAATCAATATCAGGTGTATCAATAACTGGAGTAAGGATAGGAATGGGAACAGGTGTGCGATCATTCGATCTAGAAGGAGAAGATGGAATAGAAATCTGGACAGGTGGACAAGATGGGTCAACAACAGGGCTCGTAGGAAAGTCATCCATCACCTCCACAACTGGCTCTGATGTAAGATCAGCAATGTCAAATCTATCTGAGTCAGTCTCCTCGTCTCCATCATCATCTCCAATAACCGTGTCACCAACAATATCATCTCCAATAGTAGTATCAACACTAGTATCAATGTCTACAATATCATCAGCTGGTGTGGGAGAAGGTACATGAGCAGGTGCAGGAGCAGTGTCAGCAGCTGGAGCACTCACTGAAGATCTAGACAGTGCAGAAAGAATATTCGAAATGCCATGACTAAGTCCAATATGAATCTCTCTCGTCTCAGCTATAAATACGTCAAGACACTGCCTCATAATGAATACGTCAATCTCTATGCATCTGACTCTGTCCTTTAAACTATTTGAAATGCTAGGAGTCTTCGTCTGTGCTAGCTGAGGCTGTGTAGATGTAAAAGGATTAGACTGAGGAGCAACTACTGGCTGTGCTACCATCTCAGGCTAAGTCTCGCTAGGTCTTGCCTCACCGGGAGAATCTGCTCCTCCTCTGCGCATCGTCATCATCAGATCGATCCTCGGCCTGACCTGATATCCTCTGTGTCCACTGGCCTTGGAATAAGTGATAGCCCATCCGATGCAATGACCTGATGTCATACACATCGGTGTGAAGCAATGTATGATAAGGCTCATCTTGAAAGCTGACTCCATTCTCCCAAAATAATACTGTCAATCCCATGCCATAAGGTAAGCAGAGCTTCTGGCTAGTCGATGCCTCTATAATCTGATGTACCATCAGTATAGGAATGCATACTGGCATGCGCTGAACTAGTGAGACCATCACGAGTAGCTCCTGCTCTGTGATATAGTCGAAACATCCAGTCTTCGATAGAAGAATCCAGCAATGATATGGTACAGAAGTCTCATCTCTGCAGATAAGCTGGATGCTGGTATAGTGGCTCCCTCTGGTAGAATGTCGTACTCATAAATACATTGAAGACCACTGACTCGATCCATCAGACTATCAACAATAGATCCCGTCATCGGTATATCCCATACTCTGCTCAGAATCTCTGAAGAAATGGAGATATCCCTTCCTCTAACATGTGCTATCCATCCATCAGACCCACGGGTGAGTGATCCGTAGAACTCTCTCATCAGCCTGGGGTAATACCTCTCACTAAGTGAACAAAAAGTGATCAGACCAGCCTATCGAATCCAATCTCCTATCCGAAAGTGCTGCTGGTCCATAAATGAAAAATCCACTTGGCGTCCTCCAACCACTGTCTTCGAGCTTATTCGGCTAGATAGAATAAACAAGGGTTGTGCAGGAGGATTCGGAGCTCTAGACTCATGTCGGGCCTTCATCCTTCGCTCTTCTTCTTGGTTTGATTGACGAGGTTGATGAACAACTTGTTTGCGAGGACCCTTTGCTTAGATTCAAAGTTTGGACAAGGTTTTTGGTGGAAAATGGGATTTCTAGGGTTTAGAAATTAAAACCTAGGAAGGAATCCAAAAAAAAAAATGGCTACCAAACTTCCAAATCCAAGAAAACATCGGGCAAAAACAACAAAATAGAGAGATGAACAGTATGGTTACCTTGCAACCTAGTGTCTGCTCGGAGGAGAAAAGATTTGGAGGAAAAAATGATTTGAAAATCCCTTAAATCTTAGTCGCTGTCATTCATGTGTCGGCTCACGCATGTGTCGACACTTCTGGTGTCGACACATAAATGTGTTGACTCAACGACTTAAAACCAAAAAAATTTAAGATTTCACGGATAGATCAAAATCAATTGAAATAACATAAATTTGGAGTCAAATCAACAATGATTGAATATGATTTATCATGATTAAGGTCAAATTGATCTAGTTTGAGTCAAATGTAGGAAAAATTTAATCAAACAGATTGATGATCCCAAGCTCTCTTCTAATTATACAGAATCGATCTTCCAGAAGAGGTTTAGTCAAAATACCAGCTAATTGAAATTCAGTACTAAAATTCAAGCAATACATCATTGTTTTCTACATGATCCCTAATGAAATAATGTCTAATTTTAATGTGCTTACTCCTAGAATGTTAAACAAATTTTTAGTCAAGCAAATAGCACTAGTATTATCACATATAATAGGCGTACTAGCCAACTTGATTCCAAAGTCTTCAAGTTGTTGCTTAATCCACAAGATTTGAGCACAACAGCTTCCTGCTGTAATATACTCAGCCTCAGCTATGGATAGTGCAACTGAAGTTTGTTTCTTGCTAAACCATGAGATTAGGTTAACTCCAAGAAATTGGCAAGTACCACTAGTACTCTTTCTATCCAATTTACAACCAGCAAAATTTGCATCAGAATATCCAATTAATTCAGCAGATGAATTTCTAGAATACCATAAACCAATACTAATAGTACCAAACAGATATCTAATAATGTGCTTAACAGCCATAAGATGTGTTTCTTTAGGTTCAGACTGATATCTAGCACACATGCAAACACTAAACATTATATCTAGTCTACTAGCAGTTAAATACAATAAGGAGCCTATCATACCTCTGTAACTTTTGATCTATAGGTTTACCATGTTCATCTTATCAAGTCTACAAGAGGGGCTCATAGGCATACCTATTGGTTTAGTAGTCTCCATTCCAAACTTCTTGATAATTTCTCTTGTATACTTAGCTTGGTTGATGAAGATACCATCAGTAGTTTGCTTAATTTGGAGTCCGAGAAAGAAATTGAGTTCTCCCATCATGCTCATCTCGAACTCACCCTGCATTAGCTTAGCAAACTCTTGATAAAGAATTTCATTAGTAGCACCGAAAATGATGTCATCAACATATATTTGCACTACTAATAAATCATTTCTTTTCTTTTCAAAAATAGTGTTTTATCAAATTTTCTCTAGAAAATTCATTTTCAATCAAAAATTTACTTAGTCTTTCATACCATGCTCTAGGTGCTTGCTTTAATCCATAAAGTGCTTTGTGTAATTTAAAAACATGATCAGGATGTGCATGATTTTCAAATCCAGGTGGTTGTTCAACAAAAACTTTTTTAGATATAAAACTATTTAAGAAAGCACTCTTAACATCTATTTGAAATAATTTGAAATTCATAAAACAAGAAAATGCTAATAATAGCTTAATTGCTTCAAGTCTAGCAACAAGAGCAAAAGTTTCATCAAAGTCATCCCTTGCTCCTGATTGTAGCCTTTAGCAACTAGCCTAGCTTTATTTCTAATAACAATACCATTTTTATCTAATTTATTCCTAAATATCCATTTAGTGCCAATAACTGAAACATTAGATGGTCTTTCTATAAGTGTCCAAATATTATTTCTATCAAATTGAATTAGTTCTTCTTACATAGCATTGATCCAATTAGAGTCTTTTTCAGCTTCTTCAAAATATTTAGGTTCTACTTGAGATACAAATGCTATATAATCACATTCATTTCTAATAGAAGCTCGAGTTCTTATCCTTTTAGATGGATCATCTAAGATTAATTCCTTAGGATGTCCATGAGCATACCTCTACTCCTTAGGTAGATCTTGATGCTTTGGAGTGCATTTTCTTTCTCATCCTTGTCTTGATCTTCTTCATTTGGTTGAGATTGATCATTCAATGTTAGCTTCTGAAGCTTGTCAGTACCTGCACATTCATCATATGTATCCTCTTTCTTGAGGATTTGTTTGTATATTCTTCAAATACAACATGCACTGACTCTTCTACAACTAAAGTTCGTTTATTAAATACTCTGTATGCCTTGCTTGATGTAGAGTATCTTGAGAAGATACCTTCATCAGACTTGGCATCGAACTTTCCAAGATGATCTTTTCATTGTTCAAAACAAAACATTTGCAGCCAAAAACTCGAAAATATTTCAAAGTTGGTTTTCTTTGGTTCCAAAGTTCATAAGGAGTTTTCTTTAAAATAGGGCAGATTAAAATTCGATTTAAAATATAACAGGCTATATTAATAGCTTTAGCCCAAAAATACCTTGGCAAATCGTTTTCACAAAGCATAGTGCATGCCATTTCTTCCAAAGTATGGTTTTTTCTTTCTATTACACCATTCTGCTGAGATATCCTAGGTGCAGAAAAATTATGTTCTATTCCTTTTTCATTGCAAAAGTTTTCGAAATCTTGATTTTCAAATTCAGTTCTATGATCACTACAGATACAAACAACTGAAACACCTTTCTCGTTTGAAACTTTTCGATAAAACTTTTAAATACTGAAAATGATTCATCTTTTTGTGCTAAAAATAAAACCCAAGTGAATCTTGAAAAATCATCCACAATGACTAATCCATATCTCTTGCCTCCTAGACTTGATATTCTAGTTGGTCCAAAAAGATCCATATGAAGTATTTCAAGTGGCCTACTAGGAGTTACAAATCTTTTGGTTTGAAAGAAGTTTTGACTTGTTTACCAAATTGACATGCTTTACAAATTCTATCTTTTTCAAAACAAAATTAGGTAATCTCTAACTAAATTCTTTTTAGAAAGTTTTGAAATAAGATACATACTAGTATGCCCTAATCTTTTATGCCATAGTCAACTAGTCTCTTTGTTAGTAGAATTCATTGCAACAAGGCATTCACCATTAGGAAATAATAGATCATCTAGGTCTACCAAATAGATATTTCCATGCCTTTTCCAATGAATTGTACTCCATTTATATCCGTACTAGTAATCATGCAATATGATGATTTAAAAACTACTTGAAAGTCTTTATCGCAAAACTGACTGATGTTTAAAAGATTATGCTTTAAACCATCTACTAAAAGTACATTATTAATACTACTAGAAGGAGTTATGTGAACCTTACCAATACCAATGATTTTTCCTTTACTATTATCACCGAAGGTCACACTCCCTCCATTCAAAGCTTCAAGAGAAGTGAATTGCTTCACATCTCCAGTCATGTGTCTTGAGCAACCACTGAAAGGGATATGCCCTATAAGCCAATCAATATTGTATCTCCCAAATCAATGTAATTGACAATATTCTAAAAGGCATTATTTTTGTCATACGCTGTGTATTTATGATGAACCCCATAGATTAGGGCTATGATTTTAGGATTATGATGAGATCATACCAGTGAGACCTAAAGTGTTAAAACCTTAATCTAAAATACTCCTAGTCAAAGGAACCCTGAGTAGGAGATCAGGGTTTTTCCGGTAAGACTAGCACATCCCATGTATACTGGAAAGGGCGACTGCTCTCACAGTCACTTGTGTATGACACAAATACTAGGATGTAGGTGCTCATTAGTGAATGAGTTCACTGATATGATCCAACTTGAGAACATCTAATGGAGTCTTAGCTACATGTCAATAGAAGGTTCTCATAGTGGGAGTGGTACAAGTAATCCTTTGACCTGAGACTGCCATAAGTACCTTATGTACATGAACCCATCCTTTGGTTCAATCCTAATCATGACATTGAGTCATGCACAGGATTGATACTGGGAATGGTGAATTGTATATGAAGGTAATGAGTAGGTCAACAAGGAATCGATCACTCTTAGTAAGAGGAGATTGCATCCAGCTAGTTATCAATCGGATGATGATTCAGGGAATCTTTGATCAAAGTAAAGATATTAGAGATGGTTTCTAATATCAAGATAATTGAATCATCATATAAGATTGAGCTAGAAATAAATATAATATTGGATTTGACATATATCCATATCCATAATTATATTTGGGTGCAGGCTGATCGAAAGATTTAATTGTACGGTAACTTTCTACTGAAGGGTAGTTTTGGTATTTCACCAGAATTCCATATCTTCTGGGTAGACATGACACGTTGCTAGACGTCAATCTTGTCTTGTGGGTTGATCAAATTTAAAGATCACTTATTAGGAAGAGTCCTAATTGATCAAGTCGGGTAAGCTCGATTTGACCTAAATCGATTAGAAAGAGTTCTAATCAAGTTAGGTCAACTTGTACTCAGACCTACTGCCGGCTGGATATGGAACCCAATGGGTCACACACTTAAGAGGATTGATCAAGAGTTTAATTTGTAATTAAATCATCTTTGCAGGATAACACTTTAGCAGGTGTTGCAAACCCTAGCTTCTATTCGAATTGGATTTGAATTAGGGTTCCGAATTGGATCAATTTGGGTTCTAATTACCTAATTAGACCCTAATTAAAATATATAGGACTTTGGGCTAACCCATGGCTAAGACTACATCTTAATTAACACCCAAGCCCATCCATATAGGCCGCCCAAATTTTTGTGTGCGTGGATAAGAGGAAAGACTCCACGCGCGCATGGACTCTTCATGCGCGTGTGAAGTCTTCTTATTTCACTACAATTTTTACATGTTGGCCGATTATTCCCTATTAGCGCATCTCCTAATGACCATTAGATGGTCATCTAACGATTTTGGGGATTTTGAGAAAGAAAGAAGGAGCTAACTCTTCCCGGTTGCGCGATATAACGTCTCTTCGGAGACCGAAACATCGCGACTTCCTTCTTCTTAAAACTTCATGACTTTTCTTTTAGGAAGAGCTATGAGTTTGAATCTGAAGGGCCGTGAGAAGGAAGGAGAGGGCATGAGAAATGTGGAAAGCCGGGAGAAATAGTTTACGAAGAGTTGTGTTCTTTTGAAAAGACATTTTTTGTAGTCTATTTAAGGAACAGAGGCTTCGGGTGTTTTTCTGATGTACGACAGAAGTTTTTTTTTTATTTTTCCTTTCCAGGAGACTGATTCCTCCTTAGCTTGTTTAGGACACAAGAGTTTCCTTTTACAGAGTTCTCTTCTCCGTTGAAACTCAAGTCTAAAACAAGAGATAGGAAGAATCTCTCGAACGGTAAAAGAAAAGAATATATACTCTGTTTTATTTCCTTTTACATTAAGACATTAGTGTCTTAAATCCTCCTCCTCCTTCAAGACAAGAGTGTATTCTTAGGACAAGGTCTTAAGAAAGGGAGAGGAAGAAGAAAGAAAGGAAGTATGAAGTCCCTGCCGTGGAGTTTTTCAGCCATAGTCCTCTTGAGTTCTAGGAGAAGAATTCAAGTGAAGGAACTTTTGAAGAAGCAAGCATCTTGATAAATTTTCTTGTGGATCACCATTGGAGGGTGGACATTTGGATGCCTGGTGAATTCAAAAGGGGCATTCAACATCAAGTTTTGATTCTACATCAAAATGGATTTAGGGATAACAGGTTGGTGCCCTAATTCTAATAGTATAGGTTTGCATGTTTCTCATATGTTTTAATCCTGAATAAGGAGATCCTGGCTAAGGTTTTGGTATAAATTTCATCATTTTTGAAATTATCTTTTCACTGTGGTGCACTGGAATCCTTTCAGTGGTATCAGAGCAACCCTTATTACAGTTAAAACATATGGAAATTACTTATATGTGTTTTTGTTGTAGTGTCGCATGTTAGGGTTTTAAACCCTTGAATGCTGATACACTTAGCACATTTATGTGATGCATGTATGTTTGATAATTTATGTTTGATGTGTGTCACTAATTAGGGTTTTTCACTCAAACCCTAATTATTATAGAGCTATGTTTAGTTTTGAAGTCATCATACTGAAATAAGGTTGCCCTGGCATAATGGTGGATCCATTATGTGGTAAATGGTTGTCCTAGTATGATGACACACTTAGCACATATTTTCTTATTTATAAGAATGATATGTTGTGATAAATTTTATAAGGATGTGCTGGCAATTTTAAATCCCTCTCTTATAAATTATATTAAGTCTTAGTATATTTAACTGATAAGAATCACCAGTCATGATGAACAATTGATCATTTCGGTGTCTAGAAAGGTGGTTTTGGGAAGGTAAAGAGAATTGTGGTTTTTAATTGGTTCCGTTGACTGACCTGGCCAATTTTTATTGGTGTCTAGGAAAGCAATGGGGGGACTCCCACATCTCTTCCACTTGCCTGGCCGATTTGATTAAATTTAAATCTTGACTAAAATGCTTAGTGTTAAAAAATACTATATATATTGGCCTTCCTTCATGCTGGATCGTTATTGCGTTATGAACCACATTAGGTTGTTGTGTTATCTGCAAGACCTAATATGGTGATTGACATAATACTAGTCTAGTGCATAGAGATGCTTACAGCATATTCAGTATAATGCTTTGTTGTGTTATCTGCAAGGGCATTATATTTAAGTATTGACTGTAAAGAAATGAAAGGGTCTTGACTTAACTAGAACATTATGGTTTGTTGTGTCTTCTGCAAGACTAATAATGTTCTAGAGGCCAAGTTACTTCTTGAGAATTATATGAGATATAATTGGAAGAGTTTCCTACCTTTAAGCTTATAAAAGATTTGTTGTGTTTTCTGCAAGATCTTTTATAAGTTATTAGGATCTCAATCTCACTAAAAAAACCTATCAGGGTTTTTCTCGATTATCATAGTGGGGCTATGTTTTATAAAAATAGTGGGAAACATAATTAAATTAAAGACCTAATTTAATTATGTATGTCATTTCATGATTGTTTGCTTATGTATTGTTCTTTGTTAAATGTAGATAAATGGCATCTTCATTATCACTACGAAGTATCTTAGATACCAACAAACTGACTGGTCCAAACTATGTGGACTGGTTGAAAAATTTAAAGATTTTGCTGAGTTCATAAAAACTTTCTTATATTCTTGATACCCCTAGTCTTAATACACTAGGGGACGATGCCACACAGGAAGATATGGCCACATACAAAATGTGGCAGAATGACTCCCTCACTGTCAAGTGTATCATACTAGCCTCTATGACCAATGAGTTAGAGATAGCATGAAAGCATGGATACTCAATCCATAATGCTCAATTTAAAAGAGCTTTATGGAGAACATAGCAGAACTGCTAGATATGAAATATCTAAGCAGTTATTCCATGCTAGGATGACAGAGGGAACATCCGTTCAGGATCATGTTCTGAAAGTAATTGACTTGATCACCAGATTGGGTCAATTAGGTTTTATTATGGATGGGGAGTTGAATCAGGATTTAATCCTGCAATCACTCCCAGAGTCATTTTCTCAGTTTATCTTGAATTATCACATGAACAAACTGAACACTTCCTTGCCTGAGCTGTTAAATATGTTAAAAACAGCGGAGAGCCACATAAAGAAAGAAAAGGCTCCACTTCTTCTTATTGATAAGACCAATAAGAAGAAATCAGGCAAAAAGGATTTTAATAGGAAGCTAAACCCTAAGAGTGGCATCAATAAGAATAAGAAAGGAAAGAAGGCCTCCAAACAGTTGACCTGTTTCTTTTGCCGCAAAGCGGACATTGGAAAAGGAATTGCAAGGCTTACCTTGCAACTGTGAAGCCTGGTGCATCAGATGCGCCAAAAGGTATGTATGAGATACATGCTATATTGACATTAAATTCATCTATTTCAAATACTTGGGTATTGGATATCGCTTGTGGTTACCATATATGCAAATCTTTGCAGGACCTCCACAAGTTAAAGTATTGAAGGAAGGTGACTTCAATCTCTACGGTGCTAGTGGTGATATCATCCAAGCAGAAGCTGTAGGGACCTATATTCTGAAGTTGCCTTCAGGGAAGATCTTGAAGTTAGAAAATTATTATTATATGCCTAAGATTATTAGGAACATTATATCTATTCCCTTGTTATTAAAACAAGGATATGTAATGGATGTAACGAGCACTGGTTGCTCGATAATGTTATCTAATGAATTTGTTTGTTCTTGCATATTTAGCAATGGGCTCTTAACTCTTCCTTCCAATGATAGTGTTTTTCATGTCAACAATAAAAGAAAAATAGAACACTTTAATAATACTTTACTTGGCATCATCGACTTGGTCATGTTAATGAGTCTAAGAAGCAAGTTATACAAGGAGAAATTCCTTGATCCTTATGAATATAAATCATTAGGGACTTGCGAATCATGTCTCATGGGTAAGATGACCAAGACTCCATTTACTGGACATGGAGAAAGGACAACTGAGTTATTAGGACTTATACATACTGATGTATGTGGTCCAATGACAACTCAGGCCAGAGGTGGATACTTATATTTTATCACTTTTACAGATGATTTATCTAGGTTCGGATATGTGTATCTTATGAAACATAAATCTGAAGCCTTTGATAAATTTAAGGAGTATCAAAGTATGGTCGAAAAACAAACCGGGAAAAGTATTAAAGTTCTTCGGTCTGATCGAGGAGGAGAATACTTATCCACGAAGTTTTTAGACTATCTTAAAGTTAATGGAATTCTTTTGAATGGACCCCTCCTTATACACCACAGCTAAATGGTGTAGCTGAAAGGAGGAATCGTACCTTATTAGATATGGTACGATCCATGATGTGCTTCACAAATTTACCCATTTCCTTCTGGGGTCATGCCCTAGAAACTGCTGTTTACATTCTGAACAAAGTACCTTCTAAATCCATTTTTAGTACTCCGTATGAGATTTGGAGTGGAAAGAAACCATATCTTAAATATTTTAAGATATGGGGATGTCCAGCTTATGTTAAAAGAAATTTTGGACATAAGTTGGAAGCTAGAGCGGATAAATGTCTATTTGTAGGATATCCTAGAGAGGGTAGAGGATATCTGTTTTACCATCCTACTGAACAAAAGATTTTTGTCAGCAGGCATGCCATTTTTCTAGAAAAAGAGTTCATTTTAGAAAAAGGCAATGGTAGAACTGTTAAACTTGGAGAAGTACAAGAAACACAGATAGACAATTCTCAACCATTAGAACATATAGCTAGGTCAAAACCAGAACACAAAACTCCTCCCTGTAGGTCTGATAGAGTGCCATGGGCACCTGAGAGGTATGGGTTTATTATTGAAAATAATGAAGCCCAAGTCATTCAAAATGAAGAACCTCTGACCTATACGGAAGCTATCTTGAGTAGTGACTCAGATAGATGGTAAGAAGCCATGGAATCCGAGATAGACTCTATGTATGTCAACCAAGTATGGTCTTTGGTCGATGCACCAGAGGGTGTTAATCCTATTGGGTGCAAATGGGTCTATAAGAAAAAGATTGGGGCTGATGGCCAAGTTGAAACCTATAAAGCCAGATTAGTGGCAAAAGGTTTTAGACAAAAACAGGGAATTGATTGTGATGAAACATTCTCACCTGTAGCCATGCTCAAATCAATTCGATTTTACTTGCTATAGCAGCATACCACGATTATGAGATCTGACAAATGGATGTAAAGACTGCTTTCCTCAATGGTTTCCTTGAGGAAGAAGTCTACATGTCACAACCAGAAGGTTTTATTTCAAAGAATAAACCTAATCAAGTATGCAAGCTAAAGAAATCCATTTATGGATTGAAACAAGCTTCAAGGAGTTGGAACATCCATTTTGATGAAACTATTAAAAGGTTTGGTTTTATCAAAAATGTGGATGAACCCTGTGTTTATAAGAAGACTAGTGAGAGTGCCATGGTCTTCTTGGTTCTGTATGTAGATGACATACTCCTCATTGGGAATGATATCCCAATGTTACAATCAGTCAAGGTTTGGCTATCAAACCAGTTTTCCATGAAAGATTTGGGAGAAGCATCCTATATACTAGGTATTAAGATCTATAGAGATAGGTCTAAGAGGATGCTAGGTTTATCCCAGTCAAGGTACATTGACTTAGTGCTGAAAAGATTCAGCATGGATGGAAGTAAAAGAGGTTATCTTCCTATGAGTCAAGGCATACATCTTTCCAAAAGAATGTCACCTAAGGCACCTGAAGAAAGAAATAGAATGAATTCTATACCTTATGCTTCGGCAATAGGGTCCATAATGTATGCCATGTTATGTACCAGGCCTGATATGGCATATGCTTTAGGCATTGTCAGTAGGTTTCAGGCTGATCCAGGAGAGGATCATTGGAAAGCAGTTTAAAATATTTTTAAGTACCTGAGAAGGACTAAGGATATTTTTCTAGTTTATGGTGGTTCTGATCTTAAACTAGAAGCATATTCTGATTCTAGTTTTCAATCAGACATTGATGATAGCAAATCCATTTCGGGATATGTTTTTACCCTAAATGGTGGAGCAGTGAGTTGGAAGAGTACTAAGCAGCAGACTGTAGCTGACTCAACCACAGAGGCAGAATACATAGCTGTCAGTGAAGCCGCCAAGGAAGTAGTCCAGATGAAGAAGTTCATCATAGAGTTGGGTGTTATTCCTGAGATTGAAAACCCAGGCCACTTTACTGTGATAACACTGGAGCTGTTGCTCAAGCTAAGGAACCAAGAGCTCATCATAAGTCCAAGCACATTCTGAGACACTTCCATCTCGTCCGAGAAATAGTCGAAAGATAAGATGTCTACATAAATAGAGTTGATACAAAGAACAACGTAGCAGACTCGTTCACTAAGGCTCTACCACAACGAGATTTTGATCGCCACCTCGAGGGTATGGGGTTAAGATTTAAAGGCGATTGGCTTTAGTGCAAGTGGGAGATTGAAAGGGATATGCCTATAAGCCAATCAATATTGTATCTCCCAAATCAATGTAATTGACAATATTCTAATAAAGGCATTATTTTTCGTCATATGCTATGTATTATATGATGAACCCCATAGATTAGGGCTATGATTTTAGGGTTATGATGAGATCATACCAGTGAGATCTAAAGTCTTAAAACCTTAATCTAAAATATTCCTAGTCAAAGGAACCCTGAGTAGGGGATCAGGGTTTTTCCGGTAAGACTAGCACATCTCATGTATACTGGAAAGGGTGACTGCTCTCACAGTCACTTTTGTATGATACTAATACTAGGATGTGGGTGCTCATTAGTGAATGAGTTCACTGATATGATCCAACTTGAGAACATCTAATGGAGTCTTAGCTACATGTTAATAGAAGGTTCTCATAGTGGGAGTGGTACAAGTAATCCTTTGACCTGAGACTGCCATAAGTACCTTATGTACATGAACCCATCCTTTGGTTCAATCCTAATCATGACATTGAGTCATGCACAGGATTGATACTGGGAATGGTGAATTGTATATGAAGGTAATGAGTAGATCAACAAGGAATCGATCACTCTTAGTAAGAGGAGATTGCATCCAGCTAGTTATCAATCGGATGATGATTCAGGGAATCTTTGATCAAAGTAAAGATATTAGAGATGGTTTCTAATATCAAGATAATTGAATCATCAATATAAGATTGAGCTAGAAAAAATATAATATTGGATTTGACATATATCCATATCCATAATTATATTTTGGGTGCACGCTGATCGAAAGATTTAATTGTACGGTAACTTTCTACTGAAGGGTGTTTTGGTATTTTACCAGAATTTCCATATCTTCTGGGTAGACATGACACGTTGCTAGACGTCAATCTTGTCTTGTGGGTTGATCAAATTTAAAGATCACTTATTAGGAAGAGTCCTAATTGATCAAGTCTGGTAAGCTCGAGTTGACCTAAATCGATTAGAAAGAGTTCTAATCAAGTTAGGTCAACTTGTACTCAGACCTACTGCCGGCTGGATATGGAACCAATGGGTCACACATATAAGAGGATTGATCAAGAGTTTAATTTTTAATTAAATCATCTTTGCAGGATAACACTCTAGCAGGTGTTGCAAACCCTAGCTTCTATTCAAATGGATTTGAATTAGGGTTCTGAATTGAATCAATTTGGGTTCTAATTGGACCTAATTAGATCCTAATTAAAATATATAGGACTTTGGGCTAACCCATGGCTAAGACTACATCTTAATTAACACCCAAGCCCATCCATATAGGCCGCCCAAATTTTTTGTGTGCGTGGATAAGAGGAAAGACTCCACGCATGCATGGACTCTTCATGCGCGCGTGAAGTCTTCTTATTTCAGCGCAATTTTTTACATGTTGGCCAGTTATTCCCTATTAGCGCATCTCCTAATGACCATTAGATGGTTATCTAATGGTTTTGGGATTGTGAGAAAGAAAGAAGGCGCTAACTCTTCCTGGTTGCACGATATAACGTCTCTTCGGAGACCGAAACATCGCGACTTCCTTCTTCTTAAAACTTCACGACTTTTCTTTTAGGAAGAGCCATGAGTTTGAATCTGAAGGGCCATGAGAAGGAAGGAGAGGGTGTGAGAAATGTGGAAAGTCATGAGAAATATTTACAAGAGTTGTGTTCTTTTGAAAAGACATTTTTTTGTAGTCTATTTAAGGAACAGAGGCTTCGGGTGTTTTTCTGATTTATGACAGAAGATTTTTTTTTTAATTTTCTTACCTTTCCAGGAGACTGATTCCTCCTTAGCTTGTTTAGGATGCAAGAGTTTCCTTTTACAGAGTTCTCTTCTCTGTTGAAACTCAAGTCTAAAACAAGAGATAGGAAGAATCTCTCGAACGGTAAAAGAAAAGAATATATACTCTATTTTATTTCCTTTTACATTAAGACATTAGTGTCTTAAATCGTCCTCCTCCTTCAAGACAAGAGTGTATTCTTAGAACAAGGTCTTAAGAAAGGGAGAGGAAGAAGAAAGAAAGGAAGTAAGAAGTCCTTGCCATGGAGTTTTTCAGCCATAGTCCTCTTGAGTTCTAGGAGAAGAATTCAAGTGAAGGAACTTTTGAAGAAGCAAGCATCTTAATCAATTTTCTTGTGGATCACCATTGGAGGGTGGACATTTGGATGCCTGGTGAATTCAAAAGGGTCATTCAACATCATGTTTTGATTCTACATCAAAATTGGATTTAGCGATAACAGGTTGGTTTCCTAATTCTAATAGTATAGGTTTGCATGTTTCTCATATGTTTTAATCCTGAATAAGGATATCCTGGATAAGGCTTTTGGTGTAAATTTCATCATTTTTGAAATTATCTTTTTACTGTGGTGCACTGGAATCCTTTCAACCGCTGTCAAGATACCAAACACTTTTATTTTCCTTGGTTGTAAGACATACCTGCAATAAAATCAAGCTTTGTTTTTAGGTATCCAAGCCAACTTGGATCCTTTAGGATTAGCATTCAAAATAGTTCCTTTGGAACCCATACTTTACCAAAAAAATGATTTTTCTAAAGTTACATTGATATGATTTATGACCTAGCTTTTTGCAAGTAAAGCAAGTAATGCTAGATGATGCAGGTACAAAAAAGTTCTTAAAATACTTTTGTTGTTTCTATGGTTTATATCCTAAACCTGCCTTATTAAAAACTACTTTTTGATTGTTTAAAAGTAAATTTAACTTTTTGAACTATAAGTAAATTTTTCAACAAAAGGTTTTATCTTTTCAAGTTTATTTTGTACTTTGCATTTTCAAGTTCTAAATCCTTGTTTTTCTTTAAAAGATCATTGTTAGAAATAACATGTTTAGGTCTTTTTAAAACTTCATTTTCCATAGATAAAACATTGTTTTTCTTTTCCAAAACATCTAATTTGGATTTCAAAGCACTAACATCATTAAGTAAAGAGTTATTTTCAAAAGAAAAACTATTTACATGCTTTTTCAATTTCTTATTTTTAGATAAAACTAATTTATAATCATACATGAGTTCTTTAAAAGCATTCCTAAGTTCATCAAAAGTGAAATCAATTTCAGTGTCAGAACTTACCTCATCATTGTCCTGATGTGCCATGAAGCAGAGATTTGCAACTTCAGTCTGCTCTTCTTCTGAACTGGAGTCTTCGCTATCACTCCAAGTGGCCATCATTGCTTTCTTCCTTAATTATTTCTTGATTTCTTGAGGAGAGGACAGTCAAACTTGTAGTGTCCTAGCTTCTTGCACTCGAAGCATATAGGTACTTCCTTCTCCTTTTCCCTTTTTTTTTCTTTCTCATTTTCTTTTCCTTTTTCTTTGGATTGATGTTTCTTTTTGTAAGAAAATTTCTCCTCTTCATGAATCTTCTAAACTTTTATGCAAGGAGGGCTTCTTCACCTTCTTCTTCCTCTTTATCTTCGGACTCATCTATTATTGATTCTTCTTGGATATTTGACTTGAAAGCAATCCCCTTCTTCTTCTTGTCAATGTCCATGGATTTCTATTTTAGATTGAGCTCATAAGTCATGAGCGATCCCACTAGCTGCTCAAGAGGTAGCTTGTCGACATCCTTTGCTTCTTGAATTGCGGTCACCTACGAATCTCATGAAGTTGGAAGTGACCTAAGACTTTTATTCACAAGTTCAGCATTATACATGACTTTACGAAGACTTCTCATACCATTAACTATATTTGTGAATCATGTATACATATCAGTGATAGATTCATTTGGTTCCATCCGGAACATCTCATATGTGTGCACTAACATATTAACCTTAGTATTCTTCACTTGATCGGTACCCTCATGGATAATTTCAAGTGTGTCACATATTTCTTTGGCAGACATGCATGTAGATATCCTATTAACTTTTTTAGGATCTAATGCACAATAAAGGAGATTCATTGCCTTAGCATTAATCTCGGATTGTTTAATATCATTTTCATCCCAATCCTCTTCAAGTTTTGGGATGGAAACACCATTAACCACTACCAAAAGAATATGAGGACCCTTATCTACTACTTTCCATGAATTGTAATTAATAGAATGCATATAAATTCTCATCCTAGTTTTCTAATAAGTATAATTTGTTCCATTGAAAAATGGAGGTCTGTTTGAGGCTTGTCCCTCAACTACACTAGTACCAATTGGGGCTGCCATATATCTTTACTCAAGGCAGTAAAGCCTATACACTGAGAACAGGGCTCTGATACCACTTGTTGCCCAGTAAGCAACCCTAAAGGGGGGGTGAATTGGATCTCTAAAAATTAATACGGCAAGTTATTAACTTAACAAAACTTGATACTAAGCAAAGCAATCCAATTCAACAAATATATAAGCAAGGTACTATGATTCAAATGCAATGCTCTAAACAATAAGTGCAGCATAAATAAGAGCAATAAATAAAGAGCAAAGTGAGAGAGATCAAGCAATCACAAATACCAAGAACTATAGTGGTTCGGTGCTATACAATGCACCTACATCCACTTCCCAAGATCTCCTTGGGAATTCACTATAATCACACGATTACAGCCGATTAGTTTTTCGGGCTCACTAATCAAAACTCGACTTATTTTCACAAGGCTCACAAGTCACAACTTCACTTGGTTTTATGGGCTAACCAAGAACCTAATTGGTTTTCACAAGGCTAACCAACAACCTACCTTGGTTTTCTGGGCTAACCAAGAACCTTAGTTGTTTTGCAGGCTAACCACCAACCTAATTGGTTTTCCAAGGCTTACCAATAACCTCACTTAGTTTTACAATAGGCTAACCAAGAACCCTTACAAGAAATAAGGTTTAGAAACAAAGAACCAATGTAAGCTTTCAATAACAAAGCGAATATCTCGTTGTAGCTCGATGTAGAGTTGCTTTGCACTTGTTGAAGCCTTTTGAATGTCCAAGTATGGATGATCTTCATGCTCTTCAATGCTTGGAGGCTTCCTTTAGCTTGAAGGTGGTTGAAACTTGAAGGAATAGGAGTTAAAGCTCACTTCTCTTCTCTTTTCTCAAAGCTCTTTAATGTTCTTCAATAATCTTCTTTTTTATTTGACTTTGGAGCATATAAATACCCTCCCAAGGCTTCAAAACCGATTTCTAGTCATTACACTTGAAAAATTAGTCAGGGGGCATTTTGGGTGAGTTCTGCATTTGAAAAAACTAGCCATTACTGTTGCCAGAACTCCATGTATCGACACTTCCTCAGTTGATTCGACATAAGGTCGACACATGTTCTTCTTGAGTCAACACTTAGTTCAAAAAGCTCCAATCAGATTTTCTGGAAATCTCAGATGTGTTGACACCATCTCAGTTGAGTTGACATCTTGAGTCGATACCTTGCTTCCATGTATCGATACTTCAGCTGTTCCTTCAACTTCTGTAAGTTCCGTGGCTTGAATGTCTCAGGCGATGTGTTGATCCATGTGTCAACACCTCAGGTCCATGTATCGACACTTCATCTGTGCCATTTGAAAATATTGCTGCGTACCGGCCTGAGTCGATACTTCTTCTTCATGTGTCGACACTTCATGTCATGTGTCGACACTTTGAGTTGACACTTCTTTAAAAAATACACAGAAACTGCTGAACTTGAGCTGGAACAAGTTTCCACTTGACTTAGCCATCCATTCAACCATTTCTTAAGTGTCCAAGTATTCTTTTTGGGCAAGCTTTTCATTCAACTTGGCTTCTTCAAAATAATTGGGCTTCATCAAATTTTGTGAGCACCTTTTCAATAAAAACACACTCAAAGCAAATCATTAGTCTTAACTTATATTTAATTATTTTGCTTATCATCAAAATCAATTAGTGGAGTCCACAGTAGTTTGTCAACATCTTTAGCTTCTTGTATGGCAGTCACCTTTGGATCCCATAAGATTGGAAGGGACCTAAGAATTTTGTTAATAAGATCAGCATTAGACATGATTTTTCCTAAACTTCTATGCTATTGACAATGTTTGTGAATCTTGTATACATGTTAGTGATAGATTCATTTGGTTCCATTCGAAATATCTCATAAGTTTGCACTAACATGTTTACTTTAGTGTTCTCCACTTGATCAGTACCCTTATGGGTAACTTCAAGTGTGTCCCATATTTTGTTAGCATATATGCATGTAGAAATCCTATTAAATTCACTAGGATCTACTGCACAATAATGAAGATTCATTGCTTTCACATTAATCTCGGTCTATTTAATATCATTTTTATCCCAATCCTCTTCGAGCTTTGGGATGAAAACATGATTAACCACAATCGAAGGAATATGTGGACCTTTATCAACAAATTTCCATAAATTATAATCTATTGAATGCATATAAATTTTCATTCTAGTTTTTCAATAAGTATAATTTGTTTCATTAAAATATGAAGGTCTATTTGAGGCTTATCCCTCAACTACACTAGTACCAATGGGTATTGCCATAGATCTTTACTCTAGGCAGTTAGACCTATATACTGAGAACTTGGCTCTGATACCACTTGTTGCCTAGTAAGCAACCCAAGAGGGGGGTGAATTGGATTTTTAAAATTAATTGCAAGTATGTGAACCAATTTAATAAACAATCTAAGTATAATGAAATACAAGTGTAATGTGCTCTTAAAGAGTATGCAGCAAAAATTTAAAAGGAATAAAAGTAAGAACAAAAGAGAGAGACAACAATCACAAACATAATCCAAGTATAGTGGTTTAGTGCTTTCCAATACACTTACATCCACTCCCCAAGGATCACTTAGGAATTCACTATAATTTTCATCGATTACAGTCGATTAGTTTTCCAAGCTTACTAATCAAAATCCAACTTATTTTTACAAGGCTCACAAGTCAAATCCTAGCACTTAATCATTTCGAATCTCACTTCGATAATGAAGACTCTACTGATGACTAATTAGAAAACACTTCTAATCTCATTCTGCTTTGATTAAAGACTTCCTAAGTCATCAATCGAAGAGATTACATGGAATAACCTTTTCTCTTACTAGGAATCATCGATTCCTTATTGATCCACTCACATCCTTCATACACCTTTCACCATATCCGAGAACACCCCATACATGACTTAATGTCATGAATGAGTTTGAACCAAAACATGGCTTAGTGTATATAAGGAATCATGGTGATCTCAGGTCTGAAGATCACTTGCACAACTCCCACTATGAGAACTATCTCTTGACAAGTAGTGAGACTTCCATAAGATATTCTCAGTGCGGATCAATTGGTGAACTCATACTCTAATGAGAACCCTTATCCTTGTATTAGTATCTCTACACAAGTGGCTATGAGACCAACTACCCTCTCTATCGAGCATACATAGGATAAGCTAGTCTTTCTAGAAGCATCGATCCCTGAATAGATGATCCAATGACTAGAAATATTTATATTAGGGTTTATAGGAACTTAGGTCTCACCATTATGATCTCCATCATAACCCTAATTCCTTTGCCTTAACCTATGGGGTCATCATAATCTTTAAAAAAGATACAGTAGTATGATGAAACAAAATATCTTTTATTAATACCATAATGTCATACAAGAGTTGGAAGATTACAAAAATATCCTTATTTATCCTTACAAAGATTGGCTTTTAGGGCACTTTTCTTTAATCTTTCACTTACACTAAAGCCAATCGCCCTTGTATTTTATACCATACAATCTAAGTGGGGATCAAACTACTGCAGAGGTAGTACTTTAGTTAATGGGTCTGCTATATTGTTTTTTTATCAACTCATTCGATGATAATATCTTGTCTTCCTATGATTTCTCGAATGAGGTGGAAACATCTTAGGATGTGTTGGGACTTATGATGAGACCTTGGTTCCTTAGCTTGCACAACAGCTCCAGTGTTATCATAATATAGTGGCACTAGTTATTGTATTTTAGGAACCACATCCAATTCCATGATGAATTTCTTCATCCAGACAGCTTCCTTCGTGGCTTCAGTTGAAGCTATGTATTCTGCCTCAGTAACTAAGTTAGCTATAGTCGGTTGCTTTGTACTCTTCCAACTCACTGCACCACCATATAGGGTGAAGACATACCCTAATATGGATTTGCTATCATCTGGATTTGATTGAATACTAGAATCTATATATCCTTCTAGTTTTAAATCTGATCCATAATATAGAAGAAAACATCCTTAGTCCTACTCAGGTCTTAAGAATATTTTTACTACTTCTCAATGATCCTCTTTGGATTTTCCTGGAACCTGCTTAATATGCCCAAGGCATAAGCAACATCAGGCCTGGTATATAACATGGCATACATAATCGATCCTATAGCCGAAGCATAAGGAATCATAGCCATCATCTTTCTTTCTTCTGATGTCTTAGAAGACATTTTCTTGGAGAGATGTATGCCTTGACTCATCGATAAGTAACCTCTCTTACTTCCATCCATGTTGAATCTCTTCAACACTAAGTCAATGTACCTGGATTGGGATAAACCTAGTATCCTCTTAGATCTATCTCTATAGATCTTTATCCCTAATATATAGGATGCCTCTCCTAGATCCTTCATGGAAAACTTTGATGATAGCCAAGTTTTGATCGATTGTAACATCGAGATATCATTCCCAATGATAAGTATGTCATCGACATACAGAACCAAAAAGATAATTGCATTTCCATTTATTTTTATACACACAAGGTTCATCCACATTTTTAATGAAACTAAACTCTCTGATTGCTTCATTAAAATGGATGTTCCAACTCCTTGATGGTTGCTTTAATCCATATATGGATTTTTTAAGTTTGCATACTTGATTTGGTCTTCCACTTGAGACAAACCCTTCTAGTTGTGATATATAGACTTCTTCCTCAAGATATCCATTGAGGAAAGTAGTCTTTATGTCTATCTGCCAGATTTCATAATCATAGTATGCTGCTATTGCAAGCAAAATCTTGATGGACTTAAGCATTGCTACTAGTAAAAAGGCTTCATCATAGTCAATACCATGCTTTTGTCAGAAACCTTTTGCCACTAGCCTGGCCTTATATGTATCTACTTGGCCATCTACTCTAATATTCTTCTTGAAGATCCATTTACACCATATTGGGTTAACTCCTTCAGGTGGATCTACCAAGGTCCAAACCTGATTGGAATACATGGAGCCCATTTTAGATTTCATGGCATTTAGCCATTTATTAGAGTCTCTACTCTCGATAGCTTTCATATAGATCACAGGATCATCATCCTGAATGATACTATCCCTATTATCATTCCCAATGACAAAGCCATATATGAGAGATGCACCCTGCACCTTCTCTGATCTTCGGAGAGGAGGTGTGTGTTGGGGCTGTTCCTGATCAACAAGAATCTTTGGTTGAAGAATTTCATTTGAAGACTCTTCAGGAATTTGTTGTTGGTTTTGAACTTCACTAAGTTCAAGTGTTGTTCCACTAATTTCTTGGATAAATCTTACTCCAAGAATGTAGCATGTCTACTAACAAATACCTTTTGTTCAGTAGTATGATAAAAGAGGTATCCAATACCCTCTTTGGGATAACCAACGAACCTATATTTGTCAGCCCTAGCACTTAACTTATGTCCAAAATTATTCTTGACATAAGCATAGCAACCCTAAATCTTTAAGTATTTAAGATTTGATCTTTTACCATTCTATACCTCATATGGAGTGCTAGTCACAAACTTTGATGGTACCCTGATCAAATATAAGCAGCAGTTTCCAAGGCATATCCTCAGAAGGAAATAAGAAGATCTATGAAGCTCATCATGGACCTCACCTGTCTAACAAGGTGCGATTTCTCCTTTCTGCCACACCATTTAATTGGGGTGTATAAGGAGGAGTCCATTCAGAGATTATGCCTTTATCTTTAAGATGGTTTAGAAACTCACTAGACAAGTATTCTCCTTCTCGATCAGAATAAAGAATTTTAATACTATGTCTAGTTTGTTTCTCAACCATACTTTGATACTCTTTGAATTTATTAAAGGCTTCAGACTTGTGTTTCATTAGATATACATGTCCAAACCTAGATAAGTCATCAAAAAACATGATGAAAGAAGAGTATCCACCTTTGGCCTGAGTTGTCATAGGTCCACACAATCAGTATGTACAAGACTTAATAATTTAGTTGCCTAGTCTCCATGTCCAGTGAAAGGAGACTTGGTCATTTTACCTATACGGCAAGACTCATAAGTTCTTAATGATTGAAAATCATAAGGATCAAAGTAATTATTTGACTAACTTGTTTATCCTTGACTCACTTATATGACCTAATCGACAATGCCAGAAAATGTGACATTGACATTATTTCTCTTTCTTTTCTTGTTATCAACAAGTAATATTGTATCATTGAGTTCTAAAGTTAAAAGACCATTGATAAAATAACCATGTCCAAATATTTTATTAGAATGAAGAATAGAGCAGCAACTACTCTTTACATTTATTTCAAATCCTTGTTGTAATAACAAGGGTATAGAAATAATGTTTCTTACAACATTTCGGACATTGTAACAATCTTCTAACTTTAGTACATTATCCAAAGTTAATAATAGTAGATAGGTGCCCACAGCTTTAGCGTACATGGCTTCACCACTTGTGCCATATAGCTCGAAGTCACCTTTCTTCAAACTTCTAATTCTGTGGAGTCCCTATAATGACTTACAGATATAAGACCCACTATTGGGTTTCTAGGGTTTCAATGGCACAGCGGAACAATGGATTTCAAAAAATCTCATTCTTGAAAACCCTAACAACTAGAAACCCTAAGCCCAAGATCCCTTATTCACTACAATCAACTAGCCACTAACTTAGGGTTATGAAGAATACCTGGAATGCTAATTCCTTTTCATTCTACTAGGCTTACAAACACAAGCCCTTTAGAGGTGTTCCACATAGGAATAAAACTAGGAAGCTCTCCTTAGTAGGTTGCTTGATCAACTAGGACTCTTTTGATGGACTTTTTTCTTTCAACAGCTTTTCTTTCCTTGCTCAGATCCTTGCCTTCCAATATCGCACTCTGAGCCCTTTCCAAAACACTCTTCACTTTCACTTTCACTTCCTAATTCACTTCCTAAAACCTTGTCTTAAAATGGAGTATTTGTCTTAAGATAAGACAAGGGACGAAGAGACAAAAGAGAGTGTGGTAGAGTGTAAGTGTAAGAATGCAGGAAAGAAATGAGTTTTGTGATACCCTTCGGCCTAATCACCGAAGCCTATTTATAGGATAATGGGAAGTTCCAGATAAGCCTTCTCATTAGCCCTTGATAAGCCTTTCAATTTATTAAATAAGACTCTTCATATAGAAAGAGTCTTATTAATAAGCATCATGACCTTTTGTGCACCAACTACTTCATTCAAGTCCTTTCAAGTTTTCATCCGACTTCTCCATTTGCCACATGGCATTTTTTGGTTACAATGATGCCAAGGGACATGGCTTTTGAGTAAGAAGAGTTGGGGATTTAAAACTCCTTAAAGCAAGACTCTGCTTCTTAGAATTGTGCCAAACATGAAGAGTCGCAACTCTTCATGCGCCAACTCCTTCCACCAAACTTCTTTTCTCATTTTGACCAATCATAAGCCATTCAAATGGCATGGAGATGAGGCTAAGTGGAACTTGCTTCATCTGGAAACAATGTCCCAAAGCAGAAGGACTTTAGGTCCTTTCCATGGCCATTTATTTCTTATGCACAAAATAAGTTGGCGCCAATTTTGAAGAGTCGCTACTCTTCACTTGTCGGTCAACCTTTTCCATGCCATATGCCACCTTTGACCTAGTCAAAGTGGTGTGGGCACCAGTATTAGACAGAGGCTCTTCAACCCTCTGTGGATCTTGGATTAGGGTATCTTTTTAATTTGTTGGGTCTTGTAATAAGGCTTCAAGCCTGAGCATTTTATTTTGAGTCATGTATTTAGTTTCAATTTTTGTTTTAGTCATGTACCTTGGCCAATTTGGTCAAGTTGGGTTAATGGGTCCTGTAGTGAGCTGAATTGGTTTGAGCCTAAGTCTACTTATGGTTGGGCTCAAGCTTGGTGAGCATTCAAGTCCAACCTAGTTGTTGACGGGTCAAGCAATCTCCCCATGCCAAGTAGGAGCACCACTTAAATTCATGAAGCACCACCTCATCAGTGCCTTATGGCATGAGGAAGTGCCACATCACCAAGACAAGTTGGGCGGCCAAGGCAAGAGGGAAATTCAAATTTTTTGGATTCCATCAAGCCTCCCCTTGATCCAAGCCAACCACTTCTTCCCTTCCCTCTCCCTATCAAGCCTCTTTCCAAAGAACCATGGGTGGCCAAAGAAGCAAATTTTAAATGGAGACAACCTTCCTCCCTTCCCTCCCCATATCATGCCTCTCTCCAAGGAAGGGTGGGTGGACAAGGAAGGTCAAAAGATCCTCTCTTGATTCTTGAAGACAACATCCACCTTTCACTCTCCCAAATCAAGCCACGCCACCAAGAACAAGCAAGGATCATGGTTAACCAGGAGAAGAAAATTCAGAATTTTTTGGCACCCTCTTGATGAAGACTTGTAAATCTTTCATTTGAATTTGAATGGGACTTAGGAGACTATATAAAGGGCCCTACCCCCCTTGTAAAGACTAGTTTTTGATGAATGATGATTTTGAGGAGTTTCTACTTCATTATAGCCCTTGTCTTCTTAGACTAGGAACTCTATGAGAGAGTGCCTTTGTCCTTCGGGACATCAAGGGGTGAGAGGCCCTAAGTTCCGTTCCTCCTTCACAAGCCACCCACCAATCTTCAAGCTTGGATGCCCCTAGAAACTCCACCTGGATGCCGAGCAAGAAGAGCTTTCTCTACCACCATTCTCAACTCTTTCGCATCCCTTCTTGCTTATTCTTTCTTCTTGATGTTTTCTAACCCTTCCCTTTGGTGCTCGTAGGTCTTCCAGGTGCCATAGACAATGAAATCGGTCTTCCTTGCCCCCGTGACCATCGAATGGAAAGTCAGCAAATCTGCAGGGTTGAAGGCTTGATCCTCTAGGCCGCATCCATGAGAGTGAGTGAACTCGGCATCGGGCGCATCAGAGTCTTCACGATTTGCACCCCTAATCTCTTAAGTAGGTATTGATCTAGAGCTAAGTCCTACGGGATTCTCAATGCTGGGGTCCTCTCATTATCTTTGTTTAGGTACCATCTTTGCTTGCTAGAAAGTTCTTATCCTTATAGAATCTCTAGTTCCATTCTTAACTTGACTTTGGGAATCAGTACATCTCTTAAAACCTAAAACTCAAAAGATAAATCATTTGCATATCCATCTCATCATTAGTATTGTCCTGCATCATTTTAGTCCCACATCAATTCCTAGTATCAGAGCTCCATCCCGCATCATGTTTGGTTTCAGAGCATGGTTAGGGCTTAGTTCTCTTTAAGTACTTGGATTGGGTGCTTTACCATGACCATCCGATCATAGAAAAGGTAGGGCTGCAAGATCCCCACATTCTATCAAAGGAGATTTCCTATGGCGTGTAGGGGCCCAATGTGATTGACCCTTGAAGGGGAAAACAAGGAGATAGGTTTTAAATCTAAAAAAAAAAAATCTTGCATCATGATTTCAGCATCTTTAAAAATTCTGTAACTCAGTAAATGATCTGATATTTTATTTGTTTCTGCATGTAGGAGTATTTTATTTTAGTGATTTTTGTTTTGCTGGATTTCAAATAATTAGAAGTATTTTTCAAAATTTTTTCAGATTTTATTCTAGTCTGTAAATTTTCTACATGGCTGATTACCATCTGAGAACAATTCTGCTACGAAATTCTAGCAATTTCATTTCATCATATTTCATCTCTACATATGTTAATTTTTCCATTTAGGTTTATATTATTTACTTTTTAGCATCTTATTTCTGCTAACATATATCAAAATACAAAAACACAAAACAAAAAAACAAAAAAAATAAAAAAAATAAAAAAATATAGATATATTTCATTAGGATTCATGTGTATGCCATCATTTATATAATTGACTTAAGGGCGTCAAAATTGCAAGATAAGGGAAGGAGGTCATTACCTTAGCCCAAAAACCACCATCCTTGCATTTCAAACCTAAGCCTGACCTAAAATCAATTAGTAACCTAATAGCTTAGGGACATCCATGAGTTGGGTTTAACCATTTGGGGAAGCATGCAACCCTTCAATTAGTACCTGGAAGCTGGTGTCTAAGGCAAGAGGTTTAGCATCAAATGACCTAAGTGGTGTTGTGGTTCCTTAATTGAATCCTTGCAAAAGCAAGGGGGCCTCCCACACTCCCACCTCTTACCTGGCCAGTGAAAGGGCTAGTTGTTGTGCTATGTAATCTAAGTTAATCTATTTTATTTGAACTCATAGGTATAGCAAACCATAGTACCCTCCATTGTATGTTACATGTGTACTAGATTAGGAGTTAATGTGTGTGATTGATTGCATGACCATTAGATTAGGAGCTCAACCTGTAGTCTCGACCTAACCTAACCTAGTATGACCATGGAGCCCAACCCTAGAATAGCCACTAGGTACATTGTGTTGCAAGTGTCTAAATTTGGTGGTGATTCTAAGATTGAGAATTATCTTAATTGGGAAAAAAATATAGACTTGTATTTTAAGAGCCATATGAATATCTATTTTGAAAGAGATCAGTTCAAGTTTGCTAAAGCTAAGTTAGTTCTCCAGGCTAAGATAAACTGGGATAAGTTTGAGAGAGTACTTAGGCAAGAAGGCCATAAACTCATAGCTACCTGGAGTGACATGAAACTTGAACTAAGGATAAAGTACCTAGGTAGATTTTATGAGCACAAACTTTTAGACCAATGGTACAAATTAAGACAGGGCAATAAAACTATGTCTGAGTATATTGAGGAATTTAATGAGTTTATTAGGAGATGTAACATAGTTAAACCTGAGTCTAAAATCATATCTAGATTTAGAGATGGCCTACGAAGGGATATCCAATGGGAACTATTCCAGTGCATGATTTATAACATGGATGATGCCTATCGACTTGCAATGGAATTCGAGTCAAGTCAGAGAAAACCCATGAACGATCAAGTTGAGCCCAGCAGGATTAGTACCTCTGAACCCAAACCCAGCCTTAACCCGAGTCGACCCAACCCTAACCCGAGTCGACCCATCCCTGCAACCCCATGTGTTAACCAGGATGACATTAAAGAAGAAGAATATATTACAACCTAGATTGGTTGACCCAAAAGACACCCAGGTAGAAGCTATATTGGAAGGACCCTTAGAAGATTCTGAACCTACCAGTGAGCCTAATGAAAGGGATATGCCCTACAAACCAATCTGTTGTATCTCCAAACCATAGTAATTGATAATTTTCTAATAAAGGCATTATTTTATCATACGCTGTGTTTATTATATGATGAACCCATAGATTAGGGCCATGATTTTAGGGTTATGATGAGATCATACCAGTGAGACCTAAAATCTTAAAACCTTAATCTAAAGTATTCCTAGTCAAAGGAACTCTGAGTAGGGGATCAGGGTTTCTGATAAGACTAGCACATCCCGGGTATACTGGAAAGGGTGACTGCTCTCACAGTCACTTGTGTATGACACTAATACTGGGATGTGGGTGCTCATTGGAGAATGAGTTCACTGATATGATCCAACTTGAGAACATCTAATGGAGTCTTAGCTACATGTCAATAGAAGGTTCTCATAGTGGGAGTGGTACAAGTAATCTTTTGACCTAAGACTCCCATAAGTACCTTATGTACATGAACCCATTCTTTGGTTCAATCCTAATCATGACACTGAGACATGCACAGGATTAATACTGGGAATAGTGAATTGGATATGAAGGTAATGAGTGGGTCAACAAGGAATCGATCACTCTTAGTAAGAGGAGATTGCATCCAGCTAGTCAACAATCGCATGATGATTCAGGAAATCTTTGATCAAAGTGAAGATATTAGAGACGGTTTCTAATATCAAGATAATCGAATCATCATTATAAGATTGAGCTAGAAATAAAATAATATTGGATTTGACATATATCCATATCCATAGTTATATTTTGGGTGCAGGCTGATCGAAAGATTTAATTGTACGGTAACTCTCTACTGAAGGGTAATTTTGGTATTTCACTAGAATTTCCATATCTTCCGGGTAGACATGACACGTTGCTAGACGTCAATCTTGTCTTGTGGGTTGATCAAGTTCAAAGATCACATGTTAGGAAGAATCCTAATTGATCGATTCGGGTAAGCCCGGATTGACCTAAATCGATTAGAAAGAGTTCTAATCAAATTAGGTCAACTTGTATTCGAACCCACTGCTGGCTAGATGTGGAACCCAATGGGTCACACACTTAAGAGGATTGATCAAGATTTTAATTTGGAATTAAATCATCTTTGCAAGATAACACTCTAGCAGGTGTTGCAAGCCCTAGCTTCTATTCGGATCGGATTCGAATTAGGGTCCGGATTGGTTCAAATTGGGTTCTAATTGGACCTAATTAGACCCTAATTAAGAAAAATGGGAATATGGCTAACCCTATTGGCTAGCCATGTAGCTTGGCTAGCCTCCCCACCCACCCCCTTTATTTTTCATGCCAAACACCAAGAGTCCATGCGCATATGGACTCTTGGCGCGCCTTAAGAAAGAGTCCATGGCGCATGGACTCTTGGCGCGCCCAAATAAATTCTCCGATGTTTTTATTTGGGTGGCCTTCTTCTTAAGTGATTAGCGCACCATCTCTCCCCCCTGGATGAGAATCCAATGGCTGTTGGGATTTTGAGAAAGAAAGAAAGCGCTAATTCCTCTCGGGCACGCGAAATAACATCTCTTCGGAGATGAAAAGTCGCGACTTCCTTCCTTTTAAAACACCGCGGTTTTTCCTTAAGAAGAGCCGTGGGATTTAATCTGGAAGGCCATGAGATGGGAGGATGGGGCGTGAGAAATTGGAAAGGGCGTGAGAAAGAGATTACGGAGAGGTGTGTAGGCGCCTATCTGATTTCTATTTAAAGGGTCGGGAAAATCAGAACAAAGACAATCATATTTTTTTTTTCTTCCTCTCCTGAAGACTCTTTTATTTTTTCTTGCTCTTGCATTGTTTCCTCTACAGAGTAAACCTCTGTCGAAACTCTGCTACTGAACAAGAATAAAAGTAAAAGTCTCCGACGATAAAGGAAAGAAAGAAGTTCTGATTTCTTCCTTTCTTTCATACATTAAGACATCATTGTCTTAATTTCTCCTCCAACTTAAGACAAGCCTATGTCCTCTTAGGACAAGGTTTTCTTCAAGACAAGGGTGTCTAAAGGGCCAAGGTCTTGGTGGAAGGAGGAGAAGGAGTCAAGGAAAGGAAAGCAAGTCTTGTGTGGAGGAATTCAAGCCATAATCCAAGCAATTGAGTTCTAGGAAGAAGAATTCAATAGAAGGAACCTTTGAAAAGAAGATAGAGTTGTCTTGATCACTGCTCTGTGTGGATCACCATCGGAGGGCGGACACTTGGACGCCTGGTGAATTCAATCAGCCCCTTCAACATCAACTTTGTTGGAATTAGCGATTACAGGTTGGTACTCTAATTCTAACAATCTATGTTTGAATGTTAGTATGTATGTTTTAATTCGAAATAAGGAGATCTTGGCTAAGAGATTTCGGTGCAAATTCATCATTTTGAAATTACACTTCCGCTGCGGTGCACTGGAAACCCCAACAGTGGTATCAGAGCCATCCTTATTACAGTTAAAACATATGAAAATTATTTATATGCATTTTTGTTGTAGTATCGAAATTAGGGTTTTAACCCTTGAATGCTGATACACTTAGCATAATTTAAGGAATGCATATATGATAATTAATGTTTTGATGTATGCCACTAATTAGGTTTTTCACTCAAACCCAATTATTATAGAGATATGATTAGTTTGAAGTCATCATACTGAAATAAGGTTGCCCTGGCATAATGGTGGATCCATTATGTGGTAAATGGTTGTCCTAGTATGATGACACACTTAGCACATATATGTTTATCAGATTCATATTATTATGATATATTTTTATGTAAGAATGTGCTGGCAATTTTATAAAGCCCTCTTCTAAAATATTAAGTCATAGCATTTTAACTAATAAGCATCACTATCATGATGAACAATTGATCTTCGGTGTCTAGAAAGGTGGTTCTGGGAAGGTAAAGAGAATCGTGGTTTTTAATTGGTTCCGTTGACTGACCTGGCCAATTTTTTGGTGTCTAGGAAAGCAAGGGGGGGACTCCACATCTTTCCACTTGCCTGGCGATTTGATTATATTTAATCTTGACTTATATGATAGTGTTAAAAAAGCTATATGGTGGCCTTCCTTCTGTGGATCATGTTACTGTGTATGAACCACATTAGGTTTGTTGTGTTATCTGCAAGACCTAAGGGTGATGACATAATATGGTCTAGTGCAAAATATGCTTAGAGTATATTCAGTATAATGCCTTGTTGTGTTATCTACAAGGGCATTATATTGAATATTGACTGTATAGAAATGAAAGGGTCTGACTTAACTAGAACATTATGGTTTGTTGTGTTTTCTGCAAGACTTATAAGTTCTAGAGGCCAGTTATTTTGAGAATTATATGAGATATAATTGGAAGATGATGGGAAGAAGAAATGAAAAAAAATGCTTTATGAGATGAAGGAATGAGACTAAATATTCTAAAGGAGATTAGTTAAAGATCAATCTAATTAATTTCTTAAGCATATGGCTAATCGAACTATAATGACTAGGAATTTAATGAACACAACTCAATATGATTAAACGCAAATCTAGAGTGGACTAAACAGAATAATAATGATCTACCATAGTAAATTAACCATCTAAATTAAGCTAGTCCTACTTTTTTAATAATCCAAACCCTAAGAAGTTAGGGATTACCTGACCTTGATCAATCCAAAGGATTTCTCTCAAGGTAAGTTCTAGGATGACCAAAATACACCACTTGGTGGCTCACTCAGCATTCTGGGTTCTGGCAAGAAGTTCCTTCTTCTAAAGTCTGGATTCCGGAGGCCCTGTCACAAAGAAACCTGGGATTAGAAACAAGCTAAAGAACTCAAATTAAAGAAGGGAAGAATGATGGGTTGAAGGATGGATGAAGGCTTCTTCTTCTTGAGGGAATCGACTCCTTTCTGATTCCTAGGGTTGGAGAACCGGCTCCTTGCTTGATCACTTGATTCTTGGCTTGATTTCTTCTTGAACTTTGATGCGAACTTGATCTTCTTTGAGAGATGCAATGGAAAGAAAGTGTTTGAAGTGGAGAAAAGAGGAGGAAGAGGAAGAGAGAAACAAGGTCACATAGACCTAAAAGAAACCTAGGCACAAAGCCAAAGAGGGGCACATAGCCAAGACCTTCACATAGAAGAAAGAGCTTTTTTTTTCATTCATTTATCAATCTCCCACATTTCTCATGCCCAAGGCTTTTTAAAGACTTACATTTGAATTCAAACTAACCTAATTTGGTGGAGGATATCATGGGGAAGTAATGGAATGGAGAAGGGAGAGTTTGTAGGTTGGGATATTGATATGATTTGGAGGAGTGGCCCCCTCACTTTGGCCGACCACCCTTGCTTTGGAGAGCTTTGGTCGGCCAAGCATGAATTTAAATTCAAATGACATGCTAAGGCTTGACTTGGTTGACCATCTTCAAAAACTTGGACTTGGTGATTTGACCTCCTTCTTGATTTTGACAATTTGACCATCTCCATGACTTTGGACTTTGACTAATTGACTTTCTTCAAGAATTGGCTCCTTGGGACTTGATTAAGAGTCAGCTCCTTTAGTGGTGAGGTGTCTGATGAGGTGGCAAGAGTCGGCTCCAAGGTGGTGGTGATGTGCCTTCAAGAGTCGGCTCTAGGGTGGTGATGTGTCTTCAAGTGTGGGCTCCATTGGTGGTGAAGTGATGAAGTGGTACTTTGAAGCCCGAGTTGCTTCTTGATAAGTCTTCAAAAGTGAGTTGACTGGATTGACTGACCCAACAGCGGACTAACCTGTCCTTGATTACATTTATTTTGAAATAAAATATTGACATGATTTGTTACTCCAACCATAAGGACTTTTGGATGGGTTGAAGTCTTTTTGTTAACCTGGTGCCCACACCAATTCTCCCAGGGTGGGAGGAACTCGACCCTGTCGAGTGATATGTTTCTATTATATCCGGGTCGATTTGTTGCAGGTCCTCTCGGGTGATCCAGGAGTCTTCAGATTCAGGACGTCCTTGCCATCGAATCAGATAGCGTTGGTAGCCCTTATTTCTAGTGGTGATAATCTGGTCATCCAAGATTCTTTCAACACTCTCTCTTTGCTCAGGAATATTTGGTGGTGGACACTCATTTGGGACATCACTCTCAAAGGATACACTAGGACCAAAAAGCTCATCAGGTATTGGTACAGGTTCCTTGTATTCTTTGAGGTCAGAAATATTAAAAGTAGAACTAATGCCATAACTAGATGGTAAATCTACTACATAAGCATTAGATCCAATTCTCTTTATTATTCTGAAGGGTCCGGCTCCCCGGGCATGGAGTTTCTTCATTGTTCCGGGTGGAAACCTCTCTGGTTTGAGTTTAATCATTACTAAATCCCCTTCATTAAATTCTTTAAGCCGTTTATGTAGATCAGCCGTATGCTTATAAAATTCATTGCTTGTTTGAATCTTTTGGCTAATCTCCTTATACAAGTCCTTAAGATGCTGTGCATATGATTCGGCGGATTCCGACACCCGTGCATGTGCTGGTAATGGGACTAGATCTAAAGGTCTCTTAGGTTTATATCCATGGACCACTTCAAATGGACTCTTCCCAATAGATCTATTGACTGAGCTATTATAAGCAAACTCAGCACGAGGAAGTAAAAGATCCCAGTTCCCTAAGTTTTCTCCAACTAAACACCTCAATAGATTACCTAAGCTTCGGTTTACAACCTCGGTTTGGCCATCAGTTTGAGGGTGATAGGCTGTAGAGAATTTCAGTTTGGTACCTAACATGTGCCAGAGGGTTTTCCAGAAGTAACTGGTGAACTTGACATCTCTATCTGACACAATGGTTCTAGGTAAACCATGAAGCTTAACGATATGATCCAAGAAAAGTTTGGCCACTTTTGACGCATCTAAAGTCTGAGAACACGGAATAAAGTGCGCCATCTTAGAAAATCGATCGACAACCACAAAGATAGAATCATGTTTCTTGGGAGTTCTAGGGAGACCTGTCACGAAATCCATACTAATGTCTTGCCACGGACCTTCAGGGACAGGTAAAGGTGTGTACAAACCAGTGTTTTGTTTTTTGGTGCTTTGCTACCGCACAGGTTCGACACTGGGCTACTATCTGGGCAACATTCTTCTTAAGACTAGGCCAGAAAAATTGATCCTCCATAGCCAAGATGGTTTTGTTTCTACCAAAATGTCCAGCTAATCCTCCAGCATGGGCTTCCCAGATCAGAAATTCCCTAACAGAAGTTTTGGGAATGCACAGCCTATTTTCCTTGAAAAGGTATCCATCTATAGAATGTAATCGCTATGTTCACTAGACGGACCTTGTTGGAGGGAGTGATAGATATGACCAAAGTCAGGGCATGTAGAATACTCACTCTTCAACCTATCAAATCCTACTATCTCAGTCCTCACAGTATTCATCAACATAGATCGACGGCTTAATGCATCAGCAACTCGATTCTCAGTACCGGCACGATGTTTCAGAACGAACGTGTACCCTTGTATGAACTCTACCCATTTCCCGTGCCTAGGGTTCAACTTCTTCTGAGAACTAAGGAACCTAAGAGCTTCATGATCAGAAAATAAAACAAATTCCTGCGGTAAAAGGTAGTGACGCCAATAGCGTAAAGCTTGTACTACCGCATATAGCTCCTTATCATAGGTTGAATACCTTAGTCTCGCATCATTCAACTTCTCACTAAAGAATGCTACTGGGTGATTCTCTTGACTTAAAACTCCTCCAATTCCAACCCCAGAAGCATCACAAGCGACCTCAAATAATTTGGAAAAATCCGGAAGCCTTAAAACAGGTGCTTGTGTCATTATCTCTTTAATCATTAGGAAAGCTTTATCAGCCGCTCTAGTCCATTCAAAATTTCCTTTCCTAATGCAATCAGTGATGGGTGCCACTATCGTACTGAATCCCCTAATAAACCTCCTATAGAAAGTGGTTAGACCATGGAAACTACGTACTTCATGGATGTTCTTGGGTACAGGCCATTCTACTATGGATTTGACTTTCTCTGGGTCAGCTGACACTCCTTCAGAAGTAACTACAAATCCTAGAAAGATGACTCTATGTGTGAGGAAGTCACACTTTTTGATATTGGCATAGAGGCTATCTTTTCTAAGAACTTGACAAACTTGGCTCAGGTGATCTAAGTGGTCTGCCTTGGTTTGGCTATATATAAGGATATCATCAAAATAGACCACAACAAATTTCCTATGAAGGCTTTCAACACCTGATTCATGATCCTCATAAATGTGCTGGGTGCGTTGGAAAGACCGAATGGCATGACTAACCACTCATATAATCCATCTTTAGTCTTGAAAGCGGTCTTCCATTCATCCCCAGGTCTAACTCTAACCTGATGATAGCCACTCTTTAAATCAATTTTGGAGAAAATTGTTGCTCCGGCTATCATATCTAACATGTCGTCAAGTCGTGGGATCGGGAACCTATACTTCACCGTAATCTTATTGATGGCTCGGCTATCTACACACATCCGCCAAGTACCATCCTTCTTAGGGGTTAACAATGCGGGGACTGCGCAAGGACTTAGACTTTCCTTAATAAACCCCTTCCTAAGTAATTCCCCAATCTGTTTCTGCATTTCCTGATGTTCAGCTGGGTTCATCCTATAGTGAGGCAAATTAGGTAAAGTTGCCCGGGGACTAAATCTATGACATGCTGTATGTCCCTTAAAGGTGGAAGGCTATCGGGAAGATCTTCGGGAAATACGTCCTTATACTCTTCTAATAATTGGACCACCTCTGGAGGGTGTTCTATAGGTGTGTGGTCCTTAACCTCTTTTGCTGCTACCACCCAAATAGGTGCTCCCTCTTGGATATCTTGTTCTATTTCTTTTGCACCTATCAGATTTAATCCAGTTTTCTTTTCCTTCAAGCTACTGGTTCCTCTCCTGACATTGTCCTTAGGCTCTTTGGATGAATGACAATTCTCTTGCCATTAAATTGAAAGCACAGGAGTTTGACCGACCAAAGATGGTCACATCATGATCAAACAGCCATGGCCTGCCTAAGATGATGCTACTTACTCCCATAGGAAGCACATCACACCAGACCTTATCTTGATAGGATTGAATTTGGATTTGGACTTGGCACCGTAGCTTGATTGGAATAGATGTAGAGTCTATCCAGGATACCTTATATGGATTGGGATGTGGTACAACGGATAACCCTAAACTCTTTGCTGCACTAGTGGAAATGGCGTTGACACAGCTTCCACTATCTATCACAATCTTACAGACCTTTTCCTTAATTTTGACAAATGTTTGTAGGATGTTAGTCCTACGCCAGTCTTCTTGTTCTTTGGTCTGTGTCATGATACACCTAACGACTCCTAGTAAATCTGATGAGTCCAAATTTTCCTCATCTCCCTCATACTCATCAGCTAAGCAATCTTCTGCTTCATACACTTCTTCGTCACCATTCTCTAAATGCTCTAAGCCTTCTTCCTCTACTTCACCAATGTGTAAAGCTCTAGAGGGACACTGACTCATATAATGACCCGGTTGACGGCACTTATAACATACTTGACTTGTCCTACCTTGACTTTCAGGCCCTTTTCCTTTATCTTCTCTAGATGGGGTGGCTGAATTGGGCCTAGGAATTGGATTTGAGCTGGACCTAGGCTTAGCTGTGGGAGTAGGAACCGAACTGGGTCTACTAGCAAGTGGACTGAACCTAGAGGGCTCTGGTTTCCTAAAAGTAGATCTCCTCTGAAATCTCTCATAGTCCATGGCAACCTGATATGCCTGCTCTAAATCATGGACTTCCCTCAAAAATAATTCCCCCTTGATGTCTTCATTCAGCCCTGATCTAAACCTAGACAAAGTGGCTGCCTCCGACTCGACCACGTTGCACCGCATGACAAACTCGTCAAATTTGGTGACATACTCAGAGACGGTTTGTTTCCTTGTGTTAACCGTTGCCACTGATCTAGTAATCTCTCTTGATAAGACATGGGTAGGTATTTTTCTCTAAGTTTTCTCTTCATATCTCTCCATGTGCTTACCGGTACATCTCCCCTCTGTCTAATCGTGCGCTCTACATTTCCCCAATGTAGTCTAGCCTGTCGAACCAGCCTGATCTTAGCAAATTTGAATCTCCTCTCATCTGACATGTCATACCAATCAAAATACTGGTCCATGTCAGCCTCCCAATCTATATACACCTTAGGATCTAAGCTTCCTTCAAAAGTTGGTGCATCTAGACGGATGTTCCTTAAGGCCCGGTCATCCTGATCGAAATTTTCATGGTGATGCCTTCTTTGATTAAAGTCAGGGGTGTGATCATCAAAATCGTGTTGTGGCCTTCTATGGGTTGGGTCAGGAGTGCGTTCTTGCCGTTGGGCTCTGGGATGGTCTGGAGGTAATCTGGGAGATGGTGGTTCAGTTGGAGTTAACCTAGCTTCCTCTAGGACCCCTATTCTATCCTCGACCCGATCAAGCTTAGCATTCATTGTAGCCATTTGCTCTATCATAGACTTCATGAGACTCTCCATATTAGGGTCCATGGACGAACTTGGTTGATCTTGTGAACGGTGGAATGGTGTTCCTGATCTAGTGGTCATGAAAATGATGCACTCGAACGACTATGGCTCCTAGACCTAGAGCACAAGTTAAGAACCCAATTGAAAGACTAACTAACCAGTAGTAACTTATATCACTTGGCCAGGTAGGTGGAAGGGGAGCTGGAGATCCCTGAATACCAACCTTAGACACCAATCAGAGATTGGCCAGGTAGGTGGATCAAACCACAAGCCCTTACACACCAATCCTAGACACCAAGTTAATAAGCACACACTAACTAGCTAATACAATCAACTTGATTTCTAATTCGAACCCGACCTGTTGGTGTCCCTAACCCACTAGGGTATTAGGTCTAATTGATTTTAATTAAGGATTGGGTTCGAATGATGAAGGGAGGTGGTTTTTTGGGCTAAGGACAGGTAATTACTTCCTGACCTTATGTTAATTTCATGCCCTTAGATAGCTTAATCATGAAATGAATGCATGACTAAATTACTGATGCAGAGTGGTGTGTTGCAGTTCGAAAGTGATGTTGGAAGGTGCAGTAAAAAACGTCAAAAAAATTTGAAAAAAATTAATGAGAACTCCTAACTTATAGATGTCATACCAGGTGAAGCAGAATTTCAAAATAAAATCTAGACTGTTCTAGGCAGATCCTGAATAAAGGCACTAAAAGCTCAAGAACAGAACAGAAAACCTAATGACACTATCGGACTGCAGGAATTTTCATTTTTTTTGTAATTTTTTCTGAAGCTGAAATTTTAAACGGTGATAAACAACTTAAAATGGAACAAGAAAAAAAATATGTCAAAGAAAAATGCACTACTTGCCTTTGGAGCTGCAGGCGGATTACAGTCAGCCTACCTAATTACAGCAAGCAGGGAAAAATCAGACTTACATAGAATTCTTCTATGTAGTCCAAAGCAATGACCAAGATAGGACAACCTTACACTATAAGGATCCACCTTATAGTAGGACAACCTGATTTCATCTTGGTTTTGCAATGCAAGGGTTGGCTATAATCTTATAGCACCAAAGATAAATCGATGCAAACCCTAAACACAGATATGCCTAATCAACCTGCTCTGATACCAAAAATGATGGGAAGAAGAAATGAAAAAAAATGCTTTATGAGATGAAGGAATGAGACTAAATATTCTAAAGGAGATTAGTTAAAGATCAATCTAATTAATTTCTTAAGCATATGGCTAATCGAACTATAATGACTAGGAATTTAATGAACACAACTCAATATGATTAAACGCAAATCTAGAGTGGACTAAACAGAATAATAATGATCTACCATAGTAAATTAACCATCTAAATTAAGCTAGTCCTACTTTTTTAATAATCCAAACCCTAAGAAGTTAGGGATTACCTGACCTTGATCAATCCAAAGGATTTCTCTCAAGGTAAGTTCTAGGATGACCAAAATACACCACTTGGTGGCTCACTCAGCATTCTGGGTTCTGGCAAGAAGTTCCTTCTTCTAAAGTCTGGATTCCGGAGGCCCTGTCACAAAGAAACCTGGGATTAGAAACAAGCTAAAGAACTCAAATTAAAGAAGGGAAGAATGATGGGTTGAAGGATGGATGAAGGCTTCTTCTTCTTGAGGGAATCGACTCCTTTCTGATTCCTAGGGTTGGAGAACCGGCTCCTTGCTTGATCACTTGATTCTTGGCTTGATTTCTTCTTGAACTTTGATGCGAACTTGATCTTCTTTGAGAGATGCAATGGAAAGAAAGTGTTTGAAGTGGAGAAAAGAGGAGGAAGAGGAAGAGAGAAACAAGGTCACATAGACCTAAAAGAAACCTAGGCACAAAGCCAAAGAGGGGCACATAGCCAAGACCTTCACATAGAAGAAAGAGCTTTTTTTTTCATTCATTTATCAATCTCCCACATTTCTCATGCCCAAGGCTTTTTAAAGACTTACATTTGAATTCAAACTAACCTAATTTGGTGGAGGATATCATGGGGAAGTTACATGGAATAAGGAGAGAATTGTGGGAATAGGTTTGATATGATTTGGAGGAGTGGTCCCCCCTCACTTTGGCCGACCACCCTTGCTTTGGAGAGCTTTGGTCGGCCAAGCATGAATTTAAATTCAAATGACATGCTAAGGCTTGACTTGGTTGACCATCTTCAAAAACTTGGACTTGGTGATTTGACCTCCTTCTTGATTTTGACAATTTGACCATCTCCATGACTTTGGACTTTGACTAATTGACTTTCTTCAAGAATTGGCTCCTTGGGACTTGATTAAGAGTCAGCTCCTTTAGTGGTGAGGTGTCTGATGAGGTGGCAAGAGTCGGCTCCAAGGTGGTGGTGATGTGCCTTCAAGAGTCGGCTCTAGGGTGGTGATGTGTCTTCAAGTGTGGGCTCCATTGGTGTGGTGAAGTGATGAAGTGGTACTTTGAAGCCCGAGTTGCTTCTTGATAAGTCTTCAAAAGTGAGTTGACTGGATTGACTGACCCAACAGCGGACTAACCTGTCCTTGATTACATTTATTTTGAAATAAAATATTGACATGATTTGTTACTCCAACCATAAGGACTTTTGGATGGGTTGAAGTCTTTTTGTTAACCTGGTGCCCCACCAGAAGAGTTTCTACCTTGAACTTATAAAGATTGTTCTGTGTGGTCTGAAGATCTTTTATAAATGATAAGGATCCGATCTCCCTAAGAAAAACCGATAGGGTCTTCTCGATTATCATGTGAGGGCTATGATTTTTATAAAATAGTGGGAGACATAATTAAATTGAAGACTAATTTAATTGAAGTCATTCATGGTGTTGCTTATGTATTGTTTGAATTAAATGTAGATAAATGGCATCTCATGATCACTGAGAAGCATCTTAGATACAACAAAATTGACTGGTCAAAACTATGTGGATGGTGAGAAACTTAAAGATTGTACTGAGTTCCGAAAAAATTTTTTAGATTCTTGTACCCTAGTCTTAATCCAATAGGGGATGAGGCCACACAGGAAGATAGGCCACATAGGCAAAATGTTGGCAGAATGAATCCCTCACGTCAAGGGTATCATACTGGCCTCTATGACCAAGAGTTACAGAGGGCAGCATGAAAAGCATGGATACTCAATCAAATGCTCAATTTAAAGGAGCTTTATGGAGAACAAAGCAGAACTGCTAGATACGAAATATCTAAGCAGTTATTCCGTGCTAGGATGACAGAGGGTCACATCCGTCAGGATCTGTTATGAAGGTAATTGACTAATCACCAGATTAGGTCAATTAGGGTTTATATGGATGGGGAGAGATCAGATAATCCTGCAATCACGCCCGGATCATTTTCTCAGTTTGTCTTGAATATCACATGAACAAACTGAACACTTCCTGCCTGAGCTGTTAAATAGTTAAAAACACAGAGAGCCACGTAAGAAAGAAAAGCTCCACTTCTCTTGTTGATAAGACCAATAAGAAGAAATCAGGCAAAAAGGGTTTAGCAGGAGACTAAACCTTAAGGGTGGCATCAATAAGAACAAGAAAGGAAAGAAGGCCTCAAAACAGTCAACCTTGTTTCTTTTGCGGCAAAGCGGGACATTGAAAAGGAATTGCAAGGCTTACCTTGCAACTGTGAAGCCTGGTGCGGCAGACGCACCAAAAGGTATGTATGAGATACATACTATATTGACATTAAATCGTCTATATCAAATACTTGGGTATTGGATACCGCTTGTGGTTACCATATATGCAAATCTTTGCAGGACCTCCACAAGCTTAAAGTATTGAAGGAAGGTGACTTCAATCTCTACTTGCTGGTGGGTATCATCCAAGCAGAAGCTGTCGGACCTATATTCTGAAGTTGCCTTCAGGGAAGATCTTGGAGCTAGAGAATTGTTACTATATGCAAAGATTATTAGGAACATATATCTATTCTTTGTTATTAAAACAAGGATATGTAATGGATGTAACGAGCACTGGATGCTCAATAATGTTATCTAATAAAATATTTGTTCTGGCATATTAGCAATGGGCTTTTAACTCTTTCTTCCAATGATAGTATTTTTCATGTCAATACTAAAAGGAAAAGAAAAGACTTTAATGATACTTTACTTTGGCATCATAGACTTGGTCATGTTAATGAGTCTAGGATTAGCAAGTTATACAAGGAAAAATTCCTTGATCCTTGATGGTATGAATCATTAGGAACTTGCGAATCATGTCTCATGGGTAAGATGACAAAAACTCCATTCACTGGACTGGGAAAGGTCAACTGAGTTATTAGACTTATACATACTGTGTATGTGGTCCAATGACAAATCAGGCCAGAGGAGGATACCCATATTTTATCACTTTTACAGATGATTTATCTAGGTTCGGATATGTGTATCTTATGAAACACAAATCGAAGCCTTTGATAAATTTAAAGAGTATCAAAGTATGGTCGAAAAACAAACCGGGAAAAGTATTAAAGTTCTTCGTTCTGATCGAGGAGGGAGAATACTATCCATGGAGTTTTTAGACTATCTTAAAGTTAATGGAATCCTTTCTGAATGGACCCCTCCTTATACACCACAGCTAAATGGTATAGCTGAAAGGAGGAATCGTACCTATTAGATATGGTACGATCCATGATGTGCTTCACAAATTTGCCCATTTCCTTCTGGGGTCATGCCCTAGAAACTGCTGTTTATATTCTGAACAAGGTACCTTCTAAATCCGTTAGTAATCCATATGAATTTGGAGTGGAAAGAAACCATATCTTAAATATTTTAAGGTATGGGGATATCCAGCTTATGTTAAAAGAAATTTGGACATAAGTTGGAACCCTAGAGCGGATAAATGTCTATTTGTAGGATATCCTAAAGAAGGAAGAGGATATCTATTCTACATTCTACTGAACAATGACTTTTGTTCGCATGCATGCCATTTTCTAGAAAAAGAGTTAATTTTGGAAAGGGCAATGGTAGAACCAATTGAACTTGGAGAAGTGCAAGAAATACAGAAGACAATTTCAACCTAGAACATATAGTAGGACCGAACCCAGAACAAAAAACTCTCCTCGTAGGTCTGGACAGAGTGCCACGGGCACCTGAGAGGTATGAGTATTATTAGAATAGTGAGCTCAAGCATTCAAATGATGAACTTGACTATACGGAAGCTATCTTGAGTACTGCCTCAGGATAAATGGCAAGAAGCCATGGAATCCGAAGTAGACTCTATATATGTAAACCAAGTATGGTCTTTGGTTGATGCACCAGAGGGTGTTAATCCTATTGGGTGTAAATGGGTCTATAAGAAAAAGATTGGGGCTGATGGCCAAGTTGAAACCTATAAAGCCAGATTAGTGGCTAAAGGTTTTAGACAAAAACAGGGAATTGATTATGATGAAACATTTTCACCTGTTGCCATGCTAAAATCAATTCGGATTTTACTTGCTATAGCAGCATACCACGATTATGAGATATGGCAGATGGATGTGAAGACTGCATTCCTCAATGGTTTCCTTGAGAAAGAAGTCTACATGTCACAGCCAGAAGGTTTTATTTCAAAGAATAAACCTAATCAAGTATGCAAGCTAAAGAAATCCATTTATGGATTAAAGCAAGCTTCCAGGAGTTGGAACATCCGCTTTGATGAAACTATTAAAAGATTTGGTTTTATCAAAAATATGGATGAACCCTGTGTTTATAAGAAGACTAGTGGGAGTGCCATAGTCTTCTTGGTTCTGTATGTAGATGACATACTCCTCATTGGGAATGATATCCCAGTGTTGCAATCAGTCAAGGTTTGGCTATCAAACCAGTTTTCCATGAAAGATTTGGGAGAAGCATCCTATATACTAGGTATTAAGATCTATAGAGATAGATCTAAGAGGATGCTAGGTTTATCCCAATCTAGGTACATTGACTTAGTGCTGAAAAGATTCAGCATGGAAGGAAGTAAAAGAGGTTATCTTCCTATGAGTCAAGGCATACATCTTTCTAAAAGGATGTCTCCTAAGACACCTGAAGAAAGAGATAGAATGAATTCTATACCCTATGCTTCGGCAATAGGATCCATAATGTATGCCATGTTATGTACCAGGCCTGATGTGGCATATGCTTTAGGCATTGTCAGTAGGTTTCAGGCTGATCCAGGAGAGGATCATTGGAAAGCAGTTAAAAATATTCTTAAGTACCTAAGAAGGACTAAGGATATTTTTCTGGTTTATGGTGGTTCTGATCTTAAACTAGAAGCTTATTTTGATTCTAGTTTTCAATCAGACTCTGATGATAGCAAATCCATTTCGGGATATGTTTTTACCCTAAATGGTGGAGCAGTGAGTTGGAAGAGTACCAAGCAGTAGACTGTAGCTGACTCAACCACAGAGGCAGAATACATAGCTGTTAGTGAAGCCGCCAAGGAAGCAGTCTGGATGAAGAAGTTCATCATAGAGTTGGGTGTTGTTCCTCAAATTGAAAACCCAGTGCCACTTTACTGTGACAACACTGGGGCCGTTGCTCAAGCTAAGGAACCAAGAGCTCATCATAAGTCCAAGCACATTCTGAGACGCTTCCATCTTGTCCGAGAAATAGTAGAGAGACAAGATGTCTACATAGATAGAGTTGATACAAAGAACAATGTAGCAGACCCGTTCACTAAGGCTCTACCACAGCGAGATTTTGATCGCCACCTAGAATGTATGGGATTAAGATTCAAAGGCGATTGGCTTTAGTGCAAGTGGGAGATTGAAAGGGATATGCCCTACAAACCAATCTCTGTTGTATCTCCCAAACCATAGTAATTGACAATTTTTCTAAATAAAGGCATTATTTTATCATACGCTGTGTTTATTATATGATGAACCCCATAGATTAGGGCTATGATTTTAGGGTTATGATGAGATCATACCAGTGAGACCTAAAATCTTAAAACCTTAATCTAAAGTATTCCTAGTCAAAGGAACTCTGAGTAGGGGATCAGGGTTTTCCGATAAGACTAGCACATCCCGGGTATACTGGAAAGGGTGACTGCTCTCACAGTCACTTGTGTATGACACTAATACTGGGATGTGGGTGCTCATTGGAGAATGAGTTCACTGATATGATCCAACTTGAGAACATCTAATGGAGTCTTAGCTACATGTCAATAGAAGGTTCTCATAGTTGGAGTGGTACAAGTAATCTTTTGACCTGAGACTCCCATAAGTACCTTATGTACATGAACCCATTCTTTGGTTCAATCCTAATCATGACACTGAGACATGCACAGGATTAATACTGGGAATGGTGAATTGGATATGAAGGTAATGAGTGGGTCAACAAGGAATCGATCACTCTTAGTAAGAGGAGATTGCATCCAGCTAGTCAACAATCGCATGATGATTCAGGAAATCTTTGATCAAAGTGAAGATATTAGAGACGGTTTCTAATATCAAGATAATCGAATCATCATTATAAGATTGAGCTAAAAATAAATATAATATTGGATTTGACATATATCCATATCCATAGTTATATTTTGGGTGCAGGCTGATCGAAAGATTTAATTATACGGTAACTCTCTACTGAAGGGTAATTTTGGTATTTCACTAGAATTTCCATATCTTCCGGGTAGACATGACACGTTGCTAGACGTCAATCTTGTCTTGTGGGTTGATCAAGTTCAAAGATCACATGTTAGGAAGAATCCTAATTGATCGATTCGGGTAAGCCCGGATTGACCTAAATCGATTAGAAAGAGTTCTAATCAAATTAGGTCAACTTGTATTCGAACCCACTGCTGGCTAGATGTGGAACCCAATGGGTCACACACTTAAGAGGATTGATCAAGAGTTTAATTTGGAATTAAATCATCTTTGCAAGATAACACTCTAGCAGGTGTTGCAAGCCCTAGCTTCTATTCGGATCGGATTCGAATTAGGGTTCCGGATTGGTTCAAATTGGGTTCTAATTGGACCTAATTAGACCCTAATTAAGAAAAATGGGAATATGGCTAACCCTATTGGCTAGCCATGTAGCTTGGCTAGCCTCCCCACCCGCCCCCTTTATTTTTCATGCCAAACACCAAGAGTCCATGCGCATATGGACTCTTGGCGCGCCTTAAGAAAGAGTCCATGGCGCATGGACTCTTGGCGCGCCCCAAATAAATTCTCCGATGTTTTTATTTGGGTGGCCTTCTTCTTAAGTGATTAGCGCACCATCTCTCCCCCCTTGGATGAAAATCCAATGGCTGTTGGGATTTTGAGAAAGAAAGAAAGCGCTAACTCCTCCCGGGCGCGCGAAATAACATCTCTTCGGAGATGAAAAGTCGCGACTTCCTTCCTTTTAAAACACCGCGGTTTTTCCTTTAAGAAGAGCCGTGGGATTTAATCTGGAAGGCCATGAGATGGGAGGATGGGGCGTGAGAAATTGGAAAGGGCGTGAGAAAGAGATTACGGAGAGGTGTGTAGGCGCCTATCTGATTTCTATTTAAAGGGTCGGGAAAATCAGAACAAAGACAATCATATTTTTTTTTCTTCCTCTCCTGAAGACTCTTTTATTTTTTCTTGCTCTTGCATTGTTTCCTCTACAGAGTAAACCTCTGTCGAAACTCTGCTACTGAACAAGAATAAAAGTAAAAGTCTCCGACGATAAAGGAAAGAAAGAAGTTCTGATTTCTTCCTTTCTTTCATACATTAAGACATCATTGTCTTAATTTCTCCTCCAACTTAAGACAAGCCTATGTCCTCTTAGGACAAGGTCTTTTTCTTCAAGACAAGGGTGTCTAAAGGGCCAAGGTCTTGGTGGAAGGAGGAGAAGGAGTCAAGGAAAGGAAAGCAAGTCTTGTGTGGAGGAATTCAAGCCATAATCCAAGCAATTGAGTTCTAGGAAGAAGAATTCAATAGAAGGAACCTTTGAAAAGAAGATAGAGTTGTCTTGATCACTGCTCTGTGGGGATCACCATCGGAGGGCGGACACTTGGACGCCTGGTGAATTCAATCAGCCCCTTCAACATCAACTTTGTTGGAATTAGCGATTACAGGTTGGTACTCTAATTCTAACAATCTATGTTTGAATGTTAGTATGTATGTTTTAATTCGAAATAAGGAGATCTTGGCTAAGGGATTTCGGTGCAAATTTCATCATTTTGAAATTACACTTCCGCTGCGGTGCACTGGAAACCCCAACAGTGGTATCAGAGCCATCCTTATTACAGTTAAAACATATGAAAATTATTTATATGCATTTTTGTTGTAGTATCGAAATTAGGGTTTTAAACCCTTGAATGCTGATACACTTAGCATAATTTAAGGAATGCATATATGATAATTAATGTTTTGATGTATGCCACTAATTAGGGTTTTTCACTCAAACCCTAATTATTATAGAGATATGATTAGTTTTGAAGTCATCATACTGAAATAAGGTTGCCCTGGCATAATGGTGGATCCATTATGTGGTAAATGGTTGTCCTAGTATGATGACACACTTAGCACATATATGTTTATCAGATTCATATTATTATGATATATTTTTTATGTAAGAATGTGCTGGCAATTTTATAAAGCCCTCTTCTTAAAATAATATTAAGTCATAGCATATTTAACTAATAAGCATCACTAGTCATGATGAACAATTGATCATTCAGTGTCTAGAAAGGTGGTTCTGGGAAGGTAAAGAGAATCGTGGTTTTTAATTGGTTCCGTTGACTGACCTGGCCAATTTTTATTGGTGTCTAGGAAAGCAACGGGGGGACTCCCACATCTCTTCCACTTGCCTGGCCGATTTGATTATATTTAAATCTTGACTTATATGCTTAGTGTTAAAAAAATGCTATATGTTGGCCTTCCTTCATGCTGGATCATTACTGTGTTATGAACCACATTAGGTTTGTTGTGTTATCTGCAAGACCTAATAGGGTGATTGACATAATATTGGTATAGTGCAAAATATGCTTACAGTATATTCAGTATAATGCCTTGTTGTGTTATCTACAAGGGCATTATATTTGAATATTGACTGTATAGAAATGAAAGGGTCTTGACTTAACTAGAACATTATGGTTTGTTGTGTTTTCTGCAAGACTTATAATGTTCTAGAGGCCAAGTTATTTTTGAGAATTATATGAGATATAATTGGAAGAGTTTCCTACCTTTGAACTTATAAAAGATTTGTTGTGTTGTCTGCAAGATCTTTTATAAATTATAAGGATCTCGATCTCACTAAGAAAACCGATCAGGGTTCTTCTCGATTATCATAGTGAGGGCTATGATTTTTGATAAAATAGTGGGAGACATAATTAAATTGAAGACCTAATTTAATTATGTAAGTCATTTCATGGTTGTTTGCTTATGTATTGTTCTTAATTAAATGTAGATAAATGGCATCTTCATTATCACTGAGAAGCATCTTAGATACCAACAAATTGACTGGTCCAAACTATGTGGACTGGTTGAGAAACTTAAAGATTGTACTGAGTTCAGAAAAACTTTCTTATATTCTTGATACCCCTAGTCTTAATCCACTAGGGGATGATGCCACACAGGAAGATATGGCCACATACAAAATGTGGCAGAATGACTCCCTCACTGTCAAGTGTATCATACTGGCCTCTATGACCAATGAGTTACAGAGGCAGCATGAAAGCATGGATACTCAATCCATAATGCTCAATTTAAAGGAGCTTTATGGAGAACAAAGCAGAACTGCTAGATACGAAATATCTAAGCAGTTATTCCATGCTAGGATGACAGAGGGTACATCCGTTCAGGATCATGTTCTGAAGGTAATTGACTTAATCACCAGATTAGGTCAATTAGGGTTTATTATGGATGGGGAGCTGAATCAGGATTTAATCCTGCAATCACTCCCGGAGTCATTTTCTCAGTTTGTCTTGAATTATCACATGAACAAACTGAACACTTCCTTGCCTGAGCTGTTAAATATGTTAAAAACAGCAGAGAGCCACGTTAAGAAAGAAAAGGCTCCACTTCTTCTTGTTGATAAGACCAATAAGAAGAAATCAGGCAAAAAGGGTTTTAGCAGGAGACTAAACCCTAAGGGTGGCATCAATAAGAACAAGAAAGGAAAGAAGGCCTCAAAACAGTCAACCTGTTTCTTTTGCGGCAAAGCGGGACATTGGAAAAGGAATTGCAAGGCTTACCTTGCAACTGTGAAGCCTGGTGCGGCAGACGCACCAAAAGGTATGTATGAGATACATACTATATTGACATTAAATTCGTCTATATCAAATACTTGGGTATTGGATACCGCTTGTGGTTACCATATATGCAAATCTTTGCAGGACCTCCACAAGCTTAAAGTATTGAAGGAAGGTGACTTCAATCTCTACGGTGCTGGTGGTGATATCATCCAAGCAGAAGCTGTAGGGACCTATATTCTGAAGTTGCCTTCAGGGAAGATCTTGGAGCTAGAGAATTGTTACTATATGCCAAAGATTATTAGGAACATTATATCTATTCCTTTGTTATTAAAACAAGGATATGTAATGGATGTAACGAGCACTGGATGCTCAATAATGTTATCTAATAAAATTATTTGTTCTGGCATATTTAGCAATGGGCTTTTAACTCTTTCTTCCAATGATAGTATTTTTCATGTCAATACTAAAAGGAAAAGAAAAGACTTTAATGATACTTTACTTTGGCATCATAGACTTGGTCATGTTAATGAGTCTAGGATTAGCAAGTTATACAAGGAAAAATTCCTTGATCCTTATGAGTATGAATCATTAGGAACTTGCGAATCATGTCTCATGGGTAAGATGACAAAAACTCCATTCACTGGACATGGGGAAAGGTCAACTGAGTTATTAGGACTTATACATACTGATGTATGTGGTCCAATGACAACTCAGGCCAGAGGAGGATACTCATATTTTATCACTTTTACAGATGATTTATCTAGGTTCGGATATGTGTATCTTATGAAACACAAATCTGAAGCCTTTGATAAATTTAAAGAGTATCAAAGTATGGTCGAAAAACAAACCGGGAAAAGTATTAAAGTTCTTCGTTCTGATCGAGGAGGAGAATACTTATCCATGGAGTTTTTAGACTATCTTAAAGTTAATGGAATCCTTTCTGAATGGACCCCTCCTTATACACCACAGCTAAATGGTATAGCTGAAAGGAGGAATCGTACCTTATTAGATATGGTACGATCCATGATGTGCTTCACAAATTTGCCCATTTCCTTCTGGGGTCATGCCCTAGAAACTGCTGTTTATATTCTGAACAAGGTACCTTCTAAATCCGTTGTTAGTACTCCATATGAAATTTGGAGTGGAAAGAAACCATATCTTAAATATTTTAAGGTATGGGGATATCCAGCTTATGTTAAAAGAAATTTTGGACATAAGTTGGAACCTAGAGCGGATAAATGTCTATTTGTAGGATATCCTAAAGAAGGAAGAGGATATCTATTCTACCATCCTACTGAACAAAAGACTTTTGTTAGCAGGCATGCCACTTTTCTAGAAAAAGAGTTCATTTTGGAAAGGGCAATGGTAGAACAATTGAACTTGGAGAAGTGCAAGAAATACAGATAGACAATTCTCAACCATTAGAACATATAGTTAGGACAGAACCAGAACACAAAACTCCTCCTCGTAGGTCTGACAGAGTGCCACGGGCACCTGAGAGGTATGAGTTTATTATTGAGAATAATGAAGCTCAAGTCATTCAAAATGATGAACCTCTGACCTATACGGAAGCTATCTTGAGTACTGACTCAGATAAATGGCAAGAAGCCATGGAATCCGAAGTAGACTCTATATATGTAAACCAAGTATGGTCTTTGGTTGATGCACCAGAGGGTGTTAATCCTATTGGGTGTAAATGGGTCTATAAGAAAAAGATTGGGGCTGATGGCCAAGTTGAAACCTATAAAGCCAGATTAGTGGCTAAAGGTTTTAGACAAAAACAGGGAATTGATTATGATGAAACATTTTCACCTGTTGCCATGCTAAAATCAATTCGGATTTTACTTGCTATAGCAGCATACCACGATTATGAGATATGGCAGATGGATGTGAAGACTGCATTCCTCAATGGTTTCCTTGAGAAAGAAGTCTACATGTCACAGCCAGAAGGTTTTATTTCAAAGAATAAACCTAATCAAGTATGCAAGCTAAAGAAATCCATTTATGGATTAAAGCAAGCTTCCAGGAGTTGGAACATCCGCTTTGATGAAACTATTAAAAGATTTGGTTTTATCAAAAATATGGATGAACCCTGTGTTTATAAGAAGACTAGTGGGAGTGCCATAGTCTTCTTGGTTCTGTATGTAGATGACATACTCCTCATTGGGAATGATATCCCAGTGTTGCAATCAGTCAAGGTTTGGCTATCAAACCAGTTTTCCATGAAAGATTTGGGAGAAGCATCCTATATACTAGGTATTAAGATCTATAGAGATAGATCTAAGAGGATGCTAGGTTTATCCCAATCTAGGTACATTGACTTAGTGCTGAAAAGATTCAGCATGGAAGGAAGTAAAAGAGGTTATCTTCCTATGAGTCAAGGCATACATCTTTCTAAAAGGATGTCTCCTAAGACACCTGAAGAAAGAGATAGAATGAATTCTATACCCTATGCTTCGGCAATAGGATCCATAATGTATGCCATGTTATGTACCAGGCCTGATGTGGCATATGCTTTAGGCATTGTCAGTAGGTTTCAGGCTGATCCAGGAGAGGATCATTGGAAAGCAGTTAAAAATATTCTTAAGTACCTAAGAAGGACTAAGGATATTTTTCTGGTTTATGGTGGTTCTGATCTTAAACTAGAAGCTTATTTTGATTCTAGTTTTCAATCAGACCCTGATGATAGCAAATCCATTTCGGGATATGTTTTTACCCTAAATGGTGGAGCAGTGAGTTGGAAGAGTACCAAGCAGCAGACTGTAGCTGACTCAACCACAGAGGCAGAATACATAGCTGTTAGTGAAGCCGCCAAGGAAGCAGTCTGGATGAAGAAGTTCATCATAGAGTTGGGTGTTGTTCCTCAAATTGAAAACCCAGTGCCACTTTACTGTGACAACACTGGGGCCGTTGCTCAAGCTAAGGAACCAAGAGCTCATCATAAGTCCAAGCACATTCTGAGACGCTTCCATCTTGTCCGAGAAATAGTAGAGAGACAAGATGTCTACATAGATAGAGTTGATACAAAGAACAATGTAGCAGACCCGTTCACTAAGGCTCTACCACAGCGAGATTTTGATCGCCACCTAGAATGTATGGGATTAAGATTCAAAGGCGATTGGCTTTAGTGCAAGTGGGAGATTGAAAGGGATATGCCCTACAAACCAATCTCTGTTGTATCTCCCAAACCATAGTAATTGACAATTTTTCTAAATAAAGGCATTATTTTATCATACGCTGTGTTTATTATATGATGAACCCCATAGATTAGGGCTATGATTTTAGGGTTATGATGAGATCATACCAGTGAGACCTAAAATCTTAAAACCTTAATCTAAAGTATTCCTAGTCAAAGGAACTCTGAGTAGGGGATCAGGGTTTTCCGATAAGACTAGCACATCCCGGGTATACTAGAAAGGGTGACTGCTCTCACAGTCACTTGTGTATGACACTAATACTGGGATGTGGGTGCTCATTGGAGAATGAGTTCACTGATATGATCCAACTTGAGAACATCTAATGGAGTCTTAGCTACATGTCAATAGAAGGTTCTCATAGTTGGAGTGGTACAAGTAATCTTTTGACCTGAGACTCCCATAAGTACCTTATGTACATGAACCCATTCTTTGGTTCAATCCTAATCATGACACTGAGACATGCACAGGATTAATACTGGGAATGGTGAATTGGATATGAAGGTAATGAGTGGGTCAACAAGGAATCGATCACTCTTAGTAAGAGGAGATTGCATCCAGCTAGTCAACAATCGCATGATGATTCAGGAAATCTTTGATCAAAGTGAAGATATTAGAGACGGTTTCTAATATCAAGATAATCGAATCATCATTATAAGATAGAGCTAAAAATAAATATAATATTGGATTTGACATATATCCATATCCATAGTTATATTTTGGGTGCAGGCTGATCGAAAGATTTAATTATACGGTAACTCTCTACTGAAGGGTAATTTTGGTATTTCACTAGAATTTCCATATCTTCCGGGTAGACATGACACGTTGCTAGACGTCAATCTTGTCTTGTGGGTTGATCAAGTTCAAAGATCACATGTTAGGAAGAATCCTAATTGATCGATTCGGGTAAGCCCGGATTGACCTAAATCGATTAGAAAGAGTTCTAATCAAATTAGGTCAACTTGTATTCGAACCCACTGCTGGCTAGATGTGGAACCCAATGGGTCACACACTTAAGAGGATTGATCAAGAGTTTAATTTGGAATTAAATCATCTTCGCAAGATAACACTCTAGCAGGTGTTGCAAGCCCTAGCTTCTATTTGGATCGGATTCGAATTAGGGTTCCGGATTGGTTCAAATTGGGTTCTAATTGGACCTAATTAGACCCTAATTAAGAAAAACGGGAATATGGCTAACCCTATTGGCTAGCCATGTAGCTTGGCTAGCCTCCCCACCCGCCCCCTTTATTTTTCATGCCAAACACCAAGAGTCCATGCGCATATGGACTCTTGGCGCGCCTTAAGAAAGAGTCCATGGCGCATGGACTCTTGGCGCGCCCCAAATAAATTCTCCGATGTTTTTATTTGGGTGGCCTCCTTCTTAAGTGATTAGCGCACCATCTCTCCCCCCTTGGATGAGAATCCAATGGTTGATGGGATTTTGAGAAAGAAAGAAAGCGCTAACTCTTCCCGGGCGCGCGAAATAACATCTCTTTGGAGATGAAAAGTCGCGACTTCCTTCCTTTTAAAACACCGCGGTTTTTCCTTTAAGAAGAGCCATGGGATTTAATCTGGAAGGCCATGAGATGGGAGGATGGGGCATGAGAAATTGGAAAGGGCGTGAGAAAGAGATTACGGAGAGGTGTGTAGGCGCCTATCTGATTTCTATTTAAAGGGTCGGGAAAATCAGAACAAAGACAATCATATTTATTTTTCTTCCTCTCCTGAAGACTCTTTTATTTTTTCTTGCTCTTGCATTGTTTCCTCTACAGAGTAAACCTCTGTCGAAACTCTGCTACTGAACAAGAATAAAAGTAAAAGTCTCCGACGGTAAAGGAAAGAAAGAAGTTCTGATTTCTTCCTTTCTTTCATACATTAAGACATCATTGTCTTAATTTCTCCTCCAACTTAAGACAAGCCTATGTCCTCTTAGGACAAGGTCTTTTTCTTCAAGACAAGGGTGTCTAAAGGGCCAAGGTCTTGGTGGAAGGAGGAGAAGGAGTCAAGGAAAGGAAAGCAAGTCTTATGTGGAGGAATTCAAGCCATAATCCAAGCAATTAAGTTCTAGGAAGAAGAATTCAATAGAAGGAACCTTTGAAAAGAAGATAGAGTTGTCTTGATCACTGCTCTGTGTGGTTCACCATCGGAGGGCGGACACTTGGACGCCTGGTGAATTCAATCAGCCCCTTCAACATCAACTTTGTTGGAATTAGCGATTACAGGTTGGTACTCTAATTCTAACAATCTATGTTTGAATGTTAGTATGTATGTTTTAATTCGAAATAAGGAGATCTTGGCTAAGGGATTTCGGTGCAAATTTCATCATTTTGAAATTACACTTCCGCTGCGGTGCACTGGAAACCCCAACACCTAAAGCAGAAGTATATGAGACTGACATGAGTTTGGTAGATGAATATGAAGGAGAAGACTTCGATGAGGACAACTCTAGTTCCTTACCTGAGGAAATCCTTGAAGAAGATAAGATTGTAGAGCCTGGTCCTAAAAAATCAGAACAATAAGAAATCAGTGAGGACTTGGTTCCTGTAAGTCAATGCCTTAAGGAAGAGCCCACTCCTTTAGCCTTAACCCGAGACCTCATTCAGTTCCCTTATAAAGAGTTCATTCCTCTAACCCTAGTTGATGACCATTTTCTGGAACTGACTAGGTCTTCCTTTCTTGAAAAACCTGCACTTGCAATGACCAAATTCTCCATTCTTCAATTTGACCTTATGTCACCCATAGATCAATGTTCATACATTAAGGTCAGTCTCTTTAGCCCAGAACTAGTCCTTGATTCTCCTTCCTATTTCCTACCCTTCCTTGAGTCTTATCATGTTTCTAGAGCCATTAGGTAACATTTTGATGAGATTACTAGGTTGCATGAATCCTTAGAGCCCATCCCTTTTGCTACCTACTTCTGGAAGATACTTTGGCATTTGCTAGAAGTTCATGGTAAATTTTCATGTGCATACCAAACTAGGGTTAAACCTAGAGAGTCTATAATCTATTAGGTTTAGGCCCAAGAGTCCAATAAAAATTCCTCTCAATAAGAATGCATAGTTGAGTTTGCATTTTGTTAGGTATCAGTACGAGTCTCAAAGCCCGCAAAGTCATTCGCACAGCATGCATAAGGAAATTAGCCCAAAGAATTAAAGTAATGATACATACAAAAAATTGGTTGATTCCTGAAAGCAAGCCCAAGAATTTGACATAGGGGATTCTGAAATGATTAGGCTTAGGCCTAAATGGTTTCCACCAAGAACCGTTAAGAAAATTCATGCTCGTAAAGCTGGCCCCTTTAAAGTGATAAGAAGAGTTGGCCCTAATGCCTATGTGCTTGAGCTATCCCCGGATTATGGCATTAGCTTGACTTTCAATATCTCAGACTTAGTCGAGTATAGAGAACCGGCAACCATACCCAGCGAGCCATTTGGGCCTGACCTATCTTTTGAGAGGGAACCCAACCTTGAGTGTCCACCTCCAATTTTACCTGAGAAAGGAGAGCGGATCGAGTGTGTCCTTGATGGGGGATAGATGGTAGGATCGTTGGTGAGCCTAGAAGTCACCTAAATTTGGGTACTATTTTTTTTTGATAATTTTTTTCTAGGGATGGCGAAGGAATAGTGGGGATGGAGAACAGGGATCTAGATTTCATGGACTTTAGGACTCACCCTAACGAAGAGATCTCTCACCTCTAGGGCATTACACCCTCCTCGATACTTGGAGGTGCTAGGATGGATCTCAAAGGCCACGAGGGGATAGAGAAGATGGAATGGGAAGGGGGATAACTGGGCATGACCTCACTTCATGTCCTGGAGTTGGGTCTCACACCCTCTCCTCACGGAGTGAAATAAAAAAATCACTCTTTTCTAAAACTCATTTTCATTTCCAAAACTTGACTAAACTATTTTTTACAAAGAACTGAGGATGGTATTTATAAACCTGTCCAACCCTCATTTGAATTTGAATACAAGATAAAAAGATAGGAATGATTCAAATACAAGATAGGATAACATAAGCCTATCCATATCTAAATCATAACCAACCAAATCCTAATTCAAATTTCAAATAAAATATAAATCCTAAATTTGTTTTGAATATATTTTGAGATTCGCACGGCTCCAAGATTCATGCTTTCTCCGGGATTTGTGCTAGTGAGGTCCCCATCATTCCCTTGAGGTGGGGAAAACTCGACTCTGTTGAGTTAGGCTGGCTCTAGGATGCACATGACCTGTAGAATGATTTTTTTTTTTTAAAAAAAAACTCAAATTAAAATAAATGGGCTTATTCCAATCAGAAATAAGGCTGGGATAAGTGCAGAATAGTAGGAATAGCGGGAATAGCTATTCCCGTCTTCTTTCAACAGCAGATCATCAAATTTTCTTCTTGCATGCTTCTTGGAATAGGAGCTTTGCACCGAACGGAAGGAGGTGTTCGGGCAAGATCTCCGAGGAGAGGTGGTCTGGAGAAGAGGCCGGCATCGAGGATGCCCGGAACTACTGCGGTGAGCCCAAGGAGCAAGGAGGTGAACCGAGCTTGGGGACGACTGGATGAGGGCGATCGGGTGATGGTGGACCGGGAGGAAGGCAAGCATGGGGCTATCTTCGTTGATGGCAGAACAGTGGCTTCGTGGAACAGGGGAGCTGAGTGTCGGGGCGATCCAGAGAAGAAGGTGTCGCTGTGATCCAGAGGGAGGAGGTCCGATGGAGCTTCGGTCGTTGATGGGGTCAGGCTAAGGCAGAAGTCCGGGAAGGGTGCTAAACACTCGGGGACATCCGGTAGTGAGGGTAGGCCGGCTGGAAGAGTGGGAGGAGGGAGGGTTGGGCATTGGAGGCCGGTGGGGAAGTCCGGGCAATGGTGATCCGGAAAAGGGAGGTTTGGGCGATGGGCTTGGATCTGAGCACCTGGGAAGACAGTAAGGAGGAGAGATCTATCATTGGGAGATGGGAGAGGGAAGTCTTGGCGGCTCAGGATTGTCTGGAAGAACACCGAGTGGGACGGGAGCTTCTTTGTTGTGGACTGGATCGAAGGGTTGAACCGTGATTCGGGGAAGACGGAGCCATCATGAAATGAAAATACCAGTGGGATGGCTCGGATCGGCTGTAGGGAGCACCCGTGGGAGGCTAGCGGATGAAGGTGAAATTACTGCTGTGGGGGTGCCGATCTGATGAGCTTTGGTTGTGGCGATCGACTGTTTCTGGTTGCAGGCGGAAGGGACTGGTGGCCGATAGGGAGCAGGGAGGATCCAACGGGGAGGCGACCATGGGGTGCTGGACCGGGTGGAAGATGGAGGACGGGGACGATGAGGGCTGGTAGGAGAGAAGGGAATCTGGGGTACCCTAATTTTGCTGGGCTCTGAAACCAAAATTGATGGGGGACAGATGGTAGGATCGTTGGTGAGCCTAGAAGTCACTTAATTAGGGTACTATTTTTTTTTGGTATATTTTTTTTCTAGGGATGGCGAAGGAATGGTGGGGATGGAGAATAGGGATCTGGATTTCATGGACTTTAGGACTCACCCTAACGAAGAGATCTCTCACCTCTAGGGCATTACACCCTCCTCGATATTTGGAGGCGCTAGGATGGATCTTAAAGGCCATGAGGGGATAGAGAAGATGGAATGGGAAGGGGGATAACTGGGCATGACCTCACATCATGTCCTGGGGTTGGGCCTCACACCCTCTCCTCACGGAGTGAAATAAAAAAACCACTTTTTTCTAAAACTCATTTTCATTTCCAAAACTTGACTAAAATGTTTTTTACAAAGAACCGAGGGTGGTATTTATAAATCTGTCCAACCTTCATTTGAATTTGAATACAAGATAAAAAGATATGAATGATTCAAATACAAGATAGGATAAGATAAGCCTATCCATATCTAAATCCTAACCAACCAAATCCTAATTCAAATTTCAAATAAAAGATAAATCTTAAATTTATTTTGGATATGTTTCGAGATTCGCATGGCTCCAAGATTCGTGCTTACTCTGGGATTCATGCTGGTGAGGTCCCCATCATTTCCCTGAGATGGGGAAAACTCGACTTCGTCGAGTTAGGCTGGCTCTAGGATGCACATGATGCTTTGAAATTGGTGTGACTTTGAACTCTGTGCAACTCTGAAACATGGCCTGGTGAACCGAACTGAAACAGGGTCAAGGAGAGGACCTGATGAAGAAGACTGCAAAGCTTTGAGATTGGTGCGGGGATCCCTCAGGTGAAGTCGGCAGCAAGGGGGGAATTGCATTCACGTTCATGCAATCCCTCCCCTTCTTCCTCACGGACTAATGATGGGAAACCGACGACCAGCTCGGAGGTTGTCATGGCGGGTGGAGGGCACGCGAGTAGGGGAGGCACTCTTGGTTCGGGCGTGACTACTGTGGAGAGGAGATCGGGAGCTATTGACGGTGTCACGATGGACTGGAGAAGGAGATCCAGTGATGGGAGGACCGTAGTGGGGAAGTCGGCGACGGTGGAGGAACAGCATCAAAATGGACGTCCGGACATGACTGAGGGCATGGTAGCAGGGAGGAAAGACTCTGCAGCCAGGTGGAATCCCAATGGGGCAGTAGTGCGGAGAGTGGTCGGTGGCGTGGCAATCTCCCGGGGAGGGTGGTCTAGGGGAAGAAGGTTGTGAGCGACCGGAAGACTGGAGGAGGTTTGGTTTGGGCAATGAAGAACCGGAGGAGGTTTGGTTTGGGCGATGAAGAACCGGAGGAGGTTTGGATGACAGGAGATCGGAGGAGGTTGGGCGATGGAGAACCGGAGGAGGTAGATCTGGCATCAAGGAAGGACCAGAGAAGGAGATCCGGCGATGGAGAAGCTGCGAGGAGGCTTACGGACGGGCTTCTTTGGATGTGTGAATAGGGGCTTCGTGGAACAGGGGAGCTAGGAGGCTGCTACGTGGGATGATGGAGAGGACAGCACCAGGGCGATCTTGGAGCTTCGTTCCGATGGGGGAGTTAGGCTCTAGTGGAGGAATCGACTGAGCAGACGTCCATGGAGGGGGATCCGGGGTTGATGACAACATCGGGAGGACCAGAGGGGGCGGTTCATGAATGGGAGTCAGCCTCGGGGAAGATCCGCTGCAGAGTTAATGTCCAGAACGAGGCCGAGAGCTCAGGAGCCGGGAGGAGACGATCCTGATCCAAGAAGAAATTTCATTGGGTGGCCCAGAGAAGACACCGATGTCGGGGACGTCCGGAGAGGCTGCTGTGAGCCCGAGGAACAGTGAAGGAGGGAGGGTCGGGCGGCTTGGGGTCGTCTGGTAGAACACCAAGGGATGGGAGCTTCGTTGATGGCAGAGTGATGCTCGGGGAAGACGGATGAAAGAACAGTGGGATGATGCAATATGAGATCGGCTGCAGGGAGCACCCATGGGAGGCCAACGGATGAAGGCAAAATTGCTTCTATAGGGGTGCCAATCTGATGAGCTTCAGCCACAGCGATCGGCTATTTCTGGTAATAGGTGGAAGGGACTGGTGGCCGACAGGGAGCAGGGAGGATCCGACAGGGAGCATGGAGGATCCGACGGGGAGGCGACCAAGGGGTTCTGGACCGGGTGGAAGATGAAGGACACGGACGATGAGGGCTGGTGGGAGAGAATGGAATCTAGGGTACCCTAATTTTTCTGGGCTCTGATACCAAAATTGATGGGGTATAGATGGTAGGATCGTTGGTGAGCCTAGAAGTCACCTAAATTAGGGTACTATTTTTTTTTTGTATTTTTTTTTCAGGGATGGTGAAGGAATAGTGGGGATGGAGAACAGGGATCTAGATTTCATAGACTTTAGGACTCACCCTGACGAAGAGATCTTTCACCTCTAGGGCATTACACCCTTCTCGATACTTGGAGGTGCTAGGATGGATCTCAAAGGCCACGAGGGGATAGAGAAGATGGAATGGGAAGGGGGATAACTGGGCATGACCTCTCATCATGTCCTGGGGTTGGGCCTCACATCCTCTCCTCACGAAGTGAAATAAAAAAAAACCACTCTTTTCTAAAACTCAATTTTATTTCCAAAACTTGACTAAACTATTTTTTACAAATGACTGAGGGTGGTATTTATAGACCTGTCTAACCCTCATTTGAATTTGAATACAAGATAAAAAGATAGGAATGATTCAAATTCAAATACAAGATAGGATAAGATAAGCCTATCCATATCTAAATCCTAACCAACCAAATCCTAATTCAAATTTCAAATAAAAGATAAATCCTAAATTTATTTTGGATATGTTCTGAGATTCGCGCGGCTCCAAGATTCATGCTTGCTCCGGGATTCATGTTGGTGAGGTCCCCATCAGTCTTGGATGATCAAGCTATCACCACCCAGGACAAAGTCTATCAACATTACTCGGTCCGATGGCAAGGCCGACCGGAGTCTGACGATTCGTGAATTACTCGGGAGAACTTGTAGTGCTTCGACCTCGACCTTCTAGAAAAATATCAAAGCCAAATCAACCCTTACTCGACAAGGTTGAGTTCCTCCCACCCTGGGAGAAATGGTGTGGGCACCAGGATCAGACAGAGGCTCCTCAATCCTTTGTGGATCCTAGATTAGGATATCTTTTTAATTTGTTGGAACTTGTAATAAGGCTTCAAGCCTGAGAATTTTATTTTAAGTTGTGTATTTAGTTTCAATTTTTATTTTAGTCATGTACCTTAGCCAATTTGGTCAAGTTGGGTCATTGGGTCCTATAGTGAGCTGAATTGATTCAAGCCTAAGTCTACTTGAGGTTGGGCTCAAGCTTGGTGAGCATTCAAGTCCAACCCAGTTGTTAACGGGTCAAGCAATCTCCCCATTTCAAGTAGGAGCACCACTTAAATTCATGAAGCGCCACCTCTTCTATGCCATGTGGCGTGAGGAAGCGCCATATCACCAAGACAAGTTGGGTGGCCAAGGCAAGAGTGAAATTCAGATTTTTTGGATGCCATCAAGCCATGTGGATGCCATCAAGCCTCCCCTTGATCAAAGCCAACCACTTTTTCCCTTCCCTCCCCCTATCAAGCCTCTTTCCAAAGAACCATGGGCGGCCAAGGAAGCAAATTTCAAATGGAGACAACCTTCCTCCCTTCCCTCCCCATATCAAGCCTCTCTCTAAAGAAGGGTGGGTGGCCAAGGAAGGTCAAAAGAGCCTCCCTTGATTCTTGAAGACAACATCCACCTTTCACTCCCCCAAATCAAGCCACGCCACCAAGCACAAGCATGGATCATGGTCGGCCAAAAGAAGAATATTCAGAATTTTTTGGCACCCTCTTGATGAAGACTTGTAATTCTTTCATTTGAATTTGAATGGGACTTAGGAGCCTATATAAAGGGCCCTACCCCCCTTGTAAAAAGTAGTTTTTGATGAATGAAAATTTTGAGTAGTGTCTACTTCATTATAGCCCTTGTCTTCTTAGACTAGAAACTCTATAAGAGAGTGCCTTTGTCCTTTGGGACATCGAGGGGTGAGAGGCCCTAAGTTTCCTTCCTCCTTCACAAGCCACCCACCAATCATCAAGCTTGGACACCCCTGGAAACTCCACCTGGATGCCTAGCAAGAAAAGCCTCCTCGACCACCATTTTCAACTCTTTCCCATCCCTCTTACTTGCTTATTCCTTCTTCTTGATGTTTTCTAACCCTTCCCTTGGGTGCTCGCAGGTCCACCAGGTGCCACGGACAACGGAGTCAGTCTTCCTTGCCCTCGCAACCATCAGACGGAAAGCTGACGAATCCACAGGGTAGAAGGCTTGATCCTCTAGGCCACATCCATGAAAGTGAGTGAACTTAGCTTCGAGCGCATCAGAGTCTTCACGGTTTGCACCCCTAATATCCTAAGTAGGTATTGATATAGAGCTAAGTCCTACGGGGTTTCTCAATCCCGGGGTCCTCTCGTTATCTTTATTTAGGGACTATCTTTGCATGCTAGAAAGTTCTTGTCCTTATAGAATCTCTAGTTCCATTCTTAATTTGACTTCAGGAATCAATACAACTCTTAAAACCTAAAACTCAAAAGATAAATCATTTACATATCCATCTCATCATTAGTATAGTCTCGCATCATCTTAGTCCCACATCAATTCCTGGTATCAGAGCTCCATCCCGCATCACAAAGTATATGCAATATGGGTGACATTTGAAAGGGCATTAAATCTACTTTCTGACCATACAATTTGCTTTCAGATAGGAGGTCTATTGGTCCTTTTGCATCCTCTTGAATGCTGAGGTATCACTTAGGCGCCAAGAGTCCCATGCCATTTGGACTCTTGATATATGGCACATAAAATGTCCAAAAAATGTCAGATAAAATCTGATAAATTCATCCCACTTAGGACATAACTCAGTTTAGGTAGGTCTTTCATAAATTGGTTAGTTCATTTAGCAACCTTTTAGACCCAATTCAATTGGGTAAGGAGATTAGGTCAGCCTACACATGCTAGTATGCAATCTAGCTAACCAATTAGGATCCCATGATCCTGATTAAATGTCAATTAACTTCCTAAATTAATTCCCTAATGTGTATGACCCTTTGGGTTCCATATAGCCAGCAGTAGGTCTAGGTCCGAGCCGATTCGATCCAATCAAACTCGATTGACCTAATTAGGTCAAATTAAGTTGACCTAAGTTGCTAATTCGAACCAGCTTTCGAATTGACTCATTAATTCAATCGAATTGATTCATGAAAACCTACAAGACATGAAGATATGATTGATGTCTAGCAACATGTCATGCCTACCAGGAAGATGTGAAATTTGGTGAAAAGTACCAAAATCCCTTCAGTGGAAAGTTACCGTGCAATTCAATTTTTCGATCTCCCATTATCCCAATAAGTGATGGGTATGGATAATTGTCAAATCCTAGCTCTTAATGATTTCGAATCTCTATTCGATAATGAAGACTCTATCGATGACTGATTAGAAACCACTTCTAATCTCATCCTGCTTTGATCAAAGACTCTATAAGTCATCAATCGAAGATATTACTTGGGATAACAATTCCTCTTACTAGGAATGATCGATTCCTTGTTAGTCCACTTACATCCTTCATACACCTCCCACCATATCCAAGAATACCCCATACATGACTCAATATCATGAATGAGTATGTACTAAAACATGGCTTAGTGTGCATAAGGAACCATGGTGACCTCAGGTCTAAAGATTATTTGCATAACTCCCACTATGAGAACTATCTCTTGACAAGTAGTAAGACTTCCATAAGATATTCTCAGTGTGGATCAGTTCAGTAAAATCATACCCTAATTAGCACCCTTATCCTTGTATTAGTGTCTCTACACAAGTGGATGTGAGACCAACCATCCTCTCCATCGAGCATACATAGGATAAGTTAGTCTTTCCGGAAGCATCGATCCCCGAATCGATGATCCAACGACTAGGAACATTTTAGATTGGGGTTTATGGGAACTTAGGTCTCACAATTATGATCTCCATCATAACCCTAATTCAATTACCCTAACCTATGGGGTTCATCATAATCATTAAGTAAGACACAACAGTATTATGAAGCAAAAATGCCTTTAATAATATAATAATGTCATACAAGAGTTGGAAGATTATAAAATGCCCTTACGGAGATTGGCTTTTAGGGCACTTTTTTCTCAATCTCCCACTTGCACTAAAGCCAATCGCCCTTGTGTTTTATACCCATAAAGTCTAAATGGCAATCAAACTGCTGCTTGGGTACTGCTTTAGTGAATGGGTCTGCTATATTGTTCTTTGTATCAACCCGTTCGATGACAACATCTTGTCCTTGAATGAGGTGGAAGCATCTTAGGATGTGCTTGGGCTTATTATGAGATCTTGGTTCCATAACTTACACAACAACTCCATCTGTTGTTTTATAGTAGGAACCATGCCCAATTTCATGATGAATTTTTTCATTCACATAGCTTCTCTTATGGTTTCACTTATGGCTATGTACTCTGTCTACTCACTGCACCACCATATAGGGTGAAGACATCCCTGATATGGATTTGCTATTATCTGGATCTGATTGAAAACTAGAATCCGTATATCCTTCTAGTTTCAACTCTGATCCTCCATATATAAGAAAAATATCTTTAGTCCATCTCAGGTACTTAAGAATATTTTCATAGCTTTCCAATGACCCTCCCGTGGATCAGTCTGGAACCTGCTTACTATGCCCAAGGCATAAGCAACATCAGGCTTGGTGCATAACATAGCATACATAATTGATCCTATAGCCGAAGCCTAAGGAATCATAGTCATCCTCTCTCTTTCTTCTGATATCTTAGGAAACATCTTCTTAGAGAAATGTATACCTTTTCTCATAGGTAAGTAACCCCTCTTACTTCTGTCCACGTTGTATCTCTTCAACACTAAGTCAATGTACCTAGATTGGGATAAGCCTAGCATCCTCTTAGATCTATCTCTATATATCTTTATACCTAGTATATATGATGCCTCTCCCAAATCCTTCACGAAAAACTTTGATGATAGCCAAGTCTTGATCAATTGTAACATTGGGATATCATTCCTAATGATTAGCATGTCATCAACATACAAGACCAAGAAAACAAGTGCACTCCCACTTGTCTTCTTGTACATATATGGTTCATCCACATTCTTGATAAAACCCAACTCCTTAATTGTTTCATCAAAGCAGATGTTCCAACTCCTCGATGCTTGCTTTAGTCCATAAATAGACTTCTTTAGCTTGTATACTTAGTTTGGTCTCCCACTTGAGACAAAACCCTCTGGCTGTGTCATATAGACTTCTTCCTCAAGATTTCCATTAAGGAAAGCAGTCTTTACACCCATCTGCCATATTTCATAATTATGGTATGCTGCTATAACAAGCAATATCCAAATGGACTTGAGCATGGCTACTGGTGAAAAGGTTTTATCATAGTCAATGCCATATTTTTGTCTAAAACCTAGTCGATCCTATAAGTGATTTTGACGGTAACCAAATATTGGAGCATGCACATTTATTTCTAACAACTCTTCAAGTGATTTACAAGTTTTTGTAGGATGATTTATTTGTTCAAACTTCAACTCCTACATCTTTACTTCTTGTTTTGAGTTGTATTGTAATCTAATTTTGTAAAGAAGAACCTAATGAAAAAGTTAAGAAATATCATGAAAAAGGGTTACTTCTATGTGTGCTATGCCTTCAATTTATTTGAGTTGGTTTGTATCAAATGTATAAGAGTGTTGGTGAGAGTCTTCTTGAAGTTAAATTGTAAAAACCCTGAAGAAGACACTCGAGCTGACCCAACCTCAAAAGAGCCGACTCTACCTCATGGCTCGCAATAAGGATTCTGGCATGCAGCAATTCGAGCAGTCTCGAAGGAAATCAAGTCGACTTTAGTGAATCTGAGTCAATTGGAATAAGTTTGAGCTGACTCTTTTAGAGTCCAGTTTTGAAGTGTTCTGAGAACAAGCCAGGCGAGTCGACCTGAATCATAATGAGCCGACTCTACCAGACCAAATTTTGAAGACCTGGTGAAGCGAGCCAACCCAAGCTACAATGAGCCGACTCCTTCAGAGTAAAGATTTCTGATTCTGAGAAGAAAAGTCGACCCAAATTCAAGCGAGCCGACCCCTCAAGTTCAATGTATTCAATGACAGAAGTTCGAGCCGACCCGAGCTATTAAGAGCCGACTCGTCCAGAGTGAAGTTTTTGCACTGAGATAAAGAGCCGACTACACTAAAGAATTGGCGACTCGACCTATCGACTTAAAGGATCTGAGCTGACTTAAAGAATTCGAGCTGACTCGAATATCGTTTCCAGGTACATAATGGCTAGTTCCATAATTTCTTTTTGAATGCCAAAAGGTGCTCCAATGGTCATATATCACATCGCAATGATCTACAACATCTCAAACTACCTTGAAGTGATAGAAGATCATATATTCGAGGGATTTGAACTTTATTTAAGATATAAAAAGGAAGGGTAAAAAAAGTTTCTAAAAGTTTTAAGGGTTTATTGAATATCCAACCAACCACCAAGAAAGAGAGCACAAAGAGCATTTAAGTCAGTCTTCAAGTCTTCACCAACTCTAATCTGAAGCTTGAAGCACTTTGGAAAGAAGCCACTGAAGTAATTAAAGCTCATTGAAGCACATTCAAGTGGACTTCTTTCAAGCTGCATCGGCAACTATACGACAACTAGAGTTTGTCATTATTGTTGCATTTATTTCAATTCATTCTTGAATTGCTTGGGTTATTGGTGAGCCCGTTTGAAAAACTAAATAGGTTCTTGGTGAGCCTTAGATAAAAACCAAGGGTTAGGTTCTTGGTGATCCTGTGAAAACCAAGTTGGGTTTCTTTGGTGATCCTACTTAAAGCCAAAGGGTGTTGGGTTTTCTTTGGTGATCCCATTAAAACCAAAGTGTAGAGGTTTTGGATTATGATCCTGTAAAACAATCCTACTGTATCCGGGTGTGAATATAATGAAAATCCTAAGTGGTATCTTGGGTAGTGGACGTAGGAGCTGGGTTGCTCCGAACCACTATAAAAATCTATGTTTGTGTTATAATTCTTTGATCATCTTTAGCTTCTGCAAGTTATTATTTTGCCACAACATATAACACTTTAGAAGGGATTTTTAAGTGTACATTATCTGCTTAAATTTTTTAAATTTCCAATTCACCTCCCTCTTGGGTAGCCACCTGGGCAACAACTGGTATCAGAGCAGTGTTTCTGATTACATAAGAGTAAAGATTGATGGCTCATCCAATAAGTACGTCCTTGGCCAATGGCCAATCAACCACTAGACCTCCTTTCTTCGCTGACACAAATTATGCATACTGGAAAGCTATAATGAAAATTTATGTTCAAGTAGTTGATTTTCAGTTATGGAAGGTTATTCTAAAGGGTCCTTATATCCCCATGACTAAAATTGATGGAGTGGATGTTCCAAAACCTGAAGAGGATTGGGATGAACACAACATGAAAATGGGTGAGTTAAATGCCAAAGTAATGAACTTGCTATATTGTGCTTTGGATAGTAATGAGTTTAATTGAATTTCCATTTGCTCCTTGGCAAAGAAAATTTGGGATGAACTTGAGGTGACCCATAAAGGAACTTCTCAAGTGAAGTCTTCAAAAATTAATCTTCTTGTGCATAGTTATGAATTATTCAAAATGGAACCTAATGAAATAATCTCTGCTATGTTTTCACATTTCACTGATATTATTAACGGCTTAAAAGGTCTTAGCAGGGTATATTCTAATGTTGATCTTGTATAGAAGATCTTAAGATCTCTTCTGGACAAATGAAATCCAAAAGTGACCACCATCCAGGAAACAAAAGATTTGAATACCTTACTGCTGGATGAACTACTAAGATCTCTCATCACACATGAATTGACCATGCAGCACAGAACTGAGGATGATCAAAAGAAGAAGAAGTCTATTGCCTTCAAAGCTACTATGGATTCAAGAAAGGATGGTGAATCGGAAGAAGAATGCTCCTCTACTGAAAGCGACATGAAAGATGAAGATGTTGCCATGGTCGTTAGGAGATTCAAGAAGTTCTTAGGAAGACGAAAAGGAAGAAACTATAGGAAATTCCACAAGAACAAAGAATTCAGCAAAGAAAGGGACAAGAAAAAAGAAAAAGAAAAAGAACTGCCTATCTGCTACGAATGTAAAAAACCAGGGCATATTCGACCGGATTGTCCATTGCTGAAAAAGAGTTTCAAGAAAAAGAAAAAGAGAGCTATGGTAGCGACGTGGAGCGACAGCAAAGCGTCCACATCTTCTGAAGAAGAAGAGACCACGAAAATAGCAAACTTGTGTCTAATGGGTCTTGAGAATGAGGTATCATCCCTTGAGCTTCAAACTGAATTTACTTATGATGATGTGAATTCTGCATTTCATGATTTGCTTATTGAATTCAAGAAAGCTGGGGTTAAAATTAAATCCTTGAAGAAACAAAATGATTTATTACTAAAAGACAAGGATGAACTTTCTGAAAAGAATAACATCTTGCAAAAATAATTGAATGTCTTTTTTGATAATGTTATTGCTTTGAAAAATGAAAAGAATGTTTTAAATGAGACAAACAAAGTTTTAGTTACCGAAAACATTGATTTGAAAATGGAGGTAGAAAAGCTTAAGCCTTTAGTAGAAAAACTTACTTTGAGTTCCAATAAGCTTGAGCTAATTCTAAAAGAACAAAGAGATTCAAAAAGTAAACCTGGAATTGGATTTAATGCTTTAAATGCTAAAGGAATTTCAATAACAAAATTTGTATCCTCAAAAGCTTCAACTTCAAATACAAAATTTAAAAAAGCTTTTCCATCAAATTCTGGTTCAAATGGCTTAAAGTACATTCCTAAGATTTCTGTTCAAAAAACCTTCAAACCAAATATATCTATTTTTGCATCTATTAAAGCTTCAAAGTATGCATCATTTAAATATGAAAAAAATGTTTGGTATTCATGTCATAGAGTTGGGCATAAAGTGTAGGGTTTTGGTGATCAGGGCGGAAGCGTAGATTTCAAAAATTTATTATGAAACCACTACCAAACCCTTAACCCAAGACCTCCTTACTAGGAATTAAAACATACAATCATGCATATATAATATAAACTAGAGTTTAGGCACCAACCTGAACCGCTAGTATCCAATCCGATGAAGAAAACCCTGATTCAGCCTTCTTCTCCATGAGACGCCCAAACGTTCGCCTTCCAACGGTGATCCACACGAAACTCGGACCAAGGAAGAACTCCTTCTTCAAGTTGCTTAGAGAAGTGGAACTCTTTCGGCAGCCTTTGGTCTATTGACCATTGTAGGACACCCTATACTACTGTAAGGGCACTAAAGACACTCTCCTAAACCACACTTGGTTTTAGGACAACCCTCTTCTAGGACCCCTTAGGTTTATATCCTAAAACAAAGCCTTGTCCTAGTAGAAAAGACCTTGTCTTAACAAGACAAGTCTTGTCTTAAAGAAAGAAGGTGGGAGAGAGAGACACTCAGAATAATACTTCGGTGGAATTCTTATATCAGACTCATTTCACCACCCCCTATTTATAGATATAAGAGGGGCGTGTGATATGTCCTCCCACTTACTTATCAGATATGATTTTTCAAGATCGAAGAGAAGTTATCTGGCTTGAAAAATCATATCTAATAAGCCCATTCATGCACCGAAGGCCTTATTCACATCCCTTCTTTTATCTGGATGAATTCTCACTTGCCACATGTCAATTACCGGTCCCTAAGAAGCCAAGAGGCACCTCTTCAATCTCCAAACATCAGAGATTATGAAGAGTCCTGATAGCAGAAGGACTCTTCATCAGAACCGCGTGCCACATGAAGAGTTGTGACTCTTCATGCATCGCATGCACCATCCTTCTTCCACGCAAATTTCAAAGAATGTTGACCAGTCAAAACATAGGCAATATGGGTGTCATTGGAAAGAGAATAATTTTTTTTTCTCATCATATAAATTATATTCAAATCAGAGATCCATAGCTCATCCTGTGCCCTTTTGAAGTTAAGGTATCATTTAAGTACCAAGAGTCCCATGCCATTGGGACTCTTCATGTATGGTGCCTAAAATGCCCTTAAATCCAAATTAAAATCAGATTTAGCTCTGATTAGGCTATCCACACTTAGGACTCAACCTAATTTAGGTTTTCCATAATTAGGTTAGCTCAATTAGCAAGCAACCGGACCCAATCCAATAGGGTTAGGAATTTGGTTAGCCTACATATGCTAGTATGTAATCCGGCTAACCAATTAGGATCCTATGACCCTAATTAAATCATGAATGACTTCCTTGGATAAGTATCTATTGTGTGTGACCCATTGGGTCCCACATCTAGCCAACAGTAGGTTTAGGTTTGAGCAGATTCGATCCGATCGAACCCGATTGACCTAATTAGGTCAAATTGGCTCACCTAATTGTCCAATTCAAATCACACATCGAATTGACTCAAGAAACCAAATCAATTGGTTCATGAAGACCTATAAGACAAGATTGACATCTAGCAACGTGTCACGCCTACCCGGAAGATGAGAAATTCTGGTGGATTTACCAAAATACCATTCAGTGGTGAGTTACCGGGCAATTCAGTCCTTCGATCTACTTGCACCCTGAATATGACTATGGATATGGACACTTGTCAAATCAAATTTCATATTCATTCCTTGCTCAATCTGATAATGATGATTTATTAATGAACCATTAGAAACTATTTCTAATATTCATTCTTTGTTCAAAGATTTTTCGAATCTTTATTTGATTGAAATCATCTGGATGCGCTCCCCTCTTACTAGGGTTGATCGATTCCTTTTTGACCTACTCACAACCTCCATATGCAATCCACCATACCTAGTATCACCCCATGCATGACTCAGTGTCATGATTGAGTGCGAACCAAAGTATGGATTTATGCATACAAGATACCATGGCAGTCTCAGGTCAAAGGACCACATGCACTACTCCCACTATGAGAACTATCTAATGACAAACAGATAAGGTTCCATTAGATGTTCTCAAGCTAGATACATTCAGTAAAATCATTCTCTAATGAGCACCCACATCCTAGTATTAGTGTCAAACACAAGTGACTATGAGATCAGTCACCCTTTTCACCAAGCATACATAGGATGTGCTGGTCTTACCGGAAACATTGATCCCCTACTCAATATCCCATCGACCAGGAATATTCTAGATTAGGGTTTTAAGGCTTTAGGTCTCATTGGTATAATCTCATCATAACCCTAGAACCATAGCCCTAATCTATAGGGTTCATCATATCTTAATAAAATTAATAAGACACAGCGTATGATGAAAATAAAATACCTTTATTAATTGATAATGTCAATACACTGGTTTGGGATACAAAAAAAATTCCATCGAAATACAACATTTCGATTGGCCTTTAGGGCATAATCCTTTCAATCTCCCACTTGCACTAAAGCCAATCGTCTTTAAATTTTAACCCCATACAATCGAGGTGGTGATCAAACTCCCGCTGTGGTAGAGCCTTAGTGAACGGGTCTGCTATGTTGTTCTTCGTTTCTACTCTTTTAATGCAGACTTCTTGTCTTTCAACAATCTCTCGAACGAGATGGAAGCATCTTAGAATGTGCTTTGATTTGTGATGAGCTCTAGGTTCCTTAGCTTGAGCGACGGCTCCAGTATTATCATAGTAAAGTGGTACTGGACCTTCAATCTTCGGAACAACGCCCAACTTTGAGATGAACTTCTTCATCCAGACAGCTTCCTTGGCAGCTTCACTAACGACATTGTATTATGCCTCAGTTGTTAAGTCAGCTACATTCTGCTGTTTAGAACTCTTCCAGCTTACATCTCCTCCATTTAGGATAAAAACATACCCTGAAATAGATTTGCTATCATCTGGATCCGATTGAAAACTAGAATCTGAATAAGCTTCCAGTTTAAGATCATATCCTCCATATATCAGAAAAATATCCTTAGTCCTTCTCAAGTACTTAAGAATATTTTTCACAGCCTTCCAGGGATCCTCTCCTGGATCAGCCTGAAATCTGCTGGCTATACCTAAGGCATATGCCACATCAGGCCTGGTACATAACATAGCATACATTATAGATCCTACAGCCGAAGCATAAGGTATAGAACTCATTCTATTTCTTTCTTCAGGTGTCTTAGGAGACATCTTCTTAGAAAGATGTATGCCATGACCAATGGGCAAGTAACCTCTTTTACTTCCCTCCATGCTAAATCTTTTTAGCACTTGGTCAATGTACCTAGACTGGGATAAGCCTAGCATCCTCCTAGATCTATCTCTATAGATCTTGATACCCAGTATATAGGATGCTTCTCCCAAGTCTTTCATGGAAAACTGTTTAGATAACCATACCTTGACTGATTGTAACATTGGGATATCATTCCCAATGAGGAGTATGTCATCCACATACAGAACCAAGAAAACTATGGCACTCCCACTAGTCTTCTTGTACACACAAGGTTCATCCTCATTTTTGATAAAGTCAAACTCTTTGACTGTCTTATTAAATCAGATGTTCCAACTCCTAGATGCTTACTTTAATCCATAAATGGATTTCTTAGCCTACATACCTGATTAGGTTTAGTCTCCAAGACAAAACCTTCTGGCTGTGACATATAGACCTCTTCCTCAAGGAAACCATTAAGGAATGCGATTTTTACATCCATCTGCCAGATTTCATAATCATGATATGCTACTATAGCAAGCATGATCCGAATAGATTTGAGCATGGCAATAGGAGAAAATGTTTCATCATAATCTATTCCCCGTTTTTGTCTGAAACCCTTAGCCATTAATCTGGCTTTATAAGTTTCGACTTGGCCATCTGCCCCAATCTTTTTCTTATAGACCCATTTGCATCCAATAGGATTAACACCCTCTGGTGCATCAACTAAAGTCCATACTTGGTTGACATACATGGAGTCCATTTCGGATCTCATGGCTTCTAGCCATCTATCTGAGTCCTACTCATGACAGCATCTGTATAGGTTAGAGGCTCATCATTTTCAATGATCCGGGCTTCATTATTTTCAATAATGAACCCATACCTCTCAGGTGCATGATGCACCCTATCAGACCTACGGATAGGAGTGGTGTGTTCTGGTTCTATACTAACTATGTTATCATTTGGTTGAGATGTATCTATTTGTTGAACTTCTTCAAGTTCAATTTTTCTCCCACTGCCCTTTTGTAGGATGAACTCTTTCTCCAGAAAAGTGGCATGCCTACTGACAAAAACTTTTTGTTCAATAGGGTGGTAGAACAGATATCCTATACTATCTTCAGGATATCCTACAAATAGACACTTATCTACTCTAGCATCTAGCTTATGTCCAAAATTTCATTTGACATAGGCTGGACATCCCCATATCTTAAGATACTTAAGATTGGGTTTTTTACCCCTCCATATCTCATATGGAGTGCTAGAGACAGATTTAGATGGTACTCTATTTAATATATTAGCCACGATTTTCAAGGCATATCCCCAGAAGAAACAGGTAACTCTGTAAACACCATGTCTAATAAGGTATGGTTCCTCCTTTCAGCAACACCATTTAATTGTGGTGTGTAAGGAGGGGTCCATTCAGAGATAATCCCCTTTTCTTTAAGGTGATCTAGAAACTCGGTGGATAAGTATTCACCTCCATGATCTGATCGAAGGATTTTAATACTTTTCCCCGTTTGTTTATCTACCATACTTTGGTACTCTAAAAATTTATCAAAGGCTTCGGACTTATGTTTCATAAGATACACAAATCCGTACCTTGAAAAATTATCAGTAAACATGATGAAATAAGAGTATCCACCCTTGGCCTGAGTTGTCATAGGCCCATATACATCTGTATATATGAGTCCTAACAACTCAGTTATCCTTTTTCTATGTCCACTAAATGGAGTCTTGGCCATTTTACCCATGAGACATGATTCACAAGTTCTTAATGATTCATAATCATAAGGATTAAGGAAATTTTCCTTGTATAACTTGCTAATCCTAGTCTCATTAATATGTCCAAGCCGATAATGCCAGAGTAAAGTAATGTTTACATCATCTCTCTTTCGTTTGTTACTTACATGAAGTATATTGTCATTAGTGGATAGAGTTAAAAGACCATTGCAAAATATGCCACAACATATAATTTCATTAGAAAAGCTGATTGAGCAACCATTGCTCATCACATTCATAGTATAACCTTGTCTAAGTAACAAGGGTACAGAAATGATATTTCTAATGACCTTAGGCATATAGTAACAATCTCTCAGCTCTAAAATCTTCCCCGAAGGTAACTTCAAGATATAAGTCCCTACGGCCTCTACTTGGATGGACTCTCCTCCAGCACCGTAGAGCTCGAAGTCTCATTCCTTCAATACTCTAAGCCTCTGCAGCCCCTGCAATGATTTGCAGATATTATGACCATAGGCGGTATCCAATACCCAAGTATTTGAAATGGAAGAATCCAATGACAAAATAGTATGAACTTCTTTCATACCTTTTGGTGCATCGATGCACCAGGCTTCACACCTACAAGGTAAGCCTTGCAGTTCCTCTTCCAATGACCCGGGTTGCCACAGTGAAAGCAGGTCATCTGTCGGAGGCCTTCTTTCCTTTCTTCTTCTTGATGCCCCTTTTTGGGTTCAATCTCCTCTTGGAACCCTTTCTGCCTGACTTCTTCTTGTTGATCCCATCCACAAGAAGAAGTGGAGCCTTATTTTTCTTTAAATGACTCTCTTCTATTTTTAACATGTTTAACATCTCAGGCAAGGAAGTGTTATGTTTGTTCATATGATAATTAAGAACAAACTATGAAAATGACTCTGGGAGTGACTGCAGGATCAAATCCTGATTCAACTCCCCATCCATAACAAAACTCAATTGACCTAATCGAGTGATCAGGTAAATAACCATTAATACGTGGTCTTGTATGGATGTACCTTATGTCATTCTCGCATGGAATAACTGCTTAGATATCTCATATCTAGCAGTTCGACTATGTTCTCCATACAGCTCTTTTAGATTGAGTAGTATGGAGTTAGTGTCCATGCTATTATGTTGCCTCTGCAACTCATTGGTCATAGAGGCAAGCATGATACATTTGACAGTGAGTGAGTCATTTTGCCACATCTTGTATGTGGTCTTTTCCTCTTGCGAGGCATCTTCCCGTAAAGGTTCCAAGGTAGGGGTATCAAGAATTTAAGAAAGTTTTTCCTGGCTGAGTACTATCTTTAGGTTTCTCAACCAGTCAACATAGTTCAGTCCAGTCAATTTATTCGCATCAATTATACTACGGAGTGAGAGTGAAGAGGCCATTTAATCTACATTAACAAAGAACATAACATAAGCAAACAACCAATGTTGACAAAACATAATTAAATTAGGACTTTAACTTAATTATGTCTCCCATTATTTATCAAGCATCATAACCCTCTATATGATGATCGAGAAACCCTAATTAGTTTTCTTAGTAGGGTTGAGATCCTATTCCTTATAAAAGACCTTATTTGTACACAACAAATCTTTTATAAGTTCAAAGATAGGAAAATACTTTCCAATTGTATCTCATACAATTCTCAACAAAACTTGGCCTTTAAAATATTAATAGCCTTGTGTGTGCACAACAAACTATAATATTTTTAGTTAAGTAAGACCCTGCATTCCTTTATAGTCATGATTGTAATAATAATACCCTTGTGTGTTCACAACAAAGTATTATATTAATCATGTCATAAGCATCAAATGCACCAGGCCAAAATTGTGTTAGTTACCATAATAGGCCTTGTGTGTACACAACAAACCTAATACGGATCATAACATAATAATGACCTAGCATGAAGGAAGGCCTAATGTAGTGAATATTACACTAAGCATATCAATCAAGAATTAAGTTAATCTTATCGGCCAGGTAAGTGGGAGAGTAGTAGGAGTACCCCCGTTGCTTTTCTAGACACTATAAAAAAATTGGCCAGGTAAGTCAACGGAACCAATTAAAAACCACGTCCTCTTTACCGATCATGAACCACTTTTCCTAGACACCGAATGATCAACTAATCATCTTGATTATTTTGCTTTTGGTATATGACACTACAAATTAATATAATTTTAATAGAGGGCAATTCAAACAGAAGCACATTCTAATATTACCATTCATCAACCATGCATCATATATCATTTATAATATGCCAAGTGTGTCATCATACTAGGACAACCATCTACCACATAATGGATCACCATTATGCCAGGGCAACCTTATTTCAGTATGATGACTAGAAAGCTAAACATATCTCTATCGGTTAAGGTTTAAGTGAAAATCCTAACCAGTGACATACATATGCATAAACATATCAATCATATGTAACTTTAAACTTTGTAGAGTCCTACAAAATTGGGCAACTTCAAATTTTGTAGAGTCCTACAAAAATGGGCAACCTCAAGAGTCCTACAAAATTGGGAAACTTTAAATTTTGTAGAGTCCTACCAAAATGGGCAACCTCAAGAGTCCTACAAAATTGGGCAACTTTAAAGTTTGTAGAGTCTTACCAAAATGGACAACCTCAAGAGTCCTACAAAAATGGGTCAACTTCAATTTTGTAGAGTCCTACCAAAATGGGCAACCTCAAATTTTATATGATTTAGCCCTAATAAGGTGGCTCTGATGCCACTGTAAGGGTTTTGGTGATCAGGACGGAAGCGTGGATTTCAAAAATTTATTATGAAACCACTACCAAATCCTTAACCCAATACCTCCTTACTAGAAATTAAAACATACAAACATGCATATATTGTTAGGGAATCCGGTGCACCGCAGCGGAAGTGTAACTTCAAAATGATGAAATTTGCACCATAATCCCTTAGCCAAGATCTCCTTATTCAGGATTAAAACATATAAATACATACAAACTTATATTATTAGAATTAGGGCACCAACCTGTAATGCTAAATCCAATTTTGATGTAGAATCAGAACTTGGTGTTGAATGCTCCTTTTGATTTCACCAGGCGTCCAAATGTCCACCCTCCAATGGTGATCCACAAGATGATTGATCAAGATGCTAGCTTCTTAAAAATTCCTTCACTTGAATTCTTATCCTAGAACTCAAGAAGACTATGGCTTTAAAACTCCACGGTAGGGGCTCCTTACTTCCTTTCTTTCTTCTTCCTCTCCCTTTCTTAAGACCTTGTCCTAGAATAAAACCTTGTCTTGAAGGAGGAGAAGGATTTAAGACACTAATGTCTTAAAGTAAAGGAAATAGAAATAGAAACAGAGTAGTAGTTCTTTTCTTTTACCGATCGAGAGATTCTTCCTATCTCTTGTTTTGGACTTGAGTTTCAACAGAGAAGAGAACTCTGTAAAAGGGAAACTCTCTGTGTTCTAAACAAGCTAAGGAGAATCAGTTTCCTGGAAAGAAAAGAAAATTAAAACCTCTGTCGTACATTAGTCAAAACACCCGAGACCTCTGTTGTTTAAATAGATTACAGAGAGATGTCTTCTCAAAAGAACACAACTCTCCGTAAACACCATTCCATTTTGTCTCATGCCCCTTCCCTATTTCTCACGCCCCCTTCCCTCCTTCTCACGCCCTTCCAGATTAAATCTCACTGCTTTTCCTAAAATAAAAGTCATGAAATTTCAGAAGAAAGGAATCGCGATGTTTCGGTCTCCGAAGAGACGTTGTTACGCACAACCAGGAAGAGTCAACGCCTTCCTTCTTTCTTAAAATCCATTAGCTGTTGGATTCCCATCCAAGGGGGAACAATTTGTGTGCTAACTATTAAGAAAGGAGGCTACCCCATCTTAATTCATCGGAGAATTAAGCGGGGCGCGCCAAGTGTCCATGCACCATGGACTCTTCCAAATGGCGCGCCAAGAGTCCATAAGCACATGGACTCTTGGCATTTGGCATGGAAAAGCAAAGGGGCGTGGGGAGGCTAGCCTAGTTACATGGCTAGCCAATAGGGTTAGCCATAATCTCTATTTCATAATTAGGGTCTAATTAAGTCCAATTATAACCCAAATTGAACCAATCGGAACCCTAATTCAAATCCGATTCGAATAGAAGCTAGGTTTTGCAACACTGCTAGAGTGTTATCCTGCAAAGATGATTTAATCACAAATTAAACTCTTGATCAATCCTCTTAAGTGTGTGACCCATTGGGTCCACATCTAGCCAGTAGTGGGTTCGAATACAAGTTGACCTAATTGATTAGAACTCTTTCTAATCGATTTAGGTCAAACCGGGCTTACCCGATTTGATCAATTAGGACTCTTCCTAAGAAGTGATCTTTGAATTTGATCAACCCACAAGACAAGATTGACGTCTAGCAACGTGTCATGTCTACCGGAAGATATGGAAATTCTGGTGAAATACCAAAATACCCTTCAGTAAGAGTTACCGTACAATTAAATCTTTCGATCAGCCTGCACCCAAATATAACTATGGATATGGATATATGTCAAACCCAATATTATATTTATTTCTAGCTCAATCTTATATTGATGATTCAATATCTTGATATTAGAAACCATCTCTAATATCTTTACTTTGATCAAAGATTCCCTGAATCATCATCCGATTGTTAACTAGCTGGATGCAATCTCTTCTTACCAGAGTGATCGATTCCTTGTTGACCTACTCATTACCTTCATATACAATTCACCATTCCAAGTATCAATCCTGTGCATGACTCAGTGTCATGATTAGGATTGAACCAAAGCATGGGTTATGTACATAAGGTACTTATGGCAGTCTCAGGTCAAAGGATTACTTGTACCAATACCACTATGAGAACCTTCTATTGACATGTAGCTAAGACTCCATTAGATGTTCTCAAGTTGGATCATTTCAGTGAACTCATTATCCAATGAGCACCTACACCCAGTATTAGTGTCATACACAAGTGACTGTGAGAGCAGTCACCCTTTCCAGTTACAATGGATGTGCTAGTCTTACCGGAAAACCCTGATCCCCTACTCAGGGTTTCTTTGACTAGGAATACTTTAGATTAAGGTTTTAAGATTTTATGTCTCACTGGTATGATCTATCATAACCCTAAAATCATAGCCCTAATCTATGGGGTTCATCATATAAAACACAGCGTATGATAAAAAAAATATGCCTTTATTTAGAATATTGTAAATTACAATGGTTTGGGAGATACAACATAGATTGGCTTGTAGGGCATATCCCTTCAATCTCCCACTTGCACTAAAGCCAATCGCCTTTAAATCTTAATCCCATACACTCGAGGTGGTGATTAAACTCTCGCTGTGGTAGAGCCTTAGTGAACGGGTCTACTACATTGTTCTTTGTATCAACTCTATTTATATAGACATCTTGTCTTTCTACTATTTCTCGGACGAGATGGAAGCGTCTCAGAATGTGCTTGGACTTATGATGAGCTCTTGGTTCCTTAGCTTGAGCAACATCCCCAGTGTTGTCACAGTAAAGTGGCACTGGGTTTTCAATTTCAGGAACACACCCAACTCTGTGATGAACTTTTTCATCCAGACTGCTTCCTGGCGGCTTCACTAACAGCTATGTATTCTGCCTCTGTGGTTGAGTCAGCTACAGTTTGCTGCTTGGTACTCTTCCAACTTACTGCTCCACCATTTAGGGTAAAACATATCCCAAAATGGATTTGCTATCATCAGGGTCTGATTGAAAACTAGAATCAGAATAAGCTTCTATTTAAGATTAGAACCACCATAAACTAGAAAAATATCCTTAGTCCTTCTTAGGTACTTAAGAATATTTTTAACTGCTTTCCAATGATCCTCTCTTGGATCAGCCTGAAACCTACTGACAATGCCTAAAGCATATGCCACATCAGGCCTGGTACATAACATGGCATACATTATGGACCCTATTGCCGAAGCATAGGGTAAAGAATCCATTCTATTTCTTTCTTCAGGTGTCTTAGGAGACATCCTTTTAGAAAGATGTATGCCTTGACTCATAGGAAGATAACCACTTTTACTTCCATCCATGCTGAATCTTTTCAGCACTAAGTCAATGTACCTAGATTGGGATAAACCTAGCATCCTCTTAGATATATCTCTATAGATCTTAATACCTAGTATATAGGATGCTTCTCCCAAATCTTTCATGGAAAACTGGTTTGATAGCCAAACCTTGACTGATTGCACAACATGGGATATCATTCCCAATGAGGAGTATGTCATCTACATATAGAACCAAGAAGACTATGGCACTCCCACTAGTTTCTATAAAACATAGGGTTCATCCACATTTTGATAAAACCAAACCTTTTAATAGTTTCATCAAAGCGGATGTTCCAACTCCTGGAAGCTTGCTTTAATCCATAAAGGATTTCTTTAGCTTGCATACTTGATTAGGTTATTCTTTGAAATAAAACTTCTGGCTGTGACATGTAGACTTCTTCCTCAAGGAAACCATTGAGGAATGCAGTCTTCACATCCATCTGCCAGATCTCATAATCGTGGTATGCTGCTATAGAAAGTAAAATCCGAATTGATTTGAGCATGGCAACAGGTGAGAATGTTTCATCATAATCAATTCCCTGTTTTGTCTAAAACCTTTAGCCATTAATCTGGCTTTATAGGTTTCAACTTGGCCATCAGCCCCAATCTTTTTTTTATAGACCCATTTGCACCAATAGGATTAACACCCTCTGGTGCCTCAACCAAAGACCATACTTGGTTTACATACATAGAGTCTATCTCGGATTCCATGGCTTCTTGCCATCTATCTGAATCAGTACTCAAGATAGCTTCCGTATAGGTCAGAGGTTCATCATTTTGAATGACTTGGGCTTCATATTTTCAATAATAAACCCATACCTCTCAGGTGCCCGTGGCACTCTATCAAACCTATGGGGAGGAGTTTTGTGTTCTGGTTCTGTCCTAACTATATGTTCTAATGGTTTGAGAATTGTCTATCTGTGTTTCTTGTACTTCTCCAAGTTCAACATTTCTACCATTGCCCTTTTCTAAATGAACTCCTTTTCTAGAAAAGTGGATTCCTGCTGACAAAAATCTTTTGTTCAGTAGGATGGTAGAACAGATATCCTCTACCCTCTCTAGGATATCCTACAAATAGACATTTATCCGCTCTAGGTTCTAACTTATGTCCAAAATTTCTTTTAACATAAGCTGGACATCCCCATACCTTAAATATTTAGATACGGTTTCTTTCCACTCTAAATTTATATGGAGTACTAACAACGGATTTAGAAGGTACCTTGTTCAGAATGTAAACAACAGTTTCTTGGGCATGACCCCAGAAGGAAATGGGTAAATTTGTGAAGCACATCATGGATCGTACCATATCTAATAAGGTACGATTCCTCCTTTCAGCTATATCATTTAGCTGTGGTGTATAAGGAGGGGTCCATTCAGAAAGAATTCCATTAACTTAAGATAGTCTAAAAACTTCGTGGATAAGTATTTCCTCCTCGATCAGAACGAAGAACTTTAATACTTTTCCCGGGTTGTTTTCGACCATACTTTGATACTCCTTAAATTTATCAAAGGCTTCAGATTTATGTTTCATAAGATACACACATCCGAACCTAGATAAATCATCTGTAAAGTGATAAAATATGAGTATCCACCTCTAGCCTGAGTTGTCATTGAACCACATACATCAGTATGTATAAGTACTAATAACTCAGTTGACCTTTTCCATGTCCGGTAAATGGAGTCTTGGTCATCTTACCCATGAGACATGATTCGCAAGTTCCTAATAATTCATACTTAAAAGGATCAAGGAATTTTTCCTTGTATAACTTGCTTATCCTAGACTCATAACATGACCAAGTCGATGATGCCAAAGTAAAGTATCATTAAAGTCTTTTCTTTTCTTTATTATTGACATGAAAAATACTATCATTGGGAAGAAAGAGAGTTAAGAGCCCATTGCTAAATATGCCAGAATAAATAATTTTATTAGATAACATTATCGAGCAAACAGTGCTCGTTACATCCATTACATATCCTTGTTTTAATAAAAAAGGAATAGATATAATGTTCATAATAATCTTTGGCATATAGTAACAATTTCTAACTCCAAGATCTTCCCTGAAGGCAACTTCAGAATATAGGTCCCTACAGCTTCTGCTTGGATGATATCACCACCAGCACCTTAGAGAATGAAGTCACCTTCCTTCAATACTTTAAGCTTGTGGAGGTCCTGCAAAGATTTGCATATATGGTAACCATAAGCGGTATCCAATACCCAAGTATTTGATATAGACGATTTAATGTCAATATAGCATGTATCTCATACATACCTTTTGGTGCATCTGACGCACCAGACTTCATAGTTGCAAGATAAGCCTTGCAATTCCTTTTCCAATGTCCTGCTTTATCGCAAAAGAAACAGGTTGACTGTTTTGAGGCCTTCTTTCCTTTCTTATTCTATTGATGCCACCCTTAGGGTTTAGCCTCATATTAAATCCTTTTTGCCTGATTTCTTCTTATTGGTCTTATCAACAAGAAGAAGTGGAGCCTTTTCTTTCTTAACGTGGCTCTCTGCTGTTTTTAACATATTTAACAGCTCAGGCAAGGAAGTGTTCAGTTTGTTCATGTGATAATTCAAGACAAACTGAGAAAATGACTCGGGAGTGATTGCAGGATTAAATCCTGATTCAGCTCCCCATCCATAATAAACCCTAATTGACCCAATCTGGTGATTAAGTCAATTACCTTCAGAACATGATCCTGAACGGATGTTCCCTCTATCATCCTAGCACGGAATAACTGTTTAGATATTTCATATCTAGCAGTTCTGCTTTGTTCTCCATAGAGCTCTTTTAAATTGAGCATTATGGATTGAGTATCCATGCTTTCATGCTGCCTCTGTAACTCATTGGTCATAGAGGCCAGTATGATACACTTGATAGTGAGGGAGTCATTCTACCACATTTTGTATGTGGCCATATCTTTTGTGTGGCATCACCCCCTAGTGGATTAAGACTAGGGGTATCAAGAATATAAGAAAGTTTTTTCTGAACTCAGTACAATCTTTAAATTTCTCAACCAGTCCACATAGTTTGGACCAGTCAGTTTGTTGGTATCTAAGATACTTCGCAGTGATAATGAAGATGCCATTATCTACATTTAATAAAGAACAATATATAAGCAAACAACCATGAAATGACTTACATAATTAAATTAAGTCTTTAATTTAATTATGTCTCCACTATTTTATCAAAAATCATAGCCCTCACTATGATAATCGAGAAAGAACCCTGATCGATTTTCTTAGTGAGATTGAGATCCTAATAACTTATAAAAGATCTTGTAGATAACACAACAAATCTTTAGAAGCTCAAAGGTAGGAAACTCTTCAATTATATCTCATAAATCAAGAAGTAACTTGGCCTCTTGAACATTATTAGTCTTGCAGAAAACACAACAAACCATAATGTTCTAGTTTAGTCAAGACCTTTCATTTCAATACAGTCAGTACTCAAATATATGCCCTTGCAGATAACATAACAAAGCATTATACTGAATATAATGTAAGCATATCTATGCACTAGACTAGTATTATGTCAATCACCATATTAGGTCTTGCATATAACCACAACACCTAATGTGGTTCATAACACATAATGATCCAGCATGAAGGAAGGCCAATATATAGTATTTTTTACACTAAGCATTTAGTCAAGATTTAAATATAATCAAATCGGCCAGGCAAGTGGAAGAGATGTGGGAGCCCCCCGTTGCTTTCCTAGACACCAATAAAAATTGGCTAGGTCAGTCAACGGAACCAATTAAAAACACAATTCTCTTTACCTTCCCAGAACCACCTTTCTAGACACCAATGATCAATTGTTCATCATGACTAGTGATGCTATTAGTTAAATATACTATGACTTAATATAATTTTTAAGAGGAGGGTTTATAAAATTGCCAGCACATTCTTATAGAACATATCACAATCATATCACTCTGATAAAACAAATATATGCTAAGTGTGTCATCATACTAGGACAACCATTTATCCATAATGGATCCACCATTATGCCAGGGCAACCTTATTTCAGTATGATGACTTCAAAACTAGTCATATCTCTATAATAATTAGGTTTTGAGTGAAAAATCCTAACTAGTGGCCACATCAAAACATAAATTATCATATATGCATCCCATAAATATGCTAAGTGTATCAGCATTCAAGGGTTTAAAACCCTAACATGCGACACTACACAAAAACACTATAAATAATTTTTCATATGTTTTAACTGTAATAAGGGTGGCTCTGATACCACTGTTAGGGAACGGTGCACCGCAGCGGAAGTGTAATTTCAAATGATGAAATTTGCACCATAATCCCTTAGCCAAGATCTCCTTATTCAGGATTTAAAACCATAATAAACATACAAACTTATATTATTAGAATTAGGGCACCAACCTGTTAATGCTAAATCCAATTTTGATGTAGAATCAAAACTTGGTGTTGAATGCTCCTTTGATTTCACCAGGCGTCCAAATGTCCACCCTCCAATGGTGATCCACAAGATGATTGATCAAGATGCTAGATTCTTCAAAATTCTTCACTTGAATTCTTATTCTAGAACTCAAGAAGACTATGGCTTTAAAACTCCACGGTAGGGGCTCCTTACTTCCTTTCTTTCTTCTTCCTCTCCCTTTCTTAAGACCTTGTCCTAAGAATAAAACTCTTGTCTTGAAGGAGGAGAAGGATTTAAGACACTAATGTCTTAAAGTAAAAGGAAATAGAAACAGAGTAGTAGTTCTTTTCTTTTACCGATCGAGAGATTCTTCCTATCTCTTGTTTTGGACTTGAGTTTCAACAGAGAAGAGAACTCTGTAAAAGGGAAACTCTCTGTGTCCTAAACAAGCTAAGGAGGAATCAGTTTCCTGGAAAGAAAAGAAAAATAAAACCTCTGTCGTACATTAGTCAAACACCCGAGACCTCTATTGTTTAAATAGATTACAGAGAGATGTCTTCTCAAAAGAACACAACTCTCCGTAAACACCATTCCATTTTGTCTCACGCCCCTTCCCTATTTCTCATGCCCCCTTCCCTCCTTCTCACGCCCGTCCAGATTAAATCTCACTGCTTTTCCTAAAAGAAAGTCATGAAATTTCAGAAGAAAGGAATCGCGATGTTTCGGTCTCCGAAGAGAAGTTGTTTCGCACAACCGGGAAGAGTCAACGCCTTCCTTCTTTCTTAAAATCTCATTAGCCATTGGATTCCCATCCAAGGGGGAACAATTTGTGCACTAACTATTAAGAAAGGAGGCCGCCCCATCTTAATTCATCGGAGAATTAAGCGGGGCACGCCAAGAGTCCATGCACCATGGACTCTTCCAAATGGCGCGCCAAGAGTCCATAAGCGCATGGACTCTTGGCATTTGGCATGGAAAAGCAAAGGGGCGGGTGGGGAGGCTAGCCTAGTTACATGGCTAGCCAATAGGGTTAGCCATAATCTCTATTTTCATAATTAGGGTCTAATTAGGTCCAATTAGAACCCAAATTGAACCAATCCGGAACCCTAATTCAAATCCGATTCGAATAGAAGCTAGGTTTGCAACACCTGCTAGAGTGTTATCCTGCAAAGATGATTTAATCACAAATTAAACTCTTGATCAATCCTCTTAAGTGTGTGACCCATTGGATTCGACATCTAGCCAGCAGTGGGTTCGAATACAAGTGACCTAATTTGATTAGAACTCTTTCTAATCGATTTAGGTCAAACCGGGCTTACCCATTTGATCAATTAGGACTCTTCCTAATAAGTGATCTTTGAGTTTGATCAACCCACAAGACAAGATTGACGTCTAGCAACGTGTCATGTCTACCCGGAAGATATGGAAATTCTGGTGAAATACCAAAATTACCCTTCAGTAGAGAGTTACCGTACAATTAAATTTTTCGATCAGCCTGCACCTAAATATAACTATGGATATGGATATATGTCAAATCCAATATTATATTTATTTCTAGCTCAATCTTATATTGATGATTCAATTATCTTGATATTAGAAACCATCTCTAATATCTTTACTTTGATCAAAGATTCCCTGAATCATCATCCATTGTTAACTAGCTGGATGCAATCTCTTCTTACCAAGAGTGATCGATTCCTTGTTGACCTACTCATTACCTTCATATGCAATTCACCATTCCCAGTATCAATCCTGTGCATGACTTAGTGTCATGATTAGGATTGAACCAAAGCATGGGTTCATGTACATATGGTACTTATGGCAGTCTCAGGTCAAAGGATTACTTGTACCACTCCCACTATGTGAACCTTCTATTGACATGTAGCTAAGACTCTATTAGATGTTCTCATGTTGGATCATTTCAGTGAACTCATTCTCCAATGAGCACCCACATCCCAATATTAGTGTCATACACAAGTGACTGTGAGAGCAGTCACCCTTTCCAGTATACATGGGATGTGCTAGTCTTATCGAAAAACCCTGATCCCCTACTCAGGGTTCCTTTGACTAGGAATACTTTAGATTAAGGTTTTAAGATTTTAGGTCTCACTAGTATGATCTCATCATAACCCTAAAATCATAACCTAATCTATGGGGTTCATCATATAAAACACAGCGTATGATAAAAAAAAATAATGCCTTTATTTAGAATATTGTCAATTACAATGTTTGGGTGATACAACATAGATTGGCTTGTAGGGCATATCCTTTGATATATAATATAAACTAGAGTTTACGCAACCAACCTGAACCGCTAGTATCCAATCCGATGAAGAAAACCCTGATTCAGCCTTCTTCTCCACCAGGCGCCCAAACATTCGCCCCCCAATGGTGATCCACACGAAACTCGGACCAAGGAAGAACTCCTTCTTCAAGTTGCTTGGAGAAGTGGAACTCTGGAGCTCTTTCCCTTTGGTCTATTGACCACTGTAGGACTCCCTGTCCTACTGTAGTGCACCAAAGACACTCTCCTAAACCACTCTTGATTTTAGGACAACCCTCCTCTAGGACCACTTAGGCTTATATCCTAAGACAAAGCCTTGTCCAAGTAGAAAAGACCTTGTCTTAACAAGACAAGTCTTGTCTTAAAGAAAGGAGGGAGAGAGAGACACTCAGAATAATACTTCGGTGGAATTCTTATATCAGACTCATTTCATCGCCCCCTATTTATAGATACAAGAGGGGAGTGCGATATGTCCTCCCATCAACTTATCAGATATGATTTTTCAAGACCGAAGAGAAGTTATCTGGCTTGAAAAATCATATCTAATAAGCCCATTCATGCACCGAAGGCCTTATTCACATCCCTTCTTTTATCTGGACGAATTCTCGCTTACCACATGTCAATTACCAGTCCCTAGGAAGCCAAGAGGCACCTCTTCAATCTCCAAACATCGGAGATTATGAAGAGTCCTGATAGCAGAAGGACTCTCCATCAGTACCGTGCACCATATGAAGAGTTGCGACTCTCATGCACCACGCCCGCCATCCTTCTTCCATGCAAATTTCAAAGAATGTTGACCAGTCAAAACATAAATAATATGGGTGTCATTGGAAAGAGCATAAAATTTCCTTTCTCACCATATAAATTATATTCAAATCAGAGATCTCACCATATAATATGGCAGCTAAAATGCCCTTAAATCCAAATTAAAATTAGATTTAGCTCTGATTAGGCTAGCACCACTTAGGACTCAACCTAATTTAGGTTTTCCATAATTAGGTTAGCCCAATTTGCAAGCAACCAAACCCATCCAATTGGGTTAGGAATTTGTTTAGCCTACATATGCTAGTATGTAATCCGGCTAACCAATTAGGATCCTATGATCCTAATTAAATCATGAATGACTTCCTTGGACAAGTCTCTATTGTGTGTGACCCATTGGGTCTCACATCTAGCCAGCAGTAGGTTTAGGTTTGAGCCGATTCGATCCGATTGAACCCGATTGACCTAATTAGGTCAAATTGGCTCACCTAATTATCCAATTCAAATCACACATCGAATTGACTCAAAAAACCAAATCAATTGGTTCATGAAGACCTACAAGACAAGATTGACGTCTAGCAACGTGTCACGCCTACCCAGAAGATGAGAAATTTTGATGGATTTACCAAAATACCCTTCAGTGGTGAGTTACCGGGCAATTCAGTCCTTGATCTACTTGCACCCTGAATATGACTATGGATATGGATACTTGTCAAATCCAGTTTCATATTCATTCCTTGCTCAATCTGATAATGATGATTCATTAATGAACCATTAGAAACTATTTCTATTGTTCATACTTTGATCAAAGATTTCTCGAATCTTCATTTGATTGAAATCATCTGGATGCGCTTCCCTCTTACTAAGGTTGATCGATTCCTTTTTGACCTACTCACAACCTCCATATGCTATCCACCATACCCAGTATCACCCCATGCATGACTCAGTGTCATGATTGAGTGTGAACCAAAGTATGGATTCATGCATACAAGATACCATGGCAGTCTCAGGTCAAAGGACCACATGCACTACTCCCACTATGAGAACTATCTATTGACAAACAGATAAGGTTCCATTAGATGTTCTCAACCTGGATCCATTCAATGAAATCATTCTCTAATGAGCACCCACATCTTAGTATTAGTGTCAAACACAAGTGACTGTGAGATCAATCATCCTTTTCACCAAGCATACATAGGATGTACTGGTCTTACCGGAAACATTGATCCCCTACTCAATATCCCATCGACCAGGAATATTCTAGATTAGGGTTTTAAGGTTTAGGTCTCACTGGTATAATCTCATCATAACCCTAGAACCATAGCCCTAATCTATGGGGTTCATCATATCTTAATAAAGTTAATAAGACACAGCACATGATGAAAATAAAATGCCTTTATTAATTGATAATGTCAATACACTAGTTTGGGATACAAAAGAAAATTCCATCGAAATACAACATTTTGATTGGCCTTTAGGGCATAATCCTTTCATAAAGTACATCAATGCAATTTCTTGAAAAATTCCAAAATTGATATATTGAAGTATAGAAATGTTTGGGTTCCAAAAGAAACCAATTTTGCTAACCCGAAAGGATCCAAGATAGCTTGGGTACCTAAAATCACTCCTTGATTGTTTTGTAGGATTGTCTTGCAGCCCATAAATTGAAAACAAGATAGTATCTTGACAGCAGCTGTTCAAGATATATGACAGGTGACAAAGATCAGTTCATCACCCTACAAATAAAAGGAGGATTGTTTACTTTCGGTGATAATGGCAAGGAGAAAATAATCGGAATCTATAAGATCAAAATAACTCCCTGTACTTTTATTGAATATGTGCTGCTAGTAGATAAATTTTAGCATAATTTTTTAAGTATTAGTCAACTTTGTGATAAAGGCTTCAAGATTATCTTTGAATCATCTATATGTATAGTAACTAACTCTCTTGACTCTAGCAACAAATTCATTGATCATAGACTTGGAAACATCTATGTGGTAGATCTAAATGATCTAGCCATGACTAGTAGTACCAGGCTAGTAGCAATGAATGCTAAGACCAAGGAGTCTTGTTTATTATGGCATAGACGATTAGGTCATGCTAGCATGCATACCATTGCTAAATTAATTTCAAAGAATCTAGTTAGATGTTTGCCATAATTTAAAGTTTATCTTGATTATGTATGTGATGCTTGTCAATTAGGTAAACAAACTAGGGAGAGTTTTAAATCAAAAATGTTATTTCAACTATTAGACCCCTTAAGCTACTTCACATGGACTTATTTGGACCAACTAGGACCACAAGCCTAGGAGGTATGAAATATGGTCTTGTGATTGTAGATGATTTCTCTAGATTCACATGGATATTATTTATCACACATAAAGATGAAACCTTTGATGTATTTCAAAAATTTTATAAGAAGGTTTCAAATGAGAAAAATCTTTCTATTATTTCTATAAGAAGTGATCACGAAACTAAATTTCAAAATCAATTTTTTAATGAATATTGCACTGAGCATGGCATTGATCACAACTTCTCCACTCCTAGAATACCATAATAAAATGGTGTTGTAGAGAGAAAAATAGAAATTGAAAGAAATGGCTTGAACCATGTTGTATGATGTAATCTTCCAAGGTACTTTTGGACAGAAGCAGTGAACACTGCCTGTTATATATTAAATCGAGTTTTAATATGCCCAATTTCAAAGAAAACCTCCTATGAGCTTTGGAATGGAAGCAAACCAATATTAACTATTTTCATGTTTTTGGGTGTAAATGCTTTGTGTTAAATAATGGTAAAGATAACCTAGAAAAACTTGATGCAAAATCTGATGAATCTATATTCCTTGGTTATTCACTACATAGCAAAGCATATAGAGTATTTAATAAAAGGACTCTTACTATAGAAGAGTCAATTCATATTGTCTTTGATAAAGCTAACCCCTCACCATCTTGAAAAGATGAGTGTATAGACAATGATGGAGGTATATTACAAAAGGAAATGGAAGATCTAAGCATACAAGATAAGCCAACACAAGATGGAAATGAAGTGGTAAGAAAGGATCATACTGATTTACCAAAAGAATGGAGGTACGTAACTTCATGTCCTAAAGATTTAATTATTGATGATCCTTCTCATGGTGAGAGGACTAGGGCTGTACATAGAGATGCACATGACTACCTAGCCTTTGTCTCACAATTGAACCACATAGTTTAGAAGAAGCTGAATGTGATCCAAACTGGATGATGGCCATGCATGAGGAATTATACTAGTTTGAAAGAAATAATGTTTGGACTCTAGTTAATAGACCTCTAGACCATCCCATCATAGGAACCAAATGGGTCTATAAGAACAAACTAGATGAGAATGGTAAGGTTATGAGAATGATAGAGATTCAGGGCAGGTCCAGGTTCTTTTTCAATTTTTTCTTAATTTTTTGGATTTTTTTTCCTATTCCCGCTATTCCATCTATTCCCACTATCCCAGATTATCCCCAACCTATTCCTACTTTATTCCAGTTTTATTCCATCTACACCATCTTTCTCCATGGTTATAAAACAAATTTCAAAACCCTAGCCTCCGCCCCACTGGCCCTAGATCCGGGCCGCCCAACCCCGGCCACCCCCGCCAGATCACCGCCGACGCTCGCCGGCCCCTGCCCTTATCGAAAAAGCCACCGCCGTCGCCCATGCCCGTGGAAGACGAATGGACACGGGAAGACCAATGGTCGCCATGACCGCCGCCACCACCTGTCGCCACCGACCTGCCATCGACTGCCTGCCCGCCACTTGCCGGCTCACGCCCGCCGTCGGAGGGCCCTTGTCGACGTCCTTGGGCCCCATGCCCGTGGGAAGCCCAAGCGGCATGGCCGTGCATAACGTGCCGCCCCTGCATCGCTGACTGCCTGCACCGTCGCTTGCCTGCCACCTCCCTTCGCCGGTCCGCAGCCCGCTTGCCACCGCCCGTCGCTGGTCCCCGCCCGCTTTGCCGCCGGAGGCCATGCCAGCGCCCAGGAGGTCTCCCATGGCCGTGGGAGACCAAACGGCATGCCTAGTGTGCCGTGTCATTCTCCTGTGCCCCTCGCCTGTAGCCTACCGCCAGCCATCCGCTGCTCGCCGTCCACTGGCCCCGTCCGCCGCCCGCTTCCTGGTCGTTCGTTGGTGCCCCGCCGGAGTTGGTTCCCTCCCTGTCCACGATCGTGAGTTTGAGTTTGCATGGATTTCAAAGCATTCCATTTTCAGAGCATTTTGCTTTTCAATGTAGATCATCAAGCCGACATGCTTCTCAAAGCATATCAGCACCACTTTTGATGCAACATGAATTTGATGTAATTTATTTTCCATGTTTAGTTTTCTTAGAGGCTAAGAAACCGAGGGTTTTGGTTTTTCTATATAAAGGCACCCTCTCCCCCTCTTGTAATATGATTTGATATAAATTTTTGGGTTCTCCATTGGTTCTGGTTTTGGTTCTAGGCTGCGGCCTGTTTGCCTTCATTCCCTGCTGTGTGCATTATGGGTTCGATGAGCACCCTAGTTATCCCCTATCTCATCTTCTTTATCCCCTCGTATCCTTTAAGAGTCATCCCAGTGTATCTATGTGAGAGCCCTACTATGTGCATTATGGATTCGATGAGAGCTCAGGGTAGCTAGTGCTTTGATCCCTCGGGAGGGTAGCTGTGTGCTTTGATCCCTCTGGAGGGTAGCTTTATGCTTTGACCCCTGACTTTCTGTGTGCATTCCCCCGTTAGAGTGAGTCCCAGGGCCATGAGTTCTCGTTCCCAGTCTCCAAAATATCCATCCTTCCTTCACCACTTCCATTAAGAAAATTGAAACCAAAAGAGATCAGCTATTTTAGGATTTTTGTTTCAGTGTCACCCTAGTCCCGGGAGGGGGCTTCTTAGCCCTCCCACGTCCTAGTTTGTTAGGGTTTTTTCCCTTTTCCAAATAATCTAGGTTACATCGATTTTTGTCCAGCATCAGAGAAATAAAGCAAGGTTGGTAGCTAAAGGGTACAACTAAGAAGAAGGAATAGATTTTGATGAAACATATGCTCCTATAGCAAGACTTGAGGCTATTAGATTATTTTCTTGTATTTGCTTACTACATGAATTTTAAACTATTCCAAATAGATGTCAAAAGTAATTTTCTAAATTGATTTATTTCTGAACAAGTTTTTGTAGAACAGCCACCAGATTTTGAAAATCATGCTTTTCCAATTATGTTTGAAACAAGCACCCAGGGCTTGGTATGATAGACTAAGCAAATTTTTACTTGAAAATGATTTCAAAGAGGAAATGTTGATAAAACTCTTTTCATTAAGAACAAAGGGAATGACATGTTAGATATACAAATTTACGTTGATGATATTATTTTTGGTACAACTAATGAAAATCTCTATGGAGAATTTGCTGAGTTGATACAAGGTGAGTTTGAAATGAGCCTTATAGGTGAACTCAACTACGTCCTTGGATTACAAGTCAAATAAATGAAGGAAGGAATCTTTATAGGCCAAGAAAAGTATATCAAAGAAATAATCAAGAAGTTTGGCATTAAAACAAGCAAAGAAGCTAGCACACCCATGAGCCCTACCTGTAGGCTAGACAAAGATGAAAATGGATCCAATGTTAATCAAAAGCTATATAGAGGTATGATCGGATCCCTATTATATTTGACTGCTAGTAGACTGGATATCTTGTACAGTGTATGTGTTTGTGCTAGATTTCAATATAATCCTAAAGAAAACCATATGCTTGCTGTTAAAAGAATTATCAAGTATCTAAAGGGTACAAGTAATCTAGGTCTTTGGTATTCTAAAGAATCATCTTTAAATTAATTAGTTTTTTTGGATGCTGACTATGCTGGTTGCAAAATTGATAGAAAGAGTACTAGTGGAACATGTCAATTTCTAAGGCTGAATTTAATTTCATGGCACTGTAAGAAGCAAAACTCCGCAGCATTGTCCACTACTGAGGCAGAGTACATTGCTGCTGGCAGTTGTTGTACTCAAGTACTTGGATTAAACAATAGCTAGAAGATTTTGGTGTTATATAGTCTAAAATTCCAATCAAATGTGATAACACAAGTACCATTAATTTGACTAAAAATCCTGTTCAGCATTCAAGAACTAAGTACATTGAAATTAGGCACCATTTTATAAGAGATCATGTTTTGAATGGTGATATTGAACTAGATTTCGTGCCAACTGAAAACTAACTTGCTGACATGTTTACTAAACCTTTAAATTTTGATAGATTTGTAATGATTAGATGTGAATTAGGTTTGTGTAACCCTCTTTAGAAACCTCAACCTATTTTCCATCAAACTTAAGGAAATATCATCTAAACAACCTCCTTACTCTATTTAAATTCTTAATTGTTCTCCTTGTGATTTTTTTTTATTCTTAATTTTTGTGCTCCCTATGCTTGAGCCGACTCGAGCAGAATTCACCTTGAGCGAGCCGGCTCGGATGTCGGGCTATCTCTTTTTAGTTCGAGCCATAGGATTTTCATTTACTTTTCTATCTTTGGCTCTACACTCTTTCCCTCCAAGGAACCCTTTTCCAAAACCCCATCCTTCCAAAACTCCTTCTGATCTCAGTGTGCTTGTGGGATGGCTCCAAAAAGGGCAGTGGGGAAGAAGTCTTGACAGGAAATTGAGGAAGCTCGATAGGAAAGAAGAACCAAATACTGTGAAGACAGCTCTTCTCAAGTTCCTCCTCAACCGATTGAAGAACCCAACTCCATCTCTCCAAGTCAACAAATTTCCTTGGGTATGTGGCCTGTAACAACAGGTAGAAGAATTTTATTTGAATTCCTTAAAGAAATAGGGTTTATAGTTAGGGATTTAATCAAAAATCAGGGCTGGCGGAATATGTATTCTTTGGACAATCAAACTTATCCAAATCTGGTTAGAACATTTTTTGAGAACATGAGATTTGGAGAAGACCACATTAAGCCTCTGGTCAAAGGGAAAAGGATCATTATCTCAGAAGAACTACTTGGGAATACCCTGGAAATGCCATTTGAAGGTACAGAGTATTTTGTCCTAAAGGATGGACAAGGGCTTTACAGACTGTACTATAGCAAACTGATGTTGATGAGATTGGAATCCTTAAAGCTAGCTCTTTATCCATTGAAATGAGGCTGCTCCATAGCTTCATAAGTCCAATATTTCTACCCAGGACAGGTCGATTTGACTAGGTGAGTGAGCATGACTTATGTTTTATGGAGTTACTGATAATTGGAGATAAAATCAATCTTCCTACTATAATGATAAGTCAAATGAAGGAAGCTGTAAGAAAGGTGAAGGCATGTTTGCCTTATGGGATGATTCTTACTCTTTTCTTCCAGGTTGCAAATATTGATCTATCAGGAGAAGATAGTAAATCCCTCGTACACACTGACACTTGTATAGCTAAAACCTTACAGAGGATGGGTTACTTGCTATCTGAGGGGACTTGGAGGAAGAAATCTGAAGCACCAGTCACTGAAGAACCAAAAGAAGAATAGGTTGAGATGGAAACTGGTGAAGGCACCTCAATTCCAATTCCTGAGCCTCAACCATTGCAAGGTTCACCAGTTCAGATAGCTTTTGATGCATTCATACCAGACTTTACTCCCATTGCTCCTCCTACTCCTTCTGATACTCCAATACCTGAACCTGCTCCTGCTATTACTCCATAACCCTTTATTGTCCATCATGTTGATATCACAGAGCAACTTAATAAATTTACATATGGTTTGTTAAATTCCTTTGGATCCATGATTGATGATCCGAAAGCAAAAGTAGATTAAAGTCTTGATGAGTTTAGAGAGGAATTGAACTCAACGAAAAAGGGTATGGGAGATATAGAGAAAGACTAAGAAGGGAGGACAACTACACAAAAGATTTAGGAATTCTCAGAGGTGAACTAGGAAGGCTAAGAGGATCGGCCGAAGCATTTGCAAATGTACAAGCCTCGAAATTCTTTCAATGCAGAAGGAAGTTGCAGAAATAAGAGTCTCAATGGAAAAACTGACTGCTTCCAAAAATTCAAAGAAAATTGAAGCTGAATTGGAAACAATTAATAGTTTTTTGTGGAAGCTGATGACTAAAGTTGAAGACCTTCAAGCTGCTCAAGTATACCTCCTTCAGTATCACTGGATGCTACTCCTATTTCCTCTAAACCTAGGCCTCAACCTTCATCTTTTGCTAGTCACTCTGCTCATCCCAGACAACCAGCTCCTCATTTTAGGCCCCAGGGATTCTATACTACTACACCATCTGATGTGTTAGATCCTAAACCAATTGCTTCTATGCCTCCAGGCATCCAAATTCCTGGTCGATCTACAAACCCTAAAGTAGACATAGACAGTGACTAGATGTACTTTCTTTCATTTTGTACTTTGTATTGACAATCTCTGATTGAAATGAAAGGAAAGTTTGAATTTTGAATTACTCTTGTGCTTTTACAATGAAAGTTCATATTTTGCTCATACAATGTCTGATTTTTTAATTAGAATATCAAGATAAATGTAAGAAAGTAAAATTATCTCAAATAAATTTTAAATACTTTCTTATTCTATTTTAAAATCTGAGCTTCATTCTAACTTCACCTTTTTTAGTGATTGACAAAAAGGGGGAGAAATTTATGAAGATATTGCATGAAAAGGATAAGATGTTTTTATTTTTGCTCGTTTTTATTTTTGCTCTGATACATAAAGCTTGAAAAGGATAAAATCTATCTGATTATACTCTGGTAAATGAAACACAATATGCTTTAATGTATAAAGATCATTTTAAGCTCTGACATACAATAAGCTCTGATATACAATGTTTTAAATGTGTTAAGCCCTGTTACATAATGTTTTAAGCTCTGATACTTAATGTTCTCTTTGAAACTTTTGGGCTTTGAACTTGCTTGGAAAGTGTGTCAAAACATGGAGTATTTATTGAGGGGGAGATTATTTCATACTACTCTGATTCCTTATCACTAACTTGCCCTAATTCTCCTTCCATAGTTTGACACTAATTGAAGTCAATTCTTTTTACTTGTTCATACATTCTTGCAAATACAAGTATACAAGTAAATCTGTAAATGTAAAATTTTATCTTACTTTTTCATGTCCAGTATTTTGTCATCATCGAAAAGGGGGAGATTATTGACCCCATAAGTGATTTTGATGATAACCAAACATTGGAGCATGCACATTTATTTCTAACAACTCTTCAAATGATTTACAAGTTTTTGTAGGATGATTTATTGTTCAAACTTCAACTCCTACATCTTTACTTCTTGTTTTGAGTTGTGTTGTAATCTGATTTTGTAAAGAAGAACCTAATGAAAAAGTTAAGAAATATCATGAAAAAGGGTAACTTCTATGTATGCTATGCCTTCAATTTATTTTGAGTTGGTTTGTATCAAATGTATAAGAGTGTTGGTGAGAGTCTTCTTGAAGTTAAATTGTAAAAACCCTGAAGAAGTCACTCGAGCCGACCCAACCTCAAAAGAGCTGACTTTACCTCATGGCATGCAACAAGGATTCTGGCACTCAGCAATTCGAGCCAACTCGAAGGAATTCGAGCCAACTCGAAGGAATTCGAGCCAACTCGAAGGAATTCGAGCCAACTCGAAGGAATTCGAGCCAACTCGAGTGAATCCGAGTCGACTAGAATATGTCTGAGCTGACTCTTCCAGAGTCCAGTTTGAAGTGTTCTGAGAACAAGCCAGGCGAGCCGATCCGAATCATAATGAGCCGACTTTGCCAGACCAAATTTTGAAGAACTGGTGAAGTGAGCCGACCCTAGCTACAACGAGCTGACTCCTCCATAGTAAAGATTTCTGATTATGAGAAGAAGAGTCGACCCAAATTCAAGTGAGCTGACTTCACCCTTGAGTTCAATGTGTTCAATGATAGAAGTTCAAGACGACACGAAATATCAAGAGCCGACTCGTCTAGAGTGAAGTTTTTGTACCCTAAGACAAAGAGCCGACTGCACTGAAGAATTGGTGACTTCACCTATCAACTCGAAGGATCCGAGTCGACTCGAAGAATCCAAGCCGACTTGAAGAATCCAAGCCGACTCGAAGAATCCGAGCAAACTCGAATATCGTTTCCAGGTACATAACGGCTAGTTCTAGAATTTCTTTTTGAATGCCAAAAGGTGCTCCAACTATCATATGTCCCATCCCAATGGTCTACAACATCTCAAACTGCCTTGAAGCGATAGAAGACCTTATATATGAGGGATTTGAATTTTATTGAAGATATAAAAGGAAGGGTAAAAAAAGTTCCTAAAAGTTTTAAGGGTTTATTGAATATCCAACCAACCATCAAGCAAGAGAGCACAAAGAGCATTCAAGTAGGTCTTCAAGTCTTCACCAACTCTGATCTGAAGCTTGAAGTACTTTAGAAAGAAGCCACTGAAGCAATTAAAGCTCATTGAAATACATTCAAGTGGACTTCTCTCAAGCTACACCGGAAACTATCCGACAACTAGAGTTTGTCATTATTGTTGCATTTATTTCAATTCATTCATGAATTATTTGGGTTATTAGTGAGCCCGTTTGAAAAAATAAATAGATTCTTGGGGAGCCTTAGATAAAAACCAAGGATTAGGTTCTTGGTGATCCTATGAAAACCAAGTTGGGTTTCTTGGTGATCCTGCTTAAAACCAAAGGGTGTTGGGTTTTCTTTGGTGATCCTATTAAAATCAAAGTGTAGACATTTTGGATTGTGATCCTGTAAAACAATCCTACTGTATTCGGGTATGAATATAGTGGAAATCCCAAGTGGTATCTTGGGTAGTGGATGTAGGAGCTGGGTTGCTCCGAACCACTATAAATTTCTGTGTGTTTGTGTTGTGATTCTTTCATCATCTTTAGCTTCTGCAAGTTATTATTTTGCCATAACACCTAACACTCTAGAAGGGATTTTTAAGTGCACATTATCTGCTTAAATTTCTTAAATTTCCAATTCACCCCCCTCTTGGGTAGCCACCTGGGCAACAAACCTTTTGCTGCCAACCTGGCCTTATAGGTCTTTACTTGACCATCTTCTCCTATCTTCTTCTTGAAGATCCATTTATACCCTATTGGGTTAATTCCTTATGTGGATCTACCAAGGTCCATACCTGATTGGAATACATGGAGTCCATTTTAGACTTCATGGTATCTAGCCATTTGTCGGAGTCTTTACTCTTGATAGCTTTCAGATAGGTCATAGGATCATCATCCTAAATGATACTGGCCTCATTGTCATTCCCGATGACAAAATCATATCTAAGAGGTGCACCTTGCACCTTCTCTGACCTTCGGAGAGGAGGTGTGTGTTGTGGCTGTTCCTGATCAATAAGAACCTCTGGTTGAGGAAATTCATTTGAAGACTCTTCAGGTATTGGTTGTTGATTTTGAACTTCACTTAGTTCAAGTGTTGTTCCACTACTTCTTTCTTGGATAAATTCTTGCTCCAAGAATGTAGCATGTCTACTAACAAGTACCTTTTGTTCAATAGTATGATAAAAGATGTATCAAACACCCTCTTTAGGATAAACAACGAACCTGCATTTGTCATCCCTAGTACTTAACTTATGTCCAAAAGTCTTCTTGACATAAGCATAGCAACCCCAAATCTTAAAGTATTTAAGATTTGGTCTTTTGCCATTCCATAACTCATATGGAGTGCTAGTCACTGACTTTGATGGTAGCCTGTTCAAAATATAGGCGGTAGTTTCCAGGGCATTTCCCAGAAGGAAATAGAAAGATCTATGAAGCTAATCATGGACCTCACCATGTTTAACAAGGTGCGATTTCTCCTTTTCACCACACCATTTAATTGAGGTGTATAAGGAGGAGTACATTCAGAGATTATGCATTTGTCTTTAAGATGGTTTAGAAACTCACTAGATAAGTATTCTCCTCCTCGATCAGAATGATGAATTTTAATACTATGTCCAGTTTGTTTTTCAGCCATGCTTTGATACTCTATAAATTTATTGAAAGCTTCGGACTTGTGTTTCATTAGATACACATGGCCAAACCTAGATAAGTCATCGATAAATGTGATGAAATAAGAGTATCCACCTCTGGACTAAGTTGTCATAGATCCACACACATCAGTATGCACAAGACCTAACTCAGTTGCCCTGTCTTCATATCCAGTGAATGGAGACTTGGTCATTTTTTCTTTTAGGCAAGACTCACAAGTTCCCAATAATTGACAATCATAAGGGTCAAAGTAATTATTTTTGACTAACTTGTTTATCCTTGACTCACTTATATGACCTAACTGGCAATACCAGAGAAATGTGACATTGACATTATCTCTCTTTCTCTTCTTGTTATCAACAAGTAATATTTCATCATTGAGTTCTAAAGTTAGAAGACCATTAATAAAATAACCATGTCCAAATATTTTATTATTATGAAGAATAAAGCAGCCACTGCTCTTTACACTTATTTCATATCTTTGTTGTAATAACAAGGGTATTGAAATAATGTTTCTTATAATATTTGGTACATAGTAACATTCTTCCAAGTTTAAAATATTACCCGAAGGTAATAACATAATATAGGTATCCACGGCTTCAGCATACATGGCTTCACCACTTGCGCCATATAGCTTGAAGTCACCTTTCTTCAAGCTTCTAATTCTGTGGAGTTCCTACAATGACTTGCAGATATGAGATCCGCATGCGGTATCGAATACCTGTAAATTAGAAATAGAAGCCTTCAATGATAAATTTGTTTGTATCATGTACAAACCTTTAGATGCTGTCCCAGCATCTTGCTTCACACTTGCAAGATATGTCTTGCAATTTTTCTTCCAATGCCCTTACTTGCTGCAGTGGAAACAGGCTACATCATTTATAGCCTTCTTGGCTTTCTTCTTCTTTCTTCTGGATGTTCTTTTTAGGGTTGAACTTCCTTTTCATACCCTTTTTCATTGCCTGTGTATTTTTCCTATCAATGAGAAGAAGATGAGCCTTATCTTTTTTAGAATGGCTCTCTGCTGTCTTCAGCATGTTCAGCAGTTCAGGCAAAGAAATATTTAGTTTGTTTATATGATAATTTAGAACAAACTGAGAGAAGGAATCCGGGAGTGACTGCAAAATCAAGTCCTGGTTGAGTTCACCATCCATTACAAATCCTAATTGACCTAATCGGGTGATTAAGTCAATCATTTTCAAAACGTGGGTTTGTACAGATCAACCCTCACTCATTCGTGCATGGAATAACTACTTTGATATCTCGTACCGAGCAGCCCTACTTTGCTCTCCATAGAGCTCCTTTAAATTGAGCAATATGGACTGAGGTTCCATCCCTTCATGTTGCCTCTGATGCTCATTGCTCATCGAGGCTAACATGATGCACCAGACAGTTATGGTATCATTTTGCTACATTTTACGTATGGCCCTTTTCTCCTTGGAAGCATCCTCTCCGATCGACTCTGGATCCGAAGAATCAAAAATATAAGAAAGCTTCTCCTGAGTTACTACTATCCTCAGGTTCCTCAACCAGTCCACATAATTGGGACCGGTCAACTTATTAGCATCTAAGATGCCCTGTAGTGATAAATTTGAAGCCATATTAAATCTTACAATTAATTATGAATAATATAAGCAGACCACTTAAGATGACATTCATAACTAGATAAGGACTTTATATCTAATTATGTCTCCCACTATTTTATTTGAATAGCATAACCCTCACCATGATAAAAGAGAAACCTTACCAGGTTTCTTTAATGGGATTGAGATCCCAATTCCTCATGAGTGCCTTGTGTTACAAAACAAACACTCATGAGTTCAAAGGTAGGACTTCCTTTCCAATTGCAACCCATAGAATTCTTAACAAATGAACTGCCTCTAAGATAATTATAGTCTTGTGTTACACAACAAACTATAATGTCTTAGTTTAGTCAGACCCTTCATTTCTATATAGCCATGATTGAATAATGTTGCCCTTGTGTTACACAATAAAGCAACAATTCCAATCATGCTATAAAGCACTAAATGCACCAAGATAAATTTTATATCAAACCCTAGAGCAGGCCTTGTGTTGCACAACAAAACTACTATAGTTTTGATATTAATTTGGCTTTGCATGAAGGAAGGCAAATTATAGTGTGCTTAATCAATTAGCATTTCCAATTTAAGGTCTAGATATGACCAAATTGGCCATGTAAGTGAAAGGGATGAGGGGGTCCCCCCGTTGCTTTTCTTAGACACTAATTGAATTGGCCAGGTCAGACAACGAAACCAATTAAAAACCTCATTTCCTTTACCTTCCCAGAACCACTTGCCTATACACCAATTGGTTGATCAAACCCTAATCGGTTATGCATCATGATTAACTTTACACTATGACTAAATATGATTTTAATGAGGGCTTTTAGTGGTCTCAAAACACATCCAACTAATCATGACAACATGATAATAAAACTATCAACCAAGCATATTAGCCCTAATATGCATAACATAACATGATTATTTCAATCATCTGTTCACATCACTTGTTCATGGGATATGGCCACAGCGGCACCCCTACACGTCATAGAAGATCCCATTGAATGGGAAGAAAGGGCCTTTAAACCCTACTTTGCTTCTATAACTGGATGGCCATGGTGACTAACCCAATCCGAAGCTGTTACTAAGATATAACATATCATATATATGTCTTTAAATTAAATCATGGATCAAAAATATGATAACATAATATATGATCATATTTTGTATTATCACATAGCAGTCCTTAATTCAAATGACCATTGATTGAATGAAATAAGGGGGTTCTGATACTACTGTTGGGTTTCTAATGTTTCAATGAAACAGTGGAACAATGGATTTCAGAAAATTTCATTCTTGTAAATCCTAATAACTAGAAACCCTAAGCCCAAGATCCCTTATTCACTACAATCAACAAGTCACTAAATTAGGGTTATGAAGAATATCTAGAATGCTAATTCTTTTTCTTTCCACTAGGCTCATAAATGCAAGCCCTCCAAGGTGATCCACACAGGAATCAAACTAGGAAGCTCTCCTTAGTAGGTTGCTTGATCAATTAGGACTCTTTTATGGACTTTCTTCCTTCAACAACCTTTCTTTCCTTGCTCAGATCCTTGCCCTCCAATAGAGCACTCCGAGTCCTTTCCAAAACACTCTTCACTTTTACTTTCACTTCCTAATTCACTTCCTAAAACCCTTGTCTTAAAATGGAGTATTTCTCTTAAGACAAGACAAGGGAGGAAGAGACAAAAGAGAGTGTGGTAGAGTGTGAGTGTAGGAATATAGGAAAGAAATGAGTTTTGTGATACCCTTTAGCCTAATCACCGAAGCATATTTATAGGAGAATGGGGGGTCCATATAAGCCTTCTCATCAGCCCATGATAAGTTTTTTATTTATCAAATAAGACTCTTCATATAGAAAGAGTCTTATTAATGAAGCATCATGACCTTTTGAGTGCCAACTACCTCATTCAAGTCCTTTCAAGTTTTCATCCGACTTCTCCATTTGCCACTTGGCATTTTCTAGTTACAATGAAGCCAAGGGACATGGCTTTTGAGTAAGAAGAGTCAAGAATCCAAAACTCCTGAAGTAGAAGGACTCTGCTTCTCGGAATTGCGCAAAACATGAAGAGTCGCAACTCTTCATGAGCCAACTCCTTCCACCGAACATCTTTTCTCATTTTGACTGGTCATAAGCCATTCAAATTGCATGGAGATGAGGCTAAGGGGTGCCTTGCTTTATCTAAAAACAAAGTCCCAAAGCAAAAGGACTTTAGGTCCTTTCTATGCCCATTTATTTCTTGTGCACAAAATAAGTTGTCACCAATTATGAAGAGTCGCTACTCTTCACTTGTAGGTCAAAATTTTCCATGCCATATGCTACCTTTAACCTAGTCAAAGTATATGCAATATGGGTGTCATTTGAAAGGGCATTAAATCTACTTTTTGACCATATAATTTGTTTTTAGATAGGAGGTCTATTGGTCCTTCTGCATCCTCCTGAATGCTGAGGTATCACTTAGGCACCAAGAGTCCCATGCCATTTGGACTCTTGATATATGGTGCATAAAATATCCAAAAAATATCAAATAAAATCTAATAAATTCATCCCACTTAGGAAACAACCCAATGTAGGTCTTCCATAAATTGGTTAGTCCATTTAGCAACATTTTAGATCCAATTCAATTGGGTTAGGTGATTAGGTCAGCCTACACATGCTAGTATGCAATCTTGCTAACCAATTAGGATCCCATGACCCTAATTAAATGTCAATTGACTTCTTAGGTCAATTCCCTAATATGTATGACCATTTGGGTTCCACATCTATCCAGCAGTAGGTCTAGGTCCTAGCCAATTTGATCCAATCGAACCCAATCGACCTAATTAGGTTAAATTAAGCTGACCTAAGTTGCCAATTCGAATCAGCTTTCTAATTGGCTCATGAATCCAATTGAATTAATTCATGAAAATCTACAAGACATGAAGGCATGATTGACGTCTAGCAATGTATCATTCCTACCTAAAAGATGAGAAATTTGGTGGAAAGTACCAAAATCCCTTTAGTGGAAAGTTACCGTGTAATTCAATCTTTCGATCTTCCATTATCCCAAAAAGTGATAGGTATAGATAATTGTCAAACCCTAGCACTTAATCATTTTGAATCTCTATTCAATAATGAAGACTCTGCTGATGACTGATTAAAAACCACTTCTAACCTCATCCTGCTTTGATCAAAGAATCGAAGAGATTACTTAGGATAACAATTCCTCTTACTAGGAATGATTGATTCCTTATTAGTCCACTCACATCCTTCATACACCTTCCACCATATCCAAGAACATCTCGTACATGACTCAATGTCATCAATGAGTATAAACCAAAACATGGCTTAGTGTGAACCAAAACATGGCTTAGTGTGCATAAGGAACCATGGTGACCTCAGGTCTAAAGATCACTTGCACAACTCCCACTATGAGAACTATCTCCACCAAAACATGGTTAGTGTGCATAAGGAACCATGGTGACCTCAGGTCTAAAGATCACTTGCACAACTCCCCTATGAGAACTATCTCTTGACAATTAGTAAGACTTCCATAAGATATTCTCAATGCAGATCAGTTCAGTGAACTCATACCCTAATGAGCACCCTTATCCTTATATTAGTATCTCTACACAAGTGGCTGTGAGACCAACCACCCTCTCCATCGAGTATACATAGGATAAGTTAGTCTTTCCGGAAGCATCGATCCCCGAATCGATGATCCAACGACTAGGAACATTTTATATTAGGATTTATAGGAACTTAGGTCTCACCATTATGATCTCCATCATAACTCTAATTTCATTATCCTAACCTATGGGGTTCATCATAATCTTTAAGTAAGACATAGAAGTATGATGAAACAAAAATGCCTTTAATAATATAATAATGTAATACAAGAGTTGGAAGATTACAAAAATATCCTTATAGAGATTGGCTTTTAGGGTACTTTTCTTTCACTTGCGGTATTCAATACCCAAGAATTAGAAATAGAAGCACTCAATGATAAATTTGTTTGTATCATGTATAAGATTTTAGATGCTCTTCCAGCATCTTGCTTCACACTTGCAAGAAATGTCTTGCATTTTTCTTCCAATGCCCCTGCTTGTCGTAGTGGAAACAGGCTCCATCATTAACAGCCTTCTTTTCTTTCTTCTTCTTCTGGAAGCTCCATTTAGGGTTGAATTTCATTTTTAAACCCTTCTTCGTTGGTTCTTCTTCCCATCTACAAGAAGAGGATGAGTCTTATCTCTCTTAGAATGGCTCTCTGCTGTCTTAAGCATGTTAAGCAGCTTAGGCAAAGAAGTTTATTTATATGATAATTTAGAACAAACTGAGAGTAGAAATCCGGAAGTGACTGCTGGATCAAGTCTTGGTTGAGTTCACCATCCATTACAAACCTTAATTGACCTAATCGGGTGATTAAGTCAATCATTTTCAAAACAAGGGCTTGAACTGATGAACCCTCACTCATGCATACATGGAACAACTACTTCGATATCCCGTATCAGGTAGCCCTACTCTGCTCTCCATAAAGCTCCTTAAGATTGAGCAATATGGATTGAGGTTCCATCTCTTCATGTTGCCTCTAAAGCTCATTGCTCATTGAGGCTAACATGATATGCTCGACAGTCATGCTGTCATTTAGCCACATCTTATGTATGGCCCTTTCCTCTTTAGAAGCATCCTCTCCGATCGACTTTGGATCCGGAGAATCAAGAATATAAAAAAGCTTCTCCTAAGTTAATACTATCTTCAGGTTCCTCAACCAGTCCACATAATTGGGACCGATCAACTTATTGGCATCTAAAATGCCCTGCAGTGATAAATTTGAAGCCATAATAAAACCTATATTTAAAAAAAAATAGTATAAGCAGACTACTCAAGATGACATTCATAACTAGATAAGGACTTTATATCTAATTATGTCTCCCACTATTTTATTCGAATACCATAACCCTCACCTATGGTAAGCGAGAAACCTTACCAGGTTTCTTTAGCGGGGTTGAGATCCCAATTTCTCATAAGTGCCTTGTGTTACACAACAAACACTCATGAGTTCAAAGGTAGGAATTTCTTTCCAATTACAACCCATGCAATTCTCAACAAATGAGTTGCCTCTAAGACACTTATAGTCTTGTGTTATACAACAAACTATAATATCTTAGTTTAGTCAGACCCTTCATTTTCATATTCGAATAATATTGTCTTTGTGTTACACAACAAAGCAATACTACCAAACATACTATAAAGCATTAACTGCACTAAGATAATTCATATTTAATACTAGGGTAGGCGTTGTGTTATACAACAAACCTGCTATAGTTGTTAATATGAACTATACTTAGACACCAAATTAATTGGCCAGGTCGGACAATGGAACCAAATAAAAACCTTATGCCCTTTACCTTCCCAGAACCACTTGCCTAGACACTAACTGGCTAATCATATAATCCTAAATGAATTTTGCCTCTTGACTAACTTATACTATGACTAAATATTTTAATTATGAGGGTTGTCAGTGGTCTCAAACACATCCTAAGTAAACATGATATTCATGACATCATATAAGCATATAAAGCCTAATATGTATAACATAGCATGATTATGACAATAAACCGTTCACCTCACTTGTTCATGGGATATGGCCATAGTGGCACCCCAACATGCCATAGGTGACCCCATTGAATGGGATGAGAGGGCCATAAAACCCTAAGTAGCTCCTATGATTGGATGTCCATGGTGACTAATCCAATCCGAAGCAGTTACTAGGATATAACAAATTTCATATGTAATTTAAACAATCATGCATTGCTTCATAGCCTAGTAAGCAATCATTATAATTGCATGGACCATTAATTGAATGAAATAAAAATGCTCTGATACCATTATAGGGTTTCGGTGGCACAGCAAAAGAATAGAATTTTCAAAAAAAATTTACTTTAAAACTCCAAAAACCAGAAACCCTAAGCCCAAGATCCCTTATCCATTACAATTAACAAGTCATTCAAACAAAATTTTAAAAATACCTAGAATGCTAATTCCTTCTTCTTTCCACTAGGCACATAAGTGCATGCCCTCCAAAGATGATCCACACAGGAAATGAACCTAGGAACCACTCTTTAGTAGGTTGCTTAATTCACTAGGACTCTTCCAATGGCCTTTCTTCCTTTGGCAGCCTCTCCTTCCTTGCTCAGACCCTTGCCCTCCAGTAGAGCACTTTGAGCCCTCTCCAAAACCTTTCTTCACTCTCTTTCTCACTTCCTAATTCTCTTCCTGAGCCCTTGTCTTAAAATGGTGGACTGTCTTAAGGCAAGACCTATGTCCTAACAAGGGAAGGAAGAGACTAGGAGGATAGAGTGGCAAAGTGTAAGAGTGTGAGAAAGAAAGGAATTAGATTACCTTTGGCATAAACATCGAAGGCTATAAATAGGAGATGAGGGGGCACCAAATATGGCTCTTCATTAGCCTTTGATCTGTCAAATAATAGATCATATATGACACTTCATGAAAAAGTCTTATCTTGAAAGGTCAAGACCTTTCCTGCGCCAAAAGACTTCTCTAGATAATATTGGCCATTTGTCCTCATGCCATGCAGCATGTAACTGGTAGATAGGCTTCTCAGATGGCATGGAAACAAAGTGGCTTATCCAAGAGTCAAGTTCCTTCATAAAGAAGGACTCTTGGATATGAAATATTATGGGTTTCACATCTCGCCTGCACTAGGTCTTGGTCCAAGCCAATTCGATCCAATCGAACCCGATTAACCTAATTAGGTCAAATTGAGCTGACCTATGTTGCTAATTCGAACTAGCTTCTGAATTGACTCATGAATCCAATCGAGTTGATTCATGAAAACCTACAAGATATGATTGACATTTAGCAATGTATCATGCCTACCCGAAAGATGTGGATTTGATGGTGTTGCCACCAAGATCGCCGTGGCCTGTAGCTTCGACCGTTAAGTGGTCCCCCACCGTCAAGGGGCTAGGTCCTCCCCTCTCCGGTCAGCTCCCGATTCACTGGCCTACAAAATAGGGGAGACCCGGGCTGGGGATTCCGGTGAGGACACTCCGATGATCAAGTTAGTGGGACGATCGAGGGGAATAGAACCTCTGAGATGGAAAGCTTGGGGGACTCTCTCGCCTTAGGGGGTGACAAGATGATAATGATCAAATAGCAAAAGGAAAGAAGGAATGGGTAGTGGGCAGCGGGGAGGTTCTTCAGTCGATCTCTGACCGCTGAGCTTTTGGTTGCTTGCTTACCTCTTCCCCCTGCCCCTCTCGCTTACTTACCTATTCTACCTTTTCTTTTCCTCTTTTTTATTCTTTGGCTTTGTCTTGGTGTCCTTTTCTAGGGTGCCCTACCTCCCTATTTTGTGCTTCTATTTTAGGAGGGGCCATCGATGTGTTGTAGGGCTTGGGGCCTTAGCAGGATCCTCCTTTTAGAGGAACTCTAGGTCTCATGCCATGTGGGTCAGCATCCTACGATCATACGATAGTGGACATGGCAACACATCATAGGGCCTTGGGCCTGATGGGACTTACCTTGTGCAGAGCATGCGGGCGGCGTATCACAGAACTTGTATTGATGGTAGGGTGTGCATCACCTCCCAGAGGTTGCTAGTGGACAGAGACCTCCATGCCGTGGTTTGAATTCCTATTGATCTTTCCCTCCTTCACTACTGGCGGGAATTTTAGCTTTCGTATGGCAGGGAGAGGCCTCCCTTCGGGAGGCCCGCCCTTGGCATAATGAGCACAACCCCGACCGGGAGCTAACATCAGATGGATGGCTCGCCTCATACGCATGACTTCGGTTAGGAGTTGACCTCGGTAGGAGGGCTCGCCTTGGCAGCATGAGCATGACCTTGGCCGGGAGCTGACCTCAGATGGAGGGCTCGCCTCATAAGCATGACTCCGGCTGGGAGCTGACCTTGGCAAGAGGGCTCGTCATAGCAGCTTGAGCACAATCCCGACCGGGAGCTGATGTCAGATGGAGGGCTCGCCTTACGAGCACGACTCTGGTTAGGAGTAGGGATCGCAACAAAATCTAAATCCATGGGTACCTGACCTAGCCTGACCCGATTAGGCCAGGTAGTCAATGCTTTGACTGGGTTTGGATAAAATCGAATGTTTATTTTGGATTTGGACTAGGACTGGATAGATATACACCCGACTCAAACCTGTCCAAATTATTTTAATATTTATATATATAATTAATATATTATATTTATTTATTCCAGAAGTATTGTATTAAGTCTTGTTAAATTTTATTTGTTTAAGATAATTTAAATTTTATTTTGAATATGAAACAAAATGCTGTTTGTTGCCCAAGTGGCTTCCCAAGAGGGGGGTGAATTAGGATTATAAAAAACTTTAGCAAGTATGTGCAATTTAAAATTTTTTAGTGTTGTAATGAGTAATGCAATGCGGAAGCAAACAATTAAACACAATCAAGGCAATCACAAATACAAGAGATTTAGAGTGGTTGGAGCAACCCGCTCTTACATCCATTCCCAAGCACCACTTGGGATTTCCACTATATCCCCCACCAGAATAGAGTCGGATTGTTTTAACAGGCTCATAATCCAAACCTTTACACTTTGGTTTTACCAGGATCACCAAAGAAAACCCACACTTGGTTTTAACATAGGCTAACCAAGAACCTAACTCCCTTTGATTTTTAGAACCAGACTCACCAAAGAAACCCAACACACTCTCAAGACACAGCCCTTGCTGTTCCTAAAGAAAAAACAAGATATATCAAATGAAAAAAGCAACTTTACAACAAACCAAATTTGTTTGATAGTTGCCGATGAAGATCAAATTGAAGCCTAGCTTTAAATGCTCTTTAAGCTACTTTTTAACTTCCTCAAAAGGTTGGATTCAAGAATAAAGATTAGTTGGTGAAGTTTTGAATCATTTCTTGAATGCTCACTTGAAGTTGGTTGGTGAAAGACTTGAAATCAACTTGAATACTCCTTAACTTCTAAGAACAATCAATGAATAATTGATAAAAAAATGTTAATCCCTCATAAATACTCCCTTTTATAGTTTTCAAGCAAAACTAGCCATTGGAGGGCTTTTGGAATTCAAATAACTGTTTCAGCAACTAGCCATTACAAGCTAGAACCCATATCTCGAGTTGGCTCAAGAACCAGGAGTCGGCTCGAAGTCTCAAATAATGCAAAAATAAAAATAAATTATGAAGGAGTCGGCTCTTCAAGGCTGAGTCGGCTCGAAGTCTTAGTCACCAACAACATAAACTCTGGATGAGTCGGCTCTTCTAGGCTTGAGTTGGCTCGAAGTCTTAGTCATCCAAAACATAAATTATGGTCGAGTCGACTCTTCTAGGCTAAGTCGGCTCGAACTCTCAATCAGGAAAAAAAAAGTTCTGGTTGAGTCAGCTCTTAAGGCTCGAGTCGGCTCAAACTTCTGAAACTTTGAAATCTTCGTGCCATGCCAAAATAGGAGTCGGCTCTTGGTCCATGAGTCGGCTCTTACAAAAATTCTTCTTAAGCTTTCAAATTTCTCCAAACTTCTTCAAATCATGATTCAACAAGAGTAGGTCTTCCAAACAGTTCAAAGAGCTTACCACACATGTCTAACCTACTTAAACTTATTTTTTACTAATTTATAGCCCTTTTTACAAGATTACATGGATGAAAAATTAGGGCTTTACAACTTGAAATGTACATGAGTTCATACAAAACTGAAATCATTCCAACTGGATAGAAAATCAATTGATATAAAGATAAATACTTCCTACAAAACTTCTTGAGTGATTGAAAGAATTAGTAAAGCATACATGTTCCAATGTTTTGTAATCATCAAAATCATTCCAAGGGTCAACAATCTCCCTTTTTTGATGATGACAAAACACTGGGCATGAAAAAGTTTAAAACACTTTACAATTACCTGTAATGATATACTGTGTACCATATTCACATGTATCAAGATGTATTCAAGGTAGTGTGTATCAAAGCAAATAAATTATCAAGATGTTAAATGAAGTAGTATCAAAACAAACTTTTCAACAAGCATTAGGTCAATAAGTTTACTATGCTAGTCATGCACTAAAATTTTATGCAAGTATCAAATCATCACCATACTAATTTTCAGCTTCAAAAATAAGAACTTTTCACTTTGCATTTGAAAGAAAATTTAATAAATGCTCAACAAATACTCCCCCTTTCTCATATAATATTCTCATTTTTCATGCTCTCTCATTTTCATACTTATTTTTAGCTCTCTTTTCTCATTTTTCATGCTCTTCTCCCCCTTTTTGTCATCAACAAAATATACAATCATAATTATTCACAAGCATTTATATATGTAACAATTAAACATAACTTTCAAAGGATATATAGATATATAAAGAAAGTCAGTACAAAATGTGATACATTACAAAAGTGCTAAAGCACACCAAAATAGTAACAAAGAAAACAGAAAATGCAGAAAAATAAAGTCTTAAAGGTCAGAAAGAAGGACTAGGCTCATCATCACTAAAAAAAGAAGAGCCAATCTCCTGAATACCAGGAGTAGGTCTAAATTTAGGAAACCTAGGTCTAAGGTCCCTGAGTCTAGTCTTAATAGGAGCAGAAGGTTTAGAAATTTTAGGTCTAGATTTGGTTAGAGGTTCTGAAGAGATCAAGATGGGTGTAGGTCGCACAGAAGGAGGATCAGACAAAGCTAAGGTGCTAGTGCTCGATAAAATCTGAGTTGCTGGAGTGTCTGATATGCTAGTGCTCGGTCCCTGAGTGCCAGTATCAAGCCCAACAGAAGGAGTAGCTGCAACATGAGTGTCAGTGAAATTCTCAGTCTCTCCATGTGCACAGTCATCATCATGATCATCTGGTCCTGCTAAAGATGGAGGAGGTGCTGCATGGCTAGCTGTACTGATCTGCTGAAGAACTGATAATATCTGCTGAAAGCCATCTCGCATCTCAGTCTGAAGTGCCACTATCCTGGCATCAGTCTCTGCCCTGCCTCTCTGTAGAGTAGCGAGCTCCTCCAAGATAGACTGCAACCTGATCATCACCCAAACCACCAAAAGTAGACCCTCTCACAGGTGAATGAGGTGTAGAAGGTGCTGGCTCAGAAGGTCCAGCCTCATCAGTCGGTAGCTCTGCCTTAGTGCCCTGTGCCTGACCAATCTGGTCATCCTCATCTGACTCCCCATCATAATATGCAGCTGGTAGCCCGGAAGTCTTCCTGATCCACTATCCATCTACCTTCAGAAAGCTCATTCTGCTCAAGGACTTTACATTATATCTGTCAGTATGCAGCAGAGGCCTACTGTCCTCACTAGATAAGTCCACCTTGGCATCCTGAAAAATAAGTGTAAAAACCATACCATAAGGAAGACTAGCTCGTGCCCTGCGAGTTGCTTCTCGTATCTGAGATATTATGATGTAGGGCAAGTTGAGGGCCTCCCCCTCAACCAAACATCTCATAAATACAAGATCTCTTTCACTTACCTAGTCAAACCTTCCAATTCTGGGTAGGAATATATGGCTAATGATATTGTGAATTAATCTCATCTCCAAAGATAATTGGTTTGCCCTAACATGCATAACTCCAGAAACATCATTCCTTTCTAAAATTATCCTCAAAGTCTTCTACTTTTCTTTCAGTACCAAAAAATTTTCCCTTCCTTGGGAATCTGAAGAATGTTACTCAATTTTCGCTCATTTACCATAATGTGTTTGCCTTTAACTATAGATTCCACATGAAAAGTACCCAAAGAGAGATTTTCAAAAAATTGCCTTAATAGGGTTGGAAATGTCGGTAAATCCATCATGCAAAATGATTTCCACCCTTGAGCAATAAGCCATTCCCTACTCTTAGGTTTTCTTTTTTAAGAAAAGTAAATTCTACATATCTTCCAGGAGTAACTTGCCTGTTTCCCATACGAATGATTTGCCTTGGAGCTTCTTGCTGCTCATCCGTAGAATGTGAAGTGTCCAATCTCCTCTTTGTTCTTCTTTCTTCTACGACCGTCTGCACAATCATTTTGCTCTCTTTCCTACGGCCTTCCTAGGACCCATCTTGCTTGGCTTTAAGGTTTGTAGGGGTTCTAGAGTGTTTTCTAAGGTTTGGAAGAGGGAGCGATTGGAGTAGAATAGGAAAAATGAAAAGAAAGTGGATTTCAAAACCTACAAAATCCTATTTGAAAAGCTTGAGCTCGACCTTCGAGTCGGCTCGACATAACAGGGGTTCTAAGAGTCAGCTTGAGCAAAAATGAAGGTTAAAGCTCAAAAGTTTAAAAAGTAAAAACCTATAGGTAGCTTAGCATTAGATGAAGTGGTCATTATCTCTAAAGTGAATTTTGAAAAGTTTAGATAATTTTTCCTTATTTTTGAAAAATTAGGTCAATACTCTTAATATGGGTCACATAGACTTAACTCACCTCTAATCTTTTCAAATCTATCTTGGCTAAAAGGTTTGATAAAAATATCAGCAAGTTGATTTTCTATAGTTACAAATTCTAATTCTACAATATTGTTTAAAATATGGTCTCTAATAAAATGATGTCTAATTTCTATATGCTTTGTTCTAGAATACTGAATTGGATTTTTAGATAAATTAATAGCACTCGTGTTATCATTTAATAGGAATCTTAGACTTGATAACACCATAATCATCTAGCTATTGCTTGATCTACAACACTTGTGCACAACAGCTCCCCGCAGCCACATATTCTATCTCAGCAGTAGACAGTGCTACAGAGTTTTGTTTATGGCAGTGCCATGAAATCAAGTTGACACCTAGAAATTGACAAGTGCCACTCGTGCTCTTTCTATCAATCTTATAGCCACCATAATCAGTATCATAATAGCTAATTAACTTTAAAGATGAATGCTTGGAATACCATAATCCTATATTACATGTGCCTTTAAGATACTTAATGATTCTTTTAACAGCAATAATATGTGATTCTTTTGGATTTGTTTGAAAACGTGCACACATACAAACACTAAATAGAATATTAGGTCTACTGGCAGTTAAATAAAGTAGAGATCCAATCATACCTTTATATAATTTTTGATCAACAGTTATGCCATTTTCATCTTTATCAAGTCTGCATGCAGGACTTATGGGTGTTCCAACTTCTTTGCTTGATTCCATGCCAAACTTTTTGATAATCTCTTTAACATATTTGGCTTGGTTGATTAGAATTCCTTCCTTTGATTGTTTGATTTGAAGCCCGAGGAAGTAGCTTAGCTCACCCATTAAACTCATTTCGAATTCACCCTACATTAACTTAGAAAAATCTTGGCACAAAGATTCGTCAGTAGATCCAAATATTATATCATCAACATAAATTTGAACAATCAAAATATCATTGTTTTCTTTGAATAAACAAGGTAGTATCAACACTACTTATAAAATCATTTTCAAGCAAAAACTTGCTTAATCTATTTTACTAGGCTCTAGGTGCCTTTTTAAGACATATAACATTTTATTCAACTTGAAAACATGATTTGAAAAAGTGTGATCGATAAAACTGGGTGGTTGTTCTACAAAAACTTCTTCGGATAGAAAATCATTTAGAAAAGCACTCTTTACATCCATTTGAAATAATTTAAATTCATAAAATATGCACATGCCAAGAGTAATCTAATAGCTTCTAGCCTAGCTACTGGTGCATTGGTTTCATCAAAATATATTCCCTCTTCTTGATTGTAACCTTGAGCTACCAATCTAACCTTATTCCTAATTACATTACCTTGCTCATCTAGCTTATTCCTATAAACCCATCTAGTACCTATAACAGGGTAGTCATTTGGTCTTTCTACAATATCCAAACATTGTTTCTCCTGAATTGGTTTAAGTCATCATGCATAGCTAACATCCAATTAGGGTCGGTTTCAGCTTCTTCTATGGTGTGTGGTTCTACATGAGATACAAAAGCAATCAAATCATGTGCATCCTTATATAAAGCTCTAGTTTTAACACCTTGAGATGGATCTCCTAAAATAAGTTCTTTAGGATGTGAGTGTACATACCTCGATTCTTTAGCTATATCTTCATGATCTTTGCTTACCATTTCTTCATGTTGTTCATTTGCTTGCTTATCTTTGATAGTTATGTCCTTTAGTCCATGTTCAAGTGTACCTACATCATCATCAGCACTATCTCTTTTCTAGAAGATGTCATGTCAGTTTCATTGAAAACAATATTGATTGATTCTTCCATAGTTAAAGTTCTTTTATTGAAAACTTGATAGGCTTTGCTATTTGTAGAATAACCAAGAAATATAGCCTAATTGGATTTTGCAACAAACTTATCAAGATTATCTTTACCATTATTGAGAACAAAACATTTGCAACCAAAAACATGAAAATAATTTATATTCGACTTTTTATTGTTCCACAGTTCATAGGGGGTTTTTCTAATAATAGGTCTAATTAAAACTCTGTTTAAAATATAGCAAGAGATATTTAAAGCTTCTACCTAAAAGTATTTTGGAAGATTTCCTTCACAAAGCATTGTCTGGACATTTATTTCAAAGTTTTATTCTTTCTCTCTATAACACCATTTTGCTGTGTTGTTCTAGGAGCAGAGAAGTTGTGGTCAATACCGTGCTTTGTGCAAAAGTGATCAAAATATTGATTTTTAAATTTCATACCATGATCACTACGAATAAAAATAACAGAAAGATTTTTCAAATTTGAAACTCTTTTGTAAAACTTTTTAAATGCTTTAAAGTCTCATCTTTATATGCAATGAATAAAACCCAGGTGTATCTTGAAAAATCATTTACAATCACAAGACTATACTTCATACCACCTAGGCTTGTTGTCCTAGTAGGTCCAAAGAGATCCACGTGAAGTAGCTCTAGAGATCTAGTAGTAGAAATAATATTCTTTGATTTAAAACTCCCCCTCACTTGCTTTCCTAATTGACATGCATCACAAACATAATCAAAATTTACTTTAAATTTTGGCAGACCTTTAACCAAATCTTTTGAAATAAGTTTTGCAATAGTATCCATACTAGCATGTCCAAGTCATCTATGCCATAATAGACTTGATTCTTTGCTTTTATCATTCACTGCGACAAGACTTGTATTGCTTGACATAGCTAGATCATTAAGATCTACTATGTATATATTACCAAGTCTATGTCCAATGAACTTTCTACTAGAGTCAAGAGGATCAACTACTATACACATTGAAGACTTGAAAAAAACATTAAAACCAATATCACAAAGTTAACTGATGCTTAAAAGATTATGCTTTAATTTCTCTACAAGTAGTATATTCTCAATAAAAGTAGGAGTAATTTTAATTTTACCAATACCAATTATCTTTGCTTTATGATTTTCACCAAAGGTTACCAAGCCACCATCTTTTTGTTCCAGGGTGAAGAATTGATCTATATCACCCGTCATATGTCTTGAGCAGCCGCTATCAAGGTACCATCTTTTCTTTGCATTCATGGCTACAAGACATTCCTACAAAATAATCAAATAGTTGATTTAGGTATCCAAGCTCTCTTGGGTCCTTGTAAGTTAGTAGGATTGGTTCCTTTTGGAACCTAAATTTTCTTGATTTTCTTTTTGCCATTATATTTCAAATGACATTAAATGCTTTGTGACCAATGTTATTGCAAGCATAGCAAATAATTCCTTGACTTTAAATAAGAAACATGTGATCCAAATTTAGATCCATATTGCTTTGATCAATGAACTTGGGAGCATAAGATGTGGATGCAGAAAATTATTTGAATTCGAACCTTTGTAACCAATTCCAAACTTGTTATTAGTATCTCTTGATCTTTCAAAATCAGTTTAAGTTTGTTAGAGCTTAAAGTTAATATTTCAACCAAGGGTTTTAGCTTTTAAACTTCTTCTTGGAAAATAGTTTTTTCCTTTTATAAAGTTCTTATTTTTAAGAAGTTCTTCCTTTTCAAATTGAATAGATTTAAGTCTTTCACAAATCAAATTTAATCTTTGTAAAATCTTGTTTCTTTCACCAATTTCATTTTTATCTTTTTCAACTATATCACAATTATTTTTCAAATTTTTCATTTTCAAACCAGCTTTTTGTACTCTACAATAATTCACAAAAAGTATAATGAAGCTCATCATAAGTAAATTCTAGATTAGGTTCAGAAGTTGTTACCTCATCCTCCAAATCCATAAGGCAGATTTAAGCTATTTTTGTTATGTCTTCTTCTTCTTCAGTTGATGTAGATTCATCATTATCTCTCCACGCTGCAAGCATTGCTTTCTTCTTATTTCTCTTAAATAATTTTTTCTTGATTTCTGGACAATCAGGATATATGTGTCCTAGTTTCTTGCATTCGTAATAAATTGGAATTTGATCTTTGTCCTTGTCATTTTCTTTGTCATTTTCTTTTTCCTTTCTATAGTCTCCTCTTCTAAATTGCTTCCTCCATCTGTTCATCTTCTTCTGCCCATAAATCTCTTAAACTTTCTCATGACCAGGGGAAATTCATCATCTTCCATATCATCATCAGAGGTTTCTAAATCTCCATCTTTTTCCTTTTCAGTGACTTTAAATGCAATAGCCTTTTTTCTTTTTGAATCTTCTTCTGTTCTTTGCTGCATTGCTAGCTCATGAGTGATCAATGACCCCAGTAGCTTATCTAATGGTAGGGTGTTTAAGTCCTTGGTTCTTGAATAGCTATGACTTTTGCTTCCCATTTTTCTAGCAAAGATCTCAAAACCTTTTGGACTAGATCAGCATTAGTATAAGTCATACCAAGACTTTTAAGACTATTTATAATATCAATAAAATATGTGTACATAGTAGATATAGTTTCATTTAAATCCATTTTAAACAATTCATAATTGTGCATAAGAAGATTTATTTTTGAAGTCTTAACTTGAGATGTGCCTTCGTGTATGATCTCAAGCTTATCCCAAATTTCTTTAGTAGAATTGCAAGTGAAAATTCTATTAAACTCATTTGGGTCCAAAGCGTAATAAAGTAAATTCATGGCTTTGGCATTTAGCTCGGCCAATTTCATATCATTTTCATCTCATTCCTCTTCCAGTTTGGGAACCTCAACATCATTAATTTAATAGTGGGTGTGTGAGGTCCTTTTAGAATTATTTTCATAAATGAAAGTCTATGGCTTGAATATATATCTTCATCCTAGCCTTCCAATATGTGTAATTTATTCCGGTGAAAAGTGAAGGTCGATTTGTGGATGGCCTTTGGCCAAAGAGGTGCTCATGGGATGTGCCATCAACTTTACTCTAAGAAATTTTCAGAGACTCTGCTCTGATACCACTTGTTGCCCAAGTGGATTCCCAAGAGGGGGTGAATTGGGATTATAAAAAATTTAGCAAGTATGTGCAATTTAAAATCCTTTTAGTGTTATGATGAGTAATGCAATGCGGAAGCAAATAATTAAACACAATCAAGGCAATCATAAACACAAGAGATTTAGAGTGGTTCGAAGTAACCCACTCGTACGTCCATTACCCAAGCACCACTTGGGATTTTCACTATATCCCCTACTAGAATATAGTCAGATTGTTTTAACAGGCTCACAATCCAAACCTCTATACTTTAGTTTTACTGGGATCACCAAAGAAAACCATACTTGGTTTTAACACAAGCTAATCAAGAACCTAACTCCCTTTAGTTTTCATAACCGGGCTCACTAAAGAAACCCAACACCCTCTCAAGACACAGCCCCTTGCTGTTCTTAAAGCGAAAACAAGATATATCAAATAAAAAAAGCAACTTTACAATAAACCAAATTTGTTTAATGGTTGCTGATGAAGATCAAATTGAAGCCTAGCTTTAAATGCTCTTGAATTCTCTTCAAGTTGCTTCTTAACTTCCTCAAAAGGTTGGACTCAAGAATAAAGATCAGTTGGTGAAGCTTTGAATCCTTTCTTGAATGCTCATTTGAAGTTGGTGGTGAAAGACATGAAATCAACTTGAATGCTCCTTAACTTCCAAGAATAATCAATGAATAATTGATGAAAATTGTTTAATCCCTCATAAATACTTCCTTTTATAGTTTTCAAGCAAATTAGCCATTATAGGGACTAGGGAACCGGAGAATAGCCATTGGAGGGCATTTGGAATTCAAAAAACTGTTTCAACAACTAGCTGTTGCAAGCCAGAACCTGTCACTTGAGTCGGCTCGAGAACCATGAGTCGGCTCGAAGTCTCAGACAATGCAAAAATAAATTCTGAAGGAGTTGGCTCTTCAAGGTTGAGTCGGATCGAAGTCTTACTCACCAACAACATAAACACTAGATGAGTCGGCTCTTTTGGGCTTGAGTCGGCTCGAAGTCTCAGTCACCCAAAATACAAATTATGGTCAAGTCGACTCTTCTAGGCTGAGTCGGGCTGAACTCTCAGTCAGAAAAAAAAAAGTTTTGGTCGAGTTGGCTCTTAAGGCTCGAGTCGGCTCCAACTTCTAAAACTTTGAAATCTTCGTGCCTTGCAAAAATAGGAGTCTGCTCTTGGTCCATGAGTCGGCTCTTACAAAAATTTTTCTTAAGCTTTCAAATTTTTTCAAACTTCTTCAATCAAGATTCCAACAAGAGTAGGTCTTCCAAACAGTTCAAAGAGCTTACCACACATGTCTAACCTACTTAAACTTATTTTTACTAATTTATAGCCCTTTTTACAAGATTACATGGATGAAAAATTAAGGCTTTATAACTTGAAATGTACATGAGTTCATACAATGCTAGAATACATTCCAATTGGATAGAAAACCAAACTGATATAAAGATAAATACTTCCTGCAAAACTTCGTGAGTGATTGAAAGAATTAGTAAGCATACATGCTCCAATAGTTTGTAATCATCAAAATCATTCCAGGGGTTAACACTATTGAACTAAAAATATAGTTAGATTTTATTTGTTTAATGTATGTATTATTTATAAAATGGTAGATGATTTTAAAGTTGACAAAAATAAAAAAATTGTTTAATATGACTCAATTGGGTTTGGGCTGGGTAAACCCAAATTACCCGATACCTGATTGAGATGGGTTTGGATAAAAAAAACCTAGCCCGATAGTGTTTGGGCCGGGTTTGGATAGTTTATTGAGTATTCGGGTTTGGATTTGGATAGTTATGCACCCGGCTCATTGCCATCCCTAGTTGGGAGCTGACCTCGACAAGAGGGCTCACCTTGGCAGTATGAGCACGACCCCGGTCGGGAGCTAACCTCAGATGGAGAGCTCACCTCATGAGCATGACTCTGGCTGGGAGCTGACCTCAGTAGGAGGGCTCACCTTGGCAGCATAAGCACGACACTGTCGGGAGCTGACCTCAAATAGAGAGCTCGCCTCACGAGCATGACTTTAGCTGGGAGCTGACCTCGATAGGAGGGCTCGCCTTGGCTCCTAATCGGGTCGCCATGTCTAGGTGGTGGGGTCTGCCAGCATGGTCGCCTAGCATGCTCCACATCAGTGGAGGTGCCACATCAGGTGGAAAGTACCAAAATACCCTTCAATGAAAATTACCATGCAATTCAATCTTTCGATCTCTCTTTATCCCGAATAAGTGATGGGTATGGATAATTGTCAAACCTAGCACTTAGTCATTTTGAATCTGACTTCGATAATGAAGACTCTACTAATGACTGATTAGAAATACTTCTAATTCATCCTGCTTTGATCAAAGACTCCTTGAGTTATCAATCGAAGAGATTACATAGGATAACATTTCCTCTTACTAGGAATGATTGAACTTGTTGATCCACTCACGTCCTACATACACCTTTGTTGCCTAGATGGCTTTTCCAAGAGTGGGGTGAATTGGGAATTTAAAAAACTTAAGCAATTATGTTCTCTTTGAAAATTTCTTGAAGTGTTAAGTGCTGTGATTGAGATAATTAAAAGCAGAGCAGGATATATAAAGAGTCCACAACACAAACATAAGAAATTTATAGTGGTTCGGAGCAACCCAGCTCCTGCATCCACTATCCAAGATTACCACATGGGATTTTCACTATATCCCCATTGGAATACAGTTGGATTTTTTTAACAGGTTCACAATCCAAACCTCTATACTTTGGTTTTTAAATAAGGCTGACCAAAGAAACCAACACTTGGTTTTAACAAGATCACCAAGAACCCAACACTTGGTTTTAATACAGGCTAACCAAGAACCTATTTGATTTTTAAACCGGGCTCACCAATAACCCAACAATTTTAAAAAAATTGTAAAAAGAAAGCAACAGAATGACAAACAAATTTTGTCGAATAGTTGTCGATGCAGCTCAAGAGAAGCCCAATTGATTCCACTTCAATGTACTTGGTTGGCTTCTTCAACATCTTCAATAAATGCTTCAAGCTTCAGATGTGAGTTGGTGAAGACTTGAAGAGTATCTTGAATGATCTTCAGTGCTCTCTTGCTCACAAGCTCAAGTAAGCATTAAATATTCATTCCCTTTGTTTAAAGTAGTTCAAATCCCTCAAATATATAGTCTTATACTCTTCTCAAATGATTTTAGTCATTATAGAACATTGGGATGTGACATTTGACCATTGGAGCACTTTTTGGATTCAAGTTTCAAGTTCTGGAACTAGCCGTTATAGGCCTGAAATCGATTTTCGAGTCGGTTTGGATCCATTCGAGTTGGCTTGGATCCTTAGAGTAGATCTAGTCTAGTCGGCTCCCTTCATTAGAGTCGGCTAGGTTTTTAGTAGCTTGTTTTCTTACTCTGGAAGAGTCGGCTCGCTTTACTTCGAGTAGGCTCGGATACTCAGGCATTCAAAAATACAGTATGGAAGAGTCAGCTCGGTTGGTTATAGTTCTCAGATGTCTTTTTCTGGACTTTGGAGGAGTCGGCTCGAATCTCTGAAGAGTCGGCTTGGATGTCTGACAGTATAATGTAGTCGGCTTGGATTCCCTTCGGGTTGGCTCGGTTGTCTGATTCAAAAAATCATGAACTGGATGAGTCAGCTCGGGTCCCTTAGAGTCGGCTTGGATGCTTGTATGCTAGAAATCTTCATGCATGTCATGTGCCAAAGTCGGCTATCTTCTCTTCGAGTCGGTTCGGATGAATTCTTTAGTGATTATCAGTTTTCTTCAGAAATCATCCAGCAAGTCTTCAAAGTCTCAAGATGCCTTCAAACTCTTCTAACCAATCTTTTCTAGGAAACTTTGAGCTTGAAACACATCTAGAAGTAACCCATTTTCATGATTTTTACTTAACTTTTTCTTTGAATTCTTCTTTACATGAATCACTTAAACACAACTCATTTCAAAACTAGGAATATGGGAGTTGAAATTAAATAATGAAATCATACTACAAAAACTTGTAAAACACTTGAAGAGTTGTTAATAAAACAAATGCATGCTCTAATATTTTGTTATCATCAAAATCACTTACGGGTCAACAATCTCCCCCTTTTGATGATCACAAAATACTTGGCATAAAAAATTCTTTACCATTACATGTATAACTGAATTTGAAAGTGAGAATTAACATGTATCAGAACTAATTATATTTCCAAGTAGGTATCAGAGCTTTTTGTGAAAAAAAACTATACAGTATTAGTGTCAGTGCTTTTATATGTATCAGAGTGTTAAGGCTAGCACTTTCACAAAATATCAGAGCTATTAATGTATGCAAAGTATCAAGGCTCAATTTTCAAAGTATCATAAATGTATTAGAGTTGAGAAGTATCAAAGTTAATGCTATCAAAATGTATCAGAGTTGAGAAGTATCATAGTTAATGCTTTAAGATCTTCAAGGTAAGTGTGCAAGTTTTGAGAGCATAGAGCATGAACTAAAGGTGAGTTTCAACAAGTTTTCTCCCCCTTTTCTTTCATATTGATTCTCTCTTTTACTTTCTTTCTTTTTCATGCATTTCTAAACATTCTCCCCCTTTTTGTCAACAATCAAAAAGGTGTTCAATTGATTTTTCAAAGCTCAATTTTTATAATAGAAAGAGAAAGTTGATAATATTTGATTGAGATAATTTACTTTTTCTTCTCAACTTTGATATTCAAATTAAAATTCATTTTGAGAGTATTGCACAAGCTCAATTCATACACAGAAGATATGCCAAAAATGTATTCATTGCATTCTTAAAAACTTCATTACAAATTATAAAAGATTGAGATTAAAAGTTTATTCACTATCACTAAGTATTTCTAACTTAGTAATAGAGGATGGCCCAAAAGGTGGTACAAAAGATGGTCCAAAAGATGTCATTGAGGCTATTGGGTCCATAAACAGTGGCTCAAAATTCTGGGGCCAATGATGAGGAGCTGGCTGCCTAGGGTGTGGAGTAGAGGTAGGTCCAAGTTGAGGTCTAGGTACAGGCCGAGGTCTAGGAGAGTCAAAAGTTGAAATGATAGTGGTTTTAAGCTAATCAAGTTGAAATTGAATTGTATCTATCTCTTCATGAAGCTTCTTCACCTCAGTGTTCAGTGCAATTAATTCAGCAGCTTGGAATTCGCAAATGCTTTAGCAAAACCTCTAAGTCTGCCAAACTCGGACCTAAGTATCCCGATGCCCTTGGTGTAGTCCTCCTCCATTCTTTTTCCTTCTTCGATGCCACCCATTTTGAAATTTACTTCTTTCAACTCAGTCCTAAATTCTTCAATACTTTTATCGACAAATTTTAATAGCTTCAGTAGCTGACCTGATAGAGTCTGATAGGGGCTGTGTGTCAAGCTGAGAGGCAGGTCTAGATGACTCAAGTATGTCAATCCTGGTGCGAAGCTCTGACCTCAGTGCTGAGCAGGTCTAGTCTAGAGTCCACTGACTGGTGAAGCTCGCTAAACATACTAGTTAAGGAGCAAGTCAGTGTATCTGCAAGTCCTCTCATCTACTCGGCAAAGAACTTCTAAGTCACTGTAACAAAAATAGTAGATGGTCCTGGAATAGATTCTGAAACTGATGGATCAGGTGGAACTAATGGAGATGAAGGTATACGTGGAGAAGTAGGTGAAGGGAGATCCTAGGACTCCTCTCCTCAGTAGGTATAGTCTCCATAGCCTCATGTGCAGCTGGCTCAGGTGCAACAGCCTTAGTAAAAGGTACATCAATGACATGCTCTGAAGGCTCTAAGTAGAGGGTGCAGCAATATCAGAAGTGATCTCTTTAGGTATTTCTACACTCTCATCATCATCATCATCCTCTATGCTAGAAGCTCCTATGGCTCTTGTATCATACCTTTCTTCTTTCATACTCCTTCACTACATACATATCCCATTCGAAATAGAGATTTGAAGAATAAGTATCAATGTGGTGAAGGGGCTTTCCATCTTCCCCTTCAAGATTGACTCTGAAGGCCTGAAATAATAGTGTTAACACCATTCCATAAGGCAAGTAGGCCTTGACTTTCCTCACAGCCTCTCTCCTCTGCATCATCATAATATAAGATAAATTTAATGCCTCCCCCTCAATGATATGTTCCATGAAGCATAAGTCTTTCTCGCTGACCCAATCAAATCTTCGTGTCCTCTAAAGAAAGATCCGATTGACAAAATATGGAGCAATCTCATTTCCAGTGATAGTGTATTTGCCATGACTGTTCCAATTTCACTGACATCTGTCCTGCCAAGAATAGTTCTTAGGGTCTTTTCTCTATCTTTCAATACCAAATGTTTAGAACCCTCTACCAGCATTTCCAAGATAGTGCTTAGACTTTCCTCAGTCACTAATATCCGTTTTCCCTTGACTATGGATTCAATGTGTTGGGGTTCAAGCCTTAGGTTTTCATAGAATACTTTAACAAGGGTTGGATATGTAGATAAATTTAGGGAGCAGAAAAATGTCCATCCTTGTTCTTCAATCAAATCCCCAATTTTTAGTCCAATTTCTTCAAGAAAAGTGAAAATAATCTGCCTACCACTAGTAACAGGCCAGTTAGACATTTAAATCACCTGTCTTGGAGAAGGAGCAGTAGCTAATTATTCTATTTCCTGTTCTTCCCTCTCAACTATTTGAGTCGGCTCCTCTTGCCGATGCTTTGTTCTCCTTTTTACTTCCATCGAAGGAGCAGCTCTTTTGGATATTTTTCCTACTATAGATTTTAATGCCATTGCAACACTCTTGGGAAGAAATGTGGAATTGAAGCTTAAGGATGAGGATTTCTAAGGTTTGGAAGAGGCTTTGAGTGGAGTTTTAGGGTTTAGAGAGAGAACAAAAGATAGAAAATTCAAAAAGGCTCTATGGCTCTATTAAAAAAATAGTTTGCCCAATATCCGAGTCAGCTCGACTAATCCTAAATTTTTTGAGTCAGCTCGACCAGAGCAAAAACAGAAACGACAATAATTCGAGTCGGCTCGACCTGAGCATAATTGCCCGAGTCGACTCGAATAGAAACTTTCCATAAAAGTTAAAATTTGATCAAAAAAGAAAATAAATTCAGGAAAATTGCATGGAAAGGTGCTCAAAGATGTTGAATTGATGTAGGAGATTCTCGAGATAATTTTTTCTTAATTTTTAAGGGATTAGGTTTGGAAAATCTAAAAGGGATCACAAAGAACTAATTCTCCTCTAATCATCCCAAATCTATCCTGATTGAGTGGCTTAATGAAAATGTCAGCAAGTTGGCTCTTAGTAGGGATGAATTCTAGTTCAATGTCACCATTCAAAACATGATCTCTAATAAAATGGTGTCTAATCTCTATGTGCTTAGTTATTGAGTGCTGAGTTAGATTTTTTGCCAAATTTATAGTACTTGTGTTTCACATTTGATAGGAATTTTAGATTGTGTAATACCAAAGTCTTCTAGTTGTTGTTTAATCCATAAACTTGTGCACAATAACTCCTGCAGCAACATACTCTGCCTTAGCAGTAGATAGTGCTACCGAGTTTTGTTGCTTACAGTGCCATGAGATTAAATTCAACCGTAGAAATTGGCATGTGCCGCTAGTACTTTTTCTATCAATTTTACAACCAGCATAATCAGCCTCCAAAAATCTAATTAATTCAATGAAGAATGTTTTGAAAACCATAAACCTAGATTGCTTGCTCCTTTTAGATATCTTATGATTCTTTTAACAGCAAGTATATATGATCTTTAGGATTAGATTGGAATCTAGCACACACATATGCTGAATAAGATATCAGGTCTACTTGTAGTTAAGTATAACAAGGATCTTATCATACTTCTATAGAGCTTTTAATCAATGTTTGATCCATCTTCAACTTTATCCAATCTACAGGTTAGGCTCATGGGTGTGCTCATTTGTTTGCTTGACTCCATACCAAACCTTTTGATTATTTCTTTGGTATACTTGGCTTGGTTAATGAAGATTCCTTCCTTTGTTTGTTTCACTTGGAGTCCAAGGAAGTAGTTAAGTTCATCCATTAGGCTCATTTCAAATTCTCCCTGCATTAACTTAGAATTATTTATAAAGAGTTTCATTAGTTCCACCAAATATAAAATCATCAACATAAATCTGTACAACTAATAAACCATTATCCTTCTTCTTGATGAAAAGAGTTTTATCAACATTTTCTCTTGAAAAATATTTTCAATCAAGAAGGTGCTAAGTCTATCATACCAGGCTCTAGGTGCTTATTTCAAACCATACAATGCTTTATTGAGTTTAAAAACATGATTTGGAAAAGCATGATTTTCAAAACCTGGTGCTTGTTCTACAAAAACTTGTTTGGATATAAAACCATTCAAGAATACACTTTTCACATCCATTTGAAAAAGTTTGGAATTCATGTAGCAAGCAAATGCAAGAAGTAATCTAATAGCATCTAGTCTTGCTATGGGTGCATATATTTCGTCAAAATCTATACCTTCTTCTTGGTTATATCCCTTAGCCACCAATCTAGCTTTATTTTTAATTACATTTCCTTGTTCATCTAATTTATTTTTATAGATCCATTTGGTTCCTATGATGGGATGGTCTGATGGTCTTTCAACTAAAGTCCATACCTTATTTCTTTCAAACTAATTTAGTTTTCATGCATGGCCATCATCCAGTTGGGTTAGATTCAGCTTCTTCTAAAGTATGAAATTCTATTTGTGATACAAAGGCTAGGTAATCATGTGCATCTCTATGTGATGACCTAGTCCTAACACCTTGTGAAGGATCACTAATAATTAAATCTTCAGGATGAGAAGTTACGTACCTCCATTCCTTTGGTAGATCAGCATGATCCTTACTTATCGTTTCTTCTCCTTCTTGAGTTGGCCTTTCTTGTATGTTCATGTCTTCCATTTCTTTTTGACATGTACTTGCATCATTATCTATGCACTCTTCTTTCCTAGAAGGTGAAGGGTTAGTTTCATCAAAAACAACATGCATAGTTTTTCTACGGTAAGAGTTCTTTTATTAAATACTTTATATGCTTTGCTATGTAATGAATAACTAAGAAAAATTGCTTCATCAGATTTAGCATCAAATTTTCTAGATTATATTTACCATTGTTAAGCACAAAGCATTTACAACCAAATACATGAAAGTAATTAATGTTGGGTTTCTTTTCATTCCAAAGCTCATAGGGGGTTTTCTTTAAAATAGGATGAATCAAAACGCGGTTCAAGATATAACAAGCAGTGTTCACCGCTTCTGCCCAAAAGTACCTTGGAAGATTACCTTCACACAACATTGTTCAGGCCATCTCTTCCAAAGTCCTATTTTTCCTCTCTACAACACCATTTGTTATGGTGTCATAGGAGCGAAGTTATGATCAATGCCATTTTCTGTGCAATAATCATCAAAAATTAATTTTCAATTTCGTGCTGTGATCACTCCTAATTGAAACTATTGAAAGATTTTTCTGATTAGAAACTTTTTGTGAAATTTTGAAAGACTTTAAAAGTTTTATCTTTATGAGTGATAAATAAAATCCAAGTAAATCTAGAGAAATCATCTACTATCACAAGTGCATATTTCATACCACCTAGGCTTATTATCCTAATTGGTCCAAATAAGTCCATGTGAAGTAGCTCAAGGGGTCTAGTAGTTGAAATCATATTTTTGGATTTAAAACTCTTTCTAGTTTGTTTACCCATTTGGCATGCATCTCAAACATGATTAAGATCTACTTTAAATTTAGGTATGCCTCTAATTAGATTCTTGAAAATTAGCTTGGCAATTGTATGCATGCTAGCATGACCTAATCGTCTATGCCAAAGTAAGCAAGACTCCTTGGTCTTAGCATTCATTGCAACTAGACTGGAACTACTAGACATGGCTAGATCATTAAGGTCTACCACATAAAAATTTCCAAGTTTATGTCCAATGAACTTACTGCTAGAAAAGAGAGTTTGTTACAATACACATAGATGATTCAAAGACAACCTTGAAGCTTTTATCACATAATTGACTAATGCTTAATAAATTATGTTTCAATTTGTCTACTAGCAATACATTTTTATGAAAGTACAGGGGGTTATTTTTATCTTACCAATTCTGATTATTTTTTCCTTGCCATTATCTTCAAAAGTAACCATACCTCCTTTCATCTCTAGAATGATAAATTGATCCTTGTCACCCGTCATATTCCTTGAACAGCCACTATCGAGATCATCTTTTTTCAATTTTTGGACTGCAAGACATTCCTACAAGACAATCAAGAAGTTCTTTTAGGTACCCAAGCTAACTTGGGTCCATGCAGGTTAGCGGAGGTGGTTCTTTTAGGAACCCAAATTCTTTTAATTCTATTATTAGAATATGCATTTTTCTTTATTCAATTACATTGAAATAATTTATGTCCAGCTCTATGACATGCATAACAATAATCTAGAATTCTGAAAAGATGTACGAATTGAAGTTCTAGATGTTGATGCAGATGTAAAACTTTTTCTTATAAAAGAATTTCTATTTAAATTCTTAGGTACATACATTGTAGCTTTAGAAATGGATGCGGAAGGATTGGATACAAAAGCTTCTTGAGATATTGATTTTGGAACATAAGCTTTTGAAGGTATGAATTTAGTATCTAAAATTCCATTTGAAATTAAAGAATTGAAACCAATTCCAGCTTTGTTTCCAGAAATTGTTTGGTCTTTTAAAATTAACTCAAGCTTATTTGAAGATAAGGTTAGTTTTTCAACCAGTGGTTTGAGTTTTTCAATCTCTTTTTTCAAGTCATTATTTTAACAGTTAAAGCTTTGTTCTTGTCAAGACATGCATTATTTTAAAATTTCAAAGCTTTGTATTCTTTAGAAAAGATATGTAAATTCTTTTGCAATGGATTATTCTTTTCTAAAATCTCTTCTTTCTCTTTTGTAAATTGATATTCTTTAAAGTTCTTATCTTTACTCCAGCCTTTTTGAATTCAGATAATAGATCATGAAAAGTAAAATTCAATTCATCAAAAGTAAATTCTAATTGAGGTTTGGGGGATGTTACCTCATCTTCAAGATCCATTAGACATAAGTTAGCAGTTTTCATGGTCTCTTCTTCTTCAGATGAAGTCGACTCCTCACTGTCACTCCATGTAGCAACCATAGCTTTTTTTTTTCTTCTTGAAAGATTTCTTTAACAAAGGACAGTCGAGATGAATGTGCTCTGGTTTCTTACATTCATAGCATGTGGGCACTTGTTCTTTTTCGCTATCCTTGTCCTTGTCCTTGGAGTGCTTACCTCATTTATGAAATTTTCTATAGTATCTTCCTTTCTTCTTTCTCATAAACCTTCTAAATCTCCTCACAACCATAGCAATATCTTCATCTTCTAGATTATCTCATCTTCTGATTTCTTATCTTTCTTTGAATCTGATGTAGCTTTGAAGGCTATTGTCTTCTTCTTCTCCGATCATCATCAGTTCTATGCTGCATGGCAAGTTCATGTGTGATGAGTGAACCCATTAATTCATCCAGAGGTAAGGTGTTTAGATCTTTTGCTTCCAGGATGGCAGTCACTTTGGGTCCCACTTGTCTAGAAGTTATTTGAGGATCTTCTGTACTAAGTTAGCATTTGAATAAACCCTCCCAAGATTTTTCAAACCATTAATAATATCTATAAAGTGAGTAAACATGGTAGAGATAGTTTCAGTTGGTTCAAATTTGAAAAGTTCATAACTACGTACAAAAAGATTAATTTTTGAAGTCTTCTCTTGGGAAGTTCCTTTGTGGGTCACTTCGAGTTTGTCCCAAATTCCTTTGTATAAGAGCAAGTGAAAATTCAATTGAACTCGTTAGCATCCAAAGCACAGTATAATAGATTCATGGATTTAGCATTTAATTCTTCCATCTTCATGTCATGTTCATCCCAGTCCTCTTCAGGCTTTGGGACATCCACGCCATTAACTTTGATCATGGGAATTTGTGGCCCTTTTAGAATGACCTTCCATAATTAAAAATCGACAGCTTGAATATAGATTTTCATTCTAGCTTTCCAATAGGAATAATTTGTGCCCGTGAATAGTGGAGGTCTATTAGTAGATTGGCCTTCGGCCAAAGATGTACTCATGGGATGAGCCATCAATCTTTACTCTAAATGTATTCAGAGACACTACTCTAATACCAGTTGTTGCCTAGGTGGCTTTTCTAAGAGGGGGGTGAATTGAAAATTTAAAAAATTTAGGCAATTATGTGCTCTTTGAAAATCCTTGAAGTGTTAAGTTCTATGATTGAGATAATTAAAAGTAGAGCAAGATATATAAAGAGTCCACACACAAACACAGGAAATTTTATAGTGGTTCGGAGAAACCCAGCTCCTACATCCACTATCCAAAATTACCACTTGGGATTTTCACTATATCCCCTACTGGAATATAGTCGGATTGTTTTAACAAGCTCACAATCCAAATCTCTACACTTTGGTTTTAAATCAGGCTCACCAAAGAAACCTAACACTTAGTTTTAACAAGATCACCAAGAACCCAACACTTGATTTTAACACAGGCTAACCAAGAACCTATTTGATTTTTAAATCGGGCTCACTAATAACCAAATAATTCAAAAAAAATTGTAAAGAGAAAGCAATAGAATGACAAACAATTTTGTCGAATGGTTGCCGATGTAGCTTAAGAGAAGCCCAATTGATTGCACTTCAATGCACTTGGTTGGCTTCTTCAACTTCTTCAATAAATGCTTCAAGCTTCAGATATGAGTTTGTGAAGACTTGAAGAGTATCTTAAATAATCTTCAGTGCTCTCTTGCTCACAAGCTCGAGTAAGAATTAAATATTCATTCCCTTTGTTTAAAGTAGTATAAATCCCTTAAATACATAGTCTTGTACTCTTCTCAGATGATTTTATTCATTGTAGAACATTGGATGTGATATTTAACTGTTGGAGCACTTTTTGGATTCAAATTTCAAGTTCTGGAACTAGCCGTTATAGGCCTAAAATCGACTTTTGAGTCAGCTTGGATCCATTCGAGTCGGCTGGGATCCTTAGAGTAGTTTTGGTCTAGTCGGCTCCCTTCATTAGAGTCGGCTAGGTTTTTTAGTAGCTTATTTTCTTACTCTGGAAGAGTCGGCTCGCTTTACTTCGAGTAGGCTCGGATACTCAGGCATTCAAAAATCTAGTCTAAAGAGTCAGCTCTTTCTCTTTAGAGTCGGCTAGTTGGTTGTTGTAGTTCTCCGAACTCTTTTTCTTGACTTTGGAGGAGTCAGCTCGAATCTCTGAAGAGTCAGCTCGGTGTCTGACAGTACAATATAGTCAGCTCGGATTCCCTTCGGGTTGGCTTGGTTGTCTGATTTAGAAAATCATAACTAGACGAGTCAGCTTGGGTCCCTTAGAGTTAGCTCGGATGCTTGTGTGCCAGAAATCTTCATGCATGCCATGTGCTAGAGTTGGGTATCTTCTCTCCGAGTCGGCTTGGATAAATACTTTAGTCAATTATCAGTTTTTCTCCAGAAATCATCCAACAAGTCTTCAAAGTCTCAAGATGCCTTCAAACTCTTCTAACCAATCTTTTCTAGGAAACTTTGAGCTTGAAACACATTTAGAAGTAACCCATTTTCATGACTTTTACTTAACTTTTTCTTTGGGTTCTTCTTTACATGAATCACTTACAACACAACTCATTTCAAAACTAGGAATGTAGGAGTTGAAATTAAACAATGAAATCATCTTACAAAAGCTTGTAAAATACTTGAAGAGTTGTTAGTAAAACAAATGCATGCTCCAATATTTTGTTATCGTCAAAATCACTTATGGGGTCAACAACCTTCCACCATATCCGAGAACACCCTGTACATGACTCAATGTCATGAATGAGTATGAACCAAAATATGGCTTAGTGTGCATAAGGAACCATGGTGATCTCGAGTCTAAAGATCACTTGCACAACTCCCACTATGAGAACTATCTCTTGACAAGTAGTAAGACTTCCATAAGATATTCTCAGTGCAGATTAGTTCGATGAACTCATACCCTAATAAGCATCCTTATCCTTGTATTAGTGTCTCTACACAAGTGGCTGTGAGACCAACCACCCTCTCCATCGAGCATACATAGGATAAGCTAGTCTTTCCGGAAGCATCGATCCCCTATAATCATTTAGATTAGGGTTTATAGGAACTTAGGTCTCACCATTATGATATCCATCATAACCCTAATTGCTTTGCCTTAACCTACGAAGTTCATCATAATTTTTAAATAAGACATAGCAGTATGATAAAATAAAATATCTTTTATTAATACAATAATGTCATACAAGAGTTGGAAGATTACAAAAATATCCTTACAAAGATTGGCTTTTAGGACACTTTCTTTCATTAGGTTGTCTTTCGACTAAAGTACAAATCTTATTTCTTTCAAATAGATTTAATTCTTCTTACATTTTTTTATTCACTTATGATCTTTTTTAGCTTTTTCAATACTTTTAGGTTCAATGTGAGATACAAAAACCAAATAATCATAAACATTTTAAGAGAGGATTGAGTTTTCACCCCTTTTGATGGATCACTTATGATTAATTCTTCAGGATATCCATGGGCAAGCCTTCATTCTTTAAGTAGATCATTGTATTTTAATGAGGTTCTTTCTTCTTCCTCTTTTGATTTTTTTCAGGATCCTTCGAGGATGCATCCTTGAATGTTAAGTTTTTCATCTTTTGAAGATATGTATCATCATCCAAAATATCTTCTTTTCTAGAAGATTTGTCATTAGATTTATCAAAATTACATGCATGGATTCTTCAACAACAAGAGTTCTCTTGTTGAAGATTCTATATACCTTGCTAGATGTGAAGTATCCTAGAAAAATATCTTCATCAGACTTGATATCAAATTTATCTAAGTTATATTAGTCTTTGTTTAAAATAAAGCATCGACATCTGAAAATATGAAAATATTTATAGTAGGTTTTCTAACTTTCTAAAATTTATAAACTATTTTTTAAAAATCGAACAGATTATCAAAATATGGTTTAAAATATAATATGCTGTGTTAATAGCTTTTATCCAAAAATATCATGGCAGGTTATTTCATATAGCATGGTACGTGCTATTTCTTTCAAAGTTCTATTTTTCTTTCTAAAATCCCATTTTGTTAAGGTTCCTAGGTGTAGAAAATTTTTGATCAATGCCTTTTTTATTGTAAAAGTTTTTGAAATCCTAGTTTTCAAATTCAATTCCATGATCACTAGGATGTAACAAATGAAGTACCTTTCTTATTTAAAATATTTTGATAAAACTTTATGAAAGATGAAAAAATTTCCACCCTATTTGCCAAATACATAACCCATGTAAAATGAGACAAATCATCTATAATGACTAGACCATATTTTTTCTACCTAATTAGTTGTTCTTATAGGTCCAAATAGATCCATATGAAGTAATTCTAATAGTAAATATAAAAAACTATGATTTTTTTTTTGAAAGAGCTTTAAGTTTGTTTTCCAAATTGGCATGCATCATAAATTTTATTTTTTAAAAGTAAATTTGGCAAATATTTTATAAGATCTTTTTGTTCAATTTGAAAAGCAAATATATACTAGCATATCCTAATCTATAGTGCCATAACGAACTAGTCTCACTGACTTTGGCTTCCATTACAACTAGATATTGACCATCTTGCATAAAAAGATCATCAAGATCTATCATGTAGATATTTTCATATCTATATCCAATAAACATGATTATAGTATCATTGAGTCCAGAAATAATGCATATGAAGATTCAAAAATTACACTAAATTCTTTATTATAAAATTGACTAATACTAAATAAATTATATTTCAATCCTTCTTAAGTAAAATATTTTCTATATAAGTTGAAGGGGTGACACAAACTTTACTGATTCCAATGATTTTATCTTTTCTATTATCATTAAATATCACATTTATCTTATTTATAGCTTCAAGAGATGTGAATTGCTTCATATCTTTAGTTATATGTCTTGAGCAACCGCTATCTAGATACCAAAGTCATTTCTTTTTCTTGGTTGTAAGACACATCTATATAAGCAATCAAGTAAAAACTTTAGATACCCAAGTCATCTTAGATCCTTTAGGATTAGCAGAGAGTTCCTTTTGGAATCCAAACTTTCTTAATATTATTTAGTTTTTTACGATCATATAAATAAGCTTTATATCTTAGTCTATCACAACAATGGCATGTGCATCTAAAGAAAGTGGGAACAAAGAAATTTTAAATTATTTTTTCTATTGTTGTTGCTTAAAATATAGTCCAACTTTGTTTAAAATAGCTCTTTGACTATTAAAAGAATATCAAAATTTTCAAAACTATAGATAAACTTTTCAACAAAAGGTTTAGCTTTATCATGTTTTTCTTTTAAGCTCTTGTTTTCTTTAGTTATGGCTTTATTCTCCTTTGAAAGCTTTTTCTTTATCAAAGCTTGCATTTACTTTTTCAAGTTTTTATTTTTTAAGTTAATCTCTCATTTTCTTTTGATAATTCTTTCTTTTTACTAATCAAGGCAAGCTTTTAATCCTTCAACTCTTTCTTTTTTTGAGCTAAAATATTTTCTCTTTTGATAGCTTTTCATTTGTACTAGTAATTCAAGAACTTGCTTCTTTATTTTTTAGTTTTAGTTTCTTAAAATCATCCATGAGTTTAGCAAAAGCATCTTGAAGTTTTTCAATATAAAATCAACTTCGATTTCAGACCTTACCTCTTCTTCATAAGCCACGAAGTATAAGTTTGCAACCTCTTCTATTTTTCATCAAAGCTAGAGTCCTCACTCTTACTCCATGTTGCCATCATTACCTTTTTCTTATATTTCCTTAAGACTTTCTTGAAAAGGGGCAGTCCATCTTGTAGTGACTTGACTTATTGCATTCGAAGTAAATAGATTGCTTCTTCTCTTTCTCTTTTTATTTCTCCTTGATCATCTTTCCTTTATAAGGTTCTTCTTATAGCTAAGCTTTTTCATCCTGTGAACCTTATGAACTTTCTTGATACAAGAGTTGTTTCATTATTTTCATCTCCCTCATCCGAGTCTTCACTAGATTCTTTCTTGGTAGTTGTAGATTTGAGGATAATAGTCTTCTTTTTCTTCTCATTTTTGATCATTTTTTGCTTCAAGGATAGATCATAGGTCATAAGTGAACCTAGGAGTTGCTCAAAGAAAAGTGTGTCAAGATCTTTGGCTTCTTATATGGTAGTGTCCTTCTCATACCATGCAGTCGAAAGAGATTAAGAATTTTATTGAAAAGTTTAGCATTAGAATAAGACTTATCCAAAATTTTTAAGCTATTTATGATGTTAGTAAATCTAGTATACATTTCATTTAAATTCACTAGACTACTCCATCCTAAACATTTATATGTATAAACAAGCATATTATCTTAGATTGTTTTAGATGATTAGTATCCTTTTGGATAACTTCAAGTGCATCCTATATTTCTTTATCTAAAGTATAAGTAGAAATTCTATTAAACTCATTTGTATCTAAAGCATAATAAAATAAGTTAATAGCTTTAGCATTCAATTTAGCTTGTTTTATATCTTGCTCATCCCAATCATCCTTAAGCTAGGGAATGGCAATACCATCTACCATGATTTTGGATTTGTAAGGGCCTTTAGTGATGGTCTTCCAAAGGTTATAGTCTATGACTTGTATATAAATGTACATGCAAGTTTTCCAGTATGTATAGTTTATTCTATAAACAAAGGTGGATGGTTTGAAGCTTGCCTCTTAGAAACACAAGTACCGAATTGGGCTACCATTCAATCTTTGACTCTTGATAATTAGATCAAATTCACTAAGTGCCAAGCTTTCATACTACTTGTTGCCCAGTGAAACAATCCAAGAGAGGGGATGAATTGAATTTTTCAAAACTTTTAATAAGTGTACGCTAAATTTGAAAAATAATAAGTGATTGTGCTACAATGTATGTATGCAGATTATAATTATATGCAATGCTTATGAAAAGAAGAAGATGGAAACAAGGCACAAAAAAACACAAGGTTTATAGTGATTCGGTGTATCCAAATCACCTACATTCACTCTCCAAGAATCATTGAAAATTTTATATAATCTTCTAAAATTATAGCCAGTTTATTTTTCGAGTTCACAAACCTAAACTGATTGATTTTTTCTTATGTTCACCAACCATAACTTTATAGCAAGCCGACCCTAGGCTTACAATCTAATTTCAAGACTTGAATATGCTATCCCCTAGTTTCAATCCTTTTGAAACTAGTTATAACTAAAAAACAAAGTACAAGAAGGATGAAATCAAAAAACTTTCTAAAAGAACAAAAAAAAAGTCAATGAAGCTCTTGAAGAAATCTTTAAGTTATCTTCTAGTGGAAATATGGGTAGGGTTTTATGCATGATTTTTTTTCAAATCACAGTGAAAGAAATTAGATTAAACTAATTTTAATCATATTATAAGCACTTTGATCATATTAAAAAAAACTTACAAAAAGGATCTAACATGATATGCAAAGAATTAGAATTGCTGAAATTAAAATCAATATGCATCGATCTAACTAATACATGCTGTATATTATTTTTTCAAAAATCATAAAATCTAATTTTATACCTGATCATGGATCTTTAATCGCCGCTATTGATGGCATGTGGTAAGGGCTCTTCATATCGCTTTGTAGTCATATAGGTTGTCCGGCCTTTACAGATTGTCCACATGAAGCTCCAATGCGATTAGCCTTTCTTAGAGTGCTAGCTCAGTGTGAAGGCTGAAGGATGGCTAATAAATACCTCTTTTGAAACTTTTGGACCCTTCAAGAAAATCAAGAAGAGGAGGACAAAGAGGATTTTCTGAGTGAAAGAAATAAAGGAGACTCCTCTCTCTTTATTTTTTTCTTTTTTTCCCTATACAAAAACCCTAGTGCCAAAACCCCATGCTTAGTTATTTTTTTTGCTAATTCCCTTAATTTGATTTTTTGGTGGCTTTCTCTCCTCAAATCATGGTAAAGGCTTCACAATTCTCACACATCCCAAGAGAAAATTAATTAAAATATGTGGCATAGAGTTTGGATGAAGATAAGAGGGGATAAAGCTAGATGGATTAGGATAAGGCTAGGAGTTTTTGAAGGACTGAAACTCCTCTAATTAAATCCAATAAATTTAGATTTAATTAAAACCATCCTAATCTAAATGAGAATAAGGAGGATGGAAAAAATGATTTTCTCATGGATAATCCTTGAAAAAACACTTGGAAGGCATGGAAAAAGTTTAGAAAATGAAAACCAGTTGGGCTAGTTAGGTTTGACAAAGATTTGACCAAAATTAGTTAGGAATCAAAAATAATTTGGCTAGAACTAATTTAACTAACTTGAACCTAATCCAATAGGTCTTGATTAACTTAATTAATTTTAATCAAATTAAAAATCAATCAAGCCCAAGCCTAGATTAAATCAAGAATTAAAATTACTTAGCAATTAGGTCATTGAATAACCTAATCGTGAAACCCAATTGAACCAAATTCAATTAGGCTTGACCAAAACCTCTTTGCTCAATCAAATTGAGCCAATTAGTAACCTAATTACTAATTAAAACTCCTATAATTAATTAAAAATTAATTAATTATTAATTTTCAATATTTGTATTGTGTTAATTGTTAATCATCTCTATAATTTTGCCCTTGAACGATGCTTAATCATTCATCAGTCATCATGATCGGTCAGAAACTTCTAACATATTTGACCTCATAGGTTTGAATACTAAGCTGGTAGCCAGGAAATAATTTTTGAACTAATCAATGTGACTATCTAGCAATGGTTCTCGATGTCTAGATAGGTCGAATGATTACAAAGAAACATTCAAGAACCAAGCATGTGGTTATCGTATAATTCATCTGTCTGATATAATGCTCAGGATGACTTCAGAGTCAATACCCACTCTTGATTAGTGCATCTAGATATGTCTAATCTACTCAATCTTGTGACTCAGTACAAAGATTACTCAAGCCTAGGTTTTGCTAAATTGAAACACTATAAAGCATAATCTCCAATACCTTGAAGTGGTTAGTTCCATTTTGACTTACACATGATTTAATAAGTACTTGACTACGCCCAATAACCTTTCATCACTGGATTAAAAATCTAAGTAATCTAGCACCTAAGTACAGTGAGTTGCTTGTAAGTCACCATGATGAGCTTAAGGTAAAGGGATCTTAATTCATATCCTTCTGAGAAATACTTTTGATAGCAGAGTACTCTATAGAGTTGGTGATATTTAGTATAGTGTACTCCCATACCTGCATGCCATACCAATATCTCTACACTCCTTGGTTATGAGGGCAACTAACCCAATAGCACACAGCCACCAATACTCAATAAATGTCATCATCCCAAGTAACATGTATCATTTGATCGCGAATTGGTTTAAGAACTACATAACAAATCTTTCTTTATGAATAGAAGTAGTTCTAAGTACTTCATCACAAAAGAGTTCATAAAAAAAAGATATATACAATGTGAGAATTCCCAAAATAACTTTTTTATTAATGAATCATTATAAATTACAATGAGCTCAACCATTATAACCTAGCTAATTGTTTTAGGACATATTTCCTAACAACTTTCACTTAGATTAAAGCTATCAAATTGTATCAAGTAACATCTTCCACTTATGAGAATCGAACTCTTTGATTCTGAGGGCTTTAGTATGGTTGACCAAGTTCTCCTTTCCATCAATCTTTAGAAGATCAACATCACCTCGATCTATGATCTTTGGACAAGATGATGGAGATGCAAAATATGAGAAAACTAGGCTAGGCCCTAGTGCTATCATAATCTAAGAAAACTAGGCTATCGATGGAGGATGCCACTCCAAGCTGGGTAATGAACTTTGTATAGTCAAATAGATTTATTGCAACATCAAATGATACAATGTATTCTACCTGGCATACAGTTACTATGTACTACTTAAAAACCTTTTCAGTAGATTGCTCCTTCATTTAAGGTAAAAACTTATACCCTGGACAAAATCTTGCTTCTCATCTCTATTGATTAAAAATTGAGTCAATCTAACTGACTAGTTTCGAGTTAGCATAAATGAGCATTGGTCCTTGAGTATTTCAAAAATACTTAAAAGATGGTTTATACAACTACCAAGGTTCTTATTTGGGTCAAATAGATCTAATCTATATCCATAGGAGGAGCCAAATAGGTATTGTATAATCCATTCATAACTGATAAGGACTTTATATATATATTATGTCCTCCCCTATTTTATTCGAAATAACCATACACCCTCACCTATGGTAAGCGAGAAACCTTACCAGTTCTTTAGCGGGGTTTAGATCCCAATTTCTCATAAGTGCCTTGTGTTACACACACACACTCATGATTCAAAGTAGGAATTTCTTTCCAATTACACCCATGCAATTCTCCACAAATTTGCCTCTAAGGACACTTATAGTCTTGTGTTATACACAACTATAATATCTTAGTTTAGTCAGACCCTTCCATTTTCATATTCGAAATATTTCTTTGTGTTACACAACAAAGCAATACTACCAACATACTATAAGCATTAACTGCACTAAGATAATTCATATTTAATACTAGGTAGGCGTTGTGTTATACAACAAACCTACTATAGTTGTTAATGAACTATACTTAGACACACCAAATAATTGGCCAGGTCGGACTGGAACCAAATAAAAAACCTTATGCCCTTTACCTTCCCAGAACCACTTGCCTAGACACTAACTGGCTAATCATTAATCCTAAATGAATTTTGCCTCTTGACTAACTTATACTATGACTAAATATTTTAATTAGGGGTTGTTAGTGGTCTCAACACATCCTAAGTAAACATGATATTCATGACATCATATAAGCATATAAAGCCTATATGTATAACATAGCATGATTATGACAATAAACCGTTCACCTCACTTGTTCATGGGATATGGTCATAGTGGCACCCCAACACGCCATAGGTGACCCATTGAATGGGATGAGAGGGCCATAAAACCCTAAGTAGCTCCTATGATTGGTGTCCATGGTGACTAATCCAATCCGAAGCAGTTACTAGGATATAACAAATTTCATATGTAATTTAAACAATCATGCATTGCTTCATAGCTAGTAAGCAATCATTATAATTGCATGGACCATTAATTGAATGAAATAAAATGCTCTGATACCATTATAGGGTTTCGGTGGCACAGCAAAAGAATAGAATTTTCAAAAAAATTTACTTTGAAACTCCAAACAACCAAAACCCTAAGCCCAAGATCCCTTATCCATTACAATTAACATCATTCAAAAAAATTTTTAAAAATACCTAGAATGCTAATTCCTTCTTCTTTCCACTAGGCACACAAGTGCATGCCCTCCAAGGTGATCCACACAAGAAATGAACTAGGAACCACTCTTTAGTAGGTTGCTTAATTCACTAGGACTCTTCCAATGGCCTTTCTTCCTTTGGCAGCCTCTCCTTCCTTGCTCAGACCCTTGCCCTCCAGTAGAGCACTTTGAGCCCTCTCCAAAACCTTTCTTCACTCTCTTTCTCACTTCTTAATTCTCTTCCTGAGCCCTTGTCTTAAATGATGGACTATCTTAAGGCAAGACCTATGTCCTAACAAGGGAAGGAAGAGACTAGGAGGATAGAGTGGCAAAGTGTAAGAGTGTGAGAAAGAAAGGAATTAGTTACCTTGGCATAAACATCGAAGGCTATAAATAAGAGATAGGGGGCACCAAATATGGCTCTTCATTAGCCTTTGATCTGTCAAATAATAGATCATATATGACACTTCATGAAAAAGTCTTATCTTGAAAGGTCAAGACCTTTCCTGCGCCAAAAGACTTCTCTAGATAATATTGGCCATTTGTCCTGCCATGCAGCATGTAACTGGTGATAGGCTTCTCAGATGGCATGGAAACAAAGTGGCTTATCCAAGAGTCAAGTTCCTTCATAAAGAAGGACTCTTGGATATGAATATTGTGGGTTTCACATCTCGCCTGCACTAGGTCTTGGTCCAAGCCAATTCGATCCAATCGAACCCGATTAACCTAATTAGGTCCAATTGAGCTGACCTAAGTTGCCAATTCGAACTAGCTTCTGAATTGACTCATGAATCCAATCGAGTTGATTCATGAAAACCTACAAGATATGATGACATTTAGCAATGTATCATGCCTACCCGAAAGATGTGGATTTGATGGTGTTGCCCACCAAGATCGCCGTGGCCTGTAGCTTCGACCGTTAAGTGGTCCCCCACCGTCAAGGGGCTAGGTCCTCCTCTCCCGGTCGGCTCCCAGATTCACTGGCCTACAAAATAGGGGAGACCCGGGCTGGGGATTCCGGTGAGGACACTCCGATGATCAAGTTAGTGGGACGATCGAGGGGAATAGAACCTCTGAGATGGGAAGCTTGGGGGACTCTCTCCTTAGGGGGTGACAAGATGATAATGATCAAATAGCAAAAGGAAAGAAGGAATGGGTAGTGGGCAGCGGGGAGGTTCTTCAGTCGATCTCTTACCGCTGAGCTTTTGGTTGCTTGCTTACCTCTTCCCCTGCCCCTCTCGCTTACTTACCTATTCTACCTTTTCTTTTCCTCTTTTTTATTCTTTGGCTTGTCTTGGTGTCCTTTTCTAGGGTGCCCTACCTCCCTATTTTGTGCTTCTATTTTAGGAGGGGCCGTCGATGTGTTGTAGGGCTTGGGGCCTTAGCAGGATCCTCCTTTTAGAGGAACTCTGGGTCTCATGCCATGTGGGTCAGCATCCTACGATCATACGATAGTGGACATGGCAACCATCATAGGGCCTTGGGCCTGATGGGACTTACCTTGTGCAGAGCATGCGGGCGGCGTATCACAGAACTTGTATTGATGGTAGGGTGTGCATCACCTCCCAGAGGTTGCTAGTGGACAGAGACCTCCATGCCGTGGTTTGAATTCCTATTGATCTTTCCCTCCTTCACTACTGGCGGGAATTTTAGCTTTCGTATGGCAGGGAGAGGCCTCCCTTCGGGAGCCCGCCCTTGGCATAATGAGCACAACCCCGACCGAGAGCTAACCTTAGATGGATGGCTCGCCTCATACGCTGACTTCGTTAGGAGCTGACCTCGATAGGAGGGCTCGCCTTGGCATCATGAGCATGACCTTGGCCGGGAGCTGACCTCAGATGGAGGGCTCGCCTCATAAGCATGACTCCGGCTGGGAGCTGACCTTGGCAGGAGGGCTCGTCATAGCAGCTTGAGCACAATCCCGACCGGGAGCTGATGTCAGATGGAGGGCTCGCCTCACGAGCACGACTCTGGTTAGGAGTAGGGATCGCAACAAATCTAAATCCATGGGTACCTGACCTAGCCTGACCCGATTAGGCCAGGTAGTTAATGCTTTGACTGGGTTTGGGTAAAATCGAATGTTTATTTGGATTTGGACTAGGACTGGATAGATATACACCCGACTCAAACCATCCAAATTATTTTAATATTTAATATATAAATTAATATATTTTTATATTTTTATTTATTCCAGAAGTATTGTATTAAGTCTTGTTAAATTTTATTTGTTTAAGATAATTTAAATTTTATTTTGAATATGAAACAAAATGCTGTTTGTTGCCCGTGGCTTCCCAAGAGGGGGGTGAATTAGGATTATAAAAACTTTAGCAAGTATGTGCAATTTAAATTTTTTTAGTGTTGTAATGAGTAATGCAATGCGGAAGCAAACAATTAAACACAATCAAGGCAATCACAAATACAGAGATTTAGAGTGGTTCGGAGCACCCGCTCTTACATCCATTCCCAAGCACCACTTGGGATTTCCACTATATCCCCACTAGAATAGAGTCGGATTGTTTTAACATGCTCATAATCCAAACCTCTACACTTTGGTTTTACCAGGATCACCAAAGAAAAACCCACTTGGTTTTAACACAGGCTAACCAAGAACCTAACTCCCTTGATTTTTAGAACCAGACTCACCAAAGAAACCCAACACACTCTCAAGACACAGCCCCTTGCTGTTCTTAAAGAAAAAACAAGATATATCAAATGAAAAAAGCAACTTTACAACAAACCAAATTGTTTGATAGTTGCCGATGATCAAATTGAAGCCTAGCTTTAAATGCTCTTCAAGCTACTTTTTAACTTCCTCAAAAGGTTGGATTCAAGAATAAAGATTAGTTGGTGAAGTTTTGAATCATTTCTTGAATGCTCACTTGAAGTTGGTTGGTGAAAGACTTGAAATCAACTTGAATACTCCTTAACTTCTAAGAATAATCAATGAATAATTGATAAAAAATTGTTTATCCCTCATAAATACTCCCTTTTATAGTTTTCAAGCAAACTAGCCATTGGAGGGCTTTTGGAATTCAAATAACTGTTTCAGCAACTAGCCTTACAAGCTAGAACCCATATCTCGAGTTGGCTCAAGAACCAGAGTCGGCTCGAAGTCTCAAATAATGCAAAAATAAAAATAAATTATGAAGGAGTCGGCTCTTCAAGGCTGAGTCGGCTCGAGTCTTAGTCACCAACAACATAAACTCGGGATGAGTCGGCTCTTCTGGCTTGAGTTGGCTCGAAGTCTTAGTCATCCAAAACATAAATTATGGTCGAGTCGACTCTTCTAGGCTAAGTCGGCTCGAACTCTCAGTCAGGAAAAAAAAAAGTTCTGGTTGAGTCAGCTCTTAAGGCTCGAGTCGGCTCAAACTTCTGAAACTTTGAAATCTTCGTGCCATGCCAAAATAGGTCGGCTCTTGGTCCATGAGTCGGCTCTTACAAAAATTCTTCTTAAGCTTTCAAATTTCTCCAAACTTCTTCAAATCATGATTCTAACAAGAGTAGGTCTTCCAAACAGTTCAAGAGCTTACCACACATGTCTAACCTACTTAAACTTATTTTTTACTAATTTATAGCCCTTTTTACAAGATTACATGGCTGAAAAATTAGGGCTTTACAACTTGAAATGTACATGAGTTCATACAAACTGAAATCATTCCAACTGGATAGAAAATCAATTGATATAAAGATAAATACTTCCTACAAAACTTCTTGAGTGATTGAAAGAATTAGTAAAGCATACATGTTCCAATGTTTTGTAATCATCAAAATCATTCAGGGTCAACAATCTCCCCTTTTTTGATGATGACAAAACACTGGGCATGAAAAAGTTTAAAACACTTTACAATTACCTGTAATGATATACTGTGTACCATATTCACATGTATCAAGAGTATTCAAGGTAGTGTGTATCAAAGCAAATAAATTATCAAGATGTTTAATGAAGTAGTATCAAAACAACTTTTCAACAAGCATTAGGTCAATAAGTTTACTATGCTAGTCATGCACTAAAATTTTATGCAAGTATCAATCATCACCATACTAATTTTCAGCTTCAAGAATAAGAACTTTTCACTTTGCATTTGAAAGAAATTTTAATAAATGCTCAACAAATACTCCCCCTTTCTCATATATATTCTCATTTTTCATGCTCTCTCATTTTCATACTTATTTTTAGCTCTCTTTTCTCATTTTTCATGCTCTTCTCCCCTTTTTTGTCATCAACAAAATATACAATCATAATTATTCATAAGCATTTATATATGTAACAATTAAACATAACTTTCAAAGGATATATAGATATATAAAGAAAGTCAGTACAAAATGTGATACATTACAAAAGTGCTAAAGCACACCAAAATAGTATCACAACACAAAGAAATGCAGAAAATAAAGTCTTAAAGGTCAGAAAGAAGACTAGGCTCATCATCACTAAAAAAGAAGAGCCAATCTCCTGAATACCAGGAGTAGGTCTAAATTTAGGAAACCTAGGTCTAAGGTCCCTGAGTCTAGTCTTAACAGGAGCAGAAGGTTTAGAAATTTTAGGTCTAGATTTGGTTAGAGGTTCTGAAGAGATCAAGATGGGTGTAGGTCGCACAGAAGGAGGATCAGACAAAGCTAAGGTGCTAGTGCTCGATAAATCTGAGTTGCTGGAGTGTCTGACATGCTAGTGCTTGGTCCCTGAGTGCCAGTATCAAGCCCAACAGAAGGAGTAGCTGCAACATGAGTGTCAGTGAAATTCTCAGTCTCTCCATGTGCACAGTCATCATCATGATCATCTGGTCCTGCTAAAGATGGAGGAGGTGCTGCGTGGCTAGCTGTACTGATCTGCTGAAGAACTGATAATATCTGCTGAAAGCCATCTCGCATCTCAGTCTGAAGTGCCACTATCCTGGCATCAGTCTCTGCCCTGCCTCTCTGTAGAGTAGCGAGCTCCTCCAAGATAGACTGCAACCTGCGATCATCACCCAAACCCACCAAAAGCAGACCCTCTCATAGGTGAATGAGGTGTAGAAGGTGATGGCTCAGAAGGTCCAGCCTCATCAGTCGGTAGCTCTGCCTTAGTGCCCTGTGCCTGACCAATCTGGTCATCCTCATCTGACTCCCCATCATAATATGCAGCTGGTAGCCCGAAAGTCTTCCTGATCCACTATCCATCTACCTTCAGAAAGCTCATTCTGCTCAAGGACTTTACATTATATCTTTAGTATGCCAGAGGCCTATTGTCCTCACTAGATAAGTCCACCTTGGCATCCTGAAAAATAAGTGTAAAACCATACCATAAGAAGACTACTAGCTCGTGCCCTGCGAGTTGCTTCTCGTATCTGAGATATTATGATGTAGGGCAAGTTGAGGGCCTCCCCCTCAACCAAACATCTCATAAATACAAGATCTCTTTCACTTACCTAGTCAAACCTTCCAATTCTGGTAGGAATATATGGCTAATGATATTGTGAATTAATCTCATCTCCAAAGATAATTGGTTTGCCCTAACATGCACAACTCCAGAAACATCATTCCTTTCTAAAATTATCCTCAAAGTCTTCTACTTTTCTTTCAGTACCAAAAATTTTTCCCTTCCTTGGGAATCTGAAGAATGTTACTCAATTTTCGCTCATTTACCATAATGTGTTTGCCTTTAACTATAGATTCCACATGAAAGTACCCAAAGAGAGATTTTCAAAAAATTGCCTTAATAGGGTTGGAAATGTCGGTAAATCCATCATGCAAAATGATTTCCACCCTTGAGCAATAAGCCATTCCCCTACTCTTAGGTTTTCTTTTTTAAGAAAAGTAAATTCTACATATCTTCCAGGAGTAACTTGCCTGTTTCCCATATGAATGATTTGCCTTGGAGCTTCTTGCTGCTCATCCGTAGAATGTGAAGTGTCCAATCTCCTCTTTGTTCTTCTTTCTTCTACGACCGTCTGCACAACTCATTTGCTCTCTTTCCTACGGCCTTCCTAGGACCCATCTTGCTTGGCTTTAAGGTTTGCAGGGTTCTAGAGTGTTTTCTAAGGTTTGGAAGAGGGAGCGATTGGAGTAGAATAGGAAAAATGAAAATAAAGTGGATTTCAAAACCTACAAAATCCTATTTGAAAAGCTTGAGCTCGACCTTCGAGTCGGCTCAACATACAGGGGTTTCTAAGAGTTAGCTTGAGCAAAAATGAAGGTTAAAGCTCAAAAGTTTAAAAAGTAAAACCTATAGGTAGCTTAGCATTAGATGAAGTGGTCATTAGCTCTAAAGTGAATTTTGAAAAGTTTAGATAATTTTTCCTTATTTTTGAAAATTAGGTCAATACTCTTAATATGGGTCACATAGACTTAACTCACCTCTAATCTTTTCAAATCTATCTTGGCTAAAAGGTTTGATAAAAATATCAGCAAGTTGATTTTCTGTAGTTACAAATTCTATTCTACAATATTGTTTAAAATATGGTCCCTAATAAAATGATGTCTAATTTCTATATGCTTTGTTCTAGAATACTGAATTGGATTTTAGATAAATTAATAGCACTCGTGTTATCACATTTAATAGGAATCTTAGACTTGATAACACCATAATCTTCTAGCTATTGCTTGATCTACAACACTTGTGCACAACAGCTCCCCGCAGCCACATATTCTATCTCAGCAGTAGACAGTGCTACAGAGTTTGTTTATGGCAGTGCCATGAAATCAAGTTGACACCTAGAAATTGACAAGTGCCACTCATGCTCTTTCTATCAATCTTATAGCCACCATAATCACATCATAATAGCTAATAACTTTAAAGATGAATGCTTGGAATACCATAATCCTATATTACATGTGCCTTTCAGATACTTAATGATTCTTTAACAGCAATAATATGTGATTCTTTTGGATTTGTTTGAAAACGTGCACACACAACACTAAATAGAATATTAGGTCTACTGGCAGTTAAATAAAGTAGAGATCCAATCATACCTTATATAATTTTTGATCAACAGTTATGCCATTTTCATCTTTATCAAGTCTGCATGCAGGACTTATGGGTGTTCCAACTTCTTTGCTTGATTCCATGCCAAACTTTTTGATAATCTCTTTAACATATTTGGCTTGGTTGATTAGAATTCCTTCCTTTGATTGTTTGATTTGAAGCCCGAGGAAGTAGCTTAGCTCACCCATTAAACTCATTTCGAATTCACCCTACATTAACTTAGAAAAATCTTGGCACAAAGATTCGTCAATAGATCCAAATATTATATCATCAACATAAATTTGAACAATCAAAATATCATTATTTTTCTTTTGAATAAACAAGGTAGTATCAACACTACTTATTATAATCATTTTCAAGCAAAAACTTGCTTAATCTGTTACTAGGCTCTAGGTGCCTTTTTAAGACCATATAACATTTTATTCAACTTGAAAACATGATTTGAAAAAGTGTGATCGATAAAACTGGGTGGTTGTTCTACAAAAACTTCTTCGGATAGAAATCATTTAGAAAAGCACTCTTTACATCCATTTGAAATAATTTAAAATTCATAAAATATGCATATGCCAAGAGTAATCTAATAGCTTCTAGCCTAGCTACTGGTGCATTGGTTTCATCAAAATATATTCCCTCTTCTTGATTGTAACCTTGAGCTACCAATCTAACCTTATTCCTAATTACATTACCTTGCTCATCTAGCTTATTCCTATAAACCCATCTAGTACCTATAACAGGGTAGTCATTTGGTCTTTCTACAAGTGTCCAAACATTGTTTCTCCTGAATTGGTTTAAGTCATCATGCATAGCTAACATCCAATTAGGGTCGGTTTCAGCTTCTTCTATGGTGTGTGGTTCTACATGAGATACAAAAGCAATCAAATCATGTGCATCCTTATATAAAGCTCTAGTTTTAACACCTTGATGGATCTCCTAAAATAAGTTCTTTCGGATATGAGTGTACATACCTCGATTCTTTAGCTATATCTTCATGATCTTTGCTTACCATTTCTTCATGTTGTTCATTTGCTTGCTTATCTTTGATAGTTATGTCCTTTAGTCCATGTTCAAGTGTACCTACATCATCATCAGCACTATCTTCTTTTCTAGAAGATGTCATGTCAGTTTCATTGAAAACAATATTGATTGATTCTTCCATAGTTAAAGTTCTTTTATTGAAAACTTGATAGGCTTTGCTATTTGTAGAATAACCAAGAAATATAGCCTAATCGATTTTGCAACAAACTTATCAAGATTATCTTTACCATTATTGAGAACAAAACATTTGCAACCAAAAACATGAAAATAATTTATATTCGACTTTTTATTGTTCCACAGTTCATAGGGGGTTTTTCTAATAATAGGTCTAATTAAAACTCTGTTTAAAATATAGCAAGAGATATTTAAAGCTTCTACCTAAAAGTATTTTGGAAGATTTCCTTCACAAAGCATTGTACTGGACATTTATTTCAAAGTTTTATTCTTTCTCTCTACAACACCATTTTGCTGTGTTGTTCTAGGAGCAGAGAAGTTGTAGTCAATACCGTGCTTTGTGCAAAAGTGATCAAAATTGATTTTTTAAATTTCGTACCATGATCACTACGAATAAAAATAACAGAAAGATTTTTCAAATTTGAAACTCTTTTGTAAAACTTTTTAAATGCTTTAAAGTCTCATCTTTATATGCAATGAATAAAACTCAGGTGTATCTTGAAAAATCATTTACAATCACAAGACTATACTTCATACCACCTAGGCTTATTGTCCTAGTAGGTCCAAAGAGATCCACGTGAAGTAGCTCTAGAGATCTAGTAGTGGAAATAATATTCTTTGATTTAAAACTCCCCCTCACTTGCTTTCCTAATTGACATGCATCACAAACATAATCAAAATTTACTTTAAATTTTGGCAGACCTTTAACCAAATCTTTTGAAATAAGTTTGCAATAGTATCCATACTAGCATGTCCAAGTCATCTATGCCATAATAGACTTGATTCTTTGCTTTTATCATTCACTGCGACAAGACTTGTATTGCTTGACATAGCTAGATCATTAAGATCTACTATGTATATATTACCAAGTCTATGTCCAATGAACTTTCTACTAGAGTCAAGAGGATCAACTACTATACACATTGAAGACTTGAAAAAAATATTAAAACCAATATCACAAAGTTAACTGATGCTTAAAAGATTATGCTTTAATTTCTCTACAAGTAGTATATTCTCAATAAAAGTAGGAGTAATTTTAATTTTACCAATACCAATTATCTTTCTTTATGATTTTCACCAAAGGTTACCAAGCCACCATCTTTTTGTTCCAGGGTGAAGAATTGATCTATATCACCCGTCATATGTCTAGAGCAGCTGCTATCAAGGTACCATCTTTTCTTTGCATTCATGGCTACAAGACATTCCTACAAAATAATCAAATAGTTGATTTAGGTATCCAAGCTCTCTTGGGTCCTTGTAAGTTTAGTAGATTGGTTCCTTTTGGAACCTATTTTCTTGATTTTCTTTTTGCCATTATATTTCAAATGACATTTAAATGCTTTGTGACCAATGTTATTGCAAGCATAGCAAATAATTCCTTGACTTTAAATAAGAAACATGTGATCCAAATTTAGATCCATATTGCTTTGATCTAATGAACTTGGGAGCTTAAGATGTGGATGCAGAAATTTATTTGAATTCGAACCTTTGTAACCAATTCCAACTTGTTATTAGTATCTCTTTGATCTTTCAAATCAGTTTAAGTTTGTTAGAGCTTAAAGTTAATATTTCAACCAGGTTTTAGCTTTTAACTTCTTCTTGGAAAATAGTTTTTCCTTTTATAAAGTTCTATTATTTTAAGAAGTTCTTCCTTTTCAAATTGAATAGATTTAAGTCTTTCACAAATCAATTTAATTCTCTTTGTAAAATCTTGTTTCTTTCACCAATTTCATTTTTATCTTTTTCAACTATATCACAATTATTTTTCAAATTTTTCATTTTCAAACCAGCCTTTTTGTACTCTACAATAATTCACAAAAGTATAATGAAGCTCATCATAAGTAAATTCTAGATTAGGTTCAGAAGTTGTTACCTCATCCTCCAAATCCATAAGGCAGATTTAAGCTATTTTTGTTATGTCTTCTTCTTCTTCTAGTTGATGTAGATTCATCATTATCGCTCCACGCTGCAAGCATTGCTTTCTTCTTATTTCTCTTAAATAATTTTTTCTTGATTTCTGGACAATCAGGATATATGTGTCCTAGTTTCTTGCATTCGTAATAAATTGGAATTTGATCTTTGTCCTTGTCATTTTCTTTGTCATTTTCTTTTTCCTTTCTATAGTCTCCTCTTCTAAATTGCTTCCTCCATCTGTTCATTCTTCTTCTGCCCATAAATCTCTTAACTTTCTCATGACCAGGGGAAATTCATCATCTTCCATATCATCATCAGAGGTTTCTAATCTCCATCTTTTCTTCTTCAGTGACTTTAAATGCAATAGCCTTTTTTCTTTTTGAATCTTCTTCTGTTCTTTGCTGCATTGCTAGCTCATGAGTGATCAATGACCCCAGTAGTTTATCTAATGGTAGGGTTTTAAGTCCTTTGGTTCTTGAATAGCTATGACTTTTGCTTCCCATTTTTCTAGCAAAGATCTCAAACCTTTTGGACTAGATCAGCATTAGTATAAGTCCTACCAAGACTTTTAAGACTATTTATAATATCAATAAAATATGTGTACATAGTAGATATAGTTTCATTTAGATCCATTTTAACAATTCATAATTGTGTATAAGAATTTATTTTTGAAGTCTTAACTTGAGATGTGCCTTCGTGTATGATCTCAAGCTTATCCCAAATTTCTTTAGTAGAATTGCAAGTGAAAATTCTATTAAACTCATTTGGGTCCAAAGCGTAATAAAGTAAATTCATGGCTTTGGCATTTAGCTCGGCCAATTTCATATCATTTTCATCTCATTCCTCTTCCAGTTTGGGAACCTCAACATCATTAATTTTAATAGTGGGTGTGTGAGGTCCTTTTAGAATTATTTTTCATAAATGAAAGTCTATCTATGGCTTGATATATATCTTCATCCTAGCCTTCCAATATGTGTAATTTATTCCGGTGAAAGTGAAGGTCGATTTGTGGATTGGCCTTTGGCCAAAGAGGTGCTCATGGGATGTGCCATCAACTTTACTCTAAGAAATTTTCAGAGACTCTGCTCTGATACCACTTGTTGCCCAAGTGGCTTCCCAAGAGGGGGGTGAATTGGGATTATAAAAATTTTAGCAAGTATGTGCAATTTAAAATCCTTTTGTGTTATGATGAGTAATGCAATGCGGAAGCAAATAATTAAACACAATCAAGGCAATCATAAACACAAGAGATTTAGAGTGGTTCGAAGTAACCCGCTCGTACGTCCATTATCCAAGCACCACTTGGGATTTTCACTATATCCCCTACTAGAATATAGTCAGATTGTTTTAACAGGCTCACAATCCAAACCTCTATACTTTAGTTTTACTGGGATCACCAAAGAAAACCCATACTTGGTTTTAACACAAGCTAATCAAGAACCTAACTCCCTTTAGTTTTCATAACCGGGCTCACTAAAGAAACCCAACACCCTCTCAAGACACAGCCCCTTGCTGTTCTTAAAGCGAAAACAAGATATATCAAATAAAAAAAGCAACTTTACAACAACCAAATTGTTTGATGGTTGCTGATGAAGATCAAATTGAAGCCTAGCTTTAAATGCTCTTGAATTCTCTTCAAGTTGCTTCTTAACTTCCTCAAAAGGTTGGACTCAAGAATAAAGATCAGTTGGTGAAGCTTTGAATCCTTTCTTGAATGCTCATTTGAAGTTGGTTGGTGAAAGACATGAAATCAACTTGAATGCTCCTTAACTTCCAAGAATAATCAATGAATAATTGATGAAAAATTGTTTAATCCCCATAAATACTTCCTTTTATAGTTTTCAAGCAAATTAGCCATTATAGGGACTAGGGAACCGAGAATAGCCATTGGAGGGCATTTGGAATTCAAAAAACTGTTTCAACAACTAGCTGTTGCAAGACAGAACCTGTCACTTGAGTCGGCTCGAGAACCATGAGTCGGCTCGAAGTCTCAGACAATGCAAAATAAATTCTGAAGGAGTTGGCTCTTCAAGGTTGAGTCGGATCGAAGTCTTACTCACCAAAACATAAACACTAGATGAGTCGGCTCTTTTGGGCTTGAGTCGGCTCGAAGTCTCAATCACCCAAAATACAAATTATGGTCGAGTCGACTCTTCTAGGCTGAGTCGGTTGAACTCTCAGTTAGAAAAAAAAAAGTTTTGGTCAAGTTGGCTCTTAAGGCTCGAGTCGGCTCCAACTTCTAAAACTTTGAAATCTTCGTGCCTTGCAAAAATAGGAGTCTGCTCTTGGTCCATGAGTCGGCTCTTACAAAATTTTTCTTAAGCTTTCAAATTTTTTCAAACTTCTTCAATCAAGATTCCAACAAGAGTAGGTCTTCCAAACAGTTCAAAGAGCTTACCACACATGTCTAACCTACTTAAACTTATTTTTTACTAATTTATAGCCCTTTTTACAAGATTACATGGATGAAAAATAAGGCTTTATAACTTGAAATGTACATGAGTTCATACAATGCTAGAATACATTCCAAACTGGATAGAAAACCACTGATATAAAGATAAATACTTCCTGCAAAACTTCGTGAGTGATTGAAAGAATTAGTAAAGCATACATGCTCCAATAGTTTGTAATCATCAAAATCATTCCAGGGGTTAACACTATTGAACTAAAAATATAGTTAGATTTTATTTGTTTAATGTATGTATTATTTATAAAATGGTAGATGATTTTAAAGTTGACAAATAAAAAAAATGTTTAATATGACTCAATTGGGTTTGGGCTGGGTAAACCCGAATTACCCGATACCTGATTGAGATGGGTTTGGATAAAAAAAACCTAGCCCGATAGTGTTTGGGCCGGGTTGGATAGTTTATTGAGTATTCGGGTTTGGATTTGGATAGTTATGCACCCGCTCATTGCCATCCCTAGTTGGGAGCTGATCTCGATAAGAGGGCTCATCTTGGCAGTATGAGCACGACCCCGGTCGGGAGCTAACCTCAGATGGAGAGCTCACCTCATGAGCATGACTCTGGCTGGGAGCTGACCTAGTAGGAGGGCTCACCTTGGCAGCATAAGCACGACACTGTCGGGAGCTGACCTCAAATAGAGAGCTCGCCTCACGAGCATGACTTTAGCTGGGAGCTGACCTCGATAGGAGGGCTCGCCTTGGCTCCTAATCGGGTCGCCATGTCTAGGTGGTGGGTCTCTTGCCAGCATGGTCGCCAGCATGCTCCACATCAGTGGAGGTGCCACATCAGGTGGAAAGTACCAAAATACCCTTCAATGAAAAGTTACCATGCAATTCAATCTTTCGATCTCTCTTTATCCCGAATAAGTGATGGGTATGGAATTGTTAATCCTAGCACTTAGTCGTTTTGAATCTGACTTCGATAATGAAAACTCTACTAATGACTGATTAGAAAATACTTCTAATTCATCCTGCTTTGATCAATGACTCCCTGAGTTATCAATCGAAGAGATTACATAGGATAACATTTCCTCTTACTAGGAATGATTGAACTTGTTGATCCACTCACGTCCTACATACACCTTTGTTGCCTAGGTGGCTTTTCCAAGAGTGGGGTGAATTGGGAATTTAAAAAAACTTAAGCAATTATGTTCTCTTTGAAAATTTCTTGAAGTGTTAAGTGCTGTGATTGAGATAATTAAAAGCAGAGCAGGATATATAAAGAGTCCACAACACAAACACAAGAATTTTATAGAGGTTCGGAGCAACCCAGCTCCTGCATCCACTATCCAAGATTACCACATGGGATTTTCACTATATCCCCATTGGAATACAGTTGGATTTTTTTAACAGGTTCACAATCCAAACCTCTATACTTTGGTTTTTAAATAAGGCTGACCAAAGAAATCCAACACTTGGTTTTAACAAGATCACCAAGAACCCAACACTTGGTTTTAACACAGGCTAACCAAGAACCTATTTGATTTTTAACCGGCTCTCACCAATAACCCAACAATTTTAAAAAATTGTAAAAAGAAAGCAACAGAATGACAAACAAATTTTGTCGAATAGTTGTCGATGCAGCTCAAGAGAAGCCTAATTGATTGCACTTCAATGTACTTGGTTGGCTTCTTCAACATCTTCAATAAATGCTTCAAGCTTCAGATGTGAGTTGGTGAAGACTTGAAGAGTATCTTGAATGATCTTCAGTGCTCTCTTGCTCACAAGCTCAAGTAAGCATTAAATATTCATTCCCTTTGTTTAAAGTAGTTCAAATCCCTCAAATATATAGTCTTTATACTCTTCTCAGATGATTTTAGTCATTGTAGAACATTGGGATGTGACATTTGACCATTGGAGACTTTTTGGATTCAAGTTTCAAGTTCTGGAACTAGCCGTTATAGGCCTGAAATCGATTTTCGAGTCGGTTTGGATCCATTCGAGTTGGCTTGGATCCTTAGAGTAGTTCTAGTCTAGTCGGCTCCCTTCATTAGAGTCGGCTAGGTTTTTAGTAGCTTGTTTTCTTACTCTGGAAGAGTCGGCTCGCTTTACTTCGAGTAGGCTCGGATACTCAGGCATTCAAAAATACAGTATGGAAGAGTCAGCTCGGTTGGTTATAGTTCTCAGATGTCTTTTTCTGGACTTTGGAGGAGTCGGCTTGAATCTCTGAAGAGTCGGCTTGGATGTCTGACAGTATAATGTAGTCGGCTTGGATTCCCTTCGGGTTGGCTCGGTTGTCTGATTCAAAAATCATGAACTGGATGAGTCAGCTCGGGTCCCTTAGAGTCAGCTTGGATGCTTGTATGCTAGAAATCTTCATGCATGTCATGTGCCAAAGTCGGCTATCTTCTCTTCGAGTCGGTTCGGATGAACTCTTTAGTAAATTATCATTTTTTCTTCAGAAATCATCCAGCAAGTCTTCAAAGTCTCAAGATGCCTTCAACTCTTCTAACCAATCTTTCTAGGAAACTTTGAGCTTGAAACACATCTAGAAGTAACCCATTTTCATGATTTTTACTTAACTTTTTCTTTGAATTCTTCTTTACATGAATCACTTACAACACAACTCATTTCAAAACTAGGAATATGGGAGTTGAAATTAAATAATAAATCATACTACAAAACTTGTAAAACACTTGAAGAGTTGTTAATAAAAAAAATGCATGCTCTAATGTTTTGTTATCATCAAAATCACTTATGGGGTCAACAATCTCCCCCTTTTTGATGATCACAAAATACTTGGCATAAAAAATTCTTTACCATTACATGTATAACTAAATTTGAAAGTGAGAATTAACATGTATCAGAACTAATTATATTTCCAAGTAGGTATCAGAGCTTTTTGTGAAAAAAAACTATACAGTATTAGTGTCAGTGCTTTTATATGTATCAGAGTGTTAAGGCTAGCACTTTCACAAAATATCAGAGCTATTAATGTATGCAAAGTATCAAGGCTCAATTGTTCAAAGTATCATAAATGTATTAGAGTTGAGAAGTATCAAAGTTAATGCTATCAAAATGTATCAGAGTTGAGAAGTATCAGAGTTAATGCTTTAAGATCTTCAAGGTAAGTGTGCAAGTTTTGAGAGCATAGAGCATGAACTAAAGGTGAGTTTCAACAAGTTTTCTCCCCCTTTTTCTTTCATATTGATTCTCTTTTTTACTTTCTTTCTTTTTCATGCATTTCTAAACATTCTCTCCCTTTTTGTCAACAATCAAAATGTTCATTGATTTTTCAAAGCTCATTTTTATAATAGAAAGAGAAAGTTGATAATATTTGATTGAGATAATTTTACTTTTTCTTCTCAACTTTGATATTCTAATTAAAATTTATTTTGAGAGTATTGCACAAGCTCAATCATACACAGAAGATATGCCAAAATGTATTCATTGCATTCTTAAAATTCATTACAAATTATAAAAGATTGAGATTAAAAGTTTATTCACTATCACTAAGTATTTCTAACTTATAAGTGGATGGCCCAAAAGGTGGTACAAAAGATGGTCCAAAGATGTCATTGAGGCTATTGGGTCCATAAACAGTGGCTCAGAATTCTGGGGCCAATGATGAGGAGCTGGCTGCCTAGGGTGTGGAGTAGAGGTAGGTCCAAGTTGAGGTCTAGGTACAGCCGAGGTCTAGGAGAGTCAAAAGTTGAAATGATAGTGGTTTTAAGCTAATCAAGTTGAAATTGAATTGTATCTATCTCTTCATGAAGCTTCTTCACCTCAGTGTTCAGTGCAATTAATTCAGCAGCTTGGGAATTCGCAAATGCTTTAGCAGAACCTCTAAGTCTGCCAAACTCGGACCTAAGTATCCCGATGCCCTTGGTGTAGTCCTTCTCCATTCTTTTTCCTTCTTCGATGCCACCCATTTTGAAATTTACTTCTTTCAACTCAGTCCTAAATTCTTCAATACTTTTATCGACAGAATTTTTAATAGCTTCAGTAGCTGACCTGATAGAGTCTGATAGGGGCTGTGTGTCAAGCTGAGAGGCAGGTCTAGATGACTCAAGTATGTCAATCCTGGTGCGAAGCTCTCTGACCTCAGTGCTGAGCAGGTCTAGTCTAGAGTCCACTGATTGGTGAAGCTCGCTAAACATACTAGTTAGGAGCAAGTCAGTGTATCTTCAAGTCCTCTCATCTACTCGGCAAAGAACTTCTAAGTCACTGTAACAAAAATAGTAGATGGTCCTGGAATAGATTCTGAAACTGATGGATCAGGTGGAACTAATGGAGATGAAGGTATACGTGGAGAAGTAGGTGAAGGAGAGATCCTAGGACTCCTCTCCTCAGTAGGTATAGTCTCCATAGCCTCATGTGCAGCTGGCTCAGGTGCAACAGCCTTAGTAAAAGGTACATCAATGACATGCTCTGAAGGCTCTAAAGTAGAGGGTGCAGCGATATCAGAAGTGATCTCTTTAGGTATTTCTACACTCTCATCATCATCATCATCCTCTATGTTAGAAGCTCCTATGGCTCTTGTATCATACCATTTCTTCTTTCATACTCCTTCACTACATACATATCCCATTCGAAATAGAGATTTGAAGAATAAGTATCAATGTGGTGAAGAGGCTTTCCATCTTCCCCTTCAAGATTGACTCTGAAGGCCTGAAATAATAGTGTTAACACCATTCCATAAGGCAAGTAGGCCTTGACTTTCCTCACAGCCTCTCTCATCTGCATCATCATAATATAAGATAAATTTAATGCCTCCCCCTCAATGATATGTTCCATGAAGCATAAGTCTTTCTCGCTGACCCAATCAAATCTTCCTGTCCTCTAAAGAAAGATCCGATTGACAAAATTATGGAGCAATCTCATTTCCAGTGATAGTGTATTTGCCATGACTGTTCCAATTTCACTGACATCTGTCCTGCCAAGAATAGTTCTTAGGGTGTTTTCTCTATCTTTCAATACCAAATGTTTAGAACCCTCTACCAGCATTTCCAAGATAGTGCTTAGACTTTCCTCAGTCACTAATATCTGTTTTCCCTTGACTATGGATTCAATGTGTTTGGGGTTCAAGCCTTAGGTTTTCATAGAATACTTTAACAAGGTTGGATATGTAGATAAATTTAGGGAGCAGAAAAATGTCCATCCTTGTTCTTCAATCAAATCCCCAATTTTTAGTCCAATTTCTTCAAGAAAAGTGAAAATAATCTGCCTACCACTAGTAACAGGCCAGTTAGACATTGAAATCACCTATCTTGGAGAAGGAGCAGCAGCTATTATTCTATTTCTTCTGTTCTTCCCTCTCAACTATTTGAGTCGGCGCCTCTTGCCGATGCTTTGTTCTCCTTTTTACTTCCATCGAAGGAGCAGCTCTTTTGGATATTTTTTCCTACTATAGATTTTAATGCCATTGCAACACTCTTGGGAAGAAATGTAGAATTGAAGCTTAAGGATGAGGATTTCTAAGGTTTTGGAAGAGGCTTTGAGTGGAGTTCTAGGGTTTAGAGAGAGAACAAAAGATAGAAAAATTCAAAAAGGCTCTATGGCTCTATTAAAAAAATAGTTTGCCCAATATCCGAGTCAGCTCGACTAATCCTAAATTTTTCGAGTCAGCTCGACCAGAGCAAAACAGAACGACATAATTCGAGTCGGCTCGACCTGAGCATAATTGCCCGAGTCGACTCGAATAGAAACTTTCCATAAAAGTAAAATTTGATCGAAAAAGAAAATAAATTCAAGAAAATTGCATGGAAGGTGCTCAAAGATGTTGAATTGATGTAGGAGATTCTCGAGATAATTTTTTCTTAATTTTTAAGGGATTAGGTTTGGAAAATCTAAAGGGATCACAAAGAACTAATTCTTCTCTAATCATCCCAAATCTATCCTGATTGAGTGGCTTAATGAAAATGTCAGCAAGTTGGCTCTTAGTAGGGATGAATTCTAGTTCAATGTCACCATTCAAAACATGATCTCTAATAAAAGTGTCTAATCTCTATGTGCTTAGTTATTGAGTGCTGAGTTAGATTTTTTGCCAAATTTATAGTACTTGTGGTTCACATTTGATAGGAATTTTAGATTGTGTAATACCAAAGTCTTCTAGTTGTTGTTTAATCCATAAACTTGTGCACAATAACTCCCTGCAGCAACATACTCTCCCTTAGCAGTAGATAGTGCTACCGAGTTTTGTTGCTTACAATGCCATGAGATTAAATTCAACCGTAGAAATTGGCATGTGCCGCTAGTACTTTTTCTATCAATTTTACAACCAGCATAATCAGCCTCCAAAAATCTAATTAATTCAATGAAGAATGTTTTGAAAACCATAAACCTAGATTGCTTGCTCCTTTTAGATATCTTATGATTCTTTTAACAGCAAGTATATATGATTCTTTAGGATTAGATTGGAATCTAGCACACACACATATGCTGAATAAGATATCAGGTCTACTTGTAGTTAAGTATAACAAGGATCTTATCATACTTCTATAAAGCTTTTAATCAATGTTGGATCCATCTTCAACTTTATCCAATCTACAGGTTAGGCTCATGGGTGTGCTCATTTGTTTGCTTGACACCATACCAAACCTTTTGATTATTTCTTTGGTATACTTGGCTTGGTTAATGAAGATTCCTTCCTTTGTTTGTTTCACTTGGAGTCCAAGGAAGTAGTTAAGTTCATCCATTAGGCTCATTTCAAATTCTCCCTGCATTAACTTAGCAATTATTTATAAAGAGTTTCATTAGTTGCACAAATATAAAATCATCAACATAAATCTGTACAACTAATAAACCATTATCCTTCTTCTGATGAAAAGAGTTTTATCAACATTTTCTCTTGAAAAAATATTTTCAATCAAGAAGGTGCTAAGTCTATCATACCAGGCTCTAGGTGCTTATTTCAAACCATACAATGCTTTATTGAGTTTAAAAACATGATTTGGAAAAGCATGATTTTCAAAACCTGGTGCTTGTTCTACAAAAACTTGTTCGGATATAAAAACCATTCAAGAATACACTTTTCACATCCATTGAAAAAGTTTGGAATTCATGTAGCAAGCAATGCAAGAAGTAATCTAATAGCATCTAGTCTTGCTATGGGTGCATATGTTTCGTCAAAATCTATACCTTCTTCTTGGTTATATCCCTTAGCCACCAATCTAGCTTTATTTCTAATTACATTCCTGTTCATCTAATTTATTTTTATAGATCCATTTGGTTCCTATGATGGGATGGTCTGATGGTCTTTCAACTAAAGTCCATACCTTATTTCTTTCAAACTATTTAGTTTTCATGCATGGCCATCATTCAGTTTGGGTTAGATTCAGCTTCTTCTAAAGTATGAAATTCTATTTGTGATACAAAGGCTAGGTAATCATGTGCATCTCTATGTGATGACCTAGTCCTAACACCTTGTGAAGGATCACTAATAATTAAATCTTCAGGATGAGAAGTTACGTACCTCCATTCCTTTGGTAGATCAGCATGATCCTTACTTATCGTTTCTTCTCCTTCTTGAGTTGGCCTTTCTTGTATGTTCATGTCTTCCATTTCTTTTTGACATGTACTTGCATCATTATCTATGCACTCTTCTTTCCTAGAAGGTGAAGGGTTAGTTCATCAAAACAACATGCATAGTTTTTCTACGGTAAGAGTTCTTTTATTAAATACTTTATATGCTTTGCTATGTAATGAATAACTAAGAAAAATTGCTTCATCAGATTTAGCATCAAATTTTCCTAGATTATATTTACCATTGTTAAGAACAAAGCATTTACAACCAAATACATGAAAGTAATTAATGTTGGGTTTCTTTCATTCCAAAGCTCATAGGGGTTTTCTTTAAAATAGGATGAATCAAAACGCGGTTCAAGATATAACAAGCAGTGTTCACCGCTTCTGCCCAAAAGTACCTTGGAAGATTACCTTCACACAACATTGTTCAGGCCATCTCTTCCAAAGTCTCTATTTTTCCTCTCTACACACCACATTTTGTTATGGTGTCATAGGAGCGAAGTTATGATCAATGCCATTTTCTGTGCAATAATCATCAAAAAATTAATTTTCAATATTTCGTGCTGTGATCACTCCTAATTGAAACTATTGAAAGATTTTTCTGATTAGAAACTTTTTGTGAATTTTTGAAAGACTTTAAAAGTTTTATCTTTGAGTGATAAATAAAATCCAAGTAAATCTAGAGAAATCATCTACTATCACAAGTGCATATTTCATACCACCTAGGCTTATTATCCTAATTGGTCCAAATAAGTCCATGTGAAGTAGCTCAAGGGGTCTAGTAGTTGAAATCATATTTTTGGGTTTAAACTCTTTCTAGTTTGTTTACCCATTTGGCATGCATCTCAACATGATTAAGATCTACTTAAATTTAGGTATGCCTCTAATTAGATTCTTGAAATTAGCTTGGCAATTGTATGCATGCTAGCATGACCTAATCGTCTATGCCAAAGTAAGCAAGACTCCTTGGTCTTAGCATTCATTGCAACTAGACTGGAACTACTAGACATGGCTAGATCATTAGGTCTACCACATAAAAATTTCCAAGTTTATGTCCAATGAACTTACTGCTAGAATCAAGAGAGTTTGTTACAATACACATAGATGATTCAAAGACAACCTTGAAGCTTTTATCACATAATTGACTAATGCTTAATAAATTATGCTTCAATTTGTCTACTAGCAATACATTTTTATGAAAGTACAGGGGGTTATTTTTATCTTACCAATTCTGATTATTTTTTCCTTGCCATTATCTTCAAAAGTACCATACCTCCTTTCATCTCTAGAATGATAATTGATCCTTGTCACCCGTCATATTCCTTGAACAGCCACTATCGAGATACCATCTTTTTTTCAATTTTTGGACTGCAAGACATTCCTACAAGACAATCAAGAAGTTTTTAGGTACCCAAGCTAACTTGGGTCCATGCAGGTTAGCGGAGGTGGTTCTTTAGGAACCCAAATTCTTTTAATTCTATTATTAGAATATGCATTTTTCTTTATTGAATTACATTGAAATAATTTATGTCCAGCTCTATGACATGCATAATATAATTCTAGAATTCTGAAAAGATGTACGAATTGAAGTTCTAGATGTTGATGCAGATGTAAACTTTTCTTATAAAGAATTTCTATTAAATTCTTAGGTACATACATTGTAGCTTTAGAAATGGATGCGGAAGGATTGGATACAAAGCTTCTTGAGATATTGATTTTGGAACATAAGCTTTGAAGGTATGAATTTAGTATCTAAAATTCCATTTGAAATTGAAGAATTGAAACCAATTCCAGCTTTGTTTCCAGAAATTTGGTCTTTTAAAATTAACTCAAGCTTATTTGAAGATAAGGTTAGTTTTTCAACCAGTGGTTTGAGTTTTTCAATCTCTTTTTTCAAGTCATTATTTTTAACAGTTAAAGCTTTGTTCTTGTCAAGACATGCATTATTTCAAATTTCAAAGCTTTGTATTTTTTAGAAAGATATGTAAATTCTTTTGCAATAGATTATTCTTTTCTAAAATCTCTTCTTTCTCTTTTTGTAAATTGATATTCTTTAAAGTTCTTATCTTTACTCCAGCCTTTTGAATTCAGATAATAGATCATGAAAAGTAAAATTCAATTCATCAAAAGTAAATTCTAATTGAGGTTTGGGGGATGTTACCTCATCTTCAAGATCCATTAGACATAAGTTAGCAGTTTTCATGGTCTCTTCTTCTTCAGATGAAGTCGACTCCTCACTGTCACTCCATGTAGCAACCATAGCTTTTTTTTTTTCTTCTTGAAAGATTTCTTTAACAAAGGACAGTCGAGATGAATGTGCTCTGGTTTCTTACATTCATAGTATGTGGGCACTTGTTCTTTTTTCGCTATCCTTGTCCTTGTCCTTGGAGTGCTTACCTCATTTATGAAATTTTCTATAGTATCTTCCTTTCTTCTTTCTCATAAACCTTCTAAATCTCCTCACAACCATAGCAATATCTTCATCTTCTAGATTATCTCATCTTCTGATTTCTTATCTTTTGAATCTGATGTAGCTTTGAAGGCTATTGTCTTCTTCTTCTTCCGATCATCATCAGTTCTATGCTGCATGGCAAGTTCATGTGTGATGAGTGAACCCATTAATTCATCCAGAGGTAAGATGTTTAGATCTTTTGCTTCCAGGATGGCAGTCACTTTGGGGTCCCACTTGTCTAGAAGTTATTTGAGGATCTTCTGTACTAAGTTAGCATTTGAATAAACCCTCCCAAGATTTTTCAAACCATTAATAATATCTATAAAGTGAGTAAACATGGTAGAGATAGTTTCAGTTGGTTCAAATTTGAAAAGTTCATAACTATGTACAAAAAGATTAATTTTCAAGTCTTCTCTTGGGAAGTTCCTTTGTGGGTCACTTCGAGTTTGTCCCAATTTTCTTTGTATAAGAGCAATGAAAATCAATTGAACTCGTTAGCATCCAAAGCACAGTATAATAGATTCATGGATTTAGCATTTAATTCTTCCATCTTCATGTCATGTTCATCCCAGTCCTCTTCAGGCTTTGGGACATCCACGCCATTAACTTTGATCATGGGAATTTGTGGCCCTTTTAGAATGACCTTCCATAATTAAAAATCGACAGCTTGAATATAGATTTTCATTCTAGCTTTCCAATAGGAATAATTTGTGCCCGTGAATAGTGGAGGTCTATTAGTAGATTGGCCTTCGGCCAAAGATGTACTCATGGGATGAGCCATCAATCTTTACTCTAAATGTATTCAGAGACACTACTCTAATACCAGTTGTTGCCTAGGTGGCTTTTCTAAGAGGGGGGTGAATTGAAATTTAAAAAATTTAAGCAATTATGTGCTCTTTGAAAATTCCTTGAAGTGTTAAGTTCTATGATTGAGATAATTAAAAGTAGAGCAGGATATATAAAGAGTCCACAACACAACACAGGAAATTTTATAGTGGTTCGGAGAAACCCAGCTCCTACATCCACTATCCAAATTACCACTTTGGATTTTCACTATATCCCCTACTGGAATATAGTCGGATTGTTTTAACAAGCTCACAATCCAAATCTCTACACTTTGGTTTTTAAATCAGGCTCACCAAAGAAACCTGCACTTAGTTTTAACAAGATCACCAAGAACCCAACACTTGATTTTAACACAGGCTAACCAAGAACCTATTTGATTTTTAAATCGGGCTCACTAATAACCAAATAATTCAAAAAAATTGTAAAGAGAAAGCAATAGAATGACAAACAGTTTTGTCGAATGGTTGCCGATGTAGCTTAAGAGAAGCCCAATTGATTGCACTTCAATGCACTTGGTTGGCTTCTTCAACTTCTTCAATAATGCTTCAAGCTTCAGATATGAGTTTGTGAAGACTTGAAGAGTATCTTAAATAATCTTCAGTGCTCTCTTGCTCACAAGCTCGAGTAAGATTAAATATTCATTCCCTTTGTTTAAAGTAGTATAAATCCCTTAAATACATAGTCTTGTACTCTTCTCAATGATTTTATTCATTATAGAACATTGGGATGTGATATTTAACTGTTGGAGCACTTTTTGGATTCAAATTTCAAGTTCTGGAACTAGCCGTTATAGGCCTAAAATCGACTTTCGAGTCAGCTTGGATCCATTCGAGTCGGCTGGGATCCTTAGAGTAGTTTTGGTCTAGTCGGCTCCCTTCATTAGAGTCGGCTAGGTTTTTTAGTAGCTTATTTTCTTACTCTGGAAGAGTCGGCTCGCTTTACTTCGAGTAGGCTCGGATACTCAGGCATTCAAAAATCTAGTCTAGAAGAGTCAGCTCTTTCTCTTTAGAGTCGGCTCAGTTGGTTGTAGTTCTCCGAACTCTTTTTCTGGACTTTGGAGGAGTCAGCTCGAATCTCTGAAGAGTCAGCTCGGATGTCTGATAGTACAATATAGTCAGCTCGGATTCCCTTCGGGTTGGCTTGGTTGTCTGATTTAGAAAATCATGAACTAAACGAGTCACTTGGGTCCCTTAGAGTCAGCTCGGATGCTTGTGTGCCAGAAATCTTCATGCATGCCATGTGCTAGAGTTGGTATCTTCTCTCCGAGTCGGCTTGGATAAATACTTTAGTCAATTATCAGTTTTTCTCCAGAAATCATCCAACAAGTCTTCAAAGTCTCAAGATGCCTTCAAACTCTTCTAACCAATCTTTTCTAGGAAACTTTGAGCTTGAAACACATTTAGAAGTAACCCATTTTCATGACTTTTACTTAACTTTTTCTTTGGGTTCTTCTTTACATGAATCACTTACAACACAACTCATTTCAAACTAGGAATGTAGGAGTTGAAATTAACAATGAAATCATCTTACAAAAGCTTGTAAATACTTGAAGAGTTGTTAGTAAACAAATGCATGCTCCAATATTTTGTTATCGTCAAAATCACTTATGGGGTCAACAACCTTCACCATATCCGAGAACACCCTGTACATGACTCAATGTCATGAATGAGTATGAACCAAATATGGCTTAGTGTGCATAAGGAACCATGGTGATCTCGAGTCTAAAGATCACTTGCACAACTCCCACTATGAGAACTATCTCTGACAAGTAGTAAGACTTCCATAAGATATTCTCAGTGCAGATTAGTTCGATGAACTCATACCCTAATAAGCATCCTTATCCTTGTATTAGTGTCTCTACACAAGTGGCTGTGAGACCAACCACCCTCTCCATCGAGCATACATAGGATAAGCTAGTCTTTCTGAAGCATCGATCCCCTATAATTATTTAGATTAGGGTTTATAGGAACTTAGGTCTCACCATTATGATATCCATCATAACCCTAATTGCTTTGCCTTACCTACGAAGTTCATCATAATTTTAAAAAGACATAGCAGTATGATAAAATAAAATATCTTTTATTAATACAATAATGTCATACAAGAGTTGGAAGATTACAAAAATATCCTTACAAAGATTGGCTTTTAGGACACTTTTCTTTCATTAGGTTGTCTTTCGACTAAAGTACAAATCTTATTTCTTTCAAATAGATTTAATTCTTCTTACATTTTTTTATTCACTTATGATCTTTTTTAGCTTTTTCAATACTTTTAGGTTCAATTTGAGATACAAAAACCAAATAATCATAAACATTTTTAAGAGAGGATTGAGTTTTCACCCCTTTTGATGGATCACTTATGATTAATTCTTCAGGATATCCATGGGCAAGCCTTCATTCTTTAAGTAGATCATTGTATTTTAATGAGGTTCTTTCTTTTTCCTCCTTTTGATTTTTTTCAGGATCCTTCGAGGATGCATCCTTGAATGTTAAGTTTTTCATCTTTTGAAGATATGTATCATCATCCAAAATATCTTCTTTTCTAGAAGATTTGTCATTAGATTTATCAAAATTACATGCATGGATTCTTCAACAACAAGAGTTCTCTTGTTGAAGATTCTATATACCTTGCTAGATGTGAAGTATCCTAGAAAAATATCTTCATCAGACTTGATATCAATTTATCTAAGTTATATTAGTCTTTGTTTAAAATAAAGCATCGACATCTGAAAATATGAAAATATTTTATAGTAGGTTTTCTAACTTTCTAAAATTTATAAACTATTTTTTAAAAATCGAACAGATTATCAAATATGGTTTAAAATATAATATGCTGTGTTATAGCTTTTATCCAAAAATATCATGGCAGGTTATTTTCATATAGCATGGTACGTGCTATTTCTTTCAAAGTTTATTTTTTCTATTTCTAAAATCCCATTGGTTAAGGTTCCTGGTGTAGAAATTTTGATCAATGCCTTTTATTGTAAAAGTTTTGAAATCCTAGTTTCAATCAATCCATGATCACTAGGATTGTAAACCAATTGAAGTACCTTTCTGATTTAAAATTTTTGATAAAAACTTTGTGAAAGCTGAAAAAAATTTCCACCCTATTTGCCAAATACATAACCCATGTAAAATGAGACAATCATCTATAATGACTAGACCATATTTTTTTCTACCTAAATTAGTTGTTTCTTATAGGTCCAAATAGATCCATATGAAGTAATTCTAATAGTCTAAATATAAAAAACTATGATTTTTTTTTGAAAAGCGTTTAAGTTGTTTTCCAAATTGGCATGCATCATAAATTTTTATTTTTTTAAAAGTAAATTTTGGCAAATTTTTATAAGATCTTTTTGTTCAATTTGAAAAGCAAATATATACTAGCATATCCTAATCTATAGTGCCATAACGAATAGTCTCACTGACTTTGGCTTCCATTACAACTAGATATTGACCATCTTGCATAAAAAGATCATCAAGATCTATCATGTAGATATTTTCATATCTATATCCAATAAACATGATTATAGTATCATTGAGTCCAGAAATAATGCATAATGAAGATTCAAAAAATTACACTAAATTCTTTATTATAAAATTGACAATACTAAATAAATTATGTTTCAATCCTTCTTAAGTAAAATATTTTCTATATAAGTTGAAGGGTGACACAAACTTTACTGATTCCAATGATTTTATCTTTTCTATTATCATTAAATATCACATTTATCTATTTATAGCTTCAAGAGATGTGAATTGCTTCATATCTTTAGTTATATGTCTTGAGCAACCGCTATCTAGATACCAAAGTCATTTTATTTTCTTGGTTGTAAGACACATCTATATAAGCAATCAAGTAAAAACTTTAGATACCAAGTCATCTTAGATCCTTTAGGATTAGCAGAGAGAGTTCCTTTTGGAATCCAAACTTTCTTAATATTATTTAGTTTTTACGATCATATAAATAAGCTTATATCTTAGTCTATCACAACAATGGCATGTGCATCTAAAGAAAGTGGGAACAAAGAAATTTTTAAATTATTTTTTCTATTGTTGTTGCTTAAAATATAGTCCAACTTTGTTAAAAATAGCTCTTTGACTATTTAAAAGAATATCAAAATTTTCAAAACTATAGATAAACTTTTCAACAAAAGGTTTAGCTTTATCATGTTTTTCTTTTAAGCTCTTGTTTTCTTTAGTTATGGCTTTATTCTCCTTTGAAAGCTTTTCTTTATCAAAGCTTGCTTTTACTTTTTCAAGTTTTTATTTTTTTAAGTTAATCTCTCATTTTCTTTTGATAATTCTTTCTTTTTACTAATCAAGGCAAGCTTTTAATCCTTCAACTCTTTCTTTTTTTGAGCTAAGATATTATTCTCTTTGATAGCTTTTCATTTGTACTAGTTAATTCAAGAACTTGCTTCTTTATTTTTAGTTTTAGTTCTTAAAAATCATCCATGAGTTTAGCAAAAGCATCTTGAAGTTTTTCAAATATAAAATCAACTTCGATTTCAGACCTTACCTCTTCTTCATAAGCCACGAAGTATAAGTTTGCAACCTCTTCTATTTTTTCATCAAAGCTAGAGTCCTCACTCTTACTCCATGTTGCCATCATTACCTTTTTCTTATATTTCCTTAAGACTTCTTGAAAAGGGGGCAGTCCATCTTGTAGTGACTTGACTTATTGCATTCGAAGTAAATAGATTGCTTCTTCTCTTTCTCTTTTTATTTCTCCTTGATCATCTTTCCTATAAGGTTCTTCTTATAGCTAAGCTTTTTCATCCTTGTGAACCTTATGAACTTTCTTGATACAAGAGTTGTTCATTATTTTTTTCTCCCTCATCCGAGTCTTCACTAGATTCTTTCTTGGTAGTTGTAGATTTGAGGATAATAGTCTTCTTTTTCTTCTCATTTTTGATCATTTTTGCTTCAAGGATAGATCATAGGTCATAAGTGAACCTAGGAGTTGCTCAAAGAAAAGTGTGTCAAGATCTTTGGCTTCTTATATGGTAGTGTCCTTCTCATACCATGCAGTCGAAAGAGATTTAAGAATTTTATTGAAAAGTTTAGCATTAGAATAAGACTTATCCAAATTTTTAAGCTATTTATGATGTTAGTAAATCTAGTATACATTTCAATTATAAATTCACTAGACTACTCCATCCTAAACATTTATATGTATAAACAAGCATATTAATCTTAGATTGTTTTAGATGATTAGTATCCTTTTGGATAACTTCAAGTGCATCCTATATTTCTTTATCTAAAGTATAAGTAGAAATTCTATTAAATCATTTGTATCTAAAGCATAATAAAATAAGTTAATAGCTTTAGCATTCAATTTAGCTTGTTTTATATCTTGCTCATCCAATCATCCTTAAGCTAGGGAATGGCAATACCATCTACCATGATTTTGGATTTGTAAGGGCCTTTAGTGATGGTCTTCCAAAGGTTATAGTCTATGACTTGTATATAAATGTACATGCAAGTTTTCCAGTATGTATAGTTTATTCTATTAAACAAAGGTGGATGGTTTGAAGCTTGCCTCTTAGAAACACAAGTACCGAATTGGGCTACCATTCAATCTTTGACTCTTGATAATTAGATCAAATTCACTAAGTGCCAAGCTTTCATACTACTTGTTGCCCAGTGAAACAATCCAAGAGAGGGGATGAATTGAATTTTTCAAAACTTTTAATAAGTGTACGCTAAATTGAAAAATAATAAAGTGATTGTGCTACAATGTATGTATGCAGATTATAATTATATGCAATGCTTATGAAAAGAAGAAGGGAAAACAAGGCACAAAAAATACACAGGTTTATAGTGATTCGGTGTATCCAAATCACCTACATTCACTCTCCAAGAATTCATTGAAAATTTTATTATAATCTTCTAAAATTATAGCCAGTTTATTTTTCGAGTTCACAAACCTAAACTGATTGATTTTTCTTATGTTCACCAACCATAACTTTATAGCAAGCCGACCCTAGGCTTACAATCTAATTTCAAGACTTGAATATGCTTATCCCCTAGTTTCAATCCTTTTGAAACTAGTTATAACTAAAAAACAAAGTACAAGAAGGATGAAATCAAAAAACTTTCTAAAAGAACAAAAAAAAAGTCAATGAAGCTCTTGAAGAAATCTTTAGTTATCGTTCTTCTAGTGGAAATAGGGTAGGGTTTTATGCATGATTTTTTTTCAAATCACAGTGAAAGAAAATTAGATTAAACTAATTTTAATCATATTATAAGCACTTTGATCATATTAAAAAAACTTACAAAAAGGATCTAACATGATATGCAAAGAATTAGAATTGCTGAAATTAAAATCAATATGCATCGATCTAACTAATACATGCTGTATATTATTTTTCAAAAATCATAAAATCTAATTTTATACCTGATCATGGATCTTTAATCGCCGCTATTGATGGCATGTGGTAAGGGCTCTTCATATCGCTTTGTAGTCATATAGGTTGTCCGGCCTTTACAGATTGTCCACATGAAGCTCCAATGCGATTAGCCTTTCTTAGAGTGCTAGCTCAGTGTGAAGGCTGAAGGATGGCTAATTAAATACCTCTTTTGAAACTTTTTGGACCCTTCAAGAAAATCAAGAAGAGGAGGACAAAGAGGATTTTCTGAGTGAAAGAAATAAAGGAGACTCCTCTCTCTTTATTTTTTCTTTTTTTCCCTATACAAAAACCCTAGTGCCAAAACCCCCATGCTTAGTTATTTTTTTGCTAATTCCCTTAATTTGATTTTTTGGTGGCTTTCTCTCCTCAAAATCATGGTAAAGGCTTCACAATTCTCACACATCCCAAGAAAATTAATTAAAATATGTGGCATAGAGTTTGGATGAAGATTAAGGGGATAAAGCTAGATGGATTAGGATAAGGCTAGGAGTTTTGAAGGACTGAAACTCCTCTAATTAAATCCAATAAATTTGATTTAATTAAAACCAATCCTAATCTAAATGAGAATAAGGGAGGATGGAAAAAATGATTTTCTCATGGATAATCCTTGAAAAAAACACTTGGAAGGCATGGAAAAAGTTTAGAAAATGAAAACCAGTTGGGCTAGTTAGGGTTTGACAAAGATTTGACCAAAATTAGTTAGGAATCAAAACTAATTTGGCTAGAACTAATTTAACTAACTTGAACCTAATCCAATTAGGTCTTGATTAACTTAATTAATTTTTAATCAAATTAAAAATCAATCAAGCCCAAGCCTAGATTAAATCAAGAATTAAAATTACTTAGCAATTAGGTCATTGAATAACCTAATCGAGGGAAACCCAATTGAACCAAATTCAATTAGGCTTGACCAAAACCTCTTTGCTCAATCAAATTGAGCCAATTAGTAACCTAATTACTAATTAAAACTCCTATAATTAATTAAAAATTAATTAATTATTAATTTTCAATATTTGTATTGTGTTAATTGTTAATCATCTCTATAATTTTGCCCTTGAACGATGCTTAATCATTCATCAGTCATCATGATCGGTCAGAAACTTCTAACATATTTGACCTCATAGGTTTGAATACTAAGCTGGTAGCCCAGGAAATAATTTTGAACTAATCAATGTGACTATCTAGCAATGGTTCTCGATGTCTAGATAGGTCGAATGATTACAAAGAAACATTCAAGAACCCAAGCATGTGGTTATCGTATAATTCATCTGTCTGATATAATGCTCAGGATGACTTCAGAGTCAATACCAACTCTTGATTAGTGCATCTAGATATGTCTCAATCTACTCAATCTTGTGACTCATTACAAAGATTACTCAAGCCTAGGTTTGCTAAATTGAAACACTATAAAGCATAATCTCCAATACCTTGAAGTAGTTAGTTCCATTTTGACTTACACATGATTTAATAAGTACTTGACTACACCAATAACCTTTCATCACTGGATTAAAAATCTAAGTAATCTAGCACCTAAGTACAGTGAGTTGCTTGTAAGTCACCATGATGAGCTTAAGTTAAAGGGATACTTATATTCATATCCTTCTGAGAAATACTTTTGATAGCAGAGTACTCTATAGAGTTGGTGATATTTAGTATAGTGTACTCCCATACCTGCATGCCATACCAATATCTCTACACTCCTTGGTTATGAGGGCAACTAACCCATATAGCACACAGCCACCAATACTCAATAAATGTCATCATCCCAAGTAACAATGTATCATTTGATCGCGAATTGGTTTAAGAACTACATAACAAATCTTTCTTTATGAATAGAAGTAGTTCTAAGTACTTCATCACAAAAGAGTTCATAAAAAAGATATAACAATGTGATGAATTCCCAAAATAACTTTTATTTATTAATGAATATTTATAAATTACAATGAGCTCAACCATTTATAACCTAGATAATTGGTTTTAGGACATATTTCCTAACAACTTTCACTTAGATTAAAGTAATAAAATTGTATCAAGTACCCATCTTCCACTTATGATAATCGAACTCTTTGATTCTGAGGGCTTTAGTAAATGGGTTGACCAAGTTCTCCTTTCCATCAATCTTTAGAAGATCAACATCACCTCGATCTATGATCTTTTGGACAAGATGATGGAGATGCAAAATATGAGAAAACTAGGCTATGGCCCTAGTGCTATCATAATATAAGAAAACTAGGCTATCGATGGAGGATGCCACTCCAAGCTGGGTAATGAACTTTTATAGTCAAATAGATTTATTTGCAACATCAAATGATAAATGTATTCTACCTGGCATACAGTTTACTATGTACTACTTAAAACCTTTCAGTAGATTGCTCCTTCATTTAAGGTAAAAACTTAACCTGACACAATCTTGCTTTCATCTCTATCTGATTAAAAATTGGAGTCAATATAACTGACTAGTTTCGAGTCAGCATAAATGAGCCATTGGTCCTTAGTATTTCAAAAATACTTAAAAGATGGTTTATACAACCTACCAATGGTTCTTATTTGGATCAAATTGGTATCTACTCTCTATCCCTAGTGAGTATGCCACATATGATCTTGTATATGACATAGCATACATTATAGATCCCATTACTGAAGCATATGGAATCCTACTCATACGCTTTCTCTCTTAAAAAGTTTTCGAACAATCCTTCTTAGAGAGAAAAATCTCATGTCCTATCAGAAGATAGTCTTTCTTAGAATTTACCATGCTGAACTACTTCAGCACGGTCTCAATGTATGTGGATTAGATTAATATTAGTATCCTTTTAGATCAATTCTTATAGATCTTCATCCCTATAGATCTTAGTAACCTTTTAGATCAATCCCTATAGATCTTCATCCCAAGGATGTAGGATACTTCTCCCAAGTTCTTCATGGTGAATTGAGAAGGTGGCCATACTTTTATTCCTTGTAATACATGAATATCATTCTTGATTAAGAGAATGACATTTATATTAAAAATAAGAAATACTACTATTGAACTATTAGCCCATTTATATTTACATGGCTCATCTCCATTTTTAACAAAGCCATATATTTTGATTACCTTATCAAAATATATGTTTCAACTTCGAGATGCTTGCTTCAATCCATAAGTGGATCTTTGAAGCTTGCACACCTTTGTTTTATCTATGGATGTAGAACATTCAAGTTGTATCATATACACCTCTTCTTTCCTCTCCATTTAGGAAAGTGATTTTCACATCTATTTGCTTGATCTTGAAATCAAGATATGCCGCTATCATAAGCATAATCTCAATGGACTTAAGCATTGCCATGGTAAAAAACATATGGTCATAATTAATAATATAACACTAATGATCCCTTAGCAACCATATGGATTTTATAGGTCTTCACCTTCCCATCTATAGCCCTTTTTCTTTTGAAAATCTACTTACACCCTATGGGTTTTATCCCTTTAGGTGGATCAATGAGTGTCCATAGATTGTTCACTTTCACGGATCTATTTCGGATTTCATGGCTTCAAGCCATTTATTATAGTCGACTCTTTGTATTGCATCCATATAGGTGATTGGATCCTCTTTGTTTTCATCAAGTTCAACATATTCATTATCCCGAACCAAGAAACCATAGTATCTGTCTGACAGACATGGTACTCTACTAGATCTCCTTAATGGTACATCTATAATAGTTTTTGGATTTGATCCAATCAAATCTAGTTCTAATGGTTCAATCAATGTTGTCAGTTTTTCTACCTATCAAACGTCTTCAAGTTCAACCTTAGTGATATAAGTTCCTTTTCCAAGAAACTTCTTTTCTAAAATGGTTGCTCTATTATTGATGAACCACCTTTTATTCATCAGTGTGGTAGAATTAATAGCCCTTAATTTTTTTGGATATCCTATGAAAAATATATTTGTCAACCTCCGAGCTTGTCTTTTTCAAATATTTGATTTAAGATGGACAACCCCAAACCTTGAGGAATGAAAGCCCTGACTTATACCCTAACCATATCCCATATGTGTTTTGTCTACAAACTTGCTAGGAACACTATTTAGAATATCGCAAGCTGACTCGAATGCATATCCCCGAAAGGAGATCAGCAAACTTGCAAACTCCATCATGGACCAAACCATGTCTAACAAGGTTTGATTCCTCCTTTTAGACACTCCATTATATTAAGATATCCCAAGAGGTGTACATTGCAAGAGAATCCCATTCTCTTCTAAATATGCTAAAACCTCACTCGTGAGGTATTCACCTCCTCGATTAGATCAAAGAGTTTTAATACTCTTTCCAATTTATTTTTTATTTCATTACAGAATCATTTAGACATTTCAAATGATTCAAACTTATGCTTTATAAGATAGATAAATCCATATCTTGATAGGTCATCTGTAAAGTGATGAAGTAGTGATATCCACCTAAGACTGAAGTATTCATGGATCAACATACAATACAATGTGCTAGGCTCAAAATCTCAGTGGCTCTTTCACTTTTTTCAATAAAAGATGAGTTAGTCATCTTACCAAGAAGGCAGGATTAACATGACAGCAATAATTCAAAATTATAAGTTTGAAGAAACCCTCTTTAATTAACCTGTTATCCTATTCTTATTAATATAGCCTAGCCTATAGTGCCAAAGATAAATATCAGACACATTCCTTAATCTAGAAAGTTGCTAGACATATACACTACCCTAACAGGCTATGATAAATTTAAATATTATTTTTTAATTATCCATGCATTACAGTAATACTATTTAAAATGATATCATAATAATTTTCATTTATTGATAAATAAAAATCATTCCTAGGTAAAAGGCCTACAGATATTAAATTCATCATTAAAGTAGGACAATAATGATAATCATTCAAATAATAACATTATCATTGAAAAACTAGCTTGATGACTCCTAAAAATAGAACTAGAATGGCTCTTCCATTTTCAACATTTAGGAATCTCTCGCTATCATAAAATTATGCTGAGGTACCTAAGAGATGTCCATTATGAGAGAATCCCATTCTCTTCTAAATATGCCAAAAACTCACTGGTGAGATATTCATCTCCTTGATCAGATCGAAGAGTTTTAATACTTCCTAGTTTATTTTTCTACTTCATTATGGAATCATTTGAACATTTCAAATGATTCAGACTTATGCTTCATAAGATAGACGTAAGCATATCTCGATAGGTTGTTTATAAAGTGATGAAGTAGTGATATCCATCTATAGCTGAAGTATTCATGGATCTATATACATCACTATGTACTAGACTTAGAACCTCGGTGGCTCTTTCACTTTTTCTAGTAAAAAGTAAATTAGTCATCTTACCAAGAAGGCATGATCACAAGTTAGCAATAATTCAAAATCATTGAGTTTGAGGAAACCCTCTTTAATTAACCTATTTATCCTATTTTTTTAATATGACCTAGCCTACAGTGCCAAAGATAAATATCAAACATATTTTCTAATCTAAAAAGTTTGTTAGACATATACACTACACTAATAGGATATAATAAATTTAAATATCATTTTTCAATTATCCATGTATTACAGTAATACTATTCAAAATGATATCATAATAGTTACCATTTATTGATAAATGAAAAACTTTTTTAGCCAAAAGGTCTATAGAGATTACATTCATCATAAAATTAGAACAATAATGATAATCATTCAAAATAACGACATTATCATTGAAAAACTAGGTTGACGACTCTTAAAGTTAGAACTGAATGGCTTTTCTATCTCCAACATTTAGGAATCTCTTGCCATCTTCAAAAATTCTACTAACCTGAAGTCCCTGTAATGAATTGCAAATCATAATAGGTCTTTCGGTATCTAATACCTAGGTAGTAGTATCACAAATAGAGAAGTTATAAAATGTTATCATATAAGTACCTTGTCTAGCAACCCCTTGCTAATTCTTCTTCTTTCTCAGCTAGTTCGAGTCAAGAGAGGCAATATAAAGAGGACAATTCCTCTTTCAATGATCCTACTTCTTACAAAAAAAGCACTCTACCTAACTCTGGTGGACTTGATCTTCTTGGTCTGACTTGGTTGAGTATGTTGCACCTTCTTTTTTTCCTTTCTTAATGGGATGACACCTATCAAAGTTGATCCTCCCACTATATTCACCAGCCCCTTGTGAAGCTAATGATCCTTCTCATAAGTTTGCAGCAACCCTAGCAAATCATGGTAGTTGACTACGGGCTTAGTTATTCTATAATGACTAGGAAAGTTGGGGTAGGACTTTGATAGGAATTTCAAAATCACATCTTTTCCTGGTTGCTTATACAAGAAAAATCTAAGTTTGCTTAGGTGCTCGATTAGTTCGATCATATATAATGCATGATCAGTGACCGATGCCCCTTCCCTCGTCTTATGTTGAAAATAGCATAAGATATTTTGTACCTTTCAATGTCATCAGAGTGCTGAGGCATTCTTTTAAATACTTGAAGTATATTCTTCAACTGTGTATTCTTAAATATGTGACTGAACTTATCTTTATAAATGCCCGCATAATGTGTCGAACCATGGTTTGGTCATTGAGCCACTTTTAGTAAGTGTCTCAGACTAGACCACGAGCATTAGGAGTGGGCTCCTCAAGTGTTGGATCTGTTAGCATGTACAAGATCCATTCATTAAGACTATTTTCAGCTTTTGATATCAATTATTAAAATTGGATCCCGTTAGCCTTTCATTATCTAATAATAAATGTAGTGACAATATATTGGACATTTCTAATTAAAAAGAAAAGAGAACAAGACCTATCAGTACATGAATCATTTAATCCTAAAGACTTGGACTTTAGTCTAAAGGTCATCCCAGTATTTTATTCAAACTGGTAGTCTCTAACTTTGATTCAAAAAATTACATTAATTTACTAATAGGTACTAGAATCCTATAGACTACACATGAGCCCAAGTGAGGCTTGGCCCACCCACGTGGATCTAAAGGTAGATATCAACCAATTATTTCTTTAAAAAAACTTAGTATTTAATTTGCCCCAGGCTCCTCTTCAGTAGGCATATGGCACCTCCATTAAAAGTCCTAATTAAGTCCAACCATTAACATTATAGAATTCAATATTTCTACCCAATGAATAACCAAGCCTAAGTTTGGCTTGGCCGACCTTATCACTGTTAAGAGAGTCATACCTGAATCATCATAATATGACTGATAATTCCAATAGCCAGATGTGCACTAGGTCTTTGGACCTTCAATGATTATCTTAACTATTGAACCCATTACTATCCTCTTAATGGAAGGCTATGACTCGGTTATCTCCATAATTTTATCATTTTTAAGAACCTAATAATTTAATAATTTTTATTAATGGATTAGAGGAGAAAAGACATGGACCAATCCTTCCATTGACTTCATCAAGTCTATGATGAGGGTCAATAACATAATTGGTCCAAGGGTACTAAGATTAATCAAGCTGATCATCCTTACTGGCATGGGTTAACTCAAAAAATGAACTATCTAATCAAATTCTAATTGACCATATTGGCCAGGTAAGTGAGATCAATGGAAGGGTTTCGCCATTAACTTCTTTCCTTAGACACCAACCAAGTTGGCCAGGTAAGAGGTAGCTCTAATTAATAACCATAATCAAATACCAAACTTACCTTAGATACCAACTGGTTCATCAGATTCGATTAAACTAGCCTAAAGACTCGGGTCTTACTGCTATGCCATAATCAAGTCCATTTGTTATAATATGGACTTGATCAAACTATCACTATAAAATTGATCTAGAGAATCCTTGATCTAATCCTAATCAACTTTTGGTTAGGTTTAATCAAATCTCTATTAGGTCCATATTATTCCAAATTCTAATCCTAGGTCTAACGTGGTTAATTGACCTAATTCAAGCTAACCTAAAGTCCATTATTCATGAAATGTAATTAGATCTTTAATTCAAATTCTAGATCTAATCTTAGACCTCTTAATTCTAGTAATTAATCAAGATTAATTTTCTAAATTTAGATCTAAACAATTTACATACTTCTCATATATATTAAATATTTTAGATTTAAACTATACGATATTATCATATGCTAAAATTAATATTATATTTCATATTCTAAATATAAAATCATATCATAATAAATTAATTTTAGATCAAAATAGTAAATTAATAAAGATTAAATTACTAAAAATTAAATCTAAAACTTAAATAATTTCAATAATATTTCTTTCACCTCACTTGCTCATGGAATATAACCACAAGCGGCATCCCTACATGCCATAAGAGAACAAATGAAATAGGAAGAGAGGACTTTTGAACCATACTTTTCTCTTATGACTGGATGGTCATGGTGATCAATCTAATTCAAAATAGTTACTTAGATTAAATTTTTTATATAAAAATTATATTTTAATCCTAAATATATCATGCTAAGAACATGTGACTCTGATACCACTATAGGAAATATGGGTAGGGTTTTATGCATAACTTGTTTTTCAAATCATAGCAAAAGAAAATTAGATTTTTTAAACTAATTTTAATCAAATTATAAACACTTAGATCATATCTAAAAAATTCTACTAAAAAAATTTAACATGATAAGTAAAGAATTAAAGTTCTTGGAATTAAAATTAGCATGCATCGATCTAACCGATACATGCTGTAGATCATTTTTACAAAAATCATGAAATCTAATTCATATCTGATGACCGCTACCAATGGCATGTGGTAATGGCTCTTCACATCATTTCATAACCTCACAGGGTGTTCAGCCTCTACAGATCGTTCACATGAAGCTTCAACATGATCAACCTTTCCTAGAGTATTAGCTCCGTGTGAAGGCCAAAGGATGGCTGATTAAACACATTTCTTGAAAATTTTGGACCCTCCAAGCAAATCAAGAAGATGAGGACAAAGAGGATTTTATGAGTGGAAGAAACAAATGAGACTCCTCTCTCTTTATTTTTTCCTTTCCCTATACAAAAACCCTAGCACCAAAAACCCCATGCCCACTTGATGTTTCATGCTAATTCCCTCTATCTGATTTTTTTCTATGTCTTTCCCTCTTAGAATCATGGTAAAAGGCTTTACAATCTTGGACATCCCAAGAAAATGTCAATTAAAATATATGGTAAGGAGTTTGGATGAAGATAAGAGGGGATAAAGCTAGATGGATTAGGATAAGGCTAGGAGTTTCAGTCCTACTAAAACTCTATAAATTTAAATCTAAATAAATCCAGATTTAATTCAAACTAATCCTAATCTAAATGAGAATGTGGATAACAAAAAAAAACTAATTTTTTGGATGGAGAATTTATGAGAAGATTCTTGTAAGGCATAGAGAAAGTTTAGGAAATGAAAACTAGTTAGGCTAGGTTAGATTTGACCAAGAATTGATCAAAATTAGTTAGGAACCAAAACTAATTTGGTTAGAACTAATTTAACCAACTAAAACTTAATCCAATTAGGTCCAATTAACTTAATTAATTTTTAATCAAATCAAAAATTAATTAAGCCCAAGTCCACATCAAATCAAGAATCAAAACTACTTAACGATTAACATCGAATAACCAACTTGGGTGAAATCCAATTGAACCAAATTCAATTAGGCTTGACCAAAATCTCTTTTCTCAATTAAGCCAATTAAAAATTTAATTACTAATTAATCCTCTTATAATTAATTAAAAATTAATAATTTTTAATTTATAATATTTGTATAGGATTAATTATTATCATAATATAATTTTGCCCCTAAATGATTCTAATGTATATGACCTTATAGGTTCAAACACTAAGCCAGTAGCCTAGAAAACATTTTCTAAACTAATTGATGTGACTATCTAGCAATGGTGCCCTATGTCCGGATAGGTTGAATGATTGTAAAGCAACATTAAAGAACCCAAGCATACTAAGCCAGTAGCCTAGAGAACAATTTCTAAACTAATTGATGTGACTATCTAGCAATGGTGCCCTATGTCCGGATAGGTTGAATGATTGTAAAGCAACATTAAAGAACCCAAGCATATGGTTACTATATAATTAATTCCTTTTACCTAATACTTAAGATAACTTTAAAGTTAGTTGCCAACTCTTGAATAGTGCATTCAGATGTATCTTAACCTGTTCAATCTTATGACTCATTACAAGGATTACCCAGGCCTAGATTTTGCTAAATTGAAACATTACAAATGATTATCTCCAACACCTTGGAGTGGTCAATCCCATTTTCACTCATACATTGACTTAAAAGTACTTGACTACACCCAGTAACTTTCCATCACTAGATTAAAAATTTAGATACTATCGCATCTAAGTATAGTGAGTTGCTTGTAAGTCACCGTGGTGATATTAGGTCGAAGAGATACTTATACCCATATTCTTCTAAGAATATTTTTGATAGTAGAGTACTCTATAGAGTTGGTCATGTTCAGTGTAGTGCACTCTATGCTCACCTGCATACCATACGGGTGTCTCTATACTCCTTGATTATAAGGACAACTAACTCATATGATACACAATGACCTATACTCGATAAACATCATCATCTCAAGTAACAACATATCATGTGATCGCGAACAAGTTTAAAAACCACATGATAAATCCTTTTTTGTCAAATAAAAGTAGTTCTAAAGACTTCATCATAAAAGAGTTCATAAAGGAAGATATATATAATATAATAAATAACCAAAATAACTTTTATTTATTAATGTATCATGTATAAATTACAATGAGCTAATAATCTAAAACCTAAATGATTGGTTTTAGGACATATTTTTAATATCTGTTTTAATGAAAAGCCTCTAATGATTGCTTGAAAGCTGGTGGTTGAGAATTAATGTGCACTCTTTAAAACTAGGCCTTTCTTTTTGAAAATTAGTTCTTTAGAAGATTATTTTGGAAGCACTTGACTTTCTCTTAGATTCTCTTTTTTTTCCAGTATATTTGGTGAAGAATTAATACTCTTAGAACCTTTAAAAATATATTTATGGCTATTAAAGAGTAAAAACTAGCTATTTGAATTTTTATATAGATTTTGCAGTTCAGAAAATATAGTCATTATTGTGCTATCAAAATCTGAAGTATCGATACTTGAGTTTGTGAGTTGACACCTTGAGTCAACATTCAAGTCCAAGTATCGATACTTGAGCTATTCTAAAAAATTACTCTCTAGATCACCCTGTGACTTCAACATTTGGAGTATAAGCTAATCCTTGAGTCAACACCTTGAGCCAATACTTCAAGTCAAGGTATCGATACTTGAGTCTATACCAAATAATTTGCTTTTTCTATTATTTTCTGTAACTTTGACACTTGGAGCTTGAGCTAACCTTTGAGTCAATACCTTGAGTCAACACTTCAAGTACAAGTATCGATACTTGAGCTATTCTAAAAAAAATTGCTCTCTGGATTGCCCTGTAACTTCAACATTGGAGTATGAGATATTACTTGAGTCAACACCTTGAGTCAATACTTTAAGTTTAGGTATCGATACTTGAGCCTATGCCTAAAATTTTACTTTCTATTATTTCCTGTAACTTTGACACTTGGAGGTTGAGCTGATCTTTGAGTCAACATCTTGAGTCAACACTTCATCACTAGGTACTGACACTTGATCGTGCCTACTGAAATTTTGCATGCCAATTTTTTTCTTTTTCTTGAAACTTTTCTGAAGGTCGACTCACAACTTCCTTAGGTCGACACTTGACCTATGCAATCTAAAAAATATGTGCCAAACATGGAATTTTGCAGCTTTGACACGACTTCTTCCATTTTAACTCTCATGTTTTCAATAATTCATGATTTTCTTGGCTTTTCTATATTATGAAGACATCCAAAAATATGTAATTATCTTGCTTAAGGGTTGATTATTGTAGTCCATCTTCTATTAGATTAAAAGGATACTTGAAACATTGGATTCAAAACTCTAACAAAATATTAGTACCTCATATATATTCAAATGTTATGCCATTCATCAAAATTAAGGCCAGAATCAACAATATATTACTTCATACAATGCCATATAAACTTAACAAATGAGTATATAGCATGCAACTATCAAAAAACATATAGAGAAAAATCACTAATGCAAAAAATAATTTTTATTTAAATATGTGATAAATATTTAGAATTTTTTACATCAATTGTCATCTAAAGCTAAATATAGTATCTATCAATCCACACCTAGCATGTCTATCTATTCAATATAATTCCAACTCATCCTCCATCAACCATCAGTACAAGAAATAATAAATTATTCTTAGATTCCTATTTTCAAAGATCTAATATCCAAACATCTTGATCCTAAATTTCTTGACCCTACATAATAATAACTAATCAATAAAAAAAATTAGAGGTTTACCTTGATTTAGGGATTAGAATGCAAATCTTCTTATTCAACATCTTCGAATCCAATCAATTGCACCTCCACACAAAATTAGTGCTTAATTATCATGAAACAAGATTGGCACATAAAGGACAAAGTTAGTTTGGTAGTGGGATCTAGTGACTTTAATCTATCAGAATAGTGTAGTTAAATTTTATAGATCAGTAAAGAAATTATCAAATCAAGGAATACTTAATCTGAGATTATGATGAGGTTCATTGATAGTCAATGAAAGACAAAGTTGTTGGCTCCAAGGATTGATTTTGATATAAAACAAAAATATTTGAATATATAAGTAACTAATGAGTTAAATAAATTAATTTTCAAGAAAAGTTAAGGATAACAACTATAAATTTGAAAGATAAGTTTTTAAAGCATCAAAGATATGGAAAAGTCAATGAAAATCATGTAAAAATTGGATATTAGGATATGGAGTGAAGAATTTTTAAAAGATCAAAGTTTCAGCCCAATATAGAAGAGTTTCAGCTTGGCACGGTAAAGTTTTAACCAGCATGCTACCGAGCTGACTCAAATAAAAAAGAGCTGACTCGATAAGGAAAGCTAATTATATAGAAGATATGATTTTGAAGGCTGACTAGTGATCCAATCAAATAATAATTAAGTCAACTTGAATAGAAACCGAGTCGATCCCTTGAATTTAAGTCGACTCAATAGTGAAAAATTGAAAGGTATATTTTAGTGAAAGAACACTGAGTCTACCCAACAGAGGACCGAGCCAACTCAGATGGGATCTGAGTCAACTCAACAATGATCTGAGTCGACTCTAGGACTGTCAATAAGTATAATGACTAATTTGTAGAAAGTCCACATTGATCTAGTTTTGAATATAACAGCTCTATTTCATCTTTCAATGGTTAAAAATAGTTATTTTAACCCTGGAAATACTTAAAGACCACCAAACTTATTGAAGACCATTACAAAACTTAGAATATTCCAAGTATCATCGAAAGCAAATAGATAAAATCAAAGAGTTGATTTGAGAGCTCCAACTATGAACCACTTGAAATATTCCTTCAATCATTGACTTCCCAACAAGGAGACAAGCATTGAAGCTTTCATAGATTTCTAGGAGTCTCCTTCTTTTGTGCATAAGTATTTCATTCTTGCTTTTTCCAAGAAGCTTTGTAAATATTGTTCTTTCCTGGTTTCTTGTTGTCTAACTTCAATTGAGGATTGAAGCTAGGTATGTTTAAGCCAAGGATCAGCTTAGAGGGTTTTGAATTGTGAGTTTGTTAAAATAATCTATAGAGGATTTTGGATTGTGAGTTAGGTAAAAAATCTTTGAATAGATTATAGTAAAAATTTCCAAGGAGAGTCTTAGGAAGTGGACGTAGGTGTTGGGCACACCGAACTACAATAAAATTTTTCGTATTTGTGTGTGTTCTTTTGCTACTTGTATTTACCTTTAGCATTATAATTTTAAATTTGCTACAGTGTATACCATTACTCACCATCACTCCACACATTTTATAAAACAACACATACTTAAGTTTAATTTTTGAAAAACCCAATTCATCTCTCCCCTCTTGGGTTGTCTAGCTAGACAACAAAAGTGAAGGGCAAAAAGATGGAAGGTTGCCTATAGTACCACCTAGGACTCTTCTTAAAGTCAACATAAAATTTTCATGGCCACTAAAGTGGTCAAGATCCCATTCACAAAGGTCAATCTCGATCTAGCATAGAGAAAATGGAATCATCCATTAGATCCATAGAACCAAGTAGAAAAAGAAAAGAGAGAAGAGAGTGAAAGGTTAACAAGAGAGAGAGAGGAGAGAGAAGTGATACAAAGAGCCCTTGCTTTTTTCTCAAAATAAGGGATACTCTGTTCTCCCTCTCTTTCTCATACATGACAACAAAAAGGTCCAACCTACAGTAGTGTTTGGCAATGGTAATTGTGACAGCCCCAACCATAGCAATAAGTTATGGCTAATGATGGTCAGCAAATCAAAGAAAGAAACCCAAAATAAGGGAGACCTCGAACATGCCTACTTGGTGGCTCATCGAACCAAATTCAAGTGGTGGTAGTGGCCCTCAAACCAAGAAGAATAAATGAGGAAGGTTTAGCAACCTTACCTTCACCACTAGTGAGCTCTCATTCTCGAAATCATAATGAACTCCTTTGATAAAGAGAATTGAAATCAGTCTCAATCAAGATATACTAAGCCTAGATTCTAGGGGAAGGTTTGAAGGACTCTTTTATTAGAAAAACCATGGTTTATAGAAAGAAATTGGCAATTAATAAGTCAATTTCCCATCGAGCTCTAAGAAGAAGGTTGACTCCAACTAGGAGCCGTCTTCTTCCTCTCTATTAATTCGCGTGCGAACCGCATGAGTCACCTCCCATTGCACCTGGAAAACCCAAAACAAAATTGGGCTGGTCTTCAGACCAAGCCTAGTTCATCTGATAGACTGGGTCTTAGGCTAGGCCTTACATTCATTATCCCAAGACAAGCAATGGACTGATGGAGACTAAGATTATATAATAGACCACAAAATTTATATATTATGTGAAAGTATAATATTAGGCGCATATTTAGTTGGAAGGAGTTCTATTTCCATTCTAATTCTAAGGAAAATGGAAATGCCCTAACTTTCCAAAATCCAATTCATGCTCTCCCTTAGTATTTAAATTTTATTTTGATTCTGATTTCAATTTTGGTCATGAACCAAATATGTTAAGGGATGTAACCATTTTGATTCCAATTCCAATCCATTCCTATTCTGGTCATGAACTAAACAAAAGTTTAAAAAAATGGAATGTCAATATTTTCAATTGTATTTAGTTTTATGGCTAAATTGGAATTTGAATTGGAACAAGATTTGAATACCAGAGAAGAATTTAGATTAGATTTTGAGGTGTAAGGCATTCCCATTTCCTCTTAAAATCAAAGAGTAAATCCTCCTTGAAATTGAAAAGGGAATGGAACTTTTCCTAACCAACTAGAGGGAATGGGAGCCACTCATTCCCATTCCTATTCAAGAATCCAACTCCCCTCATTCTAGAATAGGAAACTTTCATTCCAACCATTGGATTGGCAAAAGCCGCATATATCACTACAACAACGCGGGAACTTGCCAACTTTTAACCTCTAATGCTAGGAGGTAGCATCGACAAGTTTTGAATAGTGCCAGAATTTTTTGATGCTTTTAAAAAGCATCAAGATTTAATCATGTTTATAAGTGCTCGTGGGTGGACAATACTTAAAAGCATTGGCAGATGCCAAACTCCCCCCATTTCCTCTACCTCCCTGGATCCCGAAATCAAAAAATCCCAAGCTCCGCCTCTGCCTCCCTCGATCCCTAAATCTGAAAATCTTGGCTTCTCTCCTTCCCTCAAGATCTATGACTAGGATCTTTCATTAGCATCATCTTCCTCCACCATATCCATACCGAGATCCTTTGCATCTTAATCCCCCAAGATCTGTTGCTTGCAAAGCCCTTCATCGGCATCATCTTCCTCGGCATCTTGATCCCCCAAGCTCCACCTAGATTTTTCAAGTGTTGATATCCTCTTTCCTCTGCAAGCTGATCTCAAAACATGGTGATGCACACCAAGATCTAGAGCACCAACTCCGAAGGTAATGGTTTAGGGTTTATAGATTTAAAATGAAGCTCCCATCAAAGTTCCTTTTGAAATGAAGCTCTGCTTCTTAAATCTTTACTAATGATTGCTGGGGATCACCAAAAATAGATTCCTTAGTAGCTAATAGATAATCATTCTCTTTAATTAGCTAAGCGAGGGGGTTTCTTTATGGACTTTAAATTGGTTTTCTCCAATTTTATTGGTTAAATATTGATTTCTTTCCCTTTTTAACCAATACCAAGTTTCACAACTCGCTTTTATTAACCAATCAAGTTGCTATTTGGAAATTCCAATGCAAGGGAGTTGGCTTATTGTGTTATTGTGAAAGATGGTGTTTATCGTGATCATTGTGAATGAACCATCATAAGTTTACATGAAGAAATATAATTCAACTCTTGAAAAAATAATATGCTGTTGGCTCCTGTCTTGATTTTGATGAATAATAAAATACTTAAGTATATTTAAGTACTAACTGTGTGTTAAAAGTGTGTTTACCATAACAGGGTACTCATCAAAGCTATTTTGTGTTAAAAGTTCAAAGCTTGTTATCTGTTTGAAGAAGCCAGTTAAATTGATAGAATTTCAAGCTAAATAAACCTTGATACATAAGAACAACCTTGAAGAACTCAAATCTTGAAGTCGAGAAAGTTTTAGCAGAGTTTCAACAGAGTTTCAGGAAAGTTTTAGCGAAGTGTTAACTCATGGAAGTGAAGTGTCGACTCACAGAAGCTTAAGCTGATACGCAAAAGATGTTTAGATGGCATGCATGAAGTATCGACTCATAAAGCTCAAGTATCGACTCATGTGTCAACTCAAGTGTCGACTAAAGGCCTGAGACCAAAAATAAGACAGAACATATTGAATTCAAGTCTTTCCTCAAGTGTCGACTCATGAAGATGAAATGTGGACTAAAGTATCGATCACCAGAAGAAATGTCGATGCACTAGTGCATTCTAGAGAGCTTCAGAAGATATTTTTTGATCTAGTGTTGACTCATGTGTCGACTCATGACTTGAAGTGTCGACACTTGGAGGTCTGGATGAACAGTAATGACTAGTTTTTTGAAGCACAAAATTGGTCCTTTTCACCCCTAACAGTTATTTTTACCCTCCAACGATAAAAAATGGTCATTTAAGGCTTGAAAAGATATTTAAAGTGGACCAAACTCAAGAGGGAAGAGACTAATGAGGAATTAAAAAGAATTCATTAAGAGTTCATTACTTTTGAGTAAAGTTGAGCCTTCAAGTATTCAAGAGCATTCAAGGAGCATTCAAGTCTAACTCTCAAGCACTCATTAAGGCTTCAACAACTTGAAGATAAGCTTTCTCAACAGCAATCAAAGAGCTTCAAAGAGATATTTGCTTTATTTTTGAAAGCTTATTGTATTCTTATTTTAAACTCAAATTTATTATTGTTCCTAGTTTTAAGTGGTTTAAAACTAGTGTTTGGATTGTTGGTGAGCCTTATTTCAAAAACCAACTTAGGTTGTTGGTGAGCCTTGTGAAAACCAACTAGATTTTTGGTTATACCAAAAAATCAAGAGATTTTTGGTGAGCCTTGTGAAAACTAAGAGATTTTTGGTTAGCCTTGTGAAAACCAAAGGGTTGTGTTAGTGAGCCCGGAAAACTAATCGACTGTAATCAAGTGAGATTATAGTAAAATTTCCAAGTAAACCTTGGGAAGTAGATGTAGGTGCTTTGATGTGCACCGAACCACTATAAATCTTTGTATTTTTGTGATTGCTTCTCTCTTCTTGCATTTGATTATTGTTTCCGCTGCATTTTAATTATCAAGCACACAAACACTTGAAATCACTGGCACCTTCATTATTTTAAATTGGCACATACTTGCAACAAGTCTTAAAATCCAATTCACCCCGCCTCTTGGGTTGCTTCACTAGGCAACACATACAGTATGTTCATCAGCTGAAGTGCTGGTTTAATGTCATAATTATCTTGGAATATCATTATATTACTCTTTGTTCTAGTGTAAAGTAGCTTTGTTAGCTATTTTTTATAAACTAGTAGATTTTTATGGATATATAAGTCAAGAGTAAAGGATATACTACTAGAACATACCATGAGTTTTGATGTGACCTAAGAGTTACATAGTAATTCATACATATATAATCATGTTGAGCAAGCCTTATCAGTGTAGGTTCAACACAAAACCCCAAACTCCATATGAATAATTATTATAGAGTACTTTGAAAGGTAATTAAGTTGTCTACTCATTTCAGTGGCTGCCCTTTGAAATGGATAAACTTTGATAGCCTTTAGTTATGACTAATGACTATATTTATGGATAACCTAGTAGCAAAGGTTACCATCCTAACAAGAAAGGGATCTTTAACATAGTTACAAGGCAACCTAATAAGATCCTTTCCAAATTAGAATGGTACTAATAAATATCTTGGTGGTAACAACTTGTGCATTAAATTATGGGACAAGACCACCTATGCAGGTAGATTGCTTTTATCATTTTGCTAAAATGATTCCATGGTGTTAGCAATTTGCATAAAGATTTTCCAACTAAGTTTCTCTTTGTATTTCCTGTTCAAGGAGCTTGTACCTACTTTTTATCTCCTTGTCAAAGGGCTAAGGAATCTTTGTTTTGAATTCTATTTTATACCTATTTTAAATTTGGGCATCGATTTTTAATATTACTTGTATCAATAGGTATAACTTTTTTTTTCTATCAGAATATGATTATAGAAGGACATGCACATACCTTTGTAGCTCTTTCAATCCTAGATCCTATTGGGGATGTCTAACACCTAGGATTGCATGGGATATGAGGTATGCAGCAAATGAAGATTGTTTGACCTACCTATTCAAAGTAGAGAAATCAATAAGGAAAAATTGTTTCATACATATCCATGGTGGCAAATCATATAAAATCAAAATAACTGGCCAAGTGCTATAAATAGAACTTAGTGTCTAAATAGATTGCAGCCATCAATGGCTAAACATAACCTAACACTACGAATATCTGAGGCAAAATCAAGATGCATATCATCAAACTCTTTCCAAACTCTTTCCAAGTTAAACTATTGCTAGGTATCTTAACATTCCATCTTTTGTACTACCATCATGCCATCTCATTAATGATGCTATATTTGATAATGCATAGATCTTTTTCAATCTAGGTATTTAAGGAAATTAATGCAAAACTATAGCCATTTTTTTCTTACCTTGTGTAACAACCATTGTTTAATATATCATTTTCATCTTCTTTATACATTATCTATCATGAAGATCCACATATACTGCATGATTCTTGATTAATATTTTTATCTCCGTATAACAAATAATCATTTGAACAATTATAAATCTTCCTATATCCAAGATACAATTTCTTTACTAATTTTTTGGCTTTATAAGAAGATATTGGAAAAGTAGTGCCCTCAAGAAATGTGTCCTTTAATAACTAAAGCAGCATGGTAAAACTCTTGATAGACCATCCATTCAAATTTTAAATAAAATAGATGTATAAGCAAAAAGATTTTTTAAAAGGTTTTACAACCCAGATATAGTTCTTGATCATAACTTTTCAACAAATTGCAATATCAATGTTCTATCTCATCATTTGATGAATGCCAAGACCTCTCAATGTGCATAGGATATATAAATGTAAATTAGTTAGGCATCAAAACTGTTTCTTACCCTCAACTAAAATCTCCTAAATTTCAGCACCACATCCTAGAGCATCTCTAAGCATATGCCTCATATCATCTTCTCCCATAGGATTCCTTTGTAGATTATTAGTTCCAATATTAGATGTATTTCTACATAGGGGTTGATTATATAAAGATGGAAACATGAACTCACCATGAAATATACATTCAATATATCCTTTTAGAAAATCATTCCATACTAAATATTCTTCAACAGTTTGTGGATTGAGAGAATAATTATGTAACAACCTAGCCCAAACTGAAAATTGGCTCACCACAAATTTTAACGCTTATCAAAAACAATAACTTGAGGAAGAAGAATCCTGATGGGAATTTTCTCCTTCTCCAAAATAGAATACAAATTATGTCGGAAACCCTATATGATAGGACCTCCTCTCTTCCACTACCCCCACTACTAGAGAAGCCCCTTCCTCCAGCCATTTTCCTTCCTTATTTTCTCTTTTCTTGGTTCAAATAGACCTTATCATGCCTGCCAGATTCACAGCCAAAGACTCATAGGAAAAACTAGGTAGATCATTCAAACACCTATTCCTAACTCCCTTTAGTCCTTTATGCTTGGATTTTAGCCTTTTTTATAAGGAATTTTGAAAAAAGAATTGAACCAAATCCCATAATTTTTTTGGTACATCTTCTCCTTGTTCCTAGCACCGCCCATCACCATCGATCACTAGATTAAGGACCACTGGCCATGCTACCATGAAACATAGCCCCAACCACCATCTCTTGGCAAGATTTCCCACTATAAGAAAAAGGATTATTAGCAATAGCTAATTACCGGCACTAATAGCAAGTTTACCATCATAATACTATTAGCGACAGCTCACCATCACTACTAGGCTATCACATGAATCCATGTCACAACTAACCCTTATTAGAGATGGCAAACAACACCATTTCTAATAAGGGTTATTAGAGATGGCTAATAATATTTTTATTTATTTAAAAAATAAAAAAATTATTAGCAACCAAAAAAATCATTGCTAAAAGTAGCTATCGATAATAAATATTTAATGATGGTGGCAACCATCACCAAAGCCATTGCTAACATTTTTTTATTTTTTTAAAAAATAATTGAATAAAAATTATTTGTGATAAAATATATCATCATGAAGAAAATAGTCATCGATTAAAGATCTTTAGTAATGGCAACTTCCATCACCATAGCCATCGCTAGTAGCCTTTTTTAGAATTTTTAAAAAATTAATAATTCTTTTTATAAAAAATCTATTTTAATTCTAATAGTAAATAATTAGATATTAAACCATATTAAAAGTAAATTATAATTAATAATTATAATTATAAAAAAAAAATTTAATTTTTTTATATTAAAAAATATAAAATTTATAATTTACAATTTTACATTACTTTACAAGTAAAAAAATAAATATATAATATCAAAATAAAAAAATCATGTGAGATCCTATGAATCATCATTGTCCTCATCCTCCTCCTACTAGATGTCCTCTCCAGGTGAAAAAGAGCTGGATGTCTCAGCATTCTATAACGAAAAAAATAAAACATCATTAATAATTTTAAGCATAAAAAGTTAAATAAGTAAAGAATTTATTAATAGATTTACTTGCTATGATGGCTATGATAATGAGACCACCTGATCATGCAAATGTAGATCCCAAAAAGCTTGATGGATATATCACAAATGGCATTTCGGAAGCTCTAAGGTCATGGATAAGAACACGGCTCATAATATACATCACTCCACATTTGGGTTGTTGGGACCTGAGATGAGAACATCAAAGAGTATGGAGCAACTGGAGGGTCAAAGTTGTGATCGAATCTTATGACCAGATCCTACTCACCCCTCCTATGGCTATAAGCCATTCCTTGAGATCAAGTAGGGGCTTAGAGGATGGACCCTCACCATGCCGTGCTACGACGTATTCCATGTAATCCATCTATATAATTTATAAATTGATTAATCAAATTAATACTTATTAGTATATATAAAAATTAATACTTGAAGTTTTAAGTTCTTATCGCAATACGTCGAGATCTCTCATCTAAATAATTACCAGTCCTTCTAGACTGGTGTGTGGCCTTCCATAACTATAGCTGCACTAATAGATGACCTAGCTACCATATTTATAATAAATAAAAATAAAAATAAATAAATTAAATATATATCATCAATTTAATATGAAATTAAGATAAATAAGCATAGAACTTTTATCAATCTATTAGCCACCACATGCATGCCTATGAGCTGCTAGTATGCTTGATCAGATCCTGTCAGGTGGTATGATAATGCCATGCCCTCTTGATGCGGCGGAACTAATATGCATGCAATTTTTTATATTTTACATGTTGAGTTAGGTGATTAATTCCCAAATTTCATATCAAAATTATTTGTAGGGAATTTTGTATGAATTTTTGAAGATCAGCATGCAGATTAGGACCTAGAAAAGTAGAAAAGAAGGACCGCCGGGGCTGAGAAGCCTCGGTTAGGGCAAGTTCTCCTACAATAAAACTACTGGAGGTAGAGGGGTGTACCTGACAATGTCTGTGAAGATCGCAGCGAAGGGGTCTCTCGTTCCTCGATGGATGCGGCCTGGAAAACCGAGCCAAAGACCCGCGGATACCGGCTTTCTGCTCGGTGATCTGATTGAGGCTTGGCTGGAGTCGTTGGATTCGTAGGAACTCAGGGACCTGCAAACGACCTGTCACGGGTTAGAAAGCTCACAAAGGAACAAGAAAACAAAGTAAAAACAGCAAGGAAAGGCTTCTTTTGGAGTGGGCATCCAGGGATCTGGAGGGTTTGTTGGCAGCAGGAAGATGATTGCAAACACCGGGAAGAAGAACTCTCACAAACCCCTTTATGCACACAGCAGGGTATCACACCACTCAATAGAAGAACTCAAGGTTTTCATTCATCAAAAATTCTCCTCATACAAGAGGCTAGGGTCCCTTAAATAGACCTTAACCTTGGGCTCAAGTAAGGGTACATAAGTCTTTACATAAGAATCCTTTCCCTCTCAAACCCTAGCTAGAAAAAAGGAAATATTAGGTAGAAAAATCCCTAAAAATTCTCTTGACTTGGTCAACACTCCAAGGACGCCTAGGGGGGCGTGTTGGGCTTCTAGGAGCAGCAAGGGGCTGGCCCAAAGGGCCCGGGTGCATGGGTTTGGGCCTCTGGAAGCTGGGGTGGCCTGGTAGCCAGGTAGCAGGAATATTCCCTGGTATCTTGCTTCTTAGGGGCTTGGGCTTGGCACCTGGGCTTGATTTCTTTGGGCTAGGATGTAGATGGACCTCTAAAATCATGGATGCCTTGGTATATGAATATATTTTGGCATCTGGAAGGGAATCTGGGCATCTGGAGGGCATCTGCAAGAAATCAGGGTTTTCTGAATTTTCCTCTTGGGGTCTTCAAATCTTCAAGCTGGGTTGGACTTGTGCTATACTTCCATGTCTTCAATATAGTTGGACTTGGTCTTCACTTGTATGATATAGTCTTGAGTCTTCAGTATGCTTGGACAGGACTCAAAAAAATAAAATTAGCTCAACAGGAGCTGACTAGCATTGGACTGAACTAGCTCAACATGAGCTGACTAGTACAGAACTGAAATAACAACTAAAAATACTCAAATAACAACTAAAATGAACTCAGATGAGCTAAGCCCTATTACAGATGGACTCATAAATTATTGATCAATTTACAGAGGGTTGAAAAAGCCTCTATCTTATTCTGGTGCCTCAGGTGTCCCCACCAATTCTCCCGGGTGGGAGGAACTCGACCCTGTCGAGTGAAGGTTAGACTGGCTCACATATCTCTCGAGAAGGTCAGGGTGAGGAGTTGCAAGTCCTCTCGAGAAATCCATGAATCGTCCGACTCTGGCCAGCCTTGCCATCGGACCAGGAAGCATTGATAGTCATGGCCCTGGGTCGTGATGGCTTGATTGTCCAGGATACGCTCGATCCGTTCTCCTCTCTCAGGCCAAATTTGTTTGTGGACACTCTAGGTTAGGGTCACTCACAATGAAAAGGAATAGGTCCAAAGGCCTCACTAGGTAGCGCTGCCGGTTCCCTATACTCAACCAGGTCTGTAATATTGAAGGTAGAACTAATGCCCAAATCCGAAGGCAAGTCTAACACCTAGGCATTTGATCCAACCTTCTCTATCACTTTAAAAGGTCCGGCTCTGCGAGCATGAAGCTTCTTTTAGGCCTAAGCCCAACCAAGATAAAATCCACTACATCAAATTTTTTTTTTGATCCATCTTCGGGAATTAGCCAGTTGTTTTAACATTAGTGCGGGTGGTGAACATGCTAGGCACATGCAGACTCCTAACAAGATGATGCAAAGGACTCAAACCTATACCTAGCATACTCGACTATGCATTCCTATCGAAGGAAATTTTATTGAACTCTTTGGATCTAAACCTAATAGATTATAGGTTCTCTAGGTTTGATCCTAGCTTGACATGCACATGAAAATTTACAATGAACTCCTAGCAAATTCCAAAGAGTATGCCAGAAGTAAGATGCAAACCTAACATGCGCGATGAATGCATGCAGTATGCTAATCTCAGCTAAATGCAATCTAATGATCCTAGAAATGCTGGAGGTGTCAGGAAAGGCAGAAAATAGGAAGTGGTTCAGAAGTAGTTTGGTAGGGTAGGGAAAAAGGTTCAAGGTTAGTTGGATAAAGTTCAATAAAAGAAGGCATGTCAGGGACTAATCCTAGACTAATGAGGCTAATCTTATGAGATTGTGGAATATCTATGGGCATGAAAAGGTCCATGCTATGGAAGGATGGGTCAACAATTTCTGGGAAGAGATCTTCAATAGGAATGGCAGGAAGGGATTCATCCTGAGGGCAATGGGTTAAGTAAGCCAAATCCTGAATAAAGTCTTCTTGTTCATGCAATTTAGGAATAGGCTCTACAATTAGATCCTTTTCAAGAGTTTCCTCAGGTAAAATCCTAGTATCATAGTTCTCTTCCTCTAATTGTTCTTCCACTATAGCTTTAGGTTGGATGTGGTCAAGGTCAACTAGCTCTAGGGTAGTTTCTACCTGGGTATCTACTGGGTCAGCTAATTCTAGGTACTAAAGGTGTCTCCTCTTCTCCTTCATACTCATCCACTAGGCTAGCATCAGCTTCATACACTTCCGCGTTAATGTAAGCCTTGTCAATCTCAGAAATGATTGGAGAAGGTCGGCTAGCAGGAAGTGGTTAGGTTCTGGTCTCTGATTATGGGTACTACTCCTAGTAGGTTCAGGTTGTATAAGGGGTAGTGGCTCACTTCTGGGTTCATATTTAGGGATACTAATCCTATGGGGTTCAGGTTGACTAGAAGAAGCATGACTAGTACTAGGTTGATACTTAGGGGTTATGGGTTCTCTAGGCTCATAGGACAAGGGTGCAGATCTATGGGTCATGGGATTATAGGATCTGGGGTCATATGATTTTGGGTAAGCTTTATGATCAGGTTCTAAGGATGGATCAAGGTATGGGGTCCTCCTAAGGTTGGGCTCTCTATATGGGTCAGGATATTAGGTCCTCCTAGGATTGGACTCCCTATATGGGTCAGAATACTGGGTTCTCCTAGGGTTGGACTCCCTATATAGGTCAGAATATTGGGTCCTCCTAGGGTTGGACTCCCTATATGGGTCAGAATATTGGGTGTTGGGTCTACTAGGCTCATAGGGTGTGGGTGCATAGGATCTATGATCATGGGATCTAGAGTCATAGGATCTGGAGTCATAAGATCTATAGGTTGTAGGTATACTAGGCTTGTAGGGAGAGGGTAAATAGGATCTATCTTCCTGGTCTATAAAATCCTGATTGAGTCTTCTAGGACTAACCTTAGGGATTGGGTCATGACGATAGGTTCTCCTAGGTTCAGCCTCAAGGTATGGATCAGGGTTTGGGGTCCTCCTAGGTTGAGGATTGTAGTACGGGTCAGGATAAGGGGCTCTCCTAGGTTCGACCTCATGGTATAGATCAGGGTTTGGGGTCCTCCTAGGTTGAGGGGAGTCAGGATCTGGCTCAGACTGTGACCCATGGGTTTTTCTTGGGGTCCCTACCCGGACTTTTAACTGATCAAACCTATTGGCACGATGGTCAATTCTATCATTGGTTTGAATACGAGACTGAGTTAACTGGGTCATCTGGATAGTTATCTAGGCAATTTGATCAGCTAGGGCTTTTATTTGGGCTTGTAAATTTTCCATGGGTTCAGACATTTATGAGGAGGTGGGTGATATGAAACTCCTGATCTAGTGCTCATGCAAGACTCGATCAGACCGACTATAGCTGACTAGACCTAAAGTCCAAACTAGATGCTCAATCAGGGTGGCAAACTAGCCTATAGTAACCCTGTACTCAGCCAGGCAGGTGTAAGGGGAGTGTTAGGTCCCTGATTGCCAATCCTAGACACCAATCAGAGATTGGCCAGGTAGGCGGACCAGCACACAAGCCCTTCGGGATTGAATCCCTAAACCACCGTTCTAGACACTAAGCACAAGGCACACACAGGTTAACTTGACACAGTGATCTAACACTAGCCCGGACCCGACCAGTTGGTGTCCCTAGCCCACTAGGGCAAATTAAGTCTAATTAATTTTAGGTTAAGGCTTGGGACTGAATGCAAGGGATGTGGTTTGGGCTAAGGAGAGGTGATCAAATCCTCCCCCCATCTGATATAGCAAGAGTGCCCTTAAAAGTAAATTATGCAATGATGGCAGGCAGATGAGGATGCAAATTAGGGTTTAGGTATTTTTTTTTTTGGTATTTTTGGAAATATGTATTTTTTTTTTTTTGGTATTTTTTTAAATAGAAGAAAACTTGCAAATCATGGCCTAATATACTGGAAATATACTAAAATTAAGAAATATGCAAAAACTCCTAAACAAAACCCTAAAACTTCCAAACTTGTCTTGCTAAAAAAAATAGAGCCGAAAATTGCAGGCCCTATTTCGGCTCGAAGAAAATTCACAGGCCATAATAAAATATGAAAAATTTTTTAAAATTACTGTGAATTATGATAAATCCAGGAAAATAAATTTCAGATTTTTTGAGTTTTTAACAGGGAGAAATAATTAAAATAATAGAGTATATACGGACTGAAAATTGTAGAAAACAAGCCCTAATATAAGCTCTGATACCAAATGATACGGAACTAATATGCATGCAATTTTTTTTATATGTTTTGCATGTTGAGTTAGGTGATTAATTCCCAAATTTCAGATCAAAATTATTTGTAGGGAATTTTGTATGAATTTTTGAAGATCAGCATGCAGATTAGGACCTAGAAAAGTAGAAAAGAAGGACCGCCGGGGCTGAGAAGCCTCGGTTAGGGCAAGTTCTCCTACAATAAAACTACTGGAGGTAGAGGGTGTACCTGACAACGTCTGTGAAGATTGCAGCGAAGGGGTCTCTCGTTCCTCGATGGATGCGGCCTGGAAAACCGAGCCAAAGACCCGCAGATACCCGGCTTTCTGCTCGATGATCCGATTGAGGCTTGGCTGGAGTCGTTGGATTCGTAGGAACTCAGGGACCTGCAAACGACCTGTCACGGGTTAGAAAGCTCACAAAGGAACAAGAAAACAAAGTAAAAACAGCAAGGGAAGGCTTCTTTTGTGGGCATCCAGGGATCTGGAGGGTTTGTTGGCAGCAGGAAGATGATTGCAAACACCGGGAAGAAGAACTCTCACAAACCCCTTATGCACACAGCAGGGTATCACACCACTCAATAGAAGAACTCAAGGTTTCATTCATCAAAAATTCTCCTCATACAAGAGGCTAGGGTCCCTTAAATAGACCCTTAACCTTGGGCTCCAAGTAAGGGTACATAAGTCTTTACATAAGAATCCTTTTCCCTCTCAAACCCTAGCTAGAAAATAAGGAAATATTAGGTAGAAAAATCCCTAAAAATTCTCTTGACTTGGTCAACACTCCAAGGACGCCTAGGGGGGCGTGTTGGGCTTCTAGGAGCAGCAAGGGGCTGGCCCAAAGGGGCCCGGGTGCATGGGTTTGGGCCTCTGGAAGCTGGGGTGGCCTGGTAGCCAGGTAGCAGGAATATTCCCTGGTATCTTGCTTCTTAGGGGCTTGGGCTTGGCACCTGGGCTTGATTTCTTTGGGCTAGGATGTAGATGGACCTCTAAAATCATGGATGCCTGGTATATGAATATATTTTGGCATCTGGAAGGGAATCTGGGCATCTGGAGGGCATCTGCAAGAAATCAGGGTTTTCTGAATTTTCCTTTTGGGGTCTTCAAATCTTCAAGCTGGGTTGGACTTGTGCTATACTTCCATGTCTTCAATATAGTTGGACTTGGTATTCACTTGTATGATATAGTATTGAGTCTTCAGTATGCTTGGACAGGACTCAAAAAAATAAAATTAGCTCAACAGGAGCTGACTAGCATTGGACTGAACTAGCTCAACATGAGCTGACTAGTACAGAACTGAAATAACAACTAAAAATACTCAAATAACAACTAAAATGGACTCAGATGAGCTAAGCCCTTATTACAGATGGACTCATAAATTATTGATCAATTTACAGAGGGTTGAAAAAGCCTCTATCTTATTCTGGTGCCTCAGGTGTCCCCACCAATTCTCCCGGGGTGGGAGGAACTCGACCTGTCGAGTGAAGGTTAGACTGGCTCACATATCTCTCGAGAAGGTCAGGGTTGAGGAGTTGCAAGTCCTCTCGAGAAATCCATGAATCGTCCGACTCTGGCCAGCCTTGCCATCGGACCAGGAAGCATTAATAGTCATGGCCCTGGGTCGTGATGGCTTGATTGTCCAGGATACGCTCGATCCGTTCTCCTCTCTCAGGCCAAATTTGTTTGTGGACACTCTAGGTTAGGGTCACTCACAATGAAAAGGAATAGGTCCAAAGGCCTCACTAGGTAGCGCTGCCGGTTCCCTATACTCAACCAGGTCTGTAATATTGAAGGTAGAACTAATGCCCAAATCCGAAGGCAAGTCTAACACCTAGGCATTTGATCCAACCTTCTCTATCACTTTAAAAGGTCCGGCTCTGCGAGCATGAAGCTTCTTTTAGGCCTAAGCCCAACCAAGATAAAATCCACTACATCAAATTTTTTTTTTGATCCATCTTCGGGAATTAGCCAGTTGTTTTAACATTAGTGCGGGTGGTGAACATGCTAGGCACATGCAGACTCCTAACAAGATGATGCAAAGGACTCAAACCTATACCTAGCATACTCGACTATGCATTCCTATCGAAGGAAATTTTATTGAACTCTTTGGATCTAAACCTAATAGATTATAGGTTCTCTAGGTTTGATCCTAGCTTGACATGCACATGAAAATTTACAATGAACTCCTAGCAAATTCCAAAGAGTATGCCAGAAGTAAGATGCAAACCTAACATGCGCGATGAATGCATGCAATATGCTAATCTCAGCTAAATGCAATCTAATGATCCTAGAAATGCTGGAGGTGTCAGGAAAGGGCAGAAAATAGGAAGTGGGTTCAGAAGTAGTTTGGTAGGGTAGGGAAAAAGGTTCAAGGTTAGTTGGATAAAGTTCAATAAAAGAAGGCATGTCAGGGACTAATCCTAGACTAATGAGGCTAATCTTATGAGATTGTGGAATATCTATGGGCATGAAAAGGTCCATGCTATGGAAGGATGGGTCAACAATTTCTGGGAAGAGATCTTCAATAGGAATGGCAGGAAGGGATTCATCCTGAGGGCAATGGGTTAAGTAAGCCAAATCCTGAATAAAGTCTTCTTGTTCATGCAATTAGGAATAGGCTCTACAATTAGATCCTTTTCAAGAGTTTCCTCAGGTAAAATCCTAGTATCATAGTTCTCTCCTCTAATTGTTCTTCCACTATAGCTTTAGGTTGGATGTGGTCAAGGTCAACTAGCTCTAGGGTAGTTCTACCTGGGTATCTAGGATTAAATTTTAAATAATTAATATGAGAATGTAGCACTTATGCGCAACTCTGAATGTGGAGGAGCTCTCTATCCTCCTATTGAGTTAAAGATGCTGCAAGTCAGGTAGGTCCTCAACCATAGCACCGAGTTGAGATGAGTCGGTCACGGCTACCTATGATTGTGGGGTCATTGGTGACCCCATATCCTTCGAACCTGATTAAAGAACATCTAATATAGAATATTATATTAAATAATAAAGTATAAATAATAAAAAAATAATATTTAAAATTTTGAGTTTATGACATAGTGTGAGTGGCAAAAACCATGCAACCTACTAGCATGATCGCTCTCTCCTTGAGAGATCCCTCTAGAGCTATCTGGTGGGGACACCTGAGGCACCAGAATAAGACAGAGGCTTTTTCAACCCTCTATAAATTGATCAATAATTTATGAGTCCATCTGTAATAAGGGCTTAGCTCATCTGAGTCCATTTTAGTTGTTATTTTAGTATTTTTAGTTGTTATTTCAGTTCTGTACTTGTCAGCTCATGTTGAGCTAGTTCAGTCCAATGCTAGTCAGCTCATGTTGAGCTAATTTTATTTTTTTGAGTCCTATCCAAGCATACTGAAGACTCAAGACTATATCATACAAGTGAAGACCAAGTCCAACTAGATTGAAGACATGGAAGTATAGCACAAGTCCAACCCAGCTTGAAGATTTGAAAACCCCAGGAGGAAAATTCAGAAAACCCTGTTTCTTGCAGATGCCCTCCAGATACCCAGATTCCCTTCCAGATGCCAAAGTATATTCATAGATAAGGGCATCCATGATTCCAGAGGTCCATCTGAATCCTAGCCCAAAGAAATCAAGCCCAGGTGCCAAGCCCAAGCCCTACGAAGCAAGATACCAGGGAATATTCATGCTACCTGGCTACCAGGCCACCCCAGCTTCCAGAGGCCCAAACCCATGCACCCGAGCCCCTTTGGGCCGGCCTTTTGCTGCTCCTAGAAGCCCAACACGCCCCCATAGGCATCCTTGGAGTCTTGACCAGTCAAGAAAATTTTTAGGGATTTTTCTACCTAATATTTCCTTATTTTCTAGCTAGGGTTTGAGAGGGAAAAGGATTCTTATGTAAAGACTTATGTACCCTTACTTGGAGCCCAAGGTTAAGGGTCTATTTAAGGGACCCTAGCCTCTTGTATGAGGGGAATTTTTGATGAATGAAAACCTTGGTTCTTCTATTGAGTGGGTGTGATACCCTGCTGTGTGCATAAAGGGGTTTGTGAGAGTTCTCTTCCCGGTGTTTGCAATCATCTTCCTGCTGCCAACAAACCCTCCAGATCCCTGGACGCCCACTCCAAAAGAAGCCTTCCCTTGCTGTTTTTACTTTGTTTTCTTGTTCCTTTGTGAGCTTTCTAACCCCTGACAGGTCGTTTGCAGGTCCCTGAGTTCCTACGAATCCAACGACTCCAGCCAAGCCTTAATCGGATCACCGAGCAGAAAGCCGGGTATCCGCGGGTCTTTGGCTCGGTTTCCAGGCCGCATCCGTCGAGGAACGAGAGACCCCTTCGCTGCGATCTTCACAGATGTTGTCAGGTACACCCCTCTACCTCCAGTAGTTTTATTGTAGGAGAACTTGCCCTAACCGAGGCTTCTCAGCCCCGGCGGTCCTTCTTTGCTACTTTTCTAGGTCCTAATCTGCATGCTGATCTTCAAAAATTAATACAAAATTCCCTACAAATAATTTTGATCTAAAATTTGGGAATTAATCACCTAACTCAACATGTAAAACATACAAAAAAAAATTGCATGCATATTAGCCCCATCACTATCTCCTCGACTAGCACTTCTCTAGCCTTTGGAAGATATGATGTATAATTTCTGAAAATAAAAATAAATAGATTCATTAAATTAATTATAAATTATGGATGGCAATGCAAAATTTAAAAATGATGAAAGACAAGTATTTAAAATGATTGAAGTATTTAAAGATAGAAAATTTTGTGAACTTCTCGTACTCCAAGTTCTAGAAGGAGAAATCTAAGAAAAAAATGAGATCCTCAATGGAGAAGTGCTCGAGATTATAAGAGAAAACCTCAAAGCCATTGATCTCTTTTGGTGGCCATCTAGAGAGGAAGCCCTAAAATCATTTTTCTAGTTCATGCCCATCTAATTGCCCTGAGACATGGGGGTGGTGCCACTGACTATCATAGTGACGCCACTGGGACCTCATCACCAAAGGTCAGTTTCTATTGAAAAATTAAAAGCTACATATACTAAATTGGTCAACCAAAAGGTATCTTCAATTGTACTTAAGGTGCTATAGTCTTTTCCAACTCCATTATTTGGCCAATAATAGTAAAAGTGATGGCTATCACACCGGCTATTCCCGATACCTCCCACTCTTAGATGAGTATCTATCATCATGCCTTGGCACCAAAATAGCTTAGAATTGAGTAGCAACTAGCTTGTTATTGACATCATTCACAATCAAAATTTTAACTCTCATCTTTTTTACATCATTTTTATCATGGACTAGTCTAATATCACCAAGTATATTCTCTGATTATTGATTAATTCATGTTTTAATGCATATGAACTATTTACCTTGTATTAAAAAATATGTTCTATAGCCAATTATCTAGGTTGTAGAAGGTTGAGCTCTTTATACTTTGTACATGAATTATTAATGAAATAAAAGTTATTTTTTGTAGTTCATCTCTTTTTGCATCTTCCTTTGGACTCTTTTAAGATGAAGTCCTTAGAACTATTTCAATTCAATAAAGGAAGAATTAATCGAGTAGTTTTGAATATGTTTGCGATCAAATAATATGTTGTTACCTAGGATGATGATGTTTATTGAGCATAGGTCATTGTATGCTATATGAGTTAGTTGTCCTTATAACCAAGGAGTGTAGAGATATTGGTATGACATGTGTTACGGCCGTAACGATGACGTGGCCGGGCTCAGATACCGTCAGATATGATCGAGCCACGTGGAGATTTCTCGGCCGAGTCAGCGCCACATTGCCGAGGTCGAGCTCGGCAAGGCTACTTCACCAGACGACTTCACAAGACGAAACCGCTCTAGCCGAAGTCGAGCTCGGTTCGGGGCTCCTCCTGCCACCTCGCCAGGCGTCCACCCAGGAGGGGCCCACTTAGGTCGAGGTCGGCCGATCCTTGCTCCTTCGCCAGGTGGCCCCCGGAGACGGGCCCACCTCGGCCGAAGCCAGGCGACCTCCTGCCACCTCGCCAGGTGTTCACCCGGGAGGGGTCCACCTAGGCCGAGGTCGGCCGATCCTTCGCTCCTTCGCCAGGTGGCCCCCGGAGACGGGCCCACCTCGGTCGAAGCCAGGTGACCTCCTGCCACCTCGCCAGGTGTCCCCCCGGGAGGGGTCCACTAGGCCGAGGTCGATCGATCCTTTGCTCCTTCGCCAGGTGGCCCCCGGAGACGGGTCCACCTCGACCGAAGCCAGGGCGACCTCCTGCCACCTCGCCAGGTGTCACCCGGGAGGGGTCCACCAAGGCCGAGGTCGGCCGATCCTTCGCTCCTTCCAGGTGGCCCCCGGAGATGGGTCCACCTCGGTCGAAGCCAGGCGACCTCCTGCCACCTCGCCAGGTGTCACCCGAGAGGGGTCCACCTCGGTCGAGGTCATGCGCACGTACAGAGAAGGTCCCAAGGAAAGAGGTGCAGGTTTCGAGGTCATCCCTCGAGCCCGTGCGCATCATAGGCGACGCCCCGTACGGATGGCGGCGGCACGCGAAACACCATTTGCATCGGCCCGACAGGTCCGCAGTCGAGAGGCGTGGTTCTGACAAAATAGGGCCCATAGACGGATGGCGCCTACACTTGGGAAGGAGAGCGCTCTCACTGGGCCCGAGGTCTGACCGGCCGCCTTACCGGCGCCACCCCCCTTCTATCTTTGCCCTTTCCCCGCTGGACTCGGCGGACGAGGTCGGAAAACCGCCTGGCCCTCAACACCGAAAGGGGAAAGAGAAAAGGATGGGGAGGGGAGCCTCCAGGAGGAGAAGACAGGCGAACAGCGAGAGGAGGAGATAAAGGAAGGAAGCTGGGGACGACAAGGTAAGCGGATCGGGCTGGGGACAAGGAAGAAACAGTGGCCAAAAGCCTCGCTCTGAGAAGTGAGATCCAAGGTCCCGAGAGGGGATCGCTTGGCGTGAGCTCGGCAAGGAGGCCCGGCCAAATTTCTGGTCCCCATAGCACCTTTCTTACTAGTAAATTTCTGAGTCTGGAACCCCTTCGGGGGCCCGTCTTGGAGAATCTGTTCCTTCTCGTCATCTACTGACTTGACCGTCGGAGCTCCCTCCGCGGGATTCCCGGCCAGGGTCTTCTGACCCTCTCTTGCAGGTCCGCTCCAACCAGGAGGCTCCGGGAGCCAGGCGGTCCGATAGGATCGACGGATCCCGCGGTACGGGGCGTGGCGACGAGAATGGCAACAGATTGGCGCGCCAGGTAGGGGGCAGGACAACACCCCCTAGCGGGAACCGCTTTCTGTAGGTGTCGCGCTCTCTGACAATGGTGGTCACTCGTGGGCGCGAGGCGTCCACCAGCCATGTGGGGGAGGTTCCCTCCCCTCAAGGGGCCCACAGCCCGGAGAGGGAGCTTCCAGCTCCCCCTCCTCTTCCACCACAGCCGACCTCAGCAGACGGGCCCCTTGCGGCCGTCATCCAACAGCTGCAGTCCTTGACCTCGGCGGTACGGCAGCTCCAGCATCAGCAGCGGTCCCTGGCCACGTAGCCGCACCCAGGGACCCCCGCGGCTCGAGCCGCGGGACAGCATGGGAGCCTGCGCTCCATCCAGGGCAGGCCATCCCACCCAAGGGCAGTCTCCAACCCCCGCGGGAGCCACCAGGCTCCCGCAAAAAGAAATTACTCCGGTTCGGCGGATCACGAGAGTCGATCCCCGGTCGATGAAGCCAAAACGGCGCATCGCAGCAAGCGACGTCGAGGCCTGACTTCACGCGAGACCGATCGATGCCCCCTTCACCAGCGGCCTCGGTGGAAGACTCCACCAACGAAGCCATCAGCGCGCCAGGCCGAGAGGCGCCTGGATGAGCATGAGCGCAAGCTAGCGGAGTTCGCCCGCCGATTTGCCGACCTGCAGAACTCGTCGGCGGACCCGGCGGGCTACGACTCCCGTCCCCCCTTCTCTGAAGAAATCCAGGTGGAGCCGATCCCAAAATGGTTCCGCATGCCGCAGGTGGATCCCTACGATGGGACCACCGACCTCTAGACCATCTGGAGAGCTTCAAAGCTCTCATGAGAGTCTAGGGGGGCCACCGACGCCCTTTTGTAAATCGCTTCCCGGCCACCCTCTGGAAGGCCGCTCGAGTCTGGTTCACCCGCCTCGAGCCCGGATCCATTTGCTCCTTCCACCAGCTGGAAGGAAAGTTTGTGGCGCACTTCGATGCTTGTCGAAAGGTGCCGAGAGAGGTGGACAGCCTCTTCTCCATCCTCCAGCAGGACCAGGAGCTGCTCTGGGACTACACCCGGTTCAAGACCGCAGCCCTGGAAATCAACAGCCTGGACGAGCCCATCGCCATGCTGGCTTTGAAGCACGGGCTCAAGATGTCCGCCTGACCTACTCCCTGGACAAGAAGCCGCCCAGGACGTACTCCGAGCTCCTCCTCCGTGCCCACAAGTACATCCGGGCGGAGGAGGCAGACCGCACCCGTCGAGAGTTGGACGGGAAGACTCTAAAGAGGCCGCCCCGAGAGATACCCCGGGAGCTCAGAAGCCCGGGCCATCTGCCGACCCTGGCCCGAATCCAAGGCTGAGGGGCGAGGCCACTCCGGAGCGGAGGTTCACCCCTCTCCTCGCACTCGGACTAAGATCCTCATGAAAATCGAGGGCGAGCACTACCTCCACCGACCTCCTCCTCAGAACCCGAGGGCCATCCGGGATAAATCGAAGTATTGCCAGTTCCATCGCGAGCACGGTCACGACACGGAGGAGTGTCGCAACCTGAAGCGGGAGATCGAGGAGCTGATTAAGAGGGGCTACCTCAGGAAGTTCATCAGGAACGAGGTCCCCCTGGAGGGGCAGCCGCTCGCGACCTTGCCGCCAGTTCCTGCAATCGATAACCGCCCAACGGAGAAGCCCGTGGGCATGATCTCACGCGGGATCGGACGAGCGGCGAAGAGAGCCTGGGAATTCGGAAACCCGGAGAATGTAATCCCTCCCGAGGAGGGGAAGGATAATGATAATGTAAACAACGATGCTGTGGTGGTCGAGATGACCATCGCGAAGCACCCTGTACATCGAATCATGTTGGATAGTGGAAGCTCGGCTGACGTACTTTTTTACGATGCTTTTTCTCGGATGAATTTGTCCCATGGTAAGCTGAGACCGGTACATACCCCCCTGGTAGGTTTTACAGGGGATTCTGTGGGGTCGAAGGGGAGATCACTCTCCCGGTCACCACCGGATCCCCGCCTCGGCAGACGACCATCCTGATGACGTTCACCGTCGTCAGGCTCCCTTCGCTTACAACGCCATTCTCGGGCATCCCGGGCTCAACCAACTGGATGCCGTGATCTCCATGAAAAGGTTATTGGTGCAGTTCCCCATGCCCTCCGGGCTCGGGGAGATGAAGGGGACAACCCAGCCAGTCCCGCTTTGCCTCCAGACGGTCCCGGGCGCCCGGGGCGCAGAGCTCGCCCCGATGCCGTCGACCTCGACCTAAGGGAGAAGGAACCCAGGGGAGGGCCCGTAGAACGCCTGTTGACTTATCCCCTCGGTTCCAACCCACTGAAGACGGTGCAGGGTCGGGGCCCAACTCCCAGATGAGGAACGGACCGCCTGCTGGAGTTCCTCCGCGCGAACGTAGATGTGTTCGCCTGGTCGGCGGCCGACATGCCGGGCATTCCGCCGAGGTCATCACGCATAGGTTGAACGGGACCCAAGCTGCCGCCGGTCCGTCCGCCATAAGAAGAGGAGCTTCGCCATGGAAAGACAGAAGGCCATCAATGAGGAGGTGGAGAAATCCTCACCGCCGGCTTTGTGCGGGAAGTCCGGTATCCCAGCTGGCTAGCGAACGTGGTCATAGTAAGAAAAAGTAGTGGTAAGTGGAGGATCCGTGTGGACTACACCGACCTCAACCGAGCTTGCCCGAAGGACAGCTTCCCTCTTCCAAAGATCGACCAGCTGGTCGACACTACCTCGGGACATCGCCTCCTGTCATTCATGGATGCCTTCTCCGGATACAACCAGATCGAATGAGCCCGGAGGACGAAGAGCATACCGCCTTCATAACGATCGCGGAACTTTTTGCTACAGGATGATGCCGTTCGGCCTCAAGAACGCTGGAGCCACGTACCAGCGTCTGGTCAACAGGATTTTCAAGGACCAGATCGGCCACAACATGCAGGTGTACGTGGTCAACATGCTGGTGATGAGCAAACCCGATTCGGACCACGTAGCTGACTTGGCAGAGACATTCGGCAACCTCTGACATAATCAGATGAAGCTGAACCCGGCGAAGTGCGCCTTCGGTGTCTCCGCCTGGAAGTTCCTAGGATTCATGGTGACCCAAAGAGGAATTGAAGCCAACGACGGAGAAGGTCCAGGCCATCCTGGACATGGAGCAGCCCGCCTCCAAGAAGCAAGTGCAGCAACTCACCGGCCAAGTTACGGCCCTCAGCCACTTTTTCTCCAGGTCGGCAGATCACAGCCGTCCCTTTTTCAAGGTGCTGAGGAAGATGAACGACTTCGCTTGGACCGAGGAATGCCAGAAGGCCTTCGAAGAGCTGAAGAAGATGCTCGCATCGCCACCGTTGCTGTCCAGGCACGAGGAGGGGGAGGAACTCATCCTCTACCTGGCGGTCACCCCGAAAGCCGTCAGCTCGGTCCTAGTTCGGACCGATGACCAAGGAGTCCAGCGGCCGGTGTACTATACCAGCAAACTTCTCCACGATGCGGAGCTCAGGTATTCTCGGCCCGAGAAACTCGTTTCGTGCTAATAGTGTCTGCCCAGCGTCTCAGGCCCTATTTCCAAGCGCATCCCATCGCTGTCCTGACGGATCAATCGCTGAAAGCGGTGCTCAGCCGACCCGATACTTCGGGATGATTGGCAAAGTGGGCACTGAAGCTCAGCGAGTTCGACATCGCGTACAGGCCAAGGTCGGCCATGAAGGCGCAGGTGCTGGCCGACTTCTGGTCGATATGCGCAGGCTTGGGCAAGGAGCCCGAGGAAGGCCCCTCAGGCCAGCGCTGAAGGCGGGCCCCGATGAGCCCGGAGAGGATGCCTGGATCCTCTATGTGGATGGAGCCTCGAACTCCGGCGGGAGCGGAGCTGGACTCATCCTTGCCAACAGCGACGGGGTCGTCGCCGAATGCGCGCTCCGTTCCAATTCGCCGCGACCAATAATCAGGCGAAGTACGAGGCACTTCTTGCCGGGCTGAGGATTTCCCGTGAGCTGGGCGTAACCAACCTCAAAGCTTTCACTGATCCCAGCTCGTGGCGGGACAGGTCTCGGGGAGTATGCCGCGCATGACCCCCAAATGGCGAAATACTTGGAGCTCGTCAAGACGGGCGCGTCCAGATTCTGGCGCTTTAACATCTTCCACATCCCCCGCAGGGAGAACGCCCGTGCGGATACTCTCTCCCGGCTGGCGACCCTGCCGGACTCGATGCTGGGCTGCGCTCATGTGGAGCACCTTGAGATCCCAAGCCTCGAGGCCCCGGTGGAGGTCCATCAGGTCAGCCATGAACCCAGCTAGATGGACAAGTACGCCGAATACATCACCAGTGGCACCCTGCCGGAGGACCGCGAGGCGGCTTGCCTTATCAGAAAGAAAGCGTGCGGTTCGTTCTGATGGATGGGCAATTATACCGAAGATCCTACTCCTACCCTCTCCTCAAGTGTGTAGGACCCGCGGAGGCCAAGCTCGTGCTCCAGGAGATTCACGAAGGCATCTGCGGGAACCACGTGGGGGGCAGAGCATTGGCCTACAAGGCCCTCGTCAGGGTACTTCTGGGAGACGATGAAGGAAGATGCCGCTGACTTCATTAAAAAGTGAGATCGGTGCCAGCGTCACGCCACGGTGCAACGGCAGCCCTCCAACCCAATCTCCCAGCTTTCAGCTCCCTAGCCATTCGCCCAGTGGGGGATGGACCTTCTGGGCCCATTCCCGCCGGCGTCTGGACAGCGGAAGTTCTTGATAGTGGCCATCGACTACTTCACGAAGTGGGTCGAGGCAAACCTTGGCGCGGATCACTGAAGCGAACGTCGCCAAGTTCTTTTGGAAGTCAATCGTTTGCCGCTTCGGCCTCCCGCACACCGTGGTTTCTGACAAGGGCGCCAGTTTGACTGCGGGAGTTCGAAGAGTTCTGCGGCGACCTCGGCATCAGGCATCGCTTCACCTCGGTGGCGCATCCCCAGACCAATGGAGAGGCGAAGTCACAAACAGGACCATTTGCAGGGTCTCCGCATGCGGTGGACCAGGCCAAAGGCAGATGGGCCGAGGAGCTCCCCAGCATCCTCTGGGCATACCACACCACCCCGAGGACAGCTACCGATGAGACTCCGTTCAACCTCGTATTCGGAGCCGAAGCGGTCATCCCGATCAAACTTAGCCTACCCACGCTGCGTGTGGAGCAATATGACGAGACAGAAAACCCCGCCAGGATGATGCTCAACCTTGACCTTCTTGAAGAGATAAGGGACAAGGCCCGAGTTCGGATGGTGGCGTATAGGCAGCGTGTGGCCAGGTATTACAACTCCCGAGTGCGGCCGAAGATTTTTCATCGGAGATCTGGTCCTCCAGCGCGCTGAAGCTTCTCAGCCACGGGAATGCAGCAAGCTCTCACCCAACTGGGAGGGCCCGTACCGGGTAGCGGAAGCCCTCCCCGATGGCGCCTACTACCTAGAAGAATTGGGAGGAGCCAGGTTCCCCCGGACGTGGAATGCCTCGAACCTAAGAGTGTATTATCAATAATGTAAGGTTCCCCACTCCTGCAATAAAGTTTCCTTGCTTCAAACGCTCTCCTCTCACTTTGTAGGGAAACCGACGCATCACCCTGAATCGGCATGCCCGACCATGGCCGACGGCCGAAGGAAGCGGGAGATCCTGGGCTTCGGCCTGGAAGGTGGCGCCGAACCCAGTTCACCCATGCAAGCCCGGAGAACAGCTCGGCAAGCCGCGCAAGGCTTGAGAAAGCTTGCAGCCCCGGGGTTCAGTCCGGAGATCCTGGGCTTCGGCCTGGAAGGTGGTGCCGAACCTAGTTCGCCCACGCAAGCCAAGGAACAGCTCGGCAAGCTGCGCAAGGCTTGAGAAAGCTCGGCCCCGGGGTTCAGTCCGGAGATCCTGGGCTTCGGCCTGGAAGGTGGCACCGAACCCAGTTCGCCCATGCAAGCCCGTAGAACAGTTGGTAAGCGCGCAAGGCTTGAGAAAGCCTGCAGTCCCGGGATTCAGTCCGGAGATCCTGGGCTTCGGCCTGGAAGGTGGCGCCGAACCCAGTTCGCCCACGCAAGCCCGGAGAACAGCTCGGCAAGCCGCGCAAGGCTTGAGAAAGCCTGCTGCCCCGGGGTTCAGTCCGGAGATCCTGGGCTTCAGCCTGGAAGGTGGCGCGAACCTAGTTCGCCCATGCAAGCCCGGAGAACAGCTCGGCAAGCAGCGCAAGGCTTGAGAAAGCCTGCGGCCCCGGAGTTCAGTCCGGAGATCCTGGGCTTCGGCCTGGAAGGTGGGTCAGAACCCAGTTCGCCCACGCAAGCCCGGAGAAAAACCGGCAAGCCGCGAAGGCTTGAGAAAGCCTGCAGCCCTGGGGTTCAGTCCGGAGTCCGGCTTTGACCTGGAAGGAGGGGGCGAAGGGGGGCAAACCACTTCTCCCACGCGAGCATAAAGGCAATCCCAAGGCCGGACCCGCTCAAGGCCTACCCTGACGCCGCGCGGTCCGGAATGTCCCAACTTTCGACTTGAGTGACGGACGGGACCAGGTCCACGTTCGTTTCGGCACTCCACATCAACATCTCAAGAAAGAAAAAGAGGAGACAGGAGGGGGGGGAAGGAAGCGAGCTCGAGCTTAGTTAAATCAAACTTTCATTGATCCAAGGAAGAGTACAAATTGGGAATCCCGACAGGCCGGGAGTCCCCAAAAAAGAAGAAGAAAAAGAAAAAGGAATACAACTACGACAACGGAGGAGGTGAGAAGATGGTGGCTCAGTTTGGTGCAGGGTCGGAGCCCTCCGCCTGGGTCGCGCGCTTCGCATCCTCACCTTCAGCGGCGGCCGGCTTAGGCGGCTGCTCCGGAGCCATGGCTTCGTCGGTCGCCGGGGCCGCGGGCATGGCGCCAGCCGCACCGGAGGCTCTGCTCTAAGTCCTGCCTCCTACCTCCGAGCACTAACCCACTAAGGTCGAGCTCGGGGTAGAAGGCACCTACCTTCTCCCGGCACATCCGGAACCCCTTCAGAAAGGAGTCCACGGTGGCCTCCCGGACCTCCGATGTGTACTCGTCGGAAGCCCGAAACTTCGGGACGGCCTCCTGCGCCTCCCGCTTTGCGCCCTCCAGGAGTCCGTTGACGTACGTACTCCGCTCCTTCACCGCGTTTTGCATCTCGCCTGGCCTCCTCCAGCTGGCGCTCCAGCCACTGGGAGTGGGCCTGAAGACGGGCCCTCTCCGCTGCGTCCTCCTCCGCGCGATGCTGGTGGGAGACGCTCTCCTCCGACAGAGAAGACTCCAGCTCCTTGTTCCGCCCCTCGGCGCATGCCAGGTCAGTCTGGAGGGCCTGATTGTTTGCTCGCAGCTCGACCCCCTTTCCATGAGGTGCTTGACGTCGGCCGCGAGCTTGCCGAGCTTCTTCTCCTTCTCGGCGTCCCTCTTTGCGTTCCCTACGAGGAAGTTCCTCAGTAGGAGAACGTCATTCCCCATCTGCACAAGTAAAGTAGCCGGGTTAGAAGAAAGACTGCCCGAGGTCACGAAAGAAAGAAGAAGGTAAGTTCGGGCTTACCGTAAAAAGCTGCGGGAGGATCCCGAGCAGAGCGTCAGCATAGTCCCGGCCGCCCCGAGCTCGGCGGTCCGGGCGTGGAGGCGTACTCCATCACCTTCTCCACGAGCCCTTTATCGCGGATGACTGAACACCGGTGGGTGATCACCGGTGGCGGGCCGTCAGTTCAGCTCCAGTGGCGACAGTCCCTCCAGCAGGAGCCGAAGCGACGGGCGGCGGAGGACAAGGGCTGGCCGGAGTCGGAGCCGCGACGAGGATAGGGCCGGCACTGGACGGAGCTACGGACGGTGGAGCCCCCTTGACGGACCAGCACACCGGATCTGGCAGTCGAGGAATCAACGGCCCCGCCCCGAGGCAGCCTGGGCGGGGGGCAGTGGCCGCTGGACTAGGTGCAGACGCCGACACCACCTCCTGGCTCGCCTCGATGCGGCCCTCTTGGCCGCGGGCTCATCTACCTCCGGGACATCTCTCTGGGCCGCCGCCCTCCAGGAGGCTCTCTAGTGAGAACTTCATGCCTGCAGTACAAAAAAATAGAAGGTCAGCCAGCTCGGTTATAAAGGCAAAGGAATGCAAGAGTCAAGGGAGGACCGAATCTCACCCGACTCGCGGATGGGACTGATCCCGGCCTCAAAAAGATTCTGCTCCGAAAGCAGAACCTCGAGCGCCGGGATCACGTCGCTCAGCAGCAGAGGAAGGCCTCCTGGTCCGCCGACTCGACCTGAGAGTTCCGGTTCGGAGAACGGTCTGGTTCATCCAGGCCAGTCGACATCCTCGACCGAGGCAAAGAAAAACGGCTCTTCCAGCCCTTGATAGAAGAAGGGAGGTCGAACGGAGACACCTGGGCCGGGCGCGAAATGTACCACCAGCCATCATCGGTGGAGTACCTCTTCAGGGTGAAAATGGCCCTGAAGAGGGTGAAACGGGCAACGAACCCGTGAAAGTGACAAAAAACTATGAAAGAGAAGATGACCCGATGGCATGGGAGCCAACTGGGCCGGAACAAGTCAGAAATGGCTAAGAAAAGAGAGGAAGAAGGGGTGCAGAGGAAATCGAAGACCCCGAGGAAGAAGTCTTCATAGAAAGCTATGCAGCCGGGGCCACTCATGGTGACGCATTCCCCGGGCCGCGAAATGAATAGACGAATTGATCCCGGGATGCCGTAGGCCTCCCGGAGCAAAGAAAGGTCACCCTCGGTCATTGTGGAAGCATGACCGGAGGGACCGGCAGGAAGAAGAGGCGGAGCAGGAAGAGAAAGAAGAGGAAGAGTGGAAGCAATCGGAGGAGACCGGACCCCCCTGGGGATGCCGATGGTGACACCCCCAGGTTTGCAGATGCCTGCGGATCTCCTCTGGAATCGTTTCCTCCTCTGAGGAGGAAGAAGATGGGTCCTCGGTCGGGACGGACCGGCCTCGTCCGGATTAGAAGAAACATAGCGACGACGCGCCATGGCGAAGAAGAAAACAAGGATTCAGAGAGGAAAGGGAGAGGGGGGCTAGAGAGAAGGATGGAGGCACTCACCGAAAAATACGCCAAGCGAGCGCGGGGCAACGGAAGTTAGACTGCAGCAAACCGCCCACGGAGCAAGGGGAAAGGCCTCATTCTGGAAAGTCCCCTCCTTTTCAAACTCAGTCGACAGCAGCCGTACCTGTCATTCCACCACGAGCCACTAGATGATCGCCGCGTGGACGCACGCCCGACACAGACACCTCGTTAGCAGGGTAACGGCCTTTGCCTCGAAGCGACACATTTATTGTGGGCAAGTGGGCGACGCGTGGCGGCTTCCTATAGGGCTTCGGACGCATCGAGAAGCAGCAACGAGGATCATGGCAATTATGATGCAAGATCTTCGCCTCCCATGTCATGTCCGCATTTAATCCCGACGTTGCGTTCTACGACGCCCAACGGAACGGCGGGCGGGGGGCAACTGTTACGGCCGTAACGATGACGTGGCCGGGCTCAGATACCGTCAGATATGATCGAGCCACATGGAGATTTCTCCGACGGAGTCAGCGCCACATTGCCGAGGTCGAGCTCGGCAAGGCTACTTCGCCACACGACTTCCCAAGACGAAACCGCTCTCACCGAAGTCGAGCTCGGTTCGGGGCTCCTATGCCACCTCGCCAGGAGTCACAAAAAGTGGAGGGGCGACCGAAACCGCTAGGCTCCCACTCTCCTCCACAGTCCATCGCGAGGAGAGCCCGAGATTTAGCCAGGTGGCCCCCGGAGACGGGCCCACTCGGCCGAAGCCAGGACCTCCTGCCACCTCGCCAGGTGTCCACCCGGGAGGGGTCCACCTAGGCGAGGTCGGCCGATCCTTCGCTCCTTCGCCAGGTGGCCCTGGAGACGGGCCCACCTCGGCCGAAGCCAGGTGACCTCCTGCCACCTCGCCAGGTGTCCACCGGGAGGGGTCCACCTAGGCCGAGGTCGGCCGCCTTCGCTCCCCTTCGCCAGGTGGCCCCCGGAGACGGGTCCAACTCGGCGAAGCCAGGCGACCTCCTGCTCCCTCGCCAGGTGTCCACGGGAGGGGTCAACTAGGCCTGAGGTCGGAAGATCCTCTCCTTAGACAGGTGGCCCCCGGAGACGGGTCCACCTCGGTCGAAGCCAGGCGACTCCCTGCCACCCGCAGGGTCCACCCGAGCGGGGGCCACTCGGTCGAGGTCATGCCGCACGTCAGAAAGAGAAGGTCCCAAGGAAAGAGGCACAGGTTTCGAGGTCATCCCTCGAGCTGGCACATAAAAGGCGGCGCCCCGTACAGATGGCGACGGCACGCGAAACACCATTTGCATCGGCCCGACAAGTCCCGCAGTCGAGAGGCGCGGTTCTGACAAAACAGGGCCCATAGACGGATGGCGCCTACACTTGGGAAGGAGAGCGCTCTCACTGGGCCCGAGGTCTGACCGGCCGCCTTACCGGCGCCACCCCCCTTCTGTCTTTGCCCTTTCCCCGCTGGACTCGGCGGACGAGGTCGGAAAACCGCCTGGCCCTCAACACCGAAAGGGGAAAGAGAAAAGGATGGGGGAGGGGAGCCTCCCAGGAGGAGAAGACAGGCGAACAGCGAGAGGAGATAAAAGGAAGGAAGCTGGGGACGACAAGGTAAGCGGATCGGGCTGGGGACAAGGAAGAAATAGTGGCCAAAAGCCTCGCTCCGAGAAGTGAGATCCAAGGTCCAGAGAGGGGATCGCTTGGCGTGAGCTCGGCAAGGAGGCCCGGCCGAATTTCTGGTCCCCATAGCACCTTTCTTACTAGTAAATTCTTTGAGTCTGGAACCCCTTCGGGGGCCCGTCTTGGAGAATCTGTTCCTTCTCGTCGTCTACTGACTTGACCATCGGAGCTCCCTCGCTGGGATTCCCGGCCAGGGTCTTCTGACCCTCTCTTGCAGGTCCGCTCCAACCAGGAGGCTCCGGGAGCCAGGCGGTCCGATAGGATCGACGGATCCGAGGCACGGGCGCGGCGACGAGAACGGCAACAACATGTAGGTGAGTATAGGCGTACATTGCACCGAATGTGACCAACTCTATTGAGTACTGTACTATCAAGAGTATCTCATAGAAGGATATGGGTATAGGTATCCCTTTGACCTGATATCACCATGGTGACTTGCAAGCAACTCAATGTACTTAGGTATCGAACAACCTAGATTTCAAATCCAGTGATGGAAGGTTATTGGATGTAGTCAAGTACTTGTTAAGTCAGTAATGAGTCAAGATGGAATTGACCACTCTAAGGTATTAAAGAAAATGCTCCACTGTATTTCAATTTAGCAAGACCTTGGCTAGGACAATCCTTGTAAGGAGTCATAGGATTTGTTAGGTTGAGACACATCTTGATGTATTATTCAGGAGTTGGTAGTTGACTCTGAAATCATCCTAAGCATTGGATCAAAGGGATGAATTATATGGAAACCATATGCTTAGGTTCTTGAATATTGTTTTGTGAATGTTCGACCTATCTAGACGTCGGGTACCATTGCTAGATGGTCACATTGATAAATTTAGAAATTGATTCCTAGGCTACCGACTTAGTATTCGAACCCATGGGGTCACACACATAAAAATTTTTTGATCGATCATGATGGTTAATTAACAATTAAGAATCATGCAGTAACAAAAATATAAATATGATGAATAATTAACCCTACACAAATATTATAAATTAATAATTTTATTATTATTTAATTATAAGAGAATTAATTAGTAATTTGATTGCTAATTGGTTCAATTTGATTAAGTAAAGAGGTTTAGGTCAAGTCTAATTGAATTTGGTTCAATTGGATTTCACTTGATTAGATTATTCAATGACCTAATCGCTAAGGATTTCTAATCATTAAGGGTTTCTAATTTAATTAATCCTAATTAGGATCTAATTGAATTGGGTTCAAGTTAGTTAAATTAGTTATAACCAAATTAGTTTTGGTTCCTTCCTAATTTTGGTCAAAACTTGGTCAAACCATTATCTAGTCCAACTTATTTTCTTTCCTAAAAATTCTTCATGCCTTTCTAGAAGCTTTTCATGAATTCTCCATGAAAAAAATTAATTTTTCATGTCCTCCCTCATTTCCATTTAGATTAGGACTATTTGAATTAAATTTGAATTTATTTGAATTTAATTAGAGGAGTTCTATTAGGAATAGAATATCTAGTCCTATTTAAATAGCATTACCTTATCCTAATCTAATTCCTCCTTTAATAAATGAAATTTTACTTTAATTTTTTGTCATATATGTAATATTAAGAGACCAATTATCGTGTAAAATCTGAAGTGAAATTACTGAGAAAATAAGAAGAAAATGGGGTGTGAATTCTGGATGGGAGTGAGAGGTTCTTTTGGGAGCAATGATTGAAGGGAGAAAGAAAATAAGAGAAAATAGTAGGAAAGGATTTCTTATTTTTTATTTTCTTCCTCTTGATCTAGACCTCTTCATCCTTTTCTTAGATTTCTTGGAAGGCTCAAGAAAGTCCAAGAAATAAATTATTTTCAGCCATTTAGTGGCCTTCATATGGATTTAGCAGTCCGAGAAGGTTGATCAAGTCAAGACTTCGTGTGGACAATTCATAGAAGTCGGACACCTTGTGTAGCTATGAACTGACATGGAGAGTCCTTATCACATGCCATCAATAGTGGTGATCATCGACTTATGATCAGGTATGAAATTAGATTTCATATTATTTGTAGATTAGATCTATAGCATGTATCAAGTAGATCGATGCATGCTGATTTTATTTTCTATATTGCACACAATGTAACGATCTTGATTAGAGTTTCTTAGAATTATTCTAAATACATATTTTCTATTTAAAATAGTTTTAAAATAGATATACTTTTGCTGTAAATTATAAAAAATGCATGAAACTCTAGGTGATTTCTAATACCTTATTTAGTTAATATGCATTAAAATATTAATTAATCTATGATTAGAAATTATTCTCGATAATATTAGGCCAACTCATGGTCATGCAAATAATGTAACCAAAGATAAAGATATTTAAAATCTTAATAGCGAATAAAGTCAACAATGAACTAGTTGCTTAATCGCTGTCATGGAAGGTCAGAAATAAAATCTAACTCATTTTTATAGCTAGGATAAGTAGGGATTGTATCCTTGAGGATCAAGGATAAATTATTTTATGGAGAAGAGAAAGAAGATGGATTATAAAAATATTAGAATAGTAGTTTTAAAAGATAGTACTTTTAAATTGATTAATTCAAGAAAGCAAGAGAAGTAATCCATGAATCAAAATCCACCATGATACTTGTAAATTAAATGTTAGTATAATTTATCTCTTGTTAGGTTCGAATAGTATTCGAAGATCATGATGTATCTATTTAGAGTATAAACTATTTAATTTAATTACAGGATTAGGGATTCAATACCCCATACTATGATCTATCTCTCTTAGGCATGTACCATATCTAGAGATCATGGCATATCAATAGAGGATGTAGGCCATGTATATTAGATCAAAACCTTAATTAAAAATATAAATCAAAGATATATAAAGGAAAGGCATGATTTTTTATTGCATAAGAATCAAGTGTAAAAAGATAAATAAAACCTGGTTACAGGCTTCATCTTTATCCTAGGTTGAAGGAGTCTAGCCGCGCATCACTACTGCCAGCATCTCCTTTATGATTTCCCTCTTTCTCAAGTCTAACACACTGATCTAAATAAGAGAGAAAGAAAATAAATTAATAAAAATTTACTATAAAAATTGATGCTTGGACTATTGCTTGAGGTCCTCCTTTTATAGAGCTTGTCAAGAGCTTTCTCCTAGTCAAATTTGGAGTTAATTTGAGTCAGAAATGGTCGTATATTGTGAAAATAAGTCTCAGCCATCTGATCTATAGCTTGATGGGTGATCGATGATTTCTTTCCATCTCGTAGGTGGACCAAATCCCAGACTAGTTTTGGATGCCTAAGATCTCCTCTAATTTGAATTCCACCTTTGTCTTCTCCCAGTCCCAAATGAACTGTAGCAAAGGGCGGACGGTGGTGGTTGATGGCGAACGGTGATAGGAAAAGAGGGGGACCACGATGATGGGAAGAATGGGTTGCAGGTGGTGATTATGATGACAGGAAGCCATTAAAAGAATAGTGCACTTAAAGCTAATCATATTTCTTATGAAATAGGGGCTTATCTTTAAAATTCTCCCGACTCAAGTATGATATTAATAAAAGGCATTTTGTTTCATCATATATTATGTCTTATACTTTATTATTTTAAGATTCTGATGAACCCCATAAATTAGGACAATTATTTTAGGATTATGATGGAGTTCATAATAATGAGGCCTAAGATCTTATAAACCCTAATCTATAATATTCCTAGTCATAGGATCATCAAGTCGGGGATCAATATTTTCAGAGAGACTAGCACATCCTATGTATGCTCGATGAAGAGAGTGGTTGGTCTCATGACCACTTATATAGGGACACTAATACAAAGATGTGGGTACTCATTAAGGTATGCATTTACTGAATTGAACCATTATGAGAATATCTTATGGAAGTCTTTCTAACTTGTCAAAAGATGATTCTCTTAGTAGAAGTTATGCAAATGATCTTTAGACCTGAGATCACCATATAGGGCTGGAAGTGGGCCGAGCTGGGTCATATCCCTACTCAAGCCTGGCCTGAAAAAAATCGGGCTTTGGGCTGGGTTTAGGCCTAATTTATTTTCAAAAAAATTGACCCGAGCCGGAACCTTAGCCCAGCTCAAGTATAATTGGGCCAGCTTGAACCTACTTTGAATCGGGCTGGCCCAAACCTGCTATGAATTAGGCCGGCCCGAACTTGCTTTAAATCAGGCAAAAACAAAGTGGGGTTTTAAAATCCTTTCCTCCCACAGAGAAGATATAAAACCTACAAATGATAATATAGAGTGGTTTTCATGTTCCTCTAGATGTCATCAAAAAATCAAAGCAAGATTCCAAAACCCTTCTCTGGTTACCTATGTTTTATATTTTATAATGAGATATTACCAATCTTAGTAGAATATAACAAAGTGACTAACATGGAAATGACTATTCAACTCCAAACACTATCTAACTCTAACCACCAAAAGCACCTGCCATGTCAAGAGTGACATTAAACTCGCTTCTCTTGATCCGCTAAGTAGTTGTTAAACCTCAATCAGCAATGGAATAATAAGAGGCACTTTTAGAACCTTGTTAATGTCATATCTATTAATTGATGCAGCATTAATATCACAACTCAAATGCATCCTTGCATGACAGATGCTGAAATATAATATCAACTTTTAAGCATGCTAATAACATGAGACAATCTCTTACCAAAAGATTTTGTGGCTTAATGTCACGATGACAGACCCTACAACACGATGAATGTATGAAAGTGAACGGCAAATCTAGACAACACAAACATGAAAATATTAATCCAGGAAAACAATTTTGAATAAATATAGAATGTAAAATAATTTTGCAGTAAACATTTAGCAAAGTATAAATACGGTAGCAACATTCACCTGGTATGTATATAATTGAACATATATATAAGAGAGGCATATGTTGGTTCATCTAGCTATAATACTTGCAAATATGTCAGATGTTCACTCTTGGCTGCCATTTCCATAAGTCTTATATTAACAAATTTAGATGTAAATTTTTTGAAAAAACCCAATCCCATTGCTCCTCTCTCTCTCTCTTTCTTGTAGAAAGGCAGAGATGGCCAGACAGTCTGATGCCTTTATTGCCTTACCTGGTTAGTGTAAGACCTGAACTCCTATACTAGATCAAGAGATAAAGTAGACAAATATCATACTCTTGAGACTACTTAGTATTTAAGACCTCAAAGTGTAGAAAAAGAGAACTAAAATCAGGTAGAACCCATGCTAGTTTTTGAGTTGAGAAAGCTATGGCATTAAGGTGAATAAAGAAATCTGCTAATCAGTAATATGGGAGCAACAAATTTATTTTCAGGAGATCATATCACCTGTTTAGGCCGGCCATTTTGACCACCTATTGTTGTTGAAATTATCTGACCTATTTCAGTTCCATTCCCATTCACCATTCTCCCTTCTGTGTCCTATAAGAGACACTCTCAACAATTAAGAAATATAATAATAGAACTAAGCTATGGATGACACAAGTACATTCTGAAATAATGGCAAAATTATACTAAAATAGTTAAAAACTGAAAATATACCTTTTTATTTTGGCCTTTAACTTTATCATCTTTGATTGTCATTTCATGCATTTCATTTGGAAATTATCCACTGACCCATTATATGATACAATCATACAGAACCTATGAATCATTATTTGGAAATGAAACATATGTATATCTATGCATGAGCACGTTACCCATACACCAAAATCAAATTCAAAGAATTGTATATTTAAAATTTAGTCAGGAAGTTCATAAAAATCAAAATCCAACATATCAAATGCTTCAAGCAAATATCATAAACAAAAAGATTAAGCAAATACCATAACTAAAATCCACTTGTTTCATCTTCACATTATTTCCATATTTAACAAAAAGATTAAGCATCAATAAAAAGAAATAGTATTGTTTGCAAAAAGCATAAATGAAAGTCAATAATTTAATGCTTGGCTTGTTGTGACTGTGAGGTACCATCACTTGTATTCAACTTTATAAAACTCAAGCAATTTGTACTTGATAAATGTTAATATAAATATCAATAATAAATATGTGTAATATAAGTATAACAAATTAGGAACATACAAGAAAAAAATTTTATGTACTTTCATTATAATCTTCACGAAGCCAATCTTGTATACAAACCAAGGCCTTGATAGTAGATAGACTCAAAAAACTTCGATACTGATCTACAACTCTATCACTAGTGCTAAATGCTGACTCTAAAGAAACAATAGAGACTGAAATTGCAAGAATATCTCTAGCCATTCTTGATAATATATGATAGATAACTGCATCATTCTTCTACCATGTTAAGATATCAAAGTTCATGTCAATCAAACCAGAAAGTACATCATCATCCAAATAACTATCCAACTCTGATCTCTTTGACCATTTCGAGAAACTTTGACTTCTAAACTGAACAAAATCCATATCCAGTTTTACAATATCCATGGAAAATAAAGAAATTGAGTTTGTATCACTTTGTATACGAATTCCATATGTTACCTCAATTGAACTTATAAAGGATTGTGCATTTACTGCATCTGCATATTCTGAATAATGATTGTGAAGACATACAAATTTCATGAATCCTTTTCTTTGTCTTTTCTACATCAAATGCCTTTTCATAATAAAACTCTACAAATATCAACTTCTGTCTGGGATCCAAAATAGAAGCAATTACTAACAAATTATTGCATTGAGACCAATATTTATTAATTTTTTTTTACATTTCATTCATCAATTACTTCAGTGTTTCATTAGTATGAGCCCTCGTATTCATCAACACCATTCGACTTTTCCAAACTTCTTTTAGGTACAAATTTGATGTGGCATACTTAGATCCAGAAAATACTTTAGTAGCATTGAGAAAGATTTCTAAAAATTTAAGAATTATCTCGACCATTTTCCATTCATCATTGGTAGGGCATACACATGAATGTTCAGTTGCATATCTAATAAAAACCTCTTTATAACTAAGTGCATCAAGCAACATCTCATATGTAAAAGTCCATCTTATAGCAACATCCAAAGTAAGCCCTTTTCTAACAGGAAGTCTCATATGTTTCACCATTTCATTAAAAGGTTGCATCCAAGATGGGCTTGCAGACACATATCTAATAATCTCCCTGATACACTCAATAGCTGAATGAATAATTTTCATTCCATCTTGAACTATAATATTTAGTATATGTGCACAACATCGGATATGACTGTCTCCCCACCAAACAAAATTTCATCATAATAATGATCTTGGATCCTTCAAATCATAGCATCATTTGTAGTATAATTATTTAAAGTGATAGTACATATCTTAGAATACAGTTCCTATTCAAGAAGAGACTTTCTAATAGCATCTTTAATTACAAAACTTGAATGAGGGTATGGTAATTTCTTGAAACTAATTATCTTCTTATACAGAAAAAATTAGAATCAATACAATGAGCTGTGAGCGATATGTAACCAAGTTTTGATTTGATATCCAAAAATCGCTAGTAAAACTAACCTTAAAAGTTAATTTTTTAAAATCATCATACAATTTTTTCCTTTCTCCTTCATATAAAGCCATACAATCATTCTTTATAGTCTTACAACCTATGGCATTAAATAATGGCTGAACAGATCTTATAAATTTCTTGAAAATAGGATACTTAACAATATGAAATAGAAGCTCAACACAAATGATAAACTTTGCAAATATTTTTCTTATCTCTTCTTGATTGAATTTAAAAGTCTTCACCAGATCTTTTGAACATGCTGATATAAATAATTGATTAACCAGATTCTTTTGATACTTTTTACAAAAATTTTTAAGATAGCATTTTAGATGACTTATTCCTTTTTTCGTACTGCTACTTAAAGCTGTTTTACAATGCTTGCATGTAGCTATTGGTTTATCACTTTTTCTTTTCTCAATAAAATGGTCCCATATCCAAGACCTTTTCTTACAACTTTTATCATCATCCACTTTAGAATTTTTTTCATTTTTGTAATCGTCATTCCTTATACATTCAATAGTTTCATTTTCATCCATTTTAGATTGAGACATTTTGCATAAATAATGAAATACAGTATATTAAAAAATATACTAAAGTAAAAGAGAACAGAACATCCTATAATTAGTTCCAGTCTTCCAGAATAAACAAAATAATAAAGATAAAATGATAAATTTAATAGAACAATTCATAGAATAATTAATACAAATCTAATTACTACCTTATCTCTGATGTGGTTGTCAAATTGCAACTACTCCTTTCTACTGAAATAAATATAATGCGATTTATATTCTTTGTAAATAATGTAACAAAGCATATTATATTTGATTGTAATGTTCTCTGTCACTATTATCCAACTACTCTGTCATTTCCTTGTAGTTTATCTACTGAGTAGCTAGCAGATTATGTAATGACAAACTCATATTACTACCCACTTTGATTATCTATTAGAAAAATTCTGTGTTTGATCATATGCCCCTTTACAGAGGTATTAAAAATATCTCATATCATATTTTTATACATGCGATATGCATGTGTTATATTTACATATGAGGGCCTTAGCCCCTTGTAATGAAATAAAAATGATGATGGGGGATGACTCTAGGACTGATAAAAAATAGAAAACTAATTTTTTTTAGATTTTTTTAGAATTTAATTCAGTGGCTAAAGATTCAAAAATAAGTAAAGAATCAGCAGGAAGACTAGTAATGCAAGAAAGTATCATACCAGCAAAATAACTCATGCAGAATAATAAAGCAAGGACCCAAGAATTAAGAAACTCCTGACTTAGGATAGCATACCTATCACCAGATCAGAACTCAAGAGGGGGAAGGATTTTACCAGGCAGCGATTACAGTTTCTTTGAAGTAGAGATCCCTCAATACTCTAAATGGTGCCTGGAAGAACAAGCCTTTGGTTCCCGAATCTGAAGGCGATCTGGACCCAGTCTGAAGGCAAAGAAAGCCTCCTCTGGAGAGGAAAAACACCTCGGGGACCCTGCAATATGTCAAGGTTAGGAATGAATAGGTAAGAAAAGAAAAAAATAAGAAGATGGAAACAAAAAGGAGGGGATTAGGATAGATAATGCAGGTGGCTTGGAGAAGATGGGATCCAGTTATCTGGGGTGGCTCTTGGAGTGCTTCTCAAGGTCGTGGCTGCTGCTTGGAGGCTTGGGAAGATGCTTAGGTGTTGGGAACTCCAAGGAATAGGGGACAGTCAAGGAAAGAACAAGAACCAAAACCAAAGACAAACAAAACCAAAGAACACCAGACTTGCAAAACAATTCAACAGAGTTTATTTCGTAAGAGTTGATTGATTACAAGAGGAGGAGGGGTGGGGTATTTATAGAGTTTCCATGCCCTCTCCTTATTAGGATTTTAGCCCTCTGCTAGTTAGGATAGGTTTACACAATTTAAGTGGAAGAAAAACTACACAAGTAACCTAAAACTAGGAGTACATAGTTTGCATGAAAATAAAACTAGTTTTCCTTCTTTCATTTGGACTCTTCCTCCTTGTTTGGACTAGGTCAACCATTAAGGATGCCTCTTATTGGTATGTGGGCTTCATGGGCAGCAAGAATGGGTGGCCAAAAGGCTAGGGCACATGGATTTTGGGCCCTCTGGAAGCCTGGGATGCCTGGGCTAGCATATACCTGGAATCTTGGTTTTGGGCTAGAATATACCTGGAATCTTGGTTCTTATGAGCTTGGGTCTGGCGCTTAGGCTGATTTCTTTAGGGCTGGGGCATAGATGGACCTCTGAAATCATGGGTGCCCTAGTCTGCGAAAGAAAAGTACCCTAAAAGCCAATCATTGTAAGGGCTTTTTTGTAATCTTCCAACTCTTGTATGATATTATATTAATTAAAGGCATTTATTTTCATCATATACTGCTGTGTCTTATTTATGGATTATGATGAACCCCATAGATTAGGGCAATGGAATTAGGGTTATGATAAAGATTATAACAGTGAGACCTAAGTTTCTGTAAACCTTAATCAAAATGTTCCTAGTCAATGGATCATCGATTCAGGGATCGATGAATCCGGTAAGACTAGCTTATCCTATGTATGCTTAGTTAATAAGGATGGTTGGTCTCACAATCATTTATGTACAAACACTAATACAAGGATAAGGGTGCTTATCAGGGTATGAGTATACTGAACTGATCTGCACCGAGACTATCTTATGGAAGTCTTGCTGCTTATCAAAAGATAGGTCCCAGAGTAGGAGTTGTGCATGTGATCTTTAGACCTGAGGTCACCATGGTTCCTTGTACACACAAAGTCATGTTTTGGTTCATACTCATTCATGATATTGAGTCATGTACGGGGTATTCTGGGTATGGTGGAAGGTGTATGAAGGATGTGAGTGGACCAACAAGGAATCGATCATTCCTGGTAATAGGAGTTGTTATCCCATGTAATCTCTTCGATGAGTGACTTAAGGAGCCTTTGATCAAAGCAGGATGAGATTAGAAGTGGTTTCTAATTAGTCATTAGTTGAGTCCTCATGATCGATCTAAGATTCCATATGACTAAGTGTTAGGGTTTGACATATATCCATACCTATCACTTAATCGGGATAATGAGATATCGAAAGATTGATTTGCACGGTAACTTTCTACTGAAGGTTATTTTGGTACTTTCCATCAAATTCCACATTTTCTGGGTAGGCATGACATGTTGCTAGATGTCAATCTTGTCTTGTAGGTTATCATGAATCAATTGGATTGGTTTCATGAGTCAATTCGATGGATGATTCGAATTGGACAATTAGGTGAGTCAATTTGACCTAATTAGGTCAATCGGGTTCGATTGGATCAAATCAGCTCAAACCTAAACCTACTATTGGCTAAATGTGGAACCCAAAGGGTCACACACATTAGGGAGTTGGCCAAGGAAGTCATACATGGTTGAATTAGGGTCATAACATCCTAATTGGTTAGCTAGATTACACACTAGCATGTGTAGGCTAACCCAATTCATAACCCAATTGATTTGGGTCTAGTTGTTTGTTAATTGGACTAACCTTATTGAGGGGAACCTACATTAGGTTGAGTCCTAATTAGGGCAGACTAAACCAGACTTTATCTGGTTTTATTTGAACATTAAACCCAGTTTATTGAAGAGTCCTGGGCGCTCAGGACTCTTGGTGCCTCTTGGCATGCGTGAGAGAAGAGAGTGCATGCAAAAGGATTGAGAGTCCTTCTACAAATAAAACTCTGGGAGTTTCTCATCTGGGACACCTCTTCAAATAGTCTCCATGCCTTTTGGTTTTGGTTGATCGGTCAAAGAGGGACAAAGGGTCGGCATGAAACGTGAAGTCAGCGCGCGTAGCTGAAGAGTCGCGTTTCTTCATCTGTGCACAGTTCTGAGGCAAAGTCCTTCTGCTATCAGGATTCCTCTTCTACAATTTCAAGACATGAAAAGATGCCTCCTTTTCTTAAGTTCGGTACATGCCATGTGTTATGAGGAGAGTTCATCTGAAAACCAAGAGAACTCAGATATGACTCCTGAATCTTGAAGAGTCTTATCATATATGAAGGGACATATCTGATAAGAAACTTTAGGATGCTTTTCATGCCCCTTAAATTCTTATTTAAAGGGTGTATGGTGAAATGAGAATAGAGTGTTCGGTCTTCTGAAATAGGAGTACAATTTCACCAAGTCTTCTCTCTTTGTCTCTCCCTCCCTCCTTTGTTTAAGACAAGACTTGTCTTGTTAAAACAAGGTCTTTTCTACTAGGACAAGGCATTATTTTAGGACATAAGCCTAAAGGGTCATAGAGGAAGGTTGTCCTAAAACCAAGAGTTCTTTAGGAGAGTGTTCATAGTGTCCTACAGTAGGACAGGGTGTCCTACAGTGGTCAAAAATCTAAAGGCTGCAGAAAGAGTCCTACTCTAGAAAGCAACTTTAAGGAGTTCTTCCTTGGTTCAATTCTCGTGTGGATCATTGTTGGAGGGCTTACACTTGTGAGTCTTATGAAAGAAGTGGAAAATAGAATTTCAGGTATGTTTCTTGTACTTCATTTATGATTCATTAGTTGATTATGTCTAAGAGGATCTGGGAATTAGGGTTTTCTTCTAGCCAATTAGGGTTTTCATTTTTGAATTTTTGGTTTAAATTCACTTCCACAAGTAGCATGATGACCTTGGCACCTAGAAATCTCATCAATGGTATTAGAGCCACCCTTAGTTCATCCAATTATGTATCATTTTGAAATTCATGAACATCCACATCCGAGTCGACCCGAGCCTATTCGAGTCGACCCGACTAGAGACCGAGTCGAAACTCGATGACTCTTTTAGAATTATGATTGTATGCATATTAGAATTAATATGTGGTTTCTATTTTATCTTGAAAATAGCATGATTTTGTTATATATATATTATGCATATTGTTGATCAAATGCATGCATGTAAACAAGTTTTATCCTAGTAACTGCTTTGGATTGGGTTAGTCACCATGACCGTCCAGTCATAGAAGCCAAGTAGGGTTTAAAGGCCCTCTCCTCCCATTCATGGGTCTCCTATGGCATGTAGGGGTGCCGCTATGGCCATATCCCATGAAAAATGAGTGAACGGGGTCTTGAAATATCATGCTATGATATGATTGCTATATAATCATGCAATGTTATGCATATGCTTGAATGATATACTTTATGTTTATACTTGTTGTTATGAACATTATTGATATGATTATTTAGGATGTGTTTGAGACCATCAAAGCCCTTATTAAAAACCATATTTAGTCATAGTATAAACATAATCATGAAGCAAAACTAGTTAGGGTAATATCAGCCAGTTGGTGTCTAGGCAAGTGGTTCTGGGAAGGTAAAGGGATTGAGGTTTTTAATTGGTTCCGTTGTCTGACTTACCAATTCAATTGGTATCTACTGAAAGTAATGGAGGGACCCTCTCACCCCTTCCACTTACCTGGCCAATTTAGTCATATCTAAAATCTTAATTTGGGAATGCTAATTGATTAAGAATACTATAATTTGCCTTCCTTCATGCTAAGCAAAATTTATGTCAACACTATAGTAGGTTTGTTGTGTACACACAAGGCCTACTTTAGGGTTTGATATGAAATTTGTCTTGGTGCACTAGGTGCTTTATAGCATAATTGGAATTGTTGCTTTGTTGTGTACACACAAGGGAAACATTATTCAATCATGGCTATATAGAAATGAAGAGTCTGACTAAACTAAGACATTATGATTTTTTATGTACACACAAGGCTATAAGTGTCTTAAAGGCAAGTTTAATAAGTTGAGAATTGCATAGAATGCAATTGGAAAGGAAGTCCTACCTTTGAACTCATGAGTGTTTGTTGTGTACACACAAGGCATTCATGAGGAATTAGGATCTCAACCTCACTAAAAAAACCAGTAAGGTTTCTCACTTACCATAAATTGAGGGTTATGGTATTCGAAGAAAATAATGAGAGACATAATTAGATATAAAAGTCCTTATCTAATTATGAATGTCATCTAGGGTGGTATGCTAATATTATTCTTTATTTAAATTTAGGATATTTACATTATGGCTTCAAATTTATCACTGCGGGGCATTTTAGATGCCAACAAGTTAACTAGTCCCAATTACGTGGACTGGCTGAGGAACCTGAGGATTGTACTAACTCAGGAGAAGCTTTCCTATATTCTTGATTCTCAGGATCCTGAGATGATCAGAGAGGATGCTTCAGAGGAGGAAACTGTCACATATAGAATGGCAAAATGATAGTACAACTGTCAGGTGCATCATGTTGGCCTCGATAAGCAATGAGTTCCAGAGGCAACATGAAGTTATGGAACCTTAGTCCATATTGCTCAATTTAAAGAAGCTATATGGAGAGCAAAGTAGGGCTGTTCGATATGAGATATCGAAGCAGTTGTTTCGTGCATGGATTGATGGGTTTGGTTATTAGGGCGGAAGCATGGATTTCAAAATATTATGAAATCATAACCTAACCCTTGATCCCAAGAATAACTTATTAAGAACATAAATCATAAAAAATATAAATTGGGGTTTAAACACCAACCTCGATCACAAAAATCCAATTCGATGTAGAAACCTTAATTTGGTCTTTCTGATCTGCTCACCAGGTGCCCAAGTGTTCGCCCTCCAACGGTGATCCACACAGGGCTTTGATCAAGACAAATGCACCGCTTCAAAACCGGTTCCTTCAATAGACCTCTAAGGCCTAATTTAATTCAGCCAGAAACTCCTCTTATTTGGACTGATATTCCTCCTATCAACCTTTCTTTCCTCCTCTTTCTTCCTCTTTCCAATGCCTGTAAGATCACTCAAATTGGACTCTCCTAACCAAAGTTAAGGGCTTGTCTTAATTTGACTAGAGATCTTTTAGGACAAAGAAAGAGAATGCAGGAAAGAAATGTTTTTCAGAATAAAACTCCGAACACCATTCCCCGGGTGCCCATCTCCTTAAATAGCAATCTAAAGGATGCTTTAAGACATACCTTCCATTCCATAAGACATGTCATTTCCAATAGAACGTGTCCCTTATCCAGACAACACTTCTCTTCGTTCAAAACTTAAGAGAATTAAAACAGAAGGACTCTTCGGATAAAAAAAAAACTTTACGAAGAGTCACTTCCTTTTATTTCTGTTTGCATCATGGCCACCCATCAGCCATCAAATGGCCACCTTTATCCATGCCAAATTCCATATGGCATGAAACACCAAGGGGCGTGAAGGAAGAGTCCACGTCCCTTGTCTTTCTTTCTTTGACGGGTCATAGGAAATGGTGCATGAAAAATATCAAAGACTTATCTGCAAGGGGAGGCAAGGATGATGGTTTATCTGGTCCTCTACTATGTTTCAATTGCAGAAGGACTCTTCTAATATGGCACCTCTTCATAAAATTTTTTAACGTAACTATTACGTAGAAATAGTTTGACCCAGTCAAACCTTTAGGTGCTTAATTTAGGATAGAGTCCAATCTGAATTAAACCAGCCATGTGGTTGATTAAAAGTCCAATCCCTTGGTTAACTAGCCAAGGGTTAGCCCAACACATGTGCCTATATTGATTTAGCCTTAATTAGACCAAATCAGCCCAAATCGGAACCCGATTCGAACCTAATTCGAATCAAGTGCAATGGTTTGCAACATGTGCTAGCATGTTCATCTTGCAAACATAGTTTAATCCAATTAAACCCTTAATCAATTCCCTTTGTGTGTGACCCATGGGTTCCACATCTAGCCAGCAGTGGGTTGGGTGCGATTTGACCTAATTTGATTAAGGCTTTAACCTAGCCGATTTAGGTCAAATTGAGCTAACCCAATTGACAATTAGAATTCTTTCGAATTTATGATCTAATTAAACTCTTTAATTAAATCAAAAACCTAGAAGGCAAGATTGACGTCTAGCAACGTATCATTCATACCTGGAAGGTGTGGAATTTTAGTGAAAATACCAAAAATACCCTTCAGTGAAAGTTACCGTGCAATTCAATCATTCGATCAGCTTGCACCATGAATTTGACTTTGGATATGGAACCATGTCAATCCAATATCACATTCAATTCTTTATCAATCTAATAATGATGATTCAAATGATGAAATATTAGAACTATTTCTAATATTCATACTTTGATCAAAGTTTCCTTGAATCACCATTTGATCGAAATCAGTTGGATGCGATCTCCTCTTACTAGGATTGATCGATTCCTTGTTCGACCTACTCACAACCTCCATATACAATTCAGCATATCCAGTATCACCCTGTACATGACTCAATGTCATGAATAAGTGTGAACCAAAACATGGTTCATGCATACAAGGCACTATGGTAGTCTCAGGTCAAAGGATTACATAACTACTCCCTCTATGAAAACTATCTATTGACAAGTAGATAAGACTCCATTAGATGTTTTCAAGTTGGATCAAATTCAATGAACTCATTCTCTAATGAGCACCCATGTCCTTGTATTAGTGTCCTACACAAGTAATTGTAAGATCAATTACCCTCATTAATGAGCATACAAAGGATATGCTAGTCTTTCCGAAAACATTGATCCCCTACTCAATGTCCCTTGACTAGGAATACTTAAGATTAGGATTTTTAGGTTTTAAGTCTTACAGGTATGATCTCATCTTAACCCTTAAAACCATAGCCCTAGTCTATGGGGTTCATCATATCATAAATCTAAGACACAGCGTATGATGAAAAAGATGCCTTTTAATATATATAATTATCAATACAAAAGTTTAGAAGATTTCAGGATATCCCAATAAAATTACAAGTTTTAATTGGCTTGCAGGGCATAATCCTTTCAGTTTTCCACTTGCACTAAAGCCAATCACGCTTATATCTAATCCCCATACTATCGAGGTGGCGATCAAACTCCCGTTGTGGTAGAGCCTTAGTGAACGAGTATGCTATATTGTTCTTGTCTCTACTCGCTTGATGCAGACTTCTTGTCTTTCGACAATCTCTCGAACGAGATGGAAGCATCTCAGAATGTGCTTTGACTTATGATGAGCTCTTGGTTCCTTATCTTGAGCAACCGCTCTAGTATTGTTACAATAAAGTGGTACTGGATTCTCAATCTCAGGAACCATGCCCAACTCAGTGATGAACTTCTTCATCCAGACTGCTTCCTTGGTGCTTCACTAACAGCTATGTATTCTGCCTCTATTGTTGAGTCAGCTACAGTCTACTGTTTAGTACTCTTCCAGCTTACTATCCCACCATTTAGGGTAAAGACATATCCTGAAATGGATTTGCTATCATCTGGATCTGTTTGAAAACTAGAATTAGAGTACACTTCTAGTTTAAGATCAGAACCTCCGTATTAGAAAAATATCCTTAGTCCTTCTCAAGTACTTAAGAATATTTTTCATAGCTTTCCAATGATCCTCTCCTGGATCAGCTTGAAACCTACTGACTATTCCTAAGGCATATGCCACATTAGGCCTGGTACATAACATGGCATACATTATTGAGCCTACTGTTGAAGCATAAGGTATAAAACTCATTCTATTTCTCTCTTCAGGTGTCTTTGGAGACATCCTTTTAGAGAGTGGTATGCCTTGACTCATGGGTAAGTAACCTTGTTTACTCCCATCCATGCTGAACCTTTTCAGCATTAAGTCAATGTTCCTAGACTGGGATAAGCCTAGCATCCTCTTAAATCTATCTCTATAGATTTTAATACCAAGTATGTAGGATGCTTCTCCCAAGTCTTTCATGGAAAACTTACTAGATAGCCAAATTTTGACTGATTGTAACATTGGGATATCATTCCCAATGAGAAGTATGTCATCTACATATTGAACCAGGAAGACTATGGTACTCCCACTAGTATTTTTATATACACAAGGCTCATCCACATTTTTGATGAAACCAAACTCTTTGATTGTTACATCAAAATGGATGTTCCAACTCCTTGAAGCTTGCTTCAATCCATAAATGGATTTCTTACACTTACACACCTGATTAGGTTTGTCTCTTGAGACAAAACCTTCTGGTTATGACATGTAAACTTCCTCCTTAAGGAAATCATTGAGGAAGGTTGTTTTTACATCCATCTGCCAGATCTCATAATCATGGTATGCTGCTATACCAAGCATGATCCGAATAGATTTGAGCATGGCAACAGGGGAGAATATTTCATCATAATCAATACCCTATTTTTGTCTAAAACCTTTAGCCACTAATCTGGCTTTATAGGTTTCGACTTGGCCATCTGCTCCAATCTTTTTCTTATAGACCCATTTGCACCCAATAGGGTTAACACCCTCTGGTGCATCAACCAAAGTCCATACTTGGTTGACATACATGGAGTCCATTTCAGAATTCATGACATCTTGCCATCTGTTTGAGTCCCTACTCATGACAGCTTCCGTATAAGTCAGAGGTTCATCATTTTGAATGATTTGGGCTTCATTATTATCAATAATGAACCCATACCTCTCAGGTGCTTGTTGCACTCTATTAGACTTATGGAGAGGAGTTATGTGTTCTGGTTCTACCCTAACTATATGTTCTATTGGTTGAGATGTGTCTATTTGTTTATTTTGAACTTCTTCAAGTTCAATATTTCCCCACTGCCCTTTTGTAGGATAAATTCTTTCTCCATAAAAGTGGCGTGCCTACTGACAATACCTTTTGTTCAGCAGGGTGGTAGAATAGATATCCTATACTATCTCTAGGATATCCAATAAATAGACACTTATCTGCTCTAGCATCCAGCTTATGTCCAAAATTTCTTTTGACATATGCTGGACATCCCCATATTTTAAGATACTTAAGATTGGGTTTCTTTCCTGTCCATATTTCATAAGGAGTGCTAGAGACAGACTTAGATGGTACTCTGTTCAAAATGTAAGCTGCGGTTTCTAGGGCATAACCCCAAAAGGAAATAGGTAGATTTGTGAAACACATCATGGATCGTACCATATCCAATAGAGTACGATTCCTCCTTTCAGCTACACCATTTAATTAAGGTGTATAAGGAGGAGTCCATTCAGAGAGAATCGCTTTATCTTTAAGATAGTCAAGAATTCCATGGATAAGTATTCACCCCCTTGATCTGATCGAAGAATTTTAATACTTTTTCTTGTTTGTTTCTCAACCATACTTTGATACTCTTTGAATTTATCAAAGGCTTTGGATTTATGTTTCATAAGATACACATATCCGAACCTTGATAAATCATTAGTGAACGTTATAATAAGAGTATCCTCCTTTAGCATGAGTTGTCATAGGACCACATACATCTGTATGTACTAGTCCTAGCAACTCATTTGTCCTTTCTCCATGTCCACTAAATGAAGTCTTGGTCATTTTTCCTAAGACATGATTCACAAGTTCTTAATGATTCATAATCATAAGGATCAAAGAATTTTTCTTTGTATAACTTGTTAATTCTTTTATCACTAATATGACCAAGTCGACATGCCAAAGTAAAGTATGATTTATTTCATCTCTTTTTTGTTTCTTATCAATGTGAAGAAATTTTGTCATTTTGAGATAGAGTCAATAAACCATTATTGAAAATGCCAAAACAAATAATTTCAATAGAAAAAAGAATCGAGCAACCATTGCTCGTTACATTTAGTACATACCCTTGTTTTAACAACAAGGGTATAGATACAATGTTTCTAATGATCTTAGTCATATAATAACAGTCTTTTAGCTCTAAGATCTTCCCAGAAAGTAGCTTCAATATATAAGTCCCTATAGCTTCTGCTTGGATGGAATCTCCTTCAGCACCGTAGAGCTCGAAGTCTCCTTCCTTCAAAACTCTAATGTTCTGCAGCCCCTGCAATGATTTGCAGATATGGTGACCACAAGTGGTATCCAATACCCAAGAGTTTGAATTAGAAGAATCTAATGACAAAATTGCATGTATCTCATACATGCCTTCTGGTGAATCACTAGCACCAGTCTTCACATTTGCAAGGTAATTCTTGCAATTCTTTTTCCAATGACCTGCTTTGCCGCAGTAAAACAGGTTGATTGTTTAGAGGCTTTCTTTCCCTTCTTCTTCTTATTGATGACACCTTTAGGGTTCAACCTCCTTTTTGAACCCTTTTTGCCTACCTTCTTCTTTGAGTTGCCATCCAAAAGAAAAAGAGGAGCCTTATTCTTCTTGATATGGCTCTCTGCTGTCTTGAGCATATTCAGCAGCTCAGGCAGTGATACATTCAATTTGTTCATATGATAAATTTAGAACTAACTGAGAAAATGACTCTGGGATGACTGCAGGATCATATCCTCGTTCAACTCCCCATCCATCACAAAACCTAATTGACCTAATCGAGTGATCAGGTCAATAACCATAGCACATGGTCTTGTACGGATGTTCCTTCTGTCATCCTGGCATGGAACAACTGCTTAGATATCTCATATCTAGCAGTCCTACTATGTTCTCCATAAAGCTCTTTTAAGTTGAGCAATATGGATTGAGTGTCCATGCCATCATGCTGTCTCTGAAGTTCATTACTCATTGAGGCGAGCATGATGCATTTAACAGTAAGGGAGTCATTTTGCCACATCTTAATGTGGACTTTTCTTCCTCAATAGCATCTTCCCCCTAATGGCTCTAAATTAGGGGTGTCAAGAATGTAGGAAAGTTTCTCTTGACTGAGTATAATTTTTAAGTTCCTCAACCAGTCCACATAATTGGGACCAGTCAATTTATTGGTATCAAGTATACAACGGTGATAGTGAAGAAGCCATTTATATCTACATAAACAAAGAACATTACATAAGCAAACAACGAATGTTTGACAAAACATAATTAAATTAGGACTTTTAATTTAATTATGCCTCCCACTATTTTTCGAACATCATAGCCCTCCCCTATGATAATCGAGAACCCTAATTGGTTTTCTTAGTGGGATTGAGACCCTAATTCCTTATAAAAGATCTTGTGTTTACACAACAAACCTTTTACAAGTTCAAAGGTAGAAAAACTCTTTTCAATTGCATCTTATGCAATTCTCAATAAACTGGCCTCTAAAACATTAATAGTCTTGTGTTAGCACAACAAACCATAATGCTTTAGTTAAGTTAGACCCTTCATTATCATACGCCATATTTGTATATAAATGCCCATGTGTTAGCACAACAGCATTATATCAAATATGCTGTAAGCATCTAAATGCACTAAACCATAACTATGTTAGTCCCCATATAGGTCTTGTGTTAGCACAAACAACCTAAATGGATCATGACACAATTATGACTTAGCATGAAGAAGGCCTAATGTAGTAAACATTACACTAAGCATATCAATCAAGAATTAAGTTAATAAAATTGGCCAGGTAAGTTGGAGAGTAGTGGGAGTCCCCTCGTTGCTTTCCTAGTCATCAATAATTGGCACGGTCAGACAACGGAACCAATTAAAAACCACATCCTCTTTACCAATCATAAACCACCTATCCTAGACACCGAATGATCAACTAATCATTGATTTTTGCTTTTGGTATATGACACCATAACTTAATATTATTTTATTAGAGGGCAATTCAAACAGAAACATATTCTAATATTACCATTCAATCAACCATGCATCATATATCATTTTATAATGTGCCAAGTGTGTCATCATACTAGGACAACCATCTACCACATAATGGATCCACCATTATGCAGGGCAACCTTATTTCAGTATGTGACTAGAAAGCTAAACATATCTCTATATCGGTTAAGGTTTAAGTAAAACCCTAACTAGTGACATACATATATGCATAAACAAATCAATCATATGTAACTTTAAACTTTTGTAGAGTCCTACAAAATTGAGCAACTTCAAATTTTGTAGCGTCCTACAAAATGGGCAACCTCAAGAGTCCTACAAAATTGGGCAACTTCATTTTGTAGAGTCCTACCAAAATGGCAACCTCAAGAGTCCTACAAAATTGGGCAACTTCAATTTTGTAGAGTCCTACCAATGGACAACCTCAAGAGTCCTGCAAAATTGGGCAACTTCAATTTTGTAGAGTCCTACCAAATGGGCAACCTCAAGAGTCTTACAAAATGGGCAACTTCAATTTTGTAGAGTCCTGCCAAAATGGGCACCTCAATTTTGCATGATTTAGCCCTAATAAGGTGGCTCTGATACCACTGATGGGTTTGGTTACTAGGCGGAAGCATGGATTTCAAAATAATATGAAATCATAACCTAACCCTTAATCCCAAGAACACCTTATTAAGAACATAAATCATAAAAAATATAAATTAGGGTTTAAACACCACCCTCGATCGCAAAAATCCAATTTGATGTAGAAACCTTAATCTGGTCTTTCTGATCTGCTCACCAGGCGCCCAAGTGTTCGCCCTCCAACGGTGATCCACACAGGGCTTTGATCAAGACAAATGCATCGCTTCAAAACCGGTTCCTTCAATTAGACCTCTAAGGCCTAATTTAATTCAGGCAGAAACTCCTCTAATTTGGATTGATATTCCTCCTATCAACCTTTCTTTCCTCCTCTTTCTTCCTCTTTCCAACGCCTATAAGATCACTCAAATAGGACTCTCCTAACCAAAGTTAAGGGCTTGTCTTAATTGACTAGAGATCTTTTAGACAAAGAAAGAGAATGCAGGAAAGAAATATTTTTCAGAATAAAAACTCCGAACACCATTCCCCCCGAGCACCCATCTCCTTAAATAGCAATCGAGGGATGCTTTAAGACATCCCTTCCATCCATAAGACAGTCCTTTCCAATAGAACATGTCCTTTATCCAGACAACACTTCTCTTCATTCAAAACTTAAGAGAATTAAAACAGGACTCTTCGGATAAAAAAAAACTTTACGAAGAGTCGCTTCCTTTTATTTCTGTTTGCATCATGGCCACCATCAGCCACCAAATGGCCCTTTATCCATGCCAATGCCATATTGAGTGAAACAACAAGGGGCGTGAAGGAAGAGTCCACGCCCCTTGTCTTTCTTGCTTTGACGGGTCATAGGAAATGGCGCATGAAAAATATCAAAGACTTATCTGCAAGGGGCAGCAAGGATGATGGTTTTATCTAGTCCTCTACTGTGTTTCAATAGCAGAAGGACTCTTCTAATATGGCGCCTCTTCATAAAATTTCTTAACGTAACTATTACGTAAAATAGTTTGACCCAATCAAACCTTTAGGCGCTTAATTAGGATAGAGTCCAATCTGAATTAAACCAGCCATGTGGCTGATTTAAAAGTCCAATCCCTTGGTTAACTAGCCAAGGGTTAGCCTGACATGAGCCTAAATTGATTTAGCCTTAATTAGACCAAATCAGCCCAAATCGGAACCCGATTCAAACCTAATTCGAATCAAGGTGCAATGGTTTGCAACATATGCTAGCATGTTCATCTTGCAAACATAGTTTAATATCCATTAAACCCTTAATCAATTCCCTTTGTTTGTGACCCATTGGGTTCCACATCTAGCCAGCAGTGGGTTGGGTGCGATTTGACCTAATTTAATTTAGGCTTTAACCTAGCCGATTTAGGTCAAATTGAGCTAACCCAATTGACAATTAGAATTCTTTCTAATACTTGATCTAATTAAACTCTTAATTAAATCAAAACCCACAAGGCAAGATTGATGTCTAGCAACATATCATGCCTACCCGGAAGGTGTGGAATTTTAGTGAAAATACCAAAAATATCCTTTAGTGAAAGTTACCGTGCCATTCATCCTTCGATCAGCTTGCACCCTGATATGACTTTGGATTGGAACCATGTCAAATCCAATATCACATTCAATTCTTTCTCAATCTATTAATGATGATTCAAATGATGAAATATTAGAAACTATTTCTAATATTCATACTTTGATCAAAGTTTCCCTGAATCACCATTTGATCGAAATCAGTTGGATGCGATCTCCTCTTACTAGGGTGATCGATTCCTTGTTCGACCTACTCACAACCTCCATATACAATTTATCATATCCAGTATCACCCTGTATATGACTCAATGTCATGAATAAGTGTGAACCAAAACATGGGTTCATGCATACAAGGCACTATGGTAGTCTCAGGTCAAAGGATTACATGCACTATTCCCTCTATGAAAACCATCTATTGACAAGTAGATAAGACTCCATTAGATGTTTTCAAGTCAGATCAAATTCAGTGAACTCATTCTCTAATGAGCACCCATGTCCTTGTATTAGTGTGCTACACAATTAATAAGATCAATTATCCTCATTAATGAGCATACAAAGGATATGCTAGTCTTTTCGAAAACATTGATCCCCTACTCAATGTCCCTTTGACTAGGAATACTTAAGATTAGGATTTTAATGTTTTAAGTCTAACTGGTATGATCTCATCTTAACCTTTAAAACCATAGCCCTAGTCTATGGGTTCATATCATAAATCTAAGAACAGCGTATGATGAAAAAGATGCCTTTTAATATATATAATTGTCAATACAAAAGTTTGAAAGTTTTTAGGATATCCCAATAAAATTACATGTTTTAATTGGCTTGCAGGGCATAATCCTTTCATGGATGTGTGAGGGTTTATTTGTACAAACCCATGTATTGAAAATGATTGACTTAATCACCTGATTAGGTCAATTAGGATTTGTCATGGATGGTGAACTCAATTAGGACTTGATCCTGCAGTCACTCCTAGATTTCTTCTCTCAGTTTGTTCTTAATTACCATATGAACAAACTGAATACTTCATTGCCAAAGCTGCTTAATATGCTTAAGACAGAAGAGAGCCATTCAAAAGGAGACAAGGCTCATCTTCTTCTAGTTGATGGAAGAAAGAAACAGGCAAAGAAAAAAAGGCTTGAAAAGAAAATTCAACCCTAAGAAGGGCTTCTAGAGTAAGAAGAAAGCTAAGATGGCTGATGGAGCCTGTTTTCACTGTGGTAAGCAAGGGCACTGGAAGAAAAATTGCAAGATATATCTTGCAAGTGTGAAGCAAGATGCAAGTGGAGCATCTAAAGGTTTGTACATGATACAAACAAATTTATCATTGAATTTTTCAAATTCTAATTCATGGGTATTGGATACCGCATATGGATCTCATATATGCAATTCATTGCAAGGACTCCACAAATTAGAATTTGAAGAAAGGTGACTTCAAGCTATATGGGGCAAGTGGTGAGGCCATTTATGCTGAAGCTATAGGCACCTATATCTTATTATTACCTTTGGGTAATATGTTAATGCTAGAAGAATGTTACTACATATCCAATATTATAAGAAACATTATTCTATGCACTTGTTATTACAACAAGGATATGAAATAATATAAAGAGCAGTGGCTGCTCTATTCTTTATAATAATAAAATATTTAGGCATGGTTGTTTTATTAATGGTCTTCTAACTTTGGAACTCAATGATGAAATACTTCTTATTAATAATAAGAAGAGAAAGAGAGATAATGTCAATGTCACATATCTCTGGCATTGTTTGTTAGGTCATATTAGTGAGTCAAGGATAAACAAGTCAGTTAAAGATAATTATTTTGACTCTTATGATTTCCAATCATCAGGAACTTGTGAGTCTTGCCTCAAAGGAAAAATGACCAAGTTTCATTCACTAGACATGGAGACAGGGTAACTGAGTTACTAGGTCTTGTGCATACTGATGTATATGGACCTATGACAACTCAAGCTAGAGGTGGATATTCTTACTTCATCACTTTTATTGATGATTTATCAAGGTTTGGTCATGTGTATCTTATAAAACACAAGTCTGAAGCTTTTGATAAGTTTAAAGAATATCAAAGTATGGTTGAAAAATAAACAGGTCATAGCATTAAAGCCCTTCATTCTGATCGAGGAGGTGAATACTTGTCTAGTAAGTTTCTAAACCATCTTAAAGACAAAGGCATAATCTGTGAATGGACTCCTCCTTATACACGCCAGTTAAATGGTGTGGCAGAAAGGAGAAATCGCACCTTGTTAGACATGGTGAGGTCCATGATGAGCTTCACAAATCTTCCCATTTCCTTCTAGGGACATGCCCTGGAAACTGCTGCACATATTTTGAATAGGTTCCATCTAAGTCAGTAAGTAGCACTCCATATGAGTTATGGAATGGCAAAATACCAAGTCTTAAGTACTTAAAGATTTAGGATTACTATGCTTATGTCAAGAATAACTTTGGACATAAGTTAAGTGCAAGGGCTGACAAGTATAGATTTGTTGGTTATCCTAAAGAAGGTATTGGATACCTCTTTTATAATGCTACTGAGCAAAAGATTTTTGTCAATAGACATGCTACATTCTTGGAGAAAGAATTGATCCAAGAAAGAAGTAGTGGTTCTTCACTTGAGTTATGTGAAGAACAGAACCAACAACTTATTGAGTCTTCATATGAAATTCCTTAACCAGAAGTTCTTGTAGATTAAGAATAGCCACTATACACACCTCCTCTCCAAAGGTCAGACAGGGTGCGGGGAGTACCTCTAAGATATGGCTTTGTCATCGGGGATGACAATGAAGCCAGTATCATTCAGGATGATGATCTTGTGACCTATTCGGAAGCTGTCAAAGAAGACTCTGATAAATGGCTAAGTGCCATGAAATCTGAAATGGATTCTACGTATTCCAATCAGGTTTGGACCTTGGTAGATCCACCTGATGGAATTAACCTAATAGGGTGTAAATGGATCTTCAAGAAGAAGATAGGAGCAGATGGTCAAGTAGAAACTTACAAGGCCAGGCTGGTAGTAAAAGGTTTTAAACAAAAACATGGCATTGACTATGATGAAACCTTTTTTCCAGTAGCCATGCTCAAATCCATTCGGATTTTGCTTGCCATAGTAGCATACCATGATTATGAAATCTGGCAGATGGATGTCAAGACTGCTTTTCTCAATGGAAAACTTAAGCAAGAAGTCTATATGACACAGCCAGAGGGTTTGTCTCAAGTGGGAGACCAAACCAGGTATGCAAGTTAAAGAAGTCTATTTATGGACTAAAGCAAGTGTCAAGGAGTTGGAACATCCTTTTGATGAAACAATCAAGAGTTTTGGTTTTGTCAAAAATGAGGATGAACCATGTGTGTATAAGAAGACAAATGGGAGTGCACTTATTTTCTTGGTCTTGTATGTTGATGACATACTAATCATTGGGAATGATATCCCAATGTTACAATCAGTTAAAACTTGGCTATCATCAAAGTTTTCCATGAAGGATTTGGGAGAAGCATCCTATATACTAGATATAAGAATCTATAGAGCTAGATCTAAAAGGATGCTAGGCTTATCCCATTCTAGGTACATAGACTTAGTGTTGAAGAGATTTAACATGGATGCAAGTAAGAAAGGTTACTTGCCTATAAGTCAAGGCATACATCTCTCTAAGAAAATGTCTCCTAAGACATCAAAAGAAAGAGAGAGGATGGCTATGATCCCTTATGCTTCGACTATAGGATCAATTATGTATGCTATGCTATGTACTAGACCTGATGTTGCTTATGCCTTGGGCATAGTGAGCAGGTTTCAGGCAGATCAGGACAGGATCATTGGAAAGCTGTAAAAAATATTCTTAAGTACTTGAGAAGGACTAAAGATATTTTTTTAGTATATGGAGGATCTAAATTGAAACTAGAAGGCTATACAGATTCTAGTTTCCAATCAGATCTAGATGATAGCAAATCAATATCAGGATATGTCTTCACCCTGAATGGTAGTGCAGTGAGTTGGAAGACTACAAAGTAGCTAACAGTAGCTGACTCAGTCACTGAGGTAGAATACATAGCTGCGAGTGAAGCTGCGAAGGAAGCTGTCTAGATGAAGAAATTCATCATGAAATTGGACGCGGTTCCTAAAATACAACAGCCAGTGTTGCTATACTGTGATAACACTGGAGCTATTGCACAAGCAGAGGAACCGAGGTCTCACCATAAATCCAAGCACATTCTAAGATGGTTCTACCTCATTCGAGAGATAATAGAAAGACAAGATGTTGTCATCGATCGAGTTGATATACAGAACAATATAGCAGACCCATTTACTAAAGCATTACCCAAGCAGCAGTTAGATCGTCACTTAGATAGTATGGGTATAAAGTATAAGGGTGATTGGCTTTAGTGCAAGTGGAAGATTGAAAGAAAAGTACCCTAAAAGCCAATCATTGTAAGAGCATTTTTGTAATCTTCCAACTCTTGTATGACATTATATTAATTAAAGGCATTTATTTACATCAAATATTGTTATGTCTTATTTATGGATTATGATGAACCCCATAGAGTAGGGCAATGAAATTAGGGTTATGATAAAGATCATAACAGTGAGACCTAAGTTCCTGTAAACCCTAATCAAAATGTTCCTAGTCAATGGACCATCGATTTGGGAATCGATGAATCCGGTAAAACTAGCTTATCCTATGTATGCTCGGTTAATGAGGATGGTTGGTCCCACAACCATTTATGTAGAGACACTAATACAAGGATAAGGGTGCTTATCAGGGTATGAGTATACTGAACTGATCCATATCAGGACTATCTTATGAAGACTTATTGCTTATCAAAAGATAGGTCCCAGAGTAGGAGTTATGCATGTGATCTTTAGACCTGAGGTCACCATTGTTCCTTGTACACACTAAGCCATGTTTGGTTCATACTCATTTATGACATTATTCTAGGTATGGTGGAAGGTGTACGAAGGATGTGAGTGGACCAACAAGAAATCGATCATTCCTGGTTAGAGGAATTGTTATCCCATATAATCTATTCGAAGAGTGACTTAAGGAGCCTTTGATCAAAGCAGGATGAGATTAGAAGTGGTTTCTAATTAGTCATTATTTGAGTCCTCATGATCGATCTAAGATTCAATATGATTAAGTGTTAGGGTTTGACATATATCCATACCTATCACTTAATTGGGATAATGGGAGATCGAAAGATTTAATTGCACGGTAACTTTCTACTAAAGGATATTTTGGTACTTTCCATCAAATTCCATTTTTCTGGATAGGCATGATATGTTGCTAGACGTCCATCTTATCTTGTAGGTTTTCATGAACCAATTGGATTGGTTTCATGAGTCAATTCGATGGATGATTCGAATTGGACAATTAGGTGAGTCAATTTGACCTAATTAGGTCAATCGAGTTCGATTGGATCGAATTGGCTCAAATCTAAACCTACTACTGGCTAAATGTGGAATCTAAAGGGTTACGCACATTAGGAAGTTGGCCAAGGAAGTCATACATGGTTGAATTAGGGTCATAGCATGCTAATTGGTTAGCCATATTACATACTAGCATGTGTAGGCTAACCCAATTCTTAACCCAATTGATTTGGGTCTAGTTGCTTGTTAATTGGACTAACCTTATTGAGGGAAACCTACATTAGGTTGAGTCCTAATTGGAGAAGCCTAAACTAGACTTTATTTTGTTTGATTTGAACATTAAACTCAGTTTGTTGAAGAGTCCTGGGCGCTCAGGACTTTTGGCGCCTCTTGGCGCGTGCTGGAGAAGAGAGTGCATGCAGAAGGACTCAAAGTCCTTCTACAGATGAAACTTTGGAAGTTTCTCATCAAAGGTGCCTCTTCAAATAGTCTCCATGACTTTTGGTTTTGGTTGACCAGTCAAAGAGGGATAAAGGGTCGACATGAAACGTGAAGAAGTCAGCGCTCGCAGATGAAGAGTCACGTCTCTTCATCTGCACACGGTTCTGAGGCAGAGTCCTGCTCTCAGGATTCCTATTCTACTACCGTTTCAAGACATGAAATGATGCCCTTCCCTTGAGTTCATAACATGCCATGTGGCTTGAGAAGAGTTCATCTGGAAACCAAGAGAACTCAGATAAGACTCCTGAATCCTGAAGAGTCTTATGAGATATGAAGAGACATATCTGATAAAAAACTTTGGGATGCTTTTCATGCCCCTTAAATTCTTATTTAAAAAGTGTACGGTGAAATGAGAATAGTGTGTTCATGTTGGGTTTCAAGGAGATCATTATGCAACTTAGTAAGACTGAATTATAAAATTTCATATATAAAGATAACACTTTATCAGTTAGAAACCCTAATTCCCAAGATCCCTTATTCGATTACAACTAATATGTCATAAAAGAAGGTTAATGAAACATACCTGGAGTGCTATATTCCACTTCTTCCTCTAGACTGACAAGTGTATGTCCTCCAACGGTGATCCACACAAGATTTGAAACAAGGAAGAACTCCTTCTTGATGCTGCTTGCCCGGGTAGGACTCTTTCAGTAGCCTTTTGGACTTTGGCCTTTGTAGGACTCACTATCCCACTATAGGACTCTTTGGACTCTCTTCTAAACCACTCTTAGTTTTAGGACAACCCTTCTTTAGAACCCCTTAGGCTTATTTCCTAAAACAAAGCCTTGTCCTAATAGAAAAGACCTTGTCTTAACAAGACAAGTCTTGTCTTAAGAAAGGAAGAGGGAGAGAAAAAACTCAGATGGATACTATGGTAGAATCTAGACTCCTATTTTAGATGACTGAATGAACAAATATCTCATTCTACCGTACACCCTTTAAATAGTTTCTTAAGGGGCATGAAACACATCCCAAATCTCTTATCAGATATGTTTCTTCATATCTGATAAGACTCTTTAGGATTCAGGAGTCTTATCTAACATCTCTTCATGTCCAAATGAAACCTTCTCATGCCACATGGCATGTACCGGTCTCTAGAAGAGCAAAGAGGCATCTTCTCATTTCCTAAAAGTTGGAGAAAACCGAAGAGATCTAAAAGTAGAAGGACTCTGCTTCAAACTGTGCACCCTCTCATGAAATGTCGCAACCTTTCATATGTGCCATTCATCCTTTCCTTCTCCATGCCAATTCAAAAATCATTGACCAGTCAAATCCTTCATCAAAGGGTGTGGAGATAAATATAAAGATTAGAAGAAGTCCAATCAACAAAAGAAACTCATATGCAGAAGGACTCTTGGTCCTTTTTGCATGCCAAATGAAGAGTCGCTTCTCTTCACAATTCGATCAACCATTATCCATGCCATATGCTACCTTTGACAAAGTCAAAGTATATGTAATATGGGTGTAAAATGAAAGGCATTAATAAGCTTTCCGACCATATAAAAATTTTTTCGATCAGAGAAGTATAGACCCTTCTAGGTCCTTTTGAATGCCAACATGTCATTTAGGTACCAAGAGTCCTATGCCTTAGGGACTCTTCAAAATTCCGAGATAAAACCTGCATAAAATATCAAATAAATCTGATAAATTCATCCTACTTAGAACATAACCCAATTTAGGTCTCCTACAAATTGGTTAGTCCATTTAGCAAGCAACCGGACCCAATCCAAATGGGTTTAGGAATTAGGTTAGCCTACACATGCTAGTGTGTCACCTAGCTAACCAATTAGGATCCTATGACCCTAATTAAATCATGAATGACTTACTTGTCCAATTCTCTAGTGTATGTAACCCATTGGGTTCCACATCTAGCCAGTAGTAGGTTTAGGTTAGAGCTGATTCGATCCAATCGAACCCAATTGACCTAATTAGGTCAAATTAGCTCATCTATTTGTCCAATTCGAACCATCCATCGAATTGACTCATGAAACCAATCCAATTGGTTCATGAATACATACAAGATAAGATTAATGTCTAGCAACATGTCATGCCTACCTAGAAGATGAGGAATTTGGTGGAATTACCAAAATACCCTGCAGTTGTAAGTTACCGTGCAATTCAATCTTTCGATCTCCCATTATCCCGATTAAGTGATAGGTATGGATAGATGTCAAACCCTAACACTTAATTATATCGAATCTCAACTCGATAGTGAGGACTCAACTAATGACTGATTAGATTCCACTAATCTCATCCTGCTTTGATCAAAGGCTCCTTAAGTCACTCATCGAAGAGATTACATAGGATAACAATTCCTCTTACTAGGAATGATCGTTTCCTTGTTGGTCCACTCATATCCTCCATACACCTTCCACCATACTCAGAATACCCCATACATGTCGTAATGGCATGAATAAGTATGAACCAAAATATGGCTTAGTGTGCACAAGGAACCATGGTGACCTCAGGTCTAAAAATCACATGCACAACTCCTACTCAGGGATCTATCTTTTGACAAGTAGTAAGACTTCCATAAGATAGTCCCGTACGGATCAGTTCAGGGTACTCATACCCTGATGAGCACCCTTATCCTTGTTTTAGTGTCTCTACACAAGTGGTTGTGAGACCAACCACTCTCATCATCTGAGCATACATAGGATAAGCTAGTCTTACCGGATTCATTGATCCCCGAATCAATAGTCCAATGACTAGGAACATTTTATAATTAGGGTTTATAGGAAATTAGGTCTCACTATTATGACCTTCATCATAACCCTAATTTCATTGCTCTAATCTATGGGGTTCATCATAATCATAAATAAAACACAACAATATATGATGAAAATAGATGCCTTTATTAATATATAATGTCATATAAGAGTTGGAAGAATACAAAAAAAGGCCCTTACAATGATTGGCACTTAGGGCACTTTTCTATCAAACTCCACATGTACTAAAGCCAATCGCCCTTGTACTTTATACCCATACCATCCAAGTGGCGATCTAACTGCTGCTTTGATAATGCTTTAGTGAATAGGTCCTGCTACCATCTTGTCTTTCTATTATCTCTCGAATGAGGTGGAACCATCTTAGAATGTGCTTGGACTTGTGATGAGACCTTGGTTCCTTGGCTTGTGCAATAGCTCCAATGTTATCACAATACAATGGCACTGGCTGTTGTATATCAGGAACCACGCCCAATGACATGATGAATTTCTTCATCCAGACAGCTTCCTTTGCGGCTTCACTTGCAGCTATGTATTCTGCCTCAGTGACTGAGTCAGCTACTGTTGGCTGTTTTGTACTTTTCCAACTCACTGCACCACCATTCAGGGTGAAGATATACCCCGACGTAGATTTGCTATCATCTGGATCTGATTGAAAACTAGAATCTATATAGCCTTCTAATCTCAACTCAGATCCTCCATATACTAGAAAAATATCTTTTGTCCTTCTAAGGTACTTAAGAATATTTTTCATAACTTTTCAATGATCTTCTCATGGATCTGCCTGAAATCTGCTCACTATGCCTAAGGCATAAGCAACATCAGATCTGGTATATAACATAGCATACATAATTGATCCTACAGCTGAAGCATATGGAACCTTAGTCATCCTCTCTCTTTCTTTCGATGTCTTAGGAGACATATTTTTAGAGAGATGTATGCCTTGACTCATTGGCAAGTAACCTTTCTTACTTCCATCCATGTTGAATCTCTTCAACACTAAGTCAATGTACCTGGATTGGGATAAGCCTAGCATCCTCTTAGATCTATCTCTATAGATCCTTATACCCAGTATATCGGATGCTTCTCCCAAATCCTTTATGAAAAACTTTGATGATAGCCAAGTCTTAACCAATTTCAACATTGGGATATCATTCTCAATGATCAGTATGTCATCCACATGCAAAACCAAGAAAATAAGTGCACTCCCACTTGTCTTCTTATACACACATGGTTCATCCACATTTTTGATAAAACTAAATCCTTTAATTATTTCATCAAAATGGATGTTCCAACTCCTCGATGCTTGCTTAAGTCCATAAATAGACTTCTTTAATTTGCATACCTGATTTGGTCTCCCACTTGAGACAAAACCCTCTGGCTATGACATTTAGACTTCTTCCTCAAGGTTTCCATTGAGGAAAGTAGTCTTTGATATCTGCCATATCTCATAGTCATGGTATGCTGCTATGGCAAGCATTATCCGAATGGACTTGAATAGCATGGTTACTGGAGGAAAAAATCTTCATCATAGTCTATACCATGTTTTTGTCTGAAATCTTTTGCTACCAGTCTAGCCTTGTAGGTCTCAATTTGACCATCTGCTCCAATCTTTTTCTTGAAGACCCACTTACACCCTATTGGGTTAATTCCTTCAGGTAGATCTACCAAAGTCCAAACTTGATTGTAATACATGGAGTCCATTTCAGATTTCATGGCACTTAGCCATTTATCGGAGTCTCTACTCTCGACAGCTTGCAAATAAGTTACAAGATCATTATTCTGTATGATACTAGCTTCATTGTCATCTCTGATGACAAAGCCATCTAAGAGGTGCTCCCCACACCCTCTTTGACCTTCGAGAGAAGGTGTGTATTGTGGCTGTTCTTGATCCTCAAGAACTTCTGGTTGAGGAATATCTCTTGAAGGCTCATCAGTTTGTTGGTTCAGTTCTTCACATAACTCAAGTAAAGAATTACTACTTCTTTCTTGGATAAATTCTTGCTCCAAGAATGTAGCATGCCTACTGACAATTATCTTTTACTCAGTAGCATTATAAAAGAGGTATCCAACACCCTCTTTTGATAACCAACAAACCGACATTTGTCAGCCCTAGCACTTAACTTATATCCGAAATTGTTCTTGACATAAGCGTGGCAACCCCAAATCTTTAAGTATTTAAGATTTGGTCTCTTGCCATTCCATAACTCATATGGAGTGCTACTTACTTACTTAGACAGAACCTTGTTAATATATATGCAGCAGTTTCCAGGGCATGTCCCAAAAGAAATGGAAAGATCTGTGAAGCTCATCATGGACCTCACCATATCTAATAAGGTGCGATTTCTCCTTTCTGCCACTCCATTTAACTGGAGTGTATAAGAAGAGTCCATACAGAAATAATGCCTTTGTCTTTGAGATGGTTCAAAAACTCACTAGACAAGTATTCACCTCCTCGATTAGAATGAAGAGTTTTAATACTAAGTCCAGTTTGTTTTTCAACCATACTTTGATATTATTTAAATCTTTCAAAAGCTTCAGACTTGTGTTTCATAAGATACACATAACCGAACCTTGATAAATCATCCATAAAAGTGATGAAATAAGAATATCCTCCTCTGGCCTGAGTTGACATAGGTCCACACACATCAGTATGTATAAGACCTAACAATTTAGTTGCTCTTTCTCCATGTCCAGTGAATGAAGACTTAGTCATTTTTCCTTAGAGACAAGATTCACAATATCCTAATATTTGGAAATCATTAGAGTCAAAGTAATTATCTTTGACTAACTTGTTTATTCTTGACTCACTGATATGACCTAATTGGTAGTGCCAGAGATATGTGACATTGTCATTATCTCTTTTTCTCTTCTTATCATCAACAAGAAAAATATTATCATTGAGTTGTAAAGTTAGAAGACCATTTATAAAAGATCCATGTCAAAAATATTTATTATTATAAAGAATAGAGCAACCACTGCTCTTTACACTTATTTCAATCCCTATTGTAACAACAAGGGGATAGAAATAATATTTCTAAAATATCTGGTACATAGAAGCATTCTTCTAGCTTTATTACATCACCCGAAGGTAATAAAAGAAGATAGGTGCCCACATCTTCAGCATGTATGGCTTCACCACTGGCCCCATGCAGCTTAAAGTCACCCCCTTCAATCTTTTAATTTTGTGGAGTCCTTGCAATGAATTGCATATATGAGATCCACATGCGGTATCTAATACCCATGAATTAGAAATAGAAGCACTCAATGATAAATTAGTTTGTATCATGTACAAACCTTTAGATGCTCCACTTGCATCTTGCTTCACACTTGCAAGGTAAACCTTGCAATCTTTTCCAATGCCCAGTCTTGCCACAATGGAACAGGCTCCATCATCCTTTTTAGCTTTCTTATTTCTTCGGGATGCTCTTCTTAAAGTTAAACTTTCTTTTCATACCCTTTTTTCTTGCCTTTTTCTTTTTTCCATTAACAAGAAGAACATGAGCCTTATCTCCTTTAGAGTGGCTCTCAGCTGTCTTATGCATGTTAAGCAGCTCTGGCAAAGTGGTATTCAATTTGTTCATATGGTAGTTAAGAACAAACCGAGAGAAGGAATCTGGGAGTGATTGCAGGATCAAGTCCTGATTAAGTCACTATCCATCACAAACCCTAATTGACCCAATCGAGTGATTAAGTCAATCATTTTCAGTACATGGGTTTGCACAGGTGAACCTTCACTCATCTGTGCTCGGAATAACTATTTCAATATCTCATATCGGGCAGCCCTACTTTGCTCTCCATAAAGCTCTTTTAAATTGAGCAATATGGACTGAGGTTCCAGACCTTCATGTTGCCTCTATAGCACATGCTCATGGAAGCCAACATGATGCACCTGATAGTCATACTATCATTTAGCCACATTTGATATGTGGCCCTTTCCTCCTCTGAAGCATACTCTCCAATTACCTCAGGATCCGGAGAATCAAGTATATAGGAAAGCTTCTCCTGAGTTAATATGATTCTCAGGTTCCTCAATTAATCCACATAATTTGGATTGGTTAACTTATTGGCATCCAAGATGCCCCTAGTGATAAGTTTGAAGCCATAAATATAAATATCCTATATTTAATAAAGAACAATATCAGCAGACCACTCAAGAATGACATTCATAACTAGATAAGGACTTACTATCTAATTATACTCCCACTTTTCTTCAAATACCATAACCCTCATTTTATGGTAAACGAGAAACCTTCCCGGTTCCTTAGTGGGTTTGAGATCCTAATCCTCATTAGTGCCTTGTATTACACAACAAACTCTAATAAGTTCAAAGGTAGGACTTACTTTCCAATTGTAACCTGTGCAATTTTCAACAATTATCTTTGCCTCTAAGACACTTATAGTCTTGTGTTACACAACAAACTATAATATCTTAGTTTAGTCAAACCCTTCATTTCTATATAGCTATAATTGAAGATTGTTGCCCTTGTGTTACACAACAAAGCAACAATTTCAACCATGCCATAAAGCACTAAGTGCACCAATACAAATTTCATATCAAACCCTAGAGTAGATCATGTGTTACACAACAACCTACTATAGTTTTGATATTAATTTAGCATAGCAAGAAAGAAGGCAAATTATAGTATACATAATCAATTAGCATTCTCAAGTTAAGGTTTAGATATGACCAAATTGTCTAGGTAAGTGGAAGGGATGAGGGGGTCCCCCCGTTGCTTTCCTTAGACACCAATTAAATTGGCCAGGTTAGACAACGGAACCAATTAATAAACCACAATCCCTTTACCTTCCTAGAACCACTTACCTAGACACCATTTGGCTGATCAAACCCTAATTGGTTCTGCATCATGATTAATTTGATACCAAGACTAAATATGATTTTTTAATGAGGGTTTTGATGGTCTCCAACACATTCTAATACTATTTAACATATCATAATGTACTTATAATAGAAAACCATACATATATGACATGATGCAAAATATATGCTAGGTGTGTCATCATTCTAGGACAACCTTACAACATAATAGACATCCACCGTTATGTTAAGACAACCTTATTTCAGAATGTGACTAAAAAAAAATATCTTGACATATTTTAAAGATTAGGGTTTAAGTGTTAAAAAACCCTAACTAGTGACTAGCATAAGGCATATCAATCTAGCATATGCATAACATTGAATGATGTAGATAGCAATCATATATAGCATGATATTTCAAATACCCCGTTGACTAATCCAATCCTAAATAGCTATTAGGATAAAAAAGTTATAATGATGCATTTGATCTACAACATGCATAAAATAATAACATGCTTTTTTCATAATAAAGTAGAGACCAAACATATGATCCCTAATATGCATTGAATCATAATCCTGGGAGGATCATCATTATTACAAATGACAAATAGTTGAAATAAACTAAGGGTGGCTCTGATACCACTGTTGGGTTTCAAGAAGATCATTATGCAACTTAGTAAGACTGAATTATAAAATTTCATGCATAAAGATAACACTTTATCAGTTAGAAACCCTAATTCCCAAGATCCCTTATTCGATTACAACTAATATGTCATAAAAAAAGGTTAATGAAACATACCTGGAGTGCTATATTCCACTTCTTACTCTAGACTCACAAGTGTAAGTCCTCCAAGGGATCCACACAAGATTTGAAACAAGGAAGAACATCTTCTTGAAGTTGCTTGCCCGGGTAGGACTCTTTCGGCAGCCTTTTGGACTTTGGCCTTTGTAGGACTCACTATCCCACTATAGGACTCTTTGGACTCTCTTCTAAACCCACTCTTAGTTTTAGGACAACCCTCTTTTAGGACCCCTTCAGCTTATGTCCTAAAACAAAGCCTTGTCCTAATAGAAAAGACCTTGTCTTAACAAGACAAGTCTTGTCTTAAAGAAAGGAAGAGGGAGAGAGAAAAACTCAAATGGATAATACGGTAGAATCTAGACTCCTATTTCAGATGACTGAATGAATCAAATATCTCATTCCACTGTACACCCTTTAAATTGTTTCTTAAGGGGCGTGAAATACATCCCAAAATCTCTTATCAGATATGTTTCTTCATATCTGATAAGACTCTTTAGGATTCAGGAGTCTTATCTGACATCTCTTCATGTCCAAATGAAACCTTCTCATGCCACATGACATGTACCAATCTCTGGAAGAGGCCAAGAGGTGTCTTCTCATTTTCCAAAATTCGGAGAAAATCGAAGAGATTTGAAAGCAGAAGGACTCTGCTTCAAACTGTGCGCCTCTCATGAAAAGTCGCAACCTTTCATGTGCGCCATTCATCCTTTCCTTCTTCACGCAAATTCAAAAATCATTGACCAGTCAAATCCTTCATGAAAGGGCATGGAGATAAAGATAAATAATAGAAGAAGTCCAATCAACAGAAGAAACTCATATGTAGAAGGACTATTGGTCCTTTCTGTGCACCAAATGAAGAGTTTCTTCTCTTCACAATTCGGTCAACCTTTTTCCATGCCATATGCTACCTTTGACAAAGTCAAAGTATATGCAATATGGGTCTCAAATGAAAGGAAATTAAATAAGCTTTCTGACCATATAAAAACTTTTCCGATCAGAAAACTATAGACCCTTCTAGGCCCTTTTGAATGCCAACATGTGATTTAGGTACCAAGAGTCCTATGCCTTAGGGACTCTTCATAATTCCGAGATAAAACCTCAAAAAATATCAGATAAAATCTGATAAATTCACCCTACTTAGAAAATAACCCAATTTAGGTCTCCCATTAATTGGTTAGTCCATTTAGCAAGCAACCGACCCAATCCAATTGGGTTTAGGAATTAGGTTAGCCTACACATGCTAGTGTGTCACCTAGCTAACTAATTAGGATCCTATGACCCTAATTAAATCATGAATGACTCTTTGTCCAATTCTCTAGTGTGTGTGATCCATTGGGTTCCACATCTAGCCTTCAGTAGGTTTAGATTTGAGCCTATTCGGTCCAATCGAACCCGATTGACCTAACTAGGTCAAACTAGCTCATCTAATTGTCCAATTCGAACCATCCATCAAATTGACTCATGAAACCAATCAAATTGGTTCATGAATACCTACAAGACAATTTAATGTCTAGCAATGTGTCATTCCTTCCCGGAAGATAAGGAATTGGTAGAAATTATCAAAATACCCTTAAGTAGTAAGATACCGTGCAATTCAATCTTTCGATCTCCAATTATCCCGATTAAGAGATAGGTATGGATAGAGGTCAAACCCTAATACTTAATCATATCGAATCTCAACTCGATAGTAAGGACTCAGCTGATGACAGATTAGATTCCACTAATCTCATCCTACTTTGATCAAAGGCTCCTTAAGTCACTCATCAAAGAGATTGCATAGGATAACAATTCCTCTTACTAGGAATGATCGATTCCTTATTGGTCCACTCATATCCTCCATACACCTTTCACCATACCCAGAACACCCCATACATGCGTGATGGCATGAATTAGTATGAACCAAAATATAGCTTATTGTGCACAAGGAACCATGATGACCTCAGGTCTAAAGATCACATGCACAACTCCTACTCAGGGATCTATCTTTTGACAAGTAGTAAGACTTCCATAAGATAGTCCCGGTACAGATCAGTTTAGTGTACTCATACCCTGATGAGCACCCTTATCCTTGTATTAGTGTCTCTACACAAGTGGTTGTGAGACCAACCACTCTCATCATCTAAGCGTACATAGGATAAGCTAGTCTTACCGGATTCATTGATCCCCGAATCAATGGTCCAATGACTAGGAACATTTTAGATTAGGGTTTATAAGAAATTAGGTCTCACTATTATGAACTTCATCATAACCCTATTTCCATTGCTCTAATCTATGGGATTCATCATAATCATAAATAAGACACAACATATATGATGAAAACAGATACCTTTATTAGTATATAATGTCATACAAGAGTTGGAAGAATACAAAAAAAGGCCCTTACAATGATTGGCTCTTAGGAAACTTTTCTATCAGTTCGGTCTTCTGAAATAGGAGTACAATTTCACCGAGTCTTCTCTCTTTGTCTCTCCCTCCATCCTTTCTTTATGACAAGACTTGTCTTGTTAAGACAGTCTTTTCTATTAGGACAAGGCTTTGTTTTAAGACATAAGCCTAAGAGATCCTAAGGAAGGGTTGTCCTAAAACCAAGAGTGCTTTAGGAGAGTGTTCATAGTGCCCTACAGTGGGACAGGGTGTCCTACAGTTGTCAAAAATCCAAAGGCTGCAGAAGAGTACTGCTCTAGCAAGCAACTTCAAGGAGTTCTTCCTTGGTTCAATTCTCATGTGGATCACTGTTGGAAGGCTTACACTTGTGAGTCTTGTGAAAAGAAGTGGAAAATAATGTTTCAGGTATGTTTCTTGTACTTCTTTATGATTCATTAGTTGATTATGTCTAAGGGGATCCGGGAATTAAGGTTTTCTTCTAGCCAATTAGGGTTTTCATGTTTGAATTTTTGGTTTAAAATTCACTTCTGCAAGTAGCATGATGACCTTAGCTCCTAGAAATCCCATCATTCTGGGAATATGCTCTGGCATCTAAAGAGGAATCTTCCTGAGGCCATCTGGGGGGCAATCTGGAAGGTTATCTTGGACTAGGGTGTCCAACAAGGTCCAATAAGCTATTAAGTGGCCTCTGACTCTTGGATAATGCCTGATGTGACTCCAAAATAGGGTATCCTCCTCTCTTATACATGAACTAGACTAATACTGGACTCATACTGAAATACAGGACTCAATTCTGGACTAGGTATGAGACAAATCAACTAGTCTCAACTTATTACTAAATCAATCCTACTTGCTTACAAAATTGTGTTATATGACTAAGGTTCTAAAATCCTAATCAATAAACCATATGGGATCTAGTGATCTATGTCTGATCCTGGTGTCCCCACTAATTCTCCCGAGGTGGGAGGAACTTGACCTCATCGAGTAAGGGTCAATTTGGCTTTCATACTACTCAAGGATGGTCTGGGTTGAGGCATGGTAGATCGTCACCAGTGCTCCACAAGTCCTCAGATTCTGGCTGACCTTGCCATCGGACCAAATATCTCTGATATAGCCTTTATTCTGGGTACCGATGTTTTGATCATCCAGGATTCAGTCACTCCTTTCCTCACTATTTGGCCAAATTGTATGTGGACACTCTAGGACGGGTTCACTCTCAAAGGGAGGGATAGGCTCAAGGTGCTCGCTAGGTATCGCTATTGGCTCCTTATGCTGTACATGGTATGAGATATTGAAGGTGGAGCTAATATCTAAATCAGGTAGTATCTCAAGCACATAAGCATTGAGTCCAACTCTTTTCTTATTCTGAATGGGCCAGCTTTGCGAGCATGAATTCCTTTACAATCACATAATTCACTACAGAAAATTCTTTCTCTCTTTCAGGAATTAGCCAAGTTATTATATAATTCATTACTTATGTTCAGTTTTTTGACTAATTTCCTGATGCAAATGCTGTGCAGAGGCTAGTATAGGTGTGGATAGATGAATTAGAATTGTGGCTTTATTGGACTTAAGACTAACACCTAATAGACTCGACTAGACATCCCTATTAAAGGAAAGTTATTGGACTCTATGGGTCAAGACCTAATACTCTATAGACTCTCTAGGTTTAATCCTAGCATGCATGGCATGAAAATTTACTATGGACTCCTAGCAAATTTCATAAGGTACGCCAGAAGTAGACCTATCAAAATGGGCTAGAGCCCATGGGCCAGCCCATTTGGCCCTAAAATGGGTCGAGCTGGGCTGAAAAAATTGGCCCATTTATGTAAGTGGGCTTTTTGGCCCGACCCCTATAGCCCATGGGCTCAATAGGGTTAGGGCGGGCCAGCTCATGGGCCATGATATAATAATAATAATAAAAAACTTAGCCTTGTGGGTCAGGACTTACTTAATCTATTACTGTTAGTCAACTCACCTACGGTCCTACGGTTTACTGGTTTAGGACTTACTAATTACTACTTATAGGATGAAGACTGAGGCATTACGGATTTTATTTACTCGACGACAACAGGAGACCAAGAGTCGGGCATAGGACCCTCTGTTAGGGTTAGGTCAAAGCCGCCGCCTCCATCGGAGAGAACTAGTGAGTCCGTGAGGGACACGGAGAGCTGCCGGAGAACGGAGTCTCAAGTTTGGCTCTTTAGGAGAACCGAAGACGGGAGAACGAAGAACCCCACCCCACTATCACCGTTCTTCTTCCGCGAGACTGTGATGCCAACCGGAACCCAGGACTTCGGTCGTTCGGCGATAAGGACTCGTCATTATTCCATCTTTTTTTTTGGTTTCTCTTAACAGATCATTAGAGGTAGTGACCAGTAAGGCATGGGTCCGAGGGGGCTCGAGATCGGGGGGTGCCACTATCGCCGTGCTGGCCTACTGTGAGGGCTCACAGGATTTTCTTGATGTCGTGTCAATCCATCATTGAAAATAGTGTAGATTGGAGAGGGGGAAGTTTGATCTCGGGTTTCCCCTACTTCCTAGCTCCCACCAGCCACCGCCATCGTTTGGCCTCCGGGACTGGGAGACCTCCGTGCGACCATTCCGGCTTATGATTGATAGTTCTAGACTTCTAGTCCAGTCTCTTCTTTTTCTTGTTAGATTTACCTATTGTAACATGCTTCTTTTGTCCTCCAAAGATGCCTCTTATCATTGCATCTCCTACCATAGTATCATCACATATTTCCAGTCTCAAAATCTGCAAAACAAATAGTATAAATTGCATCATTTTTTCCTACTTGATATTTTCAGCACGTGGATCCCTAGCCCACGGTCCTAGCCCACGACCCACGGCCTTAGCCCACGGCCCACGGCCCTAGCCCATGGCCATATACGGGGCTAGCCCAGCCCTAGCCCACAGCCCACATAAGGCCAGGCTGGTTGGATTTTTTTGGCCCATTTGTACAAGTGGGCCTAGCCCGGCCCAGCCCACAAAATGCAAGCCCATATGGGTTAGGACCGGGCTAGGCCGGGCCAGCCCATATTGACAGCTCTAGCCAGAAGTAATATGCAAAACGAACATGTGCAATGAATGTATGCATTATGCTTACCTATATAAAATGCAGGTGAATGATTAAAAAAATAAGAAAACTCAAGAAAAGGCAAAAAAACGAGGTGGATTCAGGGTTAGTCTGGTGGGATAGAAAGTAAGAAGGAGGTTCTGGAATGATCGAGTATAATAGGAGATAATAGGGGATTTCAGGGATGTGGCCTACACTAATGAGGTTGACCTTATGGGGTTGAGGCATATCTAAAGGGTCTGCATAATGGAAAAAAGGGTCATTGATTTCAGGGAAGAGATCAGGTGGAGTCAAAGAGGTGACTTCATCCTAAGGATACTGATTTAAAAAGATCAAGTCCTTAATAAACTCTTCTAGCTCATAAAATTTAGGACTAGGCTTTATAATTGGGCTTTCTTCTAAAGTCTCCTTAGATAGAGTTGCAGTCACAGGGTCATGGGTTTCTTCCTCTAATGGTTCTTCCACTACAGGTTGGGTATAGTCAGCATCAGCTAACTCTGGATTGGTTTCTACCTGGTCCAACCTATTGGTTAATTGGTCAAGCCTATTGGTTGCTTGGTTGTTGGATTGGGTTATTTGGTTGGTTTGGGTGGTTGATTGGGTAAACTGACTTTGGGATTGGGTGATCATCTGGTCAAGCTGGGCTTGGTTTTGGGTGTTCATCTGGGTCAATTATTTAATCATGGCCTTAAGGAGGGTATCTAGATTGGACTCCATGGTTGAACTGGTTTGGTTGCACTGGACTTCCGACTCAACTAATTTTGGGTTGGTTTCTATCTGGGTTTGGTCATATTAAACTAATTCCGGGTCTTCATAGGTGTACTTCCTCTAAATCTTCATTAGACTCATCTTCATACTCCTCTACCAAACTTTGATCAGCCTCATTATAGCTTCTTTAGGTCATCCTGGTAAACCAATAGGGTGGTAAGAGGAGTTTGGCTAAAGAAAATCTGGCTAATAACTAGGGTAGTAGGGATGGGTTGACTAAGGGGTTCCTGATTAATACTAGGGTCTTATCTAAGGGTACTAATCCTATGGGGTTCAGGTTGACTAGGGTTGACTTGGCTCGGACACACTTGACTAGGTGGTAAGGTCTGGCTAGGGATAATGGTACTGGGCTGGTTTAAAGGAAGTCGGCTAGGTCTGGGCTTGGGTTCAGGAGGGTTACCCTTGTTAGACTTAGATTGACTAATCATGAGTTCCCTTTGGTTTGACTCAAAATCCCTAGCTATATGATAGGCTTCTTCTAGGTCCTGAATCTGCCAATGAGATAGTTCCCACTGGATGTCTTCACGAAGGCCAGCCATAAACCTAGATAGGGTCACTAATATGGGTTCGTCTAGGAAACACTTTAAGGCACACTCATCAAACTTGGCTATGTACTCTGACACAGACCTACTTTTTTGACTAAACTTTTCTATTGATCTAGAAGGCACTGTCGGTAGTATGGGGGAACATATTTCTCTTTAAGTTTTAGCTTCATGGCCATCCAGGTATCTATGGGAGCTTTGTATTGTTGCTTGATAAGGCTCTCTACGCCTCTCTAGTATAACCTAGCATGGTCAATTAACTCGAGTTTGGCAAATTCACACTTCCTTTTATCACTCAAGTCATACCATTCAAAATATATTCCATATCTCCTTCCCAATCTATATAGACCTTGGGATCTGACGTGCCATTGAAGGTGGGTATTTTTGGCCTAAAGTTCTTAGTGGTTCTCTCATCCTGGTCTATGAACTCATAATTGAGCTTTCGATAGTTGGACTTCTGATATGGGTCAGAGTATTGGGTTCTCCTAGGGTTGGGCTCCAAGTAGGGGTCATGGTATGGGGTTCTCCTAGGGTTGGGTTTTAAGTATAGGTCATGGTATGGGGTTCTTCTAGGGTAGGGTTCTAAGTATGGGGTATGGTATTGGGTTACTAGCCTAGTGGTCATGCAAACAACAAACAATCAAGGTGGAATGAATGCAACCAAGCATGCAAGGGTTAGTACAATCTAGGGCTTGCTAGACCTAGAGTCAAAACTGAATGGGTCAGCTCAACTTACACTTAACCCAGCATCTAATCCTACCATTGCTAGGTAGGGGGTGGGGTGGTGGGAGGCTCCCCTGCTTATCACAGGGTCCTAATTATAAACCACCAATCCAGTTAGGTCGTTTAACTCTAGATCCCCAGCCTTAGACACTAGCTTTCAATAATAGCTAAAGATTAAATACACTAGTTGGCCCACACAGTTTGGACCCGACTTGTTGGTGTCACCTAGCCACTAGGGCAATTAAGTCTACTTAATTTTAATTAAGGCTTGGGTGAGAATGCAAGGAGGTTGTTTTGGGCCAAGGATGGTATGACCTCCTGCCCTGATCTGAGATAGTGAAAGTGCCCTTAAGATTGTTTAATACAGATGATGACATTCGATGGTCCTGATGCAATCTACTAACAATCAGAAAAATTGTTGACCCCATAAATGATTTTGATGATAACCAAACATTGGAGCATGTATATTTATTTCTAACAACTCTTCAAGTGTTGGACAAGTTTTTGTAGGATGTACAATATGTTCAAACTTCAACTCCTACACTTCTAATTTCTTGTTTGAGTTGTGTTGAAAATATTCTTGTAAAGAAGAATCCAATGAAAATGCTAAGAAAAATCAAGTAAAACGGGTTATTCTATGAGAATGTGTGCCATGAATTTAGTTTGAGTTGGTTTGTGCGAATTTGTAAAAGAGTAGGTGAGAGTTTTCTTTTAGTTTAATTGTAAAAGTCCTGAAGAAGACACTCGAGCCGACCCCAAGAGATGAAGAGCTGACTCTGCTTACTAGCATGCAGTAAGGATTCTAGAATGCAGCAATCCGAGCCGACTCAATGGAAAGCAAGCCGACTCTAGTGAATTCGAGTCGACTGGAATCAGTCTGAGCTGACTCCTCCAGAGTCCATTTCTTGAAGTTTTCTAAGAACTGCAAGTCGAGCTGACCAGAAATAAAAAGAGCCGACTCTATCAGACCGAATTCTGAAAGCCTGAGAAAGTGAGCCGACCCGAACTACATCGAGCCGACTCTTCTAGAGTAAGGTTTTCGAACCTGAGAAGAAGAGCCGACCCAAGGTGAAAAGAGCCGACTCCTCGAGTTCAAGATTTTCAAGATTCAAGTTTGAGCCGACCCAAGTGACAAAGAGCCGACTCGTCCAGAGTGACATTCTGCGCCCTGAGACAAAGAGCCGACTGCATTGAAGAAATGGTGACTCGACCTATCGACTCGAAGGATCCGAGCCGACTCGAATGTCGCTTTCAGGTATCTAACGGCTAGTTCCGAATTTATTTTTGAATGCCAAAAAGAGCTCGAATGGTCACAAATCATTTCCCAATGGTCTACAATGGCTAGAACTACCTTGGGATGATGGAAGACTTTAAATTTGAAGGATTTGAACTACCTTAAAGCAATCAAGAAGAGAGTTTTCAAAGAAGAGAGAGATTCATTGAATATCCTACCAACTAACAGCACAAGAGCACAAGAGCATTCAAGTCAAGCTTTCAAGTCTTCACCAACTTCAGTTTGATGCTTGAAGCAATTTTTGGGAAGAAGCCACTGAAGTAATTAAAGCTTATTCAAGTACATTCAAGTGGACTTCTGACAAGTTGCACCAGCAACTATCTGACAACTTGAGTTTGTCATTTCTTATTGCATTTACCTTCAATTCAATCTTTGAATGTTGGGTTATTGTTGAGCCGATTGAAAAACCAAATAGGTCTTGGTGAGCCTCGTGAAAACCTAGGGTTAGGTTCTTGGTGGGCCTTGTGAAAATCAAGGGTTAGGTTCTTGATGAGCCTTGTGAAAACCAAGGGTTAGGTTCTTGGTGATCCTGTGAAAACCAAGTTGGGTTTCTTTGGTGAACCTGTTAAACCAAAGGGTGTTGGATTTTCTTTGGTGATCCCGTAAAACCAAAGTGTAGATGTTTGAATTATGATCCTATAAAACAATCCTACTGTATTCGGGTGTGAATATAGTGGAAATCTCAAGTGGTATCTTGGATAGTGGATGTAGGAGCTGGTTGTTCCGAACCACTATAAATTTGGTGTGTTTGTGTTGTGCTTTCTCTACTTTGTTTAGTTTCTGCATTTTATAACTCTATCACAGCACCTACCACTTTTAAAGGATTTTAAATTGCACATTACTTGCTTTAATTTTTGTAACTCCCAATTCACCCCCCTCTTGGGTAGCCACCTGGGCAACAACTGGTATCAGAGCAGTGTCTCTGATTACATTAGAGTAAAGATTGATGGCTCATGCCATGAGTATATCTTTGGCCGAAGGCCAGTCAACTAATAACCTCCACTATTCACATGCATAAATTATGCATATTGGAAAGCACGAATGAAAATCTATATTCAAGCTGTTGATTTTCGATTATGGAAGGTCATTCTTAAAGGGCCAAGTATTCCATGACAAAGTTGATGGTGTGGATATCCCTAAGCCTGAAGAGAAATGGGATGAACACGACATGAAACTAGGGGAATTGAATGCCAAAGCCATGAACTTGCTTTACTATGCTTTGGATTCGAATGAGTTTAATCGAATTTCCATTTGCTCAGCAAAGAAAATTTGGGATAAACTTGAGGTGACCCATGAAGGAACTTTACAAGTGAAAACCTCAAAGATAAATCTTTTAATGCACAATTATGAATTATTTAAGATGGAGCCTAATGAAAGTATTTCTGCCATATACACTAGATTTATAGATATTATTAACGGTTTGAAAAGTCTTGGTAGGGTATATTCAAATGCTGATTTAGTATAGAAAATCTTGAGATCACTTCCTGACAAATGGGATCCTAATGTCACTGCCATTCAGAAAGCCAAAGATTTAAATGTCTTATCAATGGATGAATTAATGGGATCTCTCATCACTCATGATTAGCCATGCAGCATAGAACGATGATGATCAAAAAAAGAAAAAGATAATTGCATTCAAGGCTGCATTAGAATCAAAAGATGATGAAGAGACTGAAGATGACTCCTCCTCCGAAGATGATCCTGAAGATGAAGACATTACAATGGTCGGAGGAGATTCAGAAAGTTTATGGGAAAGAAGAAAGGTAGATGCAACAAAAAATTCCATAAACGAGGAGAGTATTCAAAAGAGAAGGACAAGGACAAAGATAAAGATAAGGAGCAAGTCCCCACCTGCTATGAATGTAAGAAATAGGGGCACATTCATCCGGACTGTCCTCAACTAAAGAAATTCTTCAGAAAGAAAAAAAGAAAGCAATGGTTGCCATGTGGAGCAATGTGAAGACTCCACTTCAACTGAAGAAGAAGAGACCACCAAAATAGCAAATCTATGTCTAATGGGTCTCGAGGATGAGGTAAATTCCCCGATGCTCAAATCGAATTTACTTTGAAGAATTAAATTCTGCATTCCATGATTTGCTATCTGAATTTAAAAAAGCCAGAGTAAAGATTAGATCATTAAAGCATATCAATGATTCTTTACTCAAAGAAAAATGAAAGTTTAGAAAAGAGTAGATTACTACAAAAAGAATTTCATACCTTTTCTGAAAAATGTAATGCTTTGAAAATTGAAAATGGAGAAGTTCAAGATAAAAACAATGTGTTGATAAAAGAAAAAACATGAACTGAAAAGGAGGTTGAAAAACTCAAGCCACTTGTTGAAAAATTAACTTTATCTTCTAATAAGCCTGAGTTAATTCTTAAAGAACAAAGAATTTCTAGAAGCAAAGCTAGAATAAGTTTTAATGATTCAAATTTAAATATATTTCAGCTACTACTTTTGTAAGACAAAAAGATTTGTGTTCCCAAGTTTACTTCCAATAAAACCTTTGTTACAAAAGACTTTATTTCCATTTCGAAACTTGCTATTTCTGCATCTAGAATTTCAAAGTCAAAATCATTCCAAAATTCTAAAATTAAATGTTTTGCTTGCAAAAAGTTATGACATAAAGCCTTCAACTGCAATACTATTAGAAATGTCCATAATACAAGAAAAATTTGGATTCCCATTTGGGTTCCCAAAGGGACCACCTCAACTAACTTGAAAGGACCCAAGTTAGCTTGGGTACCTAAAAGCACTCTTTGACTTTCTTGTAAGAATGTCTTGCAGCCAAGAAATTAAAGAAAAAATGGTATCTCAACAGTGGCTATTCAAGGCATATGATGGGTGACAAGGATCAATTCATCACCTAGAAATGAAAGAAGGAGATATGGTTACATTTGGAGACAATGGCAAGGAAAAATAATCGGAATCGATAAGATTAAAATAACTCCCTATACTTTTATTGAAGACGTGCTGCTAGTAGATAAATGAAGCATAATTTATTAAGTATTAGTCAATTATGTGATAAAGGCTTCAAATTTATCTTCGAATCATCTATGTGTATAGTAATAAGCTCTCTTGACTCTAGCAGTAAATTCATTGGACATAGACTAGGAAATATTTATGTAGTAGATCTAAATGATCTTGCCATGTCAAGTAGCTCCAATTTAGTTGCAATGAATGCTAAGACCAAGGAGTCTTACTTATTATGGCATAGACGATTGGGTCATGCTAGCATGCATACAATTGCCAAATTAATGTCCAAAAATCTTGTTAGAGGCATTCCTAAGTTTAAAGTTGATTTTGATCATGTTTGTGATATATGCCAAATGGGGTAAACAAACTAGGGAGAGGTTTAAATCCAAAAATTTGATTTCAACTTCTAGACCTTTATAATTACTTCACATGGATTTATTGGACCAACTAGGAACACAAGCCTAGGAGGTATGAAATATGCCCTCGTCATTGTAGATGATTTTTTCAGATTTACATGGATTTTGTTTATTGCACACAAAGATGAAACTTTCAAAATGTTTAGAAATTTCACATGAAGGTTTCAAATCAGAAAAATCTTTTGATAATTTCAATTAGAAGTGATCACGGCACTGAATTTGAAAATTATTTTTTGATGATTATTATACTGGAAATGGAATTAATCACAACTTCTCCGCTCCTAGAACACCACAACAAAATGGTGTTGTAGAGAGGAAGAATAGGACTTTGGAAGAAATGGCTAGAACAATGTTATATGAAGGTAATCTTCCAAGGTACTTTTGGGTAGAAGTGGTGAACACTACATGTTATATTTTAACCACATTTAATTCCTCCTATCTTGAAGAAAACCCCCTATGAGCTTTGGAATGAAAAGAAACCAATATAAATTATTTTCATGTGTTTGGATGCTAATGCTTTGTACTTAATAATGGTAAGGATAATCTAGGAAAATTTGATGCTAAATCTGATGAAGCTATTTTTCTTGGTTATTCACTTCATAGCAAAGCATATAGGGTTTTTAATAAAAGGAATCTTACTGTTGAAGAGTCAATGCATGTCATTTTTGATGAAACTAACCTATCACCATCTAGAAAAGATGAGTGTATTGATAACGATGCAGGTACCATTCAAAAGGAGAGGGAAGATATGAATATTCAAGAAAGACTAACAGAAGAAGGAGAAGAAATGGTAAGTAAGGATCATACCGATCTACCAACATAATGGAGGTATTCTACTTCCCATCCTAAAGAATTAATCATTTGTGATCCTTCTCAAGGTATAAGGACTAGGTCTGCATATAGGATTGCACATGATTACCTAGCCTTTGTATCTCAAATAGAGCCTCACACCATAGAAGAAGCAGAAAATGACCCAAACTGGATGTTAGCCATGCATGAAGAACTGAACCAGTTTGAAAGAAATAAGGTTTGGACACTAGTTGATAGACCAAAAGACCACCCAATTATAGGAACCAAATGGGTCTATAGGAATAAATTAGATGAACAAGGAAATGTTATTAGAAACAAAGCTAGATTAGTGGCCAAGAGATATAGTCAAGAAGAAGGTATAGATTTTGATGAAACTTATGCACCTGTAGCAAGATTAGAAGCCATTAGATTACTTCTTGTATTTGTTTGCTACATGAATTTCAAACTTTTTCAAATGGATGTAAAAAGTGTATTTTAAATGGTTTTATTACTGAACAAATTTTGTAAAACAACCATCGGGTTTTAAAAATCATAGTTTTCCAAATCATGTGTTTAAACTTAATAAAGCTTTATATGGTTTGAAACAAGCCCCTATAGCCTGGTATGATAGACTTAGTACTTTTTAATTGAAAATAACTTTTCAAGAGGAAATGTTGATAAAACTCTTTTCATTAAGAAGAAAAATAGTGATATATTGGTTGTAAAAATTTATGTTGATGATATTGTTTTGGTGCAACTAATGAAAGTTTTTGTGAAGAATTTGCTAAGCTAATACAGGGAGAATTTGAAATGAGCCTAATGGGTGAACTAAATTACTTCCTTGGACTTCAAGTAAAACAATTAAAGGAAGGGATCTTCATCAACCAATCCAAATATACCGAAGAAATCATCAAGAAGTTTGGTATTGAGACAAGCAAACAAATTAATACACCCATGAGCCTATCCTGCAAATTGGATAAAGATGAAAGTGGATCCAATGTTGACCAAAAGCTATATCGAGGTATGATCGGATCCTTATTATATTTAACTGTAAGTAGACCAGATATCTTGTATCATGTATGTGTATGTGCTAGATTTCAATGTAATCCCAAAGAAATACATATGTTTGCTGTTAAAAGAATATTAAGATACTTGAAAGGTACAAGTAATCTTGGTCTTTGGTTTTCAAAAGAATCATCTTTAAATTTAATTGAATTTTCTGATGCTGATTATGCTGGTTGTAAAGTAGATAGAAAAAGTACTAGCGGTACTTGTCAATTTCTAGGATTGAATTTAATCTCATGGCACTGCAAGAAACAAAACTCGGTAGCACTTTCTACTGCTGAGGCAGAGTATGTTGCTGCAGGGAGTTGTTATGCACAAGTGTTGTAGATTAAATAACACTAGAAGATTTTGGTGTTTCACAATGCAAAATTCCTATTAAGTGTGATAACACAAGTGCTATAAATTTATGCAAAAGTCCTATTTAGCATCTAGGACTAAGCATATAGAGATTAGACATCATTTCATTATAGACCATATTTTGAATGGTGACATAGAACTAGAATTTATCCCAACCGAAAAACAACTAGCTGACATCTTTACCAAGCCACTAAATCAGGATAGATTTGAGTTGCTTAGAGGAGAATTAGGGCTATGTTATCCCTTCTAGATTTATTAAACCTATTTTCGTTAAGAACTATGAAAAATTAGCTAGAAAACCTCTACAATTTTCATGATTTCTTGAACAACTTTCCTTGAGGTTTCTGTATATTGAACTCAATTTCCAAATCATTTGATTTTATATGGAAAGATTTTGTTCGAGTCGACTCGAGCAATTTTGCTCTAGTTGAGCCGGCTCGAATCTCTGGGTATTATACTATTGCTCTGATCGAGCCGACTAAGTCTGCACTTAGCCAACTCGATGTTTTGAGTGCTCTGAGTTTGCTCTGGTTGAGCCGACTCGGATGTTTCTAGGGCTGAGCGAGTCGACTCGAAAGTCGGGAAATCGCTATTTAGGAAAGTCTGATATGTCTTTTCTAAGTACTTCACTCCCTTACTTTGCTTTGAACATACTCACCTCACTTGGAAACTTTACCATCCTCCCTGAAATCATTCCTTAGAGCCTAAAATTCTTTGATTCCTCTGCAATGGCCCCTCGAAGATCTGCGAAGAAAATTCTTCAACTCGATGAATCAAGTGATTGCAATACAGATGCAAGAGAAAGAAAGGAAAAGAGAAAAAGGTCCGCTCCAGTGCAGCAAAATGAAGGAACTCCTCCTCCGGGATAACATATCTCAATGATTAACCGACCTATCACCTACGAAAGAAGGATTGACTTTGCATTCCTAGAAGAAATGGGAATGAAAATCGGACACTGGATAGAGAGCCAAGGGTGGAAGAATTTCTGATCTTTAGACACACTGACCTACCCTTCACTAGTACGGACATTTTACGAGAACATTATTATTAAAGATTTCATTTGGAATCTACAGTCAAGGAGAAGATCATTATGATAGATGAAGAAAGATTGAGCAAAATACTACACATGCCAATGAACGGTGCTACTGAACTTCTTCTACCATACAAGGAACACATTCTGAAACTCATTTTGGAAAAGGAAGAAGTGAGCATAGTCCAACATGTTCAAGCAAATCTACTGTCAAGGGAAATGAGGTTACTATACAGTATGATCAGTAGAATATTTCTTCCAAGCACTAGCTGCTTTATCTAGGTCAGTGAGAAGGATATGATCATAATGGGACACTTAATTGAAGAAAAGCCTCTCAACCTTCCCTATATAATGATGATCCAAATGACTGAAGCAGCAAGAAAAGTCAAAGCATATCTACCTTACGGTATGGTCTTCACTCTGTTAACTGAAGAGGCTCCTTGACTTGTCAAATGAGATAGGTAAGCCACTACATCACTTTGATATCTACTCCTTCAACTCTCTAAAAAAAATGGGATACAAGTTACAAGAAGGAGAGTGGATTAAGAAGATGCCTAGTCGAGTTGCTGCTACCTTTTCTGATGAAGATGAAGCTGCTGATGAAGAAAGAACTGAGGAAACAATGGTTACTCCATCAAACCTAAAATTCTGATATTTCAAAAGATGGAAAATATCTCTGATTCTCTGACTGATTATATGAATTCTATAATTAAGGAAATCAAAAAAATAGTTGACATCAAATTACAGGAATTAAAATATGAACAAAAGCTTCATCAGCAGAAAGTGGAAAGAGAAATGAAAGATTTCAAGGAAAAAATCAAAAACATTTTACTGCAATCCCAGAAGGAAGCTGCTCCCATTGAAGATGCTCCTGAATAGATCATCAAAGAGTCACTTGACACTCCTATTCCTTCATCTAATCCACCTAAACCCACTAAGACCAAGAAAGAACCCAAAACCAAGAAGACCAAGTTTTTAGAGCCCCTGTTAGAACTAGATTCAGGGATTTAAGGTTCAAACCCTTGAAAACTAAGACCTCTGATAGAATCATAGAGGTAGGCTCTTCTTCAACTGAGGAAGAAGAAGAAGATTAGATTGCTTGGTTAGTCTTTTTTGGTGTAATTTCGTTGTTCCGCTTGTTATCTTTTACAGTTACATTGTACTTTCTTATTGTATCTAGCAAACTTTTAATGAAATGAAAGTTGTCTATTTAGCAATTGAATTTGTTATAGTACAACTGTAATAAAATTTTAATTAGAATTTCAAATTTGAGAATGTGACATTATCTCAAACAAATATTAAAAACTTTCTCAATCTATTTTAAATTCTGAGCTTTATTTGAAATCACCCTTTGATTGATTGACAAAAAGGGGGAGAAAGTAATATGGGCTAATATGAAAAATGAAAAAAATGAGAGAGATTAAGCTAATAGCAAAATTGGTAATAATTTCTGATATATGGTTGAGCTTATTACCAACTACTCTTGAAGTGCATAAAAACAATGAAACAGGGGGAGCACAAAAATAACAGCACTGCTAAATTACTTTAAAATCTAGAGAGAAAGGGGGAGATGCTCTTGGATAATTTTGATTTGACTAGTATTCAAATTAATCATAATGCTCTGATTACAACTGCATATTTTAACTCTTTGGTGCTCCATATTTGGTGCTAATGATAATTCATTTTAAAGCATGAAAAGTTTAACACTTTGATGATATATAGTGATATCATCTCTTGAGCTCTAATACTCTTTCAAATCCAATTAGCTCTGATACATGTGAATATTTATGTTTCAAATATTGTTATACATGTAAAGTGTAAGGATTTTTCATGCTCAGTATTTTGTCATCATCAAAAAGGGGGAGATTGTTGACCCCACAAGTGATTTTGATGATAACCAAACATTTGAGCATGTATATTTATTTCTGACAACTCTTCAAGTGTTTGACAAGTTTTTGTAAGATGTACAACATGTTCAAACTTCAACTCCTACACTTCTAATTTCTTGTTTGAGTTGTGTTGAAAATATTCTTGTAAAGAAGAACCTAATGAAAATGCTAAGAAAAATCAAGTAAAAAGCATTACTTCTGAGATAATGTGTGTGCGATGAATTTTAGTTTGAGTTGATTTGTGTAAATTTGTAAAAGAGTTGGTGAGAGTTTTCTTTTAGTTTAATTGTAAAAGTCCTGAAGAAGACACTCGAGCCGACCCCAAGAGATGAAGAGCCGACTCTGCTTACTGGCATGCAGTAAGGATTTTGGAACGCAGCAATCCGAGCTAACTCGATGTAAAGAAAGCCGACTCTAGTGAATCCGAGTTGATTGGAATCAATTCGAGCCAACTCCTCCAGAGTCCATTTCCTGAAGTTTTCTGAGAACTGCCAGGCGAGCTGACCTGAACTAAAAAGAGTTGACTCTGCCAGACCTAATTTTGAAAGCCTGAGAAAGCGAGCCGACCCAAACTGTATCGAGCCGACTCTTCCAGAGTAAGGTTTTTCAAACCTGAGAAGAAGAGTGATGACCCAAGGTGAAAAGAGCCGACTCCTCGAGTTCAAGATTTTCAAGATTCAAGTTCGAGCCGACCCGAGTGACAAAGAGCCAACTCGTCCAGAATGACATTCTACGCCCTGAGACAAAGAGCCGACTGCATTGAGGAAATGGTGACTCGACCTATCGACTTGAAGGATCCGAGCTGACTTGAAGGAATCCGAGCCAACTTGAATGTCGCTTTCAGGTATCTAACGGCTAGTTCCAGAATTTATTTTTGAATGCCAAAAAGTGCTCCAATGGTTACAAATCATTTTCCAACGGTCTACAACGGCTAGAATTGCCTTGGGATGATGGAAGACTTTATATGAAGGATGTGAACTGCCTTAAAGCAATCAAGAAGAGAGTTCTTCAAAGAAGAGAGAGATTCATTGAATATCCTACCAACTAACAGCACAAGAGCACAAGAGCATTCAAGTAAAGCTTTCAAGTCTTCACCAACTCCAATTTGAAGCTTGAAGCAATTTTTGGGAAGAAGCCACTGAGTAATTAAAGCTTATTCAAGTGCATTTAAGTGGACTTCCGACAAGCTGCACCGGCAACTATCTGACAACTTGAGTTTGTCATTTTTTGTTGCATTTACTTTCAATTCAATCTTTGAATTGTTGGGTTATTGGTGAGCCAGTTGAAAAACCAAATAGGTTCTTGGTGAGCCTTGTGAAAACCAAGGGTTAGGTTCTTGGTGAGCCTTGTGAAAACCAAGGGTTAGGTTCTTACCGAGCCTTATGAAAACCAAGGGTTAGGTTTTTGGTGATCTTATGAAAACCAAGTTGGGTTTTTTTGGTGAACCTGTTAAAACCAAAGGGTGTTGGGTTTTCATTGGTGATCCTGTAAAACCAAAGTGTAGAGGTTTTAGATTGTGATCTTGCAAAACAATCCTACTGTATTCGGGTATGAATATAGTGGAAATCCTAAGTTGTATCTTGGGTAGTGGATGTAGGAGCTGGGTTGTTCTGAACCACTATAAATTTGGTGTGCTTGTGTTGTGCTTTCTCTACTTATTTAGCTTCTGTATTTTATAACTCTATCACAGCACCTACCACTTGTAAAGGATTTTGAATTGCACATTACTTGCTTTAATTTTTGAAACTCCAATTCACCCCCTCTTGGGTAGCCACCTAGGCAACAAAAATAAAATATTTTTGGGTGTTTTTATGAGGTGGCAAATTAGGTTTAAGTTTATTAAGTTAGCAAACAAAATTAGGGCTTGGGTGAGGTAGGGTTTGGAAGTTGATTAGGTTTGGTTTGAATAAGTATACAGAATAGAAATTTAGGATTCGGTTCACTACAGAATTTGACATAGTTTCTGATAGAAAAAAAAATCATAAAATATTTAGGACAGAGGAATAACAATGTTGATGAATGCCTACCAAATTTCATGCAAAACTAAAATCATATGATAATGTAAATCCTAGAGTTTTTGGATTGATACAGAAATCTCAGGATTTTAGTTAGGGTTCTAAGATGCTAAATTTTAGGATTTTTATTTTTGTAAATTAATTAAAAATTATGATAATTATCAAGAATAAATAGATAAAATGTCTTCAAATTTCAATGAAAAATAAGACTCCTAAGATGGTGAACAAGACCAAATCTCAGACACCTACTCCAGTTGATAGGATGCAGAAAAAGCAGAAATGCATATTTTTATGTTCTTGGTGAAGATGCATGCTATCCTAAACTAGCTTTGATACCAAACTGATGTTGGACAACTCAACAGTTGATGAAAAACAAAAATAATTTTTTATATTTTTTTTAGAATTTAATTCAGTGGCTAAAGATCCGAAAATAAGTAATGAATCAACAAGAATACTAGTAATGCAAGAAACTATCATACCCGCAAAATAACTCATGCAGAATAATAAAGCCAGGACCTGAGAATTGAGAAACTCCCAGCTTAGGATAACATACCTATCACTAGATCAGAACTCAAGAGAGGGAAGGATTTTACCAGGCAACGATTGCAGTTTCTTTGAAGTAGAGTTCCCTCAACACTCTGGATGGTTCCTGGAAGAACAAGCCTTTGGTTCAGGAATCTGAAGGTGATCTAGACCCGATCTGAACGCAAAGAAAGCTTCCTCTAGGGAGGGAAAATACCTCGGAGACCCTGCAATACATCAAGGTTAGGCACGAACAGGTAAGTAAAGAAAAAAAAAAGAAGATGGAAATAAGAAGGAGGGGATTAGGGAAGATGTTGCAGGCGGCTTGGAGAAGATGGGCTCAAGTTATCTGGGGTGGCTCCTGGAGTGCTTCTCAAGGTCGTGGCTGCTTGGAGGCTTGAAAAGACGCTTAGGCATGGGGAACTCCAAGGAATAGGGGACAGCCAAGGAAAGAACAAGAACCAAAAACCAAAGAGAAACAAAACCCAAGAACACCAGACTTGCAAAATAATTCAGCAGAGTTTATTTCATAAGAGTTGATTGATTACAAGAGGAGGGGTGGGATATTTATAGAGTTCCCATGCCCTCACTTTATTAGGACTTCAGCCCTCTCCTAGTTAGGATAGGTTTACACAATTTAAGTGGGAGAAAAACTATACAAGTAACCTAAAACCAGGAGTACATAGTTTGCATGAAAATAAAACTAGTTTTTCTTCTTTCATTTAGACTCTTTCTCCTTGTTTGGACTTGGTCAACCATTAAGGATGCCTCTCCTTGGTGTGTGGGCTTCATGGGCAGTTAGACTGGGCAGCCAAGAGGCTAGGGCGCATGGGCTTTGGGCATCCTGGAAGCCTGGGATGCCTGGGCTAGCATATACCTGGAATCTTGGTTCTAGGCTGGAATATACCTAGAATCTTGGGTCTGACACCTGGGCTGATTTCTTTTGGGCTTGGGCCTGGCACCTGGGCTGATTTCTTTTGGGTTGGGGTGCAGATGGACCTCTAGAATCATGGGTTCCCTGGTCTGGGAATATGCTTTTGCATCTGGAGAGGAATCTAGGCATCTGAAGAGCATATGGAGGGCATCTAGGGCATCTAGAAGGTATCTTGGACCATGGGGTGTCCAACAAGGTCCAATAAGTTGTTATAGTGGCCTCTGACTCTTGGATTGATGGGAACTCTCCCAGGGTGCCGGGAATCATGTAACATGTGGAAGTGAATTTCAAAAAAAATTCTAAGTATGAAACCCTAATATGGCTAGAAAATCCTAATTCCCAGGAACCCCTTATGCGATACCAATTAATGAAATATAAATGGAGTCAGAAAAACATACCTGGATCGCTGAAATCCAATCCTTTCCACAAGGCTCACAAGTGCAAGCCCTCAATGATGATCCACATGAGAATGGTACCAAGGAAGAATCCCTACCGGGGTTTCTTGCTTCAACAAAACCTATAGCAGCCTTTTGGCCTTTGACCACTGTAGGACACCATGTCCTACTGTAGGGCTCTCTGGACACAGTCCTAAACCACTCTTGGTTTTAGGACAACCCTCCTCTAGGGCCCCTTAGGCTTATATCCTAACACTAAGCCTTGTCTTAGTAGAAAAGACTTTGTCTTAACAAGACAAGTCTTGTCTTAAAGTAAGAAGGAGGGAGGGAGAAGTAGAAGAACACTCAGACTGACAGACTCTCATGAAAATGGAATTCCTGTTTTCTAATGATCGAAAACTCTTGTTCTCATTTCACCATACACCTTTAAATAATATTTCAAGGGGCGTGAAACCATCCCGACATCTCTTATCAGATATGTTATTTCATATCTGATAAGACTCTTCAGGATTGAATAGTCTTATTGTGTTCTTTTCATTTCTAGATTAAATCCCCATGTGCCACATGGCATTTACCGGTTAAGAAGAATGGAAGGAGGAATTATTTCAGATTTAAAAACCATGAGAAGAGCAGAGTCCTGGGAGTAGAAAGACTCTGCCTTAGAACCGTGCGCAGATGAAGAGACGCGACTCTTCATCTGCGTGCGCTACTCATTTTTCCATTTCATGCTACCCTCTTATTCCCTTTGACCGGTCATTTAAATCCAAAAGGCATGGGGATAAGATGAGAAGGTGCCCCTTGATGTGAAACACTCTAGTGTTTCATCTGTAGAAAAACTTTTGTCCTTCTGTGCGCACCTTTATCTCCCGCACGTGCCAAGAGGTGCCAAGAGTCCCTGGCCCCAGGGACTCTTCCATAAATCGGTCAAAAAGTCAAGATAAAAATAGATAAAGCTCTGATTTAATTAGCCCCACTTAGGACTCAGCCTAATTAAAGTTTTTTAATTAGGACCCAAACCAATTGGGTTAGGAATTGGGTTAGCCTGTACATGCTTCTGTGCAATCTAGCTAACCAATTAGGATGCCATGACCCTAATTAAATCATAAATGACTTCCTTGGCCAAATCTCTATTATGTGTGACCCATTGGGTTCCACATCTAGCCAGTAGTAGGTTTAGATTTGAGCCGATTCGATCCAATCGAACCCGATTGACCTAATTAGGTGAAATTGGCTCACCTAATTGTCCAATTTGAATCACACATCGAATTGACTCATGAAACCAAATCAATTGGTTCATGAAACCAAATCAATTGGTTCATGAAAATCTACAAGACAAGATTCACATCTAGCAACATGTCATGCCTACCCGAAAGATGAGGAATTGGTAGAAATTATCAAAGTACCCTTCAGTAGTAAGTTACCGTGCAATTCAATCTTTCGATCTTCCATTATCCCGATTAAGTGATAGGTATGGTTATATGTCAAACCCTAACACTAAATCATACCGAATCTCATCTCGGTTATGAGGATTCAGTTGATGACTAATTAGAAACCAATTTTAATCACATCTTGCTTTGATCAAAGGCTCCTTGACTCACTAATCGAAGAGATTGCATAGGATAACAATTTATCTTACTAGGAAAGATCGATTCTGTGTTGGTCCACTTACATCCTTCGTACACCTTCGACCATACCAAGAACACCCCGTATATGTCGTAATGGCATGAATGAGTATGAACCAAAGTATGGCTTAGTGTGCACAAGGAACCATGGTGACCTCAGGTCTAAAGATCACATGCACAACTTCTACTCTGGGATCTACCTTTTGACAAGTAGTAAGACTTCCATAAGATAGTCCCGGTGTGGATCAGTCCAGTATACTCATACCCTGATGAGCATCCTTATCCTTGTATTAGTGTCTCTACACAAGTGGTTGTGAGATCAACCACCCTCATCAACTGAGCATACATAGGATAAGCTAGTCTTTCTGGATTCATCGATTCCCGAATCGATGGTCCAATGACTAGGAACATTCTAGATTAGGGTTTATAGGAATTAGGTCTCACTATTATTTTATCATAACACCTAATTCTATTCCCTACTATGGGGGTTCATCATAATCCCAAAAACATGACACAATATTATTGATGAATCAAATGCCTTTTATTAATATGAAAAATATGTCATACATGAGTTGGAAGTTTACAAAAAGGCCCTCATAATGATTGGCTCTTAGGGCACTTTTCTATCATGGATGAGGCTTGGTGGGACTCCAAATAGGGTATCCTCCTCTCTTGTACATGAACTGGACTAATACTAGACTCATACGAAAATACAGGACTCAATACTGGACTAGGGTTGAAACAAATCAACTAGTCTCAACTTATTACAAAACTCAATCCTACTTGCTTACCAAATTATGACACATGACTAAGGTTATAAATCCCTAATCAATAATCTATAAGGGATCTAGTGATCTGTATCTGATCCTGGTGTCCCCATGAAATGATCTACTGCTCAGGCCCCATCATAGTGGATTTCATCTATCAACATCCTTCATAACCTTGCTCGTGAAGTTCCAAATTCCCAGTATTGTATCACCTACATGTTGAGTAGCATATATGAGAAACAGAAGCTTGGATCTCTCTAAAAATTTTTTCATGAAGCTAAGGAGGGTTCTTCTAGCATGTTATTTAGAAAAGTATTGAAGGATGCACATTTTCTCAAAAATTGATTACGAGAAATGACTTGTACAAACATTGATATGCCATAGAAGTATATATTCCACAACTCAACGAATACAAAGGATACCCAGAATCCATGTTCACTACATTGTCTTATGTGCTTTGTGTAATTTATGGTAGTTAGATATGGCAATTTTGCCCTTTTATTTCATTCAAGCCCAAGTATCTTCAAAAAAATACTGGAGAGAACTCCATCCTCCTTATTTTGATGCTTGTGTTGTGTACTTGTGGTTCATTAAATGTATAATTGTCTATATGATGCCATATAAGAAATGTTCTATGAATGTCAGTCATTTTTTCAATTTATGTTTTACTTTTTAACTGATTATCCAAGCAGTTCACAAACTCTTCATATATGATATTTAGGTATGCTTGTGGTTGTGGGATAGGCAAACAGCCTTCTATTTGTCAGATCTTTTATATTTTGAAATCAGTAAAAAAAAGAATTGGGTAAAGAAGAGGGGGCTGGCGAGGAAGGAGAGGGGATAGTTCAAAAGGGTGAGGAATAGTTGCCTAAGCTGGGTAGTAGCCAGAGATGGCAATTGGAATGGCAGGGGAGAAAGGGTGGAGAGAATGTTACCTTAAAGATAGCAAATCGGTAATCGAACGGTTCGGTGGTTGGCTAAACCTCTGCATAGACCAGTCGACGGTGAGGAGGGAGGAGAGAACTAGAGAGTTAACTGTGAGGAGGGAGGAGAGAATAGAGAACTAGAGAGGTAGCTGATAGGTTGAGACTTCGTAAAGTATAAACCCTTAACCCTAAGATTGGTATGACCCTATCTAAATAAAAGGAAATTGGGCTGGGCTACTGGGCTTTGTTCAGGTTGGGTTGGTCTAGGCCACATTCAGGCCAAGTTTAGGTCAGGCCAAGGTGGTGCCTGAGCCCAGGCCGAAAATGAAAAGGATCCTATTTTTAGGCCCAAGTCCAATCTAATTTAGTTTGGATCTGGCCGGAAGCTCGGCCCGACTTCGAGCCAGCTTGAGCCTACTTCCAGTCCTATCACCATGGTATCTTATACATATGAATTCATGATTTGGATTATACTCATTCATGACTTAGTCATGTATGGGATGTTCATGGATATGGTGAATTGTATATGAAGGTTATGAGTAGGTCAACATGGAATCAATCACTCATAGTAAGACTAGTATTTATCCCATGCAATCTCATCAAATGATAACTCAAGAAGTCTTTTATCAAGGCAAAATAAAATTAGAAAAGGATTTTTAATCTTTCATTGATCAAGTCTTCATTAGTGATTTGAAGTTTGAATGAATAAAGTGTGAGGGTTTGATAATTTTTCATATCCATCACTTATTCAGGATAAAGGAAGATTGAAGGATTGAATTGCAATGGTAATTTGCTACTGAAAGGTATTTTAGTAATTTCTATCAAATTCATCATCTTTTGGATAGGCATGACACGTTGCTAGATGTCAATCATGTCTTGTAGGTTATCATGAATTAAATTAATTTAATTCATGAGTCAATTTGAAAGATGGTTCAAATTGGTAGTTAAGGTTAGCTCGATTTGACCTAATATGATTAGTTGATTTTTAATCAAATTAAATTGACATGAACCTAGACCTACTGCTAGCTAGATAAAGAGCTTAAAGGATCATACACATTAAGGAATTGATCAAGAAAGTTATTTATATTTTATTAGGGTCATAGGATCCTAATTGGCTAACTAATTAACATACTAGCATATATTGGCTAGCCTAACTACTAACCTAATTAGATTGGGTTTAAATGCTTGCTATTTAGGCTAACTAATTTGAGTGGAACTTAAATTAGGTTGAACCTTAAGTGGAGTAGCCAATTAAGATTTATCATAATTTTATAGCCTTTATTGATTGATTTAACCAAGAGTCCCAAGGGCTTGGGACTCTTGGTGCCCATATTGGCGTTTCATTTTTTAATGGGAGCAGAAGGACAAGAGTCCTTCTGCAATTAAATTATCTTTTTGAAGATAAGCCTTAGGCCCTATCCTTTCTAATAGGCACCCATTTGATTGGATTCGACTAGTCAAATATATAATAATAGGCATGATTTCATGAAGGGATGTGATGCTTGGATAATATGGTGCATGGGATGGGCTAGAGTCTTTTTGCTTGTCAATCACCTTTTTCAAGATAAGACTTTCTAATTTATATGCTTATTGGGGTGTTAGACTAAGTCCTTAATTCTGAAATTAAAGACTAATTATTGGTTTTTCTTAAAGAGTTGTGATAAGTAACTCTTGGCACAAAAATATTAGTGAAACAATGTTTCACTTTGCACCTTTATGCCAAAGACATTTTCTGCTTGAAGGGTCTTATTTGATAGGTTAAATTTCAGATTACGGACTAATGAAAGGATGTATTAGGCACCTCCTCTCTTCTTTTTTAAAGGCTTCGATGATTGAAACCAAATCATCTGAAGTTTTTCCTAACAACTCTCTTCCTTCCATTGTTAGGACAAGTTTTTTATTTTAAGACAAGTCTACCATTTTATAACAAGGGCATAGGAAGAGAATTAAAAAAGATAATAGGATAGTATTGCTGCCAAGATCATCGTGGCCCGTTACTCTAACGCATTGGGTTCCTGCTGAATGCTTGGCTCCCCATGTCTCGATCGGCTTGCTCGCTCGACCGGGGGGTCCTATAAGATAGAGGAAACCTTGGGCGAGGGATTTTGACAAAGACACTCTGATGATCAAGTCAGTGAGACGATCGAGGAAAATAGAAACCTCTATAGCAAAGAGCTTGAAAGACTCACCGCGTCGAGAGGATCATAAGAGAAAAGATAATGCTGAATCAAAAGAGTCTCTATTGTTTTTTCTTTCCCTTACCTTTACTTACCTTTTCATGCAGGTCTTATATAGGTTAGTGGCTTTTTGGTTGGCTTCCAGGTTCTCTCCTTTGAAGGAGGCTTTCCGTTGCCTGCTGTCACCCCTTCTGTTACCAATGCCGATGCACTGGCATTGGGTGGTCATGTTTCCACACCATCTGGGTGTCGCCACATCTTCTTTCCTTAAATATGGTCATTAATGCCGCATCGGCTTCAAGGGAACTGCTCTGGGTTTAAACATTGCTTCGGTAGATGGCATCTCTAGATAGGCTTGGCGCGAGACATGGCACACGTCTTCTATAGGAACAAGGTGATAGAACTCCAGGTTGTTAAATAGGATCCATCTTTTCAGCCCTTAGAAGATTTCTCAGGCAGTGAAAAGAAAAGACTTTTGCTCTAGAGCTAATCTCCCTCTTCTCCTTGGACGAAGTCTTGAAAAGTTAGGTTCCCTTCCTTCTTTCCCCCTTTTTTCTTCTTAAGTTGGGGGAGTGTTAGGAATTGTATCCCAAAGCCAATCGTCTAGGCTGTAGGCGGTTGGGCTAATTTTGTAATTGTATATGAATTTTTTTAATAAAAGTTATTCTTGGCTGTTCATCACATGTGCATTTTCCTGAAAAGAATTCTTATGTGATGGAGTCCTTAGAACTACATTATATTTGATATAAAGAGGATATATCAAGTAGTTCTTAAACTAGTTCACAACCAAATGATATATTATTATAGGACGACAATGTATCAAGTGTAGGTTATTGTATGTCACATTTGTTGGTTGTCCTCTTAACCAAGGAGTGTGGAGACACTGGTGTGACATGCAAGTAAAATGTATGACATCTCACTGAACGTGACCATCTATGGAGCACCCTTTTGCCAAACGGTTGCTCGTGAAGGGATATGGGTGTTTGTGTCCCTCAGACTTAGGTCCCCATGGTGCTTGCAAGCAACTCACTATACTTTAGTGCCGTACTACTTGGATTTCTAATCCAGTGATGAAAGGTTTATGGTGTAGTCAAGTACTTGTGGAGTAGTGGTGGATCAAGATAGAATTGATCCCTCAAAATAGTTTGGAGTGAATGACTTGCTGTGTCTCAATTTAGCAAAATGTTGGCCAGGGTAGTTCTTGTGAAGAGTCACAGAACCTGTAAAGTTGAGACATGATCTGGATGGACCAAATTAGGTTGGCAGTCAAATCCTAGATCATCCTGAGTATTATGAGGTCAAAGTGATGAATTATGCGGTAACCATATGCCAGAGGTTCTTGAAAGTTGCTATGCAATCTTTGACATATCCGGATATTGGGTATCATTGCTGGATGAGGACTTTGATTGGTATTGGAAGTATTTCAGTGCTACCAACTTAGTGTTCGAACCTATGGGTTTACACACCATTGGGGTTTCTACCTGATCTAAAGTTGATCGATGATTAAGAATTATTTGCTGTACTGGTGGTCAATATAATTTGACCATGTGTCGACACTTGAGGGTCGCACTTGGCTGTGACAAGAAGTATCTTCGAAAGTTTTTCTAGACGAGCCAACTCATCCTCTGCTCGAGTCGACTAGTTCTGGATGAGCCGACTCGACCTATGCTCGAGCCAACTCGTTCTATATTTTGGACGAGCCGACTCGACCCTTGCTCGAGCCGACTCATTCCTACTAAAAGAACAGTCTGACTATTTTGTGTTTTGGATGAGCTGACTCGACCCTTGCTCAAGTCGACTCATCTCTGCTTGACCAGAAAACTCTGAACGGATTTTCTGAGAAGTTTTGGAGAAGGTTTTGACTTGGTTTGAATTTCGAATTCAAGCTATTTTGGCTCCAAACTTTATGGAATGATTGTCATTTCTTCTTAATGTGATTAGAGCCAAATTGGTATGCCCTTGACCTTCTCCCCTAATCACTCCTCCTTCCTCTTTCTCCCTCTCATGGCTGCCTCTATAAATAAATTATTTTAGGGGCTGCTGGTTGGCTGAGAGAAAAAGGTTGAATAACTAAAAGGAGAAGGGGCTTTGTGAGGACTTGGGATTGGGTGTGAGAATACGTAGCATTCAAGCTAGGTCTTGGAAAGAGAGAGTTGGGAAGGGTTCCACCTCTCCTCCTTGTCTTTCGAGAAGAAGAAGATCGACCGGAAGGATCCCAAGGAGCTAGCACTCCAAGGGAGTTGATCAGAGTCAAGCCCCGATATGGATTACCTGTAGAGGCCAGACACTGTGTGGCTCGAACACTTTACCCTTCTCTACAGCATTTCAAAGGTATAACGGTAAGGTACTTTTATATCTTTGATTATCTTTCTTGCTCTTAATGTATATTGCATGCTGCATTATTTTATTAGATCTTGTTGCTGGTAGATTGGTTGATCATTTCGATCGATCTACTAAGCCTTCCACTATTCATTTTAAAAATTTTAAAAATACTTTCTTTCTGCCTAGCATGTTTTCTCTTCAAATGATATCAGAGCACAAGTTTTCTTCATAGTATTATAATGCTAGCATGCTTTAACATCATTATTTTCTTTTAAGTACTTGAATTGAGAGCTTCATCATGGCTATCCGGTCATAAGAGAGAAGTAGGGCAGCAAGACCCTCTCTTCCCATTCAATGGGGTCTCCTATGACGAGTAGGGGTGCCGCTTGTGATTGACTCATGAAAAAAAAATAAGAAAAAAATAGATTAAAAAATATTTTAATCTAATGTTATGATCATAAAATAAATTTAGATAAGATTTAAAAGTTTTGTTTTGATCATATTTAATCTCTAACTTTGAATAGTTCAAGTAAGATGCATGAATTTGAAGTCACTATTTTTTGCCCCCGCAGACGAGCCGACTTGAATCTTGCTCAAGCCGACTCATTTTTGCAAGCAGAATGGTCTATCTATTATGGTTTTGGATGAGCCGACTCAACCCCTGCTCAAGCCGACTCGACCCTACTCGAGCCGACTCGATAAGAAAGCCCTGAAATAGTGAATTCAAATTTGCTTGTAAAATTAATTTACATTCTTAATTGAAATTGTTTTGATTAATTAAGGCTATTGGACTTAATTGAGACTTAAGTTATATTGAATGACAATAACTCTAGGAATATGATTCAAAGATTTTAAGTCATTTCAATAAGCTTAAGGGTCATGGGTTAGCTTCTTTTGAGTCCTTAATTAGGTTAAACCTAAGTTTAGATGCATTGGACTAAATAGAGAACTAATCTAATCAAATATTGAGTTAGGGTTTCTTATCTATAGATCTCTCTAATAGTTAGATTGATTAGTGCATAGATCTAAATGGACCTAATTTTGTGGCTCAGTGGTCAGCCCGAGTCTTTAGGCTAGTCTAATCGACTTTGATGAACCAATTGGTGTCTAGGTAAGTTTGGCAGTTTGATCATGGTTCTTTGGGGCTACCTCTTATCTGGCCAACTCAGTTGGTGTCTAAGGCAAGACGGTTAATGGCGGAACCCACCCGTGATCTCACTTACCTAGCCAATATGGTCGATCAGAATTGATTGGATAGCTCATTGACTCGTGTTAACCAATGTCACCCAAGGTTAATCAGTCCTGACTGATTTTCAGTGCCCATGGATCATTAGTTATGTGTAACCCTCCTTGATTGCTAATGTGGTCAATGGGAGGTTGATCCATGACTTCTCATCTCTTCTTCTGTCACATTAAAATTAAATCCTTTAAATTATTAGATCCATAAAAGGATGAAGATATAGGGATAACCAAGTTCTAGACTTCCATTAACTGGGATGGTAATGGGTCCAATAGTTGGGTGTTCATCGGCAGATCCAAAGATCGGGTATTCATTAGGCTATTGGAATCGCTGTTCCTAATATGATGGCTCAGTGTGCTTTCTTAACGGTGGTCATGTGGGTCAGCCAAAGTCGATCTTGACTATTCGTTAGTTAGAAGCATTGAATTTTGTCATGTTAATGCTTGGACCTAACCAGGACCTTCAAGAGGAGGCACAAAAGCTGATTGAAGTGCACCTTGGGGCAAAACCTAAATACTAGAGGTTACTTGGAGAAGTAATCGATTGAACAACCTACCTTTAGACGTGCATGGATAGGCCGGCCAAAGTCGAGCTCATGTGTTGTCTATTGGACTCTAGTAGCCACTTAGGAATCAAAGATTCCTCGGATTGGAGGTAGAGGCTACTAGTTTGAACAAAATAGTGGGAGGGCCTTTAGACTAAAGACCATGTCTATAAGATAAAAATTTATATACACTAATTAGCTTTGGTATTCCTTTCAGATATCTTCCAACCAGTCGCTCCGGTCTCTTCTCGATAATGAGAAGCCTAAGGGTCCCAACTTCGATAGCTAGTATCGAAGACTCAAGATTGTCCTAGAGCATGAACGGATCCTGTATGTGATTGTTGCCTAGGTGGCTTTCCGAAGAGGGGGTGAATTGGGAATTTAAAAAGTTTAAGCAATTATGTGCTCTTTGAAAATCCCTTATAAGTGTTAAGTGCTATGATAGGATAATTGAATGTAGAAGCGAAATAAAATAAGAAAAGCATAACACAAACATAAGCAAATTATAGTTGTTCGGAGCAACCCAGCTCCTATGTTCACTATCCAAGATTACCACTTGGGATTTCCACTATATCCCCCATTGGAATATAGTTGGATTGTTTTAACAGGCTCATAATCCAAACCTTTACACATTGGTTTTTAAACTGGGCTCACCAAAGAAACCCAACTTGGTTTTACCAGGATCACCAAGAACCCAACACTTGGTTTTAATATAGGATAACCAATCACCTATTTCATTTTTAAACCGGGCTCACTAATAACCCAACAATTCAATAAAAAAATGGAAAGAAAAGCAACAGAATAACAAACAATTTTTTGTCGAATGGTTGCTATTTGATTGCACTTCAATGCAGTTGGTTGGCTTCTTCAACTTCTTTAATAAATGCTTCAAGCTTTAGTTGGTATTTGGTGAAGGCTTGAAGACTATCTTGAATGCTCTTGCAGTGCTCTCTTGCTCACAAGGTAGCTTGGATATTCAATTTAGCATTTACTCATCATCTCTCTTTTTAAAATAGATCAAATTTCTTAAATATATAGTCTTGTACCCTTCTCAGGCAGTTTTAGTCATTGTAGACCATTGGGATGTGATATTTGACTATTGAAGCACTTTTTGGATTCAAGTTCCAAGTTCTAGAACTAGCCATTATAAGTTTGAAATCGACCTTGAAGTCAGCTCGGATTACTCGAGTCAGCTCGGATCCTCAGAGTAGTTCTAGTTGATTTGACTCTCTTTAATCTATTTGGCTCGGTTGTATAGTGTTCTGATTCCTCACTCTGTAAGAGTCGGCTCGCCTTGATTCTAGTCGACTCGAATCCTCCAGCCTTCAAAAATGTAGTCTAAAAGAGTCGGCTCTTTTTCTTTAGAGTCAACTCGGTTGGGTGTAGTTCTCACAGTTCTTTTTCTAGACTCTGGAGGAGTCGGCTCGAATCTCTGAAGAGTCAGCTCAGATGTCTAACTAAATGATAGAGTCGACTCGGGTAACTTAGAGTCGGGTCTGGTATCTGTATGCCAGAAATCTTCATGCGTGCCATGTGCCGAGTCGGCTCTCTTTTCTTCGAGTCGGCTCAGATGAGTTCTTTAGTAAATTTTCAATCCTTTTCCAGAATTCATCCAGTAAGGCTTCAAGCTTTCAAGATGCCTTCAAACTCATTTTACAACATACTCAAGGTAATTTTGAGCTTGAAATATCCTAGAAGTAACCCATTTGATTGGTTTTTACTTAAGTTTTTCTTTGGGTTCTTCTTTACAAGATTCAATTACAATACAACTCAACACAAGAAATAAAAATGTTGGAGTTGAAATTGAGTAATGAATTCATCCTACAAAAACTTGTAAAACACTTGAAGAGTTGTTAGTAAAACAAATGCATGCTCTAATATTTTGTTATCATCAAAATCATGTATGGGGTCAACAATCTCCCCTATTTTGATGATGACAAAACACTGGGCATGAAAAATTCTTTACAATTACATGTACGATTGTATTTGAGAATAAGCATTAACATGTATCAAAGCTAACTGTATTTCCAAGTAAGTATCAGAGCTTTTATGAAAAACTATATAGTATTATTAGTGCTTTTATATGTATCAAAGTATTAAAGCTTGTATGTTTCAAAGTATCAAAACTAGCATAAACACAAAGTATCATAGCTCAAAAATTGTAAGTATTAGAGCTAATTCTTGAGCTAAATTTTTGAAGCAATCAGAGCGAATTGCAAGTTTTGAGCTAGAGCCATTCAGTTTCAATAATTTGTTCCCCCTTTCTGATGATTTGAAAATTTTGAAACAATTTCATGCTCAGTCAAATATATTCTCCCCCTTTTTGTATATTCTCAAATAGTTGTAAGTATTTTTCATGCAATCTCATTGTTCTCCCCCTTTTTGTCAATAATCAAAAAGGTATTCAATTAAAGCTTTTTTTTTATAATAGAATGAGAAAGTTGATAAAGTTTGTTTGACATAATTTCACTTTTCTTCTTAACTTTGATATTCTAATTAAAATTTATGTTGATCAGCATTGTACAAATAATAGTATCATTGAGAGTATTGCACAAGTTCAGTTTATACACAAAGGATATGCCAAAAATGTATTCATTGCATTCATAAAATTGTCATTACAAATTACAAAAGATTAAGATAAAAAGTCTATTCATTATCACTATCTAACTGAGTAGTATTGGATGGCCCAAAAGGTGGTATAGATGCTATCGGGTCCATAAATTGTGGTTCAGAAGCTTGGGGCCTAAGATGAGGAGCTGGTTACCTAGGATGTGTAGTAGAGGTAGGTCCAGGTGTAGGTATAGGTCTAGGTTTAGGAAACAGCAAATGCTGCAATGACTATGGTTTTGAGCTGATCAAGTTGAAATTGAACCACCTCCATCTCTTAATGAAGCTTCTTCACCTCAATGTTTAAAGCAATTAACTCAGTAGCTTGCACATTTGCAAAAGCTTCAGCAAATCCTTGCAATTTCCCAAATTCTGACCTTAAGATCTCTATGCCCCTTGTATAATCTTCCTCCGTCCTCTTTCCCTGTTCCAATGATCCCATTTTGAACCTTATCACCTTTAGCTTTGTTCTGAATTCTTCCAAAGTTTGATCAACTATTTTCTTGATTGAATCAAAACCAGATGATATGGTATCAATGATAAGCTACAAATTAGGCTGAGATGTAGGTTTGGAGGTCTCAAGTGATTCAACTCCTCCTCTCAACTCCCTAACCTCACAATCAATATGATCTAGTCTACAGTCCATTGATGGCAAAACTCACCAAACATAGTAGCCAAGGAAGCAGTCAAAGATTCTATCAGTGACTTCATCTGCAGTGCTATAAAGTCCTGTGTCACTGAAGGTCTAGTTGAAGGTGCAGGTGGTCCTAGAACAGAAGGTGCAGGAAGAACATAAGTAGTATCTGGCACAGGTGGAGATGCTGGTAAGGGAGTCTCATACTCAAAGTGCACTGTCTCCACAGCCTCAAATGTAGCATGCTCAGTCTTAGAAGGTGCAAATCCAGGTACAGTACTCTCAGCTGGCTCAGAAATGCTAGCAAAGTCAGTAGAAGTACCAACTAGAACATCAACAATATGCTCAGGTGCTGAAGGCCCTGCAATGGAGATCTCCCTAGGAAGGTCTTCACTATCACTATCCTCAGTATGGCTGTTGGTGGTGGAGGCTGCTATAGCCCTCTCTTCAGTTCCCTTCTTCTTCCACATCCCTTCACTAAGGATATATCCCATTCGGAGTAGAGATTTGAAAGTATAAGTATCGGTGTGATGAAGGGGTTTACCATCTTCCCCTTCTAAACTGATCCTGGAGGCTTGAAACAATAATGTTAGAACCATTCCATAAGGTAAACATGCCTTAACTTTTTTGATAGCCTCTTTCATTTGCATTATCATGATATAGGGTAAATTTAATGCCTCCCCCTGAATGATGTGTTCCATAAAGCTGAGGTCACGTTCACTTACCCAATCAAACCCGCAAGTCCTTGGAAGAAATATTCTACTAATTAAGTTATGGAGTAGTCTCATTTCTAGTGAAAGTGTGTTTGCCATGACAGTTCCCACTCCACTAACATCTATCCTGCCAAATATTGTTAGAAGGGTTTTCTCTCTATCCATCAAAACTAAGTGCTTAGTCCCTTCAGCAGGCATTTCCAATATTGTGCTGATCCTTTCCTCTGTCACTATAATCCATTTTCACTTTACCGTGGATTCAATGTTTTGGGGTTCAATTCTCAGGTTTTCATAGAATGCTCTAACAAGGGTTCAATATGTAGAAAAATTCAGAGAGGAAAAGATGTCCAGCCTTGTTCATCAATTAAATCCCCAATTTTTAGTCCAATTTCTTCAACAAATTTGAAAATAATCCTTCTACCACATGTAACAAGCCGGTTAGACATTGAAATCACCTGTCTTGGAGAGTGAGTAGAGGCCAACTGTTCTATTTCTTCTTCTTCCCTCCCAACTGCTCGAGTCGGCTCCTCTTGCCAATGCTTTGTTCTTCTTTCCACTTCCACTGAGGGTGCTGCTCTTTTTGATCTCTTTCCAACAGCCATTTTTGGTGCCATTGCAACACTTGTGGGATGAAATATGGAATGGGAGCTTGAGGAAGAAGATTTCTGAGTTTTGCTAGAGGTTTTGAGTGGAGAGTTAGGGTTTAGAGCAAGAATAGAGAGTAGAAAAGTTCAGAAAAAATTGCACGGCTCTATTAAAAAAGCGTTTGCTCGATATCCGAGTTGGCTCTAATAACCCTAAATTGTCCGAGTCGACTCGAACAAAAGCTTTCCACAAAAGTTGAAATGATTCAGAAATTATAATTAATTCGATAAAATCTCAAGGAAAGTTGTTCAAAGAACTTGAATTGATGTAGGAGGTTTTCTAGATAACTTTTCCTTAATTTTGAAGGAATTAGGTTAGAAAAATCTAGAAAGGATCACAAAATCCTAATTCTCCTCGAATCATTTCAAATCTATCCTAATCGAGTGGCTTAGTGAAAATGTCAGCAAGTTGGTTCTCAGTTGGGATAAATTCTAGTTCAATTGCACCATTCAAAATATGATCTCTACCAAAATGGTGTCTAATTTCTATGTATTTAGTTCTAGAATAATGAATTGGATTTTTTATCAAATTTATAGCACTTGTGTTATCACATTTGATGAGAATTTTAGATCGTGTAACACCAAAGTCTTCTAGTTGTTGTTTGATTCATAACAGTTTGTACAATAACTTCCTGCAGCAACATACTCTACCTCAGCAGTAGATAGTGCTATCGAGCTTTGTTTTTTACAATTCTATGAGATTAAATTCAACCCTAGAAATTGGCATGTGCTACTAGTGCTTTTTCTATCAATTTTACAACCAACATAATCAGCATCCGAAAATCTAATTAAATTCAATGAAGAATGTTTTGAAAATTATAGACCTAGATTACTTGTACCTTTCAAATATCTGATAATCCTTTTAACAGCAAGCCTATGTGATTTTTTAGAATTAGATTGGAATCTAGCACATATACATATGCTATACAAGATATCAGGTCTACATGCAATTAAGTATAACAAGGATTCGATCATACCTTTATAGAGCTTTTGGTCAATGTTGGATCCAACTTCATCTTTATCCAATCTGCAAGTTGGGCTCATGGGTGTGCTTATTTGTTTGCTTGACTCCATACCAAACTTTTTGATTATTTCTTTGGTATACTAGGCTTGGTTAATGAAGATTCCTTCCTTTATTTGTTTCACTACAAGTCCAAGGAAGTAGTTAAGTTCACCCATTAGGCTCATTTCAAATTCTCCCTGCATTAACTTAGCAAATTCTCTACAAAGAGTTTCATCAGTTGCACCAAATATAATATTATCAACATAAATCTATACACTAATAAATTATTATTTTTCTTCTTGATGAAAAGAGTTTTGTCAACATTTTCTCTTGAAAAATCATTTTCAATCAAGAAAGTGCTAAGTCTATTATACCAGGCTCTAGGTGCTTTTTTCAAACTATATAATACTTTATTGAGTTTAAAAACATGATTTGAAAAAGCATGATTTTCAAAACCTGGTGCCTGTTCTACAAAAACTTGTTCGGATATAAAACCATTCAAGAATGCACTTTTCACATCCATTTGAAAAAGTTTAAATTCATGTAGCAAGCAAATGCAAGAAGTAATCTAATGGCTTTTAGTCTTGCTACAGTTGCATATATTTCATCAAAATCTATACCCTCTTCTTAGTTATATATCTTAGCCACTAAACTAGCTTTGTTTCTAATTACATTTTCTTGTTCATCTAATTTATTTCTATAGACCCATTTGGTTCTTATGATTGGATGGTCTGAAGGTCTTTCAACTAAAGTCTATACCTTATTTCTTTCAAACTGATTTAGTTCTTCATGCATGGCCATCATCCAGTTTGGGTCAGATTCAGCTTCTTCTAAGATATGAGGTTCTATTTATGATACAAAGACTAGGTAATCATGTGCATCTCTATGTAATGACCTAGTCCTAATTCCTTGTGAAGGATCACCAATAATTAGTTCTCTTGGATGAGAAGTTACGTACATCCATTCTCTTGGTAAATCAGCATGATCCTTACTTACCGTTTCTTCTTCTTCTTGAGTTAGTCTTTCCTATATGCTCAAATCTTCCATTTCTTTTTGAATTGTACCTGCATCATTGTCCATGCACTCTTCTTTCTTAAAAGGTGAAGGGTTAGTTTCATCAAAAATAACATGTATAGATTCTTCTACAGTAAGAGTTCTTTTGTTAAATACTCTATATGCTTTGCTATGTAATGAATAACCAAGAAAAATTGCTTCATCAAATTTAGCATCAAAATTTCCAAGATTATCTTTATCATTGTTAAGCAGAAAGCATTTACAACCAAATGCATGAAATAATTAATGTTGGGTTTCTTTTTATTCCAAAGCTCATAGGGGATTTTCTTCAAATAGGACGAATCAAAACGTGGTTCAAAATATAACAAGTAGTGTTCACCACTTTTGCCCAAAAGTACCTTGAAAGATTGCTTTCACATAACATTGTTCGAGCCATATCTTCCAAAGTTCTATTTTTTCTCTCTTCAACATCATTTTGTTATGATGTCCTAGGAGCGAAGAAGTTATGATCAATACCATTTCTATGCAATAATCATTGAAAAATTGATTTTCAAATTCGTTGCCGTGATCACTCCTTAATTGAAACTATTGAAAGATTTTTTTGATTAGAAACTTTTTGTGAAATTTTTGAAAGACTTTAAAAGTTTCATCATTATGAGCGATAAACAAAACCTAAGTAAATCTAGAAAAATCATCTACTATCACAAGAGTATATTTCATACCACATAGGCTTGTGATCCTAGTTGGTCCAAATAAGTCCATGTGAAGTAGCTCAAGGGGTCGAGTAGTTGAAATCATAGTTTTGGGTTTAAAGCTCTCCTTAGTTTATTTACCCATTTGGCATGCATCACAAACATGATTAAGATCTATTTTAAATTTATGCATGCCTCTAACTAAATTCTTGGAAATTAACTTGGCAATAGTATGCATGCTAGCATGATCTAATCATCTATGCCAAAGTAAGCAAGACTCCTTGGTCTTAGCATTCATTGCAACTAGACTGGAACTACTTGACATGGCAAGATCATTAAGGTCTATCACATAAATATTTCCAAGTCTATGTCCAATGAACTTACTGCTATAATCAAGAGAGTTTTTTACAATACACATAGATGATTCAAAGATAACCTTGAAGCCTTTATCACATAATTGACTAGTGCTTAACAAATTATGCTTCAATTTATCTACTAGCAATACATTTTCAATACAAGTACAGGGATTATTTTGATCTTACTAATTTCGATTATTTTTTCCTTGCCATTATCTCCAAAAGTAACCATACCTTCTTCTTTAATCTCTAGTGTGAAAAATCGATCCTTGTCACCCATCATATTCTTGAATAGCCACTATCAAAATACCATATTTTCTTCAATATTTGGGCTGCAAGACATTCCTGCAAGACGATCAAGAAGTTCTTTTAGGTACCTAAGCTAACTTGGGTCCTTGTAGGTTAGCGGAGGTGGTTCCTTTGGGAACCCAAATCTTTTTTACTTTACTCTTGACATTTCTAAAGATATTGCATTTAAAAGCTTTATGTCCTAACCCATTTCATGCATAACATTCAACTCTAGAATTTTGAAAGGATGTAGATTTTGAAGTTCTAGATGTTGATGCATGAGATGCAGATATAAAAGATTTTCTATTTGAGCTCTTAGGAATATACAATGTAGCTTTAGGAGTAGAAGCAGAAACATTTGTTGTGAAAGCTTTTTGAGATATTAATTTTGGAATATAAGCTTTTGGTGTCATAAAAGTAGTAGCTGAAATTCCATTTGAAACTGAAGAATTAAAATCGATTCTAGCTTTATTTTTAAAAATTCTTTGATCTTTTAAAATCAACTCAAACTTATTTCAACATAAAGTAAGTTTTTCAACAAGTGGCTTGAGTTTTTCAACCTTTTTCAAATCATTGTTTTCAATAGTTAAAGCCTTGCTCTTGTCAAGATATGCATTGTTTTCAGTTTTCAAAGCTTTAAACTTTTTAGAAAAGATATGTAAATTATTTTGTAATATATTGTTCTTTTCAGAATTTTTTTTCCTTTAGTAAAGAATCATTGATATTCTTTAAGGATCTAATCTTTACTCCAGCCTTTTTGAATTCTGATAATAGATCATTAAAAGCAGAATTCAATTCATCAAATGTAAATTTTGTTTAAGCATTGGGAGGTGTTAACTCATCTTTAAGACCTATTAGACAAAGATTAGCAGTTTTCATGGTCTCTTCCTCTTCAGTTGAGGTGGATTTCTCGCTATTGCTCCATGTAGCAACAATCACCTTCTTTTTCTTCTTCTTGAAGGTTTTCTTCAATAGTGAACAATCTGGATAAATGTGCCCTGGTTTCTTACATTCATAGTAGGTGGGGACTTGTTCCTTTTCTTTCTCCTTGTCCTTGTCCTTATCTTTACTATATTTTCTTTTCTTGTAGAGTTTTTTTATAATATCTACCTTTTTTCTTTCCTATAAATCTTCTGAATCTCCTTATGACCATTGCGATATCTTCATCTTCTAGATTGTCTTCGAAGGAGGTGCAGTCATCTTCCGATTCCTCATCATGTCTTTTAGAATTAGATGTAGCCTTGAATGCAATGGTCTTCTTTTTCTTCTGATCATCTTCAGTTCAGTGCTGCATAGCCAATTCGTGAGTGATGAGTGAACCCATTAACTCATCCAAAGATAAGGTGTTTAGATCTTTCACTTCCTGGATGGCAGTCACTTTAGGGTCCCACTTGTTTGGAAGTGATCTAAGAATCTTCTATACTAGATCTGCATTTGAATAAACCCTGCCAAGACTTTTCAAACCATTAATAATATCTGTAAATCTTTAAAACAAGACATATATAGTTTCAGTAGGTTCAATTTTAAATAATTCGTAACTATGTAAAAGAAATATATTTTCGAAGTCTTCACTTGGGAAGTTCCTTCGCGGGTCACTTCGAGTTTGTCCCAAATTTTCTTTACAGAAGAGCAAGTAGAAATTTGATTGAACTCATTGGCATCCAAAGCATAGTATAATAAGTTCATTTCTTTGGCATTTAATTATCTCATCTTCATGTTGTGTTCATCCCAGTCCTCTTCAGGCTTTGGGACATCCATGCCATTAATATTGAACACTGAAATTTGTGGCCCTTTTAGAATGACCTTCTATAATTGAAAATCGATAGCTTGAATATAGATTTTCATTTTAGCTTTCCAATATGAATAATTTATGCCAATGAAGAGTGGAGGTCTATTAGTAGATTGGCCTTCGGCCAAGGATGTACTCATGGGATGAGCCCTCAATCTTTACTTTAAATGTATTCAGAGACACTGCTTTGATACCAGTTATTGCCCAAGTGGCTTTTCCAAGAGGAGGGTGAATTGGGAATTTAAAAAGTTTAAGCAATTATGTGCTCTTTAAAAATCTTTTATAAGTGTTAAGTGCTATGATAGAATAATTGAATGCATAAGCGAAATCAAATAAGAAATACACAACACAAACAAACACAAGCAAATTATGGTGGTTCGGAGCAACCCAGCTCCTACGTCCACTATCCAAGATTACCACTTGGGATTTTTACTATATCCCCCACTGAAATATAATTGGATTGTTTTAACAAGCTCACAATCCAAACCTCTACACTTTAGTTTTTAAACTGGGCTCACCAAAGAAACCCAACTTGGTTTTACCAGGATCACCTAGAACCCAACACTTGGTTTTAACACATGCTAACCAAGAACCTATTTGATTTTTAAACCGAGCTCACCAATAACCCAACAATTCAATTAAAGAATTGTAAAGAAAAGCAACATAATGATAAATAGATTTTTGTCGAATGGTTATCGATGTAGCTTAAGAGAAGCTTATTTGATTGCACTTCAATGCACTTGATTGGCTTCTTCAAGTTCTTCAATAAATGCTTCAAGCATTAGTTGGTATTTGGTGAAGGCTTGAAGACTGTCTTGAATGCTCTTGCAGTGCTCTCTTGCTCACAAGATAGCTTGGACATTCAATTTAGCATTTACTCATCATCTCTCTTTTTAAAATAGTTCAAATTCCTCAAATATATAGTCTCGTACCCTTCTCAGCAATTTTAGTCATTGTAGACCATTGGGATGTGACATTTGACTGTTGGAGCACTTTTTGAATTCAAATTTTAAGTTCTGGAACTAGCCATTATAAGTCTAAAATCGACCTTCAAGTCAGCTTGGATTACTCGAGTTGGCTCGGATCTTCAGAGTAGTTCTAGTTGAGTCGACTCTCTTCAATCTAGTCAGCTCGGACTTTCAGAGTAGTTCTGGTTGAGTCGAAGAGTCAGATCGCCTTGATTCTAGTGGACTCGGATCCTTAGGCCTTCAGAAATGTAGTATGAAAGAGTCAGTTCTTTTTTTTTAGAGTCGACTCGGTTGGCTGTAGTTCTCAGAGTTCTTTTTCTGAACTTTGGAGGAGTCAACTCGAATCTCTGAAGAGTCGGCTTGGATGTCTGACTAAATGATAGAGTCGACTCGAACTCCCTTTGGGTTAGCTTGCTTGTCTGATTCAGGAAGTGGCACTCTAGACGAGTCGACTCGGGTCCCTTAGAGTCGGCTCGGATATCTGCGTGCCATAAATCTTCATGCATGCCATGTGCCAGAGTCGGCTCTCTTCTCTTGGAGTTGGCTCGGATGAGTTCTTTAGTGAATTTCAATCCTTTTCTAGAATTCATCCAGCAAGGTTTCAAGCTTTCAAGATGCCTTCAAACTCTTCTTACAACATATTCAAGATAATTTTGAGCTTGAAATATCCTAGAAGTAACCCATTTGATTGGTTTTTACTTAAGTTTTTCTTTGGGTTCTTCTTTACAAGATTAAATTACAATATAACTCAACACAAGAAATAGAAATGTAGGAGTTAAAATTGAGCAATGAATTCAACCTAAAAAAACTTGTAAAATACTTGAAGAGTTGTTAGTAAAACAAATGCATGCTCCAATATTTTGTTATCATCAAAATCACTTATAGAGTCAACAGTGATATCGGATCCAGCACCTGAAACCCTGCTCCCAATGCTTGGGGTTCGATCAGAGACACTTATCAGAAGTGGCTCTCTGACAGGACCATTGTCTGATGCATAATGTTGGTAGCGATGAACGATGAGTTCAGTCACAAGTTCGAGGAAGCCTAGCCAAAGGAAATCCTTTAAAGGTTGAAGGAGTCCTTTGGCAACCAGATGACATTGAGAGGTACAGGGTCTCCTGTGCTATCTACAATGCACAGATGCATGATGGGGCCTCAGTCACTGATCATGTATTGTATATGATTAAGATGATTGAGCACCTGGGCAAGCTTGGATGTTCCTTGCATGAACAGCTTGGAAAGGATGCGATTCTGAATTCTTTGCCCTCTTCCTATCTAGATTTTCTTGATCAGTATAGAATTAATAAGCCTGCAGTTAACTATCATGGTCTGTCGGGGTTGCTGCAGACTTATGAGAAAGACCACTATCTGAACAAAGGGATGGTAAATCTAGTGGGAGGATCTTCGGCAGGGCATTGTCCCTTTAAGAAAGGGAAAATAAAAATAAAGGGAAACAAGTGTAGAATGCTTGTAGGCCAGGTCAGGCCAAGAAGGAGAAGGCCGATAAGAGCCAAGCAGAGTGCTTCTTCTGTAAGAAGTGGGGATATTGGAAGAAGAATTGTCCTCTTTATATTGCATCCCTTGACCTGAACATGTCCAAGAAGAGGAAGCAGCCAGAAGGTGCTGGACAAGGTATTTATATGATAACACTTTGTAGTTTCTCTATCTGCGATACTACTAACTGGGTATTGGATACTGGAAGTCCAATTGACATTTGTAATTTTATGTAGGAACTTCAAGTTAATAGAAGATTCAAGGATGGTGAGAGTTCTTGAACGTTGAAAATGGAAGCCAAGTTCCAGTCCTGGCATTGGGAGTCATCAAACTAGTTTTCGAGTCTTGTACAATCATTTTGAATGAGTGTCATTATTGTCCATCTTTTATTTTAAATATTATTTCTGTAGGCCAATTGGTCATGTATGGTTATGAACTATCAATAAAGAATGATATTTGCAAAATCATTTGGAATGGTTCTGTTATAATGAATGGATATATGAATAATGGCATTTATGTACTATCGTGACCTATAAGTATAATGTACATGTCTAGCAAATGCCCTAGGATAGATAATGTCAGTGATTAGTACCTATGGCATTGTAGGCTAGGTCATATTAACAAGAGCAGGATAAATAAGTTGAAGTGTGAGGGACTCCTCGACTTTAGTGAAAGTGGTTCACTTTCAACTTATGAGTCCTGTCTTCTTGGAAAGATGACAAAGTCACCTTGTACTGGAAAAGGTGATCAAGCCAAAGAAATTCTAAGTCAGATACATACTGATGTTTGTGGACCCTTGAATATTAGTGCCAGAGGATGGTACAGTTATTTCATTACATTTACAAATGACCTTTCGACGTACGGTTATATCTTCTTGATGAGACATAAATCTGAATCGTTTAAAATGTTCAAACGATACATAATGAAGTAGAATAACAAACTGGAGGGTATATCAAATCCCTTCGATCAGATCGAGGTGGTGAATACCTTTCTGATGAGTTTCTGACATATCTTGAGGCTAATGGGATTCTCTCTCAGTGGACACCTCCAGGGATACCTCAGTTAAATGGAGTGTCTGAAAGGAGGAATCGAACCCTGTTAGACAACTCCATGATAGGCTTTGCTTCACTACCGCTCCTTCTTTGAGATATGCTATGGAATCAACCTGTTACCTTTTGAATAGGGCTCCGAGTAAATTCATTAGCAAAACCCCATATGAAATATGGACTGGATGTAAGCCGACACTCTTACACCTTTGGGTCTGGGGTTGCTCGGCTTATGTAAAACATTTGGAAATGGACAAACTTGGACTAAGGTATGATCGGTGCCTATTTGTTGGGTATCCAAAAGAGTCTAAGGGGTATTACTTCTACTTGGCTAAGGAACAAAAATTGTTCGTCAATCTTAGGGCTATCTTTTTCGAAAAGCAGTTCCTTGGTGAAGCAACTGTAGCCGCTAAGATTAAACATAGTGAAGTTTAACAAGTAGAAGAACCGACACACTTAAGGAACAACATAGAACCTGTTGTGATTAGATCACACCTAAAGCCCACACAGGAACCATTAAGGAGATCCGATAGGGTACCGAGTCGATCGGACAGATACTACGATTTCTTGGTCCGGGATGGTGATCCCATTGAGCTCGATAAGAACAATGAGGATCCGATCACCTATCTAGATGCGATGCAAAGGTCCGACTCTGAGAAATGGCTAGGATCCATGCAATCTGAAATAGAATCCATGGAAATCAACAATGTATGAACATTGGTTGATCTGTCTGAAGGGATAAAATCTATTGGGTGTAAATGGATTTTCAAGAGAAAAAGGGATGCAGATGGGTAGGTGGAGACCTATAAAGCCTATCTGGTTGCCAAGGGATATCGTCAACATTATGGTGTTGACTATGACAAGATGTTCTCTCCTGTGGCAATGCTCAAGTCCATTCAGATCATGCTTGCTTTAGCAGCACACTTTGATTATGAAATCTGGCAAATAGATGTCCGAACAGCTTTCCTGAATGGTGAGATAGAAGAAGAGGTGTATATGATATAACCTGAAGGGTTCACATCCACAAACGAGTCAAAGGTGTGCAAGCTTTTAAAGTCTATTTATGGACTGAAGCAAGCATCATGGAGTTGGAACATACGATTTGATAAGTGTATCAAGTCGTATGGCTTCATTAGGAATGGAGAAGAACCTTGAATTTATAAATGGGCTAATAGTTTAATGATTGTATTCCTTGTGTTGTATGTGGATGACATTCTCTTAATCGAGATTGACTTCCCAGCACTATAAGGAATAAAGGTCTGGTTGTCATCTCTGTTCTTTATGAAGGACTTGGGTGAAGCTTCTTACATACTGGATATGAAGATCTATAAAGATAGGTCTAAGAGGCTTCTGGGACTGTCCTAGTCTACGTACATCGACACTATGTTGAAGTGGTTCAACATGGAAAATTCTATAAAAGGGTATCTCTCGATAGGTACTGGAATTGCTTTCTCAAAGAAGGATTGTGCGACAACTCTTGAGGAGAGAGAGTGTATGAGTAGAATCTCGTATGCTTCGATAGTGGGTTTTATCATGTACACTATGACATGTACTATACCAGACGTGGCATACTCACTAGGCATAGTGAGCAGATACCAGTCTGACCCATGTGAAGCTCATTGAAAGGTGGTAAAAACCATCCTTAAGTATTTACGAAATACTAAAGACCAATGGCTGATTTATGGAGAACCTAACTTGAAACTTAAGGGATATACTAACTCTAGTTTCTAGTCAGATAAGGATGATAGCAACAGTTTGTCAGGATTTATCTTTACCTTAAATGGAGGAGCGATATGTTGGAAAAGTTCCAAGCAGCCTACTGTGGCGGACTTAGTATGTGAAGCAGAATACATTACAGCATCAGATGCAGCGAAAGAAGCTGTGTGGTTATAGAAGTTTCTTGGCGAGATGGGAGTGGCACCTTCCCTGGATGGTCCTATTCTGGTGTATTGTAATAGCACTAGAGCCATTGCTCAAGCCAAAGAGCCAAAGTCTAATCACTGCACAAAGTACATTCTGTGGCACTATCACCTTGTACGAGAGATCGTGGAACGTGGTGACATTGACCTTCGGAAATCGATGGAAAGGAAAACCTGGCTGATCGCTTCATTAAAAATGTCGAAGTTTAAGAGTTAGACACTTGTAAATAAAAAATGAGAATAAGATTCTATACCGATTAGCTTTAGTCCAAGGGGAGCTGTTGGGAATTGTGTGCCAAAGCCAATCATCTAGGCTATAAGTAGTTGTGCTAATTTTGTAATTATATATAAATTTTTTTACTAAAAGTTATTCTTTTATCTATTCATCACATGTGCATTTTCTTGAAAAGAACTCTTGTGTGATAGAGTCCTTAGAACTACATTATATTTGATATAGAGAGGATATATCAAGTAGTTCTTAAACTGGTTCACAACCAAATGATATATTGTTATAGGACGATAATGTATCAAGTATAAGTTGTTGTATATCATATTTGTTGGTTGTCTCCTTAACCAAGGAGTGTGGAGACACTGGTGTGACATGCAAGTGAAATGTGTGACATCTTACTGAACGTGACCATCTACGGAGCTCCCTTCTTCCAAAGGATTGCTCGCAAAGGGATATGGGTATATGTGTCTCTCAGACCTGAGGTCACCATGATAGCTTGCAAGCAACTCACTGTACTAAGATGTTGGACTACCTTGATTTCTAATCTAGTGATGAAAGGTTTCTAGGTGCAGTCAAGTACTTGTGGAGCAGTGGTGGATCAAGATGAAAATGACCCCTCCAAAAAGTTTGGAGTGAATGACTCACTATGTCTCAATTTAGCAAAACCTAGGCCAGGATAGTTCTTGTGAGTAGTCACAAAACTTATAAAGTTGAGACATGATCTGGATGGTCCAAATTAAGGTTGGCAGTCAAATCCTAGGTCATCTTGAGTATTATAAGGTCAAAGAGATGAATTATGTGGTAACCATGCTAGAGGTTCTTGAAAGTTGCTCTGCAATCTTTGACCTATCCGGATGTTAGGTGTTATTGCTAGATGAGGACTTTGACTGGTACTAGAAGTGTTCTAGTTCTACTGGCTTAGTGTTCGAACCTCTGGGGTCACACACCATAGGGGTTTCTATCTGATCTAAAGGTTGATCGATGATTAAGAATCGTTTGCTGTCACTGGTGGTCAATATAATTAACCATGTGTCGACACTTGAGGAGTTGACACTTGGTTGTGACAAGAAGTATCTTCGAAAGTTTATCTAGATGAGACGACTCGCCTCTGCTAGAGTTGACTCATTCTGGATGAGTCGACTCGACCTATGCTCGAGCCAACTCATTACGTATTTTGGACGAGCTGACTTGACCCTTGCTCGAACCAACTCGTTCCTACTAAAAGAACAGTCTGACTGTTCTGTGTTCTGGACAAGCCGACTTGACCCTTGCTCGAGTCGACTCGTCTCTGCTCGACCATAATATCATGAATGGATTGTTTGAGAAGTTTTGAGGAAGGTTCTTATCTGGTTTGAATTTTGAATTCAAGCTATTTTGGCTCCAAACTTTCATTGAATAATTGTCATTCCTTCCTAATGTGGTTAGAGCCAAATTGGTATGCCCTTGTCCTTCTCCCCCAATCACTCCTCCTTCCTCTTTCTCCCTTTCATGGCTGCCTATTGATCCCATAGTGATTTTGATGATTACAAAACATTGGAGCATGCATTTGTTTTACTAACAACTATTCAAGTGTTTTATAAGTTTTTGTAGGATGATTTCATTGTTTAATTTCAACTCCTACATTCTTAGTTTTGAAATGAGTTATGTTGTAATTGAATCTTGTAAAGAATAACCCAAAGCAAAAATAAAGTAAAAATCATAAAAATGGGTTACTTTTAGATGTGTTTCAAGCTTAAAATTCCTTAAAAATATGGTTAGAAAAGTTTGAAGGCATCTTGTGACTTTGAAGACTTGCTGGATGATTTCTGGAGAAAAACTGATAATTCACTGAAGAACTCATTTGAGTTGACTCGAAGAGAAGAGAGTTGACTCTGGCACATAGCATACATGAAGATTTCTTGCACGCAGATATCCGAGCCGACTCTAAGGGACCCAAGCCAACTCGTCTAGAGTACCATTTCCTGAATCAGACAGGCGAGCCAACCCGATGGAAATTTGAGCTGACTCTATCATCCAGTCAGACATCTAAGTCGGCCCTTCAAAAGTTCAAGCCGACTCCTCCAGAGTCCAGAAAAAGAGTTCTGAGTGAACAGCCAACCGAGCCAACTCTAATGACAAAGAGCTGACTCTTCCATACTAGATTTCTGAATGCCTGTGAATCCGAGCCGACTGGAAGTAAGGCAAGCCGACTCTTCCAAAGTAAGGAATCAAGCTACTGAGATGATGAGGACACCAGAGCTAGGAAGAGATGTCAAAACCCTCCAAGCTTGTTATGGATCACCAATGAGTAGCCAATTTATTTTAATTTCAGCTTGAGTCCAACAAATAACATTAGTTTGCTTTGTTTTCTGAATTGGTCAAGTGGAGTCTTGTAATTAGTACTTGAATAATTCAAGGTGTTTCATAAGTAGCCAAGTTTCAAGTCATCATCACCTTGGTATATCAATTACATGGCAAAAGAAGGTTGTCCAAAATTTTCATCAAGACATCCAGATATCAAGACATCCGGACATCCTGACATCAAGACATCTGGACATCTAGACATCAAGACAACTGGACATTGAGACATCAAGACATCAAACAATGTTTGAGTTTATCCAAAAGTGATGCCATTCAATTTCCTTTTCATTGCTCTATTTAGAATCTAAGAAGACATTTAAGAGAAGTAGAATGACTCTGCTTCTCATCTAGCACCCCTCTCATCCTCCAAATGGTCACCCGCTCCAAATAGCTGGCCAACTCAAGCATGAGTTCAAAATTCAAATGGGAGAATCTAAGATTAGATGAAGGTTCATTCAAGTTCAAAGGAGTCTTAACCCTTCCAAGGTTTATCCAGCATTCAAATAAATTTTTCTTATCAAGGATACTTATCCTGGCACCAAGATGGAGTTCACGCCAAGGGGAGGAATGGCTTAGCGCTATTTGAGAAGGAGTAAGGGCATTACACTTCTCATTTTATCGCCCATCCTTTTGGTGTTTGGATTTCAAATTTCAAAAGGGTAGATGCCAACTTGGGGAAAGGATTTATCGCCCATTTTGAGAAGACCGACACCTCTTCTCATTCACTTTGTCGCATAAATAAGATGCCAAGTCCATATTATCGCCCACTTTGAGAAAGGACCAGATCAGCCTAACAAGCAAGAGTCTAGGCTGTCTAGACCTAAATTCCAAAGTTGTAATTCAAAGGGAACAAGAGTCTTGTATCTGAGTCCCTTATACTACTAGTTGGGGGTCTATAAATACCCCATCAACTCTCCTTATAATTCATGTAATTTATTATTGAAATACAAAGACATTCTATCGAAATTTTCCTTTACTATGTGCATCGCAGGGTGTGAGGCCCTTCCTTTGTTCCTTTGGAGCATCGCGGGGTGTGAGGCCCTACTTATCCAGCCAATAAGAAGATCCATCCACTACCTCTAACCCTTCCCTCTTTTCCTTTCCCTTTCCTACTACTTTCTAACCCAAGATTTATTTGCTGAGTGTTTTGCAGGTGACCAAGAATCTTGATCTGGTGTTCTTGCCTCGGAACGAGCATCGCATGAAAGATCGAAGCCCGGGAATGAAATCTTGAAACCCTACCGCTACAATCTCGAGTGTCCTACCATATCTATATCGAGAGAGCGATCTTCATTGGTAAAACTAAACTTATTTTCTTCTCTTTATTTTTGATTCGTTGAGAACAAATCCTAGTTTCGGTGGTTTCTCAACCACCAGGTCCTTTTTTTTTAATTGCTTTATAGGTTTACTATGCGGGTAATTGACTTGATTAGTTTTCTTCACTGTCTTCTTTGAGTCTTCCTTTAAAATCTGAAAATATAAAAAAATATTAATTGCTATTTTTTATTTATTTGTCTCGCATCATAAGAAGCCTAGCCGACTCGAATGAAGGGAGCCGACTGGATTAGAACTACTCTATGGATTCGAGCCGACTCAAATAGATCTGAGCTGACTCAAAGGTCAATTTTAGGCTTATAATGACTAGTTCTAGAACTTGGAATTTGAATCCAAAGTGCTCCAATGGTCAAATGTTACTTCCCAACGGTCTACAATGATTAAAATCATCTAAGAAGAGTACAAGACTCTATAAAAAAAGGTTTGGGACAACTTTTGAAAAAGTTAATGAATGTTTAATGCTTACTTGAGCTTGTGAGTAAGAAACCACTGAAGATCATTTAAGATAGTGTTCAAGTCTTCACCAACTCACATCAAAAGCTTGAAGCATTTATTGAAGAAGTTGAAGAAGCCAACCAAGTACATTGAAGTGCAATCAATTGGATATCTCTTAAGCTGTATCGGCAACCATCCAATAAAATTTGTTTTTTTCATTCTGTTGCTTTCTCTTTATAATTCTTTTTGAATTGTTGGGTTATTGGTGAGCCCAGTTTAAAAACCAAATAGGTTCTTGGTTAGCCCGCATTAAAACTAAGTGTTGGGTTCTTGGTGATTCTGTTAAAACCAAGTGTTGGGTTTCTTTGATGAGCCCAGTTTAAAAACCAAAGTGTAGAGGTTTGGATTGTGAGCCTGTTAAAACAATCTGACTGTATTCCAGTGGAAGATATAGTGAAAATCCCAAGTGATAATCTTGGATAGTGGATGTAGGAGCTGGGTTGCTCTGAACCACTATAAAACTTTCTGTGCTTGTGTTATGCATTCTTTTTATATCTTGCTTCTGCTTTTAATTATTTCAATTACAGCACTTAACACTTCAAGGGATTTTTAAAGAGCACATAATTTCTTAAACTTTTTAAATTCTTAATTCACCCCCCTCTTGGAAAAGCCACCTGGGCAATAACTTGTATCAGAGCAATGTCTCTGAATATATTTAGAGTAAAGATTGATGGCTTATTCCATGAGTACATCCTTGGCCGAAGGCCAATCTACCAATATACCTCCACTCTTCACTCATACAAATTATTTCTATTGGAAAGCTAGAATGAAAATCTATATTCAAGCTATCGATTTTCAATTATGGAAGGTCATTCTAAAAGGGCCACATATTCCCATGATCAAAATTAATGGCGTGGATGTCCCAAATCCTGAAGAGGTCTAGGATGAACACGCCATGAAGATGGGAGAATTAAATGCCAAAACAATGAATTTATTATACTATGCTTTAGATGGTAACGAGTTCAATCAAATTTCCACTTGCTCTTTTGTAAAGAAAATTTGGACAAAATCGAAGTGACCCACGAAGGAACTTCCCAAGTGAAGACTTTGAAGATTAATCTTCGTGTACATAGTTTTGAACTTTTCAAAATAGAACAAAATGAATCTATCTCTGCCATGTTTTCTCGCTTTACAAATATTATTAATGGTTTGAAAAGTCTTGGCAGGGTTTATTCAAATGCCGACTTAGTATAAAAAATTCTCATATCACTTTTGGACAAGTGTGACCCTAAAGTGACTGCCATCCAGGAAGCAAAAGATCTAAACACCTTACCTCTAGATGAATTAATGGGTTCACTTATCACACATGAACTTGCCATGCAGCATAGAATCGATGATCAAAAGAAAAAGAAGACAATTGCATTCAAAGCTGCATCGAATTCAAAGATAGATAAGGAATCGGAAGATGACTGCACCTCCTTCGAAGACGATCTAGAAGACAATATATCAAAATGGTCCTGAAGAGATTTAGAAGGTTTATGGGAAAGAAGAAAGAAAGATACTATAGAAAATTCCATAAACGAGGTGAGCACTCCAAGGATAAGGACAAGGAAAGATAAAAAGATAAAGAATAGATACCCACATTCTATGAATGTAAGAAACCAGGGCACATTCATCCCGACTGTCCTTTGTTAAAAAAATCTTTCAAGAAGAAGAAAAAGAAAGCTATAGTTGCTACATGGAGCGACAGCGAGGAGTCAACTTCATCTGAAGAAGAAGAGACCATGAAAACTACTAACCTATGTTTAATGGGTCTCGAAGATGAGGTAACATCCTCCGAACCTCAATTAGAATTTACTTTTGATGAATTGAATTATGCTTTTCATGATCTACTATTTGAATTCAAAAAGGCTGGAGTAAAGATAAGAGCTTTAAAGAATATCAATGATTCTTTATAAAAGGAGAAAGACAAGATTTCATAAAAGAATAATCTATTGTAAAAGAATTTACATGTCTTTTCTGAAAATACAAAGCTTTGGAAACTAAAAACAATGCATGCCTTGACAAGAACAAAGCATTAACTGTTGAAAATAATGACTTGAAAAAGGAGGTTGAAAAACTCAAGCCATGGTTGAAAAACTCACCTTATCTTCAAATAAGCTTGAGTTAATTTTAAAAAATTAAAGAATTTCTAGAAACAAAGCTAGAATTGGTTTCAATTCTTGAATTTCAAATGGAATTTTAGCTACTACTTTTGTGACACTAAAGCTTATGTTCAAAAATCAATATCTCAAGAAGCTTTTGTATTTAATCCTTTTGCATCCATTTCTAGACCTACAATGTATGTACTTAAGAATTTAAATAGAAAATTTTTTACAAAAAAAAGTTTTACATCTACATCTACTTCTAGAAATTTAAATCATACATCTTTTCAAAACTCTACAATTATTTGTTTTGCTTGCAAAAGAATAGGACATAAGGCTTTTCAATGCAATATTTATAGAAATGTCCAAAATAAAATGAGGAAGATTTGGGTTCCCAAAGAACTACCTCTTCTAACCTGCAAGGACCCAAGTTAGCTTGGGTACCTAAAAGAACTTTTTGATTATCTTGCAGGAATGTATTGCAGCCTAAAAATTAAAGAAAAGATGGTATCTCGACAATGGATGTTCAAGGCATATGACGGGTGACAAGGATCAATTTATCATCATAGAGATGAAAGAAAAGATATGGTTACTTTTGGAGATAATGGCAAGGAAAAAATAATCAGAATCAGTAAGATTAAAATAATCCCCTGTACTTTTATTGAAAATGTATTGCTAGAGACAAATTGAAGCATAATTTATTAAGCATTAGTTAATTATGTGATAAAGGCTTCAAGGTTATCTTTGAATCATCTATGTATATTGTAACAAACTCTCTTGATTCTAGCAATAAGTTAATTGGACATAGACTTGAAAATATTTATGTGGTAGACCTTAATGATCTAGCCTTGTCAAGTAGTTCCAGTCTAGTTGCAATAAATGCTAAGACCAAGGAGTCTTATTTACTTTGGCATAGACGATTAGGTCATGCTAGCTTGCATACAATTGCCAAGTTAATTTTCAAGAATCTAGTTAGAGGCATGCCTAAGTTTAAAGTAGAGCTTAATCATGTTTGTGATGCATGCCAAATGGGTAAACAAACTAGGAAGAGTTTTAAATCCAAAATTATGATTTCAACTACTAGACCCCTTGATCTACTTCACATGGACTTATTTGGACCAACTAGGATCACAAGCCTAGGTGGTATGAAATATGCTCTTGTGATAGTAGATGATTTCTTTAGATTTACTTGAGTTTTGTTTATCGCTCATAAAGATGAAACTTTTAAAGTCATTCAAAAATTTCACAAAAAAGTTTCAAATCAGAAAAATCTTTCAATTGTTTTAATTAAGAGTGATCACGGCACGAAATTTAAAAATCAATTTTTTGATGATTATTGCATAGAAAATGGCATTGATCACAACATCTCCGCTCCTAGGACACCACAACAAAATGGTATTGTAGAGAGAAAAATTAGGACTTTGGAAGAGATGGCCCGAACAATATTATGTGAAGGCAATCTTCCAAGATACTTTTGGGCAGAAGCGGTGAACACTGCTTGTTATATTTTAAACCGCATTCTGATTTGTCCTATTTTAAAGAAAACTCCCTATGAGCTTTGGAATGAAAAGAAATCCAATATTAATTACTTTCATGTATTTAGATGTAAATGCTTTGTACTTAATAATGGTAAAGATAATCTAGAAAAATTCGAAGCTAAATCTGATGAAGCAATTTTTCTCGGTTGTTCAGTATATAGCAAAGCATATAGAGTATTTAACAAAATAACTCTTACTATAGAAGAATCTATGTATGTTATTTTTGATGAAACTAACCCTTCACATTCTAAGAAAGAAGAGTGCATAAACAATGTTGCAGGTACACTTTAAAAAGAAATGGAAGATATGAGCATACAAGAAAGACCAACTCTAGAAGGAGAAGAAACGGTAAGCAAAGATCATGATGATCTATTAAGGGAATGAGGTATGTAACTTTTCATCCAAGTGATTTAATTATTGATGATCCTTCATAAGGTATTAGGACTAGGTCATCACATAGAGATGCACATGACTACCTAGCCTTTGTATCACAAATTGAACTTCATAGCTTAGAAGAAGCTGAATTTGACCCAAACTGGATGATGGCCATGCATGAAAAACTAAACCAGTTTGAAAGGAATAAGGTATGGACTTTAGTTGAAAGACCATCAGACCATCCAGTCATAGGAACCAAATGGGTCTATAGAAACAAGTTAGATGAACAAGGCAACGTAATTAGAAACAAAGCTAGATTGGTGGCTAAGGAATATAACCAAGAAGAAGGTATAGATTTTGATGAAACATATGCACCTGTAGAAAGACTAGAAGCCATTAGATTACTTCTTGCATTTGCTTGCTATATGAATTTCAAACTCTTTTAAATGGATGTGAAAAGTGCATTCTTGAATGATTTTATATCCGAACAAGTTTTGTAAAACAAACACCAGGTTTTGAAAGTCATGCTTTTCCAAATCTTGTTTTTAAACTCAATAAAGTATTGTATGGTTTGAAACAAGCACCTAAAGCCTGATATGATAGACTTAGCACTTTCTTGCTTAAAATGATGATAAAACTCTTTTTATCAAAAGAAAAGTAATGATTTCTTAGTTGTACAGATTTCTATTGATGATATTATATTTGGTGCAACTAATGAAACTCTTTGTAGAGAATTCGCTAAGCTAATACAATGAGAATTTGAAATGAGCCTAATGGATGAACTTAACTACTTCCTTGGACTTCAAGTGAAACAAACAAAGGAAGAAATCTTCATTAACCAAGCCAAATACACCAAAAAAATTATCAAGAAGTTTGATATGGAGTCAAGCAAACAAATGAGCACACACCATGAGCCTAACCTGCAGATTAGATAAAGATGAAGATGGATCCAACATTGATCAAAAACTCTATCGAGATATGATTGGATCATTGTTATACATAACTGCAAGTATACCTGATATCTTGTTTGGCATATGTGTATGTGCTAGATTACAATCTAATCCTAAAGAATCACTTATGCTTGCTGTTAAAAGAATCATAAGATATCTGAAAGGAACAAGCAATCTAGGTCTATGGTTTTCAAAACATTTTTCATTGAATTTAATTAGATTTTCGGATGCTGATTATGCTTGTTGTAAAATTGATAGAAAAAGCACTAGTGGCACATGCCAATTTTAGGGTTGAATTTAATCTCATGGCACTGTAAGAAACAAAACTCGGTAGCACTATCTATTGCTGAGGTAGAGTATGTTACTGTAGGGAGTTATTTCGTACAAGTGTTATGGATTAAACAACAACTAGAAAACTTTGGTGTTATACAATCTAAAATTCCTATCTAATGTAATAACACAAGTGCTATAAAATTAACAAAAACCCAATTTAGCATTCAAGAACTAAACACATAGAAATTACCACCATTTTATTAAAGATCATGTTTTGAATGGTGAAATTAAACTAGAATTTATCCCAACTGAGAACCAACTTGCTGACATTTTCACTAAGCCACTCAACCAAGATAAATTTGAGATGATTAGAGAAGAATTAGGTTTTTGTGATCCCTTCTAGATTTTTCAAACCTAATCCCTTCTAAATTAAGAAAAAACTATCTAGAAAACCTCCTACATCAATTCAATCTCTTTGTTCATCTCTCCATGAGATTGTCCTGAACTTATTTTCATTTCTGATCAATTTTAACTTTTATGGAAAGTTTCTGTTTGAGTCAACTCGAGTAATTATGCTCAGGTTGAGCTGACTCGAATCTCTGTTGTTTCTAGTTTTGCTCTGGTCGACCGACTCGGATAATTTAGGGCTAGCCGAGTCGACTCGGATAACTATTTTTTAATACAGCCGTAGAACCTTTTTCTTATTATTTTAGTCTTTTGTTCCTACTCTAAACTGAGGTGTTTCACTTGCATATCACTACCAAACCTCCAAAATCCTCTCTCTGTAGCTCCAATCTTCCAATTTCTCCCAAATCTAAGCAATAGCACCTAAGAGGGCTATCGAAAAATGCACTCAAAGGACTGTTCCCACTGCTTAGACAAAGAGAAGGACAAAGCTTCGGCAAGAAGAGCCGACTCAGGTAGTTGAAAGAGAAGAGCAGCATGAAATGACTGAAGCAAGGACAATGGCTACAACTCCCTCATCGAGAAAGTAATTTCCATGTCCAATCACCAGTTACTAGTGGTAGAAGAATTATTTTCACTTTTCTGAAAGAATTAGGGATGAAAATTGGAGATTCTATTAAAGAATTAAGATGGAGTTTGGTGCGGGCACCAGACTCAGAAGAAGACTTCAGAGCTCCATCTGGATCTCTGATTGACATTGCCCAGAAATTAGGGTTTGTAATAAAGGTTGACCTGGTCAACCAGTTTATTTATTTATTTCTTGAGTCACCATTTAAATTTTGTTGAGTCATGTTGACTCGGTGCAAGTCCCGATGTGGTTTCAATTTGGTCCAAAATGGTGCCACATTTGTCTTCCAATCAAATCAAGGTTCAAGCAAGTGGAGGCCACACTCCAAGCCACACGCCCAGCCACACTCCGAGCACATGCCAGAGTCCAGGAGGCGCCACAGAGGCATCCCAGTGTCATGGTCCCCACACCCAAAGAAGAAAAAATCAAATTGGAAGCTAATTTAAAGGAGGTGCCCATACCTGCCTATTTTACCTAAGCAAAGAAGGAAGAAAACTTCTCTTGGAGAGAAATCAAAGAAGGACATCCAATTGAAGTTCAAATCAAAATCAAAGAGCTTAACTTGGAGTGGAAGAAAAGAAGAAATGCCATAAGAAGAGGAGGACTCCAAATCCAAATCCAACTCCAAAGGAGGCGCCATAAAAATTCCAAAAAAAATTCCTTTATGGCCGTCCCAATTTTTTTTGAAGTCTTGGTCGACCAAGAGAGGGGGTTTTCTACCTAATCTAGAGGTTGGAAGAGTTTAGTCCCACATGGGAATTTGTACAAGCTAGGAGAAAATTTTAGGTCTATATAATAGACCTCTCTTTGTAACTTTGAAAATCAATGAATGAAGAAAATTATTTTTTGCTACTCTCTTGTGTTGAGTGACCTAGGTTTCTCTTCTTCCGCACTATTCTAAGTGTTGAGCTCCGTGAGGGGGTAATCCGGGTTCCATTGGAGCCTTGAGGAGGTGAGAGATCTCCATCTTTATCCAAAACCCTAGGTTAGCCACTTGAAATCCCAAAACCCTAGCCACCTTCATTATTTTCAATCCATCAAACCCTAGATCCATCCATCTCCCACGGCCTCTCTCTCTCTACAAGTCCTGGCCGTCCACCTTCATCCAGATCCAGTTCGGCTACTTCAGATCCAGAGCAAGTTCCAAGGAAAATCACATCAACATCCAGGAGAACCCAGTTTTCAGCAATTTCAATCTTCAAGTTCATCAACCTGGTAAATCTTCCCTTGACTCTCTGATTCCATCAATTGTTTTTCTTCTCTTCCAGATCTTGAGTTTAGGAGAAGCCAACCTGCCAAAGGACCAGTACTGGAGGATCCATTGCGAAGAAATCTGAATCCGAAGATCCAACAATCTGCTCGGGAGAGTTCTTCCACCAAAATCTGTGAAGATCATTGTCTGGTTAGGTAAACCATCTCTTCTCTTTATTTCTGTTCTGCTGAAAGTTCGGAGCGAAACCCTAGGTCTGGGAGTTTCTCAACCCCCAGCGATCCGTTGCTTCTGAACTACTCTGATAATTTAGTTTCCTTAAATTGTGCTTTCAATTATCATATTAGTATCTTTCAATGTTAGGTTAACTTTTCTTTGATTTGAAGCCAACTTCTACAAACATATAAAAATAACAAAAAAATTAGTTAATCTTAATTTACTTCCGCATCGCATTCCTTTATTTGTTCTGCATCATTTTTGGTATCAGAGCCCAGTCTAGGGTTTCTGATTTGCTTGCTTGCTTGATTGTTCTCTTTTTATTTTGTCTGCTCGAAGTAGACTCCCCAGGACGTCCGGTCCTAGGAACTAAGCGAGGCGCAAGCCTCCTCCTCCCATTCCATGGGGTGTTCCTAGGGCGTGTAGGGGATCCATTGGGTTATAACTTCGTAGCAGGGATTATAAACGGGGAAGACAATCTAGTTGCAGCCCATAATTTCCTTGTTCTCTGAATTATTTCTCCCTGCATAAAGCTCCGAATTGCATGATTTTTGCTTCGTTGAAACAAGTATAATTGAATCTATTTTCCATAATTTTTTTGTGATTTATTGGTTTTGGTAAAAATTCTGAGCATTAAAATACAGCAACTCTGTTTTTATGTTCTGCAATTCAATTCTTTTTGGAGTGATCATCTCATAATTACTTAAGGGCAATTGAGCATCTAAGATAAGGGGAGGAGTTGATTACCTCTCCTTAGCCCAAAACCATCATCCAATCATTCGAACCTAGACCTAATTTAAATCAGTTAGACCTAATTTGCCCTAGTGGGCTAGGGACACCAATTGGTCGGGTCTAGGCTAGTGTTGAGTCAGTTTGCTGAGTTATTCTGTGTGTGCTTAGCACTCAGTGTCTAGAACGGTGGTTCAGGGATCCATTCCCGAAGGGCTTGTGTACTGGTCCGCCTACCTGGCCAATCACTGATTGGTGTCTAGGATTGGCAATCAGGGACCTAACACTCCCCTTACACCTGCCTGGCTGAGTCCTGAGTTACTACAGGCTAGCTTGCCACTCTGATTGGGCATCTAGTTTGGGCTCTAGGTCTAGTTAGCCCGTAGTCATTCAGTTGAGTCTCATTTTGTGTGTTTGCTTGCATCATGTCTACCCGGAATAGAGTGCCCTACCAACCTGGTCAAACCCAACCTGATTTAGAGGCCATGATTAGAGCTCTTACTGAGAGCATGAACAAGTTAAGCCAGGATTTGATTGTTACTGTTACCCAGTGTAAAGAACAAGTCTCATGAGAATTTTACCCAGCTTAGGGATCAAGTCTAAGTCCTTGAGAAACGTAGACATCAAAATTGGATCCCTGATCCAAAATTTAATAGGCCCCAACCTCATCCATACCAGGACCTAGGAGGACCTTATACCGTGATCCCGAGCATAACCTTAGGAAGCCTAACCAGATAGTGTGGATCGTGTCTATGAGAGGTCCTTACAATATTCTAGACCAGTCACTCAACAACCCAAGTCTTCTAGATCAAACCATTTAGATCCACACCCATGCCCAAGTAAGGTCTCTACTAGCTTGAAACCCAGTGTGACCCAGGTTCCTATATCTCAAGAATGTTTGTTTTGTGGAGAAAGAGGCCATAAATCTAGTCAGTGCCCATGCATAGGACTGGCTTGTGCACAGCTAAGTGGTAAGAATCCTAAGGATGACATTAATGAGGGAGAACCCAAGCCTACCAATGAGGAAGAACGGTTAGGTATGACAAGCCTAGAATCAGTTGACCCGATTACCACTGACCCGAAACCCATTGAAGATGGCATCGAGGAAGTATATGATGCTGGCTTGAGTCTAGTTGATGAATGTGAGGGGGAAGAACTTGAAGAATGTGACATTGATACTATTGGTTCCTTACCTGAGGAGACCTTGGAAAGCAACCAACTGATAAGACCTAGTTCAGAAATTCAAGAGATTTGTGAGAGCCGGGTTCCTTTAGTCAAATACCCCCAGGAAGAACTCATATTGTTAGCCCGAGCTATTAGTTCGTACCCTCTAATGACAGTCATTCCCCAAGTACCAATTGAAGATCTTTGCACTGAACTGTTTAAGTTTGCCCACCCTATGGTAGATCCTCTCCTTAGGATGACTGAATCAAGCCTCTTACAATTGGACCTTGTCCCATGCCCAGCCACTAAGGTCTCTCCCGTAATCTCAGTTGAACATCCTTGTCTTGAGCGGATTGGTTCACTCAGTCCTGTAGAAGTCCTCCTTATGGCCCCAGACCCCTTCCTTTGCATGACTGACCTACCCTTCTATAGAGTATACCTTTCCTCACCCATAGGTCAAATTTCAAGTCTTGAGGTCATCATCCATAGGCCCTTCCATGAATCATTCTTTAATCCATTTCTTGAGAAAGTGGATCATTGTTTGCTTAGAGAACAAACCTTAACTATTGCAATCACATGTCCTAGGCTACTCCCCGAACAATCTCTTGATCCATTCCTAGGAATAGCAAACTTTTCCTTTCGTAAGGATGACCAGTTGACACTCATAGATCACCATTCAAACCTTCAGGTCACCACCTTAATCAGCAGGTAATTCAGACTCCACCTCATATTTCCTCCCGTTCTCTAGGACTTCCAATGCTTCTTACACACCATCCAAGTATACTTTGTCGAAGTCTTTAGAGTGAACCACGTGTCAGAACCTATTAGGTTTGCCACCTACTTCTGGAAGACCTTATGGCACCTACTAGGCACCCATGATAAGTTTTCATGCTCTGCATGCCATCCTCCGACCCAAGGTCAAACCTAGAGAGCCGTAGTTTGTTAGGTTTAGACCTAGGGTTCCTTTGAATAAAGTCCATTCTTTAGGAATGCATCGTCAGTTGAGTTTAGGACATTGTCTCAGATTTTGGTTAAGTGAGAATACCAGGATTGGGATTTGTATTTACCCAGGGCTAAATTTGCATATAATGTTCGATCAATAGGTCTATAGGCTAGAGTCCATTTGAAATTGTTCATGGATACAAGCCTCACACACCACTTCTGATTTCACTATAGTCCACACACATAAGTCTCTTGAGCACTTGCATAGCATGTAAAAGACTTGCATAAAGAAATTCATGCCAAAATAAATTTAAGTAATGAAACTTATAAGAAGTTGGCTGATTCTCAAAGACGAGTCAAATCTTTTGTTGAGGGAGACTATGTGATGATTAGGTAAGGCCTGAACGGTTTCCTCCTGGAACCGTTAGAAAGTTACATGCTAGGGGAGCTGGACCATTTAGAGTGGTAAAGAGAGTAGGATCCAATGCCTATGTGCTCGAGTTGCCTCCAGAACTAGGCATTAGCTCTACTTTCAACATTACAGACTTAGTAGAGTACAGGGAGCCAGCTGTGATTCCTAGTGAGCCTTTTGAGCCTAACCAATCATTGAGAGTGATCCCGACCCTGTGTGTCCACCAACAAACTGGCCTGTGAGGAAAGAGCAGATTAAAAAGATCCTGGATGATCAGGTTATCTCTACTCGTAATCGAGGATACCAAAGGTACCTGGTCCGCTGGCAAGGAAGGCCAGATTCTGATGACTCTTGGATCTCCCGAGAAGAATTACAAGAATTGGACCCAGACCTCTTGGAGAGATACCAGAGCCAACTTGAGCCTTACTCGACAGGGTCGAGTTCCTCCCACCCCGGGAGAATTGGTGCGGGCACCAGACTCAGAAGAAGACTTCAGAGCTCCATCTGGATCTCTGATTGACATTGCCCGAGAAATTAGGGTTTGTAATAAAGGTTGACCTGGTCAACCAGTTTTATTTATTTATTTCTTGAGTCACCATTTAAATTTTGTTGAGTCATGTTGACTCGGTGCAAGTCCCGATGTGGTTTCAATTTGGTCCAAAATGGTGCCACATTTGTCTTCCAATCAAATCAAGGTTCAAGCAAGTGGAGGCCACACTCCAAGCCACACGCCCAGCCACACTCTCGAGCACACGCCAGAGTCCAGGAGGTACCACAGAGGCATCCCAGTGTCATGGTCCCCACACCCAAAGAAGAAAAAATCAAATTGGAAGCTAATTTAAAGGAGGTGCCCATACCTGCCTATTTTACCTAAGCAAAGAAGGAAGAAAACTTCTCTTGGAGAAGAAATCAAAGAAGGACATCCAATTGAAGTTCAAATCAAAATCAAAGAGCTTAACTTGGAGTGGAAGAAAAGAAGAAATGCCATAAGAAGAGGAGGACTCCAAATCCAAATCCAACTCCAAAGGAGGCGCCATAAAAATTCCAAAAGAAATTCCTTTATGGCCGTCCCAATTTTTTTGAAGTCTTGGTCGACCAAGAGAGGGGGTTTTCTACCTAATCTAGAGGTTGGAAGAGTTTAGTCCCACATGGGAATTTGTACAAGCTAGGAGAAAATTTAGGTCTATATAATAGACCTCTCTTTGTAACTTTGAAAATCAATGAATGAAGAAAATTATTTTTGCTACTCTCTTGTGTTGAGTGACCTAGGTTTCTCTTCTTCCGCACTATTCTAAGTGTTGAGCTCCATGAGGGGTAATCCGGGTTCCATTGGAGCCTTGAGGAGGTGAGAGATCTCCATCTTTATCCAAACCCTAGGTTAGCCACTTGAAATCCCAAAACCCTAGCCACCCTTCATTATTTTCAATCCATCAAACCCTAGATCCATCCATCTCCCACGGCCTCTCTCTCTCTACAAGTCCAGGCCATCCACCTTCATCCAGATCCAGTTTGGCTACTTCAGATCCAGAGCAAGTTCCAAGGAAAATCACATCAACATCCAGGAGAACCAGTTTTCAGCAATTTCAATCTTCAAGTTCATCAACCTGGTAAATCTTTCCCTTGACTCTCTGATTCCATCAATTGTTTTTCTTCTCTTCCAGATCTTGAGTTTAGGAGAAGCCAACCCGCCAAAGGACCAGTACTGGAGGATCCATTGCGAAGAAATCTGAATCCGAAGATCCAACAATCTGCTCGGGAGAGTTCTTCCACCAAAATCTGTGAAGATCATTGTCTGGTTGGTAAACCATCTCTTCTCTTATTTCTGTTCTGCTGAAAGTTCGGAGCGAAACCCTAGGTCTGGGAGTTTCTCAACCCCCAGCGATCCGTTGCTTCTGAACTACTCTGATAATTTAGTTCCTTAAAATTGTGCTTTCAATTATCATATTAGTATCTTTCAATGTTAGGTTAACTTTTCTTTGATTTGAAGCCAACTTCTACAAAATATAAAAACAACAAAAAAATTAGTTAATCTTAATTTACTTCCGCATCGCATTCCTTTATTTGTTCTGCATCAAGTTACTTATGTTCATTGAATGTGCGTACCTATCCTACTTTAGTGAGAACATTTTATGAAAACCTAAGGTTAGAGGCACATCACATTGAGTCAACAGTCAAAGGCAAAAGGGTGATTATTACCGAAAAAAGACTGAGTACAATCTTGGAAATGCTGGCAGAAGGGTCAAAGCATTTGGTATTAAAGGACAAAGAAAAAACCCTAAGGACCATACTGAATAGAGAAGACATTAATGGGGTTGAACAGTTATGGCAACACTCTCTCACTGGAAATGAGGTTGCTCTACAATTTTATCAGTCGGATCTTTCTTCCGAGGATAGGAAGATTTGATTGTGTTAGCGAGAGAGATTTGTGTTTCATGGAGCACATCATAGAGGGGGAGACATTGAATTTACCATACATTATGATTATGCAGATGAGAGAAGTTGTAAGAAAAGTCTAAGCTTGCTTGCCTTGCGGCATGGTTCTAACACTGCTATTCCAAGCATCCAGAATCAGTTTGGAAGGGGAAGATGGGAGACCATTACATCACACCGATACTTATTCCTCCAAGAATTTACAGCGCATGGGTTATGAATTTAGTGGAGGAATCTGGAAAAGGAAAGGGTCTAATGCAAGAGTCATAGAAGCTTCTTCCAGCAGCACTGATGACAGTGACAGTGAGGAGCTTCCCAGGGAGATCTCCATTGCTGGACCTTCTACACCTGAGGACGCTGTTGCTACTTCAGAGGATTTTATTGATGTTCCTGTTGCTGCTTCTACTAAGTTTGCCACCACTTCTGAGCTAGCTATGCTGAGTTTGCACCTACTGAGACTGAGCATGCTACTATTAAGACTATGGAGACTGAGCCTACTGGTATCACTGAGGCTATGGAGACAATGCACATTGATTATGAGACTCCCTTACCTACTTCTCCACTAGCACATACTGCTCCGGGTTCATTTTCACACTCTACAGGAGTTTCAATGACTCAAGAGTTCATAGAACAACAGATGAAGTCACGAATTGATACACTGACCTGCTCCTTAACTAATATGTTTGGCAACTTCGCCAGTCAGTGGATACTAGATTAGACCTGCTCAGCACTGAGGTTATAGAGCTACGCACTAGGGTTGACTCACTTGAGTCATATAGATCTACCTCTCAACTTGACACTCGGCCCCTAGCATTTATACTCCAATATGCCTCTGAAACTATAAAAGGATCAGTTGAACAAAGCATTGAAGAATTCATGACAGAACTAAGGGAGTTAAGATTCGAAATGAGAGATATGGAACAAGGCAAAAGAATGGAGAAGGACTACACCAAGGCATAGGGATCCTTAGGTCCGAGTTCAGAAGACTTAGAGGTTCTACTGAAGCATTGTGAATGCCCAAGCTGCTGAACTAGTTGCACTGAACACTAAGGTGAAGAAGCTAAATGAAGAGATAGATACAGTTCAATTTAAACTTGATCAGCTCTCCACTACTATCATTTCAGCCTTTGCCTCTCCTAGACCTCAGCCTATACTACTACCTCAACCTGGACCTATCTCTACTCCACACCCTAGGTAGCTAGAGCCTTATCTTAGGCCCCAGGATTCTGAGCCACAGTATGTGGACCCTATAGCCTCAATGCCATCTTTTGGACCATCTTTTGTACACCTTTTAGGCCATCCACTAGTACTAAGGTAGATATACCTAGTGATAGTGAATAGACTTTTGATTTCAATCTTTTATAATTTGTACTGAAAATTTTATGAATGAAATGAATACATCTTTTGGTATCTTAGTTCTATGTTTGGATTATGATTGTTCAATGCTTTGCGCTCATATTTTTACTTGTATAATACTGATCAAAATGAATTTTAATTAGATTATCAAAATTGAGATGAGAAAGTATAATTATCTCAAACAAATATTAACAACTTTCTCATTCTATTATAAAAATTGAGCTTTAAAAAATCAATTGAACACCTTTTTGATTACTGACAAAAGGGAAAGAATTTTTAGAAATGCATGAAAAAAAAAGAATAAAAAGAGAGAATAAATATGAAAAAAAAAGTTGCATATAAAATATATAAGGGGGAGAAAAATTGTTGAAACTAAATGGCTTTAGTTCATGCTCTTTGCTCTCAAAACTTGCAAACATACCTTGAAGATCTTAAAGCATTAACTCTGACACTTTTCAACTCTGAAACATTTCTGAAACTTTGTAAAATTGAGCTTTGATACTTTGCATACATTAACTCAAATACTTTGTAAAAGTGCTCGCCTTAACACTTTGATACATATAAAAGCACTGACACTGATACTGTATATTTTGTGTTTTCATAAAAAGCTCTGATACTTACTTGCAAATATAATTAGCTCTGATACATGTTAATGCTCACTTTCAAATTAGTTATACATATAATTGTAAAGAGATTTTCATGCCCAGTGGTTTGTCATCATCAAAAAGGGAGAGATTGTTGACCCCATAAGTGATTTTGATGATAACAAAACATTGGAGCTTGTATTTGTTTTACTAACAATTCTTCAAGTGTTCTAGAAGTTTTTGTATGATTATTTCATTATTTAATTTCAACTCCTAAATTCTTAGTTTTGAATGAGTTGTGTTCTAATTGAATCTTGTAAACAAGAATCCAAAGCAAAAATAAAGTAAAAATCATGAAAATGGGTTACTTCTAGATATGTTTCAAGCTTAAAATTTCTTAGAAATATGGTTAGAAAAGTTTGAAGGCATCTTATGACTTTGAAGACTGGTTGGATGATTTCTGGAGAAAAACTGATAATTCCTTGAAGAACTCATCCGAGCCGACTCGAAGAGAAGAGAGCCGACTCTAGCACATGGCACGCATGAAGATTTCTAGCATGCAGATATCTGAGTCGACTCTAAGGGACCCAAGCCGAATCATCTAGAGTACCATTTCCTGAATCAGACAGGCGAGCCAACCCGAAGGAAGTCTGAGCTGACTCTATCATTCAGTCAGACATCTGAGTCGACCCTTCATAAGTTTGAGCCGATCCTCTAGAGTCTAGAAAAAGAGTTCTAATGAACAGCTAACCGAGCTGACTCTAATGAGAAAGAGCCGACTCTTCTAGACTGGATTTCTGAATGCCTGTGAATCTGAGTCAACTCGAAGTAAGGTGAGCCGACTCTTCCAGAGTAAGGAATCAAGCTACTAAGAAGCCTAGCCGACTCGAATGAAGGGAGCCGACTGGACCAGAACTACTCTATGGATCCAAGCCGACTCGAGTAGATCCGAGCTGACTCGAAGGTCGATTTTAGGCTTATAATGGCTAGTTCCAGAACTTGGAATTTGAATCCAAAAAGTACTCCAATGGTTAAATGTTACATCCCACGGTCTACGATGACTAAAATCATCTGAGAAGAGTACAAGACTCTATAAAAAAAGGTTTGAATAACTTTGAAAAAGTTAATGAATGTTTAATGCTTACTTGAGCTTGTGAGTAAGATAGAACTGAAGATCATTCAAGATAGTCTTCAAGTCTTCTCCAACTCATATTAGAAACTTGAAGCATTTATTGAAGAAGTTGAAGAAGCCAACCAAGTGCATTGAACTACAATCAATTGGGCTTCTCTTGAGCTATATCGGCAACCATCCGACAAAATTTATTTGTCATTCTGTTGCTTTCTCTTTATAATTCTTTTTGAATTGTTGGGTTATTGGTGAGCCCGGTTTAAAAACCAAATAGGTTCTTAGTTTGCTTGTGTTAAAATCAAGTGTTTGGTTCTTGGTGATCCTGTTAAAACCAAGTGTTGGATTTCTTTGGTGAGCCCTGTTTGAAAACCAAAGTATAGAGGTCTGGATCATGAGCCTGTTAAAATAATCTGACTATATTCCAGTGGGAGATATAGTAGAAATCCCAAGTGGTAATCTTGGATAGTGGATGTAGGAGCTAACTTGCTTTGAACCACTATAAAACTTCTTGTGTTTGTGTTGTGCATTCTTTTTATATCATGCTTCTGCTTTTAATTATTTTAATCATAGCACTTAACACTTCAAGGGATTTTCAAAGAGCACATAATTTCTTAAACTTTTTAAATTCCTAATTCACCCCCCTCTGGGAAAGCCACTTGGGCAACACTGCCTCTATAAATAAAGGTTGTTTTAGGGGCTGCTGGCTGGCTGAGAGGAAAAGGTTGAAGAACTAAAAGGAAAAGGGACTTTGTGAGGACTTAGGATTGGGTGTGAGAATACTAGCTTTCAAGCTAGGTCTTGGGAAGAGAGATAGTTGGGAAGGGTTCTACCTCTCCTCCTTGTCTTTCGAGAAGAAGAAGATCGGCCTGAATATCCCAAGGAGCTAGCATTTCGAGGGACTTGATCAAAGTCGAGCCCTGGTATGGATTACCTATAGTGGCCAGACACATGTGTGGCTCGAGCACTTTACCCTTCTCCTCAGCTTTTCAAAGGTATAATAGTAAGGTACTATTATATCTTTGATTATTTTTTTTGCTCTTGATGTATATTGCATGCTGCATTATTTTACTAGATCCTGTTGCTGGCAAATTGGTAGATCATTTTGATCGATCTACCAAGCCTTCTGCTATTCATTTTAAAATTATTTTAAAATACATTCTTTCTGCCTAGCATGTTTTCCCTTTAGGGAGTACCCTTGCTAGGGTATTCAGGTCCCTGTACGAACTTTATCTTCATTCTTTATGCTGTAGGGATGAGGTTTAGCCTCAAGGATCTTCGAGAGATGTCCCGAAAGAGGCTGCTGTCGAGGAGCCTGAGGGGTATGATGCAGAACAAAGAACAAAGAAGCGTATGCGGAAGTAAATTTAAGATTAATTTGTTTTTTTTTTTTTTTTTTTTTTTTATATTTCAGATTGGCTTTGACTCAAAGTAAAGCTAAACTAAGTTGAAGGAAACTAGGTAAGGATGAAAGCACAATTTAGAAGAAACTAAATTATCAGAGTAGTTCAGAAGTAACGGATCGCTGGGGGTTGAGAAACTCCCAGACCTAGGGTTTCGCTCTGAACTTTCAACAGAACAGAAATAGAGATGAGAGATGGTTTACCAACCAGACAGTGATCTTCTCAGAATTTGGGTGGAAGAACTCTCTCGAGCAGATGTTGGATCCTCGGATTCAGCTATCTTCGTAATGGATCCTCCAGCTAGTCTTGGGTTTGGTCGGCTTCTCCTGGACTCAAGATCTGGGAAGAAGAAAAACAAGTGAGGGATTCAGAGACTCAGGGAAGGATTTACCAGTTCGAAGAACTTGAAGGTTGATGTCGCAGAGATCCGGATTCTCTTGAAGGCTGATTCAACTCCCACGCGAAAGAGCTTTGGATCTGAAGTACCCGGACTGTAGCTGGATGCTGGTGGTCGGCCTGGACTTGGGGAGAGAGGCCGTGGGAGGGGGAATATGCTAGGGCTTAGTGGAAAGAAAAGGGTGATGAGCGGCTAGGTTTTGGGGGGGTGGAGTGGCTAACCTAGGGTTTGGATTTTGGAGATCTCACACCTCCTCACGGTTCCTGGGGAACCCGGATTTACTCCTCACGGAGCTCAACACCTGGATGCAAGTACGGAAGAGAGAAATACAAAGTTTGCTCACAAAAAAAATTTGGTTTCATTCATCTGATTTATTTAAACTTACAAGAGGGGTTTAATTTATAAGGCTTTACAAGGGAGTAGGGTTTACATCTTCCCATGTGGGACTAAAGGAGGGGATCTATAAATCAGGAAAAATCATACACATATGGTCGGCCAAAGTACCAAAAAATTGATTTGGGTTATAAAAGGCAGGTAGATGGCGCCTCCTTGTATGGATCTTCAAGAGAATTTTTTTCCTTCCATGGATCAACTCTTTTGGACTCTTCCTTTTCTTCCTCCCTAAGTCAAGGTCCTTCCCATCTTGTGTTTGGATTTTTTTGGCAGGTAGTGGGCGCCTCCTTGAAGTTCTCTCCAAGAAAATTTCTCCCCATCTTTACTTTGGTTCTCTTGGGAAAGTCTTGGCCGCCCCCTTGATTTGTGGACTCTTGGTGGATTTCTCCTCATCTGGTGCATGAGAGAAGGAAGCTGCTATCTGTGGAGTGGGGATCAAAGGCTGCTGGATGTAGATATGGTGCCCCCTGGACTCAGGTGTATGGCTGGGAGTGTGGCTGGGAGTGTGGTGTCCACTTGCTTGGTCTTGGGAGAAAATGTAACACCCTAGGTTGAAATCCTAGTCCACTACTGAGTCAACATGACTCAACAAATAAAATGCAGGTAATGTAGACTCAAGCTAAATTGAGTTGATCCAGTCAACCTTATACAAGCCAAAAAAACTCTAATTCTTCGGGCAAGGTTAATCAGAGATCCAGATGGAGCTCTGAAGTCTTCTTCTGAGTCTGGTGCCTGCACCAGGGTAGCCTAGTGCGAGGGTCCGGGAGGGCAACACACGGACTACGGAGGCATTCAAGCTTGTGGTGGCCCCTGCCAGAGAGAGGAATGCTGACTCCATTCAGGTCGAGAATATGGCCTGTCTAGAAAGGAGGGTGAGACCCTCCAGACTCAACTAGAGGAGGAAAAGGCTTGGGCCATGGTGGTAGTTGAGAGGGCCTTGGCGACTACTGTGCTGGCGGAGATGGCCAAAAAGGAGGTGGCGAAGGCCATCCCCAAGTTCATGGCATCCCAAGCCTTTAAGGACAAGGTCGCCAAGGCTGTCTTGGATTCCTTCCATCAAGGATTCAGGGACTTCAAGAGCAAGACCTTTCACGTTTATGGGCTGAAAGGGCTAGACAACATCAGGCCTTCCATTTCGTTCCCTGCATAGGAGGATGAGCCTGGCTTCGAGGAGGAGTCAGGGTCAGAGGAGGATGAGGTTGAGGCGGGATCCAGGTCTCCCCAAGCACCTCACGGGAGGTGGGGGTCGCCCGTCAGTTTGGAAAGGAGTCGACGGCTGATGTTTAGATCTCCATTTCCTTTTTGTGTTTGTAAGTCAATGAGGGCCTTCAGTTGTTAGGGGCGCCTTGTAGGGAATTTATATGAAGTTTTTCACCATATCAATGAACCTCGCTTGGCTATCATTCCGCTTCTTTCTTTTCCTCCATTTCTTTTCTTCTTTCTCTCCTCTCTTTTTGTTTATGTTGCCCAGCTACGAGTCAGGAGGTAGATGGGTGCCTTGCTTGGAACTCCCATCTGACATCTTTGAACTGTGAGCTGGGCGATGGACTTGCTTGTCTTTGAATGCCAGGCTTCATAAGTCTATGGACTTAATGTGCCGGGCTTTAGGAGTCTTTGGGCTTTGGTGCGGGTTGCTGAGGCTCCGAGCTTGAGTGCAGGGCTTCAGAGGTTTTTCAGCTTTGATGTGGGGTGCTGCGGCTCCCAGCTTGAGTGGGAGGCTTCAAAAGTTTCTCGACTTTGGTGCGAGGTACTGTGGCTATTGTTTTGAGTGCGGGGCACTGTAGCTCCTGGCTTCAGTGCGGGGCTTCGAAAGTTTTCTATCTTTGGTGCAGGGTGCTACAGCTCTCGGCTTGAGTGCGAGTCTTTAAAAGTTTCCCAGCTTTGGTGCGGGGCACTGTGGTGCGGGCACCAAAGTTCGAAAGAGGCTTCAGTCTAATTCAGTATGGCTTTAATTCTTTCATTGAACTTATGTCCTGTAAATAGGATCAGTTTACTTTTTTAATTGAATTTGAGTCATGTAATTAGAGTTGGGTTTATTTCAATTTGGTTTCTTTTGAGTCCATTTGGGTTTTTGGAGTCCAATTAGGATCAAATTGGTCTTGTATTTAGTAAGTTTAGTAGTTGGGTCCAAGAGAGATTTGGAATTGGTTAAATGTAAGCAAGCTCACTTAATGATGGAATAAATTCAACCACTTAATCCAAGGAGGATGCCACTTCAGCAAGCCATGTGGGACACCATGTCAACCTCCCAACCATGTGGAGTACACCTCAGCAAGCCACCTCATCACATGCCACATCACCAAGAGAGATTCAAATTCAAAGTGGGCAGCCAAGGAGTTCAACCTTCCATCATTTTAGCTAGCTATTCCCATAAAATCTCCATGTAATTTGAATTCCACCCTTATAGCTAGGAACCTCTCATGAAAAACTCCTTGTAATTTGAAATTTCAAAAGTTCTTGGAGGCTTATAAAATCTACTCCAAGCTCTCTAGTAAAGAATGATGAATTGAATGGAAAAAAAGTGAGTTTCTTTCTTCCATTTGGTGTTATCAAATATCCTCCGAGAGGGAGTGGGTGAGAGGCCCTTTGCTACTTCAAAAAAAAAAGATCATCTTCCATGCCATTAGCCATTAGCAAATCTTCTTGTCCATCCAAGCACTCCATTCCAATGTCCAAGGTGCAGGAAAAGCCATTCCAAGAGGGCCGGCCAAGCTACTTCCACTCCATCAACTTCTTCTCAACTTCAACCATCATTTCATTAGTTTTCTTCCTATTAATCTCCCCTTAAATTTACTATGGTTTGTGTAGGATCCCCGGGATTTCCAGGATCCAAAGAAGAGGGTCTTCCAAGATAAGAAATAGAGACAAGAAGTCCCAACAACTGAAAGAATCTTCTTGTCATCCAAGGGCTTCATCCTTGAGTGTAACCTTTCCAATCTTTGAGATGTTAATGCTTGGTTACCCCTCTTTCAATGTTTTTTTCCAGATTTGAAATATTAGATTAATTAGGCCCTATTGATGAGGGACAAATTTGATGAAATGGGTGTGTGGAGATGTGATCTACTAACCTAGCAACAACATATCAGCATTAGAGCTCCAGATATGGCCAGATTCATGGATAGAAGGGATGAAGAATTTCGAGCTAAGAACCAGGTGAGCAGAAAATCTGACACCCTTGTGCAAGCTTCCTTTCAAAAAAATAAAAGAGAGGATCTAAGGGCATAGAAACCCTCAAACTAGGCTAAGCTACCTTTAAGAACCTCAGATTTGAGGATCAAGAGGTCTTTTCCCAACAATGAAGAGAAATCAAAGCTCAAATGGAAGGAAAGAACTCACTACTCAAAAATTGAAGGCTAGAGATAAGATCTACACTCTCTTCTTGGATTCACCATTGGAGCTTTGATCCTTGGCATGGAGCCTTTATATTCATCTTCAAATCACCAAGAAAAACCTGCAAAGAGTCAAGGTAAGTCGAAATTCAAAGAAATTAAGGGAAAAAAAGAAGGAATCAACAAGAGAAGTAAAAAGAGTTGCTGGAATTTTTGGGCAGCACTTCCTCTTCTTCTTGGACTACTTTGATCTTATGTAGACAAACTTGGAAATGGAACTTTGGCCCTCCAAACTCAAGGCACTCACTCAAATTCAAGATCAAACTCATCACTCCAACTCAAACTCAAAGGAAAACACTCAAAATTCTAAGAAGAGCTAAAGAACTTGGCAAAGTAGAAGAGAACACAAACAAGTAAGCTGTCATTCAACTCAAGTCATTCATTGCTTATGAGAGGGGGGCCTTGGTCCCTATTCATAGGCCAAGGGCAGCTCCTTTGGGCATCAAGAAAGAGAATTAAGGGACCAACTAATTCAAGTTTAGTTGGTAGCTAATTACAAGATTAGTTCCTAGCAACTAGTTCCTAGCAACTAATTCCTAGCAACTAATCCTAACAAGAGAATTCTAGAAACTCCATGTCACACCATTTCCTTGCAATACTTGTCTTCATCTCATCCTTCCACATGTCCTTTAAGGTTTGGTCTTCAATTAGGCTTCAAGGTAGAGGATTTCTTCATAGCTTGGTTAGCCCATGGGCTTGGAAAAGGAGTCTTCACTCGATTTTGTCCTTAAACAATTCAATCTTGCTACATAAAATTAGGAGTCTTTAAGAGATGCTTCATAAATTTATGGGAACCTAAAAAAGAAAAAAATTGGACTACAACCAAAGATTATTAGTTTGTAATTTCTTCCTCTTGCCAATATCCTCATTAATTCTCCCCGGATGAAAAGAACTCGGCCTTTACGAGTATGGATCATTTTGGCTTTGGTAGTATTCAAGTATATCTGGATTGATCCTTTCTAGTTCTTCTTGAGTGATCCATGAATCTTCAAAATCAGGTTTGCCTTGACAATGGACCAAGTATCGTTGGTAATCTTTATTCTAGGTAGTGACAATCTTGTCATCTATGACCCTTTCAATTTTTTCTCCCCACTTTGGTATTGTGGCTGGTGGGCACTCTGGGGTTGGTTCACTCTCAAGGGATGGATCAGGTTCTAGGAACTCACTAGGAATCATTGTGGGCTTCTTGTAACCTACCAGATCTGAGATATTAAAAGTAGAGCTAATGCCAAAGTCCGAAAGTAGGTCCAGCACATAAGCATTAGGTCCTATTCTTTTTATTATTTTGAAAGGACATGCACCACGGGCATGGAGTTTCTTCATAGTTCCCTGTGGAAACTGTTCAGGTTTTAACCTGATCATCACAAAGTCTCCTATTTGAAATTCTTTGGCCCTTCTATGAGAATCAGCCATATGCTTGTAACTCTCATTACTCATTTGGATTTTCTTGCTAATCTCTCTGTGCAAATCCCTAAGATGTTATGCATATGATTCAGCAGACTTATGCATGGATGACACCAAATGACAAAACAAACTCAAATGATACTGAAATGAAAGACAAGCTCAAATGGATTTTATTATCTAAGGACTGAATTTTATTATTAAGCTAGGAAACAAAAGCTCCTAATTTCCAATATTTTCTCTAAAGGCTTCAAAGACTCTTGCACATATCTTCAGGTAAGTGGTAATAAATCTTAATTTGGCTCCCAACATATGTCATAGAGTCTTAAGAAAGTTACTATTGAATATCATTGGGAACAGATCAATGGTATGGTGGATGTCCCAACCGGATGGGATAGAAGAGTGAATGAAACATAATGGTGGATCGGGATGGTGGATGTTCAGAAATAGGGAATCAGGGATAGAAAAATTGTTAGGAAAAATATTTTGTAGGGTTTTCAAAGGCTCTACAGCTTCTTGGGGCTGATCTATAGGATTTTGTTCTTTGATGGTCAACACCCTAATATGTGATCCTTCATTAATCTTTAGATCTAAATCCTTCACATTGATTATTTCTGGGTCCTCTATTATATCCTCGGATGCTCTTCATGGTTTTGTCTTTGGACTTCATTTTCAAGTTCATTATTCTCATTGTTGAATTCTTTAGGCTGGGTAATTATTTTATCTTCAAGTAATTGCTCTTGATCATATTCGTTCATAAGGTTAGACCCAGCTTTATAAACTTCTTCCTTAAGTTCTTCAATGGATTTAGGATTTTCTCTTTCTAGGCCTTCATTTGGACAAGATTTTGATTCTATTTCATCTTTCAATTCTTCAATAGGTTCAGGAGATATTTTCTCTAAATTCTTAGTGGGTTCAGTCTCTTCTTCATCACCCTCATACTTATTTAATTTAGCAAAATATTTAAACACAGTTTCGTCATTTTGTCTCAATTTGTACCATTGGGTTGGAAGATTTTTCTTATAAGATTTGTCTAGGTACTTTTCTCTCAGCTTACTCTTCATATCTTTCCAAGTAATTATTTTATCCCCACTATAATAACTTTTATGCTCAACATGTCTCCAATATGACTTAGCATGTCGGGTTAGCTTTAATTTGGCAAATTGATTCTTCCTTTCTTCGACATTTCATCAAACTCAAAGTGCTGATCCATTTCCTTCTCCCAATCGATATATAGCTCAGGGTTTCCATCAAAAGTGGGTGCATAGGGTCGATTGCTCCTAAAAAACTTTCTCTTCCTAATCTACAAAGCCTTAACAGGGGTATCTAAGTTTATACTCAAGGGTGAGATCATGACAATGGACTCTTGGATCAATAGGAGGTGATTTAGGATTAGTACGGGTCAAGCAATCTTTTTTTATGTTCCCGATTTGATTATTCACTTATCCTATCTCTTTGTACATTGATCATAATTGTTTAGTCAGGATATCAAATTTTTCAGTCAGGGTCCTCATAAAGAATTCAAGATTGGGGTCCATGGGTAAACTAGACTAAGGGAGAAACTTTGATATAGGACACAGTACAAGGGTAAGCAATACAATGGATAAGCAAATAAGACCTAATTCTAGGGTTCCTAGATCTAAAAGTTCAAAATACAAGACTTAACTAGGTACTACTTAAGTATGTAATTACCCTATCCACTGGCCAGGTAAGAGATGGGGTTGCGGGAGGCTCTCCTCAATTTCGCGAGATCCTAATTAAAAATTGCAAGTCCACTTAAGGCGTTTACCATTTGACCTCTAGCCTTAGATACCAATTTCAAGGAATAAGTACAAGCTCAAATAATACTTTGTCTTACCTTGCACTTGAACTCGACTCTTAGGTGTCCCTAGTTTAGGTTTCTATGTAATTTTACTTAGGGTTTAGGTTAAAAAAAATGTGGGTGATTATTTTGGGCTAAGAAAAGGTAATAACCTCCTTCTCTTATGTAATATTGAATGCCCTTAGAATATTTTAAAATTAGATGCAAACAATTTCAGCAAAACAATGAGCATAATCACAAGTACATGAATTTTTAACCCAATATTGAAATATCAAATAATGCAAATTAAAATTGAGTAATTCAAATATTGAAGTCTAAATCATAGTAACCAAATCTTAAATTTTAAATTTTGAAATTTGATTAGAAAATTCATCCTTGGAAGCAAAGTGGTTAAAATGTAAATTTCAGCTTCCAACTAACCTCCAGCTAACATGAATTGAAAATTCAAAATTTTAAATTTTAAAAATCCAAAAAATTCAAAATAAAACTGATTTAGATATATATCAGATATAAAATCTAGTATTTTAAATTTTGACATTAAATTAATTCAAATTTTGGTTGAAAAGGTAGTTTGAAAACAGTTGCTAGAAGATTCCAGCAGTTTAGCTAACTCTTGACAACCTGAATTCAAATTTTGAATTCCGAGCTATAAACCTCTCAAAAATTCAAAATTCCAGTGGAAAATAATAATACTCAAGGTCTAGATCTTAGATATAAAATTTTAAAATTAAAAAAAATATTTTTGTATTATTTTAAAAATTAAATGAAATGGAAGTTAGAAATAGAATTCTAGATAGAACTTCAGAAAGAACCTAAGAACTTATATTCTTAAATCCAGAAATAAAGAGAAATATTTTTTTTAAATTTTATATTTAGAATCCTAACACACTAAGGTACTGAGAAAGTATTGTTTTGTATTTTTTTTATTTATTTAAAAAAAACAAAAAATCACTGAATCTTGGAAGATAGTGAGATAGAATTCCAGCAGCCTGCAAAGCATAACCTAGAACCAAATCTCTAATACCAAAAACTTGATGGGGGATGAATTTGATGAAATTGGTGTGTGGAAATGTGATATACTTACCTAGAAACAACATATCAGCATTAGAGCTCCAGATATGGCCAGATTCAAGGGTAGAAGGGATGAAGAATTTCGAGCTAGGAACTAGATGAGCAGAAAATCTAACACCTTTGTGCAAGCTTCCTTTCAAAAAAATAAAAGAGAAGATCTAAGGGAATAGAAACTCTCAAACTAGACTAAGATATCTTTAAGAACCTCAGATCTAAGGATCAAGATAGTCTTTTCCCAACAATGAAGAGAAATCAAAGCTCCAATGGAAGGGAAGCACTCACTACTCAAAAATTGAAGGCTAAAGACAAGATCTACACTCCCTTCTTGGATTCACCATTGGAGCTTTGATCCTTGGCATGGAGCCTTCATCTTCATCTTCAAATCACCAAGAAAAACTTGTAAAAAGTTAAGGTAAGTCAAAATTTAAAGAAATTAAGGGAAAAAAGCAAGGAATCAATAAGAGAAGTGAAGAGAGTTGCTGGAATTTTTGGATAGCACTTCCTCTTCTTCTTGGACTACTTGGATCTTATGTGTAGACAAACTTGGAAATGAAACTTTGACCCTCCAAACTCAAGGCACTCACTCAAATTCAAGATCAAACTTATCATTCCAACTCAAACTTAAAAGAAAATACTCAAAATTCTAAGAATAACTAAAGAACTTGGCAAAGTGGAAGAAAACACAAACAAGTAAGCTTTCATTCAACTCAAGTCATTCATTGCTTACAAGAGGGGAGCCTTGGTCCCTATTTATAGGCAATGGGCAGCTCCTTTGGGTGACAAGAAAGATAATTAAGAGACCAACTAATTCAAGTTTAGTTGGTAGCTAATTACAAGATTAGTTCCTAGCAACTAATTCCTAACAACTAATCCTAACAAGAGAATTCTAGAAACTCCATGTGGAACCATTTCCTTGCAACACTTGTCTTCATCTCATCCTTCCACATGTCCTTTAAGGTTTGGTCTTCAATTAGGCTTCAAGGTAGAGGATTTCTTCATAGCTTGGTCAGCCCATGGGCTTGGAAAAGGAGTCTTCACTTGATTTTGTCCTTAAACAATTCAATCTTGCTTCATAGAATTTGGAGTCCTCAAGAGATGCTTCATAAATTTATGGGAACCTGAAAAAGAAAAAAAATAGACAACAACCAAAGATTATTAGTTTGTAATTTTTTTCTCTTGCCAATGTCCTCATTACCTATCCTGGTAGTTTCTTAACCACGAAGATCCTTTTCTCTTTAATATTATGAAGGTTCTCATTCAGGTCTAGTTTACTTGCAAATCCCTTCATGATAGTTTTTATTCTTTTACATGGAAAGTAGCCTAGCTTTACTTCATTTTTCATTTAATTGTTACTATCTCCTCTTAGATTGCCTCATTCCATTTCATCCCATATCAAATTGGTATCAGAGCATGGTAGGTTAGGATTAAGTTCTTTAAGTACTTGGATCGGGTGCTTCACCAAGCCAGGATCGGGTGCTTCACCAAGCCATCCGGTCTTAGGAAAAAAGTAGGGTTTCAAGACCCGCTCTTCCCATTCCATAGGGATCTACTAAAGTGTGTCGGGGTGCCATCGTGATTGACCCGTGAAGAAGAAAACAAAGAGCATGTTAGGTCACATTTTCAAATTTCTGCACTTAGGACTTTCTATTTTCTGCTTGCTGTATTTCTGAGTAGGTTGATTGTAATTCGTATAAAACTCTAAAAAGAAGTAGCTAATTTTTATTGAAGTAATTTTTTTCCTAATTCATATTAAGTTAGCTATCGGCATGCATAATTCTATGCAAAAAAATAAATCACATAAAAAATTAAAATTTTTGCACTCCATCATTATTGCTGAAATTCTTGTATGTTCTGTTCTGTTCCTTTTACATTGTCTAAATTTCAGGATCTTCTCAGCATAGCATAGATTTTATTTTTAAATTTCCTTTTATATGGCATATCATTTATAAGTTATCAGTCTTTTGTGATTTTTTTGAATTTTTCTAAGACTATTACATAGCACTTCTTAGCCCCACTTTGAACTGCAACACACAAAATTTTTGTTGCTGAGATTAGGGTTCATATGCATGTTTGCACCATCTCATGGCAAATCAATCTAAGGACATTAGTATGACATGGGGGCAGGATTTCATCACCTATCCTTAACCCAAAATCATCACCCTGCATATCGGACCCAACCCTTAATTAAAACTGAGTAGACACTTAATTTGCTCTAGTGAGCTAGGGACACCCACAAGGTCGGGTTGAACCAAGTGTCAAGCCAATTTAGATAACTTGTTTGTGTGTGCTTGTGTATCTGGTTCTAGGCAAGTGGTTCAGGGATAAGAGCCCGAAGGAAGGTGGGTTGGTCCACTTACCTGGCCAATTTCAAATTGGTGTCTAAGGCAAGCAAAGAGAGACCTCCACCAACCTTACACCTACTTGGCCAGGTGCTAAGTTACTACAACCAAGATTGTCATCTTGACCAAACATTTGGTTTGGACTCTAGGTCTAGCAAACCCCTAGCCCAACTTTGAGTCTGTGTATGCAAGGCAACTAGATCAGAAGCACCTTATTAACAAGCCCAAGCTCAGTCGAGTATAACCATGGACCAAAATTTTGAAACCCTGATGAAAACCTTGAATGATCAAATGACCAGATTGAACCAAAACCTAATTGACCAATTAGCCCATACAAACCAAAGCATGACTGATCAAATGGCCCTCATCACCGCTAGGCTTGACCGATTAGAGGCTCGTACCCCTGGAGGAACTCAAGAAGTCCAAAATGAATTAAAGCCTGAATCAGAGTTTGATACACCTATCAACCCTAGAAGGGCTTTGCACCAAGACCTTTTCCCTGAACCCAATCCTAGGAGGCGTCATCAAGACCCTTTCTTTAAGCCAAATCCTAGGAGACCCAACCTTGATCGAGTTCATGACCCGAGCCCTAGGAGAGCACACCATGACCCAGCTTATGAGCCAAATCCTAGGAGACCCAATCAGGATCAAATGGACCATGATGACCGAACCCTTAGGAACATTAGGTTGGAAGCACCTACTTTTGATGGGCATCTAGATCCTGAGTTTTATATAAATTGGGAGGGAGAGATGGATAGTATTTTGAGTGGTATGACATGACTGAGGAGAGGAAGTGCAAATTTGCAAAGCTTAGGTTAATCTGTCAGGTCGGCTATACTAGGGAAATGTTGAAAAATTCATTAGACAAAGAGGTGATGTTTCCATAGTAACCTGGAGGGCAATGAAGCTTAGGCTTAGAGAGAAGTAACTTCCCAGGTCCTACCACCAAAGACTTCTAGACTAGTGATAGATATTAACCCAGCGAACCAAGCATGTACCTGAATACATTACAAAATTTGATGAGTTTGTGATGAGATGCAATGTCGATGAGTCCGAATCAGTTACCCTGTTTAGGTTTAGAGCTGGATTAAGGGAAGAGATCTAGAAGGAGTTTTTTAGAGAAGTCCAAGATCTAGAGCTAGCCTACTAGGTAGCACGAGATGCTGAGAGGTTTAATAGGGGACTAATTTTTCGAAGACCAGAACCCCCTAGAACTAGTGCACTAGGACAGTAGCCAGGACCAAGTCAAATGCGACCAAATTGACCAAACCCTAGTACACCTCTGAATCGTAGAGACGATAGGGGTAAAGCACCAAAAGTTCAGAGAACCCCAAACCCTAATGCTCCTTGTTTCAGATGTCATAAGGTAGGCCATTATGCTAGCAATTGCCCAACTAGAGCCTCGCATATAGGAGAGTTAGTGGAGAATAAGCCTGAACCCATTGAGCCCCTAGATGATTGCGTTAAGGAAGTATATCAGGCTGAGGATAATTTGGCAGATAAGTATTGTTGGCGTGGAGTCCCTGGATCGGCTAGTCAGAGCTGTTGCATCGCAGGACCGCTCCCTGGTTCACCTGCAAAACAGGTCCATTACCGGAGTTGTTCCGATGAAGGACACTCCGATGTCTAAGTCAGTGGTGGATCCCAGCCACAGAATGGGGAAGGTGTCGAGAGAGTGGAAGAGGAAAGGCTTTTGGGGATTGTAAGTGTATGTGAGCGATGATGTTCGCGTACCTCTCGAGCAATCCTTCTTACCCTTATTTAAAGAAGGCCTCCTTCCTGCATCCCGCTCTTTTTTTGATGATCATGGGGAGCCAATCTCTCCCATGATTGGCTATCATGGATTGTCATTGAGCGGTTCCGGCCAGATCGGAGGCATGGCTGCAGGAGTTGTGTGCTATGATCTTTGCATGATAAGTTCCCATTGTAACTGTTGGTTACAGTTGCCTTTCTGGAATTGATTGTGGTCCAAGCTCTGGATTTTTCTTTGCGTGGGCCAAAGACTTGGTATTTCCCCGAGGTCGGAGATCATGTCTACGGCGGGGATCGTAGCACATGCCTTCAGAAGTCGATGAGTAGTTCGGTCTTCAACCGGGGCCGAAGGCGTTACCCGATGGACTAGCCTCCGGATGTTATGGTCCGGTATGAAGCCTTGGGTTGCTTGCAGTTGGCCTGTCCCTTGCTTGGTCCAAAGTCCGTAGTCCAGAGAAATGAGCTTCGACCAGTCGAATCTGAGTTTGGTTTATAGCTGAACCGGGATATCCCAACAGTTGCCCCCTACTCTCAATTTTCGAAGCGGAGATCTACCTCGAGAAGTGAGAGATTGAGGCCTTGTCATTTTCCTCCTGAGAGATGGTGCAGTGATTGATTACGGGATCCTTGATTGGACTGTCCATCACGATCTGAGAATCAGATGGTGGACAGGTGTCGCTCCCGGATTGGAGAAAAGTAGGTCGCCCTGGGGCCATCTTTTCTTTTCCCACTGCACGGTGGTTGAGGCAATCTTTCAGTTGGGATTTGGATGGTTGCGGTGGCCGTCCTTCGTTCGTTGGATGAAGGATATACCTTATCCTGGCGGTTAGTTATAGATGGGTTACCTCCCATGGTAACCTTGAGTCAATTTAACCCCGACGGGGCTCTAGAGACACCTACTTTTCTTTTAGGGAAGGGCGAAGGTCTGGGCAAGGAATCTTCTTCAACCTCGTCTCATCCTCCGCCCAAACTATTCTGGACTACCAGTCTATTTCATAGGTAGAATCTTCTTTCTGCTCCCTCATTTCATTCCTTTGTCATGGAAGAGACTGTAGAGAGTCAGGGGAAACAGGTTGGGCCCTCGGGGGCCGGAGACATAGTAGGCCCGGAGTCGGTTCCCAGCTCGGTTTCTTAGGGTAAGGCGGCCCTTCTTTGGGAATGCTACCGCATCCCTGAAGAGTTTTCCTTCGTCCTTCCCACATCCGAGGATCGGGTGAACGAACCTCCCCCCAGGTGTATAGCCGTATACGAAGATCATCTGAAAGCTGGTCTTTGGTTTACCCTGCACTCCTTCTTCACCAAGATCTTCCGCCTGTACCGAGTGGTATCAAAGCAGTTGACCCCGAACAGCATCAGGAACATTTGCGGGTTCTTGGTTATGTACAGCATCGCGAACATAGTGCCTAGGACCAATTTGTTCACCGCCCTTTTTGTCCTCAAGAGGGATTTCGACAGCAATGGATGGTGGGTGATTGGCCCTAGATCAGAACATAGGGTTATCAAGTATATGCCCAGCACCATCCATGGGTGGAAACCCATTTTTGTATTTGTATTGTCTCTTAATTCATGGGGCTTCGATACGGTGTGGAAGAAGCCTCGCCTGACCGTCAATGACGGGAAGAAGGTCTTGGTGACCGATTAGTTAGACTATGACCTCCTGGTCAATTCTGAAGTTGGCCCCATTCGAGAACTGTTGGAGGAGAGAAATCTCCACCGAGCGGGAATTAGCAGATTCCCCTCATTAGGTATAGCAATAGTGTAAGGGTTTTGGTGACCAGGGCGAAAGCATGGATTTCAAAAATAAATTATGAAACCAGTACCAAACCCTTAACCCAAGACCTCCTTACTAGGAATTAAAACATACAAATATGCATATATAATATAAACTAGAGTTTAGGCACCAACCTGAACCGCTAGTTTCCAATCCGATGAAGAAAATCCTGATTCAGCCTTCTTCTCCACCAGGTGCCCAAACGTTCACCCTCCAACGGTGATCCACACGAAACTCGGACCAAGGAAGAACTCCTTCTTCAAGTTGCTTGGATAAGTGGAACTCTTTCGGTAGCCTTTGGTCTATTGACCACTGTAGGACACCCTGTCCTACTATAGGGCACTAAAGATACTCTCCTAAACCACTCTTGGTTTTAGGACAACCCTCCTCTAGGACCCCTTAGGATTATATCCTAAAACAAAGCCTTATCCTAGTAGAAAAGACCTTGTCTTAACAAGACAAGTCTTGTCTTAAAGAAAGGAGGGAGAGAGAGACACTCAGAATAATACTTCGATGGAATCCTTATATCAGACTCATTTCACCGCCCCCTATTTATAGATACAAGAGGGGCGGGTGATTGGTCCTCCCATCAACTTATCAGATATGGTTTTTCAAGACCGAAGAGAAGTTATCTGGCTTGAAAAATCATATCTAATAAGCCCATTCATGCACCGAAGGCCTTATTCACATCCCTTCTTTTATCTGGACGAATTCTTACTTGCCACATGTCAACTACTGGTCCCTAAGAAGCTAAGAGGCACCTCTTCAATTTTCAGACATCGGAGATTATGAAGAGTTCTGATAGCAGAAGGACTCTCCATCAGAACCACGATAATAGTTGCGACTTTTCATGCACCGCTCGTGCCATCCTTCTTCCATGCAAATTTCAAAGAATATTGACCAGTCAAAACATAGGCAATATGGGTGTCATTGGAAAGAGCATAAAATTTCCTTTCTAACCATATAAATAATATTCAAATCAAAGATCTATAGCTCATTCTGAGCCATTTTGAAGTTAAGGTATCATTTAGGTACCAAGAGTCCCATGCCATTGGGACTCTTCATGTATGGCACCTAAAATGCTCTTAAATCCAAATTAAAATCAGATTTAGCTTTGATTAGGCTAGACCCACTTAGGACTCAACCTAATTTAGGTTTTCCATAATTAGGTTAGCCCAATTAGCAAGCAACTGGACCCAATCCAATTGGGTTAGGAATTTGGTTAGCCTACATATGCTATATGTTATCCGGCTAACCAATTAGGATCCTATGACCCTAATTAAATCATGAATGACTTCCTTGGCCAAGTCTCTATTGTGCGTGACCCATTGGGTTTCACATATAGCCAGCAATAGATTTAGGTTTGAGCCGATTCGATCCGATCGAACACCCGATTGACCTAATTAGGTCAAATTGGCTCACCTAATTATCTAATTCGAATCACACATCGAATTGACTCATGAAACCAAATGAATTGGTTCATGAAGACCTACAAGACAAGATTGACGTCTAGCAACGTGTCATGCCTGCCCGAAAGATGAGGAATTTTGGTTGATTTACCAAAATACCCTTCAGTGGTGAGTTATCGGGCAATTCAATCCTTCGATCTACTTGCACCCTGAATATGACTATGGATATGGATACTTGTCAAATCCAATTTCATATTCATTCCTTGCTCAATCTGATAATGATGATTCATTAATGAATCATTAGAAACTATTTCTAATGTTCATACTTTGATCAAAGATTTCCCGAATCTTCATTAATTGAAATCATCTGGAGGCGCTTCCCTCTTACTAGGGTTGATCGATTCCTTTTTGACATACTCACAACCTCCATATGCAATCGACCATACCCAGTATCACCCCATGCATGACTCAGTGTCATGATTGAGTGTGAACCAAAGTATGGATTCATGCATACAAGGTACCATGGCAGTCTCAGGTCAAAGGACCACATGCACTACTCCCACTATGAGAACTATCTATTGACAAATAGATAAGGTTCCATTAGATGTTCTTAAGCTGGATCCATTCAGTGAACTCATTGTCTAATGAGCACCCATATCCTAGTATTAGTGTCATACACAAGTGACTGTGAGATCAGTCACCCTCTTCACCAAGCATACATAGGATGTGCTGGTCTTACCGGAAACATTGATCCCCTACTCAATATCCCATCGACCAGGAATATTCTAGATTAGGGTTTTAAGGCTTTAGGTCTCATTGGTATGATCTCATCATAGCTCTAGAACCATAGCCCTAATCTATGGGGTTCATCATATCTTAATAAAATTAATAAGACACAGCATTTGATGAAAATAAAATGCCTTTATTAATTGATAATGTCAATACACTGGTTTGGGATACAAAAGAAAATCCCATCAAAATACAACATTTCGATTGGCCTTTAGGGCATAATCCTCTCAATCTTTCACTTGCACTAAAGCCAACCACCTTTAAATTTTAATCCCATACAATCGAGGTGACGATCAAACTCCCGCTGTGGTAGAGCCTTGGTGAACGAGTCTGCTATGTTGTTCTTCGTTTCTACTCTTTTAATGCAAACTTCTTGTCTTTCAACAATCTCTCGAATGAGATGGAAGCGTCTTAGAATGTGTGTTGATTTGTGATGAGCTCTAGGTTCCTTAGCTTGAGCGACGACTCCAGTATTATCTCAGTAAAGTAGTACTAGACCTTCAATCTCCAGAACAACGCCCAACTCTGAGATGAACTTCTTTATCCAGATAGCTTCCTTGGTAGCTTCACTAACAGCAATGTATTCTGTCTCAGTTGTTGAGTCAACTACAGTCTGCTGTTTAGAACTCTTCCAGCTTACAGCTCCTCCATTTAGGGTAAAAACATACCTTGAAATAGATTTGCTATCATCTGGATCCGATTGAAAACTAGAATCTGAATAAGCATCCTGTTTAAGATCAGATCCTCCGTATATCAGAAAAATATCATTAGTCCTTCTCAAGTACTTAAGAATATTTTACATAGCCTTCCAGTGATCCTCTCCTGGATCAGCCTGAAATCTGCTGGCTATACCTAAGGCATATTCCACATCAGGCCGGTACATAACATAGCATACATTATAGATCCTACAACCGAAGAATAAGGTATAGAACTCATTCTATTTCTTTCTTCAGGTGTCTTAGGAGACATCTTCTTAGAAAGATGTATGCCATGACCAATGGGCAAGTAACCTCTTTTACTTCCCTCCATGCTAAATCTCTTTAGCACTTGGTCAATGTACCTAGACTGGGATAAGCCTAGCATCCTCCTAAATATATTTCTATAGATCTTGATACCCAGTATATAGGATGCTTCTCCCAAGTCTTTAATGGAAAACTGTTTAGATAACCATACCTTGACTGATTGTAACATTGGGATATCATTCCCAATGAGGAGTATGTCATCCACATACAGAACCATGAAAACTATGGCACTCCCACTAATCTTCTTGTACACACAAGGTTCATCCTCATTTTTGATAAAGTCAAACTCTTTGACTATCTTATCAAATCAGATGTTCCAACTCCTGGATGCTTGCTTTAATCCATAAATGGATTTCTTCAGCCTACATACTTGATTAGGTTTAGTCTCCAAGACAAAACCTTCTGGCTGTGACATATAGACCTCTTCCTCAAGGAAACCATTAAGGAATGCGATTTTCACATCCATCTGCCAGATTTCATAATCATGATATGCTGCTATAGCAAGCATGATCCAATAGATTCGAGCATGGCAATAGGAGAAAATGTTTCATCATAATCTATTCCCTGTTTTTGTCTGAAACCCTTAGCCACTAACCTGGCTTTATAAGTTTCGACTTGACCATCTGCCCCAATCTTTTTCTTATAGACCCATTTACATCCAATAGGGTTAACACCCTCTGGTGCATCAATCAAAGTCCACACTTGGTTGACATACATTGAGTCCATTTCGGATCTCATGGCTTCCAGCCATCTATCTGAGTCCCTACTCATGACAGCATCCGTATAGGTTAGAGGCTCATCATTTTCAATGATCCGGGCTTCATTATTTTCAATAATGAACCCATACCTCTCAGGTGCATGACGCATCCTATCAGACCTAAGGATAGGAGTGGTGCGTTCTGGTTCTATACTAACTATGTTATCATTTGGTTGAGATGTATCTATTTGTTGAACTTCTTCAAGTTCAATATTTCTCCCACTGCCCTTTTGTAGGATGAACTCTTTTTCAAGAAAAGTGGCATGCCTATTGACAAAAACTTTTTGTTCAGTAGGGTGGTAGAACAGATATCCTATACTATCTTTAGGATATCCTACAAATAGACACTTATCTGCTCTAGCATCCAGCTTATGTCCAAAATTTCTTTTGACATAGGCTGGACATTCCCATATCTTAAGATACTTAAGATTGGATTTCTTACCCCTCCATATCTCATATGGAGTGCTAGAGACAGATTTAGATGGTACTCTATTTAAGATATTAGCCATGGTTTCCAAGGTATATCCCCAGAAGGAAACAGGTAACTCTGCGAAGCATATCATGGACCGTACCATATCTAATAAGGTACGGTTCCTCCTTTCAGCAACACCATTTAATTGTGGTGTGTAAGAAGGGGTCCATTCAGAGATAATCCCCTTTTCTTTAAGGTGATCGAGAAAATCGGTGGATAAGTATTCACCTCCTCGATCTGATCGAAGGATTTTAATACTTTTCCCCATTTGTTTCTCTACCATACTTTGATACTCTAAAAATTTATCAAAGTCTTCGGACTTATGTTTCATAAGATACACAAATTCGTACCTTGAAAAATCATCACTAAATATGATGAAATAAGAGTATCCACCCTTGGCATGAGTTTTCATAGGCCCACATACATCTATATGTATGAGTCCTAATAACTCAGTTGTCCTTTCTCTATGTCCACTAAATGGAGTCTTGGCCATTTTACCCATGAGACATGATTCACAAGTTCCTAATGATTCATAATCATAAGGATTAAGGAAATTTTCCTTGTATAACTTGCTAATCTTAGTCTCACTAATATGTCCAAGCTGATAGTGCCAGAGTAAAGTATTGTTTACATCATCTCTCTTTCATTTGTTACTTACATGAAGTATATTGTCATTAGTGGATAGAGTTAAAAGACTATTGAAAAATATGCCACGACATATAATTTCATTAGAAAAGCTGATTGAGCAACCATTGCTCTTCACATTCATAGTATAACCTTGTCTAAGTAACAAGGGTACAGATATGATATTTCTAATGACCTTAGACATATAGTAACAATCTCTCAGCTTTAAAATCTTTCCCGAAGGTAACTTCAAGATATAAGTCCCTACGGCCTTTGCTTGGATGGAATCTTCTCCAGCACCGTAGAGCTCGAAGTCTCCTTCCTTCAATACTCTAAGCCTCTGCAGCCCCTGCAATGATTTGCAGATATTATGACCACAAGCGGTATCCAATACCCAAGTATTTGAAATGGAAGAATCCAATGACAAAATAGTATGAACTTCTTTCATAACTTTTGGTGCATCCGATGCACCAGGCTTCACACCTGCAAGGTAAAGCCTTGCAGTTCCTCTTCCAATGACCCGGCTTGCCATAGTGAAAGCAGGTCATCTGTCCAGAGGCCTTCTTTCCTTTCTTCTTCTTGATGCCCCTTTTTGGGTTCAATCTCCTCTTGGAACCCTTTCTTCCTGACTTCTTCTTGTTGATCCCATCCACAAGAAGAAGTGGAGCCTTATTTTTCTTTAAATGGCTCTTTGCTATTTTTAACATGTTTAACAACTTAGGCAAGGAGTGTTAAGTTTGTTCATATGATAATTAAGAATAAACTGTGAAAATGACTCTGGGAGTGACTGCAGGATCAAATCTTGATTCAACTCCCCATCCATAACAAAACCAAATTGACCTAATCGAGTGATCAGGTCAATAACCATCAGTACGTGGTCTTGTATGGAAGTTGTTGCCCAGAAATGGAGCCCAAGAGGGGGGGGGGGTGAATTGGATCTTTTAAAAATTTAAGACAATAATATGAGGGATTAGTGGTGCTTGTGAACAATGATAAATTTAATGCAAGATGTTAGCAAAAATTAAAGAGCAAGAGAGGAAAAGAGTAATCACACACAAACACAAGGTTTATAGTGGTTCGGTGCAAACCTAGCACCTACATCCACTCCCCAAGCCACCCTTGGGAATTTCACTATAATCCAAACTAGATTACAGTCGACTTGTTTTTCACAAGGCTCACAAGTCAAAACCTAAGTTGGTTTTGTCACTTAGGCTTACCAACAAACCTTAACACTTGTTTTGTCTTCGGGCTCACAAGTTAACCCTAGTTGGTTTTATCCCTTTGGCTCACCAACAAACTACAATAACCTTCTTTCAAGACATCCTTGAAAGCAAGGTCAAAACACAATAAAAATAGATATACAATTTAAAACTACAACAAACTCTCTTCAAGAGTAGATTAGAATCTTTGAAGCTCAAGTGGATGCTTTGTCTTCACTCTTCCTTGGAATCTCCTTCAAGGTGCCTCTTTTGGAATGAAATAAGGATGAGCTAGTAGGCTTTCAAGGAATCAAACTATAAGATGCTTTTGATGTGAAGTATTTGGGAGAATATTGACTTTTTGGCTTTTGAGTAGACTTGAATGCACTTCAATACCCTTCTCTTCACTTCTCTTGCTTTAAAATGAGGTTGGTGGAGGTTAAATACACCAAGAACCTTCCAAAAAATGGTTTGTGACTGTTGGTACCTCGAAAATAGCCGTTTGGAGCTTGAAAAGCAAGTTCTGCAAGCCAGAAAAATAGATCCGTTAGAGTTGTCAGGCTACAAGTGTCGACACTTGGCTGTCAGGTGTTGACACTTGGCTGTCAGGTGTCGACACTTGATCTCTAGGTGTCGACACTTGAACATTCAAGTGTCGACACTTGATGCACAGGTGTCGACACTTGACACAAAAATCCTCAATATTACAAAGTTCTGTATTTTCAAAATTCTCAGGCCTTGAGTCGACACTTGGAACCTAAGTGTCAACACTTAGTGTCGACACTTGAATATAGGTGTTGACACTTGGCGTGCCAAGGATTTTTGTCTGTGCCAAATGCTGAAGTGTCGACACTTGACTGCCCAGGTGTCGACACTTGAGACTGAAAAATCTCAGATTCAAGTATAAATGTCTTGAAAACATAAATATAATTTCTTGAATACATAAACACATAATATTTAAAAATTTTGATGCCCTATTTCAATGAAGAGGATGCCCGGATTTTTGAGAATTGCTCCGTGCCATTATGTGCCATACACCATAAGTTTTTGAGATTTTGAGGTGCTTTCTTCCTGAAAACTCATAACTTGAAATCCTCATTAGAATAATATGCACTCAATGTTTTGTTATTTATCAAAATCACTGGGTGGAGCCAACAGATGTACCTTCTATCATTCTCACATGAAACAGCTACTTAGATATCTCATATCTAGCAGTTCGACTATGTTCTCCATATAGCTCTTTTAGATTGAGCAGTATGGAGTTAGTGTCCATGCTATTATGTTGCCTCTGTAACTCATTGGTCATAGAGGCAAGCATGATACATTTGATAGTGAGTGAGTCATTTTGCCACATCTTGTATGTGGTCTTTTTCTCTTGCGAGGCATCTTCCCCTAAAGGTTCCAAGGTAGGGGTATCAAGAATGTAAGAAAGTTTTTCCTGGCTGAGTACTATCTTAAGGTTTCTCAACCAGTCAACATAGTTCAGTCCAGTCAATTTATTGGCATCAAGTATACTACGGAGTGAGAGTGAAGAGGCCATTTAATCTACATTAACAAAGAACATAACATAAGCAAACAACCAATATTGACAAAACATAATTAAATTAGGACTTTAACTTAATTATGTCTCCCACTATTTTATCAAGCATCATAACCCTCTATATGATGATCGAGAAACCCTAATTGGTTTTCTTAGTGGGATTGAGATCCTAATTCCTTATAAAAGACCTTGTGTGTACACAACAAATCTTTTATAAGTTCAAAGATAGGAAAACTCTTTTCAATTGTATCTCATACAATTCTCAATAAAACCTAGCCTCTAAAATATTAATAGCCTTGTGTGTGCATAACAAACTATAATATTTTTAGTTAAGTAAGACCCTTCATTCCTTTATAGTCATGATTGTAATAATAATACCCTTGTGTGTTCACAACAAAGTATTATATTAAATCATGCCATAAGCATCAAATGTACCAGGCCAAAATTATGTTAGTTACCATAATAGGGCTTGTGTGTGCACAACAAACCTAATACGGATCATAACATAATAATGACCTAGCATGAAGGAAGGCCTAATGTAGTGAATATTACACTAAGCATATCAATCAAGAATTAAGTTAATCTTATCGGCCAAGTAAGTGGGAGAGTAGTGGGAGTCCCCCCGTTGCTTTCCTAGACACTAATAATCAACTAATCATCTTGATTATTTTGCTTTTGGTATATGACACTACAACTTAATATAATTTTAATAGAGGGCAATTCAAACAGAAGCACATTCTAATATTACCATTCATCAACCATGCATCATATATCATTTTATAATATGCCAAGTGTGTCATCATACTAGGACAACCATCTACCACTTAATGTTCCATCATTATGCCAGGGCAACCTTATTTCAGTATGATGACTAGAAAGCTAAACATATCTCTATATCGATTAAGGTTTAAGTGAAAACCCTAACCAGTGACATACATATATGCATAAACATATCAATCATATGTAACTTTAAACTTTTGTAGAGTCCTACAAAATTGGACAACTTCAAATTTTGCAGAGTCCTACAAAAATGGGCAACCTCATGAGTCCTACAAAATTGGGCAACTTTAAATTTTGTAGAGTCCTACCAAAATGGGCAACCTCAAGAGTCCTACAAAATTGGGAAATTTCAAATTTTGTATGATTTAGCCCTAATAAGGTGGCTCTGATACCACTGTAAGGGGTTTGGTGACCAGGGTGGAAGCATGGATTTCAAAAATTTATTATGAAACCACTACCAAACCCTTAACCCAAGACCTCCTTACTAGGAATTAAAATATACAAACATGCATATATAATATAAACTAGAGTTTAGGCACCAACCTAAACCGCTAGTATCCAATCCGATGAAGAAAACCCTGATTCTGCCTTCTTCTCCACCAGACGCCCAAACATTCACCCTCCAATGGTGATCCACATGAAACTCAGACCAAGGAAGAACTCCTTCTTCAAGTTGTTTGGATAAGTGAAACTCTTTCGCCAGCCTTTGGTCTATTGACCACTGTAGGACACCCTGTCCTACTGTAGGGCACTAAAGACACTCTCCTAAACCACTCTGGTTTTAGGAAAACCATCCTCTAGGACCCCTTAGGCTTATGTCCTAAAACAAAGCCTTGTCCTAGTACAAAAGACCTTGTCTTAACAAGACAAGTCTTGTCTTAAAGAAAGAAGGAGGGAGAGAGAGACACTCAGAATAATACTTCGATGGAATCCTTATATTAGACTCATTTCACCGCCCCCCATTTATAGATACATAAGGGACGTGTGATATGTCCTCCCATCAACTTATCATATATGATTTTTCAAGACCGAAGAGATGTTATCTGGCTTGAAAAATCATATCTAATAAGCCCATTCATGCACCGAAGGCCTTATTCATATCCCTTCTTTTATCTGGATGAATTCTCACTTGCCACATGTCAGTTACCGGTCCCTAGGAAGCCAAGAGGTGCCTCTTCAATCTCCAAACATTGAATATTATGAAGAGTCCTGATAGCAGAAGGACTCTCCATCAGAACCGCACGCCACATGAAGAGTTGCGACTCTTCATGCACCGCGCGCACCATCCTTCTTCCATGAAAATTTCAAAGAATGTTGATCAGTCAAAACATAGGTAATATGGGTGTCATTGGAAAGAGCATAAAATTTCCTTTCTGACCATATAAATTATATTCAAATCAATGATCTATAGCTCATTCTGTGCCCTTTTGAAGTTAAGGTATCATTTAGGTGCCAAGAGTCCCATGCCATTGGGACTCTTCATGTATGGTGACTAAACTGCCCTTAAATCCAAATTAAAATCAGATTTAGCTCTGATTAGGCTAGCCCCACTTAGGACTCAACCTAATTTAGATTTTTTGTAATTAGGTTAGCCTAATTAGCAAGCAACCGGACCCAATCCAATTGGGTTAGGAATTTGGTTAGCCTACATATGCTAGTATGTAATCCGGCTAACCAATTAAGATCCTATGACCCTAATTAAATCATGAATGACTTTCTTGGCCAAGTCTCTATTGTGTGTGACCCATTGGATTCCACATCTAGCTAGCAGTAGGTTTAGGTTTGAGCTGATTCAATCCGATCGAACCCGATTGATCTAATTAGGTCAAATTGGCTCACCTAATTATCCAATTCGAGTCACACATCGAATTGACTCATGAAACCAAATCAATTGGTTCATGAAGACCTACAAGACAAGATTGACATCTAGCAACATGTCATGCCTACCCGGAAGATGAGGAATTTTGGTTGATTTACCAAAATACCCTTCAGTGGTGAGTTATCGGGCAATTCAGTCCTTCGATCTACTTGCACCCTGAATATGACTATGGATATGGATACTTGTCAAATCCAATTTCATATTCATTCTTTGCTCAATCTGATAATGATGATTCATTAATGAACCATTAGAAACTATTTCCAATGTTCATACTTTGATCAAAGATTTCTTGAATCTTCATTTGATTGAAATCATCTAGATGTGCTTCCCTCTTACTAGGGTTGATCGATTCCTTTTTGACCTACTCACAACCTCCATATGCAATCCACCATACCCAGTATCACCCCATGCATGACTCAGTGTCATGATTGAGTGTGAACCAAAGTATGGATTCATGCATACAAGGTACCATGGCAGTCTCAGGTCAAAGGACCACATGCACACTCCCACTATGAGAACTATCTATTGACAAATAGATAAGGTTCCATTAGATGTTCTCAAGCTGGATCCATTCAGTGAACTCATTGTCTAATGAGCACCCACATCCTAGTATTAGTGTCAAACACAAGTGATGTGAGATCAATCACCCTCTTCACCAAGCATAAATAGGATGTGCTGGTCTTACCGGAAACATTGATCCCCTACTCAATATCCTATCGACCAAGAATATTCTAAATTAGGGTTTTAAGGCTTTAGGTCTCATTGGTATGATCTCATCATAATCCTAGAACCATAGCCCTAATCTATGGGGTTCATCATATCTTAATAAAATTAATAAGACACTGTGTTTGATGAAAATAAAATGCCTTTATTAATTGATAATGTCAATACACTGGTTTGGGGTACAAAAGAAAATCCCTTCGAAATACAACATTTCGATTGGCCTTTAGGGCATAATCCTTTCAAATAGGAATTTCTGCTCCTCTTTCTCGGATTCATTATAGCCTAATCGATTGAAGTGAAATCCTTTGCTTGCAGGTGGCGGGATGAAGCCTGGCTTGAGCTGGCTCCATCAGACTTCGGAGAAGAGGGTGGCGCAGGCCCCTCTTACCAAGTTTGCGGTTTGAAAGAAGGCCCAGAGGGATGGTCCCGAAGGGGACCAAAACACTTCGTCTTCCCGGGGAACTTCAAGAGAAGATGTAATAACTGTGGAAGGGACACCGTCAAGACCCCATCCAGTCGAAGCACCGCCGGTGACTATTTCCCCAGTTTGCTCAACGAGGAGCCCGTCTCAGGGAGTGGATGTGTCACCATTTTGCCCCCCTGCTACTGATAGGGGTAGAGCACAGCAAGTCGAAGGAGAGTTCGCCTACGGGGCTTCCTCAGCCGATGTCCGTTCGGCGAACTTCTCGGAGCTTTTGCTTATGGGGGGACTGTTGGTCCCGGCCGTAGCCAGGCAGGCACTGAAGGGCATGCTTCTGCCTTACAACCGGCTATTTTTCAGAACCGGAGCCTTCCCTGGGTGTCCGATTCTGCCTTCTCCACTCTGCAATAGGTATGATCCTGCCACCTCTCTTTGTCTTAAGAATTGTTCGATTCATGACCCCTCTTTTTTGATGTAGTTGGTCTACGACCTCACCTTCATGAAGGAGGGCCTGGGGAAATGTAGACAGCCTTATACATGATCTTAAAGAGGAGCTCCAGACTGCCAGGGCCGCCAAGGAAGTAGCTGAGGAGCTGAAGCATTCCATGGAGGACCGTCTTGCCCGGATGAATGATGAGGTTCGCAAATTGAAGGGCGAACTGAGAAGTGCTGATGTGATAATGACAGGACAAGAGGTAGGGTGGAGGAGGAGCAGGAAGCAAGTCGAATCCCTAGAGCAGGCTGCTAGGGAGGACCAGGAGAAAATAGAGAGCCTGACCAAGGCAACGGAGAAGGCTTCCAGGAGGGCTGAAGAGGTGATCCTGGAGTTCGAAGCTGCTAGGAGGGAGTCTGCATCTTCGAAGAAGCACGTAAATGATGTCGTGGCGAACTTCAAGACATCTCCGTAGTTCCAGGCAGAGATCAATGAAGTAACCTTGTACGGCTACCAGCACGGCTTCAACGACGGACTCTCCAGGGTGAAGGAGGCCTTCCCTCATCTCGACCTTTCCAGCATTCCACCTTTCAATATAGTTGGAGAAGAAGAGGAAGTGGAGGGGGCCGAAGCCATGGTAGAGGTCGAGGAGGCACCATGTCTAGAGAAGGAGACTGCTACCCCAATCGAAAATCCGGAGGTGACCCCAACTCTGCCCCCAGTTCAGGAGGAAACTCAGGCTGGAGGAGTCCAAGCTGAAGGTTTTCCGGTCTCGGCCCAGATTGACGAGGTCCTCTCAGAGCAAATTGATAAAGTGCTGCAGTCCTGCGGTGTGGAGCCTTCTCCCGCTGATGTTGAGTGACTTGGGTTGCTTTGGGTGTATTTTCTTTTTTTCTTTTTTATTTTGTCATTGAACTTTGTATGACAGCTTTTCCAAATTTTGGAATGAATTTTCCATCTTTTGCATATGCCATGTTATGCCTCATGTGTAGCTCGAAATAGTTTTACCATTTCTTCTTCTGCTTAGTCGAACAGTCGCAGCCAAAGGCCGTTCAGTCGACAAGAATCGGTTTCACCATTCTCTTTCCTGTTTGGTTGAGTAGTCGTAGTCGAAGGCCGTCCAATCGATTAGGACGGACCCTGGAATGGATCGGAACTCCATTGCCAAAGACTTTCACTTTCCTTCAGATGTTAAGTTTGTCCGTTGGGACGGACAAGAATCGTTTCTCCACCAATCAGTGATCAAGGAGATTTGATTATGATTATTGCTGTCCACGTGGCATGTTGGTATTTGTATAGTCATGATTTCTTGTGCCTTGCAAGCTGTCAGGTCTCCTTTTTCCAAAAAGGAGCCATTAATGATACGGTTGCATGATGAGGACTTCTCTGAATTTGAAGCGATGGTGGTTGTTATCCCAGAGATGGCTCCGAGCAACTTTTCTGGTTCTCGAAGCGTTGCCCGGACACGTGGCACTTTCTGATGCAGTTGGGAAGGACGTGGGGCACGCCTCCTTACAGTCGATCGTGGGTGCAGGGTTTCTATAAATAGGACCCTGCCCTCTGCTGTCAAAGGCCATCATTTTCATTGGCTTTCTCCCTCCATTAACAATGAGGTTCAGCACTTCTGAGCTCTGCCGTGCGGCGAAGAGGAGGGCTATCGACCCAAAAAGGAAGCAAAGTCCGGAGTCACCTGGGCCAGGAGATGAAGAGGAGGAGCCTCTCGTGGATCGTCTCAAGAAGAAGGTCTGCCTGTTGGAGGCTCATCTGAGGGAAGCCTGGGCCTAGGTCACAGTGGTGACCACGGCGACGGAGGAGGCAAGGAAGGAAGCGGTGGATGCCATCGCAAACTTCAAAGCTTCTGCCGCCTCCAAGGACGAACTCACCGGGGTGGCTCTGGGCTTTTTCCATCAGGGGTTCTGGGAGTGTCGGAGGAAGGCCTCCAAGTTTTTTAACTTGAAGGGCCTGGACAACATCAAGCCCTCCGTTTCCTTCCCTGGTCACGAATTCGATTCTGTCTCTGATGAGGGGTCGGATTCGGGTTCGGACGGGAACCCCGGGGGCCCTTTGTCATCCCACCAGGTCTCTCCTCGTCGGTACGGGAAAAATCCGACGGGGACTTATTGAAAAATTTCCCAGATCCTTCTGCTGCTGCTGCCTTTTTTTTTTTTGTATCTCTCCTTATGAGATTTTCTTTTTCTTTTTCTTACTCTGTCTTTAGGAGAGTTTCTTCTTTTCTTTCTCTTTTTTTTTTGTGTAAAAATTTGAAAAGAATGAAAAATCTTTTCTATTACCTCTTTCCATGTACTCTTTGCGATGTGTTGCATCATGATTTGTCTATAATGTAGACTCCATAGACCACTTTCGATCTACAAGGGAAGAAGTGAGGTCAATGGACCATTCTGAGAATGTTTGTTGTTGACAGAAAGGACGACAGTGGTCCTTTTAGGCACGTGTTCAGATTTTTCGTTGGGTAAAGTTTATACACCATCCCTGTGCACTTTCTATCGTGATTAAGGTAGGCTGTTCAGGCACGCCTCGATGCTTGTTCGGATTCACCGTAGGGTAGGTTACGAGAACCATCCCTGCACCTTTGATCTTTTTGTTGGCCTGGTTAGACCATCCATCGTGCTCATCGGGCATACCAAGAAGATGAGTGGATCAGACTCTCCTTTGCATAGTTGATCGATTTTTCAGATCGGGTCACTCAGGCTATTATCGTTCAATCGATGCAACAAGCCGTTCTGAGTTGAGTAGGGTTAAGAAGCTTTGCACAGGAATTTTAGGATCTATTTCATTGATAGTATTTGCGAAGGTTTTGTACATTTCATGGCTGGGATAGGGCCTTCCCCTCTAGGGTCTTGAGTCGATATGTCCCTGGTCGAATGATTTATTCGACTTGATATGGACCTTCCTAGTTGGGAGAGAGTTTATCCTGTTCCATTGGCTTGGACACTTTTGCTCTTCGCAATACCATGTCCCCCGTGCAGAAAGTTTGCTCCTTCATCCTTGAGTTGTAATACATGGCGACCTTTTGCTGGGATGCCACCATCCTTATCTGGGCTTGTAGCCAAGTGCTTGATAGCAAATCCAGATCAATCCTTCTATGATCGGAATTCTCAGGCTCTTCATAGTTGTCAATTCTTAGGGACTGTAGGGAGACTTCGATTGGTAGTATGGCTTCAGTACTGTAGGCCAGGTTGAATGGAGATTCGTCGGTGGCAATTCTCGGGGTAGTTCGGTATGCCGAAAGAATGGAGGTCAGTTCTTCAGCCCAAAGCCCTTTGGTGGCGTTCAACCTTGTCATCAGACTATGGAGGATGGTCCGGTTAGTGACTTCGGTTTCTCCGTTAGACTGTGGGTAAGCAACGGACATCAGCCGATGTTGGATATGGTACCGAGCACAGAAGTCCTTGAACTTTGGATTGTCGAACTGTCTCCCGTTGTCCGTAATGATGACACGTGGGAAGCCGAACCTGAATATGATAGAATTTTTTACAAAATTTTCCACCTTGCCTTCTATGATCTAGGCCAATAGTTCGGCTTTTACCCACTTCGTAAAATAGTCGATGGCTACTAGGAGAAACTTCCTTTGCCCCGATGCTGGTGGGAATGGGCCAAGAATGTCCATCCCCTACTGGGCAAAAGGCCATGGGGCTGCCAGTTGAGTCAGGTGATTCGCAGGTTGTCTTTGTACATTGGCATACCTCAGGCATTGGTCGCACTTCTGCATGAAATCCGCTGAGTCCTTCTGGATGGAGGGCCAATGATACCCTTGTCAAATGATCTTGTACACTAGAGATCTGCCTCCTAAGTGATCACCGCATATGCCCTCGTGGACCTCTCTCAAAGCATAATTTGCATCGGTGGGTCCCAAGCATTTTAGCATTGGCTGGGAGAACGATCTCTTGTAGAGGGCTCCGTCTTAGATGACGTACTAAGATGCCATCCAGCGGATCTTCTTGGCCTCTGCCTTATATTCTGGTAGTTCTCCCTCATTCAGAAATCTGATGATGGGATCCATCCAACTTGGCTCAGTGTTGATCTGGCGCACCTCTGTAGCCTCTTCGGCTATGCAAGGAGTCTCAAGATGCTCAACAAAGGTACGCTCGAGGGACTCCGGTGCTGTAGTTGCTAGTCGAGATAATGCATCCACCCAGGAGTTCTCTGATCGTGGATCATGGATAATCTCAAAATATTCCAGTTGGAAAGATAAAGCCCGTACCTTCTCCAGGTATTGCACCATGGTTTGATCTTTGGATGCATATTCTTTGTTGACTTGATTCACAACCAGTTGGGAATCTGAGAAGGCTCGAAGTTGCTGGACTCCTAGATCTTTAGCGATCTGAAGTCCGGCATGTAGGGCTTCATATTCGGCCTGATTATTGAAGGCGTGGAAGGAGAAACGGAGTGCATACTCTATGGTATGGCCATCAAGTTCGGCCAACATGAGTCCAGCCCCGCACCCAATAGCATTGGAAGCTCCATCCACATGAAGCACCCAAATGGACTTCGTCTCCTTCGGGGCTTCCTCTTCTACCGAAGAGGCTTCGTCTTCGGACTTCCAGGTGCACTCAGCCAAAAAATCAAAGAGCACCTGGGCCTTCATAGCCGCTCGGGGTTGGAAGTTGATGTCAAATTCACTCAACTTCATGGCCTGCTTGGCTATCCTTCCAGAAGTGTCTGGAGATTGGAGAACGGCCTTGAGAGGTTGATCAATTAGCACCACGATGGCATGGGCCTGAAAGTATGGCCGTAGTCGCTTCGCCACAATCACTAAGGAGTAGATCAGCTTCTGCATCCTTGCATATCACATTTCTACATCATGCAAGACCTTGCTGATGTAGTAGATCAGCTTATGGGACCCGTCTTCTTCCTTCCGGACAAGAACCAAACTTATTGCTTCATCTGAAGTAGAGAAGTATAGGTAGATGGTGCGGGCACTAGAATCAGAAAGAGACTCCAACCAATTCAAGCCCATTCTGAATCTTTATGGTTGGACTAGAGAGTCCGGTAACCTTTCTTTATTTTGAGTCCAAAAGAATCATGTAAGTCGAGTCCATGTTGGGTCCTGTAATCTTTCTTTTGAGTCCAAAATAATCATGTAAGTCGAGTCCATGTCGGGTCTAGTCTTAGTCCAATCCAAATGGGTCAACTAGCATCAAGCCTAAAGAAGACTCACAATGTATACCCCAAATCAAGACCAAAGACAACTCAATTGGGGACCACATGCCACATCACTTGCGCCACCTCAACTTGGGACCACATGCCATGTCAAGAAGGGACCACATGCCACCTCACATGCCACCTCACCATAAGAGGGCGCCATCCCAAGTTCAAATTCAAGGAAGTTGGCCAAGGAGGATTTCAAGCAAGAAAATCAGCCCTCTCCCCTTATATTACTCCACTTGTTTGGGGATTTGAAATTTCAAAATTTGTGAGGCTTTATTTAAAGTCTTGGACGCCCCTTGTAAAGAGGAATTGATGAGTGAATACAAATTTCCAGCAATTTTCTATGTGTTCTATGTGCCTATGTGGATCTTTGTGCCTAAGTGAACCTCTTCCTCTCCTCCATCATTTCTTCTCCCTAATCCTTCTCTTTTACTCTTCATCTTCCAAGCAATCCTCTTCCTTCAAAGCGAATTAAGGACATCCTCACAAGAAGAAGATCAACACCAACACAAGCTTCCACCATGGCGCCAAGGATCATTTCCAACAAACTCTCCTTTTGAGTTCCATCAATCTTCTCACTTCTAATTAAGTATCTAATCATCTTGGTTTCTTTGTTGCAGGGTTCTCTAGGCTCCAGATCCAAGAGGAAGGATTACTTGCTACAAACCAGAAAGTTAGAAGGCCCATCTTATGTGGTATGATCTTTCATTTGAGAACCTTAAGAGTGAATCCCTTGTGCTTGAGATTTCAATGCTTGAACTCCTAGTATTTTAAGATCGGGATCATTAAATAGGGCTAGCTTGACTTGTGTGCGAATTCTAATCTTGTCCTATTTCTTTAAGATTTTGATAGTCCTCCTAGCTGGGTTTAAGTATAAGCATTTAGGGTTTCTTATTTAGATCTCCTTGATCTTATATGTTGAATCACTCATATGCAAGTAGGAATTGCTAGTTAAATTTTGGTTAATCTCCTTTAGAGTTACATGTTTGCATCCTCATCATGCATATCACACCAATCTTGGTATCAGAGCATGGTAGAATAAGTTCCTAATTGCATAGCATTAAGTCCTTGAAGTACTTGGATCGGGGGCGTTACCAGGCCGTCCGGTCTTAGGAGAAAGTAGGGTTTAAACACCCTCTCTTCCCATTCCACGGGGATCTCCTAAGGCGTGTCGGGGTGCCATTGTGATTGACCCATGAAAAAGAAAGCCAAAGGACTTCTTAGATTTCATTTGTGAATTTTGCATTGGGCACGTTCTGTTTTTTCTGCTTGCTGTATTTTCTGTAGGCTGACTGTAATCCGCTGCAACTCCAAAGGCAAGTATCACATTCCTCATTAGAATATTTTTTTTCCTGTTCCATTTTAAGTTGTTTATCACATTTTTAAATTTAATCTAAGAAAAAAATGACAAAAAAAATGAAAATTCCTGCAGTCCATCAGTGTTATTAAGGTTTCTGTTATGTTCTGTTCTTTTCATTATCTTCATTTCAGAATCTGCCTAGAATAGTACAGATTTTATTTTGAAATTTCGTTTCATCTGGTATGTCATCTATAAGTCAGGAGCTTTCTGTGATTTTTTTAGATTTTTTTGACATTTTTTTCTGTACTTATCAATACCACTTTTAAACTGCAACACACTACTTCTGCACCTGAAATTTGAAATTTGCATGCATCTCATGACAAATCAAATTAAGGGCATGAAATTAACATAGGGTCAGGATTTCATCACCTGTCCCTAGCCCAAAAATCATCAAATTGCATATCGATCCAATCCCTAACTAAAATTGATTAGACATTAATTGCCCTAGTGGGTTAGGAACATCAATTTGGTCGAGCCCGGGTTATTGTCAACTCATTGTGTCAACTAGTCTTGTGTGTGCCCTATTACTTGGTGTCTAGAATTGGGACTAAGGGCTTGGGTGCTGATCCATCTATCGGGCCAATTCCACGGGCCTAGGTAGGCCAGAGACAGGATCTCACACTCCCCTTGTTCTAAAACCTGGCCAAGTATAGAGTTACTACAATCTAGCTTGCCACCTTGATTAGGCAACTAGCTTGGAACTCTAGGTCCAGTTCAATTCAATTGGGAAAGCTTGTGCAACCCATTTCTTCATCTATTATTGGAAGCTGGTGTCAAGGATAGAGGTTAAGTGGCTCAAGCCTAAGCGGTTCTTGTGGTTTTTAATTAGGACCCAGTGAAAGCTGGGGGAACCTCCCACAGACCCACCTCCTGACTGGCCAGTGGAAGAGAGTAGCTGTTGATTTGATTGTATCTAGTCAACTCAGTTTATTTGGACTAACCAGTTTAGAAAACTCGTAGTTCGGGTCTGAGTCTAATTGTTTGCATGACAACTAGGTCAGGCACACCTTACCACCCTTCACAAGCCCAACCTAGTTCATCCATGGATACTAGTATGGAAAGCCTTATGAGATCTATGATCGAGAAGATGGACCGTTTGGATGCTAAATTTGGTCAGTTCGAGGAAAGGGTAGGAGCCCTAGAAGAAGCTAGGTTGACCCCAACTGAACCACCTTCACCCAGATTACCTTCAGTTCATCCTAGAGCCCAACGACAGGAACACACACCTGATCCAATTCAAAGAAGACCGCATCAGGATTATGTTGATCATACTCCAGAGCCACCTCCTAGAAGGCCTCACTATGATACTTTTGATCAGGATGATCGGGCCCTAAGGAACATCCGTCTAGATGCACCAACCTTTGAGGGAAGCTTAGATCCTAAGGTGTACATAGACTGGGAGGCTGACATGGACCAGTATTTTGACTGGTATGATATGTCTGAAGAGAGAAGATTTAAGTTTGCCAGAATCAGACTAGTTCGTCAGGCTCGTTATATTGGGAAAACGTGGAACGCATATCAAGGCAAAGGGGAGATTTACCTATAGCAACATGGAGAGATATGAAGAGGAAACTTAGAGAGAAATATCTGCCTATGTCTTATCAGCAAAGGTTATTAGATCAGTGGCAACGATTGACACAGGGTAACAAGACCGTTTCTGAATACGTTGCTAAATTTGATGAGTTTGTGATGCGATGCAACGTAGTCGAGTCTGAAGCAGCCACTTTATCAAGGTTTAGATCAGGGTTGAATGATGATATAAAAGGGGAACTGTTTTTAAGGGAAGTCCATGATTTAGATCAGGCATACCAAGTTGCCACGGACTATGAGAGGTTTCAAAGGAGAGCTACATTTAGACGACCTGAACCTATTAGGTTTAACCCTCCTGTTAGCAGGCCTAGTTCAGTCCCTGGTACAACCAATAGACCAAGATCCAGCTCGAATCCAACCCCTAGGCACAACCCTGCCATTCCCCCAATTCCTAGAGAAGACAAAGGAAAGAGCCCTGAAGTTCGAGGTGAGAGGGAGCGAGTCTGCTATAAGTGTCGTAAACCAGGTCATTTCGTGAGCCAATGTCCCTCTAGAGCTTTACATATAGGGGAGGCAGAAGAAGGTGAATCAGAACCCCTGGAGAATGATGAAGAGGAGGTTTATGAAGCAGGGGATTGCTTGGCTGATGAGTATGAAGGAGATGAAGAGAACATAGACTCATCAGATTTGCTAGGAGTTGTGAGACGTATCATGACACAGACCAAGGAGCAAGAAGACTGGCGTAGAACTAGCATCTACACACATTTGTTAGGATAGGAGAAAAGGTCTGTAAGATCGTCATCGATAGTGGAAGCTGTGTCAACGCCATTTCCACAAAACGCAGCCAAAAGTCTAGGATTACCCATTGTACCACATCCCAATCCATATAAGGTGTCCTGGATCGATTCCACTTCTATACCAATCAAGTCAAGATGTCAGGTTCAAGTCCAGCTTCAATCCTATCAGGGAAAAATCTGGTGTGATGTGCTTCCTATGGGGGTAAGTAGCATCATCTTAGGCAGGCCATGGCTGTTTGATCATGATGTGACCATCTTTGGTCGATCAAACTCCTGTGCTTTCAATTTCAATGGCAAGAAAATTGTCATTCATCCAACCCAGCCTAAGGATAATGTCAAGAGAGGAGCTAGCAGCTTGAAAGATAAGAAGACTGGATTAAATTTAATAGGTGCAAAAGAATTAGAGCAAGATATCATGGAGGGAGCACCTATTTGGGTAGTAGCTGCTAAGGAAATTAAGGACCACAGGCCTGTAGAACACCCTCAAGAGGTGGTCCAATTATTGAAAGAATTTGAGGATGTGTTTCCAGAAGATCTCCCCGATAACCTCCCACCTTTAAGAGACATACAACACGCAATAGATTTAATCCCTGGAGCGACTTTACCTAATTTGCCTCACTATAGGATGAACCCAACTGAACACCAGGAACTGCAAAGGCAAGTGGGTGAACTTCTTAGGAAGGGGTTTATTAAGGAAAGCTTAAGTCCATGTGCAGTCCCTGCTCTGCTGACCCCTAAGAAAGATGGCACCTGGAGGATGTGTATAGATAGCCGTGCCATTAATAAGATCACTGTAAAGTATAGATTCCCAATCCCAAGACTAGACGACATGTTAGATATGATAGCTGGATCGACAATTTTTTCCAAGATAGACCTAAAAAGTGGCTATCACCAGGTTAGGGTTAGGCCTGGAGACGAATGGAAGACCGCTTTTAAGACTAAAGATGGATTATATGAGTGGTTAGTCATGCCGTTCGGTCTGTCCAATGCACCCAGCACTTTTATGAGAATAATGAATCAGGTGTTAAAGGTTTTTATCGGAAGATTTGTAGTGGTCTATTTTGATGATATACTTATATATAGCAAAACAAAGGCAGACCACTTAACCCACCTGAAGCAAGTTTGTCAAGTCCTGAGAAAAGATAGTCTCTATGCCAATATCAAGAAGTGTGATTTCCTGACAAATAGAGTTATCTTTCTAGGATTCGTAGTCACATCTGAAGGGGTGTCCGCTGATCCTGAGAAAATTAAATCCATAGTAGAGTGGCCTACACCTAAGACTATCCACGACGTCCGTAGTTTCCATGGGTTATCCACCTTCTATAGAAGGTTTATCAAAGGATTCAGTACGATAGTGGCACCAATCACTGATTGTATTAGGAAGGGAAATTTCGAGTGGACTAAAGCAGCAGGTAAGGCCTTCCTAACAATTAAGGAGAAAATGACACAAGCACCTGTCTTAAGGTTACCTGATTTTACCAAGGTGTTTGAGGTTGCTTGTGATGCTTCTGGGGTCGGAATTGGAGGTGTCTTGAGTCAAGAGAATCACCCAGTAGCATACTTCAGTGAAAAGTTAAATGAGGCGAGACTAAGGTATTCCACGTATGATAAGGAACTGTATGCTGTAGTTCAAGCTCTACGATATTGGAGGCATTATCTTCTACCCCACGAGTTTGTCCTGTTCTCTGATCACGAAGCTCTTAGGTTCCTTAGTTCTCAAAAGAAATTAAACCCTAGGCACGGGAAATGGGTAGAATTCATACAAGCTTACACGTTCGTTTTGAAACATCGTGCCGGTACTGAAAATAGGGTTGCTGATGCGTTGAGCCGCCGTTCTATGTTGTTAACCTCTGTGAGCACTGAAGTAGTAGGGTTCGATAGATTGAAAGATGAATATCCCACATGTCCTGATTTTGGTCACATCTATCAATCCTTGCAACAAAGACCATCTAGTGAACCTAGTGATTATACACTGTTAGATGGATACCTTTTCAAAGGAAATCAGTTGTGTATTCCCAAGACCTCTGTTAGGGAATTTCTGATCTGGGAAGTCCATGCTGGAGGTTTAGCAGGACATTTTGGCAGGAACAAAACCATCCTAGCAATGGAAGAACAATTTTTTTGGCCTGGTCTTAAAAAGAGCGTTGCCCAGATCGTAGCTCAGTGTCGGACCTGTGCTGTTGCAAAACAGCAAAGACAGAACACCGGTCTGTACACGCCCTTACCTGTCCCTGATGGTCCATGGCAAGATATCAGTATGGATTTTGTGGTAGGTCTACCTAAAACTTCTAGGAAACATGACTCTGTTTTCGTGGTTGTCGATCGTTTCTCCAAAATGGCGCACTTCATCCCGTGTTCTCAAACTTTAGACGCTTCGAAAGTGGCCAAGCTTTTCTTAGATCAGGTGGTTAAGCTTCATGGTTTACCCAAGACCATTGTGTCAGATAGAGATGTCAAGTTCACTAGCTACTTCTGGAAAACCCTCTGGCACATGTTAGGTACTAAGCTGAAATTCTCTACGGCCTATCATCCTCAAACCGATGGCCAAACTGAAGTAGTAAACCGAAGCTTAGGAAATCTCTTAAGATGTTTAGTCGGCGACAACCTAGGAAACTGGGACTTACTACTTCCTCGCGCTGAATTTGCCTACAACAGTTCGATCAATAGGTCTATTGGGAAAAGTCCATTCGAAGTGGTCCATGGATACAAACCTAGGAAACCTTTAAACCTAATTCCATTACCAGTACATACACGAATATCTGAGTCTGCTGAGTCATATGCACAGCATGTTAAGGATTTGCACAAGGAGATTAATCAGAAGATTCAAACAAGCAATGAACTCTATAGGCATATGGCTAACTCACATAAACGGTTAAAGGAATTTAATGAAGGAGACTCTGTAATGATTAGGCTTAAACCAGAAAGGTTTCCTCCGGGAACTATGAAGAAACTCCATGCCCGGGGAGCCGGACCCTTCAAAATAATAAAGAAAATTGGACCTAATGCTTATGTAGTAGACTTACCACCTAGTTATGGCATTAGTTCTACATTTAATGTTTCCGATCTGAAAGAATACAAGGAACCTGCATTAATACCTGATGAACCTTTTGGTCCTAACACTTCTCTTGAGAGTGAAATGCCAATTGAGTGTCCACCACCAAATATTCCTGAGCGAAAGGAAAGAATTGAAAGGATCTTGGATGACCAGATCATCACTACTAGAAATAAGGGCTACCAACGCTATCTGGTTCGATGGCAAGGACGTCCTGAATCTGAAGATTCCTGGATCACCAAAGAGGACCTACAACAAATCGACCCGGATATATTAGAAACTTATCACTCGACAGGGTCGAGTTCCTCCCACCCGGGGAGAATTGGTGCGGGCACCAGAATCAGAAAGAGACTCCAACCAATTCAAGCCCATTCCGAATCTTTATGGTTGGACTAGAGAGTCCGGTAACCTTTCTTTATTTTGAGTCCAAAAGAATCATGTAAGTCGAGTCCATGTTGGGTCCTGTAATCTTTCTTTTGAGTCCAAAATAATCATGTAAGTCGAGTCCATGTCGGGTCTAGTCTTAGTCCAATCCAAATGGGTCAACTAGCATCAAGCCTAAAGAAGACTCACAATGTATACCCCAAATCAAGACCAAAGCCAACTCAATTGGGGACCACATGCCACATCACTTGCGCCACCTCAACTTGGGACCACATGCCATGTCAAGAAGGGACCACATGCCACCTCACATGCCACCTCACCACAAGAGGGCGCCATCCCAAGTTCAAATTCAAGGAAGTTGGCCAAGGAGGATTTCAAGCAAGAAAATCAGCCCTCTCCCCTTATATTACTCCACTTGTTTGGGGATTTGAAATTTCAAAATTTGTGAGGCTTTATTTAAAGTCTTGGACGCCCTTGTAAAGAGGAATTGATGAGTGAATACAAATTTCCAGCAATTTTCTATGTGTTTCTATGTGCCTATGTGGATCTTTGTGCCTAAGTGAACCTCTTCCTCTCCTCCATCATTTCTTCTCCCTAATCCTTCTCTTTTACTCTTCATCTTCCAAGCAATCCTCTTCCTTCAAAGCGAATTAAGGACATCCTCACAAGAAGAAGATCAACACCAACACAAGCTTCCACCATGGCGCCAAGGATCATTTCCAACAAACTCTCCTTTTGAGTTCCATCAATCTTCTCACTTCTAATTAAGTATCTAATCATCTTGGTTTCTTTGTTGCAGGGTTCTCTAGGCTCCAGATCCAAGAGGAAGGATTACTTGCTACAAACCAGAAAGTTAGAAGGCCCATCTTATGTGGTATGATCTTTCATTTGAGAACCTTAAGAGTGAATCCCTTGTGCTTGAGATTTCAATGCTTGAACTCCTAGTATTTTAAGATCGGGATCATTAAATAGGGCTAGCTTGACTTGTGTGCGAATTCTAATCTTGTCCTATTTCTTTAAGATTTTGATAGTCCTCCTAGCTGGGTTTAAGTATAAGCATTTAGGGTTTCTTATTTAGATCTCCTTGATCTTATATGTTGAATCACTCATATGCAAGTAGGAATTGCTAGTTAAATTTTGGTTAATCTCCTTTAGAGTTACATGTTTGCATCCTCATCATGCATATCACACCAATCTTGGTATCAGAGCATGGTAGAATAAGTTCCTGATTGCATAGCATTAAGTCCTTGAAGTACTTGGATCGAGGGCGTTACCAGGCCGTCCGGTCTTAGGAGAAAGTAGGGTTTAAACACCCTCTCTTCCCATTCACGGGGATCTCCTAAGGCTTGTCAGGGTGCCATTGTGATTGACCCATGAAAAAGAAAGCCAAAGGACTTCTTAGATTTCATTTGTGAATTTTGCATTGGGCACGTTCTGTTTTTTCTGCTTGCTGTATTTTCTGTAGGCTGACTGTAATCCGCCTGCAACTCCAAAGGCAAGTATCACATTCCTCATTAGAATATTTTTTTTCCTGTTCCATTTTAAGTTGTTTATCACCTTTTTAAATTTTAATCTAAGAAAAAAATACAAAAAAAATGAAAATTCCTGCAGTCCATCAGTGTTATTAAGGTTTCTGTTATGTTCTGTTCATTTTCATTATCTTCATTTCAGAATCTGCCTAAAATAGTACAGATTTTATTTTGAAATTTCGTTTCATCTGGTATGTCATCTATAAGTAGGAGTTTTCTGTGATTTTTTTAGATTTTTTTGACATTTTTTTCTGCACTTATCAAAACCACTTTTAAACTGCAACACACTACTTCTGCACCTGAAATTTGAAATTTGCATGCATCTCATGACAAATCAAATTAAGGGCATGAAATTAACATAGGGTCAGGATTTCATCACCTGTCCCTAGCCCAAAAATCACCAAATTGCATATCGATCCAATCCCTAACTAAAATTGATTAGACATTAATTGCCCTAGTGGGTTAGGAACATCAATTTGGTCGAGCCCGGGTTATTGTCAACTCATTGTGTCAACTAGTCTTGTGTGTGCCCTATTACTTGGTGTCTAGAATTGGGACTAAGGGCTTGGGTGCTGATCCGTCTATCGGGCCAATTCCACTGGGCCTAGGTAGGCCAGAGACAGGATCTCACACTCCCCTTGTTCTAAAACCTGGCCAAGTATAGAGTTACTACAATCTAGCTTGCCACCTTGATTAGGCAACTAGCTTGGAACTCTAGGTCCAGTTCAATTCAATTGGGAAAGCTTGTGCAACCCATTTCTTCATCTATTATTGGAAGCTGGTGTCAAGGATAGAGGTTAAGTGGCTCAAGCCTAAGCGGTTCTTGTGGTTTTTAATTAGGACCCAGTGAAAGCTGGGGGAACCTCCCACAGACCCACCTCCTGACTGGCCAGTGGAAGAGAGTAGCTATTGATTTGATTGTATCTAGTCAACTCAGTTTATTTGGACTAACCGGTTTAGAAAACTCGTAGTTCGGGTCTGAGTCTAATTGTTTGCATGACAACTAGGTCAGGCACACCTTACCACCCTTCACAAGCCCAACCTAGTTCATCCATGGATACTAGTATGGAAAGCCTTATGAGATCTATGATCGAGAAGATGGACCGTTTGGATGCTAAATTTGGTCAGTTGAGGAAAGGGTAGGAGCCCTAGAAGAAGCTAGGTTGACCCCAACTGAACCACCTTCACCCAGATTACCTTCAGTTCATCCTAGAGCCCAACGACAGGAACACACACCTGATCCAATTCAAAGAAGACCGCATCAGATTATGTTGATCATACTCCAGAGCCACCTCCTAGAAGGCCTCACTATGATACTTTTGATCAGGATGATCGGGCCCTAAGGAACATCCATCTAGATGCACCAACCTTTGAGGGAAGCTTAGATCCTAAGGTGTACATAGACTGGGATGCTGACATGGACCAGTATTTTGACTGGTATGATATGTCTGAAGAGAGAAGATTTAAGTTTGCCAGAATCAGACTAGTTCGTCAGGCTCGGTTATATTGGGGAAACGTGGAACGCATATCAAGGCAAAGGGGAGATTTACCTATAGCAACATGGAGAGATATGAAGAGGAAACTTAGAGAGAAATATCTGCCTATGTCTTATCAGCAAAGGTTATTAGATCAGTGGCAACGATTGACACAGGGTAACAAGACCGTTTCTGAATACGTTGCTAAATTTGATGAGTTTGTGATGCGATGAAACGTAGTCGAGTCTGAAGCAGCCACTTTATCAAGGTTTAGATCAGGGTTGAATGATGATATAAAAGGGGAACTGTTTTTAAGGAAAGTCCATGATTTAGATCAGGCATACCAAGTTGCCACGGACTATGAGAGGTTTCAAAGGAGAGCTACATTTAGACGACCTGAACCTATTAGGTTTAACCCTCCTGTTAGCAGGCCTAGTTCAGTCTCTGGTACAACCAATAGACCAAGATCCAGCTCGAATCCAACCCTAGGCACAACCCTGCCATTCCCCCAATTCCTAGAGAAGACAAAGGAAAGAGCCCTGAAGTTCGAGGTGAGAGGGAGTGAGTCTGCTATAAGTGTCGTAAACCAGGTCATTTCGTGAGCCAATGTCCCTCTAGAGCTTTACATATAGGGGAGGCAGAAGAAGGTGAATCAGAACCCCTGGAGAATGATGAAGAGGAGGTTTATGAAGCAGGGGATTGCTTGGCTGATGAGTATGAAGGAGATGAAGAGAACATAGACTCATCAGATTTGCTAGAAGTTGTGAGACGTATCATGACACAGACCAAGGAGCAAGAAGACTGGCGTAGAACTAGCATCCTACACACATTTGTTAGGATAGGAGAAAAGGTCTGTAAGATCGTCATCGATAGTGGAAGCTGTGTCAACGCCATTTCCACTAACGCAGCCAAAAGTCTAGGATTACCCATTGTACCACATCCCAATCTATATAAGGTGTCCTGGATCGATTCCACTTCTATACCAATCAAGTCAAGATGTCAGGTTCAAGTCCAGCTTCAATCCTATCAGGGAAAATCTGGTGTGATGTGCTTCCTATGGGGGTAAGTAGCATCATCTTAGGCAGGCCATGGCTGTTTGATCATGATGTGACCATCTTTGGTCGATCAAACTCCTGTGCTTTCAATTTCAATGGCAAGAAAATTGTCATTCATCCAAACCAGCCTAAGGATAATGTCAAGAGAGGAGCTAGCAGCTTGAAAGATAAGAAGACTGGATTAAATTTAATAGGTGCAAAAGAATTAGAGCAAGATATCATGGAGGGAGCACCTATTTGGGTAGTAGCTGCTAAGGAAATTAAGGACCACAGCCTGTAGAACACCCTCAAGAGGTGGTCCAATTATTGAAAGAATTTGAGGATGTGTTTCCAGAAGATCTCCCCGATAACCTCCCACCTTTAAGAGACATACAACACGCAATAGATTTAATCCCTGGAGCGACTTTACCTAATTTGCCTCACTATAGGATGAACCCAACTGAACACCAGGAACTGCAAAGGCAAGTGGGTGAACTTCTTAGGAAGGGGTTTATTAAGGAAAGCTTAAGTCCATGTGCAGTCCCTGCTCTGCTGACCCCTAAGAAAGATGGCACCTGGAGGATGTGTATAGATAGCCGTGCCATTAATAAGATCACTGTAAAGTATAGATTCCCAATCCCAAGACTAGACGACATGTTAGATATGATAGCTGGATCGACAATTTTTTCCAAGATAGACCTAAAAAGTGGCTATCACCAGGTTAGGGTTAGGCCTGGAGACGAATGGAAGACCGCTTTTAAGACTAAAGATGGATTATATGAGTGGTTAGTCATGCCGTTCGGTCTGTCCAATGCACCCAGCACTTTTATGAGAATAATGAATCAGGTGTTAAAGGTTTTTATCGGAAGATTTGTAGTGGTCTATTTTGATGATATACTTATATATAGCAAAACAAAGGCAGACCACTTAACCCACCTGAAGCAAGTTTGTCAAGTCCTGAGAAAAGATAGTCTCTATGCCAATATCAAGAAGTGTGATTTCCTGACAAATAGAGTTATCTTTCTAGGATTCGTAGTCACATCTGAAGGGGTGTCCGCTGATCCTGAGAAAATTAAATCCATAGTAGAGTGGCCTACACCTAAGACTATCCACGACGTCCGTAGTTTCCATGGGTTATCCACCTTCTATAGAAGGTTTATCAAAGGATTCAGTACGATAGTGGCACCAATCACTGATTGTATTAGGAAGGGAAATTTCGAGTGGACTAAAGCAGCAGGTAAGGCCTTCCTAACAATTAAGGAGAAAATGACACAAGCACCTGTCTTAAGGTTACCCGATTTTACCAAGGTGTTTGAGGTTGCTTGTGATGCTTCTGGGGTCGGAATTGGAGGTGTCTTGAGTCAAGAGAATCACCCAGTAGCATACTTCAGTGAAAAGTTAAATGAGGCGAGACTAAGGTATTCCACGTATGATAAGGAACTGTATGCTGTAGTTCAAGCTCTACGATATTGGAGGCATTATCTTCTACCCCACGAGTTTGTCCTGTTCTCTGATCACGAAGCTCTTAGGTTCCTTAGTTCTCAAAAGAAATTAAACCCTAGGCACGGGAAATGGGTAGAATTCATACAAGCTTACACGTTCGTTTTGAAACATCGTGCCGGTACTGAAAATAGGGTTGCTGATGCGTTGAGCCGCCGTTCTATGTTGTTAACCTCTGTGAGCACTGAAGTAGTAGGGTTCGATAGATTGAAAGATGAATATCCCACATGTCCTGATTTTGGTCACATCTATCAATCCTGCAACAAAGACCATCTAGTGAACCTAGTGATTATACACTGTTAGATGGATACCTTTTCAAAGGAAATCAGTTGTGTATTCCCAAGACCTCTGTTAGGAATTTCTGATCTGGGAAGTCCATGCTGGAGGTTTAGCAGGACATTTTGGCAGGAACAAAACCATCCTAGCAATGGAAGAACAATTTTTTGGCCTGGTCTTAAAAAGAGCGTTGCCCAGATCGTAGCTCAGTGTCGGACCTGTGCTGTTGCAAAACAGCAAAGACAGAACACCGGTCTGTACACGCCCTTACCTGTCCCTGATGGTCCATGGCAAGATATCAGTATGGATTTTGTGGTAGGTCTACCTAAAACTTCTAGGAAACATGACTCTGTTTTCGTGGTTGTCGATCGTTTCTCCAAAATGGCGCACTTCATCCCGTGTTCTCAAACTTTAGACGCTTCGAAAGTGGCCAAGCTTTTCTTAGATCAGGTGGTTAAGCTTCATGGTTTACCCAAGACCATTGTGTCAGATAGAGATGTCAAGTTCACTAGCTACTTCTGGAAAACCCTCTGGCACATGTTAGGTACTAAGCTGAAATTCTCTACGGCCTATCATCCTCAAACCGATGGCCAAACTGAAGTAGTAAACCGAAGCTTAGGAAATCTCTTAAGATGTTTAGTCGGCGACAACCTAGGAAACTGGGACTTACTACTTCCTCGCGCTGAATTTGCCTACAACAGTTCGATCAATAGGTCTATTGGGAAAAGTCCATTCGAAGTGGTCCATGGATACAAACCTAGGAAACCTTTAAACCTAATTCCATTACCAGTACATACACGAATATCTGAGTCTGCTGAGTCATATGCACAGCATGTTAAGGATTTGCACAAGGAGATTAATCAGAAGATTCAAACAAGCAATGAACTCTATAGGCATATGGCTAACTCACATAAACGGTTAAAGGAATTTAATGAAGGAGACTCTGTAATGATTAGGCTTAAACCAGAAAGGTTTCCTCCGGGAACTATGAAGAAACTCCATGCCCGGGGAGCCGGACCCTTCAAAATAATAAAGAAAATTGGACCTAATGCTTATGTAGTAGACTTACCACCTAGTTATGGCATTAGTTCTACATTTAATGTTTCCGATCTGAAAGAATACAAGGAACCTGCATTAATACCTGATGAACCTTTTGGTCCTAACACTTCTCTTGAGAGTGAAATGCCAATTGAGTGTCCACCACCAAATATTCCTGAGCGAAAGGAAAGAATTGAAAGGATCTTGGATGACCAGATCATCACTACTAGAAATAAGGGCTACCAACGCTATCTGGTTCGATGGCAAGGACGTCCTGAATCTGAAGATTCCTGGATCACCAAAGAGGACCTACAACAAATCGACCCGGATATATTAGAAACTTATCACTCGACAGGGTCGAGTTCCTCCCACCCGGGGAGAATTGGTGCGGGCACCAGAATCAGAAAGAGACTCCAACCAATTCAAGCCCATTCCGAATCTTTATGGTTGGACTAGAGAGTCCGGTAACCTTTCTTTATTTTGAGTCCAAAAGAATCATGTAAGTCGAGTCCATGTTGGGTCCTGTAATCTTTCTTTTGAGTCCAAAATAATCATGTAAGTCGAGTCCATGTCGGGTCTAGTCTTAGTCCAATCCAAATGGGTCAACTAGCATCAAGCCTAAAGAAGACTCACAATGTATACCCCAAATCAAGACCAAAGCCAACTCAATTGGGGACCACATGCCACATCACTTGCGCCACCTCAACTTGGGACCACATGCCACGTCAAGAGGGACCACATGCCACCTCACATGCCACCTCACCACAAGAGGGCGCCATCCCAAGTTCAAATTCAAGGAAGTTGGCCAAGGAGGATTTCAAGCAAGAAAATCAGCCCTCTCCCCTTATATTACTCCACTTGTTTGGGGATTTGAAATTTCAAAATTTGTGAGGCTTTATTTAAAGTCTTGGACGCCCCTTGTAAAGAGGATTGATGAGTGAATACAAATTTCCAGCAATTTTCTATGTGTTTCTATGTGCCTATGTGGATCTTTGTGCCTAAGTGAACCTCTTCCTCTCCTCCATCATTTCTTCTCCCTAATCCTTCTCTTTTACTCTTCATCTTCCAAGCAATCCTCTTCCTTCAAAGCGAATTAAGGACATCCTCACAAGAAGAAGATCAACACCAACACAAGCTTCCACCATGGCGCCAAGGATCATTTCCAACAAACTCTCCTTTTGAGTTCCATCAATCTTCTCACTTCTAATTAAGTTCTAATCATCTTGGTTTCTTTGTTGCAGGGTTCTCTAGGCTCCAGATCCAAGAGGAAGGATTACTTGCTACAAACCAGAAAGTTAGAAGGCCCATCTTATGTGGTATGATCTTTCATTTGAGAACCTTAAGAGTGAATCCCTTGTGCTTGAGATTTCAATGCTTGAACTCCTAGTATTTTAAGATCGGGATCATTAAATAGGGCTAGCTTGACTTGTGTGCGAATTCTAATCTTGTCCTATTTCTTTAAGATTTTGATAGTCCTCCTAGCTGGGTTTAAGTATAAGCATTTAGGGTTTCTTATTTAGATCTCCTTGATCTTATATGTTGAATCACTCATATGCAAGTAGAATTGCTAGTTAAATTTTGGTTAATCTCCTTTAGAGTTACATGTTTGCATCCTCATCATGCATATCACACCAATCTTGGTATCAGAGCATGGTAGAATAAGTTCCTGATTGCATAGCATTAAGTCCTTGAAGTACTTGGATCGGGGGCGTTACCAGGCCGTCCGGTCTTAGGAGAAAGTAGGGTTTAAACACCCTCTCTTCCCATTCCACGGGGATCTCCTAAGGCATGTCGGGGTGCCATTGTGATTGACCCGTGAAAAGAAAGCCAAAGGACTTCTTAGATTTCATTTGTGAATTTTGCATTGGGCACGTTCTTTTTTTTCTGCTTGCTGTATTTTCTGTAGGCTGACTGTAATCCGCCTGCAACTCCAAAGGCAAGTATCACATTCCTCATTGGAATATTTTTTTTCCTGTTCCATTTTAAGTTGTTTATCACCTTTTTAAATTTCAATCTAAGAAAAAATTACAAAAAAAATGAAAATTCCTGCAGTCCATCAGTGTTATTAAGGTTTCTGTTCTGTTCTGTTCCTTTTCATTATCTTCATTTCAGAATCTGCCTAGAATAGTACAGATTTTATTTTGAAATTTCGTTTCATCTGGTATGTCATCTATAAGTTAGGAGTTTTCTGTGATTTTTTTAGATTTTTTTGACATTTTTTTCTGCACTTATCAATACCACTTTTAAACTGCAATACACTACTTCTGCACCTGAAATTTGAAATTTGCATGCATCTCATGACAAATCAAATTAAGGGCATGAAATTGACATAGGGTCAGGATTTCATCACCTGTCCCTAGCCCAAAAATCACCAAATTGCATATCGATCCAATCCCTAACTAAAATTGATTAGACATTAATTGCCCTAGTGGGTTAGGAACATCAATTTGGTCGAGCCCGGGTTATTGTCAACTCATTGTGTCAACTAGTCTTGTGTGTGCCCTATTACTTGGTGTCTAGAATTGGGACTAAGGGCTTGGGTGCTGATCCGTCTATCGGGCCAATTCCACCGGGCCTAGGTAGGCCAGAGACAGGATCTCACACTCCCCTTGTTCTAAAACCTGGCCAAGTATAGAGTTACTACAATCTAGCTTGCCACCTTGATTAGGCAACTAGCTTGGAACTCTAGGTCCAGTTCAATTCAATTGGGAAAGCTTGTGCAACCCATTTCTTCATCTATTATTGGAAGCTGGTGTCAAGGATAGAGGTTAAGTGGCTCAAGCCTAAGCGGTTCTTGTGGTTTTTAATTAGGACCCAGTGAAAGCTGGGGGAACCTCCCACAGACCCACCTCCTGACTGGCCAGTGGAAGAGAGTAGCTGTTGATTTGATTGTATCTAGTCAACTCAGTTTATTTGGACTAACCGGTTTAGAAAACTCGTAGTTCGGGTCTGAGTCTAATTGTTTGCATGACAACTAGGTCAGGCACACCTTACCACCCTTCACAAGCCCAACCTAGTTCATCCATGGATACTAGTATGGAAAGCCTTATGAGATCTATGATCGAGAAGATGGACCGTTTGGATGCTAAATTTGGTCAGTTCGAGGAAAGGGTAGGAGCCCTAGAAGAAGCTAGGTTGACCCCAACTGAACCACCTTCACCCAGATTACCTTCAGTTCATCCTAGAGCCCAACGACAGGAACACACACCTGATCCAATTCAAAGAAGACCGCATCAGGATTATGTTGATCATACTCCAGAGCCACCTCCTAGAAGGCCTCACTATGATACTTTTGATCAGGATGATCGGGCCCTAAGGAACATCCGTCTAGATGCACCAACCTTTGAGGGAAGCTTAGATCCTAAGGTGTACATAGACTGGGAGGCTGACATGGACCAGTATTTTGACTGGTATGATATGTCTGAAGAGAGAAGATTTAAGTTTGCTAGAATCAGACTAGTTCGTCAGGCTCGGTTATATTGGGGAAACGTGGAACGCATATCAAGGCAAAGGGGAGATTTACCTATAGCAACATGGAGAGATATGAAGAGGAAACTTAGAGAGAAATATCTGCCTATGTCTTATCAGCAAAGGTTATTAGATCAGTGGCAACGATTGACACAGGGTAACAAGACCGTTTCTGAATACGTTGCTAAATTTGATGAGTTTGTGATGCGATGCAACGTAGTCGAGTCTGAAGCAGCCACTTTATCAAGGTTTAGATCAGGGTTGAATGATGATATAAAAGGGGAACTGTTTTTAAGGGAAGTCCATGATTTAGATCAGGCATACCAAGTTGCCACGGACTATGAGAGGTTTCAAAGGAGAGCTACATTTAGACGACCTGAACCTATTAGGTTTAACCCTCCTGTTAGCAGGCCTAGTTCAGTCCCTGGTACAACCAATAGACCAAGATCCAGCTCGAATCCAACCCCTAGGCACAACCCTGCCATTCCCCAATTCCTAGAGAAGACAAAGGAAAGAGCCCTGAAGTTCGAGGTGAGAGGGAGCGAGTCTGCTATAAGTGTCGTAAACCAGGTCATTTCGTGAGCCAATGTCCCTCTAGAGCTTTACATATAGGGGAGGCAGAAGAAGGTGAATCAGAACCCCTGGAGAATGATGAAGAGGAGGTTTATGAAGCAGGGGATTGCTTGGCTGATGAGTATGAAGGAGATGAAGAGAACATAGACTCATCAGATTTGCTAGGAGTTGTGAGACGTATCATGACACAGACCAAGGAGCAAGAAGACTGGCGTAGAACTAGCATCCTACACACATTTGTTAGGATAGGAGAAAAGGTCTGTAAGATCGTCATCGATAGTGGAAGCTGTGTCAACGCCATTTCCACTAACGCAGCCAAAAGTCTAGGATTACCCATTGTACCACATCCCAATCCATATAAGGTGTCCTGGATCGATTCCACTTCTATACCAATCAAGTCAAGATGTCAGGTTCAAGTCCAGCTTCAATCCTATCAGGGAAAAATCTGGTGTGATGTGCTTCCTATGGGGGTAAGTAGCATCATCTTAGGCAGGCCATGGCTGTTTGATCATGATGTGACCATCTTTGGTCGATCAAACTCCTGTGCTTTCAATTTCAATGGCAAGAAAATTGTCATTCATCCAACCCAGCCTAAGGATAATGTCAAGAGAGGAGCTAGCAGCTTGAAAGATAAGAAGACTGGATTAAATTTAATAGGTGCAAAAGAATTAGAGCAAGATATCATGGAGGGAGCACCTATTTGGGTAGTAGCTGCTAAGGAAATTAAGGACCACAGGCCTGTAGAACACCCTCAAGAGGTGGTCCAATTATTGAAAGAATTTGAGGATATGTTTCCAGAAGATCTCCCCGATAACCTTCCACCTTTAAGAGACATACAACCGCAATAGATTTAATCCCTGGAGCGACTTTACCTAATTTGCCTCACTATAGGATGAACCCAACTGAACACCAGGAACTGCAAAGGCAAGTGGGTGAACTTCTTAGGAAGGGGTTTATTAAGGAAAGCTTAAGTCCATGTGCAGTCCCTGCTCTGCTGACCCCTAAGAAAGATGGCACCTGGAGGATGTGTATAGATAGCCGTGCCATTAATAAGATCACTGTAAAGTATAGATTCCCAATCCCAAGACTAGACGACATGTTAGATATGATAGCTGGATCGACAATTTTTTCCAAGATAGACCTAAAAAGTGGCTATCACCAGGTTAGGGTTAGGCCTGGAGACGAATGGAAGACCGCTTTTAAGACTAAAGATGGATTATATGAGTGGTTAGTCATGCCGTTCGGTCTGTCCAATGCACCCAGCACTTTTATGAGAATAATGAATCAGGTGTTAAAGGTTTTTATCGGAAGATTTGTAGTGGTCTATTTTGATGATATACTTATATATAGCAAAACAAAGGCAGACCACTTAACCCACCTGAAGCAAGTTTGTCAAGTCCTGAGAAAAGATAGTCTCTATGCCAATATCAAGAAGTGTGATTTCCTGACAAATAGAGTTATCTTTCTAGGATTCGTAGTCACATCTGAAGGGGTGTCCGCTGATCCTGAGAAAATTAAATCCATAGTAGAGTGGCCTACGCCTAAGACTATCCACGACGTCCGTAGTTTCCATGGGTTATCCACCTTCTATAGAAGGTTTATCAAAGGATTCAGTACGATAGTGGCATCAATCACTGATTGTATTAGGAAGGGAAATTTCGAGTGGACTAAAGCAGCAGGTAAGGCCTTCCTAACAATTAAGGAGAAAATGACACAAGCACCTGTCTTAAGGTTACCTGATTTTACCAAGGTGTTTGAGGTTGCTTGTGATGCTTCTGGGGTCGGAATTGGAGGTGTCTTGAGTCAAGAGAATCACCCAGTAGCATACTTCAGTGAAAAGTTAAATGAGGCGAGACTAAGGTATTCCACGTATGATAAGGAACTGTATGCTGTAGTTCAAGCTCTACGATATTGGAGGCATTATCTTCTACCCCACGAGTTTGTCCTGTTCTCTGATCACGAAGCTCTTAGGTTCCTTATTTCTCAAAAGAAATTAAACCCTAGGCACGGGAAATGGGTAGAATTCATACAAGCTTACACGTTCGTTTTGAAACATCGTGGCGGTACTGAAAATAGGGTTGCTGATGCGTTGAGCCGCCGTTCTATGTTGTTAACCTCTGTGAGCACTGAAGTAGTAGGGTTCGATAGATTGAAAGATGAATATCCCACATGTCCTGATTTTGGTCACATCTATCAATCCCTGCAACAAAGACCATCTAGTGAACCTAGTGATTATACACTGTTAGATGGATACCTTTTCAAAGGAAATCAGTTGTGTATTCCCAAGACCTCTGTTAGGGAATTTCTGATCTGGGAAGTCCATGCTGGAGGTTTAGCAGGACATTTTGGCAGGAACAAAACCATCCTAGCAATGGAAGAATAATTTTTTGGCCTGGTCTTAAAAAGAGCGTTGCCCAGATCGTAGCTCAGTGTCGGACCTGTGCTGTTGCAAAACAGCAAAGACAGAACACCGGTCTGTACACGCCCTTACCTGTCCCTGATGGTCCATGGCAAGATATCAGTATGGATTTTGTGGTAGGTCTACCTAAAACTTCTAGGAAACATGACTCTGTTTTCGTGGTTGTCGATCGTTTCTCCAAAATGGCGCACTTCATCCCGTGTTCTCAAACTTTAGACGCTTCGAAAGTGGCCAAGCTTTTCTTAGATCAGGTGGTTAAGCTTCATGGTTTACCCAAGACCATTGTGTCAGATAGAGATGTCAAGTTCACTAGCTACTTCTGGAAAACCCTCTGGCACATGTTAGGTACTAAGCTGAAATTCTCTACGGCCTATCATCCTCAAACCGATGGCCAAACTGAAGTAGTAAACCGAAGCTTAGGAAATCTCTTAAGATGTTTAGTCGGCGACAACCTAGGAAACTGGGACTTACTACTTCCTCGCGCTGAATTTGCCTACAACAGTTCGATCAATAGGTCTATTGGGAAAAGTCCATTCGAAGTGGTCCATGGATACAAACCTAGGAAACCTTTAAACCTAATTCCATTACCAGTACATACACGAATATCTGAGTCTGCTGAGTCATATGCACAGCATGTTAAGGATTTGCACAAGGAGATTAATCAGAAGATTCAAACAAGCAATGAACTCTATAGGCATATGGCTAACTCACATAAACGGTTAAAGGAATTTAATGAAGGAGACTCTGTAATGATTAGGCTTAAACCAGAAAGGTTTCCTCCGGGAACTATGAAGAAACTCCATGCCTGGGGAGCGGACCCTTCAAAATAATAAAGAAAATTGGACCTAATGCTTATGTAGTAGACTTACCACCTAGTTATGGCATTAGTTCTACATTTAATGTTTCGATCTGAAAGAATACAAGGAACCTGCATTAATACCTGATGAACCTTTTGGTCCTAACACTTCTCTTGAGAGTGAAATGCCAATTGAGTGTCCACCACCAATATTCCTGAGCGAAAGGAAAGAATTGAAAGGATCTTGGATGACCAGATCATCACTACTAGAAATAAGGGCTACCAACGCTATCTGGTTCGATGGCAAGGACGTCCTGAATCTGAAGATTCCTGGATCACCAAAGAGGACCTACAACAAATCGACTCGGATATATTAGAAACTTATCACTCGACAGGGTCGAGTTCCTCCCACCCGGGAGAATTGGTGCGGGCACCAGAATCAGAAAGAGACTCCAACCAATTCAAGCCCATTCCGAATCTTTATGGTTGGACTAGAGAGTCCGGTAACCTTTCTTTATTTTGAGTCCAAAAGAATCATGTAAGTCGAGTCCATGTTGGGTCCTGTAATCTTTCTTTTGAGTCCAAAATAATCATGTAAGTCGAGTCCATGTCGGGTCTAGTCTTAGTCCAATCCAAATGGGTCAACTAGCATCAAGCCTAAAGAAGACTCACAATGTATACCCCAAATCAAGACCAAAGCCAACTCAATTGGGGACCACATGCCACATCACTTGCACCACCTCAACTTGGGACCACATGCCATGTCAAGAGGGACCACATGCCACCTCACATGCCACCTCACCACAAGAGGCGCCATCCCAAGTTCAAATTCAAGGAAGTGGCCAAGGAGGATTTCAAGCAAGAAAATCAGCCCTCTCCCCTTATATTACTCCACTTGTTTGGGGATTTGAAATTTCAAAATTTGTGAGGCTTTATTTAAAGTCTTGGACGCCCCTTGTAAAGAGGAATTGATGAGTGAATACAAATTTCCAACAATTTTCTATGTGTTCCTATGTGCCTATGTGGATCTTTGTGCCTAAGTGAACCTCTTCCTCTCCTCCATCATTTCTTCTCCCTAATCCTTCTCTTTTACTCTTCATCTTCCAAGCAATCCTCTTCCTTCAAAGCGAATTAAGGACATCCTCACAAGAAGAAGATCAACACCAACACAAGCTTCCACCATGGCGCCAAGGATCATTTCCAACAAACTCTCCTTTTGAGTTCCATCAATCTTCTCACTTCTAATTAAGTATCTAATCATCTTGGTTTCTTTGTTGCAGGGTTCTCTAGGCTCCAGATCCAAGAGAAAGGATTACTTGCTACAAACCAGAAAGTTAGAAGGCCCATCTTATGTGGTATGATCTTTCATTTGAGAACCTTAAGAGTGAATCCCTTGTGCTTGAGATTTCAATGCTTGAACTCCTAGTATTTTAAGATCGGGATCATTAAATAGGGCTAGCTTGACTTGTGTGCGAATTCTAATCTTGTCCTATTTCTTTAAGATTTTGATAGTCCTCCTAGCTGGGTTTAAGTATAAGCATTTAGGGTTTCTTATTTAGATCTCCTTGATCTTATATGTTGAATCACTCATATGCAAGTAGGAATTGCTAGTTAAATTTTGGTTAATCTCTTTTAGAGTTACATGTTTGCATCCTCATCATGCATATCACACCAGTAGAGGACCTCACCTTCTTTTGGCTTGGAGAGTAATGGTGGGGCCTTCAGATACTTTTTCAGTTCTTCGAAGGGCAGCATGACAATTCGGACCATTCGAAGCCCTTTGATTGCTGGACTACCTTAAGAACGGAAGACATTTCTCGGCTGACCGAGAGATAAACCTGCTTAGGGAGCATCCTCCCTGTCAACTGCTGGACTTCCTTTTTGCAGGAGGATGTCTTATATCTTTCAAGGATCGAATCTTCTAAGGGTTTACCTCAATCCTCGTTTGGTGACAAGGAAGCCCAGGAATTTGCCCGAATGACCCCAAAGGCACACTTTATCGGGTTCAGCTTCATATGGTAGCGCTGGAGAGTGCTGAATGATTCTCTAAGTCACGGATGTGATCTCTCCGATGGAGGCTCTTAACGATCATGTCATCACCATAGGCATCCATATTTCTTTCCAATTGCTTTACGAACACCTTATTGATGAGGCTTTGAAATGTCGCTCCGGCGTTCTTGAGGCCGAACGGCATCATCTTGTAGTAGTAGAGACCCTTATCGGTGATGAATGCCATCTTCTCCTCATCTTGTGGATCCATTTTGATTTGATTGTAGCCAAAGAAGGCATCCATGAAGCTCAGCAACTGGTGGCCGGCTATCGCATCGACCAGTTTATCAATCTTTGGGAGAGGGAAGCTATCTTTTGGGCAAGCCTTGTTGAGTCTATGTAGTTAATGCAGATCCTCCACTTGCCACTAGCTTTCTTCACCATCACCACATTGGCAACCACTCAGGATAGTGGGCCTCTCTGATGAACCCCGCTTGAGGAGCTTGCCAACCTCTTCGTCTACAGCTTGCTGTCTTTGAGGGGCGAAGCTCCTCTTCTTCTGCCGCACTGGCTTGTACCCAAGGATTACTTCCAATCGATGAGTAATTACTTCGGCAGGAATTCCCGCATATTTGAAGCCGACCAAGTGAAGACATCGGCGTTGTCCCTGAGAAAATGGATCAACTCCATTCTAGTTTTTCATCAAGTGCACTCCCGATCTGTACAACTCTGGAGGATCTTCCTCTTTCAAATGTACCGGGATGGTCCTCTCCATGGGCTCACCAAGATTTGTAGTTTTATCCCTTGGATCCAGCTGATTCGGAGTAGTTGAATCCTTGAAATGCCTGTCTTCAATCATCAGACACTACCGTGCCATCCTCTAGTTTCCTCTAACTTCTCCAACACCATTCCTGGTGGGGAAGCATACCAAGAGGTAGTGAGAGGAGATCACGGTCTGGAACTTATTCAAGGCAGGCCACCCTAGAATAATATGTTGCTGAGGGGATCTGGACTATCGTGAAGTTGATCGACAGTGTCTTTTGTCGAGGTTCGGTGTCGAGGGTTACAGGCAGTACTATTTCTCCCTCAGCATAAACTTGGTTGCCCCCAAAACCAGAGAGCGGTATGGGGGACCTTTGCAGTTGATGTCTAGGCAAACACATTTTAAAGAATGCATCATACATCAAGACATCTGTCGAACTTCCATATCTACAAGGATCTACTGTACATCATAATTAGCCTCTATGGCCAAAATTATAAGAGGATTATCATGTGGGAGCCGAACTCCCGCGAGGTCATCATCAGAGAAGAGGATGGAGTTGTTGTCTTTGAGTCACTTCGGAGCATCGTCCTCATCCCTTCTCCAGTTGGTGGGTCGGTGTATCATCCCTACACCTTCGTTGATGGGCCTTTCATTTGGCAATTCGACCTCTTCAGGATGTGGCTGGGGAACAATTGCTTCCGACCGGGGGCCTTGGTGACCGATATACCACCCCAGGTATCCTTTCTTGATGTGATCCTCAATTGCATCCTTCAGCTAGATGCATTCTTCTATGTTGTGGCCGTGGTCCTGGTGGAATCGGCTGTATTTGTTCCTGTTCCTGACAGAAGAGGAGGCCTTCATAAGATGAGGCCATTGGAGATAGTTTTCTTTTTCTATCTCCATGAGGATCTTTTCTCAAGGGAGGTTGAGAGGGATGTAGGAGTCGAATCTTCCTCCCAACGCTCTGGGCTTGGGAGGACTTCTTCAGTGGTTTGCATATCTGCCGCCGTTGTTATTAGAAGTTTGGGGACCTTGTCCCCTATTATTCTTCTTCTTTGAAGGGGGTTTCCCTTCAATCAATCGTCGATTCGTCACCTGCTCTTCAGCATCAACGTATTTCTGAGCCCTTGACAAGAGCTCAGCATAGCTTTTATGGAACTTCTTATCCAGGAGAAAGTAAGCCTGGAGGTATGAAGTCCCTTCTTCAGTGCTGACATGGTCACGTGTTCGTTGAGATTTGGAATCTCAAGTGTGGCTGCATTAAACCTGGAGATATAATCTCGTGGGCTTTCTACTTCATTATGGTGAAGGAGGAACAGCATGTCTGTATTCCGAGGAGTCTTATGGCAGGTCCTGAAATGCAAGATAAACAATTTTTCTAACTCGAAAAAGGAATCGATGGTACCTGGGTGCAGGCTCGAGTACCACATCTGGGCGGACTTCTTCAAGGTAGCCGGGAATGCCAAGCAGTACATCGCATTCGAAGCTCCTTGAATCATCACATGGGCCTTGAAGCTGCCTAAATGATCGAGGGGGTCGGTGATGCCATCGCAAGGCTCCATTTGAGGAATCCTGAAGTGCCGAGGGGTGACCTCGGCCATGATATGGTCGGTGTAGGGTGGGCGTAGGTCACCCATAATCAGGTCATCGGGATCCTTAAGATCCCGTATCCTCTGCTCTCGTGCCTTCGCTATCTCTGATTCGATGGCTCTGAACCTCTTGTCATAATTGCGAGTCTACTTCGGTTCTCTCTCCATAAAGTGGAGTCTCTGGAGGAGGGTGAGGGAGTTTGCCTAGGCCTTTTCCCTTTGTGTGGGGAGTTGGCGAACCTGGGCAATATCGAAGTTCGACCTTCATGAGAGGGCCGAGAATGGGGGGAGGGATGCATGGATTCCTCCCGTGAGCTCTCCTTCTTCAGGATCAAGAGTTGTGTCTAGACAGCCGGTGGGTTTCCACTAGAAAGGTTCTGTCTTGGAATTCCTAACCCATGGCCGTACGGTTGGCGACCTGGTTCATAAGAGCTTCAAACTGCTGTGTTCCCATAACAACTGTGGGAGGTGGAGCATCGTTCTCCTCCAGGGGTGCACCCCCCTAGATGGAGCACGACTCTAGCTTGTAGAAGAATTGGAGCTTTTCCTCTTGCCATCAAAATTTTTTTTTCTTCCCCTTGTTTGGGAGGGAGCTTAAAAAATGTTAACGCAGCTCCCTACCTGGTGCACCAATCTGTTGGCGTGGAGTCCCTGGATCGGCCGGTCGGAGCCGCTGCATCGCAAGACCACTCCCTGGTTCACCTGCAAAATAGGTCCCTTACCGGAGTTGTTCCAGCGGAGGACACTCCGATGCCTAAGTTAGTAGCGAATCCTAGCCACAGAATGGGGAAGGTGTCGAGAGAGTGGAAGAGGAAAGGCTTTTGGGTATTGTAAGTGTATGTGAGCAATGATGTTCGCGGACCTCTCGAGCAATCCTTCTTACCCTAATTTAAAGAAGGCCTCCGGCCTGCGTCCCACACTTTTTTCCGGTGATCATGGGGAGCCAATCTCTCCCATGATTGGCGACCGTGGGTTATCATTGAGCGGTTCCGACCAGATCGGAGGCGTGGCTGCAGGAGTTGTGCACCATGATCATGGCATGATGAGTGCCCATTGTAACCGTTGGTTATAGTTCCCTTTCTGAAACAAATTATGGTCCAAGCTCCAGATTTCCCTTTGCATGGGCCGAAGACTTGGTATTTCCTCGAGGTTGGAGATCTTGTCTACGACGGGAACCGAAGCACGTGCCTTCGGAAGTCGATGAGTAGTTCGGTCTTCGGCCGGGGCTGAAGGCATTACCCGAAGGACTGGCCTCCGGATGTTATTGTCCGGTATGAAGCCTTGGGTTGCCTGTAGTTGGCCTATCCCTTGCTTGGTCCGAAGTCCGTAATCCAGAGAGAACGGGCTTCGACCAGTCGAACCGGAGTTTGGTTTATAGCTGAACCAGGATATCCCAACAAGTATGAAGGTGACGAGGATCATGTAGAGCCTGACCTTTTTGGAAGTAGTTAGATGCATCCTTATCCAGACTTTGACATAGGAAGATTGGCATAGGACTAACATCCTACAAACATTTGTCAAGTTAGGGGATAAGGTATGTAAGATAATCATCGATAGTGGGAGTTGTGTGAATGCCATATCCATTAGGCATCAAGACTCTAGGATTAGTCACAGCCCCCCATCTAAATCCCTATAAGGTTTCTTGGATAGACTCCACCTCAATTTCTATCAAGTTTAGGTGTCTAGTCCAAATCCAATTGCAGTCCTATCAAGAGAAAGTGTGGTGTGACATCCTACCTATGAGAGTGAGTAGTATCATCTTAGGTCGACTCTGGTTGTTTGACCATGATGCAACCCTTTATGGCTGATCTAATTCTTGTTCATTCACTTTGAAAAGAAATTTATGATCAACCCTACACCACCTAAGGACACTAATAAGAGAGGATCGAGCCACCTAAAGGAGAAAAAGACTGGAGTCAATCTAATAACTACAAAGAAAATTAAGAAAGAGCTCACTGAGGGTATACCATTTTGATCTTAGCCACTAAGAAAATCAAAGTCTTCCCAAAGAACGCCCTCAGGAATGGTGAAGTGTTAGAGGACTTTAAGGATGTGTTTCCAGATGACCTACCTAACCACCTTCCACCACTTAGGGACATCCAGCATGCCATTGATTTAGTCCCAGGAGCAACCTTAACCAATCAACCACATTATAGGATGAACCCTACCAAACATCTAGAATTACAAAGACAAGTAGGGGACCTCCTTAGAAAAGGATTTGTTAGGGAAAGTTTGAGTCCTTGTGCAGTCCCAGCTTTGTTGACACCTAATAAAGATGGCACATGGAGGATGTGTGTTGATAGTCATGCAATCAATAAAATCACTGTGAAATATAGATTTTCTATTCCCTGATTAGATGACTCGTTGGATATGATGGCTGGAGCTACTATCTTTTCTAAGATTGACCTTAAGAGTGGTTACCACCAAGTGGGGATTAGACCCGAGGATGAATGGAAGACTGAATTTAAGACTAATAATGCATTATTTGAATGGGTAGTGATGCCTTTTGGATTGTCCAATGCACCGAGTACATTTAAAAAGATGATGACCCAAGTCCTACGAGCTTTTATGGGAAAATTTGTGGTGGTTTACTTTGATGACATTTTGATTTGTAATAAGACTAAGGAAAGCCACTTGGACCACCTTAGGCAAGTGTGTTCAACCCTTAGGAAAGAGAATCTCTATGCCAACTTGAAGAAGTGTGAATTCATGGCCCTTAAAGTCACTTTCCTAGGTTTCATTATTACCTCTGATGGAGTATTAGTCGATCCTGAAAAGATCAAATCCATAGTTGAGTAGCCTATTCCCAAAACTGTTCATGATGTTCATAGCTTTCATGGCTTAGCCACCTTCTATAGGAGATTCATTCAAGGATTTAGCTCCATTGTCGTCCCAATAACTGATTGTATTAGAAAGGGTAGTTTTGATTGGACCAAAGCAGCCAATAGAGCCTTCCTAGAGATAAAAGATAAGATGACACAAGCACCAATTTTAAGTTGCCCAATTTTTCCAAGGTATTCGAGGTCACTTGTGATGCATCCGGAGTCAGAATAGGAGGAGTTTTAAACCAGGAGAGCCATCCCATAGCTTTCTTTAGTGAAAAGTTAAATGAGGCTAAGCTTAAATATTCCACCTACGATAAGGAGCTTTATGCGGTAGTGCAAGCTTTAAAGTATTGGAGACACTACCTTCTACCGCAAGAATTTATCCTATTCTCTGATCACGAGACTCATAGGTTTCTTTGTTCCCAAAAAAAGCTAAATTCCAAGCACACCAAATGGGTAGAATTCATCCAAGCCTACACTTTTGTCCTGAAACACCATGCTAGAACTGAGAATAAGGTAGCCGATGTGTTGAGTCATAGAGCCTTGCTTCTAAATTCAATTAGCACTGAAGTCATTGGATTTGAGAAACTTAAGGATGAATATGAAACCTGTCCGACTTTAGTGAGGTTTACGAGGCTTTGAGTCAAGGACCATCTAGTGACCATAGTGAGTATACCCTTCTAGATGGTTGTCTGTTTAAAGAAAATAAGCTCTGTGCTCCCAGAACTTCTTTGAGAGTTTTTCTAGTTTGGGAGACCCATCTGAAGGTCTAGCTGGCCACTTTGGACGAAATAAAACCATATTAATAGTTGACGAGAAATTTTACTGGCCAGGCCTTAAGAGACATGTAGCCAATATTGTTGCTCGATATAGGACGTGTGCTATTGCCAAACATCAAAAACAAAATATTAGGTTATAGACTCCTTTACCTGTGCATGAGTGTCCATGGCAGGGTCTTAACATGGACTTTGTTTTAGGATTGCCCAAGACCCTTAGGAAGCATGATTCAATCTTTGTAGTAGTCGACAGATTTTCAAAGATAGCCCATTTTATACCCTGTTCTCTGACTTTTGATGTCTCTAGGGTAGCCAAGGTTTTTCTCGATCAAGTAGTCAAATTATATGGGTTACCTAAGACCATTATTTCTGATAGAGATGTCCATTTCATGAGTTACTTTTGAAAAACTCTTTGGCACCTACTAGGAACAAGACTGAAATTCTCAACTGCTTACCACCCTCAGACTGATGGACAAACCGAGGTTGTAAATAGAAGTCTAGGAAACTTATTGAGGTGCCTTATTGGAAAGAGTCTAGGAAACTGGGATTTGCTATTACCTTGTGCTGAATTCGCTTACAATAGCTCAGTCAATAGGTCTACTAGTAAAAGTCCCTTTGAGATTGTCCATGGTTATAAACCTAGGAGACCTATCGACCTCATTCCATTACCCTCACATGCACGAATGTTTGAGTCCACTGAGTCATATGCATAGCATATTAAGGAATTGCATATGGAGATTAGTAAAAAAATTTAAATGAGCAATAAAGTCTATAAGCATATGGCCAATTCACGTAAACAAATGAAAGAATTCAATGTAGGGGACTCTATAATGGTTAAACTTAGACCTAAAAGGTTCTCACCGGGAACTATGAAGAAAATGCATGCCCGGGGAGCTGGACCTTTCAAAATATTAAAGAGAGTCGGACCTAATACATACATGTTAGAGTTACCACTGGAATATGGCATTAGTTCCATATTTAATATTTCTGATCTGAAAGAATACAAAGAGCCAGCATTAATTCCTAGTGAGCCTTTTGAACCTTACCCAGCCTTCGAGAGTAAAACCCTACCTGAGTGTCCACCAGCACTTCAGCCAGAATGGAGAGATAGGATTGAAAGTATCTTGGATGACCAGGTAATTACCACAAGAAATAAGGGCTATCAATGTTATCTAGTTCGATGGCAAGGAAGACCCGAATCCGTGCATTGATGGATCACCCGAGAGGATCTGCAATAAATCGATCCAGACCTGCTAGAAAGGTACCAAAGTCAAATCAATCCTTACTCAAAAGAGTCGAGTTCCTTCCATCCTGGGAGAACTGGTGCGAGCACCAAAGTTCGAAAGAGGCTTTAGTCTAATTCAGTATGGCTTTAATTCTTTCATTGAACATATGTCCTGTAAATAGGATCAGTTTACTTCTTTAATTGAATTTTAGTCATGTAATTAAAGTTGGGTTTATTTCAATTTGGTTTCTTTTGAGTCCATTTGGATTTTTTGAGTCCAATTAGGATCAAATTGGTCTTGTTTTTAGTAAGTTTAGTAGTTGGGTCCAAGAGAGATTTGGAATTGGTTAAAAGTAAGCAAGCTCACTTAATGATGGAATGCACTCAACCACTTAATCCAAGGAGGATGCCACTTCAGCAAGCCATGTGGGACACCATGTCAACCTCCCAACCATGTGGAGTACACCTCAGCAAGCCACCTCATCACATGCCACATCGCCAAGAGAGATTCAAACTATTCCCATAAAATCTCCATGTAATTTGAATTCCACCCTTATAGCTAGGAACCTCCCATGAAAAGCTCCTTGTAATTCAAAATTTCAAAAGTTCTTGGAGGCTTATAAAATCTACTCCAAGATCTCTTGTAAAGGATAATGAATTGAATGAAAAAAAAGTGAGTTTCTTTCTTCCATTTGGTGTTATCAAATGTCCTCCGAGAGGGAGTGGGTGAGAGGCCCTTAGCTACTTCAAAAAAAAAAGATCATCTTCCATGCCAGTAGCCATTAGCAAATCTTCTAGTCCATCCAAGCACTCCATTCCAACATCCAAGGTGCAGGAAAAGCCATTCCAAGAGGGCTGGCCAAGCTACTTCCACTCCATCAACTTCTTCTCAACTTCAACCATCATTTCATTAGTTTTCTACCTTTTAATATCCCCTTAACTCTACTATTGTTTGTGTAGGATCCTCGGGATTTCTAGGTTCCAAAGAAGAGGGTCTTCCAAGACAAGAAATAGAGACAAGAAGTCCTGACAACTGGAGGAATCTCCTTGTCATCCAAGGGCTTCATCCTTGAGTGTAACCTTTCCAATCTTTGAGATGTTAATGCCTGGTTACCCCTCTTTTAGTGTTTTTTTCAGATTTGAAATATTAGATTAATTAGGCCCTATCTTGTGTGGTTTCTTAACCATGAAGATCCTTTTCTCTTTAATATTGTGAAGGTTCTCATTCAGGTCTAGTTTACATGCAAATCTCTTCATGATAGTTTCTATTCTTTTACATGGAAAGTAGCCTAGCTTTACTTCATTGTTCATTTAATTGTTACTATCTCCTCTTAGATTGCATCATTCCATTTCATCCCATATCACGTTGTGGCTCCCGGCTTGAGTGCAGGGCTTCGAAAGTTTCTCGACTTTGGTGCAGGGCACTATGGCTCCCGACTTTGGTGTGGGGTGCTATGGCTCCCGACTTGAGTGTGGGGCTTCGAAAGTTTCTCGGCTTTGGTGCAGGGTGCTGTGGCTCCTACCTTGAGTGCGAGGCTTCGAAAGTTTCCCGGCTTTGGTGCGGGGTGCTGTGGCTCCCGGCTTTGGTGCGGGGCACTGTGGCTCCCGGCTTTAGTGCGGGGCTTCGAAAGTTTCCCAGCTTTGGTACAGGACGCTATGGCTCCTGGCTTGAAGTGGGATGGATGAGTTCCTGCACAAGTGAGAAACAAGGTTGTGCCAAAAAGGAACTTGAATTTATCATGGAAGAGCCTTACATTATTTGTGGTACATCCTTAAGTTGCTAGCATTCTAGGTTCGCATGAAGTAGATGCTGTCAAACTCGATGAGGTAGTAGGCCCCACCTAGCAAGGCTTCATCACCTAGTAAGGACCCTCCCAATTCGATGAGAGTTTCTCACACTCCCCTGATTGGGATGCTTCCGCTCGCCTGAGCATGAGGTCACCTGGGCTGAACACCTTAGGCCGCATGCGAGAGTTGTAATAGTGCACAACTCGCTATCGGTAGGCTGCCATTCGAAGTCGAGCTTTATCCCTTGTCTCATCTAGCAAGTCTAGGTTGAGGAGGAGGCATGCCGGGTTTTTGACTTCATTGTATTGCTCTATCTGGAGCCTGGGCAGGCTGAGTTCCACTAGGATTACCACTTCAGTCTTGAAGATGAGGTTGAAGGGTGTCTCGTCGGTGGCCGTACGGTGAGTGGTGTTTTAGGCCCATATCATGCTAGGTAGCTCATCTACCCATCGACCCTTGACTTCGTCTAGCCTCGTACGGAGCCCTTGCTGGATGGTGCGGTTAGTCACTTCAGCCTCCCCATTTGTTTGAGGATGATCCACTGAGGTGAAGCAGTGGCGGATGCCGAGATCAAAGCAAAATTCTTCGAAGGCCCGATTATCGAACTGCTTCCCGTTATCGGTGATAACTATGTTGGAGGCCGTATCTACAGATTATGGATTTCCAGAAGAAAGACTGGACCTTTCCCTCTGTTATCCATGCTAGAGGTTTGGCCTCGACCCACTTGGTGAAGTAGTCGATGGCCATAATCAGGAACCTCCATTGGTCGGATGCTATAGGGAAGGGGCCTAAGATGACCATTCCCTGCTGGGCAAATGATGGGGCTGATAGTTGGGAGATAGGGGCTGCCAGTTATCACTGGATGCATGCGTGGCGCTAGCACTTGTCACATTTCTTCATAAAGTCGACTGTGTCTTCCTGCATGGTTTCCCAAAAGTATCCCTGCCAGATTGCCTTATGGGCTAAGGCCTTACCTCCCACATGGTTGCTACAGATGCCTTCGTGTATCTCCTAGGCCATGTAAGCAACTTCTGAGGGCTTCAAGCACTTAAGCAAGGGGTAAGAGTAGGACCTCTGATAGAGCTGCCCATCCAAAATCACATAACATGTGGCCTTCTTCTTGAGAAGGTCGGCCTCCTTTCGGTCATCTGGTAGGGTGCCAGCGGTGATGTACTTAATGTAGGGATCAATCTAGCTGGCCTTATTGGAAATTTGCTGACCTTGGCCATAGTTTCATAGCTTGGGGCCTCGAGACATTTGATGAAAGTGCCCTAATGAGGTCTCCGACAGGGTGGCCAGCCTAAGAAGAATGTTAGCCTGGGCATTCTCTGCCCATGGGATATGGGAGATGTCGAAGTGCTGGAGGGTCAATGCATGAGAGCGCACCCAGTCCAGGTATTTTACCATCATGGGGTCCCATGCTTCGTACTCACCGGTGACTTGGCTTGCTACTAGCTGTGAGTCTATGAAGACCTTTAGCCTCTTGATCCCCAGTTCATGGGATACCTTCAGCCCCACAAGGAGCACTTCATATTATGCCTGGTTGTTGGTCACCTTAAAGAGGAAATGCAGTGCGCATTCTGCGATGACCCCATCAAGACTGTCAATGATGAGGCCAGCTCCACTTCCTCCTGCATTGGAACACTGTCCACGTGGAGTATCCATGTCTCCTCTACCGGGGTCGGGTCCTACCTGACCTCGGCCTGTTGGTCTGCCTCCTCAAAACTTTCCTCAGCCCAGGTGCATTCCACCACAAAATCGGCTGGACCTGGGCCTTCTATGCCTACCATAGGCGATAGGTGATGTCGAATTTGCTAAGCTTCAACACCCACTTGGCCAAGTGCCTAGAAGTATTGAGATGGCTTAGGATAGCCCTCAGGGGCTGATCAGTAAGGACGGCGATGGGGTGCACTTGAAAGTAAGGTCTGATGTGTTGCGCAGATGTTATTAGTGCAAGAATAGTTTTCTCGGGTCGGGTGTACCTAGTTTTGATGTCATGGAGTAGCTTGCTGGTGTAGTACACTAGCCATTGAGAGCCATCCTTATCAGCACAAACCAGCATGGAGCTGACTACCTCTGGTGAGACTGCTAGGTATAGGAGTAGCTCTTCTCTAGGCTCCGGCCTGGATAGTGGTTGTGGTAAGGCAAGGAGCTTCTTCAGTCCCTCAAATGCTTCTTGGCATTCTTCTATGTAAGTGAAGTCATTCATCTTCTGGAGGACCTTGAAGAATGGCGACAATGCTCGGCAGAGAGTGAGATGAAGCGACTCAAAGCAGTGATGCGCCCAGTCAGATGCTAGACTTCCCTCTTGGAGGCAGGATGCCTCATGTCTTTGATCGCTTGAATCTTCTCAGGGTTGGCCTCTATCCCCCTCTAGGTCACCTAAACCCGAAGAACTTTTTCGCTGCCACATCGAAGGTGTACTTGGTAGGGTTCAGCTTCATTTGATAGTGGCAGAGGTTCGTAGCCCCCTCTTCAAGGCTAGCATGGTGATAGACTCATCGAGGTTATAGATCTCTAGGGTGGCGGTCTTGAATTGGGACATGTAATCCAGAAGAAGTTTTTAGTCTTGCTGTCAGATCGAGAAGAGGCTATCGGCCTTGCATGATGCCTTCCTGCAAGCATCAAAGTGTACCGCAAACTTCATCTCCAGCTGAGGGAAGGAGTCTATACTCTTAGGTTCGAGTCTGAAAAACCAGACCTGAGCAACCTTGGTGCGGGCACCAGACTCAGAAGAAGACTTCAGAGCTCCATTTGGATCTCTGATTGACATTGCCCAAGAAATTAGGGTTTGTAATAAAGGTTGACCTGGTCAACCAGTTTATTTATTTTATTTATTGAGTCACCATTTAAATTTTGTTGAGTCATGTTGACTCAGTGCAAGTCCCAATGTGGTTTCAATTTGGTCCAAAATGGTGCCACATTTGTCTTCCAATCAAATCAAGGTTCAAGCAAGTGGAGGCCACACTCCAAGCCACACGCCCAGCCACACTCCGAGCACACGCCAGAGTCCAGGAGGCACCACAGAGGCATCCCAGTGTCATGGTCCCCACATCCAAAGAAGAAAAAATCAAATTGGAGGCTACTTTAAAGGAGGCGCCCATACCTGCCTATTTTACCTAAGCAAAGAAGGAAGAAGACTTCTCTTGGAGAAGAAATCAAAGAAGGACATCCAACCTACTCCTAATTGAAGTTCAAATCAAAATCAAAGAGCTTAACTTGGAGTGGAAGAAAAGAAGAAATACCATAAGAAGAAGAGGACTCCAAATCCAAATCCAACTCCAAAGGAGGCACCAAAAAAATTCAAAAAAATTCCTTTATGGCCGTCCCAATTTTTTTTGAACTCTTGGTCGGCCAAGAGAGAAGATTTTCTATCTAATCTAGTGGTTGGAGGAGTTTAGTCCCACATGGGAATTTGTACAAGCTTGGAGAAAATTTTAGGTCTATATAATAAACCTCTCTTTGTAACTTTAAAAATCAATGAAGAAAATTATTTTTTGCTATTCTCTTGTGTTAAGTGACCTAGGTTTCTCTTCTTCCGCACTATTCTAAGTGTTGAGCTCCGTGAGGGGATAATCCGGGTTCCATTGGAGCCTTGAGGAGGTGAGAGATCTCCATCTTTATCGAAAACCCTAGGTTAGCCACTTGAAATTCCAAAACCCTAGCCACCCTTCATTATTTTCAATCCATCAAACCCTAGATCCATCCATCTCCCACGGCCTCTCTCTCTCTACAAGTCCAGGCCGTCCACCTTCATCCAGATCCAGTCTGGCTACTTCAGATCCAGAGCAAGTTCCAAGGAAAATCACATCAACATCCAGGAGAATCCAGTTTTCAGCAATTTCAATCTTCAAGTTCATCAACCTGGTAAATCTTTCCCTTGACTCTCTGATTCCATCAATTGTTTTTCTTCTCTTCCAGATCTTGAGTTCAGGAGAAGCCAACTCGCCAAAGGACCAGTATTGGAGGATCCATTACGAAGAAATCTGAATCCGAGGATCCAACAATCTGCTCGGGAGAGTTCTTCCACCAAAATCTGTGAAGATCATTGTCTGGTTAGATAAACCATCTCTTCTCGTTATTTCTGTTCTTTTGAAAGTTTGGAGCGAAACCCTAGGTCTGGGAGTTTCTCAACCCCCAGCGATCCGTTGCTTCTGAACTACTCTGATAATTTAGTTTCCTTAAAATTGTGATTTCAATTATCATATTAGTATCTTTCAATGTTAGGTTAACTTTTCTTTGATTTGAAGCCAACTTCTACAAACATATAAAAACAACAAAAAAATTAGTTAATCTTAATTTACTTCCGCATCGCATTCCTTTATTTGTTCTGCATCATTTTTGGTATCAGAGCCCAGTCTAGGGTTTCTGATTTGCTTGCTTGCTTGTTTTGATTGTTCTCTTTTTATTTTGTCTGCTCGAAGTAGACTCCCCAGGACGTCCGGTCCTAGGAACTAAGCGAGGCGCAAGCCTCCTCCTCCCATTCCACGGGGTGTTCCTAGGGCGTGTAGGGGATCCATTGGGTTATAACTTCGTAGCAGGGATTATAAACGGGGAAGACAATCTAGTTGCAGCCCGTAGTTGCCCTGTTGTCTGAATTATTTCTCTCTGCATGAAACTCCGAATTGCATGATTTTTGATTCGTTAAAACCAGTATAATTGAACCTATTTTCAATAATTTTTCTATGATTTATTGGTTTCGGTAAAAATTCTGAGAATTAAAATACAGCAACTCTATTTTTTGTGTTCTGCAATTCAATTCTTTTTGGAGTGATCATCTCATAATTTACTTAAGGGCAATTGAGCATCTAAGATAAGGGGAGGAGTTGATTACCTCTCCTTAGCCCAAAACCACCATCCAATCATTCGAACCTAGACCTAATTTAAAATCAGTTAGACCTAATTTGCCCTAGTGGGCTAGGGACACCAATTGGTCGGGTCTAGGCTAGTGTTGAGTCAGTTTGCCGAGTTATTCTGTGTGTGCTTAGCACTCAGTGTCTAGAACGGTGGTTTAGGGACTACGTCCTGAAGGGCTTGTGTGCTGGTCCGCCTACCTGGCCAATCACTGATTGGTGTCTAGGATTGGCAATCAAGGACCTAACACTCCCCTTATACCTGCCTGGCTGAGTCCTGAGTTACTACAGGCTAGCTTGCCACTCTGATTGGGCATCTAGTTTGGACTCTAGGTCTAGTGATCCAGTAGTCGATTTAGTCTAGTCTCATTTTGTGTGCTTGCTTGAATCATCATGTCTACCAGAAATGGAGTGCCATATCAACCTGGTCAAACCCAACCTGATTTAGAGGCCATGATCAGAACTCTTACTGAAAGTATGGCTAAAATGAATCAGGATATGACAAACACTGTGGCCCAGTTTAGCGCACAAATTCATGAGGATCTTACCCAACTTAGGGACCGAGTCCAAGTACTTGAAGAACCTAGGCAACGGAATTGGACTCCTGACCCCGATTTTAATGTGCCTCAACCTCACCCACATTAGGAGCCTAGAAGGCCTTTATATAGAGATCCTGAACCTAATCATAGGAGGCCTGACCCAGAGCCTGAAGATAGAGATGATAGGTTCATCAGGAACATCAAATTAGATGCACCCACTTTTGATGGTAGTCTGAACCCTAAGGTGTATTCTGATTGGGAGGGTGAGATGGACCAATACTTTGAGTGGTATGCTATGTCTGAGGAGAGGAAATACAAGTTTGCCAAGATGAAATTAGTGCGTCAAGCTAGGTTATACTGGAGGAACATTGAGCTAACCACTAGGAGACGGAATGTTGAGCCCATAACCACTTGGCAGGGTATGAAAGAAAAACTGAGAGATAAATACCTACCCATTTCATACCAGCAAAACCTGTTAGACCAATGGCAAAACCTGAAACAAGGAAACCGATCTGTCTCAGACTACATAACTACTTTTGATGAATACCTAATGAGATGTGATGTGAGTGAAGCCCACGAAGTCACTTTGTCTAGATTTAGGGCTGGACTGAGGGAAGAAATCAAGAGAGAACTATTTCTGAGAGAGGTTACTGATCTAGACCAAGCCTACCAGATTGCACTAAACACTGAGAAATTTCAGAGAGGACCTATACCTTCTAGGGTTAGTGCCCCAATCCCAAGGAATGGACCTAGCCAAGTTATCCCTATTAAACCTTTTCAGGGTACTTCTACCCCTAGACCCATGGACAAAGGTAAGGCACCTGACACCCAGAGAACCCCTAGTTCAAATATCACCTATTTTAAGTGTCAGAAACCAGGTCACATTTCCAGTCAGTGTATTGCCATAGCCTGTTTCAAGTGTCATAAGGTAGGTCATGTTGCTAGCCAGTGCCCACGAAGATCCCTTTACATAGAAGAGGGAGAGAATGATAATTCCGAGCCCAGTGAGGAATTTGAAGAAGAAGTTTATGAGGCCGGAATGAATTTGGTTGAGGAGTATGAAGGAGAGGAGGAACCCAATGAATCTGACCAATTAGGAGTTGTAAGATGCATCCTATCCCAGAATCTAGTTCAAGAGGATTGGCGTAGGACTAACATCCTACAGACTTTTCTTAAATTAGGGGATAAGGTATGTAAGATCATCATAGATAGTGGGAGCTGTGTAAATGCCATCTCTACTAGCACTGTCAAGATGTTAGGCTTAATCCCAGTTCCCCATCCCAACCCCTATAAGGTTTCTTGGGTAGATTCTACCTCCATACCCATCCAGTCTAGATGTCAAGTCCAAATCCAAATGCAATCTTATCACGAAAAGATTTGGTGCGATGTTTTACCCATGGGGGTGAGCAGTATAATTCTCGGAAGACCTTGGTTGTATGATCATGATGCCACCCTCTTAGGAAAATCCAATACCTGTGTCTTTAGTTTCAATGGGAAGAAGATTACGATCCATTCAGTTCCCCCTAAGGACAAGGTAACTAAAGGAGCCGGTAAGGTTAAGGAGATGAAAACTGGAGTGAACCTAATCAGTGCTAAGGATCTAGAACAAGAAATTCATAGTGGTTCACCCATCTGGATGTTGACTGCTAAGGAACTTAGAACTTCGGAACCCTCAGAGCCTCCTCAAGAAGTTAAACCTGTGTTAAAAGAATTTGAGGATGTCTTTCCCAAGGATTTGCCAGACCACCTTCCACCTCTTAGGGATATCCAGCATGCCATAGATCTAATCCCAGGAGCGACTTTGCCCAACTTGCCCCATTACAGGATGAATCCATCTGAGCATGAAGAACTGCAAAAGCAGGTTGGAGAATTATTGAGGAAGGGGTTTATTAGAGAAAGTCTTAGCCCTTGTGCAGTCCCAGCCTTACTGACCCCAAAGAAAGATGGCACGTGGAGGATGTGTGTTGACAGTCATGCCATCAATAAAATTACAATCAAATATAGGTTTCCCATCCCTAGACTAGATGACATGCTTGATATGATGGCTGGTGCAATGGTTTTTTCTAAGATTGATCTCAAAAGTGGCTATCATCAGGTTAGGATTAGACCCGGGGATGAATGGAAAACTGCTTTCAAAACTAAGGATGGTCTTTATGAATGGGTTGTTATGCCTTTTGGGTTGTCCAATGCCCCTAGTACCTTCATGAGAATTATGACCCAGGTACTTAGAGCTTTCATAGGAAAATTTGTGGTGGTCTATTTTGATGACATCCTGATTTATAGTAAGACCCCAGCAGATCACCTAGGCCACCTTAGAGCAGTCTGCCAAGTTTTGAGGAATGAGAGACTCTACGGTAATCTTAAGAAGTGTGAATTCATGACTAGTAGAGTTATCTTTCTTGGTTTTGTAGTAACCCCTGACGGCGTGGCGGCCGATCCTGAGAAAATTAGGTCCATAGTAGACTGGCCAGAGCCAACCAATGTGCATGAAGTTAGAAGTTTCCACGTCTTGGCTACCTTCTATAGGCGATTCATCAAGGGGTTTAGTACTTTAGCTGCTCCTATCACTGATTGTATTAGGAAGGGAGAATTTCATTGGACTAAGTCAGCCTATAAAGCCTTCCTAGATCTTAAGGATAAAATGACCCAGGCACCCATTCTGAGATTACCCGATTTTTCTAAAGTATTTGAGGTTGCCTGTGATGCTTCAGGTGTAGGAATAGGTGGAGTCCTAAGCCAAGAGAATCATCCCATAGCATTCTTTAGTGAAAAACTTAATGATGCTAAGCTTAGGTATTCTACCTATGATAAGGAATTTTATGCGGTGGTGCAAGCTTTGCGTTACTGGAGACATTATTTGCTATCGCAGGAATTTGTACTATTTTCGGACCATGAGGCTCTTAGATTTCTGAACTCCCAAAAGAAGCTTAACCCTAGGCATGCTAAGTGGGTAGAATATATCCAGTCCTATACTTTTGTCCTGAAACATAAGGCTGGAGTTGAGAATAAGGTAGCTGATGCCCTTAGTCGCCGATCTCTGTTATTAACTTCTGTTAGAACTGAGGTCATAGGGTTTGAGCAAATCAAAGAGGAATATGAGTCTTGTCCAGATTTCACAACTGTGTATCAGGATCTAGTTCAAGGACCATCTAGTAATCACCAAGATTATACCCTTGTAGATGGTTTTTTGTTCTTCAAAAATAGGCTTTGCATCCCTAGAACTTCTCTTAGGGAATTTTTGATTTGGGAAATCCATGCTGGAGGTTTAGCCGTCCATTTTGGAAAAGACAAGACCATTCTAGCTATTGAAGACCACTTTTTCTGGCCTAACTTGAAAAGGGATGTAGCTAATATTGTAGCTAGATGTCAAACCTGCGCTGTTGCCAAACAGCAAAAACAAAACACTGGTCTTTATACCCCACTCCCTGTCCCAGATCGTCCTTGGCAAGATGTGAGTATGGATTTTGTGTTAGGTTTACCTAAGACCCAGAGGAGACATGATTCTATCTGTGTCGTAGTCGACCGATTCTCTAAAATGGCCCACTTCCTGCCTTGTTCCCAAACCTTTGATGCGTCTAAGGTAGCCACGCTTTTCTTCAATGAGATAGTTAGACTCCATGGCCTACCTAAGACAATCGTTTCAGATAGGGATGTCCGGTTCACCAGTTACTTTTGGAAGACCCTTTGGCATAAGTTAGGGACAAAACTTAAGTTTTCAACTGCCTATCATCCCCAAACTGATGGCCAAAGTGAAGTAGTGAACCGTAGCCTAGGAAATCTGTTGAGATGTCTTGTTGGTGAAAACATCAGAAATTGGGATTTATACCTACCAAGGGCAGAATTTGCGTACAATGACTCGGTCAATAGGTCTACGGGTAAGAGTCCATTTGAAATTGTACATGGGTACAAACCTCACACACCTCTTGACCTAGTCCCTTTACCTGTCCACACTCGAGTCTCCGAATCTGCTGAGAATTTTGCACAGCATGTAAAAGACTTGCATAAAGAAATTCATGCCAAAATAAATTTAAGTAATGAAACTTATAAGAAGTTGGCTGATACTCAAAGGCGAGTCAAATCTTTTGTTGAGGGAGACTATGTGATGATTAGGTTAAGGCCTGAACGATTTCCTCCTGGAACCGTTAGAAAGTTACATGCTAGGGGAGCTGGACCATTTAGAGTGGTAAAGAGAGTAGGATCCAATGCCTATGTGCTCGAGTTGCCTCCAGAACTAGGCATTAGCTCTACTTTCAACATTACAGACTTAGTAGAGTACAGGGAGCCAGCTGTGATTCCTAGTGAGCCTTTTGAGCCTAACCCTATCATTGAGAGTGATCCCGACCCTGTGTGTCCACCAACAAACTGGCCTGTGAGGAAAGAGCAGATTGAAAAGATCCTGGATGATCAGGTTATCTCTACTCGTAATCGAGGATACCAAAGGTACCTGGTCCGCTGGCAAGGAAGGCCAGATTCTGATGACTCTTGGATCTCCCGAGAAGAATTACAAGAATTGGACCCAGACCTCTTGGAGAGATACCAGAGCCAACTTGAGCCTTACTCGACAGGGTCGAGTTCCTCCCACCCTGGGAGAATTGGTGCGGGCACCAGACTCAGAAGAAGACTTCAGAGCTCCATTTGGATCTCTGATTGACATTGCCCAAGAAATTAGGGTTTGTAATAAAGGTTGACCTGGTCAACCAGTTTATTTATTTTATTTATTGAGTCACCATTTAAATTTTGTTGAGTCATGTTGACTCAGTGCAAGTCCCAATGTGGTTTCAATTTGGTCCAAAATGGTGCCACATTTGTCTTCCAATCAAATCAAGGTTCAAGCAAGTGGAGGCCACACTCCAAGCCACATGCCCAGCCACACTCCGAGCACACGCCAGAGTCCAGGAGGCACCACAGAGGCATCCCAGTGTCATGGTCCCCACATCCAAAGAAGAAAAAATCAAATTGGAGGCTACTTTAAAGGAGGCGCCCATACCTGCCTATTTTACCTAAGCAAAGAAGGAAGAAGACTTCTCTTGGAGAAGAAATCAAAGAAGGACATCCAACCTACTCCTAATTGAAGTTCAAATCAAAATCAAAGAGCTTAACTTGGAGTGGAAGAAAAGAAGAAATACCATAAGAAGAAGAGGACTCCAAATCCAAATCCAACTCCAAAGGAGGCACCAAAAAAATTCAAAAAAAATTCCTTTATGGCCGTCCCAATTTTTTTTGAACTCTTGGTCGGCCAAGAGAGAAGATTTTCTACCTAATCTAGTGGTTGGAGGAGTTTAGTCCCACATGGGAATTTGTACAAGCTTGGAGAAAATTTTAGGTCTATATAATAGACCTCTCTTTGTAACTTTAAAAATCAATGAAGAAAATTATTTTTTGCTATTCTCTTGTGTTAAGTGACCTAGGTTTCTCTTCTTCCGCACTATTCTAAGTGTTGAGCTCCGTGAGGGGGTAATCCGGGTTCCATTGGAGCCTTGAGGAGGTGAGAGATCTCCATCTTTATCCAAAACCCTAGGTTAGCCACTTGAAATTCCAAAACCCTAGCCACCCTTCATTATTTTCAATCCATCAAACCCTAGATCCATCCATCTCCCACGGCCTCTCTCTCTCTACAAGTCCAGGCCGTCCACCTTCATCCAGATCCAGTCTGGCTACTTCAGATCCAGAGCAAGTTCCAAGGAAAATCACATCAACATCCAGGAGAATCCAGTTTTCAGCAATTTCAATCTTCAAGTTCATCAACCTGGTAAATCTTTCCCTTGACTCTCTGATTCCATCAATTATTTTTCTTCTCTTCCAGATCTTGAGTTCAGGAGAAGCCAACCCGCCAAAGGACCAGTATTGGAGGATCCATTACGAAGAAATCTGAATCCGAGGATCCAACAATCTGCTCGGGAGAGTTCTTCCACCAAAATCTATGAAGATCATTGTCTGGTTAGATAAACCATCTCTTCTCGTTATTTCTGTTCTTTTGAAAGTTTGGAGCGAAACCCTAGGTTTGGGAGTTTCTCAACCCCCAGCGATCCGTTGCTTCTGAACTACTTTGATAATTTAGTTTCCTTAAAATTGTGCTTTCAATTATCATATTAGTATCTTTCAATGTTAGGTTAACTTTTCTTTGATTTGAAGCCAACTTCTACAAACATATAAAAACAACAAAAAAATTAGTTAATCTTAATTTACTTCCGCATCGCATTCCTTTATTTGTTCTGCATCAAACCTTTCGCAGAGTGGCTGGGAAGGCGATGCAAAGGAGGGCATCGGTGGCCCCCTGGACACTCATAAGGGCCTTGTAACTTTTTAGATGGTCCAAGGGGTCGGTTGTCCCATCGTAGGGTTCAACCTGTGGCATACAGAACCAGCTGGGGATCGGCTCCTCTTGGACTCTCTTCAAAAAGGATGGATGGGTATCGTAACCCGTGGGCTCAATAGGGGAGCCTTGAACTTTTGCAAACTGACAGGCCAGATCTGTTAGCTTGCACTCATGCTCCTTGAGGCACCTTTCTACTCTATGGTGGATGGCATCGTCAGTCGACCCCTCAACAGAGGATGCCTAGAGTGAGGGAGTGCCAGAGTGGAGGAACTCTTCGTGCTAGAGTTCCCAGCCATGTTGGTGCTGCTGGCATGAGGGTGCACAGTTATCCGAGGTCAGGAAGCGACTCCCCCGATCGGTCAGATCATGCTGTGATCAATTGCTATCCGCCTGGTGGGCCTCTCGAGGGGGGATGCCATATGCAGTGGCCACTCCTAGAAGGACTGTAGGCTGGTGCGGGGATCGGCTGCATGAGCAACCAAAGTCTTTGGCTGCTATTGTGTTTCCAGGGAGCGATGCTTCTGGTGGAGCTAATGCACCACCATAGCTAGGAGCTGGACCTGGTGGGCTAGTGCAATGTACTGGGGGTCTATCGAAGGTGGCTATGATAGAGCAGGATGCTCCCCATCTAGGCATTTGTTAATGTGGTGAGGGGGGTCCCCGATCAATTGGTGAGGGCTTCATGGGCTCGTGTAGTCACCATCGGACTGTGGGTGTCCGCGCAGTCTTTCTTGCTATTGGAGGGACGATGCTTTCTTTCGGCCCCCCTTCTTAGCATTCCAATCTATTGCCACCAAGATCATTGTGGCCCGTAGCTATGATGCATCAGGTTCCCACCTGATGCTTGGCTTCTCACATCTCGGTCAGCTCGCTCGCTCGACTGGGGGTTCCTATAAGACAGAGGAAACCTTGGGCCAGGGATTTTGGCGAAGGCACTCCAATGATCAAGTCAGTGAGATGATCGAGGGGAATAGAAATCTCTATAGCAAAGAGCTTGGGGGACTCTTCGTGTCAAGAGGGGGACAAAAGAGAAGATAATGCCAAATCGAAAGAGTCTCTATTATTTTTTCTTTCCTTTGCCTTTACTTAACTTTTCGTGCGGGTCTTATATAGGTGAGTGGCATTTTGTTGGCTTCCAGGTTCTCTCCTTCGAAAGAGGCTTTCCGTTGCCTGCTGTCGCCTCTTCGTCGGGCCGGTTCTGTACCTTAGCCCTGAGCCATATGGGATGTTGCCATTTTGGAGGAGGCATCTGGGTACCACAGTGCCTAGGGTCTAGGGCCTAGGGTCCAGGCATCCTATCATTGAAGTCACACTCTCCTAGTCATGCGGTCATCGACATGTCGACACACTGCAAGGCTGGGAGTCTGGTGTTACCCAGACCGTGCAGAATGTGCGCACGGCGCACCGCAGGGGGCCTGCACCCATGGCAGGGCATGCACCACCTCTCGGATGCTCTGCATGATCAGGTATTCCCTCATCTTCATTTTGAATTCTGGCCTCCCTCTCTTTTTATGCCTTTGGAAGGAACCCATCTCCTGCTGGTAGGAGGGTCCGCTTCGGAGGGGTGGACTCGATCTTGACCAGGAGCTGACCTTAGATAGGGGGCCCACCCAATGAGCCCTGCTTCGGCTAGGAACTGACCTCGATAGGGTGGTCCATTCTGGAAGCATGAGCTCGACCCCGACTGAGAGCTATCCTCAGACAGGGGGCCTGCCCAATGAGCCCTGCCTTGGTTGGGAGCTAACCTCGACAGGGTGGTCCATCTCAATTCTTCATCATGTAGCCTTGCCCAGGTGGCGGGTCTCTTGCCATCATGACCATCCATAGGCTCCACGTTAGTAGATGTTGCCATATCAGTCCGCAAGCTCCACATCAGTGGATGTTGCCATATCAAATAGTAAGAGAGTTTTCAGAGTGGTTTTAAGGTACTCTTCGAAAGGAAAAAGGTCTTAGAAGAGAAAAAAGGCTATTAAAGGAAGAAAGCCTGTCAAAAAATTCAAGCAAGAAAGAGGAGTGTTTCCTTGATCTAGTTCCTGTGTAGATCATCTCTAAAGGGCATACACTTGTGCCTAGTGTAATAAGGGATATTACCATTACAGGTATTCTTCTATTTTCTTTTATTTTATCTTGTTAATTGATATATCAAGGTAGTCTTAGATCTAGAGTTTCAGTTGACTAGAATTTTAAGGATTAAATTTTTTACATCCAATTTTCTGCTACATAACTATAACCCAATAGCGGTATCAGAGCCACCTTAATTCATTCAATTAATAGTCAATTAAATATTTGGATGATTATGTCTAGCATAATAGTTGTAGCATATGTTGATTGATGTATGCCATTGATTAGGGTTTCACTTAAACCCTAATCGACATAAGGACATGTTTAGATTATTTAGTTATCATTCTAAAATAAGGTTATTGATGGGGACATCAATAATAAGAATATATACTTTGATTAACTAACTTTATTTTTGCAGTTATAGTTAATAAAATCTTGAGTAATGAAACAAGTCCCAAATTTTCTTAAAGCATACTCATGAGCCAACACATGGAAGAATACAATTTTTTATGAGTCAGCTCAAGCTCAAAGCATGATGGAAAGCCACCTCTTCAAAGCCCAATTCAAGTCATTTAAGCCCAATTCAAGCCAAGACTTGAAGCCAAAATTTTCACATGGGGGGACACCTCATTAAGAAACCTTGGGGGAGAAGAAATTACACTACATCAAGACTTTTATGGGGAACATAAAGATACCTTCCAACAAGTGACATGTGGGACGCCACCTCTAATGACACCGAGGCCTTCACATCAGCATTTGACAACCACATGAAGACCTTCTAGAATGCCACATATCAAGTGGTTGTAACATTATACCAATAATTTATTTTTAGTTAAAACCACTTACCTAAAAATTGTTCGAGCCAACTAGGACATCCTTATCCCCTCCTCTCCACCCTTGGACAAAATTTGGAGCCTATAAATAGGGCCCCTAGGCTCTCATTGTATTCATTCTATGCTATAATTTGAATTAATGAAAGGATTGTTTCCTTATGTTCTAGTTTTCTTGAGTTCTTGTTTGGAGTGAAAGTTTTCTAGCTAGTTTGAGTGTGTAGATCCTTATCTAAGAAGAGAATGAGAGTTTTCTACGTTTGAGTTTGAGAGTGAAGAGTGCTTTTACAAGGAGTAAAGGATGGGATGCCCATTGATGGATCTATGATCAAGCTCCAAGTCCCAAGCCACCGGCCACTTTCTTCTTCTTCCTTTTTTCTTTGTTTCCATTCCAACTCCAATTCTTCTTCCATGTCTAATCCCAAATTTCTTTGCAGGTTCTCTCAGGTTCCTAGGTCAAGGATGAAGGTCTCCAAGCCATGGATTAAGGCCTAGGTGAGTCTCAAAGTAGAGAGTGCCAATCTTGACTTCTAGACCTCAATCCTTGAGTGATATGTGCTCCTTCCACCAAATAATAAGCCATCATTGTTGGTAGGAAAATTTTTTCCAAGCTTCATGAGATCTGATCATTTGAAGGTAATGAAGCTTAACTTGCCCTAGTAGTGATGGTTTCATTGCCATGAAGATCCTAATCCTTATTTTGAACTAGATCTACATTGCGGGACTTAAAAATTAGATCAACTAGTCTTCTTATAAAAATTCTTTTCTTGGATTAATTTAGCCCATTTATTTGATAATTAATTACTCAAGTTTGCTTTTTGGTTAGCTTGCTAAAACTCTCCATTCATCATTTTATTTTCATCTCCCATCAGTTATCCTAATATAGTAGTGGATGTCTCTATGTTGTAAGGTTGTCCTAGAATGATGACACACTTGGCACTTATGATGTTGTTGTATGCTTGTTAGATAGTTTATAAAATTAAGATGTGCATGAGACCATGAAAGCCCTCTTTAAAAAATGATATTTAGTCATAGTGTTATAAAGTCATAACACAAATCCATTTAGAATTTGATTGATCAATTGGTGTCTAGAAAAGTGGTTCTGGGAAGGTAAAGAGAATGTGATTTTTAATTGAGTCCGTTGCTTACCTGATCAAAATTTTTGTTGTCTAAGGTAAGCACGAGGGGCCTCCCTCCTCTCTCCCTTGTACCTGGTCAATTCAATTGATTTAGACCTTGATTTGGGAATGCTAACTGATTAAAATATTACTAATTACCTTCCTTCATGCTAAGCCAAATTTATGTCAAAACTATAGTAGGTTTGTTGTATAACACAAGGCCTACTATAGGATTTGATGTAAAATTTATCTTGGTTCATCAAATACTTTATAGCATGATTATTGATATTATTTTGTTATATAAATACAAGGGTAACATTATTTAATCATGACTATATGGAAATGAAGGGTCGACTAAGCTAAGACATTATAGTTTGTTGTGTAAATATAAGGCTATAAGTGTCTTAGAGGCAGCTATCATGTTGAGAGTTGCATGGGTTGCTATTGGAAAAGGAAATTTCCTACCCTTGAACTCATAACTATTTATTGTTTAAACACGAGACATTTATGAGGAATTGTGATCTCAACCCCACCAAAGAAATCTTGTTTGGGTTTTTCACTTACCATAGGTGAGGGCTATGGTATTCATATAAAAATTATGGGAGATGCAATTAGATTGATAAGTCCTTACTAATTATATCTATCATCTTGAGTAGTCTGCTTATACATTATTCTTTATTTATGTAGATTAATATTATGTCTTCTACTTTTTCACTGCAAGATATTTTAGATGCCAATAAGTTGACCAGTCCTAATTATGTGGATTGGTTAAGGAACCTGAGAATTATCATAACTCAAGAGAAGGTATCCTACATCCTCGATTCTCCAAATCTAGATTCAATCGAAGATGATGCTTCAAAGGAGGAAAGGGCCACATATAAAATGTGGCATAATGATAGTTTAACTATCAAGTGCATTATGTTGGCTTCTATGAGTAATGAATTATAGAGGCAATATGAAGATATAGAACCTTGGTCTATACTACTCAATCTTAGAGAGCATTATGGAGAGCAAAGTAGGGCTACCCAATATGAAATATCGAAGTAGCTATTCCAAGCACATATGAGTGAGGGCTCATCTGTTCAAGTCTATGTACTAAAGATGATTGACTTAATCACTCAATTAGGTCAATTAGAATTTGTTATGGATGGAGAGCTTAATCAGGACTAGATCCTACAATCACTCACTAAATCCTTCTCTTAGTTTGTCATGAACTATCATATAAACAAACTGAACCTTTCATTATCAGAACTGCTTAACATGCTTAAGATAGCTGAGAGCCATTTTAAAGAGGACAAGGCTCATCTTCTTCTAATTGATGGGAAGAAGAAAATAATAATGAAAAAGGGTTCAAAGAGAAAGTTGAATCCTAAGAAAAGCATCGAGAAGAGGAAGAAGGCAAAGAAGCCCTTTGCTGATGGAACCTATTTTTACTATGGTAAGCTAGGACACTGGAAAAAGAACTGCAAGTCATATCTTGCTAGTTTGAAGAATGATGCTAATGGAGCATCAAAAGGTTTGTATATGATATAAACTAACTTGCCATTAAGAACTTAAGCTTCTAATTCATAGGTATTGGATACTGCATATGGGTCTCATATATGCAAGTCTTTGCAGGAACTTCATAAAATTAGGAGCTTGAAGAAGGGTGACTTCAAACTTTATGGTGCGAGTAGTGAAGACATTCAAGCAGAAGCTATGGGTAACTATCTATTGTTATTATTTTTGGGCAAAATTTTAGAACTGAAAAATTATTACTATGTTCCAAATATTATTAGAAATATTATTTCTATACCCTAGTTGTTACAACAAGATTTTAAAATTAATATAAAGAGTAGTGGATGCTCTATTTCTCATTCTAATAAGTATTTGGAACTGGTTTATTTGTTAATTGACTTTTAGTTCTTTCACTCAATGATGAAGTTTTACTTGTTGAAAACAAGCAAAGAAAGAAGATATTAATGTCACTTTTTTCTGTCATTGCTGATTAGGTCATATTAGTGAGTCTAGGATAAACAAGTTATATAAAGATAATTTTTTTGATCCTTATAATCATCAATCATTAGGAATTTATGAATCCTATCTCATGAGTAAAATGACCAAATCTTCATTTACTAGTCCTGGAGATAGGGCAACTAAGTTATTAGGGTTAATACATACAATTGTATATGGATCTATGTCAACTCAAGCTAGTGGAGGATACTCTTATTTTATCACCTTTATTGATGATTTATCTAGGTTTGGATATGTGTATTTTATGAAACATTAATCCAAAGCTTTTGATAAACTTAAAGAGTATCAAAGTATGGTTAAGAAATAAACTAGAAAGAGTATTAAAATCTTTCAGTCAGATCGAGGAGAGAGAATATTTATCCAGTGAGTTTCTTGATCATCTTATTGATAAAGGCATTCTCTTAGAATGAAATCTCCATATACACCATAATTAAATGGTGTAGCAGAAATGAGGAATCATACCTTGTTAGACATGGTAAGGTCCATGATGAGCTTCACTGATCTTCCTGTATCCTTCTAGGGTTATGCCCTAGAGATTGCTATTTATATACTTAATAAAGTACCATCAAAATCAGTAGCTAGCACTTTATATAAATTATAGAAAGGCAAAAGACCAAGTCTTAAATATCTTAAGATTTGGGGTAGCCCAGCTTATATTAGAAATGTATTTGGACATAAGCTGAGTGCTAGGGCTAATAAATGTAGGTTCATAGGTTATCCTTAAGAAGGTATTAGATACCTCTTTTATCATCTTACTAAACATAAGGTTTTTGTCAGTAGGCATGCCACTTTCTTGGAAAAGGAATTTATCCAAGAAGGAGACAGTGGGATGATACTTGAACTTAATAAAGTATAAGACCATCAACCTACTCTTATAGACAATCAATCTCAAATTCCTTAACCATAAGTGCCTACTAATAAGGTACCACCACAACACACACCTCCTCTCTATAGGTCAAAGAGAGTGCGGGATGCACCACTCAAATATGGCTTTGTCATTAATAATGATAATGAAGCCAGCATTATTCAAGAAGATGATCCTTTGACCTATATGAAAGCTATTTAGAGTAAAAGCTCTGACAAATGGCTTGATGCCATAAAATCTGAAATGGACTCCATGAAAACCAACTAGGCTTGGACCTTGGTTAATCCACCAAAGGGAGAAAATCTAATATGGTGTAAATGGGTCTTCAAAAGGAAGATTGGAGTAGATGGCCAAGTAGAAACCTACAAGGCTAGGCTAGTGGCTAAAGGTTTTAAACAAAGATATGAAATTAACTATGATAAAACATTTTTGCCAGTAACTATGCTAAAGTCTATTAGAGTTTTGCTTGCTATAGCTGCATACTATAATTATGAAACATGGTAAATGGATGTAAAGACTACCTTCCTCAATTGATATCTTGAGAAAAAAGTCTGTATGTCACAGCTAGAAGGGTTTATCTCAAGTGGGAGACCAAACCAAATATGCAAGTTTAAGAAATCCATTTATGGATTAAAGCAAGCATCGAGGAGTTGGAACATCCGATTTGATGAAACAATTAAGGAATTTAGTTTCATCAAAATTATGGATGAACCATGTGTGTATAAGAAGATAAATGGGAGTGCCATTGTCTTCTTAATATTGTATATTGATGACATACTTATCATTGGAAATGATATTCCAATGTTACAATTGGTCAAAGCTTGGCTATCTAAATAGTTTTCCATGAAGGATTTGGGAGAAGCATCCTATATTCTAGGTATAAAGATCTATAGAGATAGATCTAAGAGGATGCTTAACTTATCTCAATCCAAGTATATCGACTTAGTATTGAAAAGATTCAATATGAAGGGAAGTAAAGGGGTTACTTGCCCATGAGTCAAAGCATACATCTTTCTAAGAAGATGTCTTCTAAGCTACCCGAAGAGAGACAGAGGGTGAGTAAGATTCCTTATGCTTTAGCTATAGGATCAATAATGTATGCCATGTTATGTACCAAGCCTGATGTTGCTTATGCCTTAGGCATAGCAAGTAGATTCTATGCTGATCCAATGGAGGATCATTGGAAAGCTATGAAAAACATTTTAAGTACCTTAGAAGGACTAAAGATGTTTTCCTAATATATAGAGGATCAGTTTAAAATTAGAAGGCTATATTGACTTTAGTTTTTAATCAGATCTAGATGATAGTAAATCCATATCAGGGTATATCTTTACTTTGTATGGAGATGCAGTGAGTTGGAAAAGACCAAGCAGCAAACTATATCTAACTTAGTTATTGAGACAGAATATATAGCTGCTAGTGAAGCTACTAAGAAAGCTGTTTATATGAAAAAAAATATCTCGAAGTTAGGTGTAGTTCCTGTGATACATCAATCGGTGCCCCTTTATTATGATAAAACTAGAACTGTTACATAAGCTAAGGAACCAAGGTCTCACAAAAAATCCAAGCACATCTTAAGGCACTTCCATTTCATTCATGAAATTATTGAAAGACAAGACATGATTTTAGAATGAGTAGATACAAAGTACAACATAGCAGACCCATTTACTAAGGCCCTTCCTCAACAATAATTTGATCACCTTTTAGATTATATAGGAATTAAATACAAAGGTGATTGGCTTTAGTACAAGTAAAAGTTTGAAAGAATAATGCCCTAAAGGTCAATCATATTTCTTATAAAATAGGGGCTTATCTATAAAATTCTCCTAAATCAAGTATGATATTAATAAAAAGTATTTTGTTTTATCATATGCTATGCTTGTACTTTGTTGTTTCAAGATTTTCATAAACACCATAAATTAGGACAATGATTTTAGAGTTATGATGGAGTTCATAATAGTGAGACCTAAGATCTTATAAATCCTAATCTAAAATATTCTTAGTCATAGGATCATCGAGTCAAGGATTGATATTTCTAGAGAGACTAGCACATCCTATATATGCTCGATGAAGAGAGTGGTTGGTCTCATGACCACTTATATAGGGACATTAATGCAAGGATATGGATACTCATCAAAATATGAGTTCACTAAATTGATCTGTTATGAGAATATCTTATGGAAGTCTTACTTGTCAAAAGATTATTCTCTTAGTGAAAGTTGTGCAAGTGATCCTTAGACCTGAGATCATCATGGTATCTTATACATATGAATCCATGTTTTGGATCATACTCATTCATGACTTAGTCATGTATGGGATGTTCATGGATATGGTGAATTGTGTATAAGGTTATGAATAGGTCAACAAGGAATTGATCACTCCTAGTAAGAGGAGTATTTATCCTATACAATCTCATCAAATGATAACTCGGGAAGTCTTTAATCAAAGCAAGATAAAATTGGAAAAGGATTTCTAATCTTTCATCGATCGAGTCTTTATCAGTGATTTGAGGTTTGAATGAATAAAGTATGAGTGTTTGATAATTTTTCATACCCATCACTTATTCGGGATAAAGGAAGATCGAATGATTGAATTGCATGGTAACTTACCACTAAAGGGAATTTTGATAATTTTATCAAATTTCTCATCTTCTGGGTAGGCATGACATGTTGCTAGAGGTCAATCATGTCTTGTAGATTATTATTAATTAAATTGATTGAATTCATGAGTTAATTTGAAAAATGGCTCAAATTGGCAATTAGGGTTAGCTTGATTTGACCTAATTCAATTAGTTGATTTCTAATCAAACTAAATTGACATGAACCTAGATCTACTACTTGCTAGATCAGGAGCCTAAAATGATGGGGACATCAATAATAAGAATATATACTTTGATTAACTCACATTGTTTTGCAACTATAATCAATAAAGCTTTGAGCCTTGAAACAAGTTCCAAAATTTTCTTGAAGCAAGTTCATGAGCTGACACATGGAAGAGGCCAAGTTTATTCATCAGTTGGTTACATGAGTCGACTCATGAGAAAAGCCAAGAGTTGACTCAAGTTCAAGCATGATGTAGGGCCACCTCTTCAAAGCCCAATTCAAGCCATTCAATCCCAATCCATGCCAAGACTTGAAGCCAATTTTTTTCACATGGGGAACACCACATCAAGCAACCATGGGGGAGAAGGAATTACATTACATCAAGAGTTTTATGGAGAACATAAAGATTCCTTCCACTACCCAACAATATTTGACATGTGGGATGCCATAACTTATGACACCTAAGCCTCCATATCAGTACTTGGAAGCCACATTAGGACCTTCTAGATGCCACATGTCAAATTGATTGTAACTTTCTACCTATAATTTGTTTCTAGTTAGAACCACTTACCTAAGAGTTGTTGGAGCCAACTAAGCCATCCTTATCCCATCCCCTCCACCCTTGGCCGAATTCCCCTAGCATAGGAGCTTATAAATATGGCCCCAAAGCTCTCATTTATTTTCATGCTATGCTATGATGATTAATTAAAGGATTATTTCTCTTGTGTTCTAGTTCTCTTTTGTTCTTGTTATGAGTAAGAGAGTTCTTGCTAGTTTGAGTGTGTGGATCCTTATCCAAAAAAAGAGTGAGAGTTTTTGAGTTTGTGTTTTAGAGAGAAGAGTGCCATTGCAAGGAGTGAAGAGTGGAACATCCCATAGTTTCGTCCAAGCTCAAGTTCCAAGCACCAAGGCCGCTAGCCACTTTCTTCTTCTTCCCTTTTTCTTGTTTCCATTCTAACCTCAATTCTTCTTCCATGCCTAATCCCAAGTTTATTTGCAGGTTCTCTTAGGTTCCTAAGTCAATGATGAAGGTCTCCACGCCATGGATCAAGGCCAAGGTAAGTCTCAAAATAGGGAGTGCTAATCTTGACTTCTAGACCTCAATCCTTGAGTGTTGAGAGCTTCTTCTTTCATCAAATAATTAGTCATCATTGTTGGTAGAAAACCTTCTTCTTGGCTCTTTAGATCTGACCATTTGAAGGAGATTTGACTTAGTAGGAATGGTTTCCTAGCTATGAGATCCATCTCCTATCATTTTTGAAGTGATTAGCATGCGGGTGTTTAATTTCTCATGAACTAGTCTCCTACTTGAATGAAATTGTCCTCCCTTCTGATTAATTTTTGCTTTAAATTTTATTGCTCTTAATGGATTGTTAATCTCTGGAAGAACATCATCATCCTTGCATTTCATCCATCCCCACATCCCGCATCACAAAGGGTCACACACATTAAGAAATTAATCAAGGAAGTCATTTATATTTTTATTAGGATCATAGGATCCTAATTGGCTAGCTAATTAACTTACTAGCATAGGTTAGCTAGCCTAATGCTAACCTAATTAGATTGGATTTAAATGCTTGCTATTTGGGCTAACTAATCTGAGTGGGCTTAAATTGGGTTGATCCTTAAGTGGGGCAGCAAAATTGGGATTTATCCTAATTTTATAGCGTTTATCCATTGATTTAAACAAGAGTCCCAAGGGCTTGGGGCTCTTGGAACCCATATTGGCCTACACATTTTTTAAGGGATGCAGAAGGACCAAGAGTCTTTCTACAATTAAATCACCTTTTTGGTGATAAGCCTTAGCCCCTATCCTCTCTAATAGGTGCCTATTTGGACTGGATTTGACTAGTCAAAATATGTAATAATGGGCATGATTTCATGAAGGGATGCGATGCTTGGATAATATGGTGCATGGGATGGGTTAGAGTCCTCCTACTTATCAATCATCTTTTTCTAGATATGCCTTTCTAATTTATACACCTATTAGGGTGTTGGACTAAGTCTTTAATTCTAAAATTAAAGACTAATTATTAATTTTTTCTGGAGAGTTGCGATAAGCAACTCTTGGCACAAAAATATTAGTGAAACAACATTTCACTTTGCACCTTTTTGCTAAAAGACTCCTTTTACTTGAAGGGTCTTATTTGATATATTAAATATCATATTAGGATCTTATCTAATTTATTAAATAAATAACTAATTAATGAAATAAAAAACTAATTAAATAAAAAACATCATTATTAATTAAATTAATAAATAAATACAAATTAAATAAATAAATAACTAATTAATTAATTAAATCAATAAATAAATATCTACTTAATAAAATTTAATAAATAATTAATTAAATAATTAACTAACTAATTAATTAATAAAATTTTATTAACATAAAAAATTAATTTTTAATGATAGCTCTAGTGCCATCACCATTTTTAATACTCACAATACAAATACAAAACAGATGTGGAATGTACCAAGCTTTAAAAAAGGAGTGATTACTATTTCACTAATCTGGAATAGCAACCTAGCGTCAGTGCTCACCATAGGGCACTTAGGTTGAGATTTCTATTACCAGGAGTATTTAGGATAAAAATCTAATAAAATCCTATAAATAATAATTCAAAATAGTATTAAAAAAGTTAAAATAGTGGTGAAAAATAGAAATAGATTCAAACATCATATCCAATTCACTTGGAAAAAAGGAAAAAAGCAAGTACTGATCACTAAAAGCTACAGTCAAATAGAAAAAAGAATACAGCAAGTTACAGAAGAGTATAGCATCAAAATTAGAGTTCTAGCAAGGTAGCTAGATGAGATATAACAAGAAAAAAAGCTGAGATATGAAATACTATATAACATCCCTATAGTTATAAGAAATGGAAAAACATAAATTAATGAGCAGCCTAGCATTTTTAATCAATATCAGCTGAAGATAGAGGTGCTCACTAGCAGGGAGGAAACCTAGGGGAGAATCTTAGTGGTAAAGAGGGGCAAAAGAAGATGACAGTAGGGAGGGGTGAGGGAAGACATTGATAGGGAGGCACTGGAAGGGGGAAGCTCAGTAGCAGGGAGGGACAAGAGAAGACGGTGGCACAAAGAGATGCTGTGGGGGGAAGCTCAGTGGTAGGGAGGGGCGAGGGAAGTTGGTAGCAGGGAATGATGGCAAGGGAAAGACGGTGGCAAGAAGAGGTAAGGAGGGTAGAACCTTGGCAGTAGGGAAGGGCAAAAGAAGATGGTGGTAGGGAGTGGTGGCAAGGAGAAGACGGTGGCAGGGAGAGTGATGATACCTTCAGTTGGGATCGATTTTCCAGAAAATCTGGTTATCGTTGTATCTACCTTTCTTAATCATTGAATGGGATGTTCATCCTCAAGAAGGTATCATAAAATAAAATGTCTACCAAGCTTCTACTATCCATAAGCATATGCTGGACATATAGTCATTAATATTAAGACTTACTATAATAGGATCATTGTAGGGATATTGAATCCCTCTTGAATCGATCGAAGTGAAAGTTATATCTTTGGTATGACTCCCTCTTGGGTTGCTAGTTCTAATGTCTTTATATAGTCCTCCAGTAATCATATTGACATCATTCATGACAGGTCAGTCCATGGGCTCTTCCACCCAGGGGGTGGTTTGGGTAGGCACGGGATCGAGGCATTGTGCATTTCCCACGATCTTGGAGGAACTTATTTAGCCTGCCACAAAGGATGAGCTTCTCAATTTCATCCTGGAGTTGTAGGCATTCCTCCATACAATGGCCATGATCTCGGTGATAGAGATAATATTTATTCTAATTCATTCATTAGGTTTTGATTGCATCTTCCTGGCTTCAGGTAATTGTTTCCAAATTTGCATAAAAAACTAAGCACAAGGGGCATTCAAAGCCATATATCGATCAAACCTTCATGGTTGTAGGGCATTTGGCCTGTCTAGAATGCAGACAAGCCAAATCTTGAGGGATGCTCATCTATGTCGAGGAGGCCACTTGCTTTTTGGCCATTTCCCTTGGTCTTCATTTGTTAAAGGGAATTCAAGGGCCAAGGGTTGTTCTTTAGGTATTGGAGTTGGTGGTGAAGCTAGATGGGTATAGAAGTTGATAAAGGTGTAGCTGTGGAATATGAGCTCCACATGCCTCCTCTACTTGGGCATACTTCTCGACCCTAGCAAGAATCTTGAAAAAGTTCATCAAAGATTACATCTCTAAAGAGAAGAAAGGGACTCTAGCAGAGGTCGCACTTCATGGTGATCATGATGACTGCATGATCAAGATTATAGACCTTAAAGGCCACTTCATTGAATCGACCCATATAGGACCTGAGGGGTTCTCCTTATATTTACTTAACATGGATCAAGGAGTCAGAACTCTACCATAGTTTTTGGTTACTAGTGAAATATGAAATGAAGGACTGGCTTAACTAGTCGAAAGAATAAACAGAGCCTAGTTTTAGGCTAGAATACTAATATCGCACCGATTTCTTGATGGTTGAAGGAAAGGTGCGACATAATATTGCATCAGTAGCTCCGTGCAAGAGCATTATATTTTGAAAATCCTATACGTGGTCTACCAGATCAGCTGAGCCATTATACATCACTAGCTGCTGCATTTTAAAGTACTTTGGTAGCAGCTCTTGTAGAAATGGTCTTCAAAAGGTGGCTTGGTAGTAAAACCAAGGTCATCTTTGGATGGTGCTAAGCCTCATAGGACTTCAAGGCATTGATTTATCTCCATGAAACTTACAATCCACCTCAGCATACCAAGCTAGGTGTGCTATAGGAAATTGTGTTAAATAAGTTAGGGTGGACCCCTCATCTGATTGGGGTGAAGGTAAATGCCTTCTTGTTTGTCTAGGACCTTCCTAGGCTATGGGAGGAATTGGTTCCCCTTGTCCATTGTTTGGAGAGAATGAGAGCCATCATGGCTCCAGGCACGCCACTCCTAAAGGTGCTGGGATTTACAGCGGTGGGGCTAGTCCTACTCCTAGTGAAGGTATAGTCACTAGTATCCAAGTACTGTGGTACGTTGCATTGCACAGATGACAGTAGCTAACCCATATACCTACTAGGTAAGCCTCTCCAGGGCATCAAGTTGACTTCCCTATGAAAGGGGATCAACTTGAGCACTTGAAACTGAGTTTTTAACTTAGCTATCCTGTTGAGAAGTGGTGGTGTCTGAGCGCCTAATAGACACACCTTTTAGAGGCATGCGATATGTAGTAGGAGTTACTTTTTGAATAGTAGGTGAAAGATGGCCCTTCCTCTTTCTAATGACATTGGAATATGCTCGATCACAATGGTGAGCTAGAGAAGAAGCAGGGGTGGCTATTCCTGCAAAGGAAGCCCTAGTCAGAAGAATTTTTAACGAAGGCCATCTAACGATCAAGTCAGTATTCCAGACCAATCAGGGAGACTAAGTGTATGTGCATGAGGGTAAGGAAGGAGTAGAGGTGGGAGCATATAGGTAGTTACCTCTTGGGGGTTCTTAAGAGCCCCACTCTTTTATAGTTGATCTTAGAGGCAATTTAGAGATATCCAGCATGGTGGCTAGCAAACAGGGAATGATGGACTCCTAGAGTTCACACTCAGATTTTGGATGAAGATCATCCTTGTCTACCTGAGATATCCTCCCATTGATGGGGAGTTTTGTCTAATGTACCTTTCCATTATTTGCCTTAATGGCTTTAGAAAATATGGCTTAGAAGAAGGCCATGCTTCTTTAATGATTGAGATATATCTTAGATTCTAGGACTTGACAATTTGTCTATTGCAAACGGTCCTTTAGGATAACTGTCAGTAGATTCTTGCTTTGGCCCTTTGGTGGATGTTTTTATAAGAGTGATTGATCGAGTCAGGGTTTCACACCAGAGTTTGATAGGTTAGAGGATCTTTTGTAACCAGGGTTCTATGGAACTCAGGGTTTAGGTAGCCAAGTCCCTAATATACTGAATGTAAATAGGGGCATATATATAATTCGAGGGTTATTTAGTTGGTAACCCGGTGGATAGGCTATCTGTTAGGACTATCTGGTCTAAGCCTATCAAGGACTAGGAGGTCCAAGGATAAGTACTGAAGCAGAATTAAATCTCTAGTTTGAGAGGGAACCAAGATTCCATGAATCAGGTGTGTCGTATGTCAAGGTTACCATCGAGAGAACCAGAGGGATCAAAGTGCCTTATCCAACTCTTTTCTTTTAAAAGAGTGATAAGGTTTTCTCCTCTGACTCATTCGATCTACTTGGATGTTTTATACATTTTATCCATGCTTGGAATATCATAGATCTATGTACTAGAGTTTGAAATAGCCGGATATGGCTCCTTGTTCATCCCGGAGCTGGTTCGGTTACACCATTTGTTGAGTCTCAACTGGTGTATCCGAGATTCCACGGGGTTGGGCCAAGGTTAAAGTTGGTCCAGTTATCATGGTCTCTCATGATGATCTAGGGTTAGGATTGTATCCGGGAAAAGTCTTAGATGTTAGACTAAGTTTTGGTCAGTTTAGGCATTGGAGTCGGCTCGATTTTGGTTTGAGTCGACTCTAATGATTTGGATAGCATGATTATAGGGAAAAGAGTTGGCTCGGGTTCATGCGAGTCGGCTAGATTCTGAGAGGAGTCAGCTCGGATTCAAGTGAGTCGGCTCAGTTCTGCTGGGAGCCAGCTCAGATGTCTAGGAGTCGACTCTCATACACAGAATGGATAATCTGTGGTCTAGAAAAGCCGACTCGAGGGGTTCGAGCTAACTCTTCCAGAGTACTCACTGCAGTAAGAAGTTGACTTGAGCAGTTCGAGCCGGCTCGGATGACGGGATTTTTTGAATCACGTGTTGCCGTGCTAGAAAGTTTTGGAGGTTTTGGTTTTTCTTGATCATGGTGTGTATATATAAGTGTATGGGATGGTTAGTCGATGAGAGGTCATTTTGTAATAATCCAAGAAAACCAATCAAGAAAGAGAACCCTTGTTTCTTCCAGATTTTGTTTTCCCTCTTTTATTTCACCTTTACTTCTCGATCATTCCAAGGGATCATTTGATCTTTGTTTGACCTGTATCCTACCATGATCATCTTTGGTCATTCGTGCATCTAAATTGCTGAATTGCTTTCGCTGGAGCATTTATCAGGATGATTTTTGCTCATAATTTGGTATTAGAGCTTTGGTTGCATGAAGGAAGAAAGATCTCTACATCCAAGGAGTGCTAGAAGGTAAGATCTAGTATGTTTTTTATTCTTCTTGATTGTGGTAATGGTGTCAAGTAGTTTCAAGGTGGATTTCGAGAAGTATGATGGTAAGGGGAATTTTATCCTATGGCAAAAAAGGGTAAGAGTCTTGCTGGTTCAATAGAGGATCTATAAGGTCTTGGTTAAAGAGAGGCTAGAAAGATCAGTGTTGAGGATTGGGAAGAGTTGGAAGAGATCGTATTCAGAGCACCATCAAAATATGTTTGGCGGATCAGGTTTTGCCGGAGGTGTGTATCGAGACTACAACAAGGGGTCTTTGGTTGAGATTGGAGAACACATACATGGGCAAGAACATGACTAACAAGCTGTGGTTGAAGAAGCAGCTGTACTGTCTGAGAATGCCTGAAGGAGGTGACCTCGTGGCTCTCATTCAGAGGTTCAACCAGGTTTGTACAGAAGTTATGAGTCTGGATGTGAAAATTGACAAGGAGGATCGGGCATTGTTGCTGTTGTGTTTACTCTTGAGATCATATGATGGTTTAATAACAACCTTGGTGTATGAAAAAAAAACCTTGATCTATGAAAAGGTTGTTGGAGTGCTTAGGTCAAATGAGCAAAGGGAGAAGATCTGTAAAAGAAGTCCTAACTCGGAGGTTCTTACTGTGAATGAGAGGCAAGGAAGACCAAAGGAAAGAGTTAGGGGGAAATCAAAGGGTAGATCACAGTTTCAAGGCAGTAAGAGGGGTTTGAAGTGCTTCAAGTGTCATCAGCTGGGTCACTTCAAAAGGAATTGCTCTCTTTTGAAGACCGAGAAAGGAAAGGCCAACACTAGTGGTGCTGGTGTATCTGAAGGTAGTAAAAAGATGTACTGATAGCTTCAGATAGATCAGTTAATTAGGATAATGCTGGACATTGGATTCAGTGTGCTCGTATCATTATACCTCACATCGAGACTGGTTTGATACCTATGAAAAGGCTGATGGAGGTAGCGTAAGCCTTGGTGATGATCACCCTTGTTCAGTAGCTAGAGTTGGCACCATTAGGGTGAGGATGTATAATGGAGTGATAAGGACTCTGTCTAATGTCAAACATGACCAGAATTAAAGAAGAATCTGATTTTTTTGGACTACTTGGAAGGGCAGGGTTATGCCTTTAGTTGTCGGGCTAGTACTGGATGTTTGAGGATTACCAAGGGAGCTTTGGTAGTGATGAGAGGGAGAAGACTGAGCAATAATCTGTACAAGATGGATGGCTCAGTGATGATTGATAATGCGGAGGTGCTTGCAGCAGCACAGGAGAAGAAGCTTTCCTACCAGTTATGGCACTATCTAATGGGTCACTTGAGTGACCGAGGGCTTACAGAATTAAGTAAAAGAGGAAATCTTCCAGCATTAAGGAAGGAAGGAAATGACCTGTACGAGCCCTACATTTTCGACAAACAGCATAGGGTGAAGTTTGCCAGTGGTACCAAGCAGAGCGAAGAAATCTTAGAATTGGTTCACTTTGATGTTTGGGGACTGGCACCTGATTTATCCAGGGGTGGAGCAAGGTATTTTGCTACCTTCATTGATGACTTCTCTAGAAAATTGTGGGTGTATCTGATGAGGGAAAAATCAGAGGTGTTCACCCGGTTCAAAGCCTGAAGGGCTGAAGTAGAGAAGGAGATAGGGAAACATGTGAAGTTCCTTTGATCTGATAATGGAGAAGAATACTCTAGCATAGAGTTCATAAATTACTATGAGGAGAATGGGATCAAACGCCATTTCACAGTAAGGATGACTCCATAGCAGAATGGTGTTGCAGAAAGGATGAACCGAACACTATTGGAGAAGGCAAGGAGTATGAGGCTGCAGTCATCACTGCCCAAGGCCTTTTAGGGTGATGCCATTACTCTATCATGTTTTCTTGTGAACAGGTCTCCTCATTTCAAGCTGGATGGAGGACTTCAAGAGGAATCTTGGAGTGGGAAGAAGGTGAGCTTGGCAACCTGAAGGTGTTTGGTTGCCCAACCTATGCACATGTGGAGGCAACTGAATGGAGTAAGTTGGACCCAAAGTCAAAGAAGATTATCTTCATTGGGTATCCATAAGGAGTCAAGGGTTACCTACTGTGGGATCCATAGTCTCAAAAGGCAATGATTAGTAGGGATGTCATTTTTTATGAGAAAAGCATCTTGAAGATATCAGGAAGTATGGATGGAGCTGCAACTTCAAAGATGAATAGTAGTGATTGTCCTTCACAGGTGGAGGATAGACAGTCTACGTCAGCTAACAAGGGTGCTTCAGTTGAGGTGGAGTTAGGCAGGACAAGTCCTCTTGTGTTGAAGGATCAGAAGAAAAAATCAATTATTCAAAGTGAGGTGCAGGAACAAGTGCTGGAACAGCCACACATAGGAGACTTGCAGGCCAGTGCAAGGGGAGTGGCTTTGCATAAACCTCAGCATACAATCCGGAAACCGATGAGATATGGTATGGATGAAAGCATATCTTATGCTCTCATATCTATGAATGGAGATCTAGAAACATACAAGGAGGCCATGGAGAGTTCTGATAAAGAATTATGGAAGCAAGGCATGATGGGAGAGATGGAATCTCTTAGGAAGAACAAGACATGGCAGTTGGTGGATCTACCAGAAGATGCTCATTCAATTGGCTCCAAATGGGTGTTCACAAAGAAATCAGTACCTTCAGAGCAAGGTAGAGTGAGATTCAAATCAAGGCTAGTTGCAAAGGGATACTCACAAAGGGAAGGAGTTGACTACATCGAGGTATTTTCTCCTGTGGTACGCCATACTTCAATCCGGGTGTTGCTATCATTGGTGGCAGAACATGGTATGGAATTGGAGCAAATGGATGTAAAGACAGCCTTTCTACATGGAAGTCTAGATGAGAAGATCTAAATGAAGCAACCTAATGGCTTCATAGAGATTGGACAAGAAGATAAGGTGTGTTTACTCCGGAGGTCATTGTATGGTTTGAAACAATCACCTCGCCAGTGGTATCGAAGATTTGATGCATTCATCTTAAGCCTTGGGTTTCTCATATGTAAACATGACTGCTGTGTGTATGTCAAGGATGTGGATACTGATAATGCTTTGTATCTACTTCTGTATGTGGATGATATGTTGATAGCCAGTAGAAGTATGAGTGATGTGAATCAGCTGAAGAAAGCATTATTTGTTGAGTTTGAGATGAAGGATTTGGGTCTAGCTCATGAAATCCTTGAAATGGAGATTTGCAAGGATAGATGCAAAGGGATTCTCCATTTTCACAAGGATGTTACATCAAGAAGATTCTTGATAGGTTTGGGATGGAGAAAGCCAAACCAGTGAAGACACCATTACCAGGGCACATATCTCTCTCAAAGATGCAAAGCCCTAGACAGATGAAAAGAGAAAGTACATGGAGAGAGTTCCATATGCAAATGCTGTAGGCAGTGTTATGTATGCTATGGTGTGTTGTAGGCCAGACATAGCATTTGTTGTAAGCCAGGTGAGCAGGTACATGGCAAATCCTGGGAAGGAACACTCGAAAACATTGAAGTGGATTCTAAGGTATCTACTAGGGACTTAAAAGCATGGATTGGTATTTGGTGGGTAGCCAGAAGGACAAGGAAGGAACTCCAGGGAGTCATATGGAGGTTTGGATCCTTTGGAAGGGTATGTGGATGCTAGTTTTGCAGGTGATCTTGATACAAGAAGGTCTACTACTGGTTATATCTTCTACTTGTATGGTGGATCGGTTTCTTGGAGATCTACCCTTCAACCTATCACTGCTCTATCTACAACAGAGGCTGAGTATATAGGTATTACTGAGGCTACAAAGGAAGCACTATGGCTGAAGAGTCTAGTGGTTGAGATGGTTGTGGAACAATGTATGGTGGTCCTGCACAGTAATAGTCAGAGTGCCATACATTTGACTCAGAACCCAGTCTATTAGGCACGTACAAAGCATATAGACGTGAGGTACCACAAGATTCGAGAGTTGGTGGAGGAAGGAGAAGTGTCATTGGTGAAGGTCCATACCAAGGAGAACCAGGCGGATGCACTTACAAAGGCTCTACTGGGAGAAAGCTTTTAGTCATGTATGTGGTTGATGGGTCTGAGGAGTCTGGTGTAATAAACCTGTAATCTTGGATCACCAAGGTGGAGATTGTTAAGTCTCAAGTGGTGCATCCAAGATTCCAGGGGGTTGGGCCAAGGTTAAAGTTGGTCAGGTTATCATGGTTTCTCGTGCTGCATCTAGGGTTAGGATTGTGTCCGGGAAAAGTCCTAGATGTTAGACTGAGTTTTGGTCAGTCGGGCATTGGAGTTGGCTCAATTCTGGTTCGAGTCGACTCTAATGGTTGGCACGGCATGATTGCAGGGAGAAGAGTCAACTCAGGTTCATGCGAGTCAGCTAGATTCTGAGAGGAGTCGGCTCGGATTCAAGCGAGTCAGCTCAGTTCTATTGGGAGCCGGCTCAAATGTCTAGGAGTCGACTCTCATACACAGAACGGATAATCTGTGGTCTGCAAGAGCCGACTCGAGGGGATCAAGCCGACTCTTCCAGGGTACTCTTTGTAACAAGGAGTCGACTCGAGCAGGTCGAGCCGGCTGGGATGACGAGATTCTTTGAATCATGTGTTGTCACGCTAGGAAATTTTGGAGGGTTTTGGTTCTTGATGATCGTGGTGTGTATATATATGTATATGGGATGGTTAGTCAATGAGAGGTCATTCTGTAACAGTCCAAGAAAACCAATCAAGAAAGAGAACCCTCGTTTCTTCCTGATTTCGTTTTCCCTCTTTTCTTTCTCCTTTACTTCTCGATCGTTCCAAGGGATCATTTGATCTTTGTTTGACCTGTATCCTACTGTGATCATCTTTGGATCACTAGTAGATGGTTGTTCACGCATCTGGATTGCTGAATTGCTTCTGCTGGAGCATTTATCGAGATGATTTCCACTCACACCATTGTTGTCTTGTCATCATCAAGATCCTAGGTATGGGGTTTCCCCCCACATCAAAACCTAATTAAGGAATGGGTTGGTATACATCATGTTGAGTCAGGCACTATTGAAGGTAAGGATTCTTCAACATAATTATCTACATAATTATGAAAATTATATGTATAAATGTACCTACATGATTGTTGTATATTTTGTATATATTGGTATGTATGTTCTGTTCTAATAAATTGATGCTATATAGTTTATAATTAATTGGTGTTTAATCATAGATATTATTAAAAGTAAAATAAAATTATGATTTAACATAATTAATGGGATATGGATAGCACTTTGATTAGTCGGTCCTGCAAGAAACATGGTATGTAGGGTCAGGCTCAGGCTGGGACATAGCATTATGCTTAGCCTACCACAGGCTATAGCATGATTGTGATTATTCTAATGCTGAAAAATCATATTATGACTTTTATATAATTGATGGGCTGTGGATGGCATATAAACTGGTCGGTCATGCAGGAAACATGGTGTATATATTGAATTAGTCTTAGATTGGGATGCAACATTGTGTTTCACTTACCATAAGCTGAAGCATAACAGTGATTAATCTAAGACCAAAAATCAGATCATGATTTTAATAATATGGATGGGGCATAGATGGTATTTAGATAGATTGACTATACAAGAAACATGGTGTATGTACTGAATCAGCCTCAGACTATCCTGCAAAATTGCATTTGGCCAACCACCAGCTAAAGTATTATAGTAATTAGTCCAATACCGAAAAAACAAATATAATTTTTCTATAAATCTAAGAGTGAGAAAAAGGAGCATATGTGGACTAGTTGACCATGTATAAAACATGGTGGATCAACCATCCACTGAGATATGATATTATGGTTGCCAGACATGGGCAAATATATGGTATGTATTTAATTTGCCATGGGCTGGAAGATGGTTGTGACTAATTCAATGCCAAAATCAAATCAAGATGATGAACTATGCCTAATTAAAGGGTAGATGGACTAGTCAACATGTATTAAACATAGTATTTATGATATCAATCATGGACCGAGATGTGGTTGCAGCCATAGGTGAAAACATGGTATGTGTTTGGTATGCCATGGGCTAGATCATGGACGGGTCTAGTCTAGCACTAGAGTGATGATGTGGTCATGATCCTATTATGTTAATCTGAAAATGAAAAATAATTTTACTAGGTTATTGTTCAATAGCGGAGTGTTATTTGTGACATGTATCTCAAGACTTCTATAATGATGATATGTATGCAATTGAGTAGCTATATAATTAAACTTGATGTGTATATTGGAATGACTTGTGTATATGCATTTTATAACATATACATTGATCTATTGAGCATTATTCAACTATTTGATTGCTGATGTATGAATTTAACAATTTCTTATCAGCTGGATATTCACTCAAAGATATTTCATATTCATGTTAGTATGAGTGTGGGAGATTCTTACTAGACTATAAATCTCACACCCTTTTTTTCCTTTGATTTGCAAGATGCATAGCATTAGTCAGGTTGGGCTTATAGTTCAAGAGACAACATCATTAGTTAGTGGATTTTCTGATACCAAATGAATGTTTCAATTTTATAAACCTTATTCAATAATAATAGACTAGTTTAATTTGATAAACATGGTTAATTTTATATATTTACTAAGATTATTTAGATATCATTAAAAATTTGTTCATTTCTTAAGCCTTACATGATCTCTAGTGATCTCTAGTGCATTGCTCTAGATTTTATGTAGCCATATCACATGGTCAACCTAGGTGTTATATGTGGGATGTGACACCTATAACCCTAAAAAAGGAAAGAAAAAAAGGGATGTGAGCTTCATAGTCTAGTAAGAATTCACACACACCAACACCAATATAATAATAAATGAGAAATTATCAATGATTGTTATTCATAGAAATTCCATGCGACAAGATACCACGAATATAAAACATGTATAGTAGATACTTATCTTTTTGTGCAATATATCATATCATATAATTATCCCAAAACAACACATATTAGATCATATTATATTTAGGTGCTTAGCTTTGTACTATACCACAACCATGTTTATAGTCCGTAGTGGGATATCAACACAGTAGCTAGTCTCATGTACTACTACAGCCATATTTCTAATTTGTAATGGGCATCAATATTGTGGTTAGTCCTTAGAATACCACAATCACATTTTTGGCCTATCACAGTGCATCAATAATGTGCCTAGTCCTATGGACTACTACAACCATATTTCTAACCTATGATAGGTATAAAAAAAGTAGCTGGTCCAAAGGACCATAAGTGTTCAGCTCTAAATTACCATAATTATAGTTCCAACCCATGGTAGGACATCAATAAAATGGGCAGAACAGAGCATAACAACCTAATATACAATCATACAATTTAATTACGTGCTTATTAAGTTTTATAATTCCAAATTATACTCTTTTGCAAAATCTGATGCACATGATTACTAAAGTCCATCAAAATTAGGATTAATAATATATGATACATGTTGCTCAGTGAAGCAAACCAAGAGGGGGGTGAATTGAGTTTTTCAAAAGTTTTAACAAATATATATTAAATTTGAAAAATAGTGAAGTGATTGTGCTGCAATATATGTGTGCAGATTATAACTATATGCAATGCTTATAAAAGAAAGAAAATAAAAAGCAAGGCACATCAAACATATAAGGTTTATGGTAGTTCAGTGCATCCCAAGTACCAATGTATACTCTCCAAGAATCCCTTGAAAATTTTACTATATTCTTTCAAGATTATAGCCAGTTTATTTTTAGGGCTCACAAACCTAACCCAGTAATTTTTTCTTTAAGCTCATCAACCACAACTTTATAACAAGCCAACCCTAGGCTTGCAATCCTACTCCAAGTCTTGGATATACCTATCCCCTAGTTTCAATCCCTTTGAAACTAGTTACAACTCAAACAAAGTACAAGAAGGATGAAATCAAAAAGTTCTCTAAAAGAGCAAAAGAAAAGTCGATGAAGTCCTTGAAGAAATCTTTGAGTTATCTTCTTCAATGAAAAGCCTTTAATGGTTGAGAATTGATTGCACACTCTTTAATAACTAGGCTTTTCTTTTTAGATGTTAGCTCTTTGGAAGATTCTTTTGGAAATACTTGACTTTGACTTGGATTCTTAATGTAGGGCAAGGGGGTTAGGGCTAGGGATGCTGGGATCGATGCTTACGATGCAAGGAATTTCTTTTTTTTTTTTTTTCTGTTTGATGAGTTTTAGATATTTTTTTAGGGTTTCGATTCCCGATCACAAGCAAAGGTAAGAAATACGAAGAATAGTAATGAAAGTTTATGCTAACAGTTCAAAGCCCTAAAAGTGAAAACGAGAACAGGATCCGGGATTAAGAAACCTCGGTAGGACTAGCTCAACCTACAATATCTACTTAGGAGATAAAGAGAAAGCAAACCTCAAACTTCTGGAGTGCCTGGTGCAGAGATCGCTCAACTCGGTGGATGCGGCCTGGATGCCCGAGTAGTCAAACCCGTGGGAGCACTGGCTTGGGGTCGGGAGGTCGTGATGATAAAGCTGACTGTCTCCAATGCCCGAGATGCCAGGGAGGACCTGTAGGCAAACAAAAGAAGGGTCAGCGAAATGTAGAGATGCACGGAAAGGAATTGAGATGGAGTTGGGAAGGGGCTTCGAGCCCAGTGTCCGGCTGGATTCCGAAGTCGAAGTTGGAGATAACTTGGGGCCTCGCACCCCGCGACATCCCGGAGGATGAAGGAATGTGGCCTCACACAACGCGATGTCCTAGAGGACGAAGGATTCGCGACATCCTGGGGCGACGGACAGGTGGCCTCACACCACTCGACATCCCTGGGGACGAAGGCAATTCCACTCAAACCTAGCCTAAGAAACAATGGTTGGAGGGTGGAAAAAACTCAAACATTTTCATCAATCACTCAATCATTCAATCATTCATTATTTTTTACAATGGAGGGGGTTGGGTCCTTTAAAAAGGCACCCAAGGCCCATTTTGAAATTCAAATGCAAGAATACAAAATTTCTTCTTCTTTTCTTGAATGGGCATGGCATGAAGCAAGGCTAGGAGGAGGGATCATGGCTCCTTGAAGTTGGATAGAATCTTCATTATTTTGGAAAAAGACATGAAGAGGGGCTTGTAGCATGGCTTATGTTCTTCTTCCTTCCTTTGTTGCAGACCCTTTCTTTGGTATAAGGCTTGACATGGGGAGTGTTAGGTGGAGGCGCCCAAGGATCTTATCTCTCCATTCCAAAGAGGTTGAAGCAATTTGGGAAAAAGACTTGATTGGAGGGCTTGAAGCAAGGGATTTGAATTCTCCACTTCAACTCCCATTGACTTCCACCTTGGCCGACCACCCTTGCATGGCAATGAGCTTGATAGGGGAGGGGAAAAAGACTAGAGCCAAGTGAAGTGGTCCTCCCCATTGGGCATCCTTGCATGCCAAGTGTGCTGCCATATGGCAAGATGTCATGGTGCCATGTAGGATGCACAGGTGGGAACTGAGCTGACTTGGCTTCTTTCCTTACTTGGTTCCAATGGAGACTAAATTTTAAGACCCACTCTTGCAATTGATCCATACTTCTAAGAGACTCAGACTGCACTCGATTTATGACTCGACTTAGTACTAGACTCGATTTGACATAATTGGTCAAGGTACAGACTCAATTCAAAGCATAAGACAATTACAAATTTGAGGCTTGAAGCCTTATTACAAGACACAAAGAAGTGGAACCCTAATGTGAGATCCATAGAGGGTTAAGGAGCCTCTGTAGGATCCTGGTGCCCACACCAATTCTCCCAGGGTGGGAGGAACTCGACCCTATCGAGTAAGGGTTAGTCTGGCTTCGGTACCTCTCCAGGATATCGGGATCGATGCGCTGCAAGTCCTCCCGAGTGATCCACAAGTCATCAGATTCGGGTCGGCCTTGCCATCGGACCAAGTAACATTGATAGCCTTTGCCCCGGGTAGTGATAGTTTGGTCATCCAGGACACGTTCGATCTGCTCTCCTCGCTCAGGTATATTTGGGGGTGGACACTCGAGTTCAGGTTCACTCTCAAAATGGAGGTCAGGCCCAAATGGCTCGCTGGGTATGTTTGCGGGTTCCTTATACTCGACTAAGTTAGAGATATTGAATGTCGAGCTAATTCCGTAATCCAGAGGTAGTTCTAGCACATAGGTGTTAGGGCCCATTCTCCTAATCACTTTAAAGGGACCAGCCCCACGAGCGTGAAGCTTCTTAATGGTTCCTGGTGGAAACCATTCAGGTCGGAGCCTAATCATTACAAAATCCCTTATTTCAAACTCTTTGGCTTGCTTTCGGGAATCAACCAAATTATTTTAAAAATTGTATTTAATGCATAATCCTAACATGATGCAAAATGCTGACTCAACTATGCAATCTTATTGAGAAAAATTTTGTTGACTCTAGGGTCTAAACCTAACAGACTTTTGACTCTCTAGGTTTGACCCTAGTCTGATATGCACAAGAAAAATTATTAAGGATCCCTAGCAAATGCCATAAAGTATACCAAAGTAGAGAGCAAAAGGATGGGCTCTAAGGAGTCATGCATTCTGGTAATCTCAATAAAAAGTAACCCCATGGCTCTAGAAATGTGAGAAGGTTCAGGGAAGGGTAGGAAATAGGAATCGGAGTCTTGGGGTGGCTTATGGAAATCATAAATAGACCTTGATTATTCTGGATGACGTTAAAATTTGGGCATCGTTCTATAGGTGTCAATATGGTTCACTTGTTCCGGTAGATCTTGGGTCTCGCTAGGGTCAACACCCACAGTGAGGAAGGTCTATTAAGAGGATCCTGGTACCAAGTCTATAATATGATGGATGTTTCTCAGGGGTGGAAGTTGATCAGGTAACTCATCGGGAACTTCATCCTCAATTCTTTCTGAGCTTCAACCATCTCTTGAGGATGTCTCTTTGGATTGGTTCATTAAGGGTTGGTTCCTGAACTCCTGTGGAAAAGACTGGTGAATCATCATGTTCATTTACTAGATCTGTGATCCTGGCTCTATCATTTCCTCTCCAAATTTTGTAGTAGGTTCAGGATCATTTTCCTTGGATTCCTCATGATTTCACACCTCGGGCCTTCATCTTCTACTAAACTTGACTTCATAGATGCTTTCTTTTCATTCTTTAATGGGCTCCGCAGTAGTTTCTTTCCACCTAGATTTTCAATGGGGTTCAATCATAAAGTCTTCAATAGGCTCAGGGTTTTTTTGGTATTCAAATTCTCAAATGTTTCATCCTTCTCTCCTTGAAACTCTTTAAGAGGGTCCTTTCCAGTAATCTCTTCTCTAACCCATTATCCCTTGATTATGGTTAACTTCAGGCTTCCTTTCTTTGAAGGCTACTTGATCCTTTCTTGACTAGGTCCTTTGGCTAAAAGATTGGGTGGATTGTAATCTTTTTCCCTTGGTGGAGAAAGAGACAGGTACTGGATCGACCATAAAGGTGGCATCAGGTCGTAAAAGCCAGGGTCGTCCTAGGATGATACTACCCACACCCATGGGTAAGACGTCACACCAAATCGATTCTTCATAGGAACTCATTTTTATCTTGATTTGGCACCTAGACTTTATTGGGATTGAAGTTGAATCTATCCAGGAGACTTTGTAAGGGTTGGGGTGGGGAACTGTGGCTAGTCCTAAAGATTTGACTGTACTCAAGGAAAGGACATTAACACAGCTTCCACTATCAATGATGACCTTACAAACCTTATCTCCTAGCTTGATCAGGATCTGTAGGATGTTGGTCCTGTGCCAGTCTTCCTGTACTATGTTTTGGGCTAGGATGCATCTGACTACTCCTAGAAGGTCTTCAGATTCATTTAGCTCTTCCTCTAGGGGTCTTAGTCTGGCCTCTATTTGATCCAATCTATTGTTCAACTGGTTGCCTAACTGGGTCATGGATTGAGTCATTGATTGAGTTAGGGCTCGGATGTCAGCTCGTAGTTGGTCCATGGTTTTGGTAGAGGGTGGAGAAGGTGGGTGAAAAGAGGTTCCTGATCTAGTGCATATGTAACAAAACGATGCTACGGTTTGCTAGACCTAGGAGATCTCTCCAAATGTAAAGTCAAGAAGATGAACCTAGAAGTAGTAACTTGGCACCTGGCCAGGTAAGTGTAAGGTGAGTGGAGGTTCCTCTTTGCTTGCCTAGACACCAATTAGAAATTGGCCAGGTAAGCGAACCAACCCACTTCCCTTCGGGCTCTAGTCCCTGAACCACTTGCCTAGACACCAGCTACACAAGCACACACCAACAAGCAATCTAGCTTGGCTCGGCACATGGGTTGACTCGACTTCGTGGGTGTCCCTAGCTCACTAGAGCAGATTAAGCGTTTAATTGATTTTAGTTAATGGCTAGGGACAGGTAATGAAATCCTGACCCTATGTTAAATTTACGCCCTTAAGATATGTTATATAAAATGAAGTACAAGAATGACTGATGAAATGACTTAAATTTTTTTTTTTTTGTTCTTTTGTGTCTTTTAGATGGGTGAATGCTAAACAAATTGCAGAAACTAAAACATGCAAGAAACTAGCTAGATGGAGGAATGAATCAAAATGAGATGCTTGCTGAAATTTCAGACCTGAGATTTTCTCAAGCAGTATTTCGGCTTGTAGGAACTCTACAAACTGAAATAAAATGATAAAATAGAAAAAAATTTTTGAAATGAATACGATCTAACAAAATAGAAATCACAAAATTGGATGTCTCTACAGGGAGAGACAATCAAATGACCAAACCATATACGGGTTGACCAGAATGCAGAAAATGAAACTAATGCACTAGTCCTAACCTGGCTCTGATACCAAGATTGATGTAGGGCAAGGGGGTTAGGGCAAGGGATGCTGAGATCGATGCTTATGATGCAAGGAATTTCTTTTCTTTTTTTTTTTTGTTTGATGAGTTTTAGATATTTTTTTAGGGTTTCGATTCCCGATCATAAGCAAAGGTAAGAAATATGAAGAACAGTAATGAAAGCTTATGCTAACAATTCAAACCCTAAAAGTGAAAAGGAGAACAGGACCCCGGATTAAGAACCCGGTAGGACTAGCTCGACCTACAATATCTATTTAGAGATAAAGAGAAAGCAAACCTCAAACTTCTGGAGCGCCCGGTGCAGAGATCGCTCAACTCGACGGATGCGGCCTGGATGCCCGAGCAATCGAACCCGTGGGAGCACTGGCTTGGGGTCGGGAGGTCGTGATGGTAAAGCTGACTGTCTCCAATGCCCGAGATGCCAGGGAGGACCTGTAGGCAAACAAAAGAAGGGTCAGCGAAATGTGGAGATGCATGGAAAGGAATTGAGATAGAGTTGGGAAGGGGCTTCGAGCCCGGTGTCCGGCTGGATTCCGAAGTCGAAGTTGGAGATAACTTGGGGCCTCACACCCGCGACATCCTGGAGGACGAAGGAATGTGGCCTCATACCATGCGATGTCCTGGAGGACGAAGGATTCGCGACGCCCTGGGGCGACGGACAGGTGGCCTCACACCACTCGACGTCCCTGGGGACGAAGGCAATTCCACTCAAACCTAGCCTAAGAGATAATGGTTGGAGGGTGGAAAAATCTCAAACTTTTTCATTAATCACTCAATCATTCAATCATTCATTATTTTTACAATGGAGGGGGTTGGGTCCTTTAAATAGGCACCCAAGGCCCATTTTGAAATTCAAATGCAAGAATACAAATTTCTTCTTCTTTTTCTTGAATGGGCATGGCATGAAGCAAGGCTAGGAGGAGGGATCATGGCGCCTTGAAGTTGGAAAGAATCTTCATTGTTTTGGAAAAAGACATGAAGAGGGGCTTGTAGCATGGCTTATGTTCTTCTTCTTTCCTTTGTTGCACACCCTTTCTTTGGTATAAGGCTTGACATGGGGAGTGTTAGGTGGAGGCTCCCAAGGATCTTGTCTCTCCCTTCCAAAGAGGTTGAAGCAATTTGGGAAGAAGACTTGATTGGAGGGCTTGAAGCAAGGGATTTGAATTCCCCACTTCAACTCCCATTGACTTCCACCTTGGCCGACCACCCTTGCATGGCAATGAGCTTGATAGGGGGAGGGTAAAAAGGCTAGAACCAAGTGAAGTGGTCCTCCCCATTGGGCGCCGTTGCATGCCAAGTGTACTGGCACATGGCAAGATGTCATGGCACCATGAAGGATGCACAGGTGGGCCCTGAGCTGACTTGGCTTCTTTCCTTACTTTGTTCCAAGGAGACTAAATTTTAAGACCCACTCTTGCAATTGACCCATACTTCTAAGAGACTCAGACTGGACTCGATTTACGACTCGACTTAGTAAAGACTCAATTTGACCTAATTGGTCAAGGTACAAACTCAATTCAAAGCAAAAGACAATTACAAATTTGAGGCTTGAAGCCTTATTACAAGACACAAAGAAGTGGAACCCTAATCTGAGATCCATAGAGGGTTAAGGAGCCTCTGTCGGATCCTGGTGCCCACACCAATTCTTCTTTCTTCTTCAATATGTTTGGTGAAAATGAATACTCTTTGAACATTCAAAAATATGTTTATTATTGGAAAGAGTAAAAACTAGCCATTTGAACCTTGTACAGTTTTTTATAATTTAGAAAATATAGCCATTACTATATTATCAGAAGCTAAAATGTCAACACTTAAGTCTATGAGTCAACACCTTGAGTTAACACTTCAAATCCAGGTATTGACACTTGAGCTGTTCTGAAAAATTTTACTGTTTGGATCATCCTGTGACTTCGATACTTTGAACATGAGCTGATCCTTGAGTTGATACCTTGAGTCAACACTTCATGTCTAGGTATCGATACTTGAGCTTATGCTAAAAGTTCTACTTTCTGTTATTTCCTATGACTTCGATACTTAAAGTTTGAGCTGACCCTTAAGTCAACACTTTGAGTCAATACTTCATCAACAGGTATCGAACTTGACCATGCCGATTGATATTTTATGTGACAAACTTTTTTCTTTTTCTAGAAAGTTATTGAAGGTTGACTCACCACTTCCTTGAGTCGATACTTGACATGTGCCATCTAAAAAATTCATGTCAAACACGAAATTCTGAAGATTTGATATGATTTCTTCCATTCCAAATCTCAAGTTTCCAATAATTCATTTCTTCCTTAGCTTTTAATATTGTGAAGATATCTACAAACATATAATTATTTTTCTTATGGGTTGATTATTTTAGTCTATCTTCTATTAGATTTGAAGGGTACCTGAAACATTGGTCTCAAACTTCAACAAAATATTAGTACCTCATATATACTCAAATGTTGTCATTCATCAAAATCAAGGCCAGAGTTAATAATCTTTTCTTTTTTGTTGATGACAAAATATTGAGTATATAAGTACATAAAGTTTAGAGTATCAAAGCATGTGAATTTTAATTATGAATGTCAGTATTAGAATAAGATTGAATTTTTACTTTGTCAAGATATTAGAATAATTTATTAATAATGTTCTTCAAAATATCAGAGCATGATCATATCGGAATATAATTACTCCTAATAAATTGATGTATCAAAGCATTAATGTATTAGAATTATAAATACATGCTTGAATATCAATGTTTGGGGGTATTTACCTATCTATTAGCAATGTATCGAGGAATGTATTAATGTATCAAAGCATATATTGATATATTAGAGTATGAATTGTAAAAACTTTAATATATATCAGAATGTATCAAGGTATAACATCACACAAAATAAATATATCGGTACATATCATTAATGTATCAAAGAAGATCAAAAGATGAAAACAAGCTAAAATTTTTAGTTTTTCTCTGTCTTTCATATGTAATTATGCATTGATTTTGCATTGAGCTTTTATTTGCTTATATATTTTATTTACTTATATGATCAACACTCTCTGCTCTCCCTTTTCATCATCATTTGATCAAATAATGTAATAGCTTTTGATATGGCAGGATAATTGACATGGAGTCCCTCTGGCAGCTACACTGGTAGAAGGCACCACTTGGACGTGGACCCCGAGCAGAGCGTCCAGAGAGCCCCTTGGCTAGAGTGGCTCTTTCGTGGTTGAGCCCTGGTCGAGGTCATGCCCCCATTCTTCGAGCTCCTTGGCTAGAGTAGCTCCCTCGAGATCGAGCCCTGGCCGAAGTGGCTAGAGTGGCTCTCTCGAGGTCGAGACCCTGTTGAGGTCATGCCCTTGTTCTTCGAGCCCCTTGGCCGGAGTGGCTCCCTTGAGGTCGAGACTCGACTGAGGTCATGCCCTCGTTCTTTAAGTCCCTTGGCCAAAGTGGCTCCCTCAAGAAGAGCCTCGATCGAGGTCGTGCCTTCGTTCTTTGAGCCCCTTAGCTGGAGTGGCTCCCTCGAGATCGAGTCTCGACCGAGGTCATGCCCTCGTTCTGCCCTCGTTCTTCGAGCCCATGGCCGAAGTGGCTCCCTTGAGATCGAGCCCTCGACCTGAGTTAGGCTCCCCTGCTCGAGGTCGATCCCTTGGTCAAAGTCAAACTCTTCCTCAGAGTCAGGTATGGATTTTTTTAGGTTAATGTAGCCTCTTCCACAAGCACCCCTCGGGCACACGGGTGGGTGACATCGACATGTTGCACCACCACCCTCACCAGAACCCTGGTACAACACAAAAAGGCTGACACCCCTGAGGGATAGTGCTCCACTAAGGCACGCCGCCTAGAACCTCTGAAGAAATGGCACCCCACCATGGCATGCCGACTGGCATGTCGACTATGACCCCTGAGAGATGGCATTTCATCATAGCATGCTGCCTATGGAGGAGCATCCCACTGGAGCATCAGGCCCCACAGCCCACTATCGACACCACCTGTGGAAGGGTGCTTTGCTTGGGGTGTTGCACCCCTCTACCCACCATCTGTACCACTTAGAAGAGGAAGGTTTCATCAGGGAATTCAGACCCTGCAGTGTCTGCCTCCAGACCGGCGCTATGCAAGGTCTCCCCAAACATGGGGAGACGATGCCAAAGAGAGGTAGTGTGCTATCAAAGTGCCAGGATCCATAGCATACCTCATGTACCCACCATGAAAGGGATGCACACTCCTCCATGCTCCACTACCACTACCAGGGATAGACCACCACCCTCCTCCAGAGGGGGGGAAGAGAGCAGGCCCATGCTTCACCCACATGAAAAGCACCCAGAGGAGGCCAAGACCAAACTCCATACCTCACTAAAGGTGCCACTCATCTATAAGAAGCTGAAAGGGGCCTCTAGCAAAGGTAAGCAAGAAGGGGTAGGCAGTTCAGCAAGGCTCAAAAGACATCCATAATACACCAGAACTCCCCAAGAGAGTTCCAACAGCTACAGTCACCACTGCTCAAGCCCTCCTTTTCAATCCTAACCCTCACTCCATCATTTCTTAAGACGTCTGAGGGTGGAAACCACTTCGAGATCCATCGAGGAGGATCTGTTCTCCTTGATCATTCACTAACTTGACTGTCGGAGTGCCCCCATCGGGATCCTCGGCCTGGGTCTTCCTTCTTTTATAGGACCGAGCATGTGCTTGGATGCCAGGCAAGAGAGCCACCAACCGATGCCATGAAAGAGCTATAGGCCATGGCAATCTAGGTGGCAATAGATTGGCGCACCAAGTAGGGGGACAGTCATGCATTGAGTCGATCTCTTATCATCAGAGTAGTTCTGCCAGCAACATGGTGGTGACACACATGCAGGAAGCCTCCATCAGCCACGTGGCGGATCCCCCTCCCCATGGAGACCCACTCAGTCCCAAGAGGGAGCTCCCCGCTTCGCCACTGCCACCTCCGATAGATCTTCAGCTCACCATGCTCACCCAGTAGGTCTAGACCATGACCGTGATGGTGCAACAGCTGAATCACCCGCACCAGTCCTTGGTAACCTAACAGCAGCCAGGATCTCACATAGCGCAGTCCACTGGATATCATGGTAGTTTACGGTCCTTCCATGGAAGGCCATCGCACCCCGGGCCACATCTTATCATTGAGGGAGCCTTCAGACCCCAAGAAGAGGCAGTGGATTGGGTCGATCGACCGAGAGAGCCGGTCTCCGATCTCTGACCATGCCACCTTTAGGCATCACCAATGCTGTTGAGGTAAGGCCCCCAGCATGATCTTCTCTGACCCACATCTTCCTCTCTCCGACAGCCTCGGTAAAAGGTTCCATCGATGAGGCTATCATGCATCAAGCTGAAAGATGCCTGGAGGAACAAGAGTGCAACCTGGCTGAGCTATCCCACCAATTTGCCAACCTATAGGGCTCCCCATGCAAGCCAGCGGGCTATGACTCCCGCCCCCCTTTCTTCCAAGAAATCCAAGAGGAACCAATCCCCGGTCAGTTTTGCATGCCTCAGGTGGATCCCTACGATGGGACCACCAATCCCTTAGACCACCTAGAGAGCTACAAGGCCCTCATGAGAGTCCATGGGGCAATTGATGCCCTCCTCTATATCGTCTTCCTAGCTACCCTTTGGAAGGTTACTAGAGTCTGGTACACCTGCCTCGAGCCTAGGAGCATTGACTCCTTCGTACAGTTGGAGAAGAAGTTCATGGCATACTTTGATGCCTACTGGAAGGTGCCACAAGAAGCCGACAGCCTCTTCTCTTTCTGGCAATAGGACCATGAGTCCTTGCAAGACTACGTGTCCCGCTTCAAAATTGCCATCCTAGAGATCTACAATCTAGAAGAGCCCATTGCCATGTTGGCACTGAAGAGAGGGCTTAGAACCTCCCGTCTCACCTTTCCCTAGATAAGAAGCCTCCGAAGACTTACTCTGAGCTCCTCCTCCGAGCCCACAAGTACATTCATGCGGAGGTGGTGGACCGCACCCGAAGGAGCTGGATGGGAGGCCTCTGAAGAAGCAATCCCAGGAGGAAACCTCTAGGATGCACATGCTCGGAGTAACCCCGAACCTTTGGACAGGTCCGAAGCCAAAGAGTACCCCCATCCAGGAAGAAAGATACACTCCTCTCCTTGTCCCAAGATCCAAGATCCTCATGGAGATTGAGGGCGAGTGCTACTTGTACCGCCCTCCCCTACTATGGCCATCCGGTGGCCGTGACCAATTAAAGTACTGTCAGTTCCACTACAACCATGGCCATGACATCGAGAAATGCCACCACCTTAAGAGGGAGATTTAAGATCTAATAAGAAGAGGCTACCTTAAGAAGTTCATGGGGGCAAAGCTCTGGCGGAACCTTAGGTGCTTGCAACTCTTCCTCCTGTTGATAACTGGCCTACTGAGAAGCTAGTGGGTATGATATCCTGATGGATAGAGCGCATCTCAAAAAGGGCCAGGGCAGGGGAAGGGTTTGAGAATGTATTCCCCTTTACGAGGGAAGGGTCTGAGAATGTATTCCCCTTTACGAAAGAAAGGGGAACCAGGGTGGAAATTGTAAATAACGATATCGTTGTCATCGAGATGATGATAGCGAAGCATCCTATAAAATGGATTATGGTCGATAGTGGAAGTTCGATCGACGTCCTTTTTTATGATGCCTTCTCCAAGATGAATTTATCTCCTGCCCAACTGAAGCTGGGTATGCTCCCCTGGTCAATTTTACCGGAGATTCAGTTGGGGTTGAGGGGGAGATCACTCTCCCAGTCACCGCTAGGTCACCATCCTGGTGATAGAAAAGTGTCGTAAGAGCCAATCATTATAAGGACCTTTTTTGTATTCTTCCAACTCTTGTATGACATTATATATTAATAAAGGCATCTGTTTTCATCATATACTGTTGTGTCTTATTTATGATTATGATGAACCCCATAGATTAGAGCAATGGAATTGGGTTATGATGAAGTAAATAATAGTGAGACCTAATTTCCTATAAACCCTAATCTAAAATGTTCCTAGTCATTGGACCATTGATTTAGGGATCAATGAATCTGGTAAGACTAGCTTATCCCATGTATGCTCGGATAATGAGAGTGGTTGGTCTCACAACCACTTTGTAGAGACACTAATAGAAGGCGGCCGGTCATAGCATGCTGAATCGAATTAACCATCATCTAAAGGACTGGTGCATTTACTGCTATTTAATGCCCTCGCCCTTCGAGCCTATGCGCTTGCTCGAAGCATAAGGGCAAGGGGACAGTGTTGTACCCTGACGGCTCCCCCTCAAGCAGAACCGGCCCATTCTTGCGATCCGACCGGGCCACCCCTTCAGAGCTCTGACTGGTACTCCTTCAGCGGTCCGACCCACCGGAGCTGAGATCCAAACGACCCTCTCCTACTTGGGTCCGGCCCGTCGTTCTCCTTCAACGGTCCGACCCACTGGGGTTGAGGTCCGAATGACCCTCTCCTGCTGGGGTCAGGCCCGTCGCTCTACCTTGGAGGGTTGGCCTCTAGTCTAGATGACCGGCTTTCCCGTGGCCGAAGTCCGACAGGCGAGCCTTAGCATCCATGGAATTCCAGAAGCACCTTTCTGTTACTACGGGATCCTGTTATCCCAACAGCCTTGCTCCACTACTTCCACGATGCCACCGTATATGCGTGCCACGTGGCCACTCTCCAGATTCTTCTAGGGGCAGATCGATCTTTCTCAGCCTCTCTCATAATGGATTTTGGATTGTTCCGCACCTATATAAGGTACCGGGGGGACCCCGTTCGAAGGTAGAAGAACTCTTCCCTCTCCATATGCTGTTCATCCCTTGATTCCTCCATTCTGTTGCCTTCAACCTCTTGCTAACTTAGGCATCGGAGGGTCCCCCACCGGAATACCACCGGCGCCCTTAGGGACTTTATTGCAGGTTCTTCCGGGAGAGGAGCGCTCCAGCACATCCACCGCCCCCGGTTCCCGGTCCAGGAGTTGACGTAATAATAGATTGGTGCTAGAGGAAGGGCAGCTCCCTTCTCTAAAAGGAGGAATCCATTGCCCCTGCTATGAAATGGCTAAGGGAAGAGCTCCAATTGCCACTGCCAGAAGAGGTATTTCCCCTCCCAGGTCTGGGGAACCTCCCATGGAAAATGATGTCGCCGCCACCGCCACCACTACCGCAGAACCCACCATCACACTAAGGTTGCAGTAGTTCCAAACTTTGGTGAATCTCATTGAAATGCTTACCGCCGCAGTTCAACATTTCCAGGAAGCAGCCAATAACTGTCAGCAACTACCAGCTATTTCCTACACCAACCCTCCAACTACCACTGAAGTAAGTCGATGGCCAGAGGTTCCCCAGCATTATTCTCGCATCATCACGGAGCCCCGGAGGTCATTGGGTGACCGCGTCGATGGAAAAATGGAGAGGTCAGCTTCACCTTCCAACATCGAATCTGTCCCAGTCGGTGGTCGGCCTACTGCCGAACCACCAAGGGACAATGCCAGCAAGATCATGCACATGGAGGAGCGCATTGTCGAAATCGCCCTTTGGTAGAAGGCTGAAGGGGGATAGGTATATGACTCTTATCCCCCGTTCTCTGATGAGATTCTGGTGGAGACGATTCCCCGCCACTTTAAGATCCCGCAAGTGGACCCTTACAACGGTACCACTGATCTGATGGACCATCTGGGCACATACAAAGCCCATATGATGGTACAAGGCACCTCCGACGCCCTCCACTACATTACCTTCCCCGCTACCCTTAAGAAGACTGCCCGGATGTGGTTCTCCACCATCCGGCCAGGTACGATCCATTCCTTTTCTCAACTCGAATCACTTTTCTTTTTCCATTTCAGGACTTGCAGTCGACCCCGAAGAATACTGACTGCCTCTTCCTCATGCTGCAAAAGGAGGGAGAGACCCTTCAGGACTTCATGGCCCGTTTCAACTCAGTGGCCATGGAGGTCCCGAACTTAAATGAGGCTATAGCGATGTCAGCCTTCAAGCGAGGGCTTCGCTCGTCCAGGCTGACTTTCTCCCTGGACAAGAAAAATTTGACAAGCTATACAGAACTCCTGGCTAGAGCACAAAAGTATGCTCTGGCGGAAGAACAAGCGACCGGCCCGACGTCAAGCTGAGGGAAGGTCGACCTCCAAGAAGCGGAGCGATAGGACTCCTGAAGTCCGACCTCCAACTGATAGTCAGTAGTCGGCCCAACACCGAAGTCCGAAGCCGAGGGACTTTTCTTGAAGGTTCGAGACTTACGCACCTCTGTCCCTGCTAAGAGAGAAGATCCTTATGGAGATTGAGAATGAGACCTTTTTGCAAAGGCCTCAGCCGATGAGGGGTCCTCCTGCCCTAAGGAATAAAGACAAATTCTGTCAGTTCCATAGGGATCATGGGCACAATACTGAAGAGTGCCTCCAGCTGAAAGATGCCATTGAAGACCTCATCCAGAAGGGATACCTATGCAAGTACGTTCAAACCCATCGGGATCAGGCTGAAGCATCAAATGCCCGAAACCCTCCGGAGGAGACGGAGCTCCCCAATCAGAGGCTGACCGGTGGGGATGTCGCATGCTGCATCGACGATCCGGAGGAATCTATGAGGACAGGACCGATATTGCTAAAAGGTCCAGGGGCTCCAATGCAACCACCTTCTCTGATGAAGATCTTCTGGAGACTCATGTTTTTGAGAACCCTATAGTCATGTTGGTAGTGATTTCCAATTACGATGTAAAAAGAATACTTATAGATAATGGAAGCTCAATAGAGGTATTGCTGTTCGATGCTTTTGTGAGAATGAATCTATCCATGTCCATGCTGCAGGAATCCCTCGCACTGTTGACGAGCTTCGTAGGTAACTCCATCAGAGTGGAAGGGGAGATAATTCTCCCTGTGACTATCGGGATGGAGCCTTTCCAGAAAACCCTCCCCATCAGTTTTGTGGTCATTCGGGCGACCTTACCTTATAATGCTATCCTAGGCCGATCGACTCTCAACAAATTCAGGGCCATCGTGTCCACTTACCATCTATTGGCAAAATTTCTGACCAGGAGCGGGGTCGGAATGATGAGGGGAGACCGTCGGATGGCCAGGCAGTGTCTGACCATTATGAACCAACAGTCAAAAGGCCATCCCACTCTGGAGCAACTTGACCCTAGAGCTGAGGTCGATGGCCTTGGTCAGCCAGGAGAAAAGATTATGTTTGTTTCCTTTTGAGAGGATGATCCCACCAAGGTCCTCCAGATAGGAAGTTCCCTTAGCGAGGATATCAAGTCAGAATTGATCAGCTTTCTTAGGAGTAATGCCGACGTCTTTGCTTGGTCGATGTCAGACATTCTCGGAATACCATCGAAGGTCGTCACTCACCAGCTCAAGGTGGATCCGACCTACCGACCTGTCCGACAAAAGAAAAGAAGCTTTGCTGCCGAAAGGTAGAAAGCCATCGATGAGGAAGTGAAGAAGCTCTGTGATGCTAGCTTCGTCAGGAAAGTCCACTACCTTGAGTGGCTAGCGAATGTGGTTATGGTGAAGAAAGCCAACAGGAAGTGGAGGATTTGCATAGATTACACCGACCTCAACAAGAACTACCCGAAGGATAGCTTTCCAATACCCAAGATTGACCAACTGGTGGATGCCACGGCCGGCCACCAGCTTCTCAACTTTATGGATGCCTTCTCCGGCTACAACCAAATAAAGATGCCTCCGGAAGATGAGGAGAAGACCACATTTGTCACCGACAAGGGTCTGTACTGTTATCGAATGATGCCCTTCAGCTTGAAGAACGCTGGTGCCACTTTTCAGAGGCTGATCAACCGAGTGTTCGAAGGTTAGCTGGGCAGGAACATGGAGGCTTATGTGGATGACATGATAGTGAAGAGTCTCCATAAGACCGACCATATTAGGGACTTGCAAGAATCTTTCGACGCACTCAGGCACCATCGGATGAAGCTGAACCCCATGAAGTGTACTTTTGGGGTAACCTTTGGCAAGTTCCTTGGGATTTTGGTCACACAAAGGGAATTGAAGTGAATCCCGACATGATAAGGGCCGTCACTGAGATGGCACATCCGACCAATAAAAAGTAGGTGCAAGAACTCGCCGGCTGAATCGCCTCTCTCAGCCATTCATCTCCTATTCGATTGAGAAATCTCTGCCATTTTTTAAACCCTACACCGGTCGATAAGCTTTGTTTGGACTGACGAATGTCGGTCGACTTTCGAAGCATTGAAAAAGTATTTGAAGAATCCCCCATTGCTAGCCAAGCTGATAGAGGGGAACCTTTGTACCTCTATCTTTCAGCGTCAGATGAACTGATCGGCACCATCCTCGTGCCAGTCGGAGAGGACGGATAGCAAAAGCCCATCTATTATATCAGTAAAGTCCTCCACGATGCCGAAACATGATACCCCAAGATGCAAAAGACAATATATTCATTGGTCACGTCCGCCAAGCGGCTCCGACCGTATTTCCAGGCATATCCGATTATGGTCATGACCGACCAACCCGTGAAGGCAATCCTTCGAAGCCCAGATACCTCCAGTCGGCTCGCAAGTGAGCTATCAAGCTGGCGAGTTCGACATCTCTTTCTAGCCGCGATCTGCCTTGAAGGCCCAGGTAATTGCTAACTTCATTGCAGAGTGTACATGGAGGCAGGAAACACCTCCTCAAATGGCCGAAGTACCTGAGTCGATGCCATCTACGAAGCCGAACCAGCTTGGACCCTCCATGTAGACGGAGCGTCCAACCTTGCAGGCTGTGGGGCCAGACTGAGCCTGGCCGACCCGGATGGGTATATCCTAGAATATGCATTACATTTTTTATTTCAGGTGTCGAACAATCAGGCGGAGTACGAAGCCCTCCTCGCGGGGCTACGAATCACCAACAAACTGGGCATCGACCGACTCAGAGTTTTCTTCGACTCGCAACTGGTGGTTAACCAAGTAAATGGGGAGTTCGAAGCAAGGGATCCGACCCTAGTAAAATACTTAGACAAGGTACAAAACCTTATTTCTTGGCTTATATTTTTCGAAATCCTCCACATACCTCGTCTGCAGAACTCTCGGGCGGACGCTCTGTCAAGGTTGGCTACGACTGCCAGCGAGACTTCGGACCGAACTTTTGTGGAGAATTTGCAGCACCCCAGTATTGCGAAAGAGCCGACCGAGGTCCACCAGGTGGAACGTGAAACTTCTTGGATGGATCCGATCCTTACTTTCCTAGCTAAAAGAACTCTTCCAGAAGATCCAGCGAAGGGCAAGCGGCTGTGCTTGACGGCCTCTAAGTACATCATCCTTGACGGTATCCTGTATAAGCGGTCATTCTCACAGCCGCTGTTAAGGTGCTTGGGGTTGACAGATGCCGACTACACCCTCAGAGAAGTCCATGAAGGCATCTGTGACGACCACCTCGAGGGAAGATTCTTATCTTACAAGATTATCCGGCAGGGATACTACTGGCCTACCATTCAAAAGGACGCATCGGACTTCGTCCGAAGGTGCGACGTGTGTCAAAGTTACTCCGTCATTCAAAGGAGGCCCGCTAGTGAGCTGACTCTGATCACCGCTTCATGGTCGTTCGCACAGTGGGGAATGGATATCTTGGGACCTTTTCCCTTGTCTACCGAACAACAAAAATTTTTGCTTGTGGCCATCGATTACTTCACCAAGTGGGTGGAGGCCGAACCACTAGCATAGATAACAGAGGCCAAGGTGGAGAACTTCGTTCGGAATAATATCATCTTTCGGTTCGGTATTCCCCAAATAATTATTACCGACAACGGAAGATAATTCGACAACTCTAAGTTTCAAGACTTTTGTCAACAATATCATATCTCTCACTGACTCACGTCGATCAGCAACCCCTAGTGCAATAGAGAGGCTGAAGTCACCAACCAGACAATCTTACACGGGCTGAAAACCTGGCTCAATGAGGCAAAGGAACTTTGGATGGAGGAACTCCAATTAGTATTATGGGCATATCGGATGACCGCAGGAGCGTCGACCGGCAAAACTCTATTTAACCTCATGTGTGGAAGTGAAGCTGTCATCCCTATTGAGACCTCTCTTCAATCTCTCTGGATTGACCACTACACCGAACTGGCCAACTCCGAATGGCGAAGGGCTGACATGGACTTGCTTGAAGAAACAAGACTTCGGGCAAGCATGAAGATGGTGGTATGCCGCCAAAAGATGGCAAAGTATTACAACTCGCGAGTCAAGGCATGAGCTTTCTGTGTCGGAGACCTTGTCCTGCGGAGGATCGAGATTTTGAGGCTGACCGAGCAAGGCAAGCTTTCCCCGAATAGGGAAGGGCCTTACCGGGTCATTGAAGTGGTTCAAGCCAGCACCTATCGACTTGAATTTTTGGATGGGCGACAGATGGTGTGTCCATGGAATGTAGACAACCTCCACAAGTATTATCAATGAAGTCCGCCTTTCTTCTGTGACAGCCCAATCCGGAAAGCTGATGGACCAATACTTAGGTTAAATTCATAAGCTCGTTGCTCCGGCCTGAGCTGAAATCCGATCGCTGCCTCAACTACTTCTGGGTTCGGAAAGCCGACGGACCAACACTTAGGTTAAATTTCTAAGCTCGTTGCTCCGGCCTGAGCTAAAATCCGATCGCTGCCTCAACTACTTTGGGTTCAGAAAGCCGACAGACCAACACTTAGGTTAAATACCTAAGCTCGTTGCTCTGGCCTAAGCTACCATCCGACTGCTACTTCGATCGATCCTGGTCCAGAAGCTGATGGACCAATACTTAGAGCATAAATCCTATGGGAATCTAGTTCGGCTTGAGACACTGTTCAATGCTTACCCTGGAGGTCCGACCACCCACTCAAATCAGCCAACTAGCCCACACTTAGTGAGATCTCAGAGAGAAGGATATGAGATAGTGCAAAAAGACAACAAAAAGTTTTCTTGCTTCCAAAAAGCTCTTTACAAAAACTGAGGTCAGACCTATACAAAAACCTAGTCTGACCCTCCGAAGGTACATATCTAGGCCGCTCCAGCCCCCTTAGCACAAACACAATCTGCATTGGCCTCCTCCTGCCCCTTCGGCTGCTTCTGCTTCAGTTCTGACTTGAACGTCCGATCCGGTCACTGCCGTGACGACCTTCACTAGATCATCGATCGCTCGGGTAGTCGGATCTACTACCTCAAGCCAGCCCCTTCTGCCAGCTTCGGTGGCTAAAGGAATGATAGATCGAGTTCTGGGAAGGCCGCACTGACCTTTCCCAGGCACTCATCGTATCTGTAGTCAAAGCTGACCATCCCGGCTTCGTTCATCTCCTCGATGAAGTCCTCTGAGGCTTTGTAAGTTGCAACGGCCTTCTCACCGGGCATCTTTAGTAGTTCCTGGGCCATCTTCAGTAGCCCTTATACCTCTCCACCACTGCCTGATGGCCTTGTGCACGGACCTCGCATTCGGTCAAGCCCCCCTCCTCGACGACAAGCCGATGGGTTAGGGCCTTGATCTTCTTCTTCTTACTTTTCAGACTTGCCTCCTGATCCACCTTCTGGGTCAGCAAGTCCTCCAATTGTTTCTTCTGGGCCTACGATTCTGCTCACAAGGTGGACACCTCTGCTGCTACAGCCCTCAGCCGAGCACCTCTTCCCTAGAAGCCGTCAGTGCCTCCCAGGCGGTGTCCCTCACCAACTCCACTGCTTCAGCCCTCTGGGTCAACACTCCTTCAGATAGAGTAGCTCACCCAGCCCTCGTCCATCAGCAAGTTGTCTTTGACGAGCTGCCAACAAATGCACAGTCAGAAAGCCGTCACCCGTGAATTCAAAGTGAAGACAAGAAAGTGATACTCACACCCAGAAGATGACGAAGGGAACTCCTTGTGGCCTTGTTCACCGATCGCCGGTCATTGTCGACAGCGGCCCTTAGAAGCAGCTCTTAGCCTCCTCGGCATCACGCCACTTTTGGCGCTACTCCTCCTCATGAGCACCGCCAGCCCTCTCATCAATGGCTGACACCCCTCTCCTGTAGGGTTCCTCTGATGGCTGGGGAGGTCGCCACATTCGGCTCTAATGGTAGGGAAGAAGGAGCCATGTCCGCCCCGGTCGGTGTCGAAAGCCTCTCTTCTGTCGAGGTGACCGGTTGCCCGATCGAAGAGGATCGCTCGGACGCAATCACCTTTCGGCGTTCGGTCAGAGGCATGTCATCCCCTTACTCGATCGATACCACTGTGGCAGATGGCTCTACCGTCCATCATTTCTTTGACCTCTCGGGCACCAGTTCTGTCGCCTGCTTCTTCGGCACCTGTGGGATCAGCTCCGCAATTCGAACATCCCTCCACTGTGCAGACCATGCCAAAAGGATCGCCCGATCTGGCTTCATCTTCCCACCTGTCAACAAACAAAGTTAAAGTAAGATGCGGTCGCCAAGCCAATAGAGATGAAAAGTCAATCTCTCTCTATGACTCTCATCCTACCTAACATCGGGTCCCGGCTAAGTCCGGCTTGGTGAAGACTCTCCTCGTGAAGTATAAAGCCGACAAACATTGGATCTTCATCATCCAATTTGTGGAAGTCAGCCTCGTCGACCCTCGAGACTTTCCTTCCATTTAGAGCATTCGGCCTCGGCTTCCTCCAGGCTGCCTCAAAGCCCCATGGCTCCAGGCAATCACCAAGAAGTATCGGGACTTCCATCCGTGAATTGCGGACGAAAACCCACTAATACCTTTCGGCCAGGGCATGGACTAAACATCCACCACTCCTGACTTCGGAAGTCCTGCTTCAACAAGAAAAAATTAGAAAATAGAGATACCCTCGCTCGATGTCGGCCTCCAACACAGAACCACAAAGTCGCAGAGAACTCAAATGCTATTCGGGGTCAGCTGGGCGGGGGTGACTCTATAGGTGTTTGAAAATCTGAACAAAAAAGCTATGGATTGGGAAATGAAGACCGGCTTTCAGGTGGTCTTCGTACATGAGAGAGCTTCTAAGTTCAAAGGCCCCATTCACTCTACCCTCATAGCTAGGGACGGTCAGGTGTAAAGTGGAAGGAATGTTATATACAATCCTCAGGTTTTCGACCCTCTCTCGGGTCATGGCCGAAAGAATATCAAAAATGGGTTCCCTATTACCTCGAGCCGAACCTCGATTCCTAGAGGCCATTCTAAAATGGGTTGTAGGAAGGGAGGAAGATGGGGGGAGGTGAAGGCGGGACTAACCTGGTTCCCTGGTTCTCTAAGAGAGGCTAAAGCAGTGCAAGGAGGGAGGAGACTGCCTTCTTTTCGAGCACAAGCACGGCAACAAGTTCCTTCTGGGAACTGCATCCCTCCTTTTATAGGCATCCAGGGGCAGCTTCCCAATGCATCCCCCCACGTGCCGAGATCCGACAACTGGCACCTCAGTTTTTGAGTTGGACGGGAATCCGAGGGGACATGCCGATTCATATCCGACCACGATCCATGTGATAGTCAAAGCAACGATGGATGGACCACTCCGGGAAGTGCCCCAACCGCTCTGATGGAGCCACATACCCCACATCGCATCAAGAATCCAAACGGGCGGCTGCCATGCACAGTACCAGCAATGACTGCTCCCTCTATCTTCGCCAATCAGACATTGACACCTATCCCGGAGCAAAAATTAGAGCAGAAGGCGGCCGGTCGCAGCATGCCGAATCGGATTCGCCATCATCTGAATGATTGGTGCATTTACTATTATTTAATCCCCTCGCCCTTCAAGCCTATGAGCTCGCTCGAAGCACAAGGGCAAGGGGGATAGTGTTGTACCCTGACAGTTCACCTCAAGCAGAACCGACCCATTCTTGCGGTCCGACCAGGCCACCCCTTCAGAGCTCCGACTGGTACTCCTTCAGTGGTCTGACCCACCAGAGCTAAGATCCGAACGACCCTCTCCTACCGGGGTCTGGCCCGTCGTTCTCCTTCGGTTGTCCGACCCACTGGGGCTGAGGTTTGAACGACCCTCTCCTGCTGGGGTTCGACCCGTCGTTCTCCTTCAGCGGTCTGACCCACTAGAGTTGAGGTCCGAATGACCCTCTCCTACATGGGTTCGGCCCGTCGCTCAACTTTGGAGGGTTGGCCTCTAGTCCAGCCGACCAGCTTTTCCATGACCGATGTCCGACAGGCGAGCCTTAGCATCCAGGAAATTCTAGAAGCACCTTTCTATTACTGCGGGATCCTGCTATCCCAACAGCCCTGCTCCACTACTTCCATGATGCCACCGTATCTGCGTGCCACGTGGCCACTTTCCAAATTCTCCTAGGGGTAGATCGATCTTTCTCAGCCTCTTTCCTAATAGATTTTGGACTGTTCCATGCCTATATAAGGTACTGGGGGACCCCGTTCGAAGGTAGAAGAACTCTCCCTCTCCATATGCTGTTCATCCTTGATTCCTCCATTATGTTGCCTTCAACCTCTTACTAACTTAGGCATCGGAGGGTCCCCCACCGGAACACCACCGGCACCCTTGGGGACTTTGTTACAGGTTCTTCCGGGAGAGGAGCGCTCCAGCACATCCGCCGCCCCCGGTCCCCGGTCCAGGAGTTGACGCAGCAACAGGAAGTAAGAAAGGTTACTTGCCAATGAGTCAAGGCATACATCTCTCTAAAAATATGTCTCCTAAGACATCAGAAAAAAGAGAGATGACTAAGATTCCTTATGCTTCGGCTGTAGGATCAATTATGTATGCGATGTTATGTACTAGACCTGATGTTGCTTATGCCTTAGGCATAGTGAGCAGATTTCAGGCAGATCCAGGAGAAGATCATTAGAAAGCTGTGAAAAATATTCTTAAGTACCTTAGAAGGACTAAAGATATTTTTCTTGTATATGGAGGATCTAAGTTGAAATTAGAAGGCTATACAGATTCTAGTTTTCAATCAGATCCAGATGATAGCAAATCCACATCGGGATATGTCTTCACCCTGAATGGTGGTACAGTGAGTTGGAAAAGTATAAAATAGCTAACAGTAACTGATTCAGTCACTGAGGTAGAGTACATAGCTGCAAGTGAAGCCGCAAAGGAAGCTGTCTGGATGAAGAAATTCATCATGAAATTGGGCGTGGTTCCTGGTATACAACAGCCAGTGCCATTGTACTGTGATAACACTGGAGCTGTTGCACAAGCCAAGGAACCAAGGTCTCATCATAAGTCCAAGCATATTCTAAGACGATTCCACCTCGTTCGAGAGATGATAGAAAGACAAGATGTTGTCATCAATCAAGTAGATACAAAGAATAATATAGCATACCCATTCACTAAAGCATTACCTAAGCAATAGTTAGATCGCCACTTGGATGGTATGGGTATAAAGCACAAGGGCAATTGGTTTTAGTGCAAGTTAGAGTTTGATAGAAAAGTGCTCTAAGAGCCAATCATTATAAGGGCCTTTTATCATATACTGTTGTATCTTATTTATGATTATGATGAACCCTATAGATTAGAGCAATGAAATTTGGGTTATGATGAGACCTAATTTCCTATAAACCCTAATCTAAAATGTTCCTAGTCATTGGACCATTGATTCCGGGATCAATGAATCTGGTAAGACTAGCTTATCCTATGTATGCTCAGATGATGAGAGTGGTTGATCTCACAACCACTTATGTAGAGACACTAATACAAGGATAGGGTGCTCATCAGGATATGAGTACACTGAACTGATCCGTACCGGGACTATATTATGGAAGTCTTACTACTTGTCAAAAGATAGATCCCTGAGTAGGAGTTGTGCATGTGATCTTTAGACCTGAGGTCACCATGGTTCTTGTGCACACTAAGCCATACTTTGGTTCATACTCATTCATGCCATTGCGACATATACAGGGTATTCTGGCTATGGTGGAAGGTGTTTGGAGGATATGAGTGGACCAACAAGGAATAGATCATTCCTAGTAAGAGGAATTATTATCCTATGCAATCTCTTCGATAAGTGACTTAAGGAGCCTTTGATCAAAGTAGGATGAGATTAGTGGAATCTAATTAGTCATCAGCTAAGTCCTCACTATCAAGTTGAGATTCAATATGATTAAGTATTAGGATTTGACATCTATCCATACCTCACTTAATCGGGATAATGGATATCGAAAGATTGAATTGCACGGTAACTTACTACTGAAGGATATTTTGGTAATTTCTACCAAATTTTTCATCTTCTGAGTAGGCATGACATGTTGCTAGATGTCAATCTTATCTTGTAGGTATTCATGAATCAATTAGATTGGTTTTATGAGTCAATTCGATGGATGGTTCAAATTGGACAATTAGATGAGCTAGTTTGACCTAATTAGGTCAATCGGGTTCGATTGGATCGAATTAGCTCAAACCTAAATCTACTGCTGGATAGATATGAAACCCAATGGATCACACACACTAGAGAATTGGACAAGGAAGTCATTCATAATTTTATTAGGGTCATATGATCCTATTTGGTTATCTAGGTGACACACTAGCATGTGTAGGCAAACTTAATTCCTAAACCCAATTGGATTTGGTCCATTGCTTGCTAAATAAACTAACCAATTTATTGGAGACCTAAATTGGGTTATTTTATAAGTAGGATGAATTTATCAATTTTATCTGATATTTTTTGGAGGTTTTATCTTGGAATTATGAAGAGTCCCTAAGGCATAGGACTCTTGGTGCCTAAATGACATGTTGTCATTCAAAAGGCCTAGAAGGGTCAATAGTTCTCTGATCGAAAAAATTTTTATGTGGTCGGAAAGATTATTTAATGCCCTTTTATTTGATACCCATATTGCATATACTTTGACTTTATCAAAGGTAGCATATGGCATGGAAAAAGGTTGACTAAATTGTGAAGAGAAGCGACTCTTCATTTGGCACCCAGAAAGGACCAAGAGTCCTTCTGTAGATGAGTTTCTTCTATTGATTGGACTTCTTCTAATCTTTATCTTTATCTCCATGCCCTTTCATGAAGGATTTGATTTGTCAATGATTTTTGAATTGGCATGAAGAAGGAAAGGATGAATGGCGCACATGAAAGGTTATGACTTTTCATAAGGGGCGCATGGTTTGAAGCAGAGTCCTTCTACTTTCAGATCTCTTCGATTTTCTCTGACTTTGAAAAATGAGAAGACACCTCTTGGCTCTTCTAGAGACTGGTACATGCCATGTGGCATGAGAAGGTTTCATTTGGACATGAAGAGATGTCAGATAAGACTCTTGAATCCTAAAGAGTCTTATCATATATCAAGAAACATATATGATAAGAGATTTTGGGATGTGTTTCACGCCCCTTAAGAAACTATTTAAAGGGTGTACGGTGGAATGAGATTATTGATTCAGTCATCTAAATAGGAGTCTAGATTTTACCGTATTATCCTTCTGAGTTTTTCTCTCTCCCTCTTCCTTTCTTTAAGACAAGACTTGTCTTATTAAGACAAGGTCTTTTCTATTAGGATAAGGCTTTGTTTTAGGACATAAGTCTAACAGGTCCTAAAGGAGGGTTGTCCTAAACCAAGAGTAGTTTAGAAGAGTGTCCAAAGAATCTTATAGTGGGATAGTGAGTCCTACAAAGGCCAAAGTCCAAAAGGCTGCCGAAAGAGTCCTACCCGGGCAAGCAACTTCAAGAAGGAGTTCTTCCTTGTTTCAAATCTTGTGTGGATCACCATTGGAGGACTTACACTTGTGAGTCTAGTGGAAGAAGTGGAATATAGCATTCCAGGTATGTTCATTAACCTTTTTTGTATGACATATTAGTTGTAATCGAATAAGAGATCTTAGGAATTAGGGTTTCTAACTGATAAAGTGTTATCTTTATGCATGAGATTTTTATAATTCAGTCTTACTAAGTTGCATATTGATCTCCTTGAAACCAAATACCTGGTAGAGCACAGTCATGATGACCTTCACGATTGTTAGGCTCTCCTTAGCCTACAACGTGATTCTTGGTCACCTTAGGCCCAATTTGCTCGATGCGATCATATCAACAAAGCGGCTCCTAGTTCAGTTCCCAACCCCTTATGGTATGGGAGAGATGCGGAGGACCCCCCAGTTAGTTCAGCACTGTCTACAAGCAGTCCCGGATACCAGAGGCATCAAAGAGGACCTTGTCACTAGTGAGCTTGATCAAAGAGTGCAGGATGCCAAGGGTAGCCCGGTTGAGCACCTACTTTCTTGTCCCCTTGGCATAGATCCATTGAAGACTGTACAAATAGCAGGCCAACTACAAGAGGATGAGAAGGCTCGCTTGCTAAGTTTCCTCTAAGCAAATGTGGATGTCTTCCCCTGGACCATGGTGACATGCCTAGAATCCCCGTTGACATCATCACTCATGGGTTTAACATTGATCCGAAGTGCCGCCTAGTCCGGTAGAAGAAGAGGAGCTTCATCCTAGAAAGGCAGAAGGTAGTCAATGAGGATATGGAGAAGCTCATCATGGCTGGCTTCATTCACGAGGTTTAGTACCTTAGCTGGCTGGCAAATGTAATCATGGTTAAGAAGGCTAATGGGAAGTGGAGGATCTATGTAGACTACGCTAAGCTCAATCAAGCCTGCCCAAAAGATAGCTTTCCCCTTCCAAAGATTGATCAACTGGTGGATGCTATGTGTTGACTCCTATCTTGATTTTGATGAATAACAAAATACTTAAGTATATTTAAATACTAACTGTGTGTTAAAAGTATGTTCATCAAAATAGGGTACTCATCAAAGTTGTAATGTGCTGAAAGTTTAAATGCTTGTCATCTTGTTGAAGAAGTTACTTATATAAATAAAATTTTAAGTTAAATGGACCTTGGCACATAAGAATAATCTTGAAGGACTCAAGTTTTAAATTTGAAAAAGTTTCAGCAGAGTTTCGTAGAGTTTCAGGAGAGTTTCAGCCAAGTATCGACTCATGGTGACCAAGTGTTGACTCAAGGTGTCGACTCATAGAAGCTTGAGCTGATACGCAGAAGAAGTTTCAACTGGCATGCATGAAGTGTCGACTCATGAAGACCAAGTGTTGACTCATGTGTCGACTCAAGGCCTGAGACCAGAAATAATATAGAACATGCTGAATTCAAGTTTTTGCTCAAGTGTCGACTCATGAAGATGAAGTATCGACTCATCAGAAGAAGTGTCGATGCACTAAAGCACTCTAGAGAGCTTCAAAAGATTTTTTTGATCTAGTGTCAAATCAAGTATCAACTCATGACCTAAAGTGTCGACACCTGCAGGTCTGGATGAATTGTAATGGCTAGTTTTTTGAAGCATAGAATTGGTCATTTTTCATTCTAACAGCTATTTTCTCCTCTCTAATGGTCATAAATGGTCATTTAAGACCTTGAAAAGTATTTAACGTAGACCAAACTCAAGGAGGAAGCATTCGTTGTAAATCGTTCAAATATGCATTAAGTGTTCATTACTTTTGAGTGAAGTTGAGCCTTCAAGCATTCAAGTCCAATCTTCAAGCATCCATTAAGGCTTCAATAACGTGGAGACAAGCTTTCTCAATAGTAATCAAGAGCTTCAAAGGGATAAGTATTTTTTATTTAAAAGTTTATTGTATCTTTATTTTGAACTTGAATTTATTATTGTTCCTAGTTTCAAGTGAATTGGAACTAGTGCTTTGGTTGTTGGTAAGCCTTGTAAAACCAACTTTTGTTGTTGGTGAGCCTTATAAAACTAACTTAGATTGTTGGTGAGCCTTATAAAAACCAACTAGGTTGTTGGTGAGCCTTTTGAAAATCAACTAGGTTATTGGTGAGCCTTATGAAAAATCAACTAGGTTTTTGGTTAGCCTTGTGAAAACCAAAAAAGATTTTGATTAGTGAGCCCAGGAAAACTAATCAACTATAATCAAGTTGGATTATAGTAAAATACCTAAGTAAACCTTGGGAAGTGGACATAGGTGCTTTGGAGTGCACGAATCACTATATATTCTTATATTTGTGATTGTTTATCTTCTTTTTCTTGTATTTACTTTATACTTCTGTTGTATACTTAAATTGAGCACACAAACACTTGGAAACACACTAGCACTTATATTCAATCTTTTCAAAAAAATTTAAAACCCAATTCACTGCCCCTCTTGGGTTGTTTTAGCTGGGCAATAAGTGGTATCAAAGCCTTGTACTTAGCTTATAGGTTCAACCGCCTTGAGTTAAAGATCTATGGCAGCCCCTATAGGTTCTAGTATTGTTGAGGGTCAAGCCTCAAATAGATTGCCCTTTTTTAATGGTACTAATTACACATATTGGAAAACTCGAATAAAAATTTATATGCATTCAATAGATTACAATCTTTGGAAAGTTGTTGTAAAAGGTCCCCATATTCCTTCAATGATGGTTAATGGCATTTCCATTCTAAAACTAGAAGAGGATTGGGATGAAAATGACATTAACCAATCGACGCTTAATGCTAAAGCTATGAACCTACTTTATTGTGCATTGGATCCTAGTGGATTTAATAGGATTTTCATGTGCGCATCTGTAAAGGAAATTTGAGACACACTTGAGATATCTCATGAGGTCACCTATCAAGTGAAGAATACTAAAGTTAATATGCTCATTCATACATATGAAATATTTAGAATGAAGCCTAATGAATCTATTACTGATATGTATACTAGATTTACTAATATTGTAAATAGTATGAGAAGTCTTGGAAAAGTTATGACATTGCTGATTTTGTAAATAAAATTCTTAGATCTTTGCCAATATCTCGGGATCCATAGGTCATAGCAATCCAAGAAGCAAAAGTATTGAAACACTTTCCTTGGAGCAACTTTCAGTTCACTCATGACTTATGAGTTGAACTTGAAACAAAAGGCAGTGGATGCAGATAGAAACAAAAAGACCATCGCATTCAAATCCACCATATCAAATGAGTCTTCAAGTGAAGAATCAGAAAAAGGAGAAATGAAGATGAAGAGGCACTTATGACAAGGAAATTCATAAAATTTATTAGAGAAATGAAATTTCCTTACAAAAAGAAGCCATAGCCTAGCAAAGAAAAAGAAAAAGAAAAAGAAAAGGAGAAGGACCAACCAATTTGCTTTGAGTGCAAGAAGCCTGGACACTACAAGATTGATTTTTTTCTTCTAAAGAAATTCAAGAAGAAAGCTATGATGGCAACCTAGAGCGATAGTAAAGACTCCAGTAAAGAGGAAGAAAAACCAGAAGTTGCTAACCTTTGCCTAATAGCTCATGAAGATGAGGTACAATCTGAAATTGAATTTGAATTTATATTTGAAGAACTTAGAGATGCTTTGATGAACTTATACATGAATATAAATTGCTAAAAATTAAGAATAAAAAGTTGAAAAAGCATGCTGATTTTTTTTCTTCTGAAAACACCAATCTTGTTAATGAAAATAATGATCTAAAGCCAAGATTGATGTTTTAGGAAAATAAAAGAATGCTTTTTCAAAAGAAATAGAAGTTTTGAAAAGATCCAAAGCTGTTGTTATAAATAATGAACTTTTAAAGAAAAACAAAGACCTTGAGGTAAAAAACAAGAAATTCAAAGATGAGCCTGATAAAGTAAAACCCTTTATTGAAAAGTTTACATTTAGCTCTGAAAATTAAATTTATTATTGAACAATCAAAGAGATGTGTTTGATAAAGCTAGACATGGTTACAAGCAACAAAAGAAACAAAAATTTTTTAAAATTTTTTTTGTTCCAGCATCATCTAATGTTACTTGCTTTAGTTGTAGAAAATTTGGACATAAAGCTTATCAATGCAATATGAGAAAAATAAACAATTCTAGGAAAGTTTGGGTTCCAAAAGGACCATTACTACTAACCCTAAAGGATCCATGATGTCTTGGGTACCTAAAATAAAAACTTGATTTATTTTGCAAGTGTGTCTTGAAACCAAAGAGAAAAAGAGATTGTAGTATCTTGATAGTGGTTACTTAAGACACATGACAGGAGATGTGAAGTAATTCACTTATCTTGAAGCTTTGGATGGAAGGAGTGTAACTTTTGGAGACAATGATAAAGAAAAAATCATTGGTATCGATATAGTTTATATCTTTCCTTCTACTTTTATTGATAATATATTATTAGTAGAGAGATTAAAACATAATTTGCTTAGCATTAGTCATTTTTGTGACAAAGGTTTTAAAATAATTTTAAATCATCCCTTTGCATGGTTTCTAGTCCTAATAATAATGAAGTGAAATTCATTGAAAATAGGCATGGCAACATCTACCTTGTTGATCTTGATAACTTATCTTTACATGATGGTGAAAGCCTAGTTGCAATGAATGCCACAATTAATGAAACTACTTGGTTATGGCATCGTAGGTTAGGTCATGTAAGCATGAATTTACTTTCTAAATTATGTAAATAGATTTAGTTAGAGATTTACCAAAACTTAGATTTGAGAAAGATAAAGTGTGTGGTGCTTATCAATTGGAAAACAATCAAGAACCTCTTTTAAATCAAAAGGAATTATTTTATTTAACTTCTAGGCCACTAGAACTACTCCATATGGATCTTTTTGGACCAACTAGGACCACAAGTCTAGGAGGCAAGAGATATAGATTAGTCATAATGGATGATTTCTCTCGATTTACATGGGTTTTATTTTTAACATATAAAGATGAATCTTTTTCTGCTTTCACGAAGTTTTATCAAAAGGTTTCAAATAATAAAGGTACTTCTATTGTTTGTATTCGAAGTGACAACGATACTAAATCTGAAAATCAAGATTTTAAAGATTTTTATAATGAAAAAGAAATTGAACACAACTTTTCTACACCTAGGATATCTCAATAAAATGAGATGGTAGAAAGAAAAAATAAAACTTTAGAAGAAATGGCATGCACAATGCTTTATGAAAATGATCTTCCTTGATATTTTTGGGCTGAAGCTGGTCATACTGCTTGCTATATTTTAACCATGTTTTGATCAGACCAATTTTAAAGAAAACACCTTATGAGCTTTGGAAAGAAAGAAACCCACTTTAAAGTATTTTCATATATTTGTTGCCGATGTTTTATTTTAAATAATGGAAAAGATAATTTAGGCTAAATTTGATGCCAAGTCAGGTGAACGTATCTTTTTAGAATACTCTACATCTAGCAAGGCATACAAAGATTTTGATAAAGAATACTGGTAGAAGAGTCCATGCATGTAGTGTTTGAAGAGTCTACTAACAAGTCCTCTAGAAAAGAGGATATTGTTGATGATTGCGCAAGTATTGAAAAACTTAAGAAGCTATCTTTGGATGATCATCCTTCCAAAGACAACGAAGAAGATCAAAGAAAGGAAATGAAGAAGAAGCCACAAGATGTTCGCCAAAGGACAAAAGTCTACCCAAAGAATGGAGGTATGCTCATGGACATCCTGAGGAATTAATCCCAGGTGATCCATCAAAAGGGATAATAACTAGATCCTCCCTTAGAAATGAATGTGATTACATTGCTTTTGTTTTCATAAATTGAACCTAAATGTGTTGAAAAAGCTGAAAAAGATCCAAACTGGATGATTGCTATGCAAGAGGAACTAAATCAATTTGAAAGAATATAATTTCAATATTAATAGAAAGACCATCTAATACTTCAATAATTGGCATGAAATGGGTATTTAGAAATAAATTGGATGAAAATGATATAGTAACTAGAAACAAGGCTAGACTGGTAGCTAAGGGTTATAATCAAGAAGAAGGAATTGATTTTGATGAAACCTTTGCTTTAGTAGCTAGACTTGAAGCTATTAGATTACTTCTAGCTTTGCATGTTTTATGGATTTCAATTATTTCAAATGGATATTAAAAGTGCATTTTTAAATGGTTATATAGCTGAAAAAGTTTTTATTGAACAACCACCTGATTTTGAAAATCATGCACATCCTGATCATGTTTTCAAATTACACAAAGCACTTTATGGTTTAAAACAAGTCCCCCATGCATGGTATGAAAGACTTAGTAAATTTTTAATTGAAAATGGTTTTACTAGAGGTCATATTGATACAACCCTATTTTTAAAGAAAAAGGCTGATAATCTCTTAGTTGTACAAATCTATGTGATGATGTTATATTTGGTGCCACTAATGAATCTCTTTATCAAGATTTTGCAAAACTTATGCAAGAAAGTTCGAGATGAGCATGATGGGAGAATTGAGCTACTTCCTCGAACTCCAGATCAAGCAAACAAATGAAGGGATCTTCATCAACCAAACCAAATACACAAAGGAGATACTGAAAAAGTTTGGGATGGAGAAGACTAAACCTATTTATACACCTATGAGCCCTTCATGTAACTTGACAAGGATGAATCTGGTAAGAAAGTTGATCAAAAATTTTATAGAGGCATCATTGGTTCTTTACTGTACTTAACTGCAAGTAGACCAGATATTATGTTTAGTGTATGCATGTGTGCTAGATATCAATTTAAGCCTAAGAATCACATTTAATGGATGTTAAGCACATTCTTAGATATTTATCTGGTACACTTGACATTGGATTATGGTACTCTAAGAATTCAGCTATTAATTGATTTCATATTCTGATGCTGACTTTGCTGGATGTAAATTAGATAGAAAAAGTACTTCTGGAACTTATCAATTTCTCAGAGTTAACTTAATCTCATGGTTTAGCAAGAAACAAAATTCAGTTGCACTATTGTTGCCCAGATATGGTACCAAGAGGGGGGGATGAATTGGGTATTTTAAAATTGAAGCAATATATGTGCTATCAAGTTCTAAGGTGAAGAGTGATAGTGCTCAAGTAATTGTGCAACGGAAGCAATGAAATAAAACAACAATTAAAGAGCAAAAGAAGATAAAAAGTAAAGCAATGCAAACACACAAGAAGTATAGTGGTTCGGTGCACCTAGCACCTACATCCACTCCCCAAGCTACACTTGGGAATTTCCACTATAATCTTTAGATTACAGCCGACTTGTTTTACCAGGCTCACAAGTCAAAACCTTACACACTTGTTTTGGCTTCGGGCTTACAAGCAACCCTAGTTGGTTTTATTAATTGGCTCACCAACAAACCTCACTCACTTGTTTTGGCTTCGGGCTTACTAGCAACCCTAGTTGGTTTTATCAATTGGCTCACCAATAAACCTCACACTAGTTTCAAATTCCCTTGAAACTAGCCTAAACAAAAAGAATATGAATATAATGAATAAAACAAGACAAACTCCTTTTGAGCAAAAAGTAATTCGATATAGCTCTTGATGGAGACTCTTCAAGCCTTTCTCTTGGAATCTTTGGACCTCACTAAATGCCAAATACTTGAAAGTTGGATTCCTCAAAGATGGAAAGCTTTTGGCTAAGGAATCTCTTGGTTTTCTCACTCTTTTTGTCTTGGAATTGATTGAAGGCTTTGTACTTTGACTCTAAACTTTTTCACTTTGTCTCCTTGTCTTTTTTGAAGTTTGGTGGAGGTTAAATACCTCATTCAAGCTGAAACAACTCCACAAGACCGTCAGAGAAAAAATATGGCCGTTTATGGCCGTTAGAAATCAAATCAAAAGTTCAGAAAAACTAGTCGTTATGCCATGAGTCAACCTCATGAGTCGACCTCTAGATCAAGTGTCGACCTCATGAGTCGACCTCCAGTTTATCTTAGGCAAAAATCCAGAAAACCATAGTTCTGCCCAGTTTGAATTCTCAGGCTATGAGTCAACCTCTGGTGTCGACCTCTGGACAGGTGTTGACCTCTGGTGGTCGACCTCTGGAGCGTGCCACTGAAATTTTGCCGTGCCTGCCTTGCTGAACTTTTCTTTTCTTCATGAGTCGACCTCTGGTGGTCGACCTTTGACAAGGTGTCGACCTCTGGTGGTCGACCTCTGATCTGAAATTTTCTGAAACTCTAGAGAGGTGCGTGCCATGCTTGAGTTTCTCTAAGCCTTTGTTTCTTTTGTCAATTACTTCTTAACAGGAAGGTCCAATATGAGAAATTTGATCTTGTTCAAGGTAGAAGAACTCTTTTCCAAAATCAGGCAAGCTTGGTTTCATCATTGTACTCTTAGTACTCTTTTTGAATAACCTAAGTCCTGAAACTTTATCTTGAGATGAAACATTAGTCCAAACATATACTCAACCTTTTGTTAATCATCAAAACTAAGGAGCCAAACCCAACAATCTCCCCCTTTTTGATGATGACAAAACCTTGAGTATATATGCAATTAAGTCCAAAAGCAAAATATAGCACTAATAAAAATTTTCAAAGAAACCTCACATGCATGAGTATATCATAAAATTTTACTTTTCATCTATTTATTTATTTATTATTATTATTATTATTATTATTATTATTTTGTGAAAACATTCTCATGATTCAAAAGTTAAGAACCATAATAGCTTTACTATACTATATGAAAGATTTTACTTTTCATTTACTTCTTTCTTTTTGTGAAAACATTCTTATGAGTCAAAAAGATAAGAATCATTATAGATTTACTCTACTCTATTCTATGATAGAGTCATACTTTACCATACATACTTTATAAACTTTTTACTATACTCCCCCTTTTTGTCAAGAATCAAAAAGTGCATTCTTTGTAGTAAAAGATAAAACAAATGATACCATTCCATTGCAATGAAATACTTAGTTGCATAAAATACATGCTCCCCCTCAATTTGTGCATTCGAGATAACAAAAACATTCTAACTTGAGGGTTTAAAAAGATAAAAACTAAGAGCTGGTATCAGACAGTAAAATATCACAATATAGATAAGTGTATAAATGTATTCAGTTACAAAATTGCTTACATAGTAAGCACAAAACACTGATACATCAGATCATACAAAGCAAACTAATTCATACATCAAGTAAATCTATGAGGCTACTCCTCATCAGAAGGTATATCAAAAGAGATAGGAGCCGAGATCCTAGATGAGGATTTTGGAGTCCTATGAGTGAGACTCTGAGTCCTCAGAGAGGGACCAGCCTAGGGGTACTCCTACGATCTATAAGTCCGAGGAAAAGGCTCCACAGGTGTCCTGACTGAGGCAGTAGCAGAAGGAGTAGATGGATCAGTATGCTGAGTAGACTGAGCTGGAGTATGCCTGCTGACTAGCTCATAAGCAGTGGGATTATCAATATCTGTCTCTGTATGCTCATCTATATCATCCGGAATCCCTGTAATAGTCTCAAAAAGTGACTCAGTAAACTCAGTATCTACTGGCACATCTGTAGCTGGAGGATCTGTACTGGGAAGATCGGTAGAAGGAGGATCAGTAGAAGGGGAAATCTCTGGAATCGGATCTGCAGGTGGAACATCAGAGCTACCTACTCCAGGCTGATCTCCATCACTATCACTGTATCCACTGGAGCCATCATCATCATCATCATCAGAATGTGGAGGAGATACTGTCGGATCTACAGTCCCTGGTGGCAGTGCTAATCTCAGTAGGCTGAGGATCTGTCGGAATCCTGCATCTACACTAGCTGAGAGAGCTCCAATGCGCATATCTGTGTGTATCCGCAGATCATGTAGCTCCTGTCGTACACCAGTAATCTCAATCCGGACCTTTGAAATGTGATCAGTCACTCTCTGCTCAAAGTCCGATATCCTCGCTGTAGTCCTCCGTGGTGTAGCAGTAGCAGTAGGTGCTGGAGCTGATGATGGTGGTGGTGTGAATGGCTCAGGCTCTGTAGTCTCTGACTCTGGTGCTGGGCGAGAAGGTGTACCATGATCAGTAGGCTCTGAAGGCCCTGCCTTAGTTGCTCGGATCTCATCCTCCTCATCTGGCTCCTGGCCAGACTCTCGTCGCATCCAACGGTCACCAATCAGTCGAAATCCCATCCTATGCAGGGATTTCTCTCCATATGTATCAGTATGCTGCAGCTGACTGAAGGGTATACCATCAAATGAAACACCATGCTCCCTGAATAACTGTGTCAGCCCCATACCATATGGTTGAACTAGTCTCCTGTGAGATGCTGCCTCACCCATCTGCTGAAGCATGATCCTGGGAAGGTTGATGGGAGTCCGCTGTCTCAGGGACACCATCAACACCAACTCACGCTCAGTGATAAAGTCGAATCTCCCGCTCTTCGGAATCAAGATACGGGCGATGATATGATGCAGCACTCTCATCTCCAGTGAAAGCTGGTTAGCGGCTACTGTGGAAATGCCGCTAACATCCTCACGCTCTAGAATACATCTGAAGGCATGCTCTCTGTCGCTGATCGAAGTGGCAAGTGCCATGAAGTGGAATCCTCCAAACGCGACTGATGACCTCCGGTGTCACTGGAATCTCGATCCCACGTACAGTAGCTGACCATCCAATGCCATCAGTGGCCATGGATCCATAGAACTCCCTGATGAGGTCTGGGTAGAATCTCTCAGTCATCGTGTATAAGTGAACCAGACCTGCATCTCTCAGCACATCTCCTATAAAAAAGTGATGCTGATCCCAGAAAGGTATATCCACACGCCTCCCCTCGCAATGCTCTTCGTACTAAGCTGGCTGGCACTGGTACAGGTGGCTCTGGGGTCGGCTCACACTCATGTCTGACCTTTCTTCGTCGCTCAGTGCTATCTTGGCCTTGTTCCAATCTCCTTTTCCTTATTGCCAAGTGCTTTCTTGGACCCATATGGAAGGAAGAGGGGTAAATTAGGGAGAAGAAGGATAATGCAAGGCTAAGAGGAAAGGAACCAAGAGAAGAGAGGTTCACAGTTGAGAAAAAAAAAAAGAGGAAATGATGAAATGGTGAGATAGGGTTTGTGAAAATGGAGAAAATCGAGAGTAAATGGAGAAAATGCAAGAAATGGATGAAAGAAATAAGTGATTTCAATTGAAAAACAACCGAGATTTGAGGGTAGATAGGAGCAAAAGCCTTCGGTTGTCCAAAACCACGAACACGGTCAAAAATGGTTTGGTTCTAAAGAAAACAAGAGGAGAGGAGAGGATTACCCAAAAAGATGAAGGAGAAGGTTGGAAATCCACTGTTTAGAGGTTTAGGGAAGTTGGAGGGGGACCACACGAAGGTGAAATAGAAGGAAATGGAGAAAAAGTGGCTTGCGGACGGGTTTTAAAAAAGGAGATTTCCGTTCAAGTGTCGACCTCTAAAAATTTTCAGGGGTCGACCTCAAGTGTCGACTTCCAAAACCTTAAGGGTCGACCTCAAGTGTCGACCTCCGAAAACTCAAGTGTCGACCTCCAACAATAAATTACCCAAAATAAAATTTTGTAAAATTTAAAAAATTGATAAAATTTAGAAAAATAACCTTTAAACATATTTGAGAATTTATAATTCATTTTTGAGGAATTTTTGATGAAAATTGAAGAGTTTCAAGTTAAAGGATCAATGACTCCCAGTTCTCTTCTGATCATACAAAATCTATCTTGATTCAATGGTTTTGTGAATATATCAGCCAATTGATAATTAGTACAAATAAATTCTAACAACACATTAGAGTTTTGAACGTGACCTCTTATGAAGTGATGTCTTATTTCAATAAGTTTGCTTCTTGAATGTTGTACAGGGTTTTTCGTTAAATTGATTGCACTTGTATTTTCACATCTTATGGGTGTCTTAGTTAGTTTGATGCCAAAGTCCTCGAGTTGTTGTTTGATCCATAAAATCTGAGCACAACAGCTTCCAGCTGCTATATATTCGGCTTTCACCATAGATAGAGCAACCGAATTCTGTTTCTTACTGCTCCATTAAATCAAATTAACTCCTAGGAATTGACAAGTTCCACTAGTACTTTTACGATCAAGTTTACACCCAGCAAAATCAGCATCAGAATATGCAATTAATTCATATGATGACTCTCTAGAGTACCAAAGACCAATTTCGATTGACCTAGATAAGTATCTAAATATATGTTTTACAGCTAAGAGATGTGATTCTTTAGGAGCAGACTGAAAACGTGCATACATACAGACACTAAACATTATATCTGGTCTACTGGCAGTTAGATATAGCAGTGAACCAATCATGCCTCTATATAATTTTTGGTCTACTGATTTACCACATTCATCTTTGTCTAATTTACATGAAGAGCTCATAGGGGTACTTATTGGTTTGGTAGTCTCCATCCCAAACTTTTTCAATATTCCCTTGTATACTTGGCTTGGTTGATGGAGATCCCCTCTTTGGTTTGCTTAATTTGGAGTCTGAGGAAGAAGTTGAGTTCTCCCATCATGCTCATCTCGAACTCACTCTGCATTAACTTTGCAAATTCTTGAAAAAGACATTCGTTAATAGCACCAAAAATAATATCATCTACATAGATTTGTACTACTAAGAGATCATCATTTTTCTTTTTCAAAAATAATGTATTATCTACATTACCTCTAGAAAAATCATTCTTCATCAAAAATGAACTTAATCTATCATACCAAGCTCTAGGAGCTTGCTTTAAACAATACAATGCTTTATACAATTTAAAAACATGGTTAGGAAATTCATGATTTTCAAAACTAGGAGGTTGTTCAACATAAACTTCCTTTTCAATAATCCATTTAAAAAAGCACTTTTAACATCCATTTGAAATAACTTGAAATCCATAAAACAAGCAAAAGCAAGTAAAAGTCTAATTGCTTCTAGCCTAGCAACAGGAGCAAAGGTTTCATCAAAGTCGATCCCTTCTTCCTGGTTGTAGCCTTTAGCAACAAGTCTAGCTTTGTTTCTAGTTACAATACCATGTTCATCAAGTTTATTTCTAAAAACCCATTTTATGCCAATTACAAAAACATTAAGGGGTCTTTCAGTTAAAGTCCAAACGTTATTTCTTTTAAATTGATTTAGTTCATCTTGCATAGCATTAACCCAGTTACAATCTTTTTCAGCTTCTTCAATTGACTTAGGCTCTATCTGAGATACAAAAGCTAAATAATCACAAACATTTTTAATAGAAGAGCGTGTACTTACTCCCTTTGACGGATCACCAATAATTAGCTCTTTGGGGTGTCCGTGTGCATACCTCCATTCTTTAGGTAAAGGTTTTGGTGAAGTTGCATTGATCTCTTGAGTTTGATCTTGATTTTCTTGATTATCATCTCCTTTGGGCTCATCTTCATTGATTGTCAATTGTTCAAGCTTCTTTGTACCTATTTCATCATCGATAGAATCTTCTTTTCTAGAAGATTTTTCGTTAGATTCATCAAACACTACATGAATTGATTCTTCAACCAGAAGAGTTCTTCTGTTGAAGACCCTATATGCCTTGCTAGAAGTAGAGTATCCTAAGAAGATACCCTCATCTGACTTGGCATCAAATTTACTGATATTGTCTTTGCCATTGTTTAATATGAAACAGCGGCAACCAAATACACGAAAATACTTAAGATTCGGTTTTCGATTTTTCCAAAGCTCATATGGTGTTTTCTTCAAAATAGGTCGAATTAAAACACGATTTAAATGTAACAGGAAGTATTAATGGCTTCTGCCCAAAATAATCTAGGTAAATCATTTTTGCAAAGCATTGTGCGTGCCATTTCTTCAAGTGTCCTGTTCTTTCTTTCTACCACCCTCATTTTGTTGAGGTGTCCTAGGTGCAGAAAAATTATGACTAATGCCATTTTCATTACAAAAAGCTTCAAAATCATGATTGTCAATTCAGTTCCATGATCACTACACAAAGAAACAATAGTGAGATCTTTTTCATTTGAAACCCTTTTATGAAATTTAACAAAAGCTGAAAACGTTTCATCTTTATGAGCTAAAAACATCACCCAAGTAAATCGTGAGTAATCATCTACAATAACTAGCCCATATTTTTTACCTCCCAAACTAGTTATTCTGGTTGGTCCAAAGAGGTCCATATGCAATAATTCAAGGGGTCTAGTAGTAGATACTACTCCTTTAGGTTTGAAGGTAGATTTAGTTTGTTTTCCAAATTGACATGCAGCACAAATCTTATCTTTTTCAAATGTGAGTTTTGGCAATTCTTTTACAAGATTCTTTTTGCTTAATTTTGAAATCAACTGCATACTAGCATGCCCTAGCCTACGATGCCAAAGCCAACTAGTTTCACTTGTCTTGGCTTCCCTAGCCACTAGGCATTGACCACTTTCCATGGCTAGATCATCAAGATCAACCATGTAAATGTTTCCATGCCTATGACCAGTGAACTTGATGCCATCGACATCTAGACTAGATACCATGCACAAAGATGATTCAAAAATTACTTTAAAACCCTTATCACAAAACTGACTAATGCTAAAAAGATTATGCTTCAAGCCATCAACAAATAATACATTATCTACATAAGCATTAGGGGTGATATGGATTTTTCCAATTCCGACGATTTTGCCTTTTCCATTATCACCAAAAGTAACGTTTCCACCATCAATAGCTGCTAGTGATGAGAATTGCTTCACATCCCCAGTCATGTGCCTTGAGCAACCACTATCCAGATACCACAATCTTCTTTTATTTTTGGTTGCAAGGCACACCTGCAAAAATTAATCAAGTTGAAACTTTAGGTACCCAAGTCATCTTGGGTCCTTTAGGGTTAGTCAAATTGGTTCCTTTTGGAACCCAAATCTTTCCAAAGGTATTTAATTTTCTTCTATTACAAATATATGATTTATGTCCTAACTTACCACATGCATAGCAGGTAATATTAGAAGATGCAGGTATGAAAAAGTTTTTGTAAAGTTTTTGCTGATTGTATGGCTTAAATCCAAGTCCAGCTTTGTTAAACACTGCATGTTGACTATTTAAAAGCATGCTTAATTTTTCTGAACTAAAAGTAAACTTTTCTACAAAAGGTTTTACTTTTTCTAACTCTTCTTGTAATTCTTGTTTTGAAGCAATAGTTCTTTGTTTTTTTTTCAATTTTCTCATTAGTTTTAAGACTTCTATTATTTTTCAGAGAATCATTTTCTTTTAAGAGATTTTCTTTATCATTTTTCAAGGTCTTTACATGTTCAGTTAATTTCTTGTTTTCTTGAATTAAATCTTCAATTTCAGTTGAAAACTTTTCTGAATTTTTGGTAAGCTCAAGATTTAGCATTCTTAATTTCTTATTTTTCAGTTTTAATTTTTCATATTCCATAACTAAATCATCAAAAGCATCATGCAATTCATTGAAAGTAAATTCAATTTCAGGTTCAGAATTTACCTCATTATCTTCATTGGCCATGAAACACAGGATGGCGACAACTTGCTGCTCTTCATCACTGCTGGAGTCCTCACTCTCACTCCAGGTAGCCATCATGGCTTTCTTTCTCAACATCCTTCGACTCTTTTTAAGCAAAGGGCAATCCATTTTATAATGTCCAGGCTTCTTGCACTCGAAGCAGATGGGTGGATCCCTTTCTTTTTCTTTCTCTTTTTCTTTATTGTGATCACCTTTTGTGGCCTTTTCTTGTAGAAGCCCTTCTTCTTTCTCATGAATCTTTTGAATTTCCTTGTAATAAGGGCTGTCTCATTATCATCAGCTTCTTCTTCTGATTCATCGCTTGACTCTTCCTTTGTAGTGGACTTGAAGGCTATGGCTTTCTTTTTCTTATCATTGTCCACTGTCTTCTGCTTTAGTGAAAGCTCGTAAGTCATCAGTGATCCAAGAAGCTGCTCAAGAGGTAGAGTATTGACATCCTTGGCTTCTTCTATGGCTGTTACTTTAGCATCCCATGAAGCCGGAAGAGACCTGAGAAGTTTGTTAACATGTTCACCATTAGATATAATTTTCCCAAACTCCTCATTCCATTTACTATATTTGTAAATCTAGTATACATTTCACTGATACTTTCAGTTGGTCCATCCTGAACATCTCATGTATGAATGAGCATGTTCACCTTTGTGGTCTTCACTTGGTGTGTACCCTCATGGGTAACCTCAAGTGTATCCCAAATTTCTTTGACGGAAATACAATTTGATATTCTGTTGAATTCACTAGGGTCAAGTGCACAGAATAGCAAATTCATCGCCTTAGCATTTAACTCAGCTTGTTTGATGTCATTGTCATCCCATTCTTCTTCAGATTTTGGGGTGATAATGCCATTAACCAAGTGAGTAGGCTGATGAGGCCCTTTAGTAATTATTCTCCATATATGATAATCTACAGCTTGTAAATAAATATGCATACGAGTTTTCCAGTATGTGTAGTTTGTGCCATTAAAGAAAGGAGGGTGATTTGATGCTTGTCCTTCAACTACACCCATTCCAATTGGGGCGGCCATGATCTTTCACTCAAGATCGTTGGACCTACAAGAGAGTACCAGTGCTCTGATACCACTTGTTGCCCAGATATGGTACCCAAGAGGGGGGGGTGAATTGGGTATTTTAAAATTAAAGCAATATATGTGCTATCAAGTTCTAAGGTGAAGAGTGATAGTGCTCAAGTAATTGTGCAACGGAAGCAATGAAATAAAACAAAATTAAAGAGCAAAAGAAGATAAAAAGTAAAGCAATGCAAACACACAAGAAGTATAGTGGTTCGGTGCACCTAGCACCTACATCCACTCCCCAAGCTACACTTGGGAATTTTCACTATAATCTTTAGATTACAGCCGACTTGTTTTACCAGGCTCACAAGTCAAAACCTTACACACTTGTTTTGGCTTCGGGCTTACAAGCAACCCTAGTTGGTTTTATCAATTGGCTCACCAACAAACCTCACTCACTTGTTTTGGCTTCGGGCTTACAAGCAACCCTAGTTGGTTTTATCAATTGGCTCACCAACAAACCTCACACTAGTTTCAAATTCCCTTGAAACTAGCCTAAGACAAAAAGAATATGAATATAATGAATAAAACAAGACAAACTTCTTTTGAGCAAAAAGTAATTCGATATAGCTCTTGATGGAGACTCTTCAAGCCTTTCTCTTAGAATCTTTGGACCTCACTAAATGCCAAATACTTGAAAGTTGGATTCCTCAAAGATGGAAAGCTTTTGGCTAAGGAATCTCTTGGTTTTCTCACTCTTTTTGGCTTGGAATTGATTGAAGGCTTTGTACTTTGACTCTAAACTTTTTCACTTTGTCTCCTTGTCTTTTTTGAAGTTTGGTGGAGGTTAAATACCTCATTCAAGCTGAAACAACTCCACAAGACCGTTAGAATAAAAAATATGGCCGTTTATGACCGTTAGAAATCAAATCAAAAGTTCAGAAAAACTAGTCGTTATGCCATGAGTCAACCTCATGAGTCGACCTCTGGATCAAGTGTCGACCTCATGAGTCGACCTCCAGTTTATCTTAGGCAAAAATCTAGAAAACCATAGTTCTGCCCAGTTTGAATTCTCAGGCTATGAGTCGACCTCTGGACAGGTGTTGACCTCTGGTGGTCGACCTCTGGAGCGTGCCACTGAAATTTTGCCGTGCCAGCCTTGCTGAACTTTTCTTTCTTCATGAGTCAACCTCTACCTCTGGTGTCGACCTTTGACAAGGTGTCGACCTTTGGTGGTCGACCTCTGATCTGAAATTTTCTGAAACTCTAGAGAGGTGCGTGCCATGCTTGAGTTTCTCTAAGCCTTTGTTTCTTTTGTCAATTACATCTTAACAGGAAGGTCCAATATGAGAAATTTGATCTTGTTCAAGGTAGAAGAACTCTTTTCCAAAATCAGGCAAGCTTGGTTTCATCATTATACTCTTAGTACTCTTTTTGAATAACCTAAGTCCTGAAACTTTATCTTGAGATGAAACATTAGTCCAAACATATACTCAACCTTTTGTTAATCATCAAAACTAAGGAGCCAAAGCCAACAACTATCCATAACTGAAGCGAATATGTTGCAGCTGGAAGTCGTTGTGCTTAAATCTTGTGGATTAAGTAACAACTTAAGAATTTTGGTATCAAATTAACTAAGACATCCATAAGATGTGATAATACAAGTGCAATTAATTTAATACAAAATCTAGTTCAACATTCAAGAAGTAAGCATATTGAAAGTAGACATCATTTTATTAGAGACCATGTTCAAAATAATGATGTTATAATTGAATTTGTTTCTACTGAAATGCAATTAGCTAATATACTAACCAAGCCTTTTAATGAAGATAGGTTCAGTATGATTAGAAGAAAATTAGGAATCTTAATCCTTTTGATTAGATCTCAATCATTTCTTATGACCTTTGGAATTCCCCTTGAAGTTTCCTGATCAAAATGATCTTGAAATCATATTTAATCATCTATTGGCTATTAAAATCATTTATCTTGATTTCTTGTGAATTTTTCCAATTTCCTGATTTTTTTTTGAACTTTCGACACTTTGAAGTGTCGACACCTCCAAGTGCCGACACTTGAACTGAAGTCATGAGTCGACACTTGACCGATAGGAACTGATGATTAAATAAGGAAATCAAGTGGTTTCTATCCATTTTTCTCCCAAATCCCTTGAGCCAACACTTTTCCAAACATTTTCCCAACCTCTGTTTGTTCCCATTCCATGTTCTTACTGTTCTATTCTTGATTTTGAGCTCTCTTTTCCTTGGTTTCTCTATTCTTCATGATTTTACCGTGAACCCTTATGCAATTCCTTTTCCACCCGTGTTTCCTTCTTCCTGGAAGATGGGTCCCAGGAAGCAGTCAGTTAGGAGGCCTCATCCTTCTACTCAAGATACAGAGCGATGCACTAAATCTCATCATGAGGATCAGGCAGCAGAGGCGATAGCTTAGCAGGAGATACCTATCCAACCACCTATCCTCGAAGCAGAGCAGATGGCCTCCAAGGCCACTATTGGAGGTCGGAGGGTAGATTTTGATTTTATGGACCAATAAATTTTTCAGATTGGTGACTAGCTGAGGGATGCAGGGCTTGCTCATTTCTGCTTACTTAGGGAGAGGTTCTACCCAGGTCTGATATGATATTTTATGGTAAATTGGCCAGAGGAGCTGATGGCTAGGTGGTTGAGGTTAGAGGGATTTTTATACCACTATCAGTAGAGATATTGAGCAGAGCATCAAAGATCCATATGAGAGGCATAGTGGTAGATTCGCTGGTTGATAGGATCAGTGCCCTCAGATGCATATTTGAGAGTGATGACATTGGAGAGGGAGCCACCGTTGTAGTGTCATGACTTTCTCTAGAGATGAGACTTCTGCACCACATAGTCACCTAGATTCTTCTACCAAAGACAGGGCATTTTGACTTCATCACTGGGAGAGAGCTACTTGTAATGGTTTCCCTGATTCGGAGGACTCTTGTCTACCTACCAGTACTCATGATCTATCAATGATGGAGGCAGCAACCAATAGGAGATTATATCTGCCTTATGGGATGGGTCTCACTATTCTATTAGAGCTTATGGAGTAGACCCAAATGGAGAGCCCTACAGATAGCTGCTCCACACTGATATATATGATGAGCGATCTCTGCATCTCATGGGCTATCACTTTCACATAGGTCAGTGGAGATGTAGGATATCAAGACAAACTTCTGATACTGAGGGTGAGGAGGATGCAACTGAGAAGGAAAAGCAGATACACAGAGATGAGGCTGGGCTGTCTGAGCCATTAAGGGACATACCTGAGACACAGCCCGGGCCATCAGTTTTGGCACATGCTGAGGTGCCAGCTCCTGGAGACACTGTAGTTTAGAGGATCATTCACCTGGAGACTGAGGTGATGATTGTTAGATAGTGAGTAGATCATGTTCACATGGAGATGAGGGCGGCTTTCAAGAGGTAAGAGAGGGACTCTCTGCTATACTGGCTACATTAGAGAGATTATCTTCTTCCACTGCACCTTCACCTCCATCGTTGGATTCCCTGCCTGCTCCACCATCACCTCCAGCCCCAAACACTGAGACATGAGATGGCTAGGGTGATTTATCTGCAAAGTTCGATGTTGTAGACTATATTACGGTCCCTAAGCTAGATACTATTGCTGATCAGGATACAATGCCCGCAGTCGACAAGACAAGGATCTTCAGAGATTGTTCCTAATCCGCCTAGTTCTTATGTCCGGACTCTTGTTCTCCTTAGCTCACCCATTACTCTTGATCCATCAGACTCTTTAGTTTTCACTTTTGTACTTCATATTGATCCCCCTGATACTCTTACTGATTTACCTACACCTTCATTTAGTATACCCTCTAGGTCACCTCTAGTATCTTCCACTTATTCCTTAGTAAGGGAACTAGAATTTTATACCCCTGGTTTCCACATTTTATCATCTAGTCCATTATTTTATATCACACCATCTGTCCCTGCACCAGTTCTTGACTCTGCTATTGACATTGCCTCTTCTTCAGCACCTGCTAGAGGGAGAGCACATTCCAGAAGTCGAAGCCGCAGACATGGTGATATTCCCAGAGTTGTTCAAACCAAACTATCAGATCTCCGATCAATGTGGCTGTGATCCCGACCCTCTAGGATTACGGGACCGATCATCTTAGATATTGGGTCTTCCTTTTATGAGGAAAGCATCCCTTAGGGTTGATATGTATATTAGTATATTTGTGTTTCAGTCTTTTAGTGTATCAGTCTTTTAGTTTTATGGTGTTTGTATCAAATTATGAATCAATGGTACCAAATTTTATATCAAATTTTGAATCTAATGTATCAAATGTTTGAAATTTTATATATATGATATTTTCAGTATTTATCTATGCATTTCTACACTCTTACCTTACTGCAATGTTTTATCTCTACCTTGTTCTATTTTCTCACCTTTTTCGAGATGACAAAAAGGGGGAGATTTAATGAATGGCAAAATGGGGAGTAATGGCAAAAAAGAGAATGATAAACAAAAGAGAGAGTAAAGAAAGCAATAAGTAAGGGGGAGAGTGAAATGTGCTATAGAAAAAAATTTTAAAATCTCTAAATCTTTTGAAAATATTTTGAAAAATATTTTTAAGTTTGAAAAATATTTTTGGATCATATATTGAGGGGGAGCTTTTATTCCATGCTCTGATACTTTTCAGTTTTATGATCTGACACTTTTTATTTTTATTTTTATACTCTGATACTCCTTATTCTTATTTTTATATGCTATGATACTCTTTGTTTTCATACTCTGATACTCTTCATGCTCTAATATTTTTACCCTGATACTCACTATCTTTATGGTATATTGTATGCTCTGATATGCTCTGACATTTATCTCATGCTTTGATGCTCTTAAAGTTTTCACTCTAATACTTTTAAAGATCTTGCTCTAATACTTTTCATATTCAACCTATTTTTGCTCAAATGCTTATTTTTCAAATCTATTTTTAGCTCTGATATACCTCTTGAACATCTCATATATATACAACTTAGCTCTGATATATTTAATTTTTGCTCTAATACTCTCTATCCTTATGGTATATTGTATGCTCTGATATGCTCTGACATTTATCTCATGCTTTGATGCTCTTAAAGTTTTCACTCTGATACTTCTAAAGATCTTGCTCTAATATTTTTCATATTCAACCTATTTTTTTCAAATGCTTATTTCTTAAATCTATTTTTAGCTCTGATACACCTCTTGAACATCTCATATAAATACAACTTAACTCTAATATTTTAAATATTGCTCTAATACATTCTAGCTACAGCTCTGATACATTAAGACTATATGAACTGAATTCTTTCTTATATATGTATAGCTCTGATGCATTAAAAATGAGTTTTTGAACTTGATAAACATTACAATCTAGACTTTGATACTTCATATCAATAGCTCTAATACTTATAGTCAATTGCTCTATACTTATAACAAATTTTTTAAGCTTACTATGTGTATATACTTAAAGATTTTGTCATCATCAAAAGGAGGAGATTGTTGACTCCTATCTTGGTTTTGATGAATAACAAAATATTTAAATATATTTGAGCACTAACTGTGTATTAAAAGTGTATTTATCAGAATAGGGTACTCATCAAAGCTGTAATGTACTGAAAGTTTAAATGCTTGTCATCTTGTTGAAGAGGTCACTTATATAGATTTAATTTCAAGTTAAATGGACCTTGGCATATAAGAATAATCTTGAAGGACTCAAGTTTTAAATTTGAAAAAGTTTCAGCAGAGTTTCAGTAGAGTTTTAGGAGAGTTTCAACCAAGTATCGACTCATGGTGACCAAGTGTCGACTCAAGTTGATGACTCATAGAAGCTTGAACTGATACACAGAAGAAGTTTTAGATGGCATGCATGAAGTGTCGACTCATGAAGACCAAGTGTCGACTCATGTGTTGATGCGAGATGCAAAGAGGAATTCTTACTTAATAGTTTAGCAATTTGAATTGAGCAACGACACCTACTTGCATTAGAAAAGTTCAAGCATAAGAAAGGGCCAAAGCAAACTATATGATAAGACTACTTAATGAAAGGAAACTTACCCGCAATGTAGTTCAATTTTAATCAAGGAAGAATGGACCTAATGGTTGAGAAACCATTCTAACTAGGACATAAACCTTCATATGAACAAACCTAAGAGACTCAGATGGGTTTACTAACCAATGATGAGCTCTCCCTCCTTTGATGGTAGATCAATTTTTAGCACTCCATAGAGCTGCAACTGGACTTGAAGACTACAAGTTCCAGAATGGAAACTCCCTCCATGCCTAGTTCCAAGGAAAAGTAAAACCTCCTCTTTAACTCAGAATTGTAGGGTACTGTGCAATGAATAACATTAGTGACATGGTAAAGTTGAGGAAAGCTAAAAGAAGTGATCAAAAGGAAGAGTTAGTGGTTGGCATTTTTGTATTGGAAGGATGAGGGCCCAAAGGGGAAGAAGTTGGCATCCTTGAAGTTGGAATGACTCCTTAGTGTGGATGTGGAAGGTTAGCGCCTTTGAAGAAGAATGGATTAATGGCTCCCTTGAAGTTAGTGGACATCTTTGGGAGGTAGATGAAGATGGTGATCTTGGAAGGATTGTTGGAGATGGCATCCTTGAATGCTTGTTGGAGTTGGCATTTTGGAATGATGGAAGGAAGGCTTTGCTAAGGTCTTGCCAGGATAATCAGGGACTGGTAAAGGAGTGTACAGACCAGTGTTCTGCTTTTGCTGTTTAGCAACAGCACATGTTCGACATTGAGCCACAACTTGGGCTACATTCCTCTTGAGGCCAGACCAAAAGAATTGGTCTTCTATTGCTAGATGGTCTTATTTCTACCAAAATGACCTGCTAGGCCTCCAACATGAACTTTCTAGATCAAAAACTCTTTAATAGAAGTTCGGGGACACACAACTGGTTTTTTTTATAAAGGAATCCATCATGAATAGTATAACACTAGATGGTCCTTGTTGAAGGGATTGATAAATAACACTAAAGTCGGGACACTTAGGGTATTCTTCTTTCAGTCTATCAAACCCTATAACTTCAGTGCTAACTGAGGTCAAAAGTATGGATTGTCGGCTCAGTGCATCTACAACCCTATTTTCAGTGTAGGCATAGTGTTTTAGAACAAAAGTATATGCTTGGATGTATTCTACCCATATTATATGCCTAAGGTTCAATTTTTTTGGGAATTAAGGAGTCGTAAGGCTTCATGATCGGAGTAAAGAATGAACTCTTGCGGTAGTAAGTAGTGTCTCCATACCTCAAAGCTTGCACTACTGCGTACAATTCCTTATCATAAGTTGAATATCTCATTCTCGCCTCATTCAACTTTTCACTTAAGAGTGCCACTGGGTGACTCTCCTGACTCAAGACTCCTCCAATTCCTACTCCAGAGACACCACAGGCAACCACAAATACCTTTGAAAAGTCAGGTAATCTTAGAATAGGTGCTTGGATCATTCTCTCCTTGATTTCTAAGAAGTCTCTATCGATGGCTTTTGTCCATTCAAAGGTTCCCTTCCTAATGCAGTCGATAATAGGTGCCACTATGGTATTGAATCCTCGAATAAATCTATTATAGAAGGTGGCTAGACCATTGAAACTACGAACTTCATAAACACTTTTGGGTATCGGCCACTCAACTATGGACTTGACCTTCTCGAGGTCAGCAGACACTCCTTTAGTGGTGATAACAAATCCTTGAAAGATAACTCTATGGGTCATGAATTCACATTTCTTGTGGTTGGCAAAGAGACTATCTTGTCTAAGGGATTGACAAACTTTCCTAAGATGATTCCTTAGTTCTACTATAAATGAGAATGTCATCGAAATAGACCACTACAAACTTCTCAATGAATGTCCTTAAAACTTGGGTCATGATTCTCATGAAGGTGCTGGGTGCATTGGATAGACCGAAAGGCATTACTATCCATTCATACAAGCCATTTTTAGTCTTGAAAGCGATTTTCCATTCATCCCCGGGTCTAATTCTTACTTGATGATAGCCACTCTTAAGGTCGATTTTGGAGAAAAGTTTGACTCTGACCATCATATCCAACATGTCATCCAAAGGGGAATAGGAAAATGATACTTAATGGTAATCTTATTGATGGCTTGACATCTACACCATTCTCGATGTGCCATCTTTCTTAGGGGTCAGAAGGGCAGGTACAGCACATGGGCTCAAGCTTTCTCTAATGAATCCTTTTTGGAGTAGTTCTCCAACTTGTCGTTGTAACTCAGAATGTTCTATAGGATTCATCATATAATGGGGAATGTTGGGTAATGTGGATCTTGGGATCAAATCTATGGCATGTTGAATATCTCTTAAGGATGGAAGGTGATTAGGAAGGTCTTCTGGAAATACATCTTGAAACTCCTCTAGAAACCATAACACTTCCTGGGGCTATTCCTTATGGGTTTGATCCTGAACTTCCTTAGTTGTCAAAATCCAAATAGGTGAACCATGAAAGGATTATGCCCTAAAAGCCAATCGAAATATTATATTTCGTTGGGATTTTTCCTTTTCCATCCCAAAAATCAATGTATTGACATTATCATTCAATAAAGGCATTATTTTCATCATACGCTGTGTCTTAATTATTATATGATGAACTCCATAGATTAGGGCTATGGTTCTACGGTTATGATGAGATCATACCAGTGAGACCTAAAGCCTTAAAACCCTAATCTAAAATATTCCTGGTCAATGGAACATTGAGTAGGGGATCAATGTTTCTGGTAAAGATCAGCACTTCCTATGTATGAGGGTGACTGATCTCACAGTCACTTGTGTTTGACACTAATACTAGGATGTGGGTGCTCATTAGAGAATGAGTTCACTAAATAGATCTAGATTGAGAATATCTAATGGAACCTTATCTTTTGTCAATAGATATTTCTCATAGTGGGAGTAGTGCATGTGGTCCTTTGACCTGAGACTGCCATGATACCTTATATACATGAATCCACATTTTGGTTAACACTCAATCATAACACTGAGTTATGCATGAGGTGATACTGGATATGGTAGTATGTATATGAAGGTTGTGAGTAGGTCAACAAGGAATTGATCAGTCCTAGTAAGAGGATATTGCATCCAGCCAATTTCGATCAAATGATGATTCGAGAAATCTTTGATCAAAGTATGAACATTAGAAGTAGTTTCTAATAGTTCATTAATAATCATCATTAAAAAGATTGAGCTAGGGATGAATATAAATTGGATTTGACAAGGTATCCATATCCATAATCATATTCAGGATGCAAGTTGATCAAAGGACTGAATTGCCCAGTAACTCACCACTGAAGGGTATTTTGGTAATTCCACCAAAATTCCACATCTTTCGGGTGATGTGGGCATCAGGGTTTGACTTGAGCCCTTCGGGTGATCTCTAGTTAGGCTTCTACCCATTGAGTCTTGTAATAAGGCTTCAAGCCTTTAATTTTGTAATTATCTTTGCTTTGAGCCAAGTCTAAATCTTGTACCATGACTAATTGGGTCAAGATTAGGTCAACTCAAGTCCTGTAATTTATTTTAATCCAAGTCTGGGTCTGCCTGAACTTAGGGTCCCAATCCAATGAGAGAAAACTTGTCCTTTGGGTCAAGCCCATTTTAGTGGACCAAGCTTTGACTTGACACTACCACTTCATCAGCTGCATGGCGCCACATCAATGCCACCTGTGCACCCAAGAATGGAAGTAAGGAGGCACCCCATAAGCATTCCACGCCTCCATTATCCCCTCCCCATATCTTGCCATGAGCCATCATATTTGGGTTGTTGAAGATTCAAGCCACAAATCAAGCCCTCCAATCAAGTCCTCTTCCTAAAATACTCATGCAAGAAAGGAAGACCAAGGAGCACACTCCCCATGCCAAGCCATCAAATGTGCAACGCCCAATCTTCTTCTCCCTTGGTCGGCCAAGGATCAAGCCTAGAAGAAATTTTGGAGGACACATTCCACCAAGCTTGCCTCCATCCAAGCTTTTTTCCAAAACTATGCAAACAAGGAAGGAAGGCCAAGCATCAAGCCCCCTCTTCAAGCCAAGCATCAAGCCATACCCAATCTTCTTCTCCCTTGGTCGGCCATGAATCACTCCATCTAGGTATGGAAGAAGACTCCAAAGGGGACACATCCCACCAAGCTTGCCCTACTTCAAGTTTTCTACACCAAACTAAGCAAGCAAATAAGGAAGTCAAAGGGACAAACTCCCCTCCCCAAGCCTTGTATCTTGCCATGCCATTATTCTCCCCTCTTGGTCGGCCTTGAATAACTCCCTCCAAAGCTTTGGGAGCCACTTTTATTTGGATTGTATTTTGGGTTCAAATTTGAATGGTTTTTTTCATTTGAAATTCGAATGTACTCTAGGGTGTCTATAAAGGGGACCCAATCTCTCCATGTAAGAATAATTGATGATTAATGAAAAAAAGCTTGTGTGTTCCATCCTCTTCTTCAATCCTTGTCTCTTAAGCTAGGTTGAGTGAGAGCTTCCTTCGTCCTCCGGGACGTCGCGTAGTGAGAGGCCACATTCCTTCGCCTGAGGGCGTCGCGTGGTGAGAGGCCACATTCCTTCGTCCTCTGGGATGTCGCGTGGTGAGAGGCCACATTCTTTCATCCTCCGGGATGTCGCGAGGTGCGAGGCACCAAGTTATCAACTTCGATTTCGGACTCTAGTCGGATACCGGGCTCGAAGCCCTGTTTCTCTACCCTAACCCTATTTCAACTTCAACACTTCTCATCTCTTCGCTAACCATTCTTTCTCTTGCTGCCTACAGGTCTTCCTCGGTGCTACGGACATCGAAGATGGGTCGTCTTGCCATCACGGCCACATGATCGGGAACCGGTGCATCCACGGGCGTGATTGCTCGGACATCCAGGCCGCATCCGTCGAGTGGAGATATCTCTGCACCATGCGCTTCAGAATTTGAAAGGTTTGCATCCCCATCTCCTAGGTAGGTATTGGGTGTATCGCGCTAGTCCTAATCCCGGGTTCCTTATTCTCGGGGTCCTGGTCTATCATTTCTTAGGGATTGATCTACTAGCATAGACCTCTTTTCTTTCAGTTTTCCTAGGTTCTCTTTGCTTGCAATCGGGAACCAAAGATAAAACCCTAAAAAGAAAACAAGATATAACCACCTTTGCATCATCCGTGCTAGCATCATCATCTTCATCCCTTTTTTTTTTGCACATCATTCTTGGTATCAGAGCCTAGGCTAGGACTAGTGCTCTTGCATTTAGTTTCTGCATTCTATCCAGTTCGTAATTAGTCTGCTATTTTAATTATTTCATTTTGAAGGATCTCTGTTTTGTTTTGTTTTTCTTTTTCTGGGTCTATTGCATTTATAGGATTTTTTTATTATTTTCTCAGATTTATTTTCAGCATGTAGAAAATTCTACAAGCCGAAAAACCACCTGAGAAATCTCAGGCCTGCAGTTCAGCAAGCATCTCTTTCTTGTCTCATTAGTTAGTTCATGTATTTAGTTCATGTTTAGATTTTTACATTTTTCTTAGCATCCATACATCTGAAAGACACAAAAATATAAAAACAAAAAAAAAAAATTAATCATTTTCTTAGACATTTGTGTGCATACATTGTTCATAATACACCTAAGGGCGACAAGTTAACATAGGGTCAGGAGTTCATAACCTGTCCCTAGCCCAAAAACCACCACCCAGCATTTCGAACCCTAGCCATTAACTAAAATCAATTAGACGTTAATCTGCTCTAGTGAGCTAGGGACACCCACGAAGTCAGGTCAACCCAAGTGTCGGGCCAAGCTAGATTGCTTGGAAGTGTGTGCTTGTGTAGCTGGTGTCTAGGCAAGCGGTTCAGGGACTAGATCCCGAAGGGAAGTGGGTTGGTTCGCTTACTTGGCCAATTGCAAGATTGGTATCTAGGCAAGCAAAGAGGAACCTCCACTAACCTTACGCTCCCTGGCCAGGAGCCAAGTTACTACTACCAGGTTCGTCTTCTTGACTTTTCATTTGGTGAGATCTCCTAGGTCTAGCACACCGTAGTACCATTTTGTGTGTTTGCATGTGCACTAGATCAGGAGCCCTTTTTCACCCACCGTCTCCAACCCCTATCGAAGACATGGACCAACTTCATGTTGAGCTTGCAGCCATGAACGAATCCCTGACTCGAGCCATAACTCAGTTAAGCACCCGGTTAGATGATAGATGTGATCAAGTAGAGGCCAGGCTAGGTCCCATAGAGGAAGCTGCTAGGTTCCGTGAGCATTCCAGAGCGCTCCCGCCTATAGAAGACCTGAGCCTTTTAGGAACCAAAGCCACATCCCCAGATCCACCCCAGGTTATAGCCAGGCTTACCCTAGTCGACCAAGCCTGAACCGATCTGACCCCAGTCGACCAAGCCAAGCCTAACCCAGTCCTAGTCGTCCCAGTCTAAATTGACACCAATACAGTAGAGAGGACAAGGGTAAGGCTATTGAAGTCCAGAGGAGACCCGATCCCCAAGGTAACAACTATAGGTGTCATAAACCTGAGCATCTTGCCAGTCAGTGCACCGCCCCTACCCTACTTATAGATGAACCAATTGAAACTGAACCCAAACCCATTGAGGAATCAAAGAAGAAAAGATTAGAACCCTTTTGTGAGTTTGAGGAAGTCATATATGAGCCTGACATCAGCTTGATTAATGAATATGAAGAAGAAGAAGAAGAATGTGAGGAGGTATCGCCTGATAATTTAATTGATCTGCTCCCACCTGATGGAATCATTAAGGATACCCCAGAACTTAGCAAGGACCCAAATGATAATGATCCTGAATCCACTATAGACCTTGAAGCAGAACTAACCAAGTCATGATCAAATGAAGTAGATAAAGGTATAGATTCTCAAGATGAATGTTCCGAAAACCTTCCCGAAAGCCCTCCACTATCTAGGAGCATCCCGCCTACCCGAGGACTTGCACCTATATCCTCCTAGTACTGACCATGAGGTTAAGATGAGCATGCCTGTAGACCTACATTCACATATTAAGGTCAGTAGCCTAAACCTTGAACCAGTCCTTCAGTCTCCTCCTTATTTCCTACCCTTCCCGAACCTTCGCACATTTCTAGGGCTATGAGTGCACTTTTTGTTGAGATTATCATTTTGCATGACTCCTTAGAGCCCATCCCATTCACCCTCTACTTATGGCATACTTATGGCATCCATTAGGATCCTTAAAAATTTTTCTTGTGCATACTAGGCTAGGGTCAAGCCTAGAGAACCAATGGTCTAGTAGGTTTAGGCCCTAAGACCCCAATAAATTCCTCTTACTAGGAATACCTAGTTTAGATTACTTTGTGTCTATAGTTAAGTCTCAGAATACGCATGATCACTTGCATTGCATACTAGGGACATGAAAATTAATTTAAATAGTTAAAGTTTGTCGTTCCCGAAAGCAAGCTAAGTAGAGAATTGGGATTCTGAATTAATAAAAAAGTTTTTATGCTCGTTGAATTGGTCCCTTAGAGTGATAGAAGTGACCCTAATACCTTGATTTGGGAAATTAGCTCGACTCTCAATATCTGCACCTATTTGAGTATAGGGAACTAGCAAACCACCTAGCGATGATTGAGCCTAATCCTTTTTGGAGAAAACACCAGACCTGAGTGTCCACTTCCAATTTGACCTGAGTAAGGAGTACGGATCGAGCGTGTCCTGGATGGTCGAGCTACCGCATCCCAAGACAACAGCTTTCAGATTTCTTGGTTCGTTAGCAAGGCCGACCCAAATCTGTTGATTCGTGGATCACCCAGGAGGACCGGCCATGCATCAACCCATAGAAGAAGTACCAAAGCTAAATCAACCTCCACTCGACAGGGTCGAGTTTCTCCCACACTGGGAGAATTGATGTGGGCATCAGGGTTTGACTTGAGCCCTTCGGGGGATCTCTAGTTAGGGTTCTACCCATTGAGTCCTGTAATAAGGCTTCAAACCTTTAATTTTGTAATTATCTTTGCTTTGAGCCAAGTCTAAATCTTGTACCTTGACCAATTGGGTCAAGATTAGGTCAACTCAAGTCCTGTAATTTATTTTAATCCAAGTCTGGGTCTGCCTGAACTTCGGGTCCCAACCTAATGAGAGAAAACTTGTCCTTTGGGTCAAGCCCATTTTAGTGGACCAAGCTTTGACTTGACACCGCCACTTCATCAGCTGCATGGTGCCACATCAATGCCACCTGTGCACCCAAGAATGGAAGTAAGGAGGCGCCCCATAAGCATTCCACACACCTCCATTATCCCCTCCCCATATCATGCCATGAGCCATCATATTTGGGTTGTTGAAGATTCAAACCACAAATCAAGCACTCCAATCAAGTCCTCTTCCTAAAATACTCATGCAAGAAAGGAAGACCAAGGAGCACGCTCCACATGCCAAGCCATCAAATGTGCAATGCCCAATCTTCTTCTCCCTTGGTCGGCCAAGGATCAAGCCTAGAAGAAATTTTGGAGGACACATTCCACCAAGCTTGCCTCCATCCAAGCTTCTTTCCAAAACTATGCACACAAGGAAGGAAGGCCAAGCATCAAGCCCCCTCTTCAAGCCAAGCATCAAGCCATACCCAATCTTCTTCTCCCTTGGTCGGCCATGAATCACTCCATCTAGGTATGGAAGAAGACTCCAAAGGGGACACATCCCACCAAGCTTGCCCTACTTCAAGTTTTCTACCAAACTAAGCAAGCAAATAAGGAAGTCAAAGGGACAAACTCCCGTCCCCAAGCCTTGTATCTTGCCATGCCATTATTCTCCCCTCTTGGAGGGTGAACATTTGGGCACTTGGTGGAGATTTGCATTTTGGATATTGCGGTACAGGTTAGTACTTACATATATATATATATTTAAATCATGTATATGAATGATATATATATTTTAATTTTTCATTTTAAGGAGATCTAGGGCTAAAGGGTTTGGTATAGATTTTATAAGATAAAAATTTTGAAATCTATGTTTCCGCCTTGGTCAACAAACACAACAAACCATCGATAAGCTCTTGCTCCAATTTCTTAGCACTGATCATATTTATTCTATGTTTCTTATCCCTTAGGTGACTTGATCCTCTCTTAACACTATCCTAAGGTGGTGAGGAATTGATTACAATCTTCTTTCCATTATGAGTGAAAGAACATGAATTAGAATGACCATAGAGTATAGCGTCATGATCATACAACCATGGTCGGCCTAATATGATGCTATTAACCCCCATTGGAAGAACATCACACCAAACCTTTTCTTGGTATGACTAGATCTAGATTGTAACTTGGCACCTAAATTTGATGTAAATTAAGGTCGAATCTATCCAGGATACCTTATATGGGTTGGGATGGGGTATGGTGGACAATCCTAAGCTCTTGACTGTACTGGTTGATATGGTATTGATACAACTTCGACTATCTAAAATGATCTTGTAAACTTTCTCTCCTATCTTAACAAAGATTTATAGGATGCTAGTCCTACTCCAATCTTCTTGCTCCTTAACCTAGGTCAAAATACATCTCACAATCCCTAGAAATTCTGATGAGTCAATGATTTCTTCATCCCCTTCATACTCATCAACTAGGTTCATACCTGCCTCATATACTTTTTCTTCCTCATAATTTTTTATGGGTTTAGGGACTTCCTCTTCTACTTCTCCTATGTGTAATGCTCTGGTGGGACATTGGTTTGCATAGTGACCTATCTTATGGCACTTAAAACAATGGGCATTACTCTCTCTTTGAACTTCAGGGCTTTTTCCTTTATCTTCCCTATGAGCTAATGGAGTAGCAGGATTGGGTCTGTTGGATGGACTTGGGCTTGGACTTGGTACTCAACCACACTGCATCTCATGACGAACTCATCAAACTTTGCAATATACTCTAACACCATTTTATTTCCTTGACTTAATCTTTGCCATTGATCTAAAAGTCTTTGTTCATAGGACAAGGGTAAATACTTTTCCACAAGTTTTACCTTCATAGCTCTCCGAGTAGCTATGGGCATGTCACCTCTCTGTCGACTAAGATGCTCAACAATATCCCAATACAATCTGGCCTGACAAACCAATTTAAGTATGGCAAACTTAAATTTTCTATCTTCTGACATCTCTACCAATCAAAGTATTGATCCATATCGCTCTCCCGGTCTATATACACCTTAGGATCTAAGTTTCCATCAAATGTAGGTGCATCTAGATGAATATTTATAAGGGCTTTCTCATCCTGGTCAACATAATCATGGTGTGGTCTCCTTTGATGTGGGTTAGGAGTATGTTCCTGGTGTTGGACTCTAGGATGGATGGGTGCCAAACTAGGTGACTATGGCTTAATAGGGGTCATACGAGTCTTTTCAAGAGTTCCTATTATCTCTTCAATTTGATCAAACCTATTATTCAATTGCTTGAACTGCTCAGTCATAGTTCTCATTAGAGCTTCTAAATTGGGGTCCATGGTAGAACCTAGTTGGTCTTGTGAATGTTGGTATGGGGTTCCAGATCTAGTGGTCATTCAATACAAAGACTCGTTTTAAGGTTTGCCAGACCAAGAAGTTCAATGTAGTATGAATCGACTAAGTATTAAATCAAGACTACAAGTACTCTTTCAACTGGTTAGGTAAGAGGTGAGATTGCAGGAGGCTCCCCCTGCTCTCGCAAGGTCCTAATTAAAAATCACAAATCCACTTAAGGCATTTGTCGCTAGACCTCTAGCCTTAGACACCAATCTCCATAAGTAAATGTGTTGCCCAGGTGGCTTTTCCCAAGAGGGGGGTGAATTGGGAATTACAAGATTTTTGCAAGTATGTGCACAAGTAATTCCTTTTAGTGGTTAGGTGATGTGTCAATCAGAGATTAAATGAATAAGCTAAAAGGTAAATCAAACACAACACAAACAAGGTAGGTTTATAGTGGTTCGGAGCAACCCAGCTCCTATGTCCACTATCCAAGTTCACCACTCGGGATTTCCACTATATCCCCAAAACCAGAATATAGTCGGATTGTTTTACAGGCTCACAATCCCAACCTCTACACTTTGGTTTTTGAACAGGGCTCACCAAAGAAACCTACACTAGGTTTTTACAGGCTCACCTAGAACCTCTACACTTCGATTTTTGAAAAAGGCTCACCAAAGAAACCTATTTGGCTTTTACAACTGGGCTCACCAATAACCCAAATATTCTAAGAATAGAATAAAGAAGCAACAAAAATGACTCAGTTGTCAGGTGGTTGCCAAGACAGCTCGAGTGTAGCTCTATTGAATGCTCTTCAATGCACTTCAATGGCTTCCTTGCTTTCTTCAAAAGGTGCTTCAAGCTTCTGGTAAGAGTTGGTGAAGGCTTGAAGTCTGACCTCAAAGCTCAAATGCTCTCACTTCTAACTTCAATAAGTGTTCAATAAATGTCCATTAACTATTTTTTCTCTCCAAAGATGTTCTCATATCTTATTTATATAGACTTCAACTTCCTTCCCTTGATTTTGAATGTTGTAGACCATTGGGAGGTGACAGGTTACCGTTGGAGCACTTTTGGAATTCAAAAACTGAAAATTGGAACTAGTCGTTGGAGGTGACCCCGTCATTCCAGTCGGCTCAGACAATCTTCGAGTCAGCTCGGATCAAGTTTGGGTCAAATGGGCTGAATGCTAGTCGGCTAACTTCCACAGTTGAGAAAATGTGTCACTCTGGTCGAGTCGGCTAGACTGAATTCCAGTTGGCTCGGATCTCAAAGGCTCTCAAAGCAATCTTAACCAAGTTCTGGATGAGTCGGTTACGTTGAATTTCAGTCGGCTTGGATCCCTAAGAATCTCATAACACTTTCAACTAAGTTCTGGATGAGTCATCTGGGCCTTGGTGCCAGTCAGCTGGATCTGTGTGCCGGAGAACTTCTTTCCTGTGCCAGTGCCAGAGTCGGCTGGTTCCTCCATCCAGTCGGCTCGAGATTTGTTCTTTGGTCAAATCAAACTCAATCTTCCAGAATACTTGTCCCAAGCTTTGAAGACTTCTTCAAGGTCTTCTTACAATAAATTCAAGAAAAAAAAATTGAAGCTTGAAAACTACTAGAAGTAATCCTTTAACTTGATTTAAGTAGGAAATTTTTGTAGGGTTCTTCTTTACAAGATTCTAAACACTTTACAACTCAACACAAAGCAATAAAGATTGTAGGATTTAGAAAGTATGTAAAAGTAGTTGTCCTACAAAAACTTGTCAATCATTTGAAGAGTTGTTAGATAACCAAATATATGCTCCAATGTTTTTTTATCATCAAAATCACTTTAGGGGTCAACAATCTCCCCCATTTTGATTATGACAAAATACTGGGCATGAAAAGAATCTATTCTATTCACAAGTATGGATGTGTATCATAATAAGCATTTACACTTGTTTGACAATTCATAAAATCAACTGTAATCTTTAATGTATATCAATATATGCTATATAGTTATGCACAAGGTCAAATTCATAAACTGCAAGTATTAGAGAATGATTGCTTGCATGTATCAAGCAGCATTAAGTATTGACAGATAGATGTAATAAGTAGAGAGCATCATAGTAGTCATTGAAGCATGTAAATTAAACATGTATATCTCCCCCTTTTTATAAAATTTCTAAATAATAAGAAATTTCTCTAAGTTTCTCCCCCTTTAACATTCATTTGAACATCTTAGTAGGAAAAGTATGTGAAAAATCATTAAGCTCCCCCTGTCTAATTCACTTTATCAGTTCTATTCCAATTCAATTAGCTTTTTCTTTCATGCACTCTATAGTTCTCCCCCTTTTTGTCATCAATTCAAAAAGGTTAAACAGATAAGCTCAGAATTTTAAATAGATTGAGAAAGTTTCAAGATTTGTTTGAGATAATTTCACTTTCTCAACTTAGAGAGAGAATTCTATTTAAGAAAATAGAGAGTGTAAATAGAATAACACAAATGCACAATAATGTCAAAAAGATGTTCATCTCATTTCTATCAAAAAATTTCAGTACATCAACCATTACAAGAGTTTCAAAGAGCATCCAAAAAGTACTGAAACTACAAAAGATCTACTCAAAATCATCCTTAGGAACATTGGCACCATGCCAAGAAGTAGGTCTAGGATGTCTACTAGAGGAAGCATGTAGAGGATGAGCCCTAGGGTGATGAGAAGTACTAGGAGCCCTAGTGGAAATGGGAGGTGGATCATACAAGGGTCTGGTCCCAGCAGTGATCTCCAAGGATCTGACGGTGCCACGATAGACACCATCTCCATCCAAATTGCTCCTAGCTGTTGCTCCATATCTTTGAGGCTTGCTGGCACTTTGTTCACTGCCTCCTTCATCTCACCTATTTCTTTCTGCATTGATATAAGCTCAGAAGCTTGGACATTGGCAAATGCCTCAGCTGATCCTCAAAGTCTTCCAAGCTTCGACCTGATGATCCTAATGCCTCTAGTGTAATCATCAGCCATACTCCTTGTCTCTGTAACTGTGTCCATCTTGCATCTAAGCTCCCTCAACTCAGTTTGGTATTCATTTAATGTAGCATCCACAGATTTCAAAATTGCTTCAGAACTTGAAGAGATACAATTCAGGATTGGTTGAAGTTCTATCTGAGGAGTTAATCTTGAAGCTTTCATAGCTTCAACCTTTCCTTATAGATTTGACACATGCTCTTCCAGTCTGTCTAATATGCTGTCCACTGACTTTTTCAAATCACTAAATAAAGTAGTTATTGTACCTGTCAGTGTATCTGTCAAGCTTCTCATATGTTCTTCAATCTAAACTTGAATGATTGGAGGTTGTGGTGCTACAGAGGGGTAGTCAGGTAAAGGAACATCAGCTGCAGGCAAGTCAAACTCCGATACAGGCAAATCAAACTCCGCTGCAGGCATATCAAACATAGGAGAAGGTGCTCTAGTCTCCTCAATAGTAGCAGCAGGCTCAGAAATATGTGACTCAGGCTCAGGTACTAGTGTAGAAGAAGTTCCAGCTGCTTCTATATTTTCTTCCTCTTCTTCCTCTTCACTACTACTTGAGCTGCCTATAGCCCTTACATTTGTGCCTTTCTTTTGTCCATACTCCTTCCACTTGGAAGTACCCCATCCTCTCTAGAGTTTTGGAAGTGTATACATCTGTATGATGCAATTCTAATCCATCTTCACCCTCCAATCTTACTTTATGAGATTTAAACAATAGGGTAAGCATCATTCCATAGGGTAGACATGATTTAGCCTTTCTAACTGTCTCGTTGATTTGCATAATTATAATGTATGACAGATTGACAGGAGTTTTCTCTAAAATGTGTTCTATAAAGCATAAATCTTTTTCACTCACCCAGTCAAATCTTCCGGTTCTTTGCAAGAAAATTCTACAAATAAAATTGTGAAGCAATCTCATTTCCAGTGACAGGGTGTTAGCAAAAATTGTACCAATTCCTCCAACATCTTCTTTGTTCAGTATTGTTCTTAGAGTCTTCTCTCTATTGTCAATTACTAGAAACTTCACTCCCTCTGAAGGTAAGTCCAATACACCTTGTAGAAATTTCTCATTGACTATAATTCTCTTTCCTTTAACAGTGGACTCCACATGATTAGTTCCCAATCTTAAATTTTCATAAAAACTTCTAACCAGAGAGGGATAGGTCTTTTCATTCAAAGAACAAAATTTTCTCCACCCTTGATCTTCAATTAAGTCTCCTATTTTCAATCCAATCCCCTTAATAAACTCAAAATTAATGCATCGGCCAGAGGTTACCGGACGAGTAGACATCGAGGGCACTTGGCTAGAAACGGTTGGAGCATCCCTTGCGACCTCTTCTACAAGTTTTTCATTGTGAACGAAGCTTCTTGGCTCTTCTTGATGCCTTTTTGACCTTCTTTCCTTTTCAACCGATGGAGCAGCCCTAACGGAGCATTTACCCGTTGCACACTTGAGTGCCATTGCTAGGAAAGATTGAAAATTGAGAGATTAGAGTATTTAGAAGGGAGATAGAAATTTTTGGAGCAGGTTTTGGAGAGGTACGAACCGTTAGAGAAGACAAAATAGGGGTTAAACAGTTTGGAGAAGGGTTTATAACCCAAGGCAAAACACATAGGCGCGAAATTCCAGTCGACTCGAGTAGCCCTAAAAAGGATCGAGTCGGCTTGACCAGAGCTCTCCTAAAACCATCAGAAGATCTAGTCAACTCGAAACTGTTCAAGTCAGCTAGGCCAGAACTCGCTCAAAACTCTCAGAAAATCCAATCGACTCGGATTAAGATCCAATCGACTCGAATAGAGAAAATAGAGTTTTTGAAAATTTGATCATAAATTAGAAAGATTTTGAAGAGAATTTTAGAGAAAATTAAGGCTCAATAAAATAGAATAAATTTAAGAGGTTCTCTAGATAATATTTCCTTAAACTTGAAGGAATTAGGTTAGAGAATTTAGAAAGGATCACAAAGTCCTAACTCACTCCTAATTAGCTCAAATCTATCTTGATTGAGTGGCTTAGTGAATATGTCAGCTAATTGATCATCAGTAGAAACAAAATCAAGCACAATATCACCATTTGAAACATGATCTCGAATAAAATGATGTCTAATTTTAATGTGCTTGGTTCTAGAGTGTTGAATTGGATTCTTTGTCAAATTGAAAGCACTTGTGTTATCACATTTAATTAGAATTTTAGATTGTGATACATCAAAGTCTTCTAGTTGTTGTTTAATCCATAACACTTGAGCACAACAACTACCAGTAGCCACGTACTCAGCCTCAGCTGTAGACAAGGCTACGGAATTTTACTTCTTACAGTGCCATGAAATTAAATTCAACCCTAGAAATTGGCATGTACCTCTAGTGCTTTTTCTATCTATTTTACAACCAGCATAATCAGCATCAGAGAATCCAATTAAATTCAAAGTAAAATGTTTAAAATACCAAATTCCTAAATTACTTGTTCCTTTCAAATATTTAATTTTTCTTTTTACAGTAAGCATATGTGTTTCTTTTGGTGATGACTGAAATCTAGCACATACACATACACTATATAATATGTCAGGTCTACTTGCAGTCAAATACAATAAGGATCCGATCATACCTCTATATAGCTTTTGGTCAACATTGGATCCATTCTCTTCTTTGTCCAATCTGCAAGCTAGGCTCATAGGTGTGCTCATTGATTTGCTACTCTCCATACCAAACTTTTTGATGATATCCTTGATGTATTTGGCTTGGTTGATGAAGGTGCCTTCCTTTGTTTGTTTTACTTGAAGTCCAAGGAAGTAGTTCAGCTCACCCATTAAGCTCATTTCAAATTCTCCTTGCATAAGCTTAGCAAATTCTTTACATAGAGTTTTGTTAGTTGCACCAAAAATGATGTCATCCACATATATTTGTACAACTAAGATGTCATTATTTTCTTTTTAATAAATAGAGTTTTGTCTACATTACCTCGTGAAAAATCATTTTCGATTAAGAAAGTGCTAAGTCTATCATACCAGGCTCTAGGTGCTTGTTTCAAGTCATACAATGCTTTGTTTAATTTAAATACATGGTTTGGAAAAGTGTGATTTTTAAAACCTGGAGGTTGTTCCACAAAAACTTGTTCAGAGATAAAACCATTAAGAAATGCACTTTTTACATCCATTTGAAAGAGTTTAAAGTTCATGTAGCAAGCAAATGCAAGTAGTAATCTAATGGCTTCTAGTCTTGCTACGGGTGCATAAGTTTCATCAAAATCAATATCTTCTTCTTGGTTATATCTCTTAGCCACTAATCTAGATTTGTTTCTTATAATGTTTCCTTGCTCATCTAATTTATTCCTATAGACCCATTTGGTTCCTATTATTGGATGGTCAGTATGTCTATCTACAAGTGTCCATACCGTATTTCTTTCAAACTGGTTTAATTCTTCATGCATTGCCATCATCCAGTTTGGGTCAGTCTCAGCCTCTTCTAAGCTATGGGGTTCTATTTGTGATACAAAGGCTAGGTAATCATGTGCATCCTTATGTACGGACCTAGTCCTAACACCATGTGAAGGATCTCCTATTATTAATTCTTTAGGGTGAGATGTAACATACCTCCAGTCCCTTGGTAGATCGGTGTGAACCTTACTCACCATTTCTTCTCTATCTTGAGTGTCTTTGTCTTGAATGCTCAAGTCATCCATTCCTTTTTGCAATGTACCTGCATCATGTCTATGCACTCTTCTTGTCTAGAAGGTGTAGGGTTAGTTTCAATAAATACAACATGAATTGACTCTTCAACAGTAAGAGTCCTTTTATTAAAAACCCTATATGCTTTGCTATGTAATGAATAACCTAGAAAAATTGTATCATTAGCTTTAGAATCAAATTTTCCTAAATTATCATTTCCATTGTTATGGACAAAGCATTTGCAACCAAACACATGAAAATAACTAATCTTGGGTTTTCTATCATTCCAAAGCTCATAGGGGGTTTTCTTTAAGATAGGACAGATCAAAACATGGTTTAAAATATAACATGCAGTGTTCACCGCTTCTGCCCGAAAGTACTTTGGAAGATTGCCTTCACACAACATTGTGTGAGCCATTTCTTCTAATGTAAGATATTTTCTCTCTACAACACCATTTTGTTGAGGTGTTCTAGGAGCGGAGAAGTTGTGATCAATGCCAAATTCAGTACAATAATCTTCAAATAATTGATTTTCAATTTCAGTTCCATGATCACTTCTAATTGAAATCAAAGATAAGTTCTTTTGATTTGAAACCTTTTTATGAAATTTTCTGAAAATATGAAAAGTTTCATCTTTTGAAGAAATAAACAAAATCCAAGTAAATCTTGAAAAATCATCTACTATCACAAGAGCATATTTCATACCTCCTAGGCTTGTGGTCCTAGTAGGTCCGAAAAGATCCATAAGAAGTAGTTCAAGTGGTCTTGTTGTAGAAATATATTCTTTGATTTAAAATTCCCTAGTTTGTTTACCCATTTGGCATGCATCACAAACATGATTTAAATCAACTTTAAACTTAGGCATGCCTCTAACAAGATCTTTAGAAATTAATTTGGCAATAGTATGTATGCTAGCATGACCTAATCGTCTATGCCATAGTAAACCCGACTCTTTGGTCTCAGCATTCATTGCAACTAGACTAGGGCTACTTGACATGGCAAGATCATTAAGATCTACCACATAGATATTCCTGAGTCTATGTTCAATAAACTTATTGCTAGAATCTAAAGAGTTAGTTACTATACAAATAGAAGATTCAAAGACAACCTTGAAGCCTTTATCACACAATTAACTTATACTTAAGAGATTATCTTCAATTTGTCTACTAGCAAAACATTTTCAATAAAGGTGAAGGGAGTTATTTTGATCTTACCAATACCGATTATTCTTCCTTTGCCATTGTCTCCAAAGGTGACCAAGCCTCCTTCTTTCATTTCAAGGGTGATAAATTGGTCCTTGTCACCCGTCATATGTCTTAAGCAGCCACTGTCTAAGTACCACCTTTTCTTCAATTTTTGGGCTGCAAGACATTCTTGCAAAATAGTCAATGAATTCTTTTAGGTACCCAAGCTACCTTGGATCCTTGCAGGTCAGCAAAGGTGGTTCCTTTGGGAACCCAAATCTTTCTTACTTTCATAAGGACATTTCTAGAATTATTGCATTCAAAAGCTTTATGTTATATTCTTTTACAAACATAGCATACAACTTTAGAATTTGAAGTTCTAACAGTTGATGCACTTGATGCAGATTTCAAACTTTTGATATGTATGCATTTTTGCTCAAATTCTTAGGAACATATAATAAAGACTTTGAAGTAGAAATAGTTTTTGGTGTGGCTGAAACTTTTTGAGATAAAATATTTTGAACAGGTATTTTGGATTTCACAAAAATAGTTACTGAAATTCCATTCACAAAAGAAGTTTTAAAGCCAATTCCAGCTTTATTTCCTGAAACTCGTTGTTCTTTTAAAATTAACTCAAGCTTATTTGAAGATAAAGTGAGTTTCTCAACTAAAAGCTTGAGTTTTGTAACCTCCTTTTTCAAATCAGTGTTTTCAGCAAGTAAATCATTGTTTTTCTTTTCATATGAAAGATTTTCACTTTTCAACTTTTCAAATTTTTTAGAAAAGTCATGCAGTTCTTTTTGTAATAAAATATTCTTTTCTGAAATTTTATTCTTTTGTTTGAGTAAAGAATCATTCATATTTTTCAATGGTTTTATCTTTACTCCAGCTTTCTTAAATTCATAAAGTAATTCATGAAAAGCAGAATTTAATTCATCAAAAGTAAATTCAGTGCAATTGTTAGGGGATGTTACATCATCTTCGAGACCCATTAAGCATAGATTTGCAGTCTTGGTGGTCTCTTCTTCTTTCAATGAAGATGAGTCTTCACTATCGGACCATGTGGCAACCATAGCTTTCTTTTTCTTCTTCTGTCTGAAGGATTTCTTTAACAGTTGACAGTCTGGACATATATGCCCTGGCTTATTGCATTCGTAGCATGTGGAGACTACCTCTTTATCTTTCTCTCTGTCCTTTTTCTTTTCCTTTCCATAATCCTTCTTATGAAATTTTTGATTGTACCTTCCTTTCTTTCTTCCCATAAATTTTCTGAATCTCCTCACAACCATAGCGATGTCATCGTCTTCTAGGTCGTCATTGGAGGAGGTGCTTTCTTCTTCAAATTCTTCATCATCCCTCTTTGATTTGGAAGCAGCTTTGAAGGCTATTGTCTTCTTTTTCTTTTGTTCGTCTTCCATTCTGTGCTGCATTATCAACTCGTGGGTGATGAGTGATCCCAGCATTTCATCTAGCAGTAATGTGTTTAGATCTTTGACTTCCTAGATTGCAGTTACTTTGGGATCCCATTTGTTGGGCAAAGAACGAAGGATCTTCTGAACTAGATATGCATTAGAGTATACCCTGCCTAGACTTTTTAAACCATTAATAATATCTGTAAATCTAGAGAACAGGGCAGAAATTATTTCAGAAGGTTCCATTTTAAATAATTCATAATTATGAACTAAAAGATTTATCTTTAAGGTTTTCACTTAGGAAGTTTCCTCATGGGTCACTTCGAGTTTATCCCAGATTTCCTTTGCTGAAGAGCAAGTGAAAATTCGATTGAACTCGTTAGCATCCAAAGCATAATATAATAAATTCATTGCTTTTGCGTTCAATTCCCCCATCTTCATGTCATGATCATCCCAGTCCTCTTCAGGTTTAGGGATGTCCATGCCATCAACTTTAATTATGGGAATGTGTGGCCCTTTCAAGATGACCTTCCATAATTAAAAATCTACAGCTTGTATGTAAATCTTCATTCGTGCTTTCCAATATGAATAATTAGTGCCTGTGAATAGTGGAGGTCTATTTGTTGACTGGCCTTCGGCCAAGGATGTACTCATGGGATGAGCCATCAATCTTTCCTCAAGTAATCAGAGACACTACTCTGATACCAGCTGTTGCCCAGGTAGCTTTTTCCAAGAAGGGGGTGAATTGGGAATTACAAAATTTTTGCAAGTATGTGCACAAGTAATTCCTTTTAGTGGTTAGGTGATGTGTCAATTAGAGATTAAATGCAGAAGCTGAAAGGTAAATCAAACACAACACAAACAAGGCAGGTTTATAGTGGTTCGGAGCAACCCAGCTCCTACGTCCACTACCCAAGTTCACCACTTGGGATTTCCACTATATCCCCAAAACCAGAATACAGTCGGATTATTTTACAGGCTCACAATCCCAACCTCTACACTTTGGTTTTTGAACAGGGATCACCAAAGAAACCCACACTAGGTTTTTACAGGCTCACCTAGAACCTCTACACTTCGATTTTTGAAAAAGGCTCACCAAAGAAACCTATGTGGCTTTTACAACTGGGCTCACCAATAACCCAAATATTCTAAGAATAGAATAAAGAAGCAACAAAAATGACTCTGTTGTCAGGTGGTTGCCAAGACAGCTCGAGTGAAGCTCTATTGAATGCTCTTCAATGCACTTCAATGGCTTCCTTGCTTTCTTCAAAAAGTGCTTCAAGCTTCTGGTAAGAGTTGGTGAAGGCTTGATGGCTGACTTCAAAGATCAAGTGCTCATACTTCTAACTTCAATAAGTGTTCAATAAATGTCCATTAACTCATTTTTTTTTCTCACCAAAGATGTTCTTATATCTTATTTATATAGACTTCAACTGCCTTCCATTGATTTTGAATGTTGTAGATCGTTGGGAGGTGACAGGTTACCGTTGGAGTACTTTTGGAATTCAAAAATTAAAAATTGGAACTAGCCATTGGAGGTGACCCCGTCATTCCAGTTGGCTCGGACAATCTTCGAGTTAGCTCAAATCAAGTTCGGGTTGACTGGGCTGAATGCCAGTCAGCTAACTTCCACAGTTGAGAAAATGCGTCACTCTGGTCGAGTTGGCTAAACTGAATTGTAGTCGGCTCGAATCTCAGAGGCTCTCAGAGCAATCTTAACCAAGTTCTGGATGAGTCGGCTGGGCTGAATTCTTGTCAGCTCAGATCCTTGAGAATCTCAGAACACTTTCAAATAAGTTCTGGATGAGTCGGCTAGGCCTTGGTGCTAATCAGCTGGATCTGTTTGTCGGAGAACTTCTTTCCTGTGCCAGTGCCAGAGTCGACTGGTTCCTCCATCCAGTCGGCTCGAGATTTGTTCTTCAACCAGATCAAACTCAATCTTCCAGAACACTTGTCCCAAGCTTTGAAGACTTTTTCAAGGTCTTCTTATAATAAATTCAAAAAAATAAAAAAAAAAATTGAAGCTTGAAAACTACTAGAAGTAACCCTTTAACTTGATTTAAGTAGGAAATTTTTGTAGGGTTCTTCTTTACAAGATTCTAAACACTTTATAACTCAACACAAAACAATAAAGATTGTAGGATTTAGAAAGTATGTCAAAGTAGTTGTCCTACAAAATCTTGTCAATCATTTGAAGAGTTGTTAGATAACCAAATGTATGCTCCAATATTTTGTTATCATCAAAATCACTTTAGGGGTCAACAAAATGAAGAATTGACTTACACTAGCCTCAACACACTAATTGAGCTTGACTTGTTGGTGTCCCTAGTTCTAAATAGGTTGCTACTCAATTTTATTAAAGGTTTGGGTTCGATGCAAAATGTGGTTGGCTATTTTTGGGCCAAGGAAAGGTAATGACTTCCTTCCATTATCTTATGATATTGCCGTCCTTAAGTGTTTTAAGATGAATGCAACATTACAATATTATCAAAACTAATCAAGCATAATGTAAACAAAACTAATTAAGTAGAATGTAAATTTTATAATTTGAAATTTCAAATTCAAACTTTAAATTTAAATCTTTTTTTATAATTTTAAAATTTAAATTTTAAATTTTAAATTTCAAACTCCTGATGAAAAACCTAAGTTTGAGCTATGCCAGGAATTTTGTGATGTTCAATGCGCTAAACAAAAGAAAATCATGCACTTCACACATGCATTTGACAAATCATGCAAATCACTCAACAAGCAGGAAAATAGCACATTAAACCTTCGACTTAAAGACTTCACGTCTGACCGTAGCTCATTACTCCGATGGACGGACAGTATATTTGCATATACCTCATTTAGGAGGTGTGAAACTCTAGATTAAAGATGCAAACAATTGCTAAAATTAAACTAATCTATATGCCCTAGTTTACCATGCTCTGATACCATATATGATACGGGATGTAAAGAGGAGTTCTAGCTTAACAATTTAGCAATTTGAATTGAGCAATGACACCTACTTGCATTAGCAAAGTTCAATCATAAGAAAGGGCCAAAGTAAACTATATGATGAGACTACTTAATGAAAGGAAACTTACCCGCAATGTGGTTCAATTTTAATCAAGAAAGAATGGACCTAATGGTTGAGAAACCATTCTAACTAGGACATAAACCTTCATAGGAACAGACCTAAGAGACTCGGATGGGTTTACTAACCAATGATGAGCTCTCCCTCCTTTGATGGTAGATCAATTTTCAACACTCTATAAAGCTGCAACTGGACTTGAAGACTACCGCTTCTAGAATGGAAACTCCCTCCATGGCTGGTTCCAAGGCAAAGTAAAATCTCCTCTTTAACTCAGAATTGTAAGGGACCCTGCAATGAATGACATTAGTGACATGGCAAAGTTGAGGAAAGCTAAAAGAAGTGATCAAAAGGAAGAGTGAGTGGTTGACATTTTTGTATAGGAAGGATGAGGGCCCAAGAGGGAAGAAGCTGGCATCCTTGAAGTTGGAATGACTCCTTAGTGTGGATGTGGAAGGTTAGTGCCTTTGAAGAAGAATGGATGAATGGCTCCATAGAAGTTGGTGGACATCTTTGGGAGGTAAATGAAGAAGGTGATCTTGGAAGGATTGTTGGAGATGGCTCCTTGGAGATGGCATCCTTGAAGGCTTACTGGAGTTGGCATTTTGGAATGATGGAAGGAAGGCTTTGCTAAGGTAAACTAAAACTATAAATTAGCTAGGTTGAGCCTCACACTCACTCCCTCATGGAGGACATTTGCATCACATAAATTGATGCAGAACGAAAGATCTGATACCAAAAATGATGCAGAACAAAAAAGATGATGCGATGCGGAAGTAAATTAAAATTAATGTATATATATATTTTTTAATATATTTTCAGAAGTCGGCTTTGACTCAAAGGAAAGATAAACTAATGTTGAAATAAACTAAGAAATGACAGAGAGCACAATTAAAAGGAGTGGATTATCAGAGTAACTCAAAAGTAGGATCGCTGGGGATTGAGAAACCCCCAGATCTAGGGTTTGCTCTGAGTTTCAACGAAACAGACAAAGTGAGAAGGGAAGGTTCTTGTTACCTAGCAGTGATATCTCTCGTTGCTTCAATTGGAGGACACTCTCGAGCAGATTGTAGGATCCTTGGAGACGGGGTATCTTCGCAATGGATCCTCGGATTGTAGTCCTATGGCAAGGTTGGCCTCCTTCTCGAACTCAGGATCTGGAAGAAGAAGAACAAAAGAAAAAAGAACCAGAAATTCAAAGAAAGACACTGACCTGAGGACTTAATGAAGATTGTTGGATGTAGAAGTTCCGGAGATCTTGATACTGATCTGACTCTTCTTTGAACTTGCTCTGTAGTTGAAACAGTTGATCTGAACCTGGATGCTGGTGGCCGGCCTCTATGTGGAAGAGAGGGGCCGTGGGATGTAGATGGAAAATTAGGGTTTGGTGGTGGTGGAGTAGAGATGGGTGGACTAAGCTAGAGTTTTGGGGTTGGAGATCTCACACCTCCTCAAGGTTCCTAGGGAACCTGGATTTACTCCCTCACGGAGCTCAACACTTGAATACAAGTGCGGAAGAGAGAAACACAAAGTTGCTCACAAAGAAATTGATTTCATCCATCTTTTTTTTCAGGAGTTACATAGAGTTGAATATATAGACATAACAAAGAAATAAAATTTCATACACTTCCCATGTGAGACTAATAGGACTAACCCACACTTTAGGCATCAAGTTCTCTTCCCAAGACACCTTCCATGAGTGGGCAGCCCAAAAACTCCAAGAAAACTTGAAAATCAGCTCCAAATGGCAGGTTATGGGGGTGTCTCCTAGTATCTCTCCATGAATCAAGGATTTTCCCTTCATGGTTTGGCTCTTTTGGACACCTCCTAGTCTTGCTCCACAAGTTTAGGCTTCTTCCTTTCATGGCTTTGGCACTTTAGGAAACTTTTGGGTGCCTCCTTGATTTTCTCCCCAAGACATGCTCTCTTCCCTTTTATAACTTGGGTTTTTACGGAACATTGTGGGGCACCTCCTTGATCCTCTCTTCAAGAAAAATTCTTGCCATCCTGGCTTGGGTTTATCTGGAAAGAAGTTGGCTCCTCCTTGGATTGAGGTATCTTGATGGATTTCTCCCCCAAGTGGCGCATGAAAGAATGGACCTGCTTTCTTGTGGTGTGGGGACCAAGGCACACTAGATGGAGATGTGGCGCCTCCTGGACTCTGGCGTGTGGCTGGGAGTGTGGCACCCACTTGCTTGGCCTTGGGAGAAAATGTAACACCCCAGGTTGAAACCCTAGTCCACTATTGAGTCAACATGACTCAATAAAATAAAAAATGCAGGTAATACAGACTCAAACTAAAATTGAGTTGATCAAGTCAACCCTTATTACAAGCCAAAAATCCTAATTCTTCGAGCAAGGTTAATTAGAGATCCAGATGGAGATCTGAAGTCTTCTTCTGAGTCTGGTGCCCGCACCAATTCTCCCAGGGTGGGAGGAACTCGACCCTGTCGAGTATGGATCAAGCTGGCTCTGGTATCTCTCCAAGAGGTCTGGGTCCAATTCTTGTAATTCTTCTCGGGAGATCCAAGAGTCATCAGAATCTGGCCTTCCTTGCCAGCGGACCAGGTATCTTTGGTATCCTCGATTACGAGTAGAGATAACCTGATCATCCAGGATCTTTTCAATCTGCTCTTTCCTCACAGGCCAGTTTGTTGGTGGACACACAGGGTTGGGTTCACTCTCAAGAGCAGGATTAGGCTCAAAAGGCTCACTAGGAATCACAGCTGGCTCTCTATACTCTACTAGGTCTGTAATGTTGAAAGTGGAGCTAATGCCTAGTTCTGGAGGCAACTCGAGCACATAGGCATTGTATCCTACTCTCTTCACCACTCTAAATGGACCAGCTCCTCTAGCATATAACTTTCTAACGGTTCCAGGAGGGAACCGTTCAGGCCTTAACCTAATCATTACACAGTCTCCCTCAACAAAAGTTTTGACTCGCCTTTGAGAATCAGCCAACTTCTTATAAGTTTCATTACTTAAAATTATTTTGGCATGAATTTCTTTATGCAAGTCCTTTACATGCTATGCAAGTGAATCAAGAGACTTGTGTGTGTGGGCTAATAGTGAAATCAGATCAAGTGGTGTGTGAGGCTTGTATCCATGAACAATTTTAAAGGGACTCTAGCCTATAGACCTATTGATCGAAACATTGAATGCAATTTCAGCCCTGAACAAAATACAAATCCCAATTCCTGGTGCTCTCAATCAAACCAAAATCTGAGTCAATGTCCTAAACTCGACTTACGATGCATTCCTAAAGAATGGACTTTATTCAAAGGAACCCTAGGTCTAAACCTAACAAACTACGACTCTCTAGGTTTGACCTTGGGTCGGAGGATGGCATGCAGAGCATCAAAACTTATCATGGGTGCCTAGTAGGTGCCATAAGGTCTTCCAGAAGTAGGTGGCAAACTTAATAGGTTCTGACACGTGGTTCACTCTAAAGACTTCGACAAAGTATACTTGGATGGTGTAAGAAGCATTGGAAGTCCTAGAGAAAGGGAGGAAATATAAGGCGGAGTCACGAATTACCTGCTGACTAAAGGTGGTGACCTGAAGGTTTGAATGGTGATCTATGAGTGTCAACTGGTCATCCTTTCGAAAGGAAAAGTTTGCTACTCCCAGGAATGGATCAAGAGATGGTTCGGGAAGCAGCCTAGGACATGTGATTGCAACAGTTAAAGTTTGTTCTCTAAGCAAATAATGATCCATTTTCTCAAGAACTAGATTGAAGAATGATTCATGGAACGTCCTATGGATGATGACCTCAAGACTTGAAATTTGAGCTATGGGTGTGGAAAGGTATACTCTATAGAAGGGTAGGTCAGTCATGCAAAGGAAGGGGTCTGAGGCCATAAGGAGGACTTCTACAGGACTGGGTGAACCAATCTGCTCAAGACAAGGATGTTCAACTGAGATTACGGGAGAGACCTTAGTGGCTGGGCATGGGACAAGGTCCAATTGTAAGAGACTTGATTCAGTCATCCTAAGGAGAGGATCTACCATAGGGTGGGCAAACTTAAACAGTTCAGTGCAAAGATCTTCAATTGGTACTTGGGAAATGACTGTCATTAGAGGGTACGAACTAATAGCTCGGGCTAACACTATGAGTTCTTCCTGGGGGTATTTGACTAAAGGAATCCGGTTCTCACAAATCTCTTGAATTTCTGAACTAGGTCCTATCAGTTGGTTGCTTTCCAAGGTCTCCTCAGGTAAGGAACAAATTATATCGATGTCACATTCTTCAATTTCTTCCCCCTCATATTCATCAACTAGACTGAATCCAGCATCATATACTTCCTCGATGCCATCTTCAATGGGTTTCGGGTCAATGGTAATCAGGTCAACTGATTCTGGGCTTGTCATACCTAACCCTTCTTCCTCATTGGTAGGCTTGGGTTCTCCCTCATTAATGTCATCCTTAGGATTCTTACCACTTAGCTGTGCACAAGCCAGTCCTATGCATGGGCACTGACTAGATTTATGGTCTCTTTCTCCACAAAACAAACATTCTTGCGATATAGGAACCTGGGTCACACTGGGTTTCAAGCTAGTAGAGACCTTACTTGGGCATGGGTGTGGATCTAAATGGTTTGATCTAGAAGACTTGGGTTGTTGAGAGACTGGTCTAGAATATTGTAAGGACCTCTCATAGACACGATCCACACTATAGATATCATGGTTAGGCTTCCTAAGGTTATGCTCGGGATCACGGTATAAGGTCCTCCTAGGTTCCTGGCATGGGTGAGGTTGGGGCCTATTAAATTTTGGATCAGGGGTCCAATTTTGATGTCTACATTTCTCAAGTACTTTGACTCGATCCCTAAGCTGGGTAAAATTCTCATGGACTTGTTCTTTACACTGGGCAACATTAGCAGTCACATCCTGACTCAATTTGTTCATACTCTCAGTAAGAGATCTAACCATGGCCTCTAAATCAGGTTGGGTTTGACCAGGTTGGTAGGGTACTCCATTCCGGGTAGACATGATGCAAGCAAACACACAAAATGAGACTCAACTGAACGACTACGGGCTAACTAGACCTAGAGCCCAAACTAGATGCCCAATCAGAGTGGCAAGCTAGCCTGTAGTAACTCAGGACTCAGCCAGGTAGGTGTAAGGGGAGTGTTAGGTCCCTGAATGCTAATCCTAGACACCAATCAGAGATTGGCCAGGTAGGCGGACCAGCACACAAGCCCTTCGGGATGGAATCCCTGAACCACCGTTCTAGACACTGAGTACAAAGCACACACAGAGTAACCAGATATACTGACTCAACACTAGCCTTGACCCGACTTGTTGATGTCCCTAGCCCACTAGGGCAAATTAGGTCTAATTAATTTTTAGATTAAAGGCTTAGGTTCGAATGAGTGGGTGGTGGTTTTGGGCTAAGGAGAGGTTATCAGCTCTTCCCCTTATCTTAGATGCTCAAATGCCCTTAAGATGAATTAAGAGATGAACACTCAAAAATAATTGGATTGCAGAACACAAAAACAGAGTTGCAGTAATTTAATTCTCAAAAATCCCACGGAAACTAATAAATCACAGGAAAATTATGCAAAATAGTTTCCATTATACTGGTTTCAGAAAAATAAAAATCACTGAATTTTGAGTTACTTGCAGTGAGAAATAATTCATAAAACAGGGCAATTACGGGCTGAAAACAGAGCACTTCCCCGTTTACAATTTCTGCTACGAAGTTGTAACCCAACGGATCCCCTACACGCCCTAGGAACACCCCGTGGAATGGGAAGAGGAGGTTTGCACCTCACTTCGTTCCTAGGACCGGATGTCCTGGGGACTCTACTTCGAGCAGACAAAGTAAAAAGAGAGGGACTCAAACAAGCAATTAAACAGAAACCCTAGACAGGGCTCTGATACCAAAAATGATGCAGAACGGAAGCTCTGATACCAAAATTGATGCAGCACGAAAGCTCTGATACCAATATTGATGCAGAATGAAAGATCTGATACCAAAAATGATGCAGAACAAAAAAGATGATGCGATGCGGAAGTAAATTAAAATTAATGTATATATATATTTTTTAATATATTTTCAGAAGTCGGCTTTGACTCAAAGGAAAGATAAACTAATGTTGAAAGAAACTAAGAAATGACAGAGAGCACAATTAAAAGGAGTGGATTATCAGAGTAACTCAAAAGTAGGATCGCTGGGGATTGAGAAACCCCCAGATCTAGGGTTTGCTCTGAGTTTCAACGAAACAGACAAAGTGAGAAGGGAAGGTTCTTGTTACCTAGCAGTGATATCTCTCGTTGCTTCAATTGGAGGACACTCTCGAGCAGATTGTAGGATCCTTGGAGACGGGGTATCTTCGCAATGGATCCTCGGATTGTAGTCCTATGGCAAGGTTGGCCTCCTTCTCGAACTCAGGATCTGGAAGAAGAAGAACAAAAGAAAAAAGAACCAGAAACTCAAAGAAAGACACTGACCTGAGGACTTAATGAAGATTGTTGGATGTAGAAGTTCCGGAGATCTTGATACTGATCTGACTCTTCTTTGAACTTGCTCTGTAGTTGAAACAGTTGATTTGAACCTGGATGCTGGTGGCCGGCCTCTATGTGGAAGAGAGGGGCCGTGGGATGTAGATGGAAAATTAGGGTTTGGTGGTGGTGGAGTAGAGATGGGTGGACTAAGCTAGAGTTTTGGGGTTGGAGATCTCACACCTCCTCAAGGTTCCTAGGGAACCCGGATTTACTCCCTCACTGAGCTCAACACTTGAATACAAGTGCGGAAGAGAGAAACACAAAGTTGCTCACAAAGAAATTGATTTCATCCATCTTTTTTTTCAAGAGTTACATAGAGTTGAATATATAGACATAACAAAGAAATAAAATTTCATACACTTCCCATGTGAGACTAATAGGACTAACCCACACTTTAGGCATCAAGTTCTCTTCCCAAGACACCTTCCATGAGTGGGCAGCCCAAAAACTCCAAGAAAACTTGAAAATCAGCTCCAAATGGCAGGTTATGGGGGTGTCTCCTAGTATCTCTCCATGAATCAAGGATTTTCCCTTCATGGTTTGGCTCTTTTGGACACCTCCTAGTCTTGCTCCACAAGTTTAGGCTTCTTCCTTTCATGGCTTTGGCACTTTAGGAAACTTTTGGGTGCCTCCTTGATTTTCTCCCCAAGACATGCTCTCTTCCCTTTTATAACTTGGGTTTTTACGGAACATTGTGGGGCACCTCCTTGATCCTCTCTTCAAGAAAAACTCTTGCCATCCTGGCTTGGGTTTATCTGGAAAGAAGTTGGCTCCTCCTTGGATTGAGGTATCTTGATGGATTTCTCCCCCAAGTGGCGCATGAAAGAAGGGACCTGCTTTCTTGTGGTGTGGGGACCAAGGCACACTAGATGGAGATGTGGCGCCTCCTGGACTCTGGCGTGTGGCTGGGAGTGTAGCGCCCACTTGCTTGGCCTTGGGAGAAAATGTAACACCCCAGGTTGAAACCCTAGTCCACTATTGAGTCAACATGACTCAATAAAATAAAAAATGCAGGTAATACAGACTCAAACTAAAATTGAGTTGATCAAGTCAACACTTATTACAAGCCAAAAATCCTAATTCTTCGGGCAAGATTAATCAGAGATCCAGATGGAGATCTAAAGTCTTCTTCTGAGTCTGGTGCCCGCACCAATTCTCCCGGGGTAGGAGGAACTCGACCCTGTCGAGTATGGATCAAGCTGGCTCTGGTATCTCTCCAAGAGGTCTGGGTCCAATTCTTGTAATTCTTCTCGGAAGATCCAAGAGTCATCAGAATCTGGCCTTCCTTGCCAGCGGACCAGGTATCTTTGGTATCCTCGATTACGAGTAGAGATAACCTGATCATCCAGGATCTTTTCAATCTGCTCTTTCCTCACAGGCCAGTTTGTTGGTGGACACACAGGGTTGGGTTCACTCTCAAGAGCAGGATTAGGCTCAAAAGGCTCACTGGGAATCACAGCTGACTCTCTATACTCTACTAGGTCTGTAATGTTGAAAGTGGAGCTAATGCCTAGTTCTGGAGGCAACTCGAGCACATAGGCATTGTATCCTACTCTCTTCACCACTCTAAATGGACCAGCTCCTCTAGCATATAACTTTCTAATGGTTCCAGGAGGGAACCGTTCAGGCCTTAACCTAATCATTACACAGTCTCCCTCAACAAAAATTTTGACTCGCCTTTGAGAATCAGCCAACTTCTTATAAGTTTCATTACTTAAAATTATTTTGGCATGAATTTCTTTATGCAAGTCCTTTACATGCTATGCAAGTGAATCAAGAGACTTGTGTGTGTGGGCTAAAAGTGAAATCAGATCAAGTGGTGTGTGAGGCTTGTATCCATGAACAATTTCAAAGGAACTCTAGCCTATAGACCTATTGATCGAAACATTTAATGCAATTTCAGCCCTGAACAAAATACAAATCCCAATTCCTGGTGCTCTCAATCAAACCAAAATCTGAGTCAATGTCCTAAACTCGACTGATAATGCATTCCTAAAGAATGGACTTTATTCAAAGGAACCCTAGGTCTAAACCTAACAAACTACGACTCTCTAGGTTTGACCTTGGGTCGGAGGATGGCATGCAGAGCATGAAAACTTATCATGGGTGCCTAGTAGGTGCCATAAGGTTTTCCAGAAGTAGGTGGCAAACCTAATAGGTTCTGACACGTGGTTCACTCTAAAGACTTCGACAAAGTATACTTGGATGGTGTAAGAAGCATTGGAAGTCCTAGAGAAAGGGAGGAAATATGAGGCGGAGTCACGAATTACCTGCTGACTAAAGGTGGTGACCTGAAGGTTTGAATGGTGATCTATGAGTGTCAACTGGTCATCCTTTCGAAAGGAAAAGTTTGCTACTCCCAGGAATGGATCAAGAGATGGTTCGGGAAGCAGCCTAGGACATGTGATTGCAACAGTTAAAGTTTGTTCTCTAAGAAAATTATGATCCATTTTCTCAAGAACTGGATTGAAGAATGATTCATGGAACGTCCTATGGATGATGACCTCAAGACTTGAAATTTGAGCTATGGGTGTGGAAAGGTATACTCTATAGAAGGGTAGGTCAGTCATGCAAAGGAAGGGGTCTGGGGCCATAAGGAGGACTTCTACAGGACTGGGTGAACCAATCTGCTCAAGATAAGGATGTTCAACTGAGATTACGGGAGAGACCTTAGTGGCTGGGCATGGGACAAGGTCCAATTGTAAGAGACTTGATTCAGTCATCCTAAGGAGAGGATCTACCATAGGGTGGGCAAACTTAAACAGTTCAGTGCAAAGATCTTCAATTGGTACTTGGGAAATGACTGTCAATAGAGGGTATGAACTAATAGCTCGGGCTAACACTATGAGTTCTTCCTGGGGGTATTTGACTAAAGGAACCCGGTTCTCACAAATCTCTTGAATTTCTGAACTAGGTCCTATCAGTTGGTTGCTTTCCAAGGTCTCCTCGGGTAAGGAACAAATTATATCGATGTCACATTCTTCAATTTCTCCCCCCTCATATTCATCAACTAGACTCAAGCCAGCATCATATACTTCCTCGATGCCATCTTCAATGGGTTTCGGGTCAATGGTAATCGGGTCAACTGATTCTGGGCTTGTCATACCTAACCCTTGTTCCTCATTGGTAGGCTTGGGTTCTCCCTCATTAATGTCATCCTTTGGATTCTTACCACTTAGCTGTGCACAAGCCAGTCCTATGCATGGGCACTGACTAGATTTATGGCCTCTTTCTCCACAAAACAAATATTCTTACGATATAGGAACCTGGGTCACACTGGGTTTCAAGCTAGTAGAGACCTTACTTGGGCATGGGTGTGGATCTAAACGGTTTGATCTAGAAGACTTGGGTTGTTGAGAGACTGGTCTAGAATATTGTAAGGACCTCTCATAGACACGATCCACACTATAGATATCATGGTTAGGCTTCCTAAGGTTATGCTCGGGATCACGGTATAAGGTCCTCCTAGGTTCCTGGCATGGGTGAGGTTGGGGCCTATTAAATTTTGGATCAGGGGTCCAATTTTGATGTCTACGTTTCTCAAGTACTTGGACTCGATCCCTAAGCTGGGTAAAATTCTCATGGACTTGTTCTTTACACTGGGAAACATTAGCAGTCACATCCTGACTCAATTTGTTCATACTCTCAGTAAGAGATCTAACCATGGCCTCTAAATCAGGTTGGGTTTGACCAGGTTGGTAGGGTACTCCATTTCGGGTAGACATGATGCAAGCAAACACACAAAATGAGACTCAACTGAATGACTACGGGCTAACTAGACCTAGAGCCCAAACTAGATGCCCAATCAGAGTGGCAAGCTAGCCTGTAGTAACTCAGGACTCAGCCAGGCAGGTGTAAGGGGAGTGTTAGGTCCCTGAATGCTAATCCTAGACACCAATCAGAGATTGGCCAGGTAGGCGGACCAGCACACAAGCCCTTCGGGATGGAATCCCTGAACCACCGTTCTAGACACTGAGTACAAAGCACACACAGAGTAATCAGATATACTGACTCAACACTAGCCTTGACCCGACTTGTTGATGTCCCTAGCCCACTAGGGCAAATTAGGTCTAATTAATTTTTAGATTAAAGGCTTAGGTTCGAATGAGTGGGTGGTGGTTTTGGGCTAAGGAGAGGTTATCAGCTCCTCCCCTTATCTTAGATGCTCAAATGCCCTTAAGATGAATAAAGAGATGAACACTCAAAAATAATTGGATTGCAGAACACAAAAATAGAGTTGCAGTAATTTAATTCTCAAAAATCCCACGGAAACTAATAAATCACAGGAAAATTATGCAAAATAGTTTCCATTATACTGGTTTCAGAAAAATAAAAATCACTGAATTTTGAGTTACTTGCAGTGAGAAATAATTCATACAACAGGGCAATTATGGGCTGAAAACATAGCACTTCCCCGTTTACAATTTCTGCTACGAAGTTGTAACCCAACGGATCCCCTACACGCCCTAGGAACACCCCGTGGAATGGGAAGAGGAGGTTTGCACCTCGCTTCGTCCCTAGGACCGGATGTCCTGGGGACTCTACTTCGAGCAGACAAAGTAAAAAGAGAGGGACTCAAACAAGCAATTAAACAGAAACCCTAGACAGGGCTCTGATACCAAAAATGATGCAGAACGGAAGCTCTGATACCAAAATTGATGCAGCACGAAAGCTCTTATACCAATATTGATGCAGAACGAAAGATCTGATACCAAAATGATGCAGAACAAAAAAGATGATGCGATGCGGAAGTAAATTAAAATTAATGTATATATATATTTTTTAATATATTTTCAGAAGTCGGCTTTGACTCAAAGGAAAGATAAACTAATGTTGAAAGAAACTAAGAAATGACAGAGAGCACAATTAAAAGGAGTGGATTATCAGAGTAACTCAAAAGTAGGATCGCTGGGGATTGAGAAACCCCCAGATCTAGAGTTTGCTCTGAGTTTCAACGAAACAGACAAAGTGAGAAGGGAAGGTTCTTGTTACCTAGCAGTGATATCTCTCGTTGCTTCAATTGGAGGACACTCTCGAGCAGATTGTAGGATCCTTGGAGACGGGGTATCTTCGCAAAGGATCCTCGGATTGTAGTCCTATGGCAAGGTTGGCCTCCTTCTCAAACTCAGGATCTGGAAGAAGAAGAACAAAAGAAAAAAGAACCAGAAACTCAAAGAAAGACACTGACCTGAGGACTTAATGAAGATTGTTGGATGTAGAAGTTCCGGAGATCTTGATACTGATCTGACTCTTCTTTGAACTTGCTCTGTAGTTGAAACAGTTGATCTGAACCTGGATGCTGGTGGCCGGCCTCTATGTGGAAGAGAGGGGCCGTGGGATGTAGATGGAAAATTAGGGTTTGGTGGTGGTGGAGTAGAGATGGGTGGACTAAGCTAGAGTTTTGGGGTTGGAGATCTCACACCTCCTCAAGGTTCCTAGGGAACCCGGATTTACTCCCTCACGGAGCTCAACACTTGAATACAAGTGCGGAAGAGAGAAACACAAAGTTGCTCACAAAGAAATTGATTTCATCCATCTTTTTTTTCAAGAGTTACATAGAGTTGAATATATAGACATAACAAAGAAATAAAATTTCATACACTTCCCATGTGGGACTAATAGGACTAACCCACACTTTAGGCATCAAATTCTCTTCCCAAGACTCCTTCCATGAGTGGGCAGCCCAAAAACTCCAAGAAAACTTGAAAATCAGCTCCAAATGGCAGGTTATGGGGGTGTCTCCTAGTATCTCTCCATGAATCAAGGATTTTCCCTTCATGGTTTGGCTCTTTTGGACACCTCCTAGTCTTGCTCCACAAGTTTAGGCTTCTTCCTTTCATGGCTTTGGCACTTTAGGAAACTTTTGGGTGCCTCCTTGATTTTCTCCCCAAGACATGCTCTCTTCCCTTTTATAACTTGGGTTTTTATGGAACATTGTGGGGCACCTCCTTGATCCTCTCTTCAAGAAAAATTCTTGCCATCCTGGCTTGGGTTTATCTGGAAAGAAGTTGGCTCCTCCTTGGATTGAAATATCTTGATGGATTTCTCCCCCAAGTGGCGCATGAAAGAAGGGACCTGCTTTCTTGTGGTGTGGGGACCAAGGCACACTGGATGGAGATGTGGCGCCTCCTGGACTCTGGCGTGTGGCTGGGAGTGTGGCGCCCACTTGCTTGGCCTTGGGAGAAAATGTAACACCCCAGGTTGAAACCCTAGTCCACTACTGAGTCAAATGACTCAATAAAATAAAAAATGCAGGTAATACAGACTCAAACTAAAATTAAGTTGATCAAGTCAACCCTTATTACAAGCCAAAAATCCTAATTCTTCGGGCAAGGTTAATCAGAGATCCAGATGGAGCTCTGAAGTCTTCTTCTGAGTCTGGTGCCCGCACCATAAATGGATAGAAATTTGGAACTCAAAATTTTTCATTCATAAGGTGCATTACAAGGAGCTATGGAGAGGTATTAATAGACCTCCCAAAGCCATTTTGAAATTTTGAATTTCATGGAGGATTACATGGAGAAGATGGTGGAGAATTACAACCAAACTTAATTCAAGGAGAGGATTAAGGGCCGGCCACTCCATTTTGAAATTAAAAGTAGGCGCCCAAGAGGAGGGGGTGTGAGGTATCCTCCATGTTGGCATGGCTGCCACCTAGGCTTGGTGATGTGGCGGTCCAACTTGGTCTTGAGTGCACCTAGGCTTGGTGATGTGGCGGTCCAACTTCTGTTGCATACTTAAATTGAGCACAAAAATACTTGAAAACACACTAGCACTTATATTCAATCTTTGCAAAAAGCTTTAAAACCTAATTCATCCCCCCACTTGGGTTGCTTTAGCTGGGCAACACTATGTCAGGGCACTGCCTACTCACCTTCATGGATGCATTCTCTAGGTACAATTAGATCCAGATGCATCCGGAAGATGAGGAGCACACTACCATCATCATAGACTGAGAGACATATTACTATAAGATGATGTCGTTTGGTCTGAAGAATGCTGGAGCCACATACCAGTGCTTGGTCAATAAGGTCCTTAAAGACCAATTGGTCCCAACATGCATGTTTATATGGATGACATGCTCGTTATGAGTAAGCAGGAGTTGAACCATGTTACGAACCTAGCAAGAGCCTTTCAAAACCTTCGTCTCCATCAGATGAAGTTGAACCTAGCTAAATGCACCTTCGATGTGGCCGCTAGAAAATTTTTGGGCTTCATGGTTACTCAGAGAGGGATCGAAGCCAACCTAGAGAAGGTATGGGCGATCATCAACATGGAGCACCCTACCTTGAAGATGCAGGTTCAGTACCTGACTAGCCATTGTAGCCCTGAGCCAATTCATTTCATGCTCTGCTAATTGCTGCCTGCCCTTCTTCAAGGCACTATGCAAGGTGCATGACTTCGCCTGCATGAAGGAGTGCTGAGAAGCCTTCGAGGAGCTGAAGAAGTTCCTAGCATCACCACCGCTGCTCTCCAGGCTAAAAAAAGGGGAGGAACTCCTCCTATATCTAATGATCTCCCTAAGGGCCATGATGGGGACATCAGATCAGATAAAGATTTCAAGCTTCAATTGGATCTCTAAGTCATGTGTTGGAAAAGTTTGTCAAGTTTCTAATGAGTAAATTGAATCCTGTAATAAGGTGAGTCATTTGGATTCACTAAGTCCCTTTAGTCAGTCCAATTGAGTTTTTTTATCCTATGAGTCCATTATTTCAAGTTAAGAGTCCTGTATTGTCATTCAAGTCAAGAGGAGAGTCACCAAATCAGAAGATTCACCAGGCCCCCTCACCAGAGCAAAGCTTCATACACCTGGAACCCTACCTAGGCCTTCCCAGCAAGGTAAACTAGTAATGGGCCCTTTTCATGCCCCTAGCCTAAAAGTGCGTGCCCCTTCCAGTAGGTGCCCTCCCTAGTCTAGAGCCCTGCAAGGTCCACATTCATCAGTGCCCCCCCTCAAGCCCATCAACACCCTAGCCCATTAAGAGAAGGCCCCCCATTCTAGGCCCTTGGCGCCCCCCTAGGTTCTCATGATTGGTGCCCCAATCCAAGCTCCATCCAACTGGCGCCCCAGCCCAAGAAGAAAGCCTGCAGTTGACCAAGTCCAATAGGGTTTCTTGGCCCTCAAGTCATCTATTCCCAGTTTGTATTGGAGTCCAGGGACCTGGGTGAATTTATAAATACCCACCCCTCCCCTCTTCTAAACTTCAACTATTTTCATGAAATCTAGTTGTGAGTATTCACTGTTATTTGTTCCTCCAATAGGAGTGGGTGTGAGACCCGTTTTGCTTTCTTTGTTCTTGTGTGCAAACCATAGCCACCAACAGCCCTCCCCTCCACAAAACCCTAGCCACCATAACCCCCTCTCAACCCCTAAGATGCCCTCCATACTAGAGCCTTAGGCCGCCACCTTTCCTTCTCTTTTCCACCAAGTCGCCTACACCAATCCATCATAACTGATAGCCACCCCATCTCCCACCCTTCCAGGCATTCCCTGGCCACCAGACCTCCAAGTACTCAACCCTCTAGGTATCCTCACCTACTGCCAGGCCGCCTACCCACCCGCCAGGTGCCCTTCTCCCAAGCAGGCCGCCAGCCATCCAATCAGCCCTCCAACCTCTCTTCCCTTCCACTTTGTTATTTCATATTTTTTTATTACCTATGAATCTAACCCGTGATGTGGGCAGGATCCCTCCAATGAACACACCCAAAGATGAGGCACTCCTTGCCTCCTAGACCAGCTGATAAAAAGCCAGCCGATTCGTAGGACAGGGGCCTGATCATCTAGGAACCAATCCAGAGCGCTGAGCAACCCTGTCTCCGATAAGAAACTTGTCGTTGCTAGGTAAATCACCAAAACCCTTCTCTATGTTCTAATCTATTGAAGGTTTACTGTCCTAACTGGGGGTTTCTCAAACCTCGAGGTCCTACTTAATTATTTCTCTAAATGTCTTTAACTGCAAGTAGTTGTAGTTAGTCTTTACATAAATTCCTACTAGTTCTTGCCTCTTTTCGGTACTTAGCCTCATAATTAAAATCTGACAAAAAACCATAAAAGTTAGGTTACTATTTTTTTTCCTGCATAATCATCATTCTTAGAGTCATTCTGCATCAGTTTGGTATCAGAGCGGATTTAGGACAGTAGTGCATCTGCATAAACACCAAAAAAATACCACACGAAAAAATCTACATCATGTTTTCTGCACTAGGAGTCCAAAAATAGAATTGTTTCGCCATCTTAGCCTTACTTTTTTTGTCATGATTTTTGTACTGATTATTCCCTGAGTTGTCCTTTATTTTACTGTTATTTTTCCTGATTTTACAGGTCATTAAAAAAATAAAAAAACCAGCATATAAAAGAAAACCAAACACAGAATTCTATTCTCCTGAAATTCCTGCAGCTAGTTAGAAACCCTAGGTATTTGCACCATCAACCTAATTTTTCTTTGCATCAAATTTGGTAGAAATTAACTTTACAATTAATCCTTATGTTTCTGCATTTTTTCATATTTTTTTCTATCCTGAGAATCGTGCTAAACTCTGCAAAAAAATAGAACCCAAAAAAAAAATTTAATTTGATGCAATTTCTGCATGTCTAACTATGTTTAACCTAATCAACTACCAAACCCCACCATACCCACGCCAATTTTGTTTGCTCCCCTAACCAACTTGGAATTAAGTCTACCACCTCATAAAAGTCAAAAAAAAAAAAAGTTTTTCTCTATTTTTCTGATTTTAGATTGCATTAGGGTTCATCGGGTGTGCATCATATTGCATTAACCTAATCTAAGGGCACTCTACTCTGTCAGATCAGGGCAGGATTTCATCACATGTCCTGGGTCCAAAATAATCACCTACAACGAACCCAAGCCTAATTAAGATTAACTAGAAATCTAATTGATATAGGGACACCAACAGGTTGGGTCCGAGTCCAGTAAGGGAACTAGTGCACTCAACCCTTCAGCTATTACTGGAAACTAGTGTCTAAGGCTAGAGGTCCAGTGGCAAATACCCTAAGCGGACTGGTGGTACTTAATTAGGACCCTATGATAAGCAGGGGGAGACTCCCACCACCCCACCTCTTACCTGGTTAGCTGAAGGATTAGTTGCTAAGTTGGGTGTAAGTTGAGTTGACTCACTTGATTTTGACTCTAGATCTAGCAAACCCTATAATGTCTAACTCTTGTGTGCTTTTTGCATGACCTCTAGATTAGGAGTCTAACCCTACTAGTAGTCTCATCCCAACCTAGTGTGACCATGGAGCCCAACCATAGGAGAGCCCAATACTTTGACCCATACTGGGAGCCCAACCCTAGGAGAATCCCATACCATGATCCATACTTGGAGCCCAACCCTAGGAGAACCTCATACCCTGACCCATTCCTGGAACCCAACCCTAAGAGAGCCCCACACCCTAAACCAATCCGAGATTTTAGCTCAAGGAGACCCAATCATGATTTCATAGACCAGGATGAGAGAGCCACTAGGTACTTTAGGTTAGAAGCACCTACCTTTGGTGGTGATCTTGATCTTGAGGATTATCTTGTTTGGGAGAGAAATATGGATCTGTATTTTGAGGAGGAACAAATGTCTGAAGGAAGCAGCTCAAGTTTGTTAAACTTAAGTTAGTTTGCCAGGCTAGAATCTATTGGGATAAGGTTGAACGAGTGATCAAGCGAACATGAAAAATACCCATAACTACTTGGAGCGACATGAACTTGAACTAAGGATAAAGTACCTACCTAGATCCTATGACCCTAGCTCCTATGCACTCAGATCCTCTGAACCCATAGCCCATAGGTTTGAACCCATATCTTATGAGCCCAAGGGACCCATAACCCGTAGTAAACCTAAAGCCCATAGGATTAATACCCCTAGATATGAGCCAAGTATTAGTCAAGTACCCCTTAGTCGACACACCCCTGCTACCCTAGCCACTAGTCAAGTTTTCCTTAACCAACCCCCTCCTACCACCCCATTAGTTTACAAGGAAGACATTGAAGTGGAAGTTTATGAAGCTGACATGAGCTTAGTGGATGAGTACGAGGGAGAAGGAAAAATAGATGAAGCCAACCTAGATTTAGTTGAACCTGACCCTACCTAGACTGAAGCCAACCCAGAGTTAGTTGACCCTGACCCTACCCAAATTGAAGCCAACCTAGAGTTAGTTGACCCTGACCACACCCATACTGAAGCTGTAGTGGAAGACTAGTTAGAGAAAGAGAACCCAAATCCTGCTACTAGAGCACTACTTGAGGAAATCCTAGAAGAGAGCCAAATTATAGAGCCCAGTCCAGAGATTCAAGAACCAAGGAAATTAATGAGGACTTGGTTTATTTAATCCAATACCCTTAGGATGAATCCCCTCCTGTAGTTCCCATTAAAGACCTCTTCCCTGAGATTAGTGACCCATTCTTCCATATGGCATACCCTGTAGATATACCTCAACCTCGTAAGGTTAACCTCATTAGTCTAGGACTAATCCCTGGAACCTCTTCTTACATCCTACTCTATTCAATCAACCCCGAACCCACTTCTTATTTTCCACCCTACCAGGCTAACCTTGAATCCACCTCTTATTTCCTACCCTTTCCTGAAGCTTCTTATATGTCTCTAACCATTGGATTACATTTTGTGGAGGTTAGCATATTTCATACATTCATTGCGCTTGTTAGGTTTGCATCTTACTTCTGGCATACTCTATGGCATTTAGTAGGAGTACATTAACCATTCTCATCTGCATGTCACCCACCTGACCAAGGGACAAACCCATAGTTGTAGTTTAGGGTTTAGTCGAGTCTACATATCAATAAGTGTTGGCATGAGTCATTTGCCTACATTAGGTCTTATGAGTTTTTGCACTGCATGATTAGAGATTTGCATAAAAAAATTAGTCAAAAGATTAATGTAAGCAATATATTATATAAAATTTGGCTAATTCCCAAAAAGAGTTAAAGAATTTTCTGTAGGGATTATGTAATGATTAGGCTTAGGCCTGAGTGGTTCCCTCCATGGACAATGAAGAAACTACATGCTCATGGAGCTGGACCCTTCAGAGTAATAAGGAGAGTTGGACCCAATGCCTATGTGCTCGAGTACCACTCGAATTAGGCATTAGTTCAACTTTCAATATCTCAAACCTTGTAGAGTATAGGAAACCAGCAACGATACCCACTAAGCCCTATTGGACCTAACTCTTTTCTTTGAGAGTGAAACCAATCCCTGAGTGTCCACCATCAAATTAGCCTGTGAGAGGAAATGATTGAGCATATACTGGACGATCAAGACACTAGTGCCCGGATAAAAGGCTATAATATCACTTGGTTTGTTAGCAAGGTTAACCAAATTCTAAGGTTTCGTGTATCACTCAAGAAGATCTGCAATGCCTCAACCCAGACCAACCAGAGCCGGATTGACCTTCTTACTCGACAGGGTCGAGTTCCTCCCATCCCAGGAGAATTGATGGGGGCATCAGATCAGACAAAGATTTCAAGCTTCAATTGGATCTCTAAGTCATGTGTTTGAAAAGTCTGTCAAATTTTTAATGAGTACATTGAGTCCTATATTAAGGTGAGTCAATTGGATTCACTATGTCCCTTTTGTCAATCCAGTCGAGTTCCTTTAGTCCTATGAGTCCATTATTTCAAGTCAAGAGTCCTGTATTGTCATTCAAGCCAAGAGGAGAGTCAACAGATCAAAAGATTCACCAGGCCCCCTCATCAAAGTAGAGCTTCATACACTTGGAACCCTACCCAGGCCTTCCCCAGCAAGGCACCCTAGTAATGGGCTCTTTTCAAGATGCCTAGCCCAAGAGTGGGTGCCCATTCTAGTAGGCACCCTCCCTAGTCCAGCACCATGCCAGGTCCACATTCATCAATGCCCCCCCCTTAAGCCCATCAATGCCCTAGCCCATCAAGAGAAGAAGCCCCCATTCAAGGCCTTTGGCACCCCCTCAGGTTCTTATGATTGGCGCCCCAGTCTAAGCTCCATCCGGCATCACCCCGGCCCAAGAAGAAATCCTGTAGTTGACCAAGTCCACAGGGTTTCTTGGCCCTCAAGTCATGTATTCCCAGACTGTATTGGAGTCCAGGGACCTGGGTGAATCTATAAATACCCACCCCTCCCCTCTTGTAAACTTCAACTATTTTCATGAAATCTAATTGAGAGTATTCTGTGTTATTTGTGCCTCCAATAAGAGTGGGTGTGAGACCCATTTTGCTTTCTTTGTTCTTGTGTGCAAACCCTAGCCGCCAATAGCCCTCCCCTCCACCAAACCCTAGCCACCATAACCCCCTCTCAACCCTTATGATGCCCTCCATACTAGAGCCTTAGGCCGCCACTTTTCCTTCCCTTTTCCACCAAGTCGCCTACACCAATCCATCATAACTCATAGCTACCCCATCTCCCACCCTTCCAGGCATCCCTGGCCATAAGGCCTCCAAGTACTCAACCTTCTAGGCATCCTCACCTACTGCCAGGCCACCTACCCACCCGCCAAGTGCCCTTCTCCCAAGCAGGCCATCAGCCATCCAATTAGCCCTCCAACCTCTCTTCTCTTCCACTTTGTTATTTCATATTTTTTTTATTACCAGTGAATCTAACCCTTGACATGTGTAGGATCCCTCTAATGAACACATCCAAGGATGAGGCCCTCCTTGCCTCCTAGACCAGCTGATAAAAAGTCGACTGATTCACGGGACAGAGGCCTGATCATCCAGGCACCAATCCGGAGCGCTGAGCGACCCCGTCTGTGACAAGAAACTCATCGTTGCCAGGTAAATCACCAAAGCCCTTCTCTATGTTCTAATCTATTGAAGGTTTACTATCCTAACCTAGGGTTTCTCAACCCTCAAGGTCTTACTTAATTATTTCTCTTCATGTCTTTAACTGTAGGTAGTTGTAGCTAGTCTTTACATAAATTCCTACTAGTTCTTGCCTCTTTTCGGTACTTAGCCTCATAATTAAAATCGAACAAAAAAGCATAAAAGTTAGGTTACTATTTTTATTCCTGCATAATCATCATTCTTAGAGTCATCCCGCATCAGTTTGGTATCAGAGCAGGTTTAGGATAATAGTGCATCTACATAAACACCAAAAAACATCACACAAAAAAATCTGCATCCTATTTTCTGCACTAGGGGTCAACAAATAGGATTGTTTCTCCATCTTAGCCTTACTACTTTTGCTTGATTTTCGCACTAATTATTTCTTGAGTTGTCCTCTATTTTACTGTTATTTTTCCTGATTTTGCAGATCATTAAAAAACAAAAAAAAATGGCATATAAATAAAATCCTAACACAAAATTCTGTTCTCCTAAAATTCCTGCACCTAGTTAGAAACCCTTGGTATTTGCACCATCAACCTAATTTTTCTTTTCATCAAATTTGGTAGAAATTAACTTTACAATTAAACCTTATGTTTCTGAATTTTTATAATTTTTCTGCCCTAAGAATCGTGCTAAACTCTGCAAAAACACAGAACCCAAAAAAAAAAAATTTAATTTGCTGCAATTTCTGCATGTCTAACTAGGTTAAACCTAATCAACTACCAAACCCCACCACATCCAAGCCAATTTTGTTTGCTCACCTAACCAACTTGGAATTAAGTCCGCCACCTCATAAAAGACAAAAAAAAGATTTTTCTCTATTTTTCTAATTTTAGATTGCATTAGGGTTTATCGGGTGTGCATCATATTGCATTAACCTAATCTAAGGGCACTTTACTCTATCAGATCAGGGCAAGGATTTCATCACCTATCCTGGGCACAAAACAACCACCTGCATACCAACCCAAGCCTAATTATAATTAACTAGAAACCTAATTGATCTAGGGACACCAACAGGTTGGGTCTGAGTCTAGTTAGGGAACTAGTGCTGCGGGTTTCCGGTGCTTCAGCATCTCCCACATTTCTCGTGGAGAGAATGCTCGTGCCAATGTCCTCTCCATGCTTGCAACTCTACTGGACTCATCGATGGGATGTGCTTACATTGAATACTTGTAGGCTCTTAGTTACGAAGTGTCCGACGAGGCCCAGCAAGTCACCCCTAAACCTAGCTGGATGAATCACTATATTAGATACATTACTGACAGTACCCTGCCCGAGAACCACACAGAGGCCAGCCTCCTTAGAAAGAAGGCTACATGCTTTGTGTTGATAGATGGGCAACTTTATCGAAGGTCCCATTCCTACCTGTTCTTAAAGTGTTTGAGACCCTTAGAGGCAGCCTTTGTGCTCCTGGAGATACATGAAGGCCTCTGCGGGAACCATATAGGGGGTAGGATACTGGCATACAAAGCTCTCTGCCAAGGATATTACTGGGAGACCATGAGGGAAGATGTGGCTGACTTCATAAAGAAGTATGACCACTACCAATGACATGCATACATATAGTGTCAACCAGCTACACCGCTTTCCCAACTCTCCGCTCCCTAGCCGTTCGCTCAATGGGGGATGGACATCTTGGACCCCTTTTGCCCCGCATCCAAGCAGTGGAGATACCTGATAGTGGCCATCGACTACTTCACCAAGTGGGTCGAGGCTAAGCCATTAGCATAAATCACTGAAGCTAAAGCCATATCTTTCCTTTGAAAGTTGATCATTTATCATTTCGGACTTTCCCACTCCATCATCACCAACAACGCATAGCAGTTCGACAACCAAGCATTTGAAGATTTCTATGCTGATCTCAACATCTGCCACTATTTCACCTCGGTGGCTCATCCCGGGACTAACAGTGAGGCTGAGGTAACCAACCAGACCATCCTACAAGGATTCCATACCAGGCTAGACCAGCCTCAGGGCCGATGGGTCGAGGAACTCCCCAGCATTATTTGGGCCTACCACACCATGCCCAGGATGGCAACGGGTGAGACACCCTTCAATCTTATTTTTGATATTGAGGCCATGATTCTAGTGGAACTGGATTAGCCCACACTATGAGTAGAGCAATATGATAAGGCTGAGAATCTGATCCACCTTCTGCTTAACATAGACCTCCTGAAAGAGATAAGAGACAAAGCCCGCCTTCGCATGGTGGCCTACAGACAATGGGTGGCCCGGTATTACAACTCCTGCCTGAAGTCGAAGGCCTTCTGCCCAGGTGACCTGGTCTTGTGGGGAGCTGAAGTCTTGTAGCCTAGAGAATGCAGTAAGCTCTACCCCAACTAGGAAGTGAAGGTGAAAAGACACCAACACCATGCATACAATATGCAAAAGCAAGGCAGAAACATATGCATTTTAAAATGATTTTAAAATATGCACAGTGGAAGGTTTGGTAGATCGATCTAAATGATCTACCAATCTGCCCGCAACAGGATCTAGTATAATAAAATAGAATACAATATAAACATCAAAACTAGAGAAGAGCAAGGATATAAAAGTACCTTACTGTTATACCTTTGATGGATGCAGTGGCGGTGCTCCAAGGATGATGCTCTTGAGCCACACACATGTCTGGCCTCTATAGGTAATCCACACCTTGGCTCGACTCTAATCAACTCCCTCGGAGTGCTAGCTCCTTGGGATCCTGATGCAGAACGGAAGCTCTGATACCAAAAATGATGCAGAATGGAAGCTCTGATACCAAAAATGATGCGGAACAAAAGAGATGATGCGATGTGGAAGTAAATTAAAATTAATGTATTTTTTTTTATTTATTTATTTTCAGAAGTCGGCTTTGACTCAAAGGAAAGATAAACTAATGTTGAAAGAAACTAAGAAATGACAGAAAGCACAATTAAAAGGAGTGGATTATCAGAGTAACTCAGAAGTAGGATCGCTGGGGATTGAGAAACCCCCAGACCTAGGGTTTACTCCTCTTTCAAGAAACAGACGAAGAGAGAAGAGAAGGTTTTATACCTGACTGTGATATCTCTCGTTGCTTCAATTGAAGGACACTCTCGAGCAGATTGTAGGATCCTTGGAGACGGGGTATCTTCGCAATGGATCCTCGGATTGTAGTCCTATGGCAAGGTTGCCCTTCTTCTCGAACTCAGGATCTGGAAGAAGAAGAACAAAAAAAAGAACCAGAAACTCAAAGAAAGATTTACCAGATAGAAGAACTTGATGTTGCTGAAAGCCTGATTCTCTTGGATGCTGATATGGCTTCCTCTGGGATTTGCTCTGTCTTCGAAGTAGCCGAACTGGACTTGGATGCTGGTGGTCGGCCTCTACTTGGAGAGAGGGGCCGTGAGAGATGGGGTAGGCTAGGGTTTGGTGGAGTGAAGAGGATGATGGGTGGCTAGGGTTTGGAAGTGAAGTGGCTAACCTAGGATTTTGGGGTTGGAGATCTCACACCTCCTCAAGGTTCCTGGGGAACCCGGATTTACTCCCTCACGGAGCTCAACACCTAGATGCAAGTGCGGAAAAGAGAAACACAATGTTTGCTCACACATAAATTGGATTCATTCATCAGTTGTTTTCAAAACTTACAAGAGGGGTTTATTTTATAGGACTTTACAAGAGGTCAGGGTTTTACATCTTCCCATGTGGGACTAATAGGATGGATCTTCAAATAAAGTTTGTATAATCAATTCCTTCCCATATAGTCGGCCAAGAGGTTCCATAAATATTGATTGAAAGCTTCAAATGGTAAGTAGGTGGCGCCTCCTAGCCTTGCTCTTCAAGAAATATTTTTTTCCTTCCATGGCTCAACTCTTTTGGACACCTCCTTTTCTTTCTCCCCAAGTCATGGCTCTTCCCAACTTTGCTTTGGGCTTTTTAGGCATGGATTGGGCGCCCCCTTGAAGTGCTCCCCAAGAAATGCCTCTTTCCTCTTTTAGCTTGGCCTTTTAAGGTACATATGGGGCGCCTCCTTGATTTTGGCTTCAAGAAAATTTCTTGCTCCCTTGGGTGTGGGGACCAAGACACTGGGATGGATTTGTGGCACCTCCTGGACTCTAGCATGTGGCTGGGAGTGTGGTGCCCACTTGCTTGGGCTTGGGAGAAAATGTGACACCCTGGAGAAGACCTAGACCACTACTAGGACTTGAACTGAGTCAACATGACTCTACAAAATTTAAATTACAGGGAAATACAGACTCAAGTAAAATTGAGTTGACCAAGTCAACCCTTATTACAAACCCAGAAAACCCTAATTCTTCGGGCAAGGTCAATCAGAGATCCAGATGGAACCCTGAAGTCTTCTTCTGAGTGTGGTGCCCGCACCAATTCTCCCGGGGTGGGAGGAACTCGACCTTGTCGAGTAAGGCTCAAGTTGGCTCTGGTATATCTCCAAGAGGTATGGATCCAAATCTTGTAGTTCTTCTTGGGAGATCCAAGAGTCATCAGAGTCTGGCCTTCCTTGCCAGCAGACCAGGTATCTTTGGTATCCTCGATTACGAGTAGAGATTACCTGATCATCCAGGTTCTTTTCAATCTGCTCTTTCCTCACAGGCCAGTTTGTTTGTGGATACACAGGATCGGGATCACTCTTAATAACAGGATTAGGTTCAAAAGGCTCACTGGGAATCACAGTTGGCTCCCTGTACTCTACTAGGTCTGTAATGTTGAAAGTGGAGCTAATGCCTAGTTCTGGAGGTAACTCGAGCACATAGGCATTGGATCCTACTCTCTTCACCACTCTAAATGGTCCAGCTCCTCTAGCATGTAACTTTCTAACGGTTCCAGGTGGAAACTATTCAGGCCTTAACCTAATCATTACATAGTCTCCCTCAATAAAAGTTTTGACTCGCCTTTGAGACTCAGCCAACTTCTTATAAATTTCATTACTTAAAGTTATTTTGGCATTAATTTCTTTATGCAAGTCCTTTACTTGCTATGCAAGTGCATCAAGAGGCTTGTGTGTGTGGGCTAATACTGAAATCAGATCAAGTGGTGTGTGAGGCTTGTATCCATGAACAATTTCAAAGGGACTCTAGCCTATAGACCTATTGATCGAAACATTGAATGTAATTTCAGCCCTGGACAAAATACAAATCCCAATTCCTGGTGCTCTCAATCAAACCAAAATCTGAGCCAAAGCCTAGTAAAGGGTCAAGAAAAACTAAACTAGACTGACGACGCATTCCTAAAGAATGGACTTTATTCCAAAGGAACCCTAGGTCTAAACCTAACAAACTAAGGCTCTCTAGGTTTGACCTTGGGTCGGAGGAGGGCATGCAGAGCATGAAAACATATTATGGATGCCTAGTAGGTGCCATAAGGTCTTCCAGAAGTAGGTGGCAAACCTAATAGGTTCTAAGGAGTCTTGCAACCTAGAGATCTCAGTAAAGTGTAATCCCATAGCTCTAGAAACATGAGAAGATTCAGGGAAGGGTAGGAAATAAGAATCAGAGTTTTGAGGTGGCTTATCGAAAACAAGAAACATACCTTGGTTATTCAGGACGACCTTAAAATGAGGACATTGTTCTATAGGTGCACTCATCCAAACCTCATGATTTGATCTAGGAGGGTCTACAAGTGCAAGTTCTAGGGTAGGCTGGGTGCTCTTAGATGGTGAAAGGTTATCAGGAAGGTCTTTGGAATGTTTATCTAGAAAGTCTTCTAAGCTACTGTCTTTTTCTTGTTCTTGGACCTTCTCAATGGGCAATTCTTGTGAACCCCTTCCTTCTTCACACTTCTCTACCATATTTGACTCAGGGGTGTCTTCTTTGGATTCCTCAATGAGTTCAGGGGTATTCTCACTTAAACTCTCATTGGGTATAATTTCCTCTTCCTGAACTTCCTCAAAAGGGTCTTCTCTTATGGTTAGCTCCTGAATTCCTTGAGTGGCAGGGGTCCCCTCAATAACCCCATCAGGTAGGAGTTGGTTAATTGAATTATCGGGAGAGATATCCTCAAATTCTTCTTCTTCATATTCATCTATTAAACTTATGTCAGGCTCATATATTTCTTCCTCAATCTCACTGAAAGGTTCTAATCTATTCTCCTTTGATTCTTCTTTAAGTACGGCTCTGGTCAGGTCAACTAATTTTGGGATGGCCATGCCTAACTCCTTCTCAGTGTTATCCTTCTGGTCAAGAGGTGACACAAGTGGGAATTGACAAACAAAAGTCTGGTTCACTACGGGTGTCGGATCAATCGGAACTTGACTCAAGTTGGTAGAGGTTGGCTTTAAGTCCAAAGTACTTGATTGGTTATATCTTAAAGACCACTCATAGTCTTGGGCTTCTTAGTAGGCTCGGTCTAACTTATTGGTCTTTTCAAGGTATAGCTTCCTATAAATGTCTGGGTGTAACCCAACCCTAAACCTTGATGTGATCTGAGCTTCGGTCTCAATGGTATTGCATTTCATGTCATACCACTGGAAGTCCTCGATATATTTAGACACAGGCCTATTACCTTGTCGCAATTGGTACCATTGGTCTAAAAGTCTTTTCTCATAGGATCTACCTAGGTACCTATCTCTCAACTTACTTCTCATATCTCTCCAAGTATATATTTCCTCTTTTCTTTGATAACACTCACGCTCAATAGCATACCAATGCGACCTAGCATGTTTGGTAAACTTGGTTTTGGCCAACCTAACTTGTCCTAATTCTGATATATTAGTGCGCTCAAAATACCGATCCATTTGTTCTTCCCACTTAATATATGTCTCTTGTCTTCCATCAAAAGTGGGTGCATAAGGTTCGGTGTTCCTAACGGGTCCCTTCTCTGAGTCAACCAAGTATGGATATAGGCTCCTAGGGTTATGCTCGGGATCACGGTATAAGGTCCTCCTAGGCTCCTGGCATGGATGAGGTTGGGGCCTATTAAATTTTGGATCATGGTCCAATTTTGATGTCAACATTTCTCAAGTCCCTGGGCTCGGTCTCTAAACTGGGAAAAACCCTCATTCATATCCTGACTCAATTTGGTCATACTTTCGATAAGAGTTCTAATCATAACCTCTAAATCAGGTTGGGTTTGACCAGGTTGGGAGGGAACTCCATTCCGGGTGGACATGATGATGCAAGAAAGCACACAGAATGTGACTAGACTAAAGCGACTACTGGTTCACTAGACCTAGAGTCCAAACTAGATGCCCAATCAGAGTGGCAAGCTAGCCTATAGTAACTCGGGACTCAGCCAGGCAGGTGTAAGGGGAGTGTTAGGTCCCTAATTGCCAATCCTAGACACCAATCAGAGATTGGCCAGGTAGGCGGACCAGCACACAAGCCCTTCGGGATAGAATCCCTGAACCACCGTTCTAGACACTGAGTACAAAGCACACACAGAGTAACTAGACAAACTGACTCAACACTAGCCTAGACCCGACTTGTTTGTGTCCCTAGCCCACTAGGGCGAATTAAGTCTAATAAATTTTAAAATTAGGCTTAGGATCGAATGAATGGGTGGTGGTTTTGGACTAAGGAGAGGTTATCAACTCCTCTCCTTATCTTAGATGCTCAATTGCCCTTAAGATGAATTAGGAGATGATTACTCAAAAAAATTGAATTGCAGAAATATAGAAACAGAGTTGCTATAATTTAACACTCAGAAATTTCACGGAAACCAATAAATTACAGTAAAATTTGGTAAAATATTTTCAATTATACTGGTTCCAAAAAAATAAAAATCATGCAATTCGGAGTTACGTGCAATGAGAAACAATTCCTGTAACAGGATAGTTACAGACTGAAAACAGAATGCTTCCCCCGTTTACAATTCCTGCTATGAAGTTGTAACCCAGCGGATCCCCTACACGCCCTAGGAACACCCCATGGAATGGGAAGAGGAGGTTTGCACCTCGCTTCGTTCCTAGGACCGGACGTCCTGGGGAGTCTACTTCGAGCAGACAAAGTAAAAAAGAGAGACACTCAAAACATGCAAGCAAGTCAGAAACCCTAGACAGGGCTCTGATACCAAAAATGATGCAGAACGGAAGCTCTGATACCAAAATTGATGCAGAACAGAAGCTCTGATACCAAAAATGATGCAGAACAAAAAAGATGATGCGATGCAGAAGTAAATTAAAATTAATATATATTTTTTATTTATTTATTTTCAGAAGTCGGCTTTGACTCAAAGGAAAGATAAACTAAGTTGAAGGAAACTAGGTAATGATTGAAAGCACAATTTAGAAAAAACTAGGTTATCAGAGTAGTTCAGAAGTAACGGATCGCTGGGGGTTGAGAAACTCCCAGACCTAGGGTTTCGCTCTGAACTTTCAACAGGACAGAAATAGAGAGGAGAGATGGGTTAGCAACCAGACAGTGATCTTCACAGAATTTGGGTGGAAGAACTCTCTCGGACAGATTGTTGGATCCTTGGATTCGGCTATCTTCGCAATGGATCCTCCAATACTGGTCTCGTGGCTGGGTCGGCTTCTCCTGGACTCAAGATCTGGGAAGAAGAAAAACAAGTGATGGATTCAGAGACTCGGGAAAGGATTTACCAGTTCGAAGACCTTGAAGGCTGATGTCGCTGAGATCCGGATTCTCTTGAAGGCTGATTCGACTTCCTCTGGAAAGAACTTTGGATCTGAAGTATCCGGACTGTAGCTGGATGCGGGTGGTCGGCCTAGACTTGGAGAGAATGGCCGTGAGAGGTGGGATATGCTAGGGCTTGGTGGAAAGAGAAGGGTGATGGGCGGCTAGGGTTTGGGAGTGAAGTGGCTAACCTAGGGTTGGGGTTTTGGAGATCTCACACCTCCTCAAGGTTCCTGGGGAACCCGGATTTACTCCCTCACGGAGCTCAACACCTGGATGCAAGTGCGGAAGAGAGAAAACACAAAGTTTGCTCACAAAAAAATTTGGTTTCATTCATCTTTTTGTTGTAAACTTACAAGAGGGGTTTAATTTATAAGGCATTACAAGGGAGGAGGGTTTCATATCTTCCCATGTGGGACTAAAGGAGGGGATCTCCAAATTAGGGCAAATCCCTTACATATGGTCGGCCAAAATACCAAAAAAATAGGATTTGGGTTATAAATGGCAGGTAGATGGCGCCACCTTGCTTGGATTTTCAAGAAAAAATTTCTTCCTTCCCTGGATCAACTCTTTTCTCCTTTTCTTCCTCCCTAAGTCAAGGTCCTTCCCATCTTTGTTTTGATTGTTTTTGGCAGGAAGTGGGCGCCCCCTTGAAGTTCTCTTCCAAGAGAATTTCTTCCCTTCTTTGTTTTGGAATTCTTGGGAAAGTCTTGGTCGCCCCCTTGATTGGTGGTCTCTTGGTGGACTTCTCCTTATCTGGCGCATGAGAGAAGGAGGTTGCCATCTGTGGAGTGGGGACCAAAAGCTGCTGGATGTGGATATGGCACCCCCTGGACTGGGAGTGTGGCTGGGAGTGTGGTGTCCACTTGCCTGGTCTTGGAAGAAAGTGTAACATCCCATTTTGAAACCCTAGTCCACTACTGAGTCAACATGACTCAACAAAATAAAATGCAGGTAATGTAGACTCAAGCTAAATTAAGTTGATCTAGTCAACTCTTATTAAAAACCAAAAAACCCTAATTCTTCGGGCAACGTTAATCAGAGATCCAGATGGAGCTCTGAAGTCTTCTTCTGAGTCTGGTGCCCGCACCACTATCGGGTGTCCAAATCAAAGAAACGATGGGATTAAGTCATGAAATAGAGAGTAGGAATAGTGAGGAGTACCTTAGATCAGGTGTCGGCTCAAATGAGAGAAAGAAATGGAGAGAAAACCATTCGAAAAACTCTTTATTCTCGGTCTGCTGCCACTCAAGTGTCGACTCACGAATGTGTCGACACATTTAGGTGTCGACACATCGACTTAAAAGCAAAAAATTAAGAGATTCAAGAATTGATCAAACTTATTGGAAATATGATTAAATTTAATGAAATTTGACAAGATTAGCAAAGATTGATGTCAAAATGATCTAATTTGAGTCAAAGATAGGAAAAAAAATTAATCAAATGGATTAATGATCCCGAGCTCTCTTCTAATCATACAAAATCGATCTTCCAAAAGAGGTTTAGTCAAAATATCAACTAATTGAAATTCAATACTAATAAATTCAAGCATAACATCATTATTTTCTATATGATCTCTAATAAAATAATGTCTAATTTTAATGTGTTTACTCCTAGAATGTTGAACAAGATTTTTAGTCAAGCAAATAGCACTGGTATTATCACATTTAATAGGTGTACTAGCCAACTGAATTCTAAAATCTTCAAGTTGTTGCTTAATTCACAAGACTTGAGCACAATAACTTCCTGCTGCAATATACTCAGCCTCAGTTGTGGATAGTGCAACTAAAGTTTATTTCTTGCTAAACCATGAGATTAAGTTAACTCCAAGAAATTGGCAAGTACCACTAGTACTCTTTTTATCCAATTTATAACCAGCAAAATCAGCATCAGAATATCCAATCAATTCAGCAGATGAATTTCTAGAGTACTATAAACCAATATCAACAATACCAGATAGATATCTAATAATGTGCTTAACAGCTATCAAATATGATTCTTTAAGTTCAGACTGATATCTAGCACACATGCATACACTAAACATTATATCTGGTCTACTAGCAGTTAGATACAGTAAAGAGCCAATCATATCTCTATATAACTTTTGATCTACAGATTTACCATGTTCATCTTTATCAAGTCTACAAGAGGGGCTCATAGGCATACCTATTGCTTTAGTAGTCTCCATCCCAAACTTCTTTATTATTTCTCTTGTATACTTAGCTTGGTTGATAAAGAAACCATCTGTAGTTTGCTTCATCTAGAGTCCAAGAAAGAAATTGAGTTCTTCCATCATGCTCATCTCGAACTCACCCTGCATTAGCATGGCAAACTCTTGACAAAGAAAATCATTAGTAGCACCAAAAATGATGTCATCAACATATATTTGCACAACTAATAAATCATTATCTTTCTTTTTCAAAAATAGTGTTTTGTCAACATTGCATCTAGAAAATTCATTTTCAATCAGAAATTTGCTGAGTCTTTCGTACAAGGCTCGAGGTGCTTGCTTTAATCCATAAAGTGATTTATATAGTTTAAAAACATGATCAGGATGTGCATGGAATTCAAATCCATGTGGTTGTTCAACAAAAATCTTGTTAGTTATAAAACCATTTAGAAAAGCACTCTTAACATCAATTTGAAATAGTTTGAAATTCATAAAACAAGCAAATGCTAATAGTAGTCTAATTGCATCAAGTCTAGCAACAGGAGCAAAAGTTTCATTAAAATTAATCCATTTCTCCTGGTTGTAGCCTTTAGCAATTAGCCTAGCCTTATTTCTAACAACAATTCTATTTTTATCTAATTTATTCCTAAATATCCATTTTTTACCAATAATAGAAATATTAGATGGTCTTTCTATTAATGTCCAAACATTATTTCTATCAAACTAAATTAGTTCATCTTACATGGCATTAATCCAGTTAGGATCTTTTTCAGCTTTTTCATCACATTTAGGCTCTACTTAAGATACAAAAGCTATATAATCATATTCATTTCTAATTGAGGCTCAAGTTCTTATCCCCTTAAATGGATCACCTAGGATTAATTCCTTAGGATGTCCATGAGCATACCTCCACTCCTTAGGTAGATCTTAATGTTTTGGAGTGTCATCACCTTTCTCATTTTTGTCTTGGTCTTCTTCACTTGGCTGAGGTTGATCATTCAGTGTCAACTTTTGAAGCATGTCAGTACCTACACATTCATCAGAAGTATCCTCTTTTTTAGAGGATTTGTTAGTATATTCTTCAAAATAACATGTACTGACTCTTCTACAACCAAAGTTCTTTTATTGAAAACTCTGTATGTCCTGCTTGATGTACAGTATCCTAAAAAGATACCTTCATCAGACTTGGCATCAAACTTTCCAAGATTATCTTTTTCATTATTTAAAATAAAACATTTGCAACCAAAAACTCGAAAATATTTTAAAGTTGGTTTTCTTTGGTTCCAAAGTTCATAAGGAGTTTTCTTCAAAATTGGATGGATTAAAACTCGATTTAAAATGTAACATGCAGTATTAATAGCTTCAACCTAAAAAATATCTTGGTAATTCATTTTCACAAAGCATAGTGCATGCCATTTCTTCCAAAGTATGATTTTTTCTTTGTATTACCCCATTCTGCTGAGGTATCCTAGGTGCAGAAAAATTGTGTTATATTCCTTTTTCATTACAAAAGTTTTCAAAATCTTGATTTTTAAATTCAGTTCCATGATCACTACGAATGCAAATAACTGAAACACCTTTTTATTTGAAACATTTCGATAAAACTTTATGAATGCAGAAAATGATTCATCTTTATGAGCTAAAAAAAAACCCATGTAAATCTCGAAAAATCATCCACTATGACTAATCCATATCTCTTGCCTCCTAGACTTGATGTTCTAGTTGGTCCAAAAGGATCCATATAAAGTAGTTCTAGTGGTCTACTAGTAGTCACAAAATCTTTTGGTTTAAAAGAAGTTTTAACTTGTTTACCAAATAGACATGCTTGGAAAATTCTATCTTTTTTAAACAAAGTTCAGGTAAATCTCTAACTAAATTTTTTTTACAAAGTTTTGAAAGTAGATACATACTAGCATGTCCTAATCTTCTATGCCAAAGCCAGCTAGTCTCATCCTTAGTAGAATTCATTACAACAAGGCATTCTCCATTAGGCAAAGATAGATCATCTAAATCTACCAAATAAACATTTCCATGCCTTTTTCTAATGAATTTTACTCCATTTATATTTGGACTAGCAATCATGCAATATGATGATTTAAAAACTACTTGAAAACTTTTATCACAAAACTGACTAATGCTTAAAATATTGTGTTTCAAACCATCAACTAGAAGTACATTACTAATACTACTAGAAGAAGTTATGTGAACCTTACCAATACCAATGATTTTTCCTTTATCATTATCACCGAAGGTCACACTCCCTCCATTCAAAGCTTCAAGAGAAGTAAACTGCTTCACATCTCTAGTCATGTGCCTTGAGCAACCACTATCAAGATACAAAGTCTTTTGTTTTCCTTGGTTGCAAGACATACCTGCAATAAAATCAAGCTTTGTTTTTAGGTACCCAAGCCAACTTGGGTCCTTTAAGGTTAACATTCCTAATGGTTTCTTTTGGAGCCCACACTTTACCAAAAGAATTGATTTTTCTTAAATTGCATTGAAACGATTTATGACCTAACTTTTACATGAAAAACAAGTGATGCTAGATGATGCAGGTACAAAAAAGTTTTTGAAATTCTTTTATTATTTTTGTGGTCTAAAACCTAAACCTACTTTATTAAAAACTGCTCTTTGACTATTCAAAAGTAGGTTTAATTTTTCTAAACTATAAGTAAATTTTTTGACAAAAGATTTTATCTTTTCAAGTTCATTTTTGTACTTAGTATTTTCAAGTTCTAAATCTTTGTTTTTCTTCAAAAGATCATTGTTAGAAATGGCATTCTTAGGTCTTTTCAAAACATCATTCTCCATTGACAAAGCATTGTTTTTCTTTTCAAAAACATCCAATTTAGATTTCAAGTCATTAACTTCATTTAGCAAAGAATTGTTTTCAAGAGAAAAACTATTTGCATGCTTTTTCAACTTTTTATTTTCACTTAAAATTAGTTTATAATCATGCATGAGTTCATCAAAGGCATTTCTAAGTTTATCAAATGTAAAATCAATCTCGGTATCAGAATTTACCTCATCATTGTCTTGATGTACCATTAAACAAAGATTTGCAACTTCGGTCTGCTCTTCTTCTAAACTAGAGCCTTCACTATCGCTCCAGGTGGCCATCATTGCCTTCTTTCTTAATTTCTTCCTAGATTTCTTAAGGAGAGGACAATCGAACTTGTAGTGTCCCGACTTCTTGCATTCGAAGCATGTAGGTATTTCCTTCTCCTTTTCCTTTTTCTTTTTCCTTCTCTTTCTTTTTTCCTTTTTCTTTTGATTGATATTTCTTTTTGTAAGAAAATTTCCTCCTCTTCATAAATCTTCTGAATTTTCTTGCAAGGAGGGCTTCTTCACCTTCATCATCATCTTCTTCTTCAGACTCATCTATTGAGGATTCTTCTTGTATGTTTGACTTGAAAGCGATCCCCTTCTTCTTTTTGTCCATGTCAATTAATTTTTGTTTCAGATTAAGCTCATAGTCATGAGCGATCCAACCAGCTGCTCTAGAGGTAGTTTGTCAACATCCTTGACTTCTTGAATTGCGGTCACCTTTGGATCCCACGATGTTGGAAGTGACCTGAGGATTTTATTCATAAGATCAGCGTTAGACATAACCTTTCCAAGACTTCTCATTCCATTTACAATATTAGTGAATCTTGTGTACATATTAGTGATAGACTCATTCGGTTCCATTCGGAACATCTCATATGTGTGCACCAACATATTTACTTTAGTGTTCTTCACTTGATCGGTATGCTCATGGGTAACTGCAAGTGTGTCCCATATTTCTTTAGCAAAAGTGCATATAGATATCCTATTAAATTCATTAGGATCAAATGCACAGTAGAGGAGATTCATTGCCTTGGCATTGATCTCGGATTGCTTAATGTCATTTTCATCCCAATCCTCTTCGAGCTTTGGGGTGGAAACACCATTAACCATTACTAAAGGAATATGAGGACCCTTATCTACCACTCTTCACAAATTATAATCAATAGAATGCATATAAATTCGCATCCTAGTTTTTCAATATGTATAATTTGATCCATTGAAAAATGAAGGTCAATTTGAGGCTTGACCCTCAACTATACTAGTACTAATTGGGGCTGCCATAGATCTTTACTTAAGATGGTAAAGCCTATATACTGAGAACAGAGCTCTGATACCACTTATTGCCCAGTAAGCAATCCAAGAGGGGGGGTGAATTAGGTCTCTAAAAATTAAAATTACTTTACTTGAAACAATGCAATGCAATCCTATTCAATAAATAAATAAGGTACTATGAATTCAATTGTAATGCTCTAAAATAAAAGTATAGCGAAAATAAAGAGCTATAAATAAAAAGCAAGAAGAGAGATCAATCAACCACAATGACCAAGAGATATAGTGGTTTGGTGCTATCCAATGCACCTACATCTACTCCCCAAGATCCCCTTGGGAATTCACTATAATCACACCCGATTACAGTTGATTAATTTTATGGGCTCACTAATCAAAAACCCAACTTAATTTATAAGGCCAACAAGTCAAAACCTTACTTGGTTTTACGGGCTAACCAAGAACCTAATTGGTTTTCAAAGGCTAACCAATAACCTCCCTTGGTTTTTTGGGCTAACCAAGAACCTAAGTGGTTTTGCGGGCTAACCACCAACCTAATTGATTTTCAAAGGCTTCACCAATAACCTCCCTTGGTTTTCTAATAGGCTAACCAAGAACCTTTACAACAAATAAAGATTTGAAGTAAAGTAACAAAGTAAGCATTCTAAAACAAAGCGGGTATCTCTTTGAAGCTCGATGTAGAGATGCTTTGAACTTGTTGAAGCCTCTTCAATGCTCAATAATGGATGATCTTCAATGCTCTTGAAGGCACTTGAATGCTTGGAGGCTTGCTTGTGCTTGAGAGTGGTTGAATCTTCAATGAGTATGAGTTAAAGCTCTCTTTTTTTCTCTCTTATCAAAACTCTTCAATGGTCTTCAATAATATGTCTTTTGATTTGACTTGAAGCATATAAATACTTTTCCAAGGCCTCAAATCCTGTTTCTAGTTGTTAGACTTGAAAAACTAGCCATTGGAGGGCAAAATGGACAAGTTCTGCATTTGAAAAACTAGCCATTACTATTCTCAGAACTCCATGTGTCGACACTTCAGGCTGTGAGTCGACACATAAGGTCGACACTTGAACTTCTTGAGTCGACACCCAATTCAAATATCTCTAATTTGGTTCTCTGGAAATCTCAGATGTGTCGACACTTACTTAGTTGAGTCAATACTTTGAGTCGACACCTTGCTTCCATGTATCGACACTTCAGCAGTTCTTCAATTCAACAAGTTCTGTGGCTTGAAAATCTCAGGTGATGTATTGATCCATGTGTCGACACTTCGAATTGATACTTCAGGTTCATGTGTTGACACTTCAATCGTGCCAACTAAAACATTCTTGCGTACCGACCTAAGTCAACACTTCACTTCCATGTGTCGATATTTGGTGTCATGTGTCGACACTTTTAGTCGACACTTCACTGAATTCTTCACAGAAAAGTCTGTACTTGAGCTGAAACAAATTTCTACTTAACTCATTCATCCAATCAATGAAATATTGAGTTTTCAAGTCCTCTTTGAGCAATCCTTTTCATCCAAACTTGTTTTCTTCAAATAAACAAGCTTCTTCAAAATTGTGAGCACCTTTTTCAACAAAAACATACTTTAAAAAAATCATTAGTACTCAATTTATACTTAATCATTTTGCTTATCATCAAAATCAATAATGGAGTCAACAAATTTCGATGGCTTTAGTGAAGGGGTCATCTAGGTTTTTCATTTTATCGATCTTTAGAAGGTCAATGTCACCTCATTCCACAATCTCTCGTCAAGGTGATAGCACCGTAGAATGTGCTTTGTGCGGTGATGAGACTTCGGCACTTTGGCTTGAGTAATGGCTCTAGTGTTGTCATAATACACCAGAATAGGACCATCCAGGGAAGGTGCCACTCCCAGCTCGCCAAGGAACTTCCACAACCACAAAGCTTCCTTCGCTGTATCCGATGCTGTAATGTACTCTGCTTCGCACACTGAGTCTGCCACAGTAGGCTGTTTGGAACTTTTCCAGGATATCGAGCCTCCATTTAGGGTGAAGACAAATCCTGACACACTCTTGCTATCATCCTTATCTGATTGGAAACTGGAGTCAGTATACCCCACAAGTTTCAAGTTAGGTTCTCCATAAATCTGCCATTGGTCCTTAGTTTTTCATAAATACTTAAGGATGGTCTTTACCACCTTCTAATGAGCTTCACCTGGGTCAGACTGGTATATACTCACTATGCCTAGTGAGTTTGCTATGTCTGGTCTAGTACATGTCATAGCGTACATGATAGAACCCACCATCGAAGCATATGGAATTCTGCTCATACGCTCTCTCTCCTCAGGAGTTGTCACATAATCCTCTTTAGAGAGACAAATTCTAGTGCCTATCAGGAGATAGCCTTTCTTGGAATTCTCCATGCTGAACTGTTTCAACACAATATTGATGTACACAGATTGGGATAGTCCCAGAAGCTTCTTAGATCTATCTCTATAGATCTTCATTCCCAGTATATAAGAGGCTTCACCCAAGTCCTTCATAAAAAACTGAGATGACAACCAGACCTTTATTCCTTGTAGTGCTGAGATGTCATTCCCAATTAAGAGAATGTCATCCACATACAACCAAGGAACACAATCACAGAACCATTAGCCCACTTGCAAATGTAAGGTTCTTCTCTATTTCTAATGAAGCCCTATGACTTGATACACTTATCAAATCGCATGTTCCAACTCCTTGATGCTTGCTTCAGTCCATAGATGGACTTTTGAAGCCTGCACACCTTTAACTTGTCTATGGATGTGAACCCTTCAGGTTGTATCATAAACACCTCCTCTTCTAGCTCACCATTCAGGAAAACTGTTCGGACATCCATTTGCCAGTTTTCATAGTCAAAGTATGCTGCTAAAGCAAGCATGATCTAAATGGACTTGAGCATTGCCACATGAGAGAACGTCTTGTCATAGTCAATACCATAATGTTGATGATATCCTTTGGCAACCAGACAGGTTTTATAGATCTCCAACTGCCCGTCCATGCCCCTTTTCCTCTTGAAGATCCATTTACACCCAATGGATTTTATCCCTTCAGGCGGATCAACCAATGTCCATACATTATTGATTTCCATGGATTCCATTTTGGATTGCATGGCTCCAAGCTATTTCTAAGAGTCGGACCTCTGCATCGCATCCATATAGATGATCGGATCCTCATTCTTCTCATCAAGTTTAATAGGATCACCGTCCCGGACTAAGTAACCGTAGTATCTATCCGGTCGACTCGGTACCCTATCAGATCTCCTTAATGGTTCCTGTGCGGGCTTTGGGTGTGATCTTATCATAGCCGGTTCTATATTGTCCCTTAAGTGTGTCAGTTCTTCTACTTGTTGAACTTTACTAAGTTCAATCTTAGCGGCTATAGTTCCTTCACCAGGAAACTCCTTTTCCAAAAAGATAGCCCTAAGATTAACGAACAACTTTTATTCCTTAGCCAAGTAGATGTAATACCCCTTAGACCCTTTTGGATACCCAACAAATAGGTACCGATCAGATCTAGGTCCAAGTTTATCCATTTTCAAACATTTTACATAAGCCGGGCAACCACAGACCCGAAGGTGTGAGAGTGTCAGCTTACGTCCAGTCCATATCTCATATGGGGTTTTGTTAACATATTTACTCGGAGCCCTATTTAAAAGGTAACAGGCTAATTCTAGAGCATATCCGCAAAAAGCCAGTGGCAGAGAAGCAAAGCCCATCATGGACCGAACCATGTCTAACAAGGTTCGATTCCTTCTTTCAGACATTCCATTTAACTGAGGTGTTCCTGGAGGTGTCCACTTAGAGAGAATCCCATTCTCCTCGAGATATATTAGAAACTCCCCAGAAAGATATTCACCACATCGATCTAATCGAAGAGTTTTGATACATCTTCCAGTTTATTTTTCTACTTCATTACGATATCATTTGAACATTTCAAACGACTCAGATTTATGTCTCATCAAGAAGACATAACCGTATCTTGAAAGGTCATCTATAAATGTAATGAAATAACTATACCCTCCTCTGGTACTAATATTCATGGATCCGCATACATCAGTATGTACCAGACTTAGAGTTTCTTTGGCTCGTTCACCTTTTCCAGTAAAAGGTGATTTTGTCATCTTTTCAAGAAGACAAGACTCACAGGTCGGAAGTGAACCACTTTCACTAAAGTCGAGGAGACCCTCAAACTTCAACATGTTTATCCTGTTCTTATTAATATGACCTAGCCTACAATGCCAAAGAAATGCATCACTGACATTATCTATCCTAGGGTGTTTGCTAGACATGTACACTATACTAATAGATCACAACAGTATATAAATGCCATTATTCATAAATCCATTCATTACAATAGAATCATTCAAAATAATTTTGCAAATGTCATTCTTTATTGATAGTTCATAACCATACATGGCCAATTGGCCTACAAAAATTGATGCGGGACAACGGGGGCTAGGAGCTAGGATCGTTGGTGAGCCTAGAAGTCACCAAGATTAGGATATCCTAATTCTTTTTTTTTTATTATTTTCTAATTTGATGGCGAAGGAATAATGGGATGGAAGATAGGGATCTGGATCTCATGGACTTTGGGACTCGCCCTAACCAAGAGATCTCTCACCTCTAAGGCATTACACCCTCCTCGAGACTTGGAGGTGCTAGGATGGATCTCAAAGGTCATGAGGGGATAAAGAAGATGGAATGGGAAGGGGGATAACTGGGCATGACCTCACATCATGTCCTGGGGTTGGGCCTCACACCCTCTCCTTACGGAGGTAGAAGAAGAATCACTCTTCTCTAAAACAAAAATCCATTACTCAATTATTTTTACAAGAAGGATTGGAGCCTATTTTATAGACACCAAGCCATTTTGAAATTCAAATTTGAAATTCAAAAATAACAAAATAAGGAAAGAAGAGGGGCGGCATTTGTGGAAAAAATTATGGATCCATTCAAATTTGAATTCAAATTCAAATTCAAAAAAAATGAGATCTGCACAGGCATGATGACCTTGCAAAAAAAAACTCCTTCTCTAAGAAGCATGCTACCCAGAGATCCGTGCAAAGTGTTTTGCCCTGAGATCCATGCAAACTCCTTCTGTGATCGTGGAAAGGAGCACCGCCTGTGACGGTGCTTGCGAGCGAGGCGGATGGGGCGAAGGATGTGGGCCGACAGATTTGGGGGAGACCGGTGGATTTGGAGGTGGCGGTACTCGCAGGCGAGACGGAGGGTGGATGGGTCAGCGGATCCTGGGGAATGGCTGCATGGGCGGTGGCTGTGGAGAAGTGGATCGCAGGGGCGCGGCTCGCCCGTGCTGGGTGCATCGTGCATCGATCGATCCGATCTCGGGTGGTTGCCGGAGGCGCAGGACACTCACCAGAGGAATGGGCCGGTGGCCGGAGGCGACGATGGTAGCCAAGGAAGGTTGTGGTCCATGGTCCTCTACCGTGGACCAACAACAATGGCAGTAGGGCTGTGGGATGGTGGCTTGCGATGGCAATGGGAGATGGGGTGGCTCGGCCGACAACTGGGTTGAAGATCATCTCGGATAGCAGCGGTGGAGCAGGGTGGCGGTCGACGGTGCGACAGAGAGGAGCGCGGCATGGGTGGATGGCCATGGGAGGAGCCGCATGGGGGAGAACGGCGGTGGGTAGTTCATGGGATTCGCCGGTGTTCCCATGAGGAGATCGATGCTGGGGGGGAGGTGGACGGCCGTTGGGGTTGCCGGTGGTCGGGCGTGGTAGATTCAAGATGAACGGGAAGAAAAAAATGAAAAAAATTGAGTTTTGTGAGTTTTTTGGGAGGTTGAAGGTGAAAGGAATAAGGAGAAATAAGTCAGGAATAAAAGGTGGATAAAATAGGAATAGTGGGAATACATGGAATAGCTGGGATAAAAATTTAAACAAAAATAAAATAAATTCTGAAAAAAGAAAAGGAAAACTTGGATGGGTTTTTATGTCCCCATCATTCCCTTGAGGTGGGAAAAACTCGACTCCATCGAGTCAGGCTTGCTGCAATTTTTTTTTTTTCCTCTCTTTTTTTTCTTTTCTTTTTTTTCTAACCTTAATCTTCTCCCGCTCTGATACCAAAATTGATGCAAGACAATGGGGGCTAGGAGCTAGGATCGTTGGTGAGCCTAAAAGTCACCTAGATTAGGGTATCCTAATTTTATTTTTTTATTTTCTAATTTGATGGCGAAGGAATAATGGGATGGAAGATAGGGATTTGGATCTCATGAACTTTGGGACTCACCCTAACGAAGAAACCTCTCACCTCTAAAGCATTACACTTTCCCGATACTTGAAGGTGCTAGGATGGATCTCAAAGGTCACGAGGAGATAAAGAAGATGGAATGGGAAGGGGGATAACTAGGCATGACCTCACATCATGTCCTGGGATTAGGCCTCAAACCCTCTCCTCACAGAGGTAGAAGAAGAATCACTCTTCTCTAAAACAAAAATTTCATTACTCAATTATTTTTACAAGAAGGATTGGAGCCTATTTTATAGACACCAAGCCATTTTGAAATTCAAATTCAAAATTCAAAATAACAAAATAAGGAAAGAAGAGGGGCAGCATTTATGGAGGAAATTGTGGATCCATTCAAATTCGAATTCAAAAAAAATGAGATCTATGCAGGCATGATGACCTTGCAAAAAAAAAACTCATGCTCTGAGAAGCGTATTACCTTGAGATCCATGCAAAGTGTTTTGCCTTGATATCCATGCAAACTCTTTATGTGACCGTGGAAAGGAGCACCGCTTGTGACGGTGCTTGCGAGCGAGGTGGATTGGGTGGAGGATGTGGGCCGACGAATTTGGAGAAGACCGGCAGATTTGGAGGAGGCAGTACTCACGGGCGAGATGGAGGGCAGATGGGTCGGCGAATCTTAGGAAATGGCTGCATGGGCGGTGGCTGTGGAAACGTGGATCACAGGGGCCCGGCTCGCCCGTGCTGGGTGCATCGTGCATTGGTGGATCCGATCTCGGGTGGTTGCCGGAGGCGCGGGACACTCGTCGAAGGAAAGGGTCGGTGGCCGGAGGCGACGGCGGTGGCCAAGGAAGGCTGAGGTCCACGGTCCTCTTCCATGGACCAACAACAATGGCAACAGGGCAATGGGACGGTGGCTTGCAATGGTAACGGGAGATGGGGCGGCTCAACCGACGGCTGGGCTGAAGATCATCTCAGATAGTGGTGGTGGAGCATGGTGGCAGTCGGCGGCGCGGCAAAGAGGAGCACGGCATGGGTGGACGGTCATGGGAGGAGCTGCATCGGGGGAACGTCTGTGGGCGGTTCGTGGGATTCACCGACGTTCCCATGACGAGATCGACGCCGAGGGGAGGTGGACGGTTGTTGGGGTCGCCGGTGGTCAGGCGTGGCAGATTCAGGATGAACGGGAAGAAAAAAAATGAAAAAAATGGAGTTATGTGAGATTTCTAGGAGGTTGAAGATGAAAGGAATAATGAGGAATAAGTCAGGAATAAAAGGGGGATAAAATAGGAATAGTGGGAATACGTGGAATAGCTGGGATAAAAATTTAAACAAAAATAAAAAAAATCTGAAAAAAGAAAAGGAAAACATGGATGGGTTTTGATGTCCCCATCAGAAATGATATTTAAAATAAAAGATCGATAATAACGACACTCATTCAAAATGATTGTACAAAACTCGAAAACTAGTTTGAGGACTCGCAATGCCAGGACTGGAACTTGGCTTCCATTTCTCAGGTTCAAGAATCTCTCGCCATCCTCGAATCTTCTACTAACTTGAAGTCCCTGCAAAGAATTTCTAATATGAATTGAACTTCCGGTATCCAATACCCAGTTAGTAGTATCGCAGATAGAAAAACTACAAGGTGTTATCATATAAATACCTTGTCCAGCACCTTCTGGCTGCTTCCTCTTCTTGGACCTATTCGGGTCAAGGGATGCAATGTAAAGAGGACAATTCCTCTTCCAATGTCCCCGCTTCTTGCAGAAGAAGCACTCTGCTTGGCTTTTATTAGCCTTCTCTTTCTTGGCCTGTCTGGGCCCAGAAGAATTCTGCACATGTTTCCCTTTACTTTTCTTTTTCTCTTTCTTGAAGGGATGACACCCTCCTGAAGATCCTCCCACTAGATTCACCACCCCATTGTTCAGATGGTGGTCTTTCTCATAAGTCTGCCGCAACCCCAATAGACCGTGGTAGTTAACTGCAGGCTTATTCAATCTATAATGATCGAGAAAATCTAGATAGGAAGAAGGGACGGAATTTAGAATCGCATCCTTCCCAAGCTGTTCATGCAAGGGACATCCGAGTTTGCCTAGGCGCTCAATCATCTCGATCATGTACAATACATGATCAGTGACTAAGGTCCCATCATGAATCTAGGTATTATAGATAGCACAAGAGATCCTGTACCTCTCAACGTCATCTGGTATCCCAAAGGACTCCTTCAACCTTTGAAAGATTTTCTCTGGCTGGGCTTCCTCAAACTTGCGACTAAACTTGTCGTTCATCGCTGCCAACATTATGAATCGGACAGTGGTCCTGTCAAAGAGCCACTTCTGATAAGTATCTCTGACTAAACCTCGAGTATTGGGAGTAGCGGTTTCAGGTGCCGGATCTGATATCATATACAAGATCCGTTCATGCTCTAGGACAATCCTGAGCCTTTGATACCAGCTATCGAAGTTAGGACCCTTGAGCTTCTCATTATTGAGAAAAGACCGGAGTGACAGTTTGGAAGACATCTGAAAGGAAAACCGAAGCTAATTAGTATATATGAATTACTAACCTATAGACATGGACTAGTCTAAAGGCCCTCCCACTAATTATTCAGACTGGTTGCCTTTACCTCCAATCCGAGGAATTACTTTAATTCTTTAGTGGGTACTAGAGCCCAATAGACAACACATGAGCCCGACTTTGGTCGGCCCATCCATGCACATCTAAAGGTAGGTTCTTTAACTGATTACTTCTCCAAGTAACCTCTAGTATTTAGGTTTTGCCCCAATGTGTACTGAAATTGGCCTTTGGGCCTCCTATTGATGGTCCCGATTAGGTCCAACTATTAACATGACAAAATTCAATGCTTATAACTAACGAATAGTCAAGCCTGACTTTGGCTGGCCCACCTGACCACCGTTAAGAGAGTCGCACTGAGCTATCACATTAGGAACAACAATTCCAATAGCCCGATGAACACCCGATCTTTGGATCTGCCAATGAACACTTAACTATTGGATCTATTACCATCCCACTTAATAGGAGGCTAGAACTTGGTTATCCCTATAACTTCATCCTTTTATGGGCCTAATAATTTAGAGGATTTAATCTTATTGTGATAAAAGAAGAGATGAGAAGACATGGATCAACCTCCCACTGACCACATCAGCAAACAATGAGGGTTACTCAAAACTCATGATCAATGGGCACCTAAAATCTGTCAAGACTGATTAACCTTGGTTGACATGGGTTAACACGACTCAGTAGCTATTTAATCAATTCTGATCGACCATATTGGCCAGGTAAGTGAGATCATGGGTTGGGTTCCGCCATTAACCGTCCTGCCTTAGACACCAACCAAGTTGACCAGGTAAGAGGTAGCCCCAAAGAACCATGATCAAGATGCCAAACTTACCTAGACACCAATTGGTTCATCAAAATCGATTAGACTAGCCTAAAGACTCGGGCTAACCACTGAGCCACAAATTAGGTCCAATTAGATCAATGGACTAATGAATTAACTATTAGAGAGATCTATAGAGAAGAAACCTTAACTCAACATTTGATTAGATTAGTTATCTATTTAGTCCAATGCATCTAAACTTAGGTCTAACCCAATTAAGGACCCAAAATAAGCCAACCCATGACCTTTAAGGCTTATTGAAATGACTTAAAATTTTGAATTATATTCCTAGAGTTCTTTGTCATTCTTAATTCTCAATTATGTTCAATAGCCTTAATTAATCAAAACAATTTCAATTAAGAATGTAAAATAATTTTACAAGCATATTTTAAATTCATTATTTCAGGACATTCTGGTCGAGTTGACTCGTGTAAAATACAAGTGTTGGGAATTATGTCCGAAAGCCAATCACCTAGGTTGTAGGCAGTTGTGCTTAGTATTATAATATGTATATGAATTAAAAACATTATTTTGGTAGCTCATCACATCATTCATTTCCCTGTAATGAACTCAATATATGTGATGAAGTTCATAGGACTGCACTGACTTCGATATAGACAGGATATATCGAGTGATCTTTTAAAGGTTCACAACCAAAGGATACATTGTATAGGATGGCAATGTATCAAGTGTAGGTTGTTGTGGTTCACATCGTTTGGTTGTCCTCTTGACCAAATGAGTGTGGTGACACTGATGTGATCTGTAAGTGGGATGTGTGACATCTCATTGAACATAACTCCATGGAGCTCCTTTCTACCAAAGGATTGCTCGTGATTAGATATGGGTGTATGTGTCCCTCTGACCTGAGGTCACCATGGTAGCTTGCAAGCAACTCCCTGTGCTTTGGTGCTGGACCACCCGGATTTCTAATCTGGTGATAGATGGTTTCTAGGTACAGGCAAGTACTTGTGGAGCAGTGGTGGACCAAGATGGAATTGACCTGTCCAAATTGTTTGGATTGAATGTCTCACAATGTCTCAATTTAGCAAATCCTTGGCCAAGGTAGTCCCAGTGAAAAGTCACTGGACTTGCAAGATTGAGACATGTTGTGGATTGACTCAGTTAGGGTTGGCAATCTAACCCTAGGTCATCCTGATAATTGGAGGTCAAAGGGATGAATTATACGGTAACCATATGCCAGAGGTTTGATAGATTGCTTTTGCATCTTCGGCCTAACCGGACGTTAGGACCCATTGCTAGATGGTATCTTGTGTTGGTACTGGAAATGTTCTAGTGCTACCGTTTAGGTTCGAGCCTATGAGGTCACACACCATCAAGGATTTCTTTCTGATCCAGGAACCGATCAACGATTGGGAATCATTTTGGTATTTAGGTCAAACGGACTAATGGAGCACACATTGGATTTTTCTGGTCTGATTTGGATCCACCAGGATAGGTTTGGGTCAACCAAGAATTGTTCCTGGAAGACCAACACTAAACCAAATTTTATTAGGTTTGGTCGAACCAAGTTTGAATATGGTTTTGAACCAGTTTTTTAAACTTGGCTTTGTTGAACCGGGTTTTAACTTGGTTATTTCTCCCAGAATTTTGTTTCACCAGCCCATAATAAACTGGTTTGATGGCTCCCTTGGTTCCACGGTATTTGTGTTTTATCCCAACTGCCCATTTTACCGATTGAATGGGTTCTCTCTCGGATTGCCCTGATCACTAGTTTGAAGTCTTGCTAGAGTCATCTCAAGTGTTCTTCTCCCGTATGTCTTCTGGTGATCTTCTCCCACATGGTTTGGCTCTTCTTGATCTCTCGGTAGTGATCTCCTACACGTCCTCTGTTCTTCCCTCCCGCACGTCTCTTCCTCACAGTCTATTTATGGCACTCGGTGATCTCTTCCAGCTGGATTATTGCTTGCCACTCCACCGATGTATTTTCTAGGTCGCTGGTTATGAATCAAGACAAAGAGTTCTCTCATGGTTTATTTTTCTCCACTTGAGATTTATCATGGTTGCTGGCTGTGGCTTATGTGAGAGGAGGAATAGGCCATGGGATATGAGAGAAAGAGGGACTAATTGTTTTGTTCTTCTCTCTATTTATTTTTTTTGCTGACCGTAAGAGAAGTTGATGAGAGAGGCTGAAATCAGGAGATGGGAGTTTGGTTGAAAATAGGGCGTGCAGTCTTTGGAAGAAAACAAGGGATTGTAACAGGCCATGAGAGAGTTGTTTGGCATGGATTTCTGAGTGCAAACAATTTTGGGAGTCCCAGGAAATTGTTCCTGATCTTTGTTGTTTCTATTGTGTGCTCTTGGTGGAGTTTAGGAGGTCTCGGAGAAAACCATCCTTGAGGATTATTTAATATTCCCTGCTCCATCTGTCTGTGACCAGTTTATTGATTCTCGATGGACTAGCATCCATCTGGGAGTCAGATCAGCAAGAGCCCTGCGCATGGATACTCTAGAGGGTGGACACGTGGACACCTCGAGAGGTCGGATCATTCTTCTTCTTGCTGTGTTGCAGATCTTATTCTGTTGTTGCAGACCTTATTTGTTGTTGAAAGAGTTCAACCGGTCACTGCTGATCTGATCTGAAGACTGAGGGAGTCGACTTCGGTCAGGTATAATTTTATTTTGATTATCATGTATGCTTAGATCTAGTTGTTATCATATGTTTTATTATTATTGCAATTGCCTATACATGCCTGTATAGTATGCTACATGCATCATGATATGTTAGATCCTGTGCATGAGTAGGTACTTTCTGCTGCATGTTTAAAAATTTTTAATTATGCAATACTTGCTCCCTAGTGTTGCATGCCTAGAGTAGGTTTCTGCTACACCAGGTTTTCCTTTAATGGTATCAGAGCCACAAGTTCTTGTGTAGCATATCATGATTGCATATGTTAGGGATTACTTTAGGAACCTAGTTGAGACCTTCACCATGGCCGTGTGTCCATATTAATCAGGGTTTAAAACCCCTAAATTTTATGGCACGAGGCGGTTCATCTGTGTTGGCCTTTTCAGAAGGATCCTTAAAGGAAACCTATGGTATTAAAAGTATTTTAATCCTGAATTATGTACATTGGCATGTCCAAAATGTTTAGGGCTTGCAATATTATAATTGATATGATGGAACTAGATATGATGCATGGAACATGTAAAAGAGTTTTACATGAATTTAATTAAAAATATTTTAATTAAAAGATGGCTTATAATCTAACAATTATGAATTGAAAGATTAATCAAAATGACAAGACTAATTAGGGTTTATGAAACCTAATGTCATTTGAATAAGCCATCCAGGTTAATTGGGTTAGCTGTCTAATTAGGTCCATTAATTGGGTTAGACCTAAGGTTAGTTGAATTGGACTTAAGAGAATTAATCAAAGTTGATTAAGGATTTTCTCTTTAGTATCTTTCTAATAGTTAGATAGGTTAGTCCATTCTTCTAAATGGATCTAATTAGTGGCTCTATGGTAAGCCCGAGTTTTTAGGCTGGTCTAATCAAGTATGGCAAACCGATTGGTGTCCAGGCAGGTTTGGCATTCTTGATCATGGCTGCATGAGGCTACCTCTTCCTGGCCAACTTGGTATCTAGGAAAGATGCTTAATGGCGGAAACTCACCCATGATCTCACCTACCTGGCTAATCCGGTCGACCAGAACTGATTAGAAAAGCTTATTGATTTGAGTTAACCCATATCGCCCAGGTTGATTAGCTTGACTGATCTTTAGGTGCCCATGGACCAATTTATTGAATTTAATTCAACCCTCCTGAGTATTGATTTGATCAGTGGGAGGTTGATCCATGTTTTCTCTCTATTCTTCAGTCACAATTTAATTAAAATCCTCTAAAATTATTAGGTCTTGAAAAAGACTAAGTCAATGAGTTAATGGTGTCTTAGCCTCCCATTGAGTGGGTTAGTAGTAATGTGTCCTTTAGCTTGGTGTACATCGACAGTTCCAAAGAACTGGTGTGCATCTGGTTACTGGAATTACTCTCTCATAAATGATGGTTCAGTGCAACCTTCTTAATGGTGATCAGGTGGGCTGGCCAAAGTCGGGCCTGGTCATTCGTTAGCTGGAAGTATTGGATTTGTCATATTGATGGTTGGACCTAATCAGAGACCCGCAATAGGAGGCCTAAAGGCTGATTGAGGGTTCTGTGTGGCAAAACTTATTACTGGAAATTGCTTAGGGAAGCAATTGGTTAGAGAACCTACCTTTATGCGTGTATGGGTGAGCCGGCCAAAGTCGGGCTCATACATGGTCTATTGGATTTCAGTACCCACTATGAAATGATGATTTCATGGATTGGAGTTAGAGGCTCCCAATTTGAAAAATTAGTGGGAGGGACCTTTAGACAAAGGTCCAAGTCTTTTGGTTTAATTGATTAATTCATATACTGATATGGTCTTAGATTTTCCTTCAGAAATCTCAAACATTTCGCTCCAGTTTCTTCTCGGTAGTGAGAAAGGGTCCCAACTTCGATAGCTAGTATTGAAGATTGAGGATTATCCTGGAGCACGAGTGGATCCTTTATGTGATAACAGATTCAGCACCCAAAATCCCTTTTGCCAATGCACGATGTTGGTCAGGACACTTATTTGAAGTGAGTTTCTGATTGGATTACTATCCGATGCATAATGTTGGTGGCGATGAATGACGAGTTCAGTCGCAAATTCGAGGAGGCCCAGCCAGACGAGATCTTTCAAAAGTTGAAGGAATCATTCGGTGCGCCAGACGATGTGGAGTGGTACAAAGTGTCTTGTGCCATCTACAATGTCAAAATGCGTAATGGCAGTTTGGTTACTGATCATGCATTGTACATGATCGAGATGATCGAATGATTGGGCAAGCTCGGATGTCCCTTGCACGAGCAACTCGGCAAGGATGTGATTCTGAATTCTCTACCCTCTTTCTATCTTATCCCTCTCGATCATTATAGAATGATAACCTACAGTCAATTACCATGGTTTGATGGGGATGCTGTAGATTTACGAGAAGGATCATCAATTGGTGGTGCATTTAGTTGGAGGTTCTAGAGGTCGTCATCCCTTTGAGAAAGGGAAGAAGAAAAGTAAGGGAAAGAAGGTGTGGAGTGCTCCTGGCCCAAGTCAGACCAAGAAAGTGAGAGCTGATCTAGCTAGTGTATAGTGCTTCTATTGTAAGAAGATGGATACTGGAAAAGGAATTGACTCTTTATTAGGTGTCCAAAGAATAGCCCAAGGGAAAATGTTAGTGACATGTATCTATGGCACTGTAGGCTAGGTCATGTTAACCAGAATAGGATAAACAAGTTGCGAGGAGATGGCCTCCTCGAGGTCAGTGATTCTGACTCATTGTCCACTTGTGAATCCTGTTTGCTTGGTAAAATGACCAAGTCATCTTTTACTGGAAAAGGTGAACGAGCTATAGAACTTCTGAGTCTCATATATATATTGATGTATGTGGACCCATGAAAGTTAGTACCAGAGGTGGATACAGATATTTCATTACACTTACAAACGACCTTTCCATGTGTGGTTGTCTTTTTGATGAGACATAAATCTGAGTCGTTTGAAATGTTCAAACGATATCGTAATGAAGTGAAGAAACAAACTGGAAAGAGTATTAAAACCCTTCGATTTGATCGAGGTGGTGAATACCTATCCAATGAGTTCATGACATATATTGAGGTGAATGGGATTCTCTCTTAGTGGACTCTTCTAGAATGGTGTGTCTGAAAGGAGGAATCGAGTCTTGTTGGACATGGTTCGATCCATGATGGGCTTTGCAACTCTGCCACTATCCTTCTGGGGATATCCACTTGAGATAGCTTGTTACTTGCTGAATAAAGTTCTGAGTAAGTCTATTATCTTCACTCCATATTAGCTATGGACTGGATGTAAGCCCTCAATTTCACACCTTCGGGTCTGGGGTTGTCCGGCTTATGTAAAGCATTTAGATTCAGACAAACTTGGTCCTAGGTCTGATCGGTGCCTATTTATTGAGTACCCTAAGGAAACAAATGGATATTCTTCTACTTGGAAGATGAACTGAAAGTGTTCGTTGTTCTTAGGGCTATCCTTTTGAAAAAGGAGTTCCTTAGAGAAGGAACTATAGCCTCTAAGATTGAACTTGGTGAAGTTCAACCAATGGAAGAACCTGCTCACTCTAAGGACATCATAGAACCGGTTGTGATTGGATCACACCCGGAACCCATTATTAGGAGATCCGGTAGAGTACCGCATTGGCCAAATAGATACTATGGTTTCTTAGTCCGGGATGGTGATCCTATTAAGCTCGATGAGAATGATGAGGATCTGATCACCTAATGGATGCTCTTTAGAGATCTGACTCTAAGGCAGGGCTTGGAGCCATGCGATCCAAGATGGAGTCCATGGAGATCAACAATATATGGACATTGGTTGATCCATGTGAAGGAATAAAACCCATCGAGTACAAGTGGATTTGCAGATGGGAAGGTGAAGACATAAAGCCCGTCTGGTTGCCAAGGGGTATCGTCAGCGCGATATGGTATCGATTACGACGAGACGTTCTCCCCTGTGGCAATGCTCAAGTCCATTCGGATCATGCTTGCTTTGGCAGCACATTTTGACTATGAAATCTGGCAGATGGATGTCCGAACCGCTTTCCTAAATGGAAAGCTGGATGAGGAGGGTGTATAATACAGCCTGAAGGGTTCACATCCACAGACGAGTCAAAAGTGTGAAAATTATAGAGGTCCATTTATGGACTCAAGCAAGCATCTCGAAGTTAGAACATGCGATTTGATAGGTGTATCAAATCGTATGGCTTAGTTATGAATGGAGAGGAACACTACATCTATAAATGGGGTAATGGTTCTGTGATTGTATTCCTAGTACTGTATGTTGATGACATTCTCTTAATCGGGAATGACATCGCAGCATTGCAAGCAATAAATGTCTGGTTGTCATCTCAGTTCTCCATGAAGGACTTGGGTAAAGCTTCTTACATACTAGGTATGAAGATCTATAAGAGATAGATCTAAGAGGCTTCTGAGATTGTCCCAATCTACATACATTAATAACGTGTTGAAATGGTCAGCATAAAAATTCCAAGAAAGGCTATCTCCCGATAGGTTCTGGAATTACTCTTCCAAGAAGGATTGTTCGACATCTCCTGAGGAAAGAGCGCGCATGAGTAGAGTTCCTTATGCTTCAGCAATGGGCTCTATCATGTATGCCATGACATGTACTAGGCCAGATGTGGCATACTCACTAGGAGTAGTGAGCAGATGCCAGTCTGACCCAGGTGAGACACATTGGAAGGTGGTTAAGACCATCCTGAAGTATTTGAGAAATACTAAGGACCAATGGCTGATTTATGAAGACCTGACTTGAAACTTGTGGGGTATACTGACTCTAGTTTCCAGTCAGACAGAGATGATAGCAAGAGTGTGTCAGGGTTTGTGTTTATGCTGAATGGAGGAGTGATCTGCTGGAAGAGTTCCAAGCAAGCAATTGTTGCAGACTCGGTATGCAAAGTAGAGTACATTGCAGCATTAGATGCAGCAATAGAAGTCGTGTGGTTGCGGAAAGTTCCTGGAGAGCTAGGGGTGGCACCTTCCCTAGATGGTCCTGGGTATTATGACAGCACAGGGGCCATTGCTCAAGCTAAAAAGTTAAAGTCTCATCACCGCACCAAGCATATTCTGCGGTGCTATCACTTCATACGAGAGATCGTGGAACGAGGCGACATCAATCTTATGAAGATCGATGGAAAGAAAAGTCTGACCAACTCATTCACTAAAGCCCTCGGAATCAAAGGGAAATGAGTATTAGATACTATTCTGATTGGCTTCAGTACAAGTGGGAGTTGTTGGGAATTGTGTCCCAAAGCCAAACACCTAAGTTGTAGGCGGTTATGCTCAGTATTACAATCCGTATATGAATTAATAAAACATTGTTTTGGCAGCTCATCACATCATTCATTTTCCTGCAATGAACTCAATATATGTGATGAAGTCCTTAGGACTGCACTGACTTCGATATAGAAAGGATATATCAAGTGGTCCTTTAAAAGGTTCATAACCAAAGGATACATTATATAGGACGGCAATGTATCAAGTGTAGGTTGTTGTGGTTCACATCGTTTGGTTGTCCTCTTGACCAAAGGAGTGTGGTGATACTGATATGATCTGCAAGTGGGATGTGTAACATCTCATTGAACGTGACTCCGTGGAGCTCCTTTCTGCCAAAGGATTGCTCGTGATTGGATATGGATATATGTGTCCCTCCGACCTGAGGTCACCATGGTAGCTTGTAAGCAACTCCCTGTGCTTTGGTGTCGGACTACCCGGATTTCTAATCCGGTGATGGAAGGTTTCTGGATACATGCAAGTACTTGTGGAGCAGTGGTAGACCAAGATGGAATTGACCTGTCCAAATTGTTTGGATTGAATATCTCGCAGTGTCTCAATTAAGCAAATCCTTGGCCAAGGTAGTCCCAGTGAGGAGTCACTGGACTTGTGAGGTTAAGACATGTTGTGGATTGACTCAGTTAGGGTTGGTAATCTAATCCTAGGTCATCCTGAGCATTGGAGATCAAAGGGATGAATTATATGGTAACCATATGCCATAGGTTCGATAGATTGCTCTCGCATCTTTGACCTAACCGGACGCCAGGACCCATTGCTAGATGGTATCTTATGCTAGTACTAGAAATGTACCAGTGCTACCATTTAGGTTCGAGCCTATGAGGTCACACGCCATCGAGGATTTCTTTCTGATCCAGGAACAGATCAACGATTGGAAATCGTTTCGGTATTTAGGTCAAATGGACTGATTGAGCACATATTGGATTTTTCTGGTCTGATTTGGATCGACCAGGATGGATTTGGGTCAACCAGGAATTGTTCCTGGAGGACCAGGACTGAACCAAATTTTATTAGGATTGGTCGGACCGAGTTTGAATATGGTTTTTACCAGTTTTTTAAACTTGGTCTTTGTTGAACCGGGTTTTAACTTGGTTATTTCTCCCAGAATTTTGTTTCACCAGCCCATTAATAAACTGGTTTGATGGCTCCCTTGGTTCCATGGTATTTGTGTTTTATTCCAACTGCACATTTTACCGATTGAATGGGTTCTCTCTTGGATTGCCCTGATCACCGGTTTGAAGTCTTGCTGGAATCATCTCAAGTGTTCTTCTCCAGTACGTCTTCTAGTGATCTTCTCCACATTGTTTGGCTCTTCTCGATCTCTCGGTAGTGATCTCCCACACGTCCTCTGTTCTTCCCTCCCGCACGTCTCTTCCTCATGGTCTATTTATGGCACTCGGTGATCTCTTCCAGCCGGATTATTGCTTGCTACTCCACCGATGTATTTTCTGGGTCGCTGGTTGTGAATCAAGACAAAGAGTTCTCTCATGAGTTTATTTTTCTCCACCTAAGATTTATCATGGTTGCTGGCTGTGGCTTATGTGAGAGGAGGAGCAGGCTGTGGGATATGAGAGAAAGAGGGACCGATTCTTTTTGTTCTTCTCTCTATTTAATTTCCTTGTTGCTGATCGTGAGAGAAGTTGATGAGAGAGGCTGAAATCAGGACATGGGAGTTTGGCTGAAAACAGGGCATGTGGTCTTTGGAGGAAAACCAAGGATTGCAACAGGCCTTGAGAGAGTTGTTTGGCATGGATTTCTGAGTGCAAATAATTCGTTGGGAGTCCTGGGAAATTTTCCTGATATTTGTTGTTTCCAGTGTGTGCTCTTGGTGGAGTTTAGGAGGTCTTGGAGAAGACCATCCTTGAGGATTATTTGATATTCCCTGGTCCATCTGTCTGTGACCAGTTTATTGATTCTCGATGGACTAGCATCCATCTGGGAGTCAGATCAGCAAGAGCCCTGCACGTGGATACTCTAGAGGGTGGACACCTCGAGAGGTCGGATCGTTCTTCTTCTTGCTGTGTTGCAGATCTTATTCTATTGTTGCAGACCTTATTTGTTTTTGAAAGTGTTCAACCGGTCACTGCTGATCTGATCTGAAGACTGAGGGAGTCGGCTTCGGTCAGGTATAATTTTATTTTGATTATCATGTATGATTAGATCTAGTTGTCATCATATGTTTTATTATTATTGCAATTGCCTATACATGCCTGTATATTATGCTACATGCATCATGATATGTTAGATCATGTGCATGAGTAGGTACTTTCCGCTGCATGTTTAAAAATTTTAATTATGCAATACCTGCTCCCTAGTGTTGCATGCCTAGAGTAGGTTTCTGCTACACCAGGTTTTCCTTCAGTGGTATCAGAGCCACAGGTTCTTGTGTAGCATATCATGATTGCATGTGTTAGGGATTACTTTTAGGAATCTAGTTGAGACCTTCACCATGGCCGTGTGTCCATATTAGTCAGGGTTTAAAACCCCTGATTTTTATGGCACGAGGCAGTACATCTGTGTGGCCTTTTCAGAAGGATCCTTAAAGGAAACCTATAGTATTAAAAGTGTTTTAATCCTGAATCATGTACATTGGCATGTCTAAAATGTTTAGGGCTTGCAATATTATAATTGATATGATGGAACTAGATATGATGCAATTAAGTTCAATAGCCTTAATTAATCTGAACAATTTCAATTAAGAATGTAAAACAATTTTTAAGCATATTTTAAATTCATTATTTCAGGACATTCTGGTCGAGTTGACTCGTGTAAAATATGAGTCGGCTCATCCAGAACCTAAAATAGATAGATCCATCTGTTATCATAGACGAGTCGGCTCGAACAGGGTCGAGTCGGCTCGTCCAGAACCAGAAACGAATAGATTGTTCTACCTGCATAAACGAGTCGGCTCGAGCAAGGGTCGAGTCATCTGCGGGGGTAGAAAATAGTGACTTCAAATTCATGTAACTTATTTGAATAATTCAAATTTAGAGATTAAACATGATCAAAACAAAATTCTTAGATCTAATCTAAATTTGTTTTATAATCATAACATTAGATTAAAATATTTTTAATCTACATTTTTTTTTTTATTCCTCTTCATGAGTCAATCACAAGCGGCACCCCTACATGCCATAGGAGACCCCATTGAATGGAAGAGAGGGTCTTGCAGCCCTACTTCTCTCTTATGACCGGACGGCCATGGTGAAGAACTCAATTCAAATACTTTAAAAGAAAAAACATGATGTTAAAAGCATGCTAGCATTATTATACTATGATGACCTGATGCTCTGATACCATTGAAGGTGAAAAGACACCAACACCATGCATACAATATGCAAAAGCAAGGTAGAAATAGTTGTATTTTAAAATGATTTTAAAACATGCACAGCGGAAGGCTTGGTAGATCGATCTAAATGATCTACCAATCTACCCGCAACAGGAACTAGTATAATAAAACAGCATGCAATATAAACATCAAAATAAGAGAAGAGCAAGGATATAATAGTACCTTACTGTTATACCTTTGATGGATGCAGTGGCGGTGTTTCAAGGACGATGCTCTTGAGCCACACACATGTCTGGCCTCTACAGGTAATCCACACCTGGGCTCGACTCTGATCAACTCCCTCGGAGTGCTAGCTCCTTGGGATCCTTTGGGCTGATCTTCTTCCAGGAAGATGAGGAGGAGAGGTGGAACCCTGCCTAACTAGCTCTCTTTCCAAGGCCTAGCTTGAGTGCTAGGAGTCCACACACCCAATGCCCAAGTCCTCATAACCCTTTTCTTTCCTCTCAGAATCTTAGTAGCAATGAGATTTAGAGACAATATCATCAAAACTTCTCTAACACAGCAGCCCTAAAATAACACTTATTTATAGAGATAGCTAAGAGAGGGAGAAAGAGGAAGGAGGAGTGATTGGGAGAGAAGGTCAAGGAGCATACCATATTGAGTCAAACCACATTAGGAAGGAATGCCAATCATTCCATGAAAGTTTGGAGCCAAAACAGCTTGAATTCAAAGTTCAAACCAAGTCAAAACCTTCCAAAAATGTCCCAAAAATGTCGTTCAGGGATTTCTGATCGAGTAGAGATGAGTTGACTCGAGTAGATTCGAGTCGGCTCATCCAGGACACAAAACAATCAGACTATTCATTCGAGTCAGCTCGAGCAGGGGTCTAGTCAGCTCGACCAGAACATAGAACGAGTCGACTTGAGCAGGGATCGAGTCGACTCGTCCAAAAAGTCTTCCAAAAATTCTTCTTGTCATAGCCAAGTGTTAACCCCTCAAGTGTTGACACATGGTCAATCACATTGACCACCAGTGATAGTAAATGATTTTTAATCATCGATTAGCCTTAAGATCATATAGAAACCCCTATGGTGTGTGACCCTATAGGTTCGAACACTAAACCGATAGCACTGGAACACTTCCAGTACCATTCAAAGTTCTCATATAGTAATGATACCTAATGTCTGGATAGATCGAAGATGCAGAGCATCTCTCTAGAATCTCTGGCATATGGTTACTGCATAATTCATCCCTTTGACCTCATAATGCTCAGGATGACCAAGGGTTTGATGCCAACCCTAAGTTCATTTATCCAGATCGTGTCTCAACTTTACAAGTTCTGTGACTCCTTACAAGAACTATCCTGGCCAAGGATTTGCTAAATTGAGACACAATAGCCATTCACTCCAAATTATTTGGAGGGGTCAATTCCATCTTGATCCACCATCGCTCCATAAGTACTGACTGCACCCAGAAACCTTCCATCACTGAATTAGAAATTCAGGTAGTCCAGCACCAAAGTACAGTGAGTTGCTTGCAAGCTACCATGATGATCTTAGGTCTGAGGGACACATATACCCATATCCCTTCACGAGCAACCTTTTGGTAGAAGGGAGCTCCACAGATGGTCATGTTCAATGTGATGTCACATTTTCACTTGCATGTCACACCAGTGTCTCCACACTCCTTGGTTAAGAGGATAACCAATAAATGTGACATACAACAACCTACACTTGATTCATTATCATCCTATAACAATGTATCATTTGATTGTGAACCAGTTTAAGAACTACTTGATATATCCTCTCTATATCAAAAAATGTAGTTCCAAGGACTCCATCATACAAGAGTTCATTTCAGGAAAATGCAAATATGATGAACAGCCAAAAAGAATAACTTTTATTCATTAAAAATCATATAAAGTTACAAGATAGCATAACCGTCTACAACCTAGACGATTGGCTCTGGGATACAATTCCCAACAAGAAGGACCTTATAAGGTAGTTGGGGTCCTTTCTCAGGAAGCTTACAACCTTGCCAAACATGATGGTGTCCAATTTTCACAAACTTGGAATGCCAACAATCTGAGGATGTACTACCAATGATGTAAGATTTATTTTCATTAATGAAAAGTTCTTTTTGGTGGTGAAACACTATTTTCACCTGTGCAGGAACTCTATCCATCGGATTCTGAGTCTGGTGATGACAAGTCGGGGACTCTAGAAGCTCCGTACTTCAAATCTAAGAAACTCTAGAAGCCCCACACTCCAAAGCTAGGAACTCCAGAAGCCCCGCACTTCAAAGCCAAAAACTCCAAAAGCCTTGCACTTCAAAGCTGAAAACTCCAGAAGCCCCGCACTCCAAAGCCAAAAACTCCTAAAGCCACATACTCCAAAGTCGAGAAACTCCTAAAGCCCCGTAATCCAAAGTCGAGAAACTCCAGAAGCCCCGTACACTATCCATCAGACTCTCAATTCGGTGATGGCAAGCCAGAAAACTCCAAAAGCCCCTTACTCTATCCTTCAGACTCTTAGTTTGATGATGGCAAGTCGGGAAACTCTTGAAGCCCTGTAATCCAAACCCGAAAAACTTCAAAAGTCCTGCACTCTATCTGTTAGACTCTCAGTTTGGTGATGGCAAGCTAGGAAACTCCTAAAGCCCCACAACCTAAAGTTGGAAAGCTCCATAAGCCCCGCACTCTATCAATTAAACTCTCAGTTCTATAATGGCAAGTCAGGAAACTCTAGAGGTCCCACACTCTATTTGTCGAACTCCTAGTTTAGTGATGCAAGTCGAGAAACTCTAGAATTCCTGCATCTTATCTATCAGGCTCCTACATCAACAATGTTAGGACTGAAGTTCTTGAGCCCTGCACTCCAACTTGCAAGTTTCCCGATCTGGCTGGGATAACTTACAGAATCTCCAAGGTTTCTTTGGCTGCCTGCCAACTCTTGAATTGGGCAAGAAGAGCTAAAACTTTGGAGACCCCAAGATAGGTACTAGTCCTGGCAGGACCCCCGAGGTCTCTTCGACAACCTGCAAGTCCCTAAATTAGGCAGGAAGAGCCAGAGCTCTAGAAGCCTTAAGAGATTGGACACTTTAGTGAATCTCCTAGCCCAGTGGAGATGTTTACAGAACTCTTAAGGTTCCTTCGATCACCTACTAATTTTAGGGGATGACCAGGAAGTGCTGAAACCTAGGAAGCCTTTAGATGAGTGATCACAGTGAAAATCCATCTCTATACAAAAAAAGAGGAAGAGAAGTAGAGAACTCATTGAAGAAACAACAATTTCATTAAGAGGAGTGAAGTTCTTATAGCTAAAAGGACCCCCGACAGGCCAGATGGTCCCCAAAAACCTCCCAAGTGCAGGAGTCAAAAAAAGGAGAAAAAGAAAAAATAAATAGAGAGGAAGAAAGATCATGGTGATGTTGCAGGCTCCTTGCCAGGATGATGGGGGATCTCGCTGGCATCTTCCTGGCCCTCCACCAGTATGGGTGGTGGTTCAGCAGTGATGGGCACCACCTCATCCTCTTATATTGAAGCCCTCACCCCCTCGGTGCTAGTGCTGGGAGATCTGAGACGATGGCTTCCAGGTCCCAGTCCGGGTGCACCTGGGTCACCTTCGACTTGCAATCCGTGAACCCCTTAATGAAGGAGTCCATAATCACCTCCCGAACTTCCTCGATGAACTCCGCCAAAGCCTTGAACTTCGGCATTGCCTCCATGGCCTCCTTCTTGGTGGCCTCCATTAGGGCCACTATGGCCTGTGCTTTCTCCTTTGCCATCGATGCCCTCACCATCGTGGCCTCCAGTCATGCTTGGAGGGTCTGGGACTGCCCCTTTAAGCAAGCCACCTCAGTGGCAGACTCTTCCACTTGGCAGGTGGCCTTGCTCTTCTTGGCGGCCAAGGATGCATGCAAGTCCCTAGCCTGCCTATTTGTTCTGACCGCCGCCTCCTTCACGTCGACCACTTCTGTCTGGAGGATCCCGGCCTGCTCCTTCAGGACTTGGACAATCTCCATCTATGCCCAAGCCTCAGCATCCAACACCTCCAGCTACCTCTTCTCCTGGGCCTCCCGCTAGGCCCACTGAGTGCAGTAATCCCTGATGAGGATTATGTTGATGGTGATCTACAATAGCGAAAGTGTCAGCAGAAGCAATGCAGACAGTAACAAAAAAAGCTGAGAGTGTAGAAGACTTACCATGAAGAGCTGGGGTAGGATGCCCATGAGGGTGGCTGTGAGCTGCTCGCCGCTCCTCTCGCGATGGTCACAAGGCTAGACGATGAACTCCATCATTTGCTAGGCTAGCCCAGTGTCCTGGGTAACCACCGTGTTCGGCGAGACCATAATGGACACTTGCTTCACCCCAAGTGTCGCTATCACCGAGGCCATCAAAAGTCTCGGAGTGGGTGATTGCATGGGCGCCTCGGCTGCTGGGGGTGTGGTCACTGCTCCTACTACCGGAGGCACTATCGATCTCCTCTCCACCACCATCTCATCCTCCACTTCGATCACGTCTAAGGTCTCTGCGAGGGAAGTTGTCGACCCAACCCAGGCAGTTATTTCAGGAACCCAGGCTCGGGGCTAGGCCTGTATCCGGATGAGTTGGGGACTAGCCTAGTTCTCCTTCCCTCTGGGCCGAATGATGAGCTTGCCTTGGGCCCCTATCCGAATTCATCGAGGGCCTTCTTCGATGGGTCCTCCCTGGGCCTGGGGGATGTGCTCTTCTTTCGGGATATCTCTTAGATCTGGTCCATTGTGAACTTCATGCCTGGAGAGAAGGAAGAATGCTGGTTAGCCTCAAAGCTGAGAAGAGTCCATGCAAAGAAAACAAACATGATTATGGGGCTTACCTAAGGCATAAATTAGGCTAAACCCAGCCTCGAATAGGTTTTGCTCAACAAGCAAGTCCTGAAGGGGAGGAATCTAAGAGGTGAAGAGATGGTTGTACACCTCCCGGTCCATGGCCTCCACTTGGGAGTTGTAGTTCGAGGAACAGTCCGGGTCACTCAAGACCCAGTTGATCCCTTTGACTGAGGCGAAGAAGTATCCATTCTTCCATCCCTTGAAGGAAGAAGGAAGTTCAAATTTGATGGCCTCTGGGTGGGGGGCCATGAAGCACCACCCATCATCAGACAGGTGGCGTTTCAGGGTGAAGAGTGCCCTGAAGAGAGAAAAACGGGCAACAATCCCATGAAAATGGAAGAGGACAGTGAAACAGGAGATAACCCTAACGATATTTGGGGCGAGTTAGGCTAGAACTAAGTAAAAATTACTGAGGAAGGAAAGGAAGAAAGGATGTAGAGGTAGACGAAGACCCCCAGGAAGAAGTCCTCGTACAAGGCAATCTACCCCAGGCTATTGGAGGTGACCCACTTTCCTGATCCCAGAGCCAAAAGCTGGATGAAGTCCTAAATTCTGTAAGTGTCCTAAAGTTAAGAGAGGTCCACCCTAGTCATCACAACCGAGGTGATGCCAGAGGGACCACCCATACTAGAAGGAACAGAAAGGATAGGAGTAGCAGAAGAGATGGAGGGAGCAGAAGAAATAGGAGCTGGTGTGGGCACCAGACCTCTGATTAGGGTTTAATTTTTGGGACTTGTAATAGGCTTCAAGCCTATACCTTGTAATTTTCTTTAGCTTTGATTGAGTCTCATGTGTCTGTGTCTAGTCCTGTACTTCGCTAATTGGGTCAAGATGTGTCCTGTACTGAGTCCCAGCCTGTATTGAGTCAATTGTGTCCCTGTACTAAGTCTAGTCAGAGTCAGTTTGAAGTATGGGTCCAACCAAGATTGGTCTTATAAATCTAGTCACTTTGGAGCCAAGCCTGGAAGGAAGCCAACTCAGCTCAGGGGCCACCTCTTCATCCTATGTGGTGCCATGTCAACACGCCAAGTGGGCTGCAAATTTCAGATTCTTGAACACCCAAAGGGGGGACATAATACTTGATACCTCCCTTTTTTTCCCTCCCACTTCAAGCTAGTTTCCAACTATGGTTGTCGGCCAAGTGAAGGTCAAAGGGAATTTGAAATGTGGAGATTTGAATCCCTTGCTTCAAGCCCTCCTATCAAGCTATCTTTCCAAACTACATGAACAACTATGGAAGGAAGGCAAGAATCCATGGGCGCCTCCATCTCCCACCGGACATCTTGTCTTATTCCAAAGTTGGATGCACAACCAAGAAAAGGAAGAACCATGCCTTGCTACAAGCCCCACTTAAAGTCTTCTCAAAATAAGAAATCAACCTACCAAGTCAAGGTGCCAAGATCCCTCTTCCAAGCCTCAAGTCAAGCCCCATAAAATCAACCAAAGTCTTGGTCGGCCAAAGGAGAGAATTCTAAAATTTTTGGGTGCCTCTTCAAAGAGGACTTGTATTTTCATTTGAAATTCAAATGGGGACCTAAGGTGCCTATAAAAGGACCTTACCCCTCTTTTGTATTCTTGATTGATATTGAATGAAAAAAATACAGGGTTGTGAGAGCCTATTTTTCATTAGTTGCCTTCGTTCATTAGGAACGTCGATCTCTGTGAGAGAGCACCTTCGCCTTCAGGCGTCAAGAGGTGTGAGGTCTTAAGTTATCGTCTCTTCCGCAACTCCATCCTCTAACTTCGAATCAAAGCCCATTGGGATCATCCACTCGGGCGCCTAGCAAGAAGACTCCACCCCCTCACCACATCAACTCTCTTTCCTTCTTTTATTACTATCTTTTTGATCAAAACCTAACTTTTCTTCTTTGAATGCTCGTAGGTCCTCCAGGTGCCACGAACACAGAATCGCCTTCCTTGCCTTTGTGACCTTCAGACCGAAAGCGGGTGCATCTGCAGGGTTGAGGGCTCGATCATCTAGGCCGCATCCGCGAGAGTGAATGATATCGGCATCGGGCGCTTCAAGATTTTGAGGTTTGCAACCCTAGACTCTAAGTAGGTATTGTTCTGAGAGCTAAGTCCTATGGGGTTTCTCAACCTCGGGGTCCTCTATTTATCATTGCTTAGGGACTACTTGCTTGCCTGAGGTTCTTGTTAATATAGAACCTTAGATCTACTCTTATTTATCTTCGGGAATCCATAACTTATAAAAAACCCTAAAGATCACAAAGAAACAAATTACCTGCATCATTTCATCATCTTGCATTAGTTAGTTAGTCCCCCATCATTTCTGGTATCAGAGCATGGTTAGGACTTAGCACTTCTTAAAGTACTTAGATAAGGTGCTTCACCAGGACGTCCCGTCTTAGGAGAAAGTAGGGTTTCAAGACCCTCTCATCCATTCACGGGGGCTCCTAAGGTGTGTAGGGTTTCCACTATGAATAGCCTTTGAAGAGGAACACAAGATGATAAGTGTTTTAAAAAAAAAAAAAAAAAAAATTGCATCTTAGATCTCATCTTTTAATTTCTACAGTTTTTCCTTTCCATACATGGTCTATATTTAGGGGTTACTATTTGTAGAAACCTCTAAATTATCTAATTCTTCTTTTGTTAGATCACACGTAATTGATATTATTTTTTATAGTTTTCTCAGATTTTTTTGCACCTTGTAGAATTTCTACAAGCCATAATACTACCTAAGAAGATTCTATTCTGAGAATTTCAGCAGTTGCATTTTCTTATGTTTACATTTCTTAGATAGTTTAATTTGCATAGCTTCATCTCAAGTCATTTTCATCATCTATTTCTACTTTCATACATTAAGAACCCAACAAAAATAATAATAATAATAAAATTTAGAGACATCTCTTAGATCATTTTGCATGCCATCATCCTCATAAATCATCTTAAGGGCAATAATTTAACAAAGGGTCAGGATTTCATTACCTGTCCCTAGCCTAAAAATCACTAACCTGCATCACGAACCCAAGCTCTAATTAAAATCAAGTAGACACTAATTTTGCTTTAGAGAGCTTAGGGACACCAACTGGTCGAGTCAAGACTAAGTGTCTATCTTGGCGTCAGCCCATTCTGTGTGGATGCTACTTTTGTGTCTAGGCTTGGTGTTTCTGGGCTTGTGAGTTTGGTCCGCCTACCTGGCCAATCCTAGATTGGTGTCTAAGGTTGGCATTCAGGGACCTCCACTCCCCTACACCTACCTGGCAAAGCACAGAGTTACTATAGACTGTTTTGCCACCATGACTTAGGTAATTGGTTGAGATTCTAGGTCTAGTAGATCATAGATGATTTTTGCATGCTTGACTCATGTCGACTAGATCAGGAGTCCCTTACATCCACCCATTCCCAATCAAGTGAACCTATGGAGAATGAAAGAGAAGATCAACTCAAGGTTATTCTTGAGCAATTTGCTAGGATAAACAGTAGGCTAGACAAGCTTGATGATAGAGTTGGAGCCATAGAGAAGAATAGTCCTAGGCCATTTGTTGAACCTGAGTCTGAGTCACCCTTCCCCCCTAGGGATTACCCTCATCATGAACCATCCATAGAGGCTGAACCTAGGAAATTCCCCATTTTAACCTAGCCCAAGAGATTCACCCTAGGTGACCTAATCAGGAGTTCCTGGACCAGGAAGAACTGCATGAGTCTGATGACCTGTTAGGAGTAATTAGGTGCATCCTTATCCAAGACTAATGCAAGAAGATTGGCATAGGACTAACATCCTACAAACCTTTGCCAGACTAGGGAATAAGGTATGCAAGATCATAGTTGATAGTGGGAGCTGTGTCAATGCCATTTCTTCAAGTACTGCCAAATCCCTAGGATTGACCCCAGTTCCTCACCCTAACCTTATAAGTCTCGTGGATTGAATCAACCTCCATATCCAAAAATTCTAGGTGCCAATCTTGATCAAGTTGCAATCTTATGAAGAGATGATTTGGTGTGATGTCCTTCCCATGGACGTCAGTAGTATTAACTTAGGACGACCTTGGCTGTACGATCATGATGCCACCCTTCATGGTCGGACCAATACCTGTACCTTTAACCACCATGGAAGAAATTTACAATCAACCTAGTTCAGCCTAAGGATCATGTTAAAAGAGGATCAAGTAGTCTAAAGGAAAAGAAGCCAGAAGTTACCTGATCAAGGATAATGAGTTAGAAGAAGAGATTACCGGGGAAGGACCCTTTAAAGAATTTCAGGAGAGATGATGACCAATCTGAAAATTTGAAAACAAAACCCCTGAGCCCATTGAAGACTTTAAGGTTGAGCCCACTGAGATCTAAGTGAAGAAACCCCAGAGCCTATTAAGGAATCCAAGAAGACATCTCTAAATCAAGCCTAGTGGGAAAGTGTGATGTAGATGAACCCAAGGTTGAAGTCATCAAGGAATCAAGGATAATGATCTTGATCCCACCACAAAATTTAAAGAAAAAATAACCAAGTCAGGATCAAACAAAGTCGATGATAGTGAAGGTTCTCAAGTATCGCCCATAGAGAAAGTCCAAGAATAAGAAGAAGACAGTAGTTTAGAGGACATTCTAGATAAACTTTCCAAAGACCTTCCTGATAACCTTCCACCTTCTAGGAGCACCTAGCCTACCCTAGAACTTGCACCTGTAGATCCTCCTAGTACTAATCATGAGGTTAGGATGAGTGCACCCATAAAATAATGTCCAAATTTTGAGGTTATCCTGAATAACCAAGCTCTATTTTATGCTGCCCATAGGTTGCCCCAAGACTCCGACTCCTATCTCCTACCCTTCCCTGAGACTTCTCATATTCTAGAGCCATGGGGTTGCATTTTGTTGAGATTACTAGGCTGCATGACTCCTTAGAACCCTCCTTTTTTCCATTTACTTCTGGTATACTTTATGGCATTTGTTAGGGATCTATGCTAATTTTTCTTGTGCATACCAGACCTGGGTCAAGCCTGGTAAGTCAATAATCTATTAGGTTTAGGCCCTAGAGAGTCCAATAAAATTTCGCTCTATAGGAATGTTTAGTTGAGTCTGCATTTTGCATCATGCTAGGATTCTGCATTAAGCACTAATTTTTAAAATAATTTGACTGATTCCCGAAAGTGAACTAAAGAGTCTAATCAAAGGAAATCCGTAATGATTAGGCTTAGGCCTGAACAGTTTCCACCTAGAACTATTAAGAAACTTCATGCTCATGGAGCTGGCCCCTTTAGAGTGATAAGGAGAGTTGGCCCTAATGCCTATGTGCTTGAGTTATCCTGGATTATGGCATTAGCTTGACTTTCAACACGCCGTACTTAGTCGAGTTTAGGGAACCAGCAAACATACCCAGTGAGCAATTTGGGCCTGACCTTTCATTGAGAGCGAACCCGACCCAGAGTGTCCACCTCCAATTTTACCTGAGAGAGGAGAGCGGACGAGCGTGTCCTGGATGATCAAGTTATGACCACCCGGGTAATGGCTTTCAACATTACTTGATCCGATTGCATGGCTGACCACAGTCCGATGATTCGTAGGATACCCAAGAGGACTTGCAGCACCTCGACCCCGACCTTCTAAAAAAATATCAAAGCCAAATCAACCCTTACTCAACAGGGTCGAGTTTCTCCCCTCCTGGGAGATTGGTGTGGGCACCAGATCTCTGATTAGGATTTAATTTTCGGGACTTGTAATAAGGCTTCAAGCCTAAACCTTGTAATTTTTTTTAGCTCTGAATTAAGTCTCATGTGTCTGTGTCTAGTCCTGTACTTTGATCAATTGGATCAAATTGTGTCATGTACCGAGTCCAGTCCTGTATTGAGTCAATTGTGTCCTGTACTGAGTCCAGTCAGAGTCTGTTTGAAGTATGGGTCCAAGCAAGATTGGTCTTAAAAATCTAGTCACTTTGGAGCCAAGCCTGGAAGGAAGCCAACTCAGCTCAAGAGCCCACCTCTTCATCCTATGTGGTGCCATGTCAACATGCCAAGTGGGCTACAAATTTCAGATTCTTGAACACCCAAAGGGGGGACACAATACTTAATACACTCCCTTTTTCCCCTCCCCACATTAAGCTAGTTTCCAACTATGGGTGGTCGGCCAAGTGAAGGTCAAAGGGAATTTGAAATGTGGAGAAATTGAATCCCTTGCTTCAAGCCCTCCTATCAAACTATCTTCCCAAACTACATGAAACAACTATGGAAGGAAGGCAAAAATCCATGGGCACCTCCATCTCCCACTCCGGACATCTTGTCTTATTCCAAAGTTGGATGCACAACCAAGGAAAGGAGGAGAACACATGCCTTGCTACAAGCCCCACTTCAAGTCTTCTTCCAAAATAAGAAATCAACCTACCAATCAAGGGTGCCAAGATCCCTCTTCCCAGCCTCAAGTCAAGCCCCATAAAATCAAATCCAAAGTCTTGGTCGGCCAAAGGAGAGAATTCTGAAATTTTTTGGGCGCCTCTTCAAAGCGGACTTGTATTTTCATTTGAAATTCAAATGGGGTCCTAAGGTGCCTATAAAAAGGACCTTACCCCTCCTTTGTATTCTTGATTGATATTGAATGAAAAAAAATACAAGTTTGTGAGAGCCAATTTCTCATTAGTTGCCTTCGTTCACTAGGAACGTCGATCTCCGTGAGGGAGAGTCTTCGCCTTCGGGTGTCGAAAGGTGTGAGGCCTTAAGTTACCATCCATTCCGCAACTCCATCCTCCAACTTCGAATCGGAGCCCACTGGGATCATCCACTTGGGTGCCTAATAAGAAGACTCCACCCATCACCACATCAACTCTCTTTCCTTCTTCTATTACTATCTTTTTGATCAAAACATAACTTTTCTTCTTTGAATGCTCGCAGGTCCTCCAGGTGCCACGAACACAGAATCAGCCTTCCTTGCCTTCGTGACCTTCGAACGAAAGCCAGCACATCCGTAGGTTGAGGGCTCGATCATCCAGGCCGCATCCATGAGAGTGAGTGATATCAGCATCGGGTGCTTCAGATCTTTGAGGTTTGCATCCCTAGACTCCTAAGTAGGTATTGTTCTGAGAGCTAAGTCCTATGGGGTTTCTCAACCCCGGGGTCCTCTATTTATCATTGCTTAGGGACTACTTGCTTGCCTGAGGTTCTTGTTAATATAAAACCCTAGATCTACTCTTATTTGTCTTCGGGAATTCATAACTTATACAAAAACCCTAAAAATCACAAAGGAACAAATTACCTGCATCATTTCATCCTTGCATTTAGTTAGTTAGTCCCCCATCAGGAGCAGAAGGAAAAGGGGGTGCCCTAGGTCGACCTATGATGATCCCCATCAACCGGAAAACTCTACGAATGCTAAGGGGGACATCATCCTCCTCATTAGAGAATGGGGTCCTGGGTTGAGAGGGCCGTGCCTCGCTGGAGTTTCCTGAGTGAAAGTGTCTCCAGCCAGATGGATCCATCCTAAAGCAAAGGAAAAGGAGGTGCTAATGGAGAAAAACCTAGAGACTCTAAAAAGGTGGGACTTCCTCAATGCAGGCTGATGGAGAAGAAGAAGAAGACAAAGGAAGGGAAACTGACCTGAATGCCTTGGAGAGAAGGGTTGGACTGGGAAAGAAAGGGCTTTAGTTCTTATATGAGCTCAAAGGTTCAAAAGAGGTAATTTGGAGAAAGTTTTCCTCCTTTTCAAAAATAGCCTGACAGCACCCGTGCATCTTTTTGGTCCTCTCACCACTAGATTCGTGCCACGTGTCAAGATTGGTTAGAAATGGTGCCTCGACATGCCGAAAATCACCTCGGGCCCCATGTCAATCATCTTGCTTCCTTGGACCTACTGACATGGCATCTTTGCATTAGCTTCGAGGCACGATCTATGAATCAATGGCAATCATGGCATTTAATGGCATCAGATATTTGTCCTTTCCATTTTAGCATCACCATAACTCCCTTCGTCTCGAGTGCTGCATTGCATCAGAACTCGAGAGTGGGGGGCAACTAATATGGCAGGATCTCTGACATGGAGTCCCTCTCAGATCTAGCTGGCGGCCATGCGGCAAGAAGGTGCCACTTAGATGCGGACCCCGGGCAGAGCATCCAGAGAGCCCCTTAGCTAGAATGGCTCGCTCGAGGTAAAGCCCCGACCGAGGTTGTGCCCTCATTCTTCTAGCCCCTTGGTCAGAGTGGCTCCCTCGAGTCGAGCCCCGTCGAGGTCGTGTCCTCATTCTTCGAGCCCCTTGATCAGAGTGGCTCCCTCGAGATCGAGCCCTGGCCGAGGTTGTGCCCTCGTTCTTCAAGCCCCTTGATCAGAGTGGCTCCCTCGAGATCGAGCCCTGGCCGAGGTTGTGCCCTCGTTCTTCGAGCCCCGGCCAAGGTCGTGCCCTCATTCTTCGAGCCCCTTGGCCGGAGTGGCTCCCCTTAAGGTCGAGCCCCGACCGAGGTCATGCCCTTGTTCTTCAAGCCTGATGCAGGACAAGATGCAAAACTAAATTACTTTGATTTTAAATCTATTTATCAAAGATTAAACAATAATTAATTTTTTTCTGGAATTTATCAAAAAAAGACTCAAAGTAATTAATTGAAAGAAAACTAGTCAACTAGTTTTAAGCCCGCAATGTAGATCTAACAAATCTAAGTAGGAAAGCACCTTGGTGATTGAGAAACCATCATAAACTAGGATTTAAACTTTCAAGGAATCAGATCTTAAGAGAAGGAAGTGTTTAGATTTACCAACAAAGATTTGTCGCTCTTTGATGTGGATCAGGATCGGCACTCTATGATTTCACAGCCGAATTTCAAGATTGTCATTCTCGAGCTCGGATCTGCAATGAGAATGGTTCCAAAGCAAAACACCCTCACTTCCAATCTTGATCACCTGATACACTCACAAGAAAACAAGTTAGAAAGCAAGAAAGGAAGGAAAGTTTGGAAGGAAGGAAGAAGAAAAAGAAAGTGGTAGTTTTATGGTTTGTTGGATGGATGAAAGATGGATTGTTGATAACTAGGGCCTCACACCCCACGATGCTCTGAAGAACAAGGAATTTAGGGCCTCACACCCCGCGATGCCATCATAGCAAAGAATTGAAGAAGAAAATTCTCTCTTTATTCATAAAAATAGATGTCATACAAGGGGGTTTAGGGGTAGTATTTATAGACCAATTACAAGATGAGTATGGTATACAAATTATAGAGTTCTTGTTGAAAGAGAAAGAAACTCCATGAACTGGCATCCCTTGGGCATCAAGACCTTGAACTCCTTCTCTTGGCATCATGGTCTCTTGGCATATGATTTCTTGGGCTTCTTCTACTTGGGCGACATCTCTTAAAATAAGTGTGAGACAAAATAAGAAGAGGCGCTAATGAGATGGTGTCCTTCTTTCTTGGTTCTCATAAATTCAAATATGAGTGGGTGATAATCTTGTGAGAAGATGGCATCCTCCCTTTTTCTTGATTGGCGTCAATCCATCTCCCCATCTTGGCATCTTCTTATATTTGAGATTGGATGAAGATAATCTAAACACAAGTGAGATAAGGTTGGACTACTTTGAAGTAGATAGGCGTCCCTTTACATTAGAATTTCTCCTTGTTGGGTGACAAAAGGAGGATGAAATGAGGTGCTCCTTAGATGTGGGTGACAAGAGATGAGATGAGGAGTCCTTTTTTACTTTTCTTAAAAAAGGCGATGAGTTTTAAATGGGCAACAATTAAGAAGAAATTCATGGGCGCCCCCTTTTGGATAAACTTGAATGTTGTCTGAATTCAGGATGTCTAGATGTCTGATGTCTGGATGTCCGAATGTCCAGATATTTGGATGTCCTAATTTTCTTGGAACATGAGACTTGGATTTTTTGGTGGGCGTCCATGTGGAATTCTTGTGGCTGACCAAGATGACATGGCATGTGATGTTGTCCAAGATGATATGGTAGGTGATGTGGCCTATGGCATGTGCATAGGCATCCAAGATTTGAGGATGTGGCACCAAGAATTAGTTGGCATGTGGCGCCAAGAATTAGTTAGCACATGACTTGAATTGGGTTGGCACATGGTGTCACATGGTGTCTTGATTTGGTCCCCTCTTGTATTACAGGACTCAATTAAATAACTAATTACATGACTCAATCAACTAAATAATTAAAAGGGCTAATTCTAAACCTAACTTGATCAAATTAATCAAAAGGCATAATCTCACAAAGAAAAAATTAAATATCGACTCACTGGATAAATAGGGTTTGACTCAATTAGGTAAATAGGTTTATATATACATACAGGTTTCATTTGGGTTCAAGGGTTTTTCATAGACTCAATTTTGGGTCCAGGGGTTTTTTTTCATAGACTCAATTTTGGGGTTTAGGGCTAAAACCAACTGGGCTAAAATAACAAAATTTAAAATAGACTATTTACAAGTGATTGGGGCTTTGGCTTTTATTCAAGGTGATCCACAGGGATGTGGGATTGACATGTCATTTCCTTCTGGCCCTGGTGTCACTGGTGTTAGCTCTGGTGTTATCCCTGGTGTCCGCACCAATTCTCCCTGGATGGGAGAAACTTGACCCTGTCGAGTATGGGTCAACTCTGCTCTGATAGTGTTCTTGTAAGTCAGGATCAGTCATTTGCAAGTCCTCTCTAGTGATCCAAGAATCTTCAGTCTCGGGTCATCCTTGCCAACAAACCAGATATCATTGATAGTCTTTGCTTCGAGTAGCGATAATCTTGTCATCCAAGATCCACTCAATCCTGTCTCTCCGCTCTGGTAGTTTGGCTAGTGGACACTCATGGGTTGGCTCACTCTCAATGATGGGATCAGGCCAAAAGGCTCACTAGGTATCAACGTTGGCTCCCTATACTCTATAAGGTTTGAAATGTTGAAAGTAAAACTAATGCCTAGTTCAGGTGGTAAATTAAGCACATAGGCATTAGGTCCAGTTTTCCTAATTACTTTGTATGGTCCACTACTACGGGCATGTAACTTCTTCATAGTTCTAGGTAGGAATCGTTCAGGTCATAGCCTAACCATGACAAAGTCTTCTTCGTTGAATTCTGAGTCTTTTTTCTGGAATCAGCCATATGTTTATAAGATTCGTTGCTTTCATTAATTTTTTTACTTATTTCCTTATGCAACTCTCTAACATGCTCAGCATATGACTCAGCAACACCTAAGAAAATAGAGGTTCGACTAAACCTCAAACTACGAGTGTGGGTTTGACCCTTGGTCGTGGGTGACATGCAGATGAGAATGGTACATGGACTCCTACTAAATGCCACAAGGTCTGCCAAAAATAGGTAGCAAATTGAATGTGCTCAAAGAACTTATGCAACCTACTGATTTCATCAAAATGTAATCAGGTGGCTCTAGAAAGAGTGGAAACTTTAGGCCAGGGTAAAAATTAAGAAGTGGATTTGGGGCTAGCCTGCTGGGATAGGAAATAAGAAAAGGGCTCATGGAATAGTCCTAGGTTAATGGGGTTGACCTTAAGGTTTGGACATTGGGTTACAACCATAGGTAAATAAAGGTCAACCTTATAGAAGGATGAGTCACTGATTTCAGAAAAAAGATCTTTATCTAAGACCAAAGGGGTGATTCAACCTGAGGGTGCTAGAGTGAAAGGATCAAGTCCTCACTAATTACTTCGGGTTCTGGAATTTCAGGACTAGGCCCTATCAATGGGTTCTCTTTTAGTGTTTCCTCAAGTAAGGTCGTAGCAGTAGGGTTAGGTTCCTCATGGTTCTCTTCTTCTAATTATTCTTCCACTATAGCTTCAGTCTGGGTGTCTATCAGTCAGCTAATTCTGGATCAGCCATATGTATCTCCTCTTCTCCCTTATATTCATCTATTAAGCTCTTCTCAGCTTCATACACTTCCACTACAATGGCATCTTGGTGAACCAATGGGATAGTAGAGGTGGGTTGACTAAGGGAGGCGGACTGATTTCGAGGTTTTGACTAGGTGTACTGATCCTATTGGATTTGGGTCGATGGGTTAAGGGGCCAAGGGGAGTTGGTCTAGGTGAACCAGGTTAGTACAAGTCTTATGGATTCTCTCTAGGTTTTCGATTCGCTTATCTAGTTGGTCACACTTATTGTTCATCAGGGAAAACTTGGAGTTCCTAATCTAGTAGCCATGCAATGCAGATACACAAAATCAAACTAGGGTCTCCTAGGCCTAGAGCTCAAGTAGAATGGGTCAACTCAATTTACAACCAATTCAGCAATTACCTTGTCCACCGGCCAGGTAAGAGGTGGGGTTGTGGGAGGTTCCCCGTGCTTTCATAGGATCCTATTAAAAACTACGAGTCCGCTTAGGGTGTTTGCTTCTGGACCTCTAGCCTTAGACACCAGATTAAAGATAACCAAAGAATTGGGTGCACAAGATTTCATACAATACTTTGAACCCAACCTTATTGGTGTCCCTAAGCTGCGTTAGGTTTTTAGTTGATTTTAATTAGGTTTAGGATCGATGCAAAAGGTGGTTGTTATGGGCCTAGGACAGGTGATGAATTCCTGCCCTGATTTGAGATAGTAGAATGCCCTTAAGATTAGGTTTCAGGATGATGCAATCACATGATATGAAACCCTAATATGCAATGAAACTAAAATAATTAAAAATAACAAATAATAATATTTTTCTTTAATTATTAAATTTTAGATCTAATCAATTTTTAGATTTTTGATCTCAAGATATCACATTCAGCCGTAGCTCATTACTTCCATGGGTCGTGACAGTATACTTGCGTATACCCGCTCAGGAGGCATGATTTCCTTCCACCAGAAAAACAATGCAATAAAAAAAAAATTTGATTTTTTTTCTAATTTTAGATAGTAGACTAACAAAGGATTAACAAAAATTAATTAATATTTTTTTCCCTTTTTATGATGGTTTTATGCAGTTTATTTTCAGCCTAAACCTAGATATGCAGAAATTTAGCAACTAGTAATTAAACCCTAGTCTAAACCTGCTCTGATACCAAAATTGATGTGGGACAAGATGAAAACTAAATTACTTCAATTTTAAATCTATTTATTAGAGATAAAATAGCAATTAGTTTTTTTTCTAGAATTTATCAGAAATAAGACTCAAAGCAATTAATTGAAAGAAAACTAGTCAACTAGTTTCAAGCCCGCAATGTAGATCTAACAAATCTAAGTAGGAAAGGACCTTGGTGATTAAGAAATCACCATAAACTAGGATTTAAAACTTTCAAGGAATCGGATCTTAAGAGAAATAAGGTGTTGAGATTTACCAACGAAGATTTGTCACTTTTTGATGTGGATCAGGATCAGCACTCTAGGATTTCATGGCAAGACTTTAGGATGTCGTTCTCGGGCTCGGATTTGCAACGAGACTGGTTCCAAAGCAAAAACACCCTCACTTTCGATCTTGATCACCTGAAACACTCACAAGAAACAAGTTAGAAAGCAAGAAAGGAAGGAAAGTTTGTGATGCGGGACTAACTAGATGCGAAGATGAGGAATGATGCAAGTGGTTTTTTTTTATGATTTTAAGTTTTCTTATTGATTAGGATTCCTGAAGAAAATACAACAATAGATCTAGGGATTTGATAATGATAAGAACTACTAGCACGTAAATTAGCCCTAAGCAAGGATAAAAAAGGACTTCGGGATTGAGAAACCTCGTAAGACTTAGCTCTCGAATCAATAACCCCATAGGAGTCTAGGGTTGCAAACCTTAAAGTTCTGCAGTGCCCGATGCCGAGTTTGCTCGCTCTCACGGATGCGGCCTGGATGATCGAGCTTTCAACCCCCATGGATGTGCCGGCTCTCCGTCCAAGGTCTCGAAGGCAAGGGAAATCAACTCTGTATTCGTGGTACCTGGAGGACCTGCAAACAATCAATAGAAGGATTAGGAATCAATAAGTATCAGGAAGAAATAAGGAAAGAGAGGTTAGAGATGATGTTGATTGGGGTCTTCTTGCTGGGCGCCAAGATAGATCATCCATTGGCCTCCGAACTCGAAGATGGAAGATGAATTTGTGGAAGAGAAAGTAACTCGAGGCCTCACACCTCTCGATGCCCGAAGGCGAAACACTCCCTCACGGAGATCGACGTTCTTAAGGAACAAAGGCAACTAACAAAGAGAATGGCTCTCAAATACTTTCTTTTCATTCATCATCATTAACCTTACAAGGGAGGGGGTAAGGTCCTTTATATAGGTACCTTAAGACCCCTTTTCAAAATTTGAATGAAAATACATTTTCTTCTCTTGATTAGGCACCAAAATATTCTAAAATCCAGAAAATCTGAATTATTTTTTCCTTGGCCGACCAAGGCTCTTGTGATTTGGGCGTGCATGCTAATGGGCTTGGAAGAAGGAATTTGGCTCCCTTGGACTTGGAAAGTTGACCTTCAATTGGAAAGAAGGCAAGATGCAAGGCTTGTGTCTTTCCTCTTTCCTTGGTTACTCACCCTTCTTTGGAGAGAAGCTTGAAATGAGGCTTGGAGCAGGCCTTTGTCTTCAACCTTTCTTTGGTTGCTCACCCTTCTTTGGAGAGAAGCTTGAAATGAGGCTTGGAGTAAGGCCTTTGTCTTCAACCTTTCCTTGGTTGCCCATGACTCCTTTAGTAAGTGGCTTGAACTCCTTTAGTAAGTGGCTTGATGGAGGGAGGGAAAGGAGGAAAGGATATTTGATGTGTCTTCATTTGGTGCCCATGTGCCGCCCTTGGCAAGATGAGGTGGTGCCACATGGGATGGTGAGGTGGCACCACATGGGTGGTGAAGTGTTGACCTTCATGGCTTGGCATGTTGACCTTCAATGCTTGGCCCAATAGTAGTTGAGCTGGAGTCAAAGACCATTCTGGCTTAGACCCAGATTCGGACTGAACTCAATACAGGACACAACTTGACCAATTGGTCAAAGTACAAGACTAAACAAAAATAATTGAGACTAAATTCATCACTAAAATTACAATGCTTAGGCTTGAAGCCTTATTACAGGATCCAAAATTGAAACCCTAATCAGAGGTCTGGTGCCCCCACCAGTTTGGAAGGAAGGAAGAAGAGAAAGAAAGTGGTGGTTTTACAATTTATCGGATGGATGGAAGATGGATTGTTGGATAACTAGGGCCTCACACCCCGCGATGCCCGAAGAACAAAGAAATTTAGGGCCTCACACCCCACGATGCCCCGAAGAATAAAGAAATTAGGCCTCACCCCCCACGATGCCATCACAATAAAGGATTTGAAGAACAAAATTCTCTCTTTATTCATAAAAATAGATGTCATACAAGGGAGTTTAGGGGTGGTATTTATAGACCAATTACAAGATAAGCGAAGGGATTGAAGAAACAAATTCTCTCTTTATTCATAAAAATAGATGTCATACAAGGGGGTTTAGGTGGTATTGACCAATTACAAGATAAGACAAATTAAAGTCTTGTTGAAAGAGCAAGAAATTCCATGAACTGGCTTCTCTTAGGCATCAAAGACCTTGAATTCCTTCTCCTGGGCCTCATGGTCTCTTGGCATATGAATTTCTTGGGCTTCTTCCACTTGGGTGGCATCTCTTAAAAATAAGTGTGCGACAAAATAAGAAGAGGCACTAATGACATGGTGTCCTTCTTTCTTGGTTCTTATAAATTCAAATGTGAGTGGGCGATAATCTTGTGAGAGATGGCATCCTCCCTTTTTCTTGATTGGCGTTAATCCATCTCCCCATCTTGGCATCTTCTTGTATTTGAAATTGGATGAAGATAATCCAAACACAAGTGAGATAAGGTTAGACTCCTTTGAAAATAGGTGTCCCTTTACATTAGAATTTCTCCTTGTTGGGCGACAAAAGGAGGATGAAATGAGGTGCTCGTTGGATGTGGGCGACAAAGAGAAGGTGAGATGAGGAGTCCTTTTTTACTCCTCTTAAAATTGGTGATGAATTTTAAGAAGAAATTCATGGGTGCCCCCTTTTGGATAAACTTGAATGTTGTCTGAATGTCTGGATGTCTGGATGTCTAGATGTCTAGATGTCTAGATATCCGGATGTCCGGATGTCTGGATATCCTAATTTTCTTGGAACATGAGACTTGAATTTTTTGGTGGGCATCCATGTGGAATTTATGTTGCCGACCAAGATGACATGGCATGTGATAATGTCCAAGATGATGTTGCAGGTGATGTGGCCTGTGGCATATGACATAAGTATCCAAGATTTGAGGATGTGGCACCAAGAATTAGTTGGCATGTGGCGACAAGAATTAGTTAGCACATGACTTGAATTGGGTTGGCACATGATGTCACATGGTGTCTTGATTTGGGTCCCCTCTTGTATCACATGACTCAATTAAAAAAACTAATCACATGACTCAATCAACTAAATAATTAAAAGGGCTAATTCTAAACCCAACTTGATCAAATTGATCAGAAGGCATAATCTCACAAAGTAAACATTAAATATCGACTCAATTAGGTAAATAGGGTTTGACTCAATTGGGTAAATAGGGTTTATAGATATATATATAGGTTTAATTTGGGTTCAGGATTTTTTTCACGGACTCAATTTTGGGGTTTAGGGCTAAAACCAACTGGGCTAAAATAATAAATTTAAAAAAGACTATTTACAAGTGATTGGCGCTTGGGCTTTTATTCAAGGTGATCCATAGGGATGTGGGATTGACCTATCATTTCCTTTTAGCCCTGGTGTCACTAGTTGCGCTCTGGTGTTAGCCTTGTGTCGGCATCAGAGCCCCTTGGCTAGAGTGGCTCCCTCGAGGTCGAGCCTCAATCGAGGTCATGCCCTCGTTCTTCGAGCCCCTCAGCCAAAGTGGCTCCCTCGAGGTCGAGCCCCGGTCAAGGTCATACCCTCATTCTTCGTGCCCCTTGGCCAAAGTGACTCCCCCGAGGTCAAGCCCATGATCGAAGTTAGGGCTCCCCGCTCAAGGTCGACCCCCCGATCAAAGTCAACCTCTTCCCTGGAGTCATGTATGAATTTTTTTAGGTGAGCGTGGCCTCTTCCACAAGCACCCCTAGGGCAGACGAGCGGGTGATGTTGGTAGGTTGTGCCACCACCCTTGCCAGAACCCTGGCACGGCATGGAGAGGCTGACACCCTTGAGGGGTGGTGCTCCGCTAGGGCATGCCACCTAGAACCTCTGAAGAAATGGCACCCCACCAAGGCACACTGAATATGACCCCTATGAGATGGCATTTCATTAGAGCACGCTGCCTGTGGAAAAGCATCCTATCAGATTGTCAGGCTCCATAGTCCATTATCAGCACCACCTGGGAAGGGCACTCCGCTCAGGGCATCGCGCCCCTCTACCCACCATTTGCACCACCTAGAAGAGGAAGGTTTCAACAGGGAATTGAGACCCTACAACGTCTGCCTCCAGACCGATGCTCTGCCTGGTCTCCTTAAAAATGGCGGGACAATGCCAGAGAGGGGTAGTGTGCTGTCGGAGTGTCAGGACCCATGGCATACCTCATGTACCTACCATGAAAGGGACGCTCACTCCTCCATGCTTTACTACCACTTCCACCGATAGACAACTCCGCTCCTCCAGAGGGGAGGAAGAGTAGGCCCACGCCTCATCCACATGGGAAGCACCCAGAGGAGGCCAAGCCAAAACTCTGCACCTCACTAGAGGTGTCACTCATCTATAAGAAGCTGAAAGGGGCCTCCACCAAAGGTAAGCGAGAAGGGGTAGGCAAATCAGCAAGGCTCAGAAGACATCCAGAATACACCATAACTCCCCAGGAGAGTTTCAATGGCTATAGTCACCATTGCTTAAGCCCTCCTTCTCAATCCTAACCCCCACTCCATTTCTCAAGACCTCTGACGGTCGAAACCACTTCAGGATCCACCGGGGAGGATATGTTCTCCTTGATCATCCAATGACTTGACCGTCGGAGTGCCCCCACCGGGATTCCTTGGCCTGAGTCTCCCTTCTTTTGTAGAACCAGGCACGTGCATTAGACGCCATGAGGAGAGCCACCAACCGAGCCATGCAGGAGCTGCAAGCCACGATAATCTAGGCAGTAACAGCTTAAGTCTTAGCTTACAATTAACATTACTACTTTTCCTTTTTGTTATAAGCTCCCCCTATTTATGTGCATAGTTATTTGAGATTAAAAGCATTTCATTGTATCAGAGCAATAATCACAGAAGGAGAGATTTTCATTTACATAGAATTTCATGATATGCAAAAGTGAAGATAACACAATGTATATAGATATATGTATTAGTATAAAATCGATGTTTTGTAGATACTAAAATTTAAAATGCTTATTCTACAAGATATCAAGATATAGTCAGATAGACAAAGATAAGACCTAGAATCCTATGAAAAGTGCCGATAAGACTAATCCTCATCAAAAGGAAAATCTATGACAATAGGGGCCATGACTTTAGAAGCTGCATGTCCAAGCTTCTTGTAAGTTAAGCTTTTGGTCCTACAAGTGAGACTAGAGTGATGAAAGCCAGGTGTATGGAAATCTAAAACCCTAAAGACTGGTAGGACAGGATGATTAGGTGGTAGATCTGGTTGATCAGAGGAATGGTTTGCAAGAAGACAATGATCTACTACCGGAGGAGGCTGATTTGCTGCCATATATTGCTGATCTGCTACCAGAGGTGGCTGATTAGCTATTGAAGATTGATCTACTAGTGGTGGTTATTTTGGAGAGTCCAGAGGAGGATTAGAAGGTCTTGTAAAAGCTAGCATGGGTGCCAGATGTTAGATGGCTGCAAGTATCTCTGCAAACCCGTCTTTACTCTCTCTCCTGAACTACTCCAAAGAATGATATGTATCTATCCTCAAACATGTAGCTCAGTCTGCATATGGTCTACTTTGATAGATAAAGCAGAGATCTCCCTGATCGAGCTGACCATAGATGTGATCCTCTACCCCAGCTAGCCATTAACCTAAGCACTCGGTTGTGGTGCAATGGATGTCCATGGTGAAGGCTGACCCACTCTCTCTATATCTACAGGGGCTGTAGAAGGTTTAGCTGGCTCAGATGGTCCTACCTCAGCTGTAGTGCTAGTGACTAGCTCAAATGGTCTTGCCCTATAGCTCTAATCTCATCCACTGAGTCGAGCTCCACCTCCTGTCTCAAACTTTGCAAGTCCATTGTCCATCAATCTTACTGTAGCCCATCCTATATAGAGACTTGTCATCATATGTATATGTATATAATATTTCCTAGAAGGTTTTGCCTTTAAGAGGAACACCAAGTGCCCTAAAGATATGGGTCAAACCCATCCTGTATGGCAAACAAAGTCTACTACTGGTGGCTGCCTCCTATATCTACCTGGCCATGATCCTAGGAGGTTCACTACAATCCCCCAAACCAATGCAGTCATGAGTATATGCTCTCTCTTCATGATAAAGTCAAATTAGCTAGTATTAGTTTAGTACTAAAATCCTAGCAATGATGTAGTGTAGGAGCCGTATCTCGAGGAATAACTGATTGGCTGCCACCACAGAAACACCCTGTATGTCCTCTCTCTTGAGTATACATCTAAATCCATCTACCCAATCTCCAAATAGTCTCTACAGTAACTCCTCAAAGGGGGATCTCCCATACTCAGCATCTATCCAATGACAAGGATCGAAATCCCTCTACCCACCGTTATCCACTCATCTACTCCTCAAGCCATGGATCTGTATAACCCTTTCATGAAGTGATGGTAATATCTCTCCCTCAATGAGTAGAAGGCCTCGCATCTCATGCTTGAATCAACGTTGTTGGAAAAAAATGCCTAGGATTTTATGCATGAATCTTTTTAATTCATTCATAGAAAGAAAGACATCTATTTTAAAATTATTTTTAATATAAAACATTTGATTTCGAATAAATTTCTGCTAAGATTCTATATTATATAGGGTAGTAGTAGAAAAATAAAATCAACATTCATCGATCTACCCAATGTGTGGAGTAGATCTAATCTACAATAATAAGAAATTAAATTTCATACCTTATTGCACGTCGATGATCACCACTGTTGATGGCACGTGTAAGGGCTCCCTGCATCACTTCATAGCTACATAGGGTATCCAGCCTCTACGAATCATCCACAGAACTTCGATGCGATCAACTTCTGGATTGCTAGATCCTGTGGGCCATAGATGGCTAAAAATAAATTTATTTAGTAGACTTTCTTGAGCCTTCCAAAAACATCCTAGAAGGATGATGAATAATATCTAGTAAGAGAAAGAGAAAACCAAAAATAAGAAACCCCTTTCTACTATTTTTTTCTTTTCTCTTCTTCCTTCACCTACCACCCAAGAAGTTTCATGCCATGCAATCCAGACTCATGCTCCCTTTTCTCTCTTATTTCATGGCAATTTCCTTACTTTATTCAATGTGGAATAATCATCTGATACGATGTAATGGCAAAAATCTGAAATGAAGCATTCATTGATTAGAGGTGAGACATAGTATAGCATACAAATGATGTTGGGAATTGAATGAGATTGGGTATTCTATTGCCACATAAATCCGCATTTAATTATAACCAATTAAATTTAATTGGAAAACCAATCCTAATCTAAATTGGAATAAGGAATGATTTTAAATCATAATTGTTTAGATTGTCGAAAAACAACTGTGACAAAAAAGAGATAAGTTTTTGAGAGTTTAAGACCAAGTAGAGTTAGGATAAGGCAAGAGTTTGATTCCCACCCAAACCCTCTCATTTAAATTTAGAACATCCTAAATTAATACAAAGATAAGAAAGGAGGGAATTCATAACTGTTTGAATGAATTTTTCCATGAATTTATTCAAATAGTTGGCATGGAGAAATTCAATAGGAACCTAGTTGGCTAGAATTAAATCTAAATCTACGGATCGAAGCAGGAATCAGACATCCTTAACGAACAGGAGGTCAAAACACCTAATTGGAAAATTCTAAGAATAACCAAATTCAATTAGACTTGACTTAACCCTCACTCACTCAATCGTGGTCAATTCAATTAGAATCAATTATACTTACTTAAATAATTAATTTTATTAATTTATAATAATTGATTTGATAAAGGATTTATTTAATAAAATTTTTTGAGTGATTCTCACGATAGAAGGGGATTGCATCTGAAAAGTTAATAGACCACATGTCAGATTAAATACAAGCCGTAGTCATTGGACACACCTAAATAAGATGTAATCATTAGCCAATTGTGCCCGACATCCAAATAGGTCAATATTCGAGCAAACATTCAAGAACAGCGGCATAAGCAGTGACAAGTACCGACCTCCATATCAAATAGCCACAAAAAAACGTTTCAGAACCCAATTGCAGTAAATGTGTAGCTAACTACATCCTGTTTTAAAAACTAACCGTGGCTACGCACTGATTATCCTAGCCAAGGTCCGCTAAATTAGAGACTGTTGTTTCAAACATCTTGGAAGTGGTCGCAATGCTCAACACTGCAAAGGACAAATACTGACTGTACCTAGTAACCTTATCACTGGATTAGAAATCTAGGCACCGCGTACCAAGTATCCAGTTGGTTGTAAATCACTGGGGGATGGAACAGAATCGAAGGGATACTTATACCCTGCTCCATGAAATCCAGCAGGTACTGACACAACATAGCAAGTCTATAACGCTAACTTTGACACACGAAAGTGCTACATCAGGTCACACTCATCGCAGAAAACAATACCTATCTACAGAGAAAAGAGTATACGTCTCACATCATGATAATGAGGATCCGTCAGGAAAGACAAATAACCATTATAAAACCCTTTATCAAATGTACCAGTGAACCATTTAGAGGAACAGAGACCGTATCTCACCAATCAACCAAAGAACTTGATAGAAAAAATGCACTCGAGACACATATTCGGTACCTTTTGTGTAAATTCCACAGAAGCACAGAGGTCAGGGCTGAGAAGGTGGTTCATCCATATAGAGACCTATTCGTCAAATTTTTGACTATGAAGACCCCATTTAAGGCATACGACGTGGGTAAAAGTGCAGTCAGATATAATCCGCTCGAATATAGATGCCCAGTTGATGGAGGCCGTTGGGTTCAAGCCACCGGGAGCAATACACGATGGGCTGATTGAAATGAAAGTCTGAGCAGCGGTTGTGTAAGATTGAACAGAGGAAAACAAGAAAATAACACGTGGGATGCAGAGCAACTGATCTGAGGACCGTAGGAACCTGGGGAAGGGGCCACAAGATAGAAGGTCCGCGCATATCGCATTGGAGGTCAGCAGGTGACGTGACCTTCGATGTGGTGCACCCAACTATGACCCAAACACAGTGGGAGGGGTATGAGCCAGGTAACAAGGACATGAATAACAGTCTGCAAGAGTAACATACGAGGAGGTCTCTTCATGTCACAAAAGTCGGAAGTCGGGACGGAACAATAGATTAAAGTGTATGGTCACTGTACGACCTCATCACCGTGAGGTATAATGGAATCATACAAGTATATCAAGAATAGAGGGGTTGCACCTTAATGTTTTAACATAAACAACAAGGATAAGAGGTTCTAAGGCCTAGGGAAGGGAAACGAGACAAGGCAGAACATCAAAGGAAGGTTGTGAGACACTACACATTGGATTTCAAGAAAATTGTGTGATTCTGCATAACGGAGCCGATAACCTAATAGTCAATCGACGAATTGGACAATCGGACAACTCAACCTATTCACAAAGGAGAGGATGGGAATCAGGGTCACACACAATAAAGAGTAGGCCAGGAGTTATGATGGAATTAGGATGAGATCCAAATTGAGTTACCAGATTGCATGAATCGCTAGGTAAGCTAACCCAGATTATAACCCAATTGGGATTGGGAGGGTACGAGGGGCTGGGAACCTAAAAGGAAAACCGTACAAAGTTGAGTACGAGGATAAAAAGGCTGATCTAATTGATTTAAGATTTTTGAACTTGATGTTTTAGTGAAGAGTCCATTTGAGTTGGGACTCTAGATGCCAAAAAAACACCTTGGCAAAAACAAAGAAGAGCCCGACAAAACAGGAGGAGTCGATTTGAAAAATATTTATATGCGAAAGAAAGGGACACCCCTTTCGGCACAAAGACATTCCAAATATTAAAGTGACGGGGGCGGTTGCCATGTGCTACCATATAAAACTCCATGGCGCCTTTTGGCGCCGCGGGAAATGAAGCGCTAGAAGGACAAAGTCCTTCTGCAATGACACTCTAGTGTTTCATCCCTTTCATCTATCCCCATGCCCTTGGATTTAAATGACCGGTCAAAGGGAACACATAAATGGGAAAAGAGTAGCGCACGCAGATGAAATCGCGTCTCTTCATCTACGCACAGTTCTGAGGTAGAGTCCTTCTGCTCCAGGACTCTACTTTTCCCATTTTTTAAATCTGAAGTGATGCCTCCTTCCATTCTTCTTAACCGGTAAATGCCACATGGCACATGGAGATTTAATCTGGAAAAGAACAATGATAACTTTCAATCCTGAAGAGTCTTTTTGAGATATGAAATAACATCTGATAAGAGATGTCGAGATGGTTTTCACGCCCCTTGAAATATTTTATAAAGGGGGTACAGTGAAATGAGAGATATAGTTTTCTCATCAGAAAACCAAACCCATTTTCCTGAGAGTCTGTCAGTCTGAGTGTTCTTCTACTCCCTCCTTTTTAATTTAGACACACCTGTCTTGTTAGACAAGGTCTTTTCTACAAGGACAAGCTTAGTTTTAGAACATAATCCTAAGGGGTCCTAGAGGATGGTTGTCCTAACCCAAGAGTGTTTAGGACTATGTCCAGAAAGCCCTACGTAGGTTAGGGCGTCCTACAGTGTTCAAAGGTCAAAAGCTTACAAAAAGTTCTGTTGAAGCAAGCAACCACGTAGGGATTCTCCTTGGTACCATTCTCATGTGGATCACTATTGGAGGCTTGCACTTGTGAGCCTCATAGAAAAGATTGTTTCAGCGATCCAGGTATGTATTCTGACTTCATTTATGTTTCGTTGATTTTATTGCATAAGGGGTTCTTGGGATTAGGTTTTCTAGCCATATTAGGGTTTCATGCTTAATTTTGTTTTGAAATTCACTTCCGCATGCTGCATGATTCCCAGCCTTGGGAGATTCCCATCAGTGGTATCAGAGCACTCCTTGTGGCATACCATTATGAATAATTTTTGAAGTTCATGATTTCCATATATCAAGTCGACCCGACTAGTGATCGAGCCGACCTCGAACCCTGTCATGTTGACTCTACCAAATCTTGTGATGAAAATGCATATTAGGGTTAATATGTCAGATTTCTGGTTTCTTCATGAAAAATGCATGTTAATGCATTGATATGAATTTTGCATATTAGGGTAATATGTTTAATTTCTATTTTTCATGAAATGCATGTTATCATTTCAAGTATGAAATTATGCATGTTGATTGAACCAAGTAACTGCTCTGATTGGGGTTGCCATAGTCGTCCGATCATAGGAGTAAAGTAGGGTGTAAAAAGCCCACTCTGTCCATTCTATGGGTTTCCTATGCATGTAGGGGTGCAACTTTGTGGTAATTCCCATGAATGAGTGAGGTGAACGGTATTTTACATTAATCATGTCATGTTTTTGCATATTAGGTAATATGCGTGTTATCATGCTATGCATATTAGGGTATATGCTTGTTGTCATGTAATGCTTTGCATATTAGAATATATTGCTTGATGACATGAAATGTTCTACATATGTTAGAGTTATATGCAATATGTTTATATTTGTTATAAACATAGTATCATATTTATGTTTATACTGTAGTTATAAATGTAATTATCATGATAGTATTAGAATGTGTTTGAGATCATCAAAGCCCTCATAAAACATATTTAGTCATAGTAAAAAAACTTAGTCATGATGCAAAACCGATTAGGGTTTGATCAGCCGATTGGTGTCTAGGCAAGGGTTCTGGGAAGGTAAGGGAATGAGGTTTTTACTGTTCTGTTGTCTAACCTGGCCAATTTAATTGTGTCTAAGAAAGCAACGCGGGATCCCCTCACCCCTTCCACTTACCTGGCCAATTTGGTCATATCTAAACCTTAACTTGAGAATGCTAAGTGATTATGTATACTATAATTGCCTTCCTTCATGCTAAGCCAAATTAATATCAAAACTATAGTAGGTTTGTTGTGTAACACAAGATCTACTCTAGGGTTGATTTGAAATTTGTATTGTGTACTTAGTGCTTTATGGCATGGTTGAAATTGTTGCTTTGTTGTATAACACAAGGGCAACAATTTTCAATTATAGCTATATAGAAATGAAGGGTTTGACTACTACTAAGACATTATATAGTTTGTTGTGTAACACAAGACTATAAGTGTCTAGAGGCAAAGATAATTGTTGAGAATGCATGGGTTGTAATTGGAAAAGAAGTCCTACCTTTGAACTTATTTGTGTTTGTGTGAACACAAAGGCACTAATGAGGAATTAGGATCTCAACCCCACTAAGAAAACCGAAAGGTTTCTCGCTTACCAGGTGAGGGTTATGGTAGTTGAAGATATGTGAGACAAATTAAATAGATGCGTAATTAGTTACTGTAATGTCTCTATGTTGTGGTCTATCTGATATGTTAATTAAAGTCATTAAATAGATATTTTAATTTGGCTTCAATTTATCATTGCATAGCTTGCTTGGACTAAGTCAAACCAATTCAAACTATGCACTAGGAGGAAGAAGGCTCGGAGCATGTTCCCATTGTAGCATGTTTGGGCATTGGAAGAGGATTGCAAGACTTGTCTTGCAAATGTGAAAGCTAGATGCAAGTGGTGCATCTACGGGTTTTGTACATGATACAAACCAATTTATCATTGAGTGAATCTATTTTTAATTCATGGGTATGGGATACCGCATGTGGGTCATATATTTGTAAATCTTTACAAGACTCCACAGAATTAGAAATTTGAAGAAAGGACTTCAAATTAATATGGGGTAAGTGGAGAACCCATATGTTGAAGCTATGGCACCTATCTTCTGTTATTACCTTCGGATAATATCATAAGGTTGGAAGAATGCTACTATGTGCCAAATATTGTAAGACATTATTTCAATACCCTGTTGTTACAACAAGGATATGAAATAAGTGTAAAGAGTAGTGGCTGCTCTATTCTTCATAATAATACAACATTTGGGCATGGTTGCTTTGGAATGTCTTCTAACTTTAGTTCTCAATGATGAAATCTTCTTGTAGATGACAAGAAGAGAAAAAGATAAGTCAATGTCACATATCTCTGGCATTGTCGGTTAGGTCATATCAGTGAATCAAGGATAAACAAGTTAGTCAAAGAGGATTACTTTGACTCTGATGATTTTCAATCATTAGAAACTTATGAGTCTTGCCTCAAATGGAAAATGACCAAGTCTCCATTTACTGGATATGGTGAAAGGGCAACTGAATTGTTAGGTCTTGTACATACTGATGGGTGGGGACCTATGTCAACTCAGGCCAGAGGAGGATATTCTTATTTCATCACTTTTATTGATGATTTATCAGGGTCGGTTATGTGTATCTTATGAAACACAAGTCCGAAGCCTTTGATAAGTTTAAAGAATATCAGAGTATGGTTGAAAGACAAACTGACTTAGTATTAAAGCTCTTCGATCTGATCGAGGAGGGAATACTTATTTAGTGAGTTTTTGAACCATCTCAAGGATAAAGGCATTATTTCTGAATGGACCCTCCTTATACATCAGAGTTAAATGGAATGGCAGAAAGGAGAAATCACACCTTGTAGGACATGGTGAGGTCCATGATGACTTCACAGATCTTCCCATTTCCTTCTGGGGACATGCCTTGGAGACTGCTGCATATATATTAAACAGGTTCCATCTAAGTCAGTAAGTAGCACTCCATTTGAATTATGGAATGGTAAAAGACCAAGTCTTAAGTACTTAAAGATTTGGGGTTGCCATGCTTATGTCAAGATAACTTTGGACATAAGTTAAGTGCTAGGGTTGACAAGTGTAGGTTTGTTGTTTACTTAAAAGAAGGTAAGGGATACCTTTTTTTTATAATGCTACTGAGCAAAATATAATTGTTAGTAAGCATGCTACATTCTTGGAACAAGAGTTAATCCAAGAAGGATGTAGTGATTCTTCACATCAGTTGTGTGAAGAATAGAACCAACAAACCGATGAGCCTTCAAGTAAAGTTCCTCAACCAGAGGTTCTTATGGATCAAGAACAGCCACAATACACACCTCCTCTCCGAAGGTCAGAGAGGGTTCGAGGAGCACCTCTCAGATATGGCTTTGTCATCGGTGATGACAATGAAGCCAGTATCATACATGATGATGATCCTGTGACCTATTCAGAAGCTGTCGATAGTAGGGACTCCGACAAGTGGCTTGGTACCGTGAAATCTGAAATGGACTCCATGTATTCCAATCAAGTTTGGACCTTGGTAGATCCACCTGAAGGAATTAACTCGATAGGGTGTAAATGGGTATTCAAGAAGAAGATTGGAGCATATGGTCAAGTTGAGACCTATAAGGCTAGGTTGGTAGCAAAAGATTTTAGACAAAAACATGGTGTAGACTATGATGAAACCTTTTCTCCAGTAGCCATGCTCAAGTCCATTCGGATACTGCTTGCCATAGCAGCATACCATGATTATGAGATCTGGCAAATGGACATAAAGATTGCTTTCCTCATTAAAAACCTTGAGGAAGAAGTCTATATATCATAGCCAGAGAGGTTTGTCTCAAGTGGGAGACCAAACTAGGTATGCAAGTTAAAGAAGTCCATTTATAGATTTAAGCAAGCATCAAGGAGTTGGAACATCCATTTTGATGAAACAATCAAAGGATTTGGTTTTATCAAAAATGTGGATAACTATGTGTGTATAAGAAGACAAGTGGGAGTGCCATTGTTTTCTTAATTTTGTATATGGATGATATACTGATCATTGGGAATGATATCCTAATGTTGCAATTGGTTAAAACTTGGCTATCATCAAAGTTTTCCATGAAGGATTTGGGAGAACCATCCTATATACTTGGTATAAGGATCTATAGAGATAGATCCAAGAGGATACTGCGTACATTGACTTAGTATTGAAGAGATTCAACATGGATGGAAGTAAGAAAGGTTACTTGCCAATGAGTCAAGGCATACAACTCTCTAAGAGATGTCTCCTAAGACATCAGAAGAAAGAGAGATAGCTATGATTCCTTATGCTTCGGCTGTAGGATTGATTATGTATGCCATGTTATATACCAGGCCTGATGTTGCTTATGCCTTAGGCATAGTGAACAGGTTTCAGGCAGATCCAGGAGAGGATCATTGGAAAGCTATGAAAAAATATTCTTAAGTACCTGAGAAGGACTAAGATATTTTTCTAGAATATCTAGGATCTGAGTTGAAACTAGAAGGCTATACAAATTCTAGTTTTTCAATTAGATCCAGATGATAGCAAATCCACATCGAGGTATGTCTTCATCCTGAATGGTGGAGCAGTGAGTTGGAAGAGTACCAAGCAATCTACAGTAGCTGACTCAGTCACTGAGGCAGAGTATATAGCTGCTAGTGAAGCTACAAAGGAAGCTATCTGGATGAAGAAATTCATCATGAAATTGGGCATGGTTCCTAATGTACAACAGCCAGTGCCATTATACTATGATAACACTGGAGTTGCTGCACAAGCTAAGAAACCAAGGTCTCATCACAAGTCCAAGCACATTATAAGACGGTTTCACCTTATTCGAGAGATTATAGAAAGACAAGATGTTGTCGTCAAACGAGTTGACATAAAGAACAATATAGCAGACCCATTCACTAAAGCATTAGCCAAGCAGTAGTTAGATCGCCACTTGGATTGTATAGGCATAAAGTATAAGGGTGATTGGGTTTATTACAAGTGGGAGTTTGATAGAAAAATGTCCTAAGAGCCAATCATTATTTGGGCCTTTTTTGTAAACTTCCAACTCATGCATGACATCTTTATTTATAATAAAGGCATTTGATTCATCATATACTGCTGTGTCATATTTTTGACTATGATGAACCCCATAGAGTAGGGCAATGAAATTAGGGTTATGATAAAATAACAGTGAGACCTAATTCCTATAAATCCTAATCTAGAATGTTCCTAGTCATTGGACCATCGATTCGGGGATCGATGAATCCGGTAAGACTAGCTTATCCTATGTATGCTCAGTTGATGAGGGTGGTTGGTCTCACAGCCACATGTGTGAGACACTAATACAAGGATAAGGTACTCATTAGATTATGAGTACACTGAACTGATCCACACCGGGACTATCTTATGGAAGTCTTACTCCTTGTCAAAAGATAGGTCCCAGAGTAGAAGTTGTGCATGTGATCTTCAGACCTGAGGTCATCATGGTTCTTTGTACACACTAAGCCATACTTTGGTTCATACTCATTCATGGCATTGTGACATGTATGGGGTGTTCTGGGTATGGTGGAAGGTGTACGAAGGATGTGAGTGGACCAACAAGGAATTAATCAATCCTGATAAGAGGATATGTTATCCCATGTAATCTCTTCGATGAGTGACTCAAGGAATCTTTGCAAAGTGGGATGAGATTAGAAGTGGCTTCTAATCAGTCATCAACTGAGTCCTCATGATCGAGCTGAGATTCGATATGATTAAGTATTAGGGTTTGACATTTATCCATACCCATCACTTAATCGGGATAATGGGAGATCAAAAGATTGAATTGCACAATAACTTCTACTAAAGGGTATTTTGGTAATTTCCATCAAATTTCTTATCTTCCGGGTAGGCATGACATGTTGCTAGACGTCAATCTTGTCTTGTGGGTTTTCATGAACTAATTGGATTGGTTTCATGAGTCAATTCGATGTGTGATTCGAATTGGACAATTAGGTGAGCCGATTTGACCTAATTAGGTCAATCGGGTTCGATCGGATAGAATCGGCTCAAACCTAAACCTACTGCTGGCTAGATGTAGAATCCAATGGGTCCACACAATAGAGAGTAGGCCAAGGAAGTTAGTCATGATTTAATTAGGATCATGGGATTCTAATTGGTTAGCCATATTGCATACTAGCATATATAGGCTAACCCAATTCCTAACTCAATTGGATTGGATCCGTTGCTTGCTAATTGGGCTAACCTAATAAGGAAAACCTAAATTAGGTTGAGTCCTAAGTGGGGATAGTCAAATTAGATCTTTATTTGATTTTATTTTGGACTTTTGGACGTTTTATTGAAGAGTCCATTTGAGTTGGGACTCTAGATGCCAAAATGATACCTTGGCATTCAAAAAAGCCTAGAAGAGTCTATAGTCCTCTGATCTGAAATATATTTATTGGATGGAAAGAAGACTTAATGCTCTTTCTTTTGACACCCGTATGCATATGCTTTGACTAGTCAAAGGTTGCATGGGTGATGGAGACATCTCAAGCACGGATCTTGGAGCAAGCATAATCTTGGAGTGGCACAGATCTTGAAGCATTTTTTGGAATAAATTTATTTAGGATTTATCTTTTGTTTAAAATTTGAATTAGGATTTGGTTGGTTATGATTGATATATGATAGGCTTATCTTATCCTATCTTATATTTGAGTTTGATTCGTTCTTATCTTTTATCTTGTATTCAAATTCAAATAAGGGTTGAAAATCTATAAATACCACCCTCAGCCTTTTATAATGAGGAGGATGGATGAATAAAATTTCTATTATTCTGTGTGAAGGATCTGTGTGATCCTAGGGTATCTGTATGATCCCTTCTCCATCTTCCCAGGGTTTCTGTGTGATCCCTGATTTGGGCATCTGTGTAAGCCCAAGGCATCTATATGAGCTCCTTTGCTATGTGCTTGTTCTTCTAGGGTATCTGTGTGAGCCCCTTTGCTATGTGCTTGTTCTTCTTGGGGAATCTATGTGAACCCCAGTATTTTTCTTAACCCTGCACCCTCTTCTTTCCTCCTTTGCAAATCCTAATCTCTGGTGACTTTCATGCTCGCCAGCGATCCAGTCCAATCCCTGTCCCGCATCAAGTGGTATTAGAGCTAAAGATTAGGATTTTTCTATTTCATCATCGGCCCACTTTCTCTTTTTCTTCCCTGTTTCAAATCTCGTCCACGGATCCTTCCCCAACATCGATGTCGGACCACCCTCCCCCCAGCCGATCACCCACCACCATTCCTCCCTTCCAGCCCTCACCCCTTTTTCTGCTGCTTCGTCTATGCCAAGCTCTCCAAGAACTGCCTGCAGCCATTTTCAAAGCACAGATTTCAAAGCACACCGATCTCAAAGCTGGAACATTTTCAAAGCAAAGTTGATTAAAAAAAAAAATTCATGGTTATGTCAAAAAGCTAAAAGTGTGGAGTTTCCCGAGCTGAGTCAAGCGGAAGCTGGAGCCCTGACCCAAACTCACTCGACAGAGTCAAGTTTTTTTCCCCACCGTAGGAGAATGATGGGGACATCTCAAGCACGGATCTTGGAGCAAGCATAATTCTGGAGTGGCACAGATCTTGAAGCATTTTTTGGAATAAATTTATTTAGGATTTATCTTTTGTTTAAAATTTGAATTAGGATTTGGTTGGTTAGGATTGATATATGGATAGGCTTATCTTATCCTATCTTATATTTGAATTTAATTCATTGTTATCTTTTTATCTTGTATTCAATTCAAATGAGGCTTGGAAATCTATAAATACCACCCTCAACCTTTGTACTGAGGAGGATGGATGAATAAAATTTTTATTATTCTGTGTGAAGGATCTGTGTGATCCTAGGGTATCTGTATGATCCCTTCCCATCTTCCCAGGATTTCTGTGTGATCCCTGATTTGGGCATCTGTAAGAGCCCAGGGCATCTATGTGAGCCCCTTTGCTATTGCTTGTTCTTCTAGGGCATCTGTGTGAGCCCCTTTGCTATGTGCTTGTTCTTCTTGGGGAATCTATGTGAACCCCAGTATTTTTCTTAACCCTGCACCCTCTTCTTTCCTCCTTTCTTTGCAAATCCTAATCTCTGGTGACTTTCATGCTCACCAGCGATCCAGTCCAATCCCTGTCCCGCATCAATGGGGTGTAGACAAAGTTGACCACAAAAGGACTCTTGGCGCCTCTTGGCGCGTGCGGGAAATGAAGGTGCGCACAGAAGGACAAAAGTCCTTCTATAGATGAAAAACTCCAGTGTTTCATCAAGGGGCACCTTCTCATCTTATCCCCATGCCCTTTGGATATAAATGACCGGTCAAAGGGAATAAGAGGCCAGCATGAAATGGGAAAAAGAGTAGCGCGTGCAGATAAAGAGTTGCATCTCTTCATCTGTGCACTGTTCTAAGGCAGAGCCCTTTTGCTCTCAGGACTCCGCTCTTCCCAAAGTTTTTAAATATGAAATGACACCTCCTTCCATTCTTCTTAATCGGTAAATGCCACATGGTACATGGGGATTTAATCTGGAAAGGGAAAGAACACAGATAAGACTATTCATGCCCCTTGAAATATTATATAAAGGGGGTATGGTGAAATGAGTGATATAGTTTTTTGGTCATCAGAAAACAGGAATCCCATTTTCCCGAGAGTCTGTCAGTTTGAGTGTTCTTCTACTCCCTCCTTCTTAATTTAGGACAAGACTTGTCTTGTTAAGACAAGGTCTTTTCTACTAGGACAAGGCTTAGTTTTAGAACATAAGCCTAAGAAGTCCTAGAAAGGGTTGTCCTAAAACCAAGAGTGGTTTAGGACTGTGTCCAGAAAGCCCTACAGTAGGTTAGGGTGTCCTATAGTGGTCAAAGGTCAAAAGGTTGAAAAAAGAGTTCTGTTGAAGCAAGCAACCTCGGTAGGGATTCTTCCTTGGTACCATTCTCGTGTGGATCACCATTGGAGGGCTTGCACTTGTGAGCCTCATGGAAAAGATTGGATTTCAGTGATCCAGGTATGTATTCTAACTTCATTTATGTTTTGTTGATTGGTATTGCATAAGGGGTTCCTGGGAATTAGGGTTTTCTAGCCATATTAGGGTTTCATGCTTAGAATTTTGTTTTGAAATTCACTTTCGCATGCTGCATGATTCCCGGCACCCTGGGAGAATTCCCATCAGGCAGGAGCCACCATCTTTTCCAAATTGACCTTAAGAGTGGTTACCATCAGGTTAGAATCAGACCCAAGGATGAGTGGAAAATAGCCTTTAAGACTAAGGATGGTTTCTACGAATGGGTCGTAATGCCTTCTGGCCTGTCCAATGCACCCAGTACTTTCATGAGGATTATGACCCTGGTCCTTAGGATATTCATAGAAGCATTTGGTAGTCTATTTTGACAACATCCTAATTTACAGTTGAACCAAAGAGAACCACTTAGACCACCTTAGACAAGTTTGTATGACCCTTAGGAAAGATAGTCTCTATGCCAATCTAGGAAAATGTGAGTTCTTGACCCATAGAGTCTTCTTCCTAGGATTTGTCATGACTCCTGAAGGAGTATCAGCTGATCCAGAAAGATTAAGTCGATTGTTGAGTGGCCAGTACTAACTACTGCTTTTAATGTTCATAGTTTCCATGGCCTAGACACTTTCTATAGACGATTTATTCAGGATTTTAGTACCATTATCTCACCCATCTCCGACTGTATTAGGAAGGGATCCTTTGAGTGGACCAATTTGCCGACATAGCCTTCCTAGAACTTAAGAAAAAGATGACCCAAGCACCCATTCTGAGATTGCCCGACTTTTCCAAAGTGTTCGAGGTAGCTTGTGATGCCTCAGGTGTAGGAATAGGAGTCCTAAGCCAAGAGAACTACCCAGTAGCCTTTTTCAGTGAGAAATTAAATGAGGCTAAGCTTAGGTATTCGACCTATGATAAGGAGTTCTATCCCTTAGTACAAGCACTGAAGTATTGGAGACACTACCTATTGCCACACGAGTTTGTGCTGTACTCTGACCATGAGGCATTGAGATACCTGAATTCCCAGAAAAAGTTAAACCCTAGACATGCTAAGTGGATAGAATATATTTAGGCTTATACCTTTATACTGAAACACTGAGCCAGAACTGAAAGCAAGGTAGCCGATGCCCTTAGCAGACGATCCTTGCTTCTAACTACCATTAAAATTGAGGTATTAGGGTTTGACCAAATCAGAGAGCAATACGATACCTGTCCCGATTTCAAGAAGATTCACCAAGCTTTGAGTTTAGGACCATCTAGAGAATACAGCCATTATATCCTGTTAGATGGTTATCTGTTCAACGAAAGTAAGTTGTGCATCCCAAGAACTTCTTTGAGAGAGTTTTTAATTTGGGAGACCCATGCGGGAGGATTAGCAAGACATTTTGGTAGGAATAAAACTATCTTAGCTATTGAAGAACATTTCTTTTGGCCAAGTCTGAAAGGGATGTAGCCCAAATCGTAGCTAGGTGTAGAACCTGCACTGTTGCCAAACAGCGAAAATAGAACACTGGCTTGTATACCCCTTTGCCCATTCTTGATTGCCCCTAGCAAGATTTGAGTATGGATTTTGTGTTATGATTGCCTAGTACCCAGAGGAAACATGACTCCATTTTTGTTTTGGTTGATAGGTTTTCCAAAATGACCCATTTCCTACCATGTAGTCAGACTTATGATGCTTCTAAGATAGCCAAGCTTTTCCTGGATGAGATAGTTTGGTTACATGGCCTACCTAAAATGATTGTGTCTGATAGGGATGTAAGTTCACCAGTTACTTTTGGAAAACCCTCTGGCATATGTTAGGGACTAAGTTAAAATTTTCTACTGCCTATCACCCCCAAATCGATGGCCAGATCAAAGTAGTGAACCGAAGCGTTGGAAACCTGCTTAGGTGCCTTGTAGGCGAGAATGTTAAGAATTGGGATCTGCTGTTATCTAAAGCTGAGTTCGCCCACAACAGTTCTATTAATAGGACCACCAGTAAGAGCCCTTTCGAGATTGTCCATGGGTACCAACCAATAATCACTTGATCTGATTCCCCTGCCATTGCATGCTAGAGTATCCGAGTCAGCCGAATCTTTTGCACAGTATATTATAAATTTGCATAAGGAAATCACCCAAAAGATCAAAATGAGTAACGATGCTTATAAAAGACAAGCTGATTCTGGAAAACATTTCAAAGAATTTTCTGTAGGGGATTTGTCATGATAAGACTCGGACCTGAACGGTTTCCTCCTGGAACCGTTAAGAAACTGCATTCCTGAAGTGTTGGACCCTATAAAATTATCAATAAAATTGGACACAATGCCTATGTGCTCGAGTTACCCCCTGATTTAGGCATTAGATCCACTTTCAATGTTTCTGATCTAACTGAGTACAGGGAACCGGTAGTAATTCCTAGTGAAGCATTCGAGCTTGACCCTTTACTTGAGAGAGAACCTACCCTAGAGTGTCCACAAAAATGGCCTGAGTGAAGAGAGAAGATTGAGCGAATCCTGGATGATCAAGCTGTCAGTACCCGATGGAATGGCTATTAGTGCTACTTGGTAAGATGGCAAGGTTGTCTCGAATCAGAGGACTCATGGATTACCAGAGAGGACCTACAACACATTGATCTGGATCTCCTGGAAGAGTATCAAAGCCAAACAGACCCTTACTCAACGGGGTTAAGTTCTTCCCACCCTAGGAGAAATGGTGAGGACACCAAGACTAAGACCAAGCCTCAAGAACCCATCTGGATCACAGAACAAGGAGAATAGGATCTGCACCATTGAGCCGATCCGAGATCGCCGAGCTGACTCAAGACCTGGTCAACTGAATCCCAGGTGTCAGGAAATTTCTAGAATTTATTTTGCTTCAATTTTTGGAATTAAAAATATATATGGAAAATCCTGATTCGTGGCCGTAACAAACTTTGTAGCCACGTTCCAATTAGTTGAATCTTGTAACTAATCTTCGAATTAGTTAGCCTTAATCCCATTGATCAGAGCCTTCTGGAACCGATTGTAAGCCTATATTAAGGCTCGGTTGTATGATGAATGGCAATGAAATACAATGAAGTTTACTGCTCTTCTTCTCCATTTGGCTTTCGTTCTGAAGTCCTGATCCAACGCCTTCGTTGCAACCGCAATGTCGAAGAGCACGAGGCTCCACCATGCCTTCATCGCAGCCGCAATGTCGAGGGGTGCGAGGCCCCATCTATTCCACGGCATCTTCGTCTCTGCCATCCCCGTCGTCGCTGTTTCATCCGTTCTTACCGTTCTCCATCGACCACTCCAAAGCTCCTCTGCCTTCTTCAAAACTCCTCCGTTCCCCAAAAGCTCAATCGTCTTCCACTATTTCGCCCATAACCTCCATCCTTAGCCCGTCCGATCGAGTCCACCATTACCTAAGCCACCCAGTCGCCCAGACCTCCCTCCTCTGGTATACATCGCCGGATCTCCCTCCTCTAGCCTGTGATCCCATCCTCAGCTTCAGGTCCCCATCCCTCGGAGCTTGACCCACAGCCGGCTTACCTCCCCTGCTCCTCAAGCTCGCTAGCAGTATTCCCGGACGTCCTCATCGCCGGACTTCCCTCCTCCGGCCTCCTGCCACCAGGCTTTACTCCGCACGGTCTTCCACGAAGCTCAGGTCCAAGCCCATCACCACACCCTCAACCGGTCTTTCCGATGCCAGGCTCGCCCTCCTCCGATCTGCCCATCACCAGACGCCCTCCGTCGGTCCTCCCAACACCAGATCTCCCTTCTCTGATCCGCCCCGACACCGTCCTCACCTCCAAGCCACTGCCCCACGAAGCTTCCATCCGTTGTAAGCCCAGTTCCCCTGTTCCACAAAGCATTTGGCCATTGAAAGAAGACATGAATAGCTATTCCAGCTATTCCTTCTATTCCACACTTATCCCAGATTTATTCCATATTGGAATAAGCCTCGTTTACTTTAATTTGGATTGTGTTTTTGGCTTTGATTGTCTCACTTAGGCTAATCCGAGGTTAATTGTGTTAGGTCCTTTCCGGTACCGAGCCTTGAAGGGATCCTAGCCATCAACCCATGCTACTGATGCATATCGTTGGATGATTGATTGTTGATCACCTTGGCCACATCTTCCAAGGTTAAGTGATCTCATCACAAAAAAATAGCTATTACTGTCGTAAGGTCCTATCTCTCTTTACTTGCTTTAGATATGAAGTTTTGAAATGCATGCATGTCCTTGATCAGGGGTTTCTCAATCTCTGAGTCCTGGTTCTTTCTCATTTTATTAAACCTATCATGAGGGAATGCATGATTTAAAATTTATCCTATTTGAATGTTCCTCTGAATCTGTGTTTAATATAAGCATCGGTGTTCGTACAAAATTTTAAAGTAATTTTATCAAAGCGTAGTTCCATATCATAACATATCAAAAGCTTTTGTTGTTTTTGAGTTTTGAAACCTAATCCAGCTTTGTTGAAACAACTCTTTGATTATTTAAAAGCATGTTAAGTTTTTCATAACTATAAGTAAATTTCTCCACAAAACGTTTTAGTTTTTCAAGCTCATCCTTATACATCTTGTTTTCATGCAAAAGCTCTTTGTTTTATTTAGTAAAATTTTATTTAAAATAAAAGAATTTATCTTTTTCAAATCTTCCTTTTCCTTTTCCATAAAGATAATTTTAGCATTTAGCTTTTGTTTTCTTGGAGCGAACAACCATTTTCAATTAAATACTTATCATTTGTTTTAGGCAAATCAGATTTTTGCTTTCTTAGTTCCTTGTGTTTTATTTTAAGTTTTTGAAATTCAACTACTAATTCATCAAAACTTCATGCAATTCTTCAAAAGTAAATTCTTCTTCAGGTTTAGACATTATCTCATCACTGTTGGCCATTAAACAGAAATTTGCAACCTCTTGCTATTCTTCATCGGAACTTAAGTTCTCGCTATCGGTCTAGGTTGCCATCATTGCTTTCTTTCTTAATCTTCTTCTGCTCTTTTTGAGTAAGGGTAGTCTAACTTGAAGTGGCCGGGTTTCTTGCACTCAAAGCATGTGGGCTACTCCTTTCTTTTTCTCTTTTTTTCTTTTTCTTGCTAGGCTCTCCCTTTTGAGGTTTCTTCTTGAAATTATAATTCTTCTTTCTCATAAACCTCCTAAACTTTCTTGCTATGAGAGCCATCTTATCTTCATCATCCTCTTCTTCAGATGACTCTTCTTTTGTAGTAGACTTTAAGGAAATTACTTTCTTCTTCTTATCATTGTCCTGTAAGGAACAGGGTACAGGTGGTTTGACAAGGTCCTACGCCAGGCATGCAAACAAGGGACGGGAGCACAGGGGATTTTAAAATATTTTTTAAAAATCATGCAGCGGAAAATGCTCCGCCCAGAACCTAATCTATTCAAGTTGCATGTATTAAAATAGGCATGTAACAAAGCATATAATATTTGTAAAATATATTTGAATTAAAAATTCAAATCATGCATGATTAAAAGCAATAATTTTTCATACCTTATTCTGACTGGAATAACCCTGGGATAAAGTTGGAATAGGCTGGAATAAGTGGGATAAACTTATTCCAGTCGTCTTCTTCCTTGGGCTGCAGAAAACTCTGTTTTGGGCTTTCAAAATGGTGTCGGAATACTACCTTCCGGCCCTCCGTTTGTTCCCAAATTTGAGCAGCGGTAAGATGGACAAGTGCTCTTCGATCTCCAATTAAAATCTGCAAGAAAAACTTAGCCAAAAAATTATAGAAATTTGCAAATTACTGCTGCCAGAATTTCTGGTTGCAGAAAACCAGCAGCTATCTCCTTGGCATTTGGAGAAATTGCAGCAAATCCGACTAGACCCTCTTGCTCCCAGGAGTAAAGGAATACTCCCTCTAGATGGGAGACATGCCCGAGGTTCACCAATCCTTCTCCACGAGCGGTGCTAGCCGCTGGAAGGAGCAATGGTCATGGTAAGTTGCAGCAATTTTCTTTTGCTGCAGTGCAGGTTTTTGAGCACTTCAAAGAGGGGATTGATGCCTTGTTTCTCTCCCTCACACACTCCAAAACCAGCCCAAGGATCACTCAATGGAAGCAAGGTTTGAGCTCTCAAAAAGGGAGAACACACAGCCTCTCAAAGAAGACGCCCTGGTGTTGTTGCACGATGTTGAAAATTCTGCTCGTGAAACAGGGGGACTGCAGGGGTTATGTAGAACAATAAGGAGAGGGAGTAGAAAAGGCTGGGAATGGCAGCATTACACCCTTTAACTTGCAATGAACGAGGGTTAAAGGCCATCTGGTGGAGGGAAGAGAAGAGACGTCGCCCAGCGATTTCGTCGTTCGGTCTTCCAACGTGTAAAATATTTACACGGTGAAAGAAAGAGCACCGGTTCAAAACCGGTCCAAGGAAAATGTTCAAACCCATTTAAACCAAATGGTTGGTTCAATCCTAGGTCAAAAACCGGTCCAATTAAAAGGGGTTCAATTCAATTTAAATGGTTCAAGCCCAAAAGATTGGGTTCAATTGGTTCACAACCAATTGGAGGTCGAAACGAACTCCGAATCAGTTCAAAACTGATTCAGAAAAATCCTGGCACAGTGCTGGTCAGCCCGGAACATTTTTGGTTGACTCAGACAAGGGCATGTTGGGGAAAAGAGTGCTCAAAAAATACCGTGACCATAAAATCAAGACGATTCTTAATCGTAATCGGTATCCGGATCAGAGAGTTATCCTCTGTGGCGTGTGACCTCATAAGTTCGAACCTAAACGGTAGCACTAGAACATTCTAGTACCAGCACAGGAAACCATCTAGCAATGGGTCCCGGCGTCCGGATAGGTCGAAGATACGGGAGCAAACTATCGAACCTCTAGCATATAGTTACCGTATAATTCATCCCTTTGACCTCTAATGCTCAGGATGACTGAGATTGGGCTGCCAACCCAGACTGTGTCAGTCGACTATGTGTCTCAACCTCGCAAGCCCAGTGACTCTTCACTAGGGCTACCCCAGCCGAGGATTTGCTAAATTGAGATATTACGAGACATTCAATCCAAACTGTTTGGACAGGTCAATTCCATCTTGGTCCATCACTGCTCCACAAGTACTTGCCTGTACCCAGAAACCTTCCATCACCGGATTAAAAATCCGGTAGTCCGGTACCAAAGCACAGGGAGTTGCTTGCAAGCTACCCTGATGACCTCAGGTCAGAGGGACACATATACCCATATCCAATCATGAGTTTCCCTTTGGCAGAAAGGGGCTGCATGGAGTCACGTTCAATGAGATATCACATATCCCACTTGCAGATCACATCAGTGTCACCACACTCATTTGGTCAAGAGGACAACCAAACGATGTGAACTACACAACCTATACTTGATATATTGCTTCCAGTACAATATATCCTTTGGTTGTGAACTGAGTTTAAGGACCACTCGATACATCCTATCTGTATCGAAGTCCGTGTAGTCCTAAGGACTTCATCACATGGAAAGAGCTCATTTCAGGAAAATACAATATGTGATGAGCTGCCAAAATAATATTTTATTAATTCATAAAATGAATACAATACTCAGCACAACCGCATACAACCCAGGCGATTGGCTTTGGGACACAATTTCCAACAACTCCCACTTGTACTAAAGCCAATCAGAAGAGTATCTAATACCCATTTCCCATTTACAATAGTCGAACTCTTTTATTCCGAGGGCTTTAGGAAGGGGTCGGCCAGATTTTCTTTTCCATCGATCTTCAGAAGATTGATGTCGCCTCATTCCACGATTTCTCGTACGAGGTGGTAGCGCCGCAGTATGTGCTTGGTGCGGTGATGAGCTTTAGGCTCCTTAGCTTGAGTAATGGCTCCAATGCTGTCACAGTACACCGAATAGGACCATCTAGGGAAGGTGCCACCCCTAGCTCTCCAAGGAACTTCCGCAACCATACAGCTTCCTTTGCTGCATCTGATGCTGCAATATATTCTGCTTCGCATACCGAGTCTGCAACAGTTGGCTGCTTGGAACTTTTCCAGCAGATCGTTCCTCCATTCAGGGTAAATACAAACCCTAACACACTCTTGCTATCATCTCTGTCCGACTGGAAACTAGAGTCAAGTACCCTACAAATTTCAAGTCAGGTTGTTCATAAATCAGCCATTGATCTTTAGTATTTCTTAAATACTTAAGGATGGACTTAACCACCTTCCAATGTACCTCACCTGGGTCAGACTGGTATCTGCTCACTACTCCTAGTGAGTATGCCACGTCTGGTCTAGTACAAGTCATAGCATACATGATAGAGCCTACTGCAGAAGCATAAGGTACTCTACTCATGCGCTCTCTTTCCTCAGGAGTTGTCGCACAATCCTTCTTGGAAAGAGTAATTCCAGAACCTATCGGGAGATAGCCTTTCTTGAAATTTTCCATGCTGAACCGTTTTAGCACGGTGTCAATGTACATAGACTGGGACAGTCTCAAAAGCTTCTTAGATCTATCTCTATAGATCTTCATACCTAGTATGTAAGAAGCTTCACCCAAGTCCTTCATGGAGAATTGAGATGATAACCAGACCTTTATTCCTTGTAATGCTGCGACATCATTCCCGATTAAGAGAATGTCATCAACATACAATACTAGGAATACAATCACAGAACCATTAACCCATTTATAGATGCACGATTCTTCTCCGTTCCTAACGAAGCCATACGATTTGATACTCCTATCAAACCATAAGTTCCAACTTCGAGACGCTTACTTGAGTCCATAGATGGACCTCTGCAACTTGCATACTTTTGATTCATCTGTGGATGTGAACCCTTCAGGCTGTATCATATACACCTCCTCTTCCAGCTTCCCATTTAGGAAAGGGTTCGGACATCCATCTGCCAGATCTCGTAATCAAATATGCTGCCAAAGCAAGCATGATCCGAATGGACTTGAGCATTGCCACAGGGGAGAAAGTCTCGTCATAATCGATACCATATCGCTGACGATACCCCTTGGCAACCAGACGGCTTTATAGGTCTCTACCTTCCCATCTGCGCCCCTTTTCCGTTTGAAGATCCATTTACACCCGATGGGTTTTATTCCTTCAGGCGGATCAACCAATGTCCAAACATTGTTGATTTCCATGGACTCCATTTCGGATCGCATGGCTCAAAGCCATGCCTCAGAGTCAGATCCCTGAAGTGCATCCATATAGGTGATCAGATCCTCATTGTTCTCATCGAGCTCAATGGGATCACCGTCCCGGACCAAGAAACCGTAGTATCTGTTCGGCTGACACGGTATTCTACCGGATCTCCTAATGGGTTCTGGGTGTGATTCAATCATAGCCGGTTCTACGAAGTCCTTAGAGTATGCAGGTTCTTCTATTGGCTGAACTTCATCAAGTTCAATCTTAGAGGCTATAGTTCCTTCTCCAAGGAACTCCTTTTCCAAAAAGATAGCTCTAAGAGCAACGAACACCTTTTGTTCATTCTCCAAATAGAAGAAATACCCTTTGGTTTCCTTAGGATAACCAATGAATAAACATCGATCGAACCTAGGACCAAGTTTGTCTGAGTCTAAACGCTTTACGTAAGCCGGACAATCTCAGATTCGAAGGTGTGAGATTGAGGGTTTACGTCCAGTCCACATCTCATACGGAGTGGAGACAACAGACTTACTTGGAACATCATTTAATAAGTAACAGGCTGTCTGAAGCGCATATCCCCAAAAGGATAGCGGCAAAGTTACAAAACCCATCATGGATCGAACCATGTCCAACAAGGTTCGATTCCTCCTTTCGGACACACATTCAACTGTGGTGTTCCTGGAGGAGTCCACTGTGAGAGAATTCCATTCTCCTCAAGATATGTCAAAAAAGCACCAGATAAGTATTCACCACCTCGATCAGATCGAAGAGTTTAATACTTTTCCAGTTTGCTTTTCTACTTCATTACGGTATCGTTTGAACATTTCAAATGACTCAGACTTATGTCTCATTAGAGAGACATAACCGTACCTTGAAAAGTCGTCTGTAAAGTAATGAAATATTTGTATCCTCCTCTGGTACTAACTGTCATTGGTCCACATACATCAGTATGTATTAGACTAAGAAGTTCTGTAGCTCGTTCACCTTTTCCAGTAAAAGGTGACTTGTTCTTTTACCAAGTAAACAGGATTCACAAGTGGGCAGTGATTCAGAATCACTGACCTCGAGGAGTCCATCTCCTCGCATCTTGTTTATCCTATTTTGGTTAATATGACCTAGCCTACAGTGCTAAAGATACAAATCGTTGACATTATCTAACCTTGGGCGTTTGCTAGAAGTGTACATCACATTAACAGGCCTTGATAGTACATATATGCCATTATTTAATCTAGCTTTCATTATCAGAGAGTTATTCAAAATAACATTGCAAAAATCTCCCTTTATTGATAGTTCAAAACCACAATTGGCCAAAAGGCCTACAGAGATTATGCACATAATGAAACTAGGACAATAGTGACAGTTGACTAGTTCGACAGTACAAGACTCAAAGACAAGATGCAGGACTCCGACCGCCAGTACTGGAACAGATTTCCATTCCCGACGCTCAGAAACTGTTCTCCATCTTCAATCTTCTGCTAACTTGAAGTCCCTGTAATGAAGTACAAACATGAATTGGACTACCAGTATCCAATACCCAGTTAGCAGTATCAACAATTGAGTAATTACAAGGTTTTATCATATATACCTTGTTCAGCAGACTTCTGCTTCCTCGGCCTTTTGGATCAAGGGACACAATATAAAGAGGACATTTCCTCTTCCAGTGTCCCTTCTTCTTGCAGTAGAAGCACTCTGCAGAAGACTGATCAGTCTTATACTTCCTGGTCTGACTAGGGCCAGGAGCATTCTGCACCTTCTTTCCCTTCTTATTTATTTTCTTCTTCCCTTTCTTAAAGGGACGACGACCTTTACTTCCTCCCACTAAATTAACCACCCCCTTATTCAGTTGGTGGTCTTTCTGAAAGTCTGCAGCAACCCCAAAAGACCATGGTAGTTGACTGCAGGCTTGTTCATTCTGTAATGAACGAGAAAATCAAGATAAGAGGAGGGAAGAGAATTCAGGATCGCATCCTTGCCGAGCTGCTCGTGCAAGGGGCATCCGAGTTTGCCCAGTTTTTCAATCAGCTCGATCATGTACAATACATGATCAGTGACTGAACCACCATTCGGCATCTTGGAGTTGTAGATGGCACATGACACTTTGTACCATTCTACATCATCCGGGGTGCCGAAGGATTCCTTCAACTTTTGAAGGATTTCATCAGGTTGGGCCTCCTCAAATTTGCGACTGAACTCATCGTTCATCGCCGCTAACATAATGCAATGGACAGTAGTCCGATCGGAGACCCACTTCAGATAAGCGTCTCTGACCGCACTCCATGCATTAGCGGGAGGGATTTCAGGTGCCGGATCCATTATCACATAAAGGATCCGTTCATGCTCCAGAACGATTCTCAATCTTCGATACCACTATCGAAGTTGTGGCCTTTTAACTTCTCGTTGTCGAGAAGTGACCGGAGCGATAAGTTTGAAGACATCTGAAAACAAACAAGACCACATAAGTATATGAATTAATTTTAACCAAAAGACTTGGACTTTAGTCTAAAGGTTTCTCCTACTAATTTTTTAAGATTGGTAGCCTCTAACTCCAATCCATGAAACACTTTTTCAAGTGGGTACTGAAATCCAATAGGCCTCGCATGAGCCCTACTTAGGCCGGCTCACCCATACGAGCCTAAAGGTAGGTTCGTAAACCAATTGCTTCCCTAAACAATTTTCAGTATTTTTTTTCTTTGCCCTAGAGAACACCCCAATCGGCCTTGGGGCCTCCTATTGCGGGTCTCTGGTTAGGTCCAACCATTAAAATGACAAATCCAATGCTTCCAGCTAACAAAAGACCAAGCCCGACTTTGGCCGGCCCACTTGGTCCTGTTAAGGAGGTTGCACTGAACCATCATCGATCAGATAAAAATTCCAGTCGTTGGATATACACCCATTCTTTGGAACTGCCGATGCACACCAAGCTAGTGGACACATTTCTAACTGACTTAATGGGAGGCTAAGACACTGTCAACACCTTGACTTAGTCTTTTTAAGGACCTAATAATTATAGAGGATTTTTTTTTTTTTTTTTTTAGTTGTGACAGAAGAAAAAGACAAGGACATGGATCATCCTCCCCCTGAATCAATCAGATTCCAGGAGGGTTGATATGAATCAACAAATGATCCATGGGCACCTATAGATCAGTCAGACCGATCAACCTGGGTGACATGGGTTAACTCGAGTCATTGAGCTTTCCAATCAGTTCTGGTCGACTCGACTAGTCAGCTAGGTGAGATCATGGGTGAGTAACCGCCATTAACCATCTTTCCTAGACACCAACCAAGTTGGCCAGGAAAGAGGTAGCCTCATACAACCATGATCACAATGCCAAACCTACCTCGACACCAGTCGGTTTACCAGACTCGATCATACTAGCCTAAAGACTTGGGCGTCCACTGAGCCACTAATTGGATCATTTTAGATAAACGATCAACTAATCTAACTATTAGATAGTTCTAAAGAAAGACCTTAATCAACTTTTGATTAATCTTCTTTTATCCGGTTCAACTAAACCTAGGTCTAACCCAGTTAAGGACCCAATTAGAGAACTAACCCAATTAACCCAAAATGGCTTATTCATGTCAAATTAGATTTCATAAACCTAATATTTATTAAGCCAAATTCTTAATTAAAATAATTTTTAATTAAGTCTTTATGTAAAACAATTTACATAACAAAAATCATGCATCATTATATTTTACAAATTTATATCCAATAAAACATGCCAATTCATGTATCTAAAAATTGACCACTGTAATTTTAATTTTATATCCTTTAAGGAACCTTCTGAAAGGCCAACACAGACGATCCGTATCGTGTCAAAGACACACAGTCATGGTGAAGGTCTCAACTAGGTTCCAAAAAGAATTGATACACTGATAGATTAAACTATTTAATCTACATAGATGCATACATGAATAAATTACACCTGTAACCTGGCTCTGATACCACTGTAAGGAACAGGTACAGGTGGTTTTAACAAGGTCCTACGCTAAGCATGCAAACAGGGGATGGGAGCACAGGGGATTTTAAAATATTTTTTAAATTCACGCAGCAAAAAATGCTCCGCCCAGAACCTAATCTATTCAAGTTGCATGTATTAAAATAGGCATGTAACAAAGCATATAATATTTGTAAAATATATTTGAATTAAAAATTCAAATCATGCATGATTAAAAATATAATTTTTCATACCTTATTCTGGCTGGAATAACCCTGGGATAAAGTTGGAATAGGCTGGAATAAGTGGGATAAACTTATTCCAGTCGTCTTCTTCCTTAGGCTGCAGAAAACTCTGTTTTGGGCTTTCAAAATGGCATCGGAACACTGCCTTCCGGCCCTCCGTTTGCTCCCAAATTTGAGCAGCAGCGAGGTGGAAAAGTGCTCTTCGATCTCCAATTAAAATCTGCAAGAAAAACTTAGCCAAAAAATTATAGAAATTCGGCAAATTACTGCTGCCAGAATTTCTGGTTGCAGAAAACCAGCAGCTATCTCCTTGGTGTTTGGAGCAACTGCAGCAAATCTGGCTCGACCCTCTTGCTCCCAGGAGTAAAGGAATACTCCCTCTAGAGGGGAGACATGCCCGGGGTTCACCGATCCTTCTCCACGAGCGGTGCTAGCTGCTGGAAGGAGCAATGGTCACGGTAAGTTGCAGCAATTTTCTTTTGCTGCAGTGCAGGTTTTTGAGCACTTCAAAGAGGAGATTGATGCCTTGTTTCTCTCCCTCACACACTCGAAAACCTAGCCCAAGGATCACTCAATGGAAGCAAGGTTTGAGCTCTCAAAAAGGGAGAACACACAGCCTCTCAAAGAAGACGCCCTGGTGTTGTTGCACGGTGTTGAAAATTCTGCTCGTGAAATAGGGGGGACTGTAGGGATTTATGTAGAACAATAAGGAGAGGGAGTAGAAGAGGCTGGGAACGGTAGCGTTACACCATTTAACTTTCAATGAACGAGGGTTAAAGGCCATCCGGTGGAGGGAAGAGAAGAGACGTCACCCAGCGATTTCGGTCGTTCGGTCTTCCAACGTGTAAAATATTTACACGATGAAAGAAAGAGCACCGGTTCAAAATCGGTCAAGGAAAATGTTCAAACCCATTTAAACCAAATGGTTGGTTCAATCCTAGGTTCAAAAAACCGGTCCAATTAAAAGGGGTTCAATTCAATTTAATTGGTTCAAGCCCAAAAGATTGGTTTCAATTGGTTCACAACCAATTGGATGTCGAAACGAACTCCGAATCAGTTCAAAACTGATTCAGAAAAATCCTGGCACAGTGCTGGTCAGCCTGGAACAATTTCTGGTTGACTCAGACAAGGGCATGTTGGGGAAAAGAGTGCTCAAAAATACCGTGACCATAAAATCAAGACAATTCTTAATCATAATCGGTATCCGGATCAGAGAGTTATCCTCTGTGGCGTGTGACCTCATAGTTTCGAACCTAAATGGTAGCACTAGAACAATTCTAGTACCAGCACAGGAAACCATCTAGCAATGGGTCCCGGCATCCGGATAGGTCGAAGATGCAGGAGCAAACTATCGAACCTCTGGCATATGGTTACCGTATAATTCATCCCTTTGACCTCTAATATTCAGATGACTGAGATTGGGCTGCCAACCCAGACTTGTCAGTCGACTATATGTCTCAACCTCGCAAGCCCAGTGACTCTTCACTAGGGCTATCCCGGTCGAAGATTTGCTAAATTGAGATACTGCGAGACATTCAATCCAAACTGTTTGGACAAGTCAATTCCATCTTGGTCCATCACTACTCTACAAGTACTTGCCTATACCCAGAAACCTTCCGTCACCGGATTAAAAATCCGGGTAGTCCGGCACCAAAGCATAGGGAGTTGCTTGCAAGCTACCGTGATGACCTCAGGTCAGAGGGACACATATACCCATATCCAATCATGAGTTTCCCTTTGGCAGAAAGGGGCTGCACGGAGTCATGTTCAATGAGATATCACATATCCCACTTGCAGATCACATCAGTGTCACCACACTCATTTGGTCAAGAGGACAACCAAATGATGTGAACTGCAATAACCTATACTTGATATATTGCCGTCCAGTACAATATATCCTTTGGTCGTGAACCGGGTTTAAGGACCACTCGATACATCCTGTATGTATCGAAGTCCGTGTAGTCCTAAGGACTTCATCACATGGAAAGAGCTTATTTCAGGGAAATACAATATGTGATGAGCTGCCAAAATAATATATTATTAATTCATAAAATGAATACAATACTCAGCACAACCACCTACAACCCAGGCGATTAGCTTTGGGACACAATTCCCAACATGTCCATAGTCTTTTGTTTCAAGGAGAGCTCATAAGTCCTTAATGAGCCCAAAAGCTACTCAAGAAGAAGTATGTTGACATCTTTTGCTTCTTCTATGGTGGTGACTTTAGCATCCCATGAAGCTATAAGAGACCTAAGGAGTTTATTCACAAGTTCACCTTTAGAAATAACTTTACGTAAACTTTTCATACCATTTATAATATTAGTGAATCTAGTGTACATTTCACTAATAGATTCAGAAGGTTCTATTCTAAACATTTCATAGGTGTGAATAAGCATGTTCACTTTGGTAGTCTTCACTTGATGTGTACCCTTATGGGTAACATCAAGCATGTCCCATATTTTCTTGATGGAGAGACAATTTGAAATTCTATTGAATTCACCAGGGTCAAGTGCATAAAATAATAAGTTCATAGTTTTAGCATTAATTTTAGCTTGCTTAATGTCATGCTTATCTCAATCTTCTTCAAGTTTAAGAGTGAGAATGCCATTAACCAAGTGAGTGGGCTGATGAGGCCCTTTAACTATAATTCTCCATATATTGTAATCAATAGATTGTAAATAAATGCGCATGTGTGTCTTCTAGTATGTGTAATTTGTGCCATTAAACAATGGGGGATGGTTAGAGGCTTTCCCTTCTACAACACCCATACCAATTGGGGCTACCATGATCTTTCACTCAAGATTGTTGGACCTACAAGTAGAGTACTGATGCTTTGATACCACTTGTTGCCCAGAAATGGAGCCCAAAAGGAGGGTGAATTGGGTTTTTAAAAAATTAAAACAATTATGTGCTGGCTTTGTAATGTTTGTGAAATAAAATGATTAGCTCTAAGAGATATGCAGCGGATAACAGCAAATTAAATGCAAGTAATAAAGAGCAAGTAGGAAGAGAGTAATCACATACAAACATAATGTTTTATAGTGGTTCGGTGCACACCAAGCACCTACGTCCACTCCCCAAGCTTCTCCTTGGGAATTTCACTATAATCTCTTCAAGATTATAGCAGACTTGTTTTCTAAGGTTCACAAGTTAAAACCTAAGTTGGTTTTATCACCTAGGCTCACCAACAACCTTTACAACTTATTTTGTCTTCGAGCTCACAAGTCAAACCCTAGTTGGTTTTATCCTTTGGCTCACCAACAACTTTTACAACCTAGTTTCGAAAACCTTGAAACCTAGGTCAATAAAGCAAGAACATGAATATAATAAAGAGCATAATAAAAGCTCCTAGAATGAGCTTAAATGACAATCGTTGAAGCTCTCTTGATTGCTTGAGTTGACTTCTTCTTGGAATCTCTTGAATGCACAATTATGGCCAAGCACTTAAAACCTTAACAACTCAAAAATGGAAGGCTTTTGCAAGGGAATCTCTTTAAACACACTCTTCTTGTCTTTTCAAATGATTGGAGTTTGTCTCATGTGAATTCACTCTTCCTTCTTGACTTTATGAGGTTTGGTGAGTGTTAAATACCTGAAATCCACTGAAAAGACCATTGAAGACTATTAGAATTTGAAAAATAGCCATTTGGAATGATTTGGAAGCAAGTTAGAAATTCTGAAAAACTAGCCGTTAGACCTTGAGTCGATCTCATAAGTCGACACTTGATCCATCAGTCGATCTCATGAGTTGACACTTGATGCAGAATCTAGAAAACTTGAAGTTCTGTCCTAGAAACTTTCTCAGCGATGAGTCGACCCATGAGTCGACACTTGGTGTGTGAGTCGACCTCATGAGTCAATACTTGGACGTGCCATTTCAGATTTGCATGTCCATCTTCTGAAACTCTGAGTTTTTCTTCATGAGTCAACCTTATAAGTCAACACTTGCTTCTGTGCCATCCAAAAAAGCATGCCAAACTTGAGTTCCTTAAGGATTTGTGCATGAATCCATTTGATCATTCTTCATAAAGTCTAAAGAGATTGTTTTAACGATGTTCCAAGGTGAAAAACTCAATCAACCATAAGAAACTTCTTGCTCTCAAAATTTTAAACTTGTTACCTTATTGGTAGAACGAGAAAGAAAGGGTCTGGTGATAACGGAGAGAGGGGCCTGTGTTCATGGACTTTTCAAACACCTACCACCTTTCGCAGTACTCTCCGGTTAGACCTAGAATCCAGGCATTCCCCTATGCATGGGGCTTCCATTACCTCATGCAAGGCTAACGGGTAACTCCCTTCCCCACTACCTTCATAATATGAGAACTGTGTTACCGTTCTGCAGGATGAACCCCTGCATCACCATCAATGGCAAGCACCGCTGCCTTGATCACAGCCCGGAGGTGGTAGCGGGATTGCACCCGTCACGCGACTCACAGCAGGATGAACCAACAAGAAACAGGGCCTGATCTCGGGGGGCAGCCTGCCGATAAAAGATGGCACACTACTGCAACCCCCGTAAAGGAACCCAACGAAGGGGTCGAAGCCTGGTCAGGCGGAGCCTGCTACCTCATTGGTCCCGTCACTTCTCGACGCTTGCGAACTTGAAACATGAGTAATTTAAGAGAGTGCTACCGATGATGTAAAACTTTCTCTCAATTATCTAAGTCCCTTTTTCATGCAACTTTATCTTTCACCTATGTAGGGACGTTCCCATCCGACTCAAAGTATGGTGGACTCAAGACGGGCCCTCCACCAGGCCCGCACTCCTCGCCATGCTCACAGTCCAGAAATAGTGGCAAGGCAACCCGGCATCTACCGCTTGACTCATAGCATGGCGCTCTCGAGCCAGGCCCCTTAGTAGGCCTGCCCTCATTAGCTGAGCTCATAGCCCGGAGGTGGCACTAAGATGCCATCTATCGTGTGACTCACAACATGGCTCACCCATAAGCTCGGTGCCCCACAGCCTCATGGTCATGCTCACAGTCCGGAGGTGGCACCAAGATGTCATCTATCGCATGATTCATAGTGTGGCGAATCAAGAAGCTTAGTGCCCCCAGCCTCACTCACAGCCCGGAGGTGGTAGTGGGATGCCATCTACCGTGTGACTCATAGCATGGCTAACTCATCAGGCGGGCCCCTCCATCAGGCATGCCCTCCTCTGCCATGCTCACAACTCGGAGGTGGTAGCAGGATGCCGTCTACTGCATGACTCATAACACGGCAACTCCTTATCAGTGAGCCGAGCCCACTCCATCAGGCCTATGCTCATCAATCGAGCTTATAGCCCGGAGGTGGCACCAAGATGCCATTTACTGCATGACTCATAGCTTGGCTCACCCATAAGCTCAGTGCCCCATAGTGTCATGTCCGCGCTCACAGCCCAGAGGTGGCACCAAGATGCCATCTACCGTGTGACTCACAGCATGGCGAATCGAGAAGCTTGGCACCCCCAACCTCGCTCACAACCCAGAGGTGGCACCAAGATGCCATCTACCACCTGACTCATAGCATGGCGAATCAAGAAGCTCGGTGCCTCCAACCTCACTCACAACCTGAAGGTGGTAGCGGGATGCCATCACTGCATGACTCACAGCATGGCAAACTCCTCAAGTGGGCCCCTCCATCAGCCTGCCCTCCTCAATCATGCTCACAGCCCAGAGGTAGTGCCAAGATGCCATCTACCGTGAGACTTACAGCATGATAACTCCTCATCAACGAGTTGGGCCCACTCTATCAGGTCCATGCTCATCAGCCAAGCCAATAGCCCGGGGGTGGCAGTAGGGCAACTCACCATCTACCATGTGACTCGCATTTCAGCACTCTCAAGTCGGGTCCACTCCATCAGGCCCGCACTTTTCAGTCTAGCTCACAACTCTAAGGCGGCCACAAGGCAACCCACCATCTACCACGAGGCCCATAGCTAGGCAATCTCCAAGCCGGGTCCTTTCGATAGACCCGCGCTCAGTCACCTTGCTCATAGTCTCGAAGTGTAGTTGGGGATTCCTAGAACCTTGCCATCTATCGCGTAACTCATAGTTTGGCACCTATAAGTCGGAAATTCATGAAGCCCCGCATCCACTGCCTTATTCACAGTTTGGAGGTCTACCAGGAAACTCTAGAAGTCTCACCATTTGCTGCTTGACTCACAGCATGGCAAACTGAGTCAAGATATTCTAGAAGCCCTGCATCTAGTTGCCTTGCTCATGGCCTAGGGATATTGGTGGAATATCCCTGAACTCCCACCATTGGCCACCTGACTCATGGCTTGGCAGACTGAGGAGACCCCTCGGAAGCAATCCAAGTCGAAGAAAAGAAATAACAAGTAAAGTGGAGAGAGGCCCTCAGCAGCCGGGGAGGCCATATAGCATATTCAAGCTTTTAAAAAAAATAAAAAGAAAAGAAGAAAAAAAGAGAACAATAGTCATACTGGAAGAGGTGCATTCATTGATCAAAAGTCTCTTACTTCCTATGGAGGCTCTTGACAGGCTGAGAGACCTCCTGAAACCTAAGGTACAAGATAAAAAGGAAGGCGGCCAAAACCCCATCTCCACCCCTTGCCCAATCGGTGAGCGGCTCCCCTCAGCCCTAGAACAGCGCCCGCCGGAGGGCTCTGACCTTAACCTCCATGATCGGTGTAGGAGGCACTGGCAGGGTAGGTCGGCACTTCACTCTACACTCGAGGAGTGGCTGGGGACATGCCAATCCCTTCTACTCATGCGTACAGGTGCCCTTCCATAGGAGTTCGCTGGATCTCTAGAGCCTGGCATCGGCTCCGTCGCCCCCTCCTTCGACCTTCTGCCGGAGGGCGATTTTGGCAATGCGCTCCTCCATGTGCAAGATCTTGCTGGCATAGTCCTTCGAAGTTCGGTGAAATGTCGATCGCCGAACGGGATGGATTCGACGTAGGAAGGTGAGGTAGACCTCGCCCTTTTGCCGTCACGCGATCACCCAAGGACCTCCGGGGCTCCGCGGCAGCGTGAGAACCATGCTGAGGGATCTCCGACCATCAGCCTCCCTCTGCAGCAGTCGGAGGATTGCTGCAAGAAGTAGCTGGTAGTTGCTGTCGGTTGTCAGCTGCTTCCTAGAAACGATGAACCACAGCAGTAAGTGTTTCAATGCGATTCACTAAGGTTTGGAACTGTTGCAACCCAAATGTGATGGTAGATTCTGCAGTAGTAGGGGCGGTGGCAGCAAAATCATTCTCCCTGAGAGGCTCCTCAGACCTGGAAGGAGAGATATCCCTCTTGGCAGTGGCATTTGGAGCTCTTCCCTTAGCCATTTTCTTGCCGGGACAATAGATTCATCCTTTTAGAAGGAAGAAGGGCCCTTTCTCTAGAGCAAATCTGTTGCCGTGTCAACTCTTGGACCAGGAACCGAGATGGATGGATGAGCTGGAGCACTCCTCTCCTGAGCGAACATGTAATAAAGTCGCCAAGGGCGCCGGTGGTGTTCCGACGGGGACCCTCCGATGCTTAAGTTAACAGGAAATTGAAGGCAACATAATGGAGGAATCAAGGGATCAACAGCGTGTGGAGAGGGAAGAGTTCTTCTACCTTCGAACGAGGTCCCCTGAGTACCTTATATAGGCAAGGAACAGTCCAAAATCCGTTATGGGAGAGGCTGAGAAAGATCGATAGAATCTAGAGAGTGGCCACGTGGCTCGCAGATACGGCGGCATTGTGGAAGTAGTGGAGCAGGACCGTTGGGATAGCAGGATCCCGCAGTAACAGAAAGGAGCTTATGGAATACCCTGATGCTAAGACTCGCCTTTCAGACATCGACCATGAGATAGTCGGTCAGTCGGACCAAAGGCCAAGCCTTCGAAGGAGAGCGATGGGCCGGACCCCAGCAGGAGAGGGTCGTTCGGACCTCAGCTCCGGTGGGTCGGACCTCTGAAGGAGAGCGATGGGTTGGACACCAGCAAGAGAAGGTCGTTCGGACCTCAGCTCCGGTGGGTCGGGCCTTTGAAGGAGAGCGACGGGCCTATGAATGGAAGGAGCCTAGTCTTGGGAGAAAGACTAGGAGATGAGTATTTTCTTCCAAGAAAGAGCAAGTCATGGAAGGAAAACCCATGACTTAAGGAGAAGACCTAGGAGGTGCCCCACATACCTGCCATATGAAGCCATCACCTTGCATTTGAGGCCGCCCACTCCAAGGAAAGAAGCCTGGTCGGTCAAGGAAAAGTTTTGCATGCTTAGGATGAATGTTTAGTCCCACATGGGAAGTAATGTAATTTTGTTTCTCTTGCAAGGTCTATATATTAGACCCTTATGTAATCTTTTGATTTTAATGAGAAAATGAAATCTTTTCTTGTGTTGAGCAACCTTGTGTTCTCTTATTCCGCACTTCTTTGAGTGTTGAGCTCCGTGAGGAGTAAATCCGGGTTCCATTGGAGCCTTGAGGAGGTGAGAGATCTCCAAAGTTACAAAACCCTGCCCCGCTTTCATCCCTGGCTGCCAACCCTAATTTCCTTTCATCATCCTAGCCGCCACACCCAAATTCCTAAACCCTATTCCCACTTCATTCAAGGCAGCCATCTCCTTCTCCAAGCCACTGCCCACTATATCAAGCCCTAGGTCCTTTTCATCTGCAAGCCGCCGCCCTACCAGCCAAACCCTAAATCCACTCCATCTTCCACCGCCACCTCCATACTCTTCCCTCATCTTCAAAGTTCGAGCAGTCCGGAGCTATCCCAAGTAAAGGTCTCTTCCTTGAGTTTCTTACATCCTTATCTTGTTCTTCATCCTTTCCAGATCCAGAGTACGAGAAGAAGGCCAATCTTGCCATAGGACTACAATCCGAGGATCCATTGCAAAGATACACCATCTCCAAGGATCCTACAGTCTGCTCGAGAGTGTCCTTCAATTGAAGCAAAGAGAGATATCACAGTCAGGTATAAAACCTTCTATTTTCTCTTCGTCTATTTCTTGAAAGAGGAGTAAACCCTAGGTCTGGGGTTTCTCAATCCCCAGCGATCCTACTTCTTTATTACTCTGATAATCTACTCTTTTGAATTGTGCTTTCTTTCGGTGCATATTTCTTTCAATATTAGTTAGCCTTGTTTTTGAGTCAAGCCAACTTCTAACAAAACACACACACACACAAAAAAAAAAAAAAAAAATAGTCTTAATTTACTTCTGCATCGCATCATCTTATTTGTTCTGCATCATTTTTGGTATCAGAGCCCTGTCTAGGGTTCTTGCTTATTTGATTGTTTTTTCATTCCTTTTTACTTTTGCTATCTGGTAGGTCCGCGTGGTTGTCGTTAAAACACCATGGCTATCAGTTTTAAATCCGACTTCTTAAAATATTTAAAAATACATAGCAAGAGGAGTCGGGTCGAACCCACAAAGAAGGCGGTGTTTAGGATTTGAAATTTTTGATCTTGTAAAAAAATATTTGAAGTCGAAAAATATAAAAATTAAAATTACAGGAAAAGTAAACTTGGCACTAGGATCTATTATTTAGATCCTAGCATCTACTTGCAGACAAGGTGAAAGACAGGAATTAAAAAAAAATATTGCATTGATTTTAAGGTCTAAGTACAATGCAGTAAAAACTAAATTAACAAAACAAATAACAAAGACAAGAATAGATCAGCGCAGCCTCGTCGGAAAGATAGCTCCTTCCTTCGTACTTCATGGAGCGAACTGGGCTTCCTCTGTGTCTTCTTCTTTGGATCTTGATCTCAGAGAGGGAGAAGGCTGGAAGATGGTGTAGGGACACGCTCTCCTTTGAGAAACCTCACTCCCAAAGCCAACCCGCAACCCAAGCAATGCCCTCTACCCTGTACCTTGCCCTTTCTCCAGGATACCTTTGCCTTGTGCTATGGGTTCATTTTATAATTGACCGGAGAGGAGAGCTCGTTGCACACTAGCGATGTGGGACAAAAAATACCGTGCCCGCTCCATGTTTACCGAACTGAACGTTAGCCACCATCATCGGAGCAGATCATGCTGATCCACGCTCACCGCCCTGCAGCGCCCGTGCATCACGCCGCTCGTGGACTGCTCATGAAACCACCGTGCAATGCACGTGCCCGTGGACTGCTCGGCCATAAGAGTGCCTAGCTCGGGAGGAACGATCAGCAGCCTATGGACTGTAACATGACGCTCGTGAGACGCCCGCAATGCCAATGGACTGCAACGCCCGTGAAGAATGCCCATCTCACGAAGAATGCTCGCAACGCCCGTCTACCCGTGGATTGCTCTGGCAACGTGGACTTCCTCGTGAAGAATGTGAGAAGCGCCCGTGGCCGTGGACTGCTCGTAAATGCCCGTGGACTGCATTCTGGCAACCTGTGAAGAAGCTCATGAAGAACGTGGACCGCTCCTCTCGTTTACCGCCAAAAAATCGCCACCACCGCCAGTCAATCCACCGCCGGAGCTTCTCCTCCGGCCAGGGACACCGCTGGCGTGCTTCCCGTGAATTTCGACGCCTCTGGAGGGCTGTGGTTCATGCCCTGTTCCGTGGACCGGTAGCAATGGCTGCCGGTGGACCAACCTGCGATGAATAAACCCAGCAGCCGATCCATGATGGATGGCTACTCCAAAAACTGTGCAGCATCAAAATGTGTGTAAAAATCCTTAAGAAATTCATAACTTCTTCATTTCAAACCTGATTTACTACCGTTTGCGTCGTTGGATTCCATAAATCAAGCTCTACCTATTGGCAGGTTTCAAACTTATTAATTTTATAGATTCTATGATCATTAATTATAATTATTAATATTTTTTATTAATCATTTAATGGTGTGTGGTGCTTTGACTTGAAATCTATTTTTCATGAACGTACTCTAATTTCACATTTTTCAAAGATATTTTTTTAATAATTAGTTTTTCAAGAAAGTCCAAATTAATTATGAATTCGGTTATTAAAAGAATGTTAGCACCATTAATTAACTAAAATACTTAAAATAAACGTGTAAATCCATGATTTATCACACCCCCCAACTTACTTATTGCTAGTCCCTTAGCAATGCAAAAAGTATAACTATATGTCACAAAGATCATCCTTTACAAAATAGATCCAGGTTTGAAAGTAAAAGATCTAGTAAGTATCACTAACTAAGTATTGAGTTTCAGAAATAATTTTGCAGTTAGCATAATTAGAAACTTTCTTAGAGTTCATCTAAAGATCTACAGCACTTGTGTTTGTGATGACTAACTTAACATTTTGGTACTAGTTTGCAAGAACAATGTATCTTTGATTAACACTTACTTTGGTTAATTTTCTATGCATCCCTAAATTAAGCTTGAACTGAGTTAGCTTTCACACTACCTGATTTTTTTTTATTTTTATTTTTTTAAGTGCTGAGCATCCTGGCCTTCCCTTCACAGTTTGACGCGAACCTCCACACTTGACTTAGGTGCAGAGACCCGTTACTAAGTTTAGGGCGATCCACATATACTCTATATTTTGCACTTTTATTTCAGGTAGGTAGCTCTTTCCTCAATTCAAAAAAAAAATTTAAGTTGGGATATATATCAATTACCAGTTTTCAGTGATAATTAAGTCCTCAATTGTCCTTACAACTAATACTTACTTTGTCTCGTCAGCATGCATGTGCAATGGAAGTGCTGATAGCCTTTAGGTGATCTAAGTAGGCCTTAAAAGTCTGACACGCTAGTCTACTTCTTGACTCGCTATAGTCATTAGCAACACTCTCTAACTCTTATTACTTTTCCTAGTCTATCTTGCTCCAGATTTATTTTTGACACATGAAAACTTTTTTTTTTTTTAATTTTAAAAAAAATGTCCTGACCCCCCAACTTAATACCATTGTCCCTAATGGTATAAAAAGGCAAAGGAATAAACCATAAGAACTAAAAAATGTAAAGGGATAGGGTTTACCTGAGAAGAGGAGCTCATGAACAATGTAGAGCTGCAAAATTTTTTTTTTTTTTTAAAAAAAATAGAGTACATATTAGGTTGCCTCCTAGCAAGCGCTAAGTTTAATGTCTTCAGCCAGACATAATGCAGCTCAGTTCAGTGTGGGTCGTTTATTGTTACTTGGTCAATGGTTTGATTTGTTGATATTCCTTCAATGTATGGTTTTAAACGTTGACCATTCACCTTAAGAAGTTTCCTGACCTAGGATCATAAATTTTGACTGCACCATGGGGAATACTTGATTAACAATGTAAGGTCCATCCCATCTAGATCTCAATTTTCCAGGAAATAATCGAAGCCTTGAATTAAATAACCAGACTTGTTGATTTGGCTCAAAGATTTTCCTAGAAATAAATTGATCATGAAAGGTTTTCATTTTCTCTTTATAAATACATGAATTTTCATAAGCCTCTCGCCTCAGTTCATCTAATTCACTCAGTTGCAACATCCGGTTAGAACCAGCTTGCTTTAAATCAAAATTTAATTGCTTAATTGCCCAATATGCTTTATGTTCAAGTTCTACCAGAAGATGACATGCTTTTCCAAATATCAGTCTATAAGGAGACATTCCAATGGGATTCTTGTAAGCTGCCCGATAGGCCCATAATGCATCATCTAATCGATCTGACCAGTTTCTACGATCGGGCCTAATAGTCTTTTGCAAATGTTCTTGATCTCCCTATTGGATACTTCCACTTGGCCACTTGTTTGCGGGATAAGGTGTAGCTACATTATGTGTGACCCCTTATTTTCGTAAAGCATTCAAAATTGGGAGTTTTGTGAAATGGGCACCTCCGTCGCTAATGATGGCACGCGAAAATCCGAACCTAGAGAAGATATTCTTTTGAACAAACTTTATGACTACCTTATGATCATTGGTTCGCGTTGCCATAGCCTCAATCCATTTAGAAACATAATCGACAGCCACCAAATATATTCAAGACCATTAGAGGGTGGAAAGGGTCCCATAAAATCAATTCCCCAAACGTCAAAGATTTCAACTACCAAGATGGGATTTAAAGGCATCATGTCTTTTCTTGAAATATTTCCTAAGGCTTGACACTTAAGAGATTCTTTGCCAAAAGTATATGCATCCTTAAACAAAGTCGGCCAGTAAAATCCACTTTGCAAAACTTTAGCCGCAATTTTTCGACCAGAAAAATGTCCTCCGCAAGCAAGGGTGTGGCAAAAGTTTAAAATACTCAGATGTTCAGATTCAGGAACACACCTACGGATGATTTGATCAGCACAAATTCGAAAGAGTTCAGGATCTTCCCAAAAGTAATATTTAATTTGAGCAAAGAATCGATCCTTTTCATTCTTGGACCATCCATCAGGGATTTGTCCACCACTAAGTATTAACAATATCTGCAAACCAAGGGGCCTTTGCATGTGAAACTGCTAAGAGTTGTTCCCGGAAAAGATTCTTCAATTGATGCAGGTTCACACTCTTCAATTAAAATCCTAGATAGATGGTCTGCTACAACATTCTCATATCCTTTCTTGTCTCGATTTCAATATCAAACTCTTGTAGCAGTAAGATCCATCTAATCATCATGGTTTAGCATCTTTCTTTGAGAGCAGGTATCTCAAAGCCGAGTGATCCGAATAAACCACAATCTTGGAACCTAAAAGATATGATCTAAACTTTTCCAGGGCAAACACCACAGCTAGCAACTCCTTTCAGTAGTGGTATAATTTTTTGGGCTTCATTCAAAGTTCTGCTAGCATAATAAATCACTATGGGACATTTGTTTACCCTTTGGCCCAAGACAGCTCCTATGGCAAAGTCTGAAGCATCACACATGATTTCAAAAGGTAATGACCAATCAGGGGTTGAATGATTGGGGCTTGGGTCACGGCTTCCTTTAGAAACTCAAAAGCCTAAACCAATCTTCATCAAAATTGAAAGGAACTCCTTGACGAGCAGATTACACAAAGGACGAGAAATTTTGGAAAAGTGTTTGATGAAGCAACGATAGAATCCTACATGGCCGAGAAAAGATCAAATTTGTTTGATAGAGATGGGTGGAGGAAGATTAGAGATCATTCAACCTCTGCTTTATCTACCTCGATCCCTCTCTTAGATACAATATGTCCTAAAACAATCCCTTCCCGAACCATGAAATGGCTCTTCGCCCAGCTCAGAACCAAATCGCCTCAATACATCGTTTTAATATTTTCTTCAAATTATTGAGGCAACTCTCAAAAGATTCTTCAAAGACTGAAAAATCATCCATAAAAATTTCTAAGAAATCTCCTACCATGTCCGAGAAAATTGATATCAAGCACCTTTGAAAGGTTGCAGGTGCATTACACATCCAAAGGCATTCTACGGAAAGCAAAGTTTCCATAGGGACATGTGAAGGTGGTCTTTTCTTGTTCTCCTGGATAGATTGCTACCTGGTTATATCCTGAGTACCCATCTAGAAGCAAAAGTATTGCTGGCCATCTAATCTCTACGATCTGATCAATAAATGGTAAGGAAAGTGGTCTTTGTGGGTAGCTGCATTAAGTTTTCTATAATCTATACAGACACGCCACCCAGTAGAAAGTGTGTTGGTACTAAATCCCCATGGTCAGTACGGACAATCGTGAGTCTAGATTTTTTGGAATGACTTGAGTAGGACTCACCCAGTGGCTATCAGAAATGGGATAAATAATACCAGCATCTAACAATTTAATCACTTCCTTCTTGACCACTTCTTGCATGTTTGGGTTAAGCCGTCTTTGCATCTCTCTAGTTGGCTTGGCACTATCCTCAGTATTGATATGGTGCATACAAATTGATGGACTAATGCCTTTTAAATCAGTAATGGCCCAACCTATGGCCTCCCTATGTATTTTCAAAACATCTATCAATTGGTTTTCCTGCTCAATGGTTAGGTCAGAATCAATGATTACAGGCAGGGTTTTGTCGAGTCCTAAAAACACATACTTAAGTGATTCAGGCAAAGTTTTTAGTTCAAGTTATGGTGGGGTCTGAATCGAAGGGTGCAAAGGCTCAGTTCCTAGGTCAGGTAAGGATTCAGTTTGCATTGACCAAGGTGGTGAAGGTTGAGGTGAATCAAGTAGGGCATTTACCTCTTGGACTTGGGTTTCAGCAATAGGCTCATCATCTTCCATCAAATGGAGGAAAATTCAGACGAACAATCTCATATATTAAACCAATCACAGAACAATTTTCTTCCTCTCGAGCAAACTTTGAGACATAAAATATTATTCTCACCTTTTGATCCCTAAAAGAATGTCCATAGCTCCCGTTTTACAATTGATATTGGCATTGGTAGTGCTAGGAATGGACGACCTAGATTATGGGATTTTGATTTAGCTCTTGGGATGGTTCCATGTCTAGTATAATGATGTCTACTGGGAAATTACATTGGTTCACTCTAACTAAGACATCCTCAATCAAACCACATGGTGTCTTGATAGATCTATCGACTAGTTGTAGAATGACTGACGTGGGTTTTTAGTTCACCTATCCCAAATTTTTCATAGACCGAGGTTAGAAGAAGGTTCAAAAGCTCCTAGGTCTAACAGGGCTCAATCAAAGGTAATGCCTCCTATAACACAAGAAATCAAAGGAGCACCGGGGTCTTTCATTTTCTGAGGTAATTGATTCAACAAGACTGCACTTACATCCTCAGACAATTGATTCTCTTTATGGTTCGTGGCTCACGCTTTTGGGTGTTCAGAGTTCTTTGAGAAATTTAGCGTAAGCTGGAAGTCTGAATTGCATCGAGGAGGGGTAAATTAATATGGACTTGCTTGAATAATTCCATCAGCTCCTCGTTGCATGATCCTTACTTTTTACGGGAAGAACCAGCTCTAGGGCTGAAGGGAACGGGACTCTAGGTTTATAAGTCTCAGTAATTCATCTGTTCTCTTCTCCCTTTCTCATTTAAATCGGAACCAGTATCAGTACTAGTCCCGGGCTCAGGCTCTTCTACATGGTTAGTCTCAGTACTAACATCATCTTCTAAATTCTCATTCTCGCTAGCATCAGTACTAGCCTCTCTCTCCTGGTCTTGATATGGGTCCCTAAGAATCCTACCACTTTTAAGCTCAGAAATTGCTTTGGTATTCTCAAATTGAGGGTTCTTAGGTGGAACATTAGGCTGAAGAATGAGTGGGTTGTTTCTAGGATTCGATATTGGTTGACTCGGTAGTTGACCTGGTTCTCTCCTTATAGTAGATTCAGCTAACTGTCTTCCTATTTGAACTTCTAACCTGGATAGATTGTTGTTGAGTCATGATTAATTATTGGAGTTGATCAACCTATCGTCAGCCAGATTGGTCTCTGTGAGGAGGTTGATATGATGACTGATGATGATATGGTTGCTGATATGGTGGCTGAGCAGGCTGACTAGGCTGACCTCTATTATAGGCAAGTTTTGGTATGGGGGCCTATTTTGAAAGTTCCATGCAGGAGGATTTGGGTCTGAACCTGAGTCTGTTGTGGTTTCCAAGAAAAATTAGGATGGTTTCTCCAACCCGGTTATAAGTATTTGAAAATGGGTCATTACCCGGCTTGGAGTAACCTTGAGTAGCTTGGACTTGTTCTTGGATGAAAGGTGGTAACTGTGCAACCATAGGACATTCATTCATGTGATGGGCTGGGCTAGCACAGATAGAACAAATCTCCTGATGATTAGAGGGTGATGGGTATTGTGATGGGTATTGTGTAGGAGATTGTTGACTGAGGGCTAGGTGACGCGGCACGATGATGAGAATGCAATCTAAATGATGGATGAGAATGAGAGCAATGAAGCCTATTAACAGGTACTAAATTTCATATCAAAAGTACTAAGGTAAAGCTATGGAAGGAGCACTGAAATTTGGAACTTACACCGCGATGTAGTTATTTAAATCCTAGAGAAGATTAGGGCTAATGAATATTGAAGTTAAACCTTAGCAATGATCTTCAATAACTCAGACTTAAGAGATTAGGAGTATTATTTACCCAAGATGATCACTCCCTGGTAGATCCATTGAAGCTCTTAGACGAACTAGCCCCCTGAAGTGGAAGATTGGCATTCCAAAGAAACTAGTTTCATTCAACATTGATCTTGGCAAGAGAACCCTTTCTTGAACTCCGAATCGTAGAAGGATCCTGCACAATGAACGGGTTAGACTGGGACCAATTTGAAAGATATCAAAACAAAGAAACCAAACAGCAAGGGAACTTCGATGGAGGCATGGATCCCTAGAGGTGGATGTTGGCGTTGGACACTTGAAAGCTTGAGAAGAGAAAATCAAATACACCCAAAGAAACAAGAGGATACTACCAAAAAAAACACCTTCTTCAACTACTACTTCACTTAAATTTCATTTCATTCAAAAAGCTTCTTTTTTCTGAGCCTGGTGCCCCCCCCATTCTTCCCGAGTGGAGGAACTTGACCCTGTCGAGTATGGTTTAGCCTGGCTTTGATATTGTTCAAATAAGTCCGGGTCCAGTCATTGCAGGTCCTCTCTAGCAATTCAGGAGTCGATAGATTTTGGTCTCCCTTGCCAACGGACCACCAATATTGATAGTAATCCTTGTTTCTGGTAGTGACAATCTTATTATCCAGGATTTGTTCAGTTTTCTCTCATTTTTGAGGAATGGTTGTTTGTGGATACTCGGGTAATGGTTCACTCTCAAAAATATGGTCAGGCCTAAAAGGCTCACTAGGTATCATCATGGGTTCCTTATATTCTATCAAGTCTGAGACATTGAAGGTCGGTTGATACCTAGGTCTGAAGGTAATTCCAATATGTAGCATTAGATCTAATCTTCTTTAGGACTTTAAAGGGGCCTGCACCACGGTATGTAGTTTCTTGAAAGTCCCGAATGGGAACATGATCTCTCTCATAGAATTCCTTGACTTTCTTTCTTGAATTAGTCCTATGTTTATAGGATTCATTGCTCAAATTTATTTCATGATGCAAATCCTCACATGCTATGCATAGGACTCAGCAGACTCAGAAACTTACACAAGCACTTACGAAATGCAGACTAAACTAGGCATCCTTATTGAGAGGAATTTATCGGACTCTCTAGGGCCTAAACCTAACAGATTAATGACTCTCTAGGTTTGACCCGGTCTGGTATGCACATGAGAATTTACCATGGGTTCCTAGCAAATGCCATAAGTTTTTCAAAGTAGGTAGCAAAAGGAATAGGCTTTAAAGGCTCATGCAACCTAGTAATCTCATCAAAAGAAACTTAATGCTCTAAAATTAGGATAAGACTTAAGGAAAGGCAGGAAATAGGAATCCAAGTCTTGGGGTATTTAGGGGAATCTTGAAACAGACCTTGATTACTCATGATGACCTTAAGATTTGAATATTGATCTACGGCGTGATGCTTCTAGGTAGTTGAAGTCTCGGCAAAGTCTTCTAAAATAATGATTGGGTTCTTCCTCAGGTAACTGAAGGAGTTCTTGTGTTTTAAGCTAAAGTATTGGGGTTTCTTCCTGAGGGCATTGTCTTACGGAACCAAGTCCTCTCTAAAGTTGGGTTGTTCTGATGTGTCAGACTAGGCTCAATAATCCTTTTCTTTACCAAGGTTTTCCTTAGGTAAGGTACTAAGTTGTTCTCTTCAACAGTCTTGCCCCTTTCATATTCATCTATTAAACAAATGTCATCTATACCCATATTTACTTAGGTTCAGACTTGCCTTCCTTCCTTCTAAGCCCTTCAGTTTGAGGATATCCTAAGTCTTGAGTATTCATGAACTCAACTTGTACTTCAGGTTCTGACTCATCAATCATATAGCTAATGGGATAGTAGGAGTTGGTTGGTCTAGAAAAATTGTTTAGCCGCATTTGGTTCAATTGAGCCATTAGATCATTTAGGCCTTTCAGCATGGTTTCAAGATTCGGGTCCATGGCTACACTGGACTGGGTCTGGACTGGTGAATATTGAGGTTCCTGATCTAGTTTTCATGCATGCAAGTAACTTAAGCTCAAGCTAAGGTTTTCCTAGACCTAGAGCACAAATTAGAGGTCTAATTAAGTGAAACACTAGCTCTTAGTACTTATGGGACTTAGCTAGGTAGGTGGTGGGGAGTTGAAGGTCCCTATTGCCAACCTTAGACCCAATCTGAGATTGGCCAGGGGCGGACCAAAATCACAAGCCCTGATGCACCAATCATAGACACCAAGCCAGTAACCACACACCAATTAGCTGACACAGTTAACTTGACCCTAACCTGAACCCAACTTGTTGGTGTCCCTAACCCACTAGGGCAATTAACGTTCTACTCAATTTTAATTAACGGGATGGGATTGATATGCTGGTTGGTGATTTTTGGGCTAGGGACAGGTGATGAAACCCTGACCCTATGTCAAATTGATGCCCTTAATTTGATTTCTCATGAGATGAATGAAATGCAAAGGTGCTGCAGAAGTGTGTTGCAATTTGAATGTGGTGTAAAAACGTGATGAAAAAAATATCCAAAAATTCTGAAAAATTCATAGAGGATTCCTAACTTATATGTTTAAATTTATATGAAAGGAATTTTAAAACTAAAATCTATACTACTCTAAGCAGATCCTACAAATGAAGATAAATAAAAAGGACAGAACAGAACCCTAATGACAGTGTCAAACTGCAAAAATCTTCATTTTTTTTATAATTTTTTTCTGATGATGAAATTTAATATGGTGATAACTGACTTAAAAAGGAACAATAAAAAAAATATTTCAACAAAAAATTAGTGACTTGCCTTTGGAGCTGCAGACGGATTACAGTAAACAGATGCAAATTTTTAGAAAAACAGAACCTAATCAAACAAGTGCAATGGCTTACCCAAACTTCAATCTAAAAAATTCACGTCCGGCCAGGGGCTCATTGTTCCCATGGGTCGTGATAGTGTACTGGAGTACACCCACTCAGGAGGCATGAATTTTAGATCTTGCTTGGATTTAAAGAAAACTATTCTACCCTAATGCAACCATGCTCTAATACCAATTTGACGCGGCACGATGATGAGAATGCAATCTAAATGATGGATTGAGAAATGAGAGCAATGAAGCCTATTAACAGGTACTAAATTTCAGATCAAAAGTACTAAGGTAAAGCTATGGAAGGAGCACTGAAATTTGGAACTTATGTCGTGATGTAGTTATTTAAATCCTAGAGAAGATTAGGGCTAACGAATATTGAAGTTAAACCTTAGCAACGATCTTCAATAACTCAGACTTAAGAGATTAGGAGGTATTATTTACCCAAGATGATCACTCCCTGGTAGATCCATTGATGCTCTTAGACGAACTAGCCCTGAAGTGGAAGATTGGCATTCCAAAGAAACTAGTTTCATTCAACATTGATCTTTGGCAAGAGAACCCTTTCTTGAACTCCGAATCATAGAAGGATCCTGCACAATGAATGGGTTAGACTGGAACCAATTTGAAAGATATCAAAACAAAGAAACCAAACAGGCAAGGGAACTTCGATGGAGGCATGGATCCCTAGAGGTGGATGTTGGCGTTGGACACTTGAAAGCTTGAGAAGAGAAAATCAAACACACCCAAAGAAAACAAGAGGATACTACCAAAAAAAAAAAACACCTTCTGCAACTACTACTTCACTTAAATTCCATTTCATCCAAAAAGCTTCTTTTTTCTGAGCCTGGTGCCCCCACCACTAGGACTTGGTCCAACTTTTGGGCAAAGAGGTCTACTGTATCTAATCTTTGGGATATTAGGTTCAAGTCGACATTGGAATTTGAATGTCTAATTTCATAAATCCCTGCCCGCTTTTCGTGAGGAATTGATCTTTCATATGAAGTCAAAGAAGCATAGTTGATCGAATTTTCACTTAGGGTTTCAAACAAGGTATAGGCTTCATCCTCACTTCTACTCATGAATGCACCTCCACAAGATGCATCCACCATCTGTCTATACTGGTCTCCTAATCCCTCATAAAAAGCTTGGACAATTTGCCTCTTAGACAGACCATGATGTGGGCATTTTCTGAGTTCCTTAAGTCTCTCCCATGATTCATGAATTTGTTCACCAGGAAGCTGAGCAAATCCAGTGATGGCTCGCCTCATGGTGTTGGTTCGACCTATAGGATAGAATTTCTTAAGGAACTCGTGCTACATTTCAGTCCAAGTTCGAATTGGTTTCCTTATTGTGCCAAGCCAGTACTTGGCCTTATCCTTAAGTGAGAAAGGGAACAAGGTTAGCCTAAGGGCATCATCAGTAAAATCTTGGATCTTCACCGTAGAACAGATTTCAAGAAACTCATCTAGATGCTTATAAGGATCTTCATTGGTATTCCCATAAAAGGAAGGAAGCATTTGGATTATGGCAGACTTGATCTCATATTGTCTAGCAGGTATTTCAGGTAAATGGATACAAGTCGATGGGTTGTAGGTGGAAGGAATAAAGTATTCCTTCATCTGTCTAGGTGGTTCTTCTGGATTTCCAGCCATTTGATTTTTTGGTATACTATGGATCAGTCGTTCGATTTCAGGGTTGAAGTCAACTAGGTCTGGAAATAAAAATCTCCTACCGTGCATGTAACAATGCAACCCTAATATATGAATCAAAAAAAAAAAAAATTTAATAATAATAATATTATTTTTTTTTTTTTTCAAACACTTATCAAACAAATTTCTATCCTAGGTTCCCTAATTCTAGACAGCTCCTAACTTCCAAGACTGCCTTGGAGCCCTCCAAGTCAAAGACCAATTAGCTAACTGGCCAGGTAAGGGTAAGGTCGGTGGAGTTTCACTCTTTGCTTGCCTTAGACACCAATTGAAAATTGGCCAGGTAAGCGGATCCAACCACCTTCCTTCGGGACGTAATCCCTGAACCCCTTTCCTAGACACTAGTCAACCAACTAATCTTGACCCGGTCCAACTCTTCCGGGTGCCCTGTCCTATTGAGCTCGAGTTCCTTAGGGCTGACGTCTAGTTAATTTTATTTAGAAGGCTTAGGTATGCAAAATGAGGGGTGATGGTTTGTGGGTTAAGGAAGGGTATTGAACTCCCCACCTTATCTTGTTTATGGATATGTGCCCTTAAGATGATTATGAAATTATGAAATGCAATAAATAAGATGTCAAAATAAAAGTTATAAACACACAAAATTAAATTAAAGCTATATATATATATTTTTAAATTTTGTGATTAAGTTTCTAATCCTAATAAATTATGAAATGTCTGGGCAATTTTTTTTGGATTTTGCAAAAAGATAAATTTACCTAAATGAATCTAAAAATGAAAAGCAAAATTTTTTTTTTTTTTTTAAATTTGAAATTTGAATTTTTTTTTTTTTGAAATAAGAAAACAAACTAAAAAGGAAAACAATTAATATGTAAAAGAGGAAAGAAAGTTTAGGATGGATCTTACTAATTGGGAGACTTTCTTCCTCTTCTGCTTTTCTCCCTTTTTTTTTTTTTTAATCTGCAAGAAAAAGAAAAGTTAGCACGGAATAAAAAAATCAAAAAGATCAAAAATTATTATTTTAATGCCTTCCCCGGCAACGGTGCCAAAAACTTGGTAAGTCTGCGTGGTTGTCGTTAAAACACCATGGCTTTCAGTTTAAAATCTGACTTCTTAAAATATTTAAAAATACGGAGCAAGAGGAGTCGGGTCAAATCCACAGAGAATGCGGTGTTTAGGATTTGAAATTTTTGATCTTGTAAAAAAATATTTGAAGTCGAAAAAAATATAAAAATTAAAATTGCTGGAAAAGTAAACTTGGCACTAGGATCTATTATTTAGATCCTAGCATCTACTTGCAGACAAGGTGAAAGACAGGAATTAAAAAAAATATTGCATTGATTTTAAGGTCTAAGTACAATGCAGTAAAAACTAAATTAACAAAACAAATAACAAAGACAAGAACAGATCAGCGCAGCCTCGTCGGGAAGATAGCTCCTTCCTTCGTACTCCGTGGAGCGAACTGGGCTTCCTCTGCGTCTTCTTCTTCGGATCTTGATCTCAGAGAGGGAGAAGGCTGGAAGATGGTGTAGGGACACGCTCTCCTTTGAGAACCTCACTCCCAAAAGCCAACCCGCAACCCAAGCAATGCCCTCTACCCTGTACCTTGCCCTTTCTCCAGGATACCTCTGCCTTGTGCTATGGGGTTCATTTTATAATTGACCGGAGAGGAGAGCTCGTTGCACAATAGCAATGTAGGACAAAAAATACCGTGACCGCTCCATGTTTACCGAACTGAACGTTAGCCACCATCATCGGAGCGGATCCCGCTGATCCACGCTCACCGCCCTGCAGCGCCCGTGCATCACGCTGCTCGTGGACTGCTCGTGAAACCACCGTGCAATGCCCGTGCCCGTGGACTGCTCGCCCATGAAGAGTGCCCAGCTCGCGAGGAACGATCAGCAGCCTGTGGACTGCAACGTGAGGCTCGTGAGAAGCACCCGCAATGCCCATGGACTGCAAAGCCCGTGAAGAATGCCCAGCTCCAAAGAATGCTCGGCAACGCTCGTCAGCCCGTGGATTGCTCTGGCAACGTGGACTTCCTCGTGAAGAATGTGAGAAGCACCCGTGGCCGTGGACTGCTCGTGAATGCCCGTGGACTGCATTCCGGCAACCTATGAAGAAGCTCGTGAAGAACGTGGACCGCTTCTCTCGTTTGCCACCAAAAATCGCCACCACCGCCCGTCAAACCACCGCCGGAGCTTCTCCTCTGGCCAGGGACACCGCCGGCGTGCTTCCCGGCGAATTTCGGCGCCTCTGGAGGGCTGTGGTTCATGCCCTGTTCCGTGGACCGGCAGCAATGGCTGCCGGTGGACCAACCTGCGATGAATAAACCCAGCAGCCGGTCCATGATTTAAGTACCGTTTGCATCGTTGGATTCCATAAATCAAGCTCTACCTATTAGCGGGTTTCAAACTTATTAATTTTACCGATTCCATGATCATTAATTATAATTATCAAATATTTTATTAATCATTTAAATGGGTGTGTGGTGCTTTGACTTGAAATCTATTTTTCATGAACGTACTCTAATTTCACATTTTTCAAAGATATTTTTTAAAATAATTAGTTTTGCAAGAAAGTCCAAATTAATTATGAAATTAGGTTATTAAAAGAATGCTAGCACCATTAATTAACTAAAATACTTAAAATAAACGTGTAAATCCATGATTTATCACACCCCCCAACTTACTTATTGCTAGTCCCTTAGCAATGCAAAAAGTATAACTATATGTCACAAAGATCATCCTTTACAAAAATAGATCCAGGTTTGAAAGTAAAAAGATCTAGCAAGTATCACTAACTAAGTATTGAGTTTCAGAAATAAATTTTGCAGTCAGCATAATTAGAAACTTTCTTAGAGTTCATCTAAAGATCTTCAGCACTTGTATTTGTGATGACTAACTTAACATTTTGGTACTAGTTTGCAAGAACAAATGTATCTTTGATTAACACTTACTTTCGTTAATTTTCTATACATCCTTAAATTAAGCTTATGAACTGAGTTAGCTTTCACACTACCTGATTTTTTTTTTTTTTTTTTTTTTTAAGTGCTGAGTATCCTGGCCTTCCCTTCACCATTTGACGCGAACCTCCACACTTGACTTAGGTGCAGAGACCCGGCTACTAAGTTTAGGGCGATCCACATATACTCTATGTTTTGCACTTTTATTTCAGGTAGGTAGCTCTTTCCTCAATTCAAAAAAAAAATTTAAATTGGGATAAATATCAATTACCAGTTTTCAGTGATAATTAAGTCCTCAATTGTACTTACAACTAATACTTACTTTGTCTCGTCTGCGTGCATGTGCAATGGAAGTGCTGATAGCCTTTAGGTGATCTAAGTAGGCCTTAAAAGTCTGACACGCTAGTCTACTTCTTGACTCGCTACAGTCATTAGCAACACTCTCTAACTCTTATTACTTTTCCTAGTCTATCTTGCTCCAGATTTATTTTTAACACATGAAATTTTTTTTATTTTTTTTAATTTTAAAAAAAATTGTCCCGACCCCCCAACTTAAATACCATTGTCCCTAATGGTATAAAAAGGCAAAGGAATAAACCATAAGAACTAAAAAATGTAAAGTGATAGGGGTTACCTGAGAAGAGGAGCTCATGAATAATGTAGAGGCTGCAAAAAAAATATTTTTTTTTTTAAAAAAAAAATAGAGTACATATTGGATTGCCTCCCAACAAGCTCTAAGTTTAATGTCTTCAGCCAGACATAATGCAGCTCAGTTCAGTGTGGGTCAGTTAATGTTACTTGGTCAATGGTTCGATTTATTGATATTCCTTCAATGTATGGTTTTAAACGTTGACCATTCACCTTAAAGAAGTTTCCTGACCTAGGATCATAAATTTTGATTGCACCATGGGGGAATACATAATTAACAATGTAAGGTCCATCCCATCTAGATCTCAATTTTCCAGGAAATAATCGAAGCCTTGAATTAAATAACCAGACTTGTTGATTTGGCTCAAAGATTTTTCTAGAAATAAATTGATCATGAAAGGTTTTAATTTTCTCTTTATAAATACATGAACTTTCATAAGCCTCTTGCCTCAGTTCATCTAATTCACTCAGTTGCAACATCCGGTTAGAACCAGCTTGCTTTAAATCAAAATTTAATTGCTTAATCGCCCAATATGCTTTATGTTCAAGTTCTACTGGAAGATGACATGCTTTTTCAAAGATAGTCTATAGGGAGACATTCCAATGGGATTCTTGTAAGCTGTCCGATAGGCCCATAATGCATCATCTAATCGATCTGACCAGTTATACGATCGGGCCTAATAGTCTTTTGCAAAATGTTCTTGATCTCCCTATTGGATACTTCCAATTGGCCACTTGTTTGCGGGTGATAAGGTGTAGCTACTTTATGTGTGACCCCATATTTTCGTAAAAGCATTCGAAATTGGGAGTTTGTGAAATGGGCACCTCCGTCGCTAATGATGGCACGCTGAAATCCAAACCTAGAGAAGATATTCTTTTGAACAAACTTTATGACTACCTTATGATCATTGGTTCACGTTGTCATAACCTCAATCCATTTAGAAACATAATCGACAGCCACCAAATATATTCAAAACCATTAGAGGGTGGAAAGGGTCCCATAAAATCAATTCCCCAAACGTCAAAGATTTCAACTACCAAGATGGGATTTAAAGGCATCATGTCTTTTCTTGAAATATTTCCTAAGGCTTAACACTTAAGACATTCTTTGCCAAAAGTATATGCATCCTTAAACAAAGTCGGCCAGTAAAATCCACTTTGCAAAACTTTAGCCGCAGTGTTTCGACCAGAAAAATGTCCTCCGCAAGCAAGGGTGTGGCAAAAGTTTAAAATACTCAGATGTTCAGATTCAGGAACACACCTACGGATGATTTGATCAGCATAAATTCGAAAGAGTTCAGGATCTTCCCAAAAGTAATATTTAATTTGAGCAAAGAATCGATCCTTTTCATTCTTGGACTAGCCATCAGGGATTTGTCCAACCACTAAGTAGTTAACAATATCTGCAAACCAAGGGGCCTTTGCATGTGAAACTGCTAAGAGTTGTTCATCCAGAAAAGATTCTTCAATTGATGTAGGTTCACACTCTTCAATTAAAATCCTAGATAGATGGTCTGCTACAACATTCTCAGATCCTTTCTTGTCTCGAATTTCAATATCAAACTCTTGTAGCAGTAAGATCCATCTAATCAATCATGGTTTAGCATCTTTCTTTGAGAGCAGGTATCTCAAAGCCGAGTGATCCGAATAAACCACAATCTTGGAACCTAAAAGATATGATCTAAACTTTTCCAGGGCAAACACCACAGCTAGCAACTCCTTTTCAGTAGTGGTATAATTTTTTTGGGCTTCATTCAAAGTTCTGCTAGCATAATAAATCACTATGGGACATTTGTATACCCTTTGGCCCAAGACAGCTCCTATGGCAAAGTCTGAAGCATCACACATGATTTCAAAAGGTAATGACCAATCAGGGGTTGAATGATTGGGGCTTGGGTCCTAGCTTCCATTAGAAACTCAAAAGCCTTAAGACAATCTTCATCAAAATTGAAAGGAACGTCCTTGGCGAGCAGATTACACAAAGGACGGGAAATTTTGGAAAAGTCTTTAATGAAGCGACGATAGAATCCTACATGGCCGACAAAAGATCGAACTTGTTTGATAGAGATGGGGGGAGGAAGTTTAGAGATCAATTCAACCTTTGCTTTATCTACCTCGATCCCTCTCTTAGATACAATATGTCCTAAAACAATCCCTTCTCGAACCATGAAATGGCTCTTCTCCCAGCTCAGAACCAAATTCGCCTCAATACATCGTTTTAATATTTTCTTCAAATTATTGAGGCAACTCTCAAAAGATTCTCCAAAGACTGAAAAATCATCCATAAAAATTTCTGAGAAATCTTCTACCATGTCCGAGAAAATTGATATCATGCACCTTTGAAAGGTTGCAGGTGCATTACACAATCCAAAAGGCATTCTATGGAAAGCAAAGGTTCCATAGGGACATGTGAAGGTGGTCTTTTCTTGGTCTCCTGGATAGATTGCTACCTGGTTGTATCCTGAGTATCCATCTAAGAAGCAAAAGTATTGCTGGCCAGCTAATGTTTCTAGGATCTGATAAATAAATGGTAAGGGAAAGTGGTCTTTGCGGGTAGCTGCATTAAGTTTTCTATAATCTATATAGACACGCCACCCAGTAGAAAGTTGTGTTGGTACTAAATCCCCATGGTCAGTACAGACAACCGTGAGTCCAGATTTCTTTGGAACGACTTGAGTAGGACTCACCCAGTGGCTATCAGAAATAGGATAAATAATACCAGCATCTAACCATTTAATCACTTCCTTCTTGACCACTTCTTGCATGTTTGGGTTGAGCCGTCTTTGCATCTCTCTAGTTGGCTTGGTACTATCCTCAGTATTGATATGGTGCATACAAATTGATGGACTAATTCCTTTTAAATCAGCAATGGCCCAACCTATGGCCTCCCTATGTGTTTTCAGAACATCTATCAATTGGTTTTCCTGCTCAATGGTTAGGTCAGAAGCAATGATTACAGGCAGGGTTTTGTCGGGTCCTAAAAACACATACTTAAGTGATTCAGGCAAAGTTTTTAGTTCAAGTTGTGGTGGGGTCTGAATCGAAGGGTGCAAAGGCTCAGTTCCTAGGTCAAGTAAGGATTCAGTTTGCATTGACCAAGGTGGTGAAGGTTGAGGTGAATCAAGTAGGGCATTTACCTCTTGGACCTGGGTTTCAGCAATAGGCTCGTCATCTTCCATCAAATTGGAGGAAAATTCAGACTCAACAATCTCATCTATTAAACCAATCACAAAACAATTTTCCTCCTCTTGAGCAAACTTTGAGGCATTAAAAATATTAATTCTCACCTTTTGATCCCCAAAAGAAATTCCATAGCTCCCATTTTATAATTGATATTGGCATTGGCAGTGGCTAGGAATGGACGACCTAAGATTATGGGATTCTGATTTAGCTCTTGGGATGGTTTCATGTCTAGTATGAGGAAGTCTACTGGGAAATAACATTGGTTCACTCTAACTAAGACATCCTCAATCAAACCACATGGTGTCTTGATAGATCTATCGGCTAGTTGTAGAATGACTGATGTGGGTTTTAGTTCACCTATCCCAAATTTTTCATAGACCGAGGTTGGAAGAAGGTTTACACTAGCTGCTAGGTCTAACAGGGCTCGATCAAAGATAATGCCTCCTATAACACAAGAAATCAAGGTGCACCGGGGTCTTTCATTTTCTGAGGTAATTGATTCAACAAGACTGCACTTACATCCTCAGACAATATGATTCTCTTTATGGTTCGTGGCTCACGCTTTTGGGTGCAGAGTTCTTTGAGAAATTTAACGTAGGCTGGAATGTGCTGAATTGCATCGAGGAGGGGTAAATTAATATGGACTTGCTTGAATAATTCCATCAGCTCCTCGTTGCGTGCTCCTTGCTTTTTACGGAAGAACCAGCTTCTAGGGCTGAAGGGAACGGGACTCTAGGTTTATAAGTCTCAAGTAATTCATCTGTTCTCTTCTTCCCTTTCTCATTTAAATCAGAACCAGTATCAGTACTAGTCCTGGGCTCAGGCTCTTCTACATGGTTAGTCTCAGTACTAACATCATCTTCTAAATTCTCATTCTCGCTAGCATCAGTACTAGCCTTTCTCTCCTGGTCTTGATATGGGTCCCTAGGAATCCTACCACTTCTAAGCTCAGAAATTGCTTTGGCATTCTCAAATTGAGGGTTCTTAGGTGGAACATTAGGCTGAAGAATGAGTGGGTTGTTTCTAGGATTCGGTATTGGTTGACTCGGTAGTTGACCTGGTTCTCTCTTCATAGTAGATTCAGCTAACTGTCTTATTTGAACTTCTAACCTAGCGATAGATTGTTGTTGGGTCATGATTAATTGTTGGAGTTGATCAAACCTATCGTCGGCCAGATTGGTCTGTTGAGGAGGTTGATATGATGACTGATGATGATATGGTGGATGATATGGTGGCTGAGCAGGCTGACTAGGCTAACCTCTATTATAGGCATAGTTTTGGTATGGGGGCCTATTTTGAAAGTTCTGTGCAGGAAGGTTTGGGTCTGAACCTGAGTCTGTTGTGGTTTCCAAGAAAAATTAGGATGGTTTCTCCAACCCGGGTTATAAGTATTTGAAAATGGGTCATTACCCGGCTTGGAGTAACCTTGAGCAGCTTGGACTTGTTCTTGGATGAAAGGTGGTAACTGTGCAACCGTAGGACATTCATTCATGTGATGGGCTGGGCTAGCACAGATAGAACAAATCTCCTGATGATTAGAGGGTGATGGGTATTGTGATGGGTATTGTGCAGGAGATTGTTGACTGAGGGCTAGGACTTGGTCCAACTTTTGGGCAAGGGGTCGACTGTATCTAATCCTTGGGATATTAGGTTCAAGTCGACATTGGAATTTGAATGTCTAATTTAATAAATCCCTGCCCACTTTTGGTGAGGAATCGATCTTTCATATGAAGTCAAAGAAGCATGGTTAATCGAATTTTCACTTAGGGTTTCAAACAAGGTATAGGCTTCATCCTCACTTCTACTCATGAATGCACCTCTACAAGATGCATCCACCATCTGTCTATACTGGTCTCCTAATCCCTCATAAAAAGCTTGGACAATTTGCCACTTAGACAGACCATGATGTGGGCATTTTCTAAGGAGTTCCTTAAGTCTCTCCCATGATTCATGAATTTGTTCACCAAGAAGCTGAGCAAATCCAGTGATGGCTCGCCTCATGGTGTTGGTTCGACCTATATGATATAATTTCTTAAGAAACTCGTGCTGCATTTCAGCCCAAGTTCAAATTGGTTTCCCTATTGTGCCAAGCCAGTACTTGGCCATATCCTTAAGTGAGAAGGGGAACAAGGTTAGCCTAAGGGCATCATCAGTAAAATCTTGGATCTTCACCGTAGAACAGATTTCAAGAAACTCATCTAAATGCTTATAAGGATCTTCATTGGTATTCCCATAAAAGGAAGGAAGCATTTGTATTATGGCAGACTTGATCTCATATTGTCTAGCAGGTATTTCAGGTAAATGGATACAAGTCGATGGGTTGTAGGTGGAAGGAATAAAGTATTCCTTCATCTGTCTAGGTGGTTCTTTTGGGTTTCCAGCCATTAGATTTTTTGGTATACTATGGATCAGTCGTTCGATTTTAGGGTTAAAGTCAACTAGGTCTGGAAATAAAGATCTCCTACCGTGCATGTAACAGTGCAACCCTAATATGTGAATCAAAAAAATTTTTTTTTTTTAATATTATTATTATTATTATTATCATTTTCAAACACTTATCAAACAGATTTCTATCCTAGGTTCCCTAATTCTAGACAGCTCCTAACTTCCAAGACCGCCTTGGAGCCCTCCAAGTCAAAGACCAATTAGCTAACTGGCCAGGTAAGGGTAAGGTCGGTGGAGTTTCCCTCTTTGCTTGCCTTAGACACCAATTGAAAATTGGCCAGGTAAGCGGATCCAACCACCTTCCTTCGAGACGTAATCCCTGAACCCCTTTCCTAGACACCAGTCAACCAACTAATCTTGACCCGGTCCAACTCTTCCGGTGCCCTGTCCTATTAAGCTCGAGTTCCTTAGGGCTGACGTCTAGTTAATTTTATTTAGAAGGCTTAGGTATGCAAAATGAGGGGTGATGGTTTGTGGGCTAAGGAAGGGTATTGAACTCCCCACCTTATCTTGTTTATGGATAAGTGCCCTTAAGATGATTATGAAATTATGAAATGCAATAAATAAGATGTCAAAATAAAAGTTATAAACACACAAAATTAAATTAAAGCTATATATATATATATTTTTTAATTTTGTGATTAAGTTTCTAATCCTAATAAATTATGAAATGTCTGGGCAATTTTTTTTGGATTTTGCAGAAAGATAAATTTACCTAAATGAATCTAAAAATGAAAAGCAAAAAAAAAAAAAATTAAAAAATTTGAAATTTGAAATTTTTTTTTTTTTGGAAATAAGAAAAGAAACTAAAAAGGAAAACAATTAATATGTAAAAGAGGAAAGAAAGTTTAGGATGGATCTTATTGATTGGGAGACTTTCTTCCTCTTCTGCTTTTCTCCCTTTTTTTTTTTTTTTTTTTTTATAATCTGCAAGAAAAAGAAAAGTTAGCACGGAATAAAAAAAATCAAAAAGATCAAAAACTATTATTTTAATGCCTTCCCCGGCAACGGTGCCAAAAACTTGGTAGGTCTACGTGGTTGTCTTTAAAACACCGTGGCTATCAGTTTAAAATCCGACCTCTTAAAATATTTAAAAATATGTAGCAAGAGGAGTCGGGTCGAATCCATAGAGAAGGCGGTGTTTAGGATTTAAAATTTTTGATCTTGTAAAAAAATATTTGAAGTCAAAAAAATATAAAAATTAAAATTACAGGAAAAGTAAACTTGGCACTAGGATCTATTATTTAGATCCTAGCATCTACTTGCAGACAAGGTGAAAGACAGGAATTAAAAAAAAATATTGCATTGATTTTAAGGTCTAAGTACAATGCAGTAAAAACTAAATTAACAAAACAAATAACAAAGACAAGAACAGATCAGCGCAGCCTCGTCGGGAAGATAGCTCCTTCCTTCGTACTCCATGGAGCGAACTGGGCTTCCTCTGTGTCTAATTCTTCGGATCTTGATCTCAGAGAGGGAGAAGGCTGGAAGATGGTGTAGGGACATGCTCTCCTTTGAGAAACCTCACTCCCAAAAGCCAACCCGCAACCCAAGCAATGCCCTCTACCTTGTACCTTGCCCTTTCTCCAGGATACCTCTGCCTTGTGCTATGGGGTTCATTTTATAATTGACCGGAGAGGAGAGCTCGTTGCACACTAGCGATGTGGGACAAAAAATACCGTGACCGCTCCATGTTTACCGAACTGAATGTTAGCCACCATCATCGGAGCAGATCCCGCTGATCCACGCTCACCGCCTTGCAATGCCCGTGCATCACGCCGCTCGTGGACTGCTCGTGAAACCACCGTGCAATGCCCGTGCCCGTGGACTGCTCGCCCATTAAGAGTGCCCAGCTCACGAGGAACGATCAGCAGCCTGTGGATTGCAACGTGAGGCTCGTGAGAAGCGCCCGCAATGCCCATGGACTGCAACGCCCGTGAAGAATGCCCAGCTTGCGAAGAACGCTCGGCAACGCCCGTCAGCCCGTGGATTGCTCTGGCAACGTGGACTTCCTCGTGAAGAACGTGAAAAGCGCCCGTGGCCGTGGACTACTCGTGAATGCCCGTGGACTACGTTCCGGCAACCTGTGAAGAAGCTCGTGAAGAACGTGGACCGCTCCTCTCGTTTTCCACCAAAAATCGCCACCATCGCCCGTCAAACCACCGCCGGAGCTTCTCCTCCGGCCAGGGACACCGCCGGCGTGCTTCCCGGTGAATTTCGGCGCCTCTGGAGGGCTATGGTTCATGCCCTGTTCCGTGGACCGGCAGCAATGGCTACCGGTGGACCAACCTGCGATGAATAAACCCAGCAGCATCATGGACCGGCTGCTCCAAAAACTGTGCAACATCAATATGTGTGCAAAAATTCTTAAAAAATTCATAACTTCTTCATTTCAAACCTGATTTAAGTACCGTTTGCTTCATTGGATTCCATAAATCAAGCTCTACCTATTGGCGGGTTTCAAACTTATTAATTTTACCGATTCCATGATCATTAATTATAATTATTAAATATTTTATTAATCATTTAAATGGGTGTGTGGTGCTTTAACTTGAAATCTATTTTTCATGAACGTACTCTAATTTCACATTTTTCAAAGATATTTTTTAAAATAATTATTTTTGCAAGAAAGTCCAAATTAATTATGAAATTAGGTTATTAAAAGAATGTTAGCACCATTAATTAACTAAAATACTTAAAATAAACGTGTAAATCCATGATTTATCACTGTCTGGAGTAGACTCCCCTGGCCGTCCGGTCCTAGGAACAAGCGAGACGCAAGCCTCCTCCTCCCATTCCATGGGGGTTCCTAGGGCGTGTATGGGTAACGCTGGGTTATAACTTCTAGGCAGGGATTGTAAACGGGACACACGTTCTGTTTTCTACCAGTAACTATCCTGTTATTCGAATTGTTTCTCTCTGTAAAAAATTCCAAATTAAGTAATTCTTATTTTTCTAGAACCAGTATAATTGAAAGTAATTTACATAATTTTTTCATAATTATTAATTTCTGTAGATTTTCTGAGATCAATTTTACTGCTGTTCTGCTTTTTATTTTCTGCAAGCTATTTTTTTATTTGAGTGTGCATAAATTGAATCTATCTTAAGGGCAGCGAAGTTGCAACATAAGGGAAAGATTGAGACCCTCTCCTTAGCCCAAAACCACCTCCCGTGTATTCGAACCTAAGCCTTTAATCTTAAAATTAATTAGACCTAATTTGCCCTAGTGGGCTAGGGACACCAACTGGTCGGGTCTAGGCTAGTGTTGAGTCAGTTTGTCTAGTTACTCTGTGTGTGCTTTGTACTCAGTGTCTAGAATGGTGGTTCAGGGATTCTATCCCAAAGGGCTTGTGTGCTGGTCCGCCTACCTGGCCAATCACTGATTGGTGTCTAGGATTGGCAATTAGGGACCTAACACTCCCCTTACACCTGCCTGGCTGAGTCCCGAGTTACTACAGGCTAGCTTGCCACTCTGATTGGGCATCTAGTCTGGGCTCTAGGTTTAGTTAGCCCGTAGTCGTTTCAGTCGAGTCTCATTTGGTGTGCTTGCTTGCATCATCATGTCCACCCGGAACGGAGTACCCTACCAACCTGGTCAAACCCAACCTGATTTAGAGGCCATGATTAGAACTCTTACCGAAAGTATGACCCATTGAGTCAGGATATGACTGATACTGTTTCCCAGTTTAGGGATCAAGTCCGTGAGGATCTTACCCAGCTTAGGGATCGAGTCCAAGTACTTGAGGAACCTAGACATCAGAATTGGACTCCTGACCCAGATTTTAATGTGCCTCAACCTCACCCATACCAGGAGCCTAGAAGACCTTTATACAGAGATCCTGAATCTAATCATAGGAGGCCTGACCCAGAGCCTGAAGATAGAGGTGATAGGTTCATCCGGAACATCAATTAGATGCACCCACTTTTGATGGTAGCTTAAACCCTAGGGTGTATTCTAATTAGGAGGGTGAGATGGACCAGTACTTTGAGTGGTATACCATGTCTGAGGAAAGGAAGTTCAAGTTTGCCAAGATGAAGTTAGTGCGTCAAGCTAGGTTATACTGGGGGAACATTGAGCTAACCATTAGGAGACGAAATGTTGAAACCATAACCACTTGGCAGGGTATGAAAGAGAAGCTTAGAGATAAGTACCTACCCATTTCATACCAGCAGACTCTGTTAGACCAATGGCAAACCTTGAAACAAGGGAACCGATCTGTCTCAGACTACATAGCCACCTTTGATGAGTACTTGATGAGATGTGATGTGAGTGAAGCCCATGAGGTCACTTTGTCTAGATTTAGGGCTGGACTTAGGGAAGTCATTAAGAGGAGTTGTTTCTGAGAGAGGTTACTGACCTAGACCAAGCCTATCAGATTGCACTGAACACTGAGAAATTTCAGAGAGGACCTATACCTTCTAGGGTTAGTGCCCCAATCCCAAGAAATGGACCTAGCCAAGTTACCCCTAGCAAACCTTTTCAGGATATTCCCACCCCTAGGCCCATGGACAAAGGTAAGGCACTTGACACCCAGAGAACCCCTAGTTAGTCTAGTATCACCTGTTTTAAGTGTCAGAAACCAGGTCATATCTCCAGCCAGTGTACAGCCATAGCCTGTTTTAAGTGCCATAGGGTAGATCATGTTTCTAGCCAGTGCCCACGTAGATCCCTTTACATAGAAGAGGGAGAGGAAGAGAATTCCGGGCCCAATGAGGAATTTGAAGAAGAAGTTTGTGAGGCCGAATGAACTTGGTTGATGAGTATGAAGGAGAGGAGGAACCCACAGAGTCTGACCAGTTAGGAGTTGTGAGATGCATCCTGTCCCAGAGTAGAGTTCAGGAGGATTGGCGTAGGACTAACATCCTACAGACTTTCCTTAAATTAGGGGATAAGGTATGTAAGATCATCATAGATAGTGGGAGCTGTGTGAATGTCTTTCTGCTAGCACTGTCAAAATGTTAGGCTTAACCCCAATCCCCCACCCAACCCCTATAAGGTTTCTTGGGTAAACTCTACCTCTATACCCATCCAGTCTAGATGTCAGGTCCAAATCCAGATGCAATCCTATCAAGAGAAGATTTGGTGTGATGTCTTACCCATGGGGTGAGCATATAATTCTTGGAGACCTTGGTTATATGATCATGATGCCACCCTTTAGGAAAATCCAAAACCTGTATCTTTAGTTTTAATGGGAAAAAGATCACAATCCATTCAGTCCCTCCTAAGGACAAGGTAGCTAAAGGACCCAATAAGGTCAAAGGATGAAGACTGGAGTGAACCTAATTAGTGCTAAGGATCTAGAACAAGAAATTCATAGTGGTTCACCCATTTGGATGTTGACTGCTAAGGAACTTAGGACTCCTACACCCTTAGAGCCTCCTCAGGAAGTTAGGCCTGTGTTAGAAGAATTTGAGGATGTTTTTCTCGAGGATCTACCAGACCACCTTCCACCTCTTAGGGATATCCAGCATTCCAAAGATTTAATCCCAGGAGCTACTTTACCCAACTTGCCCCATTAAAGGATGAATCCATCTGAGCATGAGGAACTGCAAAAGCAGGTTAGAGAATTGTTGAGGAAGGGTTCATTAGAGAGAGTCCTAGCCCTTGTGCAGTCCCTGCACAACTTGAAAGATTGTGCCCTGAAAGCCAATTGAAATATTGTATTTCAATCTCAAAATCATGAACTGACATTATTATAATAAAGGCATTATTTTCATCATACACTGTGTCTTTATGATTATATGATGAACCCCATAGATTAGGGCTATGGTTCTAGGGTTATGATGAGATCATACCAGTGAGACCTAAAGCCTTAAAACCCTAATCTAAAATATTCCTGGTCGATGGGACATTGAGTTGGGGATCAATGTTTCCGGCAAGACCAGCACATCCTATATATGCTTTGTGATGAGGATGACTGATCTCACAGTCACTTGTGTTTGACACTAATACTAGGATGTGAGTGTTCATTAGAGAATGAGTTCACTGAATTGATCCAGATTGGGAATATCTAATGGAAACTTATCTGTTTGTCAATAGATAATTCTCACAGTGGGAGTAGTGCATGTGGTCCTTTGACCTGAGACTACCATGGTACCTTATATATATGAATCCATACTTTGGATCGCAATCAATCATGACACTGAGTCATGCACGAGGTGATACTGGGTATGGTGGATTGTATATGGAGGTTGTGAGTAGGTCAACAAGAATTGATCAGCCCTAGTAAGAGGGAATTGCATCCAGCTAATTTCGATTAAATGATGGATTCAGGAAATCTTTGATCAAAGTATGAACATTAGAGTTAATTTCTAATGGTTCATTAATGAATCATCATTATAAAGATTGAGTTAGGGATGAATATAAAATTGGATTTGATAAGTATCCATATTCATAATCATATTCGGGATGCAAGTTGATCAAGGACTGAATTGCCCGGTAACTCACCACTGAAGGGTATTTTGGTAATTCCACCAAAATCCCACATCTTCCGGATAGACATGATACGTTGCTAGACGTCCATCTTGTCTTGTAGGTATATGATTGAATTATGATAATTCAAATCAGTTAATTAGAATTAGATTCTAATTGACCGAGTCGAGCTAGTTTGAGTTGACCTAAATCGGCTTAGTTGAGATCTAACCGAATTAAGTTAATAGCACTCGGACCTACTGCTGGCTGTGTGGAACCAATGGGTCACACACAAAAGAAAATTGATGAATGATTTAATTTGGAATTAAATCATGTTTGCAGGATAAACACACTAGCATGTGTTGCAGACCAAATTTCTATTCGAATCAGATTCAAATTTGGTTTCGAATTGGCTTAATTGGGTTCTAATTGAACCAGATTAAGGTCTAATTTAAATTTTAGGACATTGGGCTAACCCATGGCTGAACCCAAGTGAATCAAGTGCACTGAGACCCTCTCTCCAAGCGCCCACTCCTTTCCTCACCCCGCGCGCCAAGATGAAGAGTCCACGCGTGTGTGGACTCCTCTTCATGCGCGTGGGAAGAAAATTCCGTCGGAGAAAAAAAAGATGGGGGGGGGGGGCGATTTGGATGTTTATTGATGCCCTGGATCTGGATCTGATGGCCAGAAAAATTAAGGAAAAAGATCCGTCATTTTTCGGTCGCAAATCCATCTCAAAAGTCGCGATTATCCTGAAGTTTTTCGAGAGTCCTCCTCATCGGAAAAACAAAAATAAATCGAAGAATCATGATTTTTGGTTGAGGGGACGCGTGAGGAATGAGGGATCGTGATTCTGGGGTTTCAGAGGGTTGCGTTGTTTTGAGAAGAAGACCCCTCTGAAATATAAAAAGGGTTTGGGTTCTCGGGGATTTTTTCTGATAATCAAATTCAGAGATATTCCTCTCCTCCTCTCTGGAATACCTTCCCTTTATGCTGTTGGGTATTGTTTCCCTTACAGAGATAATTCTGTTGAAACTCTAACCCTAAACAAGAATAAGAGGAAGGTCTTGAACGGTAAAGGAAAGGAAAAGGAAGGGGTTGTCTTCTTCTTTTCTTTCTTGAATTGAGACATTACTTGTCTAATTTCTTCCTCTAATTCAATTCAAGAAAAGGAATTCAAGAAGGGAATTCAAGAAAAGGAATTCAAGAAGAGGAAAGAAGGAAGAAAAGAAATTTTCAAGAAAGAAAATTTCAGCCTAAAAGTCCAAGAATTGAATTCTTGAAAAAGAATTCAAGAAGAGGAGCCAAGAACAAGAAATTGTTGTCTTCATTTTTCTGTGTGGATCACCATTGGAGGGTGACATTTGGGCACCTGGTGGAGATTCAAGTTTGGATTTTAAAAATACAGGTTAGTACTTTAATATGAGTTTAATTCTTATATATACATGTTATATGTTTTAATTCTTTTAAGGAGATCTTGGGTTAAGGGTTTGGTGAAGATTTCATAAAGATAAAAATTTTGAAATCTATGTTTCCGCCTTGCCACCGAACCCTACAGTGGTATCAGAGCCTCCTTATTAAGATTAAAATATATATGCTGATTTTTAGATGCTTATGTATATAATTAACATATGATATTGTATAGTTTGATGTAATGTCACCAATTAGGGTTTTCACTCAAACCCTAATTGTTGTAGAGATATTTGTTTAGACATCTAGTCATCATAATGAAATAAGTTGCCCTGGCATAATGGTGGATCCATTATGTGGTAAATGGTTGTCCTAGTATGATGACACACTAATCACATATTTATGTTAATTATGCATATATGTTTTATGTATGCCACTAATTAAGGTTTTCACTTAAACCTTAATTTGTATAGAGATATGTTTAGCCTTCTAGTCATCATACTGAATAAGGTTGCCCTGGCATAATGGTGGATCATTATGTGGTAAATGGTTGTCCTAGTATGATGGCACACTATGGCACATATTGCTAGGTTATATAAAGAATGTGCTTTGTTTAATAAAGCCCTCTTTAAAAACATATTAAGTTGTAGTGTCATATACCAAAAGCAAAAAATAATCAATATGATTAGTTATCATTCGGTGTCTAGGAAAAGTGGTTCATGATCGGTAAAGAGGACATGGTTTTTAATTGGTTCCGTTGACTGACCTGGCCAATTCTTATTGGTGTCTAAGAAAAGCAACGGGGGACTCCCACCACTCCCACTTACCTGGTCGATAAGATTAACTTAATTATGATGGAATGCTTAGTGTAATATTCACTACATGTGGCCATCCTTCATACCAAGTCATTATTATGTTATGATCCATATTAGGTTTGTTGTGTACACACAAGGCCTTTTATGGTGACTAACATAATTTGGCTGATACATTTGATGTTTATGGCATGATTTAATATAATACTTTGTTGTGTACACACAAGGGTATTATAATTAATATCATGACTATATAGCAATAAAGGTCTAACTAACTAAAATATTATAGTTTGTTGTGTACACACAAGGCTATTATATTTTAGAGGCCAAGATAAGTTGAGAATTGTATGAGTTACATTGAAAAGAGTTTTCCTACCTTTGAACTTATATAGATTTGTTGTGTACACATAAGGTCTTTTGTAAGGAATTAGGATCTCAACCCCACTAAGAGAACCAATTAGGGTTTTCTCGATCATCACATGGAGGGTTATGATGTTTGATAAAATAGTGGGAGACATAATTAAGTTAAAGTCCTAATTTAATTATGTTTTGTCAATATTGGTTGTTGCTTATGTAATGTTCTTTGTTAATGTAGATTAAATGGCCTCTTCACTCTCACTGTAGCATTCTTGATGCAAATAAATTACTGGACCAAACTTTGTTGATTGGTTGAGAAACCTGAAGATAGTACTCAGCCAAGAAAGAATTTCTTATATTCTTGATACCCAAACCTTGGAACCATTAGGGGAAGATGCCTTGCAAGAGGGATAAGACCACATATAACACGTGGCAAAATGACTCACTTACTGTCAAGTGTATAATGCTTGCCTCTATGACCAATGAGTTATAGAGGCAACATGAAAGCATGGACACAAACTCCATATTGCTCAATCTAAAAGAACTTTATGGAGAACATAGTCGAACTGCAAGATATGAAATTTCTAAGTAGTATTCCATGCAAGGATGACAGAAGGTACATCCGTACAAGACCATGTATTAAGGTTATTGACCTAATCACCCGATTGGTCAATTGGGTTTGTTATGGATGGGGGGTTGAATCAGGATTTGATCCTGTAGTCACTCCCAGAGTCATTTTCATAGTTTGTTCTTAATTATCATATGAACAAACTTAACACTTCCTTTCCTGAGCTGTTGAATATGTTAAAAATAGCAGAGAGCCATTTAAAGAAAAATAAGGCTCCACTTCTTCTTGTGGATGGTGTAAACAAGAAGAAAATAGGAAAAAAGGATTCCAAGAAGAGATTGAACCCAAAAGGGGGCATCAAGAAAAAGAAAGGAAAGAAGGCCTTCGGACAAATGACCTACTTTCATTGTGGCAAGCCGGGTCACTGGAAAAGAAACTGCAAGGTTACCTTGCAAGTGTGAAGCCTGGTGCTAGTGATGCACAAAAAGGTATGTATGAGATACATGCAATTTTGTCATTAGACTCTTCTAATTCAAACTCTTGGGTATTGGATACTACTTGTGGTCATCATATCTGCAAATCATTGCAGGGACTACAGAACATTAGAGTTTTAAAGGAAGGCGACTTCGAGCTCTACGGTGCTGGAGGAGATTCCATCAAGTAGAAGCTGTAGGGACTTATATATTGAAGCTGCCTTCTGGGAAGATTTTAGAGTGAAAAAATTGTATTTTATGCCTAGAATCATTAGAAACATCATATCTGTACCCTTGTTACTTAAACAAAGATATATTATGAATGTAATGAGCAGTGGCTGCTCAATCATTTTTCTAATGAAATAATATTTAATGGCATATTTTGCAATGGTCTCTTAACTCTATCTTCTGATGACAATATACTACATATTAGTAATAAACGAAAAAGAGATGAAGTAAACAATACTTTACTTTGGCACTGTCGTCTTGGACATATTAGTGAGCAAAGGATTAACAAGTTATACAAGGAAAAATTCCTTAATCCTTATGACTATGAATCATTAGGAACTTGTGAATCATGTCTAATGGGTAAAATGACCAAGACTCCATTTAGTGGACATAATGAAAGACAACTGAGTTATTAGGACTCATACACACTGATGTATGTGGACCTATGACAACTCAGGCCAAGGGTGGATACTCATATTTCATCACATTCACTGAGATTTCAAGGACGGAGGTGATTTTGTATCTAATGAAACATAAGTCTAAAGCTTTTGAAAAATTTTTAGAGTATCAAAGTATGGTAGAGAAAAAATGGGAAAAAGTATTAAGATCCTTCGATCAGATAGAGGAGGTGAATACTTATCCATCGAGTTTCTTGATCACCTTAAAGAAAAGAGAATCATCTCTGAATGGACTCCTCCTTACCCACCACAATTAAATGGTGTTGCTGAAAGGAGAAATCGTACTTTATTAGATATGGTACGGTCCATGATGTGCTTGACAGACTTACCTATTTCTTTCTGGGATATGCCTTGGAAACAGCGGCTAATATTTTAAATAGAGTACTATCCAAATCTGTATCTAGCACTCCATATGAGTTATGGAGGGGAAAGAAACCCAATCTTAAGTATCTTAAGATATTGGGATGTCCAGCCTATGTCAAAAGAAATTTTGGACATAAGCTTGATGTTAGAGCAGAAAAGTGTCTATTTGTTGGATATCCTAAAGATAGTATAGGATATCTGTTCTACCACCCTACTGAACAAAAGGTTTTAGTCAGTAGGCATGCCATTTTTATGGAGAAAGAGTTCATCCTACAAAAGGGCAGTGGGAGAAATATTGAACTTGAAGAAGTTCAACAAGTAGTACATCTCAACCAAATCATAACATAGTTAGTATAGAACCTGAACACACCACTCCTATCCGTAGGTCTGATAGGGTGCGACATGCACCTGAGAGGTATGGGTTCATTATTGAAAATAATGAAGCCCGAATCATTGATAATGATGAGCCTCTAACATATACGGATGCTGTCATGAGTAGTGACTCAGACAGATGGCTGGAAGCCATGAGATCCGAAATGGACTCCATGTATGTCAACCAAGTCTGGACTTTGGTTGATGCACCAGAGGGTGTTAACCCTATTGGATGCAAATGGGTCTATAAGAAAAGATGGGGCAGATGGCCAAGTTGAAACTTATAAAGCCAGATTAGTGGCTAAGGGTTTCAGACAAAAACAGGGAATAGATTATGATGAAACATTTTCTCCTGTTGCATGCTCAAATCCATTCGGATCATGCTTGCTATTGCAGCATATCATGATTATGAAATCTGGCAGATGGATGTGAAAACCGCATTTCTCAATGGTTCCTTGAGGAAGAGGTTTATATGTCACAACCAAAAGGTTTTGTCTTGGGAGACTAAACCTAATCAGGTATATAGGCTAAAAAATCTATTTATGGATTAAAGCAAGCATCTAGGAGTTGGAATATCCGATTTGATAAGACAGTCAAAGAATTTGACTTTATCAAAATGAGGATGAACCTTGTGTGTACAAGAAGACTAGTGGGAGTGCCATAGTTTTCTTGGTTTTGTATGTAGATGACATACTCCTCATTATGAATGATATCCCAATGTTACAATCAGTCAAGGTATGGTTATCTAAACAGTTTTCCATGAAAGACTTGGGAGAAGCATCTTATATACTAGGCATCAAGATCTATAGAGATAGATCTAGGAGGATGCTAGGTTTATCCCAGTTTAGGTACATTGACCAAGTGCTAAAAAGATTTAGCATGGAGGAAAGTAAAAGAGGTTACTTACCTATTGGTCATGGCATACATCTTTCTAAAAAGATGTCTCCTAAGACACCTGAAGAAAGAAATAGAATGAATTCTATACCTTATGCTTCTGCAGTAGGGTCTATTATGTAAGCTATGTTATGTACTAGGCCTAATGTGGCATATGTCTTAGGTATAGACAGCAAGTTTCAGGTTGATCCAAGAGAGGATCATTGGAAGGCTGTGAAAAATATTCTTAAGTACTTGAGAAGAACTAAGGATATTTTTTTAATACACGGAGGATCTGATCTTAAACTAGAAGCTTATTCAGATTCTAGTTTTCAATCAGATCCAGATGGCAGCAAATCTATATCTGGATATGTTTTTACCCTAAATGGAGGAGTTGTAAGCTGGAAGAGTTCTAAACAGCAAACTGTAGCTGACTCAACAACTGAGGTAGAGTACATTGCTGTTAGTGAAGCTGCCAAGGAAGCTGTCTGGATGAAGAAGTTCATATCAGAGTTGGGTGTAGTTCCTGAGATTGAAGGTCCAGTATCACTTTACTGTAATAATACGGGGGCTGTTGCTCAAGCAAAGGAACCAAGAGCTCATCACAAATCAAAGCACATTCTAAGACGCTTCCATCTCGTTCGAGAGATTGTCGAAAGACAAGAAGTCTGCATTAAAAGGGTAGAAACGAAGAACAACATAGCAGACCCATTCACTAAGGCTCTATCACAGCGAGAGTTTGATCGCCACCTTGATTGTATGGGGTTAAGAATTAAAGGTGATTGGCTTTAGTGCAAGTGGAAGATTGAAAGATTGTGCCCTGAAAGCCAATTGAAATATGTATTTCGATCTCAAAATCAATGAATTGACATTATTATAATAAAGGCATTATTTTTATCATACGCTGTGTCTTTATGATTATATGATGAACCCCATAGATTAAGGCTATGGTTCTAGGGTTATGATGAGATCATACCAGTGAGACCTAAAGCATTAAAACCCTAATCTAAAATATTCCTGGTCGATGGGACATTGAGTTGGGGATCACTGTTTCCGGCAAGACCAGCACATCCTATATATGCTTTGTGATGAGGGTGACTGATCTCACAGTCACTTGTGTTTGACACTAATACTAGGATGTGAGTGTTCATCAGAGAATGAGTTTACTGAATTGATCCAGATTGAGAATATCTAATGGAACCTTATCTATTTGTCAATAGATAATTCTCATAGTGAGAGTAGTGCATGTGGTCCTTTGACCTGAGACTACCATGGTACCTTATATATATGAATCCATACTTTAGATCGCAATCAATCATGACACTGAGTCATTCACGAGGTGATACTGGGTATGGTGGATTGTATATGGAGGTTGTGAGTAGGTCAACAAGGAATTGATCAGCCCTAGTAAGAGGAAATGCATCCAGCTAATTTCGATTAAATGATGGATTCAGGAAATCTTTGATCAAAGTATGAACATTAGAGTTAATTTCTAAGGTTCATTAATGAATCATCATTGTAAAGATTGAGTTAGGGATGAATATGAATTGGATTGACAAGTATCCATATTCATAATCATATTCGGGATGCAAGTTGATCAAAGGACTGAATTGCCGGTAACTCACCACTGAAGGGTATTTTGGTATTCAACCAAAATTCCACATCTTCCGGGTAGACATGATACGTTGCTAGACATCAATCTTGTCTTGTAGGTATATGATTGAATTATGGTAATTCAAATCAGTTAATTAGAATTAGATTCTAATTGACCGAGTCGAGCTAGTTTGAGTTGACCTAAATCGGCTTAGTTGAGATCTAACCGAATTAAGTCAAATAGCACTCGGACCTACTGCTGGCTAGGTGTGGAACCCAATGGGTCACACACAAAGAAAATGATGAAGGATTTAATTTGGAATTAAATCATTTTGCAAGATAATTACACTAGCATGTGTTGCAGACTAATTTCTATTCGAATCATATTTGAATTTGGTTCCGAATTTGGCTTAATTGGGTTCTAATTGAACCAGATTAAGGTCTAATTTAAATTTTAGGACATTGGGCTAACCCATGGCTGAACCCAAGTGAATCAAGTGCACTGAGACCCTCTCTCCAAGCCGCCCACTCCTTTCCTCACCTCGCGCGCGCCAAGAAGAAGAGTCCACGCGGTGTGGACTCCTCTTCATGCACGTGGAAAGAAAATTTGTCAGAGAAAAAAAAGACAGGGGGGGGCAATTTGGATGTTATTTGATGCCTTGGATCTGGATCTGATGGCCAGAAAAATTAAGGAAAAAGATCCATCATTTTTCGGTCGCAAATCCGTCTCCAAAGTCGTGATTATTCCTGAATTTTTCGAGAGTCCTCGTCGAAAAATGAAAATTAAATCAGAGAATCATGATTTTGGTGAGGGGACGCGTGAGGAATGAGGGACCATGATTCCTGGGGTTTCAGAGGGTGCGGTGTTTTGAGAAGAAGCCCCTCTGAAATCTATAAAAGGGTTGGTTTCTCGGGGGTTTTTCTGATAATCAAATTCAGAGATCATATTCCTCTCCTCCTCTCCGGAATACTCCCCCTTTATGCTTGTTGGGTATTGTTTCCCTTACAGAGATAATTTCTATCGAAACTCTGACCCTAAACAGGAATAAGAGGAAGGTCTTGAACGGTAAAGGAAAGGAAAAGGAAGGGTCTGTTCTTCTTCTTTCTTTCTTGATTGAGACATTACTTGTCTTAATTTTCCTCCAATTCAATTCAAGAAAGGAATTCAAGAAAGGGAATTCAATAAAAGAATTCAAGAAGAGGAAAGAAGGAAGAAAAGAAATTTTCAAGAAAGAAAATTTCAGCCTAAAAGTCCAAGAATTGAATTCTTAAAAAAAATTCAAGAAGAGGAGCCAAGAACAAGAAATTGTTGTCTTCATCTTTTTCTGTGTGGATCACCATTGGAGGGTGAACATTTGGGCACCTGGTGAGATTCAGAGTTTGGATTTTAGCAATACAGGTTAGTACTTAATATGAGTTTAATTCTTATATACATGTTATATGTTTTAATTCTTTTAGGAGATCTTGGGTTAAGGGTTTGGTGAAGATTTCATAAAGATAAAAATTTTGAAATCTATGTTTCCGTCTTGCCACCGAACCTACACTACTGACCCCAAAGAAAGATGGCACGTGGAGGATGTGTGTTGATAGTCGTGCCATCAACAAAATCACAATCAAGTATAGGTTCCCCATCCCTAGACTAGATGACATGCTAGATATGATGGCTGGTGCAATGGTTTTTTCCAAAATTGATCTTAAGAGTGCTATCATCAGGTTAGAATTAGACCAGGGATGAGTGGAAAACCGCTTTCAAAACTAAGGATGGTCTCTACGAATGGGTTGTTATGCCTTTTGGGTTGTCCAATGCCCTAGTACTTTCATGAGGATTATGACCCAGGTACTTAGAGCTTTCATAGGGAAGTTTATAGTGGTCTATTTCGATGACATCCTGATCTATAGTAAGACCCCTGCAGACCACCTATGCCCCTAGACAAGTCTGCTAAGTTTTGAGGAATGATAGTCTCTACGGTAATCTCAAGAAGTGTGAATTAATGACCAGTAGAGTTATCTTCCTTGGTTTTGTAGTAACCCATGATGGCGTGGCTGCCGATCCAAAGAAGATTAGGTCCATAGTAGAATGGCCAGAGCCGACCAGTGTGCATGAAGTTAGGAGTTTCCATAGCTTGGCTACCTTCTATAGATGACTCATCAAGGGGTTTAGTACTATAGTTGCTCCTATCACAGACTGTATTAGGAAGGGAGAATTTCAGTGGACTAAAGCAGCCCATAAAGCCTTCCTAAGTCTTAAGGATAGGATGACCCAGGCACCCATTTTGAGGTTACCCAACTTTTCTAAAGTATTTGAGGTTGCCTGTAATGCTTCAGGTGTAGGTATAGGTGGAGTCCTAAGCCAAGAGAATCATCCCGTAGCATTCTTTAGTGAAAAACTTAATGATGCTAGCTTAGGTATTCTACCTATGATAAAGAATTTTATGCGGTAGTGCAAGCTTTGCATTACTGGAGACATTATTTGCTACCACAGAGATTTTGTTGTGTTTCGGACCATGAGCTCTTAGATTCCTGAATTCCCAGAAGAAGCTTAACCCTAGGCATGCTAAGTGGGTAGAGTATATCCAGTCTTATACTTTTGTTTTGAAACATAAGGCTGGACTGAAAATAAGGTAGTTGATGCCCTTAGTCGTCGATCTTTGTTATTGAATTCTGTAAGGGCTGAAGTCGTAGGGTTTGAGCAGATCAAAGAGGAATATGAGTCGTGTCCGGATTTTAAGATTGTGTATCAGGATCTAGCTCAAGGACCATCTAGTGATCATAAGGATTATACCCTTTAGATGGCTTTCTATTCTTTAAGAATAGGCTTTGCATCCCCAGAACTTCTCTTAGGGAATTTTTGATTTGGGAAATTCATGGGGGGTCTAGCAGGCCACTTTGGAAAAGACAAGACCACCCTGGCTGTTGAAGACACTTTTTTGGCCTAGCTTAAAAAGAGATGTAGCACACATTGTGTCTAGGTGTCGGACCTGCGCTGTTGCCAAACAGCGAAAATAGAACACTGGCCTTTATACCCCACTCCCTGTCCCAGATCGTCCTTGGCAAGATGTGAGTTGGACTTTGTGTTAGGTTTGCCTAAGACCCAGAGGAGGCATGACTCTATCTGGTCGTAGTCGACCAATTTTCTAAGATGGCCCACTTCTTGCCTTGTTCCAAGACTTTTGATGCATCTAAGGTAGCCACCCTGTTCTTTAATGAGATAGTAGACTCCATGGCCTACCTAAGACAATTGTTTCAGATAGGGATGTCCCGTTCAACAGCTATTTTGAAAAACCCTTTGGCATAAGATAGGGACAAAACTTAAGTTTTCAACTGCCTATCATCCCCAAACTGATGGCCAAACCGAGGTAGTGAGCCGTAGCTTAGGCAATCTGCTAAGATGTCTTGTTGGTGAAAACACTAGGAATTGGGATTTGTACTTACCTAGGGCTGAATTTGCATACAATGACTCGGTCAATAGGTCTACAGGTAAGAGTCCATTTGAAATTGTGCATGGGTACAAACCTCACACACCTCTTGACCTAACCCCTTTACCAGTCCACACACGAGTCTCTAAGTCTACTGAAGTTTGCACAGTATATAAAAGACTTGCATAAAGAAATTCATGCCAAAATAAATTTAAGTAATGAAATTATAAGAAGTTTGCTGATTCTCAAAGGCGAGTCAAAACTTTTGTTGAGGGAGACTATGTAATGATTAGGGTAAGGCCTGAACGGTTTCCTCCTGGAACTGTTAGAAGTTACATGCTAGAGGAGCTGGACCATTTAGAGTGGTGAAGAGAGTAGGATCCAATGCCTATGTGCTCGAGTTGCCTCCAGAACTAGGATTAGCCCCACTTTCAACATACAGACCTAGTAGAGTATAGAGAGCCAACTGTGATTCCCAGTGAGCCTTTTGAGCCTAATCCTTCTTAAGAGTGAACCCAGCCCTGTGTGTCCACCAACAAACTGGCAAGTGAGGAAAGAACAGATTGAAAAGATCTTGGACGATCAAGTTATCTACTCGTAATCGAGGATACCAAAGATACTGGTCCGCTGGCAAGGAAGGCCAGATTCTGATGACCTTGGATCTCCCGAGATGAATTACAAGAGTGGGATCTAGATCTCTTGGAGAGATACCAGAGCAACTTGAGCCTTACTCGACAGGGTCGAGTTCCTCCCACCCCTGGGAGAATTGGTGCGGGCACCAGAATCAGAAGAAGACTCAGGGTTCCATCTGGATCTCTGAATGACCTTGCCCGAAGATTAGGGTTTGTAATAAGGGTTGACCTGGTCAACCATATTATTTTATTTCTTTGAGTCTGCATTTCATTTTGTTGAGTCATGTTGACTCAGTCTAAGTCCAAGTCAAGTCTGGTTGGCGCCATCTCTAGGGCATCTTTTTCTTCCAAAGCCAAATGCAAGTGGACGCCACACTCCAGCCACATCCCAGGACCAGTTGGTGCCATATTCATCCCAGTGTCCTAGTCCCACGCCCAAGAGAGCAAGAAATTTTCTTAGGAGAAGTCAAGGAAGGCGCCCACAAGCTGCCAAAGTAACCAAGCTAAAAGAGCAGGGGATTTTTCTTGGAGAAGACTTCAAGGTAGGCACCCACACCTGCCTAAAGTACCTGGCTATGAATGGAAGGAGCCTAGTCTTGGGGAGAAAGACTAGGAGATGAGTATTTTCTTCCAAGAAAGAGCAAGTCATGGAAGGAAAGCCCATGACTTAAGGAGAGAACTAGGAGGTGCCCCACATACCTGCCATATGAAGCCATCACCTTGCATTTGAGGCCGCCCACTCCAGGAAAGAAGCCTGGTCGGTCAAGAAAGTTTTTCATGCTTAGGATGAATGTGTTAGTCCCATATGGGAAGTAGTATAATTTGTTTCTCTTGCAAGGTCTATATATTGGACCCTTATGTAATCTTTTGATTTAATGAGAAAATGAACTATTTTCTTATGTTGAGCAACTTGTGTTCTCTTCTTCTACACTTCTTGAGTGTTGAGCTCTGTGAGGGAGTAATCCGGGTTCCATTGGAGCTTGAGGAGGTGAGAGATCTCCAAAGTTACCAAAACCCTGCCTCGCTTTCATCCCTGGCCGCCAACCCTAATTCCTTTCATCATCCTAGCCGCCAACACCCAAATTCCTAAACTTATTCCCACTTCATTCAAGGCCACCATCTCCTTCTCCAAGCCACCACCCACTATATCAAGCCCTAGGTCCTTTTCATCAAGCCGCCGCCCTACCAGCCAAAACCCAATCCACTCCATCTTCCACCGCCACATCCATACTCTTCCCTCATCTTCAAAGTTTGAGCAGTCCGGAGCTATCCCAGGTAAGGTCTCTCCTTGAGTTTCTTACATCCTAATCTTGTTCTTTGGGAATTTTGTCCCAAAGCCAATCGCCTGGGGTTGTAGGCGGTTGAGCTCAGTATTGTCCTCTTTTTTGAATAATAAAATATATTTTTTGGCAGCTCATCACATACTAAATTTCCCTGAAATGAACTCTTTCCATGTGATGAAGTCCTTAGGACTACACTGACTTCGATACAGAGAGGATGTATCGAGTGGTCCTTAAACCCTGTTCACAACAAAGGGATATTATACTGGACGGCAATATATCAAGTATAGGTTGTAGTTCACATCGTTTGGTTGTTACTTGACCAAATGAGTGTGGTGATACTGATGTGATCTGCAAGTGGGATATGTGATATCTTATTGAACGTGACTCCGTGCAGCCCCTTTCTGCCAAAGGGATACTCACGATTGGATATGGGTATATGTGTCCCTCTGACCTGAGGTCATCGCGGTAGCTTGCAAGCAACTCCCTATGCTTTGGGTCAGATACTACCCCGATTTTAATCTGGTGACGGAAGGTTTCTGGGTACAGGAAAGTACTTATGGAGCAGTGATGGACCAAAATGGAATTGACATGTCCATACAGTTTGGATCGAATGTCTCGCAGTATCTAATTAGCAAATCCTCGGCCGGGGTAGTCCTAGTGAAGAGTCACTGGGCTTGCAAGGTTGAGACACGTAGTTGACTGACTAGTCTAGGTTGGCAGCCCAATCACAGTCGTCCTGAGCATTAGAGGTCAAAGGGATGAATTATACGGTAACCATATGCCATAGGTCGATAGTTTGCTCCCGCATCTTCGACCTATCCGGATGTCGGGACCCATTGCTAGATGTTCCTGTGCTGGTACTAGAATTGTTCTAGTGCTACCATTTAGGTTCAAACCTATGAGGTCACACGCCACAGAGGAAATCTCTCTGATCCGGATACCAATACGATTGGGAATCATCTCGATTTTATGGTCACAGTATTTTTGAGCACTCTTTTTCCCATCTTGCCCTTGTTTGTGTCAATCGAAAATTATTCCGGGTTGACAGCACTATGCCAGGATTTTTCTGAATCAGTTTTGAACTGATTCAGAGTTCATTTCGGCCTTCAATTGGTGTGATGACCCAATTTTAATCCCTTGAACCAATTTTAATTGGTTTGAACCGGTTCAATTGGATTGAACCAAGAGGTTTAAAAAGGGGTTGGACCAGTTGGTTGAACCGGTATTTTCTTTGAACCAGTGTTTACTCCCATTGACCGTTTTACACAGTTAATTCGCTGGGAGGAATTTCTTGCGTCCGATGAAGGCCAAATGTCTGAAGTCTTCCCCGCTGGGCATCTTTCTCCTCCCTCCTCCCACTGGCTTTAACCTCTTGTTATGGCTTGTTAATTGGGGGTGAACGGCAGCAGTTTTCAAGGCCTCCCAGTCCTTTAATCTTCCTCCCTGCAGCCTTTATAAACCCTACTGCAGCCCTGTTCTGAGTTGAAGTTTCAGCGTGTGAGAACCGAGAGAAAGCAACAACAAAATCTGGGTGTTCTTCTTCTTTGAGAGGCTCATTTGGAGTGCTCTGGGGCTGGGTTTTGGAGTGTATGAGGGAGAGAACCGGTTGTTTCTTGTGCTCAAACCCAGGAGCAGCAAAGCCAAGTGCTGCCATCCACTGTGTCTTTTCTTCTTCCAGCGGCTAGCACCGCATGTGGAGAGGGACCGGAGGGCCCCCGGCATGTCTCCCCTCTAGAGGGAGTACCCTTCTACTCCTGGGAGCAAGCCACGTGAGCCGGATCACCGCTGCAGCTCCAAACATGAAGCAAAAGGCTGCTGTCCAGTTCTGCAGCAAATTCAACAGCAGATTTTTGACAATTTTCTACACCCGTTTTAGCTTGTTTTGATTGCAGATTTTTGTTGGAGATTGTAGTAGACTTCTCCACCTTGCGCTGCTAAAATTGGGAGCAAAAGGAGGTCCGGAAGCCGCTGTTTGATCGCTGTTTTGAAAGCCAAAATAGAGTTTCCAACGTTCCAAGGAAGAAGAAGGCTGGAATAGTTTATTCCAGCTATTCAGCCTATTCCAGCTTTATCCCAAAGTATTCTAGCAGAATAAGGTATGAAAAAAATATATTTTTTAATCATGCATGAATTGAATTTTTAATTCAAATATTTAATAATATTTTATATCATCTTACATGCCTATTTGCAACTAGAATTGATTACTTTCTGGGCGGAGCAGTTTTCCGCTGTGGTGATTTTTAAAAATGTTTTAAAATCCTTTCTGCTCCCGTAGCAGTTTGCATGCCTAGTGTAGGATTATGTCAAGCCACCTGCACTGGTTCTTTCAGTGGTATCAGAGCAGGTTGCATGTATAATCTATTCCTTTATGCATGTTTTATAGATTAAAATTAGTTTAATCTAAAAATGTCCCCTGTTTTCTTTTGGAACCTAGTTGAGACCTTCACATGACCGTATGTCTTTGACACGATGCGGATCGTCTGTGTTGGCCTCTTCAGAAGGATCCTTAAAGAATATTAAAATTAAAATTAGTTTTAATTTGGTGATACATGTTTTAGCATGTTATATTGGTATAAAATATTTGTAAAATATCTTGATGCATGATTTGGTATGTAAAAATTGTTTTACATAGAGACTTAATTAAAAAATTATTTAATTAAGTGTTTGGCTTATTAAAAATTTTTAGGTTATGAAATCTAATCAAATTTGCATAAGCCATTTTGGGTTATTGGGTTAGCTGACTAGTTGGGTCCCTAATGGGTTAGACCTAGTTTAGTTGAACCGGATAACAAGAAGATTAACAAAAAAGTTGTTTAAGGCCCTTCTTTAGAACTATCTAATAGTTAGATTAGTGATCCATTCATCTAAAATGGATCCAATTAGTACTACTCAGTGGACGTCCGAGTCTTTAGGCTAGTCTGATTGAGTCTGTTAAACCGACTGGTGCCGAGATAGGTTTGGCATTGTGATCATGGTTGTATGAGGCTACCTCTTTCTGGCCAACTTGGTTGGTGTGTCACCCAGGTGATCGGTCTGACTGATCTATAGGTGCCCATGGATCAATTTTGTTGATTTATATCAACCCTCCTGGAATCTGATAATTCAGTGGGATGATGATCCATGTCCTTGTCTTTTTCTTCTGTCACAACTAAAAAAATCCTCAAAATTATTAGGTCCTTAAAAAGACTAAGTCAAAGAGTTGACAGTGTCTTAGCCTCCCATTAAGTTGGATAGAAATGTGTCCACTAGCTTGGTGTGCATCGGTAGTTCCATAGAACGGGTGTACATCCGGCGACTGGAATTTCTATCTGATCGATGATGGTTCAGTGCAACCTCCTTAACGGGACCTGGTGGGCCGGCCATAGTCGGGCTTGGTCTTTAGTTAGCTGGAAGCATTGGATTTGTCATTTTAATGGTTGGACCTAACCAGAGACCCGCAATAGGAGGCCCCTAGGCCGATTGGGGGTGTTCTCTGGGGCAAAATAAAATACTGAAAATTGTTTAGGGAAACAATTGGTTTACGAACCTACCTTTGGCTCGTATGGGTGAGCTAGCCATAGTCGGGCTCATGCGAGGCCTATTGGATTTCAGTACCCACTTGAAAAAGTATTTTCACGGATTGGAGTTAGAGGCTACCAATCTGAAAAAATTAGTGGGAGAAACCTTTAGACTAAAGTCCAAGTCTTTTGGTTAAATTATTAATTCATACACTATTTTGGTCTTATTTTCTTTTCAGATGTCTTCCAATTTATCGCTCCGGTCACTTCTCGATAATGAGAAGTTAAAGGGTCACAACTTCGATAGTTGGTATCGAAGATTGAGAATCGTTCGGGAGCATGAATGGATCCTCTATGTGATAACGGATCCGGCACCTGAAATCCCTCCCGCTAATGCATGGAGTGTGGTCAGAGACGCTTCTGAAGTGGGTCTCTGATCGAACTATTGTCCGATGCATTATGTTAGCGGCGATGAATGACGAGTTCAGTCGCAAATTCGAGGAGGCCCAACCTGATGAAATCCTTCAAAAGTTGAAGGAATCCTTCGGCAACCCGGATGATGTAGAACGGTACAAAGTGTCTTGTGCCATCTACAACTCCAAGATGCTGAATGGTGGTTCAGTCACTGATCGTGTATTGTACATGATCGAGCTGATTGAAAAACTAGGCAAACTCGGATGCCCCTTGCACGAGCAGCTCGACAAGGATGCGATCCTGAATTTTCTTCCCTCTTCCTATCTTGATTTTCTTGATCATTATAGAATGAACAAGCCTGCAGTCAACTACCATGGTCTTTTGGAATTGCTGCAGACTTTCAAGAAAGACCACTAACTGAATAAGGGGGTGGTGAATTTAGTGGGAGGTAGTAGAGTTCGTCGTCCCTTTAAGAAAGGAAAGAAGAAAATAAATAAGAAGGGAAAGAAGGTGCAGAATGCTCCTGGCCCTAGTCAGACCAGGAAGTTTAAGGCTGATCATTCTTCTGCAGAGTGTTTCTACTGCAAGAAGAAGGGACACTGGAAGAGGAACTGTCCTCTTTATATTGCATCCCTTGATCCGAACAAGCCGAGGAAGCAGAAGTCTGCTGAACAAGGTATTTATATGATAAAACCTTGTAATTACTCAATTGTTGATACTGCTAACTGGGTATTGGATACTGGTAGTCCAATTCACGTTTGTAATTCATTATAGGGACTCACAAGTTTAGAAGAAGATTTGAAGATAGAACAGTTTCTGAGCATCGGGAATGGAAATCGTGTTCCAGTACTGGCGGTCGGAGTCTTGCATCTTGTCTTTGAGTCTGTACTGTCGAACTAGTCGACTATCACTATTGTCCAGTTTCATTATGTGCATAATCTCTGTAGGCCTTTTAATGGTGGTGTGTTGAACTATCAATAAAAGGAGATTTTTGTAATGTTATTTTGAATAACTCTGTTTAATGAAAGCTAGATTAAATAATGGCATATACGTACTACAAGGCTGTTAGTGTAAGGTACACTTAGCAAACGCCCAGGTTAGATAATGTCAACGATTTGTATCTTTGGCACTATAGGCTAGGTCATATTAACCAAAATAGGATAACAAGATGTGAGGAGAAGGACTCCTCGAGGTCAGCGATTCTGAATAACTGCCCACTTGTGAATCCTGTTTACTTGGTAAAATGACCAAGTCACCTTTTACTGGAAAAGGTGAACGAGCTACAGAACTTCTAAGTCTCATACATACTGATGTATGTGGACCAATGACAGTTAGTGCCAGAGGAGGATACAATATTTTATTACTTTTATAGATGACTTTTCAAGGTTCGGTTATGTCTTCTTAATGAGACATAAGTCTGAGTCATTTGAAATGTTCAAACGATACCGTAATGAAGTAGAAAGCAAAAACAAGGAAAAAGTATTAAAATCTTCAATCTGATCGAGATTGTGATCTGGTGATTTTTTGTCATTTCTTGAGAAGAATGGAATTCTCTCTCAGTGGACTCCTCCAGGAACACCACAGTTGAATGGTGTGTCCGAAAGGAGGAAATATGGACATGGTTCGATCCATGAGGGCTGTTTGAACTATGCCGCTATCCTTTTGGGGATATGCGCTTCAGACAGCTGTTACTTATTAAATAATGTTTCAAGTAAGTCTGTTGTCTCCACTACGTATGAGATGTGGAATGGACGTAAACCCTCAATCTCACACCTTCGGGTCTGGGGTTGTCCGGCTTACATAAAGCATTTAGACTCAGACAAACTTGGTCCTAGGTCTGATCGGTGTTTATTCATCGGTATCCTAAGGAAACCAAAGGGTATTTCTTCTACTTGGAGAATGAACAAAAGGTGTTCGTTTCTCTTAGAGCTATCTTTTGGAAAAGGAGTTCCTTGGAGAAGGAACTATAGCCTCTAAGATTGAACTTGATGAAGTTCAGCCAATAGAAGAACCTGCACACTCTAAGGACATCGTAGAACCGGCTATGATTGAATCACACCCAGAACCCATTAGGAGATCCGGTAGAATACCGCGTCAGCTGGACAGATACTACGATTTCTTGGTCCGGGATGGCGATCCCATTGAGCTCGATGAGAACAATGAGGATCCGATCACCTATATGGATGCTCTTCAGAAATCTGACTCTGAGGCATGGCTTGGAGCCATGCGATCTGAAATGGAGTCCATGGAAATCAACAATGTTTGGACATTGGTGATCCGCCTGAAGGAATAAAACCCATCGGGTGTAAATGGATCTTCAAGAGGAAAAGGGGCGCAGATGGAAAGGTAGAGACCTATAAAGCTCGTCTGGTTGCCAAGGGGTATCGTCAGCGATATGGTATCGATTATGACGAGACTTTCTCCCCTGTGGCAATGCTCAAATCCATTCGGATCATGCTTGCTTTGGCAGCATATTTTAATTACAAGATCTGGCAGATGGATGTCCAAATCACTTTTCTAAATGGGGAGCTGGAAGAGGAGGTGTATATGATACAGCCTGAAGGGTTCACATCCACAGATGAATCAAAAGTATGCAAGTTGCAGAGGTCCATCTATGGACTCAAGCAAGCATCTCGAAGTTGGAACTTACGGCTTGATAGATGTATGAAATGTATGGCTTCGTTAGAATGGAGAAGAACCGTGCATCTATAAATGGGTTAATGGTTATGTGATTGTATTCCTAGTACTGTATGTTGATGACATTCTCTTAATCGGGAATGATGTCGCAGCATTACAAGGAATAAAGGTCTGGTTATCATCTCAGTTCTCCATGAAGGACTTGGGTGAAGCTTCTTACAAACTAGGTATGAAGATCTATAGAGATATATCTAAGAAGCTTTTGGGATTGTCCCAGTCTACGTACATTGATACCATGCTGAAACGGTTCAGCCTGGAAAATTCCAAGAAAGGCTATCTCCCGATAGGTTCTGGAATTACTCTTTCCAAGAAGGATTGTGCGACAACTCCTGAGGAAAGAGAGCGCATGAGTAGAGTACCTTATGCTTCTACAGTAGGCTCTATCATGTATGCTATGACTTGTACTAGACCAGACATGGCATACTAACTAGGAGTAGGAGTAGTGAGTGATACCAGTCTGACCCAGGTGAGGTGCATTGGAAGGTGGTTAAGTCCATCTTAAGTATTTGAGAAATACTAAGATCAATGGCTGATTTATGGAGAACCTGACTTGAAACATGTGGGGGTACTCTGACTCCAGTTTCTAGTCGGATAGAGATGATAGCAAGAGTGTGTCAGGGTTTGTATTTACCCTGAATGGAGGAGCGATCTGCTGGAAAAGTTTCAAGCAGGCAACTGTTGCAGACTCGGTATGCGAAGCAGAATACATTGCAGCATCAGATGCAGCAAAGGAAGCTCTATGGTTGCGGAAGTTTCTTAGAGAGCTAGGGGTGGCACCTTCCTTAGATGGTCCTATTCCGGTGTATTGTGACAGCACTGGAGCCATTGCTCAAGCTAAGGAGCCTAAAGCTCATCACCACACCAAGCACATTCTGTGGCGCTACCACCTCGTACGAGAGATCATGGAACGAGGCGACATCAATCTTCTGAAGATCGATGGAAAAGAAAATCTGGCCGACCCCTTCACTAAAGCCATCGGAATAAAAGAGTTCGACTATTGTAAATGAGAAATGGGTATTAGATACTCTTCTGATTGGCTTTAGTACAAGTGGGAGTTGTGGGAATTGTGTCCCAAAGCCAATCGCCTGGGTTGTAGGGGTTGAGCACAGTATTGTACTCTTTCTTTGAATTAATAAAATATATTTTTTGGTAGCTCATCACATACTAAATTTCCATGAAATGAACTCTTCCATGTGATGAAGTCCTTAGGACTACACTGACTTCGATACAGAGAGGATGTATCGAGTAGTCCTTAAACCCTGTTCACAACCAAAGGATATATTATACTGGACGGCAATATATCAAGTATAGGTTGTTGTAGTTCACATCGTTTGGTTGTCCTCTTGACCAAAGAGTGTGGTGACACTGATGTGATCTTCAAGTAGGATATGTGATATCTTATTGAACGTGACTCTGTGCAGCCCCTTTCTGCCAAGGGATACTCAAGATTGGATAGGGTATATGTGTCCCTCTGACCTGAGATCATCACAGTAGCTTGAAAGCAACTCCCTATGCTTTGGTACTGGACTACCCGAATTTTTAATCCGGTAACAGAAGGTTTCTGGGTACAAGCAAGTACTTGTGGAGCAGTGATGGACCAAGATGGAATTGACCTGTCCAAACAGTTTGGATTGAATGTCTCGCAGTATCTCAATTTAGCAAATCCTCGACCGGGGTAGTCCTAGTGAAGAGTACTGGGCTTGCAAGGTTGAGACACGTAATCGACTGACTCAGTCTAGGTTAGCAGTCGAATCACAGTCGTCCTGAGAATTAGAGGTCAAAGGGATGAATTATACGGTAATCATATGCCAGAGGTTCGATAGTTTGCTCCCGCATCTTCAACTATCCGGACGCCGGGACCCATTGCTAGATGGTTTCTATACTGGTACTAAAATTGTTCTAGTGCTACCGTTTAGGTTCGAACCTATGAGGTCACATACCATAGAGGATAAATCTCTGATCCGGATATCGATTACGATTAGGAATCGTCTCGATATTATGGTCATAGTATTTTTTAGCACTCTTTTTTTCCATCTTGCCCTTGTCTGTGTCAACCGAAAATTGTTCGGGTTGACCAGCACTGTGCCAGGATTTTTCTGAATCAGTTTTGAACTGATTCGAAGTTCGTTTCGGCCTTCAATTGGTTGTGAACCAATTTAATCCCTTGAACCAATTTTAATTGGGTTTGAACTGGTTCAATTGGATTGAACCAGAGGTTTAAAAAGGGGTTGGACCGATTTTGGTTGAACCGGTATTTTCTTTGAACCAGTGTTTACTTCATTGACCGTTTTACACGATAATTCGCTGGGAGGAATTTCTTGCATCCGATGAAGGCCAAACGTCCGAAGTCTTCCCCGCTGGCGTCTCTTCTCCTCCCTCCTCCTGCTGGCTTTAACCTCTTATTTATGGCTTGTTTGTTAAATGTGGGTGAACGACAGTAGTTTTTCAAGGCCTCCCAGTCCTTTAATCTTCCTCCCTGCAGCCTTTATAAACCCCTACTATAGCCCTGTTCTGAGTTGAAGTTTCCAGCGTGTGAAACCGAGAGAGAAGCAACAACAACAAAATCTGGGCGTTATTCTTCTTTGAGAGGCTCATTTGGAGTGCTCTTTGGGCTGGGTTTTGGAGTGTATGAGGGAGAGAACCGGTTGTTTCTTGTGCTCAAACCAGGACTGCAGCAAAGCCAAGTTGCTACCGTCCACTGTGTCTTTTTCTTCTTCCATCGGCTAGCACCGCGTGTGTGGAGAGGGACCGGAGGGCCCCCGGCATGTCTCCCCTCTAGAGGGAGTACCCTTCTACTCCTGGGAGCAAGCCACATGAGCCGGATCACCCGCTGCAGCTCCAAACACGAAGCAAAATGCTGCTGTCCAGTTTTGCAGCAGAATTTTGATAATTTTCTACACCGTTTTAGCTTGTTTTGATTGCAGATTTGTTGGAGATTGTAGTAGACTTCTCCACCTTGCTGCTGCTGAAATTTGGGAGAAAAAGGAGGTCCGGTAGCTACCATTTGATCGCTGTTTTGAAAGCCAAAAACAAAGTTTCCAACGTTCCAAGGAAGAGAAGAGGCTGGAATAGTTTATTCCAGCTATTCCAGCCTATTCCAACTTTATCCCAGAGTTATTCCAGCCAGAATAAGGTATGAAAAAAAAAAATTTTTTAATCATGCATGAATTGAATTTTTAATTCAAATATTTTTAAATATTTTATATCATCTTACATGCCTATTTGCAACTAAATTAGATTAGTTTCTGGGCGGAGCAGTTTTCTGCTGCGATGATTTTTAAAAATTGTTTTAAAATCTTTTCTGCTCCCGCAGCAGTTTGCATGCCTAGTGTAGGATTATGTTAAGCCACCTGCACCGGTTTCTTTCATGTTCTTCATCCTTTCCAGATCCAGAGTACGTGAAGAAGGCCAACCTTGCCATAGGACTACAATCCGAGGATCCATTGCGAAGATACCCGTCTCCAAGGATCCTACAATCTGCTCGAGAGTGTCCTTCAATTGAAGCAAAGAGAGATATCACAGTCAGGTATAAAACTTCCCTTCTCTTTTTGTCTGTTTCTTGAAAGAGGAGTAAATCCTAGGTCTGGGGGTTTCTCAATCCCCAGCGATCCAACTTCTTTTTACTCTGATAATCTATCTTTTGAAATTGTGCTTTCTCTCAGTGCATATTTTCTTTCAATTTTAGTTAGCCTTGTTTTTGAGTCACGCCAACTTCTAACAAAACACAAAAAAAAAAAAAAAAAATTAGTCTTAATTTACTTCCGCATCGCATCATCTTATTTGTTCTGCATCAGAAGTTATGGCTGGTACGGTGCATGGCAGCTACCCGTTGGATTCTTGATGCGACGTGGGACATGTGGCCCCATCAGGGTGGTCGGTGCACTTGCCAGAGTGGCCCATCCACCATTTCTTTGACTGTCATGCTGATCGCAATCGGATATGATCCGGTGCATCCCTTGGATTCCCGTCCAACTCGGGAACTGAAGCGACGGTCGTCGGATCTCGGCATACGGGGGATGCATTGGGACGCGGCCCCTGGATGCCTATAAAAGGAGGAGGGCATTGCCCAGGAGGAACCTGTTGCTACGTTTGTGTTGGAAGAAAAAGTTGCATCCTCCCTCTCCGCGCCGCTTTTAAGCTTTAGAGATCTAAGAATCAGGTTAGTCCCATTTTCATCTTCCCCCACTCCTTCCTTTTCTGCAACCCATTTTAGAATGGCCGTGGCTCGCGGTCATAGGAGCTTGGTCCCTTTGACATCCCGTCGGCTATGACTCGAGAGAGGGTTGAAAGCCTTAGGGTCATATATAACATCCCTTCCAACTTACACCTGACCATCCCCAGCCACGAGGATAGGGGTGAATGGGCCTTGAACTTAGGAGCCCTCCCCATGTACGAAGACCACCTGAAAGACGGTCTTCATTTCCAATTCACAGCTTCATCCAGATCTTCCAACACCTATAGGATCACGCCTTCCTAGCTGACGCCGAATCAGCATTAGGGTCCTTGTGGCTTCGTGTTCCTTATCGAGAGGCCGACATAGAGCCTAGGTATCCTATTTTCAAACTTCTTTCTGCTGAAACAGGACTTCGAAGTTAGGAGTGGTGGATGTTTAGTCCACACCCTGGCAGAAAGATTTTGGGGGGGGCTTCCGTCCGTAATTCACGGATGGAAGTCCCGATACTTCTTCGTAGATAACCTAGAGCCATGGGGCTTTGAGGTGGCCTGGAGGGAGCCAAGGCCGAATGCTCTGAATGGAAGGAAAGTCTTGAGGGCCGACGAGGCTGACTTCCATAAATTGGAGGGAGAGGATCCAAAGTTCATCATTTATGCTTCTTAAGGAGAGCCTTCACCAAGCTGGACTCAGCCGGCAGTCGATGCTAGGTAGGACGAGAGTCACGTAGAGAGAGATCAGCTTCTCTTTTTTTATTTTCAGTCGGCTTGGTGAATGTAGCTAACTTTGACTTTGGTTGTTGACAAGTGGAAAGATGAAGCCAGATTGGGCGATCCTCTCAGCACGATCAGCACAATGGAGAGCCATCCGCATTGCGAGCCGACATTGCAGGAGCCAAAGAAGCGGGCGGCAGAACCGGCACCAGAAAGGCGAAGAAATAATGAACGGCAAAACCGTCCACCATGGTGGTGTCGGTCGAGTCAGGGGATGACATGCCCCTGACCGAACGCCGAAGGCTGATTGCTTCCGAGCGATCTTCTTCGGTCGGACAGCCGGGCACCCAGACAGAAGAGAGGCGCTCAATGTCGACAGGGGTGGAAGCAGCCCCTGCGCCCCTGCCATTGGAGACGACTGCAATAATCCCCCCAATGACCCGGGGAACCACTACAGGGGAGGGGTCGTCGACCGTTGACAAGAGGGCCGGCGGTGCCCAAGAGGAGGAAGAGCACCAACAGTGGCACACTACTGAGGAAGCAAAGGAGCTACTTTAGAGGGCCACCCCTGACACTGACGGGTGGTCGGTGGATGAGGCAGCCAGAAGTTCTCTTCGTCATCTTCTGGGGGTAAGTTTCACTCTTCCTGTCTTCACTTTGAATTTTTGACTAGAATTCTCTAATCATGAGCGTCTGTCGGCAGCTTGTCAAGGACAACCTTTTGATGGACGAGGGATGGATGCTTCTATATAAAAGAGCAGTTAACCCAGAGGGCCGAAGCGACCGAGCTAGCAAGGGACACCGCCTGGGAGGTGTTGACGCTTCCATGGAAGAGGTGCTCAGCCTGAGGGCCATAGCAGCAGAAGTGTCCCCCCTACGGGCTGAACTTGAGGCCCAGAAGAAACAACTGGAAGTCTTGCTTGCCCAGAAGGTGGATCGGGAGGCAAGGCTGAAGAGTAAGAAAAAGAATATCAAGACCCTGGCCTGTTGGCTAACCATCGAGGAGGGTCGTCTGACCGATCTTGATATCTGTGAAAAGGGCTATCAGGCATCAGCAGAGAGATACAAGGGCTTGCTGAAGACAGCCCAAGATTTGCTGAAGACGGCTGGCGAGAAGGCCATCGTAGAGTACAAAGCCTCCGAGGACTTCATGGAGGAGATGAACGAGGTCGGGACGGTCGGCTTTGACTATGGGTACGATGAGTGCTTGGGAAAGGTTAGTGCTGCCTTCCCTGAACTCGATCTGTCATTCCTTCAGTCGCCGAAGCTGGCGGAAGCAGAAGCTTTGGATGGGACGGACCCGACTGCCCAAGCGGCCGATGCCCCGGCGGAGGTCGTAGCTGAAGTAGCCGGAGCAGATGCCCCAGCTAGAGTCAAGCAGAGGCAGCCGAAGGGGCCGAGGAGGCCGGAGCGGTTGCTGTTACTGAGGAGGCCGAAGTGGCCATAGATGCAATTTTCGAGGGTCAGACCTAGTTGTTTGTAAAGGTCTGACCTTCAGTTTTGTAAAGACACTTTTTTGAAGTAATGAAAAACTTTTGTTGTCTTTTTACACTGTCTCATATCTTCCTTTCTAAAATTTTGCTAAGTATGGGCTAGTCGACAGATCTGACTGAGTGGTCGGATCTCCAAGGTAAACGTCGAACAGTAACTCAAGTCGAACTAGATCCCCATAAGATTTCTGCTCTAAGTATTGGCCCATCAGCTTCCCGGACCGAGAATTGATTAAGGCAATGGTCGGATTTCAGCTCAGGCCAGAGCACAAGCTTAGAAAATTTATCCTAAGTGTTGGTCCATTGGCTTGCCATGCCCAGAAGCAGTTAAGGCAGCGATCGGATTTCAGCTCAGGCTGGAGCAACGAGCTTAGAGAATTTATCCTAAGTGTTGATCTATTGGCTTTCCAAACCGAAAAGCAGTTGAGGCTGCGGTCAAATTTCAGCTCAGGCCGGAGCAACGAGCTTAGGAAGTTTATCCTAAATGTTGGTCCGTCGGCTTTCCGGATCGAGAAGCAATTGAGGCAGTGGTCGGATTTCAGCTCAGGTCGGAGTAACGAGCTTAGGAGATTATCCTAAGTATTGGTCCGTCGCTTTTCAGACCGAGAAGCAGTTGAGGCAGCGGTCGGATTTCAGCTCAGGCCGGAGCAACGAGCTTAGAAAATTTATCCTAAGTGTTGGTCCATCGACTTTCTGTACTGAGAAGCAATTGAGGCAGCGGTCGGATTTCAGCTCAGGCCGGAGCAACGAGCTTAAGAAATTTATCCTAAGTGTTGGTCCATCGGCTTTCCGGACTGAGAAGCAGTTGAGGTAGCGATCGAAAATCAGCTTAGGCTGGATCAACGAGCTTAGAAAATTTATCCTAAGTGTTGGTCCGTCGGCTTTCCGGACCGAGAAGCAGTTGGGGTAGCGGTCGGATTTTAGCTCAAGCCAGAGCAACGAGCTTAAAAAATTTATCCTAAGTGTTGGTCCGTCGGCTTTTTGGGTTGGACTGCCCTAGAACCTTTGCCGACCGAGTCGGACTTTCGAAGTGGGCTTCCCTAGAGCCTTTGCTGACCGGAGTCGGACTTTCGAAAGTAGGCTGCCCTAGAGCCTCTGCCAACCGGAGTCAGACTTTTGGGAGTGGGCTGCCCTAGAGCCTCTGCCGACCAGAGTCAGACTTTCGGAAGTGGGCTGTCCTAGAGCCTTTGCTGACCGAAGTCGAACTTTCGGAAGTAGGCTGCCCTAGAGCCTTTGCCGACCGAGTCGGACTTTCGGAAGTGGGCTGCCCTAGAGCATTTATCGACCAGAGTCAAACTTTCAGAAGTGGGCTGCCCTAGAGCCTTTACCGACAGGAGTCGAACTTTCGGAAGTGGGCTGCCCTAGAGCCTTTACCGACAGGAGTCGAACTTTCGAAAGTGGGCTGCCCTAGAGCCTTTGTCGACCGAAGTTGGACTTTCAGAAGTGGACTGCCCTAGAGCCTCTGCCGACCAGAGTCGACTTTCGAAAGTGGGCTGCCATAGAGCCTTTGCCGACCAGAGTCAGACTTTTGGAAGTGGGCTGCCCTAGAGCCTTTGCCGACCGGAGTCGTACTTTAGGAAGTGGACTATCCTAGAGCCTTTGCCGACCAGAGTCGGACTTTCGAAAGTGGGCTGTCCTAGAGCCTTTGCCGACCGGAGTCGGACTTTTGGAAGTGGGCTGCCCTAGAGCCTTTGCCAACCAGAGTCGGACTTTCGGAAGTGGGCTGCCCTAGAGCCTTTGTCGATCGAAGTTGGACTTTCGAAAGTGGTCGTAGAAGAAACATGAACTTCATTGATAGTGCTTGCAGAGGTTATCCACATTCCATGGACGTGCCAACCGTTGTCTGTCCAAAAATTCAAGTCGATAAGTGTCGGCTCGAACCACTTCAGCAACCCGATAAGTCCTTTCCAATTTGAGGAAAGCTTGCCTTGCTCGATCGGCCTCGATATTTCGTCCCTCCGCAGGACCAAGTCTCCAACTTGGAAAGCTCACACCTTGACTCACGAGTTGTAATATTTTTCCATCTTTTGGCAGCATACTGCCATCTTCATGCTTGACCGAAGTCTAGTTTCTTCAAGCAAGTCCAGGTCAGCCCTTCACCACTCGGAGTTGGCCAGTTTGGCGTAGTGGTCAATCTGGAGATATTGAAGAGAAGTCTCGATAGGGATGATAGATTCACTTTCGTAAGTGAGGTTGAACGGAGTTTCGCCGTCGACGCTCTGGCGATCGTTCGATACGCCCATAATATTGAATGGAGTTCCTCCACCCAAAGTCCCTTTGCTTCAATGAGCCGGGTCTTCAGCCCATGCAAGATTGTTTGGTGGGTGACTTCAGCCTCTCCATTGCACTGAGGGTGACCGACCGAAGTAAGTCGGTGAGAAACATGATATTGCTGACAAAAATTCTGAAACTTAGAGTTGTCAAATTATCTTCCATTGTCAGTAATAATCATTCAAGGAATGCCGAATCGAAAGATGATATTGTTCCGAATGAAGTTCTCCACCTTAGCCTCCATTATCTATGCTAGTGGTTCGGCTTCAACCCACTTGGTGAAATAGTCAATGGCCACAAGAAAGAATTTTTGTTGCCCAGAGGTCGAGGGAAAGGGTCCCAAGATATCCATTCCCCATTATGCGAATGGCCATGGGGCGGTGATTGGAGTCAGCTCACTAGCGGGTCTCCTTTGAATGATGGAGTACCTCTAACACGCGTTGCACCTTCAGACGAAGTCTGACACATCCTTCTGAATGGTGGGCCAGTAATATCCTTCCGGATGATCTTGTAAGCTAAGGATCTCCCTCCGAGGTGGTCGCCACAAATGCCTTCATGGACTTCTCTGAGGGCGTAGTCGACGTCCACCGCCCCAAGCACTTCAATAGCGGCTGTGAGAATGACCACTTATAAAGATGTCGTTAAGGACAACGTACTTAGTGGTCGTCAAGCGCACCCGCTTGGCCTCCACTGGATCTTTCGGGAGGGTTCCTTTGACCAGGAAGGCAAGGATCAGACTTATCCAAGAAACTCTCTTGTTCCACCTGATGGACCTCGGTAGGTCGTCGGTAACTGGTGATATGCACAAGAAGTTCGGTCAGAGGCCCTCTGGTCAGAGCCGTAGCAAGCCTTAATAGAGCGTCCACCTAAGAGTTCTACAGACGAGGTATGTGGAGGATTTCAAAAATTTTGAACCGAGGAATGAGGTTTTGTACATTGTTAAATATTTTGCCAGGGTCGGATCCCTTGCTTCAAATTCCCCCTCACTTGGTTGACCACCAGTTGGGAGTCAAAAAAACTCTGAGTCAGCTGATGCGCAGTTCGTTGGCGATTCATAGCCCGCGAGGAGGGCTTCATACTCTGCTTGATTATTTGACACCTGAAATAAAAATGTAATGCATACTCCAGTTTCTCCCCATCCGGGTCGGCCAGGATCAGTCCGGCACCACAACCTGTGAGGTTGGACGCCCCATCCACATGGAGAGTCCAGGCTGGTTCAACTTTTTAGACAGCATCGGCTTCAGGTACTTCGGCCATTTGAGGAGGCATCTCCTGTCTCCACGTGCATTCTGCAATGAAGTCGGCAATTACCTAGGCCTTCAAAGCAGAACGTGGCTGGAAAGAGATGTCAAACTTTCCTAGCTTGATAGCCCACTTGGCAAGCCGTCTGGATGTATCTGGGCTCTGAAGGATTGCCTTGAGGGGTTGGTTGGTCAGCACTACAATCGGAGCACTTGGAAGTACGGTCAGAGCCGCTTCGCGGATGTGACCAAGGAGTCTATTAACTTTTGCATCTTGGGGTACCTTGTTTCAACGTCGTGGAGGACTTTGCTGATATAATAGATAGGCTTTTGCTGTCCATCCTCTCCGACTCGTACAAGGATGATGTAGATCACTTCGTCCGACACTGAAAGATAGAGGTACAAAGGCTCCCCCTCTGTCGGCTTGGCCAGCAATGGAGGGTTCTTCAAGTACTCCTTCAATGATTCGAAAGCCGACCGACACTCATCAGTCCAAACAAAACCCTCCGACCGGTGCAGGGTCTTAAAGAATGGTAGGGACTTCTCAACCGAACGGGAGATAAAATGGCTGAGAGAGGCGATTCGGTCGGTGAGCTCTTGGACCTGCTTTTTGTTGGTCGGGTGTGCCATCTCCATGATGGCTTTTATCTTGTCGGATTTACTTCAATTTCCCTCTGTGTAACCAAAAAACCAAGGAATTTGCTAGAGGTTACCCCAAAAGTACATTTCGTGGGGTTCAGCTTCATCCGATGGCTTAAGTGCATCAAAGGATTCTTGCAGGTCCTTGATGTGGTCAGCCTTATGGAGACTCTTCACTATCATGTCGTCTACATAAGCCTCCATGTTCATGCCCAGCTAACCTTCGAACACTTGGTTGATCAGCCTCTAAAAGGTGGCACCGGCATTCTTCAAGCTGAAAGGCATCATCCGATAACAGTACAGACCTTTGTCGGTGACAAAGGCGGTCTTCTCCTCATTTTCTGGATGCATCTTTATTGATTATAGCCAAAAATGTGTCCATAAAGCTGAGAAGTTGGTGGCCGGCCGTGGCATCCACCAACTGATCAATTTTGGGTATGGGAAAGCTATCCTTCGAGCAGGCCTTGTTGAGGTCGGTAATCCACACAGATCCTCCACTTCCCGTTGGACTTCTTTACCATAACCACATTCACCAGCCACTCAGGGTAGTGGACTTCCCTGATGAAGCCTGCATCACGGAGCTTCTTTACTTCCTTATCAATGGCTTTCTATTTTTCGGTAGCAAAGCTTATCTTCTTCTGCCAGACTGGTCGATAGGTCGGATCGACCTTGAGTTGGTGAGTGATGATCTCCGACGGTATTCCAGGCATGTCCGACGCAGTCCAAGCAAAGACATCGGCGTTACTTCTGAGAAAGCTGATCAGCTCCGACTTAAGGTCTTCACTGAGGGAGCCTCCAATCTGAAGGACCTTGGTAGGATCATCCTCTCGAAGGGGAATAAATAGAATCCTTTCCCCTAGCTGACCGAGGCCATCGGCCTAAGCTCTTGGGTCAAGTTGCTCCAGAGTGGGATGGCCTTCTGACTGTTGATTCATAATTGTTAGACTCTATCTGGCCACCTGACGATCTCCCCTCATCACTCCGACCCCGCTCCTGGTCGAAAATTTCGCTAACATATGGTAAGTGGACATGATGGCTCTGAATTTGTTGAGGACTGGTCGCCCAGGATAGCATTGTAAGGTGAGGTCGTCCGAACGACCACAAAATTGATGAGGAGGGTTTTCTGGAGAGGCTCCATCCCAATTGTCACAGGGAGAACCATTTGTCCTTCCACTCTGATGGAGTTGCCCCCAAAGCTTGTCAGCTGCACGGGGGATTCCCGTAGCATGGATCTAGATAGATTCATTTTTACAAAAGCATCATACAGCAATACCTCTGTCGAGCTTCCATTATCAACAGTATTCTCCTTACATCATAATTGGCAATCACTGCCGACATGACTACAGGATCGTTCTCAAAAATATGAGTTTCCAGGAGATCTTCATCAGAGAAAGTGATGGCATTGGAGCCCCGGGACCTTTTAGCAATGTCGGTCCTGTCCTCATAACTTCCTCCTGATCGTCGATGCAGCATGCCAACATCCCCTCCAGTTGGCCTTTGATTGGGGAGCTCCATCTCCTCCGAAGGGTTTCGGGCATTTGATGCTTCAGCTCGGTCCCAATGGGGTCGGACATACTTGCACAGGTATCCCCTCTGGATGAGGTCTTCAATGGCATCCTTCAACTACAGGCACTCTTTAGTATTGTGCCCATGATCCCTATGGAAACGACAGAATTTATCTTTGTTCCTTAAGGTAGGAGGGCCCCTCATCGGCCAAGGCCTTTGCAAAAAGGTCTCGTTCTCGATCTCCATGAGGATCTTCTCTCTTGGCAGGAACAGAGGCGCACAAGTCTCGAACCTTCGGGGGAAGTCCCTCGGCTTCGGACTTTGATGTTGGGTCGACCGACTATCACTCGGAGGTCAGACTTTGGAAGCTTTATCGCTCCGCTTCTTAGGGGCCGCCTTCCCTCAGCTTGATGTCGGCCGGCCGCTGTTCTTCCGCCAGGCATACTTCTGCGCTCTGGCCAGGAGTTCACTATAGCTTGTTGGATGTTTCTTGTCTAGGGAGAAGGTTAGCCTGGACGAGCGAAGCCCTCGCTTGAAGGCTGACATCGCTACAGCCTCGTTCAAATCTAGGACTCCATGGTCGTTGAATTGATACGGGCCATGAAATCCTGAAGGGTCTCTCCCTCCTTTTGCAGCACGAGGAAGTGGCAGTCGGTATTCCTCGGGGTCCAACTGCAAGTCCTAAAATGGGAAGAGAAAAAGTGATTCGAGTTGAGAGAAGGAGTGGATCGTACCTGGCCAGATGGCGAAGAACCACATCTGGGCGGTCTTCTTAATGGTTGCAGGGAAGGCGATGCAATGGAGAGCTTCGGAGGTGCCTTGGACCATCATGTGACTTTGTACATGCCCAGATGGTCCATCGGATCAGTGGTACCATCGTAGGGGTCCACTTATGGGATCTTGAAGTGGCGGGGAATCGTCTCCGCCAGAATCTCCTCAGAGAATGTGGGATGGAGTCGTATACCTGTCCCCCTTCGGCCTTCTATCGGAGGTGATTTCGGTGATGTGCTCCTCCATGCGCATGATCTTGCTGGCATAGTCCTTCGAAGGTTCGGCGGCAAGCCGACCGCTGAACGGGATGGATTTGGCATAGGAAGGCGAAGCAGACCTCAACCTTTTGCCATCAGCGTGATCACCCAAGGACCTCCGGCTGCGCGGCAGCGTGAGAACCATGCTGAGCGATCTCCGCCGTCAACCTCCCTCTGCAGCAGTCGAAGGATTGGTGCAGGAGGCAGCTGGTAGTTGCTGTCGATTGTCGGCTGCTTCCTAGAAACGCTGAACCGCAGCAGTAAGTGTTTCAATCCGATTCACCAAGGTTTGGAACTATTGCAACCCCAATGTGATGGTAGGTTCTGCAGCAGTATGGGCGGTGGCAGCAAAATCATTCTCCCTGAGAGGCTCCTCAGACCTGGAAGGAGAGATATCCCTCCTGGCAATGGCATTTGGAGCTCTTCCCTTAGCCATTTTCTTGCCGGGATGATAGATTCCTCCTTTTAAAAGGAAGAAGGGCCCTTCCTCTAGTGCCAATCTGTTGCCGCATCAACTCCTGGACCAGGAACTAGGATGGCTGGATGGGCTGGAGCACTCCTCTCCCGAGCAACCTGCAACAAAGTCCCCAAGGGCGCCGGTGGTGTTCCGGCAAGGGACCCTCCGATGCTTAAGTTAACAGGAGATTGAAGGCAACAGAATGGAGGAATCAAGGGATCAACAACGTGTGGAGAGGGAAGAGTTCTTCTACCTTCGAACGGGGTCCCCTAAGTACCTTATATAGGCACGGAACAGTCCAAAATCCATTAGGGAGAGGCTGAGAAAGACCAATTTACCCCTAGAGAATCTGGAGAGTGGCCACGTGGCGCGTAGATACGGCAGCATCGTGGAAGTAGTGGAGCAGGCCCATTGGAATAGAAAGATCCTGCAATAATAGAAAGGTGCTTCTAAAATACCCTGGATGCTAAGACTCGCCTGTCGGACATCGGCCATGAGACAGTCAGTCAGTTGGACCAAAAGGCCAAGCCTCCGAAGAAGTGCGATGGGCCGGACCCCAGCAGGAGAGGGTCGTTCGAACCTCAGCTCTAGTGGGTTGGACTTCTGAAGGAGAGCGATGGGCCGGACCCCAGCAGGAGAGGGTCGTTCGGACCTCAGCTCCGGTGGGTCGGACCTCTGAAGGAGAGCGACGAGCCGGACCCCAGCTGGAGAGGGTCGTTCGAACCTCAGCTCCAGTGGGTCGGATCCTCTGAAGGAGAGCGATGGCCGACCCAGCAGGAGAGGGTCATTCGGACCTCAGCTCGGGTGGATCGGACCTCTCTTATTGGAGCCTTGAAAAGGGCGTCGGGTCGGACCACAGGACTGGGCCGGTTCTTGCTGATGGAGAGCCGACATGGTACAACAGCTGTTACCTAAAGCCGAGTTCTCCTACAACATTCTTTTAATAGGACCACCGGTAAGAGCCCTTTCGAGATTGTCCATGGGTACCAACCTAATAAATCACTTGATCTGATTCCCCTGCCATTGCATGCTAGAGTATCCGAAGTCAGCCGAATCTTTTGCACAGCATATTAGAATTTGCATAAGGAAATCACCCAAAATATCAAAATGAGTAACGATGCTTATAAAAGACAAGCGAATTCTGGAAACATTTCAAAGAATTTTTTGTAGGGATTTTGTCATGATATTACTCATACCTGAACGGTTACCTCCTGGAACCATTAAGAAGACTGCATTACTAAAGTGTTGGACCCTATAAAATTATTAAGAAAATTGGACCCAATGCCTATGTGCTCGAGTTACCCCCTGATTTAGGCATTAGATCCACTTTCAATGTTTCTGATCTAACTGAGTACAGGGAACCGGTAGTATTCCTAGTGAGGCATTCAGTCTTGACCCTTTACTTGAGAGAGAACCTACCCTGGAGTGTCCACAAAAAAGGCTAAGTGAAGAGAGAAGATTGAGCGAATCCTGGATGATCAAGCTGTCAGTACCCGATGGATGGCTATCAGTGCTACTTGGTAAGATGGCAAGGTTGTCCAGAATCAGAGGACTCATGGATTACTAGAGAGGACCTACAACACATTGATTCGGATCTCCTGGAAGAGTATCAAAGCCAAACAGACCCTTACTCAACGAGGTTAAGTTCTTCCCCCCTAGAAGAAATGGTGGGGACACCAAGACCAAGACCAAGCCTCAAGAACCCATCTGGATCACAGAACAAGGAGATAGGATCTGCACCATCGAGCCGATCCGAGATCGCCGAGCTGACTCAAGACCCGGTCAACTGTATCCCAGGTGTCAAGAAATTTCTAGAATTTATTTTGCTTCAATTTTTGGAATTAAAAATATATATGGAAAATCCTGATTCGTGGCCATAATAAACTTAGTAGCCACATTCCAATTAGTTGAATCTTGTAACTAATCCTTGAATTAGTTAGCCTTAATCCCATTGATCAGAGCCTTCTAGAACCGGTTGTAAGCCTATATTAAGGCTCGATTGTATGATGAATGGCAATGAATACAATGAAGTTTACTGCTCTTCTTCTCCATTTGGCTTTCGTTCTGAAGTCCTGATCCAACGCCTTCGTTGCAACCGCAATGTCGAAGAGCACGAGGCTCCACCGTGCCTTCATCGCAGCCGCGATGTCGAGGGGCGAGGCCCCATCTATTCCACGGCATCTTCATCTCTGCCATCCCCGTCATTGCTGTTTCATCCGTTCCTACCGTTCTCCATCGACCACTCCAAAGCTCCTCCGCCTTCTCCAAAACTCCTCTGTTCCCCCAAAGCTAAATCGTCTTCCACTGTTTCGCCCATAACCTCCATCCTTAGCCCGTTCGATCGAGTCCGCCATTGCCCAAGCCACCCAGTCGCCCAGACCTCCCTCCCTAGTATACGTCGCCCGATCTCCCTCCTCCGGCCCGCGATGCCATCCTCAGCTCCAGATCTCCATCCCTCAAAGCTTGACCCACAGCTGGCTTATCTCCCCTGCTCCTCAAGCTCGCTAGCAGTATTCCCGGACGTCCTCATCGCCGGACTTCCCTCCTCTGGCCTCCTGCCACCAGGCTTTATTCCGCACGGTCTTCCCCAAAGCTCAGGTCCAAGCCCGTCGCTAAACCACCCTCAACTGGTGTTCTCGAAGCCAGGCTTGCCCTCCTCCAGTCCGCCCATCACCAGACGCCCTCCATCGGTCCTCCCAACACCGGATCTCCCTTCTCCGATCCACCCCGATGCCATCCTCACCTCCAAGCCACTGCCCCACGAAGCTTCCATCCTTTGCAAGCCCAGTTCCCTTGTTCCACGAAGCAATCAGCCATTGAAAATCGTCAAGCTACTGTTGAAAGAAGACATGAACAACTATTCCAGCTATTCCTTCTATTCCGCACTTATCCCAGATTTATTCCATATTGAAATAAGCCCCGTTTACTTTAATTTGGGTTGTGTTTTTGGCTTTTATTGTCTCACTTAGGCTAATCCGAGGTTAATTGTATTAGGTCATTTCCGGTACCGAGCCTTGAAGGGATCCTAGGCATCAACCCGTGCTCCTGATGCCTATCGTTGGATGATTGATTGTTGATCACCAAGGCCACATCTTCCAAGGTTAAGTGATCTCATCACAAAAAATAGCTATTACTGTCATAAGGTCCTATCTCTCTTTACTTGCTTTAGATATGAAGTTTTGAAATGCATGCATGTCCTTGATCAGGGGTTTCTCAATCTCTGAGTCCTGGTTCTTTCTCATTTTATTGAGCCTATCATGAGGGAATGCATGATTTAAAATTTACCATATTTGAATGTTCCTCTGAATCTGTGTTTAATATAAGCATCGATGTTCGTATGGAATTTTAGGGTAATTTTATCAGAGCGTAGTTCCACATCATTCCATATCAAAAGCTTTTGTTGTTTTTGAGTTTTGAAACCTAATCCAGCTTTGTTGAAAATAGCTCTTTGATTATTTAAAAGCATGTTAAGTTTTTCAGAACTATAAGTAAATTTCCCACAAAATGTTTTAGTTTTTCAAGCTCATCCTTATACTTCTTGTTTTCATGCAAAAGCTCTTTGTTTTATTTAGTAAAATTTTCATTTGAAATAAAAGAATTTATCTTTTTCAAATCTTCCTTTTCCTTTTCCAAAAAGATAATTTTAGCATTTAGCTTTTTGTTTTCTTGGAGCGAACAACCATTTTCAATTAAATACTTATCATTTGTTTTAAGCAAATCCAGATTTTGCTTTCTTAGTTCCTTGTGTTTTATTTTATTTTTTTGAAATTCAACTACTAATTCATCAAAACTTCATGCAATTCTTTAAAAGTAAATTCTTCTTCAGGTTTAGACATTACCTCATCACTGTTGGTCATTAAACAGAAATTTGCAACCTCTTGCTATTCTTCATCAGAACTTGAGTTCTTGCTATCGGTCCAGGTTGCCATCATTGCTTTCTTTCTTAATCTTCTTCTGCTCTTTTTGAGTAGGGGTAGTCTAACTTGAAGTAGCTGGGTTTCTTGCACTCAAAGCATGTGGTACTCCTTTTCTTTCTCTTTTTCTTTATCTTGCTAGGCTCTCCCTTTTGAGGTTTCTTCTTGAAATTGTAATTCTTCTTTCTCATAAACCTCCTAAACTTTCTTGCTATGAGAGCCATCTTATCTTCATCATCCTCTTCTTCAGATTCATCACTTGACTCTTCTTTTGTAGTAGACTTGAAGGCAATTACTTTCTTCTTCTTATCATTGTCCATGGTCTTTTGTTCAAGGAGAGCTCATAAGTCATTAATGAGCCCAAAAGCTACTCAAGAGGAAGTGTGTTGACATCTTTTGCTTCTTCTATGGTAGTGACTTTAGCATCCCATGAAGCTGGAAGAGACCTAAGGAGTTTATTCACAAGTTCATCTTTAGAAATAACCTTACCTAAACTTTTCATACCATTTATAATATTAGTGAATCTATTGTACATTTCACTAATAGATTCAGAAGGTTCTATTCTAAACATTTCATAGGTGTGAATAAGCATGTTCACTTTGGTAGTCTTCACTTGATGTGTACCCTTATGGGTAATTTCAAGCGTGTCCCATATTTCCTTGACGGAAAGATAATTTGAAATTCTATTGAATTCACCAGGGTCAAGTGCATAAAATAATAAGTTCATAGCTTTAGCATTAATTTTAGCTTGCTTAATGCCATGCTCATCTCAATCTTCTTCAAGTTTAAGAGTGAGAATGCCATTGACCAAGTGAGTGGGCTAATGAGGCCCTTTAACTATAATTCTCCATATATTATAATCAATAGCTTATAAATAAATGTGCATGCATGTCTTCTAGTATGTGTAATTTGTGTCATTAAATAATGGGGGACGGTTAGAGGCTTGCCCTTCTACAATACCTGGTGCGGGCACCAGACTCAGAAGAAGACTTCAGAGCTCCATCTGGATCTCTGATTGACCTTGCCCGAAGAATTAGGGTTTTCTGGTTTGTAATAAGGATTGACTTGATCAACTCAATTTTAGCTTGAGTCTGTATTCCTGCAGTTTATTTTGTTGAGTCATGTTGACTCAGTATGGTCTAGGACTTCAACCTGGGGTGTCACATTTTCTCCTATGGCCAAGCAAGTGGGCGCCACACTCCCAGCCACACTCCCAGCCACACGCCTGAGTCCAGGGGGTGCCACATCTCCATCCAGTAGGCTTTGGTCCCACACACAAGATAGCAGGTCCCTCCTCTCATGCGCCACTTAAGGAGAAGACAATCTGGGAGCCACAATTCAAGGGGGCGGCCAAGGTGTTTCCATAAGAGCCAAGCTATGAAAAGAAAGGAGCAAAGCTTGGGGAGGAAGACTAGGAGGCGCCCAAGTAATTTCAAATAAACCAGGTATAAAAGGAAGGAAATTTCTCTTGAAGTGCAAGGTTAAGGAGGCGCCCAGATACTTCCAAATAAGACCGATCATGGAAGGAAAATATTTTTTCTTGAAGATCAAGGCAAGAAGGCGCCACCCACTTTCCTTTTGAAGCCACCAATCAACATTTGTGGAATCTTTTGGCCGGCCATAAGTGTAGGGATTGATCCTACAATCCTAATTTGAAGATCCCCTCCTTTAGTCCCACATGGGAAGATGTAAAACCCTACTCTCTTGTAAAGTCCTATAAATTAAACCCTTCTTGTAAACTTTAAAGTAATCTGATGAATGAATCCAATTTATGTGTGAGCAAACTCTGTGTTTCTCTCTTCCGCACTTGTATCCAGGTGTTGAGCTCCGTGAGGGGGTAAATCCGGGTTCCCCAGGAACCTTGAGGAGGTGTGAGATCTCCAACCCCAAACCCTAGGTTAGCCACTTCACTTCCAAACCCTAGCCGCCCATCATCCTCTTCTTTCCACCAAACCCTAGCCTACCCCACCTCTCACGGCCACTCTCTCCAAGTCAAGGCCGACTACCATCATCCAGGTCCAGTCCGGATACTTCAGATCCAGAGCAATTCCCAGAGGAAGTCAATCAGCCTTCAGGAGAATCTGGATTTCAGCAACATCAGCTTTCAAGTTCTTCTAACTGGTAAATCCTTCCTTGAGTATCTGATTCCATAAATTGTTCTTCTTCTTTCCCAGATCTTGAGTTCAGGAGAAGTCAACTCTGCCACAAGACCAGTATTGGAGGATCCATTGCGAAGATATCCGAATCCGAGGATCCAACAATCTGCTCGAGAGAGTTCTTCCACCAAACTTTGTGAAGATCACTATCTGGTTGGTAACCCATCTCTTCTCTTTATTTCTGTCCTGTTGAAAGTTCAGAGCGAAACCTAGGTCTAGAAGTTTCTCAACCCCCAGCGATCCGTTACTTCTGAACAACTCTGATAACCCAGTTTTATTTAAATTGTGCTTTCAATTATTACCTAGTTTCTTTCAATTAGTTTAACTTTCCTTTGAGTCAAAGCCGACTTCTGAAAATATAAAAAAAAAAGAAGAAGAAAACAACAAAAAAAGAATTAGTCTCAATTTACTTCCGCATCGCATCATCTCTCTCTCTTTCGTTCTGCATCATTTTTGGTATCAGAGCATTTGTTCTGCATCAATTTTGGTATCAGAGCCCAGTCTAGGGTTTCTGTTTTGCTTGCTTGTTTTAAGTCTCTCTCCTTTTTACTTTGTCTGCTCGAAGTAGACTCCCCAGGATGTCCGGTCCTAGGAACGAAGCGAGGTGCAAACCTCCTCTTCCCATTCCACAGGGTATTCCTAGGGCGTGTAGGGATCCGTTGGTTACAACTTCGTAGCAGGAATTGTAAACGGGGGAAGCACCCTGTTTTTAGTTTGTAACTATTCTATTGCAGGAATTGTTTCTCAGTGCAGGTAACTCTGAATTATGTGATTTTTATTTTTCTGGAACCAGTATAATTGAATCTATTTTACGTAATTTTACTGTATTTATTGGTTTTCGAGAAATTTCTGAGAGTTAAATTACTGCAACTCTATTTTTATGTTCTGCAATTCAATTATAGGCATTTCTTGGGAGCACTTCAAGGGGGCGCCCAATCCATGCCTAAAAAGACCAAAGCAAAGTTGGGAAGAGCCATGACTTGGGGAGAAAGAAAATGAGGTGTCCAAAAGAGTTGAGCCATGGAAGGAAAAAAATTTTTCTTGAAGAGCAAGGCTAGGAGGCGCCACCTACTTACCATTTAGAGCCACCAATCAACACTTATGGAAGCTCTTGGCCGCCATATGAGAAGGATTTGATTCTACAAGCCTAATTTGAAGATCCATCCTATTAGTCCCACATGGGAAGATGTAAAACCCTGACCTCTTGTAAAGACCTATAAAACCCCTCTTGTAAGTCTTAGAGAACAACTGATGAATGAATTCAAGTTATGTTGAGCAAACTTTGAGTTTCTCTCTTCCGCACTTGCATTCAGGTGTTGAGCTCCGTGAGGGAGTAAATCCGGTTCCCAGGAACCTTGAGGAGGTGTGAGACAACCCCAAAACCCTAGGTTAGCCACTTCACTTCCAAACCCTAGCCACCCATCATCCTCTTCATTCCACCAAACCCTAGCCTACCCCATCTCTCATGGCCCCTCTCTCCAAGTAGAGGCCGACCACCAGCATCCAGGTCCATTCGGCTACTTCGAAGACAGAGCAAATCTCAGAGGAAGTCAGATCAGCATCCAGGAGAATCAGGATTTCAGCAACATCAGCTTTCAAGTTCTTCTATCTGGTAAATCCTTCCTTGAGTATCTGGTTCCATAACTTGTTCTTCTTCTTTTCCAGATCTTGAGTTCAGAAGAAGCCAACTCTACCAAAGGGTCAGTATTGGAGGATCCATTGCGAAGATATCTGAATCCGGGGATCCAACAATCTGCTCAAGAGAGTCCTTCCACTAAACTCTGTGAAGATCACTGCCTGGTCTGTAACCCTTCTCTTCTCTTTACTTCTATCCTGTTGAAAGTTCAGAGCGAAACCCTAGGTCTGGAGTTTCTCAACCCCCAGCGATCCTTTACTTCTGAACTACTCTGATAACCTAGTTTCTTTAAATTGTGCTTTCAATTATTACATAGTTTCTTTCAATTTAGTTTAACTTTCCTTGAGTCTAAGCCGACTTCCGAATATAATAAAAATAATAATAATAAAATAAAAATATACATTAATTTTATTTTAATTCTGCATTCCACATATCCATCCTGCATCATTTTTGGTATTAGAGCATTCGTTCTGCATCATTTTTAGTATCAGAGCTTTCGTCCTGTATCAATTTTGGTATCAGAGCATTAGTTCTGCATCAGGTGAGAGGTCTCTTCGTTAGGGTGAGTCCCAAAGTCCATGAAATCCAGATCCCTATCCTCATCCCCACTATTCCTTCGCCACCACTAGTGAAAAAATACCAAAAAAAATAATACCCTAATTTAGGTGACTTCTAGGCTCACCAACGATCCTACGCACATTTCCCCCATCATCCCTTTGACCTTATAATACTCGGGATGACCTAGGGTTAGACTGCCAACCCTGATATGGTTTATCCAGATCATATCTTAACCTTACAAGTTCTGTGACTCCTCACAAGAACTACCTTGGCCATGGTTTTGCTGAATTAAGTCATAGTGAGTCATTCACTCCAAACTATTTGGAGAGGTCAATTCCATCTTGATTCACCACCACTCCACAAGTACTTATCTACACCCAGAAACCTTCCATCACTGGATTAGAAATCCAGGTAGTCCGGCACCAAAGTATAGTGAGTTGCTTGCAAGCTGCCATGGTGACCTCAGGTCTGAGGGACACATATACCCATATCCCTTCGTGAGCAACCCTTTGGCAGAAGGGAGCTATGTAGATGGTCATGTTCAGTGAATGTCATACACTTCACTTGTATGTCACACCAGTGTCTCCACACTCCTTAGTTAAGACGACAACCAAAAAATGTGACATACAACAACCTATACTTGATACATCGACGTCCTATAACAATGTATCATTTAGTTGTGAATCAGTTTAAGAACTACTTGATATATCCTCTCTATATCAAATAATGTAGTTCTAAGGACTCCATCACAAGAGTTCATTACAGGAAAATGTAAAATGATGGATAGCAAAAATAAATAACTTTTATTATTATTAAAATTCATATACAAATACAAATAGCACAACCGTCTACAACCTAGATGATTGGCTTTGGTATACAATTCCCAATAATTCCACTTGGACTAAAGCCAATCAGTACAGAATCTCATTCCCATTTTTCATTTAAAATAGTTGAACTCTTGAACTCCGATGGCTTTAGTGAAGGAGTCAGCCAGGTTCTCCTTTCCATCAATCTTCTGAAGGTCGATGTCACCTCGTTCCATGATCTCTTGCACAAGGTGATAGCGCTGCAGAATATACTTTGTGCAGTGATGAGACTTTAGCTCTTTGGCTTGAGTAATGGCTCCAGTGTTGTCACAGTACACCGGAACAAGACCATCCAGGGAAGGTGCCACTCCCAGCTCGCCAAGGAACTTCCGCAACTACACAGCTTCCTTCGCTGCATCTGATGCTGCAATATACTCTGCTTCGCATACTGAGTCCGCCACAGTAGCATGCTATCATCTTTTCCAGCAGATAGCTCCTCCATTCAGGGTAAAGACAAAACTTGACACACTCTTGCTATCATCTTTATCTGACTGGAAACTGGAGTCAGTATATCCCATAAGTTTCAAGTCAAATTCTCCATAAATTAGCCATTGGTCCTTAGTATTTCATAAATACTTAAGGATGGTTTTACCACTTTCCAATAAGCTTCACCTAGGTCAGACTGGTATCTGCTCACTACACTTAGTGGTATGCCACGTCTGGTCTAGTACATGTCATGGCGTACATGATAGAACCCACTACCGAAGCATATGGAATTCTACTCATATGCTCTCTCTCCTCAGGAGTTGTTGCATAATTCTGTTTGAAGAGATCAATTCCAGTGCTTATCGGGAGATAGCGCTTCTTGGAATTCTCCATGCTGAACCATTTCAGCACGGTGTCGATGTACGTAGACTGGGACAGTCCCATAAGCCTCTTAGATCTATCTCTATAGATTTTCATACCTAGTATGTAAGACGCTTCCCAAGTCCTTCATAGAGAACTAAGATGATAACCAGACCTTTATTCCTTGTAGTGCTGCAATGTCATTCCCGATTAAACGAATGTCATCCACATACACAACACAGGAATACAATCACAGAACCATTAGCCCATTTATAAATGCAAGTTCTTCTCCATTCCTAATGAAGCCATACGACTTGATACACTTATCAAATCACATGTTCCAATTCCTGGATGCTTGCTAATGGGTGGAATCACTAACATGGACACAAGGAATACAATCATAGAACCATTAGCCCATTTATAAATGCAAGGTTCTTCTCCGTTCCTAACGAAGCCATACGACTTGATACACTTATCAAATACATGTTCCAACTCCTGGATGCTTGCTAATATAGTGGAATCACTGACATGGAGAAACCGATAGGCACCACGTCAATGGAAGCCGCCGCGTCGGATGCCACGTCAATTCTCCTGCTCGGACTCCTCTACAGAGCCGAGCTGAGCTCCCTCGAGATAACGAGTCGAGCTCCATCCTCCACCTCGAGTCGAGGTCTCGCAGCCGGATGCATAGGTCGGAGCCGCACTCTGCCCTCTAGAGCGAGACCCTCGGAGATCAAGCCCTATGGTCAGAGTCGAGCTCAACCCTCCTCCGCCTCGTGGAGCCTCTCCGAGCGTGAGCCCTCTAGACCGGGCCCGCACTCTGCCCTCCAGAGTGAGACCCTCGGAGATTGAGCCCTGTGGTCGGAGTCGAGCCAAGCCATCCTTCGCCACATGGAGCCTCTGAGCGCGATCCCTCTGCACCGGGCCTGCACTCTGCCCTCCAGAGCGAGACCCTCAGAGATCGAGCCCTATGGTCGGAGTCGAGCCCAGCCCTCCTCCACCACGTGGAGCCTCTCCGAGCGTGAGCCCCCTGGATCGGGCCCGCACTCAGCCCTCCAGAGCGAGACCCTCGAAGATCGAGCCCTGTGATCGGAGTCAAGCTCAGCCCTCCTCCGCCACATGGAGCCTCTCCGAGCACGAGCCCTCTAGACCGGGCCCGCACTCTACCCTCCTCCACCGAGACGACCCCGCAAGCTCGGGGCATCTAGGTCAGAGCGAGCCCTGCCATTCCAGCTCAGCTCTAGCTCGGATGTTGGCACCACCATCCCAGGACACCGGCGAGCTAACCTAGGACTACACTGGAGCACCTGCCAGACCGTACTGACCACCTGCAACCGTTGGTTACACTATAAAGGGGAGAAACACACTGATCGAGGTGCCACACCCCTCACCAACCACCTGGACCACTCGAGAGAGGAAGCCAACCAGGAGATTCGAATCCTAAGGACGGCGGCCCATCGATCGAGGTACTGCCAGGTTTCCTAGAATGAGGCGACCAAGGAGAATGTCAAAGCACATGATAGCTTCCCATATCACGAATCAGGAAAGGCTCCTCGGACACCGTCGCACATGCCTGACAGCCCGGTGGAGATCCCAAGATGGACGCCCAACAGTAACCTAGTTCACAAAAACTCGGAGGTAACAACCATAACACAGGCAAGGCACAAGCCATGACACTGGAACACAAGTGCAGGCTCCACCAGGAAGAGGAGCATGGCACCACCAGTATCCTAAAGCAAGGTCAGGCAGAAGGGCCACACAGAGACTCCCTCTAACCAGGCCACACTTCCCCCGACACACTTGCATCACACTCTTACACAATACACTCCTCCTCATGTGGAGTCCATCAAGAGGGGCTCGACCAGGAGGATCTGTTCCCCTGGATCGTCACTGACTTGACCATCGGGTGTCCCCATCGAAACCCCTTCCCGGGTCACTAACCCCTGTTTTGCAGGTCCAGGACCAGAGTACCGCCAGGCAGCGAAGGGAGCGCACTCCGGTGTCGATAGCAGCTACGGGCCACGACGATCTTGGCGGTAATAAATTGGCATGCTAGGTAGGGGCGACGAACAAGCCCTCCATCTCTTTGCAGATTGACGCTCCACGGAAGGATGGTGCCGACACGAGCACGAGAGGCCTCCACCAACCGTGCAAGGGCTCCCCTTCCCGAGGGAACCCACACAATCTTGAGGTGGGGCCACCCGCTCCAGCAGTTCAACCACCTCTAGCGGAGTCTCAGCTGGCCACACTCACTCAGCAAATGCAGATCCTCGCTACCGCGGTGCTCCAGCTTCAGTATCAACACTGGTCCATGGCTACCCACTAGCATCCAGGGACTCCAGCGACCCACCCGTAGCTCCCCGCGATAGCCTGTGTTCCTTCTAAGGAAGGCCTTCACAGCTGTGGGCCATCACCGACAACCGGGGTAGTCATCGGACTCCGATGAAAAGGCAACGAGCCGAGTCTCCCGATGGAGAGAGCTACTCACCAAACCTCAGGCGGGCGATGCCCAGACCCCACTGAGGCAGGAAGAGCAAGACCCCCCATCACGAAAAGCGTGCGCCCATGTCACGTTCTCCATCTCCCTCAATGGAGGGGTCTACTGACGAAGCCATTAGGCACACAGCGGAGAAGCGCATGGAGGAACATGAGCACAAGCTGGAGAAGTTCTCCCATCGATTTGCCAACATGCAAGGCTCAGCTAGCGAGCCAGCGGGCTACGACGCCCATCCCCCATTCTCCGAAGAAATCCAAGCGGAGCCGATTCCACATCGATTTCGGATGCCGCAAGTGGATCCTTATGGTGGGACTACCGACCCCCTGGACCATCTAGAAAGCTATCGGACCTTATGAGGGCCCGGGGGCCATCGATGCTCTTCTCTGCATCGCCTTTCCTACCACTCTCTGGAAAGCAGCCCGGGCATGGTTCACCTGCTTGGAGCCGAAGAGCATCAACTCTTTCGCCCAGTTAGGGCAGAAGTTTGTGACCCACTTCGATGACTGCAGGAAGTTGCCACGAGAGGCAGACAGCCTCTTCTCCATCTGATAGTAGGACTGCGAGCCCCTGCGAGACTACATGGCCGACTTCAAGCTGCCATGTTGGAGATTTATAACCTTGATGAGCCAGTTGCCATTCTGGCGCTGAAGCGAGGGCTCAGGACTTCCCGCCTGACCTACTCGCTCGATAAGATGCCCCCTAAGACTTACTCCGAGCTCTTTCTCCGAGACCAAAAGTATATCCGCATCGAGGAGGCAGACCGTATGCGGCGGGAGCTCGACGGGAAGCCACTGAAGAGGCCAACCCCCACGAGATGCCCGAGACCTGGAAGCCGAACCCCAAGTCCCGAACTCCCAGAGGGACCGCCGAGACCGAGAGGGGCTCCCATTCCTGAGGAGAATTACGCCCCTCTCCTTGCCCCGAGGACAAAAATCCTCATGAAGATCGAAGGCAAGGACTACTTGAGGCGCCACTTCCGATGAAGTCCTCCACTAGCCATGATAAATCGAAGTACTATTATTTTCACCACGACCATGGCCACACCTAAGGAATGCTGCAACCTTTAATGGAAAATTGAAGAACTCATCAAGAAGGGCTACCTCAAAAGGTTTGTGGAGGGCAGACCATAGGTGGAATCCCAGGTGCTCGTCGCTCTTCAACCAGCTTCAGCCATCGACAATCGTCCTATCGAGAAGCTGGTGGGCATGATTTCTTGGGGAGCTGCACGTACATCCAAAAGCCCGGGGGACAGGGGATCCTGAGGATGTACTCCCCTTCATGAGGGAAGGAGGAAGTGGGGGAAAAATGTAAATAATGTTGCCATGGTCATCGAGATGATGATCGTGAAGCATCCTGTAGAAATGCATCATGGCTAATAGTGGAAACTCCATAGATGAACTCCCTTATGATGCCTTCTCCAAGACGAACCCTTCTCCCGATCAACTCAAACCTATGCATACCTCCCTTGCTGGCTTCACAGCTGATTCCATAAGGGTGAAGGGAGAGATCACTCAAGATCATCGCCGGCAGAGCACCGTTATGGTTGACAGGCTCCTTTCTACCTATAACGAAATCTTGGTTTGGCTCGGGCTCAACTTGCTCAATGCCATTGTCTCCACTAAGAGATAGCGAGGATCTGTGTGGACTACACCGACCTCAACAAAGCCCACCGACAGTGAGCAGCCCGGTACTGCAATGCCCGGTCAGGCCAGAAGCCTTCAAACCCAGAGACTTGGTACCGCGCCGGGCAGAGGCATCTCAACCTTGGGAGCATGGCAAGTCCCCATCGAGCTGGGAAGGTCCCCACAAGGTGGCCGAAGCCCCCTCACAAGGGCCTATTACCTTGAAGATCCCGATGGCGTCAGGCTCCCTCGAACATGGAATGCCTGCAGTCTGTGAAGACACCATCAGTGATGTAAGGTTTCCTATCAATAATAATGATAATGACTTTTTCCTTGCATGAGTATCTATATATCTTGCAAGAAAGAACCATCAACGTCTCCGAGCCCAGCTCCGAGATGCCAACTCAAGACCGGAGCTCAGACCTCCGGCCAAGGGATCTTCGAGCCACGCCGCTCTCAATCATCAACATCTCCGAGCCCAGCTCCAAGACGCAACCCGAGACCGAGGCTCAGACCTCTAGCCAAGGGATCTTCGAGCCAAGCTACTCTCAATCTCAAGCATCTTCGAGCCCAGCTCCGAGATGCCAAGAGATCTTCGAGCCAAGTTGCTCTCAATATCAAGCATCTTTGAGCCCAGCTCCGAGATGCCAAGGGATCTTTGAGCCACACTGCTCTCAATCATCAATGTCTCCAAGCCCAGCTCCGAGATGCCAACCCATACTGGAGCTCAGACCTCCGACCAAGGGATCTTCGAGCCAAGATGCTCTCAATCTCAAGCATCTTCGAGCCCAACTTTGAGATGCCAAGGGATCTTCGAGCCACGCCACTCTCAATCATCAACATCTCTGAGCCCAGCTCCGAGATGCCATCCCGAGACCAGAGCTCAGACTTCTGACCAAGGGATCTTCGAGCTAAGCTGCTCTCAATCTCGAGCATCTTCGAGCCCAGCTCCGAGATGCCAAGGGATCTTCGAGCCACGCCACTCTCAATCATCAACGTCTCCGAGCCTAGCTCCGAGATCGAAGCTCAAACCTCCGGCCAAGGGATCTTCGAGCTAAGCTACTCTTAATCTCAAGCATCTTCGAGCCCAACTTCGAGATGCCAAGGGATCTTCAAGCCACGCTGCTCTCGATCATCAACGTCTTCGAGCCTAGCTCCGAGATGCCAACCCGAGATCGTAGCTCAGACCTCCAACCAAGGGATCTTCGAGCCAAGCTGCTCTCAATCTCGAGCATCTTCGAGCCTAACTCCGAGATGCCAAGGGATCTTTGAGCCACGCCACTCTCAATCATCAACGTCTCTCAGCCCAGCTCCGAGATGCCAACCCGAGACCGGAGCTCAGACCTCCGACCAAGGGATCTTCGAGCCAAGTTGCTCTCAATCTTGAGCATCTTCGAGCCCAGCTCTGAGATGCCAAGGGATCTTCAAGCCACACCGCTCTCAATCATCAACGCTTTGAGCCTAGCTCCGAGATGCCAATCCGAGACCGGAGCTTAGACCTCCAGCCAAGGATCTTCAAGCCAAGCTGCTTTCAATCTCAAGCATCTTCGAGCCCAGCTCTGAGATGCCAAGGGATCTTCGAGCCTAGCTCTGAGATGTCAAGGGATCTTCGAGCCACGCCGCTCTCAATCATTAACATCTCTGAGCCCAGCTCTGAGATGCCAACCAGAGACCGGAGCTCAGACCTCCGGCCAAGGGATCTTCAAGCCAAGCTGCTCTCAATCTCAAGCATCTTTGAGCCCAGCTCCGAGATGCCAAGGGATCTTCGAGCCACACTACTTTCAATCATCAACGTCTCCGAGCCCAGCTCCGAGATGCCAACCCGAGATCGGAGCTCAGACCTCCGACCAAGGGATCTTCGAGCCAAGCTGCTCTCAATCTCGAGCATCTTTGAGCCCAGCTCTAAGATGCCAAGGGATCTTGGAGCCAAGCAGCTCCTATCAACGCCTCGAGCCTAGCTCCAAGGCACCAAAGACCTGAGCTAAGCTCTCAGGCAACCCTTGGACCGGGGCCCAGCCCTCTGGCCAAGAAGGCCTCGAGCCTAGCTCCAAGGCAACCAAATCCTGTGACCCTCTTCTCTGATCTCCCCACTCATCAAAAAAAAAAAAAGAAGAAAAAAAGAAAGAAAAGAGAGAAAGGGGAAGGAAAGAAAGAATAAGGGGGAAATGCAGCGACAAAACCTTCATTTCATCACCCAAGACCGGAGCTCAGGTCTCCGGCCAAGGGACCTTTGAGCCGTGCTGCTCTCAAACATCAACCGTCTTCGAGCCTAGCTCCGAGATGCCAACCCAAGACCGAGCTCAGATCTCCGACCAAGGGACCTTCGAGCCACGCTGCTCTCAATCATCAACATCTCTGAGCCCAGCTTCGAGATGCCAATTCGAGACTGGAGCTCAAATCTCCGGCCAAGGGACCTTTGAGCCATGCTGCTCTCAGTAATTAACCATCTTCGAGCCCAGCTCCAAGATGCCAACACAAGACCGGAGCTCAGATCTCCGGCCAAGGGACCTTCGAGCTAAGCTGCTCTCAATCTCAAGCATCTTCAAGCCCAGCTTCGAGATGCCAAGGGATCTTCGAGCCACGCTGCTCTCAATTGTCAACCGTCTTTGAGCTCAGCCCCAAGATGCCAACCTAAGATCGGAGCTCAGATCTTCGACCAAGTGACCTTCGAGCCACGCTGCTCTCAGTCATCAACCGTCTTCAAGCCTAGCTCCGAGATGCCAATTCAAGACCTGAGAACAGCCCTCAAGCACCTTGGACCAGGGCCTAGCTCTCCGGCCAAGGAACCACTGAGCCCAGCTGCTCACAACTGCCAGAACCTTGCACATCCTAGCTGCCGACACCAAAGCCTGGTAATTAAGTCCCAAGCAAGGTGAGACCCTCTTCTCTGATCTCCCCACTCATCCAAAAAAAAAAAGAGAAGAGGGAGGGGAGTGAAAGAAAGAGAAAAAAGAGGAAAGCAAAAGATAGGTTGCAAGAAGATTCAAATCTTATTAATCAAGAGCCAGTTACAAATGCTCTATAGGCCCATGACATGCCGGGTGGCCCCGACCAAGTACAAAAAGAAACAAAATACAAAAGAAAAAAAGAAAGGGCTACTCTACACTGGTCGGCCCCCTGCTGAGCCTTGATGCAGGGAGGCCCTGCCTTCAGAAACCTTCAACTGATCAGCTCCGACCTCGCATGGCTTCACCTCAGTTGGCATCAGAGGCTCAACAACCACAGCTTCCTCTACGACCTCCTCTTCAGGCTCCACATCCGAGGCCGAAGGATACCTGAGGCGATTGCAGCTCTTCTTGGGAGCAAGCACCTCAATCCGACCATGCAAGAACATAAAGCCTTTGTAGAAGGAGTCCGATGCCGTCTGATGGATCTCAGCAATGAACTCCTCCGAGGCCTTGAACTTGGCAACGGCCTCCTCGGCACCCTTTTTGGTCTTGGCAGCCCCCTTCTTTGCCTCGATGGCCTCCATCCTAGCAGCCTCCATCGACTTGGCTGCCGCCTCTACCACTTCTCAGCCACGGCCAACTTTTCTTCCCTGCTGCCAGCTCCACCTGGGCAGCTCGGTATGCCTCCTTGTGTCGATCAGCCTCAGCACTGTACCAGTTCAGCTTCTTTTCGATGGTGGAGAGATCATCGATAGCCTTTTTTGAGCGACTTCGCTCCAAGTCATGGGCCTCCAAGAGTCCCTTTGCTCACCACTCAACATCGGTGAGCTGCTTCTCCAGGTCTTTGACCTTCTGCTCAAGCACCCCATTCGCCCTAGCATTCTGCTTCAAATCGGTCTTCAGAGACTCGATCTCGATCGCTTGTTGCTGCTCGATATATTCCCAGTTCTGATAGTAGCCCTTAATGAAGAGGGCCTCGGCAACGATCTGCACCATGAGAAGAGCTCAGCTCAAAAAAAGAAAAAAAAAAAAAGAAGAAAAAAGAAAAGAGAAGAAGAAAGGAATAGCCCACCGAGTAAAGCTGGGGAAAGATGGCACTGAGGACATCGCTCAGCCGCATTCTGACCATATGCGGTCGCATGTCTAGATCGAGAAATCCATCATGTGCTCGGCCAGCTCAGGGCTCCGGAGGAACGAGCTCACCAGCCCCATCTTGAAGGGGAGACGGCGTCGCACCTCCTCCCTCCTACTCTCTCTTGGAGTAGGTGGCCTTGCCTCGCTAGCTGAAGGGCCCCTGGAGGCAGGCTGAGGAGCTGACACCGATGCAGGAGGCACCTCAGTCTCAGCCTTGGTCGTGGCTCGAACCTCCTTATCCCCGATCTCGATCATAGGCGGACTTGAAGGACTGGAAGATGCAGCGGCAGCAGCTGCGGCCCTTGCCCGGGCCACTACTTCAAGCTCCGTAGTCGGGGCCCCCTGATGATCGCGATGCTCTAGGACTGTCTGGGCCTCCTGCTGGATCAACCCCAGCACCGCGGACACAACCCTCTCCACTGGCACAGGGGCAACTCGGGCTGCCCCTGAACTCTGATCAGTGAGGGCAGTAGAGCTCGGACTGACCACCGTGATAGGAGCAATCACGGTCGTACCCTCGCCTCGGGCCCACCTAGTCGAGGGCTCCTCGACCAACCCGGTCGGCGGTCTCTTTCGGGTGATCGCCAGGAGGTCACTCTCTATGAAAATCATCCCTGCATGCAAATCACACAACAATCAGAGCCCGTAGGAAGCAGTGAAAGGAATGCAAGGAAGAAAAAGAAAAGTCTATATCGAACTCACCCAACCTATTTGCTGGGTCGACCCTGGCATCGGAAAGGTTCTGCTCTGATAATAGGACATCGAGAGAAGGGATCTGGGTGTTGCAGAGCTGGTCGTAGTCATCCCGGTCAGCCACATCGACCACAGAATTTCAGTTGGGGGACTGGTCTGGATCGCTCCAGACCCAGTCGACCCCCTCAACCGTGATGAAGAAGAATTTACTCTTCAATCCCTTGATGGAAGAGAGGAGCTCGAATCTAATGCCCTTCGGACAAGAGGACAAGGACCACCACCCATCCTCTGTCAGGTGGCGCTTCAAGGCAAAGAAAGCCATGAACAAAGAGAACCGAGCAGCAAACCCGTGGAGGTGGCAGAGCACGATGAAGGAGAAGATGACCCTAATGGCGTTTGGCACTAGCTGGGCAGGGACCAAATGATAGTTGTCCAAGACAGACAGGAAGAAGGGATGAAAAGAAAAATGGAGACCCCCAGAGAAGGTCTCCTCGTAAAAAGCAAGGCGGTCCGGGCCACTGGAAGTGATCCATTCCCCTGGACGAGGGATCATAAGCCAAATAGAATGTGGGATGCCATAGACATCCACAACAGTCCCAGTTCCTCGGCGGTGATCGTCGAGGCAACCCCGCTAGGACCTGTGGACCGGACAAACTCAGAGATAGGTACGGAAGAAGGAGAAGGGAGAGAAGGACCGGACCTGGCTCCCTGATGAGCACTGGACGGGAGGATGCCTCCTACTGAACTCGAAGTGAGTCGCATCCTCCCCCTCACCGGAGGATGAAGAAGATGCCGGCCTCCACTCGGAGGGACCGGCCTTGCCCTGATCAATGGAGGGGTGGAAGCCCGGGCCAAAGCGTGACATCCTCAAGAATAAGAAAGGTGAAGGACTCGAAGAGGAGGACGAAGAACGGACTCGACTCGAAGGAGACCCCAGACCCAGAGTGAAGATCCTATTCTGGCGAAGGAGAAAGAAAGAGGGGACTAACCTGGTTCCTTAGAAGATCTGAGGTGACTGGGAGGAAGAAGAAAGCCCGGACGTAGCAGCAAGCATGGAGAATTCAAAAGTATGGATGTTTTGGGTAAGGCCCTCCTTTCATTTCGAAATGACCTGATCGATCCGTACCGACCTGACCTCCCCCACCAACGGAACCACGCCACGTGCGGCCCATCAACAAAAATGGCATCCCGAATGCTCTGAATTCCATGCCAACATTAACTACTCCTCGGACATGGCCACGTGGCGCCCCCGCATTAGCTCGCTGGACTGTCTCACAAAGCGTTAGCAATCATGGCCATCATTGTGCCAGATCACCGCTTTCCATGTCAGCACCAAATTACTCCCTTCAGCCCAAGCACCGCGCACTAGCAAGCCTCAGGAGTGGGGGGCAAATGATGTAGCAGAATCGCTGACATGGGGAAACTGACAGGCACCACGTCAATCGAAGCCGCTGCATCGGATGCCATGTCAATTCTCCTACTCGGACTTCTCTACTGAGCCAAGCTGAGCTCCCTTGAGATAATGAGTCAAGCTCCAACCTTCGCCAGGTCGGTACCGCAAGCTCGGGACACCTAGGCCGAAGCCACACTCTGCCCTCCAGAGCGAGACCCTCGAGATCGAGCCCTATGGTCAGAGTCGAGCCCAGCCCTCCTCCGCCATATGGAGCCTCTCCGAGAGCGAGCCCTCTGGATCAGGCCCGCACTCTGCCCTCCAGATCGAGACCCTCAGAGATCGAGCCCTGTGGTCAGAGTTAAGCCCAGCCCTCCTCTGCCACGTGGAGCCTCTCCGAGTGCGAGCCCTCTGGACCGGGCCCGCACTCTGCCCTTCAGAGCGAGACCCTCGAAGATCGAGCCCTATGGTCAGAGTCGAGCCCAGCCCTCCTCTGCCACGTGGAACCTCTCCAAGCACGAGCCCTCTGGACCGGGCCACACTCTACCCTCCAGAGCAAGACCCTCGAAGATCGAGCCCTGTGGTCGGAGTCGAGCTCAGCCCTCCTCCACCACGTGGAGCCTCTCCAAGCATGAGCCCTCTAGACCGGGCCCGCACTCTGCCCTCCTCCACCGAGACGACCCCGCAAGCTTGGGGCATCTAGGTCGAAGCGAGCCCTGCCATTCTAGCTCTGCCCTAGCTCGGACATTGGCACCACCATCCCAGGACACCGACGAGCCAATTGAGGACTACACTGGAGCACCTGCCAGACCGTACTGACCGCCTGTAGCCGTTGGTTACACTAGAAGGGGGGAAAACACACTGATCGAGGTGCCATGCCCCTCACCAACCACCTAGACCACCCGAGAGAGGAAGCAACCAGGAGTTCGAATCCCAGGGGTGGTGGCCCACCGATCGAGGTACTGCCAGGTTTCCCGGAATGAGGCGACCAAGGAAAATGTCAAAGCACATGATAGCTTCCCTTATCATGAATCAGGAAAGGCTTCTTGGGACACCGCCGCATGTGCCTGACAGCTCGGCGGAGATATAAAGAAGGATGCCCAACGGTAACTTAGTTCACAAAAACTTGGAGGTAACAACTACAACACAGGCAAGGCACAAGCCATGACACTGGAACACAAGTGCAGGCTCCACCAGAAGAGGAGCACGGCACCACCAGTATCCTCAAGCAAGGTTGGGCAAAAGGGCCACATAGAGACTCCCTCTAACCAGGCCACACTTCCCTCGACACACTTGCATCCCACTCTTACACAATACACTCCTCCTCGTGTGGAGTCCATCAAAAGGGGCTTGACCAGGAGGATCTATTCTCCTGGATTGTCACTGACTTGACCATCGGAGTGCCCCCACCGGAAACCCAGCCTGGGTCACTAACCCCTGTTTTGCAGGTCCAGGACCAGAGGACCGCCAGGCAGCGAAGGGAGCGCACTCCGGCACTGGCAGCAGCTACGGGCCACGACGATCTTGGCGGCAACACTTGCTTCAGTCCACAGATGGACTTTTGAAGTTTGCACACCTTTGACTCGCTTGTGAATGTGAACCCTTCAGGTTGTATCATATACATCTCTTCCAGCTCACCATTCAGGAAAGCTGTTCGGACATGCATTTGCCAGATTTCATAGTCAAAGTGTGCTGCTAAAGCAAGCATAATCCGAATGGATTTGAGCTTTGCCACAGGAGAAAACGTCTCGTCCTAGTCAATACCATAACGTTGACGATACCCCTTGGAAACCAGATGGGCTTTATAGGTCTCCACCTGTCCATCTGTGCCCCTTTTCTTCTTGAAAATCCATTTGTACCTAATGGGTTTTATCCCTTCAGGTGGATCAACTAATGTCCATACATTGTTGATTTTTATGGACTCCATTTCAGATTTCATGGCTCCTAGCCATGATTCAAAGTCGGACCTCTGCAATGCATCCATATGGGTGATCGGATCCTCATTATTCTCATCGAGTTCAATGGGATCACCATCCCGGACCAAGAAAATCATAGTATCTATCTGGTCGGCTCGATACTCTATCGGATCTCCTTAATGGTTCCGGAGTGGGCTCTGGGTGTGATCTAATCACAACCGGTTCTATGTTGTCCTTAAGTGTGTCGATTCTTCTACTTGTTGAACTTCACTAAGTTCAATCTTAGTGGTTACAGTCCCTTCACCAAGGAACTCCTTTTCCAAAAAATAGCCCTAAGACTGATGAACAACTTTTGTTCCTCAGCTAAGTAGAAGTAATATCCCTTAGACTTTTGGATACCCAACAAATAGGCACCGGTCAGACCTAGGTCCATGTTTGTCCATTTCTAATGTTTTACATAAGCCGGGCACCCCAGACCAGAAGGTGTGAAAGTGTCAGCTTACGTCCAATCCATATCTCATATGGGTGTACTAAAAGACTTACTTGGAGCCCTATTCATAATGTAACAGGATGATTCTAAAGCATATCTCCAAAGGATACCGGCAGAGAAGCAAAGCCCATCTGGACCGAACCATGTCTAACAGGGTTCGATTTCTCCTCTCAAACACTCCATTTAACTGGGGTGTCTCTGGAGGCGTCCACTGAGAGAGAATCCCATTCTCCTCAAGATATGTCAGAAACTTGCCAGAAAGGTATTCACCGCCTCGATCGAATCGAAGGTTTTGATATACTTTCCAGTTTGTTTTTCTACTTCTCTACGATATCGTTTGAACATTTCAAACGACTCAAACTTATATCTCATCAAGAAGACAATCAAACCTCGAAAGGTCGACTGTGAAAGTAATGAAATAAATGTACCCACCCCTAGCACTAACATTCATGGATCCGCATACATCAGTATGAACCAGACTCAGAACTTCTTTGGCTCATCACCTTTTCTAGTAAAATGTGACTTAGTCATTTTTTCAAGAAGACAGGACTCACAGGTTGGAAGTGAACTATCTTCACTAAAATTAAGGAGACCCTCGGGTTTCAACCTGTTTATCCTGTTCCCATTTATATGATAGCCTACAATGCCATAGGTACACTTCACTGACATTATCTATCCTAGGATGTTTGCTAGATATGTACATTTCACTAACAGGTCGCGATAGTACATAGATTCCATCACGCATTTGTCCATTCAAAATTACAGAACCATTCAAAATGATTTTGCAAATGTCATTCTTTATTAATAGTTCATAACCATACATGGCCAACTGGCCTACATAAATGACATTCAAAATGAAAGAAGGACAAAAATGATATTCATTCAAAATGACAGTACAGGACTCGAAAACTAGTTTAAGGACTCCTAACGCCAGAACTGGAAATCGACTTCCATTTCCTACGTTCAAGAACCTCTCACCATCCTCGAATCTTCTACTAACTTGAAGTCCCTGCAAAGAATTACAAATGTGAACTGGACTTCCTGTATCCAATACCCAGTTAGTAGTATCATAAACAGAGAAACTACAAGGTGTTATCATATAAATACCTTGTCCAGGACCATCCTACAGCTTTCTCTTCTTGGACCTGTTCGGATCAAGGAACGCAATGTAAAGAGGATAGTTCCTCTTCTAGTGTCCCTGCTTCTTGTAGAAGAAGCACTCTACACGACTCTGATCAGCCTTCACTTTCTTGGTCTGACTGGGCCTAGAAGCACTAAGCACCTTTTTCTTTTATTCTTTTTTTCCCTTTCTTAAAGGGACGACACCCTCCCGAAGAACCTCCCACTAGATTCACCACCCCTTTATTCAACTGGTGGTCTTTCTCAAAAGTCTGCAGCAACCCCAATAGACCATGGTAGTTAACTGCAGGCTTATTCATTCTATAATGATCGAGAAAGTATAGATAAGAGGAGGGGAGAGAATTCAAAATCGCATCTTTTCCAAGCTGTTCATGTAAGGGACAGCCGAGCTTGCCCAAGTGCTCAATCATCTTGATCATGTACAATACATGATCAGTGATCGAGGCCCCATCATGCATCCACGCGTTGTAGATAGAACAGGAGACCCTGTACCTCTCAATGTCGTTGGTGTCCCGAAAAAATCCTTCAACCTTTGAAGGATTTCTTCCGGCTGGGCTTCCTCAAACTTGCGACTGAACTCATCGTTCATCGTAGACAACATGATGCATCAGACAGTGGTCCTGTCACAGAGCCACTTCTGATAAGTGTCTTTGACGAACCCCGAGCATGGTAGCAGGGATCTCAGGTGCCGGATCCGATATCACATATAGGATCCGTTCATACTCCAGGACAATCCTGAGCCTTCGATACCAGCTATCGAAGTTGGGTCCATTGAGCTTCTTGTTGTCGAGAAGAGACCAGAGTGACAAGTGGGAAGACATCTAAAAGGAAAACCAAAACTAATTAGTGTATATGAATAATTAACCTAAAGACATGGACTTAAGTCTAAAGGTCCCTCCCACTATTTTGCTTAGATTGGTAGCCTCTACCTCCAATCGACGATTTACTTTAATTCCTTAGCGGGTACTAGAGTCCAATAGACAAAACATGAGCTCGACTTTGGCCAGCCCACCCATGTTTGTCTAAAGGTAGGTTCTTTAACCGATTACTTCTCCAAGTAACCTCTAGCAATTGGGTTTTGTCCCAAGAAGCACTTCAATCGGCCTTTGGGCCTCCTATTGAAGGTCTTGGTTAGGTCCAACCATTAACATGACAAAACTCAATGCTTCTAACTAACGAATGTTAAGCCCGACTTTGGCCGGCTCACCTGACCACCGTTAAGAGAGTCACACTGAGCCATCATATTAGGAACAGCAATTCCAATAGCCCGATGACCAAACTGATCTTTGGATCTATCGATGAACACCGAACTAATGGACACATTACTATCCCACTTAATGGGAGGCTAGGACTTGGTTATCTCTATAACTTTGTCCTTTTAAGGACCTAATAATTTAGAGGGTTTTAATTAATGTGATAGATGAAGAGATGAGAAGACATGGATCAACCTTCCACTGACCACATCAGCAAACAAGGAGGTTTACACATAACTAATGATCCATGGGCACCTAAAATCAGTCAAGACTGATTAACCTTGGGTGACAAGGGTTAACACGAGTCAATGAGCTATCTAATCAATCCTGATTGACCACATTGGCCAGGTAAGTGAGATCATGGGGTTGGGTTCGCCATTAACCGTCTTGCCTATACACTAACAGAGTTGGCCAGGTAAAAGGTAGCCCCAAAAAACCATGATCACAATGCCAAACTTACCTCGACACCAATCGTTCATCAGACTCGATTAGACTAGCTAAAGACTCGGGCTTTTCATTGAGCCACAAATTAGATCCATTTAGATTATGGACTAATCAATCTAACTATTAGATAGATCTAGAGAAGAAATCCTAACTCAACTTTTCTTATATTAGTTCTCTAACTTTTCCAATGAATCTAAACTTAGGTCTAACCCAATCAAGGACCTAATAGAAGCTAACCCATGACCCTTAAGGCTTATCGAAATGATTTAAGGTCTTTGAATCATATTCCTAGAGTACTTAGTCAATCTTAATTCAAAATTAAGTTCAATGTTCTTAAATAAATTAAAATAATTTTAATTTATCATGTAAAACAATTTTACAACAAATTCAAATTTTAAATTCACTATTTTCAGCTTTTTCTGTAGCCAAGTGTCAACACTTCAAGAGCAAGTGTCGACTTAAGGCTTGAGACAGGGAACAGAAAATAGAACAACATATTTTCTGGCATGCCTCAAGTGTCGACACTTCAAGGATCAAGTGTCACACTTCAGGCTCAAGTGTCGACACTTCAGAGATAGGTGTCGACACTCCAGCCTGTCTTAGAACAAAAATAGAAACCAGATCTCAGGAATTTTTTCCATGAGCCGACACTTCAAAGGCCAAGTCTCGACTCACAGCCTGAGACAATAAAAAAATAGTGATTTCAAATCCGATGTTTCTCCAAACATACAAACAAAAACTGATCAAAAATAACTTTTAGATCTTATCTAAAGTCGTTTTATGATCATGTCATTAGATTAAAACATTTTTAACCTACAAATTACTTTCTTCTTATTTTCTTTTTCATGAGTCAATCATAGTGGCATCCCTAAATGCCATAGGAGACACCATTGAATGGAAAGAGAGGGTCTTGCAGCCCTACTTCTCTCCTATGACCGGACGGCCTGGTGAAGCACTCAATCCAAGTACTTAGAAGAAAGGAGAAGTTATTAGCATGCTAGCATCATTATACTACAAAATGAAACTATTGCTCTGATACCAATAAAAGTGAAAACACCTACACCTAGCATACATATACAAGAAAAACAGGGCAGAGAATATGCATTTTAAAATAATTTTAAATCATGCATAGCGGAAGGCTCGGTAGATAGATCTAAACAATCTACGATCTGCCCGCACAGGACCTAGCATAATAATGTAGCATGCATATAACATCAAAAATAATAGAACATAAATATAAAGGTCATACCTGTAAGGGTTTGGGTGACCAGGGCGGAAGCGTGGATTTCAAAAATTTATTATGAAACCACTACCAAACCCTTAACCCAAGACCTCCTTACTAGGAATTAAAACATACAAACATGTATATATAATATAAACTAGAGTTAGGCACCAACCTGAACTGCTAGTATCCAATCCGATGAAGAAAACCCTGATTCGGCCTTCTTCTCCACCAGGCACCCAAACGTTCACCTCCAACGGTGATCCACACGAAACTTGGACCAAGGAAGAACTCCTTCTTCAAGTTGCTTGGAGAAGTGGAACTCTTTCGGCAGCCTTTGGTCTATTGACCACTGTAGGACACCTTGTCCTATTGTAGGGCACTAAAGACATTCTCCTAAACCACTCTTGGTTTTAGGACAACCCTCTTCTAGGACCACTTAGGCTTATGTCCTAAAACAAAGCCTTGTTCTAGTAGAAAAGACCTTGTCTTAACAAGACAAGTCTTATCTTAATGAAAGAAGGAGGGAGAGAGAGACACTCAGAAAATACTTCGGTGGATTCTTATATCAGACTCATTTCACCACCCCTATTTATAGATACAAGAGGGGCATGTGATATGTCTCCCATCAACTTATCAGATATGATTTTTCAAGACCGAAGAGAAGTTATCTGGCTTGAAAAATCATATCTAATAAGCCCATTCATGCACCGAAGGCCTTATTCACATCCCTTCTTTTATCTGGACATATTCTCACTTGCCACATGTCAATTACCGGTCCTAGGAAGCCAAGAGGTGCCTCTTCAATCTTCAAACATCGAAGATTATGAAGAGTCCTGATAGCAGAAGGACTCTCCATCAGAACCACGTGCCATATGAAGAGTTGCGACTCTTCATGCATCGCGGCGCCATCCTTCTTCCATGCAAATTTCAAAGAATGTGACCAGTCAAAACATAGTTAATATGGGTGTCATTGGAAAGAGATAAATTTTCCTTTCTGACCATATAATTATATTCAAATCAGAGATCTATAGCTCATTCTATGCCCTTTTGAAGTTATGGTATCATTTAGGTACCAAGAGTCCCATGCCATTGGGACTCTTCATGTATGGCACCCAAAATTCCCTAAATCCAAGTTAAAATCAGATTTAGCTCTGATTAGGCTAGCCCCACTTAGGACTCAACTAATTTAGGTTTCCCATAATTAGGTTAGCCCAATTAGCAAGCAATCGGACCTAATCCAATTGAGTTAGGAATTTGGTTAGCCTACATATGCTAGTATGTAATTCGGCTAACCAATTAAAATCCTATGACCCTAATTAAATCATGAATGACTTCCTTGGCCAAGTCTTTATTGTGTGTGTGACCCATTGGGTTCCACATCTAGCCAGCAGTAGGTTTAGGTTTGAGCCGATTCGATCCGATCGAACCCGATTGACCTAATTAGGTCAAATGGCTCACCTAATGTCCAATTCGAATCACACATCGAATTGACTCATGAAACCAAATCAATTGGTTCATGAAAACCTACAAGACAAGATTGACATTTAGAAACATGTCATGCCTACCTGGAAGATGAGAAATTTTGGTGGATTTACCAAAATATCCTTCAGTGGTGAGTTACCGGGCAATTCAGTCCTTCGATCTACTTGCACCTGAATATGACTATGGATATGGATACTTGTCAAATCTAATTCATATTCATTCCTTGCTCAATCTGATAATGGTGATTCATTAATGAACCATTAGAAACTATTTCTAATGTTCATACTTTGATCAAAGATTTCCCGAATCTTCATTTGATTGAAATCATCTGGATGTGCTTCCCTCTTACTAGGGTTGATCGATTCCTTTTTGACCTACTCACAACCTCCATATGAAATCCACCATACCCAGTATCACCCCATGCATGACTCAGTGTCATGATTGAGTGTGAACCAAAGTATGGATTCATGCATACAAGATACCATGGCAGTCTCAGGTCAAAGGACCACATGCACTACTCCCACTATGAGAACTATCTATTGACAAACAGATAAGGTTCCATTAGATGTTCTCAAGTTGGATCCATTTAGTGAACTCATTCTCTAATGAGCACCCACATCCTAGTATTAGTGTCAAATACAAGTAACTATGAGATTAGTCACCCTCTTCACCAAGCATACATAGGATGTGCTGGTCTAACGAAAACATTGATACCCTACTCAATATCCCATCGACCAGGAATATTCTAGATTAGGGTTTAAGGCTTTAGGTCTCACTGGTATGATCTCATAACCTAGAACCATAGCCCTAATCTATGGGATTCATCATATCTTAATAAATTAATAAGACACAGCATATGATGTAAATAAAATGCCTTTATTAATTGATAATGTCAATACACTGGTTTGGGATACAAAAGAAAATCCCATCGAAATACAATATTTCGATTGGCCTTTAGGGCATAATCCTTTCAATACCTCTATACCTCTGAGAGTGCAGGAGAGAAGCAGTAAAGGGCAGTGAGAAGGAGGGTGCTCGAGCCACACTCGCATCTAGCCTTTACAGGATGTCCACACCTGGGCTCGACTGATCAACTCCCTCGGAGTGCTAGTTTCTCAGGATCCATGGGCTAAACTTCTTCTTCCAAGAAGACTGGAATGAGAGTAGGAACCCCTTCCCAAACCTCTTTCCCAATACCTAGCTTGATCGATAGGTGGCTCACACCCAATCCCTAAACCTCTCACAAAGCCCTTCTTCTTCCTCTCTTTTCTCTGTGTTGTGTTGTAACCCCAACAGCCACTACAAAGACCTCTATTTATAGGAGCTGCCATGAGAGGGAGAAGAAGGAAGGAGGAGAGATGGAGGGAGAGAATGGGGGAGTGGATCAAGGCCATTCCAAATGGGTCCAACCCATTAAGGTAAGTATGACATTCATACCATAAAGCCTTGGAGCCAAAACTGGTTTGAATTCGAAATTCAAACCAGGTCAAAACATGCCCAAAAAGCTCTCACGAAATCCCAGATTTCTGCTCGTCATAGGAGTGTCGACACTCAAAAATGGCCAAGTGTCGACACTTCACCAAGTGTCAACACCTATAAAATCCCAAGTGTCGACACTTGGAACAAAGTCAATCATATTGACTTCAGATGACGATAAATTATCTCAATCATTGATTAGCCCAAAGATCAGATAGAAATCCTCTATGGTGTGTAACCCCATAGGTTCCGAACACTAACCCGATAGCACTAGAACATTTCTAGTATCAGTCAAAGTCCTCATCTAGCAATAATACCCGATGTCCGGATAGGTCGAAGATGCAGAGCACCTCACAAGAATCTCTGGCATATGGTTGCGCATAATTCATCCCTTTGACCTTATAATGCTCAGGATGACCTAGGGTTAGACTGCCAACCCTGATATGGTTTATCCAGATCATGTCTCAACCTCATAAGTTCTGTAACTCCTCACAAGAACTACCCTGACCAAGGTTTTGCTGAATTGAGTCATAGTGAGTCATTGACTCCAAACTATTTGGAGAGGTCAATTCCATCTTGATTCACCACCACTCCACAAGTACTTAACTGCCCAGAAACCTTCCATCACTGGATTAAAATTCAGGTAGTTGGTACCAAGTACAGTGAATTGCTTGCAAGCTACCATGGTGACCTCAAGTTTGAGGGACACATATACCCATATCCCTTCACGAGCAACCCTTTGGCAGAAAAGAGCTCTACTGATGGTCACGTTCAGTGAAATGTCCGACACTTCACTTGTATGTCATATCAGTGTCTCCATACTCCTTGGTTAAGAGGACAACCAAAATGTAACATATAACAACCTATATTTGATACATCGTCGTCCTATAACAATGTATATCATTTGGTTGTGAACCAGTTTAAGAACTACTTGATATATCCTCTCTATATCAAACAATGTAGTTCTAAGGACTCCATCATACAATAGTTCATTACAGGAAAATGTAAAATGATGGCAACCAAAAATAAATAACTTTTATTTATTATTAAAATTTATATACAAATACAAAATAGCATAACCGTCTACATCCTACATGATTGGCTTGGGACACAATTCCTAACACCCCACTCTCTCCATTCCCTCTTTCCTTTCGTTATTTTATTATTATCATCTTATCAACCCCTAGGACGAGGGAGTCCCTCAAGCTCTCTGCCTCAGAGGTTTGGTTTCCTTGATTGTTCCACTGACTTGATCATTAGAGTGTCCTCGCCAAAATCCCGGCTTGGGTCTTCTCTGTTTTACAGGCCGAACAAACCAAAGAGCCAACTCCTAGAGAGGTGGGAGCACTCTTGACAGGAGGAGGCACCCGACGCAATGGCGACATGCCGGAGCTACGGGCCACGACGATCCAGGCGATAATAGTCATTATAGAATAACTAAGCCTACAATCATCTACCTGATTTGCTAGGGCTGCTATAGACTTATGAGAAGCATCATCAGCTCCATAAGGGGTTGATGAATATAGTGGGAGGATCAACTTTGATAGGGTGTCATCCTTTAAGAAAGAAAAAAAGGAGAGGTGCAACATACTCAACCAAGTTAGATAAAGAAGATCAAGTCCAACCAAAGTTAGGCAAAGTGATTCTTCTGTAAGAAGCAGGGTTATTGAAAGATGAATTGTCCTCTTTATATTGACCTCTTGACTCGAATAGGTCGAGAAAAAAGAAGAATCAGTAAGGGATTGCTGGACAAGATACTTATATGATAACACTTTATAACTTCTCTATTTGTGATACTACTACCTGGATATTATATACCAGAAGCCCTATTATGATTTGCAATTCGTTGTAGGGACTTCAGGTTAGTAGAATTTTTGAAGATGGCAAGAGATTCCTAGATGTTGGAGATGGAAGAGCCATTCCAGTTCTAACTTTAGGAGTCATCAAGCTAGTTTTTCAATGATAATGTTATTATTTTGAATGATTATCATTATTGTCTTAATTTTATGATGAATGTAATCTCTGTAGATCTTTTGGCTAAGAATAATTTTATTTATCAATAAATGATGATTATTATGATATTATTTTGAATGGTATTACTATAATGAATGGATAATGAAAATTGATATTAAATTTATCATAGCCTATTAGTGTAGTGTACACATCTAGCAAACTTCTTAGATTAGAGAATGTGTTTGATATTTACCTTTAGCACTGTAGGCTATGTCATATTAACAATAATAGGAAAATAGGTTAATTAAAGAGGGATTCCTCAAACCTAATGATTTTAAGTCATTGCTGACTTGTGAATCATGCCTTTTTGGTAAGATGACTAATTCACTTTTTACTGGAAAAAGTAAAAGAGCCACTGAGGTTCTGAGTCTAGTACATAGTGATGCATATAGATCCATGAATACTCAGCCATAGGTGGATATCACTATTTCATCACTTTATAGACAACCTATCGAGGTATGAGTATATCTACCTTATCAAGCATAAGTCTGAATCATTTGAAATGTTCAAATGATTCCATGATGAAATAGAAAAATAAACTGGGAAGAGTATAAAAATCTTTGATTTGATCGAGGAGGTGAATACTTTAATAGTGAGTTTTTGACATATTAGAAGAGAATGGGATTCTCTAGCAATAGATACCTTTAGGATACCTCAGCATAATTTTATGATGGTGAGAGATTCCTAAATGTTGAAAATGGAAGAGCCATTCTAGTTCTAAATTTAGGAGTTGTCAAGCTAGTTTTCAATGATAATGTTGTTATTTTGAATGATTATCATTATTGTCTTACTTTTATGATGAATGTAATATTTGTAGGCCTTTGGCTAAGAATGATTTTATTCATCAATAAATGGTAATTATTGTGATATCATTTTAAATAGTATCACTGTAATGCATGGATAATTAAAAAATAATATTTAAATTTATCATAGCCTTTAGCAAACTTCCTAGATTAAAGAATGTGTCTGATTTATCTTTGCACTATAAGCTAGGTCATACTAATAAGAATAGGATAAATAGGTAATTAAAGAATGTTTCTTCAAACTCAATAATTTGAATCATTGCTGACTTGTGAATTATGTCTTCTTGGTAAGATGACTAACTCACCTTTTACTAGAAAAAGTGAAGAAGCCACTAAGGTTCTAAGTCTAGCATATAGTACTATATGTAGATCTATAAATACTTCAACCTTAGGTGGATATCACTACTTCATCACTTTATAGATGACCTATCACATATAGATTTGTCTACCTTATGAAGCATAAGTCTCAATCATTTAAAATGTTTAAGTGATTATGTAATGAAGTAGAAAAATAATTAGGAAGAATTTTAAAACTCTTCGATTTGATCAAGGAGGTGAATACCTCACGAGTGAGTTTTTAGCATATTTAGAAGAGAATGAGATTCTCTCATAATGTAAACCTCTAGGGATATCTCAGTATAATGGAGTATCTGAAAGGAGGAATCAAACTTTGTTAGACATAGATCAGTCCATGATGGAGTTTTCAAGTCTGCCGATCTCCTTTTAGGGATATGCACTTGAGTCGGCTTGCGACATTCTAAATAGTGTTCCCAGCAAGTCTGTAGATAAAACATTATATGAGATATGGTCGGGGCATAAGTCAGGACTCTCACACCTCAAGGTCTAGGGTTGTCTAGCTTATATCCAATACTTGAAAACAGACAAGCTCAGACCTAGGTTTGACAAGTATATTTGCATAGTATACCTGAAAGAAACTAGATACCTGCAAAAAACGAAGGGGGATTACTGCTACCATATTGATGAATAAAAGGAATTCATCAATAATAGAGCAACCATTTTAGGAAAGGAGTACTTGGAAAAGGAACTAAGGTTGAACTTGAAGAAGTTCAACAAGTAGAAAAATCAATAAATTGACTGAATCGTCAGAACTAGATTTGATTGAATCAAATCCAAAAACTATTGTTGATGCACCCTAAGAAGATCTAGTAGAGTACCACATTAGCCAGATAGATACTATGATTTCTTGGTTCGGGACAATGAATCTATTAAACTTGATGAAAATAACAAGGATTCGATCACCTATATGGATGCAATGTAGAGAGTCGACTCTAATAAATGGCTTGAAGCCATGAAATCTGAAATAGAGTCCATGAAAGTGAACAATTTATGGACACTCGTTGATCCACTTGAAGGGATAAAATCAATAGGATGTAAGTGGATTTCCAAAAAAAAATGGCCATAGATGGAAAGGTGGAGACCTATAAAATCCATTTGGTTGGCAAGGGATATCGTCAGCGTTATGATATTAACTATGACTAGATGTTTTCACCTATGGCAAGCTCAAGTCCATTCAAATTATGCTTGCAATAGCAGTGCATCGTGATTTCAAGATCTGGCAAATGGATGTGAAAATTGCTTTCCTAAATGGAGAGCAGAAAGAAGAGGTGTATATGATTGAACTTGAAGGTCCACATCCATACATGAAACAAAGGTATGCAAGCTTTAGAGGTCTATATATAGATTGAAGCAAGCATCTCAGAGTTGAAACATGCATTTTGATAAGGTGATCAAAATGTATGGCTTTATTAAGAATGGAGAAGAGCCCTACAAATATAAATGGGCTAATAGTTTAGTAGAGTATTTCTTGTTTTGTATATAGATGGCATTCTTTAATCAAGAATGATATTCCTGTATTACAAGGAATAAAAATATGGTTGTCTTCTCAATTCTTTATGAAGGACTTGGAAGAAGCATCCTACATGTTGGTTTTCTCCCAGGAACAGGAAATTGTAATTAAACAGGCATCAACAGCCTATCACGACGGAAGCAGATATAAAAATAATTTATATCTAATCATACAATTTATAAATAAATATAATTTATTTATCATAAATTTCTAACATGCTGCATAACATGAAAAAATATTAGATTGAAATAAAAATTATTTTAAGTACAAAATACTTACCTGGATCGCTATTCGGGCTTGCTCTAAAAACATGCAGATCCGCTACTGAAAAGCTGGGACTCTATCGAAGCTGCGCAAATGCCCGGCCTCTGCTGGTATACACACGAAGCTTTCATAACGAGTCATAGAGGGCACTGGACTACTAGATCCTTGTAGCCCTCTCCTCTTTCAGCAAATCACCTGCTTTAAAATTTGTGCTAATCCAAATCCAGACCGGCTTTTCTGAATGGCTTCTGTCTTGCTAATCAGACTATGCAAGACCTTTGGACCTCTTATTTTCTTCTCCCTCTTATGAATAGACCTCTCAACACTCTTGAAGAGAAGGAATCAATCCTTACACAAAGAAGAAGAAATATATATAAAGGAAGTGGACGCCCAAGAGAGAGAATCTTTGCTCTTGATGCCCAAAAGAAATCACGTAAAAGGAGAAGCTGTTCGGCCAACCCCTTCTCTCTTCCTTTTATGGAGTACGGTACATCCTTTCTCTAATTTCTCCATGCCAAAAGAGGGGAGTTTAAACTAATCTAGATTTGTTTAAAATTTAAGAGAAGTATAAGAGAAGGACTCTTCCCTCTCTTAAAATTCTCCATGCCAAAATCAATTAGCGCCCCTCATTTTGTCGTACAAAATCTTCTCCCAATTCTCACACCAAAAAGGGATAAGCTCTTGGTTATTTGGATGGATTAAGCCTCTTGGTTATTTGGATTTGATGGAAGATTTCAATTCAAAAACTAAGATAAGTAAATGAGAAGGACTCTTCCTTCTCATAATTATTCATGCCAATAATGATTAGCACCCCCTTTAAATATTCGGCCAACCTATTTGCCGCACAAAATACTTGGGGGCCCACTTTGGCACGTGGAGATAAGAGGAGACATGGAGAGAGAGTCCCAGTCTAACTGGACTCTAAGTGTTGTCCAAACAAAGTGATTTTACAGTCAAACTGAAGCCGATTTAAATCGATCGAACCCTTTCAAAGCGAACATTGACCAAAATAATTAGGATTAATTAATTGAGTCTAACTCAATTAAATTAAATATAATTTAAATTAATTAACAATTAATCCATAATCAATTAATTGTAACATTTATAATTAGGTCAAATATTAATTGTAACACTTATAATTAGGTCCAAATTGATTTGCTGATTGGTTACTTAAGCTCCTATTGGGTGACCCCTCAGGTCCTATCCTGTCTGGTAATGAGAATGCTATAATCTCCATTATATCATCGAAACTCCTTTCGATGGATTGAAACAATTTTAGCTCAACCCTAATTAGGATCATCGATCCGAGAATGATCCTAACAGGTTCTCATAATCCACCAGTGACACCTAGCAGTATGTAGTGGCAACCAAGCAGAATAAGATTGGAACCCTAGGTGTAGTTACCATGTGATTTGGTTCCTCTATCAAAATCTCGACATGATGTTGGTGACTGATACTCGTCAAACCCATCAGTCATATGCTTAACCTATTGATTCAAGTCCAATTATGATACTAATGAAAACACCTTTTCATTATCACCCTACTATGGCCATAGATTTACAAACTTAGTCTTATTAAGCTTGCATAGGATTATACCTTACTACTAAGGTTGATAGATCCCTACAAGTGAACACCCTACTCCTATAATTAACTCACTGCAGCCAACGAACAACGCAAGGTCCCATATAGATAGGAACCATGTGATTGTACTGTCAAACTACAGCAACCTTATTGTGAGTAGCCGAGACACTCTAGGTCAAGAAACTATTCACATAACTACAGCATCAGGAAGTTATCGACGATGAGTGAGTCATCCGTATAACATCCTGTACTTGGTCACGCTCAGTACTGTTGATCTCTATCAACTACCTGCACTTTCACTCCAGTGTCACCATACTATAGGTCAAAGACTCATCTACCCAGAAAGGAAAATGATCTGTGCACCAATTTTAACGGATTAATCACCATCCTCGTGATATTCCAATAATCGGGAGCCTTTAGGAGTTAATCTATAAAGACACATGCCTCAGATTTTCAACTCTTGAGAATATGTGTCATTATCTATTAACTCCATGGATGATTCATAGACATATCATATGAATGAAAACTAATGCCCTTTATTAATAAAGAAGAATTAAGTATAAAGTTAATGCCCTAAAAATTATAATGTATCAAGCCAACATGGCTTTCAGGGCATATATCTAACACTACATTCTTGGAATGAAGATCCATAGGGATTGATTTAAAAGGTTACTAAGATTAACCCAATCCACATATATTGAGACCGTGCTGAAGCAGTTCAGCATGAGAAAATCCTGAGAAAGGCTATCTTTCAATAGGCCATAAAATTTCTCTCTAACAAGGATTGTCCAGCAACTCCTCAAGTGAGAGAACATACAAGTAGGATTCCATATGCTTCGACAATGGGATCTATAATGTATGCTATGATATGTATGAGGCTAGATATGGCATACTCACTAGGGATAGTGAATAGATACTAATTTGATCTAGATAAGAATCATTGGAAGGTCATAAAAACCATCCTTAAGTATTTTTGAAATACTAAGGACCAATGGCTCATTTATCGAGATTCTGACTTGAAACTAGTCGATTATACTGACTCTAATTTTTAGTTAGATAGAGATAAAAGAAAAATATGTTAGGTTATGTCTTTACCCTAAATGGAGGAGCAATTTGCTGAAAAAATCTCAAGCAGTACATAGTAAACTATATGCGAAGTGAAATACATTATGGCATCTGATGTTGCAAATAAAGCTATTTCGCTATGAAAGTTCATCACCAAGCTTAGAGTGGAACCCTCTATCGATGGCCTAGTTTCCTTATATTATGATAGCACTAAGGCCACAGCTCAAGCAAAGGAACCAAAGACTTATCAGCGACCAAGCATATTTTGCATTGCTATCACCTGTTCAAGAGATTATAGATCGAGGTGATATTGATCTTGTAAAGATTGATGAAAAGGAGAACTTGACCCATTTACTAAAGCCTCAGAATAAAAGAGTTTGATTATCATAAGTGGAAGGTGGGTACTTGATACTATTTCGATTGGTTTTGGTCCAAGTGAAAGTTACTAAGAATATATCCTAAAGCTAATCATCTAGGTTGTAGATAGTTGAGCTTGTTGTAATTTGTACAAGATTCATTAATAAATAAAAATTATTTTGGCAGTTCATCATATTGTGTATATCTTTCTTTATGAACTCTTTTGTGATGAAGTCCTTGAAAGGGATATGCCCTACAAGCCAATCTATGTTGTATCTCCCAAACCATTGTAATTGACAATATTCTAATAAAGGCATTATTTTTCATCATATGCTGTGTTATTATTATATGATGAACCCCATAGATTAGGGCTATGATTTTAGGGTTATGATGAGATCATACTAGTGGGACCTAAAGTCTTAAAACCTTAATCTACAATATTCCTAGTCAAAGGAACCTTGAGTAGGGGATCAGGGTTTTTCCAGTAAGACTAGCACATCCTATATATACTGAATCAGGTGACTGCTCTCACAGTCACTTATGTATGACACTAATACTAGGATGTGGGGCTCATTAGAGAATGAGTTCACTGATATGATCCAACTTGAGAACATCTAATGGAGTCTTAGTGATGCAGAACGAAAGAGATGATGCAATGCGGAAGTAAATTAAGACTAGTTTTTTTTTTTTTAATTTTATTTCAGAAGTCGGCTTTGACTCAAAGGAAAGTTAAACTAAATTGAAAGAAACTATGTAATAATTGAAAGCACAATTTAAAGAAACTAGGTTATCAGAGTAGTTCAGAAGTAAATGATTGCTGGGGGTGAGAAACTCCCAGCTAGGGTTCGCTCTGAACTTTCAACAGGACAGAAGTAAAGAGAAGAGAAGGGTTACAGACCAGGAAATGATCTTCACAGAGTTTAGTGGAAGGACTCTCTTGAACAGATTGTTGGATCCCCGGATTCAGATATCTTCGCAATGGATCCTCCAAATAGTCCTTTGGCAGAGTTGGCTTCTCCTAAACTCAAGATCTAGGAAAGAAGGAAAACAAGAACAATTTATGGAACCAGATACTCAAGGAAGGATTTACCGGTAGAAGAACTTGAAAGTTGATGTGTTGACGTCTGATTATCCTGGATGCTGATCTCACTTCTCTTGGATTTTGCTCCGTATTCGAAGCAGCCGAACTGGACCTGGATGCTGGTGGTCGGCCACTACTTGGAGAGAGGGGCCGTGAGAGATGGGGTAGGCTAGAGTTTTGGTGGAATGAAGAGGATGATGGCGGCTAGGGTTTGGAGTTGAAGTGGCTAACCTAGGGTTTTGGGGTTGAGATCTCACACCTCCTCAAGGTTCCTGGGGAACCCGGATTACTCCCTCACGGAGCTCAACACCTGAATACAAGTGCGAAGAGAGAAACACAAAGTTTGCTCACACATAAATTGGATTCATTCATCAGTTATTTTTTAAAACTTACAAGAGGGGTTTATTTTATAGGTCTTTAAAAGAGGTCAGGGTTTTACATCTTCCCATGTGGGACTAATAGGATGGATCTTCAAATTAGGCTTGTAGAATCAATCCTTCTCATATGGCCGGCCAAGAGCTTCCATAAGTGTTGATTGGTGGCTCTAAATGGTAAGTAGGTGGTGCCTCCTAGCCTTGCTCTTCAAGAAATTTTTTTTCCTTCCATGGCTCAACTCTTTTGGACACCTCCTTTTCTTTCTCCCCAAGTCATGGCTCTTCCCAACTTTGCTTTGGTCTTTTTAGGCATGGATTGGGCACCCCCTTGAAGTGCTCCCCAAGAAATGCCTCTTTCCTCCATTAGCTTGGCCTTTTAAGGTATATATGGGGCGCCTCCTTGATTTTGGCTTCAAGAAAAATTCTTGCTCCCTTGGGTGTGGGGACCAAGACCTAGGATGGAGATGTGGCGCCTCCTGGACTCTGGCGTGTGGTTGGGAGTGTGGCGCCCACTTGCTTGGGCTTGGGAGAAAATGTTGCACCTTGGAGAAGACCTAGACCACTTACTGAACTTGTACTGAGTCAACATGACTCAACAAAATTTAAATTACAGGGAAATACATACTCAAAAAAATTGAGTTGACCAAGTCAACCCTTATTATAAAACCAGAAAACCCTAGTTCTTCGGGCAAGGTCAATCAGAGATCCAGATGGAGCCCTGAAGTCTTCTTCTGATCTGGTGCCCGCACCAATTCTCCCGGGGTGGAGGAACTCGACCCTGTCGAGTATGGATCAAGTTGGCTCTGGTATCTCTCCAAAAGGTCTGGGTCCAATTCTTGTAATTCTTCTCGGAGATCCAAGAGTCATCAGAATCTGGCCTTCCTTGCCAGCGGACCAGGTATCTTTGGTATCCTCGATTACGAGTAGAGATAACTTGATCATCTAGGATCTTTTCAATCTGCTCTTTCCTCACAGGCCAGTTTGTTGGTGGACACACAGGGTTGGGTTCACTCTCAAGAGCAGGATTAGGCTCAAAAGGCTCACTGGGAATCACAGCTGGCTCTCTATACTCTACTAGGTCTGTAATGTTGACAATGGAGCTAATGCCTAGTTCTGAAGGCAACTCGAGCACATAGGCATTGGACCCTACTCTTCACCACTCTAAATGGTCCAGCTCCTCTAGCATGTAACTTTGTAACGGTTCCAGGAGGAAACCGTTCAGGCCTTAACCTAATCATTACATAGTCTCCCTCCAAAAGTTTTGACTCGCCTTTGAGAATCAGCCAACTTCTTATAAGTTTCATTACTTAAATTTATTTTGGCATGAATTTCTTTATGCAAGTCTTTTATGCTATGCAAAAACTTCAGCAGATTCGGAGACTCATGTGTGGACTGGTAAAGGAGCTAGGTTAAGAGGTGTGTGAGGTTTGTAACCATGCACAATTTCAAATGGACTCTTACCTATAGACCTATTGACTAAGTCATTGTATGCAATTTCAGCCATGGACAAAATACAAATCCCAATTCCTGGTGCTCTCTATCAAAAAAATCTGAGCCAAACCTAGTAAAGGGTCAAGAAAAACTAAACTAGACTGACGACGCATTCCTAAAGAATGGACTTTATTCCAAAGGAACCCTAGGTCTAAACCTAACAAACTATGGCTCTCTAGGTTTGACCTTGGGTCGGAGGATGGCATGCAGAGCATGAAAACTTATCATGGGTGCCTAGTAGGTGCCATAAGGTCTTCCAGAAGTAGGTGGCAAACCTAATAGGTTCTGACACGTGGTTCACTCTAAAGACTTTGACAAAGTATACTTGGATGGTGTAAGAAGCATTGGAAGTCCTAGAGAAAGGGAGGAGATATGAGGTGGGGTCTCGAATTACCTGTGACTAAAGGTGGTGACCTGAAGGTTTGAATGGTGATCTATGAGTGTCAACTGGTCATCCTTACGAAAGGAAAAGTTTGCTACTCCCAGGAATGGATCAAGAGATGATTCGGGAAGTAGCCTAGGACATGTGATTGCAATAGTTAAGGTTTGTTCTCTAAGCAAATAATGATCCACTTTCTCAAGAACTGGATTAGAGAATGATTCATGGAAGGGCCTATGGATGATGACCTCAAGACTTGAAATTTGACCTATGGTGCGGAAAGGTATACTCTATAGAAGGTAGGTCAGTCATGCGAAGGAAGGGGTATGGGGCCATAAGGAGGACTTCTGTAGGACTGGGTGAATCAATCCGCTCAAGACAAGGATGTTCAACTGAGATTACGGGAGAGACCTTAGTGGCTGGGCATGGGACAAGGTCCAATTGTAAGAGGCTTGATTCAGTCATCCTAAGGAGGGATCTACCATAGGGTGGGCAAACTTAAATAGTTCAGTGCAAAGATCTTCAATTGGTACTTGGGGAATGACTGTCATTAGAGGGTACGAACTGATAGCTCGGGCTAACACTATGAGTTCTTCCTGGGGGTATTTGACTAAAGGAACCTGATTCTCATAATCTCTTGAATTTCTGAACTAGGTCCTACCACTTGGTTGCTTTCCAAGGTCTCCTCAGGTAAGGAACCAATAGTATCGATGTCACATTCTTCAAGTTCTTCCCCCTCATATTCATCAACTAGACTCAAGCCAGCATCATATACTTCCTCGATGCCATCTTCAATGGGTTTCGAGTCAGTGGTAATCGGGTCAACTAATTCTAGGCTTGTCATACCTAACCCTTCTTCCTCATTGGTATCCTTCTGGTCAAGAGGTGACACAAGTGGGAATTGACAACAAAAGTCTGGTTCACTACGGGTGTCGGATCAATCGGAACTTGACTCAAGTTGGTAGAGGTTGGCTTTAAGTCCAAAGTACTTGATTGGTTATATCTTAAGACCACTCATAGTCTTGGGCTTCGTGTAGGCTCGGTCTAACTTATTGGTCTTTTCAAGGCATAGCTTCCTATAAATGTCTGGGTGTAACCCAACCCTAAACCTCGATGTGATCTGAGCTTCGGTCTCAATGGTATTGCATTTCATGTCATACCACTGGAAGTCCTCGATATATTTAGACACAGGCCTATTACCTTGTCGCAATTGGTACCATTGGTCTAAAGTTTTTTCTCATAGGATCTACCTAGGTACCTATCTCTCAACTTACTTCTCATATCTCTCCAAGTATTTATTTCCTCTTTTCTTTGATAACACTCACGCTCAATAGCATACCAATGCGACCTAGCATGTTTGGTGAACTTGGTTTTGGCCAACCTAACCTTGTCCTAATTCCGATATGTTAGTGCACTCAAATACTGATCCATTTGTTCTTCCCACTTAATATATGTATCTTCTCTTCCATCAAAGTGGGTGCATAAGGTTCAGTGTTCCTAACGGGTCCCTTTTCTGAGTCAACCAAGTATGGATATAGGCTCCTAGGTTATGCTCGGGATCACGGTATAAGGTCCTCCTAGGCTCCTAGCATGGGTGAGGTTGGGGCCCATTAAATTTTGGATCAGGGGTCTAATTTTGATGTCTACGTTTCTCAAGTCCCTGGGCTCGTCTCTAAACTGGGCAAAACCCTCATTCATATCCTGACTCAATTTGGTCTTACTTTCGGTAAGAGTTCTAATCATGGCCTCTAAATCAGGTTGGGTTTGACCAGGTTGGTAGGGTACTCCATTCCGGGTGGACATGATGATGCAAGCAAGCACACCAAATGAGACTCAACTGAAACGACTACGGCTAACTAGACCTAGAGCCCAAACTAGATGCCCAATCAGAGTGGCAAGCTAGCCTGTAGTAACTCGGGACTCAGCCAGGCAGGTGTAAGGGGAGTGTGGTCCCTAATTGCCAATCCTAGACACCAATTAGTGATTGGCCAGGTAGGCGAACCAGCACACAAGCCCTTCGGGATAGAATCCCTGAACCACCATTCTAGACACTGAGTACAAGCACACACAAGTAACTAGACAAACTGACTCAACATTAGCCTAGACCCGACTTGTTGGTGTCCCTAGCCCACTAGGGCAAATTAAGTCTAATAAATTTTAAAATTAGTCTTAGGATCGAATGAATGGGTGGTGGTTTTGGACTAAGGAGAGGTTATCAACTCCCCCCCTTATCTTAGATGCTTAATTTCCCTTAGATGAATTAGGAGATGATCACTCAAAAACATTGAATTGCAGAATACACAAAAAAAAAATTGCTGTAATTTAACTATCAGAAATTTCACAGAAACCAATAATTACAGTAAAATTATGTGAAGTAATTTCAATTATATTGGTTCTACCAAAAAAATCACACAATTTAGAGTTACCTTCAATGAGAAACAATTCCTGCAACAGGGCAGTTACAGACTGAAAACAGAATGCTTCCCCCGTTTACAATTCCTGCTACGAAGTTGTAACCCAGCGGATCCCCTACCGCCCTAGGAACACCCCGTGGAATGGAAAGGAGGCTTGCACCTCGCTTCATTCCTAGGACCGGATGTCCTGGGTCTACTTCGAGCACACAAGTAAAAAAGAGAGACACTCAAAACAACAAGCAAGTCAGAACCCTAGACAGGGCTTTGATACCAAAAATGATGCAGAACGAAAGAGATGATGAGATGCGGAAGTAAATTAAGACTAATTTTTTTTTTATTATTTTTTTTATTTTCAGAAGTTGGCTTTGACTCAAGGAAAGTTAAACTAAATTGAAAGAAACTATGTAATAATTGAAAGCACAATTTAAAGAAACTAGGTTATCAGAGTAGTTCAGAAGTAAAGGATCGCTGGGGGTTGAAAACTCCCAGACCTAGGGTTTCGCTCTGAACTTTCAACAGGACAGAAGTAAAGAGAAGAGAAGGGTTACAGACCAGGCAATGATCTTCACAGAGTTTAGTGGAAGGACTCTCTTGAACAGATTGTTGGATCCCGGATTCAGATATCTTCGTAATGGATCCTCCAATACTAGTCCTTTGGCAGAGTTGGCTTCTCCTGAACTCAAGATCTGGGAAAGAAGAAGAACAATTTATGGAACCAGATACTCAAGGAAGGATTTACCAGATAGAAGAACTTGAAAGTTGATGTTGTTGATGTCCTGATTCTCCTAGATGCTAATCTCGCTTCCTCTGGATTTGCACCGTATTCGAAGCAGCCAACTGGACCTGGATGCTGGTGGTCGGCCACTACTTGGAGAGAGGGGCCCTGAGAGATGGGGTAGGATAGGGTTTTGGTGGAATGAAGAGGATGATGGGCGGCTAGGGTTTGGAGTTGAAGTGGCTAACCTAGGGTTTTGGGGTTGGAGATCTCACACCTCCTCAAGGTTCCTGGGGAACCCGGATTTACTCCCTCACAAGCTCAACACCTGAATACAAGTGCGGAAGAGAGAAACACAAAGTTTGCTCACACATAAATTGGGTTCATTCATCAGTTTTTTTTTAAACTTACAAGAGGGGTTTATTTTATAGGTCTTTACAAGAGGTCAGGGTTTTACATCTTCCCATTGGGACTAATAGGATGGATCTTCAAATTAGGCTTGTAGAATCAAATCCTTTTCATATGGCCGGCCAAGAGCTTCCATAAGTGTTGATTGGTGGCTCCAATTAGTAGTAGGTGGCGCCTCCTAGCCTTGCTCTTCAAGAAAAATTTTTCCTTCCATGGCTCAACTCTTTTGGACACCTCCTTTTCTTTCTCCCCAAGTCATGGTTCTTCACAACTTTGCTTTGGTCTTTTTAGGCATGGATTGGGCGCCCCCTTGAAGTGCTCCCCAAGAAATGCCTCTTTCCTCTTTTAGCTTGGCCTTTTAAGGTATATATGGGGCGCCTCCTTGATTTTGGCTTCAAGAAAATTCTTGCTCCCTTGGGTGTGGGACCAAGACTGGGATGGAGATGTGGTGCCTCCTGGACTCTGGCGTGTGGCCGGGAGTGTGGCGCCCACTTGCTTGGGCTTGGGAGAAAATGTTGCACCCTGGAGAAGACCTAGACCACTTACTAGACTTGATCTGAGTCAACATGACTCAACAAAATTTAAATTGCAGGGTAATACAGACTCAAAAAAAATTGAGTTGACCAAGTCAACCCTTATTACAAAACCAGAAAACCCTAGTTCTTCGGGCAAGGTCAATCAGAGATCCAGATGGAGCCCTGAATTCTTCTTCTGAGTCTGGTGCCCGCACCACTTAGCTACATGTCAATAGAAGGTTCTCATAGTGGGAGTGGTACAAGTAATCCTTTAGCCTAAGACTGCCATAAGTACCTTATGTACATGAAACCATGCTTTGGTTCAATTCTAATCATGACACTGAGTCATGCACAGGATTGATACTGGGAATGGTGAAATAGATATGAAGGTAATGAGTAGGTCAACAAGGAATCGATCACTCTTAGTAAGAAAAGATTGCATCCAGCTAGTTATCAATCAGATGATGATTCAGGGAATCTTTGATCAAAGTAAAGATATTAGAGATGATTTCTAATATCAAGATAATTGAATCATCAATATAAGATTGAGCTAGAAACGAATATAATATTGGAGTTGACATATATCCATCCATAATTATATTCTGGGTGCAGGCTGATCGAAGGATTTAATTGTACGGTAACTTTCTACTTAAGGGTATTTTTGGTATTTCACCAGAATTTCCATATCTTCCAGGTAGACATGACACGTTGCTAGACGTCAATCTTGTCTTTTGGGTTGATTAATTGAATGATCACTTATTAGGAAGAGTCCTAATTGATCATAATCGGGTAAGCCCGGTTTGACCTAAATCGATTAAAAGAGTTCTAATCAAATTAGGTCAACTTGTATTCGAACCCACTACTGGCTAGATGTGGAACCCAATGGGTCACACACTTAAGAGAATTGATCAAGAGTTTAATTTGTAATTAAACCATTTTTGCATGATAACACTCTAGCAGGTGTTGCAAATCCTAGCTTCTATTCGAATTGTTTTCGAATTAGGGTTCCAGATTGATTCAATTTGGGTTCTAATTGGATCTAATTAGGCCCTAATTGAGTTTATAGGGATTATGGCTAACCCTATTGGCTAACCAAGTATCTAGGCTAGCCCCTCCACCCGCTTCTTTGAGTTTTCACGCCAAAATGCCAAGAGTCCATGCACTAATGGACTCTTGGCGCGCCATTTGGAAGAGTCCATGGCGCATGGACTCTTGATGCGCTCCATATAATTCTTTGATGTTTTTATATGGGGCGGCATTCTATCTCTCCTTTAGCACCTCAGATGTGCCCCCTTGGATGGGAATCCAACGGTTGATGGGTTTTTAAGAAAGGAAGAAAGCACTTGTTGCTTCCCGGTTGCACGAATAACATCTCTTCGAAGATTTAAATTCACGACTCCTTTCTTTTAAAAACATCGTGACTTTTCCTTTAAGAAAGACCGTGGGATTTAATATGGAAGGCCGTGAGAATGAGGGAAGGGGCGTGAGAAAATGAGAAGGGCGTGAGAAGGAGTTTACGGAGAGTGTGGGCACCTATCTGAAATCTATTTAAGGGGTTAGGAAAAATCAGACCGTGTAATGCTTTTATTTTTCTTCTTCCTCTCCAAAAGACTCCTTCCCTCTTTTCTTGTTTTACATTGTTTCCTTTACAGAGGACTCCTCTATCAAAACTCTGTTGCTGAACAAGAATAAAAGAGAAGGTCTCTGACGGTAAAGGAAAGAAGGAGTTCTGATTTTGTTCCTTCTTTCTTACATTAAGACATTCTTGTCTTAATTTCTCCTCCAATTTAAGACAAGCTTAAATCCCCTTAGAACAAAGTATCTTCAAGACAAGAGTGTCTTAGAGGGTCAAGGTCTTAGTGGAAGGAGGAGAAGAGATCAAAGAATGGGAGGCAACCTCTTGTGTGGAAGAATTCCAGCCATAATCCGAAGAATTGAGTTCTAGGAAGAAGAACTCAATAGGAGGAACCATTGGACAAGAAGATAGTGTTCTTGATCATTGCTCTGTGTGGATCACCATCGGAGGGCGGACACCTGGATGCCTGGTGAATTCAGTTAGCCCCTTCAACTTCAAGTTTGTTGGAATAAGCGATTACAGGTTGGTACCCTAATCTTAATTTGCATAAATATGCTTGTCATATGTTCTAGTCTTATTTAAGGAGTTCCTGGTTTAGAGTTTTTGGTGTGAATTTAGTTTCAATTTGGAAATTACCCTTCCGCTACGTTGCACCGGAACCCTACAGTGGTATCAGAGCCACCTTAATTTGGACTATAATCTATGATAGTTTGTATGTTACATATAAGGGTTTTTAAATCCTAATATGCTACTACACTTAGCATATCTTTGATTGCATATATGTTTTGATGTATGCCACTACTTAGGATTTTTCACTCAAACCCTAATTATTATAGAGTGATATGTTGATTGTGATACGTTCTATAAGAATGTGCTAGCAATTTATAATCCCTCCTCTTAAAAATTATATTAAGTCTTAGTATATTTAACTAATAACATCACTAGTCATGATGTACAATTGATCATTCGGTGTCTAGAAAGGTGGTTCTAGGAAGGTAAAGAGAATTGTGGTTTTAATTGTTTCCGTTGACTGACCTAGCCAATTTTTATTGGTGTCTAGGAAAGCAACGGGGGGACTCCCACATCTCTTCCACTTGCCTGGCCGATTTGATTAAATTTAAATCTTGACTAAAATGCTTAGTGTTAAAAATACTATATATTGGCCTTCCTTCATGCTGGATCATTATTGTGTTATGAACCACATTAGGTTTTTTGTGTTATCTGCAAGTCCTAATATGGTGATTGACATAATACTAGTCTAGTGCATAGATATGCTTACAGTATATTCAGTATAACGCTTTGTTATGTTATCTACAAGGGCATTATATTTGAGTATTGACTGTATAGAAATGAAAGGGTCTTGACTTAACTAGAACATTATGGTTTGTTATGTTCTGAAAGACTAATAATGTTCTAGAGGCCAAGTTACTTCTTGAGAATTATATGAGATATAATTAGAAGAGTTTCCTACCTTTAAGCTTATAAAAGATTTGTTGTGTTTTCTGCAAGATCTTTTATAAGTTGTTAGGATCTCAATCTCACTAAGAAAAATCGATCAGGGTTCTTCTCGATTATCATAGTGAGGGCTATGATTTTTGATAAAATAGTGGGAGACATAATTAAATTGAAGACCTAATTTAATTATGTAAGTCATTTCATGGTTGTTTGTTTATGCATTGTTCTTTATTAAATGTAGATAAATGGCATCTTCATTATCACTACGAAGTATCTTAGATACCAACAAACTGACTTGTCCGAACTATGTGGACTGGTTGAGAAATTTAAAGATTGTGCTGAGTTCAAAAAACTTTCTTATATTCTTGACACTCCTAGTCTTAATCCACTAGGGGACGATGCCACACAGGAAGATATGGACATATACAAAATGTGGCAGAATGACTCCCTACTGTCAAGTGTATCATACTAGCCTCTATGACCAATGAGTTATAGAGACAGCATGAAAGCATGGATACTCAATCCATAATGCTCAATTTAAAAGAGCTTTATGGAGAACATAGCAGAACTACTAGATATGAAATATCTAAGCAGTTATTCCGTGCTAGGATGACAGAGGGAACATCCGTTCAGGATCATGTTCTGAAGGTAATTGACTTAATCACCAGATTGGGTCAATTAGGTTTTATCATGGATGGGGAGTTGAATCAGGATTTAATCCTGCAATCACTCCCGAGTCATTTTCTCAGTTTGTCTTGAATTATCACATGAACAAACTGAACACTTCCTTGCCTGAGCTGTTAAATATGTTAAAAACAGTGGAGAGCCACGTTAAGAAAGAAAAGGCTCCACTTCTTCTTGTTGATAAGACCAATAAGAAGAAATCAGGCAAAAAGGTTTTAATAGGAGGCTAAACCCTAAGAGTGGCCTCAATAAGAATAAGAAAGGAAAGAATGCCTCCAAACAGTCGACTTGTTTCTTTTGCGGCAAAGCGGGACATTGGAAAAGGAATTGCAAGGCTTACCTTGCAACTGTGAAGCCTGGTGCATCAGATGCGCCAAAAGGTATGTATGAGATACATGCTATATTGACATTAAATCATCTATATCGAATACTTGGGTATTGGATACCGCTTGTGGTTACCATATATGCAAATCTTTGCAGGACCTCCACAAGCTTAAAGTATTGAAGGAAGGTGACTTCAATCCCTACGGTGCTAGTGGTGATATCATCCAAGCAGAAGCTGTAGGGACCTATATTCTGAAGTTGCCTTCAGGGAAGATCTTAGAGTTAGAAAATTGTTATTATATGCCTAAGATTATTAGGAACATTATATCTATTCCTTTGTTATTAAAACAAGGATATGTAATGGATGTAACGAGCACTGGTTGCTCGATAATGTTGTCTAATAAAATTATTTGTTCTGGCATATTTAGCAATGGGCTCTTAACTCTTTCTTCCAATGATAGTATTTTTCATGTCTATAATAAAAGAAAAAGAGAAGACTTTAATGATACTTTACTTTGGCATCATCGACTTGGTCATGTTAATGAGTCTAGGATAAGCAAGTTATACAAGAAAAATTTCTTGATCCTTATGAGTATGAATCATTAGGAACTTGCGAATCATGTCTCATGGTAAGATGACCAAGACTCCATTTACTGGACATGGAGAAAGGTCAACTGAGTTATTAGGACTTATACATACTGATGTATGTGGTCCAATGACAACTCAGGCCAGAGGTGGATACTCATATTTTATCACTTTTACAGATGATTTATCTAGGTTCGGATGTGTGTATCTTATGAAACATAAATCTGAAGCCTTTGATAAATTTAAGGAGTATCAAAGTATGGTCGAAAAACAACTGGGAAAAGTATTAAAGTTCTTCGTTCTGATCGAGGAGGAGAATACTTATCCACGGAATTTTTAGACTATCTTAAAGTTAATGGAATTCTTTCTGAATGGACCCCTCTTATACACCACAGCTAAATGGTATAGCTGAAAGGAGGAATCGTACCTTATTAGATATGGTACGATCCATGATGTGCTTCATAAATTTATCCATTTCCTTCTGGGTCATGCCCTAGAAACTGCTGTTTACATTCTGAACAAGGTACCTTCTAAATCCGTTGTTAGTACTCCATATGAAATTTGGAGTGGAAAGAAACCGTATCTTAATATTTTAAGGTATGGGGATGTCCAGCTTATGTTAAAGAAATTTTGGACATAAGTTGGAACCTAGAGCGGATAAATGTCTATTTGTAGGATATCCTAGAGAGGGTAGAGGATATCTGTTTTACCATCCTACTGAACAAAGATTTTGTGTCAACAGGCATGCCACTTTTCTAGAAAGGAGTTCATTTTAGAAAAGGGCAATGGTAGAACTGTTGAACTTGGAGAAGTACAAGAAACACAGATAGACAGTTCTCAACCATTAGAACATATAGTTAGGACAGAACCAAAACACAAAACTCCTCCCCGTAGGTCTGATAGAGTGCCACGGGCACCTGAGAGGTATGGGTTTATTATTGAAAATAATGAAGCCCAAGTCATTGAAAATGATGAACCTCTGACCTATACGGAAGCTATCTTGAGTATTGATTCAGATAGATGGCAAGAAGCCATGGAATCCGAGATAGACTCTATGTATGTAAACCAAGTATGGTCTTTGGTCGATGCACCAGAGGGTGTTAATCCTATTAGTGCAAATGGGTCTATAAGAAAAAGATTGGGGCTGATGGCCAAGTTGAAACCTATAAAGCCAGATTAGTGGCAAAAGGTTTTAGACAAAACAGGGAATTGATTATGATGAAACATTCTCACCTGTTGCCATGCTCAATCAATCCTGGATTTTACTTGCTATAGCAGCATACCACGATTATGAGATCTGGCAGATGGATGTGAAGACTGCATTCCTCAATGGTTTCCTTGAGGAAGAAGTCTACATGTCACAGCCAGAAGGTTTTATTTCAAAGAATAAACCTAATCAAGTATGCAAGCTAAAGAAATCCATTTATGGATTAAGCGAGCTTCAAGGAGTTGGAACATCCGCTTTGATGAAACTATTAAAAGGTTTGGTTTTATCAAAATGTGGATGAACCTTGTGTTTATAAGAAGACTAGTGGGAGTGCCATAGTCTTCTTGGTTCTGTATGTAGATGACATACTCCTCATTGGGAATGATATCCCAATGTTGCAATCAGTCAAGGTTTGGCTATCAAACTAGTTTTCCATGAAAGATTTGGGAGAAGCATCCTATATACTAGGTATTAAGATCTATAGAGATAGATCTAAGAGGATGCTAGGTTATCCCAATCTAGGTACATTGACTTAGTGCTGAAAGATTCAGCATGGATGGAAGAAAAAGAGGTTATCTTCCTATGAGTCAAGGCATACATCTTTCTAAAAGAGGTTATCTTCCTATGAGTCAAGGCATACATGGATGGAAGTAAAAGAGGTTATATTCTTATGAGTCAAGGCATACATCTTTCTAAAAGGATGTCTCCTAAGACACCTGAAGAAAAAAATAGAATGAATTCTATACCTTATGCTTCGCAATAGGGTCCATAATGTATGCCATGTTATGTACCAGGCCTGATGTGGCATATGCTTTAGGCATTGTCAGTAGGTTTCAGGCTAATCTAGGAGAGGATCATTGGAAAGCAATTAAAAATATTCTTAAGTACCTGAGAAGGACTAAGGATATTTTTCTGGTTTATGGTGGTTCTGGTCTTAAACTAGAAGCTTATTCTGATTCTAGTTTTCAATCAGACCCTGATGATAGCAAATCCATTTCGGGATATGTTTTTACCCTAAATGGTGGAGCAGTGAGTTGGAAGAGTACCAAGCAGCAGACTGTAGCTGACTCAACCACAGAGGCAGAATACATAGCTGTCAGTGAAGCCGCCAAGGAAGCAGTCTGGATGAAGAAGTTCATCACAGAGTTGGGTGTTGTTCCTGAGATTGAAAACCCAGTGCCACTTTATTGTGACAACACTGGAGCTGTTACTCAAGCTAAGGAACCAGAGCACATCATAAGTCCAAGCACATTCTGAGACGCTTCCATCTCGTCCGAGAAATAGTAGAGAGACAAGATGTCTACATAAATAGGAGTTGATACAAAGAACAATATAGCAGACCCGTTCACTAAGGCTCTACCACAGCGAGAGTTTGATCGCCACCTCGAGTGTATGGGACTAAGACTCAAAGGCGATTGGCTTTAGTGTAAGTGGGAGATTGAAAGGGATATGCCCTACAAGACAATCTATGTTGTATCTCTCAAACCATTGTAATTGACAATATTCTAATAAAGGCATTATTTTTCATCATACGCTGTTTATTATTATATGATGAACCCCATAGATTATAGGCTATGATTTTAGGGTTATGATGAGATCATACCAGTGGGACCTAAAGTCTTAAAACCTTAATATAAAATATCCTAGTCAAAGGAACCTTGAGTAGGGGATCAGGGTTTTTCCGGTAAGACTAGCACATCCTATGTATACTGAATAGGATGACTGCTCTCACAGTCACTTGTGTATGACACTAATACTAGGATGTGGGTGCTCATTAGAGATGAGTTCACTGATATGATCCAACTTGAGAACATCTAATGGAGTCTTAGCTACATGTCATAGAAGGTTCTCATAGTGGGAGTGGAACAAGTAATCCTTTGACCTAAGACTGCCATAAGTACCTTATGTACATGAAACCATGCTTTGGTTCAATTCTAATCATGACACTGAGTCATGCACAGGATTAATACTGGGAATGGTGAATTGGATATGAAGGTAATGAGTAGGTCAACAAGGAATCGATCACTCTTAGTAAGAGGAGATTGCATCCAGCTAGTTATCAATCGGATGATGATTCAGGGAATCTTTGATCAAAGTAAAGATATTAAAGATGATTTCTAATATCAAGATAATTGAATCATCAATATAAGCTTGATCTAGAAATGAATATAATATTGGAGTTGATATATATCCATATCCATAATTATATTCTGGGTGCAGGCTGATCGAAGGATTTAATTGTACGGTAACTTCTACTGAAGGATATTTTTGGTATTTCACCAGAATTTCCATATCTTCCTGGTAGACATTACACGTGCTAGACATCAATCTTGTCTTGTGGGTTGATTAAATTGAATGATCACTTATTAGGAAGAGTCCTAATTGATCATAATCGGGTAAGCCCGGTTTGACCTAAATCGATTAAAAAGAGTTCTAATCAAATTAGGTCAACTTGTATTCGAACCCACTGCTGGCTAGATGTGGAACCCAATGGGTCACACACTTAAGAGAATTGATCAAGAGTTTAATTTGTAATTAAACCATCTTTGCATGATAACACTCTAGCAGGTGTTGCAAATCCTAGCTTATATTCGAATTGGATTCGAATTAGGGTTCCAGATTGATTCAATTTGGATTCTAATTGGATCTAATTAGACCCTAATTGAGTTTATAGGGATTATGGCTAACCCTATTGGCTAACCAAGTATCTAGGCTAGGCCCTCCACCCGCTCCTTTGAGTTTTCATGCCAAAATGCCAAGAGTCCATGTGCTAATGGACTCTTGGCGCGCCATTTGGAAGAGTCCATGGCGCATGGACTCTTGGTGCGCTCCATATAATTCTCCGATGTTTTTATATGGGGTGGCATTCTTTCTCTCCTTTAGCACCTCAGATGTGCCCCCTTGGATGGGAATCCAACGGTTGATGGATTTTTAAGAAAGAAGAAAGCACTTGTTGCTTCCCGGTTGCGTGAAATAACATCTCTTCGGAGATTTAATTCGCGACTCCTTTCTTTTAAAAACATCGTGACTTTTTTTTTAAGAAGGCTATGGGATTTAATATGGAAGGCCGTGAGAAGGAGGAAGGGGCGTGAAAAAATGAGAAGGGCATGAGAAGGAGTTTACGGAGAGATGTGTGGGCGCCTATCTGAAATCTATTTAAGGGGTCAGGAAAATCAGAACCGTGTAATGCTTTTAGTTTTCTTCTTCCTCTCCAAAAGACTCCTTCCCTCTTTCTTGTTTTACATTGTTTCCTTTACAGAGGACTCCTCTGTCAAAACTCTGTTGCTGAACAAGAATAAAAGAGAAGGTCTCCGACGGTAAAAGAAAGAAGGAGTTCTGATTTTGTTCCTTCTTTCTTACATTAAGACATTCTTGTCTTAATTTCTCCTCCAATTTAAGACAAGCCTAAATCCCCTTAGAACAAAGTCTTATCTTCAAGACAAGAGTGTCTTAGAGGGTCAAGGTCTTAGTGGAAGGAGGAGAAGAGATCAAAGAAAGGGAGGCAACCTCTTGTGTGGAAGAATTCCAGCCATAATCCAAAGAAATGAGTTCTAGGAAGAAGAACTCAATAGGAGAACCATTGGACAAGAAGATAGTGTTCTTGATCATTGCTCTGTGTGGATCACCATCGGAGGGCGGACACCTGGATGCCTGGTGAATTCAGTTAGCCCCTTCAACTTCAAGTTTGTTGGAATAAGCGATTACAGGTTGGTACCCTAATCCTAATTTGCATAATATGCTTGTCATATATTCTAGTCTTATTTAAGGAGTTCCTGGTTTAGGATTTTTGGTGTGAATTTAGTTTCAATTTTGAAATTACCCTTCCGCTGTGTTGCACCGGAACCCTACAGTCCTTAGAATTGCTTCTATTCGATAAAAAATAATTTATTGTATAGTTCTTAAACTTATTCATGATCAAATGATACATTGTAACTTGGGATGATGATGTTTATCGAGTATTGGTTGTTGTATGCTATATGGATTGGTTGTCCTTATAACCAAAAAGTGTAAATATACTAGTATGGCATGTGGGTAGTGTGGGAGTACATGTACTGAACGTGACCAACTCTGTAGAGTACTATGCTGTCAAAAATATTTCTTAGAAGGATATGGATATGTATCCCTTCAACTTAAGCTCACCATGATGACTTAGAAGCAACTCATTGTAGTTAGGTGCTAGACTATATGGATTTTTAATCTAGTGATGGAAGGTTATTGGATGTAGTCAAGTACTTTTAAGTCATGTGTGAGTCAAAATGGGATTGACCACTTCAAGTTATTGGAGATTATGCTTCGTAGTGTTTCAATTTAGCAAAACCTAGACCTGAGTTATCCTTGTGAGGAGTCATAAGATTTAGCAGGTTGAGATACATCAGATGCACTATTCAAGAGTTGGTAGTTGACTTTGAAATCATCTTGAGCATTATATTAAAGGGATGAATTATATGATAACCATATACCTAGGTTCTTGAATGTTTTTTGTAATCATTCAACCTATCTAGATGATGGGCACCATTGCTAGTTGGTCGCATTGATTAGTTCAAAAATTATTTTCTAGACTACTGGCTTAGTATTTGAACCTATGAGGTCACACACATTAAAGTTTTTGACCGATCTGATTGTTGATGAATGATTAAAAATCGTTCAAGGGAAAAATTATAAATGATTAATAATTAACCCTACATAAATTTATAAACTAATAATTAATTTTTAATTAATTATAGGAAGATTAATTAGTAATTAGATTGTTAGTTGGCTTAGTTTGATTGAGCAAAGAGATTTTGGTCAAGCATAATTAAATTTGGTTCAATTGGGTTTCATCCGATTAGGTTATTCAATGACCGAATCACTAGAGATATTGATTCTTGATTTGATTTGGACTTAGGCTTAATTAATTCTTAATTTGATTGAAATTAAATAATCATTGGGTTTCCTTTTCGATGCAGAACGAAGCTCTGATACCAAATGATGCAGAACGATATGTGGGATGCGGAAGCAAATTAAAATTAATGTATTTTTTTTTTTTTAATATATTTTCAGAAGTCGGCTTTGACTCAAAGGAAGATAAACTAATGTTGAAAGAAACTAAGAAATGACAGAAAGAACAATTAAAAGGAGTTGATTATCAGAGTAACTCAAAAGTAGGATCGCTGGGGATTGAGAAACCCCAGATCTAAGGTTTGCTCTGATTTCAACGAAACAGACAAAGTGAGAAGGGAAGGTTCTTGTTACCTAGCAGTGATATCTCTCATTGCTTCAATTGGAGGACACTCTCGAGCAGATTGTAGGATCCTTGGAGACGGGTATCTATCTTCGCAATGGATCCTCGATTGTAGTCCTATGGCAAGGTTGGCCTCCTTCTCGAACTCAGGATCTGGAGAGAAGAACAAAAAAAAAAAGAACCAGAAACTCAAAGAAAGACACTGACCTGAGGACTTAATGAAGAATGTTGGATGTAGAAGTTCCGAAGATCTTGATATTGATCTGACTCTTCTTTGAACTTGCTCTGTAGTTGAAACAGTTGATCTGAACCTGGATGCTGGTGCCGGCCTCTATGTGAAGAGAGGGGCCGTGGGATGTAGATGGAAAATTAGGGTTTGGTGGTGGGGAGTAGAGATGGGTGGACTAAGCTAGGTTTTGGGTTGGAGATCTCACACCTCCTCAAGGTTCCTAGGGAACCCGGATTTACTCCCTCACGGAGCTCAACACTTGAATACAAGTGCGGAAGAGAGAAACACAAAGTTGCTCACAAAGAAATGATTTCATTCATCATTTTAAATTCAAGAGTTACATAGAGTTGAATATATAGACATAACAAAGAAATAAATTTTATACATTTCCCATGTGGGACTAATAGGACTAACCCATACTTTAGGCATCAAATTCTCTTCCCAAGACTCCTTCCATGAGTGGGCAGCCCAAAAACTCCAAGAAAACTTGAAAATCAGCTCCAAATGGCAGGTTATGGAGGGTCTCCTAGTATCTCTCCATGAATCAAGGATTTTCCTTCATGGTTTGGCTCATTTGGACACCTCCTAGTCTTGCTCCACAATTTAGGCTTCTTCCTTTCATGGCTTTGGCACTTTTGGAAACTTTTGGGTGCCTCCTTGATTTTCTCCCCAAGACATGCTCTCTTCCCTTTTATAACTTGGATTTTTATGGAACATTGTGGGGCACCTCCTTGATCCTCTCTTCAAGAAAAATTCTTGCCATCCTGGCTTGGGTTTATCTGGAAAGAAGTTGTCTCCTCCTTGGATTGAGGTATCTTGATGGATTTCTCCCCCAAGTGGTGCAAGAAAAAAGAACCTGCTTACTTGAGGCGTGGGGACCAAGGTACACTGGATGGAGATGTGGCAAGGAGTGTGGCACCCCACTTGTAGCTGGAAAATGTGGTGCCCTATGGCAAAGGGAATGACACCTACCTGGGCCTTGGACTTGGACTGAGTCAACATGACCCAACAAATTGAAATGACAAAATTACAGACTCAAAATTGAGTTGATCAGGTCAACCCTTATTACAAAACCAGAAACCCTAATTCTTCGGGCAAGGTCAATCAGAGATCCAGATGGAGCCCTGAAGTCTTCTTCTGAGTCTGGTGCCCGCACCACTTTTACCATGATTTTGAGGAGAGAAAACCACACAAAAAAAATTAAATAAAGGGCATTATTATGAAACATCAAGTGGGTATGGGGTTTTGGTGCTAGGGTTTTGTATAGGGAAAGAAATAAAAAAATAAAGGCTATCCTTCAGCCTTCACACAGAACTAGCACTCTAGAGAAGGCTGATCATGTTGGAGCTTCATGTGGATAATCTATAAAGGCTGGACACCCTATGTGGCTACAAAGCAATGTGAAGAACCCTACCCATGCCATCAAAAGCAACAATCAGTGACCCACGATCAAGTATGAAATTAGATTTTATGATTTTTGTAGATATGATCTACAATGTGCATCAGTTAGATCGATGCAAACTAATTTAATTTTCAGTAATTTTAATTCTTTACATATCATGTTAGATCATTTTTATATGATTTTTTACATATGATCTATATGCTTATAATCAAATTAAATTAGTTTAATATGATTTTCTTTTACTGTGATTTGAAAAAATACCATGCATGAAACCCTACCCATATTTTCACTAGAAGATAATTAAAGATTTTTTCAAGAGCTTCATCGACTTTTCTTTTGCACTTTTAGAAGTTTTTTTGATTTCATCCTTCTTGTACTTTTTTTTGAGTTATAAGTAGTTTCAAGAGGATTGAAACTAGGGGATAGGTATACTCCAAGCCTTGAAATTAGATTACAAGATAAGGGTTGACTTATTGTAAGGTTATGGTTGGTGAACCTAAGAAGAAACCAAACGATTTAAGTTTGTGAGCCCGAAAAATAAACTAGCTATAATCTTAAAAGATCATAGTAAAATTTTCAAAAAATTCTTGAGAGTGATGTAGGTACCTGGGATACACCAAATCACTATAAAACCTTGTGTTTGTTGTGCCTTACTTTCATCTTCTTTCATAAGCAATGCATATAGTTATAATTCGTATTAATATTGCAGCACAATCACTTTACTATTTTTCAAATTCAACACATCTTATTAGGAGTTTTGAAAAATCCAATTCACCAACTCTCTTGGATTGTTTCACTAGGCAACAAGTAGTATCAAAGCTTGGCAGTCAGTAAATTTGATCTAACAATTGAGAGTTAGATTGAATGTAGCCCATTTGGTACTTATGTTGCCAAGAGGCAAGCTTCAAACCATGCACCTTTATTTAATTGATAAACTACATATACTAGAAAACTTGCATGTACATTTATATACAGCCATAGACTATAACCTTTGGAAGACCATCACTCAAGGCCCTCACATCCATAATCATGGTAGATTGTATGCTATTCCCAAGCTCGAGGATGATTGGGATGAGCAAGATATAAAAAAGATTATTGAATGCTAAAGCTATAAACTTATTTTATTGTGCTTTAGATCCTAGTAAGTTTAATAGAATTCTACTTAACTTACTAAAAAAATGTAAGATGCACTTGAGGTTATCTATGAGGATACTATCAGTAAAACAATCTAAGATTAATATGCTTGTTCACATATAAAATGTTTAGGATGGAGTCTAGTGAATCTATAATTGAAATGTACACTAGATTTACTAACATCATAATAGTTTAAAAATTTTGGATAAATCTTATTCTAATGCTAACTTGTCAACAAAATTCTTAGATCTCTTTTGACTACATGGGATGTGAAGGTCACACCATATAAGAGGTCCAAGATCATGATACATTTTTTCCTTGAGCAACTCCTAGGTTCACTTATGACCTATGATATATCCTTGAAGCAAAAATAACCCAAAATAAAAAGAAAAGAAGACTATATCCTCAAATCTATAACTATGAATCTAGTGAAGACTCGATGAGGGAGATGAAATGATGAACATCTCTTGTATCAAGAAAGTTCAAAAGTTCATGAGGACGAAGAAGCTTGGCTATAGAAGAACCTTATAAAAGAAAGCCAAGCAAGGAGAAAGAAAAAGAGAAAGAGAAGAAGCAATCTATTTACTTCAAATGCAATAATCGAGTCACATACAGATGGACTAACCCATTCTATAAGAAGTCTTAAGGAATACAGAAGAAGGCATCATGGTGACTGGAGTGAGAGTGAGGACTCTAGCTTTGATGAAAAATACAAGAGATTGCAAACTTATCGTCCATGGCTTATGAGGAAGATAAGGTCTAAAATCAAAGCTGATTTTATATTTAAAAAACTTCAAGATGCTTTTGTTGAACTCATGGATGATTTTAAAAACTAAAACTAAAAAAAAAAGTAATAAAGAGAAACAAGTTCTTGAGTTAACTAGTGCAAATAAAAAGCTATCAAAAGAGAATGATATCTTAGGTCAAGAAAAGAAAGAGTTGAAGGATTAAAAGCTTGCCTTGACTAGTAAAAAGGAAGAATTATCAAAGTAAATGAGAGCTTAACTAAAAAACAAGGTCTTGAAAAAGTAAAAGCAAGCTTTAATAAATGAAAAACTTTCAAAGGAGAATAAAGCCATAACTAAAGAAACAAGATCTTGAAAGAAGAACTTGATAAAGTTAAACATTTTGTTGAAAAGTTTATTTATAGTTCTAAAAACTTGATATGCTTTTAAATAGTCAAAGAGCTATTTTTAACAAAGTTGGACTAGGTTTTAAAAAAAAAAAGTAGCAAAAATATTTCAAAATTTCTTTCGTTCCCACTTTCTTTAGATGCACATGCCATTATTATGGTAGACTAGGATATAAAGCTTACTTATGTGATCATAAAAAACTAAATAATATTAAAAAAGTTTGGATTTCAAAAGGAATTATCTCTACTAATCCTAAAGAATCTAAGATGGCTTGGGTACCTTAAGTTTCTACTTGATTGCTTATGGGGGTGTGTCTTACAACCAAGAAAAAGAAAAGACTTTGATATCCAGATAGCGGTTGCTCAAGACATATGATTGGAGATATGAAGCAATTCATATCTCTTGAAGCTATAAATGGGGTAAATGTGACATTTGATGATAATAGAAAAAGCAAAATCATTGGAATCAGAAAAGTTTGTATCACCCCTCTACTTATATAAAAAAATATTTTACTTCTAGAAGGATTGAAATATAATTTACTTAGCATTAGTCAATTTTATGATAAAGGATTTAAAGAAATCTTTGAATCTTCATTATATATTATTTCTAGACTCAATGATAATAGAATCATGTTTATTAGATATAAACATGGAAACATCTACATGGTAGATCTTGATGATCTTTCTATGCAAGATGATCAATATATAATTACAATGGAAGCCAAAGTCAATGAGACTAGTTGGTTATGGTACTGTAGATTAGGACATGCTAGTATATATTTGCTTTTTAAATTGAACAAAAAGATTTTATAAAATATTTGCCAAAACTGACTTTTAAAAAGAAAAAAATTTATGATGCATGCCAATTTGGAAAGCAAACTAAAAGCTCTTTCAAATAAAAAAGCATAGTTACTTCATATGGATATATTTGGACCTACAAGGATCACTAATTTTGGTGAAAAGAAATATGATCTAGACATTGTGGATGATTTCTCTCATTTTACATGGGTTATGTATTTGACAAACAAGGATGAAACTTTTTCAACTTTCATTAAATTTTATCAAAATGTTTTAAATAAGAAAGGTACTTCAATTATTTACATCCATAGTGATCATGGAATTAAATTTGAAAACCAAGATTTCAAAAACTTTTACAATAAAAAACGTATTGATCATAAATTTTGAATCTCAACAAAATAGGATTATAGAAAGAAAAATTGAACTTTGGAAGAAATAGTACATAGCATGGTATACGAAAATGACCTTCCACAATATTTTTGGACGAAAGCTATTAACATAGCATGTTATATTTTAAACCGTATTTTGATCCATTTGATTTTAAAGAAAATAGCTTATAACTTTGAAAAGGTAGAAAACCTAATATAAAATATTTTCATATGTCGATACTTTATTTTAAACAAAGGAAAAGATAACTTAGATAAATTTTATATCAAGTTCGATGAGGATATTTTTCTAGGATACTCCATATCTAGCAAGGCATATAGAATCTTCAACAAGAGAACTCTTGCTGCGGAAGAATCCATGCATGTAGTTTTTGATAAATCTAATGATAAATCTTCTAAAAAAAAAGATATTTTGGATGATGATATAGATCTTCAAAGGATGAAAACTTAACATTAAAGGATGTATCCTCTAAGGACCCTGAAAAAGATCAAAAGAAGGAGGAAGAATAAGAACCTCACTAAAATACAATGATCTAGTTAAAGAATGAAGGTATGTCTATGGACATCTTAAAGAATTAATCATAGGTGATCCAGCAAAAAGAGTGGGAACTCGGTCCTCTCTTAGAAATATTTGTGATTATTTAACTTTTGTATCTCAAATTTAACATAAAAGTATTGAAAAAGCTGAAAAAAATCATAACTGGATAAATGCAATGTAAAAAAAATTAAATTAATTTGAAAGGAATAAGATTTGTACTTTAGTAGAAAGACTACCTAAAACATCAATAATTGAAACTAAATAGAATTTTAGAAATAAGTTAGATAAAAATAAAATTGTAATTAAAAACAAGGCTAGACTAGTAGCTAAATGATATAATCAAAAAGGCGGTATTTATTTTGATAAAACTTTTGCACCTATTGCCAAATTAGAGGTAATTAGATTATTACTTGCATTTACATATTCCATGAATTTTAAACTATTTACAATAGATATTAAAAGTACCTTTTTAAGTGGATACATAGCAGAAGAGATTTACATAACCACCTGGTGAAGATCATACCTATCCAAATCATTTTTTAAAATTTTATAAAACTCTTTATGGTTTAAAATAAGCTCCACATGCACGGTATGATATATTAAACATTTTTTATTTGAAAATAATTTTATGAGAGGCAATATAGATACCACTTTATTTTTAAAAAGAAAGAATGATGACCTCTTAGTGGTACAATTTATGTTAATGATATTATCTTTGGTGCCATTAATAAATTCTTTGTGAAGAGTTTGTCAAGTTAATGCAGGGAGAGTTTGAGATTAACATGATGAGAGAGCTAAACTTCTTTCTCGAACTTCAAATCAAGTAAACTAAAGAGGGAATCTTCATCAACTAAGTGAAGTATGCTAGAGAAATACTAAAGAAGTTTGGGATGGAAACAATTAAATCACTTGGCATACCTATGAGTCCCTCTTGTAAGCTATACAAAGATGAAAATAGTAAGAGTATCGATCAAAAATTATATAGAGATTATTAGATCTTTACTATATCTTACTATAAGTAGACTAGACATTATATTTAGTATTTGCAAGTGTGCTAGATATCAATCAAATCCTAAGAAATCATATTTATTGGCTGTTAAACATATACTTAGATATTTGTCTGGCACTATTGATATTGGATTATGGTATTTTAAATATTCATTAATTGAGCTTATTGCATATTCAGATACTGATTTTGCTAGATATAAGTTTGATAGAAAGAGCACAAGTGGTATTTGTCAATTTGTTGAAGTTAATTTAATCTCTTGGTTTAGCAAGAAATAAAATTCAATTGCACTGTCTATGGTTGAGGCCAAATATATAGTAGCTGGAAGTTATTATGCACAAATCATATGGATTAAACAACTCAAAGATTATGATATTAAATTAAATAAAATTTTTATAAATGTGATATTACAAGTACAATCAATTTATCTAAAAATCCTGACCAACAATCAAGAAGTAAGCACTTTTAGATAAGACACCACTTCATAAGAGATCATGTATAAAATGATGATATATTACATGATCTTGTATGTACTAATAGACAATTAGTAGATATCTTTACCTAATTCCTTAGTGAAGATAGGTTTTATATGATTAGGAGAGGAACCATAAGTGACTATGATATCATCAACATTATGGTATTGACTATGATGAGATATTTTCATCTATAGCAATGCTTAAATCCATTTGGATCATGCTTATCATAGCGATACATCTTGATTATAAAATCTGACAAATGGACGTGAAAATAGCTTTTCTAAATGAATAGCTAGAAGAAGAGGTATATATGATATAGCCTGAAGGTTTGATATCCGCAGATTGAACAAAGGTGTGGAAGCTTTAGAGATCTATTTATGGATTGAAGTAAGCATCTCGGAGTCGGAACATACATTTTAATAAAGTGATCAGAACGTATGGCTTTGTTAGGAACGAAGAAAAGCCTTGCATGTACAAATGGGCTAATGGTTCGGTTATAGTATTTCTTGTTTTGTATATGGATGATATTCTCTTATTAGAAATGATATTCTTGCATTGCAAGGAATAAAAGTATGGCTATCTTCTTAATTCTCCATGATGGACTTGGGAGAAGCATCATACATCCTTGAGATGAAGATCTATAAGGATAGATCTAAAAGGTTGCTAGGGTTAACCCAATCCGCGTATATTAAGACCATGCTGAAGTTGTTCAGCATGGTGAATTCCAAGAAAGGCCATCTTCCAATAGGCCATGGAATTAATCTCTCAAAGAAGGATTTCTAACAAGTCCTCAAGAGAGAGAACATATGAGTAGAATTCCATATGCCTCAATAGTGGGATCTATCATGTATGCTATGACATGTACGAGTCCAGATGTGGCATATTCACTAGGAGTAGTTAGTAGATACCAATCTAATCTAGGTGAGAACCACTAGAAGGTCATAAAAACCATCCTTAAATATTTGAGAAATACTAAGGACCAATGGCTCATTTTTGGAGATTCTGACTTGAAACAAGTTGGTTATACTAACTCAAGTTTTCAATCAGATAGGGACGATAACAAGAGTATGTAAGGATATATTTTTACCCCAAATGGAGAAGCTATCTGCAAGAAAAGTTTCAAGCAATACACTATAGTTGATTTTGTTTTTGACACAAAGTATATTATGACATCCGATACTATAAAGGAAGCTGTTTGGCTATGAAAGTTCATCATGGAGCTTAGAGTGGATCCTCCATTGATGACCCAGTTTCTTTATATTATGATAGCACTGACCCTAAAGCTTAGGCAAAGGAACCAAAGGCTCAGCAGTGGACCAAGCACATTTTGTATCAATTTTACCTTGTCTGGGAGATAGTGGATCGAGGTGACATTGACCTTCTAAAGATCAATGGAAAGGAGAATTTGGCTGACCCATTACTAAAGCCCTCAAAATCAAAGTGTTCATCAACCACAAGTAGAAGATGGGTATTTGATATTATTTCGATTGACTCTAGTTCAAGTAAGAGTTGTTAAGAAATGTATCCTTTGGCCAATCATCTAGGTTGTAAATAGTTGAGCTATTTATAATTTGTACTGAATCATTATTAAAATTAAATTTATTTTTAGCAGTTCATCTCATTTTGTATCTTCCTTTAGACTCTTTTGAGATGAAGTCCTTAGAACTAATGGAAATTCTCCCAGGGTGCTGGGAATCATGCAGCAAGTGGAAGTGAATTTTAAAACAAATTCTAAGCATGAAACCCTAATATGGCTAGAATACCCTAATTCCCAGGAACCCCTTATGCAATACCAATCAATGAAACATAAATGAAGTCAGAATACATACCTGGATCACTAAAATCCAATCTTTTCCATGAGGCTCACAAGTGCAAGCCCTCCAACAGTGATCCACATGAGAATGGTACCAAGGAAGAATCCCTACCGGGGTTGGTTGCTTCAACATAACTCTTTTGTCAGCTTTTTGATCTTTGACCACTGTAGGACATCCTAACCTACTATAGGGCTTTCTGGACACAGTCCTAAACTACTCTTGGTTTTAGGACAACCCTCCTCTAGGACCTCTTAGGCTTATGTTCTAAAACTAAGCCTTGTCCTAATAGAAAAGACCTTGTCTTAACAAGACAAGTCTTGTCCTAAATTAAGGAGGGAGTAGAAGAACACTCAGATTGACAGACTCTCGGGAAAATAAGATTTCTGTTTTTTGATGACCAAAAACTATATCTCTCATTTCACCATACCCCTTTTATATAATATTTCAAGGGGCATGAAAACTATCCCGACATCTCTTATCAAATATGTTATTTCATATCTGATAAGACTCTTCAGGATTGAATAGTCTTATCATTGTTCTTTCCCTTTCCAGATTAAATCCCCATGTGCCATGTGGCATTTACCAATTAAGAAGAATGGAAGGAGGTGTCATTTTAGATTTAAAAATTATGGGAAGAGTAGAGTCCTGAGAGCAGAAGGACTCTGCCTCAGAATCGTGCATAGATGAAGAGATGCGACTCTTCATCTGCGCGCGCTACTCTTTTTTCCCATTTCATGCAGCCCTCTTATTCTCTTTGACCGGTCATTTAAATCCAAAGGGCATGGGGATAAGATGAGAAGGCACCCCATGATGAAATACTGGAGTGTTTCATCTACAGAAGGACTTTTGTTTTCTATGCGCACCTTCATTTCCCGCGCGCGCCAAGAGGTGCCAAGAGTCCTTTTGTGGTCAACTTTATTTACACCCAATGCAACCTTTGACTAGTCAAAGTATATGCAATATGGGTGTCAAAAGAAAGAGAATTAAGTCTTCTTTTCATCCATATAAATATATTTCAGAACAGAGGACTATAGACTCTTCTAGGCCTTTTGAAGACCAAGGTGTCACTTTGGCATCTAGAGTCCCAACTCAAATGGACTCTTCAATAAAGCATCCAAAAGTCCAAAATAAAATCAAATCAAGCTCTGATTTGGCTATCCCCACTTAGGACTCAACCTAATTTTGATTTTTCTTAATTAGGTTAGCCCAATTAGCAAGAAACCGGACCCAATCGAATTGGGTTAGCCTACATATGCTAGTATGCAATCTGGCTAACCAATTAGGATCCCATGACCCAAATTAAACCATGAGTAACTTACTTGGCCTACTCTCTATTGTGTGTGACCCATTGGGTTCCACATCTAGCCAGCAGTAGGTTTAGGTTTGAGCCGATTCGATCCGATCGAACCTGATTGACCTAATTAGGTTAAATCGGCTCACCTACTTGTCCAATTCGAATCACACATCGAATTGACTCATGATACTAATCCAATTAGTTTATGAAAACCCACAAGATAAGATTTACATCTAGCAATGTGTCATGCCTACCCGAAATATGGGAAATTTGATAAAAATTATCAAAATACCCTTCAGTAGTAAGTTACCGTGCAATTCAATCTTTTGATCTCCCATTATCCCGGTTAAGTGATGGATATGGATAAATGTCAAACCCTAATACTTAATCATATCGAATCTTAGCTCGATCATGAGGACTCAACTGATGACTGATTAGAAGCCACTTCTAATCTCATCCCACTTTGCAAAGATTCCTTGAGTCACTCATCGAAGAGATTACATGGGATAACATATCCTCTTACCAGGATTGATCGATTCCTTGTTGGTCCACTCACATCCTTCGTACACCTTCCACCATACCCAGAACACCCCGTACATGTCGCAATGCCACGAATGAGTATGAACCAAATTATGGCTTAGTGTGTACAAGGAACTATGGTGACCTCAGGTCTGAAGATCACATGCACAACTTCTACTCTGGGTCCTATCTTTTGACAAGGAGTAAGACTTTCATAAGATAGTCTCGGTGCGGATCAGTTCAATGTAGTCATAACCTAATGAGCACCCTTATCCTTGTATTAGTATCTCTACACAAGTGGCTGTGAGACCAACCACCATCATCAACTGAGCATACATAGGATAAACTAGTCTTACCAGATTCATCGATCCCCGAATCGATGGTCCAATGACTAGGAACATTCTAGATTAGGGTTTATAGGAATTAGGTCTCACTGTTATTTATCATTACCCTAATTCCATTGCCCGACTCTATGGGGTTCATCATAGTCAAAAATATGACACAGCAGTATATGATGAATCAAATGCTTTATTATAAATAATGATGTCATGCATGAGTTGAAAGTTTACAAAAAAGGCCCAAACAATGATTGGCTCTTAGGGCATTTTTCTATCAAACTCCCACTTGCACTAAAGCCAATCGCCCTTATACTTTATGCCTATACAATCCAAGTGGCGATATAACTGCTGCTTGGCTAATGCTTTAGTGAATGGGTCTGCTATATTGTTCTTTGTGTCAATTCGTTTGACAACAACATCTTGTCTTTCTATAATCTCTCGAATAAGGTGAAACGTCTTAGAATGTGCTTGGACTTGTGATGAAACTTGGGTCCTTAGCTTGTGCAACAGCCCTAGTTTATCATAGTATAATGGCACTGGCTATTGTATATTAGGAACCACGTCCAATTTCATGATGAATTTCTTCATCCAAACTGCTTCCTTTATAGCTTCACTAGCAGCTATGTACTCTGCCTCAGTGACTGAGTCAACTACTGTAGATTGCTTGGTACTCTTCCAACTCACTGCACCATCATTCAGGATAAAGACATACCTGATGTGGATTTGCTATCATCTAGATCTGATTGAAAAACTAGAATCTGTATAACCTTCTAGTTTCAACTCAGATCCTAGATATTCTAGAAAAACATCTTTAGTCCTTCTTAGGTACTTAAGAGTATTTTTTCATAGCTTTTCAATAATCCTCTCTAGGATCTGCCTGAAACCTACTCACTATGCCCAAGGCATAACAACATCAGGCCTGGTACAAACATGGCATACATAATCGATCCTACAGTCGAAGCATAAGGAATCATAGCTATCCTCTCTCTTTCTTTGATGTCTTAGGAGACATCTTCTTAGAGAGTTGTATGCCTTGACTCATTAGCAAGTAACCTTTCTTACTTTCATCCATGTTGAATCTCTTCAATACTAAGTCAATGTACCTAGATTGGGATAAGCCCAGCATCCTCTTGGATCTATCCCTATAGATCCTTATACCCAATATATAGGATGGTTCTCCCAAATCCTTCATGGAAAACTTTGATGATAGCCAAGTTTTAACCAATTGTAACATTAGGATATCATTCCCAATGATCAGTATGTCATCCACATACAAAACTAAGAAAATAATAGCACTCCCACTTGTCTTCTTATACACACATAGTTCATCCACATTTTTGATAAAACCAAATCCTTTGATTATTTCATTAAAATGGATGTTCCAACTCCTTGATGCTTGCTTAAGTCCATAAATGGACTTCTTTAACTTGCATACCTGGTTTGGTCTCCCACTTGAGACAAACCCCTCTGGCTATGACATATAGACTTATTCCTCAAGGTTTTCATTGAGGAAAGCAATCTTTACGTCCATTTTCCAGATCTCATAATCATGGTATGCTGCTATGGCAAGCAGTATCTGAATGGACTTAAGCATGGCTACTGGAAAAAAGGTTTCATCATAGTCTACACCATATTTTTGCCTAAAACCTTTTGCTACCAGCCTAGCCTTATAGGTCTCAACTTGACCATCTGCTCCAATCTTCTTCTTGAATACCCATTTACACCCTATCGGGTTAATTCCTTCAGGTGGATCTACCAAGGTCCAAACCTGATTGGAATACATGGAGTCCATTTCAAATTTCACGGCACCAAGCCACTTGTCGGAGTCCCTACTCTCGACAGCTTCCGAATAGGTCACAGGATCATCATCCTATATGATACTGGCTTCATTATCATCACCGATGACAAAGCCATATCTGAGAGGTGCTCCTCGCACCCTCTCTACCTTCAGAGAGGAGGTGTGTATTGTGGCTGTTCTTGATCCACAAGAACCTCAGGTTGAGAAATTTTACTTGAAGGCTCATCGGTTTGTTGGTTCTGTTCTTCACACAACTCAAGTGAAGAATCACTACATCCTTCTTGGATTAACTCTTGTTCCAAGATGTAGCATGCTTACTGATAATTATCTTTTGCTCAGTAGCATTATAAAAAAATGGTATCCCTTACCTTCTTTTGGGTAACCAACAAACCTACACTTGTTAACCCTAGCACTTAACTTATGTCCAAAGTTATTCTTGACATAAGCATGGCAACCCCAAATCTTTAAGTACTTAAGACTTGGTCTTTTACCATTCCATAACTCAAATGGAGTGCTACTTACGACTTAAAACCTTAGATGGAACCCTGTTGTAATATATATGCAGCAGTCTCCAAGGCATGTCCCCATAAGGAAATGGGAAATCTATGAAGCTCATCCTGGACCTCACCATGTCCAACAAGGTGTGATTCTCTTTCGCCATTCCATTAGTCTCCTTTCTGCCATTCCATTTAACTGGGATGTATAAGGAGGGGTCCATTCAGAAATAATGCCTTTGTCCTTGAGATGGTTCAAAAACTCACTAAACAAGTATTTCCCTCCTCGATCAGATCGAAGAGCTTTAATACTAAGTCCAGTTTGTCTTTCAACCATACTCTGATATTCTTTAAACTTATCAAAGGCTTCAGACTTGTGTTTTATAAGATACACATAACCGAACCTTGATAAATCATCAATAAAAGTGATGAAATAAGAATATCCTCCTTTGGCCTTAGTTGACATAAGTCCACACACATCAGTATGTACAAGACCTAACAATTCAGTTGCCCATTCTCCCAATCCAGTGAATGGAGACTTGGTCATTTTCCCTTTGAGGCAAGACTCATAAGTTCCTAATGATTGAAAATCATCAGGGTCAAAGTAATCCTCTTTGACTAACTTGTTTATCCTTGACTCACTGATATGACCTAACCGGCAATGCCAGAGATATGTGACATTGACATTATCTCTTTTTCTCTTCTTGTCATCTACAAGAAGATTTCATCATTGAGTACTAAAGTTAGAAGACCATTCACAAAGCAACCATGCCCAAATGTTGTATTATTATGAAGAATGGAGCAGCCACTGCTCTTTACACTTATTTTATATCCTTGTTTAACAACAAGGGAATTGAAATAATGTTCTTACAATATTTGGCACATAGTAGCATTCTTCCAATCTTATGATATTACCCAAAGGTAATAACAGAAGATAGGTGCCCACAGCTTCAACATATATGGGTTTTCCACTTACCCCATATAATTTGAAGTCACCTTTCTTCAAATTTTTAATTTTGTGGAGTCCTTGTAAAGATTGACAAATATATGACCCACATGCAGTATCCGATACCCATGAATTAGAAATAGATTCACTCAATGATAAATTGGTTTGTATCATGTACAAAACCCTAGATGCACCACTTGCATCTAGCATCACATTTGCAAGACAAGTCTTGCAATCCTTCTTCCAATGCCCAAACATGCTACAATGGGAACAGGCTCCATCAGCCTTCTTCCTCAACCAGTCCACATAGTTTGAATTGGTTAACTTATTAGCATCCAAGATGCCATGCAATGATAAATTTGAAGCCATAAAAATAAATATCCTATATTTAATTAAAAACATATATCAGCAACCACTCAAGATGACATCCATAACTGGATAAGGACTTACTATCTAATTATGTCTCCCACTATTTTCTTCAAATACCATAACCCTCAACTATGGTAAGTGAGAAACCTTTCCGGTTTCCTTAGTGGGGTTGAGATCCTAATTCTTCATTAGTACCTTGTGTTACACAACAAACACTAATAAGTTCAAAGGTAGGACTTACTTTCCAATTACAACCCATGCAATTCTCAAAAATTATCTTTGCCTCTAAGACACTTATAGTCTTGTATTAAAAAAAACTATAATGTCTTAGTTTAGTCAAACCCTTCATTTCTATATAGCTATAATTGAAAATTGTTGCCCTTGTGTTACACAACAAAGCAACAATTTCAACCATGCCATAAAGCACTAAGTGCACCAATACAAATTTATATCAACCCTAGAGTAGATCTTGTATTACACAACAAACCTACTATAGTTTTGATATTAATTTGGCTTAGCATGAAGGAAGGCAAATTATAGTATACATAATCAATTAGCATTCTCAAGTTAAGGTTTAGATATGACCAAATTGGCCAGGTAAGTAGAAGGGGTGAGGGGTTTCCCCCCGTTGCTTTTCTTAGATACCAATTAAATTGGCCACGTTAGACAATGGAACCAATTAAAACCTCATTCCCTTTACCTTCCCGGAACCACTTGCCTATACACCAATCGGCTGATCAAACCCTAATCGGTTTTGCATCATGACTAAGTTTTTTTACTATGACTAAATATGATTTTTATGAGGGCTTTGATGGTCTCAAAACATATTCTAAATACTATCATGATAATTACATTTATAACTACAAGTATAAACATAAACATGATAACTATGTTTATAATAATATAAACATATTGCATATAACTCTAACATATGTAGAACATTTCATGTCATCAAGCATATTATTCTAATATGCAAAGCATTACATGACAACAAGCATATTACCCTAATATGCATAGCATAATAACACACATATTACCTTAATATGCAAAACATGTCATGATTAATGTAAAATAGAGTTCACCTCACTCATTCATGAGAATTATCACAAAGTTGCACCCCTACACGCCATAGGAAACCCATAGAATGGACAGAGTGGCGTTTTTACACCCTACTTTACTCCTATGACCGGACGACTATGGCAACCCCAATCCAGAGCAGTTACTTGGTTCAATCAACATGCATAATTTCATACTTGAAATGATAACATGCATTTCATGAAAAATATAAATTAAACATATTACCCTAATATGCAAAATTTCATATCAATGCATTAACATGCCTTTTTCATGAAGAAACCAGAAATCGGACATATTAACCCTAATATGCATTTTCATCACAAGATTCTGGTAGAGTCGACAAGACAAGGTTCGAGTCGGCTCGATCACTAATCGGGTCGACTCGATATATGGAAATCATGAACTTCAAAAATGATTCATAATTGGTATGCCACAAGGAGGGCACTGATACCACTGATGGAAATTCTCTCAGGGTGCCAGGAATCATGCAGCATGCGAAAGTGAATTTCAAAACAAAATTCTAAGCATGAAACCCTAATATGGCTAAAAACCCTAATTCCCAGGAACCCCTTATGCAATACCAATCAACGAAACATAAATGAAGTCAGAATAGATACCTGGATCGCTGAAATCCAATCTTTTCCATGAGGCTCACAAGTGCAAGCCCTCCAATGGTGATCCACACGAGAATGGTACCATGGAAGAATCCCTACCGGGGTTGCTTGCTTCAACAGAACTCTTTTTTCAGTCTTTTGACCTTTGACCACTGTAGGACACCCTAACCTACTGTAGGGATTTCTGGACACAGTCCTAAACCACTCTTGGTTTTAGGACAACCCTCCTCTAGGACCCCTTAGGCTTATGTTCTAAAACTAAGCCTTGTCCTAGTAGAAAAGACCTTGTATTAACAAGACAAGTCTTGTTCTAAATTAAGGAGGGAGTAGAAGAACACTCAAACCGATAAACTCTCGGGAAAATGGGATTCCTATTTTCTGATGACCGAAAAACTATATCTCTCATTTCACCATACCCCCTTTATATAATATTTCAAGGGGCATGAAACCATCCCGACATCTCTTATCAGATATTTATTTCATATCTGATAAGACTCTTCAGGATTGAATAGTCTTATCTGTGTTCTTTCCCTTTCCAGATTAAATCCCCATGTGGCATGTGGCATTTCGGTTAAGAAGAATGGAAGGAGGTTCATTTCATATTTAAGAATCATAGGAAGAGCGGAGTCCTGAGACCAGAAGGACTCTACCTCAGAACCGTGCGCAGATGAAGAGACGCGACTCTTCATCTGCGCACGCTACTATTTTTCCCATTTCATGCCGCCCTCTTATTTCCTTTGACCGATCTTTTAAATCCAAAGGGCATGGGGATAAGATGAGAAGGTGCCCCTTGATGAAACACTGGAGTGTTTCATCTGTAGAAGGACTTTTGTCCTTCTATGCGCACCTTCATTTCCTGCATGCGCCAAGAGGCGCCAAGAGTCCTTTTGTGGTCAACATTATCTACACCCCATGCAACCTTTGACTAGTCAAAGAATATGCAATATGGGTGTCAAAAGAAAGAGCATTAAGTCTTCTTTCCATCCATATAAATATATTTTAGATCAGAGTACTATAGACTCTTCTAGGCCTTTTTGAATGCCAAGGTGTCATTTTGGCATCTAAAGTCCCACTCAAATGGACTCTTCAATAAAACATCCAAAAGTCCAAAATAAAATCAGATCAAGATCTGATTTGGCTATCCCCACTTAGGACTCAACCTAATTTTGGTTTTCCTTAATTAGGTTAGCCCAATTAGCAAGCAACCAGACCTAATCCATTTGGGTTAGGAATTGGGTTAGCCTACATATGCTAGTATGCAATCTGGCTAACTAATTAGGATCCCATGACCCTAATTAAACCATGAGTAACTTCCTTGGCCTACTCTCTATTGTGTGTGACCCATTGGGTTCCACATCTAGCCAGTAGTAGGTTTAGGTTTGAGCCAATTCGATCCGATCGAACCCAATTGACCTAATTAGGTCAAATCGGCTCACCTAATTGTCCAATTCGAATCGCACATCGAATTGACTCATGAAACCAATCCAATTAGTTCGTGAAAACCCACAAGACAAGATTGACATCTAGCAACGTGTCATGCCTACCCGGAAGATGAGAAATTTGATGAAAATTATCAAAATACCCTTCATTAGTAAGTTACCGTGCAATTCAATCTTTTGATTCCCATTATCCTAATTAAGTGATGGGTATGGATAAATGCCAAATCCTAATACTTAATCATATTGAATCTCAGCTAAATCATGAGGACTCAGCCGATGACTGATTAGAAGCCACTTCTAATCTCATCCCACTTTGCAAAGATTCCTTGAGTCACTCATCGAAGAGATTACATGGGATAACATATCCTCTTACCAGGATTGATCAATTCCTTGTTGGTCCCCCACATCCTTCGTACACCTTCCACCATACCCAGAACACCCCGTACATGTCACAATGCCATGAATGAGTATAACCAAAGTATGGCTTAGTGTGCACAAAGAACCATGGTGACCTCAGGTCTGAAGATCACATGCATAACTTCTACTCTAGGACCTATCTTTTGACAATGAGTAAGACTTCCATAAGATAGTCTCGGTGCGGATCAGTTCAGTGTACTCATAACCTAATGAGCACCCTTATCCTTGTATTAGTATCTCTATACAAGTGGCTGTGAGACCAACCACCCTCATCAACTGAGCATACCTAGGATATAGCTAGTCTTACCGGATGCATCGTTCCCCGAATCGATGGTCCAATGACTAGGAATATTCTAGATTAGGGTTTACAGGAATTAGGTCTCACTGTTATTTTATCATAACCCTAATTCCATTGCCCTACTCTATGGGGTTCATCATAGTCAAAAATATGACACAACAGTATATGATGAATCAAATGCCTTTATTATAAATAATGATGTCATGCATGAGTTGGAAGTTTACAAAAAAGGCCCAAACAATGATTGGCTCTTAGGGCATTTTTTTATCACTGCCATCATGTCCAACAGGTCTTCTAGGCAGGGTATGGGGAATCTATACTTGATGGTGATCTTATTTATGGCATGGCTATCCACACACATCCACCATGTGCCATCTTTCTTAGGTGTCAAAAGGGCTGGGACAGTGCAATGACTTAAGCTTTCCCTAATGAAACCTTTCCTCAACAGTTCACTAACTTGCTTTTGTAACTCTTGGTGCTCAGTTGGGTTCATCCGTAATGGGGTAAGTTAGGCAGGGTGGATCCTGGGACAAGGTCTATGGCATGCTGGATGTCCCTAAGTAGTAGAAGTTGGTTAGGCAGATCATCCAGAAAAACATCTTGGAATTCCTCCAAAACTTCCATAACTTCCTGGGGGTGTTCTCCTAGGGCTAGTTTCCTAATTTTCTTGGTGGTTAAAATCCAGATAGGTGATCCCTCAGTAATTTCTCTCTTAAGCTCTTTGGCACTAATCAAATGTAATCCAGGTTTCTTTTCCTTCAAAGAGCTAGCTCCTTTCTTAACTTCATCCTTAGGGGAACAGGGTTGATCACTATCTTCTTCCCTAGATGGTTAAATGCACAGGAATTGGTCTTACCAAATAGGGTGGCATCATGATCATACAGCCAAGGTCTTCCTAATATAATGCTGCTTACCCCCATAGGTAACACATCATACCAAACTTTCTCCTTATAAGATTGTAATTGAATCAGGACTTGGCATCAAAGTTTGACAAGTATTGAAGTGATCCAGGATACCTTATATGGGCTAGGATGGGGAATAGGGGTTAGCCCTAAGGTCTTGATAGAACTAGCAAAAATAGCATTTACATAGCTCCCACTATCTATGATGACTTTGCAAACCTTCTCCCATATCTTGATAAAGGTGTGTAGGATGTTGGTCCTATGCCAGTCTTCTTGCTCCTTAGATTAGGTTAGGATAGATCTAACAACTACCATAAGATCAGTGGGCTCACAGCTCTCTTCATCTCCCTCATATTCTTCTGCTAGGTTGAAACCTTCTTCATATACTTCTTCTTTGCATTCAGGGGTGTCATCTGGGTTTCCTTCTTCTTCTAAGTCACCTAAATGAAGGGATCTAGTGGGGCAATCACTAGCGTAATGGCCAGGCTTGTGACATCTAAAACAGGTGCCAAAATTCTTGGGTGCTTCTACAGATTTTTCTTTATCAACTAGAGGTCGACTCAAGTTGGGTTAGGCTGGACTAGGTCGGCTTGGTTCGGGTCAACTTGGGTAAGGTCGGCTTGGGTCAAGTCGACTCGGATTTGGATGGGCTGGGTAGGGTCGACTTGGGTAGGTCTGGGCTGTTCTAGGTACTGGCTGCTGAGAGTCCTATGAAACTGCTCAAAGTCCCTAGCTACCTAGTAAGCATGTTCTAAATCCCGTACCTCTCTCAGATACAATTCTCTCTTCACATCATCATGCAGGCTAGATATAAACCTTGATAAAATCACAGACTCAGACTCGTTTATTCCACACCTCATGGCTAACTCATCAAACTTGGCTATGTACTCGGTAACACTCTTGTTTCCCTGAACCAGTCTATGCCATTGGTCTAAAAGTCACTGATGGTAAGACACAAGAAGGATTTTTCCCTAAGCTTGGCTTTCGAATCTCCCCAAGTGGCTATGGGTTCCTGTCCTCTTTGTCTAATTAATCTTTCCACATTATCTCGATACATCCTGGCTTGATGGATCAACCTAAAGCTTGGCAAACTTGAATTTCCTACCTTCGATCATTTCGTACCACTCAAAGTACTAGTCCATCTCTTTCTCCTAGTCTAGGTATACCTTAGTGTCAAGGGTATCGTCAAAGGTGGGTGCTTCTAGTCTGATACTCCTAAGGCTCTTTCTTCTTGGTCAATGAAATCCTGATTGGGCCTTCTAGGGTTTGGGTCTCGAAATGGATCAGGCTGCTGAACTCTCCTAGGATTGGGTGCCTCAAAGGAATCAAAGTTTCTATCTCTCCTAGGGTTGGTCAGTGGAGAAAATGAGGTCTCAGGTTTATGCTCAAATGGTGGTCTAGGGGCTCTCTCCATGGAATCAAGTCTTGCCTTAAATTGGTTTAACCTATTGTCTATATGAGTGGTCAATTGGGTAGACAATTGGGCAGACAATTGGGCAAAGTATTCGGACATGGTCTTTAGCAAGGCTTCTTGCGGGTTGTCCATGGATGACTCAGGCTGATATGAGGTTCCTCTCTAGTGGGCATGAGTCAAGCATGCAAAATTGTCTACGATCTACTAGACCTAGAATCTCAACTAATTACCTAAATCAAGGTGACAAACCAGTCTGTAGTAACCCTGTTCTTGGCCAGGTAGGTGTAGGGGAGTGTAGGTCCCTGAATGCTAACCTTAGACACCAATCTGGGATTGGCCAGATAGGCAGACCAACTCACTAGCCCTGAATCACCAAGCCTAGACACCAAGAGCAATAGCACACACAGAATGGGCTGACGCCATGAATAGACACTTAGTCTTGACTCGACCAGTTGGTGTCCCTAAGCTCTCTAGAGAAAAAGTATGTTTCTACTGGATTTTAATTAGAAGCTTGGGTCCGGAATGCAGGGTAGTTGTTTTGGACTAAGGAAAGGTAATGAAGTCCTTCCTTATATTATGATATTGCCGTCCTTAAGTAGCTTAATGCAAAATATGAAATGCACACTCCATGATCCTAATGCAAACTAAGAAAATAGAAATGAAACACAGATTTTTTTTTTCTTTTTTTGTATGCTTGCGATAAAACAACTAAAATAAAGAAATGCGATAGAACTAACTATGCAAAGAACTAATTATAAACAGGATTTCAGCTAACAAAATGCTGTAGAAAAGAAGTGAGTGAGCTAAATAAAATGCATGTCCTAACTGGACTCTGATACCAAGAGTGATGTGGAATGACATGGAACTACGCTCTGATAAAATTATTCTAAAAATCCGTACGAACACCGATGCTTATATTAAACACAGATTCAGAGGAACATTCAAATAGGGTAAATTTTAAATCATGCATTCCCTCATGCTAGGCTCAATAAAATGATAAAGAACCAAGACTCAGAGATTAAGAAACCCTGATCAAGGACATGCATGCATTTCAAAACTTCATATCTAAAGCAAGTAAAGAGAGATACGACCTTACAATAGTAATAGCTATTTTCTTGTGATGAGATCACTTAACCTTGGAAGATGCTGCCTGGGTGATCAACAATCAGTCATCCAACGATAGGCATCAGGAGCATGGGTTGATGGCTAGGATCCCTTCAAGGCTCGGTACCGGAAAGGACCTAACATAATTAACCTCAGATTAGCCTAAGTGAGACAATCAAAGCCGAAAACACAACCCAAATTAAAGTAAACGAGGCTTATTCCAATCTAGAATAAATCTGGGATAAGTGTGGAATGGAAGGAATAGCTAGAATAGCTATTCCTGTCTTCTTTCAACAGCAGCTCGATGATTTTCAATGGCCGGACGCTTCGTGGAGCAGGAGAATTGGGCTTGCAACTGACAGAAGCTTCGTGGGGCAGCGGCTTGTAGGTGAGGACAACATCGGGTGGACCGAAGAAGGGAGATCCGTGTTGGGAGGACCGATGGAGGGCATCTGGTGATGGGCGAACTGGAGGAGGGCGAGCCTGGCATCGGGAAGACCGGTTGAGGGTGGTTTGGTGATGGGCTTGGACCTGAGCTTCAGGGAAGATCGTGCGGAGTAAAGCCTGGTAGCGGGAGGCCGGAGGAGGGAAGTTTGATGATGAGAACATCTGAGAATACTGCTAGCAACCTTGAGGAGCAGGGAAGGTAAGCCGGCCGTGGGTCAAGCTCCGAGGGACGGAGATCTGGAGCTGAGGACAGCATCGCAGGCCAGAGGAGGGAGATCCAGTGACGTAGATCGAAGGAGGGAGGTCTGGGCAACTGGGTGGCTTGGGGAATGGCGGACACGATCGAATGGGCTGATGATGGAGGCCATGGGTGAAACAGTGGAAGACGATTGAGCTTTTGGGGAATGGAAGAGTTTTGGAGAAGGCGGAGGAGCTTTGGAGTGGTCGATGGAGAACGGCAGGAATGGATGAAACAGTGATGACGGGGAAGGCAGAGACGAAGATGCCGTGGGATAGATGGGGCGTCTCACCCCTCGACATCATGGCTGTGACGAAGGCATGGTGGATCCTCGCGCTCCTCGACGTTGCGGTTGCAACGAAGGCATCGGATCAGGACTTCAGGATGAAAGCCAAATGGAGAAGAAGAGCAGTAAACTTCATTGTATTTCATTGCCATTCATCATACAACCGAGCCTTAATATAGGCTTACAACTGGTTCTAGAAGGCTCTGATCAGTGGGATTAAGGCTAACTAATCCAAGGATTAGTTACAATATTCAAATACTTGGAACGTGGCTACAGAGTTTGTTGCAGCCACAAATCAGGATTTTCCATATATATTTTTAATTTCAATAATTGAAGCAAAATAAATTCTGGAAATTTCCTGACACCTGGGATTCAGTTTACCGGGTCTTGGGTCAGCTCGACGATCTCGGGTCATCTCGGCGATCTCGGGTCGGCTCGACGGTGCAGATCCTATTCTCCTTGTTCTGGATCTAGATGGGTTCTTGAGGATTGGTCTTGGTCTTGGTGTCCCCACCAGCTTTTCAAGAACTTCTTTGTGCCTCCTTCATCTTCTAAAACCTGTTATTCTTGTGCCAATATAGGACGTAAATCATATCTGTGCATTAAAAAAATTTGAAAGTTAAATGGTTGGGTTCCAAAGGGAACCATAACTACTAACCTTGAAGGACCCAAGATGACTTGGGTACCTAAAGTCTCCACCTGATTTATTGTTGTAGGTGTGCCTTGCAACCAACAAAAGAAGAATGTGGTACCTCGATAGCGGTTGCTCAAGGCACATAACTGGAGATATGGAGCAGTTCTCTTCAATTGAATATCAAAATGATGGAAATGTAACTTTTGGTGATAATGGAAAAGGCAAAATTGTTGGCATTGGTAAAGCCATATCACCCCTTCTACTTATATAGATAATGTTCTTTATGTTGATAGTTTAAAGCATAATTTACTTAGCATTAGTCAGTTTTGTGACAAAGATTTCAAAGTTATTTTCGAATCTTCCATATGCATTATTTCTAGTCTTTATGACAATGGCATCAAGTTTATTGGTCATAGGCAAGGTAATATTTATATGGTTGATCTTAATGATCTTCCGGTTCAAAATGGTCAATGCTTAGTGGCTATGGAAGCTTGGATCAATGAAACTAGTTGGCTTTGTGATGCGGGACGAACTCGATGAACCCTGGTTTATTTGGAAAAGGGAAAACACCTAAATAAATTAGGACCGTGGGAGGGCTAAGAAGCCTCCTGGGATTAGGGAGAACTGAAACTAAATCCTAAAATAGCTAAACTCTTTTGGTTTTCAATTTTCTTGGTGGAGGTGGCGAAGGAACGATAGGGATGGGAGACTGGGAACTAGAACTCATGGACTTTGGGACTCATCCTAATGCAGAGACCTCTCATCTCTAAGGCATTACGCCCTCCTCGATACTTGGAGGTGCTAGGATGAATCTCAAGGCCATGAGGGGATAAGAAGATGGGATAGGGGATAACTAGGTCCTCACACCCCCTCGTCCCGAAGGACGAAGGCAAGGCAGATGGGGCCTCACACCCCTCGACATCCCCAAGAACGAAGGCAAGATGGGGCCTTAATCCCCTCGACATCCTGAAGGACGAAGGCAAGATGGGGCCTCATACCCCTCGACATCCCGAAGGACGAAGGCAAGATGGGGCCTCACACCCCTCGACGTCCCGAAGGACGAAGGCAAGACGGGGCCTCACACCCCTCGACATCCCCAAGGATGAAGGCAAGATGGGCCTCAGCCCAGAACCAGAACCAATGGCTAAACCAAAATTTCTATTCAACTTCTTTTTTTACAAGAGGGGGAGGGGCCTTTATATAGAAAAACCAACCCCTCACTTACTTAGCCTACAAGCAACCCAAAAAGGAAAATAAATCACATCAAAATCTACATGCTATCAATATTGGTGTTGATCTGCTTTGGAAAGTGTGTCAACTTGATGAAGTGCTCTAAAGAGCGTGCTTCTCTGAAAATTGGATTTCTCCAAAATCTATGTGGACTCTACTCGTGGCCGTGCACAGGAGGAGGAAACCATCTCCGGCGGACGGCCAACGACCGGGAAGCGGGTGATGAATGGGGCCGGTGGATGGTGGGCAGCGGGCTGTAGGCGGGGCGGCAGCACAGAGGTGGCACGGCACGCCCAGGGCATGCCGTTTGGTCTCCCACGGCCGTGGGGACCCCTTGGCACCAGCGAGTCCTCCGGCGACCGGGCTTTGGCCGGTGAATGGCGGGATGGCGGCAGACGGAGGGTAACAGCCAGACGGTGAAAGGCGGCGGTGGCTGCAGGTGGGGTGGCAGCAAGTGGGGCACGGCATGCTTGCATGTCATTTCGTCTTCTCATGGGCTTCGAGCCTTGGGCACCGGCGAGGACCTCCAGCGACTGGCAGGCGGCGGATCGGCGACGGGCGACGGCGCAGGGGCGGCACGGCCGCACGACATGCACGAGCATGCCGTTTGGTCTTCCCACAGGCATGGGGCCCAAGGGTGCCGGTGAGAACCTCCAGCGACCGAGCATGGGTCGGTGGACGGCGGGCGGGTGGCCGGCAGCAGGCCAGTGGTGGCGGGCTACAGTAGCGACCGTGGGCGATGCTTGGTTTTCCCACGGCCGTCCCTTCGTCTTCCATGGGCGGGGCGATGGACGACGATTTTCTGGCAAGGGCGGGGCCGACGGGCGAGCCGGTAGGGATGGCCGGGGTCGGGCAGCCCGAATCTAGGGGGCGGCGTGGGCGATGGGCTAGGGTTTTGGAGGTTTTAAAAAACACAGGTGGGATGGAATAAGACTGGAATAAGTGGGGATAGGTTGGGATAAAGCTGGAATAGTGGGGATAGGTGGAATAGCGAGAATAGGAAAAATAAAAAAATGTGAGAAATAAGAAAAAATAAGAAAAGAATCTGGAACTGGATCTGACCCCTGGATCCAATCATTCTCCTCGACTGCGAAGAGCTCGACTCCATCAAGTTTGAAAAATGGAGCACACCCTAATGCACAACTCACTCTGATACCAAATTGATGCGGGATGGACTCGAACCCTAGTTTATTTGGAAAAGGGAAAATACCTAAACAAACTAGGACCGTGGGAGGGCTAAGAAGCCTCCCGAGACTAGGACGAACTGAAACTAAACCCTAAAATAGCTAAACTCTTTTGGTTTTCAATTTTCTTGGTGGAGGTGGCGAAGGAAGAATGGGGATGGGAGACTGGGTACTGGAACTCATAGACTTTGGGACTCACCCAAACGAAGAGACCACTCACCTCTAAGGCATTACATCCTCCTCGATACTTGGAGATGCTAGGATGAATCTCAAGGTCACGAGGGGATAAGAAAATGGGATAGGGGATAACTAGGGCCTTACACCCCTCGACATCCCGAAGGATGAAGGCAAGACGGGGCCTCACACCCCTCGACGTCCCGAAGGACGAAGGCAAGAAGGAGCCTCAGCCCAGAACCAGAACCAGTGGCTAAACCAAAATTTCTATTCAACTTCATTTTTTACAAGAGGGGGAGGGGGCCTTATATAGAAAAACCAAACCCCTCACTTAGCCTACAAGCAACCCAAAAAAAGGAAATAAATTATATCAAATATGTGCTACATCAATATTGGTGCTGATCTACTTTGGGAAGCGTGTCGACTTGATGAAGTGCTCTGAAGAGCATGCAACTCTGAAAATTGGATTGCTCCAAAATTCGTGCGGACTCTACTCGTGGCCATGCACAAGGGGAGGAAACCATCTCCGGTGGCAACCGGTAGACGGCCGGCAGCCGGGAAGTGGGCGGCGAACGGGGATGGCGGACGGCGAGTGACGGACGGTGGGCGGTGGGCTACAGGCAGGGCGATGGCATAGAGGTGGCACGGCATGCCCAGGGCGTGCCGTTTGGTCTCCAACGACCGTGGGGGCCCTTGGGCGTCGGTGAGGCCTCTAGTGACCAGGCTTTAGCCGGTGAACGGTGGTGGACGGAGGGCGGCGGACTGTGGTAACGGCTGTAGGCGAGGCGGTGGCAATTAACGGCATGGCACACTTGCATGCCATTTCATCTTCCCATGGGCATGGGTCCCCGGGCGTCGGTGAGGACCTCCGGCGGCTAGCGGGCGACGACAGCAAGCGGCAACGATGGGCGGCGGCGTAGGGGCGGCACGGCCGCACGGCACGCACGAGCATGCCGTTTGGTCTTCCCGTGAGCATGGGGCCCAAGGGCACCGGCGAGGACCTCCGGTGGCCGGGCGTGGGCCGACGGACGGCGGTGGGCGGCCGGTGGTAGGTCGGCGGTGGCGAGCTGCAGCGACGGCCGTGGGCGATGCTTGGTCTTCTCATGGCCATCCCTTCATCTTCCACGGGCGGGCAGCGGACACCTATTTTCCGGCGAGGGGGGGCCGGCGAGCACTGGTGGGTGGGCCGGCGGGGATGGCCGGGGTTCGGGTAGCCCGGATCTAGGTCCGGCAGGATGGTGGGCTAGGGTTTGGGAGGTTTTAAAACACATGGGAGGGAGATGGAATAAGGTTGAAATAAAGTTGGGATAGGTTGGGATAAAGCTGGAATAGTGGGGATAGGTGGAACAGCGGGAATAGGAAAAATAAAAAAATGTGAAAAATAAGAAAAAATAGGAAAAAAAATTCGGACCTGTCCTGGATCCCCATCACTTTGGCATCGTAGATTAGAACATGCTAGTATGTATTTGCTTTCAAAACTTTGCAAAAAGAGTTTAACAAAAGATTGCCAAAACTTGGTTTTAAAAAGGATAAGATTTGTACTGCTTGTCACTTGGAAAATAAACTAAACATCTTTTAAACCTAAAGGGATAGTCCCTACATCTAGACTGATGCGGAACTAAAATGCATGCATAATTATTTTTTTTTTTTTTTTATAGGTTAAGTTATATATCTAAATCCCGAAGATCAGATCAAGAACCTAAGTAAAGAGTTCTATGTAAACAAGAAGCAATCGCATGCAAATAGGATGTAAAAAGTGATAGAAAAGAGGACCGCCAAGGCTGAGAAGTCTTGGTTGGGCTAGTTCCCCTTCAATAATGCTACTAGCAAGCAGAGGGGGTGTACCTGACAATGGTTGATGCGCCCGATGAAGATCATAGACGAAGGGATCGCTATCGCTCCCAGATGCGGCCTGGATGATCAAGCCGGAGATCCGCGGATTCTCGCTTTCAACCCGGTGATCCGATCGCTGCCCGGCTGGAGTTATTGGATTCGTAGAAGTCGAGGGACCTGCAAATAGCCTATCAAAGGTTAGGAATCACTAAAAAAATGAAGGAATAAACTGAAAATCAGCAAGGGAAAGAGATGTTTGATGTGGGTGGCCAAGGCTTGGAGAAGTGGATGGCGGCTGGAGACTGGGTGCAGGACACAAGAAGGAAGGAGGGGCTCACATAGAACCCCCTTAGCACAAAGCAGATAGCACACAAACAGATGGAAAACTCAATTGTATTAATCAAATTGTTTTCATACAAGAGAAGAGAGTCTCTTAAATAGACTCATAAACTTGCCCACCAAGTAAGGATACAAAATACTTTTCCTAAAAATTTGAATCCCACCCAAACCCTGGCTAGAATACATGGTAGGTCCAAGATTTGATTTCCCTCAAATTGCTCCCTCTCTCTCTTGCCTTGGTCAGCCAAGGGAGGTGACCATAAGGTGAATGGCGCCAAATGACTCCTCTCCTGGGCCTTGGCTGGCCCAGTTTGCTTCAGGCTGCTGTCCAGGACTCCAGGGCTTCCGATTTGGCTACAGGGCTTCTGATTTCTTCTACTAGGCCTTCCATGGTCTTCATAACTTCAACCTGGGTTAATCTTTACTTGCACTGGTTTAGTCTTCACTTGTACTGAGTCTTCACTTGACTTGGACTAACATATACAAGACTCAGAAAGAAAACTAGCTCAACATGAGCTGACTAGTACAGGACTCAAATATTGAAAATGACAACTCAATTAGGCTAAGCCCTTTTACAAATGGACTCAAACAATACTAAGTAGTCCACAGAGGGTTTAGAAGCCTCTGTCTTATTCTGGTGCCTCTAGTGTCCGCACCAATTCTCCCAAGGTGGGAGGAACTCGACCCTGTCAAGTAAGGATCACACAGCTCACATATCTCTCGAGAAGGTCTGAGTTAGGATCACATAGCTCACATATCTCTCGAGAAGGTCTGAGTTGAGGCGCTGCAAGTCTTCTCGAGAAATCCACGAATCGCCCGACTCTGGTCGGCCTTGCCATCGGACCAAGTAGCGTTGATAGCCACGGCCCCAGGTCATGATGACTGATCATCCAGGATATGCTCGATCTGTTCTCCTCTCTCAGGCCAAATAATTGGTGGACACTCTGGGATAGGGTCATGCATAATGGAAGGAGTAGGTCCAAAGGCCTCACTGGGTATCACTGCCGGTTCCCTATACTCAACCAGGTCTACGATATTGAAGGTAAAACTAATGCCAAAATCTGGAGGCAAATCTAACACATAGGCATTTGGTCCAACCTTCTCTACCACTTTAAAAGGTCTGACTCTGCTAGCATGAAGCTTCTTAATGGTCCCGAGTGGGAACTGCTCAGGCCTAAGCCTAATCATGACAAAATCCCCTACATCAAATTTCTTGGTCCTTCTTCGAGAATTAGCCAGTTTCTTATATGTTTCATTACTTAGGTTAATATTTTGGCTAATGTCCTTATGCAAGTCTCTAATATGCTGTGCGAATGACTCTGCAGACTCTAAGACTCGTGCATTAATAGGAAAGGAATCAAATCAATGGGGCGATTAGGCTTATATCCATGGACTATCTCAAAAGGACTCTTGCCCGTGGTCCTATTTACTGAACTATTATAGATAAACTCTTCTCTAGGCAACAATAGGTCCTAACTTCCAATGTGTTCACCTACCAGGCATCTAAGGAGGTTTCCTAGGCTACGGTTCACCACTTCAGTTTGGCCATCTGTTTGGGGGTTGTAGGCTATAGAAAACTTAAGCTTGATCCCTAACAGGTGCTAGAGGGTTTTCCAGAAATAACTGGTAAACCTAACATCCCTATCTGATACGATGGTCTTGGGTAGGCCATGGAGTCTAACCACATTGTCTAAGAAAAGCTTGGCTACTCTAGATACATCAAATGTCTGGGAACATGGGATGAAGTGAGCCATCTTAGAGAACCTATCGATCACTATAAAGATAGAATCGTGTCTTTTCTGGGTCTTAGGTAATCCTAACACGAAGTCCATACTAAGATCCTGCCAAGGGCGATCAGGCACTGGTAAAGGTGTGTAGAGACCCATGTTTTGCTTTTGCTATTTTGCAACAGCACAAGTTCTACACCTAGCTACAATCTGAGCAACATGCCTTTTCAACATGGCCAATAAAACTGATCTTCTATCGCTAAGATGGTCTTATTCCTACCAAAGTGACTAGCTAATCCTCCAGCATGGGTCTCCCAAATCGAGAATTCTCTAAGAGAAGTTCTAGGGATATAGAGTCTATTATTTTGGAATAGGTAGCCATCCTGAATGGTATACTCATTATGGGTACTGGATGGTCCTAGCCTAAGGGTCAGGAAAATGTCACCAAAGTCTAGGCAGGCTTCATACTATTCCTTTAATCTATCAAACCCTATGACTTGGGTGCTGACTGAACCTAAAAGCAAAGACCTATGGCTAAGGGCATCTGCTACCTTATTGTCTATTCTGGCATGGTGTTTCAGGACAAAGGTGTATGCCTGAATGTACTCAATCCATTTACCGTGCCTTGGGTTGTGTTTCTTTTGGGAGTTTAGGAACCAAAGTGCCTCATGGTTAGAAAATAAGACAAACTCCTATGGTAGTAAGTAATGTCTCTAATACCTAAGGGCCTAGATCACCGCATAAAATTCCTTGTCATAGGTAGAGTACTTAAGTTTAGCCTCATTCAGCTTCTCACTAAAGAAGGCTACAGGGTGGTTTTCTTGACTCAGTACCCCACCTATTCCTACTCTCGAGGCATCACAATCGAGAGCTCAAACACCTTAGAGAAGGCAGGTAATCTAAGGATGGGTGCATGGGTCATCTTATCCTTAAGTTCTAGGAAGGCCTTATCAGCTGCTTTGGTCCACTCAAATGTACCCTTCCTAATGCAATCGATTATTGGTGCAACGACAGTACTAAAATCCCTAATAAATCTCCTGTAAAAGGTTGCTAGGCCATGAAAACTATGCACGTCGTGGACACTAGTGGGTACAGGCCACTCAACAATTGCCCTAACCTTTTCAGGATCTGCAGAAATTCCCTCATGGGTGACAACAAAATCTAGGAAGATAACCTTATGTATCATTAACTCACATTTTTTAAAGTGGCATAGAGGTTTTCTCCATAAGGGTCTGACATACTAACCTAAGGTGACTAAGGTGGTCCTTTTTAGTCTTGCTATAAATCAAGATATCATCAACATAAACTACAACAAATTTTCTAATATATTCTCTCAGGATTTAAGTCATAATCCTCATAAATGTACTTGGTGCATTCGAAAGGCCAAAAGGCATCACAACCCACTCAAACAAGGCCATCCTTAGTCTTGAATGCGGTCTTCCACTCATCTCCAGGTCTAAGCCTAACCTGATGATAGCTGCTCTTAAGGTCTATCTTTGAGAAAACTTTAGCACCGGCCATCATATCTAGCATGTCATCCAATCGGGGGAGGGAAACCTATACTTCATAGTTATTTTGTTGATGGCTCTACTATCTACACACATCCTCCAGGTACCATCTTTCTTAGGGGTCAAAGTAGGGACTGCACATAGACTCAAGCTCTCCCTAATGAAACCCTTCCTAAGTAACTCTCCCAGTTGTTTTTGTAAATCTTGATGCTCACTGGGGTTCATTCTATAGTGAGGAAGGTTTGGTAAAGTGGCTCCTGGGGTTGTTGGATGGCCATGGTGAAGCACCCGATCCAAATATGCAAGAGAAATTGAGCCAAACAGGCTCTGATACCAAATGATGCGGAACTAAAATGCATGCATAATTATTTTTTTTATTTTTTATAGGTTAAGTTATGTATCTAAATTCTGAAGATTAGACTAAGAACCTAAGTAGAGAGTTCTATGTAAACAAGAAGCAATCGCATGCAAAATATGACCTAAAAAGCAATAGAAAAGAGGACCGCCAAGGCTGAGAAGTCTCAGTTGGGCTAGTTCCCCTTCAATAATGTTACTGGCAAGCAGAGGGGATGTACCTGATAACGGTTGATGCACCTGATGAAGATCATAGATGAAGGGATCGCTCCTGCTCCCTGATACGGCCTATGATCAAGCTGGAGACCCGTGGATTCTCGGCTTTCAACCCGGTGATCTGATCGCTGCCCGGCTGGAGTCGTTGGATTCGTAGAAGTTAAGGGACTCGCAAATAGCCTATCAAGGGTTAGGAATCACTGAAAGGATGAAGGAATAAATTAAAAATCAGCAAGGAAAAGAGATGTTTGATGTGGGCGGCCAAGGCATGGAGAAGTGGATGGCGGCTGGAGACTGGGCGCAAGACACAAGGAGGAAGAAGGGGCTCACACTGAATCCCCTTAGCACACAGCAGATAGCACATAGCAGATGGAAAACTCAATTGTATTAATCAAAATTGTCTTCATACAAGAGAAGAGTCTCTTAAATAGACTCATAAACTTGCCCCCCAAGTAAGGATACAAAAGACATTTCCTAGGAATTTGATTCCCACCCAAACCCTAGCTAGAATACATGGTAGGTCCAAGATTTTATTTCCCTCAAATTGCTCCCTCTCTCTCTTGCCTTGGTCAGCCAAGGGGTGACCCTAAGTGGCCAACCAAGGGTGGTGACCATAGGGTGGATGGTGCCAAATGACTCCTCTCCTGGGCCTTAGCTGGCCCAGTTTGCTTCAGGCTGCGGTCCATAACTCCAAGGCTTCCATTTGGCTCCAGGGCTTCTGATTTCTTCTACTTTCCTTCCCATGGTCTTCATAACTTCAACCTGGGTTGATCTTTACTCGTACTAGCTTAGTCTTCACTTGTATTGAGTCTTCACTTGACTTGGACTAACATATACAGGACTCAGAAGAAAACTAGCTCAACATGAGCTGACTGGTACAGGACTTAAATAATGAAAATGATAACTCAATTAGGCTAAGCCCTTATTACAAAGGACTCAAACAGTACTAAGTAATCCACAGAGGGTTTAGACCCTTATCTTATTCTGGTGCCTCTGGTGTCTGCACCATAGACCCTTAGAATTACTTCATATGGACCTCTTTAGACCAACTAGAATATCTAGTTTGGGAGGTAAAAAGTATGGTCTAGTTATTGTAGATGATTTCTCACGTTTTATATAGATCATGTTTTTAGCTCATAAAGATGAAACTTTTTCTGCATTCATTAAATTTTATAAAAGATTCTCAAATGAAAAAGGTATTTCAATTATTTTTTTAAGAAGTAATCATGGTACAGAATTTGAAAATAATAATTTTGAAAAGTTTTATAGTGAAAATGATATTCATCACAACTTTTCTGCACCTAGGACACCTCAACAAAATGGGGTAGTAGAAAAAAAAATAGAACTCTTGAAGAAATGGCACACCCATGTTTTGCAAAAATGATTTGCCAAGATATTTTTGGGCGGAAGCCATAAACACTGCTTGCTATGTTTCAAATAGTATTTCAATCCATCCTATTTTAAAGAAAACACCTTATGAACTTTGAAAAAACATAAAACCTACTACTTAAATATTTTCATGTTTTCGGATGCCGTTGTTTTATTCTAAACAATGGTAAAGATAATCTCAGCAAATTTGATGCTAAGTCAGATGAGGGTATCTTCTTAGGATACTCTACTTCTAACAAGGCATACAGGATCTTCAATAGAAGAACACTTCTGGTTGAAGAATCCATTCATGTAGTTTTTAGATGAGACTGATAAAAAATCTTCTAGAAAAGAAGATGTTGTTGATGTTGAAATAGGTATGCAAAGATCTGAAAAAGTAAACAACAATGAAAAACCTTCCAAGGAGCAAGATGACAATTAAGACAATGAAGGAGAACAAGTACAAGGAGTTGAAGTATCCTCAACACAAAATCCACTTCCTAAAGAATGGAGGTATGCTCATGGACATCCCAAAGAACTTATAATTGGTGATCCATTGAAAGGGAAAAGTACTCATTCATCTCTTAGAAATGTATTTGATTATCTAGCTTTTGTTTCTCAAGTAGAACCTAAATCTATTGAAGAAGCTAAATCTGATTGTAATTGGATGAATGCTATGCAAGATGAACTAAATCAATTTAGAAGAAATAATGTTTGGACTTTAGTTGAAAGACCTACTAATGTTTCAGTAATTGAAACAAATGAGTTTTTAGAAATAAGTTTGATGAAAATGGTTTGGTCACTGGGAATAAAGCTAGGCTAGTTACCAAAGGCTATAATCAGGAGGAAGGAATTGATTTTGATAAAACCTTGCTCCTGTTGCTAGACTCGAGGTAATTAAGCTATTATTGGCATTTGCATGTTTTATGGATTTTAACTATTTCAAATGGATATCAAAAGTGCCTTTTTGAATGGTTTTATCGAAGAAGAAGTTTATGTTGAACAACCCCCAATTTTGAAACTCATGAATTTCCGGATCATGTTTTTAAACTTCATAAAGCTTTGTATGGTTTGAAACAAGCTCCAAGAGCTTGGTATGATAGATTGAGCTCTTTCTTGCTTAAAAAATTTTTTCTAGAGAAAATGTTGACACTACTTTATTTTTAAAAAAGAAGAATGATGATCTCTTAGTATACAAGTTTATGTAGATGATATCATATTCGGTGCTACTAACAAATGTCTTTGTCAAGAGTTTGCAATGTTAATGCAGGGAGAGTTCAGATGAGAATGATGGAGAGCTAGAGCTTAACTTCTTTCTCGGACTCCAAATAAAGTAATAAAAGAGGGGATCTTCATCAATCCAAACCAAGTACATAAAAGAAATATTAAAAAAGTTTGGAATGGAGAGCACTAAGCCATTAGGTATGCCTATGAGCTCCTCTTATAGACTTGACAAAGATGAATCAGGTAAATCTGTACAAAAATTATATAGAGGCATGATTGGTTCATTGCTTTATCCAACTGCTAGTAGGCAAGATATTATGTTCAGTGTTTGTATGTGTGCAAGATATCAGTCTGCCCCTAAAGAGTCTCATCTTTTGGCTATTAAACGTATACTTAGATATTTGTCTAGCTCTATTAATATTGGTCTATGGTACTCTAAAGATTCTTCATTTGAATTGATTGCTTATTTTGATGCTGATTTTGCTGGGTGTAAACTTGATCGAAAAGTACTAGTAGAACTTGTTAGTTCCTTGGAGTTAATTTGATTTCATAAGTAACAGGAAACAGAATTTAGTTACTCTATCTATGGTGAAAGTCGAATATAGTAGCTGGAAGCTGTTGTGCTCAAATCCTATGGATCAAACAATAACTCGAGGATTTTGGCATTAAACTAATTAAGACACCTATAGATATGACAATACTAGTGCAATCAATTTAACTAAGAATCCTGTGCAACATTCAAGAAGCAAACACATTGAAATAAGACATCATTTCATAAGAGATCATGTGCAAAATGATAATGTAATGCTTGATTTTGTATGTACTGATAATCAATTAGCAGATATTTTTACAAAACCTTTTAGTGAAGCTAGATTTTGCAAGATTAAAAGGGAGCTCGGTGTCATTGATCCTTTGGAATAAACCCTTTCAAATTCTTGTTAAATCCTTCAAAATGTTTCAAAATTCCCAAATATCTCCTAAATATTTTCCTAGATTTTTCTAAATTCTTCTGGAATTAATTTTTCTTTTCCTGGATCAAGTGTCAACACTTGAAAAATTGCCAAGTGTCGACTCATGTGAAGTGTCGATACTTGAGCATTTTCGATGTGTCGACTCATGATATTGAGACCGAGATTTTTAGGGCTTCTGTAAACCCTTTTTAACCTAATTTCCTCCTCTTTCTTAAAGCCATGTGGTCCCCAAAACGGTCCGAACCTCCAAGAATAGTAGATTTCCCTTCTAGCCTTCAAATTTTAGGTATTTTTCCCCTCTCTTTCTCGTGGAATTTTCAATTGGACCATATTTCCTTGTTTTCCTCTTTATTTTCTTTGCATTTGGTCCAAACCTTGCTTCGTTACTGAGTTTTTTGGCCAAAATCCTTGTTTCCATCATGATTTACTCCCTCGTCCGAGCCGTTCCCATTCTTTTGGATTGCATTGGGCCGTGGCTTGCTTGGTTTCTCTTCTCTCCTCTTTCCTTACTCCATTTTTCCTCAGATACTCCCACATTCCAACCTCTCTCCCACTTCTCAGCCCATTTCTCCATCTTTGGTTCTCTTTTGATCCATTGCTCTCCCCTCTCTTATTTTCCCTAGCCTTCTTTCCTCTTGTCGTTTCCTCTTCTGGTGTTGCTTGAAAATGGGTCCCCGGAAGTAGCTGGCATTCAGAAAAAGAAGATCTGGGTAGGGATAGTCTAGCAAAGAGAGGAGGACTAAGGCATGTCAGGATCCGGCTGAACAGATTGGGCATGCTACTCAGGAGCAGTCTTTCCTCTCCTTCTTCCCCTGGAGGCAGCTAAATTCATGGGGAAGACCATTGCTTGTGGTAGGCGAGTAGAAATTCATTTATGGGATTCATAGAGCTTTATCATTGGAGATTTATTGAGGGTAGGTAGCCTTATACACTTCTGTACTATGCGAGAGCGCTACTATCCTCAGCTTATCAGGGAGTTTTATGGCAGTATGGGCATTGATGGCCTTGTGGATAGCTGTAGTCAGGGAGTTGAGATACAGGTGACCCTGAGGTGATTAGCAGGATATGGTAGATCCGACGCTTCATGGCAAAGTTGTAAACTGTATTGGGAACCGAGAGGTAGCTTTTCGGTGTATTCTGGAGCGGGATGATGTGGCTGGCATTTCAGTTGTTTCGGCAAACCAGCTCTCGGTCGAGATGCGAGTACTTCATTATATCATTACTCGAATTCTGATTCTGAAGATCGAGTGATCTGATTTTATTACCGAGAGAGAGTTGGTTCTGATGGTGGCTTTGAGATAGCAGAACCCCATCAACGTACCTATGATTATGATCCATCAGATGGGTGAGGCTGCCACCCAACAGAGATTATGTTTACTTTATGTCATGGCACTGACCTAGGTTTATACAGATTTCGGAGTTCCATTGGAGGGGGAGCCCTCCAAAGAGATCCTCCATACGGACATGTATGGAGATAAATCTCCTCATAGGATGGGATTCAGACAGATCAGTGGTTAGTGGATGCATAGAGACTTTGGCCAGGAGCCAGATAAGGAGGATGAGCTTCGAGTTGCAGAGGTAGGGCCATCTAGGCCTTCTGATTATCATACACCTCCTAGACCGGCACCAGCAGCAGCATCGAGTTTGAGCCTGTCACACCTGCACCAGCTGTTTTACCTACTGCTACTCCTCCTTTAGCTATAGAGACATCTTTTGAGCATGTTAGGCAGGAGTTCACTAAGGTTAGGAGTGAGATCTTGGGTCTCGCAGTCAGGTCTATCCAGCTCAGGATTGAGATTGAGGGATTGAGAGCTCATACTGACTCTCAGCTCTCAGGCATCTGGTAGACCATGGAGGCAGGCTTTACTAAGATCAGAGATCTGTTGTGATCACTTTTACCTCCAGCAGCACCTTCAAGTCCACCTCCTCCTCCGCCAGTAAATGATGATGACGACCACCCAGATCGACATGATGATACACATGATGGTGGTGATGGTGATGGTGGCGATGAGACTGGGAGAGATACAGATAGTTCTGGTGGTAGTGATGGCAGAGGAGGAGACTACGTGATAGTCAGCTGAGAAATCCAGAGTCCAGCTAATCCTTCTGATGCTCAGATTTTGACTGCACCTATTACTCCAGCAAGTCTTTGCCTACTCCTTCCTCTAGGTCCCCTAGGGTCTATTCTCATTCTAAACTTGCCCTCAGGACCAAGAGCCAAAGCATCTATAAGACCCCTAGAGCCCTTGCATCTAGGACTAGGATTAGTGCTCCCTTTTTTTCTTGATCTTCTTTCTGATGAGGAGTAGCCTCACAGATATTTATCTTGTTATGATTGTTTATGTATTAGTTTGTCTTTACTATATTAGATAATAGACTTATTTCAGTGTTTGCTGTAACATCAATTTTGTACTAAAATTTACAAATTATATATGAAAACTTGCTTTTATTACTCTTCTCTTGTCTATTTGCTTTGATACTCACTGATGTTTGCTGATATTAGCCTCTAACCTTCTTTGTTTACCTTAATGCATTAATTCAGGGGGAGATTACTCCTTTTAATGCTTGATATTGACAAAAAGGGGGAGCAAGGAAGATAAAATAATAAAGCAAACAATAAAGAATTTTTTAATGTTTCATAGATTACTTTTGATAGGAGGAGACTTTTGTTTTCTCTCACCTTGAAACTCTTTGAAACTTTGGTATATGAACTGAAAATCTATTTTCCCATAAAAACAAGTGTATGAACCTTGTTTGTTGTCAAATATGAAGATACTTTGATAAATTTATATATCTCCAAAATTCTTGATACCATACTTATTATGTTGGGAATTGTGTCCCAAAGCCAATCGCCTAGGCTGTAGACGATTGAGCTGAGTATTGTACTCTTCGTATGAATTAATATATATTATTTTGGCAGCTCATCATATTTTGACTTTTCCCTATAATGAACTCTTTTTCATGTGATGAAGTCCTTAGGACTACATTGACTTCGATATAGAGAGGATATATCGAGTGGTCCTTAAACTAGGTTCACAACCAAAGGATACATTATATTGGATGGCAATATATCAAGTGTAGGTTGTTGTGGTTCACATCGTTTGGTTGCCCTCTTGACCAAAGGAGTGTGGTGACACTGATGTGATCTGCAAGTAGGATATATGATATCTCATTGAACGTGACTCCATGTAGCCCCTTTTTCTGCCAAAGGGATACTCACGATTGGATATGGGTATATGTGTCCCTCTGACCTAAAGTCATCATGGTAGCTTGCAAGCAACTCCCTGTGCTTTGGTGCCAGACTACCCGGATTTCTAATCCGATGACGGAATGTTTCTGGGTATAGGCAAGTACTTATGGAGCAGTGGTGGACCAAGATGGAATTGACCTGTCCAAATAGTTTGGATTGAATGTCTTGCAGTGTCTCAATTTAGCAAATCCTCGGCCAGGGTAGTCCTAGTGAGGAGTCACTGGACTTGCAAGGTTGAGACATGTTGTGGATTGACTCAGCTAGGGTTGGCAGTTTAACCCTAGGTCAACCTAAGTATTGGAGATCAAAGGGATGAATTATACGGTAACCGTATGCCAGAGGTTCGATTGATTGCTCTCGCATCTTTGACCTATCCGGACACCAGGACCCATTGCAAAATGGTATCTTGTGCTGGTACTGGAATTGTTCCAGTGCTATCGCCTAGGTTCGAACCTATGAGGTCACACGCCATAGAGGATCTCTCCCTGATCTAGGTACTGATTTATGATTATGAATCATTTCGGTAACGATTTGATTGAGCACATTGGATTGACCTGGTTTAAAGTTGATTAGGAATTGTTCGGGTGCACCGGGAATTGTTCCTGGGTAACCAGGACTTGACCAAGCCATTTATATATTAGATTTCGATCTAATAATGTTGTGAACCGGTTTAGAACCGGTTTGGAATATTTTGAATCGGTTGTGAACTGGGTTAACCCTTCTGCACGGTGATTTATGGCTTGGGCGAATAGGGCATTCAAGGCGTCTCTTCATCTCCTTTTCCATTCGTTTTTGATTGTTTTACTCCACAGTTTAATGCCTCTTCTTTCCTTCATTAAGAACAAATTTGATTCGTTCAGTAACCTTGTGGCCTTTGGTCTTTTAAGCTTCCGAACATCACCATTTTGATGGTTCACGGTGTTTATAATTTCTGGGCACTGATAATATCAAGGGGCTGAAAAACATTGCTTTGTTGTTATTCCTTTGAGACTTTGATCCATCCTTTCCACTGCTAGATTTGGGGCTAGTTTTTGTGGAGTGACTGAGAGTAAAAGAGTGCTTTGATTCCCTGTTCTTGAGATGCTCAATCAGTGGAAGGAAGAAATTTGTTTTGGTGAAAACAATTGTAGAACAGGGTGTTATGTTCTTCCTTCCTCCCACCGTTCCAAGCGCTTTCCGGCGACTAGCATCGCGCGTGAAGCAGGATCTGAGGAGGCCCAGGAATGTCCCCCCTCTAGAGGGTGTTCCCTTGAACCCCTAAGAGCTGCATCAACCTTTCCTTGCTACTGTCATTTTGGTTGCTCTATTTTTGGTTGCAGGTTTGCTGAAATTGGAAGAGAAAAAGAGTTCCAAAGGTTATTGGATGAGCAACTCTTTAGATCTCCATTGAAGCAAGTTCCTTCAAGACATTGCCTTGCTGTTGTGAAAGGACAAGAGACCAAAGTGTTGCTGTTGTGGTTTCATTTTGCTGCTGTTGGAGAGAAGAAGAAAATATCATTTCAAAAGGCTGCTGGAAGAAGAAGAAGACTGGAATAAGTTTATTCAGTTATCCCAGCTATTCCAGCATTATCCCTAGTTTATTCCAAGTAGGAATAAGGTAAAATTTCTAGTTTTATTTTTCATGCATGCCAAGATCTGGGTTTATAAAATAGTATATAAATATTACATGCCAATGTTATGCCATGTTATGCCTATACATGTATCTTGAATATGTTAGATCTTGTGCGGAGCAGGTGTTTTCGCTGTTATTTCAAAAATGTTTTAAAATACATACCTGCTCCCTTTGCTGTTGCATGCTTAGTGTAGGCACCTACAACCTTGTTTTACTTTCAGTGGTATCAAAGCACCAGGTTCAGGAGTAACATTTCTTGTTTGCATGTATAGTAGATTAAATTGTTTAATCTTAAGAAATGTATCTGTATATTAATCATAGGGTATGATTAGAGAGTACTTTTAGGAACCTAATTGAGACCTTCACCATGGCCGTGTGTCTTTGGCCCGATATGGTTCGTCTATGTTGGCCTCTTCAGAAAGATCCTTTAAGGAAATCAGAGGAATTAAAATTATTTTAATTCAGATACATTTTTGGCATGTCTTATAAATTGTTATTTTTGGGTAATGTAATTTATAAATGAATAGTACTAGATATGATGCATGAATTGATATGTAAAAGGAGTTTTACATGTTTTAATTAAAATTATTTTAATTAAAATATTGGCTTATTTTCAAACAATTTTGAATTGTATGATTAAATTAAATCACAAGTTCTCTTAGGGTTTATGAAACCTAATGTCATTTAAATAAGCCAATTGGGTTAATTGGGTTAGTTGTCTAATTGGGTCCATTTTTAGGTTAGACCTATGTTTAGTTGAATTGGATAATAAGAAGACTGATCAAAAGTTGATTAAGGTCCTTCTTTTAGAACTATCTAATAGTTAGATAAGTTAATCCATTCATCTAAAATGGATCTAATTAGTGGTTCTGTGGAAGCTCGAGTCTTTAGGCTAGTCTGATCAAGTCTGGTAAATTAGTTGGTGTCGAGGTAGGTTTGGCATTGTGATCATGGTTGCATGAGGCTACCTCTTTCTTGGCCAACTTTGGTGCGGACCCCAAAGGCACCAGAATAAGGTAGAGGCTTCTCAACCCTCTGTGGATCACTTAATTGACATTCATGTCCACTGTAATAAAGCTTAGTTGTTTTTTTGAGTCCTGTAATTAGTCAGCTCATGTTGAGCTAGTTCAGTTCAGTATTAGTTAGCTCATGTCGAGCTAATTTTATTTTTTTGAGTCCTATCCAAGAAAATCGAAGACTCAAGACCACTTCATACAAGTGAAGACCAAGTCCAACCTAATTGAAGACATGGAAGTTGAGCCCAAATCCAACCCAACTTGAAGACCTGAAGATCCCAGGAGGAGAAAATGAAAACATGAACAAATATGGAGCCCTGTTCCAGCCAGAAGCAAATTGGCCAGCCCAGGCCCAGGAAGAGGAATTAGGGTGCCACCTCTTAGGATTGCCCTCCTCTTGGTCGGCCACTTATGGTCACCCCCTTTGCCGACCAAGACAAGGAGAGGGAGTCCAAGTGTTTTAGGGATTTCTACCTAGGTTGCCTTGTATTCCTAGTTAGGGTTTGAAAGGGAGAAGGAGTCCTATGTAAAGTCTAAAGTACCCTTACTTGGGGCCCAAGGTTAAGGGTCTATTTAAGGGACCCTAGTCTCTTGTATGAAACTTGATTTTGATATATGAAATAAATCTTGAGTTCTTCTATTGCTTTGAGTGATTACCCTGATGTGTGCATAAAGGGGTTTGAGAGTTCTTCTTCCCGGTGCTGCAACCATCATCCTGCCGCCAGCCAATCCTCCAGAGCCTTGGCCGCCCACTCCAAAATTCCTTTCCTTTGCTATTTTCTTTATTTCTTGATCTCCTTTGAGTTTTCTAACCCCTGACAGGTCATTTGCAGGTCCCCGAGTTCCTACGAATCCAACGACTCCAGCCAAGCCTCAATCGGACCACCGAGTAGAAAGCTGGGTATCGCGGGTCTTTGGCTCGGTTTTACAGGCCGCATCCATCGAGGAACGAGAGATCTCTTCACTGCATCTTTACCAGGCACTTCAACATTGTCAGGTACACCCCCTCTATCTCCAGTCTTTATATTGTAGGAAACTTGCCCTAACCGAGGCTTCTTAAACCCCGGCGATCCTTCTTTAGTACTTTTCTAGGTTCTAATCTGCATGCTTGGCTTCAAAAATTCATACAAAATCCCTACAACTAATTTTGATCTAAAATTCAGGAATTAGTCACATAACCCCACATATAAAATATATAAAAGAATTGCATGCATATTAGTCCCGCATCATTTGGTATCAGAGCTTAGATTAGGGCTTATTTTCTGTAATTTTTAGTCCGTATATGCTCTGTTATTTAATTATTTCTCCCTGACCAAAACTCCAAAAATTCTGAAATTTGTTTTGCTAGATTCATCATAATTCACAGTAATTTTCAAAATTCTTGCTGATTTTATTTCAGCCTATGAATTTTCTGCAAGCCGAAATACAGCCAGCAAAATTTCGACTCTAATTTTTCAGCAAGACAAGTTTGGAAGTTTTAAGGTTTTGCTTAGCATCTTTTGCATATCTTTTAGTTTAGTATATTTCTTGCATATTAAGCCATAATTTTCAAGTTTTCTTCTATTTAAGAAATACCAAAATATATAAATAAATATATATATATATATACATATCCTCCAAAAATACCAAAAATATCTAAACCCTAATTTGCATCCTCATCTGCCTGCCATCATTGCATAATTTACTTTTAAGGGCACTCTTGCTATATCAGATGGGGGGATGATTTGATCACCTCTCCTAGCCCAAAACCATATCCCCTGCATTCAGGTCCCAAGCCTAACTTAAAATCGATTAGACTTAATTTGCCCTAATGGGCTAGGGACACCAACTGGTCAGGTCCGGACTAAGTGTCAGATCATTGTGTCAAGCTAACCTATGTGTGCTTTATGCTCAGTGTCTAGAATGGTGGTTTAGGGATTCAATCCCGAAGGGCTTGTGTACAGGTCTGCCTACCTGGCCAATCTCTGATTGGTGTCTAGGATTGGCAATCAGGGACCTAACACTCCCCTTACACCTGCCTGGCTGAGTACAGGGTTACTATAGGCTAGTTTGCCACCCTGATTGAGCCCTTAGTTTTGGACTCTAGGTCTAGTTAGCTGTAATCGATTTCATCAAGTCTTGCATGAGCACTAGATCAGGGATTTCATATCATCCACCATCTCCACTTTTGTCTGAATCCATGGATAAGCTAGAAGCCCAGATGAAAGCCTTTACTGAGCAGCTAACCCAATCCATGGCCCAGATGACTACCCAATTAACTACCCAAATAACTCAATTGAATCAGTCTACTACCCGAACCAATAATAGACTTGAACCCTTAGCCAATAAGTTTGACCAGACGGAGAATAGGATAGGGACCCTAGAGAAAACCATAGGATCCCAAACCCTGATCCCTACCATGAGGTTGAACCTAGGAGAGCCCATCGTCATACCCATACTATGATACTGAATCTAGGAGAACCCAAACCTTGATCCCTACCGTGAGATTGAACCTAGGAGAGCCCATCGTCATGACCCATACTATGATACTGAATCTATGAGGACCCCAAATCCCGATCCCTACCGTGAGGTTGAACCTAGGAGAGCCCATTGTCATGACCCATACTATGATATTGAACCTAGGAGGATCCCAAACCCTGATCCATACCTTGAGGCTGAACCTAGGAGAGCCCATCATCATGACCCAATCCCTAAGGTTAGTCCTAGAAGGACCAATCAGGATTTTGTAGACCAGGAAGATAGATCCTATTTACCCTCTCCCTATAAGCCTAGTATACCACAACCTATAGATCTTATGACTCCAAATCCTCTGACTCTAGAATCTACGAACCCATATCCCATGAGCCCAGTAGACCCAAGACCCATAGAGTTGAACCTAAATTCTATGACCCCAGATCCTATAATTCCATGATCCATAGATCTGCACCCTTGTCCTATGAGCCTAGAGAGCCCATAACCCTAGGTATCCGCCTAGTACTAGACAAGTTTCTCCTAGCCAACTTGAACCCCATAGGATTAGGACCCCTAAATATGAGCCCAGTAGTGAGCCACTACCCCTTAGGCAACTTGAACCTACTAGGATTAGTGCCCTTAATCAGAGGCCAGGACCTAGCCAATTTTTCTCCTAGCCGACCTTCTCCAACCATTCCTTAGATTGACAAGGCTTACATTAACACGGAAGTATATGAAGCTGATGCGAGCTTAGTGGATGAGTATGAGGGAGAGAATGAGACACCTTTAGTAGACCTCGAATTAGCTGACCCAGTAGATACCCAGGTAGAAACCAACCCAGAGCTAGTTGACCTTGACCACATCCAACCTAAAGCTATAGTGGAAGAACAAATAGAGGAAGAGAACCTAGGTACTACTTCTAGAGCCTTACCTGAGGAAACCATAGAGGAGAGCCAAATTATAAAGTCTAGTCCAAAAATACAAGAACAAGAAGAATTTATTAAGGACCTGATCTCTTTGAATCAATACCCTCAAGATGAGCCTCCTCCTATAGTCCCCATTAAGGACCTCTTCCCTGAGATTAATAACCCATCCTTCCATTATGTAAACCCCATAGATATACCGCAACCCCCTAAGGTTAGCCTCATTAGTCTAGGATTAGTCCCTGATTCCCCTTCTTTTATCCTACTTTATCCAACTAACCTTGAACCTTTTTCCCTACCCTACCAGACTAATTTTGAATCCACTTCCTATTTTCTGCCCTTTCCAGACACCTCCAGCATTTCTAGGATCATTAGATTGCATTTAGCTGATATTAGCATACTGCATGCATTCATCACGTATGTTAGGTTTGCATTTTACTTCTGGCATACTCTTTGGAATTTGCAAGGAGTTCACTATAAATTTTTATGTGCATGTCAAGCTAGGATCAAACCTAAAGAACCTATAATCTGTTAGGTTTAGATCCAAAGAGTTCAATAAAATTTCCTTCGATAGGAATGCATAGTCGAGTTTGTTAGGTGTCAGTATGAGTTCTTTGCATCATTTGTTAGGAGTCTGCATGTGCCTAGCATGTTCACCACCCTGCACTACTCTTAAAACAACTGGCTAATTCCCGAAGAAGGGTCAAAGAATTTGATGTAGTGGATTCTATCTTGGTTAATCTTAGGCCTAAAAGAAGTTTCATGCTCGTAAAGCCGGACCTTTTAAAGTGATAGAGAAGGTTGGATCAAATGCCTAGGTGTTAGACTTGCCTTCAGATTTGGGCATTAGTTCTACCTTCAATATTATAGACCTGGTTGAGTACAGGAAACGGCAGCGATACCTAGTGAGGCCTTTGGACCATCCCCTCCTGTTATGAGTGACCCTAACCCAGAGTGTCCACTAACAAATTTGGCCTGAGAGAGGAGAATGGATCGAGTGTATCCTGGACGATCAAGCCATCACGACCCAGGGTCGTGGCTATCAACGCTTACTGGTCGATGATAAGGCCGGCTAGAGTCAGATGATTCATGGATTTCTCGAGAGGACTTGCAACGCCTCAACCCAGACCTTCTCGAGAGATATGTAAGCCAGTCTGATCTTCACTCGACAAGGTCGAGTTCCTCCCATCCCGGGAGAATTGGTGCGGACACCAAAGGCACCAAATAAGGCAGAGGCTTCTCAACCCTCTGTGGATCACTTAATTGACATTCAAGTCCACTGTAATAAAGCTTAGTTATTTTATTGAGTCATGTAATTAGTCAGCTCATGTTGAGCTAGTTCAGTTCAGTATTAGTCAGCTCATGTCGAGCTAATTTTATTTTTTTGAGTCCTATCCAAGCATATCGAAGACTCAAGACCACTTCATACAAGTGAAGACCAAGTCCAACCTAATTAAAGACATGGAAGTTGAGCCCAAATCCAACCCAACTTGAAGACCTGAAGATCCTAGGAGGAGAAAATGAAAACAGGATCAAATCTGGAGCCCTGCTCCAGCCAAAAGCAAATTAGGCCAGCCTAGGCCCAGGAAGAGGAATTAGGGTGCCACCTCTTAGGATTACCCTCCTCTTGGTCGGCCACTTATGGTCACCCCCTTTGCCGACCAAGACAAGGAGAGGGAGTCCAAGTGTTTTAGAGATTTCTACCTAGGTTGCCTTGTATTCCTAGTTAGGGTTTGAAAGGGAGAAGGAGTCCTATGTAAAGTCTAAAGTACCCTTACTTGGGGCCCAAGGTTAAGGGTCTATTTAAGGAACCCTAGCCTCTTGTATGAAACTTGATTTTGATATATGAAATAAACCTTGAGATTTTCTATTGCTTTGAGTGATTACCCTACTATGTACATAAAGGGGTTTGAGGGTTCTTCTTCCCGGTGCTGCAACCATCATCCTGCCGCCAGCCAATCCTCCAAAGCCTTGGCTGCCCACTCCAAAATTTCTTTTCCCTTTGCTATTTTTTTTATTTTTTTGATCTCCTTTGAGTTTTCTAACCCCTGATAGGTCGTTTGCAGGTCCCAGTTCCTACGAATCCAACGACTCCAGCCAAGCCTCAATCGGACCACCGAGCAAAAGCCGAGTATCCGCGGGTATTTGGCTCAGTTTTCCAGGCCGCATCCATCAAGGAACGAGAGAACCCTCCACTGCGATCTTCACTGGGTGCTTCAGAAGTTGTCAGGTACACCCCTTCTATCTCCAGTCTTTATATTGTAGGAAAACATGCCCTAATAGAGGCTTCTTAGCCCCGGCGATCCTTCTTTAGTACTTTTCTAGGTTCTAATCTGCATGCTTGGCTTCAAAAATTCATACAAAATTCCCTACAACTAATTTTGATCTGAAATTCAGGAATTAATCACCTAACCCCACATATAAAATATACAAAAGAATTGCATGCATATTAGTCCCGCATCAAACTTGGTTGGTGTCTAGGAAAGATGGTTAATTGTGGATACTCACCCATGATCTCACATACATAGCCAGTCGTGTCGACCATAATTGATTAGAAAAGCTCATTGACTTGAGTTAACCCATGTCACCCAGGTTGATCAGTCTGACTGATCAGTAGGTGCCCATGGATCAATTGTTGAATTGATTCAACCCTCCTGAAAACTGATTCGTTCAGTGGAAGGATGATCCATGTTCTTGTCTTATTCTTCTGTCATAACCTAAAATCCTCTAAAATTATTAGGTCCTGAAAAAGACTAAGTCAAAGAGTTGATGGTGTCTTAGCCTCCCATTAAGTGAGTTAGTAATGTATCCTTTAACTTGGTATTCATCGACAGTTCCATAGAGTGCATCTGGTTACTAGAATTGCTCTCTCATTGATGATGGTTCAGTGCAACCTTCTTAATGGTGATCAGGTGAGCTGGCCATAGTCAGGCTTGGTCATTCGTTGGCTGGAAATATTGGATTTATCATGTTAATGGTTGGACCTAATTGGAGACCCGCAATAGAAGGCCCCTAGGCCTATTGGGGTGCTCTCTGGGATAAGATTAATTACTGGAAGTTGCTTAGGGAAGCAATTGGTTGGTGAACCTACCTTTAGGCACGTATGGGTGAGCTGGCCATAGTCAGGCTCATACGTGGTCTTTTGGATTTCAGTACCCACTATGAAATAGTGATTTCACGAATTGGAGTTGGAGGCTCCCAATCTGAAAAATTAGTGGGAGAGACCTTTAGACTAAAGTCCAAGTCTTTTGGTTAATTAATTAATTCATACTCTAATATGGTCTTGTTTTTTCCTTTCAGATGTCTTCAAATCTTTCTCTCCGATCACTTCTTGATAATGAGAAGTTGAGGGTTATAACTTCGATAGTTGGTATTGAAAGTTGAGGATTGTCTTGGAGCATGAACGGATCCTTTATGTGATAACGGATCCAGCACATGAAATCCCCTCTACCAATGCTGGAAGTTCGGTCAGCGATACTTATCAAAAGTGGATTTCTGATCAGACTACTGTCCGATGCTTTATACTAGTGGTAATGAATGACAAGTTCAGTCGCAAGTTCGAGGAGGCCCAACCAGAAGAGATCCTTCAAAAGTTGAAGGAATCTTTCGACACACTGGATGATGTAGAGCTGTACAAAGTGTCTTATGCCATCTACAATGCCAAGATGCCGAATGGTGGTTCTGTCACTGATCATGTATTGTACATGATCGATCTGATTGAAAAGTTAGGCAAGCTCGGATGTCCCTTGCACGAGCAGCTCGGCAAGGATGTGATTTTGAATTCTCTGCCCTCCTCCTATCTTGACTTTCTCAACCATTACAGAATGAACAAGCATGCAGTCAATTACCATGGTTTGATGGGATTACTATAGACTTTCGAGAAAGATCACCAACTGAACAAGGGGGTGGTGAATTTAGTGGGAGGTTCTAGAGGTCATCATCCCTTTAAGAAAGGGAAGAATAAAAGAAATAGAAAGAAGGTATTGAATGCTCCAAGCCCGAGTCAGACCAAGAAAGTGAAAGCTGACCAGTCTAATGCAAAGTGCTTCAACTGCAAGAAACGGGACATTGGAAGAGGAATTGTCCTCTTTACCAAGCATCCCTAGACCCGAATAGGCCAAGGAAGGGAAAGCAACAGACTGCTGGACAAGGTATTTATATGATGAAACCTTGTAATTTCTCTATTTGTGATACTGCTAACTGGGTATTAGATACTGATAGTCTTATTCATGTTTGTAACTCGTTATAAGGACTACAAATTAGCAAGAGATTCGAGGATGGGGAACAGTTTCTAAGCATCAGGAATGGAAATCGTGTTCCGTACTGGCAATCGGAGTTCTGAGTCTTGTCTTTGAGTCCTGTACTATTGAGTTAGTCGACTGTCAATTTTGTCCTAGTTTCATTATGTGCATAATCTCTGTAGGCCTTTTGGCCAATTGTTGTTTTGAACTATCAATAAAAGGAGATATTTGCCAAGTTATTTTGAATAACTCTGTGATAATGAAAGCTAAGTTAAATAATGGTATTTACGTATTGTCACGGCCTGTTAGTGTAATATACACATCGAGCAAATGCCCAAGGTTAGAAAATATCAGTGATCTGTATCTTTGGTATTATAGGCTAGGTCATGTTAACCAGAATAGGATAAACAAGATGCGAGAAGAAGGTCTCCTCAGTGTCAATGATTCTGAATCACTGCCTACTTGTGAATCCTGTTTACTTGGTAAAATGACCAAGTCACCTTTTACTGGAAAAGGTGAACGAGCTATAGAATTTCTGAGTCTCATACATACTGATGTATGCGGACCCATGACAGTTAGTGCCAGAGGTGGATACAGATATTTCATAACATTTACGATGACCTTTTGAGGTTTGGTTATGTCTTTTTGATGAAACATAAATCTGAGTCTTTAAAATGTTCAAACGATATCATAATGAAGTAGAGAAACAAACTGAAAAAAGTATTAAAACCCTTCGATCTGATCGAGGCGGTGAATACCTATCTGGTGAGTTTTTAACATACCTTGAGAAGAATGGGATTCTCTCTCAGTGGACTCCTCCGGGAATCTCTCAGTGGACTCCTCCGGAATACCACAGTTGAATGTGTGTCCGAAAGGAGGAATCAAACTTTGTTGGACATGGTTCGATCCATGATGGGCTTTGCAACTCTACTGCTATCCTTTTGGGATATGCACTTGAAATAGCTTGTCACTTGTTAAATAATGTTCCAAGTAAGTCTGTTGTCTCCACTCCATATGAGATGTGGACTGGACATAAGCCCTCAATCTCACACCTTCGGGTCTGGGGTTGTCTAGCTTATGTAAAGTGTTTAGACTCAGATAAACTTGGTCCTAGGTCTGATCGATGCTTGTTTATGGTACCCAAGGAACCCAATATTTTTCAATGCGGATTCTTCTAGATGAACAGAAGTGTTCGTCCTTCTTATGGCTATCTTTTTGGAAAAGGAGTTCCTTGGAGAAGGAACTGTAGCCTCTAAGATTGAACTTAGTGAAGTTCAACCAACAGAAGAACCTGCACTCTTTAAGGACATCATAGAATCGGCTATGATTGGATCACACCCAGAACTCATTATAAGGAGATCCGGTAGAGTACCGTGTCAGCCAGACAGATACTATGGTTTCTTGGTCCGTGATGGCGATCCCATTGAGCTCGATGAGAACAATGAGGATCCGATCACCTATATGGATGCACTTCAGATATCTGACTCTGAGGCATGGCTTGGAGCCATGCGATCCAAAATGGAGTCCATGGAGATCAACAATATATGGACATTGGTTGATCCGCCTGAAGGGATAAAACCCATCGGGTGCAAGTGGATCATCAAGAAGAAAAGGGTGCAGATAGAAAGGTGGAGACCTATAAAGCCTGTCTGGTTGCCAAGGGGTATCGTCATCGATATGGTATCGATTATGACGAGACTTTCTCCCCTGTGGCAATGCTCAAATCCATTCAGATTATGCTTGCTTTAGCAGCATATTTTGATTATGAGATATGGCAGATGGATGTCCGAACTGCTTTCCTCAATAAAGAGCTAGAAAAGGAGGTGTATATGATACAACCTGAAGGGTTCACATCCACAGATGAGTCAAAAGTATGCAAGTTGTAGAGGTCCATTTATAGACTCAAGCAAGCATCTCGAAGTTGGAATTTATGGTTTGATAGGTGTATCAAATCGTATGGCTTCGTTAGGAACGGAAAAGAACCATGCATCTATAAGTGGGTTAATGGTTCTGTGATTGTATTCCTAGTACTCTATGTTGACGACATTCTCTTAATCGGGAATGACGTCGCAGCATTACAAGGAATAAAAGTCTGGTTATCATCTCAGTGCTCCATGAAGGACTTGGGTGAAGCTTCTTACATACTGGGTATGAAGATCTATAGAGATAGATCTAAGAGGCTTCTGGGATTGTCCTAGTCTACTACATTGATACCGTGCTGAAACAGTTTAGCAAGGAAAATTCCAAGAAAGGCTATCTTCTGATAGGTTCTAGAATTAATCTTTCCAAAAAGGATTGTGTGACAACTCCTGAGAAAAGAGAGCGCATGAGTAGAGTACCTTATGCTTCTGCAGTAGGCTCTATCATGTATGCTATGACATGTACTAGACCAAACATGGCATACTCACTAGGAGTAGTGAGCAGATACCAATCTGACCTAGGTGAGGTGCATTGGAAGGTGGTTAAGTCCATCCTGAAGTATTTGAGAAATACTAAAGACCAATGGCTAATTTATGAAGAATCTGACTTGAAACTTGTGGGGTATACTGACTCCAATTTCTAGTCAGATATAGATGATAGCAAGAGTGTGTCAAGGTTTGTATTTACCCTAAATGGAGGAGCGATATGCTGGAAAAGTTCTAAGCAGGTGATAGTTGCAGACTCGGTATGCGAGGCAGAGTACCTTGCAGCATCATATGCAACGAAGGAAGCCGTGTGGTTACAGAAGTTCCTTGGAGAGCTAGGGTAGCATCTTCCCTAGATGGTCTTGTTCCAGTGTACTGTGACAGCACTGGAGCCATTACTCAGGCTAAGGAGCCGAAAGCTCATCACCACACCAAGCATATTCTGTGGCGCTACCATCTCGTATGAGAGATTGTAGAACGAGACGGCATCAATCTTATGAAGATCGATGGAAAGGAAAATCTGGCTAACATTTTTACTAAAGCCCTCAGAATAAAAGAGTTTGACTTTTGTAAAAGGGAAATGGGTATTAGATATTATTTTGATTGGCTTTAGTACAAGTGGGAGTTGTTGGGAATTGTGTCCCAAAGCAAATCGCCTAGGCTGTAGGCGATTGAGCTAAGTATTATACTCTTTGTATGAATTAATAAATATTATTTTGGCAGCTCATCACATTTTGACTTTTCCTGTAATGATCTCTTTTTCATGTGATGAAGTCCTTAGGACTACATTGACTTCGATATAGAGAAGATATCGAGTGGTCCTTAAATCAGGTTCACAACCAAAGGATACATTATACTGGACGGTAATGTATCAAGTGTAGGTTGTTGTGGTTCACATCGTTTGGTTGTCCTCTTGACTAAAGGAGTGTGGTGACACTGATATGATCTGCAAGTGGGATATTTGATATCTCATTGAACGTGACTCCGTGTAGCCCCTTTTTCTGCCAAAGGGATACTCACGATTGGATATGGGTATATGTGTCCCTTCGATCTGAGGTCATCGTGGTAGCTTGCAAGCAACTCCCTGTGCTTTGGTGCCAGACTACCCAGATTTCTAATCCGGTAATGGAAGGTTTCTAGGTACAGGTAAGTACTTGTAGAGCAGTGGTGGACCAAAATGGAATTGACCTATCCAAATAGTTTGGATTGAATATCTTGTAGTGTCTCCATTTAGCAAATCCTCGGCCGGGGTAGTCCTAGTAAGGAGTCACTGGACTTGCGAGGTTGAGACATGTTGTGGATTGACTCAGCTAGGGTTGGTAGTTTAACCCTAGGTCATCCTGAGCATTGGAGGTCAAAGGGATGAATTATACGGTAACCGTATGCCAGAGATTCGATTGATTTCTCTCGCATCTTCGACCTATCCGGACGCCGGGACCCATTGCTAGATGGTATTTTGTGCTGGTACTGGAATTGTTCCAGTGCTACCGCCTAGGTTTGAACCTATGAGGTCACACGCCATAGAAGATCTCTCCCTAATTTAGGTACTGATTTATGATTAGGAATTATTTCGGTAACGATTTGATTGAGCACATTGGATTGACCCAGTTTTGGGTCGATCAGGAATTGTTTGGGTGCACCAAAAATTGTTCATGGGTAACCAGGACTTGACCAAGCCATTTATATATTAGATTTTGATCTAATAATGTTGTGAACCAGTTTAGAATCGGTTTGGAATTTTTTGAACCGGTTATGAATTGGATTAACCCTTCTGTACGATGATTTATGGCTTGGGCGAACATGGCATTCAAGGCATCTCTTCATCTCCTTTTCCATTCATGTTGATTGTTCTTCACAGTTTAATGCCTCTTCTTTCCTTCATTAAGAACAAATTTGATTCGTTCAGTAACCTTGTGGCCTTTGGTCTTTTAAGCTTCCAACATCATTGTTTTGATGGTTCACAGTGTTTATAATTTCTGGGCACTGATAATATCAGAGGGGCTGAAAAACGTTGCTTTGTTGTTCTTCCTTTGAGACCTTGATCCATCCTTTCCACTTGGATTTGGGGCTGGTCTTTGTGGAGTGATTGGGAGTAAAAGAGTGCTTTGATTCCCTATTCTTGAGGTGATCAATTAGTGGAAGGAAGAAATCTATTTTGGTGAAAACAATTGCAGAACAGGGTGTTCTGTTCTTCCTTCCTCCCACCGTTCCAAGCACTTTTCGATGACTAGCATCACGCGTGAAGCAGGATCTGAGGAGGCCCAAGCGTGTCCCCCCTCTAGAGGGTGTTCCCTTGAACACCTAAGAGCTGCATTGACCTTTTCTTGCTACTGTCATTTTGGTCGCTCTGTTTTTGGTTGTAGGTTTGCTGAAATTGGAAGAGAAGAAGAGTTCCAAAGGTTATTGGATGAGCAACTCTTTAGATCTCCATTGAAGCAAGTTCCTTCAAGACATTGCCTTGCTGTTGTGAAAGGACAAGAGACCAAAGTGTTGCTGTTGTGGTTTCGTTTTGCTGCTGTTGGAGAGAAGAAGAAAATATTGTTTCAAAAGGCTGCTGGAAGAAGAAGAAGACTGGAATAAGTTTATTCCAGTTATCCCAGCTATTCCAGTATTATCCCTGGTTTATTCCAAGCGGGAATATGGTAAAATTTCTGGTTTTATTTTCATACATGCCAAGATCTAGGTTTATAAAATAGTTTATAAATATTACATGCCAATGTTATGCCATGTTATGCCATACATGTATCTTGAATATGTTAGATCCTATGCGGAGTAGGTGTTTCCGCTGTTATTTTAAAAATATTTTAAAATACATACCTGCTCCCTTTGCTATTGTATGCTTAGTGTAGGCACCTGCAACCCTATTTTACTTTCATATTAATCTTTGAAATTTATTTGCTTATATATTCAAGGTTTTGTCATCATCAAACAGGGGGAGATTGTTGGCTTTGGCTCCTTAATTTTGATAAAAACAAAATGCTAAGTATATGTTTGAACTAATGTTTCAATTCAAGTATGAATTTCAGGCCTTGGGTACATTAATTTCTCCAACAATAAGATAACAAGTTTAAATTTTGAGAGCAAGAAGTTTCTTATGGTTGATTGAGTTTTTTACCTTGGAACATTGTCAAAACAATCTCTTTGGACTTTATAAAGAATGATCAAATGGATTCATGCACAAATCTTTAAGGAATTCAAGTTTGGCATGCTTTTTTGGATGGCAAGAAGCAAATGTCAACTCACAAGGTCGACTCATGAAGAAAAATTTAGAGTTTCAAAGACCGGCATGCAAATCTGAAGGGCATGCCAAGTGTCGACTCATGAGGTCGACTCATCATTTGAAAAAATTTATGAGACAGAACTTCAAGTTTTCTGGATTCTACATCAAGTGTTGACTCATGCGGTCGACTCATGGATCAAGTGTCAACTCATGAGGTCGACTCAAGGTCTAACGACTAGTTTTTTAGAATTTCAAACTTGCTTCCAAATGGTTCCAAATGTCTATTTTTCAAATTCTAATGGTCTTTAATGGACTTTTCAATGGATTTGAGGTATTTAACACTCACCAAACCTCATAAAATCAAGAAGGAAGAGTGAATTCACACGAGATAAACTCCAATCATTTGAAAAGATAAGAAGAGTATATTTAAAGAGATTCCCTTACAAAAGCCTTCCATTTTTGAGTTGTTAAGGTTTCAAGTGCTTGGCCATAATTGTGCATTCAAGAGATTCCAAGAAGAAGTCAACTCAAGCAATCAAGAGAGCTTCAACGATCTTCATTTCAGCTCATTCTAAGAGCTTTTATCATGCTTTTTATTATATTCTTGTTCTTGCTTTATTGACCTAGGTTTCAAGGTTTTTGAAACTAGGTTGTAAAGGTTGTGATAGAAAAGTGCCCTAAGAGCCAATCATTATGAGGGCCTTTTTGTAAACTTCCAACTCATGTATGACATATTTTCATATTAATAAAGGCATGTGATTCATCATATACTGCTGTATCATGTTTCTGATGATTATGATGAACCCCATAGAATAGGGCAATGGAATTAGGGTTATGATAAATAACAGTGAGACCTAATTCCTAAAACCCTAATCAGAATGTTCCTAGTCAATGGACCATCGATTCGGGGATCGATGAATCTGGAAAGACTAGCTTATCCTATATATGCTCAGCTGATGAGGGTGGTTGATCTCATAACCACTTGTGTAGAGACACTAATACAATGCTAAGGGTGCTCATCAGAGTATGAGTTCATTGGAACTGATCCATACCGGGACTATCTTATGGAAGTCTTACTACTTGTCAAAAGATAAATCCCAGTTAGAAGTTGTGCATGTGATCTTTAGACCTGAGGTCACCATGGTTCCTTATGCACACTAATCCATACTTTGGTTCATACTCATTCATGGCATTGCGACATATACGGGGTGTTCTGGGTATGGTGGAAGGTGTACGAAGGATGTGAGTGGATCAACAAGGAATCGATCATTCCTAGTAAGAGAAATTGTTATCCCATGCAATCTCTTCGATGAGAGACTCAAGGAGCCTTTGATCAAAGTAGGATGAGATTAGTGGAATCTAATCGGTCATCAGCTGAGTCCTCATGATCGAGCTGAGATTCGATATGATTAAGTGTTATGGTTTGACATCTATCCATACCTATCACTTAATCGGGATAATGGGAGATCGAAAGATTGAATTGCACGGTAACTTACTACTGAAGGATATTTTGGTATTTTCCATCAAATTCCTTATCTTCCAGGTAGGCATGACATATTGTTAGATATCAATCTTGTCTTATAGATTTTCATGAACCAATTGATTTGGTTTCATGAGTCAATTCGATGTGTGATTCGAATTGGACAATTAGGTGAGCCAATTTGACCATATTAGGTCAATCGGGTTCGATCGGATCGAATCGGCTCAAACCTAAATCTACTGCTGGCTAGATATAGAACCCAATGGGTCACACACAATAGAGACTTGGCCAAGGAAGTCATTCATGATTTAATTAGGGTCATAGGATCCTAATTGGTTAGCCGGATTACATACTAGCATATGTAGGCTAACCTAATTCCTAATCCAATTGGATTGGATTCGGTTGCTTGCTAATTGGGCTAACCTAATTATGAAAAACCTAAATTAGGTTGAGTCCTAAGTGGGGCTAGCCAAATTTGAGCTTGATCTAATTTTTATTTGGATTTTTGGGCATGTTAGGCACCATATATGAAGAGTCCCAATGGCATGGGACTCTTGGTACCTAAATGATACCTTAACTTCAAAAAGGCACAGAAGGAGCTACAGACCTCTGATTTGAAAATAAATTATATGGTCAAAAAGCTTATGTAATGTTCTTTCTAATGACACCCATATTGCATATATTTCACTGATCAATATATGCTGCTTTGGGTGGAGAGAGAAGTGGGAAAGGAAAGTGGCGCCCTTTTGGCGCACCTGGGAGAAGTATGGTGCGCGCAGAAGGACTCTTAGTCCTTCTGCAGATGAAACTCTGGGAGCTTCATCAAAGTAGTGCCTCTTCACTTTATCCCCACACCTCTTGGAGAGGATTGATCAATCAAAGAAGTGGAAGGGGCGGCGTGAAAGCAGAAAAAATATTGGCGCGCAGATGAATAGTCGCTTCTCTTCATCTACACGCGCACTATTCTGAGGCAGAGTCCTTCTACCCTTAGGACTCTGCCTATTCCATGCTCTTCAAGATTGAAAGGATGCCTCCTTCCATTTTTCATAACCGGTATATGCCACATGGCATATGGGGAACTGCTTTGGAAAGGGAAAGAACATCAAATAAGACTCTTGAAGCATGAAGAGCCTTATCAGACATGAAGAGTCATATCTGATAAGGAGTATCGAGATGCTTTTCATGCCCCATCTGAATCTATATAAAGGGGGTACGGTGAAATGAGACTTCAGATTTTCGGTCATCAAAAACAGAAGTCCATTTTCTCGAGAGTTATCTAAGTGCCTCTTTCTGTTGTTTCCCTCCCTCCTTTTAAGACAAGACTTGTCTTGTTAAGACAAGACTTGTCTTGTTAAGACAAGACTTGTCTTGTTAAGACAAGACTTGTCTTGTTAAGACAAGACTTGTCTTGTTAAGACAAGACTTGTCTTGTTAAGACAAGACTTGTCTTGTTAAGATAAGGTCTTATCTTTTAGGACAAGGCTTTGTTTTAGGACATAAGCCTAAGGGGTCCTAGGGGAGGGTTGTCCTAAAGCCAAGAGTGCCTTAAGAGAGTGTCTAGAGAGCCCTACAGTAGGACAGGGTGTCCTACAGTGGTCAAAGGTCCAAAGGCTATCCTAAGAGTCCTATTGAAGCAAGCAACCCCGGTAGGGATTCTTCCTTGGTTCAAGTCTCATGTGGATCACCGTTGGAGGGCTTGCACTTGTGAGCCTTGTAGAAAGGATTAGATTTAGCGATCCAGGTATGTTAATTGACTTTATTTTATGATTCATTAGTTGTAATTGCCCAGGGGTTCCTGGGAATTAGGGTTTTCTATACATGTTATACATGTTAGGATATCATGCTATGAAATTTTATTTTGAAAGTCAATTCCGCATGCTGCATGATCTCCATGACCCTGGGAGAATTCCCATCAGGTTGTTGGTGAGCCAAAGGATAAAACCAACTAGGATTTGACTTGTGAGCCTGAAGACAAAACAAGTTGTAAAGGTTGTTGGTGAGCCTAGGTGATAAAACCAACTTAGGTTTTGACTTGTGATCCTTGGAAAATAAGTCAGCTGTAATCTTAAAAAGATTATAGTAAATTTCCAAGGGGAAGCTTGGAGAGTGGACGTAGGTGCTTGGTGTGCACCGAACCACTATAAAATATTGTGTTTGTATTTGATACTCTCTTTCCTACTTACTCTTTATTACTTGTATTTAATTTGCTGTTATCCGCTGCATATCTCTTAGAGCTAATCATTTTATTTCACGAACACTTCAAGGCCAGCATATAATTGTTTTAATTTTTCAAAGGCCCAATTCACCCCCCCTCTTGGGCTCCATTTATGGGCAACAGGGTGGGCTCCCAAGAGGGAGCTCTTGTGTCCTCCGCCTGCCCCCCAGGGAGGTGGCTACTATCATTCCATTTGTTGGAGAGCCTGGATCCTTAGCCTTGGTCGAGATCCTCTTAGCTCCTGAATCGTCTATCATCCCCTTCCTGGCATGCTAATCTATTGCTGACTGGATATCGTGACCCATAGCTCTGGTGTGTCACCGCTATGTCGGGTGCCTCCTCCCACCGGGAGCGCTCCCTCCTCTCCAGGGGTCGACTCTTCGATCTATTCAGCCTGCAAAATATAGGAGACCTAGGCCAGTGATTCCGGCGAGGATACTCTGATAATCAAGTCAGTAGGACAATCGAGAGGAATGGAACCTTTAAGGCAAAGAGCTTAGGGGACTCCCTTGCCCCAGGGGGTGATAAGATGATAATAATCAAATAACGAAAGGAAAGAGGGAATGGAGAGAGCGGGGAACGGGGAGGATTCCTCCGGCCGGTCCCTTCACCTCTAAGCTTTTAGCTGCTTGCTTACCTCTCTCCCCCTCCCGCTCACTTACCTTCTTACCTACCTTTCTCTTCTTTTCTGGCTGTGTCCTGGTGTCCTTCTTCCCATGCCCTTTCTTGAAGTCTTCTTCGGAGGGGCTCGCCACTGCTCATGGCTTCTCCTTCTTCCCCCCTCTCAGATTGGTCCTTCTGGAGGAGGAGGCCATCTGTGGGCCTCTTGAAGCCTCTTCCTTTCTCTCGGACTCCTTCCTTTCTTCCGATTGGTCCTCTTTCCTGTTGGGTACTCCTCGTTGGGTCCTGTTTCCCGTTGGGTCCTCCTTCCCGTTGGGTCCTCTTCCCGTTGGGTCCTCCTTTCCGTTGGTCCTCTTCCTTGGGTCCCCCTTCCCATTGGGGGTGTCATTTTTTGCTTAAGAGGGGTAGGCATTGTGCCACTGAGCCCCATGCCATGGTGGGAAGTTTCCATTCCTGGAGGGATAACTCGAGTGTTGCAGGGCCTCTAGCTTTGACAAGATTCTACTTCTGGGAAAATTCTGGGTCTCATGCCATGCGGGTCAGCATCCTCCAGCCATAGATAGTGGATGTGGTAATGCATTACAGGCCCTGGGTCTGATGGGGCTTACCTCATGCAAAGCATACGGGCGACGTGTCGCAGAGCTGGCATTGGTGGTAGGGCATACACCACCTTCCAGAGGTTGTAGGTGGACATGGACCTCTACACAGTGGTTTGAGTTCCTGTTGATCTTTCCCTCCTTCACCGCTAGCAGGAATTCTGGTCTTTGTATGGTAGGGAGAGATCTCCAATCGGGAGATCTGCCTTAGGCAGCATGAGCTCACTCCGTTGAGAGCTGACCTCAGACGGAGGGCTCGCCCCATGAGCTCGACCCTGATTGGAAGCTGACCTTAGCAGGAGGGCTCACTTTATGAGCTCGACCCCGTTTAGGAGCTAATCTCAGATGGAGGGCTCGCCCCATGAGCTCGACCCCGGCTGGGAGCTGACCTAGGCAGGAGGGCTCACTTTATGAGCTCGACCCTAGCTGGGAGCTAACCTCGGCCTTCCACCCAGGGTGCCGCATCTAGGTGGTTGTCCCCACCCATGCAGCTACCAACTGGCGGCTGTGTAGGCTCAACGTCAATGGATGTTGTCACATCAATGACTAAGAAAGTCGAGATAGCACTTTGACAGGAATTTTAAAATCACATTTTTTTTTGATTACTTGTGCAAGGAAAACCCAAGTTTGCTTAGGCGCTTGATTAGTTTGATCATATATAATGCATGATCAATGACCGACGCCCCTTCCCTCATTATTGTGTTGAAGATGGCACAAGATGTTTTGTACCTTTCAATGTCATCAAGAGTGCTGAGGAATTCTTTTAATACTTTATGTATATCCTCTAGCTATGTATCCTCAAATATGCAACTAAACTTGTCTTTCATAGATGCCCGCATAATGCATCGAACCATGGTTCAGTCATTGAGCCACTTCTAGTAAGTGTTCAGACCAGACCTTGGGCATTAGGAGTGGGCTCCTCAGGTATCGAATCTATTAGCACGTACAAGATCCATTCATGCTCAGGACTATTTTTAGCTTTCGATACCAATTATTAAAACTGGATCCCATCAGCCTTTCATTATCCAACAATGAATGGAGTGATAATTTATTTGCCATTTTTAACTGAAGGAAAAGAGAACAAGACCTATTAGTACATGAATCATTTAAGCCTAAAGACTTGGACTTTAGTCTAAAGGTCCTCCCCCTATTTTATTCAAATTAGTTGCCTTTATCTCTAATTCAGGAAATTACATTAATTTCCTAATGGGTACTAGAAACCTATAGACTACAAATGAGCCAAAGTATGGCTCAACCCACCCATGTGGATCTAAAGGCTACAAATGAGCCAAAGTATGGCTCGACCCACCCATGTGGATCTAAAGGTAGTTTATTAATCAATTATTTTTTCAAACAATTTTTAGTATTCAATTTTATCCCAGGCTCCTCTTCAGTAGGCATGGGCACCTCCATTGAAAGTCCTGGTTAAGTCCAACATTAATATGATAGAATTCAGTATTTCTAATCAATGAATAACCAAGATCATGGCACGACCCACCTTATCACCGTTAAGAGAGTCATACCTGAATCATCATAATATGAATGATAATTCTAATAGCTAGATGAGCACCTGGTCTTTGGACCTCGAATGATCTCTTAACTATTGAACCTATATGATCCTCTTAATGGGAGGCTATGACTTGGTAATCTCTATAACTTTGTCATTTTTAGGAACCTAATAATTTAAAGATTTTTATTAATGGTTTAGAAGAGAAAAGACATGCACGAATCCTCCAATTGACTTCATCAAGTCTATGACGAAGGTCAATAACATAATTGGTCCAAGGGTACCTAGATCAATCAAGCCGATCATCCTTACTGGCATGGGTTAACTCAAATCAATGAACTATTTAATCAAATTCTGATTAACCACATTGGCCAGTAAGAGAGATTAATGGGAGGGCTCCGCTATTAATACCTCTTTTCTTAGACACCAACCAAGTTGGCCAAGTAAGAGGTAGCCCTAATTAATAACCATGATCAAATACCAAACTTACTTTAGATACCAACTAGTTCATCATATTCGATTAAACTAGCATAATGACTTGGGTCTAACCACTAAGCTATAATCAGGTGCATTTGTTATATATGGACTTGATCAAGCTAACACTATAGAATTGATCTAGAGAATCCTTGACCTAATCCTAATCAATTTTTGGTTAGGTTAAATCAAATTCTCTATTAGATCCATATTATTCAAAATTCTAATCCTAGGTCTAACCTGGTTAATTGACCTGATTCAAGCTAACCCAAAGTCCATTATTTATGAAATGTGATTAAATCTTTAATTCACAATTCTAGATCTAATCTTAGACCTCTTAATCTAAGTAATTAATCAACATTAATTTTGCTAAATTCATATCTAAACAATTTACATACATCTCATATATTAAATACTTTTAGATTTAAACTATACGATATTATCATATGCTGAAATTAATATTATGTTTCATATTCTAAACATAAAATTGAATCATAATATATTAATCTCAGATCAAAAATAACAAATTGATCAAGATTAAATAGCTAGAAATCAGATCTAATAATTAAAATAATTTCAATAATATTCGTTTCACCTCATTTGCTCATGGGATATAACCACAAGCAGAACCCCTACATGCCTTATGAGAACCCATGGAATAGGAAGAGAGGATCTTTAAACCCTACTTTTCTCCTATGACAAGACGGCCATGGTAATCAATCCAATCCAAAGTAGTTACTCAGATTAAACTTTTTATACAAAAATCATATTTTAATCCTAAACATATCATGCCTAGAACTTATGGCTCTGATACCCCTATTGGAAATACGGGTAGGGTTTTATGCATATTTTTTTTTCAAATCAAAATTGAAGAAAATTAGATTAAACTAATTTTAATCAGATTATAAGTACTTATATCATATCTAAAAAATCCTACTAAAAAGATCTAACATGATATGCAAAAAATTAAAATTGATGAAATTAAAATCAGCATGCATCGATATAACCGATGCACGCTGTAAATCATATCTACAAAAATTATGAAATCTAGTTTAATATTTGATCATAGGTCATTGATTGCCACTACTGATGCATGCGGTAATAGCCTTTTACATCACCTCATAGCCACACAGGGTGTCCGGTCTCTACAAATCGTCCACATGAAGCTTCGACGTGATCAGCTTTTCCTAAAGTGCTAGCTCCATGCAAAGACTGACTGAAGATGGTTGATTAAATATGTTTCTTGAAAATTTTTGGACCCTTCAAGCAAATCAAGAAGAGGAGAACAAAGAGGATTTTATGCATGGAAGAAACAAAGGAGACTCCTCTCTCTTTATTTTTTTCCTTTCCCTATACAAAAACCCTAGCACCAAAACCCCCATGCCCACTTGATGTTTCATGATAATTCCCTCTATCTGATTTTCTTCTATGACTTTATCTCCTCATAATCATGGTAGAATTCTTCATAATTCTTGCACATCCCAAGAGAAAAATAATTAAAATCTATGGCATGGAGTTTGGATGAAGATAAGAGGGGATAAAGCAAGATAGATTAGGATAAGGCTAGGAGTTTCAGTCCTATTGAAACTTCAATTTATATCTAAATAAATCCAGATTTAATTCAAACTAATCCTAATCTAAATAAGAATGAGGATGACAAGAAAAAGTGATTTTTCATGGAGAATTCATGAAAAAATTCTTGGAAGGCATAGAGAAAGTTTAGGGAATGAAAACTAGTTAGGCTATGTTAGAGTTTAACCAAGATTTGATCAAAATAAGTTAGGAACCAAATCTAATTTGGTTAGACTAATTTAACAAACTTAAACTTAATCCAATTAGATCCCAATTAACTTAATTATTTTTAATTAAATAAAAATTTAATTAAACCCAAGTCCAATTCAAATCAAGAATCAAAACTACTAAAAGATTAGGTCATCGAATAACCTAATTGGATAAAACACAATCGAACCAAATTCAATTAAGCTTGATCAAAATCTCTTTACTCAATCAAATTAAGCCAATTAGCAATCTAATTACTAATTAATATTTTATAATTAATTAAAATTATTAATTTATAATTTATAATATTTGTATAGGATTAATTATTAATCATAATTATAATTTTATCCCTGAATGTTTCTAATGTATGTGACCTTATAGTTCAAACACTAAGCCAGTAACCTAGAAAATAATTTCTAAACTAATTGATGTGACTATTTAGCAATGGTGCTTGACATTTGGATAGGTTGAATGACTGTAAAATAACATTCAAGAATCCAGACATATAGATACCGTATAATTCATCTCTTTGACCTAATACTTAAGATAACTTTAGAGTTAGCTACCAACTCTTGAGTAGTGCATCCAGATGTATCTCAACCTGCTCATTCTTATGACTCCTTACAAGGATTACTCAAGCCTAGATTTTTCAAAATTGAAACACTATAAAGCATTATCTCCAATACTTGGAGTGGTCAATCCCATTTTGACTCATTTACTGACTTAATAAGTACTTGACTACACCAAGTAATCATCAATTATTAGATTAGAAATCTGGTACTCTCACATCTAAGTATAGTGAGTTGCTTATAAGTCACCGTGATAATATCAGGTTGGAGGGATATTATATCCATCCTTCTAAAAAATATTTTTGATAGCAGAGTACTCTACAGAGTTGGTCATGTTTAGTATAATGCACTCCTACACTCACTTGTATGCCATACGAGTATTTCTGCACTCCTTGGTTATAAGGACAACCAACCCATATGACACACAACAACCTATACTCGATAAACATCGTCATCCCAAGTAACAATGTATCATTTGATTGTGAACAAGTTTAAGAACTACATGACAAACCCTCTTTTATCAAATAAAAGTAGTTCTAAGGACTTCATTATAAAAGAGTCATAAAGAAAGACATACATAATATAATGAATAGCCAAAATAACTTTATTTATTAATATATCATGTATAAATTACAATAAGCTCAATCATCTATAACTAGATGATTGGCTTTAAAACATATTCCTATATCTTTTCAATGAAATGTCTCTAATGATTGCTTGAATGCTGGTGGTTGGGAATTGATTACACACTCTTAAGAACTAGGCTTTTCATTTGAAAATTAGTTCTTTGGAAGATTCTTTTTGAAGCACTTGACTTTCTCTTGGATTCTTATTTGTTTTTCAATGTATTTGGTGAAGAATAAAACTTTTAAAACCTTCAAAAATCTATTTATGGCTATTAGAGAGTAAACTAGCCATTTGAACCTTTGTACAACTTTCTGTAGTTTAAAGAATACAGTCATTATGTACTATCAAAAAGCTGAAGTGTCGATACTTAAGTCTGTGAGTCAACACCTTGAGTCGACATGTCAAGTTCAACTATCGATACTTGAGCTATTCAAGAAAATTTTGATATTTGGATCACCCTGTGACTTCAACATTTGGAGTATGAGTTAATTCTTGAGTCAACACCTTGAGTCAATACTTAAAGTTTAGGTATCGATACTTGAGCTTGTGCCAAAAATTTTGCTTTCTATTATTTTCTGTAACTTTGACACTTGGAACTTGAGCTAACCTTTGGGTCGACACCTTGAGTCAACACTTCATCACTAGGTATTGACACTTGACCATGCCAATTAAAATTTTGCATGTCAAACTTTTTTCTTTGTGGGAACTTTTTTAAAGGTTGACTAAAAACTTCCTTGAGTCGACACTTGACCTATGTCATCTAAAAAAAATATGCTAAACATGGGATTTCGAAGCTTTGACATGATTTCTTCCATTCTAGCTCTCAAGTTTTTAATAATTCATGATTTTCTTAGCTTTTTCATATTATAAAGACATCCAAAATTATATAATTATCTTGCTTAAGGGTTTATCATTTTAGTCCATCTTCTATTAGATTTGAAGGATACTTGAAACATTGGTTTCAAAACTTCAACAAAATATTAGTACCTCATATATATTCAAATGTTGTACCATTCATTGAAATCAAGGCTGGAGTCAACAATACATAACTTCATACAATGCCATATAAACTTAAAAAATGAGCATATAGCATGCAACTATCAAAAAACATGTAAAGCAAAATCACTAATGCAAAAAATAGTTTTTTTATATAAATATGTGATCAATATTTAGAATTTCTTACATCAATTGTCATCCAAATCTAAATACAGTATCTATCAATCCACACCTAGCATGTCTATCCATTCAATATAATTCCAACTCATCCTCCATCAACCATCAGCATAAGAAATAATAAACTATTAATTGATTCCTATTTCAAAGATCTAATATCCAAACATCTTAATCATAAATTTCTTGAGCCTACATAATAATAACAAATCAATAATTAAAAATTTAGGGGTTTACCTTGATTTAGGGATTAGAATGCAAATCTTCTTGTTCACTCTTCTCATCCAATCAATTGCACCTCCACAAATTAGTGCTTAATTATCATGAAACAAGATTGGCACACAAAGGACAAAGGTGGTTAGGTTATGGGATCTGGTGACTCTAATCCATCAGAATAGTGTAGTTAATTTATAGATCAGTAAAAAAGTGGTCAAAGCAAGGGATACCAATTCCAAGATTATTGAAGATGGGTTCATGGATAGTCAATGAAAGACAAACTTTTTGGCCCCAGGGATTGATTTTGATAATAAAAAATATTTGAATATATAAAGTAACTAATGAGTTAAATAAATTAATTTTCAAGAAAAGTTAAGGATAACAACTATAGATTTGAAAGATAAGTTTTTGAAGCTTCAAAGATATGGAAATTCAATGAAAATCATGTAAAAATTAGATATTAGGATGTGGAGTCAAGAATTTTTTAAAAGATCAAAGTTTCAGCCCGATACAGATGAGTTTCAACTTGGCACAGAAAAGTTTCAATCAGCATGCTATCGAGCTGACTCAAATGAAAAATGTGCTGACTCGATAAGGAAGTTGATTACACAGAACTATGATTTTGGAGGCTGACTAGTGAGCCGACTTAAATAACAATTGAGTCAACTCAAATAGAAACTGAGTCAACCCTATGAATTTGAGTCGACTCAATAGTAAAAAATAGAAAGGTATATTTTAGTGATAGAACACTAAGTCTACTCAATAGACGACCGAGCCAACTCGGATGGGATCCAAGTCAACTAAATAATGATCCGAGTTGACTCTAGGACTACTGATAAGCAGGCTAATTTTGTAGAAAGCCTAAATTGATCTGGTTTTGAATGTCATAGCTCTATTTCATCCTTTAATGGTTAAAAACAATTATTTTGACCTTGGAAGCATACTTAAAGACCATCAAACTTATTGAAGACCATCACAAAAATTTAGAATATTCCAAGTATCATCAAAAACAAAGAGATAAAACCAAAGCATTGATTTGAGAGCTCCAATTATGAACCACCTGAAATATTCCTTCAATCATTAACTTTCCAACAAGGAGATAAGCATTGAAGCTTTCATAGATTCCTAGAAGTCTCCTTTTGTGCATAAGTATTTCTTTGCTTTTTCCAAGAAGCTTTGTACTTATATATTCTTTCTTGGTTTCTTTTTGTCTAACTTCAATTGAGGATTGATGTTAGGTATGTTTAAGCCAAGGATTGGCTTAAAGGGTTTTGGATTGTGAGCCTATTAAAATAATTTATAGAGTATTTTGGATTATGAGCTAGGTAAAATAATCCAACTATATCTTTGGAGAGATTATAGTAAAAATTTTCAAGGAGAGTCTTGGAAAGTGGACATAGGTGTTGGCACACTGAACTACTACAGTTTTTTTGTATTTGTTTGTGCTCTTTTGCTACTTGCATTTACTTTTAGCATTATAATTTTAAATTTGCTATAGTGCATACCATTGCTGACCATCACTCCACACATTTTCTAAGACAACATATACTTGACTTTAATTTTTGAAAAATCAAATTCATCTCTCCCCTCTTGGGTTGTCTAGCTAGATAACAAAAGTGAAGGGCGAAAAGATGGAAGGTCATCTACATTACCACCTAGGACTCTTCTTAAAGTTAACATAAAATTTGCATGGCCACTAAAGTGATCAAGATCCCATTCACAAAGGTCAATCTCGATCTAGCATAGAGAACATGGACTCATCCATTAGATCCATAGAACCCAGTAGAGAAAAAAAAGAGAGAAGAGAGAGAAAGGTTAAGAAGAGAGAGAGGGGAGAGAGAAGAGATACAAAGAGCCCTTGCTTCTTCCTCAAAATAAGGGATACTCCATTCTCCCTCTCTTCCTCATACATAACAACAAGAAGGTCCAACCTACAATAGTGTTTGGCAATGGCAATGGTGACTGCCCCAACCATAGTAATAAGCTAGGCTAATGATGGTCAGCAAATCAAAGAAAGAAATCCAAAATAGGGGAGACTTCGAACATGATTGCACGATGGCTCATCAAACCAAATTCAAGTGCTGGTAGTGGCCCACAAACCAAGAAGAATAAAGAAGGAAGGTTTAGCAACCTTACCTTCACCACCGGTGAGCTATCATTCCAGAAATCCTAATGAACTCCTTTGATAAGGAGAATTGAAATCAGTCTCAATCAAGATATCCTAGGCCTGGATTCTAAGGGAAGGTTTGAAGGACTCTTTTATTAGCAAAACCATGGTTTATAGAAGGAAATTGGCAATTAATGAGTCCACTTCCATCGAGCTCTAAGAAGAAGGATGACTCCAACCACAAGTCATCTTCTTCCTCTCTGCCGATTCAAGTGTGAACTGTGTGAGTCCACCCTCCCATGCTCCTAGCAAACCCAAAACAAAATTGGGCTAGTCTTTAGACCAAGCCTAGTTCATTCAATAGACTGTGCCTTAGGCTAGACCTTACATTCATTATCCCAAGACAAGCAATGGATTGATGGAGACCAAGATTATATAATAGACCACAAAATTTATATATTATGTAAAAGTATAATATTAGATGCATATTAGCTGGAAGGAGTTCTATTTCCATTCTATTTCTAGGGAGAATGGAAATGCCCTAATTTTTCAAAATCCAATTCCTGATCTCCTTTAGTATTTAAATTTTATTCTGATTTTGATTTTAATTTTGGTCATAAACCAAATATGTTGAGGGATGTGGCCATTTTGATTCCTATTCCAATCCATTCCTATTCTGGTCATGAACCAAACAAAAGTTTAAAAAATTGGAATGGCAATATTTCCATTGTATTTAGTTTTGTGGCTAAAAGTGGAATTTGAATTGGAACAAGATTTGAATACTAGAGAAGAATTTAGATTAGATTTTGAGGTGTAAGGCATTCCCATTCCTCTTGGAATCAAAAAGTAAATCCTCCTTGAAATTGAAAAGGGAATGGAACTTTTCCTAATCACCTAGAGGGAATGGGAACCACTCATTCCCTTCTATTCAAGAATCCAACTCCCCTCATTCTAGAATAGGTAACTTCTATTCCAACCATTTGGTTGGCAAAAGTGTCATATAACACTACAACAAAGAGGGAAATTGCCAACTTTTAACCACCAATGCTAGGAGGTAGCATCGACAAGTTTTGAGTAGTAACAAAATTTTACGATGCTTTAAGAAGCTTTGAGATTTAATTATGCTCATAAGCCCCATGGGTGGACAATACTTAAAAGTGTCGGTAGATGCCAAACACCCCCCATTTCCCTCTACCTCCATAGATCCCTAAATCAAAAAATCCCAAGCTCCCCCTCTGCCTCCCCCGATCCCTAGATCAAAAATCTTAGCTTTCTCCTAGCTCTCTGCTCCTTCCTTCCTTAGCTCTATCAGGCTCTTCCTTAGCATCATCTTCTTCCACCATCTCCATGTTGAGATCCTCTACATCTTAATCCCCAAGCTCTATTGCTAGTAAAGCCCTTCATTGGCATCATCTTCATCAGCATCTTGATCCCCCAAGCTCCACCTAGATTTTTCATGTTTTGATCTCCTCTTTCCTCTGCAAGCTGATCCCAACAGCATGGTGATCACACCAGATCCAGAGCACCAACTTTGAAGGTAATGGTTCAGGGTTTGTAGTTTTAAAATGAAGCTTCCATCAAAGTTTCTTTTGAAATGAAGCTCTACCTTCTTAAATCATTACTAATGATTTCTAAGGATCACCAAAAATAGATTCATTAATAGCTAGTAGATAATCATTCTCTTTAATTAGCTGAGTGAGGGGGTTTGTTTATAGATTTTAAATTTGGTTTTCTTCAGTTTTATTAGTTAAATCTTGATTTCTTCCCTTTTTTACCAATTCCAAGTTTCACAACTCACTTTTATTAACTAATCAAGTTGCTATTTGGGAATTCCAATGCAAGGGAGTTGGCTTATTGTGTTATTGTGAAAGATGGTGTTTGTCATGATCATTGTGAATGAACCATCATAAGTTTACATGAAGAAGAAATATAATTCAACTCTTGAAAAAATGACATACAATATGTTCATTAGTTGAAGTGCTAGTTTCATGTCACAATTATCTTGGAATATCATATTATATTTTTTTGTTCTAGTGTAAAGTAGCTTTGTTAGCTATTTTTTATAAACTTGTAGATTTTTAGGGATGTATAAGTCAAGAGTAAAGGATATACTACTAGTACATATCATGAATTTAGATGCGACCTAAGAGTTACACAGTAATGCATACATATATAATCATGATGAGCAAGCCTTATTAGTTTAGGTTCAACACAAAACCCCAAACTCCATATGAATAAATTGTTATAGAGTACTTTGAAAGGTAATTGAGTTGTCTACTTATTAGAGTCTACCCTTTGAAATGGATAAACTTTGATAGCTTTAGTTATGACTAATGATTATACTTATGGATAACCAAGCTTCGAACCACGAGCCCACCAATTCTGAGGTCCTTGCTGAAGTGGCGGAAGCTACCTTAGCTAGTGTTTTATCGATTACGGTAGTGCAGCCACAGGGCCTAGTGGTTCTTGAAGGAGGGTCCTCTATAAACCCTATAGAAGAGCTTTCTAGGATCCCGAAAAGGAGGAGTACTGAGGGATCCCAAAGGAAACTTCCTCCTCCAGTCCATGATCTGGGAATCGAATTTGGAAAGACTTTGGAAGAAGTTTCAAATCCCCATGGAGTTCAAGTTGGAAGTCCTACTCAATACAGATCGAGCATGCAACCCCCCTCCGAGCCAGTTGGCCTTGTATAGAGAATTTTTTCTAGCCAAACTAAGATTATCCTTGGTCCCTTTTTTCATTGAGTTCTTTAGAGTTATAGGTCTTCCCCTTGTGCAATTACACTAAATACCCTCCGATTCTTTTGATTTTTTAGTAGTTTGTGTTCTAGCCAAGATTCATCCTTTAGTCTCATTCTTTAGGGCTTTCTTTTCTTTTGGCAAAAATTGTTAGTTTCATGGATGGTGGTTTACCTATCCCTGTAAAGGGTAGCACCCTTTGATTCGGAGTACTCCTTCCTTTATACATCATTGGAAGGAGCAATTCTTTTATATAAAGCATCTGGATGTTCACCACTAGGATTTTCCTCAATGGGGCATCCAATCCTAGTAGCTGACCCATCTTGCCCTTCTATCTAAAGAGGAGGGGTGGATTGGTGTTCTTCAGTGCTTTCAAGTCTTTGGCTTGAAAGTCCTGCTATCCAAGATGATCCTTTTCAATATGGTGTTCAGCTAAGTTCAGTCATAACATAAGAAGAACCTCGATTCATCCTTCTTGCTCTTTCATTTATATTTCTTATCCAATTATTTTCTGATTACTTCTTTTTTTTAGAATGGGTCCTTCAATCACCCATAAGCTAAGGTAACACTAGAGAGGAAGATCGAAGCAGACCTTACCATAGGAAAGCCTATAAGGATCTAGTAATGGTCACCTCTAGTCCATCCAAGGCTCCGGAGGTTCATCCTTCGCCTACAGTGAAGCACCCTTGGTTGACTAGGGGCAAGGGCTCTTCCTCTACCCCTTTAGTGGTGGCCTCCCAAAGAACCTTGGGTGGTCAAGCTCCAGGCTCCGAGGTTTGTGCCTTCAATAACTGGGAGGTCGCTCGGGGCCTATTCACATAATTCATCCATCCTATTGACACGGACCATGTCAGGGAGGGGAACCGTCAATGCTGTAAGGATGCAATTTGGACTACCCTGAAGGAGAGCTTATCCTTCATTGTTGGTTTGGTTCTAATCATCCAATCACTTGTTATTGAACCTGTTATTTTGTAGACGTGTCACTTCATCAAAGATTACTATGATTTAAGGGATCGCTGGTCAGCCAAAGAGAAGAGGAGGACCAAGATGGTGGCTTGCCTAGGAGGTGGAGGTCAGCTAGAAGAAGGTTAAGGCTAGCCTTAAGCATCACGAGGCTGAGCAAGGCTAATAATGGAAGAGCTTTCTTGGGAGAAGGAGGCTCTCTAAGTTGTGTGATGAGAGAATGCCAACCTTAAAGCACAAAGGCAAGAGGCTAAGTAGCAGGCAATGGAAGCTTACAAAACTTCCAATGAATGCCACCAAGAGAAGCTGACTTTTGCCTAGCCCACCTTGGCCAAAGGGATGGATGACACCCAAAGGAGAGTTCTCAAATGATTCCTAAATCTCAACCTTGACTTTTTAGATGAGGACAAACCAGATGGGATCCCTGATCGACAACAGATAGCAAGCAGCATGAACCTAAGTTAAGTTACTAAAACACCCAAGCATTTTTTTGTACCTAGTGTTAAAAATTAGTATTTTGTATCAACTCAATAAAAAACAATAGGAAAACATCAAGGGCAAAGTTACAATAACATCATCCACCAAACAAAATAACATCAATGTCAACAACCAAATAATATAGAGGTCAACAATATGATGACATAATACCATCATTGATCAAACATAATAACATCAACCATCACACACCATCAACTAGAAGGATGCCATGATCACATAATATTAACCAAGGATCACCGAACTGGCAGGTAACTGTGCCGTACCAGCCAGTTCGAGGCATACCAAACTAGACGGTGGCCGGCCGGCATAGTTCGGCCATAAAATGGTTCCCGACATTTATCAAATTAAAAAAAAATTAAAGAACCGACCTGAACCAGTCCTGAACTGGCCCAAACTTTGACGAACCGGCCAATTCTGTCAGTTCGTGACTGGTTCGGTCTGGTTCGTATTGGTTTTTTTGGCTTTTCCTATTTAGCACTGTACTGTATAGTGGGTGGGAATTTTAATAAGGAAAGAGAGAGAGCTCTCTGTCTCTCTTTTTTTATTGCAGGTAGCTTCAACGAAGGAGAAAAAATATTTTTTTCGTTTCAAGGCAATCAAACATCCAGAAATTGAAGAAGAAGGTAGATTCAGGAAGTGTAGAGCTTCTTTTTCTCCTTGATCGAGTCCTTAAGTCCTCTGAAGTGCTAACTCCTTCTCAGGCCCCTTTTCTAGCTTGGATCTGTAGCCCACTTCTGGAACTAGAACTAGAAGGTTGAAATCAAATACCTCACACTACAGAAGGGATTTCTCCTAGAACACTGAGAGAAAAATTTTGAAATGTTTTTCTCTTAATTCTCTCTTGATCGGCCCTCTATTTCTCTAATTTTTAGGGTGTTTAGTCATGGAACAAAGGAAAAAGAGAGATGGGAAATCAAAACTTGTGGTAAGAAGGGAGAAGACAATTTTGATTCACATCCCCAAGTTCCTCTCCTTTAACATGGTATTTGTCACCAAAAATCCAGATAATCCATGCCTAAAAGAGATAAATTTTATCCTAATTCAAATATAATTAGATTAGGATGAGTTTTAATCAAATTGCATTTAATAGAATAGAAAACCTCATTAGCACCTCCTCCTATCCAAAATGCATACCAACAGAAAAAGGATGTGAAAAACTATCACACAAAGCTTCTTTTGTTCAGCCAAAATGAGAGGATAAATTCCAATCCAATTGAGTTTAGTGTCTGGTTTAATTAGGTTCAAAGTTAACTCAATTTGGACTTAAATTGACCCTGACTCAAATTGAATTTGAAAAGGTTGTCAATCCTATTCAAATAGGATTCAATTCCAAGTCCAAATAGAAAAATTAAACTCAATCATATGTTAATTAAATCAAACCCAATTAAATTAAATCAGATTTAAATTAATTAGGATTTAATTTATAATTTAATTAAATCAATTATATTGCAACATCTATAATTAAATTCCTTGTGCTAACAATTGGCGGCTCCTAAATTCGTAACCCTTATAAAATAGTAGTTTCTAATTTAAATCATCAATCCAATTGATAATTTAGGTTTAATCCAAGTTCTTGATCAGGTCAAGCCTCTTTTGTGTGTAACCTCTTAGATTATAATCTATCTTGTAGTGAGACATATTATAATTCCTATCATAATATCATTGAAACTATTTTGATGGACCAAAACTATTTTGGCTCAACCTTAACAAGGATCATTGATCAAAAATAATCCTAATGAGCTCTTATAATCCACCTATGATACCTAGTAGTATGTAGTGGCAACCTAGTAGATCAGAAAAATGAATCCCTAGGTATAGTTACCATGTGTTCAAGTCCCTCTATCGAAAGTCCCGACAAGATACAGGTCATGGAAACTTGTCGAGCCCTAAGCATCTATCATATGCTAGTCTTAATTATCTTGAGTGCAATCATGATTTCCATGAAAACTCCTTTCCATTATTATGCTACTATGGGCATAAATTTAAAGACTTAGCCTTTTAGGTTGTATAGGACTATATCTCAATTACATAGGTCGATAGTTCTGTATAAGTGCTCTCCCTACTCCTATAATGAACCTACTACAGCCAACGAATACCACAAGACCTCGAATGGCTAGGGACCATATTTATATGCTATCAAACTACAGTAATCCCACTATGAGTAGATGAAGCACCACAAGTCAAAAAACTACTCATACAACTATAGCATCAAGAAGTCACTGATAAGTGAGTAGACATCCATGTAACTCTTGTAACTTGTCACGCTCAGTACCATTATTCCCTAATAACCACTTGAACTCTCATTCTAGTGTCCCTATATTGTAGACTCGAGACTCATCTACTGGGAGAAAAATGATCTGTGCACCGATCTTGATGGATCAATCACTATTCCCATGATAATCCAATGATGGAGAGCATTTAGGTGTTAACCTATAATGACACATGTCTCAAATTCTCAACTCTTGAGAATATGTGTCATTGTTCATTAACTCCATAAACAATTTATAGACACATCATATATGAATGGAAAAGTAAAATATCAAATTTTATTGATTTAAATGAATTAAGTATAAAAATATGTCTTAAAAAAAGGTTTAATGTGTCATGCCAACTTGGCTTCTAGGGTACATCTAACAATCTCTCACTTGCACTAAAGCCAATTGGCCATATACCTAAGCCCCATCTTCTCAAGGTGGACTTCAATCTTTTGCTGGCTCAACTGCTTCATCAGTGGATTTGCCATGTTGAGAATATGTGTCATTATCCATTAACTTCATAAATAATTTATAGGCACATCATATATGAATAGAAAAGCAAATTATCCAATTTTTTTGATTTGAATGAGTTAAGTATAGAAATATGTCCTAAAAAAGGTTTAATGTGTTATGCCAACTTGGCTTCTAAGGCACATTTAACAATCTCTCACTTGCAGTAAAGCCAATTGGCCATATACCTAAGCCCCATCTTTTCAAGGTGGACTTCCATCTTCTATTGACTCAACTGCTTTATCAGTGGGTCTACCATGTTGTCCACAAAGTCTATTCTTTGTACCTCTACATACTTCTTCTCGAGATAATCATGTATGATATAGAACCGCTGCTCGATGTACTTAGACTTTTGGTGAGACCTCGGCTCCTTAGCAAAGACTATGGCACCATTATTATATATGGGGATTGTATCTGATGGCATCACTCCAATCTTCACAACAAATTTCTTATACCAGAAGGCTTCCTTTGCTGCTTTAGAGGCGATATGCACTCAGCTTCTATGTTAGGTTCTGTAATGATAGGTTGATCAAAACTTTTCTAGCTAGTAGAACCACCATTGTAAAGGAACACCCATCTTGATGTAGACCTTCTATCATCCAGATCAGATATAAAGTCTAAATCAGTGTATCCCTATATCCATAATTCAGAACTTCCTCCAAAGATCAAGAACAAATCCTTAGTTTTTCTTAAGTCTTAAGGATGTTTTTCATAGTAGTCTAGTACTCTTTACCTGGATTTGACTGATACCTACTCGTAACACTCATAGCAAGGGCAATATCAGGTCAAATATACAACATGGTATACATGAGACTCTTAATTATCGAAGTATATGGGATCTTACCCATACATTGTATCTCCTTAGATATGCTAGGATACATCCTCTTGGAGTGACTAATTGATGCGAGACAAATAATTAAAACTAAATTACTGTTATTAAGACCTAATTATCTGAGAAAAGTAGAGAATATTTTTTATATTTTTTCAGATTTTTAAAGAAGACTCAAAATATGTAATTAAGGAAACTAGTTCTAGTTAACTACCCGCACAAGTAAACTACAAAGTAACTAGAAAATAGGACTGGTGGTTGAGAAACTACCATAAACTAGGATTTTCTTTTAACAAATCAGAGATCATAGAGAAGGGAATAGGATTTAAGTTTTACCAACATAGATCGTCTCTCTGATGTAGATCTAGCAGGACTCTCAAGATTCTGCGACAGGATTTCAAGATCTTGATCCTGGGCTCCGATCTTCCATGCGATGTCGGTTCGAGGCAAGAATACAGATCTTTGAATCCAGATCACCTACAAACACTCAACAAAGAAAACTAAAGTTAAGAAGCAGCAAAGGAAGGAAAATAAATGAAAGGAAAGGGTTAGAAGAAGTGGCTAGGCTTTCTTGTCGACTGGATAGGTAGGATAACTAGGGCCTCACACCCCGCGACATTCTGAAGAACAAAAGAAAAGGTCATCACACCCCGTGATGCACATAGCAAAGAGAGAAAACTCAGTAGAGCTTCTTTATTGATGATTAATAATAATGATTACAAGGGGGTTGATGGGGTATTTATGGACCCTCAACCAGTAGTGTAAGGGATTCAAACACTAGACTTTTTCTCCCTTGGACTACAACTCCTATAATTCTAGTCTAGGCGGTCTAGACTCTTGCTTGTTGGGCTGATCTAGACTCCTATCCAAAGTGGGTGACAATCATGAAATCCTTATCCATCTTGGGTGCCAACTATGAGGATTGATGAGGTGGCTTGATGTAGAGTCAAGGTGCTCCATCACTTGGCCATGGTTGTTGGACTCTGAGTCTTGATGTTGTAAGCTTCTGCACTTAAGTGGACTCTTCAATCTGGATAGAAGAATGAAAGATTGTGCCCTGAAAGCCAATTGAAATATTGTATTTTGATCCCAAAATCAATGAATTGACATTTTTTTTTTATATAATAAAGGCATTATTTTCATCATACGCTGTGTCTTTATGATTTTATGATGAACCCCATAGATTAGGGCTATGGTTCTAGGGTTATGATGAGATCATACCAGTGAGACCTAAAGTCTTAAAATCTAATCTAAAATATTCCTGGTCGATGGGACATTGAGTTGGGGATCAATATTTCCGGCAAGACCAGCACATCCTATATATGCTTTGTGATAAGGGTGACTAATCTCACAGTCACTTGTGTTTGACACTAATACTAGGATGTGAGTGTTTATTAGAGAATGAGTTCACTGAATTGATCCAGATTGAGAATATCTAATGGAACCTATATTGTGTCAATAGATAATTCTCATAGTGGAGCAGTGCATGTGATCCTTTGACCTGAGACTACCATAGTACCTTATATATATGAATCCATACTTTGGTTCGCAATCAATCATGACACTGAGTCATGCACGAGGTGATACTGGTTATGGTGGATTGTATATGGAGGTTGTGAGTAGGTCAACAAGGAATTGATCAGCCCTAGTAAGAGAGAATTGCATCCAGCTAATTAAATGATGGATTCAGGAAATCTTTGATCAAAGTACGAACATTAGAGTTATTTTCTAATGGTTCATTAATGAATCATCATTATAAAGATTGAGCTAGGGATGAATATGAAATTGGATTTGACAAGTATCCATATTCATAATCATATTCGGGATGCAAGTTGATCAAAGGACTGAATTGCCCGGTAACTCACCACTAAAGGGTATTTTGGTAATTCCACCAAAATTCCACATCTTCCGGGTAGACATGATACGTTGCTAGACGTCAATCTTGTCTTGTGGGTATGTATGATTGGTTATGGTAATTCAAATCAGTTAATTAGAATTAGATTCTAATTGATCGAGTCGAGCTAGTTTGAGTTGACCTAAATCGGCTTAGTTGAGATCTAACCGAATTAAGTCAAATAGCACTCGGACCTACTGCTGGCTAGGTGTGGAACCCAATGGGTCACACACAAAAAAAAATTGATGAAGGATTTAATTTGGAATTAAATCATGTTTGCAGGATAAACATACTAGCATGTGTTGCAGACCAAATTTCTATTCGAATCAGATTCGAATTTGGTTCCGAATTGGGCTTAATTAGGTTTTAATTGAACCAGATTAAGGTCTAATTTAAATTTAGGACATGGGCTAACCCATGGCTGAACCCAAGTGAATTAAGTTCATTGAGACCCTCACTCCAAGCCGCCCTCTCCTTTCTCACCCGTGCGCGCCAAGAAGAAGAGTCCACGCGCGTGGACTCCTCTTCATGCGCGTGAGAAAGAAAATACCATCGAAGAAAAATCTGAAAAAGGGGTGATTCGGATCTTGTCTGACTCTCTTGGATCTGGATTTGAGGCTAGAAAAAAATTAAGGAAAAGATCCGTCGCTTTTCGGTCGCAAATCCGTCTCCAAAAGTCGCGATTCTTCCTGAAGTTTTCCGAGAGTCTCCTCGTCGGAAAAAACGAAAATTAAATCGGAGAATCATGATTTTGGTTGAGGGGATGCATGAGGAACGAGGGATCATGATTCTTGGGGTTTCAGAGGGTTGCGTTGTTTGAGAAGATGCCCCCTGAGATCTATAAATAGGGTTGGGTTCTCGGGGGTTTTCATGTAAGATAATTCAGAGATCAGATTCTTTTCTTCCTCTCCAGAATACTCCTTCCCCTTGTTTTGTTGGGTATTGTTTCCTTACAGAGGTATCCTCTGTCGAAACTCTAACCCTAAACAAGAATAAGAGGAAGGTCTTAAATGGTAAAGGAAAGAAAGAAAAAGGAAAGGATCTATTCTTCTCTTTCCTTCTTGAATTAAGACTTTGCCGTCTTAATTTTTCTTCCAATTCATTCAAGAAAAGGAATTCAAGAAAGGGAATTCTTAAAAAAAAAATTCAAGAAGAGGAAAGAAGGAAGAAAGAAATTTTCAAGAAAGAAAATTTTAGCCTAAAAGTCCAAGAATTGAATTCTTGAAAAAGAATTCAAGAAGAGGAGCCAAGAACAAGAAATTGTTGTCTTCATCTTTTTCTATGTGGATCACCATTGGAGGGTGAACATTTGGGCACCTGGTGGAGATTCAGATTTTGGATTTTAGTGATACAGGTTAGTACTTAATAAGATTAAATCTTATATACATCTTATATGTTTTAATTTAAGGAGATCTTGGGTTAAAGGTTGGTGAAGATTTATAAAGATAAAAAATTTTGAAATCTATGTTCCGCCTTGCCACCAAACCCTACATAGAAGACTCAAGAGTTTGGTGAGACTCTTGAGTTCCTGGATCTTGAGCAGCTTGTAACCTGTTGGATTGAAATGCTTGAAGTAGAACCCTTCCAACCTTCTCCATTTTAGGCGACAAGATGAAATAAATTCCTTGGAATTTGGCATTGGAAAGAGGGTAGGAAGAATGAGCCGACTCCTGGATTTGGCTGGAATTATTGAAGTGAATGGCACCGGATGGGAAGAGTCCTTCTTAGTTACTTATCTTAAAATAATTTGCATGAAATCTCTTCTTCTCATGTGGGCGCTAATTGCTTCTAAGTGGCCAACAAAAAAAGTAAAGACATGGCATGTGGGATGTCCTGGGTAATGTGGCAAAGGATGTCCAAACATGTCATGTGTTATGTCCCCTGATTATGTGTAGGTGTTGTTTCCATTCTCTTGGAAGGTGGCACCATAACACAAGCGGACTTGAGCTAGCACCATGGAGCTCAATGGCGTCACAGGGCTTGTTTCGGGTAGCCCATGGATCTTCAATTGGGTGCACATGAGTCACCGGGTCATCATGGGTCTCTTGTATTATGGGACTAATACATAATATTACGACTCAAAACCAATAACTAAAGCCCCATTTGATTCAATTGAAAACCAATTTGATCAATAGGCAAGACCTCATGTAATAAAAAGAATAAATTGGTAACAGGGTTTGGCCCAATAGGGTTTGACACAACCGATAAATGGGATTTTGACTCAATGTGGTAAAAAGGGTTTAGCCCAAAAGGCTAAATAACAAAACCCTAATTATAGTTGGTAAAAGGGCTAACCCTAACTAAGTCAAAATAACATAATTTAAAATAAATTTTGCATGGTAAAAGGGATTGGATTCGGGGCTTTATTCACAGGTGATCCACAGGATGTGGGTTTAACTTGTCATTATTTTCTGGCCCTGGTGTCCATACCAATTCTTCTCAGGTGGGAGAAACTCGACCCTATAGAGTATGGATCAACGTTGCTATGATAGCACTCTAGCAAGTCTGGGTCTACTCTCTCTACAAGTCATCTTTGGTGATCCAAGAATCATCAGTCTCAGGTCGTCCCTGCCAACAAACCAGATATCGTGGTAATCTTTGCTCCGAGTAGTGATGATCTTGTCATCCAAGATCCGCTCGATCTTGTCTCTCCGGGCTGGTGGTGTGGTAGGTGGACCACTTGGGTTGGTTCACTCTCAAGGAAAACTATGCGGGGCAATAATTAAAACTAAATTACTGATATAAAGATCTAATTAGCAGAGAAAATAGAGATTAATTTTTTTTATGTTTTTTTCAGATTTTAAGAGAGACTCAAAGGAGACAGTAAAGAAATAGTTCTAGTTAATTACCCGCACAAGTAAACCTATAAGTAACTAGAAAGTAGGACTTGGTGGTTAAGAAACCAGCAAAACTAGGGTTAGTATGAATCTCGTGGATTCTTTCTAGATTTTTGAATCGCTTATTTATTCGGTCATATTTATTGTTCATCAGGGCAAACTGATCATTCATGAACCTCATAAAGGTTTCAAGATTATACTCCATGGTCATAATAAGTTTGGGTGAGACTACTGGTTGGGTCAGACTCCTAATCTATTAGTTATGCAATGCAATCACACAACTCGACTCGGACTAGGGTTTCCTAGACCTAGAGCTCAAGTAAAATGGGTTAGCTCAAATTATAGCCAATTCAATAATTACCCTGTCCACTAGCCAGGTGAGAGGTGAGGTCATGGGAGGCTCGCCCTACTCTCGCAGGGTCCTAATTAAAAACCATAAAACTGCTTAGGTGTTTACCTCTGAACCTCTAGCCTTAGACATCATATTCAAGTGATAATCAAAAGATTGGGTGCACTAGCTTTCACACAATACTTGGAACCAACCTGTTGGTGTCCCTAGCTCACTAGAGAAAATTAAGTCTAATTGATTTTAATTAGGTTAGGATTGATGTAAAGGTGATGGTTGTGGGCCAAGGAAGGGTGATGAAATCCTTCCCTTATGTAGATATTGAGTGCCCTTAAGATTAGGTTTGAATGATGATAGCAAGCATATGAAGATGCAATTAAGGTTTCCAAGTTTTTTTTTTTTTTAGCAAAGATATATTTTGTAGAAAAGTACCTAATATGCAGGAAATATGCAAAAAATTAAAATATACAAAATTTATGCAAAAAGAACCCTAAACTAGAATTGCTGAAAATTCATGGCAGAACTATTCTTAGGTAGTAAATCAGAGATTCAGATGACTTAAAATTTGAATTGAATTGTGAGAAAATTCTAATAAATACTATCAATTAAAAGAATCCAGCAAAATAAGAATTAGAGTTTTCTGATCTTCTTACATATAGAAACAATTAAAATAACATACCATATACTAGAATGGATGTGATGCAAAAATTAATCCTAAAGATGCCAATCTCTTTGTTTTCTTCTTCAAGGTCAATCACAGCGTTACCCCTACATGCCATAAAAAATTCCTTTTGAATGGTGTGAGGTTCTTGCAGCCCTATTTTTTTCTATGACCGGATGGCCATGGTGAAACACCCGATCCGAGTACTTAAAGAGAAACTAAGTCCTAACTTAGTATGCAAAATTTCAATACAAGAATGATTAAACCCTAGTTTAACCTACTCTAATACTAAAACTAATGTGGGATAAATAATTAAAACTAAATTACTGTTATTAAGATCTAATTATCTGAGAAAAGCAGAGAATAATTTTTTTTTATATTTTTTCAGATTTTTAAAGAAGACTCAAAATGCAATTATGGAAACTAGTTCTAGTTAACTACCCGCACAAGTAAACCTACAAAGTAACTAAAAAAGGACTTGGTGGTTGAGAACCCACCGTAAACTAGGGTTTTCTTTAAACAGATCAGAGATCATAGAGAGGGAATATGATTTAAGTTTTACCAACGAGATCATCTCTTTGATACAGATCTGGCTGGACTCTAAAGATTCTGTGAAAGGGTTTCAAGATCTCGATCCCATGCTCCGATCTTCCGTGCAATGCAGGTTCCGAGGCAAGCATACCTGTCTTTGATTCCAGATCACCTGCAAACACTTAACAAAGAAAACTAAAGTTAAGAATCAACAAAGGAAGGAAAATAAATGAAAGGGAAGGGTTAGAAGAAGTGGCTAGGTTTTCTTATCGGCAGGATAGGTAGGATAACTAGGGCCTCGCACCCCGCGATGTTCCAAAGAACAAAGGAAAAGGGCCTCGCACCCCATGATGTTTCGAAGAATAAAGGAAAAGGGCCTCACACCCCGTGATGCACATAGCAAAGGAAGAAAATTCAGCATAGCTTCTTTATTGATGAATATAATAATGATTACAAGGGGGTTGATGGGGTATTTATAGACCCTCAACCAGTGGTGTAAGGGATTCAAACGCTAGACTTTTTCTCCCTTGGACTACAACTCCTAGAATTCTAGTCTGGGCAGCCTGGACTCTTGCTGTTGGGTGATCTGGACTCCTATCCAAAGTAGGTGACAATCATGAAATTCTCATCCATCTTGGGTGCCAACTATGAGGATTGATGAGGTGGCTTGATGTAGGGTCAAGGTGCTCCATCACTTGCCATGGTTGTTGGACTCTTGAGTCTTGATGTTGTAAGCTTCTGCAGGTAAGTGGACTCTTCAATCTGGATAGAAGAAGACTCAAGAGTTTTTGTGAGACTCTTGAGTTCCTAGATCTTAAGCAGCTTGTAACCTGTTGAATTGAAATGCTTGAAGTAGAAACCCTTCCAACGTTCTCCATTTTAGGCAACAAGATGAAATAAATTCCTTGGAGTTTGGCATTAGAAAGAGGGTAGGAAGAATGGGTCGACTCCTTGGATTTGTCATGGAATTTTTGAAGTGAATGGCGCCAAATGGGAAGAGTCCTTCTTAGTTACTTATCTTAAAATAAGTTGGCATGAAATCGCTTCTCATGTGGGCACTAATTGCTTCTTAAGTGGTCGACCAAAAGTAAAGACATAGCATGTGGGATGTCCTGGGTGATGTGGTGAGTGTCCAAACATGTCATGCTAATGATGTGGTAGGTGTTGTCCAATTTCTTGGAAAGGTGGCGCCAAGAACAAGCTGACCTGAGCTAGCACATGGAGTCACATGGCTTGTCTTGGGCTAGCACATGGGTCTTCAATTGGGTGCACATGAAGTCGCATGGGTCTTCAATTGGATCCTCCTTGTATTACACGACTCAATAACTACTTATTATAAGACTCAAAACCAAATAACTAAAGCCCCATTTGATCGAGTCTCCTAGGCCTCCAAAGTACTAGCTCTTCTTAGGCCCCTCTTTTAGCTTGGATTTGTAGCCCCCTTCTAGAATTAGAACTAGAAGGCTGAAGTCGAATACTTCATGCTGTAGAAGGGATTTCTCCTATAACACTTAGAGAAAAAATCTAAATCTTTTTTCCTTAATCTTCTCTTGATTGGCCCTCTATTTCTCTAATTTATAGGGTTTTTAGTCATGGAACAAAGGGAGAAGAGAGATGGGAAATCAGAAGTTACAATAAAAGGGAGAAGAAAATTTCTAATTTGCATGCCTTAAGTTCCTCTCGTTTTAACATAGTGTTTGTCACCAAAATTATAAATAATACATGCCTAAAAGAGATAAATTTTATCATAATTCAAATATAATTAGATTAGGATGAGTTTTAATCAAATAGGAGTTCTAATAGGATAGAAACCTCATTAGTGCCTCCTCCTATCTAAAATGCATGCCAAAAGAAAAAGATGTGAAAAGCTATCACACAAAACTTTTTGTAGTTGGTCAAATTGAGAGGATAAAGCTCAATCTAATTGGGTTTGTATCTAGTTTAATTAGGTTCAAATTTGACTCAATTTGGACTTCAATTAAGCCTAATTCGAATCAAATTTGAAAAGACCATCAATCCTATTTCAAATAGGATTTAATTCTTAGTCCAAATAGTAAAATTAAATCCAATTAGATTTTACATAAATCAAGTCTAATTAAGTTAAATATGATTTAAATTAATTATAATTTAACTCATAATTTAATTAAATCTAATTATATTACAACATCTATAATTAAATCACTTGTGCTAACAATTAGTAGCTGCTAAATTCATAACCCTTATAATATAATAGTTTCTAATTTTAAATCATCAATTCATTGATAATTTAGATTTGATCTAAGCTCTTGATCAGGTCAAGCCCCTTTTTTATGTAACCCCTTAGGTTCTAATATATCTGGTAGTAAGACATGTTATGATCCCTATCATAATATCATCGAAACTCTTCTTATGGACCGAAATTATTTTGACCAACCCTAACAAGGATCGTTAATCCAAAAATGATCTTAGTAAGTTCTCTGATAGGCTGAGATGTTATCATTAAGACATCGCGACTATCAATTTAATTAACCAACTTCTAAATTAAGTTAAGAATACGTAGAAAGAGTGAGTCGGGTCGAATCCATGGAGAAGGTAGTGCATAAAAGAAATTGAAATCTTTGATTTTTATAGAAAAAGAAAAGAATGATTTGAAGTCAAAAAAAGATGTTCAAAGTGCAACAAAGAAATAAAACTTAGTACATTCGATCTGCTAGTTGGATCTTAGCATCTACTTGCAGGAAGAATAAATAATAGAAATTTAAATGCATAAAAAATTTGATTACAAAGAATTGAAAATAATAACTAAATAAACTAAGAAAAAAGTAACAAAGACTGGAAGTAGATCGGCATAGCCTCGTTGGGAAGATGGTCGATGAACTCCCTTCTTCCTTCATACTCCTTGAAGTGAACTAGCTTTCTCTGCTTCTTCCTCTTTAGATCTTGATCTTGGAGATAAAGTAGGCTTGAAGATAGTGTAGGGGCAGAACTCTCCTCTAAAAAATTTCACTCTTAAAGGCCAACCCACAACCCAAAACTATACCCTCTACCTTCTATTGTACCCTCTCTCCAAGATGATTTCTTCTTAGTATAGGGGTCATTTAAATAGAGCTCGTCTAAGGCTTCATTTCAATCAAATTTGAACTCAATCGGGCTCCAAATTGGCTAGATATCGCAAGAAGAATTCTCAACCATCTGATGTGTGATAGATTGGGTTGATCGTTATCTCCTTCCTTCTCTGGTAGAAGAGTCCCAAATAGACTCTCGCTGGATCTTCGAATCCTCGATTCTATGGGACTCCTCCTATGACTGGGACTCTCCCTGTTCTAGCATCATGGGTAGATGGCGATGGATGACGGTGGCCGGTGGTGGTGGTAGAGAAGATGAGTGAAGCAATAGTAGGTGGAAGACCATGGAATAATGGAGAAAATGATTGGCACAGGGAAGATCAACCGTAGCTTCTCTGGCGATAAGTACATTGGATCAAGGAGGGGACTCACAGTCGGTGGTGATGGATTAGGCTTAGAGAAGGTCGAGATGGGGAGGTGTAGCTCAATGGACAGGATGCTAGAGATGGCGACAGACAGGGAGGTCCGAGCAGTTTCTCCGATCAACGAGGGGCTAGGTAGTGGCTCAAGGCAGCGGGACATGGGATGGTGGCATGGTGGCTCTAAGCAGCAATGGGTGGTGGAGATTGAATGGAGAGGAGAAAAACCAATGAAGATGGTGACCAGGCGCTTTGGGTGGTCACTGAAGTATGTGGGATGGTCTTTGGCAGCTTCTCCAGCTATGAGGAGGTTCTCGATAGCGAGGGGGTGGTTCCGGTGGCATCCCGATGAAGATAAAACTTGGGAAGGATGGTGGTCCACAGACAGGGTCCATGGACCGATAGCAATGGCTGCTTGTGGACCAATGAGCTCCCATAAATCAAGCGGCCGGTCCATGGTGGATTGGTTGCTTTAAAATGCATGCTCTTTCTTCATTAACTTTCAAAATTTGATTCTAGATACGTTTGAACTCTGATTTGAGTGTCGTCTGCATCGTTGGACTCTAAAAACATGTTCTTCATAATAATGGCCTTCTTTCTTATAAATGATATATAAAAATATCAATTTTATATAAATAAAGATATTTTAATTATTAAATTATGCTTTTATATGTATATATAATATAATTTTCACATCCCCTAACTGAACTTTGCTCATTCTCGAGTAAAAGAGCAGATGAACTAGCTATGTATACAAGCTCATCTTTGAATTGAAAGTTGACTTAGGCAGTCCTAAAGATAGCTGATACCAGGCGAGATCATTAAAGAGGTACATCATGGATCACTGAGTCAATCCAATTAGTAGTTGAGTGTTGACAATAAAATCTTTAAAGATCTTCCTTTCTATCTCCCTAACTTACTCTCTAAATCTTCTAACTTAATTTGAGTCGGTTGTTGCCTTTTTACACTTTAGTCCTTTTGTTTCTTCTTCCCTTGTTTTTGAGAAGTCTAGTGCAATGTCTTGACCTCTTAAGTATTAGCATCCTTACCTTTTGATGCGAACCACAATGCTTAGATGAAGGGCCCATTACTTAATAAGAGTTCAAGAAGAGATGTGAGGTTAGACTGACTTTCTAAGTTTTTTTAAAGATTTTTTTGTATATCTCAAAATTTCCACCCCTACTCTCATAAGAGATTCTTTATTAAGATAGAAGGGAAAGAGTTCTGGAATCACTTCCAAAATTTAACTTGGTCAATACCCTACCATTTGTTAGGTTTTCTTAGTGATTTGCCCCTTAGTATCTCTAAACTATCTAGGCAATTAATCAATCATTGATTAAGGTATCTTTTTAACTTCAAATCGAGACAAAATTTGGATATAAACTAATTACTTCTGATCATACTGAGGACTTAATTAGATTAGTTATTCTCCTCCTTAACTTAATTAAATTATCCTCAATGAAAAAGGAAAATAAAGGGTGCAATTTGTAAAAAGGAATAAGAAAGAATACACCTAAGTGAATATGCTTTGGGAGTTGAAGAAGACTTCATGAAGTAGCAGGCTATTATACTTCTAAGTTCCTATAATTATAGTAAAAAATAAGATTGTTGGGCTACCTCCCAACTAGTGCTACGTTAAACATCTTCAGCTGGACATTATGAGGGAGTCTAATAGATAATTAACTTTAATGTGTCCCTCATAACATCAAAGGGGTAAGGCCAATCAGAAGGCCTTATCATCATGGTAAAAATCATTCGTAGAGTACTCTATGATGATTATTCTGAGTCAATAAAGGATACTAGGCAAGCATGTTATTCCAAGATTTAAAAATATTATTAAATTTATATGATAACTAGGAAGGGATTATGCTTGTTAGGCCAAGTTTAGAGGTAGTAGTTTAAAATTTTTTTCAATTATGGGTTGGTCTATCCTACTCCCCATCTCGGCATGATGTGTTTGGTCCATGTCCCTTCCCATTTTAAATTTAGGCATCTTTTTTAGATTAATATTAGACTTGTCTCCATACATTATTTTAATATCATGAAAAGATTTTGGAGATAGTTCTCAAAATTGGTGCCAAATATGGATAAATTAATTATAAATTTTTTTAAGATCATGATCCCTTATTTCAGTAATATCCCACCCAATAGCTTCTTTATGTGCTTTTAAATACCATTAAGTTGTGCTTCTTGGGTAAGGTTCATTGAAAAAGTTTCAATGGGTGCATCAGGAAGTGGCTTCAGTTCTAAATTAGGTGGTGATTCTAACAAGGGGACTATTGATGGGCTAGGTGATGGCTCTTGTTGTTCATCAATCAAAATGGGATAGTTTCAAAGTATGGTATTTGTATTGAGTAATTCACTTGTAAGGTATACCCATTAAAATTACCCATCCCAGAATGAGCTTGATAGGGATCTACTAAATCCTGGGAGAGAACGTGGGGATGGCCTCCTCTATCATGTGTTGCATTTGTAGTTCTTGGAAGGCTCAACTAATCCCATCATTGCATCTATTTGTTCTCACATCCCATTAAAAGCATGGTTGATTCTAGGGTACTAGAGAATAGGACCATAGGTGAGTGGGATAATGATGGAATTGGTTTATCCCACAAGTCTAATTTCTCTATATATTTTTCTATCTTAGCTAAATTATCTATATTGGTCTTTATGGTTATGCAAAGTTGTTCTAAGACTAGTTCACTCCCGGGAGTCAAAACTAATTGTTCAAGAAAAGCTAGAGGGTCATTAAAGTTTTGAGCTAGGTATGGTCCCTCTAGGTTACTCTCGAGTTGACTAGGCATTCACCTCCCTCTTCTATATTAAGCTCGATTAGTCGTTGATCAGTTTGATCTATTAGCTTATTGATAGATTGTTGTTGGGCTATAATCATTTATTGAAATCGATCAAACCTATCGACATCTAGATTGGTTTGCAAGGGAGATGGGTATAGTGCTTACTGAACCTTCTTTTCAAATAATGGACTATAATTTTTGGAGAAGGTTGATAATAGGGATAGTGCTGATCATAATAGGGTGTCTCTATGAATAGATCCTTGGATTACTGGGATAATCATTGAAAGTGGTTGCCATGAAAAATCTAGATGAGTCCCCAACCTAAATTAAAGCATAAGGTATAGGTTATAGTGCGGACACCAGGCTAGGAAAAAAAAATAAAAGGTCAATCCCACATCCTTGTGGATCACCTACGAATAAAAGCCCTAAGCCCTAACCCCAAATCACTTGTAAATAGGCAATTTTAAATTCTATTATTTTAGCCCAGTTGGATTTAGCCCTAAATCCCAAATTTAACTGAGTCATGTATATATACATACAAACCCTATTTACCAAGTTGAGTTGAGTCAGTATTTAAGTTTTGTTTTGTGAGATTATGCCTTTTGATCAATTAGGTTCAATTTGATTAAGTTGGGTTTAGAGTTAGCCCTTTAATTATTTAGTTGATTGAGTCTTGTAATTAGTTATTTTAATTGAGTCCTATAATATAAGAGGGGACCCAATCAAATACCATGTGCCAACCCAAATCAAGACACCATGTGCCAACCCAACTCAAGACATGTCCTAACTAATTCTTGGCACCACATAACAAATCATCAAGGCACCACCTCATCACATGCCACATCATCAAGTCTTGGATGCCCAAGCCACCTCACATGCCATGTCATCCTCACATGGTCGGCCACATGAATTCAAAATTGGAAGCCAACGCCCAGAAATACCGCCACCCTTCTTGTTGTCGTCCATTTAAAATACATCCAAGGTGTCGCTAATTTTAAGAGGAGTAACAAGGAAGGACTCTACATCTCATTAGTGCCTCATCCTATCCTTCATTGGTCACCCAAATTGGAGAGGTTTGAATTCCAAGGGAAGCTTATCATGAAGAGTCCCAAGGGAGAGCCATCAACTTTCAAATTTCAAGGAGTTTATCCCATGGAGATCAAATTGAAGTCCAAGAAGATTGATGCAAAGATGGAGGAAGATGGACACCTCTTCTCATGAATTGTCACCCACTCCCATTTGAATTTAAGAGGACCAAAATCAAGGGAATGATTGATGCCAATTTTGAGGAGTCAGTCAAGATAGAGAGACACCTCACCTCACCTCTCCTCATCTCATCTTAATTTTGTCGCCAATATTTCATATGGAGCACCACACTTCTTTCTTGTTGCCCACTTGGATAAAGCCTACCACTTGATGTCGTCCAAGTGGATGAAACCCAATTTCAAGAATTCCAAGATGCCAGAAGAGGATCCAGAGATCTTTGATGCCTAAGAAAAGCCAATTCCATAAAGTTCTTGCCCTTCTAACAAGAACTCTACACTTTGTAACCCTTACAATTCTTATTTGTGGTCTATAAATACTACCATCAAATCCCTTGTATTCATGGAATCTTTTATGAAATAAAGTTGAGAAATTCTCTTCCATTCCTTTGCCATGAGGGCATCGAACTCCATGAGGGAGGGGGCGTGAGGTCCCAAAACTTCCGTGCCTTAGGGCATTGATGCTCCATGAGGGAGCGGTTATCCAAAACCCTAATCTCCACTTTCTATCTTCCTTCTACCCTTTCTTCTTCCTTCAATCTTCTTCCTTCCATGCCTCCTAACTTGACTTTTATGAGTGTTTGTAGGTGATCAAGATCTGAAGTAAAGGTTCTCCTTGTTTTGGAACCGAGTTCATTGCAGATCGGAGCCCGAAGAACGAGAGTCTTGAAGTCCTGCCGCGAATCCTAGAGTGCTGAACCAGATCTACTTCAAGAGTGCTGCAAATCATTGTTGGTAATTCTAAAACTCTTCCTTTCTCTTTAGTTTTGATTTGTTGAAGGTAGGAATCCTAGTTTAGAGTGATTTCTCAATCACCAAATCCTGAATCTTAATTAGTTTTGCTTGTTTTACATTACGGGTAGCGTAACTAATTGACTAGTTTTGTTTCATCAATTACTTTAAGTCTGATTTTCCAATAATTATAGTAATTAATCTCTGTTTAATCTTAGATAATTAATCATCTAATCAGTTGGTTTAAGTTTGCATCTTCCATCCCGCATCAACTTTGGTATCAGAGCAGGTTAAACTATGGTTTAATTACTAGTTGCTGAAATTTATGCATACCTAGTTTTAGGCTGAAATTAAATTGCATAAAAAAATCATAAAAAAATACAATAAAAAATTAATAATTAATTTAGTATTAATCCTCTACTAATATTCCATCTAATCACAAAAAAAAAATCTGAATAAAAAAAATTTGCATTGTTTTTTTTCGATGGAAGGAAACCATGTCTCCTGAGCGAGTATACGAAAGTATACTGTCACGACCCATGGGAGTAATTAGTTATGGCTGGACGTGATAATCCGATATCAAAAATCTAAAAACTGATTAAATCTGAAATTTAATCTTGAAAATTAAAAAAAAAAGATTTTATTTTCTGCTATTTTTTTATTTTAGTTTCATTGCACATTAGGGTTTCATATTGTGTGCTTGCATCATTAAATCAAATTAAGGTCACTTTACTATCTCAGATAAGGAGGGATTTCATCACCCTTCCTTGGTCCAAAATAACTACCTTGCATCGAATGTAAGCCTAATTAAAATCAATTAGAAACCTAAAGTAGCTTAAGGACACCAACAAAGTCGGTTCTAAGAATTATGTGAAAGCTAGTGCACCCAATCCTTTGATTATCTCTTGAATCTGGTGTCTAAGGCTAGAGGTCCAGAGGCAAATGCCCTAAGTGGTCTTATGATTTTTAATTAGGACCTTGTGAAAGCAAGGGGAGCCTCCCATGACCCCACCTCTTACCTGGCCAGTGGACAGGGTAATTGCTGAATTGGTTGTAAATTGAGCTGACCCATTCTACTTGAGCTCTAGGTCTAGGAAGCCCTAGTTTGATTTTATGTGTTTGCATTGCATGGCCACTAGATCAGAACTCCATACCAGTAGTCTCATCCCAACCTAGTGTGACCATGGAACCCAGCCTTGAGACCTTCCTTAGAACCATGACTGAACAATTTGCCCTACTGAATAATAGGTTTGACCACTGGATGAGCAATTCGAAAACCTAGAAAAGACCCGAAAGACTCGAACTGAGCCTGACCTTAGGACCCCATATCCCCTACCTCCCAACCCTAGGAGAGCCCCACACCCTGATCCAATCTAGGAGACTAACCATAGGAGACCCAATTATGATTTCATAGACCAGGATAAGAGAGCCACTAGGAACTTTAGGCTAGAAGCACCTACATTTGGTGGTGATCTTGATCTTGAAGACTATATTGATTGGGGAGAAGGTATGGATCAGTATTTTAAGAGAGAACTAATGTCTGATGAAAGAAAGTTTAAGTTTTCCAAACTCAAGTTAGTTTGCCATGCTAGAATCTACTGGGATAAGGTTGAAAGAATGACTAAAAATAGAAGAGAAATACCCATAACTACCTGGAGAGCCATGAAAAGCAAACTTAGGGAGAAGTACGATCAGAGAGCCCTAGGACAATGGCAAAGGCCCAGTTATGGACCCATAATCCATAGATCTGAGCCCATGCCCTATGAACCCAAAGAACCCATAACCCATCAATCTGAACCCCATAAGATTAAATATGAGCTCATTATTAGTCTACTTCCCCTTAGTCAACCTGAACCCACTAGGATTAGTGTCCCTAATCAGAAACCATGATAGCCAAATTCCCCTCAGTCGACCTATCCCTACTACCCCAATTGTTCCTAAGGATAACATTGAAGAAGTGTATGAAGCAGGAACAGGCCTAATAGATGAATATGAATGAAAAGAGGAAACACCTATGGAAGACCTAGAGTTAGTTGATCCTAACTATACCCAGACTAAAGCCAACCTAGAGTTAGCTAACCCTGACCCTACCCAGACTGAAGCTGTACTAGAAGGACCATTAGAAGAAAAGAACCATGAGGAACCTCACCCTACTGCTAGGACCTTTCCTGAGGAAACACTAGAAGAGACTCAAGTCATAAAACCAAGTCTTAAAATTTAAGAACCAGAGAAAATTATGGTGGACTTGATTTTTCCAAACCAGCAACCTCAGAAAAAATTCACTCCATCAGTCCCCATTGAAGATCTTTTTCCTAAAATTCTTGACTCATCCTTTCTTTAGGCTGACCTTTATTACCTGTTGACGTAACTCAATGTCCAACCTTTAAGGTCAACCCCATTAGTCTAGGACTATTCCCTGAACCCTCTTCTTATTCCCTACCCTACCAAGTCAACCACGAATCCACTTCATACTTCCTACCCTATCATCAGGTTCACAATGTCTCTAGAGCCACCCGATTGCATTTCATTAAGGTTATTAAGTTGCATAATTCATTGAGCATGTTAGGTTTGCATCTTATTTTTGAAAAACCCTATAACATCTATTAGGAGTTCATGTTAAGTTTTCATCTGCATGTCACTCATCGACCAAGGATCAAGCATAGAATTGAAATTGAGAACTTAATAAATTTCCTTCATTAAGAATGCATAGTTGAGTCTATTAAGCATTTGATAAGAGTCATGTGCACAGCATATTAAAGAATTGCATAAGGAAATAAATTTAAAAAAAATCAAAGAAAGCAATGAATCATATAAATATATGGCTGATTCAAGAAAAGACTCAGAATTTGATGAAGGAGACTTTGTCATGATCAGGCTCTGACCTGAACGGTTCCCACCTGGAACCATGAAGAAATTACAGGCCCGTAGTAGTGGACCATACAAAATAATTAAGAAAATTGGACCTAATGTCTATGTGCTTGAGTTACCACCTGAGCTAGGTATTAGTCTACTTTCAACGTTTCAGACCTTGTAGAGTATAAGGAGCTAATGTTGATACCTAGTGAGCCTTTTGGGCCTGATCCCATCCTTGAGAGTGAACCAACCCATGAGTGTCCACCAGCCAAAATACCGAAATAGAGAGAGAGGATTGAGCAGATCTTGGACGCAAAGATTATCAACGGTATCTGGTTCGTTGGCAAGGATGACCTGAGACTGAAGATTCTTGGATCACTATAGAGGATTTGCAAAGGATTAATCCCGAATTACTAGAACACTATCAAAGCAGAGTTGACCCATACTCGATAGGGTCGAGTTTCTCCCACTCAGAGAGAATTGGTGCGGACACCAGGACTAGAAAAAAAAATAACAGGTCAATCCCACATCCCTGTGGATCACCTATGAATAAAAGCCCTAAGCCCTAACCCCAAATCACTTGTAAATAGGTAATTTTAAATTCTATTATTTTAGCCTAATTGGATTCAGCCCTAAACCCCAAATTCAACTGAGTCATGTATATATACACACAAACCCTATTTACCAAGTTGAGTTGAGTCAGTATTTAATTTTTGTTTCATGAGATTATGCCTTTTAATCAAATTGGGTCAATTTGATTAAGTTGGGTTTAGAGTTAACCCTTTAATTATTTAGTTGATTGAGTCTTGTAATTAGTCATTTTAATTAAGTCTTGTAATATAAGAGGGGACCCAATTTAAGACACCATGTGCCAATCCAAATCAAGACACCATGTGCCAACCCAAGACACCATATACCAACCCAACTCAAGACATGTGCTAACTAATTCTTGGCGCCACATGACAAATCATCAAGGCACCACCTCATCACATGCCACATCATCAAGTATTCGATGCCCAACCCACCTCACATGCCATGTCATCCTCACATGGTCGGCCATATGAATTCAAGATTGGAAGCTAGCACCCAAGAAATACCGCCACCCTTCTTATTGTCGCCCATTTAAAATACATCCAAGGTGTCGCTGATTTTAAGAGGAGTAACAAGGAAGGACTCTACATCTCATTTAGTGCCTCATCCTCTCCAATCTTGGTTGCCCAAATTGGAGAGGTTTGAATTCTAGGGAAGCCTATCATGAAGAGTCCAAGGGAGCACCATCAACTTTCAAATATCAAGGAGTTTATCCCATGGAGATCAAATTGAAGTCCAAGAAGATTGATGCCAAGATGGGGGAAGATTGGATGCCTCTTCTCATGAGTTGTCGCCCAATCCCATTTGAATTTAAGAGGACCGAAATCAAGAGAAGGATTGATGCCAAATTTGAGGAGTCGGTCAAGATAAGAGAGACACCTCACCTCACCTCATCTCATCTTAATTTTGTCGCCAATATTTCATATGGAGCACCACACTTCTTTCTTGTTGCCCACTTAGATAAAGCCTACCACTTAATGTCGCCCAATTGGATGAAACCCAATTTCAAGAATTCCAAGATGCCAGAAGAGCAGAGATCTTTGATGCCCAAGAAAAGTAAATTCCATGAAGTTCTTGCCCTTCTAACAAGAACTCTACACTTTGTAACCCTTACAATTCTTATTTGTGGTCTATAAATACTACCATCAAACCCCTTGTATTCATGGAATCTTTTTATGAAACAAAGTTGAGAAATTCTCTTCCATTCCTTTATCGTGAGGGCATCGAACTCCGTGAGGGAGGGGGAGTGAGATCCCAAAACTTCCGTGCCTTAGGGCATTGATGCTCCGTGAGGGAGTGGTTATCCAAACCTTAATCTCTACTTTCTACCTTCCTTTGACCCTTTCTTCTTCCTTCAATCTTCTTCCTTCCATGCCTCCTAACTTGACTTTTATGAGTGTTTGTAGGTGATCAAGATCTGAAGTAACGGTTCTTCTTGCTTTGGAATGGAGTTCGTTGCAGATCGGAGCCTGAAGAATGAGAGTCTTGAAGTCCAGCCGTGAATCCTAGAGTGCTGAACTAGATCTACTTCAAGAGTGTTGCAAATCATCGTTGGTAATTATAAAACTCTTCCTTTCTCTTTAGTTATGATTTGTTGAAGGTAGGAATCCAAGTTTATGGTGATTTCCCAATCACCAATCCTGAATCTTAATTAGTTTTGCTTGATTTATATTACGGGTAGCATAACTAATTGACTAGTTTTGTTTCATCAATTACTTTGAGTCATATTTTTTAATAATTATAGTCATTAATCTCTATTTAATCTCAGATAATTAATCATCTAATCAGTTGGTTTAAGTTTGCATCTTCCACCCCGCATCAGGTTATTTCCTGAGCTGCAGGTCATTTGGGTTTGATCTTGATAAACTTAGTCATACGTAAATTTAAGATGTTGATACCCAGTTAGGCATTCACTCTCAAAGTGAGTAGGGCTCGTATAAACTTGGTGTGCCGAGAGAAAGAATACTCTACTATAAGGATTCATTCTTTTGGCACTAATTCAGTCTATCAATTGTTTTGATTATTTGAATATGCAATCAAAGTTTTAGATCAGAGCAATCCTTATTTATTTCTATATTTATTTATTATTGTTATTACTACATTTTTCTAAAGAGGAGTGGTGAGATGAAGAAGTAGAAGAGTTATAAAGAAAGGGCCTAAGGAGTCCTAGAGCTAAGAGAGTGAAGAAGAATTAGTTAGAGTTTGGTGTTATTTTCAAACAAGTTAGTATACATAGACTCTCTATCCTAGGGTTATCCTAAATCTAGATAGCTCCTAACTGCCAAGGCAACCTTGGAGCCCTCCAAGTCAGAAACTGACTAATCAACTAGCCAGGTAAGGATAATATCGGTGGGGTCCCCCCGTTGCTTTTCTAAGACACCAATTAAAATTAGCCAGGTCAGTCAATGAAACCATTAAAAATCACCTTTCTTCTGGGCTACATCATCCTTGAACCCCTTTCCTAGACACTAGTTAATCAGCCAATCCTAGCTTGGTCCAACTCTTTTAGATGCCTTGTCCTATGGAGCTTGTGTTCCTTAGGGACTAGCATCCAATTGATTTTAATTAAAGCTTGGGTTAATGCAAGATGCAGGTTGGTGGTTTGTGAGACAAGGAAGGATGATCAAATCCCCACTTTATCTTGTTTATGAGTAATTCTCTTAAGATAGTTTATGGAAATATGCTATGCAAAATAGGAAGATGTTCTAAACAAGTAGTAATCTTTTAAGTTTTAATTAGTTACACTATTTTGGTTAAGTATTATACGGTATTTTTGTTTTCTTTTTATTATGTTATTTCAAGTAAGAGAGTAAAAGGCGGCTTTTAATCTTGGTTAATTAGGTATCTGAAAAACTAAAATCAGACTAAGCAAATAAAGAAACTATAGGTTTGTAATTAAGGCAAGAAGTCAAATTAGTATTTAAGGCAGTTGATAAAAAAGTTAAGTAATCTTTTTTTAGCATAATTTTTTAAAAAAGGAAGAACCAAAAAAGAATTTTTCTTTTTTGCTAATTTGAAAAGGATGATGGCAGTAAAAAAGGAAATGAATCAAAAAATTAAGTAGATTTTGAAAAAAGAAGACTAATCAAAGGAAATAAAAAAAGAATTTTTTTTAGCAAATAAAAAAGGCAGGAGTTAATTAGAAGCAATAAAAAAGAAAATTAAACTAGGATTAGGATTGATCTCACCAAAAATTATAGACTTTTTCTTTCTCCTCCTTTTCCTTTTTTATTTTTTTATTATTTTTATCTGCAAAAAAAATTAGTAAACTGAATTTATAGAAAAAAATTAAAGAGATCAAGAATATTAGCATTCATGCCTTCCCCAACAATGGTACCAAAACTTTATAGGGAAAGATGTTGTCGTTAAGATACCATGACTATCAATTTTATTAATTGATTTCTAAATAAATTAAGAACATGTAGAAAAGTGAGTCGGGTCGAATCCATGGAGAAGGTAGTGCATAAAAGAAATTGAAATCTTTGATTTTAATAGAAAAAGGAAAGAATGATTTGAAGTCAAAAAAAGATGTTCAAAGTGCAACAAAGAATAAAACTCAGTACATTCGATCCGCTAGTCGGATCTTAGCATCTACTTGCAAGAAGAATAATAATAAAAATTTAAATTACATAAAAATCTGATTAAAAGGAATTAAAAATAATAACTAAATAAACTAAGAAAATAGTAACAAAGACTGAAGTAGATCAGCATAGCCTCATCGGGAAGATGGTCGATGAACTCCCTTCTTCCTTCATACTCCTCAAGTGAACTGGCTTTCTTTACTTCTTCCTCCTTGGATCTTGATCTTAGAGATGGAGTAGGCTTGAAGATGGTGTAGGGGAAAAACTCTTCTCTAAGAAACCTCACTCTTAAAGGCCAACCCATAACCCAAAGCTATGTCCTCTATCCTATATCATACCCTCTCTCTAGAATGATTTCTTCTTAGCATAAGGATCCTTTAAATAGAGCTTGTCTAGGACTTCATCCCGATCAAATTTGGACTCAATCAAGCTCCAAATTGGCTAGATATCGTAAGAAGAATTCTCAACCGTTCGATGTGTGATTAGATGGGTTGATCCTTCTCTGGTAGACAAAGTCCCAAATGGACTCTCGCTGGATCTCCGAATCCCTGATTCCATGGGACTCCTCCTATGACTAGGATTCTCCCTATTCCAGCATCGTGGGTAGATGGTGGCGGATGATGGCGGTCGGTGGTGGTGGCAGGGAAGATGAGTGAAGCAGTAGTAGGTGGAAGACCATGGAATAGGGGAAAAAATGATTGGCATAGGGAAGATCGACCATAGCTTCTCTAGCAATAAGTACACTGGATCAAGGAGGGGACTCATGGCTGACGATGATAGATCAGGCTAAGAGAAGGCCAAGATGGGGAGGTGGCAGCTCAATGGATAGGATGCTGGAGATGGTGATGGATAGGGAGGTCTGAGCAGTTTTTCCAGTCAGCAAGGGGCTGGGTAGTGGCTCCGGGTAGCAGGATGGTGTGACGGTGGCTCAGGATGGTGGCGTGGTGGCTCTAAGTGGTGATGGGTGGTGGAGATCGAATGAAGAGGAGAAAAACCAATGAAGATGGTGGCTGGGAGCTTTAGGTGGTCACCGGAGTTTGCAGGATAGTCTTTGGCGGCTTCTCCGACCGTAAGGAGGTTCCCGGCGGTGAGGGGGATAGTTCCGATGGTTTCCCCAGGAGAAAAACTTAGGAAGGATGGTGGTCTATGGATAGGGTCCGTGGACCGGTAATAATGGCTACCTGTAGACCAAGTGAGCTCCCATAAACCAAGCAACCGGTCCATGATGAACCAACTACTTTAAAATATATTATCTTTCTTCATTAACTTTAAAATTTGATTCTGGTCACATCTGAATTTTGATTTGAGTGTTGTCTACACTATTGGACTCCAAAAATCGAGCTCTTCATAATGAAAGTCTTCTTTCTGACAAATGATATATAAAATATCAATTTAACATAAATAAAGATATTTAATTATTAAATTAATATTTTTATATGTATATATAATATAATTATCATTCTCACAATCCACCAGTAATACCTAGCAATTTGTAGTGGCAACCTAGCAGATCAGAAAAATAAATCCCTAGATATAGTTATCATGTGATTAAGTTTCTCTATTAAAAGTCTTGTAGGATGTAGGTCATGGAAACTCATCAAATCCTAAGCATCAAATAGCTAGGGACCATGTTTATGTGCTGTCAAACTATAGCAACCCTACTATGAGTAGCCAAGGCACTACAGGTCTAGAAACTACTCACATAACTATAGCATCGAGAAGTCTCTAACAGTGAGTAGACATACATGTGATTTCTCGTAACTTTGTCACACTAAGTACCATTATTCTCTAACAACCACTTTGTTGACCCCTGGAATGATTTTGATGATAACCAAACATTGGAGCATGCATTTATTACTGACTATCTTTCAAGTGTTCTCAAAGTTTTTGCAGGATGTTTCATTGAACAACCTTGCTTCCTACAATATTGTAGAATGACAAGTTATTTTTTGTTGAAATATATTATAAAGAAGAGCCCAAAGAAAAATCAACCATGTTTTCCTAAAAAGGGCCACTTTCATGTATTTTCTAGTTTAATTTTTTCAAGATCAGTATTTGAAGAAGTTGGAAAGTCTTTAAGCTATTTTGAAGTCACTAGAAGAAGTCTGAAGAAATTTGAACATTTGAGAAACTAAGTCTCAAGAGCCGACTCAAGACTGGCGAGCTGACTTGAAGTTTGGCACGGCAAGAAGTTTTCTAGCATATAGACATTCGAGCCGACTCGAGTCAGAAGAGCCGACTCGGACAAAGTTTAATACTGAAGTTCTAAGAATTCGAGCCGACTCAGGGTATCCGAGCTGACTCAAGGATATCTGAGCCGACTCAACCAGAGTGAAGATTTCCTCAGACTGACAACAGAGCCAACTCGAGTATTGTAGAGCCAACTCTTCCAGAGTGCTAAAAATCTTAGTACTGAAGAACCAGCCAGGTGAGCAGACTCAAAGCAAAAGAGCCGACTCAACCAAAGTGTCATTTTGACCTAACTGAGAATTCAAGCCGACTCGAAGCAGAAGAGCCAACTCAACTAGAGTAAAGTTTTGACCTACCTGAGGATCCGAGCCGACTCGAGCTATTCGAGCCGACTCGAGTGACTGTTTTAGGTTAGTAATGGCTAGTTCCAAACTCTTATTTTGAATCCAAAACAGTCTCCAACGATCATATTTTGAATTCCAACGATCTATAATGGCTAAAACCACTTGAAATCAGTTGGAGGGAGTATTTATAAGTGATATGAACCACTTTTGGAGAAGTTAATTAGCAAGGAATGAGAAATTAAAAAGAAATTAAAAAGCCTTCACTAAACATTCAAAAGAATACACTAGAGAGCATTCAATGCAAGCACTCAAGACTTCACCAGCTCTTATCAGAATATTGAGGCATTCATTGAAGAAGTTAAGAAGCCTTGAAGAGCATTTAAAGTACAATCAAGAAGGCTTCTTAAGTGCTACAACTGCAACCATCTGATAACTTCAGTTTGTCATATTGTTGCTTTATTCTTTTAACTCTTCATTTGAGTTATACCAAGTATAGCAAGGGGCTATAACTTGGAGTTTGATAGGTTATTGGTGAGCCTTAAAACCATTGTAGTGGATTGTTAGTGATCCCATTCAAAACTTTGTATTGGATTTTTGGTTAGCCCAGATAAAACCAAGTTTGGGTTTTGGATTATGAGCCCGTGAAAACAATCCGGCTATATTCCGAGGGTGAATATAGTGAAAATCCCAAGTGGTATCTTGGATAGTGGACGTAGGAGTGAAGTTGCTCCGGACCACTATAAAATTTGTTGTGTTTGTGATTGTGTTTCATGTTCTTACTTGCTTCCGCGGTAGTTAACTTAATTCACAGCACATACCACACTAAGAACTTAAAAAGGAGCATATACTTGCAATAATTTTTTAAATACCCAATTCACCCCCTCTCTTGGATAAGCCACCTGGGCAATAACTGGTATTAGAGCAATGTCTCTAAATTTTAATTAGAGTAAAGATTAATGGCAACCCTATGAGTACCTCTTTGACCGAAGGCCAATCCACAAATAGATCTCCACTGTTCACAGGCACTAACTATACTTATTGGGAAGCCTGAATTAAAATATATATTCAGGCTATGGACTTTCAATTATGGAAGGTCATTCTTAAGGGACTACAAGTACCCATGATAAAAGTTGATGACGTGGATGTCCCAAACCAGAAGAGGAATGGGATGAAAATGACATGAAAATGGGTGAGCTGAATACCAAAGCCATGAACTTGTTATATTGTGCTTTGAACGCTAATGAGTTTAATCGAATTTCTACTGCACATCAGCAAAAAAATTTGGGATAAACTCAAGGTAACCCACGAAGGAACTTCCCAGGTGCAAACCTCAAAGATTAATCTTCTTGTACATAATTATTCAGTGTTCGAGATGGAACCCAATAAGACTATTTCTTCCATGTTCTCACGTTTTACAGATATTATTAACAGTTTAAAGAGTCTTAGCAAGACTTACTCTAATGCAGATCTTGTGCAAAATATATTTATTGACCCCTTGAGTGATTTTGATGATTATAAAATATTGGAGCATGCATTTGTCTTACTAACAACTCTTCAAGTGAATTACAAGTCTTTGTAGGATAATCTTTATGCCTAATTGCAACTCCTACAACCTTATTATATGTTATGTGTTGCGTTATAAATGTTTCATGTAAAGAAGAATCCAAAAAAAAACTGATGACATTTCATGAAAAATGGTTACTTCTATGTATCTTTCAAGCTTAAATTCTTGAGAATTTGTTGTTAGTTGAGTTAGGAAGAGTTTTAAGTGTTGAAGAGTTGCTGGAAGAATTCTGGAGAAAAGTTGAAGTTTTTATTGAAGTTCACTCGAGCTGACTCGCATAAAGAGAGCCAACTCTAATCCATGGCATGTTTGAAGGATTCTAGCATGCAGAGATTTGAGCTGATCGTAGGAACCTAAGCTGACTCGTCCAATGCATCATTTCTTGAATCAGACAGGCGAACCAACCCGAAGGAAGTCTGAGCTGACTCATCCATTCAGTCAGGCATCTGAGTTGACCCTTCAAAAGTTCAAGCTGACTCCTCTAGAGTCCAAAAAATTAGTTCTGAGAGAACAGCCCGAGAGCCGACTCAAAGGAACCCGAGTCGACTCCTCCAGAGTATATTTTGAAGACTTGAGAATCCGAGCTGACCTGACTGAGGCGAGCTGACTCAACAAGAGTGAGGAATCATTGACACGAGGATTCGAGCTAACTCAATTATGGTGAGCCGACTCAACCAAAGTGAAGAATCAACTCTCTGAGAATCCAAGCTGACTCAAACGTCAATTCCAAGCAGGTAACGGCTAGTTCCAGAACTTCATTTTTAATTGAAAAAGTGCTTCAATGGTCAAATGTAAAATCAAATGGTCTATAATGACTATATCCGCCCAAGAGAGTACAAGACTATATAAATGAGAGATTTGGACAACCTTTGAAGAAGTGAATGCTTAATTGAACATTAAAAGAGCTTGTAAGCAAGAGAGCACTAAAAAAACATTCAAGTCAGCCTTCAAGTCTTCACCAACTCCTACCAGAAGCTTAAAGCACTTGTTGAAGAAGAAGAGGAAGCCATTGAAGTGCATTAAAGCCTATTTAAGAAGGCTTCACTTGAGCTACAATTGTAACCATCAGACAACTCCGGTTGGTCATTAGTTGCTTTCTTTCTTTAAACTCTTTGTGAGTTTGTGGGTTATTGGTGAGCCCGATTTAAAACCATTATGGGTTGTTAGTGATCCTATTTAAAACTACATGTAAGTGTTCTTGGTAATTCTATTCAAAACCAGTATTGGGTTCTTGGTGATCCTATTGAAAACCAAGTGTTGGGTTTTGGTGAGTTCAGTTGAAAAACCAAGTTGGGTTTTGGATTGTGAGCCTGGTAAAATAATCGATTGTATTACGGTGTAAATATAATAAAAATTTTAAGTGGTATCTTGGATAGTGGACGTAGAAGCGAGGGTGCTCCGAACCACTATAAATTTGCTATGTTTGCATTGTACTTTTTATGTTTTCATTTACTTTCGCTTTTAATTATTTGAAACACAGCACCTACCACTAAAGTAGATTTAAAAAGGGCACATATATGATTAATTTTTTAAATTTCCAATTCACCCCCTCTTGGAAAGCCACTTGGACAACAACTGGTATCAGAGTAGAGTCTCTGAACTTATTTAGAGTAAAGATTAATGGCTCATCCCATGAGTACTTCCTTGGCCGAAGGCCAATCTACTAATAGACCTCCACTATTCACTAGCATGAATTATTCATACTGGAAAGCTAGAATGAAGATATACATTCAAACTGTTGATTGTCAGTCGTGGAAGGTCATTCTTAAGGGTCCACAAATATCCATGATTAAAATTGATGGCGTGGATGTCGCAAAACCTGAAGAGGATTGGATGAACATGACATGAAAATGGGGAATTGAATGCCAAAGCCATGAACTTACTATATTGTGCTTTGGATGCAAATGAGTTCAATCGAATTTCTATTTGCTCATCTATAAAAGAAATCTGGGATAAACTCGAAGTGACCCAAAGGAACTTTCCAAGTGAAGACCTCCAAATTCAATCTTCTAGTACATAGATATGAATTATTTAAGATGGAACAAACTGAAACTATCTCTACCATGTTTTCATAGTTTATAGATATTATTAACGATTTGAAAAGTCTTGGTAGGATTTATTCTAATGCTGATTTAGTATAGAAGATTTTAAGATCACTTTCGGATAAATGGGACCCCAAAGTAACTGCCATCTAGGAAGTAAAAGGTCTAAACACACTAACTCTGGATGAACTACCGGGTTCTCTCATCACTCATGAATTGGCCATGCAGCAAAGAAATGAAGATGATCAAAAATAAGAAAATAATTGCCTTCAGAGCTGCATCGGATTCAAAGAAATAAGATGACAAATTGAAAGATGAATGCTCCTCCTTTGAAGATGACTTAGAAGACGAAGATATCACTATGGTCGTGATGAGATTTAGAAGATTTATGGGAAAGCAGAAAAGAAGATACTTCAGAAAGTTTCACAAGAGAGGTGAACATAGTAAGGACAAAGAAAGAGAAAACGAGAAGGAACAAATGCCCACATGTTATGAGTGTAAGAAACTAGGCATATCCATCCTGATTTCCCTTTACTAAAGAAAACATTAAAGAAAAAGAAAAAAAAGTGATAGTTGCAACTTGGAGCGACAATGAGGAGTTGATTTCAATAGAACAAGAAGAGACCACAAAAAAAAAAAATCCATCTATGTCTTATGATCTCGAAGATGAGGTAATGTCCCCTAAACCTCAAGCTAGATTTACTTTCAATGAACTAAATTTTGCATTTCATGATTTGCTTTCTGAATTTAAAAAAGCTAGAACAAAAATTAGAGCTTTAAAGAACATTAATGATTCTTTAGTAAAAGAAAAGGAAGAGATTTTAGAAAAGAATAAATTATTGCAAAAGGAATTACTATCTTTTCTAAAAACAACAAAGCTTTGAAATTTGAAAAATATATATCTTGAGAAAAACAAAGCTTTGATTGACGAAAATAATGATTTGAAAAAGGAGATGGAAAAACTCAAGCATCTGGTTGAAAAGCTTACTTTAAGTTCAAATTAGCTTGAATTGATTTTAAAAGAGCAAAGAATTTCAAGTAACAAGGCTGGAATCAGATATAATTCTTCGAATTCTAATGGAATTTTAGCTACTAAATTTGTATCTTCAAAAGATTTGTACCAAAATCTATTTCTCGAAATGCTTTTGTGTCACATGGTTCTACATCTACATCACATGATTCTACATCTAGAACTTCAAAGCATACTTCTTTTCAAATAATAGAATTGTTTGCTATGCATGTCATGGGGTTGGACATAAATCTTTCCAATGCAATATATTAAAGAAAAATATAAATGGAAAGAATAAAATTAGAAAGATTTGGGTTCCCAAAGGAACCACCTCAGCTAACCTGTAAGGATCCAAGGTAGCTTGGGTACCTAAAAGAACTCGTCGATTATTTTGCAGGAATGTCATGCAGCCCAATATATGAAGAAAAGATGGTATCTCGATAGTGGCTGTTCAATACATATGACGGGTGACAAGGATCAATTCATCACCTTAGAGATGAAAGAAGGAGGTTTGGTAACCTTTGGAGATAATGGCAAGGAAAAAATAATCGATATTGGTAAGATCGAATTAACCCCCTCTACTTTTATTGAAAATGTATTGCTAGTAGACAAATTGAAGCATAATTTGTTAAGTGTTAGTCAATTATGTGATAAAAACTTCAAGGTTGTCTTTGAATCATCTATGTGGATTGTAACAAATTCTCTTGATTCTAGCAATAAATTCATTGGACATAGACTTGAAAATATTTATGTGGTGATCTTAATGATCTAGCCATGTCTAGTAGTTCCAGTCTAGTAGCAATGAATGCTAAGACCAAGGAGTCTTGTTTACTTTGGCATAAACGATTAGGTCATGCTAGCATGCATACTATTGCCAAATTAATTTTCAAGAATCTTGTTAGAGGTTTTTCCCAAATTTAAAGTAGATTTTGAATATGTGTGCGATGCTTGCAAATTGGGTAAACAAACTAAGGAGAGTTTTAAATCCAAAAATATGATTTCAACTTCTAGACCCCTTAGCTACTTCACATGGACTTATTTAGACCAACTAGGACTACAAGCCTAGACGGTATAAATATGTTCTTGTAATAGTAGATGATTTTTAAATATTACTTGGGTCTTGTTTATTGCACATAAAGATGAAACTTTTAAAGTCTTCCAAAAATTTCATAAAAAAGTTTCAAACCAGAAAACCTTTCAATTGTTTCTATTATGAGTGATCATGGCACGGAATTTGAAAATCAATTTTTTGATAATTATTGCACAGAAAATGGCATTGATCATAACTTCTCCGCTCCTATAATACCACAACAAAATGGTATTGTAGAAAGGAAAATAGAACTTTGGAAGAGATGGCCCGAACAATGTTACATGCAGGCCATCTTTCAAGGTACTTTTAGGTAGAAGTGGTGAACACTGCTTGTTATATTTTAAACTGTATTTTGATTCATCCAATTTTAAAGAAAACCCCTTATGAGATTTGGAATGAAAAGAACCAAATATTAACTATTTTTATGTTTTTGGTTGTAAATGCTTTGTGCTGAATAATAAAAAGGATAATCTAGGAAAATTTGATGCTAAATCTAATGAAGCAATTTTTCTCGGTTATTCAATATATAGCAAAGCATATAGAGTATTTAATAAAAGAACATTGACTGTGAAAGAATCGGTACATGTTATATTTGATGAAACTAACCCCTCACCTTCAAAGAAAGAAGAGTGCATAGATTATGATGCAGATACACTTCAAAGGAAATGGAAGATATGAGTATTCAAGAGAGACCAACTCAAGAAGGAGAAGAAATGGTAAGTAAATACCATGTTGATCTATCAAGAGAATGGAGGTATATAACTTCTCATCCAAGAGACTTAATTATTGGTGATCCCTCTCAAGGTATTAGGACTAGGTCACACATAGAGATGCACATGATTACCTAGCATTTGTATCACAAATAAAGTCATATAGTTTAGAAGAGGCTGAAAATGACCCAAACTGGATGATGGCCATACATGAAGAACTAAACTAATTTGATAGAAATAATGTATGGACTTTGGTTGATAGACCTTCAGACCATCCCATTATAGGAACCAAATGGGTCTATAGAAATAAATTAGATGAACAAGGTAATGTAGTTAGAAACAAAGCTAGATTAGTAGTCAAAAAGTACAACTAAAAGGAAGGAATAGACTTCGATGAAACCTATGCACCTGTAGCAAGACTAGAGACCATAAGATTACTTCTTGCATTTGCTTGCTACATGAATTTCAAACTTTTTCTAATAGATGTAAAAAGTGCATTTTTAAATGGTTTTATATCAGAACAAGTTTTTGTAAAACAACCACCAGGTTTTGAAAGTCATACTTTTCCAAATCATGTTTTTAAACTCAATAAAGCATTATATGGTTTAAAACAAGCATCTATGGCCTGGTATGATAGACTAAGTAAATTCTTGCTTGAAAATGATTTTATAAGAGCAAATGTTGATAAAATTTATTTATCAAAAACAAAAATGATATGTTAGTTGTATAAATTTATGCTGATGATATTATATTTGGTGCAACTAATGAAACACCTTGTAGAGAATTTGCTGAGTTGATGCAAGGTGAGTTTGAAATGAACCTTATGGGTGAACTAAATTACTTCCTTGGACTTCAAGTGAAACAAACAAAGGAAGGGATCTTCATAAACCAAGCTAAATACATCAAAGAAATCATCAAGAAGTTTGGTATGGAGACAAGCAAAGAAGCAAGCACACCCATGAGTCCTACATGTAGATTAGATAAAGATGAAGATGGCAACAACATTGATCAAAAGCTCTATCGAGGTATGATTGGGTCTTTGTTGTATTTAATAGCTAATAGACCTGATATCTTGTTTAGAGTATGTGTTTGTATAAGATTTCAATCTAATCCAAAAGAATCACATATGCTTGCTGTAAAAAGGATCATAAAATATTTAAAAGGAACGTGTAATTTAGGTCTATAGTATTCAAAGTAATCTTTATTGAATTTAATTAGATTTTTGATGCTGATTATACTAGTTGTAAAATTGATAGAAAGTACTAGTGGTACCTGTCAATTTCTAGGGTTGAATTTAATCTCATAGCATTGTAAGAAATAAAACTCGATAGCACTATCGCTATTGAGGTAGAGTATGTTGATGCAGGAAGTTGTTATACACAAGTACTTTGAATTAACAACAACTAGAAGACTTTTGTGTTATACAATCTAAAATTCCTATCAAATGTGATAACACATGTGCTATTAATTTGTCTAAAAATCCAATTCAGCATTCTAGAACAAAGCACATAGAGATTAGATATCATTTTATTAGGGATCATGTTTTGAATGGTGATATTGTGCTTGAATTTGTTCTTACTGAAAATCAACTTGCTGACATTTTCACTAAACCTCTTAATTTAGATAGATTTCAATTGATTAAAGGTGAATTAGGTCTATATGGCCCTTTTTTAAAACTTGACCTAATTTTTCAAAACTAAGGAACACTATCTAGAAAGCCTCCAATTTCAAATTAAGGATAATGACCAGTACTCTTAGTGTATACCTTTCATTTGAGACCTTTTTTGAATTATTTGAACCTTGTATGGAGTTTTGGTTCAAGTCAACTCGAGCTACAGTGCTCAAGTCGAGCTGACTCGAATTGCGGTTAAGCATTTTATATAAAATTGCATAACCTTTCTTAGAGCTTTAAATTCACTTAAACCCTAGCAGAGCTCTCTTTTACTCTCTCCAACCTTTGATTTACAAATCCTACCCTACATTCTTCCAAAATCCATCCTACCCTAACCTGATTGGTGCTGATGGCTCCGAAGAAAGCTGTTGCCAAGAGAACTCGACGAGCTAAGCCCACTGTGGAAAGAGAAAGAAAAACAAAGAGATGGCAAGAAGAGCTGACTCGGACTGATGAAGTGGAATAACAAATGTCAATGAGGAAGATCGAATCCATCCCCCGAGTAGCCTCGATCGATCATTCTGATGGGGAACCAACTGGTGACTACTGGTAGGAAAATTATTTTCACTTTTTAGAGAACCAGGTTTTCCGAATTGCTATTGGATTGAGTCTCAGGGCTGGAGATTTTTCTGCACTTTAGATTTGCCTACATACCCTAGCCTAGTCAGATGATTATATGAAAACATAACCTAGAAGAAAATGGAGTTAGTTCGACTGTAAAAGGGTTAGAGTGACTGTGAATGAGGAATGTTTGAGTCAAATTCTGCATATGCTAAGTAATGGGAGCTATCATCTGGTTATGAGGGAAAGACAAAGGACTTTAAGACTAATTTTGGAAAGCAACAGTGTAGATGAAATTGCTAATGTAAAGGCTAATGTCCTTTCCCTTAAGATGAGGCTACTTCATAATATTGTCAGTAGAATATTTTTGCCTCGCACTAGTAGATTCGACTGGGTCAGCGAGAGAGATTTGGTTTTTATGAGATATATGATTGAGGGGGAGGCCCTCAATCTCCCATACATTATGCTAACCCATATGAGATGAAGTAGGAAGGCCAAGGCATGCTTACCCTATGGTATGGCCTTTACACTTATATTTAGACACTATGGTGTTGTACTTGATGGAGAGGATAGCAGGTTGTTACACCACACTAATACCTACTTAGCCAAATCACTTCAACGTATGGGTTATCATCAGGTTGAAAAGGCTTGGTTGAACAAAGGTTCAGATCAGAGGGCTGAAGGATCTTCAGATGATGATGAGGAGGAGCAGCTACCTGAGGAGATTGGGACTGCTGCTGAGACTTTTACACTTAAGGAGACTGCCACTACTACTACTGCTGCTGAGCTTACTATTATAGATGTTGAGGAGTTAGAGCATGAGAGAGGAGTCCTAGGACTTTCCCAGGATCTCCACTAGCACCAGCATCTCCACCAGCACTAGCTTCTCCACCTGCTTCAGTACCTGTACCTCCTATCTACTGATACACTGAAGGTGCAGGAGTATCAGCAGATGTCCAGAGTATCAGTGGATGGACCTGTAGCATGTGTATCAGTAGATAGGAGGTACAGGTACTGAAGCAGGTGGAGAAGCTAGTGCTGGTGGAGATGAGGTAGCCATCTCACACTTTGACCAGCTCCTTTGGTTCGATGTTTGGCAAGCTTTGCCAAAAAGTCGACACCAAACATGAAAAGATCTGTGGTGAGGTTAGATAGTTGCACTCCAGGGAAGACAGTGTTGGGTCTACTGGACCACAGCCATAGATTGATATTCTGGCACTTTCTGACTCTTTCAGATTAGTTTTAGATGACATTGACAGACTATAGCTCACAGCATAGATGAGTTCAGAATAGAATTGAGAGAAATGAGCTATAGAATGGGTTCACTGGAAGCAACAAAGAAGATGGAAGATGATTACACAAAAGGAGTGGGAGTTCTCAGAGCAAAATTTGGAAGAATGAGAGGATCAGCTAAGGCATTTACTAAAGCTCAGGCTAGTGAGCTCATTGCTCTACAGGAAGGGAACAAGAAAATTCAGACCGAGCTGAGCACTGTGTGGCTCTTTCTAGCCAGGCTATCTTCAAACATTCAGGCTCTTGGAGCAGCTAGATCTTCAGCTAGTCAGCCTACACCACACTTTAGACAGCCTCCACCTCAGTCTACTCAGCTACCACCTTTTGTTCCTCCTGGTCTATTTCATCCAGATCCTATCTCTTCCAGACCACCACCTGAAACATCCACTAGCACTAGAGGACCTTCTAATATACCTAAATCTTGGCTAGGTAGATCTGAAAACATTAAGGTAGAACCTATTGATAGTGACTAGACTAAAGTTTGTATATTTGCTTTCAAACTTTTGTAATCTGTATTTAAAATCCTTGAATGCAATGAAATTATATGTTTCTTATGTTTGCAATGTGATTTGTGAAATAAATGCTATTACTAATATGATTTGTGTATGCAACTCAAGATAAATTTAAATTAGAATATCAAATTTCTTTAATAAAGTGAAATTATCTCAAACATCTGGTCAATCTTTTCATTCTATTTCAAAATCAAGATTTATGTACTTAATAAAGGGGGAGAATGATTCTAATTGAATACCTTTTTTATTATTGACAAAAAGGGGGAGAATGATATTGATATTGAATGCATGGAAATTTAGTAGAAGAACAAATGAAAAAGAATGCTTTTATTGAAATCATGTTATTTCAAAATTTTCAGAACATACAACAAGGACGAGAAAACTTTGTTGAATGGCTTAAATTTATTTACAATTGCTCTCGAATATGTGCAAGTTTGCTTTGATTAGATCTTGCTACAAGCATTTGTTAATATCTCAATTTGATACCTTTTGCCAACCTAAACTCTGATACTTTTCTGGCAAAATAGCTTTTGATAACTGTTTTCTTATGATACATATTGATCTTATTTCAAAAGCTTTGATACATTGTCTATATGCAAGCTCTAATACATTGATTTCAAATACATTCTTAGTATAGTTCATACATGTTAATATTTACTTCCAAGTATACTTATACATGTAATTGTAAAGTTTTTCTATGCCCAGTATTTTGTTATCATCAAAAAGGGGGAGATTGTTGACCCCTTGAGTGATTTTGATGATAACAAAACATTGGAGTATGCATTTGTCTTACTAATAATTCTTCAAGTGAATTATAAGTTTTTGTAGGATGATATTTATACTCAATTGCAACCCTACAACCTTATTATATGTTATGTGTTGTGTTGTAAATGTTTCATATAAAGAAGAACCCAAAGAAAAATTGATGTCATTTTCATGAAAAAGGGTTACTTCTATGTGTTTTTTAAGCTTAAATTCTTTAGAATTTGTTGTTAGTTGAGTTGGGAAGAGTTTTAAGTGTTGAAGAGTTGTTGAAAGAATTCTGAAGAAAAGTTGAAGTTTTTATTGAAGATTTACTCGAGCCGACTCGCATGAAGAAAGCCGACTCTAATCCTTGGCACGGTTGAAGGATTTTGGCATGTAAAGATCCGAGCCGACTCGTAGGAACCCGAGTTGACTCATCCAGTGCATCATTTCTTGAAAGGTAAGCCAACCCGAAGGAAGTCCGAGCTGACTCATCCATTCAGTCAGGCATCCGAGTCGACCCTTCAGAAATTTGAGCTGACTCCTGCAGAGTCCAGAAAAATCAGTTCTGAGAGAACAGTCCAAAGAGCCGACTCAAAGGAACCCGAGCTGACTCCTCCAGAGTACAATTTTGAAGACCTGAGAATTTGAGCAGACTCGACTGAGGCGAGCCGACTCAACCAGAGTGAGGAATCATCGACACTGAAGATCCGAGCTGACTCAATTATGGTGAGCTGACTCAACCAGAGTGAAGAATCAACTCTCTGAGAATCTGAGCCGACTCGAGGCATCCAAGCCGACTCGAACGTTGATTCCAGGCAGGTAATAGTTAGTTTCAGAACTTCATTTTTGAATTGAAAAAGTGCTCCAACGGTCAAATATCAAATCCCAATGGTCTACAATGACTATATCTATCCAAGAAGAGTAAAAGACTCTATAAATGAGGGATTTGGATAACCTTTAAAGAAGCGAATGCTTAATTGAACATTAAAATAGCTTATGAGCAAGAGAGCACTAAAAGAACATTCAAGTTAGCCTTCAAGTTTTCACCAACTCCTACCAGAAGCTTGAAGCACTTGTTGAGGAAGAAGTGGAAGCCATTGAAGTGCATTAAAGCCCATTTACGAAGGCTTCACTTGAGCTGCAACTGTAACCATCAAACAACTTCGGTTTGTCATTAGTTACTTTCTTTCTTTTAACTCTTTATGAGTTTGTGGATTATTGGTGAGCCCGATTTAAAAACCATTGTGGGTTGTTAGTGATCCCATTTAAAACTAACAGTGTAAGGGTTCTTGGTGGTCCTATTCAAAACCAAGTGTTGGGTTCTTGGTGATCCTATTGAAAACCAAGTATTGGGTTTTTGGAGAGCCCGGTTGAAAAACCAAGTTGGGTTTTGGATTGTGAGCCTGGTAAAACAATCCATTGTATTCTAGTAGTGAATATAGTGAAAATCCCAAATTGTATCTTGGGTAGTGGACGTAGGAGCAAGAGTGCTCCAAACCACTATAAATTTGCTGTGTTTGCATTGTGCTTTTTCTGTTTGCATTTGCTTCCGCTCTTAATTATTTGAAACACAGCACCTACCACTAAAGTAGATTTAAAAAGAGCACATATCTAATTAATTTTTAAAATTCCTAATTCACCCCCCTCTTGGGAAGCCACCTAGGCAACAATATTAAGATCACTTCCAGATAAGTGGGACCTGAAAGTGACTGCCATCCAGGAAGCAAAGGATTTAAATACTCTACCATTAGATGAGCTATTAGGATCCCTGATTACTCATGAGCTAGCTATGCAGCATAGAAGTGAAGATGACCTAAAAAAGAAAAAGTCAATTACCTTCAAAGCTGTTGTAGAGATGAAGAAACAAGAAGAAAAAATTGATAATGAAAGCCCCTCCACTAAAGATGTCTTGAAGATGAAGACATTGCACTTATAATGGGGAGATTTAAGAAGTTTATGGGCAAGAAAAAGCAAAGATATTGGAGAAAATCCATAGAAAAGAGAATACAGCAAGGACAAAGAAAAAGAAAAAGAAAAGGATAAAGAGCAATAGCCCATTTTCTATGAATGCAAGAAACCTGGGCATTTTAGATCAGACTGTCCGAATTTGAAGAAAACTTTCAAAAAGAAGAAGAAAAAAGCTATGGTTGCTACTTGGAGTGATAGTGAAGAGTCTACTTCAAATGAAGAAGAAGAGACCACAAAAACTGTGAATATATGCCTAATGGGTCTTGAAGATGAGGTAATGTCCCCTGATTCTCATGAAGAATTTACTTTTGAAGAGCTAAATAATGCATTTCATGAATTATTGGCTGAATATAAAAAGGCCGGTTTGAAAATAAAATCTTTGAAAAATAGTAATGATATTTTGATGAAAGAAAAAGAAGAGATTTCATAAAAGAATAAGAAGAGATTTCATAAAAGAATAAGAAGAGATTTCATAAGAGAATAAGATCTTACAAAAAGAATTGAACACCTTTTCTAAAAAAATATACTACTTTGGAAACTGAAAAGAATGATTTGATTGAGAAAAACAAGGTTTTGCATGATGAAAATGTTGGCTTGCAAAAAGAAGTTGAAAAACTTAAACAATTAGTTGAAAAGCTAACATTGAATTCAAATAAACTTGAATTGATTTTGAAAGATCAAAGAGACTTGAGTAATAAAGCTGGAATTGGTTATAATTCTTTGCAAACAAATAGAATTTCGGCAACAAAGTTTATACCCTCAAAATCTTATACTCCTAAGTTTTCAAATCAAAGGTCATTTGTTTCAAATGCTTCTACATCTGTGTCTAGAGCTTCAACTTTTGTATCTTTGCAAAATTCAAGAATTATTTTATGCATGTAATGGGTTTGGTCATAAGTCATTTTAATGCAATTTTAAAAGAAATGTTAAAAGTAAGATTAGAAAGATTTGGATTCCCAAAGGAACTACTTATACTGACCTGCAAAGACCCAAGAAGGCTTGGATACCTAAAAGAACTCCATGACTATTTTGCAGGAATGTCTTGCAGCCCAAAACATAAAGAAAAGATGGTATCTGGATAGCAGCTGTTTAAGACATATGACGGGTGACAAGGATCAATTCATCATCCTAGGGATGAAGGATGGAGGAATGGTCACTTTTGGTGACAATGGTAAGGGAAAAATAATTGGCATCGGTAAGATCAAAATAACCCCTTCTACATTCATTGAAAATGTATTGCTAGTTGACAAATTGAAGCACAATTTGCTAAGTACTAGTCAATTATGTGATAAAGGCTTCAAGGTTGTCTTTGAATCATCTATGTGTATTGTAACTAACTCACTTGATTCTAACACCAAGCTCATTGGTCATAGACTTGAAAACATATATGTGATAGATTTGAATGATCTAGCCATGTCTAGTAGTACAAGTCTTATGGCAATGAATGCTAAAATCAAGGAGTCTAGCTTACTTTGGCATAGAAAATTAGGTTATACTAGCATGCATACAATTGCTAAGTTAATTTCCAAAGATCTAGTTAGAGGTTTACCTAAATTTAAAGTTGATTTTGAACATGTTTGCAATGCTTGTCAACTAGGTAAACAAACTAGGAAGAGTTTTAAATCGAAAAATATGGTTTCAACTTCTAGACCTGTTGAGCTACAACACAATGACCTGTTGGACCAACTAGGACTACAAGCCTAGGTGGTATAAATATGGACTCAAGATAGTAAATGATTTTTTGAGATTTGCTTGAGTTTTATTCATTACACACAAAGATAAAGCATTTAAAGTTTTTCAAAAATTTCACAAGAAAGTTTCAAATCAGAAAAATTTTTCAGTTATTTCAATAAAAAGTGATCACGGCACAGAATTTGAAAATCAATATTTTGATGATTATTGCACTGAGCACAGGATTGATCATAACTTCTCCGCTCCTAGAACACTACAGCAAAATGGTATTGTAGAAAGAAAAAATAAGACTTTGAAAGAGATGGCCGAACAATATTATGTGAAGGAATCTTTCAAGGTACTTTTGGGCAAAAGCGGTGAACACTGCTTGCTACATTTTAAATCATGTTTTGATTAGACTGATTTTGAAGAAAATCCCCTATGAACTTTGGAATGACAAAAAGCCTAATATTCATTACTTTCATGTTTTTGGTTGTAAATACTTTATGTTAAATAATGGAAAGGATAACCTAGGAAAGTTTGATGCTAAATCTGATGAAGCTATCTTTCTTGGTTATTCAATTAATAGCAACTTAAAGAGTGTTTAATAAAGAACATTGACAATAGAAGACTCTGTTCATGTTATCTTTGATGAATCTAACCCTCACCTTCTAGAAAAGAAGAGTGTATAGACAATGATGCAGGTACACTTGATAAAGAAATGGAGGATATGAGCTTGAAGGACAAACTAGCTCAAGAAGGAGAAGAAATGGTAAATAAAGATCATGGTGATCTACCAAAGAAATGGAGGTACATAACTTCACATCCTAGAGATTTAATCTTGGTGATCCCTCTCAAGGTGTTAGGACTAGGTCTTCACTTAGAAATGCACATGACTATCTAGCTTTTGTCTCACAAGTAGAGCCACATAGTATAGAAAGGCTGAAAATGACCCTAATTGGATGATGGCCATGCATGAAGAACTTAATTAATTTTAAAGAAATAATATATGGACCTTAGTAAATAGACCCTCAAACCATCCAATAATAGAAACCAAATGGGTTTATAGGAATAAGCTAGATGAACAAGGAAAAGTAATTAGAAATAAAGCAAGATTAGTGGCAAAAGGTTATAATCAAGAAAATGAATAGATTTGATGAGAACCTATGCACCCGTAGCAAGACTAGAAGCTATTAGATTATTACTTGCATTTGCTTGCTACATGAATTTCAAACTATTTTAATAGATGTAAAGAGTGCATTTTTAAATGGTTTTATATTTGAAGAAGTTTTCGTAGAACAACCACCAGGTTTTGAAAGTCATACTTTTCCAAATCATGTTTTCAAACTTAATAAAGCATTGTATGAATTGAAACAAGCAACTAGAGCCTGGTATGATAGATTAAGCAAATTCTTACTTGAAAATGATTTTGTTAGAGGTAATGTAGATACAACTTTGTTTATCAAAAGAAAGAATGATATATTAGTTGTACAGATTTATGTAGATGACATTATTTTTTGTGCAACTAATGAGAATCTTTGTAGAGAATTTACTGAGTTAATGCAGGGTGAATTTGAGATAAGCTTAATGGGTGAACTGACCTACTTCTTTGGACTCTAAATTAAGCAAACAAAGGAAGAGATTTTTATCAACCAAGCAAAGTACATCAAGAAAATTATTAAGAAGTTTGGTATGGAGTCATCCAAAAAATGAGCATATCCATGAGCCCTACATATAGATTAGACAAAGATGAAGATGGCAACAACATTGATCAAAAGCTTATCAGGTATGATCGAATCATTATAGTTGTACTTAACTGCTAGTAGGCTGATATCTTGTTCAGTGTATGCATATGTGCTAGATTCCAATCTAATCCTAAAGAATCTCATTTGATTGATGTTAAAAGAATCATAAAATATCTTAAAGGAATAAGTAATCTTAATTTATGGTATTCTAAGCAATCTTCATTAGATTTAATTGGCTTTTCTGATGCTGATTATGGTGGATATAAAATTGATAGAAATAGTACTAATGGTACTTGCCAATTTCTAGGATTGAACTTAATTTCATGGCACTATAAGAAACAAAATTCCATAGCATTATCTACTATTGAGGCAGAGTATGTAGCTACAAGGAGTTGTTATGCACAAGTGTATGGATTAGGCAACAACTAGAAGACTTTAGTGTTACATAAACTAAAATCCCTATAAAATATGATAACACAAGTGCTATCAATCTTACAAAAAATCCTATTCAGCATTCAAGAACAAATCATATTGAAATTAGGCATCATTTCATTAGAGATCATGTACAAAATAGAGATATTGAACTTGAATTCATTCCAACTGAAAACCAACTTGCTGATATCTTTACTAAACCTCTTAATGAAGAAAGATTTGAAATGATTAGAAGTGAATTAGGGTTGTGGATCCTTTTTAGATTTTTTGATCTAATTTCTTCTAAAATTAAGGAAAATTATCTAGAAGACCTCCTACATCAATTTAAGCAAAATGACCACCTTATCTAGAGTGCTACTACCCTTATAAGCAATCTTTTGGTAGGTTTTTAGAGCCTTTTCGAGCATTTTTGCTTGAGCCGACTCGAGTAGACATGCCTCTAGCCAAGTCGATTCGATTGTCAGGTTAGGGCTTTTTATATAAAATCAGTAAGACTGATTTAGGGCTCATTTTCACTGTTGAATCCTAGCCAAACTACCAAAACCCTTCCAAAAGCTTTGGGACCACTCTCCCTTCCCATTTTCCTTGAATTTCTACATCTTTCCCTCGTTGTTTTCCGAATGGCTCCAAAATGGGTAGTAAGGAAGCATCCTCGGGCCATCGACTCTAGTGCTCAAAGTGAAAGAAGAAGTAAGAGAAGAGAAGAAGAAGAGTCAACTCAAAGGCAGCAAGAAGAGAAAATGGAAAATGAGTCACCTTCACCCCCACGGCAGGTAATTTTGTTGGCCAACAGACTTGTCACTAGTGGTAGAAGGATTGTATTCTCATTTTGGATGAATTAGGAGTAAGGATAGGGGAATGGATTGAAAACCAGGGCTGGACATTTTTCTATTCTTTAGACACCCCTACTTACCCAAATTTGGTGAAAGCTTTCTTTGAGAATCTTACCCTTGGGGAATACCACATTGAATCTATAGTAAAAGGGGTAAGACTGATTGTAGATGAAGAAAAACTGAGCAACATTTTACAAATGTCGAATGAGGGTGTAAATCACTTGGTTCTAAAAAACAAGCAATGGGCTTTGAGATTAATATTAGAAAGATCAGATATGGACACAATCAAAAATGTGCAGGCAAATATGCTCTCTTTGGAAATGAGACTGCTGCACAATATTATTAGTCGAGTTTTTCTGCCTAGGACTGGTCGCTTTGACTGGGTAAGCGAACGGATCTAGTATTCATGAGACATTTGATTAAGGGGGAGGCCCTCAATCTACTTTACATCATGCTTGTGTGGATGAGAGAGGCAGCAAAAAAGGTAAAGGCTTGCTTGCCCTACAGAATGGTCTTCACACTGCTATTTCAGGAGGCTGGACTGGATCTGATAGGAGAGGATGGCAGACCGTTACACCACACGGATACCTATTCGACGAAATCCCTTCAAAGGATGGGTTACCATCTGGTAGAAGGTGTTTAGTTGAAAAGGATATCTAGGCATAGGGTTGCTACATCCTCTGATGATGATGAGGATGAGGATGATCAGCCAGGGCATCCAGCTGATGATACTGAGACCACTATAGCCAGAGAAGATGATGGTACATAGGCTGACACTGATGAGCATGGTTAGCACAGAGAGAGCCTGACAGTCCCAGGACATCCCCAGCACCTTCTATTGGACATGCTCCTGGACCTTCTACTTCAGCACTATCAGCTTCACAGGCTTTTATAGCCCAGCAGATTAGACTTCTTTCTGAGACCTTGATGAGCTCATTTACTTCAATGTTTGGCAACCTTCGTCAGATAGTCGACACTGGTTTATAGGAGATCAGGGCATAGCTAGCATAGTTGATTACTAGGGTGGAGGCAATGGAGAGCAGACCACATCCACAGGAGGACATTCATTCTGTTATCAGAGAGCTGCATGTGGACTTTGGCAGATTGAGAGGGGCTACTGATACTTTCAGTGCATAATAGTAGCTGAGATGCAGTGCATTTAGAAGGGAGTAGAAGAGCTGAAGACTGAGCTGAGGATAGTTTGGGTCTTCTTATCTGATGGGGGACTAATTTGCATGCAATTTTTTTATATGTTTTATATGTGGGGTTGAGTGATTAATTCCTGAATTTTAGATTAAAAAAAGTTATAGGGAATTTATATGAATTTTAGAAGATCAGCATGCAGATTAGGACCTAGAAAAGTAGAAAAGAATGATCGCCGGGGCTGAGAAGCCTCGGTTAGGGCAAGTTCTCCTACAATAAAACTACTGGAGGTAGAGGGGGTGTACCTGACAACGTCTGTGAAGATCTTAGCAAAAGGGTCTCTGTTCCTCGACGGATGCGGCCTGAAAAACCGAGCCAAAGACCCGCGGATACCCGGCTTTCTGCTCTGTGATCCGATTGAGGCTTGGCTGGAGTCGTTGGATTCGTATGAACTCGGGGGCCTGCAAACGACCAGTCAGGGGTTAGAAAACTCACAAAGGAACAAGAAAACAAAGGAAAAATAGCAAGGGAAGGCTTCTTTTGGAGTGGGCATCCAGGGATCTGAGATGCTTGTTGGCAGCAGGAAGATGATTGCAGCACTGGAAAGAAGAACTCTCGCAAACCCCTTTATGCACACAGTAGGGTATTACACAACTCAATAGAAGAACTCAAGGTTTTCATCATCAAAATTTTCCTTCATACAAGAGGCTAGGGTCCCTTAAATAGACCCTTAACCTTGGACTCCAAGTAAGGGTACATAAGTCTTTACATAAGAATCCTTTTCCCTCTCAAACCCTAGCTAGAAAATAAGGAAATATTAGGTAGAAAAATCCCTAAAAATTTTCTTGACTTGGTCAAGACTCCAAGGATGCCTAGGGGGGTTGTGTTGGTTCTAGGAGCAGAAAAGGCCGGCCCAAAGGGGCTCGGGTGCATGGGTTTGGGCCTCTGGAAGCTGGGGTGGCCTGGTAGCCAGGTAGCAGGAATATTCCCTAATATCTTGCTTCTTAGGGGCTTGGGCTTGGCACCTGGGCTTGATTTCTTTGGGCTAGGATGCAGATGGACCTCTGGAATCATGGATGCCCTTATTTATGAATATACTTTGGCATCTGGAAGGGAATCTGGGCATCTGGAGGGCATCTGCAAGAAATCAGGTTTTCTGAATTTTCCTCCTGGGGTCTTCAAATCTTCAAGCTGGGTTGGACTTGGGATATACTTCCATGTCTTCAATCTAGTTGGACTTGGTCTTCACTTGTATGATATAGTCTTGAGTCTTCAGTATGCTGGACAGGACTCAAAAAATAAAATTAGCTCAACATTAGCTGACTAGCATTGGACTGAACTAGCTCAACATGAGCTGACAAGTACAGAACTGAAATAACAACTCAAAATACTTAAATAACAACTAAAATGGACTTAGATGTGCTAAGCCCTTATTACAGATGGACTCATAAATTATTGATCAATTCACAGAGGATTGAAAAGCCTCTATCTTATTCTGGTGCCTCGGTGTCCCCACCAATTCTCCCGGGTGTGAGGAACTCGACCCTGTCGAGTGAAGGTCAGACTGGCTCACATATCTCTCGAGAAGGTCTGGGTTGAGGCGTTGCAAGTCCTCTCAAGAAATCCATGAATCGTCCGACTCTGACCGGCCTTACCATCGGAACAGGAAGCATTGATAGTCATGGCCCTGGGTCGTGATGGCTTGATCGTCCAGGATACGCTCGATCCATTCTCCTCTCTCAGGCCAAATTTGTTTGTGGACACTCTAGGTTAGGGTCACTCACAATAAAAGGAATAGGTCCAAAGGCCTCACTAGGTAGCGCTACCGGTTCCCTATACTCAACCAGGTCTGTAATATTGAAGGTAGAACTAATGCCCAAATCCAAAGGCAAGTCTAACACCTAGGCATTTGATCCAACCTTCTCTATCACTTTAAAAGGTCCAGCTCTGCGAGCATGAAGCTTCTTTTAGGCCTAAGCCTAACCAAGATAGAATCCACTACATCAAATTCTTTGATCCATCTTCGGGAATTAGCCAGTTTGTTTAAAATTAGTATAGGTGGTGAACATGCTGGGCACATGCAGACTCCTAACAAAATGATGCAAAGGACTCAAACTAACACCTAATACACTCTACTTTGCATTCCTATCGAAGGAAACTTATTAGGCTTTTATGGGCCTAAACCTAAGAGACTATAGACTATCTAGGTCTGACCCTAGTGTGGTGTGCACAAGAGTATTTACAATGGACTCCAAGCAAATGCCAGAGGGTATGCCAGAAGTATAATGCAAACCTAACATGCGTAATGAATGCATGCAGTATGCTAATCTCAGTTAAATGCAATCTAATAATCCTAGAAATGCTGGAGGTGTCAGGAAAGGGTAGAAAATAGGAAGTGGGTTCAGAATTAGTTTGGTAGGGTAGAGAAAAATGTTCAAGGTTAGTTGGATAAAGTTCGATATAAGAAGGCATGTCAGGGACTAATCCTAGACTAATGAGGTTAACCTTACGAGGTTGAGCTATATCTACAGGGTTTGCATAATGGAAGGATGGGTCACCAATTTCGGGGAAGAGGTCCTTAATGGGAATTATAGGAGGGGACTCATCTTGAAGGTATTGATTCAAAGAGATCAGGTCCTTAATAAATTCTTCTGGCTCTTGTATTTTGGACTAGACTCTATAATTTGGCCCTCCTCTATGGTTTCCTCAGGTAAGGCTCTAGCAGCAGTACCTAGGTTCTCTTCCTCTATTTGTTCTTCCATTATAGCTTTAGGTTGGATGTGGTCAAGGTCAACTAGCTCTGGGTTGGTTTCTACCTGGGTATCTACTGGGTCAGCTAATTCTAGGTCTACTAAAGGTGTCTCCTCTTCTCCTTCATACTCATCCACTAGGCTCGCATCAGCTTCATACACTTCCGTGTTAATGTAAGCCTTGTCAATCTCAGGAATAGTTGGAGAAGGTCGGCTAGGGAAAATTGGCTAAGTCCTAGTTTCTGATTATGGACACTAATCCTAGTAGGTTCAGGTTGCCTAAGGGGTAGTGGCTCACTACTGGGCTCATATTTAGGGGTACTAATCCTATGGGGTTCAAGTTGACTAGGGGAAGCATGACTAGTACTAGATTGATACCTAGGGGTTATGGGCTCCCTAGGCTCATAGGACAAGGGTGCAGATCTATGGGTCAGGGGATTATAGGATCTGGGGTCATAGGATTTTGGGTCAGCTCTATGGTTAGGTTCTAAGGATGGATCATGGTATGGAGTCCTCTTAAGGTTGGGCTCGCTATATGGGTCAGGATATTGGGTTCTCCTAGGGTTGGACTCCCTATATGGATCAGAGTATTGGGTTCTCCTAGGATTTGACTCCCTATATGGGTCAGAGTATTGGGTTTTCCTGGGTTCAGTATCATAATAAGGGTCATGGTAAGGGGTTCTTCTAGGTTCAGTATCATAATAAGGGTCATGGTAAGGGGTTCTTATAAGTTCAGTATTATTGTATGGGTCGGGCTGAGGGGTCTCTCTAGGTTCAACCTCTCAGTATGGATCAGGGTTTGGGGTCCTCCTAGGTTGAGGGGAATTTGGATCTGGCTCAGACTGTGACCCATGGATTCTTTGTATGGTCTCTACACGGCCTTCTAACTAGTCAAACCTATTGGCAAGATAGTCAATTCTATTGTTGGTTTGGTTAGCAGACTGAGTTAACTGGGTAGTCATCTGGGTAGCCATCTGGGCCATTTGATCAGCTGGGGCTTTTATTTAGGCTTGTAAGTTTTCCATGGGTTCAGACATTTGTGAAGGAGGTAGGTGATATGAAACTCCTGATCTAGTGCTCATACAAGACTCGATCAGACCGACTATAGCTGACTAGACCTAGAGTCCAAACTAGATGCTCAATCAGGGTGGCAAACTAGCCTATAGTAACCCTGTACTCAGCCAGGCAGGTGTAAGGGGAGTGTTAGGTCCCTGATTGCCAATCCTAGACACCAATTAGAGATTGGCCAGGTAGGTAGACCAGCACACAAGCCCTTCAGGATTGAATCCCTAAACCACCGTTCTAGACACAGAGCACAAGGCACACACAGGTTAACTTGACACAGTGATCTAACACTAGCCCGGACCCGACCAGTTGGTGTCCCTAGGTTAAGACTTGGGACCGAATCAAGGGATGTGGTTTTGGGCTAAGGAGAGGTGATCAAATCCTCCCCCCATCTGATATAGCAAGAGTGCCCTTAAAAGTAAATTATGCAATGATGGCAGGCATATGAGGATGCAAATTAGGGTTTTGATGTTTTTGGTGTTTTTTGAGAATATGTTTTTTTTTTTTTATAATTTCTTAAATAGAAGAACACTTGCAAATTATGGCCTAATATGCACGAAATATACTAAAATTAAAAGATATGCAAAAAATGCTAGATAAAACCCTAAAACTTCCAAACTTGTCTTGCTGAAAAAAATAGAGCCAAAAATTGTAGGCTGTATTCGGCTTGCAAAAAATTCACAGGCCATAATAAAATCTGAAAAAATTATAAAAGTTACTGTGAATTATGATGAATCCAAAAAAATGAATTTCAAATTTTTGGAGTTTTTAATAGGGATAAATAATTTAAAAAATAGAGTATATATGGACTGAGAAATTGCAGAGAAAACAAGCCCTAATCTAAGCTGTGATACCAAATGATGGGGGACTAATATGCATGCCATTTTTTTGTATGTTTACATTTTGGGTTAGGTGATTAATTCCCAAATCTCAGGTCAAAATTATTTGTAGGAAATTTTGTATGAATTTTGAAGATCAGCATGCAGATTAGGACCTAGAAAAGTAGCAAAGAAGGACCGCCGGGGCTGAGAAGCCTCGGTTAGGGCAAGTTCTCCTACAATAAAACTACTGGAGGTAGAGGGGTGTACCTGACAATGTCTGTGAAGATCGCAGCGAAGAGGTCTCTCGTTCCTCGATGGATGCGGCCTGGAAAACCGAGCCAAAGACCCGCGGATACCCGGCTTTCTGCTCGGTGATCCGATTGAGGCTTGGCTGGAGTCGTTGGATTCGTAGGAACTCAGGGACCTGCAAACGACCTATCAGGGGTTAGAAAATTTACAAAGAAATAAGAAAACAAAGAAAAAATAGCAAGGGAAGGCTTCTTTTGGAGTGGGCATCCAGGGATCTGGAGGGTTTGTTGGCAGCAGGAAGATGATTGCAAACACCGGGAAGAAGAACTCTCACAAACCCCTTTATGCACACAGCAGGGTATCACACCACTCAATAGAAGAACTCAAGGTTTTCATTCATCAAAAATTCTTCTTCATACAAGAGGCTAGGGTCCCTTAATCTTGGGCTCCAAGTAAGGGTACATAAGTCTTTACATAAGAATCATTTTCCCTCTCAAACCCTAGCTAGAAAATAAAAAAATATTAGGTAGAGAAATCCCTAAAAGTTTTCTTGACTTGGTCAATACTCCAAGGACGCCTTAGGGGGCATGTTGGGCTTCTAGGAGCAGCAAAAGGCCAGCCCAAAGGGGCTCGGGTGCAAGGGTTTGGGCCTCTGGAAGCTGGGGTGGCCTGGTGCCAGGTAGCAGGAATATTTCCTGGTATCTTGCTTCTTAGGGGCTTGGGCTTGGCACCTGGGCTTGATTTCTTTGGACTAGGATGCAGATGGACCTCTGGAATCATGGATGTCCTTATTTATGAATATACTTTGGCATCTGGAAGGGAATCTGGGCATCTGGAGGGCATCTGCAAGAAATCAGGGTTTTCTGAATTTTCCTCCTGGGGTCTTCAAATCTTCAAGCTGGGTTGGACTTGGGCTATACTTCCATGTCTTCAATCTAGTTGGACTTGGTCTTCACTTGTATGATATAGTCTTGAGTCTTCAGTATGCTTGGACAGGACTCAAAAAAATAAAATTAGCTCAACATGAGCTGACTAGCATTGGACTGAACTAGCTCAACATAAGCTGACAAGTACAGAACTGAAATAACAACTCAAAATACTCAAATAACAACTAAAATTGACTCAGATGTGCTAAGCCCTTATTACAGATGGACTCATAAATATTGATCAATTCACAGAGGATTGAAAAGCCTCTATCTTATTCTGGTGCCTTCGGTGTCCCCACCATTATCCAGTTTCGAAGCATCTTCCTCCAGGAAGCCACCAGCACACTCACCTTCTCCACCACCAGCTCAGGCACCACCATTTGTACCACTTGGATTATTTGATCCCACACCTATCTCTTCACAGCCTGCTTTACCAGCTCCAATAGAACCTTGTATGCCACCTTCTGACATTAAAGTAGAGCCCACATCCACTAGAGCCAAACCTAAAGCTAGGGCTAAGGCAAAACCTAAAGCTTCTAAGACCCTTACTAGGACTAGACATAGGGATCTTAGATTTAAACCTATGAAAACCAAAACCTCATCTGTTGTTCTAGACATTGGATCTTCCTCTAGTGAGGAAGATGACTAGTTTGTATTTTGTTTTCTTTTGTTGTATCTTTTGGATGTCCTGTACTTTCCTTCAAAGTAATGAAATGCTATCTTTTATAAATCATTGTGTTGATGATGTGCCTTTTTATTGTTATATCTTATTGCTTCTTTGAATGATCTCAATGTTTATTAACCTAATGAGGGGGAGAAACACCTCATCAGAGTGTTAATGAAGAATTTAAATTAAAAATATTCTATGAGAAAGTGAAATTATATTATCAATGTTCTCATTATATTAAAAAGATAAAGTAATTTGTTTCTAACTACCTTTTTGACTAATGACAAAAAGGGGGAGTACTTGTATGAGCATGGAAAACATGAAAAATCTTTTGGCAAAATCAATTAAAACTGTCCTTGGTTTGAGTGAAACAGGGGGAGTCATCCCTATGGTTCATAATTTGCTTTATTGACAACTCTGATGCAATCCTATTATAATAGCTCTGACATTTTTTGATAACCAAACTCTGATGCATTTTGTTTGTCTTGATAATTTTTGCCTAAGATTTGATACATTGTGCTCTGATACATTATGTCTTGATTTTTCAAAACTCTGATACATTATATCTTGTTATTTTTAAAGCTCGGATATATTCTTGACTTAACTTATTTTAGGCAAAAGTAGCTTTTGAAAGATATTAACTCTGATACTCATTAGATCTAATTCAAAGATTTGATACTCTGTTGATAAACCCTGAAAATGTCAATACTTTCATAATACTTATTGATATACATGAATATATCTCAATTTGAAAGTCATACACAAGTTTTTTTTTTTACATACATAAAATTTTCCATGCCCAATGTTCTGTCATCATCAAAAAGGGAGAGATTGTTGACCCTGGAATGATTTTGATGATTACCAAACATTGGAGCATGCATTTAATTACTGACTATCTTTCAAGTATTCTCAAAGTTTTTGTAAGATGTTTTCATTGAACAACCTTGCTTCCTACAACATTGTAGAATGTCAAGTTAGTTTTTGTTGAAATACATTGTAAAGAAGAGTCCAAAGAAAAATCAATCATGTTTTCATAAAAAGGGCCACTTCTATGTAATTTCTAGTTTAATTTTTTCAAGATCAATATTTGAAGAAGTTGGAAAGTCTTTGAGCTATTTTGAAGTCACTGGAAGAATTCTGAAGAAATTTGAACATTTGAGGAACTAAGTCTCAAGAGCTGACTCAAGACTGGCGAGCTGACTCGAAGTTTGGCATGGCAAGAAGTTTTCTGGCATGCAAACATTCGAGCCAACTTGAGTCAGACAAGCCGACTCAGGTAGAGTTCAATACTGAAGTTCTGAGAATTCGGGTATCCGAGCTGACTTGACCAGAGTGAAGATTTTCTCAGACTGACAACCGAGTTGACTCGAGTATTGAAGAGCTGACTCTTCCAGAGTCGACTCGACCAGAGTATCATTTTGACCTAACAAAGAATCCGAGCCGACTTGAAGCAGAAGAGCCGACTCGACCAAAAATAAAGTTTTGACCTCCTGAGGATCTGAGCCGACTCGAGCTATCCGAACGACTTGAGTGACTGTTTGAGGTTAGTAATAGCTAGTTCTAGAACTCTTATTTTGAATTCAAAATGGTCTCCAATGGTCATATTTCAAATCCCAACGGTCTACATGGATAAAATCACTTGAAATCAGTTGGAGGGAGTATTTATAAGTGATATGAACCACTTTTGGAGAAGTTAATGAGAAAGGAATGAGAAATTAAAGAGCTTTCACTAAACATTCAAAAGAATACACTAGACAACATTCAATGCAAGCACTCAAGACTTCACAAACTCTTATCAGAATCCTAAGGCATTCATTGAAGAAGTTAAGAAGCCTTGAAGAGCATTCAAAGTGCAATCAAGAAGGCTTCTTAAGTGCTACAACTGTAACCATCCGATAACTTCGATTTGTCATATTGTTGCTTTATTCTTTTAACTATTCATTTGAGTTATACCAAGTATAGCAAGGGGCTATAACTTGGAGTTTGATAGGTTATTGTGAGCCTTAAAAATCAAGTGTAAGGGTTGTTAGTGATCCCGTTCAAAACTAACTTTATATTGGGTCTTTGGTTAACCTGAGATAAAACCAAGTTTGGATTTTGGATTGTGAGCCCGTGAAAATAATCCGGTTGTATTCCGAGGGTGAATATAGTAGAAATCCCAAGTGATATCTTAGGTAGTGGACATAGCAACGAGGTTGCTCCGAACCACTATAAAATTGTTGTGTTTGTGATTGTATTTCCTGTTCTTACTTGCTTCCGCAGTAGTTAATTTAATTCATAGCACATACCATACTAAGAACTTAAAAAGGAGCACATACTTGCAATAATTTTTTAAATACCCAATTCACCCCCCTCTTGGATAACCACCTGGGCAAAACACTTGCACTCTCGCTCTAGTATCCCTACACTATAGACTCGAGACTCATCTATTTGAAAGGAAAGCAATCTATGTACCGATCTTAATGAATCAATCACTATCACCGTGATGATCCAATGACTGGGAGCATTTAGGAGTTAACCTTTAATTTTACATGTTTCAAATTCTCATGAACAATTCATTATCCATTAACTCCATAGACAATTCATAAACACATCACTTATGAATTGAAAAGTAAAATGCCTAATTTTATTGATTTGAATGACTTGAGTACAAAAATATATCCTAGAAAAGGCACAATATATCATGCCAACTTGTCTTCTAGGGTATACATATAATAGGTGCTAGCTAACCCACCTATATTTTCAAGTAAGCTATGGCCTGGAAGTTTGCATTTAGGAGTTGGCTCATGGTTTGCATGAAATTAGTCAATGTAGTATTGGTATCGGTATTTGATTTGGCTAGGGCTTCCAAGCTTTTTTGTAAAGTACTATATTTTTTTCATTATTATTGAAGCCTGGTGGTGGTGGGTTACTCATAATGGGGTTAAGCCTTGTGTTTTGCTAGTTGAAGCTAAGATCACCTACATTTGAGCTCTATAACCATGAGAAATTTGGATGATTCCTCCATCCTGGATTATATGCGGGTGCATAGGGATTGTTCATTGGTCTTTGGTATGTGTAGTATTTACTTGTGCACATCCATTCTCTATTAGGTTCATCAGGAAAGGACATTCCTCAAGGACATGATCTAGTATACTTGCACTCATTGTACATGGGTGCAGATACTTTTCTCTGAAGTTTTAAAGCCTCTAATCTACGTGTCAAGTTTACAATTTTGGCCTCTACGGTTAGAGAAGTCTGTATTTTATGCATTCTACCTTCCAAGGGTGTGGATCTTTCTAGTTTTCTAGTTATTTTTCATAGTAAATTCTTCTCAGCTAGGTCTTCTAGAAATTGTCAGGCTTCATTATGTTCTTTATATATAAAATGATCCTAGCATATAGACTCTAACATGGTTCAAGAATTGGAATCTAGCCCTTTATAAACTATTTGGCATAGCCTCCAAGTCTCTATTCCATGGTGCAATCATTTGGTTAAGAGGTTCTTAAAATGATCAAAGTACTTCTAAAATGACTTGCCAGTAGTTAGTAAAATTAGTTTATCTCATTTCTAATTCTAGATATTTTATGATATGGAAAGTATTATTTAAGGAACACTCTTATAAAGCCCTCCCAGGTCATGATAGATTGGTTCAGAAGACTATAGAGCCACTTTTTGTCATTGCCCTTAAGGACAAAGTTGATTAATCTTAGCTTGATTTTGTTCTCAAACAATTGTTTCAACCTCATGATTGCACAAACCTCTTCAAATTTCTTAATAAATATGTGTGCATCCTCTATTCCCATGAATTTTGTAAGCATATTAATAATTTGAGGTTTAATTTCAAAATTGTTTACAATGGGTTGGGGTAACATGATATAAGAAGGTTAGACAAATCCTACTGTGTAACATAAGTCCTTAAGAATTTAGGACTAATTTGTTACACCCATTATTGAGATTGTAGGGTCTAAAATAGAAATTCAATCGGTTCTAACTAGTCGACCCGATATCCTTCTCCACGTAGGAAGTAAAGAATCACTATATTCACCATGTCTTCTATTTTTTTATATTTATATTTTTTTAATATTTTTTTAGAAATAAAGAAGAGAAAAAGGTAGAATTTTAAAGATGAGAACCTAGAGAGTTTTTTTGTGTTTTCAAACAAGTGTTTGCAACAAAATTAATTCTATCTTAGGGTCAACCTAGACCTAGATAGCTCCTAACTAAACCAAGTCAACCTTTGAGCATTCCAAGTTCGAACTATGGGTTTCATTGGCACAGCGAAAAAGAATTTCAAAAATTTCATTTTGAAACTCCAACAATTAGAAACCCTAAGCCCAAGATCACTTATTCATTATAATTAACAAGTCATTCAAATAAGGTTTGGAAAAATACCTGGAATGCTAATTCCTCCTTCTTTCTACTAGGCACACAAGTGCATGCCCTCCAGAGGTGATCCACATAGAAATTGAACCTAGAAACCAATCCTTAGTAGGTTGCTTACTCCACTGGGACTTATCTAATGGCCTTTCTTCCTTCGGTAGCCTTTCCTTCCTTTCTCAGACCCTTGCTCTCCAGTAGAATACTCTGAGCCCTCTCTTAAACCTTTCTTTACTCTTTTTATCACTTTCTAATTCTCTTCCTAAGCCTTTGTCTTAGAATAGTGGACTTGTCTTAAGGAAAGACCTATGTCCTAACAAGGGAAGGAAGAGACAAGGAGGATAAATTGGCAGAGTGTAAGAAAGAAAGATAATTATGATCACTTCGGCACAAACATCGAGGACTTTAAATAGGAGATGGAAAGGTGCTAAATATGGCTCTTCAACAGCCTTTGATCTATCAAATAATAGATCATATAAGACCCTTCATGAAGAAGGAGTCTTATGTTGAAAAGTCAAGACTCTTCATGCACCATAAGCCTTATACGAGTCCTCTAGATAACTTTGGCCTTTTGTCCTCATGCCATGTGGCATGTAACTAGCAGATAGGATTCTTGATGGCATGGGAAACCAAGTGGCTTATCCAAGAGATCAAGTCCCTTCATGAAGAAAGACTCTTGGTTTGAATTATTGTGGCAACCATGAAGGGACGCAACCCTTCACTTGTGCGCGCCAATTCTCCTCACCACCCAATCCTTCTTTCCACTGGTAATAAGCCAATACAATTAGACATGGGATAAGGCTAGGGATGCCTTATTTTACATGAAAACTATTGATGTAGATACCCTTTTCCGACCGGGCAGAGCTACTGGATCGCATGCCCGTTCCCTGGTTCACCTGCAAAATAAATCCCTGGCCAGAATTGCTTCGGTGGGGGACACTCCGATGCCTAAGTCAGAGACGGGCTCCAACCACAGAATGGGAAAGATTCTGAGGAGGATTAGATGAAAAAGGGAAGGACTCTGAGATTTTCAAAGATATTTGGTGCTTTACCTCGAGCATCCCTCTTACCATTATTTATATGGAGTTGTCCAGCCTGCAGTTTCGATCTTCCTCCAGTAGTTACGATGGGGGAATTGATTTTCTTCCATATTTAGAATTATGGGAAGTTATTGGACGATTCCGATGGCCAGACCAGAAGCATTTTGCTGGAATTACGTGCCATGATTATGTTCCATAAATAGTCAATGATAATCGTTGCTTATTATGTATGTAGAGACTTGAGACAGGTCGAGGCCCATCCTCAGGTTTTCCTTTTAGGAAGATTTTCGTGATCGAATCAGGGAATGTCTTCATCCTCGGATCCTCTCAAGACATATCAGAAATCATGTCTTCGGCATAGATCGAGGACTTAATCTTCATCACAGGCCGAAGACTATGTCTTCAACATAAACCAGAGATCGTGTCTTCGAGAATCAGTGAAGGTTACTCCTTGGTTCGGGCGAGGACCTTGTCTTCAGGGGCCGCAGAACTTGATCTTCGATGTAGGCCGAAGACTATGTCTTCGACATAACCCGAAGACCATGTCTTCGGGAGCTGTAGGCCCATTAAGAGTCTTGACTTGCCTACGAGTTGCCTGGTCCAGAGTTTGCAGTTCGAAAGAAATCTCTTCCACCGGTCAAACCGGTTGGCTGGCTTGTACTTGGACTGAGATATCCCAATAGTTGCCCCCTACTCTCAGTTTTCGATGCGAAGATTTTCCTCGAAGAGTGAGAGTATTACTGTATTTTGTCATTTTCCTCCTGGAGGATGGTGTAGTTGATGATTATGAAATCTCTGATTGGACCGTCTATCATAACTGCCGGCTGATTTGGGGATCAGGCGATGGACAGTTGTCATTCCCTGATTGAGGGGTGAAAAAAAGAGTGGGCATGTCAGGGACTGTCTCTCCTTTTTTGTTGCATGATGGTTCAACCAATCTTTTGGTTGGGATTTGAGTGATTGTCGTGGCTCTTTCCTCCTGCCTGTTGGTGATGAATGTGTTTCATCTTGGTCGTTGATTCAAATGGATTATGATCCTTGGTCTATTCTATGTCAAATCGGTGTGGAGGTTGCTTTGGGATTTTTTTTCTCTTTTTGAGAAAAGGTATGGCTGAGGAAGCTTCTTCAACCTCACACTTTTAGTTTTTGGCCCAGCTTTCTCTGTTCTTAGCCACCAATCCTTTTCGCAGGTAGAGTCTCTCTCTGCTTCTTTGCCTCACTCTTTTATCATAGCTGAGTCTATAGGAAGCCAGAGAGAAAAAGTCGGCCCTCCGGGGTCGATGATGTAGTGAGTCTAGAATTAGTTCCAGCTCGATTACACCGGGAAAGGTTGCTTATCTCTAAGAACGCTATCGCATTCTCGGGAGGTTTCCTCTAATCCTTCCCACATCTGAGGAATGGGTGAACAAACCTGCTGCCGGGTGTCTGGCTGTGTACAAAGACCATTTTAAGGCTGGCCTTCGATTTTCCCTACATCCTTTCTTCATCAAAATTTTTTGCCTATACCGAGTGGTGCCTGCACAGTTGAGTCCGAATAGCATTCGGAACATCTATGGGTTCTTGGTCCAATGCCGCATAGCTAATATAGAGCCTAGGACCAATTTATTAAAGCTCTTTTTATGCTTAAAAGAGATTCCATGGTAACAGATGGTGGGTGATTGACCCCTGACCTGATCACAAGATCATCAAGGATATGCCCAGCACCATCCATGGGTGGAAACCCATCCTCATCTTTGTGTTGTCTATCGATCCGTGGGGCTTCGGTAGCGATTGGAAGGAGCTGCATTTAATCGCCAATGACGAAAAAAAGGTTTTGGCGGCCGATCAGTCTGATTATGACTTGCTGACATATTCGGAGACCGTTCCCATCCGTGAGTTGTTGGAGGAGAGGAATCTCCATCTTGCAGGGATTAGCAAGTTTCTTGTGTTAAGTATAAATGGTGAAAATTTTTACCTTTTCTCTCTTTTCCCTGTTGGAGTTCAATTGTCTCAAAGGGGCTTTTCTGTCTGTAGGTGGCAGAATGAAGCCTAACTTAAGCTAGCTCCGCTAATCTTCCAAGAAGAGGGGTAGCTCAGGCCCCTCTTATAAGATCGGCGGTTCGAAAGAAGGCCCAAAGAGATGGCCCTGAGGGGAGCAGGGGCACTTCATCCTCCCGGGGAACCTCCGGGGAGGATGTGGTGCCAATGATGGAGACCCCAACAGGTCCTCATCTAGTTGAAACTTCATCGGCAGTTACCTCTCCGGTTCACACAAGGGAGATTTGCCTCCGATGGCTGATGTGCCACCGCCTTGACCCCCTACAATTGATAGGGGCAAGGTGCCACAAGTCGAGGGAGAGCCCGTTCGTGGGGCTTCTCTAGATGGAAGCCGTCCTGCAGACTCTTCGGAGCTTTTTCCTATGGGGGGATTGTTGGTCCCCACCGTGGCCAGGCAGGCGCTAAAGGGTATATTGCTGCCTCATGATTTGGCAGTTATCCAAAGTTGAAGCCTTGCTAGAGTATCTGGCTCTGCCTTTTCCTCCCTGCAACAGGTGAGATCCTCATCGTACCCCCTTTGCCTAGAGGGTTGTTCAGTTCATAACCTCACGCTGTTGATGTAGTTAGTCTATGACATCACCTTTATGGAGAAGGGCCTGGAGAATGTCGACAGCTGCATCCATGACCTCAAGGAGGAGCTTCACATGGCCAGGACTGAAAAAGAGGTGGCCAAAGAGCTGAGGCAGTTTATGGAGAATTGTCTTGCTCGGGTAGATACCGAAGTTCGTGACCTGAGGGGTGAACTGAAGAACACCCATTTGACAATCATGGGACAAGAGGCAAAGTTGAGGAAAAGTAGAGAACACACCAATTCCTTGGAGCAATCTGCCAAGGAGAATCAGGGAAAGATGGAAGTCCTATCCAAGGCAATTGAGGAGGCGAACAGGAGGGCTGAAGAGGCAGCCTTAGAATCTAAAGTAGCTAAGAGAGAGTCCGAAGTCTTGAAAGAGTTGGCGAGTAAAGCTGTAGCGGATTTCAGAAAGTCCTCACAGTTTCAACTGGAGATGAATGAGGTGACCTTATATAGCTACCAGCATGATTTTAATGATAGACTCACCAAGGTCAGTGGGGTTTTTCCTAACCTTGACCTTTCTGCTGTCCCTGCTTTCAACATTGTGGAAGAAGAAGAAGAAGAAGAAAAAGAAGTTGAGGCTGAAGAGGAGATCAGAGGGATGCCAAGTTCGAGGGAGGATATTTCTAACATCATTTCAGCCCAGGATGAGGAGGCCGAAGAGGTGCCAGGCTTGGAGGAAAAAGCTCCTGTCACAGCCGAAGACATGGATGTGATTCCGATCCTGGCTCAAAAGGGAGCTCGAGCTGAGGAGGAGGTCCAGGTTGAAGACCCTCTGGACTCAACCCAATTCTAGGAATCTCTCCTCGCAAATTGATAGACTGCTCCATTATGGTGATGCTGGGTCTCCTCCAACCGATGCTTAGGGATCTATGTACCTTTAGGCATTGTATCTCTTCCTCATTTTCCTCTGAAATGTAACGAACTATTCTGAATTTTCAAGTGACTTCCTCATTTTGCCATATTTTTGAATATGATTTGAATGGGGTTGCTAGCTTTAGTGATGACTTGGATTATATTATTCTTCTTCCTGTTTGGTCGAGGGGTCAGAGCCGAAGATTGTTTGGCTCGTGGGTGGTGTCAAAGATGAATTCTTAAGCAAATCGAAATGTCGTTGCTGAAAATCATCCACGATCAAATTAGGCTGATGTCACCCTTCTTTCATAATTAATTTGTCCATCTAGGTATGGACATAATGGACAGGTGTCACCTTACTGTTGATCGGTGATTAAGGAACCTTGATCATGATTCTTGTTGCTCGTGTTGAGTGTGTCAATATTTGAATGGTTGCATTTTCATGCACCTTAGGTGCCGCCATATCCCTCCTTTCTGAAAAGGAGCCATTAATGCCATTACTGCACGATGGAGATTCTTCTGGATTTGAAGTGCCGGCAGTTTCCATCCCAAGAGTAGTCATTAGTGATCATACCGTTCCCAAGCGGTCATTTGGGGTCTCAAGGCGTTGCTCCGACACGTGGCGCCCTTGGTGCACCTGGGAAAAGGCGTGGAGCACGTTTCTCTGTGGCCAGTCATGGGTGTAAGGTCCTTATAAATGGGACCCTGTCCTTCCCTGTCAAAGGCCATCACGTACTCAGACTTCCACTTTGGGAATCTCTCTTCCTTCTTCAGCATCCTGGCGAAATGAAGTTCATTGTTTCCGAGCTTCGAAGGGCGGTGAAGAGAAGAGCCATCGGTACCGGAGCAAGGGGCAGCCCAAGATTCCTTGGGTTGAGCAACGATGATGACCCAGTCATTGATCGCTTGGAGATAAGGGTCTGTGTCCTGGAGGCTCAACTGGAAGAGGCCATGGCTCAGGTCGAGGCGGCCATCACAAAGGCGGTGGAGGCCAGGAAGAAAGTGGCAGATGCCATCTTGGACTTCAAGGTGTCTTCTGCTTTCAAGGAGGAGGTTGCTGAGGTGGCTCTAAATTCTTATCACTGGGGATTTCAGGAATGTTGGGATAAGGCCTTCAAGTACTATAACTTGAAGGGCCTTGGCAACATCAAGCCCTCCATCCCCTTTCCTGGACATGAATTCGACTCTGACTTCGAGGAGGAGTCAGATTCTGATCTAGGTGGGAACCCCAGGGCTCCTTCATCCTCCTTGCAAGACACCCCCCACCGGCATGGGAAAGGACCGGCAGGTGGTCACTAGATGTGCTTTTCTATTTCCTGCAATCTCTCCCCATTTTTTTTGTAAAAATATGAATGAAATGAAGTTTTCAACTTATTTTACAACTCTTTGTGACTTGTCGTACTGTAATATATTGAAGGTATAATCCTCCCAAAACATTTGGGATCTACAAAGAGATGGGAGACCAGCTGGGCCGTCTCGTCAAGTGTTTTACTTTTATTGTTAACAGGATGGGTGGTATAGGTCCACCCTAATAGGTTTTCATATTTACTGTAGGATAAGGCGTCCAAGCCACCCCTGCGCATTCCTGTCATGGTCAAGATAGGCTGTTCAGGCCCGTCCTAACACATCTTTGGATTCTTCGTAGAGTAGGCTATAAAAACTATCCCTACGCCTTCTTTGGTATAAGATAGGCTGATTAGGCCCGCCCCGGCACATTTTCGGGTTTTTCGTAGGGTAGGTTACTTGAACCATCCCTTTGCCTTCTTTGGTGTAAGGTTGGCTGATTAGGCCCGTCCCGGCACATCTTCGGTTTTCCATAGGGTAGGTTACTTGAACTGTCCTTGTGCCTTTGATTTTCTTGGTGGCCTAGTTGGGCCACCCATTGCACTCGTCGGACATACCAATAAGGTAAGCAGATCAGACTCTCCTTTGCACTATTAGCCGATTCCTTAGATCATGCCATTTAGGCCATTGTCATTTAGTTGATGCAATGGGCCGCTCAGAGTTGGGCAAATTTGCATGAAAAATTAGGAATTTGTTTATTGATAGTATTTGCAAAGGTTTTGTACATTCCATGGTCGAGATAGAATTTTACCATCCAATGTCTTGAGTCGATATGTTCCGGGACGTACGACTTTTTCGACTTGGTATGGACCTTCCCAGTTGGGGGAAAGCTTACCCTGTTCTGTTGGCCTGGATACTTCTGCCTTTCGTAGCACCATGTCCCCTGTACGGAAGATTTGCTCATTTACTCTGGAATTCTAATACTTGGCGACCTTTTTCTAGTATGTCGCCATTCTTATTTGGGCCTGCAGCCTGGTGCTTGGCAACAAATCTAGGTCAACTCTCCTGTGATCGAGGTTTTCAGGCTCTTCGTAGTTGTCAATTCTTAAAGATTGGAGGGAGACTTCGATAGGAAGAATGGCTTCGGTACCGAATGCCAGATTGAATGGAGACTCGCCGGTGGCCATCCATGGGGTAGTTCGGTATGCCTAGAGGATGGAGGTCAGCTCTTCTGCCTAAAGTCCTTTGGTGGCATTCAACCTCGTCTTTAGACCATGAAGAATGGTCCAATTAGTTACTTCGGCCTCTCCATTGAACTATGGGTGGGCAACGGAAGTCAGCCTATGTTGCACGTGGTACTGAGCGTAAATGTCTTTAAATTTCGGATTATTGAACTGCCTCTCGTTGTAAGTGATTATGATATGTGGAATCCCAAACCGAAAAATGATGGAGTTTTTGACAAAATTCTCAACCTTGCCTTCCGTGATTTAGGCTAGTGGTTCGGCTTCGACCTATTTTATGAAGTAGTCAATAGCCACAAGGAGGAACTTCCTCTACCCAGATGCAGGTGGGAATGGGCCAAGAATATCCATCCCCCATTGGGCAAAAGGCCAGGGGGCTATCAGCTGGGTCAAGTGACTCGCTGGTTGCCTATGAATGTTGGCATATCTTTGGCATTGATCACATCTCCGCACGAAGTCGGCTGAGTCCTTTTGGATGGAGGGCCAATAATATCTTTGGCATATAATTTTATATGCTAAGGACCTACCCCCAAGTGATCACCACATATCCCCTCGTGGACCTCTCTCAAGGCGTAGTCAGCATCTGACGGTCCCAAGCATTTCATCAGGGGCTGAGAGAATGATCTCTTATAAAGGGCTCTGTCTAAGATGACATATTGAGATGCCATCCATCGGATCTTTTTGGCCTCTACCTTATCCTCCAGCAACACACCTTCGTTTAAGAACTTGATAATGGGATCCATCTAGCTTGGCTCAGTCTCAATTTAGTGCACCTCCATAGCTTTTCAGCTATACTTGGGGCTTTAAGGTGCTCAACGAAGGTGTGATCGAGAGATTCCAGGGTTATAGTAGCAAGTCGAGACAACGCATCACCCGGGAGTTCTCTGATCGAGGGACATGAATGATTTCCAAGTAGTCTAGTGGAGAAGATAAGATTCGTACTTTCTCTAAGTACTGTATCATGGTGGGATCTCTAGCTTCATACTCTCCTTTAACTTGATTTACTATCAGTTGGGAGTCTAAAAAAGCCAGGAGTCTCTGAACTCCTAAACTTTTGGCGATCCGAAGACCTGCAAGTAAGGCTTCGTATTCGGCCTGATTATTTGAAGCATGGAAGGAGAACCGGAGTGCGTACTCCACCGTGTGGCCGTTGGGCTCAACCAATATGAGGCCGACTCCACATCCAGTGGAATTGGAAGCTCCGTCTACATGAAGCACCCAATCAGGCTCCGTATTCTTTGGATTTCCTTCTTTTGTTGGAGGCACTTCATCTTCAGACTTCCAGGTGCATTCAGCCAGGAAATCTGAGAGCACCTGGGCCTTCATAGCTGATCGAGGCTAGAAGCTGATGTCGAACTCGCTCAACTTTACAGTCCACTTGGCTATCCTTCTGGAGGTATCAGGGCATCGGAGAATGGCTTTGAGGGGTTGATCGGTCAACACCACGATGGCATGGGGTGGAAGTATGGCCATAGTCACTTTGCCACAATTATCAAAGAGTAAAGCAGCTTCTACATCTTTGAATATCTTGTTTCAGCATCATGCAAAACTTTGCTGATGTAGTAAATTGGCTTATGGGAGCCATCTTCTTCTCTTCGTACAAGGACTAAACTAACTGCCTCATTCGAAGAAGAAAGGTATAAATAGAGCACCTCCCCCTTTTGAGGTTTGGAAAGTAAGGGCGAGGTCTCTAGGTATTATTTCTTTAACTCTTCAAAGGCAGTACGGCATTCTTCGATCCATTCAAAGCCTCGAGATTGTCGAAGTACCTTGAAAAATGGAAGACATTTCTTGGCTGAGCGAGAGATGAACCTGCTTAAAGAGGCAATCCTCCCTGTCAGCTGCTGGACTTCCTTCTTGTAGGATGGATGCCTCATGTCTTTAAGGGCCCGAATTTTCTTAGGATTTGCTTCAATCCCTCGCTTGGTAACGAGGAAACCCAAAAACTTGCTTGAAGTGACCCCAAAGGTGCATTTCATTGGGTTTAGCTTCATCCGATGGCACGCAGGGCATTGAATGATTCCTCCAGGTCCTGGATGTGATATTTTTTAAGGAGGCTTTTGACGATCATGTCGTCAACATAAGCCTCCAAGTTTCTTCCCAACTGCTCCTTGAACACCTTGTTAATCAACCTCTGAAATGTTGCTCCAGCGTTCTTGAGCCCCAATGGCATCATCTTGTAGCAATACAGCCCTTTGTTGATGACAAAGGCTATCTTCTCCTCATCCCAGGGATCCATTCGGATCTAATTGTAGCTAGAGAAGGCATCCATAAAACTTAGCAGTTGGTGACCGGTAGTGGCGTCGACCAACTGGTTGATCTTTGGGAGAGGAAAGCTGTCCTTTGGTCAAGCCTTATTGAGGTCTGTGTAGTCAATGCGGATCCTCCACTTGTTGCTAGCTTTCTTTATCATTACCACATTGGCCAACCACTCAAGGTAGTGGGCTTCCCGGATGAACCCTGCCATGAGGAGCTTGCTCACTTCTTCATCTATTGCTTTTTGTCTTTCAGGGGCAAAGCTTCTCTTCTTTTGTCGGACTGGTTTATACCTAGGGGCAACTTTCAACCGATGAGTGATTACCTCGGCAGGAATCCCTAGCATGTCCGAAGCTGACCGGGCGAAGATATCAGCATTATCCCTGAGGAAGCAGATCAGCTCCATTCTGGTTTTCTCATCAAACATGTTTCCGATCTGCACAACCTTGGTAGGGTCTTCTTTAGTTAATGGTATCGAGATAGTTCTCTCTATAGGCTCGCCAGAATCTATGGTTGAGTCCCTCGGATCTAACTGATCCCAAGTGGTGGGATCATTAGAGTGCTTGTCCCAGATCATCAAGCATTATCGTGCCACTCTCTGGTCTCCTCTTACTTCTCCAACACCATTTCTGGTGGGAAAGCGCACCAGGAGGTAGTAGGATGACACTACGGTCCGGAATTTGTTCAGGGCAGGTCATCCCAGAATGACGTTGTAGGCTGAAGGAGTTCTGACCACCATGAAATTGATCAACAGTGTCTTTTGTCAAGGTTCGGTACCGAGGGTTACAGGCAATACTATTTCCCTCGGCATCAACCTGATTCCCTCCAAAGTCGATAAGTGGTATAGGGGATCTTCGTAGCTTGTCTCTAGGCAAACACATTCGAGAGAATGCATCATAAATCAAGACATCAGTCAAACTTCCATTATCAACTAGGATTCGTTGTACATCATAATTGGCCACAACAGTCGAAATTATAATAGGGTCGTCGTCCGAGAGCTGAACTCCCGCAAGGTCATCATCGAAGAAGAGAATGGCATGTTATCCTTGAGTCGCTTTGGGACATCATCTTTGTCTCTTCTCCAGTTGACAGGTCGATGTATCATCCCCACGCCTCCATTGGTGGGCCATTGATTTGGTAGTTCAACATCCTTAGGAGCCGATTGGGGAACAGTAGCTTCTGACTGAGGTCCTTGATGACCAATGTACCGCCCCAAATATCCTCTCTTGATGAGATCCTCTATCGCATCTCTCAGTTGGATGCATTCTTCAGTGTTGTGGCCATTGTCTCGGTGGAATCGGCAGTATTTATTCCTGTTCCTTGCGGAAGAGGATGCCTTCATGGGACGTGGCCGCTGGAGGTAGTTTTCTTTTTCTATCCCCAGGAGAATCTTCTCACGAGGGAGGTTGAGGAGGGTGTAGGAGTCGAATCTCCCACCCGATGCTCTAGGCCTGGGAGGACTTCTTCGATGGTCAGCATATTTGTTATTATTGTTGGAAACAAGGGGGCCTTGTCCCCTATTATTTTTCTTCTTTGAAGGGGGTTTCCCTTCGATTAGTCATCGATTTGTTGCCTGCTCTTCGGCATTGGCATATTTCTGAGCCCTGACAGGAGCTCAGCATAGCTTTTGGGAAACTTCTTATCCAAGAAAAAGGTTAGCCTGGATGTACGAAGCCCCTTCTTCAGTGCAGACATGGCCACATGCTTGTTGAGATAAGGGATCTCGAGTGTGGCCGCATTAAACTTGGAGATGTAATCTCGCAAGCTTTCTCCTTCATTTTGGTGAAGGAGGAACAGTGTATTCATATTCCAGGGGGTCTTGTGGCAAGTCCTGAAATGCAAGACAAACAGTTTTTCAAACTCGGAGAAAGAATCGATGGTACCTAGGCGTATGCTCGAGTACCACATCCGAGCGGCTTTCTTTAAGGTGGCTAGGAATGCGAGGCAGTACATTGCATCCGAAGCCCCCTAGATCATCATATGGGCCTTAAAACTGTCCAAATGGTCAAGAGGATCAGAGGTGCCGTCGTAGGGTTCCATCTGGGGAACCCTGAAGTGCCGAGGGATGACTTCGGTCATGACATGGTCGGTGTAGGTCGGGCATAGATCACACATCGCCAAATCATTGTAATCTCTCTGCTCCCGTATTTTCGCTATCTCCGACTCGATGGCCTTAAATTTTCCATCGTAGTCAGGGAGAGCCTACTTTGGCACTTTCTCCATGGGAGTAGAGTCCTCAGGAGAGGGTGAGGAGGTTTGCCTAGGCCTTTTCCCTTTCTATGGGAAATCAGTGGGCCTAGGCATTCTTGAACTTCAGCCTTCAGGAGAGGGCTGAGGATGGGGGGAGAGATGTGTGGACTCCTTTCGAGGAGCTCTCCTACTCCAGGATCGAGAGCTATGTCTGGAGATGGCCGATGGATGCCCCACCTGAAAAGCTCTATCCTGGAAGTCCTAAACCATAGCCGTGAGGTTGGTGACCTGGTTTAGGAGGGCCTCAAATTGTTGCTATCCCATGATGATTGTGGGAGGTGGGATGTCATTCTCTACCGGGGATGCATCCCCTTGGGTTGGAGCACGATTTTGACTTGTCGAGGCGACCTGAGTCGTCCCTCTCGCCATCAAAAACTTCTTAATTCTCCTTGATTATGGAGGGGAGCTTAGCAATGCAAGTTACACAAGAAAGTGTCCCCTTCCTGGCACGCCAATCTGTTGGCATAGAATCCCTTTTCTGACCGGGCGGAGCTACTGGATCGCAGGCCCGCTCCCTGGTTCACCTATAAAATAAATCCCTAGCCAAAATTGCTCCGGTGGAAGACACTCCAATGCCTAAGTTAGAGACGAGCTCCAGCCACAGAATGGGAAGATTCTGAGGAGGATTAGATGAAAAAGGAAAGGACTCCAAGATTTTTAAAGATATTTGGTGCCTTACCTCGAGCATTCCCTCTTACCATTATTTATATGGAGTTGTCCAGCCTGCGATTTCGATCTTCCTCCAGCAGTTACGATGGGGGAATTGATTTTCTTCCCATAATTTGGATTGTGGAAAGTTATTGGGCAGTTCCGGTGGCCAGACTGGAGGTGTTGCCGCTGGAATTACGTGCCACATTTATGTTCCAGAAATAGTTGATGATAACCATTGCTTGTTATGTTGTAGAGACTTGAGACAGGTCGAGGCCCATCCTCAGGTTTCCCTTTTAGGAATATTTTCGTGATCGAATCAAGAAATGTCTTCATCCTCGAATCCTCTCGAGATAGATCAGAAATCATGTCTTCAGCATATATCAAGGACTTAATCTTTGTCACAGGCCAAAGACTATGTCTTCTATATAAATCGGAGACCATGTCTTTGGGAGTCAGTGAAGGTTACTCCTTGGTTTGGGTCAAGGACCTTGTCTTCAGGGACCGCAGAACTTGATCTTCGATGTAGGCTGAAGACTATGTCTTCGACATAACCCGAAGACCGTGTCTTCGGGAGTCGTAGGCCCATTAAGAGTCTTGACTTGCCCACGAGTTGCCTGGTCCGGAGTTTGCGGTTCGGAAGAAATCTCTTCCACCGATCGAACCTGTTGGCTGGCTTGTACTTGGATCAAGATATCCCAACAGAAACCAATTCCCATAAGCAGCGTGCCAATTAATCTCACGCATAAGTCATTTGGCGCCAAGAGTCCCTCCAACTTAGGACTCTTCAAATAACCAAGATAAAGGCTGAATAAATCTAGATAAAACCAGATAATTGCTGCCCCACTTTGGAATCAATCCAATCTAGGATTCCCTTAAATTGGTTAGCCCATTAAGCAACCTTATAGACCCAATTCAATTGGGTTAGGAGCTAGGTTAGCCTACACATGCTAGTATGTAATCTAGCTAACCAATTAGGATTCCATGATCCTAATTAAATACCAATTGACTTCCTAAACCAATTCCCTAATGTGTGTGACCCTTTGGGTTCCACATCTAGCTAGTAGTAGATCCAGGTCCAAGCTGTTTCGATCCAATCAAAATCGATTGACCTAATTAGGTCAAATAAGACTGACCCAAGTTGCCAATTCGAACCAATTTCAAAATTTACTCATGAATTCATCCAATTTGATTTATAAAAACTTACAAGACATGATTGACATCTAGCAATGTGTCGTGCCTATCCAAAATATATGGAATTTGATGGAAAGTACCAAAATACCCTTCAGTGAAAAGTTATCGTGTAACTCAATCTTTTGATCTCCCTTTATCCCGAATAAGTGATGGGTATTAATAATTATCAAACCCTAGCACTTAGTCATTTCAAATCCTAATTCAATAATGAAGATTTTGTTGATGACTGATTAGTAAACACTTCTAATCTCATCCTGCTTTGATCAAAGACTTCTTGAGTCATCAATCAAAGAGATTACTTAGGATAACATTTTCTCTTACTAAGAATGATCGATTCCTTGTTGATCTACTCACATCCTTCATACACCTTCCACCATATCCGAGAACACCCGTACATGACTCAATGTCATGAATGAGTATGAACCAAAATATGGCTTAGTGTGCATAAGGAACCATGGTGATCTCAGGTCTAAAGATCACTTGCATAACTCCCACTATGAGAACTATCTCTTGACAATTAGTCAGACTTCCATAAGATATTCTCAGTATGGATCAGTTCAATGAACTCATATCCTAATGAGCACCCTTATCCTTGTATTAGTGTCTCTACACAAGTGGCTGTAAGACCAACCACCCTCTCAATCGAGCATACATAAGATAAGCTAGTCTTTTCTAGAAGCATCGATCCCTAAATCGATGATCCAATAACTAGAAATATTTTAGATTAGGGTTTATAGAAACTTAGGTCTCATCGTTATGATCTCCATCATAACCCTAATTTCTTTGCCCTAACCTATGGGGTTCATCATAATGTTTAAATAAGACACAGCAGTATGATGAAATAAAATACATTTTATTAATACAATAATGTCATACAAGAGTTGGAAGATTACAAAAATATCCTTACAAAGATTGGCTTTTAGGACACTTTTTTTCATGAACTAATTCACTAAATTGGCCAGGTAAGTATAAGATTGGTGAGGTCTTCCATTGCTTTTCTTAGACACTAATTAGATTGGCTAAGTTAGTGAATGAAACCAATTAAAAAATTACCTTTTTTCGGGACTAAGATCCCTGAACCACTTTCCTAAACACCAATTCAATGATTAACTAACTTAGTACAACTCTTAGATGTACCTATCCTAATGAGCTCAAATATCCCTAGGGTCGGCATCTAATTAAATTTATTTATAGGCTTGGGTTAAAGCAAATGAGGGGACTTATTTGTGGGCTAAAGAAGGGTGATGAAATTCCTACCTTATCTTGTTTAGTTTTATATCCTTAAAATAATTTAAAAATGCTCATGCACAACTAATAATAACAAACAAGTTTTTAAGACTAAACTAAAATCAAAATAATATGCTAAAAGAATAAAGGATAGTTTAAATTTTGAACCTGGCTTCTAGCACTCACCAACCTGATATAAAAAAATAAAGAATTTAGAAATGTCAGATTAAAACTAAACTAAAAGTACGAAGAACAAGAATTTGAAATGCAGTTTAAAACACACCAATTCTCTAGAAACAATGCCAAAAACTTGATGTGCCTTAAATTAAATTGCCAGTTCACGATATGCAGGGTAGCATGTCCGATGAGTACAGGTTAATCCTACAAAAAATTTGGTGTTTGAACTGTATTCAAACCCTTGCTCATGCAAGCTTTAATAAAGATGAGAAGAGATTGTTTCTTTACTTTATACTAAAGCAAAAAAATAATTAAATCATAGAGATAAATAATCAAAAGATCTAAGACCTTTAAATCTACTATATCAATACTATAAGAGCCTTTCTATGGTTTCTCTATGATCTCTTATCAACTTTTTCTCTTGTATTATACAAGTATGGATTATGAAGGGACTCTGACCTAACAATAATCCACCAAGTTTCCTACAAGGAAGAAAACAAAAGGATTTAAAAAGAATATGAGCCTTTTTTTATTACCATTCTTATATCAAATCAAGTATAAACTATGAAAGGATTAAAATCCAATGATATCCTATCAAGGTTCTTGGCAAGAATGTTAAAAGGAGAACTCTAAAATTTAAAAGCTCAAAAAAAAAACCCAAAGGAAGGGCTTCTAATCATGGTCTAGCTTTATCACAACCCTAGAGGGATTGCTTAGCCAAACATAGTTTGAATAGAAGCTCTAAAATTGTTTAAAGATATAAAAATAAACTTTGCACTACTTACTAAAATTTAAATTATAAAAATTAAAAATTTCATAAACAAACTATCCTAGTGTTGAAAATAAACTATCTTAGTGCTTAGCAAGGAAATTGAACTCTCCTAATGCTAAATTTAAAAATTACAAGAATTTAGATTAAAAAATATAAAAAATTAAACTATCCTAATTACAAAAAATAAAAGAACTACAAATTTAAATTGTAAAAAAAATTCATTGCTAAATAAATTTTTGATTACAAAATTTAACTCCTAAGCCATTAACAAGGTTGGAGTTAGAAAAGGAAACAAACTTAGAACCTGACAGAGACTCTATTTCCCTCAGCTCACTCTCCTTCTTGTATGTTGGAAGGGTGAAAGAAAATGGAAAGTGATATTTTTCTAGGAGAATATACAAGCCTTTTTATAGGTGCTAAGGGAGAATGATTGTTTACATTCTTTCTATGTGGGATAAATACATATAAAGAAATTCAAATTCTGAATGAATCTAGTCCAATTTTCTTTTTATATTTATTGATAAATCTGGCACCAAATCTACTTCAAATTCATTGATGAACTGGCCCCAAATCCACTTCAAATTTTGATGGACCACATGAAGGCTCCTTGAGGACCAAGTTACTGGTCCATGGTAGACCAACACCATATGGGCTTGTTTGGACCACCTTTAAAATGGGTTTTGAGCCCCGGTTAAGCTCGATTTTGCATCAAATTTGGGCAGATTTTTAGCTTATCTATGGATTGAGTTTTAGGCTCCAATTATTCACTGTTTGGGTTCTAATTTGTAACCTTTAGGCCTACAGATTAGGCTCTTTATTTTGGTGCACATTTTTCTTGTAAAATATAATAAGAAGCATCGATTCTAAAAAATTAAAGATAATTTAGTCTATAATTTAATGCTTCTATGGATATATTTTGCACTTATCAATATCCTATTTTTTTACCTATATCAGGATCTGCTTTCAGGAGGCATTCAGTGGCACGAACTCTTTGCAATGAGTTTGTGGGCTCCTAGAGTAGTGACAGGATCTGGCTTTGTCACTCCGCTTCTTGGATTGAGGATGAGGGGAGAGAGCGATTCTATTAAGGGTACTTGCGCTCTCCCTTCTCCTTCCTTTTCACTACCAGGCCCTCTTTAGTGTTGATGTGTTTTCAAAGTGGGACAAAAACTCTAGAAGATCTTAAGGGAGCCTCTTAGAGAAGGGTGTGGTAAAAGCCTCCCACTTGGAGCCCCCTTATAAGGGCTGACATCGCGACTGCTAGTTTTAGGCCATAAATCTCCAACATGGCCACTCTGAAGTGACCCATAAAGTTCCAAAGAGACTCTCTTTCTCCTATTGGATGGAGAAGAGAAAGTTGAAGTTCTTCTTGGACTTTTGGATACTTTAAAACTAGGCGATTAACTTTTGGTTGAACTCCTAAAAGAACCAATGGAGTTAGTGTACCAGGCACGGGCAGCATCTCTAAAGGTGATTGGAAATGATTTATACATTAAGGCATCGAACACCTCTTGTAGCATCATAAGATATTTAAGCTCTCCAAGTGGTTGCAAGGATTGATGGCACCATGATAAGACTCTATAATGGGAGTTTGAAGGATCAAGGAATAGGCTCCTCCATCATGGTCGAGTAAAGGGTGGATGCATATTAAAGAGTAGCTCCCCAGTTGTCATGTTTGCTATCACCGGAGGGCCTCCAAGTAACTGTCCACCTCATAGAGCTTTTGGTCTAGCTTATCTTGTCATTAGGTATGCCTCATCGATCAACTATGTGATGGTCCCTTAGACAAAGAATCCGGTGATGAGGAAGAAGAAACTAAGATGGGGGAACCATATTCTTATTCCTACCTTGGGAACAGGAGTGATGTGTGCAACATGCCCCCTAAGGTCCCAAGGGTTGCGATGGACGATGATAAGGGGCACATCCAGGGCTACCAGCTGATTGAGGAGTCAGTTGAGGCATCCCTACTTCAACAGAATGGGTTACTCCATTCTAGCCTACCCCCTGTGCCAAAGGGGGAATGTCTAAAGGTTGATGGACCTTGGGTAGCCTGAGTCGAGGGCTACTATAGAGCTTGCACCATAGTGGTAAGAGACTCGACTTAAGATAAGAGCTAGTGGAACTTCTCGATTGTGACCAAAGGAACAGTCAAAGGCTCAACTGCACCTCGATCTGGAAGAGTCTAGGGATGAACGTCCGGGGCTGCTGGTTCCTCTACAAGAGGAGCGATGGATCTAGTCATTACCTTTTTCTTTGTCATGACTACTTGAGGAAAAGAGAAGCTATGGGTTGTTTCTACAATTGTTTGGCCAAGGCCCTTCTTCTAGTGCTAATCTACTATAGTTTCATCTAAGACTTGGTGACATGGCTAGATGTGGCTGCTAACTTGGATGGCTTCGAGATCCCCTCCATCTGGAGGCACTTCGAAACCTACAAAATGAAGACAGGAAAGTCTAGCCATAAGGACATAATAAGGTGGTTTCCTATGGTAGACCAATGAATGCCTAAGTCAGTCTTTGATAGAAGCAAACAAAAAAAAATAGGAAGCTATAACTGCTATGTAAAAGATACAATAGTGGGATGAAAGAATAGTGCCTTACAAGCCAATTACATGGATGATGTGATGGGACTATTCTATGTTTTATCTTCCTACTCATATGCATGACATTAATTATTTAATAATATTTTAAAATATTTTATTTCATCATATGTTGCATTTTATTATTTAATTAAGATTATGATGAATCCCGTAGATTAGGACAATGATTTTAGGATAATGATGAGATCATACTAGTGAGACCTAAAACCTTGATAGCCCAATCTATAATATTTCTTGTCATGGGATCATTGAGTTGGGAATTAATGATTCCATTAAGACTAGCACATCCTTTGTATGCTCATAAGAGAGGGTGATTCATCTCACAATCATTTGTGTGGTGATACGAATACAAGAATGTGGGTGCTAATTAGAGAACGAGTTCACTAATATGACCTACAGAGAACATCTAATGGAGCTTTACAAGCATGTCAATAAATTATTCTCAAGTGAGAGTGGTGTAAGTGATTCTTAGACCAAAATTCATCATGATACCTTGTATATATGAATCTATACCTTGGTTCATTTCCTAGCATGACTCTCTGAGATATGTGTAGGATGTTCTAGGCATAGTGAATTATGCATGAAGGTTGTGAGTGGTCAACATGGAATCGATCACTTCTTGTAAGAGGAGAGTATATCCTATGTGATCTTATAGGATGATGACTTAGAAAATCTCTGGCCAAAGTATGATGAAAACTAAAAAGTATTTCTAATGTTTCATCAATTAAGTCATCATTACCATTAGATCAAGATATATGGATAAGCATTTTGGACTTAATATGATTCCATGCCCATAGCTTATTCGGGATGTTATTTGATCGAATGATTGAATTGCATGGTAACCCACTATGAAAGGGTATTTTGGTTATTATATCAAATTTCACATCTTCTAGGTAGCATGACATATTGCTAGACATTAATCATGACTTGTAGGCTCATATGAATTAAAAGTGTTTAATTCGAAAGTTAATTAGAATCGGTTATAGTTAATTAGTGCATTTGTGATTGCCCTAGTATCTAATTGATGTAATTGGGTTAGCCTAAGTCTACTACTAGCTAAGATATGGAACCAATGGGTCATACACTTTGGGATTGATTTTAAACTTTGATTAATTAGATTTATTAAAAATCTAATTTAGTATATACTCATGCTAGCTAACCTAGATTTCCTAAATCCTATTTGATTGAACCCTAACCTATATTGTATTTTGACCAAGTCCAGCCTCTTGATTAATATGGCAAATAAGATCCATGTGGAACCCTTCTCCTGTTTATTCTCCATGCCAAGGAATAATACAAGAATTCTCTCCTAGAATTCTCTTAGGCGTCCAATTAAATGAGAAGATTTAATACCTTATTTAGATAAAGAAGATTGATAACTTCTTTGCCTATTTAATTATAAGGAATTAATACCTTATTTAAATAAGGTTTAATTTCATTTAATGAGAAGAGTACTCATTCATATGGGAAAGCATATATGGCTCCACCTAGTCCACCTTGCTCCACACCTAAAAGTTCTATGAGAAATCTCTCGTGGAATTCTAAGAGATGCACTTAGAAGGAGTCCTTCTAGGTTATTCCTTAGCCTATTTAAAATATGAATTAAGTACCTTATTTAGATAAGTTTTGATATCTTTTAAATAAGAAGAGTTCCTATTTATATGAAAGTATTTATAGCACCACTTATTCTACCTTGGCCCATGCCCCATGAAATTTATGGCATTTTTATTTGGCATATGGGAAGAGAAAGAGTTTCTCTTTCCCTTGATATTCTCTCTCCAACACACATTATTTATTGTACCTCCCTTATTTATTTGGGATAATGGACAAGTGGCATGTGGGGAGAAGAATAGTCCTCTTCCCTTAGGATTCTGTCCCATTCATGAGGATTTTTGGGCATGGTCATGAGGAGAATAATATAGAGTGCCTCTTGGCTTTTCAACTTCCCACACATTGCCCCTTCCATTGCTATGAATAGAAGGTGTTCAAAGCTAGAAAGAGAGATAAGGGAGAACTCAAGAAAATTCTAAGAATTAGAGATTTCTTCCTCAACAATTCTCGATGCCATATTGAGGTGTGAGGCTTTTGAGACATGATGACTTAGGAGCATTTGGAAAAGGGTCTTGAGACATTCCTGGAAATGGTTATCTTGATTAAATGAGAATCATATGATGAGTTCTCTTATCAAAAGATAGCCACTAGATAAGTTATCTTGATCAAAGAATAATGATTAGATGGGTTTTTCTTGATCAAAGGATAGCCATCAGATGGGATTTCTTGATCAATGGATTAACCAATATGGCTTTTGGTATGAAGTTTGATTTGGATTAGGTTTACTAGATCTAGCTAATCAAATGTTAGGTATCTTTATCAAATTGGTTAACCCAATCTAAGAACCTATTGAGAGTGGTCAATTTAGGTTAAATGAGTTCTAATTCAAGGAGATTTTAGGTACCTAATCTTCAAGCCCAAATATTCTATAGGTGATCCAAATTGTTGGAACACCTTAGGATATCATGTCCTAAGGAATTTTGTGAATTGAAAATTTGTTCTTATTCTTAATGAAATTCCTGCCTATTAGGATTTTGTGCATGAAGAGATAAAGTATAATTTTCAAGCTATAGATTCATACCAAAGATAGATTATTGATGATTTTTGAATCATTTAAGATTTAGGAAAATTATCTTTGGTCATTCCCATATGGACTAGTATTAGAGGGCATCCACTTGGATGTCTTGTAGAATTCGAAAAAGCATTGAAGGATCAAGGATAGACTTATAGTTATTGCAACTTTAGATGAACCAAGAAGATTTTCACGTATATCAATAGTTGTGAATTTTATCCATGCAAAGATATTGCTCCTTTACTAATATTTAATTGTAATTATTAAGGTGATCATGTTAGCTTTGAGATTTGGTTCAGTTGTTTTCAAACATTGATTACATGAAAAATTTTTAATTCAATATTTCACTATGCAACCATTTTCCAATAATCATATTAGAGCCATCCTTGATTAATTCAATTAAATTGCATGTTATTATTGTGATATAGATTAGATCTAATTCATATCATATCATGATCCGATGCTTTTAGGATTTCTAATCAATTTTTAGTCAACTAAATTTAAGAATCCCAATTAGATTAGGATTCTTATAATTATCATAAGCTGGAATATATAATCCTAATTCAATTAGGACTCTAAGTTAACATATATCATAGAATCCTAATTGGATTGGGACTTTATTCTGATCAGCCAGATAGAATCATAATTTAATTAGGACTCTATCTTGTAGAGTCCTATTCAACTAGGATTCTATCTTGATGGGTCAGATAGAATCCCAATTCAACTAGGACTCTATCTGATAGAGTCCTAATTCGACTAGGACTCTATCCTGATCAGATTGCCAGAATCCTAATTGGATTAGGACTCTAATATTGACTAGTTTTTTGAATCCTAATTGGATTATGACTCTATTGATTAGTCTACAAGAATCCTAATTAGGTTAGGACTCTTTAGACCAGATTGTTACAATTTTATATTAGAAATTGAATTTAAATTGACTAAATCAACATAAACCTAGTTGGATTAAGTTTTCATTTAGATTTAGTTAACTTAAGTCAATTTGTAGATATATGGTTGACTTATAATTGTCATTGAGTCAAGAGTTGAACTCATATGATAATTAATAAATTAAATTGGGTCAAGAGTTGAACCCAAATCATAATCCAATGCTTCTTGGCCCAAAAGTTGGACTAGTGCCATAATGAAACCCTAGTTGGGCCTGTGCTCATAAAATTTAAATATTATGTTGCTATCAATGACATGTATATCAATAATATCACAATCAAAATAACATGGTTTGTTCATGCTTTTTATAATAGTTATAAATTTCATGATTTTTATATATGTCCCTTGTGATGGATGTATGTATATGAATATGATGTGTGGCTTAATATTTATATATATATATATATATATATATTCAATTCCTGGTATTTAGATATATATTTCATACACGTGATGTTTATGAATATGTTAGAATATGCATAAGACCCAAAAGTCCCTCATTAAAAATTTATTAAGTCATAGTGATGGAAATCATAAGCAAGTCAAGTTCTGATTAATAAAATGTTTAATGTTAAGATCACTACTTAAGCCTTCCTTCATATTAAGCTAGTATTATGTCAAGATCTATAATGAGTTTATTGTGCTATCGACAAGGCTCACTATAGTGATTGATATGATATTAATGAAGTTCATAGTGATGTTTATGGCATATTTGGATGGCATTGCTTTTTGTGCTATCCACAAGGTTATAAGAATTTTAGAGGCAAGTGAGATGTTGGAAATTGCATGAGTTACAATTGGTAAGAGTTACCTACCCTTAAACTCATAAGAGGTTTCTTGTGCTATCCACTAGGCTTTTTACAAGGAATTGGGATCTTAACCCCACTTAGAAAACAATAATTTGGTTTCTCGTCTTCCATATAAGAAGGCAATGGAATTCACTAAAATAGTGGGAGACACGATTAGCAATAAGATCTCATCTAATTATGAATGACATCATGAGTAGTCCACTTATATATTGTTCTTATTATTATAGATTCATTTGCATCATGATATCTGATGGTGCTGAAATCCACTCAAACATCGGAGTGAGCTGAAGAGGGGATGTAGATGGTTGTACTTGCAAAAGAAGCCCTGACCAATGACGGTTCTAGCAAAGGTCCTTTGATGGTCAAGTCAGTATTTTAGACCATAAGGTGGAATAAGGGTGCAAGCATATGAGAATATATGTGGGGTGTGTGAAGAAGAGCTTACCTCTAGGGGGTTTGTTAAGAAAACTCTTTTATAGTGAAGCAATAGGGGTATTTCAGGGATGTTTCAATATATTAGAAAGTAAGCAAAAAATGATTAGGCTTTGGCCTTTAATAGGATTTTTGGGAAGAAATCATCCTTTGTTATCTGGAAAGTCTCATTTCTATTAATAGAAGGTTTTGTCTTTCATGTATCCCACCATTTGCCTTAATGGCTCCAAGAGATATGGCTTGAAAAAGGGCCACACTTCCTTAATGACTGAGATCTGCTCTAAATAATGGAACTTGACAATTTATCTATTGTGGGAGATTTTAGGATGAGTATCGGTAGATAGGGTATCAATATCTTTGACTTCTTGGATCGTCGTTATCTTTGGATCCCATGATATTGGCAAAGACCTAAGAATTTTATTAACCAAATCAGTATTAGTATAGACTTTGCCAAGACTTTTCAATTCATTAATAATAGTCATAAATCTAGTGTACATATCAGATATAGATTCAAAATGTAGCATTTCAAACATTTCAAAAGAATGAACAAGCATATTAATTTTAGTGTTTTTCACTTGAAGAGTACCCTCATGAGTAATTTCAAGTGTGTCCCATATCTCCTTCGCAGATGTGCAAGTGAAGATTTTATTGAATTCATTAGAGTCCAATGCACAATAAAGCAAGTTCATTGCTTTAGCATTAATTTCAGATTCCTTAATGTCATATTCATTCCAATCCTCCTCGAGCTTTGAAATAGAAATGCCATTAACCAAAATGAAAGAAATATTAGGACCATTAACTATAACTTTCCAAAGATAATAACTATAGATTGAATATAGATGCGCATGTGAGTTTTCCAAAAAGTATAATTAGTGCCATTGAAAAATGGTGATCTATTAGTTGCATGTCCTATAGCAAAACAAGCACCTTCTAAGGCTGCCATGATCTTTTAACTCAAAATTGTTGGATTCTTTACAAAGCATCAAGTCTAGATATCATCGATTTTGGGCTCCGGGCTTTGATACCAATTGTTGCCTAGTGATGATGCAATCCAAGAGGGGGGATGAATTGGATTTTATAAAACTATTTGAATTTTTTCAAATAGATATAAAATAAGTTTGTGCTAATTATAATTAAGTACTTGTGTTTTGCCAAAGTATTTATGTGCTTTAAAATAATATGCAGCAGAATTAATAAAATAAATGTACAAAGAAAATAATCACACAAACATAATAAATTTATAGTGGTTTGGTGCACTCCAAGGTACCTAAATCCACTCTCCAAGTTCTCCTTGGGTATTTTACTATAATCACCAAGATTATGGTTGATTAGTTTTTCGGGCTCACTAATCAAAACCCAACTTGTTTTCTCGGGTTCACAAGTCAAAATTCCTTGTTGGTTTTATAACTTAGGCTAACCAACAACCTCTGATAGTTTTACGGGCTCACCAACAACTTATGTTGGTTTTACGTGATCACCAATAACCTATATTGGTTTTACACAAAGGCTAACCAACAATCTCTTTGGTTTTCCAAGGCTCACCAAAAACCTCTTTGGTATATCAATGTAAGAATGAAAGAAAGTAAAGAATACAATAAAGCTTTTTAAAATAAAGCAAGTATCGCTTTGAAGCCCTTAAAAGTTGATGAAGTAGCTTGTCTTCAATTTGTTGAAGCCTTGAATGATACTTGAGGATGTGGACTTGGATCAACTCTCTTATCTTTGGAAGCTTGAAGGCTTGAACCACTCAACACTTGAATCCTTGAAGGATATTCAATGATCTCACCAAAGGATTACTTCTCCATTTGATTTTTGGTATTTATATAGCTCTCCAACCCATAGATGATGTTTATGACCGTGGGGATGAAAAAACTAGCCATTTGAAGCAAGTTGGAGTCAATTCTGCACTTCTAAAAAACTAGACGTTATACCAAGTATTGACACTTGAATTTCCTGAACTTTCTTCATGAGTCAACCTTTTGAGTTGATACTTCACCATGAGTCAACCTCTTGAGTTGATACTTAGGTCAGCTCAAGGCAAAAATTCTGGTTTGATATTTTTTTATATTTTTCTTGTTCTCAGGCCTTGAGTCGACACTTGAACTTCTTCATGAGTCGACACTTGCTTGTGCTAGTGCTGAAACTTGCTTAAACTTTTCTAAAATCAAACTTTAAGTCCTTCCAAGTCTTTCTTATGTTTCAAAGTCCTTATAACTTGAAATTCCATGAATTTGAAGGACTTCTTCAACTAAAATACAAGCATTTCTTCATTCAACATAGATGAGTACTAAGATCTGATAACACACTTAAAAATATAATTAGTACTCATATATATTTAAGTATTTTGTCAATCATCAAAATCAAGACCAAAGTCAACAGTTTTCTTCTTGAATAAGAATGGAGTGGATATAAGAAGGGGAGACCACCAAATATAGAATAGTTCATCGCCCTCTTTCGGCTTGCTATGGAGTAGCGGGGTACTGAGATAGGCTTTAAGCTCCTCACTTGCCTTCTAGCATTTCTTGGTCCATTCAAAGTTCTTTGACTTTTTCAAGGTCTAGAAGAAAGGCAAGCATCATTTGGTCAATTTAGAAAAAAACTAAGGGTGGCAATCCATCCAATAAGCCTTTAGATATCTTTTATAGTCTTCGGCATGGTCATTTGCATCAAGGCCAGGATTTTCTTCAAGTTGGCCTTAATTCCTCAATCAGACATCATAAATCTTAGGAACTTCTCAAAGGTTACTCCAAATGCATACTTGGTGGGTTTTAATTTCATCTAATACCAGTGCAAGGTGGCAAAAGTGTTGCCCAGCGTAGCAACCCAAGAGGGAGGGTGAATTGGGTTTCTTTAAAAATTAAAACAAATGTGTGTTGTACTTTAAAGTATTTATGAAGTAATGCAAATGAGCATACAATGAATAAGATGTAATGCTATGAATATAAGCAGCAAATACAAGAGAGAAAAGAACACACACACAAACACAAAGGTTTAAAGTGGTTCGGTGCACATCAAGCACCTACATCCACTTTCCAAGCTATCCCTTAGAAATTTCACTATAATCAACCTAGATTACAGCCAACTTGTTTTCAAGGGCTCATAAGTCAAACCCAAAGTTGGTTTTCTTACTTAAGCTCACCAACAATCTTTAATCAAGCCAACCTAGGCTTGAATTTCAATTCATGGCTTGGAAGGGCCTAACACCTAGTTTCAAACACCCTTGAAACTAGTTACAAAAGATAAATTCAGAAGTACAAGAATCAAGCACAAGAAAAACTCTCTATAGAGTAGAAAGTAGAAGCTTTGAGGCTCTTAATGATTTTTTAACTTGTCTTCTCTTTGGAATCACTTCAAAGACCACTTTTGGAATGTTGATTTAAGGCTTGGAAGCTTTTCAGTACGAATCTTCTCTTTTGCTCTTTTTTTGACTTTGGAAGTGAAATTCTCAAAGGTATGTCTTGTCTCTTATGAGTTTGTTCTTCTTGAATGAGTTTGGTAAGACTTAAATACTTCAAAAACATCCAAAAAAGGTTTATGACCGTTGGAACAAAACTAGCTGTTTGGAGCTTGTAGGATTCAAATCTGACTCTCAGAAATTATAGCCATTATTGCTATCAGAACCCATAAGTTGATACTTAAGTTTGTTCATGAGTCGACACTTGGATCTCCATGAGTCGATACTTGGATCTACATAAGTCGACTCAAGGTATAAATCTTGAAAAAACTAAGTTATGTACCTTTTTTGTTCTCAAGCTATGAGTCGACCTTTGAGTCGACACTTGACTTCTGTGAGTTGACACTTGAGTCTTCTGAGTCAACACTTAACGAAAATATCTCTAAATGGCATAGTTTTGTATCATTATTTTTTCAGGCCATGAGTCGATATTTGGTTCTTATGAGTCGACACTTGACTTCTTCATGAATCGACACTTGAATTCTGAGTCGACTCAAGGCATGCCAAGGAGATTTCTGCATGCCAGTCCTTTTGAAGTGTCGACACCTCATGTATCATGAGTCGACACTTGGCATGTGCCACTCAAAAACTCTGTGCCAAGCTTCAAAATTCAAAGTGTTCTTTAATAAAACTTCAATATCTTCTTCATGAAGCCCAGAATGATCCATTTTAAGGATTTTCAAGTGAGAAGAATTCTTATACACTGAAATTTACTTAGCTTCAAAATTAGTGAGTTTGATAACTTTGTAGAAAAAATTGATGTACCTGTATCCTGAAACTCACAACTATAATTAAAACATTAGTAAAAATATATACTCAACATTTTGTTAATCATCAAAATCAAAGGCTAAAGCCTATAAAAAGTTTTCTCAAGATCTTCTACATTACTTTGCAAGATGCAACTCTTGAATAGTATATCATCAACGTAGACTTCTATGTTGCGACTGATCTGGTCCTTAAAGATCTTGTTCACTAGCCACTAGTAAGTTGCTCTTATATTTTTCAAATCGAATGGCATCATCCTGTAATAAAACAAACCCTAGTCAATAACAAAAAAGATTTTTTCCTTGTCTTTAGGTGCCATCTAGATATAATTGTATCTTGAAAAGGCAACCATTAAAGTTAGGAGTTCATGGCCAGCCATTGCATCGACTAATTGGTCGATGCAGGGAAGGGGGTAGCTATCATTTGGACAAGCCTCATCGAGGTCTATGAAGTCCACAAATATTCGCCACTTCAACCTTTTTTACCAACACTATATTTGCCAGCCACTTGGGATAACTAACTTCCTTAATGAACCCTGCATTAGTGAGCTTCTGTACCTCTTCTGCTATAGCTCTCTAACATTCTAGCATGAAACTCCTTTTCTTTATTTTATAGGATGGTGATTTAGGTCCACCTTTAAGTGATGCATCATCACCTCGAGTCAATTCTGGGCATATCTGCAAGAATCCAGGCAAAGACATCAGCATTTTTTTGTAAGAAGACTATCAATCTTTGCTTTGTGTCTTTGTCCAGCATTGAGCCAATTTGAATAATATGTTAAGGGTCACCATCATGCAGGGGGATAGTTACAAGATCCTTTACAGGCTTCCCCCTTTCTTCGGTCAATTCATCCCTGGTATCTAGCCCCTCCACTAGGAGACCATCTAATATCTTGACTTGTTTCATCTGTTGGGCCCAGGTTACATTGTCTCGCTAGGGCCTAGTTTTCTTGTACCTCTCCTATTCCTCATAATGTGGAGAACCTCTTTAACAAATAAGAGGTAGACACTATCGCTTGTAAAGGATTTAGACCTAGTCAGCCGAATATGACATTATAAGCTGAGAGTATCTTCATGACTATAAAAGTAAGATATACTTGAAATATTGGGGGGCCTTCCCTGCTACTACTAGTAGAGTAATAGTGCCCTCAATGGTGACCAACTCTTCTAAGACCCCTAATTTTGGTGCATCTATCTTTTTCAATTTATTAGGAAAAATATTCATCTTTAGGAATGCATCATAAAACAAGATGTCTACCAAAATTCCACTATCAACAAGCCCATGGAGGATATATAGTCATCGTTGTTCGGTGTTATGACTACAGGGTCATGATGGGAATACTGGACCCCCCTTGCATCAGCCCAAGTAAAGGTTATGGCTTCATCAACACTCTCCTCATGGCTGCTACCTCTAGACTCTTCCTCCGATCTGCTAGTGATAGTGTTGATGTTGTCTTTAGTGTGTCGATTAGCGAGGTCTTCCACCCTTGGTGGAGGTTCTGGCAAGAGCGGGACTGGAGCATCACATCTCTTTCCTCGATCTTGGAGGAACCATTCAGCTTACCATAGTGGATGAGCTTCTTAATCTCATCCTAAAGTTGTCTACACTCTTCAATATCATGGCTATGATCCTAATGGTATAAACAATATTTGTTCAGGTTCCTCCTTTTGGGCTTTGCCTGCACATTTTGAGCTTTGGGCAGCTACTCCCAAACCTGTATTAAAACATGAGCATGCAAGATGTTGGGAGGAGTATACTGGCTGAACTATCATGGTGGTATAATGCCCAATCGATCAAGACTTTAAAGATTCCAAATTTGGGGGGTAACCTTCGATTTTAAGGTGGTGACCAGCTTCTTGACCTTTTTCTTTAGTTTTCTTTCCTTGGATGAGATTTGAAGGCTGATGGTTGTTCCTTTCATGTTGAGGTAGGTGGCCTAATAGAAAGTGGAGCATGGACCAAGAGAGGCTAGACAATGAAAGGAACATAAGCACCATACATTTTCTCTACACATGCATACTTCTCTACTCTGGTGAGCATCTCAAAAAAATCTACTGATAACTTCTTTTTCAAAGAGAAAAAGAAAGGATATGACTAAAGACCATATTTCATAATAGGCATAGCAATTGCATGGTCGAGATTATATACTCCAAAGTTGCTTCATTAAATTATTTTACATAGGCCTTGAGGGATGCTCCCTCCTTTTGCTTAATATGATTCAGGTAAACAGAACTTCACGATGGCTTCTAGCTATTAGCAAAATGAAAAATAAAGGACTGACTCAACTGGTCAAAGGAATGAGTAAAACTTGGTTCCAGGCTAAAATACCAATATCGCGCCGATATTTTAAGAGTTGAAGGGAAGGTGTGATACAACACTGCATCAATGGTTCCATGCAAGAGCATCATCATTTTAAAATCCTGGAGATGGTCTACCAGATTAGTAGACCCATCATACATCTCTAGTTGTGACATTTTAACATATTTCAGCAGTGGCTCTTAAAGAATGTAGGCTTCGAAAGGTGGTTTAATAGTAAAGCCAAGATCATCATTTTTGGATGGACTAAGCCTCATAGGGCTTCAAGATATCGATCTATCTCTAGAAACTTACGATCCACCTTAGCATCTCTAGCTGAGTGTGCTGTAGAAGGTTGGAGAGGTGAATAGGCTAGAGTAGACCCTTCATCTAATTGAGGTGAAGGGGAACACCTCCTTGTCTACCTAGGATCCTCTGGGCCATGAGAAAAATAGGTTACCCCTGTTCGATGTTTTAAGGAAATGAGAGTCGTCATGGCTCCAAATGTACTGCTTCTAAAGGTGCAAGGGTTGTGGTGGCTGGGCTGGATCTGTTTCTGGCTACAATGCAGTCGTTAGCATTATGGATACCACCAACATTGCATTGCCTGAACAAATGCAACCAGCTTATGCACTTGCTGGATGAGCCTTTCTAGGGTATCAAGTTGATTTTCTCATAGGATGGTGTCGACCCAAACCCCTGAGATTGAGTTTTCATTAGGTTGGTTATCTCATTGAGAAGTGGTGGCACCAGAGTGCCGAGTAGACATGCCCTTTAAAGGCATGTGATATGCACAAATAGTCTCTTTTCAAATGATGGATGAATAGTGGGCCCTTCCTCTGTTTGATAGTACTGAAATTCATTGAATGCTAGAGTGACCTGGAGAAGGGAGTAAATGGTTGTACTTGCAAAAAAAGCTTTGGCTGGAGATGGTTCCAGTGAAGACCCTCCGATGGTCAAGTCAATATTTCAAACATAGGGTAGAATAGAATAAGGGTGCAAGTACATGAGAATATATGTGGGATGTGTGAAGAAGTGCCTACCTCTGGGGGGTTCACTTAAAATCCCCTTTTATACTCGAGCAGCAAGGGTATGCCGAGGATATTCCAATGTATCAGGAAGCGGGTAGAAAATAATTAGGATTTGGCCTTACCAGGACTTTTATGGAGAAATCATCCTTTATTATCAAAAAAAGTCTCATCTTATTAATGGAAGGTTTTATCTTTCATGTCTCCCACCATTTGCCTTAATGGCTCAAAGATATGGCTTGAAGAAGGGCTACACTTCCTTAATGACTAAGATCTACTCTAGATGATGCGACTTGACAGTTTGTTTGCTGTGGGACATATTTTAGGATGAGTATCGATAGTTTTCTCCTTTGACCATTTGGTGGATGCTTTTACAGGAGTAGCTGTTCAAGTTAGGACCTTGTACCAGGATTTGGTATGTTTGAGGGCCTTTTGTAACTAAGGTTCTGCAAAATCAGGTGTCAAGAGAACCAAGTCTTCAATGTGCCAAAGGTGGATAGGCGCATGCATCTTGACTGAGGGTCGGTAGGATAGCAACCCAGCTAGCCAATTGTTCATTAAAATAGTTTGGTCTAGGCTTGTTAGGAGTTAGGAGGGCTAGAGATAGGTGCTGGAGTAAAGTTGTAAGGATCTTTAGTTTGGAAAGGAACCAGGAGGTGAAGGTTGGGTTTGCTATATGGTAAAATTACCACCAGCAGGACTGGGAGTCGAACTATCTCTTCTGGCCTTCTTCTTCTAAGAGAATAGGACCAGATGACTGGTAGGGTGTTTGGGATAGGGTTAGTCTTTCCGATAAATTCAGTAACATAATGCTCTGGTTGGATAGATTTGGTTTATCCGGATGTTTGCTCTACTTGTTTGTGTTTGAAATGTCATAAACCTGATATTGGGGTTTGAAATAGTCGGATGTGGCCTCTCTTTATTCTAAAATAGATTTTCATCAAATTATCCTCGATCCTGAAACCTTCAAGATCCCAAGTATAGAGTTTACCCTACATCTACCCTACATCAATATCTATATATTCACTGTTTGGCATACTAGATGCCAATTTATTGATCGGACCTATGGAATGTTGAGAAATTTGATAATAGTTCTCAATCAGGAGAAAGTCTCCTGTACATTTGCTTTTGATCCATTTGGGGTTGATGTAAGAAAGAATGATTGCTAGGTATAAAATATCTAATCAATTATTCTAAGTGAGGATGAATGATATAGAATTTAATCTTGTAATCACTTATTGTATCCTTCTCATAGTTTGTTATATGAACAAACATGATATTAAATACCAAGGCTGCTCAAGATGTTGAGATAGTTGATAGCCATTTCAAAAGTGAAAAGGCTTATGTAATTCTATAGATAAGATCTCCAAACAGATAGGTAGGCCATAAGGGTTCAAAGATAAAGTTGAATCCTAAAATTCGCATTTTCTAGAAGGAGATGGTGAAGCGTGTCTCCACCAGAGGTACTTGTTTATGGGAAACAAGGGCATTAAAAGTATAACTACAAGAATTATCTTGCTAGTGTGAAGCAGTAAAAGAATGCAAGTGTTGCATTTGTATAAAAGAGTTTAACCTATGAAGGAGCTAGTGAGAGGACAATTGAATTTGTAAAAGTTCAAAATCTATTATCAATACTACAATAATTTGTGGATAGTCTACAAGTTGTTCCACAACTAAAAGTACTTTTGATAAGGTACAACCATATCATATACTTCCTCTTCTAAGGTCATGCAGAGTTTCAAATGCAACTTTATATATGTTTTGAAAGAAAATGGTGCAGGTGGTTTGACATGATCCTACACTAGGCATGCAAACAGCTGCGGGAGCAGAATGAATTTTAAAACTTTTTTAAAAATTCGCGCAACGGAAAACTGCTCCGTCCAGAACCAATCTATTCATGTTACATGTAGGCATGTATCATGATATAAAAATATTTGCAAAATATATAAATAGAAAGATCTATTTATGCATGATTAAAAAATAATTTTTCCATACTTTATTCTGGCTGGAATAACTCTGGAATAAACCTGGAATAGGCTGGAATAGCAGGGATAAATCTATTCCAGCTGTCTTCTTCCTTGGGACGTTTGAACACTCTGTTTTGAGCCTGAAAAAGAGCGTCCAAAAGTGGGCTTCCGGACTCTGTTTCCTCCCGAATCGAAGCAGCAGCAAGGTGATCGAATGTTCTTTGATCTTCCACCGAAATCTACAAGGAAAAGACAATATAAAGGGTGTACAAATTCACCAAAAATCTACTGCCAGAAACTATGTTACAGAAAAAATAGCAGCAAGTTTCCTTCATTTAGGAGCAGCTGTAGCAAACTGGGCTCGTCTCTCTAGCTCCCAAGAGTAGACTGATACTCCCTCTTGAGGGGAGACACACCCGGGGCTCTCGGATCATCCTTCTCGTGCGGTGCTAGCCACTGGAAGGGAGGTTAGTCACGGTTGATAGCAGCAACAGAACTTTGCTGCAGTCCTTGGTTTGAGCACAATAATGAACAAGAGATAAGCTCTTCTTTCTCTCCCTAAAACACTCCAAAACCCAGCCCTACAAGCACCCAGTGGATTGAAAGGATCAAGCTCAAATCAACCTCTCAAAGAACAGTACCCAGAATTTTTTGTTGCTTGCTGTTACTCGATGTCTCAATGGTAGAAACAGGGGCTGCTTAATTTATAAAGAAAGTAGGGGAAGATGGAGAGGCCAGGGAGGTGAAGAGTCCGATCAAAGAGCTACCATTCTCTCATTTAATCAACAATAAATAGGAGAAAATACAGCGGGTGGTGGGAGAGGAAGAGACGGCGACGTTTGGTGTTCGGCCTCTTGTGTTCTTTCCAGCGAAAGACCGTGTAAAACGGTCACGCTGAAACCAAAAGAACACCGGTTCAAAACCGGTCCAAGCAATCCCTCGGTTCATGGATTCCCAATCCAATTAAGAGCAATTCAATCCAATTGAATCTGGTTCAAGGGATTAAAATTGGTTCACAACCAATTTAAGGCCAAAATGAACTCTGAATCAGTTCAAAATGATTCAGAAAAATCCTGGCGCAGTCCTGGTCAACCCGGAATAATTTCCGGTTGACACAGACAAGGGTAAGATGGGAAAAGAGTGCTCAAAAATATCGTGACCATAAAATGAGACGATTCTTAATCATAATCGGTATCCGGATCAGAGAGTAATCCTCTGTGGCGTGTGACCTCATAGGTTCGAACCTAAACGGTAGCACTAGAACAATTCTAGTACCAGCACAGAGAAACCATCAAGCAAGGATCCCGACGTCCGATAGGTCGAAGATGCGGGAGCAACTATCGAACCTCTGGCATATGGTTACCGTATAATTCATCCCTTTGACCTCTAATGCTCGGGATGACTGAGATTGGGCTGCCAACCCAGACTGAGTCAGTCGACTACGTGTCTCAACCTTGCAAGCCCAGTGACTCTTCACTAGGACTACCCCGGCCGAAGATTTGCTAAATTGAGATACTGCAAGACATTAATCCAAACTGCTTGGACAGGTCAATTCATCTTGGTCCATCATGCTCCACAAGTAAGTACTTGCCTGTACCCAGAACCTTTCGTCATCAGATTAAATTGGGTAGTCCGGCACCAAAGCACGTAGGAAGTGAGTTGCTTGCAAGCTACGTGATGACCTCAGGTCAGAGGGACACATATACTATATCCAATCGTGGAGTATCCCTTTGGCAGAAAGGGGTTGCACGGGAGTCAAGTTCATGAGATATCACAATCCACTTGCAGATCAACATCAGTGTCACCACACTTCATTTGGTCAAGAGGAGCAACCAAACGATGTGAACTAAAACAACCTATACTTGATATATTGTCGTCCAGTACAATATATCCTTTGGTTGTGAACAGGGTTTAAGGACCACTCGATACATCCTCTCTGTATCGAAGTCAGTGTAGTCCTAAGGACTTCATCACATGGAAAGAGTTCATTTCAGAAAAATTTAGTATATGATGAGCTGCCAAAAATATATTTTATTAATTCAAAGAAAAAGTACAATACTTAGCTCAACTGCCTACAACCCAGGCGATTGGCTTTGGGACACAATTCCCAACAACTCCCACTTGTACTAAAGCCAATCAGAAGAGTATCTAATACCCATTTCCCATTTACAATAGTCGAACTCTTTTATTCTGAGGGCTTTAGTGAAGGGGTCGGCAAGATTTTCTTTTCCATCGATTTTCAGAAGATTGATGTCACCTCGTTCTACGACCTCTCTCGTACGAGGTGGTAGCGCCGCAGTATGTGCTTGGTGCGGTGATGAGCTTTAGGCTCTTTAGCTTGAGCAATGGCTCCAGTGCTATCACAGTACACCGGAACAGGACCATCTAGGGAAGGTGCCACCTCTAGCTCTCCAAGGAACTTCCGCAACCATACAACTTCCTTTGCTGCATCTGATGCTGCAATATATTCTGCTTCGCATATCGAGTCTACAACAGTTGCCTGCTTCGAACTTTTCCAGCAAATCGCTCCTCCATTCAGGGTAAATACAAACCCTGATACACTCTTGCTATCATCTCTATCTGACTGGAAACTAGAGTCAGAGTACCCCACAAGTTTCAAGTCAGGTTCTCCATAAATCAGCCATTGATCTTTAGTATTTCTTAAATACTTAAGGATGGACTTAACCACCTTCCAATGCGCCTCACCTGGGTCAGACTGGTCTGCTCACTACTCCTAGTGAGTATGCCACGTCTGGTCTAGTACAAGTCATAGCATACATGATAGAGCCTACTGTAGAAGCATAAGGTACTCTACTCATGCACTCTCTTTCCTTAGGAGTTATCTCACAATCCTTCTTGGAAAGAGTAATTCCAGAACCTATCGGGAGATAGCCTTTCTTGAATTTTTCATACTGAACCGTTTCAGCACGGTGTCAATGTACGTAGACTGGAACAATCCCAAAAGCTTCTTAGATCTATCTCTATAGATCTTCAGACCTAGTATGTAAGAAGCTTCACCCAAGTCCTTCATGGAGAACTGAGATGATAACCATACCTTTATTCCTTGTAATGCTGCAACATCATTCCCGATTAAGAGAATGTCGTCAACATACAGTACTAGGAATACAATCACAGAACCATTAACCCATTTATAGATACACGGTTCTTCTCCGTTCCTAACAAAGCTATACGACTTGATACACCTATCAAACCGTAAGTTCCAACTTCGAGATGCTTGCTTAAGTCTATAAATGGACCTCTGCAACTTGCATACTTTTGATTCATCTATGGATGTGAACCCTTTAGGCTGTATCATATACACCTCCTCTTCCAGCTCCCCATTTAGGAAAGCGGTTCAGACATCCATCTGCCTGATCTCGTAATCAAAATATGCTGCCAAAGCAAGCATGATCCGAATGGACTTGAGCATTGCCACAGGGGAGAAAGTCTCGTCATAATCGATACCATATCGCTGACGATACCCCTTGGCAACCAGACGGGCTTTATAGGTCTCTACCTTCCCATCTGCGCCCTTTTTCTCTTGAAGATCCATTTACATCCGATGGGTTTTATTCCTTCAGGCGGATCAACCAATGTCCAAACATTGTTGATTTCCATGGACTCCATTTCGGATCGCATGGCTCCAAGCCATGCCTCAGAGTCAGATCTCAGAAGTGCATCCATATAGGTGATCGGATCCTCATTGTTCTCATCGAGCTCAATGGGATCGCCGACCCGGACCAAGAAACCGTAGTATCTATCCAGCTGACGTGGTATTCTACCAGATCTCCTAATGGATTCCAGGTATGATTCAATCACAGCCGGTTCTACGATGTCCTTAGAGTGTGTAGGTTCTTCTATTGGCTGAACTTCATCAAGTTCAATCTTAGAGGCTATAGTTCCTTCTCCAAGGAACTCCTTTTCCAAAAATAGCTCTAAGAGCAACGAACACCTTTTGTTCATTCTCCAAATAGAAGAAATATCCTTTGGTTTCCTTAGGATAACCAATGAATAAACACCGATCAGACCTAGGACCAAGTTTGTCTGAGTCTAAATGCTTTATGTAAGCCGGACAACCCCAGACCCGAAGGTGTGAGATTGAGGGTTTACGTCCAGTCCACATCTCATACGAAGTGGAGACAACAGAGTTACTTGGAACATCATTTAATAAGTAACAGGCTGTCTGAAGAGCATATCCCCAAAAGGATAGCGGCAGAGTTGCAAAGCCCATCATGGATCGAACCATGTCCAACAAGATTCGATTCCTTCTTTCGGACGCACCATTCAACTGTGGTGTTCCTGGAGGAGTCCACTGAGAGAGAATTCCATTCTCCTCAAGATATGTCAAAAATGCACCAGATAAGTATTCACCACCTCGATCAGATCGAAGGGTTTTAATACTTTTTCCAGTTTCCTTTTCTACTTCATTACGGTATCGTTTGAACATTTCAAACGACTCAGACTTATGTCTCATTAAGAAGACATAACCGAATCTTGAAAAGTCATCTATAAAAGTAATGAAATATTTGTATCCTCCTCTGGTACTAAATGTCATCGGTCCACATACATCAGTATGTATTAGACTTAGAAGTTTTGTAGCTCGTTCACCTTTTCTAGTAAAATGTGACTTGGTCATTTTACCAAGTAAACAGGATTCACAAGTGGGCAGTGATTCAGAATCACTGACCTCAAGGAGTCCATCTCCTCGCATCTTGTTTATCCTATTTTGGTTAATATGACCTAGCCTACAGTGCCAAAGATACAAATCGTTGACATTATCTAATCTTGGGCATTTGCTAGAAGTGTACATTACACTAACAGGCCTTGATAGTACATATATGCCATTATTTAATCTAGCTTTCATTATAACAGAGTTATTCAAAATAACATTGCAAAAATCTCCTTTTATTGATAGTTTAAAACCATAATTGGCCAAAAGGCCTACAGAGATTATGCACATAATGAAACTAGGACAATAGTGACAGTCGACTAGTTTGACAGTACAAGACTCAAAGACAAGATGCAGGACTCCGACCGCCAGTACTGGAACACGATTTCCATTCCCGATGCTCAGAAACTGTTCTCCATCTTCAAATCTTCTGCTAACTAGAAGTTCCTGTAACGAATTACAAACGTGAATTGGACTACCAATATCCAATACCCAGTTAGCAATATCAACAATTGAGTAATTACAAGGTTTTATCATATAAATACCTTGTTCAGCAGACTTCTGCTTCCCTCGGCCTGTTCGGATCAAGGGACGCAATATAAAGAGGACAGTTCCTCTTCCAGTGTCCCTTCTTCTTGCAGTAGAAACACTGCAAAAGACTGATCAGCCTTATACTTCCTGGTCTGACTAGGGCTAGGAGCATTCTGCACCTTCTTTCCCTTTTATTTATTTTCTTCTTCCCTTTCTTAAAGGGACGACGACCTCTACTACCTCCCACTAAATTCACCACCCCCTTATCTAGTTGGTGGTCTTTCTCGAAAGTCTGCAGCAACCCCAAAAGACCATGGTAGTTAACTGCAGGCTTGTTCATTCTATAATGATCGAGAAAATCAAGATAGGAGGAGGAAAGAGAATTCAGGATCGCATCCTTGCCGAGCTGCTCGTGCAAGGGGCATCCGAGTTTGCCCAACTTTTCAATCAGCTTGATCATGTACAATACATGATCAGTGACTGAACCGCCATTCGGCATCTTGGAATTGTAGATGGCACAAGACACTTTGTACCGTTCTACATCATCCGGGGTGCCGAAGGATTCCTTCAACTTTTGAAGGATTTCATCAGGTTGGGCCTCCTCGAATTTGCGACTGAACTCGTCGTTCATCACTGTTAACATAGTGCACCGGACAGTAGTCCGATCAGAGACCCACTTCAGATAAGCGTCACTGACCGCACTCCGTGCATTAGCGGGAGGGATTTCAGGTGCCGGATCCGTTATCACATAGAGGATCCGTTCATGCTCCATAACGATTCTCAATCTTCGATACCAACTATCGAAGTTGTGACCCTTTAACTTCTCGTTATCGAGAAGTGACCGGAGCGATAAATTGGAAGACATCTGAAAAGAAAATAAAACCAAATTAGTGTATGAATTAATAATTTAAACAAAAGACTTGGACTTTAGTCTAAAGGTTTCTCCAACTAATTTTTCAGATTGGTAGCCTCTAACTCCAATCCGTGAAAATACTTTTTCAAGTGGGTACTGAAATCCAATAGGCCACGCATGAGCCCGACTTTGGCCAGCTCACCCATACGAGCCTAAAGGTAGGTTCGTAAACCAATTGTTTTCCTAAACAATTTTTAGTATTTCATTTTGCCCCAGAGAACACCCCAATCGGCCTTGGGGCCTTCTATTGCAGGTTCTGGTTAGGTCCAACCATTAAAATGACAAAGCCAATGCTTCCAGCTAACTAAAGACCAAGCCCGACTTTGGCCGGCCCACCTAGTCTCGTTAAGGAGGTTGCACTAACCATCATCGATCAGATAGAAATTCCAGTCGCCTGATGTACACCCATTCTTTGGAACTGTCGATGCACACCAAGCTAGTGGACACATTTCTAACCGACTTAATGGGCTAAGACACTGTCAACTCCTTGACTTAGTCTTTTTAAGGACCTAATAATTTTAGAGGATTTTTAATTGTGACAGAAGAAAGGACAAGGACATGGATCATCCTCCCACCGAATCAATCAGATTCTAGGAGGGTTGAAATAAATCAACAAATGATCAATGGGCACCTATAGATCAGTCAGACCGATCAACCTGGGTGACATGGGTTAACTCGAGTCATTGAGCTTTTCCAATCAGTTCTATTCGACTCAACTAGCCAGGTAGGTGAGATCATGGGTGAGTATCCGCCATTAACCATCTTTCCTAGACACCAACCAAGTTGGCCAAAAAAGAGGTAGCCTCAAACAACCATGATCACAATGCCAAACCTACCTTGACACCAGTCGGTTTACCAGACTCGATCAGACTAGCCTAAAGACTCGGGCGTCCATTGAGCCACTAATTAGATCCATTTTAGATAAACGGATCAACTAATCTAACTATTAGATAGTTCTAAAGAAGGGCCTTAAACAACTTTTGTTTAATCTTCTTGTAATCCGGTTCAACTAAACTTAGGTCTAACCCAGTGATGAACCCAACTAGTCAGCTAACCCAATTTAAACCCAAAATGGCTTATGCAAATTGTATTAGATTTCATAAACCTAAAAAAAAACTTTAATAAGCCAAACACTTAATTAAAATATTTTTAATTAAGTCACAATGTAAAACATTTTTATATAACAAATCATGCATCAAGATATTTTACAAATATTTTATATCCATATAAAACATGCCCAATAACATGTATCATCAAATTAAAACATTTTTAATTTTAAAAATTCTTTAAGGATCCTTTTGAAAAGGCCAACACAGATGATCCGCATCGTGTCAAAGACACACAGTCATGGTGAAGGTCTCAACTAGGTTCCAAAAAGAAATCAGGATACATATTTAGACTAAACAATTTTAATCTATAAACATGCATACAGGAATAGATTACACATGCAACCTGCTCTGATACCACTGAAAGAAAATGGTGCAGGTGGTTTGACATGATCCTACACTAGGCATGCAAATAGCTAAGGGAGCAGAATGAATTTTAAAACTTTTTTTAAAATTCACGCAACGGAAAACTACTCCACCCAGAACCTAATCTATTCATGTTGCATGTAGGCATGTATCATGATATAAAAATATTTGCAAAATATATAAATAGAAAGATCTATTTATGCATGATTAAAAAATAATTTTTCCATACCTTTATTCTGGCTGGAATAAACCTGGAATAGGCTGGAATAGCAGGGATAAATCTATTCCAGCTGTCTTCTTCCTTGGGACGTTTGAACACTCTGTTTTGAGCCTAAAAAAGAGCATCCAAAAGTGGGCTTCTGGACCTCCGTTTCCTCCCGAATCGAAGTAGCAGCAAGGTGATCGAATGTTCTTTGATATTCCACCGAAATCTACAAGGAAAACATAGTATAAAGGGTGTACAAATTCACCCAAAAGCTGCTGCCAGAAACTCTTGCAGAAAAAAAGCAGCAAGTTTCCTTCGTTTGGGAGCAGCTACAGCAAACTGGGCTCGTCTCTCTAGCTCCCAGGAGTAGAATGATACTCCTTCTAGAGGGGAGACACACCCGGGGCTCTCGGATCCTCCTTCTCGTGTGGTGCTAGCCACTGGAAGGGAGGTTAGTCACGGTTGATAGCAGCAACAGAACTTTGCTGCAGTCCTTGGTTTGAGCACAACAATGAACAAGAGATAAGCTCTTCTTTCTCTCTCTAAAACACTCCAAAACCCAGCCCTACAAGCACCTAGTGGATTGAAAGGATCAAGCTCAAATCAGCCTCTCAAAGAATAGTACCCAGAATTTTTTGTTGCTTGCTGTTACTCGGTGTCTCAATGGCAGAAAATGGGCTGCTTAATTTATAAGGAAAGTAGGGGAAGATGGAGAGGCCAGGGAGGTGAAGAGTCCGATCAAAGAGCTGCCATTCTCTCATTTAATCAACAATAAATAGGAGAAAAAAGAGCTGCCAAAAGAACACCGATTCAAAACCGGTCCAAGCAATCCCTCGGTTCATGGATTCCCAATCTAATTAAGAGCAGTTCAATCCAATTGAATCTAGTTCAAGGGATTAAAATTGGTTCACAACCAATTTAAGGCCAAACGAACTCTGAATCAGTTCAAAACTGATTCAGAAAAATCCTGGTACAGTCCTGGTCAACCCGAAATAATTTCCGGTTGAAACAGATGAGGGTAAGATGGGAAAAGAGTGCTCAAAAATATCGTGACCATAAAAACAGACAATTCTTAATCGTAATCGGTATCCGGATCAGAGAGTAATCCTCTGTGGCGTGTGACCTCATAGGTTCGAACCTAAACGGTAGCACTAGAATAATTCTAGTACCAGCACAGGAACCATCAGCAATGGGTCCCGGCATCTAGATAGGTCGAAGATGCGGGAGCAAACTATCGAACCTCTGGCATATGGTTACCGTATAATTCATCCCTTTGACCTCTAATGCTCGGGATGACTGAGATTGGGCTGCCAACCCAGACTGAATCAGTCGACTACATGTCTCAACCTTGCAAGCCCAGTGACTCTTCACTAGGACTACCCTGGCGAGGATTTGCTAAATTGAGATACTACGAGACATTCAATCCAAACTGTTTGGATAGGTCAATTCCATCTTGGTCCATCACTGCTCCATAAGTACTTGCCTGTACCCAGAAACCTTCCGTCACCGGATTAAAAATCTGGATAGTCCGGCACAAAGCACAGGGAGTTGCTTGCAAGCTACCGTGATGACCTCAGGTCAGAGGGACACATATACCCATATCCAATCGTGAGTATCCCTTTGGCAGAAAGGGGCTGCACGGAGTCACGTTCAATGAGATATCACATATCCCACTTGCAGATCATATCAGTGTCACCACACTCATTTGGTCAAGAGGACAACCAAACGATGTGAACTATAACAACCTATACTTGATATATTGTCGTCCAGTACAATATATCCTTTGGTTGTGAATAGGGTTTAAGGACCACTCGATACATCCTCTCTGTATCGAAGTCAGTGTAGTCCTAAGGACTTCATCACATGGAAAGAGTTCATTTCAGGAAATTTAGTATGTGATGAGCTGCCAAAATATATTTTATTAATTCAAAGAAAAAGTACAATACTTAGCTCAACCGCCTACAACCCAGGCGATTGGCTTTGGGACACAATTCCAATATGTTTGTTATTAAGAATGACAGTGAGCCACATATCATTGAACAAGGATAATGTCATGACCTTTAAAGAAGAATCCAAAAGTTAGTATATCGATTTTTTATGAGATAATCAAATTGTTTGACTATATCAAAAAAGTGGATAATCCAGTAATGATCATGAAAACAAGTGGGAGTACTTTTGTCTTCATAAGTATGCATGATAATGATATCCGAATGTATTACGGTCAAGTGTATGCTATCACAATAGTTTTCCATATTAGACTCAAGTTAAACATCCTACCTACAAGGTATTAAAGATCTATAAAAATAGATCTTAATTGGATGTTAGGCTTGTCCCAATCTAGGTACATAGTTTTTATGTTGAAGAGGTTCAACATGGTTGCATGTAAAAGAGTTTTTTTATTCAAGGTAATGGCATACTTTTCTCAAGTAAAATATTGCATACAATCCCTTATACTTTGGCTATGGATTTTATCAGGTATGTACAAAACTTGATTATATTTAGGCAGATCCAGAAAAGGATCATAGGAAAAATTGTTAAAAACATTTTCTAGTAACTTAGAAAGTTTTAAAAATATTTAGTGGATTTAATTTTAATCCAAATGATGGCAAATCCATCTTAAAGTATGTATATATTTTATGTGGAGTAGTGAATTAGAAAAGTTCCAAATATAAGAATATAGTGGACTCATTCACTAAGGCCTTATCAATGCACCAGATTGACCACCACCTTGATTGCTTGAACATCATGTATAGAGGCAATTGGCTTTAGTGCAAATGGGAGATTGAAAGAATGGTGCCTTACAAGTTAATCGAATGGATGATGTGATAAGACTATTCTATATTTTATCTTCCTACTCATGTGCATGACATTAATTATTTAATAATATTTTGAGATATTTTATTTCATCATATGCTGCATCTTATTATTTAATTAAGGTTATGATGAACCCCTTAGATTAGGACAAAAGTTTTATGATGATGATGAGATCATATCAGTAAAACCTAAAACCTTGATAGCCTAATCTAAAATTTTTCTAGTCATATGATCATTGAATTGGAGACCAATGATTTTGCTAAGATTGGTACATCCTTTGTATACTCATTCAAGAGGATGATTTATCTCACAATCACTTGTGTGGTGACACTGATACAAGGATATGGGTATTTATTGGAGAATGAGTTCACTGATATGACTTACAAAGAATATCTAATGGAGCCTTAGTAGTATGTCAATATATTGTTTTTTAAGTGGGAGTGGTGTAAGTGATCTTTAGACCCGAGATCACTATAGAGCCTTGTGTATATGAATCTATGCCTTAGTTCATTTTCTAGCATGACTCTCTGAGATATATGTGGGATGTTCTGGGCATGGTAAAGTATACATGAAGATTGTGAGTAGTCAACATGAAATCGATCACTCTTTGTAAGAGGAGAGTACATCCTATATGATCTTATAGGAAAATGACTTAAGAATCTCTAGCTGGAGTACAATGAAATTAGAAAGTATTTCTAATATTTCATCAATTCAGTCATCACAATTAGATCAATATATATATATATGGATAAGCATTTTGAGCATGATATGATTCCATGCCTATAGCTTATTTGGGATATTGTTTGATCGAAGGATTAAATTGCATGGTAACTCACCATGGAAGGGTGTTTTAATAATTCCACCAAATTTCACATCTTCTAGGTAGTCATGATATGTTGCTAGATATTAATCATGACTTATAGGCTCACATGAATAAAAAGCATTTAATTCGGAAGTTAATTAGAATCGATTCTAGTTAATTGGTGCATTTAGGCTTGACCTAATATTTAATTGATGTAATTGGATTAGCTTGAGTCTACTACTAGCTAAGATTTGGAACTTAATAGATCACACACTTTGGGATTGATCTTGGACTTTGATTAATTAGATTTATTAGAAATGTAATTGGGTTATATACTCATGCTAGCACATGAGCTAACCCAGGTTCCCTAAATCCTATTTTATTGAACCCTAACCTATATTGTATTTTGACCAAGTCAAGCCTCTTGATTAATATGGCAAATAAGATCCATGTGGCACCCCTCTCCTATTTATTCTCCATGACAAGGAATAACAAGAGAATTCTCTCCTAGAATTCTCTTAGGTGTGTCTAATTGAATGAGAAGATTTAATACCTTATTTAGATAAGGAAGATTGATAACTTCTTTGCCTATTTAATCATAAAAATTACTACCTTATTTAATTAAGGTTAATTTCATTTAATGAGAAGAGTTCTTATTTATATGAAAAAACATTTATGGCACCACTTAGCCCAACTTGCTCCACACCTAAGAGTTCTACTAGAAATCTTTTGTAGAATTCTAAGAGGTATGCTTAGAAGGAGGAGTCCTTCTAGATTATTCCTCAGCTTATTTAAAATATGAGTTAAACACCTCATTTAGATAAGGTTTATTGTCTTTTAAATAAGAAAAGTTCTCATTTATATGAAAGTATTTATGGCGCCACCTATTCTACTTTGACCCATGTCCCATGAAATTTATGGCATTTTTATTTGGCACGTGGGGGAAGAAAGAGTTTCTCTTTCCCGTAATATTCTCTCTCCAATGCACATTATTTATTGCACCTCTCTTATTTATTTGGGACATTGGACATGTGGCGTGTGGGGATAGGAAGAGTCCTTTTCCCTTGGATTCTCTCCTGTTGCACTCAACCGGCTTTTCCTGAATTGGACTGGCGCAGATGGGCTTCTAGATAGTCCGACTAGCCCCTCTCCCAAAGGTCCGATCGGCTGACCCATGGAAGGAGAGGTCCGAATGACCCACTTCCTTCAAGGTCCGACTGGTCTGCTCCCTCAGAGGTCCTGACGAATGTTCTCCAAAGCAGAAGCTCGATCGACTAACCCACAAAAGAAAGAGAGGTCCGAATGACCCACTTCCTTCGGGGTCCGACTGGTAGGCTTCCTCAGAGCTCCTGATAGATGTTCCCTGTCAGTCGGATGACCCACCCTGTTAAGTCCGACCGACTCATTCCCATCCTAGGAACCGCTCGAAGGCTCCAGAAGCCCTTTCCAGTTGGTATCGAAATTCTGTTACAATGGACTCCACAACGTGGCCACGTCTCCATGCCACCTGGCCACCACCCTGATTCTCCTAGGAGTAAATCGGGACTTCTTAGCCTATCCTCTAACAGAATTTGGCAGCATTCCATGCCTACTTAAGGTGATCGGGGGACCTCCGCTTGGGGCTAAGTACACTCTTCCCTCTCCGTATGTAATTCTCTTGGATTTCTCCATTCTGTTGCTCTCGAGCTCCTGCTAACTTAAGCATTGGAGTGTTCCCCGCCGGAACACCACCGGCGCTCAGGAAACTTTGTTGCAGGTCAACCGGGAGAGGAGCACTCCAGCATAGCTGACCGAGCCTAGTCCAGGAGAAGACGTGGCAACAGATTGGTGCTGGAGGAAGGGGCGAACCTTCGTTATGCTCTTTACTCTAAAAGGAGAAATCAACTAAGAAAATCTTACAATGACAAGGGGAAGAACTCAAAATATCTCCGCCAGAAGAGGTTATTCCCAGCACAGGTCTAAAGCACCTCCCAAGGAAGATGACATCGCTGCCGTTGAACCCACCATCACTCTAGGACTATAGTAGTTCCAGACTTTGCTGAACCGCATTGACACACTCACCACCGTGGTCCAGCACCTTAGGGAGGTGGCCAACAACCAGCCGCAACTGCCTGCGGTGTCTTGCATCAACCATCAGCCGGTCACCGGGGGAGGCCAGCAATCGGAGGTTCCTCCACCCCACGCTGTTCCAGAGCCCCAAAGGTCCCTGGGAGCCCATGCTGACGGGAAGAGGGCGAGGTCGGCTTCGCCCTCCTTTGCTGACTCCATCCCCCATGACGATCTGCATCCTGCTGAAGATCCGAGGGACTATGGCAGCAAAATTATGTGCATGGAAGAGCGCATCGCTGAAATTATTGAGCGGTAGAAGGCCGAGGGGGGGCAGGCGTACGACACCCGCCCACCTTTTTCTAGCTGAAATCTTAGGGGAGCTAATTCCCCATCACTTTAAAATTTCTCAGGTGGACCCCTATGACGGCACTACCGACCCACTGAACCATCTGGGTACCTACAAGGCCCACATGATGGTACAGTGCACCTCCGACGCCCTTCACCGCATTGCCTTCCCAGCAACCCTGAAGAAGGCCGCTCGGATGTGGTTTACCGCCATTTGACTAAGTACGATCCACTCTTTTTCTCAATAAGAACCTTTTTCTTTCCCATTTCAAGACATGCAATCGGATCCCAAGGAACACTGACTGCCTCTTCCTCGTACTTCAAAGGGAGGGAGAGACCCTTCAGGACTACATGGTCCATTTCAACTCAGCGGCCATGGAGGTCCCGGACTTGAATGAGGCAGTAGCTATGTCAGCCTTCAAGAGAGGGCTCCGCTCATCCAGGCTCACATTCTCCTTAGACAAAAGGTTTCCGACGAGCTACACTGAGCTGTTGGCCAGGGCACAGAAGTACGCCCTGGCAGAGGAGCAATCGGCGAGTCGATGCCAAGCTGAAGGGAGGTCGGCCCCCAAGAAGTGGAGAGACAAGGCTCCCGAAGTCCGACCTCCCAGTGATGGCAACCAATCTACCCAGCATCGAAGTCCAAAGTCGAAGGACTTTCCCAGGAGGTTCGAGACCTACACGCCCCTCTCCCTTTCGAGGGAGAAGATCCTCATGGAGATCGAGAATGAGGCCTTCCTGCAAAGGCCTCGGCCGATGAGGGGCCCCTCTGCCTCCAGAAATAAAGATAAGTACTGCTAGTTCCATAGGGACCACGGACACAACACCGAAGAGTGCCTCCAGCTGAAGGATTCCATTGAAGACCTCATCAAGAGGAGGTACCTGAATAAGTACGTCCGACCCCATCGGGATCGGGTGGAGACCTCAATTTCTAGAGACCCTCCGGAGGAGGTAGAGCTTCCCAACCAGCGCCCGATCGATGGGGGCATTGGTATGATGCATCGCGGTCCAATTGGGGGCACGAAGGGGACCAAGACATTATGAAGAGGCCCAGGGGTTGCAATGTAATCAATTTCTTTGATGAAGACCTCCTGGAGCCTCATCTTCCTGAAGATGACCCTGTAGTTATGTCGGCAGTCATTGCCAACTATGATGTAAAGTGCATTCTCATTGATAATGGAAGCTATATAGAAGTTTTACTATATGATGCCTTTATTCGAATGAACTTGTCCAGATCAAGGCTGCGAATCCCTAATACCGTTGACTGGCTTTGAGGGAAACTCTGTTGGAGTTGAAGGAGAAATAACTTTGCCCATGACCATCGGCACATAGCCTTACCAGAGGACTTTCCCCATCAACTTCATGGTCGTATGTACGACCTCGGCATACAACACTATTTTGGGCCGACCGACCCTCAATAAGTTTCGGGCCATCTATCCACTTATCATTTGCTGGAAAAGTTTTCGACTCGTAATGGAGTCGGAGAAATGAGGGGAGACCGCAGAATGGCTAGGTAATGCCAGGTAATTCATGACAAGCAATTGGAAGGGCACCCCACTCTTTAACAACTTGACCCCTGGGCTGAAGCCGACAACCATGGCCAGCCTATCGAGAAGATCGTGTTTATTTCTCTTAGGGAGGATGACCCCACTAAGGCCCTCCAAATTGGGAGCACACTCGGTGAGGAGGCTAGACTGGAGCTGATTGGCTTCTTAAGGAGCAATACTGATGTCTTTGCTTGGTCGGCATCCGACATGCCAGGCATTCCGTCGGACGTCTCCACTCCCCAGCTTAAGGTGGATCCGACCTATAGACCCGTCCGATAGAAAAAGAGGAGATTCACCGTCAAACGACAAAGGGCCATTGAAGAAGAAGTGAAGAAGCTCTCTGATGCTGGCTTCATCAGGGAGGCCCATTACCCTGAGTGGCTGGCAAATGTTGTCATGGTGAAGAAGGCTAGTGGGAAGTGGAGGATCTGTATGGACTATACTGGCCTCAACAAGGCTTATCCAAAGGACAGCTTCCTCCTGCCAAAGATCGATCAGCTGGTGGATGCCATGGCTAGCCATCAGCTCTTAAGTTTCATTGATGCCTTCACTGGTACAACCAGATTATGATGCACCCTGAAGACGAAGAGAAGACGACCTTTATCACTGACAAAGGACTGTATTGTTACAAGATGATTCCCTTCAATCTAAAGAATGCAGGTGCCACTTTTCAAAGGCTGATCAACCGAGTCTTCGAAGGGTAGCTCGGAATGAATATGGAGGCGTACGTTGATGATATGATTGTCAAGAGCCTCCACAAGGTCGACCACATCAAGGACTTGCAGGAATCCTTTGATGCACTGAGACGCCATCGGATGAAGCTAAACCCTACCAAGTGCATATTTGGGGTGACCTCCGAGAAGTTCCTTGGTTTCTTGGTCACTCAAAGAGGGATTAAAGTCAACCCTGACAAAATTAAAGCTATCATTGACATGGCACATCCGACCAGTAAAAAGCAAGTGCAGGAGCTCACAGGCCGTATAGCTTCTCTCAACCATTTTATCTCCCGATCGGCAGAGAGGTCTCTACCATTCTTCAAGACCTTGTACCAGTCAGACCACTTCCATTGGACTGATGAGTGTCGGTCGGCCTTTGTAGCCCTGAAGGATTACCTGAAGAACCCTCCACTGTTGGCCAAACCAACGGAGGGGGAAGTGTTGTACCTATACCTGTCAGCGTCGGACGAGGTGGTCAGCTCCATCCTCGTGCGGGTAGGGGAAGATGGCCAGTAAAAACTTGTCTACTATATCAGTAAAGTCCTCCATGATGCCGAGACAAGGTACGCTAAAGTGTAGAAACTGGTCTATTCCTTGGTCATAGCGGCCAAACACCTCCGACCCTACTTTCAGGCACATCCAATCGTCGTGCTGGCTAATCAGCCCCTCAAGTAGATTTTTTGAAGTCCTGACACCTCCGATCGGCTCGCCAAGTGGGCCGTCAAGCTAGGCAAGTTCGACATCTCTTTCGAATCCCGATCGGCTTTGAAAGCTCAGGTAATCACTGATTTCATTGCAAAGTGCACTTAGAGGCTGGAAGCAACCTCATTAGCAGTTGAAGCGCCTGAGGCTGATCCCATGGAAGAGACCGAACCTGCTTGGACCCTTCATGTGAATGGAGTGTCCAACCTCACAGGGTGTGGGGCAGGCCTGATCTTAGTTGATCCCGACGGGCAGTGCCTGGAGTACGCTTTACACTTTGCATTTCAAGTATCAAACAACCAGGCAGAGTATGAAGCCTTACTTGCGGGCCTAAGGATAGCCAATGAGTTAGGCATTGGCAGAATCCGGGCCTTCTCCGACTCTCAGTTGGTGGTCAATCAAGTGAAAGGCGAATTCGAAGCAAGGGACCCGACCTTGGCCAAGTACTTGGATAAGGTACGAAGCCTCGTATCTCGACTTAAATCCTTCGAAATTTTCCATATACCTCGATTGCAGAACTCTCGGGTGGATGATCTGTCATGATTGGCCACTACTGCCATCAGCACCTCCGACCGAACCTTTGTGGAGCACATGCAGCATCCAAGTATTGTTGAAGAGCCGACCGAGGTTCACCAAGTCGAGCAAGAAGCCTCATGGATGGACCCAATCTTTATGTTCCTGGTCAAAGGGACTCTTCCGGATGATCCGACCGAAGCTAAGCATGTGCGCTGGACAGCCTCTAAGTACATCATCCTTGACGACATCCTCTACAAGCGATCATTTGAAAGAATACTACACGGTATCGCACCTGCCTACACTAAGCATGCAACAGCAGGGAGCAGGTATGTATTTTAAAACTATTTTAAAATAACAGCGAAAACTACCTACACTGTACAGGATCTAACATATTCTGGATGCATGTATAGGCAAAACTAGGCATGAACAAGGGCATGTAATATTTATAAACAATTATATAAACCTAGATCTAGGCATGCATAAAAATAAAACTAGAAACTTTACCTTATTCCTGCCTGGAATAACCTTGGTATAATGCTGGAATAGCTGGGATAACAGGAATAACTTTATTCCTGTTGTCTTCTTCGAGCAGCCTCTTGAACGTGGATTTCTGCTTCTTCTCCAACAGCAGCAATGGCCAAACCAAAGCAGCAAATTTTGATCTCTTCTCGTTCAACAATGGCAAGGGAACAAATTGATTGGTCTTGCTTCAAAGAGAGATGATCATCCAACGTTTGGAGCTCTTCCTATCATCCAAAAGCTGCAACAGGAATTTCTGCAACCTGAAAACCTACAACTCAAAAACAGAGCACAAAAGGACAGCAACAATGGAGGACGATCCAGCTCTTAGGTGCTCATGCGAACACCCTCTAGAGGGGGGACACGCCTGGGGCTCCTCTGATTCCTCTCTCGGGCGATGCTAGTCGTCGGAAGACTTGAAACGGTGAGGGTAGGAAAGAAGAAAACAGAACTCCAAGTTCTGAATTTGTTTTCACCAAAACAAAGCTTTCTTCTTCCACCAATTGAGCACCAACAAGATCAGGGATTAAAAGATATTTTCTCTCCCAATCACTCACCAAAACCTAGGCCTCTAAATCACCGGTGGAATGGAAGTGGAAGTTCTCCAAGGAAGAAGACCTCTCATGATTTTTCAGCATTTCACATGGTGACCCATCGTACTTTGAACCAGGGGACTGCAGGGGTTTAAAAATGCAGCAGGGGAAGAGAGAAAAGGAGAGGCAGGGAGACCAATAGACGCCGGCTGCCATTCAACCAATAAACAGCCATTAACAAAGACTTTAAAACAAGCCGGTGGGAGGATGAAAGCAGGAGAACGTTCGGCCTTCATAATGCAATGAAAAAATCCAGCGAATCACCGTGTAAATGGTCACAGGAAAGGAAAACCACCAGTTCAAAAGAAATTTAGGTTCAATCCCATTAAACCTTTGGTTCAATCTAATTGAACCGGTTCAAGCCCAATTAAATTGGGTTCAATTGGTTCACAACCAATAGGAGGCCGAAACGAGCTCCGAATCAGTACAAAACTGATTCAGAAAAATCATGGCGCAGTCCTGGTCAGCCCAGAATAATTTTCGGTTGACGCAGACATGGGCAAGACGGGGAAAAGAGTGCTCAAAAATATCATGACCATAAAACTGAGATGAATTCCCAATCATAATCGGTATCGGATCAGAGAGTTATCCTCTGTGGCGTGTGACCTCATAGGTTCGAACCTAAATGGTAGCACTGGAACAATTCCAGTACCAGCACAGGAAACCATCTAGCAATGGGTCCCGGCGTCCGGATAGGTCGAAGATGCAGGAGCAAACTATCGAACCTCTGGCATATGGTTACCGTATAATTCATCCCTTTGACCTCTAATGCTCATGATGACTGTGATTGGGCTGCCAACCCAGACAGAGTCAGTCCACTACGTGTCTCAACCTCGCAAGCCCAGTGACTCTTCACTAGGGCTACCCCGGCCGAGGATTTGCTAAATTGAGATACTGCGAGACATTCAATCCAAACTGTTTGGACAGGTCAATTCCATCTTGGTCCATCACTGCTCCATAAGTACTTGCCTGTACCCAGAAACCTTCCATCATCGGATTAAAAACCGGGTAGTCCGGCACCAAAGCACAGGGAGTTGCTTGCAAGCTACCATGATGACCTCAGGTCAGAGGGACACATATACCCATATCCAATCATGAGTATCCCTTTGGCATAAAGGGGCTGCACGGAGTCACGTTCAATAAGATATCACATATCCCACTTGCAGATCACATCAGTGTCACCACACTCATTTGGTCAAGAGGACAACCAAACGATGTGAACTACAACACCCTATACTTGATATATTACCGTCCAGTATACAATATATCCTTTGGTTGTGAACAGGGTTTAAGGACCACTCGATACATCCTCTCTGTATCGAAATCAGTGTAGTCCTAAGGACTTCATCACATGGAAAGAGTTCATTTTAAGGAAATACAGTATGTGATGAGCTGCCAAAAATAATTTTTATTAATTCATAAAGAATACAATACTGACTCAACCGCCTACATCCAGGCGATTGGCTTTGGGACACAATTCCTAACATCATGTCCACAGCCGCTGCTGAAGTGTTTGGGGCCAACCGATGCGGACTATGGACTCAGAGAGGTACATGAAGGCATCTGTGGCGACCACCTCGAAGGGAGATCTCTGGCTTATAAAGTCATCCGATAGGGATAATATTAGCCTACAATTCAGAAGGACACATCAGACTTCGTTCGAAAGTGCGACGCGTGTCAAAGGTACTCTAATATCCAAAGGAGGCCCACCAGCCAGCTGACCCCACTTCGGCGCCTTAGCCATTTGCACAATGGGGCATGGACATCCTGGGACCCTTTCCCCCAGTGTTCGGACAATGAAATTTTCTTCATGTGGCCATTGACTGCTTCACCAAATGGGTGGAGGCTGAACCACTAGTGCAAAAAATGGAGGCCAAGGTGGAGAACTTCGTTTGGAACGGCATTATCTTCTGATTCGGCATTCCACAGAATCATCATTACTTATAATGGAAGATAGTTCGACAACTCTAAGTTCTGGGACTTCTGCTAACAATATCACATCTCCCATCAGCTTACATCAGTCGGCCACCCTCAGTCCAATGGAGAAGCTGAGGTCACCAATCGGATGATCCTGCATGGACTGAAGACCCGGCTAAATGAAGCCAAAGGGCTTTGGGCAGAAGATCTTCACTCAGTACTCTGGGCATATCGGATAACCGCCCGAGACGGCAACCGGGGAGACTCCATTCAACCTGACCTATGGAAGTGAAGCAGTCATCCCCGTGGAAGTCTCTTTGCAATCCCTGCAAATAATCACTTCACTGAGCCAACCAACTCAGAGCAACGAGGGCTGACCTAGATTTACTTGAAGAAACCAAGCTCCGAACAAGCTTGAAGATGGCGGCCTATTGTCAGAAGATGGCCAGATATTACAACTTGCGGGTCAAAGCATAAACTTTCCGGGTCGAAGATCTGGTTTTGCGAAGGATGGAGATTTCAAGACCGACCGAGCAAGAAAAACTCTCCCCTAATTGGGAAGGACCCTATCAAGTCGTTGAGGTGATTCGAGCTGGAACCTACCAACTCGAACATTTAGACAGACGGCAAATAGCACGTCCTTGGAATGTAGACAACCTTTGCAAGTATTATCCATAAAGTTCACAACTTCTTCTATGAAGCACTTCCAAAACCACTTCAAAACAATCCACATGGAGAACAGGACTTAAATTCGGACGAGTCGATGGACCAGTACTTGGAGAAATTCCTAAGTACCTAGGTTCGGACTGAGCTGCTATCCATCCGTCATCCTACAGGACTCAAATTCGGATGAGCCGATGAACCAGTACTTGGAGAGATTTCTAAATACCTAGGTTTGGACTGAGCTACTGCCCCTCAGCCACTCTCTAGGTTCCGAGCCCAGACGAGCCGACGGACTAACACTCAGAAATTCTCCTAAATGTTTAAGTTTGGATTGAGCTACTATCTGGCAGCTATTTCGAAAAACTTGCAGTTTTAAAGAGCCGGCCGAAAATACTTGGAAGAATTTCAAAAAGAATGTATTCCATCTTATATAAATCAATACACACAAGTGACAAAAAAATTCTTCTATTAAGTCCGAAGAAATTCTTTACAAAAGGAGGTCAGACCTTTACAAACGCCCTAGGTCTGACCCATCGAAGGTGCGGCAAGGGCCTCGGCTTCGGCCCCACCCGTTATAACTGGAGCTTCAACTGGGACGTCCATCATCCCTACATCAGCTTGAGCTGGGGCTTCGACCCTACCCTCTCCCACGCCGCCTTCAGCTTGGGGCTCAGCCCCAGCATCTGTCAGGTGCTCTTCTTCCTCTGCTGGTTCCCTTAGCTCGACGCCAGACAGGTCAAGCTCCGAAAAAAGTCCGGCCACCCTCTTCAAGCAGTCGTCATAACCTTCTCTATAGAAGTCCGATGCCATCTCTTCTACTTCTTCAGTGAACTTGGTGGAAGCCTTGTACTTTGCTATGGCATCCCAGACCTGTCCCGCTGCCAGCTCCTTGGCTTCCTCAAGTTGGGTCACTAACTTCACTGCAGCCGCCTGCTCGACCTGGGCCCTCCCGTCAGCCTCAGCAAATCGCTCCTCCTCCTCCCTCAGCCGGCGAGTGAGGGAGTTCACCTTCGCCTTCCTCCTCTTCAGCCTACCTCCCGATCGGCTAGCTGGTCCTGCATCTCCTTTGATGCCTCTTTTGATGACTCGACCTCCTCTTGGACGACCGATAGCCTCTCCTCCACGGACTTCAAAGATGCCTCCGTGGCTGCCTGAACCGCCTCCAGCTCTTGCACCCTCTTGGCCGAGGTCTTGGCCGCATGTAGTATCCGACCGATGCCATCGTCCATCAAGGAGATGCCATGAAGAAGCTGTAAGCAGAAGGTTAAGTCAGCGCCATGCAAGACAATTAAAAGAAAAGGAAAAATACAAGGGGGCAAGATGGGTGTTTTACCCTCATGAGGTCGTGGTAGGACTCCTTGGCTACGTCACTTAGATTTCTCTGAATGGATAGCTCCCAGTCGGCATCTGTCATTGCACCCTGAGCAAACTCCACACTCTTCTCAAGTTGTTCAGGGCGTGCCAATGCTGGAACGCCTCCTGACGGACCTCTTCCTCAGACTCCTCTCCGGTCGTCTCTCCTTCGACCGCCTCTCCTTAGGCCGCCCCTCCTTCGGCCATCCCATTTTCCTTGTCTGTAAGGGGAACCATTTCTTCTGGGTCGAAGAGTGCTGGGGCTAATGCTGCCACCATGTCGGATAATTCTGGCTGTTCCTACTCCGGTCAGGCGACAGACCCTCCGGTAGGAGCTGAAAACCCTGGTGTCTTCTACGCCAATACCTCGATAAGAGGGGCATCATCTTCATCGGAGTCCACATCTACTACAGGTGCAGGCCATTCCTCCTCCCGCCTCTTCTTTTGTCTCTCCGCAGCTAGCTCTGCGATCGGCTCTACTACTAGGGTAGCCCTCTTCCACACTGCCCACTGGATGACTTTGGCCTTGTCGATCTTCATTCCCCTTCCTGCTCCGAAAAAAATGATTAGGGTAAGCAAAGGAAGGGCATACGATGGTACAAGTGAAGCGAATGTACAGGAGAAGGTCGGTCAACCCTGGCAGCCCCATTGTTCCTACCTAGGTATCTCTGGTGGCTGACCCCTGCCTGGTGAAGGATATCCTCCCTGAGCAGTTCAAATGCCATGGTCGGACCGGCTCCGTCAATCTCGTTAAATTTGGCCTGGTCGGCCATCAAGATCGCCCTCCCCTCATGGAGCCTCAGCCTCGGCTCTCTCTACAGTTGCTTAAAGCCCCAGGGCTGAAGGCTGTCTACAAAAAAGAATTTGGCCTTCCACCCGTGGATGGCTGACAGAAGGCACTTCAGGATCCTTTGGTTAGGGTGGGGACAAAATATCCACCACTCTCAGCTCCTGGAGTCCTTTTTTAAAAGGAAGAAGTTACTAAAGAGAGATAACCTAGGTTTGGTCTCAGCCTTGTGACAGAGCACTATGAACCAATAGATCACCCGAATGCTATTCGGGGTCAGCTGCGCTGGAGTCACAATGTAGAAGTTAAAGACCTCTACGAAGAAAGGGTGCAAGAAGAACCTGAGGCTGGCCTTAAGATGGGCCTCGTACATGGGAAGGTTCCCCGGTTCTAGTGGATTATTGGCTCTACCTTCTTGGCCCAGTACGGAGAGATGCAAGGTCGACAGAATGCTGTACACGCCCCTAAGGTTTTCGACTCGTTCCCGGGTCATCACTATTTGGATCTCACTCGGCCCTGGTTCTTACGCCTGTGGGCTGGACCTTGACTACTGGACGCCATTAGTACTAAGGGAGAAGAAGGATGGGGGACTGACCTAAGGCTGGGCTCCTAGAAAACTGGTCTTGCGGAGGGGGAGGAAGAAGCTCTCTCTTTCTCTCGCAGAGTGTAGTCGCAGCAGCAAAAATCCTTCCTGAGCGTCTCGCCCCCCCTTTTATAGGTCCCTAGAGGGGCGTTTACCTCTGCCTCATGGGAGTTGTAACCATCCCATCGGCAGACGCGACTCTTCATGCCTCAGAAATCGAAGAGACCAGTTGATCAGAACTAGCAGGCAGTGATCGGCGTGAAGACCGGATCAATGGTGCAAAGATTGTCTAGGAAGCGACATCGACCGTCTGGATGCTGCCACGTGGTGCGGCATGTCCCTCCACTCTAATCATCATGCAAGCCAGCCTGGCCCCTCATCATGGCACCTTCTCCACATTAACTACGACTCCTGCACCCCCAATACGGGGGCGACATTTGTCCCTAACGCTGGTCGTGGGAGATTCAAAGCGATCCGACACGATGATTTCGCATCGACCAGCAGATAGACATGACCTGTGCAAAAATAATGCTCCTGTCCTTCAAAACCACGTGACCCCTCAAAGTCTAGGAGTAGGGGGGCAATTGTTGCACTCAATCGGCTTTTCCTGAATTGGACCAGTGCAGATGGGCTTCCGGCTAGTCCGGTTGGCCCCCTCTCCCAAAGGTCCGACCGGCTGACCCATGGAAGGAGAGGTCCGAACGACCACTTCCTTCGAGGTCCGACCGATCCTCTATCTTAGAGGTCCTGACGGACATTCTCCAAAGCAGAAGGCTGACCAACTGACCCAAAGAAAGAGAGGTCCGAACGACCCACTTCCTTCGGGATCCGACCGGTCGGCTTCCTCAGAGCTCCTGACAGATATTCCCTGTCAGCCGGATGACCCACCCCTGTTAAGTCGACCGACTCATTTCCATACTGGGAACCGCTCGAAAGCTCCAGAAACCCTTTCCAGTTGGTACCGAGATTTTGTTATAACGGACTCCACAACATGGCCATGTCTCCGCGCCACCTGGCCACCACCCTGATTCTCCTAGGGATAAATCGGGACTTCTCAGCCTATACCCTAACAGAATTTGGCAACATTCCATGCCTACTTAAGGTAACCGGGGGACCTCCGCTTGGGGCTAAGTAAACTCTTCCCTCTCCGTGTGCTATTCTCTTGGATTTCTTCATTCTGTTGCTCTCGAGCTCCTGCTAACTTAAGCATTGGAGTGTCCCCCCCGCCTGAACACCACCTGCGCTCAGGAGACTTTGTTGCAGGTTGACCAGGAGAGGAGCACTCTAGCATAGCCGACTGAGCCCGGTCCAGGAGAAGACGCGGCAACATCTCCTATTCATGAGAATTTTTAGGGGTGGTCATGAGGAGAATAATATGGAGCACCTCTTGGCTTTTCTACTTCCCACCCATTGCCCCTTCTATTGCAATAAATAGGAGATGTTCAAAGGTGGAAAGAGAGACAAGGGAGAATTCAAGAAAATTCTAAGAGTTAGAGATTTCTTCCTCTTGAGTCCTGGGTGCCATATTTAAGAGATGTGAGGCTTTTAAGGCAGGATAACTTGGGAGCATTTAGGAAAGGGTCTTGAGCTATTTCTAAAAAATGGTTATCTTGATCAAATGAGAATCATAGGATGAGTTCTCTTGATCAAAGGATAGCCACTAGATAGGTTATCTTGATCAAATAATAATTATTAGATGGATTTTTCTTGATCAAAGGATAGCCATAAGATGGGTTTCCTTGATCATGGATTAACCAATTTGGCTTTTAGTATAAAGTTGGGTTTACTATATCTAGTTAATCAAATGTTGATTATCTTGATTAAATTGCTTGATCTAATCTAAGAGGCTATTGAGAGTAGTCAATTTAAATTAAATAGGTTCTAACCTAAGGAGATTTTAGGTATGTAGTCTTCAAGCCCAAATATCCTATAGGTGACCCAAATTGTTGGGACACCTTAGGGCATCATGTCCTAAGAAATTTCATGAATTGAGAAATTGTTTTCATTCTTAATGAAATTCATGCCTATTAGGGTTTTGTGCATGAAGAGATAAAGCCCTAGTTCCTGGCTATCGGTTCATGCCAAAGATGGATTATTGATGATTTTTAAATTATTAGGGTTCAGGGAAGTGGTCCTTGGTCATTCTTGTGTGGACTAGCATTTGAGGGCATCTACTTGGATGTCTTGTAGAATTCAAAAAAGCATCGAAGGGTCAAGGATCGACTTATAGTTATTGCAGCTTTAGATGAACCAAGAAGGTTTTCACGTATATTAATGGAAGTAAATTTCTACCCACACAAAGGTATTGCTCCTTTACTTATATTTAATTGTAATTATCAAGATGATCCTGTTAGCTTTGAGATTTGGTTTAGTTGTTTTCAAATATTGATTACATAAAAAATTTTAAATTCAATCTTTTGTTGTGCAACCATTTCCCAATATGAGGTACTGGTGAGACGGGATGGATGCAGGCGAGGTAGTGAAGGTGGGCATAGGTGAGACAATGGAGATGAAGAATGGTATGGCGAGATGTAGGTGAGGCAATAGAAGTGAGTGCTAGCTAGTCTTAAGAGAGTGAGAGGGACTTAGACGAGGCAAGGAAGATGAGATAGGGATAAGGTTAGGCAAGGTGGTATTGGGTTTCACCCGAATAGTGCTCTAGGACTTTTGGATAAAGGCTCTGAAGAGACTATTCAACCTCCTAGAGACCCAAGACTCTTGGTGATGCTTGTCTAGAGAAAGCCTTAATGTTCCCAAACTTGCAATCTAGAACTCGCCCGAAAAAACTTGCCCAAAAGAGCCCTTACCTGGAGGGTCTAGGGAATAAATTTATATGTGAGGTATATGGAGTACCTGGGCCTATGGGCGTACGATGCAAGGAGAGGTGATTGGTACGTCATTGCAGAGTGCATGCCCTTAGAGGAGTGGGTAAAGATGGCACCGAGCTCATCTACACGATAGGCATGCTTCCAAAGGAGTAGATGGAGCTAGCATGGAGCTCCTCTACATCATGGGTGTGCTACCTGCATTAATGAGTGGTGGATGATATCAAAGGGCCATGATGTAAGGTCACCTACCCTTTTGTAGGAGGAGACAATGCTAGGCTTGCTTGCATGGCAATGGAGGCTACATGTCGGGCCCTAAGGAGCTCGTTTGCTATGTTGGGCTAGTAGGTAAAATGGTTTAAGTGGGCAGATGATGTGGCCTTGAGTTGAGTTGGTGGGTGAGATGGCAAACCACATGATGTCCACATAGGAGTGACCGTTTCTAGATGCATCACAAGGTATGACTATATTTAGCACCAAATTCTTTCTTTACTCAAGGACAAGCAAAGCTCAAATTGGGAGTGTGAAAAGTACACCAAATATCTTAATTGAAGTATCAAAATATATTTATTTATCTTTATTCCTTGAGAATTGATGCTTTTAATTGTGTTTTGTAGGAAAATTTCTCGCTAATATAAAGAGTCTGATCTGCAGGCTTAAAGGATGCTATCAAGACTCAAATAAAAGCTCAAACTGATTCAAAAACCTAGTCCAAAGCAGTCCAGCCCATTTGATCTATGGTGGACCAACAGACTGGTCCACAAGGGAGGAACGGACCATAGAGGCATGTGTTGACTTTGGTCTTGATTTTAATGATTGATAAATATTAAGTATATATGAGTACTGATATATGTTAAAAGTGTTTATCAATTTCAGGTACTCATTAAATTTTGAAAGATTGAAAAGATTATCATTCAGTTAAAGAAGTCTAAATTTAGATGAAAAATATGCTCAAAGAAGACTTCGATAGTTGAAGATTGCTTGAATGGACATATGAGTTCAACACAAACTTGATTCAATACAAGTTCAGAAGCTTTGAAGAAAATCTCAGTGATGTGTCGACTCAAAGTGTCGACACATGACTCAAGGTGTCGACTCAAAGTGTCGACACATGACACCAAGTGTCAACACATGATAGTAAAATGTCGACACATGCTGGCACGCAGAGAAAGTTTCAGTTGGCACGGCTGAAGTGTCAACACATGGATGTGTTGTGTCGACACATGGATCAACTCATCGCCTGAGATTTTTGTGTCACAGAACTTGCTGAAGTTGAAGACTTGCCTGAAGTGTCGACAAATGAATGATAAGTGTCGACTCAAAGTGTCGACTCATCAGATGAAGTGTCGGCTCACCAGTGCAGAATAGAAGACTTCAGAAGACATTTCTTTGGTCAAGTGTCGACTCACTGCTCCAAGTATCGATCCTAAGTGTCGACACATGACCTGAAGTGTCAACACTTGAGGACGACAGCTCTACAATGGCTAGTTTTCTAAAGAACAGAACTTTTCTAAAATATTTATAACGGCTAGTTTTTCCTCTCCAACGGTCTTTAACAGTCATTTAAGGTGTGGAGAGCTATATAATCAACACAAATCAAATAAGGAGGTAATCATTTGAGAAAAAAAGTTCCATACACTTTAAGGATTCATATTTTGAGAGAGTTGCGCCTTCAAGCATCCAATTTCAAAGAGAGCTTCCAAGTCCACAACATCAAGCTTCATTCAAAGGCTTCAACAAATTGAAGATAAGCTTTTTCAATATCATCCAAGAGCTTCAAAGAGATATTTACTTTATTTTAGAAAGCTTTATTGTATTTTTTACTTTCATTCTTATTTTGTTGTAAAGGTTCTTTGTTAGCCCGGAAAATCAAGGAAGGTTGTTGGTGAGCCTTAAAATCAATTAGATTCTTGGTTAGCCCGGAAAACTAAGGGAGGTTGTTGGTTAACCTTGAAAACCAACTAGATTCTTACTTAGCCCGCAAAACCAAGGGAGGTTGGTGGTGAGCCTTTGAAAACCATTTAGGTTCTTGGTTAGCTCATAAAACCAAGTGAGGTTTTGACTTGTGAACCTTGTGAAAACAAGTCGGGTTTCGATTAGTGAGCCCGAAAAATTAATCGGCTATAATCGGTTGAGATTATAGTGATTCCCAAGGGGATCTTGGGAAGTGAATGTAGGTGCCTTGGAGTGCACCGAACCACTATATATCTTTGTGTTTGTGATTGCTTGTATAATTATTTACTTTGTTAATTCCACTGCATATTATTTTGAAGTACACAAATACATTGCCAAAACACAAGCATTGAATTGATCTAGCATATACTTGCTTTAGTTTATTGCAAATAGTTTGAAAGTTTTATAAAACCCAATTAACCCCCCCTCTTGGTTGCATCTTCACTGGGCAACAATTAGTATCAGAGCTAAGCACTCTATTTAAAAATATAATCATTTTGAGTAAAAGAGCATGGCAACCCTTATAGGTATTAGTGTTAGACCATCGTTTTTCAATGGCACTAATTACACATATTGGAAAACACACATGCGTATTTATATTCAATCTACAGATTATTCTTTGAAAAATGGTTGTTAAGGGTCCACATATTCCTTCAATATTGGTTAATGGCATTTCCATTCCAAAACTCGAAGAGAATTGGGATGAAAATGATATTAAGCAATCTGAGCTTAATGCCAAAGCAATGAACTTGCTTTATTATGCATCAAATCCTAATGAATTCAATAGGATCTCCATATGCAAAATAGCAAGGAAATATGGGACACACTTGAGGTCACTCATAAGGGTACTCTTCAAGTGAAGAATACTAAAATTAATTTGCTTGTACATTCTTTTGAAATGTTTAAAATGTTATACTATGAATCTATATCTGATATGTATGGAAGATTTATGAATTTTACTAATGAATTGAAAAGTCTTGGCAAAGTCTATACTAATGATTTTGGTTAATAAAATTCTTAGGTATTTTCCAATATCATGGGATCCAAAGGTGACGGCGATCCAAGAAGCTAAAGATATAGAAACCTTATCTTTGAAGGAGCTTATTGGTTCACTCATGACCCATAAGTTGAATTTGTGATAAAAGGAAGTGATTGCTGATCAAGAGAAGAAAAAGATAATAGCCCTCAAGGCCAAAAAGAAATTCAAGACAATTATGGCAACTTGGAGCGATAGTGAAGATTCCAGTTCGGATGATGAACAAGAAGTTGCCCATCTTTGCTTCATGGTAAATGAGGAAAAGGTATGTACTGAAATGATTATGATTTTGCCTTTGATGAATTACATGATGCATTCAATGATCTTGTGCATGAATACAAATTGCTAAAAATTGAGCACAAGAAATTAAAAAGGCATGTAGATTCTTATTCTCTTGATAACACCAATCTTGCCAATAAAAATGATGATTTAAATGCCAAGATTGATATTTTGAAAAATGAAAAGAATAATTTTTCTAAAGAAAAAGAGTTTTTAGAAAAAGAAATGATGTTTTGAAAGTTTTATGTAATAATTTTTGAATGACAAAAATATTTTGATTGAAGAAAAGAAGCAAAAATTTTGAAGATTTTTTTATTCCTGCTTCTTCCCAATTTGACTTGTTGTAAATCTAGACATAATGCATATCCTCATAGATTAATAAAATTTGAATTTCAAAAAGAACCATATTTACTAACCCGAAAGGATCCAAGAAAGTTTGGGTACCAAAATTATTCACTTAGTTTTGCAGGAATGTCTTGCAGCCCAACATGAAGAAAGAAATAATTGAATAATGGTTGTACAAGACAACATGAAGAAGTGGATAAGCTACATTTTGGACTAAATGGTAAAGGAAGGATTCTACCAATATACATATTGGTAAATTCTAAATATTTCCTTCCATAATTGAAAATATAGTTGAATATTTATGTTGTATCAATTACTTTAAAAAATTATTTTAAATATTTAATTAGAATCAAGTTTAGACTTATAGTCTTTGGCTATAATCATGAACTTTTTGATGTTGATGAATTTTATGTTATCATGATCAAACTTGTGATTATAAGACCTTCACTTGATTTTGATTAATGTATCTTAAATTGCTTTATGAAAAATATTTTTAGAGTTGCATATTGCTTTGAGAATTATTTCAATCGATTAATTAGAATCAAGTTTATACTAATAGTCATTTGTTGTGATCATGAACCTTTTTGATTTTGATGAATTTCATGCTCTCATGATTAAACCTATGATTATTAGACTTTTACTTGATTTTAATTAATATAGTTTTAAACTATTTCAAGTGAAATTATGATTTGTGGGTTTTCATTTTTGACATCTATGCTTTAGTTAGAAATGATTTGAAACAAGTATAGAACTGATAGTTAAGAGTTACATTTAAGAAGAATGTGTGCATATTGATAAACCCTTAATCTAGTAGCTAGACTTGCTATCGAATTACTTCTAGCATTTGTATGGATATCAAATCATTCTAAATGAATTTGAAATCATGCTAAAAGTTTTTAAATGTTCAATGCTTTGCATTTTGAAAATCTTGAAAAATTTAAATCTTTGCTTTCAGACTTAGTATTTATGTTCACATCTAAAATTATCTAAAATTATGATACTTGTGCTTTCATGCTTTATTTCTTAAAATGAATGCATATTTTTAAGGGGGAATAACATTTAGGGAGAGCATACAAAGGTTTGTTATCTACATATATGCCTTGAATATTCTATTTGATATCATGCTTTACTTATATTACTCTAATACTCCTCCTTGTTTCAAATCTAATCCTTTGAGGAGAGTTACATTTAAGTGGTACCATATTTAATTGGTATCAAAATTTATTTAAAAAAAAAGAATTCCTAGTAACTGCTTTGGATTGGGTTAGTCACCATGGCCGTCCGGTCATAGGAGCTAAGTAGGGTTTAAAGACCCTCTCCTCCTATTCACTGGGATCTCTTATGACATGTTAGGGTGCCGCTGTGACCTTATCCCATGAACAAGTAAAGTGAATGGATAATATGCATATCAATGTATTGAATTATTTCTTGACACGTGCATATCATTTTTGTGGTATCATATTCAATTCATATTTCAAGTGCTATATCATGTTCAATCTATAACAAATTTAAGTGGTATCATGATTAATTGATTTTATGTATTGATTTTGATGATCTACTTGCTATTCTTTCTACCTTCATTCCCTTTTGTATTACCTTTCACCCTTTTTTATGATAACAAAAAGGGGGAGAAATATGTTAAGTATGAAAAGGAAAAAGATTGGATAAACATAAAAATCATATGAGAAATGAAAGAAAGTGCAAAAGGGGAGAAGAAAGGAAAATGTTATAATCTTAAGGGAAAATTAGTAAGAGAAAGAAAATTTGAAATTTTGCATATTTTGAAAAATTTTTTGAAATCATATTTTGAGGAGGAGCTTGATACTCATTGGTTTTGAGCTTACATATTTTTCTTATTGTTAATCTTTTTAAGATTATCCTGTTCATATACTTAAATATTTTGTCATCATCAAAAGGGGGAGATTGTTAACTCTGGTCTTGATTTTGATGATTGACAAAATATTTAAGTATATATGAGTACTGATGCATGTTAAAAATGTTTATCAGTTATAGGTACTCATTAAATGTTGAAAGATTAAAAAGATTATCATTCAGTTGAAAAGTCCAAATTTAAATGAAAAATTTGCTCAAAGAAGACTTCGATAGTTGAAGATTGCTTGAATGGATATATGAGTTCAACACAAACTTGATTCAGCACAAGTTCAGAAGCTTTGAAGAAAATCTCAGTGATGTGTCGACTCAAAGTGTCGACACATGACTCAAGTGTCGACTCAAAGTATTGACACATGACACCAAGTGTCGACACATGATAGTGAAGTGTCAACACATGCTGGCACGCAGAGAAAGTTTCAATTAGCATGGCTGAAGTGTCAACACATGGATGTGTTGTGTCGACACATGGATCAACTCATCGCTTGAGATTTTTGTGTCATAGAACTTGCTGAAGTTGAAGACTTGCCTGAAGTGTCGACACATGGATGACAAGTGTCGACTCAAAGTGTAGACTCATCAGATGAAGTGTCGGCTCACCAGTGCAGAATAGAAGACTTCAGAAGATATTTCTTTGATCAAGTGTTGACTCACTGTTCCAAGTGTCGACCCTAAGTGTTGACACATGACCTGAAGTGTCGACACTTGACGGATGACAGCTCTGTAACGGCTAGTTTTCTGAAGAACAAAATTTTCCCAAAATATTTGTAACGGCTAGTTTTTCCTCTCCAATGGTCTCTAATAGTCATTTAAGATTTTTAGAGCTATATAATCAACACAAATCAAATGATGAGGTAATCCTTTGAGAAAAAAAGTTCCATACACTTTAAGGATTCATATTTTAAGAGAGTTGAGCCTTCAAGCATCCAATTTCAAAGAGAGCTTCTAAGTCCACAACATCAAGTTTCATTCAAAGGCTTCAACAAATTGAAAACAAGCTTCTTCCACATCATCCAAGAGCTTCAAAGAGATATTTGCTTTATTTTAGAAAGCTTTATTATATTATTTACTTTCATTCTTATTTTGTTGTAAAGGTTCTTGGTTAGCCCGGAAAACCAAGGAAGGTTGTTGGTGAGCCTTAAAACCAATTAGATTCTTGGTTAGCCTGGAAAATTAAGGGAGGTTGTTGGTTAGCCTTGAAAACCAACTAGGTTCTTAGTTAGCCTGTAAAACCAAGTGAGGTTTTGACTTATGAGCCTTGTAAAAACAAGTCGGGTTTTGATTAGTGAGCCCGGAAAACTAATCGGCTGTAATCAGTTGAGATTATAGTGAATTTTCAAGGGAATCTTGGGGAGTGGATGTAGATGTCTTGGAGTGCACCGAACCACTATATATCTTTGTGTTTGTGATTGCTTGTGTAATTATTTTCTTTGTGCATTTACTTTGTTAATTTCGCTGCATATTAATTTGAAGCACACAAATACATTGCCAAAACACAAGCATTGAATTGATCTAGCACATACTTGCTTTAGTATATTGTAAATAGTTTTGAAAGTTTTATAAAACCCAATTCACCCCCCCTCTTGGTGCATCTTCACTGGGCTATAGCATGGTCCAAGAAAGAATTTGTCATGGCTCATAAAAACTTTACATGGTCCATTACTTGTCGTAGTCTATAAAGCTTAGTGCAGTCTAGAGGCTTTTCATCATGGCTCATAGGAGTTTTTAATGTAATCTACATTGGGTGAAGGGCTAGGCAGAGGTTGGGTGCACTATCTTATGGCTAAGAAGGATTCCTACTCTAATCTAATGATGGACAAGGATGCCAACTGCAAGAAGGAATTGGAAACGCACTTAATGCTGCAATAGGTGCCATCAAGAGGCCCATAGTAGCTAGAAAATTCGATCCAATAGCCAGGAAATCATTTGATTTGATTTGGGTTTCTATGAGGCATGATCAGCAAGATTTTTAGACTTTTGATACAGATCTGATTTTTAGAAAACTCAATGCACAGTGGGGAAGCTTTTCACTTTGATTCCTCGCTTGATTCGACTGGGAATCAATTTCACTAAGCTCTATAAAAAGAGGACTATATGAGGCATTAGCAGGTAGTAGGCCATGATTTTATTTTCTTTTTAATTTTAGGCTTTCAATTAGGATCTGAAATAGAGGGAGAGTGGAAAAAGAGAAAGATTTATTCAAAAAGAAGAGGTGCTGTGCCAGAACTCCAATCCTTCTAGAAGATATATTTAGGAGCCATCCTTGGTTGAGATATAGTCTATAGGGGAGTACAGGTATCCTTACATAAACTTCTATATTTATTTTCTATTCTTTATAATTGAATAAAAGCTCTTAAATTCTATTTTAATTTCTTTTTGATTCCTAAATAAATTACCTATAGGTGGGATGGATCATGGTTTTGATAGGATATGGTTCATGCTTAGCATAGATAATTAATTTTAGGATTTTATATTCATGTAACCTGTTAGTATTAGGTGTATGCCCTGAAAGCCATGTTGGCTTGACACATTTTGATTTAGGGCATGAACCTTGTACTTAATTTTCATTATCAATTAAAGGGCATTAGTTTCATTCATATTATTGTGTCTATGAATCATCCATGAAGTTAATGGACAATGACACATATTCTCAAGAGTTGAGAATCTAAGGCATGTGTCTTTATAGATTAACTCCTAAAAGCTCCCGATTATTGGAATATCATAAGGACGGTGATTGATTCATTAAAACCGATGCACAGATTACTTCCCTTTTGGATAGATGAGTCTCTGAACTTTAGTGTGGAGACACTGGAGTGAGAGTGCAAGTAGTTGATAGAGATCAACGGTACCGAGCATGACCAAGTACAAGAAGTTATACGGATGACTACTCACTCGTCGATAACTTCTTGATGTTGTGGTCGTGTGAATAGTTCCTTGACCTAGAGTGTCTCAGCTACTCACAATAAGGTTGTTGTAGTTTGATAGCACAATCACATGGTTTCTATCCATATGGGACCTTGCGGTGTTCGTTGGCTGTAGTAAGTTTATTGTAGTAGGGTGTTCACTTGTAATGATCTATCAGCCTTAGTAGTAAAGTATAATCCTATGCAAGCTTAATGAGACTAAGTCCAGAAATCTATGGTCATAGTAGGGTGATAATGAAAAGGTATTTTTATTAGTATCACAATTAGACTTGAGTCGATTAAGTTAAGCATATGACTGATGGGTTTAACGAGTATCCATAACAAACATCATGTCGGCATTTTGATAATAGAACCGAATTACATGGTAACTATACCTAGGGGTTCCAATCTTATTTTGCTGAGTTGCCACTACATACTATTAGGTATCACTGATGGATTATGAGAGCCCGTTAGGATCATTCTCGGATCGATGATCCTAATTAGTATTGAGCTGAAATTGTTTCAGTCCATCAAAAGGAGTTTCGATGATGTATAGTGGAGATTATAGCATATCTCATTACCAAACAGGATAGGACATGAGGGGTCACACACATTAGGAGCTCAAGTAACAAATCAGCAAATCAATTTGGACCTAATTATAAGTGTTACAATTAATATTTGACCTAATTATAAATGTTACAATTAATTAATTATAGACTAATTATTAATTAAATTAAATTAGATTTAATTTAATTGAGTTAGACTCAATTAATTGATTCTAATTGATTTGGATCAAAGTCCTCTTCGAAATGGTTCGATCGGACTTAAAATCGGCTTCGATTTGACTGTCAAATCACTACATTTGGACCATGACCTAGAGTCCAGTATGACTGGGACTCTCTCTCCTTGTCTTCCATTCTCTCTACATGCCAACTAGTGGGCCCATTTATTTTGTGCGACAAATAGGATGGGGCGTGAAACTAGGAGGGTGCTAATAGTGATTAGCATGAAGAGAATTAAGAGAGGAAAGAGTTCTTCTCTTTCACTCATCTTAATTTTCAACCGGTTGAAATTAAATACCGGTGTTTTATTTTGGCATGGAGAAATAAAATTGGAGACTTTTACCATGAGAAAATAAATAAAGGAAGGGGTGGTTGACCATAAAAAAAAGGGGACATGACTTTTCTTTGGCATCTTTCTTCTCTTAGCTGTGAACACCAGAGAGTCTCTCTCCTGGCTTCAAGCTGTTCTCTCCCTTTTATTTGTTTTCTCTTTTCTTAAGTGAGATCTAGAGAGATGCTCTACTAGATAAAGAAGAGAGAAAATGGTCCAAAGGTCTTGCATAGTTTGATTTGCAAAACAGAAACCAAAAGTCAGTCTGGATTCGGATCGGTATAATTTTTAAAGTGGGTGATTTGCTGAAAGAGGAGAGGGCTGCAAGGACCTAGTAGTCCGATGCCCTCTACGACTCGGTTGTGAGAGCTTCGTGTAGATACTAGCAGAGGCCGGGTAATTATGAAGCTTCGACAGAATCCCGATTTTCAGTAGCAGATCTGCACAAATTTCAGAGCATGCCCGAATAGCGATCCATGTAAGTATTTTATGCTTAAAATAATTTTTATTTCAGATCTGATATTTTTTTCATATGTTGCAACATGATAGGAATTTATGTTAAATAAATTATATTTATTTATGAATTGCATGATTAGATATAAATTATTTTTATATCTGTTTTCGCTGCGATAGGCTGTTGATGCCTAATTGATTATAATTTTCTATTCCTGGGAGAACTCCAACAGTGGTATCAGAGCCACGGTTCTCCTTCTTAACATGCATGCATAAGAATCAGATCTGAAAAATATTCAGATCAAATAAATAGATTATGATATTTTGGATCTATGTTGAACATGAGATTGTTCTAGCATAGAATTTCATGTTTTAAAAAATTTTTTGAAATTAAAATCATAATTTTCAAATCTGAAATTAAAATTAATAATCTGAAATTTAATTGATCAAGGGTTGCACAAAGTGATATAAGGTTGTCTTGTTATAGGGTTTACCCCTATAATGCATAGGTTGTCCTACTTTGATGTATACATGGTTTTGAAAAGGGGTTTTCAAAAGAATTTTGATCGATTTATGATTATGTATGTTGATGTATGTGATGCAATAGATTAGGATTTAGATATTAAATGTGATTCATGATCATAAGCCATTAATGTCATGCACTTGAACCTAATTTTAAAATTGATTTGATCAAGAAAATCAAATTAGGTGCATGAGGGTTTGGGTTGAACAAATTAGGTCTAGAGATTGGGCTGCGGTGATTAGGGCTTGATTAGATCTGTTGCCCAGAATGGAGCCCAGGGGGGGGGGGGGGGGGAGTGAATTGGGTCTTTTAAAAAATTTAACACAATATAGTGAAGGTCAGTGGTGCTTGTGAGCAATAATAAATTGATGCAAGATGATAGCAATAATTAAAGAGTACGAGAGAAAAAGAGCAATCACATACAAACACAAAATTTATAGTGGTTCGGTGCAAACCTAGCACCTACATCCACTCCCCAAGCCATCCTTGGGAATTCCACTATAATCCACACCAGATTACAGTTGACTTGTTTTTCACAAGGTTCACAAGTCAAAACCTAAGTTGGTTTTGTTACTTAGGCTTACCAACAAACCTAAATACTTTTTTGTCTTCGAGCTCACAAGTTAACCCTAGTTCGTTTTAAACTTTGGCTCACCAACAACCACAATAACTTTCTTTCAAGATACCCTTGAAAGCAAGGTCAAATCATAATAAAACAGATATGAAATTTAAAAGCTACAACAAACTCTCTTCAAGAGTAGATTGGAATCTTTGAAGCCCAAAAGGATGCTTTGACTTCACTCTTCTTCAAGTTGCCTCTTTTTGAAATATAGTAAGGTTGAGCTAGTAGGCTTTTCAGTGGAATCAAGCTAGAAGAGACTTTTGATTTGAAGTTTGGAGAGAATATTGGCTTTATGGCTTTTGAGTGGACTTGAATGCTCTTGAATAGACTTCTCTCTTGCTTTCTCTTCTTTTTCTTCACTTCTCTTCTTTTAAAATAAGGTTGGTGGAGATTAAATACACCAAAAACCTTCTAAAAATGGTTTGTGACCGTTGGAGTATTGGAAATAGCCGTTTGGAGCTTGAAAACCAACTTCTGCAAGCCAGAAAAATAGATCTGTTAGAGTGTCAGGCTGCAAGTGTCGACACTTGGCTGTCAGTGTCGACACTTGGCTGTCAGGTGTCGACACTTGATTTTGGGAGTTGACACTTGAACATTCAAGTATCGACACTTGATGCACAGGTGTCGACACTTGACACAAAATCCTTGAAATAACAAAGTTCTGTATTTTCAAAAATCAGGCCTTGAGTCGACACTTGGTGTCGACACTTGAATAAAGGTGTCGACACTTGCGCGCCAAGGATTTTGTCCATGCCAAATGCTGAAGTGTCGACACTTGACTGTCTAGGTGTCGACACTTGAGACTGAAAACATCCAGATTCAAGTGTAAATACCTTGAAATCAAAAATAAAGTTTATGAACACATAAACACATAATATTAAACAATTATAAGCCCTTTTTCAATGAAGAGAATGCCCGGATATGTGAGAATTGTTCCGTGCCATTGCGTGCCATGCACCATAAGTTTTTGGAATTTTGAGATGCTTTCTTCTCTGAAAACTCACAACTTGAAATCCTCGTTAGAATACAATATGCACTCAATGTTTTGTTATTCATCAAAATCACTGGGTGGAGCCAACAATCTCCCCCTTTTGATGATGACAAAACCTGAGAAAAAGAGACAATATAGTTCAAACTTTAACCATTTAATTTATAAATATGAATTTTAGTCACAATAGAGGCAAAAACTTTATAGATAGGAGAAAACAATCTCCATCCCCTTAATTAGATACCTCTTATTAAGGTAAACTTCAAAATCAATACTTGTTTTCCAAAATCAATACTTGTTCTCCAAAATCAATACTTGTTCTCCCCTTTTTGTCAATCATAAGAAAAGGGAATAACCTCCCCCTCACAATGAGCATGGATACAAAAAGAGAGTAGAGAAACAATATCAGAGCTGAAATTATGCTAATATCAAAGAGTATCGAGTTAAAATATACCATTATAAAGAGTATCAGAGCCAAGAATAGTAAACTGAAGCACAAATTTTCAAGATAACAAGGTATTGAACAAAAACACATATATATAACATAAGTTTTTAGTACAAAAGTGCTGAAACATACATATATCATCAGAGTCAAATAAGTAACAGACATACAAAATAAGATCTGAGACAGATATCTGTGAGGCTAATCCTCATCAGATGGAACATCAAGACTGAAAGGAGCACTAATCCTAGATCTGGTGGCTAATGCCCTAGGAGGTGCTAAAGCTCTAAGACTCCTGGTACGGCCGGCAGGACCAAATACGGGTACAACCCTAAAAGATCTAGTAGAAGGAGGTGAAAGACGATTAGCTGGCGCAATAGGATCCGGTGCGAGGTCAACCAATGCAGTAGTAAGAGCAGGTGTAGTAGGAGGATCTCGACTGACCACCTCATAAGCATCGGCTCCGTCTACACTATCGCTGTCACTGCCCACTACCTCAGTAGCTCTGTCAATATCCTGATCACCGCTGTTAGCAAAATCAGCATGGTCGCTCTGGTGATCATCGCTATCATCATCATCATCATCGTCATCGTCAGATCGAGCAAGTGCAGGTGCTGCAGGAGGTATAAATGATCTCAATAGACTCTCAATGCGGGTAAATCCCTCCTCCATGGATCTGCGAATCTCCGGCATGCTCCGAGTAGTCTGTGCTCGTAGAAGCGCGACCTTGCTACATAGCTGAGTCACCTCACCTATGATCTGTGAGAACTGTGCTCTGGCATGCTCCTTAAAAGATAATCCGGTAGATGGTGGTGGAGGAGCTGAAGCGTCAGGAGACAGGTGCTCTGCCTGTGTCGATGGTACATCTACTGGAGGAAGAACTGCTGGCTCAAATGGTCCAGCCTCAGTCTCTCGAATCTCATCCTCCTCATCTGGCTCCTGGCCAGACACTCTCCGAACCCATCAACCTCCAACCATCCTGAATCCCATCCGGTGCAGTGACCTCTCATCGTACACATCCGTGTGTAGTATCTCTTTGGGGATCTCCCCCTCCAATGATACTTCACAAGCTCTGAAAAGACGGGTCAGTGCCATGCCGTATGGCAAACAGTGTCGGTGCTGAGTGGCAGCATCATGCATATGTGATAGCATCAAGGTGGGTATATCAATCTGTCTCCTCTCGATCAGACTGGTCATCACCATCAGCTCTCTCTCGGTGATGGAATCGAATATGCCAGTCTTCGGTAGAAGGATCCGTGCAGTAATATGGTGCAGCAGGTGCATCTCTAGTGATAACTAGTTCACGGTAACCACTGAAATACCGCGAACATCCTCTCGCTCAAGGATGCACCTGAAAGCTGCCTCTCTATCATCAACAGAAAATGCACAGACTCCTCTCCGGGGTATCTCCCATACTCGGCTCAGCATCTCATCAGTCAAAGAGATCTATATACCCCTGATGGATGTCGTCCATAAAAGTCGTCGATAGTCCAGTGCACCGTAGAACTCCCTCACTAGGTGAGGATAGTATCTCTCCTGCATGGTGCAGAAGGGTACTAGTCCTGCATCTGTGAGTATCTCCCTAATGCCAAAGTGGTGCCTGTCGAAGCACTGTAAATCAACTCTCCTTCCCGAAGCTACAACACTTCCCTGCCATCCTCTCTGCAGGGGGGAGCTCGGAGTGGCTGTACTGCTCGGCTGTGCGGATAAAATCTGGCCTTCGACCTCCTCTCAGTATCCTGACTAGGCCTCTCCCTAACTGCCAGTCTCTTCCTAGGACCCATTACAGCCAACTGACCAGGAAGAATGAAGAAGGGTTTAGAACAAAGGACTGGCCATAGGTTGAGATTAGAGTTCAGATAGGTTTCGAAAACCAGAATCAATAAATGACAAATTTTTTAAGCAAAATTTGTAAGAAAAAATTTGTTAGGTAGAACACATCTGAATCTTTGGAAAAATAATTTTTTGTAAGGTTTAAAAATCAAAAAAACCATGGGATTTGGGTTTTAATCACTTAGGGTTTTAGCAAATAGGCGAAAATGTTACAAATGTATCACGAAAAACCTTTCTAAGTCATCAATAAATGGATTTAGTATGTTTAAATTAGATGAAAACATAATTTATTTTGCCCAAAATTGATGAAACAGTGATTTTTGCGAAAAAGGGTTGAAAAATGCCCAAAAGATGAGGAAAATCCGAGAAAAACAAATCTAAAACATTATTCCTTTAAATAGAGTTTTAGAAATTCACTAAAACACGCAAAAATCCAGTTAGATTCAAGAAAAATATTTAGAAACCCAAACACATTGTTTGGTTCAAAACAATAAAATTAAAAAACAAAGAAAAATAAAATGAAATTAGAAAGGAGAAATACCTGATTCGTGAAGGATTGAGGGGTGAAAGGACGGATTTGGACAGGGGGACCACTGTTCCAAGAAATCAGGAGGGAGAAGTTTTCAAAAAATCATCGTTCGGTCCGAATAAAAACAGTTTAGATTCGCAAGTGTTGACACTTCGGATTTGTCAAGTGTCGACACTTGGTCAGGTGTCGACACTTGACACTTTCCAAGTGTCGACACTTGGCCAAAATTCGAGAAAATCCAAAAAAAATAGGAAAAATTTTGACAATTTTTAGGGTTTTAAACAATAGGTTTTGAGCTTTAGGATTTAGGTGAAGATGATACTAAGAGAGTTCTTAGGAGAAAGCATCAATGACACCTAACTCTCTCTAATCAGACAGAACCTATCCTCACTCAAAGGCTTTCTAAACACATCAGCTAACTGATCATTAGTATAAACAAAATCAAGAATTACATTAAAGTTTTGTACATGATCTCTTATGAAATGATGTCTTATTTCAATGTGTTTACTTCTTGAATGTTGCACAGGATTTTTAGATAGGTTGATTGCACTAGTATTATCACATCTTATGGGTGTCTTATTTAGTTTAATGCCAAAATCTTGAGTTGTTGTTTGATCCAGAGGATTTGAGCACAACAGCTCCCAGCTGCTATATATTCGGCTTCCGCCGTAGATAGAGCAACTGAGTTCTGTTTCTTGCTACTCCAGGAGATCAAATTTACTCCAAGAAACTGACAGGTTCCACTAGTACTTTTACGATCAAGTTTACACCCAGCAAAATCAGCATCAGAATAAGCAATTAAATCAAATGAAGAATCTTTAGAGTACCATAAACCAATTTCAATTGAGCCAGAGATATATCTAAGTATGCATTTAACAGCCAAAAGATGAGACTCTTTAGGATTGGACTGATATCTAGCACACATAGAGACACTAAACATGATATCTGGCCTACTGGCAGTAAGATATAACAATGAACCAATCATGCCACGATATAATTTTTGGTCTATTGACTTACCTGATTCGTCCTTGTCAAGTCTATATGTAGAGCTCATAGGGGTACCTAATGGCTTAGTGTTCTCCATCCCAAACTTCTTGAGTATTTCTCTTGTGTATTTTGTTTGGTTGATGAAGATCCCCTCTTTGGTTTGCCTTATCTGGAGTCCGAGAAAGAAATTCAGTTCTCCCATCATGCTCATATCGAACTCACCTGCATTAAACTTGTAAAATCTTGACAAGAGATTCATTAGTAGCACCAAATATTATATCATCAACATAGATTTATACTACTAAGAGATCATCATTCTTTTTCTTAAAAACAATGTTTTATCTACATTACCTCTAGTAAAATCATTTTTCAGCAAAAAGAGCTTAAACGATCATACCAAGCTCTTGGAGCTTGTTTTAATCCATCGTATAAAGATTTATGAAGTTTATAAACATGATTTGAAAATTCAAAACTTTCAAAACCAGGGGTTGTTCAACATAAACTTCTTCTTCAATTAATCCATTTAAAAAAGTACTTTTAACATCCATCTGATATAGTTTAAAATTTAAAACAAGAAAAAGCCAACAATAGCCTAATTGCCTCAAGTCTAGTCACAGGAGCAAAGGTTTCATCAAAATCTATCCCTTCCTCCTGATTGTATCCTTTGGCAACTAGTCTAGCTTTATTTCTAATTACTATTCTATTTTCATCAAGTTTATTTTCGAAAAACCCCATTTGAGCATTTTGTGCCAATAATTGATGTGTTAGAAGGCCTATCCACTAGTGTCCAAACATTGTTCCTTTTAAATTGATTAAGTTTATCTTGCATAGCATTTATCCAATTACTATCACATTCAGCTTCCTCAATAGTTTTAGGTTCAATTTGAGACACAAAAGCTAAGTAATCACAAATATTTCTAGAGATGATCGAGTACTTACACCTTTAGATGGATCACCTATAATTAGTTCTTTTGGTGTCCATGAGCATACCTCCATTCTTTTGGTAAAGGATCAATAGTTGATGTATCTTCATCACCTTGTGCTTGATCTCCATCAGTGTTTTGATCATCATTCTGTTCCTTGGTAAGTCCTTCATTGTTGTTTATTTCTTCAGTCTTCTTGCTACCTGATTCATCAAAAAGTACATCTTCTTTTGAAGATTTTTGGTTAGTTTCATCAAATACCACATGAATGGATTCTTCAACAACAAGTGTCCTTCTGTTGAAGACCCTGTATGCCGTACTAGATATGGAGTAGCCTAGAAAGACTCCCTTATCTGATTTGGCATCAAATTTACTTAGATTATCTTTACCATTATTTAAGATGAAACAACGGCATCCAAAAGCATGAAAATAACGGATTGAAGGTTTTCTACCCTTCCAAAGCTCATAAGGGGTTTTCTTTAAAATCGGTCGAATTAAAACTCGGTTTAAAATATAGCATGCAGTATTTATGGCTTCCGCCCAAAAGTATCTAGGTAAATCATTTTCACAAAGCATGGTGCGTGCCATTTCTTCAAGAGTTCTATTTTTTCTTTCTACTACCCCATTTTGTTGAGGTGTCCTAGGTACAGAAAAATTGTGATGAATTCTATTTTCAATACAGATTTATTAAAATCGACATTTTCAAATTCAGTTCCATGATCACTTCTTAAAGAAATTACTGAAACACCTTTTTCATTTAAGACTATTTTATGAAATTTGATAAATTCAGAAAACGTTTCATCTTTATGTGCTAAAAACATGACCCAAGTAAAACGTGAGAAATCATCTACAATGACTAGACCATACTTCTTACCTCCCAAACTAGATGTTCTAGTAGGCCCAAAGAGGTCCATATGAAGCAATTCCAAAGGTCTAGATGTAGAGATTACTCCTTTAGGTTTGAAAGAATTTTGTTTGTTTTCCAAGTTGACATACACTGCAATCTTATCTTTTTCAAAATTGAGTTTAGGCAAATCTTTTACTAAATTTTTTTTGCTAAGTTTTGAAATTAAATGCATGCTTGCATGTCCTAGTCTACGATGCCAAAGCCAACTAGTTTCATCGATCTTGGCTTCCATTACCACTAGACATTGACCTTTCTGAATAGGAAGATCATCAAGATCAACCATATAAATATTGCCATGCCTATGACCGATGAACTTAATGCCATTGTCATCTAGACTAGAAATAATGTACAAAGAAGACTCAAAAACAACTTTAAAATTTTTATCACAAAATTGACTAATGCTAAGCAAGTTATATTTTAATCCATCAACATATAAAACATTATCAATATAAGAGGTAGGGATGATATGGATTTTACCAATACCGATAATTTTGCCCTTTCCATTATCACCAAAAGTCACATTGCCACCATTTTGATATGTGAGTGATGAGAACTGCTCCACATCTCCTGTCATAAGCCTTGAGCAACCGCTATCAAGGTACCACATTCTTTTCTTGTTGGTTGCAAGGCATACCTGCAATAAAGATCAAGTGGAGACTTTAGGTACTCAAGCATCTTGGGTCCTTTTTGGTTAGTGGCATTGGTTCCTTTTGGAACCCAAACTTTCTTAGTGTTATTCAATTTTCTTTTGTCGCACACATAAGATTTATGTCCTTTAATACCACAAGTATAGCATATAATGGATGAAGATGCAGGCACAAAGAAATTTTTAAAGAGTTTCTGTTTCTTATGAGTTCTGAATCCTAATCCAGCTTTGTCAAATAATGCTCTTTGTTATTTAATAGCAAATTTAATTTTTCAGAACTGTAAGTAAATTTTCAACAAACGGTTTTAGTTTTCGATTTCTTCTTTATATCTTTTGTTTCTATTAAAACTTCTTTGCTTTGTCTTGACAATTTTCATTGAAAGTAAGTTACTTTCTTTTCAAATATATCCTTTCTTTTTCAAGAGCCATAATCTTATCATTTAAGTTTTTATTTTGATTAGAAGGTATTCATTTTCATTTGAAAGGTTGTTGTGTGTTTTTAGCTAGTTCCAGATTTGCTTCTTTAAGTCTTTATGTTTTGACTTTAATTTTTGAAATTCTATGACTAGTTCATCAAAAATTTCATGAAGCTCATCAAAAGATAATTCATTTTCGGTTTCAGAACATACCTCTTCTTGCGGCCATCAGACAGAATTTGCTACTTCCTGCTGTTCTTCCTCAGAGCGGAGTCTTCACTTTCACTCCAGGTTGCCATCATGGCCTTCTTTCTTAGCTTTCTTCTGCTATTCTTTATAAGGGCAGTCTACCTTGAAATGCCGGGCTTTTTACACTCAAAACATATGGGCTGCTCCTCCTTCTTTTCCTTATCTTTTTCTTTACTCGGCTCACCTTTCAGAGGTTTCTTTTTGTAATTGAACTTCTTCTTCCTCATAAACCTTCTGAATTTCCTTGCTAGCATAGCCGTTTCATCTTCTTCGTCATCCTCTTCAAGTCTTCGCTTGAGTTTTTCTCTGTAGTAGATTTGAACGCGATGGTCTTTTCTTTTTATCCACCTCTCCGTTCTTCTGTTGAGGGATAGTTCATAAGTCATCAAGGAACCCAACAGTTGTTCCAGCGGAGAGTGTTGACATCTTTTGCTTCTTCAATTGCAGTGACCTTTGCATCCCATGAAGCTGGTAGAGACCTGAGAAGTTTATTCACAAGTTCACCGTTAGAAATTATTTTTCCTAAACTTCTCATGCCATTCACAATATTTGTGAACCTAGTATACATCTCACTGATAGACTCAGTAGGTTCCATTTTAAACATCTCATATGTGTGAATTAGCATGTTAACCTGGGTGGTCTTCACTTAGTGTGTACCCTCATGGGTAACCTCAAGTGTATCCCAAATCTCCTTTGCTGAGAGACAGTTTGATATTCTATTGAACTCACTAGGATCAAGAGAGCAAAATAAAAGGTTCATTGCCTTAGCATTGAGCTCAATTTGTTTAATGTCATTCTCATCCCAATCATCTTCCATTTTTGGAGTGAGAATGCCATAATCATCATTGTAGGCTGATGAGACCTTTTACTATTGTTCTCCATAAATATAATCAAGAGCTTGTATAAATATGCGCATGCGTGTCTTCTAGTATGTGTAATTGTGCCATTAAAAAGTGGGGGTCGGTTTGAAGCTTGACCTTCAACAATACCCAGCTTATTGGGCTGCCATGATCTTTTACTCAAGATCCTTGGCTCTACAAGAGAGTACCGGTGCTCTGATACCACTTGTTGCCCAGAAATGGAGCCCAAGAGGGGGTGAATTGGATCTTTTAAAAAATTTAACACAATATAGTGAAGGTCAGTGGTGCTTGTGAGCAATAATAAATTTGATGCAAGATGATAGCAATAATTAAAGAGTACGAGAGAAAAAGAGCAATCACACATAAACATAAAATTATAGTGGTTCGATGCAAACCTAGCACCTACATCCACTCTCCCAGCCACCCTTGGAAATTCCACTATAATCCACACCAGATTACAGTTGACTTGTTTTTCACAAGGCTCACAAGTCAAAACCTAAGTTGGTTTTATTACTAGGCTTACCAACAACCTAAATACTTGTTTTGTCTTCGGGCTTACAAGTTAACCTAGTTTGTTTTAACACTTTGGCTCACCAACAAACCATAATAACGTTCTTTCAAGACACCCTTGAAAGCAAGGTCAAATCACAATAAACAGATAAAAATTAAAATTACAACAAACTCTCTTCAAGAGTAGATTGGAATCTTTGAAGCCCAAAAGGATGCTTTAACTTCACTCTTCTTCAAGTTGTCTCTTTTGGAATGTAGTAAGGTTGAGCTAGTAGGCTTTTCAGTGGAATCAAGCTAGAAGAGACTTTTGATTTGAAGTTTGGAGAGAATATTAGCTTTATGGCTTTTGAGTGGACTTGAATGCTCTTGAATAGACTTCTCTCTTGCTTTCTCTTCTTTTTCTTCACTCTCTTCTTTTAAAATAAGGTTGGTGGATTAAATACACCAAAAACTTTCTAAAATAGTTTATGACCGTTGGAGCATTGGAAATAGCCGTTTGGAGCTTGAAAACCAACTTCTGCAAGCCAGAAAAATAGATCCGTTAGAGCTGTCAGGCTGCAAGTGTCGACACTTGGCTATCAGGTGTCGACACTTGGCTGTCAGTGTTTGACACTTGATTTCTGGAGTCGACACTTGAACATTCAAGTGTCGACACTTGATGCACAGGTGTTGACACTTGACACAAAAATTCTTGAACACAACAAAGTTCTGTATTTTCAAAAATCTCAGGCTTTGAGTCGACACTTGGAACCTAAGTGTCGACACTTGGTATCGACACTTGAATAAAGGTGTCGACACTTGGCGTGCCAAGGATTTTTTGTCCGTGCCAAATGCTGAAGTGTCAACACTTGACTGTCCAGGTGTCGACACTTGAGACTGAAAACATCCAGATTCAAGTGTAAATGCCTCGAAATCAAAAATAAAGTTTATGAACACATAAACACATAATAGTTAAACAATTATAAGCCTTTTTCAATGAAGAGAATGCCTGGATATGTGAGAATTGCTCCGTGCCATTGCGTGCCATGCACCATAAGTTTTTGGAATTTTGAGGTGCTTTCTTCCTGAAAACTCATAACTTGAAATTCTCGTTAGAATACAATATGCACTCAATGTTTTGTTATTCATCAAAATCACTGGGTGGAGCCAACAAGATCACTAGTAACCCTAATATGATTTTGAGCAAGTGACTTAACCTAATCGGATGATGATTAGGGTTAGGTCAAGTGTGCTTAAATTGGTTTTAGATGTAGTTTGGTCAATCGATTCATTTAATTGTGAATCATAAGTTAAGACCTAATTTGGCTCAGTGATGAGCCTAGATCATTAGTTAACCTAATTGAATCTTGTCAGTCAATTAGTATCTAAGGAAGGTTTCGATCATGGTTTTAATTGGGGTTAACTCTTTCTTAACCAACTAGTTTGGTGGAAAGAGAGTAATTGGTAGAACCCTCCCATGGATCAAACTGACCTGACCAATTTGGTTGATTAAGTTTTCAAAAGGGTCACTTTTGATTTGAGTTCACCCATGGTAACTAATTTTAGTCAGACGTGAGGTTGTGTTGACTGAATGTAATTCGTCAAACATGAGATTGTACTGACTTAATATAATTGATTAGTCATGATTTGGCTGATCAATTTAGAAGAGACCTGAACCTAAGCTCCCAATATATTAAGTCAAGTCTTCCACCATTGTAGGTGTGCGGGTTTCCTACTGGTGTTAATTATTCTCGGCTGGTTACAGTGGTCTAGTTGCATCGGGAAGACACAACCACCCTATTAGGCATGAGATGTTGCTAGGCACTGATGGGGTTGGGCCCAATAAACAGGCATGTTGAGGACTCAATGACGGCTTTGTCTAGCAGGAATGGTGGGTCTAACTTAACTAATGATTGGACCAATAAACGGGCACGTTGAGATTCCATGATTTAGAGACCAAGTAGCTAAAACTTGTATTAGATACATTGGATAAGAGTTGGCCACTTATTGGTGTAGCGTGTTACCAATAACCGATACTGTGAGGTGCCGCACATCGGTGGGACCGTAACACCCACTAGAAACCTAGAGTTACATGGTTTTTGCATCTCTACGGGGAGTGTGAGAGATCCGAGAAAATAGTGAGAGTTTTTAAAATTATTTCTTAAAGATCCTAGAATAATTTTTATAATTAAGTGTAAAGATCTAATTTAAATCTCTACTCTTGCAGTCAACCATGTCTGCTTCAAATCCCTTAGTCCGTATTCTAGAGACAAACCGACTTGTAGGCCTCAATTTTAAAGATTGGTTGAGAAACATCAAAATTATTTTGGGTTCTGAGAAGTTTGGCTATTGCTTACCAGGAATTCCCTGTCTTACCTGACCATCCAAATGTTCATCAAACGACTGCATATGAGAAATAGATGGAAGATGATTATAAGGTTAAGTGTTATATGTTGGCCTCAATGTCAAATGAATTGCAGAGCCAACATGTGGACATGCCAATTGCTAAATCAATTCTGATTCACCTACAAAAGTTATATGGTGAACAAAGTCGGATTACATGCTTCAAAGTATCGAAAATGCTTTTCAACAACAAGATGCGTGAAGGGCAGTCAATGCATGATCTTGTTTGACAATGAGCAAGGACATCGAATAGCTTGAGAAGCTGGGTATTCCAATTCATAAGGAGCTACACGATTTTATCCTCCAGTCCTTGACTAGTTCATATACTCAATTTGTTATAAACTATAATATGAACAAGTTGAATTACACTTTGCCTAAATTATTGAACATGCTGGTAAGCAATGAGGGGACCCTGAAAAGTTCAAGGAGCTTTGTTTTCTCTCTGAAGCAGTCTTCCTCCAAAGAAAGTCTACTTGGAAGAAGAAGAACCTGCAAAGAAGCAGAAGAAGGAAGCAAACAGAAGAAGAAGGACACTCCCAAGAAAGCCAAGGTTAGCAAAGGGAAATGTTTCTACTGCAATACAATGGTCATTGAAAAAGGAATTGTCATCTCTACCTGGAAGCCTAAAGAACAGAAGGAGGATGCACCTTCTGAAGGTAAGCTTATGCTTGTTATTGAATCTAACCTAATAGTTTCATTTACTTCTAGTTAGATTTTAGACTCTAGCTCTAGTGCTCATATGCATTTCAATACAGGCCTGGAAAGAAGTAGATGCTGAGAGAAGGTGAGATGGTCCTACGTGTTGGAAATGGAGCAAGAGTTGCTTCTCAAACTGTTGGATCATATTCTCTGGTGTTACTTTAGGGTATAGATTAGTACCTAGTGATTGTTATTTTGTGCCTAGAGCTAGTAGAAATTTGATTTCTATCTCTCTGCTAGCACAAGAAGATTTAATTTATATTCAATAAAGACTTTTGTAGTATTTATTTGAAAAATAAATTAGTTGCCAAAGCTATTTTAATGACAGTCTCTATCATTTGCATGCCGATACATCTTTGATATTAACGAAAAATTAAAGTGAATGCCATAGGACATAAACATCCTAGAGATGACCTAAAAAAAATACATGTGGCACCTAAAGCTCGGTCATATAGGTGAGGACAGAATAAATAAATTGGAAAGGATGGGATCCTAGATTCAGTTAATCTGAATTATATCCACCTTGTGAGTCATGACTTCAAGGAAAATGACCAAGATAACCCTTTGTAGGACATGGGAAGAGGGCCACAGAATTACTTTCCCTAGTACACACTGATGTGTGTGGTCCTTTGATGTACAATCCAAGGATGGTTTTTACTACTCATAATCTTTACTGATGATTGTTCACAGTATGGTTATGTATTTCTTATGAGACCAATCTGAAGCTTCTGAAAAGTTCAAGGAATTCAGATATGAGGTAGAAAAATAAACAGATAAAACCCTTAAGGTTCTTCGATTAGTAGCGGATCTGTATGCTTTTTAGAGTAGGCCTAGCTAGCGATCTAGGTAAGTATTTTATGCTTAAAATAATTTTTATTTAGATCTAATATTTTTCTCATATGTTGCAGCATGTTAGAAATTTATGTTAATAAATTAGATTTATTTTTAAATTGCATGATTAGATATAAATTATTTTTATATTTACTTCCGCTACGACAGACTGTTGATGCCGATTCGATTGCAATTTTCTATTCCTGGGAGAACTCCATAGTTAGGATCTATTCACTAAATTATTGGATAGCCCATACTTGTGGAACATGCCATGATCTAAATAGGATATAAGGCATACTCATCAAGATAGCATATGCTATGGATTAGTTTATAAGATTTCTAATCAATTATGAAATTTGATTGCTTGGATTAGAACAAATATTAGAAGTATATTATGATCATATGGAAAGCTAAAGACATCTTTTTATCCTATACCCTCTCAATTTGATCTTTAATTTAAATTATTAGTTTTAATTATAATATTACTAATTTTTAAGAATTATTTTTTTTTGCTTTGTTATTTAACTCAGCCCAAGATCTATGAGAATATGATCTCGACTTATTCTATATAAGATTTGAGTTGTTTATTTTGACTACCCTACAATAAGCGATCACATCATACTGTACTGTGACAACAACGACATCATAATTCTTGCTAAGTAGCCCAGTCTCATCAGAAGTCAAACACATTGAATGGCAATTTCACATCATATGCAACTATTTTGAAAAGAATATATCAAGATAACGGAGAGTAGACTCCATGAATAATATGGTAGACTAACTAACTAAGTTACTTTACCAGCAGAAGATTGAAGACCACCTTGAAAAGATGGGACTTAGGTTTGTGATAGATTGGCTTTAGTGAGAATGGGAGATTATTAGATATGCTCTAGAAGCTAATTAGGCTGACGTATATTTATATTTTATGATATATTTTTATACTTGATTTTATTTTTCATTAATAATTAGATAGTTTTATTTTCATTCATATTTTGTGTCCATGATTATCCAAGAAATTAATAAAAATGATGATACAATTCTCAAAGTTAAAAATTTGAGACATGTGTCATTGGTGATTGATTCCTCAATTTTTTTGATTGATATCATCATGGGGATGATGATTGATCCGGTAAGATTGGTGTATAATCGCTTTTTTTGTTAGTAAGTTTTGAGTCTACAGAATAGGGATACTAGAGCGAGACTGTAGGTGGGTTGTTAAGAAGAACAAGGGTCCAGTGACCAGTATGAAAAGTCATTTAGGATGGCTACTCACTTATTAGTGAATTTATAGATTTATCCGATGCTGTAATGGTATGATCATTCTTTGACTTGTACCTCGGCTGTTCACAATGTGGTTATTGTAGTTGATTGGCATACACTTGGTCTCCTATCCATATGGATACTTATAGTGCATGTTACGTATCTATAGTAGATTTGTTGAACCATGAAGTGATTTTGATGATAACAAAACATTGGAGCATATATTTGGTTATCTAACAGCTCTTCAAATGGTTGACAAGTTTTTGTAGGATGACTACTTTGACATATTTTTTTGAACCCTGCAACTTTTATTTCTTTGTGTTGAGTTGTAAGTAATTAGAATCTTGTAAAGAGAACCCACAAAAATTTCCTATTTGAAATAAAGATAAAGGGTTGCTTCTACTAGTTTTCAAGCTTCAATTTCTCTTGATTTTGGTGAAAATGATCTTAAAGAAGTCTTCAAAGCTTGGCATATGAGTTCTGGAGAATAGGAATTGGTCTGGCTGAAGAACCAATCTCGAGCCGACTGGATGGAGGAACCAGCCGACTCTGGCACTAGCACAAGAAAGAAGATCTCTAGCACGCAGACCCAGCCAACTGGCACCTAGTCCCAGCTGACTCATCCAGAACTTGGTTGAGAATGTTCTGAGAACCTTAGGGATCCGAGTCGATTGGATTTCAGCCTAGCCAACTCGTCCAGAGTGAACTATTTTTTCAACTGTGAAACCTAGCCGACTGGTTTTCAACCCAGCCGACCCGAACCTAATCCGAGCCGACTCGAAGAATGTCCGAGCTGACTGGAATGACGGGATCTCTTTCGATGGCTAGTTCCTGACTTCTAATTTTGAATTCCAAAAGTGCTCCAACGGTAACCTGTCACTTTCCAACGATCTACAACGTTCAAAATCAAGGGAAGGTAGTTGAAGTCTCTATAAATGAGATATGAGAACATCCTTAGAGAGGCTAATAAGATTTATGAAACATTTATTGAAGTAAGAAGAGAGAGCACTTGAGCTTTAAAGTCAGTCTTCAAGCATTTACCACTCTTATCAGAAGCTTGAAGCAACTTTTGAAGAAAGCAAGGAAGTCATTGAAGTGCATTGAAGAGCATTCAATTGAGCTTCACTCGAACTGCATTGGCAACCACCAGACAACCTATTTGTCATTTCTGTTACTTTTTATTTTACTTTTATAATACTTGGGTTATTGGTGAGCCCGGTTGTAAAAACCAATAGGTTTCTTTGGTGAGCCTACTAAAAACCAAAGTATAAAGGTTTTAGGTGAGCCTGTGAAAACCTAGTGTGGGTTTCTTTAGCCTGGTTTAAAAATCAAGTGTAGAGGTTGGGATTGTGAGCCTGTAAAACAATCTGACTATATTCCGGTTTGAGGGATATAGTGAAAATCCCGAGTGGTGAACTTAACTAGTGGACGATGAGGCTGCGTTGCTCCGAACTACTCTAAACTTATTTTGTTTGTGTAGTGCTTTACTTACTTTTCAGCTTATGCACTTATTTTCTGATTAACACAACACTCAACCACTAAAAGGAATTACTTGTGCTCATACTTGCAAGAAATTTTATAATTCCCATTCACCCCCTCTTGGAAAAGCCACAGCCTGGGCAACAGCTGGTATCAGAGCAGTGTCTCTGATTACTCGAGTAAAGATTGATGGCTCATCCTATGAGTATATCCTTGGCTGAAGGCCAGTCAACAAATAGACCTTCACTATTCACAGGCACTAATTACTCTTATTGGAAAGCACGAATGAAAATTTATATTCAAGCTGTAGATTTTTAATTGTGGAATGTTATCTTAAAAGGGCCACATATTCCCACGATCAAAGTTGATGGCGTGGACATCCCTAAGCCTGAAGAGGACTGGGATATCATGACATGAAATGGGAGAATTGAATGCCAAAGCAATGAATTTACTATACTATGCTTTGGATGCAAATGAGTTCAACCGAATTTTCACTTGCTCTTCAGCAAAGGAAATCTGGGACAAACTCGAAGTGACCTATGAGGGAACTTCTTAAGTGAAAATCTCAAAGATAAATCTTTTAGTTCACAATTAAGAACTATTAAAATGGAACCTTCTAAAATAATTTCTGCCATGTTCTCTAGATTTACAGATATTATTAATGGTTTGAAGAGTCTGGCAGGGTATACTCAAATGCTGATCTAGTTCAGAAGATACTCCGATCTTTACCTGACAAGTGGGATCCCAAAGTGACAACAATCCAGGAGGCCAAAGACCTCAACACATTACTATTGGATGAACTACTGGGATCACTCATCACCCACGAGCTGACTATGCAGCACAGAATTGAAGACGAACAGAGAAAAAGAAAACTATAGCCTTCAGAGCTGCTACCGAATCAAAGAGGGATGATGAAGAGTCTGAAGAAGACGCACCTCCTCTAATGATGATCTAGAAGACAATGATATCGCAATGGTTGTGAGGAGATTCATAAAGTTCATGGAAAGAAAGAAATGAAGATTCAACTGAAAATTCCATAGGAAGGATTATGGAAAAGAAAAAGAAAAGGACCGAGAAAAAGATAAAGAAGTAGTCCCCACATGCTATGAATGTAAGAAGCCGGGGCACATTCGTTCAGACTGTCCTCTATTGAAGAAATCCTTCGGGCAGAAAAAGAAGAAGAAAGCCATGGTTGCCACATGGAGCAATAGTGAAGAATCATCTTCATCTGAAGAAGAAGAGACCACCAAGACTGCAAATCTGTGTTTAATGGGTCTCGAAGATGAGGTAACATCCCCTAGCAATTGCACTGAATTTACATTTGATGAAATAAATTCTGCATTTTATGATCTATTATCTGAATTTAAGAAAGCTAGAGTAAAGATAAAATCATTGAAAAATATGAATGACTCTTTACTCAAACAGAAAAATGAAATTTCAGAAAAGAACCTTTTATTGTAAAATGAACTGCATGACTTTTCTGAAAGAATTGAAAAGCTAAAAAATAAAAATCTCTTATGTGAAAGAAAAAACAATGATTTGTTTATTGAAAATATTGAACTGAAAAAGGAGGTTACAAAACTCAAGCCATTGGTTGAAAAACTTACTTTATCTTCAAATAAGCTTGAGTTAATTTTAAAAGAACAACGAATTTCAAGAAACAAAGCTATAATTGGTTATAAAACTTCTATTATGAATGGAATTTCAGCAACTACTTTGTGAAATCTAAAGTACATGTTCAAAATATTTTATCACAAAAAGCTTTTGCTGCACCAAAAACTATTTCAACTTCAAAATCTTTATTGTATGTTCCTAAGATCTTGAGCAAAAATGCTTATATTTCAAAAGGTTTAAAATCTGCATCAATTGCATCAACTTTTAGAACTTCTAATTCTGCTTTTATTAAAAGCTCTAAAGTTGAATGCTATGTTTGCAAAAGAATAGGACATAAAGCTTTTGACTACAATAATTCTAGAAATGTCCATAAGAATGTAAGAAAAATCTGGGTTCCTAAAGGAACCACCTCTGCTGACCTGCAAGGACCCAAGGTAGCTTGGGTACCTAAAAGAATTCATTGATTGTTTTGCAGGAATGTCTTGCAGCCCAAATATTGAAGAAAATGTGGTACTTAGACAGTGGATGCTCAAGACATATGATGGGTGACAAGGACCAGTTTATCATTCTTGAAATAAAGGAGGCATGGTCACCTTTGGAGACAATGGCAAAGAGAGAATAATCGGTATTGGTAAGATCAAAATAACTCCCTTCACATTTATTGAAAATGTTTTGCTAGTAGACAAGTTGAAACATAATCTTCTAAGCATAAGTCAATTATGTGATAAAGGTTTCAAGGTTGTCTTTGAGTCTTCTATGTGTATAGTAACTAACTCTTTAGATTCTAGCAATAAGTTCATTGGACATAGACTTGGAAATATCTATGTGGTAGATTTTAATGATCTTGCCATGTCAAGTAGCCCCAGTCTAGTTGCAATGAATGCTAAGACCAAAGAGCTATGTTTACTATGGCATAGACAATTAGGTCATGCTAGCATGCATACTATTGCCAAATTGAAATCTAAAGATCTTGTTAGAGGCATGCCTAAGTTTAAAGTTGATTTTGATCATGTTTTGATGCATGCCAAATGGGTAAACAAACTAGGGAGAGTTTTAAATCAAAGAATATAGTTTCTACAACAAGACCACTTGAACTACTTCACATGGACCTTTTTGGACCTACTAGGACCACAAGCCTAGGAGGTATAAAATATGCTCTTGTGATAGTAGATGATTTTTCAAGATTTACTTGGATTTTGTTTATTGCTTCAAAAGATGAAACCTTTCATGTTTTCAGAAAATTCCATCAAAAGGTTTCAAATCAAAAGAACTTATCTTTAATTTCAATTAGAAGTGATCATGGAACTAAATTTGAAAATTAATTTTTTGAAGATTATTGTATTGAATTTGGCATTGATCACAACTTCTCCGCTCCTAGAACACCTCAACAAAATGGTGTTCTATAGAGGAAAAATATGACATTGGAAGAAATGGCTCGCACAATGTTATGCGAAAGCAATCTTCTGAAGTACTTTTGGGCAGAAGCAGTGAACACTGCATGCTATATTTTAAACCGCATTTGATCAGTCCTTTTTTAAAGAAAATCTCCTATGAGCTTTGGAATGATAAAAAACCCAATATCAGTTATTTTCATGTGTTTGGATGTAAATGCTTTGTGCATAACAATGGAAAAGATAATTTAGGAAATTTGATTCTAAAGCTGATGATGCAATTTTCCTAGGTTATTAATTACATAGCAAAGTATATCGAGTTTTTAATAAAAGGACTCTTACTATTGAAGAGTTAATACATGTTGTATTTATTGAAACTAACCCTACACCTTCTAGACAAGAAGAGTACATAGATAATGATGCAGGTACATTGTAAAAAGGAATGGATGACTTAGCATTCAAGATAAAGATACTCAATATGGAGAAGAAATGGTAAGTAAGGATCACACCGATCTACCGAGGGACTGGAGGTATGTTACATCTCATCCTAAAGAATTAATCATAGGAGATCCTTCATATAGTGTTAGGACTAGGTCTGCACATAAGGATGCACATGATTACCTAGCCTTTGTATCACAAATAGAACCCCATAGCCTAGAAGAAGCTGAGACTGACCCAAACTAGATGATGGTAATGCATGAAGAATTAAACCAGTTTGAAAGGAATAGGGTATGGACACTTGTAGATAGACCTACTGACCATCCAATAACAGGAACAAAATGGGTATATAGGAATAAATTAGATGAACAAGGAAACATAATAAAAAACAAAGCTAGATTAGTGGCTAAGGAATATAACCAAGAAGAAGGTATTGATTTTGATGAAACTTATCCACCTGTAGCAAGACTAGAAGCCATTAGACTACTACTTGTATTTGCTTGCTACATGAATTTCAAACTTTTTCAAATGGATGTAAAGAGTGCATTTCTTAATGGTTTTATCTCTGAACAAGTTTTTGTGGAACAACCACCAGGTTTTGAAAATCACACTTTTCCAAACCACGTATTTAAATTGAACAAAGCATTGTATGGTTTGAAACAAGCACCTAGAGCCTGTTATGATAGACTTAGCACTTTCTTAATTGAAAATGATTTTTCAAGAGGAAATGTAGACAACCTTATTTATTAAAAAGAAGAATAATGACATCTTAGTTGTACAAATATATATTGATGATATCATTTTTGGTGCAACTAACGAATCTCTATGTAAAGAATTTGCTAAGCTTATGCAAGGAGAATTTGAAATAAGCTTAATGGGTGAACTAAATTACTTTCTTGGACATCAACTAAAACAAACAAAGGAAGGCATCTTTATCAACCAAGCCAAATATATCAAAGAAATCATCAAGAAGTTTGGTATGGAGAGTAGCAAATCAATGAGCACACCCATGAACCCAGCTTGTAGATTGGACAAGGATGAAAATGGATCCAATGTTGATCAAAAGCTATATAGAGGTATGATCGAATCCCTATTATATTTGACTGCAAGTAGACCTGATATATTATATAGTGTATGTGTATGTGCTAGATTTCAGTCATCACCAAAAAAATACATATGCTTGCTGTTAAAAGAATTATTAAATATTTGAAAGGAACAAGTAATTTAGGAATTTGGTATTCTAAACATCCTATCCTGAATTTGATTGGATTCTCTGATGCTCTATGCTGGTTGTAAAATAGATAGAAAAAGCACTAGTGGTACATGCCAATTTCTAGGGTTGAATTTAATCTCATGGCACTGTAAGAAGCAAAACTCCATAGCCTTATCTACAGCTGAGGCTGAGTACGTGGCTGCTGGTAGTTGTTGTGCTCAAGTGTTATGGATTAAACAACAACTAGAAGACTTTGGTGTATCACAATCTAAAATTCCAATTAAATGTGATAACACAAGTGCTATCAATTTGACAAAGAATCCAATTCAACACTCTAGAACCAAGCACATTGAAATTAGACATCATTTTATTAGAGATTATGTTTCAAATGGTGACATAGTGCTTGATTTTGTTCCTACTGAAGATCAATTAGCTGATATATTTACTAAGCCACTTAATCAAGATAGGTTTGAACTAATTAGAAGTGAATTAGGACTTTGTGATCCTTTTTAAATTCTCTAATCTAATTCCTTCAAATTTAAGGAAACATCATCTAGAGAACTCTTGATTTCATTCTCTATCATAGAGCCTAAATTTCCTTTGAAATTTTCTCCAAATCTCTCAGGTTTGTGATTAAATTTTCTAAAAACCCTGATTTGTCTTTTCAAGTCGACTAGTTTTTTAACCGAGTCGACTGGATTTTCTACTTGTTTTGAATGAGTTCTGGGATAGCCGACTCGAGCTTTTTCAAGTCGACTAGACTTTCTGTGTGTTTTGGGCGAGTTCTGGCCTTGCCGGCTCGAGCCTCTCTAAGGCTTTTTCGAGTCGACTAGATTTTCGTGCCTGAGTTTTTATTTTGGGACATAAACCCCATTCCGAGCTTTCTAACATCCAGTTCAATTTCTAACCGTTCATTCCTCTCTTAATCATATTCCAATACTCCTCTCACCCTTCTAAGCTCTCCAATCTCTCATTTCTTCATCTTTCTTAGCAATGGCTCCAAAACGTGCTACTAGGAAACACTCCTAGCGAGCTGCTCCATCCGTGGAAAGGGAAAGAAGAACTAAGAGACGACAAGAAGAGCTGACTGCCACTGTTCATAGTGAAGAACTTATGGAAGAACCTACAAGGGCTGCTCCCAGTGCTCCAAGCCAAATCCCTTCAATGTCCACAAGACCGGTAACCTCTGGCCATTGCATTAACTTTGAATTTATTAAGGAGATTGGGTTAAAAATTGGTGATTTGATTGAGGATCAAGGTTAGAGGAAATTTTGCTCCCTAAATGAAAAGACCTACCCCTCTCTTGTTAAGACATTTTATGAAAATTTGAGATTGGGTACAAATCATGTAGAATCTACAGTTAAAGAAGAAGAGTTATTATCAATGAAGATGTTCTACACAACCTAGTGTTTACCTATTGATGGGGCAAAATTCTTAGTAATTGAGGATAGAGAAAAGGTCTTGAGAACTATCCTAAGCAAGGAAGATGTTAGTTGGATTGGAACTGTATTTGCCAACACCTTATCACTTGAAATGAGGTTGTTACATAATTTTATCAATAGGATATTTGTGCAAAGGACTGAAAGATTTGATTGGGTAACTGAGAAGGACCTGAGCCTTATGGAACATATCTTAGAAAAGACTCCTGTGAACTTATCACATATTATCATTATGCAAATGAAGGAGACTATTAGAAAGGCTAAGGCTTGCTTACCATATGGAATGATGTTAACCCTACTATTCAAGTCCCAAAGAGTGAGTTTGGAAGGTAAAGATGGAGTTGAACTGCACCATACTGATGTCTACACCTCCAAGTCACTAGAAAGAATGTGTTACACTCAAGTTGAAGGTGTTTGGAGAAAGAAAGGAACAAATGTCAGGGCAATTGGTAGTTCAAGCAGTGAAGAAGAAGAAGAGAATGAAGAACCAGCTAGAACCTCTACTGCACCTGCACTTGAACCAGAGTCTCTATTTTCGGAACCTGCTGCCACTTTTGAAGAGACTGATATACCTTTTCCTGATCTTGATATGCCTGCACCTGAATTTGATCTACCTGCAGCTGATATACCTTTACCACACTTCACTCCTGCAGCTTCACATCCTCCAAACATCCAGATTTAATTGAAGATCAGATGAAGGCTTTGACTGATTCACTGACAGGGACTATCACTTCACTTTTTGGTGATCTAAAACAGTCAGTGGATAGTAGACTATCTCAACTGGAAGAACATGTCACAAGTTTGCAAGGAAAGGTTGAAGCAATAGAAATTTCAAGATCTGCACCTCAAATGAAACTTCAACCTATCCTAGACCTTATTTCTTCTAGTTCTGAAGGCATAAAGAATTCAGTTAATGCAACATTAAATGAGTATAGAACTGAGTTAAATGAAGCCAAATGCACTTTGGAAACAATTGCAGAAACAAGACAAATGGAGATGACTACACACGAGGCATTGGAATTATCAGGTCAGAACTTGGAAGACTTAGAGGATCTGCTGAAGCTTTTGGTAATGTCCAAGCTTTTAAACTTATATCAATGCGAAAGGAAATTGGTGAAATGAAAGAGGCTGTGAACAAGGTACCTACAAGCCTCAAGGACATGGAACAACAACTTGGTGCAATCTGGATGGAGATAGTTTCAATCTATGGCACTGTTAGATCCTTGGAGATCACTGCTAGGACTAGACCTCTTTATGATCCTTCTCCTATTTCCTCTAGGGGTCCTACCACTTCTCACCATCCTAGACCTCCTAGACCTGCTTCTTGGTATGGCAGTAGTATGCCTACCAATGTACCTAAGGAATAATCTGATAGTGAGTAGGCCTTGATAATTATATTTTTTTTGAAACTTTTTGATTGTGTAATGATCAATGTACTGAATTTTTTAATGGAAATGCAATGAGTATCTTTTTGGACACATGTGTGTACTTCTTTTATCTTCTTACACTCTATAATATTTTTAATAGAATTCTCTCTCTAAATTGAGAAAGTGAAATTATCTCAAACAAATATTGATACAATCTCAATATATTTAAAATTTGAGCTTAATTGTATAACTTTTTGATTTGATGACAAAAGGGGGAGAACTATTATACAATAAAGTGCATGAAAGAAGAAACATAATGAATTGAAATAGAACTGCTAAAGTTAACTAGATAGGGGAGCTTATAAATATTGCATATCTTTTCTGCTAAAGTGTTCAAATAAATGATAAGGGGAGAAATTTCACGTTGATTAGAAATTTATAAAAAGGGGGAGAAATACTATTTATTTTGCTTCATATTTCATATTCTGCTCTCTACTAATTATATCTAACTGTCAATGTTTAATGTTGCTTAATACACACAAGCACTTATTCTTTGACACTTACATATTATAGAGTTGGCTTTTGTATACCTGTATAGCATACATTGATACGCATTTAAGAAACAGATATATTATGATACGTCAAACAATGTAAATGCTTACTATGATATTGTTGCCCAGATATGGTGCCCAAGAGGGGGGTGAATTGGGTATTTAAAAAATTAAAGCAATATATGTGCTACCAAGTTTTAAGGTGAAGAGTGATAGTGCTCAAATAATTGTGCAACGGAAGCAATGAAATAAATCAACAATTAAAGAGCAAAGAAGATAAAAAGAGAAGCAATGCAAAACACAAGAAGTATAGTGGTTCGGTGCACCTAGCACCTACATCCACTCCCCAAGCTCCACTTGGGAATTTCCACTATAATCTTTAGATTACAGCCGACTTGTTTTACCAGGCTCACAAGTCAAAACCTTACACACTTGTTTTGGCTTCGGGCTTACAAGCAACCCTAGTTGGTTTTATCAATTGGCTCACCAACAAACCTCACTCACTTGTTTTGGCTTCGGGCTTACAAGCAACCCTAGTTGGTTTTATCAATTGGCTCACCAACAAACCTCACACTAGTTTCAAATTCCCTTGAAACTAGCTAAAGACAAAAGAATATGAATACAATTATAAAACTAGACAAACTCCTTTTGAGCAATAAGAAATTCGTTGTAGCTCTTGATGGAGACTCTTCAAGCCTTTTCCCTTGGAATCTTTGGACCTCACTAAATGCCAAATACTTGAAAGTTGGATTCCTCAAAGATGGAAAGCTTTTGGCTAAGGAATCTCTTGGTTTTCTCACTCTTTTTGGCTTGGAATTGATTGAAGGCTTTGTACTTTGACTCTAAACTTTTTCACTTGTCTCCTTGTCTTTTTTGAAGTTTGGTGGAGGTTAAATACCTCATTCATGCTGAAACAACTCCACAAGACCGTTAGAATCAAAAATATGGCCGTTTATGGCCGTTAGAATCAAATCAAAAGTTCAGAAAACTAGCCGTTATGCCATGAGTCGACCTCATGAGTCGACCTCTGGATCAAGTGTCGACCTCATGAGTCGACCTCCAGTTTATCTTAGGCAAAAATCCAGAAAACCATAGTTCTGCCCATTTTGAATTCTCAGGCTATGAGTCGACCTCTGGTGTCGACCTCTGGACAGGTGTTGACCTCTGGTGGTCGACCTCTGGAGCGTGCCACTGAGATTTTGCCGTGCCGGCCATGCTGAACTTTTCTTCTCTTCATGAGTCGACCTCTGGTGGTCGACCTTTGACAAGGTGTCGACCTCTGGTGGTCGACCTCTGATCTGAAATTTTCTGAAACTCTAGAGAGGTGCGTGCCATGCTTGAGTTTCTTAAGCCTTTGTTTCTTTTGTCAATTTCTTAACAGAAGGTCCAATATGAGAAATTTGATCTTGTCCAAGGTAGAAGAGCTCTTTTCCAAACAGGCAAACTTAGTTTCATCATTGTACTCTTGATACTCTTTTTGAATAACCTAAGTCCTGAAACTTTATCTTGAGATGAAACATTAGTCCAAACATATACTCAACCTTTTGTTAATCATCAAAACTAAGGAGCCAAAGTCAACAATCTCCCCCTTTTTGATGATGACAAAACCTTGAGTATATATGCAATTAAGTCCAAAAGCAAAATATAGCAATGATAAAAATTTTCAAAGAATCCTTACATGCATGAGTATATCATAAAAATTTTACTTTTCATCTACTTTTTGAGAACCATTCTCAAGAGTCAAAAAGATTTACTTTTCATTTACTTCTTTCTTTTTGTGAAAACATTCTCATGAGTCAAAAGATAAAAACATACAAGCTTTACTCATAAGAATCATATATACTTTACTACACATAAGAGGAGTCTCATATATACTTTACTACTCCCCCTTTTTGTCAAGAATCAAAAAGTCCATTTTTGTAGTGAAAGATATATTAAGGAACTTATGTTCAATTAAATGAAGTATTTAGTTGCATAAAATACATGCTCCCCCTCAATTTGTGCATTCAATATAACAAAAATATTCTATCTTGAGGGTTTAAAAAGATAAATGCTAAGAGCTGGTATCAGACAGTAAAATATCACAATATAGATAAAAACAAATGTATTCAGTTACAAAATTGCTTACATAGTAAGCACAAAACACTGATACAACAGACCATACAAAGCAAACTAAGTACAACAAGTAAATCTATGAGGCTACTCCTCATCAAAGGTATATCAAAAGAGACAGGAGCCAGATCCTAGATGAGGATTTTGGAGTCCTATGAGAGTGACTCCGAGTCCTCAGAGAGGGACCAGACCTAGGGGTAGTCCTACGAGATCTATAGGTCCGAGGAAAGGGCTCCACAGGTGTCGACTGAAGCAGTAGCAGAGGAGTAGATGGATCAGTATGCTGAGTAGACTGAGCTGGGTCTGCCTGCTGACTAGCTCATAAGCTGTGGGATCATCAATATCTATCTCTGTATGCTCATCTATATCATCCGGAATCCCAGTAATAGTCTCAAAAGTGACTCTGTAAGCTCAGTATCTACTGGCACATCTGTGGCTGGAGGATCTGTACTCGGAAGATCAGTAGAAGGAGGATCAGCAGAAGGGGGTATCTCTGGAATCGGATCTGCAGGTGGAACATCAGAACTACCTGCTCCAGGCTGATCTCCATCACTGTCACTGTATCCACTGGAGTCATCATCATCATCATCATCATCAAAATGTGGAGGAGATACTGTCGGATCTGCAGTCCCTGATGGCAGTGCTAATCTCAGTAGGCTGAGGATCTGTCGAATCCTGTATCCATACTAGCTGAGAGAGCACCAATGCGCATATCTGTGTGTATCCGCAGATCATGTAGCTCCTGTCGTACACCAGTAATCTCTGTCCGGACCTCTGAAATGTGATCAGTCACTCTCTGCTCAAAGTCCGATATCCTCACTGTAGTCCTCCGTGGTGTAGCAGTAGTAGTAGTAGGTGCTGGAGCTGATGAGGGTGGTGGCGTGAATGGCTCAGGCTCCGCAGTCTCTGACTCTGGTGCTGGGCGAGGAGGTGTACCATGATCAGTAGGCTCTGAAGGCCCTGCCTCAGCTGCTCGGATCTCATCCTCCTCATCTGGCTCCTGGCCAGACTCTCGTCGCACCCAACGGTCACCAATCAGTCGAAATCCCATCCTATGCAGGGATTTCTCTCCATAAGTATCAGTATGCTGCAGCTGACTGAAGGGTATACCGTCAAATGAAACCATGCTCCCTGAATATCTGAGTCAGTCCCATGCCATATGGCTGAACAAGTCTCCTGTGAGATGCTGCCTCACCCATCTGCTGAAGCATGATCCTGGGAAGGTTGATGGGAGTCCGCTGTCTCAGGGACACCATCAACACCAGCTCACGCTCAGTGATAAAATCGAATCTCCCGCTCTTCGGAATCAAGATACGGGCGATGATATGATGCAGCACTCTCATCTCCAGTGAAAGCTGGTTAGCGGCTACTGTGGAAATGCCGCTAACATCCTCACGCTCTAGAATACATCTGAAGGCGTGCTCTCTGTCGCTGATCGAAGTGGCAGCAGTGCCATGAAGTGGAATCCTCCAAACGCGACTGATGACCTCCGGTGTCACTGGAATCTCGATCCCACGTACTGTAGCAGACCATCCAATGCCATCAGTGGCCATGGATCCATAAAACTCCCTGATGAGGTCTGGGTAGAATCTCTCAGACATCGTACAGAAATGAACCAGACCTGCATCTCTCAGTACATCTCCAATAAAGAAGTGATGCTGATCCCAGAATGGTATATCCACACGCCTCCCACTAGCAATGCTCTTCCAACTAAGCTGGCTGGCACTGGTGCAGGTGGCTCTGGGGTCGGCTCACGCTCATGTCTGACTTTTCTTCGTCGCTCAGTGCTACCTTGGCCTTGTTCCAATCTCCTTTTCCTTACTGCCAAGTGCTTTCTCGACCCATATGAAAGGAAGAGGGGTAACTTAGGGAGAAGTGCAATGAAGCAAGGCTAAGAGGAAAGGAGAGGGAAAGAGAGGTTCACGGATTGAGAAAAAGAGGAAAGGTGAAATGGTGATAGGGTTTGTGAGAATGGAGAAAATCGAGAGTAAATGAAAAAAAGTAAGAAACGGACGAAAGAAATAAGTGATTTCAATTGAAAAACAACCGAGATTTGAGGGTAGATAGATGCAAAGGCTTTCGGTTGTCCAAAACCAAGAACACGGTCAAAAAGAGGTTTGATTCCAAGGAAAGCAAGAGGAGAGGAGAGGATTACCCAAAAAGATGAAGGAGAAGGGTGAAATCTACTGTTTAGAGGTTTAGGGAAGTTGGAGGGGGACCACACGAAGGAGAAATGAAAAAAATGGAGAAAAAAGGCTTGCGGACGGTTTTAAAAAAGGGTTTCCGTTCAAGTGTCGACCTCTAAAAATTTCAGGGGTCGACCTCAAGTGTCGACCTCCAAACCTTAGGGGTCGACCTCAAGTGTCGACCTCCGAAAATTAAAGTGTCGACCTCCAACAATAAATTACCCAAAATAAAATTCTGTAAAATTTAAAAATTGATAAAATTTAGAAAAATAACCTTTAAACATATTTGAGAATTTATAAATCATTTTTGAGGAATTTTGATGAGAATTGAAGAGTTTCAAGCAAAAGGATCAATGACTCCCAGTTCTCTTCTGATCATACAAAATCTATCTTCATTCAATGGTTTTGTGAATATATCAGCCAATTGATAATCAGTACAAATAAATTCTAACAACACATTAGAGTTTTGAACGTGATCTCTTATGAAGTGATGTCTTATTTCAATATGTTTGCTTCTTGAATGTTGTACAGGATTTTTCGTTAAATTGATTGCACTAGTATTATCACATCTTATGGGTGTCTTAGTTAGTTTGATGCCAAAGTCCTCGAGTTGTTGTTTGATCCATAGAATCTGAGCACAACAGCTTCCAGCTGCTATATATTCGGCTTCCGCCGTAGATAGAGCAACCGAATTCTGTTTCTTACTGCTCCATGAAATCAAATTAACTCCTAGGAATTGACAAGTTCCACTAGTACTTTTACGATCAAGTTTACACCCAGCAAAATCAGCATCAGAATATGCAATTAATTCATATGATGACTCTCTAGAGTACCAAAGACCAATTTCGATAGACCCAGATAAGTATCTAAATATACGTTTTACAGCTAAGAGATGTGATTCTTTAGGAGCAGACTGAAAACGTGCACACATACAAACACTAAACATTATATCTGGTCTACTGGCAGTTAGATATAGCAATGAACCAATCATGCCTCTATATAATTTTTGGTCTACTGATTTACCACATTCATCTTTGTCTAATTTACATGAAGAGCTCATAGGGGTACCTATTGGTTTGGTAGTCTCCATCCAAACTTTTTCAATATCTCCCTTGTGTACTTGGCTTGGTTGATGGAGATCCCCTCTTTGGTTTGCTTAATTTGGAGTCCGAGGAAGAAGTTGAGTTCTCCCATCATGCTCATCTCGAACTCACTCTGCATTAACTTAGCAAATTCTTGACAAAGACATTCGTTAGTAGCACCAAAAATAATATCATCTACATATATTTGTACTACTAAGAGATCATCATTTTTCTTTTTCAAAAACAATGTATTATCTACATTACCTCTAGAGAAATCATTTTTCATCAAAAATGAACTTAATCTATCATACCAAGCTCTAGGAGCTTGCTTTAAACCATACAATGCTTTATGCAATTTAAAGACATGATTAGGAAATTCATGATTTTCAAAACCAGGAGGTTGTTCAACATAAACCTCCTCTTCAATAAATCCATTTAAAAAGGCACTCTTAACATCCATTTGAAATAACTTGAAATCCATAAAACAAGCAAAAGCAAGTAAAAGTCTAATTGCTTCTAGCCTAGCAACAGGAGCAAAGGTTTCATCAAAGTCGATCCCTTCTTCCTGGTTGTAGCCTTTAGCAACAAGTCTAGCTTTGTTCCTAGTTACAATACCATGTTCATCAAGTTTATTTCTAAAAACCCATTTTGTGCCAATTACAGAAACATTAGGGGTCTTTCAGTTAAAGTCCAAACATTATTTCTTTTAAATTGATTTAGTTCATCTTGCATAGCATTAATCCAGTTACAATCTTTTTCAGCTTCTTCTATTGACTTAGGCTCTATCTGAGATACAAAAGCTAAATAATCACAAACATTTCTAATAGAAGAGCGTGTACTTACCCCCTTTGATGGATCACCAATTATTAGCTCTTTAGGGTGTCCGTGTGCATACCTCCATTCTTTAGGTAAAGGTTTTGGTGAAGTTGCATTGATCTCTTGAGTTTGATCTTGATTCTCTTGATCATCATCTCCTTTGGGCTCATCTTCATTGATTGTCAATTGTTCAAGCTTCTTTGTACCTGTTTCAACATCAATAGAATCTTCTTTCTAGAAGATTTTTCGTTAGATTCATCAAACACTACATGAATTGATTCTTCAACCAGAAGAGTTCTTCTGTTGAAGACCCTGTATGCCTTGCTAGAAGTAGAGTATCCTAAGAAGATACCCTCATCTGACTTGGCATCAAATTTACTGATATTATCTTTGCCATTGTTTAATATGAAACAGCGGCAACCAAATACACGAAAATACTTGAGATTAGGTTTTCGATTTTTCCAAAGCTCATATGGTGTTTTCTTCAAAATAGGTCGAATTAAAACATGATTTAAAATGTAACAGGAAGTATTAATGGCTTCTGCCCAAAAATATCTAGGTAAATCGTTTTCGCAAAGCATTGTGCGTGCCATTTCTTCAAGTGTCCTGTTCTTTCTTTCTACCACCCCATTTTGTTGAGGTGTCCTAGGTGCAGAAAAATTATGACTAATACCATTTTCATTACAAAAAGCTTCAAAATCATGATTGTCAAATTCAGTTCCATGATCACTACGCAAAGAAACAATAGTGAGATCTTTTTCGTTTGAAACCCTTTTATGAAATTTAACAAAAGCTGAAAATGTTTCATCTTTATGAGCTAAAAACATTACCCAAGTAAATCGTGAGTAATCATCTACAATTACTAGCCCATATTTTTTACCTCCCAAACTAGTTGTTCTGGTTGGTCCAAAGAGGTCCATATGCAATAATTCAAGGGGTCTAGTAGTAGATACTACTCCTTTAGGTTTGAAAGTAGATTTAGTTTGTTTTCCAAATTGACATGCAGCACAAATCTTATCTTTTTCAAATGTGAGTTTTGGCAATTCTTTTACAAGATTCTTTTTGCTTAATTTTGAAATCAACTGCATACTAGCATGCCCTAGCCTACGATGCCAAAGCCAACTAGTTTCACTTGCCTTGGCTTCCTTAGCCACTAGGCATTGACCACTTTCCATGGCTAGATCATCAAGATCAACCATGTAAATGTTTCCATGCCTATGACCAGTGAACTTGATGCCATCGACATCTAGACTAGATACCATGCACAAAGATGATTCAAAATTACTTTAAACCCTTATCACAAAACTGACTAATGCTAAAAAGATTATGCTTCAAGCCATCAACAAATAATACATTATCTACATAAGCATTAGGGGTGATATGGATTTTACCAATTCCGACGATTTTGCCTTTCCATTATCACCAAAAGTAACGTTTCCACCATCAATAGCTGCTAGTGATGAGAATTGCTTCACATCCCCAGTCATGTGCCTTGAGCAACCACTATCCAGATACCACATTCTTCTTTTATTTTGGTTGCAAGGCACACCTGCAAAAATTGATCAAGTTGAAACTTTAGGTACCCAAGTCATCTTGGGTCCTTTAGGGTTAGTCAAATTGGTTCCTTTTGGAACCCAAATCTTTTTAAAGGTATTTAATTTTCTTCTATTACAAACATATGATTTATGTCCTAATTTACCACATGCATAGCAGGTAATATTAGAAGATGCAGGTATGAAAAAGTTTTTGTAAAGTTTTTGCTGATTGTGTGCTTAAATCCAAGTCCAGCTTTGTTAAACACTGCATGTTGACTATTTAAAAGCATATTTAGTTTTTCTGAACTAAAAGTAAACTTTTCTACAAAAGGTTTTACTTTTTCTAACTCTTCCTTGTAATTCTTGTTTTGAAGCAATAGTTCTTTATTTTGTTTTTCAATGTTCTCATTAGTTTTAAGACTTCTATTATTTTTCAAAGAATCATTTTCTTTTAAAAGATTATCCTTATCATTTGTCAAGGTCTTTACATGTTCAGTTAATTTCTTGTTTTCTTGAATTAAATCTTCAATTTCAGTTGAAAACTTTTCTGAATTTTTGGTAAGCTCAAAATTTAGCTTTCTTAATTTCTTATTTTTCAGTTTTAATTTTTCATATTCCATAACTAAGTCATCAAAAGCATCATGCAATTCATTGAAAGTAAATTCAGTTTCAGGTTCAGAATTTACCTCATTATCTTCATTGGCCATGAAACATAAGTTGGCGACTACCTGCTGCTCTTCATCACTGCTGGAGTCCTCACTCTCACTCCAGGTAGCCATCATGGCTTTCTTTCTCAACATCCTTCGACTTTTTTTAAGCAAAGGGCAATCCTTTTGTAATGTCCAGGCTTCTTGCACTCGAAGCAGATGGGTGGATCCCTTTCTTTCTTTTCTCTTTCCTTATTGTGATCACCTTTTTGTGGCCTTTTCTTGTAGAAGCCCTTCTTCTTTCTCATGAATCTTTTGAATTTTCTTGTAATGAGGGCTGTCTCATCATCATCAGCTTCTTCTTCTGATTCATCACTTGACTCTTCCTTTGTAGTGGACTTGAAGGCTATGGCTTTCTTTTTCTTGTCATTGTCCACTGTCTTCTGCTTTAGTGAAAGCTCGTAAGTCATCAGTGATCCAAGAAGCTGCTCGAGAGGTAGAGTATTGACATCCTTGGCTTCTTCTATGGCTGTTACTTTCGCATCCCATGAAGCCGGAAGAGACCTGAGAAGTTTGTTAACCAGTTCACCATTAGATATAATTTTTTCCAAACTCCTCATACCATTTACTATATTGGTAAATCTAGTATACATTTCACTTATACTTTCAGTTGGTTCCATCCTGAACATCTCATACGTATGAATGAGCATGTTCACCTTTGTGGTCTTCACTTGGTGTGTACCCTCATGGGTAACCTCAAGTGTATCCCAAATTTCTTTGGCGGAAATACAATTTGATATTCTGTTGAATTCACTAGGGTCAAGTGCACAGAATAGCAAATTCATCGCCTTAGCATTTAACTCAGCTTGTTTGATGTCATTGTCATCCCATTCTTCTTCAGATTTTGGGGTGATAATGCCATTAACCAAGTGAGTGGGCTGATGAGGCCCTTTAGTAATTATTCTCCATATATGATAATCTACAGCTTGTAAATAAATACGCATACGAGTTTTCCAGTATGTGTAGTTTGTGCCATTAAAGAAAGGAGGGCGATTTGATGCTTGTCCTTCAACTACACCCATTCCAATTGGGGCGGCCATGATCTTTAACTCAAGATCGTTGGACCTACAAGAGAGTACCGGTGCTCTGATACCACTTGTTGCCCAGATATGGTGCCCAAGAGGGGGGGTGAATTGGGTATTTAAAAAATTAAAGCAATATATGTGCTACCAAGTTTTAAGGTGAAGAGTGATAGTGCTCAATAATTGTGCAACGGAAGCAATGAAATAAATCAACAATTAAAGAGCAAAAGAAGATAAAAGAGAAGCAATGCAAACACACAAGAAGTATAGTGGTTCGGTGCACCTAGCACCTACATCCACTCCCCAAGCTCCACTTGGGAATTTCCACTATAATCTTTAGATTACAGCCGACTTGTTTTACCAGGCTCACAAGTCAAACCTTACACACTTGTTTTGGCTTCGGGCTTACAAGCAACCCTAGTTGGTTTTATCAATTGGCTCACAACAAACCTCACTCACTTGTTTTGGCTTCGGGCTTACAAGCAACCCTAGTTGGTTTTATCAATGGCTCACCAACAAACCTCACACTAGTTTCAAATTCCCTTGAAACTAGCTAAAGACAAAGAATATGAATACAATTAATAAAACTAGACAAACTCCTTTTGAGCAATAAGAAATTCGTTGTAGCTCTTGATGGAGACTCTTCAAGCCTTTTCCCTTGGAATCTTTGGACCTCACTAAATGCCAAATACTTGAAAGTTGGATTCCTCAAAGATGGAAAGCTTTTGGCTAAGGAATCTCTTGGTTTTCTCACTCTTTTTGGCTTGGAATTGATTGAAGGCTTTGTACTTTGACTCTAAACTTTTTCACTTTGTCTCCTTGTCTTTTTTGAAGTTTGGTGGAGGTTAAATACCTCATTCATGCTGAAACAACTCCACAAGACCGTTAGAATCAAAAATATGGCCGTTTATGGCCATTAGAAATCAAATCAAAGTTCAGAAAAACTAGCCGTTATGCCATGAGTTGACCTCATGAGTTGACCTCTGGATCAAGTGTCGACCTCATGAGTCGACCTCCAGTTTGTTTTAGGCAAAAATCCAGAAACCATAGTTCTGCCCATTTTGAATTCTCAGGCTATGAGTCGACCTCTGGTGTCGACCTCTGGACAGGTGTTGACCTCTGGTGGTCGACCTCTGGAGCGTGCCATTGAGATTTTGCCGTGCCGGCCATGCTGAACTTTTCTTCTCTTCATGAGTCGACCTCTGGTGGTCGATCTTTGACACGGTGTCGACCTCTGGTGGTCGACCTCTGATCTGAAATTTTCTGAAACTCTAGAGAGGTGCGTGCCATGCTTGAGTTTCTTTAAGCCTTTATTTCTTTTGTCAATTGTTTCTTAACAGAAGGTCCAATATGAGAAATTTGATCTTGTCCAAGTAGAAGAGCTCTTTTCAAATCAGGCAAACTTAGTTTCATCATTGTACTCTTGATACTCTTTTTGAATAACCTAAGTCCTGAAACTTTATCTTGAGATGAAACATTAGTCCAAACATATACTCAACCTTTTGTTAATCATCAAAACTAAGAAGCCAAAGTCAACATATACATCTTACTTGTGAATAGAATAGATTTTTTTCATGCCTAGTATTTTGTCATCATCAAAAGGGGACATTGTTGAACCCTGAAGTGATTTTGATGATAACAAAATATTGGGGCATATATTTGTTATCTAACAACTCTTCAAATGGTTGACAAGTTTTGTAGGATGACTACTTTGATATATTTTTTTTGAACCCTACAACTTTTATTTCTTTGTGTTGAGTTGTAAGTAATTAGAATCTTGTAAAGAAGAATCCAACAAAAATTTCTTATTTGAATCAAAGATAAAGGGTTACTTCTACTAGTTTTCAGATTCAATTTCTCTTGATTTGGTGAAAGAAGATCTTAAGGAAGTCTTCAAAGCTTGGCATGTGAGTTCTAGAGAATAGGAATTGGTCTGGCTGAAGAACCAATCTCGAGTCGACTGGATGGAGGAACCAGCCGACTCTGGTACTGGCACAAGAAAGAAGATCTCTGGCACCAGACCCAGCCGACTGGCACCTAGTCCCAGCCGACTCGTCTAGAACTTGGTTGAGAATGTTTTGAGAACCTCAGGAATCCAAGTCGATTGGATTTCAGCCTAGCTGACTCGTCCAGAGCGAACTATTTTCTCAACTGTGAAACCTAGCCGACTGGTTTTCAACCCAACCGACTCGAACCTGATCCGAGCCGACTCGAAGAATGTCCGAGCCGACTGGAATGACGGGATCTCTTCCAATGGCTAGTTCTAGACTTTCGATTTTGAATTCCAAAAGTGCTCCAATGGTAACCTGTCACTTTTCAATGGTCTACAACGTTCAAAATCAATGGAAGGTAGTTGAAGTCTCTATAAATGAGGTATGAGAACATCCTTAGAGAGGCTAATGAGTTGTTGAACATTTATTGAACATTTATTGAAGTAAGAAGAGAGAGCACTTGAGATTTATAGTCAGTCTTCAAGCCTTCACCAACTTTTATCAAAAGCTTGAAGCAACTTTTGAAGAAAGCAAGGAAGCATTGAAGTGCATTAAAGAGCATTCAATTGAGCTTCACTCGAGCTGCATCGGCAACCATCAGACAACCTAGTTTGTCATTTCTGTTGCTTTTTTATTCTACTCTTAGAATACTTGGGTTATTAGTGAGCTTGGTTGTAAAAACCAAATAGGTTTCTTTGGTGAGCCTACTGAAAACCAAAGTGTAGAAGTTCTAGGTGAGCCTGTGAAAACCTAGTGTGGGTTTCTTTGGTGAGCCCGGTTTAAAAATCAAAGTATAGAGGTTGGGATTGTGAGCCTGTAAAACAATCCGACTGTATTCCGGTTTGGGGGATATAGTGGAAATCCCGAGTGGTGAACTTGGATAGTGGACGTAGGAGCTGGGTTGCTCCGAACCACTCTAAACTTGTTTTGTTTGTATTGTGCTTTACTTACTTTTCAGGTTCTGCACTTATTCTCTGATTAACACACACTCAGCCACTAAAAGGAATTACTTGTGCTCATACTTGCAAGAAATTTTATAATTCCCAATTCACCCCCTCTTGGAAAAAGCCACCTGGGCAACAAGATTCATTATAGGAGAGGGTGTGCACTTAGTATATGATCTATCGATTTTAGTAGTTAAGGAATATTGCTATATAATTTATGAAGCTAAGTTCTTAGAACCATGACCACGATAATGTGAATAGTGAAAAAGAGTTTTCATGAGATTTCATAATATGAACTCGAGCAAATTAAATCTTATATTTGATAGATGATGATGTTTGACGAGTTATCCATAACCTTCATCTTATCAAGACTCATGATAGAAAAATTAAATCATACGATACTACACCTAGAGGTTCATACCTTTTATTTTATTGGATTGACACTATATACCGTTAGGCATTATTGGTGGATTGTAAGACTCACGAGGATCATCTTGATGATTGATGATCCTTGTTGAGTAGAGTCAGAATCATTCCAATCTATTAAAAAATGTTTCAATGCTATTAGTAAGAGATCATAATATATCTCCCTACCAGATAGAGTAGAACCGTGGTCACACACATAATAGGTATTGGCTAATTGGATGGTTGGATCATGATTTATGAATCACTATAATACCTAATTATCAATATGATTGATAATTGGACTAATTTATAATGGTTACAAATTAAAGGAACTAAAGTACAAAAGTTTTAGAAGGACTTAATTGTAAATATTACAATATTAATTTAATTAGATCAAATTAATTAGTTAGGACCAAGTCCAGGTCAAATTGGGATTTGATTGGGCTTGATCTAATTTGATTTATTTTGACTAAGTCAAATTAGTTTGAGTTTGAATTAATAAAGATTTCATTCAAATTTAAAATTCAAACTTTAACTAATTTTCCCTAGTAGAACTCCTATAGCTATCACACTATATCTCTCTCCATCATTTTTTTTCTCATGCCCCATAATATTTTCATGTAAAATTCTTTGGCACAAAAGGTGAGGAGGCACATAAGAGTTGTGTGCTTTTGGAATTCTCTCTCCTAGGCACCATTCCTTCTAAGGGGGGAGTAGGAGAGGTTCAAGTATTTCCCTTTGTTGTGACTAATGCCCCATTGAAATGTTTATAACCCATGTTCTCTTTTAGTGCCTGATGACCCGTAGTTTGGAGGATCTTTGATACTTGAGGGCGATTATTCAATCGACTACATTGGTGCAAACTTTCCTTCATTTTCTGAAGAGTGCATGAGTAGAGTTTCTTCTCACTTTCAAGTTATTTAGGTTGCTTATGTTACGTATCATATAGGGCTGATAAAAATGCACGTATTTTTGAAAGAAGCTATTAGTCACCGACATTCAGCCTGGAGTGTGCTCTTTTCCATGTTGCCAAGATTACTTATTTGTCTATTTTTGAGGATCCATTGATAGTGAGGTACACTTGGGACTCCTCTTCAGTAGTGGCTAAGATTCAGATAATTTTTATTACTTGTGAGCCTCCGCTCTCTTGCTTCCTCAATGTAAACTTCGATGGTAGTGTGCATGCGGAGGGACGATGCAGGCTTTGTGATCGAAGGCTTAGACTCTAAACTCATTGCTACTAGAGGTAATTAGATCTTATATATCTTCGTACTAGGTGCAAAGATGAGAGTGGCTTGGGAGGGGATTTGCTATGGGAGACTTGTTGTCAGAGCAGAGCCCATCTTTCTCGAGGGTATTTTATGACAATGATCCAATGGATTACGAGGCAATTGCTTATAGGGGATGGTCATCATTGATTGCTGGATATTTGTAGGATTGCGAGGATATGCAATATCTTTAAAGAAATGCATATCTATTAGAAGGCAAATGGGGCTGCAGACTGGGTTATTTATGATGTGTAGCATTCAGCTAGACTAATTTGGGATGATATTGACTTTGACTCCTTTCTCTCTCCATAATATTTTGTTTACAATTTTTTTAAGATGTATTCATATTAAATTTATAGGATCCCTTTGCTTCACGAAGAAATGATTAAAAATTTTAAACTATAAGGATATTATGGAACAAGGGGTATTTTGGGGATAAATAAAAGTGTTAACATGGTTATACCACAATTATATGGTTCTTATTTAGAATTTTTTAATTCATTGAAGGCAAACAAGTTACTGCAAAAAAATAAAGGTGTAAAATGTAAATTGATTCATCTGGACTCGCGGCATTTGCAAATAGCGTTCAGCCAAACTTCACCCGAACCAACCTCCGGCCCATGACATCACCGCTATAAAAGCAGCAGCAGAGCAAAGTTCTCTACGAAGTCTCCAAAAGGAAGATACGGCCGACGAGCGAAGCATAATAGAGAGCACAGCGCTCGTAGTTGGAAAGGGAAGAGACTAGAATAGGAGGAAGCCTTTGGGATGGCTCGCGAGAAGGAAGGAGACGAGCCCGCGAGAGAGAGCTCGACGGCTGCTTCCCCTCTTAGCAACGCGCTGCTCTTCGCCACCTTATGCATCGTCGGCCTCCCCGTCGACGTCCTCGTCAAGGACGGCTCTGTCTATTCCGGCGTATTTCACACCGCCTGCCTTCAGGACGGCTACGGTGAGAACCCCTCCCCAGCCAAGCCCCAATCTTTCCCATCTCCTTTCTTTTTTAAAATCCGGAATTCTTTCTGATCTAACGACCGAATCCTTTCTTGTTTTTATTGGATTGATTATATTATTTTGTGCTGAGGTTTTTATCACTTCTGATCTGTATCTACAAATTGATTAACAGATCGGATTTGAGGTTATCTTTTGGATTTCTGAGATGGGTTTGATTGGATTGATGGAATTTGGTGTATTTTTGGCATTATTTAGGTGTTGTATTGAAGAAAGCAAGGAAGACAGGGAAAGGGAAGTGCGATGCAAGTTTACCGACAGGAGCTGTTATAGATACTCTTGTTGTGCTGTCTGCTGACCTTGCTGAAATTGTTGTCAAGGTAGATCACATGCTTTTTAGCTGTAAAACAACTTCCTTTCGATGATTAGCTGATGTTCTATGATTGACCTTGACTGCACTCTCTCTGCAGGATTTTCTACTGCCCGCAGAAGGAATTGTTGGTAGTATTGTTGATGATGGTGTGCAGGTGGCTGCATGGGACATCAAGTCCCGAGCTTGTGCTGGGGAACTGGACGGGGGGGCAGACACAGTGAGATCTGATAGTGTTACTCCCATTGGGTATGTAGTGGATGCGATGTTTTCATATGTTGTTGGGTTTATGCGTACATTCACATTATTGCCTACTTATTCTTGTGCTGATTATTATTCATTAATTTGTAACTGTTTTGGAGTCATGGATCGTACATTGAATCCCTCGATTTTCAAAAAAAAATTGCAATAACTATAAGGGCTATATTTTGTAATGAATTGTTTGGTTAATACCATAGAAGAATAGGGTCATTGACGTCTTGAAGTACTTCGTGAGCAAACATATGTGCATAGTAAAGTGCAGAATCTTGGGTTGGAACATGAGTGGGAAGGTCACACTTCTAAACATTTAGAATGCTGGTAAGCTGATGCAGCCTGATTTAGAGTTGCAGGCTTTTAAATAAAAAAGCGGTGCATAATTGGTTCAATAATAGTCAATGTTGCGTCTAAACAAATTACAACAAGCTTAAATTAAAAGAGAAGTGGATCGAGCTGATTTGATCTAGCTCCCCGTCATCTTCTTGGAGGATATGGGTGTTGAGACAGCTCTCAAGCTCATTGATGGAGTCTGAACGGAATGGATAAGATATGAAAAAAAGGCTAAGTGAAGGGTGTTTCGGAAAAAGAATCCCCTTTCATTGCACTTGGTGGTATTTATAGGCCATAACCCTAACTGCTCACAGTTGTCATCCAGCTGTTAAACAGTTAAGCCAAGACATGAGCACGTACAACAAAAACTATCCGTAGTTGATCAGGTCTTTTCCAGATATTGAATGATCTCTGTATTATTTGAACATTGATCAACTTTATCTTTCTCGAAAATTAGTCAATCTTGTCTGTCGAGAGTTGATCAGCCTCGTGGTTCTTGGACGTTGATCAGCCTTGTACCTCTTTGGCATTGATCAAACTTGTGCCTATTGGACATTGATCGGCTTTACATCTCTTGGACGTTGATCAGCCTTGTGCCTCTTGGGCATTGATCAAACTTGTCCTATGGAGTATTGATCGACTTTACGACTCTTGGGCGTTGATCAACCTTGTGCCACTTGGGCATTGATCAAACTTGTGTCTATTGTGATGGGGGACAGATGGGTAGGATTGTTGGTGAGCCTAGAAGTCACCTAAATTAGGGTACTATTTTTTTTGATATTTTTTTTTTAGGGGTGGCGAAGAAATAGTGGGGATGTGGATAGGGATCTGGATCTCATGGACTTTGGGACTCATTCTAACGAAGATCTCTCACCTCTAGGGCATTACACCCTCCTCGATACTTGGAGACGCTAGGATGGGTCTCAAAGGCTACGAGGGGATAGAGAAGCTGGAATGGGAAGGAGGATACTGGGCATGACCTCACATCATGTCCTTGGGTTGGGCCTCACACCCTCTCCTCACGGAGTGAAATAAAAAAAACACTCTTTTCTAAACTCATTTTCATTCACTAAAACTTGACTAAACTTTTTTTTTTACAAAGGACTGAGGGTGGTATTTATAGACCTGTCCAACCCTCATTTGAATTTGAATACAAGATAAAAGATAGGAATGATTCAAATTCAAATACAAGATAGGATAAGATAAGCCTATCCATATCTCAATACTAACCAACCAAATCCTAATTCAAAATTTAAACAAAAGATAAAGATAAATCCCAAACAAATTTATTAAAATCAGTGCTGCTCCGGGATCAGTGCTGCTCCGGGATCAGTGTTGTTCCGGGATCAGTGCTACTTCGAGATTAGTGCTGTTTTGAAATCCCGATCATATTGGGCATTGATCGGCTTTACGACTCTTGGGCGTTGATCAGCCTTGTGCCGCTTGGGCATTGATCAAACTTGTGCCTATTGGGCATTGATCGGCTTTACGCCTCTTCGACGTTGATCAGCCTTGTGCCACTTGGGCATTGATCAAACTTGTGCCTATTGGGCATTGATCGGCTTTACTCATCTTGGACGTTGATCAGCCTTGTGCCTCTTAGGCATTGATCAAACTTGTGCCTATTGGGCATTGATCGGCTTTACGTCTCTTGGACGTTAATTAGCCTTGTGCCACTTGAGCATTGATCAAACTCATGCCTATTGGACATTGGTCGGCTTTATGTCTCTTGGGCATTGATCGTATTTATGCCTATTGGGCAACGATCATTCAGATCCAAATCTCCACTAGATCAGTATAAACAGACCAAGCTTGTCGTATCCCAATACCAGTCCCCCAGTTTCTAAATTCATTAATTGAAATCAGAAACTGTCAGAAGTTTCCATTCTTGGGCAGCACGCTTCGATACTGTGTCAAACTCTGATTAGGGAGGCGGTTATAAAAACTATCCTGCCTTCATCATTATAATTTTTGAAATTCGAAAAGGCCGAAAGATCATCGTCAAGAATAAATGCATCCATCCCTTCAGCGGAATGTCATCGTCGGATTACAAAGGGTCATTTCGATCCTTCGAGAAACTTTATCTTTTTACCAGATATTTGTGGACAGGTGGCCAGATCTGGATCAATCTCGTTATTTGAGAGAAATTTTGGACCGTTGGAAGGCATATATAAACACTAACTTTTCCAAGAAAATAGGTTTTCCATCATTTCAACCTGTTCGCCTTAGGAGCAAAAAAAACCTTTCAGGTTGGCCTCTATTCTTCTTATACCTTTCTTTTAAATTATCTTCCTTTACTTCTTCTTTTCATTATAGCTAGAATATTAGAGATCAGTCATACTGAAAACCCTGAGGAATCCACCTCTCAACAACAGAAAAACAAGCCGAATTAATGAAGATAGGTGATATTAGGTTTTCCTTAACTGAACACCGAATCTTAGCGTTGAAACAATACTATAATATTTCGGATGAATATGTCGTAGTTCTTCCAAATCTTGATGACCAAATAGATCGGCTCCACCAGGTAGCCTAACAATCTATGAAGAACACTTAAGGGCTGGTCTTAGTTTTCCGATTCATCCCTTTTTCCTTACAATCTTTAGACTGTATAGAGTATTACCATCTCAACTGACCCCCAACAGTATCCGGATAATATGTGCATTCTTGATTCTCTGTAAGGACGCAAATATAGTTTCCAAAACTTCTTTCTTTACAACTTTATTCGTATTGAAACGAGATTTTCACGGCCATGGGTGGTGGGTAATCAATCCACGCCATGGTCGGAAATTTATTTTGGGGCTTCCATCAGCCATTCATGGTTGGAAACCTGGCTTCTTCTATTTCGTCTCCAAAATTCCTTGGGACTTTACTGCTAGTCAGAGGGAACCCCGACTAATTCTCAATGATGGCAAAAAATTTTGACAGCTGACCAAGAAGACTATAAGAAGTTTACGGGGATGGAGATTCTCTCTATAAAAGAACTTCTTGACGAAAGAGGGCTTTTTTCAGTGAAAATCAACCCCAAACCTTTAGATATCTTTATCGTCGACACTATTTCTCCATTTTTCTTTTTGATAATCAGCCTCAATATTTGACTTCTTAATTATTGCAGATACATCAATCATGATGGATTTTCGGAAACTTCGAAACTTTCGAAGAAGAGAAGAACATAAATCATCCCTTCCAACCAAGAAGAAGAAGGAAGAATTAAAAGACTGAAGAAATAAGACTAACAACTCCAACGGCTTCAATGGTTCAACATATCCGAGTTTCCCGATACTAATAGCAGTGTATCGAAGGATGATGAAGTGCTGTTATCAACATCTCTTCAACCTCTAGTACAAGGAAGACGATCAATAGAAACTTCAGGAGCCGGTCCATCGTCCTTTTCTATTGACCAGACTGATAAAGAAAAGGCTCCAATGAGGGAGGAGGAAGAAGAGAGAGAATTCCGGCTGCAAATGTAACAGCCGATTTTCCTGTATATGCTGATGATTCGGGTCTGAATGACCCAATGCTGGCCTGTCGCCTTTTGAATTCCATCATTATTCCAGAGACCAGGGAAATCACTAAGTTCCAGCAAATTGATGATACCATTCTGTTACTCCACCCCACATTGCTGAAGGTATATAATCAAACTTGTTCTTTTAAAAAAATTATCGTTTTTTTTATATATTGAATCTGACTAATTTGAAACGTAAATAACACAGCTCATCCATGGAATCTGAATTATGATGAAAGTCTGAAAATTTTGACCAATTCCGCCAACTATGTGCACGAAGTGAATGTTGCAAAGGCGAAAAAGAGGTTGCTGAGAACTGCAAATGCCATGAAAGAAAAGAAACTAGAAGAATCAGCAACCAGAACATCAGTTCTAGAAGCAGAGCTGAACGAAGCAAGGTCAAAAATAGATGTCGTGGAGTCAAAATTAAAAAAGAAAAACAAGAAAATCCGATAAATATCTACCAAGCTGGAGAAAGCCGAAGAAAAAATCTCAACAGCTGAAAAGAGGGTTTCAGCGATCGAAGAAGAAAGAGCTCTAACGGCTACAAAGAAGATCGAACAAGCCGTTGAAGAAGCTATTAATGAGGCCGTAAAGAAATACATTCAATCAAAAGCTTTTGATGATAAACTCCATGAAGCGGGAGTTGAGAGCTACAACCTGGTCTCACCGATTGTTTGAATAAGGTAAAGAAATTTTATCCCGACCTAGATATTTTAAAATAGAGGAGACTCTGATGAAGAAGAGTCTGATGAAGAAAATTCTGACAAAGAAGATCGGGTCGAATAATCAATCATAAACCGAAATGAAGAACCAATCTGCGACCAAACCGAAGAATCGGCTCCAGACTTTCAAATTCCAGAAGAAACACCAACAGTTCTTACTATAAACCGAGTTGAAATAGAAGAAAGTATAGTTGAAAAGAATGTAAATGATCAATGATGTATCCACTTATTGTTTTTAACATGAAATGAAGAATGTTTCTTTTTAATAACTTTTATCGAATTGCAAGAGCTCCAACTTTTATAATTGAGAAAATTTTCTAAGTATAAAATAACCGGATCAAACAAGAAAGTTTCCAAGAAAAATCGATTTAATCATGAAATTATCAGAATCAAAATATAAACACTATATATTATTTGGAAAAATTTAATTAAAACACTTCTGTACAAACACATTGAACAAGAATCTTTAACGGGATAAGTTGATCGGAAAACATGATTTCTAACTTTTCTAAGGAAGAAGTTAGCACTTACCGAATCATTTAGAAAAATAATCTCTAAATCAACCAAACCTTTTTAACTCACTCATAGATGATATAATACTTCGATCTGATTTACTGAACACCTTTCCCTTTTTCCGTATATTTTAAGAAGAAGAATCCTTTGTGAAAGATTTTTCTGAATGGAAATTATCATACAAACTTTGCCAAATGTCATCTTCCTATTAAAGGAAAAGTTGCTCAGCAAGCCGTATAACCGCATTTGTCAGTATTGAGAGGCCGTATAAGATTTGAATTCAAATTCAAACCAAATACCATTAGATATATATTTTTATAACTGGCTTTCTGAGAATTAGAAGCGATGTACGGACTCCCACCAAATCAGGATCTTTAACATGTCAATATCTCAGGATATCTTGAAATTTGGACCATAAATCGTGGCCGTGGACGCTCTGTATATAAAGAGGTCCCAGGCCTAGGTCTTTAAGCCAACTTTTGTCTCAAGTATCTCGAGTTTCTTTTCTTTTTCGAAATCCTTTGTTTCCAGGAATACTTCCAAAGAGAAATCTTCATCATATTTGAGAAATGGAATCTGGTGATAAGAAGCTTCATCAGACATCCAGAAAAAAGTCAGACCAATACGATTTAGAGAAGAAAGTTCATGTGTAAGAAGAAAGTGCTTGTCGAAAAATACTTCCAATAGACCAGAATCTCCCGAATATGTTGCATCTTCATCCGAGGAAAAGGAACAAGAGCCTTCTGTCCCTCTCTCAAAGGAGCCAGAATGTGACCTAGCTGCCAAACGTAGTTCTGATAAAGGGAAGGCTCCTATTGAGGACCATCTAGTCCGAACAATGTTAAAGCTACTCAAATGCTTATTGCTGATGCAAGTATCAATAATCCCAAGTTAGCCAAAACCATACTGTAATCTACCATCCTTCGGAAAGACTGGGAAACAACAATCAAACAAGGAGTGAAGGAGATTTTATCTTCCATCTACCCGGGAATCATGAAGGTTGGTGATATTTCTTCTCTTGTCAAAACAATCTATTCGTATTTTAATGATGTTCCAAATCTTTCGTCCAGTTTGTCAATGATATATATCCATGATTGAAGAAAGTTGGGATCAAACAACCAACCTTCAGGAAGATCTTCAAAAGTAATTAGCAGTAGCTAAGGAGGAAAAGGACAAGGTTGATGCTGATCGGAGAGCCTTAGAATCAAGAGTTGTTAGATCAACTGCAATGATCCTGTCTTTGCAGAATCAATTGAGACAAGTTGAAAGGCAAGCTGCGCAGCTTGTGGATGATGCAGCTAGAAGAAGAAAAATACTTCGGCAGGCAGATGAAGCTATAGAAGAGAAAACCTGGGCATACGAAGAAGTATTGAATCAGAAATACACAATGGAAGAAAAGATAACGCTCCTTGAAAAGAAGTTGGAACATATTGAACAAGAAAATACCTCATTGATTCAACGGAAGCTTCTTGTGATCGAAGATTTAAAATCTATACCTTTTGCCACGGGATGGAACAAGTAGGAGCCAAAGGCTATGAATTTGACTTTGAAGACTGTATCAAGAAGATTAAGGGATTATACCCTGACCTTGATCTTTCCTCTATTTTTATAGACTATTATGTAGAAAAAGAAAAAGGAAAGTCAACCAATAACCCATTAATCCCAACTGTTGGAGAAACATCTGTACAAGATAAAGCTTCAAGTGATCACATCAGCCAGAAAAAAGGTTGAATGATATTTGTTGCAGTTCCTTCTTTTCCTTTCATTGTCCATTATCACTTGGCTCACAGTTAATATATTAACTCAACCTTTCAATTCATCGGTCATCAATGTATCGATGAATTGGTGAATCAGACCAAACCGATTTGTCGAAATGTAATTAGCTTATCATGCTAACTTTTCAATGATCAGCAAGTTATTCTGATCATTAAATACCGATGAGTTAGTGGATTAGACCAACTCGATTTGTCAGATTGCGGTTAGCTTATCAAGCCAACCTTTTGATCAATTATTCTGATCATTAAATATCGATGAGTTAGTGGACCAGACCAACTCGATTTGTCGGATTGCGGTCAACTTATCAGGCCAACCTTTTTTTCTCTATTTTCATTAGAATCTTCTCTCTTGGGAGAGTCAGGGGGTATAAGCGTCAAATCGATTGACGTAGTTCCTGCCGACCAACTCCTTTGGCCTTTGACCTTGCCGTTGAATTGACCGGACCCCAGGGAATCGGGATTCATCCTCCTTGGCCTTCTCTTACTTGGCACCAATTTTCTCTCTATTTGTCGTCGGCTCAAGGCTTGTTCTTCGGCCTGGGCATACTTTTGAGCACGGGCCAGTAACTTGGAGTAATTGGTCGGAAATTTTTTATCCAAGGAGAATGTGAATCTGGAGGCTCGTAAGCCCTTTTTCATAGCAGACATCACCACGTATTCATTGAGATCCGGAATCTCTAACGTGATAGAATTAAACCTCTTGATATAATCTTTCTAAGACTCCCCTTCCGACTGCTGAATAAAGAATAAGTTATCAAAATTTCTGGGCATTTTTCTGCTTGTTCTGAAGTGGGAGATGAACAACTTCTCTAACTGACTGACTGAATGAATGGTGTCTGGTTGCAGACTTGAATACCACATTCTTGCTGATTTCTTTAAGGTCGTAGGAAAGGCAAGATAATGAAGCGCGTCTGATGCTCCCTGGATCAACATATGGGCTTTAAAGCTATCCAAATGATCCAAAGGGTCAGACGACCCATCATACAGCTCAATTTGTGGGACCCTGAAATGATGCAGAATTCTCTCTTCCATGACCTTCTTAGAAAAAGGCGGCAAGATATCACAACTTGGTGCTGCATCCTCTATTTTCCTCTGCTCAAGAACTCTGGCAATCTACAACTCTAGCTTTCTGAACTTCCTATTAAAATCATTAGCTCTTGCAAGATGTTGCACTTGGGTACTGTTAGGAGTTGATTCATCAGATGATATTGAACGAGATCGTGGACGTTTCCCCTTATTCCGCTTCTTGATGTAATGATGAGATCGGTGATGATGCTTTGAAGGAGACTGTTGACCTGAAGAATATTGATAAGATGAATGTCTTCTTGGACTAGGATGTTTACTTACCTGAAGAGAGGGTTACCGGCTACTTCTTGATACAGCAGGTTGTGATGGCTCTTTCGTGGCGATCTCTTGAAGGTTTTATATTGCTGCAGCAAGTACTTCCACCTTATCACACAAAGTGTTTAACCTTTCTTGATCCATGTTTCTGGCAGGCAAAGCTCCCACCCTTTCGCCAAGAATAGGATCGTTCCCCTTTGAAGAATGGGGAATATCTTCTGCTGGCAAATTCCTCTTTCTACCTTTCACCATGCTTCCTTCCAGATTCTTAAAACTCCTTTAATGAGTTGCCCTACCTGGCGCACCAATCTGTTGCGTCTAAACAAATTACAACAAGCTTGAATTAAAAGAGAAGTGGATCGAGCTGATTTGATCTAGCTCCCCGCTATCTTCTTGGAGGATCTGGGTGTTAATGCAGCTCTCAAGCTCGTTGATGGAGTCTGAACAGGAACAGATAAGATCTGAAGGAAGGCTAAGTGAAGGGTGGTCCGGAAAAAAGAATCCCCTCTTTATTGCACTCGGTGGTATTTATAGGCCACAAACCTAACTGCTCACAGCTGTCATCCAGCTGTTAAACAGTTAAGCCAAGACATGAGCACGTGCAACAAAAGGCTATCCGTAGTTGATCAGGCCTTTTCCAGATGTTGAATGATCTCTGCATTATTTGAACATTGATCAACTTTATCTCTCTCGAAATTAGTCAATTTTATGCCTGTCGAGAGTTGATCGGCCTCGTGGTTCTTGGGCGTTGATCAGCCTTGTGCCTATTGGGCATTGATCGGTTTTACGCCTCTTGGGCGTTGATCAGCCTTGTGCCTCTTGGGCATTGATCAAACTTGTGCCTATTGGATTGATCGGCTTTACGACTCTTGGACGTTGATCAGCCTTGTGCCACTTGGGCATTGATCAAACTTGTGCCTATTGGGCATTGATCGGCTTTACGACTCTTGGATGTTGATCAGCCTTGTGCCACTTGGGCATTGATCAAACTTGTGCCTATTAGGCATTGATCGGCTTTACGCCTCTTGGGCGTTGATCAGCCTTGTGCCACTTGGGCATTGATCAAACTCGTGCCTATTGGGCATTGATCGGCTTTGTGCCTCTTAGGCATTGATTAAATTTGTACCTATTGGGCATTGATCGGTTTTACGTCTCTTGGACGTTAATCAGCCTTGTGCCACTTGGGCATTGATCAAACTCGTGCTTATTGGATATTGATCGGCTTTACGCCTCCTAGGCGTTGATCGTATTTGTGCCTATTGGGCATTGATCGGCTTTACGCCTCTTGGGCGTTGATCGTATTTGTGTCTATTGGGCATTGATCATTCAGATCCAAATCTCCACCAGATCAGTATAAACAGACCAAGCTTGTCGTATCCCAACTGACAATATATTTTTTTCTTTGTGAGTTGTAAGGAGTTAATTCAAAGAGAATTAGGGGTCTTTCACAATTAATTTGATATTTAAGAATTAATTTAATGTTTAATTTATCTGTTAGATCAGAAAGTAAGATTAGATTTTACCATGACGATCATTGGTACATTTTGACCTTGATTTTTATTATCTTGTTTGGAGTTTATTGGTCATTTTTAGGAAGGCCATCCACTATCAGCAATTATTAATTTAAGAAACAATCAAACAGTTTTTTTTTGTTGCGAAGGGGGGGGGGGTGGGGTGGGGTAGGGGGGTTTGGGGGGGGCCGGGTGGTGCATGACCTCTGTGCCTCACATATGCCTAAGAGGGGCATTCAATTTTCTGTGGCACCTAAAAGGAAGGACAAGGGGTACGAATGCAGGACAAAAATAAGGAAAAAAGGAGAAATAAGAAGATGGGAAGATAAAACCAAAGAAAAAATAAGTAAGAAAAGAAAATGTAGTTGGCTGTTGTTGCTGACTGTCCCACTCCTTTGTCCCCTGCCTCTCTCTCTCTCCCTCACATCTATCCTCACTTCTCACCTCAGCCATGGAATGAAGTCCAGCTCCAGCTTTTGTAGGACAAGTACCAGATCAATTTTGCGATATTAAAGGAAAAAAAGGACTGGTGCAAGGCAGTTTTTGTTGTGCTGATAGACATTCAATGGAATCATATGTTATCTATTACATTTTGTAAATGGGCTAGAATAGCTTTATACATGCTAACCATTGTAGAGTGTGATTCCTCCTCTAGCATACATCTCCCTTCTGTAAATTTATGCTGGTTCTTTTATCCTGTTTATCGTGGCATTGATATCTTAAATTGTGCATATTTTGTAATTTTGTCATAGTTAATTGAGTGATCAGTACATGATCAATGTAGTCTATACCCCAAACCTACCTTGCCCTCTCTTGTGTGAGTTGACATTGTTGATCCTAACTTGACCCAATCCAATCTAGCCAACCCAACCAGACTTGCATCGTCCTAGCTAGCTCAACTGAAGTTGTGTTTGACCAGAAATTATGGACTTGGGTTTTAATTATGTGGTCTGTCCCGGTCGGGTCATGTTTGGCTAGTTCAGATGGTACATGTCAGCCCTCGAGGAGACCTGACATAACTCCAAGTTGTAGCCCTTGCTATGGACATTCATACATTAGTAGTATATGGGATTCTAATGTAGTGGATACGATGTTTTCATTTGTTGTTTGGTTTTGCATACATGCACATCATTCCCCATTTATTCTTGTGCTTATTATTATTCATTAATTTACAAATGTTTTGGAGACATGGTTCATGCATCGAATCCCTTGTTTTTCAAATAATTTTGCAATAACTAGAAGGGTTGTTTTTTTAATGAATTGTTTGGTTAGGGCCATTGAAGAGTAGGGTCATTCACGTCTTGAAGAACTTTGTGAACAACATATGCGCATGACAATGTGCAGAATCTTGGTTTGGGAACATGAGTACAAAGGCAACACTAATAAATACTGCTCAGTACTAATAGTCCACATTATGGGTATTGTACATCTTGACATTCTAATCCTTGTGTGAGAATAAATTTAGAATTATTAAGATAATAGATCTGTTGGGTGAACTTCATGTATAGTTAACAGATCTTCTACTTGTAAATAGGGTCTGAAGAGCACAGGAAGGTCTTGGCATCAGATCTCTCAAATGTATGAATTATTATGTTTTTGAAAAGCCTCTCAAGAAGTTTCTGAAATATTTATCGAATCTCATGACAAATACTGGGAACCATTGCCCTAAATAAAGGACTCTTTCAAGCATTTTGAAAGCCATTCTAAAATGCATAAAAATTGTTTAGACTAGTTGATTTTCTGGTGAGAAAACAAGATAATGATTACATATTTTAAGAAACATTTGGTGCCTATGGCTATGGACATCTTGAACCTTTTCCATTGGCTTAGAGACATAGAAATTAGCATCCTTTCATGGCTACTTATGCAAGCTCAGTACAAGTTCCAATATAGTTGACTATTGAGATTGTCAAGAAATCTAAAAAGAGTATGCAGCAGTTGTAGATAGCTCAAAACATGTTGCGGAATGAAGAGTTTTTCTTAGAAAAGAAGATCACAAGAGTTAATGGAATAAAAGACTATTTTACTTCTTAGTTTCTAGCATAGTAATTGCTGAAATGGGTGAAAATTAAATTCTAAAGCATTTCCTTACCTAAGATGCTTAATTAAAGTATGCATTTCAGTCTAGATCTTGATAACAAGTTAAACCTAGGATGCAGTACCTGCTTCAGAATTTCAAAGGAATCTTTCTGCTGTGCTGGCTTCAGGGTGCTTCTTTACTAATTTACTACAAACAACTTTTGAGAGCTTTGTTCCCCATGCACGTCTGAACCTAGTCCTGCTTTAATTATTAGCCAAGGGTTAACTAATAGGAGGAGAATTCTTCTGTTTACAACATTAGAAAGATGGGGTGAAATTCTTTCCAGAAGAAAGGGTAGTAACAGTCCCATGTGACTTTTTTAATGGGAGAAGTATTCTGATCACCACTTTGCTGCCTGTGCATTATTAGACAAGGAAGAAACTTTGACCTATGTTCTTTATCTGTATGAGTAACTATTGTTTAAATATACAATAGTATCAGACTCCATAATCTAAGGAATAAGAGTGGTGTGTGAAAGAAAGAGAAAGTGAAGAATGAGGTGTTTGATGAGGCTTTTCTTGCTGGAAATTGTGCTCAAAGATAGCCTTTTGGATTTGGTGTAAGGTTGTATACCGGTTGGTACCATACGTTCGGACGTACTATGTTGTACTGATGTCAATTGGATGGTACCATAGAATACCAACACTTGGTATGCCGAACCTTACCATTCCATACGGCGTACTATAACACTGTTATAGGATGGTACCAGTATGGTGTTTGGTATGAAGATAGCAAATCATGGGTGAGACTTGGAGTGAGGCTTCAATGAGGCTTTTCTTGCTGGAAATTGAGCTCGGAATAGGCTTTTCAGCTTTGAGACCCTCTAACATTTCTTTTCAGAGTGTTTTCATTAAGGATCCTTTTTGAATGACAGACCTAACTGATTTTTGTTGGCTTATGCTTGGCCTTGTTGTGGCATTCTACTTGGGTTCCTGTTTTGCTATTGGTGGAATTCTATTTTGTCCTTGCTGATCTGCTATCATGCAACCACTTTCTTTTACATTATTAGCTTCATCTTATTCTGTCCTAGAGATCGGTGTGTCTGCCATTGGATTGATCATATGTTCTATTCTCCTCCTTGCATTATTTGTGCTTTTAAACAATGAGAGTTCTAAAATTTGGACTGCTCCAAAAGGATTCCATGTGTCAACTATTTTCCTAGGATACGGGGGTGAGCCTTAGTGCTGTAGTAAGTTTGCTATATTGTTTCCCAAAGGTCACAGGTTCGAAACATGAAAATAGCCCCTTTGCATGCGAAGATAAGGTTGCATACATCTAACCCTTTCTAGACATGCGATGACCAGAGCCTCGTGCATTGGGCTGCCATTAACTAGTTTCCCAAAATATCCTCTCTCTTGAACTAATATCCCATAAAGCAAAGAAACCGATTAGTCATTCTAAACATCTCTCTCATATTGGATTGCTTAATAATCTAAATCTAACTAGACCCATGTCTCTCTGCCCCCCCCACCTCCATATTAGGGTTCCTACTAAACTTACTATGCTTAATTTTCTCTCTTGCTTGATATTCTCCCTATAACTCCCTCTGGCTTCCTCTTTACACCCACTTAATCTCATATCATAGCTGCCTATGCAAATGGACCACTTCCCAACCATCTATCTCCAATAGACCTTGCCCTTTTTGTTCTTGTTTTGCCATTTAAGTCTCTTTACCAATACCCTTGTTTAGTATGTTGCTGTCATTTGGTGCGGGAAAAACATTAATGTACATATTGTGTGTAATCACTTTATAGTTTATACTTTATACTCTTTCCATCTTTCCCTCTCGGAAAAACAAGAATGATTAGTCTGCAAAGTGCGCATGTACACACACACATATATGTATGCATGCATCTGTCATAACATTATTGAAAAATGGCAATATTTCTAAAATTTTCAATTTTCATAATAACCCAACTAAATTTCTCCTGTGGAGATTAAAGTCTTGCTAAAATTCTATAAAAACAGATCCTAACTAGACCTAGGGAGTCTCGGGGATGAACTTTCCTTGAGTTTGAATTTTCATAATTGCATGGATAGTAGGAGTCTAATGCAAGATTTTAAGTCCTAGCGGGATGAGGGTTGTCCTGGCTATCGCATCTTGTTCTTGTGAGAAAAATGGTTTTGGAATGGTGGCTGGACTTTGAACCCATCTGCAAGGGGAAATAAGAAGAAGCAAGAGGAAAGAAAGGAAGGAAAGAAGAAGAAAAATGAAAAAAAAAAAAAAAAGGAAGGGAGAATAAAGAAAGAAATGAAGGAAAGAAGAAGAAAGAAAAGAAAAAGGAAACAAAGAAAGAAAGGGAGAAGAAAAGAAAGAATGGAATAAAGGAAAGGAGGAAGCGAAGACAGAAGAAAAAGAAAAGAAAGGAAGGAGAAGAAAAGAAACAAAGGAATGAAGGAAAGGAGGAAGCAAAGAGAGGAAAAAGAAAGAAAGGAGAGAAGGGAGAAGAAAAAGAAAGAAAAGAAAGAAAAAGAAAAAAGGAAAAAAAAAATCATCAAAAGAAAGAAATAAGGGAAAGATGGAGAGAGTGACAGAGGGTACCTACTAAATACTTGACTTGGCCAATCGTTGGGATGAGGCAGGACTGTAGGTCACCATCTTTTATAGAGAAATTGGGACACCCCCATTTCACAAGATTTAAAACCCTAGCCTCACCTACTCCAAAATCCTAAGCATTAGTGATTTAATGGTTATAAAAATATTAAGCCTAACAGGATTTAAAACCCTAGTCTCACCTACTCCCAAATTCTAAGCATTAGTGATTTAATGGTTATAAAAAAATTAAGCCTAACTAGATTAATAATGCAATATTGCAAGCAAATCTTAAACAATTTCATTAGGAAAACATATCAGCACTTGATTCATGCTTTGTGTTAGATTATTCTACATAGTAGTAGTCATGTCAAGGTTTCAATAATAACAATTTTTATTATAATGGATCCCTACCAAAACTAGGGGTGTGCACAGTTCGGTTCAAGTCAGTTTAGGATCAATCTTCTAACCAAACTGACTTGAATCGGTTTCCTAAAACCAAAACCGAACCGACCACATGGCAAACTGGTTTAAACCGATCCTCAAAAAAGGTTCAGTTTGGTTTGGTTTATTGGGTTGTGAGCTATTGGGCTCCTATCAAATGGGTGGCTTATAGAATAGGCTAAATAGACCACTATCTATTTTAAGTTCTATGCTAACTGGGTAGCTAATGGGATAGGACTTCAACCTCCTTTGAGAAAATAAGGTATATATATATACGCACACACAGGTCGGTTCAGTTAAATTGGGTTTTTCAAAATTTAAACTGAAACTATAATGGTTTTTTCGGTTTGTAAAATTTTTAAACCGAAACTGAACCGAATCTGCAAAAACCGGACTCAAACCAAACCAAAATTACTGGTTCAGATTGGTTTTGCAGTTTGACTAGTTTGGTTGCACACCACTAACCAAAACGATTATTGAGCATTAAATTGGTTATAATGGCCATTTTTTGCCCTATCCTATGCATTTTGGAGTTACTTAATATCAGCATAATAGCCGTCATAGCTGCCATTATAACAGTAGTATAAGAAGAAGAACAAACAACAATGAGTGTATTATCCAAATCCCAAAACATTTCTTGCTTCAAAAAAAATACTTATTTTCAGGTAGCACAACTATTGTTTTGGAGGAAAAAAATATAATAGCAGTTATTTTAAAACTTGAGAGCCATGTGCATTTGTGCATGCATTATAACTACTAATTCTAAGTATGTAAGTAGTTGGTTGATATCCAATTCTATGTATGCCAATTATCATTGATATCATATCATTTGTCAACTATTCTTTACCTTATGTTATTTTATTTTTGCTTAACATCTTTTATGTTTTCTTATTATGTAATTTAGCTAATTGTATCTTGTGTTTTGTTTTCATCTCGTTGTAATTTGTCAACTACATTTTGTTTAATTTAATTACATATGTTTCTTATTTCTAATCTGACAATTTAGGTTTTTTTTTTTGTTTCAGAATTCAGAGTTTTATATCTTCCACTTGTTCTGTTAGTTTAACATGAACCACATGCGCCTGCTTGCTTTTCACATGTTGTATAACCACCTTTCCAAAAAGCACACTCATACATAAACAAACTTAAATAATGGAAAAAGGCCAACCTCCTAAGCCACTTATATTAAATACATGACCATGAGATGGGAGGTTATGGCCATCTTAGTAATTCAAAACTGTTGTGGATATTTTTACAATTGTATCACACTAACCGATTCTCTAGACTTAAGTATCAAGGGTGAAAAAGATGATCATGAACAAAGGAATACCTTTTGTTTTGTGTTTATTGCGATTAATTCCACTGGTTAACAATTCCTGTATATTTGGTTTATCTCTTTCTTGTTATAAAACTCTTATTGGATATGGAAACATTATAGTTTTAAATTTCTGACAATTCTGGATCAAAATCACATGCAATCTTTTCATGCATATATCTAATGCAAATGTCCTTGAGGTGTCTTGTTCAAAATTTTTGTTATCCTTCATCATGGCCAAGCTTACCTTGAAAAAGAATGTACTTGTTTGCTGATTATTGCTGAGCATTCTATTCCTTTGCATTATCTGAAGAGTATTTATGCATTTTATTCATTGATACAGGATCATGGACCAGATTGAAGGAAAAGAATCTCTTTCTAGTCCAAAAACTGAGGATGCAAAAGAAGTCAGAGGAGTTCTAGCAAAGCCTTTGGAAAGAGATGGATGTCAAGAAAACTATATGCCTGGAGAAGGCAAGTTTTTTCGGTTATCCAATAAATGCCACTCTCACCAAGACTTGCTATTGAGTTTAATTACTTCACATTATGGTTCTGCTAGATTATTCTGAAAATACTTATGTTAAGCTACATTGTGGTAGTCACCTGCATTGGAAACTATTTGAGGAAATTTGGCATTGACTAATTGAAATTGTTATATTTGGCAAATATGGATCTTTCTTTGGATAAATACCCTAAAAAGTGCAAGGAAGTGAGGGAGATGTAATACTTTGTTAAAATGTATTTAGATAATTAGGCCCATACTTTAGCCTTGTGCCCCAACTTTTCTTGCATCATTCATGCATGGTTATAAGATGTTTCCACCTACGTTTTCAGTTTGAGAATATTTCATGTTTTGGCTTCTTAAAAATGGTTCCTGTTGACTATCAACCAATCTACTTAGATTGATATTTAATAGCCTATACATGTTTCATTTGCCCCTTCATGTACTTAGCAGCTGATAATGAAAATGTAGAGATAAATAGTACATATCAACTGAAATTGTTGGTGCACATCTAGGGTATTCGCAGCCATTTTCTTTATTTCTACGAAAGGTTTCTTGGGTGTCTCCACAAGTGTGTGTTCTAAAATGCAAACTGCTGTGGTTTGGATTGACCTGATATTTGTATACCTTCAGACAAATCACTTATTTGTGCAATTTTCCAAGGATGACAACAAAGAATATAGCTTATGGGGGAGAATGAATGACTAAGAAAGCACTCTTGAAAATGGATTGGATGCAGATTGGATCTTAGTATATTGTCTACCGTAGCTGTTTTATTTGGCAATACAAATACGAATATGGATATTGACATATGGTAAAGTTTGTACATATTTATTTTAATTGATACAGATAGGATTATACAATATTGATATAAATCAGAGAGCTAAGCTTTGTATGTAGTATATGATTCCACTTTATGTTTCGTTTTCAAGGCCCCAACTTTCTTTTTTAAGTTTTCTTAAGGAAAAAAAATGATTACCAAAAAAAACCAAGCAATAATCTGATCCACTTAATCGTAAAGATTCTTTTAGTGGATATATAGGTTGCTAAGCTTTTGGATTGAAGCTGGCAAACCCATTGCCGGATTGTCGTTTTTTTAAAAAAAAAAAATGATGAACAGGGACGGTCGCCCCTGTTTCCCTGCCACGGCTTTGCGGGGTTTTTTTTTCGCTATTTGGCAGCCACTACAGTCATCCAGCAGCCCTCTGGCGGCCTTTCCACCACCTTCCCCTCCGGTTCTCTCCCCCCCCCCTCTCTCTCTATCTCTTTCAATTAAAGGCCCTAGCAGAGCATGCGGAACCTTGGAGGCCTCCACCATCCTTCGGCGATCTCGGTAGGCCACTGCCGACCCTCCAGCGGCGTCGTCCTCTTTTTCCCATCCCTCTCTTTTTTCCTTTCTTTCCCTCTCCTCATTTCTTTGTTGCCGGTGTTCCAATTCGAAAGGCCAAACTGTACTGGTTTGCCACTGGTATGGCTCGGAACTTTCCGAACTTCCTAGTTCAGGCTGGTTTGGCAAACACTGGTCCTTGTCCTACGGTCTGTAAAATTGTAGATCGGATAATTGCGGATCCATTTCTATTTCTGCCGTTCTTTGATAGATGTAGATATGGATACAATGTTATTTAGATGCTAAAAATTGGCTCAGATTCTGATAAAAAGATGGATTTGGATGGATATATATTCCCACTAAGTTTTTACCCTTTCTAGAAAAACTTCGACAGTCTATGTTAACTATGAACTATTCTTTACTTTTAGATATTTCCAAAGCAGGGGTATCCTTCCATACACCCAAAAAAAGTGACCATGTTAGATTTTTATCATATTGGGTTATAGGTTGGTGTCAAATAATATAATTCTATTCTGCCATTTTGGTGGAATAGTCTTATTCCATAGACAGGGAATCTTTGCCTCTGAATTACTTTTTTGGCCACTATTCCCTTTCTAAACACACAAAAGAGTGGGGGGAGAATTTATTCATCGTGAATCCCATCCAATAAGTTATCCCATGCACTTATCTGTTTAACCAAACACAAGAAAATGCCTATCCCACTGGATAAGTCATATACCTCTAGTGGTACCTGGATAAGTTCTGCTTATTCCTTCAAAATTAATTCCATAACCGGACATGCCCTTAGGTACACGAGCTGTCTAGAGATAAAACTAGGGCCCAGAAATTTACCTTTCATATTATTTTCATTTTTGTCTGCTGCTTATTCCTTTGGGTTCACTTTTAGTCCAACCTTAGTGTTTGCCACATTACCACTTTTGATAAACAAAATCATCAAGTGGTAATTTAGGTATTTTGAGTATAAACGTAAAGGTAGATCTAGAACTTCCTTACATGTGCTGAGCCATCTAGTGTATGTTGAAGAATTTTCATAGGTGACAGAATCTTGGTTAATTGATTTGATCATGTGCAATGAAGCTATGAACAATTTCTTAATACAAAAAGGTGCTTAAACTTGCATAGACGTGTTTTGAAAAAAATTATTGATACTTAGCAACTGGTCAGCTGTGTTTTTCACTAAAACAAATAATCATAACTGATCATGTCTACAATAGTTCCATGAAAACAAGGAGCAACTTGCTTTCATGTAGCACTTTCAGGCTTCAGGAGCTGTCATATTTCCCCAAACAGGTTCTATGAAGAGTAAGCAACTGATCGTATTCAATGAAACACATTTATTCTAGATTTTGCATAAAACAGATAATGAGAGAGCGTTTCAAGTAGCTTAGGAGTTCAAGCTATGGTATATATGGTCTGCATGGTGAAATTGCTCTTAAAGCATTATTAGTCATATTTGGCCTCATGTAGATGAGACGAAGCTTATTGCTTATTAGTTATAATATCTAGTAAAGATGCAATAATCAGCAGAGCAACAATATAGGTTTTTAGTGTTTTCAACTACTTCATTATACTTAAAATTATACATTACTTTCAATGAAATAACACCATAACATGCCTCAAAGCATAGATAGTGTGGGTATTATATGAGTTTGGGAAAGATGCTTATTGTTATTTGTAATATCTATACTAGAATCATAAATAAATCCTAATAGAGGCAAGGTTTTAAATCCCGTAGAATGGAAGTGTCCTAGTTTACCATGGAATGATATGCCCCATTGTCATGCTCCATCCCGATAGATATGCTCCGTCTATCTCCATTTCTTCTTACCATGGAATGATATGCCCCATTGTCATGCTCCATCCCGATATATATGCTCCGTCTATCTCCATTTCTTCTTTTTCCCTTTTTGCTTTCTTTTTCTTCTAACCTTCCATTCTTTCCCTTCTTTTTTCTTTCTATTTTTTATCCATTCTTTTTTTTTTTCCCTTCTTCTTTGTCTTTTGTCTTTTTCCTTTCTTTTTCTTTCCTTTTACTTTTTCCTTTTGCTTCATCTTTCCTCCCTTTCTTCTTCCTCTTTCTTCTCTCCCTGCATGGATGGGTTTCGGTGTCCTGACCCTTCCCAGTCTTATTTTTTCACAAGAACAGAGAGGGATGGCTTGGATGGCCCCCATACCATGGGACTTAAAAACTTGAAAAGAAGTATTGATAAAATTAATGTTGTCATATCTTAAAAATAGAGATTGTTAAACATTCTTGGCTGTCCAACTTTTTGGATGCTGGAGTGTGCAAGGGTTTGAATGAAATTACATTTGTGGACTCGTTTGACAGCATAATTCATTATGTTCTTTCTTCATTAAATTTCTATACGTCTATCCGTATTAATGTCTCACTTCCTCATTAGTGTCCTAGGTATGTAAAATGTATCAAGAAAATATGCTATATGTACACATCTTTTCATAACTTAGATGTTCTATGTGTATAATAAAATTTCTAAGTGCTGCATGTATCATAATATATCTATTTGACGTGTCATGCCACCAAGTCATTGACACAGTGTTGCTTGACTAGATGTTGTTTACTGGCCCTAATTGATACATGATGTCTTTTGTCAATGCATATCATTGATGTGCAGTGATACAAGCCAGAAAGTAGCAATATGGGCTTATGTGCTACTTTCGCGCTTCAAACATATAACCCTGGTTGATATATAAACATTGCTTCTTCTTTATATGGTCTGCAACCAGGGTTTTTTTTCTCACTTCAAACATATAACCCTAGTTGATATATAAACATTGCTTCTTCTCTATATGGTCTGCAACCAGGGTTTTCGGAACCGCCCGGAACTGTCCAGTTCGGGGCGTACCGTACCATACTGGCCAAGAACCGATACGGTTCAGTCCTAGAAAACGGTTGGGACTTGGACCATAAAATATGACCCGAACCGGACCGTTATGGCCCGGTTCAGTCCGGTTCAGTGATCCTTGCTTGAGACGGGGGAGGATGATAGTTTTTTTTCAATTCACCGTGACCGGTATTTGTACCGGTATGGTACGGTACCATATCATACCGATCGCTGATCGATATGGGTCCTGGTACTGGTTCAGTGATCCTTGGTGCAACTCCATTATTTGTTCTCTTGTGCATTGATTATGATAATGAGACAGAATTACAGATTCATCATGTGCATTAGATGAAAGGTGAAATTCTATTATATCTGATAGCATATAAACATATTATAGTATTTCCAGTACAATAATATCCTATAATACCAGCAACATTCGTAGAATCTTAGGGCCTGTTTGGAATCTTTCTACCAGATCTGATAGAATTGGTTGGAGAGAGAGAACGTGGAATAAGGAAGAGAGCTAGCGAGAGAAGAGGAAGGAGAGCATGGGTACCGTGAGGCCCAGTCTCCTTTGGATGAAGAAAAGGACCTCTGAGATCTTTCTTTATCCTCTGGGATCGGGCCATGAGCTACTGTCCCCCTTCCCATCCTCTCTCTCTGGTGTGTGTGTGTGTGTGTGTGCATGTCACCCTTGTCCTGCTCTCTCACTTCCTCTCTCATTGCGCTATCCCTCTTTGCCTGTCCCACCAGATCCAGCAGAATTTTGCCAAACATGCCCTTGGAATAGGTTGTTAAAGTGGCAGAATTTCTATTAGTAGAGAATAGAACACTTTAGCTTGTCAGTTATTAATCTTTACAAACTGCTGTATGTTGCTTGACAACCGTCGGCAGAATATTGAGACCATACACACAGCATGCTGGGCCCTGAACAACATGTGCATGATATTTGACACTTTAATATTTGATCTATGTATTCTGTATTTATATATGGATGTATAATCATAGAATATATTATGTATTCATTGTTTAAGTATATACATATATGGATATTAAATATACGTATTCATATGTTCATATAATCATATGTATGTGTGCATGTATGTGTATCAAAAGATGTGTGTCTATATTTGCATTTTTCTATGTGTACATACATTTTGGTATATATGTATATATATTCTTGTGTGCATGTGCATATATTTTTGTGGACTTGTAATTACGTGAATACTATAATGTGGTATGTCTACATGTTATTTAATATAAAATAAAAAATACATGTTAGAAGGACTTGAACCTTTGACCTTATGGTTAACAGTCAATGGAGAAAGATGAAATACCTGGGATCAGGAGGGCAGGGCAAGGAAATGAATGAGATGTTAAAAGCAGATGGAGAAACATGGATTGTCAGACATGCCTCATGCATGTGCACATTAAGGACTTTGCTTTATCAAGTAGGATAGGTGTGCACACATCCATGGTCTATAGTATGTATGTGAATATGTATACATGTGTGTTTGTAAATATGGTGGTTTAGGGGAGACTTGCTAGTTCATATAGGTCCATTTGATGTGTGGACAAGTAGAACACTGCAAGTAACAACAATTTAGTTGACTATTGGCACAAAAATATGGAATGCCTTGTTAGAGGAACCAAAAGTGCTACCATTGACTTTGCAACTATCAACCGTCTTAGCTACCAAGTAAGATTGATCATTCGTGCCTGTACTCTTCTTGTGAAGTGTCCCAGCTTATTTTTTCATTTTGTAATATAGTATATCAATGATCATTTTTTAAGGTATAAAGCCCCACTTTCTCATGAATAACATATTTCTTAATATCTACTTTTGCATGTGTTTGTATATGTAGTTAATTTGTTTTATGTCATATTTTATAGAAGTAGCCATGTGTTGGGTTTTTAGGAGATAAGCCAAAAATATTCTAGAGCACATTGACGCCTTGGCATGGGTGACATTGATATGAGGGTCTGTATTTATTGCCTGGGTAGATAGATTTTTTACAAAGAACATCAGAGGGGCTATGGTCTTTTGCATGTACATATGGGATTTTCACCTATGTAGAAATAGTTGCATATTTTGAACCTTTCCAACACTTGCTCATGAAGTTCCATTTTCCTGTGCTAAGATTGATTTTTATGTATGTAATGGTATCTTGCCAACAAATGTTGACTTTCTTGTTTGGGAGGACTAGATATGCTGGGGGAGGAAGGAATGTGGAGGTGTCTTGCAGTTCTGTGCCTTTGTGATTAATATTGGCCTTTGCTATCCCACCCATTCCCGCTGCAAATTCATTTTTTCATGTATTGCAATCTTAGGGAAAGATTCTTATTGATGGGATCACTTCATACAGAATTGGCTTCTTTTCCACCAGAAATTGATGTGGTGATGCAGTAGAGAACTAAGATTTAGTATTTCATCTCTTGATAGAGGCTTCTGCATCTTTTCCTCTTCTTGCTTTTAAAGCATTCTGTGATGATAATAAAAGGATTAAGAAGCTAGCCCATTACTATTTTTTTGTTTGTGGCCTGATTAGGCAGAAAGAGGCCTGCAGGATTTGAGAAAAGAATGAAGGAAAAATGTCGTGAATGTCTTGGGGAGTCTCAGAGGGTTGGTGTGCTACTAGTTTTCTTCTTCCTGGTTGTGGACACTTAGGGTTGTTTTGTTTCCTTTTCGGAGATCCAGTGTTATGCATATGTTTTTTCCGTCTCTTGGTAGTCTGACATCACAAACAGTTTTTTCATCTCTCATCCTGCTTCTTAGCAAAATTCTGTTCTGCAATCAAGCAAACAGAATGATTTGCATCATTAAAGGGCAGCTCAGTGCATGAGGCTTCTGTCATTATAGGGTCTGAGGAGGGTCAGATGTATGCAGCCTTAATCTTGTGTGCAGAGAGGCTTTTTCTGTGTTTTGAATCCATAACCTCCAGGTCACAGGGAGCTGCTTTACTGTTGTGCCAAGGCTCACATTTTGAGAGAGGCATTTTCTGTGTTTCTAACCCATCATGACCTCCAGGTCACAAGGGAGCTGCTTTACTGTTGTGCCAAGGCTCACATTTTGAGTTAAATTGTGTATCTTATTATTTTTGCTCTAGCATTCACTACTGTGTATATTCTGCTCTGCATATTCTCATTTTGTCTTGGATGGAAACGTGATCATCTGTTATTTGGATATGTTTAAAGTTACAGGTTGAAGAGCCATATCTTATGCCAATTGTTCCATTCATGACAGGTGAGATTTGTCAGTGTGTGTAATGTGTTACTCAATTTGCATATTCCTAATGATATAGGTCCAATAAAATGCAATTGCATATGTGCTCCTCAATCATGCTACTTTGTCTTTTCACCATTAACACCTCTCCGCTGGTTTTTTAACTATTTTCTCTGCTTGCAGACAGGTCATAGAATGCAGAGGAGAGGGGAAAAGGGATTGTAATCATATTGATGAGGTTCTTGTTGCATTCATGATATGTTGAAGCAGACATAATTTGACATTATCTTCTGTTTAGTAACTAATATTCATATTCCTTATGTTGAGTATGTATTTATATCATTTTTGTTTTTTGTTCAGATGATGCAAGAAGGGTGTTGTCTGAGTCCTAGTTGTAAGTCACTATAGTTCCGCTCTTCTTGAATCATATAATGGTTTATCCGTCTGCAATTAAAAGAATAATTCTTTGTATTTTTTTAGTCACATTTTGCATATAGGTATTTGATCAGCTTGGGAGCTTTTTAGCTTAATTCTTGTTGTTCCATAAGTGCAGATGGAGTGGGATGTGGTAGTCTTGCTACTGTGCCTGCTTGGAAGGGAGCCACTGAGAGTGAAAGTCCTGCCTGTACAAGTTCTCCATCATCATATGCTAACACTTCAGCTATTTCCACTTCTTCCACTTCAGTTTCAGATAATAAGGCCTCTTTATATCTGAGTCAATCAGAATCTAACATTTTGTCAGCATCTAGAAAGAACAACTTGGCACCATTAGTGCTAAGGTGAGGCTATTTTTCATACTTTTGTGGGAAATCCTTAAGATGCAGGTCATATTGAACAGAAGTTTATAAGATCATGTTCCAGAATCTTGTTAATTTAAGATTGATAATTGGAAAAGCTATTGTTGGAATGAGTAATGTCCTAGAATCATACAAATCAGATAATAATGTCTATTCAAACAGAATGATCATGTCTATTTGCATGCACTATTTGCTGGATTTTCAGAAAAAAGAAAAAGAAAAAGCACCAGTTCATGAATGTCGAATGTGTTCATGGTTACTGGTTCCGTGTCATGTTGTGTCCTACCTAATAGGTGGTCACATATGGAAACATGGACAAATGGTGATGGTAAAGTGATGAATAACTAAAATTGCTTCTGAAACTAATGATTTTGGGAGGCATCTATAAGATTGATCTCTGTTGGACATTTGAAACCTGGATACTGGTGCACTACTTGAATATTGGTTTGCCTAATTTATGTGGTTTAACTACTAGGAAATTTGAGTGAATGGGTCTGTTCATATCTGCTACATGAGAACATGCCAGACATAAATAATAACATATATGATCTACCAAAAAAGTTTAAAACCTTAGTTTATCTATATGTTGAATAGGGAAACAGTTCCTGTACCGTGTCCTCCATTTTAGGTTTTAATTTGTATCCTCAAATCCCATAGCAGATTGGTGTTAATCTCAGTGCCGGGGCTAGTCTACTCAGGTTAACTTTTCTGTTATATTAGTATTTATTTATGGATTTGAATTGAGAAAATTTGCAGGAGTCCAAGCTCAATCCAAGTGCAAAAGTTTTTTCACCATCATTTGCAAATTCTAGATCAACATCCACAACTGCGACACCTGTTGCAAGCCCCATCTATATGCCGACCAGCATTCCTGCTATGCCCATTGCTGGTGTACAATCTGGAAGTGAGATTAGCCCTTTTGCAAGCCATTCATCTATGCCCAGTAAATTTGTACCTTACAACAGCCTAGTTGCTGGACACAGTGGAATTGGTGCTCAATATCCTCGACCTGTATGTTTCTCTTTTATGAAGAAAACTATGATATTTAATGAGATAATTTATTTACAAATGGCAGTTTTTAGCCATATTGGTTTACCTTTTCCTATTCTTCTTGTGTACTGCTCTTTGACAAGGATGCATCTTCTTTTTGAGTAACACTATTTGTTCTAGGATATTGACATAATAATTTTCTAGACTACTAGTAATGGGCACAACAACCTGGACGCAAATAACCATATCACATCTTATAATATGATGACATTTGTTGGTAATAATCAATGAATGAAATTGATTTTAGAATCATTAGAAGACAATATAAGATGTCCAAGTCTCGCTATAAACTGCAACAAACAAAAATAGTTGGAGTATATTCAGAATCATGTTCTTAAATGCTTAGCATTCTAATCATATTTCATTCTAAAATATGAAAACTTGAAGGGAAAACAATGCATAAGGTAAGAGAGACAAAAGGCTTAGATGGTGAGTCAACATATATTAGATAGGAATTGACTACTTTGAACTCTTTTTGCTGCTTTTGCTTCTCCAAATCACTCTATTATGACCAGTGTAAGGTCACATCTTTTAATGCATTATGGGACTCAGTACTCCCAGACATCTCATGTTATGAGAAAAATATCTAAGTATTGATTTGATAAATATTTAGATACACTTTCTTAGAGGTGTAAACAAGCTGAGCTTAAACAAGCTAGGCCTAGCTCGTTTAGTAATGGAGTTGAACTCGAGCCAGCACTTTTAATATTGAGCCGTACTAGAGTTGTTCATGAACAGCTCATTCAAGGAGATCTAGCAAGAGCTGAGGTCTCTTAAGACTTTGTTGTTATACTTGATCTACTTATTCCAATTATATCTTGAGCATAAAATGAAAATGCAATTACTTTATACAATTTTGTTAACTTATAATAAATAAATATACAAAATGCAAAAATAATTAAAATAATATAATATATAATTACTTATATATTCATTTTTTTAGTATGATCGTGTTGGCTCAAGCAAACTAAGCCAATTGCAAACTCACTTTGTTAATCGAGTGATGAACTCAAGCCAAATTCGCCTTGAACATGAGCAAGTTCACTTATAGCTGCTTGTTTGACAGTGCCATGTTTGTTATATGAGTGATTATGAAATAGGAGTATCCTATATGTCTTTGTTGTACATAAAAACTTAATGTTATTGCATATGCTGGGACTCGTTCTGTCAGTAGGGATTGGGGTTCATTCTATTTCTATAACAAATCATAATTTGGGAATTTGCACCATTCTGCATCTTTAACTTCATGCTATCGAAAGGAAGGCAATACTTGGTATAATTATTCATGTTTACCTTAGCACCAAGGAAACATCGATCATTTTCAATTTAACTTAAACTAGAAATGAGATGCCCACTCATTTTCAATTTAACTTAAACAAGAAATGGGATGCCCACCATGTCATTAAAATCTCTGAATTTCCATAGAGAAACAAGAGGAAAAAAAGAGAGAGGAGGAAATAGGCACCCCATAAGCCAAACCAAGTAGTTCAAGTTAAGATTTGCCATCTCAGTACTAGGCCTCGTGCCGGTGCCACCCTATTCTTGTGTTGTGTGTTGGTATGAGTCTAGTTCAGCATACCGACTACTGAGTGTTAGTAAGCCCTCGGTACCAAGGATCGCTGAACTGATACCGGGACCTGTATCGGTCAACTACCGGTATGGTACGGTTGGGTCCATACCGTACGGTATCGGTATGTGTACCGAGGCTAAAAAATGATAAAAATTATCTTCCTCTCTCTCAAGCAAAGATTATTAAACCATACCTGAACCAGACCCGAACCGAGCCAAACGAGCCCGAATCGGACTGAACCAGGCGGTACGGTACGCTATAGTACCGTACCGTACGTAATATATTTTTTAATTTTTTTTAATGGTCCGTTTTTTATATGTGAACTGTACCGGCTCTTGGTCGGTAATGTACGGTATGCCCCGTACCGGGCGATACGGGATGGTACCGCAAACCCTACTCGGTACCATATATAGGTACCGAATTGGTACAGTACAGTAAGCCTTGTCCGTCTGGTTTGGTATGTTATGGCATATCTTGATTCAACTAGTAGACTAATAAAAATGATCAACAAGTAACCATATCTATTTTTGTATTGAAATTATAATGCGTAGAGATTTTTTCAGATAATTGGTTACATGAACTCTTATTACCATAAAAGGAAGCAACATAAACCACCTATTCTTGGTTGGAGGCGTTGGTGGGTTTGTGCGTGTCAACATGATGCTTGTCGTATAAGGTGACTAATGGTGCAAAAATCTGTCTCGAACATTGGAGTAGGCTGGAGAGAGGATATGAGGTGGCTTTGGCAAAGGCCCTCAGATGCTCAAGTCAATATCTCAGACCATACAGGATAAGGGAGATGAAAAATGAGAGCACAAGAATGCATGCAAAGGGGGATGTACCTCTAGGGAGTTCGCTTGGAACTTTTATATTTAAGCCTCTAGGGCACTTTGAAAAATGTTTAACATGATGGTTGGTGGACAAGTGAAGATCGGATCTTCTTCTTCTATCATGACTGTTGAGAGAGGTGAATGCCCTTCATCTAGAATACCTTCTTGTCATTAATGGGGATCTTGTCTTATTTGTTTTCCCACCATTTGCCTTAATGGCTCTGGGATTATAGCTTAATAAAGGGCCATGCCTCTTTAATGACTGAGATCGGCCTTTTATCATGGGATTTGATTGTTTGTCTGTTATAAGGAGTACATCATAATAAGTATCGGTGAGCCTTTCATTTGGATTGGTGGTAACCTGCCAATGGACAGGTTTTGACTCTTGGTGTAGAAATTTGGTAGTCCCGGGGTTCTCTAGTACTAGAGTCTTGCAAATCCTGTGAGTCGAAGAGATCGGTCATTAATTGTGTTTGAAGTTGTCACCCGAATACCTCTTGATTAGAGGCTCACTTGCTATTGATTCGGATGGTTGAATGCTAACCCAGGCAAATTAGGAAGGTTGAAGATGGAATCCGGTAAAGAGTCTGGGAGATCGCGGGTTCACATTCGGTGGAGAACTGTAAGGCTGGAGGTTAAACTTGATGGAGTCCTGGAGGGCTGATAATGAGGATATTGGCAAGAGGAAGAAATTACAAACTAATGATCTTTGGTTGTAGTCCAATTTTTTTTTCCTTTTTTAGGTTTCCACAAATTTATGAAGCATCTCTTGAAGACTCCTAATTTTATGAAGCAAGATTGAATTGTTTAAAGACAAAATCAAGTGAAGACTCCTTTTCCAAGCCCATGGGCCGACCTAGCTATTGAAGAAATCCTCTACCTTGAAGCCTAATTGAAGACCAAACCTTAAAGGGCATGTGGAAGGATGAGATGAAGACAAGTGTTGCAAGGAAATGATGCTACATGGAGTTTCTAGAATTCTCTTGTTAGGATTAGTTGCTAGGAACTAATCTTGTAATTAGCTACCAACTAAACTTGAATTAGTTGGTCCCTTAATCCTCTTTCTTGCTGCCCAAAGGAGCTGCCCTTGGCCTATAAATAGGGACCAAGGTCCCCTCTTGTAAGCATTGAATGATTGAATGATTTGAGTGAATGAAAGTTTTCTTGTTTGAGTTCTCTTCCATCTTGCCAAGTTCTCTTGAGTTCTTCCTAGAATTTTGAGTGTTTTCTTTGAGTTTGAGTTGGAGTGTTGAGTTTGATCTTAAATTGGAGTGAGTGTTTTGAGTTTGAAGAGCCATAGTTTCATTTCCAAGTTCTTATACATAAGATCCAAATAGTCCAAGAAGAAGAGGAAGTGCTGTCCAAAATTCCAGCAACTCTCTTCACTTCTCTTGTTGATTCCTTCCTTTTCCATTAATTTCTTTGAATTTCGACCTTACCTTGATTCTTTGCAGGTTTTTCTTGGTGATTTGAAGATGGTGATGAAGGCTCCATGCCATGGATCAAAGCTCCAATGATGAATCCAAGAAAAGAGTGTAGATCTTGTCCCTAGCCTTCAATTTCTGAGTGGTGAGTGATTTCCTTCCACTTGAACTTTGATTTCTCTTCATTGTTGGGAAAAGACCCTCTTGATCCTTAGATCTGAGATTCTTAAAGGTTGCTTAGCCTAGTTTGAGGGTTTTTATGCCCTTAGATCCTCTCTTTTATTTTTTTGAAAGGAAGCTTGCACAAGGGTGTTAGATTTTCTGCTCACCTAGTTTTTAGCTCGAAATTCTTCATCCCTTCTACCCATGAATCCGGCCATATCTGGAGTTCTAATGCTGATATGTTGTTGCTAGGTAAGTAGATCACATCTCCACACATCCATTTCATCAAATTCGTCCCCCATCAATTTTTTTGGTATCAGAGCTTTGTTCTAGGTTAAGCTTTGCAAGCTGCTGGAAATTCTCTCACTGTCTTCCAAGTTTTAGTGATTTTTCGTAATTTTACATTGATCAAAAAAATCCAAAAAAATATTTTTCCAGTACCTTTGTGTGTTAGGATTCGAAATATAAAATCAAAAAAAATATTTCCTTTTATTTTGGATTTAAAAATATAAGTTCTTAGGTCGTTTCTATAGTTTTGTCCAGAATTCTGTTTCTGCCTTCCATTTCCTTTAATTTTCAAAAAAAATACAAAAATATATTTTTTTAATTTTCGAATTTTAGATCTGAGATCCAGACCTCGAGTTTTATTATTTCCTACCGGAATTTTGAATTTTAGAGAGGTTTTTAGCTCGGAATTCGAAATTTGAATTCAGGTTGTTAAGAGTTAGCTAAACTGCTGGAATTTTCTAGCAATTGTTTTCAAACTACCTTATCAACCAAAACTCGAATTAATTTGAAGTCAAAATTTAAAATCCGAGATTCCATATCTGAGAGCTAACCAAGTCAGTTTTATTTCGAATTTTTGGATTTAAAAATTTTAGATTTCGAATTTTCAATTCAGGTTAGCTGGAGGTTAGTTGGAAGCTGAAATTTACATTTTAACCACTTTGCTTTCAAGGATGAATTTTCTAATCAAATTTCGAAATTAAAATTTTAAATTTGGTTATTGTGATTTAGACTTCAAGATTTGAATTACCCAATTTAAATTTGCATTATTTGAAATTTTGAAATTGGGTTAAAAATTCATGTATTTGTGATTGTGCTCATTGTTTTGCTGAAATTGTTTGCATATATTTTTAAAATATCCTAAGGGCATTCAATATTACATAAGGGAAGGAGGTCATTACCTTTCCTTAGCCCAAAACAATCATCCACATTTGCATTGACCTAAACCTTAAGTAAAATCAAGTAGGAACCTAAACTAGGGATACCCACAAGTCGGGTTCAAGTGCAAGGTAACAAAGCATTATTTGAGTTTCTACTTATTCCTTGAATTGGTGTTTAAGACTAGAGATCAAAGGCAAATGCTTAAGGATAGCTTTATTTATGACCATAGGACCGCGAAAGCGAGGGGAGCCTCCTGCAACCCCACCTTTTACTTAGCCAGTGGACAGGATAATTACATTCTTAAGTAGTGCCTAGTTAAGTCTTGTATTCTTGAACTCTAGGTCTAGGAGCCCTAGAATTAGGTCTTGTCTGCTTGCCCATTGTGTTGCTTATTCTTGTACTGTGTCCTACAAGCCCTATATCAAAGTCCATCCTTAGTCTAGTTATTATCCATGGATTCCAATCTTGAATTCTTTGTGAGAACCCTAACTGAAAAATTTGACCATGTAACTGAGCAATTAGGGCAAATTAACAAGGAACTAGGTCAAGTCAAAGAGAGAGTTGGGACCCTTGATAAGACCCCCACTGAACCTGAGTCATCTAAGTCAATCCCAAGAGGACCAAGAGCCCAACATTTTGAGCATACCCCTGAGTACAACCCAAGAAGGCTACGCCCTGATTTCATAGAAGAAGTCCATAGAGCCCATATTGAACCTGATTTTCCTAGACCAACTCATCGAGCCCAACGTTATGACTACACTTTTGAGCCCACTCCTAGACAACCCTACCAAGACCACTTCGATCAAGATGAAAGGATGATGAGGAACACTAGATTAGAGGCTCCTATCTTTGATGGAAGCTTGGACCCTAAAGCCTACATTGACTAGGAGGGAGAGATGGACCAATACTTCGAATGATATGAAATGACCGAGGATAGAAAGTACAAATTTGCCAAGCTTAGATTGGTTCAACAAGCTAGGTTATACTGGGGGAATGTCGAGAGAATAATTAGATAAAGGGGAGACATGCCTATAACCACATGGAGAGCAATGAAAGCTAAGCTGAGAGAGAAGTACCTCCCTATATCCTACCATCAGAGATTGTTAGATCAATGGCAAAGATTGTATCAGGGTACTAAGACTGTATTGGAGTACATTGCCAAATTTGATGAGTTTGCCATGAGATGCAACATTAATAAGTCAGCAGCTGTGACACTATCTAGGTTTAGAGCTGGTCTAAGAGAGGAAATTCAAAGGGAATTGTTTTTAAGGGAAGTCACTGACCTAGACCAAGCCTACCAGATAGCCAGGGATTGTGAAAGATTTCATAGGGGACCAATAACTCGACAACCTGAATTAACTAATGTTAGTATCCCTATTCAAAAACCAGGGTTCAACCAATTATGTCAAAACCGCACCACCCCTCCAGCTCCATCGAGCCAATCAAGTGACAAGGGTAAAGCCCCTGAAGTCCAAAAGAGTGGTAGTCCAAATGTCCAATGTTTCAAATGTCACAAAATGGGACACCTTACTAGCCAATGCCCTACCCGATCTTTACATATAGGAGAGCTAGTTGATGAAAAGACTGATCCCACTGAAGAGTTTGAAGAAGTATATGAGGCTGAACCCAATCTGATCAATAAGTATGATGATGAAGAAGAAGAAGAAGGGGGTTATGATAAGACATCAGGTGTTGTTGGAATTTTGACCCAAATTAAGGAGGAGGATTGGAGAAGGACTAACATCCTCCAAACATTTGTTAAGATAAGGGGAAAAGTCTATAAAATCATTATAGACAATGGGAGTTGTATAAATGCGATTTCAACCAAAGCCCTTAGAGACTTAGGCTTGACCCCTGTTCCACATCCTAATCCATCTAAAGTCTCTTGGATAGATTATGCTTCAATCCCCATCAAGTCCATATGCCAGGTTCCCATTCAAATCCAGTCCTATCAAGAACAAGTATGGTGTGATATTCTTCCCATGGGGGGTAGGTAGTATCATTTTGGATAGACCATAGTTATATGACCATGATGTAACTTTATATGGTCAATCTAATTCTTGTGCCTTTACTCATCTAGGAAAGAAGCTTGTCATTAACTCAACCCCACCTAAGGACAATATCAAAGAGGGTTTATTGACTTGAAAGAGAAGAAGCAAAGGTTAAATTTAATTAATGCCAAGGATATGAAGAAAGAAATCAAGGAAGGATCACCCATGTGGATTTTGACCCTCAGGGAAGCCCAGAAACAAAATCATGAAGAACAACCTGAGGAGATAAAAGAAGAGGATCCAGAATTAATGTTAATCAATGATAAGGGTTAAAGACAAGAAATCTTTAAGGAATCATCAATTGGGGTGATGACCTGTCAGGAAGTCCAGAAGCAAAACCTTAAGGAACAAATCCAAGAAGTCATAAAAATTTTAGAGGAAATTCAAGACAAACTTCCTGAAACTTTTTTTAATCAATTTTCATCTCGGGACTACCAGCATGCTATCAATTTAGTCCCACGATATAGGATGAACCCAACCCAACATTCCAAGATGGCACACTTTTTACTCTATTCACGAATTTTTGATATTTTTAAAGTGGTCAAACCATTTTTAGAAGAAGTGGATATGTTGTAGAACCTACCAAACCCTGCTGTGTCAAATAGGGTTATCGGAGTCATCATCAATTTTAGAAAGTCCTATGATACAAATCTGGAGATAAACTGAATTCTTTCACCCACCATTAGAAATTAGGAACTGTGTTCCTTAGCCAACAATAAAGTTCAGTCATTAGTTAATAAAGTCCATTTGAGCTTGTCTATTGTTTTAGTATCATTTGAGTTTGTTTTGTCATTTAGTGTCATCCATGCATAAGTCTGTCGAATCATATACACATCTTAGGGATTTGTACAAAGAGGTTAGCAAGAAAATCCAAATAAGCAATGAGAGCTACAAGTATATGGTTGATTTTCATAGAAGGGCCAAAGAATTTCAAGTAGGGGACTTTGTGATGATCAGGCTAAAACCTGAATTGTTTTCACCGGAAACTATAAAAAAAACTCCACGCCCGTGGTGCTGGACCTTTCAAGATTCTGAGGATGGGGTTTCCCCCCATATCAGCGACCAAAAAGACTAATTTGCTTTTTATTATTGATTAGTTGCAATTCATAAATGCTTGTATTGGCTTTATAAACCAAACTAGTTGCATAAGAAAGCATATATGTCATGTTCACACAATCAGTTAAAACATTCTTAGATACAAATATAAAGGAAAAGGATTTCTTTATAAAACTCACCAAACCATGAAGGTGGCTGTTTAGAAAACATCGGTGAGATATAGGTTTTTAAGAATGATAGCAGGCTACTTCACGAGGAACATCCTTTAACAATTTACTAACCATGACCATCTAACCTTATCCTAAATATTTAATGTCGGCTATATGGATCATCATCCTTCCTATTTAGGACTACCTCTAGTATTTTTAAAAGCTTCACCATATCTTACATCATGAACTCAATCCACTATCTTTTCTTTTTTCTACAACCTTCAATACAAATTAAGATTTTCTGAATCGCTATCGGTACTTGTATCGGTCATCGACCGGTATTGTACCATTCATCGACTGGTATTGTACCATACCATACCGATGCATGGTATGGATGTGTCAATTAAACGATACTAATTTTTTTGTTGTGTTTTTCAATTTTTTGGATTTTTTTAGGATATGTAATCAATTTTTTATGATTTCTTGAATAATTTTAAGTCCATATTGATGTTTATTAATATTAATTGACATTGTATCACTCCGATACATCTTTAATCATGTGTGACATGAATATGAGTTTGACATGATATTATTTAGAATCCTAGATAATCAATACATGGATTAGATATCATTGAATCCTAAAATGCTCAAATCAATTAAAAAAATCTACAAATAAATAATCAATGCATACTGATATTTAGAATCTTGCCGAGCATCAATGTCCATAAATAATAGGATCATTTATATATCTTTAGGAGGAATATCAGTTCATCACTCTAACGAAACAGCATTGTAATCCTCTATGCTCATCCGATAAGATAGGTGTGCTGGATCATAACTTGTTGCAAATCCCTCACTGAAGTCCTGGCTTTGAGAGGTGTCTTAGGATTTATAGTATGACCGTGGAGAGGTCCATCCAAATATGTCGATAGCAAAATCCGATCCATAAAGTTCTTCGGGCTATATAGGATAGTAGCCACTATTGGAAGACAATATCTTAGACGTATCATATCCATATCTATATGGATCATAAGCTACTAGTGTCTGCAGGTAAGAGGATGTAGAATACGGGGATGAACTTGATACATTAATAGATCCTACCCCACGTATGAGGTCATCTGTAGTTTCATCGTGTCCTAAACGATTTTGCAGATCCTGTCATCTATATAAAATCATATTGTTGCGGGATCTACTAGCTCATGCACCGTGGTCCCTATCGTGTGTGGCATGCTTAAACTAGGATTCACTAGTGAATCAAAGACCACCAACCGGCTATCTTTTGTCCTTCGGTCCCTTGATAACAGGATCCTTGACCATTAGAAGAACTAGCACCATTCTTCCTGGTATCTGAATCTAAGTAAATTGAATGCTTCACCTCTCCATCAGGACTGCCTTTCTTTTTGCTTTGCTCTGTGCTGAGTAGTTGCTTGCCCTCTTATTCTTCACTCTAGCTATCTAGGCTGCGAGGGTGGATGTTGTGGCATATCATTTGAAGCCCTGTGTAGAATGTCGTTACTTGCCTATTAAGTCGGCATCCATCCCAGTCTCGCTAGCCATGAAACTGGCTGGTTGTAGAGGTGATCCTTGCTTATCAAGTTCTGACTCCTACTATTGATCCACAACTCATCTGATCATTAGATCTTCATCTTCATCAACAAAATCACTTATAATCAGATTCGAGTATTTTAGCTTAATTTTCTCTTGAATGCATTTGAGTCTCAATTTCAAATTGTAGTGAACATATACAAGATCGTGGAGGCATTTCTATTTTAGATAGTTTTCTTGCTTGCTGTGAATAAGGATGAAGGTTGATTAGTTGCACTCACATCCACTTGATGAGACTAGGAGAGGTTTTTAATGGCAAGATCCTTCAGATTTCTTATCGATCTACCAAAATGAACCTGCCAATCAATTGCAAAGCATTAAGTTTAGCAAAAGCAAAAAAAGATTGAATATGATATTAGACTTATTATTAGCATATACATGATTCATTTTTGTTTTGCTTCGACTGCTATAGTGGATCCAAATGATTCGGTGCATTTTCTAAATATTTTTGTGAAAAGATATTTGTTATAATATGTTACTTGTTGAAGATACAGCTAAATAAATAAAAATCACTCAACCTAACTTGTTCTAGGCATATAGATGCGACACTAGATCGGGCTCTATCCTGTTTATTACATTTTGTAGGGTGGACATAAGCTCTTCATGCATGACAATTCTAGGTATGGAGTATTGGAATCTTGAATTTAGATGGTAAGCTGTACATAGATTTCAGAATTGGTTAAGTTTATTTGTATAAATACAAGTACAGTCATTTTCAGAGAGATCTTGATTTGCTGCTTATGTACTAGATGCAACTCCCAACCCATCTGATAGCTCCATCGTTCTTCGATGATATAGATGTACTTATTGGTATGTATTGGATCTGTCATCTTGATCTGTTCTTTTGCCATCTCCATCATGTAATACATGCTCATCTGGGGGTATCGTTCACTATTCATGGTCTGAAGCATCTCATATAGAGGCTTGATAGTATATACTATCTTCTTGGCCCTCTGCAACAATGTCTCTCTTGTCATTACATTCTCCATATTGCTTTCCTCTATGCCTGTCCTGAAATATTTGCTCTCTTGCTACTCAGGACGGACATACATATGACATAGCTATACTTATCAATAAGGTTATCAAGTGCTGTATAATTGGTAGTAAACCGTATGGCACCTAGTTCCATATATCTTTCACTGTATAGCTTTGCACCAATAATAAGATCCATGTGTGATTGTAGATGAATCTTTGTAGATGAATCTGGTGGTGCTCTGTATTGAGTCTACTATCTTTTGCACTCTACAAATCTTTTCAATATCCATCAATATGAGATCGATACAATGTGTAGTATATGGAGTTCAGAAAATATGGTTGCCACTCTATCAGGATCTTTCCTGCAGTCTTATATTATGGTCATTATCTGTGATAACTGCATAACATTCCGCTCTCCCACGTGATCAATTATCTCTATCAATCTGAGGATGTAGTTGGCATCATGTACATGATTCGAAGCATCAATAGATTTTAAAAAAAATATTTTTTCATCACAGAATATTAAGAAGTTGATTATGCTTCATTGGTAGGACCAATCTAACCATTAGATATCATCGTTAGTCTATACATGGGCCACTTGCTATGATACGATGAATTTATTTTTGTAGCTCCTTATTGTTATTGTCAAGAAGCTTACCGTGGATAAAAATAAAAAAGAAAAAGAAAATATCAAAATAAAGAAGAAAGAAAAATATTTTTGGATTAAATTTCAATATTCAAGTGTGACTTTCTTCATATAATTGGGAGCCTTTTAATAGAGCAACAAATCCAAATCTAATGACAATTAAATTACTAAGTCCTTATCGAAATAAAAGTCCTAATTAAGAAAACAATAAAATAAAAAAAAAGGAAATAAAAGAAATCTTAATAAATCCTTCTTTTAAAATAGAATTAGGGTTAGGGTTCCTTAAGGTACACGAAATATGTATGAATATTTTCGATTCTTATTACATATCTTTCTTCAGTATACTATCAATTCTTTGTTGCTTGAAATCATTGCCAGGGAAGGTGTGTGTATTCAAGTAGTGGATAGTGGCTTTTGGTGGAATCTCTCTAGAGGACTTTTCCTGCTGCCAAAAACTTTCAACATAAATGCAATATGGGATGTGCCTCTACCGACAGGTTCTCTAACTGAGGTCTTCTTAAATTGTCTTTGTTGTAGTGCTCCTAGAGCCCGATCATGACTCATAAGCTGACGGTCCAAATTGAGCTTACCAGGTCACCTCCTCTAACTGGCACTGATCATTTAGGCTCGCTTGGATGGTAGTCTCGACCTATGCTTCATCATTGAAGCAGATGCTTTCTCTGACTTCTTAGAGTGAGAAGAAGGTAGCTCTGCTACCCAATAGTGCACCTCTGCCTTTCTTTTTAAATCCTCTTCTATGTTTGAAAATTGGCGAAGTATTTCTTCATCAATTGATGGACTTTTTATGGACACTTTCAGTACATAGATACATTGGAATAACCACAAGGTAAGTGGTGCTTTAACCTTGTTACCCTTGAATTTTGCACTGCACCATCTACATTTCCAATGATGTCGATTTGAGAGCACCGCTATGGTTCCAACTAATGTCATCCTCTGGCTCCTTTCTAGGTAGATCTATTTCTGAAGATTGAACAAGCACACCATTCAATAATTATATAAAATAAAAGATTTTCTTCACCTAATTTTTTAATTTTTTTAATTTAAATTTATATTTTTTATTATTTTTGAATTTAAAAAATATTAAAATTTAAAAATTAGAAAAAAAAATAATTTGATCTTAGATCCATGTAGAATCTTATTATGGATGCTACATATATTTTTCTAAGATAATGGGCATGTATAAAATGCTACTTTTTTAAAAAAATTAATTTGATCTTAAATCTATGTAGAATCCTACTATGGATGCGACATATATTTTTCTAAGATAGTGGGCATGTATAAAATACTATATTTTTCAAATTTAGACCTAGCCATTATGCGCATGATATGTCAAAACTTTGATAAATGGATACTAAATGTATGTCAAAAGTATCTTGTAAACCCCTAAACAATAATCTAATTTTATAGTTATTTTTAAATTTTATTGTTTTTTAAATTTTTTAATTATAAAAATATATATTTGATTTGAAAATATATATTTAACTAAAATTAATGATTTTATTGTCATTGTGTAGATTATTCATAAATCTACAACATATATTAAAATCATGCTAACATAAAAAAATTTTGACATAGTTTCTCCTTTTTTTCCATTTTTGGTGGATTTTTAAAGAAAATGGAGAGGGGAATAGGAGAAAGAGAGATAGGGAGAAGGATACATATATTTAATCCTTGATTTCTGTGTTTTTTTGTGTTTTCCTCTTTTCCTCCCTGTTTTAGCCTGTACTTTGGTTGAAGGATGTGGGGAGAAATCACAAGAGACTTCTATCACAAATACTTAAAAGATGGGAAAGAGATTGAATCGGGCTGAACCAGCTAGTTTAGCTTGGAATTGTGCCAAAACCGCTTGGTTCGGCCTGGTTCTTGTCAGTTTGATGGCAGAATCATGGTTTGGCTCAGTTCTTGTTGGTTTGATGGCAGAACTGAAACAATGGCCAAATCGACCCTGTTTAGGTTTGGTATGGTTCGGTATGGACTGAACCGAGCAGTTTGGCATTATTCTAAAAACTATGTTATAAATTAAAGTACATCTCTTTACTAGATCCCCTTCGTATTTTCATTTCACATGCTAATCTTCTCAAATTTATTTTCCATCATTTGGTCTTTAATCTGTACAACTCCTACAACTTCTCTAATATATTTATTTCCTAATCTATCTTTTCTAGTTTTACCATGCATCCATCATTTTCATTTATGTCACACTCAACTTGTTTTCTTGAACCATCATTGTTGCCCAATATTCTGAGCCATGCAACATCGTAACATTATTTTGTTCTTTAAAGTTCTGTAGTCTTCAAGGTATGCATTGATCATATATACCCTATAGATGCCTCTCCACTCCATCCAGCTTGTTCTCTCTCTTAGAAATGTGGAGGGTAATAAAAGAAAAATAAGTTTTTAAAAAAGTTTGAAACAAAACTTAGACACAAAAAAGAAAATTTAAAATATTCATATGTATAAAAAAAGAAATTCTTGCTAAATTAGAATAGAACGACAAAGTTGAAATAATGGTAGCAAAAATGTTATCCTACAATTTTTCTTTGTACTAATATTACAGAGTGGATGTTTCAAAATCACAGAATATTGTTTGTTGATTCTGTTTGTCACTGTTTCTTTGTATGATGATCTCTGCTCAAATCTAGAATACTGTAAATACTAATGTACATGCTCTTCCATCTATTGTGACATATCAATAAATTCCACAATTGAGTAAAAAGAATCGCAATCACAAAGTGATGTGGAAAAATTCAAATTCATTTAAGACTCTAGGTGATATTCCACATCTGCCAAATAGCTTTTCTCTAAATATTTACCACTTTGAACTGTTAATTTAAATCTCTAGGAGGAAATTGTTCTTGAAAATTTTTTTTTTGTATTGTCTATTTATTTTATTTATCATTATATTTTAATGTGCATTAAACATGGTTGTGTGCAAGTTCTCAAATATGATTTTTTGACATCTACGAATGACTTGAAAGTAAATTCAGATCACATTGCTTTAATAAATTATAGATTTGAAAACATATAATAAATTCTTTGATAAGGATTTTTCAAACATGTAAAAGAAAATCAAGAAAACCAAATTCAGTGTAGAATTACTGCTGTGAGGAATTGGATATTACCTCCTTTGAATTATGGAATAGGTTTTCTCCTTAAATTAAGCGTACGTTCCTTTGGGTGAAAACAGGATTAAGTGTAACTAAAACTCATGATGACTGTTTTGATTAGTATTATTTAATTGTAGCCCAAGTCAATTAAATTTCCCACATTTAGCTTGTATTTCTAAAGCTTTTGACTAAGTCTACCCAGCTCATATGCAACCTGCATTTTAGAGCTTCTAACCCAATCCAAACCTAATGAATGTGTAGAATATGGGCTCCTCTCCCAACCTAATTGTATGTCTTATTGGGCTCAAGTTGTAAAAGCTAATTTAATTTTATGTTGGGTTCAGCTAACGTTAAGGGCTTGGACAACTTGACCCTCATTCAATCAGATCAAATTTTTATGTCTAAGTTTCCAATTGACCTGATTATGCCTATATTTCTATAATTTCTTAACCAATCTAACCCATAACTTACCATAGTTCTAGAGATTTTAACTAAACCTAAACCTAGAAGGCTTAGGTTTGAATGGGGGACATCATTTTTTTCTATCCTTTTCTTTCTATATTTTTGAAATACAGAAAGTTTCAAATTAGATTCCAGTTAGAAGAATGGTTTTTTTCTCCTTTCTGTCTTATTTTAATTTGGAATAAGCATTTAAATTTGGTTAATAAGGTGTATTGTAAGGTTAGGTTAGACTGGTATTGTACATTTTGTTCGTTCGATTGGGCTAGATAGTTTTATTACTTTATATGCAGAGAACATTTAGATTCAAGTTGGTTTAAAATATGTCAATCAAATGATTATAGGTGTTTATTTTGTTGATTGGATTAGGCTTGGTTTCTTTTAAGTTTTAACCCAATCTGCTTCAAGTTATACCCTATTGAGGAGAGTCATGGATCTGAGTAAGAGGAGGGATGATTGTCTTATGGTAGTGTTTGCTTTGCAATTGTGATTGAAAGTATTAAGCACATTAGGGATTCAGCCTTCGATAGAAGAATGATGTTATCTTCTATTTTCTTTGCATTTGCTTAAAATATTGAGATGGGGAGATTTCTCTCTCCTATTCTTATTATCTTTTCTCAAAACTTTGAAATAAAGATTCAAATTTGCTTTCCTTGCTTTGATACAATTGTTCATCTACTTCCCCATTCTTTGTTTTGATTTTTGAGTTCAAATTTTTGTCAATAACTTGTCTCTAGAAGATGAAATGTTTTCCCTTTTTAAGTTCCACCATCTTATCATTAGATATTTATTAGTTTCTTTTCTTATTGCATTTAGTATGTACATCTAAACCCGCTAATCTATTTTTGTGCTTAAGCTTGTTCCTAGTATCACATAACAATCTCTACATGTTGATCTTTTCCTCTTTTTCATGAAAATTAATCTATTTAAGACTAATTTGATCCACCTTAAAGATTATCAAATGCAAGGTTTGCCATACCATACTGAACCGGGTAGTATAGGACATATTATACTATACCGGTTCGGAATTGATACATGGTACGGGGGGTGGACCAACACTCAGTATGCTGAATTGGCCCTGTATTAACGCAATAACAGGTTAGCATGGGTACGAGGCTAGTACCGAGACAACGAACCTTGATCAAATGTTTATCTCTCTTCTTAGAATGCTTATTAGCAATTGCTAGATCATAAGCCACTATTAACTTAATAGTCAACCTTCTCTTTAAATTCTTGTCACAAAAACCAAATCCACCATGAACTCTTTGACATCTTCTGCTGCTCTTCTCCCTCTTCCGTACATGCCCATTCAAGTTGTCACCTATTATTATCATTTCTCTTTCAGGAATGCCTTTTCATGAATTCATTTCTCCTCTGAAAATAGTTTTTGGTCCCCTACTCCAAGGCTACTTGCAGTGCATAAGTATTAATCTATTACTTATCCTTTTCTCATTTGCAATTTTGTCATTCATGTTTTTATTTGCTACTATTTCTACTCTAATTTTATTAATTACCTAGAATTAAGTCTGTAACCATTTCCAATATCCTTAGACTTACCTTCTTTCAGTTTAGTTTCTTGTTAGCCCAACAGTTCACTCTTAAAACAAGAACATTAATTTGCATTTCTAGACAATTTTTGATAGTCCTTTTACTTCAGAGCTTGCTGTTCTGTTTCCTTGTGTGAACTAAATGGGTTTATTTGATTGTTTGATATTTAGTTTTACTAAATCCTTGCAATCCTAAGTTTTTAAAATCACACTTGCTTTTTGAGCATATTTTTCTGTGAAAATGTTTAGGAATAATTGTTTTCTGTTGTTTGATAGGTTATGGGGCTTGCTGGTGCCAGGCAACAACCTGCTAGATTTGGTGCCCAAAATCATTCTGTTCAGACAAGACTTCCATACGTAAATCCAAATCCTCAAATGGTAAGTTGTAGATATAATCCTATTCTGATTTCTGATTTTCATCTGAAATACTTTATTTTGCACTTTGTCATGTTGCAGCTTGACTATATTTGTCATGAAGTTAGTGGTTCAAACTATTGTCACAATTATTTCTTGTTAGGTAATTGTTGGACGGATGGGTCAGCTTGTGTATGTTAATCCGATGACCCAGGTAAAAGAGGATCTCTGCTGTGACTTTACATCTTTGAAATGCTTTTGTTATTACTCCAGATGCTTCTTATCTTTGAAGTCTCAGAGTTACATGTTTATCTCCTCTGTGCTTGAGGTGTGAACGGTAATATAGCTGGGGCATCAATTGTTTGAGACTAAAATTATGCAGTGAAATCTGTTTCTGAGACTTAATCCAATATAAATCATGATAGTTCTTAAATTTTGCTTATTTCCATATGTCATTTGCATCACCTTTACTTATATTTGCTGCAGCAAATGTGCCAGTGGAGGAAAAGGTTTTAATTCTGGAATTTGATCATCAATCTTTATGTAATACCTAAGTAATTGTAACCAGCACATCTTTTTCTACCACTCGTTAATGCTAATCTCACACTTTATCTTCCATTACTGCCTTCCCAAACAATTATAACATATTCACCAAAAATGCTTAAGCATTACTCTTTTGCTTTCTTACAATATTCATAGAATAAGTCACCTGAGATTTTTAAATTCAAATACTCCCAGTGGTGCATTATATTTTACCCCTCCAGGCTTTTCTGGAAGAGATCTAGGCAATCTGTAAGTGCTGTGATCAGGCTCCAGCTATTTTTGCTATTGTGGTTCTTCAACATTTTTGAGTTGGAAATTTCATGTAGCCAATGCATTATCTCTATAGACATGTATTTGCTATTTAAACCATTCTGTACAAACCAATGTTTTTTTTAGAGCCTCTTTCTGCTCCATGACTTGTTTATTTCCACTCATGTTTTCTTTAAATATGGTTCCCAAGCTATTGCTGTTCCAAATGATTGACCTTCCAGCTTTCTGAAAAGTCCATACCTCCAGAAGCATACCATCAGCCATGCTACAGAATGGACTAGTGGAGGTTTTATGCTCCTAATCAGCAGCTAGTGAGAGAAATTTTAACACGGTACACAGTTTTTCACAATATTTCTATTATCATACAGGTGGGTGATATCACATGAACACCCCTTGTATTTCTAAGCCAGAAAAACTTGATTCTGTTACTATGCCTGGACTAGAAACTAGACTTTGGAGCAATAGCAACCATGTGGTGGAAACCATCACTAAGACATGGTTTGTCTCATTTTCCCACTGGGCCAATAATGTCTTAGATTACAATGCTGGGGTTTATGTCATGCATTCAGTTATTTATGAACTCCTGTTACGAGATTGTAACTTTCTTGGTAATAGTACATGCAATGGATTCTAAAGTAAATTTATCAATAATCTTGCTGATACATCACTTTTCAGTTCCTTTTTTGATATTTTCCCCTGCATATTTTGTTTTCATTTGTCACATATCCATGTATCTTCCTTTTTTCTTTTGTATTGATTTGTTTCTTTGTTTTTAAGGATCCAATTCATGGACCACAGGTTATCTCACAAGGATTCCCACACTCTTTGTTAACTCCATATCAAGCAAATATGCCTAAGCTTCAAGGTAGTCGATTGACAATTTTATGTTTGACATTCTTTTGGTTAATGAACGGATTTAGTCTTTTTTTTTAGCTGGCCGCACATATCTGAGTGGTTGTAATATATAGTTAGGTGATGCTGGTACCTTGCTTATAAAAGATGAATATTTGTTATTACAGTTAAATAGAAGGCTGCTGGAAGAGCACATATTACTTAAGTATGGCAGAAAGCAAACTTAATGTACAATTTTAAAATGTACAGTCTTAATGAAATCTGTACAAATCAGTACATATCTTTGAGTATCATAAGTTCATAACAGATTGGTTAGTACATTTGTAGACAGATTACAGAGTAATACTAGAAGATGCTATACTAATATTAATTCAATACTTTCCAATACTGTGATAGATCAACTGGAAAATATACAATGTTTGTATCATGCAACCAAGGTCATGATGTTTCATTTACTGCTTGATGTAATGTGACATTTACCAACATGTTAGACCTTGAAATTAACACATGCCTTTGGGACTATGCAATAAATACATATGACTTAAATAGGGTAAGAGTTTGTGTTAAAGGCTCATTAACTTAAAAGAACCCTGTTGGAAGTAACGACGATGGAGGTGAAAAATCTTGCTTTGAGAGAGTTTGTTCCTTTTATAGGGTTTGATTTAGGGTAAACCCCCCACCCTTGGAATTCCTAGGATCCTAAGGAATTGATCTCCTTAGCTAATATTCACTACTGCAGAGCCTCGACCTTATGGAGCTTCGGCTTAAACGTGTCTCGGCCTGACAGACCCTAATTCTGCATATTATGGCTAAGTATAGAGATTCGGTCTAAAGGTACCTCGGCTTGGCAGATCCTAGTTCTGCATATTATGGCTAAGTATGGATATTTGGCCTAAACATGCCTCAGCCTGGCAGATCCTAGTTCTGCATATTATGGCTAAGTATCGAGATTCGGCTTAAACGTGCTTTGGCCTGGCAGATCCTAGTTTTACATATTATGGCTAAGTATGGAGATTCGGTCTAAACGTGCCTCGGCCTGGCAGATCCTAGTTTTACATATTATAGATAAGTATGGAGATTCAGCTTAAACGTGTCTCAACCTGGCAAATCCTAATTTTGCATGTTATGGCTAAGTATGGAGATTTGGCTTAAACGTGCCTCGATGACAGATCTTAGTTCTACATATTATGGTTAAGTATGGAGATTTGGCCTAAATGTGCCATAGCCTGGCAGATCTTCATTCTGCATATTCTAGCCAAGTATGGACCTTCGGTCAAATTGACCTTCGGCTGAATTTATTCTTGACCTAGGAATCCTCAGCATGGTTCATATTCAACCAGCATGATTCATACTTAGCATGGTTCATATTCAACCAGCATGGTTCATGCTTAACATGATTTATACTCTGCCTGATTGATCATCGGCTCGGTCAACTTCAGCCCCTTTAAAAGGCTTACCTTACCTTCAACAATTGAGTCCCGGTGCACGAACCCGGGCCATTTTCAAAAGATCCTCGGCTCTAGCCAACGCTCGATTCTTGACCTCAGTAAGAGGATTAGGTCTCAAGAAGAGAGAAATGCTTTAGTAAAATACTTCCAGGCAACTACAATGAAACAAATAACCGATGCTCATTCCCATTCATGACCAAGAGGATATATCCTATAATTTCCAGCAAGCCCTCTCAATTAAGAGGGACGTGACCCTTTCCAAGCGACAATTTTCATTACCATTAAAAAGAGTGGCTGGCAGCATGAATAAGACAAAAATTCTAATAATGAGGTGGATATTCTGAACAACTAGAATGGCTCATTGTCAAACTCTGGCAAAACTTTGCAGGCCAGTTACTTCTCAAAAAATTTCACTAGAGGTTTCTGCATTTTCAAAATACCCTCTCCATCTATCTGTGAAAAGGAGCTCCCTGGGAGCACCCCAAGTGTGCATATATATGCTCTCATTTTTACAGATCTCTCTTGAGATCTCTTTCATTATTCTTTCGCTTAATTTCTTTCTATCATTGCTTATTTATTGACTTTGAGTGTCAGAGTGCCCGTGCCTGGGCCACCCCCGGTGGGCTTTTTTGCAGGTATGGTCGCGAGTGCTCTCCCTCTAACAACCTCCCGCATACAGGCGGGAAGTAGCAACAATAGATTGGCACCGTCTATAGGAATGATGGGCTATTGTTCACCATTTTCGGGAGGAAACACCGAGCGAAACGTCGACATCACCCCACATTCATCACTCCTTTTTCTGCTTTTGGTCTAGGATACTGACTTGACCATTGGAGGGCCTTCGTCAGAGCCATCTTCAGCCGAGACTTCTTTTGCAAGTACAATCACCGCGTTCCCTCTCCAACTATTCTGGCATTCGAGCATATTTCAGCACCATCAGGGTTGTTAAGGAAGAACTTATTAAGTCATTTATAAGTTGTTGAAATAGGGAATGGTTTTGAGAGTAGCACATAAGCATGCATCTAATGTTAACTTCAGATTCACCAAGGCCCCATTTGGCATTATTGTAGGTAGTTGAGCTTTTGTTTGTAGAAATTTGGAAAATATAGTTTTAACGGGTAGAACTTTTAAAAAAGCTGTTTGCTAATGATATTTTTGAATTGTCGTGAAACTTTAACATTTATCTGTCAACCAATTGAAAAGGTGCTTTTAGTACCAAGAAATGACAACAAAGGATATTGCATGGCACTTTCAATTATCTAAGATTTGTATTATCAAACATTATTATTATAAAGTATGTGTTAACTTATGAATTATTTTTTTTAATGTTTTAGTCTAAATCAAGGTTGCCCTACCATATTAGAGTGGATGGTATGGAGAGTATTGTATTGTACAGGTTCAATACCGGTATGCCGCACAAGGGGTGTACCGACACTCGGTATGCTGAACTGGCCCTACATTGGCATACTAATAGATTAGCACCGATACAAGGCCTGGTGTCGAGATAGCGAATCCTGGTTTAAATAACATAATAAATAATATATTTTTATATTTATTTTAAAATTATAATAATATTTTACAAAATTATTATATTATATTATAATAATATGATATTATTATTGAAACATAGTATTAGAATAATATATATTGTTATATTACTGTCATATAATAATATTATTATGATATGTTTATAATATAACAATCATAAGAAAATAAAAACTATTATAACATAATATAATATTATTATATTTTACTGTAATATTATAAAGTATTATTAATTAGAATTATTTTTTATATTCAATTTAAATAATGTAATTATTTTTTTGAGTGATTATCAAGTAACAAAATAATTATTAGGTTGAAACCCAAAATCCTTAATTTTATGATTATGCAATAAAACGACAAACTTAAATGACTATGGTAATAAAAGTATTTTGTATTAATTCAAAGAAATTTCATTGCTACAACTCAAACCTCTCTATTGAGAAAGGTTTGGAAAAACAGCTTCTGGACACATTTTGAGGAGAGTTTTTATGCTCCACTATTATAACATAATATAATATTATCATATTTTACTGTATTATATTACAAAGTATTATTAATTAAAAGTATTTTATTTTTAATCTAAATAATACAATAAATAATGTAATTATTTTTTCGAGTGATTATCAAGTAAAAAAATAAATTATAAGGTTGAAACTCAAAATCCTTAATTTTATGATTATGCAATAAAACGACACACTTAAATGACTATGGTAATAAAAGTATTTTATATTAATCAAAGAAATTTCATTGCTACAACTCAAACTTCTCTATTGAGAAGGTTTTGAAAAACAGCTTCCGGACACAAGGAGAGTTTTATGCTCCAATTTGAATCTTTCCCCAATAGACATTTTTCAGCTTTTGAAGTAGAAAGATGTTTAAAAATTTTTACCAAGCACCTCAAATTCATTTGAAAGAGCTTCTGAGTCTTGATGAAGCACTTTACTTTTTGGCCAACTGAAAGCAATGCCAAACAGCGCCTAAGATTGAACTAGGAGGATGCCTTTGAATACTCCAACCAAAAGAGGATGCAAAATGTTCCTTATGGATCGTATCACCATTCAAAGAGTCTTCTAGGGTTAATCTTTCTCCAGCAGGCCAAGTTAGAATTCGGTAGCCTTCTATGATCATTTGCATTTTGTCATATAGGGTCTTGATCTTATACCAATGCAATTTACTTGATCTCCTATTGTGTAGCTTCCATTAATGTTATCCTAGTTTTTTTCATCATTTTCTTCCACCTTGTTGCCTTATTTTGACTAGGTATGAACACCCTCTTCTTGAGTCTCTCTTCATGTTATCCCTTTTATTATGTATCCTTCATGGGTTTAACATGAATTTACCTGGACTGTTAAACTAAAAGGCACACGGTATATGAGTATGGTGCATACCATCCACACATGGCGATAAGGCAATGTTTTGATAGCATTTTGTTATATGTCAAGGATTTTGATGCTCAGACTGTATCAAAGTTGTTCTTGTTAGTGAACTGCCTCAAATTCCCTATTAATTTCAACCCCATAAGGTGATAATGGTGGCGTTTCATTCTTTCAGAAGCATATATCATGCATGTATGGCCACTTTTTACTTTTTAGTGATCAATGTTCCAGGTATGTTCGGAGTGAATTCCAGATTTTTTGGTTGAGTGATCAATGTTATTGTGATATGCTAGTGGTTTTCTTAAGTACCATAAGGTTTATAGTATATATTCATCTAAAGGTGAATGCCTTCTTTGCCTTCTTTTCATGGAGCTGCTGATATCAATCAAGGAATTCATGTTTGTTTTCAGGTACTGCAGCCCCGCCATTGCAGCTATGTACGACTCCACCCCTCATATCTGGCAGTAACCAACCTTTGATGGTTCCAAGCAACATTCCCTTCACACAGCCTTTCCCTGCCATCCGTCCCATTATGGTCCCAAGTGGAAATGGCATCTTCACCAGCAGGTTCCACTAGATTTGCAGCTGAAGGTCTCAATTTTGACAAAAGGATCATACAGTTTGTGTTAGATTTATTTTGCCGCCTTATCAACTGTATATATGTTGATATGATGCGAGATTTTGACTTTGGGAACTGTGAGCAGGGTTCCAGTTTTTAGAAGATAAAAGCAACAACCACTTGCTTCAGTTTTTTATTTTCTGTTATTCTTTAATGAGTGAACTGATATTTGAAATGGAAGTTCTGCAAAAGTCTAGTGATTAAAAATGGAGATTAATCATCATAAGAGGCATTGAGTTCAATTTATGGAGTAACTTTCTTTATGACTAAGCTTCAATTTGGTTGTTGATTACCCTAACCATGAGATGTCTTCCCTGCAAGGTTGCTAAATGGAGAAAGGGAAGATAGATGTGTAAGATTCTGGTAATCCCTTCGGTTTCTTCATCAGTCTTCCTCAACCCTTCATGCTGACACATACTCTTGGGAGCTATCACTAGGATAAGGATTAAGTTGGGCACTTGTTAAAATAAGCCCTGAACTTTTGTTATTATTTTGACACTTTCCGGGGCAAGAAACAGAAGTTCTGAATGATTGAAGATAGATCTGGGCAGCATCAATGTGGAGGACCAATGTTCTGGTGCCTAGCCATGTCCATAATTTTTTGGCTTAAATGGTTTATGCTGCAATTTTTCAGCTCTATCAGGCAGATGATAAGTTTCCATACATAATTCTTGCATTATCATAATCTTGAACGGAAGCTCTTCTTTGTTAAATGTTCACCTTAAGTACAGATAGGTGCTTGTGATTGGAAAGATGGCATGAAGATTTCACATCCCAAGCTAGAGATGGCTTTTAATTTATTAAGTAGTTTATGTTTTTTGGTAAGAGAGGGAGGCAGCCCTCTCCATTGCTCTTTTACATGGAAGGTGCCTTGAACATCATTCTGTCAACATGAATCTGTAACTTCACTGGGAAAGCCCTCCATCCAAACCCTATCGTTGTAGCCAGCCAGCTGCCTGATTGGTTATGCTCAAAGAACATCAATGCCACTGAAGGGACGTGCAGCTATAATTGTCAGCATGTTTTTTGGGAGGTGAACACTGCAGTTGATTGGGTTGTCATTTTTATTGCTGGACATTTTGGTGACTTCTTGTGGATGGACCTGAGGGTGGTATCAAGGGCATTTTGTTTTCCAACTGGATGTATTTACATAAGATTTGTACAATTGTTCTGTTTTATTCCCAAAAAAAAACAATCATTAGCCATTGGTCTAGGGGAATTTGGTGATTGCAGAAAAATTGCTTGGCCGAAATGCGTCTCATTTGATCAAAATCATCAAACCAAGGACCAACATAATCAAAGAGACGATAAGATAGATAACTCGATTATCTCTTAATTGTTGCCTCTCCTGATTAAGAGAGGTGACTGCTTGGCGTTCTTCCCTGTTATGACTAAACTTGCAAGCCAATTGGTCATTATTTGCATCTGCGGCGCTACTCGTGGCCACATTCAACAACAACAGTAGTGATGCGTGGGAAGTGGGAACCTCCTGAACATTGGCTAGCATACCCTTGTTGAATACAAGCTTCAAAGTGAGAGGTAGTCTCATCCAGTCATTGACCATTATCGAGAACCAGCTAATTTAGATACCAATTCAGCAATGGATTTTTATTATTAAGAATTAGAAACTGGGTTGCTTTGAGGGAGGGCAATACAATCAACTTAAAGAAAACACATGTAAATTCCTCATGAAAATCTTTGCGAAAATTGTCAGGTGAGCCGTTCACTCAAGGCAAGTGGTTATTTATGTATATATAGATATATACACATAAATATATAGATATGTGTATATTATATATATATACATATACAATGGATAATGCATATAATGAGCGAGAAATGTGAAAGAAAGGTATAAAAGCATAAGGATATCATATAATATATATATAATATTCCTAAATTAAAGATACCTATAATCCTAGAATTCGATTTACTTCGATCACTTACAATTAAAATGTTTTTGCTATTACTACAAAACGATAAATGGAATTGCGAATCCAAATATACTAAATATATATTGGTTTAGATGAAACTCGAAATAATAATATAATGTTTATTGAAACTGAAATCAAATTCTTATCCAATTTTTGAATTTTTAGGAAAGAATCGAAATTGGATTTTAGAGAAATTGGGCTATTCTTATTTCTTTCCAAATAGGAACGGACTCTTCCAATCAAACTGTTGGAATGGAAGTCACCCATTTTCATTCCAGGCTCTAAATCCCTCCAATGAAACACCCCTTGAGATTCTTTGAATAAGCTCAAGGTAGAGGTAGGGTTTCTGTTGGGATACGAATTAAGTGATACATAAAGCTGATCAATGCCCAAGAGGCGTAAGGATGATCAATGTCCAAGAGGCGTAAGGATGATCAACGTCCAAGAGATGTAAAGTCAATCAACGCCCACGAGGCATAAAGATGATCAATGCCCAAGAGGCGTAAGGCTGATTAACGTCCAAGAGATGTAAAGCCGATCAACGCCCAAGAGGCGTAAAGTCGATTAACATCCAAGAGATGTAAAGCCGATCAATGCCCAAGAGACGTAAAGTCGATTAACGCCCAAGAGGCGTAAAGCCGATTAATGTCCAAGAGGCATAAAGCCGACCAATGCCCAAGAGGCATAAGGCTGATCAACACTTAGGAGAAGCAAAGCTGATCAATGTTCAAATAACGTGAGGTTGTTCGACATCCGGAAAATAACTGATCAACTATGGATAATGCTTATTGCACTTGTTGATGTCTTAACAAATTAACCGTTTACAGCTGTAGTTGGCTGGAAACGGTTAAGTCTGAGATCTATAAATACTGGTGAGCGAGAAGGGGATCCTGATTCCGAAACACCTTCCACTCAATTTTTCTTCAGATCGCATCTGTCTAGTCCAGACACCATTGATGAGCTTAGGAGTAGGAGCAGTTCAATGCTTAGAGCCTCCAAGAAGATGAAGATTAATTAGCTCAATTTATTTTCATTTGATCTAGTTTAAGCCCGTGTCATTTTAATTTATTTGGAAACAACAGATTGACGCGTCAGGTAGAGGGACTCAGTGAAAGAGTCTCAAGAATCTGAAAGAAAATATGGTGAAAGGTAGGATTCAGAATCTCCCTGTTGAAGACATTCCTCATCCTCCAAAGGAGAACGATCCCATTCTTGGCGAAAGGATGGAAGTTCTTCCTGCTGTAAATTTGGATCAAGAAATGTTAAATACTTTGTTGGACAAGATAGAAGTACTCACTGTGGCAGTGCAAAATCTCCAAGAAATCGCTGCAAAGGAGCCATCACGACCTGCTGCATTAAGAAGTAGCCGACGACCTTCTCTTCAGGTAAGTAGACATCTTAGTCCAAGAAGATATTCATCTTATCAACATTCTTCAGGTCAACAGTCTCCTTCAAAGCAACATCACCGATCTCATCATCACACCAAAAAATGGAACAAGGAGAAATACACGCGATCTCATTCGACATCCTTTGAGGAATCAACTCCTGACAGTGCTCAAGTTCTAAACCTTGCAAGAGCAAATGATTTTGATGAGAAATTCAGAAAGCGGAGCTGCAGATTGCCAGAATTGTTGAGTAGAGGAAAGTAGAGGATACAACAGCAAGCTGCGATAGCTTACCCTCTTTTTTCAAGAAGATTATGGAGGAAAGAATTCCTCATCATTTCAAAATTTTACAGATTGAGCTGTATGACAGATCGTCTGATCCCTTGGATCATCTGGGCAGCTTTAAAGCCCACATGTTGATCCAAGGAGCATCAGACGCACTCCACTGTCTTGCTTTCCCAGCAACTTTAAAGAAATCTACGAGAATGTGGTATTCAAGTCTCTAGCCGGATACCATTCATTCTTTCAGTCAGTTAGAGAAGTTGTTGGTCTCTCACTTCAAAACAAGCAGAAAATACCCAAAAACTCTGACAACTTATTCTTCATTCAACAATCAGAAGGAGAGTCTTTGAGAGACTTCATAACGAGGTTTAATTCTGCCACATTAGAGATTCCGGATCTCAATGAATACATGGCAATGTCAGCTATGAAGAAGGGATTGCGAGCCTTTAGGTTCACATTCTCTTTAGATAAAAAGTTTCCGACCAATTATTTTGAACTACTGGCTCATGCCCAAAAGTACGCTCAGGCCGAAGAACAAGCCCTGAGCTGGCGACAGATAGAAAGAAAATCGATGCAAAGTAAAAATATTCCAAAGAAGATGACTTCCGATCCCCTGGAGTCCGATCAATTCAACGGCAAGGTCAGAGGCTAAAGAACTTGGTCGGCAGGAACTATGTCAGTAGATTTGACACTTATACTCCCCTAACTCTCTCTCAAGAGAAAATTCTGATAGAAATTAAGAAAGAAAATTTTCTTCAGAGGCCAAGGCCAATGAGAGCTCCACCTGCTGTGCGCAACAAAGCCAAATATTGTCGGTTTCATCGTGATCATGGACATACTACGGAAGAGTGTATCCAACTGAAAGATAAGATTGGAGATCTGATCAAATGAGGTTATCTGGCAGATATGTCCGAAACCAAAATCAAAACTGACCAATTGAAGCAGCAGTACCAAGGCCAATGGCCCCAAGAATGATCACTGATGGTATGGAGCTCCCAAATCAACAGCTGACTGATGGTTCGGTCAGAATGATTCACCAAGCATATTATGAAGATGATCGAAGCACCAAGAGGCTTCAAAGAAGCATTAGCTTTTCTGATGATGACTTACAAGGCATCCAAATGCCACATAATGATTCTATAGTAATTTTCGTAATAATTGCGAACTATGATGTACATAGAATTCTGGTTGATAATGGAAGTTCTACCAAAGTCTTGCTTTATGATGCTTTTGTCAAAATGAATTTACCAGCTAATAAGCTACGAAGAATTCATATGCCACCAACTGGATTTGGCAGAAATTCCATAGGAGTAGAGGGAGAAATTACACTTCCCGTAACCCTCGGAACAACTCCGAAGCAAAGGACTTTTCCTCTTACTTTATGGTTGTTCGGATTTTCTCTGCGTATAATGCAATTTTGGGAAGACCTGCTCTGAATAAGTTCCAAGCCATTGTATCGACATATCATTTATTGATGAAATTTCCAACCCAAAATGGGATTGGAGAGATAAGAGGATCAACAGATGGCTCGTCAATGTCTGACAATTCAAAATCAACAATCGATCAACAACTCAGTTTCTGAACAAATGGATCCATGTGATCCGACTGAAGGGTAAGCATGTCAATAGAAAAAACTATTCATGCTCCTTTGATAAAAGATGATCCTACTAAATTATTCAGATTGGAAGTTTACTTACTGAAGACCAAAGAAAAAAGTTGATTGATTTTCTACAAAAAATACTGACATATTTGCATGAAAGGCTATCGACATGTTGGGGATCCTCCTGAAGTGATTATGCATGAACTTAAGGTTGATCTGCTTAGTCGGCCTGTTCGACAAAAGAACGAAATTTTGCCCTAGAAAGATAAAAGTTATTAATGAAGAAGTGACCAAATTGCTTGATACTGGATTTATCAGGGAGGTTCATTATCCTGACTGGCTTGCCAATATAGTAATGGTAAGGAAAGCAAATAGAAAATGAAGGATATGTATAGATTATACTGATCTTAACAAGGCATGTCCTAAAGATAGTTTTCCTTTGCCTAAAATTGATCAACTCGTTGATGCAATGATTGGACATAAATTCTTGAGTTTCATGGATGCTTTCTCTGGATATAATCAGATACGAATGAGTCTAGGAGATGAAGAGAAGATATCCTTCATCACAGATCGAGGGATATATTGTTATAAAAGTAATGCCATTTGGTCTTAAAATGTCGGAGCTACTTATCAGAGGTTAGTGAACAAGATCTTTGAAGATCAAATTAGAAAGACTATGAAAGTATATGTAGATAATATGATCGTCAAAAGTAATCAGTCTAATGATCATATTAAAGATTTGCAGATAGCCTTTGATATTCTACAGCAAAATCACATGAAGTTAAATCCGACCAAATGTGTTTTTGGTGTAACTTCTGGAAAATTTTTAGGCTTCATGGTTACGATACGAGGGATTGAAGCTAATCCAGAAAAGATTCGAGCCATATTGGACATGAGGCATCCAGCTAATAAGAAGAAATTCAATAGTTGACTGGACGAATCGCTTCATTAAGCCGATTTATTTCTCGTTCGGCTAAGAGATGTTTGCCTTTCTTCAAAACTTTACGACAGACCAAGGACTTTAATTGGTCAGATGATTGTCGGTTAGCATTTGAAGAACTTAAAAAGTATTTGGCAAATCCGGTCATATTATCTAAACCCCAAGAAGGAGAAAATCTGCATCTTTATCTGACTGCATCTGATGAAGCAATCAGTTCTATGTTGGTGAGAAAGGAATCTGATGAATCACATAAGCCCATTTATTACATCAGCAAAGTCCTTCATGATGCAGAGACAAGGTACCCAAAACTTCAAAAATTGTTTAATCTTGGTAATATCGGTCAAACACCTCAGGCCATATTTTCAATCCCATTGTATTATTGTATTGATCGATCAACCTCTAAGGACTATTCTACAATGTCTTGATACTTCTGGTCAGATGGCGAAATGGGCAGTCAAATTAAGTGAATATGATATTACTTATCGGCCTCGATCTATAATGAAGGCTCAAGTACTAGCTGATTTCATAGCCGAATGTACTTGGAGTGACAATGAAAAGGAAATCCAATCATCTGATGAATGGAAAAGGCCGATGCACCCTGGATATTACATGTATATGGAGCTTCAAATTCTTCTGGTTGTCGGGCTGGATTGATTTTATCCAATCCAAATAGAGATATCACAGAATATGCACTCCGATTCTCTTTCAAAGTCTCTAATAATCAAGCTGAATATGAAACCCTCTTGGCTGGTTTGAGAATTGCAAAGGAATTAAATGTCCGAAGGTTAAAGGTATTATCTGATTCACAATTAGTCGTCAACCAAGTAAAAGGAGATTTTGAGATTCGCGATGCCACTTTAGTTTTGTATTTGAAGAAAGTTTAAGAGCTTGGAGCTTTATTTGATTCTTGGGACATTAATCATGTCCCTAGAACTGAAAATTCTCGAGCCGATTCATTGTCCAGATTGGCTACTTCTACGCCTGATCTATTGGGTCGGATTTTTGTGGAACACCTAGAGACCCCAACTATTTCAACAAGTGAAAAGAAAATGTTCTTCAAATAGAGCCGGAATTGGGTTGGATGTGTCTGATAATTAAATATCTGACTGTAGGGGTATTGCCTGAAAATAATGTAGAAGCAAACAACTCCGAAAGATTGCTTTTCAATATGTTATATTAGATGGCTTGTCATATAAAAAAATCATTTTCTGAGCCGCTATTGAAGTATTTATCTCCTTTAGATGCCGATTATGCTTTTAGAGAAGTGCATGAAGGAATATGCGGTGATCATTTGGGAGGAAGGTCATTGGCTTATAAAATCATAAGGCAAGGATATTACTGGCCGACTATACAGAAGGATGCTATGGATTTTGTAAAAAGATGTGATTCCTGTCAAAGGTATGCAAATATACAAAGGCGTCCTGCCAGTCATCTAACACAGTTAATGGCTCCTTGGCCATTTGCTCAGAGAGGAATGGATATACTTGGTCCGTTTCTGCCAGCTTCTGGGCAACAGAAATTTCTGATTGTTGCCATTGATTATTTTACCAAATGGCTAGAAGCCGAGCCTTTAGCTCTAATTACTGAAGCAAAAGTTAAAATGTTCATAAGAAACTTTATCATAAATAGGTTCGGAATCTTCCATGCTATCATTACTGATAATGGAAGATAGTTTGATAATTAGAAATTTAGAGATTTCTGTGCTCAATATAATATTCTTCACAAACTGACATCCGTTGGACATGCACAAGCTAATGGAGAAGCTGAGGTAACTAATCAGACAATTCTTTATAGATTGAAGACCTGATTGAATGAAGTCAAAGGATCTTGGGCTGATGAACTTTATTCTGTTTTATGGGCTTACCGAACGACTCCCCGATCTACAACGGGAGAATTTCCGTTCAACCTTGCTTATGGGAGTGAAGCTATGTTACCTATAGAGATTGTTGACCAAAGGAGAATTGACCTAGATCTGCTTGAAATTTCAGATTGCAGGCATAATTAAAAATGGCAGCGTATCGACAAGAGTGGCGCGATATTATAATTCAAGAGTCAAGGCTCGAATCTTTTGGATTAGTGACCTTGTTTTGCTCCAAACAACAATATTCCGACCAACTGAACAGGACAAACTTGCTCCAAATTGGAAAGGCCTTTATCGTATCACTGAAGTTGTGTGACCCAGGACCTATCGACTTGAAAGTCTGGATGGTTATCAAATGGCTAGACCATGGAATATAGAAAATCTTCATAAATACTATTAATAAAGATATATTTTTTTCTCTTTTGTTCCTTTCATATGAAGGAAAATATGAAGTTGAAATATTCTCTAAAAGAAAGAGAAAAAAAAAAGGTTGGCATGATAAGCTGACCATAATCTGACAAATCGAGTTGGTCTGACCCACTAACTCATCAGTATTTTATGATTAGAATAACTGATCAATCAAAAGGTTGGCCTGATAAGCTGATCATAATCCAACAAATCGAGTTGGTCTGACCCACTAACTCATCGATATTTTATGATCAGAATAATTAATCAATCAAAAGGTTGGCCTGATAAGCTAACCATAATCCGATAAATAGAGTTGGTTTGACCCACTAAATCATCTGTATGTTAACATCGAAATAATCGATTGATTGGAAGGTTGACCTGATAAGTCGACCATGACACAAGTAATGAGAGTTGGCTTGAATTTCCACTCCATTAATATCATTACCTTAAAATATCGAAGATATTGGAAAGCTGGTTCGGTATATTGAATTGATCATTATAGTTGGCTTGATATGTTGATTATATAACAATGAGAAGAAAATAGAAGCAAAATAGACAACATCGAACAATGATTCATAAGAAGTTGCTGAAAATTTATAATTTCAAGTGCTATTCAAATTTCTCCTCATTGGTTTGATCACATGAAGTTTTCTCTTGTTCAGATGTTTCTTTAACAGGGGAGATTACAGGATTATCAGTTAGTTTTTCTTCTTCTTCTTCTTCTACAATATTATCTATGGAAATAGAGGAAATGTCAAGGTCAGGATATAGTTTTTTGACCTTGTTGATACAATCTTCAAAGCCGAATTCAGTCCTTGGCTCCTATTTGGTCCATTTCGTCGTTGAATGCTTCGGATTTTTAAATTCCTCAATTACAAGAAGCCTCTATTGGATCAGTGAAGCATTTTCTTGTTCAGTTTGTTCCAACTTCTTCTCAAGACATGTTATCCTCTCTTCCATTGTAGACTTTTGAATCAGTACTTCTTCATGTGCTCGGGTTTTCTCTTCTATGGCCTCATCTGCTTGTTGAAGTATTTTCCTTCTTTTAGCTGCATCAGCCACAAGTTGCATAGCTTGATTTTCAATTATTCTCAGTTGATTCTTCAAGGACAAGATCATTGCGGTTTGTTGGACAACCCTTGATTCTAAAGCTATCCAGTTAGCATCAGCCTTGTCTTTTTCTTCCTTGGCCAATGCTAATTGCTTCTGAAGATCTTCTTGAAGGCCAGTCGTTTGACACCAACTTTCTTCAATCATGGAGATATCATTGATAAACTGAACAAAAGAGTTGGAATGTCATTAGAACAAGAATAGACTGTCTTGAAAGAAAGAAGTGCTATCTACCTTCATTAATCCTGGATAAATGGAAGATAGAATCTCTTTTACTTTATGTTTGATTGTTTCTCCCAATCTTTTCGAAGAATGGTGGATTGTAGTATGGTTTTTTCCAGCTTTGGATTGTTAATGCTTGTATCAGCGATGAGCACTTGAACGTCTTTATCTTCATTTGGATCAAATGACTTTTCTATAGGAGCTTTACCTTTTTCTGTTGAAGTATGCTTAGCAGATGGATCACAATCTGGTTCTTTTGAAAGAGGAACAGAAGGCTCTTGTTCCTCTTCCTCGGATGAAGATGCAACATATTTAAAAAATTCTGGCTTATTGAAAGTACTTCTTGACAAGCGTCTTCTTCTTACGCAAGATCTTTCTTCTCTGAATCGTATAGATTTAGCCTTCCTCTTGAGTGTTTGAAAAGTTTCTTGCCATCTGATTCCATTTTTCAAATATGATGAAGATTTCTTCTTGGAAGTATTTCTTGAAACAAAAAGTTCCGAAGGAGAAAGAAACTCAAAATACTTGAGACAAAAGTGCTCAAAGACCCGGGCCTGAACCTCTTATATAGAGAGCGTCAATGATCATGATTTATGGTCCAAATTCTGAGATATCTTGAGATCTTGACACGTTTGAGATCCTGATTTGGTGGGAATCTGTGCACCATTTCTGATTTTCAAAATTCAATTATAAAAATATATATAATGGTATTTGATTTGAATTTGAATTCAAATCTTATACGATCTCTAAATACTGACAAATGCGGTTATACAACCTATCGAACGACTGCTCTTCCAATAGGAAGATGGCATTTGGTAAGTTGATATGATGACTTATTAAACTTCATCTAGAAAAATCTCTCATGAAAGGTTCTTCTTCTTAAAATATAAGAAGGAAAAGATGTTGGTAAATCTGATTGAAATATTATACTATTTATGAGTAAGTTAGGGATTTGATTGATTTAGAGATTAATTTTTTTAAATGTTCAATAAGTACTAACTTCTTCCTCAGGAGAAGTTAGAGATTATGCTTTCCGATCAACTTATCCTGTTAAAGATTTCTGTTCATTGAACTTGTTCGGATTGATTGACTAAGTTTTTCTGAATAATAATCAGTGTTTATAATCTGATTCGGATAATTTCATGATTAAATCGGTCTTTTCTTCCCTGAATTTCCTTATATTTCCGATTGATTCATACTTGGAAAATTTCGTAGTTTCGTTTATAAAAGTTGGGACTCTTTGATTTTTATTGAGATAATCTATCGTATCTTCTTTCTTAAACAAAAAAAGAGAAAAAGAAGGGAGGAAAAGGCATTTACCTTACACAAAATATGATAGATATTGTTAAAGAAAGAACTTTTCATTTCATATTAAGACAAAATAAATTCCTACATCATTCATACAGATTGATAATTTACATTCATTTCAATTACATTTTCTTCTATTTCAACTTGACTTATAGTAGGAACTATTTCCGTTTCTTCTTGAATTTGGGAGCCTGTGTTGGTTCTTTGGTTTGATCACCGACCGATTCTTCGGCTTGGTCTTCGACTGGTTCTCTAACTTGATCTTCTTCTCAGAATCCTCTTCATCGGAATCTTCCTCTATCTTTGAAGGATCTAGATCAGGGTAAAATTTCTTTACTTTCTTTAATTAGTCGGCGCGACCTAGGTCATAGCTCTTAACCCCCGCTTCATGAAGTTTATCCTCAAAAGCTTCTAATTGAACATATTTCTTTACGGCTTCATTAATAGCCTCTTCAACAGCTTGTTCTGCTTTCTTTGTTGCCGTTAAAGCTTTTTCTTCGGCTGCTAAAACTTTCTTTTCAGCCATTAACATTTTTCCTTCAGCTTTCTCCAAATTAATGGACATCGATCGGATTCTCTTTTTCTTCTTTTTCAGTTTTGACTCTATGGTGTTCATTTTTGATCGTGCCTCATTCAGCTCTACTTTTAGAGTTAATGTTTTGGTTGCTCTTTCTTCTAATTTCCTTTCCATAGCATTCTTTAGTTCCTCGCAACCTCTTTTTCCACCCTTACAACGTTTACCTCGTTGCACATAGTTTGATGAAACTGATCGAAGTTTTTCAGACTTTCATCCATGATGTTGATCCCATGGATAACCTATGCATTTGTATATCAATTGGTCAGACTTATTAAAGAGAGAAAAATGATTGACTCTTTAATTGTTTAAAGTGCAAATTGATTCCATACCTTCAATAGTGCTTGATGAAGCAATAAAACTATATCGTCAATTTGCTGGGACTTAGTAATTTTCCAATCTCTCGGAATAATGATAGACCTTAAGAGGTGACGAGCCAACATTGGATCATTTAGACCCAAATCGTCAGCATATACATGAAAATTAGCTCTAACATCTACAACTGGTACTCTTTCTTCTTCCTCATCATCGGAGACTTCCCCTTATCAGTTCGGTCAGTAGGAAATGATGATGGACCAGCTTCTGAAGTTTCAATTGATCGTCTTTCTTGTACTGGAGGTTGAAGAGATGCCGATAATGGTACTTCATCATCTTCCGATATACTTGCTATTAGTATCGGAGAAATAGGATCTACTGAGACTACTGAAACTGTTGAAGTTGTTGGTTTTATCTTCTTTGGTCTCTTAATTCTTCCTTCTTCTTGGTCGGAGGGGGTGGCTTCTGCTCTTTTTTTCTTCGACAGTTTTCAAAGTTTTTGAACGTTCACCATGACTGATGTATCTGCAATGATTAAAAAACTAACAGGATTGATTGCCAGTAACTAAATGAAGAGATAACATCAGCAATAAAAATACCCAAAGAGAGATTGGGGCTGATTTCAGCCAAAAAACGTCCTCTTTCATTGAGAAGTTCTTTTATCAGGGGAATCTCCATCCCTTGAGCTTCTCATAATCTTCTTGGTCGGCTGTCAGAATTTTCTTGCTATCGTTGGGAGTTAACCGAGGTTCCCTATGGTTAATGGTGAAATCCCAAGAAATTTTAGAGACGATGTAGAAGAAGCAAGGCTTCCAACCATGCATGGCTGATGGAAGCCCCAAGATAAATTTTTGACCATGGCGTGGATTGATTACCCACCATCCATGGCCATGGAAATCTTGTTTCAGTACGAATAAGGTGATGAAAATAGAAGTTTTGGGGATTATATCTGCATCCTTGCAAAGAATCAAGAAAGTATAGATTATTCGGATACTATTGGGACTTAATTGGGTTGGTAATACTCGATATAGTCTAAAGATCATAAGAAAAAAGAGATGAATAAAAAATGTAAGATCGACTCTTAAATATTCTTCATAAATTGTCAGGCTACCAGGTGGAGGCCGATCTATTTGCTCTTCAGAATTCGGAAGGACTACAGCATAATCGTATGAATGTTATAATACTGCTTCAATGCTAAATTCGGTGTTCTATTAAGGAGGGCCTAACATCACCTACTTTTACTGATTCAAATTTTTTTTCTGTTTCTGAGAAGTGGATTCTTCGGGATTATCAGTACGCCTAACTTCTAAGATTCTAGCCATAAAGAAAGGAAGGAGCAAAGGAGGATTAACTTAAAAAAAAGTAGAAAAGAAAGAAGGCCGACCCGAGAGGTTTCTTTTGCTCCTAAGATGAAAGAAACTGAAATGGTGGAAAACCTATTTCCTGAAGAAGATGGTGTTTATATACTGTCCTTCGACGGTGTAAAATTTTTCTCGAATAACGGGATTGATTCAGATCTTGCCACCTGTCCATAATATCCGGTAAAAAGATATAGTTTTCGAAGAGTCGAAATGACTATTCATAATCCGATGGCAACATGCTGCTGATGGGATGTTTACATTTATTTTGTGATGAAGATCTTTCAGCTTTTTGTGGATTTCAAAAATTGCAATGATGATGGCAGGATATGGCTGTTGATTTTTGTAACCGCTTCCCCTATCAGAGATTGACATGTCATCAAAGCGTGCTGCCCAAGAATAGAAGCTTCTGACAGTTTCTGGCTTACCATTAATGAATTCAGAAACTGGGGGGACTAGTGTTGGGATACGACATATTTGTTCTATTTATATTGATCTGATAGGGGCTGAATCAAGTTGATCAAGTGATACATAAAGCTGATCAATGTCCAAGAGGCATAAAGAAGATCAATGCCTAAGAGGCATAAGGCTAATTAATGTCCAAGAGGTGTAAAGCCGATCAACACCCACGAGACATAAAGCCGATCAATGCCCAGAGGCATAAAGATGATCAATGCCCAAGAGGCGTAATGCTAATTAACGTCCAAGAGGTGTAAACTGATCAAAGTCCAAGAGACGTAAAGATGATCAATGCTTAAGAGGCGTAAGGCTGATTAATGCCCAAGAGGCGTAAAGCCGATTAACGTTCAAGAGGCATAAAGCTGACCAATGACTAAGAGGCATAAGGCTGATCAACTCTCAGGAGAAGCAAAGCTGATCAATGTTCAAATGACGTGAGATTGTTCGACATCCAAAAAATAACTGATCAATAATGGATAACGCTTATTGCACGTGTTGATGTCTTAACAATTAACCATTTATAGCTATAGTTGGCTAGAAATGGTTAAGTCTGGGATCTATAAGTACTGATGAGCACGATGGAGAAGGGGATCCTGATTTCGAAACACTTTCCACTCAATTTTTTTCAGATCGCATCTGTCTAGTCCAGACACCATTGATGAGCTTGGGAGCAGGAGCAGTTCAATGCACAGAGCCTCCAAGAAGATGAAGATTAATTAGCTCAACCTGTTTTCATTTGATCTAGTCTAAGCCCAAGTGTCATTGTAATTTGTTTGGGCACAACAATTTCTAAAGAATTTGTCCTCTCTTTTTAACAAGATCTACCAACAACTTGGTCACTTTCATGGTGCTCTCCGAATCTTATGCCAAAGACTGATGTGCCTCTGAACTCCAGCATCCTCTTTAGAATTGACAATCAAATGACTTCTAGTTTCATCCTCTGATCCACAAAACAAACATGCCTGAGTACAACTCTAGTTTCTCTTCTTCAGATTGTCCTAGCAGGATCAGCTTCAACACTTTGATAGAATTGATATCAGCTTTGCACAAAATTGAAGTATCATTCACATTCTATATCACCCAAGGGCCCAACGAGTCAGGATTGAAGGCAATTTTGATCAGACATTCCTGTTGAGCCAATCAGAGAATTTCTCATAGTGTATCCACCACCAACACAAATAGATATGGCGAGGGGGATTCCTCCTAGGCTCACTGTTGACCCCATAAGTGATTTGATGATAACCAAACATTAGAGCATGTACATTTATTTCTAACAACTCTTCAAGTATTTTACAAGTTTTTGTAGGAGAGTTAATTGTTCAAACTTCAACTCCTACACTTTTGTTTCTTGTTTGAGTAGTGTTGTAATTGTTTTTGTAAGAAGACCCAATAAAAAGCTAAGAAAAAAATCATGTAAAAGGGTTACTTTTGTGTGTGTGCACCTTAGAATTAATTTGAGTTGGTATGATTAAAAAGTTGTAGTGTTGGTAAGAGTTTTTCTTTGAATCCAATTGTAAAAGTCCTGAAAAAATACTCGAGCCGATCGAGTATGTTGAAGAGCCAACTTTACTTCATGGACGCAGCAAGGATTCTGATATGCAGCAATCCGAGATGACTCGAAGGTAATTGAGCTGACTCCAGTGAATCTGAGTTGACTGGAATATGTCCGAGCCGACTCTTCCAGAGTGTAGTTTTTGAAGATTTATGAGAACAGCCAGGCGAGCCGACCCGAACCAGAAGGAGCCAACTCTGCCAAACCTAATTTTGAAGACTTGAGAAAGCGAGCCAACCCGAACTGCATCGAGCCGACTCTTCTAGAGTGATGATTTCAGAACCTCAGAAGAGTTGACAATGATCAAAAGAGCTGACTCTTCGAGTTCAAGATTTTCAAAGATATAAGTTTGAGCTGACCCGAGCTACAAAGAGCATACTCATCCAAAGTAAAGTTTTGCACCCTGAGACAAAGAGCCGACTGCACTGAAGATTTGGCGACTCGACCTATCGACTCGAAGGATCCGAGCCGACTCGAAGGAATCTGAGCTGACTCGAACATCATTTTTAGGTATCCAACGGCTAGTTCCAGAATTATTTTTGAATGCCAAAGGTACTCCAATGATCACAAACCACTTCCCAATGGACTACAATGGCTAGAACTGCTTTGAAATGATGGAAGACCTTATTTTGAAGGATTTGAACTTCCTTGAAGTAAGAGATTAAGAGAGTTCTTCAAAGAAAAGAGAGCTACATTGAATATCCTACCTACCAAAAATAAAGATAGCACAAGAGCATTCAAGCAAGCCTTCAAGTCTTCACCACTCTGATATGAAGCTTGAAGCAATTTTAGAAGAAGCCATTGAAGCAATTAGCTCATTCAAGTGCAAGTCAGTAGACTTCTATCAACTATACCGGTAACTATCGATAAATTGAGTTTTGTCATTTATTGTTGCATTTACTTTAATTCTTTTTTTGAATTATTGTTGGATTATTGTGAGCCCGGTTGAAAAACCAAATAGGTTCTTGGTGAGCCTTGATAAAAACCAAGTGTTGTTTCTTGGTGATCCTAGTAAAACCAAGTTATTCTTGGTGATCCTGTGAAAAACAAAGTTAGGTTTCTTTGGTGAGCCTCTTCAAAACCAAGGAGTTGGGTTTTCTTTGGTGATCCCGTTAAAATCAAAGTGCAGAGATTTTGGATTATGATCCTGCAAACAATCCACCGTATTCGGGTATGAATATAATGAAAATCCCAAGTGGTATCTTAGATAGTGGACGTAGGAGCTGGTTGCTCCGAACACTATAAATTTCATGTGTTTGTGTTGTGCTTTACTTGACTCTATTTAACTTCTGCAATTTTAATACTCTGTCATAGCACCTACCACTTTATAAGGGATTTTTAATTACACATTTATGCTTTAAAAGTTTAATTTTTAATTCCCAGAAATTCCTAATTCACCCCCTCTTAGATAGCCACTTGGGCAACAACTAGTATAAGAGCAGTGTCTCTGAATACACAAGAGTAACGATCGATGGCTCATCCAATGAGTACGTTCTTGGCGGAAGGCCAATCAACCATTAGACCTCCACTCTTCTTTGGCACAAATTATGCATACTGGAAAGCTAGAATGAAAATTTATATTGAAGCAGTTGATTTTCAGTTATGGAAGGTCTATCTAAAAGGTCCTTACATCCCCATGGTTAAAATTGATGGAATGGACATTCCAAAACCTGAAGAGGGTTGGGATGAACATGACATGAAGATGGGTGAGTTAAATGCCAAAGCAATGAATCTCTTATACTGTGCTTTGGATAGTAATGAGTTTAATCGAATTTCTATTTGCTCCTCGGTAAAAGAAATTTGGGATAAACTTGAAGTGACCCATGAAGGAACTTCTCAAGTGAAGTCTTCTAAAATTAATCTTCTTGTGCATAGCTACGAATTATTCAAAATGGAACCTAATGAAACAATATTTGCCATATTTTCATGTTTCACTGATATTATTAATGGCTTAAAAAGTCTTGGTAGGGTATATTCTAATGCAGATCTAGTACAGAAGATTCTAAGATCTCTTCCGGACAAGTGGGATCCGAGAGTGACAGCCATCTAGGAAGCAAAAGATTTGAACACCTTACTACTAGATGAACAATTAGGATTACTCATCATACATGAACTGACTATGCAGCACCGAACTGAAGATGATCAAAAGAAAAAGAAATCTATTGCTTTCAAAGCTACTATGGATTCTAGAAAGGATGAAGAATTGGAAGAAGAATGCTCCTCTACTGAAAGCGACATGGAAGATGAAGATGTTGCCATGGTCGTTAGGAAATTCAGAAAGTTCTTGGGAAGAAGAAAAGGAAGATATTTTAGAAAATTCCACAAGAACAAAGAATTCACTAAGGAGAAGGACAAGGAAAAGAAAAAAGAGAAAGAAGTGCCCACTTGCTATGAATGCAAAAAACCAGGGCATATTCGACCAGATTGTCCTTTATTGAAGAAGGGTCTTAAGAAAAAGAAAATGAAAGCTATGGTAGTGACGTGGAGCGACAGTGAAGCGTCCTCATCTACTGAAGAAGAAGATACCACAAAATCTACGAACTTATGTTTGATGGGTCTTGAAAATGTGGTATCATCCCTTGAGCTTAAAACTGAATTTACATATGATGAATTAAATTCTGCATTTCTTGATTTACTTATTGAATTCAAGAAAGCTGGGGTAAAATTAAATCCTTGAAGAAACAAAATGATGTTTTTAAAAAACAAGGATGAGATTTCTAAAAAGAATAACATTTTGCAAAAAGAACTGAATATCTTTTCTGAAAATATTATTGTTTGAATAATAAGAAAAATGCTTTGAATGAGACAAACAAAATTTTAGTTGCCAAAAATATTGATTTAAAAAGGGAGGTTGAAAAGATTAAGCCTTTAGTAGAAAAACTTACTTTGAGTTCTAACAAGCTTGAGATAATTTTAAAAGAACAAAAAGATTCAAAAATTTAAGCTGGAAATGGATTTAATGCCTTAAATTCTAAAGGAATTTCAGTAACAAAATTTGTATCTTCAAAAGCTTCAGCTTCAAATGCAAAATTTCAAAAAGCTTTTCCATCGAAATCTATTTCAAATGGCTTGAAGTATGTTCCAAAAGATTCTATTAAAAAACTTTCAAACCAAATATTTCTGTTTCTGCATCTTTTAAAGCTTCAAAGCATGCATCATTTAAAAGTGACAAAATTATTTGTTATGCATGTCATAGATTTGGACATAAATCTTATCAATGTAATTTTTTGAAAAATTTCATGATTGGTGCATTGAGATATACAACCATTTGGGTTCCAAAAGAAACTAATTTTGCTAACCCAAAAGGATCCAAGTTAGCTTGGGTACCTAAAATCACTCCTTGACTATTTTGCAGGACTGTCTTGCAGCCCACAAATTAAAGAAAAGAAGGTATCTTGACAGCGGCTGTTTAAGGCATATGACGGGTGACAAAGATCAGTTCATCACCCTACAAATGAAAGAAGGAGGATTAGTTACTTTTGAAGATAATGATAAGGAAAAAATAATCAGAATAGATAAGATCAAAATAATCCCCTGTACTTTTATTGAAGATGTGCTGCTAGTAGATAAATTGAAGCATAATTTATTGAGTATTAGTCAATTATGCGATAAAGGCTTCAAGGTTATCTTTGAATCATCTATGTGTATAGTAACTAACTCTCTTGATTCTATCAATAAATTCATTGGTCATAGGCTTGGAAACATCTGTGGTAGATCTAAATATTCTAGCCATGACAAGTAGTTCCAATATAGTAGCAATGAATGCTAAGACCAAGGAGTCATGTTTATTATGGCATAGACGATTAGGTCATGCATACAATTGCCAAATTAATCTCAAAGAAGCTAGTTAGTGGTTTGCCACATTTTAAAGTTGATCTTAATTATGTATGTGATGCTTGTCAATTAGGTAAACAAACTAGGGAGAGTTTTAAATCAAAAAATGTTATTTCAACAACTAGACCCCTTAAGCTACTTCACATGGACTTATTTGGACCAACTAAGACCACAAGCCTAGGAGGTATGAAATATGGCCTTTTGATTGTAGACGACTTTTATAAATTCACATGGATATTTTTTATTACACATAAGGATGAAACTTTTGATATATTTCAAAAATTTCATAAGAAAGTTTCAAATGAGAAAAATCTTTTTATTATCTCTATAAGAAGTGATCATGGAACTGAATTTCAAAATCAATTTTTTGATGAATATTGTACTGAGCACGGCATTGATCACAACTTCTCCGCTCCTAGAATACCACAATAAAATGGTGTTGTAGAAAGAAAGAATAGGATTTTGGAAGAAATGGCTCGAACCATATTGTATGAAGGTAATCTTCCAAGGTACTTTTGGATAGAAGTAGTGAACACTGCCTGTTACATATTAAACCAAGTTTTAATTCGACCAATTTCAAAGAAAACCCCCTATGAGTTTTGGAATGGAAGAAAACTGAATATTAACTACTTTCATGTTTTTGGGTGTAAATGGTTTGTGTTGAATAATAGTAAAGATAACCTAGGAAAGTTTGATGCAAAATCTGATGAATCTATATTCTTTGATTATTCACTACATAGCAAAGCATATATAGTGTTTAATAAGAGGACTCTTATTGTAGAAGAGTCAATTCATGTTATTTTTGATGAAGCTAACCCCTCACCATCTAGAAAAGATGAGTGCATAGATAATGATGCATGCACACTACAAAAGGAAATAGAAGATCTAAGCATTAAAGACAAGCTAACACATAACGGAAATGAAGTGGTAAGCAAGGATCATACTGATTTACCAAAGGAATGGAGGTATGTAACTTCACATCCTAAAGATTTAATTATTGGTGATCCTTCTCATGGTGTTAGGACTAGGTCAGCACATAGAGATGCATATGACTACCTAGCCTTCATCTCACAAATTGAACCACATAGTTTAGAAGAGACTGAAACTGATCATAACTGGATGATGGCCATGCATGATGAATTAAACCAGTTTGAAAGGAATAATGTTTAGACACTAGTTAGTAGACCTACAGACCACCCAATCATAGGAACCAAATGGGTCTATAGGAACAAACTAGATAAGAATGGTAAGATTATAAGAAATAAGGCAAGGTTGGTAGCAAAAGGGTACAATCAAGAGGAGGGCATTGATTTTGATAAAACATATGCTCCTGTAGCAAGACTAGAAGCCATTAGGTTACTTCTTGCATTTGCTTGCTACTTGAACTTTAAACTCTTTCAAATGGATGTCAAAAGTGCTTTTCTAAATGGATTTATTTTTGAACAAGTTTTTGTAGAACAGCCACCAGGTTTTGAAAATCATGCTTTTCAAATCATGTGTTTAAATTGAACAAAGCTTTATATGGTTTGAAACAAGCACCTAGGACCAGTATGATAGACTAAGCAAATTTTTACTTGAAAATGATTTCAAAAGAGGAAATGTTGACAAAACTCTTTTTATTAAAAATAAAGAGAATCATATGCTAGTTGTACAAATCTACGTTGATGACATTATATTTGGTGCAACTAATGAAAACCTTTGTGGAGAATTTGCTGAATTGATGCAGGGTGAGTTTGAAATGAGCCTTATGGGTGAACTCAACTACTTCATTGGGCTACAAGTCAAACAAATGAAGGAAGGAATCTTTATAAGCCAAGCCAAGCCAAATATATCAAAGAAATAATCAAGAAGTTTGGCATGGAAACAAGCAAAGAGGCTAGCATACCCATGAGCACTACCTGCAGGCTAGACAAAGATGAAAGTGGATCCAATGTTGATCAAAAGCTATATAGAGGTATGATCAGATTCTTACTATATCTTATAGCCAGTAGACATGATATCTTGTACAGTGTGTGTATGTGCTAGATTTCAATGTAATCCTAAAGAAACACATATGCTTGCTGTTAAAAGCATTTTCAAATATTTGAAAGGTACAAGTAATTTAGATCTTTGGTATTCTAAAGAATCATCTTTAAATTTAATTGGTTTTTCTGATGCTGATTATGCTGGTTGCAAAATTGATAGAAAAAGTACTAGTGGTACATGCCAATTTCTAGGGTTGAATTTAATTTCATGGCACTGTAAGAAGGAAAACTCCATAGCATTGTCCACTGCTGAGCAGAGGATGTGCTGGTAGTTGTTGTGCTCAAGTGTTATGGATTAAACAATAACTAGAAGACTTTGATGTTACACAATCTAAAATTTCAATCAAATATGATAACACAAGTGCTATTAATTTGACTAAAAATCCTGTTCAGCATTCAAGAACTAAGCACATTGAAATTAGGCACCATTTTATAAGAGATCATGTATTTAATGATGATATTGTACTTGAATTCGTGCCAACTGAAAACCAACTTTCTAATATTTTTACTAAACCTTTGAATTTTGATAGATTTGCAATGATTAGAAGTGAACTAGGATTATGTGACCCACTCTAGAATCACTCCCATAATCTTAAGGACAAATTATCTAGGTGACCTCCTAATCCCATATATTGATTAAAAGAGCTTAGATTGAAATCCAAAATCACTTTTTGTGCTCACTCTGCTCGAGCCGACTCGAGCAGATGACCTATTTGGTCGAGCCGGCTCGGATGTCGAGCCGTCCCTTTTTAGTTCGAGCCATAGGGTTTTTCTTTCCCATTTCTATTCCTAAACCCTACTCTCCTTCCCTCCAAGAAACCTTCTAAATACTTCCAACTTCCAAAAAATCATTTCGGAACTCAAGTGTACTTTTGCAATGGCGCCAAAGAGGGCAGTTGGGAAGAAATCAAGATGGGATACAGAAGCTGCTCCATAAGAAAGGAGAACAAAGTTCCGAGAAGACAGTGCTTCTCGAATTCCACCACAGTCTGAGGAGGAACTAAGCCCAGTTTCTCCAAGCCACTAGATTTCCTTAGGTATGAGACCTATTACTACTGGAAGAAGGATTTTGTTTGAATACTTAAAGGAAATAGGTTTTGTCATTGGAGATTTTATTAAGAATCAAGGGTGGAAAAACATGTGTTCCTTGGATGTTAAAATTTACCCAAACCTAATCATAACTTTCTATGAAAACTCGAGATTTGGAGAGAACTTTATTGAATCATCTATTAAGGGAAAAAAATTATTATATCTGCTGAAATTCTTGGAAATGTTTTAGAAATGCCATTTGAGGGCACCGAGTACTTGGTCCTAAAAGACATAACTAAAGCTTTGCAAACAGTACTGGAAATGACTGAAGTAGATGAAATTGGAATTCTCAAGGCCAGCACACTGTCAATTGAAATGAGAGTTCTTCACAGTTGTATCAGTAGAATATTTTTACCCAGAACTGGCTGCTTTGATTGGGTAAGTAAGCGGGATCTCTGCCTCATGGAGCTGCTAATTAATGGTGACAAGATTAACCTGCTTGCTATCATGTTAAGTTAGATGAAAGAGACAGTGAGAAAGGTTAAGGCATGTCTGCCTTATGGTATGGTCTTTTCACTTTTCTTTCAAAGTGCAAATATAGATGTGACAGGAGAGGATAGCAAAACCCTCCTTCATACCGATACTTATACAGCCAAAACTCTTCAAAGGATGGGTTATTTATTATATGAAGGAACTTGGAGAAAGAAGTCTGATGCTCCAATAGTTGAAGAAACAGAGGAAATTCAAGAGCAAGCTGAAATGGAGGTTGGTGAAGGCACTTCAATGCAAATTCAAGAGTCACAGCCACAACTAGGGTCTCCAGTCCAGGTATACTATGATGCTTCATTTCTAGATGTTTCAATGCCTGATATGCCCACTAGCACACCTATCTACACTAAGGCTACCCTGATATTCCAGTTCACAGTCATGCTTCTACTACTACTATGTGGATACCTCAATGTTACAAAATTTCATTGCACAACAGTTGGCAACTTGACTGAAACTATTAATTCCTCAATGTCTACTATGTTTGGAGAACTTCGCCAATTTGTTGATGAAAGGTTCAATTAGTTTGGGGGACAGATAGATAATCTGAAAAGTAGAATTGACAACCTTGAAACCTCCAAGACTACAGCACATGCAACTGAGACAGATTTGCAACCTATTCTTCATTTGATCACTTCAAGTTCTGAGAAGATTGAGAAATCTGTTACTCAAGTACTTGAAGCATATAGAATTGAGATGGACAATTTAAGAATAAGAATGGGCTCAGTAGAAGCAGGCAAGAAATGGAAGAGGACTATACTAAGGGTATTGGGATTATAAGTGAGTTTAGGAGACTCAAAGGTTCAGTGGAAGCCTTTGCAAATGTACAAGCTTCGAAAATTCTCTCATTGCAAAAGGAAGTTGCAGAAATAAAAGAATCAATAGAAGATTTGGCTGCTTCCAAAAGTACAAAGAAAATAGAAGCCAAATTGAAATCTATCACCAGTTTCTTATGGAAAATGATGACTAAAATTGAAGATCTTCAATCTGCTCAAAGTATACCTCCTCCAACACCAATAGATCCCACTAGACCTAGGCCTCAATCATCCTCTTTTGCTGGTTAGTCTATTCATCCCAGACAACCTGCTCCACACTTTAGGCCACAAGGATCCCACAATATTCCATAATTTGTTGAACCAATTGCCTCTCTACCTCCGGGCATCCAAATTCTGGGTCAACCCCTAAAAGCAAACTTAGACAGTGACTAAATATATTGCCTTTCACTTTGTACTTTGTATTGAACATCTTTGAAGTGAAATGAAAATACACTTTTTGTCTCTTAAATTGCTCTATTTCTTTATGCAAATGAATGTTTATGTTCAATTGTTCATACAATGACTGATTCAATGACTGATTTTTTAATTAGAATTTCAAGTTAAATATGAGAAAGTGAAATTATCTCAAACAAATTTTAATACTTTCTCATTCTATTTTAAAATATGAGCTTAACTCTTACTCCATCTTTTTAATTGATTGACAAAAAGGGGGAGAAAGTTGTGAAGTTATTGCATGAAAAGGATAAAATATGTTCATGTTTGTATATTTGCTCTGATACATAAAGATTGAATTGAATATATTAGCTCTGATAAGCTCTGGTACATAATGAATATGAAAGCTCTGATAATGTTTTAAGCAAGCCATGAATATTAAACTTCTGTTAGAAGCTTTGAGCTTTGAATTATGAAATTGCATAGAAAGTGTGTCAAAACATGGAGTATCTTATTGAGGGGGAGATTACCTCTCATTGCCCTAATTTTCCCTCCATAGTCTGGCACTAATTGACGTAATTTTTTACTTGTTCATATATTCTTGCAAATACAGTTATATAAGTAATTGTAAAGTTTTATCTTGCTTTTCATGCCAGTGTTTTGTCATCATCAAAAAGGGAGAGATTGTTGACCCCATAAGTGATTTTGATGATAACCAAACATTGGAGCATGTACATTTATTTCTAACAACTCTTCAAGTGTTTTACAAGTTTTTGTAGGATGAGTTAATTGTTCAAACTTCAACTCCTATACCTTTGTTTCTTGTTTGAGTTGTGTTGTAATGTGTTTCTGTAAAGAAGAACCCAATGAAAAAGCTAAGAAAAAAATCATGTAAAAAGGGTTACTTTTGTGTGTGTGCCTTTAATTAATTTGAGTTGGTATGATTGAAAAGTTGTAAGAGTGTTGGTAAGAGTTTCTTTGAATCCAATTGTAAAAGTCCCGAAGAAAAATACTCGAGCTGACCCAGTATGTTGAAGAGTCGACTCTACTTCATGGCACACAGCAAGGATTCTGGTATGCAGCAATCTGAGCTGACTCGAAGGTAACCGAGCCGACTCCAATAAATCTGAGTTGACTGGAATATGTCCGAGCCAACTCTTCTAGAGTCCAGTTTTTGAAGATTTCTTAGAACAGCTAGGTGAGCCGACCCGAACCAGAAAGAGCCGACTCTGCCAGACCTAATTTTGAAGACCTGAGAAAGCGAGCCGACCCAAACTGCCTCGAGTCGACTCTTCTAGAGTGATGATTTCAGAACCTGAGAAGAAGAGTCGACTCCTCGAGCTCAAGATTTTCAAAGATATAAGTTTGAGCCGACCCGAGCTACAAAGAGCCGACTCATCCAGAGTGAAGTTTTGTGCCCTGAGACAAAGAGCCGACTGCACTGAAGATTTGGTGACTCAACCTATCGACTCGAAGGATCCGAGCCGACTCGAAGGAATCTGAGCCGACTCGAACATCATTTTCAGGTATCCAATGGGTAGTTCCAGAATTTATTTTTGAATGCTAAAAGGTGCTCCAACGGTCACAAACCACTTCCCAATGGTCTACAACGGCTAAAATTGCCTTGAAGTGATGGAAGACCTTATATTTGAAGGATTTGAACTTTCTTGAAGTAAGAGATTAAGAGAGTTCTTCAAAGAAAAGAGAGCTACATTGAATATCCTACCTACCAAAAAGAAAGATAGCACAAGAGCATTCAAGCAAGCCTTCAAGTCTTCACCAACTCTGATTTGAAGCTTGAAGCAATTTTAGAAGAAGCCACTGAAGCAATCAAAGCTCATTTAAGTGCAAGTCAAGTGGACTTCTATCAAGCTGCACCGGCAACTATTCGACAAATTGAGTTTGTCATTTATTGTTGCATTTACTTTAATTTTTTTTTGAATTGTTGTTGGGTTATTGGTGAGCTCGGTTGAAAAACCAAATAGGTTCTTGGTGAGCCTTGATAAAAACCAAGTGTTGGGTTCTTGGTGATCCTGGTAAAACCAAGTTGGGTCTTGGTGATCCTGGTAAAACCAAGTTAGATTCTTGGTGATCCTGTGAAAACCAAGTTAGGTTTCTTTGGTGAGCCTATTCAAAACCAAAGGGTGTTGGGTTTTCTTTGGTGATCTCGTTAAAACCAAAGTGTAGAGGTTTTGGATTATGATTCCGCAAAACAATCCGACTGTATTCGGGTATGAATATAGTGAAAATCCCAAGTGGTATCTTGGATAGTAGACGTAGGAGCTGGGTTGCTCCGAACCACTATAAATTTCGTGTGTTTGTGTTGTGCTTACTTGACTCTATTTAGCTTTTGCAATTTAATACTCTGTCACATCACCTACCACTTATAAGGGATTTTTAATTACACATTATCTGATTTAAAATTTTAAATTTCCAATTCATCCCCCTCTTGGGTAGCCACCTGGGCAACACTCACCATTAATCAATTTGGGCTAAAGTCAAACTTTATTTTGATCCCAAGTAAGTCTTTGTACACCGCGTGCAGCGCAGCAAATCCAACGTGGCCCGCACCAAACTTTTCTATTGGTCCAATTGTATCCATCGTGGCATGACAGGATGGGGCGGGCTTAGGTTATAAGTTGAGCATGACTGGCATTAATTACTGTTCAGCTTTTATTTAAAATTTTTATCCCAGATCAAAATACCCTTTCCCTCCAGCCCCTTTTTCCCCACATTGTTACTTGGATTTTGTAGAATGTTTCAGCCTGAATATGCTCTGGTTTTTGTCCAAGGTATCAGTAAAGGTTGATGAAAAATCTTCCTCACTCTAAAATCTGCTATGAGAGTCATGTTACAGGAATCCACTTTCAAATATAAATACTAGCATCTTTCTCTCTCTGAAAAAGTGCTCTTCTTATGTTTTGATCCGAGATTGGAATAAGCACTGAAGAGTTCTTCTATACATTCAAGATAAAATGTCATCTCTGATAGGAAGTAAACCAAGCCTTCATAGATTCATGTTTAGTTTTCTTTTATAGTTTCTTTATTACACCAACTGTTTTGGTAGTTAGAGAAAGTTAATGACACTCTGGGAGTCATACTCAGTTTACAGGTTATAGATATTCCTGGTAGGAAAGGATAATAAATATAGTTTAAGTTTTTGTGCAAGGATGTCGTAGGTTTATAACTAGAGTGTCGTAGTATTTGAACTGGGGTGTCGTAATACTGTTTCAGCATATTAGTTAAGATCATTTTACATCCGCAGCATGTTATGATATCTTAGGTGTCATAATTCAGTTCACAAGTGATAGGTTCTTCAGGTAGTAGGGGTTACTATATTAGTTTCATGTTTTATAATCGGATGTTAATCTTTTAACTAGGGTGTCGTTATTTCTAAACTAAGGTATGTAACTTCTGAACTAGGGTGTCATTCAATGAAAATTCCTTTTTTTTGAAATATATTCTTCCTGGTCTTTTTATCATAATTTAACAATCTTATTCAAGCCAATGCATGGTTGAAATGTCCCATGATGAAGGATAAAAGCTTTCATTTTCTATTTTGTACCGAGTATTCATATTTTGAAGTTTTTGATACTCAAGTTTTCTCATAAGCATTTTATTACATTGTGGATATCATATATCAGTAATGCATACCGAAACACTTCTATTATGGAGGATCAAAATATCAATTTAAGTTTTTATGCAGGGATGTCGTAGGTTATAATTAGGGTATCATAGTATTTAAACTGGGGTGTCGTAACACTGTTTCAGTATATATTTATGATCCTTTTGTATCTGTAGCATGTTATGACATCATAGGAGTCATAACTCAGTCCATAAGTCATAGGTTCTCCAGGTAGTAGGGGTTACTATATTTAGTTTCATGTTTTATGATCGGGTGTCGTAATCTTTTAAGTAGGATTTTGTAACTTCTGAACTAGGATGTCGTTTTGAGAAACCCCTTTTTTGTGAAATCTTTTTCTTCCTGGTCTTTTTATCACAATCTAACAATCTTATTCAAGCCAATGCACGATTGAAATGTCCCATGGCAGAGGATAAAAGCTTTAATTTTCTATTTTGTACTGAGCTGTTCATGTTTCAAAGTTTTTGATACTCAAGTTTTCTCAAAAGAATTCTATTACACTATGGGTATCATATATCAGCAATGCATATCAAAACACTTCTGTTACGGAGGATCAAATATCCATTTAAGCTTTTGTGTAGGGATGTCGTAGGTTTATAACTAGGGTGTCGTAGTGTTTGAACTGGAGTACGTAATACGGTTTCAGCATATATATGTGATCTTTTTGTATCCCTAGCATGTTATAACATCTTAGGAGTCATAACTCAGTCCACAAGTAGTAGGTTCTCTAGGTAGTAGTGGTTTATGTTTTTAGTTTCATGTTTTATGATTGGATGTTGTAATCTTTTAACTAGGGTGTCATAAGTTTAAATTCTTGTTTTTAAAAATATTTGGTTATATGCACTTATTATTGCACTATCGTGTCATATTCTATCCAATGCATAACTCATTTTTATTATGCTTTAGATAAAATGTCATCTAAAACATTAACGTATATCAATGTTTATGATTTTTTATGCAGATATTTTACATATGGAGTTGAAAATAGAAATCTAGAAAAAATTCAAGATGATCATTTGGATAAGGTTGCTGATATTGTTCAGAAGAATGCACCTTCTCCTATCACCCCAATTACAAAGAATGAGTCTGTTGATCCTAAAATTGGAATGGAGTTCAATTTTGCAAATAATTTATATAATTTCTATAATGGATATACAAGGAGAGTAGATTTTGGAATCATAACAGTATGCAGTAGGTCCAACAATAACAAAGGAATATGCTTCAAGCACCTGGCATGTTGGAGGAAAGGAAAATTTTGAAAAATCGATAACTCCATAAATCCTAGGGATACTGGCAAAATTGATTGTAAGGCTTCGATAAAAGCAAGACTAAATTCTAAAAATGATAAGTGGATATTGGTTGATGTTTTTCTAGAATATAACCATGAGCTATCCATATCATCAGCTAGTTATCTACGATCCCATAGGAGGATCAGCATACCAGAAAAGGTAGAGACCAGCAATTTACATGCCATGAACATTCCCATAAGTCAAATACACTCTGCCATGGCTAGAAGGCAATGTGGTAGAAGATAATTAGATTTCACAGAGAAAGATGTTCATAATTTTATCTGTCAGGAACATCAGAGTCAGCTGAAAGAAGGAGCTGCATGGTCAATGATAATCCATTTCACACAAATGCAAGTAAAAAATCCAAATTTCTTTTATACTTTGGACTTGAATGATAATGGACAGCTCAGAAATATCTTTTGGATCCATCCTAGGTCAAGATTGGCTAGCACTTACTTTAGTGATGTACTGACCTTTAACTTAACTTATTTGACAAATACATATCAAATGCCCTTTTATCCATTTGTTGGAGTCAACCATAATAGACAGTCCACATTGCTTAGTTGCGTATTGTTATCAGATGAGACGATTGAGATATTTAAATGGGTATTCCTATCATGCCTAGATGCAAATGGTGGTCAACCACCTAATGCCATCATAACTGACCAAGATAAGGCAATCGAGGCTGCTGTTAGGGATGTGTTCTCAATACATGACATAGATTTTATCTTTGCATATTTTAAAGAAGATTCTGAAAATATTGACCATATTTGCACTACAAATTCTAGATTTATGATAGAGTTTGAAGAGGCGATATATAATTAGTTACTATAGTATCTTTCAAGAAAAGATGGGCACATTTAATGGAGAACTATGTAGAATGCAAGGCTGTATATTGGTTAAATGACATATATAAATATTGGGATAAACGGGTTCTAGTTTACCTTAAAGATATATTCTCGCAGGTTTGTTAGTCATTATGAATGACTAATGTTCATTTTTGTAAAATTTCCAACAAACTTTTTATCTTCAATGCTTCTATTTTTAATATTTATGAACAGGGATGTCAAGTTCACAAAGAAGCAAGATCATCAATCACTTCTTTGATGGATTTATAAACTCTAAGACTATGCTCAAGAAATTCATCAATAAGTACGAAGATGCCTGGAGAAAAGATATGAAGCAGAAAATGAGGAAGACAATAAAATGTTGCAAACAAATGCTTTCCTAAAGTCATCTTCTCCTTTGAGAGGCAAGCAGTAGGAAAATATACAAGGCGTATATTCAAAAAATTTTAGAATGAGATCCTTGAAATGGCTGCATCAAATACCAAATTAGTTGAAGAAGTTGACAACCGTGATGTATATTCTATTAAATCATTTGAAAGAATTGAAGTTGATGGAATCAAGAAGGAGATTATAAAAATTTACGAGGTTTCATATGACAAATTTTTGGAAGATGTTAACTGCTAGTGTGGATCCTTTCAGTACAAGGGTTATCTGTGTAGGCATGCCTTATTAGTTCTTCATCAAAGCGATGTATTTCGTATGCCAGATAAGTACTTCTTGAATAGATGGTACAAGGACATGAAATACCAATTCGACTATCTCGAATGCAACACTCAATTTTGTGATTAAAGCATGCAAAAATCACGGTATGCACTCAAGGAATTATTTTAAATCAGATGATGAAGCTTGCAGAATAGCCTCCATGTCTGAAGATGCATTCAATTTAGTGATGGAAAATCTTACACCATTATTCAGAAGAGCTGTAGATGCTAACTATGCAGCTAAACATAGCACAGAACTTCTAATCTAAGATCCTGACCAACTTACTACGAAAGGTCGTCCAAGAGAGAGTAGAATTAAGAGTGCAATCGAGAAGAAGTCAAAGAGATCAAGGAAAAGTATGGATAAGGCTTCCGTTAATACTCTAATGCAAAATGAAAGAAGAAGTAGTACTAGCAAGAGGCAGACTTCTCATATTATATTGGAAGTGCCAGAACCAGTAATTGAACACACTGTACCATCTTTCGATCCTTTTTTAGATGAATTTGATGCTTATGTATGTAGTCAACTAACACAGGAGAAGATATAAAATATTGAATTATCATATATGTTGCCCAGGTGGCTTTCCCAAGAGGGGGTGAATTGAAAATTTAAAAAGTTTAAGCAATTATGTGCTCTTTGAAAATATCTTATAAGTATTAAGTGCTGTGATAGGATAATTGAATGCAAAAGCATAATCAAATAAGAAAATCATAACACAAACACAAGCAAATTATAGTGGTTTGGAGCAACCCAGCTCCTACATCCACTACTCAAGATTACCACTTGGGATTTCTATTATATCCCCCATTAAGAATACAGTTGGATTGTTTTTACAGGCTTACAATCCAAACTTCTACACTTGATTTTTAACCAGGCTCACCAAAGAAACCCAACTGGTTTTATCCAGGATCACCAAGAATCCAACACTTGGTTTTAACACATGCTAACCAAGAACTATTTGGTTTTTAAACGGGCTCACCAATAACCCAACAATTCAAAAATGAATTGTAAAGAAAAGCAACAGAATGATAAACAAATTTTGTCGGATAGTTGCCGATGCAGTTCAAGAAAAGCCTAGTTGATTGCACTTCAATGCACTTGGTTGGCTTCTTCAACTTCTTTAAAAATGCTTCAAGCTTTAGTTGGTATTGAGTGAAGGCTTGAAGACTGTCTTAAATGCTCTTGCAGTGCTTTCTTGCTCACAAGGTAGCTTGGATATTCAATTTAGCATTTACTCATCATCTCTCTTTTAAAATAATTCAAATCCCTCAAATATATAGTCTTGTACCCTTCTCAAGCAGTTTTAGTTGTTGTAGACTGTTGAATGTGATATTTGAGTGTTGAAACACTTTTTAGATTCAAATTCGATGTTTTGGAACTAGCCGTTATAAGTTTGAAATCGACCTTCGAGTCGGCTCGGATTACTCAAGTCAGCTCGAATCCTCAGAGTAGTTCTGGTTGAGTCGACTCTCTTCATTCTAGTCGGCTACGTTGTACAGTGTTCTGATTCCAAACTCCATAAGAGTCGGCTTGCCTTGATTCTAGTCGACTCGAATTCTTAGGCCTCAAAGAATGTAGTCTGAAAGAGTCGGCTCGATTGGCTATAGTTCTTAGAGTTCATTTTCTGGACTCTAGAGGAGTCGGCTCGAATCTCTGAAGAGTCGGCTCAGATGTCTGACTAAATGATAGAGTCAGCTCGGACTCCCTTTGGGTCGGCTCGCTTGTCTAATTCAGGAAGTGACACTTTGACGAGTCAGCTCAGGTCCCTTAGAGTCGACTCGGATATCTGCATGCCAGAAATCTTCATGCGTGCCATGTGCTAGAGTCGGCTCTCTTCTCTTCGAGTCGGCTCGGATGAGTTCTTCAGTGAATTTTTAGTCCTCTAGAATTCATCTAGCAAGGCTTCAAGCTTTCAAGATGCCTTCAAACTCTTCTTACAACATACTCAAGATAATTTTAAGCTTGAAATATCCTAGAAGCAATCCATTTGATTGGTTTTTACTAAGTTTTTCTTTGGGTTCTTCTTTACAAGATTCAATTACAATACAACTGAACACAAGAAATAGAAATGTAGGAGTTGAAATTGAGCAATGAATTCATCTTACAAAAACTTGTAAAATACTTGAAGAGTTGTTAGTAAAACAAATGCATGCTCCAATATTTGTTATCATCAAAATCACTAGGGGTATCAATCTCTCCCTTTTTGATGATGACAAAATACTGGGCATGAAAAATTCTTTACAATTACATGTATGATTGTATTTGAGAGTAAGCATTAAATGTATCAAAGCTAATTGTATTTGCAAGTATCAGAGCTTTTATGAAAAACTATATAGTACTGTTAGTACTTTTATATGTATCAGAGTATTAAAGCTTGTATGTTTCAAAGTATTAGAACTAGCACAAACACAAAGTATCAGAGCTCAAAATTGTAAGTATTAGAGCTAATTTTTGAGCTAAAATTTTTAAAGCAATCAAAGCAAATTGCAAGTTTGAGCTAGAGCCATTCAGTTTCAATAATTTGCTTCCCCTTTCTGATGATTTAAAAATTTTGAAATAATTTCATGCTTAGTCAAAATGTTCTCCCCTTTTTGTATATTCTCAAATAGTTATAAGTATTTTTCATACAATCTTAATGTTCTCCCCCTTTTTGTCAATAATCAAAAATGTATTCAATTAAAGCTCAATTTTTATGATAGAATGAGAAAGTTGATAAAGTTTGTTTGAGATAATTTTACTTTCTCTTCTCAACTTTGATAGTCAAATTAGAATTTATGTTGATTAGCATACACAAATGACAGTATCATTGAGAGTATTGCACAAGTTCAGTTTATACACAAAGGATATGCAAAAAATGTCTCATTTCATTCATAAATTTCATTACACATTACAAAAGATTAAGATAAAAAGTCTATTCATTATCACTATCTAGCTGAGTAGTATTGGATGGCCCAAAAGGTGGTATATATGCTATCGGGTCCATAAATTGTGGTTCAGAAGCTTGGGGCCTAAAATGAGGAGCTGGCTGCCTAGGATGTAGTAGATGTAGGTCCAGGTGTAGGTACAGGTCTAGGTTAGGAGTGGCAAATGATGCAATGATTGTGTGATGCAGAACGAAAATGTGGAATGCGGAAGCAAATTAAATTAATGTATTTTTTTTATTTATTATTTCAGAAGTCGGCTTTGACTCAAAGGAAAGATAAACTATGTTGAAAGAAACTAAGAAATGACAGAAAGCACAATTAAAAGGGGGATTATCAGAGTAACTCAGAAGTAGGATCGCTGGGGATTGAGAAACCCCAGACCTAGGGTTTACTCCTCTTTCAAGAAACAGACGAAGAGAGAAGAGAAGGTTTTATACTTGACTATGATATCTCTCGTTGCTTCAATTGAAGGACACTTTCGAGTAGATTGTAGGATCCTTGGAGATGGGGTATCTTCGCAATGGATCCTCGGATTGTAGTCCTATGGCAAGGTTGGCCTTCTTCTCGAACTCAGGATCTGGAAGAAGAAGAACAAAAAAAAGAACCAGAAACTCAAAGAAAGACACTGACCTGAGGACTTAATGAAGATTGTGGATGTAGAAGTTCCGGAGATCTTGATACTGATCTGACTTCGTTGAACTTGCTCTGTAGTTGAAACAATTGATCTGAACCTGGATGCTGGTGGCCGGCCTCTATGTGGAAGAGAGGGGCCGTGGGATGTAGATGGAAAATTAGGGTTTGGTGGGGTGGAGTAGAGATGGGTGGACTAAGCTAGAGTTTTGGGGTTGGAGATCTCACACCTCCTCAAGGTTCCTAGGGAACCCGGATTACTCCCCACGGAGCTCAACACTTGAATACAAGTGCGGAAGAGAGAGAAACACAATGTTGCTCACAAAGAAATTGATCATTCATCATTTTTTCAAGAGTTACATAGAGTTGAAATATAGACATAACAAAGAAATAAAATTTTATACACTTCCATGTGGGACTAATAGGACTAACCACACTTTAGGTATCAAATTCTCTTCCCAGACTCCTTCCATGAGTGGGCAGCCCAAAAACTCCAAGAAAACTTGAAAATCAGCTCCAAATGGCAGGTTATGGGGGTGTCTCTAGTATCTCTCCATGAATAAGGATTTTTCTTCATGGTTGGCTCTTTTGGACACCTCCTAGTCTTGCTCCACAAGTTAGGCTTCTTCCTTTCTTGGCTTTGGCACTTTAGGAAACTTTTGGGTGCCTCCTTGATTTCTCTCCACAAGATGCTCTCTTCCCTTTTATAACTTGGGTTTTTATGGAACATTGTGGGGCACCTCCTTAATCCTCTCTTCAAGAAAAATCTTGCCATCCTGGCTTGGGTTTATCTGGAAAGAAGTGGCTATCCTTGGATTGAGGTATCTTGATGGATTTCTCCCAAGTGGGCATGAAAGAAGGACTGCTGTCTTGTGGTGTGGGGACCAAGGCACACTGGATGGAGATGTGGCACCTCCTGGACTCTGGCGTGTGGCTGGGAGTGTGGCGCCCACTTGCTTGGTCCTGGGAGAAAATGTGGCACCTTGGAGAAAGACCTAGACCACTACTAGGACTTGTATGAGTCAACATGACTCAACAAAATTAAATTGCAGGGAAATACAGACTCAAAATAAAATTGAGTGACCAAGTCAACCCTTATTACAAAACCTGAAAACCCTAATTCTTCGGGCAATGTCAATCAGAGATCCAGATGGATCCCTGAAGTCTTCTTCTGAGTCTGGTGCCCGCACCAATTCTCCGGGGTGGGAGGAACTTGACCCTGTCGAGTATGGATCAAGCTGGCTCTGGTCTCTCTCCAAGAGGTCTGGGTCCATTCTGGTATTCTTCTCGGGAGATCCAAGAGTTATCAGAATCTGGCCTCCTTGCCAGCGGACTAGGTATCTTTGGTATCTCGATTACGAGTAGAGATAACTGATCATCCAGGATCTTTCTTTCAATTTGCTCTTTCCTCACAGGCCAGTTTGTTGGTGGACACACAGGGTTGGGATCACTCTCAATAACAGGATTAGGTTCAAAAGGCTCACTGGGAATCACAGCTGGCTTCCTGTACTCTACTAGGTCTGTAATGTTGAAAGTAGAGCTATTACCTAGTTCTGGAGGCAACTCGAGCACATAGGCATTGGATCCTACTCTCTTCACTACTCTAAATGGTCCAGCTCCTCTAGCATGTAACTTTCTAACGGTTCCAGGAGAAAACCGCTCAGGCCTTAACCTAATCATTACATAGTCTCTCTCAACAAAAGTTTTGACTCGTCTTTGAGAATCAGCCAACTTCTTATAAGTTTCATTACTTAAAGTTATTTTGGCATGAATTTCTTTATGCAAGTCCTTTACATGCTATGCAAGTGCATCAAGAGACTTGTGTGTGTGGGCTAATAGTGAAATCAGATCAAGTGGTGTGTGAGGCTTGTATCCATGAACAATTTCAAAGGGACTCTAGCCTATAGACCTATTGATCGAAATATTGAATGCAATTTCAGCCCTGGACAAAATACAAATCCCAATTCCTGGTGCTCTCAATCAAACCAAAATCTGAGCCAAAGCCTAGTAAAGGATCAAGAAAACTAAACTAGACTGACGACGCATTCCTAAAGAATGGACTTTATTACAAAGGAACCCTAAGTCTAAACCTAACAAACTAAGGCCCTCTAGGTTTGACCTTGGGTCGGAGGAGGGCATGCAGAGCATGAAAACTTATTATGGATGCCTAGTAGGTTCCATAAGGTCTTCCAGAAGTAGGTGGCAAACCTAATAGTTTCTGACACGTGGTTCACTCTAAAGGCTTCGACAAAGTATACTTGGATGGTGTAAGAAGCATTGGAAGTCCTAGAGAAAGGAGGAGATATGAGGTGGAGTCTCGAATTACCTGTTGACTAAAGGTGGTGGCCTGAAGGTTTGAATGGTGATCTATGAGTGTCAACTGGTCATCCTTACGAAAGGAAAAGTTTGCTACTCCCAGGAATGGATCAAGAGATGGTTCGGGAAGTAGCTAGGACATGTGATTGCAATAGTTAAGGTTTGTTCTCTAAGCAAATAATGATCCACTTTCTCAAGAACTGGATTAGAGAATGATTCATGGGAGGGCCTATGGATGATGACCTCAAGACTTGAAATTTGACCTATGGGTGCGGAAAGGTATACTCTATAGAAGGGTAGGTCAGTCATGCGAAGGAAGGGGTCTGGGGCCATAAGGAGGACTTCTACAGGACTGGGTGAATCAATCCGCTCAAGACAAGGATGTTCAACTGAGATTGCGGGAGAGACCTTAGTGGCTGGGCATGGGACAAGGTCCAATTGTAAGAGGCTTGATTCAGTCATCCTAAGAGAGGATCTACCATAGGGTGGGCAAACTTAAACAGTTCAGTGCAAAGATCTTCAATTGGTACTTGGGGAATGACTGTTATTAGAGGGTACGAACTGATAGCTCGGGCTAACATTATGAGTTCTTCCTGGGGGTATTTGACTAAAGGAACCTGATTCTCACAAATCTCTTGAATTTCTGAACTAGGTCCTACCACTTGGTTGCTCTCCAAAGTCTCCTCAGGTAAGGAACCAATAGTATCGATGTCACATTCTTCAAGTTCTTCCCCTCATATTCATCAACTAGACTCAAGCCAACATCATATACTTCCTCGATGCCATCTTCAATGGGTTTCGGGTCAGTTGTAATTGGGTCAACTGATTCTGGGCTTGTCATACCTAACCTTTCTTCCTCATTGGTAGGCTTGGGTTCTCCCTCAATAATGTCATCCTTAGGATTCTTACCACTTAGCTGTGCATAAGCCAGTCCTATGCATGGGCACTGACTAGATTTATGGCCTCTTTCTCCACAAAACAAACATTCTTGAGATATAGGAACCTGGGTCACACTGGGTTTCAAGCTAGTAGAGACCTTACTTGGGCATGGGTGTGGATCTAAATGGTTTGATCTAGAAGACTGGGGTTGTTGAGTGACTGGTCTAGAATATTGTAAGGACCTCTTATAGACACGATCCACACTATAGATATCATGGTTAGGCTTCCTAAGGTTATGCTCGGGATCATGGTATAAGGTCCTCCTAGGCTCATGGCATGGGTGAGGTTGGGGCCTATTAAATTTTGGATCAGGGGTCCAATTTTGATGTCTACGTTTTCAAGTACTTGGACTCGATCCCTAAATTGGGAAAAACCATCATTCATGTCCTGACTCAATTTGGTCATACTTTCGGTAAGATTTCTAACCATGGCCTCTAAATTTGGTTGGGTTTGACTAGGTTGGTAGGTACTCCATTCCGGGTAGACATGATGATGCAAGCAAGCACACAGAATGTGACTAGACTAAAGCGACTACTGGCTAACTAGACCTAAAGCCCAAACTAGATGCCCAATCAGAGTGGCAAGCTAGCCTGTAGTAACTCGGGACTCAGCCAAGGCAGGTGTAAGGGGAGTGTTAGGTCCCTAGATGCCAATCCTAGACACCAATCAGTGATTGGCCAGGTAGGCGGACCAGCACACAAGCCCTTCGGGATAGAATCCCTGAACCACCATTCTAGACACCTGAGTACAAAGCACACACAGAGTAACCAGACAAACTGACTCAACACTAGCCTTGACCCGACTTGTTGATGTCCCTAGCCCACTAGGGCAAATTAGGTCTAATGAATTTTAAGATTAAAGGCTTAGGTTCGAATGAGTGGGTGGTGGTTTTGGGCTAAGGAGAGGTTATCAACTCCTCCCTTATCTTAGATTCTCAAATGCCCTTAAGATGAATTAAGAGATGATCACTCAAAAATAATTGAATTACAGAAACACAAAAATAAAGTTGCAGTAATTTAATTCTCAGAAATCTCACGGAAACCAATAAATCACAAAAAATTATTCAAAATAGTTTCAATTATACTGGTTTCAAAAAACAAAAATCACTGAATTTGGAGTTACCTGCAGTGAGAAATAATTCCTGCAACAGAGGGCAATTACGGGCTGAAAACAGAGTACTTCCCCATTTACAACTCCTGCTACGTAGTTGTAACCCAACGGATCCCCTACACGCCCTAGGAACACCCCGTGGAATGGGAAGAGGAGGTTTGCACCTTGCTTCGTTCCTAGGACCGGACGTCCTGGGGAGTCTACTTCGAGCAGACAAAGTAAAAAGAGAGAGACTCAAAACAAGCAAGCAGACAGAAACCCTAGACAGGGCTCTGATACCAAAAATGATGCAGAACGAAATGTGGAATGCGGAAGCAAATTAAAATTAATGTATTTTTTTTTATTTATTTATTTTCAGAAGTCGGCTTTGACTCAAAGGAAAGATAAACTAATGTTGAAAGAAACTAAGAAATGACAGAAAGCACAATAAAAGGAGTGGATTATCAAAGTAACTCAGAAGTAGGATCGCTGGGGATTGAGAAATCCCCAGACCTAGGGTTTACTCCTCTTTCAAGAAACAGACGAAGAGAGAAGAGAAGGTTTTATACCTGATTGTGATATCTCTCGTTGCTTCAATTGAAGGACACTCTCGAGCAGATTGTAGGATCCTTGGAGACGGGGTATCTTCGCAATGGATCCTCGGATTGTAGTCCTATGGCAAGGTTGGCCTTCTTCTCGAACTCAGGATCTGGAAGAAGAAGAACAAAAAAAAGAACCAGAAACTCAAAGAAAGACACTGACCTGAGGACTTAATGAAGATTGTTGGATGTAGAAGTTCGGAGATCTTGATACTGATCTGACTCTTCGTTGAACTTGCTCTGTAGTTGAAACAGTTGATCTGAACCTGGATGCTGGTGGCCGGCCTCTATGTGGAAGAGAGGGGCCGTGGGATTTAGATGGAAAATTAGGGTTTGGTGGTGGAGTAGAGATGGGTGGACTAAGCTAGAGTTTTGGGGTTGGAGATCTCACACCTCCTCAAGGTTCCTAGGGAACCCGGATTTACTCCCTCACGGAGCTCAACACTTGAATACAAGTGCGGAAGAGAGAAACACAATGTTGCTCACAAAGAAATTGATTTCATTCATCATTTTTTCAAGAGTTACATAGAGTTGAATATATAGACATAACAAAGAAATAAAATTTCATACACTTTCCATGTGGGACTAATAGGACTAACCCACACTTTAGGTATCAAATTCTCTTCCCAAGACTCCTTCCATGAGTGGGCAGCCCAAAAACTCCAAGAAAACTTGAAAATCAGCTCCAAATGGCAGGTTATGGGGGTGTCTCCTAGTATCTCTCCATGAATCAAGGATTTTTCCTTCATGGTTTGGCTCTTTTGGACACCTCCTAGTCTTGCTCCACAAGTTTAGGCTTCTTCCTTTCTTAGCTTTGGCACTTTAGGAAACTTTTGGGTGCCTCCTTGATTTTCTCCCCAAGACATGCTCTCTTCCCTTTTATAACTTGGGTTTTATGGAACATTGTGGGGCACCTCCTTGATCCTCTCTTCAAGAAAAATTCTTGCCATCCTGGCTTGGGTTTATCTGGAAAGAAGTTGGCTCCTCCTTGGATTGAGGTATCTTGATGGATTCTCCCCCAAGTGGCACATGAAAGAAGGGACCTGCTTTCTTGTGGTGTGGGGACCAAGGCACACTGGATGGAGATGTGGCGCCTCCTGGACTCTGGCGTGTGGCTGGGAGTGTGGCACCCACTTGCTTGGTCCTGGGAGAAAATGTGGCACCTTGGAGAAGACCTAGACCACTACTAGGACTTGTATTGAGTCAACATGACTCAACAAAATTTAAATTGCAGGGAAATATAGACTCAAAATAAAATTGAGTTAACCAAGTCAACCCTTATTACAAAACTGAAAACCTTATTCTTCGGGCAATGTCAATCAGAGATCCAGATGGAGCCCTGAAGTCTTCTTCTGAGTCTGGTGCCCGCACCATTGTGATTTTGAGCTGATCAAGTTGAAATTGAACCACCTCCATCTCTTTATGAAGCTTTTTCACCTTAGTGTTTTAAGCAATTAACTCAGCAGCTTGCGCATTTGCAAAAGCTTCAGCAGAACCTTGCAATCTCCCAAATTCTGACCTTAAGATCCCTATGCCCCTTTTATAATCTTCCTCCATCCTCTTTCCCTGTTCCATGATCCCATTTTGAACCTTATCTCCTTTAGCTCTGTTCTGAATTCTTCCAAAGTTTGATCAACTATTTTCTTGATTGAATCAGAACCAGATGATATGGTATCAATGATAGGTTGTAGATCAGTTTGAGATGTAGGTCTGGAGGTCTCAAGTGATTCAACTTTGCCTCTCAACTCCCTGACCTTACTATCAATATGATCCAGTCTACAGTCCACTAATTGGCGAAACTCACCAAACATAGTAGCCAAGGAAGCAGTCAAAGATTCTGTCAGTGACTTCATCTGTAGTGCTATGAAGTCCTGTGTCACTGAAGGTCCAGTTGAAGGTACAGGTGGTCCTGGAATAGAAGGTGCAGGAAGAACATAAGTAGTATCTGGCACAGGTGGAGATGCTGGTAAGGGAGTCTTATACTCAAAGTGCACTGTCTCCACAACCTCAAATGTATCATGCTCAGACTCAGTAGATGCAAATCCAGGTATAGTAGTCTCAGCTGGATCAGAAATGCTAGCAAAATCAGTAGAAGTGCCAACTGGAACTTCAACAATGTGCTCAGCTACTGAAGGCCCTGCAGTGGAGATCTTCCTAGGAAGGTCTTCACTATCACTATCCTCAGTACTGCTGCTGCTACTGCTGGAGGCTGCTATAGCCCTCTCTTCAGTTCCCTTCTTCTTCCACATCCCTTCACTAAGGATATATCCTATTCGGAGTAGAGATTTGGAAGTATAAGTGTCGGTGTGATGAAGGGGTTTACCATCTTCCCCTTCTAAACTGATCCTGGAGGCTTGAAACAACAAGGTTAATACCATTCCATAAGGTAAACATGCCTTAACTTTTTTGACAGCCTCCTTCATTTGCATTATCATGATATAGGGTAAATTTAATGCCTCCCTCTGAATGATGTGTTCCATAAAGCTGAGGTCACGTTCACTTACCCAATCAAATCTGCCAATCCTTGGAAGATATATTCAACTAATGAAGTTATGGAGTAGTCTCATTTCTAGTGAAAGTGTGTTTGCCATGACAATTCCTACTCCACTAACATTTGTCCTGCCCAGTATTGTTTGAAGGGTTTTCTCTCTATCCTTCAAAACTAAGTGCTTAGTCCCTTCAGCAAGCATTTCCAATATTGTGCTGAGCCTTTCCTCTGTCACTATAATCTATTTTCCCTTTACTGTGGATTCAATGTCTTGGGGTTCAATTCTCAGGTTTTCATAGAATGCTCTAACAAGGGTTGGATAAGTAGATAAATTCAGAGAGCAGAAGAATGTCCAGCCTTGTTCATCAATTAAATCTCCAATTTTCATTCCAATTTCTTCAAGAAATTTGAAAATAATTCTTCTACCACTAGTAACAGACTGGTTAGACATTGAAATCACCTGTCTTGGAGAGTGAGTAGAGGCCAACTGTTCTGTTTCTTCTTCTTCCCTCTCAATTGCTCGAGTCGGCTCCTCTTGTCGATGCTTTGTTCTTCTTTCTACTTCCATTGAGGGTGCTGCTCTTTTTGATTTCTTTCCAATAGCCATTTTTGGTGCCATTGCAACACTTATGGGAAGAAATATGGAATGGGAGCTTGAGGAAGAAGATTTCCGGGTTTGCTAGAGATTTTGAGTGGAATTTTAGGGATTATAATGAAAATAGAGAGCAAAAAAGTTTGGAAAAAATTGCATAGCTCTATTAAAAAACTGTTTCCCGACATTCAAGTCAGCTCTAATAACCCTAAATTGCCCGAGTCGGCTCAACTAGAGCAAAAATTGAAACAACATAGATTCAAGTCGGCTTGACCAGAGCCAAATTGTCCGAGTCGACTCGAACAGAAACTTTCCATAAAAGTTGAAATGATTCAAAAATTGAAATTAATTCGATAAAATCTCAAGAAAGTTGTTCAAAGAACTTGAATTGATGTAGGAGGTTTTCTAGATAACTTTTTCTTAATTTTGAAGGAATTAGGTTAGGAAAATCTAGAAAGGATCATAAAGACCTAATTCTCCTCTAATCATTTCAAATCTATCTCGATTGAGTGGCTTAGTGAAAATGTTAGTGAGTTGGTTATCAGTAGGGATAAATTTTAGTTCAATGTCACCATTCAAAATATGATCTCTAATAAAATAGTGTCTAATTTCTATATGTTTTGTTATAGAATGCTGAATTGGTTTTTTGTCAAATTTATAGCACTTGTGTTATCATATTTGATGGAAATTTTAGATTGTGTAACACCAAAGTCTTCTAGTTGTTGTTTAATTCATAACACTTGTGCATAACAACTCCCTACAGCAACATACTCTGCCTCAGCAGTAAATAGTGCTACCGAGCTTTGTTTCTTACAATGCCATGAGATTAAATTTAACCCTAGAAATTGGCATGTCCTGCTAGTACTTTTTCTATCAATTTTATAAGCAGTATAATCAGCATCCGAAAATCCAATTAAATCCAATGAAGAATGTTTTGAAAACCATAGACCTAGATTACTTGGACCTTTCAAATATCTGATAATCCTTTTAACAGCAAGCATATGTGATTTTTTAGGATTAGATTGAAATCTAGCACATATACATACGCTGTACAAGATATCATGTCTATTTGCAGTTAAGTATAACAAGTATCCGATCATACCTTTATAGAGCTTTTGGTCAATGTTGGATCTAGCTTCATCTTTATCCAATCTGCAAGTTGGGCTTATGGGTGTGCCATTTGTTTGCTTGACTCCATACCAAACTTTTTGATTATTTCTTTGGTGTACTTGGCATGGTCAATAAAGATTCCTTCCTTTGTTTGTTTCACTTAAAGTCCAAAGAAGTAGTTAAGTTCACCCATTAGGCTCATTTCAGATTTTCCGTGCATTAACTTAGCAATTCTCTACAAAGAGTTTCATCAGTTGCACCAAATATAATATCATCAACATAAATCTGTACAACTAATAAATCATTATTTTCTTCTTGAAGAAAAGAGTTTTGTCAATAATTTCTCTTGAAAAATTATTTTCAATCAAGAAGTACTAAGTCTATCATACCAGGCTCTAGGTGCTTGTTTCAAACCATATAATGCTTTATTCAGTTTAAACACATGATTTGGAAAAACATGATTTTCAAAACCTGGTGCTTGTTCTACAAAAACTTGTTCGGATATAAAACCATTCAAGAATGCACTTTTCATATCCATTTGAAAAAGTTTGTAATTTATGTAGCAAGCAAATGCAATAAGTAATCTAATGGCTTCTAGTCTTGCTACTGGTGCATATGTTTCATCAAAATCTATACCCTCTTCTTGGTTATATCCCTTAGCCACTAATCTAGCTTTGTTTCTAATTACATTTCCTTGTTCATCTAATTTATTTCTATAGACCTATTTGGTTCCTATGATTGGATGGTCTGAATGTCTTTCAACTAAAGTCCATACCTTATTTCTTTCAAATTGATTTAGTTTTTCATACATGCCCATCATCCAGTTTGGGTCAGATTCAGCTTCTTCTAAGGTATGAAGTTCTATTTATGATACAAAGGCTAGGTAATCATGTGCATCTCTATGTGAAGACCTAGTCCTAATCTTGTGAAGGATCACCAATAACTAATTCTCTTGGATGAGAAGTTACGTACCTCCATTTCCTTGGTAAATCAGCATGATCCTTACTTAAGTTTCTTCTCCTTCTTGAGTTGGTCTTTCCTATATGCTCATGTCTTCCATTCTTTTTGAATTGTACTTGCATCATTGTCTATGCACTCTTCTTTCTTAGAAGGTGAAGGGTTAGTTTCATCAAAAATAACATGCATAGATTCTTCTACAGTAAGAGTTCTTTTGTTAAATACTATATATGCTTTGCTATGTAATGAATAATCAAGAAAAATTGCTTTATCAGATTTAGCATCAAATTTTCCTTGATTATTTTACCATTGTTAAGCATAAAGCATTTACAACTAAATACATGAAAATAATTAATGTTGGGTTTCTTTTCATTCCAAAGCTCATAGGGGGGATTTTTTCAAAATAGGATGAATCAAAATGTGGTTCAAAATGTAACAAGCAATGTTCACGCTTCTGCCCAAAAGTATCTTGGAAGATTACCTTCACATAACATTGTTCGGGCCATCTCTTCCAAAGTCCTATTTTTTTTCTCTACAACACCATTTTGTTGTGGTATCCTAGGAGCAGAGAAGTTATGATCAATGATGGTTTTTGTGTAATAATCATCGAAAAACTGATTTTCAAATTCAGTGCCGTGATCACTCTTAATTGAAACTATTGAAAGATTTTTCTGATTAGAAACTTTTTTGTAAAATTTTTGAAAGACTTTAAAAGTTTCATCTTTATGAGTGATAAATAAAATCCAAGTAAATCTTAAAAATCTACTATCATAAGAGCATATTTCATACTACCTAGGCTTGTGATCCTAGTTGGTCCAAATAAGTCCATATGAAGTAGCTTAAGGGGTCGAGTAGTTGAAATCATATTTTTGGATTTAAAGCTCCCCTAGTTTGTTTACCCATTGGCATGCATCACAAACATGATTAAGATATTTTAAATTTAGGCATGCCTCTAACTAAATTCTTGGAGATTAACTTGGCAATATTATGCATGCTAGCATGACCTAATCATCTATGCCAAAGTAAGCAAGACTCCTTGGTCTTAGCATTCATTGCAACTAGACTGGAACTACTTGAATGGTAAGATATTAAGGTCTACCACATAAATTTTTCAAGTCTATCTCCAATGACTTACTGTTAGAATCAAGAGAGTTTGTTACAATATACATAGATGATTCAAAGATAACCTTGAAGCCTTTATCACATAATTGACTAATGCTTAACAAATTATGCTTCAATTTATCTACTAGCAAAATATTTCTAAATAAATAATGGGGGTTATTTTGATCTTACCAATTTCGATTATTTTTTCCTTGCCATTGTCTCCAAAAGTAACAATACCTCCTTCTTTCATCTCTAGGGTGATAAATTGATCCTTGTCACCCATCATATACCTTGAACAACCACTGTTGAGATACCACCTTTTCTTCAATTTTTGGACTGCAAGACATTCCTGCAAGACAATCAAGAAGTTCTTTTAGTACCCAAGCTAACTTGGATCCTTGCAGGTTAGTGGAGGTAGTTTTTTTATGAACCCAAATCTTTCTTACTTTACTCTTGACATTTCTAAAGATATTGCATTTAAAAGCTTTATGTCCTAACCTTTACATGCATAATATTTAACTTTAGAATTCTGAGAGGATGCAAATTTGAAGTTCTAGATGTTGATGCATGAGATGTAGATATAAAGATTTTCTATTTGAGCTCTTATTAACATACAATGTAGCTTTAGGAGTATAAGCAGAAACATTTGTTGCAAAAGCTTTTTGAGATATTAATTTTGGAACATAAGCTTTTGGTGTCACAAAAGTAGTAGCTAAAATTTCATTTGAAATTGAATAATTAAAATCGACTCCAGATTTATTTCAGAAATTCTTTGATCTTTTAAAATCAACTCAAGCTTATTTGAAGATTAAGTAAGTTTTTCAACAAGTGGCTTGAGTTTTTCAACCTTTTTTTTTAAATCATTGTTTCAATAGTTAAAGCCTTGTTCTTGTCAAGATATGCATTGTTTTCAGTTTCCAAAGCTTTAAACTTTTTAGAAAAGACATGTAAATTCTTTTGCAATATATTGTTCTTTTCAGAAATTTCTTCTTTTTTCTTTAGTAAGGAATCATTGATATTCTTTAAGGATCCAATCTTTACTCCAGCCTTTTTGAATTAAGATAATAGATCATCGAATGCAGTATTCAATTCATCAAATGTAAATTCTATTTGAGCATTGGGGGATGTTACCTCATCTTCGAGACCCATTAGACAAAGATTACCAATTTTCGTGGCCTCTTCCTCTTCAGTTGAGGTGGATTCCTCGCTATCGCTCCATATAGCAACCATCGCCTTCTTTTTCTTCTTCTTGAAGGTTTTCTTCAATAGTGGACAATCTGGATGAATGTGTCCCAGTTTCTTACATTCATAGCAGGGGGGACTTGTTCCTTTTTTTCTCCTTGTCCTTGTCCTTATCTTTACTATATTTCCCTTTCTTGTAGATTTTCTATAATATCTACCTTTTTCTTTCCCATAAATCTTCCGAATCTCCTCATGACCATTGCAATATCTTCGTCTTCTAGATCGTCATCGGAGGAGGTGCAGTCATCTTCCGATTCCTTCATCATTTCTTTTCGAATCATATGCAGCCTTGAATGCAATAGTCTTCTTTTTCTTTTGATCATCTTCAGTTCGGTGATGCATAGCCAATTCATGAGTGATGAGTGAACCCATTAATTCATCCAAAGATAAGGTGTTTAGATCTTTTGCTTCCTGGATAGCAGTCACTTTGGGGTCTTACTTGTTCAAAAGTGATCTAAGAATCTTATGTACTAGATCTGCATTTGAATAAACCTGCCAAGACTTTTCAAACCATTAATAATTTTGTAAATCTTGAAAACATGGCAAAAATGATTTCAGTAGGTTCCATCTTGAACAATTCATAACTGTACACTAGAAGATTTATTTTCAAAGTCTTGACTTGGGAAGTTTCTTCGTGGATCACTTCGAGTTTGTCCCAAATTTTCTTTGCAGAAGAGCAAGTGAAAATTCGATTGAACTCGTTGGCATCCAAAGTACAATATAATAAGTCATTGCTGGATTTAATTTCTCCATCTTCATGTCGTGTTCATCCCAGTCCTCTTCAGGCTTGGGATATCCGCGCCATAATTTTGATCATGGAATTTGTGGCCCTTTTAGAATGACCTTTAATAATTGAAAATTGATAGCTTGAATATAGATTTTCATTCTAACTTTCCAATATGAATAATTATGCCAGTGAAGAGTGGAGGTCTATTAGTAGATTGGACTTCAACCAAGGATATACTCATGGGATGAGCCATCAATCTTTACTCTAAATGTAATCAAAGACACTGCTCTGATACTAGTTGTTGCCCAGGTGGCTTTTCTAAGTGGGGGATGAATTGAGAATTTAAATAGTTTAAGCAATATGTGCTCTTTGAAAATCCCTTATAAGTGTTAAGTGCTGTGATAGGATAATTGAATGTAGAAGCGTAATCAAATGAAAAAAAGAACAACAACACAAAGCAAATTATAGTGGTTCGGAGCAACCCAGCCCACGTCTACTATCCAAGATTACCACTTGGGATTTCCACTATATCCTCAAGGAGTACAGTTGGATTATTTCACAGGCTCATAATCTAAACTCTACACTTTGATTTTTAAACCGGGCTCAACAAAGAAACCCAACTTGGTTTTACCAGGATCACCAAGAACCCAACACTTGATTTTAACACAGGCTAACCAAGAACCTATTTGGTTTTTAAACCGGGCTTACCAATAACCCAACAATTCAATAAAAGAATTGTAAAGAAAAGTAACAGAATGATAAACAAATTTTGTCGGATGGTTGCCGATGCAGCTCAAGAGAAGCTAGTTCATTGCACTTCAATGCACTTGTTGGCTTCTTCAACTTCTTCAATAAATGCTTCAAGATTTAGTTGGTATTAAGTAAAGGCTTGAAGACTACCATGAATGCTTTGTAGTGCTCTCTGGCTTACAAAGTAGCTGGATATTCAATTTAGCATTTACTCATTATATCTCTTTTTAAAATAGTTCAAATCCTTCAAATATATATCTTGTACCCTTCTAAGGTAGTTTAGTCATGGTATTGTTGGGATATGACATTTGACCGTTGGAGCACTTTTTGGATTCAAATTCAAGGCTGGAACTAGCCGTTATAAGTTTGAAATTGACCTTCGAGTCGGCTCGGACTACTCGAGTCGGCTCGGATCCTCAGAGTAGTTCTGGTTGAGTTGACTCTCTTTAATCTAGTTGGCTCGTTATACAGTGTTCTGATTTCTCATTCTGTAAGAGTTGGCTCACCTTGATTCTAGTCGACTCGGATCCTCAGGCCTTCGAAAATGTAGTATGAAAGAGTCGGCTATTTTTCTTTAGAGTCGGTTGGTTGGCTATAGTTCTCAGAGTTTTTTTTCTGGACTCTGGAAGAGTCGGCTCGGATGTCTGACTAAATGATAGAGTCGGCTTGGACTCCCTTTGGGCGGCTCGCCTATCTGATTCAGGAAGTGACACTCTAGACGAGTCAGCTCAGGTCCCTTAGAGTCGGCTCGGATATCTGTGTGCCAGAAATTTTTATGCGTGTCATGTGCCAGAGTCGACTCTCTTCTCTTCAAGTTGGCTCGGATGAGTTCTTCAATGAATTTTCAATCCTTCTCCAAAATTCATCCAGTAAGGCTTCAAGCTTTCAAGATGCCTTCAAACTCTTCTTATAATATATTCAAGGTAATTTTAAGCTTGAAATATCCTAGAAGTAACCCATTTGATTGGTTTTTACTTAAGTTTTTCTTTGGGTTCTTCTTTACAAGATTCAATTACAATACAACTCAACACAAGAAATAGAAATGTAGGAGTTGAAATTGAGCAATGAATTTATCCTACCAAAACTTGTAAAATACTTGAAGAGTTGTTAGTAAAACAAAAGTATGCTCCAATATTTTGTTCTCATCAAAAGTACTTATGGAGTTAACAGTATAGTCCTGTGTATGTACAGTCCTGTGCATATTTAGATTATCTGGAAAAATATAAAACATGATATATTGGAAATGTTATTGAATTTGGTTATTTTCAAATGTGAATTATAGTACTATTTGATATGGCCAAATACTAAAATAGGGATAATAGAATTATGATGAATCTACATACTACGACACCCTAGTTCAAAATATACGATATCCTAGTTCAAAACCTATGACACCCTGGTTAAAAAATGACAACCATGTAGAAAATACAAATTAAAATATTTCTAATCCCTTCTGAATATAATACATGTCATCAGTGGATTGGTTTATGACTCCCAGATTGAAAAAAATTGCCACAGGTGCTATAAGGTCATCTAAATAACCTAAAAAGCATTACGACATCATAGTTCAAAAGCTATGACATCCTAGTTCAAAAGCTACGACATCCTAGTTCAAAACCTACAGCACCCTAGATCAAAAATGACAACCAAGCAGAAAATATAAATTAAAATGTTTCTAATCCCTTTTAGCCATAATTCATATCATCTACGGCTTGGTTTATGACTCCTAGATTGATAAAAATTATCATGGGTGCTATAAAATCATCCAAATAATCTGAAACAGCATCACGACATCCTAGTTCAAAAGCTACGATACCCTAGTTCAAAACCTACGACATCCTAGTTCAAAAATGACAACCATGCAGAAAATATAAATTAAAACATTTTTAATCCCTTCTACCCATAATTCATATCATCTGTGACTTGGTTTATGACTCCCAGATTGTCAAAAACTGCTACAGGTGCTATAAGATCAATTAAATAACCTAAAAAATATTACGACATCCTAGTTCAAAAGCTACGACATCTTAGTTCAAAACCTATGACACCCTAGATCAAAAATGGTAACCATGCAGAAATATAAATTAAAACATTTCTAATCCCTTCTACCCATAATTCATATCTTCTTTGGCTTGGTTTATGACTCCCAGATTGATAAAAATTGCCATGGGTGCTATAAGATCATCCAAATAACCTGAAATAGCATTACGATACCCTAATTCAAAAGCTACGATATCCTAGTTCAAAATATACGACATCCTAGTTCAAAACCTATGACACTATATTTCAAATGCTATGACACCCAAGTACAAATACTACGATACCTTATCAAGAAACATAACATTCCTTTATATCATCATCACAGCAATGAAGAATTATAGAATTCTGTTTGAATGAATTACATAAAACTATATGTAATAAGACAATAATATTCAAAACAATACTGGTTGAATGAATTACAGAATTTTTCTTTGAGAATGATACTTAAAATATAAATCTTAAGTGAGTTATAAATTTGTGTAACATATTACATAAGTGAATGAATCGAAAAGAAAGAGTATATAACAAATAATTTGATTTTATAAGCTAATTTTTAACAGCACTTTAAATCTTTTGATTCATACTCTCTCTCAAAATTCTTGCTGCTAATTGGTGGTAGTACACGCTTATATCTTTTTCTGTGAAATCCCAAGTATCAAGCCTACCCTGCGAGCAATAAAATCTATGTATTTCAAGCAAAATAAACCGCAGTCTAGTGATCCTGCAGCTTGGGAAGGGCATTCACTAATCTCTCTCATGGACCATTTGGATATCTCAGTATTGTTACAGAATATATGAAACATTGGACCTAGTATCTTATGCCACTTCCTTTCATTTGCCTTGTACTTGGAATTATGTTTTATTGAATTCAGATACATCAAAATCTTTTCTTGCATGTCAACCGCTACCAGGTGCCAGTGGAAATTGCTCGAGTCTATGATAGTGAAGAGATATCAAAATTCTTTCTTATCTACATCACTGACTCCATCAAAAATCATATTCCAGGCTGTTCTCAGTCCAGTTCTTTGTAATGAACTCCTGTTCGGCATCAATTATCTGTCAATACAATATAAACTGATTAATTATAAGTCACTTGATTTCATAAAATTCTGAAAATAAATATAATAATTATTAGAAAATATATCATAACATACATAAAGATTAAGAACAAAATGATGTAATACTCTATTAATTATATCATCAACTATCATGTCATTGTTTATCAGATCAAAAATTTTTTTTCTAATGATAGTGCCTCCGAATTTATTGTTGTAGATGACATCTCTGAAATTAATAAACATGAAGGATATTATATATTCTCGACTATAAATTGGCATACATATTTAAAAAAATAGATATAACTTACGAGTTCATCTTTTCTTTCCAAAATGTGCTGATCAAAATTTTATTATCTTCAATTTGAAAATTCAAATTTAATTCCTCAAGCTGAGATGTGCCCACTATCTTCATCTTTTTTTTTGATGGGCCTGTTTCAAAAGTAGAATCAGCTATGATTTGGGAGGCCTTCTGCAGCCTAGGTTCTTTTTTTACCCTCTTGATAAGTGAAGGAATCTGGATTTTTTCTTTTTTCCCTTCAGCTTCCTCGCTTACAAGGATGTCCTTCAATTTTTCATCAAAAATTTCTTCCACCTCAACCTCAGTATCTTCTCCCTCCGTCTCTTTCTGTCCTTCTTTATTGGCATTGGTGCCTTTATTTACTAATGAACTAAGGAGAGTTTGAACTATCGCAAGCCTCTTCTTTATCTCTTCAACTTCAACCTTCACCTGTGCACAGCTTGCATAACTTTTTTCTTTTTCGGAGGATGCTGCTGTTAATATTTCTTCAGTGAGAAGCCATTATTCTGTTATCGTAGGCTCAATAGCTCCCTCCACCTGCAAGTCAAGAACAATAATAAAATAACCATATATTAATCATAATGATAAATTGTTCATTAATATTATAATGAAAAAATATTTTTATTTACCAACTCATGAGGCTTCAAGTTCGTAAGCTAAATAATCTTTGTCTTCACCTGGCTATCATACCATTTTAACAGCTTAGGTAATTTATTTGGATATGCTGGGGCTCAAAAGGTACTATGCTCAAGAAACCAAACCTGTACATAATAATCATGTATGTTAAATATATGGAAGATTTAAAATAAAGCAATTATACTTTTGCTGCATATTAATGATACTTACCAACAGAGCAGCTGTACACCCATACAGGGTTGGCTGCTTCCTAACCTTGTCACTTCTTCTGGTTAGGACTGGCTCTTCAGATCTCAGGCAAAAAATAGTATCTGGGAGAGACATAAGAGTCAACTTCCTTATTATGGAAGCCCAATCTAATTGACCCAGCTGGGATAAATCATCCAAGGGATGATAAATCTTGGGCAAGATTGATTTGACTTTGGATACAAGAATGTTGCGAACATATATGCAATCCATAATCTCACAGTGTCCTCAACATCCTCTTATAAATTTGATGAATGAAGTTAGGCAATGAACTTCTCCAGTCCCTTATTTTGCAAATTTAATTCTCTTCCAAATCGTCCGAATAATCGACTCTTATTAACTTGATCTTCTATTTCAATCTTCTTTCCGTGGCATGGCAAACCCAAAATCAGGGCCAGGTCTTCGACACTGAATATAAGTTGCTACAAAAAATAAACTTGTCTCCTCCCTTGTAGCATCTAATAATTTCAGCTAGTAGATGCTCGTCGACAACAAACAGTTGAATGTCTATTAATGCATTGAAAGGAGTCTTTCATATTATTTCTAAATGATAACTTGAGAAACCCATCTTCAAAACTTGTTCAGCATACTGCAAGATCACCTGAAATATAAGTAAAATATAAATGTAAGTTATGCAATAAATTCTAAACAAAAATTTTTAAGACACTCTAGGAGTCATAAAATAAGTCATGTTTGCCATGTATTAGAGGTAGAGGGGTTAAAAACTTCTTTTTCATAATTTCTGCATGGGTATCGTAGGTTTTGAACTAGGGTGTCGTAGATTTTGAACTAGGATGTCGTAAGTTTTAAACTAGGATGTCGTAATACTATTTTGGCCATTTTGATTAATGGTATAGCATCCGTGGCAATTTTATGATACTTTGGGAGTCATAAAACAAGCCACGGTTGCCATGTATTAGAGGTAGAGGGGTTAAAAACTTTTTTTTCATAATTTCTGCATGGGTGTCATAGGTTTTGAACTAGGATGTCGTAGATTTTGATCTAGGATGTTGTAATAATGTTTTGGCCATTTTTATTAATGTTATAGCATCCATGGCAATTTTGTGATATCCTAGGAGTCATAAAACAAGCCACTGTTGCCATGTATTAGAGGTAGAGGGGTTAAAAACTTTATTTTCATAATTTCTGTGTGGGTGTCATAGGTTTTGAACTAGGATATCGTAGATTTTGAACTAGGGTGTCGTAATACTGTTTTGGCCATTTTGATTAATGTTATAGCATCCGTGGCAATTTTATGACACCCTGGGAGTCATAAAACAAGCCATTATTGCCATGTATTAGAGGTAGAGGGGTTTAAAACTTCTTTTTCATAATTTCTGCATGGGTGTCGTAGGTTTTAAACTAGGATATCATAGATTTTGAATTAGGGTGTCGTAATACTATTTTGGCCATTTTGATTAATGTTATAGCATTCGTGGCAATTTTATGACACTCTGCGAGTCATAAAACAAGCCACGGTTGCCATGTATTAAAGGTAGAGGGGTTAAAAACTTTTTTTTCATAATTTCTGCATGGGTGTCGTAGGTTTTGAACTAGGGTGTTGTAGGTTTTGAATAAGGGTGTCGTATGTTCTGAACTAAGGTATCATGTTTTTATACTATGAAGACTTAATATTTTTTTAAAAATTATCATGACATCCCTCTATAGGGATAAATTTCAAAGATTGACATTAAAATAGTAAAACAAAAATTACGACACCCTAGTTCAAAACTTACGACACCCTGGTTTAAAACATGGGGCGTCCTAGTCAAAAAACTATAACACCCATGAAGAAATTGTAAAAAAAAAGTTCACACGCCTAATGTCAACTCCAAGCAGGAATCAAAATTTTTTTATCTGTTTCTATTTCTGTAGCGTCCTTTGGAATAGATCTTAAGGGGTCTCATCACCTCCTGAATAAACAAGCATTGCAGTGCTTCCTTCCTCCATCTGCATTTTCTTCTTGCATTGTTTTTTTGTTTGTCGTCTGCATTGAAAGACGAAACCACTACTCTCCATTTTTTTAAAATTTCGAAGGCGCATCAAATGTTGAAGGAGGATCACCAACCAACGACTTCTCGACCATCAAAGAGGAGCAAAAACATAAAATGAAGGTCTCTAGGATATCCAAAAACAATGGACAAACTCTGGGATGGGGTGTTGTAGTGCAAATAGGTTTTTTTTTTTCCTGTTTGCAGAATAAGAATCGTTTGTTATATCGTAACCTATTCCGAAAAAGATGAGGGCAAAATAGGTATTTTGCATGTTTGAAAATACTACAGATGCGACGATATCAGATTACGTAATTCCTGAAGATACGAAACCCACCCTGTCCCGTCATGCCATCGTGGATACAATTGGACTAATAGGAAAGTACGGTGCGGGCCATGTTGGATTTGCTGCACCGCATGCGGTGCACAAAGACTTACTCTTTTGATCCCACACCCACCGGTCCCTGGAGCTTCCTTTCTCTAACAATTCCAATAAGAATTTGCAGCTCACCATATCATAAGCCTTCTTAAAATCCAATTTGTAGCTCATGAGCAAGAATGAAAGCATCTAAAATGTACCTCCCCGAAATGAAAGAAGAGTGATTAAGGTCCACCAGGATCCCACTCACCCTTCAATCCATTCGCCAGCACCATGGTCCCATGATAGAACTACTTGAGAGGAGAAGATTATCAACCTTGAGGATATCCATAGAACTTTACGAACACAGATCGCGTGTTCATCTGGGCTTGGGGCCTTCTTCCCATGGAGACCCCAGACAGCCACTCTATCTCCGGTGAGAATTAAAAATCCAACGTGCTTAAACCCACACCTATGTACCTCCAAAACAGAGATCCACTTTCTTCTTCTAGCACTAGTAGTTTATCTCTATCCCACTCTTTCCACCACTGTACTCGCCTCCAAGAACTTGCCCCTTAGCTACCAGAACTTCTTACTCTACCCTCGCTATGTTTCTGTGCAACCATTCATGCCGTAGTTGCATCAACTCTTCTTCCTTGTCAAGCCACACTCAATTTTGTTAGGAACCTCCCTCTTTTTAGCCATAATTTTCTCCGCATTTAGTAGCCCTCGTAAAGGAAGGGAAAAAAAAAAAAAAATCATCATTGTTTGAATAGTTTTCATTAAAAAAATAATAGATATTTTTAAATTTCAAGAATTTTTTTTTTCCATCCAAATTTTTAAATTAAAAAATTAGAAAACTAGTTTAATGAAAGAAAAGAAAAGAAAAAGAATATCATTTCCTTCTCTTACTCATTAGTTAATATCCAAATAAGGGAAAGAAAATCCCTTCCTTTCCTTTCCCTCTAATTCCTTTAATCCAAACAGATCCTTAAAACAAAAATTATACAGGAAGGGCACTATAAAATATCATATGGATAGGTTTGCATAGTTTACCATGTATCTCTTAGCATCAATTTTAAAGAATAAATTATAAGTCAAATATTTTTTACTAATAAGATTATTAATTCTGTAATTATGATATTCTCTTTTTCTTATTTTCAGCACATATTTTTTACCAATATATACTCTATGATCATATAATATATATTAAATAAATTAAATATTAAATAAGTTAATATATATTTTTAAAAAAATTGATACTATTTTTCAGAATATAGCTCATTCCAATATATGGTTCATGATCAAATAATATATATTTAATGGTTTATTGAGATACATAATGTAAACTTTTTTAATATATATTCAATAGCAATCCAATACATACCTACAAATAAATTGATATATAGTTTTCCAAACATAATTTCATCAATATATAATATATAGCAAGTTAATACATACCTAGAAAAATATTCATTCGACATTTGAATACACATCTCTAGGTAAATAGATATAATTTCTAAAATATGATGCTTACCAATATATAGTTTATGACTAATGGTACATACTTAATGGCTTATTAATGTACACTATAAACTTTTTTTATACATATCCAGTAACGAAATAATACTTATAGATAAATTGATACGTAGTTTTCTAAATATAGTATTCATCAGTTTACAGAATATGGTCAATTGATACATACCTAGCAAAATATTTATCCGATGTTTCAATACATATCTTTAGATAAATCGATATACATTTTCTAGAGCATGATGCTCATCAATATACATTATAGGATCAAATGATATATACTAGATAGCTTACTGATACAAACTATGTATCGATAAAAAGTATATATTGAAAATGAGAAAGAAAGAGAATATCATAATTACAAACTAATAGCTTTGTTAGTAGAAAAGATGTTTGACTTATAGACTTACAATTTAAGATTGGTATTAATGTTAGATGTATGCGCTAGAAGCCAATCTAGCTGATTCATATTTTTGATTCTAGAATATTAAATTATATTTAATATTTTTATTTGGATAATTTTATCTATACATGCAGTATATGTGGCCATATATCGTCTAATAAATTAATAGACAATGACATATATTTTCAAGAATTGAGAATTTAAGACGTGTCATCGTAGATTAATTCCTAAATGCTGTCAATCGTAGGATATCATGAGGACGATGATTGATCCAGTTTAATCGATGCATAAATCACTTCTCTTTTAGGGTAGACGAGTCTTGAGTCTATAGTATGGAGATACTAGAATGAGAGTGCAGGTGGTTGTTAAAGAATGATAGTACCGAGCATGACCAACACGAGAAGTTTGACAATATAAAATATTGGCCCTAGCCATTCGGGCCCTTGCCATGTTCATTGATTACACTAGGTTCACTATAGGAGTGGAAGTGCACTTAAAGGGGATCTATCGATCTTAGTACTTAAGATACAGTCCTATACAATTTAAGAAGCTCAGTCTAGAAAATTCATGGCAATGGTAGGTGAACGATAGAAAAGAGTTTTCATGAGTTTCATATTGGACTGAAGCTAATCAAGAATTGAGAATTTAAGACATATCATCATAGATTAATTCCTAAATGCTATCAATCGTAGGATATCACAAGGATGATGATTGATCCAGTTTAATTGGTTCATAAATCACTTCTCTTTTAAGGTAGACGAGTATTGAGTCTATAGTATGGGAATACTGGAGCGAGAGTGCAGGTAGTTGTTAAAGAATAACGGTACCAAGCATGACCAACACGAGAAGTTTGACAACATAAAACATTGGCCCTAACCATTCGGGCCCTTGCCATGTTCATTGGTTACAGTAGGTTCACTGTAGGAGTGGAAGTGCACTTAAAGAAAATCTATTGATCTTAGTAGCTAAGATGCAGCTCTACGCAATTTAAGAAGTTAAGTCTAAAAAATTCATGGCAGTGGTAGGTGAACAATGGAAAAGAGTTTACGTGAGTTTTACATTGGACTTAAGCTAATTAAGAATTAAGAATTTAAGATGTTTTATCATAGATTAAATCCTAAATGCTACTAATCATAGGATATCACGAGGATGATGATTGATATAGTTTAATCGGTGCATAAATCACTTCTCTTTTAGGGAAGACAAGTTTTGAGTCTATAGTATGGATGGTCCAGACACCAGAGGCACCAGAATAAGACAGAGGCTTCTCAATCCTTTGTGGTTAACTGATTAGTATTTTCATTATTTGAGTCCAATTTTGTAATAAGGGCTTAGCCCATTTGAGTCTTAATTTTGGCCCCTGAGTCCTGTTTTGGGCCTTTCTATAATTAAGTCATGTATTTAGAATTTAATCCATACCATTAGGGTTTTGGATATGGTCAGTTCAATTGAGTCAAGTTCAGTTAAGGCAAGTTCACTTGAGTTAGTTGGTTGAGTCAGCTCATGTTGAGCCATTTATTATTTTGAGTCCTGTAAGTCTCATAATGAGTCTAGTCCAGTTCAACAAGAGAAGACTCAAGACACTGATGGACCCCAGTCAGAGTGACAATTTGACAACTACAAGGAGTCCCAGCCATACTTGATTGTGCCACCTTGGATTACATGAGAAGGACCTTGAGATCATCACCATTGAAGACCAGATGATAACAACATCAGCCCACCAGAAAGAAGGACAACCGAAGAAATCCTAAAGCCTGCTCAACATTGAAGTGGGCCGCCCGAAGCCCTGGCCCATCATGAATTTCAGCGCCCCCTATGGTCACCTTCCCTTGGTCGGCCATCCTTATGATCACCACCCCTTGGCCGACCATAGTAAGGAGAGTGAGAGAGATTTTGAGTTTATTTGGGAGAGAGGTTTCTATGTAATCTAGCTAGGGTTTGAGTGGAAAAAGGATACATTGAAAAATCTCTTGTATGCCCTTGGAGCCCAAGTTTGTAAGCCTATATAAAGGCCCCCCTCTCATGTATTTTCTGATTATTGATTAATGAATTATTGAGTTTCCTCCAATTTCTGTGTGATCTTCTGTATGATTAAGGGTATCTGTGTGATCCCTCAGGGTATCTGTGTGATCCATGCACCCTGCCTCCAAGGAACCCTAGCCGCCAGCCTTCTTCAATCTCTTGGCCACCCAACTCCAATCCCTTTCATTCCTTCTTCTTTCAGCCATCTAGCCTACTTCTTATTTATTTTCTAACCCTTGAATGGTGATTTGCAGGTCCCTCAGAGTTTACGAATCCCTGGATTCCATCTGACTAGCTTTCGGGTCAGCAGGTCAAAAGCAATGGATCCACAGCATCTTCAGCTTGTTTTTCTAGGCTGCATCCGAGAGCATAGAGAGATCTCTTCATGGATTAATCTTCAAATCATTACCAAGTACACCCCCTAGACTCATCAGGCAGCGGTATTGCAGAAGAGCTAGCCTACCAGGGCCTCTTTAGCCTTGGCAATCTTCTCTTTCGCTACTTAGGGTTAATTTTTGCGTGCATCTGCTTCTAAATTTTTTATAGAATTACTTATTTAGTTTCTTGGCTCAAAATTATGGATACAAACTCCTAAATTAATGCTTAATAATATAAAAATATCTTGCATGCATAAGTAGTCCCGCATCATTTGGTATTAGAGCATGATTTAGGGTTAGTTTCTGTATCCTGTAATTCTTGCATATACTCTATTATTTTAGTTTTTTCTGCAAGTAGGTAGATCAAAAGATATTGATTATTATTTCCGTGGATTTCTCATAATTCAAAATATTTATCAGAATTTTCTTATGATTTATTTCGGTCTATAGAGATTTTGCATGCATGATTACTACCTAAGAACAGTTCTGCCCAAAAATTCTAGCAAGTCTAATTTCAGCATATTGGTTCTTCAAACAATTGTTTCTGATTGTATAAATATGATAAAATCCTGTTTTTTGTTTTGCTGGAACCATCAATTAATCATTATTTTTTCATGATTTTTTGGACTGCCTCTATTCTGCAACCCTATTTTTTCTGCCCAGAAAATTTCTGCAGCCAGATTTTAGCATGTTCGGATTTCATCATGTTTAAGGTTTTTTTTTACATAATTTTGGTATAAATTGTTTTTTCAATGTATTTCCTGCATATTAGGTAATTTCCTGCATATTATATTTCTGCTAAGAAAATACAAAAAAATAAAATAAAAATACAAAAGCATAGAAACCCTAATTGCATCTTCATATGTATGTCATCATGTGATAAGCTACTCTAAGGGCAATTTCAGTATATCAAATGGGGGGAGGATTTGATCACCTCTCCTTAGCCCAAAACAACAACCTTTGCATTCGATCCCAACCTAATTAAAATTAATTAGACCTAATTTGCTATAGTGAGCTAGGGACGATCCCAACCTAATTAAAATTAATTAGACCTAATTTGCTATAGTGAGCTAGGGACACCAACAGGTCGGGTCCAACCTTTGTGGGAAGACTAGTGCACCCAATACCTCTCGTATTACTGGAAGCTGGTATCTAGGCTAGAGGTCCAGAGGCAAATCCCTTAAGTAGATCGGTGGTTCCTTAATTGGGTCCCTGCGAAAGCAGGGGGGCCTCCCACCATCCCACCTCTTACCTAGCTAGTGAAAGGACTAGGGGTTGTGTTGTGTGTAAGTTAAGTCGACCCATTTTGTTTGGGCTCTAGGTCTAGAAAGCCTTAGTCAGTTTGTCTTATGTGTGTTGCATGTCCACTAGATTAGGAGCCCATTAGCCCATCAGCCCATGTCCATTAGGCCATCAACCCATGTTCGATCTAGATTAGGAGCCCATTAGTCCATCAGTCCATGTCCAGCCCAGTCTAGTCATGGAGCCCAGCCCTAGGAGAGCCACTAGGTACATTGGGATATTTGATGCGGCACGCATATGATTAATGTTTTGAATATGATTTGTAGAGCAATGAAACCTAATTACACTAGCATTGTACTCATCATAATAAGACTTAAGGATTATAAGAAATTGGACTTTTACTTGATTAGACATAATCCTAAACTAAGAAGGAAGAAGATCTAGACAATAGGGGTTAATGATTATGGACTTACCTTGATGAGCTTTCCAACCTTCTTTTGATTCATACCTTGAAACTACCAATGCTCAGAACTGAAGAACCTGGATAACAGAGATCAGAATCCTGGACTTGGGGCTTCAGCTTGTTGGTTCTTTGTCAAGGTGAACCCTGTTCACAACTCAAGGACTTCGAAGGACCCTGCAATGAAGATCAAAGTTAAGGTTGAAGGATGCAAACATAAAGAAGGGATGGGAGAACTTGTGAACAAAGAAAAGATAATTGAGAAGATCTGGCCGACTCCAATGCCTTTGCCTTGAGCTTGGATGATGAATTGCTAGGGAAGAGAGTGGCTTTGGGCGTGGAAGAAGAAGATAGGAAAATTTCACACATAAAACTCAAGACAACTTCACTTCAAACTTCATTCATTTCCAAAATCAATCTCTTTTACAATGGGCGTCCAAGGCTTTAATAGCCTCACAAAGCTAGCTTTTGAAATTTAAAAACTCCCCAAATCGAGGAGGATTACAAGGGGGGTTGGAGGATTTGGTGGAGAGTTTGGAGGGATGTGGGGGGGTTGGAGGATTTGGTGGAGGACTTGGAGGGATGTGGCCAACCTCCTTGAATTTGAATCTCCCTTGTTGGCGCCCAAAGGGTGATGAGGTGGCTGGTGAAGTGGCACCTGATGATGTGGCATGGTGTGGTGGTCTTCTACTTTGATAAGAATGACATGTGGCGCCCAGTGGTCCTAGTTGATGGTCCTTTTCTCTTGCTTGGTTGATGTGTCTTCTCTTCTTCATGTGGTCAAATTCTGGGGTCTAGAATTTGAGTCTTGTTGCTAGCTTTCATGGCTTTAAGACTTGATTAGACTTAACTCAACTGAATTAGACTTAACTCAACTGAACTGACTTGACTGACCTAGACTTTAAAACTTGAAATGGACTTATAGAAAATGAAATTTTAAAAGTAATTACAGGACTCAATAAACACTCTTGATTTGAAACTCAAAATTAATTACAGGACTCTTGAAAAGGAAATGACTCTTGAAAATAAAATATTTTTGAACTAAAGGATACAAGGTAACCTAATTATCTTCGATCCAAATTGGGATAAGGCTAACCTTGTTGGAGTGAAGTTTCTTTCGGCTTCTGGTGTCCACACCAATTCTCCTGGGGTGGGCAGAACTCGACCCAGTCGAGTATGGTTCAGTTTTGCCCTGGTAATGCTCGAACAAGTCTGGGTTAAGTCTTGCAGGTCCTCTCGAGTAATCCAAGAGTTGTCGGACTCAGGTCGACCTTGCCATCGAACCAGGTATCGCTGATAGTCCTTATTCCTGGTAGTAATGATCTTGTCATCCAGGTTCTTCAGTTCTGAGCATTGGTAGTTTCAAGGTATGAATCAAAAGAAGGTTGGAAAGCTCATCAAGGTAAGTCCATAATCATTAACCCCTATTGTCTAGATCTTCTTCCTTCTTAGTTTAGGATTATGTCTAATCAAGTAAAAGTCTAATTTCTTATAATCCTTAAGTCTTATTATGATGAGTACAATGCTAGTGTAATTAGGTTTCATTGCTCTACAAATCATATTCAAAACATTAATCATATGCGTGCCGCATCATATGCACCTAGCTTTGGTGGTGATCTTGAATTTGAGGATTATCTAAATTGGAAAATAAATATAGACCTGTATTTTGAAAGACATATGAATTTCTATTCTGAAAGAGGTCAATTCATGTATGCTAAAGCCAAGTTAGTTCGCTAGGCTAAGGTAGACTGGGTTAAGTTTGACAGAGTACTTAGGCAAGAAGGCCGTGAACCCATAACTACCTAGGGTAACATGAAACTTGAACTAAGGATAAAGTACCTATCCAAGTCCTCTAAGTCTAAGAGATCCACAACCTATAGATCTGTACCCAAACCTTATGAACCTAGAACCTATGTACCCAATCCTATGAACCTAGAACCTATGTACCCAGAACCTATGTGTTAGATGTATGCCCTGAAAGCCATGTTGGCTTGACACATTTTTAATTTTAGGGCATGAACTTTGTACTTAATTTTTCTTGTTAATAAAAGGGCATTAGTTGAAGGTGAAAAACACCTACACCTAGCATACATTATACAAGAAACAGGACAGAGAATATGCATTTTAAAATATTTTAAGACATGCATAGCGGAAGGCTTGGTAGATAGATCTAAACCATCTACCGATCTGCCCGCAATAGGATCTAGTATAAAACCTAGCATGCATATAAAATGAAAGCAAAAATAGGGTTGCGAGTAACTACACTAAGCATGCAACAGCGCAAGGAGCAGGTTTGTATTTAAAATAATTTTAAAATAGCAGCGGAAAAAACCTACTCCGCACAGGATCTAACATTTTCAAGATGCATGTATAGGCAAAAGAAAGCATGAAATAGGCATGTAATATTTATAAACAATTTGATAGACCTAGATCTAGGCATGCATGAAAAATAAAAATAGAAATTTTACCTTATTCCTGTTTGGAATAAAATAGGGATAACTATTGGAATAGCTGGAATATCTGGAATAACCTTATTCTAGTCTTCTTCTACCAGCAACCATTTGAAATGATTTTCTTCCTCTCTTCCAAGTGCAGCAAACCCAAACCAAAATTGGCAACACTTTGGTCTCTCCTTCTGCAACAAGGGCAAGGCAACTTCTTGATAGATCTTGATTCAATGGAGAGCTAAAAAATCATTCTTCCAACAATGTTGTAGTCCCTTTGATGCAGAAATTCAGAACAACAAATCTGCAACCAAAAACAAGGGAAACCAAAAATAACAGCAAGGGAGGTTGCTGCAGCTCACAAGTGCTCAAGAGAACACCCTCTAGAGGGGGAACACGCCTGGGCTTCCTCTGATCCGGCTTCTCGCACGATGCTAGTCGCCGGAAACCTCTTGAAATGGTGAGAGGGAGGAAGGAAAAATAGAACACTTTGTTCTATGATTGTTTTCTCCAAAACAGATTTTCTTCCACCGATTACGCACCAACAATAACTAGGGATTAATGAAGTTTTTCTCTCCCAATCTCTCATAAGAACTCAATCCCAAAAACACCGGTGAAAAGGATGGTGGAAGCTCTCTAAAAAGAACACTCTATATGCTTTTCACCGCCTAAAAATTTATTCAGCGAAAACCATGAAACGATGATTTTGGGAGCTGAGGAGACCAGCTGGGAATATGATCGGCCATCAGGTTTGAGAACGAATCAAATTCATTTTCAATGAAGCAATCAAGAGCCATCAAACGGTGGTAAATTTCCAACAAAAACCGAGTGGAAACGGGAGAGGAAAAGACACCCCTGTTCACCCAAGCCATTTTACCATGTGAATGGGTTCAAAACAATGTGTTGATGTGTTAAAACCGGTTCACAACAGGTTTAAAAATCCCAAACTGGTTCTAAACTGGTTCATAATATAATTAGATAAAAATCTAATTAATAAAAGGCTTGGTCAAGTCCTGGTCACCGATAAATAATTCCCAGTGGACCCAAACAAATTAAGATCGACCCAAAAATTGGGTCAATCCAAAAAGTGCTCAATCAAACCGTTACTGAAATGATTTCTAATCATAAATTGGTACCTGGATCAGGGAGAAATCCTCTATGGCATGTGACCTCATAGGTTCGAACCTAGGCGGTAGCACTGGAACAATTCCAGTACCAGCATAAGATACCATCTAGCAATGGATCCCGGCGTCCGAATAGGTCGAAGATGCGAGAGCAATCAATCGAACCTCTGGTATACGATTACCGTATAATTCATCCCTTTGACCTCCAATGCTCAGGATGACCTAGGGTTAGACTGCCAATCCCAGCTGAGTCAATCCACAATATGTCTCAACCTCGCAAGTCCAGTGACTCCTCACTAGGACTATCCTGGCCGAGGATTTGCTAAATTAAGACACTGCGAGACATTCAATCCAAACTATTTGGACAGGTCAATTCCATCTTGGTCCACCATTGCTCCATAAGTACTTGCCTATACCCAGAAACCTTCCATCATCCGATTAGAAATCCGGGTAGTCCGGTACCAAAGCACAGGGAGTTGCTTGCAAGCTACCATGATAACCTCATGTCCGAGGGACAGATATACCCATATCCAATCATGAGTATCCCTTTAGCAGAAACGGGCTACAAGGAGTCACGTTCAATGAGATATCATATATCCCACTTGTAGATCATATCAGTGTTACCACACTCCTTTGGTCAAGAGGACAACCAAATATTGTTAACCACAATAATCTACACTTGATACATTGCCATCCAGTACAATGTATCTTTTGGTCGTGAACCTTGTTTAAGGACCACTCGATATATCCTCTCTATATCGAAGTCAGTGTAGTCCTAAAAACTTCATCACATGAAAAAGAGTTCATTACAGGAAAAAGTCAGAATGCGATGAGCTGCCAAAATAATATTTATTAATTCATACAAAGAGTACAATACTCAGCTCAACTACCTACAGCCTAGGTGATTGGCTTTGGGACATAATTCCCAACAACTCCCACTTGTACTAAAGCCAATCAGAATAGTATCTAATACCCATTTCCCTTTTACAAAAGTCAAACTCTTTTATTCCGAGGGCTTTAGTGAAAATGTCGACCAGATTTTCCTTTCCATCAATCTTTATAAGATTGATGTCACCTAGTTCTACAATCTCTCGTACGAGGTGGTAACGCCACAGAATATGCTTAGTGCGGTGATGAGCTTTCGGCTCTTTAGCTTGATCAATAGCTCCAGTGCTGTCACAGTACACTGGAACGGGACCATCTAGGGAAGATGCTACCCCTAGCTCTCCAAGGAACTTCTGCAACCACATGGCTTCCTTCACTGCATCTGATGCTGCAAGGTACTCTGCCTCGCATACCGATCAGCAACTGTCGCCTGCTTGAAACTTTTCCAGCATATCGCTCCTCCATTCAGGATAAATACAAACCCTGACACACTCTTGCTATCATCTCTGTCTGACTGGAAACTGGAGTCAGTATACCCCACAAGTTTCTAGTCAGATTCTCCATAAATCAGCCATTGGTCTTTAGTATTTCTTAAATACTTCAAAATGGATTTAACCACCTTCCAATGTGCCTCACCTGGGTTAGACTGGTATCTGCTCACTACTCTTAGTGAGTATGCCACGTTTGGTCTAGTACATGTCATAGCATACATGATAGAGCCTACTGTAGAAGCATAAGGTACTTTACTCATGCGCTCTCTTTCCTTAGGACTTGTCGCACAATCCTTCTTGGAAAGAGTAATTCCAGAACCTATCGGAAGATAGCCTTTCTTGGAATTTTTCATACCGAACCGTTTCAGCATGGTATCAATGTACGTAGATTGGGACAATCCTAGAAGCCTCTTAGATCTATCTCTATAGATCTTCATACCCAGTATGCAAGAAGTTTCACCCAAGTCCTTCATGGAGAACTGAGATGATAACCAGACCTTTATTCCTTGTAATGCTGCGACGTCATTCCCGATTAAGAGAATGTCGTTAACATACAGTACCAGGAATACAATGACAAAACCATTAACCCATTTATAGATACACGGTTCTTCTCCATTTTTAACGAAGCCATATGATTTGATACACCTATCAAACCGTTAGTTCCAACTTCGAGATGCTTGCTTGAGTCTATAAATGGACCTCTGCAACTTGCATACTTTTGACTCATTTGAGGATGTGAACCCTTCAGGCTATATCATATATACCTCCTCTTTTAGCTCCCCATTTAGGAAAGCGGTTCGGACATCCATCTGCCAAATCTCATAATCAAAATATGCTGTTAAAGCAAGCATGATCCGAATGGACTTGAGAATTGCCACAAGGGAGAAAGTCTTGTCATAATCGATACCATATTGTTGACGATACCCCTTGGCAACCAGATGGGCTTTATAGGTCTCCACCTTCCCATCTGCGCCCCTTTTTCTCTTGAAGATCCACTTGCACCCGATGGGTTTTATCCCTTCAGGCGGATCAACCAATGTCCATACATTGTTGATCTCCATGGACTCCATTTTGGATCGCATGGCTCCAAGCCATGCCTCAGAGTCAGATCTCTGAAGTGCATCCATATAGGTGATCGGATCCTCATTGTTCTCGTCGAGCTCAATGGGAACGCCGTCCCGGACCAAGAAACCATAGTATCTGTCTGGCTGACATGGTACTCTACCGGATCTCCTAATAATGGGTTCTGTGTGTGATCTAATCATAGCCGATTCTATGATGTCCTTAGAGTGTGCAGGTTCTTCTACTGGCTGAACTTCATCAAGTTCAATCTTAGAGGCTACAGTCCCTTCTCCAAAGAACTCCTTTTCTAAAAAGATAGCCCTAAGAGTGACGAACACTTTTTGTTCATCCTCCAAGTAGAAGAAATATCCTTTGGTTTCCTTGGGGTAACCAATAAACAGGCACCGATCAGACCTAGGACCAAGTTTATCTAAGTCTAAATGCTTTACATAAGCCGGACAACCCCAGATCCGAAGGTGTGAGATTGATGGCTTACGTCCAGTCCACATCTCATATGGAGTGGAGACAACAGACTTACTCGGAACATTATTTAACAAGTGACAAGCTATCTCAAGTGCATATCCCCAAAAGGATAGCGGCAGAGTTGCAAAGCCCATTATGGATCGAACCATATCCAACAAGGCTCGATTCCTCCTTTCAAACACACCATTCAACTGTGGTGTTCCTGAAGGAGTCCACTAAGAGAGAATCCCATTCTCCTCAAGGTATGTCAAAAACTCACCAGATATGTATTCACCACCTCGATCAAATCGAAGGATTTTAATACTTTTTCCGGTTTATTTCTCTACTTCATTACGATATTGTTTGAACATTTCAAACGACTCAGATTTATATCTCATCAAAAAGACATAACCGAACCTTGAAAGGTCATCTGTAAACATAATGAAATATCTGTATCCACCTCTAGCACTAACTGTCATGGGCCCGTATACATCAGTATGTATGAGACTCAAATGTTCTGTAGCTCGTTCACCTTTTCTAATGAAAGAAGACTTGGTCATTTTACCAAGTAAACAGGATTCACAAGTAGGCAGTAATTCAGAATCACTGACCTTGAGGAGGCCTTCTCCTCGCAACTTGTTTATCCTATTCTGGTTAACATGACCTAGCCTACAGTGCCAAAGATACAGATCACTGACATTTTCTAACCTTGGGCGTTTGCAAGATGTGTACATTACACTAATAGACCGTGATAGTGCATAAATGCCATTATTTAACTTAGCTTTCATTATCACAAAGTTATTCAAAATAACTTGGCAAATATCTCCTTTTATTGATAGTTCAAAACCACAATTGGCCAAAAGGCCTACAAAGATTATGCACATAATGAAACTAGGACAATAATGACAGTCGACTAACTCGACAGCATAGGACTCAAAGACAAGACTCAGAACTCCGATCGCTAGTAATGGAACATGATTTCCATTCCCGATGCTTAGGAACTGTTCCCCATCCTCAAATCTCCTGCTAACCTGCAGTCCCTGTAACGAATTACAAGCATGAATAGGACTATCGGTATCCAATACCCAGTTAGCAGTATCATAAATAGAGAAATTACAAGGTTATCATATAAATACCTTGTCCAGCAGTCTACTACTTTCCCTTCCTTGGCCTGTTCGGATCTAGGAATGCTTGGTAAAGAGGACAGTTCCTCTTCCAGTATCCCCGCTTCTTACAGTAGAAGCTCTCTGCAGCAGATTGATCAGCTTTCACTTTCCTGGTCTGACTCGGGCCAGGAGCATTCAGCATCTTCTTTCCCTTTCTTTTATTCTTTCCTTTCTTAAAGGGATGACGACCTCTAGAACCTCCCACTAAATTCACCACCCCCTTGTTTAGTTGGTGGTCTTTCTCGTAAGTCTGCAGTAATCCCATCAAACCATGGTAATTGATAGCAGGCTTGTTCATTCTATAATGATCAAGAAAGTCAAGATAGGAGGAGGGCAAAGAATTCAAGATCGCATCCTTGTCGAGCTGTTTGTGCAAGGGACATCCGAGCTTTCCCAACTTTTCAATCAGCTCGATCATGTACAGTACATGATCAGTGACAGAACCATCATTTGACATCTTGGCATTATAGATGGCACAAGATACTTTGTACCGCTCTACATCATCCGGTGTGCCGAAAGATTCTTTCAACTTTTAAAGGATATCATCTGGTTGGGCCTTCTCAAACTTGCAACTGAACTCGTCGTTCATTGCCGCTAGCATAATGCATCAGACAGTAGTCCGATCAGAAACTCACTTCTGATAAGTATCCCTGACTGAACTCCGAGCATTAGCAGAGGGGATTTCAGGTACCGGATCCGTTATCACATAAAGGATCTGCTCATGCTCCAGGATAATTCTCAACTTTCGATACCAGCTATCGAAGTTGTGACCCTTTAACTTCTCATTATCGAGAAGTGACCAGAGCGAAAGATTTGAAGACATCTGAAAGGAAAAACAAGACCATATTAGAGTATGAATTAATCAATTAACCAAAAGACTTGGAATTTAGTCTAAAGGTCTCTCCCACTAATTTTTCAGATTGGGAGCCTTTTACTCCAATCCGTGAAATCACTATTTCATAGTGGGTACTGAAATCCAATAGACCACGTATGAGCCTGACTATGGCCAGCTCACCCATACATGCCTAAAGGTAGGTTCACCAACCAATTGCTTCCCTAAGCAACTTCTAGTAATTTATTTTGCCCCAAAGAGCACCTTAATCGGCCTAGGGGCCTCCTATTACAGGTTCCGGTTAGGTCCAACCATTAACATGATAAATCCAGTACTTCCAGCTAATGAATGACCAAGCCCGACTATGATTGGCTCACCTGATCACCGTTAAGAAGGTTGTACTGAACCATCATCTATGAGAGAGTAATTCCAGTAACCAGATGCACACCCGTTCTATGGAACTGTTGATGAACACCAAGTTAAAGGACTCATTACTAACCCACTTAATGGGAGGCTAAGACACCATCAACTCTTTGACCTAGTCTTTTTCAGGACCTAATAATTTTAGAGGATTTTAGGTTGTGACAGAAGAATAAGAGAGGAAACATGGATCATCCTCCCACTGAATAGATCAATTTTCCAGAGGGTTGAATCAATTCAACAATTGATCCATGGGCACCTACCAATCAGTCAGACTGATCAACCTGGGTGACATGGGTTAACTCAAGTCAATGAGCTTTTCTAATCAGTTCTAGTCGATACAACTGGCCAGGTAGGTGAGATCATGGGTGAGTATTCGCCATTAACCATCTTTCCTAGACACCAACCAAGTTGGCCAGGAAAGAGGTAGCCTCATACAACCATGATCACAATGCCAAACCTACCTCGACACCAACCAGTTTACCAGACTTGATCAGACTAGCCTAAAGACTCGGGCTTCCACGGAGCCACTAATTAGATCCATTTTAGATGAATGGACTAACTTATCTAATTATTAGATAGTTCTAAAAGAAGGACCTTAATCAACTTTTGATTAGTCATCTTATTATCCAGTTCAACTAAACATAGGTCTAACCCAAATTATGGAGCCAATTAGACAGCTAACCCAATTAACCCAATTGGCTTATTTAAATGACATTAGGTTTCATAAACCCTAAGATAACTTGTCATTTAATTTAATCATACAACTCAAAATTGTTTGAATATAAGCCAATATTTTAATTAAAATAATTTTAATTAAAACATGTAAAACTCCTTTTACAAATCAATTCATGCAACATATATAGTTTTATTCTCTTATAAATATTACATTGCCAAAAAAAAATTTATAAGACATGCCAAATATGTATCTGAATTAAAACAAGTTTAATTCCTTTGATTTCCTAAAAGGATCCTTTCGAAGAGGCCAACACAGATGAACCGCATCGTGCCAAAAATACACGGTCATGGTGAAGGTCTCAACTAGGTTTCTAAAAGTACTCCCTAATCATACCCTATGATTAAGATACAGATACATATCAATAGATTAAACATTTTAATCTACTATACATGCAACCAAGATATGTTACACCTGAACTTGGCTCTGATACCACACTAAAAGCAAAAATAGGGTTGCGAGTGCCTACACTAAGCATGAAATAGCGCAAGGAGCAGGTTTGTATTTAAGATAATTTTAAAATAGCAGCAAAAAAACCTACTCCGCACAGGATCTAACATTTTCAAGATGCATGTATAGGCAAAAGAAGGCATGAAATATGCATGTATTATTTATAAACAATTTGATAGACCTAGATCTAGGCATGCATGAAAAATAAAAACAAAAATTTACCTTATTCCTGCTTGGAATAAAATAGGGATAACTATTGAAATAGCTGAAATATCTAGAATTACCTTATTTCAGTCTTCTTCTACCAGCAACCATTTGGAATGATTTTCTTCCTCTCTTCCAATTGCAGCAAACCCAAACCAAAATTGGCAACACTTTGGTCGCTCCTTCTGTAACAAGGGCAAGGCAACTTCTTGATAGATCTTGATTCAATGGAGAGCTAAAAAATCATTCTTCCAACAATGTTGTAGTCCCTTTGATGCAAAAATTAAGAACAACAAATATGCAACCAAAAACAAGGGAAACCAAAAATAACAGCAAGGGAGGCTGATGCAGCTCACAGGTGCTCAAGAGAACACCCTCTAGAGAGGGGACATGCCTGGGCTTCCTCTGATCCGGCTTCTCGTGCGATGCTAGTCGCCGGAAACCTCTTGAAATGATGAGAGGGAGGAAGGAAAAACAGAACACTCTGTTATGTGATTGTTTTCTCCAAAATAGATTTTCTTCCATCGATTAAGCACCAACAATAACTAGGAATTAATGAAGCTTTTCTCTCCCAATCTCTCACAAGAACTCAGTCCCAAAAACACCGGTGAAAAGGATGGTGGAAGCTCTCTAAAAAGAACACTCTATATGCTTTTCACCACCCAGAAATTTATTCAGTGAAAACCATGAAACGGTGATTTTGGGAGCTGAGGAGACTAGCTGGGAATATGATCGGCCATCAGGTTTGAAAATGAATCAAATTCATTTTCAATGAAGCAATCAAGAGCAATGAAATGGTGGTTAATTTCCAGCAAAAATTGAGTGGAAACGGGAGAGGAAAAGATGCCCTTGTTCGCCCAAGCCATTTTACCGTGTGAATGGGTTCAAAATAACGTGTTGATGTGTTAAAACCGGTTCATAACAGGTTTAAAAATCCCAAACTGGTTCTAAACCAGTTCACAATACAATTAGATCAAAATCTAATTAATAAAAGGCTTGGTCAAGTCCCGGTCACCGAGAAACAATTCCTGGTGGACCCGAACAAATTTAGATCGACCCAAAAACCGAGTCAATCCAAAGAGTGCTCAATCAAACCGTTATCAAAATGATTCCTGATCATAAATCGATACCTGGATCAGGGAGAAATCCTTTATGACGTGTGACCTCATAGGTTCGAACCTAGGTGGTAGCACTTGAATAATTCCAGTACCAACACAAGATACCATCTAGTAATAGGTCCCGACGTCCGGATAGGTCGAAGATGCGAGAGCAATCAATCGAACCTCTGGCATACGGTTACCGTATAATTTATCCCTTTGACCTATAATGCTCAGGATGACCTAGGGTTAGACTGCCAACCCTAGCTGAGTCAATCCACAACATGTCTCAACCTTGCAAGTCTAGTGACTCCTCACTAGGACTACCCTGGCCGAGGATTTGCTAAATTGAGACACTGCGAGACATTCAATCAAAACTATTTGGACAGGTCAATTCCATCTTGGTCCACCATTGCTCCACAAGTACTTGCCTGTACCCAGAAACCTTCCATCACCGGATTAGAAATCTAGGTAGTCCGGCACCAAAGCACAGGGAGTTGCTTGTAAGCTACCATGATGACCTCAGGTCGGAGGGACAGATATACCCATATCCAATCGTGAGTATCCCTTTGGCAGAAAGGGGCTACATGAAGTCATGTTCAATGAGATATCATATATCCTACTTGCAGATCACATCAGTATCACCACACTCCTTTAGTCAAGAGGACAACCAAACGATGTGAACCACAACAACCTACACTTGATACATTTTCATTCAGTATAATGTATCTTTTGGTCATGAACCTTGTTTAAGGACCACTCGATATATCCTCTCTATATCAAAGTCAATGTAGTCCTAAAGACTTCATCACATGAAAAAGAGTTCATTACAAGAAAAAGTCAGAATGCGATGAGCTACCAAAATAATATTTATTAATTCATATAAAGAGTACAATACTCAGCTCAACCGCCTACAGCCTAGGCGATTGGCTTTGGGACACAATTCCCAACATAAGCATCAAAGCAAGAGAAAATATAAAAGTACCATACCTTTTCCATAAGAGAGAAGCCAAGGAAGTGTTGTGAGAAGAAGGAGGGTGCTCGAGCCACACACGTGTTTGGCCTCCACAGGTGTCCACACCTGGGCTCGATTTTGATTAACTCCCTTGGAGTGCTAGCTCTTCGAGATCCGTGGACTGAACTTCTTCTTCCAGGAAGACAAGAAAGAGATCTGGAACCCCTTCCCAAAACCTCTTTTCCAAGACCTAGCTTGATTGCTAGGTGGCCCACACCCAATCCCTAAACCTCTCACAAAGCCCTTCTTCTTCTTCTCTTTTCTTTTCTCTCTTGCTGTTCATGTAACCTCAACAGCCACTACAAAAACCTATATTTATAGGGGCTGCCATGAGAGGGAGAAGAAGGAAGGAGGAGAGATGGAGGGAGAGAATGGAAGAGAGGATCAAGGCCATTCCAAATGGGTCCAACCCATTAAGGTAAGTATGACATTCATACCAAAAAGCCTTGGAGCCAAAACTAGTTTGAATTCAAAATTCAAACCAGGTCAAAACCTATCCAAAAAAAAAAAACTCTCACAAAATCCTCCCTGATTTTTGCTTATCACAGGAAGTGTCGACACTCAAAAATTGCCAAGTGTTGACACTTCACCAAGAGTCGACACCTGTAAAAATCCAAGTGTCAACACTTGGAGCAAAGTTAACCATATTGACTTCAGGTGATGGCAAACGATTCTCAATCATTGATTAGCCCAAAAGATCAGATAGAAATCCTCTATGATGTGTGACCCCATAGGTTCGAATACTAAACTAGTAGCACTGGAACATTTCTAGTACCAGTCAAAGTCCTCATCTAGCAATGATACCCGACGTCCGGATAGGTCAAAGATGCAAAGCACCTCACAAGAATCTCTGGAATATCGTTGCCACATAATTCATCCCTTTGACCTTACAATGCTCAGGATGACCTAGGGTTCGACTGCCAACCCTAATTTGGTCTATCCAGATCATGTCTCAACCTCACAAGTTCTGTGACTCCTCATAAGAACTATCCTGGCCAAGGTATTGCTGAATTGAGACATAGTGAGTCATTCACTCCAAACTATTTGGAGAGGTCAATTCCATCTTGATCCACACCGCTCCACAAGTACTTGACTATATCCAGAAACCTTCCATCATTGGATTAGAAATTCAGATAATCTGGTACCAAAGTATAGTGAGTTGCTTGCAAGCTGCCATGATGACCTGAGGTATAAGGGACACATATACCCATATCCCTTCGCGAGCAATCCTTTGGCAGAAGGGAGCTCCGTAGATGGTCACGTTCAGTGAAATGTCATACACTTCACATGTATGTCACACCAGTGTCTCCACACTCCTTGGTTAAGAGGACAACCAACAAATGTGGCATACAACAACCTACACTTGATACATTGTCGTCCTATAACAATGTATCATTTGGTTATAAACCAGTTTAAGAACTACTTGATATATCATCTCTATATCAAAACAAAGTAGTTCTAAGGACTCCATCATACAAGAGTTCATTACAGAAAAATATAAAATGATAGATAGCCAAAAATAAATAAATTTTATTTATTATAAAGAATTCATATACAAATACAAAGTAGCACAACCGTCTACAGCCTAGATGATTGGCTTTAGAACATAATTCCCAACAACTCCCACTTGAACTAAAGCCAATCAGTACAGAATATCATTCCCATTTTCCATTTACAATAGTCGAACTCTTGAACTCTGATGGCTTTAGTGAAGGGGTCAGCCAGATTCTCCTTTCCATTGATCTTCTGAAGGTCGATGTCACCTCGTTCCATGATCTCTCGCATAAGGTGATAGTGCCACAGAATATGCGTTGTGCGATGATGAGACTTCAGCTCTTTGACTTGAGCAATGGCTCCAATGTTGTCGCAGTACATCGGAACAAGACCATCTAAGGAAGGTGCCACTCCCAGCTCACTAAGGAACATCTGTAACCACACAGCTTCCTTCGCTGCATCAGATGCTTCAATGTAGTCTGCTTCGCATACTGAGTCCACCACAGTAGGCTGCTTGGAACTTTTCTAGCAGATAGCTCCTCCGTTCAGGGTAAAGACAAAACCTGACACACTCTTGCTATCATCTTTATCTGACTGGAAATTGAAGTCAGTATACCCTACAAGTTTCAAGTCAGATTCTCCATAAATTAGTCATTGATCCTTAGTATTTCATGAATATTTAAGGATGGTTTTAACCACTTTCCAATGAGCTTCACCTGGGTCAGACTGGTATTTGCTCACTACACCTAGTGAGTATGCCACGTCTGGTCAGTACATGTCATGGCATACATGATAGAACCCACTGCCGAAGCATATGGAATTCTACTCATACGCTCTCTCTCCTCAGGAGTTGTCGCACAATTCCATTTGGAGAGATCAATTCCAATGCCTATTGGGAGATAGCCCTTCTTGAAATTCTCCATGCTGAACCGTTTTAGCACGGTGTCAATGTACGTAGACTAGGACAGTCCCAGAAGCCTCTTAGATCTATCTTTATAGATCTTCATACCTAGTATGTAAGAGGCTTCACCCAAGTCCTTCATAGAGAACTGAGATGATAACCAGACCTTTATTCCTTGTAGTGTTGCGATGTCATTCCCGATTAAGAGAATGTTATCCACATATAGCACAAGGAATACAATCACAGAACCATTAGCCCATTTGTAAATGCAAGGCTCTTCTCCGTTCTTAACGAAGCCATATGACTTGATACACTTATCAAATTGCATGTTCCAACTCCTTGATGCTTGCTTCAGTCCATAGATAGACTTTTGAAGCTTGCACACCTTTGACTCATTTGTGGATGTGAACCCTTCAATTTGTATCATATACACCTCCTCTTCCAGCTCACCATTTAAGAAAGCTGTTCGGACATCTATTTACTAGATTTCATAGTCAAAGTGCGCTGCTAAAGCAAGCATAATCTGAATGGATTTGAGCATTGCCACAAGAGAGAACATCTCATCATGGTCAATACCATAATGTTGATGATACCCTTGGTAACTAGACGGGCTTTATAGGTCTCTACCTTTTTGTTTGCGCCCCTTTTCCTTTTGAAAATTCATTTGCACCCAATGGGTTTTATCCCTTTAGGTGAATCAACCAATATCCATACATTATTGATCTCCATGGACTCCATTTCAGATTTCATGGCTCCTAGCCATGACTCGGAGTCGGATCTCTGCAACACATCCATATAGGTGATCGGATCCTCATTGTTCTCATCGAGTTCAATGGGATCACTGTCCCAGACCAAGAAACCATAGTATCTGTCCGATCGGCTCGGTATTCTACCAGATCTCCTTAATGGTTCCTGAGTGGGCTCTTGGTATGATCTAATTACAGCTGGTTCTATGTTGTCCCTTAAGTGTGTCGATTTTTCTACTTGTTGAACTTCACTAAGTTCAATCTTAGCAGCTACAGTTCCTTCACCAAGGAATTCCTTTTCCAAAAAGATAGCCCTAAGATTGACAAACAACTTTTGTTCCTCGGCTAAGTAGAAGTAATACAACTTAAATTCCTTTGGATACCCAACAAATAGGCAACGATCAAACCTGGGTCCAAGTTTGTCCGTTTCCAAATGTTTTACATAAGCCGGGCACCCCTAGACCTGAAGGTGTGAAAGTGTTGGCTTACGTCCAGTCCACATCTCATATGGTGTTTTACTAACAGACTTACTTGGATCCCTATTCAGAAGGTAATAGGCTGATTCTAAAACATATCCCCAAAAAGATAACGGTAGAGAAGCAAAGCCCATCATGGACCGAACCATGTCTAACAAGGTTCGATTCCTCCTCTTAAACACTCCATTTAATTGAGGTATCCCTGGAGGTGTCCACTGAGAGAGAATCCCATTCTCCTCAAGATATGCCAGAAACTCACCAGAAAAGTATTCATCACCTAGATCAGGATCAAAGGGTTTTGATACACTTTCTGGTTTGTTTTTCTACTTCATTACGATATCATTAGAACATTTCAAATGATTCAGATTTATGTCTCATCAAGAAGATATAACCATACCTCGAAAGGTCATCTGTAAAAGTAATGAAATAGCCGTACCCTTCCATGGTATAAACATTCATGGGTCCGCATACATCAGTATGTATCAGACTCAGAATTTCATTGGCTCGTTCACTTTTTCCAGTAAAAGGTGACTTAGTCATTTTTCCAAGAAGACAGGACTCACAGGTTGGAAGTGAACTATCTTCACTAAAATCAAGGAGACCCTCAGTTTTCAACATGTTTATCCTGTTCCTGTTTATATGACCTAGCCTACAATGCCATAGGTATGCATCGCTGACATCATCTATCCTAAGGCGTTTGCTAGACATGTACATTACACTAACAAGTCGCGACAGTATATAGATACCATCACTTATTTGTCCATTCAAAATAATAGAATCATTCAAAATGATTTTGCAAATGTCATTCTTTATTAATAGTTTATAACCATACATGGCCAACTGGCCTACAGAAATGACATTCAAAATAAAAGAAGGACAAAAATGACACTCGTTCAAAATGAGAGTACAGGACTCGAAAACAAGTTTAAGGACTCCCAACGCTAGAACTGGAACTCGGCTTCCATTTTTCATGTTCAAGAACCTCTCACCATCCTCGAATCTTCTACTAACTTGAAGTCCCTGCAAAAAATTATAAATGTGAATTGGACTTCCTGTATCCAATACCCAGATAGTAGTATCGTAAATAGAGAAACTATAATATGTTATCATATAAATACCTTATCCAGGACCATCCTGCAGCGTTCTCTTCTTGGACCTGTTCGGATCAAGGGATGCAATATAAAGAGGACAGTTCCTCTTCCAGTGTCCCTGCTTCTTGTAGAAGAAGCACTCTACATGACTTTGATCAGCCTTCACTTTCTTGGCTTGACTGGGCCCAGAAGCACGAAACATCTTTTTTCCTTTATTCTTCTTCTTTCCTTTCTTAAAGGAATGACGCCCTCCTGAGGAACCTCCCACTAGATTCACCACCCCTTTATTCAACTGGTGGTCTTTCTCATAAGTTTGCAGCAACCCTAATAGACCATGGTAGTTGACTGCAGGCTTATTCATTCTATAATGATCAAGAAAGTCTAGATAGGTGGAGGGGAGAGAATTCAAAATCGCATTTTTTCCAAGCTATTCATGCAAGGGATATCCAAGCTTGCCCAGGTGCTCAATCATCTCGATCGTGTACAGTACATGATCAGTGACTGAGGCCCTATCACGCATCCATACATTGTAGATAGCACAGGAGACCCTGTACCTCTCAATGTTGTCTGGTGTTCCGAAAGACTCCTTCAACCTTTGAAGGATTTCTTTCGGCTGGGCTTCCTTGAATTTGCGACTGAACTCATCGTTTATCGCAGCCAACATGATGCATCGGACAGTGGTCCTGTCAGAGAGCCACTTCTGATAAGTGTCTCTGACCGAACCCCGCATATTGGCAGCAGGGATCTTAGGTGCCAGATCCGATATCACATATGGGATCCGTTCATACTCTAGGACAATCCTGAACCTTCGATACCAGCTATCAAAGTTGGGTCCATTGAGCTTCTCGTTGTCGAGAAGAGACCGGAGTGATAGGTTGGAAAACATCTGAAAGGAAAACCAAAATTAATTAGTGTATATGAATAATTAACCTAAAGACATGGACTTAAGTCTAAAGGTCCCTCCCACTATTTTGCTCAGATTGGTAGCCTCTATCTCCAATCCAAGGAATTACTTTAATTCTCTAGTGGGTACCAGAGTCCAATAGACAACACATGAGCCCGACTTTGGCTGGCCCACCTATGCATGTCTAAAGATAGGTTCTTTAACCGATTACTTCTCCAAGTAACCTCTAGTAATTGGGTTTTGCTCCAAGGAGCACTTCAATCGACCTTTGGGCCTCCTATTGAAGGTCCCAGTTAGGTCCAACCATTAACATGATAAAATTCAATGCTTCTAACTAACGAATGGTCAAGCCCGACTTTGGCCGACTCACCTGACCACCATTAAGAGAGTTGCACTGAGCCATCATATTAGGTACAACAATTCCAATAGCCCGATGAGCACTCGATCTTTGGATCTGTCGATGAACACCGAACTAATGGACACATTACTATCCCACTTAATGGGAGGCTAGAACTTGGTTATCTCTATAACTTTTTCCTTTTAAGGACCTAATAATTTAGAGGGTTTTAATTAATGTGACAGATGAAGAGAAGAGAAGACATGGATCAACCTCCCACTGACCACATCAGCAATCTAGGAGGGTTACACATAACTAATGATCCATGGGCACCTAAAATCAATCAAGACTGATTAACCTAGGTGACAAGGGTTAACACGAGTCAATGAGCTATCTAATCAATCCTGATCGACCACATTGGCCAGGTAAGTGAGATCATGGGTTGGGTTCCATCATTAACCATCTTGCCTAGACACCAATAGAGTTGGCCAGGTAAGAGGTAGCCCCAAAGAACCATGATCACAATGCCAAACTTATCTCGATACCAATCGGTTCATCAGACTCGATTAGACTAGCCTAAAGAGTCGAGCTTTCCACAGAGCCACAAATTAGATCCATTTAGATTATGGACTAATCAATCTAACTATTAGGTAGATCTAGAGAAGAAATCCTAACTCAACATTTGATTAGATTAGTTCTCTAATTAGTCCAATGCATCTAACTTAGGTCTAACCTAATTAAGGACCTAATAGAAACTAACCCATGACCCTTAAGGCTTATTGAAATGTCTTAAGATCTTTGAATCATATTCTTAGAGTTCTTAGTCAATCTTAATTCAAAATTAAGTTCAATAACCTTAAAATTAATTAAAACAATTTTAATTTATCAGTGTAAAATAATTTTACAACAAAACCAAATTTGAATTTACTGTTTTCAGCATTTTCTGTAGCCAAGTGTCGACACTTCAAGAGCAAGTGTTGACTCAAGGCCTGAGACACAGAACAGAAAATAGAACAACATATTTTCTGGCATGCACCCAAGTGTCGACACTTCAAGGGTCAAGTGTTGACACTTCAGGGTCAAGTGTCGACACTCCAGCCTGTCTCAGAACAAAAACAAAAACTAGATCTCAAGAAATTTTTTCCATGAGTCGACACTTCAAAGGCTAAGTGTCGACTCACAGCCCGAGGCAACGAAAAAATAGTGATTTCAAATCTAATGTTTCACCAAACATTCAACAAATCCGATCAAAAATAACTCTTAGATCTTATCTAAAGTCATTTTATGATCATGTTATTAGATTAAAATATTTTTAATCTATAAATTTTTTTTCTTCTTATTTTCTTTTTCATGAGCCAATCACAGTGGTACCCCTACATGCCATAGGAGATCCCATTGAATGGGAAGAGAGGGTCTTGCAGCCCTACTTCTCTCCTATGACCGGACGGCCTGGTGAAGCACCCCTACTTCTCTCCTATGACCAGACGGCCTGGTGAAGCACTCAATCCAAGTACTTAAGAAGAAAGGAGATGTTATTAGCATGCTAGCATCATTATACTATAAAATGAACCTATTGCTCTGATACCATTGAAGGTGAAAAACACCTACACCTAGTATACATTATGCAAGAAACAGGGCAGAGAATATATATTTTAAAATATTTTTAAGACATGCATAGTGGAAGGCTCGATAGATAGATCTAAACCATCTACCGATCTGCCCGCAACAGGATCTAGTATAATAACCTAGCTGCATATAAACATCAAAGTAAGAGAAAACATAAAAGTACCATACCTTTTTCATAAGAGAGAAGCTAAGGAAGTGCTGTGAGAAGGAGGAGGGCGCTCGAGCCACACACGCATCTGGCCTCTACAAGATGTCCACACCTGGGCTTGACTCTGATCAACTCCCTCGGAGTGCTAGCTCTTCGGGATCCATGGGCTAAACTTCTTCTTCCAAGAAGATAAGAAAGAGAGCAGGAACCCCTTCCCAAAACCTCTTTTACAAGACCTAGCTTGATTCTAAGTGGCTCACACCAATCCCTAAACCTTTTACAAAGCCCTTCCCAAAACCTCTGATCCTCTCTTTTATTTTCTCTCTTGATGTTCATGTAACCTCAGCAGCCACTACAAAGTCCTATATTATGGGGGCTGCCATGAGAGGAAGAAGAATGAAGGAGGAGAGATGGAGGGAGAGAATGGACGAGAGGATCAAGGCCATTCCAAATGGGTCCAACCCATTAAGGTAAGTATGACATTCATACCAAAAAGCCTTGGAGCCAAAACCAGGTCAAAACCTGTCAGTGAGCATGACCTAGTTTTTATGAGATGTCTGATTGAGGGGGAGGCCCTCAACTTATAGTTTATCATGCTTTCACAGATGAGAGAGGTGGCTCATAGAGCATGAGCTTATCTACCGTATGGGATGGTCTTCACACTTTTATTTCAGGATACCCTGGTAGATCTGACAGGTGAGGACAGCCGGCTACTGCTACACATTGACAGGTATACTCTGAAATCCCTTGGATGGAATTTATTAAAGTAGACGGTCATTGGATTCGGAAGACTTCAGGTATTCCGATAGTACACTCAGATGATGTAGAGGAGGACACTCAGGCAGCAGAGGGACTTGGTGAGGAGGCAGATGCACATGCTGATGAGGCTGGACCATCAGAGCCAACTCCTGCCACTCCTCGTTCACCACTCAGGAGATCTACAGTTGTTGGACCTGATGTAGATGACAAACTACAGAGAGTATTGGATGAGATATCTTATCTCAGATCTGACACTGATACCAGGATTGCTCTACTTCAGTCTGAGATGTAGCAAGGATTCCAGAATATTATGACCATTCTTAGATAGCTTACTACGGCCAGCCAGTATATACCGACGACTTCGACAGTAGCACCTGACACTAGCACTAGCACTGATCGAGAGCAGGGACAGGCAGCACATTTCAGTGACATTCCTTCACATGCCACTCCTGTTGATGCTGAGGCCGAGGCTGGTATTGAGGTTCCAGGATCTGATGTTGGACAGACTCTAGCTACAGAGATACTATCTACTACCAACACTTTGGCATTATCCTTTGATCCTTCGACTGTCAGACCCACTCCCATTATCATATCTTCAGAGTCCAAAGTAAAAGCCAAAGCCAAAACTAAAGTTTCTAGGATACCACTCCTACTAGGACTAGAATCAAGATCTTAGACCTAGGTTTCCTAAGTTTAAGCCTAGTCCAAGAATCTTAGAGGTCGGTTCCTCCACTAATGAGGAAGACCTTAGTGGTGATGATCCTACCTGTCTTTTTGATGTTTTTAGACTTTTATCTTGATGTTCTTAGGACTCTATGCTTGTTATATTTTGTTATTGTGATACCATTTTGTCGTGCCGAGGCACATCTGTAATGTATCACCTATGTACTCACTTTTTATATTTATATATATCTTTTTCATGCTACATGTCTATCTTTGTTATGATTGATTTATTATGAATGTATGTTCTCTTATCTTTTATACCTTTTGTTGATGACAAAAAGGGGGAGAAGGGAGAATGTGCATGAATGAAAATGATATGATATGGAGAAGGGAGATTGACATGAAAATGATACGATGAGCTAGAATGTTAATTCATGAGAATTTGATGAAAATTAAAAGATATGCTATTACAATAGTAAGGGGGAGTTTTTGTTAAGTTTCTTGTTAAGTTTTCATGAAATTTACTTCAAATATTTGGTAATTTTATAAGTTTTGATACGCATTGTATAGATGATACTCTTGATATGTTAATACAATATGTTTCGATACCTATTGCTTAATGATATAGATAATACAGTGTATCGATACATATGATACTTGGTGTTAATAGTGTTCAGTTTTATACATTTGATACATATGATACATTGTGACACACTGTGTTGATACCTTGATACTTAATCTGTGTGATACACATTATGTCTAATATCATTTGATAAATGTGAATATATTGTAATTGTAAAGTGCTTTTAAATTTTAATCATGCCCAGTGTTTTGTCATCATCAAAAAGGGAAAGATTGTTGACTCCTGGAATGATTTTGATGATCACAAAACATTGGAGCATATATTTGATACTAATTCTTTCAAATTACTTGAGAGGTTTTGCAGGAAATTGGTTACCTTTAGTTTAAAATGGTTTTCAAATTGATTAGAAGGTAATTTAATTATGTATGAACTTTTACGAACTTGAACTTGTAAAAGTCCTAGTTTTATCAATATTGTAATCTTGTAAAATGGGCTGAAAATTGTAAACTTAAGAGTATGTAGATTAGCTCTTATTTGATTCAAATGTTGAAGAGTTTTGGAGAAGCTTGAAGCATTAATTGAAGACTTTGCATGAGCTAACTCATGGATCAAGAGCCGACTCGTTGTGGCATGGCACGGAGAAAATTTTAGAGTTTCAATATCAAGAGCCGACTCCTATCCTAAGAGCCGACTCATGGAAGAAAACATTTTTTGAAACCTGAGATCTCGAGCCGACTCGAGCCCCAAGAGCCGACTCGTCCAGAGTTATGAATTTTGATGGACTGAGAACTTGAGCTGACTCTAGGTATTCATCATTTTGAATTGACTGAAGGCAAGAGCCGACTCTTACAAAAATTTATTTTGGGCTGTCTGAGACTTCGAGCCGACTTGTGTAGCCATTTTTTGCACTCCAACGGCTAGTTGCTGAAGTTGATATTTGAACTCCATTTCATCTCCAATAGCTCTTTCATGAATTCCTAGGCCCTACAATGGCCATATCTCTTGGAAAACTATAAAAGGGATTGTTTTTAAAGGATTAAACAATTATTAGAGCATTAATGTGGAATTATCTTGAGATATTGAAGAGCTTTCAAGTCTTTCACCTACCTACTTCAAGAGCTTTCAAGATAGGACTCAAAGCTTTACCAACTCTACTCCATCATTGAATCCACTCATTGAAGAAGCAAAGAAGCAGCTTGAAGGGCATTAAAGAGCATTCAAAGCTAGGCTTCATCTTGAACTACATCAGCAATACTTAAACAAACTCGGTTTGTTATAGTTGCTTGTTTATCTTTTATCTATCTTTGTTTTCTCTCTAAGAACAGCAAGGAGCTGTGTCTTAAGAGAGGGTTGAAGATTTTTAGGTGAGCCTTGTGAAAACCTAAGTTGGGTTCTTGGTGATCCCAGTATAAAACCAAGTGTTAGGGTTTTCTTTGATAATCCCGTTTAAAATCAAAGGGAGTTTGGGTTTCTTTGGTGATCCCAAAAAAATCAAAGTGTATAGGTTGGATTATGAGCCTGGTAAAACAATCCGACTGTATTCCGGTTGGGGGATATAGTGAAAATCCCAAGTGGTGCTTGGGTAGTGGACGTAGGAGCCAGTTGCTCCGAACCACCCTAAATCTCTTTATGTTTGTGCTTGTGCTCTTATTGTCTTATGTTTTTACTTAATTACTTTCGCATTGCATATTACACCACAACACTAAAATAATTTGAAAGTGCACATAATTGTGAAAAATTTTTATAATCCAATTCACCCCCCTCTTTGGAAGCCACCTGGGCAACAAAAACTAGCATTGTTGGCCATAAACCACCATCGTTGCCACCTTTGGTGAGTCTCCTCTCCTCCCCTTCTTTCGTTTTGGCTCGATGCTATCACCGGGGCAACATCTCTTTTCTCCTTTTCTCTCGGCTCCTTTGTGCATGGCTGATCATCACCAGTCGTGGCTACTCCGGCTGTGCCATCATTGCCCGACGACCCTCTTAGCTATGCCATCACCGGACACCCCTTCCTTTTCTTGAAGCCATGGAAGAACCATTCCCCCATGTTGGCTTGGGGAAGAAAAGAAGATAAAGAGAGAGAAGAAAGAAAATGAAAGAAAGAAAAAGGAGAGAGATAGAAAGAAAGAAAGAGAAAATAAAAGAAAATAAAAAAAGTGAACTCACCTCTGAAATTAGGACCCCAATCCTATTGAGTTTTGATTGATTTCTTAATGACCGTTTCAACCACCTAGACCGAGCATGTAATCAAGTTTAGACCTAGACCCTTGCTAATCAATCTAGATTGAATAGCCCAACCTTTTGATTGGACCTAAACCAAATGGATCAGATCCAAAAATCCAATTGGCCTAGACCAAATATCTCTCTCTCTTGATGTGGATCGAGTCTAACCAAATAGATCAGGCCTTATTGAACCCAATTGAGTCTCTATCCTCTATTAATTGGCCAGATCGAGCCTAATTAGTCTAACTTTCCCTTGATCAATGAATTTCAATATGATCGAAGATTTTAATTTAGATCAGAATGAGCATGGATCTAAGGATCGGGTCCGAGTCAAAGGCCATGACTTTTGGATCTAATTGATCTAAGATTGTAGGTTACCTTTATCCCTAGTATATTTTATCATGCATAATTTGAAAATTTATTTATTGCTATATTATATTGATCAAATTAAGCATCTTATATGCTCTACATAAAAATGATTTAGATCAAATATACATGATTTACCTGGACATATACTATATTTTATTGCATTAAAAATGTGTAATTTGTTGGTTTCACGGCTACTAGTCTGACTATGATCACATGGATTTAGAATCTAGTCTCCTTCTAGGCTTCCAATAGGGTGATCAGTGGCATGTACTGGTTGACAATGTATTGTAGTCAGAGCTAGTTTTCTTTTAGGTCTAGCCAGGTAGAGGTGATTGCTGACATATTTTATCCATGTGATATCAAAACTAGTTTCTTTCTGAGCCTCTAGTGTGGCAATCACTATTGCATGACCGATGGATGGCATGTTGTAGTTAGGATCTAGTCTCTTTTAAGACTAGCTACAAGCCGATCATGGCCATATTTAAAGAGACTAGGAGAGTGAGAGTGGATGATCGACCCTTGGTTATTTTGAAAATTTATTTTGGGCAAATGTATGTTTTGAACCTATGCCGATAGATATGATATATCTCATATACTCATTAGCAAGTTTATATAAAAATCATGCAATTTGAATTTTTATATGTTATATATAAATAGTTAATTAAACTCGAGGTTCAAGTAACTTAATGTTTGTAAAGCTTATACCCCTTTTTTCCTATTTTTTTAGATGGAGCTGAATAAAGGGACTTGGGATTGAGCAATGAGGAGCATAAAAACTAGAAAAAATCTTGATTAGTTGTTCCTTGAAGAAAATGATTATTCTTATTAATTATTATTAAATGGTTTGGATTAATTTTTATTAAGGAGTTGATTAATTATTTTTTATCACTATTAAGTTTGGACTGATGTGAAATATATATATAAATAAAAATGAAGGTCTTGCTATATATGGGATGAGACTCTATAGATGTGCAACCATCTATTGTACATCCTCTCGGGTCTCAGGTCAGGGTGTGTCAAATTAAATAGTATCAAAGCTTAGGTTCAGGATCAATAACGCATAGGTTAGTGAGTGGGGTAGAACTTAGGATTTTAATTAGATATCCAAAAAAATTAATAGTGCTAGAAATCCAATGAATTGTTTCATAATGTATGATTTTATTTTGCCAATATAAATTGAGGTCCTTAAGACTTTGCTTTGGGTAATCATAGGAGATTTGTATTGTTAAAATTCTAGTTAAATGCACCAAACATAGTGTTAGAAATCGGGGTAGAATTTCATGCATGCTTTTTTTTTAAATTTTCAATGGAATCATTTCATATTAAAATACTTTTATTAGAAAAACATGCATTAGAATAAATCTAAAAATACCTACAAAGGATCTAGACATGATATGCATAGAAAGTAAATGCTGAAATTTAAAATCAGCATGCATCGTTCTCTTCGATGCATGCTGTAGATCAAATCTCATACCTGAGCACGGGTCACTGATCTCCATTGCTGATAGCATATGAAAAAGGGATTCTTCAGATTGCCTCATAGCCATATAAGGTGTCCGGTCTCTACAGCAAGTCCACATGAAGCCTTGAAGTAGATCAGCCTTCTAGGATTGCTAGCTCCTCGCGAAGGCTACCAGGTGGCTGATTTGTCTCCTTTTTTGAAATTTCTCAGACCATTCAAGAAGTAAAAGAGATCGAGATCTAGGAGGATTAATAGGTGGAAGAATAAAACTGAGATGAGACTTTCTTTATATTTTTCTTCTCCCTGAAACCTAGCGCCTAGAATTACCCATGCCCATAAACCCCACGCCCAATCTTTTCTTTTGATTTTTATCTTAGTAAAACACCATCAAAATCCTTTTATGCATCCTCTCTCTTCTCTACTCATGCATAAAAAAATCCCAGATTTTTATTATCATGGAGAGAAGGATCGAATAGGCTAAGGTAAGATAAGTGTAAGGTAGGTAGTGAATCCCATTCAAACTTCTCCAACTTCAATTCCAAGTTCAAATTGAATTTAAACCAAACTTAATCCTTATCAATTCTCATCCAATGAGATAAAGGAGGGTGACAAAGAAGAATTTGGGTGGAATCTCTTCATGTAAAATCTAAATTTTGCATAAGAATGAAACAGGGAGAGAGAGATGGCACTAGGTGGAGTTTTTGAAATTTCTTTAACCAAAATTCATTAACAACCAAACCAAATTTGGTTAGATCTAATTAATTAATTGAACCTATCTAATTAGGTCTCAATTAGTTTAATTAAATCTTAATCAAATCAAGAATTAATCAAGCTTAAGTCTGGATCAAATAAAGGTTAAACTCCTTAGCAAATACGTCATCAAATAACCTAATCGGGTTAGACCTGATTGAACCTAATTCAAATAGACTTGACCTAAACCTCTTTGCTTAATCAAATTGAGCCAATTAGCAATAAAATTGCTAATTAATCCTCCTATAATTCTGTTGCCACCAAGATCGTCGCTACCTGCAACTCTGTCATGTCGGGAGATCCTCCCATCATCGCTGGGCACTGTGATGGACCTTCCGGGGTCCCATCCACACTGTCCTGCTCCGCGCTACTCGCCGGTGTGTCGTGCAGGCCCTCTTCGCTCCTTCCTTCCTACAAGATAGGGAAGACCAGGGCTAGAGATTTCGATGAGGACACTTCGATGATCAAGTCAGTGGGATGATTGAGGAGAACAGACAAGACCTCTGCGGTGTAGGGCTTGGGGGACCCATCCACCGAGAGGGTGTGACTCGAGAACAGAAATGTAAAGTAATGAAAACGAGGAGGAATCGAGAGAGGGGAGTAGGAAGGCTTCTCAGGCTGGTGGTTTGCCCGGCAGGGCTTGGTCGCCTGCCTACTTACCTCTCCTCTCTCACTTTTCCCCTGCATGCTTACCTTCCTTACCTCCGGAGGCTGGGTCGGACCCCTGTGGCCTTGGAGGAACCTCTGAGAGCGAAGAGAGATGGCCCACTCCAGCCAGCCATCTAAAGAGACTTGCCTTCTTTCTGGCTTCTATGCCCCTTATAGGAGGGGCGCTTCTATTTCAGGAGAGACCGCCCAGGGCTGTAGGTCCTGGGGACCTGGCCGGATTCTCCTCTTAGGGAAGCTCTAAGTGTTGCACCACGATCGTCGATGGCTATTGGTGGTGTGGATGTGGATGTGGCAATACGTTGCTAGGCGTGGGGTCCGGGGGCACCCACATCATACTTATGGCATCTCCTGTAGAAAGCTACGGGCGGGCATGCTTTACTTTGCCATAATTCAAATATTTGTTCCTCTGGTAGGAACTCCATATCAGGGGCTCCACTTTAGGGTATAGACACATCCCTGATAGGGAGCAGACCTTAGATGGGGGGGCTCGCCTAGTGAGCCCTGCCTCGGCTGGGGGTTGACCTCGGTAGGGAGCTAGCCTCAGACAGGGGGCTCGCCTAATGAGCCTGGCCTTGACTGGGGGCTAACCTTGACAGGGAGCGAACCTCAGATGGGGCCTCGGCTAGGGGCTGACCTCGGTAGGGAGTCGTCCTCAGACGGGGGGCTCGCCTAATGAGCCTGGGTGGCAAGTCTTCTATCATCGTAGCCACCCATATGCTCCATGTTAGTGGATGTCACCATATCAGATGCCCACTCCTAAGCCTTGAGGGTGTGGTAGCACTCGGGGTGAAGGGAGTAATGAGCATGCTGACAAGGGGGATGCTCTTGCAATGCCATCAATGCCTCAAGCACCTATGGCCTAAAAATCGTGCTCCTAGTACAAATGAGGCGATGCTCCGCTCAGTTTCCCACTAAGGCAACATGATGCTTGTCTGAATCGAAGCGACGACCATGGGATTGGCCTATCTGGGGCATCTTGAGGGGCCATGCGGTGACCTCCTATTGGACAGTGAGTTGAAAGGGCACATGCTCTGAATCGGGATGAAGCGGAGGCAAGAGGCAATCTTTACTATGAAGGGCTTACCACCATGCCTGTTTAAGGGATCCTTTGGGTGCCAATGTGCAACATTCCAAAGCGCGCTCCTCTTCTTCCACCATACTTTTTCCTTCTTTCCTCCCCTCACCTTTGGGTTGCGCCAGAGGAGGGCCCTTGACGGACTCCAGTCCACCGGTCGAGGAGGCAGAGGGGGAGAGGGAGTCTTTTTGCCTTCTTCGGGGGTGATCGGATGGTACCAAGGCATGGACATCCAGGATGGAGAAGAAATCCGTCGAGCTCGAAGTTTCCTCCAGAGAGGATCCTCGGAGGAGAGAAAAAGAGGCTACTCTCAAAAATGGGGGTAGCAGAGCTAAAGAGGGAGAAATAGGCTACTCACGCCTCCCCTCGAGATCGGAGGTCCTTAATGATGAGGTGGCGGCCAGGGTGGTGGTCGTCATGGAGGAGGCCACGACCATTATGGTGCCGTGGAAGTGGAAGGAAGCCTAACGGGGAGCTACTGCAGCTGCTCTTGGAATCATGGGATTGGTGAGTTTTAAGGATGGCAAGGTAGAGGTGGTGGCAAACCGATGCCAGGCTTCAGAGGTCCAGCGGACACTTGAGGCAAGGCCCTTATGGGCTCGGCCTGTCCTGCTAGTGCCTTCTACGCTGATCATGGAGGTTAAGATCAGGACCAAAGTCGGAGCTGACCAAGCTTCCTTTCCTTCGTGCTTGTAATCCGGTAATTAAAAGATTCCCCGGCTTATCGGGGATCCCCCTTGATGTAAGAGACTTTTGATCAAATAAAAAAATCTTTTCTTTTGTCATCGGTGTGTCTCCATTTTCTCTTCCCCTTCTTTAGTCTTCAAAATAAAGAAGTATGTGCTCGGGGCCATCTTAAGTTTGTTCCAGACCTTCGGCTCCCGCAGGATGATGCTGGAAGCTGAGGAGCCTGATGAATAAGGCCGGGAGACCTGACGAAGGGGGCCAAAGGGCCTGGTGCCGGAGGCTGAGGAGCCTGATGAAGGAGGTGGAGGTCGAGAGCCTGATGGAGGCTAGGAGGCCTGGTGTGCCAAGCTGTGAGTCAGGTAATAGATGGCCATGACTTCTGGAGTTTCCCGGCAAATATCTATGGACTATGAGCAAGGCGGGCGGAGCCATGAGATTGGATGAAGGAGGTCGGGAGGCCTGGTGAAGGAGGAGGCCGGGAGGCCTGATGACAGAGACTGAGAAGCCTGATGAAGGAGGCCGAGGGGCCTGATGCGCCAAGTTGTGAGTCAGGCGATAAATGGCCGGGACTTCTGGAGTTTTTTGGCAAACATCTCCAGATTGTGAGCAAGGTAGCCAGAGCTGAGAGGCTGGATGAAGGAGGCTGGGAGGCCTGGCGAAGGAGGATGCTGGGAGGCCCGATGAAGGAGGCCGAGGGGCCTGATGCACCAAGCTATGAGTCAGGCGGTAGATGGCTGGGACTTTTGGAGTTTCCCGTCGAACATCTCCAGACTGTGAGCAAGGCGACCAGAGCCGAGAGGTTGGATGAAGAGGGCCGGGAGGCTTGGTGAAGGAGGAGGCCGGGAGGCCTGATGAAGGGGGCCGAAGGGCCTAATGAAGGAGGCCGAGGGGCCTGGCACCAGAGGCTGAGGAGCCTGATGTCGAAGGCTGAGAAGCCTGATGAAGGAGGTCGAGGGGCCTGGCATCAGAGGCTGAGAAGCCTGATGAAGGAGGTCGAGGGGCCTGATGAGGGAGGCCAAGGGGCTGGAGACTGAGGAGCCCGATGAAGGAGGATGAGGCCTGGAGGCCTGATGATGGAGGTTGAGGAGCCTGGTGAAGGAGGCCAATGGGCCTGGCATCGAAGGCTTAGGAGCCTGATGCCGAAGGCTAAGGTGCTTGATGAAGGATGCCGAGGGGCCTGGCACCGAAGGTGAGAAGCCTGATGCCGGGGGCTGAGAGGCCTGATGAAGGGGGTCGAGGGGCCTGTCACCGGAGGCTGAGGAGCCTGTTGAAGGAGGTCGAGGGGCCTAGCACTGGAGGCTGAGGAGCCTGATGCCGGAGGCTAAGAAGCTTAGTGAAGGAGGCTGAGAAGCCTGGTAAAGGAGGTCGAGGGACCTGGCACTGGAGGCTGAGGAGCCTGAGAATAGAGGCTTGTGAAGGTGGCCGAGGGGCCTGGCACCAGAGGCTAAGGAGCCTAATACCGGAGGCTGAGGAGCTTGATGTCGGAGGACGAGGAGCTTGATGAAGGAGGCCAAGGGGCCTGGCATTGGAGGCTGAGGAGCTTGACACCGAGGGCTGAGGAGCCTGATGAAGGAGGTCAAGAGGCCCGATGAAGGAGGTCGAGGGGCCTGGCACTGGAGACTGAGGAGCCTGATGCCGGAGGTCGAGGAGCATGGCACCAGAGGCCGAGAAGCCTAGCACCGAAGGCTAAGGAGCTGATGAAGAAGGAGGAGGAGGCCGGGAGGCCTGATGAAGGAGGCCAGGAGGCCTGGTGCGTCAAGCTATGAGTCAGGCGGTAGATGGCCAGGACTTTTGGAGTTTCCCAGCGGACATCTTTGGACTGTAGGCAAGGCGACCGGAGCCAGGAGGGCGATGGAGCTTCTGGTCCTAAGTACCGGGCTTTGTAAGTTTCTGGGCTCTGAGTGTCGGGCTTCGGGAGTTTCTAGAATTAGAGTGCCAGGCTTCAGGAGTTTTCGAGCTTAGAGTGTCGGACTTCGAGAGTTTTGGGCTTAGAGTGCCAGGCTTCAGGAGTTTCCGGGCTTAGAGTGCCGGGCTTCGGGAGTTTTCAAGCTTAGGCTGGCATGGAGTCGATTGAACAAGTCCCTGCACAAAGTTGCACTAGAGGTGAGTTTTAATAACCAAGGGAGGAGTCTTACATCCTTGTCCAGGTGGTGGACTACTTCGAGCTCGAAGTCTTGATGCGGGCCCATCGAGAGGGCTCGGCTCATCAGTTGACCATGCTGCAAGTCAGGTGGCGGAGCTTCTAGCATCGCTACGGACATCCCAGGATTGCTTGTTCAGTGGGTGTCGGTTTGCAAGCCAAGCGATAAACAATGAGACCACCGGAGTTTCCCGTGAACCTCTCTGGACTGTTAGCATAGCAGATGTCAAGCTGTGAGCCTTGCGGTAGATGGCAGGACTTCGTTGAGTTGCCATGAATATCTCTGGACTGTGAGCAAGGCAAGAGCTGAACTGAGAGTCAGGCGGTAGATGGCGGGGGCCTTTTGGAGTCTCTACGGACATTTTCAGGCTATTAGCATAATAGTTGCCAAGCTATGAGCCTCGCAGAAGATGGCGAGACTTCGCTGAGTAACCACGGATATCTCCAGACTGTAAGCAAGGCAAGAGCTAAACTGAGAGCCAGGTTGGTGCGGGCACCAGGATCAGGAAGAGACTTCAACCAATACAGATTAAGCTAGATTCTTTATGGATGGAAGATTAAGAGTTTAAGTCCTGTAATAAGTCTTAATTGGGTTTATTAGTCCTATATTTATTTCATAATTGAGTCCTATATTTATTTCAATTGGGTTTTTATTGCAATTGAGTCAAGAGGAGTTCAGTCCTAGTCCAATCTGGTTTCAGCACAACCAAATAAGGAAGGTGGGTGCATGGACCATGGGATCACCAACTTGAAAGCCACTTCATCACTCCACTTTGCCATATCAGCAAGACACCTCACCATAGATTTTCGCCCAAGAGGAGAAGGAATTTGAATTCGAATGGGTCCACATTTCCCTCCACAATCACTGCCCCTCTTCATGAAGACGCCCCATCATTTTCTCCTTTTATTTTGGTGTAATTTGAATTTGAATTCGAATTTTGAAAAGGCTTGGTGGTCTATAAAACAAAGAAATTTCCTTGCTTGTTAGCTTGGTCCCTTGTGACAAGGTGGGTGTGAGGACTAGAGTGTTTTTTCCCTTCCATCTCCACACATCCAACAAAGTTACATCCCTTCCCTCTTATAATCCATTTGGACAACCAAAGGATCATTACTTTAGTCTATGTTTAGTCTTAATCTCCCCTCCATCTTCAATGAATCCAATCCGCCAAGGTGTTCTTCATACAATCCGACAAGGAGTTATCAATCCAAAGATGCCATAGAAGATCCACGCCAAGACTACTCCAAGCTTCCCTTCTCATTTCAAAGATTCTTCCCCTCCTTTTCCCCATTTCAATCTCTATCCTCTAATGCCCTCTACATCTCTTTGTTGTAGGATCCTCGGGCTTCCAGGTTCCAAAGAAGAAGGTCTCCCATGTCAAGAACCAGATACAAGAAGCTTTGCAACCTAGAGGAATCTCCTTGTCATCCAAGAACTTCTTCTTCGAGAGTTTCCAATTCCAAACTTTAAAATATTGATTGCCAGGTACCCCTCTTTAGAAAGGCTTTCAGATATGAAATATTAGATTAAACTTAGCCCTAATCTGAGTGGTTTCTTAGCCACAAAGGTCCTTCTCTTATTTACTTTGAATGGTTTTTATTTCGAATCAAGCTTGACATTTAGATTCCTCTCATAGAAATTTTACTTCTTTACATTGAATGGCTGCATCTATTTACTTCATTTTTTCATTTAGTCATTACTAATTTCATTGAGGATACATCATTCCATCATCGTCCCCCATCATAGGTGGTAGATGATGGGGGCCCCTCAGGCTTTTTGGCTGACATCCCTAGATCGTGGGCTCAGCAATAATACTTGCCATTGGTGGCAAGATGGAAGCTTTCCTTATGGACCTATCACATAGCTTTTCACATAATGAAGGTGATATGGGGAGAGAGTTACCCATCAGACTCTGGTTGCTTGGATAGGAGTGAGTTACTCCTTCAGGGGGAGAAATAGGGGATGAACTTGTCGATCATTGGCTTAAGGGAAGATTGATGGGCCTGGTTCCAACAGGAGGGCACAGTGGGAGGCGACCGGTGTTTGGGAAAGCCTAGTCATTCTCGTTTGTGCCCCTGGCCTACCCTCCCAGGGTTGAGGGTGGTCTTGAAAACTTCCTCCCCTACCTAGCATGCCAATCTATTGGTCGCCAGGATCTTGAAAACTTTTTCCTTCTTGGCTTGCCAATCTGTTGGTCACCAGGATCTTGAAAACTTTCCCTTTCTAGCATGCCAATCTGTTGCCACCAAGATCACCGCCGCATGCAGCTCTGTTGCACCAGGGGATCCTCCCATCACCGTCGGGCACCGCGATGGACCTTCCGGGGACCCGTCCGCCCTGTCCTGCTCCGCGGCTACTTGCCGACGTGCCTTGTTGGCCCTCTTCACTCCTTCCTTCCTGTAAGACAGGGGAGACCCAGGCTGGGGATTCTGGCAATGACACTTCGACGATCAAGTTAGTGGGATGATTGAGGGGAACAGACTATTAGATGTATGCCCTAAAGCCTAATTGGCTTGACACATTGTAATTTTTAGGGCATGAGCGTTATACTTAATTTTTCTTATTAATAAAAGGACATTAGTTTCATTCATATTGATGTGTCTATGAATCGTCCATGAAGTTAATAGGCAATGACATATATTCTTAAGAGTTAAAAATCTGAGGCATCACAAACTCCTAAAAGCTCCCGATTATTGGAATATCATGAGGACGGTGATTGATCCGTTAAAATCAGTGCACAGATCACTTCCCTTTCTAGGTAGATGAGTCTCTAACCTATAGTGTGGTGACAATGGAGTGAGAGTGTAGGTAGTTGATAAAGATCAACGGTACTGAGTATGATCAAGTACAGAAAGTTATATGGATGATTATTCACTCGTCGATATTTTTTGATGCTATAGTTATATGAATAGTTCTTTGACCTAGAGTATCTCGGCTACTCACAATAAGGTTGCTGTAGTTTGACAGCACAATCACATGGTTCCTATCTATACGGGACCTTGCAGTATTCGTTGGCTGCAATAAGTTTATTGTAGGAGTAGGGTGTTCACTTGTAGGGATCTATCAGCCTTAGTAGTAATGAATAATCCTATGCAGCTTAATGAGACTAAGTCCAGAAGTTTATGGCCATAGTAGAATGATAATGAAAAGGTGTTTTCATTAGTATCAAAATTAGACTTGAGTTGATTAAGTTAGGCATATGATGATGGATTTGATGAGTATCCATAACCAACATCATGTCAGGATTTTTGATAGAGGAATCGAATCACAAGTTAACTACACCTAGGGATTCCAATCTTATTCTATTGGGTTGCCACTACATACTGCTAGGTATGACTGGTGGATTGTAAGAGCCTATTAGGATCATTCTCTCGATCGATGATCCTGATTAGGGTTGAGCTGAAATTATTTAGTCCATCGAAAGGAGTTTCGATGATGTATAATGGAGATTATAACATGTCTCATTACCAAACAGAATAGGACCTGAGGGGTCACACACATTAGGAGCTCAAGTATCCAATCAACAAATCAATTTGGACCTAATTGTAAGTGTTACAATTAAGATTTGACTTAATTAATTATGGATTAGATGTCAATTGAATTAAATCAGATTTAATTTGATTTTAATTGAGCCTAATCTAGTTGGGTCATTAACCTTTTTGAAATGGGTTCAATTGGATTTAATATGGCTTCAATTTGAGTGTCAAATCTATTTCATTTGGACCATGAGTCAGAGTCCAGTTAGACTGGGACTCTCTCTCCCTATCACTCCCTCTCTCTCTCCTCTTCTCCACATGCTAACCATGTGGGGTCCAAGCAATTGGGCGACAAATATAGATGGCATGAATACTTGATGGTGGTAATCTATTTTGGCATGGAAGAATATGAGAAGGAGGAGTCCTTCTCATTCACTCCTTTTAATTTTGAATTGAAAACTTCCATCGAATTCATGTTGGCTTGAAAAACCAAGAGGGCGCTAATCCTATTTTGGCGTGGAGAATTGGAGAAGTGTTTGTGCGACAAAAGAAGAGGCGCAAAAGTGTTTGGTGTGAGAAAATAAAAGAGGGAGAAGGCCTCTATTTTACTCCATTCTAGCTAGTTTAGTTTAGACTCTACCCTTTGGGTTTTGGGTTAGATTGGACTCTGGTCTTTTGCCTTCAAGGGTAGGAGAACTAATCTATAAAAGGAGGAGAGGGGGTGGGCGTCCAAGATGAATTTTCATTTTGGGCATGTGAGGTGCTTCTTCCTTGTGAGGCGCAGAGATTCTCTCTCTTCCTTGGGTGAGGTTTGAGTCCTTCTCTTCAAGAGTGTTAAGAGTTCTTTTAAATAAGAGGGAGAAGAAAGTAAGAGGTCCAAAGGTCTTGCATAGTCTGATTTGTGAGATACAAGCCAGAAGCTGGTCTAGTTACGGATCGGCATGATTTTTAAAGTGGCTGATTTGCTGAAAGAGGAGAGGGCTACAAGGATCTAACAGTTCAGTGCCTTCTATGACTCGATTATGAGAGCTCTATATGAATACCAATAGAGACCAGGCAATTGCGCGGCTCCGGTAGAATCTCGATTTCAGAAGCAGATCGACACATTTTTAGAGCAAGCCAAGATAGCGATCCAGGTAAGTATTTTATGCTTAAAATATTTTATTTTCAGATCTGATATTTTTTTCATATATTACAGCATGTTAGAAATTTATGATAAATAAATTAGATTTTTTATAAATTATATTATTATATATAAAATATTTTTATATCCACTTCTACTGCATCAGGCTTTTGATGCCTGATTTATTGTAATTTACTGTTCCTAGGAGAATCTCAATAGTGGTATCAAAGCCACGGTTCTCCTTTCTTTAACATACACGGATGAGAATCAGATCTAAAAAATATTCATATCAGATAGATAGATTATGATTGTATTAAATCTATGCTGAATATGAGATTATTCTAGCATAGAATTGTTATATTTTAAATTTATTTTAAAATTAAAATCATAATTTTCAGATCTGAAATTATATGTTATAATCTAAAATTTAATTGATCAAAGGTTGCACAAAGTGATATAAGGTTGTCATGCTATAGGATTTACCCCCTATAGTGCAAAGGTTGTCCGACTTTGATGTATACCTAATTTTGAAAAAAGGTTTTCAAAAGGATTTTGATCGATTTATGATTACATATGTTGATGTACGTGATGTACCAAATTAGGGTTTAGATCTTAAATGTGATTCATGATCATAAGCCATAAATATCATGCACTTGAACCTATTTTAAAATTGATTTGATCAGAAAATTAAATAGGTGCATGAGGTTTGGGTTTAACAAATTAGGCCTAGTCTGCTTAAAATTGTTTTAGATGATGTTTGGTTAGATCGATTCATCTGATTGTGAATCGATAAGTTAAGACCTAATTTGGCTCAGTGATGAGCCCATATCATTAGATTGACCTAATTGAATCTTATCAATCAATTGATATCTAAGGAAGGTTTCAATCATGATTTTTAATTGGGGCTAACTCTTTCTCAACCAACTAGTTTGGCAGAAAAAGGGTATATGGCACAACCCTCCCATATATCAAACTGACCTAGCCAATTTGGTTGATTAAGTTTTCAATAAGGTCACTTTTGATTTGAGTTCACCCATGCTAACTATTTTAAGTCAGACATGAGATTATGCTGACTTGATATAATTGGTCAAACATTTGGCTGATCAATTTAGAAGAGACCTGAATCTAAGCTCCCCATAAATATTAAGTCTTAGGTCTTCCACCATTGTAGGTGTGCAGGTGTCTTACTGGTGTTGATTATTCTTGGCTAGTTACAGTGGTCTAGTTACATCAGGAAGACACAACTACCCTATTAGGCATGAGATGTTGCTAGGCACTAATGGGGTTGGGCCCAATAAATGGGCACGTTGAGGGACTCAATGATGGCTTTGTTTAGCAGGAATGGTGGGTCTGATTTAACTAATGATTGGACCAATAAACATGCACGTTGAGGTTCCATGATTTAGAGACCAAGATGCTATAATTTGTATTAGATACATTAGACAAGAGTTGGCCACTTATTAGTGTAGCGTGTTACCAATAACCGGGCATGGTGAGGTGCCGCACATCGATGGGACCGTAGTACCCACTAGAAACCTAGAGTCGCAGGATTTCTGCATCTCCACGGGGAGTGTGTGAGATCTGAAAAAATGGTGGAAGTTTAAAATTATTTCTTAAAGATCCTAGAATAATTTTAATAATTAAATATGAATATCTAATTTAAATCTTCTACTCTTGCAGTTAACCATGTCTGCTTCAAATCCCTTAGCCCGCATTCTAGAGACAAACCGACTTATAAGCCTTAATTTCAAAGATTGGTTGAGAAACATCAAAATTATTTTGAGTTCTAAGAAGTTGGACTATGTGCTTGACCAGGAATCCCCTGTCTTACCTGACCATCCAAAAGCTCGTCAGACAACTACATATGAAAAATGGATGGAAGATGATAATAAGGTTACGTGTTACATGTTGGCCTCAATGTCAAATGAATTGCAGAGCCAACATGAGGATATGCCAATTGCTAAATTATTCTGATTCACCTACAAGAGTTATATGTTGAACAAAGTCGGATTGCATGCTTCGAAGTATCAAAAAGGCTTTTCAACAACAAGATGCATGAAGGGCAGTCAATCCACGATCATTGTTTGACAATGATTAAGGACATCGAATAGCTTGAGAAGTTGGGCATTCCTATTCACAAGGTGCTTCAGGTGGATTTGATCCTTTAGTCCTTGACTAGTTCATATGCTCAGTTTGTTATGAACTATAATATGAACAAGTTGAATTACACTTTGCCTGAATTATTAAACATATTGGTAAGCAATGAGGGGACCTTGAAAAGTTCAAGGGGCTCTATTTTCTCTGTGGAGTCGTCTTCCTCCAAATGAAAGTCTAATTAGAAGAAGAAGAAACCTGCAAAGAAGTAAAAGAAGGAGAACAAACAGAAGAAGGACACTCCAAAGAAAGCCAAGGTTAGCAAAAAAAAATATTTCCACTATAATACAGATGGTCACTAGAAAAGAATTTGTCCTCTCTACCTGGAAAGCTTAAAGAAACAGAAGGAGGATGCACCTTCTGAAGGTAAGTCCATACTCGTTATTGAATCTAACCTAACAGTTTCATCTACTTCCAATTAGATTTTAGACTCTGGCTCTAGTGCTCATATATGGATTTCAATGCAGGGTCTAGAAAGAAATAGAATGCTAAGAGAAGGTGAGATGGTCCTACGTGTCGAAAATGGAGCAAGAGTTGCTGCACAAGTCGTTGGATCATATTCTCTAGTATTACCTTTAGGGTTTAGATTAGTACTTAGTGACTGTTATTTTGTGCCTAGAGCTAGTAGAAATTTGATTTCTAACTCTGTGCTAGCACTGTAAGAATTTGAATTTACATTCAATAAACACTTTTGTAGTATTGTTTGAGAAATAAATTAGTTGCAAAAGCTATTCTAATTGATAGTGTCTATCATTTGCATGCCGATGCATCTTTGAATATTAACGAGAAAATTAAAGTGAATGCCATAGGACATAAATATCCTAGAGATGACCTAAATGATTGATGCGGGACATAGACTCGATATACCCTGGGTTATTTGGAAAAGGGAAAATACCTAAACAAACTAGGATCGTGGGAGGGCTAAGAAGCCTCCCGGGACTAGGGTGACACTGAAACTAAAATCCTAAAATAGCTGATCTCTTTAGTTTTCAATTTTCTTGGTAGAGGTGGCGAAGGAAGGATGGGGATGAGAGACTGGGAACTGGAACTCATGGCCCTGGGACTCATTCTAACGGGGAGACGCATACAGAAAGTCAGGGATCAAAGCACACAGCTACCCTGAGCTCTCATCGAACCCATAATGCACACAGCAAGGCTCTCATAGATGCCTCGCTCATTGAACCCATAATGCATACAGCAGGGCTCTCAATAGCACACAGCAAAGGCATCCCGCTTGGATGACTCTCAAAGGACATGGGGAATAAGAAGATGGAAAGGGGATAACTAGGGCTTCACACCTCTCATTGAACCTATAATGCACATAGCAGGGAATGAAGGCAAAACGGGCCTCAGCCCAAAACCAGAACCAAAACCAGTGGCTAAAAATATCTTATCAATAATCACTTAAAACAAGAGGGGAGGGGGTCTTTATATAGACAAGCAAAACCCCTCACTAACTTAGCCTCCAAGTAAACCTAAAAAAGGAAAATAAGTCACATCAAAATCCGTGCTATATCAAAATTGGTGCTGATATGCTCTGAGAAGCATGTTAGCTTGATGGAGTGCTCTGAAAAATGTGCTGCTTGGATTGCTCCAGAAAGCGTGCAAACTCTTCTCACGGTCCTGCACAGGGGAAGGGACAATCTCCGTCGAGCACTGGCGGACGGCTGACGGCGGGAAGCGGGCAGCGGATGGGGCAGGTAGACGGTGAGCGATGGATGGCGAGCGGTGAACGGCGAGTGGCGTGCTGCAGGCGAGGTGGCGACATAGCGTGGGCACGGCATGCCCAGGGTGTGCCGTTTCACCTTCCACGGTCGTGGGGCCCCGGGCACCAACGAGGACCTCCAGCGGGACGGCGGACGGCCGGACGGTAGGACAGCGGGGCGGCAGACGGCGGGACGGCCCGACGGTGGGGGCGGTGGCAAGCGGCGGCACGGCACCCCCTGTGCATGCCGTTTCATCTTCCCACGGGCATGGGACCCAAGGGCACCGGCGAGGGCCTCTGGCGACCAGCGAGCACCTGTGGGCCCATAATGCACACAGCAGGGAACGAAGGCAAAACGGGCCTTAGCCCAGAACTAGAACCAAAACCAATGGCTAAAAATTTCTTATCAATAATCACTTAAAACAAGAGGGGAGGGGGTATTTATATAGATAAACAAAACCTCTCATTTACTTAGCCTCCAAGTAAACCTAAAAAAGAAAATAAGTCATATCAAAATCCATGCTATATCAAAATTGGTGTTGATATGCTATGAGAAGCATGTTAGCTTGATGGAGTGCTATGAAAAATGTGCTACTTGGACTACTCCAGAAAGCGTGCAAACTCTTTTCACGATCGTGCACAAGGGAAGGGACGATCTTCGCCGAGCACCGATGGATGGCCGGCGGTTGGGAAGCGGGCGGCGGACGGCGAGCGGTGGACGGCGAACGGTGGACGGCGAGCGCAGGCTGCAGGCTGGGTGGCAACACAGGGGGCATGGCACGCCCATGGCGTGCCGTTTCACCTTCCAGTCGTGGGGCCCCGGGCGCCAGCGAGGACCTCCGGCGGGATGGCGGATGGCCAGACGGCGGCGGGGCAGCAGCAGGCGATGGATGGTGGGATGGCCCGACGGCGGGGGAGCGGCAAGCAGCGGCATGGCATGCCCTATGCATGCTGTTTCGTCTTCCAACGGGCGTGGGACCCAAGGGCACCGGCGAGGGCCTCCGGTGGCTAGCGAGCATCGGCGGGCGGCGAGATGGTGGTAGGATGGTGGCAGACGAATGGCTCCACGTCTGTTCATCTTCCCATTGCCTTGGGCGGCGGCGACCAGCTTTTTCGACGTTGGCGGGGCCGGCGAGCACCGGCAACGGTCCGACAAGGGCAGCCGGGGGTCGGGCAGCTCGGATCTATGGGCGGCGAGGTGGTGGGCTAGGGTTTGGGAGGTTTTAAAAAATCACAGGAAGAAGATGGAATAAGCTGGAATAAAGTGGGATAGGCTTGGGATAAAACAAGAATAGTGGGGATAGGTGGAATAGCTGGAATAGGAAAATAAAAAAATGCGAGAAAATTAAGAAAAATGGAAAAAAATATTCGGACGACTGCTGGATCTGTTGGAAATTGTGTCCCAAAGCCAATCGCCTAGGTTGTAGGCGGTTGATCTGAGTATTTTACTCTTTGTATGAATTAATAAATATTATTTTGGCAGCTCATCACATTCTTACATTTTTCTGTAATGAACTCTTTTTATGTGATGAAGTTTTTAGGACTACATTGACTTCAATATAGAGAGGATATATCGAGCGGTCCTTAAACCAGGTTCACAATCAAAGGATACATTGTATTGGACGGAATGTATCAAGTGTAGGTTGTTGTGGTTCACATCATTTGGTTGTCCTCTTGACCAAAGGAGTGTGGTGACACTGATATGATTTGCAAGTGGGATATATGATATCTCATTAAACGTGACTCCGTGTAGCCCCTTTCTGCCAAAGGGATACTCACGATTGGATATGGGTATAAGTGTTCCTCCGACCTGAGGTCATCATGGTAGCTTGCAAGCAACTCCCTTTTCTTTGGTGCCGGACTACCGGGATTTCTAATCCGATTACGGAAGGTTTCTGGGTACAGGCAAGTATGGTGTGGACACCAGAAGCCAAAAGAAACTTCACTCCAACAAGGTTAGCCTTATCCCAATTTGGATCGAAGATAATTAGGTTACCTTGTATCCTTTAGTTCAAATTATTTTATTTTCAAGAGTCATTCCTTTTCAAGAGTCCTGTAATTAATTTTGAGTTTCAAATCAAGAGTGTTTATTGAGTCCTGTAATTACTTTTAAAATTTCATTTCTTGTAAGTCCATTTCAAGTTTTAAAGTCTAGGTCAGTCAAGTCAGTTCAGTTGAGTTAAGTCTAATTCAGTTGAGTTAAGTCTAATCAAGTCTTAAAGCCATGAAAGCCAGCAACAAGACTCAAATTCTAGATCCCAGAATTTGACACATGAAGAAGAGAAGACACATCAACCAAGCAAGAGAAAAGGACATCAACTAGGACCACTGGGCGCCACATGTCATTCTTATCCAAGTAGAAGACCACCACACCATGCCACGTCATCAGGTGCAACTTCACCAGACACCTCATCACCCTTGGGTGCCAACAAGGGAGATTCAAATCAAGGAGGTTGGCCACATCCCTCCAAGTCCTCCACCAAATCCTCCAACCCCCCCACATCCCTCCAAACTCTCCACCAAATCCTCCATCCCCTTGTAATCCTCCTCGATTTGGGGAGTTTTTAAATTTCAAAAGCTAGCTTTGTGAGGCTATTAAAGCCTTGGACGCCCATTGTAAAAGAGATTGATTTTGGAAATGAATGAAGTTTGAAGTGAAGTTGTCTTGAGTTTTATGTGTGAAGTTTTTCCTATCTTCTTCTTCCATGCCCAAAGCCACTCTTCCCTAGCAATTCATCATCCAAGCTCAAGGCAAAGGCATGGAGTCGCCAGATCTTCTCAATTATCTTTTCTTTGTTCACAAGTTCTCCCATCCCTTCTTTATGTTTGCATCCTTCAACCTTAACTTTGATCTTCATTGCAGGGTCCTTCGAAGTCCTTGAGTTGTGAACAGGGTTCCCCTTGATAATGAACCAATAAGCTGAAGCCCAAGTCCAGGGTTCTGATCACTGTTATCCAAGTTCTCTAGTCCAGAGCATCAGTAGTTTCAAGTTTTGAATCATAGGAAGGTTGGAAAACTCATCAAGGTAAGTCCTCAATCATTAGCCCCTATGTCTAGATCTTCTTCCTTCTTAGTTTTAGAGTTGTGTCTAATCATGTAATAGTCCCTTTTCATATAATCCTTAAATCTTATTAAGATGAGTACAATGCTAAGTATAATTAGGTTTCATTGCTCTACAAACACCATATTCAAAACATTAATCATATGCGTGCCGCATCAATTGGTATCAGAGCATGGTTGCATTAGGGTAGAATAGTTTCTTTAAATCCAAGCAAGATCTAAAATTCACGCCTCCTGAGCGGGGTTGTACTCCAGTACACTGTCACGACCCATGGAATAATGAGCCCCTGGCCGGATGTGAGTTTTTAGATTGAAGTTTTGGGTAAGCCATTGCACTTGTTTGATTAGGTCTGTTTTCTGAAAATTTGCATCTATTTACTGTAATCCGTCTGCAGCTCCAAAGGCAAGTCACTGATTTTTTATTGAAATATTTTTTTCTTGTTCCTTTTTTAGTCAGTTATCAACATATTAAATTTCATCATCAGAAAAAATTATAAAAAAATAAAAATTCTGCAGTTCAACACTATCATTAGGGTTATGTTCTGTCCTTTTATTTATCTTCATTTATAGGATCTGCTTAGATTAGTATAGATTTTAGTTTTAAATTCCTTTCATCTACATTTAAACATATAAGTTAGGAATCCTTTGTGAATTTTTCAGAATTTTTGGACATTTTTTTCATCATGTTTTCCACACCACTTTCAAATTGCAACACCACTTCTGCAGCACCTTTGCATTTCATTCATCTCATGAGAAATCAATTAAGGGCATCAATTTGACATAGGGTCAGGGTTTCATCACCTGTCCCTAGCAAACAATCACCAACACAGCATATCGATCCCAGCCCGTTAATTAAAATGAGTAGAACGTTAATTGCCCTAGTGGGTTAGGGACACCAACAAGTGGGTTAGGTTAGGGTCAAGTTAACTGTGTCAGCTAATTGTGTGTGCTTACTGGCTTGGTGTCTAGGATTGGTGCATCAGGCTTGTGATTTGGTCCGCCTACCTGGCCAATCTCAGATTGGTGTCTAAGGTTGGCAATCAGGGACCTTCACTCCCCACCACCTACCTGGCTAAGTCCATAAGTACTACTAGCTAGTTGGTTCACTTAATTAGACCTCTAATTTGTGCTCTAGGTCTAGGAAACCTTAGCTCGAGCTTGAGTCCATTTGCATGCTGACAACTAAGCAGAGGGACACCATATCACCAATCCAAGCCCAGTCCAGTGTAGCCATGGACCCGAATCTTGAAACCATGCTGAAAGGCCTAATGATCTAATGGCCCAATTGAAACAAATGCTGGCTAAACAATTTTCCTTAGACCAACCAACTCCTACTTTCCCATTAGCTCATATGAATGATAGGAGTAAGAACCCTGAAGTACAAGTTGAGTACATGAATACTCAAGACTTAGGGTATCCTCAAACTGAAGAGCTAGGGAAGGAAGAAGGCAAGTCTGAACTAGTAAATATATGTATGAGACTAACATAAGTTTAATAGATGATATGAGGGGAAGACTGTGAAGAGAACAACTTTAATACCTGAAAGGATTATGCCCTATAAGCAATATCTGTATCTCCCAGACCATTGTAAATTGACAAATTAATAAAGGCAATAATTTTTTCATCATTCGCTGTGTCATTATATGATGAACCCCATAGATTAGGGCTATGGTTGTAGGGCTATTGATGAGATCATACCAGTGAGATCTAAGGCCTTAAAACCCTAATCTAGAATATTCCTAGTCATAGGAACCCTGAGTGGGGATCAGGGTTTCCGGTAGACTGGCACATCCTATGTATGCTGAAAAGGGTGACTGCTCTCACAGTTATTTGTGTAGGACACTAATACAAGGATGTGGGGCTCATTAGTGAAGAGTTTCACTGAATAGATCCAGTTTGAGAACATCTAATGGAGCCTTACTGCATGTCAATAGATGTTTTCACATAGTGGGAGTTGTACAAGTAGTCCTATGAACTGAGACTGCCATAATACCTTATGTACATGAACCCATGCTTTGGTTCAATCTCAATCATGACACTGGGTCATGCACGAGGTTGATGCTGGGTGGTGAATTGTATATGAAGGTAATGAGTAGGTCAACAAGGAATTGATCACTCCTAGTAGGAGGAGATTGCATCCAGCCAAATTAGGTCAGATGATGATTCAGGAAATCTTTGATCAAAGTACAGATATTAGAAATGATTCTAATATCGAATTATTGAATCATTAGTGTATGACTGAGCTGGGAATGAGTATAAACTGGATTTGACATGATTCCATATCCATAGTTATATTCGGGATGCAAGATGATTGAAGGATCGAATTGTACGGGAACTTTCCACTGAAGGGTAGTTTTGGAATTACACCAGAATTCCATATCTTCCGGGTAGACATGACACGTTGCTAGACTCAATCTTGTCTTGTGGGTTGATCAAATTAAATGGTTTAATTGGATCACTAATTAGGAGGAGTCCTATTGACTGACTCGAGTTAGCTCGATTTGACCTAAATCGATTAGAATGAGTTCTGATCAGATTAGGTCAACTTGCACTCGGACCCACTGCTGGCTAAGTATGGAACCCAATGGGTCACACACTTAGGACAGATAATCAAGGATTTAATTTGGAATTAAATCTCGTTTGCAGATGAACACACTAGCATGTGTTGCAAACCATGACTTACTTGAATCGGATTCGAGTTAGGGTTCCGATTTGTCTTTTTTAGATCCAAATTCATTCCGGTTTGAATCTAATTGAAGATACAAAATGTTGGGCTAACTATAGGCTAGCAATTGGGCTAACCTAAGAGGCTAAACCCCTTTCCCACATCGCCTAAAACCCCTCCCTCTCTTCCCACGCGCGCGGCAAGGAGAAGAGTCCACACGCGCGTGGACTCTTTCCAGACGCGTCTTTGCGTGAAAGAAGAAAAAAAAATGCCGGTGTTTTTGAAGAGGCGTGGAAGAGAGTCCACCTAGGCGTGGACTCTCCAAAAGGGAAAATACCATGAAAAAGAAAAGAAAAAACACCGAAGGGGCGCGACTCTTCTTTCTGCGCGCGCCCTTCTGTATTTTTCACGATCCATCTTCGCATCTTCCCATCCCAAAGGCCGTGAGATTAATCCCAAGGGCCATGAGATAAAGAGAGAAGACGTGAGAGGGAGAGAGGGATGTGAGAGGATGTTTTCAGATGAGAAGGCGCCTCTCTGTCGCCTATTTAAGAAGAAGGCTTCACCGTAAAATAGAATTCCATATTTTCTACGGCAAAGCCTTGCTTCTCTTCCTTCTCCCTCTCCAGAAGACTGTCCCCCTCCTCTCTTTCTTCTTTGATTCCTTACAGAGCCTAGGCTCTGTCGAATCTCAGAACAGAAGGAGAGTTAGAGAGAGAAACTCTCCGACGGTAAAGGAAGAAGGCGCCTCTTTTCCTTCTTTCTTACATTAAGACAACTTTGTCTTAATTTTCTTCTCCCTCCAAGACAAGCCTTGTCTTATTTTAGGACAAGGGCTTATTCTTAAGACAGAGTGTCTTAAGGGGCCAAAGTTGCTAAAAACTAGGAGAAGAGTAAGAGAGAAAGTTTGGTCCCCGTTTGGCTAGAGGAGTCCTAGCCAATAGCCCATATATCAAGTTCTTGGGGTAGAACTTGATTGGAAGGAACCCAATTGAGGAGTCACTGTCTTGATCATCTGCCCGTGTGGATCACCATCGGAGGGCGACAAGTGGACGCCTGGTGTGTTCAAAAGGTACTCTATTTGGAGTTTATTTCTACATCAGATGGATATAGCGATCTGAGGTTAGTATCTAAACTATGTTTAAATTTGGACATGCATGTAGTCATAAGTTTTAATTGCTAATAAGAGATTTGGGATTAGGGTTCGGACCTGATTTCATAAGTTTTTGAAATCCACACTTCCGCACTGGTTACCGAACCCTACAGTGGTATCAGAGCATCCTTATTAGGATTAAAACTTATGAAGTTCAATTCATGATGTAGTATCATTAAAGTTTTATATTGATGCACAAGTGCATGTCTTTGATTGAACATGAGTTTGATGATTGCCACCAGTTAGGTTTTCCACTGAACCCTAATTGTCTTAGAGATATGATTAGCCCTGGAGCCATCATACTGAAATAAGGTTGCCCTGGCATAATGGTGTATCCATTATGTGGTAAATGGTTGTCCTAGTATGATGGCACACATTTACATATTTGCTTAGTTTAAAGCATGTATTAATATATGATAGCTTTTAATTGAATGTGCTGGCATTGCATGAACCCCTCTTAAAATTATATTAAGTGGTAGTATAGTTAACCGATAAGCATTATTAGTCATGATGGAAAGTCATTTCGGTGTCTAGAAAGGTGGTTCTGGGAAGGTAAAGGGAATCATGTTTTTTTAATTGGTTCCGTTGACTGACCTGGCCAATTTTAAATTGGTGTCTAGGAAAGCAACGGGGGGACCCCCACATCTCTTCCACTAGCCTGGCCGATCTGATTGATTTAATTCTTGACTAACATGCTTGGTGTTAAAATACTATTATTGGCCTTCCTTCATGATAGGTCATCATTGTGTTACGATCTATACTAGTTTGTTGTGGTACACACAAGACCTAATATGATGACTAACACAATTTTGGCCTAATACAATTATTTGTTTATGGCATGATTTAAAGTAATATTTTGTTGTGTACACACAAGGGTATTACTATTAAAGTCATGACTATATGGCTATGAAGGGTTTACTTAACTAAAATATTATAGTTGTTGTGTATACACAAGGCTATTAATATTTTAGAGACCGAGATAAGTTGAGATTGTACAGGTTACAATTGGAAAGAGTTTTCCTACCTATGAACTTATATAAGATTTGTTGTGTACACACAAGGTCTTTTATGAGGGATTGGGATCTCAACCCCACTAAGAAAGATCAATTAAGGTTTTCTCGATCATCGTATAGAGGGGTTATGATGCTCGATAAAATAGTGGGAGACATAATAAATTAAAGTCCTAATTAATTATGTGTTGTCATTTCATGGTTGTTTGCTTATGTTTTCGTTCTTTGTTTAAATGTAGATAAATGGCCTCTTCACTCTCACTCCGTAGTATTTAGATGCCAACAAACTGACTGGGCCTAATTATGTTGATTGGCTGAGAAATTTGAAAATAGTACTCAGTCAAGAAAGAATTTCCTATATTCTTGATACCCCGATTTTGGAACCACCAAGGGAAGATGCCTCGCAAGAGGAGAAGACCACATATAATATGTGGCAAAATGACTCACTTACTGTCAAATGTGTTATGCTTGCCTCTATGACTAACGAGTTGCAGAGGCAGCATGATAGCATGGATACTAACTCCATACTGCTAAATTTAAAAGAGCTTTATGGAGAACACAGTAGAACTGCTAGATATGAAATATCTAAGCAGTTGTTCCGTGCAAGGATGACAGAAGGTACATCAGTACAAGACCATGTATTAAAGATAATTGATCTAATCACTCGATTAGGTCAATTAGGTTTTGTAATGGATGGGGAGTTGAATCAAGACTTGATCTTGCAATCACTCCCAGAGTCATTTTCACAGTTTGTTCTTAATTACCATATGAACAAACTTAATTCTTCTTGCCTGAGCTGTTGAATATGTTGAAAACAGCAGAGAGCCATGTAAAGAAAAATAAGGCTCCAGTTCTTCTTGTGGATAAGAAGAAGACAGGCAAAAGGGGTTCCAATAAGAGGATGAATCCCAAAGGGGGCATTAAGAAGAAGAAAGGAAAGAAGGCCTCCGGACAGTGACCTGCTTTCATTGTGGCAAGCGGGTCATTGGAAAAGAAACTGCAAGGTTACCTTGCAAGTTTGAAGCCTGGTGCATCAGAGGCACCAAAAGGTATGAAAGAAGTTCATACTATTTTGTCATTGGATTCTTCCATTTCAAATACTTGGGTGTTGGATACCGCCTGTGGTCATAACATCTGCAAATCATTGCAGGGACTTCAGGGGCTTAAAGTATTGAAGGAAGGTAACTTTGAGCTCTACGGTGCTGGAGGGGACCCCATCCAAGCAGAAGCTGTAGGGACTTATGTTTTGAAGTTACCTTCAGGGAAGATCTTGGAGCTAAGGAATTGTTACTATATGCCAAAAATCATTAAATATCATATCTGTACCCTTGTTACTTAAACAAGGATATACTATGAATGTAATGAGCAGTGGCTGCTCAATTTCTTTATCTAATGAAATATATGTTATGGCATATTCTGCAATGGTCTCTTAACTCTTTCCACTAATGACAATGTTTTCATGTTTCTAACAACGGAAAAGAGATGATGTTAACAATACCTTACTTTGGCATTGTCGACTTGGACATATTAGTGAGACTAGGATTAACAAGTTGTACAAAGAAATTTCTTTGATCCTTATGACTATGAGTCATTAGGAACTTGTGAATCATGTCTCATGGGTAAGATGACCAAGACTCCATTTAGTGGACATGGAGAAAGGACAAAAGAGTTATTAGGACTCATACACACAGATGTATGTGGGCCTATGACAACTCAAGCCTATGGTGGATACTCATACTTCATCACATTTACTGATGATTTTTCAAGGTATGGATTTGTGTATCTAATGAAACCAAGTCCGATGCTTTTGAAAAATTTTAGAGTATCAAAGTATGGTAGAGAAACAGACAGGAAAAAGTATAAAGATCCTCCGATCAGATAGAGGAGGTGAATACTTATCCACTGAGTTTCTTGATCACCTTAAAGATAAGGGGATCATCTCTGAATGGACTCCTCCTTACACACCACAATTAAATGGTGTTGCTGAAAGGAGGAATCGTACTTTATTGGATATGGTACGGTCCATGATGTGCTTCACGGAGTTACCTTTTTTTTCTGGGGATATGCTTTGGAAACAGCAACTTATATCTTGAATAGAGTACCATCTAAAACTGTCTCTAGCACTCCATATGAATTATGGAGAAGTAAGAAGCCCAATCTTAAGTATATTAAGATATGGGGATGTCCAGCCTATGTAAAAAGGAATTTTGGACATAAACTAGATGCTAGAGCAGACAAATGTCTATTTATCGGATATCCTAGAGATAGTATAGGATATGTGTTCTACCACCCTACTGAACAAAGGTTTTGGTCAGTAGGCATGCCACTTTTTGGAAAAGGAATTATCCTACAAAAGGGCACTGGTAGAAATATCGAACTTAATGAGATTCAACAAATAGACACTTCTCAGTCAAGTAACAACATAGTTAATATAGAACCTGAACACACTCCTATCCGTAGGTCTGATAGGGTGCGACAGGCACCTGAGAGGTATGGGGTTCATAATTGAAAATAATGAAGCCCAAATCATTCAAATGATGAGCCTCTAACCTATACGGAAGCAGTCATGAGTAGAGACTCAGACAAATGGCTGGAAGCCATGAGATCCGAGATGGACTCCATGTATGTCAACCAAGTATGGTCTTTGGTTGATGCACCAGAGGGTATTAACCCTATTGGGGGTAAATGGGTCTATAAAAGGAAGATTGGGGCAGATGGCCAAGTTGAAACTTATAAAGCCAGATTGGTGGCTAAGGGTTTCAGACAAAACAGGGAATAGATTATGATGAAACATTTCCCCTGTTGCCATGCTCAAATCTATTCGGATTATGCTTGCTATAGCAGCATATCATGATTATGAGATCTGGCAAATGGATGTAAAAACTGCATTCCTCAATGGTTTCCTTGAGGAAGAGGTTTATATGTCACAACCAGAAGGTTTGTCTTGGAGACTAAACCTAATCAGGTATGTAGGCTAAAGAAATCCATTTATGGATTAAGCAAGCATCCAGGAGTTGGAACATCCGATTTGATAAAACAGTCAAAGAATTTGATTTTTTCAAAATGAGGATGAACCTTGTGTGTACAAGAAGACTAGTGGGAGTGCCATAGTTTTCTTAGTTCTATATGTTGATGATATACTTATTATTGGAATGATATCCCAATGTTACAATCAGTCAAAGTGTGGTTATCGAAACAGTTTTCCATGAAAGACTTGGGAGAAGCATCCTATATACTGGGTATAAAGATCTATAGAGATAGATCAAGAAGGATGCTTGGCTTGTCCCAGTCTAGGTACATTGACCAGGTGCTGAAGAGATTTAGCATGGAGGAAAGTAAAAGAGGTTACTTACCTATTGGTCATGGCATACGTCTTTCTAAGAGGATGTCTCCTAAGACACCTGAAGAAAGAAATAGAATGAGTTCTATACCTTATGCTTCGGCTATGGGTCGATTATGTATGCTATGTTATGTACCAGGCCTGATGTGGCATATGCCTTGGGTGTAGCCAGTAGATTTCAGGCTGATCCAGGAGAGGATCACTGGAGGCTGTGAAAAATATTCTTAAGTACCTGAGAAGGACTAAGGATATTTTTCTTATATACGGAGGATCTGATCTTAAACTAGAAGCCTATTCAGACTCTAGTTTTCAATCAGACCCAGATGATAGTAAAATCCATTTCAGGTATGTCTTTACCTTGAATGGTGGAGCAATAAGTTGGAAGAGCACTAAACAGCAGACTGTAGCTGACCAACTACCGAGGCAGAGTACATAGCTGTCAGTGAAGCCGCCAAGGAAGGTCTGGATGAAGAAATTCATCACAGAGTTGGGAGTAGTTCCTGAGATTGAGAACCCGGTGCCACTCTATTGTGATAACACTGGAGCAGTTGCTCAAGCTAAGGAACCGAGAGCCCATCACAAGTCCAAGCACATTCTGAGACGCTTCCATCTTGTCCGAGAGATAATCGAAAGACAAGAAGTCTGCATCAATAGAGTAGATACAAAGAACAACATAGCAGACCCGTTCACTAAGGCTCTACCACAGCGGGAGTTTGATCGCCACCTCGATTGTATGGGGTTAAAGAATAAGAGCGATTGGCTTTAGTGCAAGTGGGAGATTGAAAGGATTATGCCCTATAAGCCAATATCTGTATCTCCCAGACCATGTAAATTGACAAATTAATAAAGGCAATAATTTTTTTCATCATTCGCTGTGTCATTATATGATGAACCCATAGATTAGGGCTAGGGTTGTAGGGCTATGATGAGATCATACCAGTGAGATCTAAGGCTTAAAACCCTAATCTAGAATATTCCTAGTCATAGGAACCCTGAGTTGGGGATCAGGGTTTCCGGTAAGACTGGCACATCCTATGTATGCTGAAAAGGGTGACTGCTCTCACAGTCATTTGTGTAGGACACTAATACAAGGATGTGGGTGCTCATTAGTGATGAGTTCACTGAATAGATCCAGTTTGAGAACATCTAATGGAGCCTTAGCTGCATGTCAATAGATGTTTCACATAGTGGGAGTTGTACAAGTAGTCCTATGACCTGAGACTGCCATAATACCTTATGTACATGAACCATGCTTTGGTTCAATCTCAATCATGACACTGGGTCATGCACGAGGTTGATGCTGGGTATGGTGAATTGTATATGAAGGTAATGAGTAGGTCAACAAGGAATTGATCACTCCTAGTAGGAGGAGATTGCATCCAGCCAAATTAGGTCAGATGATGATTCAGGAAATCTTTGATCAAAGTACAGATATAGAAATGATTCTATATCGAATTAATTGAATCATTAGTGTATGACTGAGCTGGGAATGAGTATAAACTGGATTTGACATGATTCCATATCCATAGTTATATTCGGGATGCAAGATGATTGAAGGATCGAATGTACGGGAACTTTCCACTGAAGGGTAGTTTTGGAATTACACCAGAATTTCCATATCTTCCGGGTAGACATGACACGTTGCTAGACGTCAATCTTGTCTTGTGGGTTGATCAAATTAAATGGTTTAATTGGATCACTAATTAGGAGGAGTCCTAATTGACGACTTCGAGTTAGCTCGATTTGACCTAAATCGATTAGAATGAGTTCTGATCAGATTAGGTCACTTGCACTCGGACCCACTGCTGGCTAAGTATGGAACCAATGGGTCACACACTTAGGACAGATAATCAAGGATTTAATTTGGAATTAAATCTCGTTTGCAGATGAACACACTAGCATGTGTTGCAAACCATGACTTCTACTTGAATCGGATTCGAGTTAGGGTTCCGATTTGGTCTTTTTTAGATCCAAATTCATTCCGGTTTGAATCTAATTGAAGATACAAAATGTTGGGCTAAATATAGGCTAGCAATTGGGCTAACCTAAGAGGCTAAACCCCTTTCCCACATCGCCTAAAACCCCTCCCCCTCTCTTCCCACGCGCTGCGCGCGCAAGGAGAAGAGTCACACGCGCGGGACTCTTCCAAGACGCGTCTTTGCGTGAAAAGAAAGAAAAAAAACGCTGGGTTTTTTGAAGAGGCGTGGAAGATAGTCCACCTAGGCGTGGACTCTCCAAAAAGGGGAAAATACCGTGAAAAAGAAAGAAAAACACCGAAGGGGCGCGACTCTTCTTTTCTGCGCGCGCCCCTTCTGTTTTTCACGATCCTTCTTCGCGTCTTCCCATCCAAAGGCCGTGAGATTAATCCCAAGGGCCGTGAGATAAAGAGAGAAGAACGTGAGAAGGGAGAGGATGAGTGGAGGATGTTTTCAGATGAGAAGGCGCCTCTCTGTCGCCTATTTAAGAAGAAGGCTTCACCGTAAAATAATTCCAGATTTTCTACGGCGAAGCCTTGCTTCTCTTTCCTTCTCCCTCTCCAGAAGACTGTTTCCCCTCCTCTCTTTCTTCTTTGATTCCTTTACAGAGCCTAGGCTCTGTCGAATCTCAGAACAGAAGGAGAGTTAGAGAGAGAAACTCTCCGACGGTAAAGGAAGAAGGCGCCTCTTTTCCTTCTTTCTTACATTAAGACAACTTTGTCTTAATTTCTTCTCCCTCCAAGACAAGCCTTGTCTCATTTTAGGACAAGGGCTTATTCTTAAGACAAGAGTGTCTTAAGGGCCAAAGTTGCTAAAAACTAGGAGAAGAGTAAGAGAGAAAGTTTTGGTCCCGTTTGGCTAGAGGAGTCCTAGCCAATAGCCCATATATCAAGTTCTTGGGGTAGAACTTGATTGGAAGGAACCCAATTGAGGAGTCACTGTCTTGATCATCTGCCCGTGTGGATCACCATCGGAGGGCAGACAAGTGGACGCCTGGTGTGTTCAAAAGGTTACTCTATTTGGAGTTTATTTCTACATCAGATTGGATATAGCGATCTGAGGTTAGTATCTAAACTATGTTAAATTTGGACATGCATGTAGTCATAAGTTTTAATTGCTAATAAGAGATTTTGGGATTAGGGTTCGGACCTGATTTCATAAAGTTTTTGAAATCCACACTTCCGCACTGGTTACCGAACCTACTTTCCACTACAATACCTAAATGAGGAAACCTTTGGTAAAGAAAAGATTATTGGCCTAGTCTGAAACATCAGAACAACCAAATTTAGTGAGGACTGGTTCCCGTAAGACAATGCCCTCGGGAAGACCCAATACTTAGCTTCGACACAAGAATTCCTTCAGGTACATGGAATAACCCAATCATTATTTTAGAAGACTTCTGATGACCTTAATACCTAGAAGGATCCCTCCTGTAGATCAATACTCAAATCTTAAGGTCATCATGAGTAAACCAAGGTCTGTGTCAAGATTCTCCTAAATTATCCCAAGTCTCGGATTCCTATTCCTGCCTTTTCCGAGGTCTTATCTAAAGTTTAGAGCCATTAAGTTTCATTGAGGCAGATTACTAGGTGCAGAGCCTTTAAAGCTTATTCCTTGTGCTACCTACTTTTGGAAAAACCTTATTGGCATTTGCTAGGAACCATGGTAAGTCTCATGTGCATACCAGACCAGGGTCAAACCTAGAGAGTTCATTAACTGTTAGGTTAGGCCTAGAGGTCCAATAAAAGTCCTCTCAATAAAGATGCCTAGTTCAATCTGCATTTGTAAGTGCTTGTGTAAGTTCTGAGTCTGCTGAGTCTTTTGCACAGGCATGTCACAAATTGCATAAGAAATCATAATAAGATCAACCTGAGCAATGAAACTTATAAACACTAGCTGACTCACATAAGAGGGCTAAAGAATTCTGTGAAGGGGTTATGCAATGATTAGGCTCACACTGAACGGTTCCCCCTGGAAACCATAATGAAGCTGCATGCCCGCGGAGCGAGCCTTTTAAGACTTAAGAAAATAGGGCCTAATGCATATGTTTTGGAAATTTCCACCTGAATGGGTATTAGTACAAACTTCAATGTTTCAGACCTAGGAATACAAAGAAACCACTACTAATACCTAGTGAGCCCTTTGAGCCAGAAACTTTCATTGAGAGTGAACATATTCTGAGTGTCCAACATCCAACCTTACCTGAGCAGAGAGAGAGGATTGAGAGAATCCTGGATGACAAGATCATTACTACCAGAATAAGGACTATCAGCGATACCTGGTTCAATGGCAAGGTCGACCTGAGTCCGACAACTCTTGGATTACTTGAGAGGACCTGCAAAGACTTAACCCAGACTTGTTCGAGCATTACAAGGCAAAACTGAACCATACTCGACTAGGTCGAGTTCTGCCCACCCCAGGAGAATTGGTGTGGACACCAGAAGCCGAAAGAAACTTCACTCCAACAAGGTTAGCCTTATCCCAATTTGGATCGAAGATAATTAGGTTACCTTGTATCCTTTAGTTCAAATTATTTATTTTCAAGAGTCATTTCCTTTTCAGAGTCCTGTAATTAATTTTGAGTTTCAAATCAAGAGTGTTTATTGAGTCCTGTAATTACTTTTAAAATTTCATTTCTTGTAAGTCCATTTCAAGTTTTAAAGTCTAGGTCAGTCAAGTCAGTTCAGTTGAGTTAAGTCTAATTCAGTTGAGTTAAGTCTAATCAAGTCTAAAGCCATGAAAGCCAGCAACAAGACTCAAATTCTAGATCCCAGAATTTGACCACATGAAGAAGAGAAGACACATCAACCAAGCAAGAGAAAAGGACCATCAACTAGGACCACTGGGCGCCACATGTCATTCTTATCCAAGTAGAAGACCACCACACCATGCCACGTCATCAGGTGCAACATCACCAGACACCTCATCACCCTTTGGGTGCCAACAAGGGAGATTCAAATTCAAGGAGGTTGGCCACATCCCTCCAAGTCCTCCACCAATCCTCCAACCCCCCCACATCCCTCCAAACTCTCCACCAAATCCTCCAATCCCCCTTGTAATCCTCCTCGATTTAGGGAGTTTTTAAATTTCAAAAGCTAGCTTTGTGAGGCTATTAAAAGCCTTGGACGCCCATTGTAAAAGAGATTGATTTTGGAAATGAATGAAGTTTGAAGTGAAGTTGTCTTGAGTTTTATGTGTGAAGTTTTTCCTATCTTCTTCTTCCACGCCCAAAGCCACTCTCTTCCCTAGCAATTCATCATCCAAGCTCAAGGCAAGGCATTGGAGTCGGCCAGATCTTCTCAATTATCTTTTCTTTGTTCACAAGTTCTCCCATCCCTTCTTTATGTTTGCATCCTTCAACCTTAACTTTGATCTTCATTGCAGGGTCCTTCGAAGTCCTTGAGTTGTGAACAGGTTCCCCTTGATAATGACCAATAAGCTGAAGCCCAAGTCCAGGGTTCTGATCACTGTTATCCAAGTTCTCCAGTCCAGAGCATCAGTAGTTTCAAGTTTTGAATCATAGGAAGGTTGGAAAACTCATCAAGGTAAGTCCTCAATCATTAGCCCCTATTGTCTAGATCTTCTTCCTTCTTAGTTTTAGAGTTGTGTCTAATCATGTAATAGTCCCTTTCATATAATCCTTAAATCTTATTAATGAGTACAATGCTAAGTATAATTAGGTTTCATTGCTCTACAAACTCCATATTCAAAACATTAATCATATGCGTGCCGCATCAAAGTACTTGTGAGTAGTGGTGGACCAAGATAGAATTGACCTATCCAAATAGTTTGGATTGAATGTCTCGCAGTGTCTCAATTTAGCAAATCCTCGGCCGGGGTAGTCCTAGTGATGAGTCACTGGACTTGCGAGGTTGAGACATATTGTTGATTGACTCAGCTAGGGTTGGCAGTATAACCTTAGGTCATCCTGAGCATTGGAGGTCAAAGGGATGAATTATACAGTAGCCATATGCCAGACGTTCGATTGATTGCTCTCGCATCTTCGATCTATCCGGATGCCGGAACCCGTTGCAAGATGGTATCTTGTGCTGGTACTGGAATTGTTCCAATGCTACCGCCTAAGTTCGAACCTATGAGGTCATACGCCACAGAGGATTACTCCCTGATCCAAGTACCGATTTATGATTCGGAATCATTTCAGTAATGGTTTGATTGAGCACACTTTGGACTGACCCGATTTTGAGTCAATCAGAAATTTGTTCGGATCCTCCAGAAATTGTTTCTGGATAACCGGGACTTGACCAAGCCTTGTATCAATTAGATTTTGATCTAATTGTGTATTGAACCAATTTAGAATTGGTTTGGGATTTTTAAACCGGTTTTGACCCGGCTTTGGACCCATCTACACGGTACTTAAGGGCTTGGCCGAACAAGGGATTAATGACGCCTCTTCTTCTCCCTTTCCACTCAATTTTTTCCTGAGATTTACCACCATTAAATGGCCTTTTAATTGCTACGTTTGGAAACAAATTTGATTCGTTCGGTTACCCGCTGCCCCTTGGTATTCCCAGCTGGTCTCTTCCGCTCCCTTTAACCAACCGTTACTTGTTCACATTGCTATAAAATTCTGGGTGGCTGAAAAACAAAAAAATAATAATTCTTCTTGAGAGAGCTTCCACCGGTGTTATTTGGCCCTGGGTGTTGGTGAGTGATTGGGAGAGAATAACCTTCTTGATCCCTGTTATTGCTGGTGCTCATAGTGTGGAAGGAAATCTATTTTGGAGAAAACTAATTTCAGAACTTGGAGTTCTGTTCTTCCTTCCACCCCTCACCATTTGAAGGCTTCCGGTGACTAGCATCGCGCGAGAACCCGGATCAGGTGAACCCCAGGCATGTCCCCCCTCTAGAGGGCATTCCCATTAGCACCTGAGAGCTTTCGGATCACCATTGCTGCTGCTTTTGCTGTTCTGTTTTCCGGTTGCAGATTTTGTTGCAGCGTTTGGAAGAGAGGAAGAATCAATCCAAACGACATTGGATGATCAATCCATTTGCACTCCCGTGAAGCAAGAATACCCAAAAGGTTCCCTTGCTGTTGGTGAAGGAGAAGAGAGCTTTGGTTTGGGATTTGTTGCTGTTGAAGCAAAGAAGAAATCCACGTTTCTAAAGCTTGCCAGAAGAAGAAGACAGGAATAAACTTATTCCTGGTATCCCAGCAATTCCAGCATTATCCCAGAGTTTATTCCAGCAGGAATAAGGTAAAGTTTCTAATTTTTATTTTTCATGCATGTCTTGATCTGGGATTATAAAATTGTTTATAAATATTTTATGCCTATGTTATGCCATGTTTTGCCTGTACATGCATCTTGTATATGCTAGATCCTGTGTGGAGCGGGTTTCTTCCGCTGTTATTTTAAAAATGTTTTAAAATACAAACCTGCTCCCTGCTGTTGCATGCTTAGTGTAGACATCTGCAACCCGCAGTTTTTACTTTCAGGATCCCCATCATTCTCCTCGACCGCAAAGAACTCGACTCCATCGAGTTCAAAAATGGAGCACACCCTAATCCACAACTCGCTCTGATATCAAATTGATGCGGGACATAGACTCAATGTACCCTGGATTATTTGAAAAGGAAAATACCTAAACAACTAGGACCGTGGGAGGGCTAAGAAGCCTCCCGAGACTAGAGTGACACTGAAACTAAAATCCTAATATAGCTGATTTCCTTAGTTTTCAATTTTCTTGGTGGAGGTGGTGAAGGAAGGTTGGGGATGGGAGACTGGGAACTGGAACTCATGGCCCTGGGACTCACTCTAACGGGGAGATGCACACCGAAAGTTAGGGATCAAAGCACACAGCTACCCTGAGCTCTCATCGAATCCATAATGCACAAGCAGGGCTCTCATAGATGCCTCGCTCATCAAACCCATAATGCACACAGCAGGGCTCTCAATAGCACACAGCAAAGGCATCCCGCTTGGGTGACTCTCAGAGGACATGGGGAATAAGAAGATGGAAAGGGGATAACTAGGACTTCACAACCCCTCATCAACCCATAATGCACACAGCAAGGAACGAAGGCAAAACGGCCTCAGCCCAGAACCAGAACCAGAACCAGTGGCTAAAATTTTTATCAAAAATCATTTAAACAAGAGGGGAGGGGGTCTTTATATAGACAAACAAAACCCCTCACTTAGCCTCCAGGTAAACCTAAAAAAGAAAAATAAGTCACATCAAAATCCGTGCTACATCAAAATTGGTGCTGATCTGCTCTGAGAAGCATTTTGGCTTGATAATCTGCTCTGAAAGCATGCTGCTTGGACTGCTCTAGAAAGCATGCGGACTCATCTCACAACTGTGCACAGGGAGAGAACGATCTCCGCCAACACCGGCGGACGGCCGGCAACCGGGAAGTGGGCGGCTGACACGGCTAGCGGACGGCGGGCGAAGGGCTGCAGGCGGGGTGGCGGCTTAGGAATGGCACGGCATGCCTAGGGTGTGCCGTTTCATCTCTCACGGTCGTAGGGGCCCCCAGGGCGCCAACGAGGGCCTCCGGCGGCCAGCGAGTCGGCGGGACGGTGGCAACCGGTGGACGGCGGGATGGCCCGACAGCGGGGCAGCAACGAGCGACGGCACGGCATGCCCTGTGAGTGCCGTTTGGGCTTCCCATAAGCATGGGGCCCAAGGCGCCGACGAGGATCTCCGACGTCGAGCGAGGGTCGACGGATGGTGGGCGGGCGGCCGGCAACAGACGGCGCTGCAGGCGGCATCGGCGGCCGTGGGGGTGCCGGTTGGTCTTCTCATGGCCGTCCCTTCATCTTCCACGGGTAGGGGCGGCGGATGCCGGGTTTCTGACATGGGCGGGGCCGGCGAGCATAGGCGGCGGCCGGCAAGGGCAGCCGGGGGGTCGGGCAGCCTGGATCTAGGGGCGACGAGGTGGTGAGCTAGGATTTGGAAGGTTTTAAATCACGGGAGGGAGATGGAATAAGGCTGGAATAAAGTGGGGATAGGTTGGTATAAAGTGGGGATAGGTTGGATATAAGCAGGAATAGTGAGGATAGGTGGAATAACGGGAATAGAAATATAAAAAAATGCGAGAAAATTGAGAAAAATTGAAAAAATACTTGGATGGTGGCTGGATCCCCATCATTCTCCTCGACCGTGAAGAACTCAACTCCGTTGAGTTCGAAAAATGGAGCACACCCTAATCCACAACTCGCTCTGATACCAAATTGATGCGAGACACAGACTCGATGTACCCTGGGTTATTTGGAAAAGGGAAAATATCTAAACAAACTAGGACCGTGGGAGGGCTAAGAAGCATCCCGGTACTAGGGTGATACTGAAACTAAAATCCTAAAACAGCTGATCTCTTTAGTTTTCAATTTTCTTGGTGGAGGTGGCGAAGGAAGGATGGGGATGGGAGACTGGGAACTGGAACTCATGGCCCTGGGACTCACTCTAACGGGGATACGCACATAGAAGTCAGGGATCAAAGCACATAGCTATCCTGAGCTTTCATCGAACCCATAATGCACATAGCAGGGCTCTCATAGATGCCTCGCTCATCGAACCCATAATGCACACAGCAAGGCTCTCAATAGCACACAACAAAGGCATCCAGCTTGGATGACTCTCAGAGGACATGGGGAATAAGAAGATGGAAAGGGGATAACTAGGGCTTCATACCCCTCATCGAATCCATAATGCACACAACAGGAAACGAAGGCAAAACGGGCCTCAGCCCAGAACCAGAACCAGAACCAGTGGCTAAAATTTCTTATCAATAATCACTTATAACAAGAGGGAGGGGGGTCTTTATATAGACAAACAAAACCACTCACTTACTTAGCCTCCAAGTAAACCTTAAAAACAAAAATAAGTCACATCAAAATCTGTGCTACATCAAAATTGGTGCCGATCTGCCATGAGAAGCGTGTTAGCTTGATGGAGTGCTCTGAAAAACGTGCTGCTTGGACTACTCCAGAAAGCGTGTAAACTCTTCTCATGGCCGTGCACAGGGGAAGGACGATCTCCGCCCAGCACCGGCGGACAGCCAGCGACCGGGAAGCGGGCAGCGGATGGCGAGCAGCGAGCTGCAGGCGAGGTGGCGGCATAGGGTGGGCATGGCATGCCTAGGGCGTGCCGTTTCACCTTCCACGGTTGTGGGGCCCCGGGCACCGGCGAGGACCTCCGGCAGGAGGCGGATGGCCGGACGGCGGGACGGTGGGTGGCTCGACGGCGGGGGCGGTGGCAAGCGACGGCACAGCACGCCCTGTGCATGCCATTTCGTCTTCCCACGGCATGGGACCTAAGGGCACCGGCGAGAGCCTCCGGTGGCCAGCGAGCACCGGCGGGCAGCGGGATGGTGGCGGGTGGTGGGACGGTGGCAGGCGGGCGACGGGCTGCCGGCTTTTCCAGCGAGGGCGAGGTCGGCGAGCACCGGCGGGGGCGGTCGGGGTTGGGCAGCCTGGATATGGGGCCAGCAGGGTGGTGGGCTAGGGTTTGGGAGGTTTTAAAAAATCACGGGAAGAAGATGGAATAAGTCTGGAATAAGTGGGGATAGGCTTGGGATAAAACAAGAATAGTGGGGATATATGGAATAGCGGGAATAGAAAATAAAAAATACGAGAAAATTAAGAAAATGGTAAAAATTCTGAACGGTGGCTGGATCCCCATCAATGATAAATATATGTGGCATCTAATGCTCGGTCATATAGGTAAGGACAGAATTGACAACTTGAAAGGGATGTGATCCTAGATTCGGTTAATTCTGAATCATACCCACCTTGTGAGTCATGTCTTCAAGGAAAATAACCAAGTTACCCTTTGTAGGACATGGGGAGAGGCCACAGAATTACTTGTGTGTAGTCCATTTGATGTGCAGTCCAGGGCGGTTTTTACTATTTCATAACCTTTACTGATGATTGTTCATGGTATGGTTATATGTTTCTTATGAGACATAATATGAAGCTTTTGAAAAGTTCAAGGAATTCAGACTTGAGGTAGAAAAATAAACAAGTAAACCCTTAAGGTTCTTCGATCAGATCGGGGAGATGAATACCTTAGTAAGAAATTCTTAGGTTATCTCAAAGATAATGGCATAGTCTCAAATAGACTCCACCAGGTATGCCTCAGCTAAACAAGATGTCTGAGAGGAGAAACAGGACAATATTAGATATAGTCCAATCCATGATGAGCTTCACTGACTTGTCTTTATTTCTTTGGGGATATGCCCTACAAACTTCAATTTATATTCTAAATAGAGTTCCATCTAAATCTGTTCCTACCACACCATATGAGATTTGGCATGGTAAGAAACCAAGTCTTGCTTATTTCAAGATTTGGGGATGTCCAGCCTATGTCAAAAGACTAATGGCGGATAAGTTAGAATCTAGATCTGTGAAAGCTTGGTTTATAGGATATCCTAAAGAAACTTTAGTGTATTACTTTTTACCTTCCGAAAAATCATAATGTGATTATGAGCAGACATGCCACATTTCTTGAAAAATAGTTTATTCAGGAAGGTGGTAGTGGGAGGTTAATTGAGCTTGATGAGAAAGTCTTTGAAGAGCAGCCAGCTGAAGATCAGATCGAACCCAATCAACCAATTCACATAAATACTCTTCCACCTCGTAGGTCTACTGGAGTCTCCAAACCTCCTGAAAGGTACTTAGGTATGCCTACAGAAGATATAAAGAAAATGTTTCTAGTTAGGGACAAGGATCAATTGAATGATCCTAAGACTTATGATGAGGCAATGTCAGACATTGACTCCGAGAAATGGTTGAATGCTATGAAGTCAGAAATTGAATCAATGCATTCTAACCAAGTGTGGTCCTTAGTGGATCCACTAGAGGGTATCATACCTATTGGTTGTAAATAGATCTACAAAATGAAAATAGGTGTAGATGGTAAGATAGAGACCTTTAAAGCTAGATTAGTGGTGAAAGGGTATAGCCAACATGAAGGCATTGACTATCTTGACACCTTTTCATCAATAGATATGCTGAAATCCATCCATACATTGCTTGTAATTATAGCATATCATGATTATGAGATATAGCATATGGATATGAAAACTATATTCTTGAATGGATATCTTGAAGAAGATATCTATATGGAGCATCCTTTGGGTTTCACTTTCAATGATGAAGAACAAAAGGTCTACAAGCTGATTGATCAATCTATGGATTGAAGCAAGCTTCTCGGAGTTGGAATACTCATTTTGATGATGCAATCAAATCGTTTGATTTCATCAAGAATGAGGATGAGCCATGTGTTTACAAGAAGGCCAGTGGGAGAGTAGTGACATTCCTTGTATTGTACGTGGATGACATCCTCCTTATTAGGAATGATATTCCCATGTTGACTTCGGTCAAAAGTTGGTTATCTAAGAAATTCTCTATGAAAGACTTAGGTGAAGCATCTTATATTTTGGGGATTAAGGTCTATAGAGATAGATCTAATTGGATGCTTGGCCTTTCACAAAAATTGTACATAGAGGAGTGCTAAAAAGGTTCAGCATGGAGAACTCTAAAAGAGGATTTTACCTCTTTGGCATGGCATTAATCTCTCCAAGAAAATGTGTCCTAACATACCTGAAGAGATTCAACGCATGAGCAAGATTCTATATGCTTCAGTAATTAGAAGCCTTATGTATGTCATGTTGAGTACTTGACCTGATATAGCTCTTGCTATGGTGTCATGAGTAGATATCAGTCGAATCCAGGTGAAGAACACGGATAGTTGTGAAAAACATTCTTAAGTACTTGAGAAGGACTAAAGATTTGTTCTTAGTCTTTGAAAAGAGTTTAGAATCAGGGATAAAGGGATTTACAGACTCAAACTTTATGTCTGATCCTGATGATAGAAAGTCTACATCAGGGTCTGTGTTTTTGTGCAATGGTGGGGCAAGTAGTTGGAAAAGTTCCAAGCAGCCCATCATACCAGATTCAATAATGGAAGCAGAGTACATCGCTGCTTCTGAAGCTACAAAAGAGTCTTCTAGTATAAAAATCTCATTGCGGAGCTTGGAGTGATGCCATCTGATGCCATCCCTATATATTATGACAATAATGATGCAATAGCTCTTGCTAAGGAGCCCAGGTCTCACCAGAAGTCTAAGCATATTGAGCAGCGATTTCATATCATACGCGACTACCTCGAGAAGAAGTATGTTAAGATGCGAAGAATAGACTCCACGGACAACGTGGTAGACCCACTGACTAAGACTCTGAGCCAACAGAAGGCTGAAGTCCACTTTGAGAAGATGGGACTTAGATATGTAGCCAATTAGCTTTCGTGCAAGTGGGAGATTGTTAGATGTTTGCCCTGAAAGCCTAGTTGGCTTGACACATTATAATTTTTAGGGCATGAACATTGTACTTAATTTTTCTTATTATATAAAGGGCATTAGTTTCATTCATATTAATGTGTCTATGAATCGTCTATGGAGTTAATGGCAATGACACATATTCTCAAGAGTTGAGAATCTGAAGCATGTGTCTTTATAGATTAACTCCTAAAAGCTCCCGATTATTGGAATATCACGAGGATGGTAATTAATCTGGTGCACGGATCACTTCCCTTTCTGGGTAGATAAGTCTCTGACCTACAGTATGGTGACAATAAAGTGAGAGTGGTAGTTGATAGAGATAACCATACTGAGCGTGACCAAGTATAGAAAGTTATACGGATGACTACTCACTCGTCGATAATTTTTTGATGTTGTAGTCATATTAATAGTTCTTTAACTTAGAGTATCTTGGTTACTAATAATAAAGTTGTTGTAGTTTGACAGCATAATCACATGGTTCCTATCTATACGGGATCTTGCGGTGTTCGTTGGCTACAGTAAGTTTATTGTAGGAGTAGGGTGTTCACTTGTAGGGATTTATCAGTCTTAGTAGTAGGAATAATCCTATGCAGCTTAATGAGACTAAGTCCAGAAGTCTATGGCCATAGCAGGGTGATAATGAAAAAGTGTTTTCATTAGTATCACAATTGGACTTGAGTCGATTAAGTTAAGCATATGACTGATGGGTTTGACGAGTATCTGTAACCAACATCATGTCAGGATTTTTGATAGAGGACCGAATCACATGGTAACTAACCTAGAGGTTCCAATCTTATTCTGCTAGGTTGCCACTACATCTGCTAGGTTCACTGGTAGATTGTGAGAGCCCTTTAGGATCATTCTCGGATCGATGATCCTGATTAGGATGAGTTGAAATTCTTTCAGTCTATCGAAAGGAGTTTCGATGATGTATAATGGAGATTATAACATGTCTCATTACCAGACAAAATAGGACCTGAGGAGTCATACACATTAAGAGCTCAAGTAACCAATCAGCAAATCAATTTGGACCTAATTGTAAGTGTTACAATTAAGATTTGACCTAATTAATTATGGATTAGTTGTTAACTGAATTAAATTAGATTTAATTTGATTATAATGAGCCTAATCCAGTTAGGTCAATAACCTTTTTGAAATGGGTTCAATTGGATTTAATCTAGCTTCAATTTGAGTGTCAAATCTATTTCATTTGGACCATGAGTCAGAGTCCAATTAGACTGGGACTCTCTTTCCCTATCACTCCCTCTCTCTCCACTTCTCCACACGCCAACCATATGGGCCCAAGCATTTGGGCGACAAAGATAGATGGCATGAATACTAGATGGTGCTAATCTATTTTGGCATGGAAGAATATGAGGAGGAGTCCTTCTCATTCACTCCTTTTAATTTTGAATTGAAAACTTCCATCGAATTCATGTTTGCATGAAAAACTAAGAGGGCACTAATCCTATTTTGGCATGGAGAATTGGAGAATTGTTTGTGTGACAAAATAAGAGGCACAAAAGTATTTTGGCATGAGAAAATAAGAGAGGGAGAAGTCCTTTTATTTTACTCCATTCTAGCTAGTTTAGTTTGGACTCTACCCTTTGGGTTTTGGGTTAGATTGGACTCTGGTCTTTTTCCTTCAAGGGGTAGGAGAACTAATCTATAAAAGGAGGAGAGGGGGTGGGCATCCAGGATGAATTTTCTCTTTGGGCGTGTGAGGTGCTTCTTCCTTGTGAGACACAGAGAATCTCTCTCTTCTTGTGTAAGGTTTGAGTCCTCTTCAAGAGTGTTGAGAGGTCTTCTAAATAATAGGAAGAAGAAAGTAAGAGGTCCAAAGGTCTTGCATAGTCTGATTTGTGAGATAGAAGCCAGAAGCTGTTCTAGTTACGGATCGGCATGATTTTTAAGCTGCTGATTTGATGAAAGAGGAAAGGGCTGTAAGGATCTAGCAGTTCAGTGCCTTCTATGACTCAATTTGAGAGCTCTGTAGGATTCCAGCAGAGATCGGGCGATTGCACACTCCGGTAGAATCCCGATTTCGAAGCGGATCGGCACGTTTTCAGAGCAGGCCAGATAGCGATCCAGGTAGTATTTTATGCTTAAAATAATTTTATTTTAGATTAATATTTTTCATATATTACAGCATGTTAGGAATTTATAATGAATAAATTAGATTTATTTATGAATTACATTATTAAATATAAAATGTTTTTATATCTACTTCTGCTGCATCAGGTTTTTGATGCCTAATTTATTATAATTTACTGTTCCTGGAGAATCCCAACACAGACAAGACCTCCGCGGCATAGGGCTTGGGGCACCTATGCACCGGAGGTGTGACTTGAGAACAGGAATATAAAGGAATGAAAAGAGGAAGGATCGAGAGCGAGGAGCGAGGAGGCTTCTTGGGCCGGTGGTTCATCACCCGACGAGGCTTGGTCGCCTGCCTACTTACCTCTCCCTCGCTTTTCCCCATGTGCTTACCTTTCTTACCTTCTTCCAGAGGCCGGGTTGGACCCCTGTGACCTTGGGGAACCTCCGAGAGAGAAAGAGAGAGCCCTCTCCTGCCAGCCAGCTAGAGAGACCTGCCTTCTTCCTGTCTTCCAGGCCCCTTATAGGAGGGGCGCTTCTATTTCAGGAGAGACCGCCCAAGGCTGTAGGTCCTGGGGCCCTGGCCGGATTCTCCTTTTGGGGAAGCTCTGAGTGTTGCACCCCGACCGTCTGTGGCTATTGGTGGTGCGGCTGTGGATGTGGCAGTACATCACTAGGCGTGGGGTCTAGGGGCGCCCACGTCGTACTTCTGGCACCACCTGCAGAAAGCTCCGGGCGGGCAGGCTTTGTTTCGCCATAATTCAAATATCTGTTCCTCTAGCGGGAACTCCATATCGGGGGCTCACTCCAGGGTATAGACACGTCCCCGGTAGGGAGCGGACCTTAGATGGGGGGACTCACCCAATGACACCGGCCTCGGCTGGGGGCTAACCTCGACATGGAGCCGACCTCAGACGGGGGACTCACCTAATGAGCCCGGCCTCGGTCGAGGGCTGACCTTGGCAGGGAGCCGGCCTCTGACAGGGGGCTCGCCTAATAAGCTTGGCCTCGGCTGGGGGCTGACCTTGGTAGGGAGCTAGCCTTAGACGGGGGGCTCACATAATGAGCCTGGGTGTCGTCGTAGCCGCCCGTGTGCATCTCTAGATCCTAAGATGTGAGAGTCTTAGCTTGCATCCTTTCCATATCTTATATGGTGTTTTGTTTATAGACTTACTAGAAACTCTATTGAGAATGTAACAAGCTGATTCAAGTGCATATCCCCCAAAAAAGTTAACAACCTCATAAACCCCATCATGGACTGAACCATATCTAACAAGATTTAATTCATCTTTTCAGACACTCCATTATGTTGAGATCTCCTAGGAGGTGTCCAATGAGAGAGAATCCTATTCTCTTCTAAATATGTCATAAACTCACTGGTAAGGTATTCACCTCTTTGATTAGATTGAAGAGTTTAATATTCTTTTCAAATTATTTTTTGACTTCATTACAAAATTACTTGAACATTTTAAATGATTCAGACTTATGTTTCATCAGATAAATGTACCCATACCTTGATAGGTCGTTAGTGAACATGATAAAGTAGTAATATCTACCTATGGTAGAAGTGTTCATGGATCCATATACATCACTATGTACTAGAGTTAAAACTTCAATAGCTCTTTTACCTTTTCCAGTAAAATGTGGCTTAGTCATCTTTCCAAGAAGATAAGATTCACAGATTGGCAATGATTTACAATCATTGATTTTGAGGATTCCCTCTTTAATTAACTTGTTTATCCTATTCTTATTGATATGACCTAGGCTACAGTGCTAGAGATAGATATCAGACACATTATCTAATCTAGGATGTTTGTTAGATGTGTACATTATACTAACAGGCTATGATATAACATAAATACTATTTTTTAACTATCCACATATTAAAGTAACACCATTCATAATGACATCATAATAATTTTTTTTTATTGATAAATGATAACCATTTTGGTCAAAAGGCCTACAGAAATAATAATCATCAAGAAACTAGGACAATAGTGATAATTACCTAAACAATGATATAAGAATTAAAAATAAGTTTGACAATTTCTAAAGCTAGAACTAAAACTGATCTTCTATCTCCATATTCAGGAATCTCTTGCTATCTTCAAATCTTCTACTAATCTGAAGGCCTGTATGAATTACAAATTTAATAGAACTTCCAGTATCTAATACCCAGGTAGTAGTATAACAAATTGAGAAGTTACAAGGTGTTATCATATAAATACCTTGTCTAGCAACCGCTTGCTGATTTTTTTTTCTTCCTGGCCTATTCGGGTCAAGAAAGGCAATGTAAAGAGGATAATTCCTCTTATAGTGACCCTGCTTCTTATAGTAGAAGCACTCTACTGGACTCTGGTCATACTTGAACTTCTTCATCTAACCTGATTAGTCATCGCAGCATGTTGCACCTTCTTCTTATTTTTCTTTTTTTCTTTCTTAAAGGGACGATGCCATGTCAAAGTAGAACCTCCCACTACATTCACCAATTCCTTATGGAGCCGATGATATTTCTCATAAGTCTACAATAATCCCAGTAAATTATGGTAGTTAACTATAAGCTTAGTTATTCTATAATGACTAAGAAAGTTCGAGGTAGGACTTTGATAGGAAATTCAAAATCACATCCTTCCCAACTACTTATACAAGGAATTTAAGTTTCCTCAAGAGCTCGATTAATTTGATCATGTATAATACATGATCAATGACCAACATCCCTTTCCTTATCCCAGAATTAAAAATAACACAAGACATTTTGTACCTTTCAACATCATCGAGAATGATAAAGGATTCTTTCAGCACTTGAAGCATATCCTCCAACTGAGCATCCTCAAGTTTGTAATTAAACTCTTATTCATGGATGCTTGTATAATGCATTGGACCATGGTTTGATCATTGAGCCACTTCTGGTAAGTGCTCGGACCACACCATGGGTGTTCAAAGCATGCTCCTTAGGTATTGGATCTGTCAGCACATACAAGATCCACTCATGCTCTAGCATGATCTTTAGCTTTCGATACTAATTATCGAAATTGGATCCTATCAACTTTTATTGTCTAACAATGATTAGAGTGACAAAGAAGTGGCCATTTTAACTGAAAAAAAAGAGAACAAAGACCTATTAGTATATGAATCATTTAATCATAAAGACTTAAACTCTAGTCTAAAGGTTCTCTCACTAATTTGTATAAATTGTTGCCTTAACTCCATTCGAGGATTACACTAATCCTTAGTGGGTACTAGAATCCGCATAGACTGCATATGAGCCCGAGTTTGCTCAGCCAACCCCTATGTATCTATGGATAGCTTCTTAACCAATTATTTCTCTAAACAATTCTAGTATTAATTTTGTCTTAAGCACCTTTTAATAGGTATTTGCACCTCCACTGAAAATCCTAGCCAGTAGTCAACATTAACATGACAAAAATAGATCAAACTAAAAATCAAGCCCTAGTTTGGGCTCCAACCCATAACACCACACAAACACATTCAAGTCATCATAATGATCATAAGTTTGCTAATACCAGATAAGAATCACCAGACATTTGATGATTTCTAATGAGTATCCAGATATTTATGCCTCTAGATTATCCATATATTACCAGTATTACTGATCATGACTTGGTTTTTCCATAACTTTATCATTTAGGAACCTAATAATTTAGATATTTTATTAGATAGTTAAGAGAAAAAAAGACATGGACCAATTAGTCAACAATCCTCCCTTTGATTTCACCAAGTCTATAACAAGGGTTGAAGATAAATTGATCCAAGGGTACCTAAATCAGTTATACTGATCATCCTTACTATCATGGGTTTACTCAAGTCAATAAGATATCTAATTAAAATTTGATTGATCACATTAGCCAGTGAGTGAGATCAATAGGAGGATTGTGCTGTTAACCTCTTTCCTTAGATACTAATAAGTTGGTCAGGTTAGAGGTAGCCCCAATTAAAAGCCATGATCAAATCTCTAAACTTATCCTAAACATCATTAGTTCATCAGATTCGATTAGACTAGCTTAACAACTCAGGTTCGACAATTTAGCCAAATCAGGTCTATTAGATAAATATAGATTTGATCAAGCTATTACCATAGAATTGATCTAGAGAATCCTTGACCTAATCCTAATCAACTTTTGGTTACATTAAATCAATTTCTCTATTAGGTCCATATAATCAAAATTTTAATCCTAGGTTTAATCCAGTTAATTGACTTGATTTAAGCTAACCCATATCCAAGGTTTATGAATTGACATTAGATCTTTCATTTACAATTCTTGATCTAATCTTTGACATCTTAATTTTAGCAATTAATCAAGATTAATTATGCTAATTTAGATCTAAATAATTTATATGCATCTTATACATATTAACACTTTTAGATCCATACTATACGATATAGTTATAATGCTAAAATTTATGTTATGATTTATATTCTAAACATAAAACAAATCATAAAACTTAATTTCAGATCATAAGTAGTAAATTAATTCAGATTAAATAACTAGAAATTAGATCTAATTTTGAAATAATTTTAATAAAAAAATTTTCATCTCTTTTATTCATGGGATGAGATCACAGCGACACCCCTACACATCATTCGAGACTCCATGGAATGGGAAGAGAGGGCCCTTGATAATCATGGTGATTACCCAATCTAAAGTAGTTACTCAAACATAAAGCACATAAATCAGATTTTACATCCTAAACATTTCATGTCATGAAACCTTGCTCTGATACCACCGTTGGAAATCAGGGTAGGTTTCATGCATGCATATTTTTTAATTTTTTAGCAAAAGTATTTCAAATTAAAATAGTTTAAATAGAAAATATGTATTAGAATAATCTAAAAACACCTATGAAGAATCTAGACATGATATGCATAGGAAGTAAATTCTGAAATTTAAAATTAGCATGCATCAATCTCTTCGATGCACATTGTAGATCAAATCTACACTAAATATGAGATCAAATCTCATACCTGAGTATGGCTAGCTGATCTTCGCTTCTGATAGTACATGAAAAAGATAGTTCTTCAGATTGCCTTGCAGCCACACAGGATGTCCGGTCTCTACAACAAGTCCACATTTCAGCCCTAAAGTAAGTCAGCCTTCTAGGATTGCTAGCTCCTCACGAAGGCCACAGGATGGCTGATTTGTCTCATTATTCATGACTTCTTAGACCTTTCAAAAAGTAGAAGAGATGGAGATCTAGAAAGATTAATAGGTGGAGGAATGAAAACTAAGATGAGACTTTCTCTATTTTTTTTCTTCTCCCTAAAACCTAGTGCCTAGAATTACCCACGCCCATAAACCCTGTGCCCAATCTTTCTTCTTATGTTTTCTCTTAGTAAAACACCCTCAAAGCCTTTCACACACCCTCTCCTCTTCTCTACTCACCCATAAAAAAATCCTAGAATTTTATTGGCATAGAAAAGATGGATAGATTAGGCTAAGGTAAAATAAGGATAAGGTAGGTATTTGAATCCCATTCAAACTCCTCCTATTTAAATTTCAAATTCAAATTGATTTAAAATAAACTTAATCCTTATCTATAATCATCCAAATGAGAAAAAGAAGGTGATAAAGAGGAATTGGTGTGGGATCTCTTCATGCAAATCTGAATTTTGCATTAAGAATGAAAATAGGGAGAGAAAGATGGTGCTAGGTTGGAGTTTGAAATTTCTTTGACCAAAATTCATTAACAACCAAACCAAATTTGATTAGACCCATTAATTAACTAAACCTAATCTAATTAGGTCTCAATTAGTTTAATTAAGTTCCAATCAAGCAAACCCAAGTCTGGTCAAAACAAGATTAAAACTCCTTAGCATTAAATCATATAACCTAATCGGGTTAGACCTAATTGAACTCAATTAAAATAGACTTGACCTAAACCTCTTTGCTCAATCAAATTGATCTAATTAGAAATCTAATTTCTATTAATTCTCTTATAATTCATTAAAACTTAATGAATTATTTCTTTACATACTTGTATAAGGTTAATTATCAATCATTTTGATAATTATATCCTTGAACAATTCTTAATCATTAATAAGCCCTCATCATCAATCAGAAACTTCTATTATGTATGACCACATATATTTAAATACTAAGTCAATAGCACAGGAACAAACTCTTGAACTAATCGATATGACCATCTAATATGGTACCCGATGTCAGGATAGGTCGACTGATTGCAAAGCAATATTCAAGAACCTAGACATATGGTTACCATATAATATCCCTTTGACCCAATACTGAGGAAGCTAAATTTCTGAGTTAATTACCAACCTTAATCAGTGCATCCAGAGGTGTCTCAACCTAATAAATCCTGTGACTCATCATAAGGATTACTTTAGCTAAGGTTTTGCTAAATTGAAACACAACAAAACACTATCTCCAATACCTTGGTGTGGTTGATCCCATCTTGACTCACACACCGACTTTACATGTACTTGATTGTAACCAAAAACCTTCCATCACTATATTAGAAATACAAGTAGTCTGGTACTAAAAGTACAATGAGTTGCTTGCAAGTCACCATGATGATTACAGGTTAAAGAACATTTATACCCATATCCTTCTATAAGATACTCTTGATAATAGAGTACTCTATATGTTGGTCATGTTCAGTGACATGTACTCCTATACATACTTGTATGCTATATCAATATGTCCATACTCCTTGGTACAAGGACAACCAACCTATATGGTACATAATGACCTATACTCAATAACGTTGTTATCGTAGATAACAATATATCTTTGATTAGACAAGTTTAAGAACTGCACGTAAATCTTCCTTTATCAATAGAAGTAGTTCCAGGACTTTATCATAAAAGAGTTCAAAGGAATAATTTGCAAAATATGATAAGATGTCAAAATAACTTTTATTTATTGATAATTTATTTTAAATTATAATAAGCCCAACCATCTATAACTTAGATTATTAGTTATAAGACCCATTTCCTAACACCTAGTTCTAGGAAGAATATCATCAAGGCTAAAAAATTGATATATGGATGTATATTTTGAATAATATAAATGAGCTGTATTACATTGTATTAGCATTGGGTTTATTTTAGAAATCTAATCTTAATATGATTATAAAATATGGAGCATTTTGAATTTTTTTGAAAGTAAGTTTGGATTAAAAATTATAATGTAGCAATTATGGATGTGATTGAAAGAGTTTAGTTCTTTTATTAAGAAAGATAAAACAGAGTAAAAGTAATTAATAGGATGAAACAATTATCATAAATAATTTCTTTTACTTGATGTTTTTGTGGATTTCTTAAGTTAAGTAACTGGTCTCTCTATTTCTGATACTAGAAGATTTAGATCATGATAATAAGTTTAAAATACAATATCTATAATTTTGCAAATAGAAATAATTTTGTTGTTGGAAGAATTGATATTGTGGTAAAATAGTTAAAGCCCATATCTTAAGTTTTTAATAAATCTTTGAACTTGATTACTACTTTTTTGTTGAATTATTTTGAGGTTAAAAAATTGGTTTATAAGTTAATCATGGATCTTGTACCACCATTATGGAAATGCTGGTGCATCTCATGATAATTTTTTCTTCTAGAAAAAAAATTGAGGTGTAAATGAGCTTAACCTGGAAAAAAAAAAGAATTTTAGAGTGTTGATTATGATCATAAGTGGTTAATTTGGGATCCTTTGATTTATTAAATATAGAGTTGATTTTCTTCAAAGAAAGAGATTGATTTTGAATTATTTAACCAAATGTCTAGGTATTGAGATGGGCTTAACTCAAATCAGATTTAGAATTTAGTAACTTGGTCATGGTGTTGCAGATAGCATTATCTTGAGGTTATTATGATCTAGTGTGTTTTAGAAAAGTAGAACATGAAAATACAAATGTTTTTCTAGATTTGATTTGAAATTCTTAAATATTTTGAAGAATGTTGATCAAGTTGCACAGTGAAAGTGTGGTGGATTGATCTTTTAAAAATTGGTCAAAATATTGATTATAATTTAAATATGTTATGATGGAGACTTGATTTTCCAATATTTGATAGATTCTTATATTGTGGGCTACATAAGAAATTTTTAACCATCTCATATTTAGGATTGGTTGATTTTGAGTAACATGATCTAATTTGTTAAGCATCTGAATAAATCAGCATTATTTGGTCCCCTCATTATGATCTTCACTCTAACATAAAACTCATGGTATTGGTACTTTATTTTCTTAGACTTGCTTTATGATTCAACTTATAAGGTTACGGTTGTGTAGCAGAAGACCGATTTTAAAATTTTTTAATAAAATCCTAGTCAACCAAAATCTTAGATTTAGGACTCTTTGACTATATCATTAATTAAGCCATAAATGATAAGGAATTTAGAGGAATATGTATAATGCTTATCTCCTAAATTTTATAGGCACACAAGTATATGCCCTTCAAAGGTGATCCACATAGAAACTAGATCAAGGAAGCACTCTTTTTTCTTAAATTGCTTGCCTAGATTCTCCTCCTGGTAGCCTTTCTTCTCATAGCAGCCTTTCTCCACCTATACCCTACTCAAGGGTATCTTGAGACCTATCCAAAACCTCTCTTAGAATTCTTTTGTCCTTCCTAATTTTCTTTCTAAATCCTTGTCTTAAAATGGTAGACTTGTCTTAATCTAGAAAACTTATCGTAATAAGGGAAGGAAGAGGATTATTCAGACAACTTGGATTCCTTTAGTGTTTCCACTGAAACCTTTAAATAGGAAGAGAGGAGGTGCCAAACACACCCTTTCCTAGCCCCATATCTGATATCTCATGTATCATATAAGTTCTTTCAAACAGAAGTCTAATGGGAGAAAGGTTTGATGAAACAATCGTAACATATGGTGTTTCAATAATCCTTGCACCAAGAGTTGTCCCCTCATATCTTTCATAAATCTACATTATTTTGGTGCAAAATTAAGAGACATTGATTTGGTCAAAAGTCCCAAAAGCTATGTCAACTGATCATGCTTATCTGATAAAAGGTGATTTACTAATAGGACTCTTGGTCCATCTATCTGTGCCATATATTTATAAGACACATCCCTTCATGCCTAATCAAGGATTAACACCCATATTAATCCACTTTGACCAGTAAAACCATATCTAAAGGGATGTGTAATAAAGAGAGAAAGAGATTAGCATTATCTCAAAATTATGATTCCCCAATAGGACTCTTGGTCCTTCTATATGCCAATATTATGCCCACCATAAGTAGCTCCAACAAGAGTCCCATGCCTTGGGACTCTTGCTAAATGATATGGATAAGGCTTCTAAGACTCCAATTTGGTTGCTCCACTGATATCCAAATCCAATTCAAGTCCAACTTAAATTAGTTACCCCAATTAGCAAGCAATTAAATCCAATCTAATTAGGTTAGGAGTTAGACTAGCCAACATATACTAGTATGTCAATTAACTAGCCAATTAGAATCCTATGACCCTAATAAAAATATAATTAACTTTCTTGACCAATTCCTTAGCATGTATGATTCTTTGAGCTCCACATCTAGCCAATAATAGATCTAGATTCATGTCGATCTAATTTGATTAGAATCTAAATAATCAAATTAGGTCAAAATCGAGCTAACACAAATCATCAATTTGGATCATCTTTCAAATTGACTCATGAATTAATCATTTTAATTCATGAAAACCTATAAAACATGATTGATATCTAGCAATGTATCATGCTTACCTGAAAGATGAGAAAGTTGATAGAAATTATTAAAATATCCTTCAGTGGAAATTATTATGGAATTCAATCTTTCGATCAACCTTTATCCCGAATAAGCAATGGGTATGGAAACTTGTCATACCCTAACACTTTATTCATTTGAATCTCAATCTAATAATGAAAACTCAATTGATGAAAGATTAGAACCCATTTCTAATTTCATCCTACTTTGATCAAAGACTCCCTAAGTCATCATATGATGAGATTACATGGGATAAATTCTTCTTTTACTAGAAGTAATCGATTTCTTGTTGACCTACTCACAACCTTCATATACAATTATCCATATCCATGAACACCCCATACATGACTTAGTCATGAATGAGTATGAACCAAAATATGGATTCATGTATACAAGGTTCCATGGTGATCTTAGGTCTAAGGATCAATTGCACAACTCCCACTTAAAGAACCATCTTTTGACAAGTAAGACTTCCATAAGATATTCTCATGGTGGATCAATTTAGTGGACTCGTTCCAGGATGAGCACTCACATCTTTATATTAGTGTCCTTACAAAGTGATCGTGAGACCCACCACTCTCTCCATTGAGCATGCATAGGATGTGCCAATCTTTCTGAAAATATCAATTCCCAACTTGATGATCCTTCAGTTGAAAATATTTGATTAGAGTTAATAGGAACTTAGGCCTCAATATTATGAACTTCATCATAACGCTATATCCATTGTTCTAATCCATGGAATTCATCATAATCTTAATATAATAAATATAAGACACAACATATGATGAATAAAAAATGACTCTATTAATATGAAATCATACGAGTCAGAAGAATTTATAGAAAAGTTCGTATTACATAAAAAATATGATTGACTTTCAGGATACCATTCTTTTAATATTGAGATCATTTTTATAATTATGATAGACCATTGTTGTCTAAAGCTATTACTACATAATCAATTTTTTTTCTTAGCCATCAAATGATTTGACTCTAATTAAGGTTGGTCATTATCTTTTATAGGATCAAAACTTCATCATAATAGTTGTAGCGAATCTATGTCAAGCTCTTCCAAATACAATTAATCTTAATCTATCTTAGTACAATTGATCCTAATTTGATCTTAAATGAACATACAATCATATCAAAATGATGATGTCAATCTCAGACTCTTAGTTGGTTATTTAGTGCTAACCTTTGCTATTCTATATCTTATATATGATAGAAAGCTTTTAAAAATTGATCCAAATCTAGTTATTATGTTGATTTTGAATCAAGGAGAAATGAGATCTTATATTGCATGTTACTTGACGGGTAAAACTCTAGAGTTGACATAGAGGTGTCAAGTTACAAAGTAATCTTGAAAAAAGTATGTGCTTTGGTATAAAAATACATAAGCATTAAAATTAATCTAAATGATCGAATAGCTTGCTGGCATTTGAGTGATATGATCATGTATTTAGATTAATAAAATTATCGGGACAAAGTGGTACATATGAATTTTGGGCTAACTCAGAATTTTTGATTGAAATATTTCTTGAGTTTCAAACCTACATAGGAATCCTATGATGTTTTAAATATGGTAATTAGCTTATGGCTTAGTCAAGATAGATTTATTCAAGATAAATTGGTGACAAGACTCAAAAGAATCCCCCATAGCTTTGCTTAGAACTTAAATTCCTCAACTTTCTTAATTTATGATATATGATACAATTTTGATTGGAAGTCATTTAGCAAATCTAGAAAATTTTGATGTGCAGTGAAAGTATAGTGGTTTGGATTGTTAACAATATTAATTCTTTGAATTAGAAAATTTATGAAAGATGATACAATTTGATATTTCTTGTAGAAAACTTCATTGATAATAGCAAGGATAATGATTTTGATTCTGAATTATTTGGATGTCACTACATGATTTTTACCAGTAGGTCCCTTATCTATTATGCTAGGAAAATTTTTCTATCTTGGAGTTGGAATGTTTATAGGCATATTTCTTTTCTCTTAGATTTGAAGCTTATACACCTCTCTATGTTAGATAGAGTATGAAAATTGTTTGTCGATCTTATATTTATATTCAAATGTTTGTCTATTGATTATATTAGAGTTTATTTATGATCTTGTGATAGATCGATGAAATCAAGAGTTGTCAATATTTTTGATGAGAAACTTGATGTTCCTATCTGAAGTTAAGATATTGATTTTGCATTTCAAGAAATGAATGGTTTCAATTCATATCAACTCAATTGATATCGATCTTTTCTTTACTAAATGATTTAATGTTAAAATCGTATCAATCAATTAAGAATTAGATTAGATCTTCAAATTTCAATTTAGTGTTAGAATAGTACAATCAATTGAAGATGAGATTAGAGCTTTGAATTTCTAGCTTTTTGAAGACCTAGGTATTTGAAATTTTGAGAATGATTTTTTTTAAAGAGGGGAAAATATGAAACCTAGCATAAGTGGGCCATTTTGGATTGAAGTCAGCTAGTCCAACCAACTTTAGCTCTCAACAATTTATCCTGAAAGAGCTTCTTAGATCCTTATTGATATATGAAATGAATGTGAAGCACCAGAGCGATGAAGAAGGAAATAATAAGAAAATAATAACTCTCAAAGCTGCAATTGAAGGAGAAAAGAAAGAAGAAGAGGAAAGCCTATCATCCGAAGAAGAAATAGGAGATAAGGGTATGGCTCTTATAATGAGAAGGTTTAGAAGATTTATGAGCAAGGGCAGATCAAAATATAGAAGGAGACACTTGCTAAGGGGAAGCCAAGGAGAAAGAAAGAGAAAAGGACAAGGATCAACAGCTTAGTTGCTATGAATGCAAAAAATTGGAACACTATCGAACGGATTGTCCTATGTCAAAAAAGAGCCACAAGAATACCAAAAAGAAGAAAGCCATGGTTGCTACATGGAGTGACAATGATGAATCAAGCTCAAATGAAGAAGAAGAGCAAATGAAATCAGCCAATCTTTGTTTGATGGCTTTAGAAGATCAGGCATGCAATGAACCTAATATTGAATTCACTTTTGATCAATTGCATACTTCCTTTTAAAACTTGCTTGTAAAATTTAAGAAAGCTGGTTTGAGAATTAAATCTCTCAAGAACTCAAATGATATTTTATAAAAAAAGAAGATGATGTTTTAGAGAAAAACAATGACTTGCAAAGAGAATTGAAGGAAGTTCTTGAAAGTAACAAAGCTTTACAAAAAGGAAAAGAAGAGCATTTTGAAAAACTCAAAGTTGTAAAAGAAGAAATGAAACTTTGAACAGAAAGTTCAAAAACTTAAATCCTTAGTTGACAAACTTACTTTGAGTTTAAACAAACTTGAGCTAATTCTTAAAAATCAAAGAGAATCTAATGATAGAGCTGAATTGGATACAATTTAAATTATATGAACAGATTTTTTGCAACTTGATTTTTAGCAACAAAATTTCTTGCTACTAAATTTTTAGCACCTAAACCTTTACAAAATATTAATGTTATTTGTTTCTATTATATTCGAACTAGATACAAAGCTTATGAGTGCACTCTAAGAAAGAAAAAATAAATAAAGTTAAGAAAATTTGGGTTCCTAAAAAAACCATGGTAACTAATCCTAAAAGATTCAAGAAAATTTGGGTACCTAAGAAAGCTAAGATCTATTTTGCAGGGATGTCTTACAGTCCAAGGATTAAAAAAAGATAGTATTTGGATGGTGGTTTTTCAAGGCACATGACGGGTGATAAGGAATAATCTTTATCCTAGAGATGAAAGAAAGTGGTATTGTAACCTTTGGAGATAATGGTAAGGGAAGAATCATTAGCATTGGTAAGATCAAAATTATCCCTTCAACATTCATTAAAAATATATTACTAGTAAATAAACTGAAGCATAATCTATTAAATATTAGTCAATTATATGACAAAGGCTTCAAAGTCTTGTTTGAATCTTCAATTTGTACAGTTACTAGTTCGTTTGATTCAAGCATCAAATTTGTAGGACATAGACTTTGAAACATATACATGGTAGACTTAAATGATCTAGCTATGAAAAGTAGTATAAGTCTAGTTGCTATGAATGCTACAATCAAGAAAATTAATTGGCTTTGGCATAGAAAACTTGGACATGCTAGCATGCATGCATTATCTAAATTAATATTAAAAGATTTAGTTAAAGGTTTACCTAAATTAAATTTTGAAAATGATTATATATATGATATTTGTCAATATGGTAAACAAACTAGAAAAAGTTTCAAATCTAAAAATATTATTTCAACTCTAGATCCTTAGAGCTATTATACATGGACTTATTTATACCAACTAGGACCGCAAGCCTAGGAGGTAAGAAATATGAATTTGTTATAGTCGATGACTTTTTTAGATTTACTTGGATATTATTTTTGGCAGACAAAGATGAGGCATTTACTATTTTTCAAAAATTTTATAAAAATGTTTCAAATCAAAAAAATCTTTCAATTATTGAAATAAGAAGTGATCATGGTACTAGATTTAAAAATTAATATTTTGAAGAATTATGTAATGAGTATAGCATTGATCATAACTTCTCACTCCAAAAATAGCACAACAAAATGGTGTTGTAGAGAGAAAGAATAGAACATTAGAGGAGATGTTCCAAATAATGTTGTGTAAAAACAATCTTCCAAAATACTTTTAAACTGAAGCTATAAGCACTAAATGTTACATTTTTAACTATGTTCTTATTAGATCTATTCTAAAAAAATCCTATGAGCTTTGGAATGATAGAAAACCAAACATAAGTTACTTTCATGTAGTTGATTATATATGTTTCATCTTAAACAATGGACAAGATAACCTTGAAAATTTTGATGCAAAATATGATGAGGGTATCTTGCTTGGTTATTCAATTTTAAGTGAAGTCTATAGAGTTTTCGATAAAAGAACTTTAACTATCAAAGAACTATTCATGTTATTTTCGATGAAATTATCCCTTCACCTTCAAAAAAGGAAGAATACATAGACAATGATGCAAGTATACTAAATGATAGAATGAAGAACTAGAGCTTAAAAGATAAATAAGTTGAAGAAGAGAAGAAAAAAGTAAGCAAAGAGCATGGTGATTTGTCTAAGAAATGGATGCATGTACGTCACCATCCAAGGACTAATTATAGGAGATCCTTTATAAGGTTAGGACTAGATATTCATTTAAAGATACTTTTGATTATCTTGTATTTATTTCTTAAATTGAACCTAATTGCATAGAGGAAGCTGAAAAGATCCAAATTGAATGATGGCTCTATAAGAGGAGTTGAATCAATTTAAGAGGGACAATGTTTGGACCCTAGTTAGTAGACTTAAAGCGCATTTTGTCATAGGTACAAAATGGATATTTTGGAATAAATTAGATGAAAAGGATAATATAATAAGAAACAAAGCAAGATTAGTGGCTAAGGAATATAATCAAGAAAAAGGATAGATTTTGATTAAACTTATGCACCTGTAGCAAGATTAGAAATCATAAGACTTTTACTTGCTTTTGCTTGTCATATGAATTTCAAATTATTTCAAATGAATGTAAAAAGTTCTTTTTAAATGATTATATTTTTGAAGAAGCTTTCATAGAGAAACCTCCTAGATTTGAAAGTCATAATTTATCTAATCATATTTTTAAATTAAATAAAACTTTGTATGGTCTTAAGCAAGCTCCTAAAGTTTGGTATGAAAAACTTAACAAATTTCTACTTGAAAACAATTTTACAAGGGATAGTGTAGATACAACTTTATTTATTAAAAGAAAAGATAATGAAATGTTAGTTATACAGATTTATATAGATGATATAATCTTTGGTGTAACTAATAAAGATATTTACCAAGAATTTATTAAGCTTATGTAGGGAGAATCTGAATGAGTATGATGGATGAATTGACATTTTTTTTGGACTTCAAATCAAATAAACAAAGGAAGGGATCTTCATCAACCAAACCAAGTATATAAAAGGACTATTAAAGAAGTCTGGGATGGAATATACTAAAGAAATTGGCATACCAATGAGTCTAACCTACAAGATTGAGAAAGATGGAGATGGAAATATGTTGCCCAGGTGGCTTACCCAAGAGGGGGGATGAATTGGGTATTTAAAATTTTTGCAAGTATGTGTTCCTTTTTAAGTTCTTAGTGTGGTATGTGCTGTGAATTAAATTAACTACTGCGGAAGCAAATAAGAACAGGAAACAATCACAAACACAGCAAATTTTATAATGGTTCGAAGTAACCTCGCTCCTACGTCCACTACCCAAGATACCACTTAAAATTTTCAATATATTCACCCTCGAAATGCAGCCGAATTGTTTTCACAGGCTCACAATCCAAAATCCAAACTTGGTTTTATCTCGGGCTCACCAAAAACCCAATACAATGTTAGTTTTAAATGGAATCACTAACAACCCACAATGCTTGGTTTTCAAGGATCACCAATAACCTTTACAAGTCCAAGCTACAGCCTCTGCTCTACTTGGAACAACTTAAATGAAGAGTTAGAAAAACAAAGCAACAATATGACAAAACAAAGTTGTCGAATGGCTGCAGTTATAGCACTTGAGAAGCCATCTTGATTGCACTTTGAATGCTCTTCAAGGCTTCTTAACTTCCTTAATGAATGCTTCAAGATTCTGATCAGAGTTGGTGAAGTCTTGAGTGCTTGCTTTGAATGCTCTCTTGAGTGTTCTTTCAAATATTCTGTAAAAGCTCATTTATCTCTCATTAACATCTCCAAAAGTGATTCAAATCCCTTATTTATACTCCCTTCAACTGATTGCAAGTAGATATAGCCGTTGTAGACCATTGGGATTTGAAATATAGCTATTGGAGACCATTTTGGATTCAAAAAGTTCTGAACTAGCAGTTACTCACTTGGAACAGTCATTCGAGTCGGCTCGGATAGCTCGAGTCGGCTCAGTTCCTCAGGTAGGTCAAAACTTCACTCTGGTCAAGTCGACTTTTCTACTTTTAGTCAGCTTGCTTGGCTGGTTCTTCAGAGCTGAGATTTTTAGCACTCTGAAAGAATTGGCTCTTTAGTACTTGAGTTGGCTTGGTTGACTATCTGAGAAACTTTCATTCTGGTCGAGTTGGCTCGGATACTTTGAGTCAGCTTGAATTCTCAGAACTTTAGAAATCACACTCTGCTAGAGTCGGCTCTTTAGACTCGAGTCGACTCAGATGTCTGCATGCCAGAATACTGCTTGCCGTGCCAAACTTCGAGTTGGCTCTTCTGCAATGAGTCTCTCTAGTGACTTGTCTCCAAAAACTTTCCAAACTTCTCAGGATTCTTCCAAAGGCATTCAATTAAGTCCAAAAGCTCTCCAATTCCATCAAACTTAATTCTAAGAGATTTATACTTATAAAATACATGGAAATAGCCCATTTAAATAAAAATGTAGTTGATTTTTCTTTGGGTTATACATTATAAAATTCAGTTTTACAAAATGAACTTGTCATACACCAAGGTTGTAGGAAGAATAGTCTTTCATTTAAAACATCCTACAAAAACTTAGAAAATACTTGGAAAGAGTTAGTAATCAAATGCATGCTCCAATGTTTAGTTATCATCAAAATCATTCAAGGGTCAACAATCTCTCCCATTTTGATGATGACAAAATATTGAGCATGGAAAAACTTTATAGTTATGAGAATATAATTATTTAAGCATAAAAAAACTTGTGTATGACTTTCAAATTGAGATATATTCATGTGTATCAGTAAGTATCATGAATGTATTGAAAGTATCAGACCTTATCAACAAAGTATCAAAGCTTTTGAATTAGATCTAATGTGTATCAAAATTAATATCTATCAAAATCCACTTTTGCCTATCATGAATTAAAGTCAAAAAAGTATCAGAGCTTAGGAAAAAAGTATCAAGACAAAATGTATCAAAGCACAAAATATATCATAGCTTAGGTATCAGAGAATATCAAAGCTGTTTCAAAAAGTATCAGATCTATTATATCAAGATTGTATCAAAGCTATTAGAAACTAGAGATGAATCAGAGAAAGTTATGATTAGAGCAAAATTAACTTGATTAGAGCAAATTTTTGCAACTTGTGAATAACAGGGATGACTCTCCCTGTTTCATTCAATCCAAGCACAGTTTCAATAGATTTGCCAAAAGATTTTGCAATGCACAACCATTACATGCTATTTTTCCATGCACTTAAAATTACTCCCCCTTTTTGTCATTAATCAAAAAGGGTTCAAATGCAAATTATATTCCCTTTTAAATAGAAGAAGAAGATCAATAACATTATTTGAGATAATTTTTCTTTCTCATAGAATTCTTCAAGTTGAAATTCTTAATTAAAATTCAAGTGAAGTGTTATTTTATCAGGTTAATTGGTGAGATCATTCAAAGAAGCAATAAGATATAACAATAAGAAAGCTCATCATCAATGTACACAATGATTTCCAAAAGAAAGCATTTCATTACTTTTTGAAAAGAAGTACAATATATTAGAAAGTAATACATCCAAAAGATACATCAAAAAGATACAAACTAGTCTCTTACAAGATAGTAAAAACATACAACAACTAGTCTTCTTCCTCACTAGAGGAAGAGCCAATTTCTAAAACAACAAAGGTCTTAGTTTTCAAAGGTTTAAATCTAAGATCTCTATTTCTAGTTTTAGTAGGGGCCTTAGGAACTTTGGGTTTTTGCTTAAACCTAGATTTTGGTTTTGCTCTAGAGGGTGTAGGCTCTACTTTAACATCAATAGGTGGCACACTAGGCTCTGCTGAAGGAAGTATAGGAGGGTGTGAAGAAATAGGTGTAGAATCAAATAGTCCTGCAGTAGGAGGTGGTGAAGGTAAATGTGCTGGTGGCTGCCTAGAGGTCTCAGCTGTAGAAGAAAATCTGGATAGAAACATCCAAATCATCCGAAGCTCAGTCTTGAGGCCTTCAACTCCCTATTGTAAGCACTATATCTCAGCTGTATGCTGGGAACTGAAGGCATCTGCAGCTCCTCTCAGTCTCCCCAAGTCTAAGTGCAGGTCTCGAATGATAGACTAAAAATCACTTTGCGACTATGTCCTGGAGGTCTCAACTGCCCCAACTCTGGATGATAACTGATTCAACTCTGCCCTGATCTCCTGTAAACCAGTATCAACTGTTTGATGAAGGTCGCCAAACATCGAAGTAAAAGTGCTAGTCAAGGACTCAAAGAGCAGTCTAATCTGTTGAGCAACAAATGCTTGGGAAGCAGTCAAAACTAAAGCAGATGGTCATAGAGTATATCCAACAGAAGGTGCAGGTGGTGTCCCGGGGCTGCTAGGCTGTCTCTCTTGCTCCTCGGTGTCAATCTGTGTACCATCATCATCATCATCACCTCTAGCAATACCAGTCTCAGTGTTAGCAGCTGGGTGCACTGTCTGATCATCCTCATCCTCATCCTTATCTGAAGATATAGCAGCTCTCTATCCAGACATCTAATTCCTTCAACTAGGTGGTAACCCATCCTTTGAAGGGATTTCACCGAATAAGTGTCAGTATGATGAAGAGGTCTACCATCCTCTCCAGTAAGGTCTATCCAGCCTCTTAAAAGAGTAGTGTAAAAAACATTCCATAGGACAGGTAAACTTTTACTTTCCTAACTGCCTCCCTCATCTATACTAACATAATATATGGTAGATTGAGGGCCTCCCCGTCAATCAAGTGTCTCATAAACATTAGGTCCCATTCACTTACCCAATCAAAGCACCCGGTCCTAGGCAAGAAGATCCTACTGATTATATTATGCAGCAATCTCATTTCCAAGGAAAGCATATTGGCCTACACATTCTTAATGGTGTCCACATCAGATCTTTCTAAAACCAGCCTTAAAGTTCTCTGTTTATTCTTCAACACCAAGTGGTTCACACCTTCATTTGGCATTTGCAAGATTCTACTTAAGATTTCTTCATCAACTTTTACCCTGACTCCTTTTACTATAGATTGAATGTGATATTCTCCCAGAGTCAGATTCTCAAAAAAATTTCTCACCAGATTAGGGTAGATAGGGGTGTATAATGAACAGAAGTAGGTCCAACCTTGGTTCTCAATCCAATCCCCTATTCTCACTCCTAATTCCTCAAGAAATGAAAACATTATCCTTCTCCCACTAGTGACTAGATGGTTACCCATTGAAATACCTGTCTTTGGGGTGAAGGAGACTCATTTCCAAGTTCTTCTTCTTGTTGCTGTGCAGGAGTCAACTCTTCTTTCCTTCTTTTGCTTCTTCTTTCTCTTTGTTCACTCGATCCACATGCCTTTCTCTCTTCTGTACAGCCATTCTTGGTGCCATTTTGGAAATCAAGGGTTGGAGTAGATGGATCTTAGTGAAGAGGGTAGATGTGGTCCTAGTAGAATGGAAGGGCTCTATTCTACGATTAGGGCTTAAAGGTAAGGTATTTGTCCTAAAACTATTCTATGATTTTTATATAAAAGACCTAACCCAACAATCGAGTTGGCTCGGCCAGAAGCATGTCTGCTCGAGTCGGCTCGAGTAAAAATGCTCAAAAAGTTTTAAAAAGCTATCAAAAAGATTTCTAAGGATAGTAGCACACTAGATAAGGTGGTCATTGTCCTTAAAATTGTGTAGGAGGTCTTCTAGATAATTTTCCTTAATTTTAGAAGAAATTAGATCAAAAAATCTAAAAAGGATCACATAAACCTAATTCACTTCTAATCATTTCAAATCTTTCTTCATTAAGTGGCTTAGTAAAGATGTCAGCAAGTTAGTTTTTAGTTGGAATGAATTCAAGTTCAATATCTCCAATTTTTACATGATCCTTAATAAAGTGATGTCTAATTTCAATATGATTTGTTCTAGAATGCTGAATTGGATTTTTTGTAAGATTGATAGCACTTGTGTTATCACATTTGATAGAAATTTTAGTTTGAGTAACACCATAGTCTTTAGTTATTTCTTAATCCAAAGTACTTGTGCACAGCAACTCCCTGCAGTTACATACTCTGTCTCAGCAGTAGATAGTGCTACGGAGTTTTGTTTCTTACAGTGCTATGAAATTAAGTTCAACCCTAGAAACTAGCAAGTACCACTAGTGCTTTTTCTATCAATTTACATCCACCATAATCAGCATCAGAGAAATCAATTAAATTTAATGAAGATTGCTTAGAATACCATAGACCAAGATTACTTGTTTCTTTGAGATATTTATAATCCTTTTAATAGCAATTAAATGTGATTCTTTAGGATTTGATTGAAATCTAGCACATATGCATACACTGAACAAGATATCAGGCCTATTAGCAGTTAAGTATAACAGTGATTCAATCATACCTCGATAAAGCTTTTGATCAATGTTGTTACCATCTTCATCTTTGTCTAATATGTAGGAGAGGCTCATGGGTGTGCTCATTTCTTTGGATGACTTCATACCAAACTTCTTAATGATTTTCTTGATGTACTTTGCTTGGTTGATAAAAACTCCTTCCTTTGTTTGCTTAATTTGGAGTCCAAGAAAGTAGGTTAGTTCACCCATCAAGTTCATTTCAAATTCATCATGCATTAACTCAGCAAATTTCTACAAAGATTCTCGTTAGTTGCACAAAAAATAATGTCATTTACATAAATCTGTACAACTAACATATCATTTTCTTTCTTCTTGATAAACAAAGTTGTATCTACATTACCTCTAACAAAATCATTTTCAAGTAAGAACTTGCTTAATCTATCATACCAGGCTCTTGGTGCTTATTTTAATTCATACAATGCTTTATTAAGTTTAAAAACATGATTTTAAAAAGTATGACTTTCAAAACCTGGTGGTTGTTCTATAAAAACTTCTTTTGAAATGAAACCATCCAAAAATGCACTTTTTACATCCATTTGAAATAATTTGAAATTCATGAAGCAAGCAAATGCAAGTAATAATCTAATGGCTTCTAATCTTGCTACAGGTGTATAGGTTTCATCAAAATCTATTCCTTCTTCTTGATTATAACCTTTTGCACTAATCTTGCTTTATTTCTAATTACTTTTCCTTGTTCATCTAACTTATTCCTATAAACCGTTTGGTTCTTATTATTGGATGGTCTGAGGGTCTATTTACTAAGGTCCATACATTATTTCTTTCAAATTGGTTAAGTTCTTCATGCATGGCCATCATCCAATTGGGATCATTTTCAACCTTTTCTATACTATGTGGTTCTACCTATGAAATAAAAGCTAGATAATCATGTGCTTCTCTAAGTGATGACCTAGTCATAATACCTTGTGAGGGATCACCTATAATTAAATCTCTAGGATGTGCAGTTACATACCTCCATTCTCTTGATAGATCACCATGATCTCCACAACCATTTCTTCTCCTTGTTGAGTTGGTTTGTCCTTCAAGCTTATATCTTCCATTGCTTGATCAAGTCTGCCTGCATCATTGTCTATACACTCTTCTTTTCTAGAAGGTGAGGGATTAGATTCATCAAAGATAACATGAACAGATTTTCTACTATTAATGTTCTTTTATTAAACACTCTGTAAGCTTTGCTATTGATTGAATAACTAAGAAAATTAGCTTAAACAGATTTAGCATCAAACTTTCCTAGGTTATCCTTTCCACTATTTAACACAAAGCATTTACAACCAAAAATATGAAAGTAATTAATGTTTGGTTTCTTATAATTCCAAAGTTCATAGGGGATTTTCTTGAAAATCGGTCTTATCAAAACATGATTTAAGATGTAGCAAGCAGTGTTCACTATTTCTGCCCAAAAGTATCTTGGAAGATTGCCTTACATAACATTGTCGGGCCATCTCTTCCAAAGTCCTATTCTTTCTCTCTACAACACCATTTTGCTATAGTGTTCTAGGAGCAGAGAAGTTATGATCAATGCCATGCTCAGTGCAATAATCATCAAAATACTGATTTTCAAATTCTGTGCTGTGATCACTTCTTATTGAAATAACTGAAAGATTTTTCTAATTTGAAACTTTTTTGTAAAATTTTTGAAAAACTTTAAATGCTTCATCTTTGTGTGCAATAAATAAAATCTAAGTAAATATTGAAAAATCATCTACTATCATAAGTCCATATTTCATACCACCTAGGCTTGTAGTCCTAGTTGGTCCAAATAGGTCTATGTGTAGTAGTTCAAGAGGTCTAGAAGTTGAAACCATATTTTTTGATTTAAAACTTCCCTAGTTTGTTTACCTAGTTGGCATGCATCACAAACATGTTCAAATCAACTTTGAATTTAGGTAAACCTCTAACTAAATCTTTGGAAATCAATTTAGTAATTGTATGCATACTAGCATGACCTAATCTCCTAAGCCAGAGTAAACTAGACTCCTTGGTTTTAGCATTCATTGCCATAAGACTTGTACTACTAACATGACTAGATCATTCAAATCTACCACATATATGTTTCCAAGTCTATGACCTATGAGTTTAGTGCTAGAATCAAGTGAGTTAGTTACAATGCACATTGAAGATTCAAAGACAACCTTGAAGCCTCTATCACATAATTGACTAATACTTAGTAAATTATACTTCAATTTGTCAACTAGCAATACATTTTCAATAAATGTAGAAGGGGTTATTCTGATCTTACCGATGCCAATTATTTTTCCTTGCCATTGTCACTAAAAGTGACAATTCCTCCATCCTTCATATCTAGGGTGATGAATTGCTCTATCACCTATTATGTGTCTTGAACAGCCACTATCCAGATACTATCTTTTCTTTATATTCTGGGCTGCAAGATTCCTGCAAAACAGTCATGGAGTCTTTTAGGTACCCAAGCTTTCTTGGATCCTTACAGGTCAGTAGAAGTGGTTCCTTTAGAAATCCAAATCTTTCTAATCTTACTTCTAACATTTTTTTAAAAATTGTATTGAAATGACTTGTGACAACCTCATTGCACGCATAATAAATAATTCTTGAATTTTGCAAAGATACAAAGTTAAAGCTCTAGATGCAGATGTAGAAGCATTTGATACAAATGACCTTTGATTTGAAAACTTAGGTACATAAGCTTTTGAGGGTATAAACTTTGTTGCTGAAATTCTATTTATTTGCAAAGAATTAAAACCAATTCCAGCCTTGCTATTTGAATCTCTTTGATCTTTAAAATCAATTCAAGTTTGTTTGAACTCAATGTTAGCTTTTCAACTAAAGGTTTAAGTTTTTCAACTTCCTTTTGCAAGCTAACATTTTCTTCATATAAAGCTTTGTTCTCTTCAAGAAGATCATTCTTTTCAATTTCCAAAGCAATATATTTTTCAGAAAGCCACTCAATTCTTTTTGTAAAATCTTATTCTTTTCTGAAATCTCTTCTTTTCTTTCATCAAAATATCATTGCTATTTTTCAAAGACTTTATTTTCAAACCGGCCTTTTTGTATTCAGTTAACAATTCATGAAATGCATTATTTAGCTCTTCAAAAGTAAACTCATCATGAAGATCAGGGGACATTACCTCATCTTCAAGACCTATTAGGCATATGTTCATTATTTTGATGGTCTCTTCTTTCTCATTTGAAGTGGACTCCTTACTATCACTCCAAGTCATGACCATAGCTTTCTTCTTCTTATTTTTGAAAGTTTTCTTCATGTTCGGACAATCTGATCTAAAATGCCCAGGTTTCTTGCATTCATAACAAATGAGCTGTTTGATGGGGGACGAAAATGAAATGGTGGATGGAGAGTTTTAGCAAGCTAACCAGCAAGCAAACTTGAGTAATTAATTATCAAATAAATGGATTAAATTAATCCAAGAAAAAAAAATTATAAGAAGACTAGTTGATCTAATTTTTAAGACCCGCAATATAGATCTAGTTCAAAATAAGGATTAGGATCTTCATGGCAAGGAAACCATCACTACTAGAAAAGTTAACCTTTAAATGATCAGATCTAATGAAGCTTAGGAAGAGTTTTAGTACCAACAATGATGGCTAATTATTTGGTGGAAGTGTTGGGGATTCCGGTGCAGCGCAGCGGAAGTGTAATTTCAAAAATGATGAAATTGGCACCAAAATCCCTTAGCCAAGATCTCCTTATTCAGAATTAAAACATACAAACTAACATTGTTAGAATTAGGGCACCAACCTTTTAACGCTAAGTCCAATTTTGATGTAGAATCAGAACTTGGTGTTGAATGCTTCTTTTGATTTCACCAGGCATCCAAATGTCCACCCTCCAATGGTGATCCACGAGATGATTGATCAAGATGCAAGCTTCTTCAAATTCCTTCACTTGAATTCTTATCCTAGAACTCAAGAGGACTATGGCTCTAAAACTTCAGGGTAGGGGCTCCTTACTTCCTTTCTTCTTCTTCCTCTCCTTTTCATAAGACCTTGTCCTAAGAATAAAACTCTTGTCTTGAAGGAGGAGATCGATTTAAGACACTAATGTCTTAAAGTAAAGGAAATAGAAACAGAGTAGGAGTTCCTTTCTTTTACCGATCAAGAGATTCTTCCTATCTCTTGTTTTGGACTTGAGTTTCAACAGAGAAGAGAACTCTGTAAGAGGGAAACTCTCTTTGTCCTAAACAAGCTAACGAGGAATCAGTTTCCTGGAAAGAAAAGATAATAAATAAACTCTGTCGTTCATTAGTACAAACACCCGAGACCTCTGTTGTTTAAATAGATTACAGAGAGATGTCTTCTTAAAAGAACACAACTCTCCGTAAACCCCATTCCACTTTGTCTCACGCCCCTTCCCTATTTCTCATGCCCAATCCTCCCATCTCACGGCCTTCCAGATTAAATCCCATGGCTTTTCTTAAAAGAAAAACCGCGGTGTTTAAAAGGAAGGAAGTCGCGACTTTTCATCTTCGAAGAGATGTTATTTCGCACGCCCGGGAGGAGTTAGCGCATTCCTTTTTCTCAAAATCCCATCAGCCATTGGATTCTCATCCAAGGGGGGAGAGATGGTGCGCTAATTGCTTAAGAAGAGGCCGCCCAAATAAAATCATCGGAGAAATATTTGGGGCACCAAGAGTCCATGCGCCATGGACTCTTTCAAATGGCGCGCCAAGAGTCCATATGCGCATGGACTCTTGGCATTTGGCATGGAAAAATAAAGGGGGCGGGTGGGGAGGCTAGCCAAGCTACATGGCTAGCCAATAGGGTTAGCCATATTCCTGTTTTCTTAATTAGGGTCTAATTAGGTCCAATTAGAACCCAATTTGAACCAATCCGGAACCCTAATTCGAATATGATCCGAATAGAAGCTAGGGTTTGCAACACCTGCTAGAGTGTTATCTTGCAAAGATGATTTAATTCCAAATTAAACTCTTGATCAATCCTCTTAAGTGTGTGACCCATTGGGTTCCACATCTAGCCAGCAGTGGGTTCGAATACAAGTTGACCTAATCGATTAGAACTCTTTCTAATCGATTTAGGTCAAACCGGGCTTACCCGATTCGATCAATTAGGATTCTTCCTAACATGTGATCTTTGAACTTGATCAACCCACAAGACAAGATTGACGTCTAGCAACGTGTCATGTCTATACCGGAAGATATGGAAATTCTGGTGAAATACCAAAATTACCCTTCAGTAGAGAGTTACCGTACAATTAAATCTTTCGATCAGCCTGCACCCAAAATATAATATGGATATGGATATATGTCAAATCCAATATTATATTTATTTCTAGCTCAATCTTATAATGATATTCGATTATCTTGATATTAGAAACCATCTCATATCTTCACTTTGATCAAAGATTCCCTGAATCATCATGCGATTGTTGACTAGCTGGATGCAATCTCCTCTTACTAAGAGTGATCGATTCCTTGTTGACCTACTCATTACCTTCATATCCAATTCACCATTCCCAGTATCAATCCTGTGCATGTCTCAGTGTCATGATTAGGATTGAACCAAAGAATGGGTTCATGTACATAAGGTACTTATGGCAGTCTCAGGTCAAAAGATTACTTGTACCACTCCCACTATGAGAACCTTCTATTGACATGTAGCTAAGACTCCATTAGATGTTTCAAGTTGGATCATATCAGTGAACTCATTCTCCAATGAGCACCCACATCCCAGTATTAGTGTCATACACAAGTGACTGTGAGAGCAGTCACCCTTTCCAGTATACCCGGGATGTGCTAGTCTTATCGGAAAAACCCTGATCCCCTACTCAGGGTTCCTTTGACTAGGATTACTTTAGATTAAGGTTTTAAGATTTTAGGTCTCACTGGTATGATCTCATCATAACCCTAAAATCATAGCCCTAATCTATGGGGTTCATCGTATAATAAAAAAAAAAGCGTATGATGAAAAATAATGCCTTTATTTAGAAAATTATCAATTACAATGGTTTGGGAGATACAACATAGATTGGCTTGTAGGGCATATCCCTTTCAATCTCCCACTTGCCAGAAAGCCAATCGCTTTGAATCTTAATCCCATACATTCGAGGTGGCGATCAAAATCCGCTGTGGTAGAGCCCTTAGTGAAACGGGTCTACTACATTGTTCTTGGTATAACTAATCTATGTAGATATCTTGTCTCTCTACTAGTTCTCGGACAAGATGGAAGCGTCTCAGAATGTGCTTGGATATGATGAGCTCTTGGTTCTTAGCTTGAGCAACAACCCCAGTGTTGTCACAGTAAAGTGGCACGGGTTTTCAATTGAGGAACAACTCCAACTCTGTGAGAAACTTCTTCTCCAGACTGCTTCCTTGGCGGCTTCACTAACAGCTATGTATTCTGCCTCTGTGGTTGAGTGAGCTACAGTCTGCTGCTTGGTACTCTTCCAACTCACTGCTCCACCATTTAGGATAAAAAACATATCCCGAAATGGATTTACTATCATCAGGGTCTGACTGAAAACTAGAATCAGAATAAGCTTCTAGTTTAAGATCAGAACCACCAGAAACCAGAAAAATATCCTTAGTCCTTCTTAGGTACTTAAGAATATTTTTAACTGCTTTCCAATGATCCTCTCCTGGATCAGCCTGAAACTACTGACAATGCCTAAAGCATATGCCATCAGGCCTGGTACATAACATGGCATACATTATGGACCCTATTGCCGAAGCATAGGGTATAGAATTCATTCTATTTCTTTCTTCAGGTGTCTTAGGAGAACATCCTTTAGAAAGATGTATGCCTTGACTCATAGGAAGATAACCTCTTTTACTTCCTTCCATGCTGAATCTTTTCAGCACTAAGTCAATGTACCTAGATTGGGAAAACCTAGCATCCTCTTAGATCTATCTCTATAGATCTTAATACCTAGTATATAGGATGCTTCTCCCAAATCTTTCATAGAAAACTGGTTTGATAGCCAAACCTTGACTGATTGCAACATTGGGATATCATTCCCAATGAGGAGTATGTCATCTACATACAGAACCAAGAGACTATGGCACCCTACTAGTCTTCTTATAAACACAGGGTTCATCCACATTTTTGATAAAACCAAACCTTTTAATAGTTTCATCAAAACGGATGTTCCAACTCCTGGAAGCTTGCTTTAATCCATAAATGGATTTCTTTAGCTTGCATACTTGATTAGGTTTATTCTTTGAAATAAAACCTTCTGGCTGTGACATGTAGACTTCTCCTCAAGGAAACCATTGAGGAATGCAGTCTTTACATCCATCTGCCATATCTCATAATCGTGGTATGCTGCTATAGCAAGTAAATCCGAATTGATTTCAGCATGGCAACAGGTGAAAATGTTTCATCATAATCATTCCCTGTTTTTGTCTAAAACCTTTAGCCACTAATCTGGCTTTATAGGTTTCAACTGGCCATCAGCCCCAATCTTTTTCTTATAGACCCATTTACACCCAATAGGATTAACACCCTCTGGTGCATCAACCAAAGACCATACTTGGTTTACATACATAGAGTCTACTTCGGATTCCATGGCTTCTTGCCATTTATCTGAATCAGTACTCAAGATAGCTTCCGTATAGGTCAGAGGTCATCATTTTGAATGACTTGGGCTTCATTATTTTCAATAATAAACCCATACCTCTCAGGTGCCCGTGGCACTCTATCAGACCTACGAGGAGGAGTTTTATGTTTTGGTTCTGTCCTAACTATATATTCAATGGTTGAGAATTGTCTATCTGTATTTCTTGTACTTCTCCAAGTTCAATAGTTTCTACCATTGCCCTTTTCTAAAATGAACTCTTTTTCTAGAAAGTGGCATGCCTGCTGACAAAAATCTTTTGTTCAGTAGGATGGTAGAATAGATATCCTCTACCTTCTTTAGGATATCCTACAAATAGACATTTATCCGCTCTAGGTTCCAACTTATGTCCAAAATTTCTTTTAACATAAGGGGACATCCCCATACCTAAAATATTTAAGATATGGTTTCTTTCCACTCCAATTTCATATGGAGTACTAACAACGGATTAGAAGGTACCTTGTTCAGAATGTAAACAGCAGTTTCTAGGGCATGACCCCAGAAGGAAATGGGCAAATTAATGAAGCACATCATGGATCGGACCATATCTAATAAGTACGATTCCTCCTTTCAGCTATACAATTAGCTGTGTTGATAAGAGGGGTAATTCAGAAAGGATTCCATGAACTTTAAGATAGTCTAAGACTCCGTGATAAAGGATTCTCCTCCTCGATCAGAACGAAGAACTTTAATACTTTTCCCGGTTTGTTTTTCGACCATACTTTGATACTCCTTAAATTTATCAAAGGCTTCAGATTTGTGTTTCATAAGATACACATATCCGAACCTAGATAAATCATCTATAAAAGTGATAAAATATGAGTATCCTCCTCTGGCCTGAGTTGTCATTGGACCACATACATCAGTATGTATAAGTCCTAATAACTCAGTTGACCTTTCCCCATGTCCAGTGAATGGAGTTTTTGTCATCTTACCCATGAGACATGATTCGCAAGTTCCTAATGATTCATACTCATAAGGATCAAGGAATTTTTCCTTGTATAACTTGCTAATCCTAGACTCATTAACATGACCAAGTCTATGATGCCAAAGTAAAGTATCATTAAAGTCTTTTCTTTTCCTTTTAGTATTGACATGAAAAATACTATCATTGGAAGAAAGAGTTAAGAGCCCATTGCTTTATATGCCAGAACAAATAATTTTATTAGATAACATTATCGAGCAACCAGTGCTCGTTACATCCATTATATATCCTTGTTTTAATAACAAAGGAATAGATATAATGTTCCTAATAATCTTTGTCATATAGTAACAATTCTCTAGCTCCAAGATCTTCCCTGAAGGCAACTTCATAATATAGGTCCCTATAGCTTCTGCTTGGATGATATCACCACCAACACCGTAAAGATTGAAGTCACCTTCCTTCAATACTTTAAGCTTGTGGAGGTCCTGCAAAGATTTGCATATATGGTAACCACAAGCGATATCCAATACCCAAGTATTTGATATAGACGAATTTAATGTCAATATAGTATGTATCTCATACATACCTTTTGGTGCGTCTGCCGCACCAGGCTTCACAGTTGCAAGGTAAGCCTTGTAATTCCTTTTCCAATGTCCCGCTTTGCCGCAAAAGAAACATGTTGACTGTTTTGAGGCCTTCTTTCCTTTCTTGTTCTTATTGATGCCACCCTTAGGGTTTAGCCTCCTACTAAAACCCTTTTTGCCCGATTTCTTCTTATTGGTCTTATCAACAAGAAGAAGTGGAGCCTTTTCTCTCTTAACGTGGCTCTCTGCTGTTTTTAACATATTTAACAGCTCAGGCAAGGAAGTGTTCAGTTTGTTCATGTGATAATTCAAGACAAACTGAGAAAATGACTCCGGAAGTGATTGCAGGATTAAATCCTGATTCAGCTCCCCATCCATAATAAACCCTAATTGACCCAATCTGGTGATTAAGTTAATTACCTTCAGGACATGATCCTGAATGGATGTACCCTCTGTCATCCTAGCACGGAATAACTGCTTAGATATTTCGTATCTAGCAGTTCTGCTTTGTTCTCCATAAAGCTCCTTTAAATTGAGCATTATGGATTGAGTATCCATGCTTTCATGCTATCTCTGTAACTCATTGGTCATAGAGGCCAGTATGATACACTTGACAGTGAGGGAGTCATTCTGCCACATTTTGTATGTGGCCATATCTTCCTGTGTGGCATCATCCCCTAGTGGATTAAGACTAGGGGTATCAAGAATATAAGAAAGTTTTTCTGAACTCAGTACAATCTTTAAGTTTCTCAACCAGTCCATATAGTTTGGACCAGTCAATTTGTTGGTATCTAAGATGCTTCTCAGTGATAATGAAGATGCCATTTATCTACATTTAATTAAGAACAATACATAAGCAAACAACCATGAAATGACTTACATAATTAAATTAGGTCTTCAATTTAATTATGTCTCCCACTATTTTATCAAAAATCATAGCCCTCACTATGATAATTAAGAAGAACCCTGATCGGTTTTCTTAGTGAGATCGAGATCCTTATAATTTATAAAAGATCTTGCAGATAACACAACAAATTTTTATAAGTTCAAAGGTAGGAAACTCTTCCAATTATATCTCATATAATTCTCAAAAATAACTTGGCCTCTAGAACATTATAAGTCTTGCAGAAAACACAACAAACCATAATGTTCTAGTTAAGTCAAGACCCTTTCATTTCTATACAGTCAGTACTCAAATATAATGCCCTTGCAGATAACACAACAAGGCATTATACTGAATACACTGTAAGCATATTTTTGTACTAGACCAATATTATGTCAATCACCCTATTAGGTCTTGCAGATAACACAACAAACCTAATGTGGTTCATAACACAGTAATGATCCAGCATGAAGGAAGGCCAACATATAGCATTTTTTAACACTAAGCATATAAGTCAAGATTTAAATATAATCAAATCGGCCAAGCAAGTGGAAGAGATGTGGGAGTCCCCCCGTTGCTTTCCTAGACACCAATAAAAATTGGCCAGGTCAGTCAATGGAACCAATTAAAAACCACGATTCTCTTTACCTTCCCAGAACCACCTTTCTAGACACCGAATGATCAATTGTTCATCATGACTAGTGATGCTCATTAGTTAAATATACTATGACTTAATATAATTTTAAGAAGAGGGCTTTATTAAAATTGCCAGCACATTCTTATAAAAACATATCACAATGATATCACTCTGATAAACATATATGTGCTAAGTGTGTCATCATACTAGGACAACCATTTACCACATAATGGATCCACCATTATGCCAGGGCAACCTTATTTCAGTATGATGACTTCAAAACTAATCAGATCTCTATAATAATTAGGATTTGAGTGAAAAACCCTAACTAGTGGCATACATCAAAACATTAATTATCATATATGCATCCCTTAAATTATTCTAAGTGTATCAGCATTCAAGGGTTTAAAACCCTAATTGCGATACTACAACAAAAATGCATATAAATAATTTTCATATGTTTTAACTGTAATAAGGATTGCTCTGATACCACTGTTGGGGATTCCGATGCAGCGCAGCGGAAGTGTAATTTCAAAAATGATGAAATTGGCACCAAAATCCCTTAGCCAAGATCTCCTTATTCAGAATTAAAACATACAAACTAACATTGTTAGAATTAGGGCACCAACCTTTTAACGCTAAGTCCAATTTTGATGTAGAATCAGAACTTGGTGTTGAATGCTTCTTTTGATTTCACCAGGCGTCCAAATGTCCACCCTCCAATGGTGATCCACGAGATGATTGATCAAGATGCAAGCTTCTTCAAAATTCCTTCACTTGAATTCTTATCCTAGAACTCAAGAGGACTATGGCTCTAAAACTTCAGGGTAGGGGCTCCTTACTTCCTTTCTTCCTTCTTCCTCTCCTTTTCTTAAGACCTTGTCCTAAGAATAAAACTCTTGTCTTGAAGGAGGAGATTGATTTAAGACACTAATGTCTTAAAGTAAAGGAAATAGAAACAGAGTAGGAGTTCCTTTCTTTTACCGATCAAGAGATTCTTCCTATCTCTTGTTTTGGACTTGAGTTTCAACAGAGAAGAGAACTCTGTAAGAGGGAAACTCTCTTTGTCCTAAACAAGCTAAGGAGGAATCAGTTTCCTGGAAAGAAAAGACAATAAATAAACTCTGTCGTTCATTAGTACAAACACCCGAGACCTCTGTTGTTTAAATAGATTACAGAGAGATGTCTTCTTAAAAGAACACAACTCTCCGTAAACCCCATTCCACTTTGTCTCACACCCCTTCCCTATTTCTCACGCCCAATCCTCCCATCTCACGGCCTTCCAGATTAAATCCCATGGATTTTCTTAAAGGAAAAACCGCGGTGTTTTAAAAGGAAGGAAGTCGCGACTTTTCATCTCCGAAGAGATGTTATTTTGCACACCCGGGAGGAGTTAGCGCATTCCTTCTTTCTCAAAATCCCATCAGCCATTGGATTCTCATCCAAGGGGGGAGAGATGGTGCGCTAATTGCTTAAGAAGGAGGCCACCCCAAATAAAATCATCGGAGAAATATTTGGGGCGCGCCAAGAGTCCATGCGCCATGGACTCTTTCAAATGGCGCGCCAAGAGTCCATATGCACATGGACTCTTGGCATTTGGCGTGGAAAAATAAAGGGGGCGGGTGGGGAGGCTAGCCAAGCTACATGGCTAGCCAATAGGGTTAGCCATATTCCTGTTTTCTTAATTAGGGTCTAATTAGGTCCAATTAGAACCCAATTTGAACCAATCCGGAACCCTAATTCGAATCTGATCTGAATAGAAGCTAGGGTTTGCAACACCTGCTAGAGTGTTATCTTGCAAAGATGATTTAATTCCAAATTAAACTCTTGATCAATCCTCTTAAGTGTGTGACCCATTGGGTTCCACATCTAGCCAGCAGTGGGTTCGAATACAAGTTGACCTAATCGATTAGAACTCTTTCTAATCGATTTAGGTCAAACCGGGCTTACCCGATTCGATCAATTAGGATTCTTCTTAACATGTGATCTTTGAACTTGATCAACCCACAAGACAAGATTGACGTCTAGCAACGTGTCATGTCTACCCGGAAGATATGGAAATTCTGGTGAAATACCAAAATTACCCTTCAGTAGAGAGTTACCGTACAATTAAATCTTTCGATCAGCCTGCACCCAAAATATAACTATGGATATGGATATATGTCAAATCCAATATTATATTTATTTCTAGCTCAATCTTATAATGATGATTCGATTATCTTGATATTAGAAACCATCTCTAATATCTTTACTTTGATCAAAGATTCCCTGAATCATCATGCGATTGTTGACTAGCTGGATGCAATCTCCTCTTACTAAGAGTGATCGATTCCTTGTTGACCTAATCATTACCTTCATATCCAATTCACCATTCCCAGTATCAATCCTGTGCATGTTTCAGTGTCATGATTAGGATTGAACCAAAGAATGGGTTCATGTACATAAGGTACTTATGGCAGTCTCAGGTCAAAAGATTACTTGTACCACTCCCACTATGAGAACCTTCTATTGACATGTAGCTAAGACTTTATTAGATGTTCTCAAGTTGGATCATATCAGTGAACTCATTCTTCAATGAGCACTCACATCCCAGTATTAGTGTCATACACAAGTGACTGTGAGAGCAGTCACCCTTTCCAGTATACCCGGGATGTGCTAGTCTTATCGAAAAAACCCTGATCCCCTACTCAGGGTTCCTTTGACTAGGATTACTTTAGATTAAGGTTTTAAGATTTTAGGTCTCACTGGTATGATCTCATCATAACCCTAAAATCATAGCCCTAATCTATGGGGTTCATCATATAATAAAAAAAAAAAAAGCATATGATGAAAAATAATGCCTTTATTTAGAAAATTGTCAATTACAATGGTTTGGGAGATACAACATAGATTGGCTTGTAGGGCATATCCCTTTCAGGAAGAAGGAGCTCTCATCACTCAAGGATTGAGGCCTAGAAGTCAAGATTGGCACTCTCTACTTTGAGACTCACCTTGGCCTTGATCCATGGCATGGAGACCTTCATCCTTGACCTAGGAACCTGAGAGAACCTACAAAAAAATATGGGATTAGACATGGAAGAAGAATTGAAGTTGGAATGGAAACAAAGTAAAAAAGGAAGAAGAAGAAAGTGGCCGGCGGCTTGGGCTTGGAGCTTGATCATAGATCCATCAATGAGCATCCCATCCTTTACTCCTTGCAAAGGCACTCTTCACTCTCAAACTCAAACATAGAAAACTCTCATTCTCTCCTTATATAAGGATCTACACACTCAAACTAGCTAGAAAACTTTCACTCCAAACAAAAACTCAAGAAAACTAGAACACAAGGAAACTATCCTTTTATTAATTCAAATCATAGCATAGAATCAATACAAATGAAAGCTTTGGGGGCCTATTTATAGGCTCCTAAGATAGAGAATTTCATCTAAGAGTGGAGGGGAGGGGATAAGGATGGCTTTGTTGGCTCCAACAACTCTTAGGTAAGTGGTTCTAACTAGAAACAAATTGTAGATAGAAAGTTACAACCACTTTGACATGTGGCATCTAGAAGATCCTAATATAGCTTCCAAATGTTGATATGGAGGGTTAGGTGTCATAAGTTGTGGCATCCTACATATCAAATATTGTTGGGGTAGTGGAAGAAATCTTTATATTCCCCATAAAACTCTTGATGTAGTGTAATTCCTTTTTTTCCAAGGTTGTTTGATGAGTTGTTCCCCCATGTGCTTCAAATCTTGGCATGAATTGGGCTTGGGCTTGGTCTTGAAGAGGCTTGAATGGTTGGTCTTGGACTTGAAGAGGACGCCTTCCATCATGGTTTGGGCTTGAGCCAAATGAGCCAAATTATGCTTCAAGAAAATTTGGCTTATGAACATGTTTCAAGAAAATTTGTAACTTATTTCGAAAACTTTATTGACTATAGCTGCAAAAACAAAGTGAGTTAATCAATGTATATATTTTTATTATGGATGTCCCCATCACTATTGTTCTTTATCTTTTTCTTTTTCCTTTTTCCTGTCCTTGCTGTATTCTCCTTTCCTATCGAACTTTCTCCAATGTCTTCCCTTTTTCTTGCCCATAAACTTCCTAAATCTCCTCTCTACAAGTGCAATGTCTTCATCTTCAAGATCATCTTCGGATGAGGGGCTTTCTTCATTGATTTCTTCTTGTTGTTTCTTCATCGATGCAACAGCTTTGAAGGTAATTGACTTTTTCTTTTTGATGTCATCTTCATTTCTATGCTGCATAGCGAGCTCTTGTGTGATCAGGGAACCTAATAGCTCATCCAATGATAGAGTATTCAAGTCCTTTGCTTCCTGGATGGCGGTAACTTTCAGGTCCCATTTATCTGGAAGTGATCTTAATATCTTTTACACGAGATCTACATTAGATAAGTCCTGCCAAGACTCTTCAAACCATTAATAATATATGTAAAATATAAGAACATGGCAAAAATAGTCTCATTGGGTTCTATCTTAAACAGTTCATAATTATGTACAAGAAGATTAATCTTTGAGATTTTCACTTGGAAAGTTTCTTCATGGGTTACTTCAAGTTTATCCTAAATTTCTTTTGCTGATATGCATGTAGAAATTTGATTAAACTCATTAGCGTCCAAAGCACAATACAAGTTCATGGCTTTGGCATTCAGCTCATCCATTTTTATGTTATGTTCATCCCATTCCTCTTCAGGTTTTGGGATATCCATGCCATCAACCTTTTTCATTGGTATATGAGGTCCCTTAAGAATGACCTTCCATAATTTAATGTCCACAGCCTGAATATATATTTTCATTCGGGCTTTCCAATAGGTGTGGTGCCTATGAATAGTGGAGGTCTATTTGTAGATTGGCCTTCGGCCAAAAAAGTACTCATAGGGTTTGCCATATAATCTTTAATTAAAATTCAGAGACACTGCTTTGATACCAGTTGTTGCCTAGGTGGCTTATCCAAGAGGGGGTGAATTGGGTTTTTAAAGTTTTTGCAAGTATGTGATTTTTTTTAAGTTCTTAGTGTTATATGTGCTGTGAATTAAATTAACTACGTGGAAGCAATTAAGAACAGGAAACACAATCACAAACACAGCAAATTTTATAGTGATTCGGAGCAACCTCGCTCCTACGTCCACTATCCAAGATATCACTTGGGATTTTCACTATATTCATCCTTGGAATATAGCTAGATTATTTTCACGGGCTCACAATCCAAAACCCAAACTTGGTTTTATCCTGGGCTCACCAAAAACCCAATACAATGTTAGTTTTAAATGGGATCGCTAACAACCCACTATGCTTGGTTTTCAAGGCTCACCAATAACCTTTACAAGTCCAAGCTATAGCCCCTGCTATACTTGGAACAACTCAAATGAAGAGTTAGAAAAACAAAGAAACAATATGACAAACCGAAGTTGTCGAATGGTTGCAGTTGTAGCACTTGAGAAGCCCTCTTGATTGTACTTTGAATGCTCTTCAAGGCTTCTTAACTTCCTTAATGAATGCCTCAAGATTTTGATCAGAATTAGTGAAGTCTTGAGTGCTTACTTTGAATGCTCTCTTGAGTGTTCTTTCAAATATTCTGTAAAAGCTTATTTATCTCTCATTAACATCTCCAAAAGTGATTAAAATTTCTTATTTATACTCCCTTCAACTGATTTCAAGTAGATATAGCCATTGTAGATTGTTAGGATTCGAAATGTAGCTATTGGAGACCATTTTGGATTTATAATAAGAGTTTTGGAACTAGCCATTACTCACCTGGAACAGTCATTCGAGTCAGCTCGAATAGCTCTAGTCGGCTTGGTTCCTGAGGTAAGTCAAAACTTCACTCTGGTCGAGTCGGCTCTTCTGCTTCGAGTTGGCTCGCCTGGCTGGTTCTTCAGAACTAAGATTTTTAGTACTCTGGAAGAGTCGGCTCTTTAGTACTTGAGTCGGCTCGATTGACATCTAAAAATCTTTCACTCTAGTCGAGTCGGCTCGGATTCTTCGAGTCAGCTCGAATTCTCTGAACTTTAGAAATCACACTCTACCAGAGTTGGCTCTTCAGACTCGAGTCGGCTCGGATGTTTGCATGCCAGAATACTGCTTGTCATGCCAAACTTCGAGTCGGCTCTTCTGCAATAAGTCAGCTCCAGTGACTTGTCTCCAAAAACTTTCCAAACTTCTCAGAATTCTTCCAAAGGCATTCAATTAAGTCTAGAAGCTCTCGATTCCATCAAACTTAATTCTAAGAGATTTATACTTGTAAAATACATGGAAATAGCCCATTTTCATAAAAAAGTAGTTGATTTTTTTTTGGGTATACATTACAAAATTTAGTTTTACAAAATGAACTTGTCATACACCAAGGTTGTAGGAAGTATAGTCTTTCATTTAGAACATCCTATAAAAACTTAGAAAGCACTTGGAAAGAGTTAGTAATCAAATGCATGCTCCAATATTTGGTTATCATCAAAATCATTCAAGGGGTCAACAAAATAGCATTGATCAAAAGCTATATCGATGTATGATTAGATCTTTGTTATATTTAACTACTAGTATACCTGACATACTATTTAGTATTTGTATATGTGCTAGATTTCAATCTAATCCAAAAGAATCACACATGCTTCTATGAAAAGAATGATAAAATATTTTAAAGGAACATCTAACTTAGGATTATGGTATTCTAAATACTCATCTTTAGATTTAATTGGTTATTTTGATACTGACTATGGAGGTTATAAAATTAATAGAAAAAGTACTAGTGGAACATGTCAATTTTTAGGGTTGAGCTTAATCTCATGACACAGTAAGAAATAAAACTTTGTAGCACTATCCACTATGGAGGCAGAATATGTGGCTGTAGGGAGTTATTGTGCTCAAGTGCTTTAGATTAAGAAATAACTAGAAGAATTTGGTGTTAAGCAAACTAAATTTCTAATCAAATGTAATAACACTAGTACTATTAACTTGACTAAAAATTTTATTTAGCATTCAAGGACAAAACACAAGAATTAGATATCATTTTATTAAGGATCATATACAAAATGGAAACATTGAACTTGAATTTATTGGTACTAAAAAATATTAGCTGACATATTCACTAAACCACTTAGTGAGGATATATTTTTTAGTGATTAGAGGTGAATTAAGATTTTATGATCCCTTTTAGAAATTTCACCTAGAAATTCTTAAAAGTTTTTTAAAAAATCCTAGAGCTAAATCCCAACCTCTTAAGCTAAGTGCAACCTTTTTTTATGTACTTAGGACCCATAGAATCCATTTTCAACCTTTTTGAACCCAAACTCTCACCTTTAACCCTCCAACATTGTAGAAATCCTAGGGACCATAGTAAAACCCATATCTATGTGATTCCCAAGCAAGATGGGTCCAAGAAAGGCTTTGGCTTATAAAAGAAGGAGAATCAGGGATTCTTTCATGGTTGAACAAAGAGCAAAGCATAGAAATGATGAGCTAGCCCCTGCGTCACCATTGGCTCAACCTAATATGCCTATTTTGATGGTCAATCGATCAGTTACAATGGGTAAAAAAGTTTATTTTGACTTTTTAGAGCAAGAGCACATTCGAATAGAAGATTTGATTAAAAGACAAGGGTGAAAAAAATTTTGTTCCTTAGATGTACCGATATACCCCACCTTAGTGAGATAATTTTTTGAAAATCTAAGAATTGGTCATGATTCCATTATCTCCACTATGAAAGAGCAACCAATTGTATTGGATGAAGCAAGATTGAGTCGATTGCTTGAAATGCCAAAACAAGGGAGGTGCTACTTAACTTTAGAAAAGAAGATTGATGGTCTGAGATCTGTTATAGAAAGAAGGGATGTTAAAAGTATAAAGAATTTGCAAGCTAATCAATTATCCTTAGAAATGAGATTATTGCATAATAGGTTAGCCAGATTTTCTTTCCAAAAATAAGAAGGTTTGATTGGGTAATAGAAAGAGATATTGCTTTTATGCATTACTTGATAGAGGGACACCAATTAACTTGCCATTTCTAATTGTATCACAGATTAAGCAACCAGGAGATAGTGTTCTTGTCTTCCATATGGGATGATATTTACCCTAGTATTTAAGGAGTTCGAGGTGGATTGCACTGGCAAGGATGCCAGGAGATTACTTCATACTGACAGATACGGTGAAAGATCTCTTCACCATATGGACTACCACAAGATTGATGGAAGGTAGGTGAAGAAACTCTAGAGTCAGAGACTAGCTAGATCAGACTCTTCAGATGATGACTTTGCTACCACTGGTGATGGTGATGGTGATGATGATGATGGTAGTGATGAGGATGATAGTGATGATGGTAGTGATGATGATGGTGTTGAGGCCCCTATTACTACTGGACTATCATTGGGAGAGACCTCTAGATAACCTTCTAATCCGAGGATTCCACCTCTTGTACCCACATCTACTACACAGGCATCTGCAGAGCCATCTACGAAACCTACTACATCAACTTCCACTGGTATCACCTTGGAGTAGTTCACTCAGCTCTTTGATGCATTGATTGCTAGAGTCAACTCTATGATAGGAGATATGAGACTAGACATTCAGGATGTTTCCCAGAGCTGTGACAAGTTTATAGAAGTTCAGAGAGAACTCTCACTTCAGATGGACACAGTTGAGAGCAGGCAAAGGATACATGATGAGTTCAATCCAATCTATCAAATTTGAGAGCAAACTTTGGACATATGCGAGGAGCTGCTGACTAGTTTGCATGAGAGCAGGTAAAGACCACTCTTTCCATTAAGCATGGCATCCATTGCATCGAGTCTAAGCTGGGTAGTGTCTTACTGGGATTCACTGGTTCCAAATCTGCTTTTGGTCTGTCATCTAGTCAGGGACCTAGCTAGCACCATAGCCTTCACCCAAACCTGCACCTACACCTAGGCCACCCTTTAGTTCCATAGTCAGACCTGGCACAGGATTTCCTCCACCTAGAGTAGTATCAGCTTCCTAGACCTATTGTTCTATCGGTCCATCACCTGTTTGCTCTAGTAGGACATATGCTCCATACACTATCAACATCTTAGAGGATAGTGACTGCAGCTAGACACTAGGATATTTGCTTTGTATTTATCATATCTTTGCTTTATTGTAGTGAACATTTTATATTTTCATGTTATATATTCTTCTTGATACTCCCGTAGTATCAGATTGTGTTTCGCAAAAATATTATGGATGTAATATTGTATGAAGTCTTATCCTTTAATTTGAATTGCCTCAATGTTGTCTTTTTCTCTCTCATTTTTATGGCATGCCCTTTTATTTTCGTTGCTGATGATAAAAAGGGGGAGAAGAGTATGCATGGGTAGGGTTGGAACTGGGCCGGGCCAGCCTGGGCCACACCCCTACCCAAGTGCAGCTTGAAAAAAGATTTAGGGCTTCGGGCCGAGCTTAGGCTCAAAATATTTTAAAAACATCAGGCCCGAGCCTGATCCAAGCCCAAGCTTGGGCCTAGCCCGAGTTTGATTGAGTCAGCCCAAATTGAAGTAGCCCGAATCAACCCCGAACAATCAAAATAAAGAAAAAAAAGGTTGGAGACATGGAAGCATCGAGTGCCAGCACCAAGAAGGAGGGAGATAGGAGTCGAGGGGGCTACGAGGTCACGTTGGGGAGCAGGGGCATCAGGTGCGGTCATTGGGGTCATGGGAGGGGGATCAAAGCTGGGGGGCACATGATCGCATGGGGGGAAGGCGGCATCAGGTACGGGCACCCAGGCCAAAGAAGGGAGATCGGAGCTGGGCCCACCCGGGGGGCTACGGGGTCGTGTAGGGTGACAAGGGGAAGGGGGCATCGGGTGCATGCACTGAGGCCGAGGGAGGGAGGTCAGAGTCAAGGGGGTGGTGGGGTCACACGAAGCTAGAGGTGCGGGTGCCGCCAAGGCTGGGAGGGCTGGTGCGGAGCTGGTGGGTAACACGGGGTGCACCACCGGGGCTGGGAGCTTGGGATGGGTGGGGGTGGCGGCTAAAATGAGAGAGAGAGAGGCATGGGTAGCATGGTGGGATCATTGGAGCTGGAAACAAGAAAGAAGAGAGAGCCCTTCAATAATCTTGAGCCTATTTCTCGGCTGAGTTCGAGCTGGATCGGACCAAACCAAAAGGGTGCTTGAGCCCAGCCCAAAAATTGAATGGGCTTTATTAGAAGGCCCGAAGCCCGGCCTGAACAACTTAGAGCCTCTCCCAAAGCCTGACATGAAGCCCATCGGGTTGGCCCAGCCCAGTTCCAGCCCTATGCATGGAAGATCAGTACAAAACATGTGCATAAATTTATAATATTTAGGAGATAAAACATGTGCATAAATTCATAATATTTATAAAAATAAGGGGGAGTGCAGATGACTTAAATTTAAAAAGGGCACCCTTATTCTCTTTCTGACTATCTGTTTTAACAATCCTAATACATCTCATCTATGCTCCGATAAGTTTTCTTAAGATCTAATACAAACATGATTTGCTGCAATATTTTATGGTACATTAATCATAAACTCTAAATTATTTAACACTAAAGCTCTGATACTATAATTGATTTCCTGATTAATACATGAATATACTCTGATACATGAATATGCTCTGATACTTGAAAATCTCAAGACTTGATATGTTCCATAAAGAACTTTGATACATTACACTATAAAGTTTTTTCATAAAGATATATATTACTCTAATATATTTCTTTATATTGTAAAGCTTTAAATCTTTATACCCAGTATTTTGTCATCATCAAAAAAAAAAAGATTATTGACCTTGAGAATGATTTTAATGATTACAAAATATTGGAGCATGAATTCTATACTAATACTTTTCAAATGTTTAAGAATGTTTTTATAGAAAGCTTTTCAATGAATAACCTTCAATTGAAAACTTTATATATCATTGAAAATTTGAAATTATTTGTGAGCTCATTTGTATCATGGAAGATCCCTTTAAGCCTTTAAAGGATTCTTTGTAAATTGTGATGTGTGGTGAGCTTTTAGATTATTATAGAAACGTTTCTAAAGAATAGAGAATCCATTTGCATTTTTAAGATTTCTTAGATGTTTTGAGAGATTTTTTGTATCATCGAAAATATGGAAAGGTTATTTCTTGTAATTAAATCACTTGTAAAGCCTATGTATATTCTTAGAATTCCTTATAAATATTTGGAAGATGCTTGGAAGCTTCAAGGAGTCAAAACACATCAAATTCCTGAAATTTTGGAAAACTGAGAGGATGAGTCAACTCGTCCATGAAGAATAGGCTCTAGCATGACACGTTGGCAGATCATTAAGAAAATGAGTTGACTCCCCTCTGACGAGCCTTCTCTCATAGTTTGGACAGAAAAATAAGTTTTCTAATGAGCCTTCTCTCTCAAAAAGGCAAAAAATTTAATTTTTGTACCATGAAAAAATGAGCCAACTCGTATACTGCGAGCCTTCTCTCTTATAACAATAGAAACCTGAACTTTTTATCACCGAGAAAATGAGCCGATTCCTACCAAGTGAATTGACTCTCATTCCTCAAACAACAACTATAACAGCTAGTTCCAGAACTTACAGATTTCAAATCCCAAGGTTTATAATGGCCATATTTCATTTTCTAATGACTTTAATTGGCTATAAATGACAAAGAACCAATGGAAAAATACTTGGAAAGATATAAATTCAAAGATTCAAGTCAAATAAAAAATAACTCTTATGAATATTCTTCCAATCATTGCAAACCAATGAACTCAAGTTCAATCACCTGAAAACTCAAGAGAACCTTAACTCCTTCCCAACTACTCTCTTGAGACATTGAGTGAAGAACAAGGAAAGCATTGAAGAGCAACCTTTGAAGTCCCTGAGCAGCTATATATCAAGTTTCAACCGCAACAACTTAGCTCTTTTGGAGTTTGTTTTTCTTTGTTGCTTTATTTTGAGTTGATTGTTTTGTATTGTTATAAGTCTAGCATGGAGCTGAGACTTGTGGATTAGATTTAGGTTTTGATTGGTTGACCTTGAAAAATCAATTGGATTGTTTGTCAACCTGGAAAACAAACACTATATTTGGATTTTTGGATTGTGAGCCCGATATAAAACAATCTAGCTATATTCTTGCAGGAATATAGTAAAAATCCCAAGAGATCCTTGGATAGTGGATGTAGGAGATGGGATTACTCCGAATCACTGTAGATCTCTTATGTTTGTGTGCTTGCTTGTCTCTTATATTCTCTCATTTAGCTTTTGCACTTCATACAATACTCGAATCATATATTGCTCTATTTTTTAAAGATACATATTTGTTTTAATTTTAATAAAATCCAATTCACCTCCCTCTTAGATTGTTGGTATGGGCAACATCTCCACAAGGATGTTTCACAAAATAACCAAAGGAAAAGCCTTCCGACACTCATTCTAATATAGCTCCCATAATAGACAGACAATCAAATTTCATAATCAAGAGCATATCTCAATTATTAAAGAGGTGTATCCCCTTTTAGGCCATAACTTCAAGAGCCATTAAGATAGATAGTAGAGAGGCACATAAGACAAAATCTCGTATCGATGGAAGAAGGGTATTCCAGATAAAAAAAGATGATTTTCTTCCAAAAATCCTGATGAAGGCCAAAATCCAATCACTTTCTATCTACCTGCCATCATATCGAGATATTTTGAGATTGCCCTTAAAGCTTGAATATAAAAGGGGTTCTCCACAAACCCCTGGAGGTGCGCACAAATGCATTCTCTCTTACTTTTCTACTCTATTTTTTACTTTGTAATTTGAGATACTGACTAGAGCATTGAAGGGCCTTTACCAAAGCCATCTTTGATCAAAACTTCTTTTGTAGGTACAACCACCAGCATTCCATCTCCAGCTTACTCTAGTGCTCAGACGGACCCAGCACCATCAATTCTTATAAATTATTATTTAATAATTTAGATTAATTATTATTAAAAAATTAAATTAATTATTTTTTATAATAATTTGAGTTTAAACTGATATGAATATATATCTATAATATGTTGCACATGTTTGAGATAAAATTCCATGGATGTCCGCCTATCACCCGTCCATCTTGGACCTCAGGCCGGGGCATGACATGTACTCTTCCACCAACCTCTGAACAGTCCTTCAAAGTTGCGAGCAGTCATAGGATTTTTTTTAAAATTATGTAAATTAATAAAAAATATACAAAACTATGTATTTGGTAATATAATTACCAAAGTAGGTGTTTTTGGATGACGTGGCAACCAGCATGGATTTGAAATCATCTTTCCAAAAGATGATTTCAATTGAAATCATCTTTGGAATTTCAAATTGCATTGAATTCATCTTTCCAAAAGATGATTTCAATTGAAATCATCTTTGAAAAAGATGATTTCAAATTGGGTTGAAATCATCTTTCCAAAAGATGATTTCAATTGCATGATATTTTTTTAAGGGTATAAATTGGGTTAATATTTGAAATTAGGGTATATATTAAAAATTAGGTATAAATTGGTTATATATGTAAATAATTAATTATATTAAATGAAATGGAGTCTTGGCTCACCGTCTCGATGTACCGATAAGTGATCAGTCATCCCCCGTGCCAACGCGCGACCGGTGACCCTTAATCCTAAACCCTAAACCATAAACCTCCCTAAACCCTAAATCCTAAATCGTAAATCCTAAATCCTAAACCTTTGGTCAGGCTTTCGCCAAGCCCTGCGGGCACCACCAGCCAAGCCTATCGGGCATGGGCCACGAGTGGCATGAAATATGGCATTTTCGAATGCTCGGTATCGGGCGTGCAGGCACGAGGCAAGGTATGATCTATCGAAGGTCTTTGGTCACACGTTAGCATGGACCATAGCACGTACGTCACTTATCATGTCACTACATGGCATGGGGATTGTGTGGGTGTAGGGCCAGATTGGATGTCAAACCAATGTCAGTCCGCTTGCTAGTCTAGCCACCAAACTGATTGCTAGTCCGGCCACCAATCTGATAGATAGTCCGGTTATCGATTTGATTGCCAGTCTGGCCACTAATCCAATGCTAGTCTGCCTGCCAGGCCAGTACCAGTCTGGTTGCCAGGTTGGTTGCAGTTCGATCACCAGGTTGGTGTCAGTCTGACTTGAACTGGTGCCGAGCTGGTGCCTTGCCCCGTGCATGCATATCAGTTGGTGGATTAACCCCTTATGATTTTGTAATTGCAATGCGAATGAACTTTTGGGTAACAAGGTGGAGGAGCAAATTTTGATAGTGTTCCCAACATGCTTTCCTGGGTGGATATTGGTGGTGCTGTCTTTGACATTTTCATGGAACTGCCTGGATGGTGCACTATGTAAAGAATCTTTCCAACCCTCCTGATTCAATATTTTGTATGGTGAATATTTTTTTTCTTTCTGTCTCTTTTGATGGATTTAGTCTGTTGGCTTGGATTTTGAAATAGTATATATGTAGATTAATTCCTTTGTACATATTTGCTCTATCATTTTTGGTGAAAGATGGCAGAGCTTAAATTATTGTGAACGAAAGTACACATACATGCTCTATCATTTCATTGTATATATGTTATTTATCTTAATTCTTGTATTGAGCTTTATAGTTGATGATGGATGCTGTTACGATTGGTGAGGAGTTGATGCCACATAGGAAAGGCATGAGTATACCAGGCACCTTTGTCCACGATGGTTCTGAGTCCGCTATAGCTACAACACAGATCAAAAAGTTGACTTGGAATCGTGGCTTGGTCTTGTATGAGGAATCACTCATTGATGACTCACCAGAAAATACTTCTGATGGAAGTTAAAAGGGTAAGCACCTATATCTTGACTGAGATAGATGCCTGATCATGTCTTAATCATTCAATTTCTTGTGGCCATCTATACATAATGCATTTGGAGAACTCCAATTAGAGCTGAACACTATTAATGGATGTAATCTTTCAAAGGCATGCAGTATTGAGAGTTATTATCATTTTCTTTGATATTTTGAATAGTGGTTAATTTTTATATGATATCTATATTATTATTTTCTTGGTGCATTAGATGGTGTATTCATCCTGTGATAGATGCTGTTACGATTGGTGAGGAGTTAATGCCACATAGGAAAGGCATGAGTACACAATGCACCTTTGTCCATGATGCTTCTGAGTCCGCTATAGCTACAACACAGATCAGAAAGTTGACTCAGAATCGTGGCTTGGTCTTGTATGAGGAATCACTCATTGATGACTCACCAAAAAATACTTCTGGTGGAAGTCAAAAGGGTAAGTGTTGTATCTTGACTGAGACAAATGCTTGATCATATCTTAACCATTCAATTATTTGTAGCCATCTATACGTAATGCATTTGGAGAAGCTGACTCCAGTTAGAGCTAAACCCTATTAATGGATGTAATCTTTCAAAGGCATGTAGTATTAGGAATTATTATCATTTTCTTTGGTATTCTAAATAGTGGTTAATTTTTATATGATATCTATATTATCATTTTCTTGGTGCATTAGATGGTGTATTCATCCTGTGATGGATGCTGTTACGATTGGTGAGGAGTTGATGCTACATAGGAGAGACATGAGTACATCAAGCACCTTTGTCCATGATGGTTCTGAGTCCGCTATAGCTGCAACATAGATCATAAAGTTGACTCAAAATCGTGGCTTGGTCATGTATAAGGAATCACTCATTGATGACTCATCAAAAAATACTTCTGGTGGAATTCAAAAGGGTAAGTGCATGTATTATGACCGAGACAGATGCCTGATCATGTCTTAACCATTCAGTTTTTTGTGGCCATCTGTATATATGCATTTGGAGAAGTTGACTCTAGTTAGAGCTGAAACCTATTAACGGATGTAATCTTTCAAAGGCATACAGTACTGAGAGTTATTATCATTTTCTTTGATATTCTGAATAGTGATTAATTTTTATATCATATTTATATTATCATTTTCCATCTCTATCTAAAATGCAACTATATATTTTTTATATTTTTTATATTTTTATATTATTTTTTTATATTTCTCTGAATTTTTAAAGCAAATAAATGATTCTCTAAAGTACTAACAGGACCAGAATAATTTATTACCTTTCACAAACACATACAAATAAAAATTTAGAATATAGTTTTATAAATACAATACATAAAAAAATAAAAAAAGATCCTAGGTCCCACATGGTGGTCGGCTCCTCCTGTGTGCAGGCTACGTACGACGAGGTATTTGCTTAACTTCACTTGGTCCTTGATGCTCTGTCATATGCTCTACGTCGTGTGATGCCTGTTGTGCAAATACGTGATGTGATGATCCTTCACCATAGAATTATCCACCATGTCTGGAATAATCATGCTACATCATGTAATCCGGTGCAGCAGTATAATCAAAATGTGCAGCCACATCCTCAGTAGATATGAACTTGGGCATCGAATATGGAGAGGTACTATATCATCGGGTACCTTGTCTGTGCTGAGCTGGCGGAGGTGCTCCCAATGAAGATGCATACGGGTAAGCAAAGGAGTCTCGTCCTCTTGGTTGACCCCCTGATAAAACTCACGTAGTGGGACACATGCATGCTTGCTGACAGTATGGACTGAATGACATATATCCTGTATAGTCTGGGAGGACGTCACTATGGTGAAAGAAAAGTACCCTAAAAGCCAATCTTTGTAAGGATATTTTTGTAATCTTCCAACTCTTGTATGACATTATTGTATTAATAAAAGGTATTTTGTTTCATCATACTGTTGTGTCTTATTTAAAGATTATGATGAACCTTATAGGTTAGGGCAAAGAAATTAGGGTTATGATGGAGATCATAAAGTGAGACCTAAGTTCCTATAAACCCTAATCTAAAATGTTCCTAGTCATTGGATCATTAATTTGAGGATCGATGTTTCCGGAAAGACTAGCTTATCCTATGTATGCTTGATGGAGAGGGTGGTTGTTCTCACAGCCACTTGTGTAGAGATACTAATATAAGGATAGGGGTGCTCATTAGGGTATGAGTTCACTGAATTGATCTGCACTGAGAATATCTTATGGAAGTCTTCTACTTGTCAAGAGATAGTTCTCATAGTGGGAGTTGTGCAAGTGATCTTTTGACCTGGGATCACCATGGTTCCTTATGCACACAAAGCCATATTTTAGTTCATACTCATTCATGATATTGAGTCATGTACGGGATGTTCTCGGATATGGTAGAAGGTGTATAAAGGATGTGAGTGGATCAATAAGGAATCAATCATTCCTAGTAAGAGGAAATGTTATCCCAAGTAATCTCTTCGATTGATGACTCAGGAAGTCTTTGATTAAAGCAGAACAAGATTAGAAGTATATTCTAATCAGTCATCAGTAGAGTCTTCATTATCGAAGTGAGATTTGAAATGACTAAGTGCTAGGGTTTGACAATTATCCATACCCATCACTTATTCGGGATAAAGGGAGATCAAAAGATTGAGTTGCATGGTAACTTTCCACTGAAGAGAGTTTTGGTACTTTCCATCAAATTTCTCATCTTTTGGTTAGGCATGATATGTTGCTAAATATCAATAATGTCTTGTAGGTTTTTAATTGGTTTTGTTATCTGACCTGGCCAATTAATTTGATGTTTAAGAAAAGCAATGGGGGGACCCCCTCATCTCTTCCACTTACCTGGCCAATTTGGCTATATCTGGACCTTAAATTAAATATGCCAATTGAATTAACACACTACAGTTTGCCTTCCTTCATGCTAGGTATAGTTCATATTAACAACTATAGTAAGTTTGTTGTATAACACAAGACCTATCATAGTGTTAAAAAAAACTATCTTAGTATAGTTTATGCTTTATAGTATGTTTGGTAGTATTGCTTTGTTATATAACACAAGAAAAAAAATATATTCAAACATGTCTATATGGAAATGAAGGGTTTGACTAAACTAAGACATTATAGTTTGTTATGTAACACAAAAATATAAGTGTCTTAGAGGCAGTTCATTTATTTAGAATTGCATGGGTTGTAATTGGAAAGAAATTCTTACCTTTGAACTCATGAGTATTTGTTGTGTAACACAAGGCACTTATGAGGAATTGGGATCTCAACCGCATTAAAGAAACCTGGTAAGGTTTCTCGCTTACCATAGGTGAGGGTTATGGTATTCGAATAAAATAGTGGGAGACATAATTAGATATAAAGTCCTTATCTAGTTATGAATGTCATCTTGAGTGGTCCACTTATACTATTCTTTATTAAATATAGGTTTTATTATGGCTTCAAGTTTATCACTGCGGGGCATTTTAGATGCCAATAAGTTGACCGGTCCTAATTATATGGACTGGTTGAGGAACCTGAGGATAGTATTAACTCAGGAGAAGCTTTCTTATATTCTTGATTCTCTGGATCCAGAGCCGATCGGAGAGGATGCTTCTGAGGAGGAAAGGGCCATACATAAAATGTGGCTAAATGACAGCATGACTGTCAGGTGCATCACGCTGGCCTTAATGAGCAATGAGCTTCAGAGGCAACATGAAGAGATGGAACCTCAGTCCATATTGCTTAATCTTAAGGAGCTTTATGGAGAGCAAAGTAGGGCTACTCGGTATGAGATATTGAAGCAGTTGTTCTGTGCATGCATGAGTGAGGGTTCATCAGTTCAAGCTCATATTTTGAAAATGGTTGACCTAATTACCCGATATGGTCAATTAGGGTTTGTAATGGATGGTGAACTTAACTAGGACTTGATCCTGCAGTCACTCCCAGATTCCTTCTCTCAGTTTGTTTTAAATTATCATATGAACAAACTGAATATTTCTTTGCCTGAGCTGCTTAACATGCTTAAGATAGTAGAGAGCCATTCTAAGGGAGATAAGGCTTATCTTCTTCTTGTTGATGGGAAGAAGAAACAGGCAACGAAGAAGGGTTTGAAAAGAAAATTCAACCCTAAAAGGAGCATCCAAAAGAAGAAGAAAGCAAAGAAGGTTGTTAATGATGGAGCCTGTTTCCACTGCGGCAAGCAGGGGCATTGGAAGAAAAATTGCAAGACATATCTTGCAAGTGTGAAGCAAGATGCTGGAGAAGCATCTAAAGGTTTGTACATGATACAAATAAATTTATCATTGAGTGCTTCTATTTCTAATTCATGTGTATTGGATACCGCATGTGGGTCTCATATCTGTAAGTCATTACAGGGACTCCACAGAATTAGAGGCTTGAAGAAAGGTGACTTTGAGCTATATGGCGTAAGTGGTGAAGCCATGTACGTTGAAGCTGTGAGTACCTATCTTCTATTATTACCTTCGGGTAATGTATTAAAGTTAGAAGATTGTTATTATGTTCCAAATGTTATAAGAAACATTATTTCTATACCCTTGTTATTACAACAAGGATTTGAAATAAGTGTAAAGAGCAGTGGCTGCTCTATTCTTTATTCTAATAAAATATTTGGATATGGTTATTTTATTAATGGTCTTTTAACTTTAGAACTCAATGATAAAATACTGCTTGTTGATAACAAGAAAAGAAAGAAAGATAATGTTAATATCACATTTCTCTGGCATTACTGATTAGTTCATATAAGTGAGTCAAAGATAAACAAGTTAGTCAAAGATAATTTCTTTGATCCTTATGATTTTCAATCATTAGAAACTTGTGAGTCTTGCCTCATAGGTAAAATGACCAAGTCTCCATTCACTGGACATGGAGACAGGGCAACTGAATTATTAGGTCTTGTACATACTGATGTATGTGGACCTATGACAACTCAGGCCAGAGGTGGATACTCTTATTTCATCATGTTTATTAATGACTTATCTAGGTTTGGACATGTGTATATAATGAAACACAAGTCCGAAGCCTTTGCTAAATTTAAAGAGTATCAAAGTATGGTTGAGAAACAAACTGGACATAGTATTAAAATTCTTCATTTTGATCAAGGAGGAGAATACTTGTCTAGTGAGTTTCTAAACCATCTTAAGGACAAAGGCATAATCTCTGAATGGACTCGTCTTTTACACCCTAATTAAATGGTGTGGCAGAAAGGAGAAATCGTACCTTGTTAGACATGGTGAGGTTCATGATGAGCTTCACAGATCTTCTTATTTTCTTTTGGAGATATGCCTTGAAAACTGTTACATATATTTTGAATAGGATACCATCAAAGTCAGTGACTAGCACTCCATATGAGGTATGGAATGGAAAAAGACCAAATCTTAAATACTTGAAGATTTGGGGTTACTATGCTTATGTCAAGAATAATTTTGGACATAAGTTAACTACTAGGACTGACAAATGCAGGTTCGTTGGTTATCCCAAAGAGGGTATTGGATACCTTTTTTACCATACTACTGAACAAAAGGTATTTGCCAGTAGACATGCTACATTCTTGGAGCAAGAATTTATCCAAGAAAGAAGTAGTAGAAAAATACTTGAACTTAATGAAGTTTAAAACCAACAACCAATTCTTGAAAAGTCCTCGAAATTCCTCAACCAAAGGTTCTAATTGATCAGGAATAGCCACAACACAAACCTCCTCTCCGAAGGTCAGAGAGGGTGCAGGGTGCACCTCTCAGATATGGCTTTGTCATTGGGAATGACAATGAGGTCAGTATCATTTAGGATGATGATCTTGTGACTTATATGGAAGCTATCGAGAGTAGAGACTCTGATAAATAGCTAAATGCCATGAAATCTGAAATAGACTCCATGTATTCCAATCAGGTTTGGACCTTGATAGATCCACCTGAAGGAGTTAACCCAATAGGATGTAAATGGGTCTTCAAGAAAAAGATTAGAGCAGATGGCCAAGTAGATACCTATAAGGCCAGACTAGTGGCAAAAGGTTTCAGGCAAAGGCATGATATTGACTATGATGAAACTTTTTTACCAGTAGCAATGCTCAAGTCCATCAGGATTTTGCTTGTAATAGCAGCATACTATAATTATGAAATCAAGCAGATGGATGTAAAGATTGCTTTACTCAATGGATATCTTGAGAAAGAAGTCTATATGTCACAACCAGAAGGATTTGTCTCAAGTGGGAGTCCAAACCAAGTATGCAAACTTAAAAAATTAATATATGGATTAAAGCAAGCATCGAGGAATTGGAACATCCATTTTGATGAAGCAATCAGAGAGTTTGGTTTCATTAAAAATGTGGATGAACCTTGTGTGTATAAAAAGACAAATGGGATTATAATTATCTTTTTGGTTCTATATGTCGATGACATACTTATCATTGGGAATGATATTCCAATGTTATAATCGGTCAAAACTTGGATATCATCAAAGTTTTTCATGAAGGATCTAGGAGAGGCATCTTATATATTAGGGATAAAGATCTATAGAGATAGATCTAAGAGGATGCTAGGCTTATCCCAATCCAGGTACATTGACTTAGTGTTGAAGAGATTCAACATAGATGGAAGTAAGAGGGGTTACTTACCTATGAGTCAAGGCATACATCTCTCCAAGAAAATATCTCCAAGACATCGAAAGAAAGAGAGAGGATGGCTATGATTCCTTATGCTTCGGCTATAGGATCGATTATGTATGCCATGTTATGTACTAGGCCTGATGTTGCTTAGCCTTGGACATAGTAAGCAGGTTCCAGGTAGATCCAGGAGAGGATCATTGGAAAGCTGTGAAAAATATTCTTAAGTACCTGAGAAGGACTAAGGATATTTTGTCCTATATGGTGGATCAGATTGAAAACTAGAAAGATATATAGATTCTAGTTTTCAATCAGATTCAGATAATAGCAAATCCATATTAGGGTATATCTTCACCCTATATGGAGGTACAGTGAGTTGGAAGAGTACAAAGTAGCCGACTATAGCTGACTCAATCACTGAGGTAAAATACATAGCTGCAAGTGAAGCCACGAAGGAAGCTATCTGGGTGAAGAAATTCATCATGGAATTAAGCATGGTTCCTGAAATACAACAACCAGTGCTACTATATTGTGATAACACTGGAGCTGTTGTGCAAGCTAAGGAACCAAGGTCTCATCATAAGTCCAAGCACATCCTAAGATGTTTCCACCTCGTTCGAGAAATCATAGGAAGATAAGATGTTATCATCGAACGAGTTGATACAAAGAATAATATAGCAGACCCATTCACTAAAGCACTACCTCAGTAGCAGTTTGATCGCCACTTAGATTGTATGGGTATAAAACACAAGAACGATTGGCTTTAGTGTAAGTGGGAGATTGAAAGAAAAGTGCCCTAGAAGCCAATCTTTGTAAGGATGTTTTTGTGATCTTCCAACTCTTGTATAACATTATTGTATTAATAAAAGGCATTTTATTTAATCATACTGCTGTATCTTATTTAAAGATTATGATGAATCTTGTTGGTTAGGGTAAAGAAATTAGGGTTATGATGGAGATCATAATGGTGATATCTAAGTTCCTATAAACTATAATCTAAAATGTTCCTAGTCGTTGGATCATCAACTCGGGGGTCGATGTTTCTAGAAAGACTAGCTTATCTATGTATGCTCGATGGAGAGGGTGGTTAGTCTCACAACCACTTATGTAAAGATACTAATACAAGAATAAGAGTGCTCATCAGGATATGAGTTCACTTAACTGATCCGCACTAAGAATATCTTATGAAGTCTTACTACTTGTCAAGAGAGAGTTCTCATAGTGGAAGTTGTGCAAGTGATCTTTAGACCTGAGATCACCATGGTTCCTTATGCACACTAAGCCATGTTTTGGTTCATACTCATTCATGACATTGAGTCATATATGGAATATTCTCGGATATGGTAGAAGGTGTATAAAGGATGTGAGTGGATCAACAAGGAATCGATCATTTCTAGTAAGAGGAAATGTTATCCCAAGAATCTCTTCGATTGATGACTTAGGGAGTCTTTGATCAAAGCAGGATGAGATTAGAAGTATTTTCTAATCAGTCATCAGCAGAGTCTTCATTATCGAAGTGAGATTCGAAATAACTAAGTGCTAGGGTTTGACAATTATCCATACCCATCACTTATTCAGGATGAAGGGAGATCGAAAGATTGAGTTGCACGGTAACATTTCATTGAAGGGTATTTTGATACTTTCTACCAAATTCCTTATCTTCCAGGTAGGCATGACATGTTTCTAGATGTCAATCATGTCTTGTAGGTTTTTATGAACTGAATTGGAAGAATTCATGAGTCAATTTGGAAATTGGTTCGAATTGGCAACTTGGGTCAACCTTATTTGACCTAATTAGGTCAATCGATTTCGATTGGATCAAATTAGCTTGGATCCGGACCTACCGCTAGCTAGATGTGGAACCTAAAGGGTCACATATATTAGGGAATTGACCTAGAAAGTCAAATGGTATTTTATTAGGGTCATGGAATCCTAATTGGTTAGCTAGATTACATACTAGCATATGTAGGCTAACCTAACTCCTAACCCAATGGAATTGGATCTATAAGGTTACTTAATGGGCTAACCAATTTAAGGGAATCCTACATTGGATTGGGGCAGCAATTATCTGATTTTATCTAGATTTATTAAGCCTTTATCTTATTTATTTGAAGAGTCCTAAGTTGAAGGGACTCTTGTGTAGGGTTTGATGGCAAGGCGGAAACATAGATTTCAAAATTTTTTATCTTTTGAAATCTTCACCAAACCTTGAACCCATGATCTCCTTAAAAGAATTAAAACATATAAGATGTATATATAAGATTTAATCTCAAATTAAGATACTAACATGTATCGCAAAAATCCAAACTCTGAATATCCACCAGGTGCCCAAATGTTCACCCTCCAATGGTGATCCACACAGAAAAAGGTGAAGACAACAATTTCTAGTTCTTGGCTCCTCTTCTTGAATTCTTTTTCAAGAATTCAATTCTTGGACTTTTAGGCTGAAATTTTCTTTCTTGAAAATTTCTTTTCTTCCTTCTTTCCTCTTCTTGAATTTTCTTCAAGAATTCCCTTTCTTGAATTCCTTTTCTTGAATTGAATTGGAAGAAAAATTAAGACAGGCAAAGTCTTAATTCAAGAAGGAAAAGAAGAAGAACAGATCCTTTCCTTTTTCTTTCCTTTACCGTTCAAGACCTTCTTATTATTCTTGTTTAGGGTCAGAGTTTCGACAGAGGATACCTCTGTAAGGGAAACAATACCCAACAAGAATAAGGGGAAGGAGTATTCTGGAGAGGAAGAAAGGGAATTGGATCTCTGAATTATGTTGCATGAAAACCCTCGAGAACCCAACCCTATTTATAGATCTCAGAGGGGTGTCTTCTCAAAACAACGCAACCCTCTGAAACCCCAAGAATCATGATCCCTCATTCCTCACGCATCCCCTCAACCAAAAATCATGATTCTCTGATTTAATTTTCGTTTTTCCGATGAGGAGGACTCTCGGAAAAACTTCAGGAAGAATCGCGACTTTTAGAGACGGATTTGCGACCGAAAAGCGACGGATCTTTTCCTTAATTTTTTCTGGCCATCAGATCCAGATCCAAGGGCACCAGACAAGGATCTGAATCACCCCTTTTTCAGATATTTCTCCGACATTATTTTCTTTCTCACACGTATTAAGAAGAGTCCACGCGCGTGGACTCTTCTTCTTGGCGCGCGCGGGTGAGAAAAGGGAGAGGGCGGCTTGGAGAGAGGGTCTCAGTGAACTTAATTCACTTGGGTTCAGCCATGGGTTAGCCCAATATCCTAAAAATTAAATTGGACCTTAATCTGGTTCAATTAGAACCCAATTAAGCCCAATTCGGAACCAAATTCGAATCTGATTCGAATAAAAATTTGGTCTGCAACACATGCTAGTGTGTTTATCCTGCAAACATGATTTAATTCCAAATTAAATCCTTCATCAATTTTCTTTTGTGTGTGACCCATTGGGTTCCACACCTAGCCAGCAGTAGGTCCGAGTGCTATTTGACTTAATTCGATTAGATCTCAACTAAGCCGATTTAGGTCAACTCAAACTAGCTCGACTCGGTCAATTAGAATCTAATTCAAATTAACTGATTTGAATTATACAAGACAAGATTGACGTCTAGCAACGTATCATGTCTACCCGGAAGATGTGGAATTTTGGTGAAATTACCAAAATACCCTTCAGTGGTGAGTTACCGGGCAATTCAGTCCTTTGATCAACTTGCATCCCGAATATGATTATGAATATGGATACTTGTCAAATCTAATTTCATATTCATCCCTAGCTCAATCTTTATAATGATGATTCATTAATGAACCATTAGAAAATAACTCTAATGTTCATACTTTGATCAAAGGTTTCCTGAATCCATCATTTGAAATTAGCTGGATGCTATTCCCTCTTACTAGGGCTGATCAATTCCTTGTTGACCTACTCACAACCTCCATATACAATCACCATAACCAGTATCACCTCGTGCATGACTCAGTGTCATGATTGATTGCGAACCAAAGTATGGATTATATATATAAGGTACTATGGTAGTCTCAGGTCAAAGGACCACATGCACTACTCCCACTATGAGAATTATCTATTGACAAACAGATAAGGTTCCATTAGATATTCTCAATCTGGATCAATTCAGTGAACTCATTCTCTAATGAACACTCACATCCTAGTATTAGTATCAAACACAAGTGACTGTGAGATCAGTCACCCTCATCACAAAGCATATATAGGATGTGCTGGTCTTGCCGGAAACATTGATCCCCAACTCAATGTCCCATCGACCAGGAATATTTTAGATTAGGGTTTTAAGGCTTTAGGTCTCACTGGTATGATCTCATCATAACCCTAGAACCATAGTCCTAATCTATGGGGTTCATCATAAAATCAAAAAGACACAGCAAATGGTGAAAATAATGCCTTTATTATAAAATGTCAATTCATTGATTTTGGGATCAAAATACAATATTTCAATGGCTTTTAGGGCACAATCTTTCAATCTCCCACTTGCACTAAAGCCAATCGCCTTTAAATCTTAACCCCATACAATCAAGGTGGCGATCAAACTCTCGCTATGATAGAGCCTTAGTGAATGGGTCTGCTACGTTGTTCTTCGTTTCTATCCTTTTAATGCAGACTTCTTGTCTTTCGACAATCTCTCAAACTAGATGGAAGCGTCTCAGAATGTGTTTTGATTTGTGATGAGCTCTTGGTTCCTTTGCTTGAGTAACAGCCCCCGTATTATCACAGTAAAGTGATACTGGACCTTCAATCTCAGGAACTATGCCCAACTCTGATATGAACTTCTTCATCCAGATAGCTTCCTTGGTAGCTTCACTAACAGCAATGTACTCTGCCTCAGTTGTTGAGTCAGCTACAGTTTGCTGTTTAGAACTTTTCCAGCTTACAGCTCCTCCATTAAGGGTAAAAACATACCCAGATATAGATTTGCTATCATCTGGATCTGATTGAAAACTAGAATCTGAATAAGCTTCTAGTTTAAGATCAGATCCTCCGTATATTAGAAAAATATCCTTAGTTCTTCTTAAGTACTTAAGAATATTTTTCACAGCCTTCCAATGATCCTCTCCTGGATCAGCCTGAAACCTGCTGGCTATACCTAAGGCATATGCCACATCAGGCCTAGTACATAGCATAGCATACATAATAGACCCTACTGCCGAAGCATAAGGTATAGAATTCATTCTATTTCTTTCTTCAGGTGTCTTAGGAGACATCTTCTTAGAAAGATGTATGCCATGACCAATAGGTAAGTAACCTCTTTTACTTTCCTCCATGCTAAATCTTTTTAGCACTTGGTCAATGTACCTAGACTGGGATAAACCTAGCATCCTCCTAGATCTATCTCTATAGATCTTGATGCCTAGTATATAAGATGCTTCTCCCAAGTCTTTCATGGAAACTGTTTAGATAACCATACCTTGACCGATTGTAACATTGGGATATCATTCCCAATGAGGAGTATGTCATCTACATACAGAACCAAGAAAACTATGTCACTCCCACTAGTCTTCTTGTACACACAAGGTTCATCCTCATTTTTGATAAAGTCAAATTCTTTGACTGTCTTATCAAATCGGATGTTCCAACTCCTAGATGCTTGCTTTAATCCATAAATAGATTTCTTTAGCCTACATACCTGATTAGGTTTAGTCTCCAAGACAAAACCTTCTGGCTGTGACATATAAACCTCTTCCTCAAGGAAACCATTGAGGAATGCAGTTTTCACATCCATCTACCAGATTTCATAATCATGATATGCTGCTATAGCAAGCATGATCCGAATAGATTTGAGCATGGCAACAGGAGAAAATGTTTCATCATAATCTATTCCCTATTTTTGTCTGAAACCCTTAGCCACTAATCTGGCTTTATAAGTTTCAACTTGGCCATCTGCCCCAATCTTTTTCTTATAGACCCATTTGCATCCAATAGGGTTAACACTCTCTGGTGCATCAACCAAAGTCCAGACTTGGTTGACATACATGGAGTCCATTTCGGATCTCATGGCTTCCAGCCATTTATCTGAGTCACTACTTATGACAGCATCCGTATATGTTAGAGGCTCATCATTATCAATGATTCGGGCTTCATTATTTTCAATAATGAACCCATACCTTTTAGGTGCATGTCGCACCCTATCAGACTTACGGATAGGAGTGGTGTGTTCAGTTCTATACTAACTGTGTTATGATTTTGTTGAGATGTATCTACTTGTTGAACTTCTTCAAGTTTAATATTTCTCCCACTGCCCTTTTGTAGGATGAACTCTTTCTCCATAAAAATGGCATGCCTACTGACTAAAACCTTTTGTTCAGTAGGGTGGTAGAATAGATATCCTATACTATTTTAGGATATCCAACAAATAGACATTTTTCTGCTCTAACATCAAGCTTATGTCCAAAATTTCTTTTGACATAGGCTGGACATCCCCATATCTTAAGGTGCTTAAGATTGGTTTCTTTCCCCTCCATAACTCATATGGAATGCTAGATACAGATTTGGATGGTACTCTATTTAAAATATTAGCCGCTGTTTCCAAGGCATATCCCCAGAAAGAAACAGGTAAGTCTGTGAAGCATATCATGGACCGTACCATATCTAATAAAGTACGATTTCTCCTTTCAGCAACACCATTTAATTATGGTGTGTAAGGAGGAGTCCATTCAGAGATGATTCCCTTTTGTTTAAGGTGATCAAGAAACTCGGTGGATAAGTATTCACCTCCTCTATCTGATCGAAGGATCTTAATACTTTTCCCCGTTTGTTTCTCTACCATACTTTGATACTCTAAAAATTTTTCAAAAGCTTCGGACTTATGTTTCATTAGATACACAAATCCGTACCTTGAAAAATCATCAGTGAATGTGATGAAATATGAGTATCCACCCTTGGCCTGAGTTGTCATAGGTCCACATACATCAGTGTGTATGAGTCCTAATAACTCTGTTGTCCTTTCATTATGTCCACTAAATGGAGTCTTGGTCATTTTACCCATGAGACATGATTCACAAGTTTAATGATTCATAGTCATAAGGATTAAGGAATTTTTCCTTGTATAACTTGTTAATCCTCTGCTCACTAATATGTCCAAGATGACAGTGCCAAAGTAAAGTATTGTTTACTTCATCTCTTTTTCGTTTATTACTAACATGTAGTATATTGTCATCAGAAGATAAAGTTAAGAGACCATTGCAAAATATGCCATTAAATATTATTTTATTAGAAAAACTAATTGAGCAGCCACTGCTCATTACATTCATAATATATCCTTGTTTAAGTAACAAGGGTACAGATATGATGTTTCTAATGATTCTAGGCATAAAATAATAATTTTTTAACTCTAAAATCTTTCCAGAAGGTAGCTTCAACATATAAGTCCCTACAGCTTCTGCTTGGATGGAATCTCCTCCAGCACCGTAGAGCTCGAAGTCGCCTTCCTTCAAAACTCTAATGTTCTGTAGTCCCTGCAATGATTTGCAGATATGATGACCACAAGCAGTATCCAATACCCAAGAGTTTGAATTAGAAGAGTCTAATGACAAAATTGCATGTATCTCATACATACCTTTTGGTGCATCACTAGCACCAGGCTTCACACTTGCAAGGTAAACCTTGCAGTTTCTTTTCCAGTGACCCGGCTTGCCACAATGAAAGCAGGTCATTTGTCCGGAGGCCTTCTTTCCTTTCTTTTTCTTGATGCCCCCTTTTGGGTTCAACCTCCTCTTGGAACCCTTTTTGCCTATTTCTTCTTGTTTACACCATCCACAAGAAGAAGTGGAGCCTTATTTTTCTTTAAATAGCTCTCTGCTATTTTTAACATATTCAACAGCTCAGGCAAGGAAGTGTTAAGTTTGTTCATATGATAATTAAGAACAAACTGTGAAAATGACTCTGGGAGTGACTGCAGGATTAAATCCTGATTCAACTCCCCATCCATAACAAAACCCAATTGACCCAATCGGGTGATTAGGTCAATAACTTTAATACATGGTCTTGTACGGATGTACCTTCTGTCATCCTTGCACGGAATAACTGCTTAGATATTTCATATCTTGCAGTTCGACTATGTTCTCCATAAAGTTCTTTTAAATTGAGCAATATGGAGTTTGTGTCCATGCTTTCATGTTGCCTCTATAACTCATTGGTCATAGAGGCAAGCATTATACACTTGACAGTAAGTGAGTCATTTTGCCACGTGTTATATGTGGTCTTATCCTCTTGCGAGGCATCTTCCCCTAATGGTTCCAAGGTTGGGGTATCAAGAATATAAGAAATTCTTTCTTGGCTGAGTACTATCTTCAGGTTTCTCAACCAATCAACATAGTTTGGTCCAGTCAATTTATTTGCATCAAGAATGCTACGGAGTGAGAGTGAAGAGGCCATTTAATCTACATTAACAAACAACATTACATAAGCAAACAATCAATGTTGACAAAACATAATTAAATTAGGACTTTAACTTAATTATGTCTCCCACTATTTTATCAAGCATCATAACCCTCAATGTGATGATCGAGAAAACCCTAATTGGTTCTCTTAGTGGGGTTGAGATCCTAATTCCTTATAAAAGACCTTGTGTGTACACAACAAATCTTATATATGTTCAAAGGTAGGAAAACTCTTTCCAATTGTAATTCATACAATTCTCAACTTATCTTGGCCTCTAAAATATTAATAGCCTTGTGTGTACACAACAAACTATAATATTTTAGTTAAGTTAGACCCTTCATTGCTATATAGTCATGATATTAATTATAATACCCTTGTGTGTACACAACAAAGTATTATATTAAATCATTCCATAAACATCAAATGTACCAAGCCAAAATTATGTTAGTCACCATAAAGAAAAAGGCCTTGTGTGTACACAACAAACCTAATATGGATCATAACATAATAATGACTTGGCATGAAGGAAGGCCATATGTAGTGAATATTACACTAAGCATATCAATCAATAATTAAGTTAATCATATCGGCCAGGTAAGTGGGAGAGTGGTGGGAGTCCCCCCGTTGCTTTCCTTAGACACCAATAAGAATTGGCCAGGTCAGTCAACGGAACCAATTAAAAACCACGTCCTCTTTACCGATCATGAACCACTTTTCCTAGACACCGAATGATAAACTAATCATATTGATTATTTTTGCTTTTGGTATATGACACTACAACTTAATATGTTTTTAAAGAGGGCTTTATTAAAACAAAGCACATTCTAGCAAATATGTGCCATAGTGTGCCATCATACTAGGACAACCATGTACCACATAATGGATCCACCATTATGCTAGGGCAACCTTATTTCAGTATGATGACTAGAAGGCTAAACATATCTCTATGCAAATTAAGGTTTAAGTGAAAACCTTAATTAGTGGCATACATCAAACATATATGCATAATTAACACAAATATGTGATTAGTGTGTCATCATACTAGGACAACCATTTACCACATAATGGATCCACCATTATGCCAGGGCAACCTTATTTCAGTATGATGACTAGATCTCTAAACATATCTCTACAACAATTAGGGTTTGAGTGAAAACCCTAATTGGTGACATTACATCAAACATATACTACATCTCATGTTACTTATATAAATATGCATCTAAAAATCAGCATATATATTTTAATCTTAATAAGGAGGCTCTGATACCACTGTAGGGTTTGATGGCAAGGCAGAAACATAGATTTCAAAATTTTTTATCTTTTGAAATCTTCACCAAACCTTTAACCCAAGATCTCCTTAAAAGAATTAAAACATATAAGATGTATATATAAGATTTAATCTCAAATTAAGATACTAACCTGTATCGCAAAAATCCAAACTCTGAATCTCCACCAGGTGCCCAAATGTTCACCCTCCAATGGTGATCCACATAGAAAAAGGTGAAGACAACAATTTCTAGTTCTTGGCTCCTCTTCTTGAATTCTTTTTCAAGAATTCAATTCTTGGACTTTTAGGCTGAAATTTTCTTTCTTGAAAATTTCTTTTCTTCCTTCTTTCCTCTTCTTGAATTTTTTTCAAGAATTCCCTTTCTTGAATTCCTTTTCTTGAATTGAATTGGAAGAAAAATTAAGACAGTCAAAGTCTTAATTCAAGAAGGAAAAGAAGAAGAATAGATCCTTTCCTTTTTCTTTCCTTTACCGTTCAAGACCTTCTTCTTATTCTTGTTTAGGGTCAGAGTTTCGACAGAGGATACCTCTGTAAGGGAAACAATACCCAACAAAAACAAGGGAAAGGAGTATTCTGGAGAAGAAGAAAGGGAATTGGATCTCTGAATTATGTTGCGTGAAAACCCCCGAGAACCCAACCCTATTTATAGATCTTAGAGGGGTGTTTCTCAAAACAACGCAACCCTCTGAAACCCCAGGAATCACGATCCCTCATTCTTCATGCATCCCCTCAACCAAAAATCATGATTCTCTGATTTAATTTTCGTTTTTCCGATGAGGAGGACTCTCGAAAAAACTTCAGGAAGAATCGCGACTTTTGGAGACGGATTTGCGACCGAAAAGCGATGGATCTTTTCCTTAATTTTTTCTGGCCATCAGATCCAGATCCAAGGGTGCCAGACAAGGATCTGAATCGCCCCTTTTTCAGATATTTCTTCGACGTTATTTTCTTTCTCACGCATATTAAGAGGAGTCCACGCGCGTGGACTCTTCTTCTTGGCGCGTGCAGGTGAGAAAAGGGAGAGGGCGGCTTGGAGAGAGGGTCTCAGTGAACTTAATTCACTTGGGTTTAGCCATGGGTTAGCCCAATGTCCTAAAAATTAAATTGGACCTTAATCTGGTTCAATTAGAACCCAATTAAGCCCAATTCGGAACCAAATTCGAATCTGATTCGAATAGAAATTTGGTCTGCAACACATGCTAGTGTGTTTATCCTGCAAACATGATTTAATTCCAAATTAAATCCTTCATCAATTTTCTTTTGTGTGTGACCCATTGGGTTCCACACCTAGCCAGCAGTAGGTCCAAGTGCTATTTGACTTAATTCGGTTAGATCTCAACTAAGCCGATTTAGGTCAACTCAAACTAGCTCGACTCGGTCAATTAGAATCTAATTCAAATTAACTGATTGGAATTACCATGACTCAATCATATACCTACAAGACAAGATTGACGTCTAGCAACGTATCATGTCTACCCGGAAGATATGAAATTTTGGTAGAATTACCAAAATACCCTTCAGTGGTGAGTTACCGGGCAATTCAGTCCTTTGATCAACTTGCATCCCGAATATGATTATGAATATGGATACTTGTCAAATCCAATTTCATATTCATCCCTAGCTCAATCTTTATAATGATGATTCATTAATGAACCATTAGAAAATAACTCTAATGTTCATACTTTGATCAAAGATTTCCTGAATCCATCATTTGAAATTAGCTGGATGCTATTCCCTCTTACTAGGGCTAATCAATTCCTTGTTGACCTACTCACAACCTCCATATACAATCCACCATAACCAGTATCACCTCGTGCATGACTCAGTGTCATGATTGATTGCGAACCAAAGTATGGATTCATATATATAAGGTACTATGGTAGTCTCAGGTCAAAGGACCACATGCACTACTCCCACTATGAGAATTATCTATTGACAAACAGATAAGGTTCCATTAGATATTCTCAATCTGGATCAATTCAGTGAACTCATTCTCTAATGAACACTCACATCCTAGTATTAGTTCAAACACAAGTGACTGTGAGATCAGTCACCCTCATCACAAAGCATATATAGGATGTGCTGGTCTTGCCGGAAACATTGATCCCCAACTCAATGTCCCATCGACCAGGAATATTTTAGATTAGGGTTTTAAGGCTTTAGGTCTCACTGGTATGATCTCATCATAACCCTAGAACCATAGCCCTAATCTATGGGGTTCATCATAAAATCAAAAAGACAGCAAATGATGAAAATAATGCCTTTATTATAAAATGTCAATTCATTGATTTTGGAATCAAAATACAATATTTCAATTGGCTTTCAGGGCACAATCTTTCATCTTGGTGCCAATTGGATTTTGCGTGAGATATGTTGGCACGTAGAAGGACCTAGAGTCCTTCTGCTCATGGAAATTGGTTTCCTCCTGAAACAAGGCATCCCTACCCTTATCCCATATTTGATTTTATTGGCTTATTATCAGTGGAAAGAAGGATTGGGCGGTGAGGAGAATTGGCGTGCACAAGTGAAGGGTTGCGTCCCTTCATGGTTACCGCAATAATTCAAACCAAGAGTCCTTCATGAAGGGACTTGATCTCTTGGATAAGCCACTTGGTTTCCCACACCACCTATAGTTCTATCTATCAGTTACATGCCACATGGCATGAGGACAAAAGGCCAAAATTATCCAGAGGACTCGTATAAGGCTTTTGGCGCATGAAGAGTTGACTTTTCAATATAAGACTCCTTCATGAAGGGTCTTATAGGATCTATAATTTGACATATCAAAAGCTGATGAAGAGCCATATTTGGCACCCCCGCAATCTCCTATTTAAAGCCCTCGGTGTTTATGCTGAAGGGATCATATTCTTCTTTCTTTCTTACACTCTGCTAACTTATCCTCCTTGTCTCTTCCTTTTCTTGTTAGGACATAGGTCTTTCCTTAAGACAAGTCCACCATTCTAAGACAAGAGTTTAGGAAGAAAATTAGGAAGTGATAAAGAGAGTAAAGAAAAGTTTAGGAGAGGGCTCAGAGTGTTCTACTGGAGAGTAAGGGTTTGAGCAAGGAAGGAGAAGCTGCCAAAGAAAGAAAGGCCATCAGAAGAGTCTCAGTGGATTAAGCAACCTACTGAAGAGTGGTTCCTAGGTTCAATTCCTGTATGGATCATCTCTGGAGGGCATGTACTTGTGTGCCTAGTAGAAAGAAGGAGGAATTAGCATTCTAGGTATTTTTTCAAACCTTGTTTGAATGACTTGTTAATTATAATGAATAAGTGATCTTGGACTTAGAGTTTTTAGTTATTGGAGTTTCAAAATTAATTATTTTTTAAATCCATTCTTCTGCTGTGCCAATGAAACCCAACATATGAAATCTGGCTGAGCAAGTTCAAGTATCATCATGATGCCAGTGCTCTATAAATTAAAAATAAATAATAAGTTTCAAGAAATTAAAAAATTAATATTATTAAATAGCAAAATTTAAATTTTTTACAATGTATTCATACACCGCATCATTACGACTGATGAATCGACGAGTGATGCTGCGGTACCACTGCATATAGGGATCGTGATAATCCATGATACCATCAACTGGAGCACCATGTACAATATAATCATGTTGACTCATCCATAACTAAATATAATACTAATGAGTAACGGACCAATCCTGATCGAATCGTCCTCTCAGATTAATATGGTGCAGTACCAAATCCATATCAAACTAATCTGGCATGATCTGTCAAATCCCAAACTGGTGCATCACTTTATCAGGTAAATGCCACTCTACTATATGAAAACAAACAAGTGGCACTCGAGTACACCAAATGTCCTGACCCACAGTAATCTGATAACTGTGCAAGTATATCGGTTATATATGGCTACCATATCATATGTTTATAAATAATTTAAAGCATAATTCGTTAAACAAGAATATATAAGATTAATCAATCATTTAAAAAAAATAAGCAATAATCGTCACCTTGTCGGCTCTCAGGTGATCTAGTAAATATTGATATGAAGAGATGACATTTGTAGGTACCTGTGTCACAGAAAAAATGTCTCTCCATCTACAAAATAAATGAATTAAATTTATTAAATAAATCAACAAATATCGTATATAACATAAAATATAATATAAGCACAAAACTTATCGCATCCCTAACGGATCTCATGATAAACCAGCTCCACCATCATAAAAATGATCATAGGATCTGGAGCCTGTGGGAGTAATCTGTTGGGTGCAAAAATCAAAAATCTATCCATGCACACAGTGTAGTAGTAATAGAGGACCAGCAATATCATTAATATCTCTCCTGCTCGTCCTACATATCTCTCTATATAACCATGCGAGCCCAGCACTACCCCAACTATACTATCCAGCAGTCTCGAAGTCCGCTAGTAGGGGTAGAAATAAGAGATGCATCATGTTCCCAGATTTATCCATAAATAGGCACCCACCCATCAACTGCAAAATATATGCTTGAGCATAGCACTGTATGACTATCTCATCGACATCAAAAGCTAACTATTGAAAATACTTGATAAGTCAGACTAGACTCAATCGTGATCCATGGAGTCTACTGTGTTGTGAGACAACCCCTAATAAATCATGACAAATCTATCCCAAGTCTACCTGTATAGTACCTGTCACCGGTAGACCATCAATTGGCAAACCTAGCTAAATGGCAATTTCCTAAAGGGTGATAGTGACCTCTCCCTATGGAAAATGAAAAGTATGTATCTCTGGGCACCAGCGCTCAACAAGAGCAGTGATCAAATGCCAGTCTAATCTAATAAATCTAGCATGAGATAGACCATAAAATCCAAACTGCATCAACAAAGACAAAATACATCGATCGAGAGGTATCGATGTACGCATAACTATTTCTTGGCATCGATAGTGCAAAATAGTAGTATCCTATCCCTCTGATACTTGAGATGATCTATGTGAATCCTGGTCGTATAGTACACTATGATCTAAATGACCGAGATCCATAACTATAATATACAATAGCTTAAAGGAAATGAAATAAGCAATCATAAATACCACTTAACATTATATTTTTCTTAAAAGTTAATTACAATGCATCATAAGATCATGATTTTTTTAAAAATAATATAAATTTAATAAATATTTATGAACATAGGTATTTGGTAATATATTTATCAAGTTTGGTGTTTAAAAGTTGATTTGATTGAAATCATTTTCTGAAAAGACGATTTCAATCAAACCAACTTTTAAACACCTAATTTGATAAATATATTACTAAACACCTATTTTCATAAATATTTATTATTAAATTTATATTATTTTAAAAAAAACTCCACAAGATCAAACATAATACAAAATTATATGTAAACAGTAATAATATCAACCCAGATACAAAGTATTGACATTAGACAATAATACATCATAAACCATATGAATATATTATAATCCATCAAATAAAATACAAAGCAATGACATGAACCATGAACATGACCTAGCACTCCCGAAGCAACAAGCAAATCCTGTCATGATACTAATGAGGACATTGGCAAGAGGAAGAAATTACAAATTAATAATCTTTGGTTGTAGTCCAATCTTTCTTTTTTTTTTCAGGTTCCCACAAATGTATAAAGCACCTCTTGAAGACTCCTAATTTTATGAAGCAAGATTGAATTATTTAAAGCCAAAATCAAGTGAAGATTCCTTTTCCAAGCCCATGGGCCGGCCAAGCTATGAAGAAATCTTTTACCTTGAAGCCTAATTGAAAGACCAAACCTTAAAGAATATGTGGAAGGATTAGATGAAGACAAGTGTTGCAAGGAGATGGTGTCACATGGAGCTTCTAGGACTTTCTCTTGTTAGGATTAATTAGACTAGGAACTAATCATGTAATTAATTACCAACTAAATCTAAATTAGTTGGTTCCTTAACCCATCCATTATGACTGCCCTTGGCCTATAAATAGGATCAAGGTCTCCTCTTGTAAGGAAATGAATGATTTGAGTTGAATGAAAGCTTCCTTGTTTTAGTTCTCTTCTATCTTGCCAAGTTCTCTTGAGTTCTTCCTAGAATTTTGAGTGTTTTTCTTTAAGTTTGAGTTGGAATGATGTGTTTGATCTTGAGTTTGAGTGAGTGCCTTCAGTTTGGAGGGCCAAAGTTCCATTTCCAAGTTTGTCTACATAATATCCAAGTAGTTCAAGAAGAAGAGAAAGTGCTGCCCAAAAATTCCAGCAACTCTCTTCACTTCTCTTGTTGATTCCTTCCTTTTTTACTTAATTTCTTTGAATTTTGACTTACCTTAACTCTTTGCAGGTTTTCTTGGTGATTTGAAGATGAAGTGAAGCCTCCATGCCAAGGATCAAAGATCCAATGGTGAATCCAAGAAGGGAGTGTAGATCTTGTCTCTAGCCTTCAATTTTTGAGTAGTGAGTTCTTTCCTTCCATTTGAGCTTTGATTTCTCTTCATTGTTGGGAAAAGACCCTCTTGATCCTTAGATCTGAGGTTCTTAAAGGTAGCTTAGCCTAGTTTAAGGGTTTCTATGCCCTTAGAACCTCTCTTTTATTTTTTTGAAAGGAAGCTTGCACAAGGATGTCAGATTTTCTACTCACTTAGTTCCTAGCTCGAAATTCTTCATCCCTTCTACGCATTAATCCGGCCATATCTGGAGCTCTAATGCTGATATGTTGTTGCTAGGTAAGTAGATCACATCTCTACAACCCATTTTATCAAATTCGTTCCCCATCAGATACATTAATAAAATTTAAACAATGAAAACAATATGAGTATAGTTGTGGCAATAATCAATAAATAAACATCACATAAATAATAGAAATAACTGATATACCTTAAAATATCTGTGAAATATGACTGATATAATTTTACTAATCTGCTTGTAGAAGTCTTAGACATGACCATTTATCATGCCCTTCTTCTTCACAAATTGTACACCTGCATATGTTGCCGGCTTCTCTAACATCCATATCATTTCTAATCCTTGTGAAATGTGGCCTACCTTTCTATCGCAACCTATTTCTATCAGGTATAATAATATCATATCCACTTTTGTAAGGCCAATATTCTTCGTGAGAAATTGGTTGAAATTGTGGTGCATAAGTTTGATGATAATCATATAAGGTATAGCACTGATCAATATATCTATAAAAATCAATGGCAACATGTACACAAGCAGCCATAACATGAGAACAAAGTAAATAATAACACTACCATTTCTGACATGTACATGTTCACTGGGAAAGACGAACAACCTACAACATCAAAAACCATAATTCGATATATACACAACATAATATATAATATGTTTTCAATAATACATAAGGATAGTAAGTACCTATGTATTGTTGCCCTTGTTCATGTTCGGACCACATCTAGAAGTTTGGACTTGGAACAAGCCACTTGCTATATCGAACCTTGTAATGGTATGTGATATTACTTTGGCTTGCTTGGAGATGACATGTCCCATGACAAAAGGAGTAAACCTTTCATTTCTGTCCATTGCCTTAGTTGCTTAGGCACATCAACCTTTGAAGTATAACACAAGCTGAAAGAAAGTCAACTGCACTAATTATTGGCAAGAATCGAGCATTTTTCAAAACTCTATTGAAATACTCGGATATATTAGTTGTCAGCATCCCATACTGTCATCCGTCATCATGTAAACATGTCCATTTTGCTAAAGGGATTTCATTCAACCACTGAACAGCTTCTGGATTAAATTTTTTAATGTTTCTCATATATTTCTAAAACTTTATGGGCTGCATTTGCATTACAGCTTTTTTCATGACATCTCTTAGTTTGGGATCACGAAATCTTAAATTGAAATTACTTTCCACGTGACACAGGTAATAAACATGATAAGCATTCGGTAGCTGCCAACCTAGATACTTATTCTGTACTGTAGTAGGTATACCAGCATGTCGATCAAAATTAGACAAATTTTCTGACATGATGTAATAAAATTTCTGATGTAAGCTAAGAACCAACCCCAGGTGTTAGCTGACCCTTCTTCAACAATACCAAATACAAGTGGAAAGATCTAATTATTTCCATTTATAGCAGTTGCAATCAACAACTTCTCCTTATACTTTCCATACATGAAAGTAGCATTAACACTTATGACTGATCAACAGTGCTTAAACCCTTCAATCAAGGGTGCAAAGGCCCAGAATACATGATCAAACTAGGCACAAGCTAGAATACTAGTTAGAGCGCTGATAAATTTTACCCATGAACCGATATTAAATTCTTGTACAGCATGCAACCATTTCGGGAGCAATTGATATGACATATCCCAATTATCGAACAGTATCGCTATCGGCTTCTGTTTGGCATCCCATAATTTTCTATAACTTGGTGTATAGTTGTATAACTTGGTGTATAGTTGTATTTATTCTTTATGGCCGCACTAAGTCCAACAACAGCAATTGTAGGAATTTCTTTAACTAGGTCTCGAATTTTATTAGCAATTAATGTGGAGTCCAGCCCGGAATGATCCTGAGATATCATTGTAGATAGGCATGTATGAGGACCAGTATATCGTGGGATCTCGAAAAAATCATGATGTTTAATAGCTCTCACCATCCACCGACATCCCGAATCTCTATCTTACATTTTATATGCCATAGATTTGGATTTGACTTAATAACCTTGAATTCATGATATCTTTCAACATAATACTACTTTACTGCAGTCTGTAATTCTGTGTTATTCGTAAAACGGAGTCCTTTACGTAATTCCTCATCCCTTTGCCATATAATATGTTGTTCCTACAATGAAGAATACATTGACACATTCGCAGCATTCCAATCAACCTAAGTGAATGTTCTAGATAGAGCTTCAAATGCAAAATAGTTTGGAACAGTGGTGTCCTCTGAACTTCGTACTAGTGTGAAGTACCAGCTCATTAGCTTCGTTAGTCAAATCATGTTCACTTTTATCATCATTCTCGTTAGAAAGTTGATTATCTACATGCACCATATCATCAGTAGGTGTATATACTGATGCTTCTCTAATGTTACTTTCTAGTATAGTACTGTCTACCGTACGCAACATGTCTAAAATAAAAACTAAACCAATATTTTTCACATCATTTTCTATGATGTTCAGAGTACAGTATGAAATAACATGTTCAGTTACACAAATTGTTGCTATATTTTGAATAGCTTCTTCATAATCATCATATTCGTAGACAGGTTCAGGAGCTTCAACGGTTTGGATATCTATGTACAACTCTGCACCCGATATACATTGATGTGAACTAATAGTTGAAAATATTATCTCCATGTCTTTATCATCGGTTAGTGGAACAAGTTCATACTTTACAAATGTCTACTAGACAACTGTGGATATCTATAGATAATCAATATTTTTTTCCAATTCTATCAATATGGAGAACTCTACATATTTTATTCTCCAACTCTTATAATGTTATACCAGAATTAATTCTAATTGCCCTATTCGGTCCCTGGTTGTACTCAATTACATTTGATCCATTAATCCTAGAACCATTAATATAACAAAATGATGTGATTGTTTCTCCCATTATACCCTACATGTTTAATAAACAAAATATATTTAGAGATAACATTCTCAAATTTTATATTGACATCATTAAAAAACTAATTAAATTAAATAAATAATATGACAATGAAATTAAAAATATAATTATTTTATTAAGCACATAAATATAGATTTTAATATATTTTTAAATTATTATCAATCTACGAAGATTATGATGACTTAAATGATAGATGCATTCTATCACCAACTACTAGATAAAGATAGGTCCTATCCCATTCAAGAATTACATTAATTTTATGGATCAATTTACCGTAATCAAACGGTGTACAATGAAGATCGAATAAAATTTTGGCAGCATTTTTTCTTAATTTTTCATATACAAATATTTATATATGTGGAGAACAAAAAGAAAATGATGCCCAAAATTTTATTCAATTTTTATTGCACATCATTTGATTACTGTAAGTTGATCTATAAAATTATTTATAATTTTCAAATTATCTAAATTGGATAATCAATTGATTAATGTGTATAATTATCAGATCCATACAATTTTAGAAAAGTATACGGATACTACAGAATATACATATTAAGCAATTGACGGGTCTACGGTTCAATGAAATACAAATCTTATAAAAATATATACAAAAAATCAAATAATTAACCTAAAAATAATTTTGATATATAATTACATCACTGATATCAATATCTATATATTACAAACTATAAAAATTCATGCCGCACATCTATATAATAAAAAAAAAAATTACAAATATGCAGACTACATATTTTTAATATTTCTGTTCAAATAAATTTTTTCTATACTATGATTACATTTTTAATGAATAAATTGATAATATGAATAATATAATATTTAAGTTAACAACTTCATTCATAACTTAATAATTTATTTATATACCATAACTCTCTAATTTTTATTATTAAATTATTTTCATGTTCTAAATATTTACAAATCATAGATAATCATTAACTTCATTTATAATTTAATATATTAACTTTAAACCACCATTTATTCATATTAAATTAAATAATTATTTATAAGCTATAAATATTCATATATTTTAAATATTTAGTAAACATATAATAACTTAGTTATATCAAATAAATTATATCATATTTATAATGTATTCTATTTTTACAATATTATTATATTATTATTAATTTCAAATTAATTTTCTTATTCTTAGTTTTATATGTTGTTTATGTTGTTAACTATACCAATAAACTAATAAAATATTTATATAGCATGACAAATTTATTTTTAATTAAACAATTATTTACATGCTCTACATATTTATATATATTAATTATTTAGTATTAATATCATAGTTTATTTATATTAAACAAATCAATTATTTTTGTAACTATATTAATTATGCATATCCATATTAATATATTATTTTTATATATTTATATACTCATAATTAATTATTACTTCAATTTATTAATGATGAAATAATTTTAATGATTAATCCATAATAAATTATTTTCAATAATTCAATACATATTTAATTTTACTAACTTAAATTATCTACCATTATAATTTCATATTTCTAACATTTTTTTATAAAATATATTTTAGCATATGATTATTCTTTTTATATTAATTAATACATTAATTAATTATTGAAATATATTACTATTTTTTTCATCTTTATAATTTGATCTACATATTATACATTTAATTATTATTTAATTTAACATTAACAATATATACTATTTTTTAATTTCTGATATAATAAATATTATACCAAAAATAACCAGATAATTAGTCAAAAGTTGTTAATATTTTCTAATTTTTTCAATAACACAATTAAAAAATAAACTAAAACAAATTACTACATATCATGTAATTTAATAAAATTTATAATTACATCAATTGCATCCAAAATATATTATACAAACATAAATAAAATAAATACAATTACAATTGCATCATAATAATAAAAATAAAGCACAACATTACATTATAAATTTCTAAAATTAAATTGCTAAATATTAAAAAACTCATACCAAATAAAAATTATAATAATAATATTCAAATAATAATATTAACAAATTAAATAACTTAATTACCTGATGGAAAAAAAATAAATTTATAGATTTTCTTAGAGCGGAAGAACTTTCCTTTCTCTGCACTTGGATCGGACCGGATCTACTTGGGCCGGATCTAAGAGAATAAACAAACAAAAAAATTTTAACAATACCAACGTGGGGTAAGGGAAAAAAAAAAATCTTACCTTCAATGGGGCCGGGACAAAGCCGTTGATGAAGAGATGGGGCCGGAGACAAAAATGGGACCGGAGATAGGATGGGGCCGGAGATAAAATGGGAAGAGCGAAACGAAGAATAGATAAAAAATGGATCGGAGACAACATGGGCCGGAGATCCAAACGGGGAGAACGAAATCACTAAGGCCGGAGAGATCCAAACGGTTTGGGGAGAACGAAAACTAAACGAAGAACAAAAAAAAATAGAGCGGTGGGGTATTCGACTGAGAAAATATCTTTCGATAATGAAATCGTTTTTCGGAAAGATGATTTCTCAATAAAATTGTCTTTCGAAAAGACAGATTTTAATACGCCCTGCCCATGTATCCAGATTTTTTTGCCATTCTTTTTCTAGCTACGTGTCCAAGTCCGGGTGGCACATGAGCAAAAAAAATATCTAAATTCATAAATATGTTATAAAAAATCTATTTTGATAAATAATTTTTTTATATTATTTTTAAAAAAAAACTCAGCAGAGGGGTTGATGAAGTGTCCACGAGTAATGGCACACGATCTGATGTGCCCCCCACATCATCCGCCAAGCAACAGACTAAGGGATAAGGTCCTCCCGCTCGGTAGACGACAAGGTCCTATCAAGGGGTTCTCCTTTCCATTGGACAAAGTGAAAAGCCTTCAGCCACTTCCATCGTCCGAGTCTCTTATGAACCTAAAACACAGCCTACCGGTTTTGACTTCCTCTTCGAACCCCTTCTAGTAATTCTACTTTCTTCACCAAAAGCAGTTGGCGCTGAAGTCCCCCACCAGAGAACTCCGCCCGAACACCCCTCAACTCATCGTAAAAGAAAGGTTGAAAGATACCATTTGGCTGGCCATAAACATTTGACAAAGTCCAGCGAACAGACAGTAGCAAAAGCCCAGACACACTCCAGTACCCTTCAGAACAAGCGGACTGTAGCCATAGTACGGCCCTTCATGACCCAGCTTATTGACTTCCATAGCGGTCGTCTTATTCAGTTTCCTCCGAGATTTCTCCAGCAGGAGAACGACCATAGTCTCCACAGATAACCGATTTCTTGAGCATTTTCTTCTTATTTTCTTTTCTCCAAGGATTCCAGCTTCTTCTTTATGGTCACCACGACATCCTCTTCCATCAAGCTAAAACCGCGTTGTCTTCCCAGCAGCTGCATATCACTTGGCAGGTGCTTTGAGACTACTATAAGCTCATTATCAAAATCCTGTTCAGCCCAATGTCAATCTTCTCTGGAGTCGTTAATCACATCCAAAGCTAAAGAAGCTTTGCAATTGTCCACATTCTTAACCAGAGCTTTTGCTTGCAAATGATCACTGTGCTTCACCACCACTACCTAGAGCTGCGCCTGCTTTTGTTTCTTGCTCATTATAGCAGTTGCTCAGCTCTGAATCGAGCACCAGAACCTCCTCCGATCCCTTATTATTGAATAGAGAAGCCCTGCTTCTAAATGGAGACCTTGTACATGAGCCCAGACTGTGGAAGGCAGACGTCAGCGTGTCTTCCACTCTTTCGATGAATGCTACCATGTCATAAGCAGACAAATGCTTTCCTACATCACGATCCTCCGAAGAATGCCATAGAATGCCGAAAGTGCCGACCAACTTCGGTGATGTTTCCTTGCTCCAAGCATAGCAAGGGATGCCCGGCGAGGAAGAGAGACTCTTGAAACAGAGACGAGACCGCAAACCTTCAATGGAGTAATTCGGAACCATCTTCCTCCAAAGTAGCCCTTAGTTTTTAGTACAGAAAATATATATTTCTATATGTATATTTATATAATTTTAAAAATATTTAAAAATATTTTTTGTGGTGTGTGAGGTAAAACAAAATATGTAACAAATTAAATGTAAATATAATAAAATAGAGTTGGGAAGTCTCGCCTACGAGGTAGATAAATTCACTACCCCAAAGGAGATTTGGCTCGTACGAAGACTAATGGACCACACGCTCTCTTCCAAGGTATAATCCAGAAGCCAAAACTTCAACATCTGTCGGTGGCACGATCTCGAACGGACATCGATCAGCTCGTCTTCAGCCCTCAAAGCGGAAAAAAAAGAGAATTTCAGAAAATTTTAGGATAGAAAAATAAAAGAGAGAGAGAGCTTAAGATTTTTGGATATATTGTATGGTTGGAATAGAGACCTATTTATAGCCTCACAATCCCAGAGGAAATCTCCAAAATATCTTCAAACTAGCCGTTATGGCGGTTACAAAATTTAATTCAAAATTAATTAAAAACTAGTCGTTATCTTATTAAATAAAAATAAATAAAATGGTCGTTATGACCGTTATAAAATTAAATGCAAAATTAATTAAAATCAAAACGGTTAAAATTTTTAGGGGGTTATTTTTATTTTATTTTTAATATACAGTAATGTCAACAATCCCCCTCAAAAATAAAATTAAACAAAACAAAAGTTTTAAACTTAGTAAATAATATAAAATTTTGGACTTTTATTATTTTAGTGCAAGCACCTTCTAGATTTGAACTTGCATTTAGTATAAAATATATACAGTACGAAGATGAGCTAATCAAAATACGGGATAATGTTATCCAGGCCATGTGCTTGCCTTGATTTTCATGAGAGTTACTAGAAATTCGCTCAGATTCCATAGTCGCGACCTCACGACTACTCTCACTAAGGTAGATCCTCCAAGGATACGTACAACGGAATCGTACCTCGCTAAATTTACAGCCTTGGATCTATTAAGAACTATGCTCAACCTAACCATCATACTAGAGCACCACACCATAAGGATGGGATGGAGACAGACTCCTAAAAATGGTGCTCCCAGACATCATCTCAGAGATCGTTTCCCTTTGAACCTTAACCATGGGGTTGCCATGACGGAAGGGGTCCACTCTGGTAACTGATATATGGGCTTAAGCTATATCCCCCTCGATGTCTCAGATACCATTAGCCTTCGAAAGGCTTTTGGTCAAAAGATTTGCTAGATTTTTTTTCTTTGTTTTTTTGTATTCTTTCTCTTACGTAACTTTACTAAAATAATGATATTGAAATAAAAGTAAATATGAAGATGACATACCTCAACTTTAACTGCAGTGCAGGATATTTTTACCTGAGCTACTCTATCAATTTCAGACATCAGTAATGCTTTATAAGCCTAGGGTATTTTAGAAAAAAAGAATTCATCGAATATCATTTTATGACGAAGTGATAGGACTATCAGTGTATGAATTATATACTGAAACTAAAATGAAGAATAATCTTGCAAAGCATGCAAATGGCATATGTATATATAGCGGACAAATCAAACAAGTGAGAAAATGTATGATATGATGCCAGATAACTAAAAGAATTTTCAAAGAAGCACCACAATTTTAAACAAGTCAGCAAAAGTAATGATCATAAGTTACATAAACAAGAAAAAAGAACAGCGCAAAAAGTTGACAAACCCACGGGATAATGACATAGTTTGAATGAATAATTATGATGAGATATCCCACTAAGATGTTAGACAGTTGTTCTATCCTACAGGTCTTAGATTTCCAACTTCCACATGGAGGGAAGGCTGAAGTAAAAATTCAAAAAACTCTCTTAGAAGCCAAAAACAAAAGCTGTAGTTACTCAAGGAATAATGTGGAGTCTATAGTTATGAAATGGAATAACAGAAGAAAATATTCTCATGAATCTCTATCGGCATACTCTCACTACAACAATTCTGGTTATTCATGACGCTACTGTGGACTTTTCTCGACGCTTTAAAGCGTCGCCAAAAATAATTCCGATGCTTCAAAAAACATTGCAAGATTGAGAGTGGAGAGAGTTTTTGCTGACGCTTTTTGGAAGTTTTTCCGATGCTTTAAAGCATCTGGAATAACTCTAGGATAAGTTTTTCCCGACGCTTTTGAAAGCGTTGCAAAAACATTGATGGTTTTCTCGATGCTTGATCTGTTTTTGCCGATGCTTTAAAGCATCGAGAATAACTTCTTTATTCCCGACACTTTTAAAAAGCATCGGAAATAAACTTATTCTCGATACCAGAATAACTCAAGAATAAAGTTAAAGCATCGGAAATAACTTTATTTCCGATGCTTTAAAGCATCAAAAATTTTATTTTTTAAAAAAATAAAATAATTATTTTAAAATTATGTTATTCAACCTACAACCTATATATAATCATTTTAAAATAATCATTTTAAAGCTTCACTAATTGGCAAAGAAAGAACAAATAGGAGAGTGGAAAGCCCAATATAGAAAGCCCTCAAATCTAACAAGCACGGGAAAAACCCCAAAATACAAAGGTGTAAATTCAAAAACCCTAGGATAGGCGAATGGTATCCATGCACAAACACCTTGAAATTTCGGGATTAAAGCCCCCATGAACCAAGAGCCCAAACAAAGAGATCCTTTTAGCAGTCTTAAGAAAATAATAAACAGAGAGCCCAAACAAAATAATAAACACACATTTATAAACAATGTAAACAAAGCCGGTCTTAAGAGAAAGCAAATAAAATTGCTTCATTTCCTTGTAGTGATTAATTTAGGTTGGTAGTTCTACTTGTCTCATCAAACCAAACAAAGTTTCCACCCTTCAATAAGCCTTCATTATCATAACAAAATGTTCCAGCCTCTATGCAAGTTCTTTGGGTTTTTAGTGTTGAAATAGTTTGAACTGCAGATGGAAGTTAGAGGAGACTTAATGATCTTTTGTATCGTTTTGCTCCAGTTTTGGATCTCATCAAGCATGCATTCGCATTGTGAGATGATTGTTTCATGTCCAAGTCTAAACTTATTTCTCTAGTCCCTCTCACATTCAACCTTTGGAATAACTTTTAACAGTCAACATCATTTTAAAACTGCAAGCCTTGTCTTTTTTGTCTTTCAATTCTTAAGCCTTCTAGCTAATGTAACCATAGCTGAAATGTTACTCTTATGGATCGAATCGAACAGCATCCAATGGTACAGCGAAGACAAACGAACATTAGAGTAACCTTTCGGGTATCTACCTGAAATTTCTTTCCATAGCAATTAAGCAACCATATCCAGTTATCCATAAGAGCAGGGAATTAATTATGAGATATTCTACAACAGAAGCATACCAAAGTTTGGTCATATGAAGCTGCGAAGAGCATTATGTTAATAATCGGATTTTGTAATCTTTTCACATTTATCCACATCTGCATGCTCACCAACATTGAATGAATTTTCTTATTTATCTGGGAAATTATAAGTAAAATTTTCCATTATCCCACGATAGATCAAACAAATACAGAAATCCATGGAGTCATTCAAAATGACGCAAATAACAAAAGCCACAGAAAAAACAATGTAGACCAGCAAGAATGGGTGGAGGATCTGTGATGAGCATTCAAAAAGAATGCTTCAATTTTCTCCACCCTATATCCCTTCAGCTCAAATCAAAATCCAAACATACAAATACAAATAATATTATCCGTTAGAATGCTTCAAATACAAATAATGCAACTCTCAACTAAGGATGGTTTGCGACACTAATATTAAAATTCCGTTCTCTTTGTAATATGTAGTCTAAATATTGAAAATTATACAGTGCTGCTACATCACAGTAATGACAAATATGGTAATAACAGTTAACATCACTTAATATACCAACATATTAATTTCACCGGATCAATGCTTACAGTTTTAGCTTAATAATATTTTTGCAGCTTTAAAAATGGCTAGCATTGTTTTGGGCTTATACTTCATATCAAAATATACCACAAGAACTTGCCTGTCACAATTTCTCCCTCCTAGAATGTAACTACCTGGAAATATAAAGGAAAAGAGAAAGAACAACTGATCAGAGCTACTAGAGTGTGGAATTTTTTTTTTTAAAAAAAAAAAGTTTCAGACCCAGGGAAGTAAAAAAGTTTCCACTGCTTTGTGCTCACAAATATTAACAAAAATCTTGCTATCCAAAGCATAATTAATTTGCTGTGAGGGCATCTAGCAGTGCCTCACCTTGATTCACATCAATGACTTCTTTGTTTCCAAGGATGTCCATGGTCTCCTTTGTCATATTCTGAACATCACATCCAATAAGGAGAGCCTGCATTAATAGGCATGAAATGAAATATTTAACTGACTTACAGTAGAATCTCAAAATGTTGATGACTCCTGGAACCATATAATGTTACCTTGGAAATAGCCCATATACTGAAATGTACTATGTATTCATATTTTTTCATTCCTCCATTTCCTACTTTGAGCATGTCTAGATCTGATCAAACAATTGATAAGAAAAGATGTCGTAATTTGTCCCCTTAATAAAGTTACTATAAAATACTACGTATGAAACTTTTCCATCTGAATCCCCTAATTCTTTTGTACAGAGCAAAGAACGGTGTAGTGAAACATCAAATGCATCGTCAAAGTTCAAGAGTACTGAGAGGGCCTACACTAAAATGACAGCTGAAGATTTTTAAAGTTTCCAGTTCTATTATTTGAAGATTAGAAACACTAACCATTCCAACCTCCAGGCCTTGCATGGTCAGCATACGCTTTATTCTGGTCAGCCCTTGGATCACAATGAAGAGGCTTTTCCGGAGAGTCTTCAGTAATCAATTTATCTGGAATATCTTCAACCATTCTGATCCAAAAAGTTAAAAGCACAATCAGACAATCCTTCCATGCAGGTTCATCTGGTAGGCTCCTTGAAAAATACAAGGAAAACATAGTGTACAGTATCTCCCAATAATGTATGATATATCTGCTTTTGACAGAGCTCTGACATATCCCTTGCAGCTGTCATAAATCAGCTCATTCTCTTGTATAAGGGCTTGCAGCTCATCAGCATTTATGCTATTTGACCTTGCTTCATTTCGGCCTTCTAAAAATGCCAATTGGCCTAAAACATGATGCTTGTACACACCGTCCCATGATATGAAACCCTTGGCTTGTGAATCATCGTACAGACTAACTAGGGACCGCACCATATCTGCTAGAGCTTCCACAATAGATTCATGGATGTTATTGCAGATTTCTTCATTAAAATGTTCAAAATTTAAATCATCCAGTCCAACAATATTTTTGAAGTCCAGTCCATTGATGAAAGATATTCCTTAGCATTCTTGTTCAAGAACTTTATAAAATTGAAATGGCTCAAAAATATACATATGTCCTTGTTCCAAGTATGTCACCAATGCCGGATCTTCAGTTCTTCTCAAACACAAGAAGCAGGCTGAGAGTGTATTATAGATGTAGGAAAGCCGTTGCTTGTTATGTCCATCAATTTCTGGGTAGACAACTGAGAAGATCATATCAATGACTCCTGTAGCATGTTTGACTATGTCCTCTCTAAATTCTAAAATTTCAGTAAGAATATCATCATTTCCCCAATGTTCGGATACTAGAGCACAGCCAAAGAATCGTAGTAGCACCTGCAAAAGAGCAAAAATAAAGAGCATGCTCATCTGATAGAGCAAATAACAGAACATTGAATACATCAAAGAGTATTTAAAGCAATTTCCTAGCTATTTCATAACTATTTCCTAGCTTGGCACCCCACAAAGCTGGGTGCATGTCTCACCTAAACATCAGAGAGTATGGTTGAACAATCAAATTAAGACATATAGAAAGACCTCAAGAAGCACATTAGTCCCAAAAGGATCACTTCATTACCATTCACAGAGAGAGAGAGAAAGATCGGCCGACCTATCCTCATAAGGGCTCGAGTCATTGTGAGGTAACTATGTTAAATTTTCGCATACAAGACTAGAACTTAGAAATCTCAAAAAACAACAGACCTCAAATGACAACAAATTTAAAGCAATCATTAATAGACTTCTGGAAAAAGTCAGTAAACTTGAAACATAGAGAAGAAATTAAGATTACCGCACTGTTGGCTTCAGACCCCCATTATTATAGTTATCATACTTTAAATAATCAACACCCTGCATTCCCCAAGTATGTAGTCAATTAAATACTCTTACAAGAGAAACACATGGATCCCCAAACTAAAGCATGTGAGCCTTTTAACTAAGAGGTCCGTTATATATACTCACCCTGCATCAGAGTAGATTCCTAGCTTAAGCCCCTTGCTGTCATAAAGTAATTGATACCAAAATAAGGAAGAATACCACAAGTCAAAGGAATAGGGTTTAAGAAGAGATGAGAAGAATTATCTCAAGGATGGAACTTACAATGAAAAATTCAACCAAATCAAATGTTCAAAACAATCTACTTCAGCAGGCTTCATATTGTTCGATAATTTTTAAGTTTTACCATGAAATGAGACTTACAAAAATTAGTGGAAAATATATATAAAGTTGCATATCTTGTTTTTGTTATAACATATATATATATATATGGGAGAGGTGGGGGGGGAGACAATGATAGGCATGCAGCAAAAAAATGATGTCAAAAAGCACAGTTAATCATCCAGATTCTGGAGTAAGTTCATATCTGGATGCAAGGAGTAACCATGCATTTGAATTTCCAAAACAACTCATATCATGAATCAAATATTTTCAACATAATGATATGAAGTGAATGATTACCAGGAGGAGTAACTGGCTTGAACCAAGTTAAATTAAGAAGCTTGTAGTTTCCAATATGAACCCTATGCACTGATATTGCCGGTTAGGTCATATCAGTGAGTCAAGGATAAACAAGTTAGTCAAAGAGGATTACTTTGACCCTGATGATTTTTAATCATTAAGAACTTGTGAGTCTTGCCTCAAAGAGAAAATGACCAAGTCTCCATTCACTGGATATGGAGAAAGGGTAACTGAATTGTTAGGTCTTGTACATACTGATGTATGTGGACCTATGTCAACTGAGGCCAGAAGAGGATATTATTATTTCATCACTTTTATTGATAATTTATCAAGGTTCGATTATGTGTATCTTATGAAACACAAGTCCGAAGCTTTTGATAAGTTTAAAGAATATCAGAGTATAGTTGAAAGACAAACTGGACTTAGTATTAAAGCTTTTCAGTTTGATCGAGGAGGGGAATACTTATTTAGTGAGTTTTTGAACCATCTCAAGGACAAAGGCATTATTTCTGAATGGACCCCTCCTTATACATCCCAGTTAAATGGAATGGCAGAAAGGAGAAATCACACCTTGTTGGACATGGTGAGATCCATGATGAGCTTCACAGATCTTTCGATTTCCTTCTGGGAACATGCCTTGGAGACTGCTGCATATATATTAAACAGGGTTCCATCTAAGTCAGTAAGTAGCACGCTATTTGAGTTATGGAATGGTAAAAGACCAAGTCTTAAGTACTTAAAGATTTGGGGTTGCCATGATTATGTCAAGAATAACTTTGGACATAAGTTAAGTGCTAGGGTTGACAAGTGTAGGTTTGTTGATTATCCAAAAGAAATTAAGGGATACTTTTTTTTAATGCTATCAAAAGATAATTGTCAGTAAGCATGATACATTCTTGGAACAAGAGTTAATCCAAGAAGGATGTAGTGATTCTTCACTTGAGTTGTGTGAAGAACAGAACCAACAAACCGATGAGCCTTCAAGTAAAGTTCCTCAACCAGAGGTTCTTGTGGATCAAGAATAGCCACAATACACACCTCCTCTCCAAAGGTCAGAGAGGGTGCGAGGAGCACCTCTCAGATATGGCTTGGTCATCGATGATGACAATGAAGCCAGTGTCATACAGGATGATGATCCTATGACCTATTTGGAAGCTGTCGAGAGTAGGGACTCCGACAAGTGGCTGGGTGCTGTGAAATTTGAAATGGACTCCATGTATTCCAATCAGGTTTGGACTTGGTAGATCCACCTGAAGGAATTAACCCGATAGGGTGTAAATGGATATTCAAGAAGAAGATTGGAGCAGATGGTCAAGTTGAGACCTATGAGGTTAGGCTGGTAGCAAAAGGTTTTAGACAAAAACATGGTGTAGACTATGATGAAACCTTTTCTCCAGTAGCCATGCTCAAATCCATTCGGATACTGCTTGCCATAGCTGCATACCATGATTATGAGATCTGGCAAATGGACGTAAAGATTGCTTTCCTCAATGAAAACCTTGAGGAAAAAGTTTATATGTCACAACCAGAGGGGTTTGTCTCAAGTGGGAGACCAAATCAGGTATGCAAGTTAAAAAAGTCCATTTATGGACTTAAGCAAGCATCAAGGAATTGGAACATCCATTTTGATGAAACAATCAAAGGATTTGGTTTTATCAAAATGTGGATGAACCATGTGTGTATAAGAAGACAAGTGGGAGTGCCATTATTTTCTTAGTTTTGTATGTGGATGACATACTGATCATTGTGAATGATATCCTAATGTTGCAATTGGTTAAAACTTGGCTGTCATCAAAGTTTTCCATGAAAGATTTAGGAGAACCATCCTATATACTGAGTATAAAGATCTATAGAGATGATCCAAGAGGATGCTGGGCTTATCCCAATCTAGGTACATTGACTTAGTATTGAAGAGATTCAACATGGATGGAAGTAAAAAAGGTTACTTGCCAATGAGTCAAGGCATACAACTCTCTAAGAATGTCTCCTAAGACATCAGAAGAAAGAGAGAGGATAGCTATGATTCCTTATGCTTCGGCTGTAGGATCTATTATGTATGCCATGTTATGTATCAGGCCTGATGTTGCTTATGCCTTGGGCATAGTGAGCAGGTTTTAGGCAAATCCAGGGGAGGATCATTGGAAAGCTATGAAAAATATTCTTAAGTACCTGAGAAGGACTAAAGATGTTTTTCTAGAATATCTAGGATCTGAGTTGAACTAGAAGGCTATACAGATTCTAGTTTTTCAATCAGATCCAGATGATAGCAAATCCACATCGGGGTATATCTTCATCCTGAAAGGTGGTGCAGTGAGTTGGAAGAGTACCAAGCAGTCTACAGTAGCTGACTCAGTCACTGAGGCAGAGTACATAACTGCTAGTGAAGCTGCAAAGGAAGCTATATGGATAAAAAAATTCATCATGAAATTGGGAGTGGTTCCTAATGTACAACCGCCAGTGCCATTATACTATGATAACACTGGGGCTGTTGCACAAGCTAAGGAACCAAGGTCTCATCACAAGTCCAAGCACATTCTAAGACGGTTTCACCTTATTCGAGAGATTATAGAAAGACAAGATGTCGTCAAACGAGTTAACACAAAGAACAATATAGCAAACCCATTCACTAAAGCATTAGCCAAGCAGCAGTTAGATCACCACTTGGATTGTATGGGCATAAAATATAAGGGTGATTGGCTTTAGTGCAAGTGGGAGTTTGATAGAAAAATGCCCTAAGAGCCAATCATTGTTTGGGCCTTTTTTTGTAAACTTCCAACTCATGGATGACATCATTATTTATAATAAAGGCATTTGATTCATCATATACTGCTGTGTCATATTTTTGACTATGATGAACCCCATAGAGTAGGACAATGGAATTAGGGTTATGATAAAATAACAATGAGACCTATTTCCTATAAACTCTAATCTAGAATGTTCTTAGTCATTGGACCATCGATTCGGGGATCGATGAATTCGGTAAGATTAGCTTATCCTATTTATGCTTAGTTGATGAGGGTGGTTGGTCTCACAGCCACTTGTGTAGAGACACTAATACAAAGATAAGGGTGCTCATTAGGTTATGAGTACACTGAACTGATCCGCACCGAGACTATCTTATGGAAATCTTACTTCTTGTCAAAAGATAGGTCCCAGAGTAGAAGTTGTGCATGTGATCTTCAGACCTGAGGTCACCATGGTTCCTTGTGCACACTAAGCCATACTTTGGTTCATACTCATTCATGGCATTGCGACATGTACGGGGTGTTCTGGGTATAGTGGAAGGTGTACGAAGGATGTGAGTGGACCAACAAGGAATTGATCAATCCTGGTAAGAGGATATGTTATCCATGTAATCTCTTCGATGAGTGACTCAAGGAATCTTTGCAAAGTGGGATGAGATTAGAAGTGGCTTCTAATCAATCATCAGCTGATTCCTCATGATCGAGCTGAGATTCGATATGATTAAGTGTTAGGGTTTGACATTTATCCATACCCATCGCTTAATCGGGATAATGGGAGATTAAAAGATTGAATTGCATGGTAACTTACTACTAAAGGGTATTTTTGATATTTTCCATCAAATTCCTCATCTTCCGGGTAGGCATGACACGTTGCTAGACATCAATCTTGTCTTATGGGTTTTCATGAACTAATTAGATTGGTTTCATGAGTCAATTCGATGTGTGATTCGAATTGGACAATTAGGTGAGGCGATTTGACCTAATTAGCTCAATCGAGTTCGATCGGATCAAATCGGCTCAAACCTAAACCTACTGCTGGCTAGATGTGGAACCCAATGGGTCACACACAATAGAGAGTAGGCCAAGGAAGTTACTCATGGTTTAATTAGGGTCATGGGATCCTAATTGGTTAGCCATATTCCATACTAGCATATGTAGGCTAACCCAATTCCTAACCCAATTGGATTGGGTCCGGTTTCTTGCTAATTGGGCTAACCTAATTAAGAAAAACCTAAATTAGGTTGAGTCCTAAGTGGGGATAGCCAAATCAGAGCTTGATCTGATTTTATTTTGGACTTTTGGACGTTTTATTGAAGAGTCCATTTGAGTTGGAACTCTAGATGCCAAAATGACACCTTGGCATTCAAAAAGGCCTAGAAGAGTCTATAGTCCTCTGATCTGAAATATTTTTATATGAAAAGAGAATTTAATGCTCTTTCTTTTGACACCCATATTGCATATGCTTTGACTAGTCAAAGGTTTCAAGGGGTGTAGATAAAGTTGACAACATAAAGGATTTTTTGGTGCCTCTTGGAGCGCGCGGGAAATGAAGGTGCGCACAGAAGGACAAAAGTCCTCATGTAGATGAAACACTTGACTGTTTCATTTCAGTGGGCGCCTTCTCATCTTATCCCACGCCTCCTGGATATATTTGATTGGTCAAGGCTTTTTGAAAGGGCATGAAAAATAGATGGAAGCAAAAACGCGCATGCAGAGATGCGTCTCTTCATGTGGCGTGCACCCTGAAGCAGAGTCCTTCTGCTTTCAGGACTTTTCATATTCTCCGGTGTTTGGAGATTGAAGAGACACCTCTTGGCTTCCTAGGGACTGGTACTTGCCATGTGGCAAGTCACAGATTGTCTAAGAAAATGGACGGATGCCAATATGTCTTTTGGTGCATGAGGAGACATATTGGATATGATTTTTCAGTCTTGAAAAATCATATCTGATAACCTGTTGGAGGACATATCACACGCCCCTCTTAAAACTATAAATAGGAGAGGTGATATGAGTTTCAGATCTTTTTCTTTTCACCGTAAAAATATATTCCGAGTGTTCTTCCACTTCTCTCTCCCTCCTTACTTTAGGACAAGACTTGTCTTGTTAAGACAAGGTCTTTTCTACTAGGACAAGGCTTAGTTTTAGGATATAAGCCTAAGGGGTCCTAGAGGAGGATTGTCCTAAAATCAAGAGTGGTTTAGGACTGTGTCCAGAAAGCCCTACAGCAGGATAGGGTGTCCTACAGTGGTCAAAGGTCAAAAGGCTGACAAAAGAGTTCTGTTGAAGCAAGCAACCCCGGTAGGGATTCTTCCTTGGTAACATTCTTGTGTGGCTCACTGTTGGAGGGCTTGCACTTGTGAGCCTCGTGGTAAAAATTGGATTTCAGCGATCCAGGTATGTATTCTGACTTCATTTATGTTTCATTGATTGGTATTGCATAAGGGGTTCCTGGGAATTAGGATTTTCTAGCCATATTAGGGTTATATGCTTAGAATTTTGTTTTGAAATTCACTTTCGCATGCTGCATGATTCCCGGCACCCTGGGAGAATTCCCATCAGTTTTATTTTGGACTTTTGGATGTTTTATTGAAGAGTCCATTTGAGTTGGAACTCTAGATGCCAAAATGACACCTTGGCATTCAAAAAGGCCTAGAAGAGTCTATAGTTCTCTGATCTGAAATATTTTTATATGGATGGAAAGAGGATTTAATGCTCTTTCTTTTGACACCCATATTGCATATGCTTTGACTAGTCAAAGGTTGCATGGGATGTAGATAAAGTTGACCACAACATAAAGGGTTTCTTGGCATCTCTTGGCGCGCGCGGGAAATGAAGGTGCGCACAGAAGGACAAAAGTCCTTCTGCAGATGAAACACTTGAGTGTTTCATTTCAGTGGGCGCCTTCTCATCTTATCCCACGCCTCTTGGATATGTTTGACCGGTCAAGGCTTTTTGAAAGGGCGTGAAAAATGGATGGAAGCAAAAGCGCGCATGAAGAGACGCGTCTCTTCACGTGGCGCGCACCCTGAAGCAGAGTCCTTATGCTTTTAGGACTCTTCATATTCTATGGTGTTTAGAGATTAAAGAGGCACCTCTTGGCTTCCCAAGGACCGGTACTTGCCATGTGGCAAGTGACAGATTGTCTAAGAAAATGGATGGATGCCAATATGTCTTTTGGTGCATGAGGAGACATATTGGATATGATTTTTCAGTCTTGAAAAATCAAATCTGATAACCTGTTGGAGGACATATCACACGCCCCTCTTAAAACTATAAATAGGGCCGGTGATATGAGTTTCAGATCTTTTTCTTTTCACCGTAAAAAAGATATTCTGAGTGTTCTTCCACTTCTCTCTCCCTCCTTACTTTAGGACAAGACTTGTCTTGTTGAGACAAGGTCTTTTCTACTATGACAAGGCTTAGTTTTAGGACATAAGCCTAAGGAGTCCCAGAGGAGGGTTGTCCTAAAACCAAGAGTGGTTTAGGACTGTGTCCAGAAAGCCCTACAGTAGGATAGGGTATCCTACAGTGGTCAAAGATCAAAAGGCTGACAAAAGAGTTATGTTGAAGCAAGCAACCCGGTAGGGATTCTTCCTTGGTACCAATCTCGTGTGAATCACCATTGGAGGGCTTGCACTTGTGAGCCTCGTGGAAAAGATTGGATTTCAGCGATCCAGGTATTTTCTAGCCATATTAGGGTTTCATGCTTAGAATTTTGTTTTGAAATTCACTTCCGCATGTTGCATGATTCCCGGCACCCTGGGAGAATTCCCGTCCAGTGGTATCAGAGCCCTCCTTGTGGCATACCAATTATGAATCATTTTTGAAGTTCATGATTTCCACATATCGAGTCGACCAGACTAGTGATCGAGCCGACTCGAACCCTGTCATATCGACTCTACCAAAATCTTGTGATGAAAATGCATATTAGGGTTAATATGTCCGATTTCTGGTTTCTTCATGAAAAAGGCATGTTAATGCATTGATATGAAATTTTGCATATTAGGGTAATATGTTTAATTTATATTTTTCATGAAATGCATGTTATCATTTCAAGTATGAAATTATGCAGGTTGATTGAACCAAGTAACTGCTCTGGATCGGGGTTGCCATAGTCGTCCGGTCATAGGAGTAAAGTAGGGTGTAAAAAGCCCACTCTGTCCATTCTATGGGTTTCCTATGGCATATAGGGGTGCAACTTTGTGATAATTACCATGAATAAGGTGAACGGTATTTTACATTAATCATGTCATGTTTTGCATATTAAGGTATTATGCATGTTATCATGCTATGCATATTAAAGTAATATGCTTGTTGTCATGTAATGCTTTGCATATTAGAATAATATGCTTTACATATGTTAGAGTTATATGCAATATGTTTATATTTGTTATAAACATAGTTATCATGTTTATGTTTATACTTGTAGTTATAAATGTAATTATCATGATACTATTTAGAATGTATTTTTGAGACCAAAGCCCTCATAAAAATCATATTTAGTCATAGTAAAAAAACTTAGTCATGATGCAAAACCGATTAGGGTTTGATCAGCCAATTGGTGTCTAGGCAAGTGGTTTTGGGAAGGTAAGGGAATGAGGTTTTTTAATTGGTTCCGTTGTCTAACCTTGCCAATTTAATTGGTGTATAAGGAAAGCAACGGGGGGACCCCCTCACTCCTTCCACTTACCTGGCCAATTTGGTCATATCTAAACCTTAACTTGAGAATGCTAATTGATTATGTATACTATAATTTGCCTTCCTTCATGCTAAGCCAAATTAATATCAAAACTATAGTAGGTTTGTTGTGTAACACAAAATCTACTCTAGGGTTTGATATGAAATTTGTATTGGTGCACTTAGTGCTTTACGGCATGGTTGAAATTGTTGCTTTGTTGTGTAATACAAGGGCAACAATTTTCAATTATAGCTATATAGAAATCAAAGGTTTGACTAAACTAAGACATTATAGTTTGTTGTGTAACACAAGACTATAAATGTCTTAGAGGCAAAGATAATTGTTGAGAATTGCACGGGTTGCAATTGGAAAGTAAGTCCTACCTTTGGACTTATTAGTGTTTGTTGTGTAACACAATGCACTAACGAGGAATTAGGATCTCAACCCCACTAAGGAAATCAGAAAGGTTTCTCGCTTACCATAGTTGAGGGTTATGGTACTTGAAGAAAATAATGGGAGACATAATTAGATAGAAAGTCCTCATCCAATTATGGATGTCATCTTGAGTGGTCTGCTGATATTGTTCTTTAATTAAATATAGGACATTTATTTTCATGGCTTCAAATTTATCATTGCATAGCATCTTGGATGCTAATAAGTTAACCAATTCAAACTATGTGGACTGGTTGAGGAAGAAGGCTGATGGAGCCTATTCCCATTGTAGCATGTTTGGGCATTGGAAGAATGATTGCAAGACTTGTCTTGCAAATGTGAAGCTAGATGCAAGTGGTGCATCTAGGGATTTTGTACATGATACAAACCAATTTATCATTGAGTGAATCTATTTCTAATTCATGGATATTGGATACCGCATGTGGGCCATATATTTGTAAATCTTTACAAGGACTCCACAGAATTAGAAATTTGAAGAAAGGTGACTTCAAATTATATGGGGCAAGTGGAGAACCCATATATGTTGAAGCTGTAGGCACCTATCTTCTGTTATTACCTTTGGATAATATCATAAGGTTGGAAGAATGCTACTATGTGCCAAATATTGTAAGAAACATTATTTCAATACCCTTGTTATTATAACAAGGATATGAAATAAGTGTAAAGAGCAGTGGCTGCTCTATTCTTCATAATAATACAACATTTGGGCATGGTTGCTTCGTGAATGGTCTTCTAACTTTAGTACTCAATGATGAAATACTTCTTGTAGATGACAAGAAGAGAAAAAGAGATAATGTCAATGTCACATATCTCTGGCATTGCCGGTTAGGTCATATCAGTGAGTCAAGGATAAACAAGTTAGTCAAAGAGGATTACTTTGACCCTGATGATTTTCAACTATACAATATAAAACATAACATAATATATCAACTATACAATATAACAAATAATTTAATATCAATTTTTACCAATACAAGTCATAAAATCTCTACTTTATATATCGGAAGCATGTCATTCCATTTTGCATAACTCAGTGGACAAAGTTGATGCCTCCGAGCAACTGTCCCTAAAACAGAACTTAATAAGCTGACAGCTTTTTTAATTGGCTGCCCCCGCTCATTGTAGTCAATCACTATCTTCTCACCCTCAGGCATCTGCCACATATCTTGTACTACTGTGGGCCCATGCCTACGTATAACCCTTCCAGATCCGTCTACATAGAAATAGATAAAAGTAAGTTATAGTAAAAAGAGCAATAAAATTTTATCTAACCAATGATATTAGAATAAATTACCCTGAATGTATAGCTCATCATCTGCTGGATCGATGGAAAGATCATGATACCCCGAGGATGATGGACCTGCAGTAAACTGATGTGCCGAAGGACTGGACGCAACATCCGGTACTAATGAAGGACCAACATGAACATCCTGTGCTGAAGTACTGGCCTCAGCCTGCCGTGCCGAAAAAGTGCCGGCCTCTGTCCATGAGTCCTGGAACTGTACACCACGAAATCGTTGCGAGTACGGCATAGTATCACCTATCATTTACATCAAATACAGAATTAGTGAAGATAAATAGTAATTTAACATAATAATTACTACAAATTACAAACATTATAAAATTTAATACCAATAAGAATCAAGTATTAGCATTTTCTTCAAACTCCGTCCTAACCAAAGATACTGTAGCATATACGTCATTAACTGGTACAAAATTGAATGGCATAGAATTTATATAAGTATCATCATCTTCCAACTGTTTTTCCATATCATATAAGTCCCTAGGCTTTGTTTTAATAACAATAGCCCAATCTTTGTCTTTTCCATCTTATACAAAAAATACTTGACGAGCTTGAGAAGAAAATATAAATGGATCATCCTTCAATAAGATACCAGTATGTATCAACCTTGTAAAATTTACAAATGTAAGTCCATTTGCATCTTTTTTCGAATCCCTTGATGAATTTATATCTACCAAATCACATTTAAATAATATGATTTTAAAGATTCTATAGTAATCTAACTTGTATATATCTTTGAGTGCACCATAATAAATCTTTCCATCAGCTTCCACCATAACACCGCTATTCTGTATTTTTCTAAATTTCTCGCAATCTTTAATATGAAATTTAAAACCATTGATTATAAAACAATTATATATGTTGACAATTTTGTTAGGTCCTCGAGCCAGGACTATTATTCCATTTGAAAAATTTCTCTCCATCATTGTTGATACCTAAAAAATAATAAAAATGTTAACAAGTTATTCGATGATAAATCTATCCATATATTCTTTAATTATATGACAAACTTGTTTTGAAAGCCATGTAAAAATAACTCGACTAACCATCGCTGCTCAATCCTTGGATTAGGTCGAGTGCTATGATTAACTTATCGCTGAGACATTAAAAATTCGCTGCATAAAATTTATATTTATTAATATAATTTAAAAAATAAGATATGATATTTAAACTTGAAATACGTTAAATATGCTAACCTTCGATAGTCAACTATTATTTCACCATGAAGTAACACAACGATATGCTTGTGCAATTGATTTATGATCCAATACAATATTTTACCTTTTCTCATTACTCTTCCAGCAGTTAAAAACTTATACAACTCTGCATTGCCTGCGAAATCACTATGCCATTGAGATCTGTTAAACACAGTTCTACACCTTGAAGAACTTGAACAAAATATCAAACACTCTTTAGCAATATATCCTTCCGCAATCGAATCCTCTGAATAGGCTCTGTTTCGTACATAATTTTTCAATCGTACAAGATACCTACAATATTTAAAATTTATTTATATATCATCATGACGCTACTTTTATTAAAAATTATGTAGAGATTAAAAATTGACAATAATACCTCTCTATAGGATACATCCATCTATAGTGTACTGGCCCACCAAGCTTGACTTCCGAAACTAAATGAATCAGTAGATGTACCATAATAGTAAAAAATTCATGTGAAAATATCTTCTCCATCTGACAAAGTGTAACGGCAATATCCGACTCCAACTGATCAAGCTCTCCAGGATCAATAACCTTTGAACATAATGACTTAAAGAATGATGATAACCGAATTATAATTGTAAGAACTTGTTTAGGCACTGATGATCTTGAAGCTATTGAAAAGATATCTTGCATCAATATGTGACTATCATGACTTTTGATATTAAAAATTTTTCGATCTTTAAGATGAACGCACCTTGAAATATTAGATGCATATCCATCTGGTACTTTAATATTTTTCAATACTATCAAAAAAATATCTTTTGTCTTGAACAGATATGCTATAAGATGCAGGAGGCAATAAATTCTATCGCTAGCAAGCATTTTGGGATGAAGCTCATGTTGGATACCCAATTCTTGTAAATCCATTCGGGCTTTCATGTTATCTTTGGTCTTTCCATCAAGATTCAATAATGTTCCAAGTAGATTATCACATATATTCTTCTCTTGCATGACATCAAGATTATGCTGAATAAGATTATGTTCCTAATAAGGTAAGTCAAAGAAGATACTTCTTTTCTTCCATAAATATTTGCTGGACTGATTTATAGATGCTATCTGTATGTCTTCCTCATTTCATTTTCAAAAAATTATCAGGATCTTCAAAAAATTATCTATATGTCTTCCTCATTTTCTTCTGCCAATCCTTGATCATCCTTTCTCTTGTTTTAGAAGACTTTGAGAATTTACCATATATGTAACTGATAGAATCCATTTGTTTACGAACATTAATTCCAGAAGGTGGAATATGTGCATATCCCATTTCTATGGTACCATCAAATAAATCTGGCTGAAAATGAAACAGATGATTTGATTCTAACCATCGATGATGTCCCATATAACAGAATTTTCCTTCATGTTTTAACCAAATTGAATGTGTCGAATCTGCACAACAAGGACATGTAACCCGTCCTTTTGTACTCCAGCCAGATAAATTGGTATATGCTGGAAAATCATTTATAGTCCACAGCAAAGCTACCCATAGTTTAAATGTTTCACCATCTAAAGCATCAATTGCTTCGACACCTTCCCATAACTGTTTCAATTCCTCTATTAAAGGTTAGAGAAAAATATCAATATTATTTTCTGGACCCTTATCACCTAGAATAACTATTGACAATATAAGTGATGATTGTTTTATGCACAACCATGATGGTAAATTGTATGGTATCATAACAATTAGCCAAATGCTATATGTAGAATTTAGAATCCAGAAAGGATTGAAGCCATCAGAAGCTAAACCCAACCGAATATTACGAATATTAGAGGCAAAATCAGAATGCCTGGCATTAAATGCTTTCCATGCTAAACTATCTGCTGGATGTCTCAACATTCCATCCTTTATATGTCCTTCAAGATGCCATCTCATCAATAAAGCTATTTTCGATGATGAATATAGCCTTCTCAATCGAGGAATAAGAGAAAAGTAACGTAATACTTTTACGGTTTCTTTATATGCCGCAGTGTATCTGTTCTATTCACTACATCATCTTCATCTCCTTCGTGAGTTGTCCATCATGAAAATTCGCATATACATGACTCTCGATCAGCATTTTCACTATGATATAATATGCAATCTTTTGGACAACTATGAATCTTTTGATATCCAAGATACAGATTGTTGACAACTTTCTTTGCTTCATAATAAGAGGATGGTAAATCATTGCCTTCTGGAAATGCATCCTTTAATAACCTCATAAGCATAATAAAACTCTTTCCCGACATCCATTCATATATTTATATGAAATAAATGTATAAGAAAAGAGATTTTAGAAAATTTCAAACAGCCCGAATATAATTGTTCATCTGCTTCTTTCATTAAATTATGATACCGAGCTGACTCAGAAGTTGGTGGTTGCATCCGCTTCTCGATATATGTTTGTTCAATGAATATAGATTCTTCACACATTCCAGTTGTTTCATGTGTACGAGTTGAACCTCCAAAATTTTGAATACCATGTCGAAAAGCATCTGTGATCAAATCCATTATATCATCATCTCCTACTGAATTCTCCTACATATTACTGGATCCAGAATCAGACGATGGTTGATTACTTGATTCTGGCAACATAAATTCTCTATAAAAAATCCACAGAGTATAACCTCTTGCAAAACCATTCCATATCAAATGTTCTTCAACTATTTGTGAATCTAGATAGGAATTGTTAACACATCGTCGACATGGACATGAAATCTTTTCATTCAAACTACTTTTGTCTATACCGAATTTAATGAAATCACGAACTCCATCTAAATATTCGTTGGTATTTCTCGATTTATTTATCCAACTTTTATCCATTTTAGGATAAAATGATCCAACTTTCAAGTTATCTAAATACAAAAAATTTCTTCAATCAATAACAATATACCAAGTTTTTTAAAAAAATATATAAAAAATAACATAGATTAAATAATAAATGCATCATATCACCAACTAATAGGTAAAGAGGTCCTATCCCATTCAAGAATTGCATTAATTATATAGATCATTTACGATAATCAAACGATACGGAATAGGAGCTCCAGAAAAATTTGGCAGCATTTCCCTTTAGTTCTCCCCATATGACTAAAGATGTACGAGGAGAACTAAAAAAAATACTGTCCAAAAAATATATTTGGAACTCTATCATACCGCTTGATTACTGTAAGTACCTATAAAATTATTTGCAATTCTCAAACTGTCCAAATTGAACAATCAATTGACCACTATACATAATTCTCCCACCCGTACAAAAAAAAATTTAATGTACAGATGATATAGAATATGTACATTAATCAATTGACGGGTCTATATTTTATATAAATAATTTTTATAAAAAATATTAAAAAATCATTATTGATCATAGCAAAACTATACATGGTATTGAAATAAAGGATTTGCATAATGAACAAATCTTAAAGCATAACATGTTGAGTAAGATGCAGGTATATACTAAGGATCGAGTATTAACTAGGCAACTAACTTATATAAACTCTAATGTTGATGATACATACTAATGAACACAAACATGTTTAATGAACAAATAATGTAATAATATAACCCGACCCAACCCAACCCGTTAATCTATTTACTATATAAAATAAACTGTAACCCAACCCAAAAATTTAAAACAATAAATAAGGATAAGAACAAGGAGGCTACTATTTAATCTGCAACTAAATCAAAACGATTACAATTGGTTGCCTATAAAAGAAGGCCATCAAGATTGCTGCCATTAGAAACGGTTGAATCAGCAAAACATAAATCCCAAAATCATCATAGCCTCCATATACAAACCTTAAACCAATCAAAATAGATAAGAAAGCTTATTTACCCTCCAAGCAGTCAAGCACCTGAAAAAAAAAAGACAACAAAACAAGTAGATCTACATGACAGAAAAATTACCTAACAACAACAAGATCATGAATCATAGTTCATGCTACCATTATAAAATTATAGCATATAAACCTTTCTCATATAAATGAAGGCAGTTTAGAGTTTAGACACTCTCTTAGATGATAACTGTTCAAATGTAATCATGAGTAATGCTATAAGTGCCAGTTTCATTCATTTGAAAGTTTCTCCTGCCATGTAATCCTAGCATGATCGGTATGTCCTATAAAAGGGAGGAAGATCTAGGGTTTCAATTTGAGAAGAGCAAAACCAATCGCGGAGAGAAGAAGGGATCAGCTGCGGGATAAATAAGGATCCTTGCGATGCTAAAAACGTCGTTAGAAACCATTCTTTGCCCATGCTTTTTACGAGCGTCGTTGGGGATGCGGGGCTTAACAACGCTATACAAAAGCATGGGAGAAATCTGTCATTGTTTCTCTTTTGTTGTAGCATCTCACCGCAACCCCATTACATCAATCAAAAACCTATATGGAATATACTGCTAAAACTTTCTAGTCCAAATCTTAGTACTACTTCATGTAGTTTTTCATGAAATCACATCAAGGGCTACACTAAAGAAACAAGCAGGCATGATTAAAAAATTGCACTGAAAAATAAAATAAATAATCAAGAGGGAACATTGAAAATTGATGTTCCAAGTGTGCAGTTTGTATCTATCCCTTGAGCTCGGCAATCATGTAAACATTGTCGTGAAAAAAGAACATAGTATGAAAAACCAACATAAAGATTGTAATGTCAGCAAGACCCACCTTTTGGTAAGAAAAATTAAACCATTAGCATCAGGGAATCCTTCATCAAAATACAATTAGGCTTTATTCTCGAAAGACCGAATATGAACCTTCTTGCTTGTTAAGAGGGAGAGAGAAAACATGTAAAACTGTGGTGAATTTCTTTGACCTCCGGCAGATGGTAATATCTGCACCTTACTAGTAGCCTCACTATGTATATTGACCAGGCTAGAGCAGTTCAGTTATCCACATTCTCCATTTTGCATCAAGTCATATTGCACTTGCAACAATCATGTGACTAACAAGTTAGAGTGCATAATATGATAAATCAGAAATTTTCAGAAAAAACCATTAGAGACATAGGTGTGAGAATAATCTTGTCGAAGGATAGAAGAACTGGCATGCTGATGAAGTGGCACCAGTAATGCAGTAACCAAGAAAGGTTCCATCATCCTGCGGCTTATACTCAGAAGGACAAAGCAACATTCAACACATGATACATTTAAAGCACAATGTAAATATAGCTTTGACAGACATCAACCATTACTGCAGAACCCTGTCAGAATATCAAATGAACAAAGGGAATATATATACATGTATAAACATATTTCAATGTAATGCCAGAAGTGATCTGACGTTCATAACCAATATCCATGTACTTGAGACAATGGGAATAAGGCCCCCTATAAGAGTACTTGTCATAAGAGTGAAAATTTTTCTGATGATGATAGGCCCAAACCAAGGGCAAGCTTAAGCCTCCTCTCCTACACATACACAATTGAACCTTGGGCAACACAAATGGGTGTGTAACTTACAGAGGATGGTACATCATTCAATAAGCCAAACATGAGTAAAAGTAGGTAGAAAATGTACTTTTGTAGTGAAGTTTCGGCCAAGAAAAGGAAAAAGGTAATATAACCATAGTGTGTGAAAAGCAAGCGTAGCAGAAGACAACTGCAACAAGGCATCCATGAGCAGGTGGCTAGCAGACACTTGGCATCAAGTTTCCTTGTGTTGCATACATCATACAGAGTGATAAAAGACAGACAAATGGATAAACAGTATAATTGGATGACATGGAGATGTGTTTGTATAGAGTAAAACAATTGTTTCAGGCAAGCAAAGCCAATATAAAGCAAAAAACTTCCAATAGAAATGATGACGGAAAGCCAAATGAAATCGCATATGCAACAAAGAATAAGTGACTAGCCAGGTGAAAGCGAACAAATTTGCAGAACACATGTCGATAGAGAATAAGTGAAGATTAAGCAAGTAGAAAAGCTTGAGATGAAGCAAGAACAAAGCTAGTCTTCTTTTATTCTGCCAGCTAAATTTTATCACACATCATCCTCCTGACAGATTTAGGGAACACCAAGTCCAAGCTGTTGGCTTAATGAAAGGAATGTAGAAGCTGAAAATGAAAGATGTCTCGAAATGAGAAGTTCTTCCACTGGATTACCACATCATTAATTATTAGAAATAAGAACATTGGGCATGCAAAGACTGTTAGGCATGCTAAAAATGAAGCATCATGGATTACTGCTCCATAAAAAAATTGCAACAGAAAAGAAAATGGCAACTCAATTTAAGAATGATTACAGATGCAGGCATACACTCAGATTTAAATGTTGAACTACCCTAAATGTGATGAAACTATGAGACTGCAGAAGTGCTGTCAATGTCAAACAACAGACTGCAATGTTCTTGTCACCTTAAGAAAGAACTGAAAAGGACATTAGCACATGTTTTGCTCCATAGCTAGTGGAATTCAACAACAATGCAGGAAAGTGTGGCATATTACGTCTAAACTTCCAATATTTCATCCGTCCTTGTTAAAGAGACATTGAAGATCTTCAGAAGCATCTCATCTGACCTAACCTTCCGATCAGTATTCCCCGATCAAGAACGCGATTCCGAGTTCCTGTCTCTAAGGGAACGAATCCGAGAGGCAATCCCTCTTAATCCGACGCTTAGCCTAGGGTTTTGCAGGAGGCGAAATATGGGGGTTTTGACGGTCACGCCACCCAAAAAAGAAAAGCGGAAGCGAGACGGAGACAGAACCGGAGAGAACTCCGGGGACACGGACCGCTCTTTCAGATTAAAAAAAAAATTACCACAATTCACCCGGCCAGCACCCACGAGCCTTCCTCTGGATTTTATAGCGGCGAGCCGAGTAGGACGGATTTTTTTGAAAAAAAAAAAAAAAAAAATTGCTTTAGTAGCCTAAATTTGTAAGCCATCAAAGATATTGCATCAAAACATCATAATTAAAAAGATAAATTTGCATCGCAGTGGGGTTCGGCTAATGTACTCATACAGTTAATAAAAATGATATGTAAAATTTATGGTTCAAATCAAAAAAAGTCTAACAGGTTGGGATCCAAGCAGGGAGCTACCCCGAAAGGGGTCGTCCCTCATTCCTCGTTCTTTTGTTCTATCAAAATAAATAAATAAATCTCTTTAGACGGTTAATTTTTAGTACAAAAAAATATATATATATATATATATATATATTTTTAAAATATTTAAAATAATTTTTATGATGCATATGATAAATAAAATTTATATAATAAATTAAATATAAATACAATAAAATAGAGTTGGGAAGTCTGGCGTGGGAGGTGGAGATTTGGCCTCCCGCTTGTGCAAGATTGATGGACCACACACTCTCCTTCAAGGTACAACCCGAAAGCCAAACTTCAACGTCTGTCGAAAGTACATCTCGAACGGACGCCGATCAACTCGTCTTCAACCCTTAAAATTTTTGGATATGTTGTAGGGCTAGAATAGAAGTCTATTTATAACCTCACAATCCCAAAAGAAATTCTCAAAATATCCTCAAACTAACCGTCGGTTACTAAATTTAATTCAAAATTTATTAAAATATTAAAAATTATCTTATTAAATAAGAAATAAATAAAATGATTGTTATAACCATTATAAAATTAAATATAAAATTAATTAAAATCAAAATGGTTAAAATTTTTAGGGAGTTGTTTTTATTTTGTTTTTAATGTGCAATAACGTCGACAACCCTCTCCAAAGATTTGATCCACACCTTGGAAAAAGTGTTAACATGAATTAGGTGAACACATGACTTTTATTAATTAATGTGAGTTCATAATATTTTTTTTTTTATGAGTCTTTATACAAGTATAAATAAAACTACAAATGGATTGGCTCCCTGTGATTTACCCGATCCATTTAAATCCGATCCATTTAGACCCGATGTAATTCTTTTCAAAGACCCATGAATCTGCATCGAGTTTTAAAATTAGACCCGATCTATTTTTCAAGTCGGACATGAGTTTACTTAATTTGAACCTCACCTAACTCGAATGTAATAATACCATTAAATCGAGTTTACTTGAGCATCTAAATTATGATTTAAAACTTGTATGAACCATATCTTTAACCTGAAGATAGATTTAAAATTTTATTTTGAAAATATATTATTTTTTGTTTATTTTATATGATTAATAGTTGTTGGTAATTAAAGCATAATGGCTACATTTGACATGGATCCGACTTAGATCCAAATTGGATCCAATTTAGACTCAAAGTTTTGGATTGAGATCGGATATACATGGACCCAACCTAACCCGAATGACCTATTGGATCAAAATTTTGACCATTGATCCAATTTGATATGATCTTTTATTGACTTAGATTTGGGTTAATATTAGGACTCGATCAAGGAGCTAGATTGGGTTGAGATCACTTATAAACCAGTCCGACCTGATCCATTTACATCCTTCGGTATAAATAACTTCTGAGATGTATTGAATAAAATTAAACTATTGATGTCCATTCTCTAGTGTTGGCTCCACCCAGTGATTTTGATGAATAACAAAATATTAAGTGTATATTATATATTAATGTTATTTTAAGTTATGAGTTTTCAGGAAGAAAGTATCTCAAAATCTCAAAAACTTATGTTTCATGGCACGCCATGGCATGGAGCATTTTTCGCAAATTGGACATCCTCTTCATGGAAAAAGGGGCATCTACATGTTTAATTATTATTTGTTTACGATCCATTTAAGTTTCAAAATTTATATTTATGTTTTTGGGCTAATTTGCACTTGAATCTGAGCTTTTCAGTCTCAAGTGTCGACACTTGGGAAGCCAAGTGTCGACACTTCAGTATTTGGCATGAACAAAAATCTTTGGCATGCCAAGTGTCGACACCCAGCACTCAAGTATCGATACCAAGTGTCGACACTTAGGCTTCCAAGTGTCAACTCAAGGCCTGAGATTTTTGAAAATACAGAACTTTGCCATTTAAAGATTTTTGTGTCAAGTGTCGACACATGTGTATCAAGTGTCAACACTTGAAAGTTCAAGCGTCGACACCTAGAAATCAAGTGTCGACACCTGACAGCCAAGTATCGATACTTGAAGCCTGACAGCTCTAACGGATCTATTTTTCTGACTTGCAGAACTTGCTTTTCAAGCTCCCAATGGCTAGATCCGAGGCTCCAACGATCACAAACCATTTTTTGAAAGTTTCTTAGTGTATTTAACCTCCACCACCTTATTCTAAAAGCATTGAAGTGTATTAAGTCCATTCAAAGCAAAAAGCCTATATTCTCTCAGTACTCCACATCAAAAGCCTTTCATAGTTTGATTTCCTAAAAAAGCCTACAAGCTTATCCTTACATCATTTCAAAAGAGGTGTTTTGAAGGATATTCCAAGGAAGAGTCAAGAGAAAGCATCAACTTGAGCTTCAAAAATTTCATTCTACTCTTGAAGAGAGTTTGTCTTAGTTTTAAAGTTGTATATCTGTTTTTATCTTGTGATTTGACCTTGCTTTCAAGGGTGTCTTGAAAGAAAGTTGTTGTTGTTTGTTGGTAAGCCAAAGGATAAAACCAACTAGGGTTAACTTATGAGCCCGAAGACAAAACAAGTGTTAAGGTTTGTTGGTGAGCCTAGGTGACAAAACCACTTAGTTTTGACTTGTGAGCCTTGTGAAAAACAAGTCAGCTGTAATCTTATTTGGATTATAGTGAAATTCCAAGGGTGGCTTGGGGAGTGGATGTAGGTGCTAGGTTGCATCGAACCATTATAAACCTTGTGTTTGTGTGTGATTGCCCTCTTTCTCTCTTGCTCTTTGATTATTACTATTCACTTATTGTTTTCCGCTGCATTTAATCTTGTGCATGAATTTATTACTCACAAACACCACTAGACCTTCACATTATTGTTTTAATTTTTTAAAAGACCTAATTCACCCCCCATCTTGGGCTCATTTCTGGGCAACAAGTGGTATCAGAGCACCGTACTCTCTTGTATGTCCAAGGATCTTGAGTGAAAGATCATGGCAGCCCCAATAAGAATGGTGTAGTTGAAGGTCAAACTTCAAATCGTCCCCTACTTTTCAATGACACAAATTACACGTATTGGAAAATACGCATGCGTATTTTATTCAAGCTCTTTATTATAATTTGTGGAGGACAATTGTAAAGGTCCTCATCAGCCTACAATGTTGTTAATAGCATTCTCACTCCAAAGATGGAAGATGATTGGGATGAGAATGACATTAAGTAAATCGAGCTCAATGCTAAGGCTATGAATTTGTTATTTTGCTCTCTTGAACCAAGTGAATTTAATAGAATATCTAATTGTCTCTCCGCCAAGGAGATTTGGGATACACTTGAGGTTACCCATGAGGGTACACACCAAGTGAAAACAACTAAGGTTAATATGCTTATTCATATACGTAAAATGTTTAAATGGAACCTACTGAGTCTATTAGTGAGATGTATACTAGATTCACAAATATTGTGAATGGCATGAGAAGCATAGGAAAGTTGTTTCTAATGGTGAACTTGTGCAAACTCCTCATGTCTCTACCGGCTTCTTGGGATCAAAGGTAACAGCTATTGAAGAAGCCAAGGATGTCAACACTCTTCCACTTAAACAACTATTGGGCTCACTGATGACCTATGAGCTCTTCCTTAAACAAAAGAATGTGGAAGTCGACAAAAAGAAGAAAGTAATCGCCTTCAAATCTACTGTGAGAGAAGAATCAAGCGATGACTCTGAAGAAGATGATGAAGAAGATGAGACGGCTCTAATGGCGAGAAAGTTCAGAAGGTTTATGAGGAAGAAAAGGTTCAACTTCAAGAAGAAACCTCTGAAAGGTGAGCCAAGTAAAGAGAAAGACAAGGAGAAGGAGAAGGAGCAGCCCACTTATTTTGAATGCAAGAAACCCGATCATTTCAAGGTAGACTGCCCCTTGCTCAAGAAAAGCAGAAGAAAATTGAGAAAGAAAGTCATGATGGCAACCTGGAGTGATAGTGAGGACTCCAGTTCTGAGGAAGAACAGCAGGAGGTGGCAAACTTCTGTCTGATGGCAGATCATGATGAGGTATGTTCTGAAACAGAAAATGAATTTACATTTGATGAGCTTCATGAAGTTTTTGACGAATTAGTCATAGAATTTCAAAACTAAAATCAAAACATAAAGATTTAAAAAAGCAAATTTGGATTTAGCCAAAACAATGATAAGCTTTCAGATGAAATGAATGCCTTCTTTTTCAAAATAGAAAATTAAATGATAAGATTGTAGCTCTTGAAAAAGAAAAAGAAGTTTTGAAAAAGAAAAAGTTTTCACTTTCAAATGAAAATTTTTCAAAACAAAGCAAAGAAATTTTGGATGAAAATAAAAGATATAAAGAAGAAATTAAAAAATTAAAACCGTTTGTAGATAAATTTACTTATAGTTCTGAAAATTGAATTGCTTTTAAACAATCAAAGAGCAGTTTTTGATAAAGCAGGTTTAGGATTTAGAACTCATAAGAAACAAAAATTTTCAAAAATTTCTTGTGCCTACATCTTCATCCATTACTTGCTATACATGTGGTACTAAAGGACATAATCTTATATGTGCAACAAAAGAAGATTGAATAATATTAAGAAAGTTTGGATTCCAAAAGGAACCAATGCCACTAACCTAAAAGGACCTAAGATGGCTTGGGTACCTAAAGTCTCCACTTGATCTTTATTGTAGGTATGCCTTGCAACCAACAAGAAAAATGTGGTACCTTGATAGCGGTTGTTTAAGGCATATGATAGGAGATGTGGAGCAGTTCTCATCACTCGAATATCAAATGGTGGTAATGTTACTTTTGGTGATAATGGAAAGGGCAAAATTGTCGATATTGGTAAAGTCCATATCACCCCTTCTTCTTATATTGATAATGTCTTATATGTTGATGGTTTGAAACATAACTTACTTAGTATTAGCCATTTTGCGACAAGGATTTTAAAGTTGTTTTTGAATCTTTTTTGTGCATTGTTTCTAGTTTAGATGACAATGGCATCAAGTTCATTGGTCATAGGCATGGCAATATTTATATGGTTGATCTTGATGATCTCCCTATTCAAAATGGTCAATGCCTAGTGGCAATGGAAGCCAAGATCGATGAAACTAGTTGGCTTTGGCATCGCAGACTAAGACATGCAAGCATGCATTTGATTTCAAAACTTAGCAAAATAATTTGATAAAGGATTTGCCTAAACTCAATTTTGAAAAAGACAAGATTTGCAGTGCATGTCAACTTGGAAAACAAACCAATCCTCTTTCAAACCAAAGAAGTAATCTCTACATCTAGACCCTTGGAGTTGCTTCACATGGACCTCTTGGACCAACTAGAATATCTAGTTTGGGAGGTAAGAAGTACGGTCTAGTTATTGTAGATGATTTCTCATTATTTATATGGGTCATGTTTTTAGCACATAAAGATGAAACGTTTTATGAATTCATTAAATTTCATAAACGAGTTTCAAATGAAAAAGGTGTTTCAATCGTATCTTTGAGAAGTGATCATGGAACCGAATTTGAAAATGCTGAGTTTGATAAATTTTGTATTGAAAATGGCATTCATCACAATTTTTTTGCACCTAGGACATCTCAACAAAATGGGGTGGTAGAAAGAAAAAATAGAACTCTTGAAGAAATGGCACGCACCATGCTTTGTGAAAATGACTTACCTAGATATTTTTGGGCAGAAGCCATAAATACTGCATGCTATGTTTTAAATCGAGTTTTAATCCGATCGATTCTAAAGAAACATCTTATGAGCTTTGGAAGGGTAGAAAACCCTCAATTCGTTATTTTCGTATTTTTTGATGTCGTTGTTTCATCTTAAATAATGGTAAGGATAATTTAAGTAAATTTGATGCCAAATCAAATGAGGGAGTCTTTCTAGGCTACTCCACATCTAGTAAGGCATACATGGTCTTCAACAGAAGAACACTTTTGTTGAAGAATCCATACATGTGATGTTTAATGAATCTAACAAAAAATCTTCAAGAAAATAAGATGTACTCTCTGATGAAATAGGTAGCAAGAAAACTAAAAGTGTAAACAACAATGAATAACTTACCAAGGAACAGAAAGATGATCAAAACACTGAAGGAGATCAAGCACAAGGTGATGAAAACGCATCAACAGTTAATCCATTACCAAAAGAATAGAGGTATGCTCATGGACACCCAAAAGAACTAATTATTGGTGATCCATCTAAAGGTGTAAGTACTCGATCATCCCTTAAAAATATCTGTGATTACTTAGTTTTTGTTTCTCAAATTGAACCTAAAACTATTGAGGAAGCTGAATGTGATAGTAATTAGATAAATGCTATGCAAGATGAACATAACCAATTCAAAGTAACAATGTTTGGACATTAGTAGATAGGCCTTCAAATACTTCAATTATTGGTACAAAGTGGGTTTTTCGAAATAAACTTGATGAAATGGTGTTGTTACTAGAAATAAGGCTAGACTAGTTGCCAAAGGATACAATCAGGAGGAAGGGATAGATTTTGATGAGACCTTTGCTCCTGTGGCTAGACTTAAGGCAATTAGGCTATTGTTGACTTTTGCTTGCTTTATGAATTTTAAATTATTTCAAATGGATGTTAAAGTACCTTTTTAAATGGTCTAATTGAAGAGGAGGTTTACGTTGAACAACATCCTGGTTTTAAAATTATGAATTTCTAAATCATGTTTACAAACTTCATAAGCTTTGTATGGTTTGAAACAAGCTCCTAGAGCTTGGTATGATCGTTTAAGCTCTTTCTTGCTCAAAAATGATTTTGCTAGAGGTAATGTAGACAAAACTTTGTTTTTAAAGAAAAAGATTGATGATCTCTTAGTGGTACAAATCTATGTAGATGATATAATATTTGGTGCTACTAATGAATCTCTTTGTCAAGATTTTGCAAAGTTAATGCAGGGTGAGTTCGAGATGAGCATGATGGGAGAACTAAACTTCTTCCTCGGACTCCAAATAAAATAAATCAAAGAGAGGATCTTCATCAACCAAGCAAAGTACACAAAAGAAATACTCAAGAAGTTTGGGATGAAGAACATTAAGCCTTTAGGTATCCCTATGAGCTCTACTTGTAGACTTGATAAGGATGAATCAGGTAATCTATTGACCAAAAATTATATCGTGGCATGATCGGTTCATTGCTATATCTTACTACCAGTAGGCCAGATATCATGTTTAGCGTCTATATGTGTGCTAGATATCAGTCTAATCCTAAAGAGTCTCATCTTTTGGCTATTAAACGCATACTTAGATATCTATCTGGCTCAATTGAAATTGGTTTATGATACTCTAGATATTCTTCATTTGAATTGATTGCTTATTCTAATGCTGACTTTGCTGGGTGTAAACTTGATCGTAAAGTACTAGTGAACATGTCAGTTTCTTGGAGTAAATTTGATCTCTTGGAGTAGCAAGAAATAGAATTCAGTTGCTTTATCAACGGCGGAAGCTGAATATAGCAGCTGGAAGCTGTTGTGCTTAAATCCTTTGGATCAAACAACAACTCGAAGATTTTGGCATTAAACTAACTAAGACACCCATAAGATGTGATAACTAGTGCAATCAATCTAACTAAGAATCCTGTGCAACATTCAAGAAGTAAACACGTTGAAATAAGACATCATTTCATAAGAGATCATATACAAAACTCTTATGTTATTCTTGATTTTGTATGTACTGATGATCAGTTAGCAGATGTGTTTACCAAACCATTGAGTGAAGAAATGTTCTGTCTGATTAGAAGAGAGTTAGGTGTCATTGACCCATTATCCTAGAACTCTCATAGTTTTAATAATACCTAAGACATTTCACTCAAAAACCACTTGTTTGAGTCCCAAAAGTTTTTAAATATTTTCTTAGATTTTTTGAAAATTTTTTCCGATTTTTTTTTTTTTTAAAAAAAAATTCTTGGCCAAGTGTTGACACTTGAATATTGTCAAGTGTCGACACCTGACCAAGTGTCGATACTTGACAAATAGTAAGTGTCGACACTTGCGAAACAAAATCTGTTTTTAAAGGACCGACCGAGGTTTTTGTTTTTGTTTTCCCCCGTCGATTTCAAGCTACAGTGGTCCCCTTCTATCCAAATCCCTCTTCTTCCCATTTAACCCCTCACAAATCAGGTATTCCCTCTTCCAATTTCTTTTTATTCCATTTTATTTCCCATATTTTCATTTTTCTTACCGTTAAACCGTATGACCTAAATTAAGGTTTTACCGATTTTATTTAGGATTATAATCGGATTTTCCCGAGTTTTAGTAGTTTTCCAAAACTCCATTTAAAGGAATGGTGATTTACACAGCATTTTTCATGGATTTCTCACGGTTTAGGCCATTCTCCATGCACATTCCATCCGAATTTGGGTAAAATCACTGTTTGATTGGTTTTTATCCAAAAATTTGGGTATTCATCTAAAAATTAGTGTTTAATACATATTTCTAGTGATTTATCATAATTTATCATGATGTTTTTGCCACATTTTTTTTTATTTTGGTAGAACCCTAAATGTTCTAAGCCCAAAACCCAGGTATTTTGGTATTTTGGTATTACAAAATATACTCTTATAAATTTCCAGCCAAAAACATTATCTAGCTTATAAAATCCTCGCCTTCAAATTGTTTGTGGCTTTTCTAAATTATCTTGGTATTTTATAACTCTAAGTTTGTTTCAAGACTATCTTGTAAAATGATTTTCTCCTCAAACTTAACCAGTCCCATTGCTCCTAGTCTGAGTGAACCCCCCTAGCTTACCTTCTTTAAACTCTCTTGGTCAGCTTGCTGTAATGGGTCCCAGAAGAGACTTGCAGTTAGGAGAGATCTAGTCGAGGTGTAGAGAGGAGATCGAAGGCTAGATTTGATTCTGGACAGGCTAGCAGTCTGCTACACCGAGTTCCCCCTGCAGAGAGGATGGCAGGGAAGTTAGTGGCCTCTAAGAGGAGAGTCGACTTGGATTGTTTCGATCGGCACCACTTTCTCTTATGACAGGTGCTCACTGATGCAGGTTTAGTACCCTTCTGTACTATGCAGGAGAGGTACTACCCTCATCTAGTGAGGAGTTTTGCGGTGCTATGGACTGTCGATGACTTCTATGGACTACGACCGTGAGAGGAGTTCAGATTTCACTTTCTGCAGAGCTAATGGGCAGAGTCTGGGAGATCCCCCATAAAGGAGTCAGTGTTTTTACAGTAGATGACAGGGAGGTAGCATTTAGGTGTATCCTCGAGCGAGAGGATGTTCGTGGTGTGTCTATAGTCACCGCGAACCAGTTATCCTTGGAGATGCGTCTGTTGCACCACATCATGGCCCGTATTCTTCTTCCAAAGACTGGGAGGTTCGACTTCATTACTGAGAGAGAGCTGATGGTGATGACCAGTCTGACAGAGAAGAGGCAGATCGACCTTCCATCATTGATGTTAGTACAAATGCACGATGCCACGACTCAGCACCGTCATTGTTTACCCTACGGTATGGCTCTGACTAGGATATTTAGAGCTTGTGGAGTATCGCTGGAGGGGGAGATCCCCAAAGAGATACTACATATATATGTCTATGATGAGAGGTCTTTGCACCGTATGGGGTATAGACTAGTCGCAGGTCGGTGGGTGCGCAGAGAATCTGGCCAGGAACCAGATGAGGAGGATGAGCTTTGAGAGGCGGAGGTAAGACCATCTGAGCCAGCTAGTTTTCCTCCCATTGATATTCCATCGACACAGGCAGAGCCTTCGACACCTGGTACTTCGGCTCCTCCGCCACCTTCTACTGGATTACCCTTTGAGGAGCACGCCAGAGAGCAGTTTACTGAGATCAGGAGTGAGTTGACTCAGCTGCACAGCGAGATTGAGACTCTTTGAGCACATACTATCTCGGAGCATGCTGAGATCCGTAGGACTATGGAGGAGGGCTTCACTCGTATTGAAGATTTATTGAGATCCCTTATACCTCCAGCAGCCCCTTCAGTTGTATCTTCTGATGATGATGATGATGATGATGATGATGATGATGATGATGATGATGATGGTGATGATCACCAGAGTGACTATGCTGATATAGTTGATGGTGATGATCAGGCATATATGGATGAGGACAGAGCTACAGAGATTATTGGTAGTGGTAGTGACAGTGATGACTGTGCAAATGGTTTTGAGGTGGTTAGTCACGATCCTCCCACTACCCCAACTACTCCTTCATCTACTGACTTAGTTGATTTCACACCAGACTTTGTTACTCCAGCTGATCTTCTCTCCCCCCTTCCACCAGATCATCTAGGGTTGTATCCGTTTTAGGTCCTTCTGGCCGCACTAGGAGTCGTCGGGCTTTAGCCTAGGGACCTCCTAGGGCCTTAGCCTCTAGATCTAGGATCAGTGCTTCTTTTAGTCTTGAGATTCCATCTGATGAGGATTAGCCTCATAGATGTCTTTTATGTCTTTTGTCTCTTCTGTTGTATGTCTTTTATGTTTCATGTTATTTTATATGTTTCTGATTATTGTATGACTCTGATACATTCTGTATGTTTCAATTTTTGCCGATGACTCAGCAAATTTTGTACTGAAAACTTCTCTTATCAGTTATAAATTTCAGTTTAGTGCTTATTATTTGTGATTGAATGGTTAATTTTACTTTCTTCAGGTCTGATCATCTTTTTGGATCTTTTGGCTCTGATACCTGTCATATTTGATACTCTACCATCTTTTTGTCTTCATGCTCATTATGGGGGGAGGTTATTCTCCTTTCTAATGATTGACAAAAGGGGGAGTAATAGTATAGATTATATAAATGCATAAATTATTGTGGTTCCACTTTGTTTGTGTGAACTTTCAAATCTGATATGATTTGTTATCCTGAAATAATATATTATTTATTCTGATTAGAAATATCTAATTGAGGGGAGATTGATTCTTCCTAACTATGAAATTATGGCTCATATGGACTTACATTCATATTCATGAATTATAACAGTTAAATTTGAAACTTAACGCTATTTTACTCAAGGTTTTGTCATCATCAAAAAGGGGAAGATTGTTGGCTCCACCCAGTGATTTTGATGAATAACAAAACATTGAGTGCATATTGTATACTAATGTGTATTTCAAGTTATGAGTTTTCAGGAGAAAGCACCTCAAATCTCAAAAACTTATGTTTCATGGCATGCCATGGCACGGAGCATTTTTCGCAAATCTGGACGTTCTCTTCATGGAAAAGGGGCATCTACATGTTTAATTATTATTTGTTTATGATCCATTTAAGTTTCAAAATTTGTATTTATGTTTTTGGGCTAATTTGCACTTGAATCTAAGCTTTTCAGTCTCAAGTGTCGACACCTGGGAAGCTAAGTGTCGACACTTCAGCATTTGGCACGAACAAAAATCCTTGGCATGCCAAATGTCAACACCCAGCACTCAAGTGTCGACACCAAGTGTCGATACTTAGGTTTCCAAGTGTCGACTCAAGGCCTGAGATTTTTGAAAATACAGAACTTTGCCATTTAAGGATTTTTGTGTCAAGTGTCGACACCTGTGCATCAAGTCGACACTTGAAAGTTCAAGTGTCGACACCTAGAAATCAAGTGTCGACACCTGACAGCCAAGTGTCAACACCTGACAGCCAAGTGTCGACACTTGAAGCCTGACATCTCTAACGGATCTATTTTTCTGATTTGCAGAACTTGCTTTTCAAGCTCCCAACGACTAGATCTGAGGCTTTAACGGTCACAAACCATTTTTTGGAAGTTTCTTAGTGTATTTAACCTCCACCAACCTCATTCTAAAAGCATTGAAGTGTATTAAAGTCCATTCAAAAGCCAAAAAGCCTATATTCTCTCAAGTACTCCACGTCAAAAGCCTTTCATAGTTTGATTCCCTGAAAAAGCCTACAAGCTTATCCTTACATCATTCCAAAAGATGTGTTTTGAAGGATATTCCAAGGAAGAGTCAAGAGAAAGCATCAACTTGAGCTTCAAAGATTCCATTCTACTCTTGAAGAGAGTTTGTCTTAGTTTTAAAGTTGTATATCTATTTTTATCTTGTGATTTGACCTTGCTTTCAAGGGTGTCTTGAAAGAAGGTTGTTATGGTTTGTTGGTGAGCAAAAGGGATAAAATCAGCTAGGGTTAACTTATGAGCCTGAAGACAAAACAAGTGTTAAGGTTTGTTGATGAGCCTAGGTGACAAAACCAACTTAGGTTTTGACTTATTAGCCTTATGAAAAACAAGTCAACTGTAATCTTGTTTGGATTATAGTGAAATTCCCAAGGATGGCTTGGGAGTGGATGTAGGTGCTAGGTTTATACCGAACCACTATAAACCTTGTGTTTGTGTGTGATTTCCCTCTTTCTCTCTTGCTCTTTGGTTATTGCTATTCACTTATTATTTTCCGCTGCATTCAATCTTGTGCATTGAATTATTACTCATAAATACCACTAGACCTTCACATTATTATTTTAATTTTTTAAAAGACCCAATTCACCCTCCCCTTCTTGGGCTCCATTTCTGGACAACATCTAGTGACCAAGCTCTTGGTGGTGGATGAAGAATGCTCTGATGACCTATAAGAGGTCTCAGAGCTGGGTTTCCTGTAGGGACACTCCGACGCTCAATTAGTGACCGGAAAATGTGAGGCTCCAGAGATCGAAGCCAAAGGCTTGTAGTAGTCCATAAAAAATTAGAACTAGAGCGTGTGGAAATCAAATGTTACCTGGATCAGAGGTCCCTCTTACCTATTTATATAGTTATAGCTCCTAACAGAATATTATTAGGGGGTGCCAATCTCTGACAAGTATAACGAACTCAGCTGATGTCATTCCTGTTAGGATTATGTCCCAAAGCCAATCGCCTGGGTTGTAGGCGGTTGTGCTAAGTATTGTACTCATTTTATGAATTAATAAATATATTTATATGGCAGCTCATCACATACTAATTTTCCTGAAATGAACTCTTTCCATGTGATGAAGTCCTTAGGACTACACTGACTTCGATACAGAGAGGATGTATCGAGTGGTCCTTAAATCCTATTCACAATCAAAGGATATATTGTACTGGACGGCAATATATCAAGTATAGGTTATTGTAGTTCACATCGTTTGGTTGTCTTCTTGACCAAATGAGTGTGATGACACTGATGTGATCTGCCATTGGGATATGTGATATCTTATTGAACGTGACTCCGTGCAACCCCTTTCTGCCAAGGGATACTCACGATTGGATATAGGTATATGTGTCCCTCTGACCTGAGGTCATCACGGTAGCTTGCAAGCAACTCCCTGTGCTTTGGTGCCGGACTACCCAGATTTTTAATCCGGTGACGGAAGGTTTCTGGGTACAGGCAAGTACTTATGGAGCAGTGATGGACCAAGATGGAATTGACCTATCCAAACAGTTTGGATTGAATGTCTCGTAGTATCTTAATTTAGCAAATCCTCGGCCGGGGTAGTCCTAGTGAAGAGTCACTGGGCTTGCGAGGTTGAGACACGTAGTCGACTGACTCAGTCTGGGTTGGCAGCCCAATCTCAGTCGTCCTGAGCATAGAGGTCAAATGGATGAATTATACGGTAACCATATGCCAGAAGTTCGATAGTTTGCTCCCGCATCTTCGACCTATCCAGACGCCGGGACCCATTGCTAGATGGTTTCCTGTGCTGGTACTAGAATTGTTCTAGTGCTACCGTCTAGGTTCGAACCTATGAGGTCACATGCCACAGAGGATAACCTCTGATCCGGATACCGATTACGATTGGGAATCATCTCGATTTTATGGTCACAGTATTTTTGAGTACTCTTTTCCTCGTCTTGCCCTTGTCTGTGTCAACCGGAAATTGTTCCGGGTTGACCAGCACTGCGCCAGAATTTTTTGAATCAGTTTTGAACTGATTCGGAGTTCGTTTCGGCCTCCAATTGGTTGTGAACCAATTGAACAATTTTAATTGGGTTGGACTCATAGGTTTAAATGGGTTTAAACTTAATTTGTTTGGACGGTTATGAACCGGTGGTTTTTCTCCTTGGACCATTTTTTTTTTCTTCTCAGCATGACCGTTTACACGATGATTCTCGCTGGAAGAATTCCAAGCGATGGGAGGCCAAACGACGTCTTCTCCTCTCCCTCCACCCGCTGGCCTTAATCCCTTATTTAATGGTTAATGGCTGTTAAATGGGAAATAATGCAGCCCCTGCCTCTTGGCCTCCCCGCCTCTCCCTCTCCCTCTCCCATTGCAGCCTTTATAAAGACTTCTGCAGCCCCTAATTTCAACGAGTGGTTTTCACCGTGTGAATTTTTTTAGCCGTGATAAGCCCTGTTATTTTTTTTTTTTGAAAGGTTGTAAGATCCCTTGGGCGAGAGCTTAGTCTTATGCTCTTATAGGCTGGTTTTAAAAGCTTGTGAGGGAGAGAAACAAGAGTTTTTTACCATCGTTTCAAGTGCTCAAAATCCCATTTCAGCAAGGCTCTGTTGCTGAAAAATCCTGTGACTGTGAAGCTCTCTTCCGGCGGCTAGCACCGTGCGTGGAGACGGATCCGAGAGCCCTGGGTGTGTCTCCCCTCTATAGGAATACCACTCTACTCCTAGAGCAAACCACGTAGCCGGGATCGCCCCAGCTGCTCCGAACGAAGAAGGCCAAAGTCTGCTAACCAGTTCTGTTGCAGAAATCTGGCAGCAGACTTTGGTGATTTATTTAATTTTTTTGGCTTAGATTTGATTGCAGAAATCAGTGGCAAATCGAAGAAGACTTGTCCAAGAAGCCGCTGCTCAAATTTGGGAGCAAACGGAGGTCCGAAGGCGGTGTTCCGACGATGTTTTGCAAGCCAAAAACAGGGTCCCAACGAGGAAGACGACTGGAATAACTTTATTTCAGTTATTCCAGTCTATTCCAGGTTTATTCCAGAGTTATTCCAGCAGAATAAAGGTATGGAAAATTTATTTTTTAATCATGCATGGATAGATTAATTTGTTTAATATTTTATAAATATTTTATATGTTTATGCATGCCTAAATGCAACTAGATTTAGATTAGTTCCTGGCGGAGCAGATACCCGCTGCACGAATTTTAAAAATTATTTTAAAATCTAATCTGCTCCCACAGATGTTTGCATGCCTAGTGTAGGATCTTGTCAAACCACCTGCATCTGTTTCCTTTCAATGCCCCGACCCGAAACCTGAGCCAGATATGCAAAAGACGGCCGCATGCCCTTAGGTTTATTTTTTCCTCGGATACACAAGGCCTGCATCATATCATAATTCCAGTAATAATCCTCCAGCCAAGCATATGCATAATTTTTAATTGGATAAACTAATTCAAATGTTCATATAACTAACAACCACACACTTAAATTTTCTGAACATTAATATAAAGCAATATGTCTGCTATATCCTAAGTTCCTCACTGACTGTTTCCAAGTCCATATGTTCCTCTGGTCCTAAAAAAAATATAAGGGAATAAATAAGTTCCCTAAACCCAGTAAGTTATCATAATCTCAGGTACAATCCACCATTAATCAAGACCAAGATAACTTAAATAAATCAGTGCAAAATAATAAACTAAACATAATAATAAGACAATTCAGTTAAGTTTTCATTATTAACCTCCTTTACTACTTTCTGACAACACACTCTTTAGGATGGCCATCTACACTCACTCACCTAGTCCCTCTGCCTATAGCCATGATCGGTCTGTGGTTAGCCCTGAAAGAGACTAGATCCTGTGTACACATATCGCTAATCGGTCATGCACCAGTGATAGCCCCACTAGAGGCTCAAAAGGAAACTAGCTCTGAAATTACACAAAAAAACATGCATCCTCTGCATGTACTAGCGATCGCCCCACTGGCTAGGCCCATAAGAAAAACTAGCTCCTATGTACACATACCGCTTATCGGTCATGCGCCAGTGATAGCCCCACTGGAGGTCCATAAGGAGAGTAAATCCTAACTCGTATAATCATGGTTAGACTAGAGAGTGTCAAAAATCAACTCAACCCATATACATAACACAGAGCATTTTAAACACATGTGTTTAATCTCATATCATATCAAATCATATTGATATATAGCATAGAACATATACAGTAAAATACATTAACATAATAATAATTAAGCTCACATCTTGCATGGCAAAATATATTAGAGAGAGATAACTTACCAAAAATTGATTCTATTAGGAACACACGACTCAACTCTAGATCCTCGATACTCTCATATTGATGAAGGCTTGGTTGGACTTAGAAGATGCCGATTCCTGGTAGTCATCATGGTAACTCAATTTCCAAGACCAAGTTTGCATAATCGGCTTAATCTGAGCATGTAGCAGCTACTCATGGTGGTGTCTCTCATAACCACAGTTCAGGCTCCCAAATAAATTAGTCACATAATTCTGCTCATCATGCGAATACTATCCAAAAGGCACATATTATAGAAATTGAGCAAAAACATTATTAACTTCCAAAAGCACCAGATTATATCAACAAGCAAGCACAATAAATACTGGCATAAAATGCAGAGGTAATGTTGGCATTCACCTACATTTGCTCTTCGAATACCCTTGCCGACTGGGACTCACTTGAATGAAAAGATATTGCTCATAGTAGTGCCTATCATAGGCACAAATTGTGTTGCTGCAACTTCTCCCGAACTGGGCTCGGACGGTTGGGCTGGAGCACTCTCTTCTCCCGGTTCCTGCAAAAAGTCTCCAAAGGCCGTGGTGTTCCGATGGGGGACACTTCGATGCTTAAGTTAATGGGAGCTTGAGGGCAACAGAATGGAGGAATCAAATGGAGATATCGTATGGAGCAGGAAGAGAGCACTTGTGCATACCGCCCCGTGTTCCCTGATTTACCTTATATAAGCACAGAATAGTGCCAAAATTCATTAAGGGTGAAGCTCGGAAAGACTGATCTACCCCTAGGAGAATCTGAAGAGTGCCACGTGGTGCAAGATAGGGCGACATCGTGGGAGTGGTGGAGTAGTGGTGTTGATGTGGCAGGATTATGTTATAACAAAATTCTGGTACTAGCCAAAGAGGCTTCTAGAGCCTCCTGGATGAACTTCACAATCGCCTCTCAAGAGTAGGGCGGTCAGACTTTGGCAGAAGAGGAATCAGTCGGATCTCCATGAGAGCGTGTCCGTCAGACCTCTGACGGAGAGGGTGACCCGGACCTCAACTAAAGTGGGTCGTTCAGACCTCGACTTTAGTGGGTCGGACCCTGGCAGGTGCGGGTCAGCTGGACCTCTGATGGAGCGAGTCAGCCGGATCTCAGTGGAAGTGGATCGTTCGGACCTTAGTAGAAGTGGGTTGTTCGGACCTCTACTTCGATGGGTCGGCTGGACCTCTGAGGAGTGGGTCAGCTAGACTTATGACGAAGCGGGTCAGCTAGACCTCTGAAGGAAGGCAACCATTGGACCTTCAAAGAAGAGCATCCGTCAGACCTTCAAAGGAGAGGATCGCTTGGACATCTATAAGAGCGGTCTGGTCGGACCTCAGCAAGAGCGGCGATTCGGTTCGATGGTGAGCCGGTTAGGTATAATAGTTTCCCTCTTTGCTCTTAACCTTCAAGCAATTTTGCAGCTTCGAAGGATGAGAGCATCATTTGGCATTTAATGCACCAATCTTTGAGGTGATTGTGAATCTGATCCGGCGTACCGTGACTGGCCATCTTTCGCTCCAAAATTCTGCCCTCATGATAAGTGTCAGCACCGCATTGGAGGAGTTGGTTGCAGCAGTTAATGCTGGCGAGGTGTAATGATGGGCCGCCGCTTGATATGCTCGTCCGTCGGGTTCCCGATGTGACGTGGGCAACGTGGCGAGATCTGAATGGTTGGCGCAGTGTCTAGAGTGGCTCATCCGCCGCTGGCTTGGCGATCACACGGATCGCGATTGGACGCGATTCATCGCGTCCCATCGACTTCCCCATTGGATCGAGAAATCGTGTCGTCTGATGGTGGATCGTGGTGCTCGAGCGCTAGGAAGCAGCCCCTCGATGCCTATAAAAGGAGGGGGAGGAGGCCCAGAGAGAGTCTTCCACCGCATTTGCACTTGAGGAGAAAGAACTCCCCTCCTCCGCTGCTCTCGCTCCATTAGGAAACCAGATCACCAAGTCAGTTTCCCGCTCGTCCCTTCTTTTCTCTCCAACTTCCATTAGGATGGCCTCTGGTAGCCGAAGCTCTGACCATAGGGAGCCAAGTCCTAGTAACATACCCTCGAAGATGACCAGGGAGAGGGTAGAGAACCTTAAGGTCATATTCAATATCCCCTCCACCCTGTATCTGACCATTCCGACTCAAAAGGGTAGAGTGAATGGTCCTTTGAATTCGGAAGCCCTTCCAGTGTATGAGGACCATCTTAAGGCTGGCCTCCGCTTCCCTCTCCATGACCTCTTTGTCCAGGTCTTCAATAGCTATAGGGTGTCTCCAACGTAGTTGACCCCGAACAGCATTCAGGTGATCTACGGTTTCATGGTTCTCTGTCAGAGGGCCAGAGTCGAATCGAGGTTGTCCCTCTTCTCAAATTTCTTTCTTCTAAAATGGGACTTCCGGAGCCAGGAGTGGTGGATGTTCAGTCCCCGCCCTAGTCGGAGGTACCTAGGGGGCTTCCGTCGCTATACATGGATAGAAGTCCTAATATTTCTTTATAGACAGCTTAGAACCCTGAGACTTCGAACCGATATGGAGAGAGCCCATGCCAAAGGCCGTGGACAGGAGGAAGGTGTCGAGGGCTGACAAGGCCAATTTCAATAAATTGGATGAGGACGACGTAATGTTTGTGCATGACTTGCTCCGAGAGGAGAACCTTCACCTAGCTAGGATTAGCCAACATCAAAGCCTAGGTAGGGAAGAGGCCCTTGTCGAAGATCTTCTATTTCTTCTTCTGTCAGCTTTATCAGTTTTGTTACTAACCTCAATCTTGCTCTATGGCAGGTGAAAAAATGAGGCTGGACCGAGCGACAATTGTAGCACAGGCGGCCAAGAGAAGGGGCGTTCGGATCACCGAGCCAACATCTAAGAAGCCAAAGAAGCCATGGATGGAGGAGCTGACATTCGAAAGATCGAAGAACAATGGACAGAAGAGCCGACTACCACCGTCGTCTCCATTGAGTCTGATGATCATGTGCCGTTGCCGGAGAGCCAAGTGGCTAGGGCACCGGAGCGTTCATCTTCAATCGGGCAGTCGACCGCCCAGATGGGAGAGGACCCATCAGGACCGATCAACACAGAGACAGCCCCGACCTCGCCGCTCATCGAATTAGTCGAGGAGATTCCCCCAACGATCGGAGGGGAAAAGGTAGCCGAAGGCGGGGCAGTTGACAGGGGGGAGCCGGTCGAAGTAGTAGCAAGGTGCCCCAGCATTGGCACGCTCTTAACAACTCTGACCAAGCTAAGGACCTGCTCAAGAGGATCATCACAGACGCTGACTAGAATGAGTCGAGTTGGCGGACCATGAATGATGCTACTAGGAGCTCGTATCGTAACCTAACAGGGGTAAGTACGTCACTCCTGAGTTTGTTTCCTTCTTTGCTTTCTTATGTCTGACTGACATTGTTCTCTTGTTCGCAGCTCCTTCATGATATCTCGCTGATGGATGACAATCTAGGCGGCTACTCTATTTGAAGGAGAATTCAGCCAAGAGGGTCGAAGTGGCTGAGGTAGCAAGAGATGCGATAGAGGTGGCGCTAATAGCTACCAGAGCGGAGATATCTACCTTTCGGGCTGCTGAAGAGGAGCTATCTGCCCTACGGGCTAATGTAGATGCTCATAAAAAGCAGGCAGAAGACCTACTGCCCGACAGGTTGACTGGGAGGTCAGTCTGAAAAGAAGAAGAAAAAGTTGAAATACCTGGCCTGCCGGTTGGCCGAAGAAGAGGGACACCTGGTCGAGTCCGAAAGGTGCTCGAGGGGCCACCAGGCAGCGACAGAGAGGTACATGAGCTTGCTGAAGAAAGCCCAGGAGCTGATGGCAACGGCGGTCGAAGATGCCATGAGGAGATACAAGGCCTCCGACACTTCAAGGAGGAACTGAACGAAGCCAGCGCGGTCAGCTTTGACTACGGATGAAGAATGCTTGTCCAAGGTCGGAGATGCCTTCCCAAAGCTCGACCTCGCCTTTCTCCAACTGCCGAGATAGGTGGAAGAGGATGGCACGAAAGAAGAAGCGAGCCTGTCCGATGAAGGGCTTGAACCCCAGGCTAAGGTCGACACAGAGGAGGCTAGAGCCGACGCCCAGGTCGAAGCTGATGCGGGAACGGTGGACATCCCAGTCGGAGCCTCGGGGGTGGCCAAGGGGGTCGGAGCCGAAGTCACCTCTGTATCTCCAGTGGGTCAGACCTAGGACTTCTGTAAATTTCTGACCTGCATTTTGTAAAAAACCTATTTTGTAATGAAATAGAAGAACCCTTTTCTGTTACATCTCTTGTGTATACGTCTTCGTGTATGTTGAGCCGGTCAGATTAACCAAACTCTTTCTTTTAAAAATCTATCTAAGTGTTGATGGTCGGCTTGATCGTACCATAGGTTCTTCGAAGTAGCCGCTAGACAGTGGCTCAGTCCAAACCCATACACTTAGAGAGATTTTTCTAAGTGTTGGTCCGTCGGCCTGTTCGAATGCAAGACCTCCGAAGTAGCCACTGGACAATGGCTCAGTTCGAACCCATATACTTAGATATTTTTCTAAGTGTTGGTCCATCGGCCTGTTCGAATGCAAGACCAGATCTCCATATGGATCATTTTGAAGCTGTTGTCGACCGGGGTCAGATTTTTAGGAGTGGGCTGCACTAAAGCATCTGCTGACCGGAGTTGGACTTTCGAAAGTGGGCTGCACTAGAGCATATGCCGACCAGAGTCAGAGTTTTGGAAGTGGGATGCCCTAGAGCCTTTACCGACCAGAGAAAGACTTTCGGAAGTGGGCTGCCCTAGAGCCTTTGCCGATTGGAGTCGGACTTTCGAAGTGGGCTGCCCTAGAGCCTTTGTCGACCGGAGTCGGACTTTCGAAAGTGGGCTGCCCTAGAGCCTTTGCCGACCGAGTCGGATTTTTGGAAGTGGGCTGCCCTAGAGCCTTACCGACCGGAGTTGGATTTTCGGAAGTGGTTGTGCCCTAGAGCCTTTGCCGACCGAGTCAAACTTTTGAAAGTGGACTACCCTAGAGCCTTTGCCGACCGGAGTCAGACTTTCGGAAGTGGCTGCCCTAGAGCCTCTACCGACCGGAGTCGGACTTTTGGAAGTGGGCTACCCTAGAGCCTTTGCCAACCGGAGTTAACTTTCGAAGTGGGCTACCTTAGAGCCTTTGCCGACCGGAGTCGGACTTTTGGAAGTGGGCTGTCCTAGAGCCTCTACCGACAGGAGTCGGACTTTCGTAAGCAGGCTGCCCTAGAGCCTCTATTGATTGGAGTCGGACTTTCGGAAGTGGCTACCCTAGAGCCTTTGCCGACCGGAGTCGGACTTTTGGAAGTGGGTTGCCTTAAAGCCTTTGTCGACCGGAGTTGGACTTTCGGAAGTGCTTCATAGAAGAAGTGATGGCCTTTATTGATAATACTTGCGAAGGTTGTCTACATCCATGGACATGCCACTTGCCGTCCGTCCAAGTGCTCAAGTCGGTATGTTCCGGCTCGAATCACTTCAACAACTCGATAAGGCCTTCCCAATTGGGGTTGAGCTTCCCTTGCTCGGTCGGTCTTGAAACTTTTGTCCTTCGCAAAACCTGATCTTCAACCTGAAAAGTTCGAGCCTTGACTTGAGAGTTGTAATACTTGGCCATCTTCTGACAATAGGTCGCCAACTTCAAGCCTGCTGGAGCCTGGTTTCTTCAAGCAGGTCTAGGTCAGCTCCTCTTTGCTCCAAGTTGGTTGATTCGGTGAATGATCAATTCGTAGAGACTGCAAGGAAATTTCCACAGGGATGACCGCCTCACTCCCGTAAGTTAGATTGAATGGAGTTTGCCTAGTCGCAGTTCGGCAGGTCATCTTATAAGCCCAGAGCACTGAGTGAAGCTCCTCCACCCAGAGTCCTTTGGCATTATTCAGTCGGGTCTTCAATCCATGCAGGATCGTCCGATTGGTGATTTCAGCTTCTCCGTTAGATTGAGGATGACCGACTGATGTTAGCCGATGGGAGATATAATATGGCTGGCAGAAGTCCTGAAACTTGGAATTGTCAAACTGTCTCCCATTATTAGCGATGATCGCTTGCGGGATGCCGAACCGGAAGATGATGTAGTTTCGAACGAAGTTCTTCGCTTTGGCTTCTGTAATTTACACCAGCGACTCAGCCTCCACCCATTTGGTGAAGTAATAAATGGCCACAATTAGGAATTTTCGCTGACTGGATGCCTGGGGGAACGGCCTTAATATGTCCATCCCCCACTATGCAAATGGCCAAGATGCGGTGAGTGGAGTCAGCTAACTAGCTGGCCTCCTTTGAATATTAGAGTATCTCTGACACGCATCGTACTTTCTGACGAAGTCCGATGCATCTCTCTGGATGGTCGACCACTAATATCCTTATCGGATGATCTTGTAAGCCAGGGATCTTCCTTCCAGGTGGTCATCACAAATGCCTTCGTGCACTTCTCTGAGTGCATGTCGGTGTCAGTCGGTCCCAAGTACTTTAGCAGTGGCTATGAGAATGATCGCTTATAGAGGGTGCCATCGAGGATGACGTACTTTGAAGCCATCCAACGTACATGCTTGGCTTCAATCGTGTCTTCCGGTAGGATCCCTTTGACAAGGAATGTGAGGATTGGGTCCATCCAAGAGGCTTCTTGTTCAACTTGGTGGACTTCGATCGGCTCTTCAGCAATGTTGGGGCGTTGCAGATACTCCACAAAGGTTTGGTCAGAGGTGTTGATGATGGCCGTAGCCAACCGTGACAAAGCATCCGTCCCGGAGTTCTGCAATCAAGGTATATGGAGAATTTCAAAAAATTTAAGCCGAGACACAAGGCTTTGTACCTTGCTCAAGTACTTGGCCAGGGTCGGGTCTCTCACATCAAATCACCCTTCACCTGATTCACCCTTCACCTGATTCACCCTTCACCAGATTCACCACCAGCTAAGAGTCGAAGAAGGCCCTGATTTGGCTGATGCCCAACTCGTTGGCTATTCTTAGTCCTACAAGAAAGGCTTCATATTCTTGGTTGTTGTTTGACATCTAAATGAAAAGTGTAAAGCATACTCCAAGCCCTATCCATCAGGGTCAGCCAAGATCAGGCCCACCCCACAGCCTGCAAGGTTGGACACTCCATTCACATGAAGGGTCTAAGCAAGCTCTGCCTCCTCAATGGTATCATCTTCAGGTGCACCGGTCGCTTGCGAGGGTATTTCTTGTTTCCAGGTGCACACTACAATGAAGTCAGCAATTACCTGAGCCTTCATGGCTGACCGGATTGGAAAGAGATGTCGAATTTGCCAAGCTTGACGGTCCACTTGGCAAGCCGACTAGAAGTGTCTGGACTCCGAAGAATCGCCTTAAGGGGTTGGTCGGACATGATGACAATTGGGTGCGCCTGGAAGTAGGGTCAGAGTCTCTTGGCTATTACGACCAAGAAATAGACGAGCTTCTGCATCTTAGGGTACCTTGTTTTGGCATCATGGAGGACTTTACTGATGTAGTAGATAGGTTTCTGCTGACCATCTTCTTCCACTCGAATGAGGACGGAGCTCACCGCCTCGTCCGACGCCGACATGTATAAGTATAATGGCTCTCCCTCCATCGACTTGGCCAATAATGGAGGGTTCTTCAGATAATCTTTCAAAGCATCAAAAGCGACCGACACTCGTTGGTCCAATGGAAGCGATATGACCGTTGCAAGGTTTTGAAGAAAGGTAAAGACTTCTTCGTCGATCAGGAGATGAAGCGGATGAGAGAGGCTGCCTGGCCTATAAGTTCTTGCACCTATTTCTTGTTGGTCGGATGTCCCATGTCAATAACAACTTGATCTTGTCAGGGTGACTTTAATTCCTCTTTGTGTGACCAAGAAGTCGAGAAACTTTCCATAAGTCATCCCGAAGGTGCACTTGACAGGATTCAACTTCATCTGATGTTGTCTCAGCGCATCAAAGGACTCATGTAAGTCTTTAATGTGGTCGGCTTTATGGGGGCTCTTGACTATCATATCATCAACATATACCTCCATGTTTCTTCCAAGCTGTCCTTCGAAGATCCGGTTGATCAGCCTTTGAAAAGTGGCACTGGCATTCTTCAAGCTGAAGGGCATCATCTTATAGCAATACAGCCCCTTGTCAGTGACAAAGGCCATCTTCTCCTCATCCCCTAGATGCATCTTGATCTGGTTGTAGCCAGAGAAGGCATCCATAAAGCTCAAAAGCTGATGGCCGGCCGTGGCATCTACTAGTTGGTCAACCTTTGGTAGAGAAAAGCTGTCCTTCGAACAAGCCTTGTTGAGGTCGGTGTAGTCCATGCATATCCTCCACTTCCTATTGGACTTCTTTACCATCATAACATTTACTAGCTAATCGGGGTAGTGGGCCTCTTTGATGAAGCCGGCATTAGAGAGCTTCCTGACCTCCTCATCAATGACCCTTTGTCTTTCGGGAGCAAAACTCTTCTTCTTCTGTCTAACAGGCCTGTAGGTCGAATCTACTTTAAGCTGTATGTGATGACATCCGACAGAATGCCTGGCATGTCTGATGTCGACCAAGCAAAGACGTCGGCGTTATTCCTTAGAAAGTTGATCAGCTCCAACTTAACCTCCTCACTGAGAGTGCTTCCAATTTGAAGGACCCTGGTGGGGTCGCCTTCCTGAAGGGGACAAACAAAATCCTTTCGACTGGTTGGCCCTGACCATCAGCTTCGGCTCTAGGGTCAAGTTGTTCAAGAGTAGAGTGACCTTCTAACTGCCTGTCTTGAATAGTCAAGCACTGCCTGCCATCCTGCGGTCTTCCCTATAACTCCGACCCCGTTACGAGTCAAAAATTTTGCCAGCAGATGGTAGGTAGAGACGATGGCCCGGAACTTGTTGAGGGCCGGTCCACCCAAATGGCATTATAAGTCGAGGTCGTACGTATGACCATAAAGTTGAAGAGTAGTATTCTTCTGGAAAGGCTCCGTTCCGATGGTCACGGGTAGAGTTATCTCTCCCTTAACTCAAATAGAGTTTCTCCCGAAGCCCGTCAGTGGCATGGGGGATTCTTGCAATCTCGACCTGGACAGGTTCATTCGTCACAAGACATCATACAACAATACTTCGGTGGAGCTTCCATTATCAATAAGTGGACCCGTTTTAAATCATAGTTGGCAATTACTGTCGACACGACTACAAGATCATTCCTAGAGACATGGGACTCTAAGAGGTCTTCGTTAGAGAAGCTGATTACATTGGAACCCTTAGACCTCTTCATGATGTCCTAGTCTTCATCATACCTCCAATTGGATCGACGGTGCAGCATGCTAACATTCCCATTGATCGGATGCTAGTGGGAAGCTCAGTCTCCTCTAGGGGGTCTTTGGCGGTTGTGGCTTCAGTCCGATTTCTCTGGGGTTGGACATACTTGTGCAGGTACCCCCTTCTAATGAGGTCTTCAATTGCATCCTTCAGATGGAGGCAATCTTCAGTATTATGTCCGTAGTCCCGATGGAACTGGCAGTATTTGTCTCTATTTCTGGATGCAAAGGGGCCCTCATCGGATGAGACCTTTGTAGAAAGGTCTCGTTCTCGATTTCCAAGAGGATCTTGTTCCTCGGAAGGGAGAGGGGTGCATAGGTCTCGAATCTCCTGGGAAAGTCCTTTGGCATAAGCCTTCCCTTAGCCATTTTTTTCCTTCTTAGCAAGTGGATTCCTCCTTTTAGAGAAGGGAAATCTCCTTTTTCTAGCACCAATCTGTTACAGCAACTTCTCCCGAACCGGGCTCGGATGGCTGGGCTGGAGCGCTTTTCTACCGGTTCCTACAAAAAAGTCTCCAATGGCCGATGGTGTTCCGGCGGGGGACACTCCGATGCTTAAGTTAGTGGGAGCTTGAGGAAAATAGAATAGAGGAATCAAATGGAGATAGCATATGGAGCAGGAAGAGAGCACTTGTGCTTACCACCCTGTGTCCCCTGATTTACCTTATATAGGCACAGAACAGTGCCAAATTTCGTTAGGGGTGAAGCCCGGAAAGACTGATCTGCCCCTATGAGAATCTAAAGAGTGGCCACGTGGTGCCAAGATAGGGCGACATCGTGGGAGTGGTGGAGTAGTGGTGCCGATGTGGCAGGATTCTGTTATAATAGAATTCTGGTACTAACCGAAAGAGGCTTCTGGAGCCTCTTAGATCAACTTCACAGTAGCCTCTCAAGAGTAGGGCGGTCGGACTTTGGTAGAAGAGGAATCAGTCAGATCTTCGTGGGAGTGCATCTGTCAACCTCCGACGGAGAGGGTGACCCGGACCTCAATTAAGTGGGTCGTTCGGAGCTCGACTTTAGTGGGTTGGTTCCCGGCAGGAGCGGGTCAGCTGGACCTCTGACAGAGTGGGTTAGCCGGATCTCAGCGAAAGTGGGTCGTTCGGATCTCAACAGAAGTGGGTCGTTCGGACCTCTACTTTGTGGGTCGACTGGACCTCTAACGGAGTAGGTCAGCTGGACCTCTGATGGGGTGGATCAGCTGAACCTCTGAAGGAAGGCATCCGTCGGACCTTCAAAGAAGAGCATCATCGGACCTTCAAAGGAGAGGGTCGCCCGGACATCTATAAGAGAGGTCCGGTCGGACCTTAGCAAGAGCGGCGGTCTAGTTCGATGGTGAGCTGATTAGGTATAACAAGTTGGATTCACATAACCACAGGTCTTCTCCCTTCTCTTGCCATACCATGAAGACCAACCATGGACATCCAAATTAAGAAATTACCATAATCAAACACTATAGCACTAACCATTCCATCAAATTACTCCAAAAGGATCATAACTTGATCCACTACTCCCACTCTTGTAGCTTTCTTGCTATTAACATCATAAAAATCCAATATCTGAGCTGGTGACAGCTCAACTTGCAACGAAATTGACTAATTGCCCTTCCTTTCCTTAGCGTAGATAGGAATCTTGTAGCTATCGACCCCAATCCTTCTCCAACCGTACCCTTGATAATGCCTAAAGAGAACATCCAAAGCCATCCCCCATGGGTTCTGTCATACCCCTCTCATCCAGTCTTGATAAAGGCCCAAGGCCCATTAAGGCCCACTAAGACTAACCACTTTGGTTATTTGGTTACAACCACTTCGGTTATCTGGTTACAACCACTTTGATTATTTGGTTATTTTGTTACAACCACATTCAGTTATTTGGTTATTCGGTTACAACAAATATAACCATACTTAGTTTTTACAACCTCTATAAATAAGGTAAGAGGAGACATTCCAAGGATAAGCAAGGTCTAAGGCCAACAAGCCCAAGCCAGGCCACTCTACTTACTTCCTTTTCCATCTATGCTATTCTTGAATTCTCCATTCTGTTGATGCCGAGACCACCCTAACTTGAGCGTCGGAGTGTCCCCGCCGGAAATCCGTCTGGGGTCTTTTTTGCAGGTCTCCATCCTCACCTCAGGAGCTTGGAAGGAAGAGCGAGCGGGATGCCTGACGCTGCCAAAGCTTCAGCAATGGATGATTTGGCGGCAACAGATTGCATGCCAGGAAGGAGCTCATAATTTCCCTCTTGAGAAGGAGAATTTCAAGAAATATTAGATGGGGAAGCCCATTCAAGAAAGGAGGCCCGATGGATCTTGTGGAAGGAGCTTTTCTCCTTACCGTACTCGAAGGCAAGGATAGGGGGCTCCAGAAGAGCCCGGTGACCCCCAAGTCGAAGAGGCCCCTAATGTTCTCATCCTCTCCGAGTTCCTAGTAGGCTCCACCCTTCATCCACAAGGGCGGCACCGCCTTCTTCGCCGTTCCTTGGGTGTCCACTTCCACCGCTCCTCCGCGCAAGTCTAGCCATGGCTGCCGGACGTTGCCGAGCTCCTCTGCTTCGTGGTAGAGCTCCAGGAGGACACCCGCCTCCATACCCAGCTCCTCGAGCAGAAGAGCCTCAAAGAAACCGTCATCGTTGTCCCCCTCCTCGAGATGGAGATCTCCTCCAAGAATGATGAGCTCGGCCGGCTCAAGGAAAGGACTGAGCATTGGGAGGCGAAGAGGGAGGAGCTGAGGAGGACTGCCTTGGAGCAGAGCTTCCGCGAGTCAAGGAGGCGCTCGGGCAGGATAGTGGAGATCGACAAGTGCTCCTCGTTTTAGAGATTCCAAGGGTTTGCCGATGCCTTCATGAGATCAAATCCTCCAAGAATGAGACCATATCGATGCCACCGGCTGCCACCATGAGGACTCGGACCTCCGGCCTGAGCAAGCCGTGCTCCAAGATCCGCGCCACCCGATCGTCCATCTGGATCGTCTTCGCCAGCGAGCGCCACCTCCATGATGCCATCTTCGACCTCTTCAAGAACTGGTCGTCGCGATGTTTAGCTCCCAATCCTGCCAAAGTCCTCCGTCACTGCAGTGACGGTGGCCTAGTCGACGCCTGAAGGTCCAGAGTGCGAAAGATAGCCAGGACGTTGTCGGAGGCTTCCTTCTCTCTGTCACCGTCAAGGGTGAGGGGCTATTGCTAGTGACCCGGAGATCAACTTCTCAGAGTCGAAGAACCAGTCACTGATGGCCACCCACTTGATCTGGATCATCGTTATACTCCATCGCAATCTTGAAGTACTAGCCGATCACCAATAACTCCAAGGAAGTCATGTTTTTTTGGAGAGCTGGAGGGGGGTTTTGGAAGCCAATCAAGCTCCCGAAGTGCCCGAGTCGACGGTCCTCCATCATGCTCCTCCCTCATCGCTGGGTTGCCACCTCAGAGCTTTAAACCACCCCATTCATCAGACAGAAGAGCCCGATAGCGCGTGATGTATGGCACCGAGCTGGCGAACTCGGAGCGGATGGCGTTTCGACGGGCTGAGAAGCAATACAAACTCTTCAAGACTCCCAACCCCAAGTCCAGGAAGAAGTTGACGCACAACCCCACCTATCTATCTGACGTCGTTGACTTCCACTCTATTCTCGCATCCTCCGAGCAGAGCGGAGATACCCCTTTGGCATTTTTAGATTCCAATGCCTTGGTTTCAATCGCCCTGTCTTCTGCTTTGCTGATCGACTTGAGGAGTGCATGTTAGAAGGCCAAGTTAAGGGGAAAAAAGGTTGAATCTGGTGATCCTTTTGATCGTCTGCCGTGAGATGGCAGTGGTTTTCCTGGCCATGGAAGAAGACTGCACTATAAAATTCTGGTGGATTTTCCTCCAATTCCGGTATTTTCGCTATCATTATCACTGCGACTAAGCATCTTTGAGCATTTGTTGGTGTTTCGGGTGGTGGAAGCCAAGTACTGGATTCCTGTACAAAACCACACTCATATATCTCGAACTCCATAGGGGTTCACAGTTCATAAAAGGGAGTTGGAATCGTGAGTTTCTTGAGACTTCCATTTGGGTTTACACGGTGACAAGTTCAAGAATTAGCTTTTATTGGAGGATTTGTTGTCGGGTTCATGTAGTGCTTGCCATCCGCAGCAAAATTTGTCCAGTTTTCTCAGCTTGGAGGTTTTTGGTTCTCTCTTGGCTGCTTGGGGCAGTGGGTTGCAGCACGTAGAAATAGAGCAATTTTGAAGTTGGAAATGAGTGTAGGGTTTGATGCATGGACAAGAGCATGGTTGGCGGTCCGCTGCCTTACTGGAACAACTGTACTAGAAAGTAGGACTCTTAGCATATCTGGGGTTATTGTGCAATGTCTCATTGCTTCCCTTTTCCACCACCAGGATATGAAAAGAAGCCAAGGAGTGATGACATAGAATAAGGTGGAGCGCTCCCATAAAGGCCCACAAAAGTCCAAGACCATGAAGGCCAGTAAGGGCACCCAAGGAAGATGAAGCATGGGTCAAAAGGCTATGCCACATCCAAAACTATAAATATCTACTAAATCCGATAATTGGACAGCCTTAAAAAAAGGTATGAGGAACCTCCGAGGTAAACCATCATTTATTAATGAGTTCTCCATTTTATTGTTCAAACTCTACTGACTTGAACGACGGAGTGTCTCTTACCGGAGGAATCTCGATCAGGAATTTGTTTTGCAGGAACCTCTAAAGGCCGATATTTTCTTCAAAGCTGATATTTTCTTGAAGGCCAATATCTTCTTCAAAGCTGATTTTTTCTTGAAGGCCAATATCTTCTTCAAGGCTGATATTTTCTTGAAGGCCAAGGCCAATGACTTCTTAATGGCCAATCTTTTCTTGAAGACTGATATCTTCTTAAATGCCGATCTCTTTTTGAAGGCCGATATCTTCTTAATGGCCGATCTCTTTTTGAAGGCCGATATCTTCTTAATGGCCGATCTCTTCTTGAAGGCCGATATCTTCTAAATGGTCGATATCTTCTTGAAGGCCAATATCTTCTTAAATGGCCAGTATCTTATCAGGGCCCATTGAAGCCCATGGAAAGGCTCACTGAAACCTATCTTATCAGGGCCAACCGAAGTCCAAGAGAAGGCTCACGGAAGCCTATCTTATTATCAAAGACATAAGGATGATCTACGTGATCTACCTTACGAAGTGCCGAGTTGGGCCTGATCAGCCTATCTTAATCAAAAGGCATAAGGATGATCTATATGATCTAGCCTATGAAGTACCGAGGTGGGCCTCATCAGCCTGTCTTAATCTTTATCAAAAGGCATAAGGATGATCTATATGATCTATCCTACGAAATGCCGAAGTAGGCCTGATTAGCCTGTCTTATTCTCTATTAAAGGCATAAGGATGATCTACATGATCTACCCTACGAAATACCAAAGTGGGCCTGATCAGCATATCTTATTCTCTATCAAAAATTCAGGAATGACCCATATGGTCTATACTACTATAAATCTGATGAAGTACCAAAATGGCCTAATCTTTATTCAGGGATGACCTACATAGTCTATCTTGCAGCAAATCCGTTGATGCACCAAAGTGCATCTAATCAACATATATTACTCAGCGGCTTAATGATGATCTGACCTGCCTATCTTATTCTCTATCAATCAAAGGAAGATCCAATTGTCCAACTGACAAAGTACAAAGGCTATTATTTATTACTTCCTTCATTAAAAATGGAGTCAAAGCCGAAGTAGTTCACTAGCAATATTTTTTCAGCTCGGGAGTGGGGGGCTGTGTCATACCCCTCTCATCCGGTCTTGATAAAGGCTCAAGTCCCATTAAGGCCCACTAAGGCCAACCACTTCGGTTATTTGGTTACAACCACTTCGATTATCTGGTTACAACCACTTCGGTTATCTGGTTATTCAATTACAACTACATTCAGTTATTTGGTTATTCGGTTACAACCATATTCGGTTATTTGGTTATTCGGTTACAACAAATATAACCGTATTTGGTTATTACAACATCTATAAATAAGGTAAGAGGGGGCATTCCAAGGGTAAGCAAGGTTTAAGGCCAATAGGACCAAGCCAGGCCACTATATTCACTTCCTTTTCCATCTATGCTATTCTTGAATTCTCCATTTTGTTGATGCCTAGACCATCCACTGACTTGAGCGTCGGAGTGTCCCCATCGAAATCTAGTCGGGGTCTTTTTTGTAGGTCTCCATCCGTGCCCCAAGAGCTCGATAGGAAGAGCAAGCGGGATGCCCGACACTGTCGAAGCTTCAGCCATGGGTGATTTGGTGGTAATAGGTTCCAATGCCCCCCCGCCCAAAAGAGCCAAGACTTGCAAAGATCCAGGGAGCAGGGTTCCGGCTCGTAGCTTCCCTATGCTATGTAGTACCAAGGAGGGATGCGCTCCAATTCTAGCTCCTGGAACAAGAGTAGGCATCGATGGGTAGAGGGGATGGGGAGCAGGCTTGACCTCCAAGGAGATAGGTGGAGGCGTAGGCGGTGGCAGAGGAATCGGATCTGACGAGGAGTCTCCGGTGCGGTCCCAATGGTAGTGATAGGAGGGGGAGAGTGCTACCGCCATCACCGGTGGAGGGGGAGGGGGTTTTAAAGAGAGGAACGATGGATCTCCTCACCGTACGGGAAGGAAACTGATTGATTGGAAGTCCTGCCCCTCCATGATACTTTACTAGTGGACTTTGACTCTCTAACGGCCTCCCTCCCATATTTTCGATGAGCACAATAGTGGGATAAACAAGGCTCCTTCCCTGTTTCTTTTTTTTTCTGAGTACCGAATTGAAGTCGGCAAAGGCCACCAACTTTAGCCCAACTGGCCTAATACAAACTGGGCTTTACAGCTAAGGTGACGAAATCCTGCCTCTCGGCACGTCGATGAAGGAAATCTTTTCTATTATAGTGCCAGGATTTGTTAGGATCATCTCTACCACAACTTATACCGTAACAGCCATGATTGGCAGGAAGAAGAATTTTCTCGCGCGGTCCGGGATTACTGGGTTGATATGATCAACTAGTTAGTAGAGTTAGGTAGGAGATTAGTAGAACTAGGTGTTGACCCCTGAAATTATTTTGATGATTACAAAATATCGGAGCATGTATGTATTACTAATTCTTTCAATTACTTAAGAAGTTTTGCAAGAAAATGTTTATCTTTACATTAGTTCGTTTTCTATCTGGTGAAAGGTATTCCAACATTGTATGAAATCTTGTATACTTCAAATTGTAAAGCCCTAATGCTTCTCATCTATGTAATCTTGTAAAAGGGCTATAAAATTGTAAAAATGAGAATAAGTAGGTTAGTTCTTGTTGGAATCTTGATTTGAAGAAGTTTTGAAGCATAAAAAGAATTTTGTAAGAGCCGACTCATGGATCAAGAGCCGACTCCTATTCTGGCATGGTACAAAAAATTTCAGAGTTTCAGTACCTCGAGCCGACTCAAGCCTCAAGAGCCAACTCAATGAAGAACTCATGTTTTTGGTGACTGAGACCTTGAGCTGACTCAAGCCCAGAAGAGCCGACTCATCCAGGTTAGGTCTGTTGGTGTTGTGACTTCGAGCCGACTCAGCCTTAAAGAGCTGACTCAAGCAGAATTTGAACTTGCATTGATTAAGAGTTAGAGCCGACTCAACCCAGAAGAGCTGACTCACACAAAAATTTACTTGGGTTGTCCGAGACTTCGAGCTGACTCATGAACCTCGAGTCGACTCGAGTGATGGATTTTTGCAGTCTAATGGCTAGTTACAGAACTTCATTTTGAATCCCAAAACCCTCCAACGGCTCTATTTCGGTTCCCTAGGCCTTACAACATCTATTCTGATGGAAGACTTTAAAGGAGAGTATTTATAAAGATATAAACAATTTTTGAGGGATTATTCATTGGAAGTTAAAAAGTTTTAGTCTTTCATTGAATTAGAAAGGATTCAAAGCTTATTATTAAACAATTCTTAGTTGCTCAAGTAAGTTTAAGCAAACTTTAAGTTTAAAGAGATTAAAGCAGTTTCACCTTTTTTTCTGTTAGAACAAGTAGCTTAGTTAAAGAGCATTAGGCTCACTTTGATCTTCATCGACAACACTCAAACAAGTTAGCTGTTGATAGTTGCTTTACTTTGATATATCTTGTTTTCTCTCTAAGAACAGCAAGGGACTGTATCTTAAGAGAGTGGTAAAGATTTTTAGGTAAGCCTTTTTAAAACCTAAGTTGGGTTCTTGGTGATCCCGGTATAAAATTAAGTGTGGGTTTTCTTTGGTGAGCCCGGTTGTAAAAACTAAAGGGATTTAGGTTATGGTTAGCTGTGTTAAAACCAAGTGAGGGTTTTTTGGTGATCCCGGTAAAACCAAAGTGTATAGGTTTGGATTGTGAGCATGTTAAAACAATCCGATTGTATTCCGATTGGGGGATATAGTGAAAATTCCAAGTGGTGCTTGGGTAGTGGACGTAGGAGTGGGTTGCTCCGAACCATTCTAAATTTCTTGTGTTTGTGATTATGCTTGTTTAGCTTTATTGCATTTATTTACTTGCTTCCGTATTGAATATTGTACCACAATACTAAAAGGATTTTAAATTACACATACTTGTTAAAGTTTTTATAATCCCAATTCACCCCCTCTTGGGAAGCCACCTGGGCAACAAGTGGTATCAGAGCGGAGTCTCTGAAAATTACTTAGAGTAAAGATTGATGTCACATCCCATGAGCACTTCTTTGGCCAAAGGCCAATCCACAAATCAACCTTCACTTTTTTCTAGAACCAATTATACATATTGAAAGGCTAGGATGAAAGTCTACAGTCAAGCCATAGACTTTCATTTATGGAAAATAATTCTAAAAGGACCAATATCACCCACTATTAGAGTTAATGATATTGAGGTTCCCAAACCAGAAGATGAATGGGACGAGAATGATATGAAATTGGCTAAGTTGAATGCCAAAGCTATGAATGTACTTTATTGCGCTTTGGACCCAAATGAGTTTAACAGAATTTTTACTTGCAATTATGCTAAAAAAATTTGGGATAAGCTTGAGATCACATATGAGAGCACATCACACGTTAAAACTTCAAAAATCAATCTTCTTGTGCACAATTATGAATTATTTAAAATGGATCCTAGTGAAACTATATCTGCTATGTATACACATTTTACTGATATTATAAATGGTCTTTAAAGTCTTGGTAGGACTTATACTAATACTGATCTAGTCCAAAAGTTTTGAAATCTTTTCCAGATAAATAGGAAGCTAAAGTTACAGCAATTCAAGAGGCAAAGGACTTGAACATCCTACCATTGGATGAGCTACTGGGATCATTGATTACTTATGAGCTAGCCATGCAACAAAGAACAGATGAAGACTCAAAAAGGAAAAAGGCTGTAGCATTTAAGGCTACTGAATAGGACAAAGATGAAGATTAGATATATCTGATGATGATGATCTAGAAAATGATAAGATCGCCCTAGTAATGAAAAATTCAAAATGTTTATGGGCAGAAGAAGAACAAACAGATGGAGAAAGCAATCCAGAAAAGGAGAATTTGGAAAAGAAAGGGAAAAAGACAGAGAAAAAGGATAAAGACAAAGATCAAATTCCTATCTATTATGAATGCAAGAAATCGGGACACATACATCCTGACTATCCAAAGCTAAGAAAAAGTTGATTAAAAGAAAGAAAAAGAATGTAATGTTTGCAGCATGGAGCGATATTGACAAATCTACATTAATAGAAGAAGATGAAGATACAACAAAAACTACTCAAATATGTCTTATGGGTTTGGAGGATGAGGTAACTACTTCTGAACCTAATTTAGAATTTACTTATGATGAGCTTCATAATGCTTTTGTGAATTATTGGTAGAATACAAAAAGCTAGTTTGAAAATGAAGAACTTGAAAACTAATTGTGATATGGTTGAAAAAGATAAAAATGAAATTTGTGAAAGAAATAAGATCTTACAAAGAGAATTAAATTTGATTTGTGAAAGACTTAAAACAACTCAATTTGAAAAGGAAGAACTTCTTGAGAAGAACAAAATTTGTAAAATGAAAAATACTAATTTGAAAAAAGAAGTTCAAAAGCTTAAACCATTGGTTGAAAAATTAACTTTAAGCTCTAACAAACTTGAACTGATTTTGAAAGATCAAAGAGATAAATAACAAGTTTGGAATCGGTTATAAAGGTTCAAATTCTAATAAATTTTCTGCATCTACATCTTATGCTCCTAAGTTCATTACATCAAAGTAGTATAGACCTAAATTTGCATCATCATATACTTTTTATTCAAAACCAAAAATTATCTGCTATGCTTGTAATATGGGTCACAAAGTATTTGAGTGTCATTTGAAATATAATGGCAAGAAGAAAATTAAGAATATTTGGGTTCCAAAAGGAACCAATCCTACTAACTTGCAAGGATCTAAGAAAGCTTGGGTACCTAAATCTATTACCTGATTATTTTGCAGGGATGTCTTGCAGCCACAAATGTAAAGAAGAGATGGTACCTTGACAGCGGCTGTTTAAAACACATGATAGGTGATATTGATCAATTCTTCACCCTAGAATAAAAGGATGGTGGCATGGTAACCTTTGGTAATAATCGCAAAGGAAGGATAATCGGTATTGGTAAAATAAAAATTACTCATTCTATCTTTATTGAGAATGTGTTACTTGTAAAAAAATTAAAGTATAATCTTTTGAGCATCAGTCAACTTTGTGATATTGGTTTTAATGTTTTCTTCAAGTCTTCAATGTGTATAGTTGATCATGTTGACTCTAGTACAAAGTTCATTGGACATAGACTTGGTAATATTTATATAGTAGATCTTAATGATCTAGCTATGTCAAGCAATACAAGTCTTGTGGCAATGAATGACAAGAGCAAGGAATCAAGTTTACTATGGCATAGGTGACTTGGACATGCTAGTATAGTACTATTGCAAAACTTATTTCAAAAGATTTAGTTAAAGGTTTGCCAAAGCTCAAAGTAAATTTTGATTATGCTGTGATGCATGTCAATTAGAAAAGCAAGTGATGGGGAGTTTTAATCCAAAAATATTGTTTCTACAACTAGACCCTTAGAGCTACTTCACATGGACCTATTCGGACCTACTAGGATAACAAGCCTAGGTGGCATGAAGTATGGCCTTGTGATTGTAGATGATTATTCAAGATACACTTGGATTTTATTTATTGCACATAAAGATGAGACCTTAAGGTATTCAAAAAGTTTTACAAAAGAGTTTCAAACTTGAAAAATCTTTCTGTTATTTCTATTCGTAGTGATCATGGTACGGAATTTAAAAATTAACATTTTGATCACTTTTGTATAAAGCATGGTATTGATCACAACTTCTCCGCTCCTAGAACACCACAGCAAAATGGGTGTTGTAGAGAGAAATAATAAACTTTGGAAGAAATGTCCAGAACAATGTTTTGTGAAGGAAATCTTCCAAAATACTTTGGGCAGAAGCTGTAAATACCGCTTGCTATATTTGAACAGAGTTTTAATTAGACCTATAATTAGGAAAACCCCTTATGAACTGTAGAACAATAGAAAGCCTAATATTAATTACTTCCATGTTTTCGGTTGCAAATGTTTTATTCTTAATAATGGAAAGACAATCTTGGTAATTTGATGTAAAATCCGATGAGGCTATCTTTCTTGGTTATTCTTCAAATAGCAAAGCCTATCGAGTTTCCAATAAAAGAACTTTGATTGGGAAGAATCAATATATGTAGTTTTCAATGAAACTGACATAACATCTTCTAGAAAAGAAGATTGTGCTGATGATGATACAGGTGCACTTGAACATGGACTGAAGGATTTGACTATCAAAGACAAATAAGAAAGTGAACAACATGAAAAAGTGGTAAGCAAAATCATGAGGATATACCTAAAGAATGGAGGTATGTACACACATCCCAAAGAACTAATTATAGGAGATTGTTACGTAGGTGGCTTTCCAAGATGGGGGTGAATTAGGATTAAAAAACTTTTCACAATAATGTGCACTTTCAAATTCTTTAGATGTTGTGATGCAATATACAATGCAGAAGTAATTAAGTAAAAGCAATAAAGCAATAATAATACAATCACAAACACAAAGAGATTTAGAGTGGTTCGGAGCAACCGGCTCCTACGTCCACTATCCAAGCACCACTTGCGATTTCCACTATATCTCCCAACTGGAATATAGTCGGATTGTTTTACCAGGCTCACAATCCAAACCTATACACTTTGGTTTTACGGGATCACCAAAGAAACTCTAACTCCCTTTGGTTTTAAATGGGATCACCAAAGAAAAATCCAAATACTTGGTTTTACACTGGATCACTAAGAACCCAATTTAGGTTTTATAAGGTTCACCTAAAAACCTTCAACCCTCTCTTAAAAAAACAGCCCTTGCTATTATTAGAGAGAAAACTAAAATAAAGAATGATAAACAAGCAACTACAACAAACTGAGTTTATTTAAGTGTTGCCGATTTAGATCAAGATGAAGTCAAGCCTTGAATGCTCTTTAGTGCTCTTCAAGCTGCTTCTTCCCTCTTCAATGAGTGGATTCAATGATGGAATAGAGTTGGTGAAGCTTTGAATCCAACTTAAAAGCTCTTGGAGGTAGGTAGGTGAATGACTTGAAAGCTCTTCAATATCTCAAGATAATTCACAATAAAGCTCTATGATTGTTTCATCCTTCAAAAACAATCTCTTTATAGTTTTCCAAGAGATATGGCCATTGTAGGGCCTAGGGATTCGTGAAATACCTGTTGGAGATGAATTGGAGTTCAAATTTTAACTTCAGCAACTAGCTGTTGGAGTGTAGAAAATGGCTCTACGAGTCGGCTCGAGGTCCACGAGTCGGCTCGAAGTCTCAGACAGTCCAAAATGAAATTCTGTAAGAGTCGGCTCTTCTGCTGGAGTCGGCTCTTGCCTTCAATCAAGTCAAAACCATGAAACCTAGAGTCGGCTCGGCTTAGGGCAGAGTCGGCTCGAGTTCTCTGACCTTCAAAATACATAACTTGGACGAGTCGGTTCTTGGGCAGGAGTCGGCTCGTGATCTTAGGCTTCATAAAACTGTTTTTTCATGAGTCGGCACTTGGGATAGGAGTCGGCCCTTGATGCTGAAACACTAAAACTTTCTCCGTGCCGTGCCACAAAGAGTCAGCTCTTGATCCAAGAGTCAGTTCTTGCAAATCTTCAAAAATTGCTTCAAGCTTCTCCAAAAGTCTTCAACATTGAATCAAATAGAAGCTAATCTACATACTCTTTAATTTTTACAATTTTCAGCCCATTTTACAAGATTACAAGATTAATAAAACTAGGGCTTTTATAAGTTCAAGTTCATAAAACTTTAACATAATTGAATTACCTTCCAATCAGTTTGAAAACTATTTTAAACTAAAGATAACCAATTTCCTGCAAAACTTCTTAAACAATTTGAAGGAGTTAGTATCAAATACATGCTCAAATATTTTGTGATCATCAAAATCATTCCAGGGGTCAACAATCTTCCCTTTTTGATGATAACAAAATACTAGGCATGATTAAGAATTAAAACACTTTACAATTGCAGTATATTCAAATTATGTGTGTGTATCAACACAGTGTGCCACAATGTATCATATGCATCAAATGTATAAAACTGAATACAATTAACATAAAGTATCATATGTATCGATACATTATATTTTCCATATCACATGAACAATATGTATCGAAACATGATGTATCGAAACATGATGTATCGAAACATGATGTATCAATATAGAATGTATCAAGAGTATCATTTATACAATGCGTATCGAAACTTATAAAATTTTCAAACATTTGAAGTGAATTTCATGATAATATTTAAAGTAAAGCTCCCCCTTACTATTTGTAATAGCATTCCTTTTAAATTTCATCAAATTTTCATGAATCATTCAAATTTTATTTCAATATTCATATTTTCATAATAATTAACATCATCCATGTAGCTTTTTTGTGCACACAATCTCCGAAATAACATAGTCTTTTCAAATTTTCATATAAACTTGTGAATTAAACATTCATATTATAGCTTTTTCATGCACAATCTCTATTCTCCCCCTTTTGTCATCAACAAAAGGCATACAAGAGAACATTCATTCACAATCATTCAAGATATGTAGCATAAAAAGTGATATCTATATATAAAAAGTCAGTACAAATGTGATACATTACAGTTGTGCCTCGGCACTACAAATTGTATCACAGCAAGCAAAATATAACAACATAGAGTCCCAAAGACATCAAAATAAAAGCCTAAACATCAAAAAGATGGACTAGGATCATTACTATCAGGTTCTTCTTTGTCAGAAGAGGAACCGACTTCTAAGATTCCTGGACTAGGTTTAAATTTAGGAAATCTAGGTCGAATATCCCTTATCTTAGTCCTAGTAGGAGTGGTAGTCCTAGACACTTTAGTTTTAGCTTTTGCTTTGGACTCTGAAGATATAACAATGGGTATGGGTTTGGCAGTCGATGGATCAAAGGATAATACCAAGGTGCTGGTGGTCGAAAGTATCTGGGTAGCCAGAGTCTGTCCAACCTCATATCCTGTAGCCTCCATACCAGCCTCGGGCTCAACATCAACAGGTGTGGCATGAGAAGGTACATCACTGGAATGTGCCACCGGTCCTTGCTCTCGATCAGTGCCAGTGCCAGTGCTAGGTGCTATGGAAGTCGATGGTACATGCTAGCTGGCTGTAGAAAGCTGTCTCAAATTAGTCATAACATCACGAAATCCTGCTGCATCTCAGACTGGAGTAGAGTGATCCTGCTATCAGTGTCTGATCTGAGACATGATATCTTCTCCAAGACTCTCTAAAGTTTGTTATCTGCATCAGGTCTAACAGCTGTGGAAGTCCTGACTGGTGAATGAGGTGTGGTAGGAGCTAGCTCTAACGGTCCAACCTCATCAGCCCGTGCATCAGTCTCCTCACTAAGTCCCTGAGCCACCTGAGTGTCATCCTCTAAATCAACTGAATGTGCTATAGGAACACCTGAAGTCTTCCTGATCCAATTGCCATCAACTTTAATGAATCCCATTATGGTAAAGGATTTCACAGTATACCTATCAGTGTGCAACAGTAGTCAGCTATCTTCTCCTGTCAGATCTACCAGGGCATCCTGAAATAATAATATAAAAACCATCCCGTACGGCAGACAAGCCCGTGCCTTACGGGCTGCCTCCCTCATCTGCGAGAGCATGATAAATGGCAAGTCGAGGGCCTCCCCCTCAATCAGTCGCCTCATAAACATAAGGTCACGCTCCGCTGACCCAATCAAATCTCCCCGTCCGGGACAAGAAAATCCTACTGATAATATTGTGCAACACCTCATCTCCAATGACAGCTGATTTGCACTCACATGCACAATGCCTTTCACATTCGATCTCTCCAATATGAGTCTGAGGGTCTTTTGTCTCTCCTTTAAAACTAAATAACACTCCCTTCTTTTGGTATGTTCAGTATACTTGAAAGCTTCTGTTCACTTATCTTTATATGCTTTCCTTTAACTGTTCCTTCTAAATGAAATGCACCCAATGACATATTTTCAAAAAATTGATGAACTAGATTAGGATATGTCGAAACATTCAATAGACAAAAATCTTTCCACCCCTGTTTTTCAAGCCAATCCCCGATATGCAACTGTTCTTGCTCCAGAAAATTAAAATCAATGCACCTACCCAGAGTAACCTGATGATTTCCCATAAGAATCACTTGCTGGGGTGCTTGAGGTTCTTCTTCCTGCTCAATCGGCTGTTCCTCTTCCAGATTGGATGTGTCCAACCGCATCTTGGTTCTCCTTTCTTCCACGACTATCCGAACCACCCACAAGGGTTTCTTGGTTATGGCTTTGCGGGCTAAGATTAAAGGATTGGAGATATTTGAGAGAGTTTTTGGAAGGTTTCCTAGAGTGGAATGTGGAGTCGGCTAAGTGGAAATGGCCAAAACCTAAAAACATAAAGAATAGAAAACATGGAAGCCCTATTTAAAAACGTTCAGCCCGACCTTCGAGTCGGCTCGTCGAGCGCCTTGATAACTCGAGTCGACTTGAGCGAAAAATTAGTCTAAAGGTCAAAATGGTTAAACTCAGTTCCTATAGGTTTCTTGACCCTAAACTAGCTTGTCCTATGCTCTAAAGAAAAATTTGAAACACCTAAATAATTTTCCTTAATTTTCAAAAATTAGGTCAAAAAAAGGTTCAGAATGGGTCACATAGCCCTAATTCGCCTCTAATTTTCTCAAATCTATCTAGACTAAGTGATTTAGTAAAAATGTTCGCTAGTTAATCTTCAGTAGGTACAAATTCTAGTTCAACAACATTGTTTAAAACATGATCATGAATAAATGATGTCGAATTTCAATGTGCTTAGTTCATGAGTACTGAATTGGATTTTTGGATAAATTAATAGCACTAGTATTGTCACATTTAATGGGAATTTTAGATTGAACAACATCATAATCTTCTAGTTGTTGCTTGATCCATAACACTTGAGCACAACAGCTCCCAGCAGCCACATATTCTGCCTCAACAGTAGATAATGCTATAGAGTTATGTTTGCGACAGTACCAAGAAATAAAGTTAATACCTAGAAATTGACAGGTGCCACTTATGCTCTTTCTATCAATTTTACATCCTCCATAATCAGCATCAGAATAACTAATTAACTTCAATGATGTGTGCTTAGAATATCATAAACCTACATTACATATGCCTTTCAGATATTTAATGATTCTTTTAACAGCCATGATGTGTGACTCTTTTGGATTAGATTGAAATTGTACATATACAAACACTAAATAAATGTCAAGTCTACTAGTTGTCAAATAAAGTAATGAACCAATCATACCTCGGTACAGCTTTTGATCAACATTTGTGCCATTTTCATCTTTATCCAATCTACATGCAGGACTCATGGGTGTTCCATTTTCTTTGCTTGATTCCATGCCAAATTTTTGATAATCTCTTTGATGTACTTGGCCTGGTTGATCAGGATACCTTCTTTAGTTTGTTGATTTGAAGTCCAAGAAAGTAGCTCAGCTCACCCATCAAGCTCATTTCGAATTCTCCCTATATTAGCTTAGCAAAATCTTGACACAAAGATTCATTAGTAAATCCAAAGATAATATCATCAACATATATTTGAACAACTAAAATATCATTATTCTTTCTTTGAATAAACAGTGTGGTGTCAACACTACCTCTTACAAAATAGTAGCAATTAAAAACTTACTTAGTCTATCATACCAGGCTCTAAGTGCATGTTTCAGACCATACAAAGCTTTATTCAGTTTGAAAACATGATTTGAAAAAGTATGATCAATAAAACCCGGGGGTTGCTCAACAAAAAACTTTTTCAGATAAAAAATCATTCAAAAATGCACTCTTTACATCCATTTGAAATAATTTAAAGTTCATAAAGAATGCATAAGCTAGTAGCAATCTAATGGCTTCTAATCTAGCTACTGGTGTATAAGTTTCGTCAAAATCTATTCCTTCCTCTTGATTATATCCTTGTGCAACTATTATAGCCTTATTTTTAATTACATTTTCAACTTCATCTAGTTTATTTTTATAAACCCACTTAGTACCTATAACAGGATAGTCATTGGATCTTTCAACTAGGGTCCAAATATTATTTCTCTTAAATTGGTTCAATTCATCATGCATTGCTAACATCCAATTAGGATCAATTTCAGCTTCTTCTATATTGTGTGGTTCTACATGCGAAAAAAAAAGTAATTAAATCATGTGCATCTTTATGTCAGATCTAGTTTTAACACCTTGAGATGAGTCTCCTATAATTAATTTTTTAGGGTGTGATTGTACCTACCTTCATTCCTTGGGTATATCATCATGATCTTTACTTACCTCTTCTTCATGTGGTTTACTTGATTGTTTGTTTTTGAAGTCAAGTCTTTTATTCCATGTTCTAGAGTACCTGCATCATCATCAGCAAAATCTTCCTTTCTCGAAGATGTAATATCAGATTCATTAAAAATAACATATACGATTCTTCAACAGTTAAAGTTCTTTTATTAAAAACACGATAGGCTTTACTATTTAAAGAATATCCAAGAAAAATAGCCTCATCAGATTTTGCATCGAATTTACCAAGATTGTCTTTTCCATTGTTAAAATAAAATGTTTGTATCCGAAAACATGAAAATACTTAATATTAGGTTTTCTATTATTCCAAAGCTCATAGAGAGTTTTTCTGATAATAGATCTAATTAAAACTCTATTCAAAATATAGCATGCGGTATTCACAGCTTCTGTCCAAAAGTATTTTGGAATATTTCCTTCACAAAGCATTGTTCTAGACATCTCTTCCAAAGTACGATTCTTTCTTTCTACAACACCATTTTGCTGTGTGTTCTAAGTACAGAAAAGTTATGATCAATACCGTGCTTTGTGCAAAAGTGATCAAAATACTGATTTTCAAATTCGGTGCCATGATCACTACAAATTGAAATAATAGATAAATTTTTCAAATTTGTAACTCTTTTGTAAAACTTTTGAATACATTAAAAGTTTCATTTTTATGTACGATAAACAAAATCCATGTGTATCTTGAAAAGTCATCTACAATCACAAGACCATATTTCATACCACCTAGGCTGGTAGTCCTAATAGGTCCAAATAAGTTCATGTAAAGTAGCTCTAAGGGTCTAGTAATAGAAATAATGTTTTTAGATTTAAAACTCCCCCTCACTTGTTTTCCTAACTGACAAGCATCGCAAACATAATCAAAATTAACTTTAAATTTTGGTAAACCTTTGACTAAATCCTTTGAAATAAGTTTAGTTATTGTGTCCATACTAGCATGACCAAGTCGCCTATGCCATAGTAAACTTGATTTCTTGCTCTTGTCATTATTGCTACAAGACTTGTGTTGCTTGATATAGCTAGATCATTAAGATCTACTACGTAAATGTTACTAAGTTTGTGTCCAATGAATTTAGTACTAGAGTTAAGTGGATCAACTACTATACACATTGATGACTTGAAAAATATATTAAACCAATGTCACATAGCTAACTAATACTCAAAAGATTATGCTTTAACTTTTCTACAAGTAAAACATTTTCAATGAATATAGAAGGAGTAATTTTGATTTTACCAATACCAATTATCCTTCATTTTCGATTGTCACCAAATGTTACCATTCCACCATCCTTTTGTTCTAGGATGAAGAATTGATCAATGTCATCCGTCATGTATCTTGAATAGCCGCTATCCAGATACCATCTTTTCTTTGTACTTGTGGCTGCAAGACATCCTTATAAAATAATCATTTAACAAATTTAGGTACCCAAGCTTTTTTGGATCCTTGCAAGTTAGTGGAAATGGTTCCTTTGGAATCCAAACTTTTTTAATTTTTTTTTGTCATTATATTTAAGTGACATTCAAATGCCTTATAACCAAGGTTATTACATGCATAGCATACAATTTTTGATTTTGAATAATAGCCATGAGATGATGCAAATTTAGGTCTAACCTGTTTTGAACTAATGAACTTAGGAGCAAATGAAGTAGAAGCTAGAAACTTGTTTGAAATATAACCTTTATAACCAATTCCAAATTTATTATTTTGTTTTTTTTTATCTTTAAAATTAATTCAAGTTTGTTAGAACTTAGGGTTAGTTTTTTAACCAAGGGTTAGTTTTTGAACTTCCTTCTTTAAATCATCGTTTTCATTTTTCAAACCTTTGTTTTTCTCGAGAATCTCTTCTTTTTTCAACTTGAACAATCTTTAAATCTTTCACAAACCAAATTAATTCTCTTTGCAAGATTTTGTTTCTTTCACAAAATTCATTTTTGCCTTTTCTAATACATCACATTGATTTTTCAAATCTTTCATTTTTAAACGGCCTTTTTGTATTCTATCAATAATTCACAAAAAGCATTTGCAATTCATCATAAGTGAATTCTAAATTAGGTTCAGAAATATTTACCTCGTCCTCCAAACCCATAAGATAGACTTGTGCAGTTTTTGTTGTCTCTTCATCCTCTTCAATGGATGTGGTTTCATCGCTATCACTCAAAGCAGCAAACATTGCCTTCGTCTTCTTTTTGGGGAATATCTTTTTCTTCCCTTCAAGACAATCAGGACGGATGTGTCCTGGCTTTTTGCATCCATAGCAATAGGTACTTGATCTTTATCTTTATCCTTCTCTTTTTTTTATCTTTCTTTTTCTTTTCCAAAATCACCTTTTCTATATTGCTTTCTCATTTGTTGATTTCTTCGACCCATAAAATTTTTGAATTTTCTCATGACAAGGGAAATCTCATATTTCCTAAATCATCATCATCTGATGAATCTGATTCTTCATTCTTATCTTCTTCTGTAGCTTTAAATGCAATGGCATTCTTTCTTTTGTATCTTCCTCGGTCCTTTGTTGCATAGCCAATCATGGATCAGTGATCCAAGTAGTTCATCCAGTGGCAGAGTATTTAGTTCCTTCGCCTCTTGAATTGCTGTCACTTTGGCTTCCCACTTATCTGGTAAGAATCTTAAAACTTTTTGAACAAGTCAGCATTAGAGTAAGTTCTACCAATACTTTTGAGACCATTTATAATATCAGTAAAGCGAGTATACATAGTAGATATAGTCTCACTAGGATCCATCTTAAATAGCTCATAATTATGTACAAGAAGATTGATTTTTGATGTTTTAATTTGAGATGTGCCTTCGTGTGTGATTTCTAGCTTGTCCCAAATTTTTTAGCAGAATTGCAAGTTGAGATTCTATTAAACTCATTTAGATCCAAAGCACAATACAATAAGTTCATTGCTTTGGCATTCAGTTCAGCTAATTTCATATCATTCTCGTCCCAATCCTCTTCTGGTTTGGGAACCTCTGCATCATTAACTTTAATTGTTGGTGTGTGAGGTCCTTTCAAAATAATCTTCCATAAATAAAAATCTATAACTTAAATGTATATTTTCATTCTTGCCTTCCAATATGTATAATTGGTTCCGGTGAAAAGTAGAGGTCTATTTGTGGATTGACTTCGGTCATTGAAGTGCTCATGGGATGTGCCATAATCTTTACTCTAAATAACTTTCAAAGACTCTGCTCTGATACCACTTGTTGCCCAGGTGACTTTCCAAGATGGGGGTGATTGGGATTAAAAAAACTTTTCGTAAGAATGTACATTTTCAAATTCTTTGGTGTTGTGGTACAATATGCAATGCGGAAGTAATTAAGTAAAAGTAATAAAGCAATAAGAACACAATCACAAACATAAAGAGATTTAGAGTGGTTCAGAGCAACGGCTCCTATGTCCATACCCAAGCACCACTTGGGATTTCACTATATCCTCAATCGGAATACTCGAATTGTTTTACTAGGCTCATAATCCAAATCTATACACTTTGGTTTTACCGGGATCACCAAAGAAATCCTAACTCCCTTTGGTTTTAAATGGAATCACCAAAGAAAAACCCAAACACTTGGTTTACACTGGGATCACCAAGAACCCAACTTAGGTTTTATAAGGTTCACCTAAAAACCTTCAACCCTCTCTTAAGACACAGCCCTTGTTATTCTTAGAGAGAAAACTAAGATAAAGAAATGATAAACAAGCAACTACAACAAACCGAGTTTATTTAAGTGTTGTCGATGTAGATCAAGATGAAGTCAAGCCTTGAATGCTCTTTAGTGCTCTTCAAGCTACTTCTTCCCTTCTTCAATGAGTGGATTCAATGATGGAGTAGAGTTGGTGAAGCTTTGAATCCAAATGAAAGCTCTTTGAGGTAGGTAGGTGAATGATTTGAAAGCTCTTCAATATCTCAAGATAATTCCACAATAAAGCTCTAATGATTGTTTAATATTTTTAAAACAATCCTTTTATAGTTTTTCAAGAGATATGGACGTTGTAGGGCTAGGGATTCGTGAAATAGCTATTGGAGATGATTAGAATTCAAATTTCAACTTCAGCAACTAGCCATTGGAGTGCAGAAAATAGCTCCATGAGTTGGCTCGAGGTCCATGAGTCGGCTCGAAGTCTCAGACAGCCCAAAATGAAATTCTATAAGAGTTGGCTCTTCTGGCTGGAGTCGGCTCTTGCCTTCAGTCAAGTCAAAACATGAATACCTAGAGTCGGCTCTTCAGGGCAAAGTCGGCTCGAGTTCTCGTACCTTCAAAATACATAACTCTGGATGAGTCGGCTCTTGGGCAGGAGTCGGCTCTTGATCTCAGGCTTCAAAAAAACTATTTTCTTCCATGAGTCAGCTCTTGGGATAGGAGTCGGCTCTTGATGCTGAAACACTGAAACTTTCTCCATGCCATGCCACAAAGAGTCAGCTCTTGCAAATCTTCAAAAATTGCTTCAAGCATCTTCAAAAAGTCTTCAACATTGAATCAAATAGAAGCTAATCTACATACTCTTTAATTTTTATAATTTTCAGCCCATTTTACAAGATTACAAGATTACAAGATTAATAAAACTAGGGCTTTTACAAGTTCAAGTTCATAAAACATTATACACAATTAAATTACCTTCCAATCAGTTTGAAAACTATTTTGAACTAAAGGTAACCAATTTCCTGCAAAACTTCTTAAACAATTTGAAGGAGTTAATATCAAATACATGCTCTATATTTTGTGATCATCAAAATCATTCCAGGGATCAACAGAGATACATCTCAAGGTGTTAGAACTAGAGCATCACATAGGGATGCACATGATTTGATTGCTTTTGTATCTCATGTAGAACCACACATTATAGAAGAAGCTGAAACCGATCCTAATTGGATGTTAGCTATGCATGATGAGTTAAACCAATTTAGGAGAAATAATGTTTGGATACTTGTAGAAAGACCAAATAACTACCCTGTTATAGGAACTAGATGGGTTTATAGAAACAAACTAGATGAGCAAGGTAATGTAATTAGAAATAAGGCTAGATTGGTAGCTCAAGGTTACAATCAAGAAGAGAGAAATAGATTTGATGAGGCCTATGCACCAGTAGCTAGGCTAGAGGCTATTAGATTACTCTTAGCATATGCATGTTTTATGAACTTTAAATTATTTTAAATGGACATAAAGAGTGCTTTTCTAAATGGTTTTCTATCTGAAGATGGTTTTGTCGAACAACCACTTGGTTTTAGATATCACACATTTCCAAATCATGTTTTTAAGTTGATAAAGCTTTATATGGTCTTAAACAGGCACCTAGAGCTGGTATGACATATTAAGTAAGTTTTTAATTGAAAATAATTTTATGAGAGGTAGTGTTGATACTACCTCTCATAAAATCATTTTCAATTAGTTTATTCAAAGAAAGACAATGATATTTTAGTTGTTCAAATTTCTGTTGATGATATAATATTTGGATCTACTGATGAATCTTTGTGTTAAGACTTGCTAAGTTAATGCAGGATGAATTCGAAATGAGTTTAATGGGTGAGCTAAGCTAATTTCTCGGGCTTCAAATCAAAAATCAAAGGAAGGAATTCTGATCAACCAGGCCAAATATATTAAAGAGATTATCATAAAGTTTGGCATGGAATCAAGCAAGGAAATTGGAACACCCATGAATCCTGCATGCAGACTTGATAAAGATGAAATGGCACAATAAATATTGATCAAAAAGTATATAAAGGTATGATTGGCTCTCTACTTTATTTAACTGCCAATAGACCTGATATTCTATTTAGTATTTGTATGTGTGCAAGTTTTCAATCTAAACCAAAGAATCACACATCATTGTTGTTAAAAGAATTATTAAGTATCTTAAAGGCACATGCAATTTAGGATTATGGTATTCTAAGCATTCATCTTTAAAGTTAATTAGTTATTCTGATACTGATTATGGAGGCTGTAAGATTGATAGAAAGAGTACAAGTGGTACTTATCAATTTCTAGGTGTCATCTTGATTTGATGGCACGTCATAAACAGAACTCTGTAGCACTAATTACTACTGAAGCAGAGTACGTGGCGGCGAGGAAGTGTTGTGTACAAGTGTTGTGGATCAAGCAATAGTTAGAAGATTATGGTGTTATCCAGTCTAAAATTCCTATTAAATGTGATAACACTAGTGCTATTAATTTATATAGAAATCCAATTCAGCATTCTAGAACTAAGCATATAGAAATTAGACATTATTTCATTCAAGATCATGTTTTGAATAATGTTGTAGAATTATAATTTATGCCTATAGAAGATCAACTTGCTGATATTTTTACCAAACCTCTTAGCCAAGATAGATTTGAAAAGATTAGAGGTGAATTAGGCCTATGTGACCCATATTAAAAGTTTTGACCTAATTTTTCAAAAATAAGGAAAAATTATCTAGATATTTTAAAATTCTCTTTAGAGCTTATGACCACCTTCTTTAGTACTAAGGAACCCATAGAATTTTATTTTTTGGTTTTCTGAGCTTTAACCTAGATTTGTGCTCGAGCCGACTCGAGCACCCTGCTGTTTGTCGAGCCGACTCGAGAGTCGGGCCGATGCTTTTTAAATAGGGCACATAGGTTTCAAATCTCAATTTCTTTCTGCCCTTCCTATTTTACTTCAACCGTTCCCTATTCCTAACCTAGGAAAAACCTTAGAACTCCTCTAAACCCTTCCTAAACTCTAATCCAACCTAAAGGGCACCTAAGAAAGCTGCAGGGGAGAAGCCAAGAAGGGTCCTGGAACCGTGGAGAGGAGAGAAGGACCAAGAGGAGGCTTGACACTTCAAATCCCGTAGATGAACCACAGGAAGAACATGAAGAATCTCCGGAAGCTCTAAGACAGGTAGTTTTGATGGGCAATAAGCAAGTAACCTCTGGATGTTGTACTGATTTCACCTTTTTAGAGCAAGAACATTTGAGAGTTGGTGATTGGCTTATTACACAAGGTTGGAAGTCATTTTTATTTGTTGAACTTGCCCATATTTCCTAATCTAGTAAGATAGTTCTTTGAAAATATGTCCCTCGATGCATTTCATGTGGAATCGGTTGTGAAAGGAAAGCATATTGAGATAAATGAGCAGAAGTTAAGTGACATTCTTCAAATACCTAAGGAAGGAGAGAGCTTTTTGGTATTAAAGGAAAAACAAAAGACTTTGAGGATAATTCTTGAGAGGATTGATGTTACTGGTGTTATACATAGGGATAATCAACTTTCATTGGAGATGAGGTTGATTCATAATATTATCAGTCGCATTTTCTACCCAGGACTGGGAGATTTGACTGGGTGAGCGAGAGGGATATGGTGTTTATGAGATGTTTAGTTGAGCGGGAGGCCCAACTTACCTTATATTATGATATCCCAGATGAGGGAAGCTGCTCATAGGGCACGAGCATGTCTTCCATATGGCATGGTATTCACATTGCTCTTTCAGGATGCTCAGGTAGATTTGTTGGTGGAGACACCAGGATCAGACACAGATCACTGGATCCCATTTGGTTTACCTACTCATGTGTTAAAGTTTTAAAAATTTTGTAATCAATTAAGATTGAGTCCTGTAATAAGTTGAGGTTAGTTGATTTGTTTTAACCCTCAACCTAGTCAGTACCTTAAGTCCTGTACATCAGTATAAGTCTAGTATGAGTCTAATTTTTATACAAGAGAGGAGGTTACCCTATTTTGGAGTTCTACCAAACCACATCCAGAAGTCAAAGGCCACTACATCAGATTATTGGATTTTGTGTGACACCACAGGATCCAAGATGCCTTCAAGAGACCCTGATTCCTTCCAAATGCCCTCTAGATGCCCATATTTTCTTCCAGATGCCAGAGTATATATCCAGACCAGGGCATCCATGATTCCAGAGGCCCACCTACATCTTAGCCCAAAGAAATCAAGTATAGGTGCCAAGCCCAAGCCCTTAAGAAGTAAGATACCAGGGAATATTCTTGCTACCAGGCTACCATGCAACCCCAGCTTCCAAAGGCCCAAGCCCATGCACCTAAGCCCCTTTGGGCCAGCCCCTTGCTACCCCTAGAAGCCCAACACGCCCTCCTAGGCATCCTTGGAGGGTTGACCAAGTAAAAGCTCAAAGGGAGATGTCCTTAAGTGAGAAGGAGAAGACTAGTATAACCAAGTTAGGATTCCTAGTTCTTTTAAGCTTTGTAATCCTAACCTAGCTAGGAAAGGACATGTAATCTAACTAGGAGAAGGCTTGTAAACCTAAGTGTAACCCTAGTTAGAGAGGGCATGGGAACTCTATAAATATCCCACCCCTCCCCCTCTTGTAATCATCTCTTTCTTATAAATACAACTTGCTAAAATTTTATGATATTACCTTGTATTTGGTGTTCTAGTGTTGGTTCTCTTGTTCTTGTGTGCTCTCCTTGTGTTCCTGGATTGAAACCCTACTCCCTAGCTTCCATCTGCATCTTTGGAGATTAGCCATGCCCAGAGGAAGATGTCCTAGCTGCTGCTCAATCAAGCAACTGCTTCTTCCCTGGGACATCCACACCTAAAACTAGTTCTTTCAATTCTAAATCCTAGTTTATTATTCCTTTGTTTAATTACTGTTTTGATTGACCCTGATGCTTGCAGGATCCCCGAGGTGCTTCACCTCCCCTGAGGAGGCTTTCCTTGCCTTCAGACCGGGTCTAGATCAGCCATCTGATTCAAGGAACTGAAGCTTCTTGATCCATGCTCCAATCATAGTGTGAGTGATCCCTTCTGTTGCTGAATTTTAAATCTCTAACTGGTAAAGAAACCTTCCCTTCTCTTGAAATCTATTTTGATGAAGATAAGCTATCCTAAATCAGGAGTTTCTCAACTCTCGAGTCCTAGCTACTTATTATCTTGCATGAGTTCTCTTCGATCATGATGATTCTATGCATTGCTATCCTATTTGCTAGTTCTTACTTTTATTTGGGAATTTAGCCTATAATCCTAAATTATAAAAATCACAAAAAAATTAGTTTACTATTTTTCATACATGTTTTGTAATCTTAGAGTTGTCCCACATTAGTTTGGTATCAGAACAGTTTAGGATAGTTTTTTATCTGCTTTGCATTCAAAAACCCTAATTATGAATTCTATCCACTGCATTAGGTGTCTAGTTTCCATCTAATTTTAGCATCTTAAACATTTTATTTTTTTATGAAATTTGCATTGCATGTCCTTTGTTCTGTCTTAGTAATTATCATAATTTTTAATTAATTTTACTAAAACTCTAAATCTCTAAAATTTGGCATATTAGAAACCCTAATAGAATCCTAATAATTTTTATAGCAATCCAAAAAACCCCAGGTTTGCATCATCATATGATTTTCTCTCTATATGAAATTTGGTAGGTTTCATCATCACCATCCATCCTCTGTTTCAAATTTTTTTTTTTTTTCTACATCTGGATCTATGTCAAATTCTGTATCATCTAAACCCTATTTTTTTGATTTATGCTATTTCTGCATACTTAACTCAACCTAACTTAATCAACTTCCAAACCCCCAATCCCAAGCCAAACCTTGTTTGCTAACCCCAGTTAACTTGAGTTTAATTTGTCATAGCATAAAATAATAAAAAAATATTTTATTTCTGATTATTTTATATTGCATCAGGGCCATCGATTGCCATCATTCTTAACCTAATCTTAAGGGCAACTCACTATCTCAGATCAGGGCAGGATTTCATCACCTGTCCTGGGCCCAAAAAACCATCATCATACTAACCCAAGCCTAATTAAAATCAATTAGACCTAATTTGCGCTAGTGAGCTAGGAGACATCAATAGGTCGGGTCCGAGCTGTGTGGGCCAACTAGTGCATTTAATCCTTTAGCTATTACTGAAACTTGGTGTCTAAGGCTGGGGGTCCAGAGTCAAACGACCTAAGTGGTGTTGTGATTTTTAATTAGGTCCCTGCAAAAGCAAGGGGAGCCTCCCACGCTCCCACCTCCTACTTGGCAGTGGAAGGATTAGCTATTGGGTTAGGTGTAAGTTGAGCTGACCCACCCAGTTTCTAGCTCTAGGTCTAGGAAACCCTAGATTAGGCTAACCTATTTTGCATGCTTAACTGCACCACATCATTTTGTTTGTTTGATTGATTGTTTGCATTAGGATAGGAACCCAATGTCAGTAGACTTAATCCAACCCAACTAGTGTGACCATGGAGTCCAACCCTAGGAGATCCCAATACTCTGATCCATATAGGGAGCCCAACCCTAGGAGAACCCAATACTCTGATCCTTACCAGAAGTCCAAATACAAGAAGCCCAATTATCAAGTACCCACCTTCAGTGGCACCTCAAATCCTAAGGATTACAAAGACTGGGAAAAATACATGGAACAATATCTTGAATGGTATGGCTTGAGTGATGAAAGGAAGTGTGAATTTACCAAACTCGGGTTAATTGACCTTGCTAAGATATACTAGGGAGACGTAGAGAACCTAATCAGACTATGATATGAAGCTCCCATAGATACCTGGATGGCCATGAAGCTGAGACTTAGAAAACTATATGTTCCCCCATACTATCGACAGTGCCTTCTAGACCAATGGAATAGGTTATATCAAGGAAATAGGTCTGTGTCGGAGTATATAGCCCAATTTGAAGAATGTGCCCTTAGGTGTTGCCTGGACGAACCCGAATCAGTGACCTTATCTAGGTTTGAGACTGGCCTTCGTGAAGACATCCAGTGGGAACTATCTCATTGGCAAATTCAGAACTTAGAGGAAGCCTATAACATAGCTTTGGAATTCGAGTCAACCCTTAGGACTAAACCCATCACCTATGAACCCATGACCCTTAGCCAGCCTGAACCCCATAGGATCAGCACCCCAGACCCTAGCCAGTTTTTCTTTAGCCAAACCCCTCCTACTACCCCATTGGTTCACCAAGATGACCTAAAAGAAGAAATATATGAGGCTGACCCAAGTTTAGTGGAGGAATATGAAGATGATGAGTCTATTGTAGATCTAGAGGAAGAAACACCTATAGAATACCCAGAAGTAGTTGACTATAACCAAACTCCAATGGAACCAACCCAAAATTAGTTGAGTCTGAAGTCTAACCCAGTTCAACCATGGAGTCCACTCTAGAAACCCTTAAGGCCCTAATTGAACAATGGACCAGAAAAATACCCAATTCCAAAGCCAATTTACCCAATCCACCACCCAAACCAACCAATTGACCCAAACCAACAACCAAGTAACCAATAGGTTGGACCAGGTAGAAGACCACCCAACAATAGTTGACCTTGACCATACCCCAGTAGGAGCTGACCTAGAATTAGCTAACCCTAGCCATACCCAGATAGTAACCGACATAGAGTTAGCTGACCATGTAATGGGAGAACCCTTAAAGGAGGAAGACCATGAGGAACCCAATCCTACTATTAGAGTTTTACCTGAGGAGACACTCAAAGAAAGCCCAACTATAAAGCCTAGTTCTTTGATTCAAGAGCCAGAAGAATTTATTAAGGACTTGATCTATTTGAATCAGTACCCTCAAGATGAAATCATTCCATTGACTCCCATTGATCTCTTTCCTGAAATTAATGACTCATTCTTCCATTATGTAGACCCTTTAGATAGGCATCAATCCCATAAGGTCAACCTCATTAGTATAGGCCTCATCCCTGAAATCCCTTCTTATCTCCTATTCTACCCGATCAACCCAGAACCTTCTTCTTACTTTCTACCCTATCAGACTAACCCGACTCCACCTCGTATTTTTTTGCCTTTTCTTGAGTTTTCTTGTATTTCTTTAACCATTCACCTGCATAATGTAGAGGTTTGTATGTTGCATTCATTTATTGCCCATGTTAGGTTTGCATATTACTTTTAGTATACTTTGTGGCATTTGCTAGGAGTACATAATAAATTTTCATGTGCATGCCATGATAGGATCAAACCTAGAGAGTCTATAGTCTCTTAGGTTTTAGACCCGAAGAGTCCAATAAGTTTCCTTCGATAAGGAAGCCTAGTCGAGTTTATTAGGTATAAGTTGAGTCCAATAAATGCACAGCTTGATTTACATGTCTGCACCTGCACTGCCCTTTACACTGCATATGCATATGGAAATTAGTCAAAAGTTGAACATAGCTAATGAACTAAATAACAACTTGGCTAATTCTCAAAGAGAAATAAAGAATTTTGCAGGGGATTTTGTAATTGTAAAAGAATTTTCTGCTCGCAAAGCTGGCCCATCCAAGATAGTGAAGAGTAATGGACCCGATGCCTATATGCCTGAGATATTACCTGATTTAGGTATTAGCTCCACCTTCATCATCTCAGATCTTATAGAGTCTAGCGAGCCAGCAATGATACCTAGCGAGCACCTTGAGCCTATCCGTTCCTTTGAGAGAGAACCCATCCCAGAGTGTCCACTAACTAATTGGCCAAATAGTGAGAAAAAGATTGAGAGAATCCTGGATGATTAAGCCATTTGTACCCGAAATAGAGGCTATCAGAGGTATTTGGTCCGGTGGTAAGGTCGGCTAGAATATGAGAACTCGTGGATCACCCGTGAGGATCTGCAGCACCTCAACCCAGACCTATTCGAGCACTATGAGAGCCAGTTATCCCATACTCGACGGGATCAATTTCCTCTCATCCCGGGAGAATTGGTGGGGACACCAGGATCAGACACAGATCACTGGATCCCATTTGGTTTACCTAGTCATGTGTCAAAGTTTTGAAAATTTTGTAATCAATAAGATTGAGTCCTGTAATAAGTTGAGGTTAGTTGATTTGTCTCAACCCTCAATCAAGTCCAGTACATTGAGTCCTGTACATCAGTATAAGTCTAGTATGAGTCCAATTTTTGTACAAGAGAGGAGGTAACCCTATTTTGGAGTTTCACCAGACCACATCCATGAGTCAAAGGCCACTACATCAGATTATTGGATTTTGTGTGACACCACAGGATCCAAGATGCCTTCAAGAGATCCTGATTCCTTCCAAATGCCTTCTAGATGCCCAGATTCCCTTCCAGATGCCAGAGTATATACTCAGACCAGGGCATCCATGATTCTAGAGATCCACCTGCATCCTAGCCCAAAGAAATCAAGCCCAGGTACCAAGCCCAAGCCCTTAAGAAGCAAGATACCAGGGAATATTTCTGTTACCAAGCTACCGGCCACCCCAGCTTCCAGAGGCCCAAGCCCATGCACCCAAGTCCCTTTGGACCGGCCCCTTGCTGCCCCTAGAAGCCCAACACACCCTCCTAGGCATCCTTGGAGGGTTGACCAAGTAAAAGCTCAAAGGGAGATGTCTTTAAGTGAGAAGGAGAAGACTAGTCTAACCTAGTTAGGATTCCTAGTTCTTTTAAGCTTTGTAATCCTAACCTAGCTAGGAAAGGACATGTAATCTAACTAGGAGAAGGCTTGTAAACCTAAGTGTAACCCTAGTTAGAGAGGGCATGAGAACTCTATAAATACCCCACCCTCCCCCTCTTGTAATCATCTCTTTCTTATAAATACAACTTGCTGAAATTTTGTGATATTACCTTGTATTTGGTGTTCTAGTGTTGGTTCTCTTGTTCTTGTGTGCTCTCCTTGTGTTCCCGGATTGAAACCCTGCTGCTCTAGCTTCCATCTACATCTTTCGAGACCAGCCATGCCCAGAGGAAGATGCCCTAGCTGCTGCCCGAATCAAGCAACTGCTTCTTCCTCGGGACATCCACACCTAAACCTAGTTCTTTCAATTCTAAATCCTAGTTTATTATTCCTTTGTTTAATTGCTATTTTGATTGACCCTGATGCTTGCAGATCCCTGAGGATGCTTCACCTCCCCTGAGGATGCTTTCCTTGCCTTCAGACCGGGTCCAGATCAACCATCTGATTCAAGGAACTGAAGCTTCTTGATCTAGGCTCCAATTAGAGTGTGAGTGATCCCTTATGTTGCTGAATTTTAAATTTCTAACTGGTAAAGAAACCTTTCCGTCTCTTGAAATCTATTTTGATGAAGATAAGCTATCCTAAACAAGAAGTTTCTAAACTCTTGGGTCCTGGCTACTTATTATCTTGTATGAGTTCTTTGCGATCATGATGATTCTATGCATTGCTATCCTATTTGCTAGTTCTTACTTTTATTTGAGAATTAGTCTACAATCCTAAATTATAAAAATCAAAAAAAATTAGTTTACTATTTTTCATGCATGTTTAGCAATCTTAGAGTCATCCCGTATCATTTGTCTGGTGAGGATAGCAGGCCATTACTTCATACAGACATATACAATGTTAAATCATTGATCAGAATGGGATTCCTGAAGGTTGATGGACACTGGTCAGGAAGATTTCAGAACTTCCTACGGCACATTCAGATGAGGATTCAGGAGATGATGATCAGACTATTTAGGGATAGGATACTAAGGCTGAGCCACATGCTGATGAGGCTGGACCTTCTGAGCCAGCTCCTTCTACACCTTGATCACATGTGAGAGGATCTATTGCTGTTGGTTTAAGTGATGATAGCAGGTTGCAGCTAATACTGAATGAAATCTCCACTTTATAGAGAGTTAAAGCAGAGATAGATGCCAGGGTACTGGCACTTCAGACAGAGATGAGAGATGGCTTCCAGGAGATTCTATCGATTCTTTAGCAGAGCCAGTCATTCAGCACCTTCAGCAGGACCTGATATTCATGATACATATTATGGACAGGGAGAGGCAGTGCATTCTACTGATATTCCTATAGTTGCAACTCCTATTGAGACTGGTACTAGTACTCAGGGTCAGAGCACTAACATTGGAGATACTCTGACGACGTAGATTTTGTCGACTACCAGCACCCTTGCCTTTTATGTTGATCCTCCTTCTGCACGACCTACACCTATTATGATTTCTTATGAGCCTCCAGCTAAAACCAAACCTAGAACCTCTAAGACTTCAACCCCTATTAGGACTAGACTTAGGGATCTTAGACCTAGGTTCCCTAAATTTAAACCTGCTCCTGGTATTTTAGAGGTTGGTTCTTCTTCTAGTGAAGAGGAACCTAGTGATGATGATCCCAGTCCATCCTTTTGACTTTTAGGATTTATTGTTTAGTATTTCTTGTTGTTGTTTGTGGTACTATTTTTGATGTACTTTGGCACATTTGTAATGTATCACCTTTGTATTGACACTTTTTATCTATATATATTCTTTTTTATGTTTCACTTGATACATGCTCAAATAATTGTGAATGATTTAATTTTTGAATGAATGATTCTCTCTATATTGTATATTTTTGTTGATGACAAAAAGGGAGAGAAAAGTGTGCATGAAATGAAAAATATGAAAATGTGAACATGAAAAATGAGACAAGCATGAAAATACGAAGAGGATATTGCTATATAGGAAAAGGGGAGCTTTTGTTAAGCTTTTAATTGAAATTATGAAAAATATGAAAATGTGAACATGAAAAATGAGACAAGCATGAAAATACGAAGAGGATATTGCTATATAAGAAAGGGGGAGCTTTTGTTAAGCTTTTAATTGAAATTTATTTCAAATGCAAAGTATTATTGTGAAGGTTTGATACTTAGTGCATGGATGATACAAATGATACATTGTTTTAATACTCTTCAGTTCAACAACTTGATACTTGATTTAGTTTGATACACACTACTTTGAATACTTTTTAATACATGTGAATATGATACTTAGTATATCATTACTGGTAATTGTAAAGTGTTTTAAATCATGTTCATGCCCAGTGTTTTGTCATCATCAAAAAGGGGAAGATTGTTGACCCTTGGAATGATTTTGATGATTACAAAATATTGGAGCATGTATGTATTACTAATCTTTGAATTACTTAAGAAGTTTTTGCAGGAAAATGTTTATCTTTACATTAGTTGGTTTTTTATCTTGTGAAAGGTATTCCAACATTGTATGAAATCTTATATACTTCAAATTGTAAAGCCCTAATGCTTCTCATCTATGTAATCTTGTAAAAGGGCTATAAATTGTAAAAATGAGAATAAGTAGGTTAGTTCTTGTTGGAATCTTGATTTGAAGAAGTTTGGAGAAGTTTTGAAGCATAAAAAGAATTTTGTAAAAGCTGACTCATGGATCAAGAGCCGACTCCTATTCTGGCACGGTATAAAAATTTCAGATTTCAGCACCTCGAGCCGACTCAAGCCTCAAGAGCCGACTCAATGAAGAACTCATATTTTGGTGACTGAGACATCGAGCTGACTCAAGCCCAGAAGAGCCAACTCGTCCAAAGTTAGGTCTATTGGTATCGGTGACTTCGAGCTGACTCAGCCTTGAAGAACCAACTCAAGCAGAATTTGAACTTGCATTGATTGAGAGTTCGAGCCGACTCAAACCAGAAGAGCCGACTCGCATAGAATTTTACTTGGCTTGTCTGAGACTTCGAGCCGACTCATGAACCTCGAGTCGACTCGAGTGACGGGTTTTTGCAGTCTAACAGCTAGTTGCAGAACTTCATTTTTGAATCCCAAAAATCCTCCAACGGCTCTATTTCGGTTTCCTAGGCCCTACAATGTCTATTTCTGATGGAAGACTATAAAGGGGAGTATTTATGAAGATTTAAACAATTTTTTTAGGGATTATTCATTGGAAGTTGAAAAGTTTTCAAGTCTTTCACCAACCCACTTCAAGAACATTCAAGAAAGGTTCAAAGCTTCACCAACTATTCTTCATCCTTGAATCCAACCTTTTGAAGAAGAAAAGAAGTAGCTTGAAGAACATTAAAGAGCATTCAAAGCTAGGCTTCACTTTGATCTTCATCGACAACACTCAAACAAGTTTGGCTTGTTGTATAGTTGCTTTACATTTTGATATATCTCGTTTTCTCTCTAAAAACAGCAAGGGGCTGTGTCTTAAGAGAGTGGTAAAAGTTTTTAGGTGAGCCTTTTTAAAACCTAAGTTGGGTTCTTAGTGATCCTGATATAAAACCAAGTTTGGGTTTTCTTTGGTGAGCCCGGTTGTAAAAACCAAAGGGATTTAGGTTCTTGGTTAGCCTGTGTTAGAATAAAGTGAGGGTTTTCTTTGGTGATCCCAGTAAAACCAAAGTGTATAAGTTTGGATTGTGAGCCTGTTAAAACAATCCGACTATATTCTGGTTGGGGGATATAGTGAAAATCCCAAGTGGTGCTTGGGTAGTACGTGGACATAGGAGCGGGTTACTCCGAACCACTCTAAATTCGTTATGTTTGTGATTGTTGCTTGTTTAGCTTTATTGCATTTATTTACTTGCTTCCGCATTGAATATTGCACCACAATACTAAAAGGATTTTAAATTGCACGTACTTGTTAAAGTTTTTATAATCCCAATTCATCCCCTCTTGGGAAGCCACCTGGGCAACACTAGGAATGGGGGTGCTTCCTACTACCCGGCTTAGGATTGACTAGTCGGTTCAAGTGAGACCAGCCCACCTATGAGCTCCATTTCTAGTCACCCATGGGTGATGGGCTAGTTAGCCTTAGCATCCCGAATGCAATAGCTTCGCTGGGGATGGCAGTGCATTTGGTAGTCCAAGAGGTCTTCGGGTCCATGCCAATAGTTGCCACATCAGATTCCCCACTCTCGAGTTTAGAAAGCTCTTCTTCCTCATCCTCTTTTGAACGGAGAGAGTAGTCAAATTCCAGGCTGACATGGACCCCACCCAAATGTTGGAGCCCCTACAGGGTGAGATATCACCAACTGTCCATGTGCTTTTATGCATGAAAGGGAGAGAGCTGACATGGCATGCCCAGGGGTCACTCTTAATTTTTCTTAGAGGGCGACTCAAGAGATGGCTAGCTACCATAAACACATCCCAGGAGTGGTGATTCGAAATGATTCATTCGTGCTTCCTAGGATCTCTCATTGAAAGAAGTTGAAGAGGCCCAATGCATTGTGATTCTTGCGGTCGAACACATGCCATGCATCAAAGCCTGGTAGGGCACTCTATGAGTGAGGGAACCATTGGGGTTTCTAGCTTAAAGCAGGCCTCTAGTACCACTTTGAGGGCTTCTTCTCCATCAACTCACAGAGAGGCAATTTAGGAAAGAGGACCTTAAACCATAACTTGCCTTCAGGAGTCTTCTTCTTCTGTAGGTTGGTCTTCTTCCTTTCCTCCACTATCCACTTCTTGCTCCTATCCTCCTTAGGGCTCCTTTCTAGTCAAGGTTGCATGGTGGGGGGGTCCTAGTTTCCTTGTAGGTCTTTGCTACATTAGGATTTCACTTTTCCTTTTCTTTTCAGCATCATGAGTTTGCCCGAAGGTGAGGTCACCCAAAGGATCGTGTCCCCGATCTTTTGGTTTTGGAGGAGCCGTGTTTGTGTAGGCCTGACTCTTCAAACCAAGAAGAAGAGGAAACCCCCTTTAGGATAGTACGATAGACCAGTAGGTTTGCTCCAGCCCCAGCTTTTGTGCTGATCTTGGTTCATACACCAATTCAGGCCCTTGGCACTTTGAGAAGTGTAGCATCGTTGGTATCCACATCGACCATCCTTTGCTTTTATAGAATGTCTGTGGTTTCGAGTCATATATGGATGTATGCCCTCAGACCAAGCGATAGGGTAACCTCTGGTCCAGAATGGAGAATAGCCATATATGAGGCATCCTCCAAGTGGGGCTTTGCCTGCCCTTTCACCCTTTCACTCTTATGTTGCTTGATCGATATCGACTCATCCCATCCTAGTCGACTCCGAACTCTTTCCTAACTATCTATTCTTTCTTAGTTCTCTATCACTTCCATGGGATCATCCCTAGGTTCTCCCTATTTAGGTCTATCTTTATCTTGAAACAACACTCAACAGAGAGGGGATGGTAGTTCATAGCTCCCCGTCAGGGGACTATTCATTTTGATATGCCTTCATCTATTAAAGGATGGAAGAGTAGATTCTTCTCCATCTTTCTCGAGGGATAAATTGGATTTGGAGTGACCCAAATAAATCCTCCAACAAGGACTGTGAGGTGGAACCTACTGATGAGGAGATTTATGAGTAGCTCCTTAACTCAAAGATTCCAAAAGAGGAAGAGTTGCTATCAGAATGACACTTGTTTGATACCAAAATCAGTTTAGTGCAAGCCTTATGTGAGAGTTACTATGTCCCTTCTCAATTAGATTGCTTGCAACTAACTAGATTTCATGTTTGATTATCACGCAGACATGAAGTTATCAATGGAAGATATCAAAAATGTTGGCCAGAAGAGGAGCATCGGTCGGAAACCCAAGAAGGTAGTCAAAAAAAGGGCACGAGTGGGTTCTCCAATCAGCCCGCCTATTGTCATGCCGATGTTGGGGGGCACCCCTATGCCTTGTCCGAGGGAGGTTCCTGCAACCACTGTTATGGAGGTGGTAGAGGTCTCCTTTTTATCACTACCTAAGCTAGCTCCCACATCCAAGTGTCCTCAGTTAGGTCACAGAGCTTGTCGGCTTCATTGGTTCAACCCCCTGCAGCGAGTATTGGGTGACCGAGCTCCCCTCGATTGGCTAGGCCATCATCATTTAGAGGAGTCTACCTAGGAGATAAATAGCATTCTAGAGTTGAGGGCAGAAGTGCACCAAGATGCCTCCATCTTTCATGATAAGAAACTAGCCGAGGACCTGATTCACCATATCCTTCTTCCCTAAGATCAAAGGAAGCAACAATCTTGTCCCATTAACAAAATCTTTTCCGATTCCATGCATTAACTAATGGGGTAAGTGCTTCTCTAAACTTCGTCTAGGTAGTTTTCTTTGAATGCCGGGTAGCTGACCGCCCTCCTCCTTTTTGCAACTCATCCATGATATTTTTGCCATGAGAGAGAAGTTTGGCAAATCCATAGAGTCACTAGACTCTCTGAGAGAGAAGGCCAAATTCACCAAGAAACGGGCGAAGCTCTTTGAAAATATGCTTGTAGTGAGTGAGAATCGAGAAGCTAAGCTGAAAGAGTAATTGCAAGCTTCTTGAAAAATTATAGAAGATTTGGAGCTCCAGCTAAAGGAGAAAGAGAAGCTAGCTAGCAGACTATACGATGACCTATCTAGATGAGGTCACTTCCAAGGGGATGTACTGGGATTCCTAGGTTTGCTAGCCAACTAGAGGCTTGATCTAGCTAAGGCCTTCATCCAAGATGCAAAGGTGAAGGTGAGAGCTATCAAGACAAAGTGAGGACAACAAAGATGAAAGCCTCATCAGTGGCCTCTTAGGTCGTCAAGGATTTCAAGGTTTCCCAGGATTCAAGAATGAAGTAGTGGAGGCCATTTTGAATTTGAAATGAATACTCGAGGTTCACCGAGTGCAAGGCAAAAGTATCCAAGTCTTTTTCTGGTTTAGACTTGAAGGATGACATCCCCAAGGGTGAGGAGTGAGACAACAGGGAAGAAGAAGATGAAGAAGAAGAGGCTAGGATCCCTGTTTGGAAGGTTGAGGTGACTGAGCCTGGAGGGATCGAAGTAACCGAGATCATAGAGGATGCCAAGAAAGTAGAGCTCGCTACTATGGAGGCAAGGTGATTCACGAGTGACACCAAGCTAGCTAGTGTTGAGAAAGCCATCGAGGATGATGCTTGTGTAGTTGATATTGAGGCTACCAAGGGTTCTAGAGAAACCAAGATCATCCCTCCTCTAAAAACTGATTCAATTTGGAAGGCAATTGTTGAAAATTACCTAGGATTTCATGCATGATTTTTTATAACTTATAGCAAAAGATAATATATTGTAAAATTATTTTAAATAAAAAAATATGCATATAGATCATATATAATAAATCTTATAAGGATCGTAACATGATATGCAACATAGAAAATAAAATTAGCATGCACCTATATAGTCGATGCATACTATAGATCTAATCTACAAATAACTATGATATCGAACATACCTGATCATGGGTCGATGATCAATATTGTGGATGAACCATGGTAAGGGCCTATCATGTCACTTCGCAGCCACATAGGTTGTCCGGCCTCTCTAATCGTCCACAAGATGCCCGACACGATCAACCTTCTTGGACTACTAGATCTATATGAAGTCCACTGGATGGTTAAATAAATTATTTTTAAATCTTCTTGGACCCCTCCAGAAGATCAAGAGGTGGATTAGAGATGATTAGATGGAAGAAGAAAAAAAATCAAAAAAACCCTTTTCTTTTCTTTCATTTTCTCTCTCCTTTCAGCCCTAGTGCTAGATCTAGAACTCCTCATGCCAATCTGAATTCATGCCCCCTTCTTCTCTTATTTTTCATAGTAATTTCACTTCATATTTTGCAAGGAATTGATCTCTTAATTTTGCACATATGATAAAAAATTGAAGTAAAAGTTTGTTGATTAGAGGAGGGATTGATTAGGATAAGGTGATACAGTTTGAATAGAACTAGAAGTTATATTTCCATTAAATTCAAATAAATCTATATAATTTAAACTAATCCTAATCTAAATTAAAATGAGGAAGGATGAAAAAGACTGATTTTTTTCATGGATAATTGATGCGGGATGACTCTAAGATTGCTAATCATGCAGAAAAATAATAAACTAATTTTTTTATGATTTTTATAATTTATTTGCAGGCTAGATTTCTAAAATAAAGTAATAACTAGCATAAAGAGTAGCAATGCAAACAATCATCGTATCGCAGGCAAACTCATGCAAAATAATAAATTACCAGGACCCGAGAATTGAGAAACTTTTGGATTATGATAGCTTATCTTCATCAAATCAAAAATTAAAAGAAGGGAAGGATGTTACCAATCAATGATTTGAAGAACTTCCAATGAAGAGATTACACAGCACTCTGATTGGAGTCTGGATGATGAAACTCGGTTCCCTTGATTAGATGGCTAATTTGGGTGATCTAGGAGGCAGGAGGAAAGCCTCCTTTGGGGAGGTGAAATACCTCGGGGATCCTGTAAAATGTCAAGGGTCAATCAAAACAGCAATAAGAAAATGAAAGGAAACTAAGTTTAGAAGGAATCAGGTTAGGATTTAGAAGCGGGCTATGTGAAGCTTGTTGAAGATCTCCCTGCTTGGCGGCCTAGGGCACTCCTTCTTGGATGTGTGAAGGCTTGGATGGCAGTGAGTTAGGGCATGGAAGGATGCTAGGGTAGCAAGGAATTCAGCCAAGAACAATAGTAACCAAAGAAAAAAACAAAGTAACACACAGCTCGCAAGCTCAAATAAATTTACCGGGGTTTTGATATCATGAATAAAATTGCTTACAAGAGAGGGAGGGATGGGGTATTTATAGAGTTCCCATGTCCTCTAACTAAGGTTACAAGTCCTCTCCTAGCTAGGTTAGAAAAACAAATCTTAAAATAATTAAGAGCATAAGTCCCAACTAGGTTAGGATTTGACCTAGCTTCTCCTTCTCCCTTCATGCTTTGACTATTCACTCAAAGACACCTCTTGGACTTGGTCAACACTTTAAGGATGCTTAAGAGGGCAAGTCAAGCTTCTAGGGGCAGCAAGGGGCTAGCCCAAAGGGGCTTGGGTGCATGGGCTTGGGCCTCTAGAAGCTGGGGTGGCCTGGTAGCATGGTAGCAGGAATATTCCATGGAATCTTGCTTCTTTAGGGCTTGGACTTGGTGCCTGGGCTTGATTTCCTTGGACTAGGATGAAGGTAGACCTCTGGAATCATGGATGCCTTGGTTTAGGAATATGCTCTGGCATCTGGGAAGGAATCTGGGCATCTAGAGGAATCTAGAAAGAATCAGGGTTTTTGGAAGCATCTTGGATCCTAGGTTGTCATACAAAATCCAATGGGCTGATGTAGTGGCCTCCGACTTCTGGATGTGGCCTGGTGGAACTCCAAAATATGGTGACCTCCTCTCTTGTATAAGAATTGGGCTCATACTAGACTCATAACTGATGTATAGGACTCAAAACTGGACTAAGGTTGAGGGTTGAGACAAATCAACTAACCTCAACTTATTACAGGACTCAATTACAAAACTTTCAAAACTTTGACACATGACTAAGTAAACCATATGGGATCCAGTGATCTATGTCTGATCCTGGTGTCCCCACCAATTCTCCCAAGGCGGGAGGAACTCAACCCCTGTTAACTCCATTATTAATTTTGATGATAAGCAAAACGGTTAAGTATAAATTGAGTACTAATGATTTCTTTGAAGTGTATTTTTATAGAAAAAGGTGCTCATCAATTTTAAAAATAATTATTTGTGTTGCCCAGGTGGCTACCAAAGAGGGGATGAATTGGGACTTTTAATAAATTGAAGCAAGTAATGTGCAATTCAAAATCCTTTGCAAATGGTAGGTGCGGTGATAAAGTTATAAAATGCAGAAGCTAAACAGAGTCAAGAAAGCACAACACAAACATTCCAAATTTATAGTGGTTCAGAGCAACCCAGCTCCTACGTCCACCATACAAGATACCACTTGGGATTTTCACTATATTCACACCCGAATAAAGTATGATTGTTTTATAGGATCATAATCCAAAACCTCTACACTTTGATTTTACGAGATCACCAAAGAAAACCCAACACCTTTGGTTTTAACATGCTCACCAAAGAAACCCAACTTGGTTTTCATAGGATCACCAAGAACATAACCCTTGGTTTTAACAAGGCTCACCAAGAACCTATTTGGTTTTTCAACCAGGCTCACCAATAACCCAGCAATTCAAAATTGAATTGAAAATAAATGCAACAAGAATGACAAACTCAAATTGTCGGATAGTTACCGGTGCAACTTGTTGGAAGTCCACTTGAATGCACTGAATAAGTTTAATGACTTTAGTAGTTTTTTCCTAAAGTTGTTTCAAGCTTCAGATTGGAGTTGGTGAATACTTGAAAACTTGACTTGAATGCTCTTGTGCTCTTTTGCTATTGGTAGGTAGGATTTTCAATGAAGCTCTCTTTTCTTTTAAGAACACACTAATAACTTGCTTTAAGAAAGTTCAAATCCTTCAAATTTAAAGTCTTCCATCATCCAAGGTAGTTCTAGCCGTTGTAGACTGTTGGGAATGATTTGTGACCGTTGGAGTACCTTTTAGCATTCAAAATAAATTCTGGAACTAGCATTGGATACCTGAAAGCGACATTCGAGTCGGCTTAAATCCTTCGAGTCGATAGGTCGAGTCGCCAAATTTTCAATGCAGTCGGCTCTTTGTCTCAGGGTGTAAAACATCACTCTAGACGAGTCGACTCTTTGTAGCTCGGGTCGGCTCGAACTTGAATCTTGAAAATCTTGAACTCGAGGAGTCAGCTCTTTTCAGCTTGGGTCGGTTCTTCTTCTCAGGTTCAAAAAATCTCACTCTGGAAGAGTCGGCTCGATGCAGTTCGGGTCGTCTTGCTTTCTCAGGCTTTATGAAATAGGTCTGGTAGAGTCGGCTCTTTTTGGTTCGGATCGGCTTGCCTAGCTGTTCTCAGAAATCTTCAGAAAAGGACTCTAGGAGTTGGCTCAGACTGATTCCAATCGACTCGGATTCACTAGAGTCGGCTCGCTTTCCATCGAGTCTGCTCGGATTGCTGCATTCCAAAATCCTTGCTGCGTGCCAGTAAGCAGAGTCGGCTCTTCATCACTTGGGGTCGACTCGAGTATCTTCTTCAGGATTTTTATAATTGAACTTAAAGAAAACTCTCACCAACTCTTTTACAATTTCACACAAACCAACTCAAACTAAAATTCATGGCACACACACAACAGAAGTAACCCTTTTATTGATTTTTCTTAGCATTTTTGATTGGGTTCTTCTTTACAAAAACATTTACAACACAACTCAACCAAGAAAATAGAAGTGTAGGAGTTGAAGTTTGAACATGTTATTCATCCTACAAAAACTTGTCAAACACTGAAGAGTTGTCAGAAATAAATGTACATGCTCCAATGTTTGGTTATCATCAAAATCACTTATGGGGTCAACAATCTCCTCCTTTTTGATGATGACAAAACACTGGGTATGAAAAATCAATATAAAACTTTACAATTACTTGTATAATAGTATTTGCAGAAGTATATGAACAAGTAGAACAAACTGACTTCAATTAGTGCCAAACAATGAGAGGAGAATTAGGGCTTAGAGAGATAATCTCCCCTCATCAATAAATACTCCATGTTTTGGCATACTTTTCATTCAATTTTACATTCAAAGCTCAAAAACTTTGATCAATAGAGCTAACAAATGTTGAAGTGTAAAACATTATGTATCAGAGTTTGTAAAACTTGTAATTCAGGCTTTAACATTATAAGTCAGAACTTAAAATATCAGAGCTTGAAATATCAATACATGTTCTTTTCAAGTATCAGAGCAAATATGTATCGGAGCTTTGAAGTATCAATATTTTATCCTTTTCATGTAATACTTTCTCCCCCTTTTTGTCAATCAATCAAAAAGATAGAGTAAGAATTAAGCTCAAATTTTAAATAGATTGAGAAAGTATTTAAAATTATTTGAGATAATTTTACTTTCTCATATTTATCTTGAAATTCTAATTAAAAGATTAATCATTGTAAGAGCAATGAAACATTCAATTCATAGAGAAATGAAGAATTTGTGAGACAAAACATGTACTTTCATTCCATTTCAAAAGTTCAATACAAAGTACAAAAAGGTAATACACTTAGTCACTAGATATAATATCTACGCTAGGTTTTGAAGGAGTTTGGCTAGGAATTTGAATGCAGCAGGTAGAGAAGAAGCAAGAGGATCAATAATTATGGAATATTATGGAATTCAGCTGCCCTAATATGTGGAGCAAGTTGTCTTGGATGGCCTGAATGACTAGGAAAGGATCTAGAAGGAGCATTAAGAGTAGCTTGGATATCTTCAATTTGGCCATCATTTTTCACAGAAAGCTGTTCATTGATTTCAATTCGGCTTCAACTTTCTTTACACTTCTAGAAGCAGCCAAGTCTTCTATTCCTTCTTTGATTTCTGCCACTTCTTTTTGTAGTGAAAGCATTTTTGAAGCTTGAACATTAGCAAATGCTTCGGCTGAACCTCTCAATCTTCCAAATTCACTTCTAATTGTACCAATACCTTTGGTATAATCTTCCTCCATCCTTTTTCCTGCTTCAAGTGATCCCATTCTGACCCTCAAGTTATCCATCTCAGTTTTGTAGGCTTCAAGGATTTGAGTGACTGAGCTTTTGATAGAATCTGAACTTGATGTAATCAACTGAAGGATCGGCTGGACATCTGTCATAGTTGTACTAGTTGCTGCAGTTTTGGAGGTTTCAATATTGTCAATTCTTCTTTTTAGATCATTATTTGTTCTCCAAACTGGGTTAGCCTGTCATCAACTGATTTTTGAAGTACTCCAAACATCTCACTCATTGAAGACTTAATGGATTCAATCATACTATTTATTTGTTATGCCAATAAGTCTTGTATCATTGAAGTGTTCATAGTAGGAGCAGTAGTAGCTTGATCATGACTTGGAATGTTTGTAGCCTGATCAAAGGTAGGTGTGATGTATGGCATGTCAGGCAAGTTAGGGATAGAAATATCTGGAAAAGAAGTATCAAAGTCCATCTGGATAGGGGATTCCTGCTGTGGTTGTGGCTCAGGGATATGCATTGTGGTGCCTTCACCAGCCTCTTCCTCTATTTGTTCTTGGACTTCTTCAATCTCTTCAACTATAGGAGTGTCAGTTTCTTCTTTCAGGTACCATATGTTAACAAGTATCCATTCTCTGAAGGGTCTTGGCTGTGTATGTCAGTGTGGAGTAATGCCCTTACTGTCTTCTCCTATCAAGTCTAAACTTGCTCTTTGAAAGAAGATTGAAAGAACCATTCCATATGGTAAGCAGGCTTTAACTTTCCTAATTGCCTCCTTCATTTGGCTAATCATAATTGCAGGCAAATTAATCTTTTCACCATTAATTAAGAGCTCCAAAATATAAATCCCTTTTACTTATCCATCGAATCGACCTATTCTAGGTAAGAAGATCCAGCTTATGAAGTTATGTGGGAGTCTCATCTCAATGACAACAAATGCTTGCTTTGAGAATCCCAATCTCATTACCTCACGCTTTTCCAAAAGTCTGCAATGCCTTGGTTATGTCCTTCAGTACAAGATATTATGTGCCTTCAAAAGGCATTTCCAAAACACTTCCTAGAATTCAGTGGAAATAATTATCCTCTTTCCTTTAACTGAGGACTCAATGAATTCTCTCCAAACCATAAATTTTCATAGAACAGTCTTACTAGGTTTGGATAGGTCTTAATATCGGTGAACACAAATTCCTCCAACTTGATTCTCAATAAGATCCCCAATCACAAAATCGATTTCCCTTAGATATTCGAATAAAATATGTTGGCCAGTAGTGATTGGTCTCATACCTAGGGACATTTGGTGGCTGGGAGAAACTGGGCTTGCTTTTTCTTCAGGCTGTGGTTCATTCCAGGAGACATTATCTTCTCAAAACTTCATTCTTCGTTCTTGTGGAGCCGCATCACCAACTCTCCCAGATTTCTTCTCAACTATTCTCCTTGGTGCCATTGTGCAAAGAAATTGAGTTTAGAAGAGGTTTATGGAAGTTTAGAGAAGTTTGGAAGTTTCTTGGAGGGAATGGAATAGGGTTTAGGAGTAAGAATGGTAAAACAAAACCCTATAGCTCGAACTAAAAAAGATGGCTCGACATCCGAGCTGGCTTGACCAATAGTTCATCTACTCGAGTTGGCTCGAGCAGAGGGTGCTCAAAAAAAAAATTTTGTATTTCAATCAAGGCTCATAAAATTTTGGGATTTGGATCAAAAAGTTATCTAGATACATTGTCCTTAAGACTCTGGAGGTGTTTCTAGATAGGATCACATAATCCTAGTTCATTTCTAATCATTTAAACCTATCTAAATTCAATGGTTTGGTAAAGATATCAGCAAGTTGGTTTTCAATTAGCACATATCAAGAGTAATATCATTATTCAAAAACTTCTCTCTTATAAAATGGTGCCTAATTTCAATGTGTTTGGTTCGTGAATGCTAAACAGGATTTTTGTCAAATTAATGGCACTTGTGCTATCACACTTGATTGGAATTTTAGATTGTGTAAACACCAAAATCTTCTAGCTATTGTTTAATCCACATAACACTTGAGCACAACAACTACCAGCAGCAACATATTCTACCTCGACAGTAGACAATACTATGGAGTTTTGCTTCTTACAGTGCCATGAAATTAAATTCAACCCTAGAAATTGACATGTACCACTAGTGCTCTTTCTATCAATTTTGCAACCAGCATAGTCAGCATCAGAAAAACCAATTAAATCCAAAGATAATTTTTTAGAATACCAAAGACCTAAGTTACTTATACCTTTCAAGTATTTGAAAATTCTTTAACAGCAAGCATATGTGTTTCTTTAGGATTACATTGAAATCTAGAACAAACACATACACTGTACAAGATATCAGGCCTACTGGTTGTCAAATATAAAAGGGATCCGATCATACCTTTATATAGCTTTTGGTCAATGTTGGATTCACTTTCATCTTTGTCTAGCCTGCAGGTAGGACTCATGGGTGTGCTAGCCTCTTTGCTTGTTTCCATGCTAGATTTCTTGATTAATTCATGATGTATTAGCTTGGCTTATAAGATTCCTTCCTTCATTTGTTTGACTTGTAATCCAAGGAAGTAGTTGAGCTCACCCCTAAAGCTCATTTCAAACTCAACCTGCATTAGCTCAATAAATTCTTCATGAAAACTTTCATTAGTTGTACCCAGAATAATCATCATATATATTTGTACAACTAACATGGCATTTCCTTTGTTCTTAATAAAAAGAGTTTTGTCAATATTTTCTCTTTTGAAATCATTTTCAAGTAAAAACATGATCAATCTACCATACCAGATCCTAGGTACTTGTTTCAAACCATATAAAGCTTTGTTCAACTTAAACCACATGATTGGAAAAGCATGATTTTCAAACCTGGTGGCTGTTCTACAAAAACTTGTTCAGAAATAAATCCATTTAGAAAAGCACTTTTGACATTCATTTGAAAGAGTTTAAAGTTTATGTAGCAAGCAAATGCAAGAAGTAATCTAATGGTCTCAAGTCTTGCTACCAGAGCATAAGTTTCATCAAAATCGATATCCTCTTCTTGATTGAATTTATTTGCTACAACCTTGCTTTATTCCTTATTACTTTACCATTTTCATCTAGTGTGGTTCCTATAGACCCATTTGGTTTTATTATTGGATGGTCTGCAGGTCTACTAACTAGTGTCCAAACATTATTCCTTTCAAACTGGTTTAATTCGTCATGCATGGCCATCATCCAGTTATGATCATTTTCAGCCTCTTCTAAGCTGTGTGGTTCAATTTGAGAAACAAAGGCTAGGTAGTCATGTGCATCTCTATGTGCTGACCTAGTCCTAACATCATGAGAAGGATCACCAATGATTAAATCTTTAGGTTGTGAAGTTACATACCTCCATTCTCTTGGTAGATCAGTATGATCCTTACTTACCATCTCACTTCCATCTTGTATTGGTTTGTCCTGGATGTTTAGATCTTCCATTTTCTTTTATAGTGTACATGCATCATTATCTATGCACTCATCTTTTCTAGATGGTGAGGGGTTAGCTTCATCAAAGATAACATGAATTGACTCTTCTACAGTAAGAGTCCTCTTGTTAAATACTCTATATGCTTTGCTATGTAATGAATAACCAAGGAATATAGATTCATCAGATTGCATCAAACTTTCCTAGATTATCCTTACTTATTTAACATAAAAGCATTTACACCCACAAACATGAAAATAATTAATATTTGGTTTTCTTCCATTCCAAAGCTCATAGGGGGTTTCTTTAAAATTGGTCGTATCAAAACTTGGTTTAGTATATAACAGGCAGTGTTCATGGCTTCTGTCCAAAAGTACCTTGGAAGATTACCTTCACATAACATTGTTCTGGCCATCTCTTCCAAAGTCCTATTCTTTCTCTCATCGACACCATTTTGTTGTGGTGTTCTAGAAGCGAGAAGTTGTAATCAATGCCGTGCTCAGTGCAACATTCATCAAAGAATTGATTTGAAATTCAGTTCCATGATCACTTCTAATAGAAATAACAGAAAGATTTTTCTTCATTTGAAAACTTTTATGAAATTTTTGAAATACATCAAAGTTTCATCTTTATGTGCAATAAATAATATCCCATATGAATCTAGTAAAGTCATCTCTACATCCACAAGGCCTATATTTCATACCTCCTAGGCTTGTGGTCCTAGTTGGTCAAATAAGTCCATGTGAAGTAGCTCAAGAGTTTCTAATTGTGTGAAATAATATTTTTTGATTTAAAAATCCCCCTAGTTTGTTTGCTTAATTGACAAGCATTACATACATAATCAAGACATCCACTTTGAAATGAGGCAAACCGCTAAACTAGATCTTTGAGATAAATTTGGCAATAGTATGCATGCTAGCATGACCTAATCATCTATGCCATAATAAACATGACTCCTTGGTCTTAGCATTCATTGCTACTAGACTAGAACTACTGGACATGGCAGATCATTTAGATCTACCACATTGATATTTCTGAGTCTATGGCCAAGAATTTGTTGCTAGAGTCAAGAGAGTTAGTTACTATACCATAGATGATTCAAAGATAACTTTGAAGCCTTTTATCACACAATTGACTAATACTCACTAAATAAATTATGCTTCAATTTATCTACTAGCAGCACATTTTCAATAAAAGTACAGGAGGTTATTTAATCTTTATCGATTCCGATTACTCTCCCCTTGCCACTATCTCCAAAAAGTAACTAATCCTCTTCTTTCATTTGTAGGGTGATAAACTGATCCTTGTCACCCGTCATATGCCTTGAACAGCCACTATCAAGATACCATCTTTTCTTTAATTTTGGGCTGCAAGACAATCCTGCAAAACCATCAAGGAGTGATTTTAGGTACCAAGCTAACTTGGGTCCTTTCGGTTAGCAAATTGGTTCTCTTTGGAACCCAAATGGTTCTTATTTCAATGCACTAATCATGGAATTTTTCAAGGAATTGCATTGATAAGATTTATGCCCAAATCTATGACATGCATAACAAATAATTTTATCATTTTTGAATGATGCATTCTTTGAGCTATAACAGATGCAGAGATAGGAATACTTGATTAGAAGGATTTTGCATAGTATTCTTAGGAACATATTTCAAGCCATTTGAAATTGATTTCGATGGAAAACTTTTTTCAAATTTAGCATTTACAGCTGAAGCTTTTGAAGATACAAGTTTTGTTGCTGAAATTCCTTTAGCAATTATAGCATTAAATCCAATTACATCTTTACTTTTAGAGTTCTTTTGTTCTTTCAAAATTAGCTCAAGCTTATTAGAACTCAGATCAATTTTTCTACTAAAGGCTTAAGTTTTTCAACCTCCCTTTTCAAATTAGTACTTTTGGCAACTAAAATATTGTTTGTCTTATTTAAAACAGTTTTTTCATTGTTCAAGACAATAACATTTTCAGAAAGGTTATTCAATTTTCTTGCAAAATGTTATTCTTTTCAAAAATTCATCCTTGTCTTTTAATAAAAACATCTTTTATTTCTTTAAGGACTTAATTTTAACCCAGCTTTCTTGAATTCGATGAGTAAATCATGAAATGTAGAATTCATTCATCATATGTAAATTTCAGTTTAAAGGCCAAGGGATGATACCTCATTTTCGAGACCATCAAACAAAGATTCGCAGACTTCGGAGCCTTTTCTTCTTCATTTGATAAGGACGCTTCGCTATCGCTCCACGTCACTATCATGCTTTCTTTTTCTTTTTATTAAATCCCTTTTTCAATAAAGGACAATATGGTCGGATGTGCCCTGGCTTTTGCACTCATAACATGTGGGCATTCCTTTTTCTTGCTCCTTTTTCTTGTCCTTCTCCTTACTAAACTCTTTGTTTTTGTAGAGTTTTTTAAAATATCTTCCTTTCTTTCTTCCTAAGAACTTTCTGAATTTTCTGATGACCATGGCAACGTCTTCGTCTTCCATGTCACTTTCAGCAGAGGAGCTTTCTTCTTCCGATTTCATCCCTTTTAGAATCCATAGTAGCTTTAAGGGTGATCGATCTCCTTTTCTTTTGATCATCTTCAGTTTGGTGCTGCATGGTCAGTTCATGTGTGATGAGAGATCCTAGCAGTTCATCCAGCAATAAGATATTCAAATCTTTGCTTCCTGGATGGCAGTCACTTTCAGATCCCACTTATCTAGAAGAGATCTTAGAATCGTCTACACTAGATCTGCATTAGTGTATACCCTGCAAGACATTTTAAGCCGTTAATAATGTTAGTGAAATGTGAAAACTGGCAGAGATTATTTCATTTGGTTCCATCTTAAATAATTCATAACTATGTACAAGAAGATTAATTTTAGAAGACTTCACTTGTGAAGTTCCTTCATGGGTCACTTCGAGTTTATCCCAAATTTTTTTTGCTGAAGAGCAAATTGAAATTCGATTAAACTCATTTGAATCCAAAGCATAGTAAAGCAAGTTCATTGCTTTGGCATTCAATTCCCTTAATTTCATGTCATGTTCATCCCAGTCCTCTTCAGGCTTAGGGACATCCACGCCATCAACTTTGATCATGGGGATACTTGGCCCTTTAGAATGACTTTCCACAGTTGAAAATCAATAGCTTGAATATAGATTTTCATTCGTGCTTTCCAATATGCATAATTTGTGCCTGTGAAGAGTGGAGGTCTATTAGTTGTTTGGCCTTCCGCCAATGATGTACTCATTGGATGAGCCATCAATCTTTACTCCAAGATAATTAGAGACACTGCTCTGATACCAGTTGTTGCCTAGGTGGCTACCCAAGAGGGGGATGAATTAGGACTTTTAAAAAATTGAAGCAAGTAATGTGCAATTCAAAATCCTTTGTAAGTGGTAGGTGCTGTGATAGAGTATATAAATATAATAAGCTAAATAGAGTCAAGAAAGTACAATACAAACACACAAAATTTATAGTGGTTCGGAGCAACCCAGCTCCTACGTCCACTATCCAAGATACCACTTGGGATTTCTACTATATTCACACCCGAATACAGTAGGATTGTTTTACAGGATCACAATCCAAACCTCTACACTTTGGTTTTATGGGATCACCAAAGAAAACCCAACACCCTTTGATTTTAACAGACTCACCAAAAGAAACCCAACTTGGTTTTCACAGGATCACCAAAAACCTAACCCTTGGTTTAACAAGGCTCACAAAGAACCTATTTGGTTTTTTAATCGGGCTCACCAATAACACAACAATTCAAAAATTGAATTGAAAATAAATGCAACAAGAATGACAAACTCAATTGTCGGATAGTTGTCGGTGTAGCTGTTTGGAAGTCCCACTTGAATGTACTTGAAAATTTTAATGACTTTAGTGGCTTCTTCCTAAAATGTTTCAAGCTTTAGATTGGGAGTGGTGAAGACTTGAAAACTTGACTTAAATACTCTTGTGCTCTATTGCTGTTGGTAGGTAGGATATTCAATGAAGCTCTCTTTCTTTTAAGAACTCACTAACTTGCTTTAAGAAAGTTCAAATCCTTCAAATTTAAAGTCCTTCCATCATCCCAAGGCAGTTCTAGCCATGTAGACATTGGGGAATAATTTGTGACCATTGGAGCACCTTTTAGCATCAAAAACAAATTCTGGAACTAGCCGTTGGATACCTGAAAGTGACATTCGAGTCGCGCACGGATTCCATCGAGTCGGCTCGGATCCTTCGAGTCGATAGGTCGAGTCGCCAAATCTTCAATGCAGTCGGCTCTTGTCTCAGGACGTAAAACATCACTCTAGAAAAGTCGGCTCTTTGTAGCTCGGTCGGCTCGTTTCAACTGATGAAAATCTTAAATCTTGAACTCGAGGAGTCGGCTCTTTTCAGCTTGGGTTGGCTCTTCTTCTCAGGTTCGAAAATCTCACTCTAGAAGAGTCGGCTCGTATGCAGTTCAGGTCGGCTCGCTTTTTCAGGCTTTCAGAATTAGGTCTAGCAGAGTCGGCTCTTTTTGGTTCGGATCGGCTCGCCTGGCTGTTCTCATAAATCTTCAAAATGGACTCTGGAGGAGTCGGCTCGGACTGATTCTAGTCGACTCAGATTCATTGGAGTCGGCTCGTTTTCCATTGAGTCAACTCGGATTGCTACGTTTCAAAATCCTTGCTGCATGCCAGTAAGCAGAGTCAGCTCTTCATCACTTGGGGTCGACTCGAGTGTCTTCTTCAGAATTTTTACAATTGAACTTAAAGAAAACTCTCACCAACTCTTTTACAATTTCACACAAACCAACTCAAACTAAAATTCATGGCACACACACTCATAGAAGTAACCCTTTTAATTGATTTTTCTTAGCATTTTTAATTGGGTTCTTCTTTACAAAAATATTTACAACACAACTCAACCAAGAAAACAGAAGTGTAGGAGTTGAAGTTTGAACATGTTATTCATCATACAAAAACTTGTCAAACACTTGAAGATTTGTCAGAAATAAATGTACATGCTCTGATGTTTGGTTATCATCAAAATCACTTATGGGGTTAACAATTTGATTGAAGAAGCCAAGTTTAGATAAAAGATCTGCTCAAAGAAGACTTAGACAGTTAAATTTTGTTTGAATGGATACTTAATTTCAATGAAGACTTGATTCAGTACAAGTTCAGATATTTTTATGAAGATCTCAGTGAAGTGTCAACTCAAAGTGTCGACACATGACACCAAGTATCGACACATGACAATGAAGTGTCGACTTAAGCCGGTACGCAAAGAAATTTTAGATGGCATGGCTGAAGTGTCAACACATGGACTTGAAGTGTTGACTCAAAGTGTCGACACATGGATTAGCTCATCGCTTGAGATTTTTAAGTCACAGAACTTGTTGAAGATGAAGAACTACTGAAGTGTCGACACATAGATGAGAAGTGTCGACTCAAAGTGTTGACTCACCTGAAGAAGTGTCGACACATCTGAGATTTTTAGAAAGCTAGATTGAAGATATTTGAACTGGATGTCAACTCAAGAAGTTCAAGTATCGACCTGAAGTGTCGACTCACAGCCTAAAGTGTCAACACATGGAGTTCTGGGAATAGTAATGGCTAGTTTTTCAAATGTAGAACTTGTCTCTTTTCACCTCCAATGGCTAAATTTTCGTGTATAACAGCTAGAAACCTGATTTGAGACCTTGAGAAGGTATTTATATGCTCCAAATCAAATCAAAAGAGATATTATTGATGGAAATGAAATAGAAATATCCAAGAGAGAAGAAAAGAGAGCATTCACTCCTATTCATTGAAGTTCAACCACTCTCAAGCAAAAGTAAGCCTCCAAGCATTTAAGAGCGTTAAAGATCAACCATTCTTGAGCAATGAAAGGCTTCATCAAGTTGAAAGCATCACAACAACGAGCTTCAAAGAGATACCCCCGCTTTTATTAGAAAGCTTATATTGTTTCACTACTTCAAACTCTTATTTGTTATAAGGGTTCTTGGTTAGCCTATTGCAAACCAGGGGAGGTTATTGTGAGCTTTTGAAAACCAATTAGGTTCTTGGTTAGCCTGAAAACAAAGGAAGGTTGGTGATGAGCCTTAAAATCATTTAGATTCTTGGTTAGCCCATAAAACCAAGTGAGGTTTTGACTTGTGAGCCTTTTAAAAACAAGTCGGGTTTTGATTAGTGAGCTCGGAAAACTAATCGGCTGTAATCGGTTGAGATTATAGTGAATTTCCAAGAAAATCTTGGAGAGTGGATATAGGTGCATTGGATAGCACCGAACCACTATACTTCTTTGTGTTTGTGGTTGCTTGTCTCCTCTTATTGCTCTTACATTTATTGCCTTATATTTCCACTGCACATTTACTTAAGAGCATTTCTTTTGAACTCATAGTACTTGCTTAATTGTTGGATTGGATCACACATTATTGCATTGCATCAATTAATAATTTTTTAGAGATCCAATTCACCCCCCTCTTGGGTTGCTTACTGGGCAACAAGTAGTATCAGAGCCCTGTTCTCAATGTATAGGCTTTACCGCCTTGAGTAAAAATCTATGGCAGCCCCTATTGGTACTAGTATAGTTGAGGGACAAGCCTCAAATAGACCTTCATTTTTCAATGGATCAAATTATATATATTGGAAAATTAGGATGAGAATTTATATGCATTCTATTGATTATATCTTATGGAGAGTAGTTGATAATGGTCCACATATTCCTTCGATTGTGGTTAATGGTATTTCCATCCCAAAGCTCGAAGAGAATTGTGATGAAAATGAAATTAATAATCCGAGATCAATGCTAAGGCAATGAATCTCTTTGATTGTGCAATAGATCCTAGTGAATTCTATAGGATATATACTTGCACATCAGCCAAAGAAATATGGGACACACTTGAAGTTATCCATGAGGGTATCGATCAAGTGAAGAATACTAAGGTGAACATGTTAGTGCATACTTATGAAATGTTCCGAATGGAACCTAATGAGTCTATCACTGACATGTACACTAGATTTACAAATATTATAAATGGAATGAGAAGCTTAGGAAAGGTAATATCTAATGCTGATCTTGTTAACAAAATCCTCAGGTCACTTCCAATATCGTGGGATCTGAAGGTGACCGCCATCCAAGAAGCTAAAGACATTTACAAGCTACCATTAGAGCAATTGGTTGGATCGCTCATGACTTATGAGCTGAATTTGAAGCACAAATCAATGGATATGGATAAAAAGAAAAAGGGAATTACATTCAAATCAACTATACAAGAAGAATCCTCAATTGATGAGTCCGAAGAAGAAGAAGATGATGAAATGAAGAAGCACTCAACGCAAGGAAATTTAGAAGATTTATGAAGAGGAGGAAGTTCCCTAACAAGAAGAAGTTCCAATCAAATAAAGAAAAGGGAAAAGAGAGAGAGAAAGAGAAGGAAAAGGAAAAGGAGAAGGAGATACGTACATGCTTTGAGTATAAGAAGCCGGAACACTACAAATTCGACTACCCTCTCCTAAAGAAATCAAGAAAGAAGAAATAAGGCAATGATGGCCACCTGGAGTGATAGCGAGGACTCAAGTTTTGAAGAAGAGCATACTGAAATTACAAATCTTTGTCTCATGGAACATCAAGAGCAAGATGAGGTAAATTCTGATACAGAAGTTGATTTTACTTTTGATGAGTTAAGAAATGCCTTTGATGAACTTATGCATAATTATAAATTAGTTTTATCTTAAAATAAAAGATTGAAAAAGCATGTAAACAGTTTTTCTCATGAAAACAATTCTTTATTAAATGAAGTTAGTGATTTGAAAACTAAACTAGATGTTTTAGAAAAGAAAAACAATGCTTTAACAATGAAAAATGAAGTTTTAAAATGATCCAAAACTGTTATTTCAAATGGTGATCTTTTAAAGAAAAATAAGAATTTAGAGTTGGAAAATAAAAATACAAAAATGAACTTGATAAAATGAAGCCTTTTGTTAAAAAAATATCTATAGTTCAGAAAAATTAAACCTACTTTTGAATAGCCAAAGAGCCATTTTTAACAAAGCAGGATTAGGTTATAGACCTCAAAGACAATAAAAATATTTCAAAAACATCTTGTACCTGCATCATCTAGCATAACATGTTTTTCATGTAAAAAGCAAGGTCATAAATCTTTTCAATGTAATATGAGAAAAATTAATTCTTTTGAAAAAGTTTGGGTTCCAAAAAGACCCATTTTAAGTGCTAACCCTAAATGACCCAAGTTGGCTTGGGTACCTAAAAACAAAGCTTGATTTTTATTGTAGGTGTATCTTACAACCAAGGAGAACAAAAGACCTTGGTATCTTGATAGTGGTTACTCAAGGCACATGACAGGAGATGTGAAGCAATTCACTTCTCTAGAAGTAATGAATGGAGGGAGTGTGACCTTTGGGGATAATAGTAAAGGAAAAATCATTGGTATTGGTAAGGTTCACATCACTCCTTCTAGTTGTATTAGCAATGTACTTTTAGTTGAAAGTTTAAAGCATAATGTTTTAAGTATTGGTCAATTTTACGATAAAGGTTTTCAAGTTATTTTTAAATAATCTTATTGCATGATTGCTAGTCCGGATAAAAATGGAGTACAATTCATTGAAAAAAGACATGGTAATATTTATTTGGTAGATTTAGATGATCTCTTTGCCTAATGGAGAATGCATTGTTGCAATGAATTCTACTAAGGATGAGACTAGTTGGCTTTAGCATAGAAGATTAGGTCATGCTAGTATGTATCTACTTTCAAAACTTTGCAAAAAGAATTTAGTTAGAGATTTGCCTGAACTTTGTTTTGAAAAAGATAGAGTTCGCCAAGCATGTCAATTTGGAAAACAAGTTAAAACCTCTTTCAAACCTAAAGATTTTGTAACTACTAGTAGGCCACTAGAACTACTTCATATGGATCTTTTTGGACCAACTAAAACATCCAGTCTAAGAGGTAAGAGATATGGATTAGTTATAGTGGATAATTTTTCAAGATTAACATGGATTTTCTTTTTAGCACATAAAGATGAATCATCTTTTGTATTTATAAGTTTTACCAAAAAGTTTTAAATGAAAAAGGTGTTTTAGTTATTTGCATACGTAGTGATCATGGTTCTGAATTTGAAAATCAAGATTTTGAAAGCTTTTGTAATGAAAAATGTATTGAACATAATTTTTCTGCACCTAGGATACCTTAGCAGAATGGGATAGTAAAAAAAAAATCGTACTTTAAAAGAAATGGCATGACTATGCTTTGTGAAAATGATTTACCAAGATATTTTTGGGCTGAAGCCATTAATATTGCATGTTATATTTTGAATCGAGTTTTATCCATCCTATTTTGAAGAAAACTCTTATGAACTTTGGAATCAAAGAAAACCAACCTTAAAGTATTTTCGAGTTTTTGGTTGTCAATGTTTTATCTTAAATAATGGCAAAGACAATATTGGAAAATTTGATGCCAAGTCTGATGGGGGACCCAAAACCCATCTGGGTTTTCTTTTAATTTTTTTTAGTTTTTCTTATTTTTTTACCCTGCTATTCCACTTATTCCCTTTATTCCTATTTTATACCAAGTTTATCCCCGAGTTATCCCGGCTAACCCCTTCTTCAACCTTTCATCCCATAAACAATTTTTTTTCAAAACCTAGCCGCCATTCCCCCCCCCTCCCCATCCGGGCTGCCCCACCCCCGACCGCCCTCGCCGGTCCGCCCGCCGGTGCCCGCCGGCCCTGCCCTCGCCGGAAACCCGGCGTCTGCCGCCCCTGCCCGTGGAAGACGAAGGGAAGGCCTTGGGAAGTCCAACCGTCACCCACACGGCCGCCACTGCCGCCCGCCGCAACCCGCCCGCCGTCCGCCGGCCCATGCACGGCTGCCGGACTCCCCGCCGGCATCCTTGGGCCCCAAGCCCGTGGGAAGACCGAACGGCACGCTCGTGCATGCCGTGCGGCCGTGCCACCCCTGCGCCGCAGCCCGCCGCTATCGCCGCCACTCGCATGCTGCCGATCTGCCGCCGACAGCCCAGCCCCGCCTCCCTGCCGGCGTCCCTGGGCCCCATGCCCGCAGGAAGACTGAACGGCACGCTCATGCGTGCCGTGCGGCCGTGCCACCCCTGCACCGTAACCCGTCGCTGTCGCGGCCGCCCACATGCCGTCGCTCGCCGCCGATCCGCCACCGGGCCGCCGCCCCGCCGGCGTTTCTGGGCCCCACACCCGTGGGAAGACCGAACAGCATGCTCGTGCGTGCCGTGCGGCCGTGCCACCCCTGCACCCCCGCCGCCGCCACCGCCGCCCGCCGCCGCGTTGCTGCCCGCGCCCACTGGCCCCCGTCGACCGGAGATCAGGTTTTTTTCCCCTGTTGCTCTGCCAAGAAGAAATTTGGCACACTTCTCAAAGCACCCCAAGGAGAAGCTGTTCTGCATGCTTTTTGGAGCTGCACGATTTTCAAAGCAACATAATTTTCAGGGCAGCATGACTTTAAAGCGGAGGAGATTTCAAAATTCAAATAAACAGGATTTATTTGATATTTTTTTTAATGAATGTAATTTGAGAAATTTGGGATTTTGATTTTGAATTTGATTTCAAAATCAATGGAGGATTTCAGGGGATTTTAATTTTGAATTCAAAAGGGATATGGGCATTTATAAATACCCATACTCCTCTTGTAATAAAGTAGTTAATGAAATTGAATTTTTGAAAAAAAAAAAAAAACTAAAGCAAATAAGGATCGTGGGAGGGCTAAGAAGCCTCCCGGGACTAGGATAGGACGATCCCGAAAATCCTAAAATAGCCAGACTCTTGATTTTCAGTTTTCTTGATGGGATGACGAAGGAAAGATGGAAATATGGAGGGGGAACGAGAATGAAACTCGAACTTAGGATGTAGATCCGATGGGAAACAGAGAGATGGAGGGGAAAGGGTACCTAGGGCTTCAAGCCCCACGTCAGCTGTTTGGCAGCGAAGACCTTATTTGGGACACATCCTGCCATCGTGCACGGAGGCGCTGATGACTTGGAGATCACACCCCGCCATCATGCACAGCGACACTAATGACTTGGAGCGGATTCACGCTCCTCGACGCTCTCACTGGAGCGAAGGCATTGGGGCCTCACACCCCTCGACGTCCCAAAGGACGAAGGCAAACGAGCCTCAGCCCACTCCAAACGGAGACAACCAACCTTTTAATTTTTTTTAGTTTTTCTTATTTTTCTTAACCCTGCTATTCCACTTATTCCCTTTATTCCTATTTTATACCAAGTTTATTCCCGAGTTATCCAGGCTAACCCCTTCTTCAACCTTTCATCCCGTAAACAATTTTTTTTCAAAACCTAAACGCCATTCCCCCCCTTCCCCCATCCGGGCTGCCCACCCCCGCCGCCCCCGCCGGTCAGCCCGCCGGTGCCCGCTGGCCCTGCCCTCGCTGGAAACCCAGCGTCCGCCGCCCCCGCCCGTGGAAGACGAAGGGACGGCCTTGGAAGTCCAACCGTCACCCACGACAGCCGCTGCCGCTGCCGCCTGCCACGGCCCGCTGCCCGCCCGCCATCTGCCGGCCCATGCATGGCCACCGGAGTCCCCGCCGGTGTCCTTGGGCCCCAAGCCCACGGGAAGATCGAACGGCATGCTCGTTCGCGCCGTGCGGCCGTGCCACCCCTGCGTCGCAACCCGTCGTTGCCGCCGCAGCCCGCATGCCACCGATCCACCGCCCGGCAGCTGCCCCGCCGCCCCCCGCCGCCCCCTGTGCCCCACGCCCGTGGGAAGACCGAATGGCACGCTCGTGTGTTCCATGCGGCTGTGCCACCCCTGCGCCGCAGCACGCCGCCGCCGCGCATGCCACCGCTCATCGCCGATCCGCCACCCGGCCGTCGCCCCACAACCGCCCCCCGCCCCGCCGGCTTTTCTGGGCCCCACGCCCGTGGGAAGATCGAACGGCACGCTCGTGCGTGCCGTGCGGCGGTGCCACCCCTACGTCGCCGCCCGCCGCCACCATCCATCGCCTGGCCACCGCCCCGCCGCCACCACCCACCAGCCACATTACCACCTGCCGCCCGCTGGCCCCCGGCTGACCGGAGATCGGGTTTTTTTTCCCCTATTGCTCTGTCGAGAAGAATTTGGCACACTTCTCAAAGCACCCCCAAGGAGAACCTGTTCTGCATGCTTTTTGGAGCTGCATGATTTTCAAAGCAGCATGATTTCCAAGGTAGCACGACTTTCAGAGCAGAGGGGATTTCAAAATTCAAATAAATGGGATTTATTTGGTATTTTTTTAATGTATGTAATTTGGGAAATTTGGGATTTTGAATTTGAATTTGATTTCAAAATTAATGGAGGATTTCAGGGGATTTTATTTTTGAATTTCAAAAGGGATATGGGCATTTATAAATACCCATACTCCTCTTGTAATAAAGTAGTTAATGAAATTGAATTTTTGAAAGAGTTGTTGGTTCTGTCTCCGTTTGGAGTGGGCTGAGGCTCGTTTGCCTTCGTCCTTCGGGACGTCGAGGGGTGTGAGGCCCAATGCCTTCGCTCCAGTGAGAGCGTCGAGGAGCGTGAAGTCGCTCCAAGTCATCAGTGTCGCCGTGCATGATGGCGGGGTGTGATCTCCAAGTCATCAGCGCCTTTGTGCATGAGGGCCGGATGTGATCCCAAATAAGGTCTTCGCTGCCAAACAGCTGACGTGGGGCTCAAAGCCCTAGGTACCCTTTTCCCCTCAATCTCTCTGTTTTCCATCGGATCTACATCCTAGGTTCGAGTTTCATTCCCATTCCCCCTCCATATTTCCATCTTTCCTTCGTCATCCCATCAAGAAACTGAAAATCAAAAGAGTCTGGCTATTTAGGATTTTTGGATCGTATCCTAGTCCGTCGGTCTATCCTGAGAGGCTTCTTAGCCCTCCCACGATCCTTATTTGCTTTAGATTTTTTTTTTTTTCGAATAACCCCAGGATTCATCGTGTCCGCCATCACCAGATCAAATTGGTATCAGAGCCAGCAGCGGACTAGGATTTGCTTCATCGACAAACTCGATGGAGTCGAGTTCTTCGCACTGCAGGAGATTGATGGGGGACCCAAAACCCATCTGGGTTTTCTTTTAATTTTTTTAGTTTTTCTTATTTTTCTTAACCCTGCTATTCCACTTATTCCCTTTATTCCTATTTTATACCAAGTTTATCCCCGAGTTATCCCGGCTAACCCCTTCTTCACCTTTCATCACGTAAACAATTTTTTTCAAAACCTAGCCGCCATTCCCCCCCTTCCCCCTTCCAGGCTGCCCCACCCCCGGCCACCCCCGCCAGTCCGCCCGCCGGTGCCCGTCGGCCCTGCCCTCACCGGAAACCGGCGTCCGCCGCCCCCGCCCGTGGAAGATGAAGGGACGGCCTTGGGAAGTCCAACCATCACCCACACGGCCGCCGCTGCCACCCCGCCATCCGCCGGCCCATGCACGGCCGCCGGAGTCCCCGTCGGCGTCCTTGGGCCCCACCCATGGGAGACCGAACGGCACACTCGTGCATGCCATGCGACCGTGCCACCCCTGCGCTGCAGCTCGCCACTGCTCCCGCAAGCCACCCGATCCACCTCCCGGAAGTCGCCTCGCCGGCCTCCCTGGGCCCCACGCTCGCGGGAAGACCGAACGGCACGTTTGTGCGTGCCGTGCAGTCGTGCCACCCTGCGCCGCAGCCCGCTGCTGCCGCTGCCCCGCCGGGTGTTTCTGGGCCCCACGCCTGTGGGAAGACCGAACGACATGCTCGTGCGTGCCATGCGGCCGTGCCACCCCTGCGCCGTCGCCCGTCGCCACCATCCGCCGCCTGGCCACCCGCCCCCACCGCCGCCCCCCGCTCCCACCGCTCGCCCCCCGGCGACCGGAGATCGATTTTTTTTCCCCTGTTGCTCTGCCGAGAAGAAATTTGGCACACTTCTCAAAGCACCCAGGAGAAGCTATTCTGCATGCTTTTTGGAGCTGCACAATTTTCAAAGCAGCACGATTTTTAGGACAGCATGACTTTCAGAGCGGAGGGGATTTCAAAATTCAAATAAACGGGATTTATTTTGTATTTTTTTTAATGAATGTAATTTTAAAAATTTGGGATTTTGATTTTGAATTTGATTTCAAAATCAATGGAGGATTTCAGGGGATTTTATTTTGAATTTCAAAAGGGATATGGGCATTTATAAATACCCATACTCCTCTTGTAATAAAGTAGTTAGTGAAATTGAATTTTTGAAAGAGTTGTTGGTTCTGTCTCCGTTTGGAGTGGGCTGACGCCCGTTTGCCTTCATCCTTCGGGACGTCTAGGGGTGTGAGGCCCCAATGCCTTCGCTCCAGTGAAAGCGTCGAGGAGCGTGAAGCCGCTCTAAGTCATCAGTGTCACCGTGCATGATGGTGGGGTGTGATCTCCAAGTCATCAGCGCCTCCGTGCATGATGGCAGGATGTGATCCCAAATAAGGTCTTCGCTGCCAAACAGCTGACATGGGGCTCGAAGCCCTAGGTACCCTTTCCCCTCCATCTCTCTGTTTCCCATCGGATCTACATCTTAGGTTCGAGTTTCATTCCCGTTCCCCCTCCATATTTCCATCTTTCCTTCATCATCCCATCAAGAAAACTGAAAATCAAAAGAGTCTGGCTATTTTAGGATTTTCGGGATCGTCCTATCCTAGTCCCGGGAGGCTTCTTAGCCCTCCCACGATCCTTATTTGCTTTAGGTTTTTTTTTTCCCATTTCTGAATAATCTCAGGGTTCTTCATGTCCGCCATCACCACATCAAAGTCTGATGAAGGTATCTTTTTAGGATACTCTACATCAAGCAGGGCATACAGAGTTTTCAACAAAAGAACTTTAGTTGTAGAGGAGTCTGTACATGTTGTTTTTGAAGAATCTACTAACAAATCCTCCAGAAAAGAGGATACTTTTGATGCATGTACATGTGCTAATAAGCTTCAAAAGTTGACATTGAATGATCAACCCCCTTAGCCAAGTGAAGAAGATTAAGACAAAAGTGAGAAAGATGAAGACACTCTGAAGCACCAAGATCTACCTAAGGAGTGGAGTTATGCTCATGGACATCCTAAGGAATTAATCCTAGGTGATCCATCTAAAGGGGTAAGAACTCGAGCCTTAATTAGAAATGAATGTGATTATATAGCTTTTATTTCTCAAGTAGAGCCTAAATGTTTTGAAGATGCTGAAAAAGACCCTAACTGGATAAATGCCATGCAAGATGAACTAATTCAGTTTGATAGAAATAATGTTTAGACATTAATAGAAAGACCATCTAATGTTTCCATTATTAGCATGAAATGGGTATTTAGGAATAAGTTAGATGAAAATGGAATTGTTGTTAGGAATAAAGCTAGGCTAGTTGCCAAAGGCTACAATGAGGAAGAAGGAATTGATTTTGATGAAACTTTTGCTCCTGTTGCTAGACTTGAAGCAATTAGACTACTATTAGCATTTGCTTATTTTATGAATTTCAAACTCTTTCAAATGGATGTTAAAAGTGCTTTTCTAAATGATTTTATAACAGAAAAGTTTTTGTTGAACAACCCCTGGTTTTAAAAATCATGCACATCCTGATTATGTTTTTAAATTGCACAAAGCACTTTATGGATTAAAGAAAGCACCTCGAGCTTGGTATGAAAGACTCTGCAAATTTCTGATTGCAAATGAATTTTCTAGAGGCCATGTTGATAAAACTTTGTTTCTGAAAAAGAAAGATAATGATTTATTAGTAGTGCAAATGTATGTTGATGATATTATTTTCGGTGCTACTAATGAAATTCTTTGTCGAGAGTTTGCTAAGCTAATGTAGGGTGAGTTTGAGATGAGCATGATGGGAGAACTCAATTTCTTTCTCGACTCCAGATCAAGCAAACTAAAGATGGAATTTTTTTCAACCAAGCTAAGTATACGAGAGAAATTATAAAAAGTTTGGGATGGAGACTACTAAATCAATAGGTACACCTATGAGCCCCTCTTGTAAACCTAATAAAGATGAGCATGGTAAATCTAGAGATCAAGAATTATACAGAGATATGATTGGCTCTTTACTGTACTTAACTGCTAGTAGACCAGATATAATGTTTAGTGTATGCATGTGTGCTAGATATCAGTCTGAATCTAAGGAATCACATCTATTGGCTGTTAAGCGCATTATTAGATACTATCTAGTATATTTGATATTGGCTTATGGTATTCTAAAGATTCATCTGCTGAATTAATTGGATATTCTGATGCTGATTTTGCTGGTTATAAATTGGATAGAAAGAGTACTAGTGGAACTTGCCAATTTCTTGGAGTTAACTTAATATCCTAGTTTAGCAAGAAACAAACTTCAGCTGCACTATCTACAGTTGAGGCTGAGTATATTGCAGTAGGACGTTGTTATGCTCAAATCTTATGGATTAAGCAACAACTTGAAGATTTTGGAATCAAGTTGACTAGTACATCTATAAAGTGTGATAATATTAGTGCTATTTGCTTGACTAAAAATCCTATTCAACATTCTAGAAGCAAACACATTGAAATTAGGCATCATTTTATTAAAGATCATATTGAAAATAATGATGTTGTGCTTGAATTTTTTTTATTAAATTTCAATTAGCTGATATTTTGACTAAGCCTCTCCTAAAAGATCGGTTCTGTATGATTAGAAGAGAACTTGGGATCATTAATCATTTTGATTAAAATCTTCCTATCTTTGTCTCAAATAGATTAAATTTAAATCAATCATATTCAATTATTGTTAATTTTATTGAATTACCTGTGATTTTAATCAGCCTTTGATTCTCTTAATTTTTGATTTTAAGTCAATGTGTCAATACATTCGTGAGTCGACACATGAATGGCAGCAGACCGGGGTTAAGGGCATTCCAAAGCATTTTTTCCTCCATTTCACCTCCCCACTCGAGTTGACACATACCCTAACTCACTCCACACTATTCCTTCCCTCCAATCTATGCTCAAAACCCTTCGATTCTTTGTTTGGGACACTTTTTGGTTCGAATTGAGCAACATTCCACCTCCCATTTCCATTTTGAACCCTAGAACCCGATAGGTTTCTCCTTCAAACTTGTTCAAATCTTTATTCTGTGCAATGGGACCCCAAAAATAAGTAGTCCGTCACCCTCGGCCATCCAATCAGGAAGAAGAGCAAAGAACCAAGGTGAGACATGAAGCTAGAGCTCTAGATCCACCAGTTCGACCATTATTTGTAGCTTCTAGCTAGATGAGCTCGAAGATGGTTGTCGGAGGACATTGCGTGGACTTCAGTTTCGTTGACCAGCAGCACTTCAGGATCGGTCAGTGGATTAGAGATGCTGGTCTGACATCTTTCTATTCTTTGAGCTAGAGATACTACCCAGGTCTCATACGAGAGTTTTACGGATCATTAGCCAGTGGGAGTGATGGCTGGATAGCTCAGGTCAGAGGCAGGGATATCCCCATTACTTCAGAGATATTGAGCAGAGTATGGGATATTCCTATGACTGGTTCAGCTATTGACAGTTTGATTGATAGAGTGAGTGGACTCCAGTGTGTATTCAAGTCAAACATTTTGCTTGAGGGAGCCACTGTGCCTGCATTATGTTTGCTTGCAGAGATGAGACTTCTGCACCATATTTTTTCTCGGATCCTTCTACCGAAGATTGGATGCTTTGATTACATCATTGAGAGAGAGCAGCTCATGATGGTCTCATTGGTACAGCACACACCTGTCTGCCTTCTGGTGCTCATGGTTCATCAGATGACGGAGGCTTCGATGAGTCAACGACTGCTTACCCTACGGGATGGGGTTGACACTATTGTTTAGAGCTTATGGTATTACTTTTGAGGATGAGCCCTTCCATATGCTCCTATATACTAATGTTTATGACATCAGGTCATTACATCGGATGGGTTATCACCTATTCAGAGGCTAGTGGAGATGCAGAGTATCTGGTCAGGCCGATGACAGAGATGATGATGATGCTGCTACGAGAAGGAGCATATCCTTTCTGGCGAGGCAGGACCCACAGAGGCATCTCTTCTAAAGAGTCAGCCTGAGCCAGCAACGCAACCAAAGTCTGCTTCTCAGTTTGAGCCTACACCATAGCCTCAGCCAGTTTAGTCGGATACTCCAGGAGTTTTAGAGATTTTGATGGATAGAGTCGGTTGCATTGGGACAGACATCTTGACATTAGACAGTGACTTGACTGCTTTATTGCTAAGACCAGAGAGAGCCACAGAGGACTGAGTGATGGCATCTCAGCTATTCTGACCACACTGTCCAGACCTTCTACAGGGAGTACTCTAGTTTCTGATTCAGCTCCATCTACCCCAGCACCAGTTGTTGATGATAGTGATGATGATGGTGATGATGAGGAGACTGACTCTGATGATTTCGACTTCCCAGATTTGATTTCAAAGCTAGCGGCAGAGGGGACAGCATACTTACCTAGGAGTTCCATTTGTGACCCTTCTAGTTCACCTACTCAAACTACTGTCCTATCTACTCCTCCATCCAGATCAGATGTTCATGTTCCCATTCCTATTCTTTCACCTGTTGTTGATTCACCTATTATTGATACCCCCATTATTGACATTCCTATTGACTCACCGATTATAGATACACCCATTCATTCTTCAGCTGATAAGCCTATCGTTGATACACCTATCATTTCATCAGATGATACACCTATTTTTGACACACCCATTATTGATACACCTACCATCCATACATCCTCTCTTATCTGAGAGCTAGATTTTTACACACTTGGCTTTCAGTATCTTGATTCTAGTCCATCCTTTGATCGTACACCACATCTGATAGTTGTAGAGACTGTCACCCCGATCTGCTCTGTTCCTACTGAGGACATAGCCTCCACCTCTTCTACTTCAGCTAGAGGTAGGACGTATGTTCGACGCAGAGGACGTGGTCGTCGTACTCCTTCACGACCGACCAGGATCCATCTTCATGATCTCAGATCGATACGGCCCCGAGCTCGCTCTTTCACTGATACTGGACTGATTGAGATTTGATCTTCTGATGATGAGGATGAGGATTAGAATCTTTTTATGTTTAGATAGTTTGATTTTATGCATCTTTTGTATGTTTTGTTGTTGTACAAATTCTAACCTTAAATGAAATATTATGTTGTACTTCATGATTATGACTTCAAATGAATGAAATGCTTTAAATTTCCTTTAGTACTTCATTGTCTTTTGAATGGATGAATGAATTGTTATTGTACTTCAATGTTATATCTTGAATGACTTGCTTGTTTTTCTTCCTACCTTTTTAATAATAACAAAAAAGGGGAGTAATAAGACTATACTATAAATGTGCAAGGGAGTAATAGTATAAATATATGCTTGAAAATTTGTCATGTTTGACAATTCCTTTAAAAAAAATTTTGAATTTTTTTTTGAAAATTAGGTTGAGCTTGAATTGAAAATTCTTTATAAATTCCTTAAGTAAGGGGAGCAATACCTCCTTTATATTGAAAATCTATTTTGAATTGAATTTCATGATTAATCTTTTCTTTAAATGTTTTAAAAAGATGTTTACAAACTCTTTTATGAATCATCTATTCAAGGGGAGCCTTGTCTATTGCTGAATTTTTTTGTCTCTCCTAAGCATGTTTTCTTGTAGAGTATCATGATACATGAGTTTATATCTTATATATCCCAAAGCTCTGATACTCTTAATAATTATATCACTCTTGCTCTGATACATCTTTTCAATATTGCAATTACTTTGTTACACCTATTGCATTTAGCTCTTCGCACCTTAAAAAAAAATTCTTTTGAAAGTCTTTTTATGCAATTTATACTTAAAGGTTTTGTCATCATCAAAAAGGGGGAGATTGTTGACTCTGTTATTGATTTTGATGATAAGCAAAATGGTTAAGTATAAGTTGAGTACTAATGATTTTTTTGAAGTATGTTTTTATAGAAAAAGGTGCTCATCAATTTGAAAAATAATTATTTGATTGAAGAAGTCAAGTTTAGATGAAAGATCTGCTCAAAGAAGACTTGGATAGTTAAATTTTGCTTGAATTGACATTTAATTTCAATGAAGACTTGATTCAGTACAAGTTCAGATATTTTTGTGAAGATCTCAGTGAAGTGTCGACTCAAAGTGTCGATACATGATACTAAGTGTCGACACATGATAGTGAAGTGTCGACTCAAGCTAGTATACAAAGAAAGTTTTAGATGGCATGGCTGAAGTATCAACGTATGGACTTGAAGTATCGACTCAAAGTGTCGATACATGGATCAGCTCATCGCCGGAGATTTTTAAGTCACAAAACTTGTTGAAGATGAAGAACTGCTGAAGTGTCGATACATGGATAAGAAGTGTCGACTCAAAGTATCGACTTACTTGAAGAAGTGTCGACACATCTGAGATTTCCAGAAAGCTAGATTGAAGATATTTGAACTGGGTGTCGACTCAAGAAGTTCAAGTGTTGACCTGAAGTGTCAACTTACAGCCTGAAGTATCGACACATGGAGTTCTAGGAACAGTAATGGCTAGTTTTTTAAATGTAGAACTCGTCTCTTTTCACCCCCAATGGCAAGATTTTTATGTCTAATGGCTAGAAACCTGATTTGAGATCTTGGAAAGGTATTTATATTGTTCAAATCAAATTATAAGAGATATTATTGATGGAAATGAAATAGAAATATCCAAGAGAGAAGAAAAGAGAGCATTCACTCCTATTCATTGAAGTTCAACCACTCTCAAGCAAAAGCAAGCCTTCAAGCATTCAAGAGCATTAAAGATCAACTATTCTTGAGCAATCAAAGAGGCTTCATCAAGTTGAAAGCATCACAACAACGAGCTTCAAAGAGATACCCACTTTTTATTAGAAAGCTTATATTGTTTCTCTACTTCAAACTCTTATTTATTGTAAGGGTTCTTGGTTAGCCTATTGCAAAACCAAGGAAGGTTATTGGTGAGCCTTTGAAAACTAATTAGGTTCTTGGTTAGCCTAGAAAACCAAGGAAGGTTGGTGGTGAGCCTTAAAACCATTTAGATTCTTGGTTAGCCCATAAAACCAAGTGAGATTTTGACTTGTGAGCCTTGTGAAAACAAGTCGGGTTTTGATTAGTGGCCTGAAAAACTAATTGGCTATAATCGGTTGAGATTATAGTGAATTCCCAAGAGAATCTTGGGGAGTGGATGTAGGTGCATTGGATAGCATCGAACCACTATACTTCTTTCTGTTTGTGGTTGCTTGTCTCCTCTTATTGCTCTTATATTTATTGCATTATATTTCCGCTGCACATTTACTTAAGAGCATTTCTTTTGAACTCATAGTACTTGCTTAATTGTTGGATTGGATCACACACTATTGCATTACATCAATTAATAATTTTTTAGAGACCCAATTCACCCCCACTCTTGGGTTGCTTACTGGGCAACAATCCCATCGAGTATGGGTCAATTTGGCTCATGGAGGGTTTGGGTTGAGGTGCTATAGATCCGCACCAGCATTCCACAAGTCCTCAGATTCTGGCTGACCTTGCCACTTGACCAAATATCGCTAATAGTCTTTATCCTGGGTACCAATAGCTTGATCATCCAGAGCTGTCTCATCATTTCCTCACCATAAGGCCAAATTATATGTGGTTGCTCTAGGATGGGTTCTCTCTTAAAGAACGAGAGTGGCTCAAGGGGCTCGCTGGGTATCACTGCTAGCTCGCGACTTTCTGTGTAGATATCTGTGATATATTTGAAACACTAATTAATGATTCATGCATTAGGCATTGCATGGTCCACTATTCATTCACTTCTTCCAGCAGCAAAAAATTCGTTTACAGTCACATATTCCTCTACATAAAAATCTTTATCTTTCTTTTGGGAATTAGCCAAGTTATTATTTAGTTCATTAATTTTGTTCAACTCTTGAGTAATTTCATGATGCATATGCTGTGTAGAGGCTAGTACATGTGTGGACAGGTGGATTGGGTCTGTAAATTTATTGGACTCAACTAACACCTAATAGACTTGACTAGACTTTCCTATCAAAAGAAATTTTATTGGACTCTAAGAGACAAAACCTAACATTATATACTCTTTAGGTTTGACCCTAGCATGGCATGCACATGAGAACTTACTATGTACTCCTACCAGGTGCCATAGAGTTCTCCTAAAGTAAGAGGCAAATATGACATGCTTAAAGAATGAATGCATCATGCAAACTTTTATAAATGCAACATAATAGTAAAGAAAACAAAAAGTTTCTAGAAATGATAGAAAATAAGAGGTGATTCAGGGTTAGTCTGATTGGATGGAAAGTAAGAAAGGGTTCGGGTTAATTGGATAGACTAGGAGACAAGAAGGTGTTTCAGGGATAAGTCCTATACTAATGAGGTTGATCTTATAAGGTTGAGGTATATCTACTGGTTGGCATGATGGAAAAATGGGTCATTATTTTAGGAAAGAGATCAATGGGAGTCAAAAGAGTGAATTCATCCTGAGGGTACTTATTAGAAATCAAGTCCTTAATAAATTCTTTTGGCTCAAGAAATTCAAGACCAGGCTCTACAACTGGTTCTCTTCCTCTAACTGGTCTTCTACTACTACTAGTTCAGCTTGGGTGTGGTTAGGTTCAACTAATGTTGGGTGGTCTTCTACTTGGTTCTCTACTTGGTCAACTAATCCTTGGTTGATTTCTACCTGAGTTTGGTCATAGTCAACTAATCCTGGGTCTTCTATAAGGTACTCTTCTAGATCTTCAATAGACTCATTATCTTCATACTCCTCTATCAGACTTGGGTCATCCTCATATATCTCTTCTTCTAGATCATCTTGGTGAACCAATGGGGTGGTAAGAGCAGTTTGACTACTGGGAAATTAACTAGAGTCTGGGATAACAGGGGTGGGTAAACTAAGGGTTTTGGGTTCATAGGTTATGGGTTTAAAGGTTATGGGTTCAAATCTAGGGGTATCAATCCTATAGGATTCAGGGTGACTAAGGGATAGTGGGTTACTACTGGGTTCATATCTAGGGACTATGGGTTCCTAGGATTTATGGGTCTGGTCTGGGGTTCCTACTTGGTTTAATCTAGTGGTTAATTAGTCGATCCTAGTGGTTGTTTGGTTATGTGCTTGGGTTATATGGTTGAGTTGAGTAGTCAACTGGACAAGCTGATTTTGGGTTTGATCATGTTTGAGGTCCATTTGAGCTAACTGATTTTGGGTTTGGTGGTTGGCTTGGTTTAGTTGGGCAAACTGGTTCTTGATGGCCTCAAAATTGGAATCCATGGTTGAGTTGGGTTGGGGTGTAGACTTCTGGTATTGGGTTCCTAGTCTAGTGGTCATGCAATAATCAATCTAGCAATCAGAATGGAATGGTGCAGCCAAGCATGCAAAAAGAACTAGGCTAGTACAATCTAGGGTTTCCTAGACCTAGAGCCAAAACTGAATGGGTCAGCTCAACTTACACTTAACCCAGCAGCTAATCCTTCCACTGGCCAGGTAGGGGTGTGGTGGTGGGAGGCTCCCCCTACTTATCACAGGGTCCTAATTATAAACCACCAGTCCACTTAGGTCGTTTGACTCTAGACCCCCAACCTTAGACACCAGCTTTCAGTAATAGCTAAAGGATTAAATGCATTAGTTGGCACATGAAAGTAAAAAATGTGGTTGCAGGTGCCTACGCTAAGCATGCAACAGCATAGGGAATAGGTAAGTATTTTAAAACATTTTTAATAAATGCGAAAAATACCTACTCCGCACAGGATCTAGCATATGCAAGATACATGTATTGGCATGATACAGGACATAATATTTATAAATATTTTAATAAATCTAGATCTACACGTGCACCGAAAATAAAACCCAAAAAACATACCTTATTCCTAGCTGGAATAAGTCTGGGATAAACCTGGAATAGACTGGAATAAAGTTATTCCAGTCGTCTTCCACCTTGGGCTGAAAACTGGGCTTCCGAAAAGTCCCCGGAACGCCACCTTCCGGACCTCCGATCACTCCCAATTTGAGCTGTAGATTTTTAAGGAAGTCATCTTCGATTTGGCACTGGTTTCTACAAAAAAACTAAGCCAATAAATCATAAAAAATTCATCGAAGTCTGCTGTGCAAAAATGGCAGCACAACAGAGTAGCTGTCTTCGTCGTTGGATTTCGGGCAACTGGAGCGATTCCGGCTCGCGTGGTTTGCTCCGAGGAGTAGAAGAACACTCCCTCTAGAGGGGAGACATGCCCGGGGCTCTCCGATCCCTCTCCACGCACGGTGCTAGCCGCCGGAAGATGGTTCACGGTCACAGGTTGCTGCAGCAAAACAGAATTGCTGCAGCAGGGATTTTGAGCACTCAAATGGTGGGAAGAATCTTGGTTTCTCTCCCTCACAACACTCCCAAAACCAGCCCTCAAGGAGTACTAGGACAGCACAAAAATTTCCCTCTCAAATGGTGAAACCCTTCTTCTCACGGTAAAGACAACCCACGGCTGAAACTTTCAAGCTAAAAAAAACTTTGAACACTACTTTGGGTTGCACTTGGTTTATATAAGCTGTAAGAGAGAGAGCATGGGAGAGGGAGAGACGGGAGGTGAAAAGAGCCATCGGTTAATCACTCATTAACAAGCCTTTAAACCCATTTACCAGCCATTAGAAGAGAATAATGGAACGGGTGGAGGGAGGAGAAACGCCATTGTTTGTTTCTTTTGGCCTTCCAGCGATAGGAATTCCAGCAAATAACCATGTAAACGGTTGAAGGGGTAAATACTGGTTCAATAAACCGGTTCAAACCAAATATTTAATCCTTGGTTCAATCCTATTAAACCAATTTGGTTCAAACCCATTGGTTCAATTAACCAACGGTGGTTCAATCAAATTGAACCTGGACCAACCCAATTGAACCTGGTCCAACCATAATCAAAATTGGGTTAATTGGTTCACAACCAGTTGGAGGCCGAAACGAACTCCGAATCAGTTCAAAACTGATTCAGAAAAAATCTGGCACAGTCCTGATCAACCCGGAACAATTTCCAGTTGACTCAAACAAGGGCAATACAGGAAAAACGAGTGCTCAAAAATACTGTGACCATGAAACCGAGACGATTCCCAATCGTAATCGGTATCCGGATCAAGAGTTATCCTCTGTGGCGTGTGACCTCATAGGTTCGAACCTAAACGGTAGCACTAGAACAGTTCTAGTACCAGCACAGGAAACCATCTAGCAATGGGTCCCGGCGTCCGGATAGGTCGAAGATGCGGGAGCAAACTATCGAACCTCTGGCATATGGTTACCGTATAATTCATCCCTTTGACCTCTAATGCTCAGGATGACTGAGATTGGGCTGCCAACCCAGACTGAGTCAGTCGACTACGTGTCTCAACCTCGCAAGCCCAGTGACTCTTCACTAGGGCTACCCCGGCCGAGGATTTGCTAAATTGAGATACTGCGAGACATTCAATCCAAACTGTTTGGATAGGTCAATTCCATCTTGGTCCATCACTGCTCCATAAGTACTTGCCTGTACCCAGAAACCTTCCGTCACTGGATTAAAAATTTGGGTAGTCCGGCACCAAAGCACAGGGAGTTGCTTGCAAGCTACCGTGATGACCTCAGGTCAGAGGGACACTTATACCCATATCCAATCGTGTGTATCCCTTTGGCAGAAAGGGACTGCACGGAGTCACGTTCAATGAGATATCATATATATCCCACTTGTAGATCACATCAGTGTCACCACACTCATTTGGTCAAGAGGACAACCAAACGATGTAAACTACAACAACCTATACTTGATATATTGCCGTCCAGTACAATATATCCTTTGGTTGCGAACAGGGTTAAGGACCACTCGATACATCCTCTCTGTATCAAAATTAGTGTAGTCCTAAGGACTTCATCACATGGAAAGAGTTCTCTTAGGGAAATACAATATATGATGAGCTGCCAAAAATGATATTTTATTAATTCATTGAAAAAGTACAATACTTAGCACAACTGCCTATAATCCAGGCGATTAGCTTTGGGACACAATTCCCAACAGCACACACGGTTCGGACCTGACCTGTTGGGTGTCACCTAGCCCACTAGGGCAAATTAAGTCTAATTATTTTTAATTAAGCTTGGGTGGAAATGCTGGATGGTTGTTTTGGACCCAAGACAGGTATGACCTCCTGCCCTAATGTTATATTGATTGCCCTTAAGATTAGATTAAAAGATGATGAACATTCAATGGTCCTGATGCAATCTAAAACAATCAGAAAATAAATAATTTTTAATTATTTATGAGATGTCAAGTTAGGTTTAAGTTAACTGGGGTTATCAAACAAATTTTGGCTTGGGATTGGGGTGTGTGGAAGTTGATTAGGTTGGGTCAGGTAAGTACAGAAATTCAAAAAATCAGGGTTTCGGATGATGTAGATTTTGACATAGATATCGATGCAGAAAAAAAAATCATAAAAACTCTATAATAGAGGATGGACTGTGATGATGATACCTACCATATTTGATGCAAAACAAAAATCAAATGATGATGAAAATCCTAGGGTTTTCAAACTGCTATAGAATTATTAGACTTTTAGTTAGGGTTCCTAATATGCTAGATTTTAGAGAATTAAGGTTTTTTTGAAATTAATTAAAAATCATGAGAATTATCAAGATAGAACAGAGTACATGACATGCAATTTTTATAGAAAAATAAATTTTCTAAGATGCCAAAATAAGATGAAACCTAGACACCTAATGCATCTTAGCAGGATACAGAAATTAGGGTTTGTGATCCTAATGCAAATGAAAACTATCCTAACTCGTTCTGATACTAACTGATACAGGATGACTCTAAGATTTCTGATCATGTAGAAAAATAGCAAACTAATTTTTTTTTTGATTTTATAATTTTATTTGTAGGCTAGATTCCCAAAATAAAGTAAGAACTAGCATAAAGAGTAGCAATGCAAATAATCATCGTATCGCAGGCAAACTCATGCAAAATAATAAATTACCAGGACCCAAGAATTGAAAAACTCCCAGATTATGATAGCTTATCTTCATCAAATTATAAATTAAAAGAAGGAAGGATGTTACCAATCAGCGATTTGAAGAACTTCTGATGAAGAGATCACACAGCACTCTGATTGGAGTCGGGATGATGAAACTCGGTTCCCTTGATTAGATGGCTGATTTGAGCGATCCTGGAGGCAAAGAAAGCCTCCTCTAGGGAGGTAAAACACCTCAGGGATCCTACAAAATGTCAAGGATCAATCAAAATAGCAAGTAAGAAAAGGAAAGGAAACTAGGTTTTGAAGGAATCAGGTTAGCATTTAGAAGCGGGTTGTTTGAAGCTTGTTGAAGATCTCCTTGCTTGGCAGCCTAGGGCACTCCTTCTTGGATGTGTGAAGGCTTAGATGGTAGTGAGTTAGGGTGTGGAAGGATGCTAGGGCAGCAAGGATTTCGGCCAAGAACAATAGTAACCAAAGAAAAAAAAACAAAGTAACATACAAGCTCGCAAGCCCAAATAAATTTACTAGGGTTTTGATATCATGAATAAAATTGCTTACAAGAGGGGGAGGGGTGGGGTATTTATAGAGTTTCCATGTCCTCTAACTAGGGTTACACACTTGGGTTACAAGTCCTCTCCTAGCTAGGTTAGAAAAACAAATCTTAAAATAATTAGGAGCATAAGTCCCAACTAGGTTAGGATTTAACCTAGTCTTCTCCTCCTCCCTTCATGCTTTGACTATTCCACTCAAGGACACCTCTTGGACTTGGTCAACACTTTAAGGATGCCTAAGAGGGTGAGTCAGGCTTCTAGGGGCAGCAAGGGCTAGCCCAAAGGGGCTTGGGCACATGGGCTTGGGCCTCTAGAAGTTGGGGTGGCTTGGTAGCATGGTAGCAGGAATATTCCATGTAATCTTGCTTCTTTAGGGCTTGGACTTGGTTCCTGGGCTTGATTTCCTTGTGCTAGGATGAAGGTGGACCTCTAGAATCATGGATGCCTTGGTTTAGGAATATGCTCTGGCATCTGGAGAAGAATCTGGGCATCTAGAGGAATCTAGAAAGAATCAAGGTTTTTGGAAGCATCTTGGATCCTAGGTTGTCACACAAAATCCAATGGACTGATGTAGTGGCCTCTGACTTCTGGATGTGGCCTGGTGGAACTCCAAAATAGGGTGACCTCCTCTCTTGTATAAGATTGGGCTCATACTGGACTCATAACTGATGTACAGGACTCAAACTGGACTAAGGCTGAGGGTTGAGACAAATCAACTAACCTCAACTCATTACAGGACTCAATTACAAAACTTTCAAAACTTTGACACATGACTAAGTAAACCATATAGAATCCAGTGATCTATGTCTGATCCTGGTGTCCCCACCAATAATTTATAAAAAAATTCTAGGAAGGCATGGAGAATTTTTAGGAAAGAAAATAATTAGACTAGGTTAAGGTTTGACCAAATTAGTTAGGAACAAAAACTAATTTTATTATAACTAATTTAACCAACTTTAACCCAATCTAATTAGATCTCAATTAGGCTTAATTAAATCTTAGTTAAATCTAGAATTAACTGAGCCCAACTCCGAATCAAATCAAGAATAAAACCCCCAGTAATTAGGTCATCATACAAACTAATTGAGTAAAATCTAATTGAACCAAATTCAATTAGACTTGATCTAAATCTCTTTGCTCAATCAAATTGATCCAATAAGAAATCCAATTACTAATTAATCTTTCTATAATTAATTAATTATTAATCTATAATATTTAAATAAAGTTAATTATCAATCATATTTATAATTTTATCCCTAAATGATTTTTAATCATTAATCAGCTATCATGAACGGTTAAAACTTCTTATGTGTGTAACCTCGTAGGTTCAAACCCTAAGCTAGTAGCTTAGAAATGATTTTTTGAACTAATTAATGTGACCATTTAGCAATGGTACCCGACATTCAAATAAGTTGAATAATGGCAAAGCAACATTTAAGAACCCAAGCTATAGTTTTCACATAATTTATCCCTTTGATCTAATGCTTAAAATGAATTTAGAGTTAACTACAAACTCCAAATAGTGCATCCATGTGTATCTTAACCTGCTAAATCCTATGACTCCTCACTAGGATTATCCTGGTTAAGGCTTTGCTAAATTGAAACACGTCGAGCATCATCTCCAATATCTTGAAGTAGTCAATCCCTCCTTAACTCAATACTGACTTAACAAGTACTTGACTATACTTAGAAATCTTCCATCACTGGATTAGAAATCTAGGTAGTCTAGCATCAAAGTATAGTAAGTTGCTTGCCAAGTCACAGTGATAGTCTCAGGTCGGAGGGATACTTATACCCATATCCTTTCTCTACGAGATACTCTTGACAGCAAAGTACTCCTTGGTTAAGAGGACAACTAACCTATATGGCACACAACCACCTATTCTCGATAAACATTATCGTTCTAGGTAATAATGTATCATTTGATCGTGACCGATTTAAGAACTACTCGATAAATTCTTCTTTATCAAATCTATACAGTTCTACGGACTTCAATACATTAGAGTTCACATGAAGATAATAAATAGTATTGAGCTACCAAAAAATAATATTTATTTTATTAATAATTTATATATTTTTATAAGATAGCTCAACTATCTACAACCCAAACGAATGGCTTTAGGATACTTTTTCCAACAACTGTGGTTGTGGAGATAGTAGAGGTTAGCATGGCAATCGGAGTGATGGGGAACACAAGGCTTGCAATTGATCATCATAAAGAAGGAAGAAATTTCAAATTAATATGAGTATGGTATCAGATTTTATGATGCTTATATTGATGGGAATTCTTCAAGGATGCCGGAATCATGCAGCATGCGAAGTGAATTTCAAGACAAAATTCTAAGCATGAAACCCTAATATGGCTAGAAAATCCTAATTCCCAGGAACCCCTTATGCAATACCAATCAACGAAAACATAAATGAAGTCAGAATACATACCTGGATTGCTAAAATCCAATCTTTTTCAACGGGCTCACAAGTGCAAGCCCTCCAACGGTGATCCACATGAGAATGGTACCAAGGAAGAATCCCTACCGGGGTTGCTTGCTTCAACAGAACTTTTTTGTCAGCCTTTTGAACTTTAACCACTGTAAGACACCCTATCCTACTGTAGAGCTTTCTGGACACAGTCCTAAACCACTCTTGGTTTTAGGACAACCCTCCTCTAGGATCCCTTAGGCTTATGTCCTAAAACTAAGCCTTGTCCTAGTAGAAAAGACCTTGTCTTAACAAGACAAGTCTTGTCCTAAAGTAAGAAGGAGGGAGAGAGAAGTGGAAGAACACTCAGAATATCTTCTTACGGTGAAAAGAAAAAGATCTGAACTCATATCAACATCCCTATTTATATTTTTAAGAGGGGCGTGTGATATGTCCTCCAACAGGTTATCAGATATGATTTTTCAAGACTGAAAAATCATATCCAATATGACCCTCATGCACCAAAGACATATTGGCATCCGTCCATTTTCTTAGACAATCTGTGACTTTCCACATGGCAAGTACTGGTCCCTGGGAAGCCAAGAGGTGCCTCTTCAATCTCCAAACACCAGAGAATATGAAGAGTCCTGAAAGCAGGACTCTGCTTCAGGGTGCGCGCCACATGAAGAGACGCGTCTCTTCATGCGTGCTTTTGCTTCCATCCATTTTTCACACGCCCTTAAAAAGCCTTGACCGTCAAACATATCTAAGAGGCATGGGATAAGATGAGAAGGCACCCACTGAAATGAAACACTCAAGTGTTTCATCTGTAGAAGGACTTTTGTCCTTCTGTGCGCACTTTCATTTCCCGCACGTGCCAAGAGGCGCCAAGAAACCCTTTATGTTGTGGTCAACTTTATCTACACCCCATGCAACCTTTGACTAGTCAAAGCATATGCAATATGGGTGTCAAAAGAAAGAGCATTAAATCCTCTTTCCATCCATATAAAAATATTTCAGATAAGAGAACTATATACTCTTCTAGGCCTTTTTGAATGCCAAGGTGTCATTTTGGCATCTAGAGTCCCAACTCAAATGGACTCTTCAATAAAACATCCAAAAGTCCAAAATAAAATCAGATCAAGCTCTGATTTGGCTATCCCCACTTAGGAATCAACCTAATTTAGGTTTTCCTTAATTAGGTTAGCCCAATTAACAAGCAACCGGACCCAATCCAATTAGGTTAGGAATTGGGTTAGCCTACATATGCTAGTATGCATATGGCTAACCAATTAGAATCCCATGACCCTAATTAAACCATGAGTAACTTCCTTGGCCTACTCTCTTTGTATGTGACCCATTGGGTTCCATATCTAGCCAGCAATAGGTTTAGGTATGAGCGGATTCGATCCGATCGAACCCGATTGACCTAATTATGTCAAATCGGCTCACCTAATTGTCCAATTCGAATCACACATCGAATTGACTCATGAAACCAATCCAATTAGTTCATGAAAACTGACAAGACAAGATTGACGTCTAGCAACATGTCATGCCTACCCGGAAGATGAGGAATTTCATGAAAAATACCAAAATACCCTTCAGTAGTAAGTTACCATGCAATTCAATATTTTGATCTCCCATTATCCCGATTAAGTGATGGGTATGGATAAATATCAAACCCTAACACTTAATCATATCGAATCTCAGCTCGATCATGAGGACTCGGCTGATGACTAATTAGAAGCCACTTCTAATCTTATCCCACTTGCAAAGATTCCTTGAGTCACTCATCGAAGAGATTACATGGGATAACATATCCTCTTACCAGGTTGATTAATTCCTTGTTGGTCCACTCACATCCTTCGTACACCTTCCACCATACCCAGAACACCCCATACATGTCGCAATGCCATGAATGAGTATGAGCCAAAGTATGGCTTAGTGTGCACAAGGAACCATGGTGACCTCAGGTCTGAAGATCACATGCATAACTTCTACTCTGGGACCTATCTTTTAACAAGGAGTAAGACTTCCATAAGATAGTCCCGGTGCGGATTAGTTCAGTGTACTCATAACCTAATGAGCACCCTTATCCTTGTATTAGTTTCTCTACACAAGTAGCTGTGAGACCAACCACCCTCATCAACTGAGCATACATAGGATAAGCTAGTCTTACAGGATTCATCGATCCCCGAATCGATGGTCCAATGACTATGAACATTCTAGATTAGGGTTTATAGGAATTAGGTCTCACTGTTATTTTATCATAACCCTAATTCCATTGCCCTACTCTATGGGGTTCATCATAGTCAAAAATATGACACAGCAGTATATGATGAATCAAATGCTTTTATTATAAATAATGATGTCATACATGAGTTGGAAGTTTACAAAAAAAGGCCCAAACAATGATTGGCTCTTAGGGCATTTTTCTATCAAACTCCCACTTGCACTAAAGCCAATCGCCCTTATACTTTATGCCCATACAATCCAAGTGGCGATCTAATTGCTGCTTGGCTAATGCTTTAGTGAATGGGTCTGCTTTATTGTTCTTTGTGTCAACTCGTTCAATGGTAACATCATGTCTTTCAATGATCTCTCGAACGAGGTGGAACTGTCTTAGAATGTGCTTGGACTTGTGATGAGACCTTGGTTCCTTAGCTTGTGCAACAGCCCCAGTGTTATCATAGTATAATGGCACTGGCTATTATACATTAGGAACCACATCCAATTTCTTGATGAATTTTTTCATCTAGACAGCTTTTTTTGTGGCTTCACTAGCAGCTATATACTCTGTCTCAGTGACTGAGTCAGCAATAGTAGGCTGCTTGGTACTCTTCCAACTCACTACACCACCATTCAGGGTGAAGACATACCTCGATGTGGATTTACTATCATCTGGATCTGATTGAAAAACTAGAATCTGTATAGCCTTCTAGTTTCAACTCAGATCCTAGATATTCTAGAAAAATATTTTTAATCCTTCTCAGGTACTTAAGAATATTTTTCACAGCTTTCCAATGATTCTCTCTTGGATATGCCTGAAACCTGCTCACTATGCCCAAGGCATAAGCAACATCAGGCCTGGTACATAACATGGCATACATTAATCGATCCTACAGCCAAAGCATAAGGAATCATAGCTATCCTCTCTCTTTCTTCTGATGTCTTAGGAGACATCTTCTTAGAGAGTTGTATGCCTTGATTCATTGGCAAGTAACCTTTCTTACTTCCATCCATGTTGAATCTCTTCAATACTAAGTCAATGTACCTAGATTGGGATAAGCCCAGCATCCTCTTGGATCTATCTCTATAGATCCTTATACCCAGTATACAGGATGGTTCTCCCAAATCCTTCATGAAAAACTTTGATGATAACCAAGTTTTAACTAATTGCAACATTAGGATATCATTCTCAATGATTAGTATGTCATCCACATACAAACTAAGAAAATAATGGCACTCCCATTTATCTTCTTATACACACATGGTTCATCCACATTTTTGATAAAACCAAATCCTTTGATTGTTTCATCAAAATGGATGTTCCAACTCCTTGATGCTTGCTTAAGTCCATAAATGGACTTCTTTAACTTGCATACCTGGTTTGGTCTCCCACTTGAGACAAACCCCTCTGGCTATGACATATAGACTTCTTCCTTAAGGTTTTCATTGAGGAAAGCAGTCTTTACATCCATTTGCCAGATCTCATAATCATGGTATGCTGCTATGGCAAGCAGTATCCGAATGGACTTAAGCATGGCTACTGGAGAAAAGGTTTCATCATAGTCTATACCATGTTTTTGTCTAAAACCTTTTGCTACCAACCTAGCCTTATAGGTCTCAACTTGACCATCTGCTCCAATCTTCTTCTTGAAGAACCATTTACACCCTATCGGGTTAATTCCTTTAGGTAGATCTACCAAGGTCCAAACCTGATTGGAATACATGGAGTCCATTTCAGATTTCATGGCACCAAGCCACTTGTCAGAGTCCCTACTCTCAATATCTTTTGAATAGGTCACAGGATCATCATCCTGTATGATACTGGCTTCATTGTCATCCCCGTTGACAAACCCATATCTGAGAGGTGCTCCTCGCACCTTCTCTGACCTTCGGAGAGGAGGTATGTATTGTGGTTGTTCTTGATCCACAAGAACCTCTGGTTGAGGAACTTCACTTGAAGGCTCATCGGTTTGTTGGTTCTGTTTTTCACACAACTCAAGTGAAGAATCACTACATCCTTCTTGGATAAACTCTTGTTCCAAGAACGTAGCATGCCTACTGACAATTTATCATTTGCTCAGTAGCATTATAAAAGAGGTATCCCTTACCTTCTTTTGGATAACCAACAAACCTACACTTGTCAGCCCTAGCACTTAACTTATGTCCAAAGTTATTCTTGACATAAGCATGGCAACCCCAAATCTTTAAGTACTTAAGACTTGATCTTTTACCATTCCATAACTCAAATGGAGTGCTACTTACTGACTTAGATGGAACCCTGTTTAATATATATGTAGCAGTCTCCAAGGCATGTCCCCAGAAGGAAATGGAAGATCTGTGAATCTCATCATGGACCTCATGTCCAACAAGGTGTGATTTCTTCTTTCTGCCATTCCATTTACTGGGATGTATAAGGAGAGGTCCATTCAGAAATAATGCCTTTGTCCTTGAGATGGTTCAAAAACTCACTAAAAAGTATTCCCCCTCGATCAGATCGAAGAGCTTTAATACTAAGTCCAGTTTGTCTCACCATACTCTGATATTTTTTAAACTTATCAAAAGCTTCGGACTTGTGTGTCATAAGATACACATCAACCTTGATAAATCATCAATAAAAGTGATGAAATAAGAATATCCTCCTCTGGCCTGAGTTGACATAGGTCCACATACATCAGTATGTACAAGACCTAACAATTTAGTTGCCCTTTCTCCATATCCAATGAACGGAGAATTGGTCATTTTCCCTTTGAGGCAGGACTCACAAGTTCCTAATATTGAAAATCATCAAGGTCAAAGTAATCCTCTTTGACTAACTTGTTTATACTTGACTCACTGATATGACCTAACCGGCAATGCCAGAGATATGTGACATTGACATTATCTCTTTTTCTCTTCTTGTCATCTACAAGAAGTATTTCATCATTGAGTATTAAAGTTAGAAGACCATTCACGAAGCAACCATGCATAAATATTGTATTATTATGAAGAATAGAGCAGCCACTGCTCTTTATACTTATTTCATATCCTTGTTGTAATAATAAGGGTATCGAAATAATGTTTCTTACAATATTTGGCATATAGTAGCATTCTTCCAACCTTATGATATTATCCGAAGGTAATAACAGAAGATAGGTGCCCACAGCTTCAACATATATGGGTTCTCCACTTGCCCCATATAATTTGAAGTCACCTTTCTTCAAATTTCTAATTCTGTGGAGTCCTTATAAAGATTTACAAATATATGACCCACATGCGGTATCCAATATCCATGAATTCGAAATAGATTCACTCAATGATAAATTGGTTTGTATCATGTACAAACCCCTAGATGCACCACTTGCATCTCTTCACATTTGCAAGACAAGTCTTGCAATCCTTTTTCCAATGCCCAAACATGCTACAATGGGAACAGGTTCCATCAGCCTTCTTCCTCAACCAGTCCACATAGTTTGAATTGGTTAACTTATTAGCATCCAAGATGCCATGCAATGATAAATTTGAAGCCATAAAAATAAATGTCCTATATTTAATTAAAGAACAATATGAGCAGACCACTCAAGATGACATCCATAACTGGATAAGGACTTTCTATCTAATTATGTCTCTCACTATTTTCTTCAAATACCATAATCATCAACTATGGTAAGAAAAAAACCTTTCCAATTTCCTTAGTGGGGTTGAGATCCTAATTCCTCATTAGTATCTTGTGTTACACAACAAACACTAATAAGTTCAAAGGTAGGACTTACATTCCAATTGCAACCCATGCAATTCTCAACAATTATCTTTGCCTCTAAGATACTTAGAGTCTTGTGTTACACAACAAACTATAATGTCTTAGTTTAGTCAAACCCTTCATTTATATATAGCTATAATTGAAAATTGCTGCCCTTGTGTTACACAATAAAGCAACAATTTCAACCATGCCATAAAGCACTAAGTGCACCAATACAAATTTCATATCAAACCCTAGAGTAGATCTTGTGTTACACAACAAACCTACTATAGTTTTGATATTAATTTGGCTTAGCATGATGGAAGGCAAATTATAGTATATATAATCAATTAGCATTCTCAAGTTAAGGTTTAGATATAACCAAATTGGCCAGGTAAGTGGAAGGGGTGAGGGGGTCCCCCCGTTGCTTTCCATAGACATCAATTAAATTGGCCAGGTTAGACAACGGAACCAATTAAAAATCTCATTCCCTTTACCTTCTTAGAACCACTTGCCTAGACACCAATCAGCTGATCAAACCCTAATCGATTTTGCATCATGACTAAGTTTTTTTACTATGACTAAATATGATTTTTATGAGGGCTTTGATTGTCTCAAAAATATATTCTAAATACTATCATGATAATTACATTTATAACTACAAGTATAAACATAAACATGATAACTATGTTTATAACAAATATAAACATATTGCATATAACTCTAACATATGTAGAACAATTCATGTCATCAAGCATATTATTCTAATATGCAAAGCATTACATGACAACAAGCATATTACCCTAATATGCATAGCATGATAACACGCATATTACCCTAATATGCAAAACATGACATGATTAATATAAAATACCATTTACCTCACTCATTCATGGGAATTACCATAAAGTTGCACCCCTACACGCCATAGGAAACCCATAGAATGGACAGAGTGGGCTTTTTACACCCTACTTTACTCCTATGACCGGACGACTATGGAAACCCCAATCCAGAGCAGTTACTTGGTTCAATCAACATGCATAATTTCATACTTGAAATGATAACATGCATTTCATGAAAAATAGAAATTAAACATATTACCGTAATAAGCAAAATTTCATATCAATGCATTAACATGCCTTTTTCATGAAGAAACCAGAAATCTGACATATTAACCCTAATATGCATTTTCATCACAAGATTCTGGTAGAGTCGACATGATAGGGTTCGAGTCGGCTCAATCACTAGTCGGGTCGACTCGATATGTGGAAATCATGAACTTCAAAAATGATTCATAATTGGTATGCCACAAGGAGGGCTCTGATACCATTGATGGGAATTCTCCCAGGGTGCCGAGAATCATGCAGCATGTGGAAGTGAATTTCAAGACAAAATTCTAAGCATGAAACCCTAATATGGCTAGAAAATCCTAATTCCCAGGAACTCCTTATGCAATACCAATCAACAAAAATATAAATGAAGTTAGAATACATACCTAGATCACTGAAATCTAATATTTTCCACGAGGCTCACAAGTGCAAGCCCTCCAACGGTGATCCACATGAGAATGGTGTTGGGAATTGTGTCCCAAAGCCAATCACTTGGATTGTAGGCGGTTGTGCTAAGTATTGTACTCATTTTATGAATTAATAAAATAATATTTTTGGCAGCTCATCACATACTTAATTTCCCTGAAATGAACTCTTTCCATGTGATGAAGTCCTTAGGACTACACTGACTTCGATACAGAGAGGATGTATCGAGTGGTCCTTAAACCCTGTTCACAACCAAAGGATATATTGTACTGGACGGCAATATATCAAGTATAGGTTGTTATAGTTCACATCATTTGGTTGTCCTCTTGACCAAATGAGTGTGGTGACACTGATGTGATCTGTAAGTAGGATATGTGATATCTTATTGAACGTGACTCCGTGCAGCCCCTTTCTGCCAAAGGGATACTCACGATTGGATATGGGTATATGTGTCCCTCTGACCTGAGGTCATCACGGTAGCTTGCAAGCAACTCCCTGTGCTTTGGTGCCGGACTACCCAGATTTTTAATCCGGTGATGGAAGGTTTCTGGGTACAGGCAAGTATTTGAGGAGCAGTGATGGACCAAGATGGAATTGATCTGTCCAAACAGTTTGGATTGAATGTCTTGTAATATCTCAATTTAGCAAATCCTCGGCCGGGGTAGTCCTAGTGAAGAGTCACTGGGCTTGCGAGGTTAAGACACGTAGTCGACCGACTTAGTCTGGGTTGGCAGCCCAATCTCAGTCGTCCTGAGCATTAGAGGTCAAAGGGATGAATTATACGGTAACCATATGCCAGAGGTTCGATAGTTTGCTCCCGCATCTTCGACCTATCCGGACGCCGGGACCCATTGCTAGATAGTTTTCTGTGCTGGTACTAGAAATTGTTCTAGTGCTACCGTTTAGGTTCGAACCTATGAGGTCACATGCCACAGAGGATAACTCTCTGATCCGGATACCGATTACGATTGGGAATCATCTCGGTTTTATGGTCACAGTATTTTTGAGCACTCTTTTCCCTATCTTGCCCTTGTCTGTGTCAACCAGAAAATGTTCCGGGTTGACCAGCTCTGCACCAGGATTTTTTCTGAATCAGTTTTGAACTGATTCGGAGTTTGTTTTGGCCTCCAATTGGTTGTGAACCAATTTTATTCCCTGAACCAGGTTCAATTGAATTGAACCATTTGGTTTAATGGGATTGAACCAAAATTGGGTTTGAACCAATTTTTGGCTTGGACCGGTTTAAGAGGTTGAACCAATGTTTTACTCCTTGGACCGTTTTACACGGTCATTTGAATGCAATGAAACTCTTTCGTTGGAAGCCAAAACGAATGCCAAAAGTCCTCACGCGCGTCTCTTCTCCTCCCTCCACCGTTTGGGATTAATGATTTATTAATCATGGTTTAAGGCTTGTTAATTGGGTTAACTGCAGCCGATCACCTCTTGGCCTCCCACCCTCTACGTTGTCTTCTCCCAGCAGCCTTTATAAGACCACCAGCATCCTTGTTTTGGAGTTGGTCAAGTTTCAACGAAGAAAGAAGTTTCCACCGTGAGAAAACTTGAGAAAAAAAAAAAAAGGGAGTGCTTGTCCCATCCTTCTTCTTTGAGAGGCTTAAGGAGAGACCTTTGGGGTTGGGTTTAGAGCTTTAGAAGGGGAGAAAACCCCATTGTTTGAAGTGCTTAAGTTCTGCCGAGTGCTGCAGAATTCTGTGACCGTGAAGCCCTCTTCTGGCGGCTAGCACCGTGCGTGGAGGCGGATCTAAGAGCCCTGGGCATGTCTCCTCTCTAGAGGGAGTACCATTCTACTCCTAGGAGCAAACCACGCAAACCGGGATCATCCCAGCTGCTCCGAAACGAAGGCCAAAGTCTGCTGCCCAGTTCTGTTGCAGAAATCTGGCAGCAGACTTTGGTGATTTATTTTGTTTTTTTGGCTAAGATTTGATTGCAGTTATTGGTGGCAAATCGAAGAAGACTTGTCCAAGTTGCTGCTACTCAAATTTGGGTGCAAACAGAGGTCCGGAAGGAGGTGTTCCGATGACGTTTTGCAAGCCAAAAATAGAGTTCCAAGGAGGAAGACGACTGGAATAACTTTATTCCAGTTATTCCAATCTATTCCAGGTTTATTCCAGAGTTATTCCAGGTAGAATAAAAGGTATGAAAAATTATTTTTTAATCATGCATGGATAGATTAAATTGTTTAATATTTTATAAATATTTTATATGATTATAAATGCCTAAATGCAACTAGATTTAAATTAGTTCCTAGCGGAGCAGATTTCCGCTGCGTGAGTTTTAAAAATTATTTTTAAAATCCAATCTGCTCCCGCAGATGTTTGCATGCCTAGTGTAGGATCTTGTCAAACCACCTGCATCAGTTTACTTTCATATGGTACCAAGGAAGAATCCCTATCGGGGTTGCTTGCTTCAATAGAACTCTTTTCTCAGCCTTTTGACCTTTAACCATTGTAGGACACCCTATCCTACTGTAAGGCTTTCTGGACATAGTCCTAAATCACTCTTGATTTTAGGACAACCCTCCTCTAGGACCCCTTAGGTTTATGTCCTAAAACTAAGCCTTGTCCTAGTAGAAAAGACCTTGTCTTAACAAGACAAGTCTTGTCCTAAAGTGAGGGAGAGAGAAGTGGAAGAACACTCAGAATATCTTTTTACAATGAAAAGAAAAAGATCTGAAACTCATATCACCGCCCCTATTTATAGTTTTAATAAGGGCATGTGATATGTCCTCCAACAGGTTATCAGATATGATTTTTCAAGACTGAAAAATCATATCCAATATGTCTCATCATGCACCAAAAGACATATTGGCATCCATCCATTTTCTTAGACAATCTGTGACTTGCCACATGGCAAGTACCGGTCCCTGGGAAGCCAAGAGGTGCCTCTTCAATCTCCAAACACTGGAGAATATGAAGAGTCCTGAAAGCAGAAGGACTCTGCTTCAGGGTGCGCACCACATGAAGAGACGCGTCTCTTCATGCGCGCTTTTGCTTCCATCCATTTTTCACGCCCTTTCAAAAAGCCTTGACCGGTAAAACATATCCAAGAGGCATGGGATAAGATGAGAAGGTGCCCACTAAAATGAAATACTCAAGTGTTTCATCTGTAGAAGGACTTTTGTCCTTCTGTGTACACTTTCATTTCCTGCGCGTGCCAAGAGGCACCAAGAAACCCTTTATGTTGTGGTCAACTTTATCTACACCCCATGCAACCTTTGACTAGTTAAAGTATATGCAATATGGGTGTTAAAAGAAAGAGCATTAAATCCTCTTTCCATCCATATAAAAATATTTCAGATCAGAGGACTATAGACTCTTCTAGGCCTTTTTGAATGCCAAGGTGTCATTTTGGCATCTAGAGTCCCAACTCAAATGGATTCTTCAAAAAAACGTCCTAAAGTCCAAAATAAAATTAGATCAAGCTCTGATTTGGCTATCCCCACTTAAGACAAAACCTAATTTAGGTTTCCCTTAATTAGGTTAGCCCAATTAGCAAGCAACTAGACCCAATCCAATTGGATTAGGAATTGGGTTAGCCTATATATGCTAGTATACAATATGGCTAACCAATTAGGATCCCATGACCCTAATTAAACCATGATTAACTTCCTTGGCCTACTCTCTATTGTGTGTGACCCATTGGGATGACATCTAGCCAGCAATAGGTTTAGGTTTAAGCCGATTCGATCCGATCGAACCCGATTGATCTAATTATGTCAAACCGGCTCACCTAATTGTCCAATTCGAATCACACATCGAATTGACTCATGAAACCAATCTAATTAGTTTATGAAAACCCACAAGACAAGATTGACGTCTAGCAACGTATCATGCCTACCCGAAAGATGAGGAATTTGATAGAAATTATCAAAATATCCTTCAGTAGTAAGTTACCATGCAATTCAATCTTTTGATCTCCCATTATCCTGATTAAGTGATGGATATGGATAAATGTCAAACCCTAACACCTAATCATATCAAATCTTAGCTCGATTATGAGGACTCAGTTGATGACTGATTAGAAGATACTTCTAATCTCATCCTACTTTGCAAAGATTCCTTGAGTCACTCATCGAAGAGATTACATGGGATAACATATCCTCTTACCAGGATTGATCAATTTTTTGTTGGTCCACTCACATCCTTCATACACCTTCCACTATACCTAGAACACCCCATACATGTCGCAATGCCATGAATGAGTATGAGCCAAAGTATGGCTTAGTGTGCACAAGGAACCATGGTGACCTCAAGTCTGAAGATCACATGCATAACTTCTACTCTAGGACCTATCTTTTGACAAGGAGTAAGACTTCCATTAGATAGTTTCGGTGCGGATCAATTTAGTGTACTCATAACCTAATGAGCACCCTTATCCTTGTATTAGTGTCTCTACACAAGTGGCTGTGAGACCAACCACCCTCATCAACTGAGCATACATAGGATAAGCTAGTCTTACCGGATTCATCGATTCTCGAATCGATGGTCCAATGACTAGGAACATTCTAGATTATGGTTTATAGGAATTAGGTCTCACTGTTATTTTATCATAACCCTAATTCCATTGCCCTACTCTATGGTGTTCATCATAGTTAAAAATATGACACAGCAGTATATGATGAATCAAATGCCTTTATTATAAATAATGATGTCATATATGAGTTGGAAGTCTACAAAAAAAGGCCCAAACAATGATGGCTCTTAGAACATTTTTCTATCATATATTCTCAAAAACGAGTTAAGGAACATGCAAGTTAACCTATGATGATCAAAGTTACAATTCCCATAAAGTTTAACCCTCAAAGAAGATAAAAAAACAGGATCACTAGGATTAAGAAATCCTAACTAGAACATGCTCGATCTACCCTTCAACAAAATAGATCTAGGGAAGGGAAGGGTTTGGAATACCTGACAATGATTATCTTTTTTCTTGAAAGCAGCGAGATCACACAATCTCTCGAAGGATGCGCCTGGATGAAGAGGTTAGGTTTCCCTGAACTCTTGGCTCCAGAATGGTGGTTCAATTGTCAAAGAAGACCTCCTTTGCAGGGCATAGTACTCGAGGGATCCTGCAACACCAAGGGAAAGTGATCCTTCAATTAGGGAAAGCAAAGATGTGTAGCAAAAGACACGAGAAGATGGGAGAGAAGATGGAGAAGGCTTGAAGATGAAGCCATGGCTTGATGGAGATCCTGGGGTGCTTGGGGATGCCTGGACCCCTGGCTAGAAGGAAGAAGCCTACGTTGCCTAGGACTGGAGGGGAACTTGGCGGCCTAGGGTTTGTTGGAGGGATGGTTGGCGGCCTAGGGTTTGGATGGAAGGAAGAGGGTGGCTAGGGTTTTGGATGGAAGGATGGGTCAGCCTAGGGTTTTGGTGGTGGCAGCTTGGTGAGGATGAAGATGCCTGGGGATTGGGGAGGGGTGGCTAGGACTAGGGTTTGATGATGGAAGATAGTAGTTGGTTGGTTTGGGCCTCTCACCCTCTCCCTCATGGAGTGTCAATACTCGTAAGCACGGAAATAAAAGAAGAAAACTCAAGTTTCTCATTCATTCAATTCATCATTAATTCTTTTACAAGAGGGATGAGGGGTATTTATAGATCACCCAGTCCTTTCCCTATCAAAGTTGGAGTACAAAGTTTGAGTGGGATTAGGAGGCTTGATTCCTTGTTGGACTGTGAGGCTTGACTCCTTGTTAGACTGGGAGGCTCCAATTCCTCTCGGGCATGGGATGCTACTTTCTCTTGGGCTTGGGATGCCACTTTCTTATAGGCTTGGGAATCAAATCCATGTGGGCTTGAGCGTCAAATCCTGGTGAGCTTGGGCGGCAACTCCAGGTGGGCTTGGATGCCAATTCCAAGTGGGCTTAGGGTGCATGAATTCTTCATTCCCTGCTTCAGTGGGGTATGGTGACTCTCGTGGTCTGGTGACTCTCCTCTTGGACTTGACTTGAATAAAAGAATTCAAACTTACAGGACTCAAATGAATAAATATACTTAATGGACTCAATTGACTTAATGGACTCAATTGACTCACTTTATTACAGGACTCAATTTTTATTATAGGACTCAAGTGACTTTGGACTCAACTTAAAATGTGATAGACTATCCAACACATTAATCAGAGATCCAAATGGAGCCCTGCAATCTTTGTTTGATCCTAGTGCCCTCACCAATTCTTCCAAGATGGGAAGAACTCGACCCTATCAAGTAAAGGTCAATCTGGCTCTGGTACTTCTCTAATAGGTTTGGATCAATGTGCTGCAGATCCTCTTGGGTGATCCACAAGTTGTCAAATTCCGATCGACCATGCCAACAAACCAGGTACCGCTATTAACCCTTGTTCCGGGTAGTATTAGCTTGGTCATCCAGAATATGCTCAATCCTTTCCTCTCTCTCAGGCCAATTTGTTGGTGGACACTCTAGGATGGGCTCACTCTCAAGAATGGGGTTAGGTCCAAATGGCTCACTAGGTATCATTGCTGGCTCACTATACTTAACTAGGTCTGAGATATTGAAGGTTGAGCTAATACCTAATTCGGGTGGTAACTTGAGTACATAGGCATTGGGCCCAACTTTCTTAATCACCTTAAAGAGTCCAGCTCCACGGGCATATAACTTTTTCACGGTTCCCAAGGGAAACCGCTCAAGTCTAAGCCTAATCATCACAAAATCTTCCTTAGCAAATTCTTTAACTCATTTTCGGAAATTAGCCATTTGTTTATAAATATCATTGCTCAATTTAATCTTACTGCTAATTTTCTTATGCAGATCTCTAACATGCTGTGCAAATGATTCAACTAACTCAGAGACTCGGGCATGTATGGGCAAAGGGATTAGGTCTGTGGGTCTGTTAGGCTTATAACCATGGACAATCTCAAATGGACTCTTGCCTGTGGACCTGTTAACTGAACTATTGTAGGCGAATTCAACTCTAGGTAACAATAGGTTCCAGTTTCCAGTGTTCTCACCTACAAGGCATCTCAACAAATTTCCAAGGCTTCGGTTCACCACTTCCATCTGGCTATCGATTTAAGGGTGGTAGGAGGTAGAAAATTTGAGCTTGGTTTCTAACATGTGCCAGGGGGTCTTCCAAAAGTAACGGTGAATCGGACATCCCTATCAGACACAATGATTTCAGGAAGGACATGTAACCTAACCACATTGTTAAGAAAAAGTTTGGCCAGCTTGGAAGCATCAAAGATTTGGGAACAGGGTATGAAATGAGTCATCTTGGAAAACCTATCAACCACAACATAGATTGAATCATGTCTCCTTAAGGTCTTGGACAATCCTAACACAAAATCCATACTAAGGTCTTGCCAAGGACAGTCAGGTATAGGTAAAGGGGTATACAAGCCAGTGTTTTGCTTTTGCTGTTTGGCAACAGCACAAGTTTGACACCTAGCCACAATTTAGGAAACACCCTTTTTAGACTTGACCAAAAGAACCGGTCTTCAATAGCTAGAATGGTCTTGTTCATACCAAAGTGACCAGCTAGACCTCCTGCATGGGTTTTCCAAACTAGAAATTCCCTAAGGGAAGTCCTAGAAATACACAACTTATTATCCTTAAAGAGGTAGCCATCCTGAAGGGTATATTCACTATACGAACTAGATGGTCCTTGTCTCATAGATTGATAGATCTCATTGAAGTCGGGACAAGTCTCATATTCTTCTTTCAGTCTGTCAAATCCTACGACTTTAGTTCTAACAAAGTTTAGGAGCATGGAACGATGGCTAAGGGCATCAGCAACCTTAATTTCGGTACCAGCATGATGTTTTAACACAAAGGTATAGGCTTGAAGGTATTCTATCCACTTAACATACCTAGGTTCAGTTTCTTCTAGGAATTAAGGAATCGGAGTGCTTCATGATTAGAGTATAGAACAAACTCCTGTGACAGTAGATAATGTCTCCAATACCTCAGGAGTTGCACTATCACATAAAACTCCTTATCATAGGTTGAGTACCTAAGTTTAGCCTCATTTAATTTCTTGCTAAAGAAGGCTACAAGATAACTCTCTTGACTTAGTACTCCTCTTATACCAACTCCATAAGCATCACAAGTAACCTCAAAAACTTTAAAGAAATCAGGTAACCTCAAAATGGGTGCTTGGGTCATCTTTTCCTTAATATCTAGGAAGGCTTTATCTGCAGCTTTGGTCAACTCAAAGGTTTCCTTTTTAATGCAATCAGTGATGGGTGCAACTAGTGAGCTAAATCCTCGAATAAATCACCTATAAAAGGTAGCTATGCCATGGAAACTACGCACGTCATGTATACTAGTAGGTATTGGCCACTCAACTATGGACTTAATCTTTTTCATATCAGCTGATACTCCTTTGGAGGTCACTACAAATCCTAGGAAGATGACTCTATGGGTCAAGAACTTGCATTTCTTCAAATTGGCATAAAGACTATCTTTCTTAACAGACTTGTCGGATATGGCTTAGGTGGTCTACCTTAGTCCTACTGTAGATTAAGATATCATTAAAATAAACCACTATAAATTTTTCAATAAACGCTCTTAGGACTTGGATCATGATCCTCATGAAGGTACTAGGGGCATTGGACAATCCAAAACAAATCACTACCCACTCATAAAGACCATCCTTAGTCTTGAAGGCTGTTTTTCACTCATCCCCAAGTCTGACCCTAACTTGGTGATAGCCGCTCTTAAGGTCAATCTTAAAGAAAATGGTTGCTCCGACCATCATGTCTAACATGTCATCCAAATGGGAAATGGGGAACCTATACTTAATCATTATCTTGTTTATGGCATGACTATCAACACACATTCTCCAAGTGCCATCTTTCTTAGGGGTTAAAAGGGCGGGTACTGCACATGGGCTTAGACTCTCCCTAATAAATCCTTTTCTTAGGAGTTCTCCAACTTATTTTTGTAACTCTAAGTGCTCAGTGGGATTCATCCTATAATGTGGGAGGTTCGGTAGGGTGGCTCTTAGGAGTAGATCTATGGCATGTTGTATGTTCCTTAAAGGTGGTAGGTGGTCAGGAAGATCTTCGAGAATACATCTTCAAACTCCTTCAAAAGCTCCACAACTTCTTGAGGGTGCTCTCTTTGGGTTTGATCATGAATTTCCTTAGTAGTTAATATCCAAACTATCAAACCCTCAGTAATCTCACATTCTAGTTCCTTAGCATTGATCAAATTTAACCTTGGTTTTTTCTTTTCAGGTTGCTAGATTCCCTCTTGATATTATTTTTAGGTGGGGTCAGATTTATCACAATCTTCTTTTCATGGTAGTTAAAAGAACAGGAATTGGATCGGCTATACAGGGTAGCATCATGGTCATATAGCCAAGGTTTGCCCAAGATAATGCTACTAACTCCCATAGGAAGGACATCACACCATACCTTTTCTTGATAGGATTGAAGTTGGATCATAATTTGGCATCTAAGTTTGATGGGAATGGAAGTTGAATCTATCCAGGACACTTATAAGGATTGGGATGGGGAATTGGGGATAAACCTAGGATTTTGATAGTACTGGTTGAGATGGCATTCACGCTGCTCCCACTATCTATGATGATCTTATATACCTTATCCCTTAACTTCACAAAGGTCTGTAGGCCTATGCCAATCCTCTTATTCCTTAGTTTGGGCTAAGATACATCTAACAACACCCAACATATCAGAAAACTCAAAAGTTTCCTCATCTCCATCATATTCATCCATTAGGTTTTCTCTAGCTTCATATACTTCTTCCTCAACTTCTTCAGTGGGTTCAGGATCTTCTTCCTCTAGTTCTCCTATATGTAAGGATCGGGTTGGGCATTGACTGGCATGGTGTCCCACTTTATGACATCTAAAATAGGAATTATTGGGGATAGGATTCCTCTGGACTTCAAGTACCTTACCCTTATTATCCTTACGGGTTAATGGGGTGCTAGGATTGGGTCAGCTTGGGAGTACTTGGATAGATCTTGGTTTCTAATGAGGGGCACTAATCCTAGTGGGCTCAAGTCGACAGATTATGGGTCCCCTCTGGAATCTCTCATAATCTCTAGCTATCTGATAAGCCTACTCAATATCATGGACCTCTCTTTGAAATAACTCTCTCTGAATATCCTCACGTAGTCCAGCCCTAAATCTAGATAAGGTCATAGCTTCAGACTCATCTATACTACATCTCTTGATAAATTCATCAAATTTGGCTATGTACTCAGATATAGTCCTATTTCTTTTACTTAGCCTCTGCCATTGATCTAAAAGTCTTTGGTGGTAGGATATGGGGAGGTACTTTTCTCTAAGCTTAAGTTTCATGGCTCTCCAAGTAGCTATGGGCATGTCTCCTCTTTGTCTAGTCATTCTCTCATCATTCTCCCAGTATAGTCTAGCCTGGCAAACTAACCTGAGCTTAGCAAACTTGAACTTCCTTTCTTCAGACATTTCATACCATTTAAAGTACTGATCCATATCTCCTTCCTAATCAATGTATACCTTAGGGTCAAGGTTGCCATCAAATGTAGGTGCTTCTAACCTGATGTTCCTAATGGCTCTCTCATCTTGGTCAATGGAAGCATGATTGGGTCTCCTCTGATTAAGCTCCTGGATTGGGTCATGGCATGGGGCTCTCCTAGGGTTGGGAGGTATGGGAAGAGGTGTCTCCAGTTCAGGTTCAATATGGGTCTCATGGGTTCTTTTTAGGTTTCTAACATATTCCTCCATCTGATCAAACCTATTATTCAATTGAGCGAATTGTTCGGTCATGGTCCTTAGTAATGTTTCAAAATTAGGTTCCATGGTCAAACTGGGTTGGGGTTGAGACTGCTGGTATTGGGCTCCTGATCTAGTGGTCATGTAACAAGCACACAAATCATTCTAGGATTTTACTAGACCTAGCAGCTCAAGTAGAATGAGTCAGCTCAACTTACAACCAATTCAACAATTACCCTTTCCACTGGCTAGGTAAGAGGTGGGGTTGTGGAAGGCTCCCCCTGCTCTCGCAGGGTCCTAATTAAAAACCACAAGTCTGCTTAGGGCGTTTGCCTCTGGATCCCTTTCCTAGACACTAGTTTCAAGATATAACTGAAGGATTGAGTGCACTAGCTTTCTCATAATACCATGAACTGGACCTGTTGGTGTCCCTAATTCAATTAGATTGCTACTTAATTTTAATTAGGCCTGGGTTCATGATGAGGGTGGTTGTCTTGGGCTAAGGAAAGGTGATGAAATCCTTCCCTTATTTGAGAGACAAAGATTGCCCTTAAGTGGATTAGCTATGCATGCACACACATGAAAGATGCAACATGAAACTAAAATCAAAAAATATGCAGAAAATAAAATATTTTTATTTTATTTTTTTATGCAAATGGAAGATTTAACAAAGATTAATAATAGTTAATTAAATGTAAAGAAAACTAAGTTTTGAAGGTTTCACTACAAAAAAATTCAGCCCTAATCTAGTTATGTAGAAATTTTAGCAATGCAGACTTTAGGGTTTCATGCAAATTTTTTTGTATATTTTTAGGTCTAAAAATTAAAAGAAAATCACAGATTTGATGTAGATTGATTATGTGATTAATGGATGCAAAGATTGATGATAAACAAAAGGGTTTTAATGAGAAACAAGTCCTAGGTTTAGACTACTATGCAGAATTTCAGCATGCAGAATTTTTTTTTGGTGTTTTTGTTTAAAGAAATATGCATGAACATGTCCTGACTAAGCTCTGATACCAAAGATGATGGGGAACACAAGGTATGCAATTGATCATCATAAAGAATGAAGCAATTTCATATTAATATGAGTATGATATCAGATTTTATGATGCTTCTATTCTCAAAAATGAGTTAAGGAACATGCAAGTTAACCTATGATGATCAAAGTTACAATTGCCACAAAGTTTAACTCTCATAGAAGATAAAGAAAACAGGATCACTAGGATTAAGAAACCCTAACTAGAACATGCTCGATCTACCCTTCAACAAAATAGATCTAGGAGAAGGGAAGGGTTTGGAATACCTAGCAATGATTATCCCTTTTCTTGAAAGCAGCAGGATCATACAATCTCTCGAAAGATGCACCTGGATGAAGAGGCTAGGTATTCCTGAACTCCTGGCTCCAGACTGGCGGTTCAGTTGTTAAAGAAAACCTCCTCTGCAGGGCATAGTACCTGAGGGATCTTGCAACACCAAGGGAAAGTGATCCTTCAATTAGGGAAAGCAAAGATGTGTAGTAAAAGACACGAGAAGATGGGAGAGAAGATAGAGAAGGCTTGAAGATGAAGCCACGACTTGATGGAGATCCTGAGGTGCTTGGGGATACCTGGACTCCTGGCTAGAAGGAAGAAACCTGAGTTGTCTAGGACTAAAGGAGAACCTGGCAGCCTAGGGTCTGGTGGAGGGATGGTTGGCGGCCTAGGGTTTGGATGGAAGGAAGAGGGCGGCTAGGGTTTTGGATGGAAGGATGGGGCAACCTAAGATTTTGGTGGTGGTGGCCTAGTGAGGATGAAGATGCCTGGGGATTGGGGAGGGGTGGCTAGGACTAGGGTTTGATGATGGAAGATAGTAGTTGGTTGGTTTGGGCCTCTCACCCTCTCCCTCACGGAGTGTCAATGCTCACAAGCACAGAAATAAAAGAAGAAAACTCAAGTTTTTCATTCATTCAATTCATCATTAATTCTTTTACAAGAGGGAGGAGGGGTATTTATAGATCACCCAGTCCTTTCCCTGTCAAAGTTAGAGTATAAAGTTTGAGTGGGATTATGAGACTTGATTCCTTGTTGGACTAGGAGGCTTGACTCCTTGTTGGACTGGAAGGCTCCAATTCCTCTTGGGCCTGGAATGCCACTTTCTCTTGGGCTTGGGATGCCACTTTCTCTTGGGCTTGGGTGTCAGATCAATGTGGGCTTGGGCATCAAATCCTAGTGAGCTTGGGTGGCAACTCCAGGTGGGCTTGGGCACCAATTCTAGGTGGGATGGGGTGCATGAATTCTTCATTCCCTACTTCAGTAGGGTCTGGTGACTTTCCTGGTTTGGTGACTCTCCTCTTGGACTTGACTTGAATGAAAGAATTCAAACTTACATGACTCAAATGAACAAATGTACTCAATGGACTCAATTGACTTAATGGACTCAATTAACTCACTTTATTACAAGACTCAATTTTTATTACAGGACTCGTGTGACTCTAGACTTAACTGAAAAAGTGACAGACTTCCCAACACATTAATCAGAGATCCAAATGGAGCCCTGCAATCTTTGTCTGATCCTGGTGCCCTCACCACGGAGCCATTGCAATGAATGTGGAACCAGTGGTTGATCCAAAAAAATGATGGTATCTTCTTTTTCTTTCTTCGTTTTGTTTTGTGTTCAGGCATGGTCCCATTTTGGCATGGAGATTTCCAGGTTCATGGAGTCTTCTCACTTTGTAAAAGCTTTTCTTAAGTAATTGAAAATCCACCATTGGTCTAGTCTTGTGCTCAATTTTATGCTGCTTGTGTATGTCTTGGTTCAGTCAAATTTATGGTTGTAACGAACCACATACCAAAACTGTGTGGTACATTTGAGTCCCACTTAGGGCTTGTTTTCCAACTAGCCGGTCGTAGAGCATGAGGCTTTGTAAACATCTTATCCTTGAGATTAACCATGGCTAGTCGACCATAGAGCACGATGCTAGTAAGCAACCCATCTTTAAGGTTAATCCATGGCTAGTCGGTCATAGGGCATCGTACTAGTAAGCAACCCATCTTCGAGGTTAACCCATGGCTAGTTGATCATAGGGCGCGGTGCTGGTAAGCGACCTATCTTTGAGGTTAACCCTATGGCTAGTCAACCATAGGATGCAGTGCTAGTAAGCAACCCATCTTTAAGGTTAACCCTATGGTTAGTCAGCCATAGGCATGGTGCCAGTAAGTGACCTGTCTTTGAGTTAACCCTATGACTAGTCCACCATAGGGCACGGTGCTGGTAAGCGACCTTTCTTTGAGGTCAGCCCATGGCTAGTTGGCTATAGGGCATGATGCTGGTAAGCAACCCATCTAAGGTTAACGCATAGCTAGTCGATCAAAGGATGTGATGCTGGTAAGCAACCCGTCTTTGAGATTAACCCTATAGCTAGTCAACCATAGGACATGGTGCTAGTAAGCGACCTATCTTTGAGATTAATCCCAAACTAGTCGGCTATAGGGTATGGTGCTGGTAAGCGACCCATCTTTGAGGTTAACCCTTGGCTAGACTACCATAGGGCGCGGTGCTAGTAAGCAACCTATCTTTGAGGTTAATCTCATGGCTAGTCGACCGTAGGGCACAATGCTGGTAAACGACCCATCTTTGAGGTTAATGCTAGGATAGTTGGCCATAGGATGTGGTGCTAGTAAGCAACCTATCTTTGAGGTTAACCCCAGGCTAGTCGATCGTAAGGCATAGTGATGGTAGGCGACCCATCTTTAAGCTTAACCCATGGATAGTCAACCATAGGGTTTTGCAAATTTGGGAAAGGCTAGGGGGCCCACTAGAGAGGATTCCTTTCATTTTTAGATGAAACAGCTACATTACTGGTAATACATTTGGAGGTTCTCTGTGTTCCACATCTAGGGAACCGTGGCCCTATCAAGCTCCTTGATGCAGGGTGCAGTGGAGAGGGAATGAACATGCAAAAAAAAATAGCAACTAATAAATTTTAATTAATTTTCAAATTTTTATATTTGATGGCTATGTTCTCGAGAAAGAAAAAAAGAACTATCAAAAAAAAGATGTAAAGACCAACTACACTACTCGCAGTTAAGATCATGCAAAGCAATAAAGACTAGGACCGCGAGAGTTGAGAAACCACTCGGTTAGGACAGTCTTATCTTCAGCAAATCAGAACAATGAGTAGGGTTTGGGTTTGTACCTGGCAATGATGAAATCCTTATAATTAACGGGGTCACTCTGCACTCCTGGATCGCTTCCTGGATGAACGAGTCTCTTTCTCATGGATCAGCCGGCTTTCTATCAGCTGGTCTCGAAAGCAAAGAAGATCTCTTCCTTGGATGGTTTCACCAGACAGATGCTGCACAAGTCAGGGGTTAGGATCACAGATGATGAGAAAAATAATAAACTAGAAGAAGGAAGAGTGAAGGGGTGGAAGGAAGCTTTGGGGTGGCTGGCGGCCAGTTGAAAAAAGGGATGCCTGGCTTGGAGGAAGGTGGGCATCCTTGGGCTTCAGCTGGGGTTGGATGATGGCTAGGGTTTGGAGAAGAGGGAAGAAAGCTGGCAGCTAGGGTTTGTTCACAAAAACAGGGCACACCGGGTCTCACACCCACTCCAATATGAAGGAAACAATTTGACAGATTAACTTCAAGTTGTATTCATGAAAAAGAGATTATTACAAGAGGGGGAGGGGTGAGGTATTTATAGGTTCACCCAAGACCCTCTCCTTATCAAAATGGGAGTACAAGTCTTTAACAAAGTGGAATACAAAATAAACTTAAACTAGAAGACTGATCTCCTTGTATAAGTGGGCTAGCAGACTCCTCCTTGGACTGTATGGCTCCTCTTGGGCTTGGGCTGGATGGGGTGCCAACTTTGGAGGGGCTTAGGCTAGGGCGCTAGGTCATGAAGGGGCCTGGGAGGGTGCCAGCTCCAGATGGGCCAGGGGCAAGGGCACCAAGGCCTGGGGCACCCAAACCAGGGGCGCCAAGGGTGATGCGCCATGGGCCAGGCATCATGGGCCAGAGGGGTGCTGGAATCCTGTGGACCTGGGGCGCCTCCTCTTGGAGGTCTGGGGTGTCAATCCTCCACGGTTTGGGGTAGCATGAAAGGAGCCTGGATGCTGTGCTGATGTCTTAAATATGGGTCCAATGGTCCTCCTCTTGAACATAACTTGAAAGTTACAGAACTCATATGACTGAATTAAAACTAACTGGACTTCTTGATTGGACTAACATAACTAGACTCACATAGTAGGACTCAATTTATTACAGGACTCAATTGATGGACAGAACTTGGCTCACTTTAATACAAGTGACACAGTACTAATGGACTACAAGACTCATAAGAAGACTTAAGAAAACCACATCGGGACCAGTAATCGCTTCCTGATCCTGGTGCCTGCACCAAATCTCCTAGGGTGGGAGGAACTTGACCTTATCGAGTAAGGGTCATCTCGGCTCTCATACTGCTCCAGAAGATCTGGGTTGAGGTGTTGTAGATCCTCTTGGGTGATCCACAAATCCTCGAATTCTGGTCGACCTTTCCATCGGACCAAATACCATTGGTAGCCTTTGTTCGGGTACTGATGACTTGATCATCCAGGATACGCTCAATCCTTTCATCTCTCATAGGCCAGTTTGTTGGTGGACACTCTGGGAGGGGCTCACTCTTAAGGGAAGGGATAGGTGCAAAGGGCTCGCAGGGTATCGTTACTGGTTTCCTATACTCAACAAGGTATGACATGTTGAAGGTTGAACTAATACCTAATTCAGGTGGTAACTCGAGCACATAGGTATTGGGTCCAACTCTCTTTATTACCTTGAAGGGTCTAGCTCCACGAGCATGTAGTTTCTTCACGGTCCTAGAAGGGAACTGCTTAGGTCTAAGCCTAATCATTACATAATCTCCTATAAAAAATTCTTTAAATCTTTTTCAGGAGTTAGCCAAATTTTTAGAGATTTCAGTAGTTATATTAATCTTTTGACTAATTTTCTTATGCAAATTCCTAACATGCTGTGCAAACAAGTCAACCGACTTAGAGACTTGTGCATGCAAGGGTAAGGGGATTAGGTCAAGGGGCTTATTAGGCTCGTAACCATGGATAATTTTGAATGGGCTCTTACCTGTGGACTTATTGACTGAACTATTATAGGCAAATTCAGCTATGGGTAAGAGAAGATCCCAATTCCCGATGTTCTCACCTACAAGGCATCTCAGCAGGTTGCCTAAACTTTGGTTTACTACCTCAGTTTGGCCATCGATTTAAGGGTGGTAGGATGTGAAAAACTTAAGCTTGGTTCCTAATAAATGCCAAAGGGTCTTCTAAAAGTAACTGGTGAAACGGACATCCCTATCGGACACTATGGTTTTAGGAAGGCCATGTAACCTAACCACATGATCAAGAAAGAGCTTGGCTACTTTGGAGGCATCAAAGGTCTGAGGACAGGGTATAAAATGAGTCATTTTCGAGAACCTATCGACCACTACATAGATTAAGTCATGTTTCCTTAGGGTCTTAGGTAGTCCTAGTACAAAGTCCATGCTAAGGTCTTGCCATGGGCAATCTGGTACAGGTAAAGGGGTGTATAAACCAGTGTTTTGCTTTTGTTGTTTGGCAACATCACAAGTTCGACATCTGGACATGATGTGGGCAACATCCCTCCTTAAGGTTGGCCAAAAGAACTGGTCTTCTATAGATAAGATGGTCTTGTCTCTACCAAAATGACCAGCTAGACCTCCTGCATGGGTTTCCCAAATTAATAATTCTCTAAGTGAGGTCCTGGGAATACACAATCTATTATTTCTAAAAAAATAACCATCCTGGAGGGTATACTTGCTATGGAAACTAGATGGTCCTTGGTTGATGGTTTAGAAAATTTTACTGAAGTCTGGACATGTTTCATATTCTTCCTTTAATCATCAAATCCAATGACTTCAGTCCTAATAGAGTTCAGAAGCAAGGTACGGTGGCTAAAGGCATCAACTACCTTATTTTCAGTTCCAGTCTGATATTTTAGCACAAAGGTACTGGCTTGGATGTACTCTACCCACTTGGCATGCCTAGGATTCAACTTTTTCTGGGAGTTTAGGAATCGGAGTGCTTCATGGTCAGAGGAAAGAACAAACTCCTGGGATAGTAGATAATATCTCCAGTATCTAAGGGCTTGTACTATCGCATAGAACTTCTTGTCATATATTGAGTACTTAAGTTTAGCCTCATTGAGTTTTTCACTAAAGAAGGCTACTGGGTGACTCTCTTGGCTTAAAACTCCTCCTATGCCTACTCCCGAAGCATCACAATCTACCTCAAAGACTTTGAAAAAATCAGGTAACCTCAGGATGGGTGCTTGTGTCATCTTATCCTTAATCTCTAGGAAGGCTCTATCAGCAGCTTTGGTCCATTCAAAATCTTCCTTCCTAATATAGTCAGTGATGGGTGCTACAATGTTGCTAAATCCATAGATAAATCTCCTATAGAAGGTGGCTATACCATGGAAACTAGGCACATCATGGACACTAGTAGGCACCGGCCCCTTAACTATGGATTTAACCTTCTCAGGGTCAGCTGACGCTCCTTCGGGGGTCATCACAAATCCTAGGAAGATGACTCTATGGGTCAAGAAATCATACTTCTTTAGATTGGCATAGAGATTCTCCTTCTTAAGGGTCTGACAGACTTGTCTCAGATGATCTAGGTGGTCTTCCTTAGTCCTACTGTAGATCAGGATGTCATCAAAATAAACCACTACGAATTGTCTTATGAACATCCTTAGGACTTGGGTCATGATTCTCATAAAGGTGCTAGGAGCATTGGACAACCCAAATGGCATGACTACCCATTCATAAAGACCATCCTTAGTTTTGAATGCAGTTTTCCACTCATCCCCTGGTCTGATCCTAACCTGATGATAGCCACTCTTAAGGTCAATCTTTGAGAAGATGGTTGCACCGGCCATCATATCTAACATATCATCCAAGTGTGGGATAGGAAACCTATATTTCATAGTAATTTTGTTTATGGCACGACCGTCCACACACATTCTCCACATGCCATCTTTCTTATGGGTTAATAGGGCTGGTACAACACATAGATTTAAGCTCTTCCTAATAAACCCTTTTCTAAAGAGTTCTCCTACCTGTTTCTGTAGCTCTAGATGTTAAGTTGGGTTCATCCTATAGTGGGGTAGGTTGGGTAGGGTGGCTCCTGGGACTAAGTCTATGGCATGCTGGACGTCGCTTAGGGTGGTAACTGGTCAGGCAAATTTTCAGGAAATACATCATCAAATTCACTTAAGATTTCCTCAACCTCCTGAGGGTGCTCTTTATGGGTTTGATCAGGTACTTCCTTAGCAGCTAACATCCAAACTGTAGTCCCCTCAGAAATCTCTTTCTTTAGCTTATTGGTAATAATTAAATTGACTCCAGATTTCTTTTCCTTCAATGAGCTAGATCCTCTCTTAACTTTGTCCTTAGGTGGGGTTAGGTTAATCGTAATCTTCATCCCATGGAAATTAAATGAGCATGAATTGGATCGACCGTACAGGGTAGCATCATAGTCATAAAGCCAGGGTCTATCCAAAATTATACTACTAACTCTCATGGGTACAACATCACACCACACCTTATCTTGGTAAGACTGAAGCTGGATCTAGACTTGGCATCTAGACTTAATGGGTATAGATGTGGAATCTATCCAGGAAACCTTATAGGGGCTGGGATGGGAACTGGGTTCAAGCCTAGGGTTTTGATTGCCTTAAGTGAGATGGCATTCACATAGCTCCCACTATCTATAATGATTTGCATACCTTATCCCCTAGTTTCACAAAGTTTTGTAGGATGTTGGTCCTACGCCAATCTCTTGTATCTTAGTCTGGGCTAGGATGCACCTAACTACCCCTAACAGGTCAGACTAGTCAAGAACCTCCTCATCTCCTTCATATTCATCTATTAGGTTCTCCTTAGCTTCATAGATCTCCTCTCCAATTTCATCATTAGGTCAGACTCTTCTTCCTCTACTTCACCTATGTGCAGGGATCTGGTTGGGCATTGGCTAGCAAAGTGTCCCATCTAACGACATCTAAAATAGGCATTTGGGTTGGGACTCGAATTCCTCTGGGTTTCAGGTGCCTTACCCTTATCATCCCTAAAGGGTACTGAGTACTAGAACTGGGTCAACTCAGGCTAGGGTTAGGACGATGTGGGTTAGGGTTGGGACGATTTGGATCAGGGTTAGGTCAATTTGGGTTAGGGTTTGGTCGGCCTGGGTATGCTGGGCTAGGGTTGGGTTGGCCTGGGTATGATGGGTTAGGGTTTGGCCTAGCACTAAGGGCATTAAGCCTAATGGACTCAGGTCGACGGGCTATGAGTGCTTTCTGGAATCTCTCGTAATTTTTAGCTATCTGGTAGGCTTGATCGAGAGCATCGACTCCCCTCAGATACAGTTCTCTTTGAATGTCTTCATGAAGGCCAGCCCTAAATCTAGATAGGGTCACTGATTTGGGTTCATCTAGGCAACACCTTATGGCACACTCATCAAACTTAGTTATGTATTCTGATATAGACCTACTTCTTTGACTTAACCTTTGCCATTTATCTAGAAGTCTCTTTTGGTAGGATGGGAAAACATATTTCTCCCTAAGTTTCAGCTTCATGGTCATCCAGGTATCTATGGGGGCTTCATTTTTTTGTCTGATTAGGCACTCTACGTTTTCCTAGTATAACCTAGCATGGCTGGTTAACCTTAGTTTGGCAAATTTATACCCCTTCTCCTCACTCAACTCATACCATTCAAAATATTGTTCCATGCCTCCTTCCCAATCTATGTAGGTCTTGGGGTCTAAGGTGCCATCAAAGGTAGGTGCATCTATCCTGATGCTCCTCATAATTCTTTCATCCTGGTCTTGGAGTTCATGATTAGGCCTCCTAGGGTGGGGCTTCTGGAATGGGTCATGGCATTGGGCTCTCCTAGGGTTGGGCTCCAAAAATGGGTCTTGGGGTTGGGCTCTCCTAGGATTAGGTGGCATGGGAAGAGGTGACTCAGGCTCGGGTTTAGTGTTGGACTCTTGGGTTCTTTTTACATTTCCTAATCGATCTTTTATTTGGGCAAGCCTATGGGTTGTTTGGTTATTCGACTGGGTCAGTTGATCGAACTTGTAGTTCATTTGGTTCATTTGGGTGGTCAATTGGGCAAACTGGTCATTCATGGTCTTCATGAAAGTCTCAAGGATGGATTCCATGGCTAAGCTGGGTTGAGGTTGGGAATGATGGTAATGGGTTCTTGATGGTAATGGGTTCTTGATCTGGTTGTCATACACTCAATCAAACATGGGATTATGATGCAGTCAAGTACACAAAGGTTAACATGTTCTAGAGTTTGCTAGACCTAGAGCCCAAAATTAGGTGAGTTAACTCAACTTACACCCAACTCAACACTTAGTCCTACCACTGGCCAGGTAAGAGGTGGGGTGGTGGGAGGCTCCCCCTGCATGTCATAGGGTCCTAATTAACAACCACCAGTCGACTTAAGGTGTTTGCCTCTGGACCTCTAGCCTTAGACACCAATTTCTAGTAATAAGTGGAGGGTTAAGTGCACTAGTTCCCTCACTAGACTCGGACCCCACCTATTGGTATCACTAAATCAATTAGGTTGCTAGTTAATTTTAATTAGAATTTGGGTACGTATGCAAGGTGGTTGTTTTAGGCCCAGGACAGGTGATGAAATCCTGCCCTGATCTGACAGAGGAGATTACCCTCAAAATTAGGTTTGATGCAAATGATGCTCACTCAATGAAACCCTAATGCAATCTAATAACAGAAATAGAGAATAAAATATTTTTTTGTCTTTTATGAGATGGCAACTTCATTCAAAGTTGGTTAGGTGATCAATCAAAATTGGCTTGGGTTGAGTAGGGTTTGGTAGTTGATTAGGTTTAGTCAAGTCAAGTATGCAAAATTACCAAAAATTGAAGTTTTGGGTTCTATTTTGATGCAGGGTTTAGCATGGATTTTAGAACAGGAAAAATCTAAAAAATTTGCAGACAGAAGGGTTACGTGTGAAGATGATTTGTACCAAATTTCATGCATAGAAAAAATATGATGATGATGCAATACCTAGGGTTTCTAGCTAGATGCAGGAATTTCAGAAAAACAGATTTCTGGTTAGGGTTTTTGTTTTACTGATCTTTTTGTTTTTTTATAATCTGTAAAATCTGAAAAAATTAACAGTAAAACAGAGGATGACTCAAAGAGGAATCAGTGCAAAAATCATGAAAAAAATGTATGCATAAGGTGGAGAAATAGTCCTATTTTCGGACCCCTAGTGCAGAAGACAGGATGCAGAAATTTTCTTTTTGTGGTTTTGTGTTTTGTGGAAGATGCAACTGTCCTAAACTGTGCTCTGATACCAAATTGATGTATGGTGCAGTGGAGAGGGAATGAACATGCAAAAAAAAAAAACAGCAACTAATAAATTTTATTTAATTTTCAGATTTTTATATTTGATGGCTATGTTCCCGAGAAAGAGGAAATGAACTATCAAAAGGAAGATGTAAAAACCAACTACACTACCCACAGTTAAGATCATGCAAAGAAATAAAGACTAGGACCACAATGATTGAGAAACCACTCAGTTAGGACAGTCTTATCTTCAGCAAATCAGAACTATGAGTAGGGTTTGGGTTCGTACCTAGCAATGATGAAATCCTTATCGCTGACGGGGTCTCTCTGCACTCCTGGATCGGCACCTGGATGAATACTCCCGTGGATCAGCTGACTTTCTATCAACTGGTCTCGAAAGCAAAGAAGACCTCTTCCTTGGATGGTTTCACCAGATGGATCGTACCCACATCAGGGCTTAGGGTCTCAAATGATGAGAAAAATAATAAACTGGAAGAAGGAAGAGTGGAGGGGTGGAAGGAAGCTTTGGGGTGGCCGGTGGCCAATTGAAGAAATGGATGCCTAGCTTGGAGGAAGGGGGGCATCCTTGGGCTTCAGCTGGGGTTGGATGATGGCTAGGATTTGGAGAAGAGGGAGGAAAGCTGGCAGCTAGGGTTTGCTCATAAGAACAGGGCACACCGAGTCTCACACCCACTCCAATCTGGAGGAAACAATTTGATAGAATAACTTCAAGTTGTATTCATGAAAAAGAGATGATTATAAGAGGGGGAGGGATGGGGTATTTATAAGTTCACCCAGGACCCTCTCCTTGTCAACAAGGGAGTACAAGTCTTTAACAAAGTAGAATACAAAATAAACTTAAACTAGAAGACTGATCTCCTTATAGAAGTGGGCTGGCAGACTCCTTCTTGGACTGTATGGCTCCTCTTGGGCTTGGGCTAGATGGGGCGCCAACTCTGGATGGTGTTGGGTTCGGGAACCAGTGCGGAAGCGTGGATTTCAAAATTTTATGAAATCAGGTCCGAACCCTAATCCCAAAATCTCCTTATTAGCAATTAAAACTTATGACTACATGCATGTCCAAATTTAAACATAGTTTAGATACTAACCTCATATCGCTATATCCAGTCTGATGTAGAAATAAACTCCAAATTGAGTAACCTTTTGAACACACCAGGCGTCCACTTGTCCGCCCTCCGATGGTGATCCACACGGGCAGATGATCAAGACAGTGACTCCTTAATTGGGTTCCTTCCAATCAAGTTCTACCCCAAGAACTTGATATATGGGCTATTGGCTAGGACTCCTCTAGCCAAACTGGGACTAAACCTTCTCTCTTACCCTTCTCCTAGTTTTTAGCAACTTTGGCCCCTTAAGACACTCTTGTCTTAAGAATAAGCCCTTGTCCTAAAATGAGACAAGGCTTGTCTTGGAGGGAGAAGAAAATTAAGACAAAATTGTCTTAATGTAAGAAAGAAAGAAAAAGAGGCGCCTTCTTCCTTTACCGTCGGAGAGTTTCTCTCTCTGACTCTCCTTCTGTTCTGAGATTCGACAGAGCCTAGGCTCTGTAAAGGAATCAAAGAGGAAAGAGAGGAGGGGGAAACAATCTTCTGGAGAGGGAGAGGGAAAAAGAAGCAAGGCTTCGCCGTAGAAAATCTGGAATGATTTTTACGGTGAAGCCTTCTTCTTAAATAGGCGACAGAGAGGCGCCTTCTCATCTGAAATCATCCTCTCACGTCCCTCTCTCCCTTCTCACGTCCTCTCTCTTTATCTCACGACCTTTGGGATGGGAAGACGCGAAGAAGGATCGTGAAAAACACAGAAGGGCGCGCGCAGAAAGAAGAGTCGCGCCCCTTCGGTGTTTTTTTTCCTTTTCTTTTTCACGGTAATTTTTATTTTGAAGAGTCCACGCCTAGGTGGACTCTGATCCATGCCTCATCAGCCAAAAGACGCCGACTTCCTCTCTTTTTCTCATGCAGAAATGCCGCTTAGAGAGTCCACGCGCGCGTGGACTCTTCTCCTTGCATGCGCGCGTGGGAAAAAAGAGGAAAGGGCTTAGGCGATGTGAGAAAGGGGTTTAGCCTCTTAGGTTAGCCCAATTGCTAGCCTACTATTAACCCAAAGTCTTGAATCTTTAATTAGATTCAAACCGGAAGGAATTTGGATCTAAAAAAGACCAAATCGGAACCCTAACTCGAATCCGATTCAAGTAGAAGCCATGGTTTGCAACACATGCTAGTGTGTTCATCTGCAAACGAGATTTAATTCCAAATTAAAACCTTGATTATCTGTCCTAAGTGTGTGACCCATTGGGTTCCATACTTAGCCAGCAGTGGGTCCGAGTGCGAGTTGACCTAATTTGATCAGAACTCATTCTAATCGATTTAGGTCAAATCGAGCTAACTCGAGTCAGTCAATTAGGACTCCTCCTAATTAGTGATCCAATTAAACCATTTAATTTGATCAACCCACAAGACAAGATTGACGTCTAGCAACGTGTCATGTCTACCCGGAAGATATGGAAATTCTGGTATAATTCCAAAACTACCCTTCAGTGGAAAGTTCCCGTACAATTCGATCCTTCAATCATCTTGCATCCCAAATGTAACTATGGATATGGAATTATGTCAAATCCAGTTTATACTCATTCCCAGCTCAGTCATACACTAATGATTCAATTAATTTGATATTAGAAATCATTTCTAATATCTGTACTTTGATCAAAGATTTCCTGAATCATCATCTGACCTAATTTGGCTGGATGCAATCTCCTCCTACTATGAGTGATCAATTCCTTGTTGACCTACTCATTTCCTTCATATACAATTCACCACACCCAGCATCAACCTTGTGCATGACCCAGTGTCATGAATGAGATTGAACCAAAGCATGGGTTCATGTACATAAGGTATTATGGTAGTCTCAGGTCATAGGACTACTTGTACAACTTCCACTATGAGAAACATCTATTGACATGCAGCTAAGGCTCCATTAGATGTTCTCAAACTGGATCTATTCAGTGAACTCATTCGCTAATGAGCACCCACATCCTTGTATTAGTGTCCTACATAAGTGACTGTGAGAGCAGTCACCCTTTTCAGCATACATAGGATGTGCCAGTCTTACCGGAAACCCTGATCCCCAACTCAGGGTTCCTATGACTAGGAATATTCTAGATTAGGGTTTTAAGGCCTTAGATCTCACTGGTATGATCTCATCACAGCCCTAGGACCATAGCCCTAACCTATGGGGTTCATCATATAATGACACAGCGAATGATGAAAAATTAATGCCTTTATTAACTTGTCAATTTACAATTGGTCTGGGAGATACAAATATTGGCTTATAGGGCATAATCCTTTCAATCTCCCACTTGCACTAAAGCCAATCGCTCTTATTCTTTAACCCCATACTGTCGAGGTGGCGATCAAACTCCCGCTGTGGTAGAGCCTTAGTGAACGGGTCTGCTATGTTGTTCTTTGTATCTACTCTATTGATGCAGACTTCTTGTCTCTCGATTATCTCTCGGACAAGATGGAAGCGTCTCAGAATGTGCTTGGACTTGTGGTGGGCTCTCGGTTCCTTAGCTTGAGCAACTGCTCCAGTGTTATCATAATAGAGTGGCACCGGGTTCTCAATCTCAGGAACTACTCCCAACTCTATGATGAATTTCTTCATCCAGACAGCTTCCTTGGCGGCTTCACTGACAGCTATGTACTCTGCCTCGGTAGTTGAGTCAGCTACAGTCTGCTGTTTAGTGCTCTTCCAACTTACTGCTCCACCATTCAAGGTAAAGACATACCCTGAAATGGATTTACTATCATCTGGGTCTGATTGAAAACTAGAGTCTGAATAGGCTTCTAGTTTAAGATCAGACCCTCCGTATATGAGAAAAATATCCTTAGTCCTTCTCAGGTACTTAAGAATATTTTTCACAGCCTTCCAGTGATCCTCTCCTGGATCAGCCTGAAATCTACTGGCTACACCCAAGGCATATGCCACATCAGGCCTGGTACATAACATAGCATACATAATCGACCCTATAGCCGAAGCATAAGGTATAGAACTCATTCTATTTCTTTCTTCAGGTGTCATAGGAGACATCCTCTTAGAAAGACGTATGCCATGACCAATAGGTAAGTAACCTCTTTTACTTTCCTCCATGCTAAATCTCTTTAGCACCTGGTCAATGTACCTAGACTGGGATAAGCCTAGCATCCTTCTTGATCTTTCCCTGTAGATCTTTATACCCAGTATGTAGGATGCTTCTCCCAAGTCTTTCATGGAAAACTGTTTCGATAACCACACTTTGACTGATTGTAACATTGGGATATCATTCCCAATAAGAAGTATGTCATCAACATATAGAACTAAGAAAACTATGGCACTCCCACTAGTCTTCTTGTACACACAAGGTTCATCCTCATTTTTGAAAAAATCAAATTCTTTGACTGTTTTATCAAATCGGATGTTCCAACTCCTTGATGCTTGCTTTAATCCATAAATGGATTTCTTTAGCCTACATACCTGATTAGGTTTAGTCTCCAAGACAAAACCTTCTGGCTGTGACATATAAACCTCTTCCTCAAGGAAACCATTGAGGAATGCAGTTTTTACATCCATTTGCCAGATCTCATAATCATGATATGCTGCTATAGCAAGCATAATCCGAATAGATTTGAGCATGGCAACAGGGGAAAATGTTTCATCATAATCTATTCCCTGTTTTTGTCTGAAACCCTTAGCCACCAATCTGGCTTTATAAGTTTCAACTTGGCCATCTGCCCCATTCTTCTTTTTATAGACCCATTTACACCCAATAGGGTTAATACCCTCTGGTGCATCAACCAAAGACCATACTTGGTTGACATACATGGAGTCCATCTCGGATCTCATGGCTTCCAGCCATCTGTCTGAGTCTCTACTCATGATTGCTTCCGTATAGGTTAGAGGCTCATCATTTTGAATGATTTGGGCTTCATTATTTTCAATTATGAACCCATACCTCTCAGGTGCTTGTCGCACCCTATCAGACCTACGGATAGGAGTGTGTTCAGGTTCTATATTAACTATGTTGTTACTTGACTGAGATGTATCTATTTGTTGAATTTCATTAAGTTCGATATTTCTACCAGTGCCCTTTTGTAGGATGAATTCTTTTTCCATAAAAGTGGCATGCCTACTGACCAAAACCTTTTGCTCAGTAGGGTGGTAGAACAGATTTCCTATACTATCTCTAGGATATCCGATAAATAGACATTTGTCTGCTCTAGCATCTAGTTTATGTCCAAAATTTCTTTTTACATAGGCTAGACATCCCCATATCTTAATATACTTAAGATTGGGCTTCTTACCTCTCCATAATTCATATGGAGTGCTAGAGACAGTTTTAGATGGTACTCTATTCAAGATATAAGTTGCTGTTTCCAAGGCATATCCCGAGAAGGAAAAAGGTAACTCCGTGAAGCACATCATGGACCGTACCATATCCAATAAAGTACGATTCCTCCTTTCAGCAACACCATTTAATTGTGGTGTGTAAGGAGGAGTCCATTCAGAGATGATCCCCTTATCTTTAAGGTGATCAAGAAACTCAGTGGATAAGTACTCACCTCCTCTATCTGATCGGAGGATCTTTATACTTTTTCCTGTTTGTTTCTCTACCATACTTTGATACTCTAAAAATTTTTCAAAAGCATCGGACTTATGTTTCATTAGATACACAAATCCATACCTTGAAAAATCATCAGTAAATGTGATGAAGTATGAGTATCCACCATAGGCTTGAGTTGTCATAGGCCCACATACATCTGTGTGTATGAGTCCTAATAACTCTTTTGTCCTTTCTCCATGTCCACTAAATGGAGTCTTGGTCATCTTACCCATGAGACATGATTCACAAGTTCCTAATGACTCATAGTCATAAGGATCAAAGAAATTTTCTTTGTATAACTTGTTAATCCTAGTCTCACTAATATGTCCAAGTCGACAATGCCAAAGTAAGGTATTGTTAACATCATCTCTTTTCCGTTTGTTAGAAACATGAAAAATATTGTCATTAGTGGAAAGAGTTAATAGACCATTGCAGAATATGCCATAACATATAATTTCATTAGATAAAGAAATTGAGCAGCCACTGCTCATTACATTCATAGTATATCCTTGTTTAAGTAACAAGGGTACAGATATGATATTTCTAATGATTTTTGGCATATAGTAACAATTCCTTAGCTCCAAGATCTTCCCTGAAGGTAACTTCAAAACATAAGTCCCTACAGCTTCTGCTTGGATGGGGTCCCCTCCAGCACCGTAGAGCTCAAAGTTACCTTCCTTCAATACTTTAAGCCCCTGAAGTCCCTGCAATGATTTGCAGATGTTATGACCACAGGCGGTATCCAACACCCAAGTATTTGAAATGGAAGAATCCAATGACAAAATAGTATGAACTTCTTTCATACCTTTTGGTGCCTCTGATGCACCAGGCTTCACACTTGCAAGGTAAACCTTGCAGTTCCTTTTCCAATGACCCGGCTTGCCACAATGAAAGCAGGTCATCTGTCCGGAGGCCTTCTTTCCTTTCTTCTTCTTAATGCCCCCTTTGGGATTCATCCTCTTACTGGAACCCTTTTTGCCTGTCTTCTTCTTATCCACAAGAAGAACTGGAGCCTTATTTTTCTTTACATGGCTCTCTGCTGTCTTCAACATATTCAACAGCTCAGGCAAGGAAGAATTAAGTTTGTTCATATGGTAATTAAGAACAAACTGTGAAAATGACTCTGGGAGTGATTGCAAGATCAAGTCTTGATTCAACTCCCCATCCATTACAAAACCTAATTGACCTAATCGAGTGATTAGATCAATTATCTTTAATACATGGTCTTGTACTGATGTACCTTCTGTCATCCTTGCACGGAACAACTGCTTAGATATTTCATATCTAGCAGTTCTACTGTGTTCTCCATAAAGTTCTTTTAAATTTAGCAGTATGGAGTTAGTATCCATGCTATCATGCTGCCTCTGCAACTCATTGGTCATAGAGGCAAGCATAACGCACTTGACAGTAAGTGAGTTATTTTGCCACATATTATATGTGGTCTTCTCCTCTTGCGAGGCATCTTCCCTTGGTGGTTCCAAAATTGGGGTATCAAGAATATAGGAAATTCTTTCTTGACTGAGTACTATTTTTAAATTTCTCAGCCAATCAACATAATTAGGCCCAGTCAATTTGTTGGCATCTAAAATACTACGGAGTGAGAGTGAAGAGGCCATTTATCTACATTTAAACAAAGAACAATACATAAGCAAACAACCATGAAATGACAACACATAATTAAATTAGGACTTTAATTTAATTATGTCTCCCACTATTTTATCGAGCATCATAACCCTCTATACGATGATCGAGAAAACCTTAATTGGTCTTTCTTAGTGGGGTTGAGATCCCAATCCCTTATAAAAGACCTTGTGTGTACACAACAAATCTTATATAAGTTCATAGGTAGGAAAACTCTTTCCAATTGTAACCCGTACAATTCTCAACTTATCTCGGCCTCTAAAATATTAATAGCCTTGTGTATACACAACAAACTATAATATTTTAGTTAAGTAAGACCCTTCATAGCCATATAGTCATGACTTTAATAGTAATACCCTTGTGTGTACACAAAAAAAATATTACTTTAAATCATGCCATAAACAAATAATTGTATTAGGCCAAAAATTATGTTAGTCACCATATTAGGTCTTGTGTGTACACAACAAACCTAGTATAGATCGTAACACAATAATGACCTATCATGAAGGAAGGCCAATAATAGTATTTTAACACCAAGCATGTTAGTCAAGAATTAAATCAATCAGATCGGCCAGGCTAGTGGAAGAGATGTGGGGGTCCCCCCGTTGCTTTCCTAGACACCAATTTAAAATTGGCCAGGTCAGTCAACGGAACCAATTAAAAACCACGATTCCCTTTACCTTCCCAGAACCACCTTTCTAGACACCGAAATGACTAATTATCCATCATAACTAATAATGCTTATCGGTTAACTATACTATCACTTAATATAATTTTAAGAGGGGTTCATGCAATGCCAGCACATTCAATTAAAAGCTATCACATATATTAATACATGCTTTAAACTAAGCAAATATGTGAAATGTGTGCCATCATACTAGGACAACCATTTACCACATAATGGATACACCATTATGCCAGGGCAACCTTATTTCAGTATGATGGCTCCAGGGCTAATCATATCTCTAAGACAATTAGGGTTTCAGTGGAAAACCCTAACTGGTGGCAATCATCAAACTCATGTTCAATCAAAGACATGCATTGTGCATCAATATAAAAACTTTAACATGATACTACATCATGAATTGAACTGCATAAGTTTTAATCCTAATAAGGAGGCTCTGATACCACTATTGGGTTCGGGAACCAGTGCGGAAGCGTGGATTTCAAGATTTTATGAAATCAGGTCCGAACCCTAATCCCAAAATCTTCTTATTAGCAATTAAAACTTATGACTACATGCATGTCCAAATTTAAACATAGTTTAGATACTAACCTCAGATCGCTATATCCAGTCTGATGTAGAAATAAACTCCAAATTGAGTAACCTTTTGAACACACCAGGCGTCCACTTGTCCGCCCTCCGATGGTGATCCACACGGGCAGATGATCAAGACAGTGACTCCTTAATTGGGTTCCTTCCAATCAAGTTCTATCCCAAGAACTTGATATATGGGCTATTGGCTAGGACTCCTCTAGCCAAACTGGGACTAAACCTTCTCTCTTACCCTTCTCCTAGTTTTTAGCAACTTTGGCCCCTTAAGACACTCTTGTCTTAAGAATAAGCCCTTGTCCTAAAATGAGACAAGGCTTGTCTTGGAGGGAGAAGAAAATTAAGACAAAATTGTCTTAATGTAAGAAAGAAAGAAAAAGAGGCGCCTTCTTCCTTTACCATCGGAGAGTTTCTCTCTCTGACTCTCCTTCTGTTCTGAGATTCGACAGAGCCTAGGCTCTGTAAAGGAATCAAAGAGGAAAGAGAGGAGGGGGAAACAATCTTCTGGAGAGGGAGAGGGAAAAAGAAGCAAGGCTTCGCCGTAGAAAATCTGGAATGATTTTTACGGTGAAGCCTTCTTCTTAAATAGGCGACAGAGAGGCGCCTTCTCATCTGAAATCATCCTCTCACATCCCTCTCTCCCTTCTCACGTCCTCTCTCTTTATCTCACGGCCTTTGGGATGGGAAGACGCGAAGAAGGATCGTGAAAAACACAGAAGGGCGCGCGCAGAAAGAAGAGTCGCGCCCCTTCGGTGTTTTTTTTCCTTTCCTTTTTCACGGTAATTTTTATTTTGAAGAGTCCACGCCTAGGTGGACTCTGATCCACGCCTCATCAGCCAAAAGACGCCGACTTCCTCTCTTTTTCTCATGCAGAAACGCCGCTTAGAGAGTCCACGCGTGCGTGGACTCTTCTCCTTGCGTGCGCGCGTGGGAAAAAAGAGGAAAGGGCTTAGGCGATGTGGGAAAGGGGTTTAGCCTCTTAGGTTAGCCCAATTGCTAGCCTACTATTAACCCAAAGTCTTGAATCTTTAATTAGATTCAAACCGGAAGGAATTTGGATCTAAAAAAGACCAAATCGGAACCCTAACTCGAATCCGATTCAAGTAGAAGCCATGGTTTGCAACACATGCTAGTGTGTTCATCTGCAAACGAGATTTAATTCCAAATTTAAACCTTGATTATCAGTCCTAAGTGTGTGACCCATTGGGTTCCATACTTAGCCAGCAGTGGGTCCGAGTGCGAGTTGACCTAATTTGATCAGAACTCATTCTAATCGATTTAGGTCAAATCGAGCTAACTCGAGTCAGTCAATTAGGACTCCTCCTAATTAGTGATCCAATTAAACCATTTAATTTGATCAACCCACAAGACAAGATTGACGTCTAGCAACGTGTCATGTCTACCCGGAAGATATGGAAATTCTGGTGTATTTCCAAAACTACCCTTCAGTGGAAAGTTCCCGTACAATTCGATCCTTCAATCATCTTGCATCCCAATGTAACTATGGATATGGAATTATGTCAAATCCAGTTTATACTCATTCCCAGCTCAGTCATACACTAATGATTCAATTAATTTGATATTAGAAATCATTTCTAATATCTGTACTTTGATCAAAGATTTCCTGAATCATCATCTGACCTAATTTGGCTGGATGCAATCTCCTCCTACTAGGAGTGATCAATTCCTTGTTGACCTACTCATTTCCTTCATATACAATTCACCACACCCAGCATCAACCTTGTGCATGACCCAGTGTCATGAATGAGATTGAACCAAAGCATGGGTTCATGTACATAAGGTATTATGGTAGTCTCAGGTCATAGGACTACTTGTACAACTCCCACTATGAGAAACATCTATTGACATGCAGCTAAGGCTCCATTAGATGTTCTCAAACTGGATCTATTCAGTGAACTCATTCGCTAATGAGCACCCACATCCTTGTATTAGTGTCCTACATAAGTGACTGTGAGAGCAGTCACCCTTTTCAGCATACATAGGATGTGCCAGTCTTACCGGAAACCCTGATCCCCAACTCAGGGTTCCTATGACTAGGAATATTCTAGATTAGGGTTTTAAGGCCTTAGATCTCACTGGTATGATCTCATCACAGCCCTAGGACCATAGCCCTAACCTATGGGGTTCATCATATAATGACACAGCGAATGATGAAAAATTAATGCCTTTATTAACTTGTCAATTTACAATGGTCTGGGAGATACAAATATTGGCTTATAGGGCATAATCCTTTCAGATGGGGCTTTGGCTGGGCGCCAGGTCATGAAGGGGCTTAGGAGGGTGCTAGCTCCAAATAGGCCAGGGGCAAGGGCACCAAGGCCTGGGGTGCCCAAACCTAGGGCACCAAGCATGATGCACCATAGGCCAGGCATCATGGCCTAGGGGGCACTGGAATCTTGTGGACCTGGGGCACCTCCTCTTGGAGGCCTGGGGTGTCAATCCTCCAGGGTTTAGGGCGGCGTGAAAGGAGCCCGGATGCTATGCTGATGTCTTGAATGTGGGTCCAATGGTCTCCTCTTGAACATAACTTGAAAGTTACAGAACTCATATGGCTAAATTGAAACTAACTAGACTTCTTGACTGGACTAACATAATTTGACTCACGTAGTAGGACTTAATTTATTATAGGACTCAATTGATGGACAGAACTTGGCTCACTTTAATACAAGTGACACAGTACTAATGGACTACAGGACTCATAAGAAGACTTAAGAAAACCACATCGGGACCAGTAATCGCTTCTTGATCCTGGTGCCCGCACCACTCCTTGATCCTATAAGCTCCTTGGTGTAGGGCCTTTGTCATCCCATAGGGCCCTTCCTAATTTTGAGATAGCTTGCCTTGCTTAACTAGTTTGGAGACTTCAGTGTGGTACAAAACAAGAGCTCTAGAGTGGAAAGCTTTTGATTTCATGCGAGAGTTGTAGTATCAAGCGACCCATTGCTGGTATGCATCCATGCAAAGGTGAGCTTTATCCCTAGTCTCCCCAAGTAGGTCTAGGTTGGCTCTCAACCAGATTAGATTACTTAGCTCATCGTAGTGTTCAATCCTCTTGGTTGGAATGTTGATTTTGACTGGAATCACCACTTTGATGTCGAAGACTAGATTGAAAGGGATCTTGTTCATCGAAGTTCAAGGAGTAGTGTGGTATGCCTATAACACACTGGGAAGCTCTTTAGTCCATCTAACTTTGGCTTTGTCCAACCTAGTCCTGAGTCCTTGGAAGATAGTCCAATTCATTACTTCTGCTTCTCCATTCATCTGAGGGTGGCCAACAGATGTGAATCGATGCTAGATGTGCAAGTCAGCACAGAACTCTTTGAAGGCTTGGTTGTCAAATTGCTTGCCATTAGCGATGACGATGGTGTGGGGGAGACTAAATCGATAGATAATTGATTTCCAAAAGGTCTTCACCTTGCTTTCTCGAATGTGCGCTAGAGACTTCGCTTCCACATTTATGAAATAGTCAATGGCCAATACTTCTGCTAGCTAGACATAGAGGAAAATAGATCTAAAATATCCATCCCCCACTAGGTGAATGGCCAAGGTGATGAGAGCGAAAAAAGTTCGGTTGCTGGTTGCCGTTGGATGTTGGCATGTCTCTGGCATCGGTTGCACCTCTTAACCAGCTTCATGGCATCCTCTCGCATGGTAAGCCAATAGTATCCTTGCCTAAATGCCTTGTAGAGCAGAGATCTACCCCCAGGGGATTCCCATAGATACCTTCATGGATCTCTCTAAAGACATAGCCGGCCTCATGGGCCTTAGGCATTTTAGTAGTGGGCATGAGAGAGATTTCATGTAGAGCTATCTGTCCAGCATCACTAACTAGGAAATTCTCTATTTTAGGAGCTTCGCCTCTTAGTGGTCAATGAGCAAAGTTTCCTCAATGATATACTGAATAAGCAGGTCCATCCAACTTGTTTCATGGGTGACTTGCTGGACCTCCTCGACCTTGTCGATGCTAGGGGTTTCCAAGTATTCAACATATAAGCACCCAAGAATGTTATCCATCAAGGTAGCTAATCGGGAGAGAATGTCTACCCTAGCAATCTCTCCCCTTGGAACATGGAATATGCTAAAATGTTGGAGCATTGCCATGAGAGCTCGTACCTTGTCGAGGTACTTAGCCATCATCGAGTCTTGGGTCTCGTACTTGCTGGTTACTCGATCGGCTACAAGTTATGAGTTAGTGAAAATGATGGGGGACTAATATGCATGCAATTTTTTTTGTATGTTTTATATGTGGGGTTGAGTGATTAATTCCCGAATTTCAGATTAAAATAAGTTGTAGGAAATTTTATATGAATTTTAGAAGATCAGCATGCAGATTAGGACCTAGAAAAGTAGAAAAGAAGGATCGCCGGGGCTAAGAAGCCTCGGTTAGGGCATGTTCTCCTACAATAAAACTACTGGAGGTAGAGGGGGTGTACCTGACAATGTCTGTGAAGATCGCAGCAAAGGGTCTCTCGTTCCTCGATGGATGTGGCCTGGAAAACCGAGCCAAAGACCCGCGGATACCCGGCTTTCTGCTCGGTGATCCGATTGAGGCTTGGCTGAGTCGTTGGATTCGTAGGAACTCGGGGACCTGTAAACGATCTATCAGGGGTTAGAAAACTCATAAAGGAACAAGAAAACAAAGGAAAAACAGCAGGGAAGGCTTCTTTTGGAGTGGGCATCCAGGGATTTGAGATGTTTGTTGGCAACAGGAAGATGATTGCAGCACTGGGAAGAAAAACTCTCGCAAACCCCTTTATGCATACAGCAGGGTATCACACAACTCAATAGAAGAACTCAAGGTTTTCATTCATCAAAAACTCTCCCTTCATACAAGAGGCTAGGGTCCCTTAAATAGACCCTTAACCTTGGGCTCCAAGTAAGGGCACATTAGTCTTTACATGAGAATCCTTTTCCCTCTCAAACCCTAGCTAGAAAATAAGGAAACATTAGGTAGAAAAAATCCCTAAAATTTCTCTTGACTTTGCCAACACTCCAAGGACACCTAGGGGGCGTGTTGGGCTTCTAAGAGCAGCAAGGGGCCGGCCCAAAGGGGCCCGAGTGCATGGGATTGGGCCTCTGGAAGCTGGGGTGGCTGGTAGCCAGGTAGCAGGAATATTCCCTGGTATCTTGCTTCTTAGGGGCTTGGGCTTGGCGCCTGGGCTTGATTTCTTTGGGCTAGGATGCAGATGGACCTCTGAAATCATGGATGCCCTTATCTATGAATATACTTTGGCATCTGGAAGGAAATCTGGGCATCTGGAGGGCATCTGCAAGGAATCAGGATTTCTGATTTTCCTCCTAGGGTCTTCAAATCTTCAAGCTGGGTTGGACTTGGGCTAAACTTCCATGTCTTCAATCTGGTTGGACTTGGTCTTTACTTGTATGATGTGGTCTTGAGTCTTCAGTATGCTTGGATAGGACTCAAAAAAATAAAATTAGCTCAACATGAGCTGACCAGCATTGGACTGAACTAGCTCAACATGAGCTGACTAGTACATAACTGAAATAACAACTCAAAATACTCAAATAACAACTAAAATGGACTCAGATGAGCTAAGCCCTTATTACAGATGGACTCATAAATTATTGATCAATTTATAGAGGGTTGAAAAGCCTCTGTCTTATTCTGGTACCTCAGGTGTCCGCACCAATTCTCCCGGGTGGGAGGAACTCGACCCTGTCGAGTGAAGATCAGCTGGCTCACATATCTCTCGAGAAGGTCTGGGTTGAGGCGTTGCAAGTCCTCTCGAGAAATCCATGAATCGTCCGACTCTGGCCGGCCTTGCCATCGACCAGGAAGCGTTGATAGTCATGGCCCTGGGTCGTGATGGCTTGATCGTCCAGGATACGCTCGATCCGTTCTCCTCTCTCAGGCCAAATTTGTTTGTGGACACTCTAGGTTAGGGTCACTCACAATAAAAAGGAATAGGTCCAAAGGTCTCACTAGGTATCGCTGCCGGTTCCCTATACTCAACCAGGTCTGTAATATTGAAGGTAGAACTAATGCCTAAATCCGAAGGCAATTCTAACACCTAGGCATTTGATCCAACCTTCTCTATCACTTTAAAAGGTCCGGCTCTGCGAGCATGAAGCTTCTTTTAGGCCTAAGCCTAACCAAGATAGAATCCACTACATCAAATTCTTTGACCCTTCTTCGGGAATTAGCCAGTTGTTTTAAGATTAGTGCGGGTGGTGAACATGCTAGGCACATGCAGACTCCTAACAAATGATGAAAAGGACTCATACTGACACCTAACAGACTCGACTATGCATTCCTATCGAAGGAAATTTTATTGAACTCTTTGGATCTAAACCTAATAGATTATAGGTTCTCTAAGATTGATCCTAGCTTGACATGCACATGAAAATTTACAGTGAACTCCTAGCAAATTCCGAAGAGTATGCCAGAAGTAAGATGCAAACCTAACATGCATGATGAATGCATGCAGTATGCTAATCTCAGCTAAATGCAATCTAATGATCCTAGAAATGCTGGAGATGTCAAGAAAGGGCAAAAAATAGGAAGTGGGTTCAGAAGTAGTTTGGTAGGGTAGGGAAAAAGGCTCAAGGTTAGTTGGATAAAGTTTGATAAAAGAAGGCATGTCAGGGACTAATCCTAGACTAATGAGGCTAACCTTACGAGGTTGCAGTATATCTATAGGGTTTGCATAATGGAAGGATGGGTTACTAATCTCAGGGAAGAGGTCCTTAATGGGAACTATAAGAGGAGGCTCATCCTGAGGGTACTGATTCAAAGAGATCAAGTCCTTAATAAATTCTTCTGGTTCTTGTATTTTAGGACTAAACCCAGTAATTTGGCTCTCCTCTATGGTTTCCTCTGGTAAGGCTCTAGTAGCAGTACCTACGTTCTCTTCCTCTATTTGTTCTTCCACTATAGCTTTAGGTTGGATGTGGTCAAGGTCAACTACCTCTAAGTTGGCTTCTACCGGGTATCTATTGGGTCAGCTAATTCTAGGTCATCTAAAGGTGTCTCCTCTTCTCCTTCATACTCATTCACTAGGCTTGCATCAGCTTCATACACTTCCGCGTTAATATAAGCCTTGTCAATCTCAGGAATGGTTGGAGAAGGTCGGCTAGGGAAAAATTGGCTAGGTCTTGGTATTTGATTATGGACACTAATCCTAGTAGGTTTAGGTTGCCTAAGGGATAGTGGCTCACTACTGGGCTCATATTTAGGGGTGCTAATCCTATGGGGTTCAAGTTGACTAAGGGAAACCTGACTAGTACTAGATTGATACTTAGGGGTTATGGGTTCTCTGGGCTCATAGGACAAGGGTGCAGATCTATGGGTCATGGGATTATAAGATCTGGGGTCATAGGATTTTGGGTCAGCTCTATGGTCAGGTTCTAAGGATGGATCATGGTATGGGGTCCTCCTAAGGTTGGGCTCTCTATATGGGTCAGGATATTGGGTCCTCCTAGGGTTGGACTCCCTATATGGGTCAGAATACTGGGTTCTCCTAGGGTTGGACTCCCTATATGGGTCAGAATATTGGGTTCTCCTAGGGTTGGACTCCCTATATGGGTCAGAATATGGGTGTTGGGTCTACTAGGCTCATAGGGTGTTGATGCGGCAAACATATGATTAATGTTTTGAATATTGTTTGTAGAGCAATGAAACTTAATTACACTAGCATTGTACTCATCATAATAAGACTTAAGGATTATAAGAAATTGGACTTTTACTTGATTAGACACAATCCTAAACAAAGAAGGAAGAAGATCTAGACAATAGGGGCTAATGATTGTGGACTTACCTTGATGAGCTTTCCAACCTTCTTTTGATTCATACCTTGAAACTACCAATGCTCAGAATTGAAGAACCTGGATAACAGAGATCAGAACCCTAGACTTGGGGCTTCAGCTTGTTGGTTCTTTGTCAAGGTGAACCCAGCCCACAACTCAAAGACTTCGAAGGACCCTGCAATGAAGATCAAAGTTAAGGAAGAAGGATAGGAACATATAGAAGGGATGGGAGAGTTTATGAACTAAGAATAGAATTTGAGAAGATCTGGCCGACTCCAATGCCTTCACTTGAGCTGGAAGATGCTTTGCTAGGGAAAAAGAATGGCTTTGGCATGGAGGAAGAGGATGGGAACTTTCACATAAGAAAAAAAATACAAGACAACTTCTACTTCCAAATTTCAACTTCAATTTTCATTCATTCCCAAAATCAATCTCTTTTACAATGGGCGTCCAAGGCTTTTAATAGCCTCACAAAGCTAGCTTTTGAAATTTAAAAACTCCCCAAATCGAGGAGGATTACAAGTGGGGTTGGAGGATTTGGTGGAGAGTTTTGAGGGATGTGGGGGGGTTGGAGGATTTGGTGGAGGACTTGGAGGGATGTGGCCAACCTCCTTGAATTTGAATCTCCCTTGTTGGCGCCCAAAGGGTGATGAGGTGGCTGGTGAAGTGGCACCTGATGATGTGGCATGGTGAGGTGGTCTTCTACTTGGATAAGAATGACATGTGGCGCCCAGTGGTCCTAGTTCATGGTCCTTTTCTCTTGCTTGGTTGATGTGTCTTCTCTCTTCATGTGGTCAAATTCTGGGGTCCAGAATTTGAGTCTTGTTGCTGGCTTTCATGGCTTTAAGACTTGATTAGACTTAACTCAACTGAATTAGACTTAACTCAACTGAACTGACTTGACTGACCTAGACTTTAAAACTTGAAATGGACTTACAGGAAATGAAATTTTAAAAGTAATTACAGGACTCAATAAACACTCTTGATTTGAAACTCAAAATTAATTACAGGACTCTTAAAAAGAATGACTCTTGAAAATAAATATTTTTGAACTAAAGGATACAAGGTAACCTAATTATCTTCGATCCAAATTGGGATAAGGCTAACCTTGTTGGAGTGAAGTTTCTTTCGGCTTCTGGTGTCCACACCAGGTGTGGGTGCATAGGATCTATGATCATGGGATCTAGAGTCATAGGATCTAGGTTCATAGGTTATGGATTCATAGGTTCTAGGTTCATAGGATTTGGAGTCATAAGATCTATAGGTTGTGGGTATACTAGGCTTATAGGGAGAGGGTAAATAGGATCTATCTTCCTGGTCTATAAAATCCTGATTGGATCTTCTAGGACTAACCTTAGGGATTGGGTCAGGACGATGGGCTCTCCTAGGTTCAGCCTCAAGGTATGGATTAGGGTTTGGGGTCCTCCTAGGTTGAGAATTGTAGTACGGGTCAGGATAAGGGGCTCTCCTAGGTTCGACCTCTTGGTATGGGTCAGGGTCTGGGGTCCTCCTAGGTTGAGGGGAATCAGGATCTGGCTCAGACTGTGACCCAAGGGTTTTTCTTGGGGTCCCTACCCGGACTTTTAACTGATCAACCTATTAGCAAGATGGTCAATTCTATCATTGGTTTGAATACGAGACTGAGTTAACTAGGTAGCCATCTGGGCCATTTGATCAGCTAGGGCTTTTATTTGGGCTTGTAAATTTTCCATGGGTTCAGACATTTGTGAAGGAGGTGGGTGATATGAAACTCCTGATCTAGTGCTCATGCAAGACTCGATCAGACCGACTATAGCTGACTAGACCTAGAGTCCAAACTAGATGCTCAATCAGAGTGGCAAACTAGCCTATAGTAACCCTGTACTCAGCCAGGCAGGTGTAAGGGGAGTGTTAGGTCCCTGATTGCCAATCCTAGTCACCAATCAGAGATTGGCCAGGTAGGCAGACCAGCACACAAGCCCTTTTGGGATTGAATCCCTGAACCACCGTTCTAGACACTGAGCACAAGGCACACACAGGTTAACTTGACACAGTGATCTAACACTAGCCCGGACCCGACCAGTTGGTGTCCCTAGCCCACTAGGGCAAATTAAGTCTAGTTAATTTTAGGTTAAGGCTTGGGACCGAATGCAAGGGATGTGGTTTTGGGCTAAGGAGAGGTAATCAACTCCTCCCCTTATCTGATATAGCAAAAGTGCCCTTAAAAGTAAATTATGCAATGATGGCAGGCAGATGAGGATGCAAATTAGGGTTAGATGTTTTGGCATTTTTGGAGAGATGTATTTTATTTATTATTTTTTTTTTGGTATTTTCTTAAATAGAAGAAAACTTAAAATTATGGCCTAATATGCAGAAAATATACTAAAATTAAAGCTATGCAAAAAAATGCTAAATACAACCTAAAACTTTCAAACTTTCTGCTGAAAAAAAAACAGAGCCGAAATTTGCAGGCTATATTTCAGCTTGAAGAAATTTCACAGGCCATAATAAAATATGAAAAGATTATTAAAATTACTTTGAGTTATTATGAATCCAAAAAAAAATAATTTCAAAATTTCTGGAGTTTTAACAGAGAGAAATAATTAAAATAACAAGCATATACAGACTGAAAAAATTACAGAAAGCAAGTCCTAATCTAAGCTCTGATACAAAATGATGGGGGACTAATATTCATGCAATTTTTTTGTATGTTTTATATATGGGGTTGAGTGATTAATTCCCAAATTTCAAATTAAAATAAGTTGTAGGAAATTTTATATGAATTTTAGAAGATCAGCATGCAGATTAGGACCTAGAAAAGTAGAAAAGAAGATCGCCGGGGCTAAGAAGCCTCGGTTAGGGCATGTTCTCCTACAATAAAACTACTGGAGGTAGAGGGGGTGTACCTGACAACATCTGTGAAGATTGCAGCAAAGGGTCTCTCATTCCTCGAGGATGCGGCCTGGGAAAACCGAGCCAAAGACGCGCGGATACCGGCTTTCTGCTCGGTGATCCGATTGAGGATTGGCTGGAGTCATTTGGATTCGTAGGAACTCGGGGACCTGTAAACGACCTGTCAGGGTTTAGAAAACTCACAAAGGAACAAGAAAACAAAGGGAAAACAGCAAGAAGGAAGGCTTATTTGGGAGTGGGCATCCAGGGATTTGAGGATGTTTGTTTGCAGCAGGAAGATGATTGCAAGCAGGGAAGAAAAAACTATCGCAAACCCCTTTATGCACACAGCAGGGTATCACACAACTCAATAGAAGAACTCAAGCTTTCATTTGTCAAAAATTCTCCCTTCATACAAGAGTCTAGGGTCCCTTAAATAGACCCTTACCTTGGGCTCCAAGTAAGGGCACATTAGTCTTTACATGAGAATCCTTTTCCCTCTCAAACCCTAGCTAGAAAATAAGGAAACATTAGGTAGAAAAAATCCTAAAATTTCTCTTGACTTGGCCAATACTCCAAGGACACATAGGGGGGGCGTGGGGCTTCTAAGAGCAGCAAGGGGCCGGCCAAAGGGGCCCGGGTGCATGGGTTTGGGCCTCTGGAAGCTGGGGGGCTGGTAGCCAGGGTAGCAGGAATATTCCCTGGTATCTTGCTTCTTAGGGGCTTGGGATTGGCGCCTGGGCTTGATTTCTTTGGGCTAGGATGCAGATGTGACCTTTGGAATCATGGATTCCCTTATCTATGAATATACTTTGGCATCTGGAAGGAAATCTGGGCATCTAGAGGGCATCTGCAAGGAATCAGGGTTTCTGATTTTCCTCCAGGGTCTTCAAATCTTCAAGCTGGGTTGGACTTGGCTAAACTTCCATGTCTTCAATCTGGTTGGACTTGGTCTTACTTGTATGATGTGGTCTTGAGTCTTCAGTATGCTTTGATAGGACTCAAAAAAATAAAATTAGCTCAACATGAGCTGACCAGCATTGGACTGAACTAGCTCAACATGAGCTGACTAGTACTAACTGAAATAAACAATCAAAATACTCAAATACCAACTAAAATTGGACTTAGATGAGCTAAGCCCTATTACAGATGGACTCATAAATTATTGATCAATTTATAGAGGGTTGAAAAGCCTCTGTCTTATTCTGGTGCCTCAGGTGTCCGCACCAGAAAACCCTCAGGCATTGCATCCCAAGCTCTTTCACTAGCTTCAATCCAACTAGTAGGGCCTCATACTCGGATTGGTTGTTAGTCGCTTTAAACAAGAAGTGCAGTGCACACTCGGTGAGTACTCCTTCCAAGTTTATTAAAATGAGTCCTACTCCACTCCCTTGCAAGTTTGAAGAACCATCTACATACAGGATCTTGGTCGACTCCATGTTGGGGGACCCAGCAGGTGGCTCAATTGGTGCCTTCCTAGATTTGTTAGTCGACCATGTCATTTCACTAGGAAATCAGTCAATACCTGGGCTTTTATAGATGACCTTGGCCGATGAGATATCAAACTCATTAAGCTTGACTATTTACTTTGCTAGCCACCCAGAGGTGTCAAGCCAGTGCAAAATGGCTTTGAGTGGCTGGTCAATGAGAATGATGATAGGATGGGCTTGAAAATAGGACCTGAGATGCTGAGTAGAGATGATTAATGCAAAAATATTTTTTTTTCAAGGTTAGAGTACCTAGTCGCTATGTCATGAAGCACCTTACTGATGTAATATATTGATCTTTGGACCTTTTTGTATCTACCCGACAAGCATGAAGCTTATTGCTTTGCTATAGCTGCGAGGTATAAAAAGCCCTTCTCTGGGTGTCAACTTCAAGAGCAAAAGCAGTGAGGCAAGGAACTCCTTTAACTCTTCGAAAGATAGATGGCATTCCTCTATCCATGCAAAATCGTGCATCTTTTGCAGGACTTTAAAGAAGGGTAGGTAGTACTCGATCGACTAGATATGAAATGATAAAGGGTAGCTACTCGACCTATTAGCTGCTGCACCTCCTTCTTAAAGGTTGGATGCTGCATGCCCAAGATTGACTAGATCTTTTCTAGATTCATCTCGATGCCACGTTTGGTAACCATGAAGCTAAGAAACTTGCCGATTGTGACACCAAATGCGCATTTGCTTAGGTTCAACTACATCCGATGATGACAAAGATTATTGAAAGCCTTTTCCAAATTGGCAATGTGGTCGGTCTCTTTAGCACTCTTGACAAGCATGTCATCGATGTAGACTTTCATATTACAACCAATTTGGTCCTTAAAAATTTTATTAACAAATCGTGGGCAGGTGGCTGCATATTTTTTAAACTAAAAGGCATTATTTATAGCAATAAATACCTTTGTAGGTCATGAAGGCGGTGTTCTCCTCATCTTTAAAGGCCATCTTGATCTGGTTGTAGCTCGAAAAGGCATCCATGAAGCTTAGTAACTTATGTTTAGATGTCGCGTCGACTAGCTGGTCGATTCTTGGCAACGGGAAGCTATCCTTGGGATATGCCTTATTGAAATCCATGTAGTATATGCAAATCCTCCACTTCCTATTGGCTTTCTTAATCATAACAATATTGGCAAGCCAATTGGGATACTGTGCCTCTTGATAAACCTGGCAGCAAGTAGCTTGTCAACTTCCTTGTTGATTGCCTTATGCTTCTTTGGAGCGAAGCTCCACTTTTTTGGCATATCGATCTGAATGCTAGATCATTATTTAGCTTATGAGTAATTACTTTTGAGGGAATCCCTGGCATGTCCAATGCCAACCATGCAAACACATCTGAATTATCCCACAAGAAATCAAGTAGCTAGTCTCTATCCTTTTTCAGTAATAGGCCATCGACTTGAATCAACTTTGTTGGGTCCTCCCTTAGCAAAAAAGAGACTAGTTGCTTGACCAGATCCCCATTCATTTTGGATTCTCTTTGGTCCAAATATTCCATAGATGGCATCTCGTCAGCCCTTTGTATCCTTGGCACCATCTAGTTATGTTATTTGGCTAGCAATTGGTATCCGCATCTTATCGACTCCATTTCCAGCTAGGAAGTGGACAAGGAGGCACTTAGTAGAGATGATAGCATCCAAGAGGTTTAAACTAGGCCATCCAAGTATGGTATTGTATGCCGAGGGTAGATGAACAATAGTAAAGGTTATAGGGATGATGCTTTGCCTAGGCGGGGTACCTGTAGTGACCAACAGCATGATTCCCCTTCTACCCCAACTAAATCTTCCATGAAGTTGAATATAGGCATGGAGACTAGTTCAAGGTGATTCACAGGTAAATTCATATGAACAAAAGCATCGTAAAAAAGGATGTCCACCGAGCTTCTACTATCTACCATAATTCTTTTTATAGGATGCTTTACTATCATCATTTCTATAATAACAGCATCATTATTGGGATTTGAACCCTGACAAGATCCCAATCAGAAAAAGGGATTACAGTCTCAACCATCTCCTCTCCCCTCGATCTCTTTGGTGCTAGCCTTGCCCCCAAAGAGATCATGCTGACTAGCCTTTCAGTCAACATGTTGTCAAAGTTGACCGGAATTTGCTATTAGCCGAATCTTTGAGGGTTGGTGTGGGCCCCTCCATGCACATATTTCTCGAGATAGCCATGATGGATGAGATCTTCAATCTCCTTCCTCAGATGATGACACCATTCAGTGTCGTGGCCATAATTATAGTGAAATTGATAGTGCTTGCTCTTATCTCGATTGGTTGATGATGACTTCAATGCAGGGGTCTACAAAGGTATTGCTTGTCCTTTACTTTCATCAAGATTTTGGCTCTAGGAGCGTGGAGAGGAGTGTATTTGTCATTCTTGCTAGTGAAGACTTTTTGCTTAATGTTTTATCGACTAGGTAGATCCGACTTCCCTACCTGAATTCTACTTGGTTCTTCATGGGCCTGCCTTTTTTAGGGCTTTCCATCTAATTCCTTCCGAGTCTAATCTCTTTCTTTCATGTGCATATACTTCTGCATGTGGATCAGCAACTCTAAGTAGGACTTGGGATGCCTCTTGTCTAGGGAGTAGTTGAAGTGGGAGATATGGAGCCCGCATTTCATGGCGAGCATGACCATGGAGTCATCCAGGTGGTAGACTTCTAACATGGTTGACTTGAAGCAGGTCACATAATCGCTAAGCGACTCTCCATTCTACTATCAAATAGAGAAGAAGTTGTTTGCCTCTCGTGGCATCTTTTAGCAGGTATCGAAATACTCCACAAACTTCTCTAATTATTTGAAGGAGTCGATGCTCTTTAGCTTGAGTCAGGAATACTAGGCTCGGGCTGCTTTGTAGAGCATAGCTGGGAAGGCAATGCAAAGGAGGGCATCAGAGGCACCCTAAACATGCATGAGAGCCTTGTAGCTCTCAAGGTGATCCAGTGGATCTGTGGTACCATCATATGGATCTAGCTAGGATATTTTGAATCGATTAGGGATCAGTTCATCCAGAACTTGATGGGAAAGAGAAAGACGAGTCTCATAGCCCGTCGGCTCATGATTCTCGCCTTGGAATCAGCAAATTGGCCACTGAGATTGGCCAATTTATGGTCATATGCATCAAGGCATTGATCGACTAGATGCCAGGTTGTCTCATCAATCGACCACTCTTTAGAAGATTCTGGAATCGAAATGGATGAAGATTAGGGTTGCCCATCCTTGGGCTCCTTCCCTAGCCACCACTCTTGATGGAAGGGGCTTGCTCGATGCGACATGGGAGACCGCATCTAACGAGTAGCCCGACAGTGCAGGGATCTTCCATAGGAGATTTGGTAACTAGGATGATGAGGAGAAAGGGACCATCGATGATGAGGGTTCTTCTGATGTGGTGAAGGGGACCACTGATGAAGGGGGGCCTATCAATGGAAGGACCTTCCCTGAAAGGATTGATTACCGGTGCAAGCAACGGTGGCAGGGATGTTGGGATCCTTGGTTATTGCTGTGTAGCCATAAATCGCTACTGATACTGCAACCCCTGGACCACCATCACCAATGTTTCAACTTACCAGGTAAGGATGGCAAGTTGGTCCTATTAGATCAACAGCGATGGAGATGGTGGGGCTAGCAGCTCCACCTCCTGATGTGCCGGTCACCATGGTGCAAAGAGTTTCCCACATAACTGGTGGAGGCATCCTAAGCCCGTGTCACCACCATAGCTTTAGCTTCGATGAGTGGGTATCCATCTTGTCGTTGCATCTGCTTGCGATCATGAGTAGTTCTAAATATATCCCCTTCTTGGCATATCAATCATTGCCATTCGTTCTCCAGTGACCAAGCTCTTGGTGGCAGAGGAAGAATGCTCCAATGACTTACAAAAGGTTCCCAGGTCGGGGTTTCTGGTGGAGACACTCCAATGCTCAAGTTAGTGACCAAAAAATATGAGGCTCCAGAGGCCGAAGCCGAAGGCCTGTGGTAGTCTATAAAAAATCAAAACTGGGTTGGAGGTCCATCTTACCTATTTATATGGTTATAGCTCGCAATAGAATGTTATTAGGGAGTGCCAATCTATGACAGGCATAACGAACTCGGCTGAGATGGTGAGATCCTACCTCTCGGCACATCGATGAAGGGAATCTTTAGTGTTATAGTGCCAAGGTTTGTTAGGATTATGTCCACCATGACTTATACCATAACAGCTATGATTGGCAGGGAAAAAAAGTTGCCCATGCATCCAGGATTACTAGGCTGATATGATCGACTAGTTAGTAGAGTTGGGTAGGAGACTGGTAGAATTAGGAATGGGGGTGCTTCCCGTTACCCAGCTCAAGATTGACTAGCCAGCCCGGGTGAGACCAGCCAGTCGTGGCTCCATTTCTAGTCGCCCATGGATGATGGGCTAGTCTGCCTTAGCATCCTGAATGCAATGACTCCACTAGGGATGGTAGCACGTTCGGTGGTCCAAGAGGTCTTCAGGTCCAGCAGCCACCACATCAGGAACAAAATAATAAACTCCTTTCTCTTTTATTTTTTCGTTCTTTCATAAATTTTTAATATAGTATCAAAGTCAAGTTAAAATATACTATTGTCATCTCTCCAATCTTTGTTATGGCCACTATCACTGATCTATCAATCTACATGTTCCTATATATCCTTTATTTTTAATGGATCTACAAGTTCTCTATTTTTTAATAGATTAATATCTGAAGATCTTTCATTTTTTGATGAATCCATATGTCCTCATCGCTTCTCTCCATGCTTCAAATGTTTGGTTCTCTCCTTATCATCACTTGGCAAGTTTGTCTCCATCATCAATCTTGGCTACCTTTTTTTTGAGTACCAGCCTTCTCTTCTATAATATTTTTATCTGCAAGAATCATTGGCCTTTAGCTACCTTGTCTTTAAGTACATGCCTTCTTTTTATGATTTTTTGTCCATGAACATCATCAGCTTTTGCTTGCCTCCTCTTTGAGCGTCAACCTTCTCTCCTATGTTGTTTTTGTTTGTAAGGATCATTGGCCTTCAACTAGCTACCTTCTCTTTGGGTGCCAGCCTTATTGCGACCACTACCTTCTATTCTTCTCATAGTGCTATCATCTAAATCAGCCACACCAGCAAACATATCAATTATTATTTCCACTTTTGAGTACATTCGTAATCTAGTTTCCAAAATTAAGTTAGCACCTACAGTATCATTTTGAGTTTGAGGAAGAGTGTTACAATTTTAAATGATCACATGGTTCTAGATAATTATATGATTTTAGGGATCATGCAACAACCCATAATATTTTTTTGCTAGTATGATCCTATATCTTTTTTCTTTGTTAGCATGATTCTATATAATTATTACTATTTTTTTATATGAAATTTGTATACTATCATAAATAACTTCTAAGATATATTAAATGAAATTAAAAAAAGATAATAAATTATTTCTTTCTCTCTCTTATTTTTTTTTCTTCCATAAATATTTTAAGAGGAAGGATATCAAAGCTGTTGTTAGGACCAGCCATCGTTATTCTTCTACCTAATGCCCCTTCCACCTCTAGAATGCCCACTTATCTTCCTTCCATTAAGGGGACACAACAATCACAGCAAGATTGTGACCCTTTTCGAAGTGCTATATTATGATGCAATCTGATGTGGCACGATCGCTGGCATGGAACCCACGTCAGACCCAACTGGCAGCCACATTAGCAGAAGGTGCCACTTGGATGCGATGTCCAGATGAAGCCTCGAGGTCATGCTCCCACCTTCCGAGGTTGAGCCCCCAGCCAATGTTAGCTCCCATCAGAGGTCAAGCTCCCGATCGAGGTCGTGCTCCCACCTTCTGAGATCATGCTCCCCCTTTCGAGGTCGAGCCACTAGTCGAGGTTAGCTCCCTCTTGCCGAGGTTGATCTCCCGACCGAGGTCGTGCTCTCGCCTTCCAAGGTCAAGCTCCCAAGATAGAGCTCCCTCTTATCGAGGTCAAGCCACCGGCCGAGGTCAGCTCTCTCTTGCTGAGGTCGAACTCTTGGTCGAGATCATGCTTCTGCCTTTCGAGGTTGAGCTCCCATGATAGAGCTCCCTCTTGCCGAGGTCGAGCTACCGACCGAGGCCAGCTCCCACTTGCCGAGGTCGAGCTCTAGGTCAAGATCAAGCTCCCACCTTTCGAGATCGAGCTCTCGAGATAGAGCACCCTCTTGCCATGGTCGAGCCACCGGCCAAGGTCAACTCCCTCTTGCCAAGGTCGAGCTCCTAACCGAGGTCATGTTTGTTGGGAATTGTGTCCCAAAGCCAATCGCCTGGGTTGTAGGCGGTTGTGCTCAGTATTGTATTCCATTTATGAATTAATAAAATATTATTTTTTGGCAGCTCATCACATACTTAATTTCCCTGAAATGAACTCTTTCCATGTGATTAAGTCCTTAGGACTATACTGACTTCGATACAGAGAGGATGTATCGAGTGGTCCTTAAACCCTGTTCACAACCAAAGGATATATTGTACTGGACGGCAATATATCAAGTATAGGTTGTTGTAGTTCACATCGTTTGGTTGTCCTCTTGACCAAATGAGTGTGGTGACACTGATGTGATCTACAAGTGGGATATGTGATATCTTATTGAACGTGACTCCGTGCAGCCCCTTTCTGCCAAAGGGATACTCACGATTGGATATGGGTATATGTGTCCCTCTGACCTGAGGTCATCATGGTAGCTTGCAAGCAACTCCCTGTGCTTTGGTGCCGGACTACCTGGATTTTTAATCCGGTGATGGAAGGTTTCTGGGTACAGGCAAGTACTTATGGAGCAGTGATGGACCAAGATGGAATTAACCTGTCCGAATAGTTTGGATTGAATGTCTCGCAGTATCTCAATTTAGCAAATCCTCGGCCGGGGTAGTCCTAGTGAAGAGTCACTGGGCTTGCGAGGTTGAGACACGTGTCGACTGACTCAGTCTGGGTTGGCAGCCCAATCTCAGTCATCCTGAGCATTAGAGGTCAAAGGGATGAATTATACGGTAACCATATGTCAGAGGTTCGATAGTTTGCTCCCGCATCTTCGACCTATCCGGACACCGGGATCCATTGCTAGATGGTTTCATGTGCTGGTACTAAAATTGTTCTAGTGCTACCGTTTAGGTTCGAACCTATGAGGTCACACACCACAGAGGATAACTCTCTGATCCGGATACCGATTACGATTGGGAATCGTCTTGATTTTATGATCACAGTATTTTTAAGCACTCTTTTCCCATCTTGCCCTTATCTGTGTCAACCGAAAATTATTCCGGGCTGACCAGCACTGCGCCAGGATTTTTCTGAATCAGTTTTGAACTAATTCGGAGTTCATTTCGGCCTCAAATTGGTTGTGAACCAATTGAACCAATTTTATTGGGCTTGGACTGGTTCAATTGGATTGAACCAACGGTTTGAACCATTTTTGCTTGGACCGGTTATTTGAACCGGTGGACCGGTTTACACAGTTTTTCCACGTTGAATTTTCTACTCCATGGACCATTTTATACGGTCATTTGAATGGAGAGGAAATGCAAACGTTTGGAAGGCCAAACGACCGAACCTTGTTTTCCCTAGCGTCTCTTCTCCTCCCTCCACCGATAGCACTTTATTCCCGGTTTAAATGCTGGACTAATCCCTATTAATAGCTTGATTAATTGGGTTAATGGCAGCGTCCATCTCTTCCCCTCCCAGCCTCTCCACCTCCCTCTTCCATTGCTGTCCTATTTAAACAACAGCACCCTTGTTTCAGCGTGAGAAGTTTTGATCCACCATGTGAGATCCAAGGGAAATCAATAAAAATCTCTGGGTATTCTTCTTCTTTGAGAGACTCAAGTGGAGAGCTTTGGGGCTGGGTTTAGGAGCTTGTGAGGGAGAGAAACAAGGCTTTAAATCCCTTGTTTCTAGTGCTCAAAGTTCTGCCCTGTTAAAAATTTTTCTATGACCGTGAAGGTTTCTTCTAGCGGCTAGCACCGCGCGTGGAGAAGGATCCGAGAGCCCCGGGCATGTCTCCCCTCTAGAGGGAGTATCCTTCTACTCCTAGGAGCAAGCTACACGGACCGCGATCGCCCCAGCTGCTCCATAACGAAGGCCAAAGTCTGCTGCCCAGTTCTGCTGCAAAAATCTGGCAGCAGACTTTGGTGATTTATTATAATTTTTTGGCTTACATTTGGTTGCAGTTATCAGTGGAAAATGGAAGTAGACTTGTCCAAGTTGCCGCTGCTCAAATTTGGGAGCAAACGGAGGTCCGGAGGAGGTGTTCCGACGATGTTTTGCAAGCCAAAAACAGAGTTCTAAGGAGGAAGACGACTGGAATAACTTTATTCCAGTTATTCCAATCTATTCCAGGTTTATTCCAGAGTTATTCCAGGTAGAATAAAGGTATGGAAAATTATTTTTTTAATCATGTATGGATAGACATAGTTGTTTAATATTATGCAAATATTTTATATGTTCATACATGCCTAAATGCAACTATATTTAGATTAGTTCCTGGCGGAGCAGATTTCCGCTGCACGAGTTTTAAAAAATGTTTTAAAATCCATTCTGCTCCCGCAGATGTTTGCATGCCTAGTGTAGGATCTTGTCAAACCACCTGCTTAGTTTTCTTTCAATGTTCCCACCTTCCGAGGATGAGCTCCCAAGATAGAGCTCCCTTTTTCCAAGACAAAGTTCGCACCTAAGACCAAGAGGCATCATCAACCACCAAAGGATCAGCCAAGAGCAAGGGACAGAAGACCGAAGGAATTCAAACCATGGCATGGAAGCTCCAGGTTACCTATAGCCCATAGAAGGTGGCGCATGTCTTGCCGGAGGCTCCAGGCTCTGCAACACACCACCTGCACTCTCTACACAATGCATATTTCACCAGGTTCCAAGCCTTGTAGCACACCACCTGCACCCTCTACCGTGCAACTGGGGCTCTAGTTCCCGCGACATGCCACCTGTATCTCCTCTAAGAGGAGTATCCTATTAAGGCCCTAGGCACTGCAACACACCAATGATCCCTTATGGAATAGAAATGCTCCACCGTGGCTCGGAGCTCAATGGCACGACACCCGTGCCTCCTATGGAAAACTGCTCCACCAGAGGGCAAGATCTGTAGCGCACTGACGGACACCCCAATAGGAAGATTTCCTTTCAAAGACCGATCTAACGGGAGGGAGGCCACTGGCAGAGGAAAACCCCATCAAAAGAGGCTACCAGGAAAGTGATTTCTCGAGGAAGCCCCAGACCCGGTCTAGGCCAATCATCCCATATAAAATGGAAGAAGGGACCTCCGACGGGGAAGAGGGATAACTGGTAAGATAAGGAGAGCAAGAGGGCAAGGGACCAAGAGAGGGAACCTCCCTACACACTAACTTCCAACTTATTCCATTTCTTTTCATTCCACCTTATTTAATCTTCTACATGGAGGTACTCAAGCCTTCATCACCGAGGATCTGTTCTTCTTGATCATCCCAACTGACTTGATCATCGGAGTGTCCCTGTCAGAATCCTCAGCCTGGGTCTCCTCATTTTTGTAGGACAAGCCGATCAAAAAGAGGATCCAACATCCTGAGGGAGCCCACACGTCCATGACATGTCAAAGCTATAGGCCACAACACCTAGGCGGCAATAGATTGGTGAAGCAGGTAGGGGGTAGGATGTCCAGTGACTGTAAAAAGTCCAACAGCAAGCCCCTCCACTACTAGAAGAGCACTCATGGACAACTACGGCTTCATGGTGATGACACACGCATAGGTAGCTTCCGTCAGCTGTGTAGGCGACCCTCCTCACCGTAGCAACCAGTAGAGCCCGGAGAGGGAGCTCCCTGCTCCACCACCACCACCTCTGGTGGACGCCCAGATCATCACACTCACCCAACAGGTCCAAGCCTTGGCTATAGCAGTGCATCAGCTCCATCAGTGCCATCGATCCCTGGCAACATAGCAGCAACCAAGGATGCCGGTGTCCAATGCCACCAATCCTGCACCAGCCTACAGTCCTTCTAGGAGGGGCCATCATGTGTAGCCTCCTACCCACAGAGAGACCTGTAGGCAGTCGGGAAGGAACAGCAGGATAGCCTAACTGGCCGGGAGAGCCACTCCTAGTCTCAGACCATGGCACACTCTCGCATCGATGGCACTGACATGGCCGAGAACCGAGATAAGAGTTCCTCCACTCTGCACCCCCTTCACCCTTGACTGCCTCCATCGAGGGGTCCATAGACGAGGCCATCCATCATCGAGCAAAAAGAAACCTTGAAGAGCAAGAGGGCAAGCTGGCTGACCTGTCCCACCGATTTGCAAAGATTCAGGGCTCCCCTAGTGAGCCCACAGGTTATGACACCCGTCCACCACCTTTCTTCCATAGAATTCAAGAGGAACCGATTCCTAATCGATTCTGGATGCCTTAGGTTGATCCCTACGATGGGATAACCAACCCCAAATCACCTCGAGAGTTACAAGGCTCTCATGAGGATCCAAGAGGCTACCGACACCCTTCTCTACGTCGCCTTCCCAGCTACGCTCTACAAGGCTACTCGAGCCTAGTTCTCCTAACTCGAGCCAGGGAGCATTGACTCCTTCAAGCAGTTGGAATGAAAGTTTGTGGCAAACTTCGATGCATACAAGAGGGTACCATGTGAAACCGATAACCTCTTTTCTATTGTCAGCAAGATCGAGAGCCCCTCCAGGATTATGTATCCTGGTTTAAAGCTATCATCCTGGAGATCTACCACCTCGATGAGCCAGTTACCATGTTGGTGCTGAAGTGAGGACTCAGGACCTCCTGCTTCACCTACTCCCTCAATAAGAAACCTTTGAAGACCTACTCGAAGCTCCTCCTCTAGGCCCACAAGTACATCCATGTAGTGGAGGCTGACCACACTTGGAGGGAGCTGGACGGAAGGCCACTGAAGAGGCAAGCCAAGGGGGAAGCATCTAGCCCCCCGGCCTTGAAGACTACATCGACCCTATGATTGGGCCCTAGACCCAGGGTCGATCCTGCCAAGGAAGAGAAGTTCATTCCTCTCCTCACCCCAAGAGCAAAGATCCTCTGGAGATCAAGGGCGAGTGTTTCCTGCATCATCCTCCCCCATTGAGGCCATCCACCGGGCACGACAAGTCCCACTACTGCCACTTCTATCGAGACCACAGCCATGATATCGAGGAATGCTGCCATCCAAAGAGGGAGATAAAAGACCTGAACAAGCACGACTACCTTGAAAAGTATGTGAAGGCAGTAGCTACCCTAGTAGCCTAGAGTGAAGAGGCCCAGCCACTCGCCATTGATAACCAGCCCACTGAGAAGTCGGTGGTGATGATCTCCTAGGGGGCAGGGAGAAGCTCGAAGAGGGCTAGGGGGAGAGAAGGGAGTGATAATGTGCACCCCTACTAGGGAAAATGGTAGCTAGGATAGATAATCCAAATAATAATGCTATCATCATAAAAATGATGATAACTAAGTACCCTGTAAAACAAATTATGGTTGATAGTGGAAGCTCTACTGACATCCTTTTTTATGATACTTTTGCAAGGATGGACTTGTCCACTGGCCAAATAAAGCTAGTATTCATGTCCCTGGTCGGCTTCACCAGGGATTCGATCAGGGTTGAAGGAGAAATTACCCTCCCGATAACTGCCAGAATGCCATCTTGATAGAGTACCATGCTGACAACATTTACTGTTGTGAGGCTTTCCTCGCTTTACAATGTGATCATAGGATGTCCCGAACTCAATCTGCTCGACACCACCATCTCCACCCGACGTCTCCTTATCCAGTTCCCAACTCCTTGGGGGATTAGGAAGATGAGAGGGTCTCGGTAGCCTGTCCAACACTGCCTGCAGGCCATCTCGAGAGCTCGAGAGGTTGGGCGGAGTCCAGCCATTGATCAACCAAGCCTGACGGAATCGAAGTCGAAGGGTAGGCTAGTCAAGCCTTTACTGCCTTTTTTTCTAGGAGAGGACTCCCTGAAGATGATGCAAGTGGGAGCCTTACTATCCAAGGAGGAGAGATCCCTGTTAGCTCAGCTTCCTGTAGGCCAACACGGACATTTTTGCCTAGACCACAGCAGACATGCCGAGATCCTTCCAAAAGTAATTACTCACAAGCTGAACGTCAACCCCAACAGCCATCCAATCTGGCAGAAGAAGAGGTACTTCACCTCGGAGAGGTAGAAGGCGATCGATGAGGAGGTCGAGAAGCTCCTTGCTGCAGGCTTCATTCATGAGGTATGATATCCTAACTGGCTGGCTAATGTAGTGATGGTCAAGAAGCCTCTAGGAAGTGGAGGATCTATATGGACTACACCAACCTCAACCGGGTATGCCCAAAGGATAGCTTTCCACTTTCCAAGATCGACCAGCTAGTGGATGCAACCTCGGGTCACAAGCTCCTTAGCTTCATGGATGGATTCTCCAGGTACAACCAAATCACCCGAAAGATGAAGAGCACATGGTGTTCATGATCGATAAAGGCATGTACTGCTACAAGATGATACCATTCAGCCTCAAGAATGCAGGGGCCATGTACCAGTGCCTGGTCAGCAAGGTCTTCAAAGACCAGATAGGCCACATCATGCAGGTCTATGTGGACGACATGCTCATCAAGAGTGACCAAGAACCAAATCATGTCACTGACCTGGTGGAGGCCTTTGACAACCTCCATCTCTACCAGATGTAGCTGGACCCCACTAAACGTGTGTTTGGCATTGCGACGGGAAAATTCCTGGGGTTCATGGTCATTCAACGAGGGATAGAGGCCAATCTCGAGAAGATCCAGGCGATCATCGACATGAGACACCCCGTATCCAAGAAGGAGGTTTAGCACTTGACCGGATGCATCATGGCTTTAAGTCATTTCATGTCACATTCCGTCGAGCATTGCCAGCCATTCTTCAAGGTGCTGTGTAAGATATACAATTTCACCTGGACGAAGGAGTGTTGGGAGGCCTTCACGGGGCTAAAGAAGCTCCTCACCTCTCCACCACTATTATCTAGGTCAGAGCCCGGGAAGGTGCTCCTCCTATACTTGGCAGTCTCATCGGATGTGGTCAGCTCAGTGCTGGTCTACATTGACAAGGATGGCTCCTAATGGCCAGTCTACTACACTAGGAAGCTACTCTATGACACGAAAAGCAGGTACACTAGATCTAAAAAGATTATCTTTGTACTCATCATGTCTGTGCAGCATCTCAGGCCCTACATCCAAGCACATCCGATTATGGTCCTCTTCAACCAGCCTCTGTGATGTAAACGAAAGAGATGATGCGATGCGGAAGTAAATTAAGACTAATTCTTTTTTTATTATTATTATTTTTTTTATATTTTCAGAAGTCGGCTTTGACTCAAAGGAAAGTTAAACTAAATTGAAAGAAACTATGTAATAATTGAAAGCACAATTTAAAAGGAACTAGGTTATCAGAGTAGTTCAAAAGTAAAGGATCGCTGGGAGTTGAGAAACTCCCAGACCTAGGGTTTCGCTCTAAACTTTCAACAGGCCAGAAGTAAAGAGAAGAGAGGGTTACAGACCAGGCAGTGATCTTCACAGACTTAGTGGAAGGACTCTCTTGAGTAGATTGTTGGATCCCCGGATTCAGATATCTTCGCAATGGATCCTCCAATACTGGTCCTTTGGCAGAGTTTGCTTCTCCTGAACTCAAGATCTGGGAAAGAAGAAGAACAATTTATGAAACCAGATACTCAAGGAAGGATTTACCAGATTGAAGAACTTGAAAGCTGATGTTGCTGAAATCCGGATTCTCCTGAGGCTGATCTGACTTCCTCTGGGAATTGCTCTGAATCTGAAGTATCCGGACTGGACCTGGATGCTAGTGGTCGGCCTTGACTTGGAGAGAGTGGCCGTGAGAGAAGGGGTAGGCTAGGGTTTGGTGGAAAGAAGAGGATGAAGGGCGACTAGGGTTTGGAAGTGAAGTGGCTAACCTAAGGTTTTGGGGTTGGAGATCTCACACCTCCTCAAGGTTCCTGGGAAACCCGGATTTACTCCCTCACGGAGCTCAACACCTGGATGCAAGTGCGGAAGAGAGAAACACAAAGTTTGCTCACACATAAATTGGATTCATTCATCAGATATTTTTAAATTTACAAGAGGGGTTTAATTTATAGGACTTTACAAGAGAGCAAGGTTTACATCTTCCCATGTAGGACTAATAGGGTGGATCTTCAAATTAGGTTTGTAGAATCAATTCCCACACATATGGCCGGCCAAGAGGTTCCAAAAATGTTGATTGGTGGCTCCAAAAGGTAAGTAGGTGGCGCCTCCTAGCCTTGTTCTTCAAGAGAAAATTTCTTTCCTCCCATGGCTCAACTCTTTTGGACACCTCCTTTTCTTTCTCCCTAAGTCATGGTTCTTCCCATCTTTGCTTTGGGCTTTTTAGGCATGGATTGGGTGCCCCCTTGAAGTGCTCCCCAAGAAGAGCTTCTTTCTTTACATAGCTTGGCTCTTATGGAATGTTTGGGGCCGCCCCCTTGAATTGTGGATCCCAGATTATTTTCTCCTTAAGTGGCGCATGAGAGAAGAGACCTGCTATCTTGTAGTGTGGGGACCAGAGCATACTGGATGGAGATGTGGCACCCCTGGACTCAGGCGTGTGGCTGGAAGTGTGGCTGGGAGTGTGGTGCCCACTTGCTTGGCCTTGGGAGAAAATGTGACACCCTGGAGAAGACCTAGACCACTACTGAGTCAACATGACTCAACAAAATTAAATTGCAGGGAAATACATACTCAAGCTAAAATTGAGTTGATCAAGTCAACCCTTATTACAAACCAGAAAATCTAATTCTTTGGGCAAGGTCAATCAGAGATCCAGATGGAGTCCTGAAGTCTTCTCTGAGTCTGGTGCCCGCACCAATTCTCCCGGGGTGGGAGGAACTACACCCTGTCGAGTATAGGTCAAGTTGGCTCTGGTATCTCTCCAAGAGGACTGGGTCCAATTCTTGTAATTCTTCTCGGGAGATCCAAGAGTCATCAGAATCTGGCCTTCCTTCCAACGGACTAGGTATCTTTGGTATATTCCTCGATTACGAGTAGAGATAACCTGATCATCCAGGATCTTTTCAATCTGCTCTTTCCTCACAGGCCAGTTTGTTGGTGGACACACAGGGTTGGTTCACTCTCAAGAGCAGGGTTAGGCTCAAAAGGCTCACTGGGAATCACAGCTGGCTCTCTATACTCTACTAGGTCTGTAATGTTAAAAGTGGAGCTAATGCCTAGTTCTGGAGGCAACTCGAGCACATAGGCATTGGATCCTACTCTCTTTACCACTCTAAATGGTCCAGCTCCTCTAGCATGTAACTTTCTAACGGTTCCAGGAGAAAACCGTTCAGGCCTTAACCTAATCATTACAAAGTCTCCCTCATCAAAAGTTTTGACTCGCCTTTGAGAATCAGCCAACTTCTTATAAGTTTCATTACTTAAATTTATTTTGGCATGAATTTCTTTATGCAAGTCTTTTATATGCTGTGCAAAAACTTCGGCAAACTCGGAGACTCGTGTGTGGACTGGTAAAGGAGCTAGGTCAAGAGGTGTGTGAGGTTTGTAACCATGCACAATTTCAAATGGACTCTTACCTGTAGACCTATTGACCGAGTCATTGTATGCAAATTCAGCTCTAGGTAAGTACAAATCCCAGTTCCTAATGTTTTCACCAACAAGACACCTTAACAGATTGCCTAAACTATGGTTCACTACTTCAGTTTGGCCATCAGTTTGGGGATGATAGGCAGTTGAAAACTTAAGTTTCGTCCCTAACTTATGCCAAAGGGTTTTCCAGAAATAGCTGGTGAACTGGACATCCCTATCTGAAACAATGGTCTTAGGTAGGCCATGGAGTCGAACTATCTCATTAAAGAACAGGGTGGCTACCTTAGACGTATCAAATGTTTGGGAACAAGGCAAGAAATGGGCCATCTTGGAAAATCGGTCGACTACAACACAGATAGAGTCATGCCTCCTCTGGGTCTTAGGCAAACCTAACACAAAGTCCATGCTCACATCTTGCCAAGGACGATCTGGGACAGGGAGTGGGGTATAAAGGCCGGTGTTCTGTTTTCGCTGTTGGCAACAGCGCAGGTCCGACACCTAGCCACAATGTGTGCTACATCTCTTTTTAAGCTAGGCCAGAAAAAGTGGTCTTCAATAGCCAGGGTGGTCTTGTCTTTTCCGAAATGGCCAGCTAGACCTCCAGCATGAATTTCCCAAATCAAAAATTCCCTAAGAGAAGTTCTAGGGATGCAAAGCCTATTCTTAAAGAACAGAAAGCTATCTAAAAGGGTATAATCCTTATGATCACTAGATGGTCCTTGAGTTAGATCCTGGTACACAGTCTTAAAATCCGGACACGACTCATATTCCTCTTTGATTTGCTCAAACCCTATGACTTCAGCCCTAACAGAATTCAATAACAAAGATCGACGACTAAGGGCATCAGCTACCTTATTTTCAGTCCCAGCCTTATGTTTTCAAACAAAAGTATAGGACTGGATATACTCTACCCACTTAGCATGCCTAGGGTTAAGCTTCTTCTGGGAATTCAAGAATCTAAGAGCCTCATGGTCCGAAAACAGCACAAATTCTTGCGGTAGCAAATAATGTCTCCAGTAACGCAAAGCTTGCACTACCGCATAAAATTCCTATCATAGGTAGAATACCTAAGCTTAGCATCATTAAGCTTTTCACTAAAGAATGCTACGGGATGGTTCTCTTGGCTTAGGACTCCACCTATGCCTACTCCTGAAGCATCACAGGCAACCTCAAATACTTTAGAAAAGTCGGGTAACCTCAAAATGGGTGCCTGGGTCATCCTATCCTTAAGATCTAGGAAGGCTTTATAGGCTGCTTTAGTCCACTGAAATTCTCCCTTCCTAATACAGTCTGTGATAGGAGCAACTACAGTACTAAATCCCTTGATGAATCGCCTATAGAAGGTAGCCAAGCCGTGGAATCTTCTGACTTCATGCACACTGGTCGGCTCTGGCCATTCTACTATGGACCTAATCTTTTCTGGATCGGCAGCCACGCCGTCAGGGGTTACTACAAAACCAAGGAAGATAATTCTACTGGTCATGAATTCACTTTTTGAGATTACCGTAGAGACTATCATTCCTCAAAATTGGCAGACTTGTCTAAGGTGGCCTAGGTGATCTGCAGGGGTCTTACTATAGATCAGGATGTCATCAAAATAGACCACTACAAACTTCCCTATGAAAGCTCTAAGCACCTGGGTCATAATCCTCATGAAAGTACTAGGGGCATTGGACAACCAAAAGGCATAACAACCCATTCATAGAGACCATCTTAGTTTTGAAAGCAGTTTTTCCACTCATCCCCTGGTCTAATCCTAACCTGATGATAGCCCTCTTGAGATCAATTTTAGAAAAAAACCATTGCACGGCCATCATATCTAGCATGTCATCTAGTCTAGGGATGGGGAACCTATACTTGATTGTGATTTTGTTGATGGCATGACTATCAACACACATCCTCCACGTGCCATCCTTCTTTGGGGTCAGAAGTGCAGGGACTGCACAAGGGCTAAGACTCTCTCTAATGAACCCCTTCCTCAACAATTCTCCAACCTACTTTTGCAGTTCCTTATGCTCAGATGGATTCATCCTATAATGGGGCAAGTTGGGTAAAGTAGCTCCTGGGACTAAATCTATGGAATGCTGGATATCCCTAAGAGGTGGAAGGTGGTCCGGCAGATCCTCGGGAAAAACATCCTCAAATTCTTCTAACAAAGGTTTAACTTCCTGAGGAGGCTCTGAGGGTGTAGGAGTCCTAAGTTCCTTAGCAGTCAACATCCAAATAGGTGAACCACTATGAATTTCTTGTTCTAGATCCTTAGCACTAATTAGGTTCACTCCAGTCTTCATCTCTCTGACCTTATTGGGTCCTTTAGCTACCTTGTCCTTAGGAGGGACTGAATGGATTGTGATTTTCTTCCCATTAAAACTAAAGACACAGGTGTTGGATTTCCTAAGAGGGTGGCATCATGATCATATAACCAAGGTCTTCCAAGAATTATACTGCTCACCCCCATGGGCAAGACATCACACCAAATCTTCTCTTGATAGGATTGCATTTGGATTTGGACCTGACATCTAGACTAGATGGGTATAGAGGTAGAGTCTACCAAGAAACCTTTTAGGGGTTGGGGTGGGGGACTGGGATTAAGCCTAACATTTTGACAGTGCTAGCATAAATGGCATTCACACAGCTCCCACTATCTATGATGATCTTACATACCTTATCCCCTAGTTTAAGGAAAGTCTGTAGGATGTTAGTCCTACGCCAATCTTCCTGAACTCTATTCTGGGACAGGATGCATCTCATAACCCCTAATTGGTCAGACTCTGTGGATTCCTCCTCTCCTTCATACTCATCGACCAAATTCATTCCGTCCTTAAACTTCTTCAAACTCTTCATTGGGCCCGGAATTCTCTTCTTCTCCTTCTTCTATGTAAAGGGATCTACGAGGGCACTGGCTAGAAACATGACCTACCTTATGGCACTTAAACAAGCTATGGCTGTGCACTGGTTGGAGATATGACCGGGTTTCTGGCACTTAAAACAGATGATACTAGGGGTTCTCTGGGTGTCAGGTGCCTTACCTTTGTCCATGGGCCTAGGGGTGGGAATACCCTGATTAGGCTTGCTAGGGGTAACTTGGCTAGGTCCATTTCTTGGGATGGGGCACTAACCCTAGAAGGCATAGGTCCTCTTTGAAACTTCTCAGTGTTCAGTGCAATCTGATAGGCTTGGTCTAGGTCAGTAACCTCTCTCAGAAACAACTCCCTCTTTATGTCTTCCCTAAGTCCAGCCCTAAACCTAGACAAAGTGACCTCATGGGCTTCACTCACATCACATCTCATCAGGTATTCATCAAAGGTGGTTATGTAGTCTGATACAGATCGGTTCCTTATTTCAAAGTCTGCCATTGGTCTAACAGATTCTGCTGGTATGAAATGGGTAGGTACTTATCTCTAAGCTTCTCTTTCATACCCTGCCAAGTGGTTATGGGCTCTACATTTCATCTTCTAGTGGTTAGCTCAATGTTCCCCCAGTATAACCTAGCTTGACGTACTAACTTCATCTTGGCAAACTTGAACTTTTTTTCCTCAGACATGGCATACCACTCAAAGTACTGGTCCATCTCACCCTCCCAATCAGAATACACCTTAGGGTTTAAGCTACCATCAAAGTGGGTGCATCTAATTGATGTTCCGAATGAACCTATCATCTCTATCTTCAGGTTCTGGGTCAGGCCTCCTATGATTAGGTTCAGGATCTCTGTATAAAGGTCTTCTAGGCTCTTGGTGTGGTGAGGTTGAGGCACATTAAAATCTAGGTCAGGAGTCCAATCCTGATGCCTAGGTTCCTCTAGTACTTGGACTCGATCCCTAAGCTGGGCAAAATTCTCATGGACATGTTCTTTAAACTGGGCAACAGTAGCAGTCACATCCTGACTCAATTTGTTTATACTCTCAGTAAGAGCTCTAACCATGGCCTCTAAATCAGGTTGGGTTTGACCAGGTTGGTAGGGTACTCCATTCCGGGTAGACATGATGATGCAAGCAAACACACCAAATGAGACTCAACTGAAATGACTACGGCTAACTAGACCTAGAGCCCAAACTAGATGCCCAATCAGAGTGGCAAGCTAGCCTGTAGTAACTCGGGACTCAGCCAGGCAGGTGTAAGGGGAGTGTTAGGTCCCTAGATGCCAATCCTAGACACCAATCAGTGATTGGCCAGGTAGGCGGACCAGCACACAAGCCCTTCGGAGATAGAATCCCTGAACCACCGTTCTAGACACTGAGTACAAAGCACACACAGAGTAACTAGACAAACTGACTCAACACTAGCCTTGACCCGACATGTTGATCCCTAGCCCACTAGGGCAAATTAAGTCTAATAAATTTTAAAATTAGGCTTAGGATCGGATGAATGGGTGGTGGTTTTGGGCTAAGGAGAGGTTATCAATCCTCCCCTTATCTTAGATGCTCAATTTCCCTTAAAATGAATTAGGAGATGATCACTCAAAATAATTGAATTGCAGAAACACAGAAACAGAGTTGCTGTAATTTAACTCTCAGAAATTTCACGGAAACCAATAAATCACAGGAAAATTATGTAAAATAGTTTCAATTATATTGGTTCCAGAAAAATAAAAATCACATAATTTGGAGTTACCTGCAATGAGAAACAATTCTGAAATAGGGTAGTTACAGACTGAAAACAGAGTGCTTACCCCGTTTACAATTCCTGCTACGAAGTTGTAACCCAGAAGATCCCCAACACGCCTAGGAACACCCCGTGGAATGGGAAGAGGAGGTTTGCACCTCGCTTCGTTCCTAGGATCAGACGTCCTGGGAAGTCTACTTCGAGCAGACAAAGTAAAAGAGAGATACTCAACACATGCAAGCAAGTCAGAAACCCTAGACAGGGCTCTGATACCAAAAATGATGCAGAACGAAAGAGATGATGCGATGCGGAAGTAAATTAAGACTAATTCTTTTTTTTTGTTGTTTTCTTTTTTTAATATTTTCAGAAGTCGGCTTTAACTCAAAGGAAAGTTAAACTAAATTGAAAGAAACTATGTAATAATTGAAAGCATAATTTAAAGGAACTAGGTTATCAGAGTAGTTCAGAAGTAAAGGATCGCTGGGGGTTGAGAAACTCCCAGACCTAGGGTTCGCTCTAAACTTTCAACATGATAGAAGTAAAGAGAAGAGAAGGGTTACAGACCAGGCAGTGATCTTCACAGAGTTAGTGGAAGGACTCTCTTGAGCAGATTGTTGGATCCCCAGATTCAGATATCTTCGCAATGGATCCTCCAATACTGGTCCTTTGGCAGAGTTGGCTTCTCCTGAACTCAAGATCTGGGAAAGAAGAAGAACAATTTATGGAACCAAATACTCAAGGAAGGATTTACCAGATTGAAGAACTTGAAAGCTGATGTTGCTGAAATCCAGATTCTCCTGGAGGCTGATCTGACTTCCTCTGGGAATTGCTCTGAATCTGAAGTATCCGGACTGGACCTGGATGCTGGTGGTCGGCCTTGACTTGGAGAGAGTGGCCGTGAGAGAAGGGGTAGGCTAGGGTTTGGTGGAAAGAAGAGGATGAAGGGTGGCTAGGGTTTGGAAGTGAAGTGGCTAACCTAGGGTTTTGGGGTTGGAGATCTCACACCTCCTCAAGGTTCCTGGGGAACCCGGATTTACTCCCTCACGGAGCTCAACACCTGGATGCAAGTGCGGAAGAGAGAAACACAAAGTTTGCTCACACATAAATTGGATTCATTCATCAGATATTTTTAAAATTTACAAGAGGGGTTTAATTTATAGGACTTTACAAGAGAGCAGGGTTTTACATCTTCCCATGTGGGACTAATAGGGTGGATCATCAAATTAGGTTTGTAGAATCAATTCCCATACATATGGCCGGCCAAGAGGTTCCAAAAATGTTGATTGGTGGCTCCAAAAGGTAAGTAGGTGGTGCCTCCTAGCCTTGTTCTTCAAGAGAAAATTTCTTTCCTTCCATGGCTCAACTCTTTTGGACACCTCCTTTTCTTTCTCCCTAAGTCATGGTTCTTCCCATCTTTGCTTTGGCTTTTTAGGCATGGATTGGGTGCCCCCTTGAAGTGCTCCCAAGAAGAGCTTCTTTCTTACATAGCTTGGCTCTTATGGAATGTTTTGGGCCGCCCCCTTGAATTGTGGATCCCAGATTATTTTTCCTTAAGTGGCGCATGAGAGAAGGGACCTGCTATCTTGTGGTGTGGGGACCAGAGCATACTGGATGGAGATGTGGCACCCCCTAGACTCAGGCGTGTGGTGGGAGTGTGGTGCCCACATGCTTGGCCTGGGAGAAAATGTGACACCCTAGAGAAGACCTAGACCACTACTGAGTCAACATGACTCAACAAAATTAAATTGCAGGGAAATACAGACTCAAGCTAAAATTGAGTTGATCAAGTCAACCCTTATTACAAACCAGAAAATCCTAATTCTTCGGGCAAGGTCAATCAGAGATCCAGATGGAGCCCTGAAGTCTTCTTTTGAGTCTGGTGCCCGCACCACTCTGAGCGCCATTTTAGGCCACCCGGATATGTCAAGGTGCCTGGCCAAGTGGGCGGTGAAGCTCAACGAGTTTGACATCACCTACCATCTAAGGCCAGTGCAAAAGGCCCAGGTCCTTGCTGATTTTCTTGTGGAATGCACCTTGGTAGTCGAGGATCTGGAGGAGACGGACAAGCAAGCCAAGCCTGATCAGAGCTCGACCTAAGAAGTGATGACGTGGATTCTCCATGTTGACGATGCATCCAATACCAGAGGAAGTGGAGCCAAGCTCATCCTCGCCAACTCAAATGGAGTCATCATCGAGTACATGCTGTGTTTTCTCTTCAATACGACCAACAATCAAGCAGAGTATGAGGCACTCCTCACGGGATTGAAGGTGTCTCGCGAGCTAGGCATAAAGTGCTTGAAGGTTTTCACGAATTTGTAGCTCGTGGTGGGTTAGTGGGTCAAGTCTCCAGTGAGTACAAAGCTTGGGATCACATGATGGCGAAGTATTTGGACAAGTTACACTCATACATAGTGAACCTCTAGCACTTCAGCATTTCTCACATCCCCGTGCAGAGAATGCTTGAGCCGATGTCCTCTCCAAGCTAGCAACCCTGCTAGATTCATTACTAGGGCATACCTTCATTGAGTATCTAGAGACCCCCAGCTACGAGTCTACAGCCGAGGTCCAGCAAGTCACCTCCAAGGTGAGCTGGATAGACTCCTACATCGAATACATCACCACTAGTATCCTGCCCGAGGATCGCAAGGAAGCTGGCTTTCTAAAGAAGAAGGTCGTACATTTCGTACTGATGGACGGGCAGCTCTATCAAAGGTCTTATTCCTACCCCTTACTAAAATGCTTGAGGTCCTCGGAAGCTGCCTATGTACTCCAAAAGATACACGAAGGCATCTGCGAGAATCATTTGGGGGGCAGGACCCTGGCCTATAAGGCACTCCAACAAGGATACTTCTAAGAGACCATGCAGGAAGATGCCACTGACTTCATGAGAAAGTGTGACCGCTACCAACGTCATGCCTACATCCAATGTCAATCGATCGTGCCACTTTGCCAACTTTCTGCTCCATGGCCATTCGCCTAATGGCAAATGAAAATCTTAGGTCCCTTTCCCCTTGCGTCTGGTCAATGGAAGTAAATGATCATGGCTATCGACTACTTCACCAAGTGGATCGAGGCCAAGCCCTGGCATGGATCACCGAGGCCAAGGCTAGATCATTCTTTTGGAAGTCGGTCATCTACCATTTCAGACTCCCACACTAAGTCATCACCGACAATGGGTGGCAGTTTGACAACCAGGCTTTCGAAGAATTCTATGCTGACCTCAACATCCGCCATTGCTTCACTACGATGGCTCACCCTCAAACCAACGGGAAGGTCAAGGTGACCAACCAAACCATCCTGCAAGGGCTCCATACTAGACTAGATGAGGCCAAGGGTCAATGGGCCGAGAAGCTCCCTAATGTACTATGGGCCTACCACACCATGCCTCGGACAGTGATGGGAGAAACACCATTCAACCTCATCTTCGGTTAGATTGAGATGGTAAGTATCTTTCCAGTGAGTTTTTGACTTATCTTGGGGAGATTGGGATTCTCTCTCAATGGACTCCTTTAGGGACACCTCAGTTAAATGGTGTATCTGAAAGGAGGAATCGAACTCTGTTGGACATGGTTCGATCCATGATGAGCTTAGCAAGCCTACCTAAACCCTTTTGGGGATATGCTCTTGAGTCAGCATGTTACCTTCTGAATATAGTTCCAAGTCTGTTGATAAGACACCATATGAGATAAGGACCGGATGTAAGCCAACTCTCTCTCACCTTCGAGTTTGGGGGTGTCCGGCTTATATCAAGTGTTTGGAGATGGATAAGCTAGGACCCAAGTCTGATAAGTATTTTTTTGTTGGGTATCCCAAAGAATCCAAAGGATATTATTTCTATCTGCCTGAAGAAGGAATCCCTGCTACTGACACTATTTTCGGAGAGGCTAACACCTTAAAAGAAGGAGGAGGAATCTCGTACCTTGGTGTGAACCACCTGTAGAGGTAGTATGCATGTGCTGCTCACAGAGCCGTGTTCTTCATGTAGATTAGAGCAGTCCCTGGTGATTATCACTGAGGTACACTTTTAGATTATATGTCTAACATATTATTATCTGCTGCATCATTGTGTGAATCTAGAATAGTTATGAATTTCATACAATGCATGCTTGATTTCATACTTGCATTTCTCTAGATGCATCAAGATCCATGATAGGGCCTTTGTTAATTTGATTAACATATTGATAAAATAGTTTTATCATTTCTGTTGTGCCATGCTTTTTAGAAAAGTTTCAAATTGCATGCATCGAGCCCACTACCCAGGATCTCTTTTCCAACACAACACCTTCAAGAATAAAGAAAGACTCCTTCTGGTACAATCTCATCTCTTCTCTACATGTAAAAACTAATTGCCTTACTCATAGTCTGGAGATGTATGCCAGGAAACTTTTGAAGCCCCGCTATCTGTTGCTTGACTCATAGTTTGGTACTCAAAGCTAGGAAACTTACGAAGCTTTGCACTCAAAGCTAGGAAACTTATCAAGCCTCGCACCTATCAACCCAACTTCAAGTCCGGCAAAGAAAGCTGGGAAACTTATGAAGTCCCACACTCAAAGCTGAGAAACTTACAAAGCACCGTACCTATCCACCTGACTCCAAGTTTGGCAAAGAAAGCTAGGAAACTTACGAAGCCCCTCACTCAAAGCCAAGAAACTTACGAAGCCCCATACTCAAAGCCGAGAAACTCCAAAAGGCCCGCACTCAAAGCCGATAAACTTACAATGCCCTACACTCAAAGTCAGGAAACTCTAGAAGCCCCGCACCTATCCACCCGACTCCAAGTCCGGTGAAGAAAATTAGAAAACTTACAAAGCCCGCACTTAAACTGAAAAACTCTAGAAGCCCCACACCTATCCACCCGACTCCAAGTCCGGCGAAGAAAGTCGGGAAACTTACAAAGCCCTGCACTCAGAGTCGAGAAACTCTAGGAGCCTAGCACTCACTACTCATCCACCTTACTCATAGTCTAGAGATGCAAGTCGAAAAACTGACGAAGCCCGCAATCTACTGCTTGACTCGTAGTTTGGCAAAGAAGACCAGGAAACTCCAAAAGCCCTACACTCACATCTACCTGACCCCAAGTCTGGCGAGGAGAGCCAAAAACTTCCAGAGTCCCTATGGCCGACCACAAGATTCCAGACTTAGCCAAAGACAACCAGGACCTAAGAGTCTTACATTCGGCTGCCATGTAGCCTACAACCTTACCATGCAAAGGGAAGAGAAATAGAAGGAAGAGAATGCAAGGCAAAGTTCATCGATTAAGTGAACCTCATCCTTCATTGTAGGAATGAGTTCCTTACAATGTGATGGATCTCTACTTGCTAGAGAATTCTTCAAAGTGTATAGAAAAAAATAAGAGAGAAGAGAAGAGAAGAAAGAAGAAGGAAAAATGAATGGACTTAATAGTTGAAAAAAGATTATCTATATTCATTGAAGTTCATACATCTGTAAGGACCCTCGATAGGCCAGGGAGTCCTTCAAAAGTCTAAGTACAAAAGAAAAAAGAGGAAAATCCTAGCCAGGCCGAAGTGGCCGGCTCTTTCCCGGGTCGGCGGGTCACCAACTTGGACACCGGCAAAGCTTCGGTCAGAGGGGGGGCTAGGTCGACAGCGGCCTCGACTTTGGCCTCCAGCTTGACAATGGGCCTCGGTCAACCTCGATGGATGGTGATCTTCGCTCTCCGGCGACGATGGCTAGGTCTGGAGTGAAATTGTCCAAACCTTCAAAGCCGAAGCGCAAACCAACTTTCCTCTTACACTCCTCGAACCCCTTGTGGTAAGAGTCGAGGATGGTGTTGACCCCATAAGTGATTTGATGATAACCAAACATTGGAGCATGTATATTTATTACTGGCAACTCTTAAGTGTTTGACAAGATTTTGTAGGATGTATAGCATGTTCAAACTTCAACTCCTACATTTCTACTTTCTTGTTTGAGTTGTGTTGTAAGTGTTATTGTAAAGAAGAACCCACTCAAAAATGCTAAGAAAAATCAAGTAAAAGGGTTACTTCTTTAAGTGTGTGTGCCTTAGATTTTTTGAGTTGGTTTGTGTGAAATTGTAAAAGAGTTAGTGAGAGTTTTCTTTAAGTTCAAATTGTAAAAATCCTGAAGAAGATACTCGAGCCGACCCGAGAAAAGAAGAGCCGACTCTGCTTATTAGCACGCAGCAAGGATTCTGGAATGTAGTAATCTGAGCTGACTCGATCAAAAGCGAGCTGATTCTAGTGAATCCAAGTCGACTAGAATCAGTCCAAGCCGACTCCTCCAGAGTCCATTTCTTAAAGATTTCTGGGAATAGCCAGGCGAGCTGAACCAACCTAGAAAGAGCCGACTCTACCAGACCTAATTTTGAAAGCCTGAGAAAGTTAGCCAACCCGAACTTCATCGAGCTGACTCTTCCAGAGTAAGGTTTTTCGAACCTGAGAAGAAGAGCTGACCCAAGCTGAAAGGAGCCGACTCCTCGAGTTCAAGTTTTTCAAGATTCAAGTTCGAGCTGACCTGAGCTGTAAGAGCCGACTCATCCAGAGTGACATTCTGTGCCCTGAGGCAAAGAGCCAACTGCATTGAAGAAATGGCAACTCGACCTATCGACTCGAAGGATTGAGCTGACTCGAAGGAATCCGAGCTGACTCGAATATCCCTTTCAGGTATTAACAGCTAGTTCCAAAATTTGTTTTTGAATGCTCAAAAGTGCTCCAACAATCAAAAATCATTCCCCAACGATCTACAACAGCTAGAACTGCTTGGGATGATGGAAGACTTTAAATTTGAAGGATTTGGACTTCCTTGAATAAATCAATAAGAGAGTTCTTCAAAGAAAAGAGCTTCATTGAATATCCAACCAACCACAAGAAAAAGAGCATTCAAGTCTGCATTCAAGCCTTCAAAACTCTGATCTAAAGCTTGAATCATCTTTAGAAGAAGCCACTAAAGTTATTAAAGCTTATTTAAGTGCATTAAAGTGGACTTCCAACGAGCTGCACCGGCAACTATCCGACAACTTGAGTTTGTCATTTATTATTGCATTTATTTCAATTCAATCTTTGAATTGTTGGGTTATTGATGAGCCCGATTGAAAAACCAATAGGTTCTTGGTGATCCTGTGAAAATCAAGTTGGGTTTCTTTGGTGATCCTGTTTAAAACCAAAGGGTGTTGGGTTTTCTTTGGTGATCCCGTAAAACCAAAGTGTAGAGGTTCTGGATTATGATCCTGTAAAACAATCCTACTATATTCGGGTGTGAATATAGTGAAAATCCCAAGTGGTATCTTGGGATAGTGGACGTAGGAGCTGGGTTGCTCCGAACCACTATAAATTTGGGTGGTTGTATTGTGCTTTCTCTACTCTTTTAGCTTTTGCATTTTATAACTCTATCACAGCACCTACCACTTGCAACGGATTTGAATAGCACATTTATGCTTTAAATTTTAAATTTTAAATTCACCCCCCTCTGGGTAGCCACCTGGGTAACAATAGTATTAAAGCAAAGTCTCTGAATACACTAGAGTAATAAAGATCGATGGCTCATCCCTTGAGTATATTTTGCCGAAGGTCAATCAACCAATAGACCTCCACTCTTCACAGGCACAAATTATTCTTATTAGAAAGCACGTATGAAAATCTATATTCAACCTATTGATTTTTAATTGTGGAAGGTCATTCTTAAAGGGCCACATGTTCCCATGACTAAAATTGATGGCATGGATGTCCCTAAGCTTGAAGAGGAATGGGATGAAAATGACATGAAATTCAGAGAATTGAATGCCAAAGCCATGAACTTTCTTTACTGTGCTTTGGACTCAAACGAGTTTAACATAATTTCCATCTACTCTTCAGCAAAGAAAATCTGGGATAAACTTGAGGTGACCCATGAAGGAACTTCACAAATGAAAAACTCAAAGAAATATTTTAGTGCACAATTATGAATTGTTTGAGATGGAGCCTAATGAAAGTATTTTGCCATGTACACTAGATTTATAGATATTATTAACAGTTTAAAAAGTCTTGGTATGGTATATTTAAATTCTGACTTAGTACAGAAAATCTTGAGATCACTTCCTGACAAATGGGATCCTAAAGTCACAGCCATCCAGGAAGCTAAAGACTTGAATGTTCTATCAATGGATGAATTAATGGGATCTCTCATCACCCACGAATTAGCCATGCAGCATAGAACAGATGATGATCAGAAAAAGAAGAAAATGATTGCATTCAAGGCTGCATTAGAATCTAAAGATGATGAAGAAATTGAAGGTGATTCCACCTCCTCCGAAGATGATCTTGAAGATGAAGACATCGTAATGGTCGTGAGGAGATTCAGAAAGTTTATAGAAAAGAAGAAAGGAAGGTATAACAAAAAATTTCATAAACAAGGAGAACGTTCAAAAGAAAAGGACAAGGACAAAGATAAAGATAAAGAACAAGTCCCCACCTGCTATGAATGTAAGAAACCGGGGCATATTCGTCCGGACTGTCCTCAACTAAAGAAATCTTTCAGAAAGAAGAAAAAGAAAGCGATGGTTGCCACGTGGAGCGATAGTGAAGACTCCACTTCAACTAAAGAAGAAGAGACCATGAAAATAGCAAATCTATGTCTAATGGGTCTCAAGGATGAGATAAATTTTCTCGAAACTCAGATTGAATTTACTTTTGAAGAATTAAATTCTGCATTCCATGATTTACTATCTGAATTTAAAAAGGCTGGAGTAAAGATTAGATCACTAAAGCATATCAATGATTCTTTACTCAAAGAGAAAAATGAGGTTTTGAAAAGAATAATTTACTGAAAAAGGAACTTCACATCTTTCTAAAAAATGCAATGATTTGAAAAATGAGAATAACGAATTGAATGACAAAAACAAAGTTTTGCTAAAAGAAAACAATGAGCTGAAGAAGGAGGTAGAAAAACTCAAGCCACTTGTTGAAAATTTAACTTTGTCTTCTAATAAGCTTGAGTTAATTCTTAAAGAATAGAAAATTTTTGGAAATAAAGCTGGAATAGGTTTTATTGCTTCAAATTCAAATTATGTTTCTGCTACTACTTTTGTGAAACAAAAAGACTTTGTTCCCGAGTTTACTTCTTATAAAACTTTTGTTACAAAAGACTCTATTTCCATTTCAAAACCTGCTTCATATGTTTCTAAGAATTTAAATGCAAGACCTGCTATTTCTGCACTTCATGCATCTAGAATTTCAAAAATAGAATCATTTCAAAATTCTAGAATCAAATGTTTTGCTTGCAAAAGATTAGGACAAAAAGCTTTTAACTGCAATACAATTAGAAATGTCCATAATATAAGAAAGATTTGGGTTCCCAAAGGAACCAACTCAGCTAACCTGAAAGGACCCAAGTTAGCTTGGGTACCTAAAAGCACTCCTTAATTTTGTTGCAGGATGTCTTGCAGCCCAGAAATCAAAGAAAAAATGATATATTGACAGTGGCTGCTCAAGGCATATAACGGGTGACAAGGATCAATTCATCATCCTGGAAATGAAAGAAGGAGGTATGGTTACATTTGGAGACAATGGCAACGAAAAAATAATTGGAATTGGTAAGATCAAAATAACCTCCTGTACTTTCATTGAAAATGTATTGCTAGTAGATAAGTTGAAGCACAATCTATTGAGTATTAGTCAATTGTATGATAAAAGCTTCAAAGTTATCTTCGAATCATCTATGTGTATAGTAACAAACTTTCTTGATCCTAGCAGCAAATTCATTGGACACAGACTAGGAAATATTATGTGGTAGATCTAAATGATCTTGCCATGTCAAGTAGCTCCAGTCTAGTTGCAATGAATGCTAAGACCAAGGAGTCTTGCTTATTATGGCGTAGAAGATGGGTCATGCTAGCATGCATACTATTGCCAAGTTAATTTTCAAAAATCTTGTTAGAGGCATGCCTAAGTTTAAAGTAGATTTTGATCATGTTTGTGATGCATGCCAAATGGGTAAACAAACAAGGGGGGATTTAAATCCAAAAATGATTTCAACATCTAGACCTTTATAACTACTTCACATGGACTTATTTGGACCAACTAGGACCACAAGCCTAGGTGGTATGAAATATGCCCTTGTGTTTGTAGATGATTTTTCTCGATTTACATGGGTTTTGTTTATTGCACACAAAGACGAAACTTTCAAAGTATTTAGAAAATTTCACAAAAAGGTTTCAAATCAAAAAAATCTTTCTATAATTTCAATTAGGAGTGATCACGGCACAGAATTTGAAAATCAATTTTTCGATGATTATTGTTCTGAAAATGGTATTGATCACAACTTCTTCACTCCTAGAACACTACAACAAAATGGTGTTGTAGAGAGAAAAAATAGGGTGTTGGAAGAAATGGCCCGAACAATGTTGTGTGAAGGTAATCTTCCAAGGTATTTTTGGGCAGGCGGTGAACACTGCTTGTTATATTTTAAACCATGTTTTGATCCATCCTATCTTGAAGAAAACCTCCTATGAGCTTTGGAATGAAAAGAAACCCAATATAAATTATTTTCATGTATTTGGATGCAAATGCTTTGTGCTTAATAATGGTAAGCATAATCTAGAAAAATTTGATGCTAAATCTGATGAAGCTATTATCCTTGGTTATTCACTACATAGCAAGGCATATAGGGTTTTAATAAAAGGACTCTCATTGTTGAAGAGTCAATGCATGTTATATTTGATGAAACTAACCCTTCACCTTTTAGAAAAGATGAGTGTATTGACAATAATGTAGGTACCATTCAAAAAGAGATGGAAGAACTAAGTATTCAAGAAAAACTAATTGAAGAAGGAGAAGAAATGGTAAGTAAGGATCATACTGATCTACCGATTGAATAGAGATTCGCTACTTCCCATCCTAAAGAGTTAATTATTGGTGATCCTTCTCAAGGTATAAGGACTAGGTCTGCACATAGGACTGCACATGACTATCTAGCCTTTGTATCTCAAATAGAGCCTCATACCTTAAAAGAAGCAGAAAATGACCCAAACTGGATGATGGCCATGCACGAAGAATTGAACCAGTTTGAAAGAAATAAGGTTTGGACATTAATTGATAGACCTAAAGACCACCCAATTATAGGAACCAAATGGGTCTATAGGAACAAATTAGATGAACAAGGAAATGTTATTAGAAATAAAGCTAGATTAGTGGCTAAAGGATATAGTCAAGAAGAAGGAATAGATTTTGATGAAACTTATGCACATGTAGCAAGATTAGAAGCTATCAGATTACTTCTTGCATTTGCTTGCTATATGAATTTCAAACTTTTTCAAATGGATGTGAAAAGTATATTTTTAAATGGTTTTATTGCTGAACAAGTTTTGTAGAACAACCACCGGGTTTGAAAACCATGCTTTTCCAAGCCATGTGTTTAAACTCAATAAAGCTTTATATAGTTTGAAACAAGCCCTAGAGCCTGGTATGATAGACTTAGCACTTTCTTAATTGAAAATAATTTTTCAAGAGGAAAATGTTGATAAAACTCTATTTATTAAAAAGAAAAACAATGATATTAGTTGTACAAATCTATGTTGATGATATCATCTTTGGTGCAACTAATGAAAGTCTTTGTGAAGAATTTGCTAAGTTAATGCAGGGAGATTTTGAAATGAGCCTAATGGGTGAACTAAACTACTTCCTCGGACTTCAAGTAAAACAAACAAAGGAAGAGGGATCTTCATCAACCAATCCAAATACATCAAAGAAATCATCAAAAAGTTTGGTATGGAGATAAGCAAACAAATGAACACACCCATGAGCCCATCCTGCATATTGGATAAGGATGAAAGTGGATCCAACATTGACCAAAAGCTATATCAAGTAGTATGATCAGATCCTTATTATATTTAACTGCAAGTAGACCAGATATCTTGTATAGTGTATATATGTGCTAGATTTCAATGTAATTCTAAAAAACACATATGCTTGCTATTAAAAGGATACTAAAATACTTGAAAGGTATAAGTAATCTTGGTCTTTGATTTTGAAAAGAATCATCTTTAAATTTAATTGGATTCTCTGATGCTGAATATGCTGGTTGTAAAATAGATAGAAAAAGCACTAGCGGTACTTGTCAATTTCTAGGGTTGAATTTAATCTCATGGCACTGCAAGAAACAAAACTTGATAGCACTATCTACTGCTGAGGCAGAGTATGTTGCTACAGGGAGTTGTTGTGCACAAGTGTTATGGATTAAACAACAACTAGAGGATTTGGTGTTTCACAATGCAAAATTCCTATCAAATGTAATAACACAAGTGCTATAAATTTATCTAAAAATCCTATTCAGCATTCTAGGACTAAGCACATAGAGATTAGACACCATTTTATTAGAGACCATGTTTTGAATGATGATATAGAACTAGAGTTTATACCTACAAAAAAATAACTAGCTGATATCTTTACCAAGCCACTAAATCAAGATAGATTTGAGTTCCTTAGAGGAGAATTAGGGCTATGTTATCCTTTCTAAATTTAGTAAACCTAAGGAAAAATTATCTAGAATGCCTCCTATATTTATTCATGATTTTTGAACAACTTTCCTTGAATTTCTCAGTGTAGTTGAATTAAACTACTGGACCATTTGATCTCTTTTGGAAAGTTTCTGTTCAAGTTGACTTGAGCAATCTTGCTCTGGTCGAGCCGGCTTGAATATCTGAATTTCTTGCTCTTGCTTTGGTCGAGCCGACTAAGTTTGTGCTTAGCCGACTAGTTGTTCTGTTTGTTCTGAGTTCGCTCTGGTCGAGCCAACTCAGATATTTTAGGGCAAAGCGAGCCGACTCAAAAGACGGAAAATCGCTATTTAGGAAAGTATGATCTATCTTTTCTCAGTACTTCACTCCCTCACCTTATTTTGAACACACTCTACATCTCTTGGAAGCTCTATCATTCTTGCAGAAATCATTCTCTAAAGCTTAAAATCCTTTGATTCCTCTGTAATGGCTCCTCGAAAATCTATGAAGAAAGTTCTTCAACTTGGTGAATCAAGTAATCGTAGTACATATACAGGAGAAAGAAGGGAAAAGAGAAAAAGGTCCGCTCCAATCCAACAAAATGAAGAAACTCCTCCTCCCGGGCAGCATGTCTCAATGATCAATCGACCTGTCACCTGCGGAAGAAGGATCGACTTTACATTCCTAGAGGAAATGGGAATGAAAATCGGACATTGGATAGAAAGCCAAGGGTGGAAGCATTTCTGTTCTTTAGACATACTGACCTACCCTTCACTGGTATGGACATTTTTATGAGAAATATTATTAAAGAATTTCATTTGGAATCATTAGTCAAGGGAAAAACAGTTATAATTAAGAAGAAAGATTGAGCAAGCTGCTACAAATGCCAACAACTGGTGCCGTTGAACTTCTTCTACCAAACAAGGAGCACATTCTGAAACTCATTTTGGAAAAATAGGAAGTGAGCATAGTCCGACATGTTCAAGCCAATCTACTGTCAAGGGAAATGAGGCTGCTGCACAGTATGATCAGTAGAATTTTCCTTCCTAGAACTGGCTGTTTTAACTGGGTCAGTGAGAAGGACATGATCATCATGGGACATCTGATCAAAGAAGAGCCTCTCAACCTTTCCTACATAATGATGATCCAAATGACTGAAGCAACAAGAAAGGTCAAGGCCTGTCTACCTTATGGTATGGTTTTCACTCTGTTATTTGAAGAGGCAGGAATTGATTTGTCAAATGAAATAGGCAAGCCACTACATCACTTTGATATCTACTCCTTCAACTCACTTAAAATAATGGGTTACAAGTTACAAGAAAGAAAATGTATTAAAAAGATGCCTAGTCAGGTTGCTGCTACCATTTCTGAAGAAGATGAAACTGCCACTGAAGAAAGGACTGAAGACACTATGATTATTCCATCTGAACTCAAAATTTGATATTTCAAAAGATGGAAACTATCTCCAACTCTTGACATATCATATGAATTCTGCAATTGAAGAAATTAGGAAGTCAGTTGACATTAAATTGCAAGAATTGAAATCTGAACAAGAGCTTCATCAGCAAAAAGTAGAAAAAGAAATGAAGGATTTCAAGGAAGAAATCAGAAGCATTCTACTGCAATCCCAGAAGGAAACTGCTCCCACTGAAGATGTTTCTGAACAGATCATCAAAGAGTCACTTGACATTCCTATTCCTTCATCTGATCTACCTAAACCTACCAAGACCAAGAAAGAACCAAAAGCCAAGAAGACCAAAGTTTTTAGAGCCCCTGTTAGAACGAGATTCAGGGATTTAAGGTTTAAACCCCTGAAAACTAAGACCTCTGATAGAGTTATAGAGGTAGGCTCCTCTTCTTCATCTGAGGAAGAAGAAGAATAAGTTGTGTAGTTAGTCTTCTGGTTGTATTTCTGAAATGAATGTTTGTTCCACTTGTTATCTTTTACACTTGCAATGTACTTTCTGTCCTGTAAACTTCTTAATGAAATTAATGTTTTTTGTTTAGCAATTGCACTTACTATGATGAAATTTAATTAGAATTTCAAGTATAAGAAAGTGAAATTATCTCAACAAATATTAAAGACTTTCTCAATCTATTTTAAAATCTGAGCTTTATTTGAAATCACCTTTTTGATTGATTGACAAAAAGGGAAAGAATTATGAAAAATATGAAAAGAATGGAAAATTAGCTCCTTATCAACTATTCGTAAAGTGTAATGAAAAAGGGGGAGCACAAAAATAATAGCACTGCTTAATTACTTTAAAATCTAGAGAAAGGGGGAGTTTCTCTTGAATGATTTTGCTCTGACTTATATTCAAAATTAATCCCATTGCTCTAATCATAATTGCATATTTTAACTCTTTGATACTCTATGTTGTGTGCTAATTATAATATTATGAAGCATGATGAGTTTAACACTTTGATGATATATAGTAATATCATCTGTGAGCTCTGATTTTCTTTTAAACCCAATCAGCTCTGTTACATGTGAATATTTGTGTTTCAAATACTGTTATACATTAAGTGTCTTACTGATTTTTCATATCCAATGTTTTGTCATCATCAAAAAGGGGAAGATTGTTGACCCCATAAGTGATTTTGATGATAACCAAACATTGGAGCATATACATTACTGACAACTCTTCAAGTATTTGACAAGTTTTTGTAGGATGTATAGCATGTTCAAACTTCAACTCCTACATTACTACTTTCTTGTTTGAGTTGTGTTGTAAGTGTTATTGTAAAGAAGAACCCACTCAAAAATGCTAAGAAAAATCAAGTAAAAAGAGTTACTTCTTTAAGTGTGTGTGCCTTAGATTTTGTTTTGAGTTGGTTTGTATGAAATTGTAAAAGAGTTGGTGAGAGTTTTCTTTAAGTTCAAATTGTAAAAATTCTGAAGAAGACACTCGAGCCAACCGAGAAAAGAAGAGCCGACTCTGCTTACTGGCACGCAGCAAGGATTCTGGAACACAGCAATCTGAGCCGACTCGATGGAAAGCGAGCCGACTCTAGTGAATCCGAGTTGACTGGAATCAGTCCTAGCCGACTCCTCCAGAGTCCATTTCCTAAAGGTTTCTGAGAACAGCCAAGCGAGCCATCCCGACCTAGAAAGAGCCGACTTTGCCAGACCTAATTTCAAAAGCTTGAGAAAGTGAACCAACCCAAACTTCATCGAGCCAACTCTTCCAGAGTAAGATTTTTCGAACCTGAGAAGAAGAGCGACTCAAGCTGAAAGGAGCCGACTCCTCGAGTTCAAGTTTTTCAAGATTCAAGTTTGAGCTGACCTGAGTTGTAAAGAGTCGACTCGTCCAAAGTGACATTCTGCGCCCTGAGACAAAGAGCCGACTGCATTGAAGAAATGGTGACTCGACCTATCGACTCAAAGGATCCGAGCCAACTCGAAAGAATCTGAGCCAATTCGAATGTCGCTTTCAGGCATTTAACGGCTAGTTCCAGAATTTATTTTGAATGCTCAAAAGTACTGCAATGGTCAAAAATCATTCCCTAACGGTCTACAATAGCTAGAACGTCTTGGGATGATGGAAGACTTTAAATTTGAAGGATTTGGAGTTCCTTGAATAAATCAATAAGAGAGTTCTTCAAAGAAAAGAGCTTCATTGAATATCCAACCAACCACAAGAAAAAGAGCATTCAAGTCTGCATTCAAGCCTTCAACAACTCTGATCTAAAGCTTGAATCATCTTTAGAAGAAGCCACTAAAGTATTAAAGCTTATTCAAGTGCATTAAAGTGGACTTCCAATGAGCTGCACCGGTAACTATCCGACAACTTGAGTGATCCTGTTTAAAAACAAAGGGTGTTGGGTTTTCTTTGGTGATCCTGTAAAACCAAAGTGCAGAGGTTCTAGATTATGATCCTGTAAAATAATCCTACTGTATTCGGGTGTGAATATAATGAAAATCCCAAGTGGTATCTTGGATAGTGGACGTAGGAGCTGGGTTGCTCCGAACCACTATAAATTTGGTGTGTTTGTGTTGTGCTCTACTCTGTTTAGCTTCTACATTTTATAACTCTATCACAGCACCTACCACTTGCAACGGATTTTGAATAGCACATTTCTTGCTTTAAATTTTTAAATTCCCAATTCACCCCCCCTTGGGTAGCCACCTAGGCAATAGATGGCCTTTAAGACTTCGTCGACGAAGGCCTCTGTTCCTTTGAAGTTTGGGATGGCTTTGGCAGTCTCCTTCTTGGCCGCCTCCATCAGAGTGACCGCCGCAGTGGCCTCCTCTTCCACCGTGACTGCTCGAGCGATCGCTGCGTTGGCTCTCTTCTCTATCACCTTGGCTCATGCCATCACCACCTCAAGTTGAGCTTGGAGGGTTTTCACCCGCCCCTCCAAGCATACTGCCTCTACAGTAGCGTGGGCCTCCTTCTCTGCCAGGTGGGTGGCCTTCTCCTTTGCCTTTAGTGCCTAGTTAAGGTTGGTGAACAGCCTCTCTAGCTCTGTCGCCATTGTCTTAGAGCCAATCAGCTCAATCTGGAGGGCCTTATTTGACCCTCCAACTCCTACACCCAGACTGTTTGAGTCCAGGCCTCAGCCTCAGTAGTCTTCATATGCTTATGAAAGCTTCTGTCCGCTTCATTAGCCCCAAGTAGGAGTCTCTGATAAGCTGGGTGTCGGTGGCCACCTGCAACCACTACGAGAAGAAGGTCAGTCAGAATTCATGTCAACAAAAAGGAAATTAAGGAAGTGAAGAACCAACTTACCGATACCAACTAGGGGAAGATCCCGGAGATGACCGTCGCCAATTGCTGACCACTCCTGTCCCAACGGTCTCGCAGTTGGATGATAAGGTCCATCATCCGCTCGGCCAACCCTGTATCCTAGGTCACCGCCATGTCTGGTGGTAGGTATGCGGACATCTGTTGCACCCTCGGGCTTGGTGCAACAGAGGGTGTTGCTAGCCCCAGCATGGCGATCGACGGAGCCACAATGGTCGCTGGTTGGGTGACGACTGCTCCTGTTGCTATTGGTGGTGCTGACCTCTCCACGGCATCGGCCACCACCTCCACCACCTCTGGTGATGGTGGAGTTTCAGTACTGGTAGGGACTGCCAGAGTTGCTAGCACGGCCCCTTCCACCTCTTCTCAGGCCATCTTCTATGGGCCCTCCCTGGGCCTCAAAGAAGCGGCCCTCTTCTTCAATATCTACTGGAGCTGCTCCATTGAGAACCTCACCTCTGCAAGAGGTAAGGAGATTGATTAGCTACCAGTTGATGAAAAGTTTATCCTAAAAAGGAGCCCAAACTTCGGGCCTTACCTTGGAAATAGGCCGAGATGACCCCAGCATTGGCAAGGTTTTCCTCGATCAGCAAATCCTATAGAACCGGGACCTCGGAGGTGACAAGCCGGTCATACACCTCCCGGTCTGCTAGCTCCACAGAAGACTGTCAGTTGGGAGAGCGGTATGGATCACTCTAGACCCAATCCACCCCCTCAACTGAAGCAAAAAGAAACCTGCTGATGTGGAACAAGGGGGTTAGGGCTAGGGATGCTGGATGCTAATAAGGATGCTTACAATGCAAAGGAATTCTTTTTAGGGTTGATGATTTTTTTTTTTATGTTTCTTGTTGTTCTTCTTCGCTGTTTTAGAATTTCGATTCCCGATCACAAGCAAAGGCAAGAAATACAAAGAAGAGTAATGAAAGCTTATGCTAGCAGTTCAAAGTCCTAAAAGTGAAAACGAGAACAGGACCCGAGATTAAGAAACCCCGGTAGGACTAGCTCGACATACAATATCTACTTAGGAGATAAAGAGAAAGCAAACCTCAAACTTCTGAAGCGCCCGGTACAAAGATCGCTCAACTCGGCGGATGCGACCGGATGCCCGAGCAGTCGAACCCGTGGAAGCACTGGCTTTGGGTCGGGAGGTCCTGATGGCAAAGCTGACTATCTCCAATGCCCGAGATGCCAAGGAGGACATGTAGGCAAACAAAAGAAAGGTCAGCGAAATGTGGAGATGCACGAAAAGGAATTGAGATGGAGTTGGGAAGGGGCTTCGAGCCCGGTGTCCGGCTGGATTCCGAAGTCGAAGTTAGAGATAACTTGAGGCCTCGCACCCCGCGACATCCCAGAGGATGAAGGAATGTGGCCTCACACCACGTGACATCCTGGAGGACGAAGGATTCGCGACGCCCTGGGGCGACGGACAGGTGGCCTCACACCACTCGACGTCCCTGGGGACGAAGGCAATTCCACTCAAACTAGCCTAAGAGACAATGGTTGGAGGGTGGAAAAAATTCAAACTTTTTCATTAATCACTCAATCATTCAATCATTCTTTTTTGTACAATGGAGGGGGTTGGGTCCTTTAAATAGGCATCCAAGGCCATTTGAAATTCAAATGCAAGAATACAAAATTTCTTCTTCTTTTTCTTCAATGGGCATGGCATGAAGCAAGGCTAGGAGGAGGGATCATGGCGCCTTGAAGTTGGAAAGAATCTTCATTGTTTGGAAAAAGACATGAAGAGGGGCTTGTAGCATGGCTTATGTTCTTCTTCCTTCCTTTGTTGCACACCCTTTCTGGTATAAGGCTTGACATGGGGAGTGTGTCCTTTGACTTCCTCCTTGTAAGAACATTTTGGGAAGAAAGCTTGGAAGGGAGCTTGCTTTGAGGCTTGGATTCTTCAAGGATCTCCAACGCCCTCTTTTGATGGAACAAGGCATGATGTGGGGGAGGGAAGAGGGGGATGGTGTCTCTTCCTTCCAATGTTGCCCAAGGCGTGTGGAAAGCATGAGGATGCCACTTTGTTTCCCTTCTTGGATGCCCAAGTGGCAGCTGATGTGGTGCCACGTAGGTAGCTGAGGTGGCACCTGAGTTGGCATTATCCTAAGTGGAAGGGTGGGTTGGCCCACCAGAACTTGATTTGGTGAAGATAACCAGAGTGACTTCAATTGGGCTTGGGCCCAGACCAAACTCAGACTCGAAAAAATACAGGACTCAGGAACTAACTTGACCCAAATTGGTCAAGGTACTGGACTAAACAAACTTTGACAAAACTTATGAAATTGCTTTGGCTCAAGTCCTTATTACAGGACTCTTAGAAGGGGGAACCCTAATCTGAGATCCACGGAGGGTTGAGGAGCCTCTGTCAGATCCTGGTGCCACACCAATTCTCACGGGGTGGGAGGAACTCGACCATGTCGAGTAAGGGTTAGTCTGGCTTTGGTACCTCTCCAGGATATCGGGGTCGATGCACTGCAAGTCCTCCCGGGTGATCCACGAGTCATCGAATTCAGGTCGGCCTTGCTATCGGACCAAGTAACGTTGATAGCCTTTGCCCCGGGTAGTGATATCTTGGTCATCTAGGACACGCTCGATCCGCTCTTCTCGCTCAGGTATATTTGAAGGTGGACACTCAGGTTCAGGTTCACTCTCAAAAGAAAGGTCAGGCCCAAATGGCTCACTAGGTATGTTTGCAGGTTCCCTATACTCGACTAAGTCAAAGATGTTGAATGTCGAGCTAATTCCATAATCAAAAGTAATTCTAGCACATAGGCATTAGGGCCATTCTCCTAATCACTTTAAAGGGACCCGCCCCTTGAGCATGAAGCTTCTTAACAGTTCCTAGTGGAAACCATTCAGGCCGTAGCCTAACCATTACAAAATCCCTTATTTTAAACTTTGGCTCGCTTTCGGGAATCAGCCAAATTATTTTAAAAATATATTTAATGCATAATCCTAACATGATGCAAAATGCAGACTCAACTATGCATCTTATTGAGAAAAATTTTATTGGACTCCTAGGGTATAAACTTAACAGACTTTTGACTCTCTAGGTTTGACCCTAGTCTGGTATGCACAAGAAAAATTATTAGGATCCTTAGCAAATGCCATAAAGTATACCAGAAGTAGAAGGCAAAAGGGATGAGCTCTAAGGAGTCACGCAAATCTGGTAATCCCAATAAAAAAGTAACCCCATGGTTAGAAATGTGAGAGGGTTCAGGAAGGGGGTAGGAAATAGGAATCGGAGTCTTGGGGTGGCTTATGGAACAATAAAATAGGCCTTGGTTAGAAGGATGACCTTATTAAAATTGGGCATCGTTCTATAGGTGTCATATGGTCCACTTGTTCTGATATGTTGCCCAGAAATGGAGCCCAAGAGGGGGGTGAATTGGGTCTTTAAAAAAATTTAAGGCAATAATGAGAGGGACTAGTGGTGCTTGTGAACAATGATGAATTTAATGCAAGATATTAGCAATAATTAAAGAGCAAGAGAGGAAGAGAGTAATCACACACAAACACAAGGTTTACAGTAGTTCGGTGCAAACCTAGCACCTACATCCACTCCCCAAGCCACCCTTGGGAATTTCACTATAATCCAAACTAGATTACATTTGACTTGTTTTTCACAAGGCTCACAAGTCAAAATCTAAGTTAGTTTTATCATTTAGGCTTACCAACAAACCTTAACACTTGTTTTATCTTCGGGCTCACAAGTTAACCCTAGTTGGTTTTATCCCTTTGGCTCACCAACAAACCACAATAACCTTCTTTCAAGACACCCTTGAAAGCAAGGTCAAATCACAATAAAACAGATATACAATTTAAAGCTAAACAAACTCTCTTCAAGAGTAGATTGGAATCTTTGAAGCTCAAGTAGATGCTTTGTCTTCACTCTTCCTTGGAATCTCCTTCAAAGTGCCTCTTTTGGAATGAAATAAGGATGAGCTTGTGGGCTTTTCAAGGAATCAAACTATATGAGGCTTTTGATGTGAAGTATTTGAGAGAATATTGGCTTTTTGGCTTTTGAGTAGACTTGAATGTACTTCAATACACTTGCACACACTTCCTTGTCTTTAAAATGAGGTTGGTGGAATTTAAATACACCAAGAACTTTCAAAAAATGGTTTGTGATCGTTGGTACCTCGGAAATAGCCGTTTGGAGCTTGAAAAGCAAGTTCTGCAAGCTAGAAAAATAGATCCGTTAGAGCTATCAGGCTGCAAGTGTCGACACTTGGCTATCAAGTGTCAACACTTGATCTCTGGGTGTCGATACTTGAACATTCAAGTGTCGACACTTGATGCACAGGTGTCGACACTTGACACAAAAATCCTCAAATTACAATGTTCTGTATTTTCAAAATTCTCAGGCCTTGAGTCGACACTTGGAACCTAAGTGTTGACACTTGGTTTCGACACTTGGATATAGGTGTCGACACTTGACGTGCCAAGGATTTTTGTCTGTGCCAAATGCTGAAGTGTCGACACTTGACTGTCCAGGTGTCGACATTGACTGTCCAGGTGTCGACACTTGAGACTGAAAAATCTCAGATTCAAGTGTAAATGCCTCGAAAACATAAATATAATTCTAGAAAACATAAACACATAATATTTAAATATTTAGATGCCCTTTTTCAATGAAAAGAATGCCCGGATTTGTGAGAATTTTTTCATTCCATTACATACCATAAACCATAAGTTTTTGAGATTTTGAGGTGCTTTTTTCTTGAAAACTCACAACTTGAAATCATCATTAGAATACAATATGCACTCAATATTTGTTATTCATCAAAATCACTGGGTGGAGCCAACATGGTAGATCTTGGGGCTCACTAGGGTCAATCCCACAGTGAGGAAGGTCTGTTAAAGAGGATCCTGGGGCCATGTCTATAATATGATGGATGTCTCTCAGGGGTGGAAGTTGATCAGGTAACTCATTGGGAACTTCACCCTCAATTTCTTTCTGAGCTTCAACCATCTCTTGAGGATGTTCTCTTTGAATCGGTTCATTAAGGGTTGGTTCCTGAACTCCTATGGAAAAGACTGTTGAATCCACATGTTCATTTACTAGACGTGATCCTGGTTCGGTCATTTTCTCTTCAAATTTTGTAGTGGGTTCAGGATCATTTTCCTTGGATCCTAAATGATTTCACCCTCGGGCCCATCTTCTACTAAACTTGACTCATAGATGCTTTCTTTCAATTCTTTAATGGGCTCAGGAGTTTCTTTCCCTAGATTTTCAATGGGTTCAACCTTAAAGTCTTCAATGGGCTCAGGGATTTTTGTATTCAAATTCTCAGAATGTTCATCCTTCTCTTCCTGAAACTCTTTAAAGGGTCCTTTCTCAGTAATCTCTTCTTCTAACCCATTGTCCTTGATTAGGTTAACTTCAGGCTTCTTTTCTTTAAGGCTACTTGATCCTTTCTTGACTGGGTCCTTTGGCTGGATTGGGTTGATTGTAATCTTTTTCCCTTGGTGAAAAAAGACACAGGTATTGGATCGACCATAAAGGGTGGCATCATGGTTGAAAAGCTAGGGTCATCCTAGAATGATACTACCCACACCCATGGGTAAGACATCACACCAAATCAATTCTTCATAGGAACTCATTTTTATCTTGATTTGGCACCTAGACTTTACAGGGATTGAAGTTGAATCTATCCAGGAGACTTTGTAAGGGTTGGGGTGGGGAACTGTGGCTAGTCCTAAAGATTTGACTGTACTCAAGGAAAGGGCATTAACACATCTTCCACTATCAATGATGACCTTACAAACCTTATCTCCTAGCTTGATCAGGGTCTGTAGGATGTTGGTCCTACACCAGTCTTCCTGTACTATGTTTTGGGCTAGGATGCATCTGACTACTCCTAGAAGGTCTTCAGATTCATTTAGCTCTTCCTGTAGGGGTCTTAGTATGGCCTCTATTTGATCCAGTCTGTTGTTCAACTGGTTGCCTAACTGGGTCATGGATTGAGTCATGGATTGGGTTAGGGCTCCAATGTCAGCTCGTAGTTGGTCCATGGTGTCGGTAGAGGGTGGAGAAGGTGGGTGAAAAGAGGTTCCTGATCTAGTGCACATGTAACAAATGATGCTATGGTTGCTAGACCTAGGAGATCTCTCCAAATGTAAAGTCAAGAAGATGAACCTGGAAGTAGTAACTTGGCACCTGGACCAGGTAAGTGTAAAGTGAGTGGAGGTTCCTCTTTGCTTGCCTAGACACCAATTAGAAATTGGCCAGGTAAGCGAACCAACCACTTCCTTCGGGCTCTAGTCCCTGAACCACTTGCCTAGACACCAGCTACACAAGCACACACCAACAAGCAGTCTAGCTTGGCTCGGCACTTGGGTTGACCCGACTTCGTGGGTGTCCCTAGCTCACTAGAGCAGATTAAGCGTCTAATTGATTTTAGTTAATGGCTAGGGTTCGATATGCCAGGTGGTGGTTTTTGGGCTAGGGACAGGTAATGAAATCCTGACCCTATATTAAATTGACGCCCTTAAGATATGTTATGTAAAATGAAGTACAAGAATGACTAATGAAATGTCTTAAAAATTTTTTTTGTTCTTTTGTATCTTTTAGATGGGTGAATGCTAAACAAAATGCAGAAACTAAGACATGCAAGAAACTAGCTAGATGGAGGAATGAATCAAAATGAGATGCTTGCTGAAATTTCAAACCTGAGATTTTCTCAAGCAGTATTTCGGCTTGTAGGAACTCTACAAACTGAAATAAAATCTGAGAAAATAGACAAAAATACTTTGAAATGAATGCAATCTAAAAAAATAGAAATCATAAAATTTGGATGTCTCTAAAGGGTAAACAATCCAATAATCAGACCATATACGGGCTGACCAGAATGCAGAAAAATGAAACTAATTCACTAGTCCTAGCTTGCTCTGATACCAGAAATGATGTGGAACAAGGGGTTAGGGCTAGGGATGCTGGATGCTAATAAGGATGCTTACGATGCAAAGGAATTCTTTTTAGGGTTGATGATTTTTTTTTTTTTATGTTTCTTGTTGTTCTTCTTCGTTGTTTTAGGGTTTCGATTCTCGATCACAAGCAAAGGCAAGAAATACGAAGAAGAGTAATGAAAGCTTACGCTAGCAGTTCAAAGCCCTAAAAGTGAAAACGAGAATAGGACCCCGGGATTAAGAAACCCCGGTAGGACTAGCTCGACATACAATATCTACTTAGGAGATAAAGAAAAAGCAAACCTCAAACTTCTGAAGCGTCCGGTGCAAAAATCGCTCAACTCGGTGAATGCGGCCTGGATGCTCGAGCAGTCGAACCCGTGGAAGCACTGGCCTTGGGTCGGGAGGTCGCGATGGCAAAGCTGACTGTCTCCAATGCCCGAGATGCCAGGGAGGACCTGTAGGCAAACAAAAGAAAGGTCAGTGAAATGTGGAGATGCACGAAAAGGAATTGAGATGGAGTTGGGAAGGGGCTTCGAGCCCGGTCCGACTAGATTCCGAAGTTGAAGTTGGAGATAACTTGGGACCTCGCACCCCGTGACATCCCGGAGGATGAAGGAATGTGGCCTCACACCACGCGACGTCCTGGAGGACGAAGGATTCACGACGCCCTGGGGCGACGGACAGGTGGCCTCACACCACTCGACGTCCCTGGGGATGAAGGCAATTCCACTCAAACCTAGCCTAAGAGACAATGGTTGGAGGGTGGAAAAAACTCAAACTTTTTCATTAATCACTCAATCATTCAATCATTCTTTTTTGTACAATGGAGGGGGTTGGGTCCTTTTAATAGGCACCCAAGGCCCATTTTGAAATTCAAATGCAAGAATACAAAATTTCTTCTTCTTTTTCTTGAATGGGCATGGCATGAAGCAAGGCTAGGAGGAGGGATCATGGCGCCTTGAAGTTGGAAAGAATCTTCATTTTTTTGGAAAAAGACATGAAGAGGGGCTTGTAGCATGGCTTATGTTCTTCTTCCTTCCTTTGTTGCACACCCTTTCTTTGGTATAAGGCTTGACATGGGGAGTATGTCCTTTGACCTTCCTTCCTTGTAAGAACATTTTGGGAAGAAAGCTTGGAAGGGGGCTTGCTTTGAGGCTTGGATTCTTCAAGGATCTCCAACGCCCTCTTTTGATGGAACAAGGCATGATGTGGGGGAGGGAAGAGGGGGATGGTGTCTCTTCCTTCCAATGTTGCCCAAGGCGTGTGGAAAGCATGAGGATGCCACTTTATTTCCCTTCTTGGATGCCCAAGTGGCAGCTGATGTGGCGCCACATAGGTAGCTGAGGTGGCACCTGAGTTGGCATTATCCCAAGTGGAAGGGATGGGTTGGCCCACCATAACTTGATTTGGTGAAGATAACCAGAGTGACTTCAATTGGGCTTGGGTCCAGACCAAACTCAGACTCGAACAAATACAGGACTCATGAACTAACTTGACCCAAATTGGTCAAGGTACTGGACTAAACAAACTTTGACAAAAACTTATGAAATTGCTTTAGCTCAAGGCCTTATTACAGGACTCATAGAAGGGGGAACCCTAATCTGAGATCCACGGAGGGTTGAGGAGCCTCTGTCAGATCCTGGTGCCCACACCACCTGCTCTTCCATCCCTTGATGGAAGAGGGCAGGTCCACTTTGATAGCCCCTAGACGGGGGGCCACAAACCACCACTCGTTATCAACCGGATGGCATTTTAGGATAAAAAGGGCCCTGAATAAGGAAAAATAGGCTACGATCCCATGAAAATGGCAAAGGATGATGAAGCAGATGATGGTCCTAATGGCATTGGAAGCGGGATGGGCTGGGACCAGATGGAAATTGCTAAGGAAGGAAGAGAAAAAAAGGATGAAAGGGGAGATGAAGGCCCCGAGGAAGAAGTCCTCGTAAGACAATCCGGCTAGGCCACTGGAAATGACCCACTCCTCCGGACCTAGAGCCGATAGCCAGTTGAAATTCGGGACCCTATATGTCCTCCAGAGATGGAGGAGGTCCTCCTAAGTCATATCGAAGCAATGCTAGAAGGATCAGTCGACTCCCGGATAGGAGGGGAAGGGGAAGGAAGAGCTGCAGGGGTTCCTATGCCTATCCCCATCTACCGGGGACCCCTACGGACTACTAGATGAGCTTCCTCCTCCTCGCTATCCGAGGAAGGAGGTCTCGACCGGGACTGCCCCACCTCACTGGAATGGTCCGAGTGGTGGTACCCCTGTCGGAGGAGCTCATGAAGATGAAGAAGAAGAGAGTGAAGATGAAGAAAGAAGACCTAAAGACCCTACGGGATCCCCTTCAGCACGGGCCAAAGGAGGGAAGAAGAAAAGCGGGGGACTAACCTGCAAAGGACTCCAGACTGAGGAAGAAGGAGAACTCTACAAACCTTCACCCTCCTTGCTCGAAAGATCTTGAGTAGCCCAAAAAGTTAGACTCCTTCAAAAAGCTTGCCCCGTCGCATCGTACCGGTCAAAAATATGCATCCTTTACTCTCTCCCGCCAACGAGTACCTACCATGCATCAAGATCTGCTAGAGGCGATGCTTTGGTTCAGAGGAAATCGCTTCAATCCTGGTGCAGCAATTATGTCTCTTCTGGCCGGGCAGACGTGGCATCCCCTCATTGGAGCAAAAGCACGACCTTCGGGATGTACCAGTCGAGGCATTAATAGCATAGGATAAGCATCCCACCATGTCAGCATCATCATAACTCCCTTCGCCCCGAGCGCTGCAATGTACTCTAAGCTGGAGAGTGGGGGCCACTTGATGTGGCACAATCATTAACGTGGAACCTGCATCGAACCTAATTGGTAGCCATATTAGTAGAAGGTGCCACCTAGATGCAGTGGCTAGATGAAGAATCGAGGTCATGCTCCCACCTTCCGAGGTCGAGCCCCCGATCGAGGTCAACTCCCATCAGAGGTCAAGCTCCCGGTCGAGGTCATGTTCTCGCCTTCTGAGGTCATGCTCCCACCTTCCAGGGTTGAGTCACTGATGAGGTCGAGCTCCAGGTCGAGGTCTATTGCCCAGCTAGGTAGCCCAAGAGGGGGGGTGAATTGGATATTTTAAAAAATAATTAAGTGTTATGTGCTTTACTTTGAGTGTTTGTGTAACTAAGTGATTGTGCTAAGAAGATATACAGCAGAAATAACAAATTAAATACAGAGTAATAAAGAGCAAGTAATAAAGGAAGCAATCACACATAAATACAAAAGGTTTATAGTGGTTCGATGCACTCCAAGCACCTACATCCACTCTCCAAGCTTTTCTTGGATATTTCACTATAATCTCTTCAAGATTACAACCGACTTGTTTTCCAAGGCTCACAAGTCAAAACCTAAGTTGGTTTTATCACCTAGGCTCACCAACAACCTTTACAACTTATTTTAATCCGGGTTAACAAGTCAAACCCAAGTTGGTTTTGCCTCTTAGGCCCACCAACAAACTTTAATACTAGTCTCAATACCTTTGAAACTAGAACAATAAATGAAATCAAGTGTATAGAAAGTAAACACAAGAATTAGCTCCTTAATGAGCAAAAATAAATATCGTTGAAGCTCTCTTGGTTGCTTGAGTTGACTCTTCCTTGGAATATCTTGAATGCACACTTTTGGCTAAAAACTTGAAAGCTTAAACCCTCAAAAAATGGAAGCCTTTTTTAGGTGGAATCTTTTAAAAGCTCTTTTTGTCTTTTCAAATGATTGGAATTTGTTTCTTCTTGAATCTCTTTCTTTCTTGTTGACTTTAAAGAGTTTGGTGAGTTTTAAATAGCTCAATCCATTGAGAAAGTTGTTGGAGACCGTTGGAGGGATCAAACTAGCCGTTTGAAAACAAATCAAATTTTTGAAAAACTAGCCGTTGCACCAAGTGTCGACACTTGAGTTCTTCATGAGTCGACACTTTGAGTCGACACTTGGATCAGCTCAAGGCAAAAATTTGAATTTCCTGCGCTCTGCTCCACTTCTGGTCTCAAGCTATGATTGACACCTTGAGTCGACACTTGGACTGTGAGTCGATACCTTGAGTTGACACTTGAGAAATTTCGAAAAATACATGTTCTGTTCATTTTGTTCTCAAGAGATGAGTCAATCTTTGAAGTGTCAACACTTGACCGTGAGTCGACACTACCGTGCCAGTTTGAAATTTCTGTGTGCCAGTCTAAAATTTCTGAAGTGTCGACACTTAATCCATGAGTCAACACTTGCTCTGTGCCAAATCAAAAATGCATGCCAAACTCTGAAATTTTCAATATTTTGTCCAATAATCCTTTAGATACTTTTTATAAAGGTTAAAAAGACTATTTTGAGAATGTTCTAAGGTTAGGGGATCACTCAAACATTGAGAAATATCTTTCTTTGATATTAGTGAACTTGATACTCTTGGATGGGAAATTTTATGTACCTATGACCTGAAATTCAAACTCAAATTGAAACATTAGTCCAAACACATACTCAACATTTTGTTATTCATCAAAATCAAGGAGTCAAAGCCAACAATCTTTCCCTTTTTGATGATGACAAAACTTTGAGTATAAAAGTAATTAAGTTCTAAAATAGACCAGTATAGTATCAACAGATCTGTAATTGAATGACTTTATCAAAAAATATCTCCACATTTATTTTTCAACAAAGTTCAAAGTTCATTCAGTAATATTTCAAGAGTTTCAAAGATAAAAAATTTCAAATTCTCCCCTATCTTAAGTAACTTGTGAATTCTTGAAAAATATTTGAATTCATTGCTTATATAACTTTTTATACCTTAAGTAACACCATAACCTTTTATACCACTTCTCTACTCCCTCTTTTTTTCATCATTAAACATAAAAACATTAAACATTAAAGGAAATTTTCTCTCCCTAAAACAGTGCTTTCATCATAATATAGCATTCATTTTGACAAAAGGAAGAGAGATCATAGAAATAATAGAACTGAACTTTCATATATTAAAGGTTTCAGTACAACAATAGAACTGAACTTTCACCAAAGGATAAGAATACATAAACATAAGCTGAAACATAAGCATAATCAGAAACTACAAGCATAATAATGAAAAATACAAGCATAACAAGTGTCTGTGAGGCTACTCCTCATCAGACGGTAGCTCAAAGAAGATAGGTGCCATAATCCTAGTGGCTGAAGATCTAGGGGTCTTGTGGGTTAGGCTTCTAGTCCTAAGTGAAGGGCCAGAGCAAGGTATAACCCTAGAAGTCCTAGTAGTATGGGAAGGAAAGGTCTCTGCAGGTGTCTAAAAGGCTGAAGCAGTGTTAGGCTAAACATCACTGGGAGCATCTGTAGTGTGATCATGAATATCTAGTGTCTGACTCTCCCTGCTGACAATCTGGTAGTCTGCTACTCCACCACTATCATCACTATCTAAACTAACAACATCAATATCGCCACCACCATCAACTGTGCTGTCTCCATCTGTAACTGTATCACCATCCTCAGGAGCAGTACCACCACCCAGAGAGGCATTATGTGTATCACCGTGATCGTCGTCATCTGCTGGCGAAGGAGGAGATGGAGGTCCTAAAGATCCTGCCGGAGGCAATAAGGATCTCAGTAGATCTCGTATCTCTGTGAAACTAGCCTCCATCAACTGTCGGATGCCTGAGAGTTGCTCATTCGTATGTGCCCTTAGTCCATGAATCTCCATCTGAAGTCTAGTAGTCCGAGCAGCCAGTCCAAGAACCTCCTCTCTAACATCAACTATCTGGGCTGTAATCCGCTCCTCAAAGGTGGACACTGTCTCTAAAGCAATGCGAGGAGCAATAGCTGGAGTATGTGCAGATGCTGGTGTAGCTGGCTCAGATCCTGATGCAGTGACAGGTGTAGGTCTCAAGAGGGGTAATATGCTCAGCAGGTCTAGATGGTCCTGCCTCGGCTGCACGAAGCTCGTCCTCCTCGTCTAGCTCCTGACCAGACTCTCTCCTCATCCATCTGCCATGATACATCTGTAACCCATCCTATGAAGAGATTTCTCTCTATACATGTCTGTATGGAGGATCTCTTTGGAGGGCTCTCCCTCCAATGGGATACCGAACTAACGAAAGATCCTGGTAAGCCCCATGCCATAGGGTAAACAAAGATGGCGCTGAGTGGCGGCCTCACCCATCTAGTGTACCATGATCATTGGCAAATTGATAGGAATCTACTGTCTCAAAGATACCATCAATACAAGCTCACGTTCGGTAATGAAATCAAACCTACTAGTCTTCAGGATCAAGATCCGAGCGATAATATGGTGTAAGACTCTCATCTCCACTGATAGCTAATTTGCAGATACAACTGAGACTCCTCTGACATCCTCTCCAGTATACATCGAAAGGCAGCAGCTCTGTCGCCTACACAGTTCGCAGCCTTGCCATGAAACAAAATCTACCACACCCTTCTGATAAGCTCAAGGGTCACTAGAATCTGAATATCCTTGACCTCTACAGTCCATCTCAATCCATCAATGGCTAAGGAGCCATAGAACTCCTTAATCAGCTGGGGATAGTATCTCTCAGTCAGAGTACAAAATGGGACAAGTCCAGCCCCTCTAAGCAGATCTCCAATGATAAAGCTCTTAGAATCCCAGAACTGCACATCCACTCTACTGCCAGAGGCTATATCCTTCCCTTCCACTCGTGCTGCTCCAGGGGAAATAGTGGAGGCTGATCTTGGGTCTCTTGCTCATGCTGACCAGTGGGGTCCTGGCGGATCTTAGTCCTCTCTCTACTGGACTCACCCTGCTCAGACCTTCTCTTGCGATAAGCCAACTGCTTCTTAGGTGCCATTTCATAGAGACAACACAGAGTAAAAGAGATAGAGAAGGAGGAGTGAATCGGGGGAAGGAAGGAGGGAAGAGAAAAAGTATCGGGCCAACAAGAAAGAATGAATCAAAGAGGAGAAAAACAGTGAGAATACGGGAGAAACTGGGAAGAAATGGACTGAAACAATCCAACGGAGAGAAGAACGGCTCGAAAGAAGGAAAAACATGAGAGAAACAAGGAAAAATCGGGCCAAAACATAGCAAAATGGAAGAAACTTGGACCAACCGGAAGCAAAACAAGAAGAAAAAGAGAGGATTTACCCGAAAATGGAAGGATAGAGATGGGATTCCACATCTCTCGGAGGTTAGGAGGATTTTTGGGGACCACAAGAGGCTAAGGAGGGAGAAAAGAATGGGTCAAAATGGTTTACGGGATGCCATAAAAAGGACAGTCCCGATGGTCGTGAGTCGACACTTTGAAATTGTTCAAGTGTCGACACTTCACGTAAGTCGACACTTGGGCAATTGTAAGTGTCGACACCTGACCACAGGGAAACAAAATAAATTTCAATAAAATCCAAGAAAATCCAGAAAGTGTCTAGGGGGCATTTGAAGTGATATTTGAAGGGATTTGAATCATTTTAGAGGATTTCATCAAGAATTTGAAGAGTTTAGATAAAAGGATCAATGATTCCTAACTCTCTTCTAATCATGCAAAATCTATCTTCACTTAGGGGTCTTGTAAAAATATCAGCAAGTTGTCTATCAGTACATATAAAATCAAGCATTACATCACCATTTTGCACATGATCTCTTATGAAGTGATATCTTATTTCAATGTATTTGTTTCTTGAATGTTGTACTGGATTTTAGTTAAATTGATTGCACTAGTATTATCACATCTTATGGAGTTTTACTTAATTTTATGCAAAGTCTTCGAGTTGTTGTTTGATCCATAGGATTTAAGCACAACAACTTTCAGCTGCTATATATTCGGCTTCCATCGTAGATAGAGCAACTGAGTTTTATTTCTTGCTAAACCATGAGATCAAATTCACTCCAAGAAACTGGCAAGTTCTCTAGTACTTTTTCTATTTAGCTTACATCCAGCAAAGTCAGCATCAGAATATGTAATCAGTTCGATAGATGAATCTCTAGAGTACCATAGTCCAATATATTGCGCCAAATAGATATCTTAGTATGCGTTTAACAGCCGATAAAAGAGACTTTTTAAGAGCAGACTGATATCTAGCACATATACATATACTGAACATTATATATGGCCTACTTGCAATCAAATATAACAATAAACCAATGATACCTCTATATAACTTTTGATCTACATTTTTACCTGATTCATTATTATCTAATTTACAAGAAGGGCTCATAGGTGTACCTATTGATCTGGTAGTCTCCATTCCAAACTTTTTTAAGATTTCTCTAATAGCTTGGTTGATAAAGATCCCTTCTTTAATTTGCTTAATTGGAGTCCGAGGAAGAAATTAAGCTCTCCCATCATGCTCATCTCGAACTCTCCCTGCATAAGCTTGGCAAACTCTTGGCAAAGAACTTTATTAGTAGCATCGAAAATGATATCATCAACATATACTTGTACTACTAATAAGTCATCATTTTTTTTTTTCAAAAATATGTAGTGTCTACATTTCCTCTAGAAAAATCATTTTTAAGCAGAAATTTATTTAATCTATCATACCAAGCTCTTGGAGCTTGTTTCAAACTATATAAAGCTTTATAAAGTTTAAAAACATGATCAGGGCATTCATGATTTTCAAAACCTGGGGGATGTTCAACATAAACTTTTCTCTAATAAATTCATTTAGAAAAGCACTTTTGACATCCATTTGAAATAGTTTGAAATCCATGAAACATGCAAATGCTAATAATAGTCTAATTACCTCAAGTCTAGTAACAGGAGCAAAGGTTTCATCGAAATCAATCCCTTCCTCCTGATTGTAACATTTGGCAACTAGCCTAGCCTTATTTCTAGTAACTACTCTATTTTCATCAAGTTTGTTTCTGAAAAATGTTCCTATTATTGAAACATTTGATAGTCTTTCAACTAAAGTCCAAACTTTATTTCTTTTAAATTGATTCAATTCATCTTGCATAGCATTTATCCAACTGCAATCATTTTTAGCCTCTTCAATGATTTTGGTTCTATTTGAGAAACAAATGCTAAGTAATCACAACCATTTCTCAAAGAGGAACAAGTATTTACCCCTTTCGATGGATCACCAATGATAAGCTCTTTAGGGTGTCCATGGGCATACCTCCATTCTTTAGGCAATGGCTTGCGTGATGATGTTCCAATTTCTTATACTTGTTCTTCATTTCCTTGATCATCATCTTGTTCTTGGAAGCTCCTTCATTGATTGTCATTCTTCCAAACTTTTGAATACCTGTTTTATCATCAAGAGTATCTTCTTTTCTAGAAATTTTTTTATTAGTTTCATCAAACACTACATGGATGGATTCTTTAACTAAAAGAGTTCTTCTGTTGAAGACCCTGTATGCCTTGCTAGAAGTAGAGTATCCTAAGAAGATACCCTCATCTAACTCGGCATCAAATTTATTGAAATTGTCTTTACCATTATTTAGAATGAAATAACGGCATCCAAAAGTATGAAAATATTTAATAGTAGGTTTTCTATTTTTCAAAAGTTAATATGGTATTTTTTTCAAAATAGGTTGGATTAAAACATGATTTAAAACATAACATGCAGTATTTATGGCTTCCATCCAAAAATATCTAAGCAAATCATTTTCACAAAGCATTGTGCGTGCCATTTCTTCAAGAGTCCTATTCTTTCTTTCTACCACCCCATTTTATTGAGGTGTCCTAGGTGCAAAGAAATTATGATCAATGCTATTTCATTACAGAACATTTCAAAATCATGATTTTTAAACTCAGTACCATGATCACTACATAAAGAAATGATTGAAACATTTTTTCATTTGAAACCTTTTTATGAAACTTGATAAATACAGAAAAAGTTTCATCCTTATGTGCCAAAAACATAACCCATATAAAACATGAATAGTCATCTACAATCGCTAAACCATACTTCTTACCTCCCAAACTAGTTGTTCTAGTTGGTCCAAAGAGGTCCATATGAAGTAATTCTAAGGGTCTAGTGGTAGATACTACTCCTTTAGGTTTGAAAGAAGATTTTGTTTGTTTTCCAAGTTGACATGCACTACAATCTTATCTTTTTCAAAGTGAGTTTTGGCAAATCTTTTACAAGATTCTTTTTGTTTAATTTTAAAATCAAATGCATACTTGCATGCCCTAGCCTACGATGCCAAAGCCAACTAGTTTTATTTATCTTGGCTTCCTTTGCCACTAGGCATTGATCATTTTCTATGGATAGATCATCAAGATCAACCATGTAAATGTTCCCAAGCCTATGACCAATAAACTTGATGCCATTATCATCTAGACTAGATACCATGCATAAAAAAGATTCAAAAACTACTTTAAATTCTTTATCATAAAATTGACTTACACTAAATAAATTATGTTTTAAACCATCAAAAACAAAACATTATCAATATAAGTAGTAGGGGTGATATAGACTTTACCGATACCGACAATTTTGCTCATTCCATTATCACCAAATGTTACATTTCCATCATTCAAAGCTTCTAGAGATGAGAATTGTCTCACATCTCCAGTCATGTGTCTTGAGCAACCGCTGTCGAGATATCATATTCTTCTTTTATCTTTGGTTGCAAGACACACCTATAAAATAAATCAAGTGGAAACTTTAGGTACCCAAGTCATCTTGGATCCTTTAGGGTTAGTTGAATTGGTTCCTTTTGGAACCCAAACTTTTCTAACAGCATTTAATTTTATTTTATTACACATATAAGATTTGTGTTCTACTTTACCACATACATAACAAGTAATACAAGAGGAAGCAGGTACAAAGAAATTTTAAAATACTTTTGTTGCTTTTGTGATTTAAAGCCTAACCTAGCTTTATTAAAAACTGTCCTTTGGTTATTCAAAAGTATATTTAGTTTTTCAGAACTATAGGTAAACTTTTCAACAAAAGGCTTTACTTTTTCAAGTTCTTCTTTATATTTCTTATTTTCTAGTAAAAACTCCTTGTTTTGTTTTGCAAGTTTTTATTTGTAGCAAAAATTTTGTCCTTCTTCAAGGAGTCTTTTTCTTTTAAAAGATCTTTTTTTAATTTTTCAAAACATTATTTGTTCACTCAAGTTTTTATTTTCTTGAATCAAGTTTTCATTTTCTATCAAGAACTTATTTGTCGATTTTGAAAGCTCTAAGTTTTGTTTTTTCAAATCTTTGTTTTTCAATTTATGTTTTTGATATTCCATAACTAGCTCATCAAAAATATCACGTAATTCATCGAATGTAAAGTCATTTCAGGTTCAAGACTTACCTCTTCTTCATTTGCCATGAAGCAAAGATTGGCCACCTCTTGTTATTCTTCATCAGAGCTTGAGTCTTCACTTTCGCTCCACGTTGCTATCATAGCCTTTTTCTTAAATTTCTTTTTACCTTTCTTGGGAGTGTGGGCAATCCAACTTGTAATGACCTGGTTTCTTATATTCAAACATATTGGTTGCTCCCTTCCTTTTCTTTTTCTTGTTCCTTACTATGATCTCCTTTTTGAGGCTTTTTCTTGTAAAAATTCTTTTTCCTCCTCATAATTCTTGAACTTTCTTGTAACGAGGGCTGTCTCATCTTCTTCATCCTCTTCATCGGATTCATCACTTGATTCTTCCTTGATAGTGGACTAAATGCAATGGCTTTCTTCTTCTTATCATGGTCCATAGTTTTCTGCTTCAAGGATAGCTCATATGTCATCAATGAACCCAAAAGCTGCTCAAGTGAAAATGTATTGACATTTTTAGCTTTTTCAATGGTTGTGACCTTTGGATCCTAAGAAGCCGAAAGAGACCTGAGGGTTTTGTTAACAAGTTCAGCATTAGAAATCATTTTTTTTAAACTCCTCATGCCATTAACAATATTAGTGAATTTAGTATACATTTCACTAATAGTTTCAGTTGGTTCCATCCTAAACATCTCATAAGTATGAATGAGCATGTTTACTTTGGTGGTCTTCACTTGATATGTACCCTCATGGGTAACTTCAAGTGTATCCCAAATCTCTTTAGCAGAAACACAATTTGATATTCTATTGAATTTACTTAGGTCAATTGCACAAAATAATAAATTCATGGCCTTAGCATTAAGCTCAGCTTGCTTAATGTCATTCTCATCCCAATCTTCTTCTAGCTTGGGAGTGGGAATGCCATTAACCAAGAGAGTGGGCTGAAGAGGACCTTTAACTATAATTCTTCAAATATTATAATCAATAGCTTGGATGTATATGCGCAAGCGTGTCTTCGAATATGTGTAGTTTGTACCATTAAATAAAGGGGGACGGTTAGAGGCTTGTCCTTCTACAATACCCATACCAATTTGGGCTGCCATGATCTTTAACTCAAGATCGTTGGACCTACAAGCAGAGTACCAAGCTCTGATACCACTTGTTGCCCAGCTAGGTAGCCTAAGAGGGAAGGTGAATTAGGTATTTTTAAAAAAAAATAAGTAGTTATGTACTTTACTTTGAGTGTTTGTGTAACAAAGTGATTGTGCTAAGAAGATATGTAGCAAAAATAACAAATTAAATGCAGAGTAATAAAGAGCAAGTAATAAAGAAAGCAATCATACACAAACACAAAAGGTTTATAGTGGTTCGGTGCACTCCAAGCACCTACATCCACTCCCCAAGCTTTTCCTTGGGTATTTCACTATAATCTCTTTAAGATTATAGCCAACTTGTTTTTCAAGGCTCACAAGTCAAAACTTAAGTTAGTTTTATCACCTAGGCTCACCAACAACCATATAACTTATTTTAATTCGGGCTAACAAGTCAAACCCAAGTTGGTTTTGTCTCTTAAGCTCACCAACAACCTTTAATACTAGTTTCAATACCTTTAAAACTAGAATAATAAATAAAATCAAGTGTATAGAAAGTAAACACAAGAATTAGCTCCTTAATGAGAAGAAAAAAATATCGTTGAAGCTCTCTTGATTGCTTGAGTTGACCCCTCCTTGGAATCTCTTGAATGCACATTTTTGGCTAAAAACTTGAAAGCTCAAACCCTCAAAAAATGGAAGCTTTTTTTAGGTGGAATCTTTTAAAAGCTTTCTTTGTCTTTTCAAATGATTAGAATTTGTCTCTTCTTGATTATCTTTCTTTCTTATTGACTTTAAAGAGTTTGGTGAGTGTTAAATAGCTCAAATCCACTGAAAAAGTCGTTGGAGACCGTTGGAGAGATCAAACTAGCCATTTGAAAATAAATAATAATTTCTGGAAAACTAGCCGTTGCATCAAGTGTCGACACTTGAGTTCTTCATGAGTCGACACTTTGAGTCGATTCTTGGATTAGCTCAAGGCAAAAATTTGAATTTCCTGCGCTTGGCTCCACTTCTGGTCTCAGGCTATGAATCGATACTTGGACTGTGAGTCGAGACCTTGAGTCGACACTTGAGAAACTTCAGAAAATACATGTTCTGTTCATTTTGTTCTCAAGCGATGAATCGATCTTTGAAGTGTCGACACTTGACCATGAGTCAACACTTGCCATGCCAGTCTGAAATTTCTGCGTGCCTGTCTTCTGAAGTGTCGACACTTGCTCTTTGCCAAATCAAAAATACGTGCCAAACTCTGAAATTTTTAATATTTTGTCCAATAATCTTTTAGATACTTTTTCATAAAGGCCAAAAAGACTATTTTGAGAATGTTCCAAGATTAGGGTATCACTCAAACATTAAGAAATATCTTGCTTTGACATTAGTGAACTTGATACTCTTGGATGGAAATTTTATGTACCTATGACCTGAAATTCATATTTAAATTGAAACATTAGTCCAAACACATACTCAACATTTTGTTATTCATCAAAATCAAGGAGCCAAGCCAACAAGGTCATGCTCCCACCTTCTGAGATTGTGCTCCCACCTTCCGAGGTCAAGCTCCTGAGATAGAGCTCCCTCTCGTTGAGTCGAGCCATCAGCCGAGGTCGGCTCCCTCTTACCGAGGTCAAGCTCCCGGTCGAGGTCAGCCTTTCGCCTTCCGAGGTCGAGCTCCCGAGATAGAGCTCCCTCTTATCGAGGTCGAGCCACCAACCAAGGTCAGCTCCCAATTCTCGAGGTCGAGCTCCTGGCCAAGATCGTGCTCCCGCCTTCCGAGGTCGAGCTCCCGAGATAAAGCTCCCTCTTGCCGAGGTCGAGCCACCGACCGAGGTCAGCTCCCTCTTGCCAAGGTCGAGCTCCCAATCGAGGTCGTGCTCCCGCCTTCCAAGGACTAGCTCCCGATATAGAGCTCTCATTTTTCAAGACAGAGTTTGTGCCCAAGATCAAGAGGCATCATCAACCACCATAGGATCAGCCAGGAGCAAGGGAGAGAAGACTAGAAGGAATTCAAACCATGGCATGGAAGCTCCAGACTACCTACAGCCCCTAAAAGGTGGTGCATGTCCTGCGGAGGCTCCAGGCTCTGTGACACGCCACATGCACTCTCTGCACAACGCATGCTCCATCGATTTTAGGCCTTACAGGATGCCGCCTGCATCCTCTGCCGTGCAAACGGGGCTCCAGTTCCTGTGACATGCCACCTGTATCTCCTCCAAAAGGAGTATCCTATTAAGGCCCCAGGCCCTGCAACACACCAACGGTCTCTCCTGGAATAGAAATGCTCCATCGTGGCTCGAAGCTCAGCGGCACGGTGCCCGTGCCTCCTATGAAAAACTGCTTTACCAAAGGGACAAGACCTGTAGCGCACCGACAGACACCCCCAATAGGAAGATTTCCTTTCAAAGACCGGTCTAACGGGAGGGAGGCCGCTGGCAGAGGAAAACCCCATCAAAAGAGGGTACCAAAAAAGCGATGTCCCGAGGAAGCCCCAGACCCGATTTGGGCCAATCATCCCATATAAAATGGAAGAAGGAACCTCCAGCGGGGAAGAGGGATAACTGGTAAGACAAGGAGAGCAAGAGGGCAAGGGACCAAAAGAGGGAACCTCCCTGCACACTAACTTCCAACTTATTCCATTTCTTTCCATTCCACCTTATTTACTCCTCTATGCGGAGGTACTCGAGCCTCCATCATCATGGATCTATTCTTCTTGATCGTCTCAACTGATTTGATCATTGGAGTGTCCCTGCCGGAATCCTCGGCCCAGGTCTCCTCTTTTTTGCAAGAAAAGTCGATCGAAAAAAGGATCCAGAACCTGAGGAAGCCCGACGCGCCATGATACGTCAGAGCTACAGGCCACGGCGATCTAGGCGACAACACAATTCATCACCAGATTTAATATTCAAAGACTTTGAAGTCTCGGTGAGAGGGATGCAAATGGATCAATTAATATTAATTCAGACCTATTTTCGTATTCAAACTATTTGGACAGAAATTTAAATATCTAATCAATATCAATATCTGTATCTATATCTATTAAAGAAAATGAATATGGATATGAATAGACAACAATCCGAGCCGTATCTGAATAATCGATTATATTTATAATTTTTTTTAATTTTATATATTATTCATGATTTTTTTAAAAAAAATGGATATGAATAGACAACAATCCGAGCCGTATCTGAATAATCGATTATATTTATAATTTTATTTAATTTTATATATTATCATGATTTTTTTAAAAAAATGAACTCAATGACATGCTTTTAATTGATTATTTATCCGGTTAGCAATATTATTAATTCTATAATCATAAAATTTAAGTATCCAACTTATATCCATATTTATATCTATAATTTTATTTTTATAATTTATATTTATATTTATTTAAAATAAATATATAAAAAAATTTATATCCGGTTAGCATCTATGTCTATTAACCTAACAAAATAAATATGGATTTTGATACAGCACTATCCCAATCCTATCCGATTTCAGCCCTGCCCTCCTCGCTGAGGTGGAGCCGCCAAATCCAAGACTCAGTTCAAGCTATAGAGGGCAAACAGGAATGTTCTGAATGAATAGGTTCGGCCAATTAATAATTTGAAAAAATAAAGTTAAAAGAATGATGGACCAGGAAAGCGTTTCATTGTCAAACGCATGATGCGCTCGGAGATCTCTCTGGACTCTGGTTCATGCAAAAGAGAGACTTCTTGCGTCAAAGGGAGAGCAAATGAGAGTGATAAAAAAGGGCACGAGGGGAGAGCGCGAGCTAGATAGAGAGCACAGCACTTCCTAGAATCTCGCTTTCTAAAAGATATTAGAGAGAGAATCCCCACTCTCTTAGTTGAATCCAATACATTCAATCAACCAGATCATTTATAAATCAGAGTACCGATAAATCACAAAAAGATATTGCATTTAAAAACAGTCATGTATATGTTTAGAATTTTTGCCGGTGCATTAAGTTTTTAACTTCACAAGAACTGGCTAGGAGAGATCTAAGACATCCATTTGGGGAGAGAGAGAGAGAGAGAGAGAGAGAGGGAGAGAAGAGAGAGAGGGAGAAGAGAGAGAGAGAGAGAGAGAATGTACAAAGCAAGAATCATATTGAGTTATTTTTTTAATGATATCGTTTTCAGCCATGCCTGGCCCAAGTGCCGACTGAACTTTAAAACAGGTTCAATCTCTTGACCGGGCCTGCCCAACATCAAGCAAGCATGTATCGAGTTATCTTCATCCACCTCTACTGCTTCTCGACGACGTAAAACAACAATTATACAACACAATTCAACAAAATTGCTTTAGTGCCAGCATTTTAAGGTTTAAGTTTTGAATCAAATCCTCCTAAAGACCAATATAAGGCAAGAAAACTTACAATCTCCTAGTAAGGACCGGAATAAAATTAGTTTCATATACCTACTATTGGCGTGGAGTTCCTTTTTTGACCGGGTGGAGCTACTGGATTACAGGTCCGCTCCCTGGTTCACCTGCAAAACAAATCTCTCGTCGGAATTGCTCCGATGGGGGACACTCCAATGCCTAAATCAGAGGCAGGTTCTAGCCACAGAACGGAGAAAATTCTGAGGATGATAGATGGAGAGAAAAAACTCTCAGATTTTCAGGAATATCTTGTGCCTTACCAGGAGCATCCCCTCTTACCGTTATTTATAATGATTTGTCCGACCTGCGGTTCCGTTCTCCCTCCTGTGGTTACGATGGAGGAATTAATTCCTTCCCCTCAATTCGCAATCGTGGACGGTTACTAAACGGTTCCGGCCAGACCAGAGGCGTTGCCGCTAGAGTTACGTGCCATGATTATGCTCTAGAGGTAGTCGATGATAATCGTTATTCGTCGCATTCATGGAGACTTAAGACAGATCGGGGATCCGTCTTTAGGCTTCCCTCTTGGAGAAATATCTGTAGTCGAATTGGAGAAATGTCTTCGTCTTCGAACTCTTTCGGAGATCATATTTCGGCATAAGTCGAAGACTTGGTCTTCGTCGTAGGCCGAAGACTAGGTCTTTGTCATGGCCGAAGACTGCATATTCGGTGTGGGCCGAAGGTTGTGTCTTCGGCTTTGGCCGGTCCGTTAGTCGTTTGGTTTCTTCCGGTTACTGCGGTTTAAAGTGTATGTTTTGGGAGAAATATCTTCTGCCAGTCGAACCAGTGGCTGGTTTGTGCTTAAACTGATATATCCCAACAGTTACCCCTTTACTCTCAATTTTCGAAGCAACGATTTGCCTTGAAGAGTGAGAGTATCACTGGTTTGTCATTTTTTCTTGGAGAATGGTGCGGCAGATGATTATGAAATCCCTGATTGGACCGTCCGCCATAACTGCCAGCTGATTCGAGGATCAGGTGCCGGACAGCTGTTTCCCCTGATTGGGGTATGAAAAGGGAGCGGGCAGATCAGGGACTATCTCTCCTTTTTCTGTTTGTGACGGTTCAGCCGATCTTCTGGTTGTGATTTAAGCAGCGATCGTGGCCTCTTCTCGTCCCTCGGATAAGAAGTACGCTCCACCTTAGCCATTGATTCGTGCGAATTATGACCTTTGGTCCATCCCGTGTCAAACCGGTTTAGGGCTGTTTTGGGATTGCGCACCCATCTCGAGCGTTCATGGAGGATTTGGAAAGATGGTTCCGTTTCTCGAGATGTCACCTTGGAGCCTCCTTGTCATTTATGAGAAGGAAAAAAAGTTTGGCTGAGAAAGCTTCTTCAACCTTGCATACTTTCAGTTTTAGCCCAACTTTCCCTGTTCTTGGCCATCAGTTGCTTCCGCAGGTAGAATCTTCTTTTTGTTTCTTTGTTTCATTCTTTTGTTATGGCTGAGACCGTAGGAAGTCAAGGGGAAACAGTTGGGCCCTCCGGGGTTGAGGATGTGGTGAGTCCGGGGTTAGTTCTCAGCTCTGTTTCTTTGGGAAAGCTTGCCCACCTTCGAGAGCGTTATCACATTTCCGAAGGGTTTCCTTTAATACTTCCCACATCCGAAGAGCGGGTGCATAAACCTTCCATTGGATGCCTGGCCATATATGAAGACCATTTGAAGGCCAATCTTCGATTCCCCTTGCATCCCTTTTTCATCAAGGTCTTTCGCCTGTACTAAATAGTTCCTGCACAGTTGACTTCAAACAGCATTTGGAATATCTGTGGGTTTTTGGTCCAGTGTCACATTGCCAACATGAATCCCGGGACTAATTTGTTCACCACCCTCTTTGTTCTTAAGAGGGATTTCCACGGTCGTGGATGGTGGGTGATCGGTTCTCGGCCTGGTCGCAAGATCATAGAGGATATGCCCAACGCCATCCATGGGTAGAAGCCCAACTTTATTTTTGTATCATCTACCAAACCGTGGGATTTCAGAAGCGAGTGGAAAGAGCCATGTCTAGTTGCCAATGACGGAAAAAATGTTTTGGTGGCTGATTAGTCTAATTACGATTTACTGACTGGCTCGGAGGCCGTTCCCATCCGCGAACTATTGAAGGAGAGGAATCTCCATCTCACAGGGATCAGCGAGTTTCCTGCACTAGGTATAAATGGTGGAAGTTTTCCCTCTTTTCTTCTGTTTCCTTTATAGTCCAGTTGACTCTGAAGGACCTTTCTGTTTGTAGGCACTAGAATGAAGCCTAACCTGGGCTGGCTTCGCTAGTCCTCCAAGAAGAGGACAGCTCAGGCTCCCCCGTCAAGGTCAGAGGCCTGGAAGAAGGCCCGAGGGGATGACCCTGAGAGGAGTAGGAGCACCTCATCCTCCCGAGGAACCTCCAGGGGAGACAGGGTGTCGATGATGGAGGCCCCGACAGGGCCTCAACTAGTTGAGTCTTTGCCGACAGCTATCTCTCCAATTTGAATAAGGGAGAGTCCATCTCCGGTGGTTGATGTGCCATCGTCTTGCCCCCCTGCGATGATAGGGGCAAGGCGCCGCAAGTCGAGGAGGAGTCCATCCGAGAGGCTTCTCAAACTGGGAGCCATCCCGTGGGCTCTTCGAAGCTTTCCCCTACAGGGGGTCTTTTGGTCCCTGCCGTGGCTAGGCGGGCGCTGAAGGATACTCTACTTCCTCATGATTTGGCAGTCGTTCGAGGTCGAAGCCTTGCCAGGGTAGCCGATTCTGCCTTTTCCTCCCTGTAACAGGTGAGATCTTTATGGTCTTTTCTTCGCCCGATAGGTCATTCAGTCTGTGACCTTGTTTTGTTGATGTAGCTGGTCTACGACATTACTTTCATGGAAGAGGGCCTAGGGAGCGTTGATAACCTCATTCACGGCCTGAAGGAGGAGCTCCACATGGCCAGGGCCGAAAAGGAGGTGGCCGAGGAACTGAAGCAGTCTATGGAGAATCAGCTCGCTCGCGTGGATGCCGAAGTTCGTGGCCTGAGGGGCGAACTAAAGAATGCCCACTTGAGGATCGCTGGGCAGGGAGAAGAGTTGAGGAAGATTAGAAAACAGACTGACTCCTTGGAACAATCTGCCAAGGAGAATCAGGAGAGGATCGGAGCTCTGACCAAGGTGGCTGAGGAAGCGACCGAGAGGGCCAATGAGGCATCTTTGAGAGCTAGGAAGGCATCTTTAAGAGCCGAAGAAGCAGCCTTGGAGTCCAAAGCAGCCAGGAGAGAGTCTGAAGCAACCAGGAAGGAATCTGAAGCCATGAAAGAGCTAGCAGCTAGAGCTTCACGGATTTTAGGAAGTCCTCATAGTTCCAGGAGGAGATGAATGAAGCGACTCTATATAGCTATCAGCATGGTTTCAACAACGGACTCGCCAAGGTCAGTATAGTCTTCCCTGATCTTGATCTCTCAGGCATCCTTGCTTTCAACATATTGGAGGAAGAAGAGGAGGAGGCTGAGGCCGTAGAGGAGGTTGAAGAGATGCCAAGCCCGAGAGAGGAAATCCCAACCGTGGTCAAGGACCCGGGTGTAATTTCGGTCCAGGCCGAAGAGGTTAAAGAGATGTCAAGCCTAAGGGAAGAAGTACCCATCGTAGCCGAGGACTCGGGTGTAATTTCAGTCCATGTCGAAGATGGAGTTCAGGCTGAAGAGGGAGCCCAAGCTGAAGAGAGTATCCAGGCTGAGGAGGGGGCATAGGTTGAAGACTCTCCGGACCTGACCCAAGTTGAGGAAACCCTTTCCATGCAAATTGATAGGCTACTCCAATCTTGCAATGCTGGATCTCTCCCGGCCGACCCTTAGGTATTTGTGTGGCTCTTCAGAATTAACAAATAGCTTTTCCTTTTTTGTGATACCATGTTGCATTTTTGAACTTGGTCTAAGTAGTGTCATCGGTTTTAGTGATGACTTGAATCACATTGCCCTTTGCGAAGTCTTTTCTTGCTAATGCGAGCTTCTCCTTTTGGGCTGCAAAATAGATAGAAAAGTTTCTATACAAAGGAAACCTTTAACTTACCGGTTTACCGGGGGTGGCGACCATCATGTTATCACTTGGAAAGGTAGCGGTGATCAAGTCCATGGTGACTGTGCATGGGAACAGGGATCATCGTGGCTACAGCCTTTTGGTGGTCCCCCTTGCTCATTAGTTGAGGCCCTGATCCATTAGGGCATCAGCGCGTGGCATGCCTAAGAAGCCGTTGCGAACGAGAGCTTTTGAATTTCACCAATCTCGATATAAGGAAAGGAATTTTCCTGGATCAGCTGCCATTCGCACTTGGCAATGCCATCTCTAACACCATTCCTATTCCCTCATCCTCGCATCGCTCTGAGGGCTTGTTGCGCCATGAGGCCGAATCATGCGCAGCTCAGGCAAGCAGCCAAGGGGAAACCAATGAGAGGTTTCCAGGTGAGGAGATCTGATCGAAAGTGAAGATATGTGTTGGTGTTACCGTGCACCAAGGCCAAGAGCAATGATCTTATCGAGATAGGTTCTTCTTCAGGGGAGGAGCTAGCTTCTCCTAGGAAGGCCGTTTCGACTAGACCATCCGTGAGATCGAGCCCATGAGATGTTGGTAAGGATCCCCCTCATGCTGAAGATGCTAAGCCAGTGACTCCGATTGTAAGAGAAAAGGGCCGGTGGGGTGCGATACCCCTACGACCGGAACCTAGAAGCAGGAGCCTGGGGATCCTCTTCCTACCCTCCTCCTTGGGATACAGCAGGTGGCTTTCGACACACGTGTTACCCTTCTGCCTTCGTCGATTGAACTGACCTTGCATGTATACTTCTTGTTCTGTAGCTTTCTTGCGACCTTTCTTTACTAGAGAAAGGTGCTCATCAGTCTATCAACTACATCGAGGAGAAAGAAGGTAGGGTTGCTATTGAAGAAGAGAGGGATAAGGCATTTGCTTTGAACGACGCCTTGAAGAGACAGATGGATACTATTCAGGCACAGGCGACCGAGTTGTCAATCATTGCACAGGAGAGGAGAAAGAAGGTAGTCTCTATTGAACTATTGCTGAGGGAGGTACTACGAGATGTTGAGGAGCCGAAATCTCGTCTGGTCAAATTGAAGAGGAGGATCGAGGAGCTGGAGGCAAACCTTTTGGTGGCCAACCAGAGGGCTGTGCAAGCCGAAAAGAGGTCTTCCAAGGCTGTTGAAGCTTATAAACCTCTCAGGCCTTCAGAGATGAGGCGAACAAAGCGGTAGTGGAAGGATATTCTTAGGTTATGCCGATTGTTTAGGTAAAATTAAGAAATTTTTTCTCGACATGGACTTCTTCTTGCTCGCCGTTCCGAAGGATAGACCTGTAGCCTCCAGGGCCCAGCTTGGGGAAGTGTCGACCCTTACTCCTATTTCGACTACCAAAGAGGCTGACAAGAAGTAATTCTATTGTATTTTTTTCTTTTTTCAGCTATTTGTAATATCCTCCTTTTGGATGAAGTTCTTTATCCTCAAAATAAGAGACTGAGTTTTTCCAAACTAGTTCCTTTCGGATTGATTCTTTCTGGTGATGGGTCAAAGTCAGTGACTATTCAATTTGTGATTGGCATCGAAGATGAATTCCGAAGTAAAATCGGAACGCCGCTGCCAATGATTGACCGTGATTAAGTCAGGCTGACATCAGTTTTCCACTGTAATTACTCCTTCTATCTTGGAATGGATGTGATAGACAGGTGTCATTTTCCTGTTAACCATTGATTGAGGAACATTGAGCATGATTCTCGTTGCCCATGTTATGTGTATTGATATTCGAACGGTCATGTCCTCGCGCGTCCCGGGTGCCGCCATATCCTCCCTTTCCAAGAGGAAGCCATTAATGCCATAACCGTACGATGAAGACCATTCTGGGTCTAAAGCATCGACGGTCTCCATCCTCGAGAGCAGTTATTGACGATCACACCATTCCCAGGCAACCACCTGGGTTCCGAGGTGTCGCTTCGATATGTGGCACTCTTTGGTGTGTCTGGGAAAAAGGGTGGAGCACATTTTCCTGCGGCCGTTCGTGGGTGTAGGGTCCTTTTAAATAGGACCCTGTCTTTCCCTACCGTAGGCCATCGAAATTTCGGACTTTCTCTTTGAAAACTGCCCTCCTTCCCTTAGCACAGCAATAACATAAAGTTCAATATCTCTGACCTTAGGAAGGTAGCTATGAAGAGGGTCTCCGGTGCTCGAGCTGAGGGTGAGCCTAGTTCAAAGGCTCCCCGGAGAAGCGACAATGATGACCCGCGGGGGGTCACTGCTCGCTTAGAGAGGAAGATCCGGTTTTGGAGGCCCGCCTGGAGGAGGCCAGGGCCCGAGCCAAGGTAGCTGCTGCAGAGGCGGAGGAGGCTAGGAAGAGGGTGGCGGAGGCCATCTCGGACTTCATTGCATTTTCCGCCTACAAGGACGAAGTTGCCGAGGCGATTCTGGATTCGTACCACTAGGGGTTCCAAAAATATCAGGACAAGGCTTTCAAGTACTTCAATCTGAAGGGCTTAGAAAACATTAAGCCTTCTGTCCCCTTCCCTAGTCATGAATTTGACTCCGACTTTGAAGAAGAGTTGGAGTCCGACTTAGAAGGGAACTCTGGGGCCTCTCCGTCCTCCTTCCAAGGCTTTGACACCTCCCGCCGGCACAGGAAAGGGCCGGCAGGTGGTTTTTAGACCCACTTTCTCGTTATCTGCACCGCTTCTTTCTTCTTCTCTTTTTTTTTTTTGTAAAAAATTTGAAAATGAAATAAAGAATTCCAACTTTCCTCACACTTCTTCCTCTTCTGTGACTAATACATCTCAGAGTACTACTCAGTATAGACCTTGTGGTATGCTGAAAATGTAGATTTCTCAGAGCCATTACAGACCTGCAGAAGGGATGGGATCGATCGAGCCGTCTCATCAGATGCTTGCTATTGATAGGATGAGTGATGTGGATTCATTTCAGTACTTCAGATTTACCGTAGGGTAAGGCATCCAAGCTATCCCTGTGCATTCCTGTCATTGTTAAAATAGGTTGTTCAGGCCCGCCTCAGCGCGTCTTCAGATTTATCGTAGGGTAGGTTATATGAACCATCCCTGCACCTTCTTTGATGTAAGGTAGGCTGATTAGGCCCGCCCCGGCATGTTTTCAGGTTTACCGTAGGGTAGGTTATATGAACCATCCCTGTGCCTTTGATCATTTTGATAGCATGATTGGGCTATCCATTGCGCTTATCGGGCATATCGATAAGGTGAGTGAATTAGGCTCTCCTTTGCGCTTTGGGCCAATTCTTTCGATCGGACCATTGAAACTATTGCTAGTGCAACGGGTTGTTTAGAGTTGGATAGATTTTCATGAGAGACACTAGGGTTTGTTTATTGATGATACTTGCAAAGGTTTTGTACATTCTATGGCCAGGATAGAGCTTTACCATCCAAAGTCTTGAGTCGATACGTTCCTGGACGTATGACTTCTTCAACTTTGTATGGTCCTTCTTAGTTGGGAGAAAGCTTGCCTTACTCTGTTGGCCTGGATACTTCAGTTCTTCGCAGCACCATGTCTCCCGTACAGAAAATCTGTTCCTTCGCTCTAGAGTTGTAATATTTGGCGACCTTTTGTTGATATGTCGCCATTTTCATTTTGGCTTGGAGCCTGGTACTCGGCAATAGATCCTGGTCAACTCTTCTACGATCAAAGTTTTTAGGCTCCTCATACTTGTCGATCTTGAGAGATTGGAGGGAGACTTCGATGGAGAGGATGGCTTCGGTACCGTACATCAAGTTGAATGGAGATTCGCTGGTAGCCATTCTCGAGGTCATCCTGTATGTCCAGAGAACGGAAGCCAGCTCTTCTACCCAAAGTCCTTTGACAGCGTTCAACCTTGTCTTCAAGCCATGGAGAATGATCTGATTGGTCACTTCGACTTCTCCATTAGACTGCGGATGGGCAACGGAAGTCAGCCTATGTTGCGCATGGTACCGAGCATAGAAGTCTTTAAACTTCGAATTATCGAACTGCCTCCCATTGTCAGTGATAATTGTACGTGGAATCCCAAACCGAAATATGATGGAGTTCCTGACAAAGTTCATGATTTTGCTCTCCGTGATATGAGCCAGTGATTCAACTTCGACCCATTTAGTGAAATAGTCGATTGCCACAAGGAGGAACTTCCTCTGCCCGGACACCGGTGGGAATGGACCAAGGATGTCCATGCCCCATTGGGCGAAGGGCCAGGGTGCTGTCAATTGGGTCAAATGACTCGCTGGTTGTCTCTAGATGTTGGCATACCTCTGGCATTGATCACATTTTCGTACAAAGTTGGCTGAATCTTTTTGAATGGAGGGCCTATAGTATCCCTGGCGTATAATTTTATATGCCAAGGATCTACCCCCCAAGTGATCACCGCATATCCCTTCATGGACCTCCCTCAAGACGTAATCAGCATCTGATGGTCCCAAATATTTCAGTAGAGGCTGAGAAAATGTTTTATAGAGAGTTCTGTCATGACATATTGGGATGCCATCCAGCAGATCTTTTTGGCCTCTACTTTATCTTTCGGTAATACACCTTCATTTAAGAACTTGATGATGGGATCCATCCAACTTGGTTCGGTCTCAATTTGGTGCACCTCCATAGTTTCCTCAGCTATACTTGGGGCTTCAAGGTGTTCAACGAAGGTGCAACCAAGGGATTCCGAGTGGTGGTAGCAAGTCTGGATAGTACATCCACTCGGGATTCTTCGATCAAAGGACATGCAGGATTTCGTAGAATTCCAGTTGAGAAGATAGGGCTTATACCTTTTCCAGGTACTGCACCATGGTGGGATCTCTGGCTTCATATTCTCCTTTAACTTGGTCTACCACCAACTAGGAATCCAAAAAAGCCTGGAGTCTCTGAACTCCCAAATTCTGGCGATCCGTAGTCCTGCAAGCAGGGCTTCGTATTCGCCTGGTTATTCGAAGCGCAGAAGGAAAATCGGAGTGCGTACTCTACCATATGCCCATTTGGTTCAGCCAGTATGAGACCGACTCCACACCCAGTAAATTTGGAGGCTCTGTCCACATGGAGCACCCAAACATACTCCGTGTCCTTCGAGATTTCTTCTTCTGCTGGGGGTGCTTCATCTTCGGACTTCCAGGTGCATTCGGCCAAGAAATCTGAAAGCACCTGGGCCTTCATGGTCGATCGGGAATGGAAACTAATGTCAAACTCGCTTAGCTTCACAGCCTATTTGGCTATCCTTCCTGAGATTTCAGGGCATCGAAGAACGGCCTTGAGGGGCTGATCAATCAGCACCACGATGGCATGGGCATGGAAGTAAGGCCGTAGTCGCTTTGCCACAATTATCAAAGAATGGATTAGCTTCTGCATTTTCGAATACCTTGTTCAGCATCGTGCAGGACTTTGCTGATGTAGTAGATTGGCTTGTAGGAGCCATCTTCTTCTTTTCGAATGAGGACCGAACTAACTGCTTCATCCGAAGCGGAAAGGTATAAGTAGAGTACCTCCCCCTCCTGAGGTTTAGAAAGTAGAGGTAGGGTCTCTAAGTACTTCTTCAGCTCTTCAAAGGCGATACGGTAGTCTTTGATCCATTCGAAGCCCCAAGACTGTCGAAGTACCTTGAAGAAGGGGAGGCATTTTTCGACTGACCGAGAGATGAACCTGCTTAAGGAAGTAATCCTCCCTGTCAGCTGTTGTACTTCCTTCTTGCACTTCGTCAGATTTAGCTTCATGTAGTGGCGTCACAAGGCACCAAACGATTCTTCCAGGTCCTTGATGTGATATTTTTTAAGGAGGCTTTTGACGATCATGTCGTCAACATAGGCCTCCATGTTTCTCTCCAACTGCTCCTTGAACACCTTGTTGATTACTCTTTGGAATGTCGCCCCGATGTTCTTGAGCCCAAATGGCATCATTTTGTAGCAATACAGACCTTTGTCGGTGACGAAGGCCATCTTCTCCTCATCTTGGAGATCCATTCGGATCTGATTGTATCCAAAGAAAGCATCCATGAAGCTTAACAGTTGGTGGCCCGGTGGTGTCAACCAGTTGGTCGATCTTTGGGAGAGAAAAGCTATCTTTTGGGCAAGCCTTATTGAGGTCTGTGTAATCAGTGCATATCCTCCACTTGCCGTTAGCTTTCTTTACCATTACCATATTGGCCAGCCACTCGGGGTAATGGGCTTCTCGGATGAATCCTGCCTTGAGGAGCTTGCTTACTTCTTCAACTATTGCCTTCTATCTTTCGGGGGCAAAGCTTCTGTTCTTCTGCCGGACTGGCTTATATTCAGGAGCAACTTCCAGCCGATGAGTGATCACTTCGGCTAGAATCCTTGGCATGTCCGAAGCCGACCAGGCGAAGACATCAGCATTATTTCTGAGAAAACATATCAGCTCCGTTCTGGTTTTCTCATCAAGCATGCTTTCGATCTGCATGACCCTGGTGGGGTCCTCTTCAATCAATGGCACTAAAATGGTTCTCTCCATGGGTTCACCCGAATCTGAGGTCGGGTCTCTTGGATCTAGCTAATCCCAAGTTATAGGATCATTGGAGTGCTTGTCCTGAATCATTAGGCATTGTCGTGCCATTCTTTAATCTCCTTTGGCTTCTCCGATGCCATTCCTAGTGGGAAAATGCACCAGGAGGTAGTAAGTCACACTATAGCTCAAAATTTGTTCAAGGCCGGCCGTCCCAAAATAATGTTGTAGGCCGAAGGGGTTCGGACCACCATGAAATTGATCGTCAGTGTCTTCTATTGAGGCCTAATACCAAGGGTCACATGCAGTACTATTTCTCCCTCAGCATCGACCTGATTGCCTCCGAAGCATGTAAGCGGTACAGGAGATCTTTGTAGTTTGTTTTTAGGCAAACACGTCCGAGAGAATGCATCATAGATCAAGACATCGTTTGAACTTCCATTATCAACCAAGATTCATTTTCCATCGTAATTAGCCACAACGGCGAAATTACAATAGGATCATCATGCGAGAGCTGAACTCCTGCGAGGTCATCATCGGAGAAGAGGATAGCGTTGTTATCCTTGAGCCGCTTCGAGGCAACGTCTTCGTCTCTTCTCCAGTTGGTAGGTCGATGTATCATCCCCATGCCTCCATTGGTGGGCCTTTGGTTCGGCAGTTCAACCTCTTCAAGAGCCGGTTGGGGAACTGTAGTTTCTGACCGAGGTCCTTGGCAACCAATGTACCGCCCTAGGTATCCTCTCTTGATAAAATTCTCTATAGGATCTCTTAACTAGATGCATTCTTCAGTATTATGGTCGTGGTCCTGGTGGAATTTGTAGTATTTGTTCCTGTTCCTTGCGGAAGAGGATGCCTTCATGGGACGTGGCTGCTGGAGATAGTTTTCTTTCTCTATCTCCAAGAGAATCTTTTCACGAGGGAGGTTGAGGGGGGTATAGGAGTCGAATCTCCCGCCCGATGCTCTGGGCCTGGAAGGACTCCTTCGGCGGTCAGCATACTTGTTGTTATTGTTGGAAGCAGGGAGGCCCTGTCCCCTGTTGCTTTTCTTCTTTGAAGGGGGATTTCCTTCGGTCAGTCGTTGATTTGTCGCTTGCTCTTCAGCATTGGCGTATTTCTAAGCTCTTGACAGGAGCTCAGCATAGCTTTTGGGGAACTTCTTGTCCAGGAAAAAGGTGAGCCTGGACGTACGAAGCCCCTTCTTCAGTGCAGACATGGCCATGTGCTTATTGAGATCGGGAATCTCGAGCATGGCCGCATTAAATTTGGAGATGTAATCTCGTAGACTTTCTCCTTCGTTTTGGTGAAGGAGGAACAGTGTATCCGTATTTCGAGGGGTCTTGCGGTAGGTCCTGAAATACAAGACAAACAGTTTTTCTAACTCAGAGAAGGAATCGATGGTACCTAGGCATATGCTCGAGTACCACATCCGAGCAGCTTTCTTCAAGGTGGCTGGGAACGCGAGACAGTACATCACGTCCGAAGCTCCTTGGATCATTATATGGGCCTTGAAACTGTCCAGATGATCAAAATGATCAGAGGTGCCATCGTAGGGCTCCATCTGGGGAACCCTAAAGTGCCGAGGAACAACATCGGCCAAGATGCGATCGATGTAAGGGGGCGCAGATCACACACTGCTAGATCATTGTGATCCTTTGCTCCCAGATTCTCGCCATTTTTGATTCGATGGCTTTGAACTTCCATCGTAATCAGGGAGGACTTGCTTCGGTGCTTTCTCTACAGGAGTAGAGTTTTCAGAAGAAGGAGAGCGGTTTGCCTAGGCCTTTTTCCTTTTGCAGGAAATTAGTGGGCCTAGGCATTCTTGAACTTCGGCCCTCAAGGGAGGGTCGAGGATGGAGGGAGAGATGCATAGACCCCTCTCGAGGGGCTCTCTTCCTCCGGGATCGAGAGCTATGTCTAGAGGTGGCCGACAGATGCCCCACCTAGAAAGCTCTGTCCTGGAAGTCCTGAACCATAGCCGTGAGGTTATTGACCTGGTTCAGGAGAATTTCGAACTGCTACTGTTCCACGATAATTATGGGAGGTGGAATATCATTCTCTACCGGGAGCCCACCCCCGTGGGAAGGAGCACGACTTCGACTTGTTGAGGCAATCTCATCTTTTCTCTTGCCATCGGAAACTTCTTACACTTTCCCTTTTTCAAAGAGGGGAGCTTAACAATGGATTTTGAATGGGCTTTCCCCCCTTCCTGGTGCGCCAATCTATTAGTGTGGAGTTCCTTTTCGATCCGGGTAGAGCTACTGGATTGCAGGTCCGCTCCCTGGTCACCTTTAAAACAAATCCCTTGCCGAATTACTCCGGCGGGGGACACTCCGATGCCTAAGTCAGAGGCGGGCTCCAGCCACATATGGGAAAGATTCTGAGGATAGATGGAGAGGAAAAGACTCAGATTTTCAGGAGTATCTTGTGCCTTACCTGGAGCGTCCCCTCTTACCATTATTTATAATGATTTGTCTGACTTGCGATTCCATTTTTCCTCCTGCGGTTACGATGGGGGAGTTAATTCCTTCCCCTCAATTCACAATCGTGGACGGTTACTAAACGGTTCCGGCCAAACCGGAGACGTTGCCGCTGGAGTTACGCACCATGATTATGCTCTAGAGGTAGTCGATGATAACCGTTATTCGTCGCGTTCGTGGAGACCAAAGACAAATCAATGATCCATCTTCAGGCTTCCCTCTTGGAAAAATATCTGTAGTCAAATTGGAGGAATGTCTTCGTCTTCGGACTCTTTCAGAGATCATATTTCGACGTAGGTCGAAGACTTCGTCTTCGTTGTAGGCCGAAGACTGCATTTTCGGTGTGGGCCGAAGGTTATCTTCGGCATAGACCGAAGGTTATGTCTTCAGCTTCGACCAGTCCGTCAGCCTTTTGTTTCCTCCGATTACTGTGGTTTAAAGCATATGCTTCGAGAGAAATGTCTTCGACCAGTCGAACCGATAGCTGGTTTATGCTTAAACTGATATATCCCAACAATTCCTGCCATTTCTATTTGTCCTTATGAAATATGAGTTGCCGCTTCGCATGGATAATCAACATAAAGTATACTTCATGAATATCATTTGTCCTGCAATTGCCACTGTTCTTGCATCCATCCACCTTAGAGATCCGCTAGCACAAAAGAAAACTACCGCTTAGATTTTCCTAGAAGGATTGAATATTAGAGCCTAGCTTAACCTGCAGATTCCGCTGCGGGATTAAGTATGCCCATAATGTCCGAAAAAATTTAGGATTACATTAGATAGCAGGCAATCAGGACCGAGTATACCCACAACCTCTGAAAAATTTTAAGATTGCATTAGGGTAGCAAGTACCTGATTGTTAGATACCCACCATGTTACTGCATTTGGTTGACTTTTTGATTGGCAATCCAACTAATCTAAACAGCCTTTTATAAGATAATTTGAATTATCTTTAAAAAGGATGATAATCCAAATTACCATCTTATAGATATTCTTTTAAATAATATTACCCTCTCACCCTCCCTTTCCTCTTACATTATAATATAATATATATTTATAATATACATTATATTATATTATATTATAAATATAATATTTATATAATATCATCTACTTAATATATAAATTTTTATATTAAATTTATTTAATCTAACAAATATTTTTTTATTTTTTATTTTTATAAAAAATATAAAATATTTTTTTATATATTTAACATAAGATATAAAAATATATATTAATGAATAAATAAATATAAAATTATATTTTTTATATAAAATATAAATTTAATTTAAAAATATTTTAAAAATTAAATTTATATTATATAATATTACCTTCATGTATCAAATACAATAATTCATGTTATCTACATTCTATATTATTGATAATCCATAATATTGACAATCTGCATTACCTTTCAAAATTTCAAATAATGCATCCTAAAAATTTAGCCTCAGCCATAAACCATCCAGAGTCGATCAAAACGATTCAAGTAAACCTATTTTTTGATTTTCAGTCAATAATACAATGCCTATCATATAAAGTAATATACTACGATAGAGGGGTGATACGTTAGCTGGATAAATATAATAACCATATCTCTATCCTGGAGGTCCCTGACATTCTTCAAGTCCGTCCACATCAACCCTTAAAACATCTGCATGCCCTCTGAACAACCACAGCTAAAAGAAGGGGAAGAAAATAAAAATATTTGTCTAACCTAGGCAGAACCGCTAAGAGGCAGTCAAGTGTCATTGCCAACATGGCAGATATTACTTGATTTTTGTTCCTCCGTCTGAAGCTGCGATGCTACCACTTCAGGAGCAGAAGGAACTGAGGTTTCGTTGGTCCTCGTTTTACAATTCTTCAGGCAGCTGTCTGTTTTCAGATACTTGTATATTAAGTTGCTGTCCCATCTACCAAATCCATCTTCCCACCATACGTCTCATCAGTCATCATATTCTCATCACATATCAGTGCCTGGTGACTACTGTCTGCATTGCCACCAGCTGTCTCATTGTCTGTCAAGGACTTATCCAACTGTGATGCCTGGCCAATACCATTCAGCTTTCCACCACTAGACTCATCAGCTGTCGAAGTCTTATCAGATTGTTCAGTCATGCTAATGTTACCTGATGATCCTTCAATATGTCTAGAATTTTCGCATCCTTCTGCTGCCTCAACCATTTTTTCAGTTCTATCTCCTGAAGAAGCTCCGATGGCTGCTGGCACGGCATCGTTCATAACATAAGATGGGCCTGATGATAGTCCTGTTTCCGTGCATGCAGGCGCAGACTGTTGAGGTGCAGCATGTTGAGATTTTCGCAAGTCATCATTTGCCACTTTTCTGGATGTCTCCAGAAATATGTTTTTGAAGTCGGTTTGCAAGGCAGGGCAAACATCCTGAGGAAGATGGATGGCATCTTTCTGCACTACTTCCTTCGTATTTGGAGCTGTCTCCACACATTGAACATCGGTTAGCATAGCAGGGCACATATCCTGAGGAAGACGGTTCGCACCATGCCCCGCTACTTCCTCTGTACTTGGAGCTGTCTCCAGGAGTACATTTTTCAAGTCACTTTGTGAAGCAGGGCGCACATCCTGAGGGAGATGGCTGGCATTATTCCAATCTGCTTCCTTTGCACGCGCTGTTCGAGGAAGCCTGGAGGATTCATGCAAATGGTTTACAGGTAGAAAAGGGGTTGCAGGTTCCCTTATCTGAAGAGGCACTGCAGCTGTAACCATTTTTGATACAGGATGGATTGGAGGTGAAACTGGTTCCTTGGTTGCTGCATGGCGCACTGGATATAAGATTTCATCACTTCTTGACATTGGAAGAAGTGGTGCAATATCATTATCCACAGTGAGAGGAACAGACAGGCGTGGATCAAACACCAAACCCTTGAAGACAGGTCCAGTCACACCTACTCGAACAGTGAGAAGATATCCAGCATTGAAAATCCCCTCCAGGATACCAGAGACTTTCTGACCTACGAGGCCACAAGGCCCGCAACTGGAACTGGCAGTTGGATTAGCATGAGATGGAGCCCGTGTTGGAATTGCTTGAGTTGCAGTTGCTTGAAACTGCCGGTTTCTCCTACGTGGTTCATATCCAGGACCATCATGCTTTCGAGGACGTCCGTTTACGCCTCAAGGAAAGCTTGCTGGATCAACAGGGATGATTGCTTGATTCTGTTGGGCCATGCAGTGATGTCAGGTGAAATAATGCTTGCTGGACTAGTGCTGGTTAATTTTATCTGGAAAAGTAAAACCAGTTTTTGCCTATCAGCTCCTTTTTTTAAAAAAATAAAAAATTAAAATTGGACAGAAGAAAGCCAAAAGTGGTCATGATGGACATTAAAATTGAACAATGTCATTCAGAAATAGCAAGATCAGGAGAAAGAACATTAATAAACAAATATGCTGGACAAATATTTCACCCTGATTAATGTGTCTTAAGCTCATGCATCCAGATAACTATAACTTCTGCAGCAGTTATTTTCTTAGCAGAAGAAGGTACATGGAGAGGACCCTGGTGAGTTCGTAGAAAGTTGAGTTGGTCAAAACATGTCATTATTAGAACCATTAATAACTCATACCCATATCCATGATGCTATGGTGACAAGAAAGTCCATAAATCTGATCCCGTGTCAGAGACAGGTCATAGTCACAGAAAGCTTTAAAATAAATAAGGAGACAAGATTGAAGATTAGTTAGACAATTAGAGATGATCATACATTAATAACTGCACATATTTTGTTAAACCTATACTTGCTTACACATGAAACACACACATGCACGCCAGAGTAAATGCATGCTAACCCCCACCTTACCATAAGTTCTACATTTTGCATCAACAGCCATGTCCAAGTCACCATGCAGCACATGTCAGCAGTGGTCATAATGTTACCTGGTCAGAGGAATATAATGATACTGCAGTCAAGAATATGGTACATGCCATGTTCTTCTAATGGTTACTTATTATGCCATGTTCTTCTAATGGTTATTTATTTTGTTTCTCATTTGAATAATCTAATTCAGCAGCTACAAGACTAGACAAGGAAGAGCAGTGCTAATTTAACAGATGTTCCTTTTTACCAATCCCAGTTGATGATTTTAAAAATTCTAGTGGCCAAAAGCTCCATCAGAAATGTTGGCTGATCTTTAATGGCTTTAGCACTAGCTGATCCTTTTGTACTGCTAAAAACACTCTCAACCAGATACAGCTAATGAGTTGTTATGTATTTGAAGTCAGGATAAAATGAACAAATCTCAGTTGTCATGAAAATATCCATAATAACAGCACACAATATCCACGTTAAGGGCCAGTTCCTGATGATGACAGCCTTAAGCTTGATTCTAGTCTTCTGACTGATTGATATAAGGGACTCATATGACATTATAAAATAGTTGCAATTTTCTCTCCAACCTATCATTTCTACTTGGGAATCATCATCAAATCCAGCCTTTTTTCAAACACACTGGGGCAGCCATGGAACAAAAAGATGCCTAACAAGACTATACAGATCTCCACAACCAGCTATGAACCTAGTGTCAACTTTCTAAGAGTGGTATCGAATTCCTTGCCAAGGCAATTTAAGCACTAGAGTACATGAAACCCAAGTACACTAACCCTACTTGGGAACACGACTCAAAATTAAGTCGAAGATTTTTCAACAACTAATAAACATTCATATTTCCGTAGATGCATTCTACTAGTACCATCTTCAATGCACAAAGAGAGTGCATATATCATTAGGGAGTGCATTTAACTATTTTGATTGCCCCCTATACGTGGCTATTCTACTAGTACCATCTTCAATGCACAAAAGGAGTGCATATATCATTAAGGGAGTGCATTTAACTATTTTGATTGCCCCCTATACGTGGCTAGGGGCTTCACTGTCATGTCCATAAAGTATCATATGGTGAATAAACAAGGTTGGAAAGTGCTACTTTGGTGGTTATTCTAGAAAGGAGTGTGGCTTCCATTAAATATCATAATCCCATTAAATTCTCTAATACATTGCAAAGGCTTAACAATGTAAGGTGTGATATGGATGATTTAGAATTAGGTGCATCAGCTGAAAAGCCTGGTTCATAAGGAAACTGATGCCCAGACACTAGCCAAGTTTGACTCTCAAGGCTAAAGCAACAAAGAAGATTAAAAATTCTCAACCTCATCCACCAGCATTTGTGTCACCTAGAGCATAGATTCCCAGAGACGAATGGCACAAGGAGCACCATTTCTAAAATCCGCTCATGAAATCCACTTGACAGCTTGCCACATAGCAATCTGCTCATCACTCTTTAATAGGAGTAACAAATAAACATTTTCTACTGTAACCCTTGATTGAATAATAAGAACCCTATCAATACCTAAAAATTAAATTAGAAGTTCACAAGCAGGGAAAAAGAAAGAAAACCTTCTGTGTGCTCTCATCACATGGTGCTGAAAACCAAGCCACATAATGGAATGCATTTTCTAGTATCAATTTTCATAATTGATATTTACAGTCCTAGAGTCTCAAGACTTGCAAAGAAACCACCGAAAAGATATATATTAACAAGACAATGGTTAGCACATAAAATGAGGTTCGAATGAATGGCTACTATTCATGTCTTGGTGGATGTAAATTGATAAGGAGATGCCAATTGTTATAATGCACATAAAATGAGCTTTATTTAAGATCCACAAAACATATTAGAAGTTATTATGCTTTTATTTACCATTTGCAGGTTGCAACACCCATGCATAAGTATTATGAGGTATACATCTTACATAATATAGAATTGCTAAAAAAGAAAAGGTGGATCCACCATGAAGCTAAAAAAATGCAGCAATTTCAAAGAGTACATTACAAATTATGATTCAAATAACAAAATAAAGCACAAAGATAAGCAATATTGATGACTCACAATCACATGTATAAAACAACAGAAATACAATCAAAACTTTGAAACTGAAATAGTCACTGAAGATCGAGTAAAGCAATATGTATGCATGCTGCGTCCAGTAAGCACATAAACGATGCAGCTGCTAAATTCAAGCTCTTGCAACATCTCAAAATGCCTAAATGACACTGGTGGTTCTTTATTAAAAAAGATAAATTCATTTTCCAATTTGTAGGCAAAGGTTTTGCACAAGCTCGGTTCAATTACTTCGATATTTTTATTTGTTTTAACTTGTGTAGAAAACTGATTTATTAAATTCAATAGGTTCATATAACTCTTTTTTGCAGTTCTGGATGGGTGTAGTCATACTCTTGGTTCTGAACATGTTTAAAGTTACATAGGTAAAATTTTGTAGAGTAGCCAATAAACCTCATCAAATATTAGGTATACTAAAATAACCTAATATTGTAGTTATAACACATTTTATTTTGAAAACCAAAAGGTGATAAAGGTAGGAAAGTTTGAAGACGTTGACTTTCATCGGAGAGCTTTTAGATTAGATAAGGTCTGATACGGCGGGATCGCTGACGTAGAGGCCCCTCGGATCCAGCTGGCAACCATGCTAGCAGAAGACGCCACTTGGGCGCCGCGTCCAAAGAGCCCCTCGGTCGAACCTTGACCGGGATCGTGCCTCGCTTCTCGGGCCCCTCGACCGGAGTGGCTCCCCCGCGATGGAGCCTCGACCGAAGTCGCGCCTCGCTTCTCAAGCCCCTCGACCAAGGCCACACATCGCTTCTCGAGCCCCTCGACCGGAGTGGCTCCCCCACAGTCGAGCCTTGACCGAGGCCATGCCTCGCTTCTCGAGCCCTTCGGCTAGAGTGGCTCCCTCGCGGTCGAGCCTCAACCGAGGCCATGCCTCGCTTCTCGAGCCCTTCGGCTAGAGTGGCTCCCTCGCGGTCGAGCCTCGGTCGAGGTCGTGCCCTCGCTACTCGAGCCCCTCGGTCAGAGTGGCTCCCCTACGATCGAGACTCGGCCGAGGCCGTGCCACGCTTCTGGAGCCCCTCGGCGGAATGGCTCCCCCGTGGTCGAGCCTCGACCGAGGCCGTGCCTCGCTTCTCGAGCCCTTCGACCGGAGTGGCTCTCCCGCGGTCGAGCCTCGGCCGAGGTCGTGCCCTCGTTCTTCAAGCCCCTTGGCCGAAGTGGCTCACCCGAGGTCGAGCCCCAGTTGAGGTCAAGCTCTCTTGCTTGAGGTCGACCCCGGTCAAAGTCAACCTCCTCTTCGGGGTCAGGTATGAAATTTTCAAGAGAACGTGGCCTCTCCCATAAGCAGCCTTAGGGCATACGGGCGGGGAATGTCGATGGGTGGCGCCACCACCTTCGCCAGAGCCCTGGCACGGCGTGGAGAGGCTGACACGCATGAGAGGTGGTGGCACGCCGCCTGGAACCTCAGGAAGTACGGCACCCTACCGTGGCACGTCGATTGACCCCTGCAAGATGATGTTTCACCAGAGCACGCCGCCAGCGGAGGAGCACCCCACCGGAGCGTCAAGCCCTTCAGCCCACTATCGGTACCACCTAGGAAAGGGCACTCTGCTTGGGGCGCTATGTTGCTCTACCTACCATCTGTGCCACCCAGAAGAGGAAAGTTTTGCCAGAGAATCCAGACCCTGTAGCGCCTGCCTCCAGGTCAGTGCTTTGCCAGGTCTCCCCAAGCATGTGAGACGACACCATGAAAGGACAGTATTCTATCGGGGTGTTAGGACTCACGGCGTACCTTATGTACCCGCCATGAAAGGGACACGCACCCTTCCAAGCTCCGCTACCATGGTCAGTGGCAGGCCTCCCCCTTTTCCGGAGGGGGGAAGGGATGCAGGCCTATGCCCGACTGGTGGGGGAAGCGCCCAGAGAGGGCCAAGCTAGAGCTCTGCACCCCAACAAGGTACCATACATCTATAAGAAGCCAAAAAGGGGCCACTGGTCAAGGTAAGCAAGAAGGGGGCAGGCAATTCAACAAGGCACAGAACATAGCTAGAACACACCAGCCCTCTCCAGGAGAGTGCGAACAGCTACGGCCTCCATTGCTCAAGCCCTCCTCGACTCTAACTCCCACTTCATTGTTTTTCAAGACCTCTGAGAGTGGAGATCAATTCGGGATCCACGAAGGATCTATTCTCCTTGATCGTCCACTAACTTGACCGTCGAAGTGCCCTTCAGGATCCCCGGCCAGAATCTCTTTTCTTTTGCAGGACAGGATATGTACGCTAGGTGCCAGGCGGGAAAGCCACCAACCAACGCCGTGCAGGAGCTACAGGCCATGATGATCTAAGCGGCAACAGATTAGTGCACCAGGTAGGGGTACATTCCCGCGTTAAGCCTGTCTCTCGTCACAAAAACAGTTCCACCGGCAACATGGTGGTGACCCGCACATGAGAAGCCTCCATCAGCCGTGTGGGGGATCCTCCCCCCACGAATATCGGCTCAGTCCGGAGAGGGAGCTCCCTGCTCCACCGCCACTGCCTCCGACGGATCTACTTGCCGCACTCACCCATCAGGTCCAAACCTTGACCGCGGCAGTGCGATAGCTGCATCATCAGCACCGATCCTTGGCGACCCAGTGCAGCCAGGGACTCACGCGGCTCGGGCAGTCGGATATCGCGGTAGCTTGCGGTCCTTCCACGGAAGGCCATCGCACCCACGGGCCACATCCCATCACCGGGGGAGCCTTCAGACCCCAAGGAAGAGACAGTGAAGTGAGTCGGTCGACCGAGGGAGTCGGTCTCCGGTCTCCGACCACGCCGCCTATAGGCATCATAAGCACCGTCGAGGCAAGGCTCCCCGACACGATCTTCTTCGACCCTCATCCTCCTCTCCTCCAACAGCCTTGGTAGAAGTTTCCATCGATGAGGCTATCAGGCGTCAAATTGAGAGATGCCTAAAGAAACAGGACCGCAAGCTGGCTAAGCTATCCTACTAGTTTGCCAACCTACAAGGCTATCCACGCAAGCCAGTGGGCTATGATGCCCGTCCCCCCTTCTCCCAAGAAATCCAAGAGAAATCGATTCCCAGCCAATTCCGCATGCCCTAGGTGATCCTTACGACGGGACCACCGACCCCCTGGACCACTTAGAGAGCAACAAGGCTCTCATGAGAGTCCAGGAAGCGACGGATGCTCTCCTCTGCATCGCATTCCCGGCTACTCTTCAGAAGGCCGCTCGAGTCTGGTACACCCATCTCGAGCTCGGAAGTATTAACTCCTTTGCACAATTGGAGAGGAAGTTCGTGGCGCACTTCGATGCCTACCGGAATGTGCCACGAGAAGCAGACAGCCTCTTCTCCATCCAGCAGCAGGACCATGAGTCCTTCGAGACTACGTGTCCCGCTTCAAGACTGCCATCCTGAAAATCTACAATCTGGACGAGCCCATTACCATGCTAGCATTGAAGAGAGCTCAAAACCTCCCATCTTCCTAGACAAGAAGCCTCCGAAGACCTATTCCGAACTCCTCCGGGTCCATAAGTATATCCGTGCGAAGGAGGTGGACCGGACCCAAAGGGAGCTAAATGGAAGGCTACTGAAAAAGCAACCCCAGGGGAAAACCTCCGGGACCCACAGGCTCGGAGCAACCCCGAACCTCCAGACGGGTCCAAAGCCAAAGAATACCCCATCCAGGAAGAAAGATACACCCCTCCTTGCCCCAAGATCCAAGATCCTCATAGAGATTGAGGACGATGCAAGTTGCACCGCCCTCCACTGCTAAGACTGTCCAGTGGCCGCGACAAGTCGAAATACTGTCAATCCCACCACGATTACGGCCATGACATCGAGGAATGCCGCCACCTTAAGCGGGAGATCGAGGACCTAATAAGAAGAGGCTACCTCAGGAAGTTCATAGGGGGTAAGGCTCCTACGAAGCCTCAGGCGTTTGCAGGTCTCCCTCCTGTCGACAACCGACCTACTGAAAAGCCAGTGGACATGATATCCTGGGGATAGAGCATGCCTCAAAAAGGACCAGGACGAGGGAAGGGTCCGAGAATGTACTCCCCTTTGTGAGGGAAAGGAAAACTAGGATGGAAAATATAAATAATGATGTCATTATCGTCGAGATGATAGCGAAGCATCCTGTAAAATAGATTATGGTCGATAGTGAAAGTTCGACTAATATCCTTTTCTATGATGCCTTCTTCAAGATGAATGTCTCATGCACGACTGAAGCCAGTGCACACTCCCCTTGTCAATTTTACCGGAGATTCAGTAGGGATTGAGGGGGAGATCACTCTCCCAGTCACTGCTAGGTCACACCCCGACAGAACACGGTCATGATAACCTTTACGGTTGTTAAGCTCCCCTCGGCCTACAACGTGATTCTCGACCGCCCCGGGCTCAATTTGCTTGATGCGATCATATCAACGAAGCGGCTCCTGATTCAATTCCCAACCCCTTACGACATGGATGAGATGCAGGGGACCCCCTAGCCGGTTCAGCACTGCCTACAGGCAGTTCTCGGTGCCAAAAACACCGAAGAAGACCCTGTCACCGAAGAGTTGGACCAAAGAGCTCAGGACACCAAGGGTGGTCCGATCGAGCACTTGCTGCCATGCCCCCTTGGCTCAGACCAATTGAAGACCGTACAGATAGGAGCCCAGCTGCAAGAGGATGAGAAGGCTCACCTACTAAGCTTCCTCTAGGCAAGTACGGATGTCTTCGCCTAGACCGCGACGGACATGCTAGGAATCCCTCTTAACATCATCACTCACAGATTGAACATCGACCCGAAGTGTCGTCCAGTCCAGGAAAAGAGGAGCTTCGCCCTAGAAAGGCAAAGGGCAGTCAATGAGGTGGAAAACCTCCTCGCGACCGGTTTCGTTCGCGAGGTCCAGTACCCCAGCTGGCTAGCGAACGTAATCATGGTCAAGAAGGCTAACGAAAAGTGAAAGATCTGTGTAGACTATACCGACCTCAATCGAGCCTGTCCAAAAGATAACTTCCCCCTTCCAAAAATTGACCAGCTAGTGGACGCTACATCAGGACATTGCCACTCACCTTCATGGATGCATTTTCCGGATACAACCAAATCCGGATGCACCTAGAAGACGAGGAGCATACTGCCTTCATCACAGATCGAGGGATGTACTGCTACAAGATGATGCCGTTCGGTCTGAAGAACGCTAGAGCTACATACCAGTGTTTGGTCAATAAGATCTTCAAAGACCAAATCGACTGCAACATGCAAGTTTGTGTGGACGACATGCTCGTTATAAGTAAGTCGGAGTCGGACCACGTTGCGAACCTAGCAGAAGCTTTTCAAAACTTCTGCCTCCATCAGATGAAGTTGAACCCGGCCAAGTGCACCTTCGGTATGGCCGCCGACAAATTTCTGGGCTTCATGGTTATTCAAAGGGAAATCGAAACCAATCCGGAGAAGGTCCAGGCGATCGTTGACATGGAATATCCTACCTCGAAGGTCCAGCACCTAACCGAGAAGATTGCAACCCTGACTAGTTCATTTCGCGCTCTGCTGATCGCTGCCTGCCTTTCTTCAAGGCATTGTGTAAGGTGCACGACTTCGCCTGGATGAAGGAATGCCGAGAAGCCTTCGAGCTGAAAAAGTTTCTTGCATCGCCGTCGCTGCTCTCTAAGCCTGAGGATGGGGAAGAACTGTATCTGGAGGTCTCCCCAGGAGCCGTCAATTCAGTGCTTCCGCGCGGACAAAGACGAAGTTCAACGACCAGTGTACTATGCAAGCAAGCTCCTCCGGGATGCAGAAACCAGGTACACACCGCTCTGAAAAATTAATTTTTGCACTCATTATATATGCTCAACGCCTCAGGCCATACTTCCAAGCCCACCCAATCGTGGTGCGGACACCCGGCTAAAAAAAAAATGACAAGTCAATCCCACATCCCTGTGGATCACCTATGAATAAAAGCCCTAAACCCTAATCCCCAATCACTTGTAAATAGTTAATTTTAAATTCTGTTATTTTAGTCCAGTTGGATTCAGCCCTAAACCCCAAATTCAACTAAGTCATGTATATATACAAACCCTATTTACCAAGTTGAGTTGATATTTAATTTTTGTTTTATGAGATTATGCCTTTTGATCAATTTGATCAAGTTGAGTTTAGAGTTAGCCCTTTAATTATTTAGTTGATTGAGTCCTGTAATTAGTTATTTTAATTGAGTCCTGTAATATAAAAGGGGACCCAAATCAAGATACCATGTGCCAACCCAACACCATGTGCCAACCCAATTCAAGACATGTGCCAACTAATTCTTGGCGCCACATGACAAGTCATCAAGGCGCCACCTCATCACATGCCACATCATCAAATCTTGGACGCCCAAGCCACCTCACATGCCACGTCATCCTCATATGGTCGGCCACATGAATTTAAGATTGGAAGCCACTTCATCTTAGCACCCATTAATTTCAAGAAATACCCCATCCTCTTTTTGTCGCCCATTTAAATTCCAATCAAGTTGTCGCTAATTTTAAGAGTAAGGACTTCTGATCTCACCCTCTCCTTGCCGCCTACATCCAAGAAGCGCCTCAATCCATCCTTTCTTGGTCGCCCAAATTAGAGAAGTTTGAATTCCAAGGGCGCCTATTATGAGAGTATCAAATCCAAGGAATCCCATTCCAAACTCCAGATAAGATGGAGGTTACTTTATCTGCTTTCGAATGCAAGAAATCAAGATGAAAGTCCAAGAGATTAATGCCATGAAGGAAAATTACCGCCCCATCCACTTCTCAATTAAGATTGTCGCACATTTCAAAGAAGAGCGCCTCATTCTTGTCGCCCACCTTATTTCAAGACTTGTTGCTCAATTGGATAAAGCTTCTCAAGTGTCGTCGCCCAAACTGGATAAAGCTCAAGAAAACCCAGATGCCAAGAAAACAAGATGCCAAGAGAGGGATTCAAGAAGAGTTTGCTGCTTAGAAACCAATTCCAAGAAATTCTTGCCTCTTCAACAAGAAACTCAACAATTTGTAACCCACACTCAACTTGTATATGGCCTATAAATATCCCATCAAACCCCTTGTATTGAAGGAATCTTTTTATGAAATAAAGTGATAGCTTTCTCTTAATTCCTTTGCTGTGATAGCATCGAGGGGTGTAAGGCCCTAGTTTGTCTTTGTTTTTCAGAACATCGAGGGATGTGAGGCCCTAGTTATCCATCTAACCAACCATCCATCAGAAACCTTAGCCGCCACCTTCTAGCTTTCTTCTCTTCCAACATTTTTTTCCTTCCAATCTTCTTCTTCCTTCCACACCTCCTAACTTGACTTTTTGTGTGTTTGCAGGTCATCAAGATCTGAAGTAAAGGTTTTCCTTGCTTTGGAACCGAGTTCGTTGCAGATTGGAGCCCGAAGAACGAGTCTTGAAGTCCTACCGCGAAATCCTAGAGTACTGAACCAGATCCACTTCAAGAGTGCTGCAAATCGTCGTTGTAATATCTATAAACTCTTCCTTTCTCTTTAGTTCTGATTCATTGAAGGTAGGACCCATAGGTTATAATGATTTCTCAATCACCAAATCCTGAATCTTAATTAGTTTTTGCCTGATTTACATTGCGGGTTGTGTAATTAGTTGACTAGTTTAGCTTCATCAATTACTTTTTGTCTGATTTTTCTGATAAATACAAAAATAATCTCTGTTAATCTCAGATAATTAATCTTAGAATCCGTAGGTTTAAGTTTGCATCTTCCGTCCCGCTCATTTTAGTATCAGAGCATGTTAAAATAGAGTTTATTACTAGTTGCTGAAATTTCTGTACACCTAGTTTTAGACTGAAATTAAATTGCATAAAAACCATCATAAAAAAATACAAAAAAAGTATTAATTAATTTTCTGTTAATGTGCTATCTATTATAGAAAAAATCAGAGAAAAAAATCTTATTTTTCTGTTAATTTCTGTTTTAGTTTTGCGCATTAGGGTTTCATATGCATGATCATATCTGAAATTAACCTAAGGGCACTCTTACTCTGTCAAATCAGGAAAGGATTTCATCACCTTTCCTGGGCCCAAAACAACCACCTTGCATCAAACCTAAGCCTAATTAAAATCAATTAGAAACCTAAAGTAGCTTAGGGACACCACCAAGGTCGGGTTCCAAATATTGTGTGAAAGCTAGTGCACCTAATCCCTTGATTATCTCTTGAATCTGGTGTCTAAGGCTAGAGGTCCAGAGGCAAACACCCTAAGTGGTCTCGTGGTTTTTAATTAAGACTCTGTGAAAGCAAGGGAGCCTCCCACGACCCCACCTCTTACCTGGCTAGTGGACAGGATAATTGCTGAATTGGTTGTAAATTGAGCTGACCCATTCTACTTGAGCTCTAGGTCTAGAAAATGCTAGTTCGATTTTTGTGTTTGCATTGCATGGCCACTAGATCATGAACTCTATACCAGTAATCTCACCCCAACCCGGTGTGACCATAGAGCCCAGCCTTGAGACCTTCTTGAGGTCTATGACTGAACAATGTGCCCAAATGAACCATAGGTTTGACCGACATGATTGAGCGGATCTTGGACAACAAGATTATCGCTACTCAAACTAAAGATTATCAACGATATCTGGTTCGTTAGCAAGGACGACCCAAAACTAAAGATTCTTGGATCACAAGAGAGGATTTGTAAAGGATTAATCTCAACTTGCTAGAACATTATCAAAGCAGAGTTGACCCATACTCGATAGGGGTCGAGTTCCTCCCACCCGGAGAGAATTGGTATGGACACCAGGACTTTAAAAAAATGACAGGTCAATCCCACATCCCTATGGATCACCTGTGAATAAAAGCCCTAAGCCCTAACCCCTAATTACTTGTAAGCCCAGCTGGATTCAGCCCTAAATCCCAAATTCAACTGAGTCATGTACATATACAAACAAACCCTATTTACCAAATTGAGTCGATATTTAATTTTTGTTTTATGAGATTATGCCTTTTGATCAATTTGATCAAGTTGGGTTTAGAGTTGGCCCTTTAATTATTTAGTTGATTAAGTCCTGTAATTAGTTATTTTAATTAAGTCCTGTAATACAAGAGGGGATCCAAATCAAGACACCATGTGCCAACCCAAGTCAAGACATGTGCCAACTAATTCTTGGTGCCACATGACAAGTCATCAAGGCACCACCTCATCACATGCCACATCATCAAATCTTGGATGCCCAAGCCACCTCACATGCCATGTCATCCTCATATGGTCGGCCACTTGAATTTAAGATTGGAAGCCACTTCATCTTAGCGCCCATTAATTTCAAAAATAACGCCATCCTCTTTTTGCGCCCATTAAATTTCAATCAAGTTGTCGCTAATTTTAAGAGTAAGGACTTCTCATCTCACCCTCTCTTTGTCACCCACATCCAAGGAGCGCCTCAATCCATCCTTTCTTGGTCGCCTAAATTAAAGAAGTTTGAATTCCAGGAGGCGCCTATCATGAAGAGTTTCAAATCCAAGGAGTCCCGTTCCAAACTCCAGATAAGATGGAGGTTATCTTTATCTACTTTCAAATGCAAGAGGATCAAGATGAAAGTCCAAGGAATTAACGCCAGGAAGGAGGATTACCGCCCCATCCACTTCTCAATTAAGATTGTCGCACATTTCAAAGAAGAGCGCCTCATTCTTGTCACCCACCTTATTTCAAGACTTGTTGCTCAATTGGATAAAGCTCAGTGTTGGTGTCGCCCAAACTGGATAAAGCTCAAGAAAACCCAGATGCCAAAAAGACAAGATGCCAAGAGAGGGATTCAAGAAGAGTTTGCTGTCCAAGAAAAGCCAATTCCAAGAAGTTCTTGCCTCTTCAAAAAGAACTCAACAATTTGTAACCCCAACTGAACCTGTATATCGCCTATAAATATCCCATCAAATCCCTTGTATTAAAGGAATCTTTTTATGAAATAAAGTGAGAGCTTTCTCTTAATTCTTTTGCTGTGATAGCATCGAGGGGTGTGAGGCCCTAGTTTGCCTTTGTTTTTCGAAACATCGAGGGGTGTGAGTCCCTAGTTATCCATCTAACCAACCATCCATCAGAAACCCTAGCCGCCACCTTCAAGCTTTCTTCTCTTCCAAACTTTTTTTTCCTTCCAATCTTTTTCTTCCTTTCACACCTCCTAACTTGACTTTTTGTGTGTTTGCAGATAATCAAGATATGAAGTAAAGGTTTTCCTTGCTTTGGAACCGAGTTCATGCAGATTAGAACCCGAAGAACGAGAGTATTGAAGTCCTACCACGAAATCCTAGAGTGCTAAACCAGATCCACTTCAAGAGCACTGCAAATCGTCGTTGGTAAATCTAAAACTCTTCCTTTCTCTTTAGTTCTGATTCGTTGAAGGTAGGAACCCTAGTTTATGATGATTTCTCAATCACCAAATCCTGAATCTTAATTAGTTTTGCCTGATTTACATTACAAGTAGCGTAATTAGTTGACTAGTTTAGCTTCATCAATTACTTTGAGTATGATTTTTCTGATAAATACAAGAATTAATCTCTGTTAATCTCAGATAATTAATCTTCGAATCCGTAGGTTTAAGTTTGCATCTTCCATCCCGCATCAAATCGCGGTCCTGACCAGCCACTAAGGGCCATACTCAACCGATCGGATATGTCTAGATATCTGGCCAAATGGGCGTTGAAGCTCAGTGAGTTTGACATCACCTACCGTCCGAGGCCATCCCAAAAGGCGATCTGACTAGCTACTAAGAGCCATACTTAGCCGACGGGGTATGTCTGGGCATCTGGCCAAATGGACGTTAAAGCTCAGTGAGTTTGACATCACCTACCGTCCGAGGACATCCCAAAAGACACAAGTGCTGGCCGACTTCCTGGTCGAATGCACCAGCATGAGTGAAGAGCTGGAGGAGGCTCCTAGAGCACCAAGCGAAACACCACTTGACAAGACAGTTTGGGTCCTCCATGTGGACGGTGCATCCAATGCAGGAGGAAGCGGAGCCGGCCTCATCCTTGCCACTCATGACGGGGTTGTGGCCGAGTGCGCAATGGGCTTCCTGCTCAACGCAATCAACAACCAGGACGAATACGAAGCACTCCTTGCGGGACTGAGGGTATAGGTGTATCTAGCCTAAGGGTCTTTACCGACTCGTAACTTGTAGCCGGTCAGGTCTCGGGAGAGTTCGAAGCCCAAGACCCTCAGATGGCAAAGTACTTGGAACAGGTACGCTCTAGTACAACAGGTTTCCGGCGCTTCAACATCTTCCACATTCCTCGCGGAGAAAATGCCCGTGCTGACGCCCTCTCTAGACTTGCAACTCTATCGGACTCATCATTAGGGCGCGCCTACATCGAATCTGGCAGGCTCCCAATCATGAAGTGCCAGGCGAAGTCCCGCAAGTCACTCCTGAGCCTAGCTGGATGGACTGCTACATTAAATACAATCACCAATGGCACCCTGCCGAGAATCGAAACAAAGGCCGACCCCTCCTCAAGAAGGCTACACGCTTTGTAGTGATGGACGGGCAACTCTACCGAAGGTCCCATTCCTACCCGCTCCTGAAGTGCTTGAGACCCTTGGAGGCAGCCTTTGTGCTCCAAGAGATACATGAGGACCTCTGCGCGAACCATGTGGAGTGGCAGGACACTGGCATACAAAGCCCTCTACCAAGGATATTACTGGGAGACCGAGGAAGACGCGGCTGACTTCGTAAAGAGGTGTGACTGCTGCCAACGGCATGCCAACATACAACGTCAAATGGCTGCGCCGCTTTCCCAACTCTCCGCTCCCTGACTGTTCGCTCAGTAGGGGATGGACATCTTGGATCCCTTTTTTTCCCGTATCCGGACAACGAAGATACCTGATAGTGGCCATCAACTACTTCACCAAGTGGGTCAGGCCAAGCCATTGGTGCGAATTATTGAAGCTAAGGCCAGATCTTCCTTTAGAAGTCAATCATTTACTGTTTCGAACTTCCCCACTCCAACGATAATGGATGGCAATTTGATAACCAAGCATTTGAGAAATTCTGTGCCGATCTCAACATCCGCCACTTCACCTCGGTGGCTCACCCCAGACCAATGGGGAGGCCGAGGTGACCAACTGGACCATGCTTCAAGGGCTCCGAACCATGCTAGACCAGGCCAAGGGCCGATGGGCTGAGGAACTCCCCAGCATTCTTTGAGCCTACCACACCACGCCCAGGACGACAACAGATGAGACACCCTTCAATCTTGTCCTCGGCACTGAGACTGTGATTCTAGTGGAACTGGATCTGCCCACATTGCGAGTAGAGCAGCATGATGAAGCTAAGAACCCGGCTCGCCTTCTACTCAAGCTAGACCTCCTGGAAGAGACAGAGACAAAAGACAAAGCCCCGCTCCGCATGACGGCCTACAGACAACGGGTGGCCCAGTATTAAAATTCCCTCGTGAAGCCGAAAGCCTTCCGCCCAGGCGACCTGGTTCTGTGGCGGGCCGAAGTTTCGCAGCCTAGAGAATGCTGCAAGCTCTCCCGCAACTAGGAAAGCCCTTACAGGGTAGTCGAGGCCCTTCCTCATGGAGCTTACTACCTCGCCGGACTCGATGGCATCCAATTTTCATGAACTTGGAGTGCCAGCAACCCGAGGATGTACTACTAATAATGTAAGATTTCCTTTAATTAATGAAAGTTCCTTTATAGTGCAACACTGTCTTCACCTATGCAGGAACTCTTCCATCAGATTCCCAATCCAGCGATAGCAAGCTGGGAAACTCTAGAAGCCCAACACTCTAAAATCGAAAAACTCCAGAAGCCCTACACTTTACCTGCCGGACTCCCAGTTCGACGACGGCAAGCCGAGAAACTCCAGAAGCCCCGCACTCTGAAGCCGGAAACTCCAGAAGCCCCGCACTTTACCGTCGGACTCCCGGTTCGGCGACGGCAAGCCGGGAAACATCGAAGACCCGTACCCCATTCGCTGGACTCCCAGTCCGGCGATGGCAGGATTGAAATTCCTTAGGTCCTGCACTCCAACTTACAAGTTTCCCGGTCCGACGAAGATGGCTTGCAGAGACTCCAAGTCCCCATCGGCAACCTGCCAGTCTTTGAATCGGGTAGGAAGGACCAGAGCTCCGGAAACCTTAAGGGGTTGGCCACCTCAGCGAACCTCTCAGCACAGTGAAGGTGATTCACAGGATTCCTAAGTTCCCTTCGGTCACCTACTAACTCTGGGGGATTGCCAAGGACTGAAACCTAGGAAGTCTTTAGATAGATGATCACAAAGAAGATCCATGCCTATGCACAAAAAAAAAGAAAAAAGTAGGCAACTTAGTGAAAAAAGAAAGATTTCTTAAAAGAAGTAAATTCTTTATAGCAGAAGGGACCCCCGACAGCCAGTGATCCCCAAAAAACTCTAAAGTACAGGAGTCAAAACAAAAAAAGAGAACAAAGGGAAAGATGGGGAAGCTCAGGGCAACGCCGCAGGCTCCTTGCTGAGATGCCGGGGGACCTGGTCGGCGTTCTCTTGGGTCTCCTATGCCGGTGGCGCTTCGGTGGCGGTGGATGCTACCTCGGCCTCTTCAGTTGGAGCCTCCTCCCCCTCGCTGCCGATGCCTAGGAGATCCAGTACAACGGCCTCCAGGTCCCAGTCCAGATGTGCCTAGGCCATCTTCAGCTTGCAGTCAGCAACCCTTTGATGGAGTCCACGATCGCCTCCCGGACCTCCTTCATAAACTCTACTAAAGCCTTGAACTTCGACACCCCCGCCGGCTTCTTGCGGCCTCCATCAGGGCGACGGTCGCCCGTGCCTTTTCCTCCGCCGACGACGCCTTCACCGGTCGCGGCTTCCAGTCGGACTTGGAGGGTCTGGGACTGCCCCTCCAAGCAGCCAACTCCGCGGCGGACTCTGCCTGACGGGTGCCCTTGTTCTTCTCTCGACGGCCAGGGATGCCTCCAGTCCCTGCTCGCCTCTCTGCTCTAGCCGCCGCTTTCGCGTCGGCCATTTTGTACAAAGTTCCTGACCCGTTACTCCAGGGTCAGGACCCTCTCCATCTGCGCCCGAGCCTCGACATCGAGTGCCTCCAGATGCCCCTTCTCCCGGCCTCCCGCTTGGCCCACTGGGCACAGAAGTCCCGAATGAGGAAGACGTCGGTGGCGATGTGCAACCACAAGAGGTTAGCAAGAACAGCGCAAATGGCAAGGGAAAGTTAAAAGTGCAGCAAGATTACCGTGAAGAGTTGGGGCAGAATGCCCATGATGGCGGTTGCCAGCTACTTGCCACTCCTCTCGGCGATCGCGGGGCTGGATGGCGAACTCCATTCGCTCGGCCAGCTCGAGGTCCTAGGTAACCATCACATTCAACAGTACCGCAATTGACACCGCTTCACCCCGAGTCCCAATGTAGCGAGGGCCGTCACCATGTTAGGATAGGCGACGGCGGGGCACCTCGGCCGCCGGGGGTGCGATCGCCGCTTTTGCTGGGGGGCACCGCCGGTCTCTCCTTTCCACCGCCGCTTCGTCCTCCACCTCGACCACTTCTGGGATCTCCGTAGGAGAAGCTTCCAGCCTTGCCCAAGCAGTCGTGTCGAGCTCGCAGGCCAAGGGCTGGGCATGCGCCCCGGGTGAAGCAGCAACCAGCCTGGTACTCCTTTCTGGGCCGAATAAGGAGCCTGCCCTGGGCCCCGTCTAGAGTCATCTCGAGCCCTCTTCGGTGGCTCCTCCCTGGGCCTAGGGGACGCGTTTCTCTTCCGGGATATCTCCCGAATTTGCTCCATAAAGAACTTCATGCCTGCAGAGAAAGGAGAATATCGGTTAGTCTCGAAGCCGAAAAGAATCCATACATAAAAGAGAAATGTGATTGTGGAGGCTCGCCTAGGGCACGAATCGAGCTGACCACGGCATCAAATAGATTCTGCTCGGCTAGTAGGTCCTGAAGTGGAGGAATTGAGAGGTGACTAGTTGGTTGTACACCTCCCGGTCTACAGCCTCCACTTGGGAGTTGCGGTTCGAGGACCGGTCCAAGTCACTCCAAACCCAGTCGACCCTTTCAACCGAGGCAAAGAAATACCTACTCTTCCATCCCTTGATAGAAGAAGGGAGTTCGAATTTGATGGCCCCCGGGCGGGGGGCCACGAACCACCACCCCTCATCGGACGGGTGGCGTTTCACTGTGAAAAGCGCCCTGAAAAGGAAAAAACGAGCAACGATCCCATGAAAATGGCAGAGAACGGTAAAACAAGAGATAACCCTCAACATTGCGGGCAAGTTGGGCTGGAACTAAGCGAAAGTTGCTAAGAAAGAAAGAATGGATGCAAAGGCAGACAAAGGCCCCCGAGGAAGAAGTCCTCGTACAGGGCAATCCGGCTCGGGCCACTGGAGGTGACCGCTCCCCCGGTCCCAGGACCGAGAGACGAACACAGTCCGGAATCCCGTAAGTGTCCCGAAGCCGAGAGAGGTCCTTCCTAGTCATCGTCAAGGCGATGCCAGAGGGACCAGCCATGCTAGGGGGGACAGAAGGGATAGCAGCTAGAGCAGAGGAAGCAACTGGAGCAGAGGAAGCAGCAAGAGCAGAAGATGGAGGGGGTGCCCTAGGTTGGCCTATGACGATCCCCGTCGACCGAGGACCCCTATGAAAGCTAAGAGAGACTTCATCCTCCTCATCGGAGGATGGGGTCCTAGGTCGAGAAGGCCCTACCTCACTAGAATGCCCCAAGCGGAAGCATCTCCAGTTAACGGATCCATCCTAAAGCAAAGATGGGGGGAGATACTAGCCGAAAGAAACCTAAAGACTCTAAAAAAGAGACTCCCTCGGTGCAAGATGAAAAAGAAGACAAAAAGGAAAAAACTGACCTGAATGCCTTGAAAAGAAGGGTCAGACTGGGAAAGAAAGATCTCTGGTTCATATGCAGGCTCGAAGATTCGAGAGTTTGGAAAAAAATTTCCTTTTCAAAATTGGCCTGATAGCACCCGTGTCCTTCGATCTTCTCACCACCAGATACGCGCCATGTGTCGAGATCGGCTAAGGATGGCACCTCGGTGCACTAAAAATTGCCTCGGGCCCAGCATCAATCATGTTTCCTTGGACCTGCTGACATGGCATCTCCACATTGGCTCTAAGGAACGATCCACAAATCGCCAGCGATCGTGGCATTTAACGGCACCGGATATTTGTCCTTTCCACGTCAGCATCACCATAACTCCCTTCGTTTCGAGTACTATGATGCATCACGAGTGGGGGGGCACCTGATATGGCAGGATCACTGATGTGGAGGCCCCTCGGATCTAGCTGGCGGCCATGCTGGCAGAAGACGCCACTTGGGCACCGCATCCGGAGAGCCCCTCGACCAGAGTTGCTCCTCCGCGTTCGAGCCTCAATCGAGGTCGCGCCTCGCTTCTCGAGCCCCTCGACCGGGGTGGCTCCCCCGCAGTCGAGCCTCGATCGAGGCCGTGCCTTGCTTCTCGGGCCCCTCGACCGAAGTGGCTCCCCAGCGATCGAGCCTCAACTGAGGTTGTGCCTCGCTTCTTGAGCCCCTCTGCCAGAGTGGCTCCCCCACGGTCGAGGTCGCACCTCGCTTCTTGAGCCCCTCGACCGAAGTGGCTCCCCCGCAGTCGAGCCTCGACCGAGGCCATGCCTCGCTTCTCGAGTCCCTCGACCAGAGTGGCTCCCCCGAGGTCGAGCCTCGACCGACGGCATGCCTCGCTTCTCGAGCCCTTCTACCGGAGTGGCTCCCCTGCAATCGAGCCTCGACCGAGGTTGTGCCCTCTCTTCTCGAGCCCTTCAGCCAGAGTGGCTCCCCTGCAATCGAGCCTCGACCAAGGTTGTGCCTCGCTTCTCGAGCCCCTCGACCGAAGTTGCTCCCTTGCAGTCGAGCCTCGACCGAGGCCATGCCTCGCTTCTCAAGCCTCTCAGCCGGAGTGGCTCTTCCACGGTCGAGCCTCAATCGAGGCCATGCCTCGCTTCTCGAGCCCTTCAATCCAAGTGGCTCCCCCGCGGTCGAGTCTCGATTGAGATCGTGCCCTCATTCTTCGAGCCCCTTGACCGAAGCGGCTCACCCGAGGTCAGGCTCCCTTGCTTGAGGTCGATCCCCGATCAAAGTCAACCTCTTCTTCGAGATCAAGTATAAAATTTTCAAGAGAACGTGGCCTCTCCCACAAGCAGCCTTAGGGCAGATAGGCGGGGAACGTTGGTGGGTGGCGCCACCACCTTCGCTAGAGCCCTGGCACGGCGTGGAGAGGCTGACACACCTGAGAGGTGGTGGCACGTCGCCTGGAACCTCAAGAAGTATGGCATCTTGCCGTGGCACGCCGATTATGACCCCTGCAAGATGGCATTTCACCAAAACACGCCGACTGCGAATGAGCGCCCAGCCGGAGCGTCAGGCCCTTCAACCCACTGTCAACACCACCTGGGGAAGGGCACTCCGCTCGGGGCGCTACGCTGCTCTACTTACCATCTATGCCACCCAGAAGAGAAGTTTCACTAGAGAATTCAGACCCTATAGCACCTGCCTCAGGCCAGTGCTCTGCCAGGTATCCCCAAGCATGATGAGACGACGCCAGGGAAGGACAGTATTCTGTCAAGGTGTCAGGACCGACGGCGTACCTCATGTACCTGCCATGAAAGTGACGTGCACCCCTCCAGGCTCCGCTACCATGATTAATGGCAGGCCTCCCCCTCTGGAAGGGGGGAAGGGATGCAGGCCTACGCCCGACCCGTGGGGGAAGAGCCCAAGGAGGGCCAAGCTAGAGCTCTATCCCCCATCGGAGGTGCCATACATCTATAAAAAACCAAAAAGGGGCCACCGGTCAAGGTAAGTGAGAAAGGGGCAGGCAATTCAGCAAGGCACAGAACGCAGCTAGAACACACCAGCCCTCTTCAGGAGAGTGCAAACGGCTACGGCCTCCATTACTCAAGCCCTCCTCGACTCTTAACTCCCACTTCATTGTTTTTCAAGACCTCTAGAGTGGAGACCGCTTCAGGATCCATGGAGGATCTGTTCCCCTTGATCATCCACTAACTTGACTGTCGGAGTGCCCCCGTCGGGATCCCGGCCCGTCTCTTTTTTTTTGCAAAACGGGTACGTGCGTTGGATGCCAGGTGGGAGAGCCACCAACCGACGCCATGCAGGAGCTGCAGGCCACGATGATCTAGGCGGCAACAAGGTCCATTCAGAATCCTACTGCAGTTGCTTTTTTCCTTTCTTTTTTTGGGCAATTATTGTAGTTGGTGTTTTAAGAGGATATAGATCCACAATTTCATATAAATTTCCTGTTATGTAATAGTTAAATTCCATTAAAAATAATCAAGGCATTGGTTTCTAATGGCAACTCTTTTTGACCGGTTGATTACTAATGGACTTAAGCAGGTCAATTTATTCTAGAATTGCAATCTAAAGAACTTTAATTTCAAAGTTCTTTTAAGATTTCTTTATAGACATTTGACTTTTAAAGAACATTACTGTCTTTCCCTGAAAGGCCAATCACAAGATACAAGAGCACTCTCCAAGGGAGTCAAAGATGGGGGACATTTGGATACGGAAGTGGCTGGATCTTCAATAACACGTCATGATTTATTAATAAACTGAACTATTTGAGTGCATGAAAGGGTGCTTAATTTATTCTCCTCATTCTTTTTCTGATCTTCTCCATATGGCAGGTGATAACAAATAAAAAAGACCATGAAAACTCAAAAATCAATGCCGAAAGCAATATATGAAAACAAGGCCATGGTGATGATGACAACTGAAAACTAATTAAGAACAAAGAAAATTTTCTAAGTAGACACACAGAAGATGGAGGAACTTTATGCAATTTGCAAGGTTTAAAAATATTTTGCCCAATAAGACAATAAAATGGCAAGATGACAATAGGGGAGGAGCAACCATATTTCCTTTTTTGTGAAGGGCCTACAAGAGTGAATTGGATCAGCATGAATAAAGACTTTCAGGTGAAAAAGGTGACATCTCTTTCTTTTGTGCCTGAGAGAGGATGTCAGAAAAAGGATTTGGCTCAATCAAGCTGAAAGCCTTGCTCCCAACTTCCCAGTCTTGACTATTACTGACAACCGCACCCCTACTCTACATCAGGCAGATTGTTCAAATGGTTGTGATGCATAAAATGAAAGGCTATAAATTGGTCAACAAAATATAGCAAGCAGATTTCAAGTTTCTTCATAAGCATAGAGATGATGTCATCCAGCCAAATGAAAGACCAACAACATAAAGCTCTCGCAATTTAAGAGCACCACTTGGAAGATACTAAAATAGAAGATCAAATCAAGAATAGTGGGGTTAAAAGTCTGCCCATGAAAAATCATCCTATCAATCCAATTATGCAGAATTCACTAAAAATTAAAACAAAGATCATAGAGGATCTGACAGATGTGAATCCACAAGAGGAGCAACAGCTATAAAATTTTATTTTATTTTTAAACAATAATCATAATCAAGGACTGATTTTGCAGTATACTCAATCTTGATTTGAAGGTTCCAATAATCTGCCTCATTTGGTAATCGATCTAGTGGTTTGTGACTGACAATTGCAAGATACCAGACTAACTAACTGCGGTATCATTCAAGGCGAGTGTTATGTTGGTCTTCATCACTTCAACACAATCCTGCAGTGGAACATGAGGATTTAAGTGATACAAAAGGTTTAGAGGACAAGATCTCCAAAGCAGAAGTGTCCAATAACACCTAGAATTTCTAGAGATGCATTACCAAGTTTAGGCTGCATTTCACATCATTGTCACTTTTCTTTTACTTTAAAAACAGGAAATTTGTTTCTATATCTTTAAAGTTTTGACAGCAAAAAACTATTTGGTGGACACTACCGTATTTAATTTTATTTTGACAACAGAGGGAGGAGAGGTAGCTCTACCAGTGGGGTTGCCTCAGGATCATCTTGTGAACCCTCCTTCTCATGGTCCCTGCCAGGCCCAAGCATGGGCAAGGGCATTGAGTTCGGAGGAGGCAGCAGGGGCATCGAGAGAAGCAGCAAGTGGGAGGGGAGCCAGAGACGCTAGCAGAGGAAGAGCAAGAGATGGGGGGAGTCGAGGGACCGAAGGATGAGGTGAATGAAAAGCAGTACCTTTTTCTTTGGCTGTTAACTTAGTTTAGAGAATAGGACTAGTTTAGTAAGCAAATTAATGGTTTAGCCTAGGCTTCTTATGTTCATGTCACCTTGGGCTATATATATATAAATATATATGGGCGATGCCATCTTCAAGGTATGAAAATGAATAAAAGCAAACATTTATTGCCTGTTTATTTAAAGTAAATTATGCTTTTAGTCCTCCAAGTTTAGGTCGGGTTTTTAATAAGTCCCTAAACTTCAAAAGCTCAAATTCGGTCCCTATCGTTTAACCACTGTTTTAATGTCATCCTCCCTCCGATTCCAGCAACTTTCTCTCACTAGAAATCCCTGCTAGCATTAATAGGTGATTATATGACCAACTACAGGGCATAAACTACTTAGATAGGTGATTACATGGCCGAATAATGATGTGGCTTTCATTTCCTTGCTGGTACCATTGTCAGCATATAGGTGATGGCATAGCATAATAGATGAAAATTTTTATTTTGATGATCTAATATATGGGTGATGACGTGATATATCGGAGATGATGTGGTGCATTGCACATGCCATCATAGAATCCCCTGCAGGTCACTCCTTCCCTTGCCAATGAGAGAGGGTCCCCAACAGGGAGGCCAACATTGATCAAAGAACAAAGATATGAACAATCACATCAAAGCTCTAAGGGGCAGAAACTCCAGGCTCGGAGATGACTTGGAGTTTATGACTAAGCCGCCATTATAGAAGATCATGGAAGAACCTCTCCCACCTCGATTCAAGATGAGTCATTGGAAACGTATGATGTCACCTCAAAACCCCTGGACCACTTGAAAAGTTCTAAAGCTCTCGTGATGCTTTAAGATGCCACTAAAAAATAAATCTTCAGATATTACCTAATCAAAAAATCTTAAATTAGAAAATTTCAACCAAGAAAAAAACGAACAACAGGAACAAGAAAATCTTGGATTTGGAAGACAATTACGCGAGATTAGACATTAAAAAAGGTAAAAAGAAAAAACAATCCAAGAAAAAGAAGGTAGTGCTAAGCCAAGCATTCCCACTTCACTTCAGAAGGTAGCTCGGCTGTAGTATACTGAGCTTCAGCCAGGCTCTATCCACTCCTTTGAGCAACTTGGCCGATTGTTTGCAGCATGCTTCATCAGCAACCACCGGCAGCAAAAAGGCTCAAAGAGTTTGTTCACTGAAGCAATGTGATGACAAGTCTCTCAAAGACTATCAACCACTACAACATGGTGACATTGGAGATCCACAACCTGAACCATTCGGTCACAACGGTCGTCGCCATGAAGAGTAGTCTAAAACCTTCTCAGTTTCTCTTCTCGTTGGAGATCCTGAGAGACATTTCAGAGCTTCTCGCTTGAGCTGAGAAGTACATTAATGTCGAGGAAGTGATGGTGGCTCGATGCAAGTTAGCCAAGGATAAGCCTGAAAACAAGAGGGATCAAAATGAAAAGGAGTTGAGGAAGCCCATAAGAGATGAAGGAAGTTCCAGCCAACCAAGAAGCCCATCTTGGAAGTTCGAGAGTTATACACCTCTCAATACTATGAAGGCATAAATCCTTATGGAAATTGAGAACCGGATTATCTAAAACAGCCTCGAAGGACAAAGGTGCTGGTAGTCCAAAAAGATGATGAAGTATTGTAAATTCCATTAAAATCATGAGCATGACACTGAGGAGTGCCTGCATCTCAAGGATGGGATCCAACCCTTATCCAACAAGGGCATCTTGGTCACTACATCAGTAACCAAGAGGACTGAGATGACAATGGTTCAGATCGGCACACCCCCGAACAGCATATTAACAACTACCCAATAGTGGGCTTTATCAATACCATCACCAGCGAACCCGCAGCTGAAGGGACAAGCTCATTGACTCTGAGTTGCACTTGGGCTGCCCAAGCAGGAGACACAGCTAGAGGATTAGAGAAGTTATTTCTTTCTCAAATGTCAACTTGGAGTGCAGATAATGGACATTATAATCTCCCTCACAGTAACAATTTATGATGTAAAAAAAATCCTAACAAATAATGGAAGCTTGGCCAATATATTATTTTATGATACCTTTTGTCAAATGAATTTATCATTATATTGGATGAGGAGAATCAACTCTCCTCTGACCTGATTCTTGAAAGATCCTGTTCCCATGGAGGGCACAATTACCCTCCTGGTTACAACTAGCCAACAACCTCAGCAAATGACCACGATGTTGGATTTTTTGGTGGTAAAGGTGCTAGGGTGTACAACGTCATCCAAGATCAGCTCAGCTTGAATACATCGTGAGACGTGGTGTGGACCTATTACCTTCAAATGCAGTTCCTAACTGAGCATGGAGTAGAAGTTTGAGGTGACCAGGCATTAGCTCAATAGTGCTATGTGGCTACACTATGAAGAAAAAGGCTGATCGAGAATCTTCCAATTGGAAGTCTAGATGCTCGAGAAAAACAGGAGCAATGGGAAGAATCGGCCAAGGATCTCATAGTGATCCCTCTAAATGATGAAGTATAGGCCAAACAAAGGTTTCCAGTACCGGTACCAGGACCCATACCAATAGCCGACCGGTATGGTATGGTACCGGTACCGTACCATACCATACCGACATGCGGTATGATGAGGCATGCCGATCCAAACCGGTATACCAAGATTTTTTTGTTTTTAATTTTTTTTATCTCAAGTAAATTTTTAGATTTATTAAATGTTTTTAGATCTAAATAGATATTTGTTGATGTTAATTGATGTTTGCATCACTTCAAAAACTCTTAATGATGTAAAACGTGAATTTGTTTTCTTAAAAAATAAAGTAAAGAATTGAATTAAATTTTAGAAAAGGATTAAGAATAATAGGATCATGAAAACTAATATGATCAAGAATATCTTTTAAGGACTAGGTTCTTTCTCTTTATATTTTTTTCAAAGACAAGAAATCAAGTAAATTCTAGCAATAATTCACTTTTTATTACTGGAATCGAAGCAGATCATCACACGTTTAGATGTTAGATGTTTGCATTAGTTCACTCAATGATGAAAGTGATCGAGAAACTAGGACATTCATTGATCTGTACAGCTTTCTCAAGCTTGCATTTAAACTCGTCGATGATCCAATAATTGGCATATCCTTTTTAACATCAGCTTCTCCCAATTTTCAACACTAAACTCCGAATTACTCGTACTCCTGAAAAATCTAATCAATAATATTCCTTTTAACATCAATATTTTCTGAGTTATTAATACCTGGTTCGGTAATGTTGTCTTTTATTATGGATGATAATTCCTTAGTGGCTGTCCTCTCATGAAAATCAAATCAATTTTTAAAATTATTGAATGTTTTGATGTTCAAATAAATGTAACCTCAAGACTAATCCCAAAAACCACTACAAAATATCTAGCCTCCAACTATGCTACATTATTTTTTAAAAAAATTTATAAAGTAAAATTATCAGTAATTAATTGAAGAGAAAAGAGAAATATAAACATAATTACATACCGATATTTAGAATCGGATCGAGTGTCGATGTTCATAAATATCGAGATCATTAATGTACTTAGTAGGAAGCTTAGTAAATTTCTCTAATTAGGCAGCATGGTAATCCTATAAGCTCATCTCGGAGGGTATGCATGATGGATCGTAACTCATCGCAGATCCCTCGCTAAGGTTCCAACTCTGAGAGGTATTCAGAGACTAATGATATGGTTGTATAGGGGCCATCAAAATATATCGATAGCCAAGATTTTAAATCCCATGAGATGGGGATGTCTCGATTTTTTCATGAAATGGGACATGCCGGCATCCCATCCCGTCCCGACACTCGGGACAGGGGATCTCCCAAGGCATCCCGATTGAGATGGAATGCTGACGGGACATCCTATCCCAACACATAGGATGGTACCCCATCCCGATATTCCATGGGACGTTTCGCTGGGATTTGAATCCTTGTCGACAGCAAAATCAGATCCGTAAGATGCTCCGAGCTGCATGAGATAATAACCACTAGAAGATATCTCCGATACACCATATCCATATCCATATGGATCATGAGCTGCCAGTGCCTGCGGGTAAAAGGATCCGGAATACGAGAATAATTCTGATACATCCATGGATCCTACTCCACATACAAGATCTATATCTGCATCATGTCCTGAACGATCTCGCAAAGCTCGTCACCTGCATGGAATCATATCACCATGGGATCTACCAGTTGGTGCACCATAATTCATATCCTGTATGGCATGAGTAAACTATGACTCACCAGTGAATCGATAATCAATAATTGACTGCGCTCCTATCCTCTAGCCCCATACTGATCACTAAATCCCCGACTATCAAAAGAATCACTAGCACTGTTCTTCCTAGTATCTAAATCTGAATCAACTGAGTGCACAAGTAGAGATGCAACTGCCTTCTTTTTTTTGTATCTCTGGACCAAATGGCTGACGAGGATGAATGATATGATGCATCTATTGGAGCCCTATGAAGAGTATTGCTGCTTATCCATTGTTCAGCATCTATCCCAATCTCGCTAGCCACAAAACTAGCTGGTCGAGGAGACGATCCTGGCTCATCAAGTTCTGACTCCTGCTACTGACTCACGACCCATCCAATCATCGGATCTTCATCCTCATCAACATACATAATTACTCGCAGTCAGATCGGAATATTTCTAATTAACTTCCTCAATGCACTTTAGTCTCAACCTTTAATTATATGTACATATACAAGATCGTTGAGGCATTTCTGTTTTTGACGGTTCCTCTACTTGGAAAAGAAAAAGGCGAAGGTCGACCAATTGCGCATCTACTCGATGACAGTCTGAAAAGGATCTTGATAGCAAAATTTTTTAAATATTTTGTTGATCAACCAAAATGCACCCATCATTCAGCTGCAAAAGATATTAAATCATTTAGAATTTCAAATTCAACAAAATCAAAAATTATTTTGAATCTAATATTAGACTTATTAATACCTACCATATTTTTTTTGATTTAATTCTGATGGCTAAATTGGATCCAAAAAAAATCTGTACCCTTTCTAAAAAATTCGTTTAAATTATTGTTATATGTTACTTGTTAAAGTTACTGGTAATAAAAATCACTCAGCAATTTCAATCTAACTTGTTCTAGGCACATAACCACGACATCTGGATCGGGCTCTATCAATGTTCCTAGTACCGGTACCAGGTGCCGTACCGGTGGCCAGCCGGTACCGGTTTGGTACCGAACCGTACCGTGCCGATTCACGGTACGGCGGGGCAAACCGATTCGTGTGTCGACAGGGCGTGCTGGTTTGGGTGTCGTCCCAAATTTTTTTTTTTGTTTTTATTTTTGTTTTTTATAAGTTTAAGGTATTTATTTAATTTTAAGGGTTTAGGGTTTAGGGTTTATTTTTAAGGTTTAGGCCGATTTAGGATTTAGGATTTAGGATGGCGTACCACTTTAGGACTAAATACTAATATTTAGGACTATTTTAATTGAAATAAAAAAAATGATAATTAAACTAAGATTATCAGCAATTAATGAAAGTAAAATGTGTCATAAACATATAATTACATACCAATGTCTAGAATCGGGTAGAGTAACGATGTCCATAAATATAGAGATCATGTATGTACTCCGTAGGAAAGTCGGCATGTCCCTCCTGCCAGGCAGCATGATACTCCTCTAAGCTCATCACAGGAGGTATACGTGACGGGTCATAACTAATCGCGGATCCCTCTCTAATGTCCCGACTCTGAGAGCTGTCCAGAGACTGACGATATGGCAGTGCAGGTGCAAGGGAGAATCCAAATATACTAGCAACAAAATCAGATGCATAAGATGCTCCGGGATGATAATCACTGGATGCTGACGCATCTCGGATGCACCATATGGATCATATGGACCATAAGCTGCCGGTAGCTACGGATAAGAGGATCCTGAATATGAGGATGATCCAGATACATCCAAGGATCCTACTCCACGTACAAGATCTATAGCTGTATATCATGTCCCAAACGACCACGCGGAGCCCGTCGCCTATATGGAATCGTATCACCACGAGATCTATCAGATGGTGCTCCATGATCTGTATCCTGCATGGCATGGTAAAACTGCGACTCCCCAGTGAATCGAATAGGACTAGGAGGCTGCGACTCCTGTCCTCCTGCCCCTCCCTGATCACTAGATCCTCCACTATCTGAAGCACTATCATCACTGTCTCTGGTATCTGAATCTGAGTGGACTGAGTGCTCCGATGGAGGTGCAACTACCCTTCCTTTTCCTCTGTCTCCAGGTCTACTAGATGGTGAGGACGGACGATGTGCTGTATCTGTTGGAGCACTGCGAGGAATATGACTTGTTGCCCATTATCCAGCATCCACCCTAGCCTCACTAGCTACAAAACTGGCTGGTCGAGGAGGTGATCCTGGCTCACCAAGCTCTGGCTGCTGCTGCTGCTGATCCATGACCCACCCAATCATTGGATCTTCATCCTCATCAGTATATGAACTTGCAGTGGGATCAGGATATTTCAATTCTACTTCTTCCTGAATACATTTTAGCCTCAACCTTAAATTATAGTGTATTACACAAGATCGTTAAGGCGTTTCTGTTTCAGACGGTTCCTCGATTTGGAGTGGATAAGACCAAATGTAGACCAGTTGCGCTCACATCCACTGGAGAACACCATCTGGGAGAGAATCTTCACTGCAAGAACCTTCAAATTTTTAGCAGATCCACCAAAATGCACCCACCATTCAGCTGCAAAAACATTACATCATTTAGAATTTTAGATTTGACAAAATAAAAAATTTAATCCTGATATAATATTGACTTACTCCTTAGTAGTACCTACCAGGATTCATCTTTGATTTACTTCTGAACACTACAGTGGATCCAAATGAATCTGTGCCCTCCTAAAAAATTTAATCTATCAGAAAAAAATTTGTTAGCTTGTTGAAATTAATGCTATTAAAAATCATTCAATAATTTCAACCTAACCTACTTCTTCAAGGCACATAGCAGCGATATCTGGATCAGGCTCCATCTTATATATAACATTGCACAGGACAGACATAAGATCCTCGTCCATAGCAATGTCCGGTACGGAGTACTGAAATCTCGGATTTAGATCATAAGCTGCACATATATTTTAAGAATCAGTCAAGCGTACTTGTATGAATCTAATTGAAACTTAATTTTTAGGGACTTCATAAAATACTACGTACCTGCTAGATACAAATCCGAACTCATTTGATAACTCCACCGTCCAATGATCCGGATATACTCATGTGCATGTGATGGATCTGCCTCGTGGATCTTTTCCTTTACCCTTTGCATCATGAAATATAAGAAGCCCATCTAAGCATACCTCTCGGAGTCCACGACACGAAGTACCTCATATAAAGGCTTGATAGCCTCCACTACCTCTCAGCCCGCTGCCAGAATGTCTCTCGTCACTAAATTCTCTACATTGCTTTCCTCAGTATTTGCCCTGGCATATCTGCTCTCCTGCCAGTCCTGACTAACAAACATCTGACGGAGCTCTGCGTTCTTGTTAAGAAGACTATCAAGTGCAATGTATTTAGTTGCAAACCGTGTGACCCCCGGTCTCAATATTTTCCCACTATAAAGCTCCTCATCAATGATAAGACCCATGTATGGTTATATATAAATCTGGTGATAGACTGTGCTAGCTCAACAATCTTCTGCCCCCTGCGAATTTTACCAATATCCATCAATATGAGATCTCTACAATGTGCAGCACAAGGGATCCAGAAAATATGCAGCCGCCGCTCCATCAAGATCTGCCCTGCGGCTCTGTATTGTGATCCATTATCAGTGATTACCTGCACGACATTATACTCTCCCACCTGATCAATCACCTCCATCAATCTGATATAACTGGCATCGTGCACCTGATCTGAAGCATCAATAGACTTCTGAAAAAAGTCTTCCCATCACAATAAGTCAAAATTGATGATGCTCCGTCTAGTAGGACCAGTCCAACCATCACACATCACCGTCAATCCATACACAGGCCACTTGCTCTGATATGAGGATATTCATCCTTCTAACTCCTTATTACTGTCCAGAAGATGACCATTGATATCCCTCGATGCTGAAGGATCTACACCTGCACCAGCAGCTTATATAGATGAAATAGCAGAGCGATAATAAGGATTGTCTGCTACATGGGCTGGGATATGACTGAAATAAAATCAGGAAGAGATGGCCCGCCACATATCCTTCTTATCCTTCTTCAGCATTGTGTCATCCTCTGTTGCTTTGAATCTCTACTGGAAAATGCATGTGGATCGACATTATGGATAGTGGCTCCCTCTAGAATGTCCCTGTGCCTGGAAGACTTCCTCCTACTGCCAAATGCTCCCAACATGGATGCAATACGACCGGTGCCTCTCCTGACGGGCTCTCTGACTGAGGAGGTCCACCTAAACTGTCTCAGACTCTCCTGGAACACTGGCAGAAACGGATCGGATCCTGACTCAAAAGCTGATGGCCCGAATCACTGTCTATGCCTGGCTGCCTCCTCCTACTGCCTCTGCTCATACAAGCTCACCTGAATAGCAGCCTCCATCTGTGCCTCCTCATCAGAAAGAATAGATGCTTCCTCAAACTCCCTGGAGTGATAAGGTGGTTCTGCGGCTCTGCAGTCCACCTCTGCCTTCTTCTTTGCTGTTCTTTCCTTTTCAGCTTTAAAATCAGCAAAGTATTTCTTCATCAACTGACGGACCTCCTGTGGATACTGTCGGCATGCAGATACATCAGGATAGCCGCCAGCCAAGTGCTACTTCAACCTTTTTACCCCCACCTTTGAATTCGATATTGCACCATTTACACCTCCAGTGATGCCGACCGAGAGCATCTCTCCATGTAACCAACCAATGTCCCGCTCCGGATCCTTCTTCCTCCTTGATGGATCCATACCTAAATATTTAAATTACATATAAGGTCAATAATAATGTTTATTAATTAAATTAATTAACCTAATTTTTAAAATTTAATTTAATTTTTTTTTTTTAATTAAAAAAATTCAAAAATAAAGAAAAATAAAAAAAATTAAATTTTAGATTCATGTAGGATTCCATCATACATGCTACATATATATTTTTAAGAGCCTAGAAATGTATTAAAAGTCACTTTTTTTTCAATTTAAGACCTACGAGCACTATTCATGAGATGCATAAAACTTGAATAAATCGACATAAAATTTATAGGAGAGTAGCTTACAAGTCCTAGATTAATAATTTATAATTACAGTTTTTTTTTAATTATTTTTTTTAATTAATTTATTAATCCGAAATTAATTTTTAATTAATAAATTATATACTTAACAAAAAATAAGATTTTAGTATCATTGTGTAGATCTATCCTAGATCTACAACATACTCTAAAATCATTCCCAGCAAATAAATTTTGACAACATTTCTTAATTTTCTATTTTGCACGGATTTTAACAAAAAAATAACGATACGAAAGAGAAAATACGGAACAAGAAAGGTATACGGACCTTGATTCTAGCTTCCCCTTTGATTTTTGCAGGTTGGATTGGCTTTAAATTGATCCACGAATTTTTTTTTTGGATCAAATCCTTCCACGGCGCTGCCTTTTCCATTGCTTAAAAACAACGAAATCCCCCTCCCTCTCAAAGCAGTCACATGGCTACAGCCATGTGTGACAAAAACAAAAACATAGTGGCCCACCTACCCCCTCCCACCATACCGCCCAGAACCGTCTCGAACCGGGCCGAACCGCCCCGTTCGATCCCGTTTCGACCGATTCAAGTCCGGTTTGGGTCCGGTACAGTGCGGAAACATTTTTTTTTTGGGTTTTTTAAGGTGGCTGTGCCGTTTTTTAAAGCCGAACCGTGCCGGTCGGCCGCCGGTCCAGTTCGGTACGTCCCGAACTGGCCAGTTCGGCACGATTCGGAAAACCCTGGGCTCTATCTTATATATAACATTACGTAGGGCAGATATATGATGTTCATCTATGGCAATGTTCAATATGGAGTATTGTAATCTCGGATTCAGATAGTAAGCTATACATATATTTTCAGAATTAGTCAAATCTACTTGTAAAACTATAATTAATTTAAAATTTTAAGCATTCATGATTTATTGCCTACCTACTAGATACAAATTCGAACTTATTTGATAACTCCACCGTCCATCAATGATTCGAATATACTCATTGGCATGTGTTGGATTTGTTTCTTGGATCTTTTTTTTCCATCATGTAATAAAAGAAGCCCATCTGAGCATATCACTCGGAGTCCACGATCCAAAATACCTCATATAGAGGCTTGATAACTTCTACTATCCTCTCGATCCATTGCTAGAATGTCATCTTGTCACTAAATTCTTTATAGTGCTCTCCTCAATATTTGTCCAAGCATATTTACTCTGCTATCACTATTGACTGACAAACATCTAATATAGCTTTATTTTCTTACCAAGAAAACTATCAAGTGCTATATAAATTCGTAGCAAACTGTGACTCCTGATCTCAATATTTCTCTTCCTATAAAGCTCCTCATCAATGATAAGATCCATGTATGATTACAAATGAATCCGGTGAGTCTGTGCTAATTCAATTATATTCTACACCCTACGAATCTTTCCAATATCCATCAATATAAGGTCAATACAATATATAGCACAAGGGATCCAGAAAATATGGTTATCGCTGCATAAGAGCCACCCTGCAAACTTATACTATGATCCATTATCTATGATGAACTGCACGATATTCTACTCTCCCACTTGTTCAATCACCTCCACCAATCTGAGAATATAACAGTTATTGTGTACCTGATCTAAAGCATCATAAATTTATGAAAAAAAATTATCATAATAAATCAAGAAGTTGATGATGCTTTATCTAGTAAGACAAGTCTAACCATCACAATTACTGCTAATTCAAACACGGGCCACTAACTCTGATAGGAGGCTATCATATTTTTCTAGCTCCTATTGCTATAAGAAGCTGACCATAAATATCCCTCGATTCTGGAGGATCACACCTACACCAATAGCCTGTATATATGCAATAGCAAAATAATAATATGGGTTGTCTGCTACGTGCACTAGGATATGACTGAAATAAAACTAAGATCCGATAACTCAACACATATTCTTATCCTTTTTCAGCATGGTATCAATCTCTATTGCTTGGAATTTCTAGTAAAAAAAGGCATGGATCGACGTCATGGATAGTGACTCGAATATTCCTAGAAAACTTCTTTGTACTACCAAATGCTCCGAACATGAATGCAATACGGATGGGTTCTCTGACTGAGATCCTCCTAAACTGTATCTCAGACTCTCCTACAATACTTCCAGAGCTTAATCTTGATCCCGACTCAAAAGTTGTTGGCCCAAATTACTCTCTGCCTGGCCATCTCCTATAGCTGCCTCTTCTCATACAAGCTTGCCCGAATGACAATCTTGATTTCTACCTCATCGAAAGGATAAATGCTCCTTCTGACTCCCTGAAGTGGTAAAGTGGTTCTACAATTCTACGATCCACCTCTACCTTCTTTTTCAATATTTTTTCTTTTCTGCTTTGAAATCAACAAAATACTTCTTCATAAACTGACGAACCTCTAATGGATAATATCGAAATACAGATACTCAGAATAACCACCAGTCAAGTATTGCTTCAACCTTGTTACCCTTACCATCCTTGAATTCTATATTGCACCATTTACCCTCCAATGATGCCGACCCAAGAGCATTGCTCCATGCGCCCAACAAATATCACACTCTAGATCCTTCTTCCATGATGAATCCATTCCTAAAGATTTAAAAAGTACATAACCTCAATAATTACATAAAATTAATTAATATTTTATTTATTTTTTTTATTTTTTAAGTAATTATATATTTTTATTTTTTATAATTAAAAAATATAAAAAATTATAATATTATAAATAATAATTTGATCTTAGATTCATATAGGATCCCATCATGGATGCTATATATATTTTTTAAAATAGTAGATGTGCATGAAAGATCACTTTTTCTTCAATAATAGACCTAGAGCACTATTCACAGGACGCATCAAAACTTGGATAAATCGATACAAAATTTATAGTGAAAGTAACTTACAAGCACTAAAACAATAATCTATTATTATAATTCTTTAATTAATTATTCCATTTTTACTAAATTTTAATTCAAATATAATTTTTTATTTAAAATTCATATATCTAACAAAAAAATCATGATCTTAGCATCATTGTATAGATCTTTCATAAATCTACAATATACTCCAAAATCATTCCAAAATAAAAAATTTTGATAGAATTTTTCCTTTTTTTTCATTTTTATGAATTTTAAAAATAGGGGAGGGAAAAAGAGAAAAGGGAAGGATTTACATACCTTGAATCCATATTTTTTCTTGAATTTCCGATTTTTGGGTGGCTTGAAATGATAAAAAAAGCTTTCAAAGAGCCTCTTTTTTCCCTCTTTCTATCAAGAGCCTTTCAAAGAACCAGCCGGTTCAGCGCAGTTCACGACCGGTTCAGATCCGATTCGAATTTTTTGGCAAAGGAGAATGCCAGAGAACCGATTTTTTTGCCCAAACTATGCCGATTGGATGCCAATCCAGTTCGGTTCGGCCTGAACCGGCCAGTTCGACATGATTCGAGGTTCCTTGGGCCAAACTATGCAAATCGGATCCTAGTTGGGCAAAGCAACCATATTTGGCTTGTCAACTTCTTCCAAGCCAACATGGATGTCTTTGCCGGTCAGCCTCAAATATACTAGCTATAAACTTTGATGTTATCATGCATAGATTAAACATGGACCAGGCATATTAACTTATGCATCTAAAGAAAATGAGTTTTACCGTGAAAAGGCAGCGCACCATTAACAAGATGGTGGATAAGCTACCGAAGGCCAACTTCATTCGGGAAGTCAACTACCTTAACTGGAACCAACATTGTTCCGTGAAGAAAGCCAATGCAAAATGAAGGGTTTGCATTAACTATATCAACCAAAACAAAGCTTGCCCTAAGGATAGCTTCTCGATGCCAAGGATTGACCAACTTGTACACAACCTAGGAATGACATGTCCATGTACATGTACATACGTACATGTGTGCATATATATATATATATATATGGTATGTCTAGATTTAGTTGGTTTAGCATGGCACCAAAGCTCTCCAATCCATGCCAGACATGTCAACCAGCCTGGACGACCAGGCCATCTCTCCAGACCTCGCTACCTGAACATCAAGCCGCACGCTCACCAACCCTTTGCTTGGACATCGACCATTGCCAGGTCCGCCCGTCTATCCTAGTTGCGCGTGATTCAGAAGTGGCTGCCATTAATGCACACCACTTGAGAGGCACCCCATTGTAGAGACATGCCGATCTCCACTCCTTTATCAATCACAGTATGATCCCTGCCATGGACGTGCCTGCCATGACGAGGCATTAGATGCCACTCCACTGCAATGCATACCATACCATTTCTAGGCATCAGGTACATGCCTATAAACTCTTTCCCGGGACCCTCTAGGTAAGGCCAGAAGAAGAAAAGAGAAGAAAGGAGGACAAGGAGAGAAGTCACGAATGGAATCGAGAGTTCTCACCTATTTCTCAGGGCCCTTCCTTTCTGACAAAGGAACCCACTTTTCACTCTCGAAGCGCACCCCAAGCTCCTTGATAACCATTAAGTTCCTCATGTTCACGGAGTCCCCGGGATTCGAGCATCCAAGTGTTCATCAAGACATTTGCTCCTATACACTTTCTACTTCCCACAAAGTCCTGGACCTCTGCAAATCTACTCACTCATGTGTTGTTTCCCTGAAAGCGCGTCTAAAATGCACTGAAATCCCTTCTTCCATAAATCACGTTCCATCTCTAGCTCTCCTTCACTACTTCTTCGGCTTCTCTTACTCTAAAACCAGGGAAACTTCGAGCCTCCTCTATTTGCCTTTTCGAGAGACTTAGCCATCGTAGTCCACCACTGAGAAACCCCTACTGTGTGGACTTTTCTAGTCTGTCTTGCAAAATCGACTTCCAACAGTAGGACCCTATGAAACCTAGCTCCATATGAACAGCCATCCTAGCTCTAACCTCTGTTGTTAGAATCAAGGAATACGGTACCGTCCCATACCGTATCGTACGGGCGCTAGCCGGTACGATTCACCCCCATATAACGGTCTGGCCTCCGGACCGTTAAAAAATTAAAAAAATAATAATTTCCGTACCGGTATGGTACAGTATCGTATCGGTACGTACCGACCGGTTTAGGTCTATTTCAGGTTTTAAACTGCTTTGGGGAGTGTTTTTATATTAAGAAAATGGCCCGGTATGCATGCCGGTACGGTACGGTACAGACCGTACCGTATCGGCATGCCGTCGATACGGGTCCCGGTCGGTACCAAAAACTCTGGTTAGAATCATATGAGTCACAATTTGGCTCGTCCGATTCGAGTCAATTCATGTCGTGGCCGAGTTGAACCAAGTGGAATCAGAAATCAAAAGGGATCACACATGTATCGATGACTCATGGGATGAATCGTCATCATCACCGGATCGTCCAAGTCCATCGATTCAAAAAAGGTAGGTTTCCTATCAGTGATTTTGGAAGTCGCGGCATCGAAATCCCTTAAAATCCTTGGAAAATCCACTTATTATTCAAACCCTATCCAACTTCTCTTCTCCTGTTTCTTCGATTTCTCTGTTGCTTCTCCGCGATTCAACGACCAACGAAGGAGGCCGGTTCTCCCTCTCTCTCTTCCATTGTTCATCTTCATGCCCCGAAGCCCCTTAACCCTCTCTGAGCTTCGTCATCTTCGCTGGTGGAGGCCCCCAAAGCCCCTCGACCCTTTTGAGCTTCGTCATATTCGTCTTCGCCAATAGAGGCCCCTATAGCCGCGTCGTTGTCGCCATCATCCCCGAGAGGCACGCTCGGAGCCCTTATTCGTCGTCTAAAGCCCTGTTCATCAGCTTCAACAGAGAGAGAGAGAGACACTGGTGGGGGCTGGAAGGGGTTAAGACACCGAGCGAGGATTTTAATCTCTTAGACCTGCTTCCTCTCAGATCGACGAGAGACAATGGGTCATGGCCACTATCTCTAAATCCAGCATTTTACTGTTTTAACATTTAAATTATTTAATCTTTTATATTTAATAATTTTTTTATTTACTTATTTATTTATTTTTGTATAATATTTTTTAATTTTTTTAATTTATTTTTTATTTTTAACAGTCTTTTTATTTAGATGATGTGATTATCAAATTAATTACATTTTTATCATTTATGCAATATATTTTTTATTCTAATTTTATTATTTTATAAATAAATTAAATTTATTAATGAACCTTACGAGTCGAGTCATGATTCAAGTTGCGATTCAAGTCACAGATGATTCACGAGTCAAATCCCGATTTGAAAACAATGGCTCCAGCCCTCATCAAGTTGAGCTCAAGTCAACCAATCTTCCAGTCCGGCAACAAATTAGCACTAGAGGAAGGGTTGCTTGCCCTAAACTTCATTGAGGTTTAAAGTTACCTCTAGATTCCTCTTATCTTTAGCTTGAGTCATGGCTAAGGGAAAGAGGATGATCGTGTCCGCTCCTGTCTAGGCATCCATAACTTAGCCACCCCACCTCGGTTCCTCCAGGGGAAAAGAGGCAGGGCCATCGACTGCCCCGACCATCACTATCGAGAGTTCTAGCAGCTCTCCAAGCAAGTCCAGGCACTAATGACTTTGGTGACTTTGGTGCAGGGCTTACAACAAGCCCCACCAAGGTTGGAGGTGGAGACAGCCCGCCACCCATCTCCAGCACGTCAATCCTCTCCTAGGGGAGGCGATCCGCCAGGGTGCGAGGTGCATCGAGCAAGGGCCCCCCGAACGAGGTGATCAGCCCAGGGCGAGCCTCTCCCGTCGAGCCTCGCCCTAGCCTGCCACATCTCGCAGTCATCGCTCCCACCGGAAGCCAAACGAGATACGATAATCTGACCTCCTATTTTTGTTTCCTTTTCCTCCATGCAAGATACTTCATTGAAGGAATCCTCAGGCCACTGCCCCACCCGACGATCTGGGCGGCATGACAAATTGGCTCGTAAGCTCTAGATAGTAGATGGCTACTTGAAGGTGCTTCGCCGACATAACCTGCTCCTGGTGGCAAACCTCGGTTCTCGATTCGTAAGATCATGGAGCCAGGTCTCGCCACTGCAAGGCGCCCGTCATGGAGGCCTACGAGGGCACCACTGATCCCTTCGACCATCTAGAGTTTCAAGTCTCATGTTTCTTCAAGGGGCATCCGACGTCCTTATGTACAAGTCCTTCCCGAGCATCTTAGGAATGTGGCGAGAGCCTGATACACCCAATTCCCACCGGGATCGATCCACTCTTCGAAGAGTTTGGCCATCATTTACAACCTAGTTCCAAAGCAGCAAAAGGCCCAAGAGGGGCTCTGACTTCCTCTTCTCCATCCAACAGGAGGGCGAGTCTCTTCGCCAGTATATGGATCACTTCAAAGCGGCCATGCTGGAGGTCCATGGCCTCGAGATCTCCATCGCTATGTCAACCTTGAAGAGGGGGCTGCACAAAAGGAGTTTCCATTTCTCTCTAAAAATTCCCCAGAGACCTTCTTGCCCTCTTAGCTCATGTTGAGAAGTACATCAATGCCAAGAAAGGCATGGTAGAAAAGCGAAAGGAGAAAGGTGACCGGAAGCATGCCCGAGAGGATCGCTCCTATCCTTTCCTTCCCCCTTAATCGCAGGAACAGTAGCATAAGCGAGACAAGGAGTTCCGCCGTTGATCTAGAAGTCCCAGACCATTCCACCGAGAGATTTCACCCCTCTGAACACTTCCCAAGGACAAATCCTGATGACGATCAAAGGTCAGGATATTGTCCATTGACCGATGAAGATAAGAAAGCCCGGAAGGATCTCTAGAAATACTATCAATTTCATCGAGATTACGAGCATGACATTGAGGATTGTTTCTTCTTGAAAGAGATCAAGGCACTAATTTGACATGGGTACCTACGCAGCTATGTCAGTCATCCCAGCACATCTTAGGCTGCCGATCAAGAGTCCCAGCCGGTAGCCAAACTCCCTACGGAGAATAACATCCTCATCAACACCATCTCAGGCGGACTGACCGCTGGGGGGCAAGCTCCTTTGAGTGGCGAGCCTATGCCAGGGTGGCTTAGATGGAGATCCCTCAGCCCAAACATCAGAGGGCAGAGGAGCCCATCACCTTCTCCGCAACTAATCAGATGGAGTTCTATTTCCACATGATCCTGTGGTTGTTTCCCTTACTATCTCAAATTACGTAAGAAGAATCCTTATAGATAATAGAAGCTCCATGGATATTCTATTTTACAAAGCTTTCTCTCAAATAGACTTATCCAAGGATCGCCTTCAAAAGGCTAGCACTCCCTTGATTGGTTTTTTTAGGATGTCGTTCTGGATTTTTTTGGTGGTCAAGGTCCCGGCAGCCTACAACATTTAAAAAAGATAGTTTGAATGCTCTGGGGGCCATGATCTTGACCTACCACCTGCTCATGCAGTTCTCCACTCCCCATATGATGGGTGAGGTCCAAGATGACCAAGCTTTAGCAAGGCGAAATTACATGGCGACCCTTAAAAGCAAGAAACCGAAGGAAGCCATGTCCATCGAAAGCCTTGACCTCTGAGATCAGCAAAGGCTGCAACGAGGAGAGCCCACTGAAGAGCTTATCCCTATTCCCTTGGACTCATCTGACCCCTCCTGTGTAGTCTATATCGGGAGCGAGTAGAGTGAAATCCAAGGCTAGTATGGTAGAGTTGCTCCATGCAAACGCTAACATCTTGACATGGACAGCTGCGAATATAACATGCATCAATCCTGAGATTATGGTACACCAGCTCAATGTCGACCCCTCATACCCCCAATTTGCCAGAAGAGAAGCTTCGCCCCTGAACAACAACGTGCCATCAAGTAAGAGGTGGAGAAGCTTCTAGAGATTAATTTTATACGTGAAATTCAGTACCCGAATTAGCTCACCAACGTGGTTTTAATAAAGGCCAATGGTAAGTGGGGTATGCATTGACTTCACTAACCTAAAGGCCTGTCCGAAGGACTTCTCTCTACCTAGAATTGATCAGCTCATGAATTCAACCTCTGGGCATGAAACTATTAACTTCATGGATGCCTTCTCCAAATACAATCAAATTCGGATGGCACCCAATGACGAAGAAAAGACAGCATTCATCATAAACCAAGGGCTATATTGCTACAAAGTTATGCCTTTGGTCTGAAGAAAGCCAGTACTACTGGTATGAAGAGAACCTCCCATCACCGGGATCTTGAGGGTCCTAAAACCAGACATAGATTGACAAAATTTATTCAGAATAAGCTGAAACTACACTCGCACTATTCGGCTATTTCTATCTCTAATGTTGGATCTACGGTCTTTCGGATATATGTAAATATAAAACGATTGCCTAAACGACCCAGAGACGAATGAACCTACGCAACCGGAGCAGCTTAAGTTTATGCTATCGAATCATCCGAAAAGATAACTCTTGTCTCGGGATATTTTTCCAAGGTGCTCCATCAATCATTCGGTCCGACTCCTTGAGAATAAAAGCTAGGATCAGCATTTTAGAATGCCCGATCCTACTATCTATCACACTAAAAATATCTTCGACCTTTTGGCTCCTTACCGGGTTCAACCTTTGGCCCCAAGATCTCTGCCAAGTCGAACAAATGACCTTCTGGCTTCCCACCAGGATAAACCTTCAAACTTCCGAACTCTACCAGGTCCAACATTCGATCTTTCGAACCTTTAACATAATTATCGCCTAGCTTCTTCGATCCATATATTTTATGAAAGATTTATCGAACCTTGATACTTAGAATCAAGGCCAAGCTAATAAGGCCCTTATAAGGACGTCCTACAAAATGGTCAAAGCAAAAGCCTACCGATGCTCATTCTAATATGCCTCCTATAATGAACAAAAAATCAATATCTCATAATCAATAACAAATCTAACCATTAAAAAAATGTTGCCTCTCTTTGGACCATAATTCCAGGAGCCATTAAGGCAAACGGTAGAAAGGCACATAAGACAATCTTTCATTAATGAAAGAAGGATATTCAAATAAAGAAAGATGATTTCCTTCTAGAAATCCTAATGAAGGTCAAAATCCAGTCACTTCCTGCCACCATATCAAGACATTTCAAGACCACCTTGAAACTTGTGTATAAAAGGGGTTCCCCACAAACCCCCAGAGCTACGCACACATGCATTCTCTCTCACTACACTTCATTTTTTACTATGGTCTAAGATAATTAAGCATCGAAGAGCCTTCGTCGGAGCTACCTCCGGCTAGGACTTCTTTTGCAGATAGTCACCGACGTCCCATCTCCAGCTACTCCGTACTTGAGTGGATCCAGCACCATTAGATAAAGGGTGTACTATTTGTCCACTATTCGAAAAAAATTTCGAGAATCACATGCCGTCAAAAGACTGCCCACTCAATACTCCGGTGCCATCACTTTCCAATGGGATAGTCAATCTGTCGGGAATCAGATCTAAGGACTCAGGTTGATACCGTCCCATAAGAAAATCAACCTGACCGTATAGAATGGCTCACTCAGCAAGTTCATGAGTTAACTACTATTATCCAAGCGATCCAACATCCAGTAATGTCTATGGCACCGACAGCAATGCCATAGCCGGAAGTAAATAAAGCCATACCACCACAGACTCCCATGCCTCTGGGAGCAGCATGCTTGGAGCCACAATGACTCCCGCTCTCGCAAGACGTCGAGCGGGAGGACATTGCTCCTCCCATAGCACCAGAAAATCCCAGGCAACCAAGGAGGCAGTCCCCTTCGCCTCGATCAAAAGAAGGGTCCACTATGGCCCTTTCACCCCCACAACCTTCTGAAGTACACCCAACCAGAGATGCTAAAGTAGATCGCAAGTTTCGAAAGATAGATCGATGCATTGAAGCCTTACATGGCTTAGCACCACTCAGAGATAGATCTTGGTTTCACCACTGAACCACCTTTGAAAACCCATATCATGCAAGAGCCGCTATCGAAATATTTCAAGTGACCACAATTGGACATATATGATAGGTTTACCGATCCGATGGCCATTTGCAGGGCTTCTTCAAGACAATGATGCTCCTGCATGGAGCCACTGATGCAGTGTTATGACGTGCCTCCATTCAACTCAAGAAATCGGCTAGATACTGATATTCTAGCCTAAAACCAAGTTCCATCCACTCCTTTGACTAGTTAAGTCAGTCTTTCACATTCTATTTTTCTAGTAATAGGAAGCCAAGACGAAGTTCCAAGTCCCTAATTCACATTAAGCAGAGGGAGGGATAATCCCTCAGCTCTTATGTAAGACGGCTTAATAAAGCAGCTCTGGAGATATACAACCTCGATCATTCAGTTGCCATGACCATCATGAAGTGCGATCTCCAACAATGTCCTTTCCTTTCTACAAAAGAAATCATCGATGGATTTTTATGAGATGCTCACCAGAGCAGAAAAATATGCAAGTGCGGAGGAAGCGTATGGTGCTCACGTTCCTCCAACTATTCCATCTACCCTGGCTCTCGCTCCATCTTCCACTTCGCCATCTACCTTAACACCCAAAGGACAACCCTCGACCTTAGAATTTTGCCAGAGAAGAAGAGAGGACGGGAAAAAAGACCGAGAAGCCGATCGCCTCCACGACACCGAAGGACACCTCCCCATATCCGGCATCTTCGAAGCCCCGATTGGCGGGCATACTACCGCCGCAAAAGTTCTGTCAGTATACCCTTTTAAATATCCCACATGCTTATATTTTGATATAGATTCAAGGGCAACTGCCTAAAGGTAGAAAGATGCAAGCAAAGCCCAAAAGGACAGACGCGACACTCCGATCCTGCACCTGCCAGAAACATCGCCTAAAATGAACCACTAATTGACCCACCTAAGATGATGTCAACACTATCGTCGAGGTTCAGAGGAAGAAGTCGGAGCTAGCAGCCAGGAGGATCTCACACCTCCTCTTTGGTCTCCAGAGGGACGAAATCCTCCAAGAACTTGAGGCATTCTTTCATCTTAAAAGGCAAAGATGGGGACATTCCCTTGGGTGACAGAGCCTTACCTTCCTCCTTTGCCTGCATCTACAGCAAGAGCCGCTGCTCATCTCACCTTGGCAATAGCAGCCTTGACCGAGGAAGCCACTCTGGTCACCCCCGCCGAGGTCTCCTGCACTGGCACCTGTGCATCACTAGCCTCTGCCTGGGCCTCCACAACGATCATCAGCCCTTCCTCTCCCACTTCCAAGACCTTGCCTGCAACAGGTCGGGTAGCCATTGCTAAGCCTGGGGATGCCCCATCCCTTGCTTCCGCCTCAGCAATGGGCACCCCTCTGGGGCCTGGTATAAGGGTTTAGGGGAAGAAACAGCCCCTTATTCTTTTTCACCTTCCGCGCTCCACCTGTAAGAGATAGGGAAAGCACCCGCTTCCCCTTCGGATCGGTGGAAGGTGAAGGCAACCTCCTGATTACCACACCCTCTACCCCGACCTACATCACCAAGCCTGCACCAGGAGACGGAGTATTTGCAGCCAAAGGAAAATTGATGTACATTCGCAATAAGGCTCGAAGGATGACTTACGTTGGGATCATTGCATAAAGGGCCTCCAACGAACCTTCCAAAAGAGGGGTATTGAGTGGTGGGACCTGGATCAGCATTAACTCATCCACCTAATCTGCTCTAGGTCCAGTAGCATCAGGTATTCTAGTAACCGCATGGCTTCACCTCGCCCCATCTTGGGAATGGCCACAGCGCTTGGAAAACTATGAAGAACCATGATTTCCAGCTATGATCTTTGTCGGACTGGACAGAAAGCTGAATCCCCACGAGGGGATGTATACCACCTTTGGCTTTTAGGATGGGCCTTCACTTGGAAGAACATGCGAAACACCCACACACTGGGCTCCAACCTTGTCACCCATCAAGATGAAGAACCAATGATTGCTCTCCAAGCACTGGGAACTAGTGTGCCAGGCATAACTGGTACCATCGTAACAGTTCCATCATTGCTGAGAGCATGCGACCGTGAGCCCCAACTTCAGGGATCCTTGGCAGCACGACCCCAACACTGTTCCTCGGTAATGCATTCATCCTTTTCCGGAACCTCCAGTTAAGTATCTGTCGTGAAGCCGAACCCTCTCTAAATTGGAAGACATCCTCTTCCAAAAAGGAGGCCGCAGTCTCTGGCATCAAATCTGCCTCCACAACCATGACCACAAAAGATGCAGAAAGAGAAAGGAAAGAAGGGGCAGTAGAGACCCACAAAAGATGCAACCTTTTGATCACTCGAAGACCCTCTTATTTGCTGCTCTGCCGCTTCTCGATTATTCAGATGCTGCACAAGTAATGGAGGCTTCGCCGACTCCTCTTTTTATAGCCATCGAAAGGACCCATCCTCTTCCCGAGGAAAGGGCGCTGGTTTTTGGCTCGCCACTCGGAGCATCCCATGTAGACTCATCATTAAAGAGATCATTTCAAGACTCATCATAATATCCCAAGGGTCTAATCGCCACAGCATTTTTAAACTTGCCGCCACTCCAAGTGACGTCACTGTCCCGTAAAACATGCTTGTTCTCCTTAACCGTGTCAATCCTAGCACAAACCTTGAAGGATGCAACCTCGACTGCCTCACCACAAGCTACCTTGCCTACCTCGCCCAATGCCTGCCGGATCTGCCTCACTGCAAGCTGCCTCACCTACCTCACTGCGAGCTGCCTCGCACAATGCCTGCCGAATCTGTCTCGCCGCAAGCAACCTCGCCCCGCGCTAGCCTTGCCAACCTCGCCTCAGTACAACAGGGTTCTAAGCTCTACCGGACTAGTTAAGTCTCTACTTCCTTCACCTAAGGCCCCCAGGTATGGCCACTTGGGCTTGGAAGTGGAGGGCAACTGATACGTTGGATTTGGTTGGTTTAGCATAAAGCCAAAGCTCTAATCAACACCAAACACGTGTCAGCCAACCCGGACAATCGAGCCATCTCTCTTGACCTCACCACCCAAACATCAAGCGGCGCGCTCACCAACCCTCTACTTGGACATCGATCGTTGCCAGGTCCACCCCCCGTCCTAGTCATGCATGATCCAGGAGCGACTACCATTAATACACACCACCTGAGAGGTGCCCCATCGCAGGGACGAGCCAATCTCCTCTTCCTGCTTCACAAACCACAATGATACATGCCACAGTCACCACTTCCCTGCAATGCATACCTCATCGCTTCAAGATGCCAGGTACATGCCTAACTTTTCCCGAGACTCCAAGGCCAGAAGAAGAAAAGAGGAAGGAGAACAAGAAGAGAAGTCAAAGATAGAACCGAGAGCTCTCACCTCCCGTTCTCAGAGCCCTTCCAATCTGACAAAGGAACCCTCTTCTCACTCTCGAAGAACATCTCAAGCTCCTTGCTAACCATTGAGTTCCTCATAGTTCACGGAGTCTCGATCTCCAAGCATCCACCTAAGTGTTCATTAAGACATTTGCAGGCCATCCTACATACTTTCCACTTCTCACAAAGTGCCTAGGCCTCCGCAAATCCACTCACTCATGTGTTGTCTCCCTAGAAACAAGTCTCATATAAACTGAGATCCCTTCTTCCACAAATCATGTTCCATCTCTGGCTCCCCTTTGCTACTTCTACGGCTTCTCTTACTCTACTCTAAAACCAGGGAGACTCCGAGCCTCCTCTGTTTGCCTCTCCGGGAGACTGATTAGGCATCAAAGGGTCCACCATCGGGAACCGTACTGTGGACTTTCTAGTCTTCTGTTTTGTAAGACCTACTCCCAGCAATATGACCCTGTGAGACTCGGCTCCATCTCAACTCTAGCCCTCATCGAGTCAAACTCAGGCAGCCCATCTTCCGGTCCGGCAATAATATACATATATCTACATTTGTACATATACATACATGTATGTGTATGTATGTGTGCATATGCATGTGCATGTGCATGCATATGTATATGTAAATATATATGTATGCATATGCATATATATACATACATATGCATACAATATATGTGTACAAATATGTATGTATGCATCTATGTATGCATATATGTATGTAATATATGTATATGTATTATATGTCTATGTATGTATATGTATGTATGTATATGTCTATGTATGTGAATGTGTGCGTATGTATGTATATACTATGCATATGTCTATGTACGTATATATTATGCATATGTCTATGTATGTATATGTGTGTATATACTTTATACATACATATGTCTATGTATGTACATGCATATGCATATATATGCATATGCATGTAAATATGGATGTATATATGTATATATATGTATATATGTATATATATGGGTGTGTGTGCATGCATTTGTATATTGGTGGAAAACACAGTCAGGACCAGGGCACATGGGACCAAACTTCGGGCCCAACGGTAAGCGCTCCAACGGCAGGAACACACGCCCTGATCAAAAACATTGGCCAGGATAAGTATGGATAGACATGACACCTTTGGCCAACCAGGAATAGCGTGGACTTTACAGACCCACCAACCACTCAGGGAGCGTTCGGCCACAAGTCCTTAGAAGGAGGATAACGATAGAAAGCTAACTCCTGCCCATAGGCATTAGCGAGCCCTGCCGATTGCTCAATGAAATGTCCAGCTACAAGCCCTTTGGCAGACAATGGTAAAGAACAACTCCTATGCCCTTAGACATCAGCATCCCTGCCGACCACTCAAGAAGCGTTCGGCCAGAGGCCCTCAAGCATGCACCGATCGAAAAGCTTTCGATAGAAAGCCCCTCATCATGGCTAGCCGCACCAAGAACACTTTGGCTGGTGTAACCTTAGCAATACATCCATTCAAAGCCCCCAAGGCATGGCATTCCGACGTCCACCACCGCCACTTGCGCTAAAATCTTCAAATCCTAAAATTTTCAAATCATTACAAGATCTCAGCAAAAGCGATGGGCGTGTCTAAATACCCTGTAATTCAGGCTACCATTTAATGAAGCATGACTTACCTTGGACTAGCAACAAGGATGCATTTAAGGAGACAAGATGCTCCCTGCCAATAAGAAAGTCCCAAGCAATACATAGGTCCTGCCACCTTTTCACCGAATCTGATACGATCTTGGTCTTGCCTGGAATACCCTTGGCTATCTATCTATAAAAGGAACTCTACACGAGTTCTTGAAGGTACGAGAGCTTTCCTGCTTACACTTTTCCACTATTGATATCGATAATGACTTGAGCATTAGAATGCCATCACCGGGGCCATCCACAGCGGGGCTTTTTTGTAGGTACCGCTTCACAGAGCCCGGCCTACATTGTCCACTCTAACATCTCCAGCTCTCCCTCTGGTGCTTAAATTTTGGCACCAACAGATTAGAGAAAGGCCTGAATATTCGCAGGGAGTGTAACCCACAAGACAGGAAAGCCATGCCATCCAAGAACACTGCCTCCTGCCGCACCAAAATGTGGCCTCTCCACCGATGGAAAGGATGGCGAAGAGCGAGGCAAACAATCCACCTCGTCTTGTGCGGGTAGGAGTTTTGCCACCGACACAAGCGACGATGGTGGGTGTGGACCAATTCAACTAACTTATTAACAGGTTCAGAACTTGGTGGCGACCGTCTAAACTATCAGGCCATCCTTGTGCCGCCTCTGACAACTCCACTCCCACTAGCAATGCCATACGCAACCTCTCAACCTCCGATGCTGCCCATTGCTTCTAGTGACGCGATGTCCCGTAGTTGGGGCGGTGCCTCCATCACTGGAGCAATCACATATCCCTCTGAAGGATCTTGGAGGGATTACTCGCCATCATCACTGCCATCCTAGAAGTCCGGGGGCAAGGAGATAATCCTTGAGAGTCCTCGATCAGAAACAATTCTACCAGGACCGTCAATCTCTATAGCAGTCGAAAGTCTTGGCTGATCAAGACTTTGAGATCAATCAAAGACTTAAAGAGATGGACTAGTGAATCAAGGTGATTCACAATCTCTTCAACACCAATAACGAGGTCGGCAATGAGCCACCGTTTGATGACAAGATCATGCGGGCACTACTTTCACGGCATTTCAAAATCCCGCAACTGGAGAACAATGACGGGACCGCTGACCTCGATGATCATCTAATGAGTTTCGAGTGACAATGCTCCTTCACGGGACCCTGGTCCTATTCTTTGCCAAGCCTTCCTCTCTACTTTGAAGGGAGCAGCTCGATACTGGTGCATGAGCTTGAAATCAGGATCGATACAGTCCTTTGAACAGTTAAGCCGAGAGTTCATCGACCACTTTATTAGCAGTCGGAGGCCACAACAACACTCGAACTATCTCCAAACATCAAGCAAAAGGAAGGGGAGACGATCCGAGCCATCATGAACCGCTTCAATGCAGTCACTTTGGAGATCCGCAATATGGACCAGTCGATTGCTATATCAGCTCTAGTGAAAGGTTTGCTGAAAAATGATCTTAAAAAATCATTAGCCAAGACTTATCCCAAAGACATTGCAGGATTACTAGCCTGAGCCGAAAAGTATGCTTGAATAGAAGAGGCCTTCATACTGCAAGAAGATCCACCCACCTCTACACAGGGTGGTAAGGAAATGCGAGACGCAAACTCTCCTCGAAACGTGAAGGGAGAGTCTGACCTCGCTCCAAATCCCCACGAGAGAACAGGTCTTCAAAAACTGTCAACCCAAGGACGCTCGCCAAACATCGCCACCATAAAGTAACTACACTACACTCTGTTAAATGCATCTATGAAAAAGGTGCTGATCAAGATTAAAGGCAAATCCCAGAGCCTCGAAAGCAACGAAGACCGCCGTCAAGGAGGAATTCAAGCAAGTTTTGCTTATACCATCAAGACCACAATTATGTACTAAAGAATGTATCCGGCTACAGGACAAGATCGAAAAGCTGATCCGATAAGACCACCTCAATCGTTTCATCCGATGGCGAAGGGAGCAAAAGAACGATCGAGATCACCTCGACTAGTTGAACATCCACAACGCCCCACCTCCAGAAAGAGACGATCCCACACTATTGGGAGACGTGAAAATGATAACCAGGGGGCGCTACCAATCCAAGCAACCGGCAAAGAGGCATGCAATGCCAATAATTTTTTCTGAAGAGGATGATGGGGTTCAATTTCTACATGATGATACGGTGGTTGTTACTCTGAACGAGAAAAATTATGATATACACCGCATCCTCATTGATAATGGGAACGCAGCAAATATTTTGTACTTCAATGCCTTTTTGAAAATGGGGATGTCACCTGAGCAACTGGTTCGAGTGAATTCTCTTCTTGTAGGACTCACAAGAGACGCAATCTAGATAGAGGGGATGATTACCCTGACCATGAGGATAAGGCACTACCCTCTATAGTCTATCACTCAAGTAGATTTCCTTGTCATTCGAGTGCCTTCGACTTACAATGCCATGCTAAGACGACTAGGTCTGAATGCCTTCTGGACCATTGTCTCTACCTATTGCCTAAAACTGAAATTCCCGATAGCATATAGGATCGAGGAAATGTGCGGAGATCAGAGCCTAACGTAACATTGTTACCATATTAGCTCCAAGAAAAAAAAACTACTGATAGTTATTCAGTCGAAGGCTCGAGCGTTTAGGATGATTTGACCAAATAACGAAGAAAACCAGCTAAAGACCTCACCTTTATCTCCTTGGCAGATGAAGATCGCCAACACACGGTTAAGATTGGCTCCAACTTAGACCAGGTAACGAAAGACAAGCTAACCCTATTTTTGCAGAATGCCTGTCTTGCCTGGGCACCGACGGATATCCAAGCATCGACCCCTCAATGATGGTACATTGGCGAAGGTGGATCCTAAGCGCCAACCCATTAAATAAAAGAAACGGAGTTTTTCATTTGAGCGCCAAAAAGCTATAACCGAGGTTGACAAACTACTGAACGTTAGCTTCATTAGGGAAACCTCTATCCAAAGTGGATCGCGAATCTTGTCACGGTGAAGAAGACGAATGGCAAATGATGAATCTACATAGACTTCACCAACCTCAACTGAGCGTGCCCGAAAAGTGGTTACTCGCTGCCTAGAATTGATCAAATGGTGGACACCACTTTGGACCATGGTCTTCTCAGCTTCATAGACGCCTTCTCCGGCTACAACCAAATCCGAATAGCTCCTGAAAATGAGGAAAAAACTGTTTTTATCACTAACTAAGAGCTATTTTGCTACAGGATTATGCCATTCAGTCTGAAAAATGCAGGTGCTACTTATCAAAGCCTGATGAACAAGATCTTCAAAGAGCAAATCGTGGGGAACATGGAGGTGTACGTAAACAATAGCTCGTTGAAAGCAAAATCACCAGAACCCACGTTGAAGACCTTCGAAAACTTTTAATACCCTTTAAAAGTACCAATGAGCTGAATCCCACCAAATCCCTTCGAAGTGCCTTTAGTAAATTCTTGAGCTTTCTGTCTCTAACAAGGGGTGAAAGCTAACTCGGAGAAGATCAAGACTGTCTATGACTTGAGCCCTGCAAAGACGATCAAAGATTTCCAGTGCCTCACTAGGAAGATTGCAGCACTCAGCTAATTCATCTCCAAGCCGGTCGAGCACTACCTCCCTACTTCCAAACTCTAAAATACCCTAAGGATTTTGGTGGAAAGATGAATGTCAAAAGGCTTTTGATGGCCTTAAGAGTTATCTTAGCTCCCTGCCACTATTGGGGAGGCCAGATCCTAGTGAGGAGTTATTTTTATATTTAACGGCTTTCCCCTCGGCAATGAGTGCGATGCTGGTCTAGGAGAGGGATAGGGTTAAAAGCCCATCTATTACATTAGCAAAATCCTGAAGATGCAGAGACCGATACTCAAGACTAGAAAAGTTGGTGTATGCTCTCCTTATTGCTGCCTAGAAGCTCCGTCCGACTTTCAAGCTCACACCATCACCCTGCTGATCGATCAATCCATGAAGAATATTCTCCAGGGACCCAATATGTCTTGACATATCGCCAAAGGGGTGATCAAGCTATCATAATTTGATATTAATTTCAGCCCTGACCATCGATCAAGACTAAAAATATTGACGGACTTCCTCATCATGTGCCTATTCCCAATGAGCTGACCAGCCAGAGCTACGAAATCATCAGAGCTGATGTCAAAATCCTCTCTGAGCTTAATACCTGGAAGATATATGTAGACGGGTCATCAACCCCAAAGGATCAAGACAACGTGGTCATCGTCGTCCCCAAGGAATCATTATCCGAGCATTGTCTTGCCTTGAATTCCCTGCGTCTAAGAATGAAACTGAGTATGAAGCCCTGCTTGCAGGGCTCGAAATCACCAAAGAACCAAGATATAAGATTTGAGGGTTTATAGCAACTCGATCGTTGGTCACGTCAAGGAAGATTCTGAGGCTCGAGAAGGGAATATGATCAAGTACCTACAAAAAGTCAAGGATTGATAATAACCCCCACACTTTAAGATTCAACAAATTCCAAGGCAGATAACTCCGAGCAGACTTGCTGCCAAAGCAGTAACTACTACACCTATGACACTTTCCCGAGGGCCTACTTCCAACAAATTAGAAAGCTGACCATTGAAGAATCATCAAAATCATGTAGCTCAATGACGAACCGTGTTGGATCAATCCACTAACCGACTTCCTGCAAATGGCAGACTCCCTGCAGATCAGAAGGAAGCTCACAAGATCAAGTATAGATCTCCAAATACTTGCCCCTCAAGATGCTTGCGACCATCTGAGACGAATTCGTGCTAAGTTCATGAAGGTGATCTATGGATATCATGTTGGAAAAAAGAGCATTAGCTTACAAGTTGCTCCGGCAAGTTACTACTAGCCCACCATGCAGCAAGACACCTAGAGCTTTGTCATGAAATGCAATGCCCACCAAAAAATACAATATTCAGCATCTCCCAGCTATGCCAATGACCCCATATGTGCCCCGTGGCCTTTTGCGCAAAGAAAAAGGATATTCTTGTCCATTCCCTCCGATCTTGGGTCACGCAAGTTCCTAGTGGTTACTGTTTTTTACTTTACGAGATGAGGGGAAGCCGAGCCACTAGCCCGTCATCAAATCTAAAGTAATAGATTTCGTGTGGAATGCCATCATCAGCAACTTCAACATCCCATAGGTGCTAATCACCGACAACGGACGGCAGTTCGTCAAAGCCTGTTTTTGAAAAAATTTTGCAAAGACCACGGGATCTCGCATCACTTCACGTCAATGGCGCACCGTCAAGCCAATGAAAGGCCAAGTAACAAATCAAAGCCATCCTGCAAGAAATTAAGAGGCTGGCAAAGCAAAAAATCATAGATTAATAAGTTCCATCATGTACTTTGGCATATCGAACGATACCGAGGATTCCGATAGGAGAACATCCTTCAACCTGGCCTTCAAGACTGAACCGGTGATATCCCATGAAATGGAAATACCCCCGATGCAGTTGTAATTATTAGACGAGAAAACCAACAACAACAGAAAAGAACTCGTAGACCTGGACCTAATAGATGAAATTCGTAGAAGCACACATCAAGATAGCAGCATACCAATACAAGGTTGTCGTTTTTCAATGCCAAGGTCCAACACAGTCTTTAAGGTCGGCGATCTAGTGCTACGTCGAGTACAAATTTTCCAACCTAGTCAAAGGGGCAAGCTCTTGCCAAACTGGAAAGAGCCCTACCAAGTGAAGGATCTCGTCAAGCTCAGGACCTACCAGTTAAAGCAACTAGATGTAACCCTCTACTTGACCATGGAACTCCACAAATTTGTGGATTTATCATCGTATTTCCCTTTCGGATAAATATAAATTCTTTTTCCTATCGATGCTTGTAGTAAAAGGATTCCTTGGCGAAAGTCCTCCGAACGTGAATTCCTTAGGCTAAATAAAATCCAAAATTTCGTCTAAAGAAATTTTTGGTTAAAAGCTAAGCCGCTCGCAGGATCGAGATCCTATGTCGGGAGGCTTAGAAATTTCATGACCTAAGAATTCCCTTTTAAAGGACCAACACGAAGGTTCTTAATTAAAATGGAATCGTCGTTTGTTAAGCCCATAGAAAGTCCGATAGCTTCTAAGTTTAATATTACAATCAGAAAGTCATGGACTCAAGCGATCAAAAATATTACGATCGAAAGCCCATACAAGCGATCAGAAATATTATGATCGAAAGACGACGGGCAAGCAATCGAAACATTACGATCGGAAGCACACGAGCTCAAACGATCGGAAACATTACAATCAACAGCTCACAAGCTCAAACGATCGGAAACATTACGATCAAAAGCCCACAGGCTCAACAATCAGAAATATTATGATCGAAACCTACAAGCTCAAGCGATCGGAAGCCCACAGGCTCAAGCGATCAAAATATTATGATCGGAAGCCCACAGGCTCAACAATCGAAAACATTATGATCGGAAGCTCACATGCTCAAATGATCGAAAAGATCACGATCGAAGGGTACGATGGCTGATCACCCGAACCTTTGTTATTTATCGAGATATAACATGAGATGCAATCACGGAATATGAAATGAACATAACTCAGAAGACGATTAATAGATACAACACAAGCATAAAAATGCTAGAAGTTTTCCATCGATAAAACCGAATTACATACATTCATAGCCTTGTAACTAGATTACATAGATTTAGAGCCTCTTGACTAGTAACATTGCTTCCTAGACTCCAAAAATACAGGAAAACTAGCAGCGCCCGTCGAAGGACTGATGTCTCCTGAAATCTCGAGCTCTTCCATAAAGCTGGGATCACCTTCCGAGCGGTCAAGTGCACCTTGACCCTCGACAGAATAACTAAGAATTGCTGAAGGCATGAGCACAAAACCCGCCTCCAGAATGGAGCCAATGTGATGAAGGGCACACTCGGCAACACCAACAAAGACAGGGTGGAAGCAAGGCTGGGAGGCAGCATTCAACGAAGCAGCTCACCACTAAGAGAAAGTTCACGAGCAGGAAAGGCCAACCAAAAAATTGGGAAACTATCCCCAATCCGCTTTCGGACTAATATCGCCATCTACAACCTCCGATGGGAGCTTCCGATCCACCTCTCCAATGAAAAAAAGTAGCCCCGTGAGGAAGGTCTGTATGATGCGGCATGAAGCCTGGCCCTCTAGCTCGCATTAAGTCCGCCAGCTGGCTATAGTTGCAAGGATGCAGATAGACAGGTGGCTATTAAATCCACCAACCAACTGCAACAACGATGGCCAAATGACGACACCCAATCTCCATGAAATCCTTCTCCTGGGAAGAACCCCTCCTTTAAAAAGAACAGCCCTGCAAACCCGGCACCTTTACCAAAGGCCAACTGCTAGGGCATTTTGGAAGTTTTAAGCAGCATAGTGGTGAGAAAAAGCTATGCAGGGCCAACACCCCCCCAATCATCCTTTTATAGTAAGCTTAACAAGAGGCCCACCCCGCTTGTGCATTCAATCAAAATCCGACAGGTGTCATCCCCTCGGAGAATGAGCATTATCGGGAAGGAGCATATAGGAGGCAATAGATTTCTCCCATCCTCATCTTCTCGTAAGCCGCACCCGGAGAACCTGTCCTGTTTGGAGTGTGACCGGTCAAAGCTCCTCGGAAATAAAATATCACACCAAGCGGCACTTCTTAATATCATTCCCGGAAACTAGAGAAAATCGAGGCACATCCCAAGTGATCAGTGCCCATTAGCTCCAAGTGACCAAGTAGTGCTCGATTAAAGTTCCAAGCGATTAGCAACCAATGACTCCAAGTGACCGAATAGTGCTCCGTCAAAGCTCCAAGCAATCAGCACCCATTGGCTCTTAGTAATCGAGTAGCCCTCGGTCAGAGCAACAGGCGATAAGCGCCCACAGGCTCCAAGTGATCGAGTAGCGCTCGGTCAGAGCCTCCAAGTGATCAACGCCCACTGGCTCTAGTAACCGAGGCTACTCAATCAAAGCCCTAAAGCGACCAATGCCCACTTGCCCTAAGTGATCAAGTAGCGCTCGGTCAAAACCCTCAGACGATCAACACCTACTGATTTCAAGTGATCGAGTAGCGCTCGATCAAAATTCCAAAATGATCAATGCCTACTAGCTCCAAGTGACCAAGTAGAGTTCGATCAGAGTCCCCAGGTGATCAATGCCAACTAGCTCCAGTGACAAAGTAGCACTCGATCAGAGCCTCCAAGCAATCAATGCCTACTGGCTCCAAGTGATTGAGTAGCGCGCGGTCCGAGCACCAAGACGACCAACGTCTACTAGCTCCAAGTGACCGAGTAACGCTCGGTCAGAAGTCCCAGGCGATCAACGCTTACTGGCTCCAAGTGATCGAGTAGCACATGATCAGAGCCTTCAAGATATCAACATCTAATGGTTCCAAGTGACTGAGTAGTACTTGGTCGACGTCCCAAGGCAATCACGCCCACCAACTCTAAGTGACCGAGTAGCACTCGATCACAGCCCCAAGCAACCAACGCCAATCGGCTTCCAATAACCGACCCACAGTCAGTTAAAGTCCTAAAGCGTTCAGATGCCCATGATACTAAATAATCAATCCACAGTCAAAACCTAAAAAGTAACCAACAACCACAACCAAGGTTAATCAATAAGAACCTAAAATTAGTTTGAAAAGAAGAATGATTTGTCAACTATTCAAGCCTAAGCAAAGACAGTACAGAAAAATAAAGATCCCACTACTTTTCAAACAGGATGCCTGAGGGCTACAAAAAGATAATTACGAAGGTCGAAGAAAAGCAAAACATAACTAGCCCTTTTTGGCCCTGGGATCTACGTTGCCCACTTCAGACGACGATCAATCGTCACCACTCCAAGATCCCACCTCAAACGACTAACCCTCATCGTTTTTTGATTCGCGAGCCCTCTCGCAACAGGCGATGGATCTTTTACGACTCCCAAGCCCCCGAAGAATTCCCCAACTGAAGTGATGCTCCTCGATAAAAGGCATCAACCTTTCTTCCCGGGGCGAGCTCAGAGTCATTGCAAGCTCCATGATAAACCTACCTACGTCCACGCCCGAGGGAGGTAACGATGAAGATCGATATTAAAGTAAAGACCCATATTAAGGCCTTGTAGTTATTTAACCCACGAGGTGGCCCCGATCAAACATTAATTCTTTTGTGGTCCACTCTCTTGTGCTTCCTAGACTCCAGCCACGCGATGACGCTCCCTGAGCGAGACCAACGGTGGACTGGAACAGCTCCACGACTGAGATCTATGGCTTGATCAATGGCGACTCCACGATCAGGATAGTCGGATGGACCATGAGCCATTGCAACCGTCGCCCTAATCCGTCCCAGAGCCTGTCACAGTGCTAGTGCCTAGCACGTAGCATGCCCCCTCTCGAGGCAATTAATCAGATCGCCACAACACCATGCCGAGTTGCCTCGATTCATCTTCAAAAGCGCCCACAGATGGCCGGCCACTAGATAGCAGGTATAACCCTGTCAAGGATTACTTGACCGATATGGAAACAATGGCCAAAGACAACCCCAACCTCAAATCAATCACTGCACTCTTGCCCTTGAAGACACTCGAGGCTAGAAATCTTTTCCCTAGCCTAGCAGAGTTCATCTTGAAACTTTGCCAACCGGGTGGCGATCGCCCAACGAGCAGCAATTTCAAACCCGAAATTTCTCCATGAGCTAATGAAAGCTGATCTTGAGCCTGGGCCACCCTAGCAGCAGCATCCCAGGTCACTCAAGAAATCCACTCCAAAACTTCTCCAATTCTTCTGAGCCCAGTCTTCTCGAGGATATATCAGGCACACTTCGAGCGGAAGTGATCGATCTCTTCGTATGCCCTTTTTAACATTTTGCATCTTCAGCAACCTTGTTTTTCCAATCGATGGCCTTCTTATTTGTGACCTCGACCTTGACCTCCTACTCTGAAACATATGCCCTAGTGTCGATAGCCTTGCAAAGGCGTTTGACAGGCATCGGTACTTCCAATGACAAAATGACATCCTAGAAAAAGCTACAACCAATAAATATACAAGGCAAGGCATGAAAGAAAGGATATCATTTTATTGCATTCAGAAAGGATTTCTTCCGGCGCTGAAGAGAGAAATTACAGTCCAAAAATCTATAAACTTAAAGAAAAAAATAAAAATTACAAGAGATCAACTCCCAACCTCCTTGGGATCAGCAATAATAGGTGGCTCAGCTGCGGCAGTGGGGATAGATGGAGTCGCTTCACTCGCAAGTAGGGGCTCAGCGGCGACTGGCTCAACGGGGACAGGCTCAATGGCGACAGGTTCCAGGGGCAGCTTTGGATGATGGGCTGGTGCGACTCAACCGGGCATCCGGGGTAACAAATCCATCGGAGGGTCCTTTTCAAACTCCCTTTGTTCAAAAAGAGAGATCCAGCCTTGATGATGCTCGACGACCTGGCTTCAGCACTCAAGCATCCCCATTTCATGCCCTTTGCGCGAATGCCTTGCAACTGAAAGTGATGCAAGCATTGAAAAACTCATTCGATACTCGGAAGTCTGCCATCGCCCGAGCCATGTCTGCCGTGAAGTCCATAGATGCCTTATATTTCTTTATAGTGGCCTCCACCTCTTGCTTCAACTTCTCCTTGGCCACCACAACCCCTACCTCTCTTTTGCCTCTCTAGCTCCAGATCGGCCCTCGTCATCACCATACTGGCCTTAGTCTCGACCAAGCTAATCCTTGCCGCAGTGAAGTTGGACTCAGATTCGGAGAGCACCTCCCTTAAATGCTCGATCTCGACCTCAGATGCCTCGGCCCTCTGATAGGCTTCATCAACATCTTTCTTCATCTCCTTCTAGCCATCCAAGTCACGATTCAACAGCCTGGCGGTAAAGTGAGTCACCTACCAAACCAGACATCAGGAAACAATACAGGACAAGAGAAATAAAATGTCGGCGTAGAATACCTGCTGAAGAGCCATCGCATATTGGTGCTTTAGTCTTGAAAGTCCATATTTTGGACTTGTTCTACTCCTCTGGGATCAGAGAACTCTCATAAGCCTCCGGATTTCCTTTCAATCTTTGAAAAATACGTTTTCCCGACCATCGATTGAGGGCCCGGAACTACGCGTCGCCTCTCTAGCACCCTGGGAGGAAATAATCGGGGGATAGGGACGGATGGAGACAAAGCCAATCGAGACAGGACGACGGTGCTTTCAGGATCGGCCTTAACTGCATAGGAGCAAGCTCAGAAGGAGCCTTAGCTTATTTGGGCTCGACAAATTTGACCCTCTTTAAAGTGGATAAGAAATCTTCCCTTTTCTCTTCTTCTATGAGCCAAACCCTCCCTCAATGCTTCCAATTGTTCGAGCGTCGTACCTACCTAGTAAAAAAAGTCCAATCAAAGGTAGGTAGTAGTTAAAAAAAAAAGGACAAAGTCCAAACTCACCTTCAGGGAGCCGATTAAGCCCGCCTTGCAAGACTCCTCCAATAAGAGAAGCTTCAACTAAAGGACTTTAAAGGCCTCGAGGATTGCGAAGAGACTCCTCATCACTCACTTAGGGGAACATAAGATACATACATCTAATCAATCCCAGTTAAGCAGACCCCAGTCACCTAAGAAGAACAAGAAACAAACAAGAAGCGCTCCTTCCACCCTTTAATGGCGAAAAAAGCACCTCGATTAGTGGTTCTATCCCTGTTAGGATAGTAAGATACTACCACAACTTGGCATACGGATGTATCTAGATGGAAAGAACATGCGAAACAAAGAAAGGGTAGGCTAAATCTCGGTCAAGAAGCAAAGAACTTGGAACCTTGTGATGTGACGGACGAAGTTTGGGGTCAAGACGCACAAAGAAATTCTATAAAACAGAGGAGCTCAAGAATAAAAAGGGAAAGAGGAAATCGGAACCCAGCCTCAAGTGCCTCATACTCCTAGATGATCGGGATGTGGGTCATTGGCTCGAGCACTTGAACCTGGCAGCTCAAGTTCGAAGTCATCCGGTACACAGTATGCTAACCGGACGAGGGATATATCCTCCAGATCCATCAAAGACGAATACACCTCCGAACCAATTATGGCTAGCACAGCATGCCCTTTCCGCGGGGCATCAGGGTCTCTTGCCCCCTCCTACCTATATGGTTTTCCCTTCCTAAGGTCCTTAGGGCTCGCCGTCTATCTCAAATCCTAAGAAGGAAAGAAAACGGCTACAAATGAGAGAGCCGACCAGATAATTAGGCGAAGCAGGAGATCAAGGTAGTGGACCCTCCAAGGAAACTGCGAAGGCTGGAAGAAGATCGATGTCCAGGGCTGAAGATGACAATCGAAGTCCCTAGGATGATAAGTTTCAGATTAAAAATATGGAAGAAACCACGGAGAGGCAGAGTCATCCTTTCAAATAAGGCAAGCGGACCCAAACATCAGAGGATTCACCTACCACCGCGTGGCAAGTTTTCACTACACCAGGCTGTTATAAGTCGCCAGGAGTAAATACGGCATGCCCTGAGAAGTACCATCGAAAAATAAGACAGGGCACATCATTACCCTATCTATTCGAATCCGCCTCGAAAACGGTATACCTCTGACTTAAAAAATTTCCATGCCCCCGATCCTCCTCTTTCCAGGATACTTCCATGATATGGCCAAAGCTAGGATCAAGAAGTAAAGGATATATATTGATAAAAAATACGGTCAAACGCATGTGGCCCATAGCGGTGTAAGTGCTCCATCAGCTAAGCAACATGTATCCTGATCAAAATATTTGTCGGATAAGTATGGATAGACATGATGCCTTCTAGCCGACCAGGGATAGTGTGGACTTCTACAGACCCACCGACCGCTCAGGAAGTGTTTGGCTACAAGCCCTTAGATAGACAATGGCAAAGGCCAACTCCTATACCCGAAAGCATCAACGAGCCCTGCCGATCGCTCAAGGAGCATTCAGCTATAAGCCTTAGGCAGACAACGGTAGAGGCCCACTTCTATGCCCAAGGCATCAGCGAGTCCTGTCGATCGCTTGGAGAACGTTCAGCTACAAGCCCTTAGGCAGACAATAGCAGAGACCAACTCCTATGCCCCAAGGCATTAGCGAGCCCTGTCGATTGCTCATAAAGTATTTAGCTACAAGCCCTTAGGCTGACAATGATAGAGGCCAACTCCTATGCCCTAAGATATCGGCGAGCCATACCGACCACTCAGGGAGCATTCAGCTATAAGCTCTTAGACGGACAACGACAGAGGCCAATCCTATGCCCCTAGACATCAACGACCCTGCCGACCGCCAAGGAGAGTTCGGCCAAAGGCCCTCAAGTGTGTGCCGGTCGAAAAGCTTTCGATAGCAGGCCCTAACATGGCTCGACTGCACCAAGAACACTTTGGCCACTGTGACCTTAGCAATACATCCATTCAGAGACCCCAAGGCACAGGATTCCAACATCCACTGCCGCCACTTGCACCACCAGGCAGGGCTCTCCATCACATCCTGAAATCATCAAATCATTACAAAATCTCAGCAAGAGCGATGGACGTGCCTAAAAACCCCGTAACTCAAGCCACTATTTACTGAAGCGTAGCTTACCTTGGACTAGCGACAAGAATGCATTTAAGGAGACAAGATGTCCCCTACTAGTAAGGCCCCTGGCCACACGTGAAAGGTCCTATCGCCTTTCACGAGATCTGATAGGATCTTGGTCTTGCTCGGAATACCCTTGGCTATCCATCTATAACAGAAACTCCATGCGAGTTCCCAAAGGTACGAGAGCTTTCCTGCTTATTCCCCACTGTTAGTATCGATAATGACTTGAACATTGGAGTGCCATCGTCGGGACCACCCCCAATGAAACTTTTTTTGCAAGTACCACTTCCCGAAACCAGTCTGCATTGTCCACCGCAGCATCTCTAGCTCTCCCTCCAATGCTTAAAAATTTTGGCACCAATATATGTATATATGTATGTATGTATAGTATTGATGTATGTATATGTATGTATGTAGTATTGTATGTATGTTATGTATGTAGTATATGTATATGTATGTATATTATAGGTATGTATGTATATGTATGTATGTATATGTATATGTATGTATGTATGTATATGTATGTATGTATGTATATGTATGTATGTATGTATATGTATGTATGTATGTATTGTATGTATGTATGTATCATATAATATATATATATATATATACTATATATATATATATATATAGGTGTGTATAAGGACAGCCCATAATTAAAGTACAAAGCATCAAAGAAAACATCAAAATACATCCATGTATATATATATATATATATATAGGGATGTATAAAGAGCAACCCACAATTAAAGTACAAGCATCAAAGAAAACATCAAAATACATCCATGAAAAACCACATGTCAACTTTCTGCACCTTAAAACACAACAATATGCTACAATCCTTGCCAAAGTGCACAATATCAACATTCCACATCTTGTAATGCTACTGCACTCCTCTTTACCAACCACCACGCATGACAATATATGAGAAAAAATTATCACTTAAACTTAGAATCCCATGTGCTCGCCTCGAAGGCACAAAGACCAATTATGCCCAGGCATTAGGACATTCTAATAAACTACGGTAGGCCCGACAAAGAAGCTTTGATGGACAAATAATGAAATTTGTTGACTGGAACCATCTTTTTGTAATAAAGTTAAAAGACAAAAATAGTAGGTATTTTGAATATGCAAGTATAATCATTGCATTTTCTTTTTATTTGGAGACTTAAATGGAGGAATCTAGTCAAGCAAGTAGTTGGTCGTGTAGAATGTTTCATGTAGATAGATTAGGAAAGCTGCCTATTGCATGTTAATGTGCTTACTATTTAAGGAGTTAATGCAAATTCAAACTAACATATTCTCCAATGGAATCTATTGCAGCATCTGCTTACTCTGCCTCAAGGACCAACTGGATCACCGACTACGCCACCGACTAAGGAAAAGATGGCAGGAACAACGAGAATATCTATTTGGGAATGACTAGGCTACTAACTGAGAAAGAGACGACTAAGTAGACCACCACACCAAGTAACAACTACATCCCAGGCCAAGAGACTACAAATGGCCAGATCCGACTGACATGGCGCCCACGTTCACCAAGTACTTACTCGATCCCACTGAGTATTTACTCAGGTCCAACTAACTACGAATATAGTCTTAGTTGAGCACGCCAACATATAATGTCAAACTCTCTCAACAAGTTGCTCCGATACTTAAGATCCACAATGCCTGAGTAAGTAGTAGAAACTAATCAATCACAACTATCCCCGCACAAATCATGACAGATAGGATCTCAACAGGACCTACCATACTAACAAAAAAGATTCTAAGGGACAGAATCCCAACTCTTATCTAAAGTTTGTTATATATGTCATAGGAGGCTACTCCCTTAACAACATTCTATTGCTTTGTGTAACTCTATAAATTGATAAGAGATGACCTCGATGAAGGTACATTTTTACACCCTCTCATGCTTGTTTAGCATCACCATTGCTCTCAGCTCTGGCTGCTATAGCCCATCCCATTCTCTTGCTAACTTGAGCATCTCATCCTCTTGCTAACTTGAGCATCGAAGGGTCCCCGTTGGCTACCACCGATCAAGGGACTATCTCTTGTAGGTCTCTGCCCGAGAGACGTTAGGAGCAGAACCACAATCCACCAAAAGAGGTTGAAAGACCCTCAGGCACCATCACAGTTCCAGTGGAGGGTGATTTGATGGCAACAGATTGGCATGCCAGGTAGAGACAATTTAACAAAAGATCTTGGAGCCTGGAAGCATGGTGACAACTCAAACGAAGGACACTTCCACCAGCCATACCGAGCGTTCCCCGCGCCGTGACGAACGGTGCAACCCAATAGTGGAACCTCTCGTTCCACCCCTGCCACCAGCAACTCAGCAAGGCCTTCTTGCTACCTTGACACAGTAGGTCCAAATGCTGGTTACAATGGTGCAGGGGTTTAGCAACAGCACCCCGTGATGACCCAACAACAGCCAGAGGTCCCAATTGTACCGACTACTACTACTTGTCCTTGTTATCGATCTACCCATGGGAGATCTTCTCACCAGCAAATTCCTTACCAATACCAATCTTGCTCGCCATGCCAAGCATGCCACCACTCTCCCCGAGGGAGATCCTCCCACCAACAAACCATCCATCAATCATGGTCCTTTTTGCTATGCCGTGCAAGCCCCCGACGATGAGAAAGGGAGCTAAAGCAAGAGAAATGCCCCTGCTCTTCATCCAAATCCTCCCGAGAGGAGTCCACAAGAGATTCAGCAGCTGGCTGAGCGGAGGCTCGACGACCATGATCGCAAGCTATATGAGATCGACAGCTAACTTGCAAATCTTCAAGAGGAAGTAGAGCCTAGATGAAGTTCAACACCCATCCTCCTCTCTCCTGGCGAATTTTGGAAGAACCAATTCCTACTTGATTCAAGATATCCCAGTTGGAGCCCTGCAACAACACATCTGATGCGCTGGACCATCTAGAGAGCTACAAGGCTCTCATGTTAATTCAAGGTGCATCCGATGCCTTAATCTATCTTGCCTTCCCAGCCACTCTTCGAAAAGCAGCCCGAGCATGGTATTCCAAACTCGAGCCGAGAAATATTCACTCCTTCAAGCAGCTAGAAAAGCAATTCATGGCTTACTTCAATACCAGTTAGAAAATGCCATGAAAACCTGATAGTCTGTTCTCCATCCGCCATCAAGACAGAGAGCCACTGAAAAACCGTGGCCCAATTCATGGCAAACATGCTAGAAATCTACCACTTGAATGAGTCAGTGGCTATGCTGGCCATGAAGAGAGGACTCCATCCTTCTTGATGCACTTACTCTCTGGACAAGACTTATCTTAGGTCTTATTTGGAACTCTTGGTTCGCGCCTAGAAATACATTCACGCGGAGGAAGGTGCTCTCACTTGGTGAGAGACTGATGGAAAGCCAAGGAAGAAACAAGCCTGAGGAGAGCCAGATAGAGGTTAAGCTAAGAAGCCCAACTCATCCCATTGACAAAGCCCCAACCAGAAGTTCGACAAATAAATCTAGTAACTACAACTCTTAGCCCCAAAACAAAAATTCTTACAAAAATAAAAGGGAAGCAATATCTGCGAAGGCCTCGCCCACTGAATCCCTCAACCTCCTACAACAAAAGTAAATACTGTCGATTCCACCGATACCATTGCCACGACCAAGGTTTTAAATCCCGTAGAACAGGGATGTCTCAGTTTTTTCATGAAACGGGATGTGCTAGCATCCCGTCCCGTCCCGACACTCGAGATAGGAGATGTCCCAAGACATCCTGATTGAGATGTTGGGACACTGGCGAGATGTCCTGTCCCAACACATAGGATGGTACCCTATCTCGATGTCCCATGGGACATCCCGCCGGGACCTAAATCCTTGGCCACGACATTAAAGACCGCTTCCAGCTGAAAAAGAAATTGAAGATCTTGGTTGACATGGCTACCTCAGGAAGTACATTCACGGAGGAGTCCGATCTGATGCCTAGAACCCCGGGCAATAACAAACTCAGGCCGAGATTGATAATCAACCGATAGCTAGACAAGTCAGCATGATTTCTTAGAAGGCAAGGCATCCTTCAAAGAGGCAGAGAGGAGAGGAAGAGAATGTAATTTCTTTTTTAATAAAGAATTAGTCAGCATCCAAAATCCCCATAATGATGCCAAGGATTCAAGTCACGACGGGACGTCACATGGAACACCGAGATGGGGTACCATCCTATGTATTGGGACAGGACATCCCGCCAGCATCCCAGCATTCCAATCGAGATGCCTTGGGACATTCTCTGTCCCGAGTGTCGAGATGGGATGGGATGCCGACATGTCCCGTTCACGAAAAAACGAGACATCTCCGTTCCACGAGATTTAAAACCTTGGATGATGCTATTGTCATGTTCATGACAATAACAAAACATGATATAAAGAGGGTTTTAATTGATAGTAGAAGCTCGGCTGACATCTCATGTTACGATGCTTTTGTTCAAATGAGCTTATCTGAAGGTCAGTTGAAGCAACTTTCTACACCCTTAGTTGGCTTCACTAGAAACTTTGTCGAGGTCGAAGATGAGATCACCTTTCCCATCACTACAAGAACTCACCCACAAAGCATTGTCTTTCTTATTTATGGTTGTTCGGATACCCTCAACATACGACATCAGCCTCGGATGGCCAGGACTAAACCAGCTAGACATCGTCTCAATCAAATGCTCTCTCATCCGATTTTCAACAAGGGAGTTGGTAACATGCGCGGAGACTAATAACTAGCCCGACAATATTTCCTAATAGCAATCAAGGTACAGAAGGCTAACGAGATACTGACTACCGAACAACTGGACTAGAAAGAGCTAGAAAAGAGGGGTGAATCGACCGAGCAGCTACTCTCTTTTCCAGTAAAGAATGATCCCTCATAGCTTGTGCAGATTGGAACTCTTCTGCCCGAGAAAGAAAGGAAACAACTACCAGAGTTCCTATGGCTTAACATCGATAATTTATTTAGTCAGCATCAGATATGCCCGGGATCCCTCAAAAGGTCATTACCTACAAACTAAATGTCGATCCAAAGTATAAACCGATCCAGCAGAAGAAAAAGTTGTCCTTGAGAGACAAAAGGTCATCAATGAAAAAGTCTGACAAATTCTTGACTGCTGGATTCATCCAGAAGCCCACTACCCAACTGCTTAACCAATGTTGTTATAGTCAAGAAAGCCACTAGGAAGTGAAAAATCTGCATCAACTACATTGACTGAACAAGGCATGTCCAAAAAATAGCTTTCCACTATCGAAGATCGATCAATTAGTCGGTGCCACTTCTGGACAAGCTATTCAGCTTCATAGATGCCTTCTTAAGCTACAACCAAATCATAATGGATCCTAAAGATGAGGAGAACACTGCTTTCATCACCGAAAAAGGTATTTATTATTATAAAATAATGCCTTTCGGTTAAAAAAATATAGGAGCTAATTATCAAAGGTTGGTCAACAAGATCTTCAAAGACCAGATTGGTTGGAACATGACGGTTTATGTCGACGACATGCTTATCAAAAGCTTCGAGGAAGCTAGCTACATCAAAGACCTGGAGGAAGCCTTCAATGCCCTCCATCGATATCGAATGAAACCGAATCCGAACAAGTATGCCTTCGGTGTCACAACCGGATAAAACTGAATCCAAGCAAGTATGTCTTCGGTGTCACAGCAGGCAAGTTTCTCATATTCATGATCACCAGGCAAGGTATCGAGACAAATCTAGAGAAGATCCAAACAATTCTCAACATGCAATATCCAACCTCCAAGAAGTATAGCAATTTATCAATCACATCGCCGCATTCAATCGATTCATCTCGAGATTGGCTAAAAGATACTTGCCATTTTTTAAGAATCTGCGCCGAATGCACGACTTTACCTAGATGGAGGAATACCGACAAGCTTTTGAAGAGCTGAAGTTTCTCAGGTCTCTACCTTCGCTTTCCAAGCCTGGAGTCGGAGAAAAGCTCTACATGTATCTCACCGCATCCCTAGAAGAAATCAGCCATACTTATTCGGGTGGACGACAAAGAGGTCCAAAAACCCATCTACCACACCAAGTGCTCCACGATTTAGAGACCAAATAATCCAAACCTTAAAAGATTGTTTATGCACCAATCACATCTACGTAGCATCTCATGCTATGCTTCCAAGCTCATTCGATCATCGTCTTAATCAACCAACCACTCAAAGCTATTTTGCAATGACCGAACACTTTTGAATAAATAACCAAATAGACAATTAAACTCAACAAGTTTGACATCTTCTATAGCCCAAGGTCATCCGTGAAGGCCTAAGTCTTGGCCGACTTCCTCGTCGAGTGAACATGGTCAGACGACGGGCTTGAAAAGGCACATGCTAAGCAGCTTGATCCAAGGACAACCTGGATTCTTCAAGTAGATGGAGATTCAAACTTCTAATGAAGCAGAGCTGGACTAATTCTGACAAACTCGAAAGGAGCGATCGCCAAGTATGCTCTGCACTTGTTGTTTAAGACGATCAACAATCAGCTGGGTACGAAGCCTTACTAGCTAGACTAAAGCTTGCCAAGCAACTCGGAGTGGAGAATCTTAGAGCCTTCACCGACTCCTAGCTCATGGCTGGACAATTCAACGATAAATATGAAGCTCGAGACCCAACAATGACCAAATACCTTGACAAAGTGCAGAACTTAGCGTCAGCACTTTAGTACTTCGGCATTTTCCATATCCCCCAGTGCGAGAATGCCAAGGCAGATGCACTCTCAGCTGGCAACCTTAACGGACAACTCCCTCGACCGAAACTATATTAAGTACCCAGAAGCACCCAGCATCAATGAAACTGAGGAAGTCCAACAGGTCATCCATAACCAAGCTGGATATACCCATTCATCAAGTTTTTAATAGAAGGCATCCTACCCGACAATCCTTCGAAGGCAAAAAAAAGTTCAAATGGAAAGCTTATCAATTCGTACTGCTGGATGGACAACTTTACAAAAGATCATTCTCACTCCCTCTACTTAAGTGCTTGCAGCCCATCGACACCAACTACGTACTTCAGGAGATCCATGAAAAAATTTGCAAGAACCAACTAGGGACAAGTCCCTAGCTTACAAAACACTCAAGCATGAATACTACTGGTCCACCATGCAAGAAGACACCATAGACCTTGTTCAGAGGTGCAATCGATATCGATGATATGCTAATATCCAGCAGCCGCCGGCAAATCAATTAACTCAGCTCTCTTCTCCCTGGCCATTTATCCAGTAGGATATGAACATACTCGATCCATTTCTCTCAGTAGCAAGTTAACTGAAGTTCCTGATCATCGCCATTGACTACATCAAATAGGTGGAGGCGGAACCCTTGGCGCATATCACCCAGAGCAAAATCAAGAATTTCTTTTGAAAATCTATATATGCCGATTCGGACTTCCCCATACCATCGTCACTAATAATGACCAACAATTTGACACCGGGTGTTCAAGGACTTCTATGCCGAACTCCATATTCAATACCGATTTACATCCGTCGGGCATCATTAGTCAAATAGGAAAGCAGAAATCACGAACCGAACGATCCTATAAGAACTCAAGACAAAGCTGGATGAAGCCAAGGCAGATCAACTGAGGAGCTATTCAAAGTACTGTGGGCATACCAAAGGACTCGAATACTGACTAACGAGTCTCCCTTCAACTTGGCTTTCGGCATTGAAACTGTTGTACCGATCAAGATCGGGTTACCGACTATGTAGATCAAGCACAGCGACAAGTCAAGCAACTCGAGCTGATTGAGAGCCAACCTTGACTTGCTGGAGAAAACTTGAAATCAAGCCCACCTGCGAATAGTAATGTACTAACAACGAATTGCTTGGTACTATAATTTCCGAGTAAGGTCAACGGCTTTTCATCCGAGAGATCTGTACTATGACGTGCGAAAGTTTCAAGACCTATCGAACAAGACAAGCTATCTCCAAACTGGAAAGAGCCCTATCGGGTGACTGAAGCTTTTTAACGAACTTACAAGATTGAAGATCTAGACAGGACACCCATCCCTCGAACTTGGAATGCCAAAAATCTCCAAATGTACTATCAATGATATATCGATACTCATCGGCAATGCAATAAAAATTTTCTCCGACAAAGTTCCAGAGGGTCTCATATTAATGATTAATTCGATTGTCTAGCATCAAGACCCTCGAAGCATGATGAATCTTCCAGCCGCTTAACAAACAATCGACAGATGGCTGCATTTCCACACCTCCATCTTACTTGGGATCTCACTCCCCTCCGGCTGCTTAACAACCGACCGACAGATGGTTACGTTTCCCACCCTCCATCTTACTCGGGATCTCACTCCCCCTAGCCGCTTAACACCCGGTCGCTGATAGAGATGGTTGCATTTCCACACCTCCATCCCTTTTCTTCGGCTGCTTAACAACTGGCCGATAGAAAAATATAATGCCGAAAAGTTGATTTGTACCCGACTAATCAACAGCGGCGATCAAAAGATACTCGATCACAAAGTTCTCGGCAATCGACTAATACTCAGTCACCAGAAGGAAGCCAATCACAAGGTTATTCGAGCCAAGGAAACACTTACCGATTAATCACTGCATCAATCGCAATCAAAACTGACCCCCTATAATCGGATTGCAAGTGGCGACTGACTAATACTCATTCGTCCCAAGAAAAGTGCCGACGCATTCAAACGGCAACTAATTCTCAACAGTTGGAGGAAAATATGTTAAGTCTTACGGTTAGAGTTTTCATTTGGGAAGTTGGCGTACAAGTTACCATGATCGACTTCCTGACTTATCTTTGTTATGGCTACTCTTCCGAGAGACTTTGCAAAAATTCATAATTGCAAACAAGCAATTGAACAAAAGTACTGAAAAAAAGGATGTTTTCATTAATTTAGAAAGGTTCTTACAAAAGGCAGATGAAGTCCGAACATGAAAAACTACAAAAAAAAGAAACGAGAAGATACAAGTTTCTCCGTCACTGATAGCTTCTCAAGTCCGATGCCCGATCTTCGTAGTCAATAGCTTCTTACGATTATCAGGCTCAAGGCTTGCTCTTCAAGGGAGCAAGCTGGAAGCTCGCTATTTAAGGGAGCAAGCTTGGGCGGGAGGAGCAACCAGAGAAGAAGACTAAGCATTCACCAAGTAAATTTGAAGAAAATGTTCCACCTGCCATGCTTGGTGGAACTATCTCCAAAAATACCTTTGATTTCTTTCTTATATCTCTGAGAACACCTTCAGTCCCCGTCAGATGCTTCCATCGTGCCATCTGCCTCTTCCTCATTGGATTTCTTTCTTTTTTTGAGCACTCCAGCAAGCCGCATCAAGACTTTGCTCGCTCGAGGATGGCTAATGCCGAACTCGAGGGATCAAACTAGAGCGCTCCGCTAGGATTGGAGCTCCTGCAAAAATGACAAGGGGAGGGTTCCTATTTATGCCTTACCATAGGCTACCAAACAGTGCCACACAATGCAATCTAAGAGGAAGAAATGAATGGCCATTAGAAAATAATGCCACAAGAACTCCAACCTCTGGGCTAGTGCAAGTGGTTGGGAATCAAACCCTACCCGCCACATGGCGCAACCAAACAGACCAAGGAGGGCGATCATCAAAGCAATAAATGAATTAACCTTCCGAAGCGCAGTTCATTTTCCAATTGGACAGCAAGCTCGAGGAGAGCGGTCAACTTGTCCAGTCAATGCAAATAACAGCCGACTTTCTACAATCCAGCTTCGAGAAGCAACTGACTTCCTACAGTTGGCTACAATTCCAAATCCTATTAGGTAACTTACTCGGCCACAAGACGGAGAGGTTCTTACTCTACTGAGGTCTCTTCTTCGACTATATTACTTAGCCAACGAATATGCAATACGATTGGAGCTAGCATGGTTACCTGCTCGAACAAAGACATTTCCGACTAAAGGACTTAACCGGTTCTACATCACAACCGAGTTGCCTATATGAAGTTTGCCCTACCCGACTGGGAGCTTATCGACTAAGTTAATTCATTTCAACTACAATCAACAACTCGGTAAGCATTCACGCATTGCAACATGAAGAAAAGATTTTTCATTGAAAGGAAAAGTCAGATTTTCATTGATGATAAAGTATTTACAAGAACTCAGACCAAAAAGCCTTGCAAGAAAACAAAGTAAAAGAAGGAAAACTCTAAGTCTCCTCGAGAACACTAGCCAGTTCTTCGGTAGCCCGTGTTCCCCTCTTCGGTTGCAGCTCCTCCTTCCTCTTCCTCGAGGCCAGCACCATCCGCTACAATGCCACTCAAATCTACCTCCGAGTAGGCAAGGGCGACTTTGTCCCTATAGTTGGTGAAGCTAATTATATAGGCATCTGCTCCAACCTTTGCAGCATCATTCTCAAAGTCCTCCAATTCCTTGAATGCCTTCACCGCCTAAGCTATAGCGGACATGGCTCGTTCCTCGACCGCCTTAACCTTCTCCTCAACTGAATGGAGAAGACCCTCAATCTGAGAAAGCCAAGCTTCTACCTCGGCTAGCCATGCCTGCTTCCCGGCAAGCAACCCTACTCGGGCCTCTAGCTCTACTCGTTATGGATGAAGAATGGAGAGCAGCTAACTCCTCCAACTTTTGTTCTCACTCCCAGGAGGCCCCCAAGAGCCAGTCGCAGCCCTCCACTCGGGCCTCCGACTCCTATAGTTGAGCACTCAAGGAGCGAATTCGATGAGGGTATGGAACCCCCCCGAATAGCAAAACGGGTCATGGAGAAGTTGCACACCAAAAAAGCACCGAATCAGTCAAAAATGTTATCCAACAAACAAAGGAAAAGTAAGAAAAACTTACCCCAATCAGCACTAGGAAAAGGCCAGAGACAACCTTCTCTATTGAGCGAGACTATTGTTCCTCCACGTCTCAAGGGAGCAGAAGAACCTTGGACAACCCCCTCACCTATGGAAGTCATGCAGGGTGGAGTTGTCCACCCAGAAGATGGCCTTTCAAATGTGCATATCCCCATTTCTACTACTAAAGACGTGGATGGCAGACCTCGCTAAGGCCAGAGCGGCTCTCTTTTTGGAAAGCCCAGCCACTGAAGCCAAGGGAGCTAAGGGTGCTGCCGCCCTCGAAGTCGCACCCGCCACTGCCAGCATCGAAGAAGCCGAGCCCGAGCACCCTAGAGGCGACGCCCGAGAAACCGCTGGAGGCGCCGCAATGACCACTTTATGTCCCCATGGGAGCGGCTAGAGGATCTCTCGGCACGGCCTCCCTCGAATAGGACGGAGGAACCCGCGCGGCAATAGAGAGGCCCCATATTGATAGGCTCGAGCAAGGTTGTTTTCTTATGGCCTGCTCTAATGTCGCCATTTATGCATGCAAGATAAGCAACATAGTAAAAATCTTGAAGATGCATAAAAGAAAGGAAAATGTTCGAAAGAAGCTTATCGCGAGAGTTACTCGGACTCAACCCGATCATAAAGGTTCCACTCGATCAAATTTCTGGAAGGGAGGAATCTTCTCACTACATAATTTGTGGAAGTCCTCTTCATCTTCTCAAAGGACTCAGTCGTTCTTATTTGAGGACAGGTTTGGCCCCCCAAACCCAACTCCTCCCCCCAAGGTTGGTCAAAAAATACAAAAAAGAATCTCCCCTTCCAATTATAAATGGAAAAGGGAAGAGCAAAATGAAAGCTCTCCTGTGGCATGGGCTGATAACCACCATCCCCCTTAGGATGCTTTTTCAACATAGAGGGCTCAGAACAGAGACATTCGAAGCTAGATCCCGAAGAAATGACAAGAAATGATGAAGCAAGTAGCAACACAATTCAAAAGAAATTCGACACCAGCTAGATCAAAACAACTTAATAGAAGTCAAGAATATTTACAATGAAAGGATGAGGGAACCGAAGACCAGCATGATAGAATCTTTGTACACACGCTACTCGGTCTTCGGGACAGGAGATTATTCGGTCCTCCAAACTCGAAGAATGAACATGATAAGTACTCGAGAAATTGTACCTATCATGCATCAATAGAGTCTTGGCTTCGATTATAGTGGAATCTCAGTCGATGGGTCACAAGGCACTCCCCTGACTACTGGAACGCCCTACTTAAGGATTCACTTGAAGGGGCAAGTTTCTGCTCCCCCCAAGCTCTCAGACCTCGCCTCATTCGAAGACAAGTCCTAAGACCCCTACAATCCAAAAATGTTGCTAACCGAATAACTCTCATCCTCATATGATATTTTCTGGAAAAGAGGAAAAGATCAAGCAAAACAAGAAAAGAAAAAGAAACTCAAAGGAAAAGCCTTCATCCAGTTTTTACTTAAAGAAAGCCTCCATTCAAAACTGGATGAAGGCGGAAAGAGAAAGACTCAAACAGGAAAGGAAGAAAGGGATGATTACCAACAAAAACCCTATACGATCTCTAAAAGCTTTGAAGCAAAAGAGCAGAAGACAGAAGAAGATAGAGGAAAGCAAGGAAGACCACCTAGGGACAGAGCATTCGGAGAACTAAAGCCGTTTCTTCTCTGTCTTCCTTCTGCCTCTCCTCTTGCAAGTTTGGAATCCCTGCAACAGCAACGAGGCCCTATTTATACAAACCCCAACAAACGGGATTAAAGCCTTGATCAAGCTAGAAGCCAGGATCACAACACATGGTGCCTCACGAGGCAGGTAACATCGCACCATTTCGAAATTTCAACCAGCCGATTAACTCTCAACTTCGGGTTCCACACAATCATTTAAAAGCTATGGCTGTCAGGCCACGTAATGTCACCACCACTAGATAGAGAGAATCGGATGATCATCAACCGCATCAGGAGTTATTACAGTCCTTTCGAGCGCTGCGCTAATAATTTCCTTCTTCGACAATCAAAAAGATAAATCATCCAGCGATGGTTTCCAAGGCACCGATGAATACCCGGATGACGAAAAGATTTGCCCAACTCTCAAGACTAATAAAGTATTACTCCCTTCGCCCAAAACAACAATGCCCGAGGATTATTGGCAATACTTTGGACTCGAAGTGGGGGAAAACTATTATGGCAATTGCTTACTCGGCCTCAAGAACCAACCGGATCACCTACTACACCACCGACTAAGGAGAAGACAAGAACGACAAGGATATCCATTCAAGAACGACCAGGCTACCGACTGAGAAGGAGATGACTAAGCAGGCCACCACACCGAGTAACTACTACAACCCAGTCTGAGAGACGACAAACAGCCATATCTAACTGACATGACGCCCCTCTATATGCATTCACCGAGTACTTACTCGGTCTCGCCGAGTACTAACTCAGGCCCGACTAACTACCAATATAGTCTTAGTCAAGCATGACAGGTATAATGTCAAGCTCTCTCGGCAACATAAGCTATCCTGTACTAACAAGATCCATAGTGCTCAAGTAAGTAGTAAAAATTAATCGATCACCTATCCTAGCACAGATTATAGCAGACAGGATCTCAACAAGACATGCCATACTAACAGAAAAGATTTCCAAGGGGCAAGATCCCCACATCCTACCTAGAGTTTGTTATACATGGCAAAGGCTACCCCTTAATGACATTCTGTTACTCCGCATAACTCTATAAATTGATATGAAGGGGCCCAAAGCGAAGGCACATTTTTACACCCATCTCATACTCGTTCAGTATCACCATCACTCAACTCCAATTGCTATAGCCCATCTCATCCTCTTGCTAACTTGAGCATCGAAGGTTTCCCAGCCGACTACGACTAGTCAAGGGACCGTCTCTTGCAGCTCTCTGGCCGAAAGATGCCAGGAGCAAAACCACAATCCATCAAAGGAAACCAGAAAACCCTCAGGCACCATTGCGATTCTAGTGGAGGGTAATTTGACAGCAACAAAATCATATGCACTACTTTGAATTTGTAATCACCTACTCTCCTATTTGCCCAAAAAAATATATATAATCTCCTAAAGAATCATAATCAATAGTAAAAACCGGTTTGCTATGTAATGGCATGAAAATTTCTCTTTTTGTAAAATCTGGCTATGCATGCAAGGTTTATTGTGTTGGTACTGAAGCTCATACTTGTACAATCCTATTACAATGTTAGAATGCAGTTCAGTATGGTACAAGATAGTATACTGAGTGTCATACAGTATGAGATAGCATACCAATACGATAGCAAACTATGTATGCATGTTTGCAAGATACCATACACTTAAAGTACAAACATGAATACATCCATTAACATGAGATGCCAAAATCCCGCATTTCAAGGCACTATAATATGCTACAATCTATAATATGCTACAATCCTCCTTGCCAAAGTACATGATGTCAACATTCCACAACTTGTGATGCTACAAGATGCTGCGATCCTCTTTACCAACCACAATCATTGAAGACAGACAAGAAAACAATTATCACTAAACTTCGAATCCAACATGCTCACCTTGAAGACACGAAGCGCCAATTATGCCCCGGGCAATCGGGACATTATAATAAACTACTTGACTCAGGGTAGTCAACTTCATCAATAAAAGAGTATATAGAAGAGCCCATTGTAAGATGGAAACGAGTCAGTGGATCTCTCTTCCAAGAACCAAACAAGACTTGGATGACCCACAAAATCTGGCAATCTAAGCAAAAATATATCATAAAAAAAGGGTAGGCCCTAGCTAAGAAGCTTTGATGGACAAATAATGAAAATCTCTTACCCAAGACCCATCTTTTGTAATCAGTTATAGAGACAAATAGTAGGTATTTTGAATATGATGTATAATCATTCTATTTTCCTTTTATTTTGGAGACTTAAATGGAGCATTAGGTCGAGCAAGTGTGGTCGTGTAGAATGTTTTCATGCTAGATAGATTAAGAAAACCAATTGCACGTAAATTGTGCTTACTATTTAGGAAGGAGTTAATGCAAATTCAGCTAACATAATTCTCGAATGGTATCATAAGCACTACTTTGAATTTGTGATCACCTATTTCCTATTCGCCCAGAAAAATATATATAATTCCCTAAGAGTCATAATCAATAGTAAAAACTGTTTTGTTGTGTAATGGCATAGAAATTTCTCTTATGTAAAATTTGGCTATGCATGCAATGTTCATTATATCAATACACCATATCGGACCCTATATCGTACCATCCATATTACAATGTTGGTATGCAGTTTGATACAATACAAGATAGCATACTGAGTATCAATACCTTACGAGACAGCATACCAGTATGGTAGCAAACCATGTTTGCAAGACAGCCCATACTTAAAGTACAAATAGCAAAATACATCCATTAACATGGGATGCCAACATCCCACATTTCAAGACACTACAATATGCTACAACCCTCCTTGCCAAAGTGCACGATGTCAACATTCCACAACTTGTGATGCTACAAGAATACTATGATCCTCTTTACCAACCCCAGCATTGAAGACAGACAAGAAAACAATTATCACTTAACTTAGAATCCCATGTCCTCACCTTGAAGAGACGAAGCACCATTATATGCCCCGGGCATCAGGACATTATAACTAGTTGGCTCAGCATGATCAACTTTGACCGTAAAAGAGTGTGTAAAGAGCCGAAGTTGCAAAGATGGCAGACAAAGGTTAGTGGGTCGCCTCTTCCAAGAACCGTACAGACTTAGATGACCCCAGAAAAATCTAGCAATCTTACCAAGAATAGAGAATAGAAAAAGGGCAGGCCCCAGCAAAGAAGCTTTGATGGACAAATAATGAAAATCTGTTGACCGAGACCCATATTTTGTAATAAAGTTAGAGAGACAAAAATAATATGTATTTTGAATACACATGTATAACCATTGCATTTTCCTTTTATTTTGGAGACTTAAATGGAGGAATCTAGGTTGAGCAAGTTGTTGGTCGTGTGGAATGTTTTCATGCTAGATAGATTAGGAAACCTATTGCACGTTAATGTGCTTACTATTTAGGAAGGAGCTAATGCAAATTCGAGCTAACATAATTCTCTAAAGGAATCATATGCACTACTTTGAATTTGTAATCACCTATTCTCCTATTGGCCAAAGAAAATATATATAATCCCCTAAAGAGTCATAATCAATAGTAAAAACCCGTTTGCTGTGTAATGGCAAGGAAATTTCTCTTTTTGTAAAATCTGGCTATGCATGCAAGGTTTGTTATGTCAGTACCGAAGCTCATACCGGTACCATCTTATTACAATATCAATATACAGTTCAGTATAGTACAAGATAGCATACTAAGTATCGGTACAGTATAAGATAGCATACCAATACTGCAGCAAACCATGTATGCATATTTGCAAGACAGCCAACACTTAAAGTACAAACATCAAAATACATCTATTAACATGAGATGCCAACATCCCACATTTCAAGACACTGCAATATGCTACAATCCTCCTTGCCAAAGTGCATGGTGTCAACATTCCACAACTTGATGCTACAAGATGCTGCGATCCTCTTTACCAACCACCAACATTGAAGACAGACAAGAAAACAATTATTACTTAGCTTAGAATCCCATGTCCTCACCTTGAAGACACGAAGGACCAATTATGCCCCGGGCAATCGCAACCTTATAATAAACTACTTGACTCAAGCTAGTCAACTTTGATCGATAAAAGAGTATGTAGAAGAGCCAAAGTTGCGAAGATGGGAAACAGGTCAGTGGATCTCTCTTCCAAGATCCATACAAGACTTCAAGGACCCACAAAATCTGGCAATCTAAGCAAAAATAGAGCATAAAAAAAGGGTAGGCCCTAGCTAAGAAGCTTTGATGGACAAATAAAGAAAATCTCTTGACCAAGACGCCTCTTTTGTAATAAAGTTAGATAGACAAAAATAATATGCATGTATAATCATATTCTATTTTCTTTTTATGTTGGAGACTTAAACAAAGGAATATAGGCCGAGGAGGTAGTGGTCATCTAGAATGTTTTCAAGCTAGATAGATTAGGAAAACCTATTGCATGTTAATGTGCTTACTGTTTAGGAAGGAGTTAATGCAAATTCGAGCTAACATAATTCTCCAATGGAATCATAACCAATACTTTGAATTTGTGATCACCTATTTTACTATTCGCCCAAAATATATATATATAATCCCTTAAAGAGTCATAATCAATAGTAAAAATTGGTTTGCTGTGTAATGGCATAGAAATTTTCCTCTTGTAAAATATGGCTATACATGCAACGTTCATTGTATCAGTACCGGACCCTATACCGATACCATCCAATTACAATGTTGGTAGGCAGTTTGATACAATACAAGATAGCATACCCAGTATCGATACCGTACGCGATAGCATATGGTACGGTAACAAACCATATTTGCAAGTCAGCCCATGCTTAAAGTACAAACATCAAAATACATCCCTTAACATAGGATGCCAACATCCCACATTTCAAGACACTACAATATGCTACAACCCTCCTTGCCAAACGGCATGACGTCAACATTCCACAACTTGTGATGCTACAAGATGCTATAATCCTCTTTACCAACCACCAGCATTGAAGACAGACAAGAAAACAAGGATGACTTAAATTAGATTCCCATGTCCTCACCTTGAAGACACAAAGCACCAATTATGCCCCGTGCAATTAGGACATCATAATAAACTGCTTGACTCGGGGTGGTCAACTTTGACCGATAAAAGAGTATGTAGAAGAGCCGAAGTGGCAAAGATGGGAGATGGGTTAGTGGGTCTCTCTTCCAAGAACCATACAAGACTTAGATGACCCCAAAATCTGGCAATCTAACCAAAAATAGAGCATCGAAAAAGGTTAGGCCTCAGCAAAGAAGCTTTGATGGACAAATAATGAAAATATGTTGACCAAGACCCATCTTTTGTAATCAAGTTAGAAAGACAGCAATAGTTAGTATTTTGAATATGCATGTATAATCATTGCATTTTCTTTTTATTTTGGAGACTTAAATGGAGGAATCTAGGTTGAGCAAGTAGTTGGTCATGTAGAATGTTTTCATGCTAGATAGATTAGGAAAACCTATTGCACGTTAATGTGCTTACTATTTAAGGAGTTAATGCAAATTTGAGCTAACATAATTCTCCATAGAATTAACGTGCTTACTATTTAAGGAGTTAATGCAAATTTGAGCTAACATAATTCTCCAATGGATTCATATGCATTACTTTGAATTTGTAATCACCTATTCTCCTATTCGCCCAAAATATATATATAATCCCCTAAAGAGTCATAATCAATAGTAAAAACTGGTTTGTAGTGTAATGGCATGAAAATTCTCTTTTTGTAAAATTTGGCTATGCATGCAAGGTTTGTTGTGTTGGTATCAAAGCTCATACCGGTACCATCTTATTACAATGTCAATATGCAGTTTAGTATGGTACAAGATAGCATACTGAATGTCCGTATAGTACAAGATAGCATACCAATACAGCAGCAAACCATGTATGCAAGTTTGCAAGACAGTTGGCACTTAAAGTACAAACATCAAAATACATGCATTAACATGAAATGCCAACATCCCACATTTCAAGACACTACAATATGCTATAATCCTCCTTGCCAAAATGCACGATGTCAACATTCCACAACTTGTGATGCTACAAGATCCTGCGATCCTCTTTACCAACCACTAGCTTTGAAAACAAACAAGAAAACAATTATCACTTAACTTAAAATCCCATGTCCTCACCATGAAGACACAAAGCACCAATTATGCCTCGAGCAATCGGGCCATTACAAGACTTAAATCGATAAAAGAGTATGTAGAACAGCCGAAGTTGCAAAGATGGGAGACATGTCAATGGATCTCTCTTCCAATAACCATACAAGACTTAGATGACCCTAAGATTTGGAAATCTAACCAAAAATAGAGCATAGAAAAAGGGTAGGCCATAGCTAAGAAGCTTGATGGACAAATAATAAAAATCTCTTGACCGAGATCCATCTTTTGTAATAAAGTTATAGAGACAAAAATAGTAGGTATTTTGAATATGCACTTATAATCATTGTATTTTCTTTTTATTTTGGAAACTTAAATGGAGGAATCTAGGTCAAGAAAGTAGTGGTTGTGTAGAACGTTTTCATGCTAGATAGATCAGGAAAACCTATTGCACATTAATGTGCTTACTGTTTAGGAAGGAGTTAATGCAAATTCAAGCTAACATAATTCTCCAAAGGAATCATAAGCATTGCTTTGAATTTGTAATCACTTATTCTTCTATTTGCCCAAAAATATATATATAATCCCCTAAAGAGTCATAATCAATGGTAAAAACTAGTTTGTGTGTAATGGGATGGAAACTTTCCTCTTTTTGTAAGATCTAGCTATGCATGCAAGGTTCGTATCAGGATTCAGTCCCGGCGGGACGTCCCGTGGGATACCGGGACAGGATACCATCCCATGTGTTAGGACAAAACGTCCCGCCAGCATCCTAACATCCTAGCATCCCAATTGGGACAGGACAGTACATCCCGTTCCATGAAAAACTGGAACAGCCCTGTCTCACGGGAATTAAAACCTTGATTCGTATTACAATGTCGGTATGTAGTTTAGTATGGTACAAGACAACATACCGAGTATCGGTACGGTACGAGATAGCATGCTGGTATGGTAACAAACCATGTATGCAAGTTTACATGACAGCCCACACTTAAAGTACAAACATCAAAATACATCCATTAACATGAGATGCCAACATCCCACATTTCAAGACAGTACAACAAGCTACAATCCTCCTTGCCAAAGTGCACGATGTCAACATTCCACAACTTATGATGCTACAAGATGCTGCAATCCTCTTTACCAACCACCAGCATTGACGATAGACAAAAAAACAATTATCACCTAACTTAGAATCCCATGTCCTCATCTTGAAGACACGAAGCACGACTTATGCCTTAGGAAACCAGGACATCATAATAAACTACTTGACTTGGTGTGGTCAACTTCAATTGATAGAAGAGTATGTAAAAGAGCCAAAGTTGCAAAGATGGGAGACGGGTCAATGGATCTCTCTTCCAAGAACCATACAAGACTTAGATGACCCCCAAATCTAGCAATCTAACCAAAAATAGAGCATAGAAAAAGGGAAAGCCCCAACTACGAAGCTTTGATGGACAAATAATGAAAATCTCTCGACAAAGACCCATCTTTTGTAATAAAGTTAAAGAGACAAAAATAGTAGGTATTTTGAATATGCATGTATTATCATCGTATTTTCGTTTTATTTTGGAGACTTAAATGGAGGAATTTAGGTCAAGCAAGTAGTGGTCATATAGAATGTTTTCAGGCTAGATGGATTAGGAAAACCTATCGCATGTTAATGTTCTTGCTATTCAAGAAGGAGTTAATTCTCCTATGGAGAATAAGCACAACTATTTGTAATCCCCTTTATAAAATATATATATATACACATATTGTATATATATTCAGATCAGATGGATAGATTATGATTGTATTAAGTCTATGCTGAATGAGATTGTTCTAGCATAGAATTATTTCGTTTTGAAAACCATTTTCAAAATTAAAATCATAATTTTCATATCTGAAATTAAATTAATAATCTGAAATTTAATTGATCAAAGATTGCAAAAAGTGACATAAGGTTGTCCTGCTATAGGGTTTACCCCCTATAATGCAAAGGTTGTCCTACTTTGATGTATACCTGGTTTTGAAAAAGGATTTTCAAAAAGTTTTGATCGATTTATGATTATGTATGTTGTTGTATGCGATGCACCAAATTAGGATTTAGATCTTAAATATGATTCATGATCATAAGCCATTAAAGTCATGCACTTGAACCTAATTTTAAATTGGTTTAATCTAGAAAATCAAATAAGGTGCATGAGGGTTTGGGTTGAACAAATTAGGTCGAGTCACCTTAAAATTGTTTTTAGATGATGTCTGATCATATCGATTCATCTGATTGTGAATCAATAAGTTAAAACCTAATTTAGCTCAATGATGAGCCCAGATCACTAGCTTGACCTAATTGAATTTTATCAATTAATTGGTGTATAAGGAAGGTTTTGATCATGGTTTTTAATTGGAGATAGCTCTTTCTCAACCAACTAGTTTGGCAGAAAGAGGGTATATTGGCAGAACCCTCCCCATGGATCAAACTGACCTGGCCAATTTGGTTGATTAAGTTTTCAAAAGGGTCACTTTTGATTTGAATTCACCCATGCTAGTTTATTTTAGTCAGGCATGAAATTGTGCTGGCTGAATATAATTAATCAGACATGAGATTATGCTGATTGAATGTAATTAGTCAAACATGAGATTGTGCTGACTTAATGTAATTTATTAGACATGGTTTAGCTGATCAATTTAGAAGAGACCTGAACCTAAGCTCCCATAAATATTAAGTCTTGGGTCTTCCACCATTGTCGATCTGCGGGTGTCTCACTGGTGTTGATTATTCTCGACTGGTTACAGTGATCTAGTTGCATCGGGAAGACACAACCACCCTATTAGATATGAGATGTTGCTATGCACTGATAGGATTGGGCCCAATAAACGGGCACGTTAAAGGACTCAATGACAGCTTTGTCTAGCAGGAATGGTGGGTCTGATTTAACTAATGATTTGACCAATAAAAGGGCACGTTGAGGTTCCATGATTTAGAGACCAAGTTGCTACAACTTGTATTAGATACATTGGACAAGAGTTGGCCACTTATTGGTGTAGCGTGTTACCAATAACCAGGCATGGTGAGGTGCTGCACATCGATGGAACCGTAGTATCCACGAGAAACCTAAAGTCACAGGGTTTCCGCATCTCCATGGAAAGTGTGAGAGATCCGAGAAAATAGTGAAAGTTTTAAAATTATTTCTTAAAGACTCTAGAATAGTTTTTATAATTAAGTATAAACATCTAATTCGAATCTTCTACTCTTACAGTTAATCATATCTATTTCAAATCCCTTGGTCCATATTCTAGAGACAAACCAACTTGTAGGCCTTAATTTTAAATATTGATTAAGAAACATCAAAATTGTTTTGAGTTCTGAGAAGTTGGGCTATATGCTTGACCAGGAACCCCTGTCTTACCTGACCATCCAAATGCTTGTCAGACGACTGTATATGAGAAATGGATGGAAGATGATAAGAAGGTTAAGTGTTACATGTTAGCCTCAATGTCAAATGAATTGCAGAGCCAACATGAGGATATGCCAACTGCTAAATCGATTCTGATTCACCTACAAGAGTTATATGGTGAACAAAATCAGATTGCACGCTTCGAAGTGTCGAAAAGGCTTTTCAACAACAAGATGCATGAAGGACAGTCAATCCACGATCATTGTTTGATAATGATCAAGGACATCGAATAGCTTGAGAAGCTAGGCATTCCTATTCACAAGGAGCTTCAGGTGGATTTGACCTCCAGTCCTTGACTAGTTCATATGCTCAGTTGTTATGAACTATAATATGAACAAGTTGAATTACACTTTGCCTGAATTATTAAACATGCTGGTAAGCAATGAGGGGACCCTGAAGAGTTCAAGGGGCTCTGTTTTTCTGTGAAGCAATCTTCCTACAAAAGAAAATCTACCTGGAAGAAAAAGAAACCTGCAAAGAAACAGAAGAAGGAAAACAAACAGAAGAAGAAGGAAACTCCTAAAAAAGCCAAGGTTAGCAAAGAAAAATGTTTCTACTGCAATACAAATGACCACTGGAAGAGAAATTATCCTCTCTACCTGGAAAGCTTAAAGAAATAGAAGGAGGATGCACCTTCTAAAGGTAAGTCCATACTCATTATTGAATATAACCTAATAGTTTCATCTACTTATAGTTAGATTTTAGACTCTGGCTCTAGTGCTCATATATGCATTTCAATGCAGGTCTGGAAAGAAGTAAAATGCTAAGAGAAGGTGAGATGGTCCTACGTGTCAAAAATAGAGTAAAAGTTGCTGCACAAGCCGTTGGATCATATTCTCTAGTGTTACCTTTAGGGTTTAGATTAGTACTTCGTGACTGTTATTTTGTGCCTGGAGCTAGTAGAAATTTGATTTCTGTCTGTGCTAACACAGGAAGGATTTGAATTTACATTCAATAAAGACTTGTGTAGTATTTATTTGAGAAATAAATGGTTGCAAAAGCTATTTTAATTGACAGTCTCTATCATTTGCATGTCGATGCATCTTTAAATATTAACGAGAAAATTAAAGTGAATGCCATTGGACATAAACGTGCTAGAGATGACCTAAATGATAAATATATGTGGCATCTAAAGCTCGGTCATATAGATAAGGACAGAATTGACAAACTGGAAAGGGATGGGATCCTACATTCAATTAATTCTGAATCATACTGACCTTGTGAATCATGTCTTCAAGAAAAATGACCAAGTTACCCTTTATAGGATATGGAGAAAGGGCCATAGAATACTTGCCCTGATACATACTGATGTGTGTGGTCCATTTGATGTGCAGTCCAGGAATGGTTTTTATTACTTCATAACCTTTATTAATGAATGTTCACAATATAATTATGTGTTTCTTATGAGACAAATCTGAAGCTTTTGAAAAGTTCAAGAAATTCAGACATAATAGAAAAACAAACAGGTAAAATCTTTAAGGTTCTTCGATCAGATCGGGGAGGTGAATACCTTAGTAGAAAATTTTTAGGTTATCTTAAGGACAATGGCATAGTCTCACAATGGGCTCCACCAGGTATGCCTCAGCTTAACGGGATGTCTGAGAGGAGAAACAGGACATTATTAAATATGATCCGATCCATGATGAGCTTCACTGACTTACTTTTATTTCTTTAGGGATATGCCCTACAAACTTCTATCTATATTTAAATAAAGTTCCATCTAAATCTATTCGTACTACACCATATGAGATTTGGTATGGTAAGAAACCAAGTCTTGCTCATTTCAAGATTTGGGGACGTCCAGCCTATGTCAAAAAACTAATAACGGATAAGTTGGAATCTAGATTTGTGAAAACTCGATTTATAGGATATCCTAAAGAAACTTTAGGATATTACTTTTACCTTCCAGAAGATCACAATGTGATTGTGAGCAAACATGTTACATTTCTTGAAAAATAGTTTATTCAAGAAAGTGGTAGTGGGAGGTTAATTGAGCTCGATGAGAAAGTCTCTGAAAAATAGCCAGCTGTAGATCAGATCGAACTTAATCAACCAATTCACATAAATGCTCTTCTACCTCGTAGGTCTATTAGAGTCTCCGAACTTCCTAAAAGGTACTTGGGTATGCTTACAGAGGATATAAAGGAATTGTTTCTTGTTGGGGACAAGGATCAATTGATTGATCATAAAACTTATGATGAGGCGATGTCAGACATTGACTCCGAGAAATGGTTGAATGCTATGAAGTCAGAAATTGAATAATGCATTCTAACCAAGTATGGTCCTTAGTGGATCCACCAGAGGGTATTGTACTTATTGATCATAAATGGATCTACAAAAAAAAAATAGATACAGATGGTAAGGTAAAGACCTTTAAAGCTAGTTTGGTGGCGAAAGAATATAGTCAACGTGAAGGCATTTGACTATCATGACACCTTTTCACCAGTAACTATGCTGAAATCCATATGTACATTGCTTGCAATTGCAACATATCATGATTATGAGATATGGCAGATAAATGTAAAAATTGCATTCCTCAATGGATATCTTAAGAAAGATATATATATGGAGCAGCCTTTGGATTTCACTTCCAATGATGAAGATCAAAAGGTCTGTGCATGGATCAATATACGGATTGAAGCAAGCTCCTCGGAGTTGGAATACTCGTTTCGATGATGAAATCAAATCATTTGATTTTATCAAGAATGAGGATGAGCCATGTGTTTACAGGAAGGCCAGTGGGAGGGCGGTACATTCCTCGTATTGTACATGAATGACATCCTCCTTATTGGGAATGATATTCCCATGTTGACTTCAGTCAAAAGTTGGTTATCTAAAGAATTCTCTATGAAAGACTTAGGTAAAGCATCTTATATTTTGGGGATTAAGGTCCATAAAGATAGATATAATCGGATGCTTGGCCTTTCACAAAAATTGTACATAGAGGAAGTGCTGAAAAGGTTCAGCATGAAGAACTCTAAAAGAAAATTGTTACCTCTTCGACATGGCATTAATCTCTCCAAGAAAATGTATCCTAACACACCTGAAAAGATTCAACGCATGAGCGAGATTCCATATGCTTCGATAATTGGAAGTCTTATGTATGTCCTGTTATATACTCGACCTGATATAGCTCTTGCAGTGAGTGTCACGAGTAGATATCAGTCGAATCCAAGTGAAGAACATTGGATAGCTGTGAAAAACATTCTTAAGTACTTAAGAAGAACTAAATATTTGTTCTTAGACTTTGAAGGGAATTTAGAATTAGGGATAAAGGGATATACAGACTCAGACTTTATGTCTGATCCTGATGAAAGAAAGTCTACATCAGAATCTGTGTTTTTGTGTAATGGTGGGGCAACTAGTTGGAAAAGTTCCAAGCAGCACATCATAGCAGATTCAACAATGGAAGCAGAGTACATCGCTGCCTTTAAAGCTGCTAAAGAAGCCTTCTGATACAAAAGTTCGTTACGAAGCTTTGAGTGATGCCATCCCCATATATTATGACAATAATGATGCAATAGCTCTTGTTAAGGAGCCCAGGTCTCACCAGAAGTCTAAGCATATTGGGCGGTGGTTTCAAATCATACGCGACTACCTCGAGAAAAAATATGTTGAGGTGCGAAGAGTAGACTCCACGGACAACGTAGCAGACCTACTGACTAAGACTCTGAGCCAGCAGAAGGCTGAAGTCCACTTTGAGAAGATGGGACTTAGATATGTAGCCAATTGGCTTTAGTACAAGGGGGAGATTATTAGATGTATGCCCTGAAAGCCAAGTTGGATGACACATTTTAATATTTAGGGCAAGAACTTTGTACTTAATCTTTTTATTAATAAAAGGGCATTAGTTTTATTCATATTGATGTGTCTATGAATCGTCCATAGAGTTAATGGGCAATGACACATATTCTCAAGAGTTAAGAATCTGAGGCATGTGTCTTTATAGATTAACTCCTAAAAGCTCCCGATTGTTGGAATATCACGAAGACGATAATTGATCCGTTAAAATAGGTGCACAAATCACTTCCCTTTCTGGATAAATGAGTCTCTGACCTACGGTGTGATGACACTGGAGTGAGAGTGAATGTAGTTGATAGAGATCAACAGTACTGAATGTGATCAAGTACAGGAAGTTATATGGATGACTACTCACTCATCGATAATTTCCTGATGCTATAGTCATGTGAATAATTCTATGACCTAGAGTGTCTCGGCTACTCACAATAAGATTGCTGTAGTTTGACAGCACAATCACATGGTTCTATCCATTCGAGACCTTGCAGCGTTCGTTGGCTACAGTAAGTTTATTGTAAGAGTAGGATGTTTACTTATAGGAATCCATCAGCCTTAGTAGTAAGGAATAATTCTATGCAGCTAATGAGACTAAGTCCAAAAGTCTATGGCCATAACAAAATGATAATGAAAAGGTGTTTTCATTACTATCACAATTGGACTTGAGTCGATTAAGTTGAGCATATGACTGATGAATTTAACGAGTTTCCGTAACCAACATCATGTCAGGATTTTTAATAGAGGAACCGAATCACATGATAACTACACCTAGAGGTTCCAATCTTATTCTGCTGGGTTACCATTATATAGTGCTAAGTATCACTGGTGGATTATGAAAACCCATTAGGATCGTTCTCGGATCGATGATGCTAACTAGATTTGAGCAGAAATTATTTCTGTCCATCGAAAGGAGTTTCGATGATGTATAATGAAGATTATACCATGTCTCATTACCATACAGGATAGGACCTGAGGGGTCACACACATTAGGAGCTTAAGTAACCAATCAGCAAACCAAAATGTTACTAATTTGGCAATTTTAGTATATTTGGACCTAATTATAAATGTTACAATTAATTAATTATAGATTAATTATTAATTAATTAAATTAAATTTAATTTAATTGAGTTAGACTCAGTTAATTGATCCTAATTGAGTTGGGTCAATAACCTTTTTGAGACGAGTTCAATTAGGTTTAATCTGGCTTTGATTTGACCATCAAATCACTTAATTTGGACCTATGACCTAGAATCACATTGGATTGGGACTCTCTCCTTGTCTCCCCTTCCCTCCACACGCCAACCTAGTGGGCCCATGCATTTTGTGCGACAAAGGAGTGGGGCGTGAATATTAGATTGCGCTAATCCCATTTTGGCGTGGAAAATATGAGGAGTCCTTCTCATTCACTCCTCTTGAATCCTAACCAGATAAAATACACTGGTGTTTGGATTGGAGGGGTGGGACAACGGATTTTTAAAAGGAGGAGAAGTGGCCAACACAGGGATTATAATTGCGTGAAAAGACTTCTTTCACTGTGAGAAATAATAAGATAGGGAGAGAGGAGTGGCCGATGCATAAGCTTCTCCTTTTGTGCGTGAACCTCTCTTGGCCGACCAAACACCAGAGATTCTCTCTCTTGGTGTTTTGTTTTCTTCCTCCTTGTGAGGCATAGATCTTCCCTTTAATAATCAAGAGAGGTATTTTTCATAAGAGGAGAAGAAAGAAAAGAGGTCCAAGGTCTTGCAAATCGAGATTTGCAAGATAGAAGCCAGTTCGAGAAAAGCCAGTCCAGATTCGAATCAGCATAGTTTTTAAAGCAATTGATTTGCTGAAAGAGGAGAGGGCTGCAAGGATCTAGCAATCCGGTGCTCTCTACGACTCAGTTACGAGAGCTCTGTATGGATACTAACAGAGACCGGGCAATTGCGCGGCTCCGGTAGAATCCCGATTTCAGAAGCGGATCGGCATGTTTTTCAGAGCAGGCCAGGATAGCGATTCAGGTAAGTATTTTATGCTTAAAATAATTTTATTTTCAGATCTGTTATTTTTTTCATATATTTCAGCATGTTAAAAATTTATAATGAATAAATTAGATTTATTTATAAATTGCATCATTAGATATAAAATATTTTTATATCTACTTCCGCTGCGTCAGGCTTTTGATGCCTGATTGATTGCAATATACTGTTCCTGGAAGAATTCCAACATATATAATCCCCTAAGAGACACATCATAGTAAAAATTGGTTCGATGCATAAATGGCATGGAAATTTTCCTTTTTAGAAAAATCTAGCTTAAGCATCTATTGAACCAATAGAAATGGGAAAGATCAAGTATAATGCAAAATACATGAACAACATTTTCTATAGTATAGTTCATAAAGGGATGGAAGAGAAATGGTTACCATGTTTGACAAGAGAAATCCAAACATAAACCTAAGAGGTGATTACATAGAGAAGAAAGATAAAATTTGACTAAAAAATATAAGGTAACAATGATGCCACCAACTAGGGGTGAAACAAGTGGAACATGAGCAAGCTAAGCTCTATCCAAGCATGGCTCAAAGTTAAAATGGCTCTGCTCGAGCTCAAAGCCAAACCGGGAAACCACTCAATTTTCTTTCAAAAGAAGTATGATGTACAATTAAGAAAGTTCCTTCATCAAAAATTTCATAAAATCTATTTTCTGTATATTATCTTCGTATGCGAGGTATTTCTCTTGTTCTTCATCAACATTCTAAAATTTTGCTCATATTCTATTAACATGTCATGAATGAATGATCACTATTTTGCAACTGACTGTCCCTTGAGAAATTGTGGTCCCTTGTGCTGGTTTTTCCTATGGTACATGTCTCCTTTCATTTTATACAATTTATTTGGGGTCATGGACATTTTTGAAAAACACAAATTAAATATACTCATTTCTTTTTGCTAAAGAAAACACAAATCTCCCCTATTTCAAAGCACACATTTATCCCAATGATCAAATGTTTGATATGTTCGCATATCTTTTAAAAAAAAGGTCGGTATGGAACGTATAAAATTTTCTTTCAATTTATTGATACATATTAAAACCCAAGATTAAAACCCATGTTTCATGCCTGCTTGGCTCATTTAAGTTTGAATATTAAAAGGATCAGAACCCAAGCTCGCCGCACTCATGTCCAACTCAGCTCCATTCTAGGTTCAGCTTGAAGGCTCCAATTAAAAGTAGCTCAAAATCAATTATAATCTCGGCTTGATAGTAAGCTCAATTCAGTAACCAAGAAAGGTTAAGAACATTTACAAAAAGAGTGAAGCCCTGAAGCTTTTACCCAAAATTAAAAACTTCATCAAAGAAAATAAAAAATTGAACATCTGCTATTCTGTACTTCTACATGCTACAAAAATAACTCAACTAAGATCAATCAATGGAAACAAGATTATTAAACAACATTCCCTGAATAAAATCATACAATAACAAAAAGTCATTAAAGACCTAGATCCGGACCGAGATCACAGATAACAGAAATCTGTTCTCTCAGGTATGCGTTTAGAGAAAACTAAATGAAGAAGTGTTCTAATTGGGATCATATGGTACCTTGAAGCCTTCAAGCCTTGATCTCGAAGCAGCAGACTTTTGTGAAGAAACCCTAGAAAAATAACATCAGCGTCATGGAGCTAGAATATCGCCGCTATTTTGAAACGCTTCCAACAGGATCTCGATCCACGTAAGGATCTTGAGAGAACTCTAAAGTTGAAGCCGGACAGGTGGAGAAAGAGAGATGATAGTCGGAGGAGTGTATGAAAGAGAATGCGAACCTGTAAGGTGAAGAGGAAGAGGAAAGGCAGCCGATGAGAGGCCGTCGGCCGGTGGACGCCGGCGATGAGAGGCCGTCGGCCGGTGGACGCCGCGAGGAGAGGCCGTCGGCGAGTGGAAGCTGCGATACGGTGACGGGAGCCAAACAGGGTCAAAAAGAAAGCCAGAAAGGAAAAGTGGGAATAGCCGTGGTGGTCTGCGCTGGGCTGGGAGAGGGAAATAAAGATTTTAGAGCGTCCAGAAAAAAGAAAAAAAATCCAATAACTAATTATTTATTATTTGTAAATTTAAAATACATTATATTTAGTTTTAAATTTATAAATTATATAAAAATAGTTTTATTTTATAATTTTTGTATATAATTTTTATTAAAGTAACTTCCATTAAATTTAAAGATTTAAAATATGATAGATAGATAGATTGTTTTGTAGCACTTGGTTTGGTGATCCGGATCACCATAATAATTCTAATCTTGAAATGATCTAATTCCAATGATCTAGTCACGGTAATTAGCAGACCATGATCTAATAATTAAAAATTTTTAGATATTGTTGCCGCTTGGATCGTCGTGGTCCGTAGCTGCTGGTGGTATCAGGAGTCGCGTGCTCGCTTGCTGGAGATGTCTCCGGCCGCCTTGGGACCTGCAAGGAACAGCGTCAGTAACTCGGGCCGGGGATTCCGACGGGGGCACTCCGACGGTCAAGTCAGTGACGATCCAGGGGAACATATCCTTCTGGTCGAGCCCCTCTGGATGAGCTCCACGCTAGGAGGAGTGAGTGTAGTGTGTATGAAAAATGAGAGTGGAAGTGAGCCGGGAGAGGTGTTGGCCGAGGTAGTCTTGCCCTCCTGTCTGGCCTCTCTCCCTCTGTTTTTTGTGCTTACTCTCATTGTTGTTTTTTTTTTTTGTGGTTACCTCCTTTTTGCTTACCCTAGCTGGGTCTTTTACTTTGGCTTGCCTTAAGATCTCCCCATATGGTCAAGCGTGTGCGTCGAGGTATCGTGCCGTAGATGGGATGCCCTTTCTGTCAGATAGTTGGGGAAGCTTCTGCTTCTGACATTCCTTCTGTTGGAAACCTGGCAGGGCCTCGATTGGCGGGCTGCCGTTCTCGGGACCCGCGCCCCCCATCGGGTCTTTTCCTCGGTCGTACGGCAGGTCGGTGGAGGGAATGGTGCCTTGATGTGAGCTTCCTTTCTTTCTGGTGTGAGTGACGACCGTGGGCATTAATGGCGGCATGGATGGTACTACTGTACGGCCCTTGGGAGATTCGCCGTTATCCTTAGAGAGGAGGCATCGCGCTCTTGGGGGTTGGCGCCTCTGTCTAGATCGGGGACCGAGCTGGAAAGATGGGCCCGCCTTCGTGGGCTCGCTTCAAGGTGGCTTTGCAGGACGGAGGAGGGCTGAACTCGACTCCGGATCAGCGGAGCTCGCCTTAGACGAGCTTGACATGATGGAGATGGACGGGGTGCCGACCAACCAAGGGGACCCGACCTCGGGGGGGCTCCTCGTGGCGGAGGAGCCTTGAGCTTGACTTCCGACCACGGGGCCCGACCTCAAGGGGTCCGCCTTGGGCGGGGACCCATACTCGGCTCCGGCCTAGGCGCCCCACTTGGCGGGGACCGACATGGCGGAGGATGGAGCCCGGCTTCGGCGGGCGACCCTATTGCTCCGGGGAGTTGGACTCGGTGAAGGGGCTCATGCTGAAAATCCAGCGTGGCTCCCGGTGAGGACTCCACGTCAGTCTGTCCATGCCACGTCAGCGATCCAGCTACATCATTTGCTCCCCACTCCCAAGGCCTGTTGGCGCGCGGCTCTCGGGGCGAAATGAGTAACTACGGTGCTGACGTGGAAAGGTGGAGAAATCTGGCGCAATAATGACCGAAATTGGCAGCACCTCGCTCGGCGGTCCTTCGGGCCTATGCGGGGGCGCCACGCGGCCACGTCTAGGGAGTAGTTATGGCTGGCACGGAAGTCAGAGCGACCGCGGTCAGATGGGGCGCTGGCCCCGTTGATCAGCGACACGTGGCAAGTCTCTTGGGGAAGCCGTAATGGTACGGTCGGGCATAGGCTGCCTCGAAGAGAGGGGTAAGTCATTTCGAAACTTACCTCCTTCGAATCTTTCGCACCCAGCATCGTACAGGAGCCTCCTTCTTCTTCTCCGGCCGTCAACGTCCTCCTAGAACTTTAGCAGGTTAGCTCTTTCTTCTTCTCTCTTCTCGTCAACTAGGAGCCGTCGTAGGTCTTCCCCTGTCCTTCCCTTCTTCTTCCATGGATCGTTTTGGTCCAGACTTCCGCCCTTCCTACCAAGCCGAGGCCAGACCTTCCCGACCGAGGACTCCTTCTTCCTCCGATGAGGAGATGGAGGCGGCAAAGAATGAGTTCAGTAGGAGACCTTTCCATGACCCGGTAGCCATTAGGGAACCTAGGTCTTCTCCTCCACCTCGCTTGGCTCTTCTCCCCGCTCCTCCTCCTGCTCCCACCCTTGAACCCGAACCTTCTCGATCGACAAGTCCACGGTGGGATTGCTTCGGTGATCACCGTCGAGGATCTTGTGGCCATTCGGGATGCTTACAGCATTCCGAGTCCATTCATCTCTCCGTTCCTCGTCCGGGGAGCGGGTTACCTCCAGCGATCCTAGACGGATTGCTTTCTATGAGGAGGCCTTCACCGGGGGTCTCTGATTTCCTGTCTACCCTTTTTTCCTTTCCTTCTTGACCAACTTTCGACTTGTTCCTACCCAGTTGGTCCCCAATGCTATCAAGATGATCTTCTGCTTCATCATCCTGTGTTACTTCCATAGGATTGTTGCCCGTTTCTCCTTGTTCAGGACCTTTTTCACCCTGAAACGCCATCCCACCGAGGAGGGGTGGTGGTCCCTCTCCTCTCGTCCTTGAGGTATTAGGTTCGAGCTCCCCTCTTCTATCAAGGGATGGAAGAGTAGGTTCCTCTTTGCTTCGGTCGAGGGGATCGACTGGGTTTGGAGCGACCCAGATCGGTCCCCGAACAGGAACTCCTCCGTCGAAGCGGCCGACCTCGACTTGTACGAGCTGCTCAGATCGGTCGAGATCCCTTCACTTGAGGTCTTGCTATCGGAGCAGAATCTCCGCGAGGCCGGGGTCGGCTCGGTGCAGGAGTCGGGTGTGAGTTCGACTTGGCCACCCTTTTCTTTTCCTTCTCTTTCTTTCTTTTTTTTTTTTTTTTTTTTTTTTTTTTTTTTGAGATTGACCCTGCCTCCTTTGGTGCAAAGATGAAGTTCTCCATGGACGAGCTGCTCTCATTTTCCGAGAAGCAAGAGCAGGTAGCCGAGACTGGCGAGCCCACTCCGAAGAGGCTCGAGCCGATGAAGGTGCAAGGCCGGTGTAGGTCGGGTCGGACACACCGGTTCCAGAGCGAAGGAGGAAGAAGGCGGCCAAGTCCGCCCACGAGCCTTCAGGGCGGCATGACCCGGCCTCGATGCCCGAGCCCGAGGTGGTCGTCCGCGCCAGGTTGGCCGCCGCTACCACCAGAGTAGAAGCCCCACCTCCGAAGTCGTCGATGTCGAGGAGGACGGGGGGTCGAAAGAAGCAGGGCCGGAGTTGGCTCAAGTGCAGTCCGAGGTGGCACCAAGCTCGCAGCTGGCGCTGAAGGCGCCTTCCACCACCAAGAGATCTGAGCCGGCGGGAAAGCAGGATCGGGACTACCACCGAGTCCCCTTCCGACTGGGGCGTAATGTTTCACTGATGAAGGACCCGAGTCTCACTGAGCGGATGATGGACTTCTCGGTCCAGTCCTGCAACAAGCGAGAAGGGAGCAAGCAACTCCTGGGCAACGTAATCAGCTCGTCTTTCGCCAACTTGTACTCCGTAAGTCCTTCTTCCTTTCTACAGTCTTCCGACCTCTCTTAGTACTGTAGCTAACATGCTTCTCTTTTTGATGCAGCAAGGCAAAGAGCTAATCCTCATTAGGGATTACTGCCGCAATTGGACGAAGAGGGACAAGGAGCGATAGGCAGAGCTCGCATCCTTGAAGGGTGAAGTGGGTCGGAAGGACGAGGAGACCTGGGAGGCTAACCTGAGGGTTAAGAGCCTCCAAACTGAGATTGCCGATGCCACCCGGGCCAAGAAGGAGCTTGAGGGAGAGCTCGAGTCAAAGAGGACTCGGTTGAAAGAGCTCTGGGCCGAGGTGGAGGCGGCGAAGGACATGGCCGTCTCAACTGAAAAGAAGGCGGCGACTGTGGAAGAGAGGGCCACCACCGTTGACTGCTCCGCAAGACTACCAAAAAGGGGATGGCGGTGGCGGTCCGACAGGTCGAGCACACCAAGAAGCTGCTGGAGGAAGCTGAGCGCCGAGCGAGCTCGCAAGGAAGGAGGCTGCCAACGCGGTGGCCGCTTTCAAGCCTCCCCCGAGTACATAAAAGACTTCAAAGAGGCGGCAACAGACTCCTTCGCCAAGGGATTCGCCTACTGCTGCCAGCAGCTGCAAGGGATCCTCTCTGAGGAGCGACTGGCTGCGCTCTGGGCCCCCGGCAAGAAGGCTCCAGCCCGGCGGTGGCTGCAGCGAGGCAGGAATCTGCTCCAGCCGAGGCCCGCCCTGAGGTGACCTCGGAGATGGCTGAGTCGTGCCGGGGGTGGCAGCAGCTGATCCAGCATCACAAGCGAAGGCAGCTGAGCCGGTCCTTTCAGAAGCAATAGCTGAACCAGCCCCTCCAATGGACTCTGCTCAGGAACGCATCCCTGTGCCAGAGGTGGAAGAAGGAGAAGTCCCGGCCGTGCATCGCCCGGGGAAGGAGCCGGCCCAATAAGATAGGACTTCCCTTGTAATTTCTGTTAGGAATTGTGTCCCAAAGCCAATCACCTGGGTTGTAGGCGGTTGAGCTAAGTATTGTACTCTTTCTTTGAATTAATAAAATATATTTTTGGTAGCTCATCACATATTATATTTCCCTGAATGAACTCTTTCAATGTGATGAAGTCCTTAGGACTACACTGACTTCGATATAGAGAGGATGTATCGAGTGGTCCTTAAACCCTATTCACAACCAAAGGATATATTGTACTGGACGGCAATATATCAAGCATAGGTTGTTGTAGTTCACATCGTTTGGTTGTCCTCTTGACCAAATGAGTGTGGTGACACTGATGTGATCTACAAGTGGGATATATGATATCTCATTGAACGTGACTCCGTGCAGCCCCTTTCTGCCAAAGGGATACTCACAATTGGATATAGGTATATGTGTCCCTCCGACCTGAGGTCATCATGGTAGCTTGCAAGCAACTCCCTATGCTTTGGTGCCAGACTACCCGATTTTTTAATCCGGTGATGGAAGGTTTCTAGGTACAGGCAAGTACTTGTGGAGCAGTGATGGACCAAGATGGAATTGACCTGTCCAAACAGTTTGGAATGAATGTCTCACAGTATCTCAATTTAGCAAATCCTCGGCCGGGGTAGCCCTAGTGAAGAGTCACTGGGCTTGCAAGGTTGAGACACGTAGTCGACTGACTCAGTCTGGGTTGACAGCCCAATCTCAGTCGTCCTGAGCATTAGAGGTCAAAGGGATAAATTATACGGTAACCATATGCCAGAGGTTTGATAGTTTGCTCCCGCATCTTCGACCTATCCGGACGGACGTCGGGATCCATTGCTAGATAGTTTCCTGTGCTGGTACTAGAATTGTTCTAGTGCTACACCGTTTAGGTTCAAACCTATGAGGTCACACGCCACAGAGGATTACTCTCTGATCCGGATACCGATTATGATTGGAAATCATCTCGGTTTTATGGTCACGGTATTTTTGAGCACTCTTTTCTCCCGTCTTGCCCTTGTCTGTGTCAACCGAAAATTGTTCCGGGCTGACCATGACTGCACCAAGTTTTTTCTGAATCAGTTTTGAACTGATTCGGAGTTCGTTTCGGCCTCCAATTGGTTGTGAACCATTTTAATCCTATAACCAATTCAATTGGATTTGAACCGATTCAATTGGATTGAACCGCCGCTGGTTTAAATGGGATTGGACATTTTTTGGTTGAACCGGTTTCCACGTTGTTTTTTCACTGATTGGAATTCCTTTCGTCCGTAGGCCTTTTTGACCGAAACGCTGGAGGCTAAACGACGCCTCTTCTTCTCCCTCCACCGCTGCTTATTAACCTTGTTTAATGGCTGATTAATTTGGATAAATGGCAGCTGGTGCCTTCTTGGTTTCCCAGCCTCTCAATATTCCTCTCTCTGCTACCTATATAACCAAAGCCGTCCCCTGTTTCATGTTGTTAAGTTTTCATCGAGCAACAGATTTTTGGGGTGGAAGTTCTTTTGCTGGGCGTTGTCTTTTCCCTTGTTTGAGAGCTTGGTCCTATCTTCCATTAGGTGCTAGGATTTGGAGTGTGTGAGGAAGAGTTACAAGGCCCATTTCCTTGTCCATTAGAGTGCTCAAACCTAGGACTGCAGCAAGGCCTGGTTACTGCCATCCACTGTGACTGTATTATCTTCCAGTGGCTAGCACCGTGCGTGGAGAGGGATCGGAGAACCCCGGTTGTCTCCCCTCTAGAGGGAGTACCCTTCTACTCCTAGGAGCAAGCCTCGCGAGCCGGGATCGCTGCTACAGCTCTAAACACGACGAACAACCAGCTGTCCTGTTATGCTGCAAATTTTCTGGCAGCAGACTTTGGCGATTTTCTATACCTTTTTAGCTTGTTTTGGTTGCAGATATCGGTGGCAAATTAAAGTAGACTTCTCCACCTTGTCGCTGCTGAAATTTGGAAGCAAACGGAGGTCCGGAATCCATTATTCCGACGACATTTTGCAACCCATAAATAGAGCTTGTTTTCAGCCCAAGGAAGAAGAAGGCCGGAATAGTTTTATTCCAGCTATTCCAGCCTATTCCAGCTTTATCCCAGAGTTATTCCAGCCGGAATAAGGTATGAAAAATTATTTATTTAATCATGCATGAATAGAATTTTTAATTCAATTTTTTTTTTACAAATATTTTATATCATAATGCATGCCTTCATGCAACTAGAATAGATTAGTCTCTGGGCGGAGCAGATTTTCGCTGCGCGGATTTTTAAAATATTTTTAAAATCCATTCTACTTCCATTGCTGTTTGCATGCCTAGTGTAGTATCATGTCAAACCACCTGCATCTTTTTCTTTCAATTTCTCATTTTCTTTTTGTCATTTTTGTTTGTTTTTTGAGCCGGGCTGCCTGGCCTGTCAGGGCCCGGACGATGAGGTAGCGTATTTCTTTTCAATCAATGGAAACCATTCAGCCGGCATGGCTCTTTCTTCTTATTGTAATGTAGATGTTTTTCTTTCCTCCCCTCTTTCCTCCCCTCTCTTCTTCTCTCTTTCTTTACTTCTTTTTCAGTGCAGGAGATTGGGGGGGGGGGGGAAGCTCCATCTCATATGGGCCTGAGCTTCACCATCCGGCCCAGGTTCGAGACTTCGTGCTAGAGAATGTTGGCCTCAGACTTAAGTGTCTGAAGATCTTTCAGATCTTGAATACCTTAGAGCTAGGCTCGAGGCTTGATCGTCTGAGGTTGAGCTTAGAAAATGCCATCTCTTCGGAGCGGGGCTCGAGACGTGCCGGCCGGAGAGCTAGTCTTCGGGGCTTGAATGCCTGAGGGCGTGCCTCAGGAGTTGTTCGTCTTGGAGCTGAACTCGGAGACGTGCTGATGGTCGAAGAACTGGACTCCGGGCTTGGATGTCGAGGAGCTCGGCTCATGGCTTGAGTGCCTAGGGGCTTCCCAGGTCTTTGTACCGGAGGACTTTTTCCTGGCTTGAATGCCAAGGAGCTGGGCTTCCCAGGTCTTTGTGCCGGATGACTCTCCTACGAGCTTGAATGCGAGGAGCTAGGCTCGAGGCATGAGTGCCTGGGGGCTTCTCAGGTCTTTGTGCCGGATGACTCTCCTACGAGCTTGAATGCCGAGGAGCTAGGCTCGAGGCATGAGTGCCTGGGGGCTTCCCAGGTCTTTGTGCCGGAGGACTCTTCTTCGGGCTTGAATGCCGAGGAGCTGGGCTCGAGGCATGAGTGCATGGGGGCTTCCAGGTCTTTGTGCCGGAGGACTTTTCTCCAGGCTTGAATGCCAAGGAGCTGGGCTCGAGACATGAGTGCTTAGGGGCTTCCCATGTCTTTGTGCCGGAGGACTCTTCTCCGGGCTTTAATTGGCATCCTGGAGCCAGGCTTAAATTGTCATCCTGGAGCTGGGCTCGAGGATGTTGTTAAATGAGAGCGGCGTGGCTCGAAGGTCCCTTGGCCGGAGATCTGAAATTCGGTCTTGGGCTGGCATCTTGGAGCTGGGCTCAGGGTGTTGTTGAATAAGAGTTGGCACCGGAAGTCTGGGTTCCAGGCCTTGTTTCAGAGTTGGAATCAGAGATCTGCTGGTCGGCGAGCTGGATCCTAGATCTTGATCACATGAGATCAAGGCTCAGGAGTCGTCGTCTTAGAACTGAGCTCGGAGACGTGCTGGCCGAAGAACTGGACTCCGGGCTTGGATGTCGAGGAGCTCGGCTCGTGGCTTGAGTGCCTGGGGGCTTCCCAGGACTTTGTGCCGGAGGACTTTTCTCCGGGCTTGAATGCCGAGGAGCTGGGCTCGAGGCATGAGTGCTTGGGGGCTTCCCAGGTCTTTATGCCGGAGGACTTTTCTCCGGGCTTGAATGCCGAGGAGCTCGGCTCGAGGCATGAGTGCCTGGGGGCTTCCCAGGTCTTTGTGCCGGAAGACTCTTCTCTGGGATTGAATGTCCAGGAGCTGGGCTCGAGGCTTGACATTCCTGTAAGGCAAACAAACCGTTGTGCAGAAGAAAGTCTTTATTTCTAGTGGAGAAAAAACTTACATTACTGATAGTATCTCCTCAAATTACAAGCATTCCACATTCGGGGAAATCGGAAATCTGGCGCCATCCAGGTCCTCGAGATAGTAGGCCCCCTATGAGAAGGCCTCTGCCACCTTATAAGGGCCTTCCTAATTCGGTGAGAGCTTATCGCACTCCCAGGGTTAAGACGCTTCCGACGCTCAGACAGGCCACAGTAGTACCAGGTCACCAGGTCGGAAGATCTTGGTTTCACCCATGCATTGTATATATCTCATGACCCGTTATCGGTATGCTGCCATCCGAAGCCGGGCTTTGTCCCTCATTTCTTGGAGGAGGTCTAGGTTAAGCAGGAGGTGTGCTGAGTTTTATGTCTCGTCGTACCGCTGTACCCGGAGTATAGGCACGCCGAGCTCGATTGGGATCACTACTTTAGCTCCGAAGATGAGGTTGAGGGGCGTTTCACCCATTGCCATCATAGGCGTTGTTTGATAGGTCCACAGGATGCTTGGAGTTTTCTTTGCCCATCTGCCCTTAGCCTGGTCCAGCCTAGTGTGAAGTCCTTGAAGGAAGGGTTCGGCTGGTTAACTCGGCTTCTCCATTTCTTTGCTGATGGGAGAGCGACCGAGGTGAACTGGTGTTGAATGCCATGCTCGGCACAGAATTCTTCGAACTCTCGGTTGTCGAATTGTCGCCTGTTGTCGGTGATGACACAGTTGGGGAGTCCGAAGCGACAGATGACAGACTTCTAAAAGAATTGCCGAACGTTGGCTTCTGTAATCCGAGCTAGCAGCTCTGCTTCAACCCACTTGGTGAAGTAGTCGATCGTCACTAGCAGGAACTTTCGCTACCCTAGCATGGTGGGGAATGGTCCCAGAATGTCCATCCCCCATTGTGCAAAGGGCCAGGGGGATGACAGTTGGGAGATTGGTGCGGTCGGTAGATGCTGTATGTGGGAACGGCATTGACATTTGTCACACTTCTTGACGAGTTGGCGGCGTCTCCCCTCATCGTCTCCCAGAAGTATCCCTGGCGAAGGGCCTTGTACACCAGAGTCCTCCCTCCTAAATGATTCCCACAAAGGTCCTCATGTATCTCTCGGAGCATGAAGGCTACTTTCGTGGGCTTAAGGCACTTCAGGAGTGGGTAGGAACAAGATCGGTGGTAGAGGTGACTGTCCATTAAGACAAAGCGGGCGGCCTTCCTTCTGATGAGGCCGGCTTCTTTGTGGTCTTCTGGTAGAAGGCCGTCCTGGATGTACCTGACTACTTGTCCATCCAGCTCGGCTCATGGGCTACTTGTTGCACCTCCTCTGGGCTTTCGTAGCTTGGATTCTCGAGATACTCTACGTAAGCACGCCCCAGGGATAAGTCCGGCAGGGTTACGAGCCTCGATAGTGCATCTGCCCGAGCATTTTCTCCACAAGAGATGTGGAAAATGCAGAAGTAATAGAAGCCTGCCGTGCTCGAACGGACCTTCTCCAAGTACTTCACCATCTGGGGATCTCAAGCTTTGTATTCTCCGAAGACTTGTCCGGTAACCAGTTGGGAGTCGATGAAAACCTTCAGGCTTTGTACTCCTAGCTCACGGGACACTTTTAGGCTGGCGAGGAGCACTTCGTACTTCGCTGGTGCGGGCACCAGACTCAGAAGAAGACTTCAGGGCTCCATCTGGATCTCTGATTGACATTGCCCGAAGAATTAGGGTTTTCTGGTTTTGTAATAAGGGTTGACTTGGTCAACTCAATTTTAGTTTGAGTCTGTATTCCCTGCAATTTAAATTTTGTTGAGTCATGTTGACTCAATACAAGTTCTAGTAGTGGTCTAAGTCTTCTCCAAGGTGCCACATTTTCTCCCAGGACCAAGCAAGTGGCGCCACACTCCCAGCCACACGCCAGAGAGTCCAGGAGGTGCCACATCTCCATCCAGTGTGCCTTGGTCCCCACACCACAAGAAAGCAGGTCCCTTCTTTCATGCACTACTGGGGGAGAAATCCATCAAGATACCTCAATCCAAGGAGGAGCCAACTTCTTTCCAGATAAACCCAAGCCAGGATGGCAAGAATTTTTCTTGAAGAGAGGATCAAGGAGGTGCCCCACAATGTTCCATAAAAACCCAAGTTATAAAAGGGAAGAGAGCATGTCTTGGGGAGAAAATCAAGGAGGCACCCAAAAGTTTCCTAAAGTGCCAAAGCCATAAAAGGAAGAAGCCTAAATGTGGAGCAAGACTAGGAGGTGTCCAAAAGAGCCAAACCATGAAGGGAAAATCCTTGATTCATGGAGAGATACTAGGAGACACCCCCATAACCTGCCATTTGGAGCTGATTTTCAAGTTTTCTTGGAGTTTTTGGGCTGCCCACTCATGGAAGGAGTCTTGGGAAGAGAATTTGATGCCTAAAGTGTGGGTTAGTCCTATTAGTCCCACATGGGAAGTGTATGAAATTTTATTTCTTTGTTATGTCTATATATTCAACTCTATGTAACTCTTGAAAAATGATGAATGAAATCAATTTCTGTGTGAGCAACTTTGTGTTTCTCTCTCCGCACTTGTATTCAGGTGTTGAGCTCCATGAGGGAGTAAATCCGGGTTCCCTAGGAACCTTGAGGAGGTGTGAGATCTCCAACCCCAAAACCCTAGCTTAGGTCCACCCATCTCTACTCCACCACCACCCAAACCCTAATTTTCCATCTTCATCCCACGGCCCCTCTTTTCCACATCGAAACCGGTCACCGCATCCAGGTTCAGATCAACTGTTTCAACTACAGAGCCAGTTCAAATGAGAGTCAAATCAGTATCAAGATCTCCGAAACTTCTACATCCAACAATCTTCATTAAGTCCTCAGGTCAGTGTCTTTCTTTGAGTTTCTGGTTCTTCTTTTGTTCTTCTTCTTCCAGATCCTGAGTTCGAGAAGGAGGCCAACCTTGCCATAGGACTACAATCCGAGGATCCATTGCGAAGATATCCCGTCTCCAAGGATCCTACAATCTGCTCGAGAGTGTCCTCCAATTGAAGCAACGAGATATCATGCTAGGTAACAAGAACCTTCCCTTCTCACTTTGTCTGTTTCGTTGAAACTCAGAGCAAACCCTAGATCTGGGGTTTCTCAATCCTCAGCGATCCTACTTTTGAGTTACTCTGATAATCCAGTCCTTTTATTGTGCTCTCTGTCATTCTTAGTTTCTTTCAACATTAGTTTATCTTTCCTTTGAGTCAAGCCGACTTCTGAAAATATATTAAAAAAAAAATAATTAATTTTAATTTACTTCCGCATTGCATCATCTTTTTTGTTCTGCATCATTTTTGGTATCAGATCTTTCGTTCTGCATCATTTTGGTATCAGAGCAGTCGTTCTGCATCATTCGCCTAGTTGTTTGTAGCTGCGAACTTGAAGCGATGGGCGCACTCTGTCACCACTCCATTGGAATTGGTGAGGACGATGCCCGCTCCGCTCCCACAGGAATTGGAGGCACCGTCCACGTGGAGGATCTAAAGGTCCTCCAGCGGTACGAGCTCAGCTTGGCTCTCCGGGACTGTCCATTCTGGTTCCTCGGGGAGACCTGTACATTCGACCACAAAGTCGGCTAGGACCTGAGCCTTCTCCGACGACCTCGACCGATATGCGATGTCGAACTCGCTCAGCATCAGGGACTATTGGGCTAGTCTCTCGGAAGTCTCAGGATGGCCCAGCATGGTCCTCAGTGGTTGATCGTCACAACCGCGATGGGATGCGCTTGGAAATAGGGCCAGAGCTTAGCAGATATAATTAGTGCAAAAATGAGTTTCTCGGAGTGAGTGTACCTGACCTCCTCATCACGGAGGATTTTACTGGTGTAGTACACCGGCTTCTGAGACCTGTCTTGATCCGTACGGACGAGGACTGAGCTGACGACCCCGGGTGTGATAGCCAAGTAGAGTAGGAGCTCTTCCCCTTCCTCCGGTCTGGACAGCAGAGGTGGAGAGGCTAGAAACTCCTTCAGCTCCTTAAAGGCCACCTTGCACTCTTCGGTCCAGGTGAAGTCATGCATCTTACGCAATGCCTTGAAGAAGGGTAGGCAGCGATCAGCCGACCTTGAGATGAACCGGCTTAAGGCTGCAATCCTCCTCGTCAGACGCTGGACTTGCTTCTTGGAGGTTGGGTGCTTTAAATCAAGGATCGCATGGACCTTCTCCGAGTTCACTTCGATGCCTCTCTAGGTGACCATGAAGCCGAGAGATTTTTCGGCTGCCACCCCGAAAGCGCATTTTGCTGGGTTGAGCTTCATTTGGTGCTTCTAGAGGCTGTGAAAGTCTTCGGCGAGGTCAGCAATGTGGTCTGAGCTCGGCTTGCTCATGACGAGCATGTCATCCATGTATACTTGCATGTTTCGGCCGATCTGATCTTTGAAGATCTTGTTGACCAAACGTTAGTACGTTGCTCCAGCATTCTTCAAGCCAAAGGGCATCATCCTGTAGTAGTATGTCCCTTAGTCGGTAATAAAGGTAGTGTGCTCTTCATCCCTGGGTGCATCCGGATCTGATTATACCCGGAGAATGCATCCATGAAGGAGAGCAGCCTGTGTCCTAAGGTGGCGTCACCAACTAATCTATCCTCGGCAAAGGGAAGCTGTCTTTTGGGCATGCCTTATTGAGGGTGGTGTAATCTACACAGATCCTCCACTGCCGTGTGTTCTTCTTCACCATCACATGTTCACCAGCCAGCTCGGGTACTACACCTCTCGGACGAAGTCGACGGCTAAAAGTTGCTCAACTTCTTCGTTGATGGCTGCCTGCCTTTCTGGGACGATGCTTCTCTTCTTTTGCCGAACCGTCTGTGCTTCGGATCGACGTTGAGCTTATGGGTGATGACTTCAGGAGGAATACCTGGCATGTCCGCCACCGCCAGGTGAACACGTGAATTCTTGCCTGCAAGAATTCCAACAACGGAGCCTTCTCCTCCTCGGGCAGATGGGCTCTGATCTGCACAGTCTTCGTTTGGTCGGCCCCAAGCTGGTAAGGAAGCAGATGCTCGGCTGGGCTCCCCTGGGGTCCTGAACCCTCTGGTCGAGCTCGTCCGGCTTGGGGCCCTCCTCGGGCACCCGGGCCTCGGGGAGGGTTGAAAGCAGTGCCGCACCGGCTGGGATGTACCACTCATCTCTCCCACACCACAAGAGGTTGGGAACTGTACAAGCAATCTCTTAGTAGAGATGACAGCGTCAAGGAGGTTGAGCCCAGGTCGGCCCAAAATCATGTTGTAAGGCGAAGGAAGCCTGACAACCGTGAACGTCACATGACGGTACTCTATCGAAGTGGGGTCCTGGCAGTGACTGGAAGAGTGACTTTCCCTCCACCCTTACGGAGTCTCCTGTGAAACCAACAAGGGGGGTATGCACAGGCTTGAGCTAAGCAAGGGAAAGATTCATCCTGGAGAATGCATCGTAAAAAAGCACATCTGTGGACTTCCACCATCTACCATGATACGTTTTACAGGAGGCTTTGTGATCGTCATTTCGATGACCACAGCATCATTATTTACATTCCTCTCTCCAATTTTTCCTTCCCTCATAAAGGGGAATACAATCTCAGGATGCCCTGTCCCCGGCCTTCTTCGAGGCGTGCTTGGCTCCCTAGTGTATCATCCCTACCGGCTTCTCGGTAGGACGATTGTCGACCGCCGGGACTAGTGGGAGGGCAACGAGCGCCTGGGATTCCGGTTGAGATCTGCCCCCCATATATCTTTCGAGGTAGCCTCTTTTGATGAGCTCTTCGATCTCCCATTTGAGGTTGTGGCATTCCTCGATGTCATGGCCGTGGTCATGGTGGAAACGATAGTACTTCGTCTTATCACGGCTGGCGGACGACTTCAATGGTGGTGGGTGCCTCAGATAGGTCTCGCCCTCAATTTCCATGAGAATCTTTGTTCTCGGGACGATGAGGGGGGTGAAATTTCTCTCAAGGACGGGAGCGCTCCTTGGCCTTAGGGCAGGTCGGGAGCTTTGAGTTGGCGGTCCCGGCCTTCATGCTGCAGGGGCTCAGTGGGTGCCGATCTCTTCAGCAGCTTCCCATCGAGCTCCTGTCTTGTACGGTCCGCCTTCTCGACGCGGATGTACTTCTGAGCTCGGGAGAGTAGCTCGGAATAAGTCTTCGGAGGCTTCTTGTCAAGCAAGTAGGTCAGGCGAGAAGTCCTGAGCCCTCGCTTTAGAGCCAGCATTGCGATCGGCTCCTCTAGGCTGTAGATATCCAGCACGGCAGCCTTAAAGTGAGCATGTAGTCGGTAGAGCAGCTCATAGTCTTGCTGTTTGATGGAGAAGAGACTGTGTGCCTCACGTGGCATCTTTCGACATGCGTCAAAATGAGTCACGAACTTCTGCCCCAGCTGGGCAAAGGAGTTGATGCTTTCCGGCTCGAGGCAGGCGAACCACACCCGAGCCAACTTTCGGAGAGTAGCAGGAAAGGTGATGCACAGTAGAACGTCAGTAGCCCCCCTAGACCTCATGAGAGCCCAGTAACTTTCCAGGTGGTTCAGGGGTCGGTGGTCCCGTCGTAAGGATCCACTTGTGGCATGCAGAACCGACGGGGAATCGGCTCCGCTTGAATCTCCTGGAAGAATGGAGGGCGGATGTCATAGCCCGCTGCTCACTAGCGGAGCCGGGCAAGTTGGCAAACTGGGTGGGAAAGCTCCGCCAGCTTGCGGTCATGCTCCTCCAGGCGCTTCTCCGCCATGTACCTGATGGCTTCATCCGTCGACCCCTCTACTGAGGGAGGCGGGGATGGCGACGTGGGTGCATGGTGCCCACGACGAGGGACTTTGCTCTTCCTGCCTTGGCGAGGTTTAGATGCCCCTCGGTCAAGGTGCGGTGAGCAGCTCTCTTCGTTAGTGGACCTAGCCCATTGTCGCTTCATCGGGGCTTGGGACTACCCCGAAAGTCTGTAATGGCCCGTGGCTGCGAAGGCCTCCCGTGGAAGGAATGCAGGCTATCGCGGGATAATGTGGCATGGACCACGGGGGTCTCTGGCTGCTGATGAGTAGCCAAGGACCGATGCTGATGCTGGAGCTGGCATATCGCTGTAGTGAGAGTGTGCATCTACTGGGCGAGTGCGGTCAGCTGGATCTCTAGTGGAGGTGGTTGAACCGAGGCAAGTGGCTCCGTCTCAGACTGTGTGGGTTTCTGTAGGAATGGGACACTTTCGCATGGCTTGGAGAGGCTCCCCTCGTCCGGGTGGTCACCATCCTCATGATGAACTTTTGAACGGGGCCTGAACTGGGTCAAAAGTCATTCAGTATGCCCTACCTGGTGCATCAATTATTGCTGCCCGGATCATCATGGCCCGTAGTACTGGTGGGTCAGGAGTCATGCCCTGCCTGCTGGGGATGTCTCCGGCCGTCTCGGGACCTGCAAGGAACAGCGTCAATGACCCAGGCCGGGGAATCCGGTGGGGGCACTCCGACGGTCAAGTCAGTGACGATCCAGGAGAACAGATCCTCCTGGTCGAGCCTCTCTGGATGAGCTCCACACTAGGAGGAGTGTGTGTAGTGTGTATGGAAAAATGAGAGTGGAAGTGAGCTGGGAGAGGTGTTGGCCGAGATGGTCTTGCCCTCCTGTCTGGCATCTCTCCCTTCATTTTTTGTGCTTACTCTCGTTGCTTTTTTTTTGTGGTTTCCTCCTTTTTGCTTACCCTAGCTGGGTCTTTTACTTTGGCTTGCCTTGGGGTCTCCCCATGCTGTCAGGCATGTGCGTCGAGGTATCGTGCCGTAGACAGGACACCATTTCTTTCAGATAGTTGGGGAAGCTTCTGCTTCTAACATTCCTTCTACTGGAAACCTAGTAGGGCCTCGATTGGCGGGCCACCGTTCTCGGGACCCGCGCCCCCCCAGTCGGGTCTTTTCCTCGGTTGTACGGCAGGTCGGTGGAGGGAATGATGCCTTGATATGAGCTTCCTTTCTTTTCGGTGTGAGTAACAGTCGTGGGCATTAATGGCGGCATGGATGGTGCTACTGTACGGCCCTTGGGAGATTCACTGTTGTCCTTGGAGAGGAGGCACCGTGCTCTTGGGGGTTGGTGCCTCCGTCTGGATCAGGGACCGAGCTGGAAAGATGGGCCCACCTTCAGTGGGCTAGCTTCAAGGTGGCTCGACAGGGCAGAGGAGGGCTGAGCTCGACTCCAGATCAGCGGAGCTCGGCCTTAGACGAGCTCGACGTGACGAAGATGGATGGGATGCCGACCAACCTAGGGACCCAACCTCGGGGGGCTCCTCGTGGCAGAGGAGCCTTGAGCTTGACTTTCGACCACAGGGCCCGACCTTAAGAGGTCTGCCTTGGGTGGGGACCCGTACTCGGCTCCGGCCTATGCGCCCCGACTTGGTGCGGACCGACCTGGCGGAGGACGGAGCCTGACTTCGGCGAGCAGCCCCATTGCTCCAGGGGAGCTCGGGCCGGCGAAGGGGCTCATGCTAAAAATCCAGCATGGCGCCCGGTGAGGACTCCACGTCAGGTCTGTCCATGCACGTCAGCGATCCAACTACATCAGATATCTATAAGGAATTTATTTGATATTTTATGAGAATCCAAAATTATTATTATATAAAAGGTTTTAAAAAATATTATTTTAAAAAAAATTAAGTAAAAAAATATACAATTAAATTATTTTTAAAATACTATTGATATGGCGGGATCGCTGACGTGGAACCCATGTCAGCCCTATCAGATGCCATGTCGGACGAAGCTACCACATGGATGCCTCTCCAGATCGGCCACCACCTCGGATGAAGAGATCTGCTATTGAAAGAAGTCCTACTCTCCCAGGATGGCGGCTCGGCAACCGAGGACCACGAAAAGATGCCTACCAGGCTGTGATGATGGTCCCAGCTGCCACTTACACCAAAATGGAAAGAGTCCCCTGATCGAGGCCTTATGCTCCCCACCAACCATCTGCACCTTTTAAAGAGGAAGTCAACCAGCAGATCCGAATCAAGGAGGTGGCGGCCCTTCGATCGAGGCTCTGCCAAGTTATCCAAAAGGGAGTGACCAGAAGGAATGTCAAAGTGAACGGTAGCTTCTATACCTAAATAAGGAAAGGCAACCCGTCCATGGCATGAAACATTACTACATGCGCCCGTAAGCATGGGGAAGATCTTGAGGGAAGCGGTGTGCATGGCCCTAGCTAAAGGGGTCTCCTAGATTCAAGCGAGGTAAGTATCCAAGTAAGTTGAGATCCAATCGAGTGAGGAAAAACGAGTAACAAGAGGGCAGCGCACAGGAAGACCACCGCTCTAGGCTATCGAAAAAACCCCCGGGAGGGGTCTTGACGGACAGACACAACCACTCAGCTCGAGCTCTCCTCTGCTGCCACAACTCACACTCTGCTCTCGATCCACTCGCACTCTCTCATTTTATAAGTTCTCCACCTAGCATGGAGTCCACCCTCGGGGCTCGACCGGGAGGATCTGTTCCCCTATATCACCACTGACTTGACCGTCGGAATGCCATCACTGGGATCATCGATTCGGGTCTCTAACTCTGTTTTGCAGGTCTGGGCATCCGAGTAGAATCCTAAGCGACAAGAGTGCAGTCCGAGTTCAACCTCAGCTACAGGCCACGATGACTGGGTGGTAACAGATTGGCGTGCCAAGAAGGGGGGGCAGGATGCATTCTGATCTAACCCAATTTCCTTGCAAGCAGCCCACTGGGAGGATGGTGACGACGAGAGCGAGAGAAGTCTCCACCAGCCGCGCGGGAGATCCCCTTTCCCATGGGGACCAGCACAGTCCAGAAGGGGAGCTCCCCGCTCTAGCTCAACCACCTCTAGCGGATGCTCAGTTGGCCGCACTTGCCTAGAAGATACAGATTCTCACTATAGCGATGTGTCAGCTACAGCACCAGCACCGATCCTTGGCCACCCACCAGCAGCCAGGGACTCTTGCGGCCCAAGCCACCACACCCCACGACAGCCTACGATCATTTCAAGGAAGGCCTTCATTGCCGCAGGCCACAACAGATCACTAGGAAGCCACAGGACCCTAGCAAAGAGACATGGACGGTGTCTGTCGATCGGGAAAGCCGATCTCTGACCTACGAGCAGGATGCTATTCAGCACCCTCGGGGTCGTAGGGGCAAGGCCTCCCATCGTGATCCTCCTCAGCAAGCACATTCATCTCCCCCGTCAGCCTTGGCGGAGGGATCAACTGATGAAGCCATCAGGCGCACGATAGAGAAGTGCCTAGAGGAACAGGTACTCAAGCTGGCGGAGCTATCCCGCCAGTTTGCCAATCTGCAGGGCTCCACTAGCGAGCCGGCGGGCTACGACGCCCGTCCCCCTTTCTCCCGAGAAGTCTAAGAGGAGTCGATTCTAGGTCGGTTCTGCATGCCACAAGTGGATCCTTACGACGGGACCACCGACCTCCTGGATCATCTCGAGGGCTGTAAGGCCCTCATGAGAGTCCAGGGAGTGACCGATGCTCTTCTCTACGTTCGTTTCCCGCCACCCTCCGAAAGGCAGCTCGGGTATGGTTCCACTGCCTTGAACCGAAAAGTATCAGCTCTTTCGCTCAATTGGAGTGAAAGTTCATGGCCCACTTCGATGCCTACTAGAAGGTGCCACAACAGGCAGACAGTCTCTTCTCCATCAGGCAACAAGACCACGAGCTCCTGCGGGACTACGTGGCTCACTTCAAGGTTGCCATGCTGGAGATTTACCAACCTTGATGAGCCAGTTGCTATGCTGGCACTGAAGAGAGGGCTCAGGACCTCCCGCCTGACCTATTCTCTTGACAAGAAGCCCCTAAGACCTACTCCGAGCTCCTCCTCCGAGTCCAGAAGTATATCCATGCCGAGGAGGTGGATCGCACGAGGCGGGAGCTGAACGGGAAGCCTGGAAGAGAAGCAGCTCCCGGGAGACCTCCGGGCCACGAAAGCCGGACGACCACACCGAGCTTCCACCAGAGGCCGAAGCTGAGGAGAGACCCATCCTGGAAGAGAAATTCATGCCTCTTCTTGCCCTGAGGGCAAAGATCCTCATGAGAGATCGAGGATGAGCGCTATTTGAAGTGCCTACCTCCACTAAAGCCGTCTATCGATCGCGATAAGACGAAATACTACCAATTCCACTGCGACCACGGCCACGACACCGAGGAGTGCTGGCACCTTAAGAAAGAGATTGAAGACCTTATAAAGAGGGGCTACCTCGGGAGGTTCGTGGGGGGCAGGCCCCAGCAGAACCTCAGTACTCATCGCTCTCTCCAGTCCCTATAATCGACAACTGCCATACTAAGAGCCGATGGGGATGATATGTTGGGGAGTCGAGCATGCTTCCAAGAAGGCCCGAGGGGGAGAAAGTTCTGAAAATGTACTTCCCTTTGTAAGGGAGAGGGGGGTTGAAAATAAAAATGTAAACAATGATGCTGTGGTCGTTGAGATGACGATCACAAAGCATCTTGTAAAATGGATTATGGTCGATAATGGAAGCTCGACTAATGTCCTTTTCTACGATGCTTTCTCCAGGATGAATCTGTCCTCTGCTCTGCTTAGACCTGTGCACACACCCCTCGTCGGTTTCACAAGGAACTCTATAGGAGTCGAGGGGGAAATCACTATCCCCGTCACTACTGGGACCCCACCTCGCAAAGCACCGTCATGATGGCCTTTCACGGGTTGTTAGGCTCTTCTCAGCCTACAATATGATTCTTGGCCAACCCGGGCTCAACCTGCTTGACACAGTCATTTCTACAAAGTGGCTGTTGGTGCAGTTTCCACAACCCTACAATGTCAAGGAGATGAGGGGGGCACCTCAATCGATCAGCATTGTCTCCAAACCGTTCCTGGGCCAAGGTCTCCGAGGATGACCCCAGCGCAGACGACCTCGACCAAAGGGGCAAGACCCCAGAGGTGGCTCGATCGAGTGCCTGTTGTCGTATTCTCTTGGAACTGACCCGGCGAAGATGGTGCAGATTAGGGTGCAGCTGCAAGATGATGAGCGAGCCTACCTGTTGGAGTTTCTCCGGGCGAACGCTGACATGTTCGCTTGGACGGTGGCCGATATGCCCAAGATCCCACCCGAGATCTTCCACCACATGTTGAGCATCGGCCAAAGTATCGCCCTGTCTGGCAGAACAAAAGGAGGTTCACACCGAGAGGCAACGGATAATCAATGAGGATGTAGATAAACTCCTCGCAGCCGGCTTTGTGCGAGAAGTGCAATATCTGAGATGGCTGACGAATGTAGTTATGTTGATTAAGAATAATAGAAAGTGGAGGATCTTGTGGATTACACCGACCTCAACCATGCCTATCCAAAGGACAGCTTCCCTCTACCGAAGATCGACCAGTTAGTGGATGCCACCTCAGGGCACTGCTTGCTCTCCTTCATGGATGCATTTTCCCGATATAACCAGATCTAGATGCACTCGGAGGACGAGGAGCCACTGCCTTTATCACTGACCGAGGGAATACTACTATGGATGATGTGTCAGCTTGAAGAATGCTGGCACCACGTACCAGCGGTTGGTCAATCGGGTCTTCAAGGACCAAATTAGCAGAAACATGCAAGTCATATGGACGACATGCATGTCATTAGCAAGCCGAGGTAGAACACGTCGCCGACCTCGCTGAAGCCTTCCACAACCTCCGGTGAAGTGCACTTTCGGAGTGGCAGCAGGAAAGTCCCTGGCTTCATGGTGACTTAGAGAGGAATCGAGGTGAACCCGGAGAAGGTCCAAGTGATTGTCGACATGGAGCATCCGACCTCGAAGAAGCAGGTCCAACGCCTGACAGGCCGAGTCGCAGCGCTGAGCCAGTTCATCTCGAGATTGACAGACCGCTGCCTTCCCTTCTCAAGGCACTATGCAAGATGCACGACTTCACCTGGATGAGGAATGCAAGGTAACCTTCGAGGAGCTTAAAGATTTCTTAGCATCACCACCACTACTCTCTAATCCAGAAGAGGGAGAGGTGCTCCTGCTGTACCTGGCGATCATCCCGGGGGCTATAAGCTCGGTCCTTGTTCGCACGGACCAGGACGGATCCCAGAAGCTGATGTACTATGCCAGGAAAATCCTCCAGGTTGCAGAGATCAGGTACACCCGATTCGAAAAGCTAGTTTTTTCTCTTATCATGTCTGCCTAGCATCTCAGGCCGTACTTCCAAGTATATCGGATCGTGGTCATGACGGACCAGACCCTGAGAGCTGTGCTCAATCATCCCGACACATCTGGATGTTTGGCCAAGTGGGCACTGAAGCTCAGCGAGTTCGACATCGCCTACCGACCGAGGTCATCTCAGAAGGCTTAGGTGTTGGTCGGCTTCTTGGTTAAATGCACAGGACTCACCAAGGAGCCAGAGCAGACTACCCTGGAGCATCAAATGGAGCCTGGAGTCAAGGAGTTTTGGATCCTTCATATCGACGGCATCTCCACTTCGAGCGAAAGCGGAGCAGAACTCATCCTCGCCAATAGTGATGGAGTTGTGCTGAATATGCACTCCGCTTCAAGTTCACCGCCAAAAACAACTAGGTGGAGTACGAGACCCTTCTAGTGGGCCTAAGGGTCTCCCGCGAGCTAGTTGTGCAAAGCCTGAAGGTCTTCACTAACTCCTAGCTGGTAGCCGGACAGGTCTCCGGAGAGTATGAAGCCAGAGATCTCTAGATGATGAAATACTTGGAGCGGGTCCACTCAAGCACGACAGGATTCTGATGCTTCAGCATTTCTCACATCCCTCGAGGAGAGAATACTCACGCCGATACGCTGTCAAGACTTGCGACCTTGCTAGACTCGTCACTGGGATGCGCCCACCTTGAGTACCTTCAAAGTCTAAGCTACGAAGCTCCCACAGAGGGGCAGCAAGTTACCCTAGAGCCGAGCTGGTATGGACAGGTACGTCAGATACATCACCGATGGCACCCTGTTGGAAGATCGCATAGAGGCCAGCCTTATTAAGAAGAAGGCCTCATGGTTCCTCCTGATGGAAGGGTAGCTCTATCGACTATCCTACTCCTATCCGCCCCTGAAATGCTTGAGACCCATAGAGGCAGCCTTCATGCTCCAAGAGATACATGAAGGCCTTTGCGAAAATTATGTCGGATGGAGGATGCTTGCATACAAGGCCCTCGGCAGGGATACTACTGGGAGACCATGAGGGAGGACACCGTTGACTTCGTGAGGAGGTATGACCAGTGCCAGCGCATGTCCATACAGCATCAATCAGCAGCACCGCTCTCCCAGCTCTCCACCCCGTGGCCATTCGCTGAATGGAAAATGGACATCCTAGTGGTGGGTACACCTAAGGCACCAGAATAAGACAAAGGCTTTTCAACCCTCTGTAAATTGATCAATAATTTATGAGTCCATCTGTAATAAGGGCTTAGCTCATCTGAGTCCATTTTAGTTATTATTTGAGTAGTTTTAGTTATATTTCAGTTCTGTACTAGTCAGCTCATGTTGAGCTAGTTCAGTCCAATGCTAGTCAGCTCATGTTGAGCTAATTTTATTTTTTTGAGTCCTGTCCAAGCATACTGAAGACTCAAGACTATATCATACAAGTGAATACCAAGTCCAACTAGATTCAAGACATGGAAGTATAGCACAAGTCCAACCCAGCTTGAAGATTTGAAGACCCCAGGAGGAAAATTCAGAAAACCCTGATTTCTTGCAGATGCCCTCCAGATGCCCAGATTCCCTTCCAGATGCCAAAGTATATTCAAGATAAGGGCATCCATGATTCCAGAGGTCCTATGCATCCTAGCCCAAAGAAATCAAGCCCAAGTGCCAAGCCAAGCCCTTAAGAAGCAAGATACCAGGGAATATTCCTGCTCCCTGGCTACAGGCCACCCCAGCTTCCAGAGGCCCAAACCCATGCACCCGAGCCCCTTTGGGCTGGCCTTTTGCTACTCCTAGAAGCCCAACACGCCCCCCTAGGTGTCCGGAGTCTTGACCAAGTCAAGAAAAATTTTAGGGATTTTTTACCTAATATTTCCTTATTTTCTAGCTAGGGTTTGAGAGGGAAATGATTCTTATGTAAAGACTTATGTACCCTTACTTGGAGCCCAAGGTTAAGGGTCTATTTAAGGGACCCTAGCCTCTTGTATGAGGAGAATTTTTGATGAATGACCTTGAGTTCTTCTATTGAATGGGTGGATACCCTGCTGTGTGCATAAAGGGGTTTGTGAGAGTTCTTCTTCCTGCTGTTTGCAATCATCTTCCTGCTGCCAACAAACCCTCCAGATCCCTGGACGCCCACTCCAAAAGAAGCCTTCCTTGCTATTTTTTACTTTATTTTCTTGTTCCTTTGTGAGCTTTCTAACCCCTGACAGGTCGTTTGCAGGACTGAGTTCCTACGAATCCAACGACTCAGCCAAGCCTCAATCGGATCACCGAGCAGAAAGTCGGGTATCCGCGGGTCTTTAGCTCGGTTCCAGGTCACATCCGTCGAGGACGAGAGACCCCTCACTGCGATCTTCACAGATGTTGTCAGGTACAACCCTCTACCTCCAGTAGTTTTATTGTAGGAGAACTTGCCCTAACCAGGCTTCTCAGCCCCGGCGGTCCTTCTTTGCGACTTTTCTAGGTCCTAATCTGCTGCTGATCTTCAAAAATTCATAAAAAATTCTTACAAATAATTTGATCTAAAATTGGGAATTAATCACCTAACTCAACATGTAAAACATACAAAAAAATTGCATGCATATTAGTTCCCCATCATTTGGTACCAGAGCTTAGATTAGGGCTTGTTTTCTGCAATTTTTCAGTCCATATATAATCTGTTTTAATTATTTCTCCCTGTTAAAACTCTAAAAAATTCTGAAATTTATTTTATTGGATTTATCATAATTCACAGTAATTTTAAAATTTCTCTAGATTTTATTATGACCTGTGAATTTTCTGCAAGCCGAAATAGGGCCTGCAAATTTTGGCTCTATTTTTTTTAGAAAGACGAGTTTGGAAGTTTAGGATTTTGTTTAGATTTTTTGCATATATATTTTAATTTTAGTATATTTCCTGAATATAGGAATAATTTGTAAGTTTCTTCTATTTAAGAAAATACCAAAAAAAAAAATTACATATTCTCCAAAAAAATACAAAAACATCTAACCCTAATCTGCATCATTTGCCTGCCATCATTGCATAATCTACTTTAAGGGCATTCTTGCTATATCAGATGGGGAGAGGAGTTGATAACCTCTCCATAGCCCAAAACCACATCCCTTGCATTCGATCCAAGCCCTAACCTAAAATTAACTAGACTTAATTTGCCCTAGTGGGCTAGGGACACCAACTGGTCGGGTCCGGGCTAGTGTTAGATCACTGTGTCAAGTTAACCGTGTGTGCCTTTGCTCAGTGTCTAGAACGGTGGTTTAGGGATTCAATCCCGAAGGGCTTGTGTGCTGGTCCGCCTACCTGGCCAATCTCTGATGGGGTGTCTAGGATGGCAATCAGGACCTAACACTCTCCTTACACCTGCCTGGCTGAGTACAGGGTACTATAGGCTAGTTTGCCACCCTGATTAAGCATCTAGTTTGGACTTAGGTCTAGTCAGCTAGTCGGTCTGATCGAGTCTTGCATGAGCACTAGATCAGGGAGTTTCATATCCCCACCTCCTTCACAAATGTCTGAACCCATGAAAAATTTACAAGCTCAAATAAAAGCCCTAGCTGATCAAATGGCCCAGATGGCTACCAGATAACTACCCAGATGACCCAGTTAACTCAGTCTCGTATTCAAACCAATGATTAGAATTGACCATCTTGCCAATAGGTTTGATCAGTTAAAGTCGGGTAGGGACCCCAGAAAAAACCATGGGTCACAGTCTGAGCCAGATCCTAATTCCCCTCAACTTTAAGGAACCCCAAACCCTGATCCATACCTTGAGGCTGAACCTAGGAGAGCCATCATCCTGACCCATCCCTAAGGTTAGTCCTAGAAGACCTAATCAGGATTTTGTAGACCAGGAAGATAGATCCTATTTACCCACATCCTCTAAGCCTAGTATACCCACAACCTATAGATCTTACGACTTCAATCCTATGAACCTAGAACCTATGAATCCAGAACCTATGAACCTAGATCCTATGACTCTAGATCCCTGATCATAATCCTATGCACCCACACCCTATAAGCCTAGTAGACCCACACCCAATATTCTGACCCATATGGAGCCACCCTAGGAGAACCCAATATTCTGACCCATATAGGGAGTCCAACCCTAGGAGAAAACCCAGTATTCTAACCCATATAGGAAGTCCAACCGCTAGGAGGACCCAATATCCTGACCCATATAGAGCCCAACCTTAGGAGGACCCCATACCATGATCCATCCTTAGAACCTGATCATAGAGCTGACCCAAAATGCTATGACCCCAGATCCTATAATCCCATGACCCATAGATCTGCACCCTTGTCCTATGAGCCTAGAGAACCCATAACCCCTAAGTATCAACCTAGTACTAGTCATGCTTCCCTAGTCAACTTGAACCCCATAGGATTAGTATCCCTAAATACGAACTCAGTAGTGAGCCACTACCCCTTATACAACCTGAACCTACTAGGAGTAGTACCCATAATCAGAGACCAGAACCTAACCAATTTCCTGCTAGCCGACCTTCTCCAACCATTCCTGAGATTCACAAGGCTTACATTAACGCGGAAGTGTATGAAGCTGATGTGAGCCTAGTGGATGAGTATGAGGGAGAAGAGGAGACACCTTTAGTAGACCTAAAATAACTGACCCAGTAGATGCCCAGGTAGAAACCAACCTAGAGCTAGTTGACCTTGACCATATCCAACCTAAAGCTATAATGGAAGAACAAATAGAGGAAGAGAACCTAGGTACTGCTACTAGAGCCCTACCTGAGGAAACCATAGAGGAGAGCCAAATTATAGAGTCTAGTCCTAAAATACAAGAACCAGAAGAATTTATTAAGGACCTGATCTCTTTGAATCAGTACCCTCAGGATGAGTCTCCTCCTATAGTTTCCATTAAGGACCTCTTTCCTGAGATTAATAACCCATCCTTCCATTATACAAACCCCGTAGATATATCGCAACCCCATAAGGTTAACCTCATTAGTCTAGGATTAGTCCCTGACATGCCTTCTTTGATTCTACTTTATCCAACTAACCCAGAACCTTTTTCTCCACCCTACCAGAGTAATTCTGAACCCACTTCCTATTTTCTACCCTTTCCTGAGTTTTCTCATGTGTCTAGAACTATTAGGTTACATTTTGTTGAGGTTACTAGGTTGCAAGGATCCATAGAGCCCATCCCATTTGCTACCTACTTTTGGCAGACCCTCTGGCACTTATTAGGAGTTACTAGCAATTTTCTTCTACATGTCATCCATCAACCACGACTCATGCCCCCATGCCCAAGTGGTAGTTAAGACCTAATAAACCTCTTTAGTCGAGTCTGTTAGGTGTAGGTTTGAGTCCTTTGCATCATCTTGTTAGGAGTCTGCATGTGTCTAGCATGTTCACCACCCGCACTAATGTTAAAACAACTGGCTAATTCCCGAAGATGGATCAAAAAAATTTGATGTAGTGGATTTTATCTTGGTTAGGCTTAGGCCTAAAAGAAGCTTCATGCTCGCAGAGCCGGACCTTTTAAAGTGATAGAGAAGGTTGGATCAAATGCCTAGGTGTTAGACTTGCCTTCGTATTTGGGCATTAGTTCTACCTTCAATATTACAGACCTGGTTGAGTATAGGGAACCGGCAGCGCTACCTAGTGAGGCCTTTGGACCTATTCCTTTTCATTGTGAGTGACCCTAACCTAGAGTGTCCACAAACAAATTTGGCCTGAGAGAGGAGAACGGATCGAGCGTATCCTGGACAATCAAGCCATCACGACCCAGGGCCATGACTATCAACGCTTCCTGGTCTGATGGCAAGGCCGGCCAGAGTCGGACGATTCATGGATTTCTCGAGAGGACTTGCAACGCCTCAACTCAGACCTTCTCGAGAGATATGTGAGCCAGTCTGACCTTCACTCGACAGGGTCGAGTTCCTCCCACCCCCCGGAGAATTGGTGGGGACACCTAAGGCACCAGAATAAGACAGAGGCTTTTTCAACCCGCTGTAAATTGATCAATAATTTATGAGTCCATCTGTAATAAGGGCTTAGCTCATCTGAGTCCATTTTAGTTGTTATTTGAGTATTTTTAGTTGTTATTTCAGTTCTGTACTAGTCAGCTCATGTTGAGCTAGTTCAGTCCAATGCTAGTCAGCTCATGTTGAGCTAATTTTATTTTTTTGAGTCCTGTCCAAGCATACTGAAGACTCAAGACTATATCATACAAGTGAATACCAAGTCCAACTAGATTGAAGACATGGAAGTATAGCACAAGTCCAACCCAGCTTGAAGATTTGAAGACCCCAGGAGGAAAATTTAGAACCCTGATTTCTTGCAGATGCCCTCCAGATGCCCAGATTCCCTTCCAGATGCCAAAGTATATTCATAGATAAGGGAATCCATGATTCCAGAGGTCCATCTGCATCCTAGTCCAAAGAAATCAAGCCCAGGTGCCAAGCCCAAGCCCCTAAGAAGCAAGATACTAGGGAATATTCCTGCTACCTGCTACCAGGCCACCCCAGCTTCCAGAGGCCCAAACCCATGCACCCGGGCCCCTTTGGGCCGGCCTTTTGCTGCTCCTAGAAGCCCAACACGCCCCCTAGGCATCCTTGGAGTCTTGACCAAGTCAAGAAAATTTTTAGGGATTTTTCTACCTAATATTTCTTATTTTCTAGCTAGGGTTTGAGAGGGAAAAGGATTCTTATGTAAAGACTTATGTACCCTTACTTGGAGCCCAAGGTTAAGGGTCTATTTAAGGGACCCTAGCCTCTTGTATGAGGAGAATTTTTGATGAATGAAAATCTTGAGTTCTTCTATTGAATGGTGTGATACCCTGCTGTGTGCATAAAGGGGTTTGTGAGAGTTCTTCTTCTCGCTGTTTGCAATCATCTTCCTGCTGCCAACAAACCCTCCAGATCCCTGGACGCCCACTCCAAAAGAAGCCTTCCCTTGCTATTTTTACTTTGTTTTCTTGTTCCTTTGTGAGCTTTCTAACCCCTGACAGGTCGTTTGCAGGTCCCTGAGTTCCTACGAATCCAACGACTCCAGCCAAGCCTCCATCGGATCACCGAGCAGAAAGCGGGTATCCGGGGTCTGGCTCGGTTTTCCAGGCATCCATCGAGGAACGAGAGACCCCTTCGCTGCGATCTTCACAGACGTTGTCAGGTACACCCCTCTACCTCCAGTAGTTTTATTGTAGGAGAACTTGCCCTAACCGAGGCTTCTCAGCCCCGGCGATCCTTCTTTGCTACTTTTCTAGGTCCTAATCTGCATGCTGATCTTCAAAAATTCATACAAATTCCCTACAAATAATTTTGATCTGAAATTTGGAATTAATCACCTAACTCAACATGTAAAACATACAAAAAAAATTGCATGCATATTAGTTCCCCATCACTTAGGTCCATTTCTCCCTGCATCAAGATAATGGAAGTTTCTGATAGTGGCCATTAACTACTTCATCAAGTGGGTAGAAGCAAAGTCACTAGCACGAATCACGGAAGCCAAGGTCCGCTAGTTCTTCTGAAAGTCGATCATCTGCCGCTTTGGGCTATCCCACAGCATCATCACTGATAACGAGCGACAGTTCGATAACCGAGAGTTCGAAGAGTTTTGTGTCGAGCTCGGCATCCAACACTGCCTCACCTCGGTGGCTCACCTCCAGACCAATGGAGAGGCTGAGATGACCAACCGGACCATCCTCCAAGGACTCAGGACCATACTAGACCGGGCCAAGGGTAGGTAGGTAGAAGAACTCCCCAGCATTCTTTAGGCCTACCATATAACACCCTCCATGGCCATGGATGAGATGCCTTTCAGCCTCGTCTTCGGTGCAGAAGCTGTTATTCCAGTCGAACTCGGTGTGCCCACTCTGCAGATCCAGTAGTTTGATGAAGTAGAGAATCCGGCGTGCCTTCTTCTCAACCTAGACCTCCTTGAGAAAACTAGAGACAAGGCTCAACTCTGGATGGCGGCTTACCGGTAGAGAGTAGCCCAGTACTACAACGCGAGTGTAAAGCCAAAGGTCTTCTGCCCAAGCGACCTAGTGTTGCGCTAAGCTGAAGCCTCTCAACCCCGGGAGTGCAAAAAACTCTCACCGAACTGGGAGGGTTCCTATAAGGTGGTCGAAGTGCTTCTAGATAGAGCCTACTGTCTAGTGGAGCTTGACGGTGCCAGATTCCCGCGGACGTGGAATGCTTACATTTTGAGAATGTACTATCAGTAATGTAATGCTTTTCCCCAATAATAATAAAGATTTCTTTTTATGCAAATCACTTTTGCCTTGCATGGACATCGCTGCCCGGCCCTAGGTTTGGTACACTCAAGCCCGAGTCCAGCTCTCCGGCACCGAAGCCCGGAGTCCAGCTCTCTGGCATCGAAGCCCGGAGTCCGGTCCTCCGGCATCGAAGCCCGGAGCCCAGCTCTCCAACACCGAGACCCGGAGTCCAGTCCTTCGGCACCAAAGCCCGGAGCCCAGCTCTCCGGCACCGAGGCCCGGAGTCCAGTCCTCTGGCTCCAAAGCCCAGAGCCCAGTCCTCCAGCATCGAAGTCCGAAGCCCAGCTCTCCAGCACTCAAGCCCGGACTCCGATTCGACACCAAAGACCGGTGACTTAAGACACCCGGCACTAAAGCCCGGACTCGATCCGGTACCAAAGACTGGTGACCAAAGACACCCGGCACTCAAGCCCGGCCTCCGGTCTGGCACCAAAGATCGGTGACTTAAGATGCCTAGCACTCAAGCCTGGACTTCGATCTGGCACCAAAGACCGGAGACTTAAGATGCCCGTCATCAAGCCTGGACTCCAGTCCGGCACCAAAGCTCGGAAACTCTTGAAGCCCAACACCTTAAAGTCGCCTAGTGTTTCCAACGAGTGCAACCTCCAAGCTTGGCCATGCCATGCACACCTGGAGATGTTGCCAATCGAGGCGAATAGACCTCCTCAAGCAATGCACTCGGAACCACTCAGCCCCTTCACCCATGAGGTGGGAATGACTTAGCAAGCCGAGAACTTCTTCCTAACTCCCTCACATGCTCGGGACTTAGTAGAAAAGAGTGAAGAAAAGGTTGACAAAGTGCACAAAAAAGAAGAAGAAAAAGAAAGGAGACATAAGCCAGAGTGACTGAAAATGTATTTCCATTGATAACAAGTCAATCGGTACAATTGCCTCTAGGCCCCGACATGCCGGCCAGCCCAGACCGAAGGCAAGAAGAAAAGAAAAAATAGCAAGGACCCCTACCCTATTCTGCAAGCTCCTTCCCAGGAAGGTATGGGTGGGGCATCATCTTCTGGAGCCCATGGTGGCTCGACTTTTGCCTCGGCTGCAACCACCGGAAAAGCTGTGCCGGAGGCAGCAGCCGGCTCCTCCTGTCGTCCAGGTCTGGGGTCGGTTTTTGCCCAAAGCTCTAGGATATCTGAGCAAGCTCCGGCCCTTATCCATGATGGCACCCTCCACCTTGGACCGGAGGTAAATAAAACCCTTAAAGAAAGAGTCCACCGCAGTCTCGTGGAACTCAGCAGTGAACTTCGGAGAAGCCTTGTACCTCGCCATGGCCTCCGTGGCTTCCTTCTTGGTGGCCTCGACTTAGCTGACCGCCTCGGTGGCCTCCTTCTTCGCCACCTCCATCGACTCGGCTACTTTAGCTACCTTCTTCTCAACCACGACAGCCCTCCTCTCGATAGTAGTCACCCTCTCCCTTGTCGCCTCCAACTCGGCCTTAAGAGATTAGGCTCGCCCCTTCTGCTGGGTAGCTTCAACACTGAGCTTATTCAGCCTCGACTCCTTGGCTTTGATCTCCTTTGCCCTGCTCTTTGATTAGCTCCTTTCCCGGTCCAGGCTCTCCTATGCTCCTTTAGGTGCCTTTCGGCACTCACGACCTTGCCTCGGAGCTCCTTGTTCTTCTGGCTCACCTCCCAGGCATCGTCGTTCTTCTGCTTCAGCTTTGCGATGAAAGACTCGAGCTATATTGCAAGCTGCCTGTCCTTCTTCGACCAATTCTTGTAGCAGTCCTTGATCAGAAGAAGCTCAGCGGCGAGCTGCATCGAGGAAGATGTCAACAACAAATACAGAGGGGAGGAGAGAGCAGAACGGAGAAGGGAACTTACCGAGAAGAGCTGGGGGAAGGTGCTGCTGATCGCATCCCCCAAGAGTTTTCCAGCCTTCTCTCACCGGTTGCATGATTGAACTGCAAAGTCCATCATGCGCTCGACTAGACCCGGGTCCCAGACCATGGAGACATTTGGCGCTAGTTTGAAGGGGACCTGGCGGTAGTCCCTCTCCTTCTTGTTCGCCCCTGATGCGGAGTCGCCCGCTCCGCTGGTTGAAGAAGCATCGGGGGTGCAGTAGGAGCTCGGCACCTCTTCGACCAGTGCCCTCAGCACCAGCTCCATCCTTCCTTGATCCTCCTCCTTGACATCAATGATCTCCAGAGGAGGAGACATTGTAGCGGTAGCGGCGGTGGCGGCTCTGGCCTGGACGACCACCTCAGGCTCCTGACTAGGGCTAGTTCGCATCACCACGGTTGCTCGGAGACGGGTTCAACAACCCTCTAGCCCGGCTCGGGCTTTGGCTCGAATGCCCCGTTCCCTGCTTAGGGCCAGTCTCAACCCCTCTCCTGCTCGGCTCAGTCGGCGCGGCAGGTGCAGTCACCGTGCCACTTTCGTCGCAAGCCCTCTTTGAGGGGGACTCATCGACAACAACCGGTGGACCCCTCTTCTTGGTAATCATGAGGAGGTCATCCAGAGAGAACTTCATGCCTAAACAAATAAGAGAAAATGTCAGCTCCAAGCTCAGAGAGACAAAAGAAAAAGCACAACGAGAAAAAGTTCGAGCCAAACTCATCCAACTCTCTCATTGGGCTGACCCCAACTTCGAAGAGGTTCTGCTGTCAGAGCAGAACCTCTAGGGAAGGAATCTAGATGGTGCGGAGCTACTCGAAGACCTCTCGGTCAACTGCTTCGACCGTTGAGTTTCGATTAGGGGACCGATCTAGGTCACTCCAACCCAGTCGACCCCCTCTACCGAGGCAAAGAAATACTTACTCTTCCATCCTTTAATGGAAGAGGAGAGTTCAAATTTGATGCCCTTCAGGCAGGAAGAGATGGACCACCACCCTTCCTCGGAAGGGTGGCGCTTCAGTGTAAAGAAGACCCTGAACAAAGAAAAATGTGCTACGATCCCGTGAAAGTGACAGAGGACTATGAAGCAGAAGATGGTCTTCACAGCATTTGGAATGAGCTGAGCAAGAACGAGACGGTAATTGCTCACACAGAAAAGAAGAAATGATGAAAAGGAAATCGGAGTCTCCCTGCAAGAGTTTCCTCGTAGAGGGCAATCCGGCCTGGGCCATTGGAGGTTACCCGTTTCTCTGGTCGAGGGACCGAGAGCCGGACAGATTCCGGGACACCATAGGTCTCCCGGATGGTCGCCAATTCCTCAGCAGAGATTATTGAAACAACCCCGCCAGGACCTATTGATCGAGAAGGTTCGGGGCGTTTAGGCGAAGGAGGAGGAGGGGGGCTAGCCCTGGGCTCCCTAATGATGATCCCAGTGGGGGGAGGCCTCTGCTAAACTCGAAGTGTGTCTCTTCCTCCTCCTCATCGGAGGAAGAAGGTAGCCTCGACTGAGAAGGCCCCGCCTCACTCTGATCCGTCGAGGGTCGGAAGTTGGGGCCGAAGCGAGACATCTAGAAGATGAAAAAGATGAAGGATGGAAGAAAAGAGGAAGAAGATGGGCGAAGTCCGAGAAGACCCTAACCTTAGGGAGAAGTTCTGCCCTGATGGAAGATGAGGAAAGAGATGAACCTGGCTAACTAGGAGAGTCTAGGATGGCCGGGGGAGAGGAGGAAGCTTTGGTACGATGGCGGGCATGCGAGATTTGAAAGGAGAAAGGTTTTGGAAAAAACTTCCTTTCTTTTTGAAGTGATCGGGCGCCTAACCATACCGTTACAGCATCTCCATCGATGGATCTGCGCCACGTGTCGACCATCAGTGAATGGGATACCTTACTTCAACTGCTGCTACCCAGAATTCTGTGCCAGCAATAACTGCTCCTCGGACATGTCCACGTTGCTTCTTCGCACTGGTTTGAAGAACCGTCTCATGAAGCACCGGTGATCGTGATCATTATTGCACCAGATTCCTGTCTTTCTATGTCAGCACCGCATTTACTCCATTCGCCTCGAGCACCACGTGCCAACGAGACTCGAGAGTGGAGGGCAAGTGATGTGGCAGGATCGCTAACGTGGAACACATGTTGGGCCCTTTCAGACGCCATGTCGGATGAAGCTACCACGTGGGATGCCTCTGCCCGGAGTCCTTCACCCGGTCGCACTCCCTCCGGGTCGAGATGCCATGGTTGAAGTCGAGCTCTGCCTCTCCTTCGCCCAGTTGCGTTCCCTCTGGGTCACGATGTCGTAGCCAAAGTTGAGCTTCGCCTCTCCTTTGCCTGGCCGCGTTCCCTCCGGGTCGAGATGTCGTGGCTGAAGTCAAGCTCTGCCTCTCCTTCGCCCGGCCGCTCCCTCCAGGTCGAGACACCGTGGCCGAAGTCGAGCTTCGCCTCTCCTTCGCCCGGCCGCGCTCCCTTCGGGTCGAGATGCCATGGCCGAAGTCGAGCTCCGCCTCTCCTTCGCTCAGCCGCGCTCCCTCCAGGTCGAGACGCCGTGTCGAAGTCGAGCTCCACCTCTCCTTCGTCCGGCCGCGCTCCCTCCGGGTCGAGATGCTGCGACCGAAGTCGAGCTCCGCCTCTCCTTCGCCCAGCCGCGCTCCCTCCGGGTCGAGATGCCATGGTCAAAGTCGAGCTCTGCCTCTCCAGATCGGCTCCACCTCGATGAAGAGATCTGCTATTGAAAGAAGTCACCACTCTCCCAGGATGGTGGCCCGGCACCTGAGGACCGTGAAAAGACACATGCTAGGCTGCGATGATGGTCCACTCTGAAAAAAATAGTTTTTAACAATGTTGCCATCTAGATTGCCGTGGCCTGTAGCTCTTACATGGCCCAGGTAAGTGGACTTCCCGCCAGCATTACCGGGTTGTCGGTCAGGGATGATCAAGGGAAACATTGTTGGAAATTATGTCCCAAAGCCATATCGCCTAGGTTGTAGGCGGTTGTCCTCAGTATTATAATATGTATATGAATTAATAAAACGTTGTTTTGGCAGCTCATCACATCATTCATTTTCCTGTAATGAACTCAATTTATGTGATGAAGTCCTTAGGACTGTACTGACTTCGATATAGAGAGGATATATCGAGTGGTCCTTTAAAAGGTTCACAGCCAAAGGATACATTATACAGAACGACAATGTATCAAGTGTAGGTTGTTGTGGTTCACATCGTTTGGTTGTTCTCTTGACCAAAGGAGTATGGTGACATTGATGTGATCTGCAAGTGGGATGTGTGACGTCTCATTGAACGTGACTCCATGGAGCTCCTTTCTGCCAAAGGATTGCTCACGATTGGATATAGGTATATGTGTCCCTCTGACCTGAGATCATGATGGTAGCTTGCAAGCAACTCCCTGTGCTTTGGTGCCGGACTACCCAGATTTCTAATCCGTGATGGAAGGTTTCTGGGTACAGGCAAGTACTTATGGAGCAGTAGTGGACCAAGATGGAATTGACCTGTCCAAATTGTTTGGATTGAATGTCTCGCAGTGTCTCAATTTTGCAAATCCTTGGCCAAGGTAGTCCTAGTGAGGAGTCACTGAACTTGTGAGATTGAGACATATTGTGGATTGACTCGGTTAGGGTTGGCAGTCTAACCCTAGGTCATCCTTAGCATTGAAGGTCAAATGAATGAATTGTATGGTAATCATATACCAGAGGTTCGATAGATTGCTCTCGCATCTTCGGCCTATCCAGACGCCGGAACCCATTACTAGATGGTATCTTGTGCTGGTACTGGAAGTGTTCCAGTGCTACTGTTTAGGTTCGAGCCTATGAGGTCACATGCCATCGAGGATTTCTTTCTGATCCAGGAAGCGATCAACGATTGGGAATCGTTTCGGTATTTAGGTCAAATGGACTGATTGAGCACACATTGGATTTTTCTGGTCTGATTTGGATCGACCAGGATGGGTTTGGGTCAACCAGGAATTATTCCTGGAAGACCAGGACTGAACAAATTTTATTAGGTTTGGTCGGACCGAGTTTGAATATGGTTTTGAACCAGTTTTTTAAACTTGGTCTTTGTTGAACTGGGTTTTAACTTGATTATTTCTTCCAGAATTTTGTTTCACCGGCCCATTATAAACCGATTTGATGGCTCCCTTAGTTCCACGATATTTGTATTTTATCCCAACCGCCCATTTTACCAATTGAATGGGTTCTCTCTTGGATTGCCCTGATCACCGGTTTGAAGTATTGCTGGATTCGTCTCAAGTGTTCTTCTCCGTATGACTTCCGGTGATCTTCTCCCACACGGTTTGGCTCTTCTCAGTCTCTTGGTAGTGATCTCCCACACGTCCTCTGTTCTTCCCTCCCGCACATCTCTTCCTCACGGTCTATTTATGGTACTCGGTGATCTCTTCCAACTGGTTATTGCTTACTTCTCCACCGATGTATTTTCTGGGTCGCTGGTTGTGAATCAAGACAGAGTTCTCTCACTGGTTTATTTTTCTCAGCTGATTATTTATCATGGTAGCTGGCCATGAGATAGCCAGAGTGGGATGACCATGGTTTGGTTTTCTCATCGCTAGGCATGTAGCAGAAGGAATCTAGAGGGGTAGCCATATTGTGTGGTTTTTGGATGAAGCCGTGACGTGCGATTTCCTTTTGAAGACATACAGGGCTTTATGTTTTATTTTTCTCCACCTGAGATTTATCATGGTTGCTGACCGTAAGAGAAGTTGATGAGAGAGGCTTAAATCAGGACATGGGAGTTTGGCTGAAAACAGGGCGTGCGGTCTTTGGAAGAAAACAAGGGATTGCAACAGGCTATGAGAAAGTTGTTTGGCATGGATTTTTGAGTGCAAACAATTTGTTGGGATTCCCGGGAAATTTTTTCTGATCTTTGTTGTTTCCAGTGTGTGTTCTTGGTGAGTTTAGAAGGTCTTGGAGAAGACCGTCCTTGAGGATTATTTAATATTCCTGCTCCATCTGTCTATGACCAGTTTATTGATTCCCGATGGACTAGCATCCATTAGGGAGTTGGATCAGCAAGAGCCCTGCACGTGGATACTCAAGAGGGTGGACACGTGGACACCTCGAGAGGTCGGATCGTTCTTCTTCTTGCTGTGTTGCAGATCTTATTATGTTGTTGCAGACCTTATTTGTTGTTGAAGGAGTTCAACCGGTTGCTACTGATCTGATCTGAAGACTGAGGGTTTCGGCTTTGGTCAGGTATGATTTTATTTTGGTTATCATGCATGCTTAGATCTAGGTTTTATCATACTGTTTATATTATTGCAGTTGCCTATACATGCCTCTGTAATTGTTACATGCTCCATGTTTATGTTAGATCATGTGCATGAGTAGGTTTTTCCGTTGCATGCTTAAAAAATTTTAATTATGCAATACTTGCTCCCTAGTGTTGCATGCCTAGGATAGGCTTCTGCTGCACCAGGTTTTTCTTCGGTGGTATCAGAGCCACAGGTTCCTATGTAGTATATCATGATTGCATGTATTAGGGATTACTTTTAGGAACCTAGTTGAGACCTTCACCATGGCCGTGTGTCTAAATTAATCAGGGTTTAAAACCCCTAATTTTTATGGCACGAGGCGATTCATCTGTGTTGGCCTTTTCTGAAGGATCCTTAAAGGAAACCTATGGTATTAAAAGTGTTTTAATCATGATTCATGTACATTGGCATGTCTAAAATGTTTAGGGCTTGCAATATTATAATTGATATGATGAAACTAGATATGATGCATGAGAATAGCCGGTGCCGAGCCGGCGTGGACGTGCTAGAGCCAGAGACAAGCTGGGGTGCACGGAGGCGTGTTGTCCCCCGAGGTGCCGGGGTTGGTCTATTGTGGCGGACGGACTCCATGTAGGCGTTGAGCCTGGGCATGGAATTTGCTGGGCCGTGGGTGCACGGGCTGAGCTGCCTTGAAGTTGGGCCCACGTATAGTCGAAGTGGGGTGGTCAAGGCACCGACCTAGCCTAGCTGGACACCAGGCACGGCCGAAGTGGGCTGGCCAAGGTGCCGACCTAGTCGAGGCGCAGAGGTCAATTCCCCTCATAACAAGCAGACCCGCTATCTTCTTTTGATGGGAGGCCTGGGGATGCCCGTGAAGCACGTGGCCACGTCAGCCACAAAGGATGTTGTGTTAGGGCCAAATGGATTTTATTAATACTATAACAAACAACATCTAAAAGCCGTTGTATTAGCGTTAGCACACCGTCATTAATAAATTATCGACAAAAGGTTGAATGCCGAAAATCCTTATTAATGATGGTAAAAATGCTATCACTAATAACAATATTAGAGACAGAATTAGCCATGATAAATCTATTGCTTATAATATTTCTTAATTATTTTCTAAATTAAATTAAAAAATTATTAGGAATATTTTTTTATGCTAATAAGCTATCGGCCATCATTAATAATTTGGACACGTGTTAAATTTTTTATATTTTGATGTATTTGTGATGGCAATAAGCCATCACTAATATCGATTTCATATCTTTTTTAAAAAATTATAATTATATTTTTTAAAACTTGTTATAATTATATTAACAAGTAGTTATATGTACTAAAACCTGTTAGGATTAAATTAACCAGCAACTATCACAATCATAAATAAAAAAATATTATATTATATAAAAAGTTTGAATTATATAATTATACAAGATGGCACTGCTTAAAATTAAAATTAAATATATTACCTCAAAACTAAAAAAAATCATGTGAGATTTCTCCTCCTACTCCTATACATCCTCTACAACAATAACTGGATGAGAACTAGATATTCAAGCATCTTGTAATAAAAAAAAATAAAATTTTATTAAAAACTTTTGATATGGAGGTGTATACATCGATACAAAGATGTATATTTCGATATACTCTTCTGATTATTGAACAGATTGTTCATATATATTTCATTTGATGATATGAAGTTATAGACACCCTCGACCAATGATTAGATGGTTAGATTGAATTTTGACCCCTTAGGTCCTCTTCCTCTTCCTTGACTGAAACCTAAGTACATGAAGCTTCTAAATATAAAAATTTAAAATAAGTAAAAGAATTTATTAATACTACTTGACTTACTTGCTATGATGGATGTGACAATGAGTTTAGCTGATCACGTAGATGTGGGTCTTAGAGAATCTCAACAAGTGTATGTTAAAGTAGGCCTTAGAAGCCAAGTTGGCATGATACATTATACCTTTTCTAAGATATATTTTCATACTTAATTCATTCAAATTAATAAATTTGGGCATTTTACTTTTCCATTCATATGTGATATATCTATGAATTATCCATGGAGTTAATGGACAATGACGCATACCAATGATCCCCGAATCGTGCTATACCGGCCAGTTCGGGGCATACTAAACTGGACCGGTGGCCGAATGGCATGGTTCGGCCACTTAAAATTGCTCGGGATGTTTAGAAAATAAAAAAATAGTGAACTGATCCAAATCGGTCTGAACCGTGTCAAACCGGTCGGCTCAACTAGTTAGTAACTGGTTTGATCCGGTTCAAACTGGTTTGTCTTTATTTTTGTTAGTTACTGTGAAGGCGGGGGGGGGCCTTTTTAAAGTTATAGAGAGCTCTTTGTTAAAGTTTTGGAAGGAAGGTTGAAGTGACTCAAAAAAATTCAGTTTTCCTTCATTTCAAGCCAATCAAATATCAAATAATTCAAGAGAAAGATAGATTCAAAGTATGTATAGCTTTCTTTCTCTCTTTCTCTCCATCCCCCTCTTTTTTTGAAATTCATGAAAATTAAAAAATTAAGAAGAAATGCTATCAAATTTTTTTATTGGATATGATTTTAGAGTAAGTTATAGATCTAGGAAAGATCTACACAATAATGCTAAGATCTTGATTTTTTGTTAAGTATATAATTTTTTAAATTTAAAATTAATTTTAGATAAAAAATAATAAAAAATAAAAATAGTTAATAAAAAATTATAATTATAGATTATTGTTATAGGGCTCGTAAGCTACTTTTATTATAAATTTCATGTCAATTTATCTAAGTTTTGATGCATCTTATGAATAGTACTTTAGATATAATATTGAAAAAAAGTGGCCTTTAATACATATTCAGTATCTTAAAAAAATATATGTAGCATCTATGATAGGATCCTGCATGAATCTAAGATCAAATTATTTTTTATAATATTTTAATTTTTTATATTTTTATATCTAAAAATAAAAATAATATTTATTTAAATAAAAAATAAAAAATTAGATTAACAAAGTATTAATTAATAAATAATTATTGAGTTTATGTGCTTTTTAAATATTCAGGAATGGATCCATTAAGGAGGAAGAAGGATCCAAAGCATGATATTGGTTAATTGCATAAAAAAATGGTGCAATGTAGAATTCAAAGTAGTGGGATAACGAGGTTGAAGCAGTACTTGGCTGGTGGCTATTCTGATATATCTATATATCGATAGTATTCACAGGAGATCCGTTAGTTGATGAAAAAATATTTTACTGATTTTAAAGTAAGAAAAGAATGAACATTAAAGAAGTAGATATAGATGGACCGCAAAGCCGTAGAACTGCATTCTTATTATTCTCGGAAGTTAGAGGGAGCATCTACTCCTTCTAACGAGGAAGCACTGATGAAGGTTGCTATTCAGGTGAGCTTGTATAAGCAAAGGCAGCTAGAGGAGATGGCCAGGCAGAGATAGTGATTTGGGACATCAGCTTTTGAGTCGGGATTGGGATCAAGCTCTACAAGTGTTACAAGAGAGTCTGAGACATAGTTTAGGCGGACCTCTTCAATTAGAGAACCTATCAGGAGAGGCACCATCTAGGATCAATGCCCCAACTAACTATCCAAAAGGAATGTCCCTGTTTAGAAGTGGCAATTAATCTTTCTTAAGCAACCAAAGCAGCAATCCCGGGGCACACGAGTTGACCCCCCCACCGAGCACTGCAGCACCAATCCAGCGTACTATCATCGAGCCGGCTCCTGCCTAGGGACGAGCACCGTAGCACCATCCAAGGAGCGTTGACATGGCACCAGCCTCATCTTAACAGTGGCACCCATATTCTATAGGCCAGACCTCCCATCCGGACAAATCAAGAGGGTGTAAGCTAGCCCACCCAACATCCCTCCAACGAAAAACTCCTTAAGAATTCTGCCTGCGGGGATTCAAACCCATGACCTCGGCTCTGATACCAACTCTAGGATCGATGACCCAACCAACTATCCAAAAGGAACATCCCTGTTTAGAAGTGGCAATTAATCTTTCTTAAGCAGGCAGCATAGCAACCCCGGGGCGCATGAGTCAACCCCCCACCGAGCACCGCAGTACCAACCCAGCGTACTATCACCGAGCTGGCTCCCACCTGGGGATGAGCACCGCAGCACCACCTAGGAGGCGTTGACATAGCACTAGCCTCACCTTAACAGTGGCACCCATATTCCATGGGCCTAGACCCCCTATCCGGATGAACCAAGAGGGTGTGAGCTGGCCCACCCAACACATCGACTGTATTGCATCCATGTTGGGAGCATTTGGCAATAGAAGGAAGTCTTCCAAGGACATTCCAGTTGGAGCCACTATCCATGATGTCGATCTACATGTCCTTCTTAGCAGAGATTTCAAGCAATAGAGGATTGACAGCATACTGAAAAAGGATAAAAAGAAAGATATGTGATGAGCCATCGGATCTTGGTTTTATTTCAATCATATCCTAGTGTACGCAACAAATAATCTATATTATCGCTCTGCTATTTCATTTATATAAGCTACTGGTACAGGTGTAGATCCTTCAAGATCGAGGGATATTAATGATCAGCTTCCGGATAGTAATAAGGAGGGGCTAGAAAATTGGATTACCTCCTATTAAAGCAAGTAGCCTGTATATGAATTGATAGTAATGATTAGATTGATCCAATTAGATGGAGTATCATCAACTTCTTGACTTATTGCGATGATTTTTTTTCATAAATATATTAATGGTTCAAATCAGGTACACGATAGCAGTTATATCCTCGGATTGATGGAGGAGGTGATTGATCAGGTAGGAGAGTAGAATATCGTGCAAGTTATTATAGATAATGGATCATAGTACAGCACCGCATGGCAGATCTTGATACAGTGGCAACCACATATTTTCTGGATTTCTTGTGTTGTACATTGTATTGACCTCATGTTGATGGATATTGGAAAAATCTATAGGGTGCAGAAGATAGTTGAGTTAGCATAGACTATCACCAAATTCATCTATAATCATACATGAGTCTTATCATTGATGAAGAGCTTTATTAGAAAAGAAATATTAAGATCAGGGGTTACACAGTTTGCTATAAATTATATAGCACTTCATAGTCTTCTTGGTAAGAAAGTAGAGCTACGTCAAATGTTTATCAGTCAGGAGTGGCAACAGAGCAGATATGTTAGGACAAATACTAATGAGGGTAATATCAAGAATTTAATGATGAAACAGACATTCTAACATGGGCTGAGAGGATAGTAGAGGCTGTCAAGCCTCTATATGAGGTACTTCGGGTCATGGACTCTGAAAGATATACTCAGATGAGCTTCCTGTATTACATGATGCAAAGGACAAAGAAAAAGATCCAATAGATGATCCAGCATATGCTATTATGTATATCTGGTGTTGCCTAGGTGGCTTTCCTAAGAGGGGGTGAAATGAGAATTTAAAAATTAAAGCAAGTATGTATTCTTTAAAAACTTCTTTGGAGTGTTAAGTGCTGTGGTTCAAATAATTAAAAGCAGAAGCGAAAGCAGTTAGAGAAAGCACAACACAAATAAAAAAAAATTTATAGTGGTTCGGAGCAACCCACTCCTACGTCCATTATCCAAGATTACCACTTTAGATTTTCACTATATCTCCCACTGTAATACAATCAGATTGTTCTAACATGCTCACAATCCAAACCTAACTCATTTTGGTTTTTAAATCGAGCTTACCAAAGAAATCCAACACTTGGTTTTACCAGGATCATCAATAACCTAATACTTGATTTTACATAGGCTAACCAAGAACCTATTTGGTTTTTAAACCAGGCTCATCAATAACCCAACAATTCAGAAAAGAATTGTAAGAGAAAGCAATGAAATGACAAAAAGATGTTGTCGGATGGTTACCGATGCAGCTCAAGAGAAGCCCTATTGATTTCACTTAAATGCACTTGAATGGCTTCTTTAACTTCTTCAATAATTGCTTCAAGCCTCTAATATGAGTTGGTGAAGACTTGAAGACTATCTTGAATGTTCTTTAGTGCTCTCTTGCTCTCAAGGTTTCTTTGATATTCAATAAGCATTCTACTTTCAAAAGTTGTCCCAATTCTTCATTTATAGTATCTTGTACTCTTCTCAAGTAACTTTAGTCATTGTAGACCATTGGGATGTGACACTTGATCGTTGGAGCACTTTTTGGATTCAAATTCCAAGTTTTGGAACTAGCCATTATAAGCTTGAAAATGACCTTCGAGTCGGCTTGGATCTACTCGAGTCGGCTCAGATCCATAGAGTAGTTCTGGTTGAGTTGCCTCGCTTCATTTGGGTCGGCTCAGTTTCTCAGTAGCTTGATTCCTTACTCTGGAAGAGTCGGCTCGCCTTACTTCGAGTCGGCTCGGATACATAGGCATTCAAAACTATACTCTGGAAGAGTCAGCTCGGATTCATTATAGTCGGCTCGGTTGGCTGTTTACTCAGAACTCTTCTTTTTGACTCTGGAGGAGTCGGCTCAAATCTCGGAAGAGTCGGCTCGGATGTCTGACAAAATAATGTTGTTGGCTCGAGCTTCCTTCGGGTCAGCTCGATTGTCTAATCTAGAAATTCATGTTCTGGACGAGTCATCTCGGGTCCCTTAGAGTCGACTTGGATATCTGCATACCAGTTCCTTCATGCATGCCATGTGCCAGAATCGGCTCCTTTGCTTCAAGTCGGCTTGGATGAGTTCTTCATTGAAATCTCAATTCTTCTCCAGAATTCATCCAGCAAGACTTTAAACATTCAGGATGCTTTTGAACTCTTCTAACAACATTCTCTGAGAAATTTTAAGCTTGAAACACATCTAGAAGTAACTCGGTTTTATGATTTTTTCTTAACTTTTCTTTAGGTTCTTTACATGATATACTTTAATACAACTTATAACAGAAAATAAGATTGTAGGAGTTGGATTTTGACCATATGAATCATCCTACAAAAACTTGTAAAACACTTGAAGAGTTGTTAGCAAAACAAATACATGCTCCAATATTTTGTTATCATCAAAATCACTCAAGGGGTTAACAATCTCCCCCTTTTTGATGATGACAAAACACTGGACATGAAAAATTCTTTACAATTACATGTATAACTGTATTTGAAAGTAAGCATTAACATGTATTAGAGCTAACTGTATTTGACAATAAGTATTGACATGTATCGAGATTTTGTATTGGAAAAACTATACATGTATCAGCGTTAGTGCTTTTATATGTATCAGAGTATCAGAGCTTGTATGTATCAAAGTATCAGAGCTAGCACAAATACAAAGTATCAAAGCTCAAGTTTGCAGTGTATCAGAACCTTTTGAAAAGTATCAGATCATTTCTAAAAATGTCAGAGTTAATTCTTGAGCTAATTTTTAATGTATTCAGAGCAAATTACAAGTTTTGATTAAACCCATTCAGTTTCAACAATTTTTCTCCCCCTTTGTATGTTCTTAAAATTTTGAAACATGAAACATTTTCATCTCAACACAATTTTATTTTCAAGCACACAATCATATATGTTCTCCCCCTTTTTGCTAGCAATCAAAAAGGTATTCATTTGATTTTTCAAAGCTTAATTTTGGAAATAGAATGAGAAAGTTGTTAAGATTTGTTTGAGATAATTTGACTTTCTCATATCATTTTGATAATCTAATTAAAATTGATCTTGATTTGTATTGTACCAAGTGAAAATATCATTGAAGAGCATTGTACAATCACATTCATACACAGAAGTAAGATACCAAAAGATGCTTTCATTTCATTTATAGAATTTTCAATACAAGTTACAAGATATTGAAAGCAAAGATAGAATCAATATATTCACTATCACTAGGTACATCTATCTTAGTGCTAGTGGATGGTCCAAAAGATGGCATCGAGGCTATAGGATCCACATATTGTGGCTCAGAATCCTGGGCCTAAGGTGGGGTGCAGGCTGCCTAGGATGTGGTGTAGTCTGACTTAGAGGTGGCATAGGTTGAGTAGGAGTAGGTGCAGGCTGAGGCTATCTAGAGTAGCAAAGGATGCAATGACTGAGGTTCGAATCTCAATGAGGGTCACCCAAACAGAACTAAGCTCTTCCTCCATCTTTTTTATCCCAGTATTCAGTGCAAGTAATTCGGTAGCCTAGGCATTAGCAAAAGCTTTAGCTGACCCTCTGAGTCTAGCAAACTCGGATCTCAGTATCCCAATGCCTTTGGTGTAATCTTCTTCCATCTTTTTTCCTTGCTCCATAGAGCCCATTCTATAGCTCATCTCTCGAAGTTCTATTTTGAACTCCTCAATACTCTGATCAACTAATTTTTTAATGGTTTCAGAAGCAGACTTGAGAGTATCTGATATGGGCTGCATGTAAACTTGGGATACTGGTCTGTTGGACTCTATCAGGTCAACTCTAGAGCGTAGCTCTCTACCCTCACCACTAATCTGATCTAATCTGCTATCAACTGACTTGCGAAGCTCGTCGAACATAGCAGTCATGGAACTGGTCAAAGTATCAGTCAGTGACCTCATTTGCTGTGCAATGTAATCCTGAGTCACTGAAACACCTGATCTGTCAATAGAGGTCCCTGTGCAGAAGATCCTGGAGCAGAAAGTGCAGTTGGAACAAATGGCCAAACTGGTACTGGTGGAGAACCAGGTGATGGAGAGAATCTGGGACTTCCATGCTCAGTATGCATAGTCTCCACAAGCCTCAGCAGTAAAGCAGTCTCAGTCTCAGCAGTGGTAGCAATAGGCACATCAACAATAGGCTCTGAAGTAATAGTACCAACAGGCTCAAGTGCAAGAGGTCCAATAGTAATCTCTCTAGGCAGCTCCACACTATCACTGTCATCCTCATTACTGCTAGAGGCTTTTATAGCTCTTACTTCAGATCCTTTCTTTTTCCAAATTCTCCCACTTAGGTGATATCCCATTCGATGCAAAGACTTGGAGGAATATGTGTCTGTGTGATGTAGGGATCTTCCATCTTCCCCATCTAAACTTACTCTTGAGGCCTGAAATAGCAATGTAAGCACCATAACGTAGGGTAGACATGCTTTAACTTTTCTTACTGCCTCTCTCATTTGCATTATCATTATATATGGCAAATTAAGGGCCTCCCCCTCAATTATGTGCTCCATAAAACATAGGTCCCTTTTACTGACCCGGTCGAATCTGCCTATCCTCGGAAGAAAAATCTGGCTAATGAAATTATGTAGGAGCCTCATTTCAAGAGATAAAGTGTTGGCCATAACATTTCCAACACCACTAATGTCAGCCCTATTCAGTACAGTCCCGAGGGTCTTCTCTTTATCCTTTAGTACCAAGTGTTTTACACCTTTTTTAGGCATTTCCAACAAGCTACTCAGCCTTTCCTCAGTGACAATAACTCTTTTTCCTTTCATAGTAGATTCTACGTGCTGAGCTTGAAGTCTTAGATTTTCATAAAATGTTCTTAATAGGGTTGGATAAGTTAGCTGATTTAGAGAACAGAAAAAGCTCCACCCTAGTTCTTCAATTGAATCACCTATCCGTAACCCTATTTCTTTGAGAAATGTAAAAATTATTCTCCTACCACTGGTTATGGGCCGGTTTGACATAGACATAACCTGTCTCGGAGAAGGAGCTATAGCCATTTCCCTTTCTTCAGTGATTTCCTGCTGTTCTTCCCTTTCTTCTGTCCTAGTCGGCTCCTCTTACTGACATTTGGTTCTTCTTTCAGTCTCATTTGAGGGAACATCTCTCTTTGATCTTTTTCCCATGGCCATTTTTGGTGCCATGCTATGATTTGGGAAGAAGGATGGAATTGGAGCTTAAGGAAGTGGATTTCTCAAATATTGGAAGTGTTATCGAGTGGAATGCTTGGGTTTAGAGTAAGAATGAAGAGCATGAAAGATTGAAATAAGTCAATCAGCTCTAATAAAAAATAGTTTGCCTGACATTCGAGTCAGCTCGACAAGCCCTAAATTGCTCGAGTCAGCTCGAGCAGAGAAAGTCAAATTCAATCAGAAATTCGAGTCGGCTCGAATTGAGCGCAAAAGCCCGATCAACTTGAATCAAGATTCTTCAAAAGAGTCAGAAAGAGATTAAAAAAAATGAGAATTAATTCCAAAAAATCACAAGGATAGATAGTCAAAGATCTTAAGTCAGTGTAGGAAGCTTTCTATATGATGTTTCTTTAGATCTCATGGAATTTAGGTCAAAAATTTTAAAGAGGGTCATAAAGTCCTAGTTCTCCTCTAATCATATCAAATCTATATTTATCAAGAGGTTTAGTAAAAATATCAACAAGTTGATTATTAGTTGAAATAAATTCTAGCACAACATTACCATTTAAAATATGATTTCTAATAAAATGATGTCTAATTTTTATGTACTTAGTTCTTGAATGCTGAATTAGATTTTTTGATAAATTTATAGTACTGTGTTATTACACTTGATAGAAATTTTAGCTTGTATAACACCAAATCTTCTAGTTGTTATTTGATCTATAACACTTGTGCACAACAACTTCTTGCAGCAACATATTCCGCCTTAGCAGTAGATAGTGCACCGAGTTTTGTTTCTTACAGTGGAATGAGATTAAATTCAACCCTAGAAAGTGGCATATGCCACTAGTGCTTTTTCTATCTATTTTGCATCTACCATAATTAGCATCAGAATAACCAAGTAAATTCAATGAAGAATGTTTTGAATACCATAGACTTAAATTATTTGTTCCTCTTAGATATCTTATTATTCTTTTCATAGCAAGTATATGTGATTCTTTTGGATTAGATTGAAATCTAGTACAAACACATATGCTAAACAAGAGATCAGGTCTACTTGCAGTTAAGTACAACAAAGATCCAATCATACCTCGATATAGCTTTGATTAATGTTGTTGTCTTCTTCATCTTTATCCAATCTGCAGGTCGAGCTCATGGGTGTGCTCATTTCTTTGCTTATCTCCATTCCAAACTTCTTGATGATTTCTTTGATATACTTGGCTTGGTTTATGAAGATTCCTTCCTTTGATTATTTTACTTGAAGTCCAATAAAGTAGTTCAGTTCACCCATTAGACTCATTTCAAATTCACCTTGCATCAACTTAGCAAATTCTTCACAAAGAGTTTCGTTAGTTGCACCAAATAATATCATCAACATAAATCTGTACAACTAATATATCATTGCTTTTCTTTTTGACAAAAAGAGTTTTATCAACATTTTTCTTGTAAAATCATTTTCAAGCAAGAAAGTGCTAAGTGTATCATACTAGGCCCTATGTGCTTGTTTCAAACTATATATAGCTTTATTGAGTTTAAAACATGATTTGGAAAAGCATGGCTTTCAAAATCTGGTAGTTATTCTATAAAAACTTGTTTAGAAATGTGACCATTTAAAATGCACTTTTCACATCCATTTAGAAAAATTTAAAATTCATGTAGTAAGCAAATAAAAAAGTAATCTAATGACTTCTAGTCTTGCTACAGGTGCATAGGTCTCATCAAGTCTATACCTTCTTCTTGGTTATATCCTTTGACTACTAGTCTAGCTTATTTTCTAACTACATTTCCTTGTTTATCTAATTTATTTCATTAGACCCATTTGGTTCCTATGATGGGATGGTCCGATGGTCTTTCAACTAAAGTCTATACACTATTTCTTTCAAACTGATTTAGTTCTTCATGCAGAGCCATCATCCAATTTGGATCAAATTCAGCCTCTTCTAAGCTTTGAGGTTCTATTTGTGATACAAAGGCTAGATAATCATGTGCATCTTTATGTGATGACTTAGTCCTAACATCTTGTGAAGGATCACTAATAATTAAATCTCTTGAATGAGAAGTTACATACCTCCATTTTCTTGGTAGATCAGTGTGATCCTTACTTACCATTTCTTCTCCTTTTTATGTTGGTCTTTCTTGTATTCTCATATCCTCTAATTCTTTTTGAAGTGTACCTATATCATTATCTATACATTCTTCTTTCTTAGAAGGTGAGGGTTAGTTTCATCATCAAAAATAACATGTACAGATTCTTTCACAGTCAATGTTCTTTGTTAATTACTTTATATGCTTTGCTATGTAATGAATAACCAAGAAAATTGCTTCATCAGATTTAGCATCAATTTTTTCTAAATTATTCTTACCATTATTAAGCATAAAGCATTTACAGTCAAAAACAAGAAAGTAATTAATGTTGAGTTTCTTTTCATTCCAAAGTTCATAGGGGGTTTTCTTTAAAATAGGACCAATCAAAACACGATTTAAAATATAATAAGTAGTGTTCATGGCTTCTATCCAAAAGTACCTTAGAATATTGCTTTCACACACAACGGGTTCAAGCCATCTCTTTTCCAAAGTCCTATTTTTCCCTCTCTTACAACTCATTTTGTTTGAGTATTTAGGAGTGGAGAAGTTGTGATCAATGCCATTTTTTATGCAATAATCATTGAAAAATTGATTTTCAAATTTCGTACCGTGATCACTCCTAATTGATAATATTGATAGATTTTTTTGATTTGAAACTTTTTTATGAAATTTTTGAAAGACTTTAAAAGTTTCATCTTTATGAGCGATAAATAAAATCCAAGTAAATCTAGAAAAATCATCTATTATCACAAAAGCATATTTCATACCACCAAGGCTTGTAGTCCTAGTTGATCCAAATAAGTTCATGTGAAGTAGCTCAAGGGGTATAGTAGTTGAAATCATATTTTTGGATTTAAAATTATCCTTAGTTTGTTTACCTAATTTAAAAGCATCACAAATATGTTCAAAATCTACTTTAAACTTAGGCAAATCTCTAACAAGATTCTTTGAAATTAACTTGGCAATAGTATGCATGCTAGCATGAACTAATCATCTATGCCAAAGTAAACAGGACTCCTTGGTCTTAGCATTCATTGCTACTACACTGGAACTACTAGACATAGCTAGATCATTAAGATCTACTACATAAATATTTTCAAGTCTATGTCTAATGAAGTTGTTGCTAGAATCAAGAGAGTTTGTTACAATACACATAGATGATTCAAAGGCAACCTTAAAGCCTTTATCACATAATTGACTAATGCTTAACAAATTATACTTCAATTTGTTTACTAGCAATATATTTTCAATAAAAATACAGGGATCAATTTGATCTTACCAATATCGATTATTTTTTTCTTATCATTATCTTCAAAGGTCACTAAACCTCCTTCTTTCATCTCTAAGATGATAAATTAATCTTGTCACCCGTTATATGCCTTGAATAGCCATTATCGAGATACCATATTTTCTTCAATTTTTGGGCTGCAAGACATTCCTGCAAAATAATCAAGAAGTTCTTTTAGGTACCCAAGCTAACTTGGGTCCTTGCAGGTTAGCAGAGGTGGTTCCTTTGGGAACCTAATTCTTCCTTATTTTACTTTGGACTTTTCTATAAATATTGCATTGAAAAGCTTTATGTTCTATTCTTTTGCAAGCATAACAGATAATTCTAGAGTTATGAAAAGATGTATGCTTTAAAGTTCTAGAAGTAGATGCAGATTAACATATAGGAACATTTGACTTCAAAGATTTCTGATTTAAAAACTTAGGAATATACTTTGAAGCTCCTGAAATAGATGTTGAAGTGGTGCGGACACCAAAGGCACCAGAATAAGGCAGAGGCTTCTCAACCCTCTGTAATTGATCAATAATTTATGAGTCCATCTGTAATAAGGGCTTAGCTCATCTGAGTCCATTTTAGTTGTTATTTGAGTATTTTTAGTTGTTATTTCACTTCTGTACTAGTCAGCTCATGTTGAGCTAGTTCAGTCCAATGCTAGTTAGCTCATGTTGAGCTAATTTTATTTTTTTGAGTCCTGTCCAAGCATACTGAAGACTCAAGACTATATTATACAAGTGAAGACCAAGTCCAGCCAGATTGAAGACATGGAAGTTTAGCCCAAGTCCAACCCAGCTTGAAGATTTGAAGACCCCAGGAGAAAAATCAGAAACCCTGATTCCTTGCAGATGCCCTCCAGATGCCCAGATTCCCTTCCAGATGCCAAAGTATATTCATAAATAAGGGCATCCATGATTCCAGAGGTCCATCTGCATCCTAGCCCAATGAAATCAAGCCCAGGTGCCAAGCCCAAGCCCCTAAGAAGCAAGATACCAGGGAATATTCCTGCTACCTGGCTACCAGGCCACCCCAGCTTCCAGAGGCCCAAATCCATGCACCCGGGCCCCTTTGGGCCGGCCTTTTGCTGCTCCTAGAAGCCCAACATGCCCCCCTAGGCATCCTTGGAGTCTTGACCAAGTCAAGAACAATTTTAGGGATTTTTCTACCTAATATTTCCTTATTTTCTAGCTAGGGTTTGAGAGGGAAAATGATTCTTATGTAAAGACTTATGTACCCTTACTTGGAGCCCAAGGTTAAGGGTCTATTTAAGGGACCCTAGCCTCTTGTATGAGGGAAATTTTTGATGAATGAAAACCTTGAGTTCTTCTATTGAGTTGTGTGATACCCTGCTGTGTGCATAAAGGGGTTTGCGAGAGTTTTTCTTCCCAGTGCTGCAATCATCTTCCTGCTACCAACAAGCATCTCAGATCCCTGGACGCCCACTCCAAAAGAAGCCTTCCCTTGCTGTTTTTCCTTTATTTTCTTGTTCCTTTGTGAGTTTTCTAACCCCTGACAGGTCGTTTGCAGGTCCCCGAGTTCCTACGAATCCAACGACTCCAGCCAAGCCTCAATCGGATCACCGAGCAGAAAGCCGGGTATCCGCGGGTCTTTGGCTCGATTTTCCAGGCCGCATCTATCGAGGAATGAGAGACCCTTTTGCTGCGATCTTCACAGACATTGTCAGGTACACCCCTCTACCTCCAGTAGTTTTATTGTAGGAGAACTTGCCCTAACCGAGGCTTCTCAGCCCCGGCGATCCTTCTTTTCTACTTTTCTAGGTCCTAATCTGCATGCTGATCTTCTAAAATTCATATAAAATTCCCTATAACTTATTTTAATCTGAAATTCGGGAATTAATCACCCAACCCCACATATAAAACATATAAAAAAAATTGCATGCATATTAGTTCCGCATCATTTGGTATCAGAGCTTAGATTAGGGCTTGTTTTCTGTAATTTTTTAGTCCGTATATACTCTGTTATTTTAATTATTTCTCCCTGTTAAAAACTCCAAAATTCTGAAATTTATTTTCCTGGATTTATCATAATTCACAGTAATTTTAAAACTTTTTTCAGATTTTATTATGGCCTGTGAATTTTCTGAAATCCGAAATAGGGCCTGCAAATTTTCGGCTCTGTTTTTTTTAGCAAGACATGTTTGGAAGTTTTAGGGTTTTGTTTAGGAGTTTTTGCATATTTCTTAATTTTAGTATATTTCCAGTATATTAGGTCATGATTTGCAAGTTTTCTTCTATTTAAAAAAATACCAAAAAATATATATATATATATACATATTTTCCAAAAATACCAAAAAAAAAATAAATATCTAAACCCTAATTTGCATCCTCATCTGCCTGCCATCATTGCATAATTTACTTTTAAGGGCACTCTTGCTATATCAGATGGGGGGAGGATTTGATCACCTCTCCTTAGCCCAAAACCACATCCCTTGCATTCAGTCCCAAGCCTTAACCTAAAATTAATTAGACTTAATTTGCCCTAGTGGGCTAGGGACACCAACTGGTCGGGTCCGGGCTAGTGTTAGATCACTGTGTCAAGTTAACCTGTGTGTGCCTTGTGCTTAGTGTCTAGAACGGTGGTTTAGGGATTCAATCTCGAAGGGATTGTGTGCTGGTCCGCCTACCTGGCCAATCTCTGATTGGTGTCTAGGATTGGCAATCAGGGACCTAACACTCCCCTTACACCTGCCTGGCTGAGTACAGGGTAAATATAGGCTAGTTTGCCACCCTGATTGAGCATCTAGTTTGGACTTTAGGTTTAGTCAGCTATAGTCGGTCTGATCGAGTCTTGCATGAGCACTAGATCAGGAGTTTCATATCACCCACCTCCTTCATAAATGTCTGAACCCATGGAAAATTTACAAGCCCAAATAAAAGCCCTAGCTGATCAAATTGCCCAGATAACTATCCAGATGACCCAGTTAACTCAGTCTCGTATTCAAACCAATGATAGAATTGACTATCGTGCCAATAGGTTTGATCAGTTAAAAGTCCGGGTAGGGACCCCAAGAAAAACCCATGGGTCACAGTCTGAGCCAAATCCGTACTACAATCCTCAACCTAGGAGGACCCCAAACCCTGATCCATACCTTGAGGCTGAACCTAGGAGAGCCCATCATCCTGACCCAATCCCTAAGGTTAGTCCTAGAAGACCCAATCAGGATTTTATAGACCAAGAAGATAGATCCTATTTACCCTCTCCCTATAAGCCTAGTATACCCACAACCTATAGATCTTATGACTCTAAATCCTATGAACCTAGAACTTATGAATCCATAACCTATGAACCTAGATCCTATGACTCTAGATCCCATGATCATAGATCCTATACACCCATACCCTATGAGCCTAGTAGACCCAACACCCAATATTCTGACCCATATAGGGAGTCAAATCCTAGGAGAACCCAATATTCTGACCCATATAGGGAGTCCAACCCTAGGAGAACCCAGTATTCTGACCCATATAGGGAGTCCAATCCTAGGAGGACCCAATATCCTGACCCATATAGAGAGCCCAACCTTAGGAGGACCCCATACCTTGATCCAACCTTAGAACCTGATCATAGAGCTGACCCAAAATCCTATGACCCCAGATCCTATAATCCCATGACCCATAGATCTGCACCCTTGTCCTATGAGCTTAGAGAACCCATAACCCCTAAGTATCAGCCTAGTACTAGTCATGCTTCCCCTAGTCAACTTGAACCCTATAGGATGAGTATCCCTAAATATGAACCCAATAGTGAGCCACTACCTCTTATACAACCTGAACCTACTAGGAGTGGTACCCATAATCAGAGACCAGAACCTAACCAATTTCCTGCTAGCCGACCTTCTCCAACCATTCCTGAGATTCGCAAGGCTTACATTAACGTGGAAGTGTATGAAGCTGATGTGAGCCTAGTGGATGAGTATGAGGGAGAAGAGGAGACACCTTTAGTAGACCGAGAATTAGCTGACCCAGTAGATACCTAGGTAGATTCCAACCCGGAGCTAGTTGACCTTGACCACATCCAACCTAAAGCTATAATGGAAGAACAAATAGAGGAAGAGAACCTAGGTACTGCTGCTAGAGCCTTACCTGAGGAAACCATAGAGGAGAGCCAAATTATAGAGTCTAGTCCAAAAATACAAGAACCAGAAGAATTTATTAAGGACCTGATCTCTTTGAATCAATACCTTCAAGATGAGTCCCCTCCTATAGTTTCCATTAAGGACCTCTTCCCCGAAATTAGTGACCCATCCTTCCATTATGCAAATCCTGTAGATATAGCTCAACCTCATAAGGTTAACCTCATTAGTATAGGATTAGTTCCTGACACCCCGTCTTTTATCCTATTTTATCCAACTAACCATGAACCTTTTTCTCTACCTTACCAAACTAATTCTGAACCCACTTCCTATTTTCTGCCCTTTCCTGACACCTCCAGCATTTCTAGGATCATTAGATTGCATTTAGCTGAGATTAGCATACTGCATGCATTAATCACGCATGTTAGGTTTGCATCTTACTTCTGGCATACTCTTTGGAATTTGCTAGGAGTTCACTGTAAATTTTCATGTGCATGTCAAGCTAGGATCAAACCTAGAGAACCTATAATCTATTAGGTTTAGATCCAAAGAGTTCAATAAAATTTCCTTCGATAGGAATGCATAGTCGAGTCTGTTAGGTGTTAGTATGAGTCCTTTGCATCATTTGTCTGCATGTGCCTAGCATGTTCACCACCCGCACTAATCTTAAAACAACTGGCTAATTTCCGAAGAAGGGTCAAAGAATTTGATGTAGTGGATTCTATCTTGGTTAGGCTTAGGCCTAAAAGAAGCTTCATGCTCGCAGAGCCGGACCTTTTAAAGTGATAGAGAAGGATTGGATCAAATGCCTAGGTGTTAGACTTGCCTTCGGATTTGGGCATTAGTTCTACCTTCAATATTACAGACCTGGTTGAGTATAGGGAACCGGCAGCGATACCTAGTAAGGCCTTTGGACCTATTCCTTTTCATTATGAGTGACCCTAACCCAGAGTGTCCACTAACAAATTGGCCTGAGAGAGGAGAACGGATCGAACGTATCCTGGACGATCAAGCCATCACGACCCGGGGCCGTGACTATCAATGCTTCCTGATCCGATGGCAAGGCCAGCCAGAGTCGGACGATTCGTAGATTTCTCGAGAGGACTTGCAATGCCTCAACCCAGACCTTCTCGAGAGATATGTGAGCCAGTCTGATCTTCACTCGACAGGGTCGAGTTCCTCCCACCCCGGGAGAATTGGTGCGGACACCAAAGGCACCAGAATAAGGCAGAGGCTTCTCAACCCTCTGTAATTGATCAATAATTTATGAGTCCATCTGTAATAAGGGCTTAGCTCATCTGAGTCCATTTTAGTTGTTATTTGAGTATTTTTAGTTGTTATTTCACTTCTGTACTAGTCAGCTCATGTTGAGCTAGTTCAGTCCAATGCTAGTTAGCTCATGTTGAGCTAATTTTATTTTTTTGAGTCCTGTCCAAGCATACTGAAGACTCAAGACTATATTATACAAGTGAAGACCAAGTCCAGCCAGATTGAAGACATGGAAGTTTAGCCCAAGTCCAACCCAGCTTGAAGATTTGAAGACCCCAGGAGAAAAATCAGAAACCCTGATTCCTTGCAGATGCCCTCCAGATGCCCAGATTCCCTTCCAAATGCCAAAGTATATTCATAAATAAGGGCATCCATGATTCCAGAGGTCCATCTGCATCCTAGCCCAATGAAATCAAGCCCAGGTGCCAAGCCCAAGCCCCTAAGAAGCAAGATATCAGGGAATATTCCTGCTACCTGGCTACCAGGCCACCCCAGCTTCCAGAGGCCCAAACCCATGCACCCGGGCCCCTTTGGGCCGGCCTTTTGCTGCTCCTAGAAGCCCAACACGCCCCCCTAGGCATCCTTGGAGTCTTGACCAAGTCAAGAAAAATTTTAGGGATTTTTCTACCTAATATTTCCTTATTTTCTAGCTAGGGTTTGAGAGGGAAAAGGATTCTTATGTAAAGACTTATGTACCCTTACTTGGAGCCCAAGGTTAAGGGTCTATTTAAGGGACCCTAGCCTCTTGTATGAGGGAAATTTTTGATGAATGAAAACCTTGAGTTCTTCTATTGAGTTGTGTGATACCCTGCTGTGTGCATAAAGGGGTTTGCGAGAGTTCTTCTTCCCAGTGCTGCAATCATCTTCCTGCTACCAACAAGCATCTCAGATCCCTGGATGCCCACTCCAAAAGAAGCCTTCCCTTGCTGTTTTTCCTTTATTTTCTTGTTCCTTTGTGAGTTTTCTAACCCCTGACAGGTCGTTTGCAGGTCCCCGAGTTCCTACGAATCCAACAACTCCAGCCAAGCCTCAATCGGATCACCGAGCAGAAAGCCGGGTATCCGCGGGTCTTTGGCTCGATTTTCCAGGCCGCATCCGTCGAGGAATGAGAGACCCTTTTGCTGCGATCTTCACAGACGTTGTCAGGTACACCCCTCTACCTCCAGTAGTTTTATTGTAGGAGAACTTGCCCTAACCGAGGCTTCTCAGCCCCGGCGATCATTCTTTTCTACTTTTCTAGGTCCTAATCTGCATGCTGATCTTCTAAAATTCATATAAAATTCCCTATAACTTATTTTAATCTGAAATTCGGGAATTAATCACCCAACCCCACATATAAAACATATAAAAAAATTGCATGCATATTAGTTCCGCATCGATGGATTTGAAACATAAGCCTATTGAGATATAACTTTTGGAACATAAGCTTTTGAAGGTACAAAAGTAATAGCTAAAACTCCATTTGAATTAGAAGAGTTAAAATCAATTCCAACTTTATTTCCAGAAATTCTTTGATCTTTTAAAATTAACTCAAGTTTGTTCGAAGATAAAGTAAGTTTTTCAACTAAGGGCTTAAGCTTTTCAACCTCCCTTTTTAAATCAAAATTTTCAACTGTCAAAGCTTTATTTTTTTCAAGACATGCAATTTTCTCAGATTCGAAAGCTTCGTTCTTATCAAAAAAGATATATAAATCTTTTTACAATAAATTATTCTTTTCTGAAATCTCTTCCTTTTCTTTTTGTAAAAAATCATCGATATTCTTTAATGATATAATCTTTATACCAGCCTTTTTGAATTCAGACAATAAGTCATGAAATGTAGAATTCAATTCATCGAATGTAAATTCTATTTGAGGTTCGAGGGATGTTACATTATCTTTGAGACCCATTAGGCATAGATTTGTAGTCTTTGTGGTCTTTTCTTCTTCGGTTGACGTCGACTCCTCACTGTCACTCTATGTAGCAACCATCGCTTTATTTTTCTTTTTCTTGAAAGTTTTCTTTAGTAGAGGATAGTCAGGATGAATATGCCCTGGTTTCTTATGTTCATAGTATGTGGGCACTTGTTTCTTTTCTTTCTTTCTATCCTTGTCCTTGTCCTTGCTGTATTTTCCTTTCTTATGGAATTTTCTATAGTATCTTCCTTTCTTCTTTTCCATAAATCTTCTAAATCTCATCACGACCATTGCAATGTCTTCATCTTCTAGATCATCTTCAAAGGAGGTGCAGTCATCTTCTGATTCCTCATCTTGATTCTTTGAGTCCAATATAGCTTTGAAAGCAATTATCTTCTTTTTCTTCTGATCATCATCAATTCTAAGCTGCATGGCAAGTTCATGTGTGATGAGTGAACCCATTAATTCATCCAGAGATAAGGTGTTTAGATCTTTTGCTTCCTGGATGGCAGTCACTTTGGGATTCCACTTATCCGAAAGTGATATGAGAATCTTCTATACTAAGTCAGCATTTGAATAAACACTGCCAAGACTTTTCAAACCATTAATAATATTTGTAAAACAAGAAAACATGGTAGAGATACTTTCATTTTGTTCTATTTTAAAAAGTTCATAACTATGTACAAAAAGATTAATTTTTGAAGTCTTCACTTGGAAAGTTTCTTTGTGGGTCACTTTAAGTTTGTCCCAAATTTCTTTTGCAGAAGAGCAAGTGGAAATTCGATTGAACTTGTTAGCATCTAAAGCACAGTATAATAAATTCATGGCTTTGGCATTTAATTCCCCATCTTCATGTCATGTTCATCCTAGTCCTCTTCAGGCTTTGGGACATCCACGCCATCAATTTTGATCATGGGTATATATGGCCCTTTTAGAATTACCTTCCATAATTGAAAATTAACAGCTTGAATATATATTTTCATTCTAGCTTTCTAGTAAGAATAATTTGTGCTAGTGAAAAGTGAAGGTCATTCATAGATTGGCCTTCGGCCAAAGATGTACTCATGGGATGAGCCATTAATCTTTACTCTAAAAGTATTCAGAGATACTATTCTGATACCAGGTGTTGCCCAGGTAGCTTTCCCAATAGGGGATGAATTGAGAATTTAAAAATTAAAGCAAGTATGTATTCTTTAAAAACTTCTTTGGAGTGTTAAGTGCTATGGTTCAAATAATTAAAAGCAGAAGTGAAAGCAGTTAGAGAAAGCACAACACAAACAAAAAAAATTATAGTAGTTCGAAGAACCCATTCCTACGTCCACTATCCAAGATTATCACTTGAGATTTTCATTATATTTGCCACCGGAATACAGTCGGATTGTTTTAACAGGCTCACAATCCAAACCTAATTCCCTTTGATTTTTAAACCGGGCTCACCAAAGAAACCCAACACTTGATTGTACGAGGATCACCAAGAACCTTACACTTGGTTTTACATTGGCTAACCAAGACCTATTTGGTTTTTAAACCGGGCTCACCAATAATCCAAAAATTCAGAAAAATAATTGTAAAGAGAAAGCAATGAAATGACAAACAGATGTTGTTGGATGGTTGCCGATGCAGCTCAAGAGAAGCCCTAGTGATTTCACTTCAATGCACTTGAATGTCTTCTTTAACTTCTTCAATAATTGCTTCGAGCTTCTGATGTGAGTTGGTGAAGACTTGAAGATTATCTTGAATACTCTTTAGTGCTCTTTTGCTCTAAAGATTTCTTTGATAGTCAAAATACGCATTCTACTTTCAAAAGTTGTCCTAATTCTTCATTTATAGTGTCATGTACTCTTCTCAGGTAGTTTTAGTCATTATAGATCATTGGGATATGACACTTGACTGTTGGGGCACTTTTTGGATTCAAATTCCAAGTTCTGGAACTAACCGTTATAAGCCTTAAAATGACCTTCAAGTCAGCTTGGATCTACTCGAGTCAGCTCAGATCCACAGAGTAGTTCTGGTTAAGTCGCCTCGCTTCATTTGGATCGGCTCGGTTTCTCAGTAGCTTGATTTCTTACTCTAGAAGAGTCGGCTTGCCTTATTTCGAGTTGGCTCGGATTAATAGGCATTCAAAAATGTACACTAAAATAGTCAGCTCGGATTCGTTAGAGTCAGCTCGGTTGGCTATTTACTCAAAACTCTTCTTTCTGGACTCTAGAGGAGTCGGCTCAAATCTTTGAAGAGTCGACTCGAATGTCTGACAGAATAATGTAGTCGGCTTGGACTTCCTTCGGGTCGGCTCGGTTGTTTGATCCCGAAAATCATGTTCTGGACGAGTCGGCTCGGGCCCTTAGAGTCAACTCAGATATTTGCATGCCAGATCCTTCATGCGTGCCATGTGCTAGAGTCGGTTCCTTTGCTTCGAGTCGGCTTGGATGAGTTCTTCATTGAAATCTCAGTTCTTCTCCAGAATTCATCTAGCAAGACTTTAAACATTCAAGATGCTTTCGAACTCTTCTAACAACTTTCTCTAGAAATTTAAGCTTGAAACACATCTAGAAGTAATCCATTTTTATGATTTTTTTTAAACTTTTCTTTGGGTTCTTCTTTACATGATATACTTTAACATAACTTATAACAGAAAATAAGATTGTAGGAGTTGGATTTTGACCATATGAATCATCCTACAAAAACTTGTAAAACACTTGAGGAGTTGTTAGCAAAACAAATACATGCTCAAATATTTTGTTATCATCAAAATCACTTAAGAGGTCAACATCTAGATCATTGATGGATGGTGGAGTTATCAAATGAGTTCGGATTTACATCTACCAAGTTTGCAGTAATTCATGAACTCCCTAAAATCTTAAAATAAATTATATTTATACAAGTACATTTGACTAATTCTTAAAATATGAGTAGCTTACTATCTGAATCCGAAATTTCAATACTCCATACTGGACATTGCCATGGATGAACATCTTATGTCTGTCCTATGCAATGTTTATACAAGATGGAGCCCGATTCAGATGTCGCAGCTATATGCCTAGAAAAAGTAAGTTAGATTAAAAATATTGATTAATTTTTATTAGCACTAATTTCAACAAGTAGCACATGATGATAACACTTTTTTTTTTAGATAAATTTTTTTAGGGAGGGCACAGATTCTTTTGGATCTACTATAGCCATTAGAAGTAAATCAAAGATAAATTCTGTAGGTACTACTAAGTACTAAACCAATATTAGATTCAAATTAATTTTTTAATTTTGCTGAATCTAAAATTTTAAATGATTTAATATTTTCTGTAGTTGAATAGTGGATGCATTTTGATGGATCTGCAAAATATCTAAAAGTTCTTGCAGTCAAGATCCTCTCTTAAATAGTATCATCTAGTGGATGTGATTGTAATTGATCTATATTTGGCCTTATGTACTCTAAGTAGAGGAATCGTCTAAAATAGAAATGCCTTAATGATCTTGTTTATGTACACTATAATTTAAGGTTGAGGCTAAAGTGCATTCGGAAGGAAGTTGAACTGAAACACTCTGATCATTCTACAAGTACTTATGTTGATGAGGATGAAGATCTAATGATTGGATATGTCATAAGTCAGTAGCAGGAGCTAGAACTTAATGAGCCAAAATCATCTCCTCAACAAGCCAGTTTTGTAGCTAACGAGACTGGGATGGATGTTGAATAATAAGAAACAAGCAATATTCCTTACGGGACTGCAACATATACATCACATCATTCATATTCAAACACCAGAAAGAGTGGTGCTAGTACTTTTTCAGATAGTGGAGGATCTAGTGATCTAGGAGGGGCCGGAAAATAAGAGTCATAGCTACCTATTCATCTTTGATTCACTAGTAAGTCATAATTTAGCCATGCCATATAGGATACAGACCATGGTGTACCAGCTATTAGACCCCGTGGCAATATGATTCCATATAGGTGATGGGCTCTGCGAGGTCGTTCAGGACATGATACAGTTGCAACTCTTGCATATGGAGTAGGATCTATAGATATATCAGGGTCATCCTCATATTCATGATCCTTTTACCCTCAACTACTAGTAGCTTGTGATCCATATAGTCCATATGCTGCATCCGCGACATCATCTTGTAGTAATTATTATTTTGTGCAAACCGGAGTATCTTATGGATCTGATTTTGCTACTGGTATATTTGAATAAGCTCCTGCACAACCATATCATCAGTCTCTAGATATCTCTCAGAGTCGGGATCTCAGTAAGGGATCTGTGATGAGTTATGATCTATTATGCATACCTCCTGGGATGAGCTTACAAGAATATCATGTTGTCTAGTTAGAGGGATTTACTGATCTTCCTCCACAGTATATAAATGATCCCAATTTTTATGGAATCGACACTCGACTCGATTCTAAATGTCGAAATATAATTATATTTATATTTTACCTTTCACTTTCATTAATTATTGAAAATCTTACTTTAATTATAATTTTATACCTTATTTTAATTAGAATTAATGTATTAATATTTTTTAAATCCTAAACCCTAAACTTTGAATCCTAAACTCTAAACCTTAAATCCTAAATACTAAATCCTAAGGCCTAAACTCTAAAAAAAATCCAAAACCCTTAAAAAAATTAGGAGTGCCAGTTTATATCGGCATGCCTACCGTACTGACACTCAGTATGGTATACTAGTACCGTACTATACCAGCCCAGTGCCAGACGGGTCCCGGTACCGGTACCGGAATCCTTGATGCATATTCTCAAGAGTTAAGAATTTGAGATATGTGTTATTATAAGTTAACTCTTAAATACTCTCGATCGTTGGATCATCACAAGGATAATAATTAATCTGTTAAGATCGATACACATTTTGAGTAGACGAGTTTTGAGTCATAATATAGGGATATTAGAGTGAGAGTGCAAGTGGTTATTGGATAACAATGGTACTGACTATGACCAAGTTATGAAAAGTTATATGGATGTCTACTTACTTGTTAGTGTGACTTCTCGATACTGTAATTGTATGAGTAGTTTCTTGACATGGGATGCCTTAGTTACTCATAGTGGGATTTCTATATTTTGATGATATATAAATATGATCCCTAGCCATTCGGGGCCTTATAGTGTTCATTGGCTATAGTAAATTAATTGTAGGAGTGAGGAAAACACTTATAAGGAACTATTGATCTTAGTAGTCGAAGTATAGTCCTATGCAATCTAATAGGCTAAGTCCTTAAACCGTAGCCACAGTAACATGATAATGGAAAGGAGTTTTCATGGAAATCACATTTGAACCCAAGATAATTAAATCTAGCATATGATGGATGCTTAGAATTTGACGAGTTTCCATGACCTGCATCCTATTGGGACTTTCAATAAAGAAACTTGATCATACGATAACTACATCTAGAGATTCATTTTTTTGATCTACTAGGTTATCACTATATACTGCTAGGTATCACTGGTGGATTGTGAAAACTCACTAGGATCATTTTCAGATCAACGATCCTTATTAGGGTTGAGTAAAAACAGTTTTGATCCATCGAAAGAGTTTTGATGATATTATGATAGGGATCATAATATGTCTCACTACCAGATAGATTAGAACCTGAGGGATCATATAAAAAAAGGCTTGACCAGATCAAAAGCTTGGATCAAACCTAAATTATCAATTAGATTGATGATTTTAAATTATAAATTGCTATATTATAAGGGTTGCAAATTTGGTAATTGCTAATTATTACCACAAGGTGTTTAATTACAAATATTGCAATATAATTGGATTTAATTAAATTATAAATTAAATTTTAAATAATTTAAATCAGATTTAATTTAATTGGACTTCATCTAAATAAAATTTAATTGAGTTTAATTTTTCTATTTGGATTAGGAATTGAATTCTATTTAAAATAGGATTGACAACTTCTTCGAATTTGATTCAAATTAGGCTTAATTTAAGTTTAAATTGAGTCAAATTTGAACCTAATTAAACTAGACACCAAACCTAATTGGATTGGGCTTTATCCTTTCATTTTGGCATATCACCAGAAGTTTTGTGTGATAGTTTTTCACATCCTTTTTCTCTTGATATGTATTTTGGATAGGAGGTGCTAATGAGATTTCCTATCCTATTAGAACTCTTATTTGATTAAAACTCATCCTAATCTAATTATATTAGAATTATGATGAAATTTATTTCTTTTAGACATGGATTATCTAGATTTTTGCTGACAAACACCACATTAAAAGGAGAGGAACTTGGGGCATGCGAATTAGAATTTTTCTTCTCCCTTCTTACCATAAGTTCTGATTTCCCATCTCTCTTCTTCCTTTATTCGATGACTAAAAATCCTGAAAATTAGAGAAATAGAGGGCCAATCAAGATAGGATTAAGGAAAAAGAATTTCAAATTTTTTCTTTTAGTGTTCTAGAAGAAATCCTTTTTGCAGCATGAAGTGTTTGATTTTAGCCTTCTAATTCTAGTTCTAAAAGAAGGCTATAGATCTAAGCCAGAAGAGGGGCTTGCAAAGGAGCTAGCACTCCAGAGACCTCGAGAACTCGATAAGGACCTCGTTCTACATGGATACTAATAGAGGTCACATATTTTCATGGCTTTGATAGAAATCCTGAGATTCAGCCGAATCCAGATCCGAATAGAAGAAGAAAAAGGAATTGCATTTTAGATAAGTATTTTTCTTCTTATTTAATTTTTGTAAATTTAGATCTAATTTTTTCTATGATTCTAAGCATATTAGTTTATAATTTAGATAAATATTTAATTGACTTTAAATATGCATGCTCCTATAAAAAAGTTTTTTTATAGTTATGCTTTTGCAACTAGGCTTTTTATGAACTAGTTTCAACATGCTTTTATCTAACGATACTAACAGTGGTATCAGAGCCATGGTTTACAAACTTAAATGTTTAGTTTTAGATCTGAATTTTCTTTAGATTTGAAGTTTCTAATTAGATTTAATTAATTTTATAATGAGTAAAAGGGTTATCATATCACAAGATTAGTTATTTTTGAAAATCATTTTCGAAATATAAAATCTATAATGTTAAAATCTGAATTTTCTAATATATAATATGTATCATAATTTTATTTAAGATTTGAAAATAAAATAAATTAATTTTATGATTAATTTATTATAATTTCTTAGTCAAGTACTCGAATTGGATGCATCAACATGGTCGTCCGATTATAAGAGCCAAGTAGGGTTAAATGCCCTCTCTTTCCATTCAAAGGGTCTCTTATGGCATGTAAAGGTATCGCTTGTGATTTGACCCATGAAGAAGAACATGATAAGGTGATTTGATTCATGTTTTAGATCTAAAATTAATTATATAAGATGTAAGTTAATTGGTTTGATCTAAAACTAGTTGTATGAGATACATGAACTAGGGTTTCGATTTAAAAAATCAATTCATGATCATATACCATTAATTTCATGAGATTAAACATAATCTAAAATTGATTTTAGGTTCCAATTTTTCATTTCATGGATGTGAGTATGGATGCTAATATTAGGTCTAATGATTAGACTAAATATTAGGGTTTTAATTAGGTCAGGCTAGAACCCTATTTTGATTTTGATTGATTGATTGAATCTAATCAATGATTAATTAAAATTGATGTGGCACTTTCGCTGACATGGATTCCCTGCTGACAGCCACGATGGCAAGGGACCCGCTTCCTAGATACGGTGACCTAATAAAGAGCCAAGGCGAGCCCTCCTGCCGAGGTCAGCTCCCAGCCGGGGTCGTGCTCATAAGGCGAGCCCCTTGCCTGAGGCCAGCTCCCAGCTGGGGTCATGCTCATGCTGCCAAGATGAGCTCTTCTACCGAGGTCAGCTCCTAGCCGGGGTCGTGCTCATAGGACGAGCCCCCCGCCTAAGGCCAGCTCCTGGCCGGGGTCATGCTCATGCTGCCAAGGCAAGCCCTCTTATCGAGGTCAGCTCCCAGCCAGGATGGTGCTCTAGGGCGAGACCCCCGCCTAAGGCTAGCTCCTGGCCAGGGTTGTGCTCATGCTGCCAAGGTAAGCCCTCCTGCCGAGGTCAGCTCCCAGCCAAGGTCATGCTCATAGGGCGAGACCCCCGCCTGAGGCCAGCTCCTAGCCGGGGTCATGCTCATGCTGCCAAGGCGAGCCCTCCTATCGAGGTCAGCTCCTAATCGAGATCGTGCTCATAGGACGAGCCCCCCGCCGGAGGTCAGCTCCCGGTCAGGGTCATGCTCATGCTGCCAAGGCGAGCCCTCCTACCGAGGTCAGCTCCCCGCTGGGGTCGTGCTCAAAGGGCGAGCCCCCTGCTCGAGGACAGCTCCCAGCTGGGGTCATGCTCATTCTGCTAAGGCGAGCCCTCTTGTCGAGGTCAGCTCCTAGCCAGGGTCTTGCTCATAGGACGAGCCCCCTGCCTGAGGCCGGCTCTCGGTTAGGGTCATGCTAATGCAGCCAAGGCGAAACTCTCCCCCTTCTGTTTGCCTTACGGGGGCCTAAAAAGTTCCTATGGGTGGTAAAAGAAGGGTCAACGAGAATTCAAACCACAGCAAGGAGGTTACCAATCGCCTGCAATCTCTAGAGGATGGTGCACGCCCTGCCATAAATTCAAACTCTGCAACACACCATTTCCATGTCATGAGCGACGTGCGGCCCATGAGGTTTTGGGCCCTATAACATGCCACCATGTCGATGACCATGCAATCGAGGGCTTCAAATCTCGCGACATGATACCTGAGCCTCCCTTGAGAGGAGTACTCTATTAAGGCCCCAAGGCCTTGTGATGCTCGCACAGTCCCTCCAGGAATGGAAATGCATCACCATGGTAGGGGGCTCATATGCACGATGCTCGGCCCTTCTCCTCAGAGGGACAGGACCTGAACCACGCCGGCGTACACCCCCAATGAAAGGATCTCTTCCTAAGGACCGGTCCGACAAGAGGGAGGTCACAGGCAGTGGTAAGCCCCTCCAAGAGAGGGCATGCGAAAAGGGACACCTAGACAAAGCCCTAGATCCGCTCTAGGCCATCCCACATACATAAGGTCAGAAACAGGAAAACCAAAAGGTAAGAAAAAAAGAAAAAAACAAATAGGTGAGAAAGAGATGGGGAGCGAACGAGCAAGGGACCTCCAGCAGACCCTTCCAAGCTCTCCGCTCCCATCTCCACTTGCTCTTTTCCACCTCAATTCTACCTTTCACCCTCTACATGGAGATCCCCCTAAGCTCTCTACCACAAAGATTATATTTTCCTTGATCGTCCTGTCTGACTTGATCGTCAGAGTGTCCCCGTCAGAATCCCCAGCCCGGGTCTTCTCTTTTTTGCAGGGTGGTCGGACCAAGGAGCTAGCCAGGAAAGGGAGGGATAAGCATCCCATGGGAACCCTATGCATCCATGACACATCGGAGCTGTAGGCCACGGCGATCTTGGGGATAACAGATTAGTGCACCAGGTAAGAGGGATAGAGAAGCTGGTTTGATACCAAATCTCCCACTACAAGGGAGAGATCCGTGGAAGCCCACGGTCCAATGGTGACCACGCAGGCCCGCAAAGCCTCTGCTAGCTGAGCGGGAGATCCCTCTCACCGTGGCAACCATAGCCTGGACAGGGAATTCCCCGCTCCACCATTGCCAACTCCGGCGGACTCTCAGATCACTGCACTGGCCCAACAGGTCCAGGCCCTAGCTGCAGTGGTGTGCCAGCTCCATCAGAGGCACCGGTCCCTAGAAACTCAGCAGCAACTAGGAACACCAGCGGCCCATGCCACCAACCCCCGTACCAGCCTACTGATGGGGACATGCTAGCAGTGATCTCAGAGCAGCACTGATTTTGAAGTAGCACGAATTTTGATGCAACACAGATTTTAATAAATTCAAATTCAAAAAAATTAGTTGATTAGGATTAGTTATTTGAAATTTGATTTAGGATTAGGTTGGTTAGGATTGAGATTTGGATAGGCCTTATCTTGTATTTGAATTTGAACCGTCCTTATCTTTTTATCTTGATCTTGTATTTGTATTAGGATTAGTTATTTAAAATTTAATTTAGGATTAGGTTGGTTAGGATTGAGATTTGAAATGTCCTTATCTTGTATTTGACTTGGCCTTATCTTGTATTTGAATTTGAACCATCCTTATCTTTTTATCTTATATTCAAATTCAAATGAGGGTTGAAAAGGTCTATAAATACCACCTTCAGTCCTTTGTAAAAAATTAATTTGGTGAATAAAAATGAGTTTTTATAGAAAAGAATGATTTTTTTCTTTCACTCTGTAAGGAGAGGGTGTGAGGTCCAATCCTAGGACATGATGATAGGTCATGTCTAGTTATTCCCTTCTTTGATTCCATCTTCTTTACCCCCCATGTCCTTTGAGATTCACCATAACGCCTCCAAGTATCAAAGTGGGTGGAATGCCTTAGAGGTGAGAGGTCTCTTCGTTAGTATGAGTCCCAAAGTCCATGAGTTCCAAATCTTAAGTGTTCCATCCCCATTGTTCTTTCGCCCCTAGAAAAACAAAATAAAAAAAAAAATAGTAGTACCTTAATCAAGGTGACTTCTAGGCTCATCGATAATCCATTTTCCATATGTCCCACATCAAATTGGTATCAGAGCTAGCATTCCGCATCAGTTTTTGGTATTAGAGCTGGAATTCCACATCAATTTGATGTTCCCATCTAGATCTAATTTTTGACCGTCCCCAGCCTCAGCCTCCCTTTGTTGGCTCACCCATTCATTTTAAGTCTTTTATTCCTTGTTTTTTCCATGCCCTATTGGACCCCTAGCCTTCCTTTGACCTCGCAACAATGATCTACCCACCATGTGATGGGGGATGAATTTGATGAAATGGGTGTGTGGGGATGTGATCTACTTATCTAACAACAATATATCAGCAATAGAGCTCCAAATATGGCCGAATTCATGGGTGGAAGGGACGAAGAAATTCGAGCTAGAGACTAGGTGAGCAGAAAATCTGACACCCTTGTGCAAGCTTCCTTTCAAAAAAAATAAAAGAGAGGATCTAAGGGCATAGAAACCCTCAACTAGGATAAGCAACCTTTAATGATCTCAGATCTAAGAATCAAGAGGTTTTTTTTCCAACAATGAAGAGAAATTAAGCTCAAGTAGAAGGGAAACACTCACCACTCAAAAAATTGAAGGCTAGAGGCAAGATCTCCACTCCCTTCTTGGATTCGCCATTGGAGCTTGGATCCTTGGCATGGAGCCTTCATCTTTGTCTTCAAATCACCAAGAAGAACCTGCAAAGAGTCAAGGTGAGGTCAAAATTCAAAGAAATTGAGGGAAAAAGGAAGGAATTAATAAGAGAAGTGAAAAGAATTGATGGAATTTTTGGACAGCACTTCCTCCTCTTCTTGGACTATTTGGATCTTGTATAGAAGAACTTGGAAATGGAACTATGGTACACCAAAACTCAAAGCACTCACTCTAATTTAGGATCAAACTCAACACTCCAAAGAAAATCAAAGAAAGCACTCAAAATTCTAGGAAGAACTCAAGAGAACTAGGCAAAATGGAAGAGAACTCAAACAAGGGAACTTTCATTCATTCAACTCAATTCATGCTTCATTCAATGCTTACAAGAGGGGGCCTTGGTCCCTATTTATAGTCCAAGGAAGATGATTAAGGGACCAACTAATTCAAGTTTAGTTGGTAGCTAATTACAAGATTAGTTCTTCTAGCAACTAATCCTAACAACGAATCCTAACAAGAGAATTCTAGAAACTCCATGTAGCATTATTTCCTTGCAACGCTTAGATTTATCTCATCCTTCCACATGGTCTTTAAAATTTGATCCCCAAGTAGGCTTTCATGGTAGAGAATTTCTTCAAGGCTTGGTCGGCCCATGGGCTTGGAGAAGGGGTATTCAATTTGCTTCATAAAATTGGGGTCTTCAAGAGATGCTTCATGATTTTATGAAAACCTGAAAAAAAGAAATGGGACTACAACCAAAGATCATTAGTTTGTAATTTCTTCCTCTTGCCAATGTCCTCATTAATTCTTCCCGGGTGAAAAAAACTCGGCCCTGACAAGTATGGATTATTTAGGCTTTGGTAGTATTCAAGCAGATCTGGATTAATCCTTTGTAGTTCTTCTTGAGTGATCCATGAATCTTCAGAATCAGGTCTGCCTTGCCAATGGACCAAGTATCATTGGTAATCCTTATTCCGGGTAGTGACAATCTTGTCATCTTTGATCCTTTCAATTTTTTCTCCCCGCTTTGGTAGTGTGGCTGGTGGATACTCTGGGGTTTGTTCACTCTTAAGGGATGGATCAGGTTCTAGGAATTCACTGGGAATCATTGTGGGCTTCTTGTAACCTACCAGATCTGAGATATTAAAAGTAGAGCTAATGCCAAAGTCAGAAGGTAGGTCTAGCACATAAGCATTAGGTCCTATTCTTTTTATTATTTTGAAAGGACCTGCACCACGGGCATGGAGTTTTTTCATAGTTCCCGGTGAAAACTATTTAGGTTTTAGCTTGATCATCACAAAGTCCCTTACTTGAAATTCTTTGACCCTTCTATGAAGATCAGCCATATGCTTGTAGCTCTCATTGCTTATTTGGATTTTCTTGCTAATCTCTCTGTGCAAATCCCTAAGATGTTGTGCATATGATTCGACAGACTTATGCATGGATGACACCAAACGACAAAACAAATTCAAATGATACTAAAACAAAAGACAAGCTCAAATGAATTTTATTATCTAAGGACTGAATTTTATTGTTAAGCTAGGAAACAAAAGCTCCTAATTTCCAATATTCTCCTTAAAGGCTTGTAAGACTCTTGCACATATCTTTAGGTAAGTGGCAGTAAATCTTAATTTGGCTCCCTGCCATAGAGTCTTAAGAAAGTAACTATTGAATATCACTAGGAACATATCAATGGTATGGTGGATGTCCCAACTTGGTGGAATAGGAGAGTGCATGTTATGTAATGGTGAATTAGAAAGGTGGATGTTCAAGGATGGTGGATCAGGGACAGAGAAATGGTTAGGGAAAACATACTGAAGGTTTTTCAAAGACTTTCCAACTTCTTGGAGCTGATCCGTAGGGGTTTGTTCTAGGTTTTCTCTGATGGTCAACACCCCATTAGGTGATCCTTCATTAATTTCTAGATCTAAATCCTCAACATTGATTAATTCCGGGTCCTTTATCATCTTCTTGGATTGCTCTTCATGGTTTTGTCCCTGGATTTCATTTTCTTTAAGTTGATTATTCCCATTGTTGATTTCCTTAGGCTAAGTAATTATTTTATCCTCAAGCAATTGTTCTTGTTTATATTCATCCACTAAGTCAGACCCAGCTTCATAGACTTCTTCCTTAAATTCTTCATCATGTTCAGGAGATTCTTTCTTTAATTTCTCAGTTGGACAAGATTTAGATTCTATTTCTTCCTTGAGTACTTCAAGAGGTTCAGGAGAATTTTTCTCGAATTCTTTCATGGGTTTAGTCTCTTCTTCATCTATTTCATATTCATTAAATTCAACAATATATTTAAGCACATTTTTATCATCTTGTCTCAATTTGTACCATTGGTTTGGAAGATTTTGCTTATGAGATTTGCCTGGGTACTTTTCCCTTAGTTTACTCTTCATTTCTCTCTAAGTATTTGTTTTATCCCCACTATAATAACTTTTTCACTCAACTTCTCCCCAATATGCTTTAGCATGTCGAACTAACTTTGATTTGGCAAATTGACACTTCGTTACTTCCGACATTTCATCAATTTCAAAGTATTGATCCATTTTCTCTTCCTAATCGACATACACCTCAGGGTTTCTATCAAAAGTGGGTGCATAGGGTCAATTGTTCCTAAAGACTCTCTCCTCCTGATCTACAAAGTCTTGGTAGGGGTATCTAGGATTATACTCAGGGGTGAGATAATGATATTGGGCTCTTGGACCAAGGGGAGGTGGACTAGGTGATCAGGCTCAATATGGATCCTATGGGCTTCTTCTATGAAGTCATGGTGAAGTCGTCTTGAATTGTATTCAATAGTGAATTCATGATGATGGACTCTTGGACCTCGAGGAATTGACCTAAGTGACTCAGGTTCGATGGGGATCATTGGGGTCTCTTCAAGTGTCCCAACATGGTCCTTCACTTGACCTAATTCCTTTCTCATTTGCCCTAATTGCCCATTTATGGTATCAAACTTTTTAGTCAGGGTTTTCAAAAAGAATTCAAGATTAGGGTCCATGGATAAAAACAGACTGAGTGGATAGAGCTTATAGGACACTATACAAGGGTAATCAATATAATGGACAAGCAAGCAAGACCTAATGCTAGGGTTCCTAGACCTAGAGTTTAAGAATACAAGACTTAACTAGGCACTACTTAAGAATGTAATTATCCTGTCCACTGGCTAGGTAAGAGGTGGGGTTGCAGGAGGCTCCCCTCGCTTTCGCGAGGTCCTAATTAAAAATCGCAAGTCCGCTTAAGGCATTTGCCATTTGACCTCTAGCCTTAGATACCAATTTTAAGGAATAAGTACAAACTCAAATAATGCTTTATCTTACCTTGCACTTAAACCCAACTCGTGGGTGTCCCTAATTTAGGTTCTTACTTGATTTTACTTTAGGGTTTAGGTCAATGCAAATGTGGGTGATTGTTTTGGGCTAAGAAAAGGTATTGACCTCCTTTCCTTATGTAATATTTAATGCCCTTAAGATATTTTAAAAATGGATGCACACAATTTCAGCATAACAATGAGTACAATCACTATACCTAGCACAAATGCATGAAATTTTAATCCAATTTTGAAATTTTTAAAAATATAAATTTAAATTGGTTAGTTCAAATCTTGAAGTCTAAATCAAAGTAACAAAATTTAAAAATTTAAATTTCAAAATTTGATTTAAAAAATCATCCTTGGAAGTAAAGTGGTTTATATGTAAATTTCAGCTTCCAACTACCCTCCAGCAAACCTGAATTTGAAAATTCAAAATCTAAAATTTTTAAATCCAAAAAATTAAAAATAAAATTAATTTGGTTAGCTCTTAGATATGAGATATCATATTTTAAATCTTAACTTCAAGTTTATTCGAATTTTGGTTGAGAAGGTAGTTTAAAACAGTTGCTAAAAGATTCCAGCAGTTCAGCTAACTCTTAACAACCTAAATTCAAATTTCAAATTCTGAGCTATAAACCTCTCTAAAATTCAAATATTTGATGGGAAATAACAAAGCTCGAGGTCTTAATCTCATATCTAAAATTCAAAAAATAAAAAAAAATATTTTTGTATTTTTTTGAAAATTAAAGGAAATGGAAGGCAGAAATAAAATTCTGGACAGAACTGCAGAAATGACCTAGGAACTTATATTTTTAAATCCAAAAATATAGAGAAATATATTTTTTTTAATTTTATATTTCGATACCCAACACAAAAAGGTACTGAAAAAATATTTATTGAATTTTTTTATCAATATAAAAAATACAAAAAATCACTGAAACTCGGAAGACAGTGAGACAGAATTTCCAGCAGCTTGCAATGCTTAACCTAGAACCAAAGCTCTGATACTAAAAAGTTGATGGGGAATGAATTTGATGAAATGGGTGTGTGGGGATGTGATCTACTTACCTAGCAACAATATATCAGAATTATAGCTCAAAATATGGCCGAATTCGTGGGTGGAAGGGATGAAGAAATTCGAGCTAGAGACTAGGTGAGCAGAAAATCTGACACCCTTGTGCAAGCTTCCTTTCAAAAAAAATAAAAGAGAGGATCTAAGGGCATAGAAACCCTCAACTAGGATAAGCAACCTTTAATGACCTCAGATCTAAGAATCAAGAGATTTTTTTCCTAACAATGAAGAGAAATTAAGCTCAAGTGGAAGGGAAACACTCATCACTCAAAAAATTGAAGGTTAGAGGCAAGATCTCCACTCCCTTCTTGGATTCATCATTGGAGCTTAGATCCTTAGCATGGAGCCTTCATCTTTGTCTTCAAATCACCAAGAAGAACCTGAAAAGAGTCAAGGTGAGGTCGAAATTCAAAGAAATTGAGGGAAAAAGGAAGGAATTAATAAGAGAAGTGAAAAGAATTGATGGAATTTTGGGCAGCACTTCCTCCTCTTCTTGGACTATTTGGATCTTGTGTAGAAGAACTTGAAAATGAAACTATGGCACACCAAAACTCAAAGCACTCACTCCAATTTAGGATCAAACTCAACACTTCAAAGAAAATCAAAGAAAGCACTCAAAATTCTTGGAAGAACTCAAGAGAACTAGGCAAAATGGAAGAGAACTCAAACAAGGGAACTTTCATTCATTCAACTCAATTCATACTTCATTCAATGCTTACAAGAGGGGGGCCTTGGTCCCTATTTATAGTCCAAGGAAGATGATTAAGGGACCAACTAATTCAAGTTTAGTTGGTAGCTAATTACAAGATTAGTTCTTCTAAAACTAATCCTAACAACTAATCCTAACAAGAGAATTCTAGAAACTCCATGTGGCATTATTTCCTTGCAACACTTGGCTTTATCTCATCCTTCCACATGGTCTTTAAAATTTGGTCCCCAAGTAGGCTTTCATGGTAGAGAATTTCTTCAAGGCTTGGTCGGCCCATGGGCTTGGAGAAGGGGTATTCAATTTGCTTCATAAAATTGGGGTCTTCAAGAGATACTTCATGATTTTGTGGAAACCTAAAAAAAAGAAATGGGACTACAACCAAAGATCATTAGTTTGTAATTTCTTCTTCTTGCCAATGTCCTCATTACCATGCTGATACGGCACGCATATGATTAATGTTTTGAATATGGGGTTTGTAGAGCAATGAAACCTAATTATACTTAGCATTGTACTCATCTTAATAAGATTTAAGGATTATATGAAAAGGAACTATTACATAATTAGACACAACTCTAAAACTAAGAAGGAAGAAGATCTAGACAATAGGGGCTAATGATTGAAGACTTACCTTGATGAGTTTTTCAACCTTCCTATGATTCAAAACTTGAAACTACTGATGCTCTGGACTGGAGAACTTGGATAACAGTGATCAGAACCCTGGACTTGGGCTTCAGCTTGTTGGTTCATTGTCAAGGGGAACCCTGTTCACAACTCAAGGACTTCGAAGGACCCTGCAATGAAGATCAAAGTTAAGGTTGAAGGATGCAAACATAAAGAAGGGATGGGAGAACTTGTGAACAAAGAAAAGATAATTGAGAAGATCTGGCCGACTCCAATGCCTTTGCCTTGAGCTTGGATGATGAATTGCTAGGGAAGAGAGTGGCTTTGGGCGTGGAAGAAGAAGATAGGAAAAATTTCACACATAAAACTCAAGACAACTTCACTTCAAACTTCATTCATTTCCAAAATCAATCTCTTTTACAATGGACGTCCAAGGCTTTTAATAGCCTCACAAAGCTAGCTTTTGAAATTTAAAAACTCCCCAAATCTAGGAGGATTACAAAGGGGTTGGAGGATTTGGTGGAGAGTTTGGAGGGATGTGGGGGGGGTTGGAGGATTTGGTGGAGGACTTGGAGGGATGTGGCCAACCTCCTTGAATTTGAATCTCCCTTGTTGGCGCCCAAAGGGTGATGAGGTGGCTGGTGAAGTGGCACCTGATGACGTGGCATGGTGAGGTGGTCTTCTACTTGGATAAGAATGACATGTGGCGCCCAGTGGTCCTAGTTGATGGTCCTTTTCTCTTGCTTGGTTGATGTGTCTTCTCTTCTTCATGTGGTCAAATTCTGGGGTCTAGAATTTGAGTCTTGTTGCTGGCTTTCATGGCTTTAAGACTTGATTAGACTTAACTCAACTGAATTAGACTTAACTCAACTGAACTGACTTGACTGACCTAGACTTTAAAACTTGAAATGGACTTACAGGAAATGAAAATTTAAAAGTAATTACAGGACTCAATAAACACTCTTGATTTGAAACTCAAAATTAATTACAGGACTCTTGAAAAGGAAATGACTCTTGAAAATAAAGTATTTTTGAACTAAAGGATACAAGGTAACCTAATTATCTTCGATCCAAATTGGGATAAGGCTAACCTTGTTGGAGTGAAGTTTCTTTCGGCTTCTGGTGTCCACACCACATGCCCTTCAATTTTTAGTAAATCTTCTCATTTCTCCCTCTCTTATTTCAATTGTTCATGGATTCTTCGTTTTCTTTCCATTTATTTGATCTGAACCCCTTCTCCATTTGATATTTCCTTGCTTTGGACCGATTCCCATCGGTTTTCTTGTGGATTGATTCGAGAATTGCTTATTTCCTTTCACTTCTCCTTCTCTTCCATTTCTCTTGATCGGTTTCTTTTGCCCTCACTGTGTTCTCCCCGTAGGCCCTCCTTTTCCCCCTTTTGGTCATTTTCCTTCTCTTTTGACCATTCCCTGTTCACCTTTCCTCTCCCTTTCCCTCCATCTGTTTGATAAATATGGGTCTCCACAAGGAGCTTGCTTTTAGGAGGCGACCGAGTCAGGGTGAAATAGAAAGAAGGACAAAGGCTAGAAGCGACAGTGGACAATAGCCAGAGAGAGTGGTACCCCCTCATTCCCCCTCAGTAGATAGAGTTTCAAGCAGGATCATAGCTACTGGTCGACGAGTTGATCTATGATTCTTCGATCGTGAGGGATTTGGATTAGGTCAGATTCTTGAGGCTGCAGGGCTGATCTCCTTCTGTACCATGAAGGAGAAATTCTATCCTCATTTGATCCGAGAGTTTTATGAGAGCTTGGTATGCAGCAGATTGATGTGGAGTGCTACAGTTCGTGGCATACAGATACCAGTCTCGGAGGAGATTTTGAGCAGAGTATAGAAGATTCCCTATCGTGGGATTGTCATGAGCCCTATTGAGGACAGAGAGGAGGCTTTCCGATATATTCTTGAGCATGACGATGTTCGCGGTGTGACTATAATCACTGTGAATTAGCTATCTGTTGAGATGTGCCTCGTACACCATTTCATTGCCAGGATATTGCTACCAAAGATAGGATGATTCAATTTTATTACAGAGAGAGAGCTGATGCTGATGGTTTGTTTGACTCAGAGGACAACTGTAGACCTCCCAGCTTTGATGATGGCACAAATGAGAGAGGCTGCGACCTAGCGACCACTTTGTCTACCATACGGGATGGGTTTGACTCGTCTATTCAAAGCCTATGATGTACCTTTAGAGGAGGAGGCCTCCAAAGATATTTTACATACTGACGTATACGATGAGCGCTCTCTTCATCATATGGGATATCGGAGGCTGGCAAGTAGATGGGTGCGTCGAGAGTCTAGTCAAGCGCCAATCGAGAGGGATGAGATTAGAGCCACCGAGGTAGGTCTGTCTGAGCCTGCTGAGCAGTTGACACCTCCCAGATCGGCACCTGCTGCAGCTTCTGGGTCTAAGCCCATCACACTTACTGTCACTCCTCACGGATCTACCGACTTATCTTTTAAGGAGCATGTGAGACATCAGTTTGCTGAGATTAGGAGTGAGATAATTGGACTGGGAGTCCGGACCACTCAGCTCCGTATTGAGTTTGAGGGACTTAGAGCCCATACTATTGAGCAGCATTCAGACATCTGTCGAATGATGGAGGCAGGTTTTGCACGTATCAAGGAGATGCTGAGGGCATTGTTGCCTTTTGGGTCATCAGGACCACCTCCTCCTCTAGCAGATGATGATGATCACCCCAATAGACATGATGATACTCTTTCTAGTGGTGATGGACATGGACATGATGGTGGTGGTGGTGGTGGTGATACAGATGTTGTTGATGGTAACAGCGACAGTAGTGATGACCGAGCAGGCGACTACGAGATAGTCAGTAGAAAGGCTCACACGCCAGCTGCTCCCCCTGTTCCTCTTACAGATGATCTGCTTGCCTCTGCACCCATCTTTCTAACACATGCGGAGATACTTTCTCCACCCTCTACTAGATCTTCTTGGGTTGTATCCCGCTTTGGACCATTTGCTAAGACTAGAAGCCGTAGTATCCTTAAGACCCCTAAATCCATTGTTCCTAGGACTAGGATTAGTGCTTCCATTTATTTTGAGTTTCCATCTGATGAGGAGTAGCCTCACAGATGTTTATCTTGATGTTTAGTGTTTATGTATTTATCTTGATGTTATCATCTCTGTATTAGCTTATTAGTCTCGTTTCTGTTGTACTTGTATTTCAGTTTATGTTTGCTTATTAGTCTTGCATCAGTTTATATATTATACTGAAACTCTGACATTTATGAAAAAGTTTACTTTTATCTTATGGTTACTTCCTACTTTGTCCATTTGCTCTGATACCTGTTGATTTTTGCTAATCTAATCTTGTATCATGGCCCCTAACCAAATTTCTATGCCTTAATGCATTAATTTAAGGAGAGTTTACTCCCTTTAATGTTTAATGTTGACAAAAAAGGGGAGTAAGATATAAGCATTTCTTTCTAAATTTTTTTTAGTTGGTTCATAACTTAACTCACATAGGAAGAGAGAAAATTAACTTCAACACTTAATTGGTACCTCTCCTCTATTAAAATTGTGTTGTAAAAGTTTTAAGTTCATGATTATGGGATACAATATCTAAAATTGAATTTAAATGTTTATATACTCAAGGTTTTGTCATCATAAAAAAGGGAAAGATTGTTAGCTTTAGCCCTTGATTTTGATGACTAACAAAACATTGAGTACATATTTTATACTAATATTTCAATTGGAGTTATGAATTTCAGGATACAGGCATCTCAAATTCTCAAAATAAAAGTATCATGGCACTTATTGGAAGCTGATCAATTTTCATGATTTAAGAAGTCTTCTCATCTGAAAAAGACCTCAAAATGGATCAATTGTGCTTTACAAAAAGTATATTAAAGTTTTATTGAAGATCATTTTGAATTTGGAAGGTTGACACATGTTTTTGATAAGTTGCAGAGTTAAGTATCGACTCATGGTACACTAAGTATCGACACTTCAGAAACTGGCACGCAGAAATTTTCTCTGGCACGCCAAGTGTTGACTCACAGAAACTAAATATCGACTCAAAATTTCAAGTGTCGACTCAATGGTTGAGACTTTTGAAGATACAGGACATGTCTTTTTGGGAGGTTTTCTATTAAGTGTCAGCTCAGGAGACTTAGGTGTTGACTCAGGAGATTCAAGTGTCGACTCAAGGACTTCAAGTGTTGACTCAAGGCCTGAGATTTTTGAAAATACAGAATTAGGCCATTTGGAGGTTTTTGACTCAAGTGTCAACTCAAAAAATTCAAGTGTCGACTCAGGAAACTCAAGTGTTGACTCATAGAAATCAAGTGTCGACTTATGAAGACTCAAGTGTCGACTCACGGGTTCTGACAGCCATAACGGCTATATTTTCTGAGAGCCAAAATTGACTCCTACAAGCTTCCAACGATTAATTTTGCTCCTTCAATGGTCTTAAACCATTTTTTGGAGATTTTTGAAGTATTTAAGATTCACTAAACTCATTCATGAAGCATTGAACATACAAGAGACAAATATTTTTCAAAAACTTCACTTCCAAAGCCAAAAAGAAGAGATTCCACTGAAAAAGCTTACAAGCCTTTCATTTGAGCTTTCCAAAAGTGTCTTTGAAGAGATTCCAAAGAGAAGACAAGACAAGCATGTTGCCCAGTAAGCAACCCAAGAGGGGGATGAATTGGGTCTCTAAAAATTATTTGAATGGAATGCAAGAATGTAAACCAATCCAATAAATAAACTAGGTACTATGAATGCAAGTGTAATGTGCTTTTAATAAGTGTGCAGCAGAAATATAAAAGCAATAAGAGAAGAATAGATAAAAGAGACAAGCAACCACAAATACAAAAGAAATATTATGGTTTGGTGCTATCCAATGCACCTATATTCACTCTCCAAGACTCACTTAGGAATTCACTATAATCTCAACCGATTACAATCGATTAGTTTTTCGGGCTCACTAATCGAAACCCGACTTGTTTTCACAAGGCTCACAGTCAAAACCTCACTTGGTTTTATGGGTTAACCAAGAACCTAAATGATTTTAAGGCTCACCAGCAACCTTTCTTGGTTTTGCGGGCTAACTAAGAACCTAAATGGTTTTCAAAGGCTCACCAATAACCTCCTTGGTTTTCAAGGCTAACCAATAACCTTTACAACAAGAATTTATGTTGGAAATAAAGAAAGAATAAAAGCTTTCTAATAAAGCGAATATCTCTTTGAAGCTTTGATGTAGTGCTGCCTCCAATTTGATGAAGCCTCTTTTAATGCTCAAGAAGGTAGATCTTCAATGCTCTTGAAGGCTCTTGAATGCTTGGAGACTTGTTTTTGTTTGAAGTTGGTTGAACTCAATGAATAGGAATGAATGCTCTTCTTTTCTTTTCTATTGGTTATTCCTTTTTCATTCTCTTGTGTTTTGATTTGATTTGAATCATATAAATACCTTCCCAAGGCCTCAAACTCGGTTTCTAGCCGTTAGACACGAAAAACTAGCCATTGGGATCCAAGAGGAGCGAGTTCTGCATTTGAAAAACTAGCCGTTACTGTTCCTAGAACTCTAAGTGTCGACACTTCAGGCTGAGTCGACACATAGGATCGACACTTGCACTCCATGAGTTGACACCTAGTTCAAATATCTTCAATGTAGCTTTCTGGAATTTTCAGATGTATTGATACTTTCTCAAGTGAGTTGATACTTTGAGTCGATACTTAGCATCCATATGTCGACACTTCAGGCAAGTCTTCAACTTCAGCAAGTTCTGTAATCCAAAAATCTCAGGTGATGAACTGATCCATGTATCGACACTTTGAGTCAACACCAAACATTCATGTGTTGACACTTCAGTTGTGCTACTGAAACTCTGCTTACGTACCAGCTTGAGTTGAAACTTCCTCAGTCATGTATCGATACTTTAAGTCGACACTTCATTGAGATTTTCACATAGACACCTGAACTTTTGCTAAAACAAGTTTGTGTTGAACTCATGTGTCCTTTCAAGCAATCTTCAATTATCAAAGTCCTCTTTAAGCAGATCTTTCATCAAAATTTGGGACTTCTTCGATCAAACAATTTTGTTAAGTTGATGAGCACCTTTTTCTATAAAAATATATTTCAAAGAAATCATTAGTACTCAACTTATACTTAAGCATTTTACTTATCATCAAAATCAATAATAGAGTCAACAATCTCCTCCTTTTTGATGATGACAAAATCTTTAAGTATAAATTGCATAAAAAGCTTTATAAAAAACTTTTCAAGGTGCGAAGAGCTAATTGCAATAGGTGTTGAAATATTGAAAAAGATGTATCAGAGCAAGAGTATTATAATGGCTAAGAGTATCAGCGCTTGAAATATATAAGAGATAAATTCATGTATCATAATACTCTACAAGAAAACATGCTCAAGAGAGACAATTTGAGCAGTGAACAATACTCCCCCTGAAGAGATGATTCATAAGCAAAAATGAATATCTAAAAATAGAGATTGGGCATGAAATCCAATTCAAAACAGATTTTCAATACAAATGAGGTATTACTCCCCCTCACTCAATGCACAAAAATGTCCAAAAATTTTTGATTTTCAAAACAAAATAAATTTCTTTCGCACAGAAATGTCCAAAAATTTCAGATTATCAAAATAAAGTTCTTTCGCACAGAAATGTCCAAAAATTTCAGATTTTCAAAATAAATTTCTTTCACACAGAAATGTCCAAAAATGTTAGATTTTCAAAATAAGGTTCTTTCATTATGCACATCATGCATATTTTCATTTATACTTATACCGATTTTTCCCCATTTTTGTTATCATTAAAAAGGAAGGAAGAAGTTAATAAGTTTGAATATAAATGAAACATAATATTACTCAATCATAAAAGAAGACAATGAATTACTGAGAGTAATTAATTCATTTCATACGCTCAAAGTCATAAGATGAAACATAATATTTCATTCAATTAAAAAGAGTTTGATACATAAAGGGAACATCAAAGTATATAAAAAAGTGCAGAAATACAAACTATAAAATCTATCCTAATCAACATCCTCATCCTCTGAAGATCCAATCTCGATCGGTCCAGTATCAGTGAAAGCACGAGATCGGGGCCACATCGGTCTGACATCATGAAGATGAAATCTGGTCGGTCGTGAAGGAGTATGACAACCACGTCCTCTGCATCGAACATAGGTCCTGCCTCTAGCTGAAGTAGAAGAGGTGGAGGCTATGTCATCAGCAAGAACAGAATAGATCGGAGTGACAGTCTCTACAACTGTCGGATGTGGTGTGCCATCAAATGAAGGACCAAAATCAAGATAATGAAAACCAGGTGTGTAGAAACCTAGCTCCCGAATAAGAGAGGATGTATGCAAGGATGGTGTATCAACTATGGGTGTATCAAAAATTGGTGTATCAGCTGAAGAAATGATAGGTATATTAATGATAGGAGTATTAGCCAAAGAGACAATAGGAGTATCTATGATAGGAGTATCAATGATAGGTAAAAGAATGGGAATGGCTGAATGATCGACTGATCTAGAAGGTGATGTGGGTAGGATAGGAGTCTGAAAGGATGAACTTGAAGGATCTCGAATAAGACTCCTAGGTAAGTCAGCTGCTGTCTCTGCCACTGGCTCTATCATCAAGTCTGGAAAGTTGAAACCGTTAGAGTCAGTATCACCATCAATGTCAATCTCTGGTCTTGGTGCAGGTGGAGCTGGAGCAGATGAGTTGGGAATACTCCCATAAGAGGGTCTAGATAGTGCAGACAGAATAACAGAGATGCCATCACTCAATCCTCTGTGGCTCTCTCTCATCTTCATAATGAAGCTATCAAGTCGCTGTCTAACAATCATAATATCTGTCTCTATGCGACTGACCCTATCCATAAGACTCTCTGAATCTCCTGGATCATCTGACTCAGCTGGCTGAGGCTGTGTAACTAGCTCATGCTGAGGAGCAGACTCTGGCTGTGCTGCTGGCTCAGGCTGAATCTCTGGTAGATGTGCCTTTGAAGGTCCTGCCTTGCCTGAATATATGCGCTCCTTCTCTACAGTATCCTCATCTCTGTCATCGGCCTGTCCTGATACTCGACATCTCCACTGGCCTTTGAATAACTGATATCCCATTCGATGTAGTGACCTGATGCCATAGACATCAATATGTAAAAGCATCCGGAAGGGCTCATCATCGAATGTCACTTTATATGCTCTAAAGAGCAGTGTCAACCTCATCCCATAGGGCAAGCAAAGTGTCTGACTGGTTAATGCCTCCGTCATCTGATGTATCATGAGTACTGGAAGGTAGACGGGTGTATGCTGAACTAATGAGACCATCACAAGCAGCTCTTTCTCTGATGTAATCAAAATTTTCCATCTTCGGTAGAAGAATCTGGACAATAATATGATGTAGTAGTCTCATCTCAGCAAAAAGACGGGATGCTGGAACAGTGGCTCCCTCAGATAGAATGTCTGACTCGAAAATGACTGGAGTCCACTAAATCTATCCATCAAGCTATCAACTATAGATCTAGTCAGGGGTATATCCCATACTCTGCTTAGAACCTCTGCAGACATCGAAATATCTCTGCCACGAACCTGCACGATCCATCCATCACTGCCACAGGCTAAGGATCCATAGAACTCTCGTATCAGGCTTAGATAGAATCTCTCACTTAATGAGTAGAAAGAAGTCAAACCAGCTTCTCTAATCCACTGACCAATCTGAAAGTACTGCAGGTTGACAAATCCAAAGTCTACACGATGTCCTCTGACAACTGTCTTCGAACTCATGTGACTGGAAGCAGTGAAAAGTGGCTGAATAGGTAGATCTAGAGCTTCGGCTTCATGTCTAGCTTTAGTCCTTCTCTCTTCTTCATAGTTGGATAGCCGAGGGCGACGAACGACTTATTCCCTATGTCCCATTTCATAGATAAATGAATTGAACAGAATGGAAGAGGAAACTAGGGTTTCTCACGATCCAAAAACAAAATGGGAGAGGGAAAGTAGTAAAATCCGAACCAAAATCGATCCAAAATGGGAATTAGAGAGGGTTTGAGCTGAGATTTGGAGGGGAAAAGTGGATGGAATAGAGCTAGGGCAAGTGTCGGCTCGAGTTTGGAAGAAATAGGGGAAAGAATACTTCGTTTTGGTCTTTATCTTCAGTCTGCAGCCATTCATGTGTCGACTCATGATACAGTGCCATGTGTCGACACATACAGGTATCGACACATCAAGATGTCAACACATACAGGTGTCAACACATCAACTTAAAATCGAAAAAAAGAAAATGAAGTACAAATCGAAAACACTAGGAATACAATGAAATTCAAGAGAATTGATGTCAAATTTGATCTTTTATGGGTTAGAGAATATAAGGATTTCAATCAAAAGAATTAATGACCCCAAGTTCTCTTCTAATCATACTGAACCAATCTTCTTGGAGAGGCTTAGTTAAAATATCAGCTAATTGCAATTCAGTATAAATAAATTCAAGTATAACATCATTATTTTCAACATGATCTCTAATAAAATGATGCCTAATTTCAATATGTTTACTTCTAGAATGCTGAACAGGATTCTTAGTTAAACAAATAGCACTAGTATTATCACATTTTATGGGTGTGCAAGTTAATTTGATTCCAAAATCTTCAAGTTGTTGCTTAACCCACAAGATTTGAGCACAACAACTTCCTGTTGCAATATACTCAGCCTCAGCTATGGATAGTGCAACTGAAGTTTGTTTCTTGCTAACCCACAAGATTTGAGCACAATAACTTCCCGCTGCAATATACTCAGCCTCAGCCTCAGTTTCTTGCTAAACTAAAGAAATTGGCAAGTTTCACTAGTACTTCTTCTATCTAATTTACACCCAGCAAAATCAGCATCAGAATAACCAATTAAATCAACAGATGAGTCTTTAGAATACCACAAGCCAATATCAATTATACCAGATAGATATCTAATAATGCGCTTAACAGCTAATAGATGTGATTCCTTAGGATCAGACTGATATCTAGCATATATGCATACATTGAATATTATATTTGGTCTACTAGCAGTCAAATATAATAAAGAGCCAATCATACCTCTGTATAATTTTTGATCAGCAGATTTACCATGCTCATCTTTATCAAGCTTACAAGAGGGGCTCATAGGTGTACCTATTGACTTAGTAGTCTCCATCCCAAACTTCTTTATGATCTCTCTTGTGTACTTAGCTTGGTTGATGAAGATTTCATCTTTGGTTTGCTTGATTTGGAGTCCGAGAAAGAAATTAAGTTCTCCTATCATGCTCATCTCGAACTCACCCAGCATTAGCTTAACAAACTCTTGACAAAGAATCTCATTAGTAGCACCGAAAATAATATCATCAACATAGATTTCACTACTAATAAGTCATCATCTTTTTTCTTTAGAAACAAAGTTTTATAAACATGGCATTTAGAAAATTCATTTTTAATTAAAAATTTGCTGAGTCTTTCATACCATGCTCGGGGTGCTTGCTTTAAACCATAAAGTGCTTTGTACAATTTGAAAACATAATCAGGATGTGCATAATTTTCAAAACCAGGTGGTTGTTCACAAAAACTTCTTCTACTATAAAACCATTTAGAAAAGCACTTTTAACATCTATTTGAAAGAGTTTGAAGTTCATAAAACAAGCAAATGCTAATAGTAGTCTAATTGCCTCAAGTCTAGCAACAGGAGCAAAAGTTTCATCAAAATCAATTCCTTCCTCCTGATTGTAGCATTTGGCAACTAGCCTAGCTTTATTTCTAATAACAATTCCATTTTCATCTAACTTATTTCTAAGCACCCATTTAGTGTCAATAACAAAAACATTAGATGGTCTTTCTATTAATGTCCAAATATTATTTTTATCAAACTGAATTAATTCATCTTGCATAGCATTTATCCAGTTTGGATCTTTTTCAGCATCTTCAAAATATTTAGGCTCTACTTGAGAAACAAAAGCCTGTGCATGGATACTTTAGAGGGTGGACATTTGGACACCTCGAGAGATTGGACCGATCATCTCTTCTTCTTGCAGTTGCATATCTGATTTGCTGTTCAACCGGCTGCCTTGATTTGCTGCTGATCTATTATGAAGACTGAGGAAGTCGGCTTCTTCCTGCTTCGATCAGGTATATTATTTACTTTTGTTATCATGCATGCCTAGATTTAGAAATTATCATGTTGTTTATAATTATTGCACTTGCCTTTACATGCCTGTGTACCTGTTTCATGCATCATTTTATGTTAGATCCTGTGTATGAGTAGGTTTTTTCCGTATGCATGCTTAAAAAGTTTAATTATGCAATACCTACTCCCTAGTGTAGCATGCCTAGGGTAGGCGTCTGGTGCACTGGTTTTCTTTTAGTGGTATTAGAGCCACAGGTTCCTTGTAGCATATCATGATTGCATGTATTGTTAGTTTTGGATCTGTATCTAGATTAGGGATTTTAGGAACTTAGTTGAGACCTTCACCATGGTCGTGTGTCCAGATTAATCAGGGTTTAAAATCCCTAATTTTTATGGCACGAGGCGGTTCATCTATGTTGGCCTTTTCAGAAGGATCCTTAAAGGAAACTTATGGTATTACAAATGTTTAATCCTGATACATAATTATACATTGGCATAGGCATGCAATATTATAAATGATATGATAAGACTAGATATGATGCATGAAAGATGTAAAAAGGGTTTTACATGAATTTAATTAAAAATATTTTAATTAAAAGTTGGCTTATAATCTAATAATTATGAATTAAAAGATTAATTAAATGACAAGCCAGATTAGGATTTATGAAACCTAATGTCATTTGAATAAGCCATCTGGGTTAATTGGATTAGCTGTCTGATTGGGTCTATTTATTGGGTTAGACCTAAGGTTAGTTGAATTGGACTTAAGAGAACTAATCAAATATTGATTAAGGACCTTCTCTTTAGTATCTATCTAATAGTTAGATGGGTTAGTCCATTCTTCTTAAATGGATTTAATTAGTGGCTCTGTGGTAAGCCCGAGTTCTTAGGCTGGTCTTATCAAGTCTGGTAAATCGATTGGTGTCTAGGCAGGTTTAGCATTTTTGATCATGGCTGCATGAGGCTACCTCTTTCCTGGCCAACTTGGTTAGTGTCTAGGAAAGATGGTTAATGGCGGTTACTCACTTATGATCTCACCTACCTGGCCATTCTGGTCAACTAGAACTGAATAGAAGATGGTTAATGGCGGTTACTCACTTATGATCTCACCTACCTGGCCATTCTGGTCAATTATAACTGATTAGAAGAGCTTATTGATTCGAGTTAACCCATGTCACCCAAGTTGATCAGCCTGTCTGATCTTTAGGTGCCCATAGACCAACTTATTGAATTTAATTCAACCCTCATGAGAATTGATTTGATTAGTGGGAGGTTGATCCATGTTTTTCTCTCTATTCTTCTGTCATAATTTAATTAAAATCCTCTAAAATATTAGGTCCTGAAAAAGACTAAGTCAATGAGTTGATGGTGTCTTAGCCTCCCATTAAGTGGGTTAGTAATGAGTCCTTTAGCTTGGTGTACATCGATAGTTCCAAAGAATGGGTGTGCATCCAGTTACTGGAATTACTCTCCCATAGATGATGATTCAGTGCAACCTTTTTAATGGTGATCAGGTGGGCCGGCCAAAGTCGGGCTTGGTCATTCGTTAGCTGGAAGCATCAGATTTGTCATATTGATGGTTGGACCTAACCAGAGACCCGCAATAGGAGGCCCCAAGGTCGATTGAGGGTTATGTGGGGCAAAATTTATTACTGAAAGTTGCTTAGGGAAGCAATTGGTTAGAGAACCTACCTTTAGGAGCATATGGGTGAGCCGGTCAAAGTCGGGCTCATACGTGGTCTATTGGATTTCAGTACTCACTATGAAATGATGATTTCACGAATTGGAGATAGAGGCTCCCAATCTGAAAAATTAGTGGGAGGACCTTTGACTAAAGTCAAAGTCTTTTGGTTTAATTGATTAATTCATATACTAATTTGGTCTTAATTTTCCTTTCAGATGTCTTCAAACTTTTGTTTCGGTCACTTCTCGATAACGAGAAGTTAAAGGGTCCCAATTTTGATAGCTGGTATCAAAAATTGAGGATAGTCCTGGAGCACGAGTGGATCCTTTATGTGATAACGAATCCAGCACCCGAAATCCCTCCTGCCAATGCTCGGAGTTCAGTCAGGGACACTTATTTGAAGTGGGTTTCTGATCGGAATACTGTCCGATACATAATGTTGGCGGCAATGAACGACGAGTTCAATCACAAAATTCGAGGCCTAGCCAGACGAGATTCTTCCAAAGTTGAAGGAATCTTTCGGCACGCCAGATGATATGGAGTAGTACAAAGTGTCTTGTGCCATCTACAATACCAAAATGAGGTATGGCGGTTCGGTCACTGATCATGCATTGTACATGATCGAGATAATCGAACAAATGGACAAGCTGGGATGTCCCTTGTACGAGCAACTCGGCAAGGATGCGATCCTGAATTCTCTACCCTCCTCCTATCTTGACTTTCTTGATCATTATAGAATGAATAAGCCTACAATCAATTACCATAGTTCGATGGGGTTGCTGCAGACTTACGAGAAGGACCACCAACCGAATAAGGGGGTTATAAATTTAGTGAAAGATTTTAGAGGTCGTCATCCCTTTAAGAAAGGGAAGAAGAAAGGTAAGGGAAAAAAGGTGCAAAGTGCTCCTGGCCTAAGTCAGACCAAGAAAGTGAAAGTTGATCAAGCTAGTGCAGAGTGCTTCTATTGTAAGAAGCAAGGACACTGGAAGAGGAACTGTCCTCTTTATCAGGCATCTTTAGACCCGAACAGGCCAAGAAAGGGAAAGTAGCAGGGTGTTGGACAAGGTATTTATATGATAAAATCTTATAATTTATCTATATGTGACACTGCTAACTGGGTATTGGATACTGGTAGTCCTATTCATGTTTGCAATTCATTACAGGGACTACAGGTTAGCAAGAGATTCGAGGATGGGGAGCATTTCCTAAGCGTCAAAAATGAAAATCGTGTTCCAGTGCTGGCGGTCGGAGTTCTGAGTCTTGTTTTTGAGTCTAGTATTATCGAATTAGTCGACTATCATTATTGTCCTAGTTTTATTATGAGCATTATCTTTGTAGGCCTATTGGCCAATTATGGTTATGAACTTTCAACAAAAGGAGATTTTTGCCAAGTTATTATGAATAACTCTGTGATAATGAAAGCTAAGTTAAATAATAGCATTTATGTTTTGTCATAGCCTGTTAATGTAATGTACACGTCTAGCAAATATCCAAGGATAGAAAATATCAATGACTTGTATCTATGGCATTGTTGATGCAGAACAAATAAAGGAATGCGATGCAGAAGTAAATTAAGATTAACTAATTTTTTTGTTGTTTTTATATGTTTGTAGAAGTTGGCTTCAAATCAAAGAAAAGTTAACCTAACATTGAAAGATACTAATATGATAATTGAAAGCACAATTTTAAGGAAACTAAATTATCAGAGTAGTTCAGAAGCAACGGATCGCTGGGGGTTGAGAAACTCCCAGACCTAGGGTTTCGCTCCGAACTTTCAGCAGAACAGAAATAAAGAGAAGAGATGGTTTACCTAACCAGACAATGATCTTCACAGATTTTGGTGGAAGAACTCTCCCGAGCAGATTATTGGATCCTCGGATTCAGATTTCTTCGCAATGGATCCTCCAGTACTGGTCCTTTGGCGGGTTGGCTTCTCCTGAACTCAAGATCTGGAAGAGAAGAAAAACAATTGATGGAATCAGAGAGTCAAGGGAAGAATTTACCAGGTTGATGAACTTGAAGATTGAAATTGCTGAAAACTGGATTCTCCTGGAAGCTGATGTGATTTTCCTTGGAACTTGCTCTGGATCTGAAGTAGCCGGACTGGATCTGGATGAAGGTGGACGGCCTGGACTTGTAGAGAGAGAGAGGCCGTGGGAGATGGATGGATCTAGGGTTTGATGGATTGAAAATAATGAAGGGTGGCTAGGGTTTTGGGATTTCAAGTGGCTAACCTAGAGTTTTGGATAAAGATGGAGATCTCTCACCTCCTCAAGGCTCCAATGGAACCCGGATTATCCCCTCACGGAGCTCAACACTTAGAATAGTGTGGAAGAAGAGAAACCTAGGTCACTCAACACAAGAGAGTAGCAAAAAAATAATTTTCTTCATTGATTTTCAAAGTTACAAAGAGAGGTCTATTATATAGACCTAAAATTTTCTTCTAGCTTGTACAAATTCCCATGTGGGACTAAACTCTTCCAACCTCTAGATTAGGTAGAAAACCCCCTCTCTTGGTCGACCAAGACTTCAAAAAAAATTGGGACGGCCATAAAGGAATTTTTTTTTGGAATTTTTATGGCGCCTCCTTTGGAGTTGGATTTGGATTTGGAGTCCTCCTCTTCTTATGGCATTTCTTCTTTTCTTCCACTCCAAGTTAAGCTCTTTGATTTTGATTTGAACTTCAATTGGATGTCCTTCTTTGATTTCTTCTCCAAGAGAAGTTTTCTTCCTTCTTTGCTTAGGTAAAATAGGCAGGTATGGGCGCCTCCTTTAAATTAGCTTCCAATTTGATTTTTTCTTCTTTGGGTGTGGGGACCATGACACTGGGATGCCTCTGTGGCGCCTCCTGGACTCTGGCGTGTGCTCGGAGTGTGGCTGGGCGTGTGGCTTGGAGTGTGGCCTCCACTTGCTTGAACCTTGATTTGATTGGAAGACAAATGTGGCACCATTTTGGACCAAATTGAAACCACATCGGGACTTGCACCGAGTCAACATGACTCAACAAAATTTAAATGGTGACTCAAGAAATAAATAAAAATAAATAAACTGGTTGACCAGGTCAACCTTTATTACAAACCCTAATTTCTCGGGCAATGTCAATCAGAGATCCAGATGGAGCTCTGAAGTCTTCTTCTGAGTCTGGTGCCCGCACCAATTCTCCCGGGGTGGGAGGAACTCGACCCTGTCGAGTAAGGCTCAAGTTGGCTCTGGTATCTCTCCAAGAGGTCTGGGTCCAATTCTTGTAATTCTTCTCGGGAGATCCAAGAGTCATCAGAATCTGGCCTTCCTTGCCAGCGGACCAGGTACCTTTGGTATCCTCGATTACGAGTAGAGATAACCTGATCATCCAGGATCTTTTCAATCTGCTCTTTCCTCACAGGCCAGTTTGTTGGTGGACACACAGGGTCGGGATCACTCTCAATGATTGGGTTAGGCTCAAAAGGCTCACTAGGAATCACAGCTGGCTCCCTGTACTCTACTAAGTCTGTAATGTTGAAAGTAGAGCTAATGCCTAGTTCTGGAGGCAACTTGAGCACATAGGCATTGGATCCTACTCTCTTTACCACTCTAAATGGTCCAGCTCCCCTAGCATGTAACTTTCTAACGGTTCCAGGAGGAAACCGTTCAGGCCTTAACCTAATCATCACATAGTCTCCCTCAACAAAAGATTTGACTCGCCTTTGAGTATCAGCCAACTTCTTATAAGTTTCATTACTTAAATTTATTTTGGCATGAATTTCTTTATGCAAGTCTTTTACATGCTGTGCAAAATTCTCAGCAGACTCGGAGACTCGAGTGTGGACAGGTAAAAAGACTAGGTCAAGAGGTGTGTGAGGTTTGTACCCATGTACAATTTCAAATGGACTCTTACCCGTAGACCTATTGACCGAGTCATTGTACGCAAATTCTGTCCTTGGTAGGTATAAATCCCAATTTCTGGTGTTTTCACCAACAAGACATCTCAGCAGATTTCCTAGGCTATGGTTCACTACTTCAGTTTGGCCATCAGTTTGGGGATGATAGGCAGTTGAAAACTTAAGTTTTGTCCCTAACTTATGCCAAAGGGTCTTCCAAAAGTAACTGGTGAACCGGACATCCCTATCTGAAATGATTGTCTTAGATAGGCCATGGAGTCTAACTATCTCATTGAAGAAAAGTGTGGCTACCTTAGACGCATCAAAGGTTTGGGAACAAGGCAAGAAGTGGGCCATTTTAGAGAATCGGTCGACTACGACACAGATAGAATCATGTCTCCTCTGGGTCTTAGGTAAACCTAACACAAAATCCATACTCACATCTTGCCAAGGACGATCTGGGATAGGGAGTGGGGTATAAAGGCCAGTGTTTTGTTTTCGCTGTTTGGCAACAACGCAGGTTCAACATCTAGCTACAATATTAGCTACATCCCTTTTCAAGCTAGGCCAGAAAAAGTGGTCTTCAATAGCTAGAATGGTCTTGTCTTTTTCAAAATGGCCGGCTAAATCTCCAGCATGGATTTCCCAAATCAAAAATTCCCTAAGAGAAGTTCTAGGGATGCAAAGCCTATTTTTGAAGAACAAAAAACCATCTACAAGGGTATAATCCTGGTGATTACTAGATGGTCCTTGAACTAGATCCTGATACACAGTTGTGAAATCCGGACAAGACTCATATTCCTCTTTGATTTGCTCAAACCCTATGACCTCAGTTCTAACAGAAGTTAATAACAGGGATCGGCGACTAAGGGCATCAGCTACCTTATTCTCAACTCCAGCCTTATGTTTCAGGACAAAAGTATAGGACTGGATATATTCTACCCACTTAGCATGCCTAGGGTTAAGCTTCTTTTGGGAGTTCAGAAATCTAAGAGCCTCATGGTCCGAAAATAGTACAAATTCCTGCGGTAGCAAATAATGTCTCTAGTAACGCAAAGCTTGCACCACCGCATAAAATTCCTTATCATAGGTAGAATACCTAAGCTTAGCATCATTAAGTTTTTCACTAAAGAATGCTATGGGATGATTCTCTTGGCTTAGGACTCCACCTATTCCTACACCTGAAGCATCACAGGCAACCTCAAATACTTTAGAAAAATCGGGTAATCTCAGAATGGGTGCCTGGGTCATTTTCTCCTTAAGATCTAGGAAGGCTTTATGGGCTGACTTAGTCCAATGAAATTCTCCCTTCCTAATACAATCAGTGATAGGAGCAGCTAAAGTACTAAACCCCTTGATGAATCGCCTATAGAAGGTAGCCAAGCCGTGGAAACTTCTAACTTCATGCACATTGGTTGGCTCTGGCCAGTCTACTATGGACCTAATCTTCTCAGGATCGGCTGCCACGCCGTCAGGGGTTACTATAAAACCAAGAAAGATAACTCTACTAGTCATGAATTCACACTTCTTAAGATTACCGTAGAGTCTCTCATTCCTCAAAACTTGGCAGACTGCTCTAAGGTGGCCTAGGTGATCTGCTGGGGTCTTACTATAGATCAGGATGTCATCAAAATAGACCACCACAAATTTTCCTATGAAAGCTCTAAGTACTTGGGTCATAATTCTCATGAAGGTACTAGGGGCATTGGACAACCCAAAAGGCATAACAACCCATTCATAAAGACCATCCTTAGTTTCGAACGCAGTTTTCCATTCATCCCCGGGTCTAATCCTAACCTGATGATAGCCGCTTTTGAGATCAATCTTAGAAAAAACCATTGCACCAGCCATCATATCAAGCATGTCATCTAATCTAGGGATGGGAAACCTATATTTGATTGTAATTTTATTGATGGCACGACTGTCAACACACATCCTCCACGTGCCATCTTTCTTTGGGGTCAGTAAGGCTGGGACTGCACAAGGGCTAAGACTTTCTCTAATAAACCCCTTCCTCAATAATTCTCCAACCTGCTTTTGCAGTTCTTCATGCTCAGATGGATTCATCCTGTAATGGGGCAAGTTGGGCAAAGTCGCTCCTGGGATTAGATCTATGGCATGCTGGATATCCCTAAGAGGTGGAAGGTGGTCTGGCAAATCCTCGGGAAAGACATCCTCAAATTCTTTTAACACAGGTTTAACTTCTTGAGGAGGCTCTGAGGGTTCTGAAGTTCTAAGTTCCTTAGCAGTCAACATCCAGATGGGTGAACCACTATGAATTTCTTGTTCTAGATCCTTAGCACTGATTAGGTTCACTCCAGTTTTCATCTCCTTAACCTTATCGGCTCCTTTAGTTACCTTGTCCTTAGGGGGAACTGAATGGATCGTAATCTTCTTCCCATTGAAACTAAAGACACAGGTATTGGATTTTCCTAAGAGGGTGGCATCATGATCATACAACCAAGGTCTTCCGAGAATTATACTGCTCACCCCCATGGGTAAGACATCGCACCAAATATTTTCATGATAAGATTGCATTTGGATTTGGACTTGACATCTAGACTGGATGGGTATGGAGGTAGAATCTATCCAAGAAACCTTATAGGGGTTGGGATGGGGAACTGGGATTAAGCCTAACATCTTGACAGTGCTAGTAGAGATGGCATTTACACAGCTCCCACTATCTATGATGATCTTACATACCTTATCCCCTAATTTAAGAAAAGTCTGTAGGATGTTAGTCCTACGCCAATCCTCTTGAACTAGATTCTGGGATAGGATGCATCTTACAACTCCTAATTGGTCAGATTCATTGGGTTCCTCCTCTCCTTCATACTCCTCAACCAAATTCATTCCGGCCTCATAAACTTCTTCTTCAAATTCCTCACTGGGCTCGGAATTATCATTCTCTCCCTCTTCTATGTAAAGGGATCTCCGAGGGCACTGGCTAGCAACATGACCTACCTTATGACACTTGAAACAGGCTATGGCAGTACACTGACTGGAAATGTGACCTGGTTTCTGACACTTAAAACAGGTGATATTTGAACTAGGGGTTCTCTGGGTGTCAGGTGCCTTACCTTTGTCCATGGGCCTAGGGGTAGAAGTACCCTGAAAAGGTTTACTAGGGATAACTTGGCTAGGTCCATTCCTTGGGATTGGGGCACTAACCCTAGAAGGTATAGGTCCTCTCTGAAATTTCTCAGTGTTCAGTGCAATCTGGTAGGCTTGGTCTAGATCAGTAACCTCTCTCAGAAATAGTTCTCTCTTGATATCTTCCCTCAGTCCAGCCCTAAATCTAGACAAAGTGACTTCGTGGGCTTCACTCACATCACATCTCATTAGGTATTCATCAAAAGTAGCTATGTAGTCTGAGACAGATCGGTTTCCTTGTTTCAGGTTTTGCCATTGGTCTAACAGGTTTTGCTGGTATGAAATGGGTAGGTATTTATCTCTCAGTTTTTCTTTCATACCCTGCCAAGTGGTTATGGGCTCAACATTCCGTCTCCTAGTGGTTAGCTCAATGTTCCCCCAGTATAACCTAGCTTGACGCACTAATTTCATCTTGGCAAACTTGTATTTCCTCTCCTCAGACATAGCATACCACTCAAAGTATTGGTCCATCTCACCCTCCCAATCAGAATACACCTTAGGGTTCAGACTACCATCAAAAGTGGGTGCATCTAATTTGATGTTCCTGATGAACCTATCATCTCTATCTTCAGGCTCTGGGTCAGGCCTCCTATGATTAGGTTCAGGATCTCTATATAAAGGCCTTCTAGGCTCCTGATGTGGGTAAGGTTGAGGCACATTAAAATCGGGGTCAGGAGTCCAATTCCGATGTCTAGGTTCTTCAAGTACTTGGACTCGGTCCCTAAGTTGGGTAAGATCCTCATGAATTTGTGCGCTAAACTGGGCCACAGTGTTTGTCATATCCTGATTCATTTTAGCCATACTTTCAGTAAGAGTTTTGATCATGGCCTCTAAATCAGGTTGGGTTTGACCAGGTTGATATGGCACTCCGTTTCTGGTAGACATGATGATTCAAGCAAGCACACAAAATGAGACTAGACTAAATCGACTACTGGATCACTAGACCTAGAGTCCAAACTAGATGCCCAATCAGAGTGGCAAGCTAGCCTGTAGTAACTCAGGACTCAGCCAGGCAGGTGTAAGGGGAGTGTTAGGTCCCTGAATGCCAATCCTAGACACCAATCAGTGATTGGCCAGGTAGGCGGACCAGCACACAAGCCCTTCGGGAATGGATCCCTGAACCACCGTTCTAGACACTGAGTGCTAAGCACACACAGAATAACTCAGCAAACTGACTCAACACTAGCCTAGACCCGACCAATTGGTGTCCCTAGCCCACTAGGGCAAATTAGGTCTAACCGATTTTAAATTAGGTATAGGTTCGAATGATTGGATGATGGTTTTGGGCTAAGGAGAGGTAATCAACTCCTCCCCTTATCTTAGATGCTCAATTGCCCTTAAGTAAATTATGAGATGATCACTCCAAAAAGAATTGAATTGCAGAACACAAAAAACAGAGTTGCTGTATTTTATTGCTCAGAATTTTTATCGAAACCAATAAATCACAGAAAAATTATGGAAAATAGGTTCAATTATACTGGTTTCAACGAAGCAAAAATCATGCAATTCAGAGTTTTATGAAGGGAGAAATAATTCAGACAACAGGGCAATTACGGGCTGCAACTAGATTGTCTTCCCCGTTTATAATCCCTGCTACGAAGTTATAACCCAATGGATCCCCTACACGCCCTAGGAACACCCCATGGAATGGGAGGAGGAGGCTTGCGCCTCGCTTAGTTCCTAGGACCGGACGTCCTGGGGAGTCTACTTCGAGCAGACAAAATAAAAAGAGAACAATCAAAGCAAGCAAGCAAATCAGAAACCCTAGACTGGGCTCTGATACCAAAAATGATGCAGAACAAATAAAGGAATGCGATGTGGAAGTAAATTAAGATTAACTAATTTTTTTGTTGTTTTTATATGTTTGTAGAAGTTGGCTTCAAATCAAAGAAAAGTTAACCTAACATTGAAAGATACTAATATGATAATTGAAAGCACAATTTTAAGGAAACTAAATTATCAGAGTAGTTCAGAAGCAACGGATCGCTGGGGGTTGAGAAACTCCCAGACCTAGGGTTTCGCTCCGAACTTTCAGTAGAACAGAAATAAAGAGAAGAGATGGTTTACCTAACCAGACAATGATCTTCACAGATTTTGGTGGAAGAACTCTCCCGAGCAGATTGTTGGATCCTCGGATTCAGATTTCTTCGCAATGGATCCTCCAGTACTGGTCCTTTGGCGGGTTGGCTTCTCCTGAACTCAAGATCTGGAAGAGAAGAAAAATAATTGATGGAATCAGAGAGTCAAGGGAAGAATTTACCAGGTTGATGAACTTGAAGATTGAAATTGCTGAAAACTGGATTCTCCTGGAAGCTGATGTGATTTTCCTTGGAACTTGCTCTGGATCTGAAGTAGCCGGACTGGATCTGGATGAAGGTGGATGGCCTGGACTTGTAGAGAGAGAGAGGCCGTGGGAGATGGATGGATCTAGGGTTTGATGGATTGAAAATAATGAAGGGTGGCTAGGGTTTTGGGATTTCAAGTGGCTAACCTAGGGTTTTGGATAAAGATGGAGATCTCTCACCTCCTCAAGGCTCCAATGGAACCCGGATTACCCCCTCACGGAGCTCAACACTTAGAATAGTGCGGAAGAAGAGAAACCTAGGTCACTCAACACAAGAGAGTAGCAAAAAAATAATTTTCTTCATTGATTTTCAAAGTTACAAAGAGAGGTCTATTATATAGACCTAAAATTTTCTTCTAGCTTGTACAAATTCCCATGTGGGACTAAACTCTTCCAACCTCTAGATTAGGTAGAAAACCCCCTCTCTTGGTCGACCAAGACTTCAAAAAAAATTGGGACGGCCATAAAGGAATTTTTTTTTGGAATTTTTATGGCGCCTCCTTTGGAGTTGGATTTGGATTTGGAGTCCTCCTCTTCTTATGGCATTTCTTCTTTTCTTCCACTCCAAGTTAAGCTCTTTGATTTTGATTTGAACTTCAATTGGATGTCCTTCTTTGATTTCTTCTCCAAGAGAAGTTTTCTTCCTTCTTTGCTTAGGTAAAATAGGCAGGTATGGGCGCCTCCTTTAAATTAGCTTCCAATTTGATTTTTTCTTCTTTGGGTGTGGGGACCATGACACTGGGATGCCTCTGTGGAGCCTCCTGGACTCTGGCGTGTGCTCGGAGTATGGCTGGGCGTGTGGCTTGGAGTGTGGCCTCCACTTGCTTGAACCTTGATTTGATTGGAAGACAAATGTGGCACCATTTTGGACCAAATTGAAACCACATCGGGACTTGCACCGAGTCAACATGACTCAACAAAATTTAAATGGTGACTCAAGAAATAAATAAAAATAAATAAACTGGTTGACCAGGTCAACCTTTATTACAAACCCTAATTTCTCGGGCAATGTCAATCAGAGATCCAGATGGAGCTCTGAAGTCTTCTTCTGAGTCTGGTGCCCGCACCAATTGTAGGTTAGGTCATGTTAACTAGAATAGGATAAACAAGTTACGAGGAGATGGCCTCCTCGAGGTCAGTGATTCTGACTCACTACCCACTTGTGAATCCTATTTGCTTGCTAAAATGACCAAGTCACCTTTTACTAGAAAAGGTGAACGAGCTACAGAACTTCAGAGTCTCATACATACTGATGTATGCGGACCCAGACAGTTAGTGCCAGAGGTGGATATAGATATTTTATTACATTTACAGATGACCTTTCCATGTATGGTTATGTTTTTTGATGAGACATAAATATGAGTCGTTTGAAATGTTCAAACGATATCATAATGAAGTGGAGAAATAAACTGGAAAGAGTATTAAAACCCTTTGATCTGATCGAGATGATGAATACCTATCTGGTGAGTTCATAACATATCTTGAGAAGAATGGGATTCTCTCTCAGTGAACTCCTCCAATAACACCCAAGTTGAATGGTGTGTCCGAAAGGAGGAATCGAATCCTGTTGGACATGGTTCGATCCATGATGGGCTTTGCAATTCTACCGCTATCCTTCTGGGGATATGCACTTGAGACAGCTTGTTACTTGCTGAATAATGTTCCGAGTAAGTCTGTTGTCTTCACTCCATATGAGTTATGGATTGAACGTAAGCCCTCAATTTCACACCTTCGAGTATGGGGTTGTCCGGCTTATGTAAAGCATTTAGACTCAGATAAACTTGGTCTTAGGTTTGATCGGTGCCTGTTTATTGGGTACCCTAAGGAAACAAAAGGATATTTCTTCTACTTGGAGGATGAATGAAAGTGTTCGTTGCTCTTAAGGCTATCTTTTTGGAAAAGGAGTTCCTTGGAGAAGGAACTGTAGCCTCTAAGATTGAACTTGGTGAAGTTCAACCAGTGGAAGAACCTGCACACTCTAAGGACATCATAGAACCAGGTATGATTGGATCACACCCGGAACCCATTTTAGGAGATCCAGTAGAGTACCGCATCAGCCAGACAGATACTACAGTTTCTTGGTCCGGGATGGTGATCCCATTGAGCTTGATAAGAACGATGAAGATTTGATCACCTATATGAATGCACTTCAGAGATCTGACTCTGAGGCATGGCTTGGAGCCATGCGATCCAAGATAGAGTCCATGGAGATCAACAATGTATGGACATTGGTTGATCCACCTGAAGGGTTAAATTCCATTGGATGCAAGTGGATTTTCAAGAGAAAAAGGGGTGTAGATGGGAAGGTGGAGACCTATAAAGCCCGTCTGGTTGCCAAGGGGTATCGTTAGCAATATGGTATCGATTATGACAAGATTTCTCCCCTATGGCAATGCTCAAGTCCATTTGGATCATGCTTGCTTTGGCAGCACATTTTGACTATGAGATCTGGCAGATGGATGTCCAAACCGCTTTCCTGAATGGAGAGCTGGATGAGGAGGTGTATATGATATAGGTTGAAGGGTTCACATCCACAGACGAGTCAAAAGTGTGCAAATTGCAGAGGTCCATTTATGGACTCAAGCAAGCATCTCGAAGTTGGAACATGCAATTTGATAGGCATGTCAAATCGTATGGCTTCGTTAGGAACGGAGAGGAACCCTGCATCTATAAGTGGGTTAATGGTTCTGTGATTGTATTCCTGGTACTGTATGTTGATGACATTCTCTTAATCGGGAATGACATCGCAGCATTGCAAGGAATAAAGGTCTGGTTGTCATCTCAGTTCTCCATGAAGGACTTGGGTGAAGCTTCTTATATACTGGGTATGAAGATCTATAAAGATAGATCTAAGAGGCTTCTAGGATTGTCCCAGTCTATGTACATTGATACCATGCTGAAATGATTTAGCATGAGGAATTCCAAGAAAGGCTATCTCTCGATAGGTTCTAGAATTACTCTTTCCAAGAAGGATCGTGCGATAACTCCTGAGGAAAGAGAGCATATGAGTAGAGTTCTTTATGCTTCTGCAGTGGGCTCTATCATATATGCTATGACATGTACTAGACCAGACATGACATACTCACTAGGATTGGTGAGCAGATACCAGTCTGACCTAGGTGAGGTGCATTGAAAGGTGGTTAAAACCATCCTGAAGTATTTGAGAAATACTAAGGACCAATGGTTGATTTATGGAGAACCTGACTTGAAACTTATGGGGTATACTGACTTCAGTTTCCAGTCAGATAGAGATGATAGCAAGAGTTTGTCAATGTTTGTGTTTACCCTGAATGGAGGAGCGATCTGTTGGAAGAGTTCCAAGCAGGCAACAGTTGCAGACTCGGTATGCGAAGTAGAGTACATTGCAGCATCAGATATAGCAAAGGAAACCGTGTGATTGCAGAAGTTCCTTGGAGAGCTAGGGGTGGCACCTTTCCTAGATGGTACTATTCCTATGTATTATGACAGCACAGGAGCCATTGCTCAAGCTAAGGAGCTAAAGTCTCATCACCGCACCAAGCACATTCTGCGATGCTATCATCTCGTGCGAGAGATCGTGGATCAAGGCGACATCAATCTTATGAAGATCAATGGAAAGAAGAATCTGGTCGACCCCTTCACTAAAGCCCTCGAAATCAAAGAGTCCGACTATCGTAAAAGGAAAATGGGTGTTAGATACTGTTCTGATTGGCTTTAGTACAAGTGGGAGTTGTTGAGAATAGCCAATCGCCTAGGCTGTAGGTGGTTATGCTCAGTATTATAATTTATATATAAATTAATACAACTTTATTTTGGCAGCTCATCACATTTTTCATTTTCCTGTAATGAACTCTTTTTATGTGAAGAAGTCTTTAAAACTGCACTGACTTCGATATAGAGAGGATATATCGAGTGGTCCTTTAAAAAGGTTCATAACCAAAGGATACATTATATAGGATGGCAATGTATCAAGTGTAGGTTATTGTAGTTCACATCGTTTGGTTATCCTCTTGACCAAAGGAGTGTGGTGACACTGATGTGATCTGCAAGTGGGATGTGTGACATCTCATTAAATGTGACTCCATGGAGCTCCATTCTGCCAAAGGATTGCTCATGATTGGATATGGATATATGTTTTCCTTCGACCTGAGGTCACCATGGTAGCTTGTAAGCAACTCCCTGTGCTTTGGTATCGCACTACCCGGATTTCTAATCCAGTGATGGAAGGTTCTGGGTACAGGCAAGTACTTGTGAAGCAGTGGTGGACCAAGATGGAATTGACCTATCCAAATTGTTTGGATTAAATATCTCGCAGTGTCTCAATTTAGCAAATCCTTGACCGGGGTAGTCCTAGTGAGGTGTCACTGGACTTGCGAGGTTGAGACATATTATGGATTGACTCAGTTAGGGTTGGCAGTCTAACCCTGGGTCATCTTGAGCATTGGAGGTTAAAGGGATGAATTATACGGTAACCATATGCCAGAGGTTCGATAGATTGCTCTCGCATCTTCGGCCTATCCGGATACCTGGACCCATTGCTAGATGGTATCTTGTGCTGGTACTGGAAGTGTTCCAGTGCTATCATTTAGGTTCGAACCTATGAGGTCACATACCATAGAGAATTTCTTCCTGATCTAGGAACCGATCAACAATTGGGAATCGTTTCGGTATTAAGGTCAAACGGACTGATTAAGCACATATTGGATTTTTTATGATCTACCTGGTCTGATTTGGATCGACCAGGATTGGTTTGGGTTAACCAGGAATTGTTCATGGTAGACCAGGACTGGACCCATTTTTCTTGTCAATTAGGTTTGGTTGGACCGAGGTTTGTTTTTGAACCATTTTTTATTTGGCTTTGTTAAACCAGTTTTTCTTGGCTTTAATGAACCAGTTTTTATCATGGGATGTTTACACGATGCTTTTTCTCCAAGCAAACTTTAAAACATCGACTTGTTTTGGTTTCCCTTGCTCCCTGTTTCACTGTTTGAATGGATTTGAATTGCATGTTGATCGGATGAGCTTGGGTTATCTGATTATGATCCTTAGCATCGTGATCTGGATTGGTTCTCTTAGTGCCTCTCCAGCATTTCTTTCTTTTCTCTCGGTCACTGGTTTTCACCATGTGTTTCTACCCATCTTGTTCTCATCCAGCAGCCATTCCCAGTGTTTTCAATCGATCTAGAGCCTATCCAAAGGAGTTTGGATTTATCTGATTTTCTTTCACAGTGATTTTGCTGGACACTTCTCTCCAATTTTTCCCTGGCCTTCACAGGATTTCTTAGATCTATTATTACTTGGTTGAAGGTCATGCGATAGATAGAGAGGAGAAGCAGGGCGTGCGAGAATAAGAAAACAGGGTGTGCGGTTTAGGAAGAAAACAAGGCGTGAAAGAGTTTTTGGAAAAAATCTGAGTGCATAATTTTTGTTGAGCATCCCTTGTATTTCTTCCATGATCTTTGTTTTCCTCTGTGTGCTCTTGGTGGAGTTTGGGTGATCTTGGAGAAGACCGTCCGTGAGGACCTTTTGGCTTTCCCTGCTCCACCTATCCGAGACCTGTTTTTGATTCTGGAGGACGAGCATCCTTCCAGGAGTTGGATCAGCGAGAGCCCGTGTGTGGATACTCTAGAGGGTGGACATTTGGATACCTGAGAGATTAGACCGATCATCTCTTCTTCTTGTAGTTGCAGATCTGATTTGCTATTTAACCGGCTGCCTTGGAGACTTGCTTTTGCTTGAAGTTGATTGAACTCAATGAATATGAGTGAGTGCTCTTTTTTTCTTCTCTCTTAGTTGTTTCTTTTTCATTTTCTTATATTTTGATTTGATTTGAATCATATAAATACCTTTCTAAGGCCTCAAACTCGGTTTCTAGCCGTTAGACACGAAAAACTAGCCATTGGGATCCAAGAGAAGCGAGTTCTGTATTTGAAAAACTAGCAGTTACTATTTCCAGAACTCCAAGTGTCGACACTTCAGGCTATGAGTTGATACATAGGGTTGACACTTGCACTCCATGAGTCGACACCTAGTTCAAATATCTTCAATGTAGCTTTCTGGAATTCTCAGATGTGTCGATACTTCCTCAGGTGAGTCGATACTTTGAGTCGACACTTAACATCCATGTATCAACACTTTAGGCAAGTCTTCAACTTCAGCAAGTTTTGTAACCCAAAAATCTCAGGCGATGAGCTGATCCATATGTCGACACTTTGAGTTGACACAGACGTTCATGTGTTGACACTTCGGCCGTGCCACTGAAACTCTGCTTGCGTATCGCCTTGAGTCGACACTTTCTTAGTCATGTGTCGATACTTTGAGTCGACACTTCACTGAGATTTTCACATAGATACTTGAACTTCTGCTGAAACAAGTTTGTGTTGAACTAATGTGTCATTTCAAGCAATCTTCAATTATCAAAGTCCTCTTTAAGCAAATCTTTTATCAAAATTTAGGACTTCTTCGTTCAAACAATTTTGTCAAGTTGATGAGCACCTTTTTCTATAATAATACACTTCAAAGAAATCATTAGTACTCAACTTATACTTAAACATTTTGCTTATCATCGAAATCAATAACGCAGTCAACAAAGCAATCTTCAAGAGCCTCAAAGCTTCCATATTCTACTCTAAAAGAGAGTTTGATTGTGCTTTTATTCTTGTATCTTTAACTTTACTCTTTGCTGACCTAGCTTTCAAGATCTTTAAAAGTAGGTTGTTAAGGTTGTTGGTGAGCCAATGGTATAAAATCAACTAGGATTTAACTTGTGAGTCCAAAAGACAAAACAAGTTGTAAAGGTTGTTGGTAAGCCTAGGTGACAAAACCAACTTGGGTTTTGACTTGTGAGCCTTGGAAAACAAGTTGGCTGTAATCTTGAAGAGATTATAGTAAAAATTTTCAAGGGAGGCTTGGAGAGTAGATGTAGGTGCTTGGATTGCACCGAACCACTATAAAATTTTATGTTTGTGTGTGATTCTCTCTCTACTACTTGCTCTTTATTCCTTGCCTTTAATTTGTCATTATCCGCTGTATATTCATTTTGAGTTTAATCACTTTGCTTCACAAATACATTAAGACCAGCACATAGTTGTTTAAATTTTCAAAAGACCCAATTCAACCCCCCCTCTTAGGCTCCATTTCTGGGCAACACCCTTCCTATGTATGGTGGTCCGAATTCCTCCATGGCGTTGTCCCCATCGCCCTGGCATCATCTTTAACGGCACCATCCGCTCTGCCATCGCCTTCAGTCCAACCACCGTCATGACCATGATGCCAATCTCCTCCATCTCCACCCGTGTCGATTTAGCCAATGCCACCGTCTCTTTGTGCCATCCTGCCCAACCGCCGGAACCCTATGCCACAGATCCACGCGTTCACGCCCCCAATCATCTTCACCATCATCGCTCGCCGGACATCCCTCCTCCGAAGACGTCCCCAGTTTTCGATGACATCAACGAACCCCACCGTTGCCCTCTCCCCATGCTTCATCTCAAGTCGACCGTGTTGCCTTCTTCTAGCGGAACCATCGAGCTGCACAATCTTCTTCCTCCTCAGGACCCGGAAGAGCCTAGCCCTTGATCCGCCCATACCACCCACCGATCTCCATCGTCACCAGTCGTTGACCGTGCCAATTCCCCCCTCCGCGATGATCCCTTAGGAATGTCGGTGACATCCCGATGGATTTCATGCCCGAAGAGCACCCTGTTTCAGCATGATCATGAAAGCAAAGCCGGTTCCCTATTATCGATTTCCCCCTCTACACGGATTTCAAAGTGTACGATCTTCAAAGTTGCATGCTCCTCAAAGTGCATAATTCTCAGAGCAGAGCTGAAAAAATAAAAAAAGAGGAGAAAAAAAAGAAAAAAAAAGAAAAAATGATAAATAATAATAATAATAATAATAATAATAATAATAATTTGGGACAGCCTTCAGAGTTGCACGAATTTCAAAGTCGCACGAAGTTCAACGCTACACAGATTTCAGAGCCATATAGTTTTTAGAGTAGAATAAAATTAAAGCACATATCTTAGAGCACAGTCCTTGCTGATCCAAACTCGATGGAGTTGAGTTCTCCCCACCTCAGGGGAGTGATGGGAATATCGCCAACATTGATCCCAAAGCAGCACTGATCTTGAAGCAGCATGAATTTTGATGCAGCACAGATTTCAATAAATTCAAATTTAAAAAATTAGTTGATTAGGATTAGTTATTTAAAATTTGATTTAGGATTGGTTGGTTAGGATTGAGATTTAGATAGGCCTTATCTTGTATTTGAATTTGAACCGTCCTTATGTTTTTATCTTGTATTCAAATTCAAATGAAGGTTGTAAAGGTCTATAAATACCACCCTCAGTTCTTCGTAAAAAAACAGTTTGGTGAATAAAAATGAGTTTTTTTAGAAAATAGTGATTCTTTTTTTGCTCCGTAAGGAGAGGATGTGAGGCCTAATTCCAGGACATGATGATAGGTCATGTCTAGTTATTCCCTTCCTTGATTCCATCTTCTTTACCGCCCATGTCCTTTGAGATTCACCTAACGCCTCTAAGTATCGAGGTGGATGGAATGCCCTAGAGGTGAGAGGTCTCTTCATTAGTGTGAGTTCCAAAGTCCATGAGTTCTAAACCTTAAGTCTTTCATCCCTATTATTCTTTTGCCCCCTAGAAAAATAAAATAAAAAAAATAGTAGCACCATAGTCTAGGTGACTTCCAGACTCACTAACGATCCATTCCCCAACTGTTCCACATCACCTACGGTCCGTCCGAGAGGGGCCATTGCATGCGGCTTCTCACCCACGGGGGGACACTAGATGGTTGAAAAGAAGCCACAACATGATCCGACCGATTGGGGGAACCGATCCCCGGTCTCGGACCATGACACGTGCTCACACCAGTGATGCCAGCATGGCCAAGAACTCAGGCAAGAGTTCCTCCACTCTGATCGCCCTTCAACCCCCATGGTCTCTATCGAGGGGTCCACAGATGAGGCGATCCATCGTCAGGCAGAGAGGCACCTCGAGGAGCAGGAGTGCAAGCTGGCAGATCTATCTTGCCAATTTGCAGAGATTCAGGGCTTCCCAAGCAAGCTCATGGGTTATGACACCCATCCCCCTTTCTCCCATAGGATCCAAGAGAAACCGATCCCCAGCCAGTTTCGTATACCACAGGTTGATCCCTACGATGGGATGACCGACCTCCTGGACCACCTGGAAAGCTACAAGGCCCTTATGAGGGTCCAGGGGACTATTAATGCTCTCCTTTCCATTGCCTTCCTGGCCACCTTATGGAAGGCTGCTCGAGCCTGGTTCTCTAGGCTCGAGTCTAAGAGTATAGATTCCTTCTTCCAGTTGGAGAAAAGATTCGTGGCGCACTTTGATGCATGCAGGAAGGTGCCACGTGAAGCTGATAGTCTCTTCTCGATCCATCAGTAGGATCGAGAATCTCTCTAGGAGTATGTGTCCCGGTTCAAGGCCACCACCCTAGAGATGTACCATCTCGACGAGCCGGTCACCATGCTGGCCCCGAAGAGGGGGTTGCAGACCTCCCGCTTTACCTACTTCCTCGATAAGAAACCTCCGAAGACTTACTCAGAGCTCCTCCTCCGGGTCCACAAGTATATCTATGCATATGAGGCCGACCACACCAGAAGGGAGTTAGATGGGAGGCCCTTGAAGAGGCAGGCCATTGGGAAAACGTCCACTCCCTCGGCTTTGAAGATGGTGCCTATCCAGTGGCCGGGGCCGATGCCTAGAGTCGACCCCACCAAGGAAGAGAAGTTCACTCCCCTCCTTGCCCCCAAGATCTTGATGGAGATCGAGGATGAGTGCTTTATGCACAGACCTCCCTCACTAAAGCCATCTGTTGGGCGAGATAAGTCCCACTACTGCCACTTCCATCAGGACTATGGCCATGATATGGAGGAATTCCATCATCTAAAAAGGAAAATAGAAGACCTGATCAAGCACGGCTACCTCGGGAAATATGTGGATGAAGCGACTCCTCTGGTGACCTGGGATGAAGAGCCCCGTCCACTCGCCATTGACAACCGGCCCACCGAGAAGCCAATAGGGATGATATACTGGGGGGCAGGGAGAACCCCGAAAAGGGCTAGAGGGAGAGAAGGGAGTGATGATGTACTCTCCTGCATGGGAGAGGGGTCAGCTGGGATGGATAACCCAAATAATGATGCTGTCATCATGGAAATGATGATAGCAAAACATCTTGTGAAAAGAATCATGGTTGATAGTGGAAGCTCTGTGGACATCCTTTTTTACGATGCTTTTACAAGGATGAACTTATATGCTGACCAGATAAAGCTGGTATTCACATTCTTAGTGGACTTCACCAGAGATTCAGTTGGAGTAAAGGGAGAGATTACGCTCCTAGTAACTGCTAGGACTCCATCTTGGCAAAGCACAGTGCTGACGATGTTTACCGTCGTAAGGCTTCCTGTTGGAATTCTCCCAAGAACAAAATATTGCAAAAATCAGGAATCAAAAAAACCTGACATAGCGAAAGTAGATAAAAAATTACTTTATATCTAAACAAATCTGATTTATTCATAATAAATTCTTAAACCTGGATTGCTATCCTGGCCTGCTCTGAAAACTATGCCGATCTGCTTTTATACCAGGGTTCTACCTGAGCCACGCAAATGCCCGACCTTTTCTGGTATCCACACAGAGCTCACGTAACCAAGTCGTAGAGAGCACTGGACTGCTACATCCTTGCAGCCCTTTCCTCTTTCAGCAAATCAGATGCTTTAAAAACTATGCCAATCCAAAACTGGACCGGCTTTTATTGAACTGGCTTCTATCTTGCAAACTGAGATTTGCAAGACTTAGGACCTCTTTCTTTCTTCTTTCTCTTGAAGAATACCTCTCTAGATCTCACCTAAGGAAGGAGAAAAACACATAAAAGGGAGAGGAGAACTTGATGCCCTAAGAGAGAGACTCTTTGTAGATGATGCCCAAGAGGAAGATACACGGCCAAGAAAAAAAATTCATGCCAAAAGGAGAAGTCAATTGGTCGGCCACCCCCTCTCCCCTTTTTATAATTTATTTCTCCCATCCCTCCAAGCCAAAATACTGATGTTTAATTTAAACTGGTTGGAAATTAAGAGGAGTAGAAGAGGACTCTTCCCTCTCTCATAATTCTCCATGCCTAAACACTTTAGCACCCTTCTCTTTTTCATGCCCAAACTTCTTTGTCGCACAAAATACTTGGGCCCACAAGTTAGCATGTGGAGACATGGGGAGACAAGGAGAGAGAGTCCCATCCAATGGGACTTTAAATCATAGTCCAAATAAATTGATTTGATAGTTAAATCGAAGCTAATTTTAAATCCAATTGAATCCATTTCGAAAAGACTATTGATCCAACTCAATTAGGATCAATTAACTGAGTCTAACTCAATTAAATTAAATCTAATTTAATTCAATTAATAACTAATTCATAATTTATTAATTGTAATATTTACAATTAGGTTTAAATGTACTAAAATTGCCAAATTTAGTAACATTTTGATTTGCTAATTGGTTACTTAAGCTCCTAATGTGTGTGACCCCTCAAGTCCTATCTTGTTTGATAATGAGACATGCTATAATCTCCATCATATATCATCGAAACTCCTTTCGATTGATAGAAATAATTTTTGCTCAACCCTAATCAGGATCATTGATCCGAGAATGATCCTAATGGGCTCTCACAATCCACTAGTGACACTTAATAGTATGTAGTGGCAACCTAGCAGAATAAGATTGGAATCCCTAGGTGTAGTTATTATGTGATTCTATTTCTCTATCAAAATTCTAACATGATGTTAGTTATGGATACTCGTCAAACCTAATTCATCCCCCCTCTTGGGCTCCATTTCTGGGCAATAAGTGGTATCAGAGCATCGATACTCTACTTATAGGTCTAATGATCTTGAGTAAAAGATCATGGCAGCCTCAATTGGTATGGATGTTGTAGAAGGTAAAGCCTCTAACCATCCACCTTTGTTTAATGGCACCAATTACACTTATTGGAAGACACGCATACGCATTTATATTCAAGCCGTAGACTATAACATTTGGAAGACTATTGTTAAAGGCCCTCATCAGCCTACTATCTTGATTAATGGCATTCCTACTCCCAAAATGGAAGATGATTGGGATGAGAATGATATTAAGCAAATAGAGCTTAATGCAAAGGCTATGAATATATTGTTTTGCACTTTAGATTCAAGCGAATTTAATAGAATCTCAAATTGTCTCTCTACAAAAAAATATAGGACACACTTGAGGTTACCCATGAGGGTACTCATCAAGTGAAAACTATCAAAGTCAACATGCTCATTCATACATATGAGATGTTTAAAATTGAACCTTCTGAATCTATTAGTGAGATGTATACTAGGTTTACTAATATTGTGAATGGAATGAAAAGTTTAAAAAATATTATTTCTAATAGTGCACTTGTAAATAAACTTCTCAGGTCTCTTCTGGCTTCGTGGGATACTAAAGTCACTGCTATAGAAGAAGCCAAAGATGTAAATACACTTCCTCTCGAGCAGCTGTTGGGCTCATTAATGACCTATGAGCTTTCTTTGAAACAAAAAATAGTAGACTATGATAAGAATAAGTGATTGCCTTCAAGTCCACCGCCAAAGAAGAATCAAGTGAAGATTCTGAAGAGAAAGATGAAGAAGATGAGATAGCTCACATAGCAAAAAAATTTAGGAGGTTTATGAGAAAGAAGAAATACAATTTCAAGAAAAACCTTAAAAGTGAGAGCCTAGCAAAAAAAAAAAGAGAAAGAAAAGAAGCATCCCACATGCTTTGAATGCAAGAAACTCGGCCACTTCAAGATGGACTGCCCCCTACTCAAAAAAAGTAGAAGAAGATTAAGAAAGAAAGCTATGATGGCAACCTGGAGCGCCAGCGAGGATTCAAGCTCCGATGAAGAACAGCAAGAGGTTGCAAATTTTTGCTTGATGGCCAATAATGATAAGGTATTATCTGAACTGGAAGAAGAATTTACTTTTGATGAATTGCATGAGGTTTTTGATGAACTTGTGATTGAATTTCAAAAACTTAAATTAAAACATAAAGAACAAAAGAAGCAAAATCTAGATTTAGTTAAAACAAATGATAAGTTTTTAATTGAAAATGATTCCTTACTCAAAGAAACAAAAAGTTAAATAGTAAAATTATTCTTCTAGAAAAAGAAAAGGAAGATTTGAAAAAAAAAATTTCTTTTGCATCAACTGAAAATTTTACAAAACAAAACAAAGAGATTTTGGAAGAAACCAAGAAGTACAAAGATGAACTTAAAAAATTAAAACCTTTTGTTGAAAAATTTACTTACAATTCTGAAAAACTCAATATGCTTCTAAATAATTAAAGAGCTATTTTTAACAAAGCTGAATTGGGTTTTAAAACTCAAAAACAATAAAAGTTTTTCAAGAATTTTTTTGTGCATGCTTCATCTTCTATTACTTGTTATTCTTGTGGTAATACTAGACATAAATCATATCTTTGTAATAAAAGAAAATTGAGCAAAGTCAAAAAAGTTTGGATTTCAAAAGGAACTATCACCACTAACTTTAAAGAACCCAAGATGACTTGGGTACCTAAAGTCTCCACCTGATTTGTTATTGTAGGTATGTCTTGCAACCAACAAAAGAAGATTATGGTACCTAGACAGCGGTTGCTCAAGGCACATGACTGGAGATGTGGAGCAGTTCTCCTCACATAAATTTCAAAATGGAGGAAATGTGACTTTTGGTGATAATGAAAAGGGCAAAATAGTTGGAATTGGTAAAGTCCATATTACCCCCTCTACTTATATAGATAATGTTTTATATGTTGATGGTTTAAAGTATAATTTACTTAGCATTAGCCAGTTTTGTGACAAAGATTTTAAAGTTATTTTCGAATCTTCCATGTGCATTATTTCTAGTCTTGATGACAATGGCATCAAGTTTATTGGTCATAGACATGGCAATATTTATATGGTTGATCTTGATGATCTTCATGTTCAAAATGATCAATGCCTAGTGGCAATGGAAGCCAAGATCAATAAAATTAGTTGGCCTTAGCATCGTTGACTAGGATATGCTAGTATGCATTTGCTTTCAAAACTTTGTAAAAAAGATTTAATAAAAGATTTGTCAAAACTTAGTTTTGAAAAGAACAAGATTTGTAGTGCTTGCCAACTTGGAAAATAAACTAAATCGTCTTTTAAACCTAAAGGAGTAGTCTCTACATCTAGACCCTTAGAATTACTTCATATGGACCTCTTTGGGCCAACTAGAACATCTAGTTTGGGAGGTAAAAAGTATGGTCTAGTCATTGTAGACGATTTCTCATGTTTTACTTGGCTCATGTTTTTAGCTCACAAAGATGAAACTTTTTTTGCATTCATTAGATTTCATGAAAGAGTTTCAAATGAAAAAGGTGTTTCAATTATTTCCTTAAGAAGTGATCATTGTACAGAATTTGAAAATCATGAGTTCGAAAATTTTGTAGTGAAAATGGCATTCATCATAATTTTTCTGTACCTAAGACACCTTAACAAAATGGGATAGTAGAAATGAAAAATAGAACTCTTGAAGAAATGGCATGCACCATGCTTTGCAAAAATGATTTACCTAAATATTTTTGGACGGAGCCATAAATATTGTTTGCTATGTTTTAAATCATGTTTTAATCTGACCTATTTTAAAGAAAACTTCTTATGAGCTTTGAAAAGGTAGGAAACCTATAATTAAATATTTTCATGTTTTTGGATGCCGTTGTTTTATTTTAAACAATGGCAAGGATAATCTAAGCAAATTTGATGCCAAGTCAGATGAGGGTGTCTTTTTAGGTTACTCTACATCTAGCAAGGCATACAAAATCTTTAACAGAAGGACACTTGTTGTTGAAGAATCCATCCATGTTGTGTTTGATGAGACTAATCAAAAATCTTCTAGAAAAGAAGATATTCTTGATGATGATATAGGTATCTAAAAAAATGAAGAAGTGAACAACAATGAAGAACCCATCAAGGAGCAAGATGACAATCAAAACAATGGAAGAGATCAAGTACAAGGAGGTGAAAATACATCTACACATGATCCTCTACTTAAAGAATGGAGGTATGCTCATGGACACCCCAAAGAACTTATCATTGATGATCCATCAAAAGGAGTAAGTACTCGTTCATCTCTTAGAAATATATGTGATTATTTAGCTTTTGTTTCTCAAGTAGAACCTAAATCTATTGAAGAAGCTGAAAATGATTGTAATTGGATTAATGCTATGCAAGATGAACTAAATTAATTTTAAAAAAATAATGTTTGGACTTTGGTTGATAGACCTACTAATGTTTCAATAATTGGCATAAAATGGGTTTTTAGAAATAAGCTTGATGAAAATGAAATTGTAACTAGAAATAAAGCTAGACTAGTTGCTAAAGGATATAATCAGGATGAAGGGATTGATTTTAATGAAACCTTTGCTTCTGTTGCTAGACTTGAGACAATTCGGCTATTATTGGCATTTGCATGTTTTATAGATTTTAAATTATTTCAAATGGATGTTAAAGTGCCTTCTTGAATGATTTTATCGAAAAAGAAGTTTATGTTGAACAAACCCCCAGTTTTGAAAATCATGAGTTTCCAAACCATGTTTTTAAACTTCATAAACCTTTGTATGGTTTGAAACAAGCTCCAAGAGCTTGGTTTGATAGATTGAGTTCTTTCTTGCTTAAAAATGATTTTACTAGAGGTAATGCTGATACTACTTTAGTTTTGAAAAAGAAGAATGATGATCTCTTAGTAGTACAAGTTTATGTGGATGATATCATATTCGGTGCTACTAACAAATGTCTTTGTCAAGAGTTTGCAAAGTTAATGCAGGGTGAATTCGAGATAAGCATGATGGGAGAGTTTAACTTCTTTTTTGGATTCCAGATAAAGCAAACAAAAGAGGGGATCTTCATCAACCAAGCTAAGTACACAAAAGAAATATTAAAGAAGTTTGAGATGGAGAACACCAAGCCATTAGGTATATTTATGAGCTTCTCTTGTAAACTTGACAAAGATGAATCAGGTAAATCTATAGACCAAAAGTTATATAGAGGTATGATTGGTTCATTGCTATATCTAACTACTAGTAGGCCAGGTATTATGTTTAGTGTTTGTATGTGTGCAAGATATCAGTTTGCCCCTAAAGAGTCTCATCTTTTGGCTATTAAATGCATACTTAGATATTTGTCTGGCACTAAAAAAATTGGTTTTTGGTACTCTAAAAATTCATCATTTGAATTGATTACTTATTTTGATGTTAATTTTGCCGGGTGTAAACTTGATAGAAAAAGTACTGTGAACTTGTCAATTTCTTGGAGTCAATTTGATTTCATGGAGTGGCAAGAAATAGAATTCAGTTGCTCTATCTACGACAGAAGCTGAATATATAGCAACTGAAAGCTATTGTGCTCAAATCCTATGGATCAAATAACAACTCGAAGATTTTAGCATCAAACTAACTAAGGCACCCATAAGATGTGACAATACTAGTGCAATCAATTTAACTAAGAAACCTATGCAACATTCAAGAAGTAAACATATTGAAATAAGATATCATTTCATAAGAGATCATGTACAAAACTCTAATGTGATGCTTGAATTTGTTTATATTGATAATCAATTAGCTGATATTTTTACCAAACCCTTGAGTAAAGAAAGGTTTTGCATGATTAGAAAAGAGTTAGGTATCATATACCCCTTTTCCTAGAACTCTCTCAAATCTTATTCATGCCTAATTTGTTATTGCTCAAAATCATATCATATAAGTCCTAAACTCTTCACTAAAGTCCCCCTAATTTTTCAAAATTTTATTGGATTTTTTCTTGGATTTCTTGGCCAAGTGTCGACACTTGGCATTTGGCGAAGTGTTGACACCTAACCAAGTGTCGACACCTGACCAAGTGTTGACACTTAACAAATTCTAAGTGTCGACACTCGGGCAAAATTTCTATTTTTCTAGGGCATCAACCCATCCTTTTCTTTTGTTTATTCCCTTTATCTCCCATGCCCTAATGGTCCCCAAACACTCCTTTGCCCGTGGAATAGTGATTTTCCGCTCGTGTCCTTCGGATTCTGGTAATTTCTTCTCCTTTGGACCGTTAATTCACTGTTCTCATCCAATTTTCTGTGATTTGATCCAATTCATCTCGAATTTCACCATGTTTTTCTTGTTTTCAGCCGATTCTCCCTTCTCTATCTTCTCAGCTATTTTTTCTTGGTTGATTTGTTATGGATCGGACAAAACATTGCTCTCTTTCCTCCTATTTCTCCTCCATTTCATTTTTCTTCATCGTTAATCACCGTTTTCACTGATTTTGAACCATATTCATCCCCGTGTGCTTTTATTCCTCTTTGAATGGTTTTCATTGGTTCTTCCTATTCTTTCAGCACTGTGCTCACCCTCCCCATTTTCTTCCCTTTTTGGCCATTGTTCTTGGCCAAACCTTGTTTTTTTCTTTTCTCTTCCCGTCGGCTTCTTTTTGGTTGGACTGTTGTCATTTTTTGTTTCAGCCATTTCATCTCTTCCATTCCATCCCTCAGTTGGTTGTCATGGGACCAAGGAAGCAGCTAGCATATAAAAGGAAACCAAGTCAGGGTTTAGCGGAAAGAAAGACCATAGCTAGAAATGACACTAGTCAGCAGACTGAGAGAGTAGGACCTCCTTCTTCACCTTCAGCTGAGAGAGTATCTGGGAAGGTGATTGCTGTCGATCGTCGAGAGATTTGATTTCTTTGACTGTCAGGGCTTCAGACTTTGACATGTTCTTGAGTCAGTTGGGTTGATCTCCTTCTGTACTATGAAGGAGAAATACTACCCTTACTTGATTCGTGAGTTCTATGGGAGCTTTGACTGTAGCCGGATGTTATGGAGTGCCACTGTTAGAGGTATTCGTATTCTGGTCTCTAAGGAGGTTCTTAGCCATGTGTGGAGATTCCCCACCATGGGATCATTGTTTCATATATTGAGGATCGAGAGGAGGCCTTCAGGTGCATACTAGAGCACGATGACGTTCATGGTGTGGCTACAGTCACCGCGAACTAGCTTTCTATTGAGATGCACCTCCTATATCACTTCATTGCCCAGATCCTGCTCCCGAAGACTGGATGTTTTGATTTCATTACTGAGCAGGAGCTGATGATGATGGTGTGCTTGATGCAGAGGACTGCTGTTGATCTTCCGGTTCTGATGCTGGCGTAGATGAGAGATGCTGCAACCCAGCATCGTCACTGTCTTCCATACGGGATGGCGCTGACATGTCTATTTAGGACTTATAGTGTACCTTTGGAGGGGGAGACCTCCAAAGACATTCTTCATACAGATGTGTACGATGAGCACTCACTTCACCGCATGAGATATAGGATGGTTTCAGGGAGATGGGTGCGCTGGGAGTTTGGCCAGGAGCCAGATGAGGAGAATGAGCTTAAAGAGGCAAAGGCAGGGCCATCAGGGCCTTCTAATACACCTCCTAGATCAGCACTAGCAGCAGCGACTAAGCTAGAGCCTGTCACCCCTGCACCAGCTACTTCACCTTCTGCTGCTCCTCCTTCAGCTATAGGTACATCCTTTGAGGAGCTTGTTAGGCAGGAGTTCTCGGAGGTCCAGAGTGAGATTATTGGTTTGGCTGTTAGGTCTACCTAGTTAAGGATTAAGGTTGAGAGTTTGAGAGCTCACACTAACTCTCAGCTCTTAGGTATTCGGGAGACCATGGAGGCTAGTTTTAGAGAGATCAGAGACTTACTGAGATCACTTTTACCTCCAGCAACATCTTCAGATCCACCTCCTCCACCGGCAGATGATGATGATGACCACCCTGATGGACATGACGACACTCATAGTGGTGGTGATGGTGATGGTGGTGACAAAGAAACTGATATTGTTGACAATTCTGATGGGAGTGATGACCGAGAAGGTGATTATGAGATAGTCAGTCGAGACACTCAGACTCTAGCTGTTCATCTTGATGATCCTTGTGATACTCTGATTTCGACTGCTCCCGTCTTTATAACTCCAGCTAAGAAACTTCCTCCGCCATCTACTCATTCTTCTAGGGTTGTATCCAGATTTGGACCATCCACTAGGACTAGGAGTCATAGTTCCTTAAGACTCCTAGAGCCCTTGTTCCTAGGTCTAGGATCACTGGTCTTATTTACTTTGAGCTTCCATCTGATGAGTAGCCTCACAGATGTTTATCCTAATATGTGATGCTTATGTATTAGTTTTCATGTTATCATCTAAGTTGTACTTGTCATGGTTATATATCATTTTTCAGTGTATGCTGAGTGTATCAGCAATTTTGTACTAAAAACTTGATTATATATATATGTGTGTTTCTGTTCTTTACTTGCCTATCACTCTTGTATCATTTTTGTATCATTCTTGCTTATTAGTCTTGATTACTCCCTAACTTGTTCATTGGCTCTGATACCTGTTGTATTTTTGCTAATCCAATCTTGTATCTTGGCACATAAACAAACTTCTTTGTTTTCATGCATCAATTCAAGGGGAGTTTACTCCCTTTATTGTTTAATGTTGACAAAAAGGAGAAGTAAGATACATATATAAGCATTAAGATACAATTCTTAAATTTTAAAATGTTTCATATCTTAACTCACTAAGGGGGAGAGAAATTTTAACTTCAACACGTAACTTGTATCTCTCCTCTATTAAAATTATGTTGTATGAGTTTTTAATTCATGATTATGGGATACAATTGCTAAAATTGGTTTTGGATGCTTATATACTCAAGGTTTTATCATCATCAAAAAGGGAGAGATTGTTGGCTTTAGCCCTTGATTTTGATGACTACAAAAACGTTGAGTACATATTATATATTAATGTTTCAATTGTAGTTATGAGTTACAGGATACAAGCACCTCAAATTCTCAAAATGAAAGTATCATGAAGCTGAGCAATTTTCAAGTTTTAAGAAGTCTTCTCAACTGAAAAAGGCCTCAAAGATGATCAATCATGGTTTACAAAAGATGCTTTGAAGTTTCATTGAAGATCTTTTAGTTTTTGGGAGTTTTGGCACACTTTTTGGCAAACTGCAGTTTCAAGTGTCGACTCATGAATTGCTAAGTATTGACACTTCAGAACTGGCATGCAAAAATTCTTCATTGGCATGCCAAGTGTCGACACCTAAAACTCAAGTATCGATACCTAGAATTCAAGTATCGACTCAAGGCCTGAGATTTTTGAAAATATAGAATTTGCCATTTGGAGTATTTTTGTATCAAGTGTCGATATCTGAAATTTAAGTATCGACACCTGAAAATTAAGTGTCGACATTTGCAGGATCAAGTGTCGACACTTGAGAGCCAAGTGTCGACACCTGGAAGTCAAGTATCAACTCACGGGTTCTGACAACTTCAACGGCTCTATTTTTTAAGTTGCAGATTTCATCTTTTTAAGCTCCCAATGGCTAGTTTTGATCCTCCAACGATCTCAAATCATTTTTTGAAAGTTTTTGAAATATTTAAGCTTCACCAAACTCATTCATGAAGCATTGAACTCCATTGAACATACAAGACAAATATTATTTCAAGAACTTCACTTCCAAAAGCCAAAAAAGGAGAGATTTCATTCAAAAAGCTTACAAGCCTTCATTTCAACATTCCAAAAATGGCTTAGAAGAGATTCCAAAGAGAAGTCAAATCAAGCAATCAACAAGAGCCTCAAAGCTTCCACATTCCACTCTTTGAAGAGAGTTTGATTGTGCTTTTATTCTTGTATCTTTATCTTTATACTTTATTGACCTAGCTTTTAAAGGTTTTTGAAAGTAGGTTGTTGAGGTTGTTGGTGAGCCAAAGGTACAAAATCAACTAGGATTTTACTTGTGAGCCCTAAGACAAAACAAGTTGTAAGGTTGTTGGTGAGCCTAGGTGACAAAACCAACTTAGATTTTGACTTGTGAGCCTTGGAAAACAAGTCAGCTATAATCTTTGAAGAGATTATAGTAGAAATTTCCAAGGGTGGCTTGGGGAGTGGACATAGGTACTTAGAGTGCATCGAACCATAATAAAATTTGGTGTTTGTGTGTGATTGCTCTTTCTATTACTTGCACTATTATTCTTCGCATTTAATTTACTGCTATCTGCTGCATATCATTGTGTTTAATCATATTGCTCACAAACACTTCAAGACCAGCACATATTTACTTAAATTTTTGAAAGACTCAATTCACCCCCCCTCTTAGGCTCCATTTTTGGGCAACATAGTTGATTTCAATTTTTGGTTTAGTCTGGTAATTTGGCCAATTTGGTCAAGTTAGGATTAATTGGTCTTATAATTAGCCAAGTTGGTCCACAAGCTCAAGTCAATTTGAAGATGGGCTCAAGCTAGTTTGAAGATGGGTTTACAAGTGGGCAATCAAGTCAAGCCCAATTGAAGATGAGTCAAGCCACCTCTCCATGCCAGGTTAGGAGTACCAACTCATGAGGAGTGCCACATCATTAGTGCCATGTTGCATGGGAGGCGCCACTTCAGCTCATGGAGTGCCACATATCAATGCCACATGGCATGGGAGGTGCCACTTCATCAAGCAGCTTGGGCAGCCAAGTAAAGCTAAAATTTTAAATTCAAATTCTATGGTTGACTCCCATTAATCTCCCCTTGATCTAAGACAACAAGATCCTCTCCCCACTCCACATATCAAGCCATATCACCAAGGATCAAGCCTAGCATTCATGGTTGGTCAAAGCTTCATGAAGAGGAGATTTAAAATTCAAAATAGGGCCCCCTTGATTCATGAAGACAACATCCTCTCTTCACTCTCCCAAATCAAGTCTTGTAAACCCTATTTCAAATTTGAACTCAAATGTCAAATGAGGACTTAGGTGCTTATAAAAAGGACCCTAACCCTCTTGTAAATTAATTTTTGATGAATGAAAAAGTGAGAAGTTCTTCTTCCATTAGCCCTTGTCTTTTTAGACTAGGAACTCTGTGAGAGAGTGCCTTTGTCCTTCGAGACATCGAGGGATAAGAGGCCCTGAGTTACGATCCTCCTTTGCAAGCCACCATTCCATCTTCAAACTAGGATGCCACCTGGAAGATCCACCTAGACGCCCAACGAAAAGAGCCCTCCTCGACCACCATCTTCGACTCCTTTCCCAACACTTCCTACTTTTTTATATCCCTACCTGCTATTTTCTAATCCTTTACTTGGTTGCTCTAGGTCCTCCAGGTGCCATGGAAAAAAGATTCGGTCTCCCTTGCCTTTGGGACCATCGGATGAAAAGCCGGCGAATCCACAGGGTCGAAGGCTTGATCCTCCAGGCCGCATCCACAAGTGTGAGTGAACTCAGCATCAGGCACATCAGAATCTTCAAGGTTTGCACTCCCTAGTCTCCTAAGTAGGTATTGATTTAGAGCTATGTCCTACGGGGTTTCTCAATCCCGGGGTCCTCTCTTCATCATTGTTTAGGGACTAAGCTTGCATGCTAAAAGTTTCTTGTGCTTATAGAACCTCTAGATCTAATCTTTGCTTGACTTCGGAAATCAAAAAATCTCTTAAAACCTAAATCACAAAAAAAAAAACTCATTTGCATACCCATCTCATCATTAGTATAGTCCCACATCATCTTAGTCCTATATCAATTTTTGGTATCAGAGCTTCATCCCGTATCATTTTTTTGGTATCAGAGCATGGTTAGGACTTAGTTCTCTTTAAGTACTTGGATCGGGTGCTTCACCATGGCCATCCGGTCATAGAAAAAAGTAGGGCTGCAAGACCCTCACATCCCATTCAAAGGAGATTTCCTATGTTGTATAGGTGTGCTGATGTGATTGACCCTCGAAGGAGAAAACAAGGAGATAGGTTTTAGACCCTAAAGAAAAAAATCTTGCATCATTGATTTTAGCATCTTTAAAAATTTTGCAACTCAGTATATAGTCTGATATTTTAATTATTTCTCCAGGTAGGTGTATCCAATTTTGGTGATTTTTGTTTTGTTGGATTCCACATAATTAGAAAAATTTTTCAAAATCTTTTTCAGATTTTATTCTAGTATGTAGATTTTCTACATGGCTGATTACCATCTGAGAATAATTCTGCTCTGAATTTCCAGCAAGTTCATTTCATCATACTTTTATTTCCATTTAGTTTAATTTTGTACTTTAGGTTTATGCTTTTTATTTCCAGCAACTTATACTTCTGCTAATTTACATCAAAACACAAAAAACTTAGATACATTTCATTAGGTTTCATGTGCATGCCGTCATCTACATAATCGACTTAAGGGCGACAATATCACAAGATAAGGGAAGGAGGTCATTACCTTTCCTTAGCCCGAAAACCATCAACTTGCATTTCGAACCTAAGCCTAAATTAAAGTCTAGTAGCAACCTAATAGCTTAGGGACATTAACGAGTCGGGTTTAACCATTGTGGGGAAGCTAGTGCATGCAACCCTTCAATTAATACCGGGAAGCTGGTGTCTAAGGTAAGAGATCTAGTGTCAAACGACCTAAGTGGTATTATGGTTTTTTAATTGAATCCTTGTGAAAGCAAGGAGGGCCTCCCACACTCCCACCTCTTACCTGGCCAATGAAAGGGCTAGTTATTGTGCTGTGTAATCTAAGTTAACCCATCTTATTCGAACTCATAGGTATAGCAAACCGTAGTACCCTCCATTGTGTGTTACATGTGCATTAGATTAGGAGCCAATGTGTGTGATTGATTGCATGACCATTAGATTAGGAGCTCAACCTGTAGTCTCGACCTAACCCAACCTAGTGTGACCATGGAGCCTAACCCTAGAAGAGCCACCAGGTACATTGTGTTACAAGTGTCTAAATTTGGTGGTGATTCTAAGATTGAGAAATATCTTAATTGGGAAAAAAATATGGACCTGTATTTTGAAAGCCATATGAATATCTATTTTGAAAGAGATCAGTTCAAGTTTGCTAAAGCTAAGTTAGTTCACCAGGCTAAGGAAGACTAGGATAAGTTTGAGAGAGTACTTAGGCGAGAAGGCCGTAAACCCATAACTACCTGGAGCGACATGAAACTTGAACTAAGGATAAAGTACTCAGGTAGATTTTATGAGCACAAACTTTTAGACCAATGGTACAAATTGAGATAGGGCAATAAAACTGTGTCTAAGTATATTGAAGAATTTAATGAGTTTATTAAGAGATGTAACACAATTGAACCTGAGTCTAAAATCATATTTAGATTTAAAGATGGCCTACGAAGTGATATCCAGTGGGAACTATTCCAGTGGAGGATTTATAACCTGGATGATGCCTATCGACTTGCTATGAAATTCGAGTCAAGTCAGAGGGAACCCATGAACTATCAAGTTGAGCCCAGCTAGATTAGTACCTTTGAACCCAAACCCAACCTTAACCCGAGTCAACCCAACCCTAACCCAAGTCGACCCACCCCTGCTACCCCATGTGTTATCCAGGGTGACATTAAAGAAGAAGAATATATTACAGACCTAGAATTGGTTGACCCAGAAGACACCTAGGTAGAAGCTATATTGGAAGGACACTTAGAAGATTCTGAACCCACCAGTGAGCCTGAAGTAGAAGTATATATGGCTGACATGAGTTTGGTAGACGAATATGAAGGAGAAGACTTCGAGGAGGACAACTCTAGTACCTTAGCTGAGCAAATCCTTGGAGAAGATAAGATTGTAGAGCCTAGTCCTGAAACATCAGAACAATAAAAAATTAGTGAGGACTTGGTTCTTGTAAGTCAATTCCCTTAGGAAGAGCCCACTCCTTTAGCCTCAACTCGAGACCTCATTCAGTTTCCTTATAAAGAGTTCATTCCTCTAACCCTAGTTGATGACCTTTTTCTGGAACTGACTAAGTCTTCCTTTCTTGAAAAACCTGCACTTGCAATGACCAAATTCTCCATTATTCAATTTGACCTTATGTCACCCATAGATCAATGTCTATACATTAAGGTCAGTCTCTTTAGCCCAAAACTAATCCCTGAGTCTCCTTCCTATTTCCTACCCTTCCCTGAGTCTTATCATGTTTTTAAAGCCATTAGGTTATATTTTGATGAGATTACTAGGTTGCATGAATCCTTAGAGCCCATCCCTTTTGCTACCTACTTCTGGAAGACCCTCTGGCATTTGCTAGAAGTTCATGGTAAATTTTTATGTGCATACCAAACTAGGGTCAAACCTAGAGAGTCTATAGTCTATTAGGTTTTGGCCCAAGAGTCCAATAAAAATTCCTCTCACTAAGAATGCATAGTTGAGTCTGCATTTTGTTAGGTATCAGTATGAGTCTCAGAGTCCGCAAAGTCATTCGCACAGCATGCATAAGCAAATTAGCTTAAAGAATTAATCTAAGTAATGATACATATAAGAAATTGGTTGATTCCTGAAAGCAAGCCCAAGAATTTGATATAGAGGATTCTGTAATGATTAGGCTTAGGCCTGAACGGTTTCCACCAAGAACCGTTAAGAAACTTCATGCTCGTAAAGCTGGCCCCTTTAAAGTGATAAGGAGAGTTGGCCCTAATGCCTATGTGCTTGAGCTATCCCTGGATTATAACATTAGCTCGACTTTCAATATCTCAGACTTAGTCGAGTATAGGGAATCGGCAACCATACCCAGTAAGCCATTTGGGCATGACCTATTTTTTGAGAATGAACCCGATCCAGAGTGTCCACCTCCAATTTTACCTGAGAGAGAATAATGGATCGAGCATATCCTGGATGATCAAGCTACCACCACTCGGGACAAAGGATATCAGCGTTACTTGGTCCGATGGCAAGGCCGACCGGAGTCCGATGATTCGTGGATTACTTGAGAGGACTTGCAACGCCTCGACCTCGACCTTCTTGAGAAATACCAAAGCCAAATCAATCCTTACTCGACAGGATCGAGTTTTTTCCCACCCCAGGAGAATTGGTGTGGGCACCAAGATTAGACAGAGGCTCCTCAACCCTATGTGGATATTTGATTAGGGTTCTTAATCTTTTGGATCCTGTAATAAGTCTTCAAGCCTGAGTAATTTACTTTTGAGTCATGTAATTAGTATATAATTGATTTCAATTTTTTGTTTAGTCTGGTAATTTGGCTAATTTTATCAAGTTAGGGTCAATTGGTTCTGTAATTAGCCAAGTTGGTCCACAAGCTCAAGTCAATTTGAAGATAGGCTCAAGCTAGTTTGAAGATGGGTTCACAAGTGGGCAATCAGTCAAGCCCAATTGGAGATGAGTCAAGCCACCTCTCCCACCAGGTTAGAAGTGCCAACTTATGAGGAGTGCCACATCATCAGTGCCACGTTGCATGGGAGGTGCCACTTCAGCTCATGGAGTGCCACATCATCAATGCCACATGGCATGGGAGGCGCCACTTCATCAAGCACCTTGGGCGGCCAAGTAAAGCTGAAATTTTAAATTCAAATTCCATGGTTGACTCTCATTAATCTTCCCTTGATCTAAGCCAACAAGATCCTCACCCCACTCCACATATCAAGCCATATCACCAAGGATCAAGCCTAGCATTCATGGTTGGTCAAAGCTTCATGAAGAGGAGATTCAAAATTCAAAATAAGGCCCCCTTGATTCATGAAGACAACATCCTCTCTTTACTCCACCAAATCAAGTCTTGTAACCCCTATTTCAAATTTGAATTCAAATGTCAAATGAGGACTTAGGTGCTTATAAAAAGGACCCTAACCCTCTTGTAAACTAATTTTTGATGAATGAAAAAGTGAGAAGTTCTTCCATTAGTCCATGTCTTCTTAGACTAAGAACTCTGTGAGAGAGTGCCTTTGTCCTTCGGGACATCGAGGGGTGAGAGGCCCTGAATTACCATCCTCCTTCATAAGCTACCATTCCATCTTCAAGCTGGGACGCCACCTGGAAGATCCACCCTAACACCCAACGAGAAGAGCCCTCATGGACCACCATCTTTGACTCCTTTCCCAACACTTCCTACTTTCTTATACCCCTACTTGCTATTTTTTAAACCTTTACTTGGTTGCTCGTAGATCCTCCTGGTGCCATGAATAAAGGATTCGATCTCCCTTGCCTTCGAGACCATCGGACAAAAAGCTGGCGAATCCGTAGGGTCGAAGGCTTGATCCTCCAGGCCGCATCCGCAAGTGGAGCAAACTCGACATCGGGCACATCAGAATCTTCAAGGTTTGCACTCCCTAGTCTCCTAAGTAGGTATTGATTTAGAGCTAGGTCCTACGGGATTTCTCAATCCCGGGATCCTCTCTTCATCATTGTTTAGGGGCTATGCTTGCATGCTAGAAGTTTCTTGTGCTTATAGAACCTCTAGATCTAATCTTTGCTTGACTTCGGGAATTGGAAAATCTCTTAAAAAGAAAAAATTCATTTGCATACCCATCTTATCATTAGTATAGTCCCTTATCATCTTAGTCCCACATCAATTTATGGTATCAGAGCTTCATCCCGCATCATTTTAGGAGTTAATCTATAAAGACACATGCCTCAGATTCTCAACTCTTGAGAATATGTCATTGCCCATTAACTCCATGGACGATTCATAGACACATCCATATGAATAAAAATAATATTTTTTTATTCATAAGAAAAATTAAGTACAAAGTTTATGCCCTAAAAATTATAATATATCCAGCTAACTTAGCTTTTAGGGTATATATCTAACACTTCCTTCACCTTACAATGCGATCTTGGGGCATCCAGGACTTAACCTGCTCGACGCCGCCATCTCCACAAAGCATCTCCTCATTCAGTTCCCAACCCCTTGGAGGATCGGGGAGATGAGAGGGTCATGCCAGCTAGTCCAGCACTGCCTGCAGACTGTTTCAAGGTCCCGAGGGGCTGATCCGAGCCCAGTCCTCGACCAGCCAAACTCGATGGAGTCGGACCCCAAGGGTGGACCAGTTGAGCCCTTGCTACCCTTCCCCTTAGGGGAAGATCCCTTGTGGATGGTGTAGGTGGGAGCCCTGTTGTTTGAAGAGGAGAGATCCTGCTTGCTCAGCTTCTTGCGGGCCAACGCGGATGTCTTCGCCTTGACTGCCACCGACATGCCTGGCATCCCTCAAGAGGTGATCACCCATAAGCTAAACGTTGATCCCAACTGGCACCCAGTCCGGTAGAAGAAGAGAAGCTTCACCCCAGAGCAGCAAAAGGCAATCAATGAAGAAGTCGAGAAGCTTCTCACAGCGGGCTTCATCCACGAGGTCCGGTATCCTGATTGGCTTACCAATGTGGTGATGGTTAGGAAAGCCTTTGGAAAGTGGAGAATCTGTGTTGACTACACCAACCTCAATCGGGCCTGCCCGAAGGATAGTTTTCCACTCTTCAAGATTGACCAGCTAGTGGATGCGACCTCGGGTCACAGGTTCCTCAGCTTCATGGACGCGTTCTCCAGATTCAATCAAATTTACATGCATCTGGAGGATGAGGAACACACATCATTTATGACCGATAGGGGTTTGATTGTTACAGGATGATACCGTCCAGCCTTAAGAATGTAGGGACCACGTACCAGCACCTGGTCAGCAAAGTCTTCAAAGATCAGATTGGCCGCAATATGCAAGTCTACATGGACGATATGCTTGTCATGAGTGGTTCGGAGTCGGATCACATCACCGACCTGGCTGAGGCTTTCGATAACCTCTGTCTCTACTAGATGAAATTGAATCCCACAAAGTGCACATTTGGCATTGCGGTAAAAAAGTTCTTGGGGTTCATGGTCACCCAAAAGGAAATAAAGGCCAACCCTAAGAAGATCCAGGCGATCATCGATATGAGGCATCCTATTTCCAAGAAAGAGGTCCAATGCTTGACCAGGTATATTGCGGCACTGAGCCGCTTCATCTCGCACTCCGCCAAGCACTGCCAGCTATTCTTTAAGGTGCTGTAAAAGATGAATAGCTTCACCTGGATGAAAGAGTGCCAGGAAGTGTTCGAGGGACTGAAGAAGCTCCTCACCTCTCTGTCACTGCGGTCGAGGTCGGAGCCTGGAGATGAGCTCCTCTTGTACTTGGCAGTTTCACCCGAGGCGGTTAGCTTTGTGCTGGTCTGAACTAACAAGAACGGCTCCAATGGCCAGTCTACTATACTAGCAAGCTATTCCGCGATGCAAAAACTAGGTACACCTGATTCGAAAAGATCATTTTTTGCATTAATAATGTCTGCACAGTGCCTCAAGCCTTACTTCTAAGCACACCCCATTGCTATTCTCATTGACCAGCCCTTGAGGGCTATCTTAAGTCATCCTGACACTTCAGGTTGCCTGGCCAAGTGGGCGGTGAAGCTCAATGAGTTCAACATCACTTATTGTCCATGACTGGCACAAAAAGCCTAGGTCCTTGTATATTTCTTGGTGGAGTGCACCTGGACAGATGAAGAAGACACGGGGACAGAAGACTGGCAAGCCGAGCCCAAATCGGACCCAACCCCAAAAGTAATGACGTGGATCCTTCACGTCGATGGCACATCTAATGTCGGAGAAGCGGGGCTGGCCTCATTTTGGCCAACCCCAATGGGGTCATCATGGAGTATGCATTATGGTTCCTGTTCAAGACGACTAACAACCAAGCTGAATACAAGGTGCTCCTCGCGAGGCTGAAAGTGTCATGTGAACTGGGTGTTAAGAGGCTGAAGGCCTTCATCAACTCTCAACTGGTGGTGGGACAAGTCGCCAGCGAGTACGAGGCTCGGGATCCCATGATGGCAAAATACTTGGACAAGGTGCGCTTTACGCGGCGAACCTTAGCACTTCGGCATCTCCCACATCCCATGGGCGGAGAATGCCCAGGCCGACATCCTCTCCAAACTGGCCACCCTACCGGAGTCACTATGGAGCATACCTTCATTGAGTATCTCGAGGCTCCCAGCTATGAGGCCATAGCCAAAGCCCAGCAAGTCACCACCGAAACCAGCTGGATGGATCCCTACATCAAGTACATCACTACAGGCGCCCTACCTGAGGATCAAAAGGAAGCCAGCCTCCTTAAGAAGAAGGCCACACATTATGTAATGATGGATGGGTAGCTGTACCGGAGGTCCTACTCCTACCCCCTGTTGAAATATTTGAAGCCCTCAGAAGCTGCCTACGTGCTCCAAGAAATACACGAAGGCATCTGCGGGATCATGTGGGGGGCAGGACCTTGGCCTACAAGACAATCCAGCAAGGATATTTCTGGGAGACCATGCGAGAAGACGCTACTGACTTCGTGAAGAGGTGTGATCATTGCCAGCATCATTCCCATATCTAATGGCAACCGGCGGCTTTGCTCTCCTAGCTATCGGCTCCGTGGCCGTTCATCCAGTGGGGAATGGATATCTTAGGTCCCTTCCCTACCGTGTCTGGTCAACGAAACTTTTTGATTATGGCCATCGACTATTTCACCAAGTCGGTTGAGGCCGAATCCCTGACCCGAATAATAGAGGTGAAGGTTAGGTCCTTCTTCTGGAAGTCAGTGATCTGCCGGTTCGGCCTCCTACATACTATCATCACCGATAATGGGAAGCAGTTTGACAACCAGGATTTCAAGAAGTTCTGTGCCGACCTCGGCATCCACCATCGTTTCACTTCGGTAGCTCACCCTTAGACTAATGAGGAGGCCGAGGTACTAACCGAACCATCTTGCAAGGGCTCCGCATGAGGCTGGATGAAGCCAAGGGTTGGTGGGCCGAAGAATTGTCCAATGTGTTGTGGGCCTACCACACTACACCCCGCACTGCTATCGGCGAGATACCTTTCAACCTCGTCTTTGTCATCGAAGCCATGATCCCGGTAGAGCTTGGAATACCCACACTGCGGATAGAGCAGCATGATGAAGCCGCCAATCCAGCTCGTCTCCTCCTCAACCTGGATCTATTAGATGAGATGAAAGACAAGGCCCGACTCTGGATGGCAGCCTATCAGCAACGGGTAGCGTGCTACTACAACTACCACGTGAGGCCTAAGGTCTTCCACCCGGGCGAACTCGTCCTCATGCGGGTGGAAGCATCCTAATCGAGGGAATGCGAGAAGCTCTCTCCAAACTGGGAGGGATCCTACAAGGTGGTCGAGGCCCTACCAGGGGGAGCCTACTACCTTGCCGGGCTCGATGGTGCTCGATTCACACGAACCTGGAATGCAAGCAATTTAAGAATATACTACCAGTGATGTAAGACTTCTTCTTAATCATTAAAGTTCCTTTTTGGTGTAACTTTGTCTTTCACCTATGTAGGAACATATCCGTCCGACTCCAAGTCTGCGGACTAAGCCGAGAAACTTATGAAGTCCCGCATTTCAAGCTGAAAAAACTTATGAAACCCCATATTTTCAAGCCAGGAAACTTACGAAGCCCTGCACTTCAAGCAGGGAAACTTACGAAGCCTGTACTTCAAGCTGGGAAACTTACAAAGCCCCACACTTTCAAACTGAGAAACTTACGAAGCCCTATACTTTCAAGCCAGGAAACTTACGAAGCCCCACACTTCAAGCCGAGAAACTTACGAAGCCCCGCACTTCAAGCTGGGAAACCTACGAAGCCCCGCACTTCCAAGTCGGGAAACTTATGAAGTCCCGCATCTGCCACCGTACTCACAGTCTAGAGATGTCTGTCAGGATGCTCTAGAAATCCCGTTATCTATCGCTTGACTCACAATTCGACTCTCTCAAGCAGGGAAACCTACGAAACCCTGCACCTTCAAGCTGAAAAGCTACAAAGCCCCGTATCTATCACCATACTCACAGTTCAGAGATGTCTGTGGGGAAGCCCCAAAAATCCCTCAATCTACCTTTTGACTCACAGTTTGACACCCTCAAGCCAGGAAACTTATGAAGCTCCGTATCTGCTACCTCACTCATAGTTTGAAGATGCCAACCTGGAAGCTTCAAAGATCCCACCATCTATCGCCTGATCATAGCTTGGGAAGGCAAGAAAGATTCAGAAGGCCTACATCAGGACTTACATGATCTCGAGGTCAGAAGAAGGGGAGCATAATGCTCTCAAAAGGTCCTCATGCTAATCCTAAGGCCTCGAAGCCAATTCAAAACAACTAAAGCCGGGGAGAGGCACGTACGCGGAAGAAGGAAAGACCATGCTAAGTTTGTGGGTCGAGATGGCCTTCCCCTCATACATTTTGAAGAATGTTCTAGGAGTACCACAAAAAAAAAAAGAAGAGAGACAACAATTATGCAAGGAAAATATTAGCATTGCTAAGGTTTTTCTTACAACCTACGAAGGCTCCTAATGGGCCAGGAGACCTTCCAAAAGTTCTAAGTACAAAAGTGGTGAAAGAAAGACAAAGAATAGAAGTCCAATTCTACTGCCGACTGCTTTCCTAGCCAACGAGTGACTTCGGCTGGAGGTGGGGCATCCTGGATAACTTCGAGCCTAACACCATCCTTGACCCCGGGCTAAGCCTCGACTTCGGCGCCTCCATCTTTGACTTGAACTCCACCTTAGCAATGGCCATACTCGGCTACCCGAGGAATGGAGGTGAAGGCTAGATCTCATCAAGTCCCTTCAACCCATAGAAGCGGAAGACCTTGCCTTTGAAGTTTCTGAACCCCTGATGATAGGAGTCCAGCACAGCTTTGGTGACCTCATCCTTGAAGGCTTGAGATGCCATGAACTTGGGGATGGCCTCAGCGGCTTCTTTCTTGGCCATCTCCATTAGTGCAACGGCTACTGTAGCCTTCTCCACCATCACCGCAGCCCTCGCGGCCTCATCTTCTAGCTATGCCTGAAGGGTCTGCACCCTACCCTCCAAGCGAGAAATCCCCAACTTGGAGGCTGCCAACTCCATGGAGCTGAGGGAACACTCCCCCTCCTTACCCTTCAGGGCCTCCCTAAGTTTAGTAGACCTCCCTTCTAGCTCCGCCACCCTCGCCTGGGCGTCAGATAGATGGGCCTCCAGTTCTTATGCTCTGGCGGACAAGCTTCGTGCCTCGTCCCTCTCTCGACAGAGGCATTCCTCGTGCCTCAGCAATGCCCGATAGGAGTCCCATAGGAGTTGGACATCGATCGCCACCTACACCAAAAACAACAGTCAGCACCTCTTGCTGAAGCGAAGGGAAAGGAAAGCAACCTTGGGATCCACTCACCGACATTAGTTGGGGAAACACCCCGGTGGTGACCTTTACCGGCAGCCTCCCAACCCTGCCCACCGGTCTATCGACTAGATAAGGGAATTGAGGATCCCCTCTACCAACATCCCATCTTGGGTTATTCTAGTGTTTCGAGGGAGGATGATGGTGAGCTTTTTGACCATCTCACACGATGTCACAGGCGGATGGGAGGCATCCAGTTGGGTCGTCGGCGGTGATTCAGTGCCAACCAAGTGACCGCCGGTAGCCTCAGCTCCAGGCAGTGGAGTTAACCCTTTGGCGATGGCAGGTGCCGCCACCTCCACCTCTGGATAAGGTGGGACTACGGTGCTTGAGGGGGCTGCCAAAGTTGATGGTGGGGCCCCCTCCGAGCCTTGGGCCCCCGACTCAGGAGCAACCGACGTGTCGGTCGGCCTCCCCCTCTTTAGTTCTTCTCAGGCTCTCCTTCTAGCCTCGTAGATAGGACCCTCTTCCTGGACATCCCCAGGAGCTCTTCGAAGCTAAACTTCATGCTTGCAAGATAAAGCGAATTGGTCAGCCACACCTCGGAGCAGGGCCCACCGCTGAAGAAGAAAAAGGTCCCTACATCAAGCCTTACCTGGGGTTGGGCCTGGCTAACTCCAGCATTGACAAGATTCCACTCGGTCAGCAAATCTCGAAGGGCTAGAACCTCGGATTGGACAAGCCAGTCGAATATCTCCATATCGATGATGAGGACATCAGGAGCAGACCAAGATTTCAAGGTTTAAATTTTGATCTCTGATTCATGTGTTTGGAAAGTCTGTCAGTTTTTGAATTGAGTCCTGTAATAAAGTGAGCCAGTTGGATTCACTAAGTCAATTGAAGTCCCTTGTTTTAGTCCAAATTGAGTCCATGTAAGTCTCATTCAAGTCTTTAACAAGAGTAAAGTCACCAGACCAGGAGATTCACCAGGCCCTCCCTAACTAGAGTAGGATTTCAAGCCCCTAGGCCCCTACTCAGGCCCCCCAGCAATGGCGCCCAAGTACCTGGGCCCTTGCATGCCACCAAGCCCACAAGAGAGCGCCCCAGTCCAAGCTTCAAGTGATGGTGCCCCAAGTCCACAATATCTCATGAAGTTGGTGCCCAGTCTAAGCCCACCTAGGAAGTGGCGCCCCAGGCCCAAGCCCAAGCCCCTAGCGCTCTCATTCCTACCAGGCCCTGGTGCTTCTCCTAGCTCATCCAGGCGTCGACGCCCCTCCTAGCCTAGCAAGTCTTCATGCCACCCAGTCCAAGTCTAGTATGGAGCCAAGCTACCCTGGTCCAAGAGAGTTTTCTAGGCCCTTAAGTTTCTGTTTCTTGGCCCTCAAGTTTTGTAATCCTAGTCTGTTATGGAATCAAGGGACCTGGGTGAATCTATAAATACCCACCCCTCCCCCTCTTGTATAAATAATAACTTGATTGAATGAAAATTGTTAAGTGTTTCTTTTCAACTTGCCTTTGTTCTTCGTAACATCGAGGGGTGTGAGGCCCTAGTTATCTAGTTAGCTAGTTCTTTTCCAAATACATCTCCCTTCCAAGCTGCCCCTGTTCCTTCCATCTCCTTGACGCCCATCACTTTCATATTCTCCTTGGCTGCCCACTTCAAGCAACCTAAAACCCTAGGTTGCCCCTCCATACTCCAGTCCAGGCCACCCTCTGCAAACCTCCAAGCATCCCCTTATAGTAGCCAAGCACGATCCACCCGCCTCCAAGCCGCCCCTCCATCTAGGCATCCTCCATCCATCAAGGCTGCCAGACATCCTGCGCCATCCGCCTACCTTCACTTCTCTTCCAACCACTTATCTAATATTTTTCTCATCATCTACAACCCTAACCACTACTGTTTGCAGGATCCCTCAGGAGAAATGATCCTCAGGAGAAGGTCATCCTTGCCCTGAATCAAACTGATAAAAAACTGACTGATCCGTAGGAAAGTGACCCGGTCATCCAAGAGCCAATCTGAGTGGTGAGACCTCTTCTATGACTTCAAGAACATCATTGCCAGGTATTTAGACCCCTTCCCATACTCTTTATCTAAGTTTTGAAAATTGAACATGTACCTAATAGGACTTCTTAGTCCTAGGATCCTTTATTTGCTTTATCTCTTTGATAGTTCTAGCATGTGGGTAGGATTCTAACCATTACATGAAACCCTAACCTAGTCTTAGCTATTTTCGGGAGCTGAACCAAAAGAACATCAGAAATCATTACTCCTTTAATCTAATTTTTCTTTATGTTCTTCTCTTTCATATCATCTTGCATCATGTTAGAGTTCATCCCTCATCATTTTTGGTATCAGAGCTAGTTTAGGACATGTTCTTGCATGATTAGGAAAAATTATGCATGCTAAATTCTGCATCAGGAGTCCAAATATAGGTCTAGCTTTCCATTAATTTATTACTGTCTTTTTTATGATTTTCATGTCATTTGATCTCTGTTTTGTCTTCTATTTTTCTGTAATTTTTCTGGTATTTTTCTGATCTGAAAACAAGATAAAATTTGCATAAGAAAGAACCCTAACAAAAAAAAACCAATTTGCTGAAATCTGCTAGTAGTCTAAACCTAGGGTTTGTTTTCTATCATAACCTTTCTGTTTTGCATCAATTACTGCATCCTTTGAACACATATTTAGTTCCCTTTATTTTTGCATTTTTCTGTAATTTTTGATCTGAAAACCCCAAATTTTTCTGGATGAAATCATAATGACAACATTGCTGAAATTTCTAGTTTAGGGCTGAACTTAATCACCCATCAAACCCCTCCAAGCCCAAACCTCTTAAATTTTTTTGATTAACCGAAATTAAACTAATTCTGCCATCTTCATAAAACACAAGAAAAAAAAAATTTCTATTTTTCTGAATTTTTTTAATCCTTATATGCATTAGGGTTTATGTGTGCCTGTATCATACCTAAATCACCTTTAAGGGCAATTTTGCTATGTCAGATGGGGGAAGGATTTGATCACCTTTCCTTAGCCCAAAACAACCACCCTATATTCAAACCCAAGTCTAATAAACTCAAGCAGAAACTTAATTGATTTAGGGACACCAATAGGTTGGGTCCGAGTCTAGTGAAAAAACTAGTGCACTCAACCCTCCAATTATTACTGAAAACTGCTATCTAAGGCTAGAGGTCAAGAGACAAATACTCTAAGTGGACTGGTGATTTTCAATTAGGATCCTGTGATAAGCAAAGGGAGCCTCCCACCAACCCACATCTTACCTGGCTAGTGAAAGGATTAAGTGTTGAGTTGGGTGTAAGTTAAGTTGACTCACTCTACTGGACTCTAGGTCTAGCAAACCCTAGAACATCTAACTCTTGTGTGCTTAATCACTAGATTAGGAGTCTAACCCCAGTAGTCTCAACCCAACCCAACCTGACCATGGAATTTGATGTAGGAACCTTCCTAAGGACTGTTACTGAACAACTAGCCCAAATGCATAATAGGTTTGACCGAGTGGAAGATCATTTAGGAAACCTAGAAAGAACTAGAAAAGCCTATACTAAACCTAAACTAGAGTCACCTCTGCTTACACCTCTCCATTCTAGGAGAGCCCAACACCCTGACCCATTCTTGGAGCCAAACCATAGGAGAGCCCAACACCCTGACCCATTCTTGGAGCCCAACCCTAGGAGTGCCCCACACCCTGACCCATTCTTGGAGCCCAACCCTAAGAGGGCCCCATACCCTGACCCGTTCTTGGAACCCAACCCTAGGAGAGCCCCACATCCTGAACCAATATGGGATCTTAGTATAAGGAGACCCAATTATAAAGCCACTTGGTACAATAGTTTAGAAGCACCTAAATTTGGTGGTGATCTTGATCTCGAAGATTATCTTGTTTGGGAAAGAAATATGGATCTATATTTTGAGAGAAGTATCTAATGATTGAGGAAAGAAAGTTTAAGAGTGCTAAACCCAAGTTAGTACACTAGGCTAGAATTTATTGGGATGATGTTGAAAGAATGATCAAACACAGAAGAGACATACCTATAACTATCTGGAGTGACATGAAACTTAAACTTAGGAAAAAGTACCTATCCAAATCATATGAACCTAGTTCCTATGCACCCAGATCCTATGTACCCATGTCCTATAAGCCCAAAGAACCCATAACCTATAGATCTGAGCCCAAGAGATTCATAACCCATAGATCTGAGCCCATGTCCTATGAGCCCTAGAGACCCATAATCCATCAGTCTGACCCATGACCTATGAGCAGAAGGAACCCATAGTCCATTGACCTGAATCCCATAGGATTAGTATCCCTAGATGTGAACCCAGTATTAGTTCACAACCCCTTAGTCGACTCACCTCTACCACCCCTGAGTGCAAGCCAAGTATTAGTCAGGTACCCTTCAGTCAACCCACCCTTGCTACCCTAGACACTAGTCAATTTTTCCTTAGCCGACCCCCTCCTACTACCCTATTGGTTCACAAGGATGTCATTGAAGTGGAAGTATATGAAGCTGAGATGAACTTAGTGGATGAGTATGAGAGATAAGAGGAGATACCTGAAGCCAACCCAGAATTAGTTAACCCTGACCATACCTAGATTGAAGCTAACCTAGAATTAATTGACCTTGACCATACCCAGACTAAAGCCAACCTAGAATTAGTTGACCCTGACCATACCCAGTGGTGGGGACACCAGAGGCATCAGAATAAGACAGAGGCTTTTCAACCCTCTGTGAATTGATTAATAATTTATGAGTCCATCTGTAATAAGGGCCTAGCCCATCTAAGTCCATTTTAGTTGTTATTTGAGTCTTTTGAGTTGTTATTTCAGTTCTGTACTAGTCAGCTCATGTTGAACTAGTTCAGTCCGGTGTTAGTGAGCTCATGTCGAGCTAATTTTATTTTTTTGAGTCCTGTTCAACCATATTGAAGACTCAAGACCACATCATACAAGTGAAGACCAAGTCCAACCTGATTGAAGACATGGAAGTTGAGCCCAAGTCCAACCCAGCTTGAAGATTTGAAGACCCCAGGAGGAAAATTCAGAAAACCCTGATTCCTTGCAGATGCCCTCCAGATGCCCAAATTCCCTTCCAGATGCCAAAGTATATTCATATACCAGGGCATCCATGATTCCAGAGGACCATCTGCATCCTAGCCCAAAGAAATCAAGTCCAGGCGCCAAGCCCAAGCCCCTAAGAAGCAAGATACCAGGGAATATTCCTGCTACATGGCTACCAGGCCACCCTAGCTTCCAGAGGCCGAAACCCATGCGCTCAAGCCCCTTTGGGCCGGCCTTTGAAAGAAAAACGGTGCAGGTGGTTTGACATGGTCCTACACTAGGCATGCAAACAGCTGCGGGAGCAGAATGGATTTTAAAACTTTTTTAAAAATTCACGTAGCAGAAAACTGCTCTGCCCAGAACCTAACCTATTCATGTTGCATGTAAGCATGTATGATGATATAAAATATTTGCAAAATATTAAACAAATAAATCTATTCATGCATGATTAAAAAAATAATTTTCTATACCTTTATTCCACCTGGAATAACTCTGGAATAAACCTGGAATAGGATGGAATAACTAGAATAAAACTATTCCAGCCTTCTTCTTCCTTGGGCTGAAATTTTGCTCTGTTTTGAGCTTGAAAAATAGCAGTGAAACACCACTTTCTGGACCTCCGTTTGCTCCCGAATCGTAGCAGCGGCAAGGTGGATAAGTGTTCTTCGATCTCCAATGGAAATCTGTAAAGAGAATATAGTGTACACGATGTACAAAATGGCCAAAAACCTGCTGCCAGAATTTCAGCAGCAGAACTGGACAGCTGGTTCTTCCTTCGTTTTGGAGCAGTGGAAGCGATCCCGGCTCGCAAGGCTTGCTCCTAGGAGTAGAAGAGTACTCCCTCTAGAGGGGAGACACGCCCGGGGCTCTCGGATCCCACTCCACAAACGGTGCTAGCTGCTGGAAGATGATTCGGCCACAGTGAATGGTAGCAACTGGTCTTGCTGCAGTCCTGGGTTTGAGCACTCAAATGGATAAGGAAATGGTGCCTGAGACTCTCCCTCTCACCCTCCAAAACACAGCCTATAAGTACCCAATGGAAGCAGGCAAAAACTCTCTCAAAAACATCCTAGAATTTTTTACTTTCTCTTCACACGGTGTAACTTCAACTGAGTTGTAAACAGGGGCGCTGCAGAGGTTTATATAGGACAGCAGGGAGAGGGAGGGGATAGGGCTGGAAATAAGGAGGTCTCAGTAGCCACCATTCTCATTTAACCAGCAGTTAACAGGAGGATTAAATGGATGGGTAGAGGGAGGAGAAGGGATGCCAGCATGAGGAAACGTTCGATCGAATAGACAACGGTCGATTGGCCTTCTCCCAGCATTAGGAATTTCTAACGCAAGATAACCATGTAAAATGGCTTGGAGAAAAATGATCACTGGTTCAAAAGAAACCGGTCCAATCCCAATTTGGTTCAATCCCATTAAACCTCTTAGTTCAATCCAATTGAACCGGTTCAAGCCCAATTTAATTGGTTCATGGGATTAAAATTGGTTCACAACCAATTGAAGGCCAAAATGAACTCCGAATCAGTTCAAAACTGATTCAAAAAAATCCTGGCACAGTCCTGGTCAACCTGGAACAATTTTTGGTTGACACAGACAAGGGCAAGATGGGAAAAAAAGTGCTAAAAAATACTGTGACCATAAAACCGAGATGATTCCCAATCGTAATCGGTATCCGGATCAGAGAGTAATCCTCTGTGGCGTGTGATCTCATAGGTTCGAACCTAAATGGTAGCACTAGAACAATTCGAGTACCAGCACAGGAAACCATCTAGCAATGGGTCCCGGCGTCCGGATAGGTCGAAGATGCGGGAGCAAACTATCGAACCTCTGGCATATGGTTACCGTATAATTCATCCCTTTGACCTCTAATGCTCAGGACGACTGAGATTGGGCTGCCAACCCAGACAGAGTCAGTCCACTACGTGTCTCAACCTCGCAAGCCCGGTGACTCTTCACTAGGACTACCCCGGCTGAGGATTTGCTAAATTGAGATACTGCGAGACATTCAATCCAAACTTTTTGGACAGGTCAATTCCATCTTGGTCCATCACTGCTCCACAAGTACTTGCCTGTACCTAGAAATCTTCCGTCACCGGATTAAAAATCTGGGTAGTCCGGCACCAAAGCACAGGGAGTTGCTTGCAAGCTACCATGATGACCTCAGGTCAGAGGGACACATATACCCATATCCAATCGTGAGTATCCCTTTGGCAGAAAGGGGCTGCACGGAGTCACGTTCAATAAGATATCACATATCCCACTTGCAGATCACATCAGTGTCTCCACACTCATTTGGTCAAGAGGACAATCAAACGATGTGAACTACAACAACCTATACTTGATATATTGCCATCCAGTACAATATATCCTTTGGTTGTGAACAGGGTTTAAGGACCACTCGATACATCCTCTCTGTATCGAAGTCAGTGTAGTCCTAAGGACTTCATCACATGGAAAGAGTTCATTTCAGGGAAATTTAGTATATGATGAGCTGCCAAAAATATATTTTATTAATTTAAAGAAAGAGTACAATACTGAGCTCAACCACCTACAACCCAGGCGATTGGCTTTGGGACACAATTCCCAACAACTCCCACTTGTACTAAAGCCAATCAGACGAGTATCTAATACCCATTTTCCATTTACAATAGTCGAACTCTTTTATTTCGAGGGCTTTAGTGAAGGGGTCAGCCAAATTTTCTTTTGCATCGATCTTCAGAAGATTGATGTCGCCTCGTTCCACGATCTCTCATACGAGGTGGTAGCGCCGCAGTATGTGTTTGGTGCGGTGATGAGCTTTAGGCTCCTTAGCTTGAGCAATGGCTCCAGTGCTGTCACTGTACACCGGAACAGGACCATCTAGGGAAGGTGCCACCCCTAGCTCTCCAAGAAACTTCCGCAACCACACAGCTTCCTTTGCTGCATCTGATGTTGCAATATATTCTGCTTCGCATACCGAGTCTGCAACAGTTGCCTGCTTGGAACTTTTCCAGCAGATCGCTCCTCTATTCAAGGTAAATACAAACCCTGACACACTCTTGCTATCATCTCTATCCGATTAGAAACTGGAGTCAGAGTACCCAACAAGTTTCAAGTCAGGTTCTCCATAAATCAGCCATTGATCTTTAGTATTTCTCAAATACTTAAGGATGGACTTAACCACCTTCCAATGCACCTCACCTGGGTTAGACTGGTATCTGCTCTCTACTCCTAGTGAGTATGCCATGTCTGGTCTAGTACAAGTCATAGCATACATGATAGAGCCTACTGCAGAAGCATAAGGTACTCTACTCATGCGCTCTCTTTCCTCTGGAGTTGTCGCACAATCCTTCTTGGAAAGAGTAATTCCAGAACCTATCGGAAGATAGCCTTTCTTGGAATTTTCCATGCTGAACCGTTTCAGCACGGTGTCAATGTACGTAGACTGGGACAATCCCAAAAGCTTCTTAGATCTATCTCTATAGATCTTCATATATAGTATGTAAGAAGCTTCACCCAAGTCCTTCATGGAGAACTGAGATGATAACCAGACCTTTATTCCTTGTAATGCTGCGACATCATTCCCGATTAAGAGAATGTCGTCAACATACAGTACTAGGAATACAATCACAGAACCATTAACCCATTTATAGATACACGGTTCTTCTCCGTTCTTAACGAAGCTATATGATTTGATACATCTATCAAATCGTAAGTTCCAACTTCGAGATGCTTGCTTTAGTCCATAGATGGACCTCTGCAATTTGCATACTTTTGATTCATCTGTGGATGTGAACCCTTCAGGCTGTATCATGTACACCTCCTCTTCCAGCTCCCCATTTAGGAAAGTGGTTCGGACATCCATCTGCCAGATCTCGTAATCAAAATATGCTGCCAAAGCGAGCATGATCCGAATGGACTTGAGCATTGCCACAGGGGAGAAAGTCTCGTCATAATCGATACCATATCGCTGACGATACCCCTTGGCAACCAGACGGGCTTTATAGGTGTCTACCTTCCCATCTGTGCCCCTTTTCCTCTTGAAGATCCATTTACACCCGATGGGTTTTATTCCTTCAGGAGGATCAACCAATGTCCAAACATTGTTGATTTCCATGGACTCCATTTCGGATCGCATGGCTCCAAGCCATGCCTCAGAGTCAGATCTCTGAAGAGCATCCATATAGGTGATCAGATCCTCATTGTTTTCATCGAGCTCCATGGGATCGCCGTCCCGGACCAAGAAATTGTAGTATCTGTCCGGCTGACGCGGTATTCTACCAGATCTCCTAATGGGTTATGGGTGTGATTCAATCACAGCCGGTTCTACGATGTCCTTAGAGTGTGCAGGTTCTTCTATTGGCTGAACTTCATCAAGTTCAATCTTAGAAGCTATAGTTCCTTCTCCAAGGAACTCCTTTTCCAAAAAGACAGCTCTAAGAGCAACGAACACCTTTTGTTCATTCTCCAAGTAGAAGAAATACCCTTTGGTTTCCTTAGGATAACCAATAAATAAACACCGATCAAACCTAGGACCAAGTTTGTCTGAGTCTAAACGCTTTACGTAAGCCGGACAACCCCAGACCCGAAGGTGTGAGATTGAGGGTTTATGTCAATTCCACATTTCATACGGAGTGGAGACAACAGACTTACTTGGAACATTATTTAATAAGTAACAGGCTGTCTGAAGTGCATATCCCCAAAAGGATAGCGGCAGAGTTGCAAAGCCCATCATGGATCGAACCATGTCCAACAAGGTTCGATTCCTCCTTTCGGACACACCATTCAACTATGGTGTTCCTGGAGGAGTCCACTGAGAGAGAATTCCATTCTCCTCAAGATATGTCAAAAATTTACCAGATAAGTATTCACCACCTCGATCAGATGGAAGGGTTTTAATACTTTTTCTAGTTTGCTTTTCTACTTCATTACGGTATCGTTTGAACATTTCAAACGACTCAGACTTATGTCTCATTAAAAAGACATAACCGAACCTTGAAAAGTCGTCTGTAAAAGTAATGAAATATTTGTATCCTCCTCTGGCACTTACTGTCATCGGTCCACATACATCAGTATGTATTAGACTTAGAAGTTCTGTAGCTCGTTCACCTTTTTCAGTAAAAGGTGACTTGGTCATTTTACCAAGTAAACAGGATTCACAAGTGGGCAGTGATTCAGAATCACTGACCTCGAGGAGTCCATCTCCTCGCATCTTGTTTATCCTATTTTGGTTAATATGACCTAGCTTATAGTGTCAAAGATACAAATTGTTGACATTATCTAATCTTGGGCGTTTGCTAGATGTGTACATTACACTAACAGGCCTTGATAGTACGTATATGCCATTATTTAATCTAGCTTTCATTATCACAGAGTTATTCAAAATAACATTGCAAAAATCTTCTTTTATTGATAGTTCAAAACCACAATTGGCCAAAAGGCCTACAGAGATTATGCTCATAATGAAACTAGGATAATAGTGACAGTCGACTAGTTTGACAGTACAAGACTCAAAGACAAGACGCAGGACTCCGACCGCCAGTACTGGAACACGATTTCCATTCCCGATGCTCAGAAACTGTTCTCCATCTTCAAATCTTTTGCTAACTTGAAGTCCCTGTAACGAATTACAAACATGAATTGGACTACCAGTATCCAATACCCAGTTAGGAGTATCAACAATAGAGTAATTACAAGGTTTTATCATATAAATACCTTGTTCAGCAGACTTCTGCTTCCTCGGCCTGTTCGGATCAAGGGATGCAATATAAAGAGGACAGTTCCTCTTCCAATGTCCCTTCTTCTTGCAGTAGAAATACTCTGCAGAAGATTGATCAGCCTTATACTTCCTGGTCTGACTAGGGCCAGGAGCATTCTACACCTTCTTTCCCTTTTTATTTATTTTCTTCTTCCCTTTCTTAAAGGGACGACGACCTCTACTTCCTCCCACTAAATTCACCACCCCCTTATTCAGTTGGTGGTCTTTCTCGAAAGTCTGCAGCAACCCCAAAAGACCATGGTAGTTGACTGCAGGCTTATTCATTCTATAATGATCGAGAAAATCAAGATAGGAGGAGGGAAGAGAATTCATGATCGCATCCTTGCCGAGCTGCTCGTGCAAGGGGCATCCGAGTTTGCCCAGTTTTTCAATCAGCTCGATCATGTACAATACATGATCAGTGACTGAACCACCATTCGGCATCTTGGAGTTGTAGATGGCACAAGACACTTTGTACCGTTCTACATCATCCGGGGTGCCGAAGGATTCCTTCAACTTTTGTAGGATTTCATCAAGTTGAGCCTCCTCGAATTTGTGACTGAACTCATCGTTCATCGCTGCTAACATAATGCATCGGACAGTAGTCCGATCAGAGACCCACTTCAGATAAGCATCTCTGACTGCACTCCGTGCATTAGCGGGAGGGATTTCAAGTGCCGGATCCGTTGTCACATAGAGGATCCATTCATGCTCCAGAATGATTCTCAATCCTCGATACCAACTATCGAAGTTGTGACCCTTTAACTTCTCGTTATCGAGAAGTGACCGAAGCGATAAATTAGAAGACATCTGAAAAGAAAATAAGACCAAATTAGTGTATGAATTAATAATTTAACCAAAAGACTTGAACTTTAGTCTAAAGGTTTCTCCCACTAATTTTTCAGATTGGTAGCCTCTAACTCCAATCCGTGAAAACACCTTTTCAAGTGGGGACTGAAATCCAATAGGCCTCGCATGAGCCCGACTATGGCCAGCTCACCCATACGAGCCTAAAGGTAGGTTCGTAAACCAATTGTTTCCCTAAACAATTTTCAGTATTTTATTTTGCCCCAGAGAACACCCCAATCAGCCTAGGGGCCCCCTATTGCGGGTCTCTGGTTAGGTCCAACCATTAAAATGACAAATCCAATGCTTTCAGCTAACTAAAGACCAAGCCCGACTATGGCCGGCCCACCTGGTCCCGTTAAGGAGGTTGCACTGAACCATCATCGATCATATAGAAATTCCAGTCACATCCGTTCTATGGAACTGTCGATGCATACCAAGCTAGTGGACACATTTCTATCCAACTTAATGGGAGGCTAAGACACTGTCAACTCTTTGACTTAGTCTTTTTAAGGACCTAATAATTTTAGAGGATTTTTTAGTTGTGACAGAAGAAAAAGACAAGGACATGGATCATCCTTCCACTAAATCAATCAAATTCCAGGAGGGTTGAAATAAATTAACAAATTGATCCGTGGGCACCTATAGATCAGTCAGACCGATCAACCTGGGTGACATGGGTTAACTCGAGTCATTGAGCTTTTTCAATCAGTTCTGGTTGACTCGACTAGCCAGGTAGGTGAGATCATGGAGAGTATCCGCCATTAACCATCTTTCCTAGATACCAACCAAGTTGACCAGGAAAGAGGTAGCCTCATACAACCATGATCACAATGCCAAACCCTACCTCGACACCAGTCGGTTCACTAGACTCGATTAGACTAACCTAAAGACTCGGGCATCCACAGAGCCACTAATTGGATCCATTTTAGATGAACGGATCAACTAATCTAACTTTTAGATAGTTTTAAAGAAGGGCCTTAAACAACTTTTGTTTAATCTTCTTGTAATCCGGTTCAACTAAACTTAGGTCTAACCCATTTATGGACCCAACTAGTCAGCTAACCCAATTAACCCAAAATGGCTTATGCAAATTGTATTAGATTTCATAAACCTAAAATTTTTTTTTAATAAGCCAAAGACTTAATTAAAATAATTTTTAATTAAGTCACTATGTAAAACAATTTTACATAACTAATCATGCATCTAGATTCAAAATTTTACAAATATTTTATATCCAATAAAACATGCCTAAAACATGTATCACCAAATTAAAACAATTTTAATTTTAATATTCTTTAAGGATCCTTCTGAAGAGGCCAACACAGACGATCCGTATCGTGTCAAAGACACATGGTCATGGTGAAGGTCTCAACTAGGTTCCAAAAAGGAATCAGGATACATATTTAGATTAAACAATTTTTAATCTATAAATATGCATACAGGAGTAGATTACACATGCAACCTGGCTCTGATACCACTGAAAGAAAAATGGTGCATATGGTTTGACATGGTCCTACACTAGGCATGCAAACAGCTGCAGGAGCAGAATGGATTTTAAAACTTTTTTAAAAACTCACGCAGCAGAAAACTGCTCCGCCCAGAACCTAACCTATTCATGTTGCATGTAAGCATGTATGATGATATAAAATATTTGTAAAATATTAAACAAATAAATCTATTCATGCATGATTAAAAAAATAATTTTTCATACCTTTATTCCACCTGGAATAACTATGGAATAAACCTGGAATAGGCTAGAATAACTGGAATAAAACTATTCTAGCCTTCTTCTTCCTTGGGCTAAAATTTTGCTCTGTTTTGAGCTTGAAAAACAATAGTGAAACACCACTTTCCGGACCTCCGTTTGCTCCTGAATCACAGCAGCGGCAAGGTGGATAAGTGTTCTTCGATCTCCAATGGAAATCTGCAAAGAAAATACAGTGTACACGATGTACAAAATGGCCAAAAACCTGCTACCAGAATTTCAGCAGCAGAACTGCATAGTTGGTTCTTCCTTCGTTTTGGAGCAGTGGAAGCGATCCCGGCTCGCGTGGCTTGCTCCTAGGAGTAGAAGAGTACTCCCTCTAGAGGGGAGATGTGCCTGGGGCTCTCGGATCCCACTCCACACGCGGTGCTAGCCGCTGGAAGATGATTCGGCCATAGTGAATGGCAGCAACTGGCCTTGCTGCAGTCCTGGGTTTGAGCACTCAAATGGACAAGGAAATGGTGCCTGAGACTCTCCCTCTCACCCTCCAAAACCCAGCCTATAAGTACCCAATGGAAGCAGGCAAAAACTCTCTCAAAAACGTCCCAGAATTTTTTACTTTCTCTTCACACGGTGTAACTTCAACTGAGTTGTAAACAGGGGCGCTGCAGAGGTTTATATATGACAGCAGGGAGAGGGAGGGGAAAGGGCTGGAAACGAGGTCTCAGTAGTCGCCGTTCTCATTTAACCAGCAGTTAACAGGAGGATTAAACGGATGGGTGGAGGGAGGAGAAGGGACGCCAGTGTGAGGAAATGTTCGGTCGAATAGACTACGGTCGATTGGCCTTCTCCCAGCGTTAGGAATTTCTAACGCAAGATAACCGTGTAAAATGGCTGGGAGAAAAATGATCACCGGTTCAAAAGAAATCGATCCAATCCCAATTTGGTTCAATCCCATTAAACCTCTTGGTTCAATCCAATTGAACCGGTTCAAGCCCAATTTAATTGGTTCATGGGATTAAAATTGGTTCACAACCAATTGAAGGCCAAAACGAACTCCGAATCAGTTCAAAACTGATTTAAAAAAATCCTGGCGCAGTCCTGGTCAACCCGGAATAATTTTTGGTTGACACAAACAAGGGCAAGATGGGAAAAAAAGTGCTCAAAAATACTGTGACCATAAAATCAAGATGATTCCCAATCGTAATCGGTATCCGGATCAGAGAGTAATCCTCTATGGCGTGTGACCTCATAGGTTCGAACCTAAACGGTAGCACTAGAACAATTCTAGTACCAGCACAGGAAACCATCTAGCAATGGGTCCCGACGTCCGGATAGGTCGAAGATGCGGGAGCAAACTATCGAACCTTTGGCATATGGTTACCGTATAATTCATCCCTTTGACCTCTAATGCTCAGGACGACTGAGATTGGGCTGCCAACCCAGACAGAGTCAGTCCACTACGTGTCTTAACCTCGCAAGCCCGGTGACTCTTCACTAGGACTACCCCGACCGAGGATTTGCTAAATTGAGATACTGTGAGACATTCAATCCAAACTTTTTGGATAGGTCAATTCCATCTTAGTCCATCACTGCTCCATAAGTACTTGCCTGTACCCAGAAACCTTCCGTCACCGGATTAAAAATCCGGGTAGTCCGGTACCAAAGCACAGGGAGTTGCTTGCAAGCTACCGTGATGATCTCAGGTCAGAGGAACACATATACCCATATCCAATCGTAAGTATCCCTTTGGCAGAAAGGGGCTGCACGGAGTCACGTTCAATAAGATATCACATATCCCACTTACAGATCACATCAGTGTCTCCACACTCATTTGGTCAAGAGGACAACCAAACGATGTGAACTACAACAACCTATACTTGATATATTGCCATCCAGTACAATATATCCTTTGGTTGTGAACAGGGTTTAAGGACCACTCGATACATCCTCTCTGTATCGAAGTCAGTATAGTCTTAAGGACTTCATCACATGGAAAGAGTTCATTTCAGGGAAATTTAGTATGTGATGAGCTGCCAAAAATATATTTTATTAATTCAAAGAAAGAGTATAATACTGAGCTCAACCGCCTACAACCCAGGCGATTGGCTTTGGGACACAATTCCCAACAGCCTCTTGCTGCTCTTAGAAGCCCAACACGCCCCCCTAGGTGTCCTTGGAGTGTTGGCCAAGTCAAGAGAATTTTTAGGGATTTTTTCTACCTATTATTTCTTTATTTTCTAGCTAGGGTTTGAGAGGGAAAATGATTCTTATGTAATATCAATTGTACCCTTACTTGGGGCCCAAGGTTAAGGATCTATTTAAGAGACCCTAGCCTCTTGTATGAGGGAAGATTTTGATATATGAAATAAACCTTGAGTTCTTCAATTGCTTTGTGTGATTACCCTGCTGTGTGCATAAAGGGGTTTGAGAGATCTTCTTCCAGGTGTTTGCAACCATCTTCCTGCCACCAACCATCCTTCCAGCCCCTCCAAAACTTTCTTCCCTTTACTGTTTTTCTTTATTTTCTTGATCTCCTTTGAGTTTTCTAACCCTTGACAGGTCGTTTGCAGGTCCCCGAGTTCCTACGAATCCAACGACTCCAGCCAAGCCTCAATCGGACCACTGAGCAGAAAGCCGGGTATCCGCGGGTCTTTGGCTCGGTTTTCTAGGCCGCATCCATCGAGGAATGAGAGATCCCTTCGCTGTGATCTTCACCGGGCACTTCAAACGTTGTTAGGTACACCCCCTCTACCTCCAGTCTTTATATTGTAAGAGAACTTGCCCTAACCGAGGCTTCTCAGCCCCGGCGATCCTTCTTTAGTACTTTTCTAGGTTCTAATGCTTGGCTTCAAAAATTCATACAAAACTCCCTACAACAAATTTTGATATGAAATTCGGGAATTAATCACCTAACCTCACATATAAAACATACAAAAGAATTGCATGCATATTAGTCCCGCATCACCCAGACTGAAGCCAACTTAGAGTTAGTTGACCCTGACCACACCCAGACTGAAGCACAGTTAAAGGAAGAGAACCAAGATACTACTGCTAAAACTTTACTTGAGGAGACACTAGAAGAGAACCCAATTATAGAGTCTAGTCCTAAAATCCAAGAACTCGAGGAATTTATTAAGGACCTGATTTCTTTAAATCAGTACCCTTAGGATGAAGTCACTCCTTTGACTCCAATTGAAGATCTCTTCCCTAAAATTAATAACCCATTCTTCCATAAGGCAGACCCTATAGATGTACACCAAACTTGTAAGGTCAACCTCATTAGTCTAGAACTATTCTCTGAAACCTCTTCTTATATCCTACTCTATCCAATCAACCCCGAACCCTCTTCTTACTTTCTACCCTACCAGGCTGACCCTGAATCCACTTCTTATTTCCTCCTGTTTTCTAAAGCTTCTAGTATTTCTAGGACCATTAGATTGCATTTTATGGAAGTTAGCATGTTGCATATATTCATTGAGCATGTTAGGTTTGCCACTTACTTTTGAAAAATCCTATGATATTTAGTAGGAGTCCATGCACCATATTCATCTTCATGTCACCCACCTGACCAAGGGACAAATCCACAGTTGTAGTTTAGAGTTTAGTCGAGTCCGTAGTCCATTAGGAATTGATGTGAGTCATTTGCCCACATGTCGTTAGGTGTTGAGTCATTTGCACTCCTTGATTAGAGATCTGCAAAAGGAACTTACCATAAGATTAATGTAAGCAATGATTTTTATAACAACATGGTTAATTTCTGAAAAGAGTCCAAGAGTTCATTAGGAAAATCTTGTGATGATTAGGCTACATACCCGTAGAGCTGGATCTTTCAAAGTAATAAAGAAAGTTGGACCAAGTGCCTAAGTTACCACCTAATTAGGCATTAAGCTTAACATTCAATATCTTAGACTTAGTTGAGTATAGAAAGCCAGCAATGATACCCAGCGAGTTTATTGGACCTAACCCTTCCTTTGAGAGTGAACCCAACCCCGAGTGTCCACCATCAAATTAGCCTATGAGAGAAAAAGATTGAGCATCACTAGTACCCAGATCAATGGCTACCAACCCACTTGGTTTGTTGGCAAGGTTGATCGAGTTTTGAGGATTCGTGGATCACTCGAGAGGATCCACAATGCCTCAACCCAAACCTACCAGAGCCAGATTAACCTTTTACTCGACAGGGTTGAGTATTTTCCCACCCCAGAAGAATTGATGAGGACATCAGGAGCAGACCAAGATTTCAAGGTTTCAATTTTGATCTCTGATTCATGTGTTTGGAAAGTCTGTCAGTTTTTTAATTGAGTCTTGTAATAAAGTGAAACAGTTGGGTTCACTAAGTTAATTGAAGTCCATTGTTTTAGTCCAAATTAAGTCTATGTAAGTCTCATTCAAGTCTTGAACAAGAGGAGAGTCACTAGACCAGGAGATTCACCAAGCCCTCCCCAACCAGAGTAGGATTTCAAGCCCCGGGCCCCTACTCAGGCCCCCCAGCAATGGTGCCATAGTTCTTGGGCCCTTGCATGCCACCAAACCCACAAGAGAGTGCCCCAGTCCAAGCTTCAAGTGATGGTGCCCCAAGTCCACAAGATCTCATGAAGTTGGCACCCAGTCTAAGCCCACCTAGGAAGTGGCACCCCAGGCCCAAGCCCAAGCCCCTAGCGCCCTCATTCCTACAAGGCCCTGGTGCTTCTCCCAGCTTATCCAGGCCTTGGCACCGCTCCCAGCCTAGCAAGTCTTCATGCCACCCAGTCCAAGTCCAGTATGGAGCCAAGCTACCCTGGCCCAAGAGAGTTTTCTTGGCCCTCAAGTTTCTGTTTCTTGGCCCTCAAGTTTTGTAATCCTAGTCTGTTATGGAGTCCAGGGACCTGGGTGAATCTATAAATACCCCCTTCCAGGGGGACACAAACCATCACCCACTGTCAGTCAGGTGATGCTTCAGGATGAACAAGGCCCTGAAGAGGGAGAAACAGGCGACGATCCTATTGAAGCTGCAAAGAATGATGAAATAGAAAATAGTCCAGACTACATTAGTGGTAAGTTGAGCCAGAACTAGACGATAATGGCCCAGAAAAGAAAGGAAAAAGATGTGGAAAGGGAGATGAAGACCTTTGAGAAAGAAGTCTTTGTATAAAGCTATGCGGCTCAGGCCACTAGAATTGACCCGTTCCTCCGGTCCGGGGATAGAGAGTCGAATGGAGTTAGGAACCCTGAATGACCTCTGGACACGAAGGAGATCCTCATCGGTCATCACTGAAGCGACACCGGTCAGATCGCCAGGTGAACTAATAGAAGGAGCAAGCAGAGGGGGAACCATAGGAGCACCAATGACGATTCCCATTTGGCAGGGACCCTTGCAGAACATGACTGAAACTTCCTCCTCCTCTCTATTCAAGGAAGGAGGCCTCGACCGAGATGGTCTCACCCCATCAGGGGGTCCCTAGCGGTGGTGTTCACTACCGGAGGGACTCATCAGAACCAAGGAAGGAGAAAAAAATAAAGGAAGGAAGGAACCTAGAGGACCTAGCAGGAATGCTCCCCCGGCTCGGGCCGAAGGATGAGAGAAAGAGGCAAAGAGAGGGCAAAAGGGGGTCTAACCTACTAAGACCTTGAAACCTTGTTGACTCTGGTCTTGATTTTGATGATTAACAAAATACTTAAGTATATATGAGTACTAATTATATTTTTAAGTGTATTTATCAGATCTTAGTATCGACACTTGGTGTAATGTCTAGTTTTTCAGAAGTATAGAATTGACTCCAATTTGCTTCAAACGGCTAGTTTTTCATCCCAATGGTCATAAATGGTCATCTATGATTTGGAGAGATATATAAATACCAAAAATCAATTGAAAAAGCAATCCTTTAATGAGATTATTTAATATCCTTCAAGGATTCAAGAGTTGAGTGGTTCAAGCCTTCAAGCTTCTAAAGATAAGAGAATTGATCCAAGTCCATAACATCAAGCTTCATTCAAAGGCTTCAATACATTAAAGACAAGCTTCTTCAACATCATCCATGGGCTTCAAAGAGATACTTGCTTTATTTTAGAAAGCTTTATTGTATTCTTTACTTTCATTCTTATATTATTGTATCAAGATTTTTGGTGACCCTTAGAAAACCAAAGAGGTTGTTGGTTAGCTTTTGTGTAAAACCAACATAGGTTGTTGGTGATCCCGTAAAACCAACATAGGTTATTGGTGATCTCGTAAAACCAACATAGATTATTGGTGAGCCCGTAAAATCATCGGAGGTTGTTGGTTAGCATAATTTATAAAACCAACAAGGGTTTTGACTTGTGAGCCTGAGAAACCAAGTTGGATTTTGATTAGTGAGCCCAAAAAACTAATCGACTGTAATCTTGATGATTATAGTGAAATTTCCAAGGAAAACTTGGAAAGTGGATGTAGGTGCCTTGGAGTGCACTGAACCACTATATGTTCTTATGTTTGTGATTGCTTTTATTTATTATCTATTTACTCTTGCATTTACTTTGTTAATTCCATTACATATTTTTATTAAGTATACAAACACTTTAGCAAAACATAGGTACTTAATTGCAATTAGCATATACTTGTTTAGTTCATCTTGAAATAGTTTAAAAATCTTGCAATTAACCCCCTCTTGGGTTGTTCATCACTGGGCAACAATTGGTATCAAAGCCTGGTACTCTAATTAAAAATCTAATATTTTTGAGTAAAAGATCATGGCAACCCTTGTAGGTATTAGTGTTAGACCATCATTTTTTAATGGCACAAATTACACATATTGGAAAACACGCATGCACATTTATATTCAATCTATAGATTATTATCTTTGAAAAATGATTGTTAATGGTCCACATATTCCTTCAGTATTGGTTAATGATGTTTCCATTCCAAAACTTGAAGATGATTAGAATGAAAATGATATTAAAAAATCTGAGCTTAATGCCAAAGCAATGAACTTGCTTTATTGCACATTGGACCCTAATGAGTTCAGTAGGATCTCCTCATGCGAAATAGTGAAGAAAATATGGGACAAACTTGAGATTACTCATGAGGGTACTCTTCAAGCGAAGAATACTAAAATTAATTTGCTTGTACATTCTTTTGAAATGTTTGAAATGCTATATTTTGAATTTATATCTAATATGTATACTAGATTTATGACTATTATAAATGAATTGAAAAGTCTTGGCAAAGTCTATACTAATACTGATTTGGTTAACAAAATTTTTAGATCTTTGCCAATATTATGGGATCCAAAGGTAACGGTGATCCAAGAAGCCAAAGATATTGATACCTTGCCTTTGGAGGAGCTTATTGTTTCACTCATGACCCATGAGTTGAATTTATGGCATAAAGAAGTAGTTGCTGATCAAGAGAAGAAAAAGATAATAGCCCTTAAGGCCAAAAAGAAATTCAAGATAATGATTTCAACTTGGAGCAATAGTGAAGATTCTAGTTCGGAAGAAGAACAAGAAGTTGCTAATCTTTGCTTCATGATAAATGAGGAAGGGGTATGTTCTGAAAGTGAATATGATTTTACCTTTGATGAATTACATGATGCATTTAATGATCTTGTACATGAATACAAAGTATTAAAAATTGAACACAAGAAAATAAAAAGGCATATTGACTCTTTTTCTCTTGAGAACACCAATCTTGCCAATAAAAACCATGATTTAAATGTAAAGATTGATGTTGATAAGAATAATCTTTCTAAAGAAAAAGAAATTTTAGAAAAAAAAATTTTGATTTGAAAGAGTTATGCAATAAGTTCTCAAATGATAAAAATATTTTATTAAATAAAATAGAAATTCTAAGAGGATCCAAGATTTTTGTATCCAATAACGAGCTTTTAAAGAAAAACAAAAATCTTGAGTTGAAAAACAAGAATTTCTTTGTTGCTACTTCTTCCAATATTACATGCTTTAAATATGAAAAATTTGAACTTAATGCATATCCTTGTAAATTAAAAAAAACTTGGATTCCAAAAAGAACCATATTTACTAACCCTAAAGGATCCAAGAAAGTTTGGGTACCAAAATTGTCCACTTAGTTTATTTTGCAGGAATGTCTTGTAGCCTAACATGAAGAAAGGAAGTTTTTAAAAAGTGGCTGTACAAGAGAATACAAAGAGTGAACAAGCTACATTTTGGACTAAATGGTAAAGGAAGGATTACATATATTGGTAAATTCTAAATATTTCCTTCCATAATTGAAAATGTAGTTCAATATTTGTTATAAATGTTGCATCAATTATTTTAAAAATTATTTTAAATGATTAATTAGAATCAAGTTTAGACTTATAGTTATTGTTATGATCATGAACTTTTTGATGTTGATGAATTTCATGCTATCATGATTAAACTTGTGATTATAAGACCTTTACTTGATTTTAATTAATGTATCTTAAATTACTTCATGAAAAATATTTTTAAAGTTGCATATTGCTTTGAAAATTGTTTCAACTGATTAATTAAAATCAAGTTTAGACTAATAGTCATTTGTTATGATCATGAACTTTTTGATGTTGATGGATTTCATGCTCTCATGATTAAACTTGTAATTATTAGACTTTTACTTGATTTTGATTAATATATTTTTAAACCATTTCAAGTGAAATGTTATGATTTATATGTTTTCATTTTTTGCATCTATGCTTAAGCTAGAAATGATTTGGATCATGTTTAGAACTGATAGTTAAGGGTTACATTTAAGAAGAATGTATGCACATTGATAAACCCTTAATCTAGTAGCTAGACTTGTTATTAAATTACTTCTAGTATCTATATGGATATCAAATTATTTCAAATAAATTTGAAATCATGCTAAAAGTTTTTAAATGAACAATCCTTTGCATTATGAAAATCATGTATATCTTGAAAATCTTAAATCTTTGATTTTAGACTTACTATGTATGTTCATATCTCAAATTGTCTGAAATTATGATGCTTGTGCTTTCATGTTTTATTCCTCAATGAATGCATATTTTTAAGGGAGAATAATATTTAAGGGGAGCATCCAAAGATTTATTGTCATATATGATGCTTTCAATATTTTCTTTGATATCATGATTTACTTATATTGCTCTGATATTCCTACTTATTTTCAAATCTAATTCTTTGAGGGGAGTTACATTCAATTGGTATCATAATTTATTAAGAATCTTAAAAAATGAGAGAAGAGCTCCAGTAACTACTTCAGATTGGGTTAGTCACCATGGCCGTCCGGTCATAGGCGCTAAGTAGGGTTTAAAGACCCTCTCTTCCTATTCATTAGGATCTCTTATGATGTATTGGGGTGCCACTGTGGCCTTATCCCATGAACAAGTGAGGTGAATGAATTGCTGTCTTAATCATACCTTGGTTATGCATATTAGAGCTAATATACATTGAATTATTATTATTTTTGCATGAGCATCTCATTTTGAGTATCATGTTCAATTAGTATCATATTTAATTGGTATCATGATTAATTGATTTCATGTATTGATTTTGATGATCTACTTGCTATTCTTTCCACCTTCATTCCCATTTTGTATTGTCTTTCACCCTTTTTCATGATGATAAAAATGGGAAGAAATATGTTAAGTATGAAAAGGAGAAGATATGATAAATATGAAAAATTATAAGAAAAATGAAAGAAAGTGCAAAAAGGGAGAGAAGAAAGCAAAATGTTTTAATCTTAAGGGAAGAATTAGCAAAGGGAGAGAATGTATAAAAATTTTGAATAATTTTTGAAAATATTTTGAGGGAGAGCTTGATACTCATTAATTTTGGGCTTACATGTTTATCTTATTATTAATCTTTTTAAGCTTGCCTTGTTCATATACTTAAAGATTTTATCATCATCAAAAAGGGAGAGATTGTTGACTCTGGTCTTGATTTTGATGATTGACAAAATACTTAAGTATATATGAGTAATAATTATATTTTTAAGTGTGTTTATCAGATCTTAGTATTCATCAATGTTGAATGAAGAAATCCATGTTTTCAGTTGAAGAAAATCTTTAAATTAATGGAAAATCAAGTATATGGACTTTGAAATTGATATGGAAGAACTTGAAGAGGCTAAAAATTAATTTTGGAGAAGTTTCAGCACTGGCACAAGCAAGTGTCGACTCATGAAGAAGCTCAAGTATCGACTCAAGGCCTGAGAACAAGAAAAATATAGAACAGTGTCAAACCAGAATTTTTGCCTTGAGCTGACCTAAGTGTCGACTCAAGAGGTCGACTCATAGTGAAGTGTCGACTTAAAAGGTCGACTTATGAAGAAAATTTAGAAAATTCAAGTGTTGATACTTGGTGTAATGGCTAGTTTTTCAAAAGTACGTAATTGACTCCAACTTGCTTCAAACGGCTAGTTTTTCATCCCCAACAGTCATAAATGGTTATTTATGTTTGGAGAGCTATATAAATACCAAAAATCAAATGGGGAAGTAATCTTTTGGTGTGATTATTGAATATCCTTCAAGGATTCAAGAGTTGAGTGGTTCAAGCCTTCAAGCTTCCAAAGATAAAAGAGTTGATCCAAGTCCACAACATCAAGCTTCATTCAAAGGCTTCAACACATTGAAGACAAGCTTCTTCAACATCATCCAAGGACTTCAAAGAGATACTTGCTTTATTTTAGAAAGTTATATTATATTCTTTACTTTCATTCTTACATTGTTGTATCAAGATTTTGGTAAGCCTTGGAAAACCAAAGAGGTTGTTGGTTAGCCTTTGTGTAAAACCAACATAGGTTGTTGGTGATCCCATAAAACCAACATAGGTTGTTGGTGATCCCATAAAACTAACATAGGTTGTTGGTGAGCCCGTAAAACCATCGAAGATTGTTGGTTAGCCTAAGTTATAAAACCAACAAAGGATTTTGACTTGTGAGCCTGGGAAAATAAGTTGGGTTTTGATTAGTGAGCTCGGAAAACTAATTGACTGTAATCTTGGTGATTACAGTGAAATTCCTAAGGAAAACTTAGGGAGTGGATGTAGGTGCCTTGGAGTGCACCGAACCACTATATATTCTTGTGTTTGTGATTGCTCTTATTTATTGCTTATTTACTCTTGCATTTACTTATTAATTCCGTTGCATATTTTCATTAAGCACACAAATACTTTGGCAAAATATAAGCACTTAATTGCAATTAGCACATACTTGTTTAGTTCATCTTGAAATAGTTTAAAAAGTTTTATAAAACCTAATTCACCCCCCCTCTTGGGTTGCTTCATCATTGGGCAACAGACCTTGCTCAAGAAAATGAAGGAAGATTGCTCCGTGGAAGAAGTTTTGTTTTTGCCACTCAAAAACCCTTAAGAAATAAAAAGACATGTCTCTTTCAAATATCCCAGAGCCCCCGTCGCCTCGTACCTATCGAGGGTGTGCGCCATATCTTGCTCCAGACCAACCGGAGGGTGCCACATGTCAGGATCCATTGGAAGTGGTGTTTCGATTAGGAGGCAACTTCTTTGGGCCTGGTGTAGCAATTATGGCCCCTTCGAAGAGGGGTAATGTGGCATCGCTCTATTGGTGTGGGAGCATGATCTCCAGAGCATCGAAGCACAAGGCATTGATGGTGTAGGAGAGTGCTCTTCCATGTCAGCATAGTCATTACTCCCATCTCCCCAAGCACCGCTTCGTCCTCTATGCTCGGGAGTAGGGGGCATCTGATGTGGCACTTCCACTGACGTGGAATCGCTGACAGCCACGATGGCAAGGAACCCGCCGCTTGGATATGTCAACCTAATAAAAAGCCAAGGCGAGCCCTTCTGTCGAGGTCAGCTCCCAGCTATGATCATGCTCATAGGGTGAGCCCCCACCTGAGGCCAACTCCTGGTCGGGGTCGTGCTCATGCTGCCAAGACGAGCCCTCCTACCAAGGTTAGCTCCCAGCTAGGGTCGTGCTCATAGGGCGAGCCCCTTGTTTGAGGCCAGCTCCCGGTTGGGGTCGTGCTCATGCTGTCAAGGCGAGCCCTCCTGCTGAGGTTAGCTCCCAGTCGGGGTTGTGCTCATAGGGTGAGCCCCCCGCCTGAGGCCAGCTCTTGACCAGGGTCATGCTCATGCTGCCAAAGCGAGCCCTCCTATCAAGGTCAGCTCCTAACTGGGGTCGTGCTCATAGGGCGAGCCCCTCGCCTGAGGCTAGCTCCTGGTCAGGGTCATGCTCATGCTACCTAAGCGAGCCCTCCTATCGAGATCAGCTCCCAGTCAGGGTCGTGCTCATAGCCCTTCGCCTGAGGCCAACTCCCGGTTGGGGTCGTACTCATGCTGCCAAGATGAGCCCTCCTATCGAGGTCAGCTCCTAATCGGGGTCATGCTCATGGGGAGAACCCCCCGCCTGAGGCCAGCTCCCGGTCGAGGTCATGCTCATGCTGCCAAGGCGAGACTCTCCCCCTTCTGTTTACCTTACGGGGGCCCAAAAAGTTCTTGCAAGTAATAAAAGAAGGGTCAACGAGAATTCAAACCACAGCAAGGAGGTTACTGGTCGCTTGCAACCTTCAAAGGGTAGTGCATGTCCTACCATAAATTCAAACTCTGCAACATACTATTTCCATGCCCTGAGCAGCGTGTGGCCTGCCAGGTTCCAGGCCCTATAACGTGCTAACATGTTGATGACCATGCAACCATGGGCTTCAAACCCTGTGACACGATACCTGAGCCTCCCCTGAGAGGAGTACTCTATGAAGGCCCCAAGGCCCTGTGATGCTCTCATGGTCCCTCTAGAAATGGAAATGCCTCATTATGGCAGGGGGCTCAAATGCACGATGCCTACCCCTTCCACGGGGAACCATACCACCAGAGCGACAGGACCTGAACTACACCGGTGTACATCCCCAATGGAAGGATCTCCTCCTAAGAATCGGTTCGACAAGAGGGAGGTCGCAAGCAATGGTGAGCCCCTCCCAGAGAGGGCACATGGAAATGGACACCTAGACAAAGCCCCAGATCCGCTCTGGGCCATCCCATATACATAAGGCTAGAGAGAGGAAAACTAGAAGGTAAGAAAAAAAGAAAAAACAAAGAGGCGAGAAAGAGATGGGGAGCGAGCGAGCAAGGGACTCCCAGTAGACCCTTCCAAGCTCTCTGCTCTTATCTCCGCTTGCTCTTTTCCACCTCAATTCTACCTTTCACCCTCTACATGGAGAGCCCCCCACGCTCTCCACCATAGAGGTTCTGTTCTCCTTGATCATCCCATCGGACTTGATTATTGGAGTGTCCCCATCGAAATCCCCAGCCCGGGTCTGCTCTTTTTTGTAGGGTGGCTGACCAAGAAGCCAGCCAGGAAAGGAAGGGATGAGCACCCTATGGGAACCCGATGTGTCCATGACATATCGAAGCTACAGGCCATGGAGATCTTGGCGGCAATAAGGATTAGGTCAAAGAGCCCAAAATTGATCTTAGATATAATTTGGTTACATCGATTCACACTTGATGTGAACTGATATATTTAAGATCGAATTTGGTTCAGTGGTCCGAGCCTAAGTGGCTAGGCAAACCTAATCAATACTTATTAACCAATTAGTGTTTAAGACAAGTCTTGATCATGTTTATTAATTGGGGCTAACTCTTACCTAGCCAACTCTGTTGGTATCTAAGAAAAGAGGTTAAATGGAAAAACCCTCCTATTGATCTAACTTACCTAGCCAACTTGATTGATTAAGTTTTTGATTAGGTTGCTTTTTGTTTCGAGTTCATCCATGCTAACTAGGTTTGTCAAATATAAGACTGTGCTAACCTAAATCTAATTAATCAAACATGATAATAAGCTGACTAATTTAGGTGAAACTTGATCCCAAACCTCTCCATGAATATTAAGCTTATGACTTTCACCATTGTAGGTGTGTGGGTGTCCTACTGGTATTGACTGTTCTTGGCTGGTTATAGTAGTTTAGTTGCTCTAAAAAATTGCAACTACCCTATAAACATGAAATGTTTTTAGGTATAATGGGGATGGGCCTAATAACCGAACATGGTGAGAGACCTAATGATGGCTTTGCATAAGCATTAATGGTAGGTCAGATTTAACGAAGGATTGGATTAATAACCGAGCATAATAAGGCTTCATGACTTTGAGATCGAGTCGCTGTAACATGTATGAGATGCATTGGACAAGAGTTATCCACTCATCGATATAGCGAGTTACCAATAACCAGGTACAATGAGGTATCGCATATCAGTGGGACCGTAGCACCCACCAAAAATCTTGCTCATATAGGGTTTCTGCATCTCCATGAGGGAGTGTGAGAGTTCCATGAAAATAATGAGAGTCAAAATTGCTAATTAAAGTCCCTAGAACAATTTTTATAATTGAATATTAAATCTAGCTTAATCTTCTACTCTTGCAGCTAAATCATGTTAGCTTCCAACCCATTAGCCCATATCCTTGAATCCAACAAACTTGTTGGCCTAAACTATAAAGATTGGTTCAGGAACCTCAAAATTATTTTAAGTTCATAAAAGTTAGACTATGTGCTCAACCAGGATCTCTCCATCTTACCTGACCATCTTATTGCTTGTCAAACGGTAGCACATGAAAAATTGATAGAAGATGATAAAAGATAAAGTATTACATGCTGGCTTCGATGTCAAATAAGTTACAGAGCCAGCATGAGGATATGCCAAATGCCTAGGCTATAATTACTCACATACAAGAGTTATACAATGACTAGAGTCACACAACATGCTTTGAGATCTCTAAAAAGCTTTTTAATACCAAAATGTACGAAGGATAGTCAGTCCATGATCATTGGTTGACAATAATCAAAGACATAGAATAGCATGAGAAGCCGGGCATTCCAATCCATAGGGAACTACAAGTCGATATGATTCGTTAGTCCCTAACTAGTCTATTTGCTCAATTCATCATGGACTACAATATCAACAAGCCAAGTTATACTTTGTTTGGGTTATTGAACTTGTTGGTAAGCAATGGGAGGATCTTGAAAAGTTCAAGGGCCTCTGTTCTAGTTATGGAGCAGGTATCTTCCTCCAAGAAAAAGTTTACTTGAAAGAAGAAGAAGCCAGCAAAGAAGAAGGAGAACAATCCAAAGAAGAAAGATGCTCAAAAGAAGCCTACCGCAAGTAATGAAAAATATTTTCACTATAATACAAATGGCCACAGGAAGAAAAACTATTCACTATACCTAGAAAGCCTAAAGAAACAGAAGGTAGATGTACCTTCGAAAGGTATGTCCATGCTCAATATTAAATTAAACCTTCCAGTACTTCTACTTCTAGTTGATATTAGACTCTGGTTCCAGTGCTCATATCTGTACTTCAATACATGGTCTAGTAAAAAGTAGAGCACTAAGGGAAAGAGAGATGATCTTGCATGTTGGTAACGGAGCAAAAGTTATTGTAGTTGTCGTTGGAGCATACCCTTTATTATTGCTGTTAGGGTTTAGTTTTATTCTAAAAGACTGTTATCATGTACCCTAGCTAGCAAAATTTGATTTCTATCTCTGTGCTGGCATAGGAAGGTTATGAATTAGTTTTCAATAAAAACTTTTGTTTAATTTATTTGAGAAATAAATTAATTACAACAGCTTACTTGATTGACAGTCTATATCATTTGCATGCTGATGTATCTGTAAACATTAACGAGTAAATAGTGAATGCCATAAAACACAAATAACTTAGAGATGACCTAAACCAAAAGTATATATGGTACCCTAGGCTTGGTCACATTGGAGAAGACAGGATCAACAAACCGGAAAGGGATAAATCCTAAACATAATTAATTCTGAGTCATACCCAGTTTGTGAATTACACCTTCAAGAAAAAATGACCAAGTTATCCTTCATGGGACATGGGGGAAGGCCATTAAATTACTTACTCTAGTACACATTGTTGTGTATAGACCATTTGATGTACAGGCTAGAGGTGATTTGCAGTACTTCATTATCTGTACTGATGATTACTCATAATATGGGTATGTATTTCTTATGAAACACAAGTTCGAAGCCTTTGAAACTTCAAAGTATTCAGATATAAAGTAAAAAAGCAAATATGAAACCCCTTAAGATTCTCCAATCAGATCGGGAAGGGGAATACTTTAGTAGAGAATTTCTAGGTTATCTCAAGGATAATGGCATAGTCTCACATTGGACTTCTCCTGGTATACCTTAACTAAATGGGGTGTCTGAAAGGAGAAATAGGATCCATGGATATGGTCCCATCCATGATGAGCTTCATAGACCTACCTATGTTTCTTTGGGGACATGCCCTGCAAACTTCAATTTACATTTTAAGTAGAATTCCCTCTAAGTCCGTTCCTACCATACCATTTAAGATGTGGTATGGTAAGAAACCAAGTCTTGGTCATTTCAAGATTTGAAAATATTCAGCCTATATTAAAGGACTAATGGTAGACAAATTAGAGTTCAGATCTATGAAAACTCACTTTATAGGGTAACCTAAAGAATCTATAAGGTACTACTTTTTCTTTCCTGGGGATCATAATATGATTATAAGCCGACATGCCACATTCTTAGAGAAACAATTTGTTCAGGATTGTGGTAGTAGGAGGTTAATTGAGCTCAATGAAAAAGTCTTTAAAAAGTGGCTAACTAGAGATTAAGTTGAATCCAATAAATTAGTAAATGTAGTTGCTCCTCCATCTCGTAGGTTTACTAAAGTCTCTCATCCTCCTGAAAGGTACTTTGGTATACTTATAGAGAACATGAAAAAAATATTTCTTATAGGAGACAAGGATCAAATAGTTGATCCTAAGACCTATGATGAGGCGATGTCAGACATCGACTCTGAGAAATGGTTGAGTACTATGAAGTCAGAAATTGACTCAATGTACTCAAACCAAATCTGGTCTTTAGTAGATCCACCTGAGGGTATAGTATCTATTAGGTATAAATGGATCTATAAAAGAAAAATATGTATAGATGGTAAGGTAGAGACCTTTAAAGCTAGACAGGTAGTGAAGGGATATGGTTAGTATGAAGGCATTGACTATCAAGATACTTTTTAGTTGATAACCATGCTGAAATCTATTTGTATATTACTTGCCATTGCAGCATTTTATAATTATAAAATATGACAGATGGATGTGAAAACTATATTCCTTGATAGATATCTTGTGAAAAATACCTATATGAAGCAGTCTTTGGATTTCATTTTTAGTGATGAGGATTACAAAGTCTGCAAGCTGCATAGGTTCATTTATGGATTAAAGCAAGCTTCTCAGAGCTAGAATACTCATTTCAATAATGCAATCAAATTATTTCATTTCACCAAGAACGAGGATGAGCCTTGTGTATCAAGAAGGTCAGTGGGAGGGCTATGACATTCCTTGTATTGTATATGGATGGCATCTTCCTAATTGGAATGTCATTTCCATGCTAATTTCGATTAAGAGTTGGTTGTTTAAAAATTTTTTCATGAAAGATCTAGGTGAAGTATCTTATATTCTAGAAATTAAGATCTATAAAGATAGACTAAATAGGATGCTTGGCCTTTCACAGAAAATGTATATAAAAGAAGTGCTAAAAAGGTTCAGCATGGAGGACTCTAAGAAAGGATTATTATCCCTTAGACATGGCATTAGTCTCTTTAAGAAGATGTGCCTAGCATACTTGAGGAGATACAACATAAGCAAAACTCCATATGCTTCGGTAGTTGGGAGCCTTATATACGCCATGTTATATACTCGACCTGATATTGCCCTTGCCATGAGTGTCATGAGCAGGTATTAGTCGAATCCAAGTGAAGAGCAATGGATTACTATGAAGAACATCCTTAAGTACTTAAGAAGAATTAAGGGTTTGCTCTTGGTCTTTGGAGGAAGTTCTGAATTATGGGCAGAGGGATACATTGATTCAGATTTTATATATGATCCTAACGATTGAAGGTCTACATCATGATTGTGCTCTTTTGCAATAATGGTTCTACTAGCTTGAAAAGTTCCAAGCAACCTATCATTGTAGATCTACCAAGGAAGCTGAATACATCGCCATCTCTGAAGCAGCAAAGGTAGCCTTGTGGTACAATAAATTTGTAGTGGAGCTTGGAGTGATGCCATGAAGTGCCATCCCCCTACACTGTGACAATAATAGTGCCATAGCCCTTGCTAAGGTGCCCAGGTCTCACCAGAAGTCTAAGCACATCAAATAACGGTTCCATATCATATATGACTAGATTGAGAAGAAGTACGTCAAGGTGTGAATAGTAGACTCTATGGATAATATGGTAGACCTATTGATAAAGTAGTTGAGCTAGCAAAAGATTGAAGTCCACCTTAAGAAGATGGGGCTGAGGTATATAATCAATTGACTTTAGTGTAAAAGGGAGATTGTTAGATGTATACCCTAGAAGCCAAGTTAGCTTGATATATTATACCTTTTCTAGAACATATTTTTATACTTATTTCATTCGAATCAATAAAATTAAGTATTTTACTTTTTCATTCATATGTGATGTATCTATGAATTATCCAAGGAGTTAATGGATAATGACACATTCTCAAAAGTTAAGAATTTAAGACATGTGTCATTATAGGTTAACTGCTAAATGCTCCCAGTATTGGTTTATCATAGGGATAGTGATTGATCCATCAATATTGGTGCATAGATTGCTTCTCTTTCAGGTAGATGAGTTTCAAGTCCATAGTGTAAGGACACTAGAATAAGAGTGCAAGTAGTTGTTAGAAAATAATGGTACTGAGTGTGACTAGGGTTGGAACTATGATGCGGGACAGAAACGAAGAAACCTGGGGTTATTCGGAAATGGGAAACACTTAAAGCAACTACGGATCGTAAGAGGGCTAAGAAGCCTCCCGGGACTAGGATAGAACTTATACAAAAACCCTAAAACGGCTGGACTCTTTTGGTTTTCAGTTTTTTTTTCTTGGTGGAGGTGATGAAGGATGGGGATATGGAGGGGGAACGGGAATGAAACTCGAACTTAGGATCTAGATCCAACGGGAAACGGAGAGATGGAGGGGAAAAAAGGGTACCTAGGGCTTCCAGCCCCTCGTCAGCTGTTTGGCAGCGAAGAACTTATTTGGGATCACATCCTGCCATCATGCACGGCAGTGCTGATGACTTGGAGATCACACCCTGCCATCATGCATGGCGACACTGATGGCTTGGAGCAGCTTCACACTCCTCGATGCTCTCGCTGGAGCGAAGGCATTAGGGCCTCACACCCCTCGACATCCCGAAGGACGAAGGCAAATGAGCCTTAGCCTAGAACCAAAGCAAGGTTACGAACCCAAAAATTTCTATTCATCAACTGATTTATTACAATAGAAGTATGGGTATTATAGATTCCCATATCCTTTTGAAATTCAAAAATAAAATCACTTGAAATCCTCCCTAGATTTGAATTCAAATTCAAAACCAAAATCCTAAATTTCCCAAATTACATTCATTAAAAAATTTCTAAATAAATCCCTTTTATTTGAATTTTGAAATCTCCCTCTGTTTTGAAATTCGTGCTGCCCTGAAAATCATGCTGCTCTGAAAATCATGCAGAACAACTCCTTCTTTGGGGTGCTTTGAGAAACGTGCCGAAGCTTCTCCACGGCCATGCAACAGGGGGGAGGAACTGGATCTCCGGTGGCTGGTCGGGCAGGTAGCGGATGGCGGCGGCGGGCAGGCGGCGGACGGTGATGGCGGGTAGGCGACGGACGGTGGCGGCGGGCAGGCGACGGATCAGCGGCATAGGGGGCACGGCACGCCCAGGGCATGCTGTTTCGACTTTCCACGACCGTGGGCGACAGTTGGGCACCGGCGAGGCTTCAACGAGATGGCGGACGGCCAGACGACGGCTGGGGAGGACTGGCACAACGGATCTGGGACCGGTGGGACAAAAAAAATCAAAAAAAGAATATTTGTGACTTCTTGGGAGGTTGAAGAAGATAGGGATAGTCATGGAATAAGTTGGGAATAACATGGGGATAAAATGGGAATAAAGGGAATAAAGGAATAGCTGGAATAACTAAAAAAAATGTAAAAAAATAAAAAGAGAAACCCGGATGGGTTTCGGGTCCCCCATCAAACTGGGCCCAGTAGGCCCGAATTCGGGTCAGGCTTCAGGTCAGACTCTAAATAATTCAGCCTAGGCTTTGGATAATATAACAGAGCCCATTCAGTTTTTGGGCCATGCTAAGGTACCCTGTTGGCCTGGCCTAGTTCGGCCCAAACCTAGCTAGAAATAGGCCCACTTGAACCCAGCCTGAATCTAAAAAAATTAAGCTATTGGCCTCTCGTCTGGTCACCCACTTGGCCCACTTCGCTTCTCTTCTTCTCAGACTTCTCGTTTCTAGCCGCCTCCCCCATCCTAGCCTCGACGATACACCTCACGCCACCTACCCACTTCACACCAACCTCCCGGCCTTGGTGGCACCTGCTCTCCCCAGCTTCGTGCGACCCCACCACCACCCCAGGCTTCAATGTCCCTACCTCGACCCCGATGCACGGGCCTGATGCCCCCTCCCCCCGTGCGACCCTGTAGTCCTCCTGGCTTCTGTCTCCCTCCCTGACCCTGGTGGATGCAACCAACACCCTCTCCCCCTGGCAGGACCCCACAGCCCCCCAGCTCCGATCTTCCTCCCCGGCCCTAGCACATGCACCAGATGCCCCCTCCCCCCATGTAACCCCATAGCCTCGTAGCCCCCCGGCTCCAATCTCCCTCCTCGACCTCAGTGCCCACACCCGATGGTTGATGCTCCTCCCCCCTACATGACCCCGACCCCCCCGACTCCGATCTCCCTCTCCCGAACTCGGTGACCACACCTGACACCCATTGATTTTTTTCTGGTTTCGATCGTGCTATCTTTAATTATGCCATATTCGATTCGGGCCAGCTTAATCGGGCTCAGGCTGGGCTTGGGCTTGGGCATGGGTTAGGCTCGATGGTGCGGGCACCACAGTTCGAAAGAAGCTTCAATCCAATTTTATCAAGCCAAATTCATTATGGATTTCAATTGATTGAGTTAATACCACTTTTGATTTAAATTTTATTTCTTTTATTGAACATGTGTCCTGTAAATAGGGAAATTTGTTTCCTTGGTCAAGTTTGAGTCCTGTAATTAGGGTTGGGCTTATTTCAATTTAGTCTTTTGAGTCCAATTAAAGTCAATTTGATCTTGTAATTAGTGAATTTACAAGTTGGGTTCAAGTTTGGTTTGGTTTGGACTCAGATGAAGCATGAAGACAAAAAGATTAGGTGAGGCAAACCACTTCAACAAATCATGCCAAGTTGGAGCGCCACATCATCAAACTTATATGGAAGACACCTCATCTCCCAAGCCCACATGGAAGCCACCTCATGAGGCCACCTCACTTCATCTTATCAAGGCATGAATCAAGGATGATTTCAACTTCCCCGCTTATCAAGGCATGAATCAAGGATGGTTTCAACTTTCCTACTTATTAAAGCATGAATCAAGGATGGTTTCAACTTCTCCACTTATCTTTCCATGATTTATGTAACCTCCTTTTGAATTCAAAATTTCAAATGACTTTGGAGAGGCTATAAATACCACTCCAAACTCCTTGTAAAGGAGATTATTGATGAATGAAATCAAAAGAGTTTTTCTTCCACTTGTTATACGCAATGTATCCTCCGAGAGGGAGTGGGTGAGAGACCCAAAACATCATCCTTTAGCCATCCTAGTATTTTCCTAAACCCACCAATACTCTAGCTAGAAAACACCCCACCACCATCCAAAGAAGTTCTTTCAAATTCCAACCAAGGCTTCTTCACCATTTCCTCTCTTCATGGTCACCAACTCTAATCTTCAAAGAGGCTTCTACAGCAGATTTTGGATGCCATTCCTTACTATCATGGGACACCAACTCCAGTTTCAGTTCAAGTAATCCAAGGAGATTACATTCCAGACACTGAATGAAGCCACGTGATCTCCTCCAACTCCATCATATTATTCTTCCTTGAAGTTTTAGTAACTTTCATTTTTCTTGTCATCTCAAGTCTTTAATCCCTTTTCTTTCTAGGGTTCTCCAAGATCACAAGTTGAAGAGGAAGTTGGCCTTGCCCTTGGAACCTTTCAAGCCAGAGGAGTGATTATTCTTCCTTGCCCTTGGAACCTTTCTGCATCTCTTGGAGTGATAGTTTCTAGTACCAATCTCAATTTGAGAGTGCTAAAATTGAATCCCTACCAATGGCATGAGACATTAATATTGGTGAGAAAACCCTCCTTATTTCTTAGGTTTGAATCTTTGAATGGTCTATGCCCTAGATAAGATGGTTTCACAAGCCTTAGGTCCAATCTTCATGGATAAACATGCAGCCCTAGTTTGAGTTATCCCTTATTTAGTTTTCCCTTCATATGACTCTTTGCCATTTTGTAATTGAATTAAGTTTATGTTTGTAGGGATCATTGCTCAACAAATTAAATCATCCACTAAATTAGAAATCTTTCATCTCATTCCACATCAAATCTAGTATCAGAGCATGGTTGCATTGGTAGCATAGTCTTCATACTTGCTATTTGTTTTTCCTTTTAAATCCAATCTGAATCTAAGATTCATGCCTGTGTACACCAGTACACTATCACGACCCATGAGAATAATGAGCCATGGCCGGACATGAATCCTTAGGTTGAAGTTTTGGTATTTGAATTCCCTTGCATGTTTAAATTCTGTTTGCTGATTTCTATGTTAGAGACTGAAACCTAGGACTGTTTTACCATCAAGCTTTCACTGTTTTAGCCTGATTTTTATATCAATTAATCTCCAATTAATCCACTGTTTACTGTAATTTTTCTAAGATTTTACTGATTCAAAAACTGAGTGTTATCTGCCTAAGAAAATAGCCCTACTAAAGTTTCTGCACACTGAATTTGCATTGGTAGTTTGAACTTTAGTTTGATTCACCAATCAATCTCTGTTGTTTTCATCTGATTTTTGCACTGTTTATTCTTTGATTAGTTCTCTTAATTTCTGTTATTTTTTCATGATTTTATAAATTCAAAAAAATAAAAAAAATTCTGCAAACAAAACAGGCTTGCTGAAAATTTTGTATGTATTGTTGGGCTGAGATTAAAATCACTTCCAAACACCCCCAATCCCAAGCCATTTTGTTTGATCATTAATCAACTGAAATTCAAACTTGTCACTTTATAAAACACAAAAAAAAAGCAATTGCATTCATTTTAAACTATTTAAGGGCGTCAATATCATAAGATAAGGGAAGGAGGTCATTAGCTTTCCTTAGCCCAAAAACAACCAACCCCATGTTGCATCGAACCCAAACCTTTTAATTAAAATTGAGTAGCAACCTAATTAGATTAGGGACACCAACAAGTCAAGCTCAATTAGTGTGTTGAGACTAGTGTAAATCATTGCTTCATCTACTCCTGGAAAGTGGTGTCTAAGGCTAGGGGTCCAAAGGCAAATGCCTTAAGAGGATTTGTAGTTCTTTAATTGGGTCCTCGTGAAAGTGGGGGGGGCTCCCATAATCCCATCTCTTACCTGGCCATTTAAAAGGGTATTTGTAGTCTTGGTCTGTACTAAGTCAATTCATACTACATTGGACTTTTAGGTCTAGCAAACCTTATATCGAATTTTGTATTGAATGACTACTAGATCAGGAACTTCCTTTCAACATTCACTTGACCATTCCAGTTCTTCCATGGATCCCAATCTAGAAACCCTGATGAGAACTATGATTGAGCAGTTCAAGCAATTGAACACTAGGTTTGATCAAATGGAAGAGAGAATAGGAATCCTTGAAGAGACCCGTTTGACCCCTATTGAGCCACAATCACCCAGATTGCCACTTGTCCATCCTAGAGTCCAACACCAGGAATTTACTCCTGACCCACATCTAAGGAGAGTTCACCAAGATTATGTTGACCAGGATGAAAGGGCCCTTAGAAATATTCATCTAGATGCACCCACATTTGATGGAAACTTGGATCCTAAGGTGTATATAGACTGGGAGGGTGATATGGACCAATATTTTGATTGGTATGAAATGTCGAAAGATAGGAAATTTAAGTTTGCCAAACTTAGATTGGTCTGTCAGGCTAGATTGTATTGGGGTAACGTTGAACGCATGAGCCGACAGAGGGGTGACATGCCCATAGCCACTTGAAGAGCTATGAAGGTGAAACTTAGGGAGAAGTATTTACTAATGTCCTATGAACAAAGACTCTTGGATCAATGGCAACGATTAACTCAAGGGAATAAGACAGTATCCGAATATATTGCCAAGTTTGATGAGTTCGTGATGAGATGCAATATGGTCGAGTCTGAGGCAGCAACCTTGTCTAGGTTTAGAGCAGGTCTACATGAGGAGATCCAGAGAGAACTATTTTTGAGAGAAGTCCACGACCTAGACCAAGCCTACCAAGTTGCTAGGGACTGTGAGAGATTCTAGAGGAGACCTTTATTTCGCCGACCTTAGCCCATTAGGATTAATTCCCCTGGAGTAGGCCCAGCCCAAACCCAAGCCCATGCAATAGACCCAATCCTACTACTCCAGTAGCCTGTAGAGATGACAAAGGAAAAAGCCCTGACGTTCGAAGAGGAGGTAGTGTCCATTATTTTAGGTGTCGTCGGGAAGGTCATATTGCAAGCCAATGTCCCAACAGAGCGCTACACATAGGAGAAATAGATGAGGAGGCCCCTGAACCCATAGAAGATTGTGAGAAAGAGGTATATGAGGCTAGAGAGAACCTAGCTGATGAGTATGAAGGGGATGAAGAGATCATGGACTCATCTGAATCCTAGGAGTTATGAGATGTATCTTGACCCAGGGTAAGGAACAAGAAGATTGGCGTAGGACCAACATCCTACAAACTTTTGTTAAAATAAAGGAAAAAGTCTGCAAGATCATCTTAGCGGAAGTTGTGTCAACGCTATATCAACCGATACGGTCAAGAACTTAGGATTGCCCACTATGTCCCATCCCAACCCATATAAGGTATCCTGGATAGATTCGACCTCGATTCCCATCAAATTTAGATGCCAAGTCACAATTCGAATCCAGTCCTACCAAAAAAAGGTATGGTGTGATGTTCTTCCTATGGGGGTAAGCAGCATCATATTAGGACAACCATGGTTGTATGACCATGATGCTATACTCTATGGTCGCTCTAATTCTTGTGCTTTTACTCATAATGGGAAAAAGATCGTAATCAATTCTTCACCACCTAAGGATCAAATTAAGAGTGGATCAAGTTACTTGAAGGATAAGAAATAAGGGGTAAACCTGATTAGTGCTAAGGAATTGGAACAGGAGATTAGTGGTGGTTCCCCCGTATGGATTTTAATAGCAAAGGAAACCCAGGACCAACCCCATAAGGAACAACCTCAGGAAGTGTTAAGGTATAGTCCTATGCAACCTAATAGGCTGAGTCCTTAAATCTGTGGCCACACTAGCATGATAATGGAAAAAAGTTTTCATGGGAATCTTGATTGGGCTTAAGCTAATTAAGTCCAGCATATGACAGATGCTTAGGATTTTATAAGTTTCCATGACCTGCATCCTATCGGGGCTTTTGATAGAGGGACTTGATTTCACGATAACTACACCTAGGGACTCATTTTTCTAATCTACTGAATTATCATTACATACTATTAGATGTTACTAGTGGATTGTGAGAACTCATTGGAATCATTTTAAATCAATAATTCTTGTTAGGGTTGAGTCAAAATAGTTTCAGTCTATTAGAAGAGTTTCGATGATATTATGATAAGGATCATAATATATCTCACTACTAAATTGATTAGAACCTATGGGGTCACACTTAAAAGGGGCTTAACCTGATCAAGAACTTGGATCAAACATAAATTATCAATTGGATTGATGATTTTAAATTAAAAACTGCTATATTATAAGGATTACAAATTTAGCAGCTGCTAATTATTAGCACAAGAGATTTAATTACAAATGTTACAATATAATTAAATTTAATTAAATTATAAATTAAATATTAATTAATTTAAATTAGATTTAATTTAATCAGGCTTAATTTAATTAAATTTAATTGGATTTAATTTTTCTATTTGAACTAAGAATTGAATCCTATTTGAAATAGAATTGACAACCATTTCGAATTCGATTCGAATCGAGCTCAAATTAAGTCCAAATTGAGTCAAATCTGAGCCTAACTAAACTAGACACAATTCCAATTAGATTAAACTTTATCCTCACATTTTGGTTGACCACAAGAAGCTTTGTGTGATAGTTTTTTACATCTTTTTTCTCTTGGCATGCATTTTTGATAGGAGGCACTAATGAGATTTTCTATCCTATTAGAACTCCTATTTAATTAAAACTCATCCTAATTTGATTATATTTGAATTAAAAAAAATTATCTCTTTTAGGCATGGATTATTTAGATTTTTGGTGACAAACACCATGTTAAAAGAAGAGGAACTTGGGCGTGTGAATTAGAATTTTTCTTCTCCCTTCTTACCATAAGTTCTACTTTCCCATCTCTCTTCTCTTTTTGTTTCATGATTAAAACCCTACAAATTAGACAAATAGAGGGCTAATCAAGAGAGGATTAAGAGAAAAAAAATTAAATTTTTTCTCTAAGTGTTCTAGAAGAAACTCCTTCCATAATGCGAAGTGTTTGATTTAAGCATAGATTAATTTCTGGAATTTTCTAAAATAAGACTCAAAGCTTTAAGATGAACTTAACTAGCCAACTAGTTACACTACCTACAATGTAAATCAATCAAGACTAATTAAGAAATAGGACTTGATTATTGAGAAATAACCTAAACTAGGGTTCTTACTTTCAAAGAATTAGAGCTAAAGAGTTGAGGAGGGATTTTATTTACCAATGAAGATTTGCAGCGCTCTTGATGTCGATCGATTTCAGCACTCTAGGATTCGTGGCAGTACTTCAAGATTATCATTTTCGGGCTTCGATCTTCAACGAGGTTGGTTTCAAGGAAAGAACACCTTTACTTCAGATGTTGATCACCTGAAATCACTCATAAAAAAAATAAGTTAGATGGCATGGAGAAAAGAAGAAGATTGGAAGGAAAAAGTTAAGAGAAGGATGGAGGCGGATTAGGGTTTTTTGATTGGCTGGAAGTTGGATAGTTGGGCCTCGCGCCCTAGGATCTCACACTCTCTCCCTCACAGAGTTCGATGCCCTCACGGCAAAGAAATTGAAGAGAAAATTCTCACTTTATTTCATAAAAAAATAAGATACCATACAAAGGGGTTTGAGGGTGGTATTTATAGATTACAAGCAAGTGAAGTATGGGTTACAAATTCTTGAGTTCTTGTTGGAAGAGCAAGAAACTCCTTGGAATTGGCTTCCCTTGAGCATCAAAGACTTCTTGATCCTCTCTTGGCGTCATAGACTGGTGCGGACACCAAAGGCACTAGAATAAGGCAGAGGCTTCTCAACCCTCTGTGGATCACTTAAATAACATTCGAGTCCACTGTAATAAAGCTTAGTCCAGCTGAGTTGTTTCATTTAAGTCTTGTAATTATTTAGCTCATGTTGAGCTAGTTCAGTCCAGTGTTAGTCAGCTCATGTCGAGCTAATTTTATTTTTTTTTTGAGTCCTATTCAACCATATTGAAGACTCAAGACCACATCATACAAGTAAAGACCAAGTCCAATCAGATTGAAGACATGGAAGTATAGCACAAGTCCAACCCAGCTTGAAGATTTGAAGACCCCAGGAGGAAAATTCAGAAAACCCTGATTTCTTGCAGATGCCCTCCAGATGCCCAGATTCCCTTCCAGATGCCAAAGTATATTTATAGATAAGGTCATCCATGATTCCAGAGGTCCATCTGCATCCTAGCCCAAAGAAATCAAGCCCAGGTGCCAAGCCCAAGCCCCTAAGAAGCAAGATACCAGGGAATATTCCTGCTACCTGGCTACCAGGCCACCCCAGCTTCCAGAGGCCCAAACCCATGCACCCAAGCCCCTTTGGGCCGGCCTTTTGCTGCTCCTAGAAGCCCAACACGCCCCCCTAGGCGTCCTTGGAGTCTTGACCAAGTCAAGAAAATTTTTAGGGATTTTTCTACCTAATATTTCCTTATTTTCTAGCTAGGGTTTGAGAAGGAAAAGGATTCTTATGTAAAGACTTATGTACCCTTACTTGGAGCCCAAGGTTAAGGGTCTATTTAAGGGACCCTAGCCTCTTGTATGAGGAAAAAAATTTTTGATGAATGAAAACCTTGAGTTCTTCTATTGAGTTGTGTGATACCCTGCTGTGTGCATAAAGGGGTTTGCGAGAGTTCTTCTTCCCAGTGCTGCAATCATCTTCCTGCTACCAACAAGCATCTCAGATCCCTGGACGCCCACTCCAAAAGAAGCCTTCCCTTGCTGTTTTTCCTTTGTTTTCTTGTTCCTTTGTGAGTTTTCTAACCCCTGACAGGTCGTTTGCAGGTCCCCGAGTTCCTACGAATCCAACGACTCCAGCCAAGCCTCAATCGGATCACCGAGCAGAAAGCCGGGTATCCGCGGGTCTTTGGCTCGATTTTCCAGGCCGCATCCGTCGAGGAATGAGAGACCCTTTTGCTGCGATCTTCACAGACGTTGTCAGGTACACCCCTCTACCTCCAGTAGTTTTATTGTAGGAGAACTTGCCCTAACCGAGGCTTCTCAGCCCCGGCGATCCTTCTTTTCTACTTTTATAGGTCCTAATCTGCATGCTGATATTCTAAAATTCATATAAAATTCTCTATAACTTATTTTAATCTGAAATTCGGGAATTAATCACCCAACCCCACATATAAAACATATAAAAAAAATTGCATGCATATTAGTTCCCCATCATTTGGTATCAGAGCATAGATTAGGGCTTGTTTTCTGCAATTTTTCAGTTCGTATATACTCTGTTATTTTAATTATTTCTCCCTGTTAAAAACTCCAAAATTTTAAAATTTTTTTTATGGATTTATCATAATTCAAAGTAATTTTCAGAATTTTTACAGATTTTCTTTCGGACTTTGAATTTTCTTCAAGCCGAAATACATCCTGCAAATTTTTGACTCTGTTTTTTTTCAGCAAGACAAGTTAGGAAGTTTTAGGTTTTTGTTTAGCAATTTTTGCATATCTTTTAATTTTAGTATATTTCATGCATATTAGGCCATAATTTGCAAGTTTTCTTCTATTTAATAAAATACCACAAAAAAAAAAAAAAATTTACATATTCTCCAAAAATACCAAAAACATCTAAACCCTAATTTGCATCCTCATCTGCCTGCCATCATTGCATAATTTACTTTTAAGGGCATTCTTGCTATATCAGATAAGGGGAGGAGTTGATAACCTCTCCTTAGCCCAAAACCACATCCCTTGCATTCGGTCCCAAGCCTTAACCTAAAATTAATTAGACTTAATTTGCCCTAGTGGGCTAGGGACACCAACTGGTCGGGTCCGGACTAGTGTTAGATCACTGTGTTAAGTTAACCTGTGTGTGCCTTGTGCTTAGTGTCTAGAACGGTGGTTTAGGGATTCAATCCCGAAGGGCTCGTGTGCTGGTCCGCCTACCTGGCTAATCTCTGATTGGTGTCTAGGATTGGCAATCAGGGACCTAACACTCCCCTTACACCTGCCTGGCTGAGTACATGGTTACTATAGGCTAGTTTGCCACCTTGATTGAGCATCTAGTTTGGACTCTAGGTCTAGTCAGCTATAGTCGGTCTGATCGAGTCTTGCATGAGCACTAGATCAGGAGTTTCATATCACCCACCTCCTTCACAAATGTCTGAACCCATGGAAAATTTACAAGCCCAAATAAAAGCCCTAGTTGATCAAATGGCCCAGATGGCTACCCAGTTAACTCAGTCTGGTATTCAAACCAATGATAGAATTGACCATCTTGCCAGCAGGTTTGATCAGTTAGAAGTCCGGGTAGGGACCCCAGGAAAAACCCAGGGTTCACAGTCTGAGCCAGATCCTAATTCCCCTCAACCTAGGAGAACCCCAAACCCTAATCCATACCCTGAGGTCGAACCTAGGAGAGCCCGTCATCCTGACCCATACTATAACCCTCAGCCTAGGAGGACCCCAGACCCTGACCCATACCAAGAGGTCGAACCTAGGAGAGCCCCTCAACCTGACCCATACTACAATCCTGAGCCCAGGAGGACCCCGAACCCTGATCCATATCTTGAGGTTGAAACTAGAAGAGGCTATCGTCCTGACCCAATCCCTGAAGTTCGTCATAGAAGGCCTAATCAGGATTTTGTAGACCAGGAGGACCGATCCTATAGACATGTCAAGCTTGATGCTCCAACTTTTGATGGTTGTCTAGATCCTAAGGTCTATATAGATTGGGAGGGAGAGATGGATCAATATTTTGAATGGTATGATATGACAGAGGAGCGTAAATTTAGGTTTGCTAAGCTTAAGTTGATTCGGGAAGCCAGGTTACATTGGGCTAGTGTTGAGAGAACCCTTAATCTAGGAGGGCATGATCCTATAACCACCTGGTGGGCCATGAAGGGTAAGCTTAGGACAAGATACGTTCCAGCTTCATATCGTAGTGGGTTACTAGATCAATGGCAACGATTTAATCAGGGTAACAAGAGCATAGATGAGTACATTGCAAAATTTGATGAGTATTCCATGCGATGTGATTTGAGAGAGTCTGAGGATGTTGTCTTATCTAGGTTTAGGGCTGGATTAAGAGATGACATTAAGAAAGAGCTCTACATGAGAGAGGTTAGAGACCTGGACCATGCTTACCAGATTGCTAGGGATCATGAACGATTCCATAGAGGGCCCGTTTACCGTCGACCTGAGCCCACTAGATACCCTAGTCAGTATCCGGGAGCTAGCCAGCCCCTTCAGAGTCGACCCATACCCAGTCGACCCAGTCCTAGTCTACCAGGCCCAAACCGACCCAGTCCTAGTCAGCCAGGTCCGAGTCGACCCCAGCCTAGTAATTCTTTGGCCCGCAAGGATGATCGAGGAAAATCTCTAGAAGCTAATAAGGGTTACACTCCCCAGAAGACCTGTTTTAGATGTCATAAGCCAGGCCACTTTATGAATCAATGTCCAGTTAGTGCTTTACATCTAGGTGAATTACAGGAAGAAGAGCCTGAGTCTGTAGTCGAACCTGAGGGAGAAGTTTATGAGGCTGATAATCAATTAATAGAGGAGTACGAAGGTGAGGAGGAAGAACCTGAGTTTGAGAACCAATTAGGAGTGGTTAGGTGCATCCTAGCCCAAACCCCAGTTAAGGAAGATTGGCGTAGGACTAGCATCCTACAGACTTTTGTTAAGATAGGGGATAAGGTTCTTAAGATCATCATAGATAGTGGGAGTTGTGTCAATGCCATCTCTGCCAAGACAGTTAAATCTTTAGGATTGACCACAGTTCCTCATCCTAGCCCGTACAAAGTTTCTTGGGTAGATTCCACCTCCATCCAAATTCAAGTTAGGTGCCAAATCTTACTTAGATTGCAGACCTATGAGGAAAAGATTTGGTGTGATGTTATCCCCATGGAAGTAAGTAGTATGATTTTAGGTCGACCTTGGCTATTTGATCATGATGCAACCTTGTATGGTCGAACCAATGTTTGTACCTTCAACTACCATGGGAATAAGTTTGTTATCAATCCAGCTCCCCCTAGGGACCCAGTTAAGAGGAGTTCTAGTAGCCTTAAGGACAAGAAACCTGGAGTTAACCTGATTAAGGCTAGGGAGTTAGAACAGGAGATTGTTGATGGTAACCCTGTTTGGATCTTGACCTCCAAAGAAATATTAGAGCCAACCCAAAAGGAACACCCTAAAGAAATTGTTGAAACTCTGAAAGAATTCGAGGATGTCTTCCCTGAGGATTTACCTGATCAATTGCCACCCCTTAGGAACATCCAGCATGCAATAGACTTAGTTCCAGGAGCCACTTTACCAAACCTTCCTCACTATAGACTGAATCCCAGTGAGCATCAAGAATTACAGAGACAAGTGGGAGAATTACTTAGGAAGGGTTTCATTAGGGAGAGCCTGAGTCCATGTGCAGTCCCTGCTCTACTGACCCCTAAGAAGGATGGTACCTGGAGGATGTGTATAGATAGTAGAGCTATCAACAAAATAACTGTGAAATATAGGTTTCCCATCCCCCGGTTGGATGATATGTTAGACATGATGGCCGGAGCCAGAATTTTCTCCAAGATAGACCTTAAGAGCGGCTATCATCAGGTGAGAATTAGACCTGGGGATGAGTGGAAAACTGCTTTCAAAACTAAGGATGGCCTGTTTGAGTGGGTTGTAATGCCCTTTGGACTTTCCAATGCACCAAGTACCTTTATGAGGATTATGACCCAGGTCCTGAGAGAGTTTACCGGAAAATTTGTTGTGGTCTACTTTGACGATATTCTGATTTATAGCAGAACCAAGAAGGACCACCTTAGTCATCTAAGACTGGTATGCCAAACCCTTAGGGAGAATAACCTCTATGCCAACTTTAAGAAGTGTGATTTCATGACACATAGGGTCATCTTCCTAGGTTTTGTTGTCACCCCTGAGGGAGTTTCTGCAGATCCTGAAAAGGTTAGGGCGATTGTTGAATGGCCTACACCCTCTAATGTCCATGATGTACGTAGTTTCCATGGCCTAGCAACCTTTTACAGGAGATTTATTAGGGGTTTTAGCACAATCGTCGCACCTATCACCGATTGCATTAGGAAGGGTACATTTGAGTGGACCAAAGCAGCTGATAAGGCCTTCCTAGAGCTGAAGGATAAGATGACCCATGCACCCATCCTTAGATTACCTGACTTTACTAAGGTGTTTGAGGTCGCTTGTGATGCCTCGGGAGTAGGAATAGGTGGGGTACTAAGTCAAGAGAACCACCCTGTAGCCTTCTTCAGTGAAAAGCTGAATGAGGCTAAACTTAAGTACTCTACCTATGACAAGGAATTTTATGCGGTAGTCCAGGCCCTTAGATATTGGAGACATTATTTACTCCCGCAGGAGTTTGTTTTATTTTCTGACCATGAGGCACTCCGATTCCTGAACTCCCAAAAGAAACTGAACCCACGGCATGGTAAATGGATTGAGTACATTCAGGCCTACACTTTCGTCCTGAAGCACCGTGCCGGTACTGAAAATAAGGTAGCAGATGCCCTGAGCCGTAGGTCTTTACTATTGGGATCAGTTAGCACCCAAGTCATAGGGTTTGATAGGTTAAAGGATGAATATGAAACCTGCCCAGACTTTGGAGGCATTTACCAGACCCTCAGGCTAGGACCATCCAATACCCATAGTGATTATACCCTTCAGGATGGTTACCTTTTCCAGAATAATCGACTCTGTATACCCAAAACTTCCCTTAGAGAATTCCTAATCTGGGAAATACATGCTGGAGGTTTAGCTGGTCATTTCGGTAGAAATAAGACGATCTTAGCAATAGAGGACCAGTTCTTTTGGCCAGGATTGAAAAGGCACGTTGCACGGATTGTAGCCAGATGTCGAACTTGTGCTGTTGCCAAACAGCAAAAGCAAAACACTGGTCTTTACACACCTTTACCAGTGCCTGATCGCCCTTGGCAGGACCTAAGTATGGATTTCGTGCTAGGATTACCTAAGACCCAAAAGAAACATGACTCAATCTTTGTAGTGGTCGATAGGTTCTCTAAGATGGCTCACTTTATTCCCTGTTCCCAAACCTTTGACGCGTCTAGGATAGCCAAACTCTTCTTAGATCATGTGGTCAAACTCCATGGCCTACCCAAGACCATTATATCTGATAGGGATGTTAGGTTCACTAGTTATTTCTGGAAGACCTTATGGCACCTATTAGGGACCAAGCTTAAGTTTTCTACAGCCTACCACCCTCAAACAGATGGCCAAACTGAAGTAGTGAACCGAAGTTTAGGAAACCTCCTTAGATGCCTGGTAGGTGAACATGTTGGAACATGGGATTTGTTATTACCTAGAGCAGAGTTTGCCTACAACAGTTCAGTGAATAGGACAACGGGTAAGAGCCCTTTTGAGATAGTCCATGGGTACAAGCCTAATCGCCCCATTGATTTGATTCCTTTACCTATTCATGCACGAGTCTCAGAGTCTGCAGAGTCATTTGCACAGCATATTAGAGACTTGCATAAAGACATTAACCAAAAGATAAACTTAAGCAATGAAACTTATAAAAATTTGGTTAATTCCCGAAGAAGGATCAAAGAATTTGATGTAGGGGATTCTGTCATGATTAGGCTTAGGCCTGAACGGTTCCCACCTGGGACTGTTAAGAAGCTTCATGCTCGGGGAGCCGGACCTTTTAAAGTATTAAAGAAGGTTGGATCAAATGCCTATGTGCTAGACTTGCCTTCGGATATGGGCATCAGTTCTACCTTCAATATTACAGACCTGGTTGAGTACAAGGAACCGGCAATGATACCCAGTGAGGCTTTTGGGCCTATCCCTTCTATTGAGAGTGATCCTTACCCAGAGTGTCCACCAATTAATTGGCCTGAGAGAGGAGAACGGATCGAGCGTATCCTGGATGATCAAGCCATTACGACCCGGGGCCGCGGTTATCAACGCTTCCTAGTCCGATGGCAAGGCCGGCCAGAGTCGGACGATTCATGGATTTCTCGAGAGGACTTGCAACGCCTCAACCCAGACCTTCTTGAGAGATATGTGAGCCAATCTGATCTTCACTCGACAGGGTCGAGTTCCTCCCATCCCGGGAGAATTGGTGCGGACACCAAAGGCACTAGAATAAGGCAGAGGCTTCTCAACCCTCTGTGGATCACTTAAATAACATTCGAGTCCACTGTAATAAAGCTTAGTCCAGCTGAGTTGTTTCATTTAAGTCTTGTAATTATTTAGCTCATGTTGAGCTAGTTCAGTCCAGTGTTAGTCAGCTCATGTCGAGCTAATTTTATTTTTTTTTTGAGTCCTATTCAACCATATTGAAGACTCAAGACCACATCATACAAGTAAAGACCAAGTCCAATCAGATTGAAGACATGGAAGTATAGCACAAGTCCAACCCAGCTTGAAGATTTGAAGACCCCAGGAGGAAAATTCAGAAAATCCTGATTTCTTGCAGATGCCCTCCAGATGCCCAGATTCCCTTCCAGATGCCAAAGTATATTTATAGATAAGGTCATCCATGATTCCAGAGGTCCATCTGCATCCTAGCCCAAAGAAATCAAGCCCAGGTGCCAAGCCCAAGCCCCTAAGAAGCAAGATACCAGGGAATATTCCTGCTACCTGGCTACCAGGCCACCCCAGCTTCCAGAGGCCCAAACCCATGCACCCAAGCCCCTTTGGGCCGGCCTTTTGCTGCTCCTAGAAGCCCAACACGCCCCCCTAGGCGTCCTTGGAGTCTTGACCAAGTCAAGAAAATTTTTAGGGATTTTTCTACCTAATATTTCCTTATTTTCTAGCTAGGGTTTGAGAAGGAAAAGGATTCTTATGTAAAGACTTATGTACCCTTACTTGGAGCCCAAGGTTAAGGGTCTATTTAAGGGACCCTAGCCTCTTGTATGAGGAAAAAAATTTTTGATGAATGAAAACCTTGAGTTCTTCTATTGAGTTGTGTGATACCCTGCTGTGTGCATAAAGGGGTTTGCGAGAGTTCTTCTTCCCAGTGCTGCAATCATCTTCCTGCTACCAACAAGCATCTCAGATCCCTGGACGCCCACTCCAAAAGAAGCCTTCCCTTGCTGTTTTTCCTTTGTTTTCTTGTTCCTTTGTGAGTTTTCTAACCCCTGACAGGTCGTTTGCAGGTCCCCGAGTTCCTACGAATCCAACGACTCCAGCCAAGCCTCAATCGGATCACCGAGCAGAAAGCCGGGTATCCGCGGGTCTTTGGCTCGATTTTCCAGGCCGCATCCGTCGAGGAATGAGAGACCCTTTTGCTGCGATCTTCACAGACGTTGTCAGGTACACCCCTCTACCTCCAGTAGTTTTATTGTAGGAGAACTTGCCCTAACCGAGGCTTCTCAGCCCCGGCGATCCTTCTTTTCTACTTTTATAGGTCCTAATCTGCATGCTGATCTTCTAAAATTCATATAAAATTCTCTATAACTTATTTTAATCTGAAATTCGGGAATTAATCACCCAACCCCACATATAAAACATATAAAAAAAATTGCATGCATATTAGTTCCCCATCATAGACTCTTGATCTTGAACTTTTCTTGGACTTCTTCCAGGTTAGGCGACAAGAGGTGATTGACTTCATCCAAGCTTCATAGATTGGGCGACAAGAATGAGGACGAAGTGGGTGACTACACTTCTTGATGATGGGTTGATGATGGGCGGCCAAGATGAGTTCTTGGTTGGAAATTCATGATGGAGTCTTGAATTTGGATGATGAGGGCCTCTTGCATTTATAGGATTCTTCAATTTGGATAAAGAGGATTCTTGAATTCTTGCAAGACTCTTGAGTTCTTGAATCTTGAAGTCTTGATATATGAAATTCCTTGAACTTGGCTTCTAGAATTGGCGCCCAACTTTGAATCCTTGTGGCCGACCATGACATGTGGGATGATGAGGTGGCATGTCAGGGTGATGTGGCATGTGGCATGGCATGATGACATGTCATGTGATGTGGCATGTGACATGGCATGACATATGGTGCTAAGAAGTAGGCTGGCATGTGGTGTCTTGAAGTGGTCCCCTCTTATATTACAATCTTGTAATCTTGGTCAAGATCCTAACTAATTATAGGACTCAATTGAAACCAACTAACTAATTAAGGGATCCAATTGAACTAACTTCAAATCCACCTGATCAAATTGAACCAATTTTGATCAAAGACATAACTAACCCTCAATCACAAGGCAAAACAACTCAAAACAAAAATTGATAGGTATATATATATACAGGTCTCAATTGGGTTCAGGGGTTTATTCATAGGTTTAGACTTGTACAGGATTCAACTGAAATTGGGATTTAGGGCTTAGTCACAGGTGATCCACTGGGATGTGGGATTGACTTGTCATCTCTTTCTAGCCCTGGTGTCCACACCATTAGGGTTGGATCAAAGGAGCTCAAAATTGATTATAGTTGTAATTTGGTCACATCGATTCACACTTGATGTGAATTGATTACTTTAAGAGATCTAATTTGGTTTAATGATCTGAGCCCGAGTCACTAGGCTGACCTATTCATACTTATTGACCAATTAGTATCTATGGGAAGTCTTAATTATGGTTATAAATTGGGGCCTCTTATCAGCCAACTCAATTGGTATCTAAGAAATGAGGTTAAATGGTGGAACCCTCCCATTGATCTTACTTACCTAGCCAACTTGATTAATTAAGTTTTGTTTAGGTTGCTTGTTGATTCGAGTTTATCCATACCACCTAGGTTCGTCAAACATGAGATGGCTGACATGAACTAGGATAGTCAGACATTAGATGTGCTAACTTAAACTTAGTCAGACATGAGATGGGCTGATTCAAACTAGGTTTGTCAGACATGAGATGGGCTGACCCAAATCAAGAAAGTCAGACATGAGTTATGCTGGCCCAAACTTGGTGAACTAGATTTAAGATATGCTGACTTATTTAGAAGAGACGTAAACCCAAAACCTCATTAATATTAAGTCAATAGGTCTTCCACCATTGCAGGTATACGAGCATCTCTCGGGTGTTGATTGTTCTCAACTAAATATAGTGGTTCAGTTACATCGGGGGGGTGCAACCACTCTATTGACATGAGATGTTGCAGGATGAAGATGGGGTTGGGCCTAATAACTATTAAGTGAGGAATCCAATCACGACTTTACTTTCATGTTGAATAGTAGTTCTAACTTAACTAAGAAGTGTGGGCAATAACCGTTAGGTGGTGAGCCCACATAACTTAGAGACCAAGTTGCTACAATTTGCTTAAGAAGCATTGGACAAGAGATGTCCACTCATTGGTTTGCATGTTACCAATAAATATTAGATAGGTACATGTAGATTAATAGGACTGTAGTACCCACTAGGAACCCTAGTCACGTAGGGATTTCTACATTTTCATTGAGAAGTATGAGACATTTCAAGAAAATAGTAAAAGTTCATATTTGTTTTTTAAAGTCTCCAGAACAAATAGTTGATTAAGTACAAACATCTAACAATGATCTTTTCTCTCTTCAAATAAAAATGTTAGCTCCAATTCCCTTAGTCCAAAACTTTGAGTCTAATTGTTTAACTGAATCCAATCATAGAGATTGGCCTAAAGTTTTAGGGTACGTCTTAGACCAGGATACAGAAGGGACCTTGAAGAGGTTAAGGGGTTATATATACATGGAGAGCTTGAAAAAAAAACTTTAACACACCTTTAGAAGGTATGTTAGAGATGCTTATTATTAAAATGAACCTGACTATTTCTTCTACTTCTAATCGGGTCATAGACTCTAGTTCTAGTATGCATTTATGCACTTTAATGCAAGGTTTAGTAGAATATAGAAGGTTGAGGGAAGGTGAAGTGATCCTTCGAGTAGGCAATGGTACAAAAGTTACGACTATTGTTGTAGGTACCTACCCTTTTCAATTACTATCAGAATATTGTTTAAGGCTTAGAGACTATTATTACTCTATACCTGTTACTAGCAGAAATTTGATTTCTGTATCCATATTAGCATAGGAAGGATCTAGTTTCAATTTCAATAAGGACCACTGCTCCATTTATTTGGAAAATAATTTGGTTACATGTGGCTTTATGATTGATAGTTTCTACCATTTATATGCTGATTATGCTGATGAGTCAGTTAATATAAATGAGTAATTAGTGAGTACCGTAGGTCAGAAAAGACTTAGAGATGACCTAAATCACAAGTACATGTGATACTTGAGACTTGACCATATTAATGAGGACAGGATAAACAAATTAGAGGATTATGTCCTTTACCCATTGAATTCAGATTCATTTCCAATTTGTGAATCCCGCCTTCAAGGCAAGATGGTTAGGTTACCCTTTGTAGGACATGGAGAGAGGGCCACTGAGTTACTTGCCCTAGTACACATTGATGTATGTGGGCCATTTGATGTACAAGCTAAGGATAGTTTTTCAATACTTCATAACTTTTGTCGATGATTGTTCATGGTACAAATATGTGTTTCTTATTAGGCGCAAGTCTGAAGCATTTGAAAAGTTTAAAGTTTAAAGAGTCGAGACATGAAATAGAGAAGCAAACATGAAAATCTCCAAAGGTTCTCCTATTAGATCATGAAGGGAAATACCTTAATGGAGAATTTCTGGGTTATCTCAAGGATAACGGTATAGTCTCATAATGGACTCAACCTAGTATGCCTTAGCTCAATGGGATATTGGAAAGGAGATATAGGATCCTATTAGATATGGTTTGGTCCATGATGAGCTTCATTGATTTTTCCTTATATCTTTGGGGACATGCCCTACTTACTACAGCTTATATTCCGAATAGGATCCCCTCTAAATCTATTCCTACCACACCTATGAAATGTGGTATGGTAAGAAACCAAGTCTTCGTCACATTAGGATTTGTGGATGTCTGGCTCATGTCAAAATGCAATAGGTGGACAAGTTAGAGGATAGGTCAACGAGAGTCTATTTCATAGGGTATCCTAAAGAATCAGTTGGATACTATTTTTACTTCCCAGAGAATTACATTATGATTGTGAGGCAAAATGTCATATTCTTAGAAAAATAGTTTATCCAAGATGGTGATAGTTCGAGACAAATTAAGCTCAAAGAGAAGGTTTCTATTGAGGAGTGGGCTATAGAACCTATTGAACCTATTCTAGTTGAGCTAATTAATGTAGCTCCACCTCTTCCACCTCATAGGTCTAATAGGGTTTCTCATCCTCTTGAAAGGTACGTAGGATGCTTACAGATGATGTAGAGAAAATATTCCTCATAGGAGATAGGGATCAAATAGTTTATCTTAAGACCTATGATGAGGCAATATCAGACATCAACTCCAAGAAATGGTTAAGTGTTATGAAGTCAGAAATTGACTCAATGCACTCGAACCAAGTCTAGACCTTAGTAGATCCAACTAAGAGTATTGTACCTATTGGGTGTAAATGCATCTCTAAAAAGAAGATAGGTGCAGATGGTAAGATAGAGACCTATAAAGCTAGGCTAATGGTGAAGGGATATGGTCAGCACAAAGGCATTAACTATAATGATATTTTTTTGCCAATAGCTATATTGAAATCCATCCATGCATTGCTTGCCATTGCAACATTTCATGATTGTAAAATTTGGTAGATGGATGTGAAAATGACATTCCTTAATGGATATCTTGAGGAAGATATCTATATAGAGCAATCCTTAGGTTTCACTTCCAGTGATGAAGATCACAAAGTCTACAAGCTGCATAGATCTATTTATGGACTAAAACAAGCATCTTGGAGTTGGAACACTCGTTTCAACGATGCGATCAAACTATTTGATTTCATTAAGGACAAGGAGAAGCTTTGATGAGGGACGGGATTCTAAACATGATGCATACAGAGGAATGACATGAGAAGGATGAAAAAAAATCAGATGAAAATAAATAATGATTTTTAGATTTTAATTGATTGATTCCCGAAAAGGAGACTAGACTAGGTTAGGGTTTCGCGTAATGGTTAGAATCCTACCCACATGTTAGAACAATCAAAGAGACAAAGCAAATAAAGGATCTTAGGACTAAGAAGGCCTATTAGGTGCATTCTCAATCTTCAAATATCAGACAAAGAGAGATGGGAAGGGTTAGTGTTACTTAGCAATGACGATCTTGAAGCTATAGAAGGGTTCACTCTGCTCGGATCGGTGCCAGGATGATCTGGTCACTTTTCCATGGATCCATCGATTTTTTATCAGATTGGTTCGGAAGCAAAGAGGACTTCATCTAGAGGACGTGGCACTGGAGGGATCCTGCAAATGTCAGGGGTTAGTGTCAAGGATGATGAGAAAAATATAAAATGAGAAATTATAAAAGAAGAAGAAGTGGGAGGATTGCCGGGGCCGATTTGAGGCATGTAAAAGATGAAGATGTCTGGATCCTTGGACGGCTGCCTGAGGCTTGATGAAGAGGGTGTCTGGATGCTGGAGAAGGGCATCCTGGGGGAGAGAGAAGCTCTAGCGACTGGGGCTTGGATGATATAGTGGGCGGCCAAGGGAAGGGGTGGCCTTGGTTGGATGGAGGGATAGGCATCCTAGATGGGTGAAGGTAGAGGGTGGCTAGGGTTTAAGTGGATGGAGAGAGCTTGCTGAGGGCTAGGGCTTGTACACAAGAAAAATAAAAGATTTGGGTCTCACACCCACTTCAATTGGAGGAAATCACTTAGACAAAATAACTCTCAAATTTTTATTCATGAAAAGATTATTCATACAAGAGGGGAGGGGGTGGGTATTTATAGATTTACCCAGGTCCCTGAACTCCAATACAAATTGGGAGTACAAAACTTGAGGGCCAAGTAACCCTGTTGGACTTGGTCAACATAACTTGAGGGCCAAGAAAACCCTTTTGGGCTAGGGCCTTGACTCCTTGCTGGGATTGGAAGATATCTGCTTGGACTTGGTCAAAGCCTTGGGCATCTTGGACTGAGTCAAAGCCTGGGGTGCCAACATGAATGGGCCTGGAGTGGGGCATCATGGCCTAGTGGAATGAGGGGCGCCGGGGGCTTGGGCTTGGGCCTGGGGTGCCATCTCCTCATGAGTTGGGGTGCCAAAGGCTTCTGGGTCCTGGGCTTGGGAGGCACCATTCGAACGGGCGACATGAGAGGGCTTGGTAAATCTCCTGATATGGTGACTCTCCTCTTGGTTCTTATCTTGAGTGAAATTACATGGACTCAAAGGACTAAAACAATTAGACTCAACTGACACTTGACTGAACTGAAACAAGTGGACTCAAGTGGACTCAATGACTTGATTACAAGACTCAGTTGACTTAGTGAACTCAATCGTTTCACCTTCTTACAGGACTCAAAAATAGACTCATTATAGGACTCAACAAAAATGACCAACACACGAATCAGAGATTGGAACCTTGAAATTCTGGTCTGGTCCTGATGTCCTCATCAATTCTCCTAGGATGGGAGGAACTCAACCTTATCGAGTAAAAGTCGATTGGCTCTGGTACTGCTCTAATGGATCTGGGTTGAGGCATTGCGGATCCTTTCGAGTGATCCATAATCCTCAGATCTCGGTCAACCTTGCCAACGAACCAAGTGACATGGTAGCCTTTGATCCAGATACTAATGGCTTGGTTGTCTAGGATATGCTCAATCATTTCCTCTCACAGGCTAATTTGATGGTGGACACTCAGGGTTGGGTTCGCTCTCAAGGAAAGGGTCAGGCTCAACAGGCTCACTGGATATCATTGCTGGCTCCCTATCCTCAACCAAGTTTAAGGTATTGAAGGTTGAGCTTAATGCCTAATTAGGTGGTAATTTAGGCACTAGGTCCAACATTCTTTATCACTTTGATGGATTCAGCTTACGGATATGTAGCCTAATCATCACAAGATTTTCCTAGCGAACTCTTGGACTCTTTTCGAAAATTAACCATGTTTTTATAAAAATATTGCTCACATTAATCTTATGATTAATTCCTCATATAGATCTCTAATCATGCAGTGCAAAAACTTATAACACCTAATGTAGGTAAATAACTCATGCCAACATTTATTGATATGCAGACTCGACTAAACCCTAAGCTACAATTGTGGGTTTGTCCCTTGGTCAGGTGGATGGCATGCAGATGAGAATGGTGCATGCACTCCTACTAAATGCCATAGAGTGTGCCAAAAGTAAGATGAAAACCTAATAGGTGCAATGAATGTATGTAATATGCTAACCTTTATAAAATGCAATCTAATGGTCTTAGAAATGCTGGAAGTTATTGGAAATGGCAGGAATAAGAGGTGGATTTAGGGTTAGTCTGGTAGGGTAGAAAGTAAGAAGAGGGTTCGGGGTTGATTGGAAAAAGTAGGATATAAGAAGGGGTGTCAGGGATTAGTCCTAGACTAATAAGGTTAACCTTACGGGGTTGAGGTATATCTACATGGTCTGTCTTATGGAAGAATGGGTTACTAATTTCAGGGAAGAGATCTTCAATTGGGATCAAAGAAGTGACTTCATCCTGAAGGTATTGGGCTAAACAAGCCAAATATTCAATAAACTCTTCTAGCTTATGAAATTCAGGACTAGGCTCTACAATTGGGTTCTCTTTTAAAATCTCTTCAGGTAGGACTCTAGTAGCACTATCTGGGTTCTTTTCCTTTAACTGTTCTTCCACTACAGCTTTAGTCTGGGTGTGGTCAGGGTCAACTAATTCTAGGTTGGCTTTAGTTTGAGTATGTTAGGGTCAACTAATTCTGGGTTGGCTTCATCTATTTCTCCTTCTCCCTCATACTCATCCACTAAGCTTATGTCAGCTTCATATACTTCCACTTTAATGTCAGCCTTGTGAACCAATGGGGTGGTAGGAGGGGGGTGGTTAAGGGAAACTTGACTAGTGGCTAGATAGTAGGGGTGGGTCGACTAAGGGGTACCTGACTAATACATGGCTCATATCTAGGGGTATTAATTTTATGGGATTCAGGTCTACCAGGGGTTATGGATCCCTTGGGCTCATAGGATATGGGTTCAGACCTATGGGTTATAGGTTCCTTGGGTACATAGGACATGGGCTCAAATATGTGGGTCATGGATCTCTTGGGCTCATAGGTCTTGGGTACATAGGATCTGGGTTCAGAGGATCTGGGTTCATATGATCTGGGTGCATAGGAGCTAGGGTCATAGGATCTTGGTAGGTACTTTTTCTTAAGTTTGCTTTTCATGGCTCTCTAGGTAGTTATCAGTGTTTCTTCTTTTAGTCTAGCCATTCTCTCAAACTTATCCCAGTCTATCTTAGCCTAGTGAACTAACTTAGATTTAGCAAACATGAACTGATTTCTTTTAGACTACAGATGCATATTTCTTTCAAAATACAAGTCCATATTTCTTTCTTAATTAAGATAATCCTCAAATTCAGGATCACCACCAAATGTAGGCGCTCCTGTGAATTTATAATTGGTTCTCTCTACACTAAGATCCAAGATTGGTATAGGGTATGGGGCTCTCTTATGGTTAGGCTCCGAGTATGGGTCAGGGTATGGGGTTCTCCTAGGGTTAGGCTCCAAGTATGGGTCAGGGTGTTGGGTTCTCCTAGGGTTGGGCTCCAAGTATGGGCCATGATGTTGGGCTCTCCTAGGGTTGGGCTCCCAGAATGGGCTTAGGTGTTGGGCTCTCCTAGGGATGGGAGATGTGGGCAAAGGTGACTCAAGTTTGGGTCTAGTATGGGTCCTATGGTTTTCCTCTAGGGTTCCTAATCGGTCTTCCACTCGGTCAAGCCTATTGTTCCTTTGGGCTAGTTGCTCAGTTATGGTCCTTAATAAGGTTCCTACGTCAGATTCCATGGTTAAGCTAGGTTGGGTTAAGACTCCTGGTATTGGGCTCTTAACCTAATGGTCATGCACTCAATCAAACACGAGATTATGATGCAGTCAAGCACACAAGGGTTAACATGTTCTAGAGTTTGCTAGACCTAGATCTAAAATCAGGTGAGTTAACTCAACTTACTCCCAACTCAAGACTTAGTCCTTCCACTGGCTACGTAAGAGATGGGATGGTGGGATGCTTTCCCTGCTTGTCACAGGGCCCTAATTAAGTAACCACCAGTCCATTTAGGGCGTTTGCCTCTGGACCTCTAGCCTTAGATACCAGTTTCTAGTAATAAGTGGAGGGTTGAGTGCACTAGTTCCCTCACTAGACTCGGACCCGACCTGTTGGTGTCCCTAAATCAATTAAGTTGCTAGTTAATTTTAATTAGGCTTTGGTACATATGCAAAGGTGGTTGTTTTGGGCCCAGGATAGGTGATGAAATCCTGCCCTGATCTGACAAAGTATGAGTGCCCTTAAGATTAAGTTAATGCAAATGATGCGCACACAATGAAACCCTAATGTAGTCTAAAAATCAGAAAAATAGAAAAATATATATATTTTTTGTATTATGAGGTGGCTAACTTAAATTGGAGTTGGTTAGGTGAGCAATCAAAATTGGCTTGGGTTGGGTGAGGTTTGGTAGTTGATTAGGTTTGATCAAGTGAAGTATGCAGAAATTACAGAAATTAAAGTTTTTGTGTTCTGATTTGTTGTAGAGTTTAGCATGATTTTTAGAGAAAAAAGTTTTAAAAAAAATTTCAGAACAGAAGGTTTAATTGTAAAGTTGATTCCTACCAAATTTCACGCAAAGCAAAAATAGTTTGATGATGCAAAGACCTAGGGTTTCGAACTAGATGCAGGAATTTCAGAAAAACAGATTTCTGGTTAGGTTTTTTTTGGAATGCAAATTTTATTTTTTTTATATCTTTAAAAATTTAAAAAAAATACAAAGAAAATAAAGGACTCAACAGAGATAACATGATTCAAATTCCAGAGAAAAACAGTTTGAAATTAATGGAAAATCAGACCTATATCCAGACTATTAGTGCAGGTTCAGCATATAGAAATTTTTGTTATGGTTGTTTTCTCATGCAAGTTTCACCCTATTTTAGATCAGATAAATTCCACAAAAATTACAGAAAATATAAGATTAAACAGAGATTAATTACCTTGAAAATAAGAAAAAAACAAAATTATTTTAATAGATAAACAGCCCTATATTTATACTACTATCATAGATTCTAGGATGCAGAAATTTAAACTATGATGCAAGAACATACCCTAATCCTGCTCTGATACCAAAAATGATGAGGGATGGGATTCTAAACATAATGCATGTAGAGGAATGACATGAGAAGAATAAAAAAAAATCAGATAAAAATAAACAATGATTTTTAGATTTTAATTGATTGATTCCTAAAAAGGAGACTAGACTAGGTTAGGGTTCGCATAATGGTTAGAATCCTACCCACATGCTAGAACTATCAATGAGACAAAGCAAATAAAGAATCCTAGGACTAAGGCCTATTAGGTGCATGTTCAATCTTCAAAAATCAAACAAAGAGAGATGGAAAGGGTTAGTGTTACCTAGCAATGATGATCTTGAAGCCGTAGAAGGATTTGCTTCGCTCGGATCGATGCCTGGATGATCCGATCACTTTCCCACGGATCCATCGACTTTCATCAGATTGGTTTGGGAGCAAAGAGGACTTCATCCAGAGGGCATGGCACTGGAGGGATCCTACAAATGTTAGGGGTTAGTATCAAGGATGATGATAAAAATATAAAACGGGGAATTAGAAGAGAATGAGAAGTGGGACGATCGTCGGGCCAATTTGAGGCTTGTAAAAGATGAAGATGCTTGGATCCTTGGAGGGTTGCCTAGGGCTTGATGAAGAGGGTGTCTGGATGCTGGAAAAGGGCATCCTAGGGGAGAGAGAAGCTCGGCAGCTGGGGCTTGGATGATGTAGTGGCAGCCAAGGGAAGAAAAAGGGGAGGGGCGGCCTTGGTTGGATGGAGGGAAAGGCATCCTAGATGGGTGAAGGCAGAGGGTGGCTAGGGTTTAAGTGGATGGAGAGGGCTTGCTAAGGGCTAGGGCATGCACACAAAAAAATAAAAGATCCGGGTCTCATACCCACTCCAATTGGAGGAAAACACTTAAGCAAAATAACTCTCAAATTTTTATTCATGAAAAGATTATTCATACAAGAGGGGAGGGTGTGGGTATTTATAAATTTATCGAGGTCCCTGGACTCCAATACAAACTGGGAATACAAAACTTGAGGGCCAAGTAACCCTGTTGGACTTGGTCAACATAATTTGAGGGCCAAGAAAACCCTTTTGGGCTAGGGCCTTGACTCCTTTCTGGGCTTAAAAGATATCTGCTTGGACTTGGTCAAAGCCTTGGGCATCTTGGATTGAGTCAAAACCTGGGGCACCAACATGAATGGCCCAGGAGTGGGGTGTCATGGCCTTGTAGAATGAGGGGCACTAAGGGCTTGGGCTTGGGCCTGGGATGCCATCTCCTCATGAGTTGGGGTGCCAAGGGCTTTCGAGTCCTGGGCTTGGGAGGCGCCATCCGAAGTGGCGGCATGAGAGGGCCTAGGTGCTTGAGATCCAGTTCTGATTGGGGAGGGCCTAGTGAATCTCCTAATCTGGTGACTCTCCTCTTGGTTCTTGTCTTGAGTGAAAATTACATGGACTCAAAGGACTAAAACAATTAGACTCAACTGACACTTGACTGAACTGAAATAAATGGACTCAAGTGGACTCAATGACTTGATTACAAGACACAGTTGACTTAGTGAACTCAATCGGTTCACCTTATCACATGACTCAAAAATAGACTTCATTACAAGACTCAATAAAATTGACTAACACACGAATCAGAGATTGGAACCTTGAAATTCTGGTCTGGTCATGATGTCCTCATCAAGCTTTGTGTATTTAAAAAGGTCAATAAGAGGTCCATAACATTTTTCATATTATATGTGGATGGCATCCTCCTTATTGGAAATAATATTTTCATGTTGACCTCAACCAAGAGTTGGTTATGCAAGAAATTTTTCATGAAAGACCTGGGCGAAGCATTATACATTTTGGGAATTAAGGTCTATAAAGATAAACCAAATAGGATGCTTGGCCTATCACAGAAAATGTATATAGAGGAAGTGCTGAAAAGGTTCAGCATAGAGAACTCTAAGAGGGACTTTTGAAGGAATCATCTAATGATCCTCGATTTGCATGCAAGTTGTTGTACCCATCCAGCGGATCCTGAGTCGGACCGGTCCCAGGCGTCCGACCGGCTGACCCCTGAAGGAGGGTCCAGAAGACCCACCGGAAGGCCGACCCAGGCCGAGCCGAGTAGCTCTCTTCCGCCAAAGATATGGCTGACCCACCTGAGAACCTTAAAGAGCTATCAGACGCCTCCCCCGCGCATGCGTTGGCTTCCTGGGAACTCCTGGCAAACACCCCGATCAGCCAGACAACCCTCTTTAGCTGAGGCCGACCCACCATTAACGGAACTGCTCGAAGGCTCCAGAAGCCCCTCTCCAGCAAATTCTGACATTCTATTGCAACCAACTCCACCACGTGACCATGACTCTGCGCCACCAGGCCATCACCCTGATCCTCCTGACGGCGCCGCCAGGCCGTGACCCTGCCACCAAGCTAGCTCTCCCAGGGGCAAATTGGGGCTTTTTCAGCCTGTCCCTTAATGGAATTTGGCCGCACTCCATGCCTATAAAAGGCACCCGGGGGACCTCCACAAAAGGTGAAGTACTACTTCCTTACCACGAGCGATTTTCTCTTGTAACTCTCTCCGTTCTATTTCTCCAATCCCTTCTCTAACTTAAGCATTGGAGTGTCCCCCACCAGAGCACCTCTGGCGCCCAGGGGACTTCGTGCAGGTCGATCGGTGGAGGAGCTCTCCAGCACGCCTGCCGAGCCCGATCCAGGTGGAGGCGCAGCAACAGATTGGTGCTAGAGGAAGGGCTTGAACCTTCGTTCCACTCTCCACTCTAAAAGGAAAGATTAACTGAGGAAAGTTATCAATGGTGAGGGGAAGAACATGAAGTATCTCCGCTAGAGGAAGGCATTCTCGTCAAAGGTCTGAAGCACCTCACGGAGAAGATGACCCAGTCGTCGCCGCCGTTCTTACCATCACTCTGGGGCTGCAGCAGTTTCAGATGCTGGTGAACCGCATCGAGATGCTTACCTCAGTGATCCAGCATTTCTAGGAAGAGGCTGATGACCGGTGGCAGCCACCCGCAGCATCCTGCATCAATCATCAACCAGTTGCTGGGTGGAGTCAGTAGTCGGAAGTGCCCCTACCTCCTTCCCATGCCGCTCTGAAGTCCCGAAGGTCCTGGGGGTCTCACGCTAGCGGGAAGAGAGTGAGGTCGGCTTCCCCTTCTTTTGCTGACTCCACCCCCGTTGTCGGTCGGTTCCCTACTAAGGATCCACATGACTATGGTAGCAAAATCATGCGCATGGAAAAGCGCATGGCGTAAATCATCAAGCACCAGAAGGTCGAGGGGGCAGGCGTATGACACCCGCCCACCTTTTTTCGCTAAGATCTTGGGGGAGCCTATCCCCGAACACTTTAAAATTTCTCAGGTGGACCCCTATGACGGTACCACTAACCCACTAGATCACCTGGGTGCTTATAAGGCCACATGATGGTACAGGGCACCTCCGACGCCCTTCATTGCATCACCTTCCCAGCAATCCTAAAGAAGGTCGCCCAGATGTGGTTTACAGCCATCCGACCAGGTACAATCCGATCTTTTTCTCAACTTGAGATCTTTTTTCTTTCTCATTTCAGGATATGCAGTCGGGCCCCGAAGAACACCGACTGCCTCTTCCTTAAACTCCAGAAGGAGGGGGAGACCCTCCGAGACTACATGGCCTGCTTCAACTCAACGGCCATGGAAGTCCCAGACTTGAATGAGGCAGTAGCGATATCAGCCTTCAAGAGAGGGCTCCGATCATCCAGGCTCACATTTTTCCTGGACAAGAAGTTCCCGAAGGACTATACCGAGCTATTGGCTAGGACACACAAGTACGCCCTGGTAGAGGAGAAGTCGATGAGTAGACACCAAGCGGAAGGGAGACCAGCCCCCAAGAAGTAGAGCGATAAAGCTCCTATAGTCCGACCCCCCGGCGATGACAGCCGACCCACTTGGCGTCGAAGCCCGAAGCCGAGGGACTTCAAAAAGTTTGAGACCTACGCACCCCTCTCCCTTCCAAGGAAGAAAATCCTAATGGAGATTGAGAATGAGGCTTACTTCCAAAGGCATCGACTGATGAGGGGCCCTCCTGCCGCCAAAAATAAGAACAAGTACTGTCAATTCCATAGGGACCATGGGCACGATACTGAAGAGTGCCTCCAGTTGAAGGATGCCATCAAAGACCTCATCAGAAGTGGGCACCTGAGTAAGTATGTCTGACCTCGTCGAGATCAGGCTAAGACCTCAACTGTTAGAGACCCTCCGGAGGAGGTTGAGCTCCCCAATCAGCATCTAATAGGTGGAGGCATTGGCATACTACATTAGCGATCCGACTGGGGGTGCGAAGGGGGCCAAGACATCGAAAAGAGGCCTAGGGGCTCCGGTGTAATCAGTTTTTCTGATGAAAACCTCTTGGAACCTCATCTCCCAGGAGATGACCCTGTCGTTATGTCGGCAATCATTGCCAACTATGATGTAAAGCGTGTCCTCATTGATAATGGAAGCTGTGTAGAAGTTTTGTTGTACGACGCCTTTGTTCGAATGAACTTGTCTAAATCAAGGCTGCGGGAATCCTTGATGCCACTCACTGGCTTTGGGAGAAACTCCGTTGGGATAGAAGGAGAAATCACCTTACCCATGACCCTCGGAATGGAGCCTTACCAGCAGACTTTTCCCATTAATTTTGTGGTCGTCCGTACGACCTCGGCATACAATGCCATCTTGGGCCGATAGGCTCTCAATAGGTTCCACGCCATTGTATCAACTTACCATTTGCTGGCAAAACTTCCGACTCGTAATGGGGTCGGAGAAATGAGGGGAGACCGCAGGATGGCTTGACAATGTCTGGCCATACATGACAGGCAGTTGGATGGGTGCCCTACGCTTTAGCAACTTGACCCCAGAGATGAAACCGATGACCATGGTCAGCCTGTTGAGAAGATCGTGTTTGTTCCCCTCAAGGAGGACGACCCTACTAAAGTACTTCAAATTAGGAGTACACTAACTGAAGAAGCCCGATAGGAGCTGGTTGGTTTCTTAAAAAGCAATGCTGATGTCTTTGCCTGGTCAGCTTCGGACATGCAAGGCATCCCGTCGGACGTCATCACTCATCAACTTAAGGTGGATCCAATGTATAGACCCGTCCGACAGAAGATGAGAAGCTTCATCGCTGAAAGGCAGAAGGCCATCGAAGAAGAGGTGAAGAAGCTCCTTGACGTCGGCTTCATCAGGGAGTCCCATTACCCAGAGTGGCTGGCCAATGTCATCATGGTGAAGAAGGCTAGTGGAAAGTGGAGGATCTATGTAGATTACATGGACCTCAACAAGGCTTGTCCGAAGGACAGCTTCCCCTTACAAAAAATTGATCAACTAGTGGATGCCATGGCCGGCCACCAGCTCTTGAGCTTTATGGATGCCTTCTCTGGATACAATCAAATCATGATGCACCCCGAAGATGAGGAGAAGATGGCCTTTGTCATAGACAGAGGGCTGTATTGTTACAGGATGATGCCCTTCGGCTTGAAGAATGCGGGTGCCACTTTCCAACGGCTGATCAACCAAGTCTTTGAAGGGCAACTCAGGAGGAACATGGAGGCTTATGTCGATGATATGATTATTAAGAGCCTCCGCAAGGTTGACCACATCAAGGACTTGCAGGAATCCTTTGATGCACTAAGACATCATCGGATGAAGCTAAATCATGCTAAGTGCATATTTGGGGTGACCTCTGAGAAATTTCTTGGTTTCCTGGTTACTCAAAGGGGGATTGAGGTCAACCCTGAGAAGATTAAGGCTATTATGGATATGGCACACCCAACCAACAAAAAGCAGGTGCAAGAGCTCATGGGCCGCATTGCCTCTCTCAGCCATTTCATCTCCCGGTCAGCTGAGAAGTCTCTGCCATACTTCAAGACCTTGCATCGGTCGGACCACTTCCACTGGACTGACGAGAGTCGGTCGGCCTTCGAAGCCCTGAAAAACTATCTGAGGAACCCTCCACTCTTGGCTAAACCAATGGAGTGAGAAGTGTTGTACCTATACTTGTCAGCCTCCGACAAGGCCGTCAGCACCGTCCTTGTACGGGTGGGGGATGACGGACAGCAGAAACCTATCTATTACATCAGCAAGGTCCTCCACGATGAAAGGATTATGTCCTAAAGGCCAATCAAAATGTTGTATTTCGATGGGATTTTCTTTTGTATCCCAAACCAGTGTATTGACATTATCAATTAATAAAGGCATTTTATTTTTATCATACGCTGTGTCTTATTAATTTTATTAAGATATGATGAACCCCATAGATTAGGGCTATGGTTCTAGGGTTATGATGAGATCATACCAGTGAGACCTAAAGTCTTAAAATCCTAATCTATAATATTCCTGGTCGATGGGATATTGAGTAGGGGATTAATGTTTCCAGTAAGACCAGCACATCCTATGTATGCTTGGTGAAGAGGGTGATTGATCTCACAGTCACTTGTGTTTGACACTAATACTAGGATGTGGGTGCTCATTAGAGAATGAGTTTACTGAATGGATCCAGCTTGAGAACATCTAATGGAACCTTATCGTTTGTCAATTGATAGTTCTCATAGTGGGAATAGTGCATGTGGTCCTTTGACTTGAGACTGCCATGGTACCTTGTATGCATGAATCCATACTTTGGTTCACACTTAATCATGATACTGTGTCATGCATGGGGTGATACTGGGTATGGTGGATTGCATATGGAGGTTGTGAGTAGGTCAAAAAGGAATCGATCAACCCTAGTAAGAAGGAAGCGCATCCAGATGATTTCTATCAAATGAAGATTCAGAAAATCTTTGATCAAAGTATGAACATTAGAAATAGTTTCTAATGGTTCATTAATGAATCATCATTATCAGATTGAGCAAGGAATGAATATGAAATTGGATTTGACAAGTATCCATATCCATAGTCATATTCAGGGAGCAAGTAGATCAAAGGACTGAATTGCCCGGTAACTCACCACTGAAGGATATTTTGATAAATTCACCAAAATTCCTCATCTTCCGGGTAGGCATGACACGTTGCTAGATGTCAATCTTGTCTTGTAGGTCTTCATGAACCAATTGATTTAGTTTCATGAGTCATTTCGATGTGTGACTCGAATTGGATAATTAGGTGAGCCAATTTGACCTAATTAGGTCAATCAGGTTCGATCGGATCGAATCTGCTCAAATCTAAACCTACTGCTGGCTAGATATGGAACACAATGGGTCACACACAATAGAGACTTGGCCAAGGAAGTCATTCATGATTTAATTAGGGTCATAGGATCCTAATTGGTTAGTCGGATTATATACTAGCATATATAGGCTAACAAAATTCCTAACCCAATTGGATTGGGTCCGGTTGCTTGCTAATTGGGCTAACCTAATTATGAAAAACCTAAATTAGGTCAAGTCCTAAGTGGGGCTAGCCTAATCAGAGCTAAATCTGATTTTAATCTGGATTTAAGGGCATTTTAGGTGCCATACATGAAGAGTCCCAATGGCATGGGACTCTTGGTACCTAAATGATACCTTAACTTCAAAAGAGCACAGAATGAGCTATAGATCTCTAATTTGAATATAATTTATATGGTCAGAAAGAAAATTTTATTCTCTTTCCAATGACACCCATATTACCTATGTTTTGACTGATCAACATCCTTTGAAACTTGCATGGAAGAAGGATGGCGCGCGCGGTGCATGAAGAGTCGCAACTCTTCATATGGCGCGTGGTTCTGATGGAGAGTCCTTCTGCTATTAGGACTCTTCATAATCTCCGATGTTTGAAGGTTGAAGAGGCACCTCTTGGCTTCCTAGGGACCGGTAATTAACATGTGGCAAGTGAGAATTTGTCCAGATAAAAGAAGGGATGTGAATAAGGCCTTCGGTGCATGAATGGGCTTATTAGATATGATTTTTCAAGCCAGATAACTTCTCTTCGATCTTGAAAAATCATATCTGATAAGTTGATGGGAGGACATATCACACGCCCCTCTTGTATCTATAAATAGGGGGCGGTGAAATGAGTCTGATAATGAAGAATTCCATCGAAGCACTATTCTGAGGGTCTCTCTCTCCCTCCTTTCTTTAAGATAAGACTTGTCTTATTAAGACAAGGTCTTTTCTACTAGGACAAGGCTTTGTTTTAGGACATAAGCCTAAGGGATCCTAAAGGAGGGTTGTCCTAAAACCAAGAGTGGTTTAGGAGAGTGTCTTTGGTGCCCTACAGTAGGATAGGGTGTCCTATAGTGGTCAATAGACCAAAGGCTGCCGAAAGAGTTCCACTTCTCCAAGCAACTTGAAGAAGGAGTTCTTCCTTGGTTCGAGTTTCGTGTGGATCACCGTTGGAGGGCGAACGTTTAGGTGCTTGGTGGAGAAGAAGGCTGAATCAGGGTTTTCTTCATCTGATTGGATACTAGCGGTTCAGGTTGGTGCCTAAACTCTAGTTTATATTATATATGCATGTTTGTATGTTTTAATTCCTAGTAAAAAGGTCTTGGGTTAAGGGTTTGGTAGTGGTTTCATAATAAACTTTTAAAATCCACGCTTCCACCCTGGTCACCAAAACCCTTACAATGATATCAGATCTACCTTATTAGGGCTAAATCATACAAAATTTTGGTAGGACTCTACAAAATTTGAAGTTGCCCAATTTTGTAGGACTCTTGAGGTTGCCCATTTTGGTAGGACTCTACAAAATTTGAAGTTGCCCAATTTTGTAGGACTCTTGAGGTTGCCCATTTTGGTAGGACTCTACAAAATTTGAAGTTGCCCAATTTTGTAGGACTCTTGAGGTTGCCCATTTTGGTAGGACTCTACAAAATTTAAAGTTGCCCAATTTTGTAGGACTCTTGAGGCTGCCCATTTTTGTAGGACTCTACAAAATTTGAAGTTGCCCAATTTTGTAGGACTCTACAAAAGTTTAAAGTTACATATGATTGATATGTTTATGCATATATATATGTCACTGGTTAGGGTTTTCACTTAAACCTTAACCAATATAGAGATATGTTTAGCTTTCTAGTCATCATACTGAAATAAGATTGCCCTGACATAATTATGGATCCATTATGTGGTAGATGGTTGTCCTAGTATGATGATACACTTGGCACATTATAAAATGATATATGATGTATGGTTGATGAATGGTTATATGTAGAATGTGCTTATTTTAATAATAAGGCCCTCTTTTAAAATTATATTAAGTTGTAGTGTCATATACCAAAAGCAAAATGATCTAGATGATTAGTTGATCATTCAGTGTCTAGGAAAAGTGGTTCATGATCGGTAAAGAGGACGTGGTTTTTAATTGGTTCCGTTGACTGACCTGGCCAATTTTTATTGGTATCTAGGAAAGCAACAGGGGGACTCCCACTACTCTCCCACTTACCTGGCCGATAAGATTAACTTAATTCTTGATTGATATGCTTAGTATAATATTCACTACATTAGGCCTTCCTTCATGCTAGGTCATTATTATGTTATGATCCGTATTAGGTTTGTTGTGTACACACAAGGCCTATTATGGTAACTAACATAATTTTGGCCCGGTGCATTTGATACTTATGGCATGATTTAATATAATACTTTGTTGTGAACACACAAGGATATTATTATTACAATCATGACCATAAAGAATGAAGGGTCTTACTTAACTAAAAATATTATAGTTTGTTATGCACACACAAGGCTATTAATATTTTAGAGGCCAGGTTTTGTTGAGAATTGCATGAGATACAATTGGAAAGAGTTTTCCTACCTTTGAACTTATAAAAGATTTGTTGTGTACACACAAGGTCTTTTATAAGGAATTAGGATCTCAACCCCACTAAGAAAACCAATTAGGGTTGCTCGATCATCATATAGAGGGTTATGATGCTTGATAAAATAGTGGGAGACATAATTAAGTTAAAATCCTAATTTAATTATGTTTTGTCAATATTGGTTTGCTTATGTTATGTTCTTTGTTAATGTAGATTAAATGGCCTCTTCACTCTCACTCTGTAGTATACTTGATGCAAATAAATTGACTGGACCGAACTATGTTGACTGGTTGAGAAACCTAAAGATAGTACTCAGCCAGGAAAAACTTTTTTACATTCTTGATACCCCTACCTTGGAACCTTTAGGAAAGATGCCTCGCAAGAGGAAAAGACCACATACATCATGTGGCAAAATGACTCACTCAGTGTCAAATGTATCATGCTTGCCTCTATGACCAATGAGTTACAGGGGCAACATGATAGCATGGACACAACTCCATACTGCTCAATCTAAAAGAGCTATATGGAGAACATAGTCGAACAGCTAGATATGAGATATCTAAGCAGTTGTTCCGTGTGAGAATGACAGAAGGTATATCCGTACAAGACCACGTATTGATGGTTATTGATCTGATCACTCGATTAGGTCAATTGGATTTTGTTATGGATGGGGAGTTGAATCAGATTTGATCCTGCAATCACTCCCGGAGTCATTTTCACAGTTTGTTCTTAATTATCATATGAACAAACTTAACACTTCCTTGCCTGAGCCGTTAAACATGTTAAAAATAGCAGAGAGCCATTTAAAGAAAAATAAGGCTCCACTTCTTGTGGATGGGATCAACAAGAAGAAGTCAGGCATAAAGGATTCCAAGAGGAGATTGAACCCAAAAAGGGGCATCAAGAAGAAGAAAGGAAAGAAGGCCTCCGGACAGATGACCTGCTTTCACTATGGCAAGTTGGGTCATTGGAAGAGGAACTGCAAGGCTTACCTTGCAGGTGTGAAGCCTGGTGCATCGGATGCACCAAAAGGTATGAAAGAAGTTCATACTATTTTGTCATTAGATTCTTCCATTTCAAATACTTGGGTATTGGATACCGCCTGTGGTCATAATATCTGCAAATCATTGTAGGGGCTGCAGAGGCTTAGAGTATTGAAGGAAGGAGACTTCGAGCTCTACGGTGCTAGAGGAGAGTCCATCCAAGTAGAGGCCGTAGGGACTTATATTTTGAAGTTACCTTCGGGGAATATTTTAGAGCTGAGAGATTGTTACTATATGCCTAAGGTCATTAGAAATATCATATCTATACCCTTGTTACTTAGATAAGGTTATACTATGAATGTGATGAGCAATGGTTGCTTAATCATCTTTTCTAATGAAATTATATGTTGTGGCATATTTTGGAATGGTCTTTTAACTCTATCCACTAATGACAATATACTTCATGTAAGTAACAAACGAAAGAGAGATGATGTAAACAATACTTTACTCTGGCACTGTCGGCTTGGACATATTAGTGAGACTAGCTTAGCAAGTTATACAAGGAAAACTTCCTTAATCCTTATGATTATGAATCATTAGGAACTTGTGAATCATGTCTCATGGATAAAATGGCCAAGACTCCATTTAGTAGACATAGAGAAAGGATAACTGAGTTATTAGGACTCATACATACAGATGTATGTGGGTCTATGACAACTCAGGCCAAGGGTGGATACTCTTATTTCATCATGTTTACTGATGATTTTTCAAGGTACGGATTTGTGTATCTTATGAAACATAAGTCCGAAGCCTTTGATAAATTTTTAGAGTATCAAAGTATGGTAGAGAAACAAACGGGGAAAAGTATTAAAATCCTTCGATCATATTGAGGAGGTGAATACTTATCCACCGAGTTTCTTGATCACCTTAAAGAAAAGGGGATTATCTCTGAATGGACCCCTCCTTACACACCATAATTAAATGGTGTTGCTGAAAGGAGAAACCGTACCTTATTAGATATGGTACGGTCCATGATGTGCTTCACAGAGTTACTTGTTTCCTTCTGGGGATATGCCTTGGAAACTACGGCTATTATCTTAAAAAGAGTACCATCTAAATCTGTCTCTAGCACTCCATATGAAATATGGAGGGGTAAGAAACCCAATCTTAAGTATCTTAAGATATGGGGATGTCCAGCCTATGTCAAAAGAAATTTTGGACATAAGCTGGATGCTAGAGCAGATAAGTGTCTATTTGTAGGATATTCTAAAGATAGTATAGGATATATGTTCTACCACCCTACTGAACAAAAAGTTTTTGTCGGTAGGCATGCCACTTTTTTGGAGAAAGAGTTCATCCTACAAAAGGGCAGTGGGAGAAATATTGAACTTGAAGAAGTTCAACAAATAATACATCTCAACCAAATGATAACATAGTTAGTATAGAACCAGAACACACCACTCCTATCCGTAGGTCTGATAGGGTGCGTCATGCACCTGAGAGGTATGGGTTCATTATTGAAAATAATGAAGCCCGGATCATTGAAAATGATGAGCCTCTAACCTATACGGATGCTGTCATGAGTAGGGACTCAGACAGATGGCTGGAAGCCATGAGATCCGAAATGGACTCCATGTATGTCAACTAAGTGTGGACTTTGGTTGATGCACCAGAGGGTGTTAACCCTATTGGATGCAAATGGGTCTATAATAAAAAGATTGGGGCAGATGGCCAAGTCAAAACTTATAAAGCCAGGTTAGTGGCTAAGGGTTTCAGACAAAAACAGGGAATAGATTATGATGAAATATTTTCTCCTGTTGCCATGCTCAAATCTATTTGGATCATGCTTGCTATAGCAACATATCATGATTATGAAATCTGGCAGATGGATGTGAAAACCGCATTCCTTAATGGTTTCCTTGAGGAAGAGGTCTATATGTCACAGCCAAAAGGTTTTGTCTTGGAGACTAAACCTAATCAGGTATGTAGGCTGAAGAAATCCATTTATGGATTAAAGCAAGCATCCAGGAGTTGGAACATCCGATTTGATAAGACAGTCAAAGAGTTTGACTTTATCAAAAATGAAGATGAACCTTGTGTGTACAAGAAGGATAGTGGGAGTGCCATAGTTTTCTTAGTTCTGTATGTGGATGACATACTCCTCATTGGGAATGATATCCCAATGTTACAATCAGTCAAGGTATGGTTATCTAAACAGTTTTCCATGAAAGACTTGGGAGAAGCATCCTATAGACTGGGTATCAAGATCTATAGAGATAGATCTAGGAGGATGCTAGGCTTATCCCAGTCTAGGTACATTGACTAAGTGCTAAAGAGATTTAGCATGGAGGGAAGTAAAAGATGTTACTTGCCCATTGGTCATGGCATACATCTTTCTAAGAAGATGTCTCCTAAGACACCTGAAGAAAGAAATAGAATGAGTTCTATACCTTATGCTTCGGCTGTAGGATCTATAATATATGCTATGTTATGTACCAGGCCTGATGTGGCATATGCCTTAGGTATAGCCAGCAGATTTCAGGCTGATCCAGGAGAGGATCACTGGAAGGCTGTGAAAAATATTCTTAAGTACTTGAGAAGGACTAAGGATATTTTTCTGATATACGGAGGATTTGATCTTAAACTGGAAGCTTATTCAGATTCTAGTTTTCAATCAGATCCAGATGATAGCAAATCTATTTCAGGATATGTTTTTACCTTAAATGGAGGAGCTATAAGCTGGAAGAGTTCTAAACAGCAGATTGTAGCTGACTCAACAACTGAGGTAGAATACATTGCTGTTAGTGAAGCTGCTAAGGAAGCTGTCTGGATGAAGAAGTTCATCTCAGAGTTGGGCATTGTTCCAGAGATTGAAGGTCCAGTATCACTTTACTGTGATAATACTGGAGCCGTCGCTCAAGCTAAGGAACCTAGAGCTCATCACAAATCAAAGCACATTCTAAGATGCTTCCATCTCGTTCGAGAGATTGTTGAAAAACAAGAAGTCTGCATTAAAAGAGTAGAAACGAAGAACAACATAGCAGACCCGTTCACTAAGGCTTTACCACAGCGGGAGTTTGATCGCCACCTCGATTGTATGGGATTAAAATTTAAAGGTGATTGGCTTTAGTGCAAGTGGAATATTGAAAGGATTATGCCCTAAAATCCAATCGAAATGTTGTATTTCGATGGGATTTTCTTTTGTATCCCAAACCAATGTATTGACATTATCAATTAATAAAGGCATTTTATTTTCATCATACGCTGTGTCTTATTAATTTTATTAAGATATGATGAACCCCATAGATTAGGGCTATGGCTCTAGGGTTATGATGAGATCATACCAATGAGACCTAAAGCCTTAAAACCCTAATCTAGAATATTCCTGGTCGATGGGATATTGAGTAGGGAATCAATGTTTCCGGTAAGACCAGCACATCCTATGTATGCTTGGTGAAGAGGGTAACTGATCTTACAGTCACTTGTGTTTGACATTAATACTAGGATGTGAGTGCTCATTAGAGAATGAGTTCACTGAATGGATCCAGCTTGAGAACATCTAATGGAACCTTATCTGTTTGTCAATAGATAGTTCTTATAGTGGGAGTAGTGCATGTGGTCCTTTGACCTGAGACTGCCATGGTACCTTGTATGCAGAATCCATACTTTGGTTCACACTCAATCATGACACTGAGTCATGCATGGGGTGATACTGGGTATGGTGGATTGCATATGGAGGTTGTGAGTAGGTCAAAAAGGAATCGATCAACCCTAGTAAGAGGGAAGCGCATCCAGATGATTTCAATCAAATGAAGATTCGAGAAATCTTTGATCAAAGTATGAACATTAGAAATAGTTTCTAATGGTTCATTAATGAATCATCATTATCAGATTGAGCAAGGAATGAATATGAAATTGGATTTGACAAGTATCCATATCCATAGTCATATTCAGGGTGTAAGTAGATCGAAGGACTAAATTGCCCGGTAACTCACCACTGAAGGATATTTTGGTAAATCCACCAAAATTCCTCATCCTCCGGGTAGGCATGACACGCTGCTAGACGTCAATCTTATCTTGTAGGTCTTCATGAACCAATTGATTTGGTTTCATGAGTCAATTCGATGTGTGATTCGAATTGGACAATTAGGTGAGCCAATTTGATCTAATTAGGTCAATCGGGTTTGATCGGATCGAATCGGCTCAAACCTAAACCTACTGCTGGCTAGATGTGGAACCCAATGGGTCACACACAATAGAGACTTGGCCAAGGAAGTCATTCATAATTTAATTAGGGTCATAGGATCCTAATTGGTTAGCCGGATTACATACTAGCATATGTAGGCTAACCAAATTCCTAACCCAATTGGATTGGGTCCTGTTGCTTTCTATATGGGCTAACCTAATTATGGAAAACCTAAATTAGGTTGAGTCCTAAGTGGGGCTAGCCTAATCAGAGCTAAATCTGATTTTAATTTGGATTTAAGGGCATTTTAGGTGCCATACAAGAAGAGTCCCAATGGCATGGGACTCTTGTTACCTAAATGATACCTTAACTTCAAAAGGGCACAGAATGAGCTATAGATCTCTAATTTGAATATAATTTATATGGTCAGAAAGGAAATTTTATGCTCTTTCCAATGACACCCATATTGCCTATGTTTTAACTGGTCAATATTCTTTGAAATTTGTATGGAAGAAGGATGGCATGCGTGGTGCATGAAGAGTCGCAACTCTTCATGTGGCGCGTGGTTCTGATGGAGAGTCCTTCTGCTATCAGGACTCTTCATAATCTTCGATGTTTGGAGATTGAAGAGTCACCTCTTGGCTTCCTAGGGACCAGTAATTGACATGTGGCAAGTGAGAATTTGTTCAGATAAAAGAAGGGATGTGAATAAGGCCTTCGATGCATGAATGGGCTTATTAGATATGATTTTTCAAGCCAGATAACTTCTCTTCGGTCTTGAAAAATCATATCTGATAAGTTGATGGGAGGACATATCACACGCCCCTCTTGTATCTATAAATAGGGGGCGGTGAAATGAGTCTGATAATGAAGAATTCTACCGAAGCACTATTCTGAGTGTCTCTCTCTCCCTCCTTCTTTCTTTAAGACAAGACTTGTCTTGTTAAGGCAAGGTCTTTTCTACTAGGACAAGGCTTTGTTTTAGGACATAAGCCTAAGGGGTCCTAAAGGAGGGTTGTCCTAAAACCAAGAGTGGTCTAGGAGAGTATCTTTAGTGCCCTACAGTAGGACAGGATGTCCTACAGTGGTCAATAGACCAAAGGCTGCCGAAAGAGTTCCACTTCTCCAAGCAACTTGAAGAAGGAGTTCTTCCTTGATCCGAGTTTCGTGTGGATCACCATTGGAGAGCGAACGTTTGGGCGCTTGGTGGAGAAGAAGGCTGAATCAGGGTTTTCTTCATCGGATTGGATACTAGCGGTTCAGGTTGGTGCCTAAACTCTAGTTTATATTATATATGCATGTTTGTATGTTTTAATTCCTAGTAAGGAGGTCTTGGGTTAAGGGTTTGGTGGTGGTTTCATAATAAATCTTTGAAATCCATGCTTTCGTCCTGGTCACCAAAACCCTTACACACGATGCCGAGACAAGGTACCCTAAAGTATAAAAGCTGGTCTATTCACTGGTCATAGCGGCGAAGCACCTCCGGCCTTACTTTCAGGCACATCCGATCGTTGTACTGACTGACCAGCCCCTCAAGGTAATCCTCCAGAGCCCTGACACCTCCGGGTGGCTCACCAAGTGTGCCGTCAAACTGGACGAGTTCGACATCTCCTTCCATCCCCTATCGATCGTGAAGGCTAAGGTGATCGCTGATTTCATTGCAGAGTGCACCTGGGGGATGGAGGCAGCCCTAACAGTGGTTGAGGCGCCTATGGCTGATCCCGTGGAAGAGGCCGAGCCCGCTTGGACTTTTCATGTGGATGGAGCTTCCAGTCTTTCAGGGTATGGTGCAGGCCTGATCTTGGCCGACCCTAGCTTCACCGAAGATACAACTAAAAATCATATTTAGTCAAATTTATAGCACTTGTGTTATCACATATGATTGAAATTTTAGTTGTTCAATACCAAAGTCTTCTAGTTGTTGCTTAATCCAAAGTATTTGTGTACAACTCCCTATAACAACATATTCTATCTTGACAGTGGATAGTACTACAGAGTTTTGTTTCTTACTGTACCATGAGATTAAGTTCAATCCTAGAAATTGGCATGTTCTACTAGTACTCCTTTTATTAAATTTACAACCACCATGATCAGCATCAGAATAACTAATTAACTCTAATGATAAATACTTGGAATACTATAATCCAAATTTAGATGTTCCTTTAAGATATCTTATGATCCTTTTAATAGCAAGTATATGTGATTCTTTTGGATTAGCTTGAAATTTAGCACACATATATATATTAAATAGGATATTAGGTCTACTAGAAGTTAAATATAGCAAAGATCCAATCATATCTCGATATAGTTTTTGATCAATGCTATTTCCTTCTTCATCTTTATCAAGCCTAAAAGTTGGACTCATTGGTGTGCCAATTTTTTTGAGGATTCCATCCCAAATTTTTTTAATAGTTCCTTGATGTACTTGGTTTGGTTGATGAATATCCCTTCCTTTATTTATTTGATTTATAGTCCAAGGAAGAAAGTTAGCTTATCCATCATACTCATTTTAAATTGACCATGCATAAGCTCAGCAAATTCTTGGCAAAGATCTATATTAGTTGCACCAAAGATTATATCGTCTACACAAACCTGTACAACTAATATTTCATCATCCTTTCTTTTAATGAATAAGGTTGTATCTACACTACCCCTTCTAAAACTATTTTCAAGTAGAAATTTGCTAGGTCTTTCATACCAAACTCTAGGGGCTTACTTAAGACCATACAAAGCTTTATTTAATTTGAAAACATGATTAGATGAATTATGACTTTCAAATCCACGTGCTTGCTCTACAAAAACTTCTTCAAAATATAATCATTTAGAAAAGCACCTTTTACGTCCATTTGAAATAATCTGAAATTCATATGACATGCACAAGCAAGCAAAATTCTTATAGTCTCTAGTCTTGCATGAGTGTATAAGTTTCATTAAACTCTATTCACTCTTCTTGATTATATCCTTTGGCTACTAATCTTGCTTTGTTTCTTATTACATTACCTTTTTTATCTAATTTATTTCTAAAATCTAGTTAGTGCCTATAACAGGATTATTTTTAGGTCTACTAATTAGGGTCCAAATATTGTTCCTCTCAAATTAGTTTAACTCAACTTGTAAAGCCATCATCCAATTTGGATCTTTTTTAACTTCCTTTATGTAATTGGATTCAAATTGAGAAATAAATGCAAGGTAATCAAAAGTATTTCTAAATGAAGTCCAAGTTCTAATACCTCATGAGGGATCTTCTATAATTAAGTTCTTAGGATGGTGATGCATATACCTCCATTCCTTAGACAAATCACCATGCTCTTTGCTTATATTTTTCTTCTCTTTTTCAACTTGTTTATCTTTTAGGCTCAAGTCCTTCATTCCTTCATTCAATGTACCTATATTATTATCTTTGTACTCTTCATTTTTAGAAAGTGAAGGATTAGATTCATCAAAAATAATATTAGTAGATTCTTTAATAGTTAAAGTCCTTTTATTAAACACTCAATAGGCTTTATGTTGACCCCATAAGTGATTTTGATGATAACCAAACATTGGAGCATGTATATTTATTTCTGACAACTCTTCAAGTGTTTGACAAGTTTTTGTAGGATGATTTAAATGTTCAAACATCAACTCCTACACCTTTATTTTCTTGTTTGAGTTGTGTTGTAATGTATTTTTGTAAAGAAGAACCCAATGAAAAAGTCAAGAAAAAATTATGTTAAAGGGTTACTTCTAAGTGTGTGTGCCATAAAAATTATTTTGAGTTGGTATATTTGAAAATGTAAAGAGTTGGCAAGAGTTTTTCTTTGAGTCCAAGTATAAAAATCCTGAAGAAGATGCTTGAGCCGACCCAGCATAATGAAGAGCCGACTCCACCTACTGGCACGCAACAAGGATTATAGAACGTAGTAATCCAAGCTGACTCGATGGTAATCGAGCTGACTCTAATGAAACCAAGTTGACTGGATCAATCCGAGCCGACTCCTCCAGAGTCCAGTTTTTGAAGATTTCTGAGAACAGCCAGGCGGGCCGACCCGAACCAAAAGAATCGACTCTGCCAGACCTAATTTTGAAAGCCTGAAAAAGTGAGCCGACCTAAACTGCATCGAGCCGACTTTTCCAGAGTAAGGTTTTCCAAACCTGAGAAGAAGAGCCGACCCAAGCTGAAAAGAGCCGACTCCTCGAGTTCAAGTTTTTCAAAGAAAGAAATTCGAGCCGACCCGAGTTATCAAGAGCCGACTCATCCAGAGTGATGTTTTGCACCCTGAGACAAAGAGCCGACTACATCGAAGATTTGGCGACTTGACCTATCGACTCGAAGGATCCGAGGCAACTCGAAGGATCCGAGGCAACTCGAAGGAATCCGAGCCGACTCGAACGTCATTTCCAGGTATCTAATGGCTAGTTCCAAAATTTATTTTTGAATGCTAAAAAGTACTCCAATAGTCACAAGTCACATCTCAATGGTCAAAAACATCTCTAACTACCTGGAGTGATGAAAGATTTTAAATTTGAAGGATTTGAACTTCCTTGAAGCAATAAATTAGAAAGTTCTTCAAAGAAAAGAGAGAGCTTCATTGAATATCCTACCAACCAACAGCAAAAGAGCATAAGAGCATTCAAGTCAGACTTCAAGTCTTCACCAACTCTGATCAGAAGCTTAAAGCAACTTTGGAAGAAGCCACTGAAGTAATTAAAGCTTATTCAAGTGCATTCAAGTGGACTTCCATCAAGCTGCACCGGCAACTATCAGACAAATTGAGTTTGTCATTTTTGTTGCATTTCTTTCAATTCATTTTTAAATTGTTGGGTTATTGGTGAGCACGGTTGGAAAACCAAATAGGTTCTTGGTGAGCCTTGATAAAAACCAAGTGTTGGGTTCTTGGTGATCCTGGTAAAACCAAGTTAGGTTTCTTTGGTGAGCCTGTTAAAATCAATGGATGTTGGGTTTTCTTTGGTGATCCCGTAAAACCAAAGTGTAGAGGTTTTGGATTGTGATCCTGTAAGACAATCCTACTGTATTCGGGTGTGAATATAGTAGAAATCCCAAGTGATATCTTGGGTAGTGGACATAGGAGCTGGGTTTCTCTAAACCACTATAAATTTGGTGTGTTTGTGTTGTGCTTCTTTACTTCTTTTTAGCTTCTACAATTTATAACTCTATCACAGCACCTAACACCTTCTAAGGGATTTTAATTGCATATTATTTGCTTCAATTTTTTTAAAATTCCAATTCACCCCCCTCTTGGGTAGTCACCTGGGCAAAAACTGGTATCAGAGCAGTATCTCTGATTATACTAGAGTAAAGATTGATGGTTCATCCCATGAGTACATCTTCGGTGGAAGGCCAGTCAACTAATAGACCTCCACTGTTCACAGGCATAAATTATGCATATTGAAAAGCACGAATGAAAATCTATATTCAAGTTGTTGATTTTCAATTGTGGAAGGTCATTCTTAAAGGGCCAAGTATCCCCATGATTAAAGTTGATTGCATGGATGTCCCTAAGCTTGAAGAGGACTGGGATGAACACAACATGAAATTAGGGAAATTGAATGCCAAAGCAATGAACTTGCTTTACTGTGCTTTGGATTCAAGCGAGTTTAATCGAATTTCCACTTGCTCTTCAGCAAAGAAAATTTGGAATAAACTTGAAGTGACCCACGAAGGAGCTTCACAAGTGAAAACTTCAAAGATAATTTTTTAGTGCACAATTATGAATTGTTTAAGATGAAGCCTAATGAAAGTATTTCTGCCATGTACACTAGATTTATAAGTATTATTAATGGTTTGAAAAGTCTTGGCAGGGTATACTCTAATGCTGATTTGGTACAGAAAATTTTGAGATCGCTTCCTGACAAATGATATCCTAAAGTCACTGCCATCCAGGAAGCTAAAGATTTGAACATTCTATCAATGGATGAATTAATGGGATCTCTCATCACTCACGAATTAGCCATGCAGCATAGAATGGATGATGATCAGAAGAAGAAGAAAACAATTGCATTCAAGGTTGCATTAGAATCAAAGGATGATGAAGAAATGGAAGATGACTCCTCCTCCTTCGAAGACGATCTTGAAGATGAAGACATTGCAATGGTCATTAGGAGATTCAAAAAGTTTATGAGAAAGAAGAAAGGTAGATATAATAGAAAATTTCATAAGCAAAGAGAGAATTCAAAAGAAAAGGACAAGGACAAAGAAAATGATAAGGAACAAGTCCCCACATGTTATGAATGTAAGAAATCGGGGCACATTCATCTGGACTGTCCACAACTAAAGAAATTTTTCAAAAAGAAAAAGAAAAAAGTGATGGTTGCCACATGGAGCGATAGTGAAGACTCCACTTCGATTGAAGAAGAAGAGACCACGAAAACAGCTAACCTATGTCTAATGGGTCTCGAGGATGAGGTAAATTCCCCCGACACATAAATTGAATTTACATTTGATGAGTTAAATTCTACATTTCATGATCTTTTATCTGAATTTAAAAAAGTAGGAGTAAAGATTAGATCATTAAAGCATATCAATGATTCTTTACTCAAAGAAAGAAAAATTTTTAGAAAAGAATTATTTATTGCAAAAACAACTTCATGTCTTTTCTGAAAAATGTAATGTTTTGAAAATTGAAAACAATGAGCTTCATGACAAAAATAATATTATGTTGAAAGAAAACAATGAGCTGAAAAAGGAGGTTGAAAAACCCAAGCCACTTGTTGAAAAATTAACTTTATCTTCTAATAAGCTTGAGTTAATTCTTAAAGATCAAAGAATTTTTGGTAATAAAGCTGGAATAGGTTTTAATGCCTTAAATTCAAATTATATTTCAGCTACCACATTTGTGAAACAAATAGATTTTGTTCCCAAGTTTACTTCTCACAAAACTTTTGTCACAAAAGACTCTATTTTCATTTCAAAACTTGATGTATATGTTCCTAAGAATTCAAAATCTGCTATCTCTACATTTCATGCATCTAGAATTTCAAAGTATAGATCATTTCAAAATTCTAGAATCAAATATTTTGTTTGCAAGGAATTAGGACATAAAGCTTTCAATTGCAATATTATTAGAAATGTCTGTAACACATCAAGAAGAATTTGGGTTCCCAAAGGAACCACCTCTGCTAACCTGAAAGGACCCATGTTAGCTTGGGTAGCTAAAAGAACTTCTTGACTTTTTTGCAAGAATGTCTTGCAATCCAGAAAATGAAGAAAAGATGGTATCTTGATAGTGGCTGTTCAAGGCATATGACTGGTGACAAGGATCAGTTCATCACCTTGAAAATGAAAGAAGGAGGTATGGTTACTTTTGGAGATAATGGCAATGGAAAAATAATCGAAATTGGTAAGATCAAAATAACCCCCTGTACTTTTATTGAAAATGTATTGCTAGTAGATAAATTGAAGCATAATTTATTGAGTATTAGTCAACTGTGTGATAAAGGCTTCAAAGTTATCTTTGAATTATCTATGTGTGTAGTAACAAACTCTCTTGATACTAGCAGTAAATTCATTGGACATAGACTTGGAAATATGTATGTGGTAGATCTAAATGATCTTGGCATGATAAGTAGTTTCAGTTTAGTTGCAATGAATGCTAAGACCAAGGAGTCTTGCTTATTATGGCATAGAAGATTAGGTCATGCTAGCATGCATAATATTGCCAAGTTAATTTCCAAAAATCTTGTTAGGGGCATGCCTAAGTTTAAAGTTGATTTTGATCATGTGTGTGATGCATGCCAAATGGATAAACAAACTAGGGAGAGGTTTAAATCAAAAAATATGATTTCAACAACTAGACCTTTAGAACTACTTCACATGGACTTATTTGGACCAACTAGGACCACAAGCCTAAGAGGTATGAAATATGTCTTTGTGATTGTAGATGATTTTTCTAGATTTACATGGGTTTTGTTTATTGCGCACAAAGATGAAACTTCAAAATATTTAGAAAATTTCACAAAAAAGTTTCAAATTAGAAAAATCTCTCAATAATTTCAATTAGAAGTTGTTGGCATGGAGTCCCTGAATTGACCGATCGGAGCCGCTGCACCGCAGGACCGTTCCCTGGTTTACCTACAAAATAGGTCCCTTGCCGGGGTTGTTCCGGCAAGGGACACTCCTATGCCTAAGTCAGTGGCGGATCCCAGCCACAAAATGGGGAAGGGTGTCGAGAGTATGAGAGAAAGAGCTCTTAGAATATGTGTGAGCGTATGTGTGCGTACCTCTAGAGCCATCCTTCTTACTATTATTTAAAAGAAGGCCCCTGGCCTGTGACCCGCTCTTTTTCTGGTGATCATGGGGAGTCTATTTCTCCCATGGTTGACGATCGTGGGTTGTCACTGAGTGGTTCCGACCAGATCGGAGGCATGGCAGCTGGAGTTGTGCGCTATGATCGTGGCATGGAGAATGTTGATTGTAACCGTTGGTTACAGTTGTCTACTTGGATCAGATTATGGTCCAATCTTCGAGTTTTTCCCTTGCATGGGCCGAAGACTTGGTATTTCCACCGGGGCCGGAGATCGTGTCTATGGCAGGGATCGAAGAGCATGTCTTCGGAAGTCGATGAGAAATCTGGTCTTCGGTCAAGGCCGAAGACATTATCCGTAGGACTGGCCTTTAGATGTCGTAGTTCGGTGAGAAGCAGTGAGCTGTCTGTAATTGGCCTGGCCTTTTTCCTGGTCTGAAGTCTATGGTCCGGAGAAAAGGGCTTCGTCCAGTTGAGCCGGAGTTCGGTTCGTAGCTAAACTGGGATATTCCAATAGTTGGCCCCCCACTCTCAATTTTCGAAGCGAAGATTTGCCTCGAGAAGTGAGAGTATTAGTGCCTTGTCATTTTCCTCCCGGGAGACAGCATAGTAGATGATTACAGGATCTCTGATTGGATTGTCCATCATGACCTGGGAATTAGGTGGTGGATAGCTGTCACTCCCAGGTTAGGGAAGAGGGAAAACGTGGGCGGCCCTGGGGCTGTCTTTCCTTTTCCCATTGCACGATGGTTACGCCAATCTGTTGGTTGAGATTTGGATGGTTGTTTCGGCTTTCCCCCATCCGTTGGATGATGGGTGCGCTTCACCCTGGCGGTTAGTTGAAGGCAGGTTACCTCCTAGGGTAACCTTGGATCAAATCAACCCTTGCAGGGCTTCAGAGACCCTTGCTTTTCCTTTGGGGAAGGGCGAAGGTCCGGCTAAGGAAGCTTCTTCAACCTCGTCTCATCCTTCGTCCAACTTGTTATGGACTACCAGTCTATTTCACAGGTAGAATCTTCCTTCTGCTCCCTTGCTTCATTCTTTTATCATGGAAGAAATCGTAGAGAGTCAGGGGGAACAGGTTGAGCCCTCGAGGGCTGGTGACATAGTAGGTCCGGAGTTGATTCCCAGCTCAGTTTCTCAGAATAAGGTGGCCCTTCTCTGGGAATGCTATCGCATTCTCGAGGAGTTCCCCTTCATTCTCCCTGCACTCGAAGAACGAGTGAACGAACCTCCCCCTGGATGTCTAGCCGTGTACGAAGATCATCTGAAAGCAGGTCTTCGATTTTCCCTGCACCCCTTCTTCATCAAGATCTTCTGCTTGTACCAAGTGGTGCCGGCGTAGTTGACCCCAAACAGCATCCGGAACATCTATGGGTTCCTGGTCATGTGCAGCATTGCAAACGTAGAACCTAGGACCAATTTATTCACGGCCCTCTTCGTTCTCAAGAGGGACTTCCACGGTAATGGGTGGTGGGTGATTGGCCTTAGATCAGGCCACAAGGTCATCAAGGACATGCCCAGCACCATCCATGGGTGGAAACCCGTCTTCATGTTTGTGTTGTCTTTTGATCCATGGAGCTTCGACATTGTATGGAAGAAGCCTCGTCTAACCGTCAATGACGGGAAGAAGGTCTTGGTGGCTGATCAGTCGGATTACGATCTTCTGGTCAACTCCGAAGTTGCCCCCATCCGGGAACTGTTAAAGGAGAGAAATCTCCATTGGACAAGAATTAGCAGATTCCCCTCATTAGGTATAGCAATGGGAATTTCTACTCCCCTTTCTCGATTTCATTATGGCTCAGTTAATTGAAGTGGACTCTTTTGCTTGTAGGTGGCGGGATGAAGCCCGGTGTGAGCTAGCTTCGTCAGACTTCGGAGAAGAGGGTAGCGCAGGCCCCTCTCCCAGGTCTGCAGTTCGAAAGAGGGCTCGAAGGGATGGCCCCGAGGGGGACCAAAGTACTTCGTCTTCCCAAGGCACCTCAGGGGAAGACGTAGCAATCGTGGAGGGGGCTCTGTCGAGACCCTGCCCAGTCGAAACTCCTCCGACGGTTACCTCCCCGGTTCGCACAACGGGGAGTCCGCCTCAGGAAGTGAATGTGCAGTCGTTTTGCCCCCCTGCAGTTGATAGGGGCAAAGCACGGCAAGTCGAGGGGGAGTTCGCCCATGGGGCTTCTTCAGCTGAAGGTCGTTCGATGAATTCCTCAGAGCTTTCACCTACAGGGGGACTACTGGTCCCGGCCGTGGCCAGGCAGGCGTTGAAGGGTATGATGCTACCTCATAACTTGACGGTTCTTCGGAATCGGAACCTTCCCAGGGTGTCTGATTCCGCCTTCTCCGCCCTGCAACAGGTATGATCCTCGTCGTTCCCTTTGTCCTGAGAGTTGTTCGGTTCATGACCCCCTCACTTTTGATGCAGTTGGTCTACGACCTTATCTTCATGGAGGAGGGCCTGGGAAACGTCGACAGCCTCATCCATGGTCTCAAGGAGGAGCTTCATACTGCCAGAGCTGCAAAGGAAGTTGCCGAAGAGCTGAGGTAGTCTATGGAGGACCGCCTTGTCCGGGTGAACAATGAAGTTCGTGAACTGAAGGGCGAACTGAAAAGTTCCCATTTGACAATGGCGGGATAGGAGGCAGGGTGGAGAAGGAGTAGGAAACAAGTCAACTTCCTGGAGCAAGCTGCCAGGGAGGATCAGGAGAAGATAGAAAGCCTGACCAAGGTGGTGGAGGAGGCTTCCAGGAGGGCCAAAGAGACGATCCTGGAATCTAAAGCCGCCAAGAGGGAGTCCGTGTCTTTGAGGAAGCGAGTAGACGATGCTGTGACAGACTTCAGAGTATCTTCACAATTTCAGGTGGAGATCAATGAAGCATCTTTGTACGGTTACGAACACGGCTTTAATGACGGACTCTCTAGGGTAAAGGAGGCTTTCCCTCAACTCGACCTTTCTAGTATTCTTCCCTTCGATATAGCTGGAGAAGAAGAAGAGGAAATGGAGGAGGCCGAAGCCGTAGTAGAGGCTGAGAAGGTGCCATGTCCGGATGAGGAGGCTGCTACCTCAGCCAAAAATTCGGAGGTGACCCCAATTTCGATCCCAGTCCAGGAAGAAGCTCAGGATGGAGGAGTCCAAGCCGAAGGTTCTCTGGTCCCTGCCCAGATTGACGAGGTCCTCTCAGAACAGGTTGAGAAGTTGCTTCAGTCCTGTGGTGTAGAGTCTCCTCCTATCGATGTTGAGTGGCATGAGTCTCTTTAGATGTATTTTCTTTCTTTCTCCTTTGTATCATCAATGAACTTTGTATGATAATTTCTCCAGATTTTGAAATGGATTCTTCTTTCTTTGCATATGCTATGTTATGCTTCATATGTAGCTTGAACTAGTTTTACCATTCTTTCTTCTGCTTAGTCGAATAGTCATGGCCGAAGACCGTTTAGTCGATAGTTGACGAAGACGAACTCTTGAATGGACCAGAACTCCACTGCCGAAGACCGTCTACAATTGGTCAGGCCGGTGTCACCTTCCTTTTGATATTAAATTTATCCTTTGGGGCGGACAAGCGTCATCTCCCCGTCAACCAGTGATTAGGGAGATTTGATTATGATCTTTGTTGTCCATGTGGCATGTCGATATTTGTACAGTCATGATTTCTTGTACCTTGTGAGCCGCCTGGACTCCTTTTTCCAAAAAGAAGCCATTAATGTTGCCATCGCATGATGAGGATTTCTTCGGATTCGAAGTGATGGCAATTGTTGTCCTGGGGATGTCTTCCGAGCGACTTTCTGGTTCTCGAAGCATCGCCTGGACACGTGGCACTTTTTGATATGGCTAGGAAGGATGCGGAGCACGCCTCCTCATAGTCGGTCGTGGGTGCAGGGTCTCTATAAATAGGACCCTACCTTCTGTTGTCAAGGGCCATCATTTTCGTAGGCCCCTTCCTTCCATTAGAAATGAGGTTCAGCACTTCTGAACTCCATCGAGCTGCAAAAAGAAGGGCCATGGATCCAAAGAGGAAGAGAAGTCCGGAGTACTTTGGGCCGGGTGACGACGATGAGGAGCGTCTCGTTGACCGTCTTGAAAGGAGGGTCCGCCTGCTGGAGGCCCAACTGAGGGAGGCTCAGGCCCAGGTCGCGGTGGCAACCATGGAGGCGGAGGAAGCAAGGAGGGAGTAGATGAACACCGTCTCAGACTTCAGGGCTTCTGCTGCCTTTAAGGATGAAGTCACCGAGGCTGCTCTGGACTCCTTCCACTAGGGGTTTCAGGAATGTAGGAGGACGGCCTTCAAGTTTTACAACTTGAAGAGCCTGGACAACATCAAGCCCTCCGTTCCATTTCCTGGACATGAATTTGATTCCGACTTCGATGAGGGGTCGGATTCTAGTTCGGACGGGAACCCCGGGAGCCCTTTGTCGTCCCTCCAGATCTCTCCTCGCCAGTACGAGAAAAACCTGGCGGGGGGTTATTGAAAATTTCCCACATCTTTCCGATGCTACTCCTTTTTTTTTGTATCTCTCTTTATGAGAGTTTCTTTTTCTTTTCTTGTTCTCTCTTTATGAGAGTTTTTCCTTTCTTTTTTCTTTCTCTTTTTTTTTGTAAAAAATTGAAGAAAAGAAATGATGTATCTTTCTGTTACCTCTTCCCATGCATTTTTTTTGCGATATGTTGTATTGTTGCTTTGTCTAAAATATAGACTTCGTGGACCATTTTCGGTCTACAGGGAAGAGATGAGGTCAGTTGGACCATTCTTGTAATGTCTGTTATTGATAGAAAGGATGACAGTGGTCCTTTTAGGCACGTTTTTGGATTTACCATAGGGTAGGGTGTTTACACCGTCCCTGTGCACTTCTGTCATGATTAAGGTAGGCTGTTCAAGCCCGCCTCGGCGCATCTTCGGATTCACCATAGGTTAGGTTACGAAAACCATCCTTGCGCCTTTGATCTTCTTGGTGGCCTAGTTAGGCCATCCATTGCACTCATCGGGCATACCGATAAGGTGAGTGGATCAGACTCTCCTTTGCGCAGTTGATCGATTTTTCAGATCGGGTCACTTAGGTTGTTGTCGTTCAGTCGATGCAACTAGCCATTCTGAGTTGAGCAGGGTTGAGTAGCTTTGCACAGGAATTTTAGGAACTCATTTATTGATAGTATTTGCGAAGGTTTTGTACATTTCGTGGCCGGGATAGGGTCTTCCCCTCCAGGGAATTGAGTTGATATGTTCCTGGTCGAATGACTTCTTCAACTTGATATGGGCCTTCCCAGTTGGGAGAGAGTTTACCCTGTTCTGTTGGCATGGATACCTCTGTCCTTCGCAATACCATGTCCCCTGTGTGGAAAGTTTGCTCTTTCATCCTTGAGTTGTAGTACTTGGCAACCTTTTGCTGGTACGCCGCCATCCTTATCTGGGCCTGGAGCCTGGTGCTTGATAGCAAGTCCAGATCAATCCTTCTTTGATCGGAGTTCTCAGGCTCTTCATAGTTGTCAATTCTCAGGGACTGTAGGGAGACTTCAATAGGTAGCACGGCTTCGGTACTCTATGCCAGGTTGAACGGAGACTCACCGGTGGCCGTTCTCGGGATAGTTCGGTATGCCCAGAGAATGGAGGTCAGTTCTTTGGCCCAAAGCCCTTTGGCGGCATTCAACCTTATCTTCAGACCATGGAGGATGGTTCGATTAGTGACTTCGGCTTCTCCGTTGGACTGTGGATGAGCAACGGATGTCAGCTGATACTGGATATGATACCGAGTGCAAAAGTCCTTGAACTTCGGATTGTCGAACTGTCTCCCATTGTTTGTGATGATGACGTGTGGGATGCCAAACCTGAATATATTGGAATTTTTTATAAAATTTTTCACCTTGCCTTTTGTAATCTGGGCCAGTGGTTCGGCTTCTACCCACTTCATGAAGTAGTCGATGGCCACTAAGAGGAACTTCCTTTGCCCTGATGCTGGCGGGAATGGGCCAAGAATGTCCATTCCCCACTGGGCAAAAGGCCACAGGGCTACCAGTTGAGTCAGGTGACTCGCAGGCTATCTCTATACATTGGCGTACCTCTGGCACTGGTCGCACTTTCGCACGAAATTAGCCGAGTCCTTCTGGATGGAGGGCCAGTAATACCCTTGTTGAATGATCTTGTACACCAGAGATCTGCCTCCCAAGTGATCACCGCATATGCCCTCGTGGACCTCTCTCAGAGCATAATCCATATTTGTGGGTCCTAAGCATTTTAGCAGTAGCTGAGAGAACGATCTTTTATAGAGGGTTCTGTCTAAGATGACGTATTGAGACGCCATCTAGTAGATCTTCTTGGCCTCTGCATTATCTTCTAGTAGCTCTCCCTCATTCAGGAACTTGATGATAGGATCCATCCAGCTTGGCTCAGCGTCGATCTGGCGCACCTCTGCAGCCTCTTCGGCTATGCTTGGAGTTTCAAGATGTTCAACAAAGGTGCGCCCGAGAGATTTCGGTGCTGTAGTTGCCAGTCAAGACAATGCATCCATCCAGGAGTTCTCTGATCGTGGAACATAGATGATCTCAAAATGTTCCAGTTGGGAGGATAAAGCCCGTACCTTCTCCAAGTATTGCACCATGGTTGGATCCTTTGCTGCATATTCTCCGTTAACTTGATTCACAACCAACTGGGAGTCTGAGAAGGCTCGAAGTTGCTGGACTCCCAGATCCTTGGCGACCCAAAGTTCGACAAGCAAGGCCTCATATTCGGCATGGTTATTAGAGGCATGGAAGGAGAACCGGAGTGCGTACTCTATGGCATGGCCATCAGGTTCGGCCAACATGAGTCCATCCCTGCATCCAGTAGCATTGGAAGCTCAGTCCACATGAAGTACCCAGATGGACTTTGTCTCCTTCAGAACTTCATCTTCTACCGAAGATGCTTCATCTTCGGACTTCCAGGTACACTCAGCCAAAAAATCAGAGAGCACCTAGGCCTTCATAGCCATTCGGGGTTGGAAGTTGATGTCAAATTTACTTAGCTTCACAGCCCACTTGGCTATCCTTCCAAAGGTATCCGGAGATCGGAGAACGACCTTGAGAGGTTGATCAATTAGCACCACAATGGCATGGGCATGGAAATATGGCCATAGTCGCATTGCCGCAACCACCAAAGAGTAGATCAGCTTCTGCATCCTTGCATATCGCATCTTAGCATCATGCAGGACCTTGCTGATATAGTAGATTGGCTTGTGGGATCCATCTTTATCTCTCCGGACAAGAACTGAACTGATTGCTTCCTCTGAAGCAGAGAGATATAGGTAGAGGACCTTGCCTTCTTGTGGCTTGGAGAGCAATGGCGGGGTCTCCAGGTACTTCTTTAACTCCTCAAAGGCAATGCGACAGTCTTCAGACCATTCAAAGCCCTTTGTCTGTCGGAGTACCTTGAAGAATGGAAGGCATTTCATGGCTGACCGAGAAATGAATCTGCTGAGGGAGGCAATTCTCCCTGTCAACTGCTGGACTTCCTTTTTGCAGGAGGGATGTCGCATATCTTTCAAAGCTTGAATCTTCTCAGGGTTCGCCTCAATCCCTTGTTTAGTGACAAGGAAGCCCAAGAACTTGCCCGAAGTGACCCCAAAGGTACACTTTGCTGGGTTTAGCTTCATGCGGTAGCGCCTAGAGCACTGAATGATTCCTTCAAGTCGCGGATGTGGTCTTTCTGGAGGAGGCTCTTGATGGTCATGTCATCAACATAGGCCTCCATGTTTCTCCCTAGTTGCTTTTTGAATACCTTGTTGATCAGCCTTTGAAATGTTGCTCCGGCGTTCTTGAGGCCGAACGGCATTATCTTGTAACAGTAGAGACCTTTATCAGTGATGAAAGCCATCTTCTCCTCATCTTGTGGATCCATTCTAATTTGGTTGTAGTCGGAGAAAGCATCCATGAAGCTCAGCAACTGGTGGCCGGCAGTAGTGTCGACCAGCTGATCAATCTTTGGGAGAGGGAAGCTATCTTTTGGACAAGCCTTGTTGAGGTCTGTATAGTCGATGCAGATCCTCCACTTGCCACTAGCTTTCTTGACCATTACCATATTGGCCAACCACTCGGGGTAGCGGGCCTCTCGGATGAACCCTGCTTTAAAGAGCTTGCCAACTTCTTCATCCATAGCTTGCTGTCTTTCAGGAGCGAAGCTCCTTTTCTTCTGCCATACTGGCCTATACCCAGGGGTTACTTCCAGCCGATGAGTGATTACTTTAGCAGGAATCCCTGGCATATCCGAAGCCGACCAGGCGAAGACGTCGGCGTTGTCTCCGAGGAAACGGATCAACTCCATTCTGGTTTCCTCATCAAGCATGCTCCCGATCTGTACAACTCTAGAGGGATCTTCCTCTGTCAAAGGTACTGGGACGGTCCTCTCCATGGGCTCACCAAGGTTTGTGGTTGCATCCCTCGGATCCAGCTGATCCAGAGTTGTTGGATCATTGAATTGCCTATCTTCGATCATTAAGTACTGCCGTGCTGTCCTCTGGTTTTCTCTAACTTCTCCAACACCATTCCTGGTGGGAAAGTGCACCAAGAGGTAATGAGAGGAGATCACGGTTCAGAATTTGTTCAAGGCAGGCCACCCCAGAATAATGTTGTATGCTAAGGGAATCCGGACCACCGTGAAGTTGATCGACAATGTCTTTTATCGAGGTTCGGTGCCAAGGGTTACGGGCAACACTATTTTTCCCTCGGCATAAACTTGGTTGCCCCCAAAATCGCAGAGCGGTATGGGGGATCTTCATAGTTGATGTCTAGGCAAACACATTTTAGAGAATGCATCATACATCAAGACATCAGTCGAACTTCCATTATCAACAAGGATTCGCTGTACATCATAATTGGCCACTACGGCCAAGATTACAAGGGGATCATCATGTGGGAGCCGAACTCCCGCAAGGTCATTGTCGGAGAAGAGGATAGAGTTGTTGTCCTTAAGTCCCTTTGGAGCGTCGTCCTCATCCCTTCTCCAGTCGGTGGGTCGATGTATCATCCCTACATCTCCATTGGTGGGCCTTTGATTTGGCAATTCAGCCTCTTCGGGAGGTGGATGGGGAACAGTTGCTTCTGACCGAAGGCCTTGGTGACCGATGTACCACCCCAAGTGTCCTCTCTTGATGAGATCCTAATCGCATCCTTCAGCTGGATGCACTCTTCAGTATTGTGGCCGTGGTCCCGATGGAATCGGCAGTATTTGTTCCTATTCCTTATGGAAGAGGAGGCCTTCATGGGATGGGGTCGTTGAAGATAGTTCTCCTTCTCTATCTGGTGGGGACACCTGAGGCACCAGAATAAGACAGAGGCTTTTCAACCCTCTGTAAATTGATCAATAATTTATGAGTCCATCTGTAATAAGGTCTTAGCTTATCTTAGTCCATTTTAGTTGTTATTTGAGTATTTTTAGTTGTTATTTCAGTTCTGTACTAGTCAACTCATGTTGAGCTAGTTCAGTCCAATGCTAGTCAGCTCATGTTGAGCTAATTTTATTTTTTTGAGTCCTGTCCAAGCATACTGAAGACTCAAGACTATATCATACAAGTGAAGACCAAGTCCAACTAGATTGAAGACATGGAAGTATAGCACAAGTCCAACCCAGCTTGAAGATTTGAAGACCCCAGGAGGAAAATTCAGAAAACCCTGATTTCTTGTAGATGCCCTCTAGATGCCCAGATTCCCTTCCAGATGCCAAAGTATATTCATAGATAAGGGCATCCATGATTTCAGAGGTCCATCTGCATCCTAGCCCAAAGAAATCAAGCCCAGGTGCCAAGCCCAAGCCCCTAAGAAGCAAGATACCAGGGAATATTCCTGCTACCTGGCTACCAGGCCCCCCAGCTTCCAGAGGCCCAAACCCATGCACCCGAGCCCCTTTGGGCCAGCCTTTTGCTGCTCCTAGAAGCCCAACACGCCCCCCTAGGCATCCTTGGAGTCTTGACCAAGTCAAGAAAGTTTTTAGGGATTTTTCTACCTAATATTTCCTTATTTTCTAGCCAGGGTTTGAGAGAGAAAAGGATTCTTATGTAAAGACTTATGTACCCTTACTTGGAGCCCAAGGTTAAGGGTCTATTTAAGGGACCCTAGCCTCTTGTATGAAACCTGATTTTTTGATGAATAAAAACCTTGAGTTCTTCTATTGAGTTGTGTGATACCCTGCTGTGTGCATAAAGGGGTTTGTGAGAGTTTTTCTTCCCAGTGCTGCAATCATCTTCCAGCTACCAACAAGCCTCTCAGATCCCTGGACGCCCACTCAAAAAGAAGCCTTCCCTTGCTATTTTTCCTTTGTTTTCTTGTTCCTTTGTGAGTTTTCTAACCCCTAACAGGTCATTTACAGGTCCCCGAGTTCCTACGAACCCAACGACTCCAGCCAAGCCTCAATCGGATCACCGAGCAGAAAGCCAGATATCCGCGGGTCTTTGGCTCAGTTTTCCAGGCCGCATCCATCGAGGAACGAGAGACCCCTTCACTGCGATCTTCATAGATGTTATCAGGTACACCCCTCTACCTCCAGTAGTTTTATTGCAGGAGAACTTGCCCTAACCGAGGCTTCTCAGCCCCGGCGGTCCTTCTTTGCTACTTTTCTAGGTCCTAATCTGCATGCTGATCTTCAAGAATTCATACAAAATTCCCTATAAATAATTTTGATCTGAAATTCAGGAATTAATCACCTAACTCAACATGTAAAACATACAAAAAAATGGCATGCATATTAGTCCCACATCATTTGGTATCAGAGCTTAGATTAGGGCTTGTTTTCTGCAATTTTTCAGTCCATATATACTCTGTTATTTTAATTATTTCTTCCTGATAAAAACTCAAAAAACTCTGAAATTTATTTTTATAAATTCATCATAATTCACAGTAATTTTAAGAATTTTCGTAGATTTTATTATGGCATGTGAATTTTTTGCAAGCCGAAATACAGCATGAAAATTTTCGGCCCTATTTTTTTTCAGCAAGATAAGTTTGGAAGTTTTAGGATTTTGTTTAGCATTTTTTGCATATCTTTTAATTTTAGTATATTTCTTGCATATTAGGCCATAATTTGCAAGTGTTATTCTATTTAAAAAATTACAAAAAAAAAAATACATATTCTCCAAAAATACCAAAAACATCAAAACCCTAATTTGCATCCTCATCTGCCTGCCATCATTGCATAATTTACTTTTAAGGGCACTCTTGCTATATCAGATGGGGGGAGGATTTGATCACCTCTCCTTAGCCCAAAACCATATCCCTTGCATTCGATCCCAAGCCTTAACCTAAAATTAACTAGACTTAATTTGCCCTAGTGGGCTAGGGACACCAACTGGTCGGGTCCGGGCTAGTGTTAGATCACTGTGTCAAGTTAACCTGTGTGTGCCTTGTGCTCAGTGTCTAGAACGGTGGTTTAGGGATTCAATCCTGAAGGGCTTGTGTGCTGGTTCGCCTACCTGGCCAATCTCTGATTGGTGTCTAGGATTGGCAATCAGGGACCTAACACTCCCCTTACACCTGCCTGGCTGAGTACAGGGTTACTATAGGCTAGTTTGCCACCCTGATTGAGCATCTAGTTTGGACTCTAGGTCTAGTCAGCTATAGTCGGTCTGATCGAGTCTTGTATGAGCACTAGATCAGGAGTTTCATATCACCCACCTCCTTCACAAATGTCTGAACCCATGGAAAACTTACAAGCCCAAATAAAAGCCCTAGCTGATCAAATGGCCCAGATGGCTACCCAGATGACTACCCAGTTAACTCAGTCAGCTAACCAAACCAATAATAGAATTGACCATCTTGCCAATAGGTTTGACCAGTTAGAAGGCCGTGTAGAGACCATACAAAGAACCCATGGGTCACAGTCTGAGCCAGATCCAAATTCCCCTCAACCTAGGAGGACCCCAAACCCTGATCCATACCGAGAGGTTGAACCTAGGAGAGCCCCTCAGCCTGACCCATACAATAATACTGAACCTAGAAGAACCCCTTACCATGACCCTTATTATGATACTGAACCTAGAAGAACCCCTTACCATGACCCTTATTATGATACTGAACCCAGGAAAACCCAATACTCTGACCCATATAGGGAGTCCAATCCTAGGAGAACCCAATACTCTGATCCATATAGGGAGTCCAACCCTAGGAGAACCCAATATCCTGACCCATATAGGGAGCCCAACCTTAGGAGGACTCCATACCATGATCCATCCTTAGAACCTGACCATAGAGCTGACCCAAAATCCTATGACCCCAGATCCTATAATCCCCTGACCCATAGATCTGCACCCTTGTCCTATGAGCCTAGGGAGCCCATAACCCCTAGGTATCAATCTAGTACTAGTCATGCTTCTCCTAGTCAACCTGAACCCCATAGGATTAGTATCCCTAAATATGAGCCCAGTAGTGAGCCACTATCCCTTAGGCAACCTGAACCTACTAGGATTAGTGTCCATAATCAGAAACCAGGACCTAGCCAATTTTTTCCTAGTCGACCTTCTCCAACCATTCCTGAGATTGATAAGGCTTACATTAATGTGGAAGTGTATGAAGCTGATGCAAACTTAGTGGATGAGTATGAGGGAGAAGAGGAGACACCTTTAGATGACCTAGAATTAGCTGACCCAGTAGATACCCAGGTAGAAACCTACCCAGAGCTAATTGACCTTGACCACATCCAACCTAAAGCTATAGTGGAAGCACAAATAGAGGAAGAGAACCTAGGTACTGCTGCTAGAGCCTTACCTGAGGGAACCATAAAGGAGAGCCAAATTATAGAGTCTAGTCCTAAAATACAAGAACCTGAAGAATTTATTAAGGACCTGATCTCTTTGAATCAGTACCCTCAGGATGAGCCTCCTCATATAGTTCCCATTAAGGACCTCTTCCCTGAGATTTGTAACCAATCCTTCCATTATGCAAACCCCATAGATATACCGCAACCTCGTAAGGTTAGCCTCATTAGTCTAGGATTAGTCCCTAACATGACTTCTTATATCGAACTTTATCCAACTAACCTTGAACCTTTTTCCCAACCCTACCAAACTAATTCTGAACCCACTTCCTATTTTCTGCCATTTCCTGACACCTCCAGCATTTCTAGGATTATTAGATTGCATTTAACTGAGATTAGCATACTGCATGCATTCATTACGCATGTTAGGTTTGCATTATACTTCTGGCATACCCTCTGGCATTTGCTTGGAGTCCATTGTAAATACTCTTGTGCACACCATACTAGGGTCAAACCTAGATAGTCTATAGTCTCTTAGGTTTAGGCCCATAAAAGTCTAATAAATTTCCTTCGGTAGGAATGCAAAGTCGAGTGTATTAGGTGTTAGTTTGAGTCCTTTGCATCATTTTGTTAGGAGTCTGCATGTGCCCAGCATGTTCACCACCTATACTAATTTTAAACAAACTGGCTAATTCCCGAAGATGGATCAAAGAATTTGATGTAGTGGATTCTATCTTGGTTAGGCTTAGGCCTAAAAGAAGCTTCATGCTCGCAGAGCTGGACCTTTTAAAGTGATAGAGAAGGTTGGATCAAATGCCTAGGTGTTAGACTTGCCTTCGGATTTGGGCATTAGTTCTACCTTCAATATTACAGACCTGGTTGAGTATAGGGAACCGGCAGTGCTACCTAGTGAGGCCTTTGGACCTATTCCTTTTCATTGTGAGTGACCCTAACCTAGAGTGTCCACAAACAAATTTGGTCTGAGAGAGGAGAACGGATCGAGCGTATCCTGGATGTTCAAGCCATTACGACCCAGGGCCATGACTATCAACGCTTCCTAGTCCGATGGCAAGGTCGGCCAGAGTCAGACGATTCATGGATTTCTCGAGAGGACTTGCAACGCCTCAACCCAGACCTTCTCGAGAGATATGTGAGCCAGTCTGACCTTCACTTGACAGGGTCAAGTTCCTCCCACCCCGGAAGAATTGGTGGGGACACCTGAGGTACCAGAATAAGACAGAGGCTTTTCAACCCTCTGTAAATTGATCAATAATTTATGAGTCCATCTGTAATAAGGGCTTAGCTCATCTGAGTCCATTTTAGTTATTATTTGAGTATTTTTAGTTGTTATTTTAGTTCTGTACTAGTCAGCTCATGTTGAGCTAATTTTATTTTTTTTAAGTCCTGTCCAAGCATACTGAAGACTCAAGACTATATCATACAAGTGAAGACCAAGTCCAACTAGATTGAAGACATGGAAGTATAGCACAAGTCTAACCCAGCTTGAAGATTTGAAGACCCCAGGAGGAAAATTCAGAAAACCCTGATTTCTTGTAGATGCCCTCCAGATACCTAGATTCCCTTCCAGATGCCAAAGTATATTCATAGATAAGGGCATCCAAGATTCCAGAGGTCCATCTGCATCCTAGTCCAAAGAAATCAAGCCCAGGTGCCAAGCCCAAGCCCCTAAGAAGCAAGATACCAGGGAATATTCCTGCTACCTGGCTACCAGGCCACCCCAGCTTCCAGAGGCCCAAACCCATGCACCCGAGCCCCTTTGTGCCGGCCTTTTGCTGCTCCTAGAAGCTCAACATGCCCCCTAGGCATCCTTGGAGTCTTGACCAAGTCAAGAAATTTTTTAGGGATTTTTCTACCTAATATTTCCTTATTTTCTAGCTAGGGTTTGAGAGGGAAAAGGATTCTTATGTAAAGTCTTATGTACCATTTTCTTGGAGCCCAAGGTTAAGGGTCTATTTAAGGGACCCTAGCCTCTTGTATGAAACCTAATTTTTTGATGAATAAAAACCTTGAGTTCTTCTATTGAGTTGTGTGATACCCTGCTGTGTGCATAAAGGGGTTTGTGAGAGTTTTTCTTCCCAATGCTGCAATCATCTTCCTGCTACCAACAAGCCTCTCAGATCCCTAGACGCCCACTCCAAAAGAAGCCTTCCCTTGCTGTTTTTTCTTTGTTTTCTTGTTCCTTTGTGAGTTTTCTAACCCCTGACAGGTCGTTTACAGGTCCCCAAGTTCCTACGAATCCAACGACTCCAGCCAAGCCTCAATCGGATCACCAAGTAGAAAGCCGGATATCCGTGGGTCTTTGGCTCGATTTTCCAGGCCGCATCCATCGAGGAATGAGAGACCCCTTCGCTGCGATCTTCATAGATGTTGTCAGGTACACCCCTCTACCTCCAGTAGTTTTATTGCAGGAGAACTTGCCCTAACCGAGGCTTCTCAGCCCCGGCGATCCTTCTTAGCTACTTTTCTAGGTCCTAATCTGCATGCTGATCTTCAAAATTCATACAAAATTCTCTACAAATAATTTTGATCTAAAATTTGGAAATTAATCACCTAACTCAACATGTAAAACATACAAAAAAAATGGCATGCATATTAGTTCTCCATCACTATCTCCATGAGGATCTTCTCTCGAGGGAGATTGAGGGGGGTATAGGAGTCGAATCTTCCTCTCGAAGCTTTAGGCCTGGGAGGACTTCTTCGACGGTCTGTATATTTGCCGCCATTGTTATTGGAAGTTTGGGGACCTTGTCCCCTGTTATTCTTCTTTTTTGAAGGGAGTTTCCCTTCGATCATTCATCGATTTGCCGCTTGCTTTTCAGCATCGACATATTTCTGAGCCCTTAACAAGAGCTCAGCATAGCTTTTAGGGAACCTCTTATACAGAAAAAAAGTAAGCCTGGAGGTATGAAGCCCCTTCTTCAATGCAGACATGGCCACGTGCTCGTTGAGATCGGGGATCTCATGCGTGGCCACATTAAACCTGGAGATGTAATCTCGCAAGCTTTCTCCTTTGTTCTAGTGAAGGAGGAACAGTGTGTCCGTATTCTATGGAGTCTTGCGGCAGGTCCTGAAATGCAAGACAAACAATTTTTCTAGCTCGGAAAAAGAATTGATGGTACCTGGGCGCAGGCTCGAGTACCACATCCGAGCGGACTTCTTCAAGATAGCCGGGAATGCTAGGCAGTACATCGCGTCCGAAGCTCCTTGGATCATCATATGGGCCTTGAAGCTGTCCAAATGGTCAAGGGGGTCGGAGGTGCCATCGTAGGATTCCATCTGGGGAACCCTAAAGTGCTGAGGAATGACTTCGGCCATGATACGATCGGTGTATGTTGGGCGTAGATCGCCCACAATCAAGTCATCGGGATCCTTCAGATCCCGCATTCTCTGTTCTCACACCTTCGCCATCTCTGATTCGATGGCTCTAAATCTTTCATCATAATCGGGAGTCTGCTTTGGCGCTCTCTCCACAGAAGTAGAGTCTTTGGAGGAGGGCGAGGAAATTTGCCTAGGCCTTTTCCCTTTTTGCGGGAAATTGGCGGACCTAGGCAACCTCGAAGTTCGGCCTTCGGGAGAGGGCCGAGAATGAGGGGAGGATGCATGGAATCCTCCCGTGGGGCTCTCTTCCTTCGGGACCGAGAGCTATGTCTGGAGGCGGCCGGTGGATTTCCCACCGGAAAGGCTCTGCTCTGGAAGTCTTGAACCATGGCCGTGAGGTTGGTGACCTGGTTCACAAGGGCCTTGAATTGCTGTAGTCCCATGACAACCATGGGAGGTGGGACATCGTTCTCTCCCAGGGGTGCGCCCCCTTGGGACAGAGCACGACTTTGGCTTGTAGAAGCCACTTGAGTCTTTCCTCTCGCAATCAAGAACTTCTTACTTCCCCTTGGTATAGGAGGGAGCCTAAAGAGTGCTGATTTCCCCTACCTGGCATGCCAATCTATTGGCGTGGAGTCCCTGAATCGACCGGTCGGAGCCACTGTACCGCAGGACCGCTCCCTGGTTCACCTGCAAAACAGGTCCCTTGTCGGGGATGTTCTGGTGGGGGACACTCCGATGCTAATTTAGTGGCGGATCCCAGCCATAGAATGGGGAAGGGTGTCGAGAGTATAAGAGAAAGAGCTCTTAGAATATGTGTGAGCGTATGTATGCGTACCTCTCAAGCTATCCTTCTTACCATTATTTAAAAAAAGGCCTCTGGCCTGCGGCCCGCTCTTTTTTTGGTGATCATGGGGAGTCAATTTCTCCCATGATTGACAATTGTGGGTTGTCACTGAGTGGTTCCGGCCAGATCGAAGGCGTGGCAGCTGGAGTTGCACGCCATGATCGTGGCATGGAGAATGTTGATTGTAACCGTTGGTTATAGTTATCTACTTGGACCAGATTATGGTCCAATCTTCGAGTTTTTCCCTCGCATGGGCTGAAGACTTGGTATTTCCCTTGGGCCGGAGATCATGTCTACGGTAGGGACCGAAGAGCGTGTCTTCAGAAGTCGATGAGAAATCTGGTCTTCGGTCAAGGCCGAAGACGTTATCCATAGGACTGGCCTTTGGATGTCGTAGTCCGGTGAGAAGCAGTGAGCTGCCTGCAGTTGGCCTGGCCTTTTTCCTAGTCCGAAGTTCGTGGTCCGAAGAAAAGGGCTTCGTCCAGTTGAGCCGGAGTTCGGTTCGTAGCTGAACCGAGATATCCCAATAGAAGTGATCATGGCACTGAATTTAAAAATCATTTTTTTGATGTTTATTGTACTGAAAATGGCATTGATCACAACTTCTCCGCTCCTAATACACCACAACAAAATGGTGTTGTAGAGAGGAAAAATAGGACTTTGGAAGAAATGGGTCGAACAATGCTATGTGAAGGTAACCTTCCAAGATACTTTTGGGCAGAAGCTGTGAACACTGCTTGTTATATTTTAAAACGTGTTTTGATCCATCCTATTTTGAAGAAAACTCCCTATGAACTTTGGAATGAAAAGAAACCCAATATTAATTATTTTCATGTGTTTGGATGCAAATGCTTTGTGCTTAACAATGGTAAGGATAATTTAGGAAAATTTGATACCAAATATGATGAAGCTATTTTCCTTGGTTATTCACTACATAGCAAAGCATATAGGATTTTTAATAAAAAGGACTCTCACTGTTGAAGAGTCAATGCATATTATATTTGATGAAACTAACCCATCACCATCTAAAAAAGATGAGTGTATTGACAATGATGCAGGTACCATTCAAAAGGAGATGGAAGACTTGAGTATTCAAGAAAGACCAATTAAAGAAGGAGAAGAAACGGTAAGTAAGGATCATTCCGATCTACCAACTGAAAGGAGGTACGCTACTTCCCATCCTAAAGAATTAATTATTGGTGATCTTTCTCAAGGCATTAGGATTAGGTCTGCATATAGGACAGCACACAATTACCTAGCTTTTATATCTCAAATAGAGCCTCACACTTTAGAAGAAGCAGAAAATGACCCAAACTGGATGTTAGCCATGCATGAAGAACTAAACCAGTTTGAAAGAAATAAGGTTTGGACACTAGTTGATAGACCTAAAGACCATCCAATTATAAGAATCAAATAGGTCTATAGGAACAAGCTAGATAAGCAAGGGAATGTAATTAAAAATAAAGCTAGATTAGTGGCTAAGGGATATAGTCAAGAGGAAGGTATAGATTTTGATGAAACCTATGCACCTGTAGCAAGACTGGAAGCCATTAGATTACTTCTTGCATTTGCTTGCTACATGAATTTCAAGCTTTTTCAAATGGATGTGAAAAGTGCATTTTAAAATGGTTTTATCATTGAATAAGTTTTTGTAGAACAACCACCGGATTTTGAAAATCATGCTTTTCCAAACCATGTATTTAAACTCAATAAATCTTTATATGGTTTGAAACAAGCCCCTAGAGCCTGGTATGATAGACTTAGAACTTTCTTGATTGAAAATAATTTTTCAAGAGGAAATGCTGATAAAACTCTTTTCATTAAAAAGAAGGATAATGATATATTAGTTGTACAAATTTATGTTGATGATATTATCTTTGGTGCAACTAGTGAAAGTTTTTGTGAAGAATTTGCTAAGCTAATGCAAGGAGAATTTGAAATGAGCATAATGGGTGAACTTAACTACCTCCTTGGACTTCAAGTAAAACAAACAAAGGAAGGAATCTTCATCAACCAAGCCAAATACACCAAGGAAATAATCAAGAAGTTTGGTATGGAGACATGCAAACAAATAAGCACACCCATGAGCCCATCTTACAAATTGGACAAAGATGAAAGTGGATCCAATGTTGATCAAAAGCTATATAGAGGTATGATTGGATCTTTATTATATTTAACTGCAAGTAGACCAAATATCCTATATAGTGTATGTGTATGTACTAGATTTCAATGTAATCCAAAAGAAACACATATGCTTGCTGTTAAGAGAATATTGAGATATTTAAAAGGTACAAGTAATTTAGGTCTATGGTTTTCAAAAGAATCATCTTTAAATTTAATTAAATTTTCTGATGCTGATTATGCTGGTTATAAAGTTGATAGAAAAAGCACTAGTAGTACTTGTCAATTTCTAGGGTTGAATTTAATCTCATGGCACTGTACGAAACAAAACTCAGTAGCACTATCTACTGCTGAGGCAGAGTATGTTGCTGCAGGGAGTTGTTGTGCACAAGTGTTGTGGATTAAACAACGACTAAAAGATTTTGGTGTTACACAATACAAAATTCCTATTAAGTGTGATAACACAAGTGCTATAAATCTAACAAAAATTCTATTCAGCATTCTAGGACTAAGCATATAGAAATAAGACACTATTTTATTAGAGTCCATATTTTGAATGATGACATTGAACTAGAATTTATCGTAACTAAAAAATAATTAGCTGACATTTTTACTAAGCCACTTAATCATGATAGATTTGAATTGCTTAGAGGAGAATTAGGCTTTATGATCCTATCTAGATTTAGTTAACCTAATTTTTTTCAAAAATTAAGAAAAAATTATCTAGAAAACCTCCTATAATTATTCATGATTTCTTGAACAACTTTTCTTGAATTTTCAATTATATCAATGTCAATTTTTGAATCATTTGATTTTATATGGAAAGTTTTCATTCGAGTCAACTCGAGCAATTTTGCTCTGGTCGAGCTGGCTCAAATATTTGAGTTTGCTACCTATTACTCTGGTCGAGCCGACTAGGTCCTTGCCTAGCCGACTCGGTGTTCTAATTGTTCTGAGTTCGCTCTGGACAAGCCGACTCAGATGTTTCTAGGGAACGTTGGGCGAGCCGACTCAAAAGTTGGGATTCGCTATTTAGGTAGTTCTGATCTGTCATTTCGAAGTACTTCACTCTCTTACTTTTACTTCTAACTCACTTCATTTCCCTCGAAAACTCTACCAAAACTCCCAAAAACCATTTCTTAAGAGCCTAAAATTCCTTAATCCCTCTGCAATGGCTTCTCGAAGATCTGCGAAGAAGGTTCTTCAGATGGGTGAATCAAGTGTTCGTAGTGAAGATGCAAAAGATAAAGGGGAAAAGAGGAAATGATTTGTTTCAGCACTTCAAGATGAAGAAACTCCTCTCGAACAACGTGTCTCAATGGTCAACCGGCCTGTCACTTGCGGAAGAAGGATTGAATTTACATTCTTAAAAGAAATGGGAATGAAAATCGAAAATTGGATAGAGACTCAAGGCTGGAAGCACTTCTGCTCTTTGGACATATTGACCTACCCTACATTGCTACGGATATTTTATGAAAATATTGTTATCAAAGAATTTCATTTGGAATCCACTATCAAGGGAAAGGAAAAAATAGTGGATGAAGAGAAACTGGGTACCTTACTGTAAATGCCAATGGATGGCGCCACTGAACTTTTTCTTCCGGATAAGGAACACATTTTAAAATTGATTTTGGAGAAAGAAGATGTGAGCACAATCCAGCATGTACAAGCCAATCTATTATCGAAAGAAATAAGGCTTCTGCACAATATGATCAGCAGGATATTTATTCCTAGAACTGGCTGCTTTGATTGTGTTAGTGAGAAAGACACGAGCTTTATGGGACACTTGATTGAGGAAAGACCTCTCAATCTTCCTTACATAATGATGATCCAGATGACCGAAGCAGCAAGAAAGGTCAAAGCATGTCTACCCTATGGTATGGTCTTCACTCTATTATTTGAAGAAGCTGGGGTTGACTTAACAAATGAAATAGGCAAGCCATTACACCACTTTGATACCTATTCCTTCAATTCACTAAAAAGAATGGGTTACAAGTTACAAGAAGAAACATGGATAAAGAAGATGCCTAGTCAGGTTGCTGCTACTTTTTTGATAATGATGAAGGTGCTGCTGTTGAAGAAAGGACTGAAGGTTCAATGATCACTCCATCTGACCTCAAGAAGTTTAATATTTCAGAAGATGGAAACTATCTCCAACTCTTTGTCAGACCACATGACTTTTGCAATTGATGAAATAAGAAACACAATGAATGTAAGCTTGCAGAAAATGAAAACTGAACAAGAGCTTCACCAGCAGAAGATTGAAAAGGAAATGGAGGACTTCAAGAAAGAAATCAGAAGCATCCTACTGCAATCCCAGAAAGAATCAGTCACTGCTAAAGATGCTCCTGAATAGATCATCAAGGAGTCACTTGACACTCCTGCTCCTATTCCTTCATCTAATCCACCTAAACCCAAACCTGTTAAGATCAAGAAAGAACCCAAAACCAAAAAGACTAAGATTCTTAGAGCCCCTATTAGAACTAGATTCAGGGATTTAAGGTTTAAACCCCTGAAAACTAAGACCTCTGACAAGGTTATAGAGGTAGGCTCCTCTTCTTCAACTGAGGAAGAAGAAGAATAGTTTAGTTAGTCTTTTGGGTGTAGTTCTAATTTTATTAAATGTTTTACATGTTATCTTTTACAATTGCAATGTACTTTCTTTCCTACCTTGTATGCCAATCTTATCAATGAAATGAAAGTTTCTTTAGCAACTTCATTTGTTTTTATATGATATGGTACAACTGTGATAAAATTTTAATTAAAATTTCAAATTCGAGAATGTGAAATTATCTCAAACAAATATTAAAAACTTTCTCAATCTATTTTAAAACCTTAGCTTCATTTGAAATCACCTTTTTGATTGATTGACAAAAAGGGGGAGAAATATGAAAAATGTGAGAAATGAAAAATGAAAGAAGAAAAATGGGAGAAATTTGAAAAGAATGTATGAAATGGGAAATTAGTATGTATGTTGAGCTTTCTACCAACTATTCTTAAAGTACATAAAAAGAATGAAAAAGGGGGAGCACAAAATAATAGTAGTGCTTAAATTACTTTAAATTCTAGAGAAAGGGAGAGATTCTCTTGAATGAATTTTTGCTCTGATTGATATTCAAATTAATCTTAATGCTCTGATTACTATTATCAATTTTTAAGTCTCTGATACTCTATGTTTTGTGCCAATTATAATATTATGAAGCATGAAAAGTTTAGTACTTTGATGATATACAATCATCTCTTGAGCTCTGATATTTTTTTCTTTCTTATTAGCTCTGATACATGTGAATACATAACTTTCAAATACAGTTATACATGTAAAGTGTAAAGAATTTTTCATGCCCAGTGTTTTGTCATCATCAAAAAGGGAGAGATTGTTGACCCCATAAGTGATTTTGATGATAACCAAATATTGGAGCATGTATATTTATTTCTGACAACTTTTCAAGTGTTTGACAAGTTTTTGTAGGATGATTTAATTGTTCAAACATCAACTCCTACACCTTTATTTTCTTGTTTGAGTTGTGTTGTAATGTGTTTTTGTAAAGAAGAACCCAATGAAAAAGTCAAGGAACAATCATGTTAAAGGGTTACTTCTGAGTGTGTGTGCCATAAAAATTATTTTGAGTTGGTATTTTGAAAATGTAAAGAGTTGGCAAGAGTTTTTCTTTGAGTCCAAGTATAAAAATCCTGAAAAAGATGCTCGAGCCGACCCAGCATAATGAAGAGCCGACTCCACCTACTGGCATGTAGCAAGGATTCTAGAACACAGCAATCCGAGCCGACTCGATGGTAATCAAGCCGACTCTAATGAATCCGAGTCGACTAGAATCAGTCCGAGCCGACTTTTCCAGAGTCCAGTTTCTGAAGATTTCTAAGAACAGTCAGGCGAGCTGACCCGAACCAGAAAGAGCCGACTCTGCCAGACCTAATTTTAAAAGCCTGAGAAAGCGAGCCGACCCGAACTGCATCGAGTCGACTCTTCCAGAGTAACGTTTTTTGAACTTAAGAAGAAGAGCTGACCCAAGCTGAAAAGAGCCGACTCCTTGAGTTCAAGTTTTTCAAAGAAAGATGTTCGAGCCGACCCGAGCTATCAAGAGCCGACTCGTCAAGAGTGATGTTTTGCATCCTGAGACAAAGAACCGACTACATCGAAGACTTCGCACTTGACCTATCGACTCGAAGGATCCGAGCTAACTCGAAGGAATCCGAGTCGACTCGAACATCATTTCCAGGTATCTAACGGCTAGTTCTAGAATTTATTTCTGAATGCTAAAAAGTGCTCCAACGATCACAAGTCACATCCCAATGGTCAAAAACATCTCTAACTGTCTTGGAGTGATGAAAGACTTTAAATTTGAAGGATTTGAACTTCCTTGAAGCAATAAATTAGAAAGTTCTTCAAAGAAAAAAGAGAGCTTCATTGAATATCCTACCAACCAACAGCAAAAGAGCACAAGAGCATTCAAGTTAGACTTCAAGTCTTTACCAACTTTGATCAAAAGCTTGAAGCAACTTTGGAAGAAGCCACTGAAGTAATTAAAGCTTATTCAAGTGCATTCAAGTGGACTTTCATCAAGCTGCACCGGCAACTATCAGACAAATTGAGTTTGTCATTTTTGTTGCATTTCTTTCAATTCATTTTTGAGTTGTTGGGTTATTGGTGAGCCTGGTTGAAAAACCAAATAGGTTCTTGGTGAGCCTTGATAAAAACCAAGTGTTGGGTTCTTGGTGATCCTGGTAAAATCAAGTTAGGTTTCTTTGGTGAGCCTGTTAAAACCAAAGGGTGTTGGGTTTTCTTTGGTGATCCTGTAAAACCAAAGTGTAGAGGTTTTGGATTGTGATCATGTAAAACAATCCTACTGTATTCGGGTGTGAATATAGTGGAGATCCCAAGTGGTATCTTGGATAGTGGATGTAGGAGCTGGGTTGCTCTGAACCACTATAAATTTGGTGTGTTTATGTTGTGCCTATTTACTTCTTTTTAGCTTCTGCAATTTATAACTCTGTCATAGCACCTAACACCTTCTAAGGGATTTTAATTGCATATTATTTGCTTCAGATTTTTTAAATTTCCAATTCACCCCCTCTTGGATAGCCACTTGGGCAACACTTTACTTAAACTTGAATAACCAAGAAAGATACCTTCAACAAATTTTGCATCAAAATTTTCAAGGTTAATTTTTTCATTATTTAAAATAAAATAGTTACAACCAAATACATGAAAGTAACTTATGTTTGATTTTCTATCATTCCAAAGCTCATAAGGGATTTCCTTTAGAATAGGTCTAATAAGAATATAGTTCAAAATGTAATATGAGTGTTCACAGCTTCAACCCAAAATTACTTTAGAAGATTGTATTTGTATAACATTAGTCAGGCCATTTCTTTCAATGTTCTATTCTTTTTCTTCACAAAACCATTTTGTTGTGATGTTCTTGGAGCTGAAAAGTTATGATCAATGCCATGCTCATTATAAAATTTTTCAAAATATTGATTTTCAAATTATGTGCCATGATCACTTCTTATTAAAATAATTAATAGATTTTTCTGATTTAAAATCTTTTTATGAAATTTCTAAAAAATAGTGAATGTCTCATCTTTGTATACAAAAAATAATATCCAACTAAATCTAGAAAAATTATCTACTATCACAAGTTCATTTTTTTTTACCTCCTAGGCTTGTGATCCTAGTTGGTCCAAATAAATCTACATGTAATAGCTCTAAAAGTCTAGATATTGAAACAATATTTTTAGATTTGAAATTTCTTCTAGTTTGTTTACCATATTGACAAGCATCACATACATGATCATTTTCAAAATTCAATTTAGTTAAACATTTAACTAAATCTTTTAAAATTAATTTAGATCATGTTTCCATGCTAGCATGTCCAAGTCTTCTAGGCCAAAGTTAACTAGTTTCTTTGATTTTTGCATTCATAGCTACTAGACTTGTACTACTTTTCATGGCTAGATCATTTAAGTTTACAATGTATATGTTTCCAAGTCTATATCATACAAATTTGATGCTTGAATCAAAAGAACTAGTAACTATGCACATTGAAGATTCAAACAACACTTTGAAGCTTTTGTTACATAATTAACTAATGCTTAATAGATTATGCTTCAATTTGTCTACTAGCAATACATTTTTAATAATTGTTGAAGGGATGATTTTGATCTTATCAATGCCAATAATTCTTCCCTTACCATTATCTCCAAAAATTATAATACTACCTTCTTTCATTTCTAGGATGAAGAATTGTTTCTTATTACCCGTATATGTCTTGAATAGCCACTATCCAAGTATCATCTTCTTTTAGATCCTTGGGCTACAAGACATTCCTATAAAATAAATCAAGTGAGGTTTTTATGTACCTAAGTTTTCTTAGGTCCTTTGGGATTACTCTCCATGGTTCCTTTGGAAATCTAAATTTTCTTAACTTCATTTTTGCTTTTTTTCTTTAAGCTTCATTTATAAACTTTATATCCAATTTTATTTTACTAGAAACAAACTACATTTTATTTTTGTAAAGACTTGATACTAAAAATTTGATTGCGAAAAATGTAGTTGCAGAAAATTGCTATTATACGTTGAGTTGTACCTAATTCCAGCTTTATCATTTGATTCTTTTTGATTCTTAAGGATTAGCTCAAGTTTGTTTGAGCTCAAAGTCAGCTTATCAACCAAAGGTTTAAGTTTTTAAACTTTCTTTTTCAAATTTTCATTCTCTTCTTCTAAAGCTTTAAGTTTTTTAGAATGTTCCTCTTTTTCTTTTTGCAAAGGCTTGTTTCTTTCATGAATTTTGTCTAGTTTCTTTTGCAAGATTTTATTTATTTCTAATACATAATTTTTTTTTTTTGTAAAATATCTTTTGAATATTTAAGAGACTTGATTTTCAAACCAACTTGTTTAAATTCAGCAAGTAGACCACAAAATGCTATATGCAATTCATCAAATATGAATTCAATGTTAGGTTCAGTGCATACCACATCTTTTAAAGCCATCAAGTATATATTTGTTGATTTTGTTTGCTCTTCCTCTTCAATGGAACTTGATTCATCACTGTTGCTCCATGTTGTAACCATAGCTTTCTTTTTCTTTCCCTTCCTGTAGCACTTCTTTAGCATAGGACAGTCTGATCGATAATGCCCTAATTTTTTACATTCATAATAAATGGACCGTTGATCCTTATCCTTTTCCTTATCTTTTTCCTTACTTGGCTCTTCCTTAGCCAAGTATCTCTTTCTAAACTTTGATCTGCCCTTGCCTATGAACCTCCTAAACTTTTTCATCACAAGGGCCATATCCTTATCTTTTAACTCTTCTTCGAATAAGGAGCTTTTCTCTTCTTCTTTCTTTTCTCCTTCAGTTGCAGCTTTTAGAGCTATTATTTTCTTCTTCTTTCCTTCCTCATCATTGTGGTGCTTCATATTATGTTCATACATCATCAAGGATCTAAGAAGATCTTCCAATGATAAGTTGTCAAGATCCTTAGCTTCTTGAATTGCAATAACTTTTCAATCCCATTTGTCTGGCAGTGATTGAAAGATTTTGTCCACCAAGTCACATCAGAGTATGTCTTACTAAGACTTTTAAGATTGTTAGTAATATCTATAAATCTTGTAAACATTTCAGAAATGGTCTCAATGAATTTTATTTTGAATAATTCATAATGTGCATGAGCAAGTTAATTTTTGAATTCTTAACTTAGTTTGTGCCTTCGTGAGTGACTTGAAGTCTATCTCAAATTTTCTTTACAGAATTGTAAGTAAAGATTTGGTTAAACTTAATGGGATCAAGTGCATAATACAAGAGGTTCATGGTGTTGACTCCGTTATTGATTTTGATGATAAGCAAAAAACTTAAGTATAAGTTGAGTACTAACTATTTCTTTGATGTATGTTTTTATAGAAAAAGGTGCTCATCAACTTAACAAAAATTGTTTGATTGAAAAAATCCTAAATATGGATGAAATATTTGCTTAAAGAGGACTTTGGTAGCTGAAGAATGCTTGAAAAGATACAAGAGTTCAACACAAATTTGTTTCAGTAGAAGTTCAGTTATTTTTGAAGAAATCTCAGTCAAGTGTCGAATCAAAGTATCGACTCACAACCCAAGTGTCGACTTATGATAGTGAAAGTGTCGACTCAAGCCGGTACGCAGAAAGAGTTTCATATGGCATGGCTGAAGTATCGACTCATGCCAGTCAATCAACTCAAGGATCAACTCATCGCTTGAGACTTTTTGTTACAGAACTTGCTGAAGTTGAAGAACTGCCTGAAGTGTCGATACATGGATATCAAGTATCGACTCATAGTATCGACTCACCAATGGAAGTGTCGACTCACCTGAGAATTCCAGAGAACTTCATTGAAGATATTTGAACTATGTGTCAACTCATGAAATGCAAGTGTCGATCCTAAGTATCGACTTATAGCTTAAAGTGTTGACACTTAGAGTTCTTGAAACAGTAGCGGCTAGTTTGTCAAACACAGAACTTGCTTCTCTTGGCTCCCAATGGCTAGTTTTTCGTGTCTAATAGCCATAAACTGAGTTTGAGACCTTGGAAAGGTATTTAGGTGATTCAAATCAAATCTAAACACAAGAGAATGAAAAGAGGATAAACAAGAGAAAAAGAAAAGAAGTGCATTCACTCCTATTTCATTGAGTTTAACCACCTTCAAGCAAAAAGAAGTCTCCAAGCATTCAAGAGCCTTCAAGAGCATTCAAGTTCAAGCTTCTTGAGCATTAAAAAAAGCTTCATCAAGTTGAAGGTAGCATTACAACAAAGCTTCAAAGAGATATCCGCTTTTATTAGAAAGCTTTCATTGTTTCTTTACTTCAAAATTATTTTTATTATAAAGATTTTTGGTTAGCCTATTAGAAAACCAAAGAGGTTATTGGTGAGCCTTGAAAACCAATTAGGTTCTTGGTTAGCCTGCAAAACCAAGGGAGGTTGTTGGTGAGCCTTAAAACCATTTAGGTTCTTGGTTAGCCCAGAAAACCAAGTGAGGTTTTAACTTGTGAGCCTTGTGAAAACAAGTCAAGTTTTGATTAGTGAGCCCGGAAAACTAATTAGTTATAATCGATTAAGTTTATAGTAATTTTTCAAGTGGGTCTTGGTGAGTGGATGTAGGTACATTGGATAGCACCGAACCACTATATTTTCTTTGTGTTTGTGATTGTTTTATCTCTTTCATATACTGCTCTTTTATTGCTTTCATATTTTCTCTGCATACTCATTAAAGAGCACTTTGCACTTGCATTCATAGTACTTAGTTTGATTGTTGGATTGGTTCACACACTTGCAAATAATTTTTTAGAGACCCAATTAACCCCTCCTCTTAGGTTGTTTACTTGGCAACAAGTGGTATCAGAGCCCTATTATAGTTTATAGGTCTAACAGCCTTGAGTAAAGATCTATGGCAGCCCCAATTGGTACTAGTGTAGTTGAGGGACAAGCCTCAAATAGACCTCCATATTTCAATGGAACAAATTATATATATTGAAAAACTAGAATAAGAATTTATATGCATTCAATTGATTATAATTTATGGAAGGTTGTTGATAAGGGTCCTCATGTTTCTTCGATTGTTGTGAATGGTGTTTCCATCTCAAAGCTCGAAGAGGATTGGGATGAAAATGACATTAAATAATTCGAGATCAATGTGAAAGCAATGAATCTCCTCTATTGTGCATTAGATCCTAGTGAGTTTAATAGGATTTCTACATGCACATCTGCCAAGAAAATATGGGACACACTTGAAGTTACCCATGAGGGTACCGATCAAGTGAAAATACAAAAGAAACATATTAGTGCACACTTATGAAATGTTCCGAATGGAATCAAATGAATCTATCACTGACATGTACACTAGATTTATAAATATTGTAAATAGAATGAGAAGTTTAGGAAAAATAATGTCTAATGCTGATCTTGTCAACAAAATTCTAAGGTCACTTCCAACTTCATGGGATCCAAAGGTGACCGCCATACAAGAAGCAAAGGATGTTGACAAATTACCCTTGGAGCAATTGGTGGGATCGCTCATGACTTATGAGCTAAATTTAAAGCAAAAATCTAAGGATATTGATAAGAAGAAAAAGGGGATAGCCTTCAAGTCTACTATTCAAGAAGAATCCTCAAATGAAGAATCTGAAGAAGAAGAAGAAGAAGAGAGTGAGGAAGCACTTCTAGCAAGAAAGTTCAGAAAATTCATGAAAAGAAGGAAGTTTCCTTATAAGAAAAAGTTCCAAACAAATAAAGAGAAGAGAAAAGAAAAAGAAAAGGAGAAGGAGATACCTTCATGCTTCGAGTGCAAGAAGCTTGGACACTACAAATATCATTGCCCTCTCCTAAAAAAATCAAGGAAGAAGCTTAGGAAGAAAGCTATGATGGCAACCTGGAGTGATAGTGAGGACTCCAGCTCAGAAGAAGAACAAGCTGAAATTGCAAATCTATGTCTCATGGCACAACAAGAACAAGAAGAGGTAATTTCTGATACTGAAATAGATTTTACCATTGATGAATTAAAAAATACTTTTGATGAATTAATGCATGATTACAAATTGATTTTATCTGAAAATAAAAAATTGAAAAAGCATGCAAATAGTTTTTCTCATGAAAATAATTCTTTGTTAAATGAAGTTAGTGAATTGAAAACTAAACTTGATGTTTTAGAAAAGAAAAATAAGGCTTTAATAATGAAAAATAATATTTTGAAGAGACCTAAAACTATCATTTTAAATGGTGATCTTTTGAAGAAAAATAAAGATTTAGAAATAAAAAATAAAAACTATAAAGATTTTGAAAAGTTCACTTATAGTTCGAAAAAACTAAATCTTCTTTTAAATAACAAAAGAGCTATTTTTAACAAAGCAGGAATATGATACAAATCTCAAAAATAGTAAAAGTATTTAAAAAAAAAATTTATACCTGCATCATCTAGTATTACATGTTTTTCGTGCAAAAAATAAGGACACAAAGCTTTTCAATGTAATATAAGAAAAATCAATAACTTTGAAAAACTTTGAGTTCCAAAAGGAACCAATTTAAGTACTAACCCTAAAGGATCCAAGTTGGCTTGGGTGCCTAAAAATAAAACTTGATTTCTTTTATAGGTGTGTCTTGCAACCAAGAAAAATAAAAGGCTATGGTATCTTGATAGTGGTTGCTCAAGGTACATGACAGGAGATGTGAAGCAATTCACCTCTCTTGAGGCAATAAATCGAGGGAGTGTGACCTTCGGTGAAAATGGCAAAGGTAAAATCATTGGTATTGATAAGGTTCACATTACCCCTTCTACATGTATTAATAATGTACTTTTGGTTGAAGGTTTAAAGCGTAATCTTTTAAGCATTAGTCAATTTTGCGATAAAGATTTTCAAGTTATTTTTAAATCATCTTATTGCATGATTGCTAGTCCTAATAAAAATGGAGTAAAACTCATTGAAAAGAGGCATGGTAATATTTATTTGGTAGATTTAGATGATCTATCTTTGCCTAATGGAGAATGCCTAGTTGCAATGAATTCTACTAAAGATGAGACTAGTTGGCTTTGGCATAGAAGACTAGAACATGCTAGTATGTACTTGCTTTCAAAACTTTGCAAAAAGATTTAATAAAAGATTTACCAAAACTTGTTTTTGAAAAAGATAGAGTTTGTCAAGCTTGCCAATTTGAAAAATAAGTTAAAACATCTTTCAAACCTAAAGGTTTTGTTACTACTAGTAGGTCATTAGAACTACTCCATACGGATCTCTTTGGACCAACTAGAACATCTAGTCTCGGAGGTAAGAGATATGGATTGGTTATAGTGGATGATTTTTCAAGGTTTACTTGGGTTTTCTTTCTTGCTCATAAAGATAAATTATTTTTTGCATTTGCGAAGTTTTATCAAAAATTTCTAATGAAAAAGGTACTTTAGTTATTTGCATACGTAGTGATCATGGTTCTGAATTTGAAAATCAAGATTTTGAAAGTTTTTATAATAAGAAAGGCACTGAACACAATTTTTCTGCACCTAGGAACCTCAGCAGAATGGGATGGTATAAAGAAAAAATCGTACTTTAGAAGAAATGGCATGCACAATGCTTTACAAAAATGATTTACCAAGATATTTTTGGACTGAAGCAATTAATTTTGCTTATTATATTTTAAATCGAGATTTAATCCATCCTATTTTAAAGAAAACTCCTTATGAACTTTGGAATCAAAGAAAACCAACTTTAAAATATTTTCGAGTTTTTGGTTGTCAATGTTCATTTTGAATAATGGTAAAGACAATCTTGAAAAATTTGATGCCAAGTCTGATGAAGGTATCTTACTAGGATACTCTATATCAAGCAGGGCATACATAATTTTTAACAAAAGAACCCTAGTTGTAGAGGAGTCTGTACATGTAGTTTTTGAAGAGTTTACTAATAAATCCTCCAGAAAAGAGGATACTTTTGATGCATGTGCAGGTACTGATAAGTTACAAAAGTTGACATTGGATGATAAACCCTTCAACAAAGTGACGAAGATCAAGACAAAAATAAAAAAGGTAAAGCCATACAATCCACACCAAAGCATTAAGATCTACCTAAGGAGTGGAGGTATGCTCATGGACATCCTAAGGAATTAATCCTAGGTGATCTATCAAAGGGAGTAAGAACTTGATCCTCAATTAGAAATGAATATGATTATATTATTTTTATTTCTCAAGTAGAGCCTAAATGTTTTGAAGATGCTGAAAAAGATCCTAACTAGATAAATGCTATGCAAGATGAACTAATTCAGTTTGATAGAAATAATGTTTGGACATTAACAAAAAAATCATCTAATGTTTCAGTTATTGGCACTAAATGGGTGTTTAAAAATAAATTAGATGAAAATGGAATCGTAACTAGAAATAAAGTTAGGCTAGTTGCCAAAGGCTACAACCAGGAGAAAGAAATTGATTTTGATAAAATCTTTGCTTTTGTTGCTAGACTTGAGGCAATTAGACTACTATTAGAATTTACTTGTTTTATGAATTTCAAACTATTTCAAATGGATGTTAAAAGTGCTTTTCTGAATGGTTATATAGCAGAAAAAGTTTTTGTAGAACAACTACTTGGTTTTGAAAATCATGCACATCCTGATTATGTTTTTAAATTGTACAAAGCACTTTATGGTTTAAAGCAAGCACCCCGAGCATGGTATGAAAGACTCATCAAGTTTTTGATTGAAAATAAATTCTCTAGAGACCATGTTGATACAACTTTATTTCTAATAAAGAAAAATGATGATTTATTAATAGTGCAAATCTATGTTGACGATATTATTTTTGGTGCTACTAATGAAATCCTTTGTCAAGAATTTGCTAAGCTAATGCAGGGAGAGTTTGAAATGAGCATGATGAGAGAACTCAATTTCTTTCTTGGACTCCAAATCAAGCAAACCAAAGATGGAATCTTCATCAACCAAGCTAAGTATACAAGAAAAATCTTAAAGAAGTTTGGGATGGAGACTACTAAGTCAATAGGTACACCTATGAGCCCCTCTTGTAAACTTGATAAAGATGAGCATGGTAAACTTGTAGATCAAAAATTATATAGAGGTATGATTAGCTCTTTATTATATTGGACTGCTAGAAGACCAGATATAATATTCAGTATATGCATGTGTGCTAAATATCAGTCTGATCCTAAGGAATCTCATCTGTTGGCTATTAAGCGCATTATTAGATACTTATCTGGTATAATTGATATTGGATTGTGGTATACTAGAAACTCATCAGCTAATTTAATTAGATTTTCTGATGCTGATTTTGCTGGATGTAAACTTGATAGAAAAAGTACTAGTAGAACTTGTCAATTTCTTGGAGTTGACTTAATCTCCTAGTTTAGCAAGAAACAAACTTCAGTTGCACTATCCATAGCCGAGGCTGAGTATATTGCAGCATGAAGTTGTTGTGCTCAAATATTGTGAATTAAGCAACAACTTGAAGATTTTGAAATCAAATTAACTAAGACACCCATAAAATGTGATAATACTAGTGTAATATGTTTAACTAAAAATCCTGTTCAGCATTCTAGAAGCAAGCATATTGAAATTATGCATCATTTTATTAGAGATCATGTTAAAATAATGATATTGTGATTGAATTTATTTATACTGAATTTTAATTAGCTGATATTTTGACTAAGCCTCTCCAAGAAGATAGGTTCAGTATGATTAGAAGAGAACTTGGGGTCATCAATCTTTTTGATTTAGAATTTCTACTCTTTGACCCATGAAAGATCAAATTCGATATCAATTATACTCAATTTTCTTGAATTTCATTGTATTTCTAGTGATTTTGATCAATACTTCATTTTTAGTTTTTCGATTTTAAGTCGAAGTGTCAACACCTATAAGTGTTGACACCTTGAAGTGTCAACACTTGGCCCTGTGTCATGAGTCGATACTTGAATGGCAACAGACCAAGATAAAATATGGAAACGAAGTGTTTTCTTGCTCTATTCTCTCCAAATTTGAGTCGACACTTGCCCTAACAGTGTTCTATCTACTTCATCCCTCCAAATCTTAACTCAAACCCTATAAAATTCCTGATTTGGATAGTTTTTGGTTTAGTTTTTGCCACGTTCCCTCTCTCGTTTAGGTTTTGGATCGTTGAAACCCTAGATTTCCTCTCTTCTTTTGTTCAATTCTTGAATCCGTGGAATGGGACTTAGGAAATAAGTTGTTCGTCACCTTCGGCCATCCAACCAAGAAGATGAAAGAAGAACAAAGGCCAGACATGAAGCCAGTGCAATGGATCCCCCAGCTTGGTCTCTTTTTCCTGCGGCCAGTTGGATGGGTACGAAGAACATCGTTGGAGGATGCCGTGTAGACTTCTCATTCATCGACCAGTAGCACTTTTGGATATGCCAGTGGCTTAGGGATGCTAGTTTGGTTCCTTTCTATTCTTTGACTGAGAGATTCTACCCGGGCTTAATACAAGAGTTTTATGTATCTTTAGCTCGAGGTAGTGATGGATGGGTCGCACAGGTCTATGGCCGAGATGTCCCAGTGACAGCTGAGATTTTGAGTAGAGTATGGGACATACCCATGAGAGGATCTGTTGTTGACAGCTTGGTGGATATGTTCAGTGGTCTTCGATGTATCTTCAAGTCAGATGACCTGCCTAAGAGAGCAATTATCGTTGCATCCAGACTTTCTACTGAGATGAGGTTACTGCATCATATCATAGCCCAGATCCTTCTATCGAAGATCGACCATTTCGACTTCATCACAGAGAGAGAGCTACTGGTGATGGTCTCATTGGTCCAGCATGCACCTGTTTGCCTTCCAGTACTTATGGTACATCATATGATGGAGGCATCTACGAGTCAGAGACTGTGTTTGCCCTATGGGATGGGCTTGACTTTGCTCTTCAGAGCATATGTTGTAGTATTGGATGATGAGTCCTACCGGGTGTTACTACACACTGATGTCTATGACATCAGATCACTTCACCGGATGGGATATCAGTTGGTCAGAGGCTAGTGGAGACGACGAGTATCAGGTCAGGTCGCTGACAAAGATGAGGATGTTGTGAAGGAGGAGCACATATTTTTGGGTGAGGCAGGACCTTCAGAGACACATTTGCCTGAGATTCAGCCCGAGCCTACAGCACAACCAGAGCCTGCTCCTTAGCTTGAGCCAGCATGATCAGATGTTCCAGGAGCTTCTGAGAGTCTTATGGATAGAGTTGCTCATATTGAGATGGGGATTATGATTGTTCGCTAGCAACTTGACAGTTTTATTATAGAGACTAGAGAGAGCCATCAAGGATTGAGAGATGGTATCTCGCTATATTGCTCGCTCTGAGTAGACCCTCTTCTAGGAGTGTTCCTGATACTTCAGCTCCAGCTGACTCTGCTCCAGTTCCACCTGCTCCAAGACCAGACTTTGATGTTGATGATGATGATGAGACTAACTCTAATGATTTTGACTTTCCAGATTTGATGACAGAGCCAGTACTGGAGACAACAGCTGACCCTCCTAGGAGTCCTATTCATGATCTTTTGAGTTCATCCTTCCACACTCCTATACTACCCACACCTCCTTTTAGACTTGTTGATCATTCTACCATTCCTATACTTTCACCTATCATTGATACACCTGTTATTTCTTCGATTGATACACCGATCATTGATACACCTATTGTTGGTACTCCATCTTTGCATACATCTTCTCTTATCCGGGAGCTAAAATTCTATACTCCTGGTTTCCATCATCTTGATTCCGGTCCTTTATTTGATTATACACCACATTCGACAGTTGTCACTCCTATCAGTTCCATTCCTGCTACTGACATAGCTTCTACCTCTTCTGCTGGAGGGAGGACTTATGTTAGATGTAGAGAATGAGGTCGTCTTGCTCCATCCAGACTGACCAGGTCTCATCTTAGTGATCTTCGATCGATGTGGCCTCGATCTCATGCTTTTACTAATACCGGACCGATCAAGATTGGATCCTCAGAAGATGAGAATGATGCTTAGGATAGTTTTTACATTTAGATAGTTTATATTTCTGTACTCCTTGTATATTTTGATGTTCACTTTTTGTAGCAATCTTGTATCAAGTGAATGCAATGTTATGTTCTACTTTAGCTTATGACTTTGAATGAATGAAGTGTATTACTTATTTTCAGAATTTCATTGTTCTCCTTCATGAATGAGTGAATCCCTTACATTTATGTTTGAGTCTATTGCCTTCTTCCTTCCATTTTTAATGATAACAAAAAGGGGGAGAAATAACTATAAATGGAATATGGGATGAAATAAGTATATGATGACATAAGTATATATCTATGCAGTGAATAAGAGATAAGTTCTTTTTTTGTAGTGAATAAGAGATAAGTTCCTTTTTAAAAAAATGCTGAAAATCTAAAAATTTCTGTTCATTGAGTGAGGGGGAGTAATACCTCCTTTGTATTGAAAAATATATTTTTGCTAGGAATTTCATGCCCAATTCTTAGCTTTAGATGTTTAAAAGATATTCAGAAGTCATTCTTTTACAGATCATCTCTTCAAGGGGAGTATTTATACTCTTCACAGTGTTTATTGCTAAATTTGTTATATTTTTTTTTTGAGTATCATGATACATGATTTTATCTCTTATATATTTTAAGCTCTGATACTCTTAGCTATTGCAAAACTCTTAGCCTTGATACATCTCCTTCAGTATTTCATTACTTATTGCAATAAGCTCTATGCACTTTGAAAAGTTCCTTTGAAAGTTTATTATACAATTTATACTTAAAGGTTTTATCATCATCAAAAAGGGGAAGATTGTTGACTCCGTTATTGATTTTGATGATAACCAAAATACTTAAGTATAAGTTGAGTACTAACTATTTCTTTGAAGTGTGTTTTTATAGAAAAAGGTACTCATCAACTTAACAAAAATTGTTTGATTGAAAAAGTCCCAAATATGGATGAAAAATCTGCATAAAGAGAACTTTGGTAGCTAAAGAATGCTTGAAAGGATACAAGAGTTCAACACAAATTTGTTTCAACAGAAGTTTAGTTATTTTTGAAGAAATCTCAGTCAAGTGTCGACTCACAACCTAAGTGTCGACTCATGATAGTGAAAGTGTCGACTTAAGCCGGTACGCAGAAAGAGTTTCAGATGGCACGGCTGAAGTGTCGACTCATGCCAATCAAGTGTCGACTCAAGGATCAACTCATTGCTTGAGACTTTTTATTACAGAACTTGCTGAAGTCGAAGAACTGCATGAAGTGTCGACACATAGATGTTAAGTGTCAACTTATAATGTCGACTCACCAGTGGAAGTGTCGACTCACCTAAGAATTCCAGAAAACTTCATTGAAGATATTTGAACTAGGTGTCAACTCATGAAGTGCAAGTGTCGACTCATAGCTTGAAGTGTTGACACTTGAAGTTCTTGAAATAGTAACGGCTAGTCTTTCAAACACAGAACTCGCTTCTCTTGGCTCCCAATGGCTAGTTTTTCATGTCTAATGATCATAAACCGAGTTTGAGGCCTTGGGAAGGTATTTAAGTAATTCAAATCAAATCTAAACACAAGAGAATGAAAAGAGGATAAACAAGAGAAAAAGAAAAGAAGTACATTCACTCCTATTTCATTGAGTTCAACCACCTTCAAGCAAAAATAAGTCTCCAAGCATTCAACAGCCTTCAAGAGCATTTAAGTTCAAGCTTCTTGAGCATTAAAAGAGGCTTCATCAAGTTGAAGGTAGCACTACAACAAACCTTCAAAGAGATATCCACTGTTATTAGAAAGCTTTCATTATTTTTTTACTTCAAACTTATTTTTGTTGTAAAGGTTTTTGGTTAGCCTATTGGAAAACCAAGGAGGTTATTGGTGAGCCTTGAAAATCAATTAGGTTCTTGGTTAGCCCACAAAACCAAGAGAGGTTGTTGGTGAGTCTTAAAACCATTTAGGTTCTTGGTTAGCCCGGAAAACCAAGTGAGGTTTTGACTTGTGAGCCTTGTGAAAACAAGTTGGATTTTGATTAGTGAGCCCGGAAAACTAATCAGCTGTAATCAGTTGAGATTATGGTAATTTTCCAAGTGGGTCTTGGAGAGTGGATGTAGGTGCATTAGATAGCACCGAACCACTATATTTTCTTTGTGTTTGTGATTATTTTATCTCTCTTATTTACTGCTCTTTTATTGCTTTCATATTTTCGCTACATACTCATTAAAGAGCACTTTGCACTTGCATTCATAGTACTTTGTTTGATTGTTGGATTGGTTCACACACTTGCAAATAATTTTTTAGAGATCCAATTCACCTCCCCTCTTGGGTTGTTTACTGGGCAACATGATTTTTGCATTTATTTTAACTATCTTCATATCTTGATCATCCCATTCATCTTTCGATTTTGGAACATCAACGCCATCAATTTTTTTAGTAGATGTGTGAGGACCTTTCATGATTACTCTTTATAATTAAAAGTCTATGGCTTAAATACATGTTCTCATTCTAGCATTTCAATAAGTGTAATGGATGCCATTGAAAAGTGGAGATTTGTTACTAGATTGTCCTTCTGCTAGTGAAGTGCTTATGTGGGTTGCCATAATCTTTTTTCCTAATCATTGGATTAGCGGTACTGAGACATAACTCTGATACACTTGTTACCCAAGTCAACAATCCAAGAGGCAGGTGAATTAGGTTTTCAAAAATTAAAACAAGTATGTGACTTTGAAAACTTTAATCAAAAGTATAGTATGATTTGTGGAAGCTAAAAGAAAAAGTAAGAAAAATAAACAATCATATAAACATAACAAATTTATAATGGTTCGAAGTAATCCCAGCTCCTACATCTAGTCTCCAAGATCTACTTAGGATTTCACTATATTCTCGTAAGAATATAGTCAGTTTGTTTATATCTTGGACTCACAAACCAAAACGTAAATACAATATGTATTTTACGGGATCACAAACAATCCAATTGATTTTCCAAGGCTTACCAATCAAAATCCAAATACATGTTTATTTTTTAGGGTCACAAATAACCCAATTGGCTTTCCAAGGTAAGCTAATCAAAACTTAAACCCAATTCAAAGTTTCAACTCTTTGTTGAAACAAATAATAACTTAAAAATATGAAAATAGAGCAATAAAGAACAAATTCTAAAAAGATCTGATTGCTGTAGTTGAAGCTTGATATATAGCTGCTCAATGACTTCAAAAGTTGCTCTTCAAAGTGCTCTTCAGTCCTTACTTAATACTTCAAGAGGTTAGGTGGGAAGGAATTGAGTTCCTCTTGAATTTTCAATGACTATACAGAATATTCTCCTTGTCGTCAATGATTAGAAATGAATGCTCAAGTTTTTGTTCAAATATATTTCCTTTAGACTTCAATCTAAGAATTTATATCTTTCCAGATATTTTTTCATGTGTTTAAGGTCATTTCTAGCCATTTATAGTCATTGAAACCCAAGAAATAGCCTTTAGACATCTTAGAAAATGAATTCTGCAAGTTTTGGAACTAAATGTTATAGTATTAATCCATGGAATAAGAATCGACTCATAGTAGAGGAGTTGGCTCTAATTAACAGTGTCCAGAAAATTAAGTTTCTATCTTCCTGAGAGAGAAGGCTCACAGAATAAGAGTTAGCTCATTTTCACAGTGTCCAAAAAATCAGGTTTCTGCCTGTCTGCAAGAGAAGGCTTGCCAGAATAGGAGTCTGCTCTTCTGAACTATGCTAGTCATCGTGTTGTACCAGAGTTGGCTCTTCTGGTGCAAGTTGGCTCTTGCAGCCTAAACTCCAAAACTTTAAGATTTTCAAATAATTTTGCTCCTTAAAGCTTCCAAGTGTCTTTTAAGTGATTCTAAGGGTTTTTAGGAATACACATACTATTTTAAATACAAGATATAACTTTTCTATTCTTTCCATGATACAAAAATCTCTCGTACCTAAGGGAACTTAATGAATACAAGTGAACCTTTTATACTTAAAAATATTTGTAAAGATTTATAAGAGCTCACCACACACATCTCAATTGTTACATAGAGTTCTTAAAGGGATTATCATTGATACAAATGAGCTCACTAATTGTTTTATTGTTTTATAAGATTTTCAATTGAAAGTTGTGTATTGGAAAGCTTTCTACAAAAACATTCTTAAACATTTGAAAAATATTAGTATACAATTTATGCTATAATATTTTGTAATCATCAAAATCAATCCTGAGGTCAACAACTCTATACCTTTATCTACTACTGAAGTTGAATATGTTGTTGCAGGGAGTTGTGCTCAAGTACTTTGGATTAAGCAATAATTTGAGAACTTTGGTATTAAACAAAGAAAAATCCCTATCAAATATAATAACATAACTGCTATAAATTTGATTAAGAATCTAATTTAGTATTTAATGACCAAACATATAGAAATTATACATACTTTTATTAGAGATCATGTATAAAATAATGATATTATACTAGAATTTTTTAATACTGATAAATAATTAGCTGACATATTCACCAAATCTCTAAGTGAAGATAGATTTTTAATGATTAGAGGTGAATTAAGACTCTTTGATCCTTTCTAATAGTTCATTCTTGAAAATTCTCCAAGATTAATCTAGATCTCTTTTGATTTAATTCTCATGTCTCCTTATCCATTTAGATCAATTTCTTCCATATTTTGTTATCTAGAAATAACCTATTTTTATCCCTATGATTTTTGACTAAAAATTCTTAATTTTTAAAATTCTATCTAGAAAAGTCAACTCATGTCAACACTCTGCCTACGAGAGTCGACTCTTGGCATCGGGATCCTATTTTTTAATAGCGATTGGAACATTACTCTTTCACTTTTGTTGTTGAAACCTCTTGACCTTACCCTTCTATTTTCTATTCCAAGCTGACCTAGAGCCCTATGAACCCATTCCATCCATATTCTCTTAGATCTTTTAAAGGAACCCAAGTAGATTGGACCCTGAGAGGTTGTGGCATCAAAAAGAAAAAGGTCTGGTGTAGAATCTTCAACCAAAAGGAGTAAATGGTGGACTGACTTTTAGGCCCCTTTTATTGCAAGATTGCAACCACAATCTCGAATTTCAATGGTGAACCATTTGTTCAAAAAAGTATCCTAAAACCAATTATCTGAAATATAGATAGTTGAGCTATCTTATAAATGTATATAAATTATTAATAAAATAAATATTATTTTTGGCAGTTCAATACTATTTGTCATCTTCCTATAAACTCTAATGTGTTGAAGTCCTTAGAATTATATTGATTCAATAAAGGAGGATTTATCAAGTGGTTTTTAAATTGGTTCATGACTAAATGATATGTTATTACCTAGGATGATAATGTTTATCAAGAATAGATCGTTGTATGCCATATAGGTTGGTTGTCCTCTTAACTAAAGAGTATGGAGATACTGGTATGGCATGCAGGTGAGTGTAGGAGTACATATCACTGAACAATGACCAACTTTGTAGAGTACTTTACTATCAAGAGTATCTTACAGAAAATGTATGGATATAAGTATCCCTCTAGCCTGAGACTATCATGATGCCTTAGTAAGCAACTTACTATAGTTTGATGCCTGATTACTAGGATTTCTAATCCAGTAATGAAAGATTTCTAGGTACAGTCAAGAACTTATTAAGTCAGTGTTGAGTTAAGAAGGGATTGACCACTCCAAGTTACTGGAATAAATTCTCAATAGTATTTCAATTTAGCAAAACCTAGGCCTAGGTAATCCAGGTGGGGAGTCATAGGATTTAGCATATTGAGACATATTCGGGTGCACTTATTTGGAGTTGGTAGTAGACTCTGAATTCATCCTGAGTATTAGGTCAAATGGATAAATTATATGGTAACCATAGCCTGGGTTCTTGAATGTTGCTTTGCCATCATTCAATCTATCTAAACATCGGGTATCATTGCTAGATGATCACATCGATTAGTTCAAAAAATCATTCCTATGCTACTAGCTTAGGGTTTGAACTTCGAGGTCACACACAATAGAAATTTTTGATTGATCATGATGGCTGATCAACGATTGAGAATCGTCTAGTGGCAAAATTATAAATATGAATAATAATTTACCCTATACAAAAATTATAAATAAATATTTATTTATTAATATTAGATGGATTAATTAATAATTGGATTGCTAATTGGGTTAATTTATTGAGCAAAATGATTAAGCCAAATCAATTTGAATTTGGTTCAATTAGATTTCACTCAGTTAGGTTATTTGATGACCTAATCACTAAGAGATTTTAATCTTAATTTAATTTAGATTTAGACTTGATTAATTTTTTGATTAATTAAGTTTAATTAGAGCTTAATTAAATTAGTTTCAAGCTATTTGAATTGTTCAAACCAAGTTAAATTGATATTAGAATTAAGGTTGACCAAGTCAAACCTAGGAAACCAGTTTTCTTCCTTGCGCCACTTTGTTCTCTATGCAAAAATAAATTTTTGTGTGAAGAATCTCCATGTCAAAACATGATGAACAGCCTTACTATTACCCATTCTGATTTGATTAAGCTAAGAAAAATTTTAAAAGGAGTTTTAATATAGTTTTGCATCTGGTTTGATTAAGTCAAAACTGATTCTTGTGTCCCCTTATTTCTTCATGAATTTTTGATTTTTTGCATGAAGTTTTATCCATGAAAAATGATTTTTGATGCCTCCTCTCAATCCCTTTTGGGTTAGTATAGGTTTAGATAAATTTTGGAATTTATTTGAATTGATTTGAATTTAAATTGAATGGGTTTTGAATGAGTCAAACTACTAGTCCTAAAAAAACTCTATTCCTTAGTCCTTTTCTAATCCTTTCCTCCATGCCTATTTGAGAGGCCTTTCATTAGGATTGTGTGATCATGTAGAGAGGTAATAAAAAATTCATGGAAAAGAAATTTAGAGTGGGCATGAAAAAAAGTTGGCATGGGGACTTTTTCCTTCTTGGCACTAGGGAGAAAAGAGAAAAAAAAGAGAGGAAGAAAGGAAAATAAGAAAAATTTGGTTCTATTTTTTTTTCTCCCTTAACCTGATCCTTCTTGTCCTCCATCTCCTCATCTTCATGGAGGACTTAAAAAAAATTTGAAGGAAGGTCTTTAGATCAGCGATCCATAGCTTTCACATGGAGCTAGCACTCTAGGGAAGGTGATTTCTAGGGACTTTGTGTGGACTTTTCATAGAGGCTGGACATCCTGTACAGTTATGAGATGACATCCATATCTTCTACCACAATCTATCAATAGCAGTGTTCATCAACCCGTGATGAGGTACAGGACCCGATCTTATTTATGTTTGTAGATTAGATCCATAGCATGCATCAGTTAGATTGATGCATGCTGATTTTAATTTTAGCATCTATACTCATGATCTTGTGGGATAGGTTTTTAGAATAGTTTGAATGGATAATTTAGTAATTAAAATTATTTTTAATCTAATATACTTCTATCGATTTAAAAAAAAATCATGCATGAAACCTTGTCCTAGTTTTTCTATAATGGTATCAGAGCACCAGGTTCTTGACATGATTTAATTAGATATCGAATTAAATCTTAATTTGAGTAACTGCTTCAGATTGGGTTGATCACCATCATCTTCTGGTCATAGAAGAAAAGTAGGGTTTAAAGGCTCTCTCTTCCCATTCAATGGGATCTCTTATGGTGTATAGGAGTGCCGCTTATGGTTATATCCCATGAACAAGTGAGATGAAAGAATAATTTTACTGAAATTATTTTATTAACTTAAATCTAATTCAGTAGTTTAATCTTGATTATTTTGCTATTATTAATATAAAATTAAGTTATCTATATCAGGTTTTATGTTTAGAACATAAATTGTAACTTAATTTCAACAATCGCACTAAATTATGTAGTCTAAATCTATAATTATTTTATTGATATATGATGCATATAAAAATATTTAGATATAATTTTAGCAAAATGAATAATGATTAATTACTAAGAATAAGAGTTGATTGGATCTAGAATTATGAATTAAAGATCAAAAGTCAATTCATAAAACTTGGATTTTTGGGTTAGCTCGAATCAGGTTAAATTATCGAGTTAGACCTAGGGTTAGAATTTGATTAATATGGACCTTAGAAAAATTGATTTAAACTAGCCAAAAGTTGATTAGGATTAGGTCAAAAGGTCTCTAGATAGATTCTATAATGATAGGTTGATCAAGTCCATATTATCAAATAGACCTGATTCTGGATCAGTGGTTAGACCTGAATCCTTTGGCTAGTCTAATCAAAATCGATAAACTAATTGGTGTCTAAGATAAGTTTGGCATTTGATCATGGTCATTAATTGGAGCTACCTCTTTTCTAGCCAACTCTGTTGGTGTCTAAGGAAAGAGGTTAATGGTGTAACCCTCCCACTGATTTCACTTACCTAGCCAATTTGGTTAATCGGATTTTGATTAGATAGCTCATCGATTTGAGCAAACCTATGCTAGTAAGGAAGATCAGTTTAATTGATCCAGGTGCTCTTGGACTAATGTGATTCGACCCTCGTCACTTGATGAAGTCAGTGGGAGGATTGTTGTTTAGTTCATGTCTTCTCTTTTCTTTAATTAAACCCTCTAAAATTATTAGGTCCCTTAAGTGACAAAATTATGGAGATAATTGAGTCATAACCTTCTATTAAGAGAGTAGTGATGAATCCAATAGTCAAGATGATCATTGGAGGTCCAAAGACATGGTGCTCATTTGGCTATTAGAATTATTATTCATATTATGATGATTTAGTCACTTCTTTCTAAATAATGGTCAGGTGGGCCGACCAAAGTCAGGCTTGGACATTATTAGCTAGAAGCACTTTGTCCTGTCATATTAATGGTTAGACCTAACCAAGACTTCTAGTGATAGTCCAAAGGCTTACTAATTAGTTCTTGGGACAAAATTATTACCAAATTTTTTTTAGAAAAATGATTAGTCAAGAATCTACCTTTAGATACACATGGATGAGTCGATCAAAGCCGGGCTCATGTGTAGTCTATTGGATTCTGGTACCTACTAAGGAATTGATAATATTTCTCGAATTAGAGGTAGAGGCTACCAATTTGATCAAAAATAATAGAAAAACTTTTAGACTAAAGTCTAGGTCTTTAGGATTAAATGATTCATATACTAATTATGTCTTGTTCACCTTTCAGATTAATATGGCCACCACTATGTCACTCCGTTCATTGCTATATAATGAAAAACTAATGGGACCCAATTTTGATAGCTAGTATCGAAAGCTGAAAATAATCTTAGAGCATGAACAAATCCTATATGTATTGATAGATCCGGCACCTGAAAAGTCTGCTCTGAATGCTCGTGATCTGATCCAAGACACTTATTAGAAGTGGCTTAATGATCGAACCATGGTCTGTTGTATTATATGGGCATCCATGAATGATGAATTGAATCACAAATTTGAGGATGCTCAGCCAGAGGACATACTTCAAGTGTTGAAAGAGACCTTCGACACTCCTGACAATGTTGAAAGGCACAAAATATCTTGTACCATTTTCAACACTAGGATGAGGGAAGAGACATCGGTCACTGATTATGTATTGTACATGATTGAACTGATTGAGCATTTGATCAAACTTAATTTTTCTCTGCATGAATAGCTAGGAAAGGTGATGCAGATATCCCAGCATAGATTTTGATGCACACCAAGCATGAATCTTGAAGATATCACCGAGCACAAATCCTGATGCAAATAAATTTTATAGGTGTATGGGGGTTGGGATATCTTCGAATCGAAGATCAGTTTATTTTTTTATCTATTTCGATTGTTTAGAGTTTCGATTTATCTTATCAAAATCTCTTATTAGTTTCGGTTATTTAGAGTTGTTTTAGGATTTATCTTATCGATTATTTGTTTAGGATTTATTTTTATCCTTTAGTTTGCTTTAATTTTGTTTTAGGATTTATCCTTATTCCGATTATTATTTAAAGGTCTTTGTAGTTGGAATACTAAAATATCAAAGATATTTATTGAAAGAGTTGGGAGTGTATCCCGACTTCTTTTCCCCCCTTCTTCTCCCTGTCCTCTTCTTCTCCTCTTCCTAGTCCTCCTTCTCCCTCTCTTTCCCCTCTCTTTCCCTTATTCTCCACCCCTATTCTTCTTATTCTCCTCCCTTTATTCCCCCTTAATTCCCTTCTTATTCCTCCTCTCTTCTATCCTATCCTCTCCACCGCTCAGAACTCTCAAGATCATCCCTCCCAAAGCTTCTGTTGTCTACTATTTCAATTCTTGTCCATAGATCCCTCGTCGTCGTCAATAATCGATCTTCGATCGCAGCTCCCACCAGCAATCATCTGCACCTGAACCCTCAACCATCCGACGAACATCTACTGCATGAGCCACCACCCCTGTCGAATCGACTGCACCGTCGATCAACCTCTTTCACGAGGATGATGCACATCGGCTGCCACCTCCCATCTTCCCCTTCGATCGACACCACCACTGCATCGCTCGAAGTCGATCACCAATCTCATCAAAAATCTTCCTCCGGTCCAACACTATCGATCATCTCCCCCTTCCACCTGTGAGTGGACCACCATCGATCGGAATCGCCCAAGCCCTAGATTCATAACTCGATGACACCCCACTAGATCTCCTCCCTCGTCGACAATAATAATCGACCTCTGCGATAAGTGCCACCTCTTTCTTCCCATCCATAGGCATCCACGACTAGGCCAACATCCACCACCCCGGCCGCCCATCTCTCCGGCCGCTGCCTCCCATGAGGCCATCAATGCACCAACCGTCGGCCTCCCCATGTGCAACCCTTTCCCACACTGCCAATGACCTCCGCCAATCTCTGGAATAGCACCGATTGTGCCGCCTAAGCCACCGTCATCCTCAATCTCGGCTAAGATGATCATTGTCATTGCTTTCCTCATTTTCGTGCTCACCATCATCTTCCTCACCGGTGGAGCCACTGTGGCCAAGGCTCTCGCCTTGAGCCCCACCTCTACCGATGGTGCACCCTCTTCTTCCCTCACCATCATCGGTGAAGCTTGCCAAAAATCCCCTCCGAAGGCCTTCCCTGTTCTCTCTGCATCGGCCCGTAGGAAAGAAAAGGCATTCGCACGATCGTGAATGCAAAAATCACCCCTCTATTACCAACTTTAGTTTAAATTCAGGAAATAAAAAAATTAAAAAAAGGGAAAAAAAAGAAAAGAAAAAAAAAAAATAAAAGAATAAAATATTGAAGAATGTTGCCCAGTTAGCCAATCCAAGAGGGGGGTGAATTGGGTTTGAAAACTTTTTAACATATGCTTTTTGAAATCTTTGTATGGTGAGTGAAGTGTTTTAAGTGTTGTGTGCGGAAGCAAATGAATAAGCAAAGACAAGAACAATCACAAATACCACAAATTTAGAGTGGTTCGGAGCAACCCAGCTCCTACATCCACTATCCAAGATGCATACTTGGGATTTATACTATATTCTTTCTAAATATAGCCAAATAGTTTTGATACGGGCTCACAATCAAAAACCCAATATAATGTTAATTTTTTTGGGCTCACTAACAACCCAAACTTGGTTTTCAAGGCTCACCAATAACCTAAAAGCAATTCACAAGTTACAGCCCTTGCTATAATTGGAACAACTCAAAACAAAGTTTAAAAGGAAGCAACACAAATAACAAACCCAATGTTGTTGGATGGTTGCAATTGAAGCTCTAAATGAAGTCTTTTTAAATTCTTCTTCAATGCTCTTTAAGGCTTTCACACTTCTTCAATGATTGACTCAAGAAATTGGTTAGGAGTTGTTGAAGAGCTTGAGTTCTTTCTCTTGAAAAGTACTTAGAATATTCAATACCCTCATAAAGATTGTTCAAAACTTGTTTAGATCCATCATTTATAGTCTCTTAAAGTGTTTCCAGATGGATATGGCCATTAGAGTGCCTTGGGAGTTGAAATCTAGTTGTTAGAAGCTTTAAATCCCATGAAATTTGAATTGTGGAACTAATCGTTACTGTTGCAAAACCAGAAAATCGAGTCGGCTCGGATGATTGAGTTGGCTCGGATGCTCAGAAATCTCAGAAACTCATTTTTTATAGTTCTAGAAGAGTCGGCTCGGATAACTGAAACCTGAAACATTATGTGCCATGCCATGCCGTACTATGGGAATGTATAAGCTTTTATAATTGAGTCGGCTTGAGTGAACTTGCTTCCAAAAGCTTCCAAATGGCTTCAAACTCCTTCCAAATAACTTGTAAGCCTAATCTAAGATATTTATACTTAATTTTACAATATTTTTTTCTTTTTTACAAGAATATACATTCAAGAAATCTTTAGGGCTCATAATGAAACATACATGAAACTTTTCTTTGTGTACATAAATTCATTACATTGGTCCTAGAAATGTAGAGTGAATGATTGACCATGTAAATTGCCCTACAAAAACTTCTCAAACAGTTAAAGATCATTAGTATCAAATGCATGCTCCAATGTTTCGTAATCATCAAAATCATTCCAGGGGTCAACAAAGAAATTTATTGAAAGAGTTTTGGATATTATCCCGACTTCCCCCCTCCTCCTTCCCCTCTTCTCCTCTTCTCCTCCCTCCTCTTCCCTCTTCCTCTCTCCTGTTTCTTCCTCTCTCTAGACTCTCCTTCTTCTTTCTCTTCTTCTAAATACTTCTCCCTCTCTTCTACTCTTTCTTCCTCCCTGTTACCTTCCCTTCTTCTCCAAGCTCTTGCAACCTAACTTTGATCTTCTCATCTTCTTTTGTTTCTCCCTTCCTCTTATTCTTCTTAATCTCCTCCCCTTATTCCCTTACTATTCCTCAAGTTTTCCTATTCCCAACTCCCGAACACCAAAACCCATCATTGGATCAATCCACCTCCATGCCTCCCATGCTCCTCCGCCACTATCATATCCTGTCTATCTGTCTTCCTCCGCTCTTTGTCGCCCTCACTTATGAGTGGAAACTCAGTGTCACCCTCTCCTTCCGCAGGACTGAGAGGAACCCCAATCCCATTGGAAGAACCACTACGATGCCAACTCCGATTACCATTCTCCATGATCTGAACACCAATGACCGCCACCATCTCTTCCATCTGCCATTGCCAGAACAGAACCGTCGATCACTGCTCTTGTCTTCGATCAACACCCTGATGTCGAGATGCCAACTCCACCTCCTTCCTCACTACTCATACCTATCTCTCTGCCTACTGCCTCCCATGAAGGCTCTCTTCCTTTGCCGCCAGCCATCGGAACCCCCTCTCATCACTGCCTTCCTCTTGATTAGAATGGTCCTCGATCAGCCAAGATGATCACAGTGCTGGCCTTCCTCCCAGCCATTCCATCCTTCTTCTAACTGGATCTACTAAGCTTCTTCAGTCACACCTCACTTTGGAAAGTGCTCTTGCTTCTCATCCAACACCGTTGCCCCGTTCGTCATTGTCTGCCCTGGTCATCTTCACCATCACTGCTCACCACTGGTCCCTACCCTCGCTAATCACCATCGACGCCTCCCCACATCCAACACCTCCGCTTGGAATCGACCGTGCTTGAGCCACCATCATCCTCAGCCCCTCAGATTGCATCGTCTCTCCCAATGTCGAGCACAGCCATAGGCCAATCATCGTCGATCAGCTCCCCTCCCACGGTAGTTGCACACCCACAGCCACTGCCCGTGTTGATTTTAGCCTCCACCCGTAGGTCGTGCCACCATCTCTCCATGTCGCCATCCGTTGACCAAGCCAAGCTTCCCTCCGGTGCTGGCTCCTTTGAGATCGCCGGTGAGTCCCGTTGGAACCACCCTATGAAGTTCCTCCCTATTTTGGCATGATCGTGAAAGCATGCTAGGCTTGCACGATCATGAAAGCATAGGCACCAATTGGTTTGCCGACTTTGGAATAAGGTAGGAAATAAATAAAAATAGAAAAGGAAAAGAAAAGTGAAAAAAATATAGAAAAAAAAGAAGAATAAATTTTTTTTTGGATTGTTTGATCTAGCCTAGCGGTCGTTTCTTAACGACCAACGATCCAGCTCCTAGAATAAATTCTGATCAGGTTGTCCCGCATCAAAAAGATGCGATCCTTAATTTTTATCGAAGTCATACATTGACTTCCTTGATCATTATAGAATGACTAGGCCTGCAATAAACTACCATGGTTTGTTGGGGTTACTGCAAATCTATGAGAAGGCTCATTAGCTCCATAAGGTATTAGTGAATGTAGTGGGAGGTTCGACAGGGCATCATCCCTTTAAAAGAGGAAGAAAAAATAAGAAAAAGGTACAAAGTACTCTGGTGACTATGCCAGGTCTGATCAAGAAGTTGAAAGCTAACCAGACTTAAGCTGAATGCTTCTACTGTAAGAAGCAAGGACACTGGAAGAGGAATTGTTTTCTTTACATTGCCTCACTAGATCCAAATAGGCCAAGAAAGAAGAAGAACCAGCAAGGCATTGCTGGACAAGGTACTTATATGATAATACCTTATAATTTTTTTATTTGTGATACTACTGCCTGGATATTAGATATCGAAAGTTATATTAACATTTGCAATTTATTGTAGGAACTTCAGGTCAATAGAAGATTTAAAGATGGTGAGTGAGAAATTTCTGAATGTTGAAAATAGATGTGTTTTAGTTCTAGCATAGGAATAGTCAAGCTTATTTTTGATTCTAGAATCATTATTTTAGGTGATTGTCACTATTATCCTTGTTTTTTGATAATATGATCTTTGTAGGCCTTTTGGCTAAAAATGATTATCATTTATTAATAAAAGAGAGTTATTATGATATATTTGAATGGTGTTACCATAATGTATGGATAATTGAAGAATGATATTTATATTTTATCATAGCTTATGAATGTAATCTACACATCCAATAAATATCCTAGGATAGAAAATATGTTTGATGTCTATCTTTGGCATTGTAAGCTAGGTCATATCAATAAGAATATCATGAACATGTTATCTAGAGAGAGAATCCTCAAGGTTAATGATTTTAAATCATTACCAATCTATGAATCCTATCTTCTTAGAAAGATGACTAAGTCACCTTTTCTTGGAAAGGATGAAAGAGCCACTAAGATTCTAAGTCTAATACATCTTGATGTATGTGGACCTATGAACTTATTAGCCATAAGTGGATATCACTACTTCATCATGTTGACTGATGACCTATCAAGGTATGGGTACATCTACTTAAGGAGATGTAGGTCTGAGTCATTTAAGATGTTTAAATGATTTTGTAATGAATTAGAGAAACAAACTGGCAAGTATATTAAAATCCTTTAATCCGATCGAGGAGGTGAATATCTTATTAGTGAGTTTATGATATATTTGGAAGAGAATTGGATTCTCTCATAATGGACTCCTTCTAGGACACCTCAGTATAATGGAGTGTTTGAAAAGAGGAATCGAATCCTCTTAGACATGGTTCGGTCCATGATGAGGTTTGGGAGTCTACCTATCTCCTTATGGGGATATGTACTAGAGTCAGCTTGTTACATTTTAAATAGAGTACCTAGCAAGTTTGTAGACAAAATGCCATACAAACTATAGACAGGGCGAAAGTTGGTACTCTCACACCTTAGGATCCAGGGATGTCCAGCTTATATCAAATATTTGAAAGCAGACAAGCTTGGGCTTAGGTCTGATAGGTGTACATTTATAGGATACCCGAAGAAAACTAATGATTATTTATTCTACCATATTGATGAACACAAAGTGTTCGTTAGTAATAAGGCTATCTTTTTGGAAAAGGAGTTCCTTAGGGAAGGAACTAATGCCTCTAATTTTAAACTTAAAGAAGTTCAACTGGTAGAAGAACCGACATAAATAACTAGATCAATTCGATCGGATTTGATTAGATCAAACCCGAAACTTGTTGTAGAGGCAACCTTAAGGAGATTCGGTAGAGTACTGCATCATTCAGATAGATACTATAATTTCTTAGTCCAAAATAATGAACCTGTTGAATTTGATGAAAACAATAAGGATCTAATCACTTGCATGGATGTGATGTAGAGTTTTGACTTTAAAAAATGGCTTGAAGCAATGAAATCCGAAATAGAGTCCATGAAGATAAATAGTGTATGGACACTAGTTGATCCACCTAAAAGGATAAAACCAATTGGGTGCAAGTGGATTTTTAAAAAGAAAAGGGATGCAGACGAAACAAAATGTATAGCTTCATTAAAAACGGAGAAGAGCCCTATATATACAAATGGGCTAATAGTTCAATAATTATATTTCTTGTTTTGTATGTGGATGATATTCTTTTAATCGAAAATGACATTTCTGTAATGCTGGAAAAAAAGATTTGGCTGTCATCTCAATTCTCCATGAAGAATTTGGGAGAACCAACCTACATACTTAGGATGAAGATCTATAAGGATAGATCTAAAAGGTTGCAAAGGTTATCCTAATCGACGTACATTGATACTATGCTAAAGCAATTTAGCTTGATAAATTCCAAGAAAGGTTATCTTTCGATAGGCCATGAAATTACTCTCTCTAAGAAGGATTATTTGACAACTACTCAAGAGAACATATGAGTAGGATTCCATAGGCCTCGATAGTGGGATCCATTATGTATGTCATGATATGTACACGACTAGATATGGCATACTCACTAGGAATAGTACATAGATTCTGTTGCCCAGAAATGGAGCCCAAGAGGGGGGGGTGAATTGGGTCTTTTAAAATTTAACACAATAAAACAAAAGGTCTAGTGGTGCTTGTGAGTAAAAATTAATTAGATGCAAGATAATAGCACTTAATTAAAGAATGCAAAAATAAAAGAGCAATCACACACAAACACAAGATATATAGTGGTTCGGTGCAAACCTAGCACCTACATCCACTCCCCAAGCCACCCTTGGGAATTTCACTATAATCCACACCAGATTATAGTTGACTTGTTTTTACAAGGCTCACAAGTCAAAAACCTAAGTTGGTTTTATCATCTAGGCTCACCAACAAACCTAACTACTTGTTTTGTCTTCGGGCTCACAAGTTAACCCTAGTTGGTTTTAACACTTTGGCTCACCAACAAACCACAATAACCTTCTTTCAAGACACCCTTGAAAGTAAGGTTAAAGCACAATAAATCAGATATAAAATTTAAATGCTACAACAAACTCTCTTCAAGAGTAGATTGGAATCTTTCAAGCCCAAGGGATGCTTTGACTTTACTCTTCTTCAAGTTGCCTCCTTTTGGAATGTAGTAAAGTTGAGCAAGTAGGCTTTTTCAGTGGAATCAAGCTAGAAGAGGCTTTTGATTTGAAGTTTGGAGAGAATAATGGCTTTTTGGCTTTTGAGTGGACTTGAATGCTCTTGAATAGACTTCTCTCTTCTTTCACTTTACTTCCCTTCACTTCTCTTACTTTAAGATGAGGTTGGTGGAGATTAAATACACCAAAAACCTTCTAAAAATGGTTTGTGACCGTTGGAGCATTGGAAATAGCCATTTGGAGCTTGAAAACCCATTTCTGCAAGCCAGAAAAATAGATCCGTTAGAGCTATCAGGCTGCAAGTGTCGACACTTGGCTGTCAGGTGTCGACACTTGAATTCTGGGAGTCGACACTTGATCACTCAAGTGTCGACACTTGATTGAATTCTGGGAGTCGACACTTGATCACTCAAGTGTCGACACTTGATGCACAGGTGTCGACACTTGATGCACAGGTGTCGACACTTGATGCACAGGTGTCGACACTTGACACAAAAATCCTCGAACCAACAAGTTCTGTATTTTCAAAATTCTCAGCCTTGAGTCGATACTTGAAACTAAATGTCGACACTTGGTGTCGACACTTGAATTCTAGGTGTCGACACTTGGCGTGCCAAGGATTTTGTCCGTGCCAAATGCTGAAGTGTCGATACTTGACTGTCCAGGTGTCGATACTTGAGACTGAAAACATCCAGAATCAAGAGTAAAAGCCTTGAAATCAAAAATGATGTTCATGAAAGCATAAACATATAATAATTAAGCAATTGTTAGCCCTTTTTTAATGAAGAGGCTGCCCGGATATGTGAGATTTGCTCCGTGCCAATGCGTGCCATATACCATAAATAATTAGAATTTTGAGGTGCTTTCTGCCTGAAAACTCACAACTTGAAATTCACATTAGAATACAATATGTACTCAATGTTTTGTTATTCATCAAAATCACTGGGTGGAGCCAACAGATTCCAATCTGATTTAGGTGAGAATCATTGAAAAGTCGTAAAAACTATCCTTAAGTATTTGAGAAATACTAAGAACCAGTGGTTGATTTATAAAGATTCTAACTTGAAACTAGTTAGTTATATTGACTTAAGTTTTCAGTCAGATTAGGATAATAGCAAAAGTATGTCAGGTTGTCTTTATCCTTAATAGAGGAGCTATTTGTTAGAAAAGTTCCAAGTAGTATATTATGGTTGATTTTGTATGAGAGGTGGAGTACATTACAGCATCTGATGCTACAAAGAAAGTTGTATGGTTGCAAAAGTTCATCGCTGAGCTTGAAGTGGGACCCTCCATTCATGGTCCAGTTATTCTACATTGTGATAGCATTGGAGCCATTGCTCAAATGAATCGAAGGTACATCAAGGACTAAGCATGTTCAGTATTGCTACCATCTTGTCCGAGAGATTATGGAACGAGATGATGTTGATCTACAGAAGATGATGGAAAGGAGAACCTAGCCGACCCATTTACTAAAGCCCTCGAAATCAAAGAGTTTGACGATCATAAGTAGAAGATGGGTATACGATACTATTCTGATTGACTCTAATCCAAGTAAGAGTTGTTGGGAAAGCATCCTAAAGCCAATCATCTGGGTTGTAGACGGTTGAGCTATCTTGTAAATGTATATGAATTATTAATAAAATAAATATTATTTTTGATAGCTCAATATTATTTATCATCTTTTTATGAACTCTAATGTGTTGATGTCCTTAGAACTACATTAATTCGATAAAGGAGGATTTATTAAGTGGTTCTTAAATTGGTTCATGACTAAATGATATGTTGTTATCTAGGACGACAATGTTTATCAAGAATAGGTCATTATATGCTATATAGGTTGGTTGTCCTTTTAACCAAGAAGTGCAGAGATACTGGTATGGCATACAGGTGAGTGTAGAAGTATATCACACTGACAGTGACCAACTCTGTAGAGCATTGTGCTATCAAGAGTATTTCATAGAAAGGGTATGGATATGTGTCCCTCCGATCTGAGACTATCATGGTGACTTGGCAAGCAACTCATTGTAGTTTGGTGCTGGACTACCTAGATTTCTAATCTAGTGATGGAAGGTTTCTAGGTGCAGTCAAGTACTTATTAAGTTAGTGTTGAGTCAAGAAAGAATTGACCATTCCAAACAACTGGAATAAATGCTTGGTAGTGTTTCAATTTACCAAAACCTAGACCTAGGTAATCCTGATAAGGAGTCACAGGATTTAGCATATTCGAATGCACTTATTTGGAGTTGGCAGTAGACTTTGAAATCATCCTAAGCATTAGGTCAAAGGGATGAATTATATGATAACCATAGCCTGGGTTCTTGAATGTTGATTTGTCATCATTCAACCTATCTAGACATCGGGCACCATTACTAGATAGTCACATTAATTAATTCAGAAAATTATTTCTGAGCTACCAGCTTAGAGTTTGAACCTAGGAGATCACACACAATAGAAATTTCCAATTGATCATGATGGCTGATTGATGACTGAAAATTGTCTAGTAGCAAAATTATAAATATGATTAATACTTTCCTATACAAAAGTTATAAATAAATAAATTAATATTAATTAATATTATGAGGATTAATTGATGCGGGACAAAATATGCAAACTAAATTATTTTGATTTTAGATCTATTTATCATAGATTAAATAGCAATTAATTTTTCTAGAATTTATCAGAAATAAGACTCAAAGAAATTAATTGAAAGAAAACTAGTCAATTAGTTTCAAGCCCGTAATGTAGATCTAACAAATCTAAGTAGGAAAGGATCTTGGTGATTAAAAAACCACCATAAACTAGGATTTAAAACTTTCAAGGAATCAGATCTTAAGAGAAAGGAAGTGTTTAGATTTACCAATGAAGATTTGTCGCTCTTTGATGTGGATCAGGATCAACACTCTAGGATTTCATGGCAGGACTTCAGGATTGTCATTCTCGGGCTCGGATCTGCAATGAAACTAGTTCCAAAGCAAAAACACCCTCACTTCCGATCTTGATCACCTGAAACATTCATAGGAAAACAAGTTAGAAAGCAAGAAAGGAAGGAAGAAGAGAAAGAGTGGTGGTTTTAGGGTTTGTTGGATGGATGGAAGATGGATAGTTGGATAACTAGGGCCTCACACCCCGCGATGCTCTGAAGAACAAAGGAGTTTAGGTCCTCACACCCCGCGATGCCATCACAGCAAAGGAATTGAAGAAGAAAATTCTCTCTTTATTTCATGAATAAGAATTAATTAATACAAGAGGTTGGTGGTGGTATTTATAGACCACCAATAAGAATTGTAAGGGATACAAAGTGTTGAGTTCTTGTTGAAGAGGCAAGAACTTCTTAGCATTGGCTTCCCTTGGGCATCAAAGACCTTGAATTCCTTCTATTGGGTGTCACGGTCTCTTGGCATTTGAATTTCTTGGGCTTCTTCCACTTGGGTGACATCTCTTAAAAATAAGTGTGCGACAAAATAAGAAGAGGCACTAATGAGATGGTGTCCTTCTTTCTTGGTTCTCTTAAATTCAAATGTGGGGGGACGATAATCTTGTGAAAAGATGGCATCCTCCCTTTTTCTTGATTGGCGTCAATCCATCTCCCCATCTTAGCATCTTCTTGTATTTGAAATTGGATGAAGATAATCCAAACACAAGTGAGATAAGGTTGGACTCCTTTGAAGTAGATGGGCATCCCTTTACACTATAGTTTTTCCTTGTTGGGCGATAAAAGGAAGATGAAATGAGGCACTCCTTGGATGTGGGCGATAAAGAGAAAGTGAGATGAGGAGTCCTTTTTTACTCCTCTTAAAATTGGCGATGAATTTTAAATGGGTGACAAATAAGAATTTAATTCATGGGCGCCCCCTTTTGGATAAACTTGAATGTTGTCTGAATATCTGGATGTCTGGATGTCCAGATGTCTGGATGTCTGGATGTCCGGATGTCTGGATGTCCTAATTTTCTTTTAGAACATGAGACTTGGACTTTTGGTGGGCATCTATGTGGAACTCTTGTGGCCGACCAAGATGACATGGTATGTGATGATGTCCAAGATGATGTGGCAGGTGATGTGGCCTATGGCATGTGACATAGGCATCTAAGATTTGATGATGTGGTGCCAAGAATTAGTTGGCATGTGGCGCCAAGAATTGGTTAGCACATGACTTGAATTGGGTTGGTACATGGTATCACATGGTGTCTTGATTTGGGTCCCCTCTTGTATTACAGGACTTAATAAAATAACTAATTATAGGACTCAATCAACTAATTAAAAGGGCTAATTCTAAACCCAAATTGATCAAATTGATCAAAAGGCGTAATCTTACAAAGCAAAAATTAAATATCGACTCAACTAGGTAAATAGGGTTTGACTCAATTGGATAAATAGGATTTGTATATATATATACAGATTTTAATTGGGTTTAGGGGTTTTTTCACAGACTCAGTGATGGGGACATCAACAAGAAAGAAGTTTTTGGACTAACTCACATTTATTTTGCAGTTAAAATAGACAAATCTAATAAAGGGTTTGAGCCCATCTTCTCTTTGAGAAAATACTTGAGCCGATTCATGAGTCAACTCAACCTAGATTCAAGCAGGGTATGAGGTCACTTCTTCCATGCTCATTTTCCTCACTTGGCACCATCCATTTGAAGCCCACTTCCCTCATTTGGATGCCATCTACTTGAAGCCCATTTCCCTCACTTGGACACCATCTACTTGAAGCTCATTTTGGTCGACACCACATCAAGCACCTTTTGGGGAGGAGGAAGGACACTACATCAAGACTTTTATGGAAAGATTGAAGCCATGTTCTCTTACCCCAACAACCATCTAACTAACTTGCCAAGTGGGAGGCCCTAATTAAAAACTACAAGTTTGCTTAGGGCGTTTGCCTCTGGACCTCTAGCCTTAGACACTAGATTCAAGAGATAATCAAAGGATTGGGTGCACTAGCTTTTACACAATACTTCGAACCTAACCTTGTTGGTGTCCCTAAGCTGCTTTAGGTTTCTAATCAATTTTAATTAGGCTTAGGTTCGAGGCAAAGGTGGTTGTTTTGGACCCAGGACAGGTGATGAAATCCTATCCTGATATGAGATAGTAAAGTGCCCTTAGATTAGGTTAACAATGTATGCACACAAGATGAAACCCTAATATGCACAATGAATAGAAAATATCAGAAAAAAAATTTTTTTTCAAAATTGAATTTCAGATCTAATTAAGTTTTATATTTTCGATATCAGGTTATCACGTCCGACCATAGCTCATTACTCCCATGGGTTGTGACAGTATACTTTCGTATACCTGCTCAGTAGACATGATTTCCTTCCACTAAAAAATAATAAAATAATTTTTTTTCTGATTTTTTCTATGATTAGATGGCAGATTAACAAAAAATTAATTATTAATTTTTTTTATGTAGGTTTTATGCAATTTTAATTTCAGCCTAGACTAGATATGCATAAATTTTAGCAAAGAGCGATTAAACCCTAGTTTAACGTGCTCTGATACCAAAGATAATGTGGGACAAAATATGCAAACTAAATTACTTAGATTTTGATCTATTTATCAAAGATTAAACAACAATTAATTTTTCTAGAATTTATCAGAAATAAGACTCAAAGCAATTAATTGAAAGAAAACTAGTCAACTAGTTTCAAGCCCGCAATGTAGATCTAACAAATCTAAGTAGGAAAGGACCTTGGTGATTAAGAAGCCACCGTAAAATAGGATTTAAAACTTTCAAGGAATCAGATATTAAGAGAAAGGAAGTGTTTATATTTACCAACAAAGATTTGTTGCTCTTTGATGTGGATCAGGATCAGCACTCTAAGATTTCATGGTAGGACTTCAGGATTGTCATTCTCGGGCTCAGATCTGCAATGAAATTGGTTCCAAAGAAAAAACACCCTCACTTCCAATCTTGATCACCTGAAACACTCACAAGAAAATAAGTTAGAAAGCAAGAAAGGAAGGAAAGTTTGGAAGGAAGAAAGAAGAGAAAGAAAGTGATGGTTTTAGGATTTGTTGGATGGATGGAAGATGGATAGTTGGATAACTAGGGCCTCACACCCTGCGATACTCTGAAGAACAAAGAAATTTATGGCCTCACATCTTGCGATGCCATCATACCAAACGAATTAAAGAAGAAAATTCTCTCTTTATTTCATGAATAAGTGTTGACCCCTGAGATGATTTTGATGATCACAAAATATTGAAGCATGTATTTGATACTAATTCTTTCAAATTACTTGAGAAGTTTTTGCAGGAATTTGGTTACCTTTAGTTTAAAATGGTTTTCAAATTGATTGGAAGGTAATTCAATTATGTATGTAGTTTTATGAACTTGAACTTGTAAAAGCCCTAGTTTTGTCAATCTTGTAATCTTGTAAAATGGGCTGAAAATTATAAAATTAAGAGTATGTAGATTAGCTCTTATTTGATTTAAGTGTTGAAGAGTTTTGGAGAAGCTTGAAGCATCAATTAAAGTCTTTGCAAGAACTGACTCATGAATCAAGAGCCGACTCCTTGTGGCACGGCATAGAGAAAATTTCAAGGTTTCAGTATTAAGAGCCGACTCCTGTCCCAAGAGCCGACTCATGGAAGAATACTTTTTTCTGAAGCCTAAGATCTCGAGCCAACTCGTCTGGAGTTATGAACGTTGATGGACTGAGAACTCGAGCCGACTCTACCCTGAAGAGCCAACTCTGGGTATTTGTCATTTTGAATTAACTGAAGGCAAGAGCCGACTCCTACAAAAATTTGTTTTGGACTGTCTGAGATTTCGAGCTGACTCGTGGACCTCGAGTCAACTCGTGGACCTCGAGCCAACTCATGTAGTCATTTTCTGCACTCTAACGGCTAGTTGCTGAAAGTGATTTTTGAATTCCATTTCGTCTTCAACAGCTCTTTCACGAATTTCTACGCCCTACAATAGCCATATCTCTTGGAAAACTATAAAAGGAATTATTTTTGAGGGATTAAATAATTATTAGAGTATTATTATTGATTTATCTTGAGATATTGAAGAGCCTTCAAGTCTTTCACCTACCTACTTCAAGAGCTTTCAAGTTAGGATTCAAAGCTTCACCAACTCTACTCCATCATTGAATCCACTCATTGAAGAAGCAAAGAAGCAGCTTGAAGAGCATTAAAGAGCATTCAAAGCTAGGCTTCATCTTGATCTACATCGGCAACACTTAAACAAATTCGGTTTACTGTAGTTGCTTGCTTATTTTTTTCTTTATCCTTGTTTTCTCTCTAAGAATAGCAAGGGGCTGTGTCTTAAGAGAGGGTTAAAGGTTTTTAGGTGAGCCTTGTAAAAACCTAAGTTGGGTTCTTGGTGATCCCGGTATAAAACAAGTGTTTGGGTTTTCTTTGGTGATCCTGTTTAAAACCAAAGGGAGTTTGGGTTTCTTTGGTGATCCCGGTAAAACCAAAGTGTATAGGTTTGGGTTGTGAGCTTGGAAAAACAGTCCGACTGTATTCTAGTTGGGGGATATAGTGGAAATCTCAAGTGGTGCTTGGATAGTGGACGTAGGAGCAGGTTGCTTCAAACCACTCTAAATCTCTTCGTGTTTGGGCTTGTGCTCTTATTGTCTTATTGTTTTTACTTAATTACTTCCGCATTGTATATTGCACCACAACACTAAGAGAATTTGAAAGTGCACATAATTGTGAAAAGTTTTTAATCCCTATTCATCCCCCTCTTGGGAAGCCACATGGGCAACAAGTGATATCAGAGTGGAGTCTCTGAAAGTTAGTTAGAGTAAAGATATATGGCACATCCCATGAGCACTTCATTGGTCGAAGGTCAATCCACAAATCGACCTCCACTTTTCATCATAACCAATTATACATATTGGAAGGCAATAATGAAAATATACATTCAAGTCATAGATTTTCATTTATGGAAAATTATCTTGAAAGGACCTCACACACCCACTGTTAGAGTTAATGATGTAGAGGTTCCCAAACCAGAAGCGGAATAGGACGAGAATGATATGAAATTAGCTGAGCTAAATGCCAAAGCAATATTTATTATATTATGCTTTGGATCCAAATGAGTTTAACAGAATTTCAACTTGTAATTCTGCTAAAAAAATTTGGGACAAGCTAGAAATTACACATGAAGGCACATCACAAGTTAAAACATCAAAAATCAATCTTCTTGTGCATAACTATGAGTTATTTAAGATGGATCCTAGTGAGACTATATCTGCTATATATACTCGATTTACTGATATTATAAATGGTCTCAAAAGTCTTGGTAGAACTTACACTAATGCTGATATTGTCCAAAAAGTTTTGAGATCCTTACCAAATAAATGAGAAGCTAAGGTGATAGCTATTCAAGAGGCGAAGGACCTAAATACTCTGCCATTGGATGAACTGCTTGGATCACTAATCATACATAAATTAGCTATGCAACAAAGGATCGATGAAGATACCAAAAGAAAGAAAGCATTAGCATTTAAAGCTACAGAAGAGGATAAAAATGAAGACTCAGACTCATCAGATGATAATGATCTAGAAAATGATGAGATAGCTCTTGTAATGAGAAGATTTAAAAGGTTTATGGCCTGAAGAAAAATAAATAGATGGAGAAAGCAATTCAGAAAAGGAGATTTTGGAAAAGAAAGAGAAAAAGATAAAGAAAAGAGAAGGATAAAGATAAAGATCAAGTACCAATCTGCTATGGATGCAAAAAGTCGGGACACATTCATCTTGACTATCCTGAAGCAAAGAAAAAGATGATCACCAGAAAGAAGAAGAAGGCAATGCTTGCAGCATGGAGTGACAGCGATGAATCTACATCCACTGAAGAGGATGAAGAACACAAAGACTGCACAAATATGTCTTATGGGTTTAGAGGACGAGGTAACTACTTCTGAACCTAATTTAAAATTTACATATGATAAGCTGCATAATACATTTTGTGAATTATTGGTAGAATACAAGAAAGCTGGTTTGAAAATGAAAACTCTGAAAAATCAATGTGATACATTTAAAAAAGACAAAAATGATTTTGGTGAAAGAAATAAAATCTTGCAAAGGGAATTAAATTTAGTTTGTGAAAGACTTAAGATTATTCAATTTGAAAAAGAAGAGCTTCTTGAGAAAAACAAATGTTTGAAAAATAAAAATGATAATTTAAAGAAGGAAGTTCAAAAGCTCAAGCCTTTGGTTGAAAACTAACCTTAAGTTCTAACAAACTTGAATTAATTTTGAAAGATCAAAGAGAAACAAATAATAAATTTGGAATTGGTTACAAAGGTTCTATTTCAAATAAATTTTTTGCATCTACATCATATGCTCCTAAGTTTACTACTTCAAAACAAGTTAGACCTAAATTTGCATCATCTCATGTTTATTATTCAAAGTCAAGGATTGTATGCTATGCATGTAATAAATTTGGTCATAAGGCATTTGAGTGTCATTTGAAACATAATGACAAAAAGAAAATTAAGAATGTTTGGATTCCAAAAAGGAACCATTTCCACTAACTTGCAAGGACCCAAGAAAGCTTGGGTACCTAAATTTATAAAATGATTGTTTTGCATGGATGTCTTGCAACCACAAATATAAAGAAAATATGGTATCTGAATAGCGGCTATTCAAGACACATGATGAGTGATATTGATAAATTCTTCATCCTAGAACAAAAGGATAGTGGAATGGTAACATTTGGTGAAATCGTAAAGGATGATCGGTATCGGTAAAATCAAAATTACTCCTACATTTATTGAAAATATGTTACTTGTAAAAAAGCTAAAACATAATCTTTTGAGTATTAGTCAGCTATGTGACATTAGTTTTAATGTTTTCTTCAAGTCATCAATGTATATAGTAGTTGATCCACTTGACTCTAGTACTAAATTCATTTGACACAGACTTGGTAACATTTATGTAGTAGATCTTAATGATCTAGCTATGTCAAGCAACACAAGTCTTGTAGCAATGAATGACAAGAGCAAGGAATCAAGTTTACTATGGCATAGACGACTTGGACATGCTAGTATGGACACTATAGCTAAACTTATTTCAAAGAATTTAGTCAAAGGATTGCCAAAATTTAAAGTTAATTTTGATTATGTTTGCGATGCTTGTCAATTAGGAAAACAAGTGAGGAAAAGTTTTAAATCCAAAAATATCGTTTCTACTACTATACCCTTAGAGCTACTTCACATGGAATTATTTGGACCTACTAGGACTACCAACCTAGGTGGTATGAAATATGGCCTCATGATTGTAGATGATTTTTTAAGATACACATGGGTTTTGTTTATTTGCACATAAAGATGAAACTTTCAAAGTATTCAAAAAGTTTTATAAAAGAGTCATAAATTTGAAAAATGTATATGTTATTTCAATTCGTAGTGATCATAGCACCGAGTTTGAAAATCAATATTTTGATCACTTTTGCACAAAGCACGGTATTGATCATAACTTCTCTGCACCTAGAACACCACAGAAAAATGATGTTGTAGATAGAAAGAATCATACTTTGGAAGAGATGTCCAAAATAATGCTTTATGAAAGAAATCTTCCAAAATACTTTTGGGCAGAAGCTGTAAATACCGCATGCTATATTTTGAATAGAGTTTTGATTAGACCTATTATTAGAAAAACCTCCTATGAACTTTGGAACAATAGAAAACCTAATATTAAGTATTTGCATGTTTTTAGATGTAAATGTTTTGTTCTTAACAATGGTAAGAATAATCTTAGTAAATTCGATGCAAAATCCGATGAGGCTATTTTTCTTGGATATTATTTAAATAGTAAAGCCTATCGTATTTTCAATAAAAAAACTTTGACTGTTGAAGAATCTGTATATGTTGTTTTCAATGAATCTGACATTACATCTTCTAGAAAGAAAGATTTTGCTGATGATGATGTAGGTACTCTAGAACATGGACCGAAAGATTGACTCTCAAAGACAAACAATCAAGTGAACCACATGAAGAACAGGTAAGCAAAAATCATGATGATATACCCAAAGAATGGAGGTATGTACAATCACACCCTAAAGAATTAATTATAGGAGACCCATCTCAAGGCGTTAAAACTAGAGCTGCACATAGAGATACACATGACTTAATTGCTTTTGTTTCTCATGTAGAACCATACACTATAGAAGAAGTTGAAACTAATCTAATTGGATGCTAGTGATGCATGATGAATTAAATTAATTTAGGAGAAATAATGTTTGGACCCTAGTAGAAAGATCTAATGACTATCCTGTTATAGGTACTAAGTGGATTTATAGAAATAAACTAGATGAAGAAGGAAATGTAATTAGAAATAAGGCTAGATTGGTAGCACAAGGATATAAACAAGAAAAGGGAATAGATTTTGATGAAACCTATATACCAGTAGCTAGATTAAAAGCCATTAGATTACTACTAGCTTATGCATGCTTTATGAATTTTAAATTATTTCAAATGGATGTAAAGAGTACATTTTTAAATGATTTTCTATCCAAAGAAGTTTTTGTTGAGCAACCACCGGGTTTCATTGATCACACTTTTTCAAATCATGTTTTCAAATTGAATAAAGCTTTGTATGGTCTGAAACAGGAACCTAGAGCCTGGTATGACAGACTAAGTAAATTTTTAATTACAAATGATTTTGTAAGAGGTAGTTTTGACATCACACTATTTATTCAAAGAAAGAATAATGATATTTTAGTTATTCAAATCTATGTTGATGATATTATTTTTGGATCTACTAATGAATCTTTGTGTCAAGATTTTGCTAAGCTAATACAGAGAGAATTCGAAATGAGCTTGATGGGTGAGCTGAGTTACTTTATTGGACTTCAAATCAAACAAACTAAAGAAGATATCCTGATCAACCAGGCCAAATATATCAAGGAGATTATCAAAAAATTTGGCATGGAATCAAGCAAAGAAATTGGAACACCCATAAGTCCTGCATATAGACTTGACAAAGATGAGAATGGCATAAATGTTGATCAAAAGCTATACCGAGGTATGATCAGTTCATTACTTTATTTGACAGCTAGTAGACCTGATATTTTATTTAGTATTTGTATGTGTGCACGATTTTAATCTAATCCAAAAGAGTCACACATCATAGCTTTTAAAAGAATCATTAAATATCTGAAAGGTACATGCAATGTAGGTTTATGGTATTCTAAGCACACATTTTTGAAATTAATTAGTTATTCTGATGCTAATTATGAAGGCTATAAAATTGATAGAAAAAGCATAAGTGGCACCTATCAATTTCTAGGTGTTAACTTGATTTTATGGCACTGTCGCAAGCAGAACTCTGTAGCATTATCTACTGCTGAGGTAGAATGTGTAGCTGTTGGGAGCTGTTGTGCTTAAGTGTTGTGGATCAAGCAATAAATAAAAGATTATGGTATTTTCCAATCTAAAATTTCTATCAAATGTGACAATACTAGTGCTATTAATTTATCCAAAAACCCAATTCAGCATTCATGAACTAAGCACATAGAAATTAGACATCATTTTATTCGTGATCATATTTTAAATAATGTTGTTGAGCTAGAATTTGTACCTACTGAAGATCAACTTGCTGACATTTTTACTAAACCCCTTAGTCTAGATAGATTTGAGAAAATTAGAGGCGAATTAGGGCTGTGTGACCCATTCTGAACATTTTGACCTAATTTTTTGAAAAATAAGAAAAAATTATTTAGGTATTTCAAATTTTTCTCTAAAGCTTAAGACAACCTATTTTAGTGTCTAGAAATCCATAAAAATTGATTTTGACCATTTATGATTTTTAGGCTAATTTTTGGCTCGAGCCGACTCGAGTCATAAGGCTGTTCGGTGAGCCGACTCGAAAGTCAGGCCGAATATTTTTAAATAGGGTTTCATTAGTTTGTTTTCACTATGTTTTTAGGTTTTGCTCTCTTCCACTTAGTCGACTCATTTTTCCATCTTAGGAAAACTTCCTATAGCACTCTCTAATCCCTCCAAACTCTTAATCCTAGCTAGATGGCACCCCGTAAGGCCGTAGCTAAGAAACCCCGGCGGGTGGTTCGGTCAGTTGCGAAGGAAAGGAGAATGAAACGGTGCTTGGACACCTCCAATCTGGAAGAAAAACAACAAATCGAGCAAGAAGAAGAGCCACAGGCACCCAGGCAAGTGATTCTAATGGGTAATCGTCAAGTTACTCCTGGTAGGTGCATCAATTTTAATTTCTTGGAGCAAGAACAGTTACACATTGGGGATTGGTTAGATAAACAAGGTTGGAAAGATTTCTATTTGTTGAATGTACCTATTTATCCCAATTTGGTCAGGCAATTTTTTGAAAGTATGTCCTTAGGTGCATTCCATGTCGAAGAGACTATGAAGGGAAAGCACATTGAGATTAGTGAGCAAAAATTGTCAAGTATCCTTCACATTCCAAAAGAAGGTGAATGTTACCTAGTTCTGAAGGAGAAGTAGAAGACCCTGAGACTAGTACTGGAAAGAACAAATGTAAAGGGTATTATTTATGTTAGTGCAAATCAGTTATCATTGAAAATGAGATTGTTGCACAACATTATCAGTCTTATTTTCTTGCCCCGGACAGGGCGATTTGATTGGGTCAGTGAGCATGACCTGGTTTTTATGAGATGTCTGATTGAGGGGGAGGCCCTCAATCTACCGTTTATCATGCTTTCACAAATGAGAGAGGCGGCTCGTAGGGCACGAGCTTGTCTACTGTATGGGATGGTCTTCACACTTCTATTTCAGGATGCCCTGGTTGACTTGACAGGTGAGAACAGCTGGCTACTTTTACACACTGACAGGTATAATCTGAAGTCCCTTACTCGGATGGGATTTATTAAAGTAGATGGTCATTGGATTCGGAAGACTTCAAGTACTCCAGTAGCTTACTTAGATGACTCAGAGAAGGACATTCAGGCAGCAGAGGGATATGGTGCGAAGGCAGATGCACATACTGATGAGGCTGGACCATCAGAGCCAGCTCTACCACTCCTCGTTCACCATCCAGGAGATCTATAGCTGTTGGACCTGATGCAGATGACAGACTACAGAGAGTACTATATGAGATATCTTGTCTCAGATATGACACTGATAGCAGGATAGCTCTACTTCAGTCTGAGATGCAGCAGGGATTCCATGACATCATGATCATTCTTAGATAGCTTACTGCAGCCAGCCAGTCTGTATCGATGACTTTGACAGCAGCACCTGACACTGGCACCGGCACTGATCGCGAGCAGGGACAGGCGGCACATTTCAGTGACATTCCTTCACACGCCACTCCTGCTGATGCCGAGGCCGAGGCTGGTATTGAGGTTTCAGGATCTGATGTTGGACAGACTCCAGCTACAGAGATATTATCTACCACCAGCACTTTGGCATTGTCCTTTGATCCTCCGACTGTTAGACCCACTCCCATTATCATTTTTTCAGAGTTCAAAGTAAAAGCCAAAGCCAAAACCAAAGTTTCTAGGACTACCACTCCTACTAGGACTAGAATCAAAAATCTTAGACCTAGGTTTCCTAAGTTTAGGCCTAGTCCAGGAATCTTAGAGGTAAGTTCCTCCTCTAGTGAGGAAGACCTTAGTGGTGATGATCCTATCCCATCTTTTTGATATTTTAAGCTTTTATCTTGATGTTTTAGGACTCTATGGTTGTTATATTTTGATGTTGTGATACTATTTTTGTCGTGTCGAAGTATATTTGTAATGTATTACTTGTGTACTGACTTTTCATATATATATATATATCACTTTTCATGCTACATGTCTTCTTATGATACACTCATGTATTACCCTTGGAATGAATAACTTATTATGTTCTCCTATCTTTTATACCTTTTGTTGATGACAAAAAGGGGGAGAAGGGAGAATGTGCATGAAAAGGCTATGTCATGGAGAAGGGAGAATGTGCATGAAAATGATATGATGAGCTAGAATGTTAATTTATGAAAATTTGATAAAAATTAAAAGAAATGCTTACAATAGTAAGGGGGAGCTTTTGTTAAGTTTATTGTTAAATTTTCATGAAATTTATTTCAAATACTTGGTAATTTTATAAGTTTCGATACGCATTGTATAGATGATACTCTTGATAGATCATGTGTTGATACTCTCGATATACATTTGATACATTATGTTTTGATACATATTTCTCATATGATATAGATAATATAGTGTATCTATACATATGATACTTGGTGTTAATAGTTTTCAGTTTCATTTAGTTGATACATTTGATACATATGATACATTGTGACACACTGTGTTGATACCTTGATACGCAATCTGTGTGATACACACCATGTCTAATATCATTTGATAAATGTGAATATATAGTAATTGTAAAGTGCTTTCAAATTCTGTTCATGCCTAGTATTTTGTCATCATCAAAAAGGGAGAGATTGTTGACCCCTAGAATGATTTGATGATCACAAAATATTGGAGCATGTATTTAATACTAATTCTTTCAAATTACTTAAGAAGTTTTTGCAAGAATTTGGTTACCTTTAGTTTAAAATGGTTTTCAAATTGATTGGAAGGTAATTCAATTATGTATGTAGTTTTATAAACTTGAACTTGTAAAAGCCCTAGTTTTGTCAATCTTGTAATCCTGTAAAATGGGCTGAAAATTATAAAATTAAGAGTATGAGATTAGTTCTTATTTAATTCAAGTGTTGAAGAGTTTTGGAGAAGCTTGAAGCATCAATTGAAGTCTTTGCAAGAGCTAACCCATGAATCAAGAGCCAACTCCTTGTGACATGGCACGGAGAAAATTTCAGGGTTTCAGTATCAAGAGCCGACTCCTGTCCCAAGAGCCGACTCATGGAAGAATACTTTTTTCTAAAGCCTGAGATCTCGAGCCGACTCGAACCCCAAGACCGACTCGTCCAGAGTTATGAATCTTGATGGACTGAGAACTCGAGCCGACTCTGCCCTGAAGAGCTCACTCTAGGTATTTGTCATTTTGAATTAACTGAAGGCAAGAGCCGACTCTAGTCTGAAGAGCTGACTCCTACAGAAATTTATTTTGGATTGTCTGAGACTTCAAGCCGACTTGTGGACCTCGAGTCGACTCGAGTAGCCATTTCTGCACTCCAATGGCTAGTTGCTAAAAATGATTTTTGAATTCCATTTCGTCTCCAACAGCTCTTTCACTAATTTCTAGCCCTACAATAGCCATATCTCTTGGAAAACTATAAAAGAGATTATTTTTTAGGGATTAAACAATTATTAAAGCATTATTATTGATTTATCTTGAGATATTGAAGAGCCTTCAAGTCTTTCATCTACCTACTTCAAGAGCTTTCAAGTTAGGATTCAAAGCTTCACCAACTCTACTCCATCATTGAATCCACTCATTAAAGAAGCAAAGAAGCAGCTTAAAGAGCATTAAAGAGCATTCAAAGCCAGGCTTCATCTTGATCTACATCGACAATACTTATACAAACTCGTTTGTTGTAGTTGCTTGCTTATTTTCTCTTTATCCTTGTTTTCTCTCTAAGAACAGCAAGGGGTTGTGTCTTAAGAGAGGGTTGAAGGTTTTTAGGTAAGCATTGTAAAAACCTAAGTTGGGTTCTTGGTGATCCCGGTATAAAACCAAGTGTTTGGATTTTCTTTGGTGATCCCGTTTAAAATCAAAGGGAGTTTGGGTTTCTTTGGTGATCCCGGTAAAACCAAAGTGTATAGGTTTGGATTGTGAGCCTGGTAAAACAATCGACTATATTCCGGTTGGGGGATATAGTGAAAATCCCAAGTGGTGCTTGAGTAGTGGACGTAGGAGCCGGTTGCTCTGAACCACTCTAAATCTCTTTGTATTTGTGCTTATGATCTTATTATTTTATTGTTTTTACTTAATTACTTTCACATTGCATATTGCACCATAACACTAAAAGAATTTGAAAGTGCACATAATTGTAAAAAGTTTTTAATCCCAATTCACCCCCTCTTGGGAAGCCATCTGGGCAACAATAAGAATTAATTAATACAAGAGGTTGGAGGTGGTATTTATAGACCACCAATAAGAATTGTAAGGGATACAAAGTGTTGAGTTCTTGTTGACGAGGCAAGGACTTCTTGGCATTGGCTTCCCTTGGGCATCAAAGACCTTAAATTCCTTCTCTTGGGCATCATGGTCTCTTGGCATATGAATTTCTTGGGCTTCTTCCACTTGGGCGACATCTCTTAAAAATAAGTGTGCGACAAAATAAGAAGAGGCGCTAATGAGATGGTGTCCTTTTTTCTTGGTTCTCTTAAATTCAAATGTGAGTGGGCGATAATCTTGTGAGAAGATGGCGTCAATCCATCTCCCCATCTTGGCATCTTCTTGTATTTGAAATTGGATAAAGATAATCCAAACACAAGTGAGATAAGGTTGGACTCCTTTGAAGTAGTAGGCGTCCCTTTACATTAGAATTTCTCCTTGTTGGGCGACAAAAGGAGGATGAATTGAGGCACTCCTTGGATGCATGTGACAAAGAGAATGTGAGATGAGGAGTCCTTTTTTACTCTTAAAATTGGCAATGAATTTCAAATGGGAGACAAATAAGAATTTAATTTATAGGCACCCCCTTTTGGATAAACTTGAATGATGTCTGAATGTCCAGATGTCTGGATGTCCGGATGTCTGGATGTCTGGATGTCTGGATATCTGGATGTCTGGATGTCTGGATGTCCTAATTTTTTTTTTGGAACATAAGACTTGGACTTTTGGTGGGCGTCCATATGGAACTCTTATGGCATACCAAGATGACATGGCATGTGATGATGTCCAAGATGATGTGGCAGGTAATGTGGCCTGTGGCATATGACATAGGCGTCCAAGATTTGATGATGTGGTGCCAAGAATTAGTTGGCATGTGGTGCCAAGAATTGGTTAGCACATCACTTGAATTGGGTTAGCACAAGTGTCACATGGTGTCTTGATTTGGGTCCCCTCTTATATTACAGAACTCAATAAAATAACTAATTATAGGACTCAATCAACTAATTAAAAGGGCTAATTCTAAACCCAACTTGATCAAATTGATCAAAAGGCATAATCTCAAAAAGCAAAAAATAAATATCGACTCAACTAGATAAATAGGGTTTGACTCAATTGGATGAATGGGGTTGTATATATATACAGGTTTCAATTGGGTTTAGGGATTTTTTCATAGACTCAGTTTTGGGGTTGAGGATAAAACCAACTGGGCTAAAATAACATAATTTAAAATAATGACTAAGCCCCATATCGAAATTAGGGTTTTAAAATTGGGGCTTAGGGCTTATTTACAAGTGATTTGGGCTTGGGCTTAGGGCTTTATTCACAGGTGATCCACAGGGATGTGGGATTGACTTATCATTTTTTTCTGGTCCTGGTGTCCGCACCTTTAATTAGTAATTGATTGCTAATTGAGTCACTTTGTTGAGTGAAATGATTTGGTCAAATCTATTTGATTTGGTTTAATAGATTCACTTATTAGGTTATTCATTGACCCAGTCGCTAAGGGATTTTAATCTTAATTTAATTTGAATTTAAACTTGATTAATTTTTTGATTAATTAAGTTTAATTAAAGTCTACTTATATTTGGTTCAAGCTATTTGAATTGATCAAACCAAATTAAAATGAGATTAAAATTAAGGATGACCAAGTCAAACCTAGGAACCTAGTTTTTCTCCTTGTGCCACTTTGTTCTCCATGTAAAAATAAATTTTTGCATGAAGAGTCTCCACACCAAAACCTGATTAGAGCCCTCCCTTTTACCCATTTTGATTGGGATTAAGCCAAGAAAAAATTTAAAAGGAGTTCTAATATAGTTTTGTATCTGGTTTGACTGAGTCTGATTCTTGCACCTGCTTGTTTCTCTGATTTTTTGTGTGAACTTTTCTCCATGAAAAATGGTTTTGATACCTACTCTCAACCCCTTTTGTGTTAGGATAGGTTTAGAAAATTTTGGAATTTATTTGAACTGATTTGAATTTAAATTGAATGAGTTTTGAATGAGTTAAACTACTAGTCCTAGAAAAACTCTATTCCTTAGTCTATCATAATCCTTTGCTCCATGCCTATTTGAGAGGCTTGTTGCTGGGATTGTGAAAAATTGTAAAGAGGAAAATACCATGAGAAACCAAGAAAAAGATCATGGAAAAGAAACTTAGAGTGGGCATGAAAAAAATGTTGGCATGGGGACTTTTTCCTTCTTGGTGCCAGGGAGAAAAGAGAAAAGAAATGAGAGGAAGAAAAAAAAAAGGAAAAATTGGTTTTGGATTTTTTTCTTCCTTAACCTGATCCTCCTTGTTATCTATCTCATCATCTTCTTGGAGGATTTGAAAAAAAATCGAAGGAAGGTCTTTAGATCAGCCATCCACAGCCTTCACATGAAGCTAGCATTCTAAGAAACATGAATTCTCAAGACTTCATGTCAACTTTTTATAGAGATCAGATATCCTGTGCGGTTGTGAGGTGATGTCCAAAGCTTCTAACATGATCCACAATAGTGGTATTCATCGACCCCGTGAGATATGGGATCTGATCCTATTTATATTTGTAGATTAGATCTATAGCATGCATCTATTAGATCGATGTATACTGATTTTAATTTTAGCATTTATACTCTATTTATATCCTATCATGATCCTGTGGGATAGGTTTTTAGAATTGTTCTAATGCATGATTTAGTAATTAAAATTATTTTTAATCTAATATGCTTTCGTTGGTTTTTAAAAAAAATCATGCATGAAATCCTGTCCTAGTTTTCTGACACCGTCGAGTCATAACTCGATGAAAGATTAGCTTCGAATTCTACAGAACAAGCATTTCAAGATAGGGGACTAGATTCAGAAGCAAGGTTAGAAAAACAAATTGTGCTTTGGAGGTACCTATCTATTCCAAATCAATGATAACTTTTTTTCAAAAATTTGAGGATTGGCACTAATGCAATTGAATCTGCAGTTAAAGATACATTGCTAGTAATTGATAAGGAGACTAGGTATTTCTAGAAATGCCTAGATCAGGAGTTTGTGTTCTTGCTTTGAGGAAGAAAGATGAATGATTAAAAGTTATTTTAGAGAGAGATGATGTGAATGATTTAAGGAATCTTCAAGCTAACAAATTATCAGTCGAGATGAGATTATTGTATAACATAGTTAGTCAATTTTTTTTCGAAAATAGAAAGATTTGACTGGGTTACTGAAAAGGACATAGCATTCATGTCTTATTTGATTCAAGAAAAACCCATCAATTTCCTATATTTGATTTTAGGGCAGGTCAAGGAGGCAGTCAAGAAGTATAGGGCATGTCTTCCTTATGGTATGGTGTTCACACTTATTTTCTCTGAATTCGGCATAGACTATAATGCATAGGATACCAAGAAATTACTTCATACTAATAGGTACAATGAAAGGTCTTTCCACTGAATAGGATATAGAAAGATTGATGATAGGTGGATTTGCAAAGCTTTGAACAGGGAGTTACTACTGATTCAGATTCAAATGATAATGATGCGGAGGATAATGAGGGTGATACACCAGTCGTATCTTCTACTTTGGAGATCCCTACTTTGGCTGCACTGTCCATGGATGGACACTCAACATAGCTAGAGAGCCCCAGGATACCACCACCTGCCTCTACATGATCTATAGAGGTGATATCACATTTTAAAGAGATTATGACTGAGAGGATTAACTCACTACTCATTGATATGCGAGATGATATTCTGAAGAGATATGATGAGCACAGAGCCTCCGTGCAGCAGTCATATGATGAGCTCCATCATGACTTGAGAGAGCTAACCCTGAGAGTTGAGCTTATTGAGGAAGCTCAGGGAGAGTAGTTTGCACACCCAAACATAGCAGCTATAAGAGAAGAGATTGCCAAAATGTTCAAGATGGATGATTATGTCATTAATGAAGCTATTGGGATTGGATCGATTCATCAGGGGATCCACGAGATAGAGTCCGAGATCAAGGCCCTTCTACTATGATTCACTTTGTTTAGTTCATCTTTCAGTCAGCCCCTGAGATGTCAATCTTAGCCTGCACCTTTTAGATCCCCCTTCAGTTCTACGGTGCATCCAAGCACTGGTTTTCCTTCTACTCCCTCTGGATTAGCTTTTAGAACTCGCATTAAGGGTGCTTCATCATCTTCTTCTCCTCCAGTCATGGAGTTTTCTGATGACGATTAGTATCTCTTAGTATTTTTAGAGTATTAGAATATTTGTATTATTATTTTTCTTTATTTTTATAATGGACTGAACTATATATGTTCATTTTGGTATCATCCTGTATATACTAATTATGTACTGAAATCAAATGTTGATAACTATGTATGAAATATTATGACATTTGACTTCCTTAATATGCTTGTGCAATAAAATCTTTTACCTTATTTGTTTACAACAAAAAAGAAGAGAAAGATATGAGATATATGAGATTAAAAAGAGAAATTGGTATCAATGAGATATGAGATTAATTTTTTTTAAAAAAAAGAAAAGTGATATAAATGAATTAAAAAATTAATCACTTAAAAAGAATAGAAAGGAATAAGATTATGAAAGTAAAAAGAGGTTTGAAAGGAAAGGAAGGAAAGCTTAAATTGAGAGAAGCTTTATACAAAATTTGGGAGCGTTGTTCAAAATTTTTATAATTTGATGCAGCTCTAATACTTTTTGTTTTGTCTCTTAAGTAAATTTATTTCGCTATGATATATGCAAATATTTATAGCTCTGATACACAAACATATTCTTACAGCTCTGATACACATACATACTCTTATAAGCTCTATACATATACATACACTTTGCTCTAATACATATATATATACATATATACACATATCCTTCAACTTGTTTAAGAATAATTTGTAGAGAGTATTTATTTATAAAGATTGATTCATAGCCATAGAAAGGTTTTATGAGCTCAAAAAACATTATTTGAAGAAGAAATGATGTTAGAATTTATGTTTGAAAAGAAGAGTCGACTCATGTAAATGAGCACCAACTCTAGCACATTTGAAAATGGCACTAAGATGTGGCATGCAAATGAGTCGACTCCTGTAAGGTGAGTCGACTCTCTCAGTGTAGACAGAGGAGTGTTTTTCTATTTCGGGCAGGCGAGTCGACTCTATGAAGAAAAGCCAGCTCTCTCAAAAAAATAGATGGTTAAAATTTCATAATCCTTAGAAGAGTCAACTCCTATATAGGCAAGTTGACTCTCAATGATATAGAATACTTTTTCCAGAACAGACAAAAAAATTGACTCTCTCAAAGATATAGAAGATTGATGTTTTGTAATCCTTCAAGTGATCCAACTGCTAACCAGGCAAGCTCATCGTGACCCTCTAACAACCTTTTAATGACTAGTTTGCAGACTTCCAGATTTTAGGAAAAAATGATTTTAATAACTATTTTTTGATTTGTAATGGCTAGAAATGATCAAGAAAGCCTCTAAACTAAAGAAAGTTTATAGGAAAAGATATAAAATCAAGGATTAAACTCAGAAAAAGTAATACACAAGTTAGAGTTATTGAAAAACCAAGAAAAATTGTGAGCAGTTATTGAAACTTAAAAAAAACTCAACTACTTTCCAATTACATCTCTTAAAGCAATTAGTGAGCAACCAGAAGAGGATTCAAAGCAATCATTGAAGCATTTAAGCGACTTATTGCCAAGCTTCACCGGCAACAAATTAGCTCATTGAAGGAGCTTTTTTTTTTTTGTATTGCAAATTTATGGTTCTGTTTCTTTTCTGCTTTTAAATTTTAGTGAGGCTGAAACTTGGGTAGCTATTTGGATTTGTTTGTGAGCCTGTGAAAATAAATGTGTAATTTAGAAAATGTTGTAATGTTTTGATTAGCTATCCTGATAAAGCCAATTGAATTTCTTTATGAGCTCGTTTAAACAAACAACTATATTCTTGAGGGAATATAGTAGAAAATTTCTAAGTGGACCTTGAAAAGTAGATGTAGCTGCTGGAGTACACTGAATCACCATAAATCCTGCCTTGCTTGTTTATGTGTTTGCTTTCATATTCTCTATCTTTGCATCCATCTTAGCTCACATAACACCTAGGCTACTAAGGTTTCAAAGTACATATACTTGCTAAAATTTTTTGAAAACTTAATTTATTCCCCTCTTTGATTGTCAGTTTGGATAACATGATTCATGAAACCTAATGCCCATATATTTGCTATTCCTCTTGTTTGTGGCATTTTTACTACATTATTTTGTATTTGAACATACTTATTGTGCTCCATCAACAATGAATAAACATTTGTACACGCTACTTGTAGTATAGAGTTGCCATATTATAAAGCTTAGCATAGGTAGGGAGGATGCTACGGAGGAATTCTACAATGACAGGTCAGTTTATTATGACTAGCTATGCTAGTATTTTATGCCATTTTAGAGACCTCGGTTCGATATAGGGGAATATGAAACCAATGCAGTTCACCCACCTATTCGTTCCGAGAATTTCCTTATTCATAGACGAAGCTTTTATAAAGTCCAAAAATTAAGGATCACCAATTGGCGCTACTTCTAAAAATGCAAACAAAGCAATCTCTTCTCTTCTTTATATTTTGGGTGCTGCTATACTGATTGTTTAGAATTTTGATGGTTTTGAGAGGATTGCATCTAGACATTTTCATCTCCATTGCGCTATTCCAAATGAGCGAAGGTACCTGGCACTACATTCATGTGTGAAAACACCTGATCGTAACGTGTGACATGGGAGGATTGGGACCCAAAAGAGGTCGAGGGAAGCTGACAGCCCGGCATTAATGTACCTAGGCAATATGCATTCATGAAACAGGCGTCCCAAAATAATATGTTTTTATTATTTTTCTTTTTCCATTTTTTCTCTTCTTGCTGTAGGAGCCGCCTCTGCCAATCTGCACCATGCTGTGTGCCATGGACCACCTTTGTGTCGTGGCAACAGATGCAACAGGTACTACAAGTTTATCCTTCACTGATCAGTCAGCATAAAATCATAGAAGCCAGGGGCAGGTTCATTCAACTGGTATTAACCAAACGAACAAAATAAAAATCTTTAATTAACTTTTCTGATTGTAACAACATACAGTCTAAATGTTTTATATGCAAGAGCACACCTCATTGATTTTAAAAAATCACTTTAGGTGCACGCCTAAATGCCCTAAGCACCTCTCGCAAGAGCAGTAAAGAGAATATACCAAAAGCCATGACGTTCCTTGATCATTACATGCCTCAAGCCAGCCCTATGGCTGATCGCAGTCCCCACTGAGTCATAATCTGTGCCATGAACCACGCCTATTCAAGGTAAAAGATCACCTGATAAATAGTAGAACAATTTGTCGCCTGCCAATGTTGTAAGTCTTCCAACAATATTTATTGTAGAAGTATAATATAAATTTAACAAGGTTTCAACTCTTTGATGAAAGAATATGGCTGTCACCTATATTATTCGTCATTGTCAAAAGATTACACATGTTGTTCGTTGGATACATGATATCAGAAGTTTGAAAGTTTCATGGTAACATATTGACCAGACGACAATGTTGGGCAAGGCCTCCACTGCAAAAGGGGCAAATAACCATTATGATTTCTCAAGACATATTACACGAACCGTCGAGGCACATATGGACAAAACGCAGTTTACTGAAAGAAAAGCATATTGTCTGCATAACAGAAAGCTTGATCAGAATGCAAATCATGAAGTCTGAATTGTGTCTATGTACATAAACACATGCCAGATGTCTATTACGTATGTCTGCTTCATTCATCTCTTCTTGAGTCTGCAATCCATGTGTATTATTTTTCTTTCTGCCTCCTCTTATACCACTTGAATGTCCGCTTAATATAAAAGCATTATTTTTTTATATGTAAAATTAGATCTGTATGTCTAGGAGGTGGAACCACCACTGCCTAGCTATTACTGACTTGTTCTTTTAACAATAGCGCACAGTCATCCTTTTGTGACAACACTGCACATCACACTAGCGCACCTTATTTTTCTCGGTACCTGCAATCAAACCACTGAATAAAAATGATGCAACCAATACAACAACAAATTAAATAGATGATCCAGAAACTCACCAAATATATTTGACCTCAAGGGAAACCGGTTCGGTGATCCTTTAGATCTTAGCTCCCTCAGTTGCCAACGTTTATTTGGCTTTTCACTTTTGATTGAAGTACCACTCATCTCTCCCATCACAGAACTGGCTCCATTTTTCCTGACCTTTTCATGATATATAGCCGGAGGTGAGAGTCTCAATTGAGGTAAAGTATCTACTTGAAGAGATTGCTGAGCCTTCTGAAGGTTACTCAATATTTCAAACTGCAACAACATGATCCAGCTTCAGCTTTATTAGCTATTCAATGCAAGGATTCAGATCCAACGGGACATCCCATGGAACACGGGACGGGGTACCATCCCATGTTTGGGATGGGACGTCCTGAGCATCTACCATCCCATGTGTTGGGATGGGACGTCCCATGAGCATCCCAATCAGGATACCTTGGGACATCCCTTGTCCCGAGTGTCAGGACGGGATGGGATGCCGACACGTCCCGTTTCATGAAAAAACCAAGACATCCCCATTTCAGGGGATTTAAAATCTTGATTCAATATCCAATATTGGAGAAAAACAGCCTAAAGATTACAAGTTGAACAGAAAGTATGTTACAAAATAGAAATTTGTGTACCCGAGACATCTGTTGAAACCCATAACTCTTCTCTGAAGTATCAAGTTCATGCAGGTGTTGAGAAGTCCCTTGCAATGGTTGGGAGCCTGACACAGAATATTTGACCAACCCATTCTGCACAAGAACTGTTTTGCTTTGTCCATGCTGGTTCTTCTTTGTTAGACAAATTGGGCATGCAACTGAGGACTCACCATTGGATGATTCATTCTCAGATTCACAATGAAGATGGGTTGAGTGACCACAATTGAATACACGGATTCCCAAACTAGAGGAGTCCTTGGTAAGAGGGCAGCCACAAATACAGCAAGTAAAAATCTTGTGGAGCGTATGCATGAGATGCCCCCTTCTTTAGCAGGCTCAAGGTATAAAATGTGTCATCCTCGATTAATGATTTAGCTGTGTCCTAGAGAAGTAGAAAACAGTGGAAACTATAAAAATTCCCTTATCAGATAAAACCAGGCAACGCATAAATAAATAAGATCTAAGATGTCATCATATCAGATAAGCAGTCCATTCAAAGAAAGATGGCTCATGTTCCACCGTGTATAATAAGCAATGAGAAGTTCAGACAAAAAACATAACTTGCTTTTAAATCGATATTCAAGGAGATCTGCTCCGCAAACTTTTGACTCTTCAAACCAAAGATGTACACAACACATGCAGTTTGAAACAGAAAATTTCACACCACTTTTATTGCTCTAATTTTTTTATACTAAACTCAGTACAACAAGGTTCACACTAGACCAATCTATTTCACTTGTTATGCTTCCAAATTTAGTAAACAGTGGGGCTTTCCAATTTAACGTGCTACAGAGATCAAAGCACTAGATGGTAGATTACATGTATTCAAAAGAAAATGCACAAAATATGAAAATGCACAAAATATTGCTTAAACTACACATACCAGTATTCTTCTTTCATAGCCATAAGTCCCCAACATTTTCAAGATGGTGAATTTAAAATCACCAAACTCTTGATTCCCATTGTCAGAAAGGAGTTTGCCCATTATGACCGGAAGTGGTACAAATCCAGCCATTCCTTCTATGATTTCACCAACAAATTGTGAAAACACTCTTCGCAAAATACCAGTACACTTTTTTGCCCCATTTCAGAAATTGCGGGTGAGCTGCAAACATGATTTTGTCCTTCAGATATCTCTTTGTTGCCATAGAATCTCTTCAATGGCTCAGAAAACCTGGATTGGAAATTTGTAGTTCTAAATGTCAGATAGGAACATAATACAAATCAAATAGAGCACTGAAAATGCATCACCTTAACAACTTGCGAAATGTTAGATGGTGAAAATGGCACCAAAGGCAAAAGACATTGAGTCTCGGTGGCTCAGTCCTTTTTTCCCCTCGATGAACAAGATTGTAAAATCATTCGTGGAGAATAAAAAAAATGAAATATAATTTTGAATGAATAGCATAGGGGCATTATTTAAATGTAACTGTGATGAATGCCAGATAATAGTGATCCTTGATCAGCAATTCATATGCAGCAGCAAGTTTGCCACACAAATGTCATTATGATGCATAATCAGGTAATTGTCCTAGAACAAAGCGGTGGAAGGCAATATAGCATCTAAGGAAATCATGAGCTAAGAAAGGCTGAGTTCCAGTAAAATCTGGGACCTGCCCAAATTTAAGCTGGCTCCTCAAAATCACTCATCACAATGGGTCGCTCCACAAATTGCAGACCAATACACTCAACATCACAGGAACCAACTCGCTAAATGGCTGTTTGGATGCCAGGAGAAATCTAATGGAGCCAACAAGATCTTCTGCAGGATTCATTTGGAAAATATGATGGATGGGGAAGCCATTCAACAAGAATGGCTTTCCTGGGGAGTCAAATAATCCTGGTTTCCAGGTATAACAAATCTACTCACAGAGGTGACTTACCTTATTTTAACAAAGAGGTAATCTCTTTGAACTGCCAGTCTTCCTCCCTTCAACGTATTTAGAGAGGGCCATCTCCAGTAAGATCTCCTGGAACCCAAACAGGCCCTAAATGTTTTGCTAGAGAATCATCACCTAAAAACAAATAATCCTAAAAGTCGATTGAAGAAACAAAATTGTCATCGTGAACCTTAGTCCATTGATTTCATCATCAAGCAGACTATCAAGATGGAAACCCATGATAATAATGGCTGACCAGTTTAGGCAGCATTCAATTGTGGAATATGGAGGAATAAAAGGTCTTTAACCTGCTTATTCCGGTTCTTTTCAGCCAAACATTCATTTGAGGATAAGGGTTCAACTACTTTCAGAATGAGTATTTCAGGGAAATAGGGATTTCAGGACAGAATGAGGAAAAATGGAAAAGAATATGATAATGATCTTCATGAAGATAGGATGATGGGCAAGGCTAGGGCATTTTGTACTATCATGAGAAGACAGTTACCACAAGAGAGAAGGTTGAAGATAGGTATGATATAAACACAGCCTAGAGAATTCTCTTCTACCTAATATGTCATCAAATTAGAGGCTGATGGAGACTGAAAAAATGATTTAAGGTGGCATTGTCCATGGAGAAACCACCCCAAAGCCAAGTCACTATGGTATCTCCTGCTACCGGTATGGCACTAGCTAAGCTTGTAATTACTATAACTCCCCAAAAGCTCATCTGAACCCAAGGTGGTACATATCCTATAAAAGCTGTCACAATCATTCATAGGAATATGACAACTCCGTGACACCGAACAAATTGCCTAGGACTGCTATAACTCGCATGATATAGACCACAAAAAATATGAAGGTGAACCACAAGGCTTCGTAAAATGAAGGGAGTGTACAACTTGCATGATAGAGTTTGGAACGAATTTCCAAACTCTGTTAGAAAGCACCCACTAAATTGAATCGTTGCCTACAACAAGACCTGCAATTGCAACTAAAAAAAGCAGCTTTTGTATTTATCGTTGCAAAATATTACTATTTGATATCTTGTAATAGACATTGCATATGATTTGCAGTTGTTTGGTTGCATGATACTAAACAAAATGTGGTAATCCTGGAGATGACCTGGTATAGTTACTTAGAAACAGTGAACTGTCCATTCTCTTTGTTTTATTTAACCAATAGGCAGCCAACCCCAACCTTTTCTCATTATGTATATTTTAAAATAATAAATTTATATTTATGGTAACTATAATAATAGTGCAATTATAATTATATAATTATATTAATTACTATAATCTTATATAATAATCACAACTATTACAATATTATTACCATAATGAATATCACATTATAACTATATACTAATATTTATACATTCATAAAAACATTATGTATCATGTAATTATTACAATATTACAACGAAGAAACTATTGCTAAGAAATATAACATAAAAAGTATGTAATCAGAATATGAAGAAAATGTGTTATAATCTGCATAATTGTCGAAGGTAATAATATGGTACAAAGCTTGTGCTGCATAATTGTCGAAGGTAATAATATGGTACAAAGCTTGTTTACCCTAAGTCTAGGGAGAGCTGTGGTGTGGATGCTTGAAGCGGAGCAAGCATTAAAATTGGAAATAACTCCCCATACAGAATATTCTGATTAGGTTGAATCCATACCCTTTTATTTTCATGACTTGAGTGACCACAATATTATTGTAAAATAGCATTAGGAATAACTAAATGGCATACATGCCTTGAAACTACCTATTTTACATTAAACATATAAGTATGCATGACATTTCACTTAGTTCTAGGTTTGAGCATATATATGCATACATATACATCTTCAATGATTGCCAAGTTGTTTAATATATAAAGCAAGATTTTTAATCCCGTTGGGAAAGGGTGTCCCAGTTTCTCCGCTGAAGTAGATGCCCTACTATCCCAACCTGTCAGATGGCCATCCCGGTCAAGTGGCTCAATAAGTACCCCCATCCCTCTCCCCTTTTTTTCTTATATTTTTTTTCTTTCTTTTTATTTTTCTTTCTTCCTTTCTTCCTTCTTTCTTTCCTTTCTTTCTTTCCTTTTCTTCTTGTTTCCTTCCTTTCTATCATTTTCCCTCTTTCTTCTTTCTTTTTTCTTCTTGTTTCCTTCCATTTTTTTCTTTTCTTCTTTACTTCCTTGCTTTGCTTTCTTTTTTCTCCTACATGCAAGAGTTTCGAAGTCCCCACCCATCCTAGTCCAATTTTCTCACACAAACAGGATGAGATGGCAAGGACACCTCTCATCCCACCAAGAGTTAAAACATTGGTAGAAACTAGAAAGATTTCATGGACAAGGATTCATTTCATAAAAGATTCTTTGCTACGAAGAAAATGCTTGCAACCCTAGCCATGGACTCAATTCCCGATGGGACATTCTATAGGACACTGTATTAGGGAACAATGTGCATAGCGGATACGCAAGAGTCATGGGAAAAAGGAAAAAAACACTGTAGGTTGGAGACACACAAGCACAAAAACACAAACATAGGGATATACGTGGTTTGGAATCTCTTACTCCTATATCCACGGCTGCACAAAATAATATATTTCTTTTAAATAATCATAGAAAGTTTACAAGAGTAATACAAGAGAAAGAAGAATACGAACATCTTTCTTTCCTCTTCTGGATGCAACGCAGCCTCTAGTGGATGATCACACCTCTTTAGATGACGTCTCCAAGGACCCCACACCTCCTCTTTCTCTTAGAAGAAGCTTTCAAGATTTGATGCGTCTCTTGAATTAATTCGCCCACCTTAGGATTTGATCATAATTATATATATGGCACCATAGAATTTGAAGCTGCCACCCTTCTTTCCTCCTTCGGATGATGGGCACCCTATTCATCTAGGATTCTAGGAGCCATCCCTTATTTCTTTCTTCTTTTGGATGATGGCACCCCACTCCTCTAGGACTTAAGTGTGGCGCTTTCCTTATTTCCTCTTTTAGCATCTATGCCATAGAGATTTGAGTTGGCCCTTGTTTCCTTCTTTGATCCACATGCCATAATGTTTTGAAGTCCTTATCAAAGTGAAAATTATGACACCCCTTGTTTTCATTCCAACAAGATAGGATAAGAAAATCATAGCTGGACCCACGACTACCAACCATAGCACACTATATAGGTCAAGGGGATGGATCAGGCTCCACTATCCAAACACACTGGGATGGGATGCCATCCCAAGCATCGGGACAACTATCCTGCCATGTCCCAGTATCGGGACAACTATCCTGCCATTGTCCCAGTATCTTGATCAATACATCTTGAAACTCTCTTATCCCAGAAGTGTCGAGATGGGGTGAGACGTTGGTGCACCCTGTCCAATAGGAAAACTAGGACAATCCTATCCCACAAGATTTAAAACCTTGGCCTTGGCAATCATCTTTTTCAAGTGGTTGAATTTTGATATGTAATGATAATAAATATGAACTATTAAATCTATTTCATTATAAGTAGCTTATTAAATCTATTTGTTAGCCCAACTAACTTACAACTTGCATCATACTTATTCTTCTATGCTATATTTATTGTCATGCCTTAGTCTCTGCATAATCAGCCTGCAGAGATGACCCTCTCCGAAAGACAAATTAATCCAACCATGCATTAGTTTGATTTCACCAGTGAAGCTGGTTGCTTAGCTGGATTTGCAACGACACCGTGCGGTACATTCAAATTTTAGGATTTCAGATAACCAAATTTTCATGTTCAGGATCAATTATTATTGGTATAATACCTAAACTGCAAACCAATCAGGAAAGAGGTGCTTTATGGTTGAAATATATTTATAGTCCACAATTTGATTGAAACGAAGGAAAGAAAGAGCTGTGGTTAGCTATTAAAAAGATTTTTTTATCTGATCATCATTATACATGCATTCTTTTGATCATAAAATTGCTAGCTAGTACAAATGTTATACATTCACTTATTATTTGCATTCTTTTTTCTCATTTTCAAAAATGGCAGACTTAAACAATTGCTTGTTTCTCTAACTCCTAATCAAAAGGGTAGGACTATAATCGCAACAAGAGAAGAAAATAGTTTATCACTTATATAGCCAAAACTAAAGCAATCCAAACTAGTAGTTTGCTATCTATATGGGATGAACATTACAGAACATGTTATGCCTCTTCAGATTCTGGAAATGTTGAGTGATTGGCTCTCACGTGAAGGCAGCCCATTTATGGATTAAGGTAGAATTTATAGCTAAGACAGCTTGTGACAAGAGAGAGATTGCATTAAACCTACAAGCCCACGTAGTGTGCAAGGAGACTGACCTTATCTACAACTAATTAGAAGGCATGACATCCAAGCAACTTTATTACATTTTATTTGAAACATCATTAATAATTTAACAAATTCCTTTAACTTTTAAAAGTAATTTAATAACATGAAAGCCTTATTCGGATGTGTGAAGAAGAATACCACCAGGGATGTAGCACTAGCAGAGAAAGCTAGTACTTCCAGGCATTGCTACTAGAAAAGACTTCAATATGTCACAACTTACAACTTTCAGAAATCCTCAATTAGTTATACACGTCTAATTTTCTTCCCATTATTTATCTTTTTCTAGAGTTGCATGTTGCATTAATTAACATTCACTGAAGATTGTTTTTCTGCAGTGCTCAACAGATTATTGCATAATTTACAGGAAAGAACTGTAGTTTTGCTACAAACATGTCATGTAACATATCAAAGGTTCACAAACAACTAGAGAAGGAAGTTCCCTTAATTTGTTATATTGTACTTACATTAATAGTCTGATTTATTCTATTTGGTCATTCTATTTGTTAGTTTATGAATATTAGTGATTTTCCTATGCAATCCATCTAAAAATCCTTAAGCAGTCATCTTTTGCTTAAATGCTAGGCAATCACTTGCTACGTGCATATTCTATATTGTAATTGCCTTTTAAAGGCCACTCAAGCATAACGAATTGAGATTTAGAATTTCATATAACGGATTTATTTATTATATGGATATTATTATATAATTCTATATTTAGAAATTTGGCAATTTATGTCACACTTAATAGTAGAGTTAAAATTTAAAAACACTTCCTATACATATATGGTACATGTTCCTACCCAGCATGTTTCTTGTCTTAGTTTCCAGATTTGTTGTCCATTTTCTTGGTGCCAAGATCAAGGATTTAGGTATCGCTTCATATCCTGCTATACGAATCTCACAGTATGCATAAGCTGGCAAATTTCAAGCATGGCGCAATGGGATGTACCAATGTATTGCCTGAATGGGCTCATATTGCTACATATTATCCTGTAAAAGTGTTTTTGCTTCGATGCAAGTTGCAATTGGTATGTAATATGTTCAACTCTATTTTCCTCTCCTATACAAAAGCTTGATCATCCTAAACAGACTTGGTTATGCTCAGGATAGCCTAAGCTCTTCATCGTTTGTTCATTTTTGGGTCTAGGATTTGAAGGCTGAATTACAATTGGATGCAATGATAACCATTGTTCAACAGTGAATCAAAAGCTAGATGTCGTTTTCTCTCCTATCTTCATACGTTTTACAAAAAGCATATCAAAATCTTGTTTCAAATTCAGACTAAACATGGTTTTAAATACCACCAAAAAGGGACGGCACAACCAGTGTTGCACCATTCTGGCCAAAACCTAACACAAGGACACCATTAGGTTGCCAAAAGATGAGAAATCGAGGCATCCTAGTTGGAAGGGTCAACACCAGGGATTGCCGAACCATGCCATGCTGGCCAGTTCAGCCCATACCGGTGGCCAATCAGCACGGTTCGATGCCAAAAACTAGTTCTCCGGTTTGGAAAATAAAGAAAATTGAAGAACCGGTCCTGAATTGGCCCGAACCATGCCAAACCATCGGTTCAGCCGGCTCGGGACCGGTTCAAACCGATTTCCCTTTTTTTTTTTTTTGGTTATTAGTTGAGAGGAAGGAAGATAACGGTATCCATACCGGTACGATATGATACCATACCGATCACTGACCGGCATGGGTTCCGATACCGGTTCAGCGATCCTTGGTCAACACCAATGGTATATGCCTTGGTTCGGACAGTACAACACAAAAAAATGAATCACATGTCCTGGCTGAAACAGGTCACGCCACCTGGTACTGAGACCAATTCAATTGGTTCACCAGGTGTTTCAATAGCTTTGCAATTCTTTTTCTAACAAAATGTGGTGGAAAAAATAGGGGCCATCAGGTATCCTAGGGTGCCCCTTTAGGCATCTTATCAAAGGCGAACCCAAGCCATGACAAAATGGGAATGGGGGGGGGGGGGGGGGGGGGGGGGGGAGGGGAGAGTGGAGCACGATCTTCATGGGGACAGCATGGGGCAAAGAGAGCCTTAGGATCCAATTACACCCCTCTCCCCAAAAAGAACACCATTTTTTGGGCCAATAACATTATTATGCATACAAACAAAAAATGGATTTTGGGCACCTCGATATGGACCAGCACAAAGCCCTGCACTGTTTCAGTACAGGATGCAAAGTACCATACCGTTTGGTCAAAACTTGATACCATCCCAACATCAATATTTAAAACCTTGAACTGAACAGTAAACATCAAAGAAATTATGCATTACCAGTCAAACTCATTATGTTATTGATCAATTCGACCATGAATTAATTTGCTTTGGGCATGAAATGAGTTATACCCTTGACGTATCTTCCCATTTGATTTTAGCATGATTTTAAGTTTATTTGTTCATATTATGTAACCATCATTGCATAACTTTGAGTATATGACAAATTTCTTCGACCCATGTCCTTGTTGTTGCATGTTAAATGACAACCAAATAGTTATCCACGATATTTTATGATGCTAGAATTCTATATAAGTAAAAACTCTTGTTTACTAGTCTAAGTTAGAACAGAAGATTGAATAGAGTATATGATCCTATGGTATCAGTGGTTTACCTGTTGAATGACTTGTGCATCATCTTTCGTTTGTACATTACTATGTATCAACAACAATAAAAGTAGAGGAACCACTGCCTGAGAAAACAAAATGACAAACCCTAACATATAAAAGAAGTGATATTTTAAAAATATGGTTACGTAGACCTTAGCCTAGTTTGGTTAGATGAAAACTTCTTGAAATCCATTGGAGTTCAGGGGACAAAACTATGATGGCCCAGACAATGATCTTGTTGCTAAATCCTCTGATGATCCAAAGTTATTTTTATTGCAAGTCCAAACTTGGTAAAGGGTTGACCAAAAAAATCTAAAGACCGTAGATGAGGAAGAGAAAGACGAGTTTCTTTGGCTAACATAATTATGCCTTTCATTTCGTATGGAATTGCAAATACCCCCTGCATGTTAAATTGCTGCAAGATCAACCCTACATTTTTCACATTGCTGCAATGTGGTCCACCCTCCCATCAGTTTGGATCAGGGCTTGCCAGAGGTGCCTACACGGCAACCAGCATGGAGGAAGTTCGCTGACATAAGCATTATATTTTAAGATAAAGGGAATCTGATGGGACTCAGTTGCCAAGCTCCAAAATATCCACCTAGCAAAAAAAAAAGAAAAATATTCAAAAATCTGAGGATTAGGACTTATCTCCGAGAATGAAAGCCAAGTTGATGATGACCTTTTCCCCTCTCTACGCAGCCTTTGATTTCACAAATGGTGGCGCTCCCATGACAACACTGTAACCTCCACCATCACTGCCTCCATGGTGGCCATGAGTTCCTTGACCTCATCAGAGAATGGATGGCTGAGATCGAACCAATTGTGCCATAGTCAGTGCAATCTACTAGCCCCACTGCATCTGGCCAAGTTGGTGTTGCCCAGCCCTACACCCTTCCGGGGGTTCATCTGGCCTGTCAACACACAAGTTGTGGCCACTGCCCAGCGTGTCATTCAACAGCATCGTGGAAACCAGCCAACAAGACATACACGAGGATGGGGCCGCTAGCCTCATGCATTCTAAAAGGTGCCATAGTGGTGGCAATTGCTGTTGAAGAAGAGGGGATGGAGCATGCCATCACCATCGAAGCAGAGAAGGATCAGAGAATGCTATCTTTGCTGAAGAGATAGCAAGCTCATAAAGGATGTGATGGGGTTTGGGCCAACTACAAATTAGGCATTGCGGGCAAGGTTACAGGGGATGCTGCCACAAATGATGGCCAATGGGGCTTGGTTGATAGGACATGGAGGGGTCGAGGGAGGGTAGTGGTTGACCGCCGGTCAATGCGAGGGATGACACTCTAGGGATGACTGCACCAACCATGGCTGTTTGGCAGGACATAGTGGAGATGAAGAGCTTCTTTCACTCCAACTGCACACCTCTACTCATTCTCCATGTCCAATTTTGGTGCCGTTGGACTATTGCCTTGCCCTCCAAAGCTCCTCCTTTCTTCCTTTTGAAGGGCATAGGGCTAGGCAACACCAACTTAGCCAAATGCGGTGGAGGTGATTTGAATCGAAATCTACCAGTCGGAAAGGAGGGAGATTTCTCCTAGTGAGACTTGCAAACAATGGCATCATAGCTGAGTGCATGGAAGCCATTACTGAATTGAGGCATGTTGAGAAGTATGGAAAAGTTCACCAACCCCCACACGGATTTCCTTATTTATATAATTAGAAAAAGTTACACAGATGCCCCTATTAGGCACTCTATCTGAACATAATAAGGACGACATAGTCAACTAATAACTTCTAACATTTCCCCTCAAACTGGAGCATATACATCAAACATGCCTAACTTATTACATACAGACTTAAACACCCCCACGGATACAGCTTTGATGAAGACATCAGTGCACTGCTTGGTAGGAGTAAATGGAGTACAGATAATGCTTTTCATCACAGCATAAGAACTTTAACCACATCAATTCACACGCAATGTGAGCCATAGCCCTATACTCTGCTTCAGCAGTTAACCTATATATAACATTCTGTTTCTTGCTTTGCCAGGTCACCAACTTTCCTCCTACATAAGTACAATAACCGAAAGTAGACCTCGATCACTTCTATCACCAGCATATCCTGAGTCTGAATAAACCTCAGTACGTAAATGACCATGACTTTTATACAACAATCCCTTGCCTGGTGCTCCCTTAACATAAGCGAGAATCCTTAATGCAGCCTTCCGTTCCAATGTACCTGTCTAGTTTTTGCATAAATTGACTAATGAGGCCCACCACAAATGTGATATCTAGTCTCGTAACTGTGAGATAAATTAATTTTCCAACAAATTTGCTCTATCTACTAACATCAAGAATTCTTCTAAATCCTCATAATTTCATATTCTGATCCCTAGTTTTAATTTTAGGTTTACAACCAAGAAGGCCAGTTTCTTCTAGAAGATCAAGTACATACTCTCTGAGATAGGACAATAACCTATTTTCCATGAACTAACTCAATTCCTAGGAAATACCTTAGGTCTTCCCATATCTTTTATTACAAAATGCTGTTTAAGAAAGACCTTAGTTTCTTCTACTCCTATTTTGTCACTATATGTTAACAAAATATCATCGACACCAAGGAACGTCGAACCCCGTTCGGGGCGTACCGAACCGGACCGATGACCGGCCGGTTCAGGGCATACCGAACCGGACAGGTGGCCGACCGGCACGATTCGGCCATATAATCCGATTCCCACCCATTTTAAAAAAAAATTATGTACCGGCCTGAACCGGTCCAGAACCGGACCAAACCGGACCTGAACCGGTCAGAACCATGCCGAACCAATCAGTTCGGCCGTTCGTGACCGGTTCGATCCGATTCAAATCGGTTCGGTCCGGTTTGAACAGATTTTTCTTTAATTTTTTTTGCCTTCACTATTGGCTACCGTAGCCATATGGGGGAGGGGCCGTTGTTTTGGTTTCTTAAGAGAGCACATAGAGAGCTCTCTGTTGTCTTTTGACATTCGACTCAACGAATGAAAAATCCTTCATTTTTCCTCCATTTTAAGGCAATCAGACATCCAAAAATTAAAAATGAAGGTAGAATTACGGTATGTATAGTTTCCCTTTCCCCTCTTTTCCTCTCCCCTTTTCCCATATAAGCAACGGCTCCGCGAGGTCGTTCGGGATACGATGCAGCTACAGCTCTTGCACGTGGAGTAGGATCCACGGATGTATCAGGATCATCCTCATATTCAGGATCCTCTTACCGGTAGCTTCTGGACCATATGGTCCATATGGTGCATCTGAGACATCATTTTTCAGTGATTATTATCCCATACAACCCATAGTATCTTATGGATATGATTTTGGTGCTAGTATATTTGGATGGGTCCTGCACAGCTATATTATCAGTCTCTGGATAGCTCTCAGAGTCGGGACCTCAGTGAGGGATCTGCGATGAGTTACGATCCATCACCCATACCTCCTGGGATGACCTTATAGGATATCATGCTGCTTGGCTAGAGAGATTTACTGATCTTTCTATTGAGTACATCAATGATCCCGATATTTATGGACATCGATACTCTACCCGATTATAGACATTGGTATGTATTATATTTATATGTTACCTTTCACTTTCATTAATTACTGATAATCTTAGTTTAATTATCATTTTATATCTTATTTTAATTAAAATTAATATATTAGCATTTTTTAAATCCTAAACCCTAAATCTTGAAGTCTTCGATCCTAAACTCTAAATTCCAAACCCTAAAGGCCTTAAACACTAAATCCTAAAAACCAAAATAAACTAAAAAAGGCCAAAATCCATCAACCCAAAAAAAATTGAACGGCCCAATTCATACCGTCATGCCTACCCGTACCGTATCGATACGGTACGATACCGGTACCGTACCGGCTGACCACCGATACGGGTCTCGGTACCGGAAACCCTGATCGACACAATGCCAGAATAACCATCTGAGTAACTCTATTGTGCACATAAATAGAATGGTCAGAATTACACTTGGTGAAGCTTACAGAAAACCTCACCTTGCTCAACTTATCAAACCATGCACGCAGGCTCTGCTTCAAACCATATATCGCCTTTCTGAGTTTGCACACCATGTCCCCTCGAGCAACATACCCAAAAGGTTGCTCTATATAAACCTCATCAAGATCATCATATAGAAATGCATTCTTCATATGCATTTGATACATAGACCACCTTAATTAATAGCAACAGACATGATGACCTGGATGGAATTCAAGCATGCAGCTAGAGAGGTCTCAAAATAATCAACACCATCGGTCTGGGTGTATCCTTTTGCCACCAGGCGGGCTTTGTAGCAATCAACAGAACCATCCGAGTTATACTTAACAGTGTACATCCACCAGCAACCAACAATATCAACAGGTGTGCCCGTCACCAAATTTCAAATACAACGAGACAATAAAGTCATCGTCTCCTTATCCATAGCAGCCTTCCAGTATCATGAATTGAGTGCTTCGTGATAGTCCTTGGAAATAAAAACAAAAGCTAAAGAAAGAGCAAACCGATAAAACAAGGGATAAAGACAATCATAAGATACAAAATTAGCAATAGGATGAGCTATAGAGCGTTTACCTTTTCTGAGAGTAATTAGGAGACCAAGATCACCAGATGGAGGAGAAGAAAGATGCTAATTACTAGGAGCTATAGTTGGAAGATTTGGACTAGGTAAAACTGGAGGTGGAACGGAAGTGGCTTTCCGACATGAGTATACTTGTAATGGTTGGCAGGGGGAATAGGTTTGGTAGGAGGATAACAAATAAAAGGTAGTGAAACAAAGAGAATTACCATAACAGGCTCAGAAGAAGACGAGAAATAAGGTGTGGACTCAAAAAAAGTGACATCAGCAATGAGATAGTACTTCTGAGATGACAGATTAAAGTACCGATATCCCTTTTGAGTTTTTGAGTAACCAACAAAAATACATTTAACAGACTTGGAAGAATTTATCATTCGTGAAAGTAAGAATATGGACAAAACAGACACACCCAAGACCTTAGAAGGAAGTGAAAACACAGGTTTATATACAAATAGACGACAAATGGAATATTGCCATGAAGTATAGAAGACGACTAACCGTTGATAAGATGACATGCAATAAGAACTATATTGGCCCATAGATATTTTGGCATTTGCATTTGAACCATAAGTGTACAGGCTACATCGAGCAAATGACGATGTTTTCTTTCAATGATACCATTTTGCTGGGATGTGTAAGGACAGGTAGTTTGATGAACGATGCCATGATGATTACAAAAATCAGATATCTTTTTGAACAAATTCTAGGACATTATCAGTACACAAGATATGAATAGTAGTAGAAAATTGATTTTTAATTTTATTAAAGAATGTTTGAATAACATTAGAAACTTGACCTCGATCTTTCAACATATAGACCCAGGTGGCACGAATACAATCATCAATACAATTAATAAAATAATGAAAGCCTTGAACTAACTGAATAAGGACCACAAACATCAGAATATACTAATTCAAAAGGAAAAGAACTATGTATAGTTCGGTGAGCCAAAAATGAGGCTCCGTGATGTTTGCCCAGTTGACATGATTCACACTCAAATGACAACACTAAGGACTGGAACGAAACGATGCTTTGTAAATTTCGAAGAGAGGGATGACCTAATCAATAGTGCCAGAGAAGAGAGGACTCAGCGGTAGACATTGCCAAGCCATAAGTGTAGTCGCATCATCTAGAAAGTATGATATGTCATGCTTACGGCCCAAACCAATTCTCTTCTCAGTCTGCAGGTCCTGAAAAACATAATAAATAGAAAAGAAAGTATAGAGCAATTATGGAATTTAGTAAGCTAGCTAATGGATAGAAAACTAATAAAAAAATTAGGAATATAAAATATATTAGAAGAGAAAAGACCGGATGAAACTGAAATCGTTTCAATTTCCTTGGCAAGACAACAGGAGTCATCAGCAGTAGTAACAGACGGAGTGGAGACAGTAGATGAAAATGAAGAAAACTGGAATTTTATACCTGTCATGTGGTTGAAGGCTCCTGAATCTAAAATCCATGGACTACCAGAGGGAGCAACAAAAACACCGGTATCTGAAGCAGCCACATGAGTAGCAATAGAAGTAGGCATCGCCCCTGAGATTAGAGGAATGCTCATACTCAGCCTAGAAAATCTAGACAAATCTAGGAGTGGCAGCACTGTTCTGTGTAGTAGTCCTAGTAGTAGTCGAGCCAATTGAGTCCAATCCAGTTATCATGTTTCTCCCAACAACGATCCACAGTATGATTATTGCGTCCACAATAAGAGCACCTGCATGGGCCTTTATCAGAGGGAAACTGACCGCCACCATGACCATACCCGGAATCACATCTACGACCACGGCCATGAGTGCCTGTAGTGAAGGCCAAAACTTTAGGGGTAGGAGTGGACGTACCCGTAGATACCTGGAGTACTCGGTTAAAAGTTGAAAATAAAGATGGAACTGAATCAGCAACAAGGATAAGGCCAAGCATCTGGATGGTCAACTCTGGACATAGGCCAAATAGAAACTTTGCAATAGCTAAGCCTTCATGATATTCCTTTAGTTGTTGTATATCCACAACAAGAGGCTAATAAACATTAAGTTCATCAACAATAGAACAAAGCTCCGTATAGTAATCAATAACTGTTTTATCACCTTGATATAATGAAAACCTCTCATAAAGTTCAATAACTCGAGAGATATTCTCGTTACCATACAAATCATGCAGAGAATCCCAGATTTTTTAGGTGGAGTCCAGAAATACAACACTGGAGAAAACAGAGGCCTCCATACTATTGATCAGCCATGCATGTACACAATAATCATCGATAAGTCACCATTTATAAGAGAGATCAGTAAGAGCTAGTGGTCCTGACAAGAGATGCTCAAGTTTTTGTTGAGTATCCAAGAAAATCTTAAAGATTGAGCCAAGATGAGATAGTTAATACCATTTAACTTGACGATGGTACCGATCAAATTCTTGAGGACTTGATCAGGTGTGGAAGTAAAAGATTGTTTGCTATCCATGATAATTAATAGATGAGGTAGTATACAAGAAGGCAGTAAAAAACCCTGCATTTCTAGAAATATTCTTTTGTCACAAAATCAAGAACATAGATGGCAGTGACTTTTGAGATTCTGGTTGAATGCGTGTTTCAATTACCACCTTGAGTACCTTTTTGTTCACAGGTTTGTAAGGACAAGTAGGAGGAACCTTTTCGATTGCCTTTTCTCCCAACCAAAAAACATCTATACACCTTACCGAGGATGAAATACAACAGCAATGTCAAACTGGGATGAGAAGCAGAGAAAAAATAGAACAAGAAAAGGCCAAGCAAGCACACCACAAGCAAGTCCTACTGCACAGTCATGGATGCTCCTGGTCACCGTGACTTCATTAACAGCAGGATCGCAAGAACCTCCCATAAAAAATCAAGGGAAAGGCTATCTAAGTCTCCCTTGTTCGCCATTCTCAACCAACATCCTAGATTGGAAAAAACTGGTAAAAATCACCGGTCCAAGCTCTCCATCCAAGTGCTAGCCACAATCAACCAGCCCCCTCTCATCTAATTGAGACTTCTTAAGGACAGAAAAACACCCAACACAAAAAAAACTTGCAAGCTTCTCATAGATGGAAGATCTGATTGAAAGGGAAGGGAAGGGATGGGAGGAAAGGGCTAAAGAGAGTGTAGGGCTTCAAGAACAGGCTTGGATCGGGGCAGGTGTCCGCGAGGAGATGAGTACAACGGCGGTCGGCTGGGGGGCACTTCCGTTAGGAAAGCAGTGCTAGGGGTGTCTGCGATGAGATGAGGACGACGACGGTCTGCTGGGGGGCCACTTCCATTGGGAAAGCGGTGTTAGGGCTCCATTCTTTCTCAATAGCAGACAGGAAGGGAAGCGAAGCGAAGTGATGGGAAATGAAGTGATGTCGATCTTCCTCTTGATGTATAGCATGAAGGAAGCGACGTGAAACGAAGGGGAAGAGAGAGATCAGCAAACGGGAGAGAGAGAGGATATGCAGTGATGTGATGGTAGAGAGAAACGAAGAGCATCCGTGATGTAGGGATGTGCCGGGGGAAGAGAAAGAGAGCTTAGGGTTTACTTCGCTCTTATACCATGTTGAGAAGTGTGGAAAAGTTCACCAGCCCCCACATAAACTTCCTTTATTTATATTAATAAAAAAACTAGTTACACAAATATCTCTATTAGGCAATTTATCTAAACATAATAAGAGCAACATGGTTAACTAATAACTTCTAACAACACAAAATTCCTTAAGGCAAAAATGGCAGAATTGCATGCACAAGAAGAGCCAGAGGAGAACTTGCTAGAGGCTGGAGCGATCATTGTTGAAGTTGCCAAAGCCTGAAGGTGTTGGGGGGTTCGCCGTAACGTGCTCATGCCTGACAAGTATTTTGGCACGTGGACTAAATTGAGTCCACATCAGCCAACTTCCTCCAAGCCAGCTGACATGTAGACACCTCCAATGAGCCCTAATCCAAACTTGGAGGAGGGTGGGCCGCATTGCAACAATGTGGAAAAATAGTAGGGAGGAGAAATGAATAGATGTAGATGCTGGTCTATAAAAATAAAAAAATATGTGACTACAGTCTACAGCACAATAATGTGATGTGATGATGCACCCTTTAATTCTCCTTATTTGGCTAACATATTTTAACTTCTCCACTCTCCGCAAATATAAGAAAATAGGAATATGGTGCCATGGAAGTATATAAAATCTATCTGATGAGCAGCTTTATTTGTAAAATAAAATCAAAATGTCATAATTATGCCTAAAAGGTAATAGCATAATCCTCACATGATCTCCTAAAAGAACGGACAGGAGTCTCGACCAAAAATGACCCAACGTGGGTTCAAATATGATATGTTAGAAGGTTGGGTCAATGAGTCACCCACAATGACAACTAAGAATGTCATGTATGTGAGAAAGAGAAAGATCATCAGCATAACTTTCTCAGCAACCGAACAAAGGCGGGTACAAAACAAATAATAGCTAAGTTGTACTGGTCAAGAGAAAATGATTGTTGGTTTCATAGTAGATGCTCAAAAAGTTGTTATGACAGGAAAAGTATACCTAGTTATATATAAGGTGGCAGATTGTATATAACTTACGAGTCAAGCAAACGAAACCAAAGGGACTCGGATTCTTGTGGATCTAAACGTTGAGTATTTCTTTGGCATAGGCCAAGAGGTGTGTAATACATCATGCACAGAGAGAACCTGCACAATATAAGATAAAATAAAATAAAAACCAACACAAACAGAATGCTGATAACGACTAGAGTTCATAGTTATAGCTGCTGATTCTCCAGTAATATGTAAGGCCAATTCAAACCTCATTTATTTGCAAAACAAAATTAAGCTGCTCCATCTCAGTAATATTACTTGACACGATCTCAGAAGAAGAATTTTCCACAGCAGCAACAAGAAAGTCAATTTTTTCTTTCAGCCCAGTCATGACAAGTGTTAAAGCACTGCCAACATCACCAACTCTTTCTAGCAAAAAAGCAGCTGCATCTGTAACCCCGTATTCTTGACAAAGACGTAAACAGTGCTCCAACCTGTAACTGTCAAAAGTCTCAAGGAACTTCAGAACTGAGTTGCGCTCAAACTGGCATAAGAGCTGCAGAAAAGATAAGCAGGTTCCATTAGTTCTAAAATGTTTTAACAAGGCCTAAATAAAATCAAAGTGAAAAAGATCAGCATAGTTATTATATGTGCATGCATTCAGGATTTTTATGAGTTGTCTTATAACAAACACTAAAGTCATATTTTTTGAAACTTGTCAAATTATGTAATGCAGAGCTTATCTAGGTTAGAAAAGAAATTAGCAATGGTATAATTTATGGATTTATTCTAGTTTAGTTATTTGTGATAACTTTAAACAGTCAAAAAACTGTTGATATTTTACACTGTTAAACTGTAACAAAAGATCAGTAGTTTTGGCCAAAGAAATATTACATGTCAAAAAATCTAGAGAACATCTCATGCAACAAATTAGAAAATCAGGTCATGAAAAGCTAAAATTTTTTAGCACAATATTGGCATGGCCAAGTCAGCTCAACTAAGCTTTAATCCCAAACTAGTTGTGGTTGGTTACATGCATCACTTTACTCCATTCCACTCTATTTAGGACCACAACTTTCAAAAAAATGCAGCAATATCAGGTCTTTCCTTACTACTTTATCCCATGTAATTTTAGGTCTACCTCTTCCTCTCTTTCCTTCTACATATATCAAATCACTCCATGCTAGTGCATTCCTTGGCCCACATTATACATATCCAAACCATCAAGTCATCATTCTCTCAATTTATCTTTAATTGGTGCTACCACTATCTTTTTACGATTGGCGTTATTTCTTATTCCTTTTTTCCTTGTATAACCACATATCCATCTCAAGTTGAGATACACCTTCTTAGTACCAGGCCCCATACCGTTGCCACCCTATCACTATACCATATACCGATATCGAACTGGTACGAATGGTATGCCCAAGGACCGCCGAACCGTGCCAAACTGCCGGTTCGAGGCATGCCGAACCGGCCCGATGGCCGACCGGCACGGTTCAAGCCTTAAAAATCGTTTCTAGCCATCAAAAATAAAAAAAAACTTTATACAGGGTCGGAACCATGCCGAATCGATCGGTTCCGCCAGTTCGTGACCGGTTGGTCCGGTTCGAACCGTTTTTTTTTGGTTTTCCCCCGTTGGCTACTGTAGCCATGTGGAGGTGGGTTCAAACTTATTACCCCCTATCTTTGAATTCGGTATTGCATCATTTACACCTCCAGTGATGCCGACCCGAGAGCATCTCTCCATGCAACTAACCAATGTGCTCCGAATCCTTTTTCCTCGATGGATCCATATCTGAATATTTAAATTGCATATAAAGTCAATAATAATGTTTATTAATTAATACTTTATTAACCTGATTTTTTTAATTTTAATTTTTTAATTTTTAATTTAAAAAATTTAAAAAATAAAAATATTAAAAAAAAATTTGCTCTTATATTCATATAGGATTCTATCATATATGCTACATATATTTTTTTAAGACCCTCAAAATACATTAAAAGTCATTTTTTTTCAATTTAAAACCTAGAGCACTATTTAAAAGGCGCATCAAAATTTGGATAAATCGACATGAAATTTATAATGAGAGTAGCTTACAAGCCCCAGATTAAAAATTTATAATTACAATTTTTTTACTAATTATTTTTTATTAATTTTTTAAACAAAAATTAATTTTTAATTTAAAAAATTATATACTTAATAAAAAATCAAGATCTTAGTATTATTATGTAGATCTATCCTAGATCTACCACACTCTAAAATCATAGCCAACAAAAAAAATTGATAGCATTTTTCCTTAATTTTCTATTTTACACGAATTTCAACAAAAAAAGAGGAGAGGGAAAGAGAGAAAGGGAAGCTATGCATACCTTGATTCTACCTCTCTTCAATTTCTGGACATTTGATTGCCTTGAAATGGAGGGAAAATCGTCGTTCATCGAGTCGAAGGCTCGAAGCATTAAAAATACAGAGAGAGCTCTCTGTTGGTTTTGTTAAAAAATCAACAGGCCAAATGATTCCCCCCACCCCACCCCTACATGGCTATAGTAGCCAACAGGAAAAAACCAAAAAAAGAAGAAAAACGGCTCGAACCGGTTCGATCACGAACCAGCCGAACCAACCGGTTCGGCATGATTCCGACCGGTTCAGGTATGGTTCGATCTGGTTCTAGACCGGTTCGGGTCGGTATAATTTTTTTTTATTTTTAATGGCTGGGAACCGATTTCTAAGGCCGAACCATGCCGGCCGGCCACCGGTCCAATTCGGTATGCCCCGAACCGGCCAGTTCGACACGGTTCAACGATCCTTGACTCTAACCACTTGTCTCTTAGATATATCCAGTCTCAGAAAAAATTAGTGCTAGCCATGTCAAGTGGATGGAGTTTCTCCAAGATTATACGTTTGTCCTCAAACATAATTGATGTTAAGAATAGGACTACCGATGCACTAAGTCATTACTGTCCTCCAGTCCATGAGTGCAAAGATAGTTAGCTTTGAGCAAGTGAAGGATGATTATCAAAGTTGTCCTAATTTTGCTATTATCTTTCAAAAAGTTAGTCAAGAAAACCATCAATAATATATTGATTTTGTGATCAGGGATGGTTACCTATTTAGAGATTGTCCTCTTTGTATACCTAGGACATCTTTACAAAACTTACTTATTTGAGAGTTTCATGAAGAAGGCTTAACTAGCCACTTTGGACGTAATAAGACTAGCCATGGCTGAAGATAGGTTCTATTGGCCATCTCTTAAAAGGGATGTGGCTAGAATCCTCACACAATGTCGAACTTGCCAATTGGCCAAGGCCAAAAAGCAAATACTAGTCTGTATGCTCCTCTTCAGATTCAGCATTCTCTGTGAAAAGATTTTAGTATGGATTTTATTCTCAAATTGCTTAAGACTGCTAGAGAATATACGATTCAATTCTAGTTGTTGATAGATTTTCCAAAATGGCACATTTTATTCCATATCAAAAGACTCCTGATACTCTTTTTGTTGCTAAGTTATTCTATAGGAAAGTCATTCGACTTCACGATTAGCCCTCTTCCATAGCGTCTGACTGCGATATCAAATATTATAAGTATTTTTGAAAAATCCTTTAGAAACTGTTTGGAACCACTTTAAAGTTTTCCTCAGCCTTTCATCTCTAAACAGATGGTAAAACAGAAGTTGTGTATGATAATCTTAGTGATTTACTTAGGTATCTAGTTGGTGATAGACTTGGTATATAGGATTTGTCATTGTCTAGAGGAAAATTTGCTTACAATAGCTCAATGAATTGGTCTACTAGCAAGATTCCTTTTGAAATTGTTCATGGCTTTAACTCTCACCAACCCATTGATCTTGTTCCTTTACCTATGAATAACCATACTTCAGAGCCTGTCACCTTTTTTGCCAAATATATTCATGGCATTCATACTGATATTAGGCAAAAGATTGCTGAGTATTGAGAAATACAAGCTCGCTATTGATGCTCACCATAAAAAAGTAGAGTTTAACGAGGATAACTATATGATGATTTGTATCCGTCCAGAACGTTATCTCAACATTCATTCAAAAAGTTGCATGCTCAAGCTACTGGTCCATTTCGCATCTTTTGTAAACTTGGACCTAATGCTTATCATATAGAATTACCCTCTGATTTAAAATTTAGTCCAATTTTCAATGTTGAAGATTTGTTACCTTATCGAGATACATGCAAGCCTCCTATGGTGCGGGCACCAGACTCAGAAGAAGACTTCAGGGCTCCATCTGGATCTCTGATTGACCTTGCCCGAAGAATTAGGGTTTTCTGGTTTTGTAATAAGGGTTGACTTGGTCAACTCAATTTTAGTCTTGAGTCTGTATTTCCCTGCAATTTAAATTTTGTTGAGTCATGTTGACTCAGTACAAGTCCTAGTAGTGGTCTAGGTCTTCTCCAGGTTGGTGCCACTTTTTTCAAGTCAAGGTCCAGGGTGCCACATTTTTTCTCCCAGGCCCAAGCAAGTGGGCGCCACACTCCCAGCCACACGCCAGAGTCCAAGAGGCGCCACATCTCCATCCAGTGTGCCTTGGTCCCCACACCACAAGAAAGCAGGTCCCTTCTTTCATGCGCCACTTAAGGAGAGATCAATCTAGGATCCTCAATCCAAGGAGGCGCCCAAAATAATTCCATAAGAGCCAAGCTATGAAAAGAAAGGAGCAAGACTTGGGAGCAAGACTAGGAGGCGCCCAAATACTTCCAAATAAAACCAAGCATGGAAGGAAAATATTTGTCTTGAAGAGCAAGGCTAGGAGGCGCCATCTTCTTGCCATTTGGAGCCACCAATCAACACTTAAGGAAGCTTTTGGCCGCCAATAGGAGGATTTTGATTCTACACACCTAATTTGAAGATCCATCCTATTAGTCCCACATGGGAAGATGTAAAAACCTGATTTCTTGTAAAGGCCTATAAAATAGACCCCTCTTGTAAGTTTTTAAAACATTGATGAATGAAATCAATTTCTTTGTGAGCAACTTTGTGTTTTTCTCTTCCGCACTTGTGTTCAGGTGTTGAGCTCCGTGAGGGAGTAAATCCGGTTCCCTAGGAACCTTGAGGAGGTGTGAGATCTCCAAACCCTACCAAACCCTAGGTTAGCCGCTTCAATTCCAAACCCTAGCCGCCCATCATCTTCTTCATTCCACCAATCATCCAAACCCTAATCTACCTCATCATCTCACGGCCCCTCTCTTCCAAGTAGAGGCCGACCACCAGCATCCGGGTCCAGATCAGCTACTTCGAATACAGAGCAAATCCCAGAGGAAGTCAGATCAGCATCCAGGAGAATCAGGATTTCAGCAACATCAATTTTCAAGTTCTTCTTATCTGGTAAATCCTTTCTTTGAGTATCTGGTTCCTTAACTTGTTCTTCTTTCCCAGATCCTGAGTTCAGGAGAAGCTAACCCTGCCAAAGGACCAGTATTGGAAGGAAAATATGTCTTGAAGAGCAAGGCTAGGAGGCGCCATCTTCTTGCCATTTGGAGCCACCAATCAACACTTAAGGAAGCTTTTGGCCGACCATATGAGGATTTGATTCTACACACCTAATTTGAAGATCCATCCTATTAGTCCCACATGGGAAGATGTAAAAACCTGATTTCTTGTAAAGGCCTATAAAATAGACCCCTCTTGTAAGTTTTTAAAACACTGATGAATGAAATCAATTTCTTTGTGAGCAACTTTGTGTTTCTCTCTTCCGCACTTGTGTTCAGGTGTTGAGCTCCGTGAGGGAGTAAATCCGGGTTCCCTAAGAACCTTGAGGAGGTGTGAGATCTCCAAACCCTACCAAAACCCTAGGTTAGCACTTCAATTCCAAACCCTAGCCGCCCATCATCTTCTTCATTCCACCAATCATCCAAACCCTAATCTACCTCATCATCTCACGGCCTCTCTCTTCCAAGTAGAGGCCGACCACCAGCATCCGGGTCCAGATCAGCTACTTCGAATACAGAGCAAATCTTAGAGGAAGTCATATCAGCTTCCAGGAGAATCAGGATTTCAGCAACATCAATTTTCAAGTTCTTCTTATCTGGTAAATCCTTTCTTTGAGTATCTGGTTCCTTAACTTGTTCTTCTTCTTTCCCAGATCCTGAGTTCAGGAGAAGCTAACCCTGCCAAAGGACCAGTATTGGAGGATCCATTGCGAAGATATCCGAATCCGAGGATCCAACAATCTGCTCGAGAGAGTCCTTCCACCAAACTCTGTGAAGATTACTGCCTAGTACATAACCCTTCCCTTCTCTTTAGTTCTGTCCTGTTGAAAGTTCAGAGCGAAACCCTAGGTCTGCGAGTTTCTCAACCCCCAGCGATCATTTACTTATGAACTACTCTGATAATCTAGTTTATTTGAATTGTGCTTTCAATTATTATATAGTTTTTTCAATTTAGTTTAACTTTCCTTTGAGTCTATGCCGACTTCTGAAAATATAAAAAAAAAAAAGAAAAAGAAAGAATTAGTCTTAATTTACTTCCGCATCGCATCATTCTTTGTTCTGCATCATTTTTGGTATCAGAGCTTTCGCTCTGCATCATTTTGGTATCAGAGCCCTGTCTAGGATTCTTGCTTGTTTGGTTGTTTTTCGTTCCTTTTTACTTTTGCTATCTGGAGTAGACTCCCCTGGCCATCCGGTCCTAGGAACAAGCGAGACGCAAGCCTCCTCCTCCCATTCCATGGGGGTTCCTAGGGCGTGTAGGGGTGCCGCTGGGTTATAACTTCTTGGCAGGGATTGTAAACGGGACACACGTTCTGTTTTCTGCCAGTAACTGTCCTGTTATTCGAATTGTTTCTCCCTACAGAAAAATCCAAATTAAGTAATTCTTGTTTTGCTGGAACCAGTATAATTGAAAGTAATTTACATAAAATTTCTTGATTTATTAATTTCTGTAGATTTTCTGAGATCAATTCTACTGCTGTTCTGTTTTTTTATTTTCTGCAAGCTGTTTTTTTGAGTGTGCATAAATTGAATCTATCTTAAGGGCACCAAAGTTGCAACATAAGGGGAGGATTGAGACCCTCTCCTTAGCCCAAAACCACCTTCCGTGCATTCGAACCTAAGCCTTTAATCTTAAAATTAACTAGACCTAATTTGCCCTAGTGGGCTAGGGACACCAACAAGTCGGGTCTAGGCTAGTGTTGAGTCAGTTTGTCTAGTTACTCTGTGTGTGCTTTGTACTCAGTGTCTAGAACGGTGGTTCAGGGATTCTATCCCGAAGGGCTTGTGTGCTGGTCCGCCTACCTGGCTAATCACTGATTGGTGTCTAGGATTGGCATTTAGGGACCTAACACTCCCCTTACACCTGCCTGGCTGAGTCCCGAGTAACTACAGGCTAGCTTGCCACTCTGATTGGGCATCTAGTTTGGGCTCTAGGTCTAGTTAGCCCGTAGTCGTTTCAGTCGAGTCTCATTTGGTGTGTTTGCTTGCATCATCATGTCCACCCGGAATGGAGTACCCTACCAACCTGGTCAAATCCAACCTAATTTAGAGGCCATGGTTAGAACTCTTACCGAAAGTATGAACAAATTGAGTCAGGATATGACTGCTACTGTTGCCCAGTTTAAGGAACAAGTCCATGAGGATCTTACCCAGCTTAGGGATCGAGTCCAAGTACTTGAGGAACCTAGGCATCAGAATTGGACTCCTGACCCAGATTTTAATGTGCCTCAACCTCACCCACACAGGAGCCTAGAAGACCTTTATACAGAGATCCTGAACCTAATCATAGGAGGCCTGACCCAGAGCCTGAAGATAGAGATATAGGTTCATCCGGAACATCAAATTAGATGCACCCACTTTTGATGGTAGCTTAAACCCTAAGGTGTATTCTGATTGGGAGGGTGAGATGGACCAGTACTTTGAGTGGTATGCCATGTCTGAGGAAAGGAAGTTCAAGTTTGCCAAGATGAAGTTAGTGCGTCAAGCTAGGTTATACTGGGAGAACATTGAGCTAACCACTAGAGACGAAATGTTGAGCCCATAACCTTGGCAGGGTATGAAAGAGAAGCTTAGAGATAAGTACCTACCCATTTCATACCAGCAGAATCTGCTAGACCAATGGCAAACCTTGAAACAAGGGAACCGATCTGTCTCAGACTACATAACCACCTTTGATGAGTACCTGATGAGATGTGATGTGAGTGAAGCCCATGAGGTCACTTTGTCTAGGTTTAGGGCTGGACTTAGGGAAGACATTAAGAGGGAGTTGTTTCTGAGAGAGGTTACTGACCTAGACCAAGCCTATCAGATTGCACTGAACACTGAGAAATTCAGAGAGGACCTATGCCTTCTAGGGTTAGTGCCCCAATCCCAAGAAATGGACCTAGTCAAGTTACCCCTAGCAAACCTATTCAGGGCATTCCCACCCTAGGCCCATGGACAAAGGTAAGGCACCTGACACCCAGAGAACCCTAGTTCTGGTATCACCTGTTTTAAGTGCCAAAAACCCGGTCATATCTCCAGCCAGTGCACAGCCATAGCCTGTTTTAAGTTCCATAGGGTAGGTCATGTTTCTAGCCAGTGCCCTCGTAGATCCCTTTACATAGAAGAGGGAGAGGAAGAGAATTCCAGGCCCAATGAAGAATTTGAAGAAGTTTATGAGGCGGAATGAATTTGGTTGATGAGTATGAAGGAGAGGAGGAATCCACAGAGTCTGACCAGTTAGGGGTTGTGAGATGCATCCTGTCCCAGAGTAGAGTTCAGGAGGATTGGCGTAGGACTAACATCCTACAGACTTTCCTTAAACTAGGGGATAAGGTATGTAAGATCATCATAGATAGTGGGAGCTGTGTGAATGCCATTTCTGCTAGCACTGTCAAAATGTTAGGCTTAACCCCAGTCCCCACCCCAGCCCCTATAAGGTTTCTTGGGTAGACTCTACCTCTATACCCATCCAGTCTAGATGTCAGGTCCAAATCCAAATGCAATCCTATCAAGAGAAGATTTGGTGTGATGTCTTGCCCATGGGGGTGAGCAGTATAATTCTTGGGAGACCTTGGTTATATGATCATGATGCCACCCTCTTAGGAAAATCCAATACCTGTCTTTAGTTTTAATGAAAAAAAAATCACAATCCATTCAGTCCCTCCTAAGGACAAGGTAGCTAAAGGACCCAATAAGGTCAAAGAGATGAAGACTGGAGTGAACCTAATTAGTGCTAAGGATCTAGAACAAGAAATTCATAGTGGTTCACCCATCTGGATGTTGACTGCTAAGGAACTTAGGACTCCTACACCCTCAGAGCCTCCTCAGGAAGTTAGGCCTTTGTTAGAAGAATTTGAGGATGTTTTTCCCGAGGATCTGCCGGACCACCTTCCACCTCTTAGGGATATCCAGCATTCCATAGATTTAGTCCCAGGAGCTACTTTACCCAACTTGCCCCATTATAGGACGAATCCATCTGAGCATAAGGAACTGCAAAAGCAGGTTGGAGAATTGTTGAGGAAGGGGTTCATTAGAGAGAGTCTTAGCCCTGTGCAGTCCCTGCACTACTGACCCCAAAGAAGGATGGCACGTGGAGGATGTGTATTGATAGTCGTGCCATCAACAAAATCACAATCAAGTATAGGTTCCCCATCCCTAGACTAGATGACATGCTAGATATGATGGCCGGTGCAATGATTTTTTCCAAAATTGATCTCAAGAGCGGCTATCATCAGGTTAGGATTAGACCAGGGGATGAGTGGAAAACCGCTTTCAAAACTAAGGATGGTCTCTACGAATGGGTTGTTATGCCTTTTGGGTTGTCCAATGCCCCTAGTACTTTCATGAGGATTATGACCCAGGTGCTTAGAGCTTTCATAGGGAAGTTTGTAGTGGTCTATTTTGATGACATCCTGATCTATAGTAAGACCCCTGCAGACCACCTAGGCCACCTTAGACAAGTCTGCCAAGTTTTGAGGAATGATAGTCTCTACGGTAATCTCAAGAAATGTGAATTCATGACCAGTAGAGTTATCTTCCTTGGTTTTGTAGTAACCCCTGACGGCGTGGCTGCCGATCCAGAGAAGATTAGGTCCATAGTAGAATAGCCAGAGCCGACCAGTGTGCATGAAGTCAGAAGTTTCCACGGCTTGGCTACCTTCTATAGACGATTCATCAAGGGGTTTAGTACTGTAGTTGCTCCTATCACAGACTGTATTAGGAAGGGAGAATTTCAGTGGACTAAAGCAGCCCATAAAGCCTTCCTAGATCTTAAGGATAGGATAACCCAGGCACCCATTTGAGGTTACCCGACTTTTCTAAAGTATTTGAGGTTGCTTGTGATGCTTCAGGAGTAGGTATAGGTGGAGTCCTAAGCCAAGAGAATCATCCCGTAGCATTTTTAATGAAAAACTTAATGATGCTAAGCTTAGGTATTCTACCTATGATAAAGATTTTATGCGGTAGTGCAAGCTTTGCGTTACTGGAGACATTATTTGCTACCGCAGGAATTTGTGCTGTTTTCGGACCATGAGGCTCTTAGATTCTTGAATTCCCAGAAGAAGTTAACCCTAGGCATGCTAAGTGGGTAGAGTATATCCAGTCCTATACTTTTGTTTTGAAACATAAGGCTGGGACTAAAAATAAGGTAGCTGATGCCCTTAGTCGTCGATCTTTGTTATTGAATTCTGTTAGGGCTGAAGTCGTAGGGTTTGAGCAGATCAAAGAGGAATATGAGTCGTGTACGGATTTTAAGACTGTGTACCAGGATCTAGCTCAAGGACCATCTAGTGATCATAAGGATTATACCCTTTTAGATGGCTTTCTGTTTTTTAAGAATAGGCTTTGCATCCCTAGAACTTTTCTTAGGAATTTTTGATTTGGAAATTCATGCTGGAGGTCTAGCTGGCCATTTTGGAAAAGACAAGACCACCCTGGCTATTGAAGACCACTTTTTCTGGCCTAGCTTAAAAAGAGATGTAGCACACATTGTGGCTAGGTGTCGGACCTGCGCTGTTGCCAAACAGCGAAAACAGAACACCGGCCTTTATACCCCACTCCCTGTCCCAGATCGTCCTTGGCAAGATGTGAGTATGGACTTTGTGTTAGGTTTGCCTAAGACCCAGAGGAGGCATGACTCTATCTGTGTCGTAGTCGACCGATTTTCTAAGATGGCCCATTTCTTGCCTTGTTCCCAAACTTTTGATGCGTCTAAGGTAGCCACCCTGTTCTTTAATGAGATAGTTCGACTCCATGGCCTACCTAAGACAATTGTTTCAGATAGGGATGTCCGGTTCACCAGCTATTTTTAGAAAACCCTTTGGCATAAGTTAGGGACAAAACTTAAGTTTTCAACTGCCTATCATCCCCAACTGATGGCCAAACCGAAGTAGTGAACCGTAGCTTAGGCAATCTGTTAAGGTGTCTTGTTGGTGAAAACATTAGGAACTGGGATTTGTACTTACCTAGGGCTGAATTTGCATACAATGACTCGGTCAATAGGTCTATAGGTAAGAGTCCATTTGAAATTGTGCATGGTTACAAACCTCACACACCTCTTGACCTAGCTCCTTTACCAGTCCACAAATGAGTATCAAGTCTGCTAAAGTTTTTGCACAGCATATAAAACTTACATAAAGAAATTCATGCCAAAATAAATTTAAGTAATGAAACTTATAAGAAGTTGGCTGATTCTCAAAGGCGAGTCAAAACTTTTGTTGAGGGAGACTATGTAATGATTAGGTTAAGGCCTGAACGGTTTTCTCCTGGAACCGTTAGAAAGTTACATGCTAGAGGAGCTGGACCATTTAGAGTGGTGAAGAGAGTAGGGTCCAATGCCTATGTGCTCGAGTTGCCTTTAGAACTAGGCATTAGCTCCACTTTCAACATTACAGACCTAGTAGAATATAGAGAGCCAGCTGTGATTCCCAGTGAGCCTTTTGAGCCTAATCCTGCTCTTGAGAGTGAACCCAACCCTGTGTGTCCACCAACAAACTGACCTGTGAGGAAAGAGCAGATTGAAAAGATCCTGGATGATCAGGTTATCTCTACTCGTAATCGAGGATACCAAAGATACCTGGTCCGCTGGCAAGGAAGGCCAGATTCTGATGACTCTTGGATCTCCCGAGAAGAATTACAAGAATTGGACCGACCTCTTGGAGAGATACCAGAGCCAACTTGATCCATACTCGACAGGGTCGAGTTCCTCCTACCCCGGGAGAATTGGTGCGGGCACCAGACTCAGAAGAAGACTTCAGGGCTCCATCTGGATCTCTGATTGACCTTGCCCGAAGATTATGGTTTTCTGGTTTTGTAATAAGGGTTGACTTGGTCAACTCAATTTAGTCTTGAGTCTGTATTTCCCTGCAATTTAAATTTTGTTGAGTCATGTTGACTCAGTACAAGTCCTAGTAGTGGTCTAGGTCTTCTCCAGGTTGGTGCCACTTTTTTCAAGTCAAGGTCCAGGGTGCCACATTTTTTCTCCCAGGCCCAAGCAAGTGGGCGCCACACTCCCAGCCACACGCCAGAGTCCAGGAGGCGCCACATCTCCATCCAGTGTGCCTTGGTCCCCACACCACAAGAAAGCAGGTCCCTTCTTTCATGCGCCACTTAGGAGAGATCAATCTAGGATCCTCAATCCAAGGAGGCGCCCAAAATAATTCCATAAGAGCCAAGCTATGAAAAGAAAGGAGCAAGACTTGGGGAGCAAGACTAGGAGGCGCCCAAATACTTCCAAATAAAACCAAGCATGGAAGGAAAATATTTGTCTTGAAGAGCAAGGCTAGGAGGCGCCATCTTCTTGCCATTTGGAGCCACCAATCAACACTTAAGAAAGCTTTTGGCCGGCCATATGAGGAGGATTTGATTCTACACACCTAATTTGAAGATCCATCCTATTAGTCCCACATGGGAAGATGTAAAAACCTGATTTCTTGTAAAGGCCTATAAAATAGACCCCTCTTGTAAGTTTTTAAAACACTGATGAATGAAATCAATTTTTTTGTGAGCAACTTTGTGTTTCTCTCTTCCGCACTTGTGTTCAGGTGTTGAGCTCCGTGAGGGAATAAATCCGGGTTCCCTAGGAACCTTGAGGAGGTGTGAGATCTCCAAACCCTACCAAAACCCTAGGTTAGCCACTTCAATTCCAAACCCTAGCCGCCCATCATCTTCTTCATTCCACCAATCATCCAACCCTAATCTACCTCATCATCTCACGGCCCCTCTCTTCCAAGTAGAGACCGACCACCAGCATCCAGGTCCAGATCAGCTACTTCGAATACAGAGCAAATCCCAGAGGAAGTCAGATCAGCATCCAGGAGAATCAGGATTTCAGCAACATCAATTTTCAAGTTCTTATCTGGTAAATCCTTTCTTTGAGTATCTGGTTCCTTAACTTGTTCTTCTTCTTTCCCAGATCCTGAGTTCAGGAGAAGCTACCCTGCTAAAGGACCAGTATTGGAGGATCCATTGCGAAGATATCCGAATCCGAGGATCCAACAATCTGCTCGAGAGAGTCCTTCCACCAAACTCTGTGAAGATCACTGCCTGGTACATAACCCTTCCTTATCTTTAGTTCTGTCCTGTTGAAAGTTCAGAGCGAAACCCTAGGTCTGGGAGTTTCTCAACCCCCAGCGATCCTTTACTTCTGAACTACTCTGATAATCTAGTTTATTTGAATTGTGCTTTTAATTATTATAAGAGTTTCTTTCAATTTAGTTTAACTTTCCTTTGAGTCTAAGCCGACTTCTGAAAATATAAAAAAAAAAAGAAAAAGAAAAAATTAGTCTTAATTTACTTCCGCATCGCATCATCTCTTTGTTCTGCATCATTTTTGGTATCAGAGCTTTCGCTCTGCATCATCCTACCATGCATGCAAGTGATCTCAAGGGGTACACTCAATCTTCTCCAATGTTAGCTCCAGTTCTTCCTTCACTTCCGTCGTTTTCGCTAGACCGTATTGAATGTATTGTCACTGATGAAGTTGTTTCTCTTATGATCAAGGATTTCAAAGATTTTTTATTAAGTGATAGGACCGTTCAAAATCAGATACTAGGATTCATGAAAAAAAGTTGGTCGCATTCTGTTAGAAGTCTACTTCAATTCCTCGCTAGAATCGAGTTCTTTCTAGCCACGAGGAAATGATAGGAATCAAGAAATTCACACCTATTTTAAAAGGAAAGTCATGCACTTTGAAAAATCCTAACCCTAATTCTATTCTAAAAAGAGGGTTTATTTAGGATTTTCTTTATTTCATTATTACATTTATTAGGACTTTTACTTTTATTAGGACTCGGTTATTTGACTTTCATTATGTTATAATTTGTTGTTCTATTTAATGACTCCAATTGTATGAAAAGACTGACTTGAATGATTGAATTAAGCTTCTGAGTTATTTGATGTTTTTCTTGAATTTATTTTTCTTTTTGTTTCGTTCGTATTCCCCATCACCTCCTTTACCTTAAATACTCTAATTTTACATGTATGCTTAACATTTATATCCTCAATAGAACTAGCAAGGCTTTGCTCTTGGTTTAGTACAACTATCCAAAAATCTTTGAAGCTTTACCTCTATCAATTGTGACATCTTGTTAGACTTTCATTGAATAGCTTATCAAAATAACTCCTTAACCTTCTTTGATCTTTTCCTTGACCAATTTCTTTTTGATTTTCATCTTTGATACATTTAACTTGAGCCAAGCCTTTAATTTTCTTCATTCTTAATCTTGCAATCTTATAGCCATCTTTCTCTACATCCTTAGTTTCTAGCTTGCAATATAACTCGTCATATGCTTTAAATCTAGCCTTTTGTGCCGCTTAATTTCTTTCTTTGCCATCTTATAGCTTTCATACACTCCTCTATTCTTTGATCAAAGTAGTCCTCTACAACACTCTCTTTTAACCTTAACCACCACTGTACTATCATATTCCACTGCCAAGTTTTCTTACCAAATAGCTATTTTTCCTTTCTCTTAATATCTCTAAAGCCACTTTCTTGACACTATAAACCATCTCTTCCCCCACAGTATTGATTTCCCATCTAGACCCGATGTTCCTTCCTTCAACGATCTTTAAAAGGTTGCCTCCTCACAAATTCCACAACCGAGCCACCAAGTTCCTATTTTCTTTAGGCCTTTCTTCCATCTCCTAACATACACCAAAACTCCGATCTATATTGGCTAGTTAAACTTGCATCCAATATAACATTACAGACTTTACACAAAACTCAATTAGTCTTTCTATGAAGGAAGAAATCAATTTGATATTCACAAATATAAATTTTCTAGTCCACCTCGGTATGGTCAAATATATGTCAAATAATAAAAAACAAGGATTCAGATCCCGGTAGGATGTCCCGTGGGATATCGAGACGGGGTACGGGATACCATCCCATGTGTTGGGACAGGGCGTCCCGCCAGCATCCCAGTATCCCAATAAGGGCACCTTGGGACATCCCCTGTCCCAAGTGTCGAGATGGAACGAAACGCCGATGCGTCTCATTCCATGGAAAAACAGGACAGTCCCATCCCACGAGATTTAAAATCTTGATAAAAAGTAGAAAATTCTGCTCAAGAAGCAAAATAGTTTTCACAAATTAGCCAAAAGAAGGCAAAACGAAATATAAAACAAAAGATCACACTACAATTATTAAATAGAGGGTTATATCTTTGTTAGAAGCTGATGAATTTTCAAAACATAAGGGAGATGCTTTTCAAAAGTTAAATGAGCAAATTACAAGAGAGAGATACAAGGCAAAAAAGGAGTTGCAATCCTATCATCTTCCAGTGCATAATGAAATACACATGATAGTATTGAAAATTATCTGGTAATGATGAGTTGGTTAGGTCTATTAAGATATCCAATGAGATCTAAAAATTCCTGAATATAATTTTATAAATATTTTCTTATCAACTTCTAATATGTGCAGAAAATTGCATTGAAGATCTTGAAATTTAACTTATATTGACTAGAGTCAAACCAAAGGTTAAAACTTACAAGCAGCAAAATTTTCTGACAAACAGTTTAGCTATATGCCTTAAAGGTTAACCATCAAACAATTATTTAACGCATTTGAATCAATATATTTAGGGGAAGGAAAGGAGGGAGAAAATACTCAGATATGGCTTGTATAGAAAGAATGTGATACAGTACAGAAAGAGATAACACAGTCAGTGGTCACAAAGAAGAAACAAACCAACGGTGTACAGTTAGATCACTCAAGTTGAAATATTTGATACCATAAGTAGGACAAGCTTAGAAAACATGTCACTCTTACCGCAAGTAGGGCAAGCATACACAGTATGTAGTAACTATAAGCACAATCCACAAATAGATGAATATATATAAATTATAAGAATGATGTATAACCTATAACAAAGGTTACATCTAGATCTATATTAGTCCAGTCCTGCTGTCCCTGATCAGAATGGTGAGATGCTGGGTCATGGGAAAAATCTGGAACTCTGGAACTTGAAGAACCAGGTTGTCCCAATTGGTGCCAACCGGTAATGGCTGATATAAACTGTTGACCACTACAGTGGCATCAAAAAGGGTTATCCTTCCTCTTTCTTTTCCTTCTTTTCTTCACATGTGACGAACAAAGAGAAAATGGAGAAGAAAAAGAAGGTAAGAATTCAAATTCAGCATCTATTGATTAGATCTGACCTCCTTCAAACTCAAATCCAGATTAGAACACAAAAATCTTCTCTCCCACCTCATTTTTTTCCTGTTTTCCCAATTTTGTCTGAAAATCAAATTGGAAAAACAAATAAAGGACAAAGGGAAACCATGCCCATTTTTTTATTTTCAGCTGGAATTTTTGACATATTGTAGTTTTGCAATCAACCAACAATGCCACATTTTTTAGCTGTGTATTTTATTTTGATGTAGTTATCTTTGGAATCAAATAATTATTCAAAAATTAATTTCAGGGAAAAAATTGTTAGCATGTTTCTACTAAGACATGCACATCCTATCATATTATATTTGGAATTAAACATGCTGAGTTTATTGTTATTTTATTTAATCTTTTCAAATCAAACCAAATTGGTGCCAAGACCCAATACAGCACCATAAACCAAATAAAAGCCTTAAAGGACTCGCTAATCCTAAACTGTGGCCCAAACAAATCCCCAAAAACTTTAATAATCATTAAAATGACAAGCAATAGAAAGAACAAAACAAATAAAAACATTTGGAGTCCCAATGAATTAAAAGATGCTAAGACATCACAACTGTCATATGATACCACTTTGATATCATACTGACCCAGTCCCTGACTAATTCGGGGTCCAAGACTGGGAGTTGAAACCTTAATTGTGATAATAATGAAAGGATGAACACTACTGCAATGTGCCTATAAAGAATCATTGCAAAAGAAATTGAAAATATTGATCATTACTGAATTGCAAAAGTACTTAGCAAAAAGGGATCAGAAAACACATTTTAGTCTTTTGAATCCAAAAGCAGGTGCAGGACTTAAACATGTTATGTATTTTGTTCACTTTTTCGAAAAAAAAAGATTCCTTTTTTTTACTTTGTTGTTTTAGCAAGAATGAGATTGATAAACTTTAGCAATCAAGTCATTCTTTGGAATTATATGTGGGTACTCTAAGAACTTGTTTTTAGAGAGAGGATGAAAATTTTAGGTATACCAGCATCCATTTTTATTTTTGGGCCACATCTTTCCTTTTGCTCTTTCTAGCCTTTGGACAGGGATTGGTGCTCTGGACATGTAAAACATAGTTTACTCTTTAGTCCTTACCATACCAACATCAGCACCTCAAGCCTACCAGGTCCTTCTGGACATGGTATTGCCCTACCACAAATTTAGTCATTATTCCTTGCAGATTGGAAGAAATGGGCCTAATGGCACTCTAGATCACTCAAGGAGCCACACGGGAATGCTTCAACCGATTTCTTTGCCAAATATCATCAGGTTAGGAGTTGAAGGATTAGATCTATGGCTTGAGTGATGGTTTTGCACTCCAACACAGTGCCAGCACTCAGTTGATGGAGTGATGGAGATGAAGGGATCACGGGACATGATGGTGCCTCAGGGTATGAGATGTTGACATCCAGCAACTCACAAGTGTTTACTACAGTTTATATTTTGCATGGGCTACTACACAGTGTTTATATTCTGTGCCTTGGTTTTGCCTCATACAAACTGTTGTTTATGATCTTGGGCTTAACCAAGTTCTTGATCAATGAGGCAAAGGCAGTTCAGGGAGCCCTTTTGGTATATCTTATGACCGTTTCTTTTTTTTTTAAAGAAAACATCTTATAACACTGTTGGCTGTTACTATCAGCAAAAACAAAAACGAAGTTGCCGTGGGAGAGAAATTACCTGCTAACTTTATAATGAGTTTGTTACAGAAGGGGAATACTTGTTAACAAACCATAGCTTTTGCAATCGTATGCCATGTTACTTTATTGGAAACAATGTTTATTTACTTTAACACTACAACTGTGCTCACAAACAGTGAAATTTTTTGAAGATAATTCAGATAGTGCATTTGAATCGAGTTTTTGGAGGAAGGATTTCCTCACTTTCTTGATCATAAAATTTCTAGATGAATAGGACTTCACAAAAAAGAGATAATTATTACTATAAAATACCATGTTGGTTTAAACACACTTACCATAAGCAACACAATATTTTTAAGATAATAGTGCCTATTTGAGTGAATTTGTTGCAAGATAGGAAAACTGGAGGTCATTAGTGAACAAAAGGATAAAAAATAAGAGAAATTTAAATGACAATTTGAAGCAACAATATAACTTTGGTAGTTTACTAACAGAGCAATAATTTGACCTGATTGCATTCAAATAATTGAAATTGCCATCATACAGGATGAATTTGTCCATATTCTAGCATTATCCACCTGTGCGTAATAGCAAATCTACAATACATGCAACGCAATCTGAATATGCTATTTGATGGATGAAGAGGTATATTTTTGTCAAATTGTAACAGTCATATATACTTTTTTTGTTGGGAATGTCTCATATGTAACAAGTCATCCATTAGATTACAGGTACATGGAATACTGGTGCAACTAATGCAACAAACAAGAGAGTAATTACAATGAAAGGAAGGCATTACGAAGGTCAGGTCAAAGTCAAATACTCCAATGCATGCTTATTTAGCCTGATAGAGCGCAGAGGAAACTCATGCATTTATCACCTAGTAGCCCTCTCAAATTTATCTCAATCAAGATTGAAGAACATACCTCTAAATATAGTTCTGCCAATTCATCAGTTACATAAATTGCATTATGATGCAAAGGCTTTGGAAGTTTGATAGTCTTTCCATATAAGCTTCTAGTTCAGCATGAGTATCTCTTATTCTTCCAGATGGAATATCCGAACCCAGACAGTTTCAGGCACAGAAATGTTGAGAACGCCAGACAAGTGAACATCAACAGCAGTTTTTAGGAAAAGGAACAGGCTGTGCGGATCAGAATGAAGCTCCGACAGAATACGCTTACTCTCACAACTAAATTGGTCAATGACCAAAAAAAAGGTGCATTCTCTGCACAACACAAACCCATTAGCAGAACAATCTCAACAAAAAGAGTTGAATGGAAAACCCTAATTTTTAATATATGCAAATTAGAAAGGAATAAATGAAAAGATCTTGAAACAATAATGAAAGTAATATGCATTGGAAAACTTGACACGATCTTGAAACAATAATGTAGGCAATAAGCATTGGCTTTGTGGTGTTGGCTTTTATTGCCTACATTATTCTACTGCTCAAATAATGTAGGCAATAAAAGCCAACACCATGAAGAGTTATCTACAGTTGTACCTGCTCAGCTTGACCAGCTCAGGTATTCGAGAAATCACTGCCGACCGAAAAGAAAAGGCATTAGTATTCTTTAACTGTACCAGCATTTTGTTTATAAAAACAAAAGCATGGACAGGTTCATTGAAGTCCTTCATATAGCTATCCAAAGCATCAATATACTGGCCCGTGATTGCATGTATTAAGCCACATGCCTGCAATTTTACATTAAAATCAAGTTTCAAAACAGAAAACCAGGTGAAGATGGTAAATATCTGTGCTAGAAGATTATCTGGTACCAAAACCATGGAAAATAATAATCTCATTCTCATCATTCAAAACCACATGATGCTGAATGAATATGAAAAAGAAAGAAAAAAATATGATACCTGATAAAAATTAGCCTTCATGCAGAGATGCAGCACATCATCATACTTCCAGTCTGTCTGAGGAACCACCTTCAAAAGTGTGAGCACCTGTTTCTCCTTCTGAGAAGCTTCAGTTTTCAGGCTGGGATCATATGGTGTCATATCGCATGATGTCAAATATTCAAGAATATGCATTAATACTCTCCCAGAAATACTGGCTTGCTTACAAGAAATGAGAAATGCAATGAACTCAAGGACATGACCCAAGTCCTTCTTAGAAGGCCAAACACCCATATTGTCATCCATGACAAAGGTTCTGATCACATCAGATTCCAAATCAAGAACCACTGTAAGTGTGCATGTAATATTCTGTACCATTACATTCTGATAGTCTTGGCTCTCAAAATCAATTTCTTTTCTATGTTCAATATTAGATTCAGCCAAATCAGTCGAGGGACCATCTATTTTTTTGGGCTCCTCTTGCATGAAAGAACATCTAAGAACATCTAGAGTTGCTTCTGTGTCCAACCACAAGAGAGAACATAGGTTTGAGCACCTTCCAGAATATGATTTCAAACTTTTCACTACTTGAGAAGTAGAAGACTTAGAATCCTCCAGTAAAAACAGCAACAATTCTTTTCTAACTGAATGAACTCGGGAAAGAGGAAGAGCACCATGTCCTGTAACCAAAAATTCTTTTCTTGATCACAAGCCAGTAGATTTCATGATATTCCAGTGTCATATCACTATTTTTATAACTAGTAACAAAATCAAAAAAAGGGAAAGCTTATTGAAGACCTCTAATCATCAACATACATTGAAGTATCATTACTAATAAGTAATAACTAACAACCATATATTTGGAATTGGACTTGCAAAATTGTAAAAGCATGGCATCAAGAGGCCATGCTCAATCAAAGGAGTGCATCAGGATCTAGTTTGTATCCAAAAAAATATATTGAATAATGGATACAAGATAACATATTCTAATAATGGAAAAAAGATAACATATTCTACACCAAATTTTAATGAATGTATTTATTCATTGTAGTATCTTTAAATAAGAGTCCCACTTGTTACTCCAATGAACATTTTGTGCATGGTCTTCCTAACAAAGAAATATGAGAGTCCCACTTATTACTTCAATGAACATTTTGTGTGTGAGATTAATGATTGTATCTCTTTTCATATTTCTGCAATACATGTTACAAAAGGCTCTATATATAGAGCAATAAAGGTCTAGATACAATGAACCATACAAATCATGATATCAATCAAATACTCCGTTACCTAATTTATCTCCTAACCTATTTCCTAATTTATCTCTCATGATTACTACACATCTCCTAATTGATACATTTCCTAAACATGATTATTCTCAACCGATACATATCTCCTCATTGATACATTTCCTAAATAGGATTATTCTCAACACTCCCCCTCAAGTTGGAGCATATATTATGTATGCCCAGCTTGTTACAAATGTAATTTACCTGAGGACCCCTAAGTGCTTTGGTGAACAAATCTGCCAGCTGATCACTTGACCCAATAAATGCAGTCGCAATATCTCGTGACTATATTTTTTCTCGAATAAAGTGACAGTCAATCTCAATACGCTTAGTCCTTTCATAAAAAAACGGGATTTGAAACAATATGCATTGCTGCCTGATTATCATTAAATAATTTCATAGGTTGTGATTGTGTCATGCCCAATTCTCCCCGTAATTACTTCAACCATATTAGCTCACAAGTAGTCAGAGCCATAGCTCTATATTCAGCCTCTGCACTTAAACAGGCCACAACATTTTGCATTTTACTATTCTAAGAGATCAAATTCACTTCAAACAATATACAAGATCTAGTCATGGACCTTCTGTCAGATGGTGAAGCAACCTAGTCAGCATCAGCATAGCCAATTAGTTGAGCATGACCCATCCCGATACAATAAATCTCTTCCAAGTGCAATCTTGACATATTTGATAATTCGGGTTACTGCATCCTGTGTGCTTTGGTTGGGGAATCCATGAATTGACTTACACTAATGAAAAAAGATGTCTTGCTTGGTAATTATGAGATAATTCAACTTGCCAACCAATCTTCGATATTGCTCGAGATCTAAGAAAGCTCCCCTTCTCTTGGTGCTAGTCTAACATTTGGGTCCGTAGAAGTATCCATGGGCTTGGACTCAAGTAATCTAGTTACCTTCAAAATATCCAACACATACTTCCTCTGACATATAAAGATATCACGTTCCGATCTTGCAAATCTCAAATCCAAGAAAATACTTTAGAGATCCAAAATCTTTAATATAAACTGTGAATTCAAATGAGTCTTGAGTTGAGTAATACTGACTTCATCATCTCCAGTGATGACTATATCATCAATATAGATAACCAAAATTATTCGTCGTCCTTAAAATGTCTATAAAAAATAGAGTGATCTAACTAAGATCTCCCTGCTCCAAAATCCAAAACAACTAAACTGAAGCGGCCAAACCAGGCTCGAGGAAACTACTTCAAGCCATATAATGACTTCTTGAATTTACATACTTTGCCAGAGTACCCCCCGAGCAACAAATCCATGAGGTTGATCCCTATACTCCTCGAGATCTCCATGCAAAAAGACATTCCTAATGTCTAGCTGATGTAAAGTCCAGTGATGAATAGTAGCCAAAAAAAGAAGCAAACAGACTGAAGCAATCTTAATTACCAGAAAGAAGATCTCAACAAAATCTAGCCCAAAAATCTGAGCATGGCCTTTGGCAACAAGCCGAGCCTTCAAATGATCAACCTTCCCACTAGGAGATACCTTCACTGCAAACACTCCATGACATTCGACTGTAATTTTACTGGGTGGCAAAGATACCAATTCCCAAGTGCCATTAGCATTCAAGGCAGACATCTCTTCCATCATTACTACCCACCAGCCAGGATGGACCAATGCCTCTATAGTAAAGGAATAGAAATAGAATCCAAGAGATAAGGGTTGTATAGGGAATAGATAAGCGATGATATCTTAAGAAATTATAAATGAGATGAGTGGTAGCACTAGCACATCTACCTTTTCTATGTGCAACGGGTAAATCAAGTGCAGAAGGTGGTGGTGATGATGGACCTAAGGTCGAAGGAGCTAAGGGTATTGGAAAGGTCTCAGGAAGTCTTACTAGAGTGTCATGTACTCTTGCTACAGTGGTCTCTACCTAAGGTGCCTTCTGCCTGTGCTAATATGTGATGAGGTCACCATGTCTGCTTTCCCAGAAGAACTTGAAGAGGGCATGAAAGCAAATGTTCCTAGAAGCAAGGATTCAGGTCCTGAAGGGACATTCCACGGAATACCGGGATGGGATATTATCCTATGTGTCAGGACAGGACATCCCGCCAGTGTCCCAGTATCCCAATCGGGACACCTTGGGACATTCCTTGTCCCAAGTGTCGGGACGGGGCAGGACGCTGACGCGTCCCGTTCCAAGAAAAAACCAGGACAACCTCGTTCCATAGGATTTAAAACCTTGCCTAGAAGAACAGATGCAATGGTAGTGGATAACTTAGATGATGTAGTAAAGTCAGAGAAGAAAGGAGTGGACTCAAAAAAGGTAACATCGACGCAAACAAAATATCGGTGAAGTTCGAGAGAGCAGCACCTATATCCTTTTTGCCCTCGTGAATACTCAAAAAAAATACATTTAATAGAATGAGCAGATAACTTAGATGCACCAGGAGATAACTGATGAACAAAGCATACACATCCAAAAATACATGGGGATAATGAATAAGAGGCATCTCTGGAAAATAAAACCGAAACAGGAATATGATCCTAAAGAACACTAGAGGGCATTCGATTAATCAAATAATAGGCAGTAAGGAGAGCATCATCCCAAAAACGATTTGGAACATGCAAATATAAAAGTAAAGTTTGCGCCGTTTCAACAAGATGCTTGTTTTTCCGCTCAGTCACTCCATTTCGTTGAGGGGTGTGAGAGCCCAAGGATTGATGTATCATGTTGCAAGATGACAAAAGATTGAAATTAAGTAGAAAAGTATTCTCAGGCGCTGTCACTATGAAAAGTACGAATAGGAACCCCAAACTGAGTGTTAATCTCATTACATAAAGAAACAAAGGAAAACATCTCAAAACAAATTTTCATCAAATAAATCCAAGTCACTCTTGAGTAATCATCAATAAAAGTAACAAAATAGAGATAACCTAACTCGAGACAATACTACAAGGACTCCAAATATCAAAGTGAACAAGAGCAAAAGGAGTGCTAGCTCATTTATTGACATGGCTTGAAAACTGAGTTCTAGTATGTTTTCCAAGCTAACATCACTGACAATCTATTTCACTAATACTAGACATACTAGGGACCATCTTCTTTAGTGTAGCTAACAATAGGTGTTTAAGATGACTATGAATTTGCAATGGCAAAGCAGCTACCATGCAAGCAGTAGGTAACTCAAAGGAGATCGAAGCAGATAGGTGGTAGAGAACTTGACACTCATGCCCCATGCCAATCGTCCTTCCAGTCCTCAAATCCTGAATCACAACATTATCAAACAAAAAAAAACACAACACAATTAAGTGTTTTTGTGAGTTGACTAATGGAAATTAAGTTAAAAGGAAACTAAGAAAGAAACAAAATAGAATATAGAGGTAGGGAAGCAATAGGTGCTGCTATTCCAATGCCCCGTACAGGAGTAACAGATCCATTGGCTAATGTGATACATGGTAGAGCATTAGGCTTGGTTAAACAAGAGAACAGATTGGGATTACTAGACATATGGTTCGAAGAACAAGTCCAGAATCCAGGGACCAAGAGATGAGGAGGTATGCAGCAAAGTGACCTAACTGACAAGAAAGACAACAGGTTGAGTCACCTGTCGGCTTGTCTAACTCTGTAAGAAATAGGCATATTCTTCAACAGATATAACGACAATGGACTGAATAGACAGTATACTATAAATACTGGAAACCTCTATTTGTGTTACATTGGCAACCCTAGGAGGAAATCCATGCAAGGAGTTACACAGATATCACAACTATGTCCTCGCTTGTTGCAGTGACTTCTGGGAACATTTCCTCGATCACCTCTACTGCCTCTACCACCTCGACTTCCTCCACAAGTGCTAGAGGGTGCTCCAGGTAAATTAGACTGTGATAAGAATATATTTATCTCTAGTAGGCACATGTTCTAGAATGGCTGGAGTAAAGGCTCCTCCAAGTAAAGTAATCATGAAAAGACTTTTATTAGGGAAGAAACTGATTTGCCACCCAAGATCTAGGTTCTGACTAATTCATACTCGGGTTGAATACTTTGCATTGTAGACAAAAAACTGAAAACATCCTCTTGTTGAGCCTACTGTACTTTCAAATATATAGTAAAAGGCATCAATTCATTAAATTCAGTAAAAGTGTTTGCAATCGGTCCAAGTGTGTCTGCATATCTTGTTGGCCTATCTTAGTTGAAACTGGTAGGACAAGACATCATATATTCCGGTGACATCACTAGTATAGAACTCGTGAGCACGAGTCTACACCTCTTTACATGTCCAATAAGAATGAAACATAACCATCAAGGATGGATCAATGGCTTGCCACAAAAGACTAAGTAGTGCATCAATCTTCTTCCAGGTGGCTTGATCAGATGTCTAAATATCAAAACTAGATTTGGAAAGATGATCTTCCTGTCCTTGACCCATAAACCACACCTCAACAGCTACACCCTGATAAGTACAATAAATATCTCAAAAGAAGCATTAAAATGTATACTAATTAATCTTTATTCTTTAAAAACTGATGTTTTTTCTTATCTTTTGACGAAAAGATGCTCATAATGACTTGAAGACTCCCACAAGTACAAAAAGCCTAATCTGCAGGCCTAAGGAAGCAAATTGGACCGCAAACAAAGACCTAAAGGACCTCAAAACCCAACCCAAACTGGCCCAAACCAGCGTGGTCCATAGAGTAGGGCGTGGTCCATAGGGGCCGGTCCTTGGCACGGTGCATAGTGGGAGAGCCTTGAATGGCACAATTGGACGATTGAAAAAGGGGCATAACATGCGATTTAGACGATCCAACGATTGTATTACCGTATCCAGCATGGGGACCCACTATTTTTGACACGATCAGATGGCTGGTTGAGTTACCTTGCACCATCCAACGATGCAAAGATGCTACCAGTTGAGGAGATTGATCCAAGGTGATTTTGTGCACAATCCAACGGCCCAGGGATGCTGAAGGCATGATCGAACAACTAGCATGCCATCCACCTTGATTTGAGGCACAGGCACAGCAGATTTTGGTGCTCTGATTGCGATCTGATAGCTGTAGGGCTTCATGCGGCTTAAACGTGAATTGGATGCAAATTCGACACTGATTTGAGCCCTATTTAAGGGAAAGCCACAAGCAACAGGGAGAACATGCAGGCAGCAACCAGAAAGTATTTTCTCTTTATTTTTTTAATCTCTTTTTAGGGTTTGAGAGAGAGGGTGAGAGGTAGGCAGCAGGGGTTCTCTTCTTCCTCATCTTCCTCACGAGAAGACAATGCTTGCAGAAAACTCTATGCACGGCTAGACGACTCCATCTTAATAAGGAGATGAGGTCTAGTAAAAACAGATTTATGCTTTGATCTTTATATTCTCTTGTATTTCTTTTTATGCAAAGCAATAATATGACTCTTTCATCATTACTTGTCACATATCTCCAATTCTGAATGATTTATTTTACATTGATCTAGGTTTGCACAATCCATACTCTCTAGATGCACCGTGATCCAAGGATACAATGCATGCACATGAGATATTGTCACAAACTCAGCCATTGTCTTTGTTTTAAGAGATTGTTTTGGATAACCTATAATCTGAAGGGACGAACCGTGACCAGAGGGAATAGTTCGTGCTCAACAAAGATAAGTTATACCAAACCCTAATCACTAGCATGATTTTAGCATCATAAAAAGAGTACAAAAATCTGTTTTGCAAGACAGATGCGAGATTCCTGAGGTATTTTCCTGTTTGACCACTTTCATAAATTAGTTAAACTTTGCTTTATTTTGCCTGCATAATTTCTCGTAGTTTTGGTATCAACTTCAGCTTTCTTTCTTTCGAACACAACTTAGCCCAAAGATCCCTATGAACTTGACACCCGACTCAACCTATTCTACTTAATAGTTGACTTAATGAATCTTTTATCTTTGGTGCTCTTAACAACTCGCACCAAATTTTGGTGCCATTGCTGGGATCATTAGCACGGTTGTTTCGAAAAAATGTTCTTTTTGTGAATCAATCTAGGTTCGCCCTGACATAAGGTTGCCCTGGCATAATCCAAGTTATGTGGTATGGTTGTCCTAGGGTGAAAATAGATTTAGAAAATTTTACTCTTATTTACTTGCATTATTTAGTTCATTGTCTTTTATTATTGCCTTACTTTTTAATCATACCTAATTTATTTCTTTCAAACTTACGTTTTATTCTTACTACTTTAAATAAAAAACAAAAAGAGAACAAATATACTGTGGATAATACTTAACTAACATAAAGAAACCAAAAACAAAAAAATAAAATATTCTACTTTTGCCTGGACATCTTGTTTGAATTGCATTGCATATCCATGATATACTTTAAGGACACAACCCCTAAACAAAATAAGGTAGAGATTTGATCACCCTTCCTTAGCTCACAAACAAGACTCCTTGCATCTGCACTAACCTAACCCTAATTTTAAAAGCAACTAGACGTTGACCCCTAAGGATATTCTTGCTCAATAGGACAAAGAATCCTAAGAGAGTAAGAGTTGAACCAGGTTAGAATTGACCAAATTGATTGGTGTCTAAAAAAAGTGGTTCAAGGATGATGCAGCTTTGAAGAAATTTGGTTATTTAATTAAGTCCATTGCGAAAGCACAAAAAGCCTCCCACTAATCTTACACTTTCCTAATCAGTTGATTAGTTGATTTTGACTTGGAGGGCTCGATGGCAACTTTGGCACAGTTAGAAGCTGTCTAGGTCTAGGTTAACCCAAAGTTAGAGTTTAATTGATTGCACAACTTGTTTGAAAAAGAAGATATATATATACTATATCTTATATATATATATATAGATATATATATATATATATATATATATATATATATCTCATCTATCTTTTAGATCTAGGATCTTTTAGGTTTTTCATCTTTAGAACTTTTGTATGTCCTTCCTCAACAAACAAAAAAATTTAATACATAGACTAGGATTTGCTCTAATTTTGTGGTTGTATGCTTAGTCATAGATCACTACAGCTAGAACTACAACACTTAGATCCATAAATCAAAAGAACTATCAAAGCAACCCGAGTTAGAACTATGGATCCACACAAAGAAACTGGCCCACCATGCCAATGAATACTTCACTCCGTCATCATATACCTATTCCTTCCATCCAAGTGCTACCTGTGGAAGCCATGCAATACAAGATTAAGTCTAGCATTATCTAAATGCTTCCATCTTTTAATGGACTAAACAACAAGGACCCATACAAATACCTTGATGAATTTCTTGAGATCTGCTCTATAGTCAAGATCCAAAACTTCTCTGATAATGCACTTAGGTTGAAACTGTTTCCATTCTCCCTTAAGGACAACCAAATATTGGCTAAACTCTTTAGACTCAGTGATCATTTCAACCTGGGACCAGCTTTAAAGAAAATTTCTTAAGTACTTTTCTATTGAAAAAACAAACCAGATCTAAAAAGCTATAACAAGTTTTTTCCAAATGGATGGGAAAATGTTTCATGAAACATGGGAGAAGCTCAAAGACCTCATCCGTAAATGTCCACACCACATGATACCCACATGGTAGCTAGTCCAGTGCTTTTTATGGACTATCAGAAAAACACCGATAGATGGTTGATTCCTCTTGTGGTGGGACATTCATGCTCAAAAATGAGAATGATGCCTGGCAGCTGTTGAGACCTTTAACAAAAACTCCTTACACCACATGTCTGCCACCTATAGAGACCGTCCCACGATTGGACCAAAAAGATGAAATTTATGAGATAGGTCATTCCATAGATATCCACAGCAGGGTAGATGAATTATCTCAGAAACTCGACCGAGTACTATAAGTTAGACACACCTCATCCCCATTTCCACATATACAAAATGTTTGTACTTTGTACTATATGCTCGAGTCCTATCCATTCTGTAGGTGTTTGCCTAACCGCATACTAATTTCCTGAGTTTGCACAGGAGCAAGTCAAGTTCAAACCCAGGCTAACACCAACCAGGAAACAACCTGTACTCCAATATATATAATCCATACCGGAAGAATCACTCAAATTTTTCATTGAAACCATAACCTGTTTAACCCGGCTACATTTAGCCCAACTACTAGGAGATAATATAAAAACACATCCTACCCTCAATACTAGAATGCCCCACAACCCCCCTCCTAGCAATCATAGTTCTGCCTTTGAGGTGTCGCAAGCATTGGAAGTGAAAGAATAAGTACCCTACAAACCAAACACAAGAGTGATGTGATGGGACTTTTCTATCTTCTTCCAACTCATGTAATGATCAGGGTTTGCAGTACCGTCCCGTCCCGCCCGGTACAGGACATACCATCCGATGGGGACATCAAAATCAGACAAGAACTTCATGGTTCCATAAAGATCTCTGAGTCATGTGTTGGAAAGTCATCAATTTTTTTTGTAAGTCCAGGGTCACTAAGTTTTGTAATACATTGAGTCCTATAATAAAGTGAGCTAATTGAGCTCATCAAGTCAGTTGAGTCCTATAATCAATTGAATCAATTGAGTCCACTTAGTCACTTAAGTCCATTTGTTTCAAGTCAAGTCAAGTAAATTTATTTGAGTCCTGTAAGTTGAGTTCTTCATTCAAGTCAAGACCAAGAGGAGAGCTACTGGACCCCCACTCAAGCCATCCCAGTTCATGCACCTGGACCACCACTCAAGCACCCCAGCCAAGCACCAGGGCCCCTTTTATGCCACCCAAGCCCCAAATATTGGGCGCCCCAAGCCTCCAAGATCCTTGGCACCCCAGATCCCCAAACCATGGCGCCACACCCCAGGCCCACTCTTGGCTGGCCCCCTTCGGTCCAAGCCTAGCATATTGCGCCCCAGTTCCAAGCCCATTATGAGTTGGCACCCCTCCTAGTCCAAGCCTACCAGGGAGTGGAAAAGTCAAACCTCCAAGCCCAAAAGGAATTCATACCAGTCCAACCCATGGAGAAAAGTCAAAGCTTCCAAGTCCAACAAGGAGTCAACCGGCACAGTTCTTCAAGGAGTCCAGTATACCATTTCTATTCAACTTTGTACTCCAACTTTGATACAAATTTGTACTTCCACTTTGATACAAATTTGTACTCCCACTTTGATTAAAATTTGTACTACTAGTTTGACAGGGAAAGGGCTAGATGGTCTATAAATAGTCCACCCCTCCCTCTCTTGTAATGATGAATGATTGAATGAAAAAAAATTTGAGCATCTCTTTATTTTTCTGTGCAATTCTTTTGCATTGACACTTCGTGAGGAAGAGGGTGTGAGGCCCATTTTCACTCCGCAAGGAGGGCACATAAGGTGCAACCAACCTATCCAAACCCTAGTTTTCATCAACCCTAGGCCGCCCCTTCCCATCTCCCATCTAGGATGCCCTCTTTCTTCTTTATCCTTGGCCGCCCACCATCAATCCTCTAAACCCTAGCCGCCAGATAATCTCTCTCCTCCAGGCCGCCACTCCTAAAGCATCCGGCGTCCTCCAAATCCCGGGCAGCCATCTCCAAGTTTCGGTGCTCCGCATCCTCCAGGCCACCCCTCCCTCCAAGCATCCTCCATCAACCAGTCCAACCAGCTTCCAACTTCTCTTCTCTTCCCTCCTGTGATCTTATATTTTTCTCATCATCTACAACCCTAACCCTTGATGTTTGCAGGATCCCTCAAGAGAGACGAACCTTGGATGAAGTCTTCCTTGCCCCCGAAACCAGCTGATAAAAAGTCGACAGATCCGCGGGAAAGCCGCTTTGCCATCCAGGCGCCGATCCGAGTGGTGCGAACTCTTCTACGACATCAACGTAATCATTGCTAGGTATTTAGACCCTTTCCCAACTCTTTTTTTCTGATTTATTGAATTTTGAAGCATGCCCTATAGGTATTTCTTAACCCTAGAATCCTTAATCTTTATCTCTTTGATAGTTTCTAGCATGTGGGTAGAACTCTAACTGTTACATGAAATCCCTAACCTAGTCTTGACAATTTTCGGGAACTAAACCAAACAAAATCTGAAATAATTGCTTTCTTTAATCTGATTTTTTCTTTATGCTCATCCCTTTCATGTCATCCCCTTGCATGCATCAGTTTAGAGTTCGTCCCCCATCAATTTTAGTATCAGAGCTTAGGATAGGGCATGTCATGCATCATACCTAGGAAAATTTTTGCATGCTGAAATCTGCATACTAGCCATAAAACCCTAGAAATTTTTCCATCAAACCCTTTCAGATTTGCATCAAATTTGCATCAATTAACCCCAAATTTAGTTATCTGTTTTCTGAAATTTTTTTGTTATTTTCTGATCTGAAAACAAAACAAAACCCTGCATCTAAAAAACCCTAAACATTGTTTGCCGAAATTCTGCATGCTTATTTCTACAGTAGTAGTCTAAAAAACAGAATAATAACACATAAGTAGGCCAAATTATACAGCATACATTAATCATCAGATTTGATCAGCCAAAAGCCACAATCCTGAACCCTAGATCAAAACAAGTATGAAAAGTGTACCTGGGGGAAATGCTAGACCTTGAAAGCAATACTTCAGATAGACAAGCATCTTGTACCTGCTTAAATTATAAAGGTCCATAGTTGTTAAAGATCAAAGAAGGCGGCATCCAGATTACTTATGCGAAAGAAGGGAAGAACTTTAACATACTATACTTTCATTTCAGTCTTTCCTTATGATACATAAAACAGTACAAGAAAAAGATAAACACATAGAGTTAGCTGGGAAAATTGATTGACCACCATGGTACATCAGTTGTCAACATCAAAGTAAAAGAAAATTAAATGAAGCATGAAAGATGAAATACACACACACCATATATATATATATTATACAACCAGAAAAAAAAAAAAAAGAGAGATTGGTTGATGCACATGGTTAACTTATAGCTATATGCATTGCTACATACTCGACACTGAAAGGATTAAGGTAAAGAAAAAATTCCCCTTAGGAGCATGGTTACAAAAGGTGGTGTTAAAAAGAAAAATAAAATGATTTATCACACAAGCAAGAGAAGAAAGAGAGGTTAAATTATATAAAATGGGTGACGATGACAGCATTTACTGGTTGCAGTAGCATAATATCTAGCAATCCTCTCAAATTGTTGGTCTTCTATAGCCTTTTTACTACTAAATTTTCTAGTTACATACCTACAACAGTTCTAGCCTTAAAATAATCAAGAGAAGCTTGCATAAGTACAAACACATTTGATCTCCAGCAGAATGAGAATTTCCAGATCTTAAAATGACACATCTAGATAATATAGTTCCCAAATCAAGGTTCAAGAAAAGTTATGCACTTTAGCACTAGAGTCAATCATGCCCAATATCATGAGTTCATAAACTGAAGGTACAGAAACCATATATACCATGGATAGAAAGGAAAGTTTGACAGAGAAAAATAAAGAATCAAGGAACAAATATATTACAACTTCAAAATGATAATAAGTAAAGAATTAGATTGTCTATTCATATAAATGAAGGTTTACGGGAGGCAACCGGACATCAAGGTTGCAAAAACTGGCAGAACAGGATGGTGCCGGCACCATACCATGGTATTGGAATAGACCAGGACATCAAAACCAACTGGACCAGTATGTACCAACCTAACCCCTCCATACCGGCCAAAACCAACAGATCACACCTAGCATACTGGTTGCTATCAGTTGCTTTTAATTCCAATTGTCTCTGTCTATCCCAAGCATACAAATAATTGTATCAGTACTGTATGGTTATGAGGCAAAAAGGGAACAAGGTTTGATATCAGTATTTAAACCCTTCGCAGTCACAATATGACATTGTTTAGAATTTACTTGAAATTCCATAGAAGAAAGCAAGGGGGTCAAAGAAAAACAAGGAGAAAGTGATCATGATGGACTTGAGGAGGATCATTTGACAGAGGTAACAACCTATATGGTATTTAGAAGTCAGTTTCAATAAGCAGACCCATATTTAATGGAACAAGTCTGTTATTCATATGCACAGCAACATAAATCTATGAGAGCACTATACATATGAGATTTTTGTCATGGTTGGTTAAAAGTCTCAGGACAATGATTGAAGATACCCATAGCAGCAACATCCTTTCTCTGGCTATTTTGTACAACTGCACAAAGCTCCTCTAAAGGTGTCTTGTAGTCATCTAAACCCCGATTGAAAAGATATATCAGTGCACCATACAATCCATGCTCACGGCATAACCTGACAACCTGCATATACAATAGGAGTATAAAAGTCACATATAACTAAGAAACTCAACGCTGATAACTAATCGAAATTGCATTCCAATCCTGCTAGCAGCATTTCCATAACCACCAGAAAATGACTCACTTAGCAATTCAAATAGAATTACCTGATTGAAATCCAAGGAAGAGATGTCCATGTGCAGAACACATTGTTCAACCCGTTGCAACCATCCTTTGCCACTATAATGCTCTACTAAGGCTTGCATAATCTATACAATTTATATAAACAGAGATTCAAAAACAATTTTTTTGCAAATAATTGATGATATGTATCATGAATGGAATCATAAGGCACAATCACAAATACCTCAGGAGGAAGACACCCAAGCATGTCCCTTAATATATACGGCTCCAAATCTCCAAGAATGTGCCTGTACTAGCAAAAAAATATTAGATCTCATGCAAACCATAAGCATACCACAATTCCAATAAGCAAGCACTTCAGTAATCTAAACAACATCAGCTTCGTCAAACTTTTTCACCATTCAAGCCAGTTAAAGCATATTTTATCACCTTCCTTTAGATATTCACAAGTATCCATCCCCTCTATTATTTAACTCTTCCAAGCAAAAAGTGCAGTTAGTTCAAGATAAGATAATTTTTTTTAAAAGCAATATAAGAGAAAACAAACATTAGAACTTAGGAGAAGACAAATTACCTACTACAGATTTTGGTAACCATTTATTGATGTTAAAAAGATAGTTGCAGACATAAATGTGAGCATCATAATAAGCAAAATAGCCATTTTTGTACAACCATTAATTCAAAGATCCTATCTGCATTTCAATTACAAATGGACACATGTTTTCAACACATTTTTATCGCAAGTAAAAAATAGCAATGAAATACTTCAGCACACATTGAATAGAATGACTAAGGCACTTAAAGCAATACAGATATAATGTTTTAAAAAAAATAAAATATTAAAACAATCAATGAAGGCAAAAAATTTTGGAGGTCAAAATAAGATGTACCAGAAGTACCAAGCATACTGCTTGATACCCTTTGTCAATACAAATGTGATATGGCAAATACTACACTAGCCAGCCATCAGTACACCTCTATACCATGAGCTTCAAGTTTTTGTTAAAAACTATGATATCTATGTAATTTCAATTGAAATTTTTGGAAGCTATTGCTTTAATCATACAATGAGGCACACTGACATGGTTTGGATCCCGAAGCCACGAGAAAACATAAGGTATCATATAGATTAATCATTAATTGTATAAGCAGAATAATTTAGGCCACCACAAACACTAATCATGAGCATGAAATTGAAAGAACTGTAATTCAGATAGCTCAAAATAACTTACATAGTGGTTGACATTAAGATTATGAATTGTATAATAGTCAGAAAAACGAAGTTTAGGATTCAATTTATAGTCACCACATTTACAGTCAATTAATACTGCATCATGCCAACTTAATGATTAGAATACCGAAGTTCCTGGGAATTGTACATCATTTTCCTCATATACATTGAGGCAAAAGTTCAACTTTCAAAAGGACTTGCAATTATTGAAGTTAAAAGACATACAGATTTTACAAAACTAACTTGTAGGCCGAGCATTTTAATCAATACAATTATCTTCAACTGAAAAAATGATTTCAGATACTAGTTGATACTGAAATGTTTAAACAAGCCATGTCACAGACTGTACATTACATGTATGACAGGAATAGATAAACTTCAGAGCTGAAGAAATGCATATTTAATGCACTTCTTTGATTAAAAAAAAGGTGGAGGGAGAGGGCATGCCCCCCCAATTGGGGTGGAGGGAAATGAGTACCTCCATGCTGAACAGCAACAAATTTGGAAAAGATACTATCAAACAGGATGTCGGTCCTTTTGATGTGAACACAAAATTCTACTGCAACACCACCAACACGAGCATATTGCTCCTCTACCTCTGTGCGCATGGAATTGTCCGTGATCTTTGGACCTTCGATCCATTCCACTTTCTCAGTTTGGTTGCAAAAAGCAACTGAAATATAGGAGAAAACTTCATCTACATATGACAACAGTAACTCTACCAGAAATGGCATTATGGCCTCCCTTATAGAATCAACAGTTCTTGGAAGATCAATAACACCATGTGCATGGCCATCATAGAGCCTCATGACATGTCCAATGCACCCATCCAATCCCCTGCCCTCTGCAGCACTTGAATGCGTTCCTTCCAAGGAAGAAGACGAGAAATTATAAGATGCATTGGCCCAAGTATATATATAGTAGCCCCTCTTACAGATACTGCATTGTGATAAGCCTTTTCTGGATTTCCAAAAATATTAGAAAAGTGGGTGTGATATGTGATCATATCATCAATTCCCAAACCATCTACAATGAAACTGGTTCGGTGAAGTTCATTTCCATCTTTGGAAAACAAGCAGAGCTGTCCTCTCAGGGTAAGCACGACTAACATCTGAGGTCAAAAAGAACTTCAATGTTTTACTGAAACAAGAAAAAATAAAATAAAATAGAACAGCAGGATGACTGGGTGTAGAAAGACACCTCCCATACCTGATCATCCAACCATGCCACACCTATAGCCGCACTATCAAGGTTCCATTCTTTATATGTTTTCATCTCTGATTTGACCAACTTGGCCACTTGGACTATCCGATCCCATGCAATTGCAATCCATGAAACCCTATTGGATGCTTCTGCAGTTTTTTTTTTTTTGGGTATTGTCACAATAAAAATAGAACTTCTTACTGAGATCAATATAAATTTTGAAATGAAAAAAATTGTCAAAATTGTCAAAATCTCACCAAGAGATGAACCATGCAAACATGTAGTGGATTTCCATGCAGTGTAGGGCATTGATCCTTCTCGTACTCCATCCGGTCTGGGAAATTTCCCATAAACTTGTACACCAGGACTCAGTCTAACCTGAAAGAAAGGAGGCAGAAAGATAACGCATCTCAAAACTACAAGATTTCCACTTGGTTCAAGAACAACCGAACAAGACAAACACTAGTTGGAATTTTCATAATCATCTGAAGGCTCCCTACCATCAGAGCGTTTTGATGGGTGACAAATATGACCACACCTTCTTCCACCACTGAAGAACCTTCATTGAAAAGCTTCCAGCCAGCCTCTCCTCCAACTACGCCACCAACAACACCTCCTACCATGCTACCAAGACACTAGTGGCTGCTGAGTTCCCTTGGGAAGATGTGTAGCCAAATCCATAAGTCTCATACATCAAAAGAGGAGAAGCTGATAACACAGTGCCAGTTTTTTGACCATCAAGAAGACACTGTTGATACAAATGAACAAAATATCAACAGATGACATAAAATGTTAATAAAATGATGACACGGAGAACAAAATTAAACAATCGGTTTCAAATAAGAAATCATCAATATTAATTTCTTTAGACCTGAGTCTTGACAGAGAACGATTCAGCAAAGGAACAACTGAGAAGGTATGTAATGAAACAAGTCCCTTAGAATCTCCAGTAACAGCTTTAAATTGGCGTGTAACTTGGGAATCCTGCCCTAGAAACAATGTATGCACTACTGGAGCCGTATGTTCCCCAGTGATAACTTTTGCTGCTGTTGCTTTTTGCACATCCCAAACTGTCAGATGACCATCACCATATCCTACCAAAAGTAGGTCACCTTGCTGGTTGAAGCACATTGAAGTTACAGATGTTTGAGCTTTCTCACCATGGAAACCAAATGTCAACATCTGAAACATAAGAACATGTATAAGTACTAGCACCCCAGAAACCATCATTGTAATGTGATAGGAAGCCCTAGAAGTAATAGGAATGGTTGGAAGCTTCAAATAACCATTAATTTCCATTCAGTAAAAATATGGTATGTGATTTGATAATTACCTCAAAAACTCAACTGAAGAGTGTTATGCATTTTACTGGGAAACATTTCAAATACTCAAGCAATTAATGCCAAAAATAAGATAGCTTTACAATATAGAATAATGTTGATCAGTGAAAGAAAGATTTCTTGATCCATTTATCTGTTTCTTTCCTGTCATGAACAAAATGGCCAAACTTGTAACCAGAATATTATTTTATTACAAGTCAAAATATCATATACGTGTATGTCTAAAAAGTTTCATATATCAGAGGCACCTAAACTTAATTCATTCAATATTTTTACCTTTTTCTCCCTCTTTGTACATTTCAAAAACTGGCAGACATACCATTCAAGGCTTAGATTTCAAAAAATTATCTCAAATGCAATTATTACATAAAGTAATTTTAAGCTAAAATGGTCATCTTTTGTAAAGAGAATAATCAGTAAAAATGAAGATGGAATTATTTTTAATGAGAATAACCTATTATCTAAGATATATGTGTGTGTGGAATTTTGTGGGCAACTCTCAAGTATAGATGTGAAAGATGGGGAGAAACAGGTTAACAATCATCTCTCAAATGGCGTATTGCAACATGAAATGAATATTTAATGGCTTATAAGAAATACCTGTAAAAATTTGTCTCAACATTACAAGAAGGTAGTTGTGGTTAAAAAATGGGCAAAGGCAACCAGGGCATGCATTCAATATACTATAATAGTGTTTCATTCCAATATGAGTTAGCAATTACCATGCAAGACCAGAAGGGGATAGACATGCTCTATTTTTTTTCTAGCAAGCATGCTATGTTCATTAAAGAAAAGAATTTCAACAGTATGCATCAAGGTTCACCGACTCAGAACCAATCCGGTGCCAGCCGGTACTATGAGTCAGTACACCCCCATATCAAACCATGCCAGATCCGAACTGATATAGAAACGAGAGAGAACCAAGAAAGAAAAGAGAAAGAAGGGAAAGGAGGGAGGGGAGGCCAACGAAGATGCCAGCGATGGCCACCGGAGGGCCGTCGAGGCCTCTGAGGATCCGTGGTCCTCTACAAAAGCGATTAGAAAGAAATAGATAGAGAAAGAAAAGGAGAGAGAGGGAATCGAAGGGAGGAGAAGGCGGTGGGGAGGCCGCCAAAGGGCAGCCAGGTGGCCGTCGTAGCCATTAGACCGCGGAAAGCCTCCCACAGAGGTTGTTTCTTCTTTTCTTCGACCTGCTTTCATCTTTCGAACAATGAAACGAAACCATTACCCCTGTTCATCATGTTTGTTTTTTTAAAAAACATTGAACAATGAATCCCGGCAAACCCATTACTTGCTTCACTATTGGCTAGCTTCATTGTTCATCAGGTTTTTTTTAAAAAACACAATGAACATGGCAGGTCATCCCTATTCCGAAGAAACGGCCTCTACAGGAAGGTTTTCTACCATCCAACGGCCTCCCTACCGCCTTCCCCTCCCATTGTTTCCCTCCCTCCCTTGCTCTCTCTATCTCTCTCTAATTGCTTTCACGAAGGACCGCAAAGCCACGAAGGCTGTGGCAGCCCTCCAGCGGCCTCGGCGAGCCACCACTAGCCTTTCTATCTCCTCTCTCTTTCTTCCTCTCTTTCCTTCTCCCTTGCTCCAATTTCACTAGTGTTCTGAATCAAATGCCTGAATCGCACCAATTGGCCACCAGTACGGTTCAACATGCCCCGAACTACCCAGTTTGGGCTAGTTCGGCGAACCATAGCATGCATTGTACATAAATGAATACTCCTTAAAAAAAAGTAATACAAAATTATATTAAAGAAATAATCAGGCATCGAACTATCTTGCCAACCATTAGAAACAAAGACCTATTCAGCACATTTGCACTAGTAAAGAGTTTCCACCACCAAAATCCAGTGTCAAAGTTCTCCTATAAGAATCATATTAAACATTTTTCCATATTCCTTAAAGTTGGAATTGAAACTTATGTTATTTTCAATGTAATGATTTAATAGACTGAAATAGTAGTGTTAATAATCATAATTATGAGGAAAGAAAATGTTGATTATATTAAAATTGGTAGGAAACCAAGTGCAACATAGAAGAGCTAAGAAGGATGATAGGGTAAAATATAATATAGTATGACACATGACTAAAACTATCTATATAGGTATGGATAAAGAAATGAAGGAATTGTAAACTAAGGCAACTAATGAACTAGATTGTAGCAATTTTACTGCTAATAGAAAAAGATGGCAAACCCTCCTATGGTTGGCCACAAATTTGACAGGATGATTTTAGAGTGTATCGACTATCGAACATATTTCTCTTTGATGGCATAGGACATATAGGTACTCTTCTTGCTCTAGAATGCTAACCAACTCAGTGTTCTTACTAATACTACCTTATACATGTAGCAATTGTTGACCATAAGACAACTTACCTTCCCCAGCTTCAATTTTAGTAATGGTATTGACCTATACATAATGTAGATTAAAATCTATACAGTGCAGTATATGGTCAGATTGCACATAAACCAGCCTGAAGTTGATCATGTTAGGACATCTTATTATAATACATATAAACCCATTGCAATAACGTAAAATGTTGAATATATTCATGTAGATCTAAAACTTATATACAAGTGTTTTGAGCATGTGTCTCTCACCAGCAATCAATTAGAGGTAGCAAGATTGCAACATTATTTTTCACAAAAATAGAAAGAATGCATTCTAATATAACACAAGCATGTTCTTCACATTGTCATATTTTTCCATGTTGGTACATGTCAAGCCTTCATCATGATATGGTACAATATTAATGGTGTACGCTAGCACAAGCATGATATCCAATATTCTATTTCTTGTTTACTAACTGATGCATATCAGTTGGTCATTCTTTCTAGGTTGTTATTCATGTTTATAATGCTGTAAGCAGAATTTGTCATAAAAGGCATTTGGCATATTCAACATACTGTTAAGTATAATATGCCCTAAAAGGCATTTGGCATATTCAACAGACTATTCTGAGATATTTCATAGGTAACTTTTCTACACATGGCTATAAACATTAAGAAGGTTTGTGTCACACATAGGCCTTTGAACCAGAAAAGAGTTTGCAAGTGTCAATATTGGGTAGAATGACCAAGTGATTGGTGTATTTCGTGGGGAGAATTAGAACATGCTAACATTTGAAAATTGTTCACAGCTACAAGTGAGGTTGGGCATTGCACTCATGGTGTCCAATAATAGATTGGAGTGGTCATGTTCCCAATCATCACAGTAGTTGAACTAGCACTAATACAATGGGAATGTTTCACACTGAACAGTCAACAACATGAGACCATCCCTTGGAAACCATAGTAAGAGATTGAGATATCGATCTCATATGTACGGCATCCAAGGAATCCCCTGACTAGATGGCATGACTACTTGCTGTGATTTTGGTTCAATGAATTTGGGGGCATGCCTGTGTATCAACAATGATATCCTAAATTTTATCCATAATATAAAACACACCGACTTATTGTGTCTTGTCAAGAGTGAGGCTAAGGACCATTCTAACAAGGAACCCACATGTTAGACACAGGGGCCTAGTACTAGGCAATGTTTTAGTCGCATTGGTTTCATGTAATAATTACTATTTATTTTGTATATAATAAAATTTTATTCAAAATTGGTTTTGCATGCATATCGGTTTAAATTGTGTTTGTCTAGTGATCCTTTGTTTTGAACCTTTTGATAGGCTATAAAATGAAGTGGCCATAGGTTTGACAGTGCTAATATGTTTCCAATAATCAAGGTGAAGGGGCTAATTTGCAGGACTAATTAATATACATCAAGAAAGACTTTTCCATCCATTTTATGTGACAAAGATTAGCATGATTATATATCTATATGTAGAGGAAGGCTAGTCTGCCTTACTGTGGCATACCCATCAAGCAAGGTGGAACATGGTAAATAAGAAATCTGTTGGCTTTGGCCCTTGATTTTGATGACTAACAAAACATTGAGTATATATTTTATACTAATGTTTTATTTGTAGTTGTGAGTTTCAGGATACAGGCACATCAAATTTTTTATACATAAGTATCAAACTCACTCAATTTGAAGCTAAGTAAATTTCAGTGCTTTAGAAGTCTTCTCACTTTGGAAAACCTTAAAATGGGTCAATCTGGGCTCTATGAAGAAGAAGTTGAGGGTTTATTGAAAAATACTTTGAATTTTGAAGCTTGGCATAGAGTTTTTTGAATGGCACTACCAAGTGTCGACTCATAGAACATGAAGTATCGACGCTTCAGAAGAACTGGCATGCAGAAATCTCTTTGGCATGCCTTGAGTCGACTCACAGAAATCAAGTATCGACTCATGAAGAAGTTAGGTGTCGACCCAGAAGAACCAAGTGTCGACTCACGGCCTGAGATAAAAGATGTTACAGAACTATGTCATTTTGAGGATTTTGTCAAGTGCTGATCCAATTATCGACTCAGAAGACTCAAGTGTCGACTCACAAGCTCCAAGTGTCGACTCAAATGTCGACTCATAGCCTGAGAACAAAATGTAACAGAATCCTATTTTTTCAATAATTATACCTTGAGTTAACTCATGAAGATCCAAGTGTCGACTCATAAAGATCCAAGTATCGACTTATCAAGAACTCAAGTGTCGACTCACAGGTTCTGACAACAGTAACGGCTATATTTTTTGAAGCACAGATTTGGCTTCTAAAGGCTCCAAACAGCTAGTTTTGCTCCACCAACGGTCATAAACCATTTTTGAAAATTTTTGAAGTATTTAACTCTCACCAAACTCATTCAAAAAAAACTAACTCACAAGAGACAAATTCTACCTTTGAGAATATCACTTCGAAAGTCAAAAGAGAGCTTGAAAAAACATTCTATCTGAAAAGGCTTCCAATCTTGCTATTGAGCCTTCAAATCAACATTCCAAAAGTGGTCTTTCAAAAATCCAAGGAGAAAACAACTCAAGCAATCAAGAAGAGCTTCATAACCTCTACTTTCTACTCTATAGAGAGTTTTTCTTATGCTTTACTCTTGTACTTCTAATTTTATTTGTTGTGTCTAGTTTCAAGGGTATTTGAAACTGCGTGTTAGGCTCTTCCAAGCCGTGAATTGAAATCCAAGCCTAGGTTGGCTTGAGGAAAGGTTGTTGATGAGCCTAAGTGAGAAAACCAACTTTGGGTTTGACTTGTGAGCCCTTGAAAACAAGTTGGCTATAATCTAGATTAATTATAGTGAAATTTCCAAGGGATGCTTGGGAAGTGGATGTAAGTGCTTGGTGTGCACCAAACTACTATAAATCTTTTGTGTTTATGTGTATAATCTTTCTTCTCTTGCATTTACTGCTTATCTCACACAGCATTGCATCTTATTCATATTGTGCTCATTTGCATTGCTTCACAAACACTTTAAGTTCAACACATATTTGCTTAAATTTTTAAAAAAAACCCAATTCACCCCCTCTTGGGTTGCTATACTGCGCAACAAAATCCATGTTGACCTCAAGGTCCATACATGTCTGTCATCCTTGACCTTCCCCTAGATCTCTCTTGAGTCCTCACCAAATTCAAGCTTAATCTAATTACACAAGTGAGACCCTTGGTACAGGGATTCATTCATGCATGTTGGCATAGAATTATTAGGCCAATGTTATGGAACCCAAACTCAACCTTGTATGAGGGTTTCTAGTGTACCCTACTCCTAGGGCTAACCTTGGTAGCGAACCAGAACCGGAAAAACTAGGGCAATTGCCCACATGCCTAGGACTTCTTCTGTGGCAGCCAATTTCTAGGGTTCAAAACTAGTCGCTGCCTTCACCTAGGGTTTCCGCTCCAAGGCCAATTTCTAGGGTTCAAAACTAGTTGTTCCCAAGGTTGGCGCCATAAAGGCCTAGGGTTTCCACTCCAAGGCCAATTCCTCTCTTATAAATACGAGAGGTGCAGGATTTAAAGATAGCAAGCTTCTCATATCACGAAGAGCTTAAGCAAGAGGTCTTTAGTGCCACCCACAAAATAAGTGATGAAGAGAAGAAAGATAAGAAAAATTAGACGAGGAGACTGGGTAATTCACCTAGCAGGTGCAAGTACTCTACTGCATAGAGAAGTCTTCATCCATCTTCTTGTATTCTCAAATCATCTATATCGGTCTTAATCTATCTTCCTATGCATGTAATTTATATGTTATTGTTGTTGTATCAACGATCCAATTCCCATAATTTTGTAGCTCACAATGTTGGTCTGCATTTGTGTCCATCATATATGCATGAAAGTTAAAAAAAAAAATGACATAATAGATGTCATTGTACTATAAAAGTCATTGTGTAAAACCATGACATGACCGAAGATTCATAGACAGATGCTTTAGAAAGCTAGAATGATGATGTTGTTAATGTATAGTTTAAAGAAGCACCACTCAACGTAAGTCAACATGCATTTGTATCATTTTAGTAATTACACAAGCAGAGAAAGGTTGAATAAAGATGAAATGTAAGTGTAAAGATGAAAAGAAATGAGATGATACATTAGAATATATATATATATGCATACATACATACATACATATGTATGTATGTATATATATATTTTACCCGATGGATTCGAGTTAGCCCCCCCCGATTGTATTTCTCCCGAGGTGAGAGAAAAGATGGAAAATCTGTCTTTTCAGAGTTATCGTCCCAATAAAAGAAATATTCTTGTGACAAGTCCTGTTCCTGGTCAGAAATATAGTGAAATCACCTTTCCCATTCTTTCCCCCGACCCTGCTACCAGGAAAGACGTTCACTTCTTAAAATATCCCATATATGTAGGTGGGAACAAAGGAAGGGGTCAGATTTATCCTGATGGAAGCAAGAGTAACAATACAATCTAAAATATCCCATACATACATGCATGCATGCATGCATGCATATGCATTATGCATGCATGCATATGGATGCATGCATATGCATGCATGCATATGGATGCATGCATATGTATTACATGCATATATATACATACATATGTATATATATATATATATGTGTGTGTGTATATATATAAGGATCTCAAATAGCAATTTACTTACCACCAAGTGCTTGCTTGAATGGTATCACCCCTTGCCACTTGAGCAAGGAGGCGGGGGTTTGATTCTAGTTGGAGTCGGCCCCTAGGGTAGGGTGGATACAGGGTAGAAAAAATAAAAAGCAATTTACCTTATAGTGGGACCAAACTTTTAGTTATTTCCTCATTTAGCAACAATCATTTTAAACTGTACAAAAATAACTAGATCTAGACATGGTTCATCTTAAGAAAGCATGCTAAAATATGGTTAATAATTATTCCAGTATATAAATAAAAAAGAATGCAAAATGGGCATGCTAACAACACTTTATCAATGACACAAATAAAAGTACATAAAATGAACAAGCTAGCGATATTCCAGATGTATGGAAAGGAACAATTACTGATGTGACAACCATTTGGAATTGTCTAGCTAAAAAATTTCAGAAACAAGGTAAAATATTTGAGATCTGACTTCACCAAGGCTCATCCTCTTTGAACTAGCTATTAGCAAACCTGCTTTTGCTGAGGCATCTTACTGTGTTTTGGTAAATCATGCAGTGGTAATAAGATTTGACTAGCTAGCTGCTAAATTGCTATTCAACTTAACCACAAAGAAAACTTATGAAAGTAAGTTTCTTAAAATTTTAAATGAAGCTCAAGCAGCTACTCAATTTCGTTAGATAAAATAAAGTTGGAATTGGATCAATAATAGATATGGACTTTTTAGACACAATCATCATCTTATTGTGTGTTATTATAAATCATGCAGTGGCAATGAGATTTGAGCAGCCAGTTGCTAAACTGCTATTCAACTCAATTGTGGAGAAAAATTATAAAAGTACAAGGAATTAAAATTTTCATTGAAGCTCAAACAAGTGGTCAAATTTCAGTGAATAAAATAATCTTGGAATTTGAACAATAATGTATGTCGACTTTTACCCTATGCTTGGTTGGGGTCATGAAAGAGAGGATGGATGGAATTGGAAAAATGAATGGCCTCCATCCACTTTTTGGTTCAAAAAGTTCTAAAATTCTAGGAAGGATGGATGAAAAGAAAGGATTGCCCATCCATCCAAGCCCAGCAATTTACATCATCCCAAATTGAGATAATACAAGGAAGAATGGACGGAGCATGTGAGGTGTTAATTACTGCATTGACAAAATTAACCTTATTAATTTTTTTGATAAACTTATAATACTTCTTTACTTTTTCATTCATATTATTTATATATTTTTTAATTATCTATGCTATTAATCCTATACAATTATAATTTTATTATTATTTTTTTAATTTTAGTACATAATTTTCATAATATAATTAAATAATTAAAATTGACTTCTAATTTTCTATTTATATTTATTATTTTTTAATTAACTATTTATATAAAATTAATTAACTATTTAAATTAAATTATAAATTAATTAGTCATTTATATAATTAATATATATAAATAAATAAATTCATTAATATATAATTTATAAAATTATTTATTTAATTAAATTAAATTAAAATTAAATATTTATATAATTTTATATAATTATAAAGTATAAAAATTATAAGTCTATGAATTGCTTACTTCTTGAGTATAAATAAGAGTTATTAATTGATAATAAAAATATTTTTTTATCAAAGAATAGTTTGATAAAAATGTCATATAAATTCCATCAATTCTCCCTTTAATTTCTCCTATACCAAACAAAAAGGAAAATCATTCATATCTGTGTTTACATATTTCACCAAACACATGAAAGGATGGATGGAAAACCATCATCCATCCTTCCTCCTCCATCCATCCTTCCTCCAATTCATCCTTCGTACCAAACAAAGGGTTAGTCACAAACAACCAACCATAAACAAATACAATTAAATAAATATCTTTGATACTTCAAGCCTTCAGGTTGTGTATACACAAGGATAAAAGAACCACCGTGTTTGCCTTTTGCAAGGAACTCTTATGATTGACCAAACATACTTGTGCTCCTAAATATATGTAGATGTTGACTAATTATTGATTCACAAGCAAAATATGTAAAGAGATTTATTAAAATATAACAACTTCATTGTTATATTTTTTTAAATGATGTGTAATGACCATGTATGCCACAATTTAGTAAAGTTGAGGTGGTTGTGTGTGGAAACACTTCAAAAATTAAGGAAAAACTAGACTCTGCATTTGCTTGCAATATGAGTTTGAGGCATCAAAATTCCAAAAGCACTCATGTTGTAAGCATCAGGTATTGAATAATATGTCCTACCAAAATCATTGTAGCACATAGAAGGATACCAAGATGTATTTGTTTCAAAAATAAATATAACAAAGTAATGGATGCTTAGAAGAAACATGCTAACACCATGAACAGAAGATGAACTAATCACCATTTGAGATGGCTTGGGCAAGGATAGCATAGTTAGATAGAAGATCCAATTTAAACTGTACTTGGATTTGGTTTAAAAACAGAAGAGAGAAAAGCAAAGAGAGCAGGAATGCAAGTAGTACATTACTAGTCGATTTATAAAGCCAGCCCCATAATGGAACAGAGCACGTTTGTTATGGTAATTCATTTAAAAGAAAAGAGGAAAAAAATAAAGTGTAACAGAATGACCATTTGCAATTATCATAGCAACCACAGCATTTCCAAACAAATATTGAGTAACAGATTCATAGAACTTGAATTATACACAAAATTGATGGTGCAAAAAGAAGCCACCAAATGAACATAAATATTGACAAGGCAATCATTTTTTTAAGATGATCATGACAGAACAAGTATAGTTTAACCCAAAAAAAATCAAAATAATCATCAAATACTGGAGCAAGGAAAGACCTTTGTATCCATATTGTCAGCACAATAAGCAGAATATTTGCTGGGAACAATAAGAACAGCCCCTTTTGACATGCCCAAGGCAATAAAATTCATATGAACTGCCAGGACTTGTGGGGAGCCATGGTCATGCCTGAATGCTTGTGATGAAATGGCACGAGTGACCGCATTGTCAAGGTCAATTTGCAAATATCCAACAGCAGGAGGTCCCCTTTGGATGCCCTCAAGCCTCATCGGCTGGGCAGCAGCCCCCTCCTCCCAGTGCAGGCCTGAGGATGCCTGCCTCTTCTCAAGCTCTTCGGCCCATTCCAGTGGCTTCATAGAAGCACGTAGTTTCTTCTCTGCCTTCTTCTCAGCCTTCTTACTGTTCTCCAGTTGACCTAATTTCTCTTCAACTACTTTATCAATCTCACTTCCAACCTGAGCTTCATCTCCCACAGAACTAATTTCTTCATATGGAGTACTCTTATCAAAATCATCTTTTGTGGATTTGGGCACTTCCAAATCTACTTCATTTTCGTCGTCCTTGACAATCTCAGAAACAGAACCACCTTCATCTGTATGAGGCAAATTCCCATCCACCGTTAGGGCATTCTCATCACTGATGACCAAAGGCTCAACTGAATTCACCACATCTTCCTTTGCTTCTAATTGAGCAGTCGTCTCAATCTCTTCGTCAATACTAGATCCACCACCACCTCCTGATACTGCTTCAGATACTGCTTCACTACGGAGTTCTTCAAAAACTGCCTCTACTTCAGCCTCCGAAGAAGATCGCGAAACTGCTGAAACCACCCGTTCCCTATCATCATCCTCCACTCCTAAGTTCCCACTTGTCGCAGTGGCCTCCGAGAGCTCCAACCCATCCAATCCTCCGGAACCTACGACCTCCTCCGGATCCACGGCTGGTTCCTCGAGGACCTTCTGAAGAGATCCACTGCCGGCTCTCCGAGACTTGATCGCTGCCGCATGTGGCGTAGGGATAGAGCGGGAAGCAGCGGCGGCGGCGGCGAGTGCAGCCCCCGGCTTAGGGTTCGGCCGGACGCTGCCAAAGAAAGGAGGCAAAAGGCGCGACAAAGAAGAAGAGGAGGAAGCACTATAGTTATCGTAGCTCCGGAGACCTAGAGAAGAAAGGGAGACAAAGGAGGGGACCTCTCGGGATCTCCTACTCCAGCCGACGATTGAGCTGGTGGACTCTTCTTCTTGGTCTTCTTCTCGGCCAGATCTTTGTCCGTGTTCTTGGGGGATAGGGGATTCCTCTGTGGGTTGGGTGCTGGAGACGAGGAGAGGGATCCGAGAGGGGGACGGGGGAGACGAGGAGGACGAGGAGGAGGAAGAGTGGAGGAGTTCGTCAACGGTGCGGCGGCGGGCGGCGGCGGATTGCTCGTCATCGTCGTCGCTGCTGGAGGAGTAGAGGTCATCGCCGTGGAATCGGATGAAGGCATCGAGGTCGAGCCCCTCCATGGAAGCTCTGCTCGGCTTCTCCGCCGTCGTCGTCGTTATCGGTGTCCCATTCTCTCCGTCCTTGCTTTCCTTTGGTTTTTATTTCTCTTTTCCCTGAAACCAAGAAAAAAATCTGGCTAAAAACCTCAATCTTTGAAAAGCAGTGAAAAACCACAAAAAAAAAAAAAACTGCTGAAGTCATATTTATTTTCCGGGGCATAAATCCAAATAAAAAACCGCTAAAAACACCATAATCCCCAACAAAAAGAAATTCTTCAAAGAATATAAGAGTGGCAATTTATAGAAAATTTGAAGAAACAACCGGCCAAATCTCAAAGGAAGGTGCGGAACGGGGAAGAATTCTCTCCGCGTTCTCCAAAATTCGATCCTGGAGACTCGAAGAGTGGAGCTTTGAGGGGAACCACGAGGGCCAGGCTTTTTTTTTTTTTTTTGGTAAACGGGGGCCAGCCTTTAGCAGAAGAATGCTTATTGCGGAGGGGGAATTTTATCGGAACTCTACGTGCCCGGTAGCAGAGCGTCGGTTCAGTCGGGCTAGCCTCCGGGGGTGTGGCGGCAGCGATTCCTTCCGTATTTGATTCATGATAAATAAGTTTAAATTTATATTAAACATATTTTTAATGATGTATGCCTGATAAATAAATTTAAATTTATATTAAATATATTTAAAATTATATATGTTGCCGATCTCGTTACGGTGTCCTGTATCTCTTGAACTGGCACCGGTCTTGGACTCTCTCATCTTGAGATCTCCAAGCTCCCGGACCTGCAAAATAAAGTCAGAGATCCGGACCAAAGATTCTGGCGGGGGTACTTCGACGGTCAAGCTAGAGAGCGGCAAGATGGAACAGATCCCCTAAGACGAGTTCCCGAAGGATTCCCGTGCTTAGAGGAGATGTAAACGAAAGAAGTATAGGGAAGAGCGGAGTTGAAGCCCGGCTTCCTGCGCTGGGTTCATCGAGCTCACGCCTGAGGACTTCTTGAGGCCTCCCAGGATCGTTCTCTTGGTGTTTTCTCCCTCTTTCGACTTACCTTTCCGCCCGTTTTTACCGTCCCTTTTATACCATCGAACTGCCCTCAACCCACGTTCCTTCCAGGGGGCTCCCTGAGACCTCTGGACCTTCTCCCCCTTCTTCTTCGGGTTCGGAAGTTAAGTGGCCGGACCGCCTCGTCCACAGTGTATCACGAAAGGGGGAAGACTGGTGAGGCTTTGGGCCGAGCGCGGGAGCTCTCCTTTCGAGACATTGACGGTGGGCTTCCAGCCGTTTCAGGCTCCTGCCCGCAAGGATTCCATTCCTCGATTGCGGGGCCCCGTCTGACTGGTGTACATGAGGTTTCGCGTGTTACTGCAGACCGTACTGGCGCCCCCTACGGGGCGCGGCACGCGCCGGCTCTAGTGGCGACCTTGTAACCCGTGTCTCTGCTTCCCCGAGGCTTTGCAGAGTAGGACTGATCTCGGCCGAGGTGGACCCGTCAGGGGGCGCCACCTGGCGGTGGAGCAGGGGCTGCCAGCTTCGGCCGAGGTGGACCCCTCCTGGGTGGACACCTGGCGGGGTGGCAGAGAGAAGCTCGACTTCGGCAGAGGTGGACCCGTCTTCGAGTGCCACCTGGCGAAGGATCAAGAGGGCCCGGCTTGACCTAGGCAAAGGTGGACCCGTCTTGGGGTGCCACCTGGCGAGGGAGCGAGGGGCCGCTAGCTTCGGCCGAGGTGGACCCCTCCTGGGTGGATACATGGCGGAGTGGCAGGGAGGTACTCGACTTCGGCCGAGTTGGACCCGTCTTCGGGTGTCACCTGGCGAAGGAGCAGGAGGGCCCGGCTCGACCTCGCCCGAGGTGGACCCGTCTTAGGGTGCCACCTGGCGAGGGAGCGAGGGGCCGCCAGCTTCGGTCGAGGTGGACCCCTCCTTGGTGGACACCTGGCGGAGTGGCAGAGAGGCTTGACTTCGGCCGAGGTAGACCCGTCTTCGGGTGCCACCTGGCGAAGGAGCAGAAGGGCCCGGCTCGACCTCGGCCGAGGTGGACCCGTCTTGGGGGGCCACCTCGCGAGGGAGCGAGGGCCCACCAGCTTCGGCCGAGGTGGACCCCTCCTGGGTAGACACCTGGCGGAGTGGCAGAGAGAGGCTCGACTTCGACCGAGGTGGACCCATCTTCGGGTGCCACCTGGCGAGGGAGCAAGGGGCCGCTAGCTTCGGTCGAGGTGGACCCCTCCTGGGTGGACACCTGGCGGAGTGGCAAAGAGAGGCTCGACTTCGGTCGAGGTGGACCCGTCTTCAGGTGCCACCTGGCGAAGGAGCAGAAGGGCCCAGCTCGACCTCGGCCGAGGTGGACCCGTCTTGGGGTGCCACCTGGCGAGGGAGCGAGGGGCCGCTAGCTTCGGTCTAGGTGGACCCCTCCTGGGTGGACACCTGGTGGAGTTGCAGGGAGGTGCTCGACTTCGGCCGAGGTGGACCCGTCTTCGGGTGCCACCTGGCGAAGGAGCAGAAGGGCCCGGCTCGACCTCGGCCGAGGTGGACCCGTCTTAGGGTGCCACCTGGCGAGGGAGCGAGGGGCCGCCAGCTTCGGCCGAGGTGGACCCCTCCTGGGTGGACACCTGGCGGAGTGGCAGAGAGAGGCTCGACTTCGGCCGAGGTGGACCCATCGTCGGGTGCCACATGGCGAAGGAGCAGGAAGGCCCGACTCTACCTCGGCAAAGGTGGACCCGTCTTGGGGTGCCACCTGGCGAGGGAGTGAGGGGCCGCCAGCTACGACCGAGGTGGACCCCTCCTGGGTTGCACCTGGCGGAGTAGCAAGGAGGTTCTCGACTTCGGCCGAGGTGGACCCGTCTTCGGGTGCCACCTGGCGAGGGAGCGAGGGGCCGCCAGCTTTTGCCAAGGTGGACCCCTCCTGGGTGGACACCTGGCGGAGTGGCAGAGAGAGGCTCGATTTCGGCCGAGGTGGACCCGTCTTCGGGTGCCACCTGGCGAAGGACCAGAAGGGCCTCGCTCGATGTCGGCAGAGGTGGACCTGTCTTCGGGTGCCACCTGGCGAGGGAGCGAGGGGGCCGCCAGCTTCGGCCGAGGTGGACCCCTCCTAGGTGGACACCTGGCGAAGTGGCAAGGAGGTGCTCGACTTCGACCGAGGTGGACTCGTCTTCGTGTGCCACCTGGCGAAGGAGCAGGAGGGCCCAGCTCGACCTCGACTGAGGTGGACCCGTCTTGGGGTGCCACCTGGCGAGGGAGTGAGGGGCCGCCAGCTTCGGCCGAGGTGGACCCCTCCTGGGTGGACACCTGGCGGAGTGGTAGAGAAAGGCTCGACTTCGGCCGAGGTGGACCCGTCTTCGGGTGCCACCTGGCGAAGGAGTAGGAGGGCCCGGCTCGACCTCGGCAGAGGTGGACCCGTCTTGGGGTGCCACCTGGCGAGGGAGCGAGGGGCCGCCAGCTTCGGCCGAGGTGGACCCCTCCTGGGTGGACATCTGGCGGAGTGGCAAAGAGAGGCTCGACTTCGGCCGAGGTGGACCCATCTTCAAGTGCCACCTGGCGAAGGAGCAGGAGCACTTCTTCCCGAACAAGGGATCTTTTGAAAGAAAAAATCCATGTGGTACTGACCGTGTCTAGCTGGACCTGACATGCGCTCCACGTCAGCGATGTAGCCATATTAATATATATACATATATATATATATACTTAATACATCAAGATCAGACTAGTTCAGTATGGTATCGAAACTTCAATATGTATTTAATACTGATTTGCAAGGAAGTTGACGTGTAATCTTTATCAGATGCCATGTCAGAAAACTTGCCACGGTGGATACTCCATCTCGGACTCCTTTGCCGGGTCAAACTTCTCCAGAATGACAAGGCAGCCCGTCAAAATCGAGTTTTGCCCTCTGCTAGGTCGGCTCCCGCAAACCCGGGGCACCTAGGCCGGAGCCGAGCGACCTCCTTCACCAGATCGAGCCCCTCCGAGGTCGAGCCCCCTGGACCGGAGTTGAGCCCAGCCCTCCTCCACTAGGGCGAGCCCCTCCGAGGCTGAGCCCTCTAAGCTGGAGTTGCGTGCCATCCTCCTCCGCCAGATCGAGCCCCTCCGAGGTCGAACCCCCTGGACCGGAGTCAAGCTCAGCCCTCCTCCACCAGGTTGAGCCCCTCCAAGGTCGAGCCCTCTAAGCAGGAGTCGAGCCTTCCTCCGCTAGATCAAGCCCCTCTGAGGTCGAGCCCCCTAGACCGGAGTCGAGCTCGGCCCTCCTCCGTCAGGATGAGCCCCTTCGAGGTCGAGCCCTCTAAGCAGGAGTCGAGCCTTCTTCCGCCGGGTCGAGCCCTTCTGAGGTTGATCCCCTGGACCGGAGTTGAGCACAGCCCTCCTCCGCCAGCTCGAGCCCTTCGGAGGTCAAGCCCCCGGACCGAAGCCGAGTCCCAGCTCTCTAGTTCGGCAACCACCTCAGACAATGCCGCCGGCAACCAAGGGGGCGGAGCTACCCCCCGAGGCATCGGTAAGCCGCCCGAGGAATGCGAGGAAGCACCCATCAAATCATAATAACTGTCCACAGCCACCGTTTACACCAGAAGAGGAAGAAGCTCCCTGACCGAGATGCCACGCTCTCCACCAATCGCCTGCACCACCCAGAAGAGGAAGTCAACCAGGGGATTCGAATCCCGGGGGGCGGCGACCCTCCAATCGAAGCCCTACAAGGTTTCCCGGAGTGGAGCGACCGAGAGGAATGTCAGAGCACATGGTAGCTTCTTTTATCATGAATCGGGAAAGATGTCCCGTCCACGGCATGGAACACCGCCGCATGCGCCTGCCAGTGTGGGAAAGATTCTTAGATAGGCATTCAACAACCACCTAAGCTTAAAAGAACCTTCAACACCCCAGTAGGGAGGTAGGCAAGCTAAACCACAAACACTCAAGCAAGTAAGGGAAGGAGGCCACACAAGGGAACGACCAAGGAGACTGAGAATTCGAGGCTCTCGGAGATCTACAGGAAGGATCGCCCGAACATAGCCATCCATCTCCAGTTCACTTCGGGCACCACCTTTCCTAGCCAACTTACACCCACACTCACACATCATTCACTCCTAGCATGGAGTCCATCTCAGGGGCTCGACCAGGAGGATATGTTTTCCTGGATCGTACTGACTTGACCGTCGGAGTACCCCCGCCAGAATCCCCGGCCTGGGTCACTAACCCTTGTTTTGCAGGTCCCGACGAGTAGGCCTTCCCCAAGAAGACGAGGGGCATCCAATGCCAACGATAGCTATGGGCCACGACGATCTTGGCAGCAATAGATTGGCGTACCAGGAAAGGGGTGTACTGACATAGCTCCTTTGTTCCAGAAGTCAGTCCCTCTGTAAGTGGGTCCATCAGGAGGATAATGACGACGCGAGTGAGAGAAGCTTCCACCAGCCATGCGGGAGACTCTCCTTTTTGAGGGAACCCACACATCTCGGAAGTGGAACCACCCGCTCTACCTCAACCACCTCCGGTGGAATCTCAGCTGGCCGCACTCACCCAGTAGATGCAAATCCTTACTACGGCAGTACACCAACTCCAGCACCAACAACGGTCCTTGGCTACCCATTAGCAGCCAGGAACCCTCGCGGTCCAAGCCGCAGCATCCCGTGACAGCCTGCATTCCTTCCAAGGAAGGCCTTCGCAACCCGGGCCATCACTGACCATCGAGGTAGCCACCAGATTCCGGCAAAGAGACAATGGGCTGGGTCTCCCGATAGGGAGAGTCGGTCCCCAACCCTCGAGCGGGTAGCAGCCAAATCCCACCGAGGTTGAAAAGGCAAGACCCCCCTTCAGGGACACCGTCCCACATCACATTCTCCGTCTCTTTGGCCTCCGGGGAAGGCTCCACCGATGAGGCCGTCAGGCGCACAGCTGAGAAGCACTTGGAAGAGCATGACCGCAAGCTGGCGAAGCTGTCCCACCGGTTCGCGAACATGCAGGGCTCTACTGGCGAGCCAGTGGGCTACGATGCCTGTCCCCCCTTCTCCCGAGAAATCCAAGAGGAACCGGTCCCCAGTCAGTTTCGTATGCCGTAGGTGGATCCCTACGATGGGACCATCGACCCCCTGAACCACTAGGAAAACTACAAGGCCCTCATTAGGGTCCAAGAGGCCACCGACGTTCTTTTTTGCATTGCCTTCCCAGCAACCCTTCGGAAGGCGGCTTGGGTTTGGTTCGCTCACCTCGAGCCTGAAAGCATTAACTATTTCGCTCAGCTGGAGCGGAAGTTCATGGTCCACTCGACGCCTGTTGAAAGGTACCACGAGAGGCAGACAGGCTCTTCTCCATCTGGCAACAAGACCGTGAGCCCCTACGGGATTACGTGGCTCGCTTCAAGGTTGCCATGTTGGAGATTTACAATCTTGATTAGCCAGTCGCCATGCTGGCGCTAAAGCAAGGGCTTAGGACCTCCCGTCTGAACTACTCACTCGATAAGAAACCCCCAAGACCTACTCCGAGCTCTTCTTCCGAGCCCAGAAGTACATTAGCGTTGAGGAGGCGGATCGTACAAGATGGGAGCTCGACGGGAAGCCATAGAAGAAGCCGACTCCTACCGAGGCCCCAAGGACCCGGAAGCCTGGACCCCCAGCTTCGAACTTCCGGCAGGGGCTGAGACCGAGGAGTGCGCCCATCCCAGAGGAGAGGTACACCCCTCCTAGCCCCGAGGATGAAGATCCTTATGGAGATCGAAGGTGAACCATACCTAAAGTGCCCACCTCCGATAAGGTCATCTGCTGGTTACGACAACACAAAGTACTGCCGCTGCCATCGCGACCACGGCCACGACATCGAGGAATTCCACAATCTCAAGAAGGAGATTGAAGAAATCATCAAGAGAGGCTACCTCGCGAGGTTCGTGGGGGGCAGACCTCCAGCAGAACCTCAGGTGCTCGTCGCTCTCCCGCCAGTTCCTGCAGTCGACAACTGCCCTACCAAGAAGCTGGTGGGGATGATACTTTGGGGAGCCGAGCGCGCATCCAAGAAGTCCCCGGGGGCAGGATATTCTGAAAATGTACTCCCCTTTATGAGGGAATGGAGAGATGGGGGAGAAAATGTAAATAATGATGTCGTGGTCATCGAAATGACGATCGCGTAGCATCCTGTAAAATGCATCATGGTTGATGGTGGAAGCTCCATAGATGTACTTTTTTATAATGCCTTCTCCAGAATGAATTTGGTCCTCCGCTCAGCTCAAACCCGTGCACACACCCCTTGTCGGTTTCACGGGAAACTCTATGAGGGTTGAAGGAGAAATCACTCTCCCAGTCACTATCGAGATCCCACCTCGGCAGAGAACTGTTATGATGACCTTCATAGTGGTTAGGCTTTCTTTGGTCTACAATATGATCCTTGGCCGACCTGGGCTCAATCTACTTGATGTCGTCGTTTCTACGAAGTGGCTGCTGGTGCAGTTCTCAACTCCCTATGGAGTCAACGAGATGAAAGGTGCACCTCAGCCGATTCAGCACTGTTTCTAGACTCTCCCTGGGACCAATGTCCCCGAGGACGATCCCAGGGCGGACGATCTCGACCAAAGGATAAAGGATCCCAGGGATGGCCCGGTCGAGTACCACTGTCTTATCTGCTCAGAGCTGACCAGGAGAAGATGATACAGATTGGGGCCCAGCTATAAGATGAGAAGAGGGCCCACCTGTTGGAGTTCTTACGGGCAAATGCAGATGTGTTTGCCTAGAAGGTGGCCGATATGCTAGGTATCCTCTCTGACATCATCATCCACATGCTGAGCGTTGACCCAAAGTATATGCCAGTTCGGCAGAAGAAGAGAAGTTTCACCCGGAGAGACAGGCGGTAATCAATGAGGAAGTTGACAAACTCCTCACCACCGGCTTCATCCGGGAGGTACAATACCCAAGCTGGCTGGTGAATGTGGTGATGGTGAAGAAGAGTAACGACAAATGGAGGATCTGTATGGACTACACCGACCTCAATAAGGCATGCCCGAAGGATAGCTTCCCTCTACCAAAGATTGACCAATTGGTGGACGCCACCTCAGGTCACCGGCTACTCTCCTTTATGGATGCATTCTCCGGATACAATCAGATTCGGATGCACCCAGAGGACAAGGAGCACACCGCCTTTATTACTGACCAAGGGATGTATTGCTATAAGATGATGCCCTTCGGTCTGAAGAATGCTGGGGCCACATACCAATGTCTGGTGAATAGGGTCTTCAAAGACTAGATTGGTTAGAACATGCAGGTGTACATGGATGACATGCTTGTTATGAGCAAGCCGAGCTCATATCACATCATCGACCTCATTGAAGCCTTCAACATCCTCCGAAAGCATCAGATAAAGCTGAACCCAGCAAAGTGCGCCTTTGGAGTGGTAGCAGGAAAGTTCCTCCACTTTATGGTCACTCGGAGGGGCATTGAAGCGAACCCGGAGAAGGTTCAGGCAATCATCGACATGGAGCACCCGACGTCCAAGAAGCATGTCCAGCACTTGACAAGGTATATTGCAGCTCTGAGTAGGTTCATTTTGAGATTGGCTGACCACTGCCTTTTCTTCTTCAAGGTGCTGTGCAAGATGCACACTTCACCTGGACGGAGGAGTGCAGGATGACCTTTGAAGAACTGAAGGAGTTCCTGGCCTCTCCTCCGCTGCTCTCCAGACTGGAGGAAGGAAAGGAGCTTCTGCTTTACCTGGCGGTCACTCCTGGAGCTATCAACTCGGTCCTCGTCCGTGCAGGCGAGGATGGATCTCAGAAGCCGGTATACAACACCAACAAAATCCTCCGCGATGCAGAGATCAGGTATACCCGCTCCGAGAAATTTATTTTTGCTGTAATAATGTCTGCTAAGCATCTCAGGCCCAACTTCCAAGTGCATCACATCATGGTCATGACAGATCAGCCATTAAGGACCATACTCAGCCACCCCAAAACATCCGAGCGGTTGGCCAAATGGTCCATGATGCTGAGCGAGTTCGATATCGCATATCGACCGAGTTCATCATAGAAGGCCCAGGTCCTAGCCGACTTCCTAGTTGAGTGCATGGGAGTCGCCGAGGAATCGGAGCAGACATCCCCGGAGTAGAGGAGGAGCCCTAGGTCCTCCACGTGGACGGCGCATCCAACTCTGGCGGGAGCGGAGCAGGCCTCATCCTTGCCAACAACTGCGAGATCGTGGCAGAATGTGCTCTCCGCTTCAAATTCACCGTAACAAATAACTAGGCGGAGTACGAGGCGCTCCTCGTGGGCCTAAAGGTCTCACGCAAGCTGGGCATGCAGAACTTGAAAGTCTTCACCGACTCCGAACTGGTGGCTGGACAAGTTTTCGAAGAATACGAAGCCAGGGATCCCTAGATGATGAAGTACCTGGAGCGAGTCCGCTCATGCACGGCAGGCTTCCGATGCTTCAACATCTTCCATATCCCCCGTGGAGAGAATGCTCGTGCGGATGCACTATCGAGACTCGCAACCCTACCAGACTCGTCACTGGGGCGTGCATATATTGAGTACCTCGAAAATCCAAGCTACAAAGCCCCGGAGGAGGTGCATCAAGTCACCTAGGAGCCGAGCTGGATGGATGGTACATTTGGTACATCACTGATGGCACCCTGCCCGAAGACCACGCGGAAGCTGGCCTCGTTAAAAGGAAAGCCTCTCGGTTTGTCCTGATGGAAGGATAGCTTTACCGCCGATCCTACTCCTACCCGCTCTTGAAGTGTCTGAGACCCGCGGAAGTAGCCTTCATTCTCCAAGAGATACATGAAGGCCTGTACGGAAACCATGTGGGAGGAAGGATGTTGGCATACAAAGCTCTCCATTAGGGATACTTCTGGGAGACCATGAGGGAGGACGACGCTGACTTTGTGAAGAGGTGCGACTGGTGCAGACATCAGAGGCACCAGAATAAGACAGAGGTTTCTAAACCCTCTGTGGATTACCTAGTGGTGATTGAGTAAATTTGTAATAAGGGCTTAGTCTATTTGAGTTGTCTTTTATTATTTGAGTCATGTACTAGTCAGCTCATGTTGAGCTAGTTTTCTTTTTAAGTCCTGTATGTAGCATTTGATCCACACTATTAGAGTTTTGGATAAATCAATCAAGTCAGCTCATGTTGAGCTAATCATATTCTGAATCTTGTAATCATGTCCAGTTATATTGAGTCTGTTTGAGTCAACCCAGTCAAAGAAGACTCAAGCATGTGAAGGACACCACCCAGCATGCCATCTTAGCAGCCGCATGGAGCCCAGTCACACCCTGGATTTCGCCACCTAGGGTTACTTGGAGGATAATGAAGTTGGCCCATGCATGAGGAGTTGATGACCACATGCCAACACACCCCAAGCACACCAACTCCACATGCCAGCATGACAAGAAAGAAAGTCAAAACAGATAAACATGAATCCCCTGATTCATGCTAGCTTGCTTAGGAAAGAAGTGGTCCCCCCCCTTTGGATGTCACTACCTACCTTGTTTGGAGGGATTTTGTATGGTATGAAAGTGTTTTCTTCCATGTATTCAGCCCTACACTTTAAGAAGAAAGTGGGAGAGTATTTTCTTCCATGTATTTAGTTCCATACTTTAGGAAGAAAGTGGTCACCCATTATTTTCCTTAATTTTTTTTGCTTGGGCCCTAAGTCTCATGACTCTATATAAGGGACCCCTTGTATAAAAATTTTAACAATTTTTGATATATGAAATACTTTTGATTCTCCAATTGCTGTGGGCCTCCCTACTGTGTGCATTAAGGGATTCTTGTGTGAGCCTGAAGTCCTGCCGAAGTGCTGCCCGAAGAAACCCTAGCCGACCAACCTTCTTCCTAGCCTCTTCTTCTAACACACCCTTGCTGCCTTTTTCTGAAAATTTTCTTGTTTCCCGCTTTGTTTCCTCATCCTTGACAGTTGTTTGCAGGTCCTTGAGTTCCTACGAATCCAATGACTCCAGCCGGGCTGCAATCAGACCACCGAGCAGAAAGCTGGAAATCCGCGGGCCTCCGGCTTGATTTTTCAGGCTGCATCCATCGAGGAACGAGTGATCTCTTCACTGTGATCTTCACCAGGCACATATGACATTGCCAGGAACACCTCCTCCGCCAATAGTAGTTTTATTGTAGGTGAACTAGCCCTAATCAAGGCTTTTTAGTCCCGGCGATCCCCTTTTACTGCTTTCTTTGGTCATGATCTGCATGCATAGCTTCTAAAATTCAAATAGAATTCTCTACATCTTATTTTGATCTAATATTCGGGATTTAACCACCTCACCCCACATATAAAATACACAAAAATAATTGCATGCATATTAGTTCTGCATCAGCGACAAATGCTAGTGCCATGCCCAACACAACGTCAACCGGCAGCGCCGATCTCACAGCTCTCTGTCCCTTGGCCGTTCGCCCAGTGGGGAATGGACATCTTAGGGCCATTTCCCCCTGCACCAGGGCAACGAAGGTTCTTACTGGTGGCCATCGACTACTTCACCAAATAGATGGAAGCGGAGCCGCTAGCACGGATCACAGAAGCTAAGGTCCGCCAATTCTTTTGGAAATCAAATATCTGCCGCTTCGGACTCCCCCACTACATCATCACCGACAATGGACGTCAGTTTGATAATCGAGAGTTTGAAAAATTCTGTGTCGAGCACGGCATCTGGCACCACTTTACCTCGGTGGCTCATCCCCAAACAAACGAAGAAGTCGAGGTAACCAATCGGACTATCCTCCAAAAACTTAGAACCAGGCTAGATCAAGCCAAGGACAGATGGGCAGAGGAACTCCCAAGCATTCTGTGTGCCTACCAAACAACGTCCAGAACAGCCATGGATAAAACACCTTTCAACCTTGTTTTCGGTGCTGAGGTCGTCATCCCAGTTGAGCTCGGCATGCCCACGCTGCGGGATCAGCAATATGACGAAGCACAGAACTCAACGCACCTTCTGCTCAACTTGGACCTCCTCAAGGAAACCAGGGACAAAGCTCGGCTCCGGATGGCAGCATACCCACAACGAGTGGCTCGGTACTATAACGCGCAGGTAAGTCCCAAGGTCTTCTGACTTGGTGACCTAGTACTGCGCAGAGCCAAAGCATCTCAACCCCGGAGTGTGTCAAGCTCTCGTCAAACTGGGAAGGCCCCTACAAGGTGGTCGAAGCTCTTCCACAAGGAGCCTACTATCTCGAGAATCTAGATGGTGTCAGGTTCCCGTGAACTTGGAATGCCTACAATATGAGAAGATACTATAAGTAGTGTAAGGCTTCCCTCCAATAATAATAAATAAATATTTCCTTTTGCATGAACCGCTCTTTGCTTTGCAGGAATGACGCTGCCATGCCCAAGGCTCGACACACTCAAGCCCGAAGCCCAGCTCTCTGGCACCGAAGCCCAAAGCCCAGCTCTCCGGCACACTCAAGCCCGGAGCCCAGCTCTTCGGCATAATAAAGCCTGGGGGCTGGCCCTCTGGCATCAATAGTGAGAATCATCGCCCAGCCCTAGGTCCGGTGCTCAGAGACCGGGCCATGACCCGACACTAGGAGCCTAGCTCCTTGACATTCTAAGCCCGGATTTCACGACCCTTCGACACTGAAATTGGGGTTCGGCTCCCCGACGTCAATAATGTAAGCCTCTTCCTCACCAATAACCAAAGTTCTCACTGTGCAAATACTTTCGGCCTTGTAAGAGAGTCTCCGCTCGACCCAAGGTCCGGCGCTCAAAGCCAAGTTCTCCAACATTGAAGCTTGGGATACTCAGAATCTTTGATCTCATCACATGTACAAAGACGAAGAAAGTACAAGCCGAGGTGACGAAAAGCACTTTCATTACTTAGCAAAATGGTTACACTGCTCATGAGCCCCGACATACCGGGTGGCCCGGGATGGAAAGCAAAAAAAAAAGAAGATGTTACACTAGAAAGAAACTCTACTCTACTCAGCTGGTGCCTTCCCAAGATGGCGCATGATTAGAACCTCACCCTCCTCGACTTCCATGACTGGAGCCCCTCCTTCAGCCCCTGTTGCAACAGAGTCGGTTTGGCCACCATCGCTGTTGAAGGTGGTTTGGCTGCCGTCACCTGTAGGGTCGGTTTGGCCTCCGTTGCCTGTGAGGTCGGCACAGCTGCAACATCGCACTCCTCAGCCACGACCAGTGCGGGAGTTGAGGACTTTGTACCCCTGGAGCTTGGGGTCGGAGGGCGGCCATCCGCTTCTCTGAAAGGATGCCACGCAGTTGAGACCGGCAGTATGCGGATCCCTTGAAAAAGGAGTCCGTCGCCGCCTCCTTGAAGTCAAGCTTGAACTTCTTAGAGGCTTTGTAGCTAGCCACAGCCTCGGTGACCTCCTTCCTGGCGATCTCTGCCCGACTGACCGCCTTGGCTGACCTCTTATCCGCGTCCTCAGCCTTGCGGGCGGCCTCGGTGGCCTCTTTCTTCACGACCTCAACTGAACGGACGGTGGTGGAGATCTTCCTCTCTGCCTCGGTAGCCTTCTTCTCGACGGAGATGGCCCGCTCCTTTGCCATCTCTAGCTCGATCTGGAGCTCCTTCAACTGAGCACCTTTCAACTTGAGCTCCTCCTCGAGCTCCCTTGAACGTCACCCGGTGATAGCGACTTCATCCCGGAGGTTCTTGACCGTCATATTGGCCTCCCACCTCGCTCTTTCACCTTAGCTCGGTCTTTGAGGACTCGAACTCTGCCTCGCGCTCCTTGTCCCTCCTGACCCAATTACGGCAGTAGTCCCGGATCAACAGAAGCTCAGCACCTTGTTGCATCAAAGATGATGTTAGTCACCAATAAAATGAGAGGAGAAGCGAGGCAAGGCAGAAATTTACTTATGGCGTAGAGGTTAGAAAAGGATGTGCTGATGATGTTGGCCAGAAATCTCCTGCCCCTCTCTCGCCAGTCGCGGGATTGGACGTAGAAGTCCATCATCCGCTTAGCGAGGGCCGAGTCCTTGATAAGGGAGATGTTGGGCCCCAACTTGAAAGGGACCCGACGATAGTCCCTATCTTTCTTGCTTGCCGCCAGTGCGGGATCATCTGCTCCATCGGTGGAAGAAGCTGTTGGCACAGACTGAGGGCTCGCGCCACCTCGGACAGTGCCACCGACATCGGCCCCGCACCTTCCGGCTCCCCTTTATCCTCGACCTTGACGATCTCCGGAGGAGGGGATGCCACCGCGCAGCAATAGCAGTGGATCTGGCCCGGGTCACCACCTCAGACTCTGGTGCCAGGGCCAGATCACTCTGCCTTAGAGGCTCGGGAGAGGCTCAGTGATCCTCCTCCTCCTCCGCTCGGGAATGGGCTCAGCTGGCACGGCCGGCCCCGACCTCGCACCAGCATCTACCCGAGCCCTCTTTAGGGCGGGCTCATAACACCCTCCGCTTGGTTCCTCTCCTTAGAAAATGAGAGGAGCTCGTTCATGGAAACTTCATGCCTGTAACTGAGAAAGAAGACATCAGCTTTAAAAAAAAAAGGGGGAAAGAGAAAGAAAAATATTTTCGAGCCGAACTCACCCAACTCCTGTGTTGGGCCGATCTCGGCTCGTGGAGATTCTGCTCTGACAACAGAACCTCGAGGGAAGGAATCTGTGCGGTGCGGAGCAGCTCGTAAACATCTTTGTCGGCTGCTTCGACCACAGAATCTCGATTGGGTGACCAATTTGGGTCACTCCACACCTAGTCAACCCCCTCGACGGTGGCGAAGAAAAATTTGCTCTTCCACCCTTTGATGGAAGAGGGGAGTTCAAATTTGATGCCCCTCGGACGGGAAGAAAGGGACCACCACCCATCCTCGATGGGGTGGTGCTTTAGAGTGAAGAAGGCTCTGAATAAGGAGAAACAGGCGACGATCCCGTGGAAGTGACAGAGCACTATGAAGCAGAAAATGGTCCTTATGGCATTCGGAATGAGCTGAGCAAGGACCAGACGAAAGTTTCTCAACACCGACAAGAAAAAAGTATGGAAAGGGAACCAGAGTCCTCCTGAAAAGGTCTTCTCATAAAAGACGATCCGGCCCAGGCAACTGGAAGTAACCGAGTCCCCTGGTTGAGGGATCGATAGCTGGACAGAGTAAGGGATGCCGTAGACATCCCGAATGGTCCCCAGTTCCTTGGCTGAGATTGTCGAAGCAATCCCACTAGGACCTGTAGACCAAGGAGGGTTAGGAACGGGTTCGGCTGGAGGAGGAGCAGGGACAGGTCCGTGTTCCCTAATGACTATGCCATCAGGGGGATGCCTCCTACTGAACTCGAAGCGCGCCCCTTCTCCCTCTTCATCAAAAGAAGAAGAAGATGGTGGTCTTGGCCCAGAGGGCCCTGGTTAGTTGAAGGATGGAAATTTGGTCCGAAGCGAGACATGATGAAGAAGATGAAGGAAAAGTTGAAAAAAGGAGAAAACGGACGAGGGTCCGGAGATGAGCCAACCCTAGGAAGAAGATCCTACTCAACCGAGGCAAGGAGAAGGGAGACTAACCTGTTGTGAACTTTAGAAGACAAAAATGGCCGGGAGAATGAGAGAAGAGCCTCGGTACGAAGGCGGGCATGCAGGATTTGAAAGGAGGTATGTTTCGAGAAAGGCTACTTTTTCTTTCGAAGTGACTGGCTTCGATCATACCATTACAACTCCCCACCAGTGGATATGCGCCACGTGTCATCAATCGGCAAGACTGATGCTTGATTTCGACTACGGTCGCTCTGAATTCTATGCCATAATAAACTGCTCTCGGACGTGTCCACGTGGCTCCCACAGATAGGCTGAAGGAACCGCTCCATGAAGCACCGACGATCATGGCCATCATTGCACCGAATTCTTGCCTTTCCATATTAGCATTGCATTTACTCCCTTCGCCCTGAGCGCCCCTCGCCAACAGGACTCGAGAGTGGGGGGCAAATGATGTGGCAGGAAGCTGACATGTAATCCCTGTTAGATGCCATGTCAGAAAACCTGCCACGGTGGACACTCCATCTCGGACTCCTTTACCGGGCCGAACTCTCCTAGAATGACAAGGTGGCCCATCAAAACTGAGTTTCGCCCTCCACTAGGTCGGCACTCGCAAGCCCAGGGTGCCTAGACAGAAGCCAAGCCACCTCGTTCACCAAATCGAGCCCCTCCAAGGTCGAGCCCCCTGGACCGGAGTCAAGCTCAGCCCTCCTCCGCCAGGGCAAGCCCCTCCGAGAGCCGAGCCCTCTCGACTAGAGTCACATGCCGCCCTCCACCAGATCGAGCCCCTCTGTGATCGAGCCCCCTGCACCGGAGTCGAGCTCAGCCCTCCTTCGCCAGGTTGAGCCCCTCCGAGGTCGAGCCCTCTGAGCAAAAGTTGAGCCTTCCTCCACCAGATCGAGCCCCTCTGAGATCGAGCCCCCTGGACCGGAGTCGAGCTCAGCCCTCCTCTGCCAGGTCGAGCCCTTTGAGCAGGAGCCAAGCCTTCCTCCATTGGGTCGAGCCCCTCCGAGGTCGAGCCCTTTGAGCAGGAGTCAAGCCTTCCTCCATTGGGTCGAGCCCCTCCGAGGTCGAGCCCTTTGAGCAGGAGTCAAGCCTTCCTCCATTGGGTCGAGCCCCTCCGAGGTCGAGCCCTCTGAGCAGGAGTCAAGCCTTCCTCCATTGGGTCGAGCCCCTCCGAGGTCGAGCCCTCTGAGCAGGAGTCAAGCCTTCCTCCGTTGGGTCGAGCCCTTCCGAGGTCGAGCCCCCTAGACCGGAGTCGAGCCCCCTAGACCGGAGTCGAGCCCAGCCCTCCTCCGCTAGGTCGAGCCCCTCGGAGGTCGAGCCCCTTGGGCCAGAGCTGAGTCCTAGCTCTCCAGTTCGGCAACCACCTTGGACAATGCCGCCGGCCACCAAGGGGGTGGAGCCACCCCCCGAGGCACCGGCGAGCCACCCGAGGAATACGAGAAAGCACCCATCAAACCATAATAATTGTCCACAGCCATCCTTACACCAAAAGTGGAAGAATCTCCCTGACCGAGATGCCACGCCTCCACCAACCACCTGCACCACCCAGAAGAGGAAGTCAACTAGGAGATTCGAATCTCGGGGGGTGGCGACCCTCCAATCGAAGCCCTGCCAGGTTTCCAGAGTAGAATGACCGGGAGGAATGTCAGAGCGCATGGCAGCTTCCTTTATCACGAATTGAGAAAGAAGTCCCATCCATGGCACGGAACACCATCGCATGCACTTGCCAGAGCGGGGAAGATCTCGAGGTAGGCATTCAATAACCACCTGAGCTTTAAAGAACCTTCGACACCCTAGCAAGGAGGTACGCAAGCTAAACCACGAACACTCATGCAAGTAAGGAAAAGAGGCCATAAAGATAACGACCAAGGAGACTGAGAATTCAAGGCTCTCGGAGATCCACAGGAAGGATCGCCCGAACATAGCCATCCATCTCAGTTCACTTCAGCCACTACCTATCCCAGCCTACTTACACCCACACTTACACATCATTCACTCCTCCTAGCATGGAGTCCATCTCAGGGGCTCGACTAGGAGGATCCGTTCTCCTAACTTGACAGTCGGAGTGGCCCTGTCGGAATCCTCGTCCTAGATCACTAACCCTTATTTTGCAGGTCTCGACGAGCAGGCCTTCCCCGAGAAGATGAGGGGCAGTCCGACACCGATGTCAGCTACGGGCCACGACGATCTTGGTGGCAACAAATACGTATCACCCAACTTAGACTATTAGACTATCTCTCCATGCCTCGCCATTTGGACGTAAAGTCATGCATTCACCTACCCACTATCTGGCTACTATCTGTTGTCAGGTCCATCCCCCATCTATCCAAGTTAGACGTATTACAGAAGTGGTTATCTTAAATGCTCGTAGCCTAAGATACACTTGGTCACAAGGATGTGCCATATCGGTCACCACTCCTTGCTCCACCAACATAGTATGGTCCCTGCCCCGAGAGCACTTGCAACCATTGGGACGTGCTAGGTGCCACTCCCCTGCAATGCATATAATATCTTTCCTGCATGTAGGCATCAGGTACATACTTATAAACTTGTATATCGGGACATTCCAGATAAGAGGTTGAAGGTCATCATAAGTGAGAAAAAGAAGAAGAACATGGAGATGAGGTAAAATAGAACTGAGAACCCTGATCTCTTAAGAGAGATTATAATTTTAAGAGCACACCATAAAGCTTCCTGACTCTGCGAGCATCCATCAAGATATTTGTAGGCCTACTTACATACTTTCCACCTCCTATGAAATGTCCTGGCCTCTATAACTCCATTCACCGATGTGTCATCTTCCTGGAAGCGGGTCTCACATGCACCAAAAGCCCCTTCTTCCACAATCTCGCTCTGTCTCCCTCCTTCATTCCTTCTCTAGCTCCTCCCTCTACTCTACTCTTAATTCCAGAAGGGATTCCAAGCCTCCTTTATTTACCTGTCCGAGAGACTGACTTAGACATCGAAGGGTCCACGACCAGGAAACCCCCAGGTGCGGGCTTTCTAACCTTTCTTTATCTTACAGGACTAACTCCCAATGATAGGACCCTACAAGACACGGCCTCCCATTAGTAGCCACCTTAGCTTTAGCTCTATTTGAGCCGAGCCTAAGTCAGCACCGCCTCTTAGTGTGGCAATAGATTGGCACCGGAAAAAGAGTCCTATTAGTGAAAAATGTGTCAGACTAGCGAATGGGACATATAACGGTACAAGTGCACTATTGGCCAAGCAAACACACTTGGATTGAGGACACCAGTAGGGATAAGCAAGGATAGACATGATGCACCCTACTTGGCCAAGGCATCAGTGAGTCCTGCTAACCACCTCTAAGGTGCTCGGCCATAAGCCTTTAAGCAAACAATTGCAAGACTAATTCCTATGCTCCAAGGCATCAGCGAGCCCTCCCGACCATCTCTAAAGCACTCATCCAGAACCTCTGAGCGAATGATGGCAGAGGTCAATTCCTATGCCACAAGGCATCAACAAGCCTTATCGACTATCTCTAAAGCACTCGGCCAGAAATCTCTAAGCGGATGATAGCAGAACCAATTCCTAAAGCACTCGGCCAGAATCTCTGAGCGGATGATAGCAGAAACAATTCCAATGCCCCAATGATGGGGACATCGAGTATATCCCAGCCAGTCTAGTCCAGATCTTGGTGCCAGCCCAGCCTGAATTTTAAAGACATTAGCCAACACGAATCTTGATAGATTTTATGGGTGTATGAGGGATTTGGGATATCTCCGAATCGGAGATCAGTTTTTATTTTTATTTAGAGTTATCGGAATTCCTTGGTAGTTCCGATTATTTTTAGTTTCTTTTAGGATTTATTTTTATCTTTATCAGTTGTTTCGTTGATTTATTTAAGGTGTTTTGTCATTGAAAAAAAAAGAAAAATTTATTGAGAAAAGTCAGGGTGTGTCCTGACTCCTCCCCCCTTCTCCTTCTTCTTCTCCCCCTTCTCTTGCTCGTCTCTCTTCCTAGTTCTATTTCCCCTCTTCCTGGTCTCCTCTCTCTCCTCCTCCTCTCCTCTATTCTATTCTTTCCCAACTCCTTCTGCTTTTCTTCCAAGTGACTCAACCAAAGCGACACCCTCGACAACTGGAGCCACCCACGTTCTTCCACCAATCGGTGCCTCTACAGTTCACTGAAAAATCATCATCAGCCTTCCCCCCCGACCATCATCTCTGTCGCCCACCATCGCCAGCGAACAAAGTCGACATCCTCCGTCGTGCTATCCGTGCCGCTGCTATGCCACCAAACTGCCAATTGCCGCTACAAACTGGAACCACCAAGTCAAGCTCGTGACCGTCCCCTCCGCCCCGTGCAAGCCATCTCCTTCCTCTACGACCGAAGCTCCTGCTCGAGCCTCACCTCCGGCCATCGATGCTCATCAACGTCAAGCTCCGGAATCAAGCCCTCACCCCTATTTCCTGTGCCACCGGATCTCCCTCCCTCCAACTGGTCTCCGCCTACTATTATCCATGAAGCCTCCCACTGGAACTCCTTGTTGCCGTTGCCAGCCGCCTCCGCCGTGCCACCGCCATCCATCCACCGTCGCCGCCCAACATCGACCCGACGAATTCGTCTGCAAGCCCTCCTCTTGTTTTTGGTGTTGATCCGTGGAGAAGAAAGGCTTAACATGAACATGAAAGAAATTCACGTCCCTGCTACCAACTTCTGAACTACACAGATCCCAAAGCAATTCTGAAGATCTATGAAGCACAGTTTCCAGAGCAGATTAAAATTATCTCACGGATCTCAGAGCATTAAGTTTACTGGTTTTTATTTATTTTATTTAATTTGGGGTTGATAATATTGCTCGTTTTTGGTGATTTAGGTCCGATGGCTTCTGATCCATCTCGCTCGTGAACCACTGGTCCAGATTTTAATTATCTCTAGACGATCTCACTCTTCTAGAATTCATGATATTCCATATTTCGGGTGAGACCACTTCGATAACTTGATCTAATCAATTACTGGATTATCTTTTATTTAATTAGATCTAATTTTATTAAAATTGGACGGCCCTAACCTAGTGGTCGTTTTCTAACGATCAACGATCTAATATCTTGAATATTTTGATTGTGCATGCCGATCGGGTCAATTCCTAGATTGGATCTTGATTTGACTAGAATTATTCCTTAGTTTAAATTCTTAATTGCATTGATTATCTGCTAGTTTTTTATCTTTAATTATTTTATTAATTATTTCACCGATCTCATTAAGATCCTTAGGTCTAGGATTTATTGATCCGTTCCGCATCAATTTTTGGTATCAGAGCAATAGGTTAGGTTAGGATCAATTTCAATTTTTTAAATTTATTTGCAAAAAAAAAATCTTGTGCATGACAACTAGGTCAGGAATCAAGTATCAATCAGAACCTTCTTCCTTAGATAACAAAATGGATCTAAGTTTAGAAGCTATCCTTCAGGGAATCATTGGTAAACTTGAAGCAATTGATAACTAGTTAGGATCTTTAGATGCAAGGGTAGGAACCCTTGAGGAGGAACAACTAGTGAACACAAATCATCCTATTAGGAACTCTTCATCAAGAGTTACAGATCCTAGAGACCCTAGAGATCGAAATGACTACCCGGTTATGATGGTGGTCGTACTCATACCCTTCGACTTGATCCTAGGGATCGACATGATTATCACGTTTTGATATAGGTAGTCATCAAATACTTTGACCTTATCGCAATCAAATTGATCAGGATGAACGAATCATGAGGAGTGTTAAGGTTGATGCCTCGAGTTTTGTAGGTCGCCTGGACCCCAAAGAATACATTGACTGAGAAGCTGATATGGATTATTATTTCACTTGGTATGACATATCTGAGGATAGGAAATTTAGGTTTGCCCAAATGAGGTTGTTGGGTCATGCCAAATTATATTGGCATAATGTCCAAAGATTAGCCACTCATAAGGGATAGGACCCTATTGGAACATGGGATGAGATGAAGGATAAGCTTCGTGAGAAGTATCTTCCTGTATCTTATCAACAGTGACTCCTGGACCATTGGCAAAGATTGACCCAGGAAACCGGATCTGTAAATGATTACATTGATAAATTTGATGAATATCTTATGCGATGTAATGTGAATGAAGACCCGTCTATCACTTTATCCCAGTTTAGAGCTGGTATGAGAGTGGATATTCAAAAAGAACTGTTTATGAGAGAGGTTTATAGTCTATAGCAAGCATATCAATTAACCTAGGTCTATGATAGATTCCAGAGGATGTATATCACACGTAAACCTAAACCTTCTAGACCATGAATTTCAGGTCCAAGGCCTAGCATGAATCAAGCCCCAACTGGTCCACAACCTAACATGAGTTAGACCCCTGGTAGACGACCCCTGTCTACAACCCCACCAATTAAGAAAGATGAGAAATGAAAAGGGATTATAGAAGAGACTTCCCGAGGAAGTATCTCTAAGATCCAATGCTTCAGGTGTAACGGAATAGGTCATGTAGCTAGTCAATGTCCATCTAGAACATTGCATATAGGGGAACTTGAAGAACATGAAGATTTAGGTCATGTCCTTGAAGAGGAAGTCTATACTGCTGACCAGGATTATAGCGATGCCTACGAAGAATATGACCATGAGGCTAGAGCTGAAGAATGACTAGGAGTGGTTAGGTGCATATTGACCCAATCCAAAAGTGAGGACTGGAGCAGGACCACTATCTTTCATACCTTTATTGGTCAATGCGATAAGATATGTAAGATAATCATTGATAGTGGTAGTTACATCAATGCTATATCCATCAATACCATTTCGCGCCTAGATTAGCACTTGTAGACCATCCCAGTCGGTACAATATGGCATGGGTAGATGCTTCATCTATCCCAATTAGACATAGGTGCCTTGTCCCAATTAAATTTCAATCATATCAAGATAAAATCTGGTGCGATGTATTACCAATGGAAGTGGGAAGCATTATTCTTGCAGACCTTGGCTCTTCGATCATGATGTCACTCTTCATGACCAATCTAATATTTGTACATTCATGAATCAGGGAAAAAGGGTTACTGTTATCCTTCACATCCTAAAGCTACCAAGAAAACCAGGAGAAGCTGTAGAAAGAAACCTTAATCTTCAAAGGCAAACGAAAAGTCTACACATAATCCATCTTTGTAATATAGCTTGGTAAATAAATCTATTGGTGTGAGTCCATTTGAAGTTATTCATGGTTATCATCCTAATGAGATCAGTGGAAAAATTAATATAAATAATCAAATGAATAAATGACTAGCAGATTCTCACCAGCAAGTTAAGGATTTTGCTGAATAGTTTCCATCAGCAGGCCCATTCAAAATTTTAAAGAAAATTAGACTAAATACATATGTTATTGATCTACCATTTGATTTTGGGAATTGTCATACTTTCAATATTTTGGATCTAATTGAATATGAAAAACTAGCATTGACCATAGTGATCCATTTGAGCCTGTACCTTCCTTTGAGAGTGACCCTCCTCTTGAGAGCCCACTAGCCCAAATGAGAGGAAGCATGATGTGATCAAACATATTTTTGATGAGCAGATCAAGTCTTTGAGGCGTCGAAACTGCTACCGCTACCTGGTTCACTAGCGAGGCAGGCCGAAGTCAGAGGATTCCTGGATTATTGAAGAGGAGCTACAGAACATTGATCCAAATCTGTTTGAGTACCTCCAGCCTGACTCGACGGATTCGAGATCTCCCCACCCCAGGAGAAATGATGGGGACATCGAGCATATACCAGCCAGTCCGTCCAGATCTCGGTGCTAGCACAGCACGAATCCTAAAGACATCAGCCACATGAATCTTGATAGATTTTATGGGTATATGAGGATTGGGATATCTCCGAATCGGAGATCAGTTTTTATTTTTATTTAGAGTTATCGGAATCCCTTAGTAGTTCCAATTATTTTGAGTCTATTTTAGAATTTATTTTTATCTTTATCGATGTTTCGTTACTTTATTTAAGTTGTTTTTGTCATTGAATAAAAAAAAAGCGAAGAATTTATTGAGAAAAGTCAGGGTGTGTCCCGACTTCTTCCCCTTCTCCTTCTTCTTCTTCTTCCCCCTTCTCTCACTCGTCTCTCTTCCTGGTTCTATTTCCCCTCTTCCCGGTTCTCCCTCTCTCTCCTCCTCCTCTCCTCTATTATATTCTCTCCCGACTCCTTCTGCTTCTCTTCCAAGTGACTTAATCGAAGTAATGCCCTTGACCATTGGAGCCACCTATGTTCTCCCCACCAATCGGTGCCTCCACAGTTCCCTGAGACATCGTCATTAGCCTTCCCCCCCACGACCATCATCTCCATCGCCGACCATCACAGTGAACAAGTCGACATCTTCCGCCGTGCCATCCATGCAGCTGTTGTGCCACCGAACTGCCAATTGCCGTTGCAAACCGGAACCACCAAGTCGAGCTCGCAACCGTCCCCTTCGCCCAGTGTAAGCCATCTCCTTCCTCTGCGATTGAAGCTCCTGCCCGAGCCTCACCTCCGGCCACCGATGCTCGTCAACGTCAAGCTTCGGAATCAAGCCCTTGCCCCTGTTTCCTGTGCCACCAGATCTCCCTCCCTCCAGCCAGTCTCTGCCTACCATCATTCATGAAGCCTCCTGTCGGAACTCCTTGTTGCCGTCGCCAGCCGCCTCCACCATGACCATCACCATTCATTCTGCCATCGCCGCCCAACGCTGACACCGGCGAATCCGTCCGCAAGCCCTCCTCTAGTTTTTGGTGTTGATCCGTGGAGAAGAAAGGCTCAGCACGAATGTGGAAGCAATTCACGTCCCTGCTGTCGACTTCTGAACTGCACAAATCCCAAAGCAGTTTTGAAGATCTGTGAAGCATAGTTTTCAGAGCAGATTAAAACTATCACATGGATCTCAAAGCATTTGGTTTACTGGTTTCTATTTATTTTGTTTAATTTGGGATTGACAATATTGCTCGTTTTTGGTGATTCAGGTCTGACGGCTTCTGATCCTCTTGCTCGTGAACCACTGGTCCAGATTTTGATTATCTCTAGATGATCTCACTCTTCTAGAATTCGTGATATTCATATTTGGATGAGACTACTTTGATAACTTGACTAATCAATTACTGGATTATCTTTTATTTAATTAGATCTAATTTATTTAAAATTGGACAGCCCTAACTTAGTGGTAATTTCCTAACGATCAACGATCCAATATCTCGAATATTTTGACTGTGCATGCCGATCGGTCAATCCTAGATTGGATCTTGATTTGACTAGGATTATTCTTGGTTTAATTCTTAATTGCATTGATTATCTACTAGTTTGTTATCTTTATTACTTTATTAATTATTTCACCCGATCTCATTAAGGTCCTTAGGTCTAGGATTTATTGGTCTTATCGCGCATCACCCAAGGCATCAATGAGCCTTATTGATCGTCTCTATGGGTGCTCGGCCAGAAGCCTCTGAGCGAATGATGGTAGAGGCCAATTCCTTATCCTAAGGCATTAGTGAGCCCATCCAACAACCTCTAAGACATTTGACTAGAACACTAGCTGGTACCGCCTTAACAGCATGCCTATTCTAGGCCCCTATAATGCAGTACTCTGATACTCATCACTACCACCGCATAACACCACATGGCAAAACTCTCCATTGTATCTTGAATCACCAAATCATTGTGGAATATCTATAAGAGTGATGAATGTGCTTAACATCCTGTAACTTGAATCACCATTCAATGAAGCATGGCTTATTCTAGATTAATGACAAGAATGCATTTAAGGAGACAAGATGCCTCTTTGCCAGTAAAAAGGCCCCAATGACATGTAGAGGTCTAGCCGCCTTCACCATATCCAAGAAGATCTTGGTCTCACCAAAAATATCCTGGATTATCCCTCTATAAAAAGGGCTCCAGGCAAGTTCTCAGAGATATGCAAGCCTTCCTGCTTACACTCCCCCATTATTGGTATTAATATGACTTGAGTATCAAAGTGCCATCACCAGGGCCACCGCTGGCGAGACTTTTTTTGTAGATTTCTCCTCCAAAGCTTGGCTTGCATTATCCACTCCAGCATCTCCAGCTCTCCTTCTGGTGCTTGACAGATTTTGGCACCAACAAATTAGAGAAAAGGCCTAAATATTCGTAGGGCTATAATCTACAAAGTGGGAGAGCTATGCCACCCAAGAAGACCGCCTCTCATCATACCAACACTGTGGCTTCTCAGTCGATGGAAAGGGCAACGGAGAGCCAGGATAATGATCCATCTTGTCCTGCATTGGTAGGGGTCTCCTCACCATCGCAAGCAATAATGGTGGGCCTAGATCGATTTAACTTGCTTGTTGAGCAAGTCCATAAACTAGTGGCGGCCATCCAAGCTATCTAGGCTACCCTGCACCACCTATGATGATGCCACTCCCATCAGTTGCACCATGCAGTGCCTCTCAACCTCCGGTGCCATGCACACTCGTGCCACCAACGATAATTTAACATCCAGTAGTCGGAGCGGTACCTCTACCGTCAGAGCAATCACAAGTCCCTCTAAAGGATCTTGGAGGGACCAATCACCATCGTCGTCACCATCCTAGAAGTCTAGGGACAAGAAGACAATGTCCTGAAAGCCCTCGATCGGAGCAAACTCCACCCATAATCATCAATTTTTATGGTGATTGAAAGCCTTGCCTGATTGAGACCATAAAATCGATAGAAGGCTCTCAAGAGATGGATTAGCAAATCAAGGTGATTCACAATCTTTTCTCGATACCAAATGATGGGATAAGCAATGAGTCACCATTTAATGACAAGATCATGCAAGCACCACTTCCTTAGTGATGTGGCACAACCACTGAAGTAGAGCCCATGATGGTAATAACTGGCGACCGCGTTGGTGGGAAGTGCCACCTGGATGCGGTGCCCGCATGAAGTTCCAAGGGTGAGCCCTTCAGCCGAGGTGGCCCCCTCATCCGAGGTCAAGCACTTGGTCAAGGTCATGCTCATGCTTCCCAAGGGCAAGTCCTTCGACTGAGGCGGCCCCCGCATCCGGGCCCGAGTGCCCAGCGAGGTCGTGCCCATGTTTCCTGATGCAGGATGACTCTAAGATTACTAAAGATACAAGAAAAATAGTAAACTAATTTTTTATGATTTTTATAATTTAGGTTTGTAGGCTAAATTATAAAGTTAAGCAAAGAACTAGTAGATAAAGTAGCAATGCAAAGAATCACATGATCGTAAAATAACTCATGCAAGATAATGAAAGTCAGGACCTGGGAATTGAGAAACTCCAAGTTTAGGATAGCTTATCTCAGCAAATCAGATATCAAGAGAAGAAAGAATATTACCAATCAGTGATTTGAAGAACTTCCGATGAAGAGATCACACATCACACTTGATTGGAGCCTAGATGATGAAGCTCGGTTCCTTAAATTTCATGACTGATTTGGACAGTCCTAGAGGCAAGAAAAGCCGCCTCTGGGGAAATGAAACACCTCGGGGATCCTGCAAGCATCAGGGGTCAATCAAATAGCAAAAAAATAAAAGTAACGAAGCTAGGTTGATTGAAATCAGGGTAGATTTTAGAAGTTGAAGCTGGCGGCTAGAAGTAGGATGATGCTCCTTGGCTTGGACGACAACTAGGGCACTCCTTGTTGGCATGTGAAGGCTATATGGCAGCAACTTGGCGAGGAAGGATGCTAGGGTAGCAAGGATTCGTCTAACCACAATAGTACCCAAAGAAACACAAAAACTCCTATACCACACAAGCCCACCAAGCTCTAACCAAATTTCAGTAAAGTTTAATATCATGAATAAAAGTTATTACAAGAGAAGAGGGGTGGGGGTATTTATAGAGCTCCATGCCCTCTCCTAAAGGGATTACAATTCTCTCCTAGTTAGAATAGGTTACATAGTTTAAGTGGAGAAAGACTACAAAATAAATATAGAACTAGAGTATACTAGTTGAATAGAATAAGAACTAGATTTCCTTCTTCCATTTGAATTCCTCCTTCTTAGCTTGGACCAAGTCAATACTTTGAACGTGTGAGCTCATGGGGGTAGCAAGGGGTGGCCAAGGATGGGTTGGGGCTTTGGGCCCTGGAGGCCTGGGATGCTTGGAGTAGGAATATTCTGGGTATCTGGTTCTGGGCTGTAATATACTTGGAATCTTGGTTCTTCATGGACCTGGCTTGCATTCACTTGGGCTGGGGTACAGGTAATCTTTGGAATCATGTTAGACATCGTTTGGGAATTTACTCTAGCATCTGGAGAGAATCTGGGCATCCAGAAAATACTGGAAGGAATCAGGGTATCTTAGAAAGGAATCTTGGATCCTTGGGTGTCATACAAAATCCATAAGCTGATGTAGTGGTCTCGACTCTGGATGAGGCCTGGTGGAACTCCAAATATGGTAACTTCCTCTCTTATATAGAAATTAGACTCATACTAGACTTATACTGAAATACAGGACTCGATACTGGATTGGGATTGAGACAAATCAATTAGCCTCAATTTATTACAGACTCAATCATAATTGATTACAAAATTATGACACATGACTAAAACCCTAATCAGTAAACCTTATTGGATCCAGGGATCTATGTCTGATCCTGGTGTCCTCACCAATTCTCCTGTGGCGGGAGGAACTCGACCCCGTCGAGTAAGGGTCAACTTGGCTCAAGGAGGGTCTGGGTTAGGCGCTGCAGATCCACACTAGCATTCAACAATCCTCAAATTCTGGCTGACTTGCCACCGGACCAAGTACCGCTAACAGTCACTATTCTGGGTATGGTAGCTTGATCGTCCATAGTTCTCTTAATATGTTCCTCACCAAAAGGCCAAATTGTATGTGGTCGCTCTGGGATGGGTTCACTCACAAAGAAAGAGAGTGACCCAAGGGGCTCGCTGGGTATCACTGCTGGCTCCCTAAACTCTATAAGATCTGAGATGATGAAGGTGGAGCTAATACCTAAATTAGGTGATATCTCAGGCACATAGGCATGGGTCCACTATTCTTCATTATTTTGGATGGGCCAGCTTTGCAACCAGAAAATTCCTTTATCATCACATATTCCTCTGCATAAAATTCTTTATCTTTCCTTTGGAAATTAGCCAGTTGTTATTTAGTTCATTACTTATGCTCAACTCTTGACTAATTTCCAGATGCAAATACTGTGCAGAGGGTACTGCAGGTATAGGCATGTGATTCAGGGCTATGAATTTATTGGACTCAAGACTAACACCTAATAGACTCGACTAGACTTCCCTATCAAAGAAAATTTATTAGACTCTACGGGACAAAACTAATAGACTATAGACTCATTATGTTTGATCCTATCATGGCATGCACATGAAATTTACTATATACTCTTAGCAAATGCCACAAAGTATACCAAAAGTAATCTGCAAACCTAACATGTGCAATGAATGAATGCAACATGCAAACCTCTACATGATGCAGGTGAATGGTTAAAGAAATACAAGAAAACTCAAGAAAAGGCAAAAAACACGAGGTGGATTGAGGATTAGTCTGATAGGGTGGAAAATCAGAAAAGGGGTTAGAACTGATCGGATATACTAAGAGACAAGAAGGTGTTTCAGGGATGAGTCCTATACTAATGAGGTTGACCTTATGAGGTTGAGGTATATCTACTGGGTTGGCATGATGGAAAAATGGGTCACTAATTTTGGGGAGAGATCAAATGGGAGTCAAAAGAGTGAATTCATCCTGAGGGTACTTATAAGAAATTAAGTCCTTAATAAATCCTTTTGGCTCAGGAAATTCAGGATTAGGCTCTACAATTGGATTCTCTTCCTTGACTAGTCTTCTACTACCGGTTCAGCTTGGGTGTGGTCAGGTTTTAACTAATGTTGGGTTGTCTTCTACTTGGGTATCTATCAGGTCAACTAATTCTTGGTTGGTTTCTACCTGAGTATGGTCAGGGTCAACTAATCCTAGGTCATCTATGGGGAACTCCTCTTCCTCCTCCTCGTACTCGTTCACTAAGCTTGGGTCAGCCTCATATATCTCCTCTTCAATATCTTTTTGGTAAACCAATGAGGTGGTAAGAGGGGTTGGCTAAGGGATACCTAACTAATATTAGGCTCAAATCTAGGGGTATTGATCCTATAGGGTTTAGGTTGACCGAGGGATAGTGGGTTACTACTAGATTCATATCTAGGGACTATGGGTTCCTAGGGCTCATAGGGAAAGGGTTCAACTATATGGGTCTTGCCTAGGGTTCCTAACTGATCTCCTACTTGGTCAAAACTTTGGATTGCTTGATTACTTGATTGGATCAGTTGGTCAAGCTTAGTATTAATTTGGGTATCGGATTAGTCTAACCTATGGTCCATCCGGTCAAATCGTTCGGTCAAAGTTTTCATGAAGGCCTCAAAATTGGAATCCATGGCTGAGTTAGTTTAGGATTTAGGCTTATGATAGTAGGGTTCCTAATCTAGTGGTCATACAATGAAACAATCAGTCAGAATGAGATGGTGCAGCCATGCATGCAAATGAGTTAGCTTAATCTAGGGTTTCCTAGACCTAGAGTCAAAACTGGATGGGTCAGCTCAACTTATACTTAACCCAGTAGCTAATCCTTCCTCTGGCCAGGTAGAGGATGGGAGTGTGGAAGGCCCCCCTACTTTCATAGGGATCCAATTAAAAACCACAACACCACTTAGGTCGTTTGACTCTATACCCTCAGCCCTAGACACCAGATTTCAGTAATAGCCACAAGATTAAATACACTAGTTGACCCACACACTTCGGACCTGACCGTTGATGTCACCAAGCCCTCTAGGGCAAATTAAATCTAATCAATTTTAATTAAGACTTGGGTGGAAATGCTGGATGGTTGTTTTGGGCCCAGGATAGGTTATGACATCCTGCCCTGATCTGAAATATTGAGTTGCCCTTAAGAACAATTTAAAGAGATGATGAACATACAATGAGCCCTGATGCAAACTAAACTATCAGAGAAATAAAATATTTTTTTAATTATTTTATGAGATGTCAAGTTATGTTTGAATTAACTGGGGTTTTCACACAAAGTTTGGCTTGGGATTGGGGGTTTGGAAGTTGATTAGGTTTGGTTGAATAAAAGTGCAGGAATAGCAGAATTCAGAAAATTAAGGTTTCAGATGATACATGTTTTGACATAGTTACTGATGAAAAAAAAATCAAAAGAATTCTAGGACAGAGGATCGATGGTGGTGATGAACTCTACCAAATTTTATGCAAAGAAGAAATCAGATGATGGTGCAAATCCTAGGGTTTTCGGACTGATATAGAAATCTCAGGATTTTAGTTAGGATTTCTAATATGCCAATTTTTATGAATTAGGTTTTCTATAAAATTAATTAAAATTATGATAAAATAGAGGACAAGACAAAGAACACTTCATGCAAATTTCAGAGAAAAATAAAATTTTAGATGGTCAAAATTAGATGAAAAACAGATACCTAATTCAGCTAGCAAGATGCAGAAATTAGGGTTTGTGAATCTAATATAGATAAAAACTATCCTAAACCTGCTCTGATACCAAACTGATGCGAGATGACTCTAAGATTGCTAAAGATGTAGGAAAAATATTAAACTAATTTTTAGTAATTTTTTAATTTAGGTTTGTAGGCTAAATTCCAAAGTTAAGCAAAGAACTAGCAGATAAAGTAGCAATGTAAAGAATCACCATGATCGCAAAATAACTCATGCAAGATAATGAAGCCAAGACCTGGGAATTGAGAAACTTCTAGTTTAGGATTGCTTATCTTCAGCAAATCAGATATCAATAGAAGGGAAGGATGTTATCAATCAGTGATTTGAAGAACTTCCGATGAAGAGATCACATAACACTCTGATTGGAGCCTGGATGATGAAGCTTGGTTCCCTTGAATTTGATAACTGATTTGGGTAGTCCTAGAGACAAGGAAAGCCTCCTCTAGGGAGGTGAAATACCTCATAGATCCTGCAAGCATCAAGGGTCAATCAAAATAGCAAATAAATAGAAGTAACGTAACTAGGGTTTGATTGAAATCAGGGTAGAAGTTTGAAGCTGGCGGCTAGAAGTAAGATGATGCTCTTTGGCTTGGATGGCATCTAGGGCACTCCTTGTTGGGCATGTGAAGGCTTGGATGGCAGCAAGCTTGGGCGAGGAAGGATGCTAGGGTAGCAAGGATTCAGCTAAGCACAATAATAACCAAAGAAACATAAAATCTCCAACACCAACACAAGTACACACGCTTCTAAACCAAAATTTCAGCAAAGTTTAATATCATGAATAAAAGTTATTACAAGAGGAATAGGGGTGGGGTATTTATAGAGCTCCCATGCCCTCTCCTAAAGGGATTACAAGTCTTCTCCTAGTTAGAATATGTTTACATAATTTAAGTGGGAGAAAGACTACAAAATAAACCTAGAACTAGGAGTATACTAGTTGAATAGAATAGAACTAGGTTTCCTTCTTCCATTTGAATTCCTCCTTCTTAGCTTGGACCAAGTCAACACTTTGGATGTATTGGGCTTCATGGGGGCAGCAAGGGATGGCCAAGGATGGGTTGGGCGCACGGGCTTTGGGCCCTGGAGGCTTGGAACGCCGGAGCAGGAATATTCCAGGTATCTTGGTTCTGGGCTAGAATATACCTGGAATCTTGGTTCTTCCCTGGACCTGGGCCTTGCATTCACTTGGGCTGGGGTGCAGGTAAGTCTTTGGGATATTGTTATGACTTGGTCTGAGTATATACTCTGGCATTTGGAGGGAATCTAGGCATCCAGAAAATATCTGAAAGGAATCAGGGTATTTGGAAAGGCATCTTGGATCCTAGGGTGTCATGCAAAATCCAATAAGCTGATGTAGTGGCCTCTGACTCCTGGATGAGACCTGGTGGAACTCCAAAATAGGGTAATCTCTTCTCTTATATATACTGAAATACAGGACTCGATACTGGACTGGGATTGATACAAATCAATTGGCCTCAACTTATTACATGACTCAATCTTAATTGATTACAAAATTATGATACATGACTAAAACTCTAGTCAGTAAACCTTATGGGATCCAGGGATCAGTGTCTGATCCTGGTGTCCCCACCACTTTCCTAGGGCGAGCCCTTCGGTCGAGGCAACCCCCGCATCTAGGGTCGAGCGCCCGGTCGAGGTCGTGCTCATGCTTCCCAAGGGCGAGCCCTTTGGTCGAGGCGACCCCCTCATCAGAGGTCGAGCGCCCCACCGAGGTCGTGCTTATGCTTCCTAAGGGCGAGCCTCTCGATCGAGGTAGCCCCTACATCCAGGGTCGACTGCCCAATGGAGGTCGTGCTCATGCTTTCCAAGGGCAAGCCCTTTGGTCGAGGCGGCCCCTGCAACAGGGGTCAGGCGCCCGGCCGACGTTGTGCTCATGCTTCCCAAGGTCGAGGCCTTTGGCCGAGGTGGTCCCTGCATCCAGGGTCGAGCACCTGGCCAAGGTCGTTCTCATGCTTCCAAAGGGCAAGCCCTTCGATCGAGGTGGCCCTCGCATACAGGGTCGAGCATCCGGTCGAGGTCATGCTCATGCTTTTCAAAGGCAAGCCCTTCGATCGAGATAGCCCCCGCATCTAGGGTGAGCACCGGATTGAGGTCATGCTCATGCTCCCAAGGGCGAGCCCTTCGATCGAGGCAGTCCCTGTATCCAGGGTCGAGCACCTGGTCGAGGTCGTGGTCATACTTTCTAAGGGTGAGCAGGTCATGCTCATGCTTTCCAAGGGTGAGCCACTTGGTCGAGGTGGCCCTCTCATCGGGGGTCGAGCACCTAGTTGAGGTCATGCTCATGCTTTCCAAAGGTGAGCCCCTTGGTCGAGGTTGCCCCCACATTCAGGGGCGAGCACCCAGCCGAGGTTGTGCTCATGCTTTCCAAGGCAAGCCCTTCGACCGTGGTGGCCCCCGCATCCGGGAGTGAGCTCCCGACTGAGGTCGTGCTCATGCTTTCCAAGGACCAGCCCTTCGACTAAGGCGGCCTCCGCATCCAAGGTCGAGCGCCCGGTAGAGGTCGTGATCATGCTTTCCAAGGGTGAGCCCTCGGTCGAGGAGACACCCCCATCCGGGGTGGTCGAGTGCGCCCGTCGAGATCGTTGTTCATGCTTTCCTAAGGGCGAGAGCCATTCGATTGAGGCTTGGCGGCCCTATATTCCAAGGCCGGCACCCCGATTCGGGGGGGAGGTTGGTGCTCATGCTTCCCAAGGGCGAGCCCTTCAGCGAGGCGGCCCCTACATTCGAGGTTGAGCGCCCGGTCAGGTCGTGCTCATGCTTTCCAAGGGCGAGCCCTTCGATCAAGGCGGCCCCATATTGGGGGGTCGAGCGCCCGGCGAGGTCGTGCCTCGTGCTTTCCAAGGGTGAGCCCTCCGATCGAGGCGGCCCTACATCAGGGGTCAAGCACCCACTCGAGGTCATGCTCGTGCTTTCCAAGGGCGAGCCCTTCGATCGAGGTGGCCCCGAATCCAGGGTCGAGCGCCTTGCCAAAGTCATCTCGTGCTTTCCAACGGTGAGCCTTTCGATCGAGGTGACCCATGAGGTGAACCCCTGCATCCGCGGTGAGGCTTGGTCGAGGTCGTGCTCGTGCTTTCCAAGGGCAAGTCCCTCTCGATCGAGGTGGCCCCCGCATCCGGGGTCGAGTGCCTGGTCGAGGTCATGCTCGTGCTTCCAAGGTGAGCCCTTCGACCGAGGCGACCCCGCATCCGAGTTGAGCGCCCAGCTGAGGTTGTGCTCGTGCTTTCCAAGGGTGAGCCCTTTGACCGAGGTAGCCCATGCATCCGAGGTCGAGTGCCGGGCCAAGGTCGTGTGATCAGTGATAATACTTTTTAAGGGCAAGCCCTTCGACCGAGGTTGCCCCCACATATGGGGGGTAGAGTGCCCGACCGAGGTTGTGCTCATGCTTTCCACAGATGAGCCCCTTGGTCGAGGTGGCCCCCGCATCTAGGGGCGAGCGCTTGGCAAAGATCATGCTCATGCTTTCCAAGGGTGGCCCTTCGACGAGGCATTCCCCGCATCCGGGGTCGAGCACCCGATCAAAGTTGTGCTCATGCATTCCGGGGTCGTACTCTCGAGATGGGGCTCCCCCTATCTTGTTCAGGATAGAACTCCTACCATAAATGAAGAAAGAGAATATCAATAGAAGCTCATGCTAGAACATGGAAGCTCCTAGCTACCTATAACCTCCTAGAAGTGGTGCATGCCCGGTTGAAAAATTCAAACACTGCAACACACCATCCACACATTCTATGCAATGTGTGCTCCACCAGGCTTCACACCTGTAACGTGCGACCACATCAATGACTGTACAACCGAGGGTTCTGATCCTCGTGATACGAAACTTGAACCTCCTCCAAGAGGAGTATCCCATTAAGGCCACAGGCCCTGCGACACTCCGATGGTCCCTCCTGAAATAGAAATGCTCAACCATGGCTTGGGGCTCAGCGACATGATGCCTGCCCCTCCAATGGAAAATTGCACCACTAGAGGGACAAGATCTATACTATGTCGGCAATCATCCCCAATGGAAGGATCTCCTTTAGAGAATCAATTCAATAGGGGGAGGCGACAACAAACAAAGGAAAACCCCTCCAGAAAGGGATACCAGGAAAGGAATGTTTCAATAAAGCCCCAGGCTTAGTCTGGGCCATTCCTTCTCATATAAAATAGATGAAAGGACCCCTGAGAGGGGAGGGAGGCAATTGGTAGACTTAGAGACAAACAACGGGCAAGGAACTAGCCAAGAAAACATCTTAGCTCTCTAATCTCCACTCGACCCTATCTTTCCATTACTTACATCTCATCTTTCACCCTCTACCTAGAGAGATCCTAAGCTCTCTGGCACAGAGGTTCTATTTTTCTTGATAATCCTAACTGACTTGATCATCGGAGTGTCCCCACCGAAATCGTTAGCCTGGGTCTTCTCTTTTTTGCGGGTATGCCGGAAGTGGACCAAGTGCCTATTAGGAGCTCGATGAGTCTACGACACATCAGAGCTACGGGCCACGATGATCCAGGTAGCAATAGATTGGCATGCTAGGTAGGGAGGAGAACACCAGTGACTGTGGGAAGTCCAATAGTGAGTCCCCCACCACCAGCAAAGCATTTGCAGAAGTCCAAAGCTCCTTAGTGACAACGTGCGAGTGTGAGCCTTTCACCAGCCGAGTAGGGGGCCCCCTCATTATGGCGACCTATAAAGCTCTGATGGGGAGCTTCCCTCTCCACCATTGCTGCCTCTGATGGATCCCCAGATCACCGTACTGGCCTAGTAGGTTCATGCCTTGGCTGCGACGGTGCGCTATCTCCACCAAAGACAACGGTCCCTTGCAACACAGCAGCAGCCAGGAATGCCAGTGACCACACCACCGATCCCCATACCAGCCTACGGTCCTTCGAAAGGGGATGTTACATGCGGCCTCCCACCTGCGAGGAGACCACCAGGCAATCGAAAAGAAGCAGCATGATGGCCCGACTAGCCAGGAGAGCTGCTCGCCGGTCTCGAACCATGATGCATACTCGCATCGGCACTGGCGTGGCCGAGAACTCAGGCGAGAGTTCTCCCACTCTGCACCTCCTTCATCCTTGACAGCTTGTACCGAAGGGTCCCACCAGGCGGAGAGGCGCCTCGAAGAGCAGGAGCGCAAACTGGCCGAGCTGTCCCGCAGGTTGTTGTAGATCTAGGGTTCCCCTAGTGAGCTCATGGGTCATGACACCCATCCACCCTTCTCCCATAGAATCCAAGAGGAATTGATCCCTAGCAGGTCTGCATGCCTCAGGTTGACCCCTACGATGGGACAACTGACCTCCTAGATCACCTGGAAAGCTACAAGGCCCTTATGAGGGTCCAGGGAGCCACCGACGCTCTCCTCTGTATCGCCTTTCTAGCTATCCTCTGGAAGGCTGGTTGAGCCTGGTTCTCCAGACTCGAGTCAGAAAGCATTGACTCCTCTCAGTTGGAGAAAAAGTTCGTGGCGCACTTTGATGCATGCAAAAAGGTACCACATGAAGCCGACAGCCTTTTCTCGATCCATCAATAGGATCGAGAGCCCCTCTGGGACTACGTTGATGCGAGACAAATAATTAAAGCCTAATTATTTGAGAATAGCAGAGAATAATTTTTAGGTTTTTTCAGATTTTTAAGGAAGGCTCAAAGGAGACAGTAGATGAAACTAGTTCTACTTAACTACCCGCACAAGTAAACCTATAAAGTAACTAGAAAGCAGGACCTGGTGGTTGAGAAACCACCGTAAACTAGGATTTATCTATCGACGAGTCAGAGAATAATGAAAAAGGAATAGTTTCAATTTTACCAATGAAGAAACGCTCCTCCGGATTGGATCTGATAGGACTCTCAAGATCTTCAGGCAGGGTTTCAATAACTCGATCCCGAGCTTGATCTTCCGTTCGAAGCTGGTTCTGAGGCAAGAACACCTGATCTTGACTCCTGGTCACTTGTAACACTTAACATTGAAAATCATGAATTAAGATACAATAAAGAAAAGAAGAATGAAAGGAAAGGAAGGTTTAGAAATGGTGATTTTTGGATTTTATGGTCACCTGGATAGGTAGGATAACTAGGATCTCGCATCCCGTGATGTTCCGAAGAATAAAGGAAAAGGGTCTCACACCCCGTGATGCACACAGCAAAGAAAATTCGACAGCATATCTTTATTGATGAATAATAATTAATTAAATAATAAGGGTTAGAGGAGTATTTATAGTAAGACCCCAACCAGTGGTGTAAGGGATACAACTACCAGTCTTTTTCTTCCTTGAACACAACTCCTAGAATCCTACTTTAGGTAGCCTGGACTCTGGTTGAAGTACTAAGCAGTGTTGTCCCAAAGACATGTCTAAACATGGCATGTGTTGATGTCCAAATCCTTGAAAAGATGGCGTCAGTCAAGAAAAGGTTATGACTTGGGCTAGCACATAGGGTCACATGGGTCTTCAATTGGTACTCATGGGATGTTGTCTTAGGTCCCCTCTTGTAATACAGGACTCAATGACTCAACTAATTACATGGACTCAATGAATAACAAATCACATGACTTAACTAAATAACCAACCATACTTAATTAGGTTGTAAATAAAAACCCAATTAAAGTTGGTAAAAAGGGCTAATTCAAACTGGACCATTTAAATCCCAATTGGATAAATAGGGTTGACTCAATTGGGGTTTCGACTCAACTTGATAAAAAGGGTTTTATCCAAAATAAACCAAAATAATATAATTTAAAATAAATATTTACATGGTAAAAAGGATTGGGTTCAGGGTTTTACTCACAGGTGATCCATAGGGATGTGGGTTCAACCTGTCATTTCTTTTAGCCCTGGTGCCCGCACCATACGTGTCCTGGTTTAAAGTCTCCACCCTGGAGATCTACCACCTCGACGAGCCAATCTCCATGCTGGCCCTGAAGAGGGGGGGCTGTGGACCTCCTGCTTCACCTACTTCCTTGATAAGAAGCCTTCAAAGACTTACTCAGAGCTCCTCCTTTGGGCCCACAAGTATATCCATTCGGAGGAGGCTGACCATATCAAAAGGGAGCTGGATGGGAGGTCACTGAAGAGGTAGGCCATTAGGGAAGCATCAGCTCCATCGGCCCAGAAGATGGCGTCGGTCCATGACCAGGGCCGAGATCCAGAGTCGACCCCACCAAAGAAGAAAAGTTCACTCCTCTCCTTACCCCGAGAGCAAAGATCCTGATGAAGATCGAGGGTGAACGCTTCTTGCATCTACCTCCCCCACTGAGGCCATCTGATAGGCATGACAGGTTCCATTACTATCGCTTCCACCGGGACCACGACCATGATATTAAGGAATGCCGCCACCTAAAGAGGGAAATAGAAGACCTGATCAAGTGTCTCTATCTCGGGAAGTACATGGAGGGAGGAGCTCCCCCAGCAGCCCAGAATGAAGAGCCCTGACCACTCACCATCGATAACCACCCACCGAGAAGCCGGTCAAGATGATCTCCTAGGAGGTAAGGAGAACCCCGAAGAGGGCTAGGGGAGAGGGGGAATGGTGATGTACTCCCCTTCGAGGGAGAAGGGTTGACTAGGGTAGATAACCTAAATAATGATGCTATCATCGTTGAAATGATGATAGAAAAACATCCTGTAAAAATAATTATGGTTGACAGTGGAAGCTCTGCTGACATCCTTTTTTACGATGCTTTTGCAAGGATGAAGTTATCCACTGACCAAATAAAGCCGATGTTCATGCCCTTAATGGGCTTCATCGAGGATTCGATTGGAGTTGAAGGAGAGATCACACTTCTAATAACTGCCGCATGCCACCTCGACAAAGTATTGTGCTGACAACATTTATCGTTGTGAGGCTTCCTTCGCCTTACAATATGATCTTGGGGCATCTCAGACTCAATCTGCTCAACACCACCATCTCCACCAGGTGTCTCCTCATCCAGTTCCCCACCCCTTGGGGGACTAGAGAAATGAAAGGATATCGCCAGCCAGTTCAGCACTACCTGCATACCATTCCAGGATCACGAGGGGCCAACCCGAGCCTGCCATTGACCAACCGAATTCGACAGAACTAGAGTCGAAGGGTGGGCTAGTTGAGCCCTTGCTATCCTTCCCCTTAGGGAGGATCCCCAAAGACCATGCAGGTGGGGGCCCTGCTACATGAAGAGGAGAGATCCCATTTGCTTAGTTTCCTGCGGGCCAATACAGACATCTTCTCCTGGACCGCTGCAAACATGCCCGGGATCCCACCAGAAGTGATCATCCATAGGCTGAACGTCGACCCCATCTGCCATCCTGTCTGGTAGAAGAAGAGGAGTTTCACCCTGGAGTGGTAGAAGGTGATCGACGAGGAGGTCAAAAAGTTCCTCACGGTAGGCTTCATTCATGAGATATGGTATCTTGACTAGCTCGCTAATGTAGTGATGGTCATGAAAGCTTCTAGGAAGTGGAGGGTCTACGTGGATTATACCAACCTCAACCGGGCATGCTTGAAGGATAACTTCCTACTTTTCAAGATTTACCAGCTAGTGGACGTGATCTTGGGCCACAAGTTTCTTCACTCGATGGATACATTTTCCGGATACAACCAAGCCACATGCATCTGGAAGATGAGGAGCACACAACAATTGTGACTGACAGAGGTACGTACTGCTACAAGATGATGCCATTTGGTCTTAAGAATGCAAGGGCCACGTACCAGTGCTTGGTTAGTAAGGTCTTCAAAGACTAGATCAGCTGCAACATGGAGATTTATGTGGATGACATGCTTGTCATGAGCGACCTAGAGTTGGATCATGTTGTCGACCTGGCAGAGGCCTTCGACAACCTTCGCCTTTATCAGATGAAGCTAAACCCCACTAAATGCGCATTTGGCATCGTGGCAGGAAAGTTTCTAGGATTTCTAGTCACCCAAAGAGGGATAGAGGCCAATCCTGAGAATATCCAGGTGATCACTGGCATGATGCATCTTGTCTCCAAGAAGGAGGTTCAGTGTTTCACTGGATGCATCATGACATTGAGCCATTTCATCTTGCATTCCATCGAGCGCTGCCACTCATTCTTTAAGGTGCTACATAAGATGCATAGCTTCACTTGGATAAAGGAGTGCCAGGAGGCATTCGAGGGGCTAAAGAAGCTCCTCGCCTCCCCATCATTGCTGTCCAGGCCGGAGCCAAGGGAAGAGCTCCTCCTATACCTGGTGATCTCACCTGAAGTGGTAAGCTTAGTGCTGGTCTGCATTGATGAGGATGGCTGGCTCCTAGCGACCAGTTTACTACACTAGCAAGTTATTTCACGATGCAAAAACCAGGTACACCCGATCCAAAAAGATTATTTTTACACTAATAGTATCTGCGCAATGTCTCAGGCCCTACTTCCAAGTGCACCCAATCGCTGTCCTCACTGATCAGCCTCTTAGGGCTATCCTAAATCACTTCAAGACTTCGGGGCACCTAGCCAAGTAGGCGATGAAGCTTAACAAGTTAGACATCATATACCGCCCATGGCTGACGTAGAAGGCACAAGTCCTTGCCGACTTCCTAGTAGAATGTACCTGGGCGGATGAGAACCCAGAGGAGGCGGACCAGCAAGCCAAACTTGGGCCAGACCCGACCTGGGAGCAATGATGTGGATCCTCCACAATGACGACACATCCAATGCCAGAGGGAGTGGAGCCGGCCTCATCCTTGCCAACTCTGACGGAGTTGTCGCAGAGTATATATTACGCTTCCTTTTCAAGGTGACCAATAATCAGGCCGAGTATGAGGTTCTCCTCACGAGATTGAAGGTGTTCTGTGAGTTGGGCATAAAATGCCTGAAAGTCTTCACGGATGCGCAGCTCATGGTAGGCCAGTCTCAGGTGAGTCTGACACTCGGGATCCCATGATGGCGAAGTACCTAGATAAGGTATGCTCGTACACAGCGAACCTCCAGCACTTTAGCATTGCCTACATACCTCTTACGGAGAATGCCGGGCAGACATTCTCTCCAGACTGGCAACCCTATCAAAGTCATTGCTGGGGTGTACCTTCATCGAGTGCCTAGAAGTCTCCAGCTACGAGTCTGCGGTAGAGGTCAACAAGTCACCTTTGAGGCAAGTTGGATGGATCCCTAAGTCAAATACATAACAACCGATGCCCAACCTGAGGACCGCAAGGAAGCTGACCTCCTCAAAAAGAAGGCTACATGATTCGCATTGATGGACGGACAGCTTTACTGGAGATCTTACTCTTATCTCTACTGAAGTGCTTAAAGCCCTTAGAAGCCTCTTATGTGCTTCGGAGATACACGAAGGCATCTACGGGAGTTACGTGAGGGGTAGTATTAATTCTAGTTTTAATTTTGATGATTGACAAAATATTTAAGTATATATGAGTACTAATTATATTTTAAGTGTATTTATTAGATCTTAGTACTCATCCATATCGAATGAAGAAACACATGTTTTTCAGTTGAAAAAAGTCCTAAAATTAATAAAAATCAAGTTATAAAGACTTTGGAACTTAAGGAAGACTTGGAAGGACTTAAAAATTAATTTTGGAGAGGTTTTAGCAAGTTTCAGCACCAGTACAAGCAAGTGTCGACTCACTCATGAAGAAGTTTAAGTGTTGACTCAAGACTTGAGAACAAGAAAAATATAGAACTATGACAATCCAGATTTTTGCCTTGAGCTGACCCAAGTATCGACCCAAGTGTCGACACTTGGAAACCAAGTATCGATCTAAGTGTTGACACCTAGGAACCAAGTGTCGACACCTGGAGGTCAAGTGTCGACACTTACTATAATGGCTAGTTTTTCAGAAGTGCAGAATTGATTCAACTTGCTTCAAACGGCTAGTTTTTCATCCCTAATGGTCATAAATGGTCATCTATGGGTTGGAGAGCTATATAAACATCAAAAATCAAATAGGAAAGCAATCCTTTAGTGAGATTATTGAATATCCTTCAAGAATTCAAGAGTTGAATAGTTCAAGCCTTCAAGCTTCCAAGTTTCAAAGAGAGCATCCAAAGTTCACATCCTCAAGCATCATTCAAGGCTTCAACATCTTGAAGACAAGTTCTTCATTAACAATTAAGGGCTTCAAAGAGATATTTGCTTTATTTTAAAAAGCTTTAATTGTACTCTTTCATATTGTTCTTACATTGTTTACTTAAGATTTTGGTGAGTCTTGGAAAACCAAAGAGGTTTTTGGTGAGCCTTGAAAAATCAAAGAGATTTTTGGTGAGCTTTGAAAAATCAAAGAGATTTTTGATGAGCCTTGAAAAACCAAAGAGATTTGTTGGTGAACCTTGTGTGAAAACCAACAAGATATTGGTAAGCCTAAGTTATAAAACCAACAGGTTGTTGGTAAGCCTGTAAAACCATCGGAGGTTATTGGTAAGCCTGTAAAACCATCGGAGGTTGTTGGTTAGCCTAAGTTAGAAAACCAACAAGGGGTTTTGACTTGTGAGCCCGGGAAAACAAGTTGAGTTTTGATTAGTGAGCCTGGAAAACTAATCAACTGTAATCTTGGTGATTATAGTAAAATTCTCAAGGAAAACTTGGAGAGTGGATGTAGGTGCCTTGGAGTGCACCGAACCACTATAAAATTTGTGTTTGTGTATGATTGCTCTCTCTATTACTTACTCTTTATTCCTTGCATTTAATTTACTATTATCCACTACATATTCATTTGAGCTTAATCACTTTGCTTCATAAACACATCAAGTCCAGCACATAATTGTTTAATTTTTGAAAGACCCAATTCATCCCCCTCTTGTATTACATCATCTCTAGGCACAAGTGGTATCAAAGACTGGAATCTAAAATCATTGGTATCTAAACTTGGTGCTTTGCAAAGAATCCAACGGTTTTGAGTTAAAAGATCATGGCAACCCTTGTAGGTATTAGTGTTAGACCACTGTTTTTCAATGGCACTAATTACATATTTTGAAAAACTCGCATGCGCATCTATATTCAATCTATTAATTATCATCTTTGAAAAATTATGGTTAATGGTCCTCATATTCCTTCCATTTTGGTTAATGGCATTTCCATTCCAAAGCTCGAAGAGGATTGGAATGAATATGACATTAAGCAATCTGAAATTAATGCTAAAGCAATGAACTTGCTTTATTGTACATTGGACTTTAATGAATTAATAGGATCTTCACATGCATATCGGCGAAGAAAATATGGGACATACTTGAGGTTACTCATGAAGGAACTCTTCAAGTGAAGAATACTAAAATTAATTTACTTATACATTCTTTTGAAATCTTTGAAATGATGCACTATGAATTTGTATCTAATATGTATATTAGATTTATGACTATTATTAATGAATTGAAAAGTCTTGGCAAAGTCTATACTAATACTGATTTGGTAAATAAAATTCTTAGATCTTTGCCAATATCATGGGATCCAAAGGTGATAGTGATCTAAGAAGATAAAGATATATAAACCTTACCTTTGGAGGAGCTTATTGGTTCACTCATGACCCATGAGTTGAATTTGTGACACAAAGAAGTGGTTGCCGATCAAGAGAAGAAGAAGATAATAGCCCTCAAGGCAAAAAAAAAATTTAAGACAATGATAGCAACTTGGAGCGATAGCAAATATTCAAGTTTGGATGATGAACAATAAGTTGCCCATCTTTGCTTCATGGCAAATAAGAAATAGGTTTGTACTGAAAATAAATATGATTTTATCTTTGATGAATTACATGATGCATTCAGTGATCTTGTGCATAAATACAAATTGCTAAAATTGAGCATAAGAAATTAAAAAGACATGTAGATTCTTTTCTCTTGAGAATGCCAATATTCCCAATAAAAATGATGATTTAAATGTAAAGACTGATATTTTAGAAAGTGAAGAATAATCTTTCTAAAGAAAAGAAAAGAAATTTTAGAAAAAGAAAATTTTGATTTGAAAGAATTATGCAATAAGTTTTCAAATGAGAAAATGTTTTATTAAATGAAATAGAAATTCTTAGAAGATCCAAGATTTTTGTATCAAATGATGAGCTTTTAAAGAAAAACAAAATCCTGAGTGAAAAATAAGAATTCTTTGTTGCTACTTCTTCCAATATTGCATGCTTAATTATGAAAAATCTGGATTTAATGCATATCCTTGTAGATTAAGAAAATTTAGATTCAAAAGGAACCATATTTACTAACCCTAAACGATCCAAGAAAGTTTGGATATCGAAATTATCCACTTAGTATGTTTTGTAGGAATGTCTTGCAGCCCAACATAAAGAAAAAAAGTTTTTTTTTAAAAGTGGGTGTACAAGACAACATAAAGAAGTGGACAAGCTATATTTTGAACTAAATGGTAAATGAAGGATTATATATATTGATAAATTCTAAATATTTCCTTTTATAATTAAAAATATAGTGAATATTTGTTATAAATGCTGTATTAATTACTTTAAAAAATTATTTTAAATATTTAATTAGAATCAAGTTTAGATTTATAGTCATTGGTTATGATCATGAACTTTTTGATATTGATGAATTTCATGCTATCATGATTAAACTTATGATTATAAGACCTTCACTTGATTTTGATTAATGTATCTTAAATTACTTCATAAAAAATACTTTTAAAGTTTCATATGTTTTAAAAATTATTTAATTATAATCAAGTTTAGACTAATAGTCATATGTTGTGATCATGAATCTTTTTGATGTTGATAGATTTCATGCTCTCATGATTAAACTTGTGATTATTTGACTTTTACTTGATTTAATTAATATAGTTTTATGATTTATATGTTTTCATTTTTTTTGGCATCTATGCTTAAGCTAGAAATGATTTGGACTAAGTATAGAACTGGTAGTTAAGGATTATATTAAGAAGAATGTATGCATATGATAAACCCTTACTCTAGTAGCTAGACTTTCTATTAAATACTTATCGTATTTGTATGGATATCAAATCACTTCAAATAGATTGTAAATATACTAAAAGTTTTTGAATGATCAATCATTTATATTTTGAAAATCATGAATATCTTGAAAATTTAAAATCTTGATGCATGTGCTTTCATGTTTTATTCCTCAAATGGATGCATATTTTAAGAGAGAATAATATTTAGGAGGAGTATCCAAAGATTTGTTGTCATTATATATATATGATGCTTTGAATATTTTTTTCTTTGATATCATGCTTTACTTATATTTCTCTAATACTCCTCCTTATTTTCAAATCTAATCCTTTGAGGGGAGTTACATTTAATTGGTATCAAAATTTATTTTATAATAATCTTAAAAAATGAGAAAAGAGCTACTAGTAACTGCTTTGGATTGGATTAGTCACCATGGCTATCCGGTTATAGGAGCTAAGTAGGGTTTAAAGATCCTCTCTTCCCATTCATTGGGATCTCTTATGATGTGTTGGAGTGCCGCTGTGGCCTTATCCTATGAACAAGTAAGGTGAATGGATAATATACATGTTAGAGCTAATATATATATTGAATTAGTTTTTGCATGTGCATGTAATTTTTGTGGTATCATGTTCAATTAGTATCATATTTAATTGATATCATGATTAATTTTATGTATTGATTTTGATGATCTACTTGTTATTCTTTCCACCTTCATTTCATTTTGTATTGCCTTTCATCCTTTTTCATGATGACAAAAAGGGGAGAAAAATGTTAAGTATGAAAAGGGGAAAGATATGATAAATATGAAAAATTATATAAGAAATGAAAGAAAATGCAAAAGGGGAGAAGAAAATATAATATTTTAATCTTAAGGGAAGAATTAGTAGTAAGAGAGAAATTTGAAAATTTTACATATTTTGAAAAATGTTTTGAAGAATTTTTGAAATTTTTTTGGATCATTTTGAGGGGAAGCTTGATGCTTATAGATTTTAAGCTTACATGTTATACTATTGTTAATCTTTTAAGCTTACCCTATTCATATACTTAAAAGTTTTGTCATCATCAAAAAGGAGGAGATTGTTAACTCTAGTCTTGATTTTGATGATTGACAAAATATTTAAGTATATATGAGTACTAATTATATTTTTAAGTGGTTTATCAGATCTTTGTACTTATCCATGTTGAATGAAGAAACACATGTTTTTCAGTTGAAGAAAGTCCTTAAATTAATGAAAAATCAAGTTATAAGGACTTTGGAACTTAAGGAAGACTTGGAAGGATATAAAATCAATTTTGGAGAGGTTTTAGCAAGTTTCAGCAGCATTGGCATAAACAAGTATCGACTTATGAAGAAGTTCAAGTATCAACTCAAGGCCTGAAACAAAAAAAATATGGAACTATGAAAATTCAGAATTTTTGTCATGAGCTGACCCAAGTGTCGACCCAAGTATCGATACTTGGAAACTAAGTGTCGATCCAAGTGTCGACACCTGGAAACTAAGTGTCGACACCTGGAGGTCAAGTGTCGACACTTACTGTAACGGCTGGTTTTTTAGAAGTACAGAATTGATTCCAACTTGCTTCAAACGGCTAGCTTTTCATCCCTAACGGTCATAAACGGTCATCTATGGGTTGGAGAGATATATAAACATCAAAAATCAAATAAGGAAGCAATCCTTTGGTAAGATTATTGAATATCCTTCAAGGATTCAAGAGTTGAGTGGTTCAAGCATTCAAGCTTCCAAGTTTCAAAGAGAGCATCCAAAGTTCACATCCTTAAGTATCATTCAAGGCTTCAACATCTTGAAGACAAGTTCTTCATCAATAATCAAGGACTTCAAAGAGATATTTGCTTTATTTTAGAAAGCTTTAATTGTACTCTTTCATATTGTTCTTATATTGTTTACTTAAAATTTTTGGTGAGCCTTGAAAAACCAAAGAGGTTTTTGGTGAGCCTTGGAAAACCAAAGAGGTTTGTTGGTGATCCTTTGTGTGAAAACCAACAAGGTTGTTGGTAAGGCTAAGTTATAAAACCAACTAGGTTGTTAGTAAGCCTGTAAAACCATCGAAGGTTGTTGGTTAGCCTAAGTTAGAAAACCAATAAGGGGTTTTGACTTGTGAGCCTAGGAAAACAAGTTAGGTGATGTAGAACGAAAGCTCTGATACCAAAAATGATGCAGAACGAAAGCTCTGATACCAAAAATGATGCAGAACGGATATTTGAATGCGGAAGCAAATTAAAATTAATATATATATATATATATATTTTATATATTTTCAGAAGTCGGCTTTGACTCAAAGGAAAGATAAACTAATGTTGAAAGAAACTAAGAAATGACAGAAAGCACAATTAAAAGGAGTGGATTATTAGAGTAACTCAGAAGTAGGATCGCTGAGGATTGAGAAACCCCCAGATCTAGGGTTTGCTCTGAGTTTCAACGAAACAGACAAGTGAGAAGGGAAGGTTCTTATTACCTAGCAGTGATATCTCTCCATTTGGTGGAAAAAGACTCTCTCGAGCAGATTATTGGATCCCAGGAGTCAAGGTATCTTCGCAATGGATCCTCCGATAATGGTCCTTGGCAAAGTTGGCCTCTTCTTGAACCTGGATCCTGGAAAGAAGAAGAACAAGGTTAGGAACAAGAGACTCAGGAAAGAGAGTTACCAGAGTAGAAGAAAGGATGGGATCTGAAGGTCTTCAACTGATCTGGAACTCCTAGGCTGCGGATTGGGACTTCTTCTCCTGGATCTGCTGGATGGACTCTGAAGCAGTGGTAGCTGACTTGAAGATGGCTAGACTGGGGTCCTGGTGGTCGGGTCACCCTTTGGAAGAAGAACCTTGGAGATGGTGTAGAGGCTAGGGTTGGTGGTGGTGGAGTAGAGATGGGTGGACTAAGCTAGGGTTTTGGGGGAGATTTTGGGTTAGAGATCCACACCTCCTCAAGGTTCCTAGGAAACCCGGATTTACTCCCTCAAAAACAAGGGATTTCATTCATAAGATTTCATAAGATAAGTTCAAGTTACAAAAGGGGTCTAATATATAGACCTATATGAAAAAATCAAAACGATACAAGTTCCCATGTGGGACTAAACTCCCTAGCCTATACTTTTGGTAGGAAATATTCTCCCTCTTGGCCAACCAAAGAGTCCTACAAGGAGTGGGCGGCCCTAAAAGTCCTGAAAATCCTCTCAAAAGGTAGAAAGATGGCGCCTCCTAAGTGTTCTCCTTGAATTTAGGGTTCTTCCTTAATGGTTCAACTCTTTTGGACACCTCCTTTTCTTTCTCCCCAAGTCATGGCTCTTCCCAATTTTACTTTGGTCTTTTTAGGCATGGATTGGGCACCCCCTTGAAGTGCCCCAAGACATGCCTCTTTCTTTCTTTAGCTTGGCCTTTTAAGGTATATATGGGGCGCCTCCTTGATTTTGGCTTCAAGAAAATTCTTGCTCCCTTGGGAGTGGGGACCAAGATATTAGGATGTAGTTGTGGTGCCTCCTGGACTGGTGTGTGGCTGGGAGTGTGGCGCCCACTTGCTTGGGCCTTGACTTGACTGAAAAAAAATGGCACCAACCTGGAGAAGACCTAGACCACTACTAGGACTTGTACTGAGTCAACATGACTCAACAAAATTTAAATTACAGGGAAATACAGACTTAAGATTAAAATTGAGTTGACCAAGTCAACCCTTATTACAAAACTAGAAAATCATAATTCTTCGGGCAAGGTCAATCAGAGATCCAGATGGAACCTTGAAATCTTCTTCTGATTCTGGTGCCCGCACCATTAGGTTTTGATTAGTGAGCCCGAAAAACTAATCAACTGTAATCTTGGTGATTATAATGAAATTTCCAAGGAAAACTTGGGGAGTGGATGTAGGTGCCTTGGAGTATACCAAACTACTATAAAACTTTGTATTTGTGTGTGATTGCTCTCTTTATTACTTGTTCTTTATTCCTTGTATTTAATTTACTATTATCCACTGCATATTCATTTTGAGCTTAATCACTTTGATTCACAAACACATCAAGTCCAGCACATAATTGTTTAAATTTTTGAAAGACCCAATTCATCCCCCTCTTGGGTTGCATCATCTTTAGGAAACAGGTAGGATGCTGGCTTACAAGACTCTCTGGCAAGGGCACTTCTGAGAGACCATGCATGCGGACATCATCGATTTCATGAGGAATTGTGACCGCTATCAATGCCACGCCCACATCTAGCGATAGCCAACGGCCCCGCTCTCCCAGCTATCAGCCCCGTGGCCATTCACCTAGTGGGAAATGGACATCCTAGGTTCCTTTTCTCCTGCGTCTGGCCAATGGAGGTTTTTAATTGTGGCCATTGACTACTTCACCAAGTGGGTTGAGTCGAACCCCTAGCACAGATCACTAAGGTCAAAGTTAGATCATTCTTTTGGAAGTCAGTCATCTATCGATTCGAACTCCCATATTTAGTCATCACTAATTACAGACGGTAGTTTGATAATCAGGTTTTTAAGGAGTTCTACGCCGACCTCAATATCCACCATCGCTTTACCTCAGTGGCTCACTCTTAGACCAACGGAGAGGCTAAGGTGACCAACTGAACCATCTTGCAAGGGCTCCACACCAGACTAGACGAAGCCAAGGGTCATTGGATCGAGGAACTCCCTAGTGTGCTATGGGCTTATCATACTATGCCTCACATGGCAACTGGCGAGACTGCCTTCAACCTCGTCTTCGGTACCGAAGCCATGATTTTGGTAGAGCTTGGTCTGCCCACGCTGCGGGTGGAGCAATATGATGAGGCTGAGAATCCAACCCATCTCCTCCTCGATTTAGACCTTCTAGATGAGACAAGGGATAAAACCCAACTCCAGATGGTAGCCTACCGGTAGTGAGCAGCTCGCTCTACAACTCTCGTGTGAGGCCTAAGGCATTCCACCCAAGCGACCTAGTCCTCAAGCGAGTAGAGGTGTCCCAGCCAGGAGAATGCGGCAAACTCTCCCCGAACTGGGAAAGCCCCAACAAGGTGGTCGAGGCTCTGCCAAACATGGCCTACTATCTCGCCAGGCTTGATGGTTCCTAATTTACATGGATATGGAATGCGAGCAATCTAAGGATGTACTACTAATAATGTAAGACTTCCTTTCAATTATTAAAGTTCCTTTTGGTACAACATTGTCTTTCACCTGTACAAGAATGCATCCATCCGACTCAAATTTGGCAGACATAACAGGAAAACTTGCAAAGCCCCATACTCAAAATCGGGAAACTTACAAAGCCCTGCACCCAAAGTCAAAAAACTTATGAAGCCCTGCACCCAAAGCCGGGAAACTTAGGAAGCCCTGCACCCAAAGCCGGGAAAGTTACGAAGCCCCGCACCCAAGCTGGAAAACTTATGAAACCTCGCACCAAAAGCTGGGAAACATATAAGCCCCACTCCCAAAGCTGGAAAACTTATGAAGCCCCGCACCCAAATCTAGAAAACTTATGAAGCCCCGCATCCAAAGCCGAGAAACTTATGAAGCCCCACACTCAATTGCCTTGCTCACAGTCTAGAGATGTTAGCTGGGAAACCCCTGAAGTCCCATCATCTACCACTTATCTCACATTTTGGCAATTCAAGCCAGGAGACTCCAGAAGCCTCGCACTCAACTACCTTGCTCACAGTCTGGACATGTCAACTAGGAAATCCTTGAAATCCCACCATCTACTGCTTGACTTACAATTTGGTAAATCATGCCAGGAAACTTCAGAAGCCCCACACTCACCTGCCTTACTCACAGTCCGAAGATGTTAGCTAGGAAACCCATGAAATCCCACCATCTATCGCTTAACTCATAGTTTGGTAAATCAAGTCGGGAGACTCCAGAAGCCTCGCACTCAATTGCCTTGCTCACAATCCAGAGATGTCAGCTCGGAAACTCCTGAAGTCCCATCATCTATTGCTTGACTCACAGTTTGGCAAATCAAGCTGGGAGACTCCAGAAGCACTGCATTCAACTACCTTGCTCGTAGTCCGGAGATGTTAGCTGGAAAATCCCTGAAATCCCATCTTCTACCGCCTGACTCATAGCTTTGCAAAGCAAGAAGCCCCATAAGTCCTGCACTCAGGTTCGTATGACTTCAAGACCAAGAGAACAGGAACGAAGTATTCTAAAAAACCTTCATGCCAATCCTAAGGTTCTAGAATCAACCTGAAGCAACTAAACCCTGGGATAGGCATGCATATATGGCGACCATGAAGCTTATCTTTTTACCATGAGAAAGGGTAAGGAGTTGAAGAAAAAAGAAGAACCATACTAGGTTCATCGGTTGAGCTGGACTATTTCTTCATTACAGGAATAAGTCCCTCACAGACTCTAAAGGGTTCTTTGAAGGTGTCTCAAAGCAAAAAAAAAAAAAGATAGAAGAAAAGAAAAAGAAGAAGAGAAAAGAAAAAAGAAAAAGAAGACAAGATGAATAGGGCACACCAGTTGGAAAGAAAATATATTCATTAATGAATGTTTCTTTACATTCTATGAAGACTCCTGACAGGCTGGGAAGTCTTCTAAAAATCTAAGTTACAATAAAGAAAGAAAAAGTTTAAGCCTCACTAACCAGCTCCTTTCCTAGTTGACGAGTGACTCCTAATGGAGGCACGTCCTGGGTGGTAGCGGCTCTAGCTTCGACTTCGATCGCCTCTAGCTCCGGCTCTAGCTGCGTCTCCATGGCAGGCATCCTTGGTCGTATGGGGAAGGGTAGCTCGGGGAGGATGTCTTCCAACCCCTTCGATCCGAGGAGATGAATGGCCTTACCTTGAAAGTCAATGAACCACTGGTGGTAGGAGTCCAACACCGCCTCGGTAGCCTCATCCTTAAAGGTCTCAGACACCGTGAACTTGGGGATGGCCTCAGCGGCTTCCTTCTTGGTCACCTCCATCAACACAATGGTCACCGTGGCCTTCTCCAAGGCTACCACGATCTTGGCTGCTTCCTTTTCAAGCTTCACTTGGAGAGTCTGTACCCTTTCCTCTAAGCAGGCCACCTCCACCATGGAGGCAGCCACCTTCTTGGCCATGTGGAGGCTCTCCCCCATCTCTTCCTTCAGGGCTATCTCGAGCTTAGTGAATTTCTTTTCTAAGCCGGTCACCCTCGCCTCAGAGCTGGCCAGCTGGTCTTAGAGGGCCTTCACCTGGCCCTCCAGTTCTTGGGACCGGGTGGCCTGAGCCTGGGCCTCGTCCCTCTCCTTGCAGAGATGGAACTCTCGCTTCATCAGCCCTCGGCAAAAGTCCCTGAGGAGCTAAACATCGAGGGCCACCTGCATGAGGAGCATTAATTAGTACCTCTACAAACAAGAAAGGGAGAATGCAGCAACCAGGACGGTGACTTACTAAGAAGAGTTAAGGAAAACACCCAGAGAAGAAATCCACTAGTTGCTGGCCGGCCCTCTCTTGGCGGTCCAGCGGCTGGGCGAGGGCATTTAGAACCTCCTCAGCCAGCTTCTTGTCCCTCGTTAACCTGGCATCCCGGGGCAGGATGAGGGATATCTTCTTTGACCCCGACCTCGGTGTCCCAAATGGTTTCGAGGGTTCTGGGGTAGTGACTGGCAGGGCACGGTGGTGGTAGGCCAATCGCTGGTGGATCTCCATGGAAGGTGGTGTCGGGCTCTTTGTGGTGACATCTTTTGCCACCTCCTCCACCTCCGGCTATGGTGGAGCCTTAATTCGTGTGGGGGCCATCGAAGGTGCTGGCATGGCCCCCTTTGTTGGTCGGGCCTCCGTCCAGGGGCTGCAGGCCAGAGGATGGATTGCTGGCCCAGGCATGACTGATTTAGCAGCAGGCCCCCTCTTGGTGGGCTCTCCAATGGGCCTCCTTCCTGGCTCCTCCTGGGCTTTCTTTGCAGGCTCTCCTTCGGGCCCTACGGAGACAGCCCTCTTCCTTGACATATTAAGGAGCTCATCCAACGAGAACCTCATCCCTGCTGATGCGGGACAGAGCGGGGGAGGATTGCTGGCGAGCGTAGAAGTCACCAGGGGATTAGAGCTTGCACTCAAGAACAAGGAACCAGGGCATCACACCCACTCCAATCTGGAGAAAACTCAAAACTCATATCAAAATAATTTTTTTGTTTATATTCATAAGAAAAAAGTGTTTAATACAAGTGGGGAGGGGCGGTATTTATAGATTCATCCCAGGGTACATTACTTGAGGGTTAAGAAACCCTGACTTATGGGCCAAGAAATCCTGGTGGACCTGATCAACAGTGGGCCTGTCTTGGACTGGAGCTCTCTTTTGCTGCGGCATGAAAGGGCCTAAGTGCATGAAGGCCAGCTCTAGTTGGGGGGCCTGGTGAATCTCCTGGCTACGAACTCTCCTCTTGTACATGACCTGAATGACTCGATCAAACCTGACTGAACTAAAATGACTAGACCTGACTAAGTGGACTCAACTGACTCAGTTGTCTCACTTTATTATAAGACTCAATTGACTTACTTCAGTACAGGACTCAAGTAACTCAGGACTAATGGACTACAGGACTCGACAAACTGTAATAGACTTCGAGTCCCCATCATTCTCCTGCGGTGGGGAGAACTCGACTCTATCGAGTCAGGCTCACGGGGTTTGATGGAACCGAAACTAATCAAAAGGGACTCCAAGGCTGGGTTCACCCTTTTTTATTTTTCTATTATTATTATTTTTTTCAACTTATTTTCTTTTTTTCATCTTTGTACTAAAAACTGTGCAGCTTTGGAAGCCATGTGGTGCTGAAATCCATGCTGCTCCAGAAAGCATGCTGCTCTAAAAACCATGCGCTGAAGTTGGCAACAGCGCTGGGAGCTGTATTCACATTCGTGCTGGAGCATCTCTTCTCCATGGTATGAAGGGGAACGAAGCAGGGGAGGATGTCCCGTAGGGCTCGCCGGCATTGGCACCGGGCGGAGGATGATGCCGGCACGGGAGGAAAAGGGCTGGATGGATGGCACGGGGCGATGGCATTCAGTGGTGTTGGGAGCGTGGGCGGCAGGGGGGCACCGGCGGCGGCCTTCCGATGGAGAAGAGGGGAGCATGCGGCACGGGGAACACATGGAGCCGGCGACATGGGGAAGGGCACGGGCAGTGCCCCTGGCCGGGCGGTGCCCCTGGCCTGGTGGTGACTTGCATGGGGGCCGCAGGAGGGCGGGCGCCCATGGGAGCTGTGGGGAAGCTCGCATTTGTAGGGGATAAATGATAGGCAGACGGGACACCGCGGCCGGCTGCACGGCCAAGGTCGGGGTCGACGAGGGTGGCGGCCTGGGCCTTGGCACGGGACTCGTTGGGGCGGAGAGGGAGGGAGGGGGGGAGGGGTACGACGAGGGATGTGAGATCCCAATAGGGAAGGGGGGTTGGGGCGTCGGTTGCAGGTGATGTGCAAGAATAAGGGGATGTGGGAGGCTTCACATGACGGAGGAGGAGGGGGAGACTTGATCGAAGGCAGTGCTGGAGACGGGCTTCACGGGCGATGGAGAGGAGAGGGGCTCAGGTGCAGGATGTTGACGGACCTTGGTGGCTAACCGAGGTTTGAGAAGTCTTGCACAGGGAGATCTGGACAGGAGAACGATGGGAAGCCGGGGGGAAGAGAAAACCCTAATCCGCTAGCTCTGATACCAAGTTGATGCGGGACAAAGCGGGGGTGGATCGCTGGCGAGCGTAGAAGTCACCAGGGGATTAGGACTTGCACTAAAGAACAAGGAACCAGGCGTCACACCCACTCCAATCCGAGAGAAAACTCAAAACTCAGATCAAAATATTTTTTTTGTTTGTATTCATAAGAAAAAAGATGTTTAATACAAGAGGAGTGGGGCAGTATTATAGATTCACCCAAGGGTACATTACTTGAGGGCTAAGAACCCTGACTTGTGGGCCAAGAAACCCTGGTGGACCTGGTCAACAGTGGGCCTGTCTTGGACTGGAGCTCTCTCTTGTGGGCTTGGCGGTATGAAAGGGCCCAGGTGCATGAAGGCCAGCTCTGGTTGGGGAGCCTGATGAATCTTCTGGCTGCGAACTCTCCTCTTGTACATGACCTGAATGACTCGATTAGACCGACTGAACTAAATGACTAGACCTGACTAAGTGGACTCAACTGACTCAGTTGTCTCACTTTATTACAGGACTCAATTGACTTACTTCAGTACAGGACTCAAGTAACTCAGGACTAATGGACTACAGGACTCGACAAAATTGTAATAGACTTCGGGTCCTCTCACCTGTGAAATACAAAAAGATGGTTAGTCACATGTGAAAGCCAGATATCAAACTTAGAAGAAAAAGAAGTCCGGTATCAAGCCTTACCCTGAGGTGGGGCCTGCCTGACCCCAGCATCGATGAGGTTCTGCTCGGTCAGCAGATCCCGAAGGGCCAAAACCTCAGAAGTAACGAGCCAGTCGAATATCTCTTTGACGGTCGGCTCGACTATAGACTATCGGTTGGGGGAGCAGTCTGGGTCACTCCAAACCTAGTCCACCCCCTCAACCGAGATGAACAAAAACCTGCCCTTCCATCCCTTGATGAAAGAGGGTAGGTCAAGTTTGAGGGTCCTCGGGCAGGGGGCCACGAACCACTACCCATTATCAGATGGGTGGAGCTTCAAGGTCAACAAGTTCTTAAAAAGGGAGAAATAGGCAACAATCCCATGAAAGTGACAAAGAATGATAAAGCAAAAATGGTCCAAAGGCATTAGGACAAGTGGGTCGGGACCATACGATAGTTGCTGAGAAAGGAAAGAAAGAAATGATGGAAAGGAAGATGAAAGCCCCCGAAGAAGAAATCTTCATGCAACACGATTCGTTCCAGGCCATTGGAAGTGACTCGTTCCTTCGATCTTAAAATAGAAAGCCGAATAGAGTCAAGGATGCCAAATGCATTCTGAACGTGGAGGAGGTCCTTACTGGTCATCGCTGAAGTAATGCTGGCAGGACCGCCCAACTCCCTGATGAGAACAAAAGTAGGGGGTGGAGGAGTGCAAGGCATCCAATGACAGTCCCTGGCTAGTGGGGCCCCCTGAGGACACGAAAGGAAATCATCCTCCTTGCTATCCGAGGAAGGAGGCCTTGGTTGAGATGGCCCCGCCTCACCAAAAAAATCTAGGCGATGGTGCTCTCCACCTAAAAAACTCATGGCAAATAAGGATAAAGAAGGCAAAGAAGAGATGGAAGCCTAGAGACCTAACAAGAGCTCTCCTTTAGCACAGGCCAAAGGAGAAGAACATAAGAGAAGAAGGAAGGAGGAAGAAGGAGGGAGAGGTCTGACTTCCTAGAGACTTCAAACCCTGGGGAAAGGAAGAAAATTGAGGAAGAAGATGGACTCTGCGGCCTTCTGTGCTTGGAACACCCTTAAGGGGCAAGAGGGCAGGAGGGCAAGTCCCTCTCAAGCACCTGCAGAGTCCCTTTGCCTCATACAAGTTGAAGAGGTGTACTTCTTCTTCTTCTTGGCCAATCAAAGCTCGCCACGTGTCGAGATTTGCTGAGGGCGATGCTTCGATTTGGAGGCACCCGCATCTGGCCCGGCATAGTAATTATTGTATCCTTAAAGGAGGGCTGACATGGTGTCACTTCGTTGGGGTTGATGAATGATCTCCAGGGCACCGATGCTCGGACATTAATGGCATAGGAAGCGCATCCTTCCACGTCAGTGCGATCATTACTCCCATCGCCCCGAGCATCGCTTTATTCTCTGGTTCGAGAGTGTGGGGCATCTGATATGGCATAACCGCTGACGTGGAGCCCATGATGGCAATTGCTGGTGGATGCACTAGTGGGAGTGCCACCTGGATGCGGTGCCCGCATGAAGTTCCAAGGGTGAGCCCTTCGACCGAGGCGTCACCGCATCCGGGGTCGAGCGCCCGACCTGGGTCATGCTCATGCTTCCCAAGGGCGAGCCTTTCGGTCGAGGCAACCCCCGCATCCAGGGTCGAGTGATCGACCGAGGTCATGCTCATGCTTTTCCAAGGGTGAGCCCTTCGATCGAGGTGGCCCTCGCATCCGGGGTTGAGTGCCCGATCGAGGTCATGCTCATTCTTTCCAAGGGTGAGCCCTTCGACCGAGGCGGCCCTCGCATCCAGGGTCGAGTGCCTGATCGAGGTCATGCTTTCGAAGGGCGAGCCCTTCGACCGAGGTGACCCTCGCATCCAGGGTTGAGTGCCCGATCGAGGTCGTGCTCATGCTTTCTAAGGGTGAGCCCTTCGACCGAGGTGGCCCCTCGCATCCGAAGTCGAGTGTACGATCAATGTCGTGCTCATGCTTTCCAAGGGCGAGCCCATCGGTCGAGGCAGCGCCCGCATCCAGGGTCGAGTGCCCGGCCGAGGTCATGCTCATGCTTCCCAAAGGCGAGCTCTTCGATCGAGGCAATCCCTGCATCTGGGGTCGAGCACCCGATCGAAATCATGGTCATGCTTTCCAAGGGCGAGCCCTTTGGTCGAGGTGACCCCCGCATTCAAGGTCGAGCGCCCAGCCGAGGTTATGCTCATGATTTCTAAAGGTGAGCCACTTGGCCAAGGCAGCCCCCGCATCCGGGGTCGAGCACTCGACCGAGGTCATGCTCATGCTTTCCAAGGGTGAGCCCCTTAGCTGAGGTGACCCCTACATCCGGAGGCTAGCGCCTAGTTAAGGTCGTGCTTATACTTTCAAGGGCGAGCCCTTCGATCGAGGCAGCCCCCCCATCTCGGATCGAGCACCGATTGAGGTCGTGCTCATGCATTCCGGGTTGGGCTCCCGAGGTGGGGCTCTCCCTATCCTGCTGAGGATGGAATTCTTGCCAGAAGTGAAAGAAAGAGAAGATCAGTAGAAGCTCAAGCTACGACATGGAAGCTCCCAGCTACCTATAACCTCCCAGAGTGGTGCACACTTGGCCAAAATATTCAAATGCTGTAATGTGCCACACACACATTTTGCACAATGCATGCTTCTGTTAGATGTATGCCCTGAAAGCCATGTTGGCTTGATACATTATAATTTTTAGGGCATTAACTTTGTACTTAATTCTTTTTTATTAATAAAGGGAATTAGTTTCATTCATATTATTGTGTCTATGAATCATCCATGGAGTTAATGGACAATGATACATATTCCAAGAGTTGAGAATCTGAGACATGTGTCTTTATAGATTAACTCCTAAATGCTCCCGATTGTTGGAATATCATGATGATGGTGATTGATCCGTTAAAATCGGTGCACATATCACTTCCCTTTTAGGGTAGATAAGTCTTTGACCTACAGTGTGGTGACACTGGAGTGAGAGTGAAGGTAGTTGATAGAGATCCATGGTACTGAGCATGACCAAGTACAGGAAGTTATATGGATGATTACTCACTCATCGATAACTTTCTGATGCTGTAGTTGTGTGAATAGTTTATTGACCTAGAGTGTCTTGGCTACTCATGATAAGGTTGCTGTAGTTTGACAGCACAATCACATGGTTCCTATCCATACGGGACCTTGCAGTGTTCGTTGGCTACAGTAAGTTTATTGTAGGAGTAGAGTGTTCACTTGTAGGGATCTATCAGCCTTAGTAGTAAGGTATAATCCTATGCAAGTTTAATGAGACTAAGTCCATAAGTCTATGGCCATAGCAGGGTGATAATGAAAATGTGTTTTCATTAGTATCACAATTGGACTTGAGTTGATTAGGTTAAGCATATGACTGATGGGTTTGACGAGTATCCGTAACAACATTATGTCGGGATTATGATAGAGGAACCAAATCACATGGTAACTACACCTAGGAGTTCCAATCTTATTCTGCTGGGTTGCCACTACATATTGCTAGGTATCACTGGTGGATTATGAGAACCCGTTAGGATCATTCTTGGATCGATGATCCTAATTAGGGTTGAGCTGAAATTGTTTTAGTCCATCGAAAGGAGTTTCGATGATGTATAATGAAGATTATAGCATGTCTCATTACCAGACGGATAGGACCTGAGGGGTCACACACATCAGGAGCTCAAGTAACCAATCAGCAAATCAATTTGGACTTAATTGTAAGTATTACAATTAACATTTGACCTAATTATAAATGTTACAATTAATTAATTATGGATTAATTGTTAATTAAATTAAATTAGATTTAATTTAATTAAGTTAGACTCAATTATTAATCCTAATTGATTTGGGTCAATGTCTGCTTCGAAATGGTTTGATCAGATTTAAAATCAGCTTCAGTTTGATTGAAAAATCTCTTCATTTGGACCATGACCTAGAGTCCAGTTAGACTGGGACTCTCTCTCCATGTCTCCTTCTTACCTCCACATGTCTTCTGGGCCCCCATTTATTTTGGGCGATAAAAGAAAGAAGGCGTGAAATAAGAGGGGCGGTAATTTGGTTATGGCGTGAGAGAATAAGAGAGGAGGAAGAGTCCTTCTTTTCTACTGCTCTTAAAACCTAAACCAGATAAATTAAAACACCGTGTTTTTGGCATGGAGAAATAAAAGAGAGACTTTTATCATGAAATTAAATAGGGAGATGTGTTGGCCAAACTCCAGACTTCTTCTTTTGGCGTGAAGAATATTTTGGGGCATCTTTCTTCTCTTGGGCACTATACTAGGGGTTCTCTCTCCTAACACCAAGATACTATTCTTCTTCCTTTATTTGTTTTCTCTTTTTTTGTTGTGAGATCTAGAGAGATGCTCTACTAGAAGAAGAAGAGAGAAAAGGGTCCAAAGGTCTTTCATAGTTCGATTTGCAAGACAAAAGCCAAAAGCCAGTCTGGATTCGGATTGGCACAGTTCTTAAAGCAGGTAGTTTGCTGAAAAGAGGAGAGGGTTGCAAGGATCTAGCAGTCCGGTGCCCTCTATGACTCAGTTGCGAGAGCTTCGTGTGGATACCAGCAGAGGCCGGGCAATTGCGCGGCTCCGACAGAATCCTGGCTTTTCAGTAGCAGATCTGCATGCTTTTCAAAGCAGGCCCGGATAGCGATCCAGGTAAGTATTTTGTATTTAAAATAATTTTTATTTTAGATCTAATATTTTTTTCATGTTATGCAGTATGTTAGGAATTTATAATAAATAAATTAGATTTATTTATGAATTGCATGATTAAATATAAATTATTTTTATATCTGCTTCCGTTGCGACATGCTGTTGATGCCTGTTTAATTGCAATTTCCTGTTCCTGGGAGGATACCAACAGCTTCGCCAGGCTTCACACCCTGTAGTGCACCACCACGTCATTGATCGTGCAATCGAGGGCTCCAATCCTTTTGATACGAAACCTGAACCTCCTCCTAGAGGAGTATCCCATTAAGGCCATAGGTCATGCGACACTTCGATGGTCCCTCCTGGAATAAAAATGCTCCACCATGGCTCGGGGCTCAGCAACACGGCGCCTGCCCCTCCTATGAGAAATGGCACCAGAGGGATAAGATCTGTACTTCATTGATGATCACCCCTAAAAGAAGGATCTCCTTCAGAGGACCGATCCGACAGGGGGAGGTGGTAGACAAAGGAAACCCCTCCAGAAAGGGATACCAGGATAGGGACATTTCAATAAAGCCCTAGGCTTGGTTTTGGCCATTCTTTTTCATATAAATAGATGATGAGTGATGGGTTCGATTACTAGGGCGGAAGCATAGATTTCAAAATATTATGAAATCATAACCTAACCCTTAATCCCAGGAAAGGGACATTTCAATAAAGCCCTAGGCTTGGTTTTGGCCATTCTTTTTCATATAAATAGATGAAAGTGATGGGTTCGATTATTGGGCGGAAGCATAGATTTCAAATATTATGAAATCATAACCTAACCCTTAATCCCAAGAACACCTTATTAAGAACATAAATCATAAAAAATATAAATTAGGGTTTAAACACCAACCTCGATCGCAAAAACCCAATTCGATGTAGAAACCTTAATCTGGTCTTTCTGATCTGCTCACCAGGCGCCCAAGTGTTCGCTCTCCAATGGTGATCCACACAGGGCTTTGATCAAGACAAATGCACCGCTTCAAAATCGGTTCCTTCAATTAGACCTCTAAGGCCTAATTAATTCAGGCAGAAACTCCTCTTATTTTGATTGATATTCCTCCTATCAACCTTTCTTTCCTCCTCTTTCTTCCTCTTTCCAATGCCTATAAGATCACTCAAATAGGACCCTCCTAACCAAAGTTAAGGGCTTGTCTTAATTTGACTAGAGATCTTTTAGGACAAAGAAAGAGAATGCAGGAAAGAAATGTTTTTCAGAATAAAAACTCTAAACACCATTCCCCGGGAACCCATTTCCTTAAATAGCAATCTGAGGGATGCTTTAAGACATCCCTTCCATGCCATAAGACATGTCCTTTCCAATAGAACGTGTCCCTTATCCAGACAAACTTCTCTTCGTTCAAAACTTAAGAGAATTAAAACAGAAGGACTCTTCGGATAAAAAAACTTTATGAAGAGTCGCTTCCTTTTATTTCTATTGCACGAATATCCTTGCATCATGGCCACCCATCAGCCATCAAATGGATACCTTTATCCATGCCAAATGTGATGGGGAACTAATATGCATGCAATTTTTTTATATTTATATGTGGGGTTGGGTGATTAATTCCCGAATTTCAGATTAAAATAAGTTATAGGGAATTTTATATGAATTTTAGAAGATCAGCATGCAGATTAGGACCTAGAAAAGTAGAAAAGAAGGATCGCCGGGGCTGAGAAGCCTCGGTTAGGACTAGTTCTCCTACAATAAAACTACTGGAGGTAGAGGGGTGTACCTGACAACGTCTGTGAAGATCGCAGCAAAAGGGTCTCTCGTTCCTCGACGGATGCGGCCTGGAAAATCGAGCCAAAGACCCGCGGATACCGGCTTTCTGCTTGGTGATCCGATTGAGGCTTGGCTGGAGTCGTTGGATTCGTAGGAACTCGGGACCTGCAAACGACCTGTCAGGGGTTAGAAAACTCACAAAGGAAAAGAAAATAAAGGAAAAACAGCAAGGGAAGGCTTCTTTTGGAGTGGGCATCCAGGGATCTGAGATGCTTGTTGGTAGCAGGAAGATGATTGCAGCACTGGGAAGAAGAACTCTCGCAAACCCCTTTATGCACACAGCAGGGTATCACAACTCAATAGAAGAACTCAAGGTTTTCATTCATAAAAAAATTCCCTCATACAAGAGGCTAGGGTCCCTTAAATAGACCCTTAACCTTGGGCTCCAAGTAAGGGTACATAAGTCTTTACATAAGAATCCTTTTCCCTCTCAAAACCTAGCTAGAAAATAAGGAAATAATAGGTAGAAAAATCCCTAAATTTTTTCTTGACTTGGTCAAGACTCCAAGGATGCCTAGGGGGGCGTGTTGGGCTTCTAGGAGCAGCAAAAGGCGGCCCAAAGGGGCCCGGGTGCATGGGTTTGGGCCTCTGGAAGCTGGGGTGGCCTGGTAGCCAGGTAGCAGGAATATTCCCTGGTATCTTGCTTCTTAGGGGCTTGGGCTTGGCACCTGGGCTTGATTTCATTGGGCTAGGATGCAGATGGACCTCTGGAATCATGGATGCCCTTATTTATGAATATACTTTGGCATCTGGAAGGGAATCTGGGCATCTGGAGGGCATCTGCAAGGAATCAGGGTTTCTGATTTTTCTCCTGGGGTCTTCAAATCTTCAAGCTGGGTTGGACTTGGGCTAAACTTCCATGTCTTCAATCTGGCTGGACTTGGTCTTCACTTGTATAATATAGTCTTGAGTCTTCAGTATGCTTGGACAGGACTCAAAAAAATAAAATTAGCTCAACATGAGCTAACTAGCATTGGACTGAACTAGCTCAACATGAGCTGACTAGTACAGAAGTGAAATAACAACTAAAAATACTCAAATAACAACTAAAATGGACTCAGATGAGCTAAGCCCTATTACAGATGGACTCATAAATTATTGATCAATTACAGAGGGTTGAGAAGCCTCTGCCTATTCTGGTGCCTTGGTGTCCGCACCAATTCTCCCGGGGTGGGAGGAACTCGACCCTGTCGAGTGAAGATCAGACTGGCTCACATATCTCTCGAGAAGGTCTGGGTTGAGGCATTGCAAGTCCTCTCGAGAAATCTACGAATCGTCCGACTCTGGCTGGCCTTGCCATCGGATCAGGAAGCATTGATAGTCATGGCCCCGGGTCGTGATGGCTTGATCGTCCAGGATACGCTCGATCCGTTCTCCTCTCTCAGGCCAATTTGTTAGTGGACACTCTGGGTTAGGGTCACTCACAATGAAAAGGAATAGGTCCAAAGGCCTTACTAGGTATCGCTGCCGGTTCCTATACTCAACCAGGTCTGTAATATTGAAGGTAGAACTAATGCCCAAATCCGAAGGCAAGTCTAACACCTAGGCATTTGATCCAATCCTTCTCTATCACTTTAAAAGGTCCGGCTCTGCGAGCATGAAGCTTCTTTTAGGCCTAAGCCTAACCAAGATAGAATCCACTACATCAAATTCTTTGACCCTTCTTCGGGAATTAGCCAGTTGTTTTAAGATTAGTGCGGGTGGTGAACATGCTAGGCACATGCAGACAAATGATGCAAAGGACTCATACTGACACCTAACAGACTCGACTATGCATTCCTATCGAAGGAAATTTTATTGAACTCTTTGGATCTAAACCTAATAGATTATAGGTTCTCTAGGTTTGATCCTAGCTTGACATGCACATGAAAATTTACAGTGAACTCCTAGCAAATTCCAAAGAGTATGCCAGAAGTAAGATGCAAACCTAACATGCGTGATGAATGCATGCAGTATGCTAATCTCAGCTAAATGCAATCTAATGATCCTAGAAATGCTGGAGGTGTCAGGAAAGGGCAGAAAATAGGAAGTGGGTTCAGAATTAGTTTGGTAAGGTAGAGAAAAAGGTTCATGGTTAGTTGGATAAAATAGGATAAAAGACGGGGTGTCAGGAACTAATCCTATACTAATGAGGTTAACCTTATGAGGTTGAGCTATATCTACAGGATTTGCATAATGGAAGGATGGGTCACTAATTTCGGGGAAGAGGTCCTTAATGGGAAATATAGGAGGGGACTCATCTTGAAGGTATTGATTCAAAGAGATCAGGTCCTTAATAAATTCTTCTGGTTCTTGTATTTTTGGACTAGACTCTATAATTTGGCTCTCCTCTATGGTTTCCTCAGGTAAGGCTCTAGCAGCAGTACCTAGGTCTCTTCCTCTATTTGTTCTTCCATTATAGCTTTAGGTTGGATGTGGTCAAGGTCAACTAGCTCTGGGTTGGAATCTACCTGGGTATCTACTGGGTCAGCTAATTTTAGGTCTACTAAAGGTGTCTCCTCTTCTCCCTCATACTCATCCACTAGGCTCACATCAGCTTCATACACTTCCACGTTAATGTAAGCCTTGCGAATCTCAGGAATGGTTGGAGAAGGTCGGCTAGCAGGAAATTGGTTAGGTTCTGGTCTCTGATTATGGGTACCACTCCTAGTAGGTTCAGGTTGTATAAGAGGTAGTGGCTCACTATTGGGTTCATATTTAGGGATACTCATCCTATAGGGTTCAAGTTGACTAGGGGAAGCATGACTAGTACTAGGCTGATACTTAGGGGTTATGGGTTCTCTAAGCTCATAGGACAAGGGTGCAGATCTATGGGTCATGGGATTATAGGATCTGGGGTCATAGGATTTTGGGTCAGCTCTATGATCAGGTTCTAAGGTTGGATCAAGGTATGGGGTCCTCCTAAGGTTGGGCTCTCTATATGGGTCAGGATATTGGGTCCTCCTAGGATTGGACTCCCTATATGGGTCAGAATACTGGGTTCTCCTAGGGTTGGACTCCCTATATGGGTCAGAATATTGGGTTCTCCTAGGATTTGACTCCCTATATGGGTCAGAATATTGGGTGTTGGGTCTACTAGGCTCATAGGGTATGGGTGTATAGGATCTATGATCATGGGATCTAGAGTCATAGGATCTAGGTTCATAGGTTATGGATTCATAAGTTCTAGCTTCATAGGATTTAGAGTCATAAGATCTATAGGTTGTGGGTATACTAGGCTTATAGGGAGAGGGTAAATAGGATCTATCTTCTTGGTCTATAAAATCTGATTGGGTCTTCTAGGACTAACCTTAGGAATTGGGTCAGGATGATGGCTCTCCGAGGTTCAGCCTCAAGGTATGGATCAGGGTTTGGGGTCCTCCTAGGTTGAGGATTGTAGTACGGGTCAGGATAAGGGGCTCTCCTAGGTTCGACCTCATGGTATAGATCAGGGTTTGGGGTCCTCCTAGGTTGAGGGGAGTCAGGATCTGGCTCAGACTGTGACCCATGGGTTTTTTCTTGGGGTCCCTACCCGGACTTTTAACTGATCAACCTATTGGCACGATAGTCAATTCTATCATTGGTTTGAATACGAGACTGAGTTAACTGGGTCATCTGGATAGTTATCTGGGCAATTTGATCAGCTAGGGCTTTTATTTGGGCTTGTAAATTTTCCATGGGTTCAGACATTTATGAAGGAGGTGGGTGATATGAAACTCCTGATCTAGTGCTCATGCAAGACTCGATCAGACCGACTATAGCTGACTAAACCTAAAGTCCAAACTAGATGCTCAATCAGGGTGGCAAACTAGCCTATAGTAACCCTGTACTCAGCCAGGCAGGTGTAAGGGGAGTGTTAGGTCCCTGATTGCCAATCCTAGACACCAATCAGAGATTGGCCAGGTAGGCGGACTAGCACACAAGCCCTTCGGGATTGAATCCCTAAACCACCGTTCTAGACACTAAGCACAAGGCACACACAGGTTAACTTGACACAGTGATCTAACACTAGCCGGACCCGACCAGTTGGTGTCCCTAGCCCACTAGGGCAAATTAAGTCTAATTAATTTTAGGTTAAGGCTTGGGACTGAATGCAAGGGATGTGGTTTTGGGCTAAGGAGAGGTGATCAAATCCTCCCCCCATCTGATATAGCAAGAGTGCCCTTAAAAGTAAATTATGCAATGATGGCAGGCAGATGAGGATGCAAATTAGGGTTTAGATATATATATTTTTTTTTTTGGTATTTTTGGAAAATATGTATATATATATATATTTTTTTTTTTTGGTATTTTTTTAATAGAAGAAAACTTGCAAATCATGACCTAATATACTGGAAATATACTAAAATTAAGAAATATGCAAAAACTCCTAAACAAAACCCTAAAACTTCCAAACATGTCTTGCTAAAAAAAACAGAGCCGAAAATTTGCAGGCCCTATTTCGGCTTTCAGAAAATTCACAGGCCATAATAAAATCTGAAAAAAGTCTTAAAATTACTGTGAATTATGATAAATTCAGGAAAATAAATTTCAGAATTTTTGGAGTTTTTAACAGGGAGAAATAATTAAAATAACAGAGTATATACGGACTGTAAAATTACAGAAAACAAGCCCTAATCTAAGCTCTGATACCAAATGATGGGGAACTAATATGCATGCAATTTTTTTTATATGTTTATATGTGGGGTTGGGTGATTAATTCCCGAATTTCAGATTAAAATAAGTTATAGGGAATTTTATATGAATTTTAGAAGATCAGCATGCAGATTAGGACCTAGAAAAGTAGAAAAGAAGGATCGCCGGGGCTGAGAAGCCTCGGTTAGGGCAAGTTCTCCTACAATAAAACTACTGGAGGTAGAGGGGTGTACCTGACAACGTCTGTGAAGATCGCAGCAAAAGGGTCTCTCGTTCCTCGACGGATGCGGCCTGGAAAATCGAGCCAAAGACCCGCGGATACCCGGCTTTCTGCTCGGTGATCCGATTGAGGCTTGGCTGGAGTCGTTGGATTCGTAGGAACTCGGGGACCTGCAAACGACCTGTCAGGGGTTAAAAACTCACAAAGGAACAAGAAAATAAAGGAAAAACAGCAAGGGAAAGCTTCTTTTGGAGTGGGCGTCCAGGGATCTGAGATGCTTGTTGGTAGCAGGAAGATGATTGCAGCACTGGGAAGAACTCTCGCAAACCCCTTTATGCACACAGCAGGGTATCACACAACTCAATAGAAGAACTCAAGGTTTCATTCATCAAAAATTCCCTCATACAAGAGGCTAGGGTCCCTTAAATAGACCCTTAACCTTGGGCTCAAGTAAGGGTACATAAGTCTTTACATAAGAATCCTTTTCCCTCTCAAACCCTAGATAGAAAATAAGGAAATATTAGGTAGAAAAATCCCTAAAATTGTTTCTTGACTTGGTCAAGACTCCAAGGACGCCTAGGGGGGCGTGTTGGGCTTCTAGGAGCAGCAAAAGGCCGGCCCAAAGGGGCCCGGGTGCATGGGTTTGGGCCTCTGGAAGCTGGGGTGGCCTGGTAGCCAGGTAGCAGGAATATTCCCTGGTATCTTGCTTCTTAGGGGCTTGGGCTTGGCACCTGGGCTTGATTTCATTGGGCTAGGATGCAGATGGACCTCTGGAATCATGTATGCCCTTATTTATGAATATACTTTGGCATCTGGAAGGAAATCTGGGCATCTGGAGGGCATCTGCAAGGAATCAGGGTTTCTGATTTTTCTCCTGGGGTCTTCAAATCTTCAAGCTGGGTTGGACTTGGGCTAAACTTCCATGTCTTCAATCTGGCTGGACTTGGTCTTCACTTGTATAATATAGTCTTGAGTCTTCAGTATGCTTGGACAGGACTCAAAAAATAAAGTTAGCTCAACATGAGCTAACTAGCATTGGACTGAACTAGCTCAACATGAGTTGACTAGTACAGAAGTGAAATAACAACTAAAAATACTCAAATAACAACTAAAATGGACTCAGATGAGCTAAGCCCTTATTACAGGGACTCATAAATTATTGATCAATTACAGAGGGTTGAGAAGCCTCTGCCTTATTCTGGTGCCTTTGGTGTCCGCACCAAAATGCCATATGGCATGAAACACCAAGGGGCGTGAAGGAAGAGTCCACGTCCCTTGTCTTTCTTGCTTTGACGGGTCATAGGAAATGGCATGAAAGATATCAAAGACTTATCTGCAAGGGGTGGCAAGGATGATGGTTTATCTGGTCCTCTACTGTGTTTCAACAGCAGAAGGACTCTTCTAATATGGTGTCTCTTCATAAATTTTTTAACGTAACTATTACGTAGAAATAGTTTGACAGTCAAACCTTTAGGTGCCAAATTTAGGATACAGTCCAATCTGAATTAAACCAGCCATGTGGCTGATTTAAAAGTCCAATCCCTTGGTTAACTAGCCAAGGGTTAGCCCAACACATGAGCCTAAATTGATTTATCCTTAATTAGGCCAAATCAGCCCAAATCGGAACCCGATTCGAACCTAATTCGAATCAAGATGCAATGGTTTGCAACATGTGCTAGCATATTCATCTTGCAAACATAGTTTAATCCAATTAAACCTTAATCAATTCTCTTTGTGTGTGACCCATTGGGTTCCACATCTAGCCAGTAGTGGGTTGGGTACGATTTGACCTAATTTGATTTAGGCTTTAACCTAACCGATTTATGTCAAATTCAGCTAACCCAATTGACAATTTGAATTCTTTCTAATTCTTGATCTAATTAAACTCTTTAATTAAATCCAAAATCCACAAGGCAAGATTGACATCTAGCAATGTATCATGCCTACCGGAAGGTATGGAATTTTAGTAAAAATATCAAAAATACCCTTCAGTGAAAGTTACCGTGCAATTCAATTCTTCGATCAGCTTGCACCCTGAATATGACTTTGGATATGGAACCATGTCAAATCCAATATCACATTCAATTCTTTCTCAATCTAATAATGATGATTCAAATGATGAAATATTAGAAACTATTTCTAATATTCATACTTTGATCAAAGTTTCCCTGAATCACCATTGATTGAAATCAGCTGGATGCGATCTCCTCTTACTAGGGTTGATCGATTCCTTGTTCGACCTACTCACAACCTCCATATACAATTCACCATACCCTGTACATGACTCAATGTCATGAATAAGTGTGAACCAAAACATGGGTTCATGCATACAAGGCACTATGGTAGTCTCAGGTCAAAGGATTACATGCACTACTCCCTCTATGAAAACCATATATTGACAAGTAGATAAGATTCCATTAGATGTTTTCAAGTCGGATCAAATTCAGTGAACTCATTCTCTAATGAGCACCCATGTCCCTATATTAGTGTCCTACACAAGTAATTGTAAGATCAATTACCCTCATTAATGAGCATACAAAGGATATGCTAGTCTTTCCGAAAACATTGATCCCCTACTTAATGTCCCTTTGACTAGGAATACTTATGATTAGGATTTTTAGGTTTTAAGTCTTACTGGTATGATCTCATCTTAACCCTTAAAACTATAGCCCTAGTCTATGGGGTTCATCATATCATAAATCTAAGACACAGTGTATGATGAAAAAAGATGCCTTTTAATATATAATTGTCAATACAAAAGTTTGGAAGTTTTCAAGATATCCCAATAAAATTACAAGTTTTAATTGGCTTGCAGGGCATAATCCTTTCAGAAAGGACCCTCGAGAGGGGAGGGAGGCAATTGGTAAGACTCGGAGAGCAAACGGGCAAGGAACCAGCCAAGAAAATCTCTCAGCTCTCTGATCTCCACTCAATCCTATCTTTCCATTACTTACATCTTATCTTTCACCCTCTACCCAGAGAGATTCTAAGCTTTCTGGCATAGAGGTTCTGTTCCCCTTGATTATCCCAACTAACTTGATCGTTGGAGTGTCCCTACCAAAATTCCCAGCTCGGGTCTCTTCTTTTTTACAGGCCATGTCGAAAGAGGACAAGTGCCCATTGGAAGCTCGATGAGTCTGTGACGTGTTAGAGTTACAGGCCACGGTGATCCAGGCAGCAATACTTAGTATTTCAAAATCCCATAGCTTGAAAGCTATGATGGAACCACTAACCCATTGATTACTTGGCAAGTTTTAGAGCAATGATGTTCCTCCATGGGGCTCTTGATCCTTTTCTCTACCGCCTTCCCCTCTATTTTAAAGGGAGCAACTCGACATTGGTATTCAAGCTTGAAACTAGGATCGGTACACTCATTTGCATAGTTGAGCCAAGCATTCATTGACCAGTTGTTAGTAGTCAGAGGCTGCAGCAACGTTCGGATTATCTTCATACTCTCAAACAAAGGGAAGGAAAGATGTTCCGAGCCTTTATGAGTCGCTTCAGTGCAGCTACTCTAGAAATTCATAACTTAGGCCAATCGGTTGCTATGTTAGCCCTAGCAAAAAGGTTGTTGAAGAATGGCCTTAAAAAGTTTAGCCAAAACTTATCCCAAGAACTTTGCAAGAATGCAGGTCCGAGCTGAAAAGTATGCTTGGATGGAAAAGGCTCTCATGTTGGAAGAAGATCTATCCACTTCTATATTGGGGGTGGTAAAGAGATGAGAGAATGTAAACTCTCTCCAAAACATGAAGGAAGAGTCCAGCATCGCTCCATATCACCACATGAGAAAAATAGATCCTTCAAGGATCGCCGACCCAAGGAAGTCTACCAGGCATCACCATTGGGGAAGTTCTACACTTACACTCTAAATGTATTAAGAGAGAAGGTGCTAATGGATATCAGAAGGCACTCCTGGAGCCTTGGAAGATGTGGATGCTACTGGCAAGGAGGAATCAAAATAAATTTTGCTTATACTATCGGACCACTGCCATGACATCGAAGAATGCATCTAGCTATGAGATGAGATTGAAGAGTTGATCAAGCAAAGTCATCTTAATCGATTCATTTGACAAAAAAAAGTAGAGGGAATGACCAAGATCACCACCACTAGTTGAACAACCATAGCCATTTCCATCTCCCAAGGGAAATGATCCCATGCTATCGAGACAAGTGGAAATGATAACTGGGGGTGTGGCCATCCTAAGCAACCAGCAAAGAAGTGAGTAACACCAATGGTCTTTTCTAAAGAAGATGATGATGGCATTCAGTTTCTTCATAATGATCCTATAGTGGTAACTCTAAACATCAAAAATTATGATGTACACTACATCCTTATCGATAATGGGAGTTAGCAAATGTTTTGTACTATGATGTGCTGTTGAGAATGGGAATATCTCCTGAATGTCTGGTTTGAGTGAATTCTCCATTGGTGGGGTTTACAGGAGATGGAATCCAGGTAGAGAAGATGATTGCCCTGATTGTAAGAATGGGACGCTATCTGATATGGCAACATCCACTGACGTGGAGCCTACATAGCTGCCAGTCAACGATCGCATGGGTGGGGCCTGCCACCTGGACGTGGCTCTCGAGTGGAAGGCCAAGGCAAGCTCCCTGCCGAGGTCAACTCCCAGCCAGGGTCGAGCCCATGGAGTGAGCCCTCCGACTGAGATCAGCTCCCGGCTAGGGTCGTGCTCATGCGACCAAAGTCAGCCCCTGTCGAGGTTAGCTCCGAGCTAGGGTCGAGCTCATGGAGTGAGCCCTCCGATTTAGATCAGCTCCCAGCCAGGGTCGTGTTCATGCAACTGAAGTTAGCCCCCTATCAAGGTCAGCTCCCAGCCGGGGTTAAGCTCATGGAGTGAGCCCTCCGACTGAGGTTAGCTCCCGGCCATCACCGTGCTCATACAACCGAGGTCAGCTCCCAGTAGGGGTCAAGCTTATACTATCGAAGGTAGACCTCTTAGGGAGGTCCTTCCCTACCACATGAAAGCTAGAATTCCTACCAACAGTGGAGGAGGGAAAGGTCAGCAAGAATTCAAACTGCGACCTGGAGGTCCCTGTCCACCTGAAGTCCTGGAGGAGTGGCGCACGCCCTGCCACCAATACCAGTTCTGTGACACGCCGCCCACATACTTTGAACAAGGCCAACCCCGTCAGACCCAAGGCCCAGTAATATGCTGCCATGTCCACCACTGTACAGCTAGGGGGGCACTGTTCCACGCGGTGCAAAACTCAGAGTTCCCCTAGAAGAAGAATCCTATCAAAGCCACAGGCCCTGCAACGTCGAGATGGTCCCTCCAAAAAGGGAAAGGTCCTACCATGGAAAGGGGCTCAGCAGCCCAGTGCCTGCCCCTATAAGAAAGACAACAACACCCTTGTAAAAGAGAGAAACAAAGGTGTAGGTAAGAAAGGTAAGAGGCAGACGCAGAAGGAAAAGGGGAGAGGCAAGTGAGCAAGCCCCTCGAGAGCTCAGCGGCCAAGGAGTCGGCCAGAGAACCTCCCTGCTCCCCGCTCTCTGTTCCTTCTTTCTATCGTTCAGGCATCATTATCTCATTCTTTATATTATTTGAATATCTTTATCATGTCACCCCTGAGGCGAGGGAGTCTTCCAAGCTCTCCATCTCAGAGGTTCTCTATTCTCCTCGATTGTTCCACTGACTTGATCATTAGAGTGTCCTCACCAGAATCCCTAGCCTGAGTCTTTTTTATTTTGCAAGCTGAACGGACTAAAGAGTCGATGACCCTGGAAGGGAGAGCGCTTCCGGTGGAAGGAGGAGGAACCCGACGTGGCAGCAATGCACCGGAGCTGTAGTCCACGACGATCCAAGAGGCACTAGATTGGCATGCCAAGTAGGGGAGAAAGCATGATGGATTTGGCGATCATAGATTGGCATGCCAGGTTGGGAAAGAAAGCATGACGACTTGGCGACCACAGATTGGTGCACCAGATAAGGGAGAAAGCACGATGAACCTGGTGACCACAGATTGGTGTGCCAGGAAGGGGGATCCCAGTTGAAGCTAAGGATCCAAACTCTTCGACCATCGGAGGTGAAGAAGCCATCTGTTGAGAATTATGTCCCAAATCCAATCATCTAGGCTGTAAACGGTTGTGCTATCTTATATTTTGTATATGAATTCTTTAATAAATAAAAGTTATTTTTGACTGTTCATCATATTTATATTTTCCTGAAATGAACTCTTGTATGATGGAGTCCTTAGAACTACATTGTTTGATATAGAGAGGATATATCAAGTAGTTCTTAAACTGGTTTACAACTAAATGATACATTGTTATATGATGACGATGTATCATGTGTAGGTTGTTGTATATTACATTTGTTGGTTGTCCTCTTAACTACGGAGTGTGGAGACACTGGTGTGACATGCAAGTGAAATGTGTGACATTTCATTGAACGTGACCATCTACGGAGCTCCCTTCTGCCAAAGGATTGCTCATGAAGGGATATGGATATATGTGTCCCTCATACCTGAGATCACCATGGTAGCTTGCAAGCAACTCACTATACTTTGGTGCCGGACTATCTAGATTTCTAATCCAGTGATGGAAGGTTTCTGGGTGCAGTTAAGTACTTGTGGAGCGATGGTAGATCAAGATGGAATTGACCTCTCCAAATAGTTTGGAGTGAATGACTCACTATGTCTCAATTCAGCAAAACCTTGGCTAGGGTAGTTTTGTGAGGAGTCACAAAACTTGTGAAGTTGAGACATGATCTGGATAAACCAAATTAGGGTTGGCAGTCTAACCCTAGGTCATCCTGAGCATTATGAGGTTAAAGGAATGAGTTATGCGGCAACCATATACCAGAGGTTCTTGTGAGGTGCTTTGTATCTTCGACTTATCCGGACGTCGGGTATCATTACTAGATGAGAACTTTGACTAGTACTGAAAATGTTCCAGTGCTACCAGCTTAGTGTTCGAACCTATAAAGTCACACACCATAGAGGATTTCTATATGATCTTTTGGCTAATTGACGATTGTGAATCGTTTGATGTCGTCAGAGATCAATTTGATTAACCAGGTTCCAAGTGTCGACACTTTGTCGACACTTGGTGAAGTGTCGACACTTGGCAATTTTCATATGTTGACACTTCCTGTGATGAACAGAATTCTGAAAGGATTTCGTGGAAGGATTTTGGGTAAGTTTAGACCTGGTTTGAATTTTGAATTCAAACCAATTTTGGCTCCAAGGTTATATGGTATGAAAGTCATACTTACCTTAATGGGTTGGACCCATTTGGTATGGCCTTGATCCTCTCCCCCATTCTCTCCCCTCATCTCTCCTCCTTCCTCTTTCTCCTTCTCTTGGCTGCACCTATAAATGAGGGTCATTGTATAGGCTGCAGAGGTTACAAGTTACAACACTACTAGAGAGAAGATAGAGAAGGGTTATGAGAGTTCTTGGGATTGGTCAATTTGACCTAATTAGGTCAATCGGATTCGATCGGATCGAATCGGCTCAAACCTAAACCTACTGCTGGCTAGATGTGGAACCCAATGGGTCACACACACTAGGGAGTCAGCCTAGGAACTCAATTGACATTTAATTAGGGTCAAGGGATCCTAATTGGTTAGCTAGATTACACACTAGCATGTGTAGGTTGACCTATTCTTCGAACCCAATTGGATTGGGTCTGAAAGTTTGTTAAATGAACTAACCAATTTATGGAAGACCTAAATTGGGTTATGTTCTAAGTGGGATAAATTTATTAGATTTTATCTGATATTTTTTGGATATTTTATGCACCATATATGAAGAGTCCAAAAGGCATGGGACTCTTCATGCCTAAGTGACACCTCTGCATTCAAAAGGGCACACAAGGACTAATTGACCTCCGATATGAAAACAAATTATATGGTTGGAAAGTAGACTTAATGAACTTTCATATGACACCCATATTGCATATACTTTGACTTGGTCAAAGGTGTCATATGGTATGGAGAAGTTAGTGCAAAGTAAAGAGTCTCATCTCTTCACTTTGGCGCTAATTCAAGTATACAGAGTCCTTCTGCTTTAAGTCCTTTTGAATCACCGATGCTTCTCATTCATAAGTCACATCCCTTGGCTTCATTTTAACTGGAAATCTCAAGTGGCAAGGGAGAAGTCGGATAAAATAGTGAAGGGACTTGAATTAGGCGGTTGGCGCATAAAGGGACACGGTATTTCATGATAAGACTCCTTCTTAGTGAAGGGTCTTATTTGATCTGTGTTAGACAGATCAAAGGCTGATGGAAAGGCTTATCTGGCACCTCCCACTCTCCTATAAATAGCTATCGATATTTGTTCCGATGGGATGATATTTTTTTGGTTTTCTTTCTTATACTCTTACATCTATCCACCTTGTCTCTTCCTTCCCTTGTTAGGACATAGGTCTTCCTTTAAGATAAGTCCACCATTTTTAAGACAAGGATTTATGAAGAGAATTAGGAAGTGATAGAAAGAGAGAAGAGAGATTTTGGAGAGGGCTTAGAATGCTCTACTGGAGGGCAAAGGTCTAAGCATGGAAGGAGAAGCTACCGAAGGAAGAAAGTCCATCAGAAGAGTCCCAATTGATCAAGCAACCTACAAGGGAGAGGTTCCTAGGTTTGATTCCTATGTGGATCATCATTGGAGGGCTTGCACTTGTGAGCCTCGTGGAAAGGATTGGATTTCAGCGATCCATGTATATTTTTCTGACTCCATTTATGTTTCATTAATTGATATTGCATAAGGGATTCCTGGGAATTAGGATTTTCTAGTCAATTAGGGTTTCATACTTTAAATTTTATTTTGAAATTCACTTTCGCATGCTGCATGATTCCCGACATCCTAGGAGAATTCCCATCAGTGTCAAGCTCATGGAGTGAGCCCTCTGACTTAGGTCAGCTCCCGGCCAGGATCGTGCTCATGCAATTGAGGTCAGCCCCCATGCCGAGGTCAGCTCCCAGTAGGGGTCGAGCTCATACTGTCGAAGGCAAACCTCTTTGGGAGGTCCTTCCCTACCACACGAAGGCCAGAATTCTCACCAGTAGTGGAGGAGGGAAAGGTCGCAATAATTCAAATCACAGCCTGGAGGTCCCTGTCCACCTGCAGTCCCCGAGTAGTGGCGCATGCCCTGCCACCAATGCCAATTCTATGACACGCCACCCATATGCTCTAATCAAGGCTAGCCCCATTAGACCCAAGGCCCAGTAATACACTGCCACATCCACCATCGTACGACCGGAGGGATGCTGATCCATGTGGTGCAAAACTTAGAGTTTCCCTAGAAGAAGAATCCTGTCAAAGCCACGCGCCCTGCAATGCCAGGATGGTCCCTTCAAAAAGGAAAGGTCCTGCCATGGCAAGGGGCATAGTAGCCCAGTTCCTGCCCCTCATAAAAAAGACAACAGCACCCTTGAGGAAGAGAGAGCCCAAAGGTGCAAGGTAAGAAAGGTAAGAGGCAGATGTAGGAGGAAATGGGGAGAGGCAAGTGAGCAATCTCCTCGAGCTCAGCGACCAAGGAGTCGGCCGGAGAACCTCCCCGCTCCTCGCTCTCCATTCCTTCCTTCTGCCATTCAGGCATTGTTATCTCGTTCTTTATATTATTTGAATATCTTTATTATGTCACCTCCTGAGGCGAGGGAGTCCCCCAAGCTCTCCATCTCAGAGGTTCTTTATTTTCCTCGATAATCCCACTGACTTGATCGTCGGAGTGTCCTCGCTGGAATTCCCAGCCTAGGTCTTCCTTATTTTGCAGGCCGAGCGGGCCAAAGAGTCGACGACCCCTAGGGGGAGAGCACTCCTGGCGAGAGGAGGAGGCACCCGATGCGTTGGCAACATGCCAGAGCTATAGGCCACAATGATCCAAGCAGCAACACTATCCTCTATGATCTATTGCTCTGGTAGACTTCCTGGTCATTCAGATGCCCTTAGTTTATAATGCCATTTCGGATGACTGGGTCTTAATGCCTTTCTAGTTGTCGTCTCCATTTATTGTCTAAAAGTGAAGTTCCCAACCACATATAGGGTTGAAGAGATCCATGGAGATCAGAACCTAGCATTACACTGCTACCGCATCGAGCTTCAAGAAAAAAAGTTGCTGAGAATATCCGATCAAAGGTCTTGATGCTCAGGATGACTTGACTGAATAATGGGGAGAGCTTGTCAAGGATCTCATTTTTGTACCTTTGATCGATGGAAATCTAGAGCATATGGTTAGATCGGCTTCAACTTGGATCAGGTAACTAGAGAACAATTGACTTCATTTTTATAGTAGAATGATGATATCTTCACTTGGGTGCCCATGGATATGCTAGGCATCGACCCCTCGATGATGGTACATCGATTTAAGGTGGACCCCAAAACCAACCAGTCAAGTACAAGAAGCAGAGTTTGCACTCGAGCGCCAAAAAGCTATCGCTAAGGAGGTCGACAAGTTGTTTGATGATGGCTTCATCCGGAAAACTACCCATCTAAAATGGATCGCCAACATGGTTATGGTGAAAAGTGTGAATGGCAAATGATGAATTTGTATAGACTTCATGGATCTTAACAAAGCATGCCCAAAAGATGGCTACCTACCGCTATGAATCGATTAGATGGTTGATGCTACTTCGGGCCATGATATTCTTAGCTTCATGGATACCTTTTTAGATATAACCAAATCTGGATGGCCTCGAAAGATGAGGATAAAACTGCTTTTGTTACTAATCGAGACCTCTTTTGTTACAAGGTTTGCCATTTAGACTAAAGAATGCAGGTGCTACTTATCAGTGCCTCGTGAATAAGGTCTTCAAAGATCAAATCAGATATAACATGTAGGTATATGTGGATGATATATTCGTCAGAGCAAAATTGCTAGGACCCATGTCAAAGACTTTTGGGGGACCTTTGCACCTTCTGAAAGTATCAAATGAAGTAGAATCTCATCAAATAAGCCTTTAGAGTGGCCTTGGACAATTTCCTAGGATTCATTGTTTCCAATAGAGGGTAGAGGCTAATCTAGAGAAAATTAAAGCCATCTATGATATGAGCCCGTTGAAGATGGTCAAAGATGTCCAGCACCTTACCAGAAGAATTGCAGACTCAATAGATTCATCTCCAGGTTAGCCGAGTATTGCTTTTCATTTTTCTAAACTTTGAATCATCCAAAGGATTTTTGGTGGATGAAAGAATGTTAAAAGGCCTTCAATGACATCAAGAGTTATCTCAGCTCTCCTCCATAACTTAGGAGGTCAGATCCTGGTGAGGAATTATTTTTATGTTTGGCATCCTCTCCTTCGGTCATGAGTGCGGTGCTGATCCAAGAGAAGGATTGGGTCTAGAAACCCATATACTATGTCAGTAGGATTTTAAGAGATGTAGAGACCCAGTATTCAAAGTGAAAAAGCTGGTGTATGCTCTCCTTTCACTGCTTAGAAGCTCTGTCCATATTTTTAGGCTCACATCATCATCTTGCTGATTGATCAGCCCATAAAGAATATTCTTCATCGACCGATATGTCTAGATATATCGCCAAATAGGTGATCGAGCTCTCAGAGTTTGTTATCAAGTATCAACCCCTACCATCGATCAAGCTCCAAATATTTGCCGACTTCCTAGTTGAATGCACCATTCGTAATGAACCGATCAAACCAAAGACAATGAAACCATTAGAGCTAGTTCGGACACCCCTTCGAGCCCAAATAACACCTAGGAGATATACATGGATGGATAGTCCAATCCTAAAGGATCATGGACAGGAGTAGTCATCGTTAGCCCCAAAGAAATTATTTAAAAAAATTATATCCTGAAAGCCAATCACATCAAAAGTTTCAGTGGAAAATTTGTAATTTCTTTCAACTCATGAATGATAATAAAAAGCAATTTTGATTCATCATATGCTGTGTCTTGTGTTTGAATTATAAGATTACGATGAATCCCATAGATTAGGACAATGGTTTTAGGGTTACAGGGAAAAACCGTGAGATCTAAAATCTATATACCTTTACTAGAATATTCCTAGTCATAGGATCATCGATTCGGGGGGTCAATGAATCTGGACAGACTAGAACATCCTATATATGCTTGATGGAGAGGGTGGTTGGTCTCACGATCACTTGTGTAATGACACTAATACAAGAATATGGTGCTTATTAGGTTATGAATTTACTGAGTTAATCAGATAAGAGAACATTTAATGGAAGTCTTACTTGTCAAAAAGAATGTTCTTTTAGTGGGAGTTGTGCATGTGATCCCTAGACCTGAGATCACCATAGTATCGTGTGCACATAAATCTATGTTTTAGTGCATACTCATTCATGGCAACTAAGTCATGTACGAGATGTTTTTAGATATGGTAGATTGTGTATGAAGATAATGAGTAGGTCAACAAAGAATCGATCATTCCTAGTAAGGAGAGAAGTTATCCAATGTGATCTTATCGAATGATGACTCAGGAAGTCTTTGATCAAAGAATGATAAAATTAGAAATGATTTTCTAATCAGTTGTGTCTTCATTAATGATTAGATATTCGAATGTATTAAGTGTAAGGGCTTGACATTTATCCATGCCCATCACTTAATCAGGATAAAAAATGATCGAAGGATTGAATTGCATGGTAACTTGTTACTGAAGGATATTTTGATAATTTTAACCAAATTTCTCATCTTTCAGGTAGGCATGATACGTTGCTAGATGTCAATCATGTTTTGTAGGTCTTCATGAATCAAATTGGATTGATTTCATGAGTCAATTTGAAAGTTGGTTCAAATTAACTGTTTGGGTTAGCTTAATTTGACTAGTCGGTTACCTAATTAAATCAATTTGAGCTAAACATAAATCTACTGCTGGCTAGATGAGGAACCTAGAGGGTCACACATATTAGAGAACTCACTGAAGAAGTTAATTTTAATTTATTAGAATTTTTAGATCCCAAATAGGTTAGCCAGGTTCACATACTAGCATATATGGGCTAACCGGAACTCTTGACCTAATCGGTTTAGGTGTGATTACTTGCTGATGGGGCTAATTAATTTAAGATGGACTTAAATTAAGATTAGCCACATGTTAGGTAGCTTATCTAGAATTAATTTGATTTTGCAGAATTTTTCAAGTTTTTCTAAGCGTTCTAATTCTAATTGGATTCGAATTCAGCTTGATTTGGCAAGTTCGGTTGACCCGGGCTTGAAGTCTCTATTGGACCATTTTATTCCAAATTTAAATGGATTTAATTTATTTTTTCTCATTTAAATTTATTAACAAATTTAATTAATTATTTATTTATTTATTATTTATGAACTTGTTAGGACCTGAACTCATGATCTTTGGGTCATCTGCCACCTTTTCGGATGGGGCAGAAGTAGATGGCATAGAAGCTTCTATTTTTGCCTACAAAAAAAAATAAGGCACCTCCTCAGGAGGTGCCACATGTCAGGAGGTGCCACATGTCAACTCCTAAAAGCTCTATAAATCAATAATTAATTAAATAAATGTGATGGGATTTGGGATCAAAGCCATAATGTGAAGGTAGAAAGAAAGAAGAGGTGCAGATGGCATCTCTTCGGAGAACCATCGCACCTATTCTCATTTCCTCATGCCCCCCTTCTCATCAAGCCCTATGATGAATGTGCGCCCTTGATGGTGGCTCTCCTCTTCATCTTATGCCGTAAAATTCATGCCCCTTCCTTCTTTATTTAAAGGGGGAGGCGGCATGGATTCTGGTATCTAAAAAAAAGCCGAGGCCTTCTATCTCTTTGTTTCCTTGCCGGGACAAGGTCCACCTATTAGGACAAGTCCTCTACTTTAAGACAAGGCTACAAATAGAGGTAGAAAAAGGCTTTAAGAAAGGAGGGCATCATTAGGGAGCATTTGGAGTGCTCTTGAAAAGGAAACGTCCAAATAAAGAAGAAAATGCTGTACTTGAAGAAAAGGCTGCAAGGAAGAATCAAGCAATCAAGAAGGAGTACTTCTTCGGATAGATTCTCATGTGGATCACCTTTGGAGGGCATATATTTGTGTTCCTAGTGGGATTTCTTGATTTCAGTAATCTAGGTATGTCACATGATCATTTATTTATATTTATTTGATTGATTTACTTTTGAAACGCATAAAGGAGATCCTTGATTAGGGTTTTTGGTGTCTTTGGATTTCAGAATGATCAAAGTTTTGAAATCCATGATTACATACCACACTAAGAATTTCCAACGTTATTATCGAGAATGGTCTATGTCTTGAGTTCCTTGCAACCAATAAGAAAGTTGAGTACGAAGCCTTGATCATAGGGCTCAGCATTGCCAAAGAAATGGGGGTGCAAGATTTGAGAGTCTATAGCGACTCCTAACTAGTTGTCGGCCATGTTAAAGACAACTCTAAGGCTCAGAGGAAAACATGATCAAATATCTCCAAAAGGTCAAGGAATTAACTAGTGGTCTTCATAATTTTGAGATCAAATAAATTCCAAGGAAAGATAATTTCCGGGTGGACTTGTTAGCCAAAGCAGTAACTACTATGCCTGTGGCACTTCCCCAGGGAGCTTACTTCTAGCAAATCAAAAAGTTGACCATCGAGGATGTTGGAAAAAAATGTCATAAAGCTAATCATCTAGGTTATAGATGATTGAACTATTTTGTAAATATATATGAATTATTAATAAAATAAATATTTTTTTGATAGCTTAACACTGTTTGTCATCTTCTTATGAACTTTAATGTATTGAAGTCCTTAGAACTATGTTGATTTGATAAAGGAGGATTTATCAAGTGGTTCTTAAATTAGTTGGCGACAAATGATATGTTGTTACCTAAGACAACATCGTTTATTGAGAATAGGTCATTGTGTTCCATTTAAGTTAGTTGTCCTCTTACCAAGGAGTGTGCAGACATGATGTGATGTGGCATGCAGGTGAGTGTAGGAGTACATTTCACTGAACTGTGACCAACTTTATAGAATCTCTGCTATCAAGAGTATCTTGCAGAAAGGGTATAGGTATAAATGTCCCTCTAACTTGAGACTATCACGGTGACTGGGCAAGCAACTCACTATACTTTACTACCGAACTATCTAGTTTCTAATCCAGTGATGGAAGGTTTCTAAGTGTAGAAAGTACTTGTTAAATCGGTGTTGAGTCAAGAAAGGATTGACCACTCTAAGTTACTGGAGTATATACTTGGTAGTGTTTTAATTAGCAAAACCTAAGTCTAGATAATCTTAATGAGGAGTCACAAGGTTTAGCTCATTGAGACACATTTGGATACACTTATTCAGAGTTGGCAGTAGACTCTGAATCCATCCTGAGCATTAGGTCAAAGGGATTAATTGTAGGGTAACCATAGCCTCCATTTTTGAATGTTGCTTTGCCATCATTCGACCTATTCAGACATTGAGCACCCTTGCTAGATGGTCACATCGATTTGTTTAGAAAATCATTGCTGAGCTACTAGCTTAGGGTTCGAACCTACAATGTCACACACAATAGAAGTTTCCGATTGATCATGATGACTGATCGACTGGTATGGACACCAGGGCTAGCAAGAGATGATAGGTCAATCCCACATCCCTGTGGATAACCTGTGATAAGCCCTAAACCCAAATTTAGTTGAGTCCTGTAAGAGTCTAAGCCTATGAATAAACTCCTGAACCCAATTGAGACCTGTATATATATATAAATCCAGTCAATTTTTATTTTGCCTTGTGATTGAGGGTTAGTTATGTCTTTGATTAAAATTGATTCAGTTTGATCAAGTGGATTTGAAGTTAGTGTTAATTGGTTTCAATTGAGTCCTGTAATTAGTTAGGGTCTTGACCAAGATTACAAGGGAAGATCACTTCAAGACATCACATGTCAACCCAACTCATGGTGCCACAGTATCTTGCCACATCATCACATGCCACATCATCTTCTTGGGCACCCATGCCATGTCATCCACCATGTCACCATGCCATGCCACTTGCCACTCATTATGCTATGCCACCTCACCATCCCACATGGCATCATCTTGGTCGGCCACAAGGAGATTCAAAGTTGGTGCCAATTCAAAGTAAGTGTTTGAATTGCAAGGAAGTTTCATATCTCAAGAGTCCAAGAACCCAAGAAGCCTTCAACTTCAAGAGTTCCTTCATATGAAAATTCAAGACTTCAACATAAATTTCCAACCAAGAAATTCATCTTGGCCGCCCATCATTGATCCATCATCAAGAAGTCTTGTCGCCCAAAGGGATGGAGTCCCACACTTCTTGTCGCCTAGCTTGGATGAAGTCAATCATCTCTTGTCACCCACATGGAAGAAGTCCAAGGAGGACGCAATGCCAAGACTCCAAGATGCCAAGAGGAGAATTCAAGGGTCTTTGATGTCCAAGGGAAGCCAACTCCAAAAGTTTCATGCTCTTTCAACAAGAACTCAAGAATTTGTAGCCCATACTTCACTTGCTTGTAATCTATAAATACCACCCCCAAACCCCCTTGTATGGCATCTTATTTTATGAAATAAAGTGAGAATTTTCTCTTCAATTCCTTTGCCGTGAGGGCATCGGACTCAATGAGGGAGGGGGCATGAGGTCCCAGGGCACGAGGCCCATCTATCCATCTATCCTACTTTCAGCCATCCAAGAAACCCTAATCCGCCTTCTTCCTTCTCTTACTTTCTTTCTTCCCATCTTTCCTTCTTTTGCTACCTTCTAACATATTTTCTTGTGAGTGATTTCAGGTGATCAAGATCTGAAGTAAAGGTGTTCTTGCCTTGGAACCAATTGAGTTAAAGATCAGAGCCCGAAGATCGATAATCCTGAAGTTCTGCCGTGAATCCTAGAGTGTTGAATCTGATCCACATCAAGTGCGCTGCAAATTTTCGTTGGTAAATCAAACCCCTCCTCAACTCTTGAGCTCTGATTCTTTGAAAGTAAGAACCCTAGTTTAAGTGATTTCTTAATCACCAAGTCCTGATTCTTAGTTAGTTTTGTTGATTTGTTTTGTGGGTAGCATAACCAGTTGACTAGTTAAATTCATCTAAATACTTTGAGTCTTATTTCTGAAAATTATAAAAAAATAATCTCTGCTTAATTACTGATAATCAATCTTAGGATTGTTAGATTGAGTTTTGCATCTTTCATCCCACATCATCTTGGTATTAGAGCAGGTTAAACTAGGGTTTAATTACTAGTTGCTGAAATTTATGTATACCTAGTTTTAGGCTGAAACTAAATTGCATAAAAATCATCATAAAAAATATAAAAAAATCATAATTAATTTTTTGTTAATCCTCTACTAATCTGCCATCTATTATAGAAAAAAAATTTTAATTTTTTTTATTAATTTCTATTTAGTTTTATTATGCATTAGGGTTTCATGTGCATGCATCATAACTAAAATCAACTTAAGGGCACTCTACTCTATCGATCAGGAAAAAAAATTATCACCTTTCCTGGGCCCAAAACAACCACCTTTGCATCAAACCTAAGCCTAATTAAAATCAATTAGAAACCTAAAGTAGCTTAGGGATACCAACAAGGCGGGTTCCAAGTATTGTGTGAAAGCTAGTGCACCCAATTCTTTGATCTTATATTTTTGAATTGGTTATCTAAGGCTAGGCTCCATAGGCAAATGCCCTAAGTGGTTTATGATTTTTAATTAGGACCCTGCAAGAGCAGGGGAGCCACATGACACCCCTCTTACCTGGCCAGTAGACAGGGTAATTGAGGAAGGTGTAAAATTGAGGACCCATTCTACTTGAGCTCTTGGTTATGAAACTTTAGTTTGATTTTGTGTGATTGCATTGCATGGCCACTAGATCAGGAACACCATATTAGCATACTCAACCTCAACCCAATCCCACCATGGATCCTAATATTGAGGCTTTAATAAGATTTATGACTAAGCAATTTAGGCAACTCAATGCTAGGTTTGACCAGATGGATGAGAGAATAGGAAACCTTGAGGAATCCCATGTGACCCGTTCAGATTCTAAGACACCTAGACCCACTCCCCCAGGTCCAAGAGCCCAATGTGGAGAAGTCACACCTGACCCTATTCCTAGGTGCCAAACCCCTGATGTGAATGACCATGAAGAAAGGATCCTTAGGAATAGATGACTAGATGCACCTACTTTTGATGGAAGTTTAGATCCTAAGGTTTATACAGATTGGGAGAGTGACATGGACCAGTACTTCGAATGGTATGAGATGTCGAAGGAGAAAAAATTTAAATTTGCTAAGCTTAGGCTAATCCAATAAGCTAGATTGTACTGGAGAAATGTGAAACGACTGAACCCGACAAAGATGAGATTTGCCCATAGACACTTGGGGAGCTATGAAGATTAGACTTAGGGAGAAATACCTACCCTTGTCCTGTAAGGATTTTGGTGACCAGGGCGGAAGCGTGGATTTCAAAAATTTATAATGAAATCACTACCAAACACTTAACCCAAGACCTCCTTACTAGGAATTAAAACATATAAACATGCATATATAATATAAACTAGAGTTTAGGCACCAACCTGAACTGCTAGTATCCAATCCGATGAAGAAAACCATGATTCAGCCTTCTTCTCCACTAGGTGCCCAAACGTTCGCCCTCCAATGGTGATCCACACGAAACTCGGACCAAGGAAGAACTCCTTCAAGTTGCTTGGATAAGTGGAACTCTTTCGGCAGCCTTTGGTCTATTGACCACTATAAAACACCCTGTCCTACTGTAGGGCTCTAAAGACACTCTCCTAAACCACTCTTGATTTTAGGACAACCCTCCTCTAGGACCCCTTAGCTTATGTCCTAAAATAAAGCCTTGTCCTATTAGAAAAGACCTTGTCTTAACAAGACAAGTCTTGTCTTAAAGAAAGAAGGAGGGAGAGAGAGACACTCAGAATAATACTTCGGTGGAATTCTTAATTATCAGACTCATTTAACCACCCCCTATTTATAGATACAAGAGGGGCATGTGATATGTCCTCCCATCAACTTATCAGATATGATTTTTCAAGACCAAAGAGAAGTTATCTGGCTTGAAAAATCATATCTAATAAGCCCATTCATGCACCGAAGGCCTTATTCACATCCCTTCTTTTATCTGGATGAATTCTCACTTGCCACATATCAATTACCGGTCCATAAAAAGCCAAGAGGTGCCTCTTCAATCTCCAAACATCGAAGATTATGAAAAGTCCTGATAGTAGGACTCTTCACCAGAACCGCGCGCCACATGAAGAGTTGCGACTCATCATGCACCGCGCGTGCCATCCTTCTTCCATGCAAATTTCAAAGAATGTTGACCTGTCAAAACATAGGCAATATGGTTATCATTGGAAAGAGCATAAAATTCTCTTTTTGACCATATAAATTATATTCAATTCAGAGATCTATAGCTCATTCTGTGCCCTTTTGAAGTTAAAGTATCATTTAGGTACCAAGAGTCCCATAACATTGGGACTCTTCATGTATGGCACCTAAAATGCCCTTAAATCCAAATTAAAATCAGATCTAGCTCTGATTAGGCTAGCCCCACTTAGGACTCAACCTAATTTAGGCTTCCCATAATTAGGTTAGCCCAATTAGCAAGCAACCGGACCCAATCCAATTGGGTTAGGAATTTGGTTAGCCTACATATGCTAGTATGTAATCCGGCTAACCAATTAGGATCCTATGACCCTAATTAAATCATGAATGACTTCCTTGGCCAACTCTCTATTGTGTGTGACCCATTAGGTTTCACATCTAGCCAGCAGTAGGTTTAGGTTTGAGTCGATTCGATCCAATCAAACCCGATTGACCTAATTAGGTCAAATTGGCTCACCTAATTGTCCAATTCGAATCACACATCAAATTGACTCATGAAACCAAATCAATTGGTTCATGAAGACCTACAAGATAAGATTGATGTCTAGCAATGTGTCATGGCTACCCGAAAGATGAGAAATTTTGGTGGATTTACGAAAATACCCTTCAGTGGTGAGTTACCGGGCAATTCAGTCCTTCGATCTACTTGCACCCTGAATATGACTATGGATATGGATACTTGCCAAATCCAATTTCATATTCATTTCTTGCTCAATCTGATAATGATGATTCAATAATGAATCATTAGAAACTATTTCTAATGTTCATACTTTGATCAAAGATTTCCCGAATCTTCATTTGATTGAAATCATCTGGATGCGCTTCCCTCTTACTAGGGTTGATCGATTCCTTTTTGACCTATTCACAACCTCCATATGCAATCCACCATACCCAGTATCACCCCATGCATGACTCAGTGTCTTGATTGAGTGTGAACCAAAGTATGGATTCATGCATACAAGGTACCATGGCAGTCTCAGGTCAAAGGACCACATGCACTACTCCCACTATGAGAACTATTTATTGACAAACAGATAAGGTTCCATTAGATGTTCTTAAGCTGGATCCATTCAGTGAACTCATTCTCTAATGAGCACCCACATCCTAGTATTAGTGTCAAACACAAGTGACTGTGAGATTAGTCACCCTCTTCACCAAGCATACATAGGATGTGTTGGTCTTACCGGAAACCTTGATCCCCTACTCAATATCCCATCAACCAGGAATATTCTAGATTAGGGTTTTAAGGCTTTAGGTCTCACTGGTATGATCTCATCATAACCCTAGAACCATAGCTTTAATCAATGGGGTTCATCATATCTTAATAAAATTAATAAGACAGCGTATGATGAAAATAAAATGCCTTTATTAATTGATAATGTCAATACACTGGTTTGGGATACAAAAGAAAATCCCATCGAAATACAACATTTCGATTGGCCTTTAGGACATAATCCTTTCAATCTCCCACTTGCACTAAAGCCAATCGCCTTTATATTTTAACCCCATACATTCGAGGTGGCGATCAAACTCCCGCTGTGGTAGAGCCTTAGTGAACGAGTCTACTATGTTGTTCTTCATTTCTACTCTTTTAATGCAGACTTCTTGTCTTTCAACAATCTCTCGAATGAGATGGAAACGTCTTAGAATGTGCTTTGATTTGTGATGAGCTCTAGGTTCCTTAGCTTAAGCGACAGCTCCAGTATTATCACAGTAAAGTGGTACTAGACCTTCAATCTCCAGAACAATGCCCAACTCTGAGTTGAACTTCTTCATCCAGACAGCTTCCTTGGCAGCTTCACTAACAGCAATGTAATCTGCCTCAGTTGTTGAGTCAGCTACAGTCTGCTGTTTAGAACTCTTCTAGCTTACAGCTCCTCCATTTAGGATAAAAACATATCCTGAAATAGATTTGCTATCATCTGGATTCGATTGAAAACTAGAATCTGAATAAGCTTCCAGTTTAAGATCAGATCCTCCGTATATCAGAAAATTATCCTTAGTCCTTCTCAAGTCCTTAAGAATATTTTTCACAGCCTTCCAATGATCCTCTCCTGGATCAGCTTGAAATCTGCTGGCTATACCTAAGGCATATGCGACATCAGGCCTGGTACATAACATAGCATACATTATAGATGCTACAGCCGAAGCATAAGGTATAGAACTCATTCTATTTCTTTCTTTAGGTGTCTTAGGAGACATCTTCTTAGAAAGATGTATGCCATGACCAATGGGCAAGTAACCTCTTTTACTTCCCTCCATGCTAAATCTCTTTAGCACTTGGTCAATGTACCTAGACTGGGATAAGCCTAGTATCCTCCTAGATCTATCTCTATAGATCTTGATACCCTGTATATAGGATGCTTCTCCCAAGTCTTTCACGGAAAACTGTTTAGATAACCATACCTTGACTGATTGTAACATTGAGATATCATTCCCAATGAGGAGTATGTCATCCACATACAGAACCAAGAAAACTATGGTACTCCCACTAGTCTTCTTGTACACACAAGGTTCATCCTCATTTTTGATAAAGTCAAACTCTTTGACTGTCTTATCAAATCGGATGTTCCAATTCCTGGATGTTTGCTTTAATCCATAAATGGATTTCTTTAGCCTACATACCTGATTAGGTTTAGTCTCCAAGACAAAACCTTTTGGCTGTGACATATAGACCTCTTCTTCAAGGAAACTATTAAGGAATGCTATTTTCACATCCATCTGCCAGATTTCATAATCATGATATGCTACTATAGCAAGCATGATCCGAATAGATTTGAGCATGGCAACAGGAGAAAATGTTTCATCATAATCTATTCCCTGTTTTTGTCTGAAACCCTTAGCCACTAATCTGGCTTTATAAGTTTTGACTTGGCCATCTGCCCCAATCTTTTTCTTATAGACCCATTTGCATCCAATAGGGTTAACACCCTCTAGTGCATCAACCAAAGTCCACACTTGGTTGACATACATGGAGTCCATTTCAGATCTCATGGATTCCAGCCATCTGTCTGAGTCCCTATTCATGATAGCATCCGTATAGGTTAGAGGCTCATCATTTTCAATGATCCGGGCTTCATTATTTTCAATAATGAACCCATACCTCTCAAGTGCATGACGCACCCTATCAGACCTATGGATAGGAGTGGTGTGTTCTGGTTCTATACTAACTATGTTATCATTTGGTTGAGATATATCTATTTGTTGAACTTCTTCAAGTTCAATATTTTTTTCACTGCCCTTTTGTAGGATGAACTCTTTCTCCAGAAAAGTGGCATGCCTACTGACAAAAACTTTTTGTTCAGTAGGGTGGTAGAACAGATATCCTATACTATCTTTAGGATATCCTACAAATAGACACTTATCTGCTCTAACATCCAGCTTATGTCCAAAATTTCTTTTGACATAGGCTGGACATCCCCAAATCTTAAGATCTTAAGATTGGGTTTCTTACCCATCCATATCTCATATGGAGTGCTAGAGACAGATTTAGATGGTACTCTATTTAAGATATTAGCCATGGTTTCCAAGGCATATCCCCAGAAAGAAACAGGTAACTTTGTGAAGCACATCATGGACCATACCATATCTAATAAGGTACGGTTCCTCCTTTCAACAACACCATTTAATTGTGGTGTGTAAGGAGGGGTCCATTCAGAGATAATCCCCTTTTCTTTAAGGTGATCGAGAAACTCGATGGATAAGTATTCACCTCCTTGATCTGATCGAAGGATTTTAATACTTTTCCCCGTTTGTTTCTCTACCATACTTTGATACTCTAAAAATTTATCAAAGGCTTCGGACTTATGTTTCATAAGATACACAAATCCGTACCTTGAAAAATCATCAGTAAATGTGATGAAATAAGAGTATCCACCCTTGGCCTGAGTTGTCATAGGCCCACATAAATCTGTATGTATGAGTCTTAATAACTCAGTTGTCCTTTCTTTATGTCCACTAAATGGAGTCTTGGCCATTTTACCCATGAGACATGATTCACAAGTTCCTAATGATTCATAATCATAAGGATTAAGGAAATTTTTCTTGTATAACTTGCTAATCCTAGTCTCACTAATATGTCCAAGCCGATAGTGCTAGAGTAAAGTATTATTTACATCATCTCTCTTTCGTTTGTTACTTACATGAAGTATATTTCCATTAGTGGATAGAGTTAAAAGACCATTGCAAAATATGCCACAACATATAATTTCATTAGAAAAGCTGATTGAGCAACCATTGCTCATCACATTCATAGTATAACCTTGTCTAAGTAACAAGGGTATAGAAATGATATTTCTAATGACCTTAGGCATATAGTAACAATCTCTCAGCTCTAAAATCTTCCCCGAAGGTAACTTCAAGATATAAGTCCCTACAGCCTCTGCTTGGATGGACTCTCCTCCAGCACCGTAGGGCTCGAAGTCTCTTTCCTTCAATACTCTAAGCCTCTGTAGCCCCTGCAATGATTTGCAGATATTATGACCACAGGCGGTATCCAATACCCAAGTATTTGAAATGGAAGAATCCAATGACAAAATAGTATGAACTTCTTTTATACCTTTTGGTGCATCCGATGCACCAGGCTTCACACCTACAAGGTAAGCCTTATAGTTCCTCTTCCAATGACCTGGCTTGCCACAGTGAAAGCAGGTCATCTGTCCGGAGGCCTTCTTTCCTTTCTTCTTCTTGATGCCCCTTTTTGGGTTCAATCTCCTCTTGGAACCCTTTCTGCCTGACTTCTTCTTGTTGATCCCATCCACAAGAAGAAGTGGAGCCTTATTTTTCTTTAAATGGCTCTCTTCTATTTTTAACATGTTTAACAACTCAGGCAAGGAAGTGTTAAGTTTGTTCATCTGATAATTAAGAACAAACTATGAAAATGACTCCGGGAGTGACTGCAAGATCAAATCCTGATTCAACTCCCCATCCATAACAAAACCCAATTGACCTAATCGAGTGATCAGGTCAATAACCATCAGTACGTGGTCTTGTATGGATGTACCTTCTGTCATTCTTGCACGGAACAACTGCTTAGATATCTTATATCTAGCAGTTCGACTATGTTCTCCATATAGCTCTTTTAGATTGAGTAGTATGGAGTTAGTGTCCATGGTATCATGTTGCCTCTGCAACTCATTGGTCATAAAGGCAAGCATGATACATTTGATAGTGAGTGAGTCATTTTGCCACATCTTGTATGTGGTCTTTTCCTCTTGCGAGGCATCTTTCCCTAAAGGTTCCAAGGTAGGGGTATCAAGAATGTAAGAAAGTTTTTCCTGGCTAAGTACTATCTTTAGGTTTCTCAACCAGTCAACATAGTTTGGTCCAGTCAATTTATTGGCATCAAGTATACTACGGAGTGAGAGTGAAGAGGCCATTTAATGTATATTAACAAAGAACATAACATAAGCAAACAACCATTGTTGACAAAACATAATTAAATTAGGATTTTAACTTAATTATGTCTCCCACTATTTTATCAAGCATCATAACCCTCTATATGATGATCGAGAAACCCTAATTGGTTTTCTTAGTGGGGTTGAGATCCTAATTCTTTATAAAAGACCTTGTGTGTACACAACAAATCTTTTATAAGTTCAAAGGTAGGAAAGCTCTTTCCAATTGTATCTCATACAATTTTCAACAAAACCTGGCCTCTAAAATATTAATAGCCTTGTGTGTGCACAACAAACTATAATATTTTTAGTTAAATAAGACCCTTCATTCCTTTATAGTCATGATTGTAATAATAATACCCTTGTGTGTTCACAACAAAGTATTATATTAAATCATGCCATAAGCATCAAATGCACCAGGCCAAAATTATGTTAGTTACCATAATAGGCCTTGTATGTACACAACAAACCTAATACGGATCATAACAAAATAATGACCTAGCATGAAGGAAGGCCTAATGTAGTGAATATTACACTAAGCATATCAATCAAGAATTAAGTTAATCTTATTGGCCAGGTAAGTGGAAGAGCAGTGGGAGTCCCTCCATTGCTTTCCTAGATACCAAAAAAAATTGGTCAGGTCAGTCAATGGAACCAATTAAAAACCACGTCCTCTTTACCGATCATGAACCACTTTTCCTAGACACCGAATGATCAACTAATCATCTTGATTATTTTGCTTTTGGTATATGACACTACAACTTAATATAATTTTAATAGAGGGAAATTCAAACAGAAGCACATTCTAATTTTACCATTCATCAACCATGCATCATATATCATTTTATAATGTGCTAAGTGTGTCATCATACTAGGACAACCATCTACCACATAATGGATCCACCATTATTCCAGGGCAACCTTATTTCAGTATGATGACTAGAAAGCTAAACATATCTCTATATCGGTTAAGGTTTAAGTGAAAACCCTAACCAGTGACATACATATATGCATAAACATATCAATCATATGTAACTTTAAACTTTTGTAGAGTCCTACAAAATTGGATAACTTCAAATTTTGTATGATTTAGCTCTAATAAGGTGGCACTGATACCACTGTAAGGGTTTTGGTGACCAGGGCGGAAGCGTGGATTTCAAAAATTTATAATGAAACCACTACCAAACCCTTAACCCAAGATCTTCTTACTAGGAATTAAAACATACAAACATGCATATATAATATAAACTAGAGTTTAGGCACCAACCTGAACCGCTAGTATCCAATCCGATAAAGAAAACCATGATTCAGCCTTTTTCTCTACCAGGCACCCAAACGTTTGCCCTCCAACGGTGATCCACACAAAACTCGGACCAAGAAAGAACTCCTTCAAGTTGCTTGGATAAGTGGAACTCTTTCGGCAGCCTTTGGTCTATTGACCACTGTAGGACACCCTGTCCTACTGTAGAGCACTAAAGACACTCTCTTAAATCATTCTTGGTTTTAGAACAACCCTCCTCTAGGACCCCTTAGGCTTATGTCCTAAAACAAAGCCTTGTCCTATTAGAAAAGACCTTGTCTTAACAAGACAAGTCTTGTCTTAAAGAAAGGTGGGAGCGAGAGATACTCAGAATAATACTTCGGTGGAATTCTTAATTATCAGACTCATTTCACCGCCCCCTATTTATAGATACAAGAGGGACGTGTGATATGTCCTCCCATCAACTTATCATATATTATTTTTCAAGACCGAAGAGAAGTTATCTGGCTTGAAAAGTCATATCTAATAAGCCCATTCATGCATCGAAGGCCTTATTCACATCCCTTCTTTTATCTGGATGATTTTTCACTTGCCACATGTCAATTACCAGTCCCTAGGAAGCCAAGAGGTGCCTCTTCAATCTCCAAACATCGAAGATTATGAAGAGTCCTGATAGCAGAAGGACTCTCCATCAGAACCGCGTGCCATATGAAGAGTTAGACTCTTCATGCACCGCACGCGCCATCCTTCTTCCATGCAAATTTCAAAGAATGTTGACCAGTAAAAACATAAGCAATATGGGTGTCATTGGAAAGAGCATAAAATTTTCTTTCTGACCATATAAATTATATTCAAATCAGAGATCTATAGCTCATTCTGTTCCCTTTTGAAGTTAAGGTATCATTTAGGTACCAAGAGTCCCATGCCATTGGGACTCTTCATGTATGGCACCTAAAATGTCCTTAAATCCAAATTAAAATAAGATTTAGCTCTGATTAGGCTAGCCCCACTTAGGACTTAACCTAATTTAGGTTTTCCATAATTAGGTTAGCCCAATTAGCAAGCAACCGGATCCAATCCAATTGGGTTAGGAATTTGGTTAGCCTACATATGCTAGTATGTAATCCGGCTAACCAATTAGGATCCTATGACCCTAATTAAATCATGAATGACTTCCTTGGCCAAGTCTCAATTGTGTGTGACCCATTGGGTTCCACATTTAGCCAGCAGTAGGTTTAGGTTTGAGCCGATTCGATCCGATCAAACCCGATTGACCTAATTAGGTCAAATTGGCTCACCTAATTGTCCAATTCGAATCACACATCGAATTAACTCATAAAACCAAATCAATTGGTTCATGAAGACCTACAAGACAAGATTGATGTCTAGCAACGTGTCATGCCTACCTGGAAGATGAGGAATTTTGGTGGATTTACCAAAATACCTTTTAGTGGTGAGTTACCGGGCAATTCAATCCTTTGATCTACTTGCACCATGAATATGACTATGGATATGGATACTTGTCAAATCCAATTTCATATTCATTCTTTGCTCAATATGATAATGATGATTCATTAATGAACCATTAGAAACTATTTCTAATGTTCATACTTTGATCAAAGATTTTCCGAATCTTCATTTGATTGAAATCATTTGGATGCGCTTCCCTCTTACTAGGGTTGATCAATTCCTTTTTGACCTACTCACAACCTCCATATGCAATCCACCATACCCAGTATCACCCCATGCATGACTCAGTGTCATGATTGAGTATGAACCAAAGTATGGATTCATGCATACAAGGTACCATGGCAGTCTCAGGTCAAAGGACCACATGCACTACTCCCACTATGAGAACTATCTATTGACAAACAGATAAGGTTCTATTAGATGTTCTCAAGCTGGATCCATTCAGTGAACTCATTCTCTAATGAGCATCCACATCCTAGTATTAGTGTCAAATACAGGTGACTGTGAGAATAGCCACCCTCTTCACCAAGCATACATAGGATGTACTGGTCTTACCGAAAACATTGAACCCCTACTCAATATCCCATCGACCAAGAATATTCTAGATTAGGATTTTAAGGCTTTAGGTCTCACTGGTATGATCTCATCATAACCCTAGAACCATAGCCCTAATCTATGGTGTTCATCATATCTTAATAAAATTAATAAGACACAGCGTATGATGAAAATAAAATGCCTTTATTAATTGATAATGTCAATAAACTGGTTTGGGATACAAAAGAAAATCCCATCGAAATACAACATTTCAATTGGCCTTTAGGGCATAATCCTTTCATGTCCTATGAGCAAAAATTGTTGGATCAGTGGCAAAAGTTGATCCAAGGGAACAAGTCAGTGGTTGAGTATATAGAAAAATTTGATGAATTTGTTATGTGGTGTAGTGTAGTCAAGTTGGAAGCTATCACATTTTCTAGGTTTAGAGCAGGCCTACATGAAGATTGTTGATCCCTGGAATGATTTTGATGATCACAAAACATTGGAGCATGTATTTGATACTAACTCTTCTCAAATTATTTAAGAAGTTTTGCAAGAATTGGTTACCTTTGTTTAAAATGGTTTTCAAATTTACTTAAGGGTAATTCAATTGAGTTTGTAAAAGCCCTAACTTATGAGTGCTATAATCATGTAAAATGGGCTTAAAATTATGAAAATTTGATAGAGTATGTAGATTAGCTTCTAGTATTTCAATGTTGAAGATTTTTGGAGAAGCTTGAAGCAATTTTTAAAGACTTGCAAGAGCCGACTCATGGTGGCACGGCACGGAGAAAGTTTCAAAGTTTCAGAATCAAGAGCCGACTCTTTCAGAAATATATTTTTTGAAGTTCTGAGAATTAGAGCCGACTCCTAGTTCAAGAGCCGACTCTAGGTTTGTATGTTTTGACTTGATTGAAATCTAGAAGGCAAAAGCCGACTCTAGCTTGAAGAGCCAGCTCCCACAGAAGTTTGTTTTGGCCTGTCTGAGACTTCGAGCTGACTCCTGGAGCTCGAGCCAGCTCATGGAGCTATTTTTTGCACTCCAACGGCTAGTTGCTGAAATTGAAATTTGAATCTTAATTCGTCTCCAATGGCCATTTCATGAATTCCAAGACCCTACAATGGCCATATCTTATGGAAAACTATAAAAAGGATTATTTTTGAAGGATTAAATAATTTTTGGAGATTTATTGTTGAATTTTCTTGAGAAATCAAAGAGTTTTCAAGTCATTCAACTACCTACCTCAAAGAGCATTCAAGTTGGATTCAAAGCTTCACCAACTCTACTCCATCATTGAATCCACTCATTAAAGAAGGGAAGAAGCAGCATTGAAGAGCACTTAAGGCTTGACTTCATCTTGATCTACATCGGCAACACCAAAACAAACTTGGTTTGTTGTAGTTGCTTGATTACATTGTCTCTATCTTTGTTTACTCTCTATGAACAGTAAGGGGCTGTGTCTTAAGAGAGATTTAAAGGTTTTTAGGTGAACCTCTTAAAACCTAAGTTTGGGTTCTTGGTTTTTCCGGTTTAAAATCAAGTGTTTGGGTTTTCTTTGATGATCCCGTGTAAAACCAAAGGGAGTTAGGGTTTCTTTGGTGATCCCGGTAAAACCAAAGTATAAAGATTTGGATTGTGAGCCTATTAAAACAATCCGACTGTATTCCGATTGGGGGATATAGTGAAAATCCTAAGTGATCCTTGGGTAGTGGATGTAGGAGCCGGTTATCCAAACCACTCTATTTCTTGGTGTTTGTGATTGTGCTTTTATTGCTTTATTGCTTCAATTTATTTACTTTCGCTTTGCACACTTCACTTCTACACTAAAAGAATTTCAAAGTGCACATACTTGTAAAATTTTTTAATCCCAATTCACCCCCCTCTTGGGAAGTCACCTGGGCAACAAGTGGTATCAGAGTAGAGTCTCTGAAAGTTAGTTAGAGTAAAGATATATGGCACATCCCATGAGCACTTCATTGGCCGAAGGTCAATCCACAAATAGACCATCACTTTTTACCAGAATTAATTACACTTATTGGAAGGCAAGAATGAAAATATACATTCAAGTCGTAGACTTTCACTTATGAAAAATTATCATGAAAGGATCTCACACACCCATAATTAAAGTTAATGATGTAGAGGTTCCCAAACCAGAAGAGGATTGGGACAAGAATGATATGAAATTAGCTGAATTGAATACCAAAGAAATGAATTTATTGTATTGTGCTTTGGATCCAAATGAGTTTAACAGAATTTCAACTTGTAATTCTGTTAAAGAAATTTGGGACAAATTAGAAATCACACACGAAGGCACTTCTTAAGTTAAGACATCAAAAATTAATCTACTTGTGCATAATTATGAGCTATTTAAGATGGATCCTAGTGAGACTATATCTGCTATGTATACTCATTTTACTGATATCATAAATGGTCTCAAGAGTCTGGGTAGAACTTATTCTAATGCTGATCTTGTCCAAAAAGTCTTAAGATCTTTGCCAGATAAGTAAAAAGACAAAGTGACAGCAATTCAAGAAGCAAAGGATCTAAATACACTACCACTGGATGAACTACTTGGATCCTTAATCACACATGAATTGGCTATGCAAAAAAGGACTAAAGAAGATACAAAAAGAAAGAAGGCCATTGTATTTAAAGCTACTGAGGAAGATAAGAATGAAGAATCTGATTCATCAGATGATGATGATCTTGGAAATGATGAAATTGCCTTAGTCATGAGAAAATTTAAAAGGTTTATAGGCAGAAAAAAACAAACAGATGGAGAAAGCATTATAGAAAAGGTGACTTTGGAAAATAAAAGGAAAAAGATAAAGAAAAAGATAAAGAGAAAGATAAAGATCAAGTACCTATTTGCTACGGATGCAAGAAGCCAGGACACATCCATCTTGTATGTCCTGAAGGGAAGAAAAGGATATTCTCTAAAAAGAAGAAGGCAATGCTAGCTGCTTGGAGTGATAGTGATGAAACTACATCCACTGAAGAGGATGAAGAGACAACAAAAACAGCACAAATCTGTCTTATGGGTATGGAGGATGAGATAAGTACTTTTGAATCTAATTTAGAATTCACTTATGATGAATTGCATAATGCTTTTTGTGAACTATTGATAGAATACAAACAAGCTGGTTTAAAAATGAGAGATTTAAAAAATCAATGTGATGTTTTCGAAAAAGACAAGAATGAATTTTGTGAAAGAAACAAAATCTTACAAAGAGAATTAAATTTGGTTTGTGAAAGATTTAAGATTGTTCAAGTTGAAAAAGAAGAGCATTTTGAGAAAAATAAGGAATTGAAAAATGAAAATGATGATCTAAAGAAAGAAGTTCAAAAATTAAAACCCTTAGTTGAAAAATTAACCCTAAGTTCTATCAAACTTGAATTAATTTTAAAAGATCAAAAAGAAATAAATAATAAATTTGAAATTAGTTATAAATGCTTTATTTCAAACAAATTTTCAACTTCTACTTCATATGCTCCTAAATTCATCAGTTCAAAACATGTTAGACCTAAATTTGCATCATCTCATGGTTATTATTCAAATCCAAAGATCGTATGCTATGCATATAATAAAATTGGTCATAAAGCTTTTGAATGTCATTTGAAACATAATGACAAAAAGAAAATTAAGAAAGTTTGGATTTCAAAAGGAACCATTTTCACTAACTTGCAAGGACCCAAGAGAGCTTGGGTACCTAAATTTATTAAATGATTCTTTTGCAGGGATGTCTTGCAGCCACAAGCATAAAGAAAAGATGGTATTTGGATAGCGGCAGTTCAAGACACATGACTGGTGACGCTGATCAATTTTTTACTCAAGAACAGAAGGATGGTGGAATGATAACATTTGGTGACAATAGAAAAGGAAGGATAATCGGTATTGGTAAAATCAAAATTACTCTTACATTTATTGAAAATGTGTTACTTGTAGAAAAATTAAAGCATAATCTTTTGAGTATTAGTCAGCTATGTGACATTGGTTTTAATGTATTCTTCAAGTCATCAATGTGTATAGTAGTTGATTCACTTGACTCTAGTACTAAATTATTGGACACAGACTTAGTAACATTTATGTGGTAGATCTTAATGATCTAGCTATGTCAAGTAATACAAGTCTTGTAGCAATGAATGACAAAAACAAGGAATCAAGTTTACTATGGCATAGGCAACTTGGTCATGCTAGTATGGATACAATAGCTAAACTTATTGCAAAAGATTTAGTCAAAGGTTTGTCGAAGTTTAAAGTTAATTTTGATTATGTTTGTGATGCATGTCAGTTAGAAAACAAGTGAGGGAGAGTTTTAAATCTAAAAACATAGTTTCAACTTCTAGACCCTTAGAGCTACTTCACATGGACCTATTTGGACCTACTAGGACTACCAGCCTAGGTGGTATGAAATATGGATTTGTGATTGTAGATGATTTTTCAAGATATATATGGGTTTTGTTTATTGCACATAAAGATGATACTTTTAATGTATTCAAAAAGTTTTACAAAAGAGTTACAAATTTAAAAAACTTTTCTGTCATTTCAATTCGTAGTGATCATGGCATCGAATTTGAAAATCAATATTTTGATAATTTTTGCACAAAGCACGGTATTGATCATAAATTTTCTGCACCTAGAACACCACATCAAAATGGTGTTGTAGAAAGAAAGAATCGTACTTTGGAAGAGATGTCCAGAACAATGCTTTGTGAAGAAAATCTTCCAAAATACTTTTGGACAGAAGCTGTGAATACTGCATGCTATATTTTAAACAGAGTTTTGATTAGACCTATTATCAGAAAAATCTCCTATGAACTTTGGAACAATAGAGAATGAAATATTAAATATTTTCATGTTTTTGAATGTAAATGTTTTGTTCTTAACAATGAAAAAGATAATCTTGGTAAATTTGATGCAAAATCTGATGATGCTATTTTTCTTGGATATTCTTTAAATAGTAAAGCCTATTGAGTTTTCAATAAAAGAACTTTGACTATTGAAGAATCTATTTATGTTGTTTTCAATGAATCTGACATTACATCTTCGAGAAAAGAAGATTTTGCTGATGATGATGCAGGTACTCTACAACATGGAATGAAAGACTTGACTTTTAAAGACAAACAATCAAGTGAACCACATGAAAAAGAGGTGAGTAAAGAGCATGATGATATACCTAAAGAATGGAGGTATGTACAATCACACCCTAAAGAATTATTTATAGGAGACCCATCTCAAGGTGTTAAAACTAGACCTGCACATAGAGATGCACATGATTTAATTGCTTTTGTTTCTCATGTAGAACCACATAATATAGAAGAAGCCAAAACTGATCCTAATTGGATGTTAGCAATGCATGATGAATTAAACCAATTTAGAAGAAATAATATTTGGACCTTAGTAGAAAGTCCCAATGATCATCCTGTTATAGGCACTAAGTGGGTTTATAGAAATAAACTAAATGAAGATGGAAATGTAATTAGAAATAAGGCTAGATTGGTTGCACAAGGATATAATCAAGAAGAAAGAATAGATTTTGATGAAACTTATGTATCAGTAGTTAGATTAGAAGCCATTAGATTGCTACTAGCTTATGCATGTTTTATGAATTTCAAATTATTTCAAATGGATGTTAAGAGTGCATTTTTGAATGGTTTTTTATCTAAAGAAGTTTTGTTGAGCAACCTCCTGGTTTTATCGATCACACTTTCTCAAATCATGTTTTTAAATTGAATAAAGCTTTATATGGTCTGAAACAGGCACCTAGAGCCTGGTATGATAGACTAAGTAAATTTTTAATTGTAAATGAATTTGTAAGAGGTAGTGTTGACACCACACTATTTATTCAAAGAAAGAAAAATGATATTTTAGTTGTTCAAATATATGTTGATGACATTATCTTTGGATCTACTGATGAATCTTTGTGTCAAGACTTTGCTAAGCTAATGCAGGAAGAATTCGAAATGACTTGATGGGCGCATTGAGTTACTTTCTTGGACTTCGAATTAAACAAACTAAAGAAGGTATTTTGATCAACTAAGCCAAGTACATTAAAGAAATAATCAAGAAGTTTGGCATTGAATCAAGCAAGGTAAATGGAACACCAATGAGTCCTGCATGTAGACTTGACAAAGATGAGAATGGAATAAATGTTGATCAAAAGTTGTACCGAGGTATGATCGAATCATTACTTTATTTAACAGCTAGTAGACATGATATATTATTTAGTGTTTGTATGTGTGCACGTTTTCAATCTAATTCTAAAGAATCACACATCACAACTGTTAAGAGAATTATTAAATACCTAAAAGGCACCTGTAATGTAGGTTTGTGGTATTCTAAGCATACATCATTGAAGTTAATTAGTTATTCTGATGCTGACTATGGAGGATGTAAAATAGATAGAAAGAGTACAAGTGGCACCTGTCAATTTCTAGGTGTTAACTTGATTTCTTGGCACTATCGTAAACAGAACTCTATAGCTCTATCTATTGCTGAGACAGAATATGTGGTTGCTGGGAGCTGTTGTGCTCAAGTGTTATGGATCAAGCAACAACTAGAAGATTACGATGTTGTCCAATTGAAAATTCTTATTAAATGTGACAATACTAGTGCTATTAATTTATCAAAAAATCTAATTCAGCACTCACGAACTAATCACATTGAAATTCGACATCATTTTATTCGTGACAATGTTTTAAACAATGTTGTTGAACTAGAATTTGTACCGACTGAAGACCAACTAGCAGACATTTTTACTAAACCATTAAGTCAAGATAGATTTGAGAAAATTTTAGGAGAATTAGGGCTATGTGACCCATTTTAGACCTATTTGACCTAATTTTTGAAAATTGAGGAAAAATTATCTAGAAATTTCAAATTTTTTTTTAAAGCATAGGACAACCTAGTTTAGACTCTAGAAACATTTAGAAATTGAGTTTGACCCTTTCTGACCTTTAGTTTGAAATTTTGCTCGAGCCGACTCGAATTCTCAAGGCTCTCGGCGAGCCGACTCGTAGGTCGGGCCAAAGCTTTTTAAGTAGGGTTTCCATATTTCCTATTCATTGTGTTTTCTAGGTTTTGACCGTTTTATCTTAGTCGACTCCTCACTCCACTCTAGGAAACTCTCCAAAAACACTCTCAAACCTCTTCAAACCATTAATCTTTGCAAAATGGCACCTCGCAAGGCTATGGCAAAGAAAGCAAAGAGAGTAGTTCGGTCTGTGGCTGAGGAACAGAGGAGCAAGAGGCGATTGGATACTTCGATTCAGCAAGAGGATCAGCCGATTGAGCAAGAGGAAGAAGTCCATGCACCCCGACAAGTCATACCCATGGGAAATCAACAAGTCACCCCTGGTAGGTGCATCGATTTCAATTTTCTAGAACAATAACAGTTGAGTATTGGTGCTTGGCTTGAAAAATAGGGTTGGAAGGATTTTTGTCAATTGAATGTTCCAACTTATCCAAATTTGGTTTGTCAATTTTTTGAGAGCATGTCACTGGGAGCTTTTTATTTGGAAGGAACAGTGAAAGGGAAATTCATAGAAATAAGTGAGCAGAGGCTTTCAAATTTACTGAATATACCTAAATAAGGAGAATGCTATTTAGTTATGAAGGAAAAAGTGAAGACACTTAGACTCATTTTGGGAAGATCTAATATGAAAGGGATTATTCATGTAAGTGCAAATCATCTCTCATTGGAGATGAGGCTGTTGCACAATATCATTAGCAAGATTTTCTTATCCTGGACGGGGAGATTCGATTGGGTTAGCGAGAGAGATCTTATATTTATGAGGCGACTGATTAAGGGGGAGCCCCTCAACCTTCCATTTATTATGATTTTTTAGATGAGAGAGGCTATACATAGAGCACGAGCCTGTTTGCCTTATAGGATGGTGTTTACTTTATTATTCCAGGATGCTGATATTGATCTTACTGGAGAGGACTGCCATCTGCTGCTGCACACCGACAGGTACATAGTGAAATCCCTGATTAGAATGGGATTTATTAAAGTTGATGGAAATTGGATCAGGAAGACATCAGGTATTCCTATAGCACATTCAGAGGATTCAGATGATAATGTACAGGTTGCTCAGGGACATGGTGAGGAGACTGAGGGATAGATTGATGAGGCTGGACCATCCAAGCTAGCTCCTACTTCACCTCACTCACCAGTCAGGACTCCTATTACTACTAGACATGATATTGATGATAGATTTCAAAGAGTCTCAAAGGAGATTTCTTGTCTCAGGACTGACACTGATAGGAGGATTAGTTCACTTCAGTCCGAGATGTAGCAGGATTTTCATGATATTATGGCTTTATTGAGACAGATATCTACGGCCAGCCAGCATGCACCTTCTACTTCCACAGCGACTAGCACATCGACTGGCATGGGCACTGGGATTGGTACTGGCACTCATGCAGAGCAGGGACATGTGATACATTGCACTGATGCACCTTATCATGCCACACCTACTATTGGTGAGCCTCAGTATAGTATGGAGGCTACTGGATTTGCTGATGTTGGAGTGACTCCGGCTACTCAGATGCTTTCGTCCACCAGCACTTTGGCCCTATCTGTTGATCCACCTACTACTAGACCTACACCTATCTTTATTTTATCAGAATCAAAAACCAAAGTTAGACCTAAATCTAAAGTGACTAGGACTTCTACACCTACTAGGATTAGGATTAGGGATCTCCGCCCTAGGTTCTCCAAGTTCAAACCTAGTCCAGGTATTCTAGAGGTTGGTTCCTCCTCTGATAAGGAAGAACCTGATAGTGATCCTAGCCTTTCATTCTGATGTTTAGGTTTTATCCTTGTTTTTGAGATTTTATTTTGTTGTATTTTGACTGTGTGATACTATTTTGTCGTGCCGTGGCACATTTGTAAAGTATCACATATGCTATGTACTGGCTTATTTCATATATATATATTCCACTTGTTATGATACATATTCACTTGAATTAGTGTTATGAATGAATTAATGTTATGATTGAATTAATGTTATGAATGAATCAATGTTATGATTGAATTAGTGTTATGGATGAATTAATGTTATAAATGAATGTCCATTTCTCATATACCTTTTGTTGATGACAAAAAGGGGGAGAATGGAGACTGTGTGTGGCATGAAAAAGAAAAAGCTATATTGATTCATGGAAGTTATGTTAATTCATGAAAGTTATTTTGATTCATGAAAATTTCTTGGAAATCTATATTGATTCATGAAAATTGCTCAAGAATTGTTTACAAATGCTATATGTTATAAAACTTTGATGAAATGAATGTTTGATTCATGAAAATTTGATGAAACCTAAGTTTACTTCAAAAGTTTGAAAATTTCATAAGCTTTGATACGCATTGTATAGTTAATACCCTTGATACATCATGTATCGATACATCATGTTATGATACATATGATACATCATGTTTCAATATACTTGATACACATGATATTTAGTAATCAATTCTAAATATTTGATACATTATGGCACATTGTATCGATACACTAATACCAAATCTATATGATATGCATAGACTTGAAAATACTGCAATTGTAAAGTGCTTTTAAATTTTTTTTAATCATGCCCAGTGTTTTGTCATCATCAAAAGGGAAAGATTGTTGACCCTTGGAATGATTTTGTTGATCACAAAACATTGGAGCATGTATTTGATACTAACTCTTTTCAAATTATTTAAGAAGTTTTGCAGGAATTGGTTACCTTTGTTTAAAATGGTTTTCAAATTTACTTAAGGGTAATTCAATTGAGTTTGTAAAAGTCTTAACTTATGAGTGCTGTAATCATGTAAAATGGGCTTAAAATTGTAAAAATTTGATAGAGTATGTAGATTAGCTTCTAGTTGATTTAATGTTAAAGATTTTTGGAGAAGCTTGAAGCAATTTTTAAAGACTTGCAAGAGCCAACTCATGGTGGCACGGCACGGAGAAAGTTTCAAAGTTTCAGAACTAAGAGCCGACTCCTAGTCCGAGAGCCGACTCTTCCAGAAATATAATTTTTGAAGTTCTGAGAACTAGAGCCGACTCCTAGTCCAAGAGCCGACTCCTAGTCCAAGAGCCGACTCTAGGTATGTATGTTTTGACTTGACTGAAGCTAGAAGGCAAGAGCCGACTCCAGCTTAAAGAGCCGGCTCCCACAGAAGTTTGTTTTTGGCCTGTCTAAGACTTCGAGCCGACTCCTGGAGCTCGAGCCGGCTCGTGGATCCGTTTTCTGCATTCCAACGACTAGTTGCTGAAATTGAAATTTGAGCCCCAATTCGTCTCCAATGGCCATTTCATGAATTCGAAGGTCCTACAATGGCCATATCTCATAGAAAACTATAAAGAGGATTATTTTTGAAGGATTAAACAATTTTTGGAGATTTATTATTGAATTTTCTTGAAAAAATCAAAGAGCTTTCAAGTCACTCAACTACCTACCTCAAAGAGCATTTAAGTTGGATTCAAAGCTTCACCAACTCTACTTCATCATTGAATCCACTCATTAAAGAAGGGAAGAAGCAGCATTGAAGAGCATTGAAAAGCACTCAAGGCTTGACTTCATCTTGATCTATATCGGCAACACCAAAATAAACTTGGTTTGTTGTAGTTGCTTGATTACATTGTCTTTATCTTTGTTTACTCTCTAAGAACAGCAAGGGGCTGTGTCTTAAGAGAGAGTTAAAGGTTTTTAGGTGAACCTCTTAAAACCTAAGTTTGGGTTCTTGGTTTTTCCAGTTTAAAACCAAGTGTTTGGGTTTTCTTTGGTGATTCTGTGTAAAACCAAAGGGAGTTAGGGTTCTTTGGTGATCCCGGTAAAATCAAAGTGTATAGGTTTGGATTGTGAGCCTATTACAACAATCTGACTGTATTCTGATTGGGGGATATAGTGAAAATCCCAAGTTGTCCTTGGATAGTGGATGTAGGAGCCGGTTGCTCCGAACCACTCTATTTCTTAGTGTTTGTGATTGTTCTTTCATTGCTTTATTGCTTCAATTTATTTACTTCCGCTTTGCACACTTCACTTCTACACTAAAAGAATTTCAAAGTGCACATACTTGTAAAAGTCTTTTAATCCCAATTCACCCCCCTCTTGGGAAGCTATCTGGGCAACAAAGATATCTAGAGGGAATTATTCTTGAGAGAGGTTCATGATTTAGAAAAAGCCTACCAGATTGCTAGGGTTGTGAACGATTCCTGAGAAAACCCCTAACACGTCAACCTGAGCCTAGTAGGTTTAGTGGCCCTGAAAGTAGACCTAGCACAAGCCAATTTCTAAATAGCCAACCCAATCCTACCTCCCAACTAGCTCAAAGGGATAACAAAGGAAAGGCACCCGAAGTCCAAAGTGATAGAACCAAATTGCAAATATTTTAGGTGTCATAAAATAGGCCATTTTGTTGCTCAACGCCCTGTATGAGCTTTACATATAGGAGAGTGTGAAGATGAGCACTTAGAAAATATTGAAGAATGTGAAGAAGAAGTTTATGAAGCCGAGGAAGACTTGGTAGAAGAATATGAAAGTGATGAAGAGCACATAGAGTCATCTTATCTACTAGGAGTAGTTAGGTGTATTCTAGCTCAGACTAAGAAGAATGAGGACTGGCATAGAATGAATATACTACAAACCTTTATTAAGCTAGGGGACAAAGTTTACAAGATTATTATAGATAGTGGGATTTGTGTTAATGCCATATCTACAAATATTGTTAAGAACTTAGGCTTATCTGTAGCACCACATCTTAGTCCATATAAGGTATCTTGGATTGATGCGACATCTATTCCTATTAGATTACAATGCCAGGTCCCAGTCCAAATTCAATCCTACCAAGAGAAAGTATGATGTGATGTGATTCCAATGGAGGTTAGTAGCATTATATTAGGCAGATCCTGGTTGTATGACCATGATGCTATCCTTTTTGGCTGAACTAATTCATGTTTCTTTAACTATCTTGGAAAATGAATTGTCATTAATTCGACCCTACCTAAGGACAATATCAAAAGGTCTAGTAATTTGAGGAAAAAGAAACCAAGATTGAACCTAATCATTGCCAAGGAATTAGAGCATGAAATTACTGAAGGTTCAATAGTTTGGATTTTGACCACTAAGGAAGTTCATGACCAACCCCAGAAGGAATACCCTAAGGAGATTTTAAAATTTCTGAAGGAGTTTAAGAATGTGTTCCCAGAAGACCTCCCAGATCGCCTACCACCATTGAGGGACATACAACATGCTATTGACCTAGTCCTAGGAGTGACCTTGCCAAATTTATCATACTATAGGATGAACCCTACTGAATATAAGGAATTATAGAGGCAAGTTGAGGATCTTCTTAGAAAAAAATTATTAGAGAAACTTTAAGCCCATGTGTTGTACCAACTTTATTGACTCCTAAAAAAGATGGCACTTAGAGAATGTGTGTCGATAGTAGAGCCATCAATAAGATAACAATGAAATATAGATTTTCAATACCCTGACTTGATGACATGTTAGATATGATGGCCGATGCTACCATCTTTTCAAAGATTGACTTGAAGAGTAGCTATCATCATGTTAGAATTAGACCCAGGGATGAATAGAAAATCACATTTAAGACTAAGGATGGCTTATATGAATGGTTAGTGATGCCCTTTGGCCTATCAAATGCACCTAGTACTTTTATGAGGATTATAACTCAAGTATTGAAAGCTTTTATTGAAAAATTTGTAGTAGTTTATTTTGATGACATCCTCATATATAGTCAAACTAAGAAGGCTCATCTAGACCATCTTCGACAAGTGTGCCAAGCCCTTAAAGAGAATAGTCTTTATGCAAACTTGAAGAAGTGTAGTTTCATGACCCCAAGGATTATTTTTCTAGGCTTTGTAGTAACTGCTGAAGGCGCGTCTGTTGATCCTGAGAAGATCAAGTCTATAGTTGAGTGGCTCATACCCAAGAATGTACATGATGTTTGAGTTTTCATGGATTAGCCTCATTCTATAGGAGATTTATTCGAGGGTTTAGTATAATTGTAGTGCCTATTACTGACTGTCTTAGGAAGGAGATTTTTGAGTGGACCTAGAATGCTAATAAAGCCATCCTAGAAATCAAGGATAAGATGACTCAAGCTCCAATTTTGAGGCTACTTGACTTTTCAAAAGTTTTTGGAAATCAAGGGTAAGATGACCCAACCTCCAATTTTGAGGCTACTTGACTTTTCAAAAGTTTTTGAAGTAGCTTGTGAAGCCTCAGGTGTAGGAATAGGTGGAGACTAGAGTCAAGAGAGTCACCCAGCTGCTTTCTTTAGCGAAAAGTTGAATGATGCTAAATTGAAGTATTCAACTTATGATAAGGAGTTATATGCGGTGGTCCAAGTCTTAAGGTACTGGAGACACTATTTTCTTCCACAAGAGTTTGTTTTTTATTTAGACCATAAAGCGCTCTGAATCCTTAACTCGCAAAAAAAATTGAACCCAAGGCATGGTAAATGGGTAGAGTATATCCAGGCCTATACTTTTATCTTGAAACACCATGCATGTACTGAGAATCAAGTTGCTGATGCACTTAATTGATGTTTTATGCTCTTGAATTGTGTTAGCACTAAAGTCATAGGGTTTGAAAAGCTAAAGGATGAATATGAGAATTGCACTGACTTTAGTGAGATTTATAAAGCAGTTAAACAAGGACCATCTAGTTCGCATTGTGAATATAATATTTAAGATGGTTATCTTTTTAGGGAGAGTAAGCTATGTATTCCTAATACTTCCCTTAGAGACATCCTAATTTGGGAAACACATGCTGGAGGTTTAGCTGGGCATTTTGGTAGAAATAAGACTGTTTTAGCACTAGAGGACTAATTTTATTGGTCCAATTTTAAGAAAAATGTTGCCCAAATCATGGCTAAATGTCAAACTTGTGCTGTTGCTAAATAGCAAAAGCAGAACATTAGCCTATATACCCCACTTTCTATACCGGATTGTCCTTGGCAAGATCTTAGCATGGATTTTGTTCTTGGATTACCTAAAACAATAAGGAAACATGATTCTATTTTTGTTGTGGTTGATAGGTTTTCAAAGATGGCGCATTTTTTACCATGTTTCCAAACCTCTGATGCCTCTAAGATAGCAAAACTTTTTCTGAATGAAGTAGTTAGACTATATGGTTTACCTAGAACTATAGTATCTAATAGAGATGTACGATTCACCAGTTATTTCTGGAAAACTCTTTGGCACTTGTTAGTGACAAAACTTAAATTTTCTACGTCCTATCGCCCTCAAATAGATTCCCAGACTGAAGTCATGAATCAAAGTTTAGGGAACTTACTTAGATGTTTAGTGGGTGAAAATACTGCAAATTAGGATCTATTACTATCTAGAGCTAAATTTGCATATAATAGCTCAGTTAACAGATCCACTGAGAAAAGACCATTTGAAATTATTCATGGGTACAAGCCAAGAAAGCCTTTAGATCTTATTCCTTTACCCATGCATGAATGCATTTCTGGGTCTGTAGAGTCATATGCACAGCATATTAAAGAATTGCATAAGGAAATAAGTAAAAAAGTCAAAGAAAGCAATGAAACATATAAACATATGCTGATTCAAGAGAAAGACTCAAAGAATTTGATGAAGGAGACTTTGTCATGATCAGGCTTCAACCTGAATGGTTCCCACCTAGAACCATGAAGAAATTACATGCCCATAGTGTAGGACCATACAAAATAATTAAGAAAATTGGATCTAATGCCTATGTTCTTGAGTTACCACCTGAGCTAGGTATTAGTTCAACTTTCAATGTTTTAGATCTTGTAGAGCATAAGGAACCAACGATGATACCTAGCGAGCCTTTTGGGCCTGATCTTATCCTTGAGAGTGAGCCAACCCTGAATATCCACTAGCCAAAATACCAGAACGGAGAGACAGGATTGAGCAGATCTTGGACGACAAGATTATCGCTACTCGAAGCAAAGATTATCAATAATATCTGGTTCATTGTCAAGGACAACCTGAGACTAAAGATTCTTGGATCACTAGAGAAGATTTGCAAAGGATTAATCTCGACTTGCTTGAACACTATCAAAGTATAGTTGACCCATACTCGATAGGATCAAGTTCCTCCCATCCGGAAAGAATTGGTGTGGATACCAGGACCAGAAAGAGACGACAGGTCAATCCCACATCCCTTTGGATCACGTGTGACTAAGCCCTAAATCCCAAATTCAATTGAGTCCTTTACGAGTCTAAGCCTATGAATAAACCCCTGAACCCAATTGAGACCTGTATATATATATAAATCTAGTCAATTTTTGTTTTGCCTTGTGAGGGTTAGTTATGTCTTTGATCAAAATTAGTTCAATTTGTTCAAGTGGATTTGAAGTTAGTTCAATTAGTTAACTGGTTTCAATTTGGTCCTATAATTAGTTAGGGTCTTGACCAAGATTATAAGGGGAGATCACTTCAAGATATCACATGTCAACCCAACTCATGGCGCCATAATATCTTGCCACATCATCTTCTTGGATGCCCATGCCAAGTCATCCGCCATGTCACCATGCCATGTCACTTGCCATGTCATCATGCTATGCTACCTCACCATCCCACATGGCATCATCTTGGTCGGCCACAAGGAGATTCAAAGTTGGTGCCAATTCAAGAAGCTAAGTGTTTGAATTGTAAGGAAGTTTCATATCTCAAGAGTCCAAGAAACCAAGATGCCTCCAACTTCAAGAGTTCCTTCATATGAAAACTCAAGACTCCAACATAAATTTCCAACCTAGAAATTCATCTTGGTTGCCCATCATTGATCCATCATCAAGAAGTCTTGTCGCCCAAAGGGATGGAGTCCCACACTTCTTGTCGCCCAGCTTGGATGAAGTCAATCATCTCTTGTCGCCCATGTGGAAGAAGTCCAAGGAGGACTCAATGCCAAGACTCGAAGACACCAAGAGGAGAATTCAAGGGTCTTTGATGTCCAAGGGAAGCCAACTCTAGGAGTTTCTTGCTCTTTTAACAAGAACTCAAGAATTTGTAGTCCATACTTTACTTGCTTGTAATCTATAAATACCACCCCCAAACCCCCTTGAAGGCATCTTATTTTTATGAAATAAAGTGAGAACTTTTTCTTCAATTCCTTTACTGTGAGGGCATCGAACTCCGTGAGGGAGGGGGCATGAGGTCCCAAGGCGCGAGGCCCATCTATCTAGCTATCCTACTTCCAGCCATCCAAGAAACCCTAATCCACCTCCTTCCTTCTCTTACTTTCTTTCTTCCCATCTTTCCTTCCTTCACTGCCTTCTAACTTATTTTCTTGTAAGTGATTTCCGGTGATCAAGATTAAAAGTAAAGGTGTTCTTGCCTTGGAACCAATCGAGTTGAAGATCGGAGCCCGAAGATCGATAATCTTGAAGTTCTGCCATGAATCCTAGAGTGCTGAATCTGATCCACAACAAGAGCACTGCAAATCTTTGTTGGTAAATCAAACCCCTCCTCAACTCTTTAGCTCTGACTCTTTGAAAGTAAGAACTCTAGTTTAGGTAATTTCTTAATCACCGAGTCCTAATTCTTAGTTAGTTTTGTTGATTTGCTTTGTTGGTAGCATAACTAGTTGACTAGTTAAATTCATCTAAATACTTTGAGTCTTATTTCTAAAAATTATAAAAAAAATTAATCTCTGCTTAATTACTGATAATCAATCTTAGGATTGTTAGATTGAGTTTGCATCTTTCATCCCGCTTCATCGATGATTGAGAATTATCTAGTGACAAAATTATAAATATAATTAACAATTTATCCTATACAAAATTTATAAATAAATAAATAAATAAATATTAATTAATATTAAAAAGTAATTAGTAATTGGATTGCTAATTGGGTCAATTTAATTGAATAAAAATATTTGGTAATCAAAATGATTATAAATGATCAAATTAGTAGTCATTGCTTGCTTTGCTATGACTCTTGCATGGTTAGTTCATATTACATATGTGATATGTTATGATCCCAATAACTGCTTCGGATTGGGTTAGTCACCATGGCTGTTTGGTCATAGGAGCTAAGTAGGATTTAAAGGCCCTCTCTTTCCATTTAACAGGATCTCCTATGACGTGTTGGGGTGTCACATGGCCTTATCCCATGAACAAGTGAGATGAATGGATTGTTGCTTTAATCATGCTATGGCTATGTATATTAGTTTTAATATGCTGATTTGCTAGAATATGTTGATTGTTGTATGCCACTGATTAAGGTTTTCACTAAAATCCTAATCGATATAGAGATTTGTTTAGATGTTGTTAGTCATTATTCTGTTGTAAGGTTATCCTAGAATGATGACACACTTGGCACATAGAAAGAAATATGCCTAAGTAATGATATATTGAAACATTAGGATGTGCTCGAGATGGTAAAAACCCTCCTAAAAATTATATTTAGTCATAGTGTTATATAAAATCTTGATACAAATCTTTTTTAGTGTTTGATTGATAGTTGGTGTCTAAGGAAAGTAGTTTTGGGAAGGTAAAGAGAATGTAATTTTTAATTGGTTCTGTTTCTTACCTAGCCAAAATTATTTGGTGTCTAAGGCAAGAATGGGGGGACTCCCACACCTCTTCACTTACCTAGCCAATTTGATTAATTTAAACCTTACAATTAGAATTGCAAATTGATTTCAAAACACTACAATATGCCTTCCTTCATGCTAAGCCAAATTTGTATCAGAACTATAGTTGGTTTGTTGAGCAAACTCAAGACTTACTATTAGGGTTTGATATAAAACTTGACATGGTACATTTTATACTTTATACTATGCTTGATAATGTTACTTTGTTGAACAAACTCAAGGGTGACATTATTCAATCATGACTATATAAATGAAGGGTTTTCTAAACTAAGATGTTATGATTTGTTGTGCAAACACAAGCTGTAAGTGTCTTAGAGGCAAGTGTTATGTTGAGAATTGCAAAAGATGCAATTGAAAAAGGAATTTCCTATCCTTGAACTTATAAATGTTTGTTGTGCAAACACAAGGCATTCATAAGGAATTGGGTTCTCAACCCTACTAAAGAAACTGGATATTGGTTTCTCATGTCTCATAGTTGAGGGTTATGGTATTCGAAGAAAATAGTTGGAGATACAATTAGATTTAAAGTCCTTATCTAATTATGATTATCATCTTGAGTGGTCAGTGATGGGGAACTAATATGCATGCAATTTTTTTATATGTTTTATATGTGGGGTTGGGTGATTAATTCCCGAATTTCAGATTAAAATAAGTTATAGGGAATTTTATATGAATTTTAGAAGATCAGCATGCAGATTAGGACCTAGAAAAGTAGAAAAGAAGGATCGCCGGGGCTGAGAAGCCTCGGTTAGGGCAAGTTCTCCTACAATAAAACTACTGGAGGTAGAGGGGTGTACCTGACAATGTCTGTGAAGATCGCAGCAAAAAGGGCCTCTCATTCCTCGACGGATGCGGCCTGGAAAATCGAGCCAAAGACCCGCGGATACCCGGCTTTCTGCTCGGTGATCCGATTGAGGCTTGGCTGGAGTCGTTGGATTCGTAGGAACTCGGGGACCTGCAAACGACCTATCAGGGGTTAGAAAACTCACAAAGGAACAAGAAAATAAAGAAAAAACAGTAAGGAAAGGCTTCTTTTGGAGTGGGCGTCCAGGGATCTGAGATGCTTGTTGGTAGCAGGAAGATGATTGCAGCACTGGGAAGAAGAACTCTCGCAAACCCCTTTATGCACACAGCAGGGTATCACACAACTCAATAGAAGAACTCAAGGTTTTCATTCATCAAAAATTCCCTCATACAAGAGGCTAGGGTCCCTTAAATAGACCCTTAACCTTGGGCTCCAAGTAAGGGTACATAAGTCTTTACATAAGAATCCTTTTCCCTCTCAAACCCTAGCTAGAAAATAAGGAAATATTAGGTAGAAAAATCCCTAAAATTTTTCTTGACTTGGTCAAGACTCCAAGGACGCCTAGGGGGGCGTGTTGGGCTTCTAGGAGCAGCAAAAGGCCGGCCCAAAGGGGCCCGGGTGCATGGGTTTGGGCCTCTGGAAGCTGGGGTGGCCTGGTAGCCAGGTAGCAGGAATATTCCCTGGTATCTTGCTTCTTAGGGGCTTGGGCTTGGCACCTGGGCTTGATTTCATTGGGCTAGGATGCAGATGGACCTCTGGAATCATGGATGCCCTTATTTATGAATATACTTTGGCATCTGGAAGGGAATCTGGGCATCTGGAGGGCATCTGCAAGGAATCAGGGTTTCTGATTTTTCTCCTGGGGTCTTCAAATCTTCAAGCTGGGTTGGACTTGGGCTAAACTTCCATGTCTTCAATCTGGCTGGACTTGGTCTTCACTTGTATAATATAGTCTTGAGTCTTCAGTATGCTTGGACAGGACTCAAAAAAATAAAATTAGCTCAACATGAGCTAACTAGCATTGGACTGAACTAGCTCAACATGAGCTGACTAGTACAGAAGTGAAATAACAACTAAAAATACTCAAATAACAACTAAAATGGACTCAGATGAACTAAGCCCTTATTACAGATGGACTCATAAATTATTGATCAATTACAGAGGGTTGAGAAGCCTCTGCCTTATTCTGGTGCCTTTGGTGTCCGCACCAATTCTCCCGGGGTGGGAGGAACTCGACCCTGTCGAGTGAAGATCAGACTGGCTCACATATCTCTCGAGAAGGTCTGGGTTGAGGCATTGCAAGTCCTCTCAAGAAATCTACGAATCGTCCGACTCTGGCTGGCCTTGCCATCGGATCAGGAAGCATTGATAGTCACGGCCCCGGGTCGTGATGGCTTGATCGTCCAGGATACGCTCGATCCATTCTCCTCTCTCAGGCCAATTTGTTAGTGGACACTCTGGGTTAGGGTCACTCACAATGAAAAGGAATAGGTCCAAAGGCCTTACTAGGTATCGCTGCCGGTTCCCTATACTCAACCAGGTCTGTAATATTGAAGGTAGAACTAATGCCCAAATCCGAAGGCAAGTCTAACACCTAGGCATTTGATCCAATCCTTCTCTATCACTTTAAAAGGTCCGGCTCTGCGAGCATGAAGCTTCTTTTAGGCCTAAGCCTAACCAAGATAGAATCCACTACATCAAATTCTTTGACCCTTCTTCGAGAATTAGCCAGTTGTTTTAAGATTAGTGCGGGTGGTGAACATGCTAGGCACATGCAGACAAATGATGCAAAGGACTCATACTGACACCTAACAGACTCGACTATGCATTCCTATCGAAGGAAATTTTATTGAACTCTTTGGATCTAAACCTAATAGATTATAGGTTCTCTAGGTTTGATCCTAGCTTGACATGCACATGAAAATTTACAGTGAACTCCTAGCAAATTCCAAAGAGTATGCCAGAAGTAAGATGCAAACCTAACATGCGTGATGAATGCATGCAGTATGCTAATCTCAGCTAAATGCAATCTAATGATCCTAGAAATGCTGGAGGTGTCAGGAAAGGGCAGAAAATAGGAAGTGGGTTCAGAATTAGTTTGGTAAGGTAGAGAAAAAGGTTCATGGTTAGTTGGATAAAATAGGATAAAAGACGGGGTGTCAGGAACTAATCCTATACTAATGAGGTTAACCTTATGAGGTTGAGATATCTACAGGATTTGCATAATGGAAGGATGGGTCACTAATTTCGTGGAAGAGGTCCTTAATGGGAACTATAGGAGGGGACTCATCTTGAAGGTATTGATTCAAAGAGATCAGGTCCTTAATAAATTCTTCTGGTTCTTGTATTTTTGGACTAGACTCTATAATTTGGCTCTCCTTTATGGTTTCCTCAGGTAAGGCTCTAGCAGCAGTACCTAGGTTCTCTTCCTCTATTTGTTCTTCCATTATAGCTTTAGGTTGGATGTGGTCAAGGTCAACTAGCTCTGGGTTGGAATCTACCTGGGTATCTACTGGGTCAGCTAATTCTAGGTCTACTAAAGGTGTCTCCTCTTCTCCCTCATACTCATCCACTAGGCTCACATCAGCTTCATACACTTCCACGTTAATGTAAGCCTTGCGAATCTCAGGAATGGTTGGAGAAGGTCGGCTAGCAGGAAATTGGTTAGGTTCTGGTCTCTGATTATGGGTACTACTCCTAGTAGGTTCAGGTTGTATAAGGGGTAGTGGCTCACTACTGGGTTCGTATTTAGGGATACTAATCCTATGGGGTTCAAGTTGACTAGGGGAAGCATGACTAGTACTAGGTTGATACTTAGGGGTTATGGGTTCTCTAGGCTCATAGGACAAGGGTACAGATCTATGGGTCATGGGATTATAGGATCTGGGGTCATAGCATTTTGGGTCAGCTCTATGATCAGGTTCTAAGGTTGGATCAAGGTATGGGGTCCTCCTAAGGTTGGGCTCTCTATATGGGTCAGGATATTGGGTCCTCCTAGGATTGGACTCCCTATATGGGTCAGAATACTGGGTTCTCCTAGGGTTGGACTCCCTATATGGGTCAGAATATTGGGTTCTCCTAGGATTTGACTCCCTATATGGGTCAGAATATTGGGTGTTGGGTCTACTAGGCTCATAGGGTATGGGTGTATAGGATCTATGATCATGGGATCTAGAGTCATAGGATCTAGGTTCATAGGTTATGGATTCATAAGTTCTAGGTTCATAGGATTTAGAGTCATAAGATCTATAAGTTGTGGGTATACTAGGCTTATAGGGAGAGGGTAAATAGGATCTATCTTCTTGGTCTATAAAATCCTGATTGGGTCTTCTAGGACTAACCTTAGGGATTGGGTCAGGATGATGGGCTCTCCTAGGTTCAGCCTCAAGGTATGGATCAGGGTTTGGGGTCCTCCTAGGTTGAGGATTGTAGTACGGGTCAGGATAAGGGGCTCTCCTAGGTTCGACCTCATGGTATAGATCAGGGTTTGGGGTCCTCCTAGGTTGAGGGGAGTCAGGATCTGGCTCAGACTGTGACCCATGGGTTTTTCTTGGGGTCCCTACCCGGACTTTTAACTGATCAAACCTATTGGCACGATAGTCAATTCTATCATTGGTTTGAATACGAGACTGAGTTAACTGGGTCATCTGGATAGTTATCTGGGCAATTTGATCAGCTAGGGCTTTTATTTGGGCTTGTAAATTTTCCATGGGTTCAGACATTTATGAAGGAGGTGGGTGATATGAAACTCCTGATCTAGTGCTCATGCAAGACTCGATCAGACCGACTATAGCTGACTAAACCTAAAGTCCAAACTAGATGCTCAATCAGGGTGGCAAACTAGCCTATAGTAACCCTGTACTCAGCCAGGCAGGTGTAAGGGGAGTGTTAGGTCCCTGATTGCCAATCCTAGACACCAATCAGAGATTGGCCAGGTAGGCGGACCAGCACACAAGCCCTTCGGGATTGAATCCCTAAACCACCGTTCTAGACACTAAGCATAAGGCACACACAGGTTAACTTGACACAGTGATCTAACACTAGCCCGGACCCGACCAGTTGGTGTCCCTAGCCCACTAGGGCAAATTAAGTCTAATTAATTTTAGGTTAAGGCTTGGGACTGAATGCAAGGGATGTGGTTTTGGGCTAAGGAGAGGTGATCAAATCCTCCCCCATCTGATATAGCAAGAGTGCCCTTAAAAGTAAATTATGCAATGATGGCAGGCAGATGAGGATGCAAATTAGGGTTTAGATATTTATTTTTTTTTGGTATTTTTGGAAAATATGTATATATATATATATATTTTTTTTTTTTGGTATTTTTTAAATAGAAGAAAACTTGCAAATCATGACCTAATATACTGGAAATATACTAAAATTAAGAAATATGCAAAAACTCCTAAACAAAACCCTAAAACTTCCAAACATGTCTTGCTAAAAAAAATAGAGCCAAAAATTTGCAGGCCCTATTTCGGCTTTCAGAAAATTCACAGGCCATAATAAAATCTGAAAAAAGTTTTAAAATTACTGTGAATTATGATAAATCCAGGAAAATAAATTTCAGAATTTTTGGAGTTTTTAACAGGGAGAAATAATTAAAATAACATAGTATATACGGACTGAAAAATTACAGAAAATAAGCCCTAATCTAAGCTCTGATACCAAATGATGGGGAACTAATATGCATGCAATTTTTTTTATATGTTTTATATGTGGGGTTGGGTGATTAATTCCCGAATTTCAGATTAAAATAAGTTATAGGGAATTTTATATGAATTTTAGAAGATCAGCATGCAGATTAGGACCTAGAAAAGTAGAAAAGAAGGATCGCCGGGGCTGAGAAGCCTCGGTTAGGGCAAGTTCTCCTACAATAAAACTACTGGAGGTAGAGGGGTGTACCTGACAACGTCTGTGAAGATCGCAGCAAAAAGGGTCTCTCATTCCTCGACGGATGCGGCCTGGAAAATCGAGCCAAAGACCCGTGGATACCCGGCTTTCTGCTCGGTGATCCGATTGAGGCTTGGCTGGAGTCGTTGGATTCGTAGGAACTCGGGGACCTGCAAACGACCTGTCAGGGGTTAGAAAACTCACAAAGGAACAAGAAAATAAAGGAAAAACAGCAAGGGAAGGCTTCTTTTGGAGTGGGCGTCCAGGGATCTGAGATGCTTGTTGGTAGCAGGAAGATGATTGCAGCACTGGGAAGAAGAACTCTCGCAAATCCCTTTATGCACACAGCAGGGTATCACACAACTCAATAGAAGAACTCAAGGTTTTCATTCATCAAAAATTCCCTCATACAAGAGGCTAGGGTCCCTTAAATAGACCCTTAACCTTGGGCTCCAAGTAAGGGTACATAAGTCTTTACATAAGAATCCTTTTCCCTCTCAAACCCTAGCTAGAAAATAAGGAAATATTAGGTAGAAAAATCCCTAAAATTTTTCTTGACTTGGTCAAGACTCCAAGGACGCCTAGGGGGGCGTGTTGGGCTTCTAGGAGCAGCAAAAGGCCGGCCCAAAGGGGCCCGGGTGCATGGGTTTGGGCCTCTGGAAGCTGGGGTGGCCTGGTAGCCAGGTAGCAGGAATATTCCCTGGTATCTTGCTTCTTAGGGGCTTGGGCTTGGCACCTGGGCTTGATTTCATTGGGCTAGGATGCAGATGGACCTCTGGAATCATGGATGCCCTTATTTATGAATATACTTTGGCATCTGGAAGGGAATCTGGGCATCTGGAGGGCATCTGCAAGGAATCAGGGTTTCTGATTTTTCTCCTGGGGTCTTCAAATCTTCAAGCTGGGTTGGACTTGGGCTAAACTTCCATGTCTTCAATCTGGCTGGACTTGGTCTTCACTTGTATAATATAGTCTTGAGTCTTCAGTATGCTTGGACAGGACTCAAAAAAATAAAATTAGCTCAACATGAGCTAACTAGCATTGGACTGAACTAGCTCAACATGAGCTGACTAGTACAGAAGTGAAATAACAACTAAAAATACTCAAATAACAACTAAAATGGACTCAGATGAGCTAAGCCCTTATTACAGATGGACTCATAAATTATTGATCAATTACAGAGGGTTGAGAAGCCTCTGCCTTATTCTGGTGCCTTTGGTGTCCGCACCAGTCAGCTTATGTATTATTCTTGTTTGACTATAGATTTAAATTAATGGCTTCATCATTATCACTGCAAGGTATACTAGGTGCCAATAAACTGACCGGACCAAACTATGTGGACTGGTTAAGGAACCTGAGAATAGCACTTACTTAGGAAAAAGTATCCTACATCCTCGATTCTTTGGATCTAGATCTGATCGGAGATGATGCAATAGAGGAGAAAAAGGCCACTTATAGAATATGGTAGAATGATAGCTTGATTATTAAGTACATCATGTTAGCCTCGATGAGCAATGAGTTACAGAGACAACATGAAAATATGGAATCTCAGTTCATACTGCTAGATATCAAAGAACTATATGAAGAGCATAGTAGGACTGCTAGATATGAGATTTCGATGCTGTTATTCTGGGAATGTATGAGTGAGGGCTTGACCGTACAAGTCCATGTTCTTAAGATGATTGACTTAATCACCTGATTAGGTCAATTAGGCTTTGTCATGGACGGAGAGATTAACCAGGATTTGATCTTGCAATCATTCCCAAATTCTTTCTCTCAATTTATCATGAACTACCACATGAACAAACTAAACCTTTCATTACCAGAGCTGCTTAACATGCTGATAACAGTTGGGAGCTACTTCAAAGAAGATAAGGCTCATTATCTTCTTCTAGTTAATGAAAAGATGAAAGGGATAGTGAAGAAGGGTACAAAGAGAAAACTGAATCCAAAGAAGAGCATCAAAAAGAGGAAGAAGGCGAAGAGGCCTTCAAATGATGGATCTTGTTTCTTCTATAACAAGAAGGGACATTGGAAGAAAAATTGCAACATGCACCTTGCAAGTCTGAAGCAAGATGCCAATGGAGCATCAGGAGGTTTGTTTATGATACAAACAAACTTATCATTGAGTTCTTCAACTTCTGATTCATGGATATTGGATACTGTATGTGGGTCTCACATATGCAAATCTTTGCAGGGACTCCACAAGATTAGAAGATTGAAGAAATGTGACTTCAAGCTTCTTGGCATGAGTGGATAGGCCATTCATGCTGAAGCTGTTGGAACCTACTTGTTATTATTGCCTTCGGGCAAGATATTGGAATTAAAAGATTGTTATTACATTCCAAATGTTGTTAGGAATATTATTTCTGTACCATTATTATTAAGACAAGATTTTGTAATAAAAGTTGAGAGCGATGGTTGCTCCATCTTTTATTCTAATGACTTTTATGCAATGGGTAAATTTGTGAATGGTCTTTTAATTCTATCGCTCAATGATGAAGTATTGCTTGTAGAAAACAAAAAAAGAAAGAGAGATGATACCAATGAAATATTTTTTGGCATTGTTGATTAGGTCATATAAGTGAGTCGAGGATTAACAAGTTATACAAAGATGATTTCTTTGGACCCTATGATTATAAATCATTAGGGACTTGTGAATCTTGCCTCATAGGTAAAATGACCAAGTCTCCATTTACTGGACATGGAGAAAAGGCAACTGAGTTATTAGAGTTAATACATTCAGATGTATGTTGACCTATGTCAACTCAGGCTAAAGGAGGACATTCTTATTTCATCATATTTATTGATGATTTATCTAGGTTTAAATATGTGTATCTCATGAAACATAAATCCGAAACCTTTGATAAATTTAAAGAGTATCAAAATATGGTTGAGAAATAAACTGGAAAATGTATTAAAGTCCTTCAGTTTGATCGAGGAGGAGAATACTTATCTAGTAATTTTTTAAACATCTTAAGAAAAGCAATATTCTCTTTGAATGGACCCCTCTATATACACCATAATTAAATGGTGTAGCAGAAAGGAGGAATCATACCTTGTTTGATATGGTAAGATCCATGATGTGCTTTACAGATCTTCCAATATCTTTCTAAGGATATGCCCTAGAAATTACTGCATATATATTAAATAAGGTACCATCAAAATCAGTACCTAGTACTCCATATGAATTGTGGAATGGCAAGAAATCAAGTCTTAAACATCTTAAGATTTGGGGTTGTCTAGCTTATGTTAAAAAAGAATTTGGATATAAGCTAAGTACTAGAACTGAGAAATGTAGGTTTATTGGTTATTCTCAAGAGGGTATTGGGTATCTATTTTATCATCCTGCTAAACAAAAGGTCTTTGTTAGTAAGCATGCCATTTTCTTGGAAAAAATTTTTTTCAAGAAGAAGGTAATGGGGGAGAATAATTGAATTGAGTGAAGTTCAAAATGAACAAACTCAAGTTCCTCAACCAAAAGTACCAGTTGATTAGATACAATCACAACACACTCCTCCTCTCTGTAGGTCAGAAAGAGTGTGGGAAGCACCTCTTATATATGGTTTTATGATAGGAAACAATAATGAAACTAGCATCATTGAAGATGATGACCCACTGACCTATATGGAAGTAGTCATGAGTAAAAACTCTGACAAATGGCTCAATACCATGAAATCCAAAATGGACTCCATGTATGACAACCAGGTTTGGACCTTAGTTGACCCACCTGAGGGAATTGTCCCAATAAAATGCAAATGGATCTTCAAGAGGAAGATTGGTGCAGATGGGCAATTAAAAACCTACAAGGCTAAGTTGGTGGCAAAAGGTTTCGAGCAAAAGCATGGTATTAACTATGATGAAACCTTTTCGCCAGTTGTCATGCTCAAGTCCATTACGATTATGTTTGCCATTGCTGCATACTATATTATAGATCTGGTAGATGGATGTTAAGACTGCATTCCTCAATGGAAATCTTGAGGAAGAAGTCTATATATCATAGCTAGAGGATTTTATCTCAAGTGGAAGACCAAACAATGTATGCAAGCTTAAGAAATCTATTTATGGATTGAAACAAGTATCAAGGAGATGGAACATTCGTTTTGATGAAACTATTAAAGAATTTGGTTTCATCAAGAATACGGATGAGCCATGTATATATAAGAAGACAAGTGGGAGTGCCATTATCTTCTTAGTCTTGTATGTCGATGACATCTCATCATTGAAAATGATATTCCAATGATGAAGTCAATTAAAACATGGCTATCAAAATGATTTTCCATGAAGGATTTGGGAGAAGCATCCTATATTCTAGGAATAAAGATATATAGAGATAGATCTAAAAGGATGCTAGGGTTATCCCAATCTAGGTACATAGCTTAATATTAAAGAGATTCAATATAGACGGAAGTAAGAAGGATTACTTGTCCATGAGTCAAGGTATACATCTATCCAAAAGGATGTCACCTTAAGACTCCAGAAAAAAGAGATAGAATGAATAAGATCCCTTATACTTCGGTAATGGGATCAATAATGTATGCAATGCTATATACCAAACCTAATGTTGTTTATGCTTTAGGCATAGTAAGCAGGTTCCAGGCTGATCTAGGAAAGGATCATCAAAAAGCTGTGAAAAACATTCTTAAGTATCTAAGAAGGACTGGTGCGGACACCAGGATTAGAAAGAGACTTCAATCAAATTAGGTCAACACCAGCTCCTTATGGAATGCAGATGAATAAGTCATATCAGTTTCAATTTTAGCTGAGTCCTATTAATATCAGTCCTTATGGATTGCAGATGAATAAGTCATATTAGTTTCAATTTTAGTTGAGTCCTGTTAATTTCAGTCCTGTAATTAGAGTCTTAGTCAAGTTGTCCTATTAATTTTGATTTAGTCATAGTCAAGTTGGGTTCAAATTAGCCACGAGAAGAAGTTGGAACCTAAATGAAGGAGCATCAAAACCACTTTTTGAAGCTAACCACTTCAAGCTTTGTTGGGTCACCACCTCATCATGCCAAGTTGGAGCACCACCTCACCACACCAAGAGGAATGCCACCTCACACGCCACATCACCACCATTTGGGTGCCCAAGGGACTCAAATTTAAATGAAAGTTGTAACCCCCCACTTACCACTCCCAATTTCAAGTATGAAATCCCACTCTTCACTCCACTAGTCTTTAAGCTTGTAATTCAAATTTGAAAGGGCTAAGGGAAGTCTATAAATATCCCTAACCCTCTTGTAATCAAGATACTATGATTGAATGAATGAAATTTTGAGAGCTTCTTTCTTCCATTGCAATTCTCTTTTCTTTGCCACTCCGTGAGGGAGAAGGGTGTGAGGCCCAACCATTAGTCTAGCTTCAAGAAAGTCTCCATCAACCATGCTCTTCCAACCTCTAAGAATCTCCACCAAACTTTCCCTTCCCTTCTTTCACTCCATTGTGTTTCTTTGTTTTGTTTTATTCTCCTCCATGCCTCTAATGATTCTTCTTGCAGGATCCCAAGGTGTATCCAGTCTAGGATGACGTCTTCCTTACATTCTAATCAGTAGTAAGAAGCTTCTACTTTCAGGGGTTGAATTGTTTGCTCATCCAGTCACCGATCTTGAGAGTTGAAGAGTGATCCCATTACAAGGTTTAGTGGAAATTCATTATTGGTACAAAATCCATTCCTTCCCTCTAAGGTCTGAAATTTTGAATAGAGTTTGTCCTAATCAGATGATTTTTTAGTCATGAAGGTCCTTTCTTTCTTTACTTAAATTAGAGTTGCACCGTGGGATACCAAATACTTCTACATTAGTCTTCTTTAGTACATTTCATTACTCCATCATGGCTGAATCTTGTTCATATGTTTAGAAGTATTACTTAGTTCAATTGCTTATTCCCTTTTTGTTAAATTTCCATATTTATCCCCCATTAAGGACTAAGGGTGTCTTTCTAATATATGGAGGATCGGATCTAAAACTAGGAGGCTATATATATCTAATTTCTAATCTGATTCAGATGATAGTAAATCCATATCAGGGTATGTCTTTACTCTGAATGGAGGAGCAATGATTTGGAAGAGTACCAAGCAACCAACTATAGCTGACTTAGTCACAGAGGCAGAGTATATAGCTACTAGTGAAGCCATTAAGGAAGTAGTCTGGATGAAGAAATTCATTACCGAATTGGGCGTAGTTCTTGTAATACTGAAAGAAAAGTGCCATAAAAGCTAATCTTTGTAAGGGCAATTTTGTAATCTTTTAACTATTGTATGATATTATTGAATTAATAAAAGGCATTATGTTTCATCATACTGCTGTGTCTTATTTAAAGATTATGATGAACCCCATAGATTAGGGCAAAAGAATTAGGGTTATGATGGAGATCATAACGATGAGACATAAGTTCCTATAAATCCTCATCTAAAATGTTCCTAGTCATTGGATCATCGATTCAGAGATCGATGGTTCTGGAAAGACTAGCTTATCCTATATATGCTTGATGAAGAGGGTGGTTGGTCTCATAGCCACTTGTGTAGAGACACTAATACAAGGATAAGGGTGCTCATTAGGGTATGAGTTCACTGAACTGATATGCACTGAGAATATCTTATGGAAGTCTTACTACTTATCAAGAGATAATTCTCATAGTGGGAGTTGTGCAAGTGATCTTTAGACCTGAGGTCACCGTGATTCCTTATGGACACTAAGCCATATTTTGGTTTATACTTATTCATGACATTAAGTCATGTATAGGGTGTTCTCGGATATGGTGGAAGGTGTATGAAGGATGTGAGTGGACCAACAATGAATCGATCATTCCTAGTAAGAGGAATTGTTATCCCAAGTAATCTCTTCGATTGATGACTCAGGAAGTCTTTGATCAAAGTAGGATGAGATTAGAAGTGGTTTCTAATCAGTCATCAATAGAGTCTTCATTATTGAATAGAGATTCGAAATGACTAAGTGCTAGGGTTTGACAATTTTTCATACCCATCACTTATTCGTGATAAAGTAAGTTCGAAAGATTAAATTGCATAGTAACTTTCTATTGAAGGGTATTTTGGTACTTTTCATCAAATTCCTCATCTTCCGGGTAGACATGACACATTGCTAGACATCAATCATGTCTTATAGGTTTTCATGAACTGACTCGATTGGATTCATGAGTCAATTCGAAAGCTAGTTCGAATTGGCAACTTAGGTCAGCTCAATTTGACCTAATTAGGTCAATCTAATTTGATTGGATCGAATTCGCTTGGACCTAGACCTACTACTGGCTAGATGTGGAATCCAAAGGGTCACACACATTAGGGAATTGACCTAGGAAGTCAATTGGAATTTTATTAGGGTCATAGGATCCTAATTAGTTAGCTAGATTACACACTAGCATGTGTAGGCTAACCTAACTCCTAACCCAATTGATTTGGGTCCATAAGGTTGCTTAATGGGCTAACCAATTTGAGAAAATCCTAGATTGAGTTAAGTCCAAGGTGGGGCAGTAATTATCTAGTTTTCTCTAGATTTAATCAGCCTTTATCTAATTATTTGAAGAGTCCTAAAGAGAAGGGATTGTTGGCGCCAATTTATTTTGTGTGCAGGAACATATGGCGTGCAAAAAAGGACCTAGAGTTCTTCTGATTATGGGACTTTGTTTCCACGTGGAACAAGGCATCCTTTGCCTTATCTTATGTTTGATTTAGTTGGCTAATTACCGGTGGAAAAGATGGTTGGGTGGTGAAATAAGTTGGCGCGCTAAGTGAAGGGTTTATCCCTTCTGGTGGGGACACCAGGATCAGACACAGATCCCTGGATCCCATATGGTTTAATTAGTCATGTGTTAAAGTTTTTAAAGTTTTGTAATCAATTAAGATTGAGTCTTGTAATAAGTTGAGGTTAGTTGATTTGTCTCAACCATCAACCTAGTCAGTATTTTGAGTCCTGTACATCAATTATGAGTTTAGTATGAGCCCAATTTTTATACAAGAGAGGAGGTCACCCTATTTTGGAGTTCCACCAGGCCACATCCAGGAGTCAGAGGCCACTACATCAATCCATTGGATCTTGTATGACAACCCAGGATCCAAGATGCTTTCAGAAACCCTAATTCTTTCTAGATGTCCTCCAGATGCCCAGATTCCAGTCCAGATGCCAGAGCATATTCTCAAACTAGGGCATCCATGATTCCAAAGGTCCTTCTATATCCTAGCCCAAAGAAATCAAGTCCAAGTGCCAAGCCCAAGCCCTAAAGAAGCAAGATTTTATGAAATATTTCTAAGATCAGGCTACCTGGCCACCCCAGCTTCCAGAGGCCCAAACCCATGCACCCAAGCCCCTTTGGGCTGGCCCCTTGCTGCCCCTAGAAGTCCAACACGCCCTCCTAGGCATCCTTGAAGTTTTGACCAAGTCCAAGAGGTGTCCTTGAGTGGAATAGTCAAAGCATGAAGGAAAAAGGAGAAGACTAGGTCAATTCCTAACCTAATGGGGATTTGTTTTTCTAACCTAGCTAGGAAAGGAATTGTATTCCAATTTGGAAGAGGACTTGTAACCCAAGTATAACCATGGTTAGTGAGGGCATGGGAACTCTATAAATACCCTATCCCTCCTCCTCTTTTAATCAACTTTTATTCATGATATCAAAACCCTGGTAAATTTATTTTGAGCTTGTGAGCTTGTGTTACTTTGTTTTTTTTGGTTCTTTGGTTTGTGTTTGTGTTTCCTTGCTGCCCTAGCATCCTTCTACACCCTAACTCACTATCATCTAAGCCTTCACACGTCCAAAAAGGAATGCCCTAGGCCACCAAGCAAGGAGATCTTCAACAAGCTTCAAACAACCCAGCTTCTAAACCCTAACCTGATTCCTTCAAACCTAGTTTCCTTTCCTTTTCTTACTTGCTGTTTTGATTGATCCTTGATGCTTGCAGGTCCCCAAGGTGTTTCACCTCCCCAGAGGAGGCTTTTCTTGCATCCAGAACCATCCAAATCAGCCATCTAATCAAGAAAACCGAACTTCATCATCCAGACTCCAATCAAAGTGCTGTGTGATCTCTTCATCGGAAGTCCTTCAAATCACTAATTGGTAACATCCTTCCCTTCTTTTAATTTCTGATTTGATGAAGATAAGCTATCATAATCCAGGAGTTTCTCAATTCTCGGGTCCTGGAATTTATTATTTTGCTTGAGTTTGCCTGCGATACGATGATTCTATGCATTGCTCTTCTTCTTGCTAGTTCTTACTTTTATTTGGGAATTTAGCTTACAAACTAAATTATAAAAATTAACTTCCACACACCCCAATCCTAAGTAAAACTTTGTTTGCTAACCCCAGTTAACTTAAACCTAACTTAACACATCATAAATTATTAAAAAATATTTTATTTTTTGATTGTTTTAGATTGCATCAGGATAATTGAATGTTCATCATCTTTTATTCTAATCTTAAGGGCAATCAATATAACATCAGGGCAGGAGGTCATAACCTATCCTGGGCCCAAAACAACCACCCAGCATTCCCACCCAAGCCTTAATTAAAATTGATTAGACTTAATTTGCCCTAGAGGGCTAGGTGACATCAACAGGTCGGGTCTGAGCTGTGTGGGCCAACTAGTGCATTTAATCTTGTGGCTATTACTGAAAGCTGGTGTCTAAGGCTGGGGGTCCAGAGTCAAACGACCTAAGTGGACTGATGGTTTATAATTAGGACCCTGTGACAAGCAGGGGGAGCCTCCCACCACCCTATCCCCTACCTGGCCAGTGGAAGGATTAGTTGCTGGGTTAAGTGTAAGTTGAGCTGACCCATTCAGTTTTGACTCTTGTACTAACTTTTTTCTTTTGCATGCTTGGCTGCATCATTCCACTTTGATTGTTTGATTTGTTGCATGACCACTAGATTAGGAACCCAATACCATAAGTCTACACCCCAACCTAACTCAACCATGGATCCCAATTTTGAGGCTTTCATAAAAGCCATGAATGAACAGATGGTTGCCCAATTAACCACCCAGATCCACCAAATCCAACATCCAAACCCAAAATCAGTTAGCTCAGATGGACCTTAAACATGATCAAACCCAAAATCAGCTTATCTAGTTGACCACTCAACTCAACTAGATAACCCAATTGACCCAATCCTAGAACCAAATGAACCATAGACTCAACCAAGTAGACAACGATTTGACCAGGCAACCACTAGGATCAACCAACTAACCACTAGTTTTGACCAAGTAGGAGATCGGTTAGGAATCCTAGACAAGACCCATAGGACTGAACCCATAACCTATGAATCCATAACCCTTAGTTAGCCTGAGCCCAATAGGATTAGTACCCTTAGATATGAACCCAATGTTAGTCAGGAGCACCTTAGCCAACCTACCCTTGTCATCTCAGTCATTAGTCAGTTTTTCCTTAGTCTACCCCCTCTTACCACCTTATTGGTTCACCCAAATGACCTTGAAGAGGAGATATATGAGGCTGACCCAAGTTTAGTGGAACAGTATGAGGAGGAAGAAGAGGAGTTCCCCATAGAAGACTTAGTTGAATCAATAGATACCCAGGTAGAAGACCACCCAACAATAGTTGACCATGACCATACCCAAGTAGGAGCCGACCTAGATTTAGCTAACCCTAGCCATACCCAAATAGTAATAGACATAGAGTTAGCTGATCAAGTAGTGGAAGAGCTGTTAGAGGAAAAGAACCCTGATACTGTTACTAGAGTTTTACCTAAGGAGACACTAATAGAAAGCCCAACTGTAGAGCCCAGTCCTTTGATTTATGAGCCAGAAGAATTCATTAAGGATATGATCTCTTTGAATCAGTACCCTCAGGATGAAGTCACATCTTTAACTCCACTTGATCTCTTCCCTAAAATTAACAACCTTTTCTTCCATAATGCAGACCCTTTAGATAGACATCAACTCTATAAGGTTAACCTCATTAGCCTAGGATTAATCCCTGATACCCCTTCTTATATCCTACTCTTTCCAAATAACCCTGAACCCTTTTCATACTTTCTACCTTTCCAAACCAACCTTGAATCCATCTCATATTTTTTACCTTTTCATGAATTTTTTTGTTTCTTTTACCATTCATTAGCATTTTATAGAAGTAAGCATACTACATTCATACATTGTGCATGTTAGGTTTGTATCTTACTTCTTGCATACCCTTTGGCATTTAGTAGGCATACATAGTAAATTTTTATATGCATGCCATGCTAGGGTCAAACATAGAAAGTCTATAGTGTGTTAGGTTAGACCCTAGAAAGTCCAATAAAATTTTCTTCGATAGGAAAGTTTAGTCAAGTCTAATAGGTATTAGTTGAGTCCAATAAATCCTCAACCTTGAATCATCTGTTTGCACCTGCACTAGCCTCTGCATAGTATATATATCATGAAATTAGTCAAGAGCTGAACATAATTAATGAACTAAATAACAACTTGGCTAATTCCCAAAAGAAAGATGAAGAATTCTCTGCAGAGGAATATGTGACTGTTCAAGAATTTTTTGCTTGCAAAGCTGGCCCATCCGAAATAATGAATAGTAGTGGACCCAATGCCTATGTGCTTGAGATATCACCTGATTTAGGTATAAGCCCAACCTTCATCATCTCAGACTTTGTAAAGTCTAGGGAGCCAGTAGTGATACCCAGCGAGCCCCTTGAACCACTCCCGTTCTTTGAGAGAGAACCCACCCCAGAGCGACCACATATAATTTGGCCTTATGGTAAGGAAAAGATTGAGAGAGCTCTGGATGATCAAGCTATCAGTACCCAGGATAGAGACTGTCAATGATATTTGGTCCGGTGGTAAGGTCAGCCAGAATCTGAGGACTTGTGGAATGCTGGTGCGGATCTGCAGCACCTTAACCCAGACCCTCCTTGAGCCAAATTGACCCATACGCGACGGGTTGAGTTCCTCCCGTCCTTGGAAGAATTGGTGGGAACACCAGGATCAGACATAGATCCCTGGATCCCATATGGTTTAATTAGTCATGTGTCAAAGTTTTGAAAGTTTTGTAATCAATTAAGATTGAGTCATGTAATAAGTTGAGGTTAGTTGATTTGTCTCAACCCTCAACCTAATCAGTATTTTGAGTCTTGTACATTAATTATGAGTCCAGTATGAGTCCAAGTTTTATACAAGAGAGGAGGTCACCCTATTTTAGAGTTCCACCAAGCTACATCCAGGAGTCAGAGGCTGCTACATCAATCCATTGGATCTTGTGTGACAACCCAGGATCCAAGATGCTTCCAGAAATCCTGATTCTCTCTAGATGTCCTCCAGATGCCCAGATTCCAGTCCAAATGCCAGAGCATATTTCTAAACCAGGGCATCCATGATTCCAAAGGTCCCTCTACATCCTAGCCCAAAGAAATCAAGTCCAAGTGCCAAGCCCGAGCTCTAAAAAAGCAAGATTCTATGGAATATTCCTGATACCAGACTACCAGGCCATCCCAGCTTCCAGAGGCCCAAACCCATGCACCCAAGCCCCTTTGGGCCAGCCCCTTGCTGCCCATAGAAGACCAACACACCCTCCTAGGCATCCTTGAAGTGTTGACCAAGTCCAAGAGGTGTCCTTGAGTGGAATAGTCAAAGCATGAAGGAAAAAGGAGAAGACTAGGTCAATTCCTAACCTAATGGGGATTTATTTTTCTAGCCTAGCTAGGAAAGGACTTGTATTCCAATTTGGAAGAGGACTTGTAACCCAATATAACCATGGTTAGTGAGGGCATGGGACCTTATAAATATCCCATCCCTCCCCCTCTTGTAATCAACTTTTATTGATGATATCAGAACCCTGGTAAATTTATTTTGAGCTTGCGAGCTTGTGTTACTTTATTATTTTTGGTTCTTTGGTTTGTGTTTGTGTTTCCTTTCTGCCCTAGCATCCTTCCATACCCTAACTCACTTCCATCCAAGCCTTCACACATCCAACAAGGAGTGCCCTAGGCCACCAAGCAAGGATATCTTCAACAAGCTTCAAACAGGCCAGCTTCTAAACCCTAACCTGATTCCTTCTAAACCTAGTTTCCTTTTCTTTTCTTACTTGCTATTTTTATTGATCCTTGATGCTTGCAGGATCCATGAGTTGTTTCACCTCCCCAGAGGAGGCTTTTCTTGCATCTAGAACCATCCAAATCAGCCATCTAATCAAGGAAAACCGAACTTCATCATCCAGACTCCAATCAGAGTGCTGTGTGATCTCTTCATCGGAAGTCCTTCAAATCACTGATTGGTAACATCCTTCCCTTCTTTTAATTTTTGATTTGATGAAGATAAGCTATCCTAATCCAGGAGTTTCTCAATTCTCGGATCTTGGAATTTATTATTTTCATAAGTTTGCCTGCGATACGATGATTCTATGCATTGCTCTTCTTCTTGCTAGTTCTTACTTTTATTTGGAAATTTAGCTTACAAACTAAATTATAAAAATTATAAAAAAAATTATTTTACTATTTTTCCTGCATGTTTAGCAATCTTAGAGTCATCCTACATCACCTTCACTTGGTTATTGCAACAATTCAAATCCAAGAGTCCTTCTTAATGAAGGAACTTGTGTCTTGGATAAAATACTTGATTCCACTCCATCTGAAGACCCTTCTTTACTGGTTACATGCCACATGGCATGAAAAAAAAGCCAAAAATTATCCAGGAGACATGAATAAGTCATTTGGCACAAGAAAGGTCTTGACTTTTTGAGATAAGACTCCTTCTTACTGAAGGGTCTTATGTGATCTGTTATTTGACAGATTAAGGGCTGATGAAGAGCCACTTTTGGCGCCTCCCTATCTCCTATAAATAGCCTTCGGTGTTTAGGCCGAAGGCAATCTGATTTTCCTTCTTTCTTACACTCTTACATTCTGTCACTCTATTCACCTAGTCTCTTCCTTGCCTTGTTAGGATATAAATCTTGCCTTAAGACAAGTCCACTATTTTAAAACAGGATTTAGGAAGAGATTTAGAAAGTGATGCAGGACTAATATGCATGCAATTCTTTTGTATGTTTTATATGTGGGGTTAGGTGATTAATTCCCGAATTTTAGATCAAAATTAGTTGTAGAGAATTTTGTATGAATTTTTGAAGCCAAGCATGCAGATTAGAACCTAGAAAAGTACTAAAGAAGGATCGCCGGGCTGAGAAGCCTCGGTTAGGGCAAGTTCTCCTACAATATAAAGATTGGAGATAGAGGGGATGTACCTGACAATGTCTGAAGTGCCTGGTGAAGATCACAGCGAAGGGATCTCTCGTTCCTCGATGGATGCGGCCTGGAAAACTGCCAAAGACCCGCAGATACCCGGCTTTCTGCTTGGTGGTCCGATTGAGGCTTGGCTGGAGTTGTTGGATTCGTAGGAACTTGGGGACCTGCAAACGACCTATCAGGGGTTAGAAAACTCAAAGGAAATCAAGAAAACAAAGAAAAATAGCAAAGAAAAGAAAGTTTTGGAGGGGGCTGGAAGGATGGTTGGCGGCAGGAAGATGGTTGCAAACACCGGGAAGAAGAATTCTCAAACCCCTTTATGCACACAGCAGGATAATACTCAAAGCAATAAAAGAACTCAAGGTTTATTTCATATATCAAAATCTCCCTTCTTACAAGAGGCTAGGGTCCTTTAAATAGACCCTTAACCTTGGGCTCCAAGTAAGGGCACATAAGTCTTTACATAAGAATCCTTTTCCCTCTCAAACCCTAGCTAGAAAATAAGGAAACATTAGGTAGAAAAAATCCCTAAAAATTCTCTTGACTTGGCCAACACTCCAAGGATGCCTAGGGAGGCGTGTTGGGCTTCTAGGAGCAGTAAGAGGCCGGCCCAAAGGGGCTCGGGCGCATGGGTTTGGGCCTCTGGAAGCTGGGGTGGCCTGGTAGCCAGGTAGCAGAATATTCCCTGGTATCTTGCTTCTTAGGGGCTTGGGCTTGGCGCCTTGGCTTGATTTCTTTGGGCTAGGATGTAGATGGACCTCTAAAATCATGGATTCCTTGGTATATGAATATATTTTGGCATCTGGAAGGGAATATGGGCATCTGGAGGGTATCTGCAAGGAATCAGGGTTTTCTAATTTTCCTCCTGGGGTCTTCAAATCTTCAAGCTGGGTTGGACTTGGGCTATACTTCCATGTCTTCAATCTGGTTGGACTTGGTCTTCACTTGTATGATGTGGTCTTGAGTCTTCAATATGGTTGAATAGGACTCAAAAAAATAAAATTAGCTCGATATGAGCTGACTAACACTGGACTGAACTAGCTCAACATGAGCTGACTAGTACAGAACTGAAACTCAAAAGACTCAAATAACAACTAAAATGGACTCAGATGGGCTAAATCCTTATTACAGATGGACTCATAAATTATTGATCAATTCATAGAGGGTTGAAAAGCCTCTGTCTTATTCTGGTGCCTCTGGTGTCCCCACCAGAAAGTGATAAAGAGAGTGAAGAAAGGTTTTGGAGAGGGCTCAGAGTGCTCTACTAGAGGGCAAGGGTCTGAGCAAGGAAGGAGAAGCTGCCAAAGGAAGAAAGACTGTCAGAAGAGTCCCAGTGGTTTAAGCAACCTGCTAAGGAGTGCTTATAGGATCAATTCATGTATGGATCACCTCTGGAGGGCATGCACATGTGTGCCTAGTGAAAGAAGAAGGAATTAGCATTCCAGGTATTCTTCCAAACCCTATTTGAATGACTTGTTAATTATAATGAATAAGGGATCTTGGGCTTAGGGTTTCAAGTTGTTTGGAGTTTCAAAATGAAAATTTTGAAATCCATTCTTCCGTCGTGCCACCAAAACCAAACAGTGGTATCAAAGCCCTCTTATTTTATTCAATTAATGGTTAATTGAATATGCTAATGTGATAGTAAATATGATCAAATATGGTAATCATATTTTGATGCATGCCACTAATTAGGGTTCAATTATATATTGAATGATAATATGATCATGCATATAAATCATAGTATGATGCATACTATTGAAAGGTTATATGATAGTGCATATTATCAAGTATGGTGCATGTTATTGAAAGATTATATGATTCTATGCATGATGGTGCGGGCACCAGACTCAGAAGAAGACTTCAGGGCTCTATCTGGATCTCTGATTGACCTTGCCCGAAGAATTAGGGTTTTCTGGTTTTGTAATAAGGGTTGACTTGGTCAACTCAATTTTAGTCTTGAGTCTATAATTTAAATTTTGTTGAGACATGTTGACTCAGTACAAGTCCTAGTAGTGGCCTAGGTCTTCTCCAGGTTGGTGCCACCTTTTTCAAGTCAAGGTCCAGGGTGCCACATTTTTCTCCCAGGCTCAAGTAAGTGGGCGCCACACTCCTAGCCACACGCCAGAGTCCAGGGGGTGCCACATCTGCATCCCAGTGTCTTGGTCCCCACACCCAAGGGAGCAAGAATTTTTCTTGAAGCCAAAATCAAGGAGGCACCCCATATATACCTTAAAAGGCCAAGCTAAAGGAGGAAAGATGCATTTCTTGGGGAGCACTTCAAGGGGGCGCCCAATCCATGCCTAAAAAGACCAAAGCAAAGTTGGGAAGAGCCATGACTTGGGGAGAAAGAAAAGGAGGTGTCCAAAAGAGTTGAGCCATGAAAGGAAGAAGCCAAAACTTGGGGAGCAAAACTAGGAGGCACCCAAATACTTCCAAATAAAACCAAGCATGGAAGGAAAAAATTTTTTCTTGAAGAGCAAGGCTAGGAGGCGCCACCTACTTACCATTTGGAGCCGCCAATCAACACTTATGGAAGCTCTTGGCCGGCCATATGAGAAGGATTTGATTCTACAAGCCTAATTTGAGGTTCCATCCTATTAGTCCCACATGGGAAGATGTAAAACCCTGACCTCTTGTAAAGTCCTATAAATTAAACCCTTTGTAAATTTGAAAGTAATCTGATGAATGAATCCAATTTATGTGTGAGCAAACTCTGTGTTTTCTCTCTTCCGCACTTGCATCCAGGTGTTGAGCACCGTGAGGGAGTAAATCCGGGTTCCCCAGGAACTTTGAGGAGGTGTGAGATCTCCAACCCCAAAACCCTAGGTTAGCCACTTCAACTCCAAAACCCTAGCCGCCCATCTTTCTCCTCAATCCACCAAACCCTAGCCTACCCCACCTCCCACGGCCTCTCTCTCCAAGTCAAGGCCAACCACCAGCATCCGGGTCCAGTCCGGATACTTCAGATTCAGAGCAGATTCCAGAAGGAGCCAGATCAACCTTTAGGAGAATTCGGATTTCAGCAATATCAGCTTTCAAGTTCTTCAATCTGGTAAATCCTTCCTTGAGTATCTGATTCCATCACTTGTTCTTCTTCTTTCCCAGATCTTGAGTACAGGAGAAGCCGACTCAGCCACAGGACCAGTATTGGAGGATCCATTGCGAAGATATCCGAATCCGAGGATCCAACAATCTGCTCGAGAGAGTTCTTCCACCAAACTTTGTGAAGATCACTGTCTGGTTGGTAACCCATCTCTTCTCTTTATTTCTGTCATGTTGAAAGTTCAGAGCGAAACCCTAGGTCTGGGAGTTTCTCAACCCCCAGCGATCCGTTACTTCTGAACCACTCTGATAACCTAGTTTCTTTTAAATTGTGCTTTCAATTATTACCTAGTTTCTTTCAATTTAGTTTAGCTTTCCTTTGAGTCAAAGCCAACTTCTGAAAATATATATAAAAAAAAAGAATTAATCTTAATTTATTTTTACATCGCATCATCTCTCTTTTTCGTTCTGCATCATTTTTGGTATCAGAGCTTTCGTTCTGCATCATTTTGGTATCAGAGCTTTCGTTCTGCATCATTTTTGGTATCAGAGCCCTGTCTAGGGTTTCTGTTTGATTGCTTGTTTGAGTTTCTCTCTTTTACTTTGTCTGCTCGAAGTAGACTCCCCAGGACGTCCGGTCCTAGGAACGAAGCGAGGTGCAAACCTCCTCTTCCATTCCACGGGGTGTTCCTAGGGCATGTAGGGGATCCGTTGGGTTACAACTTCGTAGCAGTAATTGTAAACGGGGAAGTACTATGTTTTCAGCCCATAATTGCCCTGTTGCAGGAATTATTTCTCACTGCAGGTAACTCCAAATTTAGTGATTTTTATTTTTCTGAAACCATTATAATTGAATCTATTTTTCATAATTTTCCTGTGATTTATTGGTTTCCATGAGATTTCTGAGAATTAAATTACTGCAACTCTATTTTTGTGTTTCTGCAATTCAATTATTTTTGAATGTTCAACACTTAATTCATCTTAAGGGCATTTGAGCATCTAAGATAAGGGAGGAGTTGATAACCTCTCCTTAGCCCAAATCACCACCCACTCATTCGAACCTAAGCCTTTAATCTTAAAATTAAGTAGACCTAATTTGTCCTAGTGGGCTAGGGACATCAACAAGTCAGGTCAAGGCTAGTGTTGAGTCAGTTTGTCTAGTTACTCTATGTGTGCTTTATACTCAGTGTCTAGAACGGTGGTTCAGGGATTCCATCCTGAAGGGCTTGTGTGCTGGTCTGCCTACCTGGCCAATCTCTGATTGGTGTCTAGGATTGGCATCTAGGGACCTAACACTCCCCTTACACCTGCCTGGCTGAGTCCTGAGTTACTACAGGCTAGCTTGCCACTCTGATTGGGCATCTAGTTTGGGCTCTAGGTCTAGTTAGCCCGTAGTCATTCAGTTGAGTCTCATTTTGTGTGTTTGCTTGCATCATGTCTACCCGGAATGGAGTGCCCTACTAACCTGGTCAAACCCAACCTGATTTAGAGGCCATGGTTAGAGCTCTTACTGAGAGTATGAACAAATTAAATCAGGATATGAATGAGAAATTTTCCCAGTTTAGAGATCGAGTCCAAGTACTTGAGAAACGTAGACATCAAAATTGGACCCCTGATCCAAAATTTAATAGGCCCCAACCTCACCCATGCCAGGAGCCTAGGAGGACCTTATACCGTGATCCCGAGCATAACCTTAGGAAGCCTAACCATGATATCTATAGTGTGGATCGTGTCTATGAGAGGTCCTTACAATATTCTAGACCAGTCACTCAACAACCCAAGTCTTCTAGATCAAACCATTTAGATCCACACCCATGCCCAAGTAAGGTCTCTACTAGCTTGAAACCCAGTGTGACCCAGATTCCTATATCGCAAGAATGTTTGTTTTGTGAAGAAAGAGGCCATAAATCTAGTCAGTGCCCATGCATAGGACTGGCTTGTGCACAGCTAAGTGGCAAGAATCCTAAGGATGGCATTAATGAGGGAGAATCCAAGCCTACCAATGAGGAAGAAATGTTAGGTATGACAAGCCCAGAATCAGTTGACCCGATTACCACTGACCCGAAACCCATTGAAGATGGCATCGAGGAAGTATATGATGCTGGCTTGAGTCTAGTTGATGAATATGAGGGGGAAGAACTTGAAGAATGTGACATCGATACTATTGGTTCCTTACATGAGGAGACCTTGGAGAGCAACCAAGTGGTAGGACCTAATTCAGAAATTCAAGAGATTTGTGAGAACCAGGTTCCTTTAGTCAAATACCTCCAGGAAGAACTCATAGTGTTAGCCCGAGCTATTAGTTCGTACCCTCTAATGACAGTCATTCCCCATGTACCAATTGAAGATCTTTGCACTGAACTGTTTAAGTTTGCCCACCCTATGGTAGATCCTCTCCTTAGGATGACTGAATCAAGCCTCTTACAATTGGACCTTGTCACATGCCCAGCCACTAAGGTCTCTCCCGTAATCTCAGTTGAACATCCTTGTCTTGAGCGGATTGATTCACCCAGTCCTGTAGAAGTCCTCCTTATGACCCCAGATGCCTACCTTCGCATGAATGACCTACCCTTCTATAGAGTATACCTTTCCTCACCCATAGGTCAAATTTCAAGTCTTGAGGTCATCATCCATAGGCCCTTCTATGAATCATTCTCTAATCCATTTCTTGAGAAAGTGGATCATTATTTGCTTAGAGAACAAACCTTAACTGTTGCAATCACATGTCCTAGGCTACTCCCCGAACCATCTCTTGATCCATTCCTAGGAGTAGCAAACTTTTCCTTTCGTAAGGATGACCAGTTGACATTCATAGATCACCATTCAAACCTTCAGGTCACCACCTTTAGCCAGCAGGTAATTTGAGACTCCACCTCATATTTCCTCCCTTTCTCTAGGACTTCCAATACTTCTTACACCATCCAAGTATACTTTGTCAAAGTCTTTAGAGTGAATCACGTGTCAGAATCTATTAGGTTTGCCACCTACTTCTGGAAGACCTTATGGCACCTACTAGGCACCCATGATAAGTTTTCATGCTCTGCATGCCATCCTCCGACCCAAGGTCAAACTTAGAGAGCCGTAGTTTGTTAGGTTTAGACCTAGGATTCCTTTGAATAAAGTCCATTCTTTAGGAATGCATCGTCAGTCGAGTTTAGAACATTGTCTCAGATTTTGAGAGCACCAGGAATTGGGATTTGTATTTTGTCCAAGGCTGAAATTGCATTCAATGTTTCGATCAATAGGTGTCTATAGGCTAGAGTCCCTTTGAAATTATTCATGGATACAAGCCTCATACACCACTTGATCTGATTTCACTATTAGCCCACACACACAAGTCTCTTGATGCACTTGCATAGCATGTAAAGGACTTGCATAAAGAAATTCATGCCAAAATAACTTTAAGTAATGAAACTTATAAGAAGTTGGCTGATTCTCAAAGGTGAGTCAAAACTTTTGTTGAGGAAGACTATGTAATGATTAGGTTAAGGCCTGAACGGTTTTCTCCTGGAACCGTTAGAAAGTTACATGCTAAAGGAGCTGGACCATTTAGAGTGGTGAAGAGAGTAGGGTCCAATGCCTATGTGCTCGAGTTGCCTTCAGAGCTAGGCATTAGCTCCACTTTCAACATTACAGACCTAGTAGAGTATAAAGAGCTAGCTGTGATTCCCAGTGAGCCTTTTGAGCCTAATCCTGCTCTTGAGAGTGAACCCAACCCTGTGTGTCTACCAACAAACTGGCCTGCGAGGAAAGAGCAGATTGAAAAGATCCTGGATGATCAGGTTATCTCTACTCGTAATCGAGGATACCAAAGATACCTGGTCCGCTGGCAAGAAAGGCCAGATTCTGATGACTCTTGGATCTCCGAGAAGAATTACAAGAATTGGACCCAGACCTCTTGGAGAGATACCAGAGCCAGCTTGATCCATACTCGACAGGGTCGAGTTCCTCCCACACCGGGAGAATTGGTGCGGGCACCAGACTCAGAAGAAGACTTCAAGGCTCCATCTGGATCTTTGATTGACCTTGCCCGAAGAATTAGGGTTTTCTGGTTTTGTAATAAGGGTTGACTTGGTCAACTCAATTTTAGTCTTGAGTCTGTAATTTAAAATTTGTTGAGTCATGTTGACTCAGTACAAGTCCTAGTAGTGGCCTAGGTCTTCTCCAGGTTGGTGCCACCTTTTTCAAGTCAAGGTCCAGGGTGCCACATTTTTCTCCCAGGCTCAAGTAAGTGGGCGCCACACTCCCAGCCACACACCAGAGTCCAGGGGGTGCCACATCTCCATCCCAGTGTCTTGGTCCCCACACCCAAGGGAGCAAGAATTTTTCTTGAAGCCAAAATCAAGGAGGCACCCCATATATACCTTAAAAGGCCAAGCTAAAGGAGGAAAGATGCATTTCTTGGGGAGCACTTCAAGGGGGCGCCCAATCCATGCCTAAAAAAACCAAAGCAAAGTTGGGAAGAGCCATGACTTGGGGAGAAAGAAAAGGAGGTGTCCAAAAGAGTTGAGCCATGAAAGGAAGAAGCCAAAACTTGGGGAGCAAAACTAGGAGGCACCCAAATACTTCCAAATAAAACCAAGCATGGAAGGAAAAAAATTTTTCTTGAAGAGCAAGGCTAGGAGGCGCCACCTACTTACCATTTGGAGCCGCCAATCAACACTTATGGAAGCTCTTGGCCGGCCATATGAGAAGGACTTGATTCTACAAGCCTAATTTGAGGTTCCATCCTATTAGTCCCACATGGGAAGATGTAAAACCCTGACCTCTTGTAAAGTCCTATAAATTAAACCCTTCTTGTAAATTTGAAAGTAATCTAATGAATGAATCCAATTTATGTGTGAGCAAACTCTGTGTTTTCTCTCTTCCGCACTTGCATCCAGGTGTTGAGCTCCGTGAGGGAGTAAATCCGGGTTCTCCAGGAACCTTGAGGAGGTGTGAGATCTCCAACCCCGAAACCCTAGGTTAGCCACTTCAACTCCAAAACCCTAGCCGCCCATCTTTCTCCTCAATCCACCAAACCCTAGCCTACCCCACCTCCCACGGCCTCTCTCTCCAAGTCAAGGCCAACCACCAGCATCCGGGTCCAGTCCAGATACTTCAGATTCAGAGCAGATTCCAGAAGGAGCCAGATCAGCCTTTAGGAGAATCCAGATTTCAGCAACATCACCTTTGAAGTTCTTCAATCTGGTAAATCCTTCCTTGAGTATCTGATTCCATCACTTGTTCTTCTTCTTTCCCAGATCTTGAGTACAGGAGAAGCCGACTCAGCCACAGGACCAGTATTGGAGGATCCATTGCGAAGATATCCGAATCCGAGGATCCAACAATCTGCTCGAGAGAGTTCTTCCACCAAACTTTGTGAAGATCACTGTCTGGTTGGTAACCCATCTCTTCTCTTTATTTATGTCATGTTGAAAGTTCAGAGCGAAACCCTAGGTCTGGGAGTTTCTCAACCCCCAGCGATCCGTTACTTCTGAACCACTCTGATAACCTAGTTTCTTTTAAATTGTGCTTTCAATTATTACCTAGTTTCTTTCAATTTAGTTTAGCTTTCCTTTGAGTCAAAGCCAACTTCTGAAAATATATATATAAAAAAAGAATTAATCTTAATTTATTTTCACATCGCATCATCTCTCTTTTTCGTTCTGCATCATTTTTGGTATCAGAGCTTTCGTTCTGCATCATTTTGGTATCAGAGCTTTTGTTCTGCATCACATGATTAGTTCAATCACATATTTAAAATATGTTATATCATAGTAACTGCTTCGGATTGGATTAGTCACCATGGCCATCCATCATAGGAGTGAAGTAAAGGCCCTCTCTTCCTATTCAATGGGACCTCCTATGGTGTGTAGGGATGCCATTGTAGCCATATCCCATGAACAAGTGAGGTGAATGAATTTATATTACAATGATGCTTATGATATGCATATTAAGGTTAATATGCTTGGTTGATGGAATGAATATCATGTCATATGTGTATGGTTATGAATACATTATGATGTGTTAAGTCAATCTTAGGATGTGTTTTGAGACCACTAAAAGCCCTCATAATTAAAATATTTAGTCATAGTGTAAGTTAGTCAAGAGGCAAATTCATTTAGGGTTAAATGATTAGCCAATTGGTGTCTAGGCAAGTGGTTCTGGGAAGATAAAGGGAATGACATTTTTAATTAGTTCCGTTGTCTGACCTGGCCAATTAATTTGGTGTTTAAGAAAAACAACGGGGGGATCCCCTCATCTCTTCCACTTACCTGGCCAATTTGGCTATATCTAAAACCTTAAATTGAATAAGCCAATTGAATTAACACACTACAGTTTGCCTTCCTTCATGCAAGGTATAGTTCATATTAACAACTATAGTAGGTTTATTATGTAACACAAGGCCTACCCTAGTGATAAATATGAATTATCCTAGTACATTTTTTGCTTTATAGTATGTTTGGTAGTATTGCTTTGTTGTGTAACATAAGGGCAATATTATTCGAACATGTTTATATGAAAATGAAGGGTCTGACTAAACTAAGACATTATAGTTTGTTGTGTAAAAGTTCATTTGTTGAGAATTTCATGGATTGTAATTGGAAAAGGAATTCCTACCTTTGAACTCACGAGTATTTGTTATGTAACACAAGGCACTCATGAAGAATTGGGATCTCAACCCCACTAAAGAAACCTGGTAAGGTTTCTTGCTTACCATAGGTGAGGGTTATGGTATTCGAATAACATAGTGGGAGACATAATTAGATATTAAGTCCTCATCTAGTTATGAATGTCATCTTGAGTGGTCTACTTATCTTATTCTTAATTAAATGTAGGATTTATTATTGCTTCAAATTTATCACTGCGGTGCATCTTAGATGCCAATAAGTTGACTGGTCCTAATTATGTAAACTGGTTGAGGAACCTGAGGATAGTACTAACTCAAGAAAAGCTTTCTTATATCATTGATTCTTCAGATCCAGAGCTGATCGGAGAGGATGCTTCTGAGGAGGAAAGGGCCATACATAAAATGTGGCTAAATGAGAGCATGACTGTCAAGTGCATCAAGTTGGTCTCAATAAGCAATGAGATTCTGAGGAACATGAAGAGATGGAACCTCAGTCTATATTACTCAATCTAAAGGAGCTTTATGGAGAGCAAAGTAGGGCTGCTAAGTACGAGATATCGAAGCAGTTATTCCATGCACGCATGAGTGAGGGTTCATCAATTTAAACCCATGTTCTGAAAATGATTGACTTAATCACCTGATTAGATCAATTAGGATTTGTAATGGATGGTGAACTCAACCAGGATTTGATCCTGTAGTCACTCCCGTATTCATTCTCTCAGTTTGTTCTAAATTATCATATGAACAAATAAAATATTTCTTTGCCTGAGCTGCTTAACATGCTTAAGACAGCAGAGAGCTATTCTAAGGGAGATTGAAAGGGATATGCCCTACAAGCCAATCTATGTTGTATCTCCCAAACCATTGTAATTGACAATTTTCTAATAAAGGCATTATTTTTTATCATACGCTGTGTTTATATTATATGATGAACCCCATATATTAGGGCTATGATTTTAGGATTATGATGAGATCATACCAGTGAGACCTAAAATCTTAAAACCTTAATCTAAAGTATTCCTAGTCAAAGGAACCCTGAATAGGGGATCAGGGTTTTCCGGTAAGACTAGCACATCCCATGTATACTGGAGAGGGTGACTGCTCTCACAGTCACTTGTGTATGACACTAATACTGGGATGTGGGTGCTCATTGGAGAATGAGTTCACTGATATGATCCAACTTGAGAACATCTAATGGAGTCTTAGCTACATATCAATAGAAGGTTCTCATAGTGAGAGTGGTACAAGTAATCCTTTGACCTGAGACTGCCATAAGTACCTTATGTACATGAACCCATGCTTTGGTTCAATCCTAATCATGACACTGAGTCATGCACAGGATTGATACTGGGAATGGTGAATTGGATATGAAGGAAATGAGTAGGTCAATAAGGAATCGATCACTCTTGGTAAGAGGAGATTGCATCCAGCTAGTTAACAATCGGATGATGATTCACGAAATCTTTGATCAAAGTAAAGATATTAGAGATGGTTTCTAATATCAAGATAATTGAATCATCAATATAATATTGTGATAGAAATAAATAGAATATTGGATTTGACATATATCCATATCCATAGTTATATTTTGGGTGCAGGCTGATCGAAAGATTTAATTGTACGGTAACTCTCTACTGAAGGGTAATTTTGGTATTTCACCAGAATTTCCATATCTTCCGGGTAGACATGACACGTTGCTAGACGTCGATCTTGTCTTGTGGGTTGATCAAATTCAAAGATCACTTATTAGGAAGAGTCCTAATTGATCAAATCGGGTAAGCCCAGTTTGACCTAAATCGATTAGAAAGAGTTCTAATCAAATTAGGTCAACTTGTATTCGAACCCACTGCTGGCTAGATATGGAACCCAATGGGTCACACACTTAATAGGATTGATCAAGAGTTTATTTTGTGATTAAATCATCTTTGTAGGATAACACTCTAGCAGGTGTTGCAAACTCTAGCTTCTATTCGAATCGGATTCGAATTAGGGTTCCGGATTGGTTCAATTTGGGTTCTAATTGGATCTAATTAGACCCTAATTGAGGAAACAGAGGTTATGGCTAACCCTATTGGCTAACCATGCACCTAGGCTAGCCCCCCCACCCACTCCTTATTCATTTCACACCAAAATACCAAGAGTCCATGCACTAATGGACTCTTGGCATGCCATTTGGAAGAGTCCATGGCGCATGGACTCTTGGCGCGCCCCACTTAATTCTCTGATGAATTAAGATGGGGCAGCCTTCTTTCTTAAGAAATAGCGCCTCACATACCCCCCCTTGGATAGGAATCCAACGGCTGATGGGTTTTTAAGAAAGAAGAAAATCGCAGTCTCTTCCCGGGCGCGCGAAGTAACATCTCTTCGGAGATGAAAAGTCGCGACCCCTTTCCTTTTAAAACACCGCGGTTTTTCCTTTAAGAAAAGCCATGGTATTTAATCTGGAAGGCCGTGAGATGGGAGGATGGGGCGTGATAAATTGAGAAGGGCGTGAGAAGGAGTTTACGGAGAGTTTTGTAGGCGCCTCTTTGAAAACTATTTAAGGGGCAGGAAAGATCAGAACTTGGTTAATGTTTTTCTTTTATTCCTTCTTCCTCTCCTAAAGACTCTTTTATTCTTTTCTTACTCTTGCACTGTTCCCTTTACAGAGTATATCTCTGTCGAAACTCTGCTACTGAATAAGAATAAGAGTAAAAGTCTCTGACGGTAAAGGAAAGAAAGGAGTTCTGATTTATTCCTTCTTTCTTACATTAAGACATCATTGTCTTAATTTCTCCTCCAACTTAAGACAAGCCTATGTCCTCTTAGGACAAGGTCTTTTCTTCAAGACAAGGGTGTCTAAAGGGCCAAGGTCTTAGTGGAAGGAGGAGAAGAGGTCAAGGAAAGGGAGGCAAGCTCTTGTGTGGAAGAATTCAAGCCATAGTCCAAGCAATTGAGTTCTAGGAAGAAGAACTCAATAGAAGGAACCATTGAAAAGAAGATAGAGTTTTCTTGATCATTGCTCTATGTGGATCACCATCGGAGGGCGGACACTTGGACGCCTGGTGAATTCAATTAGCCCCTTCAACATCAAATTTGTTGGAATTAGCGATTACAGGTTGGTACCCTAATCCTAGTTTTGCATAGATATGCTTGTCATATGATCTAGTCTTATTTAAGGAGTTCCTGTTTTAGGGTTTTGGTGTGAATTTAGTTTCATTAGTTTTGAAATTACACTTCCGCTGTGTTGCACCGGAACCCAACAGTGGTATCAGAGAAACCTTAATTAGGACTATAATCTATGATAGTTTGTGTATTACATATTAGGGTTTTTTAAGTCCTAATATGCTATAACACTTAGCATATTTTTGTTGCATATATGTTTTGGTGGATGCCACTAGTTAGGGTTTTTCACTCAAACCCTAATTATTATAGAGATATGATTAGTTTTGAAGTCATCATACTGAAATAAGGTTGCCCTGGCGTAATGGTGGATCCATTATGTGGTAAATGGTTGTCCTAGTATGATGACACACTTTGCACATATATGTCTATCAGAGTGATATGATTGTGATATGTTCTATAAGAATGTGCTGGAAATTTTATAAAACCCTCCTCTTATAATTATATTAAGTCATAGTATATTTAACTAATAAGCATCACTAGTCATGATGAACAATTGGTCATTCGGTGTCTAGAAAGGTGGTTCTGGGAAGGTAAAGAGAATTGTGGTTTTTTAATTGGTTTCGTTGACTGACCTGGCCAATTTTTATTGGTGTCTAGGAAAGCAACGGGGGGACTCCCACATCTCTTCCACTTGCCTGGCCGACTTGATTATATTTAAATCTTGACTAAAATGCTTAATGTTAAAAATACTATATATTGGCCTTCCTTCATGCTGGATCATTATTGTGTTATGAACCACATTGGTTTGTTATGTTATCTGCAAGACCTAATATGGTGATTGACATAATACTAGTCTAGTGCACAGATACGCTTACAGTATATTCAGTATAATGCTTTGTCGTGTTATCTGCAAGGGCATTATATTTGAGTATTGACTGTATTGAAATGAAAGGGTCTTGACTTAACTAGAACATTATGGTTTGTTGTGTTTTTCTGCAAGACTAATAATGTTCTAGAGGCCAAGTTATTTTTGAGAATTATATGAGATATAATTGGAAGAGTTTCCTACCTTTGAGCTTATAAAAGATTTGTTGTGTTATCTTCAAGATCTTTTATAAGTTATTAGGAACTCAATCTCACTAAGAAAAATCGATCAGGGTTCTTCTCGATTATCATAGTGAGGGCTATGATTTTTTGATAAAATAGTGGGAGACATAATTAAATTGAAGACCTAATTTAATTATGTAAGTCATTTCATGGTTGTTTGCTTATATATTGTTCTTTATTAAATGTAGATAAATGGCATCTTCATTATCGCTGCGAAGCATCTTAGATACCAACAAACTGACTGGTCCAAACTATGTGGACTGGTTGAGAAATTTAAAGATTGTACTGAGTTCAGAAAAACTTTCTTATATTCTTGATACCCCTAGTCTTAATCCACTAGGAGACGATGCCACACAGGAAGATATGGCCACATACAAAATATGGCAGAATGACTCCCTCACTGTCAAGTGTATCATACTGGCCTCTATGACCAATGAGTTACAGAGGCAGCATGAAAGCATGGATACTCAATCCATAATGCTCAATTTAAAAGAGCTTTATGGAGAACAAAGCAGAACTGCTAGATACGAAATATCTAAGCAGTTATTCCATGCTAGGATGACAGAGGGAACATCCGTTCAGGATCATGTTCTGAAGGTAATTGACTTAATCACTAGATTGGGTCAATTAGGTTTTATTATGGATGGGTAGTTGAATCAGGATTTAATCCTGCAATCACTCCCGGAGTCATTTTCTCAGTTTATCTTGAATTATCACATGAACAAACTGAACACTTCCTTGCCTGAGCTGTTAAATATGTTAAAAACAACAGAGAGCCATGTTAAGAAAGAAAAGGCTCCACTTCTTCTTGTTGATAAGACCAATAAGAAGAAATCAGGCAAAAAGGGTTTTAATAGGAGGTTAAACCCTAAGGGTGGCATCAATAAGAATAAGAAAGGAAAGAAGGCCTCAAAACAGTCAACCTGTTTCTTTTACGGCAAAGCGGGACATTGGAAAAGGAATTGCAAGGCTTACCTTGCAACTGTGAAGCCTGGTGCGTCAGATGCACCAAAAGGTATGTATGAGATACATACTATATTGACATTAAATTCGTCTATATCAAATACTTGGGTATTGGATACCGTTTGTAGTTACCATATATGCAAATCTTTGCAGGACCTCCACAAGCTTAAAGTATTGAAGGAAGGTGACTTCAATCTCTACGGTGCTAGTGGTGATATCATCCAAGCAGAAGCTGTGGGGACCTATATTCTGAAGTTGCCTTCAGGGAAGATCTTGGAGTTAGAAAATTGTTACTATATGCCAAAGATTATTAGGAACAATATATCTATTCCTTTGTTATTAAAACAAGGATATGTAATGGATGTAACGAGCACTGGATGCTCGATAATGTTATCTAATAAAATTATTTGTTCTGGCATATTTAGCAATGGGCTCTTAACTCTTTCTTCCAATAATAGTGTTTTTCATGTCAATAATAAAAGAAAAAGAAAAGATTTTAATGATACTTTACTTTGGCATCATCGACTTGGTCATGTTAATGATTTCTAGGATAAGCAAGTTATACAAGGAAAAATTCCTTGATCCTTATGAGTATGAATCATTAGGAACTTGCGAATCATGTCTCATGGATAAGATGACCAAGACTCCATTTACTGGACATGGAGAAAGGTCAACTAAGTTATTAGGACTTATACATACTGATGTATGTGGTCCAATGACAACTTAGGCCAGAGGTGGATACTCATATTTTATCACTTTTATAGATGATTTATCTAGGTTCGGATGTGTGTATCTTATGAAACATAAATCTGAAGCCTTTGATAAATTTAAGGAGTATCAAAGTATGGTTGAAAAACAAACCGGGAAAAGTATTAAAGTTCTTCGTTCTGATCGAGGAGGAGAATACTTATCCACGGAGTTTTTAGACTATCTTAAAGTTAATGGAATTCTTTCTGAATGGACCCCTCCTTATACTCCACAGCTAAATGGTATAGCTGAAAGGAGGAATTGTACCTTATTAGATATGGTACGATCCATGATGTGCTTCACAAATTTACCCATTTCCTTCTGGGATCATGCACTAGAAACTGCTGTTTATATTCTAAACAAGGTACCTTCTAAATCCGTTGTTAGTACTCTATATGAAATTTGGAGTGGAAAGAAACCGTATCTTAAATATTTTAAGGTATGGGGATGTCCAGCTTATGTTAAAAGAAATTTTGGACATAAGTTGGAACCTAGAGCGGATAAATGTCTATTTGTCGGATATCCCAGAGAGGGTAGAGGATATCTGTTTTACCATCCTATTGAATAAAAGATTTTTGTCAGCAGGCATGCCACTTTTCTAGAAAAGGAGTTCATTTTAGAAAAGGGCAATGGTAGAACTGTTGAACTTGGAGAAGTACAAGAAACACTGATAGACAGTTCTCAACCATTAGAACATATAGTTAGGACAGAACCAGAACACAAAACTCCTCTCCATAGGTCTGATAGAGTGCCACGGGAACCTGAGAGGTATGGGTTTATTATTGAAAATAATGAAGCCCAAGTCATTCAAAATGATGAACCTCTAACCTATACAGAAGCTATCTTGAGTACTGATTCAGATAGATGGCAAGAAGCCATGGAATCCGAGATAGACTCTATGTATGTAAACCAAGTATGGTCTTTGGTTGAGGCACCAGAGGGTGTTAATCCTATTGGGTGCAAATGGGTCTATAAGAAAAAGATTGGGGCTGATGGCCAAGTTGAAATCTATAAAGCCAGATTAGTGGCTAAAGGTTTTAGACAAAAACAGGGAATTGATTATGATGAAACATTCTCACCTATTGCCATGCTCAAATCAATTCGGATTTTACTTGCTATAGCAGCGTACCATGATTATGAGATCTGGCAGATGGATGTGAAGACTGCATTCCTCAATGGTTTCCTTGAGGAAGAAGTCTACATGTCATAGCCAGAAAGTTTTATTTCAAAGAATAAACCTAATCAAGTATGCAAGCTAAAGAAATCAATTTATGGATTAAAGCAAGCTTCTAGGAGTTGGAACATCCGCTTTGATGAAACTATTAAAAGGTTTGGTTTTATCAAAAATATGGATGAACCCTGTGTTTATAAGAAGACTAGTGGGAGTGCCATAGTCTTCTTGGTTCTGTATGTAGATGACATACTCCTCATTGGGAATGATATCCCAATGTTGCAATCAGTTAAGGTTTGGCTATCAAACCAGTTTTCCATGAAAGATTTGGGAGAAGCATCCTATATATTAGGTATTAAGATCTATAGAGATAGATCTAAGAGGATGCTAGGTTTATCCCAATCAAGGTACATTGACTTAGTGTTGAAAAGATTCAGCATGGATGGAAGTAAAAGAGGTTATCTTCCTATGAGTCAAGGCATACATCTTTCTAAAAGGATGTCTCCTAAGACACCTGAAGAAAGAAATAGAATGAATTCTATACCCTATGCTTCGGCAATAGGGTCCATAATGTATGCCATGTTATGTACCAGGCCTGATGTGGCATATGCTTTAGGCATTGTCAATAGGTTTCAGGCTGATCCAGGAGAGGATCATTGGAAAGAAGTTAAAAATATTCTTAAGTACTTAAGAAGGACTAAGGATATTTTTCTGGTTTATGGTTGTTCTGATCTTAAACTAGAAGCTTATTCTGATTCTAGTTTTCAATCAGACCCTGATGATAGCAAATCCATTTCGGGATATGTTTTTACCCTAAATGGTGGAGCAGTGAGTTAGAAGAGTACCAAGCAGCAGACTGTAGCTGACTTAACCACAGAGGCAGAATACATAGCTATTAGTGAAGCCGCCAAGGACGCAGTCTGGATGAAGAAGTTCATCACAGAGTTGGGTGTTGTTCTTGAAATTGAAAATCCAGTGCCACTTTACTGTGACAACACTGGGGCTATTTCTCAAGCTAAGGAACCAAGAGCTCATTATAAGTCCAAGCACATTCTGAGATGCTTCCATCTCATCCGAGAAATAGTAGAGAGACAAGATGTCTACATAAATAGAGTTGATACAAAGAACAATGTAGCAGACCCATTCACTAAGGCTCTACCACAGCGAGAGTTTGATCGCCACCTCGAGTGTATGGGATTAAGATTTAAAGGTGATTGGCTTTAGTGCAAGTGGGAGATTGAAAGGGATATGCCCTACAAGCCAATGTATGTTGTATCTCCTAAACCATTGTAATTAACAATTTTCTAATAAAGGCATTATTTTTTATCATACGCTGTGTTTATATTATATGATGAACCCCATAGATTAGGGCTATGATTTTAGGGTTATGAAGAGATCATACCAGTGAGACCTAAAATCTTAAAACCTTAATCTAAAGTATTCCTAGTCAAAGGAACTCTGAGTAGGGGATCAGGTTTTTCCAGTAAGACTAGCACATCCCATGTATACTGGAGAGGGTGACTGCTCTCACAGTCACTTGTATATGACACTAATACTGGGATGTGGGTGCTCATTGGAGAATGAGTTCACTGATATGATCCAACTTGAGAACATCTAATTGAGTCTTAGCTACATGTCAATAGAAGGTTCTCATAGTGGGAGTGGTACAAGTAATCCTTTGACCTGAGACTGCCATAAGTACCTTATGTACATGAACCCATGCTTTGGTTCAATCCTAATCATGACACTGAGTCATGCACAGGATTGATACTGGGAATGGTGAATTGGATATGAAGGTAATGAGTAGGTCAACAAGGAATCGATCACTCTTGGTAAGAGGAGATTGCATCCAGCTAGTTAACAATTGGATGATGATTCAGGGAATCTTTGATCAAAGTAAAGATATTAGAGATGGTTTCTAATATCAAGATAATTGAATCATCAATATAAGATTGGGCTAGAAATAAATATAATATTGGATTTGACATATATCCATATCCATAGTTATATTTTGGGTGTAGGCTGATCGAAAGATTTAATTATACGGTAACTCTCTACTGAAGGGTAATTTTGGTATTTCACCAGAATTTTCATATCTTCCGGGTAGACATGACACGTTGCTAGACGTCAATCTTGTCTTGTGGGTTGATCAAATTCAAAGATCACTTATTAGGAAGAGTCCTAATTGATCAAATCGGGTAAGCCCGGTTTGACCTAAATCGATTAGAAAGAGTTCTAATCAAATTAGGTCAACTTGTATTCGAACCCACCGCTGGCTAGATGTGGAACCCAATGGGTCACACACTTAAGAGGATTGATCAAGAGTTTATTTTGTGATTAAATTATCTTTGCAGGATAACACTCTAGCAGGTGTTGCAAACCCTAGCTTCTATTCGAATCGGATTCGAATTAGGGTTCCAGATTGGTTCAATTTGGGTTTTAATTGGATCTAATTAGACCCTAATTGAGGAAATAGAGGTTATGGCTAACCCTATTGGCTAACCATGCACCTAGGCTAGCCCCCCCACCCGCTCCTTATTCATTTCATGCCAAAATACCAAGAGTACATGCGCTAATGGACTCTGGGCGCGTCATTTGGAAGAGTCCATGGCGCATGAACTCTTGGCGCGCCCCACTTAATTCTCTGATGAATTAAGATGGGGCGGCCTTCTTTCTTAAGAAATAGCGCCTCACATACCCCCCCTTGGATAGGAATCCAATGGCTGATGGGTTTTTAAGAAAGAAGAAAATCGCAGTCTCTTCCCGGGCGCGCGAAGTAACATCTCTTCGGAGATGAAAAGTCGCGACCCCTTTCCTTTTAAAACACCGCGGTTTTTCCTTTAAGAAAAGCCATGGGATTTAATCTGGAAGGCCGTGAGATGGGAGGATGGGGCGTGATAAATTGAGAAGGGCGTGAGAAGGAGTTTACGGAGAGTTTTGTAGGCGCCTCTCTGAAAACTATTTAAGGGGCAGGAAAGATCAGAACTCGGTTAATGTTTTTCTTTTATTCCTTCTTCCTCTCCTAAAGACTCTTTTATTCTTTTCTTGCTCTTGCACTATTTCTTTTACAGAGTATATCTCTGTCGAAACTCTGCTACTGAACAAGAATAAGAGTAAAAGTCTCCGACGGTAAAGGAAAGAAAGGAGTTCTGATTTATTCCTTCTTTCTTACATTAAGACATCATTGTCTTAATTTCCCCTCCAACTTAAGACAAGCCTATGTCCTTTTAGGACAAGGTCTTTTCTTCAAGACAAGGGTGTCTAAAGGGCCAAGGTCTTAGTGGAAGGAGGAGAAGAGGTCAAGGAAAGGGAGGCAAGCTCTTGTGTGGAAGAATTCAAGCCATAGTCCAAGCAATTGAGTTCTAGGAAGAAGAACTCAATAGAAGGAACCATTGAAAAAAAGATAGAGTTTTCTTGATCATTGCTCTATGTGGATCACCATCGGAGGGCGGACACTTGGACGCCTGGTGATTCAATTAGCCCCTTCAACATCAAATTTGTTGGAATTAGCGATTACAGGTTGGTACCCTAATCCTAGTTTTGCATAGATATGCTTGTCATATGATCTAGTCTTATTTAAGGAGTTCCTGTTTTAGGGTTTTGGTGTGAATTTAGTTTCATTAGTTTTGAAATTACACTTCACTGCATTGCACCGGAACCCAACAGAGATAAGGCTCATCTTCTTCTTGTTGATGGGAAGAAGGCAATGAAGAAGGGTTTGAAAAAAAAATTCAACCCTAAAAAGGGCATCCAAAAGTAGAAGAAAGCGAAGAAGGCTGTTAATGATGGAGCCTGTTTCCACAATGGCAAGCAGGGGCATTGGAAGAAAAATTACAAGATATTTCTTGCAAGTGTGAAACAAGATGCCATAAGAGCATATAAAGGTTTGTATATGATACAAATAAATTTATCATTGAGTTCTTCCATTTCTAATTCATGGATATTGGATACCGCATGTGGATCTCATATCTGCAAGTCATTGCAGGGACTCCATAGAATAGAAGCTTGAAGAAAGGTGACTTCGAGCTATATGGTGCAAGTGGTGAAGCCATGAATGCTGAAGCTGTGGGCACCTATTTTCTATTATTACCTTCGGGTAATATACTAAAGCTAGAAGATTGTTACTATGTCCCAAATATTGTAAGAAACATTATTTCTTTACCCTTGTTATTACAACAAGGATATGAAATAAGTATAAAGAGTGGTGGCTGCTCTATTCTTCATTCTAATAAAATATTTGGACATGGTTATTTTATCAATGGTCTTTTAACTTTAGAACTTAATGATACAATATTACTTGTTGATAACAAGAAAAGAAAGAGAGATAATGTCAATGTCACATTTCTTTGGCATTACCGATTAGGTCATATAAGTGAGTCAAGGATAAACAAGTTAGTCAAAGATAATTACTTTGATCCTTATGATTTTAAATCATAAGAACTTGTGAATCTTACCACATAGGTAAAATAACCAAGTCTCCATTCACTGGACATGGAGACAGGGCAACTGAATTATTAGATCTTCTACATATTGATGTATGTGGACTTATGACAACTCAGGCCAGAGGAGGATACTCTTATTTCATCACGTTTATTGATGACTTATCTAGGTTTGGACATGTGTATCTGATGAAACATAAGTCCGAAGCTTTTGATAAGTTTAAAGAGTATTAATGTATGGTTGAGAAACAAACTAGACATAGTATTAAAACTCTTCATTCTGATCGAGGAGGAGAATACTTGTCTAGTGAGTTTCTAAACCATCTTAAGGACAAATGCATAATCTCTGAATGGACTCCTCCTTATACATCCCAATTAAATGGTGTGGCAGAAAGGAGAAATTGTACCTTGTTAGACAGGTGAGGTCCATGATGAGCTTTACAGATCTTTTCATTTCCTTCTAGGGATATGCCCTGGAAACTGTTGCTTATATTTTGAATAGGGTACCATTAAAGTCAGTGACTAGCACTCCATAAGAGGTATGGAATGGCAAAAGACCAAATCTTAAATACTTAAAGATTTGGAATTGCTATGCTTATGTCAAGAATAATTTTGGACATAAGTTAAGTGCTAGGACTGACAAATGTAGGTTTGTTGGTTATCTCAAAGAGGGTATTGGATACCTCTTTTATCATACTACTGGACAAAAGGTATTTGTCAGTAGACATGCTGAAAGAATGGTGCCCTAAAAGTCAATCATTGTAAGGGCATTTCTATGATCTTCCAACTCATGTATGATATTATTTGTCAATAAAAGGCATCTTTTGATTCATCATACTGCTGCATCTTGTCAAGATTATGATGAACCCTATAGATTAGGGCAATGGAATTAAGGTTATGATGGAGATCATAATGGTGAGACCTAAGTTTCTATAAACCCTAATCTAAAAGGTTCTTAGTCATAAGGATCATCGATTCGGGGATAGATGCTTCCGGAAAGACTAGCTTATCTTATATATGCTCGATGGAGAGGATGGTTGGTCTCACAGCTACTTGTGTAGAGATACTAATACAAGGATAAGGGAGCTCATCAGGATATGAGTTCATTGAACTGATCTGCACTGAGAATATCTTATGAAAGTCTTAGTACTTGTCAAGAGATAGTTCTCACAGTGAAAGTTGTGCAAGTGATCTTTAGAAGGATTGGCTAAGGGTGGTTGGTGCATGAAAGGTCTTGACTCTTCAAGATAAGACTCCTTCTTAATGAAGGGTCTTATTTGATCTGTTGATAGAGAGATCAAAGGTTGATGAAGAGGCATCATTGGTGCCCCCCCTTCTCTTATAAATAGTCTACGGTGTTATGCTGAGAGAATCTTAGAGAAATTATCTTTCTTTCTTACACATTCCAAACTCTCTTACACTCTATCCTCCTTGTCTCTTCCTTCCCTTGTTAGGACTTAGGTCTTTGTCTCAAGACAAATCCACCATTTTAAGACAAGGGATTAGGAAGAGAATTAGGAAGTGTTAAAAAAAGATAAGAGTAGATTTGGAAAGGGCCTGAAGTGCTCTATTGAATGGCAAAGATCTGAGCAAGGAAAGAAAGGCTGCTGAAGGTTGAAAGACCATAAGAAGAGTCCTAGTTGATTAAGCAACCTATAAGTGGTTCCTAGGTTTGATTCATGTGTGGATTACCTTTGGAGGGCTTGCATTTGTGAGCCTAGTGGAAAGAAAAGGATTTAGCATTCTAGGTATTTTTCTGAACCCTAATTTAGTGACTTGTTAATTGTAATGAATAAGTGATCTCAGGCTTAGGATTTTAAGTCATTGGAGTTTCAAAAATAAAATTTTTTGAAATCCATGCTTCCGCTGCATCACCAAAACCCAACAGTGGTATCAGAGCCCTCTTATTTCATTCAATTAATGGTCAATTGAATATGCTTATGTGATAATGAATATGATCATATATGGGAATCATATTCTAATGCATGCCACTAAATAGGGTTCAATTATATATTGAATGATTATATGATTCTATGCATGATTAATTTAATTACATATTTGAAATATGTTATATCCTAGTAACTGCTTCAGATTGGGTTAGTTACCATGGCCATTCGGTCATAGGAGTTATTTAGGATTTCATGGCCCTCTCTTCCCATTCAATGGGATCTCTTATGGCGTGCAGGGGTGCCGCTGTGGCCATATCCCATGAACAACTGTGGTGAATGGATTGATATTACAATCATACTTATGGTATGCATATTAGGGTTAATATGATCGAATGATGGAATGAATATTATGTCATATGTGTATGGTTTTGAATACATGATGATGTCATGAATGTTAGGTTTTATGATGTCATGAATGTTAGGTTGACATGATTAAGTCTATATTAGGATGTGTTAGAGACCATCAAAGCCCTCATAAAATTATGTTTAGTCATAGTATAAGTTAATCATAATGCAAATTTGATTAGGGTTCGATTGGCCAATTGGTGTCCAGGCAAAGTGGTTTTAGGAAGGTAAAGGGAATGAGGTTTTTAATTGGTTTCGTTGTCTTACCTAGAAAATTTACTTGGTATCTAAGGAAAGCAATGGGGGACCCCCTCATCTCTCCCACTTACCTGGCCAATGTGGTCACATCTAAACCATTAATTGGAAATGCTAATTGATTAAGCATACTACAAACTGCCTTCCTTCATGCTAAGCCAAATTTATGTCAACACTATAGTAGGTTTGTTGTGTACACACAAGGCCTGCTCTAGCATTTGGTATAAAATTTATCTTGGTATACCTAGTACTTTATAGCATGACCGATAATGTTGCTTTGTTATGAACACACAAGGGCAACATTATTCAATCATGACTATATGGAAATGAAGGGTCCGACTAAACTAAGACATTATGGTTTGTTGTGCACACACAAGGCTATAAGTATCTTAGAGGCAAAAGTTAAGTTGAGAATTGCAAGGGATGCAATTGGAAAGGGTCATTTCCTACCTTTGAACTTATAAGTATTTGTTGTGTACACACAAGACATTTATACGAAATTTGGATCTCAACCCCACTAAGGAAGCCCTGGGAGGGTTTCCCGCTTACCATAGTTGAGGGTTATGGTATTTGATAGAAAATAGTGGGAGACACAATTAGATGCAAAAGTCCTTATCTAATTTTGAATATCATCATGAGTGGTCCGCTTATAGTTATTTTTTACTTACTGTAGATTGTTACATTATGGCTTCTACTCTTTCACTGCGGGGCATCTTGGATGTTAATAAGTTGATCGATCTAAATTATGTGGATTGGTTGAGGAACCTGAGAATTATATTAGCTCAGGAGAAAATTGCCTATATCCTTGATACTCTTGACCTACATCTGGTAGGAGAGGATGCTACTGAGGAGGAAAGAGCCACATATAAAATGTGGTAAAATGATAGCATGACTATTAAGTGCATCATGTTGGCCTCAACGAGTAATGAGTTACAGAGGCAACATAAGAAAATGGAACATTAGTCCATATTGCTCAATCTTAAGGAGCTATATGGAGAGCATAGTTGGACTGCTCGATATAAAATATCGAAGCAGTTGTTCCGAGCACAAATGAACCCTAAGAGTAGCTTCCAGAAAAAAAATACGACAAGGAATCCCTCTACTGGTGGAATATGCTATCACTGTGAAAAGTAAGGGCACTGGAAGAAGAACTGCAAGTTATATCTTGCAAGTTCGAAGCAGGATGCTGGTGATGCATCCAAAAATTTGTACATGATACAAACAAACTTATTATTAAGTTCTTCAGCTTCTGATACATGGGTATTGGATACCGCATGTGGATCTCATATCTATAAGTTATTGCAGGGGTTATAGAGACCCAAAAACTTGAAGAAGTGTGACTTCGAGCTATTTGGCATGAGTGGTGATCCTATTCATGCTGAAGCTGTTGGCACCTATCTGATGTTGTTGCCATCGAGCAATATTCTTGAATTAAAAGATTGTTATTATGTACACAACATTATAAAGAATATTATTTCTGTACCGTTGTTGTTGAAACAAGGTTATGAAATAAATATTTCAAGCCATGGGTGCTTGATCTTCTTTTCAAAGAAGTTCTTCGGTTGTGGTACATTTGTTAATGGTCTTTTGATTCTATCACTTAATGATGAAATTATGCTTGTTAAAAACAAGAAGAGAAAGAGGGATGATATAAATGTCACATATCTCTGGCATTGCCGTTTGGGTCATATTAGTGAGTCTAGGATAAACAAGTTGTACAAAAAAAATTTCTTTGAACCTTTAGATCATGAATCATTAGGAACTTGTAAGTCCTGTCTCATGGATAAGATGACCAAATCTCCATTCATTGGACATAGAGATAGGGCAACTGAGTTATTAGGTCTAGTACACACAAATGTGTGTGGTCTTATGACAACCCAAGCCAGAGGAGGATACTCTTATTTTATCAGTTTTACTGATGACTTATCAAGGTTCAGATATGTGTATCTTATGAAACACAAGTCCGAAGCCTTTGAAAAATTCAAAGAGTATCAAAGTATGGTTGAGAAACAAACTGGGCATAGTATTAAAATTCTTCGATCTGATAGAGGAGGAGAATACTTGTCTAGTAAATTTCTTGATCATCTTAAAGACAAAGGAATTCTCTGTGAATGGACCCATTCATATATGCCATGTTAAATGGTATAGTAGAAAGGAGGAACCGAACCTTGTTGGACATAGTACGGTCCATGATATGCTTCACAAATATTCTAGTATCCTTCTGGGGTTATTCCCTAGAGACTGCTACCCACATATTAAACATGGTGCCATCAAAGGCTATTAAGAGCACTCCATATAAATTATGGAATGGGAAAAGGCCAAGTCTTAAATCTTTTAAGATTTGGGGTTGCCCTGCTTATGTCAGGAATGTTTTTGGACAAAAGTTAAATGCTAGGGCTGATAAGTGTAGGTTTGTTGGATATCCTAAAGAAAGTATGGGTTACCTTTTCTACCACCCTACTAAGCAAAAGGTCTTTGCTAGTAGGCATGCCACATTCTTAGAAAAGGAGTTTATCCAAGAAAAGGGCAATGAAAGGATATTTGAACTTGAAGAAGTTCAACCTACACCTAAAACAGTTCCTCAACCAGAGTTCCTAAGATTTAGGAACAACTACAACACACACCTCTTCTCTGTGGGTCAGAGAGAGTATGAAGTGCACCTCTCAGATATGGTTTTGTCATTGGAAATGATAATGATGCCAGGAACAACTACAACACACACCTCCTCTCTGTGGGTCAGAGAGAGTACGAAGTGCACATCTCAGATATGGTTTTGTCATTGGAAATAATAATGAAGCCAGTGTCGTATAGGATGATGATCCTATGACCTATATGGAAGCTGTCATGAGTGGGGACTCTGACAAATGGCTGGAAGCCATGAAATTCGAGATGGAATATATGTACTCTAATTAGGTTTGGACATTATTTGATCCACCTGAGGGAGTAAACCTAATCGGGTGTAAATGGGTCTTCAAGAAGAAGATTGGAGCAGATGGTCAAGTAGAGACCTATAAGGCTAGGTTGGTGGTGAAAGGTTTCAAACAAAAACATGACATTGACTTTGTTGAAACTTTTTTACCAATAGCCATGCTCAAGTCCATTTGGATTTTGCTTGCTATAGCTGCATACTATGATTATGAGATATGGCAAATGGATGTTAAGACTACTTTCCTTAATGGATACCTTGAGGAAGAAATCTATATGTCACAGCTAGAAGGGTTTGTCTCGAGTGAGAGACCAAACCAAGTATGTAGGCTTAAGAAGTCCATTTATGGATTAAAGCAAGTATCGAGGAGTTGGAACATCCGCTTTGATGAAACAATCAAAGAGTTTGGTTTCATCAAGAATATGGATGAACCATGTGTGTACAAGAAGATAAGTGGGAGTGCCCTTGTTTTCTTGGTTTTGTATGTCGATGACATACTCATCATTGGGAATGATATCCCAATGTTGCAATTGGTCAAGTCTTGGCTATCAAAGCAGTTTTTCATGAAGGATTTGGGAGAGGCATCCTATATACTAGGTATAAAGATCTACAGAGATAGATCTAAGAGGATGCTTGGTTTATCCCAATCCAGGTACATTGACTTAGTGTTGAAGAGATTCAACATGGAAGGAAACAAGAAAGGTTACTTGCCCATGAGTCAAGGCATACACCTCTTTAAGAAGATGTCTCCCAAGACACCAGAAAAGAGAGAGAGAGAGAATGAGTTTGATCCCTTATGCTTTGACTATTGGATTAATTATGTATGCCATGTTATGTACCAGGCCCGATGTTGCTTATGCCTTGGGTATAGTAAGCAGGTTCCAGGCTGACCAGGGGAGGATCATTGGAAAGCTATGAAAAATATTCTTAAGTACCTGAGAAGGATTAAAGATGTTTTCTAATATATGGCGGATCAGAGTTGAAACTAGAAGGATATATAGATTCTAGTTTTTAATCGGATCTGGATGATAGCAAATCTATATCAGGATATGTCTTTACCCTATATGGTGGTGCAGTGAGTTGGAAGAGTCAAAGCAGCCAATTATAGCAGACTCAGTCACTGAGACAAAATACATAGCTACAAGTGAAGCCACTAAGAAAGCTATCTAGATGAAGAAACTCATCATGGAATAAGACATGGTTCCTGCAGTCACTGAAATTGAGGTCTCACTATAAGTCCAAGCATATCCTAAGATGCTTCCACCTTATTCGAGAAATCATTGAAAGAAATGATGTGATAGTAGAACGAGTAGATACAAAGAATAATATAGCAGACCCATTCACTAAAGCACTACCAAAGCAATAGCTTGATCGCCACTTAGATTGTATGGGTGTAAAATATAAAGGCAATTAGCTTTAGTGCAAGTAGGAGATTGAAAGAATGGTGCCCTAAAAATCAATCATTGTAAGGGCATTTCTATGATCTTCCAACTCATGTATGATATTATTTATCAATAAAAGGCATCTTTTGATTCATCATACTGTTGCATCTTATCAAGATTATGATGAACCCCATAGGTTAGGGCAATTGAATTAGGGTTATGATGGAGATCATAATGGTGAGACCTAAGTTTCTATAAATCCTAATCTAAAAGGTTCATAGTCGTAGGATCATCAATTTGGGGATGATGCTTTCGGAAAGACTAGCTTATCCTATGTATGCTCGATGGAGAGGGTGGTTGGTCTCATAGCCACTTATGTAGATACACTAATACAAGGATAAGGGTTCTCATCAAGGTATGAGTTCACTGAACTGATCCATATTGAGAATATCTTGTGGAAGTCTTACTACTAGTCAAGAGATAGTTCTTATAGTGAAAGTTGTGCAAGTGATCTTTAGACCTGAGATCACCATGGTTCCTTATGCACACTAAACCATGTTTTGGTTCATACTCACTCATGACATTGAGTCATGTACGGGGTGTTCTTGAATATGGTGGAAGGTGTATGATGGATGTGAGTGGATCAACAAGGAATCGATCATTCCTAGTAAGAAGAAGTGTTATCCCAAGTAATCTCTTCGATTGATGACTTAGGGAGTCTTTGATCAAAGTAGAATGAGATTAGAAGTAATTTCTAATAAGTCATTAGCAGAGTCATCATTATCAAAGTGAGATTCTAAATAACTAAGTGCTAGGGTTTGATAATTATCCATGCCCATCACTTATTCAGGATGAAGGGAGATCGAAAGATTGAATTTAATGGTAACTTTTCACTGAAGGATATTTTGGTACTTTCCACTAAATTTCTCATCTTTTGGATAGGGATGACATGTTGCTAGACATCAATCATGTCTTGTAGGTTTTCATGAATCAATTCGATTGAATTCATGAGTCAATTTGAAAGCTAGTTTGAATTGGTAACTTAGGTCAGCTCAATTTGACCTAATTAGGTCAAATTGGATTTGATTGGATCGAATTGGCTTGGACCTAGATCTACTATTGGCTAGATGTGGAACTCAAAGGATCACACACATTAGGAAATTGGTGTAGGAAGTTAGTTGGTATTTAATCAGGGTCATGGGATCCTAATTGGTTAGCTAGATTACACACTAGCATGTGTAGGCTAACCTAACTCCTAACCCAAATTGAATTGGATCTAAAGGTTGCTAAATAGACTAACCAATTTATGGGAGACCTAAATTGGGTTGAGTCCTAAGTGGGATGAAATTATCAGAATTTATATGATAATTTTTTGGATATTTTATGTGTCATATATCAAGAGTCCCAATGGCATGGGACTCTTGGCGCCAAAATTGAGTGCTCGACAAATAAAGGGACACAGAAGGATCAAGAGTCCTTCTGCCTGATAATCACTTATATGGTGATAAAGTACATTTAATCCCCTTTCATTTGACATCCATATTGGATATACTTTGATTGGTCAAAGGTAGCATATGGTATGGAGAAAGTTAACTGACAAGTGAAGAGTTGCGACTCTTCACTGTTGGCGTGCAGAAAGAAATGAATTCCTTCAGCTTTCAGGAATTCATTTAAATATGAAAGGTGGCATCCTTTGGCTATGTTTCATCTTTACATGAATTGGGTAATCATCGATGGAAAGAAGGAATTGGTGGAGAAACTCTTGGCGTGCATGAAGTGAAGGGTTGCGTCCCTTCACTGTTGTTGCCAGTTATGATAGCATAGAGTCTTTTTGCTTCAAGGAACCTATCAGATGGATAACTCTTTTCATTTCCATGCTAATTGAGAAGCCTTATCATTGGTTACATACCATGTGGCATGAAGAAAAAATCCCAAAATAATCAGAAGGATTGGCTAAGGGTGGTTGGTGCATGAAAGGTCTTGACTCTTCAAGAGAAGACTCCTTCTTAATGAAGGGTCTTATTTGATCTATTGATAGACAGATCAAAGGCTGATGAAGATGCATCATTGGAGCCCCCCTTCTCTTATAAATAGCCTACGGTGTTATGCTGAGAGAATCTTTGAGAAATTATCTTTCTTCCTTACACACTCCAAACTCTCTTACACTCTATCCTCCTTGTCTCTTCCGTCTCTTGTTAGGACTTAGGTCTTTGTCTTAAGACAAGTCTGCCATTTTAAGACAAGGACTTAGGATAAAAACTAGGAAGTGTTAGAAAAAGATAAGAGTAGATTTGGAAAGGGCTCAAAGTGCTCTATTGAAGGGCGAAGATCTGAGCAAGGAAAGAAATGCTGCTGAAGGTTGAAAGACCATCAGAAGAGTCCCAGTTGATCAAACAACCTATAAAGGAGTGGTTCCTAGGTTTGATTCTTATGTGGATCACCTCTGGAGGGCTTGCATTTGTGAGCCTAGTGGAAAGAAAAGGATTTAGCATTCCAGGTATTTTCTAAACCCTAATTTAGTAACTTGTTAATTATAATGAAAAAGTGATCTCAGGCTTAGGGTTTTAAGTCATTAAAGTTTCAAAAATGAAAATTTTTGAAATCCATGCTTTCACTGCATCACTGAAACCCAACACATGCTACATTCTTGGAGCAAGAATTTATCAAAGAAGGAAGTAGCGGAACAACACTTGAACTTAGTGAAGTTTAAAACCAACAACAAATACCTGAAGAGTCTTCGAATGAAATTCCTCAACCAAATATTCTTGTTGATTAGGAACAGCCACAATACACACCTCCTCTCCAAAGGTCAGAGAGGGTGTGGGGTGCACCTCGCAGATATGACTTTGTTATTGGGAATGACAATGAGGCCAGTGTCATTCAGGATGATGATCCTGTGACCTATTCGGAAGCTATCGAGAGTAGAGACTTCGATAAATGGCTAAAAGCCATGAAATCTGAAATGGACTGCATGTATTCCAATCAAGTTTAGACCTTGGTAGATTCACCTGAAGGAGTTAACCCAATAGGATGTAAATGGATCTTCATGAAGAAGATTGGAGTAGATGGCCAAGTAGATACCTACAAGGCCAGGCTCGTGGCAAAAGGTTTCAAACAAAAGCATGGTTTGACTATGATGAAACCTTTTCACTAATAGCAATGCTCAAGTCCCTTAGGATTTTGCTTGTAATAGTAGCATACTATGATTATGAAATCTGGCATATGGATATAAAGACTACTTTTTTTAACGGATATCTTGAGGAAGAAGTCTATATGTCACAGCCAGAAGGGTTTGTCTCAAGTGAGAGACCAAACCAAGTATGCAAACTTAAAAAATCCATATATGGATTAAAGCAAGTATTGAGGAGTTGGAACATCCATTTTGATGAAGCAATCAGAGAGTTTGGTTTCATTAAAAATATGGATGAACCTTGTATGTATAAAAAGATAAATGAGAATGCAATTATCTTTTTGGTTTTGTATGTTGATGACATACTTATCATTGGGAATGATATCCCAATGTTACAATTGGTCAAAACTTGGCTATCATCAAAGTTTTCCATGAAGGATTTGGGAGAGGCATCCTATATATTAGAGATTAAGATCTATAGAGATAGATCTAAGAGGATGCTAGGCTTATCCCAATCCAGGTACATTGACTTAGTATTGAAGAGATTCAACATGGATGGTAGTAAGAGGGGTTACTTATCTATGAGTCAAGGCATACATCTCTCCAAGAATATGTCTTCTAAGACATCAAAAGGGAGAGAGAGAGGATGGCTATGATTTCTTATGCTTCGGCTATAGGATCGATTATGTATGCCATGTTATGTACTAGACCTGATGTTGCTTATACCTTGGGCATAGTGAATAGGTTCCTGGCAGATCCAGGAGAGGATCATTAGAAAGCTGTGAAAAATATTCTTAAGTACTTGAGAAGGACTAAGGATGTTTTTCTTCTATATGGTAGATCAGATTTAAAAATAGAAGGATATATAGGTTCTAGTTTTTATTCAGATCCAGATGATAGCAAATCCATATCAGGGTATATCTTCACCCTATATGATGGTGCAGTGAGTTGAAAGAGTACAAAGCAGCGACTGTAGCTGACTCAGTCACTGAGGTAGAATACATAGCTGCAAGTGAAGCCATAATGAAAGCTGTGTGAATGAAGAAATTCATACGGAATTGGGCATGGTTCATACTATAAAACAACCGGTGTCACTTTATTGTGGTAACACTAGAGTTGTTGTGCAAGCTGAGGAACCAAGGTCTCATAATAAGCCCAAGCACATCCTAAGATGCTTCCACCTCATTTAAGGACAAGATATTGTCATCGAACGAGCAGATCAAAGAACAATCTAGCAGATCCATTCACTAAAGCACTATCCCAAAAGCAGTTTGATCACCACTTAGATTGCATGGGTATAAAACACAAGGGCGATTGGCTTTAGTGCAAGTGGGAGATTGAAAGAAAAGTATCCTAAAAGCCAATCTTTGTAAGGACATTTTTATAATCTTTTAACTCTTGTATGATATTATTGAATTAATAAAAGGTATTGTGTTTCATCATATTGCTGTGTCTTATTTAAAGATTATGATGAATCCCATAGATTAGGACAAAGAAATTAGGGTTATGATAGAGATCATAATGGTGAGACCTAAGTTCCTATAAACCATAATCTAAAATATTCCTAGTCATTGGATCATCGATTCGGGGATCGATGCTTCCAAAAAGACTGCTTATCCTATGTATGCTCGATGGAGAGGGTGGTTGGTCTCATAGCCACTTGTATAGAGATACTAATATAAGGATAAGGGTACTCATTAGGGTATGAGTTCACTGAACTGATCCGCACTGAGAATATCTTATGAAAGTCTTACTACTTCTCAAGAGATAATTCTCATAGTGGGAGTTGTGCAAGTGATCTTTAGACCTGAGGTCACCATGGTTCCTTATACACACTAAGCGATGTTTTGGTTCATACTCATTTATGACATTGAGTCATGTACAGGATTTTCTCAGATATGGTGGAAGGTGTATGAAGGATGTGAGTGGACCAACAAGGAATCGAACATTCTAGTAAAAGGAATTGTTATCCCAAGTAATCTCTTCGATTGATGACTCAGGGAGCTTTGATCAAAGTAGGATGAGATTAGAAGTGGTTTCTAATCAGTTATCAATAGAGTCTTCATTATCAAATAGAGATTCGAAATGACTAAGTGCTAGGATTTGATAATTTTCCATACCCATCACTTATTCGGGATAAAGGGAGAATGAAAGATTGAATTGCATAGTAACTTTCCACTGAAGGGTATTTTGGTACTTTTTACCAAATTCCTCTTATTCTGGGTAGACATGACATGTTGCTAGACGTCAATCATATCTTGTAGATTTTCATGAATTAGTTCGACTGAATTCATGAGTCAATTCGAAAGCTAGTTCGAATTGGCAACTTAGGTAAGCTCAATATGACCTAATTAGGTCAATCCGATTTGATTAAATTGAATTGGCTTGGACCTAGACCTACTACTAGCTAAATATGGAACCCAAAGAGTCACACACATTAGAAAATTGACTTAGGAAGTCAATTAGAATTTTATTAGGATCATGGGATCCTAATTGGTTAGATAGATTACACACTAGCATGTGTAGGCTAACCTAACTCCTAATACAATTGCATTGGATCCATAAGGTTGCTTAATGGGCTAACCAATTTGAGGAAATCCTAGATTAGGTTGAGTCCAAGGTGGGGCAGCAATTATCTGATTTTATCTAGATTTAATTAGCCTTCATCTAATTATTTGAAAAGTCCTAAAGAGAAGGGACTCTTGGCGCCAATTTATTTTGTGTGCAGGAACATATGGCAGGCAGAAAAGGACCTAGAGTCCTTCTGATTATGGGACTTTGTTTCCATGTGGAACAAGGCATCCATGCCTTATCTTATGTCTGATTTAGTTGGCTAATTAACGATAGAAAAGATGGTTGTGCGGTGAAATAAGTTGGCGTGCTAAGTGAAGGGTTGCATCCCGTCAGTTGGTTACCACAATAATTCAAATCCAACTAGATTGAAGAGGCACCGAAGGCCTTATTCACATCCCTTCTTTTATCTCGACAAATTCTCACTTGCCACATGTCAATTACCGATCCATAATAAGCCAAGAGGTGCCTCTTCAATCTCCAAACATCAAATATTATGAAGAGTCTTGATAGCAGAAGGACTCTTCATCAGAACCGCGCGCCACATGAAGAGTAGCGACTCTTCATGCACCGTGCGCGCCATCCTTCTTCCATGCAAATTTCAAAGAATGTTGACCAGTAAAAACATAGGCAATATGGTTGTCATTGGAAAGAGCATAAAATTTTCTTTCTGACCATATAAATTATATTCAAATCAGAGATCTATAGCTCATTCTGTGCCCTTTTGAAGTTAAGGTATCATTTGGGTACCAAGAGTCCCATGCCATTGGGACTCTTCATGTATGGCGCATAAAATGCCCTTAAATCTAAATTAAAATTAGATTTATCTCTGATTAGGCTAGCCCCACTTAGGACTCAACCTAATTTAGGTTTCCCATAATTAGGTTAGCCCAATTAGTAAGCAACTGGACCCAATCCAATTGGGTTAGGAATTTGGTTAGCCTACATATACTAGTATGTAATCCGGCTAACCAATTAGGATCCTATGACCCTAATTAAATCATGAATGACTTCCTTGGCCAAGTCTCTATTGTGTGTGACCCATTGGATTCCATATCTAGCCAGCAGTAGGTTTAGGTTTGAGCCGATTCGATCCGATCGAACACGATTGACCTAATTAGGTCAAATTGGCTCACCTAATTGTCCAATTCGAATCACACATCAAATTGACTCATAAAACCAAATTAATTGGTTCATGAAGACCTACAAGACAAGATTGACATCTAGCAATGTGTCATGCCTACCTGGAAGATGAGAAATTTTGGTGGATTTACCAAAATACCCTTCAATGGTGAGTTACCGGGCAATTCAGTCCTTCGATCTACTTGCACCCTGAATATGACTATGGATATGGATACTTGTCAAATCCAATTTCATATTCATTCCTTGCTCAATCTGATAATGATGATTCATTAATGAACCATTAGAAACTATTTCTAATGTTCATACTTTGATCAAAGATTTTTTGAATCTTCATTTGATTGAAATCATCTGGATGCGCTTCCTTCTTACTAGGGTTGATCGATTCCTTTTTGACATACTCACAACCTCCATATGCAATCCACCATACCTAGTATCACCCCATTCATGACTCAGTGTCATGATTTAGTGTGAACCAAAGTATGGATTCATGTATACAAGGTACCATGGCAGTCTCAGGTCAAAGGACCACATGCACTACTCCCACTATGAGAACTATCTATTGACAAACAGATAAGGTTCCATTAGATGTTCTCAAGCTGGATCCATTCAGTGAACTCATTATCTAATGAGCACCCACATCCTAGTATTAATATCAAACACAAGTGAATGTGAGATCAGTCACCCTCTTCACCAAGCATACATAGGATGTGCTGGTCTTACCGGAAATATTGATCCCCTACTCAATATCCCATCGACCAGGAATATTCTAGATAGGGTTTTAAGGCTTTAGGTCTCACTGGTATGATCTCATCATAACCCTAGAACCATAGTCCTAATCTATGGGGTTCATCATATCTTAATAAAATTAATAAGACACAGCATATGATGAAAATAAAATGCCTTTATTAATTGATAATGTCAATACACTGGTTTGGGATACAAAAGAAAATCCCATCGAAATACTATAATATGCGACGGATAGCAGTAAATTAAATACAGAGAATAAAGTGCAAGTAATAGAAAGAGTAATCACATACAAATACCAAGTTTTATAGTAGTTCGGTGTACTCCAAGTACCTACGTCCACTTCTCAAGCCATCCTTGGAAATTTTTACTATAATCTCTTCAAAGATTATAGCCGACTTATTTTCCAAGGCTCACAAGTCAAAATCTAAGTTGGTTTTGTCACCTAGGCTCACCAACAACCTTACAACTTGTTTTGTCTTCGGGCTCCCAAGTAAAATCCTAGTTGGTTTTGTACCTTTGGCTTACCAACAACCTCAACAACCTACTTTCAAAAATCCTTGAAAGCTAGGTCAACAAAGTATAAAGTTAAAGATACAAGAATAAAAGCACAATTAAACTCTCTTCAAAGAGTGGAATGTGGAAGCTTTGAGGCTCTTGTTGATTGCTTGATTTGACTTCTCTTTGGAATATCTTCTAAGCCACTTTTGGAAAGCTGAAAGATGGGCTTGTAAGCTTTTTGAATGGAATCTCTCCTTTTTTGGCTTTTGGAAGTGAAGTTCTTGAAAGAATATTTATCTTGTATGTTCAATGGAGTTCAATACTTCATGAATGAGTTTGGTAAGTTTGGTGAAGCTTAAATACTTCAAAAACTTTCAAAAAATGGTTTGAGATCGTTAGATGATCAAAACTAGCTATTGGGAGTTTGAAAAGATGAAATCTGTAACTCAAAAAATAGAGCCATTGAAGCTGTCAGAACCCGTGAGTCGATACTTAACTTCCAGGTGTTGACACTTGGTCCTGCAGGTGTCGATACTTAATTTTTAGGTATTGATACTTAAATTTTAGGTGTCAAACCTGACACAAAAACACTCCAAATGGCAAGTTCTGTATTTTCAAAAATCTCAGGCCTTAAGTCGACACTTGAATTCTAGGTGTCGATATTTGAGTTTCAGGTGTCAATACTTGAGTTTCAGGTGTCGACACTTGGCATGCCAGTGAAGAATTCTTGCATGCCAGTTTTTGAAGTGTCGACACTTGGCAATTCATGAGTCGACACTTGGTTCTGTAGTTTGCCAAAATATGTGCCAAAACTCCCAAAAACTAAAAGAACTTCAATGAAACTTCAAAGCATCTTTTATAAACCATGATTGATCATTTTTTAGGCCTTTTTCAGTTGAGAAAACTTCTTAAAACTTGAAAATTGCTCAGCTTCATGATACTTTCATTTTGAGAATTTGAGGTGCCTGTATCCTGTAACTCATAATTACAATTGAAATATTAGTATATAATATGTACTCAACGTTTTGTTAGTCATCAAAATAAAGGACAAATCCAACAGGAGAGGCTGCCAAAGGAAGAAAGGCTATTAGAAGAGTCCCAGTGTTTTAACCAACCTGCTAAGGAGTGCTTCCTAGGATCAATTCCTATATGGATCACCTTTAGAGGGCATGCACATGTTTGCCTAGTGGAAAGAAGAAAGAATTATCATTCCAGGTATTCTTTCAAGTCTTAATTGAATGACTTATTAATTATAATGAATAAGGGATCTTGGGCTTAGGGTTTCAAGTTGTTTGGATTTGCAAAATGAAAATTTTGAAATCCATTCTTCCGCTGTGCCACTGAAACCCAACAAATACAACAACCAGTGCCATTGTATTGTGATAACACTGGAGCTGTTGCACAAGCGAAGGAACCAAGGTCTCATCATAAGTCCAAGCATATCTTGAGATGCTTCCACCTCGTTCAAGAAATCTTTGAAAGAAATGATGTGGTAGTAGAATGAGTTGATATAAATAATAACATAGCAGACCCATTTACTAAGGCACTTCTTCTAGAGTAGTTAGATCATCATCTAGATTAGATGGGTATTAAATACCAGAGCGATTGGCTTTTAGTGCAAGTAGGAGATTGAAAGAATTATGCCCTGAAAGACAATCATATTTATAGTTTTAGTGGCAAATTTATAAATTCTTTCAACTCATGAATGATAATAAAAGGTAATTTTTGATTCATCATATGCTGTGTCTTGTGTTTTAATTATAAGATTATGATGAACCCCATAGATTAGGGCAATGATTTTAGGGTTACAAGGAAAACCAGTGAGATCTAAAATCTATAAACCTTAATCTAGAAATTCCTAATCATAGGATCATTAATTCGAGGGGTGAATCCGAACATATTAGCATATCGTATGTATGCTCGATGGAGAGGGTGGTTGGTCTCACGACCACTTGTGTAGTGACACTAATACAAGGATGTGGGTGCTCATTAGGTTATGAGTTCACTGAATTAATTTGATAAGAGAACATCTAATGGAAGTTTTACTTACTTATCAAAAAGAATGTTCTCTTAGTGGGAGTTGGGCATGTGATCCTTAGACTTGACATCACCATAGTATCTTATGCACATAAACTCATATTTTGGTGCATACTATTCATAGCAATTAAGTCATGTACGGGGTGCTTCTGAATATGATGGATTGTACATGAAGGTAATGAGTAGGTCAATAAGGAATCGATCACTCCTAGTAAGAAAAGGAGTTATACCATGTAATCTCATTGAATAATGACTCAAAAAGCCTTTGATCAAAGCATGATAAAATTAAAAATAGTTTTCTAATCGGTTGAGTCTTCATTAGTGATTAAAGATTTAAATAGATTAAGTATAAGGGTTTGACATTTATCCATGCCCATCACTTAATCGGGATAAAGAAAGATCGAAGGATTGAATTGTATGGTAACTTGCTACTAAAGGATATTTTGATAATTTCTACCAAATTTCTCATCTTCCGGGTAGGCATGACACATTACTAGATGTCAATCATGTCTTGTAGGTCTTCATGAATCAAATTGGATTGATTTTATAAGTCAATTTGAAAGTTGGTTCAAATTGACAGTTTGGGTTAGCTCAATTTGACTCAATTTGGCTAGTGGTTGTTTAATTAAATCAATTCAAGCTAAACATAAACCTACTGCTGGCTAGATGAGGAACTCAAAGGGTCACACACATTAGAGAACTAGCCAAAGAAGTTATAGGGTTTTGCATGATACTCCCAAGCTTTGGAGAGACTTGAAAGGCCATGGCAGGGATGTTCGAGGCGATCCTCGGGAGCTTGGAGGCATGCCAAGAGGTTCCTGGAGGTGTTCCAGGGGGTTCATGATGTATTCATGGACAGGTTTGAGAGCTTAGGTTTATATGTTTCCAGGGCTCCAGAGTCATGTTAGGTCAGGGAGCTTGACCCAGGGTTGAGAGAACATATGAGACATGGGTGTACATGGGCTCGGGGTTTGAGTGTTTTCTCACATTGACTTGTTGGGGAGAGTTTTTTGAGAGATTATAATATAACCCAATTGGCTTATGGGGTTGAGTCCTAGCTTAGTTGGTTAGGGGTTAGTTGGTTGGTTGTAACTACTTTGAAACCTAACCACCTATAAAGTCTAAGCCCAACAAGATTCCTAACTGCCCAAGTCCAAGAAGAACTCAAACTACCACTGCTTATATAAAGAGAGGAGGGGGAATGATTTGGGAAGGGCTTGAGATCACCCCTTAGGGGTGTGACCGCATGTGGCTTCTTGGTTCTTGAAAAGCCAATGGTCCAGGGGCTTGGACCGTGGGACTTGGTGCATGGGGGGCTTGGAGAGAAACGGTTCTTGGAAGAGGACTGTGTGGAGCTTCTTGGTTTTGAGTGGCTCACAATTTTGGAGAAGGGAAGAACGCATGGGGACTTCCATGTGTGGGGCTTCTTTCTCGGGTTTGTGAGAGGAGGCGGGTATCTTGTGTGGGGCTTCCATGTGTGGGGCTTCTTTCTCGGTATAGGCGCTAATCCAGATCTCCCAACAAGTGGTATTAGTGCATAGAAATTTCTATCAGAAGTTAATTTTAGTTTATTAGGATTTTTAGATCCTAAATAGGTTAGCCAGGTTCACATACTAGCATATGTAGGCTAACTAGAACTCCTGACCTAATTGATTTAGGTCTGATTACTTGCTGATGGGGCTAATTAATTTAATATGGTCTTAAATTAAAATTAGCCATGTATTAGGTAGCTTATCAAGAATTAATTCTAATTTTACAGACTTTTTCAGATTTTTTAAAGTGTTCTAATTCGAATTAGATTTGAATTCAGCCCGATTTGGCAAGTTCGGGTTGACCCGGGCTTGCAGTCCCTATTGGACCATTTTATTCCAAGTTTAAATGGGTTTAATTCATTTTTTCTCATTTAAATTCATTAGTAAATTTAATTAATTAATTAATTAATTATGGACTTGTTAGGACTTGAATCCATGACCTTTGGGTCATTTGCCACCTTTTTGGATGGGGTAGAAGTAGATGGCACAGGAGCTTCTGTTTCTACGTATGAAAAAAATAAGAGACACATGTCAACTCCTAAAAGTCCCATAAATCAATAATTAATTAAATAAATGTGATGGTATTTGAGATCGAAGCCATAATTTGAAGGCAAAAAAAAAGAAGTGGTGCAGATGGCATCTCTTCGGAGAACCATCACACCTCTTCTTATTTCCTCATGCCCCTCCTTTCTCATCATGCCCTATGATGAATGTGCGCCCCTTGATGGCGCCTCCCCTCTTCATCCGAATGCAAAAATTCATGCCCCTTCCTTCTCTATTTAAAGGGGGAGGTGGCATGGGTTCTGGTATTTAAAAAAAAGCCAAGGCTGTTTCCTTGTCGGGAAAAGGCCCACCCATTAGGACAAGTCCTCTACTTTAAAACAAGGCTACAAATAGAGGTAGGAAAAGGTTCTACAAGAAAGGAGGGCATCATTAGAGAGCATTTGGAGTGCTCTTGAAGAGGGAAAGGTCCAAATAAAGAAGAAAAGGCTGCACTTGAAGAAAATATTGCAAGGAAGAATCAAGCAATCAAGCCTCTTTATCCTTTACCTCCTCATGTTCTTGGAGGACTCGAAAAAAATCAAAGAAAGGATTTCAGATCAGTCATCCATAGCCTTCACATGGAGCTAGCACTCTAGGGTAGGTGATCCCTTGGGGCTTTGTGTGGACTTTTCATAGAGGCTGGACATCCTGTGTAGTACAAGACAATATCCAAACCATCTACCACTCTCCATTAGTAGTGTTGTTCATCTACCCATGATGAGATATGGGATCTGATCCTATATATGTTTATAGATTAGATCTATTCATGCATCGGTTAGATCAATGTGTACTAATTTTTTTTTTCAGCATCTATTCTCTTTTTATATCTTGTCTTGATGCTATAGGGTAGATTTTTAAAATTATTCTAATGCAAGAGTTAGTGATTAAAATTATTTTAATCTAATATACTTTCATTATTTTTTATAAAAAATCATGTATGAAATCCTGTCCTAGTTTTTCAATAAAGGAGCCATCAGAAATTATGTAGCTCGATGATGAGCTATGCTGGATTAGCCCATTTGTTGCCCAGAAATGGAGCCCAAGAGGGGGGGTGAATTGTGTCTTTTAAAAAATAAAACAATAATGTGAAGGTCTAGTGGTGTTTGTAAGTAATAAATTCAATGCACAAGATTGAATGCAGTGGAAAACAGTAAGTGAATAGCAATAACTAAAGAGCAAGAGAGAAAGAGGGCAATCACACATAAACATAAGGTTTATAGTGGTTCGGGGGAAACCTAGCACCTACATCCACTCCCCAAGCCACCCTTGGAAATTCTACTATAATCCAAACAAGATTACAGCTGACTTGTTTTTCACAAGGCTCACAAGTCAAAACCTAAGTTGGTTTTGTCACCTAGGCTTACCAACAAACCTCAACACTTGTTTTGTCTTTGGGCTCACAGGTTAACCCTAGTTGGTTTTATCCCTTTGGCTCACTAACAAACCACAACAACCTTCTTTCAAGACACCCTTGAAAGCAAGGTCAAATCACAAGATAAAAACAGATATACAACTTTAAAACTAAGACAAACTCTCTTCAAGAGTAGAATGGAATCTTTGAAGCTCAAGTTGATGCTTTGTCTTGACTCCTCCTTGGAATATCCTTCCAAATGCCTCTTTTGGAATGATGTAAGATGAGCTTGTAGGCTTTTTCAGGGAATCAAACTATAAAAGGCTTTTGATGTGGAGTTCTTGAGAGAATATAGGCTTTTTGGCTTTGAATGGACTTCAATACACTTCATGCCTTTCGAATGAGATTGGTAGAGGTTAAATACACCAAGAAACTTTCAAAAAATGGTTTGTGACCGTTGGAGCCTTGGATCTAGCCGTTTGGAGCTTAAAAAGCAAGTTCTGCAAGTCAGAAAAATAGATCTGTTTGAGCTGTCAGGCTTCAAGTATCGACACTTGGCTGTCAGGTGTGGACACTTGGCTATCAGGTGTCGACACTTGATTTCTAGGTGTCGACACTTAAACTTTCAAGTGTCGACACTTGATGCACAGGTGTCGACACTTGACACAAAAATTCTCAAATGGCAAAGTTCTGTATTTTCAAAAATCTCAAGCCTTGAGTCGACACTTGGAAACCTAAGTGTCGACACTAGGTGTCGACACTTGAGTTCTGGGTATCGACACTTGGCTTGTCAAGGATTTTTCTTCGTGCCAAATGCTGAAGTGTCGATGCTTGGCTTCCTAGGTGTCGACACTTGAGACTGAAAAGCTCAGATTCAAGTGCAAATTAGCCCAAAAACATAAATATAAATTTTGAAACTTAAATGGATCGTAAAAAAATAACAATTAAACATGTAGATGCCCTTTTTTCATGAAGAAGATATCTAGATTTGCGAAAAATGCTCCGTGCCATGGCGTGCCATGATACATAGGTTTTTGAGATTTTGAGGTGCTTTCTTTCTGAAAACTCATAACTTGAAATACACATTAGTATACAATATGCACTCATTATTTTGTTATTCATCAAAATCACTGGGTGGAGCCAACAATCTCCCCCTTTTTGATGATGACAAAATCTTGAGTAAGACAGCATTAAGTTTCATATTTCAACTATTATAATTCATGAATATGAATGTAAGTCCATATAAGCCATAATTTTCATAGTTAGGAGGAATCAATCTCCCCCTCAAATAGATATTTCTAATCATAACAAATAATATGTTATCAAAGCAGATCAAATTTGAAAAAATTTTACCACAAACAATTTAATTACTCCCCCTTTTTGTCAATCATTAGAAAGGGGAATAACCTCCCCCTCACAATGAGTATGAAGACAAAAAAGATAGAGTATCAGAGCCAAAAGGATTTAACGATAGTACCAGAGCTGAAGAAAGTAAATGTAACCAATCAATAAATAATAAGCACCAAACTAAAATATATAAATATATATAACTGATAAAAGGAGTTTTTAGCACAAAATTTGCTGAGTCATCAGCAAAACTGAAACATACAAAATGTATCAGAGTCATACAATACAAAGTAACATGAAACATAAAAGACATACAACAGAAGACATAAAAGATATCTGTGAGGCTAATCCTCATCAGATGGAATCTCAAGACTAAAAGGAGCACTGATCCTAGATCTAGAGGCTAAGGCCTTAGGAGGTCCCTGGGCTAAAGTCCGACGACTCCTAGTGCAGCCAAAAGGACCTAAAATGGGTTCAACCCTAGATGATCTGGTGAAAGGGGGGAGAGAAGATCAGCTGGTGTAACAAAGTCTGGTGTGGAATCAACTAAGTCAGTAGATTAAGGAGCAGCTAGGGTAGCGGCAGGATCGTGACTAACCACCTCAAAACCATTAGCACAGTCATCATTGTCACTGCCACTATCAATAATCTCTGTAGCTCTGTCCTCACTCATATCTGCCTGATCATCACCATCAACTGTATCAGCATGGTCACTCTGGTGATCATCACCATCATCATCATCATCAGAAGATACAACTGCAGGGACTGCTGGAGGTATAAGGGATCTCAATAAATCTTCAATACGAGTGAAACCCTCCTCCATAGTCCTACGGATCTCAGCATGCTCCGAGGTAGTATGTGCTCAAAGAGTCTCAATCTCGCTATGCAGCTGAGTCAACTCACTCCAGATCTCCACAAACTGCTCTCTGGCGTACTCCTCAAAGGGTAAACCAGTAGAAGGTGGTGGAGGAGCCGAAGTACCAGGTGTCGAAGGCTCTGCCTGTGTCGATGGAATATCAATGGGAGGAAAATTAGTTGGCCCAGATGGCCCTGCCTCTGCCTCTCAAAGCTCATCCTCCTCATCTGGCTCCTGGCCAGACTCTCTGCACACCCACCGACCTGCGACAAGTCTGTACCCCATACAGTGCAATGACCTCTCATCATAGACATTTGTATGCAGTATCTCCTTGGGGATCTCCCCCTCCAGTGATACTCCACAAGCTCTAAATATCCTGGTCAGAGCCATACCATAGGGTAAACAATGACGGTGCTGAGTCGCGGCATCGTGCATCTGTACTAACATCAATGAAGGAAGGTCGATCTGCCTCCTCTCTGTCAGACTGGTCATCACCATCAGCTCTCTCTCAGTAATGAAGTCGAACCTCCCAATCTTTGGCAGAAGAATACGAGCCGTGATGTGGTGTAACAGATGCATCTCCAAGGATAGCTGGTTCGCGGTGACTATAGACACACCACAAACATCCTCTCACTCGAGGATACACCTGAAAGCTACCTCCCTATCGTCTACTGTAAAAATACTGACTCCCTTATGGGGGATCTCCCAGACTCTGCTCAGTAGCTCTGCAGAAAGAGAAATCTGAACACCTCTCACGATCGTAGTCCATAGAAGTCATTGACAGTCCATAACACCATAGAACTCCCTCACTAGATGAGGGTAGTACCTCTCCTGCATAGTGCAGAAGGGTACTAAACCTGCATCAGTGAGCACCTGTCGTAAGAGAAAGTGGTGCCGATCGAAACAATCCAAGTCGACTCTCCTCCCAGAGGCCACCATCTTCCTTGCCATCCTCTCTATAGGGGGGAACTCGGTGCAGCAGAACTACTAGCCTGCCCTAAATCGAATCTAGCCTTCGATCTTTTCTCTACACCCCGACTAGGTCTCTCCCTAACTGCAAGTCTCTTCCTGGGACCCATCACAGCAAGCTGACCAAGAAAGGTTGAAGAAATGTAAACTAGGGGGACAATTTCAACTAAGCACAAAATAAGATAGGCTTAGGGAAACTAGGCTTTCCAAACCTAGAGTTTCTAGATTTTAAAGAATAACCTAAGTTTTGAAAAATTTGGGATAAATCAGATTTAAGTTGTAAAATACAGGAAATCGAAGATGAATTACTTTTGTCAAAAGAATTTGAGGATAAAATTATAAGAAATTAGGTGTGAAATTCTTTTAAATTATGAGAAATCGAGGGTCAAAATAACAAATTAGGGTTGATCCCATCAAATATACTTTGATCAAAATACATCCCATCCTCTTTTTAAGTCCAGAAAAATTAGTAAACTTAAATAAATTGAAACGTATAACATAAACCTATGTTTTAACCAAAATTCATTTGTGTTTAAGGTGAAAACCAAGAAATTAATCAAAAAAATTAGTGAAAAACATTGAAAAACTCTTCCCACAAGAATGAAATCCAACAAATAGTTTGGAAAAAATAGATTTTAGACAAAAACCCTAAGATTTTTCGGCCAAAAATCAATCCAACAGTGTTTTTAAGAAAAACGAACGAAATAAATGGGAAATCGATCAAAAATCCGAAGGAAATCTAAGAGGAATGCAATGAAGCTTGATTCCTTCAAATGGAATCCTATAAACGAAGTAAAGCTTGGGAAAATCCGATTGAAATGATTTAAAATGGTCTGAAAAACCCAAAAACAAACTTCCATGGTTTGAAAATAAAAGAAAACGAAAAAGAGTGAGGGAAATACCTAATTTTTGGAGGTGTAAATGGGAAATGGGAAGGTTTGGAGGTTTGTGGAGCTTGGGGGACCACTTTTTCTTGAGAGAGACGGGAAAAAAAAATGAAAGAAAACCGTTCGGTAAACCCTAAAAAAATAGAAAAATTTCTGCGAGTGTCGACACTTGGCCAAGAAAATCCCAAAAAAAATCAAAAAAATTTCAAAAAATCTTAGAAAATATTTAAGATCTTTTGGGACTCAAAACAAGTGGTTTTTGAGTGAAATGTCTTGGGTAAGATAAAAACTATGAGAGTTCTAGGAGAATGGGTCAAGGACACCTAACTCTCTTCTAATCAGATAGAACCTTTCTTCACTTGATGGTTTGGTAAACACATCTGCTAACTGATCATCAGTACACACAAATTCAAGAATGACATTAGAGTTTTTTACTTGATCTCTTATGAAATAATGTCTTATTTCAATGTATTTACTTCTTGAATGTTGCACAGGATTCTTAGTTAGATTGATTGCACTAGTATTGTTACATCTTATGGGTGTTTTAGTTAGTTTAATGCCAAAATCTTTGAGTTGTTGTTTGATCCAAAGGATTTGAATACAACAGCTTCCAGCTGCTATATATTCGGCTTCCGCCATAGATAGAGCAACTGAATTCTGTTTCTTGCTACTCTAAGAGATCAAATTTACTCCAAGAAACTGATAGGTTCCATTAGTACTTTTACGATCAAGTTTACACCCAGTAAAGTCAGCATTAGAATAAGCAATCAATTCAAATGAAGAATCTCTAGAGTACCATAAACCAATTTCAATTGAGCCGACAGATATCTAAGTATGCATTTAACAGCCAAAAGATGAGACTCTTTAGGATTAGACTGATATCTAGCACACATACAGATGCTAAACATGATATCTGGCCTACTGGCGGTAAGATATAGCAATGAACTGATCATGCCATGATATAATTTTTGGTCAATAGATTTATCTGATTCATCCTTATCAAGTCTACAAGTAGAGCTCATAGGGGTACCTAAAGGCTTAGTGTTCTCCATCCCAAACTTCTTGAGTATTTCTTTTGTGTACTTTGCTTGGTTGATGAAGATCCCCTCTTTGTTTTGCTTTATTTGGAGTCCGAGGAAGAAATTTAGTTCTCCCATCATGCTCATCTCGAACTCACCTGGTATTAACTTCGCAAATTCTTGACAAAGGATTTGTTAGTAGCACCAAATATTATATCATCTATATAGATTTGTACTACTAAGAGATCATCAATCTTTTTCTTTAAAAACAAAGTTTTGTCTACATTACCTCCAGCAAAATTATTTTTGAGTAAGAAAGAGCATAAATGATCATACCAAGCTCTAGGAGCTTGTTCTAAACCATACAAAGCTTTATGAAATTTGTAAACATGATTTAGAAATTTAGAATTTTCAAAACCAGGAGGTTGTTCAACATAAACCTCCTCTTCAATCAGACCATTTAAAAAGGTACTTTTAACATCCATTTGAAATAATTTAAAATTCATAAAGCAAGCAAAAGCTAACAATAGCCTAATTGTCTCAAGTCTAGCTACAGGAGCAAAGGTTTCATCAAAATCTATCCCTTCCTCCTGATTGTATCATTTGGCAACTAGTCTAGCCTTATTTCTAGTAACAACACCATTTTCATCAAGTTTATTTCGAAAAACCCATTTTGTACCAATAATTGAAGTATTTGAAGGCCTATCTACTAATGTCCAAACATTGTTCCTTTTGAATTGGTTAAGTTTATCTTGCATAGCATTTATCCAATTACTATCACATTCAGCTTTCTCAATAGTTTTAGGTTCAATTTGAGAAACAAAAGCTAAGTAATCATAAATATTTCTAAGGGATGATCGAGTACTTACACCTTTAGATGGATCACCAATAATCAGTTCTTTTGGGTGTCCATGAGCATACCTCCATTCTTTTCGTAGTGGATCAACTATTGATGTGTTTTCATCACCTTGTGCTTGATCTCCTTCAGTGTTTTGATCATCTTTCTGTTCTTTAGTAAGCTCTTCATTGTTGTTTACACTTTCAGTTTTCTTGGTACCTGTTTCATCAGAAAGCACATCTTCTTTTCTCGAAGATTTCTGGTCAGATTCGTCAAATACCACATGTATGGATTCTTCAACAACAAGTGTTCTTCTGTTGAAGACCCTGTATGCCTTATTAGATGTGGAGTAGCCTAGAAAGATTTCCTCATCTGATTTGGCATTAAATTTGCTTAAATTATCCTTACTATTGTTTAAGATGAAACAACGGCATCCAAAAATATAAAAATAATGAATTGAGGGTTTTCTACCCTTTCAAAGCTCGTAAGGTGTTTTCTTTAAAATCGGTCGGATTAAAACTCGATTTAAAACATAGCATGCAGTATTTATTGCTTCCACCCAAAAATATCTAGGTAAGTCATTTTCACAAAGCATGGTGCATGCCATTTCTTCAAGAGTTCTATTTTTTCTTTCTACCACCCCATTTTGTTGAGGTATCCTAGGTGCAGAAAAATTGTGATGAATGCCATTTTCAATACAAAATTTATCAAAATCAGCATTTTCAAATTCAGTTCCATGATTACTTCTCAAAGATATGATTGAAACACCTTTTTCATTTGAAACTCTTTTATGAAATCTCATGAATTCAGAAAACATTTCATCTTTATGTGCTAAAAACATGACCCATGTAAATCGTGAGAAATCATCTATAATAACTAGACCGTACTTCTTACCTCCCAAACTAGATATTCTAGTTGGCCCAAAGAGGTCCATGTGAAGCAACTCCAAGGGTCTAGATGTAGAGATTACTCCATTTGGTTTGAAAGAGGATTTGGTTTGTTTTCCAAGTTGACATGCACTGCAAATCCTGTCTTTTTCAAAATTGAGTTTAGGCAAATCCTTTATCAAATTCTTTTTGCTAAGTTTTGAAATCAAATGCATACTTGCATGTCCTAGTCTGCGATGCTAAAGCCAACTAGTTTCATCGATCTTGGCTTCCATTATCACTAGGCATTGACCATTTTGAATAGGAAGATCATCAAGATCAACCATATAAATATTGCCATGCCTATGACCAATGAACTTGATGCCATTGTCATCTAAACTAGAAACAATGTACAAAGAAGATTCAAAAACAACTTTAAAATCCTTGTCGCAAAATTGACTAATACTAAGCAAGTTATGTTTCAAACCATCAATATATAAAACATTATCAATGTAAGAAGAGGGGGTGATATGGACTCTACCAATACCAAAAATTTTGCCCTTTCCATTATCACCAAAGGTCACATTATCACCATTATGATATTCGAGCGATGAGAACTACTCCACATCTCCTGTCATATGCCTTGAGCAACCGCTATCAAGGTACCACATTCTTTTCTTGTTGGTTGCAAGGCATACCTGCAATAAAGATCAAGTGGAGACTTTAGGTACCCAAGTCATCTTGGGTCCTTTTAGGTTAGTGGCATTGGTTCCTTTTGGAACCCAAACTTTCTTAATATTACTCAATCTTCTTTTGTTGCATATATAAGATTTATGCCCTTTTGTACCACATGCATAACAAATAATGGATGAAGATGCAGGCACAAAGAAATTTTTGAAAAGTTTTTATTTTTTATGAGTTCTAAATCCTAAACCTGCTTTATCAAAAACAGCTCTTTGATTGTTCAAAAGCAAATTTAATTTTTCAGAACTATAAGTAAATTTATCCACAAAAGGTTTTAATTTTTCAATTTCCTTTTTATATCTTTTATTTTCATCCAAAATTTATTTGCTTTGTTTTGGAAGACTTTCATTTGAAACTGAAAAGCTTTTCTTTTTCAAAACTTCTTTTTCCTTTTCAAGAACTAAAATCTTATCAGTTAATTTTCTATTTTGAGAAATAAGACATTCATTTTTATTTGAAAGCTTATCATTTGTTTTGGCTAATTCCAAATTTTATTTTTTCAAATCTTTATGTTTTGACTTTAGTTTTTGAAATTCTATGACTAACTCATCAAAGACTTCATAAAGTTCATCAAATATAAATTCATTTTCGATTTCAGAACATACCTCATCATGATCTGCCATTAGACAGAAGTTTGCCACCTCTTGCTATTCTTCCTCAGAACTAGAGTCCTCACTATCATTCCAGGTTGCCATCATGGCTTTCTTTCTCAACTTTCTTATGCTTTTCTTGAGCAAGGGGTAGTCTACCTTGAAATGATCGGGTTTCTTGCATTCAAAACAAGTGGGCTGCTCCTCCTTCTCTTTGTCTTTCTCTTTACTTGGCTCACCTTTCAGAGGTTTCTTCTTGAAGTTGAACCTTTTCTTCCTCATAAACCTTCTGAACTTTCTCACCATTAGAGCTGTCTCATCTTCTTCGGAGTCATCGCTTGATTCTTCTCTTGCAGTAGATTTGAAGGCGATTACTTTCTTCTTTTTGTCGACTTCCATATTCTTTTGCTTGAGGGAGAGCTCATAGGTCATTAGTGAACCCAACAGTTGTTCAAGTGGAAGAGTGTTGACATCCTTGGCTTCTTTAATAGCTATTACCTTTGCATCCCAAGAAGCCGGTAGAGACTTGAGGAGTTTGTTCACAAGTTTACCGTTAGAAATAATTTTTTCTAGGCTTCTCATGCCATTCACAATATTTGTGAACCTAGTATACGTCTCACTAATAGACTCAATAGGTTCCATTTTAAACATTTCATACGTATGAATAAGCATGTTAACCTTGGTTGTTTTCACTTGGTGTGTACCCTCATGGGTAACCTCAAGTGTATCCCAAATCTCCTTGGTGGAGAGATAATTAGATATTCTATTAAATTCACTTGGGTCAAGAGAGCAAAATAACAGATTCATAGCCTTAGCATTGAGCTCAATTTGCTTAATATCATTATCATCCTAATCATCTTCCATCTTCGGAGTGAGAATGCCATTAACCAACATTGTAGGCTGATGAGGACCTTTTACAATTATCCTCCATAAATTATAATCAATAGCTTGAATAAAAATGCGCATGCATGTTTTCCAATACGTGTAATTTGTGCCATTGAAAAGTGGGGGACGATTTGAAGCTTGACCTTCAACTACATCCATTCCTATTGGGACTGCCATGATCTTTTACTCAAGATCCTTGGACCTATAAGAGAGTACCGGTGCTCTGATACCACTTGTTGCCCAGAAATGAAGCCCAAGAGAGAGGGGTAAATTGGGTCTTTTAAAAAATAAAACAATAATGTGAAGGTCTAGTAGTATTTGTGAGTAATAAATTCAATGCACAAGATTGAATGCAGCAGAAAACAGTAAGTGAATAGCAATAACTAAAGAGCAAGAGAGAAAGAGGGCAATCACACACAAATACAAGGTTTATAGTGGTTCGGTGCAAACCTAGCACCTACATCAACTCCCCAAGCCACCCTTGGGAATTCTACTATAATCCAAATAAGATTATAGCTAACTTGTTTTTCACAAGGCTCAGAAGTCAAAACTTAAGTTGGTTTTGTCATCTAGGCTTACCAACAAACCTCAACACTTATTTTATCTTCGGGCTCACAAGTTAACCTTAGTTGGTTTTATCCCTTTGGCACACAAACAAACCACAACAACCTTCTTTCAAGATGCCCTTGAAAGCAAGGTCAAATCACAAGATAAAAATAGATATACAACTTTAAAACTAAGACAAACTCTCTTCAAGAGTAGAATGGAATCTTTGAAGCTCAAGTTGATGCTTTGTCTTGACTCCTCCTTGGAATATCCTTCAAAATGCCTCTTTTGGAATGATGTAAGGATGAGCTTGTAGGCTTTTTCAGGTAATCAAACTATAAAAGGCTTTTGATGTGGAGTTCTTGAGAGAATATAGGCTTTTTGGCTTTGAATGGAGTTTAATACATTTCTATGCCTTTAGAATGAGGTTGGTGGAGGTTAAATATACCAAGAAACTTTTAAAAAATGGTTTGTGACCGTTGGAGCCTCGGATATAGCCGTTTGGAGCTTAAAAAGCAAGTTCTGCAAATTAAAAAAATAGATCCGTTAGAGCTGTCAAGATTCAAGTGTCGACACTTGGCCGTCAGGTATCGACACTTGGCTGTCAGGTATCGACACTTGATTTCTAGGTGTCGACACTTGAACTTTCAAGTGTCGACACTTGATACACAGGTGTCGACACTTGATACAAAAATCCTCAAATGGCAAAGTTCTGTATTTTCAAAAATCTCAGGCCTTTAGTCGACGCTTAGAAATCTAAGTGTCGACACTTGAGTTCTGGGTGTCGACACTTGGCATGTCAAGCATTTTTCTTCGTGCCAAATGCTGAAGTGTCGACACTTGGCTTCCCAGGTGTCGACACTTAAGACTGAAAAGCTCAGATTCAAGTGCAAATTAGCCCAAAAACATAAATATAAATTTTGAAACTTAAATGGATCGTAAACAAATAACAATTAAACATATAGATACCCTTTTTCCATGAAGAGGATGTCCAGATTTGTGAAAAATGCTCCGTGCCATGGCATGCCATGATACATAGGTTTTTGAGATTTTGAGGTGCTTTCTTCCTGAAAACTCATAACTTGAAATACACATTAGTATCAATTCCCTGTTTTAAACAAAAACAGGGAATTGATTATGATGAAACATTCTCACCTGTTTCCATGCTCAAATCAATATGGATTTTAATTGCTATAGCAGCATATCATGATTATGAGATCTGGCAGATGGATGTGAAGACTGCATTCTTTAATGGCTTCCTTGAGGAAGAAGTCTACATGTCACAGCCAGAAGGTTTTATTTCAAAAAATAAACCTAATCAAGTATGCAAGCTAAAGAAATCCATTTATGGATTAAAGCAAGCTTCAAGGAGTTGGAACATCCGCTTTGATGAAACTATTAAAAGGTTTGATTTTATCAAAAATGTGGATGAACCCTGTGTTTATAAGAAGACTAGTGGGAGTGCCATAATCTTCTTGGTTCTGTATGTAGATGACATACTCATTGGAAATGATATCCCAATGTTGCAATCAGTCAAGGTTTGGCTATCAAACCAGTTTTCCATGAAAGATTTGGGAGAAGCATCCTATATACTAGGTATTAAGATCTATAGAGATGATCTAAGAGGATGCTAGGTTTATCCCAATCTAGGTATATTGACTTAGTGCTGAAAAGATTTAGCATGGATGGAAATAAAAGAGGTTATCTTCCTATGAGTCAAGGCATACATCTTTCTAAAAGGATGTCTCCTAAGATACCTGAAGAAAGAAATAGAATGAATTCTATACCCTATGCTTCGGCAATAGGGTCCATAATGTATGCCATGTTATGTACTAGGCCTGATGTGGCATATACTTTAGGCATTGTCAGTAGGTTTCAGGCTGATCCAGGAGAGGATCATTGAAAAGCAGTTAAAAATATTCTTAAGTACCTAAGAAGGACTAAGGATATTTTTCTGGTTTATGGTGGTTCTGATCTTAAACTAGAAGCTTATTCTGATTCTAGTTTTCAATCAGACCCTGATGATAGCAAATCCATTTCAGGATATGTTTTTACCCTAAATGGTGGAGCAATGAGTTGGAAGAGTACCAAGCAGCAGACTGTAGCTGACTCAACCACAGAGGCAGAATACATAGCTGTTAGTGAAGCCGCCAAGGAAGCAGTCTGGATGAAGAAGTTCATCACAGAGTTGGGTGTTGTTCCTGAAATTGAAAACCCAGTGCCACTTTACTGTGACAACACTGGGGCTGTTGCTCAAGCTAAGGAACCAAGAGCTCATCATAAGTCCAAGCACATTTTGAGACGCTTCCATCTCGTCCGAGAAATAGTAGAGAGACAAGATGTCTACATAAATAGAGTTGATACAAAGAACAATGTAGCAGACCCGTTCACTAAGGCTCTACCACAGCAGATTTTGATCACCACCTCGAGTGTATGGGATTAAGATTTAAAGGCGATTGGCTTTAGTGCAAGTGGGAGATTGAAAGGGATATGCCCTACAAGCCATTCTATGTTGTATCTCCCAAACCATTGTAATTGACAATTTTCTAAATAAAGACATTATTTTTCATCATACGCTGTGTTTATATTATATGATGAACCCCATAGATTAGGGCTATGATTTTAGGGTTATGATGAGATCATACCAGTGAGACCTAAAATCTTAAAACCTTAATCTAAAGTATTCCTAGTCAAAGGAACCCTGAGTAGGGGATCAGGGTTTTCCGGTAAGACTAGCACATCCCATGTATACTGGAAAGGGTGACTGCTCTCACAGTCACTTGTGTATGACACTAATACAGGGATGTGGGTGCTCATTGGAGAATGAGTTCACTGATATGATCCAACTTGAGAACATCTAGTGGAGTCTTAGCTACATGTCAATAGAAGGTTCTCATAGTAGGAGTGGTACAAGTAATCTTTTGACCTGAGACTGCCATAAGTACCTTATGTACATGAACCCATTCTTTGGTTCAATCCTAATCATGACACTGAGTCATGCGTAGGATTGATACTGGGAATGGTGAATTGGATATGAAGGTAATGAGTAGGTCAACAAGGAATCGATCACTTTTAGTAAGAAGAGATTGCATCCATCTAGTTAATAATCGGATGATGATTCAGGGAATCTTTGATCAAAGTAAAGATATTAGAGATGGTTTCTAATATCAAGATAATTGAATCATCGATATAAGATTGATCTAGAAATAAATATAATATTGGATTTGATATATATCCATATCCATAGTTATATTTTTGGATGCAGGCTGATCGAAAGATTTAATTATACGGTAACTCTCTACTAAAGGGTAATTTTGGTATTTCACCAGAATTTTCATATCTTCTGGGTAGACATGACACGTTGCTAGACGTTAATCTTGTCTTGTGGGTTGATCAAATTCAAAGATCATTTATTAGGAAGAGTCCTAATTGATCAAATCGGGTAAGCCCGGTTTGACCTAAATCGATTAGAAAGAGTTCTAATCAAATTAGGTCAACTTGTATTCGAACCCACTGCTGGCTAGATGTGGAACCCAATGGGTCACACACTTAAGAGGATTGATCAAGAGTTTAATTTGAAATTAAATCTTCTTTGCAGGATAACACTCTAGCAGGTGTAGCAAACCCTAGCTTCTATTCGAATCGGATTCGAATTAGGGTTCCGGATTGGTTCAAATTAGGTTATAATTGGACCTAATTAGACCCTAATTATGAAAAATAGGATTATGGCTAACCCTATTGGCTAGCCATGTAACTAGGCTAGCCTCCCCACCCACCCCCTTTGCTTTTCCATGCCAAATGCTAAGAGTCCATGCGCTTATGGACTCTTGGCGCGCCATTTGGAAGAGTCCATGGCGCATGGACTCTTGGCACGCCCCGCTTAATTCTTCGATGAATTAAGATGGGGCGGCCTCCTTTCTTAATGATTAGCGCACCATCTCTCCCCCCTTGGATGGGAATCCAATGGCTGATGGGATTTTAAGAAAGAAGGAATGCACTAACTCTTCCCGGGCGCACGAAATAACATCTCTTCGAAGATGAAAAGTCGCGACCCCTTTTCTTTTAAAACACCACGGTTTTTCCTTTAAGAAAAGCTGTGGGATTTAATCTGGAAGGCCGTGAGATGGGAGGATGGGGCGTGAGAAATAGGGAAGGGGCGTGAGACAAAGTGGAATGGTGTTTACGGAGAGTTGTGTTCTTTTGAGAAGACATCTCTCTGTAATCTATTTAAACAACAGAGGTCTCGGGTGTTTGACTAATGAACGACAGAGTTTATTTTTATTGTCTTTTCTTTCTAGGAAACTGATTCTTCCTTAGCTTGTTTAGGACACAGAGAGTTTCCCTCTTACAGAGTTCTCTTCTCTGTTGAAACTCAAGTCCAAAACAAGAGATAGGAAGAATCTCTTGATCAGTAAAAGAAAAGAACTCCTACTCTATTTCTATTTCCTTTACTTTAAGACATTAGTGTCTTAAATCCTTATCCTCCTTCAAGACAAGAGTTTTATTCTTAGGACAAGGTCTTAAGAAAGGGAGAGGAAGAAGAAAGAAAGGAAGTAAGGAGCCCCTACGCTGAAGTTTTAAAGCCATAGTCCTCTTGAGTTCTAGGATAAGAAATTCAAGTGAAGGAATTTCAAAGAAGCTTGCATCTTGATCAATCATCTTGTGGATCACCATTGGAGGGTGGACATTTGGACGCCTGGTGAATTCAATCAGCCCCTTCAACATCAAACTTTGTTGGAATTAGAGATTACAGGTTGGTACCCTAATTCTAGCAATGTAAGTTTGTATGTTCATTATATGTTTTAATCCTGAATAAGGAGATTTTGGCTAAGGGATTATGGTGCCAATTTCATCATTTTGAAAATACACTTCCGCTGCGGTGCACTAGATTCCCAACAGTCTTCTTAAAAACACTTTTGGAAAGATGAAATGAAAGGTTTTTCAGAGAAATCTCTACTTTTTTGTTTTTGGAAGTAGAGTTCTTGAAGAAGGGCTTTAACTCTTGGATTTTTCTTTGCTTTCCAACTTTTCTTTTGCTTCATAAGTGAGTTTGGTGAAGCTTAAATACATGAAAAACATCCAAAAACTATTTCAAACCGTTAGGGATCAAGAACTAGCCATTTAGAGTTAAAAATAATGATTTCAGGCTATTAAAAAATAGATCCATTAAGGCTGTCAGAACCCGAGTGTCGACACTTGGCTGTCAGGTGTCGACACTTGGCTATCAGATGTTGACACTTGACTTCCAGGTGTCGACACTTGAACATTCAAGTGTCGACACTCAACTTACAGGTGTTGACACTTGACACAAAAACTTCTCCATGGGCATGTTCTAGATTTTCAAAAAGTCTCAGGCCTTGAGTCGATACTTGGAAAGTTCTGGATGTTGACACTTGGCATGCCATGAAAAATTTTTGCATGCCAAATGCTGAAGTGTCGATACTTGGGCTCCCAGGTGTCGACACTAGGTTCTGCAAATTTCAGAATTAAGTGCTAATCAAGCTTAAAATATAAAGATTGTTCATGAAACATAAAAGCAACATATATAAGCAATAATTGAACATATTTATCTCCTTTTTGCATGGAAAAGACTCATCAAATCACGAAAAATGCTTCATGCCAAACATGCCATGATACCTTAATTTTGAGAATTTAATGTGCTTATTTCCTGAAAACTCATAACTGGAAATAAACATTAGTACACAATATGTACTCAATATTTTGTTATTCATCAAAATCATAGGGCAGATCCAACAATCTTCCCCTTTTTAATAAAGATAAAACCTTGAGTATATAAACATTTAAATTCAAATTTTAGATATGATACTTCATAAACATGATCTCAAGCTTACACAGTCACAACTTAAATAGATGAGAGGGATGAATTAAGTAAGTAAACTGCATTTTCTCTCCCCCTAAGTGAAATAATTCATATCAGAGTAAATTGAAAAGCAATTTGAAGAATCAAAATTTTAAAGCTTTGAACTATCCTACTCCCCCTTTTTTTCAATCATTAAATAGTAAAGGGAGTAATCTCCCCCTCAATAAATGCACTTAGACAAAAAATATTAGAGCTCATTCAAGATTTAGTTTTCCAAAAGTAAACATGTATCAGAGCCGAAAAGTAGGGTATCAAGTTCAATATTATCAAAGCCAAAAACAAACACAGTGAATTCAATGAGTGTAGGCACCAAAGTGAAATACATATATATCAAATAGTATTTTCAGTACAAAATTTGCTGACTCAATTAGCAACACTGAAACATACAACGATACAACAAGAGTACATAAGCATGAAACATAAAAAAATTGATAGCATATAACAGAATGAACATCTGTGAGGCTAATCCTCATCAGATGGAATCTCAAAAGATATAGGACCTGTGATCCTGAACCTATGAGCTAGACCTCTAGGAGTCTTCAAAATACCATGGCTCCTAGTCCTAGTAGAGGGTCCTATATGGGGTACAACCCTAGAAGATCAAGTAGAAGGAGGTGGAAGAGCCTCAGTGGGTGTGATGAACACAGGATCAGTAGAGATCGGCATATCGCTCCGATCAGCAGAAGGAATAATAGGAGTCTGTGGCTCTCGGCTGACCATCTTATATCCATCTGCGCCACCATCACTGCCACTATCACTGTCATCACCAATAATATCAGTCGCTCTATCATCACTCCTATCATCTTGGATACCACCACTAACTGTATCATCGAGTTCATCCTGGTGGTCATCATCATCAGCATCATCATCATCATGTGGGGCTGTAGGAGCTGCTGGAGGAAGAAGGGATCTAAGCAAATCCTCGATACGAGCAAATCCCTCCTCCATGGTGTGATGCAACTCATTATGCTCCCCAGTAGTATGGGCTCGGAGGCTCTCAATCTCGATCCGCAACTGAGTCATCCTGACACTCAAACCAACCATCTCGCTACTCAGCTCAGAGAACTGCTGCCTGGCATGCTCCTCTAAAGAAACATCAGTAGTAGGAGGAGGAGGAGCCAAAGGAGTAATTGTAGGAGTCACCAGCTCTGTCTCTGATGCAGGTCCAACACAGGAAGGTGTACCAACTGGCCCTGATTGCTCGGCCTCGGCCTCTCTCAGCTCATCCTCCTCGTTTGGCTCCTGACCAGACTCTCTTATAATGCAACGCCCTACGACCAATCGATAACCCATCCGGTGAAGGGATCGCTCGTCATATACATCAGTGTGAAGGATCTTCTTGGAGGTCTCCCCCTCCAAAGGAACTCGGTAGGCTCGAAATAGACAAGTCAGTGCCATCCCGTATGGCAAACAATGTCTCCTCTGGGTCGCCGCATCTCGCATATGAGCCAACATAAGTGATGGTAGATCAATCTGAATCCTTTGAGTCAAGCTAACCATGAGCATCAACTCCCTCTCTGTAATGAAATTAAATCGGCCTATCTTCGAAGTAGTATCCGTGCCGTGATATGATGGAGTAGATGCATCTCGACTGATAGCTGGTTCACGGTGACCACCGTCACTCCACGAACATCCTCTCTCTCAAGTATAATCGAAATGCAGCCTCCCTATCCTTAATAGAAAAGATACATATACCTCTGTGAGGGATCTCCCATACATGACTCAAAACCTCTTTAGACAAGGGAATCCAAACTCCTCTGACAGTGGTGCTCCATAACAGACGATGACAATCTAATCCACCATAAAACTCTCTTACCAAATGAGGATAATACCTCTCCTGCATAGTACAGAAGGGTACTAGTCTAGCATCTGAGAGCGTCTGTTGAATCTAAAAATGCTGCTAGTCGAAGAAATCTAGATAGATCCATCTGCTGGCCACCACAGCCTTTCCTGCCATCCTCTCTACAGGGGATGAAACAGGGATAGCTGAACTACCGATTTGAACACTGTAAAGTCTGGCCTTCGATCTTCTTTCTACATAACTCTGTCTAACCTTTCTCTTGACTGCCAATCTCTTCCTAGGACCCATGTCAATCAGGCTGAGGGAAGAAAGGGAAGGGAGAAAAAGGGTAAATACAATGAATGGGGATCGATTTTAAGCAAGTTGAGGACAAGGATTTGGCTGAAAGAGAGGGTAAACAGGTCTAGGTTTAGCCTTTTAAAACAGATACTAGTTTAGGGAAAATGCTAGGGTTAGTTTTAAAACTAGAATAAAATCAAATTGATTTAGGGATTGACTGCAAAACATGATATCGAAGGATAAAAGCTTTTAGAAAACTAGTTGAAATCGTGAGATAAAACAATGCTAAGAAAAAGTAACCTTTTAATTTGTAGAAGATAGGTTAAAAAGAGGAAAAAATGCCAAATGAGTGGTTTTACCCTAAAAATTTTATCCCAACACTAAAACTAAGTAAAATAAAAGCAAAAAGAGACATTTAAAAATAAAATTAAACATATAAATCATAAACTTATGAAATCTGAACTTAAATCAAGAAATATTGGGATTTTTGGCCAAAAAGTGCAATGCAATAGTAAATCGGGGAGAAAACGGATGATTACGATGGGGAATCGGTCAAAAAATCGAGAGGAAATCCAAGTAAAACATGGGTAAAAGAATTTCCCATGGATTGGAAACCCAAACACGATCCAAAATCTTGAAAAATTGGTTTTAAATGAGATAAAATAGAAAGAAAAGAGAAAAACTAGGGATTACTGTTTGAATGTGAATGAGGAGGGAAAGAATTACCTGGATTTGAAGGGGAAAGGGGGAAAATGACTATTTCGGAGGATAGAGGACACTTGGGGACCACTACGGCTCGAGAGAAAAAGGGGAAAATGAAATACAAAAGGGTTCAATTTTGTCCTAAAAATCCAAAATTTTTTGCGAGTGTCGACACTTCAAATTTCTCAAGTGTTGACACTTGGTCAGGTGTCGACACTTTGCAAAATCCAAGTGTCAATACTTAGCAAAGAAAATTTTTAAGAAAAATCAGAAAAATTTTGAAAAAATCAAGAGATATTTTAGAAGGTTTTGGGACTCAATAAAAGTGATTTTTGAGCAAAAATAACTTGGTATGATGGAATTTGAGAGAGTTCTAAGAGAATAGATTAATGACACCTAGCTCTCTTCTAATCATACAAAATCTATCTTCACTAAAGGGTTTGGTAAACACATTAGCTAGTTGATCATCAGTACACACAAATTCAAGTATTATATTAGAATTTTGTACATGATCTCTTATAAAATAATATCTTATTTCAATGTGTTTACTTCTTGAATGTTGTACAGGATTCTTAGTTAGATTGATTGCACTAGTATTGTCATATCTTATGAGTGTCTTAATTAGTTTAATGCCAAAATCTTCAAGTTGTTGTTTGATCCATAGGATTTGAGCACAACAGCTTCCAGCTGCTATATATTTAGCTTCTGCCATAGATAGAGCAACCGAATTCGATTTCTTGCTACACCATGATATCAAATTTACTCCAAGAAACTGACAGGTTCCACTAGTACTTTTGTGATCAAGTTTACACCCAGTAAAATCATCAGAATAAGCAATCAATTCAAATGAAGAATCTCTAGAGTACCAAAGACCAATATCAATTGAGCCAGACAGATATCTAAGTATGCGTTTAACAACCAAAAGATGAGACTCTTTAGGATTAGATTGATATCTAGCACACATACAAACACTAAATATAATATCTGGCCTACAGGCAGTTAGATATAACAATGAACCAATCATGCCATGATAAAATTTTTGGTCTACTGATTTACCTGATTCATCTTTGTCAAGTCTACAGAGGAGCTCATAGGCGTACCTAATGGCTTGGTGTTCTCCATCCCATACTTCTTTAGTATTTTCTTTGTGTACTTAACTTGGTTAATGAAGATTCTCTCTTTGGTTTGTTTTATCTGGAGTTCGAGAAAGAAGTTGAGTTCTCCCATCATGCTCATCTCGAACTCACCCTACATTAACTTTGCAAACTCTTGACAAAGAGATTCGTTAGTAGCACCGAATATAATATCATCCATATATACTTGTACTACTAAGAGATCATCATTCTTTTTCTTCAAAAATAAAGTTTTGTCAACATTACCTCTAGTGAAATCAATTTTGAGCAAGAAAGAACTTAAACGATCATACCAAGCTCTAGGAGCTTGTTTCAAACCATACAAAGCTTTATGAAGTTTGAAAACATGGTTTGGAAATTCATGGTTTTCAAAACTGGGAGGTTGTTCAACATAAACCTCTTCTTCGATAAAATCATTCAAAAAGGCACTTTTAACATCCATTTGAAATAATTTAAAATTCATAAAATAAGCAAAAGCCAACAATAGCCTAATTGCCTCAAGTCTAGCCACAGGAGCAAAGGTTTCATTAAAATCAATCCCTTCCTCCTGATTGTATCCTTTGGTAACTAGTCTAGCTTTATTTTCTGTAACAATTTCATTTTCATCAAGTTTATTTCTAAAAACCCATTTTGTGCCAACAACTGAAACATTTGAATGCCTATATACTAGAGTCCAAACATTGTTTCTTTTAAATTGGTTAAGTTTGTCTTGCATAGCATTAATCCAATTACAATCATTTCAGCTTCTTCAATAGATTTAGGTTCAAGTTAAGATACAAATGCTAAGTAATCACAAATATTTCTAAGGGATGATCGAGTACTTATACCTTTAGATGGATCACCAATGATAAGTTCTTTGGGGTGTCCATGAGCATACCTCCATTCTTTAGGTAGAGGATCAGGTAATGATGCATTTTTATTTTCTTGATCTTGTCCTCCTTTAGTGTTTTGATCATTTTCTTGTTCTTTGGTAGGCTGTTCGTTGTTGTTCACCTCTTTAGTTCTTTTAGTACTTATTTCATCATAAATCACATCTTCTTTTTAGAAGATTTTTGATCATATTCATCAAATACAACATGTATGGATTCTTCAACAACAAGTATTCTTCTGTTGAAGACCCTGTATGCCTTGCTAGATGTAGAGTAGCCTAGAAAGACACCCTCATCTGACTTGGTATCAAATTTGCTTAAGTTGTCTTTACCATTGTTTAAGATGAAACAACGGCACCCAAAAACTCGAAAATATCGAATTGAAGGTTTTCTACCATTCCAAAGCTCATACGGTGTTTTCTTTAAAATCGGTCAGATTAAAATACGATTTAAAACATAGCATGCAGTGTTTATGGCTTCCGCCCAAAAATATCTAGGTAGGTCATTTCACAAAGCATGATGCGTGCCATTTCTTTAAGAGTTCTATTTTTCCTTTCTACCATCCCATTTTGTTGAGGTATCCTAGGTGCTGAAAAATTATGATGAATGCCATTTTTAATATATAATTTATCAAATTCAGAATTTTTAAATTCGGTTCCATGGTCACTTCTCAAAGATACAATTGAAACACCTTTTTCATTTGAAACTCATTTATGAAATGAATAAATGCAGAAAATGTTTCATCTTTATGTGCTAGAAATATGATCCATGTAAAATGTGAGAAGTCATCAACAATGACTAGACCGTACTTCTTACCTCCCAAACTAGATGTTCTAGTTGGCCCAAAGAGGTCCATATGAAGCAACTCTAAGGGTCTAGATGTAGATACTACTCCTTTTGGTTTAAAAGATGATTTGATTTATTTTCCAAGTTGGCAAGCACTACAAATCTTGTCTTTTTCAAAACTGAGTTTTGGTAAATCTTTTATCAAATTCTTTTTGCTAAGTTTTGAAATCAAATGCATACTTGCATGTCCTAGTCTACGATGCCAAAGCTAATTAGTTTCATTGATCTTGGCTTCCATTGCCACTAGGCATTGACCATTTTGAATAGGAAGATCATCAAGATAAACCATATAAATATTGCCATGCTTATGACCAATAAATTGATGCCATTGTCATCTAGACTAGAAACAATGCACATTGAATATTTGAAAACAACTTTGAAATCCTTGTCATAAAATTGACTAATGCTAAGTAAATTGTGTTTCAAACCATCAACATATAATACATTATCAATGTAAGTGAAGGGGTGATATGGACTTTACCAATTCTGACAATTTTGCCCTTTCTATTATCACCAAATGTTACATTACCACCATTTTGATATTCGAGTGATGAGAACTGCTCCACATCTCCGATCATGTGGTTTGAGCAACCACTGTCGAGGTACCATATTCTTCTTTTATTGGTTGCAAGGCATACCTACAATAAGAATAAGGTGGAGACTTTAGGTATCCAAGTCATCTTGGGTCCTTTCAGGTTAGTGGTAATGGTTTCTTTTGGAACCCAAACTTTCTTAACATTACTCAATTTTCTCTTATTGCACAAGTAAGATTTATGCCATATTATACCACAAGCATAACAAGTAATGGAAGATGATGTAGGCACAAAGAAATTCTTAAAAAATCTTTGTTTCTTTTGAGTTCTAAAATCTAAACCGACTTTGTCAAAAATAGCTCTTTGATTATTTAGAAGCATATTTAACTTTTCAGAACTATATGTAAATTTATCAACAAAAAGTTTTAATTTTTCAAGTTCTTCTTTGTACTTTTTATTTTCATCCAAAATCTCTTTGTTCTGCTTTGAAAAGTTTTCATTTGATACAGAAAAGTTTTTCTTTTTCAAAACTTCCTTTTCTTTTTCAAGAGCAACAACCTTATCATTTAGCTTTTTATTTTGAAGAAGTAGGCAATCATTTTCAGTTGAAAACTTATCCTTTGCATTAACTAAATCCAAGTTTTGTCTTTTTAGTTCTTTATATTTTGATTTCAGTTTTTGAAATTCAATAACCAATTTGTCAAAAACTTCATGCAACTCATCAAATGTAAACTCATTTTCAGTTTTGGATAATACCTCATCATGATCGGCCATCAAACAGAAGTTTGCAACTTCTTGCTATTCTTCCTCAAAGCTGGAGTCCTCGCTATCACTCCAGGTTGCCATCATGGCCTTCTTTCTTAATCTTCTTCTGCTCTTCTTAAGTAAAGGATAGTCCATCTTGAAGTGGCCCGATTTCTTGCATTCAAAGCATGTGGGCTTCTACTTGTCTTTCTTCTTTTCCTTCTCTTTGCTAGGCTCTCCTTTTAGAGATTTCTTCTAGAAGTTAAACTTTTTCTTCCTCATGAACCTCCTGAATTTTCTTGCCATAAGAGCCATCTCATCTTCTTCATCTTCTTCTTTGGAGTCTTCACTTGAGTCATCTTTATTTGTAGACTTGAAAGCGATCACTTTCTTTTTCTTGTCCACATCTACATTCTTTTGTTTTAATGAAAGCTCATATGTCATTAATAAGCCCAACAATTGTTCGAGTGAAAGAGTGTTGACATCCTTGGCTTCCTTTATAGCCGTCACCTTGGCATCCCATGAAGTCGAAAGAGACCTGAGAAGTTTGTTTACAAGTTCACGATTAAATTAATCTTTCCTAAGCTTCTCATGCCATTTACAATATTTGTGAACCTAGTATACATCTCACTAATAGATTCAGTAGGTTCCATTTTGAACATTTCATATGTGTGAATGAGCATGTTAACCTTAGTAGTTTTCACTTGGTATGTATCCTCATGGATAACCTCAAGTGTATCCCATATTTTCTTAGCGGAGAGACAATTAGATATTCTATTGAATTCACTCGGATCAAGGGAGCAAAACAATATATTCATAGCCTTCGCATTAAGCTCTATTTGCTTAATGTCATTCTCATCCCAATCATCTTCCATTTTTGGAGTGAGAATGCCATTAACCAACATAGTAGGCTGATGAGGACCTTTTATGATTGTCTTCCAAAGATTATAATCAATAGCTTGTATGAATATGCACATACAAGTTTTCCAATATATGTAATTCGTGCCATTAAATAGTGGGGGACGGTTCGAAGCTTGACCTTCAACAACACCCATACCTATTAGGGCTACCATGATCTTTTACTCAAGATCATTGGACCTACAAGAGAGTACAGGTAATTTAATACCACTTGTTGCCCAGAGATGAAGCCCAAGAGGGGGGGTAAATTGGGTCTTTTACAAATTTAAAGCAATATGTGAAGGCTGTGTAGTGTTTGTGAATAATGCACTTGGATAAATGCAACAAAAAATAATAAGTAAATTATAGAAATTAAAGTGCAAGTAGAGAAAAGAGATAATCACAACATAAATACAAGGTTTTATAGTGGTTCGGTGTTCTCTAAACACCTACGTCCACTTTCCAAGCTTCCCTTGGGAATTTTCACTATAATCTCTTCAAAGATTACAGCCGACTTATTTTCCAAGGCTCACAAGTCAAAACCAAAATTGGTTTTATCACCTAGGCTCACCAACAAACCTTTACACTTGTTTTGGCTTTGGGCTCACAAGTCAACCCTAGTTGGTTTTGGCTCACCAACAACCTTACAAGCTACTTTCAAGAAGCTTGAAAGCTAGGTCAACCAGCAATAAATACAGAATTTAAGAATGTAACACAAACAAACTCTCTTCTTAGAGTAGATGAGGAATCTTTGAAGCTCTTGAATGATTGCTTTATATGACTTGGCTTGGAGTCTTCTCAAGAACACTTTTAGAAAGATGAAATGAAAGGTTTTTTAGAGGAATCTCTCCTTTTTTGCTTTTAGAAGTGGAGTTTTTGAAGAAAGGCTTTAACTCTTGGATCTTTCTTTGTTTTCTAACTTTTCTCTTGCTTCATAAGTGAGTTTGGTGAAGCTTAAATACATGAAAAACATCCAAAAACTGTTTTAGACCGTTAGGGATCAAAAACTAGCTGTTTGGAGTTAAAAACAATGATTTCAAGCTGTTAGAAAATAGATCCGTTGGGGCTGTCAGAACCCGAGTGTCGACACTTGGTTGTTAGGTATCGATACTTGGTTGTCAGGTGTCGACACTTGACTTTCAAGTGTCGACATTTGAATATTCAAGTGTCGACACTCGACTTACAGGTGTTGACACTTGACACAAAACTTCTCCATGGGCATATTCTGGATTTTCAAAAAGTCTCAGGCCTTAAGTCAACATTTGGGAACTTTAGTGTCTACACTTGAAAACTTAAGTATCGACACTTGAGTTTTAGGCGTCAACACTTGAATTCTGGGTGTCGACACTTGGCATGCCATGAAAAATTTTTGCTTGCCAAATGCTGAAGTGTCGACACTTGGGCTCCCAGGTACCAACACTTGGTTCTGCAAATTTCAGAATTAAGTGCCAATCAAGCCAAAAACATAAAGATTGTTCATGAAACATAAAATCAACATATATAAGCTATAATTAAACATATATATTTTTTTGCATGAAAAAGACTCCTCAAATCGTGAGAAATGCTCCATGCCAAAGCATGCCACGATACCTTAATTTTGAGAATTTGAGGTGCTTGTTTCCTAAAAACTCACAACTGAAAATAAACATTAGTACACAATATGTACTCAACGTTTGTTATTCATCAAAATCATAGGGTAGAGCCAACAATCTCTCCATTTTGATGATGACAAAACCTTGAATATATAAACATTTAGATTCAAATTTTAGATATGATACTTCATAAACATGATCTCAAGCTTATACAATCATAACTTAAATAGATGAGAGGGATGAATTAAGCAAGTAAACTGCATTTTCTCTCCCCCTAAGTGAAACAATTCGTATCAGAGTACATTGAAAAGCAATTTGAAGTATTAAAATTTGAAAGCTTTGAATTATCCTACTCCCCCTTTTGTCAATCATTAAATAGTAAAGGGAGTAATCTTCCCCTTAATAAATGCACTTAGATAAAAATATTAGAGCTCATTCAAGATTTAGTTTTCCAAAAGTAAACAGGTATCAGAGTCGAAGAGTAAGGTATCAAGTTCAATATTATCAAAGTCAAAAATAAACACGGTGAATTCAATGAGTGTAGGCACCAAAGTGAAATACATATATATCAAATAGTGTTTTCAGTACAAAATTTGCTGACTCAATTAGCAACACTGAAACATACAATGATACAACAAGAGTACATAAGCATGAAACATAAAAGATAGATAGCATACAATAGAATGAACATCTATGAGGCTAATCCTCATCAGATGGAATTTCAAAATATATAGGACCTGTGATCTTGGACCTATGAAATAGACCTCTAGGAGTCTTCAAAATACCATGGCTCCTAGTCCTAGTAGAGGGTCCTATGTGGGGTACAACCCTAGAAGATCGAGTAGAAGGAGGTGGAAGAGCCTCAGCGGGTGTGATGAACATAGGATCAGTAGATATCGGCATATCGCTCAGATCAGCAGAAGGAATAACAGGAGTCTGTGGCTCTCAGCTGACCATCTCATATCCATCTGCGCCACCATCACTACCACTGTCACTATCATCACCAATAATATCAGTCGCTCTATCATCACTCCTATCATCTCGGATACCACCACTGACTGAATCATCAAGTCCATCCTGGTGGTCATCATCATCAGCATCATCATCATCATGTGGGGCTGTAGGAGCTACCAGAGGAAGAAGGGATCTAAGCAAATCCTCGATATGAGCAAATCCCTCCTCCATGGTGTGATGCAACTCAATGTGCTCCCTAGTAGTATGGGCTCAGAGGCCCTCTATCTCGATCTGCAACTAAGTTGTCCTGACACCCAGACCAACCATCTCGCTCCTCAGCTTAGAGAACTGCTACCTGGCATGCTCCTCAAAAGAAACATCAGTAGTAGGTGGAGGAGGAGCCGAAGGAGTAGCTATAGGAGTCACTTGCTCTATCTCTAATGCAGGTCCAACACGGGGAGGTGTATCAACTGGCCCTGAAGGCCGACCTCGACCTCTCTCAGCTCATTTCCTCGTCTGGCTCCTGACCAGACTCTCTCCTAATCCAATGCCCTCCAACCAGTCGATAACCCATCCGGTGAAGGGATTGCTCATCATATACAGTGTGAAGGATCTCCTTGGAGGTCTCCCCCTCCAAAGGAACTTGGTGGGCTCGGAATAGACGAGTCAGTGCCATCTCGTATGGCAAACAATGTCTCCTCTGGGTTGCCGCATCTCGCATCTGAGCCAACATAAGTAATGGTAGATCAATCTGAATCCTCTGAGTCATGCTCACCATGAGCATCAACTCCCTCTCTGTAATGAAATCAAAACGGCCTATCTTCGGAAGTAGAATCCGTGTCGTGATATGATGGAGTAGACACATCTCGACTGATAGTTGGTTCACGGTGACCATCGTCACTCCACGAACTCCCTCTCTCTCAAGTATACATCAAAATGCTGCCTCCCTATCCTCAACAGAAAAGATACATATACCTCTGTGAGGGATCTCCCATACATGACTCAAAACCTCCTTAGACAAGGGAATCTGAACTCCTCTAACAGTGGTGCTCCATAACAGACGTCGACAATCTAATCCACCATAAAACTCTCTCACCAAATGAGGATAGTACCTCTCCTGCATAGTATAGAAGGGTACTAATCCAGCATCTGAGAGCGTCTATCGAATCTAAAAATGCTGCCGGTCGAAGAAATCTAGATCGATCCATTTGCCGGCCGCCATAGCCTTTCCTGCCATCCTCTTTGTAGGTGGTGAAACAAGGGCAGCTGAACTACCGGTCTGAACACTATCAAGTCTAGCCTTCGATCTCCTTTTATAGAACTCTGACCAACCTTTCTTGATTGCCAATCTTTTCCTAGGACCCATGTCAATCAGGCTGAGGGAAGAAAGGGAAGGAAGAAGAAAAAGGGTAAATACAATGAATGAGGATCGATTTTAAGCAAGTTGAGGACAAGGATTTGGCTGAAAGAGAGGGTAAACAGGTCTAGGTTTAGCCTTTAAAACTGATACTAGTTTCGGGAAAATGCTAGGGTTAGTTTTAAAACTAAAATAAAATCAAATTGATTTAGGGTTGACTGCAAAACATGATTTCGAAGGATAAAAGCTTTTAGAAAACTAGTTGAAATCATGAGATAAAACAATGCCAAGAAAAATTAACCTTTTAATTTGTAGAAGATAGGTTAAAAAGAAGGAAAAATGTCAAATGAGTGGTTTACCTTAAAAATTTATCCCAACACTAAAAGTAAGTAAAATAAAAGCAAAAAGAGACATTTAAAAATAAAATTAAACATATAAATCATAAACTCATGAAATCTAAACTTAAATCAAGAAATATTGGGGTTTTCGGCCAAAAGTGCAATGCAATAGTAAATCGGGTGAAAACGGATGATTACGGTGGGGAATCGGTCAAAAATCGAGAGAGGAAATCCAAGTAAAACACGGGTAAAAGAATTTCCCATGGATTGGAAACCCAAACATGATCCAAAATCTCAAAAAATTAGTTTTAAATGAGATAAAATGGAAAGAAAAGAGAAAAACTATGGATTATGGTTTGAATGTGAAGGAGGAGGGAGAGGATTACCTGGATTTGAAGGGGCAAAGGGGGAAAAACTGTTCCGAAGATAGAGGACACTTGGGGACCACTATGGCTCGAGAGAAAAAGGGGAAAATGAAATATAAAAGGATTCGATTTTGCCCTAAAAACCTGAAATTTTTCACGAGTATCGACACTTCAAATTTCTCAAGTGTCGATACTTGGTCAGGTGTCGACACTTCGCAAAATCCAAGTATCATCACTTGGCCAAAAAAATTTCAAAGAAAAACTAGAAAAATTTTCAAAAAATCAAGGGATATTTTAAAAGGTTTTGGGACTCAATAAAAGTGATTTTTGAGCAAAAATAACTTGGGTATGATGGAATTTGAGAGAGTTCTAAGAGAATGGATTAATGACACCTAGCTCTCTTTTAATCATACAAAATCTCTTTTCACTCAAGGGTTTGGTAAAACACATCAGCTAGTTGATCATCAGTACATACAAATTCAAGTATTACATTAGAGTTTGTACATGATCTCTTATGAAATGATGTCTTATTTCAATGTGTACTTCTTGAATGTTGTACAAGATTCTTAGTTAGATTGATTGCACTAGTATGTCACATCTTATGGATGTCTTAATTAATTTAATGCCAAAATCTTTGAGTTGTTGTTTGATCCATAAGATTTGAGCACAATAGCTTCCAGCTGCTATATATTCGGCTTCCACCATAGATAGAGCAACCGAATTCTATTTTTGTTTCTCTATGAGATCAAATTTATTTCAAGAAACTGACAGGTTCCACTAGTACTTTTGCGATCAAGTTTACACCCAGCAAAGTCAGTATCAAAATAAGCAATCAATTCAAATAAAGAATCTCTAGAGTACCGAAGACCAATATCAATTGAGCTAGACAGATATCTAAGTATGTATTTAACAGCCAAAAGATGAGACTCTTTAGGATTAGACTGATATCTAGCACACATACAAACACTCAACATAATATCTGGCCTACAGGTAGTTAGATATAACAATGAACCAATCATGCCATGATAAAGTTTTGGTCTACTGATTTACCTGATTCATCTTTGTCAAGTCTACAAGAGGAGCTCATAGGCATACCTAATGGCTTGATGTTCTCCATCCCAAACTTCTTTAGTATTTTCTTTGTGTACTTAGCTTGGTTAATGAAGATTCCCTTTTTGGTTTGCTTTATCTAGAGTCCGAGAAAGAAGTTGAGTTCTCCCATCATGCTCATCTCAAACTCATCCTGCATTAACTTTGAAAACTCTTAACAAAGAGATTCGTTAGTAACACCGAATATAATATCATCCACACACACTTGTACTACTAAGAGATCATCATTCTTTTTCTTCAAAAATAAAGTTTTGTCAACATTACCTCTAGTGAAATCATTTTTGAGCAAGAAAGAACTTAAACAATCATACCAAGCTCTAGGAGCTTGTTTTAAACCATACAAAGCTTTATGAAGTTTGAAACATGGTTTGGAAATTCATGGTTTTCAAACTGGGAGGTTATTCAACATAAACTCTTCTTCAATAAACCGTTCAAAAAGGCACTTTTAAGATCCATTTGAAATAATTTAAAATCCATAAAACAAGCAAAAGCCAATAATTGCCTAATTGCCTCAAGTCTAGCCACAGGAGCAAAGGTTTCATCAAAATCAATCCCTCCTCCTGATTGTATCCTTTGGCAACTAGTCTAGCTTTTTTTCTTGTAACAATTCCATTTTTATCAAGTTTGTTTCTAAAAACCCATTTTGTGCCAATAATTGAAACATTTGAAGGCATATCTACTATAGTCCAAACATTGTTTCTTTTAAATTAGTTAAGTTCGTCTTGCATAACATTAATCCAATTACAATCATTTTCAGTTTTTTCAATAGATTTAGGTTCAACTTGAGATATAAAAGCTACGTAATCACAAACATTTCTAAGGGATGATCGAGTACTTACACCTTTAGATGGATCACCAATAATAAGTTCTTTGGGGTATCCATGAGCATACCTCCATTCTTTAGGTAGAGGATCAGGTAATGATGCATTTTCATTTTCTTGATGTTGTCCTCCTTCAGTGTTTTGATCATCTTCTTGTTCCTTGGTGGGCTGTTCGTTGTTGTTCACCTCTTCAATTCTTTTAGTACCTGTTTTATCACAAAGCACATCTTCTTTTCTAGAAGATTTCTGATCAGATTCATCAAATGCAACATGTATGGATTCTTCAACAATAAGTATTCTTTGTTGAAGGCCTTGTATGCCTTGCTAGATGTAGAGTAGCCTAAAAAGACACCCTCATCTGACTTGGCATCAAATTTGCTTAAGTTGCCTATACCATTGTTTAAGATGAAACAACGGCACCCAAAACTTGAAAATATTGAATTGAAGGTTTTCTACCATTCCAAAGCTCATACGGTGTTTTCTTTAAAATCGGTCGGATTAAAACATGATTTAAAACATAGCTTGCAGTGTTTATGGCTTCCATCCAAAAATATCTAGGTAGGTCATTTTCACAAAGTATGGTACGTGCCATTTCTTCAAATGTTATATTTTTCTTTTCTCCATCCCATTTTGTTGAGGTATCCTAGTTGCTAAAAAATTATGATGAATGCCATTTTCAATACAGAATTTATCAAATTCAGAATTTTCAAATTCGGTTCCATGGTGACTTCTCAAAGATACAATTGAAACACCTTTTTTATTTGAAACTCTTTTATGAAATCGAATAAATGCAGAAAATGTTTTTTTATGTGCTAGAAACATGATCCATGTAAAATATGAGAAGTATCTACAATGACTAGACCGTACTTCTTACCTCCCCAACTAGATGTTCTAGTTGGCCCAAAGAGGTCCATATAAAGCAACTCTAAGGGTCTAGATATAGATACTACTCCTTTTGGTTTAAAAGATGATTTGGTTTATTTTCCAAGTTGGCAAGCACTACAATCATGTCTTTTTCAAAACCGAGTTTTGATAAATTTTTATCAAATTCTTTTTGCCAAGTTTTGAAATCAAATGCATACTTGCATGTCCTAGTCTACGATGCCAAAGCTAACTAATTTCATTGATCTTGGCTTCCATTGCCACTAAGCATTGACCATTTTGAATAGGAAGATCATCAAGATCAACCATATAAGTATTGCCATGCCTATGACCAATGAACTTGATGCCATTGTCATCTAGACTAGAAACAATGCACATTTAAAGATTCGAAAATAACTTTGAAATCCTTATCACAAAATTGACTAATGCTAAGTAAATTATGTTTCAAACCATCAACATATAATATATTATCAATGTAAGTAGAAGGGGTGATATGGACTTTACCAATTCCGACAATTTGCCCTTTCCATTATCACCAAATGTTACATTACCACCATTTTGATCTTCGAGTGATGAGAACTGCTCCACATCTCCAATCATGTGCCTTGAGCAACCGCTGTCGAGGTACCATATTTTTCTTTATTGGTTGCAAGGCTCACCTACAATAAGAATCAGGTGGAGACTTAGGTACCCAAGTCATCTTGGGTTCTTTCAGGTTAGTGATAATGGTTCCTTTTCGAACCCAAACTTTCTTAACATTACTCAATTTTCTCTTATTGTGCAAGTAAGATTTATGCCCTATTGTACCACAAGCATAACAAGTAATAGATGATGATGCAGGCACAAAAAATTTTTAAAAAAAATTGTTTCTTTTGAGTTTGAAACCTAAACAGGCTTTGTCAAAAATAGCTCTTTGATTATTTAGAAGCATGTTTAACTTTTCATAACTATATATAAATTATCAACAAAAGGTTTTAACTTTTCAAGTTCTTCTTTGTACTTTTTGTTTTCATTCAAAATCTCTTTGTTCTGCTTTGAAAAGTTTTCATTTGATACAGAAAAGTTTTCTTTTTCAAAACTTCCATTTCTTTTTCAAGAGCAATAACTTTATCATTTAGCTTTTTATTTTAAAGAAGTAGGCAATCATTTTCAGTTGAAAACTTATCCTTTGCATTAACTAATCCAAGTTTTGTCTTTTTAGTTCTTTATGTTTTGATTTCAGTTCTTGAAATTTAATAATCAATTCATCAAAAACTTCATGCAACTCATCAAATGTGAACTCATTTTCAATTTTGGATAATACCTCATCATGATCGGCCATCAAACAGAAGTTTGCAACTTTTTGTTTCTTTCTCAAAGCTAGAGTCCTCGCTGTCACTCCAGGTTGCCATCATGGCCTTCTTTCTTAATCTTCTTTACTCTTCTTAAGTAAAGGGTAGTCCATCTTGAAGTGGCCCGATTTCTTGCATTCAAGCATGTGGGCTGCTCCTTGTCTTTCTCATTTTCCTTCTTTTTGCTAGGCTCCTTTTAGAGGTTTCTTCTTGAATTTAAACTTTTTCTCCTCATGAACCTCTGAATTTCTTGCCATAAGAGCCATCTCATCTTCTTCATCTTCTTCTTCGGTGTCTTCATTTGAGTCATCTTTATTGTAGACTTGAAAGCGATCACTTTCTTTTTCTTGTCTACATCTACATTCTTTTGTTTTAATGAAAGCTCATATATCATTAATGAGCCCAACAATTGCTCGAGTGGAAGAGTGTTGACATCCTTGGCTTCCTCTATAGCCATCACCTTGGCATCCCATGAAGCCGGAAGAGACTTGAGAAGTTTGTTTACAAGTTCACCTTAGATATAATCTTTTCCAAGCTTCTCATGCCATTCACAATATTTGTAAACCTAGTATACATCTCACTAATAGATTCGGTAGGTTCTATTTTGAATATTTCATATGTGTGAATGAGCATGTTAACCTTAGTAGTTTTCACTTGGTGTGTACCCTCATGGGTAACCTCAAGTGTGTCCCATATTTTTTAGCGGAGAGATAGTTAGATATTCTATTGAATTCACTTGGATCAAGGGAACCAAACAATATATTCATAGACTTCGCATTAAGCTCTATTTGCTTAATGTCATTCTCATCCCAATCATCTTCTATTTTTGGAGTGAGAATGCCATTAACCAACATAGTAGGCTGATGAGAACCTTTTATGATTGTTCTCCAAAGATTATAATCAATAGCTTGTATGAATATGTGCATGCGAGTTTTCCAATATGTGTAATTCATGCCTTTAAATAGTGGGGGACGATTCGAAGCTTGACCTTCAACAACATCCATACCTATTGGGGCTGCCATGATTTTTTACTTAAGATCCTTGGACCTACAAGAGAGTACTGGTGCTCTGATACCACTTGTTGCCCTGATATGGAGCCCAAGAGGGGGGGTGAATTGGGTCTTTTAAAAACTTAAAGCAATATGTGAAGGCCGTGAAGTGTTTGTGAATAATGCACTGGGTAAATGTAGTAGAAAACAATAAGTAAATTGCAGAAATTAAAGTGCAATTAGAGAAAAGAGATAATCACAACACAAACACAAGGTTTATAGTAGTTCGGTGTTCTCCAAACACCTACGTCCACTCTCCAAGTCCCTTTGGGAATTTTCACTATAATCTCTTCAAAGATTACAACCGACTTGTTTTCCAAGGCTCAAATCAAAATCTAAGTTGGTTTATCACCTAAGCTTTCCAACAAACCTTTACACTTGTTTTGGTTTTGGGCTCATAAGTCAACCCTAGTTGGTTTTGGCTCACCAACAACCTTACAACCTACTTTCAAGAAGCTTGAAAGCTAGGTCAACCGGTAATAAATATAGAATTTAAGAATGTAACACAAACAAACTCTCTTCTTAGAGTAGATGAGAAATTGTTGAAGCTCTTGAATGATTGCTTGATGTGACTTGGCTTGGAGTCTTTTCAAGAACACTTTTGGAAAGATGAAATGAAAGGTTTTTCAGAGGAATCTCTCCTTTTTTGCTTTTGAAGTGGAGTTCTTGAAGAAGGGCTTTAACTCTGGGTCTTTTCTTTGTTTTCCAACTTTTCTCTTGCTTCATAAGTGAGTTTGGTGAAGCTTAAATATATGAATAACATCCAAAAACTATTTTAGACCGTTAGGGATCAAAAACTAGCCATTTAGAGTTAAAAACAATGATTTCAGGCTGTCAGAAAATAGATCCGTTGAGGCTGTCAGAACCCGAGTGTCGACACTTGGCTATCAGGTATCGATACTTGACTTTCAGGTGTTGACACTTGAACATTCAAGTATCGATACTCGACTTACAGGTGTCGACACTTGACACAAAAGCTTCTCCATGGGCATGTTCTAGATTTTCAAAAGGTCTCAGGCCTTGAGTCGATACTTGAGAACTTAAGTGTCGACACTTGAGTTTCAGGTGTCGACACTTGAGTTCTGGATGTCGACACTTGGTGTGCAATGGAAAGTTTTTGCATGCCAAATACTGAAGTGTCGACACTTGGGCTCCCAGGTGTCGACACTTATTCTGCAAATTTCTGAATTAAGTGCCAATCAAGCCAAAAACATAAAGATTATTATGAAACATAACAGCAACATATATAAGCAATAATTAAACATATTTATCTCCTTTTTGCATTGAAAAGACTCTTCAAATTGTGAGAAGTGCTTCGTGCCAAAGCGTGCCATGATACCTTAATTTTGAGAATTTGAGATGCTTGTTTCTTGAAAACTCACAACTGAAAATAAACATTAGTACACAGTATGTACTCAACATTTTGTTATCCATCAAAATCACAGGGTAGAGCCAACAAGCTTCATCATCCAGGATCCAATCAGAGTGCTGTGTAATCTCTTCATCGGAAGTTCTTCAAATCACTGATTGGTAACATCCTTCTCTTATCTTGATATCTGATTTGTTGAAGATAAGCTATCCTAAACTGGAAGTTTCTCAATTCCTAGGTCCTGACTTTCATTATCTTGTATGAGTTATTTTGTGATCATAGTGATTCTTTGCATTGATACTTTATCTGCTAGTTCTTTGCTTAACTTTGAAATTTAGCCTACAAATCTAAATTATAAAAATAAAAAAAATAGTTACTATTTTTTTTCCTGTATCTTTAGCAATCTTAGAGTCATCCCGTATCATAATTCGATTTCCTTGCACTAAGATCCCAGATTGGGTCATGGTGAAGGGCTATCCTAGGATTGGGCTCTAGGAATAGGTCAGGGTGCATCTCAAATTTAGGTTCAAGATGGGTCTTACAATTTTTCTCTATGTTACCTAGTCGGTCATCTAGTCGGTCAAACCTATTATTTATTTGGATACATTATTTAGTGAAGGTCCTAAGGAAGGTCTCAAGGTTAGACTCCATGGTCACACTAGGTTGGGGTGAGACTACTGGTTGGGTCAGACTCCTAATCTAATGGTTATGCAATGCAGACACACAGAACTCGACTTAGACTAGGGTTTCCTAGACCTAGAGCTCAAGTAGAATTGGTCAGCTAAAATTACAATCAATTTAGTAATTACCCTGTCTACTAGCCAGGTAAGAGGTGGGGTCATGGGAGGCTCCCCCTACTCTCGTAGGGTCCTAATTAAAAACCATGAAACCACTTAGGATGTTTGCCTTTGGACCTCTAGCTTTAGACACTATATTCAAGTGATAATCAAAAGATTGGGTGCATTAGCTTACACACAATACTTGGAACCAACCTGTTGGTGTCCCTAGCTTACTAGAGCAATTAAGTCTAATTGAATTTTAATTAGGGTTAAACTCGGATGCAAAGAAGGTTGTTATGGACCCAGGACAGGTGATGAGCTCCTGTCCTGATCTGAGATGCTCAAGTGCCCTTAAGATTAGGTTACTTGATGATGCACACACAAGATGAAACCCTAGATGCAATCAAACTAAAATAATTAAAATAACAAAAAAATAAAATTAATTATTTTTTTAAATTTTGTTCTTTTTTTTTTAGTAGAGATATATTGCAGAAAAAACCCTAAGATGCAGGATTTTAAAATATGTAAAATTTATGCAAAAAGAATCCTAAACTAGAATTACTGAAATTTATGATAGATCGATTCTTAGACAGTATTCTGGTGATCAAAAATTACAAACTGTAATAATTCATGAAAAAATTCTAAAAATTACTATCAATTACAATGGATCCAAAAAATAAGAATCAATTGATTCTGAGTTACCTATATGTAAAAATAATTAAAACAACAGACTATATATTATGATAGACATGATGCAGAAAAAAATCGTAAAGATGCCTATCTCTTTGTTTTCTTCTTGTTGGCTCCACCCAGTGATTTTGATGAATAACAAAACATTAAGTGCATATTGTATTCTAATGAGGATTTCAAGTGTGAGTTTTCAGGAAGAAAGCACCTCAAAATTCCAAAAACTTATGGTGTGTGGCACGTAATGGCACGGAGCAATTCTCACATATCCGGGCATCCTCTTCATTGAAAAAGGGCATATAATTGTTTAACTATTATGTGTTTATGTGTTCATGAATTTTATTTTTTGTTTTCGAGGCATTTACACTTGATTCTGGATGTTTTCAGTCTCAAGTGTCGACACCTGGACAGTCAAGTGTCGACACTTCAGCATTTGGCATGAACAAAAATCCTTGGCACGCCAAGTGTCGACACCTATATTCAAGTGTCGACACCAAGTGTCGACACTTAGGTTCCAAGTGTCGACTCAAGGGCCTGAGATTTTTGAAAATACAGAACTTTATTGTTTTAAGGATTTTTGTATCAAGTGTCGACACCTGTGCATCAAGTGTCGACACTTGAATGTTCAAGTGTTGACACCCAAAAATCAAGTATCGACACCTGATAGCCAAGTGTCGACACCTGACAGCCAAGTGTTCGACACTTGCAGTCTGACAGCTCTAACGGATCTATTTTTCTGGCTTGCAGAAGTTGGTTTTCAAGCTCCAAACGACTATTTCCAATGCACCAATGGTCATAAACCATTTTTAGAAGATTTTTGGTGTATTTAAGCTCCACCAACCTCATTTTAAAGCAAGAAAGAAGAGAAGAAAGAGAGAAGTCAAGAGAAGTCTATTCAAGAGCATTCAAGTCCACTCAAAAGCCATAAAGCCAATATTCTCTCCAAACTTCAAATCAAAAGTCTCTTCTAGCTTGATTCCACTGAAAAGCCTACAAGCTCAACCTTACTTCATTCCAAAAAGAGGCATCTTGAAGAAGAGTGAAGACAAAGCATCCTTTGAGCTTCAAAGATTCCAATCTACTCTTGAAGAGAGTTTGTTGTAGCTTTTAAATTTCATATCTGTTTAATGTGATTTGACCTTGCTTTCAAGGGTGTCTTGAAAGAAGGTTATTGTGGTTTGTTGGTGAGCCAAAGGGAAAACCAACTAGGGTTAACTTGTGAGCTCGCAGACAAAACAAGTATTTAGGTTTGTTGGTAAGCCTAGGTGACAAAACCAACTTAGGTTTTGACTTGTGAGTCTTGTGAAAAACAAGTCAACTGTAATCTGGTGTGGATTATAGTGGAATTTCCCAAGGGTGGCTTGGGGAGTGGATGTAGGTGCTAGGTTTGCATTGAACCACTATAAACTGTGTTTGTATGTGATTGCTCTTTTCCTCTCGTACTCTTTAATTATCACTATCATCTTGCATCAAATTTATTATTGCTCACAAGCACCACTGGACCTTCATTTTATTGTGTTAATTTTTTAAAAAGACCCAATTCACCCCCCCTCTTGGGCTCCATTTCGGGGCAACAAGTGGTATCAGTGCACCGGTACTCTCTTGTAGGTCCAAGGATCTTGAGTAAAAGATCATGGCAGCCCCAATAGGCATGGGTATTGTTGAAGGTCAACCTTCAAACCGACCCCCACTTTTTAATGGCACAAATTACACATACTGGAAGACATGCATGCGCATATTTATACAAGCTCTTGATTATAATTTGTGGAGAACAATTGTAAAAGGTCCTCATCAGCCTACAATGATGATTAATGGCATTCTCACTCCAAAAATGGAAGATGATGGGGATGAGAATGACATTAAGCAAATTGAGCTTAATGCTAAGGCATGAACCTTTTATTTTGCTCTCTTGATCCTAGTGAGTTTAATAGAATATCAAACTGTCTCTCCGCAAAGAGATTTGGGATACACTTGAGGTTACCCATGAGGGTACACACCAAGTGAAAACCACCAAGGTTAACATGCTAATTCACACATATGAAATGTTTAAAATGGAACCTACTGAATCTATCAGTGAGATGTATACTAGGTTCACAAACATTGTGAATGGCATGAGATGTCTAGGAAAAATAATTTCTAAAGGTGAACTTGTGAATAAACTTCTCAGGTCTCTACCAGCTTCATGGGATGCAAAGGTCACTATAATTAAAGAAGCTAAAGATGTCAACACTCTCCCACTGGAACAACTGTTGGGTTCCTTGATGACTTATGAGCTATCCCTAACAAAAGAACGGAGAGGTGGATAAAAGAAGAAGACGATCGCGTTCAAATCTACTACTAGAGAGGACTCAAGTGAAGAATCTGAAGAGGATGACGAAGAAGATGAAACGGCTATGTTAGCAAGAAAATTCAGAAGGTTTATGAGGGAAGAAAAAGTTCAACTACAAAAAGAAACCTCTGAAAGGTGAGCCGAGTAAGGAAAAAGACAAGGAAAAGAAGAAGGAGGAGCAGCCCATATGTTTTGTGTAAGAAATCCGGGCATTTCAAGGTAGACTGCCCCTTGTAAAGAAAAGCAGAAGAAAGCTGAGAAAGAAAGCCATGATGGCAACCTGTAGTGAAAGTGAAGACTCCAGCTCTGAGGAAGAATAGCAGGAAGTAGCAAATTTCTGTCTGATGGCCGATCAAGAAGAGGTATGTTCTGAAACCGAAAATGAATTAACTTTTGATGAGCTTCATGAGATTTTTGATGAACTAGTCATAGAATTTCAAAAATTAAAGTCAAAACATAAAGACTTAAAGAAGCAAAATCTGGAACTAGCTAAAACAAACAACAACCTTTCAAATGAAAATGAATACCTTCTAATACAAAATAAAAATTTAAATGATAAGATTATGGCTCTTGAAAAAGAAAAGGATATATGAAAAGAAAAGTAACTTACTTTCAAATAAAAAATTGTCAAGACAAAGCAAAGAAATTTTAATAGAAACAAAAGATATAAAGAAGAAATCAAAAAACTAAAACCTTTTGTTGAAAAATTTACTTACAGTTCTGAAAAATTAAATTTACTATAAATAACCAAAGAGCAGTATTTGACAAAGCTAGATTAGGATTCAGAACTCATAAGAAACAGAAACTCTTTAAAAATTTCTTTGTGCCTGCATCTTCATCCATTACATGCTATACTTGTGGTATTAAAGGACATAAATCTATATGTGCAACAAAGAAAAATAAATAACACTAAGAAAGTTTGGGTTCCAAAAGGAACCAAGCCACTAACAAAAAAGGACCCAAGATGGCTTGGGTACCTAAAGTCTCCACTTGATCTTTATTGCAGGTATGCCTTGCAACTAACAAGAAAAAAATGTGGTACCTGATAGCGGTTGCTCAAGGCATATGACAGGAGATGTGGAGCAGTTCTCATCACTCACATATCAAAATGGTGGCAATGTAACTTTTGGTGATAATGGAAAGGGCAAAATAATCGGTATTGGTAAAATCCATATCACCCCCTACCTCTTATATTGATAATGTTTTATATGTTGATGGATTAAAACATAACTTGCTAGCATTAGTCAATTTTGTGACAAAAATTTAAAGTTGTTTTTGAATTCTTTGTGCATTGTTTCTAGTCTAGATGACAATGGCATTAAGTTCATCGGTCATAGGCATGGCAATATTTATATGGTTGATCTTGATGATCTCCCTATTTAGAAATGTCAATGTCCAGTGGCAATGGAAGCCAAGATCGAGAAAACTAGTTGGCTTTGGCATCGTAGACTAGGACATGCAAGCATGCATTAATTTCAAAACTAAGCAAAAAGAATTTAGTAAAAGATTTGCCTAAACTCAATTTGAAAAAGATAAGATTTGCAGTGCATGTCAACTTGGAAATCAAACAAAATCTTCTTTCAAACCAAAAGGAGTAATCTCTACATCTAGACCTTTGGAATTGCTTCATATGGACCTCTTTGGGCCTACTAGAACATCTAGTTTGGGAGGTAAGAAGTTTGGTCTAGTCATTGTAGATGATTTCTCACGTTTTACTTGGGTCATGTTCTTAGCACATAAAGATGAAACGTTTTCTGAATTATTAGATTTCACAAAAGAGTTTTAAATGAAAAAGGTGTTTCAGTAATTCTTTAAGAAGTGATCATGGAACTAAATTTGAAAATGCCGATTTTAATAAATTTGTATTGAAAATGGAATTCATCACATTTTTCTGCACCTAGGACACCTCAACAAAATGGGTAGTAATAGAAAGAAAAAATAGAACTCTTGAAGAAATGGCATGCACCATGCTTTGTGAAAATGATTTACCTAGATACTTTGGGTGGAGCCATAAATACTGCATGCTATATTTTAATCGAGTTTTAATTCGACCGATTTTAAAGAAAACCCTTATGAGCTTTGGAAGGGTAGAAAACCTTCAATCCGTTATTCATGTTTTTGGATGCCGCTGTTTCATCTTAAACAATGGTAAAGATAATCTAAGTAAATTTGATGCCAAATTCAGATGAGAGAGTCTTTCTAGGCTACTCCATATCTAGTAAGGCATACAGGGTCTTCAATAGAAGGACACTTGTTGTTGAAGAATCCATTCATGTGGTATTTGATGAACTAACCAAAAATCTTCAAGAAAAGAAGATGTACTTTTGATGAATCAGGTAGCAAGAAAACTGAAGAAATAAACAACAATGAAGGATTACCAAGGAACAGAATGATGATCAAAACACTGATGGAGATCAAGCACAAGGTGATGAAAATACATCAACTGTTGATCCATTACCAAAAGAATGGAGGTATGCTCATGGACACCCAAAGAACTAATTATAGGTGATCCATCTAAAGGTGTAAGTACTCGATCATCTCTTAGAAATATTTGTGATTACTTAGCTTTTGTGTCTCAAATTAAACCTAAAACTATTGAGAAGCTGAATGTGATAGTAATTAGATAAATGCTATGCAAGATGAACTTAATCAATTTAAAAAGGAACAATGTTTGGACACTAGTGGATAGGCCTTCAACACACATCAATTATTGGCACAAAATGGGTTTTTCGAAATAAACTTGATGAAAATGGAATAGTAATTAGAAATAAAGCTAGACTAGTTGCTAAAGGATACAATCAGGAGGAAGGGATAGATTTTGATGAAACCTTGCTCCTGTGGCTACACTTGAGGCAATTAGGCTATTGTTGGCTTTTTCTTGTTTCATGAATTTTAAACTATATCATGGATGTTAAAAGTGCCTTTTAAATGGATTAATTGAAGAAGAAGTTATGTTGAACAACCCCTGGTTTTGAAAGTTCTGAATTTCCAAATCATGTTTACAAACTTCATAAAGCTTTATATGGATTAAAACAAGTTCCAAGAGCTTGGTATGATCGTTTAAGCTCCTTTTTGCTGAAAAATGATTTTACTAGAGGTATGTAGATAAAACTTGTTTTTAAAGAAAAGAATGATGATCTCTTAGTAGTACAAATTTATGTTGATGATATAATATTTGGTGCTACTAATGAATCTCTTTGTCAAGATTTTGCAAGATTAATGCAGGGTGAGTTCGAGATGAGCATGATGGGAGAACTGAATTTCTTCTCGGACTCCAGATAAGGCAAACCAAAGAAGGGATCTTCATCAACCAAACAAAATAACACAAGAGAAATACTCAAGAAGTTTGGGATGGAGAACACTAAGCCGTTAGGTACCCCTATGAGCTCTACATGTAGACTTGACAAGGACGAATCAGGTAAGTCTATAGACCAAAAATTATATCGTGGCATGATTGGTTCATTGTTATATCTTACTGCCAGTAGGCCAGATATCATGTTTAGTGTCTGTATGTGTGCTAGATATCAGTCCAATCCTAAAGAGTCTCTCTTTTGGCTGTTAAATGCATACTTAGATATCTATCTGGCTCTAGTGAAATTGGTCTATGGTACTCTAGAGATTCTTCATTTGATTTAATTGCTTATTCTGATGCTGACTTTGGGGTGTAAACTTGATCGTAAAAGTACTAGTGGAACCTGTCAGTTTCTTGGAGTAAATTTGATCTCCTGGAGTAGCAAGAAACAGAACTCAGTTGCTCTATCTACGGTGGAAGCCGAATATATAGCAGCTGGGAGCTGTTGTGCTCAAATCCTCTGGATCAAACAACAACTCGAAGATTTTGGCATTAAAACTACTAAGACCTATAAGATGTGACAATACTAGTGCAATCAACCTATCTAAAAATCCTGTGCAACATTCAAGAAGTAAACACATTGAAATAAGACATCATTTCATAAGAGATCATGTACAAAATCTAATGTAATTCTTGATTTTGTTTGTACTAATGATCAGTTAGCTGATGTGTTTACAAAGCTTTGAGTGAGGATAGGTTCTGTCTGATTAGAAGAGAGTTAGGTGTCATTGATCCATTCTCCTAGAACTCTTAGTATCTTTTTACCTAAATCCTAAAGCTCAAACTATTGATTAAAATCCCAAAAACTTTGTCAAAATTTTTCCTATTTTTTTCTGGATTTTCTCGATTTTTTGGCCAAGTGTCGATACTTGGAAAGTGTCAAGTGTCGACACCTGACCAAGTGTCGACACTTGACAAATCCGAAGTGTCGACACTTGCGAATCTAAAACTGTTGTAATCGGACCGAACGATGGATTTTTGAAATTTTCTTCCCCTGATTTCTTGGAACAGTGGTCCCCTCTATCCAAATCCATCCTTTCACCCCTCCATCCTTCTCAAATCAGGTATTTCTCCTTTTAATTTCGTTTTATTTTCTTTGTTTTTAATTTTGGTTTTTTCAAACCAAACAACCGTTGTTTGTTTTGGGTTTTCAAAATATTTTTTTGAATCTAACCAGATTTTGGCGTGTTTAATGAATTTCTAAAACTCCTTTTGAGGGAATAATTTTAGATTGTTTTTCTCAGATTTCCCTCATCTTTGACGTTTTTCACCCCTTTTACGCAAAAAATCACTGTTTCATTAATTTTGGGACAAAATAAATTGGGTTTTCATCTAAATTGGGTTACCAAATTTATTTATGATATTTGGAAAGGTTTTTCGTGATACATTTGCGACATTTTCGCCTATTTGCTAAAATCCTAGGTTTAGATCCAAATCCACATGTTTTTATCTTTAGACCTTACAAAAATATTTTCCAAAGACTCAAATGTGTTTTACCTAACAAAATTTTTCCTACAAATTTTGCTCAAAATTTATCATTTGATCAAAATATATTTTCAAACTTTGTTGATTCTAGTTTTCGAGAGACCTATCTGAACTTTTGTTTCTAATATCAACCCTGGCCAGTCCCTTGTTCTAAACCTTTCTTTCTTCTTCCTGGTCAGTTGGCTGTAATGGGTCCTAGGAAGAGACTTGCAGTTAGGGGAGGCCCGTCATGGTACTGAGAGGAGATCGAAGGCCCAGATTTGATCCGCACAGCCGAGCAGTACAGCCACACCGAGCTCCCCCTGTAGAGAGGATGGCAGGGAGGAGAGTTGATTTGCAGTGCTTCGAAGGCACCACTTTGGCATTAGGGAGATACTCACAGATGCAGGACTAGTACCCTTCTGCACCATGCAGGAGAGATACTATCCTCACATAGTGAGGAGAGTTCTACGGTGCACTGACTATCGACGACTATGTGGATGACATCCATGAGGGGTATTCAGATCTCTTTGATGATGAGCTTCTGAGCCGTGTTGGGAGATACCTCGGAGAGGAGGTCTGTGCATTTTTGTAGATGATAGAGAGGCGGCTTTCAGGTGCATCTTGAGCGAGAGGATGTTCGCGGTATTTCAGTGGTTACCGCGAACCAGTTATCTTTAGAGATGCGCCTGCGCACCATATTACTGCACGGATCTTATACCGAAGACTGGCAGATTCGATTTCATACCGAGAGGGAGCTGATGGTGATGACCAGTCTGACTGAGAGGAGACAGATAGATATACCCACCTGATGCTGTCAAGATGCATGATGCTGCCACTCGAGCACCGACACTGTTTGCCATACGGCATGGCACTGACCCGCCTTTTCAGAGCTTGTGGAGTATCATTGGAAGGGGAGATCCCAAGGAGATACTACACACGGATGTGTGGATGAGAGGTCATTACCAGGATGGGATTCAGGATAGTTGGAGGTCGATGGTTTGCAGAGAGTCTGGCAAGGAGCTAGATGATGAGGACGAGATTCGAGAGGCTGAGGCTGGACCATCTGAGCCAGCAGTTCTTCCTCCAGTAGACGTACCATCGACACAGGCAGAGCACCTGTCTCCTGATGCTTCAGCTCTCTACACACCATCTACCGGACTATCTTTGAGGAGGCATGCCAGAGTACAGTTCACAGAGATCAGAGTTGAGGTGACTCAGCTGGGGTAGCAAGGTCGAGCTTCTACGAGCACATACTACCTCGGAGCATGCTGAGATGAGTAGATCCATGGAGGAGGGATTTACTCGCATTGAGAGTCTGTTGAGATCATTTATACCTCCGCAGCACCTGCACTTGCTCGATCTGACGATGATGATGATGATGATGATGATGGCAACGATCACAGAGCGATCATGCTGATTATGCCGAGGTGGTGATCAGGATGTTGACAGAGCTACAGAGGTAGTGAGCAGTGACAGCGATAATATAGGCGGTGTCGATGGTTATGAGGTGGTCAGTCGAGATGCTCCTACTACACCAGCTCCTACTACTGCCTTGGTTGACTTCACACCGGATCTTATTGCGCCAGCTGATCGTCTTTCACCTCCTTCTACTAGATCTTCTAGGGTTGTACCCGCCTTGGTCCTACCGGCCTCACTAGGAGTCTTAGAGCTTTAGCACTTCCTAGGGCATTAGCCACCAGATCTAGGATTAGTGCTCCTTTCAGTCTTGATGTTCCATCTGATGAGGATTAGCCTCACAGATGTCTATTTGGTACATGTTTGATACTTATTTGACTCTGATGATATATGTATGTTTCAGCTCTTTTGTACTGAAAATTTATCTTATATATATGTGTTTCTGTTCAGTACTCTGTTATCTTGATGATTTTGTGCTTCAGTTTACTATTCTTTGGCTCTGATACTCTTTATAATGGTATATTTTAACTCCGATACTTTTTGATATTAGCATAATTTCAGCTCTAATATCTATGTTATTTGTTTCTCTACTATCTTTTGTATACATGCTCATGTGACGGAGAGGTTATTCCCCTTTCTTATGATTGACAAAAAGGGGGAGAACAAGTATTGATTTTGATTTTATTGAGAAAAAGGTGTATTGTATTGATTATATTGATTTCACCTTGCAAGAATCTTTGAAGTTTACCTTAATAAGAGGTATCTAATTAAGGGGGAGATTATTGTTGGCTCCACCCAATGATTTTGATGAATAACAAAACATTGAGTGCATATTGTATTCTAATGAGGATTTCAAGTTGTGAGTTTTCAGGAAGAAAGCACCTCAAAATTTCAAAAACTTATGGTGTGTGGCACGTAATGGCACGGAGCAATTTTCACATATCCGGGCATCCTCTTCATTGAAAAAGGGCATATAATTATTTAACTATTATGTGTTTATATGTTCATGAATTTTATTTTTTGTTTTCGAGGCATTTACACTTGATTCTGGATGTTTTCAGTCTCAAGTGTCGACACCTGGATAGTCAAGTATCGACACTTCAGCATTTGGCGCGGACAAAAATCCTTGGCACGCCAAGTGTCGGCACCTATATTCAAGTGTCGACACCAAGTGTCGACACTTAGGTTCCAAGTGTCGACTCAAGGCCTGAGATTTTGAAAATACAGAACTTTATTGTTTTAAGGATTTTTGTGTCATGTGTCGACACATGTGCATCAAGTGTCGACACTTGAATGTTCAAGTGTCAACACCCAGAAATCAAGTGTCGACACCTTACAGCCATGTGTCGACACCTGACAGCCAAGTGTCGACACTTGCAGCCTGACAGCTCTAACAGATCTATTTTTCTAGCTTGCAGAAGTTGGTTTTCAAGCTCCAAACGGCTATTTCCAATGCACCAACGGTCACAAACCATTTTTAGAAGGTTTTGGTGTATTTAAGCTCCACCAACCTCATTTTAAAGCAAGAAAAAAAGAGAAAGAAAGAGAGAAGTCAAGAGAAGTCTATTCAAGGGCATTCAAGTCCACTCAAAAGCCATAAAGCCAATATTCTCTCCAAACTTCAAATTAAAAGTCTCTTCTAGCTTGATTCCACTGAAAAGCCTACAAGCTCAACCTTACTTCATTCCAAAAAGAGGCATCTTGAAGAAGAGTGAAGACAAAGCATCCTTTTGAGCTTCAAAGATTCCAATCTACTCTTGAAGAGAGTTTGTTGTAGCTTTTAAATTTCATATCTGTTTTAATTATGATTTGACCTTGCTTTCAAGGGTGTCTTGAAAGAAGGTTATTTTAGTTTGTTGGTGAGCCAAAGGGACAAAACCAACTAGGGTTAACTTGTGAGCCCGAAGACAAAACAAGTATTTAGGTTTGTTGGTAAGCCTAGGTGACAAAACCAACTTAGGTTTTGACTTGTGAGCCTTGTGAAAAACAAGTCAACTGTAATCTGGTGTGGATTATAGTGGAATTTCCAAGGGTGGCTTGGGGAGTGGATGTAGGTGCTAGGTTTGCACCGAACCACTATAAACTGTGTTTGTGTGTGATTGCTCTTTTCCTCTCGTACTCTTTAATTATCGCTATCATCTTGTATCAAATTTATTATTGCTCACAAGCACCACTGGACCTTCATTTTATTGTGTTAATTTTTAAAAAGACCCAATTCACCCCCCCTCTTGGGCTCCATTTCTGGGCAACACTTCTTCAAGGGTCAATTCACAGTGGTACCCCTACATGCCATAGAAAATCCCATTTGAATGGGAGGTGAAGGTCTTGCAACCCTACTTTTTCTTATGACCGAGCGGCCATGGTGAAGTACCCGATCTGAGTACTTAAAGAGAAACTAAATCAGCACAAGAGATATTAAACCATAATTTAACCTACTCTGATACCAAAAATGATGCGGCAGAAATAATTAAAGCCTAATTATTAGAGAATAGTAGAGAATAATTTTTTTAGATTTTTTTAGATTTTTAAGACTCAAAAGAGACAGTAAAGGAAACTAATTCTAGTTAACTACCCACACAAGTAAACCTAACAAAATAACTAGGAAAACGGGACTTGGTGATTGAGAAATCATCGTAAACTAGGATTTATCAATCAACAAGTAAGAGAATAACGAGAAAGGAATAAGTTTCGATTTTACCAACGAAAAAATGCTCCTCTGAATCAGTGATGCGAGACAGATGCATGAGGATGGATCGCTGGCGAGCATAGAAGTCACAGGGGATTAGGGCTTGCACTCAAGAATAGAAACCCGGGCATCACACCCACTCCAATCCAGAGAAAAACTCAAAACTCGGACCAAAATAATTTTTTTATTTGTATTCATGAGAAAAAAGATACTTCACAAGAGAGGGGAGGGTGGTATTTATAGATTCATCCCAGGGTACATGACTTGAGGGCTAAGAAATCCTGACTTGTGGGCCAAGAAACCCTGGTGGACTTGGTCAACAGTGGGCCTTTGTCTTGGGCTGGAGCTCTCTCTTACGGGCCTGGCGGCATGAAAGGGTCTAGGTGCATGAAGGCCAGCTCTGGTTTGGGAGGCCTGGTGAATCTCCTGGTCTGCTAACTCTCCTCTTGACTTGAATGACATTACAGGACTCTTGACTTGAAACAAAAAACTCACAGGACTAAAGGGACTCAACTGGACTCACATGTTCCACTTTATTACAGGACTTAATTGGCTTACTTTGACTCAAGTAACACAGGACTAATGGACTCAAATAAAATAAAATAAAATAGGCTCTCGATCCCAATCATTTTCCTGTGATGGGGAGAACTCGACTCCGTCGAGTTTGGGTGAGCAGGGGTTTGATGGAACCGGAACTAATCATAAAAAGACTAGGTTCTTCACTTTTATTTTATTTTCTTTTTTTATTTCTTTATTTCTCATATTTCTTTTTTTTGGCTACTCTGAGATCTGTGCAACTATGAAATTCCTGCTGCTCCAGGAATCGTGCACTCTGGAAATCGTGCTGCTCTAGGAACCGTGCAGCACTGAAGTCGGCAATAGTGAAGGGCATTTGCCTTCACATTCATGTGTTGGAGCATCTCATCTCCATGAACCAACACCAAAAAATAGGGGAGGCTCGTGGAGGGGGAGGCAAGTCCGACGAGCTTCGCCGATGGTGGCGCTGGGGTGGAGATGGTGGCTCGGGAAGATGCTTCCGGTGGACGACATCGGGGCGATAGTGTGGTAGGTGAGGCTCTAGCACGAGAAGATCTTGGCGGCCTGTAGCACCTCCAGGTCGGACAGTGTGTACTCCCCCATACCGCCCTTCCGACTGATGACTTGCATGAAGACGAAGCTGATGCATTGCAAGCTGATCCCGGTGGTGATAGCCTTGACGAGCACCTCCTCGTCGGGGTCACGAAGGAGGGTAGGAGCCTCCTCAGTGTCCTGTTGGGGAGGCTCGTAGGTGAAGTCGATGGTGAAGGCGTGGGCAGCATTGCGGTTGAGGGAGGCAGTGGAGTAGGGGGGTTTCTTGATGGGAGATGCGGATCTGGCAGGCGATGAGGTCGTCCATGGTCATCTTGTGGCCATAGGAGCTGGCAGCGATGAGGGGGGGGGAGGGCGTGGTGGGAGTTCTTGGGATCGAGGGAGAGGGCCTTGTTGAGGGCCTTGATCTTGTGGAGGAAGCCGGTGATGAAGATCGGGCAGAGGGCTTGATGGCATTGGTGAGGGCGAGGACAAGCCAGCGGTCGAAGATTTGGTGGGATAAGCATCGTGATGCCATGGGCATGACATGGCTACAGGCCTGGTGGTTTGGTGGCATAGCAGCAGCACATCCTTCGGCATAGTGTTGTGGTGACAGGGAGACGGGATGACATCGAAGGCAGGAACTTCCGGATCAGCATTGGTGGAGGTGTGATTGGTGGCATTCCCGGTTGCAGGCGATGTGGAGACGGGCTTCACGGGCAATGGCAGCAGGGGTGTTGGCACAGAGAAGATTCAGGAAGAAGAAACGTACCCTAATCTGTGTGTGCTCTGATACCAAGTTGATGCGAGATAGATGCATGGGGATGGATCGCTGGCGAGCATAGAAGTCACCAGGGGATTAGGGCTTGCACTCAAGAATAGAGAACCCGGGTGTCACACCCACTCCAATCCGAAGAAAAACTCAAAACTCAGACCAAAATAATTTTTTTAATTTGTATTCATGAGAAAAAATATACTTCATACAAGAGAGGAGGGGTGGTATTTATAGATCATCCCAGGGTACATGACTTGAGGGCTAAGAAACCCTGACTTATGGGCCAAGAAAACCTGGTGGACCTGGTCAATAATGGGCCTTTGTCTTGGGCTAGAGCTCTCTCTTGCAGGCCTGGCGGCATGAAAGGGTCCAGATGCATGAAGGCTAGCTCTGGTTTGGGAGGCCTGGTGAATCTCCTGGTCTACTGACTCTCCTTTTGACTTGAACGACATTACAGGACTCTTGACTTGAAACAAAAAACTCACAGGACTAAAGGGACTCAACTGGACTCACATGTTCTATTTTATTACAGGACTCAATTGGCTCACTTTGACTCAAGTGACACAGGACTAATGGACTCAAATAAAATAAAATAAAATAGACTCTCGATCCCCATCAATTGGATCTGACAAAACTCTCAAGATCTTCATGGTAGGGTTTCAAGAACTTGATCCCGGGCTCCGATCTTCCATGCAAAACTAGTTCCGAGGCAAGAACACTTGATCTTGACTCCTGATCACCTGTAACACTTAACAATGAAAATCATGAATTAAAAAGCAGCAAAGAAAAAGAAAGAATGAAAGGAAAGGAAGGTTTAGAAATGCTGATTTTTAGATTTTCTGGTTGGCTAGATAGGTAGGATAACTAGGGCCTTGCACCCCACGATGTTTTGAAGAACAAAGGAAAAGGGCCTCACACCCCGTGATGCATACAGCAAAGGAAATTGGACAGCATGTCTTTATTGATGAATAATAATTGATTAATTACAAGGGAGGTTGGAGGGGTATTTATATACCCTCAACCAGTGGTGTAAGGGATTTGAAGACTTAGAGTTTATTCTTCTTGGGCAGCAACTCTTGAATTACTTCTTCTGGTATCATGACTCTTGAGTTTGGATGATGAGGGCTCTTGTATGAGAGTGGACTCTTCAATTTAGATAGAAAAAAACTCATGAGTTTTAGTGGGATTCATGAGTTCTTGAAATCTTGATTTTCTGGAACTTAATTGCCTTGAACTCTTGAAGTAAGAAAATTCCTTGAAATTCTCCTTGATAGGTGCCCCTTAGAGAAGGATTCTTGGTCGACTTCTCCCTTGGAATTGGTGGCAAATATTTGAGATGAATGGCACAAAGAGTGAAGACTCCTTCTGCTTTACTCATCTTAAAACCATCGGGTAATTTAAAAGAGGCACCCTCCTTGGATAAGCTTGCATGTTGTTTAGATGTCTGGATGAACTTGCTTTACTATGCTTTGGATTCAAATGAGTTTAATCGAATTTCCATTTGCTCTTCAGCGAAGAAAATTTGGGATAAACTTGAGGTGACCCATGAAGGAACATCTCAAGTGAAAACTTCAAAGATTAATCTTTTAGTGCACAATTATGAACTATTTAAGATGGAGCCTAATGAAAATATTTCTGCCATGTATACTAGATTTACAGATATTATTAACGGTTTGAAAAGTCCTGGTAGGATAACTTAAATGCTGATTTAGTACAGAAAATCTTAAGATCACTTATTGATAAATGGGATCCTAAAGTCACTGCCATCCAGGAAGCCAAAGACCTGAACATTTTATCAATGCATGAATTAATGGGATCTCTCATCACACACAAACTAGCCATGTAGCATAGAACGGATGATGATAAAAAAAAAAAAGGAAATAATTGCATTCAAGGTTGCATTAGAATCAAAGGATGATGAAGAGATGGAAGATGACTCCTCCTCCTCCGAAGATGATCTTGAAGATGAAGACATTGCAATGGTCGTGAGGAGATTCAGAAAGTTTATGGGAAAGAAGAAAGGAAGTTTTAACAGAAAATTTCATAAACAAGGAGAACATTCCAAAGAAAAGGACAAGGACAAAGACAAAGATAAGGAACAAGTCCCTGCCTGCTATGAATGTAAGAAACCGGGTCACATTCATCCAGACTGTCCTCAATTAAAGAAATTTTTCAGAAAGAAAAAAAAGAAAGCGATGATTGCCATGTGGAGCGATAGTGAAGACTCCACTTCGACTGAAGAAGAAGAGACCACGAAAATAGCTAACCTATGTCTAATGGGTCTCGAAGATGAGGTAAATTCCCCCAACACATAAATTGAATTTACATTTGATGAGTTAAATTTTGTATTTTATGATCTTTTATCTGAATTTAAAAAGGCAAGAGTAAAGATTAGATTATTAAAGCATATCAATGATTCTTTACTCAAAGAAAGAGAAAAAATTTCGAAAAAGAATTCTTTACTGCAAAAAGAACTTCATATCTTTTCTGAAAAGTGTAATGTTTTGAAAACTGAGAATAGTGAGTTTTATAACAAAAATGATACTTTATTGAAAGAAAATAATGAGCTGAAAAAGGAGGTTGAGAAACTCAAGCCACTTGTTGAAAAATTAACTTTATCTTCGAACAAGCTTGAGTTAATTCTTAAAGATCAAAGAATTTCTGGTAATAAAGTTGGAATAGGTTTTAATGCCTCAAATTCAAATTATATTTCAGCTACTACATTTGTGAAATAAAAGGATTTTGTTTCCAAGTTTACTCCTTATAAAACTTTTGTCACAAAAGGTTCTACTTCCATTTCAAAACCTGCTTTATATGTTCATAAGAATTCAAATACAAAACCTGCTATCTCTACATTTCATGCATCTAGAATTTCAAAGTATAGATCGTTTCAGAATTTTAGAATCAGATGTTTTGTTTGCAAGGAATTAGGACATAAAGCTTTCAATTGCAATATTATTAGAAATGTTTATAATACATCAAGAAAAATTTGGGTTCCCAAAGGAACCATCTCTGCTAACCTGAAAGGACCCAAGTTAGCTTGGATATCTAAAAGAACTCCTTGACTTTCTTGCAGGAATGTCTTGTAGCCCAGAAAATGAAAAAAAGATGGTATCTCGATAGTGGCTGTTCAAGGCATATGACGGGTGACAAGGATCAGTTCATCATCCTAAAAATGAAAGGAGGTATGGTTACTTTGGAGACAATGGCAAGGAAAAAATAATTGGAATTGGTAAGATCAAATTAACCCCCTGTACTTTCATTGAAAATGTATTGCTAGTAGATAAGTTGAAGCACAATTTATTGAGTATTAGTCAAATGTGTGATAAAGGCTTCAAAGTTATTTTTGAATCATCTATGTGTATAGTAACAAACTCTCTTGATTCTGGCAGTAAATTCATTGGACATAGACTTGGAAATATTTATGTGGTAGATCTAAAAGATCTTGCCATGACAAGTAGTTCCAGTTTAGTTGCAATCAATGCTAAGACCAAGGAGTCTTGTTTATTATGGCATAGAAGATTAGGTCATGCTAGCATGCATACTATTGCCAAGTTAATTTCCAAAAATCTTGTTAGAGGCATGCCTAAGTTTAAAGTTGATTTTAAACATGTCTGTGATGTATGCCAAATGGGTAAACAAACTTGGAGGAGGTTTAAATCAAAAAATATGATTTCAACGTCTAGACCTTTAGAACTACTTCACATGGACTTATTTGGACCAACTAGGACCATAAGCCTAGGAGGTATGAAATATGCCCTTGTGATTGTAGATGATTTTTCCAGATTTACATGGGTCTTATTTATTACTCACCAAGATGAGACTTTCAAAATGTTTAGAAAATTTTACAAAAAGGTTTCAAATCAGAAAAATCTCTCGATAATTTTAATTAGAAGTGAACATGGCACTGAATTTAAAAATCAATTTTTTGATGATTATTGCACTGAAAACGATATTGATCACAACTTCTCCACTCCTAGAACACCACAACAAAATGGTGTTGTAGAGAGAAAAAATAGGACTTTGAAAGAAATGACCCGAACAATGTTATGTGAAGGTAATCTTCCAAGGTACTTTTGGGCAGAAGCAGTGAATACTGCGTGTTATATTTTAAACCACGTTTTGATCCATCCTATTTTGAAGAAAATCCCCTATGAGCTTTGGAATGAAAAGAAACCCAATATCAATTATTTTCATGTATTTGGATGCAAATGCTTTGTGCTTAATAATTACAAGGATAATCTAGAAAAATTTGATGCTAAATTTGATGAAGCTATTTTCCTTGGTTATTCTCTACATAGCAAAGCATATAGGGTTTTTAATAAAAGGACTCTTACTGTTGAAGAGTTAATGCATATTATCTTTGATGAAACTAACCCTTCACCATCTAGAAGAGATGAGTGTATTGACAATGATGTAGGTACCATTCAAAAGGAGATGGAAGATATGAGTATTCAAGAAAGACCATTGAAGAAGGAGAAGAAATGGTAAGTAAGGATCATATCGATCTACCAACTGAATGGAGGTATGCTACTTCCTATTCTAAAGAATTATCATTGGTGATCCTTCTCAAGGCATTAGGACTAGGTCTGCACATAGGACTGTACATGATTACCTAGCGTTTGTATCTCAAATAGAGCCTCACACTTTAGAAGAAGCAGAAAATGACCCAAACTGAATGTTAGCCATGCATGAAGAACTGAACCAGTTTGAAAGAAATAAGGTTTGGACATTAGTTGATAGACCTAAAGACCACCCAATTATAGGAACCAAATGGGTCTATAGGAATAAACTAGATGAACAAGGAAATGTCATTAGAAACAAAGCTAGATTAGTGGCTAAGGGATATAGTCAAGAAGAAGGTATTGATTTTGATGAAACCTATGCACCTGTAGCAAGACTAGAAGCCATAAGATTATTACTTGCATTTGCTTGCTACACGAACTTCAAACTTTTTCAAATGGATGTGAAAAGTATATTTTTAAATGATTTTATCGCTGAATAAGTTTTTGTAGAACAACCACCTAGTTTTGAAAATCATGCCTTTCCAAACCATGTGTTTAAACTTAATAAAGCTTTATATGGTTTGAAACAAGTCCCTAAAGCCTGGTATGATAGACTTAGCACTTTCTTGATTGAAAATAATTTTTCAAGAGAAAATGTTGATAAAACTCTTTTTATCAAAAAGAAAAACAATGATATATTAGTTGTACAAATTCTTGTTGATGATATTATCTTTGGTACAACTAATGAAAGTTCTTGTGAAGAATTTGCTAAGCTAATGCAGGGAGAATTTGAAATGAGCCTAATGGATGAACTTAATTACTTCCTTGGACTTCAAGTAAATCAAACAGAGGAAGGAATCTTCATCAACCAAGCCAAATACACCAAAGAAATTATCAAGAAATTTGGTATGGAGATGAGCAAACAAATGAACACACCCATGAGCCCATCCTGCAAATTAGACAAAGATGAGAGTAGATCCAATGTCGATCAAAAGCTATATAGAGATATTATTAGATCTTTATTATATTTAACTGCCAGTAGACCAGATATCTTGTATAGTATATGTGTATGTGTTAGATTTCAATATAATCCTAAAGAAACACATATGCTTGCTGTTAAAAGAATATTGAGATATTTAAAAGGTACAAGTAATCTAGGTCTTTGGTTTTCAAAAGAATCATCTTTGAATTTAATTGGATTCTCTGATGCTGATTATGCTGGTTGTAAAGTTGATAGAAAAAGTACTAGCGGCACATGTCAATTTCTAGGATTGAATTTAATCTCATGGCACTATAAGAAACATAACTCGGTAGCACTTTCTACTGCTGAGGCAAAGTATGTTGCTGCAGGAAGTTGTTGTGCATAAGTGTTGTGGATTAAACAATAACTAGAAGATTTTGGTGTTACACAATGCAAAATTCCTATCAAGTATGATAACACAAGTGCTATAAATCTAATAAAAAATTCTATTTAGCATTCTAGGACTAAGCACATAGAGATTAGACACCATTTTATTAGAGACCATGTTCTGAATGATGACATTGAACTAGAATTCATCCCAACAAAAAAAAATTAGCTGACATCTTTACTAAGCCACTGAATCAGGATAGATTTGAATTACTTAGAGGAGAATTAGGGCTTCATGATCCTATCTAGATTTAGTCAACCCAATTTTCATAAAAAATTAAGAAAAAATTATCTAGAAAATCTCCTACAATTATTCATAATTTCTTGAACAACTTTCCTTGAATTTTCAATTATATCAAATTCAATTTCTAAATCATTTGATTTTATGTGAAAAGTTTTTGTTTGAGTCGACTCGAGCAATTTTGCTCTGGTTGAGCCAGCTCGAATGTCTGAGTTCTCTACCTATCGCTCTGGTCGAGCTAACTAAGTCATTGCCTAGTCGACTCGGTGTTCTAATTGTTCTGAGTTTGCTCTAGTCGAACCGACTCGAATGTTTCTAGGGTTGGGCGAGCCGACTCAAAAGTCAGGAAATTGCTAGTTAGGTAGTTCTGAACTGTCTTTTCTATGTACTTCACTCTTCTTACTTTACTTCAAACTCACTCCACTTCTCTCGAAAACTTTACCAAACTCCCAAAAATCATTCCCTAGAGCCTAAAATTCCTTAATCCCTCTACAATAGCTTCTCGAAGATCTGCGAGGAAGGTTTTTCTGATTGGTGAATCAAGCGCTCGTAGTATAGACGCAAAAGAAAAAGGGGAAAAGAGGAAAAGATCTGCTCCAGTATAACAAGATGAAGAAACTCCTTCTCCTCCCGAACAGCGTGTCTCAATGGTCAATCGGCTTGTCACTTGTGGAAGAAGGATTGACTTTGCATTCCTAGAAGAAATGGAAATGAAAATTGGAAAATGGATAGAGAGTCAAGGCTGGAAGCACTTCTGCTCTTTGGACATCTTGACCTACCCTTCACCGGTATGGATTTTCAATGAAAATATAGTCATTAAAGAATTTCACTTGGAATCTACTGTCAAGGGAAAGGTAGTAATGGTGGATGAAGAGAATTGGGCTCTTTGCTCCGAATGCCTGCGAATGGTGCCACTGAGCTTCTTCTACCGGACAAGGAACATATTTTAAAGTTGATTCTAGAAAAAGAAGATGTGAGCACAGTTTAGCATGTACAAGCCAATTTATTGTCGAAGGAAATGAGGCTTCTGCATTATATGATCAGCATAATATTTCTTCCTAGAACTAGCCACTTTGATTAGGTCAGTGAGAAAGATATGATCTTTATGGGACACTTGATTGAAGAAAGGCCTCTCAATCTTTCTTATATAATGATGATTCAGATGACTGAAGCAGCAAGAAAAGTCAAAGCCTGTCTACCCTATGGTATGGTTTTCACTCTATTGTTTGAAAAAGCAGGAGTTGACTTAACCAATGAAATAGTCAAGCCATTACATCACTTTGATATCTACTCCTTCAATTCACTAAAAATAATAGGTTACAAGCTACAAGAAAAAATATGAATAAAAAGGATGCCTAGTCAGGTTGCTGCTACCTTTTCTGATGATGATGAAGCTGCTGCTGAAGAAAGGACTAAAGGCACAATGATTACTCCATCTGACCTCAAGAAGCTAATATTTCAGAAGATGGAAGCAATTTCAAGCGCATTGATGGATCACATGAATTCTACAATTGATGAAATGAAAAGTACAATTAATGCAAGCTTGTAGGATTTGAGATCTGAACAAAAGCTTCACCAGCAGAAAATTGAAAAGGAAATGGAGGATTTTAAGGAAGAGATCAGAAGCATCCTACTGCAATCCCAGAAGGAAGTAATTCTCACTAAAGATGCTCCTGAATAGATCATCAAGGAGTCACTTGACATTCCTACTCTTATTCCTTCATCTGATCCATCCAAACCTGTTAAGACTGAGAAGAAACCCAAAACCAAGAAGACTAAATTTCTTAGAGCCCCTGTTAGAACTAGGTTCAGGGATTTAAGGTTTAAACCCCTGAAAACCAAGACTTCTGATAAAGTTATAGAGGTAGGCTCCTCTTCTTCAATTTAGGAAGAAGAAGAATAGTTTATTTGGTTAGTCTTTTGGGTGTAGTTCTGATTTTGTTAATATTCTACATGTTATCTTTTACAATTGCAATATACTTTCCTTCATACATTATATGCCAAACTTATCAATGAAATGAAAGTTTTTTTAGCAATTTTATTTGTTGTAATATACAATGTTTTGATACAACTGTGATGAAATTTTAATTAGAATTTCAAATTTGAGAATGTGAAATTATCTCAAACAAATATTAAAAACTTTCTCAATCTATTTTAAAATCTGAGCTTTATTTGAAACCACCTTTTTGATTGACTGACAAAAAAGGGGAGAAATATGAAAAATGTGAAGAATGAAAAAATGGGAGAAATATGAAAAATGTGAGAAATAGTAAATCTCCTACCAACTATTCTTAAAGTGCATAAAAAGAATGAAAAAGGGGGAGCACAAAAATGATAGTATTCAAAAAGACTTAATGCTTAAATTGCTTTAAAACCTAGAGAAAGGGAGAGATTCTCTTGAAATGATTTTGCTCAAATTGATATTCAGATTAATTTAAATGTTCTGATTGCTTTTGTCAATTTTTTAAATTCTCTAGTACTCCATGTTTTATGCTAATTATAACATTATGAAGCATGAAAAGTATAGCACTTTGATGATATACAATAATATCATTTCTTGAGCTCTGATACTTATTTACCAATTCAATTAGCTCTGATACATGTGAATAATTAATTTTCAAATACTTTCATACATGTAAAGTGTAAAGGATTTTTCATGCCCAATGTTTTGTCATCATTAAAAAGGGGGAGATTGTTGACCCCATAAGCGATTTTGATGATAACCAAACATTGGAGCATGTATATTTATTTCTGACAACTCTTCAAGTGTTTTACAAGTTTTTGTAGGATGGATTAAATATTCAAACTTCAACACCTACACCTCTGTTTTCTTGTTTGAGTTGTGTTGTAATGTGTTTTTGTAAAGAAGAACCCAATGGAAAAGCTAAGAAAAAATCATGTGAAAAGGGTTACTTCTGTGTGTGTGTGCCTTGAAATTAGTTTTGAGTTGGTATGCTTGAAAATGTAAAGAGTTGGTAAGAGTTTTTCTTTAAGTTCAAATATAAAAATCCTAAAAAAGATACTCGAGTTGACCCAACTTGTTGAAGAGCCGACTCCACTTACTAGCACGCAGCAAGGATTCTGGAACGCAGCAATCTGAGCTGACTCGAAGGTAACCGAGCCGACTCCAATGAATCTGAGTCGACTGGAATTAGTCCCAGCCAACTCCTCTAGAGTCCCATTTTTGAAGATTTCAGAGAACAGCTAGGCGAGCCGACCTGAACCAGAAAGAGCCGACTCTGCCAAACCTAATTTTGAAGACCTGAGAAAGTGAATCGACCCGAACTACATCGAGCCAACTCTTCCAAAGTGAGGTTTTCTGAACTTGAAAAGAAGAGCCGACCCAAGCTGAAAAGAGCAGACTTTTCGAGTTCAAGTTTTCCAAAGATTCAAGTTCGAGCCGACCTGAGCTATCAAGAGCCGACTCATCTAGAGTGATGTTTTGCACCCTGAGACAAAGAGCTAACTGCACTGAAGATTTGGTGACTCGACTTATCGACTTGAAGGATCTAAGCTGACTCAAAGGAATTTGAGCCGACTCGAATGTCATTTTCAAGTATCTAACGGCTAGTTCCAGAATTTGATTTTGAATGCCAAAAAGTGCTCCATCGGTCATAAGTCACATCCCAATGATCAAAAACATCTCTAACTGAAAGGGATATGCCCTATAAGCCAATCTATGTTGTATCTCCCAAACCATTGTAATTGACAATATTCTAATAAAGGCATTATTTTTCATCATACGCTGTGTTTATATTATATGATGAACCCCATAGATTAGGGCTATGATTTTAGGGTTATGATGAGATCAAACCAGTGAGACCTAAAGTCTTAAAACCTTAATCTAAAATATTCCTAGTCAAAGGAACCCTGAGTAGGGGATCAGGGTTTTTCCGGTAAGACTAGCACATCCCATGTATATTGGAGAGGGTGACTGCTCTCACAGTCACTTGTGTATGACACTAATACTAGGATGTGGGTGCTCATTAGAGAATGAGTTCACTGATATGATCCAACTTGAGAACATCTAATGGAGTCTTAGCTACATGTCAATAGAAGGTTCTCATAGTGGGAGTGGTACAAGTAATCCTTTGACCTGAGACTGCCATAAGTACCTTATGTACATGAACCCATGCTTTGGTTCAATTCTAATCATGACACTGAGTCATGCACAGGATTGATACTGGGAATGGTGAATTGGATATGAAGGTAATGAGTAGGTCAACAAGGAATCAATCACTCTTAGTAAGAGGAGATTGCATCCAGCTAGTTATCAATCGGATGATGATTCAGGGAATCTTTTGATCAAAGTAAAGATATTAGAGATGATTTCTAATATCAAGATAATTGAATCATCAATATAAGATTGAGCTAGAAATGAATGTAATATTGGAATTGACATATATCCATATCTATAATTATATTCTGGGTGCAGGCTGATCGAAGGATTTAATTATACGGTAACTTTCTACTGAAGGGTAGTTTTGGTATTTCACCAGAATTTTCATATCTTCCGGATAGACATGACACGTTACTAGACATCAATCTTGTCTTGTGGGTTGATTAAATTGAATGATCACTTATTAGGAAGAGTCCTAATTGATCATAATCGGGTAAGCCCGATTTGACCTAAATTGATTAGAAAGAGTTCTAATCAAATTAGGTCAACTTGTATTCGAACCCACTGCTGGCTAGATGTGGAACCCAATGGGTCACACACTTAAGAGAATTGATCAAGGGTTTAATTTTGTAATTAAATTATTTTGCATGATGACACTCTAGCAGGTGTTGCAAATCCTAGCTTCTATTCGAATTAGATTCGAATTAGGGTTCCGGATTGGTTCAATTTGGGTTCTAATTGGATCTAATTAGACCCTAATTGAGGTTATAGGGATTATGGCTAACCCTATTGGCTAACCATGCACCTAGGCTAGCCCCCCACCCACCCCTTAGCATTTTCATGCCAAAATGCCAAGAGTCCATGTGCTAATGGACTCTTGGCGCGCCATTTGGAAGAGTCCATGGCGCATGGACTCTTGGCGCGCCCCACTTAATTCTCTGATGAATTAAGATGGGGCGGCCTCCTTTCTTAGAGTTAGCACCTCAGATATGCCCCCTAGATGGGAATCCAATGGTTGATGGGTTTTTAAGAAAGGAAGAAAGCGCCTGTTGCTTCCCGGTTGCGCGAAATAACATCTTTTCGGAGATTTAAATTCGCGACTCCTTTCTTTTAAAAACATCATGACTTTTCCTTTAAGAAAGGCCATGGGATTTATCTGGAAGGCCGTGAGAAGGAAGGATGGGGCGTGAGAAAATAGGGAAGGGGCGTGAGAAAAAAAGGGAATGGTGTTTACGAAGAGTTGTGTTCTTTTGAGAAGACAACTTTTTGTAGTCTATTTAAGGAACAGAGGCCTCGGGTGTTTTGGCTAATGTACAATAGAGTTTTTTTTTATTTGTCTTTTCTTTCCAGGAGACTGATTCCTCCTTAGCTTATTTAGGACACAAGAGTTTCCCTTTTACAGAGTTCTCTTCTCTATTGAAACTCAAGTCTAAAATAAGAGATAGGAAGAATCTCTCGAACGGTAAAAGAAAAGAAGATATACTCTGTTTCCTATTTCCTTTACATTAAGACATTAGTGTCTTAAATCCTCCTCCTCCTTCAAGACAAGAGTGTATTCTTAGGACAAGGTCTTAAGAAAGGGAGAGGAAGAAGAAAGAAAGGAAGTAAGAAGTCCCTGCCATGGAGTTTTTCAGCCATAGTCATCTTGAGTTCTGGGAGAAGAATTCAAGTGAAGGAACCATTTTGAAGAAGCGAGCATCTTGATCAATTTTCTTGTGGATCACCATTGGAGGGTGGACATTTGGATGCCTGGTGAATTCAAAAGGGTCATTCAACATCAAGTTTTGATCCTACATCAAATTGGGTTTAGCGATAATAGGTTGGTGCCCTAATTTTAATAGTGTAGGTTTGCATGTTTCTCATATGTTTTAATCCTGAATAAGGAGATCCTGGCTAAGGGTTTTGGTGTAAATCTCATCATTTTGAAATTATCTTTCTGCTGCGTTGCACCGGAATCCTTTCACTAACTGCCTTGGAGTGATGGAAGACCTTATATTTAAAGGATTTGAACATCCAAAAGATAATTCTTGACAAGTTTTTGAAAAGTTCTTCAAAGTTAAGAGAGCTTCATTGAATATTCTACCTACCAACTGTAAAATAGCACAAGAGCATTCAAGCTAGTCTTCAAGTCTTCACCAACTCTGATTTGAAGTTTGAAGTAACTTTGGAAAGAAGCCATTGAAGCAATTAAAGCCTATTCAAGTGCATTCAAGTGAACTTCCATCAAGCTGCACCGGCAACTATCCGACAAATTGAGTTTGTCATTTTTTTTGCATTTATTTCAATTCAATTTTGAATTGTTAGGTTATTGGTGAGCCCGGTTGAAAAACCAAATAGGTTCTTGGTGAGCCTTTATAAAAACCAAGTGTTGGGTTCTTGGTGATCCTGGTAAAACCAAGTTAGGTTTCTTTGGTGAGCCTGTTAAAATCAAAGGGTGTTGGGTTTTTTTTGGTGATCCCGTAAAACCAAAGTATAAAGGTTTTGGATTGTGATCCTGTAAAACAATCCTACTGTATTCGGGTGTGAATATAGTGGAAATCCCGAGTGGTATCTTGGGTAATGGACGTAGGAGCTGGGTTGCTCCGAACCATTATAAATTTGGTGTGTTTGTGTTGTGCTTCTTTACTCCTTTTTAGCTTCTGCAATTTATAACTCTGTTATAGCACCTAACACCTTCTAAAAGATTTTTAATTGCATATTACTTGCTTTAGATTTTTAAATTTCCAATTCACCCCCCTCTTGGGTAGCCACCTGGGCAACAAACACCCAACCTTATGCACACACTTTTGATGGAAGACAAGAGTTATATATTGATTCGGAGGAAAGAATGGATAAGTATTTTGAGTACACTAGGATGTCGGAGTTGGAAAAATTTAGATTGGCCCTACGTAGTTTAACCCGATATGCTAAGGTACATTGGGCAGTTATTGAGGATGAATGTTATCGAGGAGGAGATGAAATAAGTACCTGGAAAGCCATGAGAAGTAAGTTAAGAGAGAAGTACCTAGGTGAATTTTATAAATACAAACTTTTAGACCAATGGTACGAATTGAGGCAGGGTAATAAGACTATGTCTGAGTACATTGACCACTTTAACAAGTTTAGTAGGAAATGTAACATAGTTGAACCCGAGTCTAAGATCATGGCTTGATTTCAAGATGGCCTGTGTAGGGATATCCGGTGGGAGCTATTTCATTGGCAAATTTAGGACCTAGAGGAAGCCTATCACCTAGCTAGGGAATTCGAGTTATATCAGAAGGAACTCATGATCAGTCAATCTAAGTCCAACAAGGTTAATTCCCTTAAACCTAAGTCCAAACCTAGCCGACTTCCTTTAGACCAGCCTACTACTCCTATCCCATTAGTTTGCAAGGCAAAGACCCTAGAACCCATTAATGAGCTTGAGGTAGAAGTGTATGAGGTTGATCCTAGTTTAGTAGATGAATATGAGGGAGAGGACTTTAAAGAGGATGAACCCCTTAAAAATTTAGAGAAAGAAACTCCTGAGCCCACTAAGACATCTAAAGAGGCCACCTATGAGTTTAGTATAGTAGAGGAACCTGTAGTGGAAGAACAATTAGAGGAGGAGAACTTAGATACTCCTGCTAGAACCTTACCCGAGGAAACCATGGAGGAGAGCCAAATTATAGAGTCTAGTCCTAAAATACAAGAACCAGAAGAACTTATTAAGGACCTGATATCTTTGAATCAGTACCCCCAGGATGAGCCCCCTCCCATAGTTCCCATTGAGGACCTCTTCTCAAAAATTGTTGACCCATCCTTCCATAGCATGGATCTTTTCTTGCCTAAAGATATAACCCAATGCTCATACATTAAGGTCAGTCTCTTTAGTCCAAAACCAGTTCCTGAATCCCCTTCCTATTTCCTACCCTTCCCTGAGTCGTCTCATGTGTCTAGAACCATTAGGTTCCATTTTATTGGGGTTACCAAGTTACATGAATCCTTAGAGCCCATCCCATTTGCCACCTACTTTTGAAAGACCCTCTAGCATCTATTAGGAGTTCCTGGTAAATTTTCTTCTGCATGTCATCCATCAAGCATGACTCATGCCCCATGCCTAGTTGTAGTTCAAACCTAATAAAATTTCCTTCGATAGGAATGCATAGTCGAGTCTGTTAGGTGATAGTTTGAGTCCTTTGCATCACCTGTTAGGAGTTTGCATGTGCCCAGTATGTTCACCACCTGCACTAATTTTGAAAGAAACTGGCTAATTCCCGAAGAAGGGCCAAGGAATTTGATGTAGTGGATTCTATCTTGGTTAGGCTTAGGCCTAAAAAAACCTTCATGCTCGCGAAGTCGGACCTTTTAAAGTGATAGAGAAGGGTGGACCAAATGCCTATGTGTTAGATTTGCCTCTGGATTTAGGCATCAGTTCTACCTTCAATAGTGCAGACCTGGATGAGTATAGGGAACCGACAGTGATACCCAGTAAGGCCTTTGGACCTACTCCTTCCTTTGTGAGTGACCCTAACCCAGATTGTCCACCAATAAATTGGCCTGAGTGAGGAGAATGGATTGAGCGTATCCTGAACGATCAAGCCATAATGACCCGAGCCACGACTATCAATGCTACTTGGTCCGATGGCAAGACCGGCCAGAGTCACACGATTCGTGGCTTTCTCAAGAGGACTTGCAGCGCCTCAACCCAGACCTTCTTGAGAGATATGTGAGCTAGCCTGATCTTCACTCGATAGGGTCGAGTTCCTCCCACCCCAGGAGAATTGGTGGGGACACCAGAGGCACCAGAATAAGACAGAAGCTTCTTAGCCCTCTGTGGATTATTTAGTCACATTTGAGTCCATTTGTAATAAAGGCTTAGTCCATTTGAGTTGTTTTTTTTTTACTTGAGTCCTGTACTAGTCAGCTCATATTGAGCTAGTCTTTTTCCGAAGTTTAGTACATGTCTAGTAATGACTCATACAAGTGAAGACCAAGTCAGCCCAAGTAAAGACTAACCCAACTGAAGCTATGAGGATCATGGAAGGCCTAGGAGTAGAAATCAAAAGCCTAGGAGAAGAAATCAGAAGCCCAGGAGACAAGCCCAAAGCCTTGAAGCCCTGAACCGTAGCTTGAAGCAAACTGGGCCAGCCAAGGCCCAGGAGAGGAATTAAGTGAATCCAAGGCCTTATGCTCACCACCCTTGGTCGGCCACTAGGGTCACCTCCCTTGGCCGACCAAGGCAAGAAGAGGAGAGAATTTCTAGGAATTTTTTTCTACTTAGCTTTCCTTGTTTTCTAGCTAGAGTTTGATGGGGATTAAAATTCCTATGTAATGTCTCTTTTAACCTTACTTGGGGGCCAAGTCTAAGAGTCTATTTATAGGGCTCTAATCTCTTGTATCAAGACAATCTTTTCATGAAATAATATTGAGTTTATAAATTTGTTGTGTGCTATCTGCTGTGTGCTTAAAGAGATTTTGTGTGAGCCCTTCTTCTTGTCGGTGTCCTACGCCTGCTTCCAACCTCCACCTGCATCTCCAAGCCCTAGCCGCCCACTTCAAATCCCATCTTTCCTTAGCTGGTTTTTCAATTTACTCTCCACCTGTGCTTTGTTTTCTAACCCTAGAATGGCTATTTGCAGGTCCCTCAACTTCGACAAATCCAACGACTCCAGCCGGGCTGCAATCGGATCACCGAGTAGAAAGCCATGAATCCGCAGGTCTCTAGCTTGATTTTCCAAGCTACATCTGGGAGTGAGAGCAACCTCTTTGTGTATGAGCTATACCAGGCACTTCAACCATTTCCAGGTACACCCTCTCTATCGCAAGTAGCCCTATTATAGGTGAACTAGCCCAACCGAGGCTTCTCAGCCTCGGCAGTCCCTTTTTCTATTACTTTTAGGTCATGTTATGCATGCATTTAGTTTCTTATTTTCATATAGAACTCTCTACATTGTTCCTTAGTCTGATCTTCGGGATTAAAACATATAACTTAATATTAAAAGCATAAAAAAATAATTGCATGCATATATAGTTTCGCATCACTTAAGGAGGGTTTCTAGATTGGACTCCATGGTTGAACTGGGTTGGACTTCAGACTCAACTAATTCTGGATTGGTTTCTATTGGGGTTTGGTTATAGTCAACTACTTCTGGGTCTTCTATAGGTGTTTCTTCCTCTAGATCTACAATAGACTTATCATCTTCATACTCCTCCACTAAACTTGGATCAGCCTCATATATCTCTTCTTCTAAGGCATCTTGGTGAACCAATGGGGTAGTAGGAGGGGTTTGGCTAAAGAAAAACTGGCTAATAACTGGGGTAATAGGGATGGGTTGACTAAGGGGTTCCTGATTAATACTAGGGTTCTGACTATGGGCACTGATCCTAGTGGTTGCTTGGTCAAATTGTTGGTCCACTTGGTTGAATCTTTGGTTCATTTGGTCAAGCTTAGTATCGGATTGGTCAAACCTAATGCTTATTTGGGCTAATTGATTTTGGGTTTGGGAGTTGGACTGGTTTATTTGGGCAAATTGGTTTTGAGATTGGATATTGGCTTGGTTCATTTAGGTAGTTAACTGGGCTAGCTGGTTCATGATGGCTTCAAAATTGGTATCCATGGCTGAGTCAGTTTGGGGTTTAGACTTCTGGTATTAGGTTCCTAGTCTAGTGGTCATACAATCAATCAATCAATCAAAATGGAATGGTGCAGCCAAGCATGCAAAAGAAAAAAGAAAGGCTAGTACAATCTAGGGTTTCCTAGACCTAAAGCCAAAACTGGATGGGTCAGCTCAACTTACACCTAACCCAGTAGCTAATCCTTCCACTGGCTAGGTAGGGGGTGGGAGTGTGGGAGGCCCCCCCTGCTTTCGCAGGGACCCAATTAAAAACCACAACACCACTTAGGTCGTTTGACTCTTGACCCCCAGCCTTAGACACTAGCTTTCAGTAATAGCTAAAGGATTAAATGCACTAGTTGGCCCACACAATTTTGACCTGACCTGTTGATGTCTACTAGCCCTCTAGGGCAAATTAGGTCTAATTGATTTTAATTAGGCTTGGGTTAGTATGATGATGGTTGTTTTGGGCCCAGGATAGGTGATGAAATCCTGCCCTAATCTGAGATATTGAGTTGCCCTTAAGATTAGGTTAAAGATGATGGTAATCGATGGTCCTGATGTAATCTAAAACAATCAGAAAAATAAAAATATTTTATATATATTTTATGAAATGACAAATTAGATTTATGTTAATTAGGTTAGCAATCAAATTAGGCTTGGGATTGGGGTGTGTGGAAGTTGGTTAGGTTAGGTTGAGTCAAGGTGCAGAATCAGCAAAAATTAGATAATTAGGATTTTAGTTGATACAGGATTTGACATAGTTACCAATGCATAAAAAAATTCAAAAAAATTTAAAACAGAGTATGGATAGTGATTATGATACCTACCAAATTTCATATAGAGCGAAAATCAATGATGATGAAAATCCTAGGGTTTTTGGACTGCTATAGAAATTCTCAAGATTCTATTAGGGTTTTTAATATGCTGAATTTTAATGATTTAGGATTTCTATAAAATTAATTAATTTTTTTAAAAATAGAGAACATGACAAAGAACAATTCATGCAAATTTTATAGAAAAATAAAATTCTTAGATGGTTGAAATTAGATGAATAACAGACACCTACTAATGCAGTGGATAGATTGAAGAAATTAGGGTTTGTGAATGCAAAGCAGATAAAAACTATCCTAAACCCGCTCTGATACCAAACTGATGTGGGATGACTCTAAGATTGCTAAACATGCATGGAAAACAGTAAACTAATTTTTTTATGATTTTTATAATTTAGGTTTGTAGGCTAAATTCCCAAATAAAAGAAAGAAATAGCAAGAAGAATAGCAATGCATAGAATCATCGTATCGCAGGCAAACTCATGCAAAATAATAAGTTACCAGGACCTAAGAATTGAGAAACTCCCAAATTAGGATATCTTATCTTCATCAAATCATAAATTAAAAGAAGGGAAGGATGTTACTAATCAGTGATTTGAAGAACTTCCGATGAAGAGATCACACAGCACTCTAATTGGAGTCTGGATGATGAAATTTGGTTTCCTTGATTAGATGGCTGATTTGGATGGTTTTGGAGGCAAGGAAAGATTTCTCTAGGGAGGTGAAACACCTCGGGGTTCCTGCAAAATATCAAGGGTCAATCAAAACAGCAAGTAAGAAAAAGAAAGGAAACTAGGTTTAGAAGGAATCGGGTTAGGGATTAGAAGCGGGGCTGTTTGAAGCTTGTTGAAGATCTCCTTGCTTGGCGGCCTAGGGCACTCATTCTTGGACATGTGAAGGCTTGGATGGCAATGATCTAGGGCATCAAAGGATGCTATGGTAGCAAGGAATTCGACCAAGCACAAGAACACAAACCAAAGAACTAAAAGAACAAGTAACACAAGCTCGCAAGCTCAAATAAATTTCACCAAGGTTTTGATATCATGAATAAAAGTTATTCTACAAGAGGGGGAGGGGTGGGGTTTATATAGAGCTCCCCATGCTCTCTCCTATCTGAAATACAAGTCCTCTCTCAACCATGAAAAATTACAAAACCCATACAAAGTACAAATCCTATCCCAACTAGGCTAAACTTTGACTAGTCTTCTTCCTTCTTCACTTAGGACACCTCCTCTTGGCTTGGATTTGGTCAAACTTTTCAAAATCAGTTTTGGACCTTGGGGAAGCAGCAAGGACACCTCCTTCAAGGGCTTGGATGAAAATTTGAGGGGCCTAGGTGGGTTTCCAGGGGTTGGGCGCATGGGCTGGCATATTCCAGGAATCTAGCTGGAATCTTGCTTTTTAATGGCTTGGGCTTGGTGCCTGGGTTTGATTTCCTTGGATTGGGATGCAGGTGGACATCTGGAATCATGGATTCCCTAGTTTGGGAATATGCTCTGGCATCTGGGGAGAAATCTAGGCATCTAGAGGACATCTGGAAAGAATCAGGATTTCTGGAAGCATCTTGGATCCTAGGTTGTCACACAAAATCTAATGGGCTGATTTAGTGGCCTCTGACTCCTGGATGTGGCCTGGTGGAACTCCAAAGTAGGGTGACCTCCTCTCTTGTATAAAATTGGGCTCATACTGGACTCATAATTGATGAACAAGACTCAAAATACTGACTAGGTTGAGGGTTTAGATAAATCAACTAACCTCAACTTATCACAAGACTCAATCTTAATTGATTACAAAATTTTCAAAACTTTAACACATGACTAATTAAACCATATGGGATCCAGGGATCTGTGTCTGATCCTGGTGTCCCCACCAATATCCAAATATGTCTCAACCTATTAAATCCCATGACTCCTTACAAGGAGTACCCTGGTCAAAGTTTTGCTAAATTGAAACCTGCAAGGCATTTTCTCTAATACTTTGAAGTGGTAAATCCTATCTTGACTCACACATTGACTTAACAGGTACTTGACTGCACTTAGAAGCCTTTCATCACTACGTTAGAAATCCAAGAAGTCTAGCACCAAAGTCTATTAAGTTGCTTGCAAGTCACTATGGTGATCTTATGTTGAAGGGACACATATACCCATATCCGTCTGAGAGATACTCTTGATAGTATTCTTTAGAGTTGGTCACATTTAGTATAGTGTACTCCTACATGCACTAACATACTATACCAGTATCTCTACACTTCTTGGTTTTGAGGATAACCAATCCATATAATATATAGTGACCTAGACTCGATAAATGTTGTCATCCAAGATAACAATGTATCATTTGGTCATGAACATATTTAAGAACTATATGACAAATCCTTTTTTATCAAATAAAAGTAGTTCTAAGGACTTCATCACATAAGAGCTCATAAAGGAAGATGTATGAATAGCGATGAACTACCAAAAATAACCTTTATTTATTACTAATTCATATACCAATTACAAGGAGCTCAACTATCTATAACCCAAATAATTGGCTTTAGGATATATTTTCTAATAGCTCCCTGGGAGCTCCCAAGGTATGTAATGATGGGTTTCTAAAGGGTCATCATGCATGTACGATGCATTGGATTTCAAAAATTTACACAAAAAAATATCCTTATTGACTAGAAACCCTAATCCCAAGATCCCCTCATTCATATACAACTAATATATCACTAATATGGTTCATGATAAATACCTGGAATGCTGTTCTCAACTCCTTTCCACTAGGCTCACAAGTGCAAGCCCTCGAACGGTGATCCACATAGGAATTGACCCAATGAAGAACTCCTACTTCAGTTGCTTGCTTGACTAGGACTCTTCTTGACAGCCTTCTGGACTTTGACCTTTGTAGGACACCCTACCCTCTTGTAGGGTACACTGAATGCTTTCCAAAACCACTCTTGGATTTGGGATTGCCCTCCTATAGGACACTCTAAACTTATATCTTAAATTCTAAGACTTGTCCTAGTAAGAACAACCTTGTCTTAAAGAGACAAAGTTTGTCTTAAGGAAGAGGGAGGGAGAAAAACACTCAGAATAAAATACGATAGAAAAATCTCTTCCGAAACTCATAACACTGTCCCTATTTATAGTTTTAAGAGGGGCGTGTGATATGTCTAGCCATCAACTTATTAGATACGATTTTTCAAGACTGAAGAGAAGTTATATGGCTTGAAAAATCATATCCAATATGTCGATTCATGCACCAAGGCCCATATCCGCATCCTTCTCATTCCTGGATGATTTCTCACTTGCCACATGGAAAGTACCGATCTCTAGGAAGCCAAGAGATGTCTCTTCAATCTCCAAGCATCGAAGAATTTGAAGAGTCCTGATAGCAGAAAGATTCTACTTCAGACCACGTGCCAAATGAAGAGACACTTCCCTTCATGCACGCATTCTCCTTCCAAGCCTTTTCATGCAAATTAAAAATAAGTTGACCAGTCAAAATAATCCTAAAAAGCATGGGGATATGTGCCAAGAGATTCCCAGATGAATCAGCCAGAGTGATTCATCTGTAGAAAGACTCTTGGTCCTTTCTGTGATTTCTTTCCTTGGGGCGCGCACATATGCGGCCAAGGTGTCCATGCCAACTTGGACTCTAGTCCAAGTGACGTTCCATGTCCAATTAAATCTGGATAAAACTTGATATAGGTTGTCTTAATCAAGACATAACCTAATTTAAGTCTCTCTTAAATTGGTTAATCAATTTAGCAAGCAACTAGACCCAAATCAACTTGGGTTAGGAATTAGGTTAGCCTACACATGCTAGTGTGCAATTTAGCTAATCAATTATGATCCCATGACCCTAATTAAATTATGAATGAGTTTCTCGGTCAACTCCCTAATGTGTGTGACCCTTTGGATTCCACATCTAGCTAGCAGTAGGTTTAGGTTTAAGCCGATTCGAACCAATTGAACCCGAGTGACCTAACTAGGTCAAATTGAGCTGACCAAAATTTCCAATTCGATCTGTCCATCAAATTGACTCATGAAACCAATCCATATAGTTCATGAAAACCTACAAGGCATGCTTGACATCTAGCAATGTGTCATGCCTACCCAGAAGATGAGGAATTTGATAAAAAGTACCAAAATATCCTTTAGTAGAAAGTTACCATGCAATTCAATCTTTCGATCTCCCATTATCCCGATTAAGTGATGGGTATGGATAAATGTCAAATCCTAGTACTTAGTCATTTTGAGTCTCTATTCGATAATGAAGACTCAGCTGATGATTGATTAGAAACCACTTCCAATCTCATCCTGCTTTGATCAAAGACTTCTTGAGTATTGCCTAGGTGGCTACCCAAGAAGGGGGTGAATTGAGATTTTAAAATAATAAAAATCATTACTGCAGATAAGTGCTTTTAGAATTTAACTTCCCTTAGTGAAAGGTACTATGATTATGAATGTAAAGCACAAGTTAAAAGGAAAGAGAAAGGCAGCAATACAAATACCAAAGATTATAGTGGTTCGGAGCAATCCAGCTCCTACGTCCACTACCCGAGATACCACTTGGGATTTCCACTATATTCACACCTGAATATAGTAGGATTATTTTATAGGCTCACAATCCAAACCTACACTAGGTTTTAAATAGGATCACCTAGAACCCAAATCCCTTTGGTTTTAAAATGGGAGCACCAAAGAAACCCAACTCTTGGTTTTAACACAGGATCACCAAAAACCTAACTTGGTTTTACCAAGTTCCTAACTTGGTTTTACCAAGTTCATCAAAAACCCAACTCATGGTTTTTAACAAAGGCTCACCAAGAACCTATTTGATTTTTCAACCAGGCTCACTAATAACCCAAGCAACTCAAAAAGAAGTTGAAAGTAAATACAACGATAAATGACAAACTTTCGTTGTCAAATAGTTTCCAATTTAGCGTTAATGAAGCCTTCTTTAATTACTCTTTAATGCACTTGAGAGGCTTCCTTTCTTCCTTCAATGAATGCTTCAATCTTCAGATGGGAGTTGGTGAAGAATGAAGACTGTCTTGAATGCTCACTTGTGCTCACCAAAAAAAATGTTTGTATTCAATTAAGCATCCTCTATTTAATCACTGATTTTGAATCCCTTTATATGGTTTCTTGTACTTGTTTCTGAAGGATATATCCATTGTAGTCTGTTGGGATTCGAAAACTAGCTGTTGGAGCACCTTTTAGCATTCAAAAAATAATTCTGGAACTCGAAGTTATGTACCTGGAAACAATACTCGAGTCGGCTTGGATCCTTCGAGTCAGCTTGGATCCTTCGAGTCGTATGGTCGAGTCGCTATTTCTTCAGCAGGGCCGGCTCTTTGTCTCAGAGTGCAGAAACCTCACTTTGGACGTGTCAGCTCATGTCCATTCAGGTCAGCTCGAACTTCTATTATTGAAATCATTGAACTCGAGGAGTCAGCTCGCTTCTACTTAGGTCGACTATTTGTCTCATAATCAGAATTCTTCATTTTGGAGGAGTCAACTCGTTGCAGTTTGGGTCGGCTCGCTTTCTCAGGTCTTCAAAATTTGTTCTGGTAGAGTTTACTCATTCTTGTTGTGGTCGACTCGCCTGGCTTTGCTCTCAGAAAACTTCAGAAATGGACTCTGGATGAGTTGGCTCAGTTTTATGTGAGTTGGCTCGGATTCACTCGAGTCAGCTCGGATTCACTCGAGTCATCTCGGATTCCCTCGAGTTGGCTCGAATTGCTGCATGCCAGAATCCTCAGTACGTGCCACGAGATAGAGTCGTCTCTTCTTCTAGTTGGTTTGGCTCGAGTGAATTTTTTAGGAATTTTATAATTAGACTTAAAAATACTCTCAGCAAAACTCTCAGATATTCGATACAAATCAACTCAAATTAAATTTAGAGCACAACACTCAAAGAAGTAACCCAGCTTCATGATTTTACAAAGATTTTTCAAGGGGTTTTTCTTTACATCACACTCATACAATATTACTTAACACACTCAATAGAATAAAGTAAGAGCAATTGATAATCAATAAGAATCAGACTACAAAACTTGTGAAATACTTGAGAGTAGTTAGTAATAAATGTGCTTGCTCCAGTGTTTTGTTATCATCAAAACCACTCAAGGGGTCAACAATCTCCCCCTTTTTGATGATGACAAAACACCGGGCATGAAAAAATGAGATAAAACTTTACATTTGCTTGTATAATTGTATTTGTAAGAAGGTATAAACAAGTATAGAAAGCATTGACTCTAATTTTGAACAATACATTCTTATGACATGCTCAATCATCATTAATGTCAGATCATGGAAGGAAAATTAGAGCATGTTAGTGGTAATGAGAGAGACAAAGAATCAGAGCAGTGAGAAATAATCTCCACCTCAATAAAATACTCCATGCTTTAACAGACTTTCCATGTAAGACAATGTATTTCTCAAGTCTTTCAAGAAAATTTTATATTTCAGAGCTCATGTATCAAGGTTTCTGAGAAAACTTTATGTATCAGAGCTAAGAAAACTTTATGTAACAGAGCATATATACTAAAGTAATTTTCATGTATCAGAGGATATCTTTCATAAATTAGAGCATATTTTGAAAGATTAATGTTCATGTATCTAAACATATCAATAAAGCATAATATGTTTCATGTATCAAAGCCTAAGAAAATAGATTTTATCCTTTTCATGCAAGTACATAAATTTCTCTCCCTTTTTGTCATAAATCAAAAAGGTGAGTCTAGTAAAGTTCAAATTTTGAAATAGAGTGAGAATGGTTTTAATATGTGTTTGAGATAATTTCACTTTCTTAATTTGATTTTGATATTCTAATTAAAATTCATCATAGTAGTAATGTAAATATTGGATAAGTTTAGGGTAATTCAAGACAGTGCTAACAAGTCCCAAAATGACTTTCACTTCATTGAAATAGTTTAGTACAAGTTACAAAATATGAAAGAAAGTATAGAGTTTCTTGAAGAAAAACTTATAAGGTAAACATCATTAAAAGTTTAAATAAAACATCAATTCTAATCCTAGTGGATGACCTAAAGGTGAGGAGCAGGTCTCCTAGGATGTGAAGATGATGAAGGTCCACTAGTAGGTCTAGGCTGAGAAGGGAAAGAAGCAATGATTGATGCTCTTAGCTATTCAAATAGAATCTGAATTTGTTCCATTTCTTCACTTGTCTTCTTTATTTCCTTGTGTAATTGAACAAGTTCAGATGCTTGTTCATTGGCAAATGCTTCTGCAGATCTCCTTAACCTTCCAAATTCAGCTCTTAAGATTCCAATCCCTTTGGTGTAATCTTCTTCCATTCTTCTTCCTTCTTTCACTGAACCCATTTTAAATATGAGATTTCTTAATTCAGTTCTGAATTCTTCAAGTGTATTATTGATAGAGCTTTTAATGGATTCAGAACTGGTTGAAATCAATTCAAGTATGGGTTGAAGGTCAGGCTGTGTTGCACTGGTTGCACTTTTGGAGATTTCAAGAACATCCACTCTACTGCGTAGATCATTTATTTACTCTCCAAATTGATTTAGCCTAGTCTCTACTGACTGGCAAAACTCGCCAGACATGTTAGTCATAGTGCAGATAAGTGAGTCAGTTAGAGTACTTAATTGCTGTGAAATAAGGTCCTGCAAAACTGATGTATTAATAGTAGGTGCAGGAGCAGCAGTGTCAGGTAAAGGAGCATCAGAAAATAGCTGAATAGGTGAGTCTGGCTGTGGCTCAACAATAGGAACTGAAGTGTCCTCACCAGTCTGCATCTCACCTTCTTCTTCTTGTTCTTCAATATTAGCTGGAGTATTAGATTTCTTCCTCCAGGTGCCTTCAGAAAGCAGATATCCCATTCTTTGTAAAGTTTTGGTTGTGTATGTATCAGTATGTAGAAGTGGTCTGCTATCTTCATCAGATAAATCAACATTTGTAGCTTGGAAGAACAATGTCAAAATCATTCCATATGGCAGACAAGCTTTTACTTTTCTAATTGCTTCCTTCATTTGAGATAACATTATTACAGGAAGATTAATCTTGTCTCCATGAATCACCAGCTCCATAAAGCATAAATCCTTCTCATTAACCCAGTCGAACCATCCCATCCAAGGTAGGAAAATTTGACTGATGAAGCTATGAAGAAGTCTCATTTCTACTGATAGGGAGCTAGCTTTTAGAATGCCAATCTCATTCACATCTTCTTGTTCCAAAACTGTTTGAAGTGCTTTTGCCCTGTCTTTTAAGACTAAGTGTCCAATTCCTTCTAAAGGAATTTACAACATGCTGCCAAGACTTTCTTCAGAAATTATAATTCTTTTTCCTTTGACTACTGATTCAATATGCTTCTCTCCAAGTCTCAGATTTTCATAAAATACTCTGACTAGGTTGGGATAAGTAAGAATATTCAAGGAACACATATAATTCCAACCCTGGTTTTCAATCAGATCTTCGATAATCAACCCTATTTCCTTGAGAAATTCAAACAGAATCCGTTTACCTGTCATGACGGGTCTCATTGCCAAGGACATTTGCTAACGAGGAGAAGGGGGGCTCGGTTCTTCAATAGGTTGAGCCGGAATCCATGAAGAGCTCTCTTCCCGAAATTTGGAGCACCTTTCTTGTGGAGCTTGCTCAGTTTCCTTAGGAGGTCTCTTCCCAATAGCTTTTTGAGGAGCCATTCCTGCAAAGACACAATGAACCAAAGAGATTTGGAGGGAAAGGATCTTTGGAAAAGATGTTTCAGAGGGAAGGAATGAAGAGCCGAAGAAGAAAATGCAATATAAAACCCTATGGCTCAACTTAAGAAAGAGTCGGCCCGACATCTAAGCCGGCTTGACCAATATGACTTCTACTCGAGTCGGCTCGAGCAGAGGGAGCACAAAAAAATAAATTGAAGCCATACTTAAAACCTTTTACTAAGTGATAAATCATCTATAGAAGTAGAATGTAGAGTTTATCTAGATAATGTTTTCTTAAGTTTGTGGGAAATCAGGTTGAGATTTCTAAAGAGGGTCACACAAACCTAATTCATATCTAATCATTGCAAACCTATCATAATTTAAAGGTTTAGTGAAAATATCAGCAAGTTGGATTTCAGTTGGCACAAATTCAAGTACAATATCATTGTTCAAAACATGATCTCTTATAAAATGGTACCTAATTTCAATGTGCTTAGTTCTTGAATGCTGAACAGGATTCTTGGTTAAATTTATAGCACTGTGTTATCACATTTGATTGGAATTTTATATTGTGTAACACCAAAATCTTCTAGCTGTTGTTTAATCCAAAGTACTTGAGCACAACAACTACCAGCAGCAACGTACTCTGCCTCAGTAGTGGACAATGCTATAGAGTTTTGTTTCTTACAGTACCATGTGATTAAATTCAACCATAGAAATTAGCATGTTCAACTAGTGCTCTTTCTATCAATTTTACATCCAGCATAGTTAGCATTCAGAAAACCAATTAAATTTAAAAAAGATTCTTTAGAATACCAAAGACCTAAATTACTTGGGCCTCTAAGATATTTGATAATTCTTTTAACAATAAGCATGTGTGATTCCTTAGGATTTGATTGAAAACAAGTACACACATACACTATACAAGATATCAGGTCTACTAGCAGTAAGATATAACAACGATCTAATCATACCTCGATAGAGCTTTTGATTGATGTTACAACCATCTTCATCTTTATCTAGTCTGCAGGTAGGGCTCATGGGTGTGCTAGCCTCTTTGCTTGTCTCCATGCCAAACTTCTTGATTATTTCGTTGATATACTTGGCTTGGTTTATAAAGATCCCTTCCTTTATTTGTTTTACTTGTAATCCAAGGAAGTAATTGAGTTCACCCATAAGGCTCATTTCAAACTCATCCTGCATCAACTCAGCAAATTCTTCATAAAGGTTTTCATTAGTTGCACCAAATATGATATCATCAACGTAAATCTATACAACTAACATGTCATTCCCTCTTTTTTTAATGAAAAGAGTTTTATCAATATTTCCTCTTTTGAAATCATTTACAAGAAGAAATTTGCTAAGTCTATCATACCAGGCCCTAGGTGCTTGTTTCAAACCATATAAAGCTTTATTTAGTTTAAACACATGATTTGGAAAAGCATGATTTTCAAAACCTGGTGGTTGTTCTACAAAAACTTATTCAGAAATGAATCCATTTAGAAATGCACTTTTAACATCCATTTGGAATAGTTTAAAATTCATGTAGCAAGCAAATGCAAGAAGTAATCTAATGGTCTCAAGTCTTATTATAGGTGCATAAGTTTTATCAAAGTCTATTCCCTCTTCCTGGTTGTATCCTTTAGCTACCAACCTTGCTTTATTTTTTATAACTTTACCGTTCTCATCTAATTTGTTCCTATAGACCCATTTGGTTCCTATGATGGGATGGTCTAGAGGTCTACTAACAAGAGTCCAAACATTATTCCTTTCAAACTGGTTCAATTCTTCATGCATGGCCATTATCCTGTTTGGGTCAGTTTTTGCTTCTTCTAAATTGTATGGTTCAATTTATGAAACAAAGGCTAGGTAGTCATGTGCATCTCTATGTGCAGACCTAGTTTTTAGGATGTGAAGTTACAGACCTCCATTCCTTTCGTAAATCAGTATGATCCCTACCACTTCATTTTTATTTTGTGTTGGCTTGTCTTGTATGCTTAGATCTTCCATCTCCTTTGGAAATGTACCTGCATCATTGTCTACACACTTATCTTTTCTAGAGGTGAGGGGTTAGCTTCATCAAAAACAACATGAATTGACTCTTCTACAGTAAGAGTCCTCTTATTAAATACTCTATATGCTTTGCTGTGCAGTGAATAACCAAGGAATATGGATTCATCAAATTTTGCATCAAATTTTGCATCAAATTTTTCTAGGTTATCTTTACCATTATTCAACACAAAGTATTTACATCCAAAAACATAAAAATAGTTAATATTAGGTTTTCTTCCATTCCAAAGCTCATAGGGGTTTTCTTTGAAATTGGGTGTATTATTACATGGTTCAATATGTAACAGGCAGTGTTCATTGCTTCTGTCCAAAAGTACCTTGGAAGATTGCCTTCACATAACATAGTTCAGGCCATTTCTTCCAAAATTCTATTCTTTCTCTCTATAACACCATTTTGTGGTGGTGTTCTAGGAGTGTAGAAGTTGTGATCAATGCCGTGCTCAGTGCAATATTCATCAAAAAATTAATTTTGAAATTCAATCCCGTGATCACTTCTTATAGAAATAATAGAAAGATTTTTCTTATTTGAAACCTTTTGTGAAATTTTTGAAATACATTAAAGATTTCATCTTTATGTGCGATAAATAATATCATATGAATCTAGAAAAGTTATCTACAATCACAAGGCCATATTTCAAACCACCTAGGCTTGTAGTCCTTGTTGGTCCAAATAAGTCCATGTGAAGTAGCTCAAGGGGTCCAGTAGTTGAAATTACATTTTTCGATTTAAAACTTTTCCTAGTTTGTTTGCCTAATTGACAAGTATCACATACATAATCAAGATCAACTTTAAAATGTGGCAAACCTCTAACTAGATTCCTTGAGATTAATTTGGCAATTGTATGCATGCTAGCATGACCTAATCGTCTATGCCAAAGTAAACAAGACTCCTTGGTCTTAGCATTCATTACTACTAGATTGAAACTATTAGTCATGGCTAGATCATTTAGATCTATCATATAGATGTTTCCAAGTCTATGACCAATGAATTTATTGCTAGAGTCAAGAAAGTTAGTTACTATACACATAGATGTTTCAAAGATAACCTTGAAGTCTTTATCACAAAGTTGACTATTAATCAATAAATTATGCTTCAAATTATCTACTAGCAGCACATCTTCAATAAAAGTACAAGGGATTATCTTGATCTTATCGATTCCGATTATTTTTTCCTTGCCATTATCATCGAAGATAACCGATCCTCCTTTCATTTGTAAGGTGATAAACTGGTCTTTATCACCGATCATATGCTTTGAACAGCCGCTATCTAGATACCATCGTTTCGTAGCATTCAGCATTGCAAGACAATCCTGCAAAATAATCAAGGAGTGGTTTTAGGTACCCAAGCTAACTTGGATCCTTTCGGGTTAGCAAAATTGGTTTTTTTTGGAACTTAAAAAGTTTTAAATTTCAATGCACCAATCTTAGAATTTTTCAAAGAGTTGCATTGGTGAACTTTATGCCTAAATCTATGATATGCATAGCAAACAATTTTGTCATTTTTGAACATGTTTTGAAGCTTTAACAGATGCAAAAATGGATATGTTTGGCTTGAAAGATTTTTGAATAGAAATCTTAGGAATGCACTTTAAGCCTTTTGAAATAGAATTTGATGGAAATGAAACAAAAGCTTTTTGAGATTTAGTTTTTGAAGTTGAAGCTTTTGAAGATACAAATTTTGTTGCTGAAATTCCTTTGGCATTTAAAGCATTAAACCCAATTTCAGCTTTGCATTTTGAATCTCTTTGCTCTTTCAGAATTAGCTCAAGCTTATTAGAACTCAAAGTAAGTTTTTCTATGAGAGGCTTAAGCTTTTCAACCTCCTTTTTCAAATCATTATTTTTGGCAACTAAAGCTTTGTTTGTCTCAGTTAAAACATTTTTTCAGTTTTCAAAGCAATAACATTATCAAAAAAGACATTCAATTCTTTTTGCAAAATATTACTCTTTTCTGAAATTTCATCCTTGTCTTTTAGTAATAAATCATTTTGTTTCTTCAAGGATTTAATTTTAATCCCAGCTTTCTTGAATTCAGCAAGCAAATCATAAAATTCATGATTTTTGTGGTCTCTTCTTCTTCAATAAATGTGAACGCTTCGCTGTCACTCCACGTCACTACCATAGCTCTCTTTTTCTTTTTCTTAATGCTCTTTTTCAACAAATAATAATATGGTCGAATGTGCCCTGGTTTTTTGCATTCATAGTAGACCGACACTTCTTTTTCCTTCTCTTTTTCTTTGTCCCTTTCTTTGCTGTATTCTTTGTTCTTGTGGAATTTCCTATAGTTTCTTCTTTTCCTTCTTTCCAAGAACCTTTTGAACCTCATAACGACCATAGCAACATCTTCATCTTCCATGTCATTTTCAGTGGAGGAGCATTCTTCTTCCTATTCATCATCATCCATTCTTGAATCCACTACAGCTTTGAAGGCAATAGATTTTTTCTTCTTTTGATCATCCTTAGTTCTATGCTACATTGTTAGTTCATGAGTGATGAGAGATCCTAGTAGTTCATCCAGCAGTAGAGTATTCAAGTCTTTTGCTTCCTAGATGGCGGTCACTTTTGGATCCCATTTATCCAGAAGAGATCTTAAAACCTTTTGTACAAGGTCAGCATTGGAATATACCCTGCCAAGATTTTTTAAGTCGTTAATAATATTAGTGAAGCATGAAAACATGGCAGAGATTATTTCATTAGGTTCCATCTTAAATAATTCGTAACTATGTACAAGAAGATTAATTTTTGAGGACTTCACTTGGGAAGTTCCTTCATGGGTCACCACAAGTTTATCCCAAATTTTCTTTGCAGAAGAGCAAATGAAAATTCATTAAACTCATTGCTGTTCAAAGTACAATATAGCAAATTCATTGCTTTGGCATTTAACTCACCCATTTTCATATCGTATTCATCCCAATCCTCTTCAGTTTTGGAACGTCCACTCCATCAATTTTAACCATGGGGATATATGGACCCTTCAAAATAATTTTCCATAACTAAAAATTAACTGCTTGAATATAAATTTTCATCATAGCTTTTCAGTATGCATAATTTGTGCCTGTGAAGAGTGGAGGTCTATTGGTTGATTGGCCTTCGGCCAAGGATGTACTCATTGGATGAGCCATCAATCTTTACTCTAATGTAATTAGAGACACTGCTCTGATACCAGTTGTTGCCCAGGAAGCTATCCAAGAGGGGGATGAATTGGGATTTTAAAATAATAAAAATTATTGCTGCAGATAAGTATTTTTAGAATTAACTTCTCTTAGTGAAAGGTGCTGTGATTATGAATGTAAAACACAAGCTAAAAGGAAAGATAAAAGCAGTAATATAAACACCAAAGATTATAGTGGTTCGGAGCAAACCAGCTCCTACGTCCACTACCCAAGATACCACATGGGATTTCCACTATATTTACACCCGAATACAGTAGCATTATTTTACAAGCTCACAATCCAAACCTGCACTAGGTTTTAAACTGGATCACCTAGAATCCAAATCCCTTTGGTTTTAAAATGGGAGCACCAAAGAAACCCAACTCTTGGTTTTAACACAGGATCACCAAGAACCTAACTTGGTTTTGCCAGGATCACCAAGAACCCAACTCTTGGTTTTTAACAAAGGCTCACCAATAACCTATTTGGTTTTTCAACCGGGCTCACCAATAACCTAGGCAACTCACAAAGAAGTTGAAAGTAAATGCAACAATAAATGACAAACTCTCGTTGTTGGATAGTTGCTGCTTTAGCACTGATGAAGCCTTCTTTAATTACTCTTTAATGCACTTGAGAGGCTTTCTTTCTTCCTTCAATGAATGCTTCAATCTTCAGATGGGAGTTGGTGAAGAATGAAGACTGTCTTGAATGCTCACTTGTGCTTACCAAAAAAAACTTTTGTATTCAATTAAGCATCCTCTATTTAATCACTAATTTTGAATCCATTTATATGGTCTCTTGTACTTGTTTCTGAAGGATATAGCCATTGTAGTCCATTGGGATTCGAAAACTAGCTGTTGGAGCACCTTTTAGCATTCAAAAAAGAATTATGGAACTAGCCATAATGTACCTGGAAATGACACTCGAGTCAGCTTGGATCCTTCGAGTTGGTTCGAATCCTTCGAGTCATATGGTCAAGTCGCCATTTCTTCAGCATGGTCGGCTCTTTGTCTCAGAGTGCAGAAACCTCACTTTGGACTAGTCGGCTCATGTCCATTCAGGTCGGCTTGAACTTCTATTATTGAAATCATTGAACTCGACGAGTTGGCTTGCTTCTACTTGGGTCGACTCTTTGTCTCAGAATTAGAAATCTTCATTCTGGAGGAGTCGACTCATTGCAGTTTGGGTCAGCTCGCTTTTTCAGGTCTTCAAAATTTGTTCTACTAGAGTCGGCTCATCTTGTTGGGGTCGACTCGCTTGGCTTTGTTCTTAGAAAACTTCAGAAATAGACTCTGGATGAGTCGACTCGGTTTTACATGAGTCAGCTTGGATTCACTCAAGTCAGCTCGGATTCTCTCTAGTTGGCTCGGATTGCTACATGCCAAAATCCTTAGTAAGTGCCACGAGAGAGAGTCAGCTCTTCTTCTGGTTGGGTTGGCTCGAATGAATTCTTCAGGAATTTTACAATTACACTTAAAAATACTCTCACCAAAACTCTCAGACATTTGGTACAAACCAACTCAAATTAAATTTAGAGCATAACACTCAAAGAAGTAACCCAGCTTCATGATTTTACAAAGGTTATTCAAGGGGTTCTTCTTTACATCACACTCATACAATATTACTAAACACACTCAACAGAATAAAGTAGGAGCAATTAATAATCAATAAGAATCAGCCTACAAAACTTGTAAAATACTTGAGAGTAGTTAGTAATAAATGTGCATGCTCCAATATTTTGTCATCATCAAAATCACTCAAGGGGTCAACATTGAGTCATCTATTGAAGGGATCACTTGGGATAACAATTCCTCATACAAAGAATGATTGATTCCTTATTTCATATCTTCATACACCTTCCACCATATCCAAGAACACCCCGTACATGCCTTAATGTCATGAATGAGTATGAACTAAAACATGGCTTAGTGTGCACAAGGAACTATGTGACCTCAGGTCTAAAGATCACATGTATAACTCCTACTTTGAGATCTATCTTTTGACAAGTAGTAAGACTTCCATAAGATAGTCCCGGTGCGGATCAGTTCAGTGAACTCATACCCTAATGAGCATCCTTATCCTTGTATTAGTGTCTCTACACAAGTGGCTGTGAGACCAACCATCCTCTTAACAGAGCATACATAAGATAAGCTAGTTCTTCCGGATTTATCGATCCCCAAACCGATGGTCCATCGACTAGAAACATTTTAGGTTAGGGTTTATAGAAACTTAGGTCTCACTATCATGATTTCCATCATAACCCTAATTTCATTTGCCATAACCTATGGGGTTTATCATAATCTTTAAATAAGACATAGCAATATGATGAAACAATATGCCTTTATTAATATATTAAATATCATACAGGAGTTGAAAGATTATAAAAATGCCCTTACATAAGATTGGCTTTTAGGGCACTTTCCTTTCATGTGACACACATACTCTCTCTGCCATCTCTGCTCAACTTTCTTTTTCCTGTTGCCTGCCACTTGACTTGATCATTAGAGGGCCCTCATTGGAGCAACCTCTAGTTAGGGCTTCCTTATAAGTTCATCTCATGAGTGCCACCTCTCTAGTGACCTTTGGTGATCGAGTGGGGAGCGGCATCAACACTTAGTTTGGAAGGTTTTGGTTGGTGAGTCTATGCAAAATCAACTAGGTTTAATGGTGATCCTAGCTAAAATAATCAAACTATAGTCAGAGAGGATTATAGTTGAAATTCTCAAGCAAGAAGACATGGAGAGTGGACGTAGGTGCTAGGTTTGCTATTGAACCACTATAAATCTCTAGTATTAGTGATTATATAATTACTTGATCTTATTTTTTGCTACATTAGTTAATTTACTACTTGCACATGACATTCACTCTTTTAATTAGTAATTAGAGGACATATTTGCTTTAGTTTCTTGAAAAAAACTAATTCACCTCCCTCTCTTAGATTGCTAGCTTTGGGCAATACTTTCTAAGGCTATATCTTGGACATATGATGTTTGATTGGTCATACAACTTTTATGAGCCAAATTTCCAGAGGCCCTTTAAAGGGTGATGTGTAGAGATTCCTAGGCACTGATACAACTTGTTGAAGATCTGGATCAGTGCCTAAGCAGCAGAAGCAATGAGGGAGAGATCATGTAGATGTGAATCAGCCTTCTTAAGTCCATGTAACCAAGAATCTAGCTGATCGCAATCCTTTCCTGGATTCAATTTCATGAAAAAGAGATAGAAGACAAGATGTTGGAGAAAAGAAGAGATTGTATTCCTTGGAGAAGAACCTTGTTACAAACAACAAGACACCCGCCTCCTCTCATAAACCCGAGAAGAAGCCTCATGCGTGGAACAAACCCCCACGCGCACTTTCCTTCTCCAAAACTGTGAAACCCCACGGTCCCAAGTCCCTTCATGTGAAAAACCTCATGCAAATTCTACAAGCCCTTTCTCACCCATGAACTATTGGCCTTCTCTAACTAAGATGCCGTCTCATGGTCACGCCCCCAAGGGGTGATCCAAGCCTCCTCAAAATGGTGCCCGTCCCTTCTTTATATAAGGGCTGTTTCAATTATTGATTCTTGTTGGGCATTGGACTTCTTGTTGGTAAAGGACTTGGATGGTCCAATTGTTGGGTTATTGGGACTCCTTAGTTAGTTAGGCTTTTAGGTGGTTACAACCAACCAACTAGGATCCTTAGGTGGTTGGACTAACCAACTAACCAACATATTTCATCATTAAGTTCTATGATGCAGGATGACTCTAAGATTGCTAGACATGCATGAAAAATAGTAAACTAATTTTTTTATGATTTTTATAATTTAGGTTTGTAGGCTAAATTTTTAAATAAAAGTAAGAACTAACATAAGGAGTAGCAATGCATAAAATCATCATGATCGTAAGGAACTCATGCAAGATAATAAGTAGCCAGGACCCGAGAGTTGAGAAACTCTCGGTTTAGGATAGCATATCTTCATCAAATCAGAAAATAAAAGAAGAAAATGTTTCTTACCAGTTAGAGATTGAAAACTTTGCAGTAGAAAGGATCACTCATACTCTGATTGGAGTTTGGATGAAGAAGCTTCAGTTCCTTGAATTAGATGGCTGATTTGGACCTGGTTTGAAGGCAAGGAAAACCTCCTCAGGGGAGGTGAAGCACCTCGGGGATCCTGCAAGCATTAGGATGAAGGAAAACCAGTACAATGGATGCCTACCCTAGGCATGCTACATTAGGGAGTAGGTATTGCATAATTAAAATTTTTAACATGCATACGGAAAAACCTACTCATGCACCGGATCTAACATAAACATGATGCATGTAGTAGATACACAGGCATGTATAGGCAAGTGCAATAATTATAAACAATATGATAATTTCTAGATCTAAACATGCATGATGATAATAAAAAGTAAATAACATACCTTATCGAGCTTCCATTAATAGCAAATCAATGCCAGCCAGTTGAACTCCTTCAATAGCAAATCAGATCTGGAAGAGATCGATCCAATCTCTTGAGGTGTCCAAATGTCCACCCTCTAGGGTATCCACGTGCGAGCTCTCGCTGATCCAACTCCCGGATGGATGCTAGTCCTCTAGGAATCAAACAAAGGACATGGATAGGTGGAGCATGGAAATGCAAACAAATCCTCACGGACGGTCTTCTCCAAGATTGCCTATAACACCACCAAGAACACATAATGGAAAACAAAATCAGGGAAGGAAATCACAGAAAGCTCCATGAATTTTTGCACTCAGAAATTCATCCCAAAATCTCTCACAGATCACTTTTTGCTCCTCTCTTTCACTTGCCCTGTTCCTACTCCCTTCTCCTCTCTCTCTCACATGCTCTATTTTCTTTTTATCTCCCCTAAATCGCACGGCCTGCAACCAGGTTATAAGAGGCCGAGAAGAAACCATGAAGGCCAGGGAAAACATCATGAAGTCCAGGAAGAAATCATGAGAGAGAGTCCAGATAAAACAAAACTCAATTTGAAATGGCTTAGATCGGTTTAATACGCTGGGAACATGCTGGCTAGATGAGAACAAAAACCACCAAAAAATAGAGTCCGAGAGATTGGAAAACATGAGGGAGAGACCACCATGAAAACACATTCAGTTCACTATGCAAGGATTAAAAACAGATATCCCTAGCAAAGACCGAACTCCATGCGTTCAAATCCCATTTCAAGCGAAAAAAACTAGGTAAAAACTGTGAGAAGAGAAACAGGGCAAGTCATCAAGCCAGTTTTTAAAGTCCTAGGAGAAAACAACCTTGTAAACAAGCCTTGATTTAAACCGGTTCAATAAAAAAAACCAAAAACCAGTTCAACAAACCCCGCTCCGACCAAACCCGATCAATAAAAAAAATCGGATCTAGTCCTAGTCTACCAGGAACAATTCCTGGTTGAGCCAAACCAATCCTGGTCGATCCAAATCATACCAGGTGGACCAGAAAAAATCCAATGTGTGCTCAATCAGTCCGTTTGACCTTAATGCTGAAACGATTTCCAATTATTGATCGACTCCTAGATCAGGAAGAAATCCTCTATGGCATGTGACCTCATAGGTTCGAACCTAAATGGTAGTACTGGAACACTTCCAGTACCAGCACAAGATACCATCTAGTAATGGGTCCCAGCATCTGAATAGGCCAAAGATGTGAGAGCAATCTATCGAACCTTTGGCATATGGTTATCGTATAATTCATTCCATTGACCTCCAATGCTCTAGATGACCTAGGGTTAGACTGCCAACCCTAACTGAGTCAATCCACAATATGTCTCAACCTCGCAAGTCTAGTGACTCCTCACTAGGACTATCTCGGTCGAGGATTTGCTAAATTGAGACACTGTGAGACATTCAATCCAAACAATTTGGATAGGTCAATTCCATCTTGGTCCACCACTACTCCACAAGTACTTGCCTGTACCTAGAAACCTTCCATCACCGGATTAGAAATCTAGGTAGTCCGGCACCAAAGCACAAGGAGTTGCTTGCAAGCTACCATGGTGACCTCAGGTCAGAGGGACATATATACCCATATCCAATCATGAGCAATCCTTTGGCAGAAAGGAGCTCCACGGAGTCACGTTCAATGAGATGTCACATAACCCACTTGTATATCACATCAGTGTCACCATACTCCTTTGATCAAGAGGACAACCAAACAATGTAAACCACAACAACCTACACTTGATACATTGCCGTCTTGTACAATGTATCCTTTGGTTGTGAACCTTTTTAAAGGACCACTCCATATATCCTCTCTATATCGAAGTCAATGCAGTCCTAAGGACTTCATCACATAAATAGTGTTCATTATAGAAAAATGAATAATGTGATGAGCTGCTAAAATAAAGTTTTATTAATTCATATAGAAATTATAATACTGAGCACAACCACTTACAGCCTAGGCGATTGGCTTTGGGATACAATTTCCAACAACTCCCACTTGTATTAAAGCCAATCAGAACAGTATCTAATACCTATTTCTCTTTTATAATAGTCGAACTCTTTGATTTTGAGGGCTTTAGTGAAGGGGTCGGCCATATTCTCCTTTCCATCGATCTTCATAAGATTGATGCCACCTCGTTCCACGATCTCTCGCACGAGATGATAGTGCCGCAGAATGTGCTTGGTGCGGTGATGAGACTTTGGCTCCTTAGCTTGAGCAATGGCTCCTATGTTGTCACTATACACTGGAACAGGACCATCTAGGGAAGGTGCCACCCTTAGCTCTCCAAGGAACTTCCGTAACCACATGGCTTCCTTTGCTACATCTGATGCTATAATGTACTCTACTTCGCATACCAAGTCTGTAACTGTTGCCTGCTTGGAACTCTTCCAGTAGATCGCTCCTCCATTCAAGAAAAACACAAACCCTGACACACTCTTGCTATCATCTCTATCTGACTAGAAACTGGAGTCAATATACCCCACAAGTTTCAAGTTAGGTTTTCCATAAATCAGCCATTGGTCCTTAGTATTTCTCAAATACTTCAGGATGGTCTTAACCACCTTCCAATGCACCTCACCTGGGTCAGGCTGGTATCTGCTCACCACTCCTAGTGAGTATGCCATGTCTGGTCTAGTACATGTTATAGCATACATGATAGATCCCCCTATAGAAGCATAAGGAACTCTACTTATGCGCTCTCTTTCCTTAGGAGTTGTCGCACAATCCTTCTTGGAAAGAGTAATTCCAGAATCTATCGGGAGATAGCCTATCTTGGAATTCTCTATGCTGAACCGTTTCAGCACGGTATCAATGTACGTAGACTGGGACAATCCTAGAAGCCTCTTAGATCTATCTCTATAGATCTTCATACCCAGTATGAAAGAAGCTTCACCTAAGTCCTTCATGGAGAACTGAGATGACAACCAGACCTTTAGTCCTTGCAATGCTGCGATGTCATTCCCGATTAAGAGAATGTCATCAATATACAGTACCAAGAATACAATCACAGAACCATTAACCAACTTATAGATACAGGGTTCCTCTCCATTCCTAACGAATCCATACGATTTGATACACCTATCAAATCACATGTTCCAACTTCGAGATGCTTGCTTGAGTCCATAAATGGACCTCTGCAATTTACAAACTTTTGACTCGTTTGTGGATGTGAACACTTCAGGCTGTATCATATACACTTTCTCATCTAACTCCCCATTTGGGAAAGCGGTTCGAACATCCATCTGCTAGATCTCATAGTCAAAATGTGTTGCCAAAGCAAGCATGATCCGAATGGACTTGAGCATTGCCACAGGAGAGAACGTCTCATCATAATCGATACCATATCACTGACGATACCTCTTGGCAACTAGATGGGTTTTATAGGTTTCCACCTTTCCATTTGCGCCCCTTTTTCTCTTGAAAATCCACTTGCACCCGATAGGTTTTATCCCTTTAGGTGGATCAACCAATGTCCATACATTGTTGATTTCAATGGACTCCATCTCGGATCGCATGGCTCCAAGCTACACCTCAGAGTCAGATCATTGAAGTGCATCCATATAGGTGATCGGATCCTTATCATTCTTGTCGAGTTCAATGGGATCACCATCCCGGACAAAGAAATTATAGTATCTGTCCGACTGATGCGGTACTCTATCGGATCTCCTATTAATAGGTTCCGGGTGTGATCTAATCACAGCCGGTTCTATGATGTCCTTAGAGTGTGCAAGTTCTGCTTCTACTAGTTAAACTTCACCAAGTTCAATCTTAGAGGCTACAATTCCTTCTCCAAGGAACTCCTTTTTCAAAAAGATAGCCCTAAGAGCAACGAACACTTTCTGCTCGTCCTCCAAGTAGAAAAAATACCCTTTTATTTCCTTAGGGTACCTAATAAACAGGCACCAATCAGACCTAGGACCAAGTTTATCTGAGTCTAAATGCTTTACATAAGTCGGACAACCCCAGACTCGAAGGTGTAAAATTAAGAGCTTACTTCCAGTCCATAACTCATATGGAGTGGAGACAACAGACTTACTCAGAACATCATTCAGCAAGTAACAAGCTGTCTCAAGTACATATCCCCAGAAGGATAGCAGTAGAGTTGCAAAGCCCATCATAGAACGAACCATGTCCAATAGGGTTCGATTCCTCCGTTCGGACACACCATTCTGAAAGGGATATGCCCTACAAGCCAATCTATGTTGTATCTCCCAAACCATTGTAATTGACAATATTCTAATAAAGGCATTATTTTTCATCATACACTGTGTTTATTATTATATGATGAACCCCATAGATTAGGGCTATGATTTTAGGGTTATGATGAGATCATACCAGTGAGACCTAAAGTCTTAAAACCTTAATCTAAAATATTCCTAGTCAAAGGAACCCTGAGTAGGGGATCAGGATTTTTCCGGTAAGACTAGCACATCCCATGTATACTGGAGAGGGTGACTGCTCTCACAGTCACTTGTGTATGACACTAATACTAGGATATGGGTGCTCATTAGAGAATGAGTTCACTGATATGATCCAACTTGAGAACATCTAATGGAGTCTTAGCTACATGTCAATAGAAGGTTCTCATAGTGGGAGTGGTACAAGTAATCCTTTGACCTGAGACTGCCATAAGTACCTTATGTACATGAACCCATGCTTTGGTTCAATCCTAATCATGACATTGAGTCATGCACAGGATTGATACTGTGAATGGTGAATTGGATATGAAGGTAATGAGTAGGTCAACAAGGAATCGATCACTCTTAATAAGAGGAGATTGCATCTAGCTAGTTATCAATCGGATGATGATTCAGGAAATCTTTGATCAAAGTAAAGATATTAGAGATGGTTTCTAATATCAAGATAATTGAATCATCAATATAAGATTGAGCTAGAAATAGATATAATATTAGATTTGACATATATCCATATCCATAATTATATTTTGGGTGCAGGATGATCGAAGGATTTAATTGTAGGGTAACTTTCTACTGAAGGATAGTTTTGGTATTTCACCAGAATTTTCATATCTTCCGGGGTGACATGACACGTTGCTAGACATCAATCCTGTCTTGTGGGTTGATCAAATTTAATGATCATTTATTAGGAAGAGTCCTAATTGATCAAGATCGGGTAAGCCCGATTTGACCTAAATCGATTAGAAAGAGTTCTAATCAAATTAGGTCAACTTGTATTCGAACCCACTGCTGGCTAGATGTGGAACCCAATGGGTCACACACTTAAGAGAATTGATCAAGGGTTTAATTTTATAATTAAATCATCTTTTTGTGATGACACTCTAGCAGGTGTTGCAAATCCTAGCTTCTATTCGAATTAGATTCGAATTAGGATTCCGGATTGGTTCAATTTGGGTTCTAATTGGATCTAATTAGACCCTAATTGAGGTTATAGGGATTATGGCTAACCCTATTGGCTAACCATGTATCTAGGCTAGCCCCCCACCCACCCTTTAGCCCTTGCACCCCAAAAACACCAAGAGTCCATGCGCTTATGGACTCTTGGCGTGCCATATGGAGGAGTCCATGGGCGCATGGACTCATGGCATGCCCACCTAATTCTCCGATGAATTAAGTTGGGGCGGCATTCCTTCTCTCTTTTAGCATCTCAATTGTCCCCCCTTGGATTGGAATCCAAGGGTTGATGGTTTTTGAGAAAGGCAGAAAGCATTCGTTGCTTCCCGGTTGCGCGAAATAACATCTCTTCGAAGATTAGAAGTCGCGACTCCTTTCTTTTAAAAAACATCTTGATTTTTCATTTAAGAAAAGTCATGGGATTTATCCGGAAAGCCGTGAGAAGGAAGGATGGGGCATGAGAAAATAAGAAATGGCGTGAGAAGTTTTTCACGAAGAGTTGTGTGGGCGCCTCTCTGAGATCTATTTAAGGGGTTAGGAAAATCAAAACTCTGTAATTTTTTTTTTTTCTTCCTCTCCTAAAGACTCTTTCTCTCTTTTCTGGTTCTTGCACTATTTCCTTTACAGAGTACACCTCTGTCCAAACTCTGCTACTGAACAAGAACAAGAGCGAAAGTCTCCGACGGTAAAGGAAAGAAGGAGTTCTGATTTTTGTTCTTTCTTTCTTTCATTAAGACATTCTTGTCTTAATTTCTCCACCAATTTAAGACAAGCCTATATCCCCTTAGGACAAAGTCTTATCTTCAAGATAAGAGTGTCTTAGAGGGTAAAGGTCTTAGTGGAAGGAGGAGAAGAGATAAAAGAAAGGAAGGCAACCTCTTGTGTGGAAGAATTCTAGCCATAATCCGAAGAATTGAGTTTTAGGAAGAAGAACTCAATAGGAGGAACCATTGGACAAGAAGATAGTGTTCTTGATCATTACTCTGTGTGGATCACCATCGGAGGGCGGACACTTGGACGCCTGGTGAATTCAAATAGCCCGTTGATCTTCAAGTTTTAAGTCTTCATAAATTGGAATTAGCGATTACAGGTTGGTATTCTAATTCAATTTGCATAGAAATGTTTGTCTTCATACATTCTAGTCTTATTAAGGAGTTCCTATTTTAGGGTTTTTGTGCATATTAATTTCAATTTTTGAAATTACCCTTCCGCTGCATTGCATCAGAACCCAACAGTGGTATCAGGGCCACCTTAATTAGGACTATAATTAATGATAGTTTGTATGTCACATCTTAGGGTTTTTTAAATCCTAATATGTTACTACACTTAGCATATCTTTGATTGCATATATATTTTGATGTATGCCACTAGTTAGGATCTTTCACTCAAACCCTAATTATTATAGAGATATGTATAGTTTTAAAGTCATCATACTGAAATAAGGTTGCCCTGGCATAATGGTGGATCCATTATATGGTAAATGGTTGTCCTAGTATGATGACACTCTTAGCGCATATTTGTTTATCTATAAAAGTGATATGTTGATTGTGATACATTCTATAAGGATGTGCTGGCAATTTATAAATCCCTCCTCTTAAAAAATCATATTAAGTCTTAGTATATTTAATTAATAAGCATCACTAGTCATGATGTACAATTGATCATTCGGTGTCTAGAAAGGTGGTTCTGGGAAGGTAAAGAGAATTGTGGTTTTTAATTGGTTCCGTTGACTGACCTGGCTAATTTTTATTGGTGTCTAGGAAAGCAACGGGGGGACTCCCACATCTCTTCCACTTGCATGGCCGATTTGATTAAATTTAAATCTTGACTAAAATGCTTAGTGTGAAAAATACTATATATTGGCCTTCCTTCATGCTGGATCATTATTGTGTTATGAACCACATTAGGTTTGTTGTGTTATCTGCAAGACCTAATATGATGATTGACATAATACTAGTCTAGTGCATAGATATGCTTACAGTATATTCAGTATAATGCTTTGTTGTGTTATCTGCAAGGGCATTATATTTGAGTATTGACTATATAGAAATGAAAGGGTCTTGACTTAACTAGAACATTATGGTTTGTTGTGTTTTCTGCAAGACTAATAATGTTCTAGAGGCTAAGTTACTTCTTGAGAATTATATGAGATATAATTGGAAGAGTTTCCTACCTTTGAGCTTATAAAAGATTTGTTATGTTTTCTGCAAGATCTTTTATAAGTTATTAGGATCTCAATCTCACTAAGAAAAATCGATCGGGGTTCTTCTCGATTATCATAGTGAGGGCTATGATTTTTGATAAAATAGTAGGAGACATAATTAAATTGAAGACCTAATTTAATTATGTAAGTCATTTCATGGTTGTTTGCTTATGTATTGTTCTTTATTAAATGTAGATAAATGGCATCTTCATTATCACTGCGAAGTATCTTAGACACCAACAAACTGACTGGTTCGAATTATGTGGACTGGTTGAGAAATTTAAAGATTGTGATGAGTTCAGAAAAGCTTTCTTATATTCTTGATACCCCTAGTCTTAATCCACTAGGGGATGATGCCACAGAGGAAGATATGGCCACATACAAAATGTGGCAGAATGACTCCCTTACTGTCAAGTGTATCATACTAGCCTCTATGACCAATGAGTTACAGAGACAGCATGAAAGCATGGATACTCAATCCATAATGCTCAATTTAAAAGAGCTTTATGGAGAACATAGCAGAACTGCTAGATATGAAATATCTAAGCAGTTATTCCGTGCTAGGATGACAGAGGGAACATCCATTCAGGATCATGTTCTGAAGGCAATTGACTTAATCACCAGATTGGGTCAATTAGGTTTTATCATGGATGGGGAGTTGAATCAGGATTTAATCCTGCAATCACTCCCGGAGTCATTTTCTCAGTTTGTCTTGAATTATCACATGAACAAACTGAACACTTCCTTGCCTGAGCTGTTAAATATGTTAAAAACAGCGGAGAGCCACGTTAAGAAAGAAAAGGCTCCACTTCTTCTTATTGATAAGACCAATAAGAAGAAATCAAAAAGGGTTTTAATAGGAGGCTAAACCCTAAGAGTGGTATCAATAAGAATAAGAAAGGAAAGAAGGCCTCCAAATAGTCAAGCTATTTCTTTTGCGGCAAAGCGGGACATTGGAAAAGGAATTGCAAGGCTTACCTTGCAACTGTGAAGCCTGGTGCATCAGATGCGCCAAAAGGTATGTATGAGATACATGCTATATTGACATTAAATTCATCTATATCAAATACTTGGGTATTGGATACCGCTTGTGGTTACCATATATGCAAATCTTTGCAGGACCTCCACAAGCTTAAAGTATTGAAGGAAGGTGACTTCAATCTCTACGGTGCTAGTGGTGATATCATCCAAGCAGAAGCTGTAGGGACCTATATTCTGAAGTTGCCTTCAGGAAAGATCTTGGAGTTAGAAAATTGTTATTATATGCCTAAGATTATTAGGAACATTATATCTATTCCCTTGTTATTAAAACAAGGATATGTAATGGATGTAACGAGCATTGGTTGCTCGATAATTTTGTCTAATAAAATTATTTGTTCTTGCATATTTAGCAATGGGCTCTTAACTCTTTCTTCTAATGATAGTGTTTTTCATGTCAATAATAAAAGAAAAAGAGAAGACTTTAATGATACTTTACTTTGGCATCATCGACTTGGTCATGTTAATGAGTCTAGGATAAGCAAGTTATACAATAAAAAATTCCTTGATCATTATGAGTATGAATCATTAGGAACTTGCGAATCATGTCTCATGGGTAAGATGACCAAGACTCCATTTACTGGACATGGAGAAAGGTCAACTGAGTTATTAGGACTTATACATACTGATGTATGTGGTCCAATGACAACTCAGGCCAAAGGTGGATACTCATATTTTATCACTTTTACAGATGATTTATCTAGGTTCGGATATGTATATCTTATGAAACATAAATTTGAAGCCTTTGATAAATTTAAGGAGTATCAAAGTATGGTCGAAAAACAAATCGGGAAAAGTATTAAAGTTCTTCGGTCTGATCGAGGAGGAGAATACTTATCCACAGAGTTTTTAGACTATCTTATAGTTAATGGAATTCTTTCTGAATGGACCCCTCCATATACACCACAGCTAAATGGTATAGCTGAAAGGAGGAATCGTACCTTATTAGATATGGTACGATCCATGATGTGCTTCATAAATTTATCCATTTCCTTCTAGGGTCATGCCCTAGAAACCGCTATTTACATTCTGAACAAAGTACCTTCTAAATCCGTTGTTAGTACTCCATATGAAATTTGGAGTGGAAAGAAACCGTATCTTAAATATTTTAAGGTATGGGGATGTCCAGCTTATGTTAAAAGAAATTTTGGACATAAGTTGGAACCTAGAGTGAACAAATGTCTATTTGTAGGATATCCTAGAGAGGGTAGAGGATATCTGTTTTACCATCCAACTGAACAAAAGATTTTTGTCAGCAGACATGCCACTTTTCTAGAAAAAGAGTTCATTTTAGAAAAGGACAATGGTAGAATTGTTGAACTTGGAGAAGTACAAGAAACACAGATAGACAGTACTCAACCATTATAACATATAGTTAGGACAGAACCAGAACACAAAACTCCACCTCGTAGGTTTGATAGAGTGCCATGGGCACCTGAGAGGTATGGGTTTATTATTGAAAATAATGAAGCCCAAGTCATTCAAAATGATGAACCTCTGACCTATATGGAAGCTATCTTGAGTACTGATTCAGATAGATGGCAAGAAGCCATGGAATCCGAGATAGACTCTATGTATGTCAACCAAGTATGGTCTTTGGTCGATGCACCAGAGGGTGTTAATCCTATAGGGTGCAAATGGGTCTATAAGAAAAAGATTGGGGCTGATGGCCAAGTTGAAACCTATAAAGCTAGATTAGTGGCAAAAGGTTTTAGAAAAAAACAGGGAATTGATTATGATGAAACATTCTCACCTGTTGCCATGCTCAATCAATTTGGATTTTACTTGCTATAGCAGCATACCACGATTATGAGATCTGGCAGATGGATGTGAAGACTGCATTCCTCAATGGTTTCCTCGAGTAAGAAGTCTACATGTCATAGCCAGAAGGTTTTATTTCAAAGAATAAACCTAATCAAGTATGCAAGCTAAAGAAATCCATTTATGGATTAAAGCAAGCTTCAAGGAGTTGGAACATCCGCTTTGATGAAACTATTAAAAGGTTTGGTTTTATCAAAAATGTGGATGAACCCTGTGTTTATAAGAAGACTAGTGGGAGTGCCATAGTCTTCTTGGTTCTATATGTAGATGACATACTTTTCATTAGGAATGATATCCCAATGTTACAATCAATCAAGGTTTGGTTATCAAACCAGTTTTCCATGAAAGATTTGGGAGAAGCATCCCATATGCTAGGTATTAAGATCTATAGAGATAGGTCTAAGAGGATGCTAGGTTTATCCCAATCTAGGTACATTGACTTAGTGCTGAAAAGATTCAGCTTGGATGGAAGTAAAAGAGGTTATCTTCCTATGAGTCAAGGCATACATCTTTCCAAAAGGATGTCTTCTAAGACACCTGAAGAAAGAAATAGAAAGAATCCTATACCTTATGCTTCGGCAATAGGGTCCATAATGTATGCCATGTTATGTACCAGACCTGATGTGGCATATACTTTAGGCGTTGTCAGTAGGTTTCAGGCTGATCTAGGAGAGGATCATTGGAAAGCAGTTAAAAATATTCTTAAGTACCTGAGAAGGACTAAGGATATTTTTCTCGTTTATGGTGGTTCTGATCTTAAACTAGAAGCTTATTCTGATTCTAGTTTTCAATCAGACCCTGATGATAGCAAATCCATTTCGGGATATGTTTTTATCCTAAATGGTGGAGCAGTGAGTTGGAAGAGTACCAAGCAGCAGATTGTAGCTGACTCAACCATAGAGGCAGAATACATAGCTGTCAGTGAAGCCGCCAAGGAAGCAGTCTGGATGAAGAAGTTCATCACAGAGTTGGGTGTTGTTCCTGAGATTGAAAACCCAGTGCCACTTTACTGTGACAACACTGGAGCTGTTGCTCAAGCTAAGGAACCAAGAGCTCATCATAAGTCCAAGCACATTCTGAGACGCTTCCATCTCGTCCGAGAAATATTAAAAAGACGAGATGTCTACATAAATAGGGTTGATACAAAAAACAACGTAGCAGACCCGTTCACTAAGGCTCTATCACAGCGAGAGTTTGATCGCCACCTTGAGAGTATGGGATTAAGATTTAAAGGTGATTGGCTTTAGTGCAAGTGGGAGATTGAAAGGGATATGCCCTATAAGCCAATCTATGTTGTATCTCCCAAACCATTGTAATTGACAATATTCTAATAAAGGCATTAATTTTCATCATATGCTGTGTTTATTATTTTATGATGAACCACGTTTATTATTTTATGATGAACCCCATAGATTAGGGCTATGATTTTAGGGTTATGATGAGATCATACCAGTGAGACCTAAATTCTTAAAACCTTAATCTAAAATATTCCTAGTCAAAGGAACCCTGAGTAGGGGATCAGGGTTTTTCCGGTAAGACTAGCACATCCCATGTATACTAGAGAGGGTGACTGCTCTCACAGTCACTTGTGTATGACACTAATACTAGGATGTGGGTGCTCATTAGAGAATGAGTTCACTGATATGATCCAACTTGAGAACATCTAATGGAGTCTTAGCTACATGTCAATAGAAGGTTCTCATAGTGGGAGTGGTACAAGTAATCCTTTGACCTGAGACTGCCATAAGTACCTTATGTACATGAACCCATGCTTTGGTTCAATCCTAATCATGACACAGAGTCATGCACATGATTGATACTGGGAATGGTGAATTGGACATGAAGGAAATGAGTAGGTCAATAAGGAATCGATCACTCTTAATAAGAGGAGATTGCATCTAGCTAGTTATCAATCGGACGATGATTTAGGGAATCTTTGATCAAAGTAAAGATATTAGAGATGGTTTCTAATATCAAGATAATTGAATCATCAATATAAGATTGAGCTAGAAACATATATAATATTGGATTTGACATATATCCATATCCATAATTATATTTTGGGTGCAGGATGATCGAAGGATTTAATTGTAGGGTAACTTTCTACTGAAGGATAGTTTTGGTATTTTACCATAATTTCCATATCTTCCGGGAAGACATGACACATTGCTAGACGTCAATCTTGTCTTGTGGGTTGATCAAATTTAATGATCATTTATTAGGAAGAGTCCTAATTGATCAAGATCGGGTAAGCCCGATTTGACCTAAATCGATTAGAAAGAGTTCTAATCAAATTAGGTCAACTTGTATTCGAACCCACTGCTGGCTAGATGTGGAACCCAATGGGTCACACACTTAAGAGAATTGATCAAGGATTTAATTTTATAATTAAATCATCTTTGCATGATGACACTCTAGCAGGTGTTGCAAATCCTAGCTTCTATTCGAATTAGATTCGAATTAGGGTTCCGGATTGGTTCAGTTTGGGTTCTAATTGGATCTAATTAGACCCTAATTGAGGTTATAGGGATTATGGCTAACCCTATTGGCTAACCTTGTATCTAGGCTAGCCCCCCACCCGCCTTTTAGCCCTTGCACGCCAAAAACACCAAGAGTCCATGTGCTTATGGACTCTTGGTGCGCCATATGGAGGAGTCCATGGGCGCATGGACTCTTGGCGCGCCCACTTAATTCTCCGATGAATTAAGTTGGGGTGGCATTCCTTCTCTCTTTTAGCACCTCAATTGTCCCCCCTTGGATTAGAATCCAAGGGTTGATGGTTTTTGAGAAAGGCAGAAAGCATTCGTTGTTTCCTGGTTGCGCGAAATAACATCTCTTCGGAGATTAAAAGTCGCGACTCCTTTCTTTTAAAAAACATCATGATTTTTCATTTAAGAAAAGCCATGGGATTTATCCGAATCGCCATGAGAAGGAAGGATGGGGAGTGAAAAAATAAGAAAGGGCGTGAGAAGTTTTTCATGAAGAGTTGTGTGGGCGCTTCTCTGAGATCTATTTAAGGGGTCAGGAAAATCAGAAGTCTGTAATTTTTTTTTCTTCTTCCTCTCCTAAAGACTCTTTCTCTCTTTTCTTGTTCTTGCACTATTTCCTTTACAGAGTACACCTCTGTTGAAACTCTGCTACTGAACAAGAACAAGAGCAAAAGTCTCCGACAGTAAAGGAAAGAAGGAGTTCTGATTTTTGTTCTTTCTTTCTTACATTAAGACATTCTTGTCTTAATTTCTCCTCCAATTTAAAACAAGCCTAAATCCCCTTAGGACAAAGTCTTATCTTCAAGACAAGAGTGTCTTAGAGGGTCAAGGTCTTAGTGGAAGGAGGAGAAGAGAAAAAAGAAAGGAAGGCAATCTCTTGTGTGGAAGAATTCCAGCCATAATCCGAAGAATTGAGTTCTAGGAAGAAGAACTCAAAGGAGGAACCATTGGACAAGAAGTTAGTGTTCTTGATCATTGCTCTGTGTGGATCACCATCAGAGGGTGGACACTTGGATGCCTGGTGAATTCAAATAGCCCGTTGATCTTCAAGTTTTAAGTCTTCGTAAACTGGAATTAGCGATTACAGGTTGGTATTCTAATTCAATTTGCATAGAAATGTTTGTCTTCATACATTCTAGTCTTATTAAGGAGTTCCTGTTTTAGGGTTTTTATGCATATTAATTTCAATTTTTGAAATTACCCTTCCGCTGCGTTGCACCGGAACCCAACACATTCAACTGGGGTGTTCCTAGAGGAGTCCATTGAGAGAGAATCCTATTCTCCTCAAGATATGTTATGAACTCACTGGATAGGTATTCATCGCCTTGATCAAATCGAAGGGTTTTAATACTCTTTCTAGTTTGTTTCTCTACTTCATTATGATATTGTTGAACATTTTAAATGACTCAGATTTATATCTCATCAAGAAGATATAACCATACCTGGAAAGGTCGTTTGTAAGTGTAATGAAATATCTGTATCCACCTCTGGCACTAATTGTCATGGGTCTGCATACATCAGTATGTATGAGACTCAGAAGTTCTGTAGCTCATTCACCTTTTCCAGTAAAAGGTGACTTGGTCATTTTACCAAGTAAACAAAATTCATAAGTGGGTAGTGAGTCAGAATCACTGACCTCGTGGAGGCCATCTCCTCGCAACTTGTTTATCCTATTCTGGTTAACATGACCTAGCCTACAGTGCCATAGATACAAGTCTCTGACATTTTCTATCCTTGGATGTTTGTAGACATGTACATTACATTAACAGGCTGTGACAAAACATAAATGCCATTATTTAACTTAGCTTTCATTATCACAGAGTTATTCGTATTAACTTGGCAAAAATCTTCTTTTATTGAAAGTTCATAACCACAATTGGCCAATAGGCCTACATAGATAATGCTCATAATAAAACTAGGACAATAATGACAGTCGACTAATTCGACAGTTCTAGACTCAAAAACAAGACTCAGAACTCCGACCGCCAGCACTGGAACACGATTTTCATTTTCGATGCTCAGGAACTACTCCCCATCATCGAATCTCTTGCTAACATGTAGTCCCTGTAATGAATTGCAAACATGAATAGGACTACTAGTATCCAATACCCAGTTAGCAATGTCATAAATAGAGAAATTACAAGGTTTTATCATATAAATACCTTGTCCAGCACCCTGCTGCTTTCCCTTCCTTGGCTTGTTCGGGTCTAAGGATGCCTGATAAAGAGGACAGTTCCTCTTCTAGTATCCCTGCTTCTTACAATAGAAGCACTCTACACCAACTTGATCGGCTTTCACTTTCTTGGCTTGACTTGGGCCAGGAGCACTCTACACCTTCTTTCCCTTACCTTTTTTCTTCCCTTTCTTAAAGGGACGACAACCTCTAAAACCTCCCACTAAATTCACCACCCCCTTATTCAGTTGGTGGTCCTTTTCGTAAGTCTGCAGCAACCCCATCAAACCATGATAATTGACTACAAGCTTATTCATTCTATAATGATCGAGAAAGTCAAGATAGGAGGAGGGTAGAGAATTCAGGATCGCATCCTTGCCGAGTTGCTCGTGCAAGGGACATCCAAGCTTGCCCAATCGTTCGATCATCTTGATCATATATAATACATGATCAGTGACAGAACCACCATTCTGCATTTTGGCATTGTAGATGGCACAAGACACTTTGTACCACTCCACATTGTCTAGCGTGCCGAAAGATTCCTTCAACTTTTGAAGAATCTTGTTTGGCTGGGCCTCCTTAAATTTGCGACTGAACTCGTCATTCATCACCACCAACATTATGCAACGGATAGTAGTCCGATCAGAAATCCACTTCAAATAAGTGTCCCTGACCGAACTCCGAGCATTGGCAGGAGGGATTTCGAGTGCTAGATCCGTTATCACATAAAGGATCCACTCGTGCTCTAGGACAATCCTTAATTTTCGATACTAGCTATTGAAATTGGGACCCTTTAACTTCTCGCTATCGAGAAGTGACTGGAGTGAAAAACTTGAAGACATCTAAAAGGAAAACTAAGACCAAATTAGTATATGAATTAATCAATTAAACCAAAAGACTTGGACTTTAGTCTAAAGGTCCCTCCCTCTAATTTTTTAGATTGGGAGCCTCTAACTCCAATCCATGAAATCATCATTTCATAGTGGGTACTGAAATCCAATAGATCACGTATGAGCCCGACTTTAGGCGGCTCACCCATATGCACCTAAAGGTAGGTTCTCTAATCGATTGCTTCCCTAAGTAACTTCCAGTATTAAATTTTGCCCCACAAAACTCCCAATCGGTATTGGGGCCTCCTATTGCGGGTCTTTGGTTAGGTCCAACCATTAATATGACAAATTCGATGCTTCCAGCTAACGAATGACCAAGCCCGACTTTGGCCGGCCCACCTGATCACCGTTAAGAAGGTTGCACTGAACCATCATCTATGGGAGAGTAATCCCAGTAACCGGATGAACACCCATTCTTTGGAACTGCTGATGTACACCAAGCTAAAGGACTCATTCCTAACTTACTTAATGGGAGGCTAAGACACCATCAACTCATTGACTTAGTCTTTTTCAGGACCTAATAATTTTAGAGGATTTTAATTAAATTGTGACAGAAGAACATGGATCAACCTTCCACTGATCAAATCAATTCTCAGGAGGGTTGAATTAAATTCAACAAGTTGGTCCATGGGCACCTAAAGATCAGACAGGCTGATCAACTAGGGTGACATGGGTTAACTCGAATCAATAAGCTCTTCTAATCAGTTCTGGTTAATCGGATTGGCCAGGTAGGTGAGATCATGGGTGAGTATCCGCCATTAACCATCTTTCTTAGACACCAACTAAGTTGGCCAGGAAAGAGGTAGCCTCAAGCAACCATGATCAAAAATGCCAAACCTACCTAGACACCAATCGATTTACCATACTTGATTAGACCAGCCTACGAACTCGGGCTTACCACAAAGCCACTAATTAGATTCATTTTAGAAGAATGGACTAACCCATCTAACTATTAGATAGATACTGAAGAGAAGGTTCCTAATCAACATTTGATTAGTTCTCTTAAGTCCAATTCAACTAACCTTAGATCTAATCCAATTAACCCGGATGTCTTATTCAAATGATATTAGGTTTCATAAACCCTAATCTGGCTTGTCATTTAATTAATCTTTCAATTCATAATTGTTAGATTATAAGCCAACTTTTAATTAAAACATTTTTAATTAAATTCATGTAAAACCCTTTTACATCTTTCATGCATCATATCTAGTCCTATCATATCATTTATAATATTGCAAGCCTTAACAATTTTAGACATGCCAATGTATAATCATGTATCAGGATTAAAATATTTTTAAATACCATAGATTTCCTTTAAGGATCCTTCTGAAAAGGCCAACACAGACGAACAGCCTCGTGCCATTGAAACTTAGGGATTTTAAACCATGATTAATCTCTACGGACACACGGCCATGGTGAGGGTCTCAACTAGGTTCCTAAAAGTAATCCCTAATCAGGATACAGATTAAAATACATGCAATCAAGATATGCTACACAGGAACCTGTGGCTCTGATACCACTGAAGGAAAAAATAGTGCAACGGATGCCTACCCTATGCATGCTACACTAGAGAGTAGGTATTGCATAATTAAAATTTTTAACATGCATACGGAGAAACCTACTCATGCACGGGATCTAACATAAACATGATGCATGTAACAGATACACAGGCATGTATAGGCAAATGCAATAATTATAAATAATATGATAATTTCTAGATCTAAACATGCATGATAATAAAAAGTAAATAACATACCTTATAGAGCTTTCTTTAATAGCAAATCAAGGCAGACGGTTGAACTCCTTCAATGGCAAACCATATCTAGAAGAGATCGATCCAATTTCTCAAGGTGTCCAAATGTCCACCCTCTAGAGTATCCATGCGCGGGCTCTCGCTGATCCAACTCCCGGATGGATGCTAGTCCTCCATGAATAAATGAAGGACACGGATAGGTGGAGCACGGAAATGCAAACAAATCCTCATTGATGGTTTTTTCCAAGACCGCCTATAACACCACCAAGAACACACAATGGAAAACAAAATCAGGGAAGGAAATCATGGAATGCTCCACAAATTTCTGCACTCAGAAATTCGCCCCAAAATCTCTCATAGATTGCTCTTTGCTCCTCTCTTTCACTTGCCCTGTTCCTACTCCCTTCTCCTCTCACTCTCACATGCTCTGTTTTCTTTTTATCTCCCCCAAATTGCATGGCCTGCAACTAGGTTATAAGAGGCAGAGAAGAAACCATGAAGGCCAGGGAAAACATCATGAAGTCCAGGAAGAAATCATGAGAGAGAGTCCAGATAAAACAAAACTCAATTTGAAATGGCTTAGATCGGTTTAATATGCTGGGAACATGCTAGCTAGATGAGAACAAAAACCATCAAAAAATAGAGTTCGAGAGATTGGAAAACGTGAGGGAGAGACCATCGTGAAAACACATTCTGTTCACTATGCAAGGATTAAAAATAGATATCCCCGGCAAAGACCAAACTCCATGCATTTAAATCCCATTTCAAGCGAAAAAAACTGGGCAAAAATTGTGAGAAGAGAAACAGGGCAAGTCATCAAGCTGGTTTTTAAAGTCCTAGGAGAAAACAACGGTGTAAAGAAGCCTTGATTTAAACCGGTTCAATAAAAAAAAATCAAAAATCAGTTCAACAAACCCCGGTCGGACCAAACCGATCAATAAGAAAAATAGGGTCCTGTCCTGGTCTACCAAGAATAATTTCTGGTTGACCCAAACCAATCCTGGTCGATCCAAATCAGACTAGGTGGACCAGAAAAAATCCAATGTGTGCTCAATCAGTCCATTTGACCTTAATGCCGAAATGATTCCCAATCGTTGATCGACTCCCGGATCAGGAAGAAATCCTCTATGGCATGTGACCTCATAGGTTCGAACCTAAACGGTAGCACTGGAACACTTTCAGTACCAGCATAAGATACCATCTAGCAATGGGTCTCGACGTCCGGATAGGCTGAAGATGCAAGAGCAATCTATCGAACTTCTGGCATATGGTTATCGTATAATTCATCCGTTTGACCTCCAATGCTCTAGATGACCTAGGGTTAGACTGCCAACCCTAACTGAGTCAATCCACAACATGTCTCAACCTCGCAAGTCTAGTGACTCCTCACTAGGACTATCCCGATGAGAATTTGCTAAATTGAGACACTGCAAGACATTCAATCCAAATAATTTGGACAGGTCAATTCCATCTTGGTCCACCACTGCTCCATAAGTACTTGCCTGTACCTAGAAACCTTCCATCACCAGATTAGAAATCCAGGTAGTCTGGCACCAAAGCACAGGAAATTGCTTGCAAGCTATCATGGTGACCTCAAGTCAGAGGGACACATATATCCATACCCAATTGCAAGCAATCCTTTGATAGAAAGGAGCTCCATGGAGTCATGTTCAATGAGATGTCACACATCCCACTTGCAGATACATCAGTGTCACCACACTCCTTTGGTCAAGAGGATAACCAAACGATGTGAATTACAACAATCTACACTTAATACATTGCCATCTTGTACAATATATCATTTGGTTGTGAACCTTTTTAAAGGACCACTCGATATATCCTCTCTATATCGAAGTCAGTGCAGTCCTAAGGACTTCATCACATAAATAGAGTTCATGACAAGAAAATGAATAATGTGATGAGCTGCCAAAATAAAGTTTTATTAATTCATATAGAAATTACAATACTGAGCACAACCACCTACAGCCTGGGTGATTATCTTTGGGACACAATTTCCAACATAGGGTCAATCAAAATAGCAAAAAAAAATAAGAAAAGGAACTAGCATTTTGAAGGAATCGGGATTAGGGTTAGGGGATGGCAGCCCGGGGAGGGAAGAAGCTCCTTGTCTTGGATGGTAGCTAGGGCTTCCTTTCCTTGGGTATGGCTGGTCTCCAAGGATGCAAAAGGATGTTAGGGAAGTAGGGTTTCAATCCAGGAACACAAGGAGAGCACTCAAAGTAAATAACCAAAATAAAGACACCAATCACAAGGCAATAGCACAAAGTTTCAGCAAGTTGTATTCATAAGAAAGAGATGATTACAAGTGGAGGAGGGGTGGGATATTGATATAGTTCCCATGCCCTCTCTTAAAGGGATTACAAGTCTTCTCCTAGTTAGAATAAGTTTACATAATTTAAGTGGGAGAAAGACTATAAAATAAACCTAGAACTAGAAGTATACAAGTTGAATGAAATAAAAACTCAAACTCCTTGTAATTGGTGTGTTAGGCTTCAAGGGGAAGCAAGGGGTCATCCTCCTTTAGATTGGTGCATGGGCTTTGGGCCCTGGAAGCTGGGGTGCCCTGGTATCAGCATATTCCTTGGAATCTTGGTTCTTCATGCTTGAGCTTGCTTCGTGGGCTTAGAATTTTAAGGCCTAGAGTGCTAGAATAACCTGAAAAACATGGGCTCTTGGCATATAGAATATTCAAGAATCATATGGAGGGAATCTGGCATTTGAAATGGCATTTGGAAGGAATTAGGGCACCTGGAGGGCATCTAGAGGGCATTTAGGTCTCCTGGGTGTCAATTGAGCTCTCATAAGCTGATGTAATTGCCTCTAGCTCCTGAATGAGGCCTAGTGGAACTCCAAAATAGGGTAACCTTTTCTCTTGTACAAAATTTGGACTCATACTGATGTACAGGACCCAATATACTGGACTAGGTCAAGACAAATCAACTAGTCTCACCTTATTACAACTCAATCTTACTTTCTTACAAAATTGTGACACATAACTAAGCTTTTAAAAAAAAATCCTAATCAGTAAGCCATATTGGATCCAGTGATCTATGTCTAATCCTGGTGTCTCCACCAATTATCCTGGGGTGGAAGGAACTTGACCCCATCGAGTAAGGATCAATTTGGTTGCTCAAGGAGGGTCTGGGTTGAGACATGGCAAATCCTCACCAGTGCTCCACAAATCCTTAGATTCTGGCTGACCTTACCACCAGACCAAGTATCGCTGATAGTCTCTATCCTTAGCATCAATAGCTTGATCATCCAGAGCTCTTTCAATGGTTTCCTCACTATAAGGCCAAATTATATGTGGTCGCTCTAGGGTGGGTTCTCTCTTAAAAAAATGGGAGTGGCTCAAGAGGCTTGCTGGGTATCACTGCTGGCTCCCTAGACTTTACAAAGTCTGAGATGATGAAAGCAGAGCTAATACCTAAATCAGGTGATATCTCAGGCACATAGGCATTGGGTCTATTACTCTTTATTATCTTGGATGGGCTAGCTTCACCAGCAGAAAATTCCTTTATCATCACATATTCCTCTGCTTAAAATTCTTTATCTGTCCTTTGGGAATTAGTCAAGTTGTTATTTAATTCATTACTTATGTTTAGCTTTTGACTAATTTCCAAATGCAAATGCTTTGCAGAGGTAAGTGCAGGTGCAGATAGATGATTTAAGGTTGTAAATTTATTGGACTCAAAACTATTACCTAAAAGACTTGACTAGACATCCTTTCGAAGGAAATTTATTGGACTCTACGGGACAAAACCTAACAGATTATAGACTATTTACATTTGATCCTAGCATGGTATGCACATGAGAACTTACTATGTATGCCTACTAGGTGCCATGGGGTATGCCAAAAATATGATGCAAATCTAACCTGTGCAATGAATGAATGCAGTATGATTATCCCTATAAAATGCAAATGAATGGTTAAAGAAATATAAGAAAATTCAAGAAAAGACAGAAAATATGAGGTGGATTTAGGGTTAGTCTGATTGGGTGGAAAGTAAGAAAATGGTTCGGGGTTAATTGGATAGACTAAGATGTAAGAAGGGGTGTCGGGAGTTAATCCTAGGCTAATGAGGTTTACCTTATGGATTTGATGTCTATCTAAATGGTCTAAATAATGGAAGAAAGGGTCATTGATTTCAGGAAAGAGATCAAGTGGAGTCAAAGAGGTGACTTCATCCTGAGGGCATTGATCTAAAGAGATTAAGTCATTAATAAACTCTTCTGGTTTATAAATCAAAGGACTGGGCTCTCTAATTGGGCTTTCTTCTAGTGGCTCCTCAGGTAAAACTCTAATAGTGGGATTGGATTCCTCATGATCTTCTTTCTTTAAGGGTTCTTCCACTACAGGTTGGATGTGGTTAAAGTTAGCTAACTCTGGGATGGCTTCTACCTGGGTTTCTACTGGATCAACTAACACTGGATTGGCTTCTACCTGGTTCAACCTATTGATTAATTGGTCAAGCCTATTGGTTGCTTGGTTGTTGGTTTGGGTCATTTGGTTGGTTTGGATGGTTGATTGGGTAAACTAACTTTGGGATTGGGTGATCATCTGGTCAACCTATGCTTGGTTTTGGGTAATGGATTGGTCAAGCTTGAGGTTCATTTGGGTCAATTGTTCACTCATGGCCTTAAGGAAGGTTCCTAAATTGGACTCCATGGTTGAACTGGGTTGGTTATGCTGGACTTCTGGTTCAACTAATTCTGGGTTGGTTTATATCTGGGTTTGGTCATAATCAACTAATCCTGGGTCTTCTATAGGATACTCTTCTAGATCTTCAATAGACTCATTATCTTCATACTCCTCTACCAGACTTGGGTCAGCCTCATATATTTCTTCTTCTAAGTTATCTTGGTGAACCAATGAGGTGGTAAGAGGGATTTGGCTAATGGAAAATTGACTAAGGTCTTGGGTAACAGGGATGTGTAAATAAAAGGTTATGGGTTCATAGGTTATGGGTTCAAATCTAGGAGTATCAATCCTATAGGGTTCAGGTCGATTGAGAAAAACTTGACTGGCTTTAAGCTGATAGCTAGGGGTACTAATCCTATTAGGCTCATAGGATGTGGACTCAGATCTATAGGTTGCTTGATCAAATCGTTGGTCTACTTGGTTGAATCTTTGGTTCATTTGGTCAAGCTTAGTATCGGATTGGTCAAACCTAATGTTTATCTGGGCTAACTGATTTTGGGTTTGGGAGTTGGACTGGTTTATTTGGGCAAACTGGTTTTGAGATTGGATATTGGCTTGGTTCATTTAGGTAGTTAACTGGGCTAGCTGGTTCATGATAGCTTCAAAACTGGTATCCATGGCTGAGTCAGTTTGGGGTTTAGACTTTTGGTATTGGGTTCCAAGTCTAGTGGTCATACGATCAATCAAACAATCAAAATAAAATGGTGCAGCCAAGCATGCAAAAGAAAAAAGAAAGGCTAGTACAATCTAGGGTTTCCTAGACCTGAGCCAAAACTGGGTGGGTCAGCTCAACTTACACCTAACCCAGTAGCTAATCCTTCTACTGGTCAGGTAGGGGGTGGGAGTGTGGGAGTCCCCCCTGTTTTTGCAAGGACCCAATTAAAAACCATAACACCACTTAGGTCGTTTGACTCTGGACCCCCAGCCTTAGACACCAGCTTTCAGTAATAGCTAAAGGATTAAATGCACTAGTTGGCCCACATAATTCTAACTCGACTTGTTGATGTCTTCTAGCTCTCTAGGGCAAATTAGGTCTAATTAATTTTAATTAGGCTTGGGTTAGTATGATGATGGTTGTTTTGGACCCAGGACAGGTGATGAAATCCTGCCCTGATATGAGATATTGAGTTGCCCTTAAGATTAGGTTAAAGATGATGGCAATCGATGGCTGATGTAATCTAAAATAATGAGAAAAATAAAAGTATTTTATGTATATTTTACGAAATGACAAATTAGGTTTAAGCTGATTAGGTTAGCAATCAAATTAGGCTTGGGATTGGGGTGTGTGGAAGTTGATTAGGTTTGAGTTAGTCAAGTGCAAAATCAGCAGAAATCAGAGAATTAGGGTTTCAATTGATGCAGAATTTAACACAGATCCTGATGAAAAATAAAATAAAGAAAACTCTGGAATAGAGGATGGATAGTGATGATGATATTGATGATACCTACCAAATTTCATGGAGAACAAAAATCATATGATGATGCAAATCCTAGGTTTTTGGACCGCTACATAAATTCTCAGGATTCTGTTAGGGTTTCTAATATACTAAATTTTAATAACTTAGGAGTTCTGTAAAATTAATTAAAAATTTTATTAAAATATAGAATAGGATAGACAAAAATTCATGCAAATTTCACAGAAAAATAAAGTTCATAGATGCTCAAAATTAGATGAAGAACAGACACCTAATGCAGTGGATAGAATGCAGAAATTAGGGTTTGTGAATGCAAAGTAGATAAAAACTATCCTAAACCCGCTCTGATACCAAACTAATGCGGGACAACTCTAAGATTGTTAAACATGCATGAAAAAAAGTAAACTAATTTTTTTGTGAATTTTATAATTTAGGTTTGTAGGCTAAATTCTCAAATAAAAGTAAGAACTAGCATAAAGAGTAGCAATGCATAGAATCATCATGATCACAAAGAACTCATGCAAGATAATAAGTAGCCAGACCCGAGAGTTGAGAAACTCCCAGTTTAGGATAGCTTATCTTCATGAAATCAGAAATTAAAAGAAGGGAAGGTTTCTTATCAGTCAAAGATTGAAAACTTTGCAGTAGAAAGGATCACTCACACTTTGATTGGAGTCTGGATGAAGAAGCTTCAGTTCCTTGAATCAGATGGCTGATCTAGACCTGGTCTGAAGGCAAGGAAAGCCTCCTCAGGGGAGGTGAAGCACCTTGAGGATCCTGCAAGTGTCAGGGTCAATCAAAATAGCAAATAAAAAAAAGAAAAGGAACTAGGGTTTTGAAGAATCGGGATTAGGGTTAGGAGATGGCAGCTCGGGGAGGGAAGAATCTCCTTGTCTTGGATGGCAGCTAGGGCTTCCTTTCCTTGGGTGTGGCTGGTCTCCAAGGATGCAAAAGGATGCTAGGCCAGCAGGGTTTCAATCTGGGAACACAAGAAGAGCACTCAAAGTAAAGAACCAAAACAAAGACACCAATCACAAGGCAACAGCACAAAATTTTAGCAAGTTGTATTCATAAAAAAAAAAAGATGATTACAAGAAGGAGAGGGGTGGGGTATTTATAGAGTTCCCATGCCCTCTCCTAAAGAGATTACAAGTCTTCTCCTAGTTAGAACAGGTTTACATAATTTAAGTGGGAGAAAGACTATAAAATAAACCTAGAACTAGGAGTATACAAGTTGAATGAAATAGAAACTCAAACTTCTTCTTGTATTTGAACTCTTCCACCATGTTGGACTTGGTCAACTCATGGAGGACGCCTATCCTAGGTGTGTTGGGCTTCAAAGGGCAGAAAGAGGTCATCCTCCTTTGGATTGGTGCATGGACTTTGGGTCTGGAAGCTGGGGTGCCCTGGTATCAGCATATTCCTTGGAATCTTGGTTCTTCATGCTTGGGCTTGCTTCCTGGGCTTAGAATCTTAAGGCCTGGAGTGCTAGAATAACCTGGGAAATATGGGCTCCTAGCATATGAAATATTTCGGAAGCATCTGGGGAGAATCTGGCATTTGAAATGGCATTTGGAGGGAATCAGGGCACCTGGAGGGCATTTAGGGCTCCTGGGTGTCAATTGAGCTCCCATAAGTTGATGTAATTGCCTCTAGCTCCTGAATGAGGCCTGGTGGAATTTCAAAATAGGGTAACCTCCTCTCTTGTATAAAATTTGGACTTACACTGGACTCATACTGATGTACAGCTTAATATACTGGACTAGGTTGAAACAAATCAATTAGTCTCACCTTATTACAACTCAATCTTACTTTCTTACAAAATTATGACACATGACTAAGGTTCTAAAAAAAAATCCTAATCAATAAGCCATATGGGATCCAGTGATCTGTGTCTGATCCTGGTGTCCCCACTATTCTAATGTCGGAAGACTATTTATAAAATAACCATGTTCGAATATTTTATTACAATGAGGAATAGAGCAGCTACTGCTCTTTATATTTATCTCAAATCCTTGTTGTAACAACAAGGGTATTAATACAATGTTTCTTACAATATCTGGTACATAGTAGCATTCTTCTAACTTTAAAATATTATTCTAAGGTAATAATAGAAGATAGGTGTCCACAGCTTTAGCATACATGGCTTCTCCACTAGTGCCATATAATTTGAAGTCACCTTCAATTCTTTAATTCTGTGGAGTCCTTGTAAAGATTTACAGATATGAGACCCACATGCGGTATCCAATACTCATGAATTAGAAATGAAAGCACTCAATAATAAATTAGTTTGTATCATGTACAAACCTTTAGATGCTCCACTTGCATCTGGCTTCACACTTGCAATATATGTCTTGAAATTCTTTTTCCAATGCCCCTGCTTGCCGTAGTGGAAACAAGCTCCATCATTAACTACCTTCTCGGCTTTCTTCTTCTTCTGGATTCTCTTTTTAGGGTTGAACTTTCTTTTCAAACTCTTTCTATTTGCCTGTTTGTTCTTCCCATCAATGAGAAGAAGATGAGCCTCATCACCTTTTGAGTGGCTCTCTGCTATCTTTAACATATTCAGCAGTTCAGGCAAAAATATATTCAGTTTGTTCATGTGATAATTAAGAACAAACTGAGAGTATAAATTTGGAAGTGATAGCAGGATTAAATCCTGATTGAGTTCACCATCCATCAGAAACCCTAATTGACCTAATCGAGTGACTAAGTCAATCATTTTTAATACATGGGTTTGTACAGATGAACCCTCACTCATCTGTGCATGGAATAATTGCTTCAATATCTTGTATCAAGCAGCCCTACTTTGCTCTCCATATGGCTCCTTTATGTTGAGCAATATGGACTGAGGTTCAATACCTTCATGTTGCCTCTGGAGCTCGTTGCTCATCGGGGCTAACATGATGCACCTGATAGTTGTACTATCATTTTTCCATATTTTATGTGTGGCAATTTCCTCCCTTGATGCATCTTCTCTGATCGGCTTAGGATTCGGAGAATCCAGAATATAAGAAAGTTTTTCTTGAGTAAGAACTATTCTCAGGTTCCTTAACCAGTCCACATAATTGGGACCGATTAACTTGTTGGCATCTAAGATGCCCCGTAGTAACAAATTTGAAGCCATTATATATATATATCCTATATTTAATAAAAGAACAATATCAGCAGACCACTCAAGACGACATTCATAACTAGATATGGACTTTATATCTAATTATGTCTTCCACTATTTTATTCAAATACCATAACCCTCAATCTATGGTAAGCAAGAAACCTTACTTGTTTCTTTAGTGAAGTTAAGATCCCAATTCCATATGAATGCCTTGTGTTACACAACAAACACTCATGAGTTCAAAGGTAGGACTTCCTTTCCAATTGCCACCGATGCAATTCTCAGCAATTAAACTGCCTCTAAGATGCTTATGGTCTTGTGATACACAACAAACTATATTATCTTAGTTTTGTCACACCCTTCATTTCTATATAGCCATGATGGAATAATATTATCCTTGTGTTATACAACAAAGCAACAATTTCCAACCATGCCATAAAGCACAAAGTGCACCAAGACAAATTTTATATCAAATCCTAGAGTAGGCCTTGTGTTACCCAACAAACCTACTATAGTTTTGATAATAATTTGGCTTAGCATGAAGGAAGGCCAATTATAGTATACTTAATCAATTAGCTTTCCCAAGTTAAGGTTTAGATATGACCAAATTGGCCAGGTGAGTGGAAGGGGTGAGGGGGTCCCTCCGTTACTTTCCTTAGACACCAATTGAATTGGCCAGGTCAGATAATGGAACCAATTAAAAATCTCATTCTCTTTACCTTCCCAGAACCACTTGCCTAAACACCAACTGGCTGATCAAACCCTAATCAGTTTAGCATCATGATTGAGTTTATGCTATGACTAAATATGTTTTTATGAGGGCTTTGATGGTCTCATACACATCCTAAATAATCATGTTATCATTGTTCATAACAACAAGTATAAATAAAAGTATATCAATCCAGCATATGCAAAAAAATGATTATCCAACAGGCATATTTATCTTAATATGCAAATCATAGCATGATTATACAATTCTTCATTCACCTCACTTATTCATGGGATATGGCTACAGCGGCACCCCTACATGCCATAGGAGATCCCATTGAATGAAAAGAGAGGGCCTTTAAACCCTACTTAACCCTGATGATTGGACGGCCATGGTGACTAACCCAATCCAAAGCAGTTACTAGGATAAGACATGTTATTAAGATGCATTTGATTAGCAATATGCATAATATCATATTGAAACAATAACATGCTCTTTTCATAATTATATTTACTATCATACAAAGATTAGGGTTTAAGAATAACATCCCCTAATCCAATGGCAAACATCATACTATGATTATTTTTCATAAACATACAGCATTCCACTGAACCCTAAGTAATGGCATGCATCAAAAACCTATGATCAAACTAGCTATCTAATAAGCATTTGATCATGCAAATGACAATTAATTGAATGAATTAAGGGTTTCTATGATACCATTGACAGAATTCTTAAGGGTCATCATGTATGCATGATGCATTGGATTTCAAAAATTTACACAAAGAAAAATCCTTATTGGCTAGAAACCTTAATCCCAAGATCCCCTCATTCATATACAACTAATATATCACTAATATGGTTCATGAAAAATACTTGGAATGGTATTTTCCACTCCTTTCAACTAGGCTCACATGTGCAAGCCCTCCAACGGTGATCCACACAGGAATTGACCCGAGGAAGAACTCCTATATCAGTCGCTTACTTGACAAGGACTTTTCTTGATAGCCTTCTGGACTTTGACCTTTGTAGGACACCCTACCCTCTTGTAGGGCACTCTGAATGCTCTCCAAAACCACTCTTGGATTTGGGATTGCCTTCCTTTAGGACACTCTAAGCTTATGTCTTAAATCCTAAGACTTTCTTAAAGAACAACCTTGTCTTAAAGGGACAAGGTTTGTCTTAAAGGAGAAAGGAGGGAGAGAGAGAGGCTCAGAATAATACTTCGATGGAAATCTGATATCCATTTTTTAAAACTCATCCCACCGCCCCCTATTTATAGATTCATGAGGGGCTTGTGATAAGCCCAGTCACCAAATTATTAGATATGTGTTTTCAAGACCGAAGAGAAGTTATCTGCTTTGAAAACACATATATGATATGTAACTTCATGCATCATGAGCCATATCTTCGTCCCCTCCTTTCTAGATTTAATCCACACTTGCCACATGGATAATACCGGTCCCAAGGAAGCCAAGAGGTTTCATTTCAGTCCCAAAATTCCAGAGAGAATGAAGAGTCCTGACGGCAGAAGGAGAGCTTCAAAATCGCGCACACATGAAGAGTTGCAACTCTTCATGCGCGCGCGCACTTCATCCAACTTCCATGCCAAATTCAAATGTCTTGACCGATCAACTAAATCCAAATGAGGCATGGGATGTGAGCCAAGAGTAGTCTAGATGAAATCAGCAAAGGAATTTGATCTACAGAAGGACACTTGGTCCTTCTGCACCCTATCCTCCTTGGCGTGCCAAATCCACACTTGCACCCATCCAACTAATAAAGGTTGACCTGGTCAACCAGTTTATTTATTTTTATTTATTTCTTGAGTCACCATTTAAATTTTGTTGAGTCATGTTGACTCGGTGCAAGTCCCGATGTGGTTTCAATTTGGTCCAAAATGGTGCCACATTTGTCTTCCAATCAAATCAAGGTTCAAGCAAGTGGAGGCCACACTCCAAGCCACACGCCCAGCCACACTCCGAGCACACGCCAGAGTCCAGGAGGCACCACAGAGGCATCCCAGTGTCATGGTCCCCACACCCAAAGAAGAAAAAATCAAATTGGAAGCTAATTTAAAGGAGGCGCCCATACCTGCCTATTTTACCTAAGCAAAGAAGGAAGAAAACTTCTCTTGGAGAAGAAATCAAAGAAGGACATCCAATTGAAGTTCAAATCAAAATCAAAGAGCTTAACTTGGAGTGGAAGAAAAGAAGAAATGCCATAAGAAGAGGAGGACTCCAAATCCAAATCCAACTCCAAAGGAGGCGCCATAAAAATTCCAAAAAAAAATTCCTTTATGGCCGTCCCAATTTTTTTTGAAGTCTTGGTTGACCAAGAAAGGGGGTTTTCTACCTAATCTAGAGGTTGGAAGAGTTTAGTCCCACATGGGAATTTGTACAAGCTAGGAAAAAATTTTTGGTCTATATAATAGACCTCTCTTTGTAACTTTGAAAATCAATGAATGAAGAAAATTATTTTTTTGCTATTCTCTTGTGTTGAGTGACCTAGGTTTCTCTTCTTCCGCACTATTCTAAGTGTTGAGCTCCGTGAGGGGGTAATCCGGGTTCCATTGGAGCCTTGAGGAGGTGAGAGTCTCCATCTTTATCCAAAACCCTAGGTTAGCCACTTGAAAATTCCAAAACCCTAGCCACCCTTCATTATTTTCAATCCATCAAACCCTAGATCCATCCATCTCCCACGGCCTCTCTCTCTACAAGTCCAGGCCATCCACCTTCATCCAGATCCAGTCCGGCTACTTCAGATCCAGAGCAAGTTCCAAGGAAAATCACATCAGCTTCCAGGAGAATCCAGTTTTCAGCAATTTCAATCTTCAAGTTCATCAACCTGGTAAATTTTTCCCTTGACTCTCTGATTCCATCAATTGTTTTTCTTCTCTTCCAGATCTTGAGTTCAGGAGAAGCCAACCCGCCAAAGGACCAGTATTGGAGGGTCCATTGCGAAGATATCTGAATCCGAGGATCCAACAATCTGCTCGGGAGAGTTCTTCCACCAAAATATGTGAAGATCATTGTCTGGTTAGGTAAACCATCTCTTCTCTTTATTTCTGTTCTGTTGAAAGTTCGGAGCGAAACCCTAGGTCTGGAAGTTTCTCAACCCCCAGCGATCCGTTGCTTCTGAACTACTCTGATAATTTAGTTTCCTTAAAATTGTGCTTTCAATTATCATATTAGTATCTTTCAATGTTAGGTTAACTTTTCTTTGATTTGAAGCCAACTTCTACAAACATATAAAAACAATAAAAAAATTAGTTAATCTTAATTTACTTCCGCATCACATTCCTTTATTTGTTCTGCATCATTTTTGGTATCAGAGCCCAGTCTAGGGTTTCTGATTTGCTTGCTTGCTTGTTTTGATTGTTCTCTTTTTATTTTGTCTGCTCGAAGTAGACTCCCCAGGATGTCCGGTCCTAGGAACTAAGCGAGGCGCAAGCCTCCTCCTCCCATTCCACGGGGTGTTCCTAGGGCGTGTAGGGGATCCATTGGGTTATAACTTCGTAGCAGGGATTATAAACGAGGATGACAATCTAGTTGCAGCCCGTAATTTCCCTGTTTTCTGAATTATTTCTCCCTGTATAAAACTCCGAATTGCATGATTTTTGCTTCGTTGAAACCAGTATAATTGATCCTATTTTCCATAATTTTTCTGTGATTTATTGGTTTCAGTAAAAATTCTGAGCATTAAAATACAACAACTCTGTTTTTTGTGTTCTGCAATTCAATTCTTTTTGGAGTGATCATCTCATAATTTACTTAAGGGCAATTGAGCATCTAAGATAAGGGGAGGAGTTGATTACCTCTCCTTAGCCCAAAACCACCATCCAATCATTCGAACCTAGACCTAATTTAAAATCAGTTAGACCTAATTTGCCCTAGTGGGCTAGGGACACCAATTGGTCGGGTCTAGGCTAGTGTTGAGTCAGTTTGCCGAGTTATTCTGTGTGTGCTTAGCACTCAGTGTCTAGAACGGTGGTTCAGGGATCCATTCCCGAAGGACTTGTGTGCTGGTCCGCCTACCTGGCCAATCACTGATTGGTGTCTAGGATTGGCAATCAGGGACCTAACACTCCCCTTACACCTGCCTGGCTGAGTCCTGAGTTACTACAGGCTAGCTTGCCACTCTGATTGGGCATCTAGTTTGGACTCTAGGTCTAGTGATCCAGTAGTCGATTTAGTCTAGTCTCATTTTGTGTGCTTGCTTGAATCATCATGTCTACCAGAAACGGAGTGCCATATCAACCTGGTCAAACCCAACCTGATTTAGAGGCCATGATCAGAACTCTTACTGAAAGTATGGCTAAAATGAATCAGGATATGACAAACACTGTGGCCCAGTTTAGCGCACAAATTCATGAGGATCTTACCCAACTTAGGGACCGAGTCCAAGTACTTGAAGAACCTAGACATCGAAATTGGACTCCTGACCCCGATTTTAATGTGCCTCAACCTCACCCACATCAGGAGCCTAGAAGGCCTTTATATAGAGATCCTGAACCTAATCATAGGAGGCCTGACCCAGAGCCTGAAGATCGAGATGATAGGTTCATCAGGAACATCAAATTAGATGCACCCACTTTTGATGGTAGTCTGAACCCTAAGGTGTATTCTGATTGGGAGGGTGAGATGGACCAATACTTTGAGTGGTATGCTATGTCTGAGGAGAGGAAATACAAGTTTGCCAAGATGAGATTAGTGCGTCAAGCTAGGTTATACTGGGGGAACATTGAGCTAACCACTAGGAGACGGAATGTTGAGCCCATAACTACTTGGCAGGGTATGAAAGAAAAACTGAGAGATAAATACCTACCCATTTCATACCAGCAAAACCTGTTAGACCAATGGCAAAACCTGAAACAAGGAAACCGATCTGTCTCAGACTACATAGCTACTTTTGATGAATACCTAATGAGATGTGATGTGAGTGAAGCCCACGAAGTCACTTTGTCTAGATTTAGGGCTGGACTGAGGGAAGATATCAAGAGAGAACTATTTCTGAGAGAGGTTACTGATCTAGACCAAGCCTACCAGATTGCACTGAACACTGAGAAATTTCAGAGAGGACCTATACCTTCTAGGGTTAGTGCCCCAATCCCAAGGAATGGCCCTAGCCAAGTTATCCCTAGTAAACCTTTTCAGGGTACTTCTACCCCTAGGCCCATGGACAAAGGTAAGGCACCTGACACCCAGAGAACCCCTAGTTCAAATATCACCTGTTTTAAGTGTCAGAAACCAGGTCACATTTCCAATCAGTGTATTGCCATAGCCTGTTTCAAGTGTCATAAGGTAGGTCATGTTGCTAGCTAGTGCCCACGAAGATCCCTTTACATAGAAGAGGGAGAGAATGATAATTCCGAGCCCAGTGAGGAATTTGAAGAAGAAGTTTATGAGGCCGGAATGAATTTGGTTGAGGAGTATGAAGGAGAGGAGGAACCCAACGAATCTGACCAATTAGGAGTTGTAAGATGCATCCTATCCCAGAATCTAGTTCAAGAGGATTGGCGTAGGACTAACATCCTACAGACTTTTCTTAAATTAGGGGATAAGGTATGTAAGATCATCATAGATAGTGGGAGCTGTGTAAATGCCATCTCTACTAGCACTGTCAAGATGTTAGGCTTAATCCCAGTTCCCCATCCCAACCCCTATAAGGTTTCTTGGGTAGATTCTACCTCCATACCCATCCAGTCTAGATGTCAAGTCCAAATCCAAATGCAATCTTATCACGAAAAGATTTGGTGCGATGTTTTACCCATGGGGGTGAGCAGTATAATTCTCGGAAGACCTTGGTTGTATGATCATGATGCCACCCTCTTAGGAAAATCCAATACCTGTGTCTTTAGTTTCAATGGGAAGAAGATTACGATCCATTCAGTTCCCCCTAAGGACAAGGTAACTAAAGGAGCCGGTAAGGTTAAGGAGATGAAAACTGGAGTGAACCTAATCAGTGCTAAGGATCTAGAACAAGAAATTCATAGTGGTTCACCCATCTGGATGTTGACTGCTAAGGAACTTAGAACTTCGGAACCCTCAGAGCCTCCTCAAGAAGTTAAACCTGTGTTAAAAGAATTTGAGGATGTCTTTCCCGAGGATTTGCCAGACCACCTTCCACCTCTTAGGGATATCCAGCATGCCATAGATCTAATCCCAGGAGCGACTTTGCCCAACTTGCCCCATTACAGGATGAATCCATCTGAGCATGAAGAACTGCAAAAGTAGGTTGGAGAATTATTGAGGAAGGGGTTTATTAGAGAAAGTCTTAGCCCTTGTGCAGTCCCAGCCTTACTGACCCCAAAGAAAGATGGCACGTGGAGGATGTGTGTTGACAGTCGTGCCATCAATAAAATTACAATCAAATATAGGTTTCCCATCCCTAGACTAGATGACATGCTTGATATGATGGCTGGTGCAATGGTTTTTTCTAAGATTGATCTCAAAAGTGGCTATCATCAGGTTAGGATTAGACCCGGGATGAATGGAAAACTGCTTTCAAAACTAAGGATGGTCTTTATGAATGGGTTGTTATGCCTTTTGGGTTGTCCAATGCCCCTAGTACCTTCATGAGAATTATGACCCAGGTACTTAGAGCTTTCATAGGAAAATTTGTGGTGGTCTATTTTGATGACATCCTGATCTATAGTAAGACCCCAGCAGATCACCTAGGCCACCTTAGAGCAGTCTGCCAAGTTTTGAGGAATGAGAGACTCTACGGTAATCTTAAGAAGTGTGAGTTCATGACTAGTAGAGTTATCTTTCTTGGTTTTGTAGTAATCCCTGACGGCGTGGCGACCGATCCTGAAAAAATTAGGTCCATAGTAGACTGGCCAGAGCCAACCAATGTGCATGAAGTTAGAAGTTTCCACGGCTTGGCTACCTTCTATAGGCGATTCATCAAGGGGTTTAGTACTTTAGCTGCTCCTATCACTGATTGTATTAGGAAGGGAGAATTTCATTGGACTAAGTCAGCCCATAAAGCCTTCCTAGATCTTAAGGAGAAAATGACCCAGGCACCCATTCTGAGATTACCCGATTTTTCTAAAGTATTTGAGGTTGCCTGTGATGCTTCAGGTGTAGGAATAGGTGGAGTCCTAAGCCAAGAGAATCATCCCATAGCATTCTTTAGTGAAAAACTTAATGATGCTAAGCTTAGGTATTCTACCTATGATAAGGAATTTTATGCGGTGGTGCAAGCTTTGCGTTACTGGAGACATTATTTGCTACCGCAGGAATTTGTACTATTTTCGGACCATGAGGCTCTTAGATTTCTGAACTCCCAAAAAAAGCTTAACCCTAGGCATGCTAAGTGGGTAGAATATATCCAGTCCTATACTTTTGTCCTGAAACATAAGGCTGGAGTTGAGAATAAGGTAGCTGATGCCCTTAGTCGCCAATCCCTGTTATTAACTTCTGTTAGAACTGAGGTCATAGGGTTTGAGCAAATCAAAGAGGAATATGAGTCTTGTCCAGATTTCACAACTGTGTATCAGGATCTAGTTCAAGGACCATCTAGTAATCACCAGGATTATACCCTTGTAGATGGTTTTTTGTTCTTCAAAAATAGGCTTTGCATCCCTAGAACTTCTCTTAGGGAATTTTTGATTTGGGAAATCCATGCTGGAGGTTTAGCCGGCCATTTTGGAAAAGACAAGACCATTCTAGCTATTGAAGACCACTTTTTCTGGCCTAGCTTGAAAAGGGATGTAGCTAATATTGTAGCTAGATGTCGAACCTGCGCTGTTGCCAAACAGCGAAAACAAAATACTGGTCTTTATACCCCACTCCCTGTCCCAGATCGTCCTTGGCAAGATGTGAGTATGGATTTTGTGTTAGGTTTACCTAAGACCCAGAGGAGACATGATTCTATCTGTGTCGTAGTCGACCGATTCTCTAAAATGGCCCACTTCCTGCCTTTTTCCCAAACCTTTGATGCGTCTAAGGTAGCCACGCTTTTCTTCAATGAGATAGTTAGACTCCATGGCCTACCTAAGACAATCGTTTCAGATAGGGATGTCCGGTTCACCAGTTACTTTTGGAAGACCCTTTGGCATAAGTTAGGGACAAAACTTAAGTTTTCAACTGCCTATCATCCCCAAACTGATGGCCAAACTGAAGTAGTGAACCGTAGCCTAGGAAATCTGCTGAGATGTCTTGTTGGTGAAAACACCAGAAATTGGGATTTATACCTACCAAGGGCAGAATTTGCGTACAATGACTCGGTCAATAGGTCTACGGGTAAGAGTCCATTTGAAATTGTACATGGGTACAAACCTCACACACCTCTTGACCTAGTCCCTTTACCTGTCCACACTCGAGTCTCCGAATCTGCTGAGAATTTTGCACAGCATGTAAAAGACTTGCATAAAGAAATTCATGCCAAAATAAATTTAAGTAATGAAACTTATAAGAAGTTGGCTGATACTCAAAGGCGAGTCAAATCTTTTGTTGAGGGAGACTATGTGATGATTAGGTTAAGGCCTGAATGGTTTCCTCCTGGAACCGTTAGAAAGTTACATGCTAGGGGAGCTGGACCATTTAGAGTGGTAAAGAGAGTAGGATCCAATGCCTATGTGCTCGAGTTGCCTCCAGAACTAGGCATTAGCTCTACTTTCAACATTACAGACTTAGTAGAGTACAGGGAGCCAGCTGTGATTCCTAGTGAGCCTTTTGAGCCTAACCCAATCATTGAGAGTGATCCCGACCCTGTGTGTCCACCAACAAACTGGCCTGTGAGGAAAGAGCAGATTGAAAAGATCCTGGATGATCAGGTTATCTCTACTCGTAATCGAGGATACCAAAGGTACCAGGTCCGCTGGCAAGGAAGGCCAGATTCTGATGACTCTTGGATCTCCCGAGAAGAATTACAAGAATTGGGCCCAGACCTCTTGGAGAGATACCAGAGCCAACTTGAGCCTTACTCGACAGGGTCGAGTTCCTCCCACCCCGGGAGAATTGGTGCGGGCACCAGACTCAGAAGAAGACTTCAGAGCTCCATCTGGATCTCTGATTGACATTGCCCGAGAAATTAGGGTTTGTAATAAAGGTTGACCTGGTCAACCAGTTTATTTATTTTTATTTATTTCTTGAGTCACCATTTAAATTTTGTTGAGTCATGTTGACTCGGTGCAAGTCCCGATGTGGTTTCAATTTGGTCCAAAATGGTGCCACATTTGTCTTCCAATCAAATCAAGGTTCAAGCAAGTGGAGGCCACACTCCAAGCCACATGCCCAGCCACACTCCGAGCACACGCCAGAGTCCAGGAGGCGCCACAGAGGCATCCCAGTGTCATGGTCCCCACACCCAAAGAAGAAAAAATCAAATTGGAAGCTAATTTAAAGGAGGCGCCCATACCTGCCTATTTTACCTAAGCAAAGAAGGAAGAAAACTTCTCTTGGAGAAGAAATCAAAGAAGGACATCCAATTGAAGTTCAAATCAAAATCAAAGAGCTTAACTTGGAGTGGAAGAAAAGAAGAAATGCCATAAGAAGAGGAGGACTCCAAATCCAAATCCAACTCCAAAGGAGGTGCCATAAAAATTCCAAAAAAAAATTCCTTTATGGCCGTCCCAATTTTTTTGAAGTCTTGGTCGACCAAGAGAGGGGGTTTTCTACCTAATCTAGAGGTTGGAAGAGTTTAGTCCCACATGGGAATTTGTACAAGCTAGGAGAAAATTTTAGGTCTATATAATAGACCTCTCTTTGTAACTTTGAAAATCAATGAATGAAGAAAATTATTTTTTTGCTATTCTCTTGTGTTGAGTGACCTAGGTTTCTCTTCTTCCGCACTATTCTAAGTGTTGAGCTCTGTGAGGGGTAATCCGGGTTCCATTGGAGCCTTGAGGAGGTGAGAGATCTCCATCTTTATCCAAAACCCTAGGTTAGCCACTTGAAAATTCCAAAACCCTAGCCACCCTTCATTATTTTCAATCCATCAAACCCTTGATCCATCCATCTCCCACGGCCTCTCTCTCTACAAGTCCAGGCCGTCCACCTTCATCCAGATCCAGTCCGGCTACTTCAGATCCAGAGCAAGTTCCAAGGAAAATCACATCAGCTTCCAGGAGAATCCAGTTTTCAGCAATTTCAATCTTCAAGTTCATCAACCTGGTAAATTTTTCCCTTGACTCTCTGATTCCATCAATTGTTTTTCTTCTCTTCCAGATCTTGAGTTCAGGAGAAGCCAACCCGCCAAAGGACCAGTATTGGAGGGTCCATTGCGAAGATATCTGAATCCGAGGATCCAATAATCTGCTCGGGAGAGTTCTTCTACCAAAATCTGTGAAGATCATTGTCTGGTTAGGTAAACCATCTCTTCTCTTTATTTCTATTCTGTTGAAAGTTCGGAGCGAAACCCTAGGTCTGGGAGTTTCTCAACCCCCAGCGATCCGTTGCTTCTGAACTACTCTGATAATTTAGTTTCCTTAAAATTGTGCTTTCAATTATCATATTAGTATCTTTCAATGTTAGGTTAACTTTTCTTTGATTTGAAGCCAACTTCTACAAACATATAAAAACAATAAAAAAATTAGTTAATCTTAATTTACTTCCGCATCGCATTCCTTTATTTGTTCTGCATCATCTAGCACATACACATATACTGTATAATATATCAGGTCTACTTGCAGTCAAATATAATAAGGATCTGATCATACCTCTATATAGCTTTTGGTCAATATTGGATCCATTCTTATCTTTGTCCAATCTGTAAGCTGGGCTCATGGGTGTGCTCATTGTTTTGCTACTCTCCATACCAAACTTTTTGATAATTTCCTTGATGTATTTGGCTTGGTTGATGAAGATGCCTTCCTTAGTTTGTTTTACTTGAAGTCCAAGGAAGTAGTTCAGCTCGTCCATTAAGCTCATTTCAAATTCTCCCTGCATAAGCTTAACAAATTCATTACATAGAGATTCGTTAGTTGCACCAAAAATGATATCATCTACATATATTTGTACAACTAAGATGTCATTATTTTTCTTTTTGGTAAACAAAGTTTGATCTACATTTCCTCTTGAAAAATCATTTTCAATTAAGAAAGTGCTAAGTCTATCATACCAGGCTCTAGGTGCTTGTTTTAAACCATACAATGCTTTGTTTAATTTGAATATGTGGTTTGGAAAAGCATGATTTTCAAAACCTGGTGGTTGTTCCACAAAAACTTGTTCAGAGATAAAACCATTAAGAAATATACTTTTTACATCCATTTAAAAGAGTTTAAAGTTCATGTAGCAAGCAAATGCAAGTAATAATCTAATAGCTTCTAGTCTTGCTACGGGTGCATAAGTTTCATCAAAATCAATACCTTCTTCTTGGTTATATCCCTTAGCCACTAATCTAGCTTTGTTCCTTATGATATTTCCTTGTTCATCTAATTTATTCCTATAGACCCATTTAGTTCCTATAATTGGGTGGTCTATAGGTCTATCTACAAGTGTCCATACCTTATTTCTTTCAAACTGGTTTAGTTCTTCATGCATTGCCATCATCCAGTTTGGGTCAGTCTCAGCCTCTTCTAAGCTATGTGGTTCTATTTGTGATACAAAGGCTAGGTAATCATGTGCATCCTTATGTGCAGCCCTAGTCCTAACACAATGTGAAGGATCTCCTATTATTAATTCCTTAGGATGAGATGTAACATACCTCCAGTCCCTCGGTAGATCAGTGTGATCCTTACTTACCGTTTCTTCTCCACCTTGAATGTCTTTGTCTTGAATGCTCAAGTCATCTATTCCTTTTTGCAATGTACCTGCATCATTATCTATGCACTCTTCTTGTCTAGAAGGTGTAGGGTTAGTTTCAATAAAAAGAACATGAATTGACTCTTCAACAGTAAGAGTCCTTTTATTAAAAACCCTATATGCTTTGCTATGTAATAAATAACCTAGGAAAATGGCATCATCAGCTTTAGAATCAAATTTTTCTAAATAATCTTTTCCATTGTTATGCACAAAGCATCTACAACCAAATACATGAAAATAACTAATATTGGGTTTTTTGTCATTCCAAAGCTCATAGGGGATTTTCTTTAAAATAGGATGGATCAAAACGTGATTTAAAATATAACATGCAGTGTTCACTGCTTCTGCCCAAAAGTACTTTGGAAGATTGCCTTCACACAACATTATGCGAGCCATTTCTTCCAACATCCTGTTTTTCCTCTCTACAACACCATTTTGTTGAGGTGTTCTAGGAGTGGAGAAGTTGTAATCAATGCATAATTCAGTACAATAGTCTTCGAAAAATTGATTTTTAAACTCAGTTCCGTGATCACTTCTAATTGAAATCAAAGATAAGTTCTTTTGGTTTGAAACCTTTTTATGAAATTTTCTAAAAATATGAAAAGTTTCATCTTTTGATGCGATAAACAAAACCCATGTAAATCTCAAAAAATCGTCTACTATCACAAGAGCATATTTCATCCCTCCTAGGCTTGTAGTCCTAGTAGGTCTGAAAAGATCCATGTGAAGTAGTTCAAGAGGTCTTGTTGTAGAAACTACATTCTTTGATTTAAAACTCTCCCTAGTTTGTTTACCCATTTGGCATGCATCACAAACATGATTCAAATCAACTTTAAACTTATGCATGCCTCTAACAAGATCTTTAAAATTAATTTGGCAAATGTATACATGCTAGCATGACCTAATCGTCTATGACATAGTAAGTCTGTCTCTTTAGTTTTAGCATCATTGCAACTAGACTAGGGCTACTAGACATGGCAAGATCATCAAGATCTACCACATAGATATTCCCGAGTCTATGTCCAATAAATTTATTGCTAGAATCTAAAGAGTTAGTTACTATACACATAGAGGACTCAAAGACAACCTTGAAGCCTTTATCACACAATTGACTTATACTTAATAGATTATGCTTCAATTTGTCTACTAGCAAAATATTTTCAATAAAAGTGAAGGGAGTTATTTTGATCTTACCGATACCGATTATTCTTCCTTTGCCATTATCTCCAAAGGTGACCATACCTCCTTTCATTTCAAGGGTGATGAATTGGTCCTTGTCACCTGTCATATGTCTTGAGCAGCCGCTATCCAAGTACCACCTTTTCTTCAATTTTTGGGCTACAAGACATTCTTGCAAAACAATCAATGAATTCTTTTAGGTACCCAAGCTACCTTGGGTCCTTGTAGGTCAGCAGAGGTGGTTCCTTTGGGAATCCAAATCTTTTTTATCTTTTTATGGACATTTCTAAGATTATTGCATTTAAAAGCTTTATGTCCAATTCTTTTACAAGCATAGCAAACAACTTTAGAATTTTTGTTAGAAACAGAATTTGAAGTTCTAGAAGTTGATGCACTTGATGCAGATTTCAAACTTTTTGTAATGTATGCATTTTTTATCAAATTCTTAGGAGCATATGATAAAGATTTTGAAGTAGAAACAGCTTTTGGTATGGCTGAAACTTTTTGAGATAAAATATTTTGAGCTAGTATTTTGGGTTTCATAAAAGTTGTTGCTGAAATTCCATTTACAAAAGAAGTGTTGAAACCAATTCCAGCTTTATTTCTAGAAATTCATTGTTCTTTTAAAATTAGCTCAAGCTTATTTGAAGATAAAGTGAGATTTTCAACTAAAGGCTTGAGTTTTGTAACCTTCTTTTTTAATTCATTGTTTTCAGCAAGTAAATCAGTATTTTTCTTTTCATATGATAAATTCTCATTTTTCAGTTTTTCAAATTTTTCAGAAAAGATATACAATTCCTTTTATAATAAAGTATTCTTTTATGAAATCTCATCCTTTTGTTTGAGTAAAGTATCATTCATATTTTTCAATGATTTTATCTTTACTCCAGCTTTCTTAAATTCAGAGAGTAAATCATGAAAAGCAGAATTTAATTCTTTAAAAGTAAATTCAGTGCGTTGTTAGGGGATGTTACCTCATCTTCGAGACCCATTAAGCAAAGATTGGCAGTCTTGGTGGTCTCTTCTTCTTCCGATGAAGTTGAGTCTTCACTATCGGACCATATGGCAACCATGGCTTTCTTCTTCTTCTTTTGTCTGAAGGATTTCTTTAACATCGGACAGTCCAGACGTATGTGCCCCGGCTTCTTACATTCATAGCATGTGGGGACTACCTCTTTGTCTTTCTCTCTGTCCTTTTTCTTTTCCTTTCCATAATCCTTCTTGTGAAATTTCTGATTGTACCTTCCTTTCTTTCTTTTCATGAATTTTCTAAATCTCCTCACAACCATAGCAATGTCTTCGTCTTCTAGGTCATCATTGGAGGAGGTGCTTTCTTCTTCATATACTTCATCATCCCTTTTTGAATCGGAAGTAGCCTTGAAGGCTATTGTCTTCTTTTCTTCTGCTCATCTTCCATTCTATCTTGCATTGTTAGCTCGTGGGTGATGAGTGATCCCAGCAATTCATCCAGCATCAAAGTGTTAAGATCTTTGGCTTCCTGGATCGCAGTTATCTTGGGATCCCATTTGTCTAGCAAAGAATGAAGGTTCTTCTGAACTAGATCTGCATTAGAGTATACCCTGCTAAGACTCTTTAAATCGTTAATAATATCTGTAAATCTAAAGAACATGACAGATATTGTTTCAGAAGGTTCCATTTTAAATAATTCATAATTATGAACTAAAAGATTTATCTTGGAGGTTTTCACTTGGAAAGTTCCCTCATGGGTCACTTCGAGTTTATCCCAGATTTCCTTTGCCGATGAGCAAGTGAAAATTCGGTTGAACTCGTTAGCATCCAAAGCACAATATAATAAGTTCATTGCTTTGGCATTCAATTCCCTCATTTTCATGTCATGATCATCCCAATCCTTTTCAGGCTTAGGGATGTCCACGCCATCAACTTTAATTATGGAAATATGTGGCCCTTTCAAGATGACCTTCCATAATTGAAAATCTACAGCTTGTATGTAAATTTTCATTCATGCCTTCCAATATGAATAATTAGTGCCTGTGAATAGTGGAGGCCTATTTGTTGATTGGCCCTCGGCCAAGGATGTACTCATGGGATGAGCCATCAATCATAACTCAAGTAATCAGAGACACTGCTCTGATACCAGCTGTTGCCCAGGTGGCTTAGTCCCAAGAGGAGGGTGAATTGGGAATAATAAAATTTTTGCAAGTATGTGCACAATTAATTCCAATTAGTGATTAGGTGCTGTGTTAATCAGAGAAAGAAAGTAGAAGCTAAAAGATAAAGCAAACACAACACAAACGAAGCAGATTTATAGTGGTTCGGAGCAACCTAGCTCCTATGTCCACTACCCAAGTTCACCACTCGGGATTTCTGCTATATCCCCCAAACTGGAATACAGTCGGATTGTTTTGCAGGCTCATAATTCAAACCTCTACACTTTGGTTTTTGAAACTGGGCTCACCAAAGAAACCTAAGCTAGGTTTTTACAGGTTTACCTAAAACCTCTACACTTTGGTTTTTAGCTAGGCTCACCAAAGAAACCTCTACACTCTGGTTTTAAAGGATCACCAAAGTAACCTATTTGGTTTTTACAACAGGGCTCACAAATAACCCAAAATTCTAAAAGATAGAATAAGAAAAGCAACAATAAAGACAAACTCTGTTGTCTGGGTGGTTGCCAATGCAGCTTGAGTGAAGATCCACTGAATGCTCTTCAATGCACTTCAATGGCTTCTTTGCTTTACCTCAAAAGGTGCTTCAAGCTTCTGGTAATAGTTGTTGCAAGCTTGAAGGTAATCTTTAAAGCTCTAGTGCTCTCTCACTTCACTTCAATAAGTGTTCAATAAATGCTCAATAAATCATTAGCCTCTTCAAGGATGTTCTCATACCTTATTTATAGAGACTTCAACTGCCTTCCCATGATTTTGAATATTGTAGACCATTGGGAGGTGACAGGTTACCATTGGAGCACTTTTGGAATTCAAAAACTGAGAACTGGAACTAGCCGTTGGAGGTGACCCCGTCATTCCAGTCGGCTTGGACAAACTTCGAGTCGGCTCGGATGAAGTTTGGGTCGACTGGGCTGAGTGCCAGTCGGCTAGCTTCCACAATTGAAAAAATACCTCACTCTGGACGAGTCGGCTGGGCTGAATTCCAGTCGGCTACAATCTCAGAGGCTTCTTAAACCATTTTCAACTGAGTTTTGGATGAGTCGACTGGATCTAAATCCGGTCGGCTGGATTCCTGAGGATCTCAGAACATTCTCAACCTTGTTTTGGATGAGTTGGCTAGACCTTGGTGCCAGTCAGCTGGATCTGTGTGCCAGAGAACTTGTCTTCAGTGCTAGTGCCAGAGTCGGCTGGGTTGTTCATCCAGTCGGCTCGAAGGTGGTTCTTCAGCTAGATCAGCTTCAAACTTCCAGAACACTTGTCCCAAGCTTTAACAATCTTCTTCAAGTACTACTTACAATATATTCAAGAAAACTTGAAGCAAGAAGGACTAGTAGAAGTAACCCTTTAACTGATTTTAATAGGAAACTTTTTGTAGGGTTCTTCTTTACAAGAATCTAAGTATTTTACAACTCAACACAAAACATTAAAGATTGTAGGAAAAAAAATGTGTCAATGTAGCTGTCTTACAAAAACTTGTCAATCACTTGAAGAGTTATTAGACAATTAAATGTATGCTCTAATATTTTGTTATCATCAAAATCACTTTTGGGGTCAACAAAAGCATTATATTTCAAAATTTATACAAAGAAAAACCCTTATTGACCAGAAACCCTAATCCCAAGATCTCCTCATTCATATGTAACTAATATATCACTATTATGGTTCATGATAAACACCTGGAATGTTGTTTTCCACTCCTTTCCACTAGACTCAAGAGTGCAAGCCCTCCAATGGTGATCCACACAAGAATTGACCCAAGGAAGAACTCCTACTTCAGTTGCTTGCTTGACTAGGACTCTTCTTGACAGCCTTCTGGACTTTGACCTTTGTAGGACACCCTGTCCTCCTGTAGGGTACTCTGAATGCCTTCCAAAACTACTCTTGGATTTGGTATTTCCCTCCTCTATAACACTCTAGGCTTATGTCTTAAATTCTAAGACTTGTCCTAGTAAGAACAACCTTGTCTTAAAAAGACAAGGTTTGTCTTAAAGGAGGAGGGAGGGAGAATAAACTCTCAGAATAACTTTACGGTGGAATGTATATCTGAAACTCATATCACCACCAGATTTATAGTTTCAAGAGGGGCGTGTGATATGTCCTCCCATCAACTTATCAGATATAATTTTTTAAGACCGAAGAGAAGTTATATGGCTTGAAAAATCATATCTAATATGTCTTATCATGCACCAAAGCCCATATTAGCATCTCTTCCCTTTCTTGGATGATTTCTCACTTGCCACATGGCAAGTACCGGTCTCTGAGAAGCCAAGGGACATCTCTTCACTCTCCAAGCATCAAAAAACTTGAAGAGTCCTGATAGTAGAAGGATACTGCTTTAGAACCGCGTGCCACATGAAGAGTTGCGACTCTTCATGCATCCATGCACTTCTCCCAACTTCCATGGCAATTTCAAATGTTCTGACCGGTCAATTAAATTCAAATGAGGCATGGGATGTCAGCCAAGAGGAGTCCAGATGAAATTAACAAAAAAATTTCATCTGCAGAAGGACTCTTGGTCCTTCTGCACCCTTTCCTCGGCATGCACAATATTGTGCCCAAGAGTCCATGTCGACTTGGACTCTAGTCCAAGTGGCATTCCAAGTCGAAATAAATCAGGATAAAACCTGATAAATGTTGTCTGATGCAGGACTAACTAGATGCTAGGATGATGCAGGTGATTTTTCTTTTATGATTTTTAGGTTTTTTTATGAAAGACTTCCTTGATTAACTCCCTAATGTATGTGATCCTTTGGGTTCCATATCTAGCCAGCAGTAGGTTTAGGTTTAAGTCGATTTGAACCAATCAAACTCGATTGACCTAATTAGGTCAAATTAAGCTAACCTAAATTGCCAATTCGATCTATCTATCGAATAGACTCATGAAACCAATCCAAGTGGTTCATGAATACCTACAATACATGATTGATGTCTAGCAACGTGTCATGCCTACCCAGAAGATAAGAAATTTGGTAGAAAGTACCAAATTACCCTTCAGTAGAAAGTTATCATGCAATTCAATCTTTCGATCCCCCATTATCTCGATTAAGTGATGGGTATGAATACATGTCAAACCCTAGCACTTAGTCATTTCGAATCTCTATTTGATAATGAAGACTAAGCTAATGACTGATTAGAAATCATTTCTAATCTCATCCTGCTTTGATCAAAGACTTCTTGAGTCATTAATCGAAGAGATCACTTAGGATAACAATTCCTCTTACTAGGAATAATCGATTCCTTGTTGGTCCACTTATATCCTTCATACACCTTCCACCATATCCGAGAACACCCCATACATGACTTTATATCACAAATGAGTATGAACCAAAACATGGCTTAGTGTGCACAAGGAACCTTGGTGACCTTAGGTCTAAAGATCACATGCACAACTCCTACTTTGAGATCTATCTTTTGACAAGTAGTAAGACTTCCATAAGATAGTCCCAGTGTGGATCAGTTCAGTGAACTCATACCCTAATATGCACCCTTATCTTTGTATTAGTATCTCTACACAAGTAGCTGTGAGACCAACCACCCTCTTTTCAGAGCATACATAGGATAAGCTAGTCTTTCCGGACTTATCGATCCCCAAACCGATGGTCCATTGACCAGGAACATTTTAGGTTAGATTTTATAGGAACTTATGTCTCACTACCTAATTCCATTTTCCATAACCTATGGGGCTCATCATAATCTTTATATAAGATACAGCAATATGAAGAAACAATATGCCTTTATTAATATATTAAATGTCATACAGGAGTTGGAAGATTAAAAAATGCTCTTATATAAGATTGGCTTTTAGGGCACTTTCCTTTCAATCTTCCACTTGCACTAAAGCCAATCACCCTTGTACTTTATTCCCATGCAATCTAAGTAATGATCAAATTGCTACTGAGGTAATGCTTTAGTGAATGGGTATGTTATATTGTTCTTAGTATCAACTCGTTCAATAATAATATCTTGTCTTTCTATGATTTCTCGAACGATGTGGAAACGTCTTAGGATGTGCTTGGACTATTGATGAAACCTCGGTTCTTTTGCTTGTGTAATAGCTCCAGTGTTATCATAGTATAATGGCACTGGCTGTTATATTTCAGGAACCATGTCCAATTCCATGATAAATTTCTTCATCCATACAGCTTCCTTCAAGGCTTCACTTGCAGCTATGTATTCTGCCTAAGTGACTGAGTCAGCTATGGTTGGCTGCTTTGTACTTTTCCAAGTTACTACACCACCATATTGGGTGAAGACATACCCTGATATGGATTTGCTATAATCGAGATCTGATTGAAAACTAGAATCTGTATATCCTTCTAGTTTTAACTCTGATTCTCCATAAATAAGAAAAATATCTTTAGTCCGCCTAAGGTATTTAAAAATATTTTTCACAGCTTTCCAATGATCCTCACCTGGATCTGCCTAGAATCTACTTATTATGTCTAAGGCATAAGCAACATCAGGCCTGGTATAAAGCATAGCATACATAATTGATCCTATAGCTGAAGTATAAGGAATCATAGCCATCCTTTTTCTTTCTTCTGATATCTTAGGATACATTTTCTTAGAGAAATGTATGCCTTGACTCATAGGTAAAAACCCTTTTTACTTCCATCCATGTTGAATCTTTTCAACACTAAGTCAATGTACCTGGACTGGGATAAGCCTAGCATCCTCTTAGATCTATCATTATAGATCCTTATACTTAATATATAATATGCTTCTCCCAAATCCTTAATGGAAATCTTTGATGATAGCCAAGTTTTAACCAATTGTAACATTGGGACATCATTCCCAATGATCAGTATGTCATCAACATACAATACCAAGAAAACAAGTGCTCTCCCACTTGTCTTCTTATATACACTTGGTTCATCTGCATTTTTGACAAAATCAAATTCCTTTATTATTTCATCAAAGTGGATGTTCCAACTCCTCGATACTTATTTTAGTCCATAAATGGACTTCTTTAGCTTGCATACATGGTTTGGTTTCCCTCTTAAGACAAAACCCTCTGGCTGTGTCATATAGACTTCTTCCTTAAGATTTCCATTAAGGAAAGCAGTCTTGACATCCATCTGCCAGATTTCATAATCATGGTATGCTGCTATTACAAGCAATATCCGAATGGACTTGAGCATGGCTACTGGTGAAAAAGTTTCATCATAGTCCAGGCCATGCTTTTGTCTAAAACCTTTTGCTACTAGCCTGGCCATGTAGGTTTCTGCTTGACCATCAGCTCCTATCTTCTTCTTGAAGACCCATTTACACCCTATTGGGTTAATTCCTTCAGGTGGATCTACCAAGGTCCATACCTGATTGGAATACATGGAGTCCATCTCAGACTTCATGGTACTTAGCTATTTGTCAGTCTTTTCTCTCGATAGCTTTCGAATAGGTCATAAGATCATCATCCTGAATGATACTGGCTACATTGTCACCCCCGATGACAAAATCATATCTAAGAGGTGCTCCCCGCACTCTCTCTGACCTTCAAAGAGGAGGTGTGTATTATGGCTATTCTTGATCTACAATAACTTCTGGTTGAGGAATTTCACTTGAAGACTCATCAGGTTGTTGGTTTTGTTCTTCACTTAATTCAAGTGTAGAATTACTATTTCTTTCTTGGATGAATTCTTGCTCCAAGAATGTAACATGTCTATTGACAAAAACCTTTTGTTCAGTAGTATTATAAAAGAGGTATCCAATACCCTTTTTAGGATAACCAACGAACCTATATTTGTCAGCCTTAGCACTTAATTTATGTCCAAAATTATTCTTGACATAAGCATAGCAATCCCAAATCTTTAAGTACTTAAGACTTGGTCTTTTGCCATTCTTTAATTCAAATGGAGTGCTAATCACTAACTTAGATGGTACCCTATTCAAAATATAGGCAGCAGTCTCTAAAGCATGTCCCCAAAAAGAAATGGGAAGATCTATGAAGCTCATTATGGACCTCACCATGTCTAACAAAGTGTGTTGCCCAGGTGGCTTTCCCAAGCGGGGGGTGAATTGGGATAATAAAAATTCTAGCAAGTATGTGCACTTTGAAAATCTTTTAGTGTTGTGGTGTTGTATTAGAATATGCAACGGAAGTAAGAGAAATAACTAATACAGATAAGACAAGCAAACACAATCACAAACACAAAGAATTTAGAGTGGTTCGGAGCAACCCAGCTCCTATGTCCACTACCCAAGTACCACTTGGGATTTCCACTATATTCATAATGGAATATAGCCGGATTGTTTTCACGAGTTCACAATCCAAACCCACATTTGGTTTTACACGGGCTCACCAAAAACCCACTCTTGGTTTTATACCGGGATCACCAAGAACCTAAACTTGGTTTACATGACCTCACCAAAATCCACCCTTGGTTTTATACCGGGATCACTATGAAGCCAACTTGGTTTTGCAATGGGCTAACCAAAAACCTAAGCAAAAGTAAAATAAGCAAACAATGTAACATAAAATACAAATTCCCAAAGAGTAGATGGTTGCCGCTTTAGCTCGTATTGATGTGCTCTTCAAAGCTCTTCCTCTTCTTCAAGAGATGCATCAAGAGTTGTAGTAGATTGATCTTGAACCCCTCTTGAGTATGGAAAATAAAGCTCACTTGATTCCCTAAAAGATATTCCTTTGAAGCTCTCTTTTTCTTCACTAACTCCAAATCTAATCTATTCCTCCCTCTCTTCTTTTCTTTTGAATTTGATCCATCATATATTTGTTTTGGAAGTGTTTCCATGTTGTTTTGACCATTGGAGTGCCTTGGAAATCGAAATATGACCGTTTGAAACTGTTGGAATGAAGAAAAATAATTTCTGCAACTAGCCATTGGAGTGCCAGAACCCGTCACTCGAGTCGACTCGAGGTCCATGAGTCTGCTCGAAGTCTTAGACAACCCAATAAAAGTTCTGGACGAGTCGGCTCTTATAGGTTGAGTCGGCTCGAACTTTCGGATTAATTACAGTTTTGCTATTCTGGAGTCGGCTCTACTAAATAATTATATTTTTGCCATTCTGAAAGAGTCTACTCTTGGTCCATAAGTCGGCTCGAGCTGAACTTCTTCCAAACCACTTCAAACATCTTCTAAACCTATGATACTCTACAAAAATAATCTTTACAAGGATAATTAGTAACATAATCATGCATCAATGTTTTGTAATCATCAAAATCAATCCTAGGATCAACAATCTCTTCCTTTTTGATGATGACAAAACATTGGGCATGAAAAGAATTTTAGCACAAAATTAACTCTATAAAAGATTGTATTTCAAGTAAATTAATAAGTATCATATAAGCAATAAGCTCCCCCTTAATTTGTCAATAAAATTTCTCTCTTTTCAAATATTCTTTTTCATGACACCTTATATCTCTCCCCCTTTTTGTCATCAACAAAAGTATTCTTAACCATTCTTTAAGGGGACACTAATCAATGATTTTATAATACCACAAGAATATTAAGATATTTTGAGATAATTTTACCTTCTTTTTATTTCCTTCATATTCTTGTCAATAATTTTCCTTTTTCTCTCCCTTTCTTTATGCTATCAATTGTTACAAATACTAATTATTGGGGGTATCAAGATTCTTAATTCTTCTTTTATCTAACACATACACTCCTCTCTTTTTCACATTCATTCTAAGCATTCATTCATGAGAGTAATGTAAAACATGGTATCAATAAAAATAAATAAATATCAATTGAAGAATTAAAGTCATGAGTTTATAAAATCATCAAAATCAATCTATACTCATGATCAATTTAAAGCATTAAGTATGCTAGCACATCTCAAATTATCTATGCTAGAGTAAGCTAGAACACTTGATTTCATGGTTCATTACCACAAGACTTGAATATCAATCATACCTCAAACATTCAAAATGTTTCAAGTCAAAGTTCAATGAATTTCACATAATCAAGAATACTAGCAACTTTTGCATAGTTGACATTTAACTTATCTTGAAGCATCAAATATAATAAACATAGCAAATTGCTTCAAGTAAATGACTAGCATTACATATATCAAAAAGTAAGGAAGGATTTGAGTAAATTACACCAATATAAATAATCTTCCATTTGCCATTATTTCTACAAACCATTAGTCCACTTGCGCTAACTTTAGGATGAAGACTTGCTCTTCCACCCTACTTCATGCCTTGCACAGCCACTTTATCATTGCAATCTTCTTTTTCTTATGATGGGCTGCAAGACAAACTTGCAAAATAGCTAAGTGTATATTTTTGGTACCCAGATCATTTTGGGTCCATTGGAGTTGGTACATGTGGTTCCTTTTGGAACCCAAACTTTCTTTACATCATTTTTCTTTTTCTTTCAGAAATTAATAAGATAAGCTTTATGCCCAACTATTTTACAAAAATAAACAACATTAGATTTTTGAAATTTGTTTTGAGTTGAAATCTTTCTTTCAACAAGATTAGAATTTGAATTACAAACAATTTCAGCTCTATTACTTGAAAATCTTTGATTGCTTAATAATAACTCAAGCTTATCTGAACTTAAAGTTAATTTATCAACTAAAGGCTTGAATTTCTCATTTTCTTTTTGCAACCTTTGATTTTCTTCATGAAATACTTTATTATTTTCAAGATATTCAATCTTTTCTTTTTGAAGAGTTTTGCAATTTTAAGAAATAGAATTTAATTCAATTTGCAAAACATGATATTTTTTTAAAGCATCATTTCTTTCATTTTGAAGCATATCATATGTAGTTTTAAGATTTGATGCTTAGTTCCTAACTTTTTATATTCAAAAATAAATCATAAAAAGCATCATTAAGTTCATCAAATGTAAATTCTGAGTTAGGTACATAACTTATCTCATTTTGTAGAACCATAAAGCATGTGTTGGCAATTTTTGATTGCTTTATATTATCACTTGAGCTTGAGTCTTTGCTGTCGCTCCAAGTGGCTGCCAATGCCTTCTTTTTCTTTTCTTTCTCTTTGTATGGCTCCCCCTTAGCCATATACTTCTTTTTTTTTCTGAATCTGTCCTTATCCATAAATTTTTTAAACTTTTCCATAACCAGGGCTAATTCATCTTCATCTTGCTCCTCTTCGGATGATGAACTTGTGAACTCTTCTTCATTTTCTTTAGTAGTCGCCTTGAGTACAATTGTTTTCTTTTTCTTTTCCTCTTCTTCACTCCAGTGCTTCATTGTGAGTTTATGAGTGATGAGTGATCCAAGAAGCTCTTCTAATGGCAGATTATTTAGATTCTTTGCCTCTTGAATTGCAGTTACTCTAGGATCCCAAATTCTTGGCAAAGATCGAAGAATATTTTGAACCATATCTGCATTAGAACACATTATACCAAAACATTTCAAATTTTTAGTAATATTAGTAAACCTCAAAAACATTTTAGAAATAGATTCATGAGGCTCCATTTTAAATATTTCATAGTCATGCATGAGCATATTGATCTTAGAGTTTTTAACTTATGTTGTGCCTTAATGAGTGATTTCAAGTTTATCCCAATTTTTTTTATGGAGGTGCAAGTAGAAATTTGGTTAAACTTATTTGCATCTAAAGCACAATACAAGAGGTTCATTGCTCTTGCATTCAACTATCCCATTTGCATTTCATAAACATTCCAATCCAACTCCGGTTTTGGAATATTTATTCCATTAACATTTATCATGGGAGTGGGAGGTTTTCTTAAGATAATTTTCCACAATTTAAAATCTATAGCTTGAATATAAATTTTCATGTGTTCTTTCCAATAGCTATAGTTTATGCCGATAAAAAGTGGTGGTCGTGTAGAACATTGCCCTTTGATAAGATGTGTGCTCATTTGGATAGCCATTAATCTTTACTCTAAATGTATTCAGAGACACTGCTCTGATACCAATTGTTTCCCAGGTGGCTTTTCCAAGAGGTGGAAGAATTGGGATAATAAAAATTCTAGCAAGTATGTGCACTTTGAAAATCTTTTAGTATTGTGGTGTTGTGTTAGAATATGCAATGAAAGTAATAGAAATAACTAATACAGATAGGACAAGCATACACAATCACAAACACAATGAATTTAGAGTGGTTCGGAGCAACCCATCTCCTATGTCCACTACCCAAGAACCACTTGGGATTTCTACAATATTCACAACGAAATACAGCTGGATTGTTTTCACGGGTTCATAATCCAAACCCACACTTGGTTTTACACATGCTCACCAAAAACCCACTCCTGGTTTTATACCGGGATCATCAAGAACCCAAACTTGATTTTACACGGGCTCACCAATAACCCACTCTTGGTTTTATACAGGGATCACCAAGAACCCAACTTAGTTTTGCAATGGGCTAACCAAAAATCCAAACAAAAGTAAAACAAGCAAACAATTTAACATAAAATACAAACTCCCAAAGAGTAGATGGTTGCCGCTTTAGCTCATATTGGTGTAGCTCTAAGGCTTCAAGATGTACTCTTCAAAGCTCTTCCTCTTCTTCAAGAGATGTCTCAACAGTTGTAGTAGATTGATCTTGAATCCTTATTGAGTATGAAAAATAAAGCTCACTTGATTCCCAAAAAGATATTCCTCTGAAGCTCTCTTTTTCTTCTCTAACTCCAAATCTAATCTATTCCTCCCTCTCTTCATTTTTTTTGAATTTGATCCATCATATATATATATTGGAAGTGTTTCCATGTTGTTTTGACCATTGGAGTGTCTTAGAAATCGAAATATGACCATTTGGAACCATTGGAATGAAGAAAAATAATTTCTGCAACTAGCCGTTGGAGTGCCAGAACCCGTCACTCGAGTCGACTCGAGGTCCATGAGTCGGCTCGAGGTCTTAGACAACCCAAATAAAAGTTCTGGATGAGTCAGCTCTTCTGGGTTGAGTTGGCTCAAACTTTTGGAATAATTACAGTTCTGCCATTCTGGAGTCAACTCTACTAAATAATTACATTTCTGCCATTTTGAAAGAGTCGGCTCTTGGTCCATGAGTCGGCTCGAGCTGAACTTCTTCAAATGCTTTCAAACTTCTCCAAACTTATTCCAAACCACTTCAAATATCTTTTAAACCTATGATACTCTACAAAAATAATCTTTACAAGGATAATTAGTAACATAATCATGCATCAATATTTTATAATCATCAAAATCAATCATAGGATCAACAAAGTGCGATTTCTCCTTTCTGCCACACCATTTAATTGGGGTGTATAAGGAGGGGTCCATTCAGAGATTATGCCTTTGTCCTTGAGATGGTTTAGAAACTCACTAGACAAGTATTCACCTTCTCGATCAGAACCAAGAGTTTTAATACTATGTCCAGTTTGTTTTTCAATCATGCTTTAATATTCTTTAAACTTATCAAAGGCTTAAGACTTGTGTTTCATTAGATACACATAACCAAACCTAGACAATTCATCAATAAAAGTGATGAAGTAAGAATATCTACCTCTGGCTTGAGTTGTCATAGGTCCACAAACATCAGTATGCACAAGACCTAATAACTTAGTTGCCCTATCCCCATGTCCAGTGAATGGAGACTTGGTCATTTTTTCTTTGAGGCAAGATTCACAAGTTCCTAATGATTGAAAATCATAAGGGTCAAGTTGATTATCTTTGACTAACTTGTTTATTCTTGACTCACTAATATGACCTAACCGGTAATACTAGAGAAATGTGACATTGACATTATCTCTCTTTCTCTTCTTGTTATCAACAAGTAATATTTCATCATTGAGTTCTAATGTAAGAAGACCATTTATAAAATAACCATGTCTGAATATTTTATTGCAATGAAATATAGAGCAGCCACTTCTCTTTACATTTATCTCAAATCCTTGTTATAACAACAAGGGTATTGATACAATGTTTCTTACAATATCCGATACATAGTAGCATTTTTCTAACTTTAAAATATTACCCATAGATAATAATAGATGATAGGTGCCCACAGCTTTAGCATATATGGCTTCTCCACTTGCGCCATATAGTTTGAAGTCACCTTTCTTCAATTCTCTAATTCTGTGGAGTCCCTGTGAAGATTTACAGATATAAGATCCACAAGCGATATCCAATACCCATGAATTAGAAATGGAAGCACTCAATGATAAATTAGTTTGTATCATGTACAAACCTTTAGATGCTCCACGTGCATCTGGCTTCACACTTGCAAGATATGTCTTGTAATTCTTTTTCCAATGCCCCTGCTTGTTGTAGTGGAAACAGGCTCCATCATTAACTGCCTTCTTGACTTTCTTCTTCTTCTGGATGCTCCTTTTAGGGTTGAACTTTCTTTTCAAACCCTTTCTACTTGCTGTTTCTTCTTCCCATTTATTTGAAGAAGATGAGCCTTATCATCTTTTGAGTGGCTCTCTACTATCTTTAACATATTTAGCAGTTCAGGTAATGATATATTTAGTTTGTTCATGTGATAATTAAGAACAAACTAAGAGAAGAAATCTAAAAGTGATTGCAGCATTAAATCCTGACTGAGTTCACCATCCATCATAAACCCTAATTGACCTAATCGGGTGATTAAGTCAATCATTTTTAATACATGAGTTTGTACATATGAACCCTCACTCATCCATGCACGAAATAACTACTTCAATATCTCATATCGAGCAGTCCTACTTTGCTCTCCATATAGCTCCTTTAAGTTGAGCAATATGGACTGAGGTTCCATACCTTCATGTTGCCTCTGGAGCTCGTTACTCATAGAGGCTAACATAATGCACCTGACAGTTGTACTATCATTTTTGCCATATTTTGTGTGTGGCAATTTTCTCCTCTGATGCATCTTCTCCGACCGGCTCAGGGTCCAGAGAATCCAGAATATAAGAAATTTTTTTTCCTAAGTAAGAACTATTCTTAGGTTCCTCAACCAGTCCACGTAATTGGTCCTGGTTAACTTGTTGGCATCTAAGATGCCTTGCAATGATAAATTTGAAGCCATTATAAAAACCCTACATCTAATTAAGAACAATATCAGCAGACCACTCAAGATGACATTCATAACTAGATAAGGACTTTATATCTAATTATGTCTTCCACTATTTTATTCGAAAACTATAACCCTCAAATATTGGTAAGCGAGAAACCTTACTAGTTTTTTTAGTGGGGTTGAGATCCCAATTCCTTATGAGTGCCTTATGTTACACAACAATCAGTCATGAGTTCAAAGGTAGGACTTCCTTTCCAATTGCAACCCATGCAATTCTCAACAAATAAAACACCTCTAAGACACTTATAGTCTTGTGTTACACAACAAACTATAATATCTTAGTTTAGGCAGATCTTTCATTTCTATACAGCCATGATGGAATAATATTGCCCTTGTGTTACACAACAAAGAACCAATTTCCAATCATGCCAAAAGCACTAAGTGCATAATGACAAACTTTATATCAAACCCTAGAGTAGGCCTTGTGTTACACAACAAACTGATGGGGATCCAGCCATCGTCCGGGTATTTTTTTCCATTTTCTTAATTTTCTAGCATTTTTTTATTTTCCTATTCCTGCTATTCCACCTATCCCCGATATTCCAGTTTTATTCTAGGTTTATCCGCGAGTTATCCCAGCCTTATTCCATCTCCTTCCATCCTTCTCCCATGATCTTTTTTTTAAAAAAACTCCGAACCCTAGCCCACCGCCCCACTGCCCCCAGATCCGGGATGCCAGACCCCCGGCCACCCTCGCCAGCCCATTGCCGACCCACGCCGGCCCTGCTCCCCATTGGAAAACCAGCATCCGCCATCGCCCACGCCGTGGAAGACAAACGGTCCGTGGGAAGACCAACGGTCACCCACGGTAGCCGCCATCGCTGGCTTGCCATTGGCCGCCCGCCCGCCGCCCACTGGCTCATGCCCGACTGCCGGAGGGCCCTCGTCGGTGCCCATGGGCCCCACGACCATGGGAAGCCCAAACGGCATGCGTGTGACCGTGCGGCCCCTACGCCCCTATGCCGCCGCCACCGTTGTCCCGTCGGAGCCGCCATCCGGCCATCCGCCATCCCGTCGGAGGACCTTGCCAGTGCCCAGGGGTCCCCCACGATCGTGGGAGAGCAAACGACATGCCCTGGGTGTGCCGTGCCATCTCTGTGCCACCTCCCTGCTTACAACCGCTGCCGGCTATCCGTCGCTCGCCGTCCGTCGGCCTCGTCCGTCGCCCGCTTCCCGGTCGCTGCCCGTCCACCGGTTGCCGCTGGAGATGATTTCCTTCCCCCTGTGCACGGCCATGAATAGAGTTCGCATGAATTTTGAAGCATCCCAGTATTCAGAGCAGCACACTTTTCAGAGTAAATCATCAAGCCAAAATGCTTCCCAGAGCATATCAGCACCAATATTGATGTAGCATGGATTTTGATGTAATTTATTTTTCCTTTTTTGGGTTTCTTGTAGGCTAAGTAAGTGAGGGGTTCGATTTTTCTATATAAAGGCCCCCTCTCCCCCTGTAATGAATAAGTTTGATATGAAATTTTTGGGTTTTTCATTGGTTTTGGTTCTGGGCTGAGGCCCGTCTTTCCTTCACCTGCGAGTGTGAGGGGTGTGAGACCCCACTTCCTTTGCTCCATGAGTGCGTCGAGGGGCGCGAGGCCCTAGTTATCCCCTTTTCCATCGAGTCCTCCTCTAGGTCTTAGGAATTTTTCTTTACGGCCCTGGTTGCGATTAAGGTGGGACGCCCTAGGCTCCGCGTGTAGTGAGATGGGTGGGATGCCCTAGACTACTTGTAGTGGGGTGGGTGAGATGCCCTAGAGGTGCGACATCTCTCCGTGAAGGTGAGTCCCTAGTCCTAGAGTGTCCATGTTTCCTATCCTCCATCCCATTGTTCCTCCACCAAGAAAATTGAAAATCAAAAACGTTAAGCTGTTTTAGGATTTTAGCAGTTCGCCCTAGTCCCGGGAGGCCTCTTAGCCCTCCCACGGTCCTAGTTTGTTTAGGTATTTTCTCCCTTTTTCCAAATAACCCGGGGTACATCGAGTCCGTCCCTCATCAACTTGGTATCATAGCGAGTTGTGGATTAGGGTGTGCTCAATTTTTTGAACTCGACGGGGTCGAGTTCTTCATGGTCGAGGAGAATGATGAGGATCCAGCCATCGTCCGGTTATTTTTTTTCATTTTCTTAATTTTCTCACATTTTTCTTATTTTCCTATTCCCGCTATTCCACCTATCCCTGCTATTGCAGTTTTATTCTAGGTTTATCCCTGAGTTATCCCAGCCTTATTCCATCTCCCTCCATCGTTATCCTGTGATATTTTTTTTTTAAAAAAAATATCCAAACCCTAGCCCATCGCCCTGTCGCCCCCCAGATACTGGCCGCCCGACCCCGGCCACACCCGCCGGCCCACCGCCGGCCCGCTCCTCACCAAAAAATTAGCATCCACCGTCGCCCATGCCATGGAAGACGAACGGTCCATGGGAAGACTAACGGTCACCCACGACCGCCGCCACCGCCTACCACCACCGACTTGCCACCGGCTGCCCGCTCACCGCCCCCCAGCTCATGCCCGACCGTCGGAGGTCTCTCGTCGGTGCCCATGGGCGCCACGACCGTGGGAAGCCCAAATGACATGCCGTGCGGTCGTGCCACCCCTGCACCATCGCCAGCCATTGCCGCCGCCATCGCTGTCCTGTTGGAGTCGCCATTCGGCCGCCCACCGTCTCGTCGGAGGACCTCGCCGGTGCCCAGGGGTCCCCCACGACCGTGGGAGACCAAACGGCATGCCCTGGGTGTGCCGTGCCATCTATGTGCCGCTACCCCGCCTGCAGCTGCCGCCCCGCCTGTAGCTGCTGTCGACCATCCGTCGCTTGCCGTCTGCCAGCCTCGTCTGCCGCCCACTTCCTGGTCACCGCCCGTCCATCGGTTTCTGCCAGAGATGATTTCCTTCCCCCTGTGCATGGCCATGAGTAGAGTCCGCATGGATTTTGGGGCATCCCAGTATTCAGAGCAGCACACTTTTCAGAGTAGATCATCAAGCCGACACGTTTCCTAGAGCAGATCAGCACCAATATTGATGTAGCATGGATTTTGATGTAATTTATTTTTCCTTTTTTGGATTTCTTGTAGGCTAAGTAAGTGAGGGGTTTGGTTTTTCTATATAAAGGCCCCCTTTCCCCTGTAATGAATAAGTTTGATATGAAATTTTTGGGTTTTCCATTGGTTTTGGTTTTGGGCTGAGGCCTGTCTTTCCTTCACCTACGGGTGTCGAGGGGTGTGAGACCCCACTTCCTTCGCTCCATGCGAGCGTCGAGGGGCGCGAGTCCCTAGTCATCCCCTTTTCCATCGAGTCCCCCTCTAGGTCTTAGGGAATTTTCTTTACGGCCCCAGGTATCGATTTGGGTGGGACGCCCTAGGCTCGTGAGTAGTGAGATAGGTGGGACGCCCTAGACTATATGTAGTGGGGTGGGTGAGATGCGCTAGAGGTGCGACGTCTCTCCGTGAAGGTGAGTCCCCAGTCCTAGAGTGTCCATGTTTTCTATCCTCCATCCTATTGTTCCTCCACCAAGAAAATTGGAAACCAAAAGAGTTCAGCTGTTTTAGGGTTTAGTGTCAGTTCGCCCTAGTCCCGGGAGGCTTCTTAGCCCTCCCACGGTCCTAGTTTGTTTAGGTGTTCCCCTTTCCCAAATAAACCGGGATACATCGAGTCCATCCCTCATCACAAACCTACTATAGTTTTGATATTAATTTGGCTTAGTACGAAGAAAGGCCAATTTTAGTATGCTCAATTAATTAGCATTCCTAAGTTAAGGTTTAGATATGACCAAATTGGCCAGGTAAGTGAAAGGGATGAGGGGGTCTCCCTGTTGCTTTCCTCAAACACCAATTGAATTGGTCAGGTCAGACAACGGAACCAACTAAAAAATCTCATTCCCTTTACCTTCCTAGAACCACTTGCCTAGACACCAACTGGCTAATCAAACCCTAATCAATCTTGCATCATGATTGAGTTTATACTATGACTAAATATGTTTTATGAGGGCTTTGATGGTCTCATACACATCCTAAATAATCATGTTATCATTGTTCATAACAACAAGCATATCAATCTAGCATATGCAAAAATATGATTATCCATCAAGCATATTCATTTTAATATGCAAATCATAGCATGATTTTATAATTATCCGTTCACCTCACTTATTCATGGGTTATGGACATAGCGTCACCCGTACACACCATAGGAGACCCCATTGAATGGGAAGAAAGGGCCTTTAACCCCTATGACCGGAAGGCCATGGTGACTAACCCAATCCAAAGCAGTTACTAGGATAGGACATGTTATTAAGATGCATTTGATTAGTAATACGCACAATTTCATATTGAAACAATAACATGCTCTATTCATGATAATATTCTCTATCATTCATAGATTAGGGTTTAAGAATAACAGTCCCTAATTCAATGGAAAACATCATACTATGATCATTTTTTATAATCATACAGCATTCCACTGAACCCTAACTAATGGCATGCATCAAAAGCTTATAATCAAACTAGCTATCTAATAAGCATTTGATCATATAGATGACAATTAATTGAATCAACTAAGGGTTGCTCTGATACCACTGTTGGATTTCTAAAGGGTCATCATGCATCTATGAAGCATTAGATTTCAAAATTTATACAAAGAAAAATCCTTATTGACTAGAAACCCTAATCCCAAGATCTCCTCATTCATATGCAATGAATATATCACTAATATGGTTCATGATAAATACATGGAATGCTGTTTTCCACTCCTTTCCACTAGACTCACAAGTGCAAGCCCTCCAACGATGATCCACACAGGAATTGACCCAAGGAAGAACTCCTACTTCAGTTGCTTTCTTGACTAGGACTCTTCTTGATCGCCTTTTGAACATTGACCTTTGTAGGACACCCTATTTTCCTGTAGGGTACTCTGAATGCCTTCCAAAACCACTCTTGGATTTGGTATTGCCCTCCTCTAGAACACTCTAGGCTTATGTCTTAAATTCTAAGACTTATCCTAGTAAGAACAACGTTGTCTCTTTAAGACAAGGGAAGGGAGGGAGAATAAACTCTCAGAATAACTTTACGATGGAATATATATCTGAAACTCATATCACCACCCCTATTTATAGTTTTAAGAGGGGCATGTGATATGTCCTCCCATCAACTTATCAGATATGATTTTTCAAGACCGAAGAGAAGTTATCTGGCTTGAAAAATCATATCTAATATGTCTTATCATGCACCAAATCCCATATCAGCATCCCTTCCCTTTCTTGGATGATTTCTCACTTGCCACATGGCAAGTACCGGTCTCTGGGAAGCCAAGGGACATCTCTTCACTCTCCAAGCATTAGAGAACTTGAAGAGTCCCGATAGTGGAAGGATACTACTTTAGAACCACGACCACATGAAGAGTTGCGACTCTTCATGCACCCGCGCACTTCTCCCAACTTCCATGCCAATTTCAAATGTTTTGACTGGTCAATTAAATTCAAATGAGGCATGGGATGTCAGCCAAGAGGAGTCCAGATGAAATTAACAAAGGAATTTCATCTGTAGAAGGACTCTTGGTCCTTCTGCGCCCTCTCCTCCTTGGTACGTGCAATATTGCACCCAAGAGTCCATGTCGACTTGGACTCTAGTCCAAGTGGCATTCCAAGTCCAAATAAATTAGGATAAAACCTGATAAATGTTGTCTGATGCAAGACTAACTAGATGCTAGGATGATGCAAGTGATTTTTTTTTTATGATTTTTAGGTTTTTTTATGAAGTTAAGGATTCCCAAAGACAAGCAAGAGTAGATCTAGGGTTCTATAATAACAAGAACTTCAACTAGAAAGTAAGCCCCTAAACAGGATAAGAAGAGAACCCCGAGATTGAGAAACCCCATAGGAATTAGCTATCGGATCAATACCAACATAGGAGTTAGGGTGGCAAACCTTATAAAGTTCTGATGCGCCCGATGATGAGTTCACTTGCTCTCGCGGATGCGGCCTGGATGATTGAGCCTTCAACCCTACGGATGCGCCAGATTTCTGTCCAAAGGTTACGAAGGAAAGGGAGACCGACTCCGTATTTATGGCACCTAGAGGACCTGCGAGCAACCAAAAAGGATTGTTAGGAGATAGCAAGAAGCAAGAAACAATGAGGGAAGGATAGTTGAATCAATCCACGAGACCTTATATGGGTTGGGGTGAGGAACTGGGGTCAATCCTAGGGATTTGACAGTACTTGAAGAAATGGCATTGACATAGCTCCCACTATCATCTATGATCTTGCATACCTTATCCCCTAGTCTGGCAAAGGTTTGTAGGATGTTGGTCCTATGCCAATCTTCTTGCACTATGTTTTGGATAAGGATGCACCTAACTACTCCTAGAAGGTTTTCAGATTCAAATTGTCCTTCCTCTCCCTCATATTCTTCCAACAACTGATCTTCTGGCTCATAGACTTCTCCTTCTGGTTCAACAATGGGTTCTAGCTCATTCTTAGCTAGCTCTTCTATGATTAGGGCTTTGGCGGTGCACTGGCTGGCATAATGTCCCGGTTTATGACATCTAAAGCATTTGTTCTGGGGAGTGGGGTTCCTCTAGACTTCAATAGCTTTACCCTTATCCTCTCTACTGAAATGGGGTCAGCTTAGGTCGGGTCGGCTCAGACTGGGTTGGCTCGGACTGGATTGGCTTGGGTAGGGTTGACTTGAGTCAGGTCAGCTTGGACTAGGTCGATTTGGGCAGGCCTGACTATACCCTTGGGTAGATCTTGGGTTTCGACTCGCGTTCCTAAAGGGTTCAGGTCTACGATAGGTGGGTGTTCTCTAGAAATGCTCACAATTCCTTGCAACTTGATAAGCATACTCTAAGTCAGTGACCTCTCTAAAGTAAAGCTCTCTCTGGATGTCTGGGTGTAGGCCAGCCCTAAACCTATATAGGGTCATAGAAACTGATTCATTAACATTACATCGCATAACATACTCATCGAACTATGCGATGTTTTCGGCCACACTCTTGTTCGCTTGACTCAGATTTTGCCATTGGTCCAATAAATTCTGGGTGTAAGATAGTGGTCAGTACTTCTCTCTAAGTCTGGCTTTCATGTCCCACCAAGTTGCTATGGGTTCTTGTCCTCTTTGCTCTACCAACCTTTCAACACTATTCAAAAATAACCTAGCTTGGAGAACCAACCTAAGTTTGGCAAACTGGTAGGGACACCGGAACCAGAAAGAATCATCCATGACACCTTATCTCTATTTGGATCACTACTAGTTAATCCAATCTGGTTTAATAAATTATTTTGTATGGAGTTGACTAAGTCTACATCACATGAAGGAAGTTAAGAGGGGTCCACATCTACATTTATTTGGTTGTCTATTGAAGAAAAAAAGCTCCACGCCTATTCTTTCCTCCAAGAAAACTTTTCACTTATTCTCTCACCAAACAAAGAGTTAAAATCAGTGGAAGGAGCTTTAAAGGTGGAGGGAGTTTCTTGAAGAAAGCTTTATGAAGGAAGCAATTAAGGAGCTTTAAAGGTGGAGGGAGTTTCTTGAAGAAAGCTTTATGAAGGTAGCAATTAAGAAGCTTTAAAGATGGAGGAAGTTTCTTGAAACAAGCTTTAAAGGTATTTAAGAGGCACAAGCTTTGAAGGCATTTAAGAGGCACAAGCTTTGAAGGCATTTAAGTGAGTTGTTTAAAGCTTTTCTACCTTTCACAAATTCTCTTCCCTTCCCCATGAATTTTTTTCTTTTGGAGGTGTTTTAGGTGGGCTCCACTTCCATTAAAATGCAGCAATTTAACTTCAATCGACCAAGAAAAGAAAAAGGGAGAAGATCAAATTGAAGGGTGGAAGATCAAGTCAAGATAACCATCTTTATGAAGCATTGGCACCTATTCCAAAACCTCAAAAATTATAATTCCCTCTTCTTTGATTTTGAATTTCAGTTTCAACCCATCTTTCTACTTGTAATGAGGCTATAAATAGAGCCCAAAACCTTTCTTTGTAAGCATGATATTTTGAGTAATGAAAAGACAAAGTACTGTTGCATTTTCTCCAATTCCTCCATAGCTAGTTTGCTTGAAGGTGCTAGGTGAGATGCCTAGAACAACTTGGGTGCGATGTCCAAGTTTCGTAGGGTGTGATGCTCTACTTATCGATTCCGTTATTTCCACCAAATTCTCCATTTGAAGACTCTTTAAGGTCTACATCCAATCCTTTGAAGAGAATCCTGAAGCAAGTTGAAGAAGAAGACCCCGGAAGCACAATCAACCTTGACGCCAACCTTCTTCCCCCCTTTAACTCTATTCTTCTGAGTTCTTGGCATTTTTAGCACTTTTCTAGTAATCAACTCTGATATTTCTTGTGTAGATCCTTTCGAGATCTAACTCTGAAGATTGGAGTCCTTGCTTTGGAACCGGTGTGATTGGAGTCTAGATGCTGGATCGGTCAGTTTTGGAGTCGGGTTCGTCAACCCTAGAGTGTTGCGATCTAGATCTTCAACCGAGGGAATTTCAAAGCATATTGGTAAATCTAAATCCCTTCCCTTCCTCTAGATCTGAAACTCAAAAGTAGGTAATCTAATCTAGGGTGGTTTCTTAATCATCGCGATCCTCCCTTACAGTTATTTGACAAGATCTGCATGCGGGTAGGTAATTTCGATAACTAGTTGTCACTTCATTTTCTTTAGGTCTTCCTGTTTGCTTTTGCTATTAGGATATCAGTTATTGCTCTCAAAATAGAAATATATTTATATATATATCAAGATAAGCATGGCACATCACTCATTACCATCCCGTCCCGCATCACAAACTTAAACTTCATCCTTTTCATCATTGTGTACCAGTCAAAATATTTCTCCATGTCCTCCTCCCAATCTATGTATACCTTGGGATCTAGACTACCATCGAAGGTAGGGGCTTCTAGCTTAATGTTTCTAATGGCCCTCTCTTCATAGTCTATGATCTCTTGATTGGGTCTCCAAGGGTAGATCTCTTGGGGTGTGTTAAAACGGGAAATTCTCCTAGGTTCAGCTTCTAAGGAAGGATCATGCTGAGGGTATTCCCTAGGGTGGGGAGGTGACTTAGACTTAGGCTCGATAGATGGTCTAATGTCCTTTTCTAAGGCTCCAAATCTATATTCAAACTCTTCAAGCCTTTTGTTTATCCTAGCTAACTATTCAGTGATGATCCTTAATTGATTCTCGTGGGTGTTTTCCATGGGTTCACTTGACTGGGAATGATGGGGGTGATAGGGGACTCCTGACCTAGTCGACATGCAACACACAATGAATGGTGCTACAGGTTTGCTAGACCTAGGAGTTCAATCATAATGAGTCCACGTAGAAGACACGCAGCATAATCAACTAGCCCTTTCACCGGCCAGGTAAGAGGTGGGAGTGTGGGAGGCCCCCCTTGCTTTTGCAAGGACCAATTAAGAAACCACAATACTGCCTAGGTCGTTTGACACTAGACCTCTTGCCTTAGACACCGGCTTCTCGGTACCAATTGAAGCGTTGTATGCAACCAGCTTTCCCAAAATGGTCAAACCCAACTCGTTGATGTTCCTAATCTATTAGGTTGCTACTAGATTTTAGATTAGGTTTGGGCTCAATATGCAAGGGTGGTTGTTTTTGGGCTAAGGAAAGGTAATGACTTCCTTCCCTTATCTTTTGATATTGATGCCCTTATGTTATTTATGAGAATGATGGCATACGCATGATCTAATGAAATATAACTAAGCTTTGTTTTAGGATTTTTGATGTATGATAGCAAAAATAAGATGCTGAAAATAACAAAAAATGAACCTAAATGCAAAATTAAACTATATGAAAAATGAAGATGTGATGAGATGCACTTGTGAATTTTCAGATCAGAATTTTTCTTAGATGGTAATCAGCCATGTAGAAATTCTACAGACTGAAATAAAATATGCAAAAATTCTAGAAAATACTTCTAGTTATGTAGAATCCAGCAAAAAAAAAATCATAAAAATTCAACATTCCTACAGGTAGAAACAATTAAAATATCAAACTATGTAAAAAAAATATAGAAATTTTAAGATGCTAGATTCTAATGATGCAAAACTATTCTTTAAAATTCAAAACTCATCTCCTTATGTTCCCCTTTAAAGGTCAATCACATCGGCACCCCTACACGCCATAGAAAATCCCCGTGGAATGGGATGTGAGGGTCTTGTAGCCCTTCTTTTTATTATGATCGGACGGCTATGGTGAAGCACCTAATCCAAGTACTTAAAAGGATGCTAAGTCCTAACCATGATCTGATACTAGATGATACGGGACTAACTAGTTGCTAGGATGATGCAGGTAATTTTTCATTTATGATTTTTAGGTTTTTTTATGAAGTTAAGGATTCCCAAAGACAAGCAAGAGTAGATCTAGGATTCAATAATAATAAGAACTTCAACTAGCAAGTAAGCCCTTAAACAGGATAAGAAGAGGACCCCGGGATTGAGAAACCCCGTAGGACTTAGCTCTCGGATCAATACCAACTTAGGAGTTAAGGTGGCAAACCTTATAAAGTTCTGATGTGCCCAATGTCGAGTTCACTCGTTCTCACGGATGCGGCCTGGATGATCGAGCCTTCAACCCTGCGGATGCGCCAGATTTCTATCTGAAGGTTGCGAAGGCAAGGGAGACCGACTCCGTATTTGTGGCACCTGGAGGACCTGTAAGCAACCGAAAAGGATTGTTAGGAGACAGCAAGAAGTAAGAAACAATGAGGGAAAGATAATTGAAGATGGTGGTGAATGGGGATCTTCTTGCTAGGCGCCAAGATGGATCATCCCGATGGACTCCGAACTCGAAGATGGAGGATGGCTTAAATGGAAGAGAAGGTAACTGGTGGGGGCACCAAAATTAGACATAGATTACTGGGTCTTATTTGGTTTACCTAGCCATGTGTCAAAGTTTTGTAAACAACAAGGATTGAGTCTTGTAATAAGTTGAGGTTAGTTGATTTGTTTCAACCCTCAACCTAGTCCAATATACATTGAGTGATGTATACCAGTATGAGTCTAGTATGAGTTCACTGCTTGTATAAGAGAAGAGGCTACGCTATTTTGGAGTTCCATCAGACCTCACTCTGAAGCCAGAAGTAGTTACACCAGCTTAGGGGAGCTTAATCGACACCCAAGTACCCTGATTCCCTCCGAATACCATTTTAGATGCTAGATTCCCTCCAGATGCTTCCAGAATATTCCATAAGCTAGGAGCCAAAGTTTACCAGGTTATCCCAGCACTCCAGGCCTCCAAATTCAAGCATAGGAAGCAAGCCCAAGCAAGAAGAACCAAGATTTCCTTTTGATACCGGGAATATGCCAGCCCAGAGAACCAGGCGCCCCAGCTTCCAGGGGGCCCAAGCCCATGGCCGACCTCCCCCTTGCTGCCCTAAAGTCCACACATCCAAAGGAGTTGGCATCCAAGGAGTTTGACCTAGTCCAAGGTGAAGTAAAGTGGGAGAAGACCAAATCTTTCCTAACCTGGTTGGGATTTCTAATCCTTTTAAACTTTGTAATTCTAACCTAGCTAGGAATAGACTTGTAGTATAATTGGGAAGAGAACTTGCAACCCAAGTGTAACCATGGATAGTGAGGGCATGGGAACTCTATAAAAACCCCACCCCTTCCCCACTTGTAATCAACTTTTTCTTATGAATAAACCTTGTTGAAATTTTGCTTAAGTGCCTTGTGTTTGAGTTTTGGTTCTTACTTTGAGTGCTCTCTTTGTGTTCCTAGATTGAAACCCTGCTACCCTAGCACCCTCCTGCATCCCTGAAGATCAATTATGCCCAAGGAACAGAATCCCTTGCAGCTGTCCAAGCCCAGGAGCTTCTTCTTCCCTAGCTGCCATCTTCTAACCCTAATCCCGAATCCTTCCAAACCATAGTTCCTTTTCTTTTTTTATTTGCTGTTTTGATTGACCTTGATGCTTGCAGGATCCCCGAGGTGCTTCACCTCCCTTGAGGAGGCCTTCTTTGCTGCCAGGACCGCACAAATCAGCCATCTGATTCAAGGAAATGAGGCTTCTTCATCTATGCTCCGATTAGAGTGCGAGTGATCCCTTCTGTTGCTGAATTTTAATCTCTGACCGGTAAGAGACCTTCCCTACTCTTATTATCTGAATTGATGAAGACAAACTATCCTAAATCAGGAGTTTCTCAACTCTCGGGTCCTAGATATTTCATTAATTTGCATGAGTTTGCCTACGATCTGATGATTCTTTGCACTGCTAGTCTTTCCACTAATTTTTACTTTTTTTTAGAAATCTAGCCTGCAAATATAATTATAAGAATCACAAAAAATATATTTTACTTTTTCCATGCATGTTTAGCAGTCTTAGAGTTATTTCGCATTATTTTGGTATCATAGAGGGTTTAGGATAGTTTTTATTTGCTTTGCACTCATAAATCCTAATTTCTGCATTCTGTCTACTGCGTTAGGTGTCTAGGTTTTATCTGATTTTGGTATCTTAAATATTTTATTTTTCTGTCAAATTTTCACTACATGTCCTCTATTCTATCCTAATAATTATAAAGATTTTTAATTAATTTTACTAAAACCTTAATTCTCTAAAATCTATCATATTAAAAATCCTAACAGAATCCTAATAATTTCTAGAGTAGTCCAAACACCCTAGGATTTGCATCATAATATGATTTATGTTCTGCATGAAATTTGGTAGGTTTCATCATCACCGTCCATCCTCTGTTTTAGATTTTTTTTGATTTTTCAATGAATCAGGATCTGTGCCAAATTTTGCATCATCCGAAACCCTAAATTTTTTTTGATTTCTGCTGATCTGCATACTTGTCCAAACCAAACCTAATTAACTTCCAAACCCCCAATCCCAAGCCAAACTTTATTTGCTAATCCCAGTTAACTTGAACATAACCTGACACATCATAAAAATAATTTTAAAAAATATTTATTTTTTTTATTATTTTTTAGAGTGCATCAGGACCATTGAATGTTCATCATTTTTCTAATCTAATCTTAAGGGCAATCAATATAACATCAGGGCAGGAGGTCATAGCCTGTCCTGGGCCCAAAACAATCATCATCATACTAACCCAAGCCTAATTAAAATCAATTAGACCTAATTTGCCCTAGAAGGCTAGGAGACATCAACAGGTCGGGTCCGAGCTGTATGGGCCAACTAGTGCATTTAATCCTATAGCTATTACTGAAAGCTGGTGTCTAAGACTGGGGGTCTAGAGTCAAACGACCAAAGTGGTGTTGTGGTTTTTAATTGGGTCCCTACGAAAGCACGGGGGCCTCCCACACTCCCACCCCCTACCTGGCCAGTGGAAGGATTAGCTACTGGGTTAGGTATAAGTTGAGCTGACCCATCCAATTTCTAGCTCTAGGTCTAGGAAACCCTAGATTATACTAGCTTTTTCTTTCTCTTTTGCATGCTTGGTTGCATCATTTCATTTTAATTATTTGATTTGTTACATGACCACTATATTAGGAACCCAATATCAAAAGTCCAAACCTCAGCCCGGCCCAACCATGGATCCCACTTTGGAGGCCATCCTATCCCAGCTTACCCAAATGAACCAAGCCAATACCCAAACCCAAGCCAAGCTTACCCAAATAAACCAATCCAATATCTAGACCCAAAATCAGTTAGCTTAAACCCAAAGCCAGCTTGCCCAAATAAACTGTAGGTTTGACCAATCCGATACTAAGCTTGACTAAATGAACCAAAGAATCAACCAAGTAGGAACCCTAGGCAAGACCCATAGAGCTGAACCCCAGGAACCCAAAGTTCCTATATATGAACCCAGTAGTAACCCACTATCCCTCAGTCGACCTGAACCCTATAGGATCGATACCCCTAGATTTGAACCCATAACCTTTGAACCCAAAACCTTTAAACCCATAACCTATGAACCCATAACCCTTAGTTTATCCATCCTTGTTACCCCAGACCTTAGTCAATTTTTCATTAGCCAAACCCCTCTTACCACCCCATTGGTTCACCGAGATGACTTAGAAGAAGAAGTATATGAGGCTGACCTATGTTTGGTAGAGGAGTATGAAGATGATGAGTCCCTAGAAGAATTAGAGGAAGACCCACCTATAGAAGACCCAGAAATAGTTGACCCTGACCATACCCAATTAGTAGCCAATCTAGATTTAGCTAACCTTGACCATAATCAGTTAGTGGCCGACACAGAATTAGATAACCCCGATCACACCCAAGTTGTAATGGAAGAGCAATTAGAGAAGAATTTAGAAGAGGATCCAATTATAGAGCCTAGTCCTTAATTTCCTAAGCCAAAAGAGTTTATTGAGGACTTAGCTTATCTCACCAAGTACCCTCAAGATGAAGTCACTTCCTTGATCCTAATTGAAAATCTTTTCCTTGAAATTAGTGACTTATTCTTCTATAAGGTAGACCTAGTAGATAGACACCAACCCTTTAAGGTCAACCTTATTAGTTTAGGATTAATCCCTGACACCCCTTCTTATATCCTACTCTATCCAATTAATCTCGAACCCTTTTCTTACTTTCCATCCAAGCAGTCTAATCCTGAACCCACCTCTTATTTTCTACCATTTCCAGAAACTTCTTTTATTTTCTTTACTATTAGGTTGCATTTTATAGGAGTTTGCATGTTGCATTCGTTCGTTAGTCATGTCATGTTTATATCTTACTTTAGGAGAACCCTATGGAACCTAGTAAGAGTATATAGAAAGTTCTCATGTGCATGCCATGCTAGGGTCAAACCTAAAGAGTCTATAATCTGTTAGGTTTTGTCTTTTAGAGTCCAATAAAACATCATTTGATAGGGATGTCTAGTCGAGTCTATTAGGTACTAGTTGAGTCCAATAAATGCATAGCCTGAATTACATATCTGCACCTGCACTACCCTTTGCATAGCATATGCATATGAAAATTAGTCAAAAGCTGAACATAACTAATGAACTAAAGAGATAAAGAATTTTGCAGGAGATTTTGTAATTACAAAGAATTTTCTGCTCACGAAGCTGGCCTATCCAAGATAATGAATATCGGTGGACCCAATGCCTATGTGCGTGAGATACTACATTATTTAGGTATTATATCTACCTTCATCATCTCAGATCTTATAGAGTCTAAGGAGCCATCAGTGATACCTAGTGAGCACCTTGAGCCTATCCCTCCTTTGAGAGAGAACCCACCCTAGAGTGTCCACCAACCAATTAGCAAAAAAGTGAGAAAAAGATTGAGAGAATCCTGGATGATCAAGCCATATATACCTGGAATAGAGACTGTCAATTATATTTGGTCCGGTGGCAAGGTCGGCCAAAATCTGAGAACTCGCGGATCACCCGTGAGGATTGCAGTGCCTCAACCCAGACCTACTCGAGCACTATAAGAGCCAAGTTATCCCACACTCGATGGGGTCGAGTTCCTCCCACCTCGGGAGAATTGGTGGGGGCACCAAAATCAAACACAAATTACTAGGCCCTATTTGGTTTACCTAGCCATGTATCAAAGTTTTGTAATCAACTAGGATTGAATCCTGTAATAAGTTGAGGTTAGTTGATTTGTCTCAACTCTCAACCTAGTCCAGTACATTGAGTCATGTGTAACAGTATGAGTCTAGTATGAGTTCACTTCTTGTATAAGAAAGGAGGCTACGCTATTTTGAAGTTCCATCAGACCTCACTCTATTTTGGAGTTCCATCAGACCTCACTCTGAAACCAGAAGCAGTTACACTAGCTTAGAGGAGCTCAATCGGCACCCAGGTGCCCTGATTCTCTCTAGATACCATTTCAGATGCTAGATTCCCTCCAGATGCTTCCAAAATATTCCATATGCTAGGAGCCCATGTTTATCAAGTTATCCCAGCACTCCAGGCCTCTAAATTCAAGCCCAGGAAGCACTCCCAAGCAAGAAGAACCAAGATTCCCTTTTGATACCGGCAATATGCTAGCCCAGGGAACCAGGCACCCTAGCTTTCAGGGGGCCCAAGCCCAAGCCTTCCAAGCCCATGGTCGACCTCCCCCTTGCTGCCCTAAAGTCTACACACCCAAAAGAGCTGGTGTCCAAGGAGTTTGACATTGTCCAAGGTGAGGTAAAGTGGGAGAAGACCAAGTCTTTCCTAACCTAGTTGGGATTTCTAATCCTTTTAAACTTTGTAATTCTAACCTAGATAGGAATAGACTTGTAGTCTAATTGGGAAGAAGACTTTAACCCAAGTGTAACCATGGTTAGTGAGGGCATGGGAACTCTATAAATACCCCACCCCTAACCCTCTTGTAATCAACTTTTTCTTATGAATAAACCTTGCTGAAATTTTGCTTAAGTGCCTTATGTTTGAGTTTTGGTTCTTACTTTGAGTGCTCTCCTCATGTTCCTGGATTGAAACCCTGCTACCCTAGCACCCTCCCGCATCCCTGGAGATCAGCCACACCTAAGGAATAGAAGCCCTTGCGACTATCCAAGCCCAGGAGCTTCTCCTTCCCCGGCTGCCATCTTCTAACCCTAATCCTAAATCCTTCCAAACCCTAGTTTCTTTTCTATTTTTTATTGGCTATTTTGATTGACCCTGATACTTGTAGGATCCTCGAGGTGCTTTACCTTCCCTGAGGAGGCCTTCTTTGCTGCCAAGATAGCCCAAATCAGCCATCAGATTTAAGGGAAACGAGACTTCTTCATCCAAGCTCTGATCAAAGTGCGAGTGATCCCTTCTATTCATGAATTTTAATCTCTGACTGGTAAGAGACCTTCCCTACTCTTATTATCTGAATTGATGAAGACAAATTATCCTAAATCGAGAGTTTCTCAACTCTCGGGTCCTTGATATTTCATTAGTTTGCATGAGTTTGCCTGCGATCTGATGATTCTTTGCATTGCTAGTCTTTTCGCTAGTTTTTACTTTATTTTGGGAATCTAGCATACAAATAAAATTATAAAAATTATAAAAAAAATTATTTTACTATTTTTCATTCATGTTTAGCAGTCCTAGAGTCATCCCGCATCAGTAACTTGAGGCCTCACACCTCTCGACGCCCGAAGGCGAAGGCGCTCCCCTCACTAATGGAGCCGTACAGAGAGATCTCACACCTCTAGGGCATCCCACCCACCTCACTAATGTAACCGTATGGAGAGATCTCACATGTCCAGGGCATCCTACCCACCTCAATAATGGAGCTGTTAAGGTGAATCACAAGGGACATGAGGGTGGTAGAGAAGGTGGAATGGGGATAACTAGGGCCTCACACCCCTCGATGCCCGAAGGCGAAGGCAAGACAGGCCTAAGCCCACTCCAAACGGAGGCAAAACCAAGAACTCTTTCTCAAAAATTTAACTTCATTACCAACCAATTACAAAAGGGGATGCCTTTTTATAGGCTTACAAGACTTAAAGACCCATACATGGAAATTTTATTTATTTTATTTTATTTATTTATTTTTTTAATCCTAAACCAGTAATTTTGAGATATGTGCAGAGCTGCTTCTACATAAGGATCTATGCAACTCCATCTCCTGTGACCGTGGAACAGGGGATCGAGCGGAATGGGGTGGAGGACGTGGACCTCGACATCGAGCTCATGAGTGGCTACAGAGGGTCGGCGATGCTCGTGGACGAGGTGGAGGGTGGACGGGCCAGCGGATCCCGGGGATGGCCACGATGGCGTGGGGCCGGGGGATGGTGAAATTGTCGGTATGGAGGATTGGGAGGAGGCGGTTGGCAATGCTCGTGGGAGAGGTGGAGGGCGGATAGGCCGGCAAATCTAGCGGGATCTGATCGATGTCGATCGTGGCTGGGCGGTGGTCGCGGGAGAAAGAGGTGCAGCATGGAGGTGTGGAGACGGGCTTCACGGTTGCAGGCAGTGTGGAGACGGGTCGGGTAGCGACGGATGGATGGAACTGGAGATCGGCCTTCTGGGACCGAGAGATAGACTTGGAGGACTTTGGCTTGCTTGGAGAAACAGCCAATGGAGAACTACGACTGGGTGGAGACCAGCATGTTCTGCCCGTAGAAAAGTCGGGGAAGTGGAAGAACTGGGCTATTCAGGCATGAGATCGAAGAATTCTTGAATGCCCCAAGACTAAGATCCAACCTTTTTTTATGAGAGGATTCAGAGTTTTATGTGGAGATCCAGGTAACTGGATTTCTTGGAAGGAACTGGATTGGTTTTTGCCTTCTTGCAACAGTAGCAGGAAATAAAGTCAAGTAGCTAGGAGGAGAGGGAGGATTCGGGGAAGATCTTTAGGGATCGATCTAGGATGTTGATTGGGGTGGAAACGGATGGCTGTGGAGACGGCATCGACGACGGTGGCGAGGAGGGGGAGAGCGGCGACGGCCTAGTCATGGATGAGGAAATGGGGCTTGGATCTGGGCGATTTATTGAGGAAGAAGATGATAAGAATTACAGAGGGATAAGTATGGAATAAAATAGGAATAGTGAGGATATATAGAATAGTTGAGATAAAAATTTAAACTAAAATAAAAAAGAAAAATAAAAAAAAGGAAAAATCCAGATGGGTTATTCATTTATTTATTTATTTATTTAATTTTAAACCAGTAGCTTTGAGATCTGTGTAGAGCTGCTTCTTCATCAAGATGGACCTATGCAACTCCATCTTTTGTGACCATGGAACAGGGGATCGTAGTGGAATGGGCCGAGGATGTGGACCTCGACATCGAGCTCGTGGGCGACGGTGGAGGGGTCGGCAATGCTCGCGGGTGAGGTGAAAGGCGGACGGGCCAGCGGATCTCGGGGGAAAGCCATGATGGCATGGGGCTGGGAGATGGCAAAACAGATGGTATGGAGGATTTGGAGGAGGTGGTTAGCGATGCTCACGTGCGAGGTGGACAGGTCGGCAGATCCAGCGGGATCCGATCGATGTCGATGATGGCTAGGCGGTGGTCACGGGAGAGAGGGGCGCGGCACGGAGCTGTGGAGACGGGCTTCATGGTTGCAAGCGGTGTGGAGACGGCTTGACGGGCGGAGGTGTTCCCGGTTGCAGGCGGTGTGGGGTGGCTCAAGCTCTCCGGCAGTTGCAGGGGCTAGGGAAGATCCGATGGGGGGTGGCACAGACGGGCTGGAGCCGGCATGAAGTTACCCTAGAGAAACCCATCAAGCTTCTAATCTGTCATCTGCAACTGATGCCTCATCTACTGATTTTGGAGTCAAGCTTCAGCTTGAAGGTGTTCAAAAGAAGTGGGGTAGACCTACATATTCATCACCTTCCACATCTTCTAGCTCAAGTACTCAAAAGACAGAAAATGGGGCTACCCATCTTGATGGAAGAGGAACATCAAGCTCCAAAACACGAGATAGTTTCCATGACTCTAGGAGATAGCAGGCTGAAGTTTCGGAAGACACCTAAGGGCATTCCAACAAATGCAGAGAAACCAGTTGTGAAAGGAGCTATTTCTTCTGAACCTCCCAAGGAGAAGACAGTTCCTTCTTTCCCACCTCCAGATCTGCTTGATTTAGGTGAAGCAACTCCAGCAAGCATTCCATCTATAGATCCATTTATGCAGTTGGAAGGGCTCCTAAGCTAGGACCCGGTGGCTATGGAGATGGTGGCGGAAGTCGTCAAGGCGGGAGGTGGCTGGGTGGCATGGTCGGCTCGGTCGTGGGTCTTCTGGATGGGAGGGAGCGGCTATGGAGCTGGGGCAGCGACATCACCGCCGGACGAGGCAGAGTCGGCGGTAAGGGCCCGCCGATTGATGTCGATGATGAAGACGGTGGCTTTGTCGTCGGTAGCGAGGCAAAGGATGAAGGGATGGAAGATCTGGGCGATGAATGGAGGAAGAAGATGACTGTAATAACAGAGGGATAGGTCAAGGATAAGTAAGGACTAAAGTTGGAATAGAGGGGATAAATTTAAACTAAAATAAAAAAGAAAAAAAATTATAGTGAGCCTGACTCGATGGGGTCGAGTTTTCCCCATCCTAGGGGAATGATGGGGACTTCAAAACCCATCCTGGTTTTTCATTTTTTTTTCATATTTTTTTTTATTTTAGTTTAAATTTTTTATCCCAGCAATTCCCCTTATCCCTGCTATTCCAACTTTAGTCCCTACTTATCCCTGACTTATCCCTCTATTATTCCTGTCATCTTCTTCCTCTATTCATAGCCCTGATCTTCCATCCCTTCATCCTTCGCCTCGCTACCGACGACAAAGCCACCGTCTTTGCCACCGACATCAATCGACAGGCCCTTACCGTTGACTCTGTCTTGTCTGGCAGCGCTGCTGCTGTCCCTGCTCCACAATCGCTCCCTCCCATTCGGAAGACCCACGACCGAGTTGACTGTGCCGCTCGGCCACCTCCTGCCTCGACGACTTCCATTGCCATCTCCATAGCCACCGGGTCCCAGCTTGGGAGCCCTTCTGGCTGCATAAAGGGATCTATAGATGGAATGCTTGCTGGAGTTGCTTCACCCAAATCAAGCAGATCTGGAGGTGGGAAAGAAGGAATTGTCTTCTCCTTGGGAGGTTCAGAAGAAATAGCTCCTTTCATAATTGGTTTCTCTGCATTTGTTGGAATGCCCTTGGGTGACTTCCGAAACTTCAGCCCGGTGTCTCCTAGAGTCATGGAAACTATCTCGTGTTTGGGAGCTTACTGTTCCTCTTCCATAAAGATGGGTAGCACCATTTTCTATCTTCTGAGTACTTGAGCTAGAAGATGTGGAAGGTGATGAATATGTAGGTCTACCCCACTTCTTTTGAACACCTTCAAGCTGAAGCTTGACTCCAAAATCAGCAGATGAGGCATAAGTTGTAGATGACAGATTAGAAGCTTGGTGGGTTTCTCTAGGGTAAATTCATGCCGGCTCCAGCCCATCCGTGCCCCTCATCGGATCTTCCCTAGCCCCCACAACCGTCGGAGAGCTCGAGCTGCCCCACATCGCTTGCAACCGAGAACACCTCCGCCCATCAAGCCATCTCCACACCGCCTGCAACTGTGAAGCCCGTATTCACACATCCATGCCGCACCCCTCTCTCTCGTGACCATCGCCCAGCAGTCATCGATGTCGATCGGATCCCGTTGGATCCGTCGACCTGTCCACCCTCCACCTCGCCCGTGAGCATTGCTGATCGCCTCCTCCAAATCTTCCATACCGTCAGTTTCGCCATCTCTTGACCCCATGCCATTGCGTCCATCCCCTGGGATCTGCCGGCCCGTCCAGCTTCCTCCTCGCTCGCTCGCATCGCCGACCCCTCCGCCGCCACCCACGAGCTCGACGTCGAGGTCCATATCCTCCGCCCATTCCATTGTGATCCCCTATTCCACGATCACAGAAGATGGAGTTGCATAGATCCTGATGCAGAAGCAACTCTGCACGGCTCTCAAAGCTACTGGTTTAGGATAAATAAATAAATAAATAAAATAAATAATAAATAAATAAAATTTTCCATGTATGGGTCCTAAGTCTTGTAAGCCTATAAAAAAGCATCCCCCTCTTGTAATTGGTTGGTAATGAAGATAAATTTTTAAGAAAAGAGTTCTTGGTTCTGCCTCCGTTAGGAGTGGGAATGAAGCCCGTCTTGCCTTCACCTTCGGGCGTCGAGGGGTGTGAGGCCCTAGTTATCTCCATTCCACCTTCTCTACCACCCTCATGTCCCTTGTGATTCACCTTAATGGCTCCATTAGTGAGGTGGGTAGGATTCCCTAAAGGTGCGAGATATCTCCGTGAGTAAGTCCCAAAGTTCATGAAAGCCCCAACCCCTGTCTTCCACCTCCATTGTTCCTTCACCACCCCATTACAAAAAAAAAAAGAATCAAAAGAAAAAAAAAGGTACCCTAATCTAGGTGACATCTAGGCTCATCGATCAATCCTCCCCCCCACCTATCCCACATCATTGTCTTAATGAAGACATAACCCAATTTAAGTCTCTCTTAAATTGGTTAATCAAATTTGCAAGCAATTGGACCCAAATCAACTTGGGTTAGGAATTAGGTTAGCCTACACATACTAGTGTGCAATCTGGCTAACCAATTAGGATCCCATTGATGGGAGTTCTCCCAAGGTGATGGGAATCATGCAACATGCGAAAGTGAATCTCAAAACAAAATTCTAAGCATGAAACCCTAATATGGCTAGAAAACCCTAATTCCCAGGAACCCCTTATGTGATACCAATTAATAAAACATAAATGGAGTCAGAAAAATATACCTGGATTGTTGAAATCCAATCCTTTCCATGAGGCTTACAAGTGCAAGCCCTGCAACGATGATCCACATGAGAATGGTACCAAGGAAGAATCCCTACCGGGGTTGCTTGCTTCAATAAAACTTCTATAGCAGCCTTTTGACCTTTGACCACTGTAGGATACCCTGTCCTACTGTAGGGCTCTCTGGACATAGTTCTAAACCACTCTTGGTTTTAGGATAACCCTCCTCTATGACCCCTTAGGCTTATGTCCTAAAACTAAGCCTTGTCCTAGTAGAAAATACTTTGTCTTAACAAGATAAGTCTTGTCCAAAAGTAAGAAGGAAGAGGGAGAAGTAGAAGAACACTCAGACTGACAGACTCTCGGGAAAATGGAATTCCTATTTTTTGATGACCGAAAACTCTTGTTCTCATTTCACCATACCTCCTTTAAATAATATTTCAAGGGGCATGAAAACCATCCCGACATCTCTTTTCAGATATGTTATTTCATATCTGATAAGACTCTTCAGGATTGAATAGTCTTATCTATGTTCTTTCCCTTTCCAGATTAAATCCCCATGTGCCATGTGGCATTTACCGGTTAAGAAGAATGGAAGGAGGTGTCATTTTAGATTTAAAAACCATGGAAAGAGCATAGTCTTGAGAGCAGAAGGACTCTGCCTCAGAACCATGCACAGATGAAGGGACGCGACTCTTCATCTGCATGCGATATTCATTTTCCCAATTCACGCTGCCCTCTTATTCCCTTTGACTAGTCATTTAAATCCAAAAGGCATAGGGATAAGATGAGAAGGCACCCCTTCATGTGAAACAATCCGGTGTTTCATATGTAGAAGGACTATTGTCCTTCTGCATGCACCTTTATCTCCTGCATGTGCCAAGAGGCGTCAAGAGTCCCTACCCCCAAGGACTCTTCCATAAATCGGTCAAAAGTCAAGATAAAATCAGAAAAAGCTCTAATTTAATTAGCCCCACTTAGGACTCAACCTAATTAAGGTTTCTCTTAATTAGGTTAGCCCAATTAGCAAGCAACTGGACCCAAACCAATTGGGTTAGGAATTGGGTTTAGCTTGCACATGCTAGTGTGCAATCTAGCAAACCAATTAGGATGCCATGATCCTAATTAAATCATAAATGACTTCCTTGGCCAACTCTCTATTGTGTGTGATCCTTTGGGTTCCACATCTAACCAGCAGTAGGTTTAGGTTTGAGCCGATTCGATCCAATCGAACCCGATTGACCTAATTAGGTCAAATTGGCTCACATAATTATCCAATTCGAATCACATGTCGAATTGACTCATAAAACCAAATCAATTAGTTCATGAAAACCTACAAGACAAGATTGATGTCTAGCAATGTGTCATGCCTATCTGGAAGATGAGAAATTTAGTAGAAATTATTAAAGTACCATTCAGTAGTAAGTTACCATGCAATTCAATCTTTTGATCTCCCATTATCCTGATTAAGTGATAGGTATGGATATATGTCAAACCTTAACACTTAATCATATCGAATCTCATCTCGATCATGAGGACCCAGCTGATGACTGATTAGAAACCAATTCTAATCTCATCCTGCTTTGATCAAAGGCTCCTTAGTCACTCATCGAAGAGATTGCATAGGATAACAATTCCTCTTACTAGGATCGATTCCTTGTTGGTCCACTCACATCCTTCGTACACCTTCCACCATACCCAGAACATCCCGTACATTTCACAATGGCATGAATGAGTATGAACCAAAGTATGGCTTAATGTGCATAAGGAACCATGGTGACCTCAGGTCTAAAGATCACATGCACAACTTTTACTCTGGAATTTACCTTTTGACAAGTAGTAAGACTTCCATAAGATGTCCCAGTGTGGATCGGTCCAGTGTACTCATACTTTGATGAGGACCCTTATCCTTGTATTAGTGTCTTTACACAAGTGGTTGTGAGATCAACCACCCTCATCAACTGAGCATACATAGGAATAAGCTAGTCTTTCGGATTCATCGATCCCGAATCGATGGTCCAATGACTATGAACATTCTAGATTAGGATTTATAGGAATTAGGCCTCACTATTATTTTATCATAACCCTAGTTCCATTGCCCCTACTCTATGGGGTTCATCATAATCAACAAAAACATGACACATCAGTATATGATGAATCAAATGCCTTTTATTAATATGAAACTTATGTCATACATGAGTTAGAAGTTTACAAAAAGGCCCTCATAATGACTCTTAGGGCACTTTTATATCAAACTCTCACTTGCACTAAAGCCAATCACCCTTGTATTTTATGCGCATACAATCTAAGTGACGATCTAACTACTGCTTGGCTAATGTTTCAGTGAATGGGTCTACTATATTGTTCTTTGTGTCACTTGTTCAATGGTAACATCTTTCTTTCAATGATCTCTCGAATGAGGTGGAACTGTTTTAGAATGTGCTTGGACTTGTGATGAGACCTTGGTTCCTTAGCTTGTGCAACAGCCCCAGTGTTATCATAGTATAATGGCACTGGCTATTGTACATCAGGAACCATGCCTAATTCCATGATGAATTTCTTCATCCATACAGCTTTCTTCATGGCTTCACTAGCAGCTATGTACTCTACCTCAGTGACTGAGTCAGCTACTGTTGGCTGCTTTGTACTTTTCCAACTCACTGCACCACCATTCAGGGTAAAGACATACCTCCATGTGGATTTGCTATCATCTGGATCTGATTGAAAACTAGAATCTATATAACCCTCTAGTTTCAACTCAGATCCTCCATATACTAGAAAAATATCTTTAGTCCTTCTCAAATACATAAGAATATTTTTCACAGCTTTTCAATGACCCTCTCCTGGATCTTCCTGAAACCTACTCACTATGCCCAAGGCATAAGCGACATCAGGCCTGATACATAACGTGGCATACATAATCGATCCTACAGTCGAAGCATAAGGAATCATAGCCATTCTCTCTCTTTCTTCTGATGTCTTAGGAGACATTTTCTTAGAGAGATGTATGCCTTGACTTAGAGGCAAGTAACCTTTCTTACTTCCATCCATGTTGAATCTCTTCAACACTAAGTCAATGTACCTAGACTGGGATAAGCCTAGCATCCTTTTAGATCTATCTCTGTAGATCCTTATACCTAGTATATAGGATGCTTCTCCCAAATCTCTCATGAAAAACTTTGATGATAGCCAAGTTTTAACCGACTGCAATATTGGGATATTATTCCCAATGATCAATATGTCATCCACATACAAAACCAAGAAAACAAGTGCACTCCCACTTGTCTTCTTGTATACACATAGTTCATCCACATTTTTGACAAAACCAAATCCTTTGATTGTTTCATCAAAATAGATGTTCCAACTCCTCGATGCTTGCTTAAGTCCATAAATGGACTTCTTTAATTTGCATACCTGATTTGGTCTCCCACTTGAGACAAAACCCTCTGGCTGTGACATATAGACTTCTTCTTAAGGTTTCCATTGAGGAAAGCAGTCTTTACATCCATCAGACAGATCTCATAGTCATGGTATGCCACTATGGCAAGTAGTATCTGAATGGACTTGAGCATGGCTATTGGAGAAATAGTTTCATCATAGTCTACACCATGTTTTTGTCTGAAATCTTTTGCTACCAGCCTAGCCTTGTAGGTCTTAACTTGACCTTCTACTCCAATCTTCTTTTTGAAGACCCATTTACACCCTATTGGGTTAATTCCTTCAGGTGGATTTACCAAAGTCCAAATCTGATTGTAATACATGGAGTCCATTTCAGATTTCATGGCACCAAGTCACTTGTCGAAGTCTCTACTCTTGACTGCTTCCGAATAGGTCACAGAATCATCATTCTGTATGATACTGGCTTCATTGTCATCCGTGATGACAAACCATATATGAGAGGTGCTCCCCGCACCCTCTCTGACCTTCAGAGAGGAAGTGTGTATTGTGGTTATTCTTGATCCACAAGAACCTCTGGTTGAGGAACTTCACTTGAAGGCTCACTGGTTTGTTAGTTCTGTTCTTCACATAACTCAAGTGAAGAACCACTACATCCTTCTAGATAAACTCTTGTTCCAAGAATGTAGTATGCCTACTGACAATTATCTTTTGTTTAGCAGTATTATGAAAGAGGTATCCAACACCCTCTTTTGAATAACTAGCAATCCTGTATTTATCAGCCCTTGCACTTAGCTTATGTCCAAACATTTTCTTGACATAAGCATGGCAATCCCAAATCTTCAAATACTTAAGATTTTGTCTTTTGCCATTCCATAATTCATATGGAATGCTATTCACTGATTTAGATGGAACCCTATTTAATATATATATGCAGCAATATCTAGGGCATGTCCCCAGAAGGAAGTAGGAAGATCTGTGAAGCTCATCATGGACCTCACCATGTCTAACAAGGTGCGGTTTCTACTTTCTGCCACTCCATTTAACTGGGATGTATAAGGAGGGGTCCATTTAGATATAATTCCTTTGTCCTTGAGATAGTTCAAAAATTCACCAGATAAGTATACACCTCCTCAATCAGATCAAAGAGCTTTAATACTAAATCCAGTTTGTTTTTCAACCATACTTTGATAATCTTTAAACTTATCAAAGGTTTCAGACTTGTATTGTAAAAGATACACATGACCGAACCTTGATAAATCATCAATAAAAGTGATGAAATAAGAATACCCTCCTCTAGCCTGAGTTGACATAGGTCCACATACATTAGTATGTATTAGACGTAATAATTCAGTTGCCCTCTCTCCATGTCCAGTGAATGGAGACTTGGTCATTTTTCTTTGAGACAAGATTCACAAGTTCCTAATGATTGGAAATCATCAGAGTCAAAGTAATTATCTTTGACTAACTTGTTTATCCTTGACTCACTGATATGACCCAATCGACAGTGCCAGAGATATGTGACATTGTCATTATCTCTTTTCCTCTTCTTATCATCAATAAGAAAAACTTTTTTATTGAGTTGCAAAGTTAGAAGACCATTTATAAAACATCCATGTCCAAATACTTTATTATTTTGAACAATAGAGCAGCCACTGCTCTTTACAATTATTTCATATCTCTGTTGTAATAACAAGGGTATGGAAATAATGTTTCTAATAATATCTGGTACATAAAAGCATTCTTCTAGCTTTATCATATTACCCGAAGGTAATAATAGAAGATAGGTACCCACAGCTTCAGCATGTATGGCTTCACCATTAGCCCCATGCAACTTGAAGTCACCCCTCTTCAGGCTTCTAATTCTATGGAGTCTCTGCAATGAATTGCATATGTGAGATCCACATACGGTATCCATACCCATGAATTAGAAATGGAAGCACATAATGATAAATTAGTTTGTATCATGTACAAAACTTTAGATGCATCACTTGCATCTTGCTTCACATTTGCAAGGTAAACCTTGTAGTTCTTCTTCCAATGCCCAGTCTTGTCACAATGGAAATAGGCTCCATCAGCCTTCTAACTTTCTTGTTCTTCTTCTGGATGCTTTTCTTAGGGTTGAATTTTTTCTTCATACCCTTCTTTATTACTTGCTTCTTTCTATCAACAAGAAGCACCTGAGCCTTATCTCCTTTAGAGTGGCTCTCAGCTGTCTTAAGCATGTTAAGCAGCTCTAGCAATGAAGTATTCAATTTGTTCATATGATAATTAAGAACAAACTAAGAGAAGGAATCTGGGAGTGACTGCAGGATTAAGTCCTGATTGAGTTCACCATCCATGACAAACCCTAATTGATCCAATCGAGTGATCAAGTCAATCATTTTCAGCACATGGGTTTGCACAGGTGAACCGTCACTCATCCGTGCTCGGAACAACTGCTTCGATATTTCATATCGGGTAGCCCTACTTTGCTCTCCATAAAGCTCCTTTAGATTGAGTAATATGGACTGAGGTTCTATACCTTCATGTTGCCTTTGGAGGTCGTTGCTCATCGAGGTCAACATGATGCACTTGACAGTTGTACTATCATTTTGCCACATTCTGTGTATGGCAATTTCCTCCTCTAATGCATCCTCTCCGATCACCACTGGATCTAGAGAATCAAGTATATATGAAAGCTTCTCTTGAGTCAAAACAATCCTCAGGTTCCTTAGCCAGTTCACATAATTTGGACCGGTTAACTTGTTGGCATCCAGGATGCCCCTTAGTGATAAGTTTGAAGCCATTAAAGTAAATGTCCTATATTTAATTAAAGAACAATATTAGCAGACCACTCAATGATGACATTCATAATTAGATAAGGACTTTGTATCTAATTATGTCTCCCACTATTTTATTTGAATACCATAACCCTTAACTATGGTAAGTGAGAAACCTTCCTGTTTTCCTTAGTGGGGTTGAGATCCTGATCCCTCATTAGTGCCTTTTATCACACAACAAACACTAATGAGTTCAAAGGTAGGACAACCTTTCCAATTGCAACTCGTGCAATCCTCAACAAGACACTTATAGCCTTGTGTCACACAACAAACTATAATATTTTAGTTTAGTCAAACCCTTCATTTCTATACAGCCATGATTGAACATTGCTGCCCTTGTGTCACACAACAAAGCAACAACTCCAATCATGCCATGAAGAACTAAGTGCACCAAGACAAATTTCATATCAAACCTTATAGTAGGCCTTGTGTCATACAACAAACCTACTATAGTCTTGACATGAATCTGTCTTAGCATGAAGGAAGACATATTAAAGCTTACTTAACCAATCAGCATTACTAAAATAAGGTTTAGATGTGACCAAATTGGCCAGGTGAGTGGGAGGGTGAGGGGGTCCCCCCGTTGCTTTCCTTAGACACCAATTAGATTGGCCAGGTCAGACAATGGAACCAATTAAAAACCTCATTCCTTTTACCTTCCCAGAACCACTTGCCTAGACACCAATCGGCTGATCAAACTCTAATTGGTTTTGCATCATGACTAAGTTTTTTGCTATGACTAAATATAATTTTGATGAGGGCTTTTGATGGTCTCAAAACACATTCTAAATTATCATGATTACTATGCTTATAACATATATAAACATGTAACGTATCATCATAACATAACATGTTAAGTTAAACAAGCATATTAAAACTAATATGCAAAACAAGTCATGATAGATACATAAAAATACCTTTCACCTCACTTTTTCATGGGATATGGCCATAGTGGCACCCCTACATGCCATAGGAGACCCATTGAATGGGAGGAGAGGGTTTTAAACCCTACTTTGCTCCTATGACCGGACGAACCATGGTGACTAACCCAATCCAAAGCAGTTACTAGGTACAATCAACATGCATAATTTCATACTTGACATAAAATCATGCATTTTATAAAAAACTGAAATTAAACATATTACCCTAATATGCAAAATTTCATACAATTGAATATCATGCCATTTCATAAAGAAACCAAAAATCATGCATATGAATTTGGTCGGGTCGACTCGACAGGGTTCGGGTCAGCTCGGTCTCTTATCGGGTCGACTCGAATAGGATTCAGGTTAGCTCGGACTCTTGTCGGGTCGACTCGAATAGGATTCAGGTCTGCTCGGATAGTGGAATTTCATAAATGGTATGCCACAAGGATGGCTCTGATACCACTGATGGGAATTCTCCCAAGGTGCCAGGAATCATGCAACATGTGGAAGTGAATTTTAAAACAAAATTCTAAGCATGAAACCCTAATATAGCTAGAAAATCCTAATTCCCAGGAACCCCTTATACGATACCAATTTATGAAACATAAATAGAGTCAGAAAAATATACCTGGATCACTGAAATCCAATCCTTTCCACAAGGCTCACAAGTGCAAGCCCTCCAATAGTGATCCACATGAGAATGGTACCACGGAAGAATCCTTACCAGGGTTGCTTGCTTTAACAAAACTCCTATAGCAGCCTTTTAAACTTTGACCACTATAGGACACCCTGTCCTACTGTAGGGCTCTCTAGACACATTCCTAAACCACTCTTGGTTTTAGGACAACCCTCCTCTAGGATCCTTTAGACTTATATCCTAAAATTAAGCCTTGTCCTAGTAGAAAAGTCTTTGTCTTAACAAGACAAGTCTTGTCCTAAAGTAAGGAGGGAGGGAGAAGTAGAAGAACACTCAGACTGACAGACTCTCGGGAAAATGGAATTCCTGTTTTCTGATGACCAAAAACTCTTGTTCTCATTTCATCGTACCCCCTTTAAATAATATTTCAAGGGGCATGAAAACCATCCTGACATCTCTTATCTGATATGTTATTTCATATCTGATAAGACTCTTTAGGATTGAGTAGTCTTATCTGTGTTCTTTCCCTTTCCAGATTAAATCCCCATGTCCCATGTGGTATTTACCGGTTAAGAAGAATGGAAGGAGGCATCATTTCAGATTTAAAAACCATGGGAAGAGCAAAGTCCTGAGAGCAGAAGGACTCTGCCTCAGAACCATGCATAGATGAAGGGACGCGACTCTTCATCTGTGCGCGATACTCATTTTCCCATTTCATGCCACCCTCTTATTCCCTTTGACCGGTCATTTAAATCCAAAAGGCATGGGGATAAGATGAGAAGGTGCCCCTTGATGTGAAACACTCCAGTGTTTCATTTGCAGAAGGACTTTTGTCTTCTGCGCGCACCTTCATCTCCCGCGCGCGCCAAGAGGTGCCGAGAGTCCCTGGCCCCAGGGACTCTTCCATATATCGATCAAAAAGTCAAGATAAAATCAGATAAAGCTCTGATTTAATTAGCCCTACTTAGTACTTAGCCTAATTAAGGTTTTCCTTAATTAGGTTAGCACAATTAGCAAGCAACCAGACCCAAACTAATTGGGTTAGGAATTAGGTTAGCCTACACATGCTAGTATGCAATCTAGCTAACCAATTAGGATGCCATGACCCTAATTAAATCACAAATGACTTCCTTGGCTAACTCTTTATAGTGTGTGACCCATTGGGTTCCACATCTAGTGAGCAGTAGGTTTAGATTTGAGTCGATTTGATCTAATCGAACCTGATTGACCTAATTAGGTCAAATTGGCTCACCTAATTGTCCAATTCGAAGCACACATCGAATTGACTCATGAAACCAAATCAATTGGTTCATGAAAATCTACAAGATAAGATTGATGTCTAGCAACATGTCATGTCTACCCAGAAGATGAGAAATTTGGTAGAAATTATCAAAGTACCCTTCAGTAGTAAGTTAACGTGCAATTCAATCTTTCGATCTCCCATTATCCCGATTAAGTGATAGGTATGGATATATGTCAAACCCTAACACTTAATTATATTGAATCTCATCTCGATCATGAGGACTCAGCTGATGATTGATTAGAAATCAATTATAATCTCATCCTACTTTGATCAAAGGCTCCTTGTGTCACTCATCGAAGTGATTGCATAGGATAACAATTCCTCTTACTAGGAAAGATCGATTCCTTGTTGGTCCACTCACATCCTTCGTACACCTTCCACCATACCCAGAACACCCCGTACATGTTGCAATGGCATGAATGAGTATGAACCAAAGTATGGCATAGTGTGCACAAGGAACCATGGTGACCTCAGGTCTAAAGATCACATGCACAACTTCAACTCTGGGATCTACCTTTTGACAAGTAGTAAGACTTTCATAAGATAGTCCCAGTGTGGATCAGTCTAGTATACTCATACCCTGATGAGCACCCTTATCCTTATATTAGTGTCTTTACACAAGTGGTTGTGAGATCAACCACCCTCATCAACTGAGCATACATAGGAATAAGCTAGTCTTTCCGGATTCATCGATCCCCGAATCGATGGTCCAATGACTAGGAACATTCTAGATTAGGGTTTATAGGAATTAGGTCTCACTGTTATTTTATCATAACCCTAATTCCATTGCCCTACTCTATGGGGTTCATCATAATCAATAAAAACTTGACACAATAGTATATGATGATCAAATGCCTTTTATTAATATGAAAATATGTCATACATGAGTTGGAAGTTTACAAAAAGGCCATCATAATGATTGGCTCTTAGGGCACTTTTCTATCACCCATGACCCTCATTAAATTATGAATGACTTCCTTGATCAACTCCTTAATGTGTGTGACCCTTTGGGGTCCACATCTAGCCAGCAGTAGGTTTAGGTTTTAGCCAATTCGAACTAATCGAACCCGATTGACCTAATTAGGTCAAATTGAGCTGACCTAAATTGCCAATTCGATCTGTCCATTGAATAGACTCATGAAACCAATCCAATTGGTTCATGAATACCTACAAGACATGATTGACATCTAGCAACATGTCATGCCTACCCAGAAGATGAGGAATTTAGTAGAAAGTACCAAATTACCCTTCAGTAGAAAGTTATCATGTTATTCAATCTTTCGATCTCCCATTATCCAGATTAAGTGATGGGTATGGATAAATGTCAAACCCTAGCACTTAGTAATTTCGAATCTCTATTCGATAATGAAGACTCAGTTGATGACTGATTAGAAACCACTTCCAATCTCATCTTGCTTTGATCAAAGACTCCTTGAGTCATCAATCGAAGAAATCACTTGGGATAACAATTCCTCTTAATAGGAATAATCGATTCCTTGTTGGTCCACTCATATCCTTCATACACTTTTCACCATATCCGAGAACACCCCATATATGACTTAATATCATGAATGAGTATGAACCAAAACATGGCTTAGTGTGCATAAGAAACCATGGTGACCTCAGGTCTAAAGATCACATGTACAACTCCTACTTCAAGATCTATCTTTTGACAAGTAGCAAGACTTCCATAAGATAGTCCCATTGCAGATCAATTCAATGAACTCTTACCCTAATGAGCACCCTTATCCTTGTATTAGTGTCTCTACATAAGTGGTTGCGAGACCAACCACCCTCTTTGCAGAGCATACATAGGATAAGCTAGTCTTTCCATACTTATCGATCCCCGAACCGATGGTCCATTGACTAGGAACATTTTAGGTTAGGGTTTATAGGAACCTAGGTCTCACTACATAACTCCATTTGCCGTAACATATGGGGTTCATCATAATCTTTATATAAGACACATTAATATGATGAAACAATATGCCTTTATTAATATATTAAATGTCATACAGGAGTTGGAAGATTACAAAAATGCCCTTACATAAGATTGGCTTTTAGTGCACTTTCCTTTCACTCTGAACCTCTACAGACTCGCCTCTATCTTCTCTACGGGCCATAGCGATATTGGGCTGGGGTTGGCTCGAGTTGGGCTTGTTAGGATCTGGTCCTAGGCTAGGGGCACTAGTCCTAAAGGATTTAGGTTGACTAAAGGGAAGTGGACTAACACTAGGCTCATATTTAGGGATACTGATCTTATGAGATTCAAGTTGACTAGGAGAAACCTAACTGGTACTAGGCTGATACCTAGAGGTTATGGATTCCTTGGGCTCATAAGATATGGGTTCATGGTGTATGGGCTCATAGGATATGGGTTCATAGTGTATGGGCTCACAGGATATGGGTTCATAATATATGGGCTCATATAATATAGGTTCATAGTGTATGAGCTCATAGGATATGGGTTCATAGTGTATAGGTTCATAGGATATGGGTTCATAGTATATGGGTCTCATAGGATCAGGAAGTGTGGGCATAGGTGACTCAAGTTTCAGTCTAGCATGGGTCCTATGGATTTTCTCTAGGGTTCCTATTTGGTCATCTAATGGATCAATCCTATGGATCATCTGGTCAAGCCTATTACATAGTTGGGTGCTCAAGTGGGTAAACTGTTCAGTAAAGGTTCTTAGAAAGGTTTCGTAGTCAGGCTCCATGGTCTGACTGGGTTTGAGGTGAGACTACTAGTTGGGTTAGACTCCTAATCTAGGGGTCATGCAAACAAGCACACATATTGACTCCATGGTCATACTGAGTTGGGGAGGGATCGATGGGGTTAGACTCTTAATCTAGCACACAAATGTTATAGATTTCCTAGACCTAGAGTCAAAGCAAAGTGAGTCAACTCAACTTACACTCAACGCAGCAACTAATCCTTCCACTAGCCAGGTAAGAGGTGGGGTGGTGGGAGGCTCCCCTTACCTATGACAGGGTCTTAATTAAAAACCACCTGTCCACTTTGGGCATTTGCCTCTGGACCTCTAGCCTTAGACACCAGCTTCCAGTAATAGATGATGGGTTGGGTGCACTAGTTTCCTTACAAGACTCGGACACGACCTGTTGGTGTCCCTAGCTCACTAGAGCAAATTAAATTACTAATTGATTTTAATTAAGGTTTGGATACAAATGCAAAGTGGTTGTTTTGGGCTCAGGATAGGTAATGACCTCCTGCCCTAATATGAGATAGAGAGAGTGCCCTTAAGATTAGTTTAATGTAAATGATGAACACAACTGAAACTTGATGCAATCTAAAACAAAATGGAAAATAAAAATATTTTTTTTATCTTTTTATGAGGTGGAAAATTAAATTTAAGTTGGTTAAGTTAACAAACAAAATTTGGCTTGGGTTGGGAGGGGTTTGGTTGTTGAATAGGTTGGGTTAAGTCAAGTATGTAGAAATCACAGAAACTAAAATTAGGGTTTATTTTGATGCAGAATTTGGTATGGTTTTCTATGCATAAAAATTCTAGAAAATTCTCAAGATAGAGGACCAATAGCAAAGATGATACCTACCAAATTTCATACAGAAAAAACCCAGATAATGATGCAAAACCTATGGTTTTAGACTATGTGCAGAAAACTTAGGATTCTAGTTAAGGTTTCTAGGATGAAGATTTTTTATATATTTCTTATTTGTGTAGAATTAATTAAAAATAATGAAAATTATCAAAACTGAATAGAGAGTATGTCGTGCAAATTTCAAAGAAAATAAAAACTCTAAGATGGTGAAACAAAGCAAAACTCAGACCCCTAATGTGGATGACAAGATGCAGAAATTTTTTAGGGTAGAAATAGGCATGAAAAATTCTTCAAACTGAAATAAATTATGGGGAAATCTTGGTAAATATTTTAAATTACTAAAACTCTATAAAAATAAGAATCAGGATTTTATGACCTTCTTACATGTACAAACAATTAAAATAACAAACCATATGCAGAAATTACAGGATGCAGAAAATTAGCCCTAAAGTGCTCTGATACCAAACTGATGCGGACCTAATTATACATGCTAAGTATTTTTTTATTGTTAGACATTAAATTAGAATTTTTTATCTAGAATTTCAAGCCATGAAACTGAGTAAGTAATTCTATGGAAAATTTAGAAGTAGATGCATGTAGAAATTAATCTTAAGTTGCGAAAGAGAAGGATCGCCAAGGCTAAGAAGCCTGGTAAGGCTAGCTCTCATGCAATACCGTAACTGGGGAGTTAAGGGTGTATACCTGATAGAGATTTAAAGATGGATCCATGAAGAGTTCACTCGTCGCTTTCGGATGCTGCCTGGAAAATCAAGCTGATGACCTTGCGGATCCGCGGCTTTCAATTCGGTGGCCCGAAAGCTGGTCAGATGGAATCTTTGGATTCGTGAACTTTGAGGAACCTACAATGCACCTAACATGGGTTAGAAAAATAAGAAGAAAAAGGCTAGAAGGCTGAAAGAAGAAGAAGGGAAGGATGAGGGGTGGCTAGGGCTTCTAGTTGGAGGGCTTGGAGGCAGGGCGCAGGGGTTGGGATCATATAGATTCCCTTCACACAAAATTCACACAAAAATCACACAAAATTTTGAGGAAAACTAAAGAAAAATTAATTCATAATAATTGATCAAAATACATGAGAGGGGGACCTTTATATAGGCATACAAGCTTGGGCTCCAAGTAAGGGCATACAAGAAAAACCCTAAGTATCCTTTTTCCACTCAAATACATAGAGATCTCATCTCCCAAATAGTTCAAATTTCCTCTTCTCACTAGGATTACTCCTCTCCTCTTAGACTTGGTCTTGGCCAAGGGAACTGACCATAAGTGGGGCACCCAAAGAGAGGTAATCCTAAGGGTGGGGTGCCAATTCATGAATGGTTTGGGCTTTGGGCGGCCCACTTCAGTGCTGACATAGTGATGATCCTTCTTATATAATCTAATGTGGCACATCCAGATGTGACTGGGACTCCTTGAAGTTATCAGATTTTTATTCCGGCTAGGGTCCATCAGTGTCTTGAGTCTTCATACTAGACTCGACTAAAAATGAAACTTACAGGACTCAAAATGAAAAAGGGCTCAACATGAGCAAACTCATGACTTGACTCAATAGAACTTGACTTGACTTGACTCAACTGAACTTGACATATCCCAAGAATGATCCCAAAACCCTAATGGTATGGATGACTTTGAATACTGGACTCAAATGTAGAAAGGCCTAAAATAGGACTTAGGAGACAGAATACAGACTCAAAATAGGACTAAGGGACCAGAATACAGACTCGAGTGGGCTAAGCCCTTATTACAAAATTGGACTCAGCTAAGTAAACACTACTAAGATATCCATAGAGGGTTGAGAAGCCTCTATCTTATTTTGGTGCCTCTGGTGTCCGCACCACTAATCAAAACCCTAATGGTATGAATCGAACTCTAAATACAAGACTCAATGATATCAAAAATAGAACTCAAACCCTAATCTGGGCCTAAATGGGCCATGCCTTTATTACAGGACTCAAAGTGAATGAAAACCCTAATCACAGGATATAACCAGGCTTTCATGACTTAACCCTTATTACAGGAATCCAGATGACTGCAATGACTTAAGCCCTACTTAAAGGACTCAAAGGGCTAACAGGACTTGATTATTGGATTCAAAGACAAAATTTTAAAAAATGCCTAAGGGACTCAAAATTCAGGGACCCATAGTGAACTAGGGTTGACCTGATATCCCCATCAATTCTCCCAGTGCGGGAAAAATCCGACCCTGTTGAGTAAGGGTCAGTCTAGTGCGGGTAAGAGGGTTGGGTCATGGTGCTGCGAGTCCTCTCAAGAGATCCATGGACACTCAAAGTCATGTCAACCTTGCCATCGGACTAAATGATATGGATAGCTTTCATCCCGGGTCATAACAGCTTGGCCATCCTGGTCTCGCTCGATCCGTATTCCTCTCCCAGGGAAATTTAGTGGACACTCAGGTAAGGTTTCTCTCTCAAGAATAGGTGGTGCAGGCACCACAACTCGAAAAGGAATTCAATCCAATCAAATCAAGCCAGATTCTCTATGGATCTTAATGGAGTAAGTTAAGCTACCTTTGATTTCTATTTTATTTCTTTAATTAAAACTTGAGTCCTGTAAATAGGGAAGTTTATGTCTTTAATTGAGTTTGAGTCCTGTAATTAGGATTAGGTTCATGTCAATTTGGTCTTTTGAGTCAAATTGGGTTCTATTTGACTTTGTAATTTGTTGATTTCGTAGGTTGGTCCAAGAAGGGTTTGAATTAGGTTCAGGATAAGCAAGAGGGCTTGAAGATTAAGTGCCACAAGTCACTCCAACAAACCATCCCAACATGGATGCCACATCATCAAGTCTACTTGGAGGCCATGTCATCTTCAAATCCTATATGGAGGACACCTAACATGCCACTTCACCAAGCTTTGGGCGGCCAAAATTTGAATTCAAATGCATGGAGGCTGACCACCATTTTCTCTCCATATCAAGCATGGTTTCAACTCCCCTTCCACATAGCTAGCTATTGGGAATTATGTCCAAAGCCAATCTCTTAGGCTGTAGGCAGTTATGCTTTGTATTGTAATTTGTATATGAATTAATAAAACTTTATTTTGGCAGCTCATCATATTATTCATTTTCTTGTAATGAACTCTATTTATGTGATGAAGTCCTTAGGACTGCACTGACTTCAATATAGAGAGGATATATCGAGTGGCCCTTTAAAAAGGTTCACAACCAAAGGATACATTATATAATATGGCAATGTATCAAGTGTAGGTTGTTATGGTTCACATCGTTTGGTTGTCCTCTTGACCAAAGGAGTGTGGTGACATTGATGTGATTTGCAAGTGGGATGTGTGACATCTCATTGAACGTGACTCCGTGGAGCTCCTTTCTGCCAAAGGATTGCTCACGATTGGATATACGTATATGTGTCCCTCCAACCTAAGGTCACCATGGTAGCTTGCAAGAAACTTTCTGTGCTTTGGTGCTGGACTATCCAGATTTTTAATCTGATAACGAAAGGTTTCTGGGTACAGGCAAGTACTTGTGGAGCAGTGGTGGACCAAGATGGAATTGACCTGTCCAAATTGTTTGGATTGAATGTCTTGCAATGTCTTAATTTAGCAAATCCTCGGCTGGGGTAGTCCTAGTGAGGAGTCACTGGACTTGCGAGGTTGAGACATATTGTGGATTGACTCAGTTAGGGTTGGCAGTCTAACCCTAGGTCATCTTAAGCATTGGAGGTCAAAGGGATGAATTATATGGTAGCCATATGCCAGAGGTTCGATAGATTGCTCTCGCATCTTCATATCTGGACGCCGGGATCCATTGCTAGATGGTATTTTGTGCTGGTATTGGAAGTGTTCTAGTGCTACCATTTAGGTTCGAACCTATGAGGCACATGCCATAGAGGATTTCTTCCTGATCCAAAAGTCGATCAACGATTAGGAATCATTTCGGTATTAAGGTCAAATGGTTGATTGAGCACACATTGGATTTTTCTGATCAATCTGGTTTGACTTGGATCGACCAGGATTGGTTTGGGTCAACCAGGAACTATTCTTGGTAAACCTGGACTAGACCCAGTTTTCTTTTTGATCGGGTTTGGTCGGACCGGGGTTTTTTGTTGAACCAGTTTTTGAGTTTTTGTTGAACTTGTTTATTACATGGTTTTTACAATGAGTTTTCTCCCAGAGTTTTTTAAAAACCGGTTTGAAGTCTCACCCCGTTTCCCTTCTCACTATTTTTTCGCTGGAATGGGATAAGGATGCTTGGAGTTTGAATGTGCATGGGATATCAGATTATGATCCATAGCTTGCGATATGTGAAGGGCTCTCTTGGTGTTATCTCATGCACATCATTACTTGCTTTGGTCCTTGTTTTCATGGTTATTTGGCACCCTTTGTTCTCATCCAGCCAGCAATTCCCAGCCTTCTCCATCGATCAAGAGTCTTTCAAATGGAATTTGATTTTATCTGGTCTTCTCTCTATTGATTTCTCTCCTTCATGGGTTATCTCAGCCGATATTCATCTTGGTTGAAAGGCCACAGGGCTTGCGGTGAGAAGAGAGGGAGGAACAGGGCTTGCGGTGTGAGGGGAAGGAACAGGGCATGCATAAAAGAGAAGCAGAGAATTCTTGGGACAATATCTGAGTGCTGAAATTTGTAGGGCATCCGTGAAATCATTCCCTATTTTTTAAGTCTTCCATTGTGTGCTCTTGGTGGAGTAAGAGCGGTCTTGGAGAAGACTATCCATGAAGATCTAATTTGGTTTTTCCTGCTCCACATTTTCGTGACCTATCTTTGATTCATAGAGGACTAGCATCCATCTGGAGTTGGATCAATGAGAGCCCGCGTGTGGATACTCTAAGGGTGGACATTTAGACACCTTGAGAGATTGGACCGATCCTTTCTTCTTCTTCCTATTTGCAGATCTGTTCTGAAGACTGATGGAGTTCACTTCTTCTTTCAGATCTGATTTGCTGTTGAAGGAGTTTAAATGGCTGCCTTGATTTGCTGTTAAAGGAAGCTTTATAAGGTATGTCATTTACTTTTTGTTATCATGCATATTTAGATCTAGAAATTATCATATCGTTTATAATTATTGCACTTGCCTTACATGCCTGTGTATTTGTTTCATGCATCATGTTTATGTTAGATCCTGTGCATGTGTAGATTTTTCCGTATGCATGTTAAAAATTTTAATTATGCAATACCTACTCCCTAGTGTAGCGTGCCTAGGGTAGGCGTCCGATGCACTAGTTTTACCTTCAATGGTATCAAAGCCACAGGTTCCTGTGTAGCATATCATGATTGCATGTATTGTTGTTTTGCATCTGTATTTAGATTAGGAACTACTTTTAGGAACCTAGTTGAGACCTTCACCATAGCCATGTGTTCATAGAGATTAATCAGGGTTTAAAACCCTAAGTTTTTATGCCACAAGGCAGTTCATCTATGTTGGCCTTTTCAGAAGGATCCTTAAAGAAAACCTATGGTATTAAAAATATTTTAATCCTGATACATGATTATACATTGGCATGTCTATAATTGTTAAGGCTTGCAATATTATAAATTGATATAATAAAACTAGATATGATGCATGAAAGATGTAAAAGGGTTTTACATTAATTTAATTAAAAATATTTTAATTAAAAGTTGGATTATAATCTAACAATTATGAATTGAAAGATTAATTAAATGACAAGCTAGATTAGGGTTTATGAAATTTAATGTCATTTGAATAAGCCATCGGGGTTAATTGGGTTACCTGTCTGATTGGGTCTATTTATTGGGTTAGACATAAGGTTAGTTGAATTGGACCTAAGAGAACTAATCAAATGTTGATTAAGGACCTTCTCTTTAGTATCTATCTAATAGTTAGATGGGTTAGTCCATTCTTCCAAAATGGATCTAATTAGTGGCTTTGGTAAGCCCAAGTTCTTAGGCTGGTCTAATCATGTCTGGTAAATCAATTGGTGTTTAGACAGGTTTGGCATTTTTGATCATGGCTGCATGAGGCTACCTCTTTCTTGGCCAACTTGGTTGGTGTCTAGGAAAGATGGTTAATGGCTGATACTCACCCATGATCTCACCTACCTGGCCAATCTGATCAACCAGAATTGATTAGAAGAGCTTATTGATTCGAGTTAACCCATGTCACCCAAGTTGATCAGCCTGTCTGATCTTTAGGTGCCCATAGACCAACTTGTTGAATTTAATTCAACCCTCTTGAGAATTGATTTATTCAGTGGGAGGTTGATTCATGTTCTTCTCTCTATTCTTCTGTCACAATTTAATTAAAATCCTCTTAAATTATTAGGTCCTGAAAAAGACTAAGTCAATGAGTTGATGGTGTCTTAGCCTCCATTAAGTGGGTTAGTAATGAGTCCTTTAGCTTGGTGTACATCAGCAGTTCCAAAGAACGGGTGTGCATCCAGTTACTGGGATTACTCTCCCATAGATGATGGTTCAGTGCAACCTTCTTAACGGTGATAGGTGGGCCTGCCAAAGTCGGGCTTGGTCATTCGTTAGCTAGAAGCATCGGATTTGTCATATTGATGGTTGGACCTAACTAGAGTCCCGCAATAGGAGGCCCCAAGGTCGATTGGGGTTCTGTGGGGCAAAATTTATTACTGGAAGTTGCTTAGGAAAGTAATTGGTTAGAGAACCTACCTTTAGGTGTGTATGGGTGAGCCGGCCAAAGTCGGGCTCATACGTGGTCTATTGGATTTCAATACCCACTTTGAAATGATGATTTTACTGATTGGAGTTAGAGGCTCCCAATCTAAAAAATTTATGGGAGGGACCTTTAGACTAAAGTCTAAGTCTTTTGGTTTAATTGATTAATTCACATACTAATTTGGTCTTAATTTTCCTTTTAGATGTCTTCAAACCATTTGCTCCAGTCACTTCTCGTTAGTGAGAAGTTAAAGGGTCCCAATTTTGATAGGTGGTATCGAAAATTGAGGATAGTCTTGGAGTACGAGCAGATCCTTTATGTGATAACGGATTCAACACCCGAAACCCCTCCTGTCAATGCTCGAAGTTCGGTCAGGGACACTTATTTGAAGTGGGTTTCTGATCGGACTACTATCCGATGCATAATATTGGTGGCGATGAACAATGAGTTCAGTCACAAATTTGAGGAGGCCCAGCCAGATGAGATCCTTCAAAAGTTGAAGGAATCTTTCAGTATGCCAGATGATGTGGAGTAGTACAAAGTGTCTTATGCCATCTACAATGCCAAAATGCGAAATGGTGCTTCGGTCACTGATCATGTATTGTACATGATCGAGATGCTTGAACGATTAGGCAAGCTTGGATGTCCTTTTCATGAGCAACTCGGCAAGGATGCGATCCTGAATTCTCTACCCTTCTTCTATCTTGACTTTCTCGATCATTATAGAATGAATAAGTCTACAGTCAATTACCATGGTTTGATGGGGTTGCTGTAGATTTACAAAAAGGACCACCAACTGAATAATGGGGTGGTGAATTTAGTGGGAGGTCATAGAGGTCATCGTCTCTTTAAGAAAGGGAAGAAGAAAGGTAAGAGAAAGAAGGTGCATAGTGCTCCTTGCCCAAGTCAGGCCAAGAAAGTAAAAGCTGATCAAGCTGGTGCAGAGTGCTTCTATTACAAGAAGCAGGGACATTGGAAGAGGAACTGTCCTCTTTATTAGGCATCCTAGGACCCAAACAAGCCAAGAAAGGGAAAGCAGCAGGGTGCTGGACAAGGTATTTATATGATAAAACCTTGTAATTTTTCTATTTATGATACTTCTAACTGGGTATTGGATATTGGTAGTCCTATTTATGTTTGCATTTCATTACAGGGACTGCAGGTTAGCAAGAGATTTGAGGATGGGGAGCAATTTCTATGCATCGGAAATGGAAATCATGTTCCAGTACTAGCGGTCAGAGTTCTGAGTCTTGTTTTTGAGTCTAGTACTATTGAATTAGTCGACTGTCATTATTGTCCAAGTTTTATTATGAGCATTATCTTTGTAGGCCTATTGGCCAATTATGGTTATGAACTTTCAAGAAAAGGAGATTTTCGCCAAGTTATTATGAATGACTCTGTGATAATGAAAGCTAAGTTAAATAATGGCATTTATGTTTTGTCACGGCTTGTTAATGTAATGTACATGTCTAGCAAATGCCCAAGGATAGAAAATGTCAGTGACTTATATCTATGGCACTGTAGGCTAGGTCATGTTAACCAGAATAGGATAAACAAGTTGCAAGGAGAAGGCCTCCTCGAGGTTAGTGATTCTAACTCACTGCCCACTTGTGAATCCTGTTTGCTTTGTAAAATGATCAAGTCACTTTTACTGGAAAAGGTGAACGAGCTACAGAACTTCTCAGTCTCATACATACTGATGTATGTGGACCTATGACAGTTAGTGCCAAAGGTGGATACAGATATTTCATTACATTTACAGACGACCTTTCCAGGTATGGTTATGTCTTCTTAATGAGACATAAATTTGAGTCATTTGAAATGTTCAAACGATATTGTAATGAAGTAGAGAAACAAACTAGAAAGAGTATTAAAACCCTTCGATTTGATTGAGGTGATGAATACCTATCCAATGAGTTCATGACATATCTTGAGGATAATGAGATTCTCTCTCAATGGACTCCTCCATGAACACCCTAGTTGAATGATGTGTCCGAAAGGAGGAATCGAACCCTGTTGGACATGGTTCGATCCATGATGGGCTTTGCAACTTGTCGCTGTCCTTCTAGGGATATGCACTTGAGACAGCTTGTTACTTGTTGAATGATTCTCCGAGTAAGTCTGTTGTCTCCACTCTATATGAGTTATGGACTGGACGTAAGCCCTCAATTTCACACCTTCGGGTATGGGGTTATCCGGCTTATGTAAAGCATTTAGACTCAGATAAACTTGGTCTTAGGTCTGATCGATGCCTGTTTATTGGGTACCCTAAGGAAATAAAAGGATATTTCTTCTACATGGAGGACGAACAGAAAGTGTTCGTTGCTCTTAGGGCTATCTTTTTGGAAAAGGAGTTCCTTGGAGAAGGAACTGTAGCCTCTAAGATTTAACTTGGTGAAGTTCAACTAGAAGAAGAACCTGCACACTCTAAGGACATCATAGAACCGGTTGTGATTGGATCACATCCGGAACCCATTATTAGGAGATCCGGTAGAGTACTGCGTCAATCGGATAGATGCTACAGTTTCTTGGTCCGGGATAGTGATCCCATTGAACTCGATGAGAATGATAAGAATTCGATCACCTATATGGATGCACTTTAGAGATCTGACTCTGAGGCATGGCTTGGAACCATGCGATCCGAGATGGAGTCCATGGAGATCAACAATGTATGGACATTGGTTGATCCACCTGAAGGGATAAAACCCATCGGGTGCAAGTGGATTTTCAAGAGAAAAAGGGGCGTAGATGGGAAGGTGGAAACCTATAAAGCCCGTCTAGTTGCCAAGGGGTATCATCAGCGATATGGTATCGATTATGATGAGACATTCTCCCCTGTGGCAATGCTCATGTCTATTTGGATCATGCTTGCTTTGGCAGCACATTTTGACTATGAGATATGGCAGATGGATGTCCGAACCACTTTCCTGATTGGGGAGCTAGATGAGGAGGTCTATATGATACAGCTTGAAGGGTTCACATCCACAGACGAGTCAAAAGTGTGCAAATTGCAAAGGTCCATTTATGGACTCAAGCAAGCATCTCGAAGTTGGAACATGCGATTTGATAGGTGTATCAAATTATATGGCTTCATTAGGAACAGAGAGGAACCCTGCATCTATAAGTTGGTTAATAGTTTTGTGATTGTATTCCTGGTACTGTATATTGATGACATTCTCTTAATCGAGAATGACATCGTAGCATTGCAAGGAATAAAGGTCTGGTTGTCATCTTAGTTCTCCATGAAGGACTTGGGTGAAGCTTCTTACATATTGGGTATGAAGATCTATAGAGATAGATCTAAGAGGCTTCTGGGATTGTCCCAGTCTATGTACATTGATACCATGCTGAAACAGCTCAGCATGGAGAATTCCAAGAAAGGCTATCTCCCGATAGGTTGTAGAATTACTCTTTCCAAGAAGGATTGTGCGACAACTCCTGAGGAAAGAGAGTGCATGAGTAGAGTTCCTTATGCTTCTGCAGTGGGCTGTATCATGTATGCTATAACATGTACTAGACTAGCCGTGGCATCTCACTAGGAATGGTGAGCAGATACCAGTTTGACCCAGGTGAGGTGCATTGGAAGATGGTTAAGACCATCCTAAAGTATTTGAGAAATACTAAGGACCAATGGCTGATTTATGGAGAACCTGACTTGAAACTTGTAGGGTATACTGACTCCAATTTCCAGTCAGACAGAGATGATAGCAAGAGTGTGTTAGGGTTTGTGATTACCCTGAATGGAGAAGTGATCTACTGGAAGAGTTCCAAGCAGGCAATAGTTACAGACTTGGTATGCGAAGCAGAGTACATTGCAGCATCAGATGCAGCAAAGGAAGCCATGTGGTTGTGGAAGTTTCTTGGAGAGCTAGGGGTGGCACCTTCCCTAAATGGTCCTGTTCCAATATATTATGATAGCACAGGAGCCATTGCTCAAGCTAAGGAGCCAAATTCTTATCATCACACCAAGCACATTCTGTGGTGCTATCACCTCGTGTGAGAGATTGTAGAACAAGGCGACATCAATCTTATGAAGATTTATGGAAAGGAGAATCTGGCTGACCCCTTCACTAAATCCCTCAGAATCAAAGAGTTTGACTATTGTAAAAGGGAAATGGGTATTAGATACTGTTCTGATTGGTTTTAGTACAAGTGGGAGTTGTTGGGAATTGTATTCCAAAGCCAATCGCATAGGCTGTAGGTGGTTGTATTCTATATTGTAATTTGTATATGAATTAATAAAACTTTATTTTGGCAGCTCATCACATTATTCATTTCCCTGTAATGAACTCTATTTATGTGAAGTCCTTAGGACTGCACTGACTTCAATATAGAGAGAATATATCGAGTGGTCATTTAAAAAGGTTCATAACCAAAGGATACATTATACAGGACGGCATTGAATCAAGTGTAGGTTGTTGTGGTTCACATCGTTTGGTTATCCTCTTGACCAAAGGAGTGTGGTGATACTGATGTGATCTGCAAGTGGGATGTGTGACATCTCATTAAACATGACTCCGTGGAGCTCCTTTCTGCCAAAGGATTGCTCTAATTGGATATGGGTATATGTGTCCCTCCGACCTGAGGTCACCATGGTAGCTTGCAAGCAACTCCCTGTGCTTCGGTGCCGGACTACCCGGATTTCTAATCCGATGATGGAAGGTTTCTAGGTATAGGCAAGTACTTATGGAGCAGTGGTGGACCAAGATGGAATTGACCTATCCAAATTGTTTGGATTGAATGTCTTGTAATGTCTCAATTTAGTAAATCCTAGACTGGGGTAGTCCTAGTGAGGAGTCACTGGACTTGCGAGGTTGAGACATGTTGTGGATTGACTTAGTTAGGGTTGCCATTCTAACCTTAGGTCATCTTGAGCATTGGAGGTCAAAGGGATGAATTATATGGTAACCATATGCCAGAGGTTCGATAGATTGCTCTTGCATCTTTGGCCTATCTGGACACCGGGACCCATTGCTAGATGGTATCTTGTGCTGGTATTAGAAGTGTTCCAGTGCTACCGTTTAGATTCGAACCTATGAGGTCACACGTCATAGAGAATTTCTTCCTGATCTGGGAGCCGATCAACGATTGGGAATCATTTTGGTATTAAGGTCAAATGGTCTGATTGAGCACACATTGGATTTTTCTGATCAATCTGGTCTGACTTGGATCGACCAGGATTGGTTTGGGTCAACCAGGAACTGTTCTTGGTAGACCTGGACTGGACCTAGTTTTTTTTTTTGATCGTGTTTGGTCGGACCGGGGGTTTTTGTTGAATCAGTTTTTGGGTTTTTGTTGAACTGGTTTATTACATGGTTTGTTTACAATGAGTTTTCTCCCATAATTTTTTAAAAACTGGTTTGAAGTCTCGCCCTATTTCCCTTCTCACTATTTTTCCACTGGAATGGGATAAGGATGCTTGGAGTTTGAATGCTGCATGGGATATCAGATTATGATCCATAGCCAGCGATTTGTGAAGGGGTCTCTTGGTGTTATCTCATGCACGTCATTACTTGCTTCGATTCCTGTTTTCACTGTTATTTGGCACCCTTTATTCTCATTTAGCCAGCAGTTCCCAGCCTTCTCCACCGATCAAGAGTCTTTCAAATGGAGTTTGATTTTATCTGGTCTTCTCTCATGTTGATTTCCCTCCTTCATGGGTTATCTCAGCTGATATTCATCTTGGTTGAAAGGCCGCAGGGCTTGCAGTGAGAAGATAGTGAGGAGCAGGGCTTGCGGTGAGAGGGGAAGGAATAGGGCATGCATAAGAGAGAAGTAGAGAATTTTTGTGACAAAATCTGAGTGCTGAAATTTGTAGGGTGTCTGTGAAATCATTTTCTATTTTTTATGTCTTCCATTGTGTGCTCTTGGTGGAGTAAGAGCAGTCTTGGAGAAGACCGTCCATGAAAGATCTTATTTGGTTTTCCCCGTTCCACATTTCCGTGACCTGTCTTTGATTCACGGAGGACTAGCATCCATCCGAGAGTTGGATCAGTGAGAGCCCACACATGGATACTCTAGAGGGTGGACATTTGGACACCTTGAGAGATTGGACCGATCCTTTCTTCTTCTTCCTGTTTGTAGATTTGTTCTGAAGATTGCTGGAGTTCACGTCTTCTTCTTCCAGATCTGATTTGTTATTGAAGGAGTTCAACAGGCTACCTTGATTTGCTGTTAAAGGAAGCTTTATAAGGTATGTCATTTACTTTTTGTTATCATGCATGTTTAGATCTAGAAATTATCATATTGTTTATAATTATTGCACTTGCCTTTACATGCCTGTGTATCTGTTTCTTGCATCATGTTTATGTTAGATCCTGTGCATGAGTAGGTTTTTCCGTATGCATGTTAAAAATTTTAATTATGCAATACCTACTCCCAAGTGTAGCGTGACTAGGGTAGGCATCCGATGCACTGGTTTTTCCTTCACTAGCAACCTCTCATGATATTCTCCATGTATTTCAAATTTTCTAACTTGTATTGGAGGCTTATAAATAACCCTCCAAACCCCTCTTGTAAAGACAATTTTGATGAATGAAAATTTCAGATTTCTACTTCCATTTGTGTTTGTGCAAATGTCCTCTGAGAGGGAGCGGGTGAGAGGCCTATAGGTTCTTCATTTAGTCAACTTAGCTACCTCCAACTCCACCACATTACCCCAAAGGAGATGCCCCTTCCATCAACCAAAACCATCCTCCCCCATCCACCAAACCAAGTAGTCATCTTTTTCAAGATTCAAAGCTGCCAATACCTATCTTCAAGGAAGTCTTTCTACATCACTTTGGAGTAGCCATCTTCTTCCTTCAAGAGATGCCAACCTGAATGCAGCTAGGAGCTCCAATCAACCCCCATTCAAGGTGCATCTTCTTCACTTTGCCCTCCAACAACTTCAACCAAACCACCAACAAGCTTCCTTCTTTAATTTATTATACATTCCCTTCTTCCTACCTTTCCATGTCACTAACTCTCCATCTTTTCAGGATCCTCCATGATTGCGAGCTAAAGAGGAGGTTAATCTTTCCATGGGAACCATCTAAGCTAGAGGTCACCTTCCATGGTGTGATAGTTTTAAGTCCTATCCAAAGAGTGCTGAAATTGACTCACCATTACAAGTGTGGGACTTCAATATTGGTAAGTAAACCTTCCTTTATTCTTAGGTTTGAATATTTGAATGGTCTAAGCCATAGTTAGAATGGTTTCCTAACTATTAGGTCCAATCTTCATGGATTAAATATGAAGCCCTAGTTTGAGCTTCTCTTATTTAGTTTTCTTTCATATTAATCCCTTGCTATCTTATGGATGAATTTGTTTGTGCTCGTAGGATTCATTGCTCAACCAACTAATTAATCCTCTAAGTTAGAACTCATCTTTGCATGCCACATCAATAGGGTGAGGTCCAAAAATCTCACTGGGTGTCATTGTTGGTGCCCTATACACAACTAGGCTCGAGATATTGAAAGTTGAGCTAATGCCAAAATCCGGGGGTAACTTAAGCACAAAGGCACTGTGGTCAACTCTTCTTATTACTTGTAAGGGTCTAGCTTCACAAGTGTGTAGCTTCTTAATGGCTCCCAGAGGAAACCACTCAGGTCTAGACCTAATCTCTACATGATCTCCCTTAGCATACTCTTTGACTTGATATCAAGAATTAGCCATGTTATTATTAGTGTTCAAGTGAATGCTAATGTCTTGATGCAAATGCTGTGCAGAGATCTGTGCTAGTGTGAATAGTGGGATTAGGCCTAAGGGTCATTCTGGATTGAAACCAGATAGCACCTCAGTATCTATATTTACTTCGTCCCTTATAATAAGGATGTGGACCCAAAACTCAATCCACCTTTCAGGTTTCAAACTTAACACTTTTTGGAAATCATAAAACCTGAAAGTCCTAAGGTATGGGTATAGTAAGTTTTCTAGGGGTAGTAAATATCCTCTCCAGAATTATAGGACATGAATTGCAGCATGGAAGTCTTTAGGGTAGACATGGTTCAACATGCTCCTATGCTTAAGAGAAATTAATGGCGTGTTGTCCTAACCACATGTTTGGCACTAGGGTGGTCTATAGGCACCAATTCTAGAGTAGGCTGGGAATCCATTACTAGTGGCTGGTCATCAGGAAGGTCTTTGGGAAGCTTATTTGAAAAGTCTTCTAAAATAATATCGACTTCTTGGGATTGTTCCTTAGGGATTGGTTCCTAGACCTCCTCAATGGACAACTCTTGTGAACCCTCACTTTCATCTACTATGTTTGATCACGGCTCAGTCACTCCTTCAAATTCTATAGTGGGTTCAAGATCCTTTCCTATTAGTTCCTCAGTGGGTTCACTCTCTTGTTCCTCTTCTTCAGGTTCCTCACTCCTATCATTCATATGAACTAATGGGGCAATAGGAGTTGGTTGGTTTAAAGGAAGTCGACTAGGGTTGGTGTTGACCCTTTGAGTAATTTTGATGATAACAAAACATTAGAGCATGTATTTGTCTTACGAACAACTCTTCAAGTGAATTACAAATTTTTATAGGATGATCGTAATACCCAATTGCAACTCCTATAAACTTATTATATGTTATGTATTGCGTTGTAATTGTTTCATGTAATGAAGAACCCAAAGAAAGATTGATGTAATATTCTTGAAAAAGGGTTACTTCTATGTGTTTTTCAAGCTTAAATTTCTTTAGAATTTGTCAGTAGTTGAGTTGGGAAGAGTTTTAAGGGTTGAAGAGTTGCTAGATTAATTCTAGAGATGAGTTAATTCTTATGTTGGAAATTCACTCGAGCTGACTTGCATGAAGAGAACCGACTCTAATCCATGGCACGGTTGAAGGATTTTGGCATGTAGAGATCTGAGCCAACTCAGAGGAACCCAAGTCGACTTGTCCAAAGCATCATTTCTTGAATCAGATAGGTGAGTCGACTCGAAGGCATTTCGAGCCGACTCATCATTTAGTCAGGCATTCCAGCCGACTCCTCAGAGTCTAGAAAAACCAGTTCTAAGAGAATAGCAAGAAGAGTCAACTCGAAGAAACCCAAGCCGACTCCTTAGAGTATAACTTTGAAGACCTGAGAATCCGAGCCTGGTGGGGACACCAGGACCCAACACAAATCACTGGGTCCTATCTGATTTACTTAGCCATGTGTCAAAGTTTTGTAATCAAGTAAGATTGAGTCCTATAATAAGTTAAAGCTAATTGATTTGTCTTAACCCTAGTCCAGTCTTTGAGTCCTGTACTTGAGTATTAGTCCAGTACCAGTTCAATTTTTGTACAAGAGAAGAGGATTCCCTATTTTGGAGTTCCACCAGGCCTCATCCAGGAGCCAGAGGCCTTCAAATCAGCCAATTGGGCCTTGTTTACCATCCCAGAGTCCAAGATTCCTTCCAGATACCCTAAATGCCCTCCAGATGCCTTCCACATGCCTTGATACCCTCCAGATGCCAGGAAATATTCCCAGACCAGGGTGCCTCATGATTCCAAGAATATGCCAACACCTCAAGCCAAGAAATTCCAAGACCAGGAGTCAAGCCCATGCACCCCAAAACCAAGATGCTCGGAATATACCTGACACCAGGGAACCCCAGCTTTCAGTGCCCAAAGCCCATGCGCCAATCCAAAGGAGGCCGTCCACCCTTCTTGCCCATGAAGCTCACACGCCATGCCCAATTCTCATTAGGCATCAAAGACCAAGTCCAAGGCTTTGACCAGTCTAAGGAGGGAGGGTGAAGTCTAGGTCAACATGGAATATTCCTTCCCAACCCTTTAAGGAGCTCTCTTCCTAATTCCCCAAGGACTTGAGATTGTATTCCTAATCTAATTATGAACTTCTAATCTATCAAGGAGAGGGCATGCGAACTCTATAAATGTGATGTGGGACAAATAAATAAATAATAAAAATAGTAATTAATATATTTTTTATATTTTCAGATTTTAAAGGAGAGCTCAAAGGAGACAGTAAAGGAAACTAATAAGTCTATTATCTGTACAAGTAAACCTATAAAGCAATTTAAAAGTAGGACCTGGTGGTTGAGAAACCATCGAAACTAGGATTAACCTTCAACTAATTAGAAACTAAAGAGAGGGAATAGGTTTAAAGTTACCAACAAAGATCGATTCTTCAGATCTAACAGAACTCTCAAGATTATCGTGGCAGTGTTTCAAGATCTCTCTTCCAGGCTCCGACCTTCCACACGATGCTAGTTCCGGGGTAGGAACACCAGATCTAGATTCTTGGTCACCTGCAAAACACTCAGCAAAGGAATTCAAGTTAGAAATCAGTAATGAAAAGAAAAGAAGAAAAAGAAAGGGTTTGAAGTGATGGTTGGGTCTTCTTGTCAGCTAGATAAGTAGGGCCTCATACCCCGCGATGCACTCAGCAAAAAAAATTTTGGTAGAATTTCTTTGCATTTCAATAATAATTTCATGAATTACAAGGAGGGCTGGTGGGGTATTTATAGATCCCCAACCAGTGAAGTAAGGGACTCAGATACAAGACTCTTGTTCCCTTTGAACTACAACTCTAGAATTTAGATCTAAGTAGCCTGGACTCCTGCTTGATGGATTGAATGGGACTTTTATCCAAGGTTGGCACCAAGATGGAGATGGTGATGAACTTTGATTAAGGGCCACGATTGCTTCCTTGGTTGGTCATGATGGGTGGACTCAGGAGTCTTGATAATGTAGCCTTCTACAGGTGCATGGACTCTTCAGTTTGGATTGGAGAAGACTCAAGAGTTTTGATGAAACTCTTGAGTTCTTGAAGCTTGAGCAACTAGCAACATGTTTAAGTGAAATGCTAGGAGTAGAAACCCTTGGACCTCCAACACTTGAGATAGAGTAATTTGGCTTGAAATTCTCTAGCAAGTGGCATCAAGGAAGAGAAGAATTTTCTTGGCCGAACTCTTCATTTGGTATGGAATAATTTTAAGTGGAAGGGTGCCATCTTGGGGAAGTCCTTCTGCTTTACTTATCACAAAATTAAGTGGCACCAAATATTTCTTCTAATGGGCCAACCAAAGAGTTTTGTTATGTGGTGATGTCTTAATCTTGTTGCATGTCCAAACACAAGTGATATGGCATGTATTCTTGTCCCAAAATAAAATGTCCAAATGGTGTTGTCCGAATGACATGTGTTGATGTCCAAATCCTTAAAAACGTGGCACCAAGAGGAGGTTGTAACTTGGGCTAGCACATGGTTGTCTTGAGTCTTTAATTGGTGCACATGGGATGCTATCTTGGGTCCCCTCTTGTAATATAGGACTCAACGACTCAACTAATTACATGGACTCAATGAATAACTAACCATCTGATAACTAATTGAACCAACCATACTTAATTAGGCTTTCAAAATAAAAAACCAATTAAAGTTGGTAAAAAGGGCTAATCAAATTGGACCACTAAGATCCCAATTGGGTAATTAGGGTTTGACTCAATGGGATTTCGACTCAACCTGGTAAAAAGGGTTTTACCCTAAAATAAACAAAACCCTAATTATAGTTGGTAAAAAGGGTTTATCCTAACTAAACCAAAATAATAGAATTTAAAATAAAATATTTACATGTTATATAGGGTTGGGTTCAGGGTTTTACTCATAGGTGATCCACATGAATGTGGGTTCAACTTGTCGAATTCTTTTGGCCCTGGTGCCCGCACCAATTCTTCCCGGGTGGGAGGAACTCGGTCCTGTCGAGTATAGGTAAATTCCACTATTATAATACTCTAGTAAGTAAGGGGCAACTCTCTGCAAGTCCTCTCTGGTGATCCAAGAATCATCAGACTCAGGTCTTCCTTGCCAATGAACCATATATCACTGGTAATCTTTGCTCCGGGTAGTGATGGTCTTGTCATCCAAGATCCGTTCGATCTTGTCTCTCCAGGCTGGTGGTATGGCAGGTGAACACACTTGGGTTGGTTCACTCTCAAGGACAAGATTAGGCCTAAATGGCTCACTAGGAATCAACATTGGTTCCCTATACTCGATAAGGTTTGAAATGTCGAAAGTATTGCAAGTGCCTAGTTCAAGTGGCAACTCGAGCACATAGGCATTAGGTCCTATTTTCTTAATTACTTTGTATGGTCCACTACTACGGGAATGCAATTTTTTCATGGTTCCAGGTGGGAATCATTCAGGTCATAGTCTAACCATTACAAAGTCTCCTTCAGTGTATTCTTTGAGTCTCCTTTTTGTGTTAGCCATATGTTTATAAGTTTTGTTGCTTTCATTAATTTTTTGACTTATTTCTTTATGCAACTCTCTAACATGTTCAGCGTATGACTCAGTAGATTTTGAAATGTGATTATGCATGGGTAAAGAAGTAAGATCTAGAGGTTTTCTAGGTTTGTACCCATGTACAATCACAAAAGGACTTTTCTCGGTAGACCAATTTACTGGGCTATTTTATGCGAATTTAGCTTTAGACAGTAATAGGTCCCAATTGGCAGTATGTTCTCCCACTAAACTTCTTAATAAGTTTCATAAACTATGATTCACAACCTCAGTCTAGCCATCAGTTTGAGGATGATAAGTTATAAAAAATTTAAGTTTTGTTTCTAATAAATGCCAGAGTGTCTTCCAAAAATAACTGGTGAACCGTACGTCCCTATCTGATACTATGGTTTGTGGTAAACCATGCAATCTAACTACTTCATTCAGAAATAGCTTGGCTACTTTAGAAGCATCATAGGTTTGGGAACAAGGCAGGAATGTGTCATTTTTGAAAACCTATCGACCACTACAAATATAGAATCATTCTTCCTTAGGGTCTTAGGTAATCCAAGAACAAAGTCCATGCTAAGGTCTTGCCATGGACAATCCAGTACAGGAAGAGGGGTGTATAAGCCAGTGTTCTGCTTTTGCTATTTTGCATTAGCACAAGTTCAACATCTAGCTACTATTTAAGCAACATTCTTTCTAAGATTCGGCCAATAGAATTGGTCTTCTAGAGCTAAAATTGTCTTATTTCTACTGAAGTGTCCAACTAACCCTCCGGCATGTGTTTCCCAAATCAAGAAGTTTCTAAGCGAAGTGTTTGGAATACATAGCTTACTCTTTTTAAAGAGGTATCCATCTTGAATTGTGTACTCACTATATGAACTATCGATCATTGCGTAACTACCTTATAAATTTTTCCAAAATCATTACAGTTTTTATATTCATCCTTCAATTTTTCAAATCTGACTACTCTAGTACTAACACAATTCAAGAGCATAAATCTCCTACTTAATGCGTCAGCAACTTTATTATCGGTACCTGATTGATGTCTTAAAACAAAACTATAGGCCTGAATATATTCAACCCATTTTCCATGCCTAGCATTCAACTTCTTTTGCGAGTTAAGGAACCTAAGAGCTTCATGATCAGAATATAATACAAACTCTTGCGGTAGCAAATAGTATCTCCAATATCTAAGTGCTTGAACCACTGCATACAATTTCTTATCATAGGTAGAATATTTCAATTTAGCATCATTTAGTTTCTTGGTAAAGAATGGAACCGGATGATTTTCTTGACTCAAGACTCCTCCAATTTCTACCCCTGAGGCGTCACCAACAACCTCGAAAACTTTCGAAAAATCGGGTAGCCTCTGAATTGGGGCTTGGGTCATTCTATTCTTAATCTCTTCAAAAGCCTATTGGCTTCCTTTGACCAATCAAATTCTCTTTTCTTTATACAATCTGTAATAGGTGCAACTATCATACTAAACCATCGAATAAATCTCCTATAAAAGTAGCTAATCCATGAAAGCTTCATACATCATGAACATTCTTAGGATAGGCTACTTAACTATAGATTTGATCTTCTCGGGGTCTGCCAATACTCCTTTAGCAGTTACTACAAAACCTAGAAAAATAATCCTTGGAGTCATAAAACTACATTTCTTTAAATTCACATAAAGATTATCTCCTCTAAGTATTTGACAAACTTGCTGAAGATGGTCTAAGTGATCTTTTTTATTCTTACTATATATGAAATATCATCAAAATATACTACCACAAATTTTCTAATAAATGATTTCAATACTTGAGTCATAACCCTTATAAAAGTACTAGCCGTTCAATAAACTAAAAGGCCTCACTAACCATTCGTACAAGCCATCCTTACTATTAAATGCAGTCTTCCATTCATCCCCGGACCTAGTTCTAACCTGATGATAGCCACTCTTAAGGTCTATCTTTGAAATATGGTAGCACTAGCCATCATGTCTAGCATGTCATCAAGTCGGGGTATTGGAAACCTATACTTTACTGTAATCTTATTGATGGCTCTACTGTCAACACACATTCTCCATGTGCCATCTTTCTCGGGAGTCAAGAGTGTTGGAATGGCACAAGGAATTAAGCTTTCTCTTATGAATCCTTTTCTAAGAAGATCCTCAACTTGCCTATGTAATTCCTTATGCTCAGTAGGATTCATCCTATAATGAGGTAAATTTGGCAAGGTAGCTCCTGGGACTAAGTCTATAGCATGTTGTATATCCCTTAATGGAGGTAAACAATCAGGGAGGTCTTCTGGAAAGACGTCCTTAAATTCTTTAAAAGAATCTAAAATTTCTTTAGGATGTCTTTCAGAGGTTCATCATGAACTTCTTTTGCAGTCAGCATCCAGATTGTTGAACCTTCAGTGATTTCATGTTCTAACTCCTTAGCAGTAATGAGGTTCAATCTGGGTTCTTTCTCCTTTAAATGACTAGACCCTCTTTTAGTATTGTCTTTGGGTTAGGTCGAGTTGATCACAATTCTCTTTTCATGGTGTTTGAAAGCACACAAGTTAGATCGGCCAAAGAGGGTTGCATCATGATCATATAAACACGGTCTACCTAGTATGATACTACTAACCCCCATTGAAATCACGTCACACCATACCTTCTCTTGGTAGGATTGAATTTGGATTGGGACCTGGCATTGTAACATAATAGGAATTGATGTAGCATCAATCCAGGATACCTTATGTGGGCAAGGATGTGTAACTGTGGGTAAGCCTAATCTCTTAATAGCATTAGTAGATATTCCATTCACACAACTCCCACTGTCTATAATGATTTTGCACACTTTATCACCTAGCTTAATAAAGGTTTGAAGGATATTTGTCCTACGCCAGTCCTCATTCTTCTTAGTTTGAGCTAGAATATAACTAACTATACCTAGTAGGTTAGATGACTCTATGGGCTCATCATCACCATCATACTCTTCTACCAAGTCTTCTTCCACTTCATAAATTTCCTCAAATTCTTCTATATCCTCGACATTTTCTTCCTCACATTCACCTATATGCAATGTTTGCATGGCACAGTTTATAGCAAAATGACCCATTTTATGGCACTTAAAACATATTGCATTTTTATTTCGATCTCTAGGGACCATAGGTGCCATTCCTTATCTTCCTTATGATCTGGTTGAGAAGTAGGATTTGGCCGGTTAGGTGGAAATCGATTAGGTCTAGGTCTAGTTCCATGGGTATTAAACCTATTGGGCTCAGGTCTATAGGTGACAGGTCTCTGGAATCATTCACACTCCCTAGCAATCTGATAAGCCTGTTCCAAATCATTAACTTCCCTTAAGAATAACTCCCTCTGGATATCCTCATGTAAACCAGCTCTAAACCTTGATAGGTGATAGCTTCGGAGTCGACTACACTACACCTCATAACGAACTCATCAAATTTGTCAATATAATCAGCTACCGATTTATTTCCTTGAGTCAATTTTTGCCATTGGTCTAATAATTTTTGTTCATATGAGAATGGTAGGTATTTCTCCCTAAGTTTTACCTTCATGGCTCACCATGTACCTATAGGTAGGTCACCTCTCTATCGGTTCAGTCATTCTACATTTTTCCAGTACAATCTAGCCTGTCAGACTAGCCTAAGCTTGGTAAATTTGAATTTTCTTTCCTTCAACATTTCGTACCACTCAAAGTACTGGTCCATATCACTTTTCCAATCTGTATAGACCATAGGATCTAAACTACCCTCAAATGTGGGGGCATCTAATCGAATGCTCTTAAGAATCCTTTCTTCCTGGTCGTTCATATCAGGGGTATGGCACCTAGTGATTGGGTTAGGAGTATTTTTCCTATGTCTCTTGGACCTGGGTAAGCAGGTTCTCTATATTGACTCTTAGATCTCGGGGAGTGAGTTGGGCTCGAGGAATTTGGGGAATGGGCCTAGGTGTCTCAGAGCTTTAACTTAGAGGAGTGGGTTGAGGGGTTTCAGAACTTTGACCTGGGTGAATGGGTCTAGGTGTTTCAGATCTGATCTAGTCACATGGGATTCTTCAAGATTTCCTAGCCTCTCTTCTACTTTGTCAAACCTTGTATTAAGCTGAGTAAGTTGATCAGTTATTGTTCTCAAATAATTTTTCATATTAGGGTCCATGGGTGGAATGTGTTGGGTTTGAGCGACCTAGTTTCCATGCAATGCAATCTCACAGAACTCAACTCGGACTAGGGTTTCCTAGACCTAGAGCTCAAGTTGAATGGGTCAGCTCAAATTACAGCCAATTCAATAATTAGCCCGTCCACTGGCTAGGTAAGAGGTGGGTGGTGAGGACACCAGGATCAGACATAGATCCCTGGATCCCATATGGTTTACTTAGTCATATGTCAAAGTTTTGAAAATTTTGTAATCAATTAAGATTGAGTCCTGTAATAAGTTGAGGTTAGTTGATTTGTCTCAACCCTCAACCTAGTCAGTATTTTAAGTCCTGTACATCAATTATGAGTCCAGTATGAGTTCAATTTTTGTACAAGAGAGGAGGTCACCCTATTTTGGAGTTCCACCAGGCCACATCCAGGAGTTAGAGGCTGCTACATCAGTCCATTGGATCTTGTATGACAACCCAGGATTTAAGATGCTTCTAGAAACCCTGATTTTTCCAGATGTCCTCCAGATGCCCAGATTCCAGTCTAGATGCCAGAGAATATTCCTAAACCAAGGCATCCATGATTCCAAGTGTCCACCTATATCCCAAATCAAAGAAATCAAGTCCAAGTGCCAATCCCAAGCCCTAAAGAAGCAAGATACCATGGAATATTTCTGCTACCAGGCCATCCCAACTTCCAGAGGCCCAAACCCATGCACCCAAAACCCTTTGGGATGGTCCCTTGCTTCTCCTAGAAGCCCAACACGCCCTCCTAGGCATCCTTGAAGTGTTGACCAAGTCCAAGAGGTGTTCTTGAGTGTAATAGTCAAAGCATGATGGAAAAAGGAGAAGACTAGGTCAATTCCTAACCTAATGGGGATTTGTTTTTCTAACCTAGCTAGGAAAGGACTTGTATTCCAATTTGGAAGAGGACTTGTAACCCAAGTGTAACCAGGGTTAGTGAGGACATGGGAACTCTATAAATACCCCATCCCTTCCCCTTTTGTAATGAACTTTTATTCAAGATATCAAAACCTTGGTGAATTTATTTTGAGCTTGCGAGCTTGTGTTACTTTATGTTTTTTGGTTCTTTGGTTTGTGTTTGTGTTTCTTTTCTGCCCTATCATCCTTCCATGCCCTAACTCACTGCCATCCAAGCCTTCACACGTCCAAGAAGGAGTGCCCAAGGCCACCAAGCAAGGAGATCTTCATCAGGCTTCAAGCTGCCCCGCTTCTAAACACTAACCTGATTCCTTCTAAACCTAATCCCTTTCTTTTTCTTACTTGCTATTTTGATTGACCCTTGATGTTTTGTAGGATCCCCGAGGTGTTTCACATTTTCAAAGGAGGCTTTCCTTGCATCTGGAACCATCCAAATCAGCCATCAAATCAAGGGAACCAAACTTCATCATCCAGACTCCAATCAGAGTGCTGTATGATCTCTTCATCGGAAGTCCTTCAAATCACTGACTGGTAACATCCTTCCCTTCTTTTAATTTCTGATTTGATAAAGATAAGCTATCATAATCCGGGAGTTTCTCAATTCTCAAGTCCTGGAATTTATTATTTTGCATGAGTTTGCCTACGATACGAAGATTCTATGCATTGCTCTTCTTCTTGCTAGTTCTTACTTTTATTTGGAGATTTAGCTTACAAACTAAATTATAAAAATGATAAAAAAAATTACTTTACTATTTTTCCTGCATGTTTATCAATCTTAGAGTCATCTCACATCAGTTTGGTATCAGAGCAGGTTTAGGATAGTTTTCTATTTGCTTTGCATTCATAAACCTTAATTCAACATTCTATCCATTGCATTAGGTGTCTAGGTTTCATTTGATTTTGGCATCCTAAACATTTTATTTTTTCATGAAATTTGCACTTCATGTCCTCTCTTCTGTCCTAGTAATTATCATAATTTCTAATTATTTTTACAGAAACCATAAATTCCTAAAAGTCAGCATCATAGGAACCCTAATAGAACCCTAAAAATCTTGTAGCAGTCCAAAACCCCTAATATTTGCATCAATGTTTGATTTTTTTTCTGTATAAAATTTGGCAGGTAGAATCAACACCGTCCATCATCTATTCTAGAATTTTTTTGATTTTTTTTGGCATCGAAATCTGTGTCAAATTCTGTATCGGTTGAAACCCTAATATCCCGAATTCTGCTATTTCTGCATTTTGACTCAACCTAACATAATCAACTTCCAAACCCCCTAATCCCAAGCCAAATTTTGTTTGCTAACCACGGTAAACCTAAACTTAACTTGACATCTCATAAATTAATTAAAAATCATTTTATTTTCTGATTATTTTAGATTGCATAAGGATCATTGAATGTTCATCATATTTTAATCTAATCGTAAGGGCAATCAATATAATATCAGGGCAGGAGGTCATAACCTGTCCTAGGCCCAAAACAACCATCCAGCATTTCCACCCAAGACTTAATTAAAATTAATTAGACTTAATTTGTCCTAGTGGGCTAGGTGACACCCAACAAGTCGGGTCCGAACTGTGTGGGCCAACTAGTGCATTTAATCCTTCAGTTATTACTGAAAGCTGCTGTCTAAGGCTGGGGGTCCAGAGTCAAACGACCTAAGTGGACTGGTGGTTTATAATTAGGACCCTGTGACAAGCAGGGGGAGCCTCCCATCACCCCATCCCCTACCTGTCCAGTGGAAGGATTAGCTGTTGGGTTAAGTGTAAGTTGAGTTGACCCATTCGGTTTTGACTCTAGGTTTAGCAAGTCCTAGATTGTACTAACATTTTTCTTTTTCATGCTTGGCTACATCATTCCACTTTGATTTTTTGATTTGTTGCATGACCACTAGATTAGGAACCCAATACCATAAGTCTACACCCCAACCCAACTCAACCATGGATCCCAATTTTGAGGCTTTTATAAAAGCCATGAATGAATAGATGGTTGCCCAATTAACCACCCAGATCCACCAATCCAACATCCAAACCCAAAATCAGTTAGCTTAGATGGACCTCAAACATGATCAAACCCAGAATTAGCTTATCCAGTTGACCACTCAACTCAACCACATAACCCAATTGACCCAATCCCAGAACCAAATGAACCATAGACTCAACCAAGTAGACCAACGATTTGACCAGGCAACCACTAGGATCAACCAGCTAACCACTAGTTTGACCAAGTAGGAGATCGGTTAGGAACCCTAGACAAGACCCATAAGACTGAACCCATAACCTATGAACCCATAACCCTTAGTCAGCTTGAGCCCAATAGGATTAGTACCCTTAGATATGAACCCAGTGTTAGTCAGGAGCACCTTAGCCAACCTACTTTTATCACTCCAGTCATTAGTCAGTTTTTCCTTAGTCTACCCCCTCTTACCACCTCATTGGTTCACCCAAATGACCTTGAAGAGGAGATATATGAGGCTAACCCATGCCTAGTGAACGAGTATGAGGAAGAAGAGAAGTTTCCCATAGAAGACTTAGAGCTAGTTGAATTAATAGGTACCCAGGTAGAAGCCACCCTAGAATTAGTTGACCCTGACCATACCCACATAGTAGTCGACCCAGAGTTAGATGACCCAGATCACACCCAAGCTACAATGGAAGAGCAATTAGAGGAGACTTTAGAAGAGGATCCCATTATAGAGCCTAGTCCTGAATTTCCTAAGCTAGAAGAGTTTATTGAGGACTTGGCTTATCTCACCCAGTACCCTCAAGATGAAGTCACTTCCTTGATCCTAATTGAAGATCTTTTTCTTGAAAATTAGAGAATTAGGTGCACTAGCTTACACACAATACTTAGAACTCGACCTGTTGGTGTCCCTAGCTCACTAGAGCAAATTAAGTCTAATCAATTTTAATTAAGGCTAGGACCAATGTAAAGGTGGTGATTGTGGGCAAAGGAAAGGTGATGAAATCCCTCCCTTATGTAGATATTGAGTGCCCTTAAGATTCGCTTTAGATGATGCACACACAAGATGAAACCCTAGATGCAATCAAAATAAAATGATTAAAATAATAGAAAAATAAAATTAATTAATGTTTTATTATTTTATTATTATTTTTGTATTTTTCAGCAGAGATATAGTTTACAGAAAAAATCCTAAGATGCAGAAAATTAAAATATGCAAGATTTATGCAAAAAGAACCCTAAAGTATAATTGCTGAAATTCAGAATAGAATGTTCTCAAGCAATATTCCGGCAAGAAGAAAATCTACAAATCACAATAATTCATGAGAAAAATCTGAAAAATACTTTCAATTATGGTTGGATATAATGAAATAAGAATCAGGCAATTATGAGTTATCTGCATACAGAAATAATTAAAATAATAGAGTATATACTAAGATGCCGAGATACAGAAATTAAAACCTAAAAATGTCAGATCTTTGTTTTCTTCTTCAATGGTCAATTCACAGCGGCACCCCTACATGCCATAGAAAATCCCATTTGAATAGGAGGTGAGGGTCTTGCAACCCTACTTTTTTCTATGACAGGATGAACATGGTGAAGCACCCGATCCGAGTACTTAAAGAGAACTAAGTCAGCACAAGAGAGATTAAACCCTAGTTTAACCTACTCCAAAACTAGAATTGATGTGGGACAAATAAATAAATAATAAAAATAGTAATTAATATTTTTTTATATTTTCATATTTTAAAGGAGAGCTCAAAGGAGACAGTAAAGAAACTAATAAGTCTATTACCCACACAAGTAAACCTATAAAGCAATTTAAAAGTTGGACCTAGTGGTTGAGAAGCCACCAAAACAAGGATTAACCTTCAACTAATTAGAAACTAAAGAGGGAGAATAGGTTTAAAGTTACCAACGAAGATCGATTCTTCAGATCTAATAGAACTCTCAAGATTGTCATGGCAGGGTTTCAAGATCTTGCTTTCGGGCTCCAATCTTTCGCACGATGCCAATTCCGGTGCAAGAACACAAGATCTAGATACTTGGTCACCTACAAAATACTTAGCAAAGGAATTCAAGTTACAAATCAGCAATAAAAAGAAAAGAAGGAAAAGAAAGGGTTCGAAGTGATGGTTGGGTCTTCTTGTCGGCTGGATAAGTAGGGCATCACACCCCACGATGCTCCAAAGGAACAAAGGAAGGGCCTCACACCCCACGATGCACAAAGCAAAGAAAAAATTGGCAGAATTTGTTTGTATTTCAATAAATAATTTATGAATTACAAGGTGGGCTGGTGGGATATTTATAGACCCCCAACCAGTAAAGTAAGGGACTCAGATACAAGACTCTTGTTCCCTTTGAACAACAACTCTGGAATTTAGATCAAAGTAGCCTGGACTCCTGCTTGATGGATTGAATGGGACTCTTATCCAAGGTTGGCGCCAAGATGGAGATGGTGATGAACTTTGATGAAGGTCTATGATTGCTTCCTTGGTTGGTCATGATGGGTGGACTCAGGATTCTTGATAATGTAGCCTTCTACAGGTGCATGGACTCTTCAGTTTGGATTGGAGAAGACTCAAGAGTTCTGATGAAACTCTTGAGTTCTTGAAGCTTGAGCAACTAGTAACTTGTTTGAGTGAAATGCTAGGAGTAGAAACCCTTGGACGTTCAACACTTGAGATAGAGTAATTTGGCTTGAAATTCCCAAGCAAGTGGCATCAAGGAAGAGAAGAATTTGCTGGCCGAACTCTTCATTTGGCATGAAATAATTTTGAATGGAAGGGTGCCATCTTGGGAAGTCCTTCTGCTTTACTTATCTTAAAATTAAGTGGTGCCAAATATTTCTTCTCATGGGCCGACCAAAGAGTTTTGTTATGTGGTGATGTCTTAATCTTGTTGCATGTCCAAACACAAGTGATATGGCATGTGTTCTTATCCCAAAATAAAATGTCCAAATGGTGTTGTCCCAATGACATGTGTTGATGTCCAAATCCTTGAAAAGGTGGCACCAAGAAGAGGTTGTAACTTGGGCTAGCACATGGGTTGTCTTGAATCTTCAATTGGGTGCACATGGGATGCTGTCGTGGGTCCCCTCTTGTAATACAGGACTCAACGACTCAACTAATTACATGGACTCAATGAATAACCAACCATCTGGTAACTAAATGAACCAACCATACCTAATTAGGCTTTCAAAATAAAAACCCAATTAAAGTTGGTAAAAAGGGCTAATTAAATTGGACCACTAAGATCCCAATTGGATAATTAGGGTTTGACTCAATTGGGGTTTTGACTAAACCTGGTAAAAAGGATTTTATCCAAAATAAATAAAACTCTAATTACAGTTGGTAAAAAGGGTTTACCCTAACTAAACCAAAATAATAGAATTTAAAATAAAATATTTACATGGTAAATAGGGATGGGTTCAGGGTTTTACTCACAGGTGATCCATAGGGATGTGGGTTCAACCTGTCGACTTCTTTTGGCCCTGGTGCCCAGACCAGAATACCCTACCCCTCTTCCTCTTGTAAGCGATTCAACTATGATGAAATAAAATTTGGTAAAAATTTGTCTCAAGTTATGGTGTTAAGTTTTTGGTGTTTTGTTTGAGTGTTCTTGTGTGCCCTAGTCGAACCCTGCTTCCAAGCATCCTTCCACACCTCAAGCTTGCTGCCTTCAAGCCCTAAGATACCAAGGAATAGGGAGCCCTAGGCCACCCCAAGCAAAGAGTTCATCTTCCCCTTCCAGCCACCAGCTCCAATCAACCTTAAATCCCAGCTTTCTTCCAAACCCTAGTTCAATATTATTGCTTTTGTATTTGTTTCCTAACTATCCTTTGACACTTGCAGGATTCTTATGGTATTCACCTCTGAGGAGGAGGCCCTCTTTGCCTTTAGGACTGATCCCAAATAGCTGACTGATTTAAGGTCTAAAGGCTTGTCTTCCAGGCGCCATCCATAGTGCTAAGAGAACTCTTCATCAAGTGGATCTTCAATCTCTGCCTGTACAAACCTTCCCCCTCCTGATTTCTGACTAGTTGAAGGTATGCTATCCTAAATCGAGGATTTCTCAATTCCCAGGATCCTATCTTTTATTATTTTGCATGTGTCTTTTTGCGGGTATGATAGTTTCTTTCATTACATATTTGCTTACGATTCTTTACTTGCTTTCGGGTTATTAGCCTACAAATTTAAATCCATAAAATAATAAAAAAAATTAAATTTTTATTTTTCCTTCATCTGCATCAGTTCTAGGTTCATCCCGCATCTGTTTGGTATCAGAGCTAGTTTAGGATAGTTGCATCTTCATCAAAAACACAAAAAAATTGCATCTTTGATTTTCTACATCTTGTCTTCTGCATTAGGTGTCTAGATTTTAGTTAATTTTGAATAACTAAGAATTTTATTTTTCTATAAAATTTTTGTGACGTGTCCTCTGTTTTGTTTTGTTAATTCTCATAATTTTTAATTAATTTTTACAAAACATCAAAAGTCCTAAAATTTGGCATCTTAGAAACCCTAACTAAAATCTTGAGAATTCTATACCATTCTGAAAACCCTAGGAGTTGCATCATCATATGATTTTTGTTTTGCATAAAATTTGGTAGGGACCATCATCACCACTCATCCTATGTTATTTATTTTTTAAATATTTTTTCCACATCGAAACCTATGTCAAACTCTGAATCAAACAAACCCTAATTTTTTGATTCTATGAATTCTGCATGCTTGACTCAACCTAATCTAACCAACTTCCAAACCCCTCAATCCCAAGCCCAATTTTGTTTGCTAACCTAATCAACTTAAACCTAACTTGCCATCTCAAAAAATACCCAAAACTATTTTATTTTTTTGATTGTTATTAGCTTGCATTAGGGCTCATTGAATGTGCATTATTTGATTAAACTAGTCTTAAGGGCAATTCATTATCTCAAATCAGGGCAGGATTTCATCACCTGTCCTGGGCCCAAAATAACCACCATCATCCTAACCTAAGACTTAATTAAAATTAATTAGACTTAATTTGCCCTAATTGGCTAGGTGACACGAACAAGTTGGGTCCGAATTGTGTGGGCCGACTAGTGCATTCAATTCACCTACTATTATTGGAATCTGGTGTCTAAGGCTGGGGGTCTAGAGTCAAACGACCTAAGTGGTGTTGTGGTTTTCAATTGGATCCATGTGAAAGCAAGGGGGCCTCCCACACTCCTAACCCCTACTTGGCCAGAGGAAGGATTAGTTGTTGAGTTAGGTGTAAGTTGAGTCAACCCACTCAGTTTTGGCTCTTGGTCTAGCAAACCCTAGAACTACTGATCCTTGCATGCATGGCTGCACCACATCACTTTGATTGTTTGATTGATTGCATGACCACCCAGTCAGGAATCCAATTCAAATAGCCTAAACCACAACCCAGTTCAACCATGGATCCTAATCTAGAGATGTTCATGAAAGCCATCACTGAACAATTTGACCGGATGGACTAATCTAATGCCTAGTCCCAAAACCAGCTACCTACCCAAATAAACCAATCTAATACCCAAACCCAAAACCAATTAGCCCAAATGAACCATAGATTTGACCAATTGACCCAAACAAATAACCAAACAACCAATAGGCTTGACCAATTAACCAATAGGTTAGATTAGGTAGAAATCCGATTAGGTACTGTTGCTGCAACTTCTCCGGACCGGGCTCGGTCGGATTTTGCTGGAGCACTCCCCTCCCAGTTCCTGAAATAAAGTCCCCAAGGATCGGTGGTGTTCCGGCGGGGGACACTTAGATGCTTAAGTTAGCGGGAGCTTGAGGGCAATAGAATGGAGGAATTGAATGGAGATAACATGTTGGAAAGGGAAGAGAGTACTTAGCCCAAAATGAGATCCCTCAGGTACCTTATATAGACATGGAACAATCCAAAATCTGTTAGGGGAGAAGCCGAGAAAGACTGATCTGCCCCTAGGAGCATCCGGAGAGTGGCCACGTGGCGCCAAGATAGGGCAACATCATGGGAATAGTGGAGTAGTGATGCTGACGTGGCAGAATTCTGTTAAACAGCATTTTGGTATCAGCTAGAAGAGGCATCCGGAGTCTCCTGAACCTTGAAATGGGTCGGTCTGATCTCGACTGGGGAGGGCCAGTCGGACCTTCGAAGGAAAGCATCCGTCGGAGCTTGGACAGGAGCAGGTAGGCCGGACCTCAGTAGAAGTGGGTCATTCAGACCTCTACTTCAGTGGGTCAGACTTTCGAAGGAGAGTGTCCATCAGAGCTTGGACAAGATCAAATGGGCTAGACCTTAGCAGAAGTGGGTCATTTGGGCCTCTACTTCAGTGGGCCGGACCTCAGTAGGAGGATGTCCGTCAAAGCTTGGGAAGGAGTCGGTTGACCAGGCCTAAATAGAAGTAGTGGTCCAGTTTGGTTGTGAGCCAGTCAGGTATAACAGTTATCCCCCTTGCTCTTGGCCTTCGAGTAGTTCTACAGCCTTGAATGGCGAGAGCATTGCTTGGCAATTAACACGCCAGCCTTCGAGATGATTGCAAATATGATTCGTTGTGCTGCAACCAGCCATCTTCTGCTCCAAATTCCTGCCCTTTGGATAGGTGTCAGCACCGCATTAGGGGTGGTTGGAGAAGCAGTTAATGCTGGTATGGCATAATAATGGGCTGCCAACCTAAAATGTATGTCCATTGGGCTCCTGACGCGACATGGGTGATGTGGCAAAATATGAGCGGTTGGTGGAGCACTTGGAGCCGCCCATTCGACATTGGTTGGGCGATCATGCAGATTGCAATTGGGCATGATCCGGTACATCCCATCAGCTTCCCTGTCAAATCGAGAAGTCGTGTCATCTGACGTTACATTGCGGTGCTCAAGAGGCACTAGGAAGCGGCCCCTCAATGCCTATAAAAAGAGGAGGAGGCCCGAAAGGAGTCTTCCACTGCATTTGCACTTCGAGGAGAAAGAGCCTCTCCCTCCCATTGCTCTCACCTCCTTTAGGGATTTCGACCACCAGGTCAGTTTCACACCCATCCTTTCCTTCTTCTGCAACATCCATTAGAATGGATTTCGGTAGCCGGAGTTTAACCCATGGGAATAGGGAACCAGGTCCTCATAACATCCCATCGGATATGACCAGAGAGAGGGTAGAGAACCTTAGGGTAGAATATAACATACCTTCAACATTGCACCTAACCATTCCCAGTCGGGAGGTAAGGGTGAACAGTCCTCTGAACCTAGGAGCCCTTCTTGTATATGAAGACCACCTTAAGGCTGGCCTCCGATTCCCTCTTCACGATCTCCATGTACAAATTTTTAATAGCTACAGAGTATCCCCAACGCAGTTGACCCCGAACAGCATTCGGGTGATTTGTGGCTTCATGGTCCTCTATCAAAGGGCTGGATTCAAGCTAAGACTGTCTTTTCTCCAACTTCTTTCTTTTAGAAAGGGACTTTTGAAGCCAGGAGTGGTGGATGTTCAGTCCCCGCCTTGGTTGGAGGATATTAGGGGGGTCTCCATCGGCCATCCATGGATGGAAGTCCCGGTACTTCTTCATAGATAGTTTGGAGCCCTGGGGTTTTGAGCTGGTGTGGAGGGAGCCCAGATCGAAAGTAATAGATAGGAGGAAGGTGTTGAGGGCCGACGAGGCCGACTTCAACAAACTGGATGCAGACAACCCAATGTTTCTGTATGACCTGCTCTGAGAAGAGAGCCTCCACTTGGCTGGGATTAGCCAGCAAATTTTAGGTAGGGTAGCAGCCGTTTGTCGTAGGTCTTCTATTCTTTGCCATCAGTTCTATTCATTTATTGCTAACTCAGATCTTATTTGATGGCAGGTGGAAGAATGAGACCGGATCGGGTGACAATTTTGGCTCGGGTGGCATAGAAAAGGACCATCCTATTACCGAGCTGACATCCAGGAAGCCGAAGAGGCCACGGATAGAAGAGCAAACATTCGAGAGACTAAAGAAGCAACGGACAGAGGATCCGTCCACCACCATTGTTTCGATAGAGTCCGATGACCACTTGTCACTGTCGGCTCATCAAGTGGCAAGGGCACTGGAATGTTTGTCATCAGTCGGGCAGTCAGCTACTCAGACAGGAGAAGACCCATTGCTACCGACCGAAGTAGATAAAATGGCAACCTCTCCATCCATCGAGCTGATGGAGGAGACCTCCCCGCCAGTTGGAGGGGAACAAATGGCAAGAGGACAGGCAGCTGCCAGGGGAGGGGCCGACGAGACCGCTGATGGGGAGCGTCAGAAATGGCATGCCATTCAAGATGCTGAGCGAGTCAAAGAATAGCTCGAAAGGGCTGTTACTGATGTCGATCAGTGGACAGTGAACGAAGCCGCCAGGAGTTCCCTTCATCACATGCTTGGGGTAAGTCTCTTATGTCGAGCTCTTGGTCTTTGTCTTATTACCTGTAGATTACTAAGATTATCTGGTTCTTTACATCTCCTTCAAGACCTGCTGCTGATGGACGACGGTCTGGGTGAGTTGTTGTTCCAGAAAGAGCATTCGGCCAAGAGGTCGAGGAAGCCGAGGAGGCCAGAGACATTGTGGCAGTGGCACTGGTGGTGGCTAGGATGGAGTTATCCATTCTCTGGGCTACCGAAGAGGAGCTAACTACTTTGCGGGCCGAGGCAGAGGCCCAAAAGAAGTAGGTAGAAGATCTGCTAGCCCAATAGGTCATCTAGAAGGCCAGACTGAAGAGAAAGAAGCTAAGGGTGAAATCCCTAGCTTGCTGGTTGGTCGAAGAAGAGGGATGCCTGGTGGAATACGAAAGGTGCTCAAGGGGCCACCAGGCAGAGGCGGAGAGATATAAGGGTCTATTGAGGAAGACCCAGGAGCTGATGGCGACGGTGGCGAAGTAGCCATGAAGAAATATAAGGCCTCCAAGGAATTCATAGAGGAAATGAATGAGGCCGGCACAGTCAGCTTCGACTACGGTTACGAAGAGTGCTTAGAGAAGGTAAGTAATGCCTTCCCTGAGCTCGACCTCGCTTTCCTACAGCTATCGAAGCAAGTGGAAGAGTAGAGCACGAAGGAGGTGGCAGATCTGACCAACGGAAGGGCCGAAACCTCGACTGAAGCCATTGCAGAGGAGGTTGGAGCAGACGTCCAGGCCGAAGCTGATGTGGGAATGGTGGTCATCCCAGTTGGAGCTCTGGGGGAGGCCGAGGGGCCGAAGCTGAAGTCGTGTCGTATCTCCAATGGGTCAGACCTAAGATGTATGTAAAGGTCTGACCTTCTTTTTGTAAGAAAACTTTTTTTTAATAAAGGAATTCCTTTTTTGAAATGTCTCTTGTGTATGAGTAGAGACTTTGTGTGTGTTGGGTTAGTCGGATTGACCAGATTTCTTTCTTTCAAAAAGTTTCTAAGTGTTGACGGTCGGCTTGATAGGACTGTAAACACTTCGAAGTAGTTGATAGATAGTAGCTCAGTTCGAACCTAAGCACATAGGAATTTTTTTAGGTGTTGGTCCGTCTGCTCGTCCAAACCAAAGAACTCCAAAGTACCTGTCGGACAGTAACTTAGTCCGAACCTAGACACTTAGAAATTTTTCTAAGTGTTGGTTCGTCATCTCATCTGAACTCGAGAACTTCAAAGTACCTGCCAGATAGTAGCTCAGTCCGAACCTAGACACTTAGAAATTTTTCTAAGTGTTGGTTTATCAGCTCATCTGAACTCAAGATCAGATCTCTATGTGGGTCATCATGAAGCTGTTGTCAACTGGAGTCAGACTTTCAGAAGTGGGCTGCCCTAGAGCCTCTATCGACCAGAGTCGGACTTTCGGATATGGGCTACCCTAAAGCCTCTACAAACCAGAGTCGGACTTTCGGATGTGGGCTGCCCTAGAGCCTCTACCAATCGGAGATGTACTTTTGGAGGTGGGCTACCCTAGAGCCTCTACTGACCAGAGTCAAACATTCTGATGTGGACTTCCCTAGAGCCTCTGCCGACCAGAGTCGGACTTTGGAATGTGGGCTGTCATAACAATCTGCTGACCGGAGTCGAACTTTCGGATATGGGCTGCCCTAGATAATCTGCCGACCGGAGTCAGACTTTCAGATGTGGGCTGCCCTAGACCCTACCGACTATAGTCGGACTTTCGGATGTGGGCTGCCCTAGAGCCTCTACTGACTAGAGTCGAACTTTTTGATATGGGCTGCCCTAGAGCCTCTACTGACCAGAGTCGAATTTTGGATGTGGGCTACCCTAGAGCCTCTGCTGACCGGAGTCGTACGGAGGTTACCCTAGAGCCTCTGGACCGGAGTTAGTGGGTGGGCTGCCCTAGAGCCTCTGCGATCGAAGTCGGACTTTCGGATATGGGCTGCCTTAGAGCCTCTGCCGACCAGAGTCAGACTTTTGGATGTGGTTCATAGAAGGAGTTGTGGCCTTTATTGAAAATACTTGCAGAGGTTGTCTACATTCCATGGACTCACCACTTACCGTCCATCCAAATGTTCGAGTCGGTAGGTTCCGGCTCGAATTATTTTGATGACTCAATAAGGGCCTTCCCAATTGGGGGAGAGCTTCCCATGTTCGGTCATTCTTGAAATTTTTGTCCTCCACAAGACCAGATCACCAACTCGAAAAGTTTGAGCCTTGACCTGAGAGTTGTAATATCTTGCCATCTTCTGTCAGTAAGTCACCATCTTCAAGTTAGTTTGGAGCCTGGTCTTCCAAATAAAACTAGGTCAACCCTCCGTTGCTCTAAGTTGGTTGGCTCGGTGGAGTGATCAATCTGTAGGGATTGCAAAGAAATTTCCTCGGGGATGATTGCTTCACTTCCGTAGGTCAGATTGAATGGGTCTCCCCAGTCACCGTTTGGGTGGTTGTCCAGTAAACCTAGAGCACTGAGTAAAGTTCTTTTGCCCAAAGTCCTTTGGCTTCATTCAAGCGAGTCTTCAGTCCATGCAAGATGGTTCGGTTGGTTACTTCGGCTTCTCCGTTGGACTGGGGGTGGCCGACTGATGTAAGCCGATGAGAGATGTGATATTACTAGCAGAAGTCCGAGAATTTGGGGTTGTCGAACTGCCTTCCATTGTCGGTGATGATTGTTTATGGAATGCCAAATCAGAAAATGATGCAGTTCTGGACAAAGTTTTCTGCCTTGGCCTCTTTAATCTGTGCAAGTGGTTCAGCCTTCACCCATTTGGTAAAGTAATCAATGGCCACAATAAGGAAGTTTCACTGGCCGGATGCAGGGGGGAAGGGTCCCAGGATGTCCATCCCCCATTGTGCATATGACCAAGGTGCAATGAGTGGAGTCAGCTGACTATCGGCCTCCTTTGTATATTGGAGTACCTTTGACATGCGTCGCACCTTCAGACGAAGTTTGATGCATCCTTCTGAATTGTAGGCCAATAGGATCCTTGTTGGATAATCTTGTAAGCCAGAGATGTTCCTCCAAGATGGTCATCGCAGATCCCTTCATGCACTTCTCTAAGTGCATAGTCTGCATCCGTTGGCCCCAAGTACTTCAGTAGCAGCTGTGAGAATGACCGCTTGTAGAGAATGTTGTCGAGGATGACGTACCTTGAAGCCGCCCAGCATACATGCTTGGCTTTAGTCAGATCCGCTGGTCGAGTTCCTCCGATAAGGAATGCGAGAATTGGGTCCATCCAAGAAGCTTCTTGTTCAACTTGGCGGACTTCGATCGGCTCTTCAGCAATATTCAGGCACTATAGATACTCCATGAAGGTTCGACTAGAGTTGCCGGTGACGGCCTAGCCAATCATGACAAAGAATCCACCCGGGAGTTCTGCAATCGAGGTACCTCTCAACCGATCGGGTGATAAAAAGGCTGAGAGAGGCTATATGGCCTGTCAGTTCTTGCACCTGTTTCTTGCTAGTCGGATGCCCCATGTCGATAATAGCTCTGATCTTGTCAAGTTTGACTTCAATTCCTCTTTGTGTGACTAAGAAGTCGAGGAATTTTCCAGAAGTTATCCCGAAAGTGCACTTGGCAGGGTTCAGCTTCATCCGATGATGTTTGAGCGCGTCGAAGGACTCCTACAAGTCTTTGATGTGGTCAGTTTTGTGGAGGCTTTTGACTACATATCATCCACATACAACCTCCATGTTTCTCTTGAGCTACCCTTTGAAGACCCGGTTGATCAGCCTTTGGAAAGTAGCACTAGCATTCTTCAACCCGAAGGGCATCATCTTGTAACATTACAAACCTTTATTGGTGACAAAGGCCGTCTTCTTCTCATCCTCCGGGTGCATCCTGATCTGATTGTAGCCGGAGAAGGCATCCATGAAACTGAGAAGCTGATGGCTGGCCGTGGCATCCACTAGTTGATCAATCTTAGGCAAGGGAAAACTATCCTTCGAACAGGCCTTTTTGAGGTCGGTGTAGTCTACACAGATCCTCCACTTTCTATTTGCCTTTTTCACCATTACCACATTTACTAGCCAGTCAGGGTAATGGGCTTCCCTGATGAAGCCAGCATCGGAGATCTTCTTCACCTCCTCATCAATAGCCCTTTGTCTTTCGGCAGCGAAGCTCCTCTTTTTCTATCGAACAGGCCGGTAGGTCGGATCAACCTTAAGCTGGTGAGTGATGACATCTGACAGAATGCCTGGCATGTCCGACGCCGACCAAGCAAAGATGTCGGCATTATTCCTCAAGAAGTTGATTAGCTCTGACTTGAATTCTTCACTAAGGGTGCTTCCAATTTGGAGGACTTTGGTGGGGTCGTCCTCTCGAAGGGGAACAAACAGAATTCTTTCAACTGGTTGGCCATGGCCGTCAGCTTCGGCCCTTGGGTCAAGTTGCTCCAAAGTAGGATGACCATCCGACTGTCGATCTTGAATAGTTAGGCACTGCCTAGCCATCCTGCGATCTCTCCTCATAACTCCAACCCCATTTCGAGTTGAAACTTTTGCTAGTAGTTGGTAGGTAGTGACAATGGCTCAAAACTTGTCGAGGGCTGGTCGGCCCAAAATGGCATCATAAGCCAAGGTCGTACGGACGACCACAAAGTTGATGGGGAGAGTTTTCTGAAAGGGCTCCATCCCGATCATCACAGGTAGGATTATTTCTCCCTCAACTCCGATGGAGTTTCCCCCGAAGCCCATCAACAGTATGGGGGATCTTGCAGTCTTGACCTGGATAAGTTCATTCTTACAAAAGCATCATACAATAATACCTCTGTAGAGCTTCCATTATCTATAATAATCCTTTTAACATCATAGTTGGCAATCACTATCGACACGACTACAGGATCATTTCCAGAAACATGGGATTCCAGGAGGTCTTCATTGGAAAAGCTGATTACATTGGAGCTCTTTGATCTCTTGACAATGTCCTGATCTTCATCATATCTCCAGTCCAACCGACGGTGTAGCATGCCAGCATTCTCGTCGATCAGACTCTGGTTAGGAAGCTCTGCCTCCTCTGAAGGGTCTTTAATGGCTGAAGCTTCGGCCCGATCCTTGCAGGGTCAGACATATTTATGCAAGTACCCCCTCCTGATGAGGTCTTCAATGGCATCTTTCAGCTGGAGGCACTCTTCAGTGTTGTGCCTATGGTTCTGATGGAACCGGCACTATTTATCCATATTTTTGGATGCAGAGGGGCCCCTCATCGGACGAGGCCTTTGTAGGAAGGTTTCGTTCTCAATTTCCAAAAGGATCATCTCCCTCGGAAGGGACAGGGGTGCATAGGTTTTGAACCTCCTGGGGAAGTCCTTCAGCTTTGGATTGCAGCGTCGAGCCAAGTTGTTGCCATCACTAGGGGTTGGGCTTCGAGAGCCTTGTCGCTCCGCTTCTTCGGGGCCGACCTTCCCTCAACCTGGCATCGGCTCATCACTTGCTCTTCTGCCAGGGCATATTTCTGCACCCGAGCCAGCAACTCGGAGTAGCTTGTCAAAAATTTCTTATCCAAGGAGAAAGTAAGCCTGGATGTGCGGAGCCCTCTCTTGAAGGCCGACATAGCTACATCCTCATTCAGATCCGAGATCTCCATGGTCGCTGAGTTGAAACAGGCCATGTAATCCTAGAGAGTCTCTCCCTCCTTTTGCAGTACGAGGAAGAGTCAGTCGATATTCCTTGGGGTCCAACTGCAGGTCTTGAAATGGGAAAGAAAAAGGTTTTCAAGTTGAGAGAAGGAGTAGACTGTACCTGGTTGGAGGGCTAAGAACCACATTCGAGCGGCCTTCTTCAAGGTTGCAGGGAAGGCAATGCAATGAAGGGCGTTGGAGGCACCCTGCACCATCATATGGGCTTTGTAGGTGCCTAGATGGTCCAGCGAGTCAGTGGAACCATTACAAGGGTCCACCTGTGGAATCTTGAAGTGTCGAGGGAACGACTCCCCCATAATTTTGGCAGAAAAAGGTGGGCGGGAGTCGTAGACCTACCCCCCTTCAGCACCTCCATGCATAGAATTTTGCTGGTGTAATCTCTTAGGAGTTTGGTAGGATGCTGAATGCCGGCAGGGACAGAGTCAACGAAGGATGGTGAGGCGGACCTCACCCTTTTTCCATCAGCATGAGCCCCCAAGGACCTTCGAGGCTCCAGAATAATGTGGGAAAAGGGTTGAGGGACTTCCTGCCATCGGCTTCCCTCAGTAGTAGGCTGGTGGTGGGTGCAAGATGCAGCAGGTGGCTGCCGCCAGTTGTTAGCCACCTCCTAGAGGTGTTGGACCGCTGTGGTGAGCATATCAATGTGGTTTAGCAGCATCTAGAACTGCTGCAATCCCAGAACGATAGTGGGTTCGGCGATGGTGGCATCATTCTCCCTAAGAGGTCCCTCGGACCTAGACGGGGAGTGACCTCTTCTGGCGAAGGTGTTTTGGACTCTTCCCTTCACCATTGTAGAGCTTAGCAAGTGGATTCCTCCTTTTAGAGAAGGAAAAAATGAACCTGGATCGAAGGTTCAAAGCCCTTCTTCTAGCGCCAATATGTTGCTGCAACTTCTCCCGGACTGGGCTCGGTCGACTTTTGTTGGAGCGCTCCCCTCCCAATTCCTGCAAAAAAGTCCCCAAGGGTCGGTGGTGTTTTGGCGAGGGACACTTATATGCTTAAGTTAGCGGGAACTTGAGGGCAACAAAATGAAGGAATTGAATGGAGATAACACGTTGGAAAGGGAAGAGAGTACTTAGCCCAAAATGAGGTCCCCCGGCTACCTTATATAAGCACGGAACAGTCCAAAATTTGTTATGGGAGAAGCCAAGAAAGACTGATATGCCCCTAGGAGCATCTAGAGAGTGGCCACGTGTCACCAAGATATGGAAAAATTATGAAAATAGTGGAGTAGTGGTGCTGACATGGCAGAATTCTGTTATAACAGAATTTTGGTATCAGCTGGAAGAGGCTTCTAGAGTCTCCTGGATCCTTGAAGTGGATGGATCGGATCTCAACTGGGGAGGGCCAGTCGAACCTCCGAAGAAAAGCATTCGTCATAGCTTGTATAGGAGCAGGTGGGCCGGACCTCAGTAGAAGTGGGTCGTTCGGACCTCTACTTCAGTGGGTCGGACTTTCGAAGGAGAGTGTCCGTCGGAGCTTGGACAGGAGCAGGTGTGATGCAGGACTAATATGCATGCAATTCTTTTTGTATGTTTTATATGTGGGGTTAGGTGATTAATTCCCGAATTTCAGATCAAAATTAGTTGTAGGAAATTATGTATGAATTTTTGAAGCCAAGCATGCAGATTAGAACCTAGAAAAGTACTAAAGAAGGATCACCGGGGCTGAGAAGCCTCGGTTAGGGCAAGTTCTCCTACAATATAAAGGCTGGAGGTAGAGGGGGTGTACTTGACAATGTCTGAAGCACCCGGTGAAGATCGCAGCGAAGGGATCTCTCATTCCTTGATGGATGCTGCCTGGAAAATCGAGCCAAAGACCCGTGGATACCCGGCTTTCTGCTCGGTGGTCCGATTGAGGCTTGGCTGGAGTCATTGGATTCGTAAGAACTCGAGGACCTGCAAATGACCTGTCAGGGGTTAGAAAACTCAAAGGAGATCAAGAAAATAAAGGAAAACAGCAAAGGGGAAAGGAATTTTGGAGTGGGCGGCCAAGGCTTTGGAGGATTTGCTGGCGGCAGGATGATGGTTGCAGCACCGGGAAGAAGAAAACTCTCAAACCCCTTTATGCACACAGCAGGGTAACAATCAAAGCAATAGAAGAACTCAAGGTTTATTTCATATATCAAAATCAAGTTTCATACAAGAGGCTAGGGTCCCTTAAATAGACCCTTAACCTTGAGCCCCAAGTAAGGATACATTAGTCTTTACATAAAAATCCTACTCCTACTCAAACCCTAGCTAGAAAATAAGGAAACATTTGGTAGAAAAAATTCCTAAAAATTCTCTTGACTTGGTCAACACTCCAAGGATGCCTAGGGGGGCATGTTGGACTTCTAAGAGCAGTAAGAGGCCGGCCCAGAGGGGCTTGGGTGCATGGGCTTGGGCCTCTGGAAGCTGGGGTGGCCTGGTAGCCAAGTAGTAGGAATATTCCTTGGTATCTTGCTTCTCAGGGGCTTGGGCTTGGCACCTGGGCTTGATTTCTTTGGGCTAGGATGCAGATGGACCTCTGGAATCATGGATGCCCTGGTCTATGAATATACTTTGGCATCTGGAAGGGAATTTGGGCATCTGGAGGGCATCCATAAGGAATCAGGGTTTTCTGAATTTTCCTCCTGGGGTCTTCAAATCTTCAAGCTGGGTTGGACTTGGGCTCAACTTCCATGTCTTCAATCAGGTTGGACTTGGTCTTCACTTGTATGATGTGGTCTTGAGTCTTCAATATGGTTGAACAGGACTCAAAAAAAATAAAATTAGCTCGACATGAGCTGACTAACACTGGACTGAACTAGCTCAACATGAGCTGACTAGTACAGAACTGAAATAACAACTCAAAAGACTCAAATAACAACTAAAATGGACTCAGATGGGCTAAGCCCTTATTACAGATAGACTCATAAATTATTGATCAATTCACAGAGGGTTGAAAAGTCTCTATCTTATTCTGGTGCCTCCGGTGTCCCCACCAATTCTCCTGAGGTGGGAGGAACTCGATCCTGTCGAGTGAAGATCAGACTGGCTCACATATCTCTCGAGAAGGTCTGGGTTGAGGCATTGCAAGTCCTTTTGAGAAATCCATGAATCGTCCGACTCTAGCTGGCCTTGCCATCGGACCAGGAAGCGTTGATAGTCACGGCCCCGGGTCGTGATGGCTTGATCGTCCAGGATATGCTCGATCTGTTCTCCTCTCTCAGGCCAATTTGTTAGTGGACACTCTGGGTTAGGGTCACTCACAATGAAAAGGAATAGGTCCAAAGGCCTCACTAGGTATCGCTGCCGATTCCCTATACTCAACCAGGTCTATAATATTGAAGGTAGAACTAATGCCCAAATCCAAAGGCAAGTCTAACACCTAGGCATTTGATCCAACCTTCTCTATCACTTTAAAAGGTCCGGCTCTGCGAGCATGAAGCTTCTTTTAGGCCTAAGCCTAACCAAGATAGAATCCACTACATCAAATTCTTTGATCCATCTATGGGAATTAGCCAGTTTGTTTAAAATTAGTGTAGGTGGTGAACATGCTGGGCACATGCAGACTCCTAACAAATGATTCAAAGGACTTATACTAACACCTAACAGACTTGACTATGCATTCCTATAGAAGGAAATCTTATTCAACTCTTTGGATCTAAACCTAACAGATTATAGGTTCCCTAGGTTTGATCCTAGCTTGACATGCACATGAAAATTTACAGTGAACTCCTAGCAAATTCTAAAGAGTATGCCAGAAGTAAGATGCAAACCTAACATGTGTGATGAATGCATGCAGTATGCTAATCTCAGTTAAATGCAATATAATAATCCTAGAAATGCTGGAGGTGTTAGGAAAGGGCAGAAAATAGGAAGTGGGTTCAGAAGTAGTTTGGTAGGGTAGGGAAAAAGGTTCAAGGTTAGTTGGATAAAGTTTGATATAAGAAGGCATGTCAGGGACTAATCCTAGACTAATGAGGCTAACCTTATGAGGTTGCGGTATATCTATGGCGTTTGCATAATGGAAGGATGGGCTACTAATCTTAGGGAAGAGGTCCTTAATGGGAACTATAGGAGGAGGCTCATCCTGAGGGTACTGATTCAAAGAGATCAAGTCCTTAACAAATTCTTCTGGTTCTTGTATTTTAGGACTAGACTCTATAATTTGGCTCTCCTCTATGGTTTCCTCAGGTAAGGCTCCAGTAGCAGTACCTAGGTTCTCTTCCTCTATTTGTTCTTCCACTATAGCTTTAGATTGGATGTGGTCAAGGTCAACTACCTTTAGGTTGGCTTCTACTTGGGTATCTATTGGGTCAGCTAATTCTAGGTCATCTAAAGGTGTCTCCTCTTCTCCCTCATACTCATCCACTAAGTTTGTATCAGCTTCATACACTTCTGCATTAATGTAAGCCTTGTCAATCTCAGGAATGGTTGGAGAAGGTCAGCTAGGGAAAAATTGGCTAGGTCCTAGTTTCTGATTATGGACACTAATCCTAGTAGGTTCAGGTTGCCTAAGGGGTAGTGGCTCACTACTGGGCTCATATTTAGGGGTACTAATCCTATGGGGTTCAAGTTGACTAAGGAAAACCTGACTAGTACTAGATTGATACCTAGGGTTTATGGGTTCTCTTGGCTCATAGGATAAGGGTGCAGATCTATGGGTCATGGGATTATAGGATCTGGGGTCATAGGATTTTGGGTCAGTTCTATGGTCAGGTTCTAAGGATGGATCATGGTATGGGGTCCTCCTAAGTTTGGGCTCCCTATATGGGTCAGGATATTGGGTTCTCCTAGGGTTGGACTCCCTATATGGGTCAGAATATTGGATTCTCCTAGGGTTGGGCTCCCTATATGGGTCAGAGTATTGGGTTCTCCGAGGATTGGACTCCCTATATGGGTTAGAGTATTGGGTTTTCCTGGGTTTAGTATCATAATAAGGGTCATGGTAAGGGGTTCTTCTAGGTTCAATATCATAATAAGGGTCATGGTAAGGGGTTCATCTAGGTTCAGTATTATAGTATGGGTCAGGATGAGGGGCTTTCCTAGGTTCAACCTCTTGGTATGGATCAGGGTTTGGGGTCCTCCTAGTTGAGGATTGTAGTACGGGTCAGGATAAGGGGCTCTCCTAGGTTCGACCTCATGGTATAGATCAGGGTTTGGGGTCCTCCTAGGTTGAGGGGACTCAGGATCTGGCTCACACTGTGACCCATGGGTTCTTTGTATGGTCCCTACATGGCCTTCTAACTGGTCAAACCTATTGGCAAGATGGTCAATTCTATTGTTGGTTTGGGTACCAGACTGAGTTAACTGGGCCATGGATTGGGTTAGTTGCTCAGTGAGTGCTTTTATTTGGGCTTGCAAATTTTCCATGGATTCAGACATTTGTGAAGGAGGTGGGTGATATGAAACCCCTGATCTAGTGCTCATGCAAGACTCGATCAAACTGACTACAGCTGACTAGACCTAGAGTCCAAACTAGATGCTCAATCATGGTGGCAAACTAGCCTATAGTAACCCTGTACTTAGCCAGGCATGTGTAAGGGGAGTGTTAAGTCCCTGATTGCCAATCCTAGACACCAATTAGAGATTGGCCAGGTAGGTGGACTAGCATACAAGCCCTTCGGGATTGAATCCCTAAACCACCATTCTAGACACTGAGCATAAAGCACACACGGGTTAGCTTGACACAATGATCTGACACTTAGTCCGGACCCGACCAGTTGGTGTCCCTAGCCCACTAGGGCAAATTAAGTCTAGTTAATTTTAGGTTAAGGCTTGGGACCGAATGCAAGGGATGTGGTTTTGGGATAAGGAGAGGTGATCAAATCCTCCCCCCATTTGATATAGCAAAAGTGCCCTTAAAAGTAAATTATGTAATGATGGTAGGCAGATAAGAATGCAAATTAGGGTTTAGATATTTTTGGTATTTTTGGAGAATATGTAATTTTTTTTTGGTATTTTCTTAAATAGAAGAAAACTTGCAAATTATGGCCTAATATGCAGGAAATATACTAAAATTAAAAGATATGCAAAAAATGCTAAACAAAATCCTAAAACTTCCAAACTTGTCTTGCTGAAAAAAATAGAGCCAAAAATTTGTAGGCTGTATTTCAGCTTGAAGAAAATTCATAGGCTGAATAAAATCTGAAAAAATTCTGAAAATTATTGTCAATTATGATGAATCCATAAAAACAAATTTCAGAATTTTTGAAGTTTTTTTCATGGAGAAATAATTTAAATAACAGAGCATATACAAACTGAAAAATTGTAGAAAACAAGCCCTAATATAAGCTCTGATACCAAATGATGCGGGACAATATGCATGCAATTATTTTTGTATATTTTATATGTGGGGATAGGTGATTAATTCCCAAATTTTAGATCAAAATTAGTTGTAGGGAATTATGTATGAATTTTTGAAGCCAAGCATGCAGATTAGAACCTAGAAAAGTACTAAAGAAGGATCGCTAGGGCTGAGAAGCCTCGGTTAGGGCAAGTTCTCATACAATATAAAGACTGGAGGTAGAGGGGGTGTACCTGACAACATCTGAAGCACCCGATGAAGATCGTAGTGAAGGGATCTCTCGTTCCTCGATGGATGCGGCTGGAAAACGAGCCAAAGACCCGCGGATACCCGACTTTCTGCTCGGTGGTCCGATTGAGGCTTGGCTTGAGTCATTGGATTCGTAGGAACTCGGGGACCTGCAAACGACCTATCAGGGGTTAGAAAACTCAAAGGAGATCAAGAAAATAAAGGAAAACAGCAAAGGGGAAAGGAATTATGGAGTGGGCGGCCAAGGCTCTGGAGGATTGGCTGGCGGTAGGATGATGGTTTTAGCACCGGGAAGAAGAAAACTCTCAAACCCCTTTATGCACACAGCAGGGTAACACTCAAAGCAATAGAAGAACTCAAGGTTTATTTCATATATCAAAATCAAGTTTCATACAAGAGGCTAGGGTCCCTTAAATAGACCCTTAACCTTGGGCTCCAAGTAAGGATACATTAGTCTTTACATAAGAATCCTACTCCTACTCAAACCCTAGCTAGAAAATAAGAAAACATTAGGTAGAAAAAATCCCTAAAAATCTCTTGACTTAGTCAACAATCCAAGGACGCCTAGGGGAGCATGTTGGGCTTCTAAGAGCAGCAAGAGGCCATCCCAAAGGGGCTTGGCCGCATGGGCTTGGGCCTCTGGAAGCTGGGGTGGCCTGGTAGCCAGGTAGCAGGAATATTCCTTGGTATCTTGCTTCTTAGGGGCTTGGGCTTGGCACTTGGGCTTGATTTCTTTGGGCTAGGATGCAGATGGACCTCTAGAATCATGGATGTCCTGGTCTATGAATATACTTTGACATCTAGAAGGGAATTTGGGCATCTGGAGGGCATCTGCAAGGAATCAGGGTTTTCTGAATTTTCCTCCTGGGGTCTTCAAATCTTCAAGCTGGGTTGGACTTGGGCTCAACTTCCATGTCTTCAATCAGGTTGGACTTGGTCTTCACTTGTATGATGTGGTCTTGAGTCTTCAATATGGTTGAACAGGACTCAAAAAAAAAAAATTAGCTCGACATGAGCTGACTAACACTGGACTGAACTAGCTCAACATGAGCTGACTAGTACAGAACTGAAATAATAACCCAAAAGACTCAAATAACAACTAAAATGGACTCAGATGGGCTAAGCCCTTATTACAGATGGACTCATAAATTATTGATCAATTCACAGAGGGTTGAAAAGTCTCTATCTTATTCTGGTGCCTCGGTGTCCCCACCAAGGTGGGCCGGACCTCAGCAGAAGTGGGTCATTCGAGCCTCTACTTCAGTGGGTCGGACCTTAGCAGGAGGATGCCCCATCAAAGCTTGGAAAGGAGCTGGTTGACTGGGCCTCGCAGAAGTAGCGGTCTGGTTTGGTGGTGAGCCGGTCGGGTATAACGTGTACCATAAAAGAATCCAAGAGTCGAATACCGAACCTGATCCTGAGTCGCCCTGTTCCACCTCTCATAACCCTAGGGGAACCTTACATCAGGACCAATTTATGAAACCCAACCCTAGGAGAACCCAAAACCAGGTTCAATTTATGGAACCCAACCCTAGGAGAGTCCAAAACCCTGACCTTATCCAGGAACCCCAGCAAGAACCCAATCCTAGGAGAGTCCAAAACTTTGACCCTGTTCAAGAATCCAACCGTAGAAGGCCCCATCATAATGTTTGTGCTCAAGATGAGAGGGCCATGAGAAACATTAAGGTAGAAGCACCCACCTTTGATAGTAGTCTTGAACCAAAGGTCTATGTAGATTGGGTAGGAGGCATGGAGTATTATTTTGATTGATATGATATGAGTGAGGAAATGAAGTATAAATTTGCAAAGATGAGATTGATTTGTCAGGCTAGGCTATATTGGGCTAACCTTGAGCGTAATAGGAGATGATGAGAGCTACCTCCCATAAGCACCTGGCAAGAGATGAAACAAAAACTTAAGGAAAAGTACCTTCCTGTATCTTATGATTAAAAACTCCTAGACCAATGGAATAAGATACATCAAGGGAATAGATCTGTATCAGATTATATCGCCTAGTTTGATGAATTTACCATTAGATGTAATGAATCAAAGTCTCTAGCACAAATTCTATCTTGGTTTAGAATCAGTTTATGGGAAGACATCCAAAGAGAGTTGTACATGCGAGTGGTCAATGATTTTGAGCAAGCATAGCAAATAGCTAGACATTATGAACAATTCAAAAGGGGACCTCCATACCAGTGATCTGAACCTATTAGGAACAATGCCCCTTCCTAAAACTGAACCCAAACTAGGTATACCAAGGTCAACCCAACCTCAACCCAGTCCAATTCATTCCCAACCCAGTTAGGTCAAGTCCCAACCTAGTCCGACCCAACCCTAATTCAATTTAACCCAACCCTAACTCAACTCGTCCCAACCCTAACCCACTTCGACCTATCCCGAGTCCGAGTAACTCTAGTTCTAGCAATTCCACACCTCTTAGAATCGATAAGGGTAAGGCACCCATGTTTCAGAAAGCCCCAAGCCCTAGTCCCAATTCCTGCTTTAGGTGCAATAAGGTAGGTCATTATGCTAGTCAATGTCCCACCAGATCATTGCACATAGGGGAGCTTGAGGAACAAGAGCTTGAGCCCAATAATGGTGATGAAGAAGAAGAGGTTTATGAAGCTGAGGTAGACTTGATAGAGGCATATGAAGGAGATGAGGAAGAATTTGATCAAGCTGATTTAGTAGGGGTAGTTAGGTGCATCCCTTCCCAGACCAGAATCTAGGAAGATTGGCATAGGACTAACATCCTACAATCCTTTATGAAAATTGGGGATAAGGTATGCAAAATTATAGTAGATAGTGGGAGCTGTGTGAATGCCATCTCTCTTAAGGCAGTTAAAACCCTAGGCTTAAGCCCAGTTCCCCACCCTAGCCCCTATACAGTTTCATGGATAGATTCCTCCTCAATTCCAATCAAGTCTAGATGCAAAATCTTGATCAAACTGCAATCATATAAGGAGAAGTTTTGGTGTGATATCCTTTCCATGCAAGTCAGTAGTATCATTTTAGGTAGACCATGGCTTTACCATCATGATACCACCTTATCTGGTCGAACCAACATTTGTACCTTTAGTCACCATGGAAAGAAGTTTGTAATTTTATCTAGCTCAACCCAGAGAACCAATTGAGGGAGATTCTAGTAGCCTTAATAAACCAGGAATTAATCTATTATGGAAAAGGAATTAGAGATCGAACCCATTGAAGAATTAGAGCAAAATGATCTTGAACCAATTATAGAATTTCAAGAAGAAGTAACAAGCCAGGATCAAATATTGTAGAGGGTTCACAAGAGTTTCATCTGTCCACACCTACACTGACCTCTGCACAGCATTTGCATCAGGAATTTCGTTAAAAGTTAAACATAAATAATGAACTATATAAAAACTTGGCTAATTCCCAAATATAAGTTAAAGAATTTTCTGCAGGAGATTATGTGCTGATTAGGCTTAGACCTGAGCGGTTCCCTCCAGGGACCATAAAGAAATTTCATAATCACAAAGCTAGACCGTTCAAAATAATGAAGAGAGTTGGATTCGATGCTTTTGTGCTAGAGTAGCCACATGAATTTGGTATTAGTTCCACTTTCAGCATTTCAGACATCGTGGAGTATCGGGAGCCAGCAGCGTTACCTAGTGAGCACCTTGAGCCAATTCCTTCCCTTGACAGTGAACCCACCCGAAAGAGTCCACTAAGAAATTGATCTATAAGTGTGGAAAGGATTGAGTGAATCCTAGACGATCAAGCCATCAGTACCCGAAATAAAGGTTATCAGAGGTATTTGGTTAGATGGCAAGGTCGGCCAGAATCTGAGGACTCATGGATCACCCATAAGGATCTACAGTGCCTCAACCCGGACCTTCTTGAGCAATATGAGAGCCAAATTGATCATTACTCGATGGGGTCGAGTTCCTCCCACTGCAGGAGAATTGTTGGAGACACCAGGATCCGACACAGATCACTGGGTCCTATTTGGTTTACTTAGCCATGTGTCAAAGTTTTGTAATCAAGTAAGATTGAGTCCTGTAATAAGTTGAGGCTAGTTGATTTGTCTCAACCCTAGTCCAGTCTTTGAGTCCTGTACTTGAGTATTAGTCCAGTACCAGTTAAATTTTTGTATAAGAAAACAGGATTCCTTATTTTGGAGTTCCACCAGGCCTCATTTAGGAGCCATAGGCCTTCACATTAGTCAATTAGGCCTTGTTTTCCACCCAAGGGTCCAAGATTCCTTCCAGATGCCCCAAATGCCCTCCAGATGCTTTACAGATGCCTTGATACCCTCCAGATTCTAGGAAATATTCCCATACCAGGGTGCCTCATTATTCTAGGAAATGCTAATACCCCAGGCCAGAAATTCCAAGCCCAGGAGTCAAGTCCATGCACCCTAGAACCAAGATGCTCGAAATATAGTTGATACTAGGCAACCCCAGCTTTCAGGGCCTAAAGCCCATGCGCCAATCCAATGGAGGCCATCCACCCTTGCTGCCCATAAAGCCCACACGCCAAGCCCAATTCTCATTAGGCGTCCAAGACCAAGTCCAAGGCTTTGACCGGTCCAAGGTGGGAGGGAGAAGATAGGTCAACATGGAATATTCCTTCCCAATTCTTTAAGGAGCTCTCTTCCAAATTCCTTAAGGACTTGAGATTGTATTCCTAATCTAATTATGAACTTCTAATCTATCAAGGAGAGGGAATGGGAACTCTATAAATACTCCACCCCTCTTCCTCTTGTAAGCAATTCAACTCTTATGAAATAAAATTCTGGTGAAAATTTGTCTCAAATTCTGGTGTTAAGTTTTTGGTGTTTTGTTTAAGTGTTCTTGTGTGCCCTAGTCAAACCCTGCTTCCAAGCATCCTTCCATGCCTCAAGCTTGCTTCCTTCAAGCCCTAAGATGCCAAGGAAAAGGAAGCCCTAGGCCACCCCAAGCAAAGAGTTCATCTTCCCCTTCCAGTCGCCAGCTCCAATCAACCCTAAATCCCAGCTTTCTTCGAAACCCTAGTTTAGTATTATTGCTTTCGTATTTGTTTTCTAACAATCCTTGATGCTTGCAGGATCCCCATGGTATTCACCTCCAAGGAGGAGGCCCTCTTTTCCTTAAGGACTGATCCAAGATAGCTGACTGATTCGAGGTCTAAAGGCTTATCTTCCAGGTGCCATCTAGAGTGCTGAGAGAAGTCTTCATCAAGTAGATCTTCAATCTTTGCCTAGTACAAACCTTCCCCCTCCTGATTTCTAACTGGTTGAAGGTACGCTATCCTAAATTGGGGGTTTCTTAATTCCCGGGATCCTATCTTTTATTATTTTGCATGTCTTTTTGCGGGTATGATAGTTTCTTTTATTACATATTTGCCTGCAATTCTTTACTTGCTTTCGGGTTATTAGCCTACAAATTTGAATCCTTAAAATTACAAAAAAATTAGATTTTCTATTTTTCCTTCATCTACATTAGTCCTAGGTTCATCCTGCATCAGAACCGACTCGACTGAGGTGAGCTGACTCAACCAGAGTAAGGAATTATTGACACTAAGGATCCAAGTCGACTCGATTATGGCGAGTCGACTCGACCAGAGTGAAGAATCAACTCTCTGAGATCCGAGCCGACTCGAGGCATCCGAGCCAACTCGAACGTTGATTCCACACAGTAACGGCTAGTTCCAGAACTTCATTTTTGAATTTTAAAAGTACTCTAATGGTCAAATGTCAAGTCCAAACAGTCTACAATGACTATATCCACCCAAGAAGAGTACAAGACTCTATAAATATGGGATTTGGATAACCTTTGAAGAAGCTAATGTTTAATTGAACATTAAAAGAGCTTGTGAGCAAGAGAGCACTAAAAATAACATTCAAGTCAGCCTTCAAGTCTTTACCAACTCCTACAATGATACAGAACGAAAGAAGAGATGATGCGATGCGGAAATAAATTAAGATTAATTCTTTTTTTTTTATATATATTTTCCAAATTGGCTTTGACTCAAAGGAAAGCTAAACTAAATTGAAAGAAACTAGGTAATAATTGAAACCATAATTTAAAAGAAACTAGGTTATCAGAGTGGTTCAGAAGTAACGGATCGCTGGGGGTTGAGAAACTCCCAGACCTAGGGTTTCGCTCTGAACTTTCAACAGGACAGAAATAAAGAGAAGAGATGGGTTACCAACCAGACAGTGATCTTCACAAAGTTTAGTGGAAGAACTCTCTCGAGCAGATTGTTGGATCCTCGAATTTGGATATCTTCGCAATGGATCCTCCAATACTGGTCCTGTGGCTGAGTCGGCTTCTCCTGAACTCAAGATGTGGGAAAGAAGAAGAACAAGTGATGGAATCAGATACTTAAGGAAGGATTTACCAGATTGAAGAACTTGAAAGCCGATGTTGCTGAAGTCCGGATTCTCCTAAAGGTTGATCTGGCTCCCTCTGGAATTTGCTCTGAATCTGAAGTATCCGGACTGGACCCGGATGCTGGTGGTCGGCCTTGACTTGGAGAGAGTGGCCGTGGGAGGTGGGGTAGGCTAGGGTTTGGTGGAGGGAGGAGAATTATGGGCGGCTAGGGTTTTGGAGTGAAGTGGCTAACCTAGGGTTTTGGGGTTGGAGATCTCACACCTCCTCAAGGTTCCTGGGAACCCGGATTTACTCCCTCACGGAGCTCAACACCTGGATGCAAGTGCAAAAGAGAGAAAACACAGAGTTTGCTCACACATAAATTGGATTCATTCATCAGATTACTTTAAAATTTACAAGAGGGGTTTAATTTATAGGACTTTACAAGAGAGTAGGGTTTTACATCTTCCATGTGGGACTAATGAGGGGGATCTTCAAATTAGGTTTGTAGGATCAATTCCCACACATATGGCCGGCCAAAAGGTTCCAAAAATGCTGATTGGTGGCTTCAAAAGGAAAGTGGGTGGCGCCTCCTAGCCTTGCTCTTCAAGAAAAAATTTTTCCTTCCATGCTCGATCTTATTTGGAAGTATTTGGGTGCCTCCTGACCTTGCTCTTCAAGAAAAATTTCCTTCCTTTCATACCTGGTTTTATTTGGAATTACTTGGCGCCTCCTAGTCCTCCTCCTCAAGCTTTGCTCCTTTATTTTCATAGCTTGGCTCTTATGGAAACTCCTTGGCCTCCCCCTTGAATTGTGGATCCCAGATTGTCTTCTCCTTAAGTGGCACATGAGAGAAGGGACCTGCTATCTTGTGGTGTGGGGACCAGAGCATACTGGATGGAGATGTGGCATCCCCTGGACTCAGGCGTGTGGCTGGGAGTGTGGCTGGGAGTGTGGCGCCCACTTGCTTAGCCTTGGGAGAAAATGTGACACCCAGGTTGAAGTCCTAGACCACTACTGAGTCAACATGACTCAACAAAAATAAATTGCAGGGAATACAGACTCAAGCTAAAATTGAGTTGATCAAGTCAACCCTTATTACAAACCAGAAAATCCTAATTCTTCGGGCAAGGTCAATCAGAGATCCAGATGGAGCTCTGAAGTCTTCTTCTGAGTCTGGTGCCCGCACCAATTCTCCCGGGGTGGGAGGAACTCGACCCTATCGAGTATTGATCAAGTTGGCTCTGGTATCTCTCCAACAGGTCTGGGTCCAATTCTTGTAATTCTTCTCGGGAGATCCAAGAGTCATCAAATCTGGCCTTCCTTGCCAGCGGACCAGGTATCTTTGGTATCCTCGATTACGAGTAGAATAACCTGATCCTCCAGGATCTTTTCAATCTGCTCTTTCCACAAGGCCAGTTTGTTGGTGGACACACAGGGTTGGTTTCACTCTCAAGAGCAGGATTAGGTTCAAAAGGCTCACTGGGAATCATAGTTGGCTCTTTATACTCTACTAGGTCTGTAATGTTGAAAGTGGAGCTAATGCCTAGTTCTGGAGGCAACTCGAGCACATAGGCATTGGATCCTACTCTCTTCACGACTCTAAATGGTCCAGCTCCTCTAGCATGTAACTTTCTAACGGTTCCAGGAGGAAACCGTTCAGGCCTTAACCTAATCATACATAGTCTCCCTCATCAAAAGTTTTGACTCGCCTTTGAGAATCAGCCAACTTCTTATAAGTTTCATTACTTAAATTTATTTTGGCATGAATTTCTTTATGCAAGTCTTTTATATGCTGTGCAAAAACTTCGGCAGACTCGGAGACTCGTGTGTGGACTGGTAAAGGAGCTAGGTCAAGAGGTGTGTGAGGTTTGTAACCATGCACAATTTCAAATGGACTCTTACCAGTAGACCTATTGACCAGTCATTGTATGCAAATTCAGCTCTAGGTAAGTACAGATCCCAGTTCCTAATGTTTTCACCAACAAGACACCTTAACAGATTGCCTAAACTACGGTTCACTACTTTGGTTTGGCCATCAGTCTGGGGATGATAGGCAGTTGAAAACTTAAGTTTTGTCCCTAACTTATGCCAGAGGGTTATCCAGAAATAGCTGGTGAACCGGACATCCCTATCGGAAACAATTGTCTTTGGTAGGCCATGGAGTCGAACTATCTCATTAAAGAACAGGGTGGCTACCTTAGATGCATCAAATGTTTGGGAACAAGGCAAGAAATGGGCCATCTTGGAAATCGGTCGACTACAACACAATAGAGTCATGCCTCCTCTGGGTCTTAGGCAAACCTAACACAAAGTCCATGCTCACATCTTGCCAAGGACGATCTGGGACAGGGAGTGGGGTATAAAGGCCGGTGTTCTGTTTTCGCTGTTTGGCAACAGCGCAGGTCCGACACCTAGCCACAATGTGTGCTACATCTCTTTTTAAGCTAGGCCAGAAAAAGTGGTCTTCTATAGCCAGGGTGGTCTTGTCTTTTCCGAAATGGCCAGCTAAACCTCCAGCATGAATTTCCCAAATCAAAAATTCCCTAAGAGAAGTTCTAGGGATGCAAAGCCTGTTCTTAAAGAACAGAAAGCCATCTAAAAGGGTATAATCCTTATGGTCACTAGATGGTCCTTGAGTTTGATCCTGGTACACAGTCTTAAAATCCGGACATGACTCATATTCCTTTTTGATCTGCTCAAACCCTATGACTTCAGCCCTAACAGAATTCAATAACAAAGATCGACGACTAAGGGCATCAGCTACCTTATTTTCAGACCCAGCCTTATGTTTTAAAACAAAAGTATAGGACTGGATATACTCTACCCACTTAGCATGCCTAGGGTTAAGCTTCTTCTGGGAATTCAAGAATCTAAGAGCCTCATGGTCCGAAAACAGCACAAATTCTTGCGGTAGCAAATAATGTCTCTAGTAATGCAAAGCTTGCACTACCGCATAAAATTCCTTATCATAAGTATAATACCTAAGCTTAGCATCATTAAGTTTTTCACTAAAGAATGCTACGGGATGGTTCTCTTGGCTTAGGACTCCACCTATGCCTACTCCTGAAGCATCACAGGCAACCTCAAATACCTTTGAAAAGTTGGGTAACCTCAAAATGGGTGCCTGGGTCATCCTATCCTTAAGATCTAGGAAGGCTTTATGGGCTGCTTTAATCCACTGGAATTCTCCCTTCCTAATACAGTCTGTGATAGGAGCAACTACAGTACTAAACCCCTTGATGAATCGCCTATAGAAGGTAGCCAAGCCATGGAAACTTCTGACTTCATGCACACTGGTCGGCTCTGGCCATTCTACTATGGACCTAATCTTTTCTGGATCGGCAGCCACACCGTCAGGGGTTACTACAAAACCAAGGAAGATAATTCTACTGGTCATGAATTCACACTTTTTGAGATTACCGTAGAGACTATCATTCCTCAAAACTTGGCAGACTTGTCTAAGGTGGCCTAGGTGGTCTGCAGGGGTCTTACTATAGATCAGGATGTCATCAAAATAGACCACTACAAACTTCCCTATGAAAGCTCTAAGTACCTGGGTCATAATCCTCATGAAAGTACTAGGGGCTTTGGACAACCCAAAAGGCATAACAACCCATTCATAGAGACCATCCTTAGTTTTGAAAGCGGTTTTCCACTCATCCCCTGGTCTAATCCTAACATGATGATAGCCGCTCTTGAGATCAATTTTAGAAAAAACCATTGCACCGCCATCATATCTAGCATGTCATCTAGTCTAGGGATGGGGAACCTATACTTGATTGTGATTTTGTTGATGGCACGACTATCAACACACATCCTCCACGTGCCATCCTTCTTCGGGGTTAGAAGTGCAGGGACTGCACAAGGGCTAAGACTCTCTCTAATGAACCCCTTCCTCAACAATTCTCCAACCTGCTTTTGCAGTTCCTTATGCTCAGATGGATTCATCCTATAATGTGGCAAGTTGGGTAAAGTAGCTCCTGGGACTAAATCTATGGAATGCTGGATATCCCTGAGAGGTGGAAGGTGGTCTGGCAGATCCTCGGGAAAAACATTCTCAAATTCTTCTAACAAAGGTTTAACTTCCTGAGGAGGCTCTGAGGGTGTCGGAGTCCTAAGTTCCTTAGCAGTCAACATCCAAATAGGTGAACCACTATGAATTTCTTGTTCTAGATCCTTAGCACTAATTAGGTTCACCCCAGTCTTCATTTCTCTGACCTTATTGGGTCCTTTAGCTACCTTGTCCTTAGGAGGGACTGAATGGATTGTGATTTTCTTCCATTAAAGCTAAAGACACAGGTGTTGGATTTTCCTAAGAGGGTGGCATCATGATCATATAACCAAGGTCTTCCAAGAATTATACTGCTCACCCCCATGGAAAGACATCACACCAATTCTTCTCTTGATAGGATTGCATTTGGATTTGGACATGACATCTAGACTGGATGGGTATAGAGGTAGAGTCTACCCAAGAAACCTTATAGGGGTTGGGGTGGGGGACTGGGGTTAAGCCTAACATTTTGACAGTGCTAGCAGAAATGGCATTCACACAGCTCCCACTATCTATGATGATTTTACATACCTTATCCCCTAGTTTAAGGAAAGTCTGTAGGATGTTAGTCCTACGCCAATCTTCCTGAACTCTATTCTGGGAAAGGATGCATCTCACAACCCCTAATTGGTCAGACTCTGTGGGTTCCTCCTCTCCTTCATACTCATCGACCAAATTCATTCCGGCCTCATAAACTTCTTCTTCAAACTCTTCATTGGGCCCGGAATTCTCTTCTTCTCCTTCTTCTATGTAAAGGGATCTACGAGGGCACTGGCTAGAAACATGACCTACCTTATGGCACTTAAAACAAGCTATGGTTGTGCACTGGTTGGAGATATGACTGGGCTTTTGGCACTTAAAACAGATGATACTAGGGGTTCTCGGGTGTCAGGTGCCTTACCTTTGTCCATGGGTCTAAGGGTGGGAATACCTTGATTAGGCTTGCTAGGGGTAACTTGGCTAGGTCCATTTCTTGGGATTGGGGCACTAACCCTAGAAGGCATGGGTCCTCTTTGAAACTTCTCAGTGTTCAGTGCAATCTGATACGCTTGGTCTAGGTCAGTAACCTCTCTCAGAAACAACTCCCTCTTTATGTCTTCCCTAAGTCCAGCCCTAAACCTAGACAAAATGACCTCATAGGCTTCACTCACATCACATCTCATCAGGTACTCATCAAAGGTGGTTATGTAGTCTGATACAGATCGGTTCCCTTGTTTCAAAGTCTGCCATTGGTCTAACAGATTCTGCTGGTATGAAATGGGTAGATACTTATCTCTAAGCTTCTCTTTCATACCCTGCCAAGTGGTTATGGGCTCTACATTTCGTCTTCTAGTGGTTAGCTCAATGTTCCCCCAGTATAACCTAGCTTGACGTACTAACTTCATCTTGGCAAACTTAACTTCCTTTCCTCAGACATGGCATACCACTCAAAGTACTGGTCCATCTCACCCTCCCAATCAGAATACACCTTAGGGTTTAAGCTACCATCAAAAGTGGGTGCATCTAATTTGATGTTCCGAATGAACCTATCATCTCTATCTTCAGGTTCTGGGTCAGGCCTCCTATGATTAGGTTCAGATCTCTATATAAAGGTCTTCTAGGCTCTTGGTGTGGGTGAGGTTGAGGCACATTAAAATCTGGGTCAGGAGTCCAATTCTGATGCCTAGGTTCCTCAAGTACTTGGACTCGATCCCTAAGCTGGGCAAAATTCTCATGGACTTGTTGTTTAAACTGGACAACAGTGGCAGTCACATCCTGACTCAATTTGTTCATACTCTCAGTAAGAGCTCTAACCATGGCCTCTAAATCAGGTTGGGTTTTACCAGGTTGGTAGGATACTCCATTCCGGGTAGACATGATGATGCAAGCAAACACACAAAATGAGACTCAACTGAAACGACTACGGGCTAACTAGACCTAGAGCCCAAACTAGATGCCCAATCAGAGTGCAAGCTAGCCTGTAGTAACTCGGGACTCAGCCAGGCAGGTGTAAGGGGAGTGTTAGGTCCCTAAATGCCAATCCTAGACACCAATCAGTGATTGGCCAGTAGGCAGACCAGCACCAAGCCCTTCGGGATAGAATCCCTGAACCACCGTTCTAGACACTGAGTACAGAGCACACATAGAGTAACTAGACAAACTGACTCAACACTAGCCTTGACCCGACTTGTTGATGTCCCTAGCCCACTAGGGCAAATTAAGTCTAATAAATTTTAAAATTAGGCTTAGGATCGAATGAGTGGGTGGTGGTTTTGGGCTAAGGAGAGGTTATCAACTCCTCCCCTTATCTTAGATGCTCAAATGCCCTTAAGATGAATTAGGAGATGATCACTCAAAAAAAAAAAAAAAAAAAAATTGCAGAAACACAGAAACAGAGTTGCAGTAATTTAACTCTCAGAAATTTCAAGGAAACCAATAAATCACAGGAAAATTATGTAAAATAGTTTCAATTATGTGGTTCCAGCAAAACAAAAATCACGCAATTTGGAGTTACTTGAATGAGAAACAATTCCTGCAACAGGGCAGTTACAGACTGAAAACAAGGTGCTTCCCCCGTTTACAATTCCTGCTACGAAGTTGTAACCCAGCGGATCCCCTACACGCCCTAGGAACACCCCATGGAATGGGAAGAGGAGGTTTGCACCTCACTTCGTTCCTAGGACCGGACGTCCTGGGGAGTCTACTTCGAGCAGACAAAGTAAAAAGGAGAGAGACTTAAAATAAGCAAGCAAAATAGAAACCCTAGACTGGGCTCTGATACCAAAAATGATGCAGAACGAAAGAAGAGATGATGCGATGCAGAAATAAATTAAGATTAATTCTTTTTTTTTTTATATATATATATTTTCGAAATTGGCTTTGACTCAAAGGAAAGCTAAACTAAATTGAAAGAAACTAGGTAATAATTGAAAGCACAATTTAAAAGAAACTAGGTTATCAGTGTGGTTCAGAAGTAACGGATCGCTGGGGGTTGAGAAACTCCCAGACCTAGGGTTTCGCTCTGAACTTTCAACAGGACAGAAATAAAGAGAAGAGATGGGTTACCAACCAGACAGTGATCTTCATAAAGTTTGGTGGAAGAACTCTCTCGAGCAGATTGTTGGATCCTCGGATTCGGATATCTTCGCAATGGATCCCCAATGCTGGTCCTGTGGCTGAGTCGGCTTCTCCTGAACTCAAGATCTGGGAAAGAAGAAGAACAAGTGATGGAATCAGATACTCAAGGAAGGATTTACCAGATTGAAGAACTTGAAAGCTGATGTTGCTGAAGTCCGGATTCTCCTAAAGGTTGATCTGGCTCCCTCTGGAATTTGCTCCGAATCTAAAGTATCTGGACTGGACCCGGATGCTGGTGGTCGGCCTTGACTTGGAGAGAGTGGCCGTGAGAGGTGGGTAGGCTAGGGTTTGGTGGAGGGAGGAGAATTATGGGTGGCTAGGGTTTTGGAGTGAAGTGGCTAACCTAGGGTTTTGGGGTTGGAGATCTCACACCTCCTCAAGGTTCCTGGGGAACCCGGATTTACTCCCTCACAGAGCTCAACACCTGGATGCAAGTGCGGAAGAGAGAAAACATAGAGTTTGCTCACACATAAATTGGATTCATTCATCAGATTACTTTAAAATTTACAATAGGGGTTTAATTTATAGGACTTTACAAGAGAGTAGGGTTTTACATCTTCCCATGTGGGACTAATGAGGGGGATCTTCAAATTAGGTTTGTAGGATCAATTCCCACACATATGGCCGGCCAAAAGGTTCCAAAAATGCTGATTGGTGGCTTCAAAATGAAAGTGGGTGGCGCCTCCTAGCCTTGCTCTTCAAGAAAAAATATTTTTCCTTCCATGCTCGGTCTTATTTGGAAGTATTTGGGCTTCTCCTAACCTTGCTCTTCAAGAGAAATTTCCTTCCTTTCATACCTGGTTTTATTTGGAATTACTTGGGCGCCTCCTAGTCTTCCTCCCCAAGCTTTGCTCCTTTCTTTTCATAGCTTGGCTCTTATGGAAACTCCTTGGCCGCCCCCTTGAATTGTGGATCCCAGATTGTCTTCTCCTTAAGTGGCACATGAGAGAAGGGACCTGCTATCTTGTGGTGTGGGGACCAGAGCATACTGGATGGAGATGTGGCGCCCCCTGGACTCAGGCATGTGGCTGGGAGTGTGGCGCCCACTTGCTTGGCCTTGGGAGAAAATGTGACACCCAGGTTGAAGTCCTAGACCACTACTGAGTCAACATGACTCAACAAAAATAAATTACAGGGAATACAGACTCAAGCTAAAATTGAGTTGATCAAGTCAACCCTTATTACAAACCAGAAAACCCTAATTCTTCGGGCAAGGTCAATCAGAGATCCAGATGGAGCTCTGAAGTCTTCTTCTGAGTCTGGTGCCCGCACCATACAAGATGCTTGAAGCACTTATTGAAGAAGAAGAAGAAGCCATTGAAGTGCATTAAAACCCATTTAAGAAGGCTTATGTTGAGCTACAACTGCAACCATCAACAAATTGGGTTTGTCATTAGTTGCTTACTTTTTTTTACTCCTTATGAGTTTGTGGGTTATTAGTGAGCCCAGTTTAAAAACCAAGTTGGGTTGTTAGTGATCCCATTTTAAAACTAACATTGTAAGGATTTTTGGTGAGCCTAGGCAAAACCAAGGTTAGGTTCTTGGTGATCCTGTTCAAAACCAAGTGTTGGATTTTTGGTGAGCCCGTTGAAAAACCAAGTTGGGTTTTGGATTGTAAGCCTGGTAAAACAATATGACTGTATTCTGATAGTGAATATAGTGGAAATCCAAGTGGTATCTTGGGTACTGGATGTAGGAGCGAGGGTGCTCTGAACCACTATAAATCTGTTGTGTTTGTATTGTGCTTTTTCTGTTTGTGTTTACTTTCACTCTTTATTATTTGAAACACAGCACCTCCACACTAAAGTAGATTCAAAGAGCACATATATGATTAAATTTTTTAAATTTTCAATTCACCCCCCTCTTGGGAAAGCCACCTGGGCAACAACTGGTTCAGAGTAGAGTCTCTGAACTTATTTAGAGTAAAGATTAATGGCCATCCCATGGGTACTTCCTTGGCCGAAGGCCAATCTACTAATAGACCTCCACTGTTCACTGGCATGAATTATTCATACTGGAAAGTGAGAATGAAGATATACATTTAAGCTGTTATTTTCTATTATGAAAGGTCATTCTTAAGATGGCATGGATGTCCCAAAACCAAAGAGGATTGGGATGAACATGACATAAAAATGAGAAAAATGAATGCCAAAGCCATGAACTTACTATATTGTGCTTTGGATGCAAATGAGTTCAACTGAATTTCTATTTGCTCATTTATAAAAAAGTCTGGGATAAACTCGAAGTGACCCATGGAGGAACTTTCCAAGTGAAGAACTCCAAAATAAATCTTCTAGTACATAGCTATGAATTATTTAAGATAGAGCAAACTGAAACTATCTCTGCCATGTTTTCACAGTTTAAAGATATTATTAATGATTTGAAAAATCTTGGCAGGGTTTATTCTAATGTTGACTTAGTACAGAAGATTCTAAGATTACTTCCAGACAAAGGGGACCCCAAAGTAACTGACATCCAGGAAGCAAAAGATCTAAACATACTAACTCTGGATGAACTGCTGGGTTCTCTCATCACACATGAATTGGCCATGCAGCATAGAAATGAGGATGATCAAAAAAAGAAAAAAATAATTACCTTCAAATCTACATCAGAATCAAAGAAACAAGATGAGAAATCTGAAGATGAATGCTCCTCCTTCGAAGATGACTTAGAGGATGAAGATATAGCTATGGTCATGAGGAGATTTAGAAGATTTATGGGAAAGATGAAGGGAAGGTACTTCAAAAAACTTCATAAAAAAGGTGAACACAGTAAGGACAAGGAAAGACAAAAAGAGAAGGAACAAATTCCCACATGTTATGAATGTAAGAAACCAGAGCATATCCATCCTGATTATTCTTTACTAAAAAGAATATTGAAGTAGAAGAAAAAGAAAGTGATGGTTGCCACTTGGAGCGATAGTGAGGAGTCGACCTCAATAGAAGAAGAAGAGACCACAAAAACTTCCAATCTATGTCTTATGGATCTCGAAGATGAGGTAATGTTGAACCTCAAGCTGAATTTTTTTTCGATGAACTGAATTCTGCATTCCATAATTTGCTTTCTAATTTAAAATGGCTGGTACAAAAATTGGAGCTTTAAAAAATATTAATGATTGTTTAGTAAAATAAATGGAAGAGATTTTAGAAAAGAACAAATTATTGCAAAAAGAATTAACTATCTTTTCTGAAAACAAAGCTTTGGAAATTGAGAAAAATCTATATCTTGAGAAAAACAAAGCTTTAGTTGATGAAAATTCTGATTTGAAAAAGGAGATGGAAAAACTCAAGTCTTTGGTTGAAAAGCTTACCTTAAGTTCAAATAAGCTTGAGTTAATTTTAAAAGAGCAAGGAATTTCAAGTAACAAGGCTGGAGTCGGATTAATTTTTCGAATTCAAATAGAATTTTAGCTACTATATTTGTATCTTCAAAAGCATTTGTATCAAAATCTATTTCTCAAAATGCTTTTGTGTCACATGCTTCTACATCTAGAACATCAAAGTTTACATCTTTTAAAAATACTAGAATTGTTTGTTATGCATGTCATGGGGTTGGACATAAATTTTTCCAATGCAATCTGTTAAAGAAAAATGGAAATGGAAAGAATAAAATTAGAAAGATTTGGGTTCCCAAAGGAACCACCTCTGGTAACTTGCAAGGACCCAAGGTAGCTTGGGTACCTAAAAGAACTTGTTGATTGTTTTGCAGGAATGTCTTGCATCCCAAAAAATAAGAAAAGATGGTATCTTGACAATGGCTGTTCAAGACATATAATGGGTGACAAGGATCAATTCATCACCCTAGAGATAAAAGAAGGAGATTTGGTAATCTTTAGAGATAATGGAAAGGGAAAAATAATTAGTATTGGTAAGATCAAATAAACAGCTCTACTTTTATTGAAAATGTATTGCTAGTAGACAAATTGAAGCATAATTTGTTGAGTATTAGTCAATTATGTAATAAAGGCTTCAAGGTTGTCTTTGAATCATCTGTGTATAGTAACGAACTCACTAGATTCTAGCAACAAATTCATTGGACATAGACTTGGAAATATTTATGTGGTAGATTTGAATGATCTAGCCATGTGTAGTAGTTCCGTCTAGTAGCAATGAATGCTAAGACCAAGGAGTCTTGTTTACTTTGACATAGATGATTATGTCTTGCTAGCATGCATACTATTACCAAATTGATTTCCAAGAACCTTGTTAAAGGTTTACTTAAGTTTAAAGTAGATTTTGAACATGTTTACGATGCTTGCAAAATGGGTAAACAAACTAAGGAGAGTTTTAAATCCAAAAATATGATTTCAACTTCTAGACCCCTTGAGCTACTTTACATGGACTTATTCGGACCAACTAGGACCACAAGCCTAGGTGTATGAAATATGCTCTTGTGATAGTAGATAATTTTTCAAGATTTACTTGGATCTTGTTTATTGCACATAAAGATGAAACTTTCAAGTTTTTTTATAAATTCCATAAGAAAGTATCGAACCACAAAAAACTTTCAATTGTTTCTATTAGGAGTGATCACAGCACGAATTTGAAAATTAATTTTTTGATGATTATTGCATAGAAAATGGCATTGATCACAACTTCTCTGCTTATAGAACACCACAACAAAATGGTATTGTAGAGAGAAAAAATAGGACTTTGAAAGAGATGGCCCAAACAATGTTATGTGAAGGCAATCTTCTAAGATACTTTTGGACAAAAGTGGTGAACACTGCTTGTTATATTTTGAACCATGTTTTGATTCTTCCAATTTTGAAGAAAACCCCTTATGAGCTTGAAATAAAAAAAATCAAATATCAATTATTTTCATGTTTTTGGTTGTAAATGCTTTGTGCTGAATAATAGAAAGGATAATCTAGAAATATTTGATGCTAAATATGATGAAGCAATTTTCCTTGGTTATTCAATACATAGCAAAGCATATAGAGTATTTAATAAAAGAACATTGACTGTGGAAGAATCAGTACATATTATATTTGATGAAACTAACCCCTCACCTTCAAAGAAAGAAGAGTGTATAAATAATGATGCAGGTACACTTGAAAAGAAAATGAAGATATGAGCATTTAATAGAGACCAACTCAAGAAGGAGAAAAAATGATAAGTAAAGACCATGCTGATTTACCAAGGGAATGGAGGTATGTAACTTCTCATTCAAGAGATTTAATCATTGGTGATCCCTCGCAAGGTATTAAGATTAGGTCATCATATAGAGATGTACATATTACCTAGCATATGTATCACAAATAGAGCCACATAATTTAGAAGAAGCTGAAAATGATCCAAACTGGAAGATGGCCATTCATGAAGAACTAAACCAGTTTGAAAGAAATAATGTGTGGACTTTGGTTAATAGACCATCAGACCATTCCATTATAGGAACCAAATGGGTCTATAAAAAAAACTAGATGAACAAGGTAATGTAGTTAGAAACAGTGCTAGATTAATAGCCAAAGGGTAACATCAAGAGGAAGGAATAGACTTTGATGAAACCTATGCACTTGTAGCAAAACTAGAGGCCATAAGATTACTACTTGCATTTGCTTGCTACATGAATTTCAAACTATCCCAAATGGATGTAAAAAGTATATTTTTAAATGGTTTTATATCAAAATAAGTTTTTGTAGAATAGCCACCAGGTTTTGAAAGTCATGCTTTTCCAAATCATGTTTTTAAACTCAATAAAGTATTATATGGACTTAAACAAGCACCTAGAGCCTGGTATGATAGATTAAGCAAATTCTTACTTGAAAATGATTTTACAAGAGGAAATGTTGATAAAACTCTTTTTATCATAAAGAAGAATAATAATATGTTGGTTGTACAAATTTATGTTGATGATATTATATTTGGTACAACTAATAAAACTCTTTATAGAGAATTTGCTGAGTTGATGCAGGGTGAATTTGAAATGAGCCTTATAGGTGAACTAAATTACTTCCTTAGACTTCAAGTGAGACAAACAAAGGAAGGGATCTTCATAAACCAAGCCAAATACATTAAAAAAATCATCAAGAAGTTTGGTATAAAGACAAGCAAAGAAGCAAGCACACCCATGAGTCCTACCTGCAGATTGGATAATGATGAAGATGGCAACAACATTGATCAAAAGCTCTATTGAGGTATGATCGGATCACTGTTGTACTTAACTGCTAGTAGAGCTGATATCTTGTTTAGCGTATGTGTTTATACTAGATTTCAATCTAATCCAAAAGAATCACATATGCTTGCTATAAAAAGAATCATAAAATACTTAAGAGGAACAAGTAATTTAGGTCTACTATATTCAAAGCAATCTTCATTGAATTTAATTTGTTTTTTGGATGCTAATTATGGTGGATGCAAAATAAATAGAAAGAGCATTAGTGGTATATGCCATTTTCTAGGATTGAATTTAATCTCATGGCACTATAAGAAATAAAACTCTATAGCACTATCTACTGCTGAGGCAGAGTATGTAGCCACTGGGAGTTGTTGTGTCCAAGTGCTTTGGATTAAACAACAACTAGAAGGCTTTGGTGTTACACAATCCAAAATTTCTATCAAATGTGATAATACAAGTGCTATTAATTTGTCTAAAAACTCAATTTAGCATTCTAGAACAAAGCACATTAAAATTAGACATCATTTTATCAGGGATCATGTTTTGAATGGTGATATTGTGCTTGAATTTGTTCCTACTAAAAATCAACTTGCCAACATTTTCACTAAACCTCTTAATTTAGATAGATTTTAATTGATTAGAGATGAATTAGGTCTATGTGACCCTTTTTAGAAAACTTGACCTAATTCTTCAAAATTAAGGAAACATTATCTAAAAGTCTCCTTCATCAAATTAAGGATAATGACCAGTTCTTTTAGTGTATCCTTTCATTTGGGACCATTTTCGAATTGTTTGCAACCTTTTATGTAGTTTTGGTTCGAGTCGACTCGAGCTATAGTGCTCTAGTCATGCTGACTCAAATTACGGGTTAAGCATTTCTATATAAAAATCGCAGAACCCCTCTTAGAGCCTTAAGTTCACTTAAACCCTAGCAAAGCTCTTGTTCACTCTCTCCAAGCTTTGATTCACAAAATCCTACCCTACATTCTCCCAAAATCTATTCCATCCAAACCCAATTGGTCCTAATTGATCCGAAGAAAGCTATTGGTAAGAGATCTCGTCGAGTTGAGCCTACTGTTGAAAGAGAAAGAAGAACAAAGAGATGGCAAGAAGAGCTGACTTGGACTGATGAAGTGGAAGAACAAGAAGTCAATCAGGAAGATCGAACTCCATCCCCTGTGCAGCCTCGATCGATCATTCTGATAGGGAACCGACCTGTGACTACTGGTAGGAAGATCAATTTTAGTTTTTTAGAAAACCAGGGTTCCAGGATTGGTAGTTGGATTGAATCTCAGGGCTAGAAATTTTTTTGTACTTCAGAATTGCCTACATACCCTAGCCTAGTTAGATCCTTCTATGAAAACCTAACCCTAGAAGAAAATGGTGTTACTTCAATTGTTAAAGGGGTTAGAGTGACTGTGAATGAGGAATATTTGAGCCAAGTTCTCTAAATGCCAAGTAATGGGAGCTACCATCTGGTTATGAGGGAAAGACAAAGGACTTTGAGGCTGATATTGGAAACCAATACTATGAATGAAATTTCTAATGTAAAGGCTAATGTCCTTTCCCTAGAGATGAGGCTACTTCATAACATTATCAGTAGAATATTTTTGCCTCACACTGGTAGATTTGACTAGGTCAACGAGAGATTTGGTTTTCATGAGATATATGATTGAGGGGGAGGGCCTCAATCTCCCATACATTATGCTAACCTAGATGAGAGATGCAGTCAGGAAGGCCAAGGCATGCTTACCCTATGGTATGGCCTTCACACTTATTTTCAGACATTTTGGTGTTGTGCTTGATAGGGAGGAAAGCAAGTTGTTACACCATATTGATACCTACTCAGCTAAATCACTTCAACGTATGGGTTATCATTAGGTTGAAGGGGCTTGGTTTAAGAAGGGATCAGATCAGAGGGCTGGAAGAGCTTTAGATGATGATGAGGAGCAGCTACCTGAGGAGATTGGGAGTGCTGCTAAGCCTTCTACACTTGAGGAGACTACTACTACTACTACTGTTGAGCTTATTATTATTGATGTTGAGGAGTTAAAGCATAGAGAGAGGAGTCCTATGACATTCCCAGGATCTCCACCAGCACCGGCATCTCCACCAGCACCAGCATCTCCACTTGCTTCAGTACCTGTACCTCCAGTGCCAGCACCTGCAGTGACTGCTACACCTGTTCCAGGTCTATCTATTGATACTTCAAGACCATCTGCTGATACTCTTAAACCTTCAATGTCTCATGCATTCTTTGCCCAGCAGATTAGATAGCTATCTCAGACTCTGACTAGCTCCATTGGTTCGATGTTTAGCGAGCTTCATCAAACAATCGACACCAAACTTGAGGAGATCTGTGGTGAGATTAGATAGCTGCACTCCAAGATAGACAGTGTTAAGACTGGTAGACCACAGACATAGATTGACAGAGAGGCACTATCAGACTCCCTCAAGACAGATCATATGACATTTGACAAACTGTAGCTCACAGTATTGAAGAGTTTAGATCAGAACTACGTGAGATGAGCTATAGGATGGGATCAATTGAGCAGAGCAAGAAGATGGAAGATGACTACACAAAAGGAGTGGGAATTCTCAAAGCATAATTTGGAAGAATGAGAGGATCAGCAGAGGCTTTTACTAAAGTTCAGTCTAGTGAGCTCATTGCTCTTCAAGAGGGAAACAAGAAGATTCAGACCGAGCTTAGCACTGTGTGGGTATTTATATCCAATCTATCTTAAGACATTTAGGATCTTGGAGCAGCTAGACTTATAGCTAGTCAGCCTGCACCTCATCCTAGTCAGCCTGCACCTCATCCTAGATAGCCTGCACCACACTTTAGATAGCCACCACCTTTTTTTTCTCCTTGTCTATTTGAACCAGAACCTATCTCTTCTAGACCACCACCTGAAACATCCACTAGCACTGGGGGACCTTCTAGTATACCTAAATCTTGGTAAGGTAGATCTGAACACATTAAGGTAGAACCAATTATAGAAGAGTGTGGGGACATCAAATCAGACATAGACTTCAAGCTCCAATTTGTTCTCTAAGTCATGTGTTGGTCAATTTTTGCTAAGTCCTGTAATAAAGTCCCTCAATTGAGCCCTACAATAAGTTGGGGCAAGAAGTCCAATTGAGTCTGGTGAATCTCTTCTCTCAACATCATAAGTCCCTTAAGTCCTGTTACATGAGTCCACTTGTCCATGTTTAGTGAGTTTACTTGAGTCCTGTAATTTTCAAATACAAGAGAGGAGAATTCCTAGATCAGGAGTTTATCAGGCCTCACCTAAGAGCTGGAAAGCTTGCATCTGTGCCCTTCTCAAGCCACCCTGGGCCTTTAATGCCACCCAAGCCCATGGCCCCCCCCCACATTTGAAGTTACCTGGTGCCCCAGGAGAATATTCCAAGTTCTAGGTGCCCTAGCCTGGAAGACCATTAGAAGATGGCACCCCAGGCCTTTTCCAGCCCAAATTAAATTAGGTGCCCAAGGTATTCTCCAGCCCATCAAACATGTCATGCGACAAGCCCATTGAAGGCCGCCCAAGCCTATTTGGAGGATGCCATTTGCTACCCAAAAGCCCACTCCCAACTCAAGGGGGCATCCTAGCCCAAAAGGGGACCCTTTTGACCAAGTCCAAGGAGCCCTTTAACAAGTCAAAGAAGGAGAGATGTCCACTTCCTTTTAGGATTCAAGTCTTAATCCTATTCAAATTATCTACTCCTAGTCCTAAACAAATTTTGTAATCCTATCCTAACAAGGAGAGGAGGGCATGGGAATATCTATAAATACCCAACACCTCTTCCTCTTGTAATCAATCTATTATTCATGAAATAAACTCTGGTGAATTTTTGTGTTAAGCTTGTGTTCTATTTGGAATTGTGTGTGTGAGATTTGAGTGCCATAGTTTTGCAAGCCCTAGCCACCCAAAGCCACCTTCTTCAAAGCCCTAATCCGCCCCAGATCAAGAACCCTAGCCATCCACCAGCAAAGAGTTCTTCTACTTCCAAGCTACCAACATCAGCAATCCTAATTCCTTCTTCCTTTAAACCCTAATCCATGTTGTGCTTTCTTATTTGTTTTTTAACTGAATCCCTAACGTTTGGAGGATCCCTCCAGTTCCATGCCCCTTGGATGATGTTTTCCTTGGCTTTGAACAAAGCTGATAAAAAGTAGACAAATTCGCAGGAAAGTGACCGGATCATCCAGGCACTGATCTGAGCGGAGCGATCTCTTCTACTGCAATTAGAAATCATTGCCTGGTATGTTAAACCTAATTTTCATCTCTCTTTTTTTGATTTCTTGAAGTTGAATATGCTCCTAATAGGCCTTCTTAGACCTAGGATCCTGTTTTCTTTTCTTTTTGATTAACCTAGCATGTGGGTAGGATACTAATTGATACAGGATAACCCTAACCTAATCTTATCTAGTATCGAGAATAAAACCATTAGAAAAATCTTAAAATATTTGCTTGCTTTAATATGATTTTCTTCATGTTCATCCCTTGCATATCATCCTACATCATATTAAAATCCCGTCCCTCATCAAAGAGTCTAGTGATAGTGACTAGACTAAAGTTTATATATCTGCTTTCAAACTTTTGTAATCTGTATTGAAAATTCTTGAATGCAATGGAATTATATGTTTCTTGTGTTTGTAATGTGATTTGTAGAATGTGATAATATTTTTAAAATTAGAATATCAAAATTTCTTTGAGGAAGTCAAATTATCTCAAACAATCTTGACAATTTTCTCATTCTATTTCAAAAATCAAGATTTGTGTACTTAATAAAGGGAGAGAATGATTTTAATTGAATACCTATTTAATTATTGACAAAAAGGGGGAGAATGATATTGATATTGAATGCATGAAAAATTGGTAGAAGAAACAAATGAAAAAGAATGTTTTTTAATAAATATCATGTTGTTTCAAAATTTTTAGAACATACAACAAGGGGGAGAAAAATTTGTTGAATGGATTAAATTTATTTACAATTGTTCTCAAATATTTACAAATTTTCTCTGATTAGATCTTGCTATAAGCATTTGTTGATATCTCAAGATTCGATAACTTTTGCCAACCTAAAACTCTAATACATTTCTGGCAAAAATAGCTTTTGATAACTGTTTATTATGATACATATTGATCTTATTTCAAAAGCTCTGATACATTGTCTATATGCAAGCTTTAATACATTGATTTCAAATACATTCTTAGCATACAGCTCATACATGTTAATATTTTCTTCCAAGTATACTTATACATGTAATTGTAAAGTTTTTTCATGCTTGGTGTTTTGTCATCATCAAAAAGGGAGAGATTGTTGATCCCTTTAGTGATTTGGATAATAACAAAATATTGGAGCATGTATTTGTCTTACTAACAACTCTTCAAGTGAATTACAAGTTTTTGTAGGATGATCTTAATGGCCAATTGCAACTCCTACAACCTTATTATATGTTATGTGTTGCGTTGTAATTGTTTCATGTAAAGAAAAACACAAAGAAACATTGATGTAATATTCTTGAAAAAGGGTTATTCTATGTGTTTTTCAAGCTTAAATTTCTTTAGAATTTGTCATTAGTTGAGTTGGGAAGAGTTTTAAGGGTTGAAGAGTTGCTGTATTAATTCTGGAGATGAGTTAAAGCTTTTGTTGGAAATTCACTCGAGTCGACTTGCATGAAGAGAGCCGACTCTAATTTGTGGTACAGTTGAAGGATTCTAGCATGCAGAGATCTGAGCTGACTCAGAGGAACCCGAGCTGACTCATCCAGAGCATCATTTCTTGAATTAGATAGGCGAGTAGACCCAAAGGTAGTCTGAGCCGACTCATCTATTCAGTTAGCCATCCGAGTTGACCCTTCAAGCATCCGAGTCGACTCCTCCACAGTCCAGAAAAATCAGTTTTAAGAGAATAGCCAGTAGAGTCGACTCCTCTAGAGTACAACTTTGAAGACCTGAGAATCTAAGCCGACTTGATTGAGGCGAGCCAACTCCACCAAAGTAAGGAATTATCGACACTAAGGATATGAGCCAACTCGATTTTGGCAAGCCGACTCGACCATAGTGAAGAATCAACTCTCTAATGATCCGAGTAGACTTGAGGCATTCGAGCCGACTCGAACGTCGATTCTAGGAAGGTAACGGCTAGTTCCAAAACTTTATTTTTGAATTTAAAAAGTGTTCCAATGGTCAAATATCAAGTCCCAACGGTCTACAATGACTATATCCATCTAAGAAGAGTACAAGACTCTATAAATATAGGATTTGGACAACCTTTGAAGAAGCTAATGCTTAATTTAACATTAAAAGAGCTTGTGAGTAAGAGACACTAAAAGAACATTCAAGTCAGCCTTCAAATCTTCACCAACTCCTACCAAAAGCTTGAAGCACTTATTGAAGAAGAAATTGAAGTGCATTAAAGAAGTCATTGAAGTGCATTAAACCCCATTTAAGAAGGCTTCTTTTGAGCTGCAACTGCAACCATTAGATAACTTGGGTTTGTCATTAGTTGCTTACTTTCTTTTAACTTCTTATGAGTTTGTGGGTTATTAGTAAGCCCGATTTAAAATACCAAGTTGGATTGTTAGTGATCCCATTTTAAAACTAACGTTGTAAGGGTTTTTGGTGAGCCCGGTCACAACCAAGGTTAGGTTCTTGGTGATCCTATTCGAAACCAAGTGTTGGATTTTTGGTGAGCCCAGTTGAAAAACCAAGTTGGGTTTTGGATTATGAGCCTGGTAAAATAATTCGACTGTATTCTGGTAGTGAATATAGTGAAAATCCCAAGTGGTATCTTGGATAGTGGATGTAGGAGCGAGGGTGCTTCGAACCACTATAAATCTACTATGTTTGCATTGTGCTTTTTCTATTTGTGTTTACTTCCGCTCTTTATTATTTAAAACATAGCACCTCCATACTAAAATACATTCAAAAAAGCACATATCTGATTAAATTTTTTACATTCTTAATTCACCCACCTCTTGAGAAAGCCACCTGGGCAACAGTTGGGTTTGGGTTCAAAGTTACTACTCCTGCTGGGCTCAACTTCGTTAGTTCATGTGTTCCCTTTAACATGACTCGAATTCCCTAGCAAGTCGATAGGCATCATCCAGGTCATAAATTCTCCAATGGAATAATTCTCACTGAATGTCCCCACGTAGGCCATCTTGAAATCTAGCTATGATCTTAGACTCAAGTTCAATTGTGTTACATCTCCTAATAGACTCATTAAAATGGTCAATGTATTCAGACACAGTTTTATTATGCTTTCTTAGTTTGTACCATTGGTCATAAAGTTTGTGCTCATAAAATCTACCTAGGTACTTTTCTCTCAATCTACGTCTCATGGATCTCCAAGTAAGTATTTCATTTCCTCTTAGATAAATTCAACCTCAATAACTTCCCAGTGCCACTTAGCATGTCGGGTTAACCTATGTGTGGGCAATCTAACTTTTCCTAACTCTGACATTCTTAGTGTACTCAAAATACTGATCCATTCTCTCCTCCCAATCAATATACACCTTAGGATTTAGGCTTCCATCAAAAGTGGGTGCATAGGGTTGGGTGCTCCTAATGGGTATTTCCTCTGAGTCAACCAAGTAGGGGTATGGACATCTAGGGTTAGACTCAGGGGCAAGATCATGATAATAGGCTCTTGGATCAAGGGAATTGGGCCTAGATGATTTACATTTAGCATGGGCCATACGTTCTTCTACCCTTGTTTCCACCTGGTTGAACCTCTAGTTCATCTGGGTAAATGATTGGCCATCTACTCAGTGGGGGCTCTTATTTGGGCTTCAAGATTAGAATTATCCATGGGTTCAACTAACCGTGGGTGTGGTTTAATGATATGAGACTCCTGACCTAGTGCACATGCAACATACACGAGAGAAACCGACTAAGGCTGCCTAGACCTAGAACCCAAACAGAATGGGTCGACTCAACTTACACACAACACAACACCTAATCCTTCCACTGGCCAAGTAAGAGATGGGGTGGTGAGTGGCTCCCCCTATCTGTGACAAGGTCCTAATTAAGTAACCACCAGTCCACTTAGGGCATTTGCCACTGGATCTCTAGCCTTAGATAACAGCTTCCAGTAATAGGTGAGGTATTGGGTGCATTAGTCTTCCTACAAGATTTGAACCCGACCTATTGGTGTCCCTAAATTTCTTTAGGTTGCTAGCTGATTTTAATTAGGCTTGGGTTCGAATGTAAAGATTATTGTTTTGGGCTAAGGAGAGGTGATCAAATCCTCCCCTCATCTGACATAGAAAAATTGCCCTTAATATATTTTATGCATATGATGGCACACATTTGAAAACTCAATTAGGATTTCTAATTCTTTATATTTTTACTATATTTTTTTTGCTAGAATTATAATATGCAAAAAATTACCTAATATACAGGAAATATGCAAAAAATTAAATTATGCCAAAATTATGCAAAAAGAACCCTAAACATTGTAAATTTCTATCGTGCTGAAATTAGGTGCAGAGAATTCCTAGGGCAGAGAACAGGCATGCAGAAAATCTATAACTCAAAATAAATCATGAAAAATAACTGATAAATAGAAATCAAATATGATTGATTCAGCAAAACAACAATCATATTTTTATCAGATCCTTATGTGCAGAAAAAATTATGGGAAGAAACTATATGCAGGATGTTCTACTATGCAGAAATTTAACCTAGGTGCAGATTTTAATATGCAGAAAATAAAATAAATGCAGAAAAATGTAAAATGTTGCTCTAAGTAGATCATGTCTGGCCAAGGCTCATTACTCCCATGGGTAGATAGTATACTCACGTATACCCTGCTCAGGAGGCATGATTTCTTCAAAGGAAGGACTTAAAAGAGGAAAAAAAGACTAGGTCCTAAGCATACTCTGATACCAAATGATGCGGGACTAATTAGCATGCAAGAGAATTTTTATGGATTCAGCATTAAGTTAAGATTTTAATTCCTGAGTTTCAAGTCAAATAGATAAAAGGGTAATCCTATAGAAATTCTATACCACAAGCATGCAAAAAAGATCCACAAAAGAGATACAAACAGGACCGCCAGGGCTAAGAAACCTCGGTAGGGCAAGCTCTTCTCTAATAACTTTATCTAGAGGGCTAGGGGTGTGTACCTAGAAATGTTTGCTGCTGGTTCCATGAAGAGATTACTCCACACTCCCGGATGCGGCCTGGAAGATCAAGCTAAAGACCCGTGGATCCGTTGGCTTTCTATCCACTGGCCCAAAAGCTAGACAAACGACTCCGATTTGCATGAAACTCAAGGGATCTGCAAGACACCTAAAAATGGTTAGAAAATAATCGAAAAGATGGCTAGATGGCTGAAGGAAACATGGAAGAGAAAAGAAGTAGGTGGCGGCAAGGATGGGTTGATGATGGGCGTCTTTGGGCTGGAAGAAATTGGGCGGCTAGGGTTTGATAACTGGGTTCTCACATCCCTTGATGCTCAAAGAGCAAAGGCAAACGGGTCTCTCACGCACTCCTTACGGAGGACAAAACACAAAGTAAATAACTTACTAAGACTCTTTATTTCATGAATAAGTGGTTCCAATTTTCATACAAAGGGGTCCCTTATACAGAGTCATAAGACTTGGGGCCCAAGCAAATGAAAACAAGGACATAAAGGGGTGCCCACTTTCTTCTTAAAGTGTAGGGCTAAATACATGGAAGAAATCACTTTCATGTCATACAAATTCCCTCCAAACATGGTAGGTAGTGGGCAGCCAAGAGGGGACCATGAGGGGTGCCAAATAGCTTCCATCTTGGGCTTGGGATGGTCCACAACATTCCTAAGCAAGCATCCATGAATCTAGGGATTGAGATATATCCATTGGCATGTGGACTTTGGTGTGCTTGTAGGGTGGAAGGGGTGTGCTAGCATGTGGACATCAACTCCACATACATGGGCCGCTTCATACCCTCCAAGTAATCCTAGGGTGGCGCAATCCAGGGTGTGACTAAGACTCCACGTGGCTGCTGAGGTGGCATATTAGGTGTGGTCCTTCACATGCTTGAGCCTTCTCTTACAAGACTAGACTTAACTCAATAAAACGAGACATAATTACAAGGCTCAAAATGGCTAAACATGAGTTGACTCAACCAACTTAGCTTAACTGAGTTGACCATATCCCAAGACTGATCCAAAACCCTAATTGTATGAACTAAACTCTAAAGACAGGACTCAATGATATCAAAAATAGTACTCAGACCTTAATCTGGGCCTAAATGGGCCATGCCTTTATTATAAGACTCAAAGTGAATGAAAACCCTAATCACAAGACATAACCAGGCTTTCATGACTTAATCCTTATAATAGGACTCTAGATGACTTCAATGACTCTAGCCCTACTTATAGGACTCAAAGGGCTAACAGGACTTGATTATTGGACTCAAAGATAAAATTTTAAAAAATAGCTAAGGGACTCAAAATTCAGGGACCCATAGTGAACTAGGGTTGACCTGATGTCCCAATCACTAGACTTTCTTGATACCTACTCGTAACACTTATTTCAAGGGTTATATGATGGGGACATCAAAACCCATCCAGGTTTTAATCTTTTCTCCCATATTTTATTTTATAATTTTTATTCCAGTCATCCCATTTATCCCCTCTATTCCCAATTTATTCCCTTCCTATCCCTAATTATCCCTATGTATTCCTATCATCTTCTTTCTCCATTCATCGCCCAGAACTTCCATTTTTTTTCCCATCGATCCCGAATCCTCCACGCTCGACCACCGGCGACCCTTGAGGCTGTCCACCTTCCCCCGGCGACAAACTTCTTATGGGAACGCAGGTGAATCCCACGGAACCACCCACGACCGTCCCCCCTACTGCTCCACCCATGCCCGTGATGCCTCCCCATCTCTGTGCTTGATGCCCCTCCGCCCAGAGTGGTCTCCAGCCGCCATCGATGCCGATCAGATCACGTTGGATCCGCTGGCACATCCGCCCTCCTCCTTGCTCGCGAGCATCATCAACCACCTCCTCCAAATCCACTGGCCTCCTCCAAATCTGCTGTCATCCCCCAAATCCACCGGCCTATCTGCAGTCTTCACATCCTCCGCCCCATCCATCGATCCCCTGTTTCACGGTCATAGGAGAAGGATTTACATAGATCTTGATGTAGAAACAATTCTGCATGGATCTCGAAGCTACTGGTTTATGATTAAAAAAATAAAATAAAATAAAAATAAAAAAATAAATAATAAATAAAAAAATTTTCATGTATGGGTCCTAAATTTTGTAAGCCTATATAAAGGAATCCCCTTTTATATTTGTTTTTTTTAATAATGAAGATGAATTTTTGAGACAAAAAGTGTTCTTGGTTCTGCCTCCATTAGGAGTGGGCATGATGCCCATCTTGCCTTTGCCTTCCGGCGTCGAGGGGTGTGAGGCCCTAATTATCCCCTTTCCCGTCGAGTCCTCCTCTAGGTCTTTGGGATTTTCCTTTATAGCCCTAGGTAGCGATTTGGGTGGGATGCCCTAGGCTCCACATGTAGTGAGATGGGTAGGATGCCCTAGGCTCCGCATGTAGTGAGATGGGTGGGATGCCCTAGGCTACATGTAATGAGATGGATGAGATGCCTTGTAGGTGAGAGGTCTCTCCGTGAATGTAAATCCTCAGTCCTAGAGTGTCCAATTCTCCTACCCTCCATCCCCATTATTCCTTCACAAAAAAAACCAAAAAAAAAAAAAAAACCCTAATCTAGGTGACTTCTAGGCTCACCAACGATCCTCCCCCCACTTGTCCTGCATCAATTTTGGTATCAGAGCGAGAGAGGATTAGGGTTGGAAAAAAAAAAAGAAGAGAGAAAAAAATGCAGCAAGCCTTACTCAACGGAGTCGAGTTTTTCCCACCCCAAGAGAATGATGGGGACATCAAAACCCATCCAGGTTTTTATTCTTTTCTCCCATATTTTATTTTATTTTATTTTATAATTTTTATTCCAGTTATCCTATTTATCTCCTCTATTCCCAGTTTATTTCCTTCCTATTCCTGATTTATCCCCGATGTATTCCTATCATCTTCTTCCACCATTCATCGCCCAGAATTTCTTTTTTCCCACTAGTCCCGGATCCACCATGTCCAACCACCGGCGACCCCCGACGGCTGTCCACCTTCCCCCGGCGATGAACTTCTCTTGGGAACACCGACGAATCCCGTGGAACTGCCCATGGCCACCCCCGTGCTGCTCTGCCCATGCCCATGATGCTCATGCCCGTGACACCTCCCCATCTCCATGCCGACACCCCTCCACCTAGAGTCGTCTCTAGCCACCATTGACACTGATTGGATCCCGTTGGATTTGCTGGCCCATCCGCCCTCCGCCTCGCTCGCAAGCATCGTCGACCGCCTCCACCAAATCCACCGGCCTCCTCCAAATCCACCATCATCCCCCAAATCTGCTGGCCTCCTTCAAATCAGCCGGCCTCCTCCAAATCCACCATCATCCCCCAAATCTGCCAGCCATCCACAGTCTTCGCATCCTCCGCCCCATCCATTAATCTCCGTTCCACGATCACAGGAGAAGGATTTGCACAGATCCTGATGCAGAAACAATTCTGCATGGATCTCAAAGCTACTGGTTTAGGATTAAAAAATAAAATAAAATAAAAACAAATAATAAAAAATAAGTAAAAAAATATCCATGTATGGGTCCTAAATTTTTTAAGCCTATGTAATGGCATCCCCTCTTGTATTTGTTTTGTTTAATAATGAAGATGAATTTTTGAGAAAAAAAGTGTTCTTGTATCTGCCTCCATTAGGAGTGGGCATGAAGCCCATCTTGCCTTCGCCTTCAGGCATCGAGGGGTGTGAGGCCTTAGTTATCCCCTTTCCTGTCGAGTCCTCCTTTAGGTCTTAGGGATTTTTCTTTACGACCCTAGGTAGCGACTTGGGTGGGATGCCCTAGGCTCCGCATGTAGTGAGATGGGTGGGATGCCCTAGGCTATATGTAGTGGGATGGGTGAGATGCCTTAGAGGTGAGAGGTCTCTCCATGAATGTAAGTTCCTAGTCTTAGAGTGTCCAATTCTCCTACCATCTATCCCCATTGTTCTTTCACCAAAAAAATCAAAAAAAAAAAAACCCTAATTTAGGTGACTTATAGGCTCACCAACGATCCTCCCCTTATCTATCCCACATCATTATATCAAGTGATGTACATAACATGGCATATATCAGGCTCCCAATTACGGAAGCATAAGGGATCTTGCTTACTCTCTGAATCACCTTAGGTGTGCTTGGATACATCTTCTTCAAAAGACTAATGCCATGTCTATGGGATAGAAGTCCTCTCTTAGAGTTCTCCATGCTAAACCTTTTCAGCAGTTTCTCTATGTATGATAGGCTAATATCATATTCGGTCTATCACAAGAGACCTTAATTTCCATAATATATGATGCTTTGCCTAGATTTTTCATAGAAAATTCCTTGCATAACCAACTCTTGACTAAGATTAGCATGTGAATATCATTTCTAATTAGAAGGATGTATCCATGTATAATACAAGAAATGTCATTGTGCATCTACTGACCTTTTTGTATACACAAGGCTTCTCTTCATTTTTGATGAAATCAAATAATTTGATTGCATCATTGAAATGAGTATTCCAACTTTGAGAAAGTTTTTTTAGTCCATAAATGGACCATGCAGCTTGTAAACTTTGTGATCTTCATCACTATAAGTAAAACCTAAAGGCTATTCCATATAGATATCTTTTCCAAGATATCCATTAAGGACCATCATTTTCATATCCATTTGCCAAATTTCATAATCATTAAATGTTGTAATGGTAAGCAATGTGCAGATGGATTTCAGCATGGCTACTGGTAAAAAGGTATAATGATAGTCGATGCATTCATACTGACTATACCCCTTCACCACTAGTCTAGCTTTATAGATTTCTACCTTACCATATGTGAAAGAATTATGTCCTAAAAGCCAATCTTTGTACAGGCATTTTTATAATCTTCCAACTCATGTATGATATTTTTTATTAATAAAAGATAATTATTGATTAATCATACTGCTCAATCTTATCAAGATCATGATGAACCTTATAAGTTAGGATAATAGAATTAGGGTTATGATAGAGATCATAATGATGAGACCTAAATTTTTATAAATCCTAATTTGAAATGTTCCTAGTTGTTGGATCATCATTCAGGGATCAATGTTTCTAGAAAGACTAGCACATCCTATATATGCTCGATGGAGAGGGTGGTTGGTCTCACAACCATTTGTGTAGAGATACTAATACAAGGATGTGGGTGCACATTAGGGTATGAGTTCACTGAACTGATTCACCTAGAGAATATCTTATAATGGTCTTACTACATGTCAAAAGATGGTTCTCATAGTGGGAGTTATGCAAGTGATCCTTAGACCTGAGATCACCATGGTTCCTTATACACATAAATCCATGTTTTTGATTCATACTCATTCATGACAAAGAGTCATGTATGGGGTGTTCCTGAATATGGTGGATTGTGCATGAAGGATGTGAGTGGATCAACAAAGAATCGATCACTCCTAGTAAGAGGAATTGCCTATGTAGTCTCTTCGATTATTGACTTAGGAAGTCTTTGATCAAAGTAGGATGAGATTAGATAGGGTTTCTAATCTTTCATCAATCGAGTCATCATTATCGAATTAAGATTCGAAAGGATTAAGTGCTAGGGTTTGACAATTCTCCATACCCATCACTTATTCTGGATAAAGGGAGATCGAAGGATTGAATTACATGGCAACTTTTTACTGAAGGATATTTTGCTAATTTCTACCAAATTCTATATCTTCTGGATAGGCATTATACATTCTATATGTTAATCATGTCTTGTAGGTTTTCATGAATCAAACTGGTTGGATTCATGAGTCAATTTGAAAATTGGTTCGAATTGGCAACTTTGATCAGCTTTATTTGACTTAATTAGGTCAATCAGTTTTGATTGGATTGAAATAGCTTGAACATGGACCTACTATTGGCTAGACGTGGAGCCTAAAGGGTCACACATGCTAGGGAATAAGCCAAGGAAGTCATTTGGATTTAATTAGGGCCATAGAATCCTAATTAGCTAGCTAATTAACATACTAGCATATGTTAGCTAGCTCAACTCCTAATCCAATTGGATTGGGTCAATTAACTTGCTATTTTGGCTAACCAATTTAAGTAGAACTTAGATTGGGAAGAGTCATAATTGGGACAGCAATTATTTAATTTTATCTAGATTTAATTGGGCTTTATCCTTGAATTATAGAAGAGTCCAAATTAAGTTGGACTCTTGGTGCCATATTGGCGTGCACCAAAATTAAGGGGCATAGAAGGACCAAGAGTCCTTCTACCACCTAATCATAAATTATAGATAAACTCACGATCCCTCTCCCTTATCTACATGCCCAATTGTTTAGGTTTTGATGGTCAAAAGAATATAATTTGGCATAAAAATAAGGTGCGCATAATGAAGGGACGCATCCCTTCATATTTGGCATAGAATTAATTCCAGAAGTCCTTCTATTTGAAGGCTGCTAGTTTCTCTGATACACCCTTTGGTATCCCATGCCTCTTAGCCAAATGTTGACTAGTCATATGCCACTTGGCAGGTGGGAATTATGCTGGAAATTTGAAGAGACATTTATATGTCTCCTGGAGACATATATGGATAATCCTTTTCACTCAAGGGACTTCTTCTGCTTGAAGGATCCTATCTGATCATTAGATAATCAGATGATGGGCTTAGAAAAAGGTTTATTAGGCACCCCCTCTCTCATTATAAATAGGCATCGATAATTTGATGCTAGAATATCCAAAAATATCTGAAAGAAGTCCTTTCCTTTTTCTCTTCCTTGTCTTAGGACAAAGGTCTTTTTAAGACAAGCCTTGTCCATTTACGACAAGACTTGTTATTTTAAGAAAAGATCCTAGAAAGAGACATAGTAGGGATAATCAGATTTTAAGAGAGGATTCAAAGAGATCTCTGAGTGCCCTATAGGAGGGTAGGGAATTCTAGCAAAGGGAAAAGAAGAAAGGTTGTCGGGAAGAGTCTTAATCAAATAAGCAAGCTTGGTAGGAGTGCTTTCTTAGTCTAGTTCCTATGTGGATCACCTCTATAGGGCATACACTTATGTGTTTTGTGGAAATTGAGTATAGAACTCTAGGTAATCTTCTATAACCCTAAATTTTGATTTATTAGTTGTCATGGTCAAGTGGTCCTAGGGTTTAGGGTTCTGGCGGATTAGGGTTTCGATAATAAAAATCTTGAAACCTAGTCTTCTACTTTATCAGCCCGAACCCAATAGTGGTATCAGAGCAAGCTTGATTCATGCAATTAGTAGTCATTTTTAGTATTAATTTCTTGCTTTGGTATGACTCTTGCATGATTAGTTATATTACATATGTGATATGTTATGCTCCTAGTAATTTTTTTGGATTGGGTTAGTCACCTTGGCTGTCCGGTCATAGGAGCTAAGTAGGGTTTAAAGGCCCTCTCTTTCCATTCAGTGAGATCTCATATGATGTCTTGGGATGTCGCTGTGGCATTATGCCGTGAACAAATGCGGTGAATGGATTGTTGTTTTAATCATGCTTTGGTTATGCATATTAGGGTTAATATGCATATTTGCTAGAATATGTGTCATATTGGAATTGTTAATTAGGATGTGTTTGAGACCATCAAATCTCTCATAAAATTATATTTAGTCTTACCGTAAGTTAATCATGATGCAAATCTGTTTAGGGTTTGATTAGCCAATTGGTGTCTAGGCAAGTGGTTTTGGGAAGGTAAAGGGAATGAGGTTTTTAATTGATTCTGTTGTCTAACCTGGCCAATTCATTTGGTATCTAAGGAAAGCAATAGAAGGACCCCTCATCTCTCCCACTTACCTAGCCAATTTGGTTATATCTAGACTTTAAACTACAAATACTAATTGATTAAGAACACTACAAATTGCCTTCATGCTAAGCCAAATTGATGTCAAAAACTTAGTAGGTTTGTTATGATTAACACAAGGCCTGCTCTAGGATTTGATATGATATTTGTCTTGGCGCATTTTATACTTTATGGCATGATTGGTGGTATTGCTTTGTTGTGATTGATACAAGGGCAACATTTATCAAACATTGCTATGTGAAAATGGTGGGTCTGACTAAACTAAGACATTATAGTTTATTGTGATTGACAAAAGGCTATAAGTGTCATAAAGGCAGGTGTTATGTTGAGAGTTGCATGGATTGCAATTAGAAAGGGATTTTTTCCTATCCTTGAACTCTTGGGTGTTTGTTGTGATCAACACAAAGCATTCATGAAGAATTATGATCTCAACCGCACTAAGGAAGCCCTGGGAGGGTTTTTCCACTTACCATAGTTGAGAGTTATGGTATTTGAAAAAAAATAGTGGGAGACATAATTAGATGCAAAAGTCCTTGTCTAATTATGAATATCATCATGAGTGATCTGCTTATAGTTATTCTTTATTTAATGTAGATTTTATATTATGGCTTTTACTCTTTTACTATGGAGCATCTTAGATGCCAACAAGTTGACTGGTCCAAATTATGTAGACTGGTTGAGGAACCTGAGGATTGTATTAGCTCAGGAAAAGCTTGCCTACATCCTTGATTCTCCTAACCTAGATCTGATAGGAGAGGATGCTACTGAGGAGGAAAGGGCCGTATATAAAATATGGCTGAATGACAGCATGACTGTCAAGTGCATCATGTTGGCCTCTATGAGCAACGAGTTGTAGAGGCAACATGAGGACATGGAACCTCAGTCCATATTGGTCAATCTTAAAGAGCTTTATGGAGAGCATAGTCGGATTGCTTGATATAAGACATCGAATCAGTTGTTCCAAGCAGAATGAGTGAGGGCTCTTCCGTTCAGGCACATGTCTTCAAGATGATTGACCTGATCACTCGATTAGGTCAATTGGGGTTTGTGATGGATGGAAAGCTTAATCAGACTTGATCCTATAGCCACTCCCGGACTCCTTATAGTTTGTCATGAATTATCACATGAACAAGCTGAATATGTCATTACCTAAGCTGCTGAATATGGTCAAGACAATAGAGTGCCACTTCAAAGGTGATAAGACTCAGCTTCTTCTGGTTGATGAAAAGAAGAAGTAGACAATGAAGAAGGGTTCAAAGAGGAAGAGGAACCCTAAGAATAGCTTCTATAAGAGGAAGAAGGAAAGGAAGCCCTCTATTGATGGGATCTGCTATCACTATAGGAAGCAAGGGCACCAGAAGAAGAATTGCAAGTTATATCTTGCAAGTCTGAAGCATGATGCTGGTGGAGCATATTAAGGTTTGTACATGATATAACAAACTTGTCATTAAGTTCTTCAATTTATGATACATGGGTATTGGATACTGCATGTGGGTCTCATATCTGCAAGTCATTGTAGCGGTTACAATGACCTAAAAGCTTGAAGAAGGATGACTTCAAGTTGCTCGGTGTAAGTGGTGAATCCATTCAGGTTGAAGCTGTTGTTACCAATTTGTTGTTATTGCCAACGAGCAATATTCTTGAATTAAAAAATTGTTATTATGTACCCAACATTATAAGAATTATTATTTTTGTACCTTTATTGTTGAAACAAGGTTATGAAATAAATTTGATGAGCCATGGTGGTGGGGACACCAAGATCTGACATAAATTACTGGGTCCTATCTGGTTCACTGATTAGGATTTTTTTAAGTCCTTAATAATGTGTCAAGTTTTGTAATCAAATCTCGTACTAAAGTTAGTACAGTTGAGAGTTTTGTAATGAAGTTAGCTCAACTGAGTTGAGGAAGTCCTGTAATAAGTTGAGTTGTTTCAACCTCAGTCCAGTACAATTGAGTCCTGTAAGTTTATGTTTAGTCCAGTACATAAGTCTAGTTTTATATAATAAGAGGAGCATTAGCCAAAGCCTTTACCATGCCCTCCCAGAGAAAAGCAAGCCCAAGTCTATAAAGCTCCACACATGAAGATGCCTGAGAATATTCTAGGCACCCCAGCCTAGGGTTTCTAGCGCACCAGGAGGCCCATGCACCCAAGCTCTTGGGAGGCCACCCAAGCCCAAGATGAAGGATGCCCCTTGCTGCCCACATGCCCAAGCCCACTCAATTAGGTGCCTAAGCCCAAGAGACCAAGCCCAAGGTGCCCCATTGACCAATTCAAATGAGGAGAGGAGTCCACTTCCTTTTGGGATTCAAGTTCCAGTTTCATTCAACCTTGTATTCCTTTTCCTATTCACATTATGTACTCCTGGTCCTAGGCAAAGTTTGTAATCCTATCCTAACTAGGAGACGGCATGGGAACATCTATAAATACCCCACCCCTCCCCTTTTGTAATCAATCTATTATTCATGAACAAAACTCTGTTGAAATTTTAAGCTTGTTCTTATGTTGAGGTGTGTGAGAGTTATTTGTGAGCCCTAGCCCATCCAAACCCTAGCCATCCCAAAGCAAGACTTCTACACCCTAAGACACCCAAGGAGAAGAAGCCCTAGCCACCCTAACAAGGAGCCTTCTTCCTCCTCTGGGTCGCAAGCTTCAGCAGCCTTGATTCAACCTTCTTACAAACCCTAGTTCCTTTTCATTTGCTTTCTTATTCATCCTTCTACTGACCTCTGATGCTTGCAGGATCCCCATGGTGTTCACCTCCAAGGAGGAGGCCCTCTTTTCCTCTAGGACCGATCCCAAATAGAAGCTAGATCTGAGGATCTACATGCTTGTCTTCCAGCAATGATCCAGAGTGCTGCATGACCCCGTCATCGACAAGATCTTCGAATCGTTGCTTGGTACAATCCTTCCCCCTCCTGATTTCTGATTTGTTAAAGGTACGCTATCCTAACCAGGGGTTTCTTAATTCTTGAGGTCCTGCTTTTATTATTTTGCATGAGTTCATATGCGGGTATGTTGATTCTTTGCATTGCTAATTTGCCTGCTAATCTTTACTTGTTTTCGGGACTTTAGCCTGCAAATTAAAATTCTAAAAAAAAATACAACAAAATTAGTTTCTATTTTTCTGCAATCATGTTAGTCTTAGGTTCATCTCGCATCAGTTTGGTATCAGAGCGGGTTTAGGATAGCTTGCATCTTCATCAAAACCATAAAAACATTTATATCCATTTTTTTGCATCCTGTCATTTGCAAGAGGGGTCTGATTTTTGGTCTAGTTCATCATCTTAAAAATTTTATTTTTCTCTAAAATTTGCACAGCATACTCTCTTTTTATTCTTGATAATTTTAATAATTTTTAATTATTTTTAAGGAAAGAATAAAATATAGAAATTCTGCATCTTAGTAACCCTAATAGAAATAGTAAACTTCTGCACATAGTCCAAAACCCTAGGTTTTGCTTCATCATCCGAATTTTTCTCTATATGAGATTTGGTAAGGATCATCTAGACTATTTGTCCTCTATCCTAAAATTTCTCTAATTTTTTTCTGCCTTAAAAACCAAACCAAATTTTGCTCCAAGCAAACCCTAATTTCTATTCTACATACTTGATTAAACCAAATCTAATCAACTTATCTATTTGACAATTTAATCAACTTAAATTTAATTTACCACCTCATAAAAGACAAAAAATATTTTATTTTCTGATTGTTATTAGTTGCATTAGGGCTCATTGTGTCATCATTTCATTTAATCAATCTTAAGGGCAATTTCCCATCTCAGATCAGGGCAGGATTACATCACATGACCTGGGCCCAAAATAACCATCCAGCATCAGAACCCAAGCCTTAACTAAAATCACTTAGCAACCTAATTACTCTAGTGAGCCTAGGGACACCAACAGGTCGAGTCCGAGTTGTGTGGTCTAACTAGTGCACCTATTTTTCCAGCTATTACTAAAAACTGGTGTCTAAGGCTAGAGGTCCAGAGGCAAACGTCCTAAGTGGACTGATGGTTTTTAGTTAGAACCCTATCATAGGCAGGGAGAGACTCCCACCACCCCAACTCTTACCTGGCCAGTGGAAGGATTAGCTATTGAGTTAAGTGTAAGTTGAGTAGACCCATTTAATTTTGGCTCCAGGTCTAGAAAACTGTAGTCCATTTTCACATTATGTGCCTGACTGCATCATACACCTTGTTTGATTAATTGCATGACCACCAGGTCAGGAGTCCAGTGCAAACAGTCTAAACCCCAACCTAGTTCAACCATGGAGCCCAATTTTGAGACTCTCATGAAGGCCATGAGTGATTAGATTATCACCCAATTGACCACCTAGATGAACTTCAAGTTCGACCAATCCAATACCCAATTCCAAAACTAGCTTGACCAATAAACTACCCAGATGAACCAAATGAATCATAGGTTTGACCAACTAACCCAATGTAATAATCAAGCAACCCATAGGATTGACCAGTTAACCAATAGGTTAGACCAGGTAGAAAATCGATTAGGTACCATAGAAGGAACCCAAGAGTCCAATACTGAACCTGATCCTGATTCACCCTATTCCACCTCTCATAACCTTAGGGGAGCCCAAAATCAAGACCAATTTATGGAGCCCAACCTTAGGAGAGTCTAGAACCAGGGCCAATTTGGGGAACCTAATCCTAGAGAGTCCAATGCTAGGAACCATACCAGGAACCCAACCCTACGAGAGTCCAAGACCCTGACCCTATACAGGAACCTAACCATAGAAGGCCCCACCTTGAAGTTTGTTATCAAGATGAAAGGGCCATGAGAAACATTAGGATAGAGGCACCCACCTTTGATGGTAGTCTTAAACCAAAGTTCTATGTAGATTAGGTAGGAGACATAAATTATTATTTTGAGTGGTATGACATAAGTGAAGAGATCAAGTATAAATTTGCAAAGATGAGGCTGATTCGTCAGGCTAGGCTACATTAGGCAAACCTTGAGTGTACTAGGAGACAACAAAAACTTCCTCCCATAACTACCTGGCAAGAAATGAAATTGAAACTTAAGGAGAAGTACCTACCTGAATCCTACAATCAGAAACTCCTAGACTAATGGAATAGTATACGTTAAGGGAATAAGTCCATATCAGATTATATTTCCCAGTTTGATGACTTCATAATTAGGTGTAATGAATCCGAGTCTCTAGCATAGACCTTGTCTAGGTTTAGAATAGGATTACGTGGGGATATCCAGAGAAAGCTATATATGAGAGAGGTCATCATTTAGAGCAAGCATACCAGATAGCCAAACACTATGAACAATTCCAAAGGGGACCTACATATCAGCGATCTGAATCTATTAGGAACAATGCCCCACTCCAAAAATAAAACCCGAACCAAGTGTACCAAGGTCGACCCAATCCCAACCAGCTCGAGTCAACCCCAACCCAGTTAGGTCGAACCCCAACAAAGTCTGATCCAACCCTATCCCAATTCGACCAAATCCAAACCCAACCCATCCTATCCCTAACCCACTCTGATCCAATCTGAGTCTGAGTCAGTCCAGTTCTGGCAATTCTGCAACTTTTAGGAATGATAAGGGTAAGGCACTTGCACTTAAGAAAAACCCAAGTCCCAGCACTAATGCTTGCTTTAGATGCAATAAGGTAGGTCACTATGCAGTCAATGTCCCATCAGATCTTTACACATAAGGGAGCTTGAGGAGGAGGAGCCTGAACCCAATGATGATGAGGAAGAAGAGGTTTATGAAGCTAAGGTAGACTTGATAGAAAAGTATGAAGGGGATGAAGAAGAATTTGATCAGTCTGACCTAGCAGGGGTAGTTAGGTGCATCCTATCTCAGACCAAAATGCAGGAAGATTGGCATAGGACTAACATCCTACAAACTTTTGCAAAAATTGGGGATAAGGTATGCAAGATTATTATAGATAGTGGAAGCTGTGTAAATGCCATCTCACTTAAGGCAATCAAAACCCTAGGCTTAAGCCCAGTTCCCCATCCTAGCCCCTATAAGGTATCTTGGATAGATTCCACATCCATACCCATTAAGTCTAGATGCCAAGTCCAGATCCGACTTCAATCCTATTAGGATAGAGTGTGGTGTGATGTGGTGCCTATGGGAGTTAACAGTATAATATTAGGTAGACCCTAGCTTTAAGATCATGATGCTAACCTATATGGCCAGTCTAATGCATGTATGTTTAGCTTCCAAGGGAAGAAGATTACCAATAACCCCACCCCATGTCAGGAAACAATTAAGAAAGGATCTAGCTCACTAGAAGAAAGGAAGTCTGGAGTTAATCTAATCACTGCTAAAGAGCTAGAGAAAGAGATATCTAAGGGAACTAAGGTTTGGATGTTAGATGTTAAAGAAATACCTGATCAATCTAATAAAGAGTACCCTCGGGAGGTCAAGGGAGTCTTAAGTGAATTTAATGATATATTTTTTGATAATTTACCTGACCAGTTACCACCGCTTAGGGATGTCCAGTATGCTATATATCAAGTCCCATGAGCCACCCCACCCAACCTGCCCCACTATAGAATGAACCCAACTAAACATTTTGAGCTTCAAAGACAGGTAGGTGAACTCCTTAGAAAAGTGTTTATTAGGGAGAGCTTAAGTCCTTGTGCTGCACCAGCCCTATTAACCCCTAAGAAAGATGGCACATGGAGGATGTGTGTCGATAGCCATGCCATAAATAAAATTACTGTGAAGTATAGGTTTCCCATCCCCAAATTGGATGATATGTTAGATATGATGTTCGGTGCTACCATCTTTTCAAAAATTGACCTTAAGAGTGGCTATCATCAGGTTAGAATCAGACCACGGGATTAGTGGAAGGCTGCTTTTAAAACCAAGGATAGTCTGTATGAATGGGTTGTTATGCCATTTGGGTTATCCAATGCCCCTAGCACTTTTGTGAGAATTATGACCCAAGTCCTAAGGATGTTCATAGAAAAATTTATAGTGGTTTATTTTGATGACATCCTAATTTATAGTAGGACTAAGGAAGACCACTTGGATCACTTGAGACTGATTTGCCAAACCCTTAGAAAGGAGAACCTCTATGCCAACTTAAAGAAGTGTGATTTCATGACCCATAAAGTTGTCTTCCTAGGATTTGTGGTGACCCCTGATGGTGTCAGCTGATCTTGAAAAGGTTAGATCTATAGTAGAGTGGCCATTACCCACTAGTGTCCATGAAGTATGAAGTTTCCATGGTTTAGCCACTTTTGATGGAAGATTTATCAGGGAATTTAGCACCATTATGGCACCAATAACTGAATGTATTAGGAAGGGCAATTTTGAATGGACTAAAGCAGCTGATAGAGCTTTCCTAAAAATCAAGAGTAAGATGACACAAGCACCAATCTTGAGGTTACCTGATTTCTCTAAGTCTTTGAGGTAGCTTGGAATGCATCAGGAGTAGGCATAGGTGGAGTTATGAGCCAGGAAAATCACTCAGTAGCGTTCTTTAGTGAAAAGCTTAATGAGGCTAAGCTTAAATACTCAACCTATGATAAGGAATTCTATGCGGTAGTACAATCCCTTAGATATTAGAGACATTATTTACTATCCCATGAGTTTGTCCTATACTCTGACCATGAAGCACTCCGATTCCTGTACTCCCAGAAAAGTTAAACCCTGGGCATGCCAAATGGGTAGAGTTTATACAAGCCTATACCTTTATACTGAAACATAAAGCTAGAACTGAAAACAAGGTAGCACATGCCCTTAGTCGACATGCCTTGCTATTAAATTCTATTAGCACTAAAGTCATTGGATTCGATCGACTGAAAGGAGAATATGAAACATATCCAGACTTTAGTGAGATTTTCCAATCCCTTGTCCAAGGACCATCTAGTACCCATAGTGAATACACCCTTCAGGATGGTTATCTGTTTAAAAATAATAGACTCTGTATTCCCAAGACTTCACATAGAGAATTCTTAGTAGTGGGGGCAGCAGGATCATACATAGATTACTGGGCCCTATTTGGTTTACGTAGTCATGTGTCACAATTTTGTAAGAAAGTAAGATTGAGTTGTAATAAGGTGAGACTAGTTGATTTGTCTCGACTTAGTCTAGTACATTGAGTCCTGTACATCAGTATGAGTCCAGTATGACTCCAAATTTTGTACAAGAGAGGAGGTTATCCTATTTTGGAGTTCCACCAGGCCTCATTTAGGAGCCAGAGGCAATTACATCAGCTTATGGGAGCTCAATTGATACCTAGGAGCCCTAAATGCCCTCCAGGTACCCTGATTCTCTCTAAATACCATTTCAGATGCCAGATTCCCTCCAAATACTTTCGAAATATTCCATATGCTAGGAGCCCATGTTTTTCAGGTTATTCAGCACTCCAGGCCTTAAAATTCCAAGCCCAAGAAGCAAGCCCAAGCATGAAGAACCAAGATTCCAAGGAATATGCTGATACCAAGGCACCCCGGCTTTCAGGGCCCAAAGCCTATGCACCAATCCAAAGGAGGATGACCCCTTGATGCCTTTGAAGCCCAACACACCTAGGATAGGCATCCTCCATGAGTTGACCAAGTCCAACATGGTGGAAGAGCTCAATACAAGAAGGAGTTTGAGTTTTTATTTCATTCAACTTGTATACTCCTAGTTCTAGGTTTATTTTATAGTCTTTCTCCTACTTAAATTTTGTAAACCTATTCTAACAGGAGAAGACTTGTAATCCCTTTAAAAGAGGCATGGGAACTCTATAAATACCCACCCCCTCCCCATCTTATATTATCTCTTTCTTATGAATACAACTTGCTAAAATTTTATGATATTGCCTTGTATTTGGTATTCTAGTGTTAGTTCTCTTGTTCTTGTGTGCTCTCCTTGTGTTCACATGTTGCCCAGGTGGCTACCCAAGAGGGGGTTGAATTGAAAATTTAAAAAACTTAAAGAAGATAATGTGCAATTAAAATCCCTTTTAAAGTGTTAGGTGCTGTGACAAAATAAAGAATTGCAGAAGCTAAATGAAATCAAGAAAGCACAACACAAACATACAAGATTTATAGTGGTTTGGAGCAACCCAGCTCCTATGTCCACTACCCAAGATACCACTTAAGATTTTCTCTATATTCACACTCGAATACAGTTGGATTGTTTTACAGGATCACAATCCAAAACCTCTATACTTTGGTTTTAATGGGATCACCAAAGAAAACCCAACCCCCTTTGATTTTAAATAGGCTCACCAAAGAAACCCAACTTGGTTTTCACAAGATCACCAAGAACCTAATTTAGTTTTCACAGGACCACCAAGAACCCAACACTTGGTTTTTATCAAAGGCTCACCAAGAACCTAACTTGGTTTTCAATCGGGCTCACCAATAATCCAAACAATTCAAGAAATGCATTAAAATAAATGCAACAATGAATGACAAACTCAATTTGTCAGATAGTTGCCAGTGCAGCTTGTGAGAAGTCCACTTGGATGTACTTGAATCAGCTTTAATTACTTCAATGGCTTCCTTACAAAGTGCTTCAAGCTTCAGATCAGAGTTGGTGAAGACTTGAAGACTGACTTGAATGCTCTTATGCTCTCTCTTCTTGTTGGTAGGTAGGATATTCAATGTAGCTTCAAAACTTTGAAGAACTCTCTAATTATTGCTTCAAGAAGGTTCAAATTCTTCAAATATAAGGTCTTCCATCACTCCAAGGCAGTCTGAGACGTTGTCGACCATTGGGATGTGATATATGACCATTGGAGCACCTTTGGCATTCAAAAGGAAATTCTAGAACTAGCTGTTAGATACCTGAAAGAGATATTCGAGTCAGCTAAGATTCCTTCGAGTCAGCTCGGATCCTTCGAGTAGATAGGTCGAGTCGCCAAATCTTCAGTGTAGTTGAAATGGTGTCTTAGGGTGCAAAACTTCACTCTGGACGAGTCGGCTCTTGATAACTCGGGTCGGCTCGAACTTATATCTTTGAAAATTTTGAACTCGAGGAGTCGGCTCTTTTGATCTTTGGTCGGCTCTTCTTCTCAAGTTCTGAATCATTACTTTGGAAGAGTCAGCTCGATGCAGTTCGGGTCGACTCACTTTCTTAGGTCTTCAAAATTAGGTCTAGCAGAGTCAGCTCTTTCTGGTTCGGGTCGGCTCGCCTGGCTGTTCTCAGAAAACTTCAAAAACTGGACTCTGGAGGAGTCGGCTCAGACATATTCTAGTCAACTCGGTTACCTTCGAGTCGGCTTGGATTGCTGCGTACCAGAATCCTTGCTGCATGCCATGAGGTGGAGTCAGCTCTTTAACATGCTGGGTCAGCTCGAGTAACTTCTTCAGGATTTTTACAATTGAACTTAAAGAAAAACTCTCACCAACACTCTTACACTTTTCGAGCATATCAACTCAAAATAATTCTATGGCACACACACACAGAAGTAACCCTTTTTCATGATTTTTTCTTAGCTTTTTCATTGGGTTCTTCTTTACAAAATCAGATTATAACACAACCCAAATCAAGAACTAAAGATGTAGGAGTTGAAGTTTGAATAAATAAACCATCCTACAAAAACTTGTAAACCACTTGAAGAGTTGCTGGAAATAAATGTACATGCTCCAATGTTTGGTTATCATCAAAATCACTTATGGGATCAACAATCTTCTCCTTTTTGATGATGACAAAATACTCTGCATGAAAAAGTAAGATAAAACTTTACATTTACTTGTATAACTGTATTTGCAAGAATGTATGAACAAGTGAAAATAATTGACTTTAATTAGTGTCAAACTATGGAAGGAGAATTAGTGCAATGAGACATAATCTCCCCCTCAATAAGATACTCCATGTTTTGACACACTTTCAATGCAAGTTCAAAGCTCAAAAAGTTTCAAGGGAACTTTAAGTATCAGAGCTTATTAAGTATTAGAGCCTAAATCATTTAAAACAAAGTATATCAGAGTTTAAGACATTATGTATCAGAGCTTGAATGTTGTAAATCAGAGCTTGAAATATTGTATATCAGAACTTGAAGGAATCAAGGCATATTGTGTTTCATGTAATGTATCGGAGCATAATGTATTAGAGCATTAGTGAATAGGTTTTGTTCTTTTCAAGCCTTATGCATTTTGTATCAGAGCTTTCAAGCTTTATGTATTAGAGCAAACATACAAACATGAATACATCTTATCCTTTTCATGCAATATCTTCATAAATTTCTTCCCCTTTTCGTCAATCAATCAAAAAGGTGAAGTTAGAGTGAAGCACAGACTTTAAAATAGAATGAGAAAGTATTTAAAATTTGTTTGAGATAATTTCACTTTCTCACATTCATCTTGATATTCTAATTAAAAATCAGTCATTGTTTGATCAATTGAACATAAACTTTCATTGTATAAAGAGATAGAACAATTGAAGAGACAAAATGGGAACTTTCATTTCATTTCAAGATGTTCAATACAAGTATAAAATGAAAGAAAATACATCTAGTCACTGTCTATGTCAAGTCTAGGGTTTGGAGGTTGACCCAAAATTTGAATGCCCGGAGGTAGAGAGGCAATTGGGTTGGCATCTATGATATGACATGGTGGAATAGTATAGGATCCCTAAGTCTAAAATGAGGAGATGGTTGTTTGGGATGAATAGACTGACCAGCAAAAGAAGATGATTGAGGCCTAGATCTAGTAGGATCCAGTGGTGTTGGAGGAGGTACACTTTGAGCAGTTTGAAGATCTTCAACCTTAGTCATTAGCTTCCACAAAAAATTGTTAATGGTCTTCAATTCAGTTTCAATTTTCTTTGTATTCTTGGAAGCAGCCAATTTTTCCATTGAGACTCTTATTTCTACAATTTCCTTTTGCATTGAAAGAATTTCAGAGGCTTGGACATTTGCAAAGGCTTCAACTGATTCTCTGAGTCTCCCAAACTTAGCTCTTATAATTCCAATTCCTCTTGTGTAGTCCTCTTCCATCTTCTTGCCTTATTCTACTGAGCCCATTATGATCCTTAAGTTATCCATCTCAACTCGATATGCTTCAAGTACTTGAGTAACAGACCTCTTAATAGTTTCAGAACTTGAAGAAATCAGTTGAAGAATGGGTTGTAGATTTGTCACTGTTGCACGAGTTGGAGTCTTGGAGGCTTCAAGGGTGTCCATTCTGCTGCGTAGATTTTCAATCTACCCTCCAAATAGATCAAGTCTCTCATTAATAGACTGGCAAATTTCGACAAACATTGTAGACATAGAAGAGTTGCTAGATTTAGTCAAGTTACCTATTTGCTGTGCAATAAAATCTTGCAAACTTGAAGTATCTACAACTGGAGCAATAGCAACAAGACTATGAATAGGAATGTTAGTGGTAGCTTGAGTGTGAATAGATGTACCAAGAGGTATGTCAGGCACTAAAACATCTAGAAAAAAAGCATCAAAGGCTGTTTGAGCTGGTGAACCCTGCAGAGGAATAGAAGTGCCTTCACCAGTGTCCAATTTAGCTTGTTCTTGTACTTCTTCAGTTTCTTCAGTCATTGGAGCATCAGACTTCTTTTTCCAAGTTCCCTTAGATAATAAGTGTTAGGATATCTCAGTCCAGGTATGAACAAGTTGCTGGTTTGACCAGCTGAAGACATTTCTTTCGAATCATATGTTTTGGACCAAGGTATTCGAAAAAAGTCAGGCAACCCATGGTCAAGCCAAAGCTCTTACTGGACCTACGGTACCCGAAGATATCATCTTCGAATTACATCTTCATTCTTCATCGAAGACCAAGTCCTACGATTCTCGAAGACAAGATCCTCAGCCTGAACCGAAGAACGACCTTCACCAACTCCCGAAGACATCGTCTCCGATTTACATCGAAGACATAGTATTTGGCCTATGACAAAGATCAAGTCCTCGATCTATGCCGAAGATAGGTTCTACGATCTGTCTTGAGAGGATCCGAGGATGAAGACATTCCCTGATTCAATCAAGAAAATCATCTTAAAAGAGAAGTCCGGAGACGAGCTCTCGACACGTTTCAAATCTCTATGAACAGGGCAAACAACAGTTATCATCGACTATTTCTGGAATGTAATCATGGCCCGCAACTCCAGCAACAACGCCTTCAGCCTGGTCGCCGGAACCACCCATTAGCTACCCACGATCCCAGATTGTGGGAAAGAAATTAATTCCTCCATCATAACCGCTGGAGGAAGAACCGAACCGTAGGCTAGACAGCTCATTATAAATATTGGTAAGAGGGGATGCTCGAGGAAAGGCACAAGATATCCTTGAAAATCCCAGAGTCTTTACCCTCTCTATTGAATCCTCCTTAGAATCTTTCCCATTCTATAGCTGGAGCCCACCTCTGACTTAGGCATTGGAGTGTCCCCCGCCGGAGCAATTCCAGCCAGGAATTTGTTTTACAGGTGAACTAGGGAGCGGGCCTGCAATCCAGTAGCTCTGCCCGATCGAAAAAGGGATTCTACTCCCAACAGATTGGTGGCCAGGTAGGGGAAGAGCTCCTGTGCAATTTGCATTGTTAAGCTCCCCTCCTCAATCAAGGGGAAGTAAAAAATTTTTGATGGAGAGAGGGAAGACTCAGATCGCCTCAACAAGTCAAAATCATGCTCCATCTCGAGGGGTGCACCCTCGATGGAGAATGACATTCCACCTCCCATAATTGTCGTGGGACAGTAGTAGTTTGAAGCCCTCCTGAACCAAGTCACTAACCTCATGGCTATGGTTCAGGACTTTCAAAATAGAGCCGTTCAGGTGGGGCATCCGCCATCCACCTATAGACATAGCTCTCGATCCCGGAGGAAGAGAGCCCCTCGAGAGGGGTCCACACATCTCTCCCCCTGTCCTCGGCCCTCTCCTGAAGGCCGAAGTTCAAGAATGCCTAAGCCCACTGATTCCCCATAGAAAGGGATAAGACCTAGGCAAACTTCCTCATACTCTTCTGAAGACTCTACTCCCGTAGAGAAAGCACCAAAATAGGCTCTCCTTGACTATGATGAGAAATTTAAGGCCATCGAATTGGCGATGGTGAAAATGTGGGAGCAGAGAGATTGCAATGATTTGGCGGTGCGTGATCTGTGCCCGCCCTACACCGACCGTGTCCTGGCTGAAGTCATCCCTCGGCACTTTAGGGTTCCCTAGATGGAACCCTATGATGGCATCTCTGATCCTCTTAACCATTTGGACAGTCTTAAGACCCATATGATGATCTAGGGAGCTTCGGATGCGATGTACTGCCTCGCGTTCCCGCCATCTTGAAGAAAGTTGCTCGGATGTGGTACTCGAGCATATGCCCAGGTACCATCGATTCTTTCTCCGAGTTAAAGAATTATTTGTCTTGCATTTCAGAACCTGTCGCAAAACCCCCCGAAATATGGACACACTGTTCCTCCTTCACCAAAATGAAGGAGAAAGCCTGCGAGATTATATCTCCAGGTTTAATGTGGCCATGCTCGAGATCCCTGATCTCAATAAACATGTGGCCATGTCTGCACTGAAGAAGGGACTTCATACATCCAGGCTTACCTTTTTCCTGGATAAGAAGTTTCCCAAAAGCTATGCTGAGCTCCTATTGAGGGCTAAAAAATATGCCGATTCTGAAGAGTAGGCAGCAAATCGACGACTGATCGAAGGGAATCCCCCTTCGAAGAAGAAAAATAATAGGAGACAGGACCCCCCTGTTTCCAACAACAACAAATATACTGATCGACGAAGAAGTCCTCCCAAGCCCAGAGCATCGGGCAGGAGATTCGACTCCTATACTTTTCTCAACCTCCCTCGTGAGAAGATTCTCTTGGAGATAGAAAAAAACTATCTCCAACGGCCACGTCCCATGAAGGCATCCTCTTCCACAAAGAACAGGAATAAATACTGCCGATTTCATCGGGACCACGGCCACAATACTGAAGAATGCATCCAATTGAGAGATGCAATAGAGGATCTCATCAAGAGAGGGTATTTGGGGCGATACATTGGTTGCCAAGGACCTCGGTTAGAAGCTACTATTCCCCAATCAGCTCCTGAAGAAGTTGAACTACCAAATCAATGGCCCGCCAATGGAGGTGTGAGGATGATACATCGACTTGTCAACTGGAGAAGAGGTAAAGATGATATCCCGAAGCGACTCAAGGATAACAATGCCATTCTCTTCTCCGACGATGACCTTGCGGGAGTCCGGCTCCTGCACAACGACCCTATTGTGCAACAGCAATGATTTTTTCTAGCCTGATCGAAGAGATCGGCTAATGGCATAAAGGAGAGTCTGATCCACTCACCCTATCGGTATGTCTGACGAGCGCAACGGCCGACCTATTCAGGCTACCAAAATGATCAAAGGCATGGGTGTGGTTCATGTAATCTACCCTGCGGAAAACTCGAATACATGTCGGGACGAGCCTAACTAGCCTACCTTATGTTAAAAAGGTGCAGGGACGATTCCTATAACCTACCCTATGGAAAATTTGAAGACGTGCTGGGGAGGGCCTGAATAGCCTTCCTTAACATGATAGAGATGCACAGGGGCGGCATAGACGCTATCCCTTATGAAAAACCCGAAAACGTGTAGAAATGATTTCACATCACCCACTCTGCCAACATCAAGCTTTGAGTTCACACTTCGTGGGATTCAAAGAAGTATCATGCACAGAAAAAGAAAAAGTGGGAAGAAAGTCATTACTTTCATTACTTTTGTATTTTTACAAAAAAAAAAGAAAAAGAGAGAGATTGCAGAAAATGGGAAAGCACATCACGTGACCACCCGCCGGCCATTTTCCATGCCGGTGGGGGGTGTCCTGTAAGGAGGATGATGAGGGGGCCCTGGGGTTCCCATCTGAATCAGAATCCGACTCCTCCTCAAAGTTAGAGTCGAACTCATGACCAGGAAAGGGAACAGAGGGCTTGATGTTGCCAAGGCCCTTATAATATTTGGAGGCCTTATCCCTACACTCCCGGAACCCCAGGTGATAAGAGTCCAGAGCCACATCGGCGACCTCCTCCTTGAAAGCAGAAGATGCCTTGAAGTCCGAGATGGCTCCTGCCACCTTCTTCTTGGCCTCTACTGCCTTCGCGATGGCCACCTCAACCTGAGCCCTGGCCTCCTCCACTTGAGCCTCCAGGACATGGACTTTCCTCTCAAAGCGATCGACAACTAGGTCATCATCATCACTCAGCCCGAGGAACCCTGGGCTACCCCTAGCCCTGGTGCTGATGGCCCTCCTCTTCGCCACCCTTCGAAGCTTGAGAACACTAAACTTCATTTTGCCGGGTCATTGGAGAAAGAAGAGGAACTTCTTAAACAATAGACTGAAACTGCGATGGCCTTCAGTAGGGGAGGACAAGGTCCCATTTATAAGGACTTACACCCATGACTGGCCATAGGGAAACATGCTCCACGCCCTTTTCTAGACCCATCAAAAGATGCCATGTGTCAGAGTGACGCCTCGAGACCCAGGTGATCGCTCAGGAGCGGTATAATTACCAATAACTACTCTTGGAATAGCGATTGCCGGTACTTCAAATCTAGAAGAATCTCCATCGTGCGGCTATGACATTAATGGCTCCCTTTTGGAAAGGAAGGATATGGCGGCACCCAAGGTGCATGAAAATATGACTGTTCGAATATCAACACACTCATTACTGGCAACAAGAATCATAATCAATGTTCCTTGATCATTGATCAACAGGAGAATGACACCTGTCCATTGTGTCCATTCCTAGATGCGCAGGTTAATTATGGAAAAAGGCTGACATCAGCCTAGCTTGACCGTGGATGGTCTTCAGCAACGACATTCCAATTTGCTTCAGAACTCATCTTCGACATCAGCCGCGAGCCGAACGGTCTTTGGTTTCGGCTCATCAATCAAGAAAGAAAAAGGAGAAATGAAATTCGAGTCATCATCGAAGCCAGAAACCTCGCATTAACTGTATTAAAAAATATGGCATAGCATGTACAAAAGAAGGAAGTCATTTGGAACTTCAAAATAGTTTGCTGGTTACATTTCAGAGGAAAACAAAGAAGAAATACAATGCCTAAAGATACACATATCCCTAAGCATCAGCTGGAGGAGACCCAGCATCAGCTGGAGGAGACCCAGCATCACAAGATTGGAGCAGTTTGTCGATTTGCACGGAGAGGGTTTCCTGAAATTGGGTTGAGTCCAGAGGATCTTCAACCTAGACCTCCTCCTTAGCTCGAACTTCCTCTTGGGCCAAGATCGGGATCACATCCATGTCTTCGGCTACGACGGGAGTTTTTCCCTCCAAGTCTGGCACTTCTTCGGCCACCTCAACTTGGGCCAAAACTATGCCGGGAATATCCTCCCTTGGACTTGGCATCCCTCTGATCTCCTCTTCAACTTCGGCTTCTTCTTCTTCTTCTTCCTCCTCCACAATGTTGAATGCAGGGACAGCGGAAAGGTCCAAGTTAGGGAAAGCCTTACTGACCTTGGCGAGTCCGTCGTTGAAACCATGCTGATAGCTATACAAGGTAGCCTCATTCATCTCCTACTGGAAATCTGAGGACCTCCTAAAATCTGCTACAGCTCACCTGCCATCTCTTTCAAGACTTTGGACTCCCTCTTGGCTACTTCAGATTCCAAGGCCACCTCCTTGGGCCTTAAGGATGCCTCCCTGGCTCAAAAGGATGCCTCTTCGGCCTTTCTGATTGCCTCCTCGGTAGCCTTGGTAAGGCTCTCTGCCATTTCCTGGATCTCCTTGAGGGATTGTTCCAAGAAGTTGGCATGTTCTCTACTCTTCCTCAACTCAGCCCCTCACCGCGTGATTGTCAAATGGGCATCCTTCAGCTCATTCTTTAGGCCACGAATTTCAGCATCTGCATGAACTAGATGATTCTCCATGGATTGCTTCAATTTCTCGGCCACCTCTTTTTCAGCCCTGGCCGTATGGAGCTCCTCTTTAAGGCCATGGATGAGGCTATCGACATTCCCTAGGCCCTCCTCCATAAAGGTGATGTCATAGACTAGCTACATCGACAAAGTAAGGTTATGAACCAAACAACCTTCTAGACGAAGAAGACATGATGAGGATCTCACCTGTTGTAGAGAGGAAAAGGCAAAGTCAGATATCCTAACCAGACTTTGACTTCAGATCACTACCAAATCCTGAGGCAGCAACGTATCCTTGAGCGCTCCCTAGCCATGGTAGGGACCAACAATCCCCTAGTGGAGGAAAGCTTCAAAAAGTCCGTGGGATGGCTCCCAGCTAGAGAAGCCTCATGAACGGACTCTCTCTCGACTTGTGGCGCCTTGACCCTATCAACTACACGGGGGCAAGGCGCTAGCTCATCAGCCATAGGAGGCGGACTCTCCCTTATGTGAACCGGAGAGGTAACCACCGTTGAAGGCTCAACTAGCTGAGTCCCTGTGGGGGCTTCCGTCATTGGCACCGCATTCCCTTCGGAGTCTCTTCTAGAGGACGAAGTGCTTCCACTCCTCTCAGGATCGTCCTTTTGAGCTCTCTTCCGAACCACCGATCTTGTGGGGGGGCAGGAGCTGCCCTCTTCTCGGAGGATTGATGGAGCCAGCTCAAGTTAGGCTTCATCCCGCCGCTTGCAAATAGAAAGACCCCTCTAAGTCGACTGAACTACGACAGGAATGTGAGAAGAGAGGTAAAATTCCCACTATTTATACTTAACATAGGGAACTTGCTAATCCCTGCAAGATGGAGATTCCTTTCCTCCAATAACTTATGGATAGGAACGACCTCCAAATCAGTCAGTAAGTCATAATCGGACTGATAGGCCGCCAAAACCTTTTTTCCATCATTGACAGTTAAGCGTGGCTCCTTCCAATCACTACTAAAGCCCCATGGGTCAATAGACAACACAAAAACAAAGATGGGATTCCACTCATGGATGGTGTTGGGCATATCCTTGATGATATTGCGGCCTGGTCGAGGGCCGATCACCCACCATCCATGGCCATGGAAATCCCTCTTGAGCATAAAATGGGCAGTAATCAGATTGGTCCCCGGCTCAACGTTGGCTATGTGGCATCGAACCAAGAACCCGCAGACATTTCGAATGCTATTCGGAGTCAACTGCGCAGGCACCACCTGGTACAGACAAAAAATTTTGATGAAGAAAAGATGCAGTGATGCAAAACAAATAAGATGATGCGATGCGGAAGTAAATTAAGACTAATTTTTTTTTTTTTTTTTTTTGTTTTGTTAGAAGTTGGCTTGACTCAAAAACAAGGCTAACTAATATTGAAAGAAAATATGCACTGAAAGAAAGCACAATTCAAAAGAGTAGATTATTAGAGTAATAAAGAAGTAGGATCGCTGGGGATTGAGAAACCCCCAGACCTAGGGTTTACTCCTCTTTCAAGAAACAGACGAAGAGAGAAGAGAAGGTTAAATACCTGACTGTGATATCTCTCTTTGCTTCAATTGAAGGACACTCTCGAGCAGATTGTAGGATCCTTGGAGACGGGGTATCTTCGCAATGGATCCTCGGATTGTAGTCCTATGGCAAGGTTGGCCTTCTTCTCGTACTCTGGATCTGGAAAAGATGAAGAACAAGATAAGGATGTAAGAAACTCAAGGAAGAGACCTTTACCTGGGATAGCTCCGGACTGCTCGAACTTTGAAGATGAGGGAAGAGTATGGAGGTGGCGATGGAAGATGGAGTGGATTTAGGGTTTAGCTGGTAAGGCGGTGGCTTGTAGATGAAAAGGACCTAGGGCTTGATATGGTGGGCAGTGGCTTGGAGAAGGAGATGGTGGCCTTGAATGAAGTGGGAATAGGGTTTAGGAATTTGGGTGTTGGCAGCTAGGATGATGAAAGGAAATTAGGGTTGGCGGCCAGGGATGAAAGCGGGGTAAGGTTTTGGTAACTTTGGAGATCTCTCACCTCCTCAAGGCTCCAATGGAACCAGGATTTACTCCCTCACGGAGCTCAACACTCAAAGAAGTGCGGAAGAAGAGAACACAAGGTTGCTCAACACAAGAAAAATTTCATTTACTCATTTAAAATCAAAAGATTACATAAGGGTCCAATATATAGACCTTGCAAGAGAAACAAAATTACACTACTTCCCATGTGGGACTAAACATTCATTCTAAGCATGAAAAACTTTCCCTTGACCGACCATGCTTCTTTCCTTGGAGTGGGCGGCCTCAAATGCAAGGTGATGGCTTCATATGGCAGGTATGTGGGGCGCCTCCTAGTTCTTCTCCTTAAGTCATGGGTTTTCCTTCAATGACTTGCTCTTTCTTGGAAGAAAATACTCATCTCCTAGTCTTTCTCCCCAAGACTAGGCTCCTTCCATTCATAGCCAGGTACTTTAGGCAGGTGTGGGCGCCTACCTTGAAGTCCTCTCCAAGAAAAATCCCCTGCTCCTTTAGCTTGGTTACTTTTGGCAGCTTGTGGGCGCCTTCCTTGACTTCTCCTAAGAAAATTTTCTTGCTCTCTTGGGCGTGGGGACCAGGGACACTGGGATGAAATGTGGCGCCAACTGGTCCTGGGAGTGTGGCTGGGAGTGTGGCGTCCACTTGCATTTGGCCTTGGAAGAAAAAATGACGCCGTAGGGAATGGCGCCAACCAGGACTTGACTTGGACTTAGACTGAGTCAACATGACTCAACAAAATGAAATGCAGACTCAAAGAAATAAAATAATCTGGTTGACCAGGTCAACCCTTATTACAAACCCTAATCTTCGGGCAAGGTCATTCAGAGTCAAGATGGAACCCTGAAGTCTTCTTCTGATTCTGGTGCCCGCACCAATTCTCCCGGGGTGGGAGGAACTCGACCCTGTCGAGTAAGGCTCAAGTTGGCTCTGGTATCTCTCCAAGAGATCTGGATCCAGCTCTTGTAATTCATCTCGGGAGATCCAAGAGTCATCAAAATCTGGCCTTCCTTGCCAGCGGACCAGGTATCTTTGGTATCCTCGATTACGAGTAGGGATAACCTGATCGTCCAGGATCTTTTCAATCTATTCTTTCCTCACTGGCCAGTTTGTTGGTGGACACAAAGGGTTGGGTTCACTCTCATGAACAGGATTAGGCTCAAAAGGCTCACTGGGAATCACAGCTAGCTCTCTATACTCTACTAGGTCTGTAATGTTGAAAGTGGTGCTAATGCCTAGTTCTGGAGGCAACTCGAGCACATAGGCATTGGATCCTACTCTCTTCACCACTCTAAATGGTCCAGCTCCTCTAGCATGTAACTTTCTAACGGTTCCAGGAGGAAACCGTTCAGGCCTTAACCTAATCATTACATAGTCTCCCTCAACAAAAGTTTTGACTCGCCTTTGAGAATCAGCCAACTTCTTATAAGTTTCATTACTTAAATTTATTTTGGCATGAATTTCTTTATGCAAGTCTTTTATATGCTGTGCAAAAACTTCAGCAGACTCGGAGACTCGTGTGTGGACTGGTAAAGGGGCTAGGTCAAGAGGTGTGTGAGGTTTGTACCCATGCACAATTTCAAATGGACTCTTACCTGTAGACCTATTGACCGAGTCATTGTATGCAAATTCAGCCCTAGGTAAGTACAAATCCCAATTCGTAGTGTTTTCACCAACAAGACATCTTAGCAGATTGCCTAAGCTAAGGTTCACTACCTCAGTTTGGGCATCAGTTTGGAGATGATAGGCAGTTGAAAACTTAAGTTTTGTCCCTAACTTATTCCAAAGGGTTTTCCAAAAATAGCTGATGAATCGGACATCCCTATCTGAAACAATTGTCTTAGGTAGGCCATGGAGTCTCTCATTAAAGAATAGGGTGGCTACCTTAGATGCATCAAAAGTCTAGGAACAAGGCAAGAAGTGGGCCATCTTAGAAAATCGGTTGACTATGACACAGATAGAGTCATGCCTCCTCTGGGTCTTAGGCAAACCTAACACAAAGTCCATACTCACATCTTGCCAAGGACGATCTGGGACAAGGAGTGGGGTATAAAGGCCGGTGTTATGTTTTCGCTGTTTGGCAACAGCGCAGGTCCGACACCTGGCCACAATGTGTGCTACATCTCTTTTTAAGCTAGGCCAGAAAAAGTGGTCTTCAACAGCCAGGGTGGTCTTGTCTTTTCCAAAATGGCCTGCTAGACCCCCAGCATGAATTTCCTAAATCAAAAATTCCCTAAGAGAAGTTCTAGGGATGCAAAGCCTATTCTTAAAGAACAGAAAGCCATCTAAAAGGGTATAATCCTTATGATCACTATATGGTCCTTGAGCTAGATCCTTAGCACTAATTAGGTTCACTGCAGTCTTCATCTCTTTGACCATATTGGGTCCTTTAGCTACCTTTTCTTTAGGAGGGACTGAATGGATTGTGATCTTTTTCCATTAAAACTAAAGACATAGGTATTGAATTTTCCTAAGAGGGTGGCATCATGATCATATAACCAAGGTCTCCCAAGAATTATACTGCTCACCCCCATGGGTAAGACAACACACCAAATCTTCTCTTAATAGGATTGCATCTGGATTTGGACCTGACATCTAGACTGGATGAGTATAGAGGTAGAGTCTACCCAAGAAACCTTATAGGGGTTGGGGTGGGGGACTGGGGTTAAGCCTAACATTTTGACAGTGCTAGCAGAAATGGCATTCACACAGCTCCCACTATCTATGATGATTTTACATACCTTATCCCCTAATTTAAGGAAAGTCTGTAGGATGTTAGTCCTACGCCAATCCTCCTGAACTCTACTCTGGGATAGGATGCATCTCACAACTCCTAACTGGTCAGACTCTGTGGGTTCCTCCTCTCCTTCATACTCATCAACCAAGTTCATTCCGGCCTCATAAACTTCTTCATCAAATTCCTCATTGGGCCCGGAATTCTCTTCCTCTCCCTCTTCTATGTAAAGGGATCTACGTGGGCACTGGCTAGAAACATGACCTACCCTATGGCACTTAAAACAGGCTATGGCTGTACACTGGCTGGAGATATGACCTGGTTTCTGACACTTAAAACAGGTGATACTAGAACTAGGAGTTCTCTGGGTGTCAGGTGCCTTACCTTTGTCCATGGGCCTAGGGGTGGGAATACCCTGAAAAGGTTTGCTAGGGGTAACTTGGCTACGTCCATTTCTTGGGATTGGGGCACTAACCCTAGAAGGTATAGGTCCTCTCTGAAATTTCTCAGTGTTCAGTGCAATCTGATAGGCTTGGTCTAGGTCAGTAACCTCTCTCAGAAACAACTCCCTCTTAATGTCTTCCCTAAGTCCAGCCCTAAATCTAGACAAAGTGACCTCATGGGCTTCACTCACATCACATCTCATCAAGTACTCATCAAAGGTGGCTATGTAGTCTGAGACAGATCGGTTCCCTTGTTTCAAGGTTTGCCATAGGTCTAACAAATTCTGTTGGTATGAAATGGGTAGGTACTTATCTCTAAGCTTCTCTTTCATACCCTACCAAGTGGTTATGGGCTCAACATTTTGTCTCCTAGTGGTTAGCTCAATGTTTCCCCAGTATAACCTAGCTTGATGCACTAACTTCATCTTGGAAAACTTGAACTTCCTTTCCTCAGACATGGTATACCCCTCAAAGTACTGGTCCATCTCACCCTCCCAATCAGAATACAACTTAGGGTTTAAGCTACCATCAAAAGTGGGTGCATCTAATTTGATGTTCCAGATGAACCTATCATCTCTATCTTCAGGCTTTGGGTCAGGCCTCCTATGATTAGGTTCAGGATCTCTGTATAAAGGTCTTCTAGGCTCCTGGTGTGGGTGAGGTTGAGGCACATTAAAATCTGGGTCAGAAGTCCAATTCTGATGTCTAGGTTCCTCAAGTACTTGGACTCGATCCCTAAGCTGGGTAAGATCCTCACGGACTTGATCCCTAAACTGGGCAACAGTATTTGTCATATCCTGACTAAATTTGGTCATACTTTCGGTAAGAGTTCTAATCGTGGCCTCTAAATCAGGTTGGGTTTGACTAGGTTGGTAGGGTACTCCGTTCCGGGTGGACATGATGATGCAAGCAAGCATACCAAATGAGACTTGACTGAAACAGCTATGGGCTAACTAGACCTAGAGCCCAAACTAGATGCCCAATAAGAGTGGCAAGCTAGCCTGTAGTAACTCGGGACTCAGCCAGGCAGGTGTAAGGGGAGTGTTTGGTCCCTAATTGCCAATCCTAGACACCAATCAGTAATTGGCCGGTAGGCGGACCAGCAGACAAGCCCTTCGGGATAGAATCCCTGAACCACCGTTCTAGACATTGATTACAAAGAACACACAGAGAAACTAGACAAACTGACTCAACACTAGCCTAGACCCGACCAGTTGGTATCCCTAGCCCACTAGGGCAAATTAGGTCTAATTAATTTTAAGATTAAAGGCTTAGGTTCGAATGCACGGGAGGTGGTTTTGGGCTAAGGAGAGGGTCTCAATCCTCCCCTTATGTTGCAACTTCGGTGCCCTTAAAATAGATTCAATTTATGCACACTCAAATAAAAAATAGCTTGCAAAAAATAAAAAGCAGAACAGCAGTAAAATTGATCTCCGAGAATCTACAGAAATTAATAAATTATAAAAATTTTATGTAAATTACTTTCAATTATACTGGTTCCGAGAAAATAAGAATTACTTACTTTGGAATTTTTTGCAAGGAGAAACAATTCGAATAACATGGCAGTTACTAGCAGAAAATAAAACGTGTGTCCCGTTTACAATCCCTGCCTAGAAGTTAGAACCCAGCGGCACCCCTACACGCCCTAGGAACCCCCGTGGAATGGGAGGAGGAGGCTTGCGTCTCGCTTGATCCTAGGACCGGACGGCCAGGGGAGTCTACTCCAGGCAACAAAAGTAAAAAGAACAAAAAAAATAATCAAACAAGCAAGAACCCTAGACAGGGCTCTGATACCAAAAATGATGCAGAACAAATAAGATGATGCGATGCGGAAGTAAATTAAGACTATTTTTTTTTTTTTGTTAGAAGTTGGCTTGACTCAAAAACAAGGCTAACTAATATTGAAAGAAAATATGCACTGAAAGAAAGCACAATTCAAAAGAGTAGATTATCAGAGTAATAAAAAGTAGGATCGCTGGGGATTGAAAAACCCCCAGACCTAGGGTTTACTCCTCTTTCAAGAAATAGACGAAGAGAGAAGAGAAGGTTTTATACCTGACTGTGATATCTCTCTTTGCTTCAATTGAAGGACACTCTCGAGCAGATTGTAGGATCCTTGGAGATGGGGTATCTTTGCAATGGATCCTCGGATTGTAGTCCTATGGCAAGGTTGGTCTTCTTCTCGTACTCTAGATCTGGAAAAGATGAAGAACAAGATAAGGATGTAAGAAACTCAAGGAAGAGACCTTTACCTGGGATAGCTCCGGACTGCTCGAACTTTGAAGATGAGGGAATAGTATGGAGGTGGCGGTGGAAGATGGTATGGATTTAGGGTTTGGCTGGTAGGGCGGCGGCTTGCAGATGAAAAGGACCTAGGGCTTGATATCGTGGGCGGTGGCTTGGAGAAGGAGATCGCGGCCTTGAATGAAGTGGGAATAGGGTTTAGGAATTTGGGTGTTGGCGGCTAGGATGATGAAAGGAAATTAGGGTTGGCGGCCAGGGATGAAAGCGGGGCAGGTTTTGGTAACTTTGGAGATCTCTCACCTCCTCAAGGATCTAATGGAACCCGGATTTTCTCTCTCACGGAGCTCAACACTCAAAGAAGTGCGGAAGAAGAGAACACAAGGTTGCTCAACACAAGAAAAGATTTCATTTACTCATTTAAAATCAAAAGATTACATAAGGATCCAATACATAGACCTTGCAAGAGAAACAAAATTACACTACTTCCCATGTGGGACTAAACATTCATCCTAAGCATGAAAAACTTTCCCTTGACCGACCAGGCTTCTTTCCTTGGAGTGGGCGGCCTCAAATGCAAGGTGATGGCTTCATATGGTAGGTATGTGGGGCACCTCCTAGTTCTTCTCCTTAAGTCATGGGTTTTCCTTCCATGACTTGCTCTTTCTTGGAAGAAAATACTCAACTCCTAGTCTTTCTCCCCAAGACTAGGCTCCTTCCATTCATAGCCAGGTACTTTAGGCAGGTGTGGGCGCCTACCTTGAAGTCCTTTCCAAGAAAAATCCCATGCTCCTTTAGCTTGGTTACTTTTGGCAGCTTGTGGGCGCCTTCCTTGACTTCTCCTAAGAAAATTTTCTTGCTCTCTTGGGCGTGGGGACCAGGGACACTGGGATGAAATGTGGCGCCAACTGGTCCTGGGAGTGTGGCGTCCACTTGCATTTGGCCTTGGAAGAAAAAATGACGCCTTAGGGAATGGCGCCAACCAGGACTTGAGTTGGACTTAGACCGAGTCAACATGACTCAACAAAATGAAATGCAGACTCAAAGAAATAAAATAATCTGGTTGACCAGGTCAACCCTTATTACAAATCCTAATCTTCGGGCAAGGTCATTCAGAGATCCAGATGGAACCCTGAAGTCTTCTTCTAATTCTGGTGCCCGCACCATGTAGGGGAAATCAAAGGCCAGCCTTCAAATGGTCTTCGTACACAGCCAAACATCCAGGAGGAGGTTTGTTCACCCATTTCTCGGATGCCGGAAGAATCAAAGGAAATCCCTCGAGAACATGATAGCATTCTCGAAGATGAGCAACCTTTCCCGGTGAAATAGAGCTGGGGACCAGCTCTGGACTCATTGCATCACCGGCCCTCGAAGGCCCAACTTGTTCCCCGCGGCTTCCTACAGACTCAGCCATGATAAAAGAATGAGACAAAGAGGCAGAAGGAAGATTCTACCTGTGGAAGGGACCGATGGCCAAGAACAGGGAAAGCTAAATCAAAACTGAAAGTATGAGGTTGAAGAAGCTACCTCAACAGGCCCCTTTTCTCCTTCTCAAAAAGAAACGAAAAGACCCCAAAGCAGCCCCAAGCTGATTTGACACGAAATAGACCAAAAGTCGTAGTCTATTTGAATCAATGGCCAAGATGAAGCACATTCATCATCCAACAGGCAGGAAGGAACCACGACAACCGCTTGAATCCTAACCAAAAGATTGGTTGAAATGTCGCACAACGAAAAAAGGAGAGGCAGTCCCTGGCCCGCCAACTCCTTTTTCACCCCTCAATCAGGGAATGACAATTGTCCATCATCTAATTCTCAAATCAGCTGGCAGTTATGTAGACGGTATAATAAGAGATTTTGTAATCATCCACTGCACCTTCCCTCAAGAGGAAAATGACAAACCAATAATACTCTCACCTTTCAAGGCAAATCTTCGCTTCGAAAACTGAGAGTAGGGGGCAACTTTTAGGATATCTTGGTCCAGGTATCAACCAGCTACCAGTTCAACCAGCTGAAGACATTTCTTCTGAACCACAAGTTTCAGACCAAGGTATTCGAAAAAAGTCAGGCAACCCATGGGCAAGCCAAAGCTCTTACTTGACCTATGGTACTCGAAGACATCGTCTTCGGATTACGTCTTCATTCTTTGTCGAAGACCAAGTCCTACGATTCCCGAAGACAAGATCCTCGCCTGAACCAAAGAACGACCTTCACCAACTCCCGAAGACATGGTCTTCGGTTTACATCAAAGACATAGTCTTCGGCCTATGACAAAGATCAAGTCCTCGATCTATGCCGAAGACAAGTTCTATGATCTGTCTCGAGAGGATCCGAGGAGGAAGACATTCCCTAATTCAATCATGAAAATCTTCCTAAAAGGAAAGTCCGGAGATGATCTCTCGACATGTTTCAAATCTCTATAAATAGGACAAGCAATAGTTATCATCGACTATTTCCAGAATGTAATCACAGTGCGCAACTCTAGCGGCAATACCTCCTGCCTGGCCACCGGAACTGCCTATTAGCTACCCACGATCCCAGATTATGGAAAAGAAATTAACTCTTCCATCATAACCACTTGAGAAAGAATGGAACCGTAGGCTGGACAACTCCTTATAAATAATGGTAAGAGGGAATGCTAAAAAAAAAGCACAAGATATCCTTGAAAATCCCAGAGTCTTTACCCTCTCCATTGAATCCTCCTAAGAATCTTCTCCATTCTGTGGCTGGAGCCCATCTCTGACTTAGGCATTGGAGTTTCCCCCACCAGAGCAATTCCAGCCAGGAATTTATTTTGTAGGTGAACCAGGGAGCGGGCCTGCGATCCAGTAGCTCCACCCGGTCGGAAAAGGGATTCTATGCCAACAATAATTATCCCATCCTTTGTAGGGTTTTAGCTGTATAAGTGTTAGTGTGAAGGAGGGTTTTACTATCTTCTCTAGATAAATCAATATTTGCACCTTGGAAGAAAAGAGTGAGGACCATTCTATAAGGCAAGCAACCCTTTACTTTTCTTATTGCCCCTTTCATCCGACATATCATAATGGCTGGAAGATTGATTTTGTCCCCATTTATCAGAAGCTTTATAAAACAAAGATCTCGCTCACTTACCCAGTCAAAATGGCCTGTCCTAGGTAGAAAGATCCTACTAATGAAGCTGTGAAGTATCCTCATTTCAATAGATAATGAACTTGACTTGAGTATTCCAATTTCATCAACTTTAGTCCTCTCTAGTATAGTTTGCAAAGTTTTTGTCCTGTCCTTTAGGACCAAGTATTCAGTACCCTCGAAAGGCATTTTTAGAACATTTCCAAGAATTTCTTTAGATATAATTATTTTTTTTCCTTTTACCAGAGATTCAATAAAATTTTCTCCAAATCTCATATTTTCATAGAAGGTTCTAACCAAATTTGGATAGGTTTTGATATCCAAAGAACACATATTTCTCCAACCCTAATTTTCAATAAAATCTCCAATAACAAATCCTATTTCCTTTAGGTATTCAAACAAAATTCGTCTACCAGTAGTTATAGTCCGCATACCCAAGGAAATTTGATGACTTGGTGAGACTGGACTTGGTTCTTCATCCGATTGAGGTGGAATTCGAGAGGAACTATCTTCATAAATTTTGTTCTTCTTTCCTGTGGAGCACCTTCAGTTTCCCGTCGAGATTTCTTCTCTACTGCCTTCTTTGGAGCCATTGCATAAATACACTTGAGTTCCGAAGCAGTTTTTGGAAGGAGAAGTTTTTGGAAATGTTTCTTGGAGGGAAAGAGTGTAGGGTTAAGGAGTAGAAATGGAAAAGAAAACCCTACGGCTCGTACTGAAAAGAGATGGCTTGACATCCGATCCGGCTCGACCAATAGGTCATCTGCTCTAGTCGGCTCGAGCAGAGGGAGCACAAAAGTGATTTTTTGGGTTTCAATCAAGGTCTTTTTATTAAAAAAAATGAGATAAGGAGGTCACCTAGATAATTTTTCCTTAAGTTTATAAGGATGATTCTAGAGTGAGTCACATAATCCTAGTTCACATCTAATCATTGCAAATCTATCAAAATTCAAAGGTTTGGTAAAAATGTCAAAGATGATTCTTTAGAATACCAAAGACCTAAATTGCATGTACCTTTCAAATATTTGTTAATTCTTTTAACAGCAAGTATATGTGTTTCTTTAGGATTACATTGAAATCTAGCACATACACATACACTGTACAAGATATCAGGTCTACTGGTTATAAGATATAGTAAGGATCCAATCATACCTCCATAAAGCTTTTGGTCAACATTGGATCCATTTTCATCTTTGTCTAGCCTGCATGTAGGGCTCATGGGTGTACTAGCCTCTTTGCTTGTTTCCATGCCAAACTTCTTGATTATTTCTTTGATATACTTGGCTTGGCTTATAAAGATTTCTTCCTCCATTTGTTTGACTTGTAATCCAAGGAAGTAGTTGAGTTCACCCATAAGGCTCATTTCAAACTCACCCTGCATCAACTCAGCAAATTCTCCACAAAGATTTTTATTAGTTGCACCAAATATAATGTCGTCAACGTAAGTTTGTACAACTAACATATCATTCTCTTTGTTCTTAATAATATGAGTTTTGTAAACATTTTCTCTTTTGAAATCATTTTCAAGTAAAAATTTTCTTAGTCTATCATACCAGGCCCTAGGTGTTGTTTCAAACCATATAATGCTTTATTCAATTTAAACACATAATTTGGAAAAGCATGATTTTCGAAACCTGGTGGCTGTTCTACGAAAACTTGTTCAGAAATAAATTCATTTAGAAAAGCACTTTTGACATCCATTTAAAAGAGTTTAAAATTCACGTAGCAAGCAAATGCAAGAAGTGATCTAATGGATTCTAGTCTTGCTATAGGAGCATATGTTTCATCAAAATTAATGCCCTCCTCTTGATTGTACCCTTTAGCTACCAACCTTGCTTTATTTCACATAACCTTACCATTCTCATCTAGATTGTTCCTATAGACCTATTTGGTTCCTATGATTGGGTGGTCTGTAGGTCTACTAACTAGTGTCTAAACATTATTCCTTTCAAACTGGTTTAATTCATTATGCATGGCCATCATCCAGTTATGATTAGTTTTAGCTTCTTCCAAACTATATGGTTCAATTTGTGAGACAAAGGCTAGGTAGTCATGTGCATCTCTATATGCAGACCTAGTCCTAACACCATGAGAAGGATCACCAATAATTAAATCTTTAGGATGTGAAGTTACATACCTCCATTCCTGTGGTAAATCAGTATGATCCTTTCTTACCACTTCATTTCAATCTTATGTTGGCTTGTCTTGAATGCTTAGATCTTCCATCTTCTTTTGTAGTGTACCTGCATCATTATCTACACACTCATCTTTTCTAGATGGTGAGGGGTTAGCTTCATCAAAGACAACATGAATTGACACTTCAATAGTGAGAGTCATCTTATTAAACACTCTATATGCTTTGCTATATAGTGAATAACCAAGGAATATAGATTCATCAGATTTTGCATCAAACTTTCCTAGGTTATCTTTACCATTATTCAACACAAAGCATTTACATCCAAAAACATGAAAATAGTTAATATTCGATTTTCTTCCATTCCAAAGCTCATAGGGGGTTTTGTTTGAAATTAGTCGTATTAAAACTCGGTTTAATACATAACAGGCAGTGTTTACCACTTCTGCCCAAAAGTACCTTGGAAGATTACCTTCATACAACATGGTTCGTGCCATTTCTTCCAATGTCCTATTTTTCCTCTTTATAATACCATTTTGTTGTGGTGTTCTAGGAGCAGAGAAGTTGTGATCAATGCCGTGCTCAGTGTAATATTTATCAAAAAATTGATTTTGAAATTTAGTTCCATGATCACTTTTTATAGAAATAATAGAAAGATTTTTTTCATTTAAAACCTTCTTATAAAATTTTCGAAATATATCAAAAGTTTCATCTTTATGTGCAATAAATAATATCCATATGAATCTAGAAAAGTCATCTACAATCATAAGGCCATATGTCATACCTCCTAGGCTTGTGTTCCTAGTTGGTCCAAATAAGTTCATGTGAAATAGCTCAAGGGGTCTAGTTGTTGAAATAACATTTTTTGATTTAAAACTCCCCCTAGTTTGTTTGCCTATTTGACAAGCATCACATACATAATCAAGATCAACTTTAAAATGTGGCAAACCTCTAACTAGATTCTTTGAGATTAATTTGGCAATTATATGCGTGCTAGCATGACCTAATCATCTATGGCAAAGTAAATAAGTCTCCTTAGTCTTAGCATTCATTGCTACTAGACTGGAACTACTAGTCATGGCTAGATCATTGAGATCTACCACATAGATGTTTCCAAGTCTATGACCAATGAATTTGTTGCTAGAATCAAGAGAGTTAGTTACTATACACATAGATGATTCAAAGATAACCTTGAAGCCTTTATCATAAAGTTGAATAATACTCAATAAATTATGCTTCAATTTATCTTCTAGCAGCACATCTTCAATAAAAGTACAGGGGGTTATTTTAATCTTACCGATTCTGACTATTTTTCCCTTGCCATTATCTCCGAAAGTAACCAATCCTCCTCCTTTCATTTGTAGGGTGATGAACTAATCTTTGTCACTCGTCATGTGCCTTGAATAGCTACTGTCAAGATACCATATTTTCTTCAATTTGTGGGCTATAGGACAGTCCTGTAAAATAGTCAAGGAGTGATTTTAGGTACCCAAGCTAACTTAGGTCCTTTCGGGTTAGCAAAATTGGTTCCTCCTAGAACCCAAATGGTTCCATATTTCAATGCACCAATTATGAAATTTTTCAAAGAATTGCATTGATGAGATTTATGTCCAAATCTATGACATACATAACAAATAATTATATCATTTTTGAACAATGAAGGCATTGAAGCTTTAACAGATGCAGAAATAGATTTGTTCGGTTTGAAAGATTTTTGAATAGAATTCTTTGGAACATACATTAAGCCACTTGAACCAGAATTTGATGGAAAAGTTGTTTAAGATTTTGCATTTGAAGCTAAAGCTTTTGAAGATACAAATTTTGTTGCTGAAATCTGTTTGGCTTTTAAAGCGTTAAATTCAATTCCAGCTTTGCTTTTTTAATCTTTTTGTTCTTTTAGAATTAGCTCAAGCTTGTTAGTGTTGGCTTTGACTCCTTAGTTTTGATGATTAACAAAAGGTTGAGTATATGTTTGGACTAACGTTTAATCTCAAGATAAAGTTTCAGGACTTAGGTTATTCAAAAAGAGTATCATAAGGACAATGATGAAACTAAGTTTACCTGATTTGGAAATGAGCTCTTCTACCTTGAACAAGATCAAAATTCTCATAATGGACCTTCTTGTTAAGAAATATTTGACAAAAGAAACAAAGGCTTAAAGAAACTCAAGCATGGCACGCACATCTCAAAGAGTTTCAGAAAAATTCAGATCAGAGGTCGACCACCAGAGGTCGACACCTTGTCAAAGGTCGACCACCAGAGGTCGACTCATGAAGAAAAGGAAAGTTCAGCATGGCCGGCACGGCAAAGTCTCAGTGGCACGCTTCAGAGGTCGACCACCAGAGGTCAACACCTGTCCAGAGGTCGACACCAGAGGTCGACTCATAGCCTGAGAATTCAAATGGGCAGAACTATGGTATTCTGAACTTTTGCCTAAACTTTACTGGAGGTCGACTCATGAGGTCGACACTTGATCCAGAGGTCGACTCATGGCATAACGGCTAGTTTTTCTGAACTTCTGATTTGATTTCTAACGGCCATAAATGGCCATATTTTTGAATCTAACGGTCTTGTGGAGTTGTTTCAGCATGAATGAGGTATTTAACCTCCACCAAACTTCAAAAAAGACAAGGAGACAAAGTGAAAAAGTATAGGTTCAAAGTACAAAGCCTTCAATCACTTCCAAAGCCAAAAAGTGTGAGAAAACCAAGAGATTCCATTCCCAAAAGCTTTCCAATTTTTTTGAGGAATCCAACATTCAAGTGTTTGGCATTTAGTGAGGTCCAAGATTCCAAGACAAAAGGCTTGAAGAGTCTCCATCAAGAGCTTCAACGAATTTATTATTGCTCAAAAGGAGTTTGTTTAGTTTTCATTACTTGTATTCATACTCTTTTGTCTTTAGCTAGTTTCAAGGGAATTTGAAACTAGAATGAGGTTTGTTGGTGAGCCAATTGATAAAACCAACTAGGGTTGCTTGTAAGCCCGAAGCCAAAACAAGTGAGTGAGGTTTGTTGGTGAGCCGATTGATAAAACCAACTAGGGTTGCTTGTAAGCCCGAAGCCAAAACAAGTGAGTGAGGTTTGTTGGTGAGCCAATTGATAAAACCAACTAGGGTTGCTTGTTAGCCCGAAGCCAAAACAAGTGTGTAAGGTTTTGACTTGTGAGCCTGGTAAAACAAGTCGGCTGTAATCCAAAGATTATAGTGGAAATTCCCAAGTGGAACTTGGGGAGTGGATGTAGGTGCTAGGTGCACCGAACCACTATACTTCTTGTGTGTTTGCATTGCCTTTCTCTTTATCTTCTTTTGCTCTTTAATTGTCGTTTTATTTCATTGCTTCCGTTGCACAATTATTTGAGCACTATCACTCTTCATCTTAGAACTTGTTAGCACATATATTGCTTTAATTTTTAAAATACCCAATTCACCCCCCCTCTTGGGCACCATATCTGGGCAACAGTTAGAACTCAAAGTAAGTTTTTCTACTAAAGGCTTAAGCTTTTCAACCTCCTTTTTCAAATTATCATTTTCGGAAAATAAAACTTTGTTTGTCTCATTTAAAATATTCTTTTCATTTTTCAAAGAAATAACATTATCAGAAAAGATATTCAGTTCTTTTTGCAAAATATTATTCTTTTCAGAAATCTTACCCTTGTCATTTAATAAAACATCATTTTGTTTCTTTAAGGATTTAATTTTAACCCCAACTTTCTTGAATTCAATAAGTAAATCATGAAATACAAAATTCAGTTCATCATATGTAAATTTAGTTTAAAGCTCAGGGGATGATGAAAGGATTATGCCCTAAAGGCCAATCGAAATGTTGTATTTCGATGGAATTTTATTTTTTATTCCAAACCAGTGTATTGACATTATCAATTAATAAAGGCATTTTATTTTCATCATACGCTGTGTCTTATTAATTTTATTAAGATATGATGAATCCCATAGATTAGGGCTATGGTTCTAGGGTTATGATGAGATCATACCAGTGAGACCTAAAGCCTTAAAATCCTAATCTAGAATATTCCTGGTCGATGGGATATTGAGTAGGGGATCAATGTTCCGGTAAGACCAGCACATCCTATATATGCTTGGTGAAGAGGGTGACTGATCTCACAGTCACTTGTGTTTGACACTAATACTAGGATGTGGGTTCTCATTAAAGAATGAGTTCACTGAATGGATCCAGCTTGAGAACATCTAATGGAACCTTATCTATTTGTCAATAGATAGTTCTTATAGTGGGAGTAGTGCATGTGGTCCTTTGACTTGAGACTGCCATGGTACCTTGTATGCATGAATCCATACTTTGGTTCACACTCAGTCATGACACTGAGTCATGCATGGGGTGATACTGGGTATGGTGGATTGATTGCATATGGAGGTTGTGAGTAGGTCAAAAAAGAATCGATCAACCCTAGTAAGAGGGAAGTGCATCCAGATGATTTCAATCAAATGAAGATTCGGGAAATCTTTGATCAAAGTATGAACATTAGAAATAGTTTCTAATGGTTCATTAATGAATCATCATTATCAGATTGAGCAAGGAATGAATATGAAATTGGATTTGACAAGTATCTATATCCATAGTCATATTCAGGGTGCAAGTAGATCGAAGGACTGAATTGCCCGGTAACTCACCACTGAAGGGTATTTTAGTAAATCCACCAAAATTCCTCATCTTCCAGGTAGGCATGACATGTTGCTAGATGTCAATATTGTCTTGTAGCTCTTCATGAACCAATTGAGTTGGTTTCATGAGTCAATTCGATGTGTGAATCGAATTGGATAATTAGGTGAGCCAATTTGATCTAATTAGGTCAATCGGGTTCGATCGGATAGAATTGGCTCAAACCTAAACCTACTGCTAGCTAGATGCGGAACCCAATGGGTTATACACAATAGAGACTTGGCTATGAAAGTCATTCATGATTTAATTATGGTCATAGGATCCTCATTGGTTAGCCGAATTACATACTAGAATATGTAGGCTAACTAAATTACTAACCCAATTGGATTGGATCCGGTTGCTTGCTAATTAGGCTAACCTAATTATGAAAAACCTAAATTAGGTTGAGTCCTAAGTGGGGCTAGCCTAATCAGAGCTAAATCTTATTTTAATTTGGATTTAAGGGCTTTTTAGGCGCCATGCATGAAGAGCCCCAATGGCATTGGATACTTGGTACCTAAATGATACCTTAACTTCAAAAGGGCACAGAATGAGCTATAGATCTCTGATTTGAATATAATTTATATGGTCAGAAAGAAAATTTTATGCTCTTTTCAATAAAACCCATATTGCTTATGTTTTGACTGGTCAAAATTCTTTGAAGTTTGCATGGAAGAAGGATGGCGCGTGCGGTGCATGAAGAGTTGCAACACTTCATGTGGCGTGCGGTTCTGATGGAGAGTCTTTCTGCTATCAGTACTCTTCATAATCTCCAATGTTTGGAGATTGAAGAGGCACCTCTTGGCTTCCTAGGGACCAGTAATTGACATGTGGCAATTAAGAACTCGTCCAGATAAAATAAGGGATGTGAATAAGGCTTTCGGTGCATAAATGGGCTTATTAGATATGATTTTTCAAGCTAGATAACTTCTCTTTGGTCTTGAAAAATCATATATGATAAGTTGATGGGAGGACATATCACATGCCCCTCTTGTATCTATAAATAAGGGGCAGTGAAATGAGTCTGAAAAAAAAAAAAAAAGAATTCCATCGAAGTATTATTCTGAGTGTCTCTCTCTCCCTCCACCTTTTTTTAAGACAAGACTTGTCTTGTTAAGACAAGGTCTTTTCTAATAGGACAAGGCTTTGTTTTAGGACATAAGCCTAAGGGGTCCTAGAGGAGGGTTGTCCTAAAACCAAGAGTGGTTTAGGAGAGTGTCTTTAGCGCCCTACAATAGGACAGGGTGTCCTACAGTGGTCAATAGACCAAAGGCTGTCGAAAGAGTTCCACTTATCCAAGCAACTTGAAGAAGGAGTTCTTCCTTGGTCCGAGTTTTGTGTGGATCACCATTGGAGGGCGAACGTTTGGACGCCTGGTGGAGAAGAAGGCTGAATCAGGGTTTTCTTCATCGGATTGGATACTAGCGGTTCAGGTTGGTGCCTAAACTCTAGTTTATATTATATATGCTTGTTTGTATGTTTTAATTCCTAGTAAGGAGGTCTTGGGTTAAGGTTTTGGTAGTGGTTTCATAATAAATTTTTGAAATCCACGCTTCCGCCCTGGTCACCAAAACCCTTACAGTGGTATCAGAGCCACCTTATTAGGGCTAAATCATACAAATTTTGAAGTTGCCCAATTTTGTAGGACTCTTGAGGTTGCCCATTTTGGTAGGACTCTACAAAATTTAATGTTGCTCAATTTTGTAGGACTCTTGAGGTTGCCCAATTTTGTAGGACTCTTGAGGTTGTCCATTTTGGTAGGACTCTACAAAATTTGAAGTTGCCCAATTTTATAGGACTACAAAATTTGAAGTTGCCCAATTTTGTAGGACTCTACAAAAATTTAAAGTTACATATGATTGATATGTTTATGCATATATGTATGTCACTGGTTAGGGTTTTCACTTAAACCTTAACCGATATAGAGATATGTTTAGCTTTCTAGTAATCATACTGAAATAAGGTTGCCCTGGCATAATGGTGGATCCATTATGTGGTAGATGGTTATCCTAGTATGATGACACACTTGGCACATTATAAAATGATATATGATGCATGGTTGATGAATGGTAATATTAGAATGTGCTTCTATTTGAATTTCCCTCTATTAAAATTATATTAAGTTGTAGTGTCATATACCGAAAGCAAAATAATCAAGATGATTAGTTGATCATTCGGTGTCTAGGAAAAGTGGTTCATGATCGGTAAAGAGGACATGGTTTTTAATTGGATCCGTTGACTGACCTGGCCAATTTTTATTTGTGTCTAAGAAAGAAACGGGGGGACTCCCACTACTCTCCCACTTACCTGGCTGATAAGATTAACTTAATTCTTGATTGATATGCTTAGTGTAATATTCACTACATTAGGCCTTCATGCTAGGTCATTATTATGTTATGATCCGCATTAGGTTTGTTGTGTACACACAAGGGCTTTTATGGTAACTAACACAATTTTGGCCTGGTGCATTTGATGCTTATGGCATGATTTAATATAATACTTTGTTGTGAACACACAAGGGTATTATTATTACAATCATGACTATAAAGGAATGAAGGGTCTTACTTAACTAAAAATATTATAGTTTGTTGTGCACACACAAGGCTATTAATATTTTAGAGGCCATGTTTTGTTGAGAATTGTATGAGATACAATTGGAAAGAGTTTTCCTACCTTTGAACTTATAAAATATTTGTTGTATACACACAAGGTCTTTTATAAGGAATTAGGATCTCAACCCCACTAAGAAAACCAATTAGGGTTTCTCGATCATCATATAGAGGGTTATGATGCTTGATAAAATAGTGGGAGACATAATTAAGTTAAAGTCCTAATTTAATTATGTTCTGTCAACATTGGTTGTTTTCTTATGTTATGTTCTTTGTTAATGTAGATTAAATGGCCTCTTCACTCTCACTCTGCAGTATACTTGATGCCAATAAATTGACTGGACCGAACTATGTTGACTGGTTGAGAAACCTAAAGATGGTACTCAGCCAGGAAAAACTTTCTTACATTCTTGATACCCCTACCTTGGAACCTTTAGGGGAAGATGCCTCGCAAGAGAAAAAGACGACATACAAGATGTGGCAAAATGACTCACTCACTGTCAAATGTATCATGCTTGCCTCTATGACCAATGAGTTGCAGAGGCAACATGATAGCATGGACACTAACTCCATACTGCTCAATCTAAAAGAGCTATATAGAGAACATAGTCGAACTGCTAGATCTGAGATATCTAAGCATTTGTTCCGTGCAAGAATGATAGAAGGTACATCCGTACAAGATCACGTACTAATTGTTATTGACCTGATCACTCGATTAGGTCAATTGGGTTTTGTTATGGATGGGGAGTTGAATCAGGATTTGATCCTACAGTCACTCCCAGAATCATTTTCACAGTTTGTTCTTAATTATCATATGAACAAACTTAACACTTCCTTGCCTGAGCTGTTAAACATGTTAAAAATAGCAGAGAGCCATTTAAAGAAAAATAAGGCTCCACTTCTTCTTGTGGATGGGATCAACAAGAAGAAGTCAGGCAGAAAGGGTTCCAAGAGGAGATTGAACCCAAAAAGAGGCATCAAGAAGAAGAAAGGAAAGAAGGCCTCCGGACAGATGACCTGCTTTCACTGTGGCAAGCCGGGTCATTGGAAGAGGAACTGCAAGGCTTACCTTGCAGGTGTGAAGCCTGGTGCATCGGATGCACCAAAAGGTATGAAAGAAGTTCATACTATTTTGTCATTGGATTCTTCCATTTCAAATACTTGGGTATTGGATACCGCCTGTGGTCATAATATCTGCAAATCATTGCAGGGGCTGCAGAGGCTTAGAGTATTGAAGAAAGGAGACTTCGAGCTCTACGGTGCTGGAGGAGAGTCCATCCAAGCAGAGGCCGTAGGGACTTACATCTTGAAGTTAACTTCGGGGAAGATTTTAGAGCTGAGAGATTGTTACTATATGCCTAAGGTCATTAGAAATATCATATCTGTACCCTTGTTACTCAGATAAGGTTATACTATGAATGTGATGAGCAATGGTTGCTCAATCAGCTTTTCTAATGAAATTATATGTTGTGGTGTATTTTGCAATGGTCTTTTAACTCTATCCACTAATGACAATATACTTCATGTAAGTAACAAACGAAAGAGAGATGACGTAAACAATACTTTACTCTGGCACTGTCGGCTTGGACATATTAGTGAGACTAGGATTAGCAAGTTATACAAGGAAAATTTCATTAATCCTTATGATTATGAATCATTAGGAATTTGTGAATCATGTCTCATGAGTAAAATGGCCAGGACTCCATTTAGTGGATATAGAGAAAGGACAACTGAGTTATTAGGACTCATACATATAGATGAATATGGGCCTATGACAACTAAGCCAAGGGTGGATACTCTTATTTCATCATGTTTACTGATGATTTTTCAGGGTATGGATTTGTGTATCTAATGAAACATAAATCCAAAGCCTTTGATAAATTTTTAGAGTATCAAAGTATGGTACAGAAACAAACATGGAAAAGTATTAAAATCCTTCGATCAGATCGAGGAGGTGAATACTTATCCACCGAGTTTCTTGATCACCTTAAAGAAAAGGGGATTATCTCTGAATGGACCACTCCTTACACACCATAATTAAATGGTGTTGCTAAAAGGAGGAATCGCACCTTATTAGATATGGTACGGTCCATGATGTGCTTCACAGAGTTACCTATTTCCTTCTAGGGATATGCCTTGGAAACCGTGGCTAATATCTTAAATAGAGTACCATCTAAATCTGTCTCTAGCACTCCATATGAGATATGGAGGGATAAGAAACCCAATCTTAGGTATCTTAGGATATGGGGATGTCCAGCCTATGTCAAATGAAATTTTGGACATAAGCTGGATGCTAGAGCAGATAAGTGTCTATTTGTAGGATATCCTAAAGATAGTATAGGATATTTGTTCTACCATCCTATTGAACAAAAAGTTATTATCTGTAGGCATGCCACTTTTCTGGAGAAAGAGTTCATCCTACAAAAGGGAAGTGGGAGAAATATTAAACTTGAAGAAGATCGACAAATAGATACATCTCAACCAAATGATAACATAGTTAGTATAGAACCAGAACACACCATTCCTATCCGTAGGTCTAATAGGTGCATCATGCACCTGAGAGGTATGGGTTTATTATTGAAAATAATGAAGCCCGGATCATTGAAAATGATGAGCCTCTAACCTATACAGATGCTGTCATGAGTAGGGACTCAGATAGATGGCTGGAAGCCATGAGATCCGAAATGGACTCCATGTAGTCAACCAAGTGTGGACTTTGGTTGATGCACGAGAGGGTGTTAACCCTATTGGATGCAAATGGATCTATAAGAAAAAGATTGGGGCAGATGGCCAAGTCGAAACTTATAAAGCCAGATTAGTGGCTAAGGGTTTCAGACAAAAACAGGGAATAGATTATGATGAAACATTTTCTCCTATTACCATGCTCAAATCTATTCGGATCATGCTTACTATAGCAGCATATCGTGATTATGAAATCTAGCAGATAGATGTGAAAACTGTATTCCTTAATGGTTTCCTTGAGGAAGAGGTCTATATGTCACAGCCAGATGGTTTTGTCTTGGAGACTAAACCTAATCAGGATGTAGGCTGAAGAAATCCATTTATGGATTAAAGCAAGCATCCAGGAGTTGGAACATCTGATTTGATAAGACAGTCAAAGAGTTTGACTTTATCAAAAATGAGGATGAAACTTGTGTGTGCAAGAAGACTAGTGGGCGTGCCATAGTTTTCTTGGTTCTGTATGTGGATGACATACTCCTTATTGGGAATGATATCCCAATGTTACAATCAGTCAAGGTATGGTTATCTAAACAGTTTTCCATGAAAGACTTGGGAGAAGCATCCTATATACAGGGTATCAAGATCTATAGAGATAGATCTAGGAGGATGCTAGGGTTATCCCAGTCTAGGTACATTGACCAAGTGCTAAAGAGATTTAGCATGGAGGGAAGTAAAAGAGGTTACTTGCCTATTGGTCATGGCATACATCTTTCTAAGAAGATGTCTCCTAAGACACTTGAAGAAAGAAATAGAATGAGTTCTATACCTTATGCTTTGGCTGTAGGATCGATAATGTATGCTATTTTATGTACCAGGCCTGATGTGGCATATGCCTTAGGTTTAGTCAGCAGATTTCAGGCTGATCCAGGAGAGGATCACTGGAAGGCTGTGAAAAATATTCTTAAGTACTTGAGAAGGACTAAGAATATTTTTTTGATATACGGAGGATCTGATCTTAAACTGGAAGCTTATTCAGATTCTAGTTTTCAATCGGATCCAGATGATAGCAAATCTATTTCAGGGTATGTTTTTACCCTAAATGGAGGAGCTGTAAGCTGGAAGAGTTCTAAATAGTAGACTATAGCTGACTCAACAACTGAGGCAGAATACATTGCTGTTATTGAAGCTGCCAGGGAAGCTGTCTAGATGAAGAAGTTCATCTCAGAGTTGGGCATTGTTCCGGAGATTGAAGGTCTGGTGCGGGCACCAGACTCAGAAGAAGACTTCAGGGCTCCATCTGGATCTCTGATTGACCTTGCCCGAAGAATTAGGGTTTCCTGGTTTTGTAATAAGGGTTGACTTGGTCAACTCAATTTTAGTCTCGAGTCTGTATTTCCCTGTAATTTAAATTTTGTTGAGTCATGTTGACTCAGTACAAGTCCTAGTAGTGGTCTAGGTCTTCTCCAGGTTGGTGCCACTTTTTTTTTAATCAAGTCAAGGTCCAGGGTGCCACAATTTTTCTCCTAGGCCCAAGCAAGTGGGCGCCACACTCCCAGCCACATTCCAGAGACCAGGAGGTGCCACATCTCCATCCAATGTGCCTTGGTCCCCACACCACAAGAAAGCAGGTCCCTTCTTTCATGCACCACTTAAGGAGAGATCAATCTAGGATCCTCAATCCAAGGAGGTGCCCAAAATAATTCCATAAGAGCCAAGCTATGAAAAGAAAGGAGCAAGACTTGGGGAGCAAGACTAGGAGGTGCCCAAATACTTCCAAATAAAACCAAGCATGGAAGGAAAATATTTGTCTTGAAGAGCAAGGCTAGGAGGCGCCATCTTCTTGCCATTTGGAGCCACCAATCAACACTTAAGGAAGCTTTTGGCCGGCCATATAAGGAGGATTTGATTCTACACGCCTAATTTGAAGATCCATCCTATTAGTCCCACATGGGAAGATGTAAAAACCTGATTTCTTGTAAAGGCCTATAAAATTGACCCCTCTTGTAAGTTTTTAAAACAATGATGAATGAAATCAATTTCTTTGTGAGCAACTTTGTGTTTCTCTCTTTCGCACTTGTATTCAGGTGTTGAGCTCCGTGAGGAAGTAAATCCGGGTTCCCTAGGAACCTTGAGGAGGTGTGAGATCTCCAACCCCAAAACCCTAGCTTAGTCCACCCATCTCAACTCCACCACCACCAAACCCTAGCCTCCACACCATCTCCAAGGTTCTTCTTCCAAAGAGTGGCCGACTACCAGAACCCCAGTCCAGCCATCTTCAAGTTAGCCGCCACTGCTTCAGAGACCACCAGCATCCAGGTTCAGATCAATTGTTTCAATTACAGAGCAAGTTCAAAGAAGAGTCAAATCAGTATCAAGATCCCCGGAACTTCTATATCCAACAATCTTCATTAAGTCCTCAGGTCAGTGTCTTTCTTTGAGTTTCTGGTTCATCTTTTGTTCTTCTTATTCCAGATCCTGAGTTCGAGAAGAAGGCCAACCTTGCCATAGGACTACAATCTGAGGATCCATTGCGAAGATACCCCGTCTCCAAGGATTCTACAATCTGCTCGAGAGAGTCCTTCAATCGAAGCAACGAGAGATATCACAGTCAGGTATAAAACCTTCTCTTCTCTCTTCGTCTGTTTCTTGAAAGAGGAGTAAACCCTAGGTCTGGGGGTTTCTCAATCCCCAGCGATCCTACTTCTGAGTTACTCTGATAATCCACTCCTTTTAATTGTGGTTTTTGTCATTTCTTAGTTTCTTTCAACATTAGTTTACCTTTTCTTTGAGTCAAAGCCGACTTCTGAAAAAAAAAAAAAAAAAAAAAGTCTTAATTTTCTTCCGCATCGCATCATCTCTTTTGTTCTGCATCAAGGTCCAGTACCACTTTATTGTGATAATACTGGAGCCGTCGCTCAAGCTAAGGAACCTAGAGCTCATCACAAATCAAAGCACATTCTAAGATGCTTCCATCTCATTTGAGAGATTGTTGAAAGACAAGAAGTCTGCATTAAAAGAGTAGAAACGAAGAACAACATAGCAGACCCGTTCACCAAGGCTCTACCACAGTGGGAGTTTGATCGCCACCTCGATTGTATGGGATTAAAATTTAAAGGCGATTGGCTTTAGTGCGAGTGGGAGATTGAAAGGATTATGCCCTAAAGGCCAATCGAAATGTTGTATTTCGATGGGATTTTCTTTTGTATCCCAAACCAGTGTATTGACATTATCAATTAATAAAGACATTTTATTTTCATCATACGCTGTGTCTTATTAATTTTATTAAGATATGATGAACCCCATAGATTAGGGCTATGGTTCTAGGGTTATGATGACATCATACCAGTGAGACCTAAAATCTTAAAATCCAAATCTAGAATATTCTTGGTCGATGGGATACTGAGTAGGGGATCAATGTTTTTGGTAAGACCAGCACATCCTATGTATGCTTGGTGAAGAGGGTGACTGATCTCACAGTCACTTGTGTTTGACACAAATACTAGGATGTGGGTGCTCATTAGAGAATGAGTTCACTGAATGGATCCAGCTTGAGAACATCTAATGGAACCTTATCTGTTTGTCAATAGATAGTTCTCATAGTGGGAGTAGTGCATGTGGTCCTTTGACCTGAAACTGTCATGGTACCTTGTATGCATGAATCCATACTTTGGTTCACACTCAATCATGACACTGAGTCATGCATGGGGTGATACTGGGTATGGTGGATTGCATATGGAGGTTGTGAGTAGGTAAAAAAGGAATCGATCAACCCTAGTTAGAGGGAAGCGCATCCAGATGATTTCAATCAAATGAAGATTCGGGAAATCTTTGATCAAAGTATGTACATTAGAAATAGTTTCTAATGGTTCATTAATGAATCATCATTATCAGATTAAGCAAGGAATGAATATGAAATTGGATTTGACAAGTTTCATATCCATAGTCATATTCAGGGTGCAAGTAGATCGAAGGACTGAATTACCCGGTAATTCACCACTAAAGGGTATTTTGGTAAATCCATCAAAATTCCTCATCTTCCGGGTAGGCATGACACGTTGCTAGATGTCAATTTTGTCTTGTAGGTCTTCATGAACAATTGATTTGGTTTTTATGAGTCAATTCGATGTGTGATTCGAAATGGACAATTAGGTGAGCCAATTTGACCTAATTAGGTAAATCAGGTTCGATCGGATCGAATCGGCTCAAACCTAAACCTACTGCTGGCTAGATGTGGAACCCAATGGGTTACACACAATATAGACATGGCCAAGGAAGTCATTCATGATTTAATTAGGGTCATAGGATCCTGATTGGTTAGCCGGATTACATACTAGCATATGTAGGCTAACCAAATTCCTAATCCAATTATATTGGGTCCGGTTGCTTGCTAATTGGGCTAACCTAATTATGGAAAACCTAAATTAGGTTGAGTCCTATGTGGGGCTAGCCTAATCAGAGTTAAATCTGATTTTAATTTGTATTTAATGGCATTTTAGGTGCCATAAATGAACAGTCCCAATGGCATGGGACTCTTGGTACCTAAATGATACCTTAACTTCAAAAGGGCACAGAATGAGCTATAGATATCTGACTTGAATATAATTTATATGGTCAAAAAGGAAATTTTATGCTCTTTCCAATGACACACTTATTGCCTATGTTTTGACTGGTTAACATTCTTTGAAATTTGCATGGAAGAAGGATGGCGCGTGCGGTGCATGAAGAGTTGCAACTCTTTATGTGGCGCGCGGTTCTGATGGAGAGTCCTTCTGCTATCAGAACTCTTCATAATCTTTGATGTTTGGAGATTGAAGAGGTACCTCTTGGCTTCCTAGGGACCAGTAATTGACATGTGGCAAGTGAGAATTCGTCCAGATAAAAGAATGGATGTGAATAAGGCATTCGGTGCATGAATGGGCTTATTAAATATGATTTTTCAAGCCAGATAACTTCTCTTCAGTCTTGAAAAATCATATCTGATAAGTTGATGGGAGGACATATCACACACTCCTCTTGTATCTATAAATAGGGGGCGGTGAAATGAGTCTGAAAAAAAATAAAATAAGAATTCCACCGTAGATTATTCTAAGTGTCTCTCTCTCCCTCCTTCTTTCTTTAAGACAAGACTTGTCTTGTTATGACAAGGTCTTTTCTAATAGGACAAGGCTTTGTTTTCGGACATAAGCCTAAGGGGACCTAGAGGAGGGTTGTCCTAAAACCAAGAGTGGTTTAGGAGAGTGTCTTTAGTGCCCTACAGTAGGACAGGGTGTCCTACAGTGGTCAATAAACCAAAGGCTGCCGAAAGAGTTCCACTTATCCAAGCAACTTGAAGAAGGAGTTCTTCCTTGGTCCGAGTTTCATGTGGATCACCGTTGGAGGGCGAACGTTTGGGTGCCTGGTGGAGAAGAAGGCTGAATCAGGGTTTTCTTCATCAGATTGGATACTACCGGTTCAGGTTGGTGCCTAAACTCTAGTTTATATTATATATGCATGTTTGTATATTTTAATTCCTAGTAAAGAGGTCTTGGGTTAAGGGTTTGGTAGTGGTTTCATAATAAATTTTTGAAATCCACGCTTCTGCCCTGGTCACCAAAACCCTTACAGATGATACCTCATTTTCAAGACCCATTAGACATAAATTCGTAGATTTCGCGGTCTCTTCTTCTTCAGTAGATGAGGACACTTCGCTGTCGCTCCACGTCGCTACCATAGCTTTCTTCTTCTTTTTCTTGAATCTCTTTTTCAGCAGTGGACAATTCAGTCTGATATGCCCTGGTTTATTACATTCATAGCAAGTAGGCACTTCTTTTTCTTTCTCTTTTTCTTTATCATTCTCCTTGTTGTATTCTTTGTTCTTGTAGAATTTTCTATATTTTCTTTCTTTTCTTCTTTCCAAGAACCTTTTGAATCTCTTAATGACCATGGCAACATCTCCACCTTTCATGTCGCTTTCAATAGAGGAGCATTCTTCTTCTAATTCATCACCTTTTTTTGAATCCAAGTAGCTTTGAAGGCAATAGATTTCTTCTTCTTTTGATCATCTTCTGTTCAGTGCTGCATGGTCAGTTCATGTGTGATGAGAGATCCTAACAGTTCATCCAGCAGTAAGGTATTCAAATCTTTTGCTTCCTGGATGGCAGTCACTTTCGGATCCCATTTATCCGGAAGAGATCTTAGAATCTTCTATACAAGATCTGCATTAGAATATACCCTGCCAAGACTTTTTAAGCTATTAATAATGTTAGTGAAATATGAAAATATGGTAGAGATTGTTTCATTAGGTTCCATTTTGAATAATTCATAACTATGCACAAGAAGATTAATTTTAGAAGATTTCACTTGAGAAGTTCCTTTATGGGTCACTTCAAGTTTATCCCAAATTTTCTTTGTAGAGGAGCAAATGGAAATTTGATTAAACTCATTACTATCCAAAGCACAATATAGCAAATTCATTGCTTTGGCATTTAACTCACCTATTTTCATGTCATGTTTGTCCCAATTCTCTTCAGGTTTTGGAACGTCCACTCCATCAATTTTAATCATGGAAATATAGGGACCTTTTAGAATGACCTTCCACAATTGAAAATCAATTGTTTGAACATAAATTTTCATTCTAGCTTTCCAGTATGAATAATTTGTGCTAGTGAAGAGTGGAGGTCTATTGGTTGATTGGCCTTTAGCCCAGGATGTACTCATTGGATGAGCCATCAATCTTTACTCTTATATATTCAAAGACACTACTTTGATACCAGTTGTTGCCCAGGTGGCTACCCAAGAGGGGGGTGAATTGAGAATTTAAAAAATTTAAAGCAGATAATGTGCAATAAAAATCCGTTTTAAAGTGTTAGGTGCTGTGACAAAATAAAGAATTGCAGAAGCTAAATGAAATCAAGAAAGCACAATACAAACATACAAAATTTATAGTGGTTCGAAGCAACCTAGCTCCTACATCCACTACCCAATATACCACTTGGAATTTCCACTATATTCACACACGAATACAGTAGGATTGTTTTACAGGATCACAATCCAAAGCCTCTACACTTTGGTTTTAATGGGATCACCAAAGAAAACCCAATATCCTTTGGTTTTAAATAGGCTCACCAATGAAACCCAACTTGGTTTTCACAAGATCACCAAGAATCTAACTTGGTTTTCATAGGATCACCAAGAACCCAACACTTGGTTTTTATCAAAGGCTCACTAAAAACCTAACTTGGTTTTCAATCGAGCTCACCAATAATCCAAACAATTCAAGAAATGAATTAAAATAAATGCAACAATAAATGACAAACTCAATTTATCGGATAGTTGTCGGTGTAGCTTGTGAGAAGTCCACTTAGATGTACTTGAATTAGCTTTAATTGCTTCAGTGGCTTCCTTACAAAGTGCGTCAAGCTTCAGATCAGAGTTGGTGAAGACTTGAAGACTGACTTAAATGCTCTTATGTTCTCTCTTCTTGTTGGTAGGTAGGATATTCAATGTAGCTTCAAAACTTTGAAGAACTCTTTAATTATTGCTTTAAGAAGGTTCAAATTCTTCAAATATAAGGTCTTCCATCACTCCAAGGCAGTTTGAGATGTTGTAGACCATTGTGATATGACATATGACCTTGGAGCACTTTTTGGCATTCAAAAAAAAATTCTGGAACTAGCTATTAGATACCTGAAAGTGATATTCGAGTTGGCTCGGATTCCTTTAAGTCGGCTCGGATCCTTCGAGTCGATAGGTCGAGTCGCCAAATCTTCAGTGTAGTCGGCTCGATGTCTCAGGTTGCAAAATTTCACTCTAGATGAGTCGGCTCTTGATAGCTCGGGTCGTCTCGAACTTATATCTTTGAAAATCTTGAACTTGAGGAGTTGACTCTTTTCATCTTTGGTCAGCTCTTCTTCTTAGTTCTGAAATCATTACTCTTGAAGAGTTGGCTTGATGCAGTTCAGGTCAGCTCACTTTCTCAGGTCTTTAAAATTAGATCTAGTAGAGTCGGCTCTTTCTGGTTCTGGTCGGCTCGCCTGGCTGTTCTCAGAAATCTTCAAAAATTGGACTCTGGAAGAGTCAGCTCAGACATATTCTAGTCGACTTGGATTTACTGGAGTCGGATTGGATTGCTCATACCAGAATCCTTGCTGTGTGCCATGAGGTGGAGTCAGCTCTTCAACATGCTTGGTCGGCTCGAGTAACTTCTTTAGGATTTTTACAATTGAACTTAAAGAAAAACTCTCATCAACACTCTTACACTTTTCAAGCATACCAACTCAAAATAATTCTAAGGCGCACACACACAGAAGTAACCCTTTTTCATGATTTTTTCTTAGCTTTTTCATTGGGTTCTTCTTTACAAAATTAGATTACAACACAACTCAAATCAAGAACTAAAGATGTAGGAGTTAAAGTTTGAACAAATAAACCATCCTACAAAAACTTGTAAACTACTTGAAGAGTTGTTAGAAATAAATGTACATGCTCCAATGTTTGGTTATCATCAAAATCAGTTATGGGGTCAACATCCCGGATTTAAACCCTACTGCCCTAGTATCCTTTTGCATCCAAGGAGATTAGCCACACCCAAGCAAAGGAAGCCCTAGCTACTATCCAAGACAAGGAGCTTCTTCTCTCCCGGGCAGCCATCTGCTAACCCTAATCCCGATTCCTTCAAAACCCTAGTTTCTTTTCTTTTTTTATTTGCTATTTTGATTGACCATGATGCTTGCAGGATCCTCGAGGTGCTTCACCTCCCCTGAGGAGGCTTTCCTTGCCTTCAGACCGGGTCTAGATCAGCCATCTGATTCAAGGAACTGAAGCTTCATCATCCAGGTTCCAATCAGAGTGTAAGAGATCCTTTCCACTGTAAAGTTTTCAATTTTTGACTAGTAAGAAACCTTCCCTTCTTTTATTTTCTGATTTGATGAAGATAAGCTATCTTAAATCGGGAGTTTCTCAACTCTCGAGTCCTGGCTACTTATTATTTTGCATGAGTTCTTTGCGATCATGATGATTCTTAGAATTGTTGATTACCTTCTAGTCTTTACTTTACTTTTAGAATTTAGCCAACAAACCTAAATTATAAAAATCATAAAATAATTAATTTAGTATTTTTTCCTACATATTTAGCATTCTTAGAGTCGCCCGCGTCACTTAGTTTGGGAAACCCATGCTAGAGGCCTTGTTGGTCACTTTGGTAGAAACAAGACTATCTTAGCTGTAGAGGACCAGTTCTTTTGGCCTAGTTTAAAAAGGGATGTCCCCAACATAGTACCCAGATGTTGAACTTGTGCTGTTGCAAATAAATAGAAGCAAAACACTAGATTATATATCCCTTTGCCCATACCAGATCATCCATGGTAGGATCTTAGCATGGACTTTGTGTTAGGCCTACCTAAGTGTTGGGAATTGTGTCCCAAAGTCAATCGCCTGGGTTGTGGACAGTTGTGCTAAAGTATTGTATGATTTTTATGAATTAATAAAATATTATTTTTGGCAGCTCATCACATACTAAATTTCCCTGAAATGAACTCTTTCCATGTGATGAAGTCCTTAGGACTACACTGACTTCGATACAAAGAGGATGTATCGAGTGGTCCTTAAACCTTGTTCACAACCAAAGGATATATTGTACTGGACGGCAATATATCAAGTATAGGTTGTTGTAGTTCACATCGTTTGGTTGTCATCTTGACCAAATGAGTGTGGTGACACTGATGTGATCTATAAGTGTGATATGTGATATTTTATTGAACGTGACTCCGTTCAGCCCCTTTCTGCCAAAGAGATACTCACGATTGGATATGGGTATATGTGTCCCTCTGACCTGAGGTCATCATGGTAGCTTGCAAGCAACTCCTTGTGCTTTGGTGCCGAACTACCTGGATTTTTAATCCGGTGACGAAAGGCCAATCGACGCCGGGTGAGCGTCTCTTCTCCTCCCTCCACCTGCTGCTTTTAACTCTTGTTTACTACTGGTTAAATGAGATCGGCGGCTGCTGTGTCCTCCTCGTTTCCAACCTTTTCCCCTCCCTCTCCTAGCAGCCTATATTAACAACTTTCAGCGCCCCTGTTTCAGCCTGATAGAAATACCGTGTGAAGAAGAAAACAAGTAGTGTGTGTGTTCTTCCCTTTGAGAGGCTGAGAGCTTGTTCCCTTTCCACACATTGGGTACTTGTTAGGCTGGGATTTGAAGGGTGTGAGGGAGAGAAACAAACACTTTTCTCATTGTTTCTAGTGTTCAATTTCTGCACTGTAGCAAAGAAACCTGTGACCGTGCTTCTCCCTTCTAGCGGCTAGCATCGCGCGAGAAGGTGGATCGGAGAGCCCCGGGCGTGTCTCCCCTATAGAGGGAGTACCCTTCTACTCCTGGGAGCAAGCCAGGTGAGCCGGATCACCCGCTGCAGCTCCAAACGCGAAGCAAAGGCTGCTGTCCAGTTCTGTAGCAATTTTTAGCAGCAGATTTTTGGGAATTTACTACACCCGTTTTAGCTTGTTTTGATTGCAGATTTTTGTTGGAGATTGTAGTAGACTTCTCCACCTTGCCGCTGCTACGATTTGGGAGCAAACGGAGGTCCGGAAGGTGGTGTTTGATCGCTGTTTTGAAAGCCAAAAATAGAGCATCCCACGGTCCGAGGAAAAGGCTGGAATAGATTTATTCCTGCTATTCCAGCCTATTCCAGGTTTATCCCAGAGTTATTCCAGGAGGAATAAAGGTATGAAAAATTTTATTTTAATCATGCATAAATAGATGTATTCATTTAAATATTTTACAAATATTATATTCCTTGTTACATGCCTATTTTTAATACATGCAACTTGAATAGATTAGGTTCTAGGCGGAGCAGATTTACGCTGCGCGGATTTTAAAATTGTTTTTAAAATCCCCTGTGCTCCCGTGCCCTGTTTGCATTCCTAGTGTAGGTTTATGTCAAACCACCTGCACCCTTTCTTTCACTAAGACCCTAAGGAAACATTGTTCTATATGTGTAGTCGTCGATAGGTTCTCGAAAATGGCCTATTTCATACCGTGCTCTCAAACTTTTGATGCATCCAGAGTCACATGACTTTTCCTTGATAATGTGGTTAGGTTACATGGCCTTCCTAAGACTATAGTGTCAGATAGGGATGTTCGTTTCACCAGTTATTTCTGGAAGACCCTTTGGCACCTATTAAGAACTAAACTCAAATTCTCTTCCGCCTACCACCCACAGACTGATAGCCAAACCAAGGTAGTGAATCGAAGCTTAGAAAATTTGCTTAGATGCCTCGTAGGTGAACATACCGGGAATTGGGACCTTCTTTTATCCCGAGCTGAATTTGCTTATAACAGTTCTGTTAATAGGTCCATACAAAAAAGTCCTTTTGAGGTTGTTCATGGTTACAAACCTAATAAACCTCTTGATCTGATCCCCTTACCCTCACATGCATAAGTCTCTGAGTCTGTTGAGTCCTTTGCACTGCATGTTAGGGAGTTGCATAAAGAAATTAGTCAAAAGATAAACATAAGTAATGAACTCTGTAAAAACTTGGCTAATTCTCGAAAAAGCACTAAAAAGTTTTTTGCAGGGGATTATGTGATGATCAGGCTTAGGGCTGAGTGGTTCCCTCCTGGGACCGTAAAGAAATTACAAGCTTGAGAAGCTGGACCGTTCAAAATAATAAAGAGAGTTGGATCCAATGCTTATGTTCTTGAGTTGCCATCCAAATTAGGTATTAGTTCCACCTTCAATATTTCAGACTTTGTGGTGTACCCCCATCAGTGATACCTAGTGAGCACTTTGGACCTATCCCTTCCTTTGAGAGTGAACCCACCCTAGAGTGTCCACCTGCAAACTGGCCTATTAGTGAGAAAGGATTGAGCGCATCCTGGACGACCAAGCCATCAATACCCGAAACAAAGGTTATCATATTATATTTGGTTCGATGGCAAGGTCAGCCAGAATTCGAGGACTCAGGATCACCCAAGAGGATCTCAGCACCTCAACCCAGACCTTCTTGAGCAATATGAGGGTCGAGTTGACCCTTACTCGACGGGGTCGAGTTCCTCCCATCCCGGGAGAATTGGTGGAGGCACCAGGATCCGACACAGATACTAGGCCCTATCTTATTCACTGATTAAGATTTTTTTAAGCCCTTAATATTATGTCAAGTTTTGTAATCAAGACTCGTACTAAAGTTAGTCCAGTTAAGAGTTTTGTAATGAAGTTAGCTCAACTGAGTTGATGAAGTCCTGTAATAAGTTGAGTTGTTTCAACCTCAGTCCACTCCAATTGAGTCCTATAGGTTTATGTTTAGTCCAGTACATAAGTCTAGTTTTATACAAAAGGAGGAGCATCAACAAAAGCCTTTACGAGGCCCTCCCAGAGAAAAGTAAGCCCAAGTCTATAAAGCTTCACACATGAAGATGCCTGAGAATATTCTAGGCACCCCAGCCCAGGGTTTCCAACCCACCAGGAGGCCCATGCGCCCAAGCTCTTTGGAGGCCACCCAAGCCCAAGATGAAGGATGCCCCTTGCTACCCACATGCCCAAGCCCACTCAATTAGGTGCCCAAGCGCAAGAGACCAAGCCCAAGGTGCCCCATTGACCAATTCAAATGAGGAGGAGTCCATTTCCTTTTGGGATTCAAGTTCCAGTTTCATTCAACCTTGTATTCCTTTTCCTATTCACATTATGTACTCCTAGTCCTAGGCAAAGTTTATAAATCCTATCCTAACTAGGAGAGGGCATGGGAACATCTATAAATACCCCACCCCTCCCCCTTTTATAATCATTCTATTATTGATGAACGAAACCCTGTTGAAATTTTAAGCTTGTTCTTGTGTTCTTGTGTTGAGGTGTGTGAGAGTTATTTGTGAGCCCTAGCCCATCCAAACCCTAGCTGTCCCATAGCAAGACTTCTACACCCTAAGATGCTGAAGGAGAAGAAGCCCTAGCCACCCCAACAAGGAGCCTTCTTCCTCCTCCAGGTTGCTAGCTTCAGCAACCCTGATTCAACCTTCTCACAAACCCTAGTTTCTTTTCATTTGCTTTCTTATTCGTTCTTCTACTGACCTTTGATGCTTGCAGGATCCCCATGGTGTTCACCTCCAAGGAGGAGGCCCTCTTTGCCTCTAAGACCTATCCTAGATCGTAGCCAAATCTGAGGAACTAGGGGCTTGACTTCCAGGCGATGATCCAGAGTGCTGTGTGACCCCATCACCGACAAGATCTTTGAATCGATGCTTGGTACAATCCTTCTCTTTCCTGATTTCTGATTTATTGAAGGTACGCTATCCTAACCAGGGGTTTCTCAATTCTTGAGGTCTTGCTTTTATTATTTTGCATGAATTCATATGCGGGTATGTTGATTCTTTGCATTGCTAGTTTGCCTGCTAATCTTTACTTGATTTCAGGACTGTAGCCTACCAATTAAAATTCTTAAAAAAAAATACAAAAAAAATAGTTTCTATTTTCTTGCAATCATGTTAGTCTTAGGTTCATCCTGCATCAGTTTGGTATCAGAGCAGGTTTAGGATAGCTTGCATCTTCATCAAAACCATAAAAATGTTTATATCTATTTTTCTACATCCTCTCGTCTACAATAAGGGTCTGATTTTTTATCTAGTTCATCATCTTAGGAATTTTATTTTTCATTGAAATTTGTACAGCATACTCTTTATTAAGTCTTGATAATTTTAATAATTTTTAATTATTTTTACTGAAAGAAAAGAAATACAAAAATTTTTCATCTTAGAAACCCTAATAGAATTCCTGAACTTCTGCACATAGTCTGAAAACCCTAAGTTTTGCATCATCATCCAAATTTTTATCTGCATGAAATTTGGTAAGGATCATCTACACTATTCATCCTCTATCTTGAAATTTTTTTGATTCTTTTATGCACTGAAAACCAAACCAAATTTTGCTTCCAAACAAACCCTAATTTATGTTTTGCATACTTAATTAAACCAAATCTAATCAACTTCCAAACCCTACATCACCTAAGCCTAAATTTTGTTTGATAATTTAATCAACTTAAATTTAATTTATCACCTCATAAATGACAAAAAATATTTTATTTTCTGATTTTTATTAGTTGCATTAGGGCTCATTAAGTGTCATTATTTAATTTAATCAATCTTAAGGGCAATTTTCCATCTCAGATCAGGGCAGGATTTCATCACCTGTCCTGGGCTCAAAACAACTATCCAGTATCAGAACCCAAACCTTAACTAAAATCAATTAGCAACCTAATTGCTTTGGTGATCTTAGGGACACCAACAGGTCGGGTCCGAGTTGCGTGGGCCAACTAGTGCACTTAATTCCCCAGCTATTACTGAAAACTGGTACTAAGGCTAGAGGTCCAGAGGCAAATGCCCTAAGTAGACTGGTGGTTTTTAATTAAAACCCTATCACAGGTAGGGAGAGCCTCCCACCACCCCACCTCTTACCTGGCCAGTGGAAGGATTAGCTATTGAGTTAAGTGTAAGTTGAGTAGACCCATTTAATTTTGGCTCTAAATCTAGCAAACTGTAGTCCATTTTCACTTTATGTGCCTGACTGCATCATACACCTAGTTTGATTAATTGCATGACCACCAGGTCAGGAGTCCAGTACAAATAGTCTAAACCCCAACCTAGTTCAACCATGGAGCCCAATTTGCATGAAGGCCATGAGTGACCAGATTATCACTCAATTGACCACCCAGATGAACTTCAACTTCGACCAATCCAATAACCAATCCCAAAACTAGCTTGGCCAATTAACTACCTAGATGAACCAAATGAATCATAGGTTTGACCAATTGACCCAATCCAATAATCAAGCAACCCATAGGATTGACCAGTTAACCAATAGGTTAGACTAGGTAGAAACTCGATTAGGTACCATAGAAAGAACCCAAAGTGAAATACTGAACCTAATCCAGATTCACCCTATTCCACCTCTCATAACCCTAGGGGAGCCCAAAATCAAGACCAATTTATGGAGCCCAACCCTAGGAGAGTCGAGAACTAGGGCCAATTTGGGGAACCCAGTCCTAGGAGAGTCAAATGCGAGGAACCATACCAGGAACAAAACCCTAGGAGAGTCCAAGACCCTAACCCTATCTAGAAACCTAATCGTAGAAGGCCCCACCTTGAAGTTTGTGATCAAGATGAAAGGGCCATGAGAAACATTAGGGTAGGGGCACCAACCTTTGATGGTAGTCTTAAACCAAAGGTCTTTGTAGATTGGGTAGGAGACATTAATTATTATTTTGAGTGGTATGACATGAGTGAAGAGATGAAGTATAAATTTGCAAAGATGAGGCTGATTCGTCAGGCTAGGCTACATTAGGCTAACCTTGAGCGTACTAGGAGACAATAAAAACTTCCTCCCATAACTACCTGGTAAGAAATGAAATTGAAACTGAAGAAGAAGTACCTACCTTAATCCTATAATCAGATACTCCTAGACCAATGGAATAGGATACATTAAGGGAATAGGTCCGTATCGGATTATTTTTCTGTTGAACCCTAAAGTGATTTTGTTGATAACAAAATATTGGAGCATATATTTGGTTATCTAACAACTCTTCAAATGATTGACAAGTTTTTGTAGGATGACTACTTTGACATATTTTTAATTCCTACATCCTTTATTTCTTTGTGTTGAGTTGTAAGTAAGTAGAATCTTGTAAACAAGAACCCAACAAAAAATTCTCCATTGAAATAAAATATAAAGAGTTGCTTCTACTAGGTTTCAAGCTTCAGTTTTTCTTGATTTTGGTGTAAGAAGATCTTAAGGAAGCCTTCAAAGCTTGACATGTGAGTTCTGGAAAATTGGAATTGGCTTGAGTGTAGAACCAATCTTGAGCCGACTGGATGGAGGAACCAGCTGACTCTGGCACTAGCACAAGAAAGAAAATCTCTGGCATGCCAACCTAGCTGACTGGTACCAAGTCCCAGCCGACTCGTCTAGAACTTGGTTGAGAATGTTCTGAGAGCCTCAGGGATTCGAGCTGACTAGATTTCAGACTAGCCGACTTGTCCATAACTTAATTAAAAATATTCTAAGAATCTCAGGGATCCGAGCCAACTAGATTTCAGCCTAGCCAACTCATCCAGAGTGAGCCTTTTTCTTAACTGTGGAACCTAGCCGACTGGTTTTCAACCCAGCCGACCCGAACCTGATCCTAGCTAACTTGAAGAATGTCCGAGCCGACTAGAATGATGAGTCACTTCCAACGGCTAGTTCCAGATTTCTGAGTTTGAATTCCAAAAGTGCTCCAACGGTAACCTGTCACTTCCCAATAGTCTACAATGTTCAAAATCAAGGGAAGGCAGTTGAAGTCTCTATAAATTAGGTATGAGAACATCCTTAGAGAGACTAATGAGTTATTGAACATTTATTGAAGTAAGAAGAGAGAGCACTTGAGCTTTGAAGTCAATCTTCAAGCCTTCACCAACTCTTATCAGAAGCTTAAAACATCTTTTGAGGAAAGCAAGGAAGCCATTGAAGTGCATTGAAGAGCATTCAATTGAGCTTCACTCGAGCTGCATCGGCAACCATCAAACAACCTAGTTTGTCATTTCTGTTGCTTTTTTATTCTATTCTTAGAATATTTGGGTTATTAGTGAGCCCGGTTGTAAAAACTAAATAGGTTTCTTTGGTGAGCCTACTGAAAACCAAAGCGTAGAGGTTCTAGGTGATCTTGTGAAAACCTAGTATGGGTTTTTTTGGTGAGCCCGGTTAAAAAACCAAAGTGTAGAGGTTGGGATTGTGAGCCTGTAAAACAATCCGACTGTATTTTGGTTTTGGAGATATAGTGAAAATCCCGAGTGGTGAACTTGGGTAGTGCACGTAGGAGCTGGGTTGATCCGAACCACTATAAATTTGCCTTGTTTGTGTTGTGCTTTACTTACTTTTCAGCTTTCGCATACTAATTCTGATTAACACAACACTCCACCACTAAAAGGAATTATTTTTGCATATATTTGCAAGAAATTTTATAATTCCGAATTCACCCCCCTCTTGGGAAAAGCCACCTGGGCAACAGTTGGTATCAGAGCAGTGTCTTTGATTACTAGAGTAAAGAATGATGGCTCATCCCATGAGTACATCCTTGGCCGAAGGCTAGTCAACAAATAGACCTCCACTATTCACAGGCACTAATTACTCTTACTTGAAAACACGAATGAAAATTTACATTCAAGCTGTAGATTTTCAACTATGGAAGGTCATCTTAAAAGGGCCATATATTCCCATGATCAAAGTTGATGGCATGGACATCCCTAAGCCTGAAGAGGACTGGGATGATAATGACATAAAAATGGGGGAATTGAATGCCAAAGCAATGAATTTACTTTACTGTGCTTTGGATGCAAACAAGTTCAACTGAATTTCCACTTGCTCTTCAGCAAAGGAAATCTGGGACAAACTCGAAGTGACCCATGAGAAAACTTCCCAAGTGAAAACCTCAAAGATAAATCTTTTAGTTCACAACTATGAACTGTTTAAAATGGAACCTTCTGAAATAAATTCTATCATGTTCTTTAGATTTACAGATATTATTAATGATTTGAAGAGTCTTGATAGGTTATACTCAAATGATGATCTAGTTCAGAAGATACTTCGTTCTTTACCTGACAAGTGGGATCCCAAAGTGACAGCAATCCAGGAGGCCAAAGATCTCAACACACTACTACTGGATGAACTACTGGGATCACTCATCACCCACGAGCTGACTATGCAGCATAGAACTGAAGACGAACAGAAGAAAAAGAAAATTATAGCCTTCAGAGTTGCTGCCGAATCAAAGAGGGATGATGAAGAGTCTAAAGAAGAAAGCACCTCCTCCAATGATGACCTAGAAGATGAAGATATTGCTATGGTTGTGAGGAGATTCAGAAAATTCAGGGGAAGGAAGAAAGGAAGATTCAACCAGAAATTTCATAGGAAGGATTATGGAAAAGAAAAGGAAAAGGACAGAGAGAAAGATAAAGAAGTAGTCCCCACATGCTATGAATGCAAGAAGAAGGAGCACTTTCATCCAGACTGTCCTCTATTGAAGAAATCCTTCAGACAGAAAAAGAAGAAAGCCATGGTTGCCACATGGAGCAATAGTAAAGAATCATCTTCATCTGAAGAAGAAGAGACCACCAAGACTATAAATCTGTGTTTAATGGGTCTCGAAGATAAGGTAACATCCCCTAAAAATTGTACTTAATTTATATTTGATGAATTAAATTCTGTATTTTATGATCTATTATCTGAATTTAAGAAAGCCGGAGTAAAGATAAAAACATTGAAAAATATGAATGACTCTTTACTCAAACAGACAAGTGAAATTTTAGAAAAGAACCTTTTATTGCAAAAAGAACTGCATGACTTTTCTAAAAGAATTGAAAAGCTAAAAAATGAAAATCTTTTATGTGAGAGGAAAAACAATGATTTATTTATTGAAAATATTGAACTAAAAAAGGAGGTTACAAAACTCAAGCCATTAGTTGAAAAACTTACTTTGTCTTCAAATAAGCTCGAGTTAATCTTAAAAGAACAACGAATTTTTGAAAATAAAGCTGGAATTAGTTTTAAAACGTCTATTATGAATGGAATTTCAGCAACTACTTTTGTGAAATCTAAAGCACCTGTTCAAAACATTTTTTCACAGAAGGTCTTGGCTGCACCAAAAACTGTTTCAACTTCAAATTCTTTATTGTATGTTCCTAAGAATTTTAGCAAAAAGGCTTATATTTCAAAAGGTTTAAAATCTACATCAATTGCATCAACTTTTAGAACTTCTAATTCTGCTCCTAATAAATCTAAAGTTGTATGCTATGTTTGCAAAAGAATAGGATACAAAGCTTTTGATTGCAATAATTTTAGAAATGTCCATAAGAATGTAAGAAAAATCTGGGTTCCCAAAGGAACCACCTCTGTTGACATGCAAGGATCCAAGGTAGCTTGGGTACCTAAAAGAATTCATTGACTATTTTGCAGGAATGTCTTGCAGCCCAAAAATTAAAGAAAAGGTGGTACTTAGACAGTGGCTGCTCAAGACATATGACGGGTAACAAGGACCAGTTTATCACCATTGAAATGAAAGAAGGGGGTATGGTCACCTTTGGGGACAATGGCAAAGGGAGAATAATCAGTATTGGTAAGATCAAAATAACTCCCTTCACTTTTATTGAAAATGTTTTTCTAGTAGACAAGTTGAAGCATAATCTCTTAAGTATAAGTCAATTGTGTGATAAAGGCTTCAAGGTTGTCTTTGAATCTTCTATGTGTATAGTAACTAACTCTTTAAATTCTCGCAATAAGTTCATTGGACATAGACTTGGGAATATCTATGTGGTAGATCTTAATGATCTTACCATGATAAGTAGCCCCAGTCTAGTTGCAATGAATGCTAAGACCAAAGAGTTGTCTTTACTATGGCATAGACGACTAGGTCATGCTAGCATGCATACCATTGCCAAATTGATTTCTAAAGATCTTGTTAGAGGCATGCCTAAGTTTAAAGTTGATTTTCATAATGTTTGTGATGCATGTCAAATGAGTAAACAAACCAAGGGAAGTTTTAAATCAAAAAATATAGTTTCTACAACAAGACCACTTGAAATACTTCACATGGACCTTTTTGGACCTACTAGGACCACAAGCCTAGGAGGTATGAAATATGCTCTTGTGATAGTAGATGATTTTTCAAGATTTACTTGTATTTTATTTATTGCTTCAAAAGATGAAACCTTTCATGTTTTCAGAAAATTCCATAAAAAGGTTTCAAATCAAAAGAACTTATCTTTAATTTCAATTAGAAGTGATCATGGAACTGAATTTGAAAATTAATTTTTTGAAGATTATTGTATTGAATTTGGCAATGATCACAACTTCTCCGCTCCTAGAACACCTCAACAAAATGGTGTTGTAGAGAGAAAAAATAGGACATTAGAAGAAATGGCTCGCATAATGTTGTGCGAAGGTAATCTTTCATAGTACTTTTGGGCAAAAATAGTGAACACTGCATGCTATATTTTAAACCGCATTTTGATCCGTTCTATTTTAAAGAAAACATCCTATGAGCTTTGGAATGATAGAAAACCCAATATCAGTTATTTTTATGTGTTTGGATGCAAATGCTTTGTGCATAATAATGAAAAATATAATTTAGAAAAATTTGATTCTAAAGCTGATGATGCAATTTTCCTAGGTTATTCATTATATAGCAAAGCATATCGGGTTTTTAATAAAAGGACTCTTACTGTTGAAGAGTCAATACATGTTGTATTTATTGAAACTAACCCTACACCTTCAAGACAAGAAGAGTGCATAGATAATGATGTAGGTACATTGTGAAAAGGAATGGATGACTTGAGCATTCAAGATAAAGACACTCAAGATGGAGAAGAAATGGTAAGTAAGGATCACACCGATCTACCGAGGGACTAGAGGTATGTTACATCTCACCCTAAAGAATTAATCATAGGGGATCCTTCACATGGTGTTAGGACTAGATCTGCACATAAGGATGCACATGATTACCTAGCCTTTGTATCTCAAATAGAACCCCATAGCCTAGAAGAAGCTGAGACTGACCCGAATTGGATGATGGCAATGCATGAAGAATTAAACCAGTTTGAAAGGAATAGAGTATGGACACTTGTTGATAGACCTACTGACCATCCAATAATAGGAACCAAATGGGTCTATAAGAATAAATTAAATGAACAGGGAAACATAATAAGAAACAAAGCTAGATTAGTGGCTAAGGGATATAACCAAGAAGAAGGTATTGATTTTGATGAAAACTTATGTACCTGTAGCAAGACTAGAAGCCATTAGATTACTACTTGCATTTGCTTGCTACATGAGTTTCAAACATTTTCAAATGGATGTAAAGAGTGCATTTCTTAATGGTTTTATCTCTGAACAAGTTTTTGTGGAACAACCACCAGGTTTGGAAAATCACACCTTTCCAAACCACGTATTTAAATTAAATAAAGCATTGTATGGTTTGAAACAAGCACCTAGAGCTTGGTATGATAGACTTAGCACTTTCTTAATTGAAAATGATTTTTCAAGAGAAAATATAGATAAAATCTTATTTATTAAAAAGAAGAATAATGACATCTTAGTTATACAAATATATATTGATGATATCATTTTTGGTGCAACTAACGAATCTCTATGTAAAGAATTTGCTAAGCTTATGCAGGGAGAATTTGAAATGAGCTTGATGGACAAACTAAACTACTTCCTTGGACTTCAAGTAAAACAAACAAAGGAAGGCATCTTCATCAACCAAGCCAAATATATCAAAGAAATTATCAAAATGTTTGGTATGGAGAGTAGCAAATCAATGAGCACACCCATGAGCCTAGCTTGCAGATTGGACAAAGATGAAAATGGATCCAATATTGACCAAAAGCTATATAGAGGTATGATCGGATCCCTATTGTATTTGACTACAAGTAGACATGACATATTATATAGTGTATGTGTATGTGCTAGATTTTAGTCATCACCTAAAGAAACACATATGCTTGCTGTTAAGAGAATAATTAAATATTTGAAAGGAACAAGTAATTTAGGAATTTGGTATTCTAAACATTCTACCCTAAATTTAATTGAATTCTCTGATGCTGACTATGCTGGTTGTAAAATATATAGAAAAAGCACTAGCGGTACATGCCAATTTCTAGGGTTGAATTTAATTTCATGGCACTGTAAGAAGCAAAACTCCGTAGCCTTGTCCACTGCTGAGACAGAGTACGTGGCTGCTGGTAGTTGTTTTGCTCAAGTGTTATGGATTAAACAACAACTAGAAGACTTTGGTGTATCACAATCTAAAATTCTAATTAAATGTGATAACACAAGTGCTATCAATTTGACAAAGAATCCAATTCAACACTCTAGAACCAAGCACATTGAAATTAGACATCATTTTATCAGTGATCATATTTCAAATGGTGATATAGTGCTTGATTTTGTTCCTACTGAAGATCAATTAGCTGATATATTTACTAAGCCACTCAATCAAGACAGATTTGAACTAATTAGGAGTGAATTAGGACTTTGTGATCCCTTCTAAATTTTCTAATATAATTCTTTCATATTTAAAGAAACATCATCTAGAGAACCTCCTGATTTCATTCTCTATCATAGAACCTAAATTTCCTTAGAAATTTTCTCCAAAAATCTCTTAGAATTGTGATTGAAATTCTCAAAATCCTGATTTCTTTGATCGAGTCGACTGGTTTCTAAACCGAGTCGACTGGATTTTCTGCATGTTTTGAATGAGTTCTAGCCTAGCCAGCTCGAGCCTCTCTAAGACTTTTTCGAGTCAACTGGATTATCGTGCTTGAGTTTTTTAATTTGGGGCGTAAACACCATTTCGAACCATTTATCCTTCATTTCAACCTTCTAACAGTTCGTTCCTCTCCTAATCCTGTTCAAAAAACTCCTATCTCCCTTTTAAGCTCTCCAATCTCTCATTTATTCCTCTTTCCTAACAATGGCTCCAAAACGTGCTATCGGGAAATGCTCTATTAGGGATGCTCCATCGTGGAATGGGAAAGAAGGACTAAAAGGCATCAAGAAGAGCCGACTACCACTATTCATAGTGAGGAACTTGTGGAAGAACCTGCAAGGGCTGCTCCCAGTGCTCCAAGCCAAATCCCTTCAATGTCCACAAGACCGGTAACCCCTGGTCGGTGCATTAACTTTGAATTCATTAAGGAGATTGGGTTAAAAATTGGTGATTTCATTGAAGATCAAGGTTGGAGAAAGTTTTGCTCCCTAAATGAAAAGACCTACCCCTCTCTTGTTAAGATATTTTATGAAAATTTGAGATTGGGGACAAATCATGTAGAATCTACAGTTAAAGGAAGAAGAATTGTTGTCAATGAAGTATTTCTGCATGGCCTACTGGACTTACCTACTGATGGAGTGAAATTCTTAGTAATTCAAGATAGAGAAAAGGCTTTAAGAACAATCCTAAACAAGGAAGAAGTCTGTGGGATTGGAACTGTTTTTGCCAATACATTATCTCTTTAAATGAGGTTGCTACATAATTTCATTTGTAGAATATTTTTTTAAAGGACAGGAAGATTTGATTGGGTAACTGAGAAGGACCTGAGCCTTATGGAGCACATCTTAGAAAAGACTCCTGTAAACTTATCACATATTATCATTATGAAAATGAAGGAGACTATTAGAAAGCCTAAGGCTTGCTTACCCTATAGAATGATGCTAACCCTACTGTTCAAGTCTCAAAGAGTGAGTTTGGAAGGTGAAGATGGAGTTGAACTACACCATACAGATGTCTACATCTCCAAATCACTAGAAAGAATGGGTTACTTTCAAGTTGAAGGTGTTTGGAGAAAGTAAGGAACCAATGTCAGGGCAATAGGTAGTTCAAGCAGTGAAGAAGATGAAGAAGAAAATGAGGAACCTGTTGATACTGCTGCTGCTAAAGCTGAAACATCTACTGCACCTGCACCTGAGCTTGAATCACTTATTTCTGAGCCTGCTACCACTTTTGAGGAGGCTGATGTACCTTTTCCTAATCTTGATATGCCTGCACCAGAATTTGATTTGCCTATAGCTGATATACCTTTACCATACTTCACTCCAATAGCTACACATCCTCCAAACATTCAAAGTCAGATTGAAGTTCAAATGAAAACTTTAACTAATTCACTGACAAGGACTATTACTGCACTTTTTGGTTGTCTAAAGCAATCAGTGGATAGTAGACTTTCTAAACTAGAAGAACATGTCACAAATTTGCAAGGAAAGGTTGAAGCAATAGAAACCTCAAGATCTACACCTCAAGTGGAACTTCAACTTATCTTAGACCTTATATCTTCTAGTTCTGAAAGCATAAAAATTCAGTTGATGCAACATTAAATGAGTATAGAACTGAATTGAATGAAGCAAAAGGCACATTGGGAACAATTGCAGAGATTAGACAAATGGTAGATGACATACAAGAGGCATTGGGATTATCAGGTTAGAACTTGGAAGACTTAGAGGATCTGCTGAAGCTTTTGCTAATGTCCAAGCTTCTGAGCTTATATCAATGCAAAAGGAAATTGGTGAAATGAAGGAGGCTATGAACAAGGTACCTACAAGCCTCAAGGACATGGAACAGCAACTTGGTGCAATCTGGATGGAGATGGTTTCAATCTGTGGCACTGTTAGATCCTTGGAGATCACTACTAGGACTAGACCTCTTTATGATCCTTCTCCTATTTCCTCTAGGGGTCCTACCACTTCTCACCATCCTAGAGCACCTCCACCTCACGCATCTTCTAGTAGACCTCCTAGACCTGCTTCTTGGTATGGTACTAGTATGCCTACCAATGTACCTAAGGAAGAATCTGATAGTGAGTAGGTCCTTAGTAGTTTCTGTACTTTTTGAAAACTCTTTTTGATTGTGTAATGATCAATGTACTGGATCTTTTGATGGAAATACAATGAATATCTTGTTGGACACATGTGTGCATTTCTTTTATCTTGTTAACACTTTCTAATATTTTTAAATAGGATTCTCTCTCTAATTTGAGAATGTGAAATTATCTCAAACAAATTTTAATACAATCTCAATCTGCTTAAAATCTGAGCTTAATTGTATAACCTTTTTGATTTGATGACAAAAAGGGGGAGACTATTATACAATGAAGTGCATGAAAGAAGAAACTTAATGAATTGAAATAGAGCTGCTAAATTCAATTAGACAGGGGGAGCTTAATGAATATTGCATATCTTTTTCTGCTAAAATGTTCAAATAAATGATAAAAGGGGAGAAATTTCACATTGATTAGAAATTTTTTAAAAAGGGGGAGAAATACATGTTCAATTTGCTTCATTGTTTCATACTCTGCTCTTTACTAATTACATCTGACTGTCAATGCTTAATGTTGCTTAATTCACACTTACATTTTATAGAATTGGCTTTGTGTATAACTATATAGCATACATTGATACTCATTTGAGAATACAGTTAATATTGTGATTCGACAAACAAGTGTAAATGCTTACTATGATATACATCTATACTTGTGAATAGAATAGATATTTTTCATGCCCAGTGTTTTGTCATCATCAAAAAGGGGGAGATTGTTGAACCCTGAAGTGATTTTGATGATAACAAAATATTGGAGCATATATTTGGTTATCTAACAACTCTTCAAATGATTGACAAGTTTTTGTAGGATGACTGCTTTGACATATTTTTTAATTCCTACATCCTTTATTTCTTTGTGTTTAGTTGTAAGTAAGTAGAATCTTGTAAAGAAGAACCCAACAAAAAATCCACCATTGAAATCAAATATAAAGGGTTGCTTCTACTAGGTTTCAAGCTTCAAATTTTTTGATTTTGGTGTAAGAAGATCTTAAGGAAGCCTTCAAAGCTTGACATGTGAGTTCTGGAAAATTGGAATAGGCCTGAGTGTAGAACCAATCTCGAGCGACTGGATGGAGGAACCAACCGACTCTGGCACTGGCACAAGAAAGAAGATCTCTGGCATGCCAACCCAGCTGACTGGCACCAAGTCCCAATCGACTCGTCCAGAACTTGGTGAGAATGTTCTGAGAACCTCAGGGATCTGAGCCGACTAGATTTCAACCTAGTCGACTCGTCCAGAACATAGTTGAAAATATTCTAAGAATCTTAGGGATCCGAGCTGACTGGATTTCAGCCTAGCCGACTCATCCAGAGTGAGCCTTTTTCTCAACTATGGAACCTAGCCGACTGGTTTTCAACCTAGCCGACCCGAACTTGATCCTAGCTGACTCGAAGAATGTCAGAGCTGACTGGAATGACAGGGTCACTTCCAACGGCTAGTTCCAAATTTTTGAGTTTGAATTCCAAAAGTGCTCCAATGGTAACCTATCACTTCCCAATGGTCTACAACATTCAAAATCAAGGGAAGGCAATTGAAGTATTTATAAATGAGGTATGAGAACATCCTTAGAGAGACTAATGAGTTATTGAACATTTATTGAATATTTATTGAAGTAAGAAGAGAGAGCACTTGAGCTTTGAAGTTAGTCTTCAAGCCTTCACCAACTCTTATCAGAAGCTTGAAGCATCTTTTGAGGAAAGCAAGGAAGCCTTTGAAGTGCATTGTAGTGCATTCAATTCAGCTTCACTCGAGTTGCATCGGTAACCATCAGATAACCTAGTTTGTCATTTCTGTTGCTTTTTTTTCTATTCTTAGAATATTTGGGTTATTGGTGAGCCCGGTTGTAAAAACCAAATAGGTTTCTTTGGTGAGCCTACTAAAAACCAAAGTGTAGAGGTTCTAGGTGAGCCTGTGAAAATCTAGTGTGGGTTTCTTTGGTGAACCCGGTTTAAAAGCCAAAGTGTAGAGGTTGGGATTGTGAGCCTGTAAAACAATCCGACTGTATTCCGGTTTGGGGGATATAGTGAAAATCTCGAGTGGTGAACTTGGGTAGTGGACGTAGGAGCTAGGTTGCTCCGAACTACTATAAACTTGCCTTGTTTGTGTTGTGCTTTACTTACTTTTCAGCTTTCGCATACTAATTCTGATTAACACAACACTCCACTAAAAGGAATTATTTGTGCACATATTTACAAGAAATTTTATAATTCCCAATTCACCCCCCTCTTGGGAAAAGCCACCTGGGCAACAATTTCTCAGTTTGATGACTTCGCAATTAGGTGTAATGAATTTGAGTCTCTAGCTCAAACCTTGTCTAAGTTTAGAATAGGATTACGTGAGGATATCCATAGAGAGCTATATATGAGAGATGTCACTGATTTAGATCAAGCATACCAGATAGCCAGACACTACAAATAATTCCAGAGGGGACCTACATATCAGCGATCTGAACCTATTAGGAACAACGCCCCACTACCGAAACCAAACCCGAACCAGGTGTACCAAGGTCGACCCAATCCCAACCTAGCCTGGGTCAACCCCGACCTAGTTAGGTTGAACCCCAACCTAGTCTGATCCGACCCTATCCCAATTCAACCCAATCCCAACCCAACTCGTCCCAACCCTAACCCACTTTGATCCAACCCAAGTCTGAGTCAGTCTAGTTCTAGCAATTCTGCAACATTTAGGAATGACAAGGGTAAGGCACCTACATTTCAGAAAAACCCAAGTCCCAGCCCCAATGCCTTCTTTAGATGCAATAAGGTCGGTCACTATGCTAGTTAGTGTCCCACCAGATCTTTACACAGAGGGGAGCTTGAGGAGGAGGAGCCTGAACCCAATGATGATGAGGAAGAAGAGGTTTATAAAGTTAAGGTAAACTTGATAGAAGAGTATGAAGGGGATGAAGTAGAATTTGATCAGTCTGACCTACCAGGGGTAGTTAGGTGCATCCTATCTCAGACCAAAACCTAGGAAGATTGGCGTAGGACTAACATCCTACAAACTTTTGTGAAAATTAGGGATAAGGTATGCAAGATTATTATAGATAGTTGGAGCTGTGTAAATGCCATCTCACTTAAGGCAATCAAAACCCAAGGCTTAAGCCCAGTTCCCCAACCTAGCCCCTATAAGGTATCTTGGATAGATTCCACATCCATACCCATTAAGTCCAAATGCCAAGTCCAGATCCAGCTTCAATCTTATCAGGATAGAGTGTGGTGTGATGTGGTGCCCATGGGAGTTAGCAGTATAACATTACGTAGACCCTGGCTTTATGATCATGATGCTACCTTATATGGCCAGTCTAATGCATGCATGTTTAGCTTCCAAGGGAAGAAGATTACCATTAACCCCACCCCATGTCAGGAAATAGTTAAGAGAGGATCTAGCTCACTAAAAGAAAGGAAGTCTGGAGTTAATCTAATCACTGCTAAAGAGCTAGAGAAGGAGATATCTGAGGGAACTAAGGTTTGGATGTTAGCTGTTAGAGAAATAACTGATCAATCAGATAAAGAGTACCCTCAGGAGGTCAAGGGAGTCTTAAATGAATTTAATGATATATTTCTTGATGATTTACTTGACTAGTTAGCACCACAAGTCCTTTCCTAGCTAGGTTAGAATTATAAAGTTTAAAAGGATTAGAAATCCTAACTAGGTTAGGAATAAACTTGGCTTCTCCTTCTTCTCTTTAACTTGGACTTGGTCAAACCTCTTTGAACGTGGTCAACACTTCAAGGATGCCTAGGGGGGTGTGTTGGACCTTTAAGAGCAACATGGGGCCGGCCCAAAGGGGCTTGGGTACATGGGTTTGGGCCTCTAGAAGCTGGGGTGGCCTCGTAGCCTGGTAGCAGGAATATTCCCTGGAATCTTGCTTCTTATGGGCTTGGGCTTGGCACCTGGGCTTGATTTCTTTGGGCTAGGATGCAGGTGGACCTCTGGAATCATGGATGCCTTGGTTTAGAAATATGCTCTGACATCTGGAAGGGAATCTGGATATCTAGAGGGCATCTAGATGGAATCAGGGTTTTGGAAGCATCTTGGATCCTAGGTTGTCATACAAAATCTGGTGGATTGATGTAGTGGCCTCTGACTCCTGGATATGGCCTGGTGGAACTCCAAAAAGGGTGACATCCTCTCTTGTATAAAATCGGGCTCATGCTAGACTCATAATTGATGTACATGACTCAAAATACTAACTAGGTTGAGGGTTGAGACAAATCAACTAACCTCAACTTATTACAGGACTCAATCTTAATTGATTACAAAACTTTCAAAACTTTGACACATGACTAATTAAACCATATGCGATCTAGGGATCTGTGTCTAATCCTGGTGTCCCCACCAATTCTCCTGAGCTGGAGGAACTCGATCCCATCGAGTATGGGTCAATTTGGCTCAAGGAGGGTCTGGGTTGAGGCGTTGCAGATCCGCACCATGTTCCACAAGTCCTCAGATTCTGGCTGACCTTGTCACCGGACCAAATATCACTGACAGTCTCTATCTTGGGTACCGATAGCTTGATCATCTAGAGCTCTCTCAATCGTTTCTTTACCATAAGGCCAAATTATATGTGGTCGCTCTGGGATGGGTTCTCTCTCAAAGACGGGAGTGGCTCAAGGGGCTCGCTGGGTATCACTGCTGGCTCCCTAGACTTTATAAAGTCTGAGATGATGAAAGTGGAGCTAATACCTAAATTAGGTGATATCTTAAGCACATAGGCATCGGGTCCACTACTATTCATTATTTTGGATGGGCCAGCTTCGCGAGCAGAGAATTCTTTGACAGTCACATATTCCTCTGCATAAAAATCTTTATCTTTCATTTGGAAATTAGCCAAGTTATTATTTAGTTCATTAATTATGTTCAGCTCTTGACTAATTTTATGATGCATATGTTGTACAGAGTCTAGTATAGGAGCAGGCATATAGATTGAGTCTATGGACTCACATTCAGATGTTGTTTCATTACATACACCCATTTCTTTTGGTTGTTCTTTAGAGATTTGATCCTGGGCTTCCTCTATGAACAACTCTTGTAAATTATTAGTTTCACCCATAAAGTTTGATCCTGGCTTAATTATTTCTTCAATTATTAAAGTGGGTTCAGGATCAATTCTCATGAATTTCTTAGTGGGTTCAGAAGGGTCTATTTCTAATTCTTTAGCCTTAATCAAATTAACTCCTGGTTTTGCTCTAAGGCTACTAGAACTTCTTGAACTCCTAGGCTGAGTGGGGTAAATCACAAATCTTTTTCCATGGTGATAAAATGTACAGGTATTGGTTCGACCAGATAGGGCAGCTTCATGATCATATAGCCATGGTCGACCTAGAATGACACTACTAACCATCATGGGAAGGACATCACACCAAATCTCTTCTTCATATGATTGCAATTTAATTAAGATTTGGCACCTATACTTGATTGGCATAGAGGTGGAATCTACCCATGATACTTTATAGGGTTCAGGATGTAGAACTAGGGTCAAGCGTAAAGATTTAGCTATCTCAGTAGCAATGGCATTGACACAACTACCACTATCAATTATAATCTTACATACTTTATTCCCATACTTAACAAAAGTCTGTAGGATGCTAGTCCTACGTCAATCTTCCTCAGGTTAGGTTTGGGTTAAAATACATCTAACCACCCTTACTTGATCAAATTCCTCCTCATCTCCTTCATTTTACTCTATCAAGTCTGGTTCAGCCTCATAAACTTCTTCTTCTACATCCTCATTATTGGGTTCAGGCTCTTTTTCCTTTTGCTCCGCTATGTGTAATGACCTGGTGGGACACTGGCTAGCATAGTGACCTACCTTATTACACCTAAAACAAGAATTGGGGCTGGGGCTTGGGGCTTTCTGAAACATGGGCGCCTTACCCTTATCGATTCTAGCAGGTGCAGAATTACTAGAACTAGATGGACTCGGACTCGAGTTAGGTCGAGATGGGTTAGGGTTGGGTCGATTTCGGTTGGGATTGAATCGGATTGGATTAGGGTTGGGTCGGACTGGGTTAGGGTTTGGCCTAACTGGGTTGGAGTTAAATCGACTTGGGTTGGGGTTGGGATTTGATCTATCCTGATATACTTGGTTTGGATTTGACTTTAGGAATGAGGTATTGTTCCTAACAGGTGCAGATTTTGGATAGGTAGGTCTTGGGTGGAATTGTTCAAAATGTCTAGCTATTTGATAGGCATGTTCCAAATCTTGGGCCTCTCTTATGTATAGTTTCCTGTGGATATCTTCTCTTAATCCAATTCTAAACCTGGACAGGGTTTGGTCTTTAGACTCGGATATATTGCACCTAACAGCAAACTCATCAAATTCATCAATATACTTAGACATTGATCTATTACCTTGATGAATTTTGTTCCATTGGTCTAAGAGTTGTTGATCATAGGATACTGGTAGGTATTTCTCCTTGAGTTGCAATTTCATCTCTTGCCAAGTATATATGGGTGGAAGATCTCGTTGTCTCCTAGTTCGCTCAAGATTAGCCCAATGTAATCTAGCTCGATGAGTCAACCTCATCTTGGCAAATTTATATTTTATCCCTTCACTCATTTCATACCATTCAAAATAATTATCCATATCACCTACCCAATCTACATAGACCTTTGGTTCAAGACTTCCATCAAAGGTGGGTGCTTCTATCCTAATATTTCTCATGGCCCTTTCATCTTGTTCATGACTTCATGTTGGGGCCTTCTACAGATGGGTTCTTGGATAGGTTCAAGGTTCGGGACTCTCCTATGGTTAGGTTCTTGGTATGGTTCCTGATGGTTAGGCTCTACAAAGGGTTCCTGAGTCTGGGTTCTACTAGGGTTTTGAGAGGTAGAATAGGATGGGTTAGGATTAGGTTCAGCATTAGAGTCTTGGGTTTTCTCTATAGTACCTAATCAATTCTCTACTTGGTTTAGTCTAGTGGTTAAATGGTCGATCCTAGTGGTTGCCTAGTCAAATTGTTGGTCTACTTGGTTGAACCTATAGTTCATTTGGGTTATCTGGTCATTGGTTTGGTCAAGCTTAGTATTAATTTGGGTATTGGATTGGTTTAGTTGGGTAAATTGGTTTTGAGATTGGATGTTGGCTTGGTTCATTTGGGTAGTTAACTAGGAAAGCTGGTTCATGATGGCTTCAAAATTGGGATCTATGGTTGAGTTGGTTTAAGGTTTAGTCTTATGGTATTGGGTTCCTAATCTAGTGGTCATACACTCAATCAAGCAATCAGAATAGAACGGTGCAGCCAAGCATGCAAAATAGGTTAGCTTAATCTAGGGTTTCCTAGACCTAGAGCCAAAACTGGGTGGGTCAGCTCAACTTACACTTAACCCAGTAGCTAATCCTTCCTCTGGCTAGGTAGAGGGTAGGAGTGTGGGAGGCCCCCCCTGCTTTCGCAGGGACCCAATTAAAAACCACAACACCACTTAGGTCGTTTGACTCTGGACCCTCAGCCTTAGACACCAGATTTCAGTAATAGCCACAGGATTAAATGCACTAGTTGGCCCACATAGCTCCGACCATACCTGTTAATGTCACCTAGCCCACTAGTGTAAATTAGGTCTAGTTGATTTTAATTAGGCTTGGATTAGTATGATGGTGGTTGTTTTGGGCCCAGGACAGGTGATGAAATCCTGCCCTAATCTGAGATAGAGAGTTGCCCTTAAGATTAAGTTAAGAATGATGGCAATCGATGGCCCTGATGCAATCTAAAACTATCAGAAAGTAAAATATTTTTTTAAAGATTTATGATGTGTCAAATTAGGTTTAAGTTAACTGGGGTTTTCAAACAAAGTTTGGCTTGGGATTGGGGGTTTGGTAGTTGATTAGGTTAGGTTGAGTCAAGATGCAGAATGTAGCAGAAATCAGCGAATTAGGGTTTCAGTTGTTGCAGAGTTTGACATAGATCCCGATGCATATAACAATCAAAAAAAATCTGAAACATAGGATAGACGGTGATGATGATGCCTCCCAAACTTCATGTAGAACAAAAACCATATGATGATGCAAACCTAGTGTTTTGTGGACTGCTACAGAAATTAATAGAATTCTATTAGGGTTCCTAATATGCCAAATTTTAGAGATTTAGGTTTTCATTAAAAATAATTAAAAATTTCGATAATTACTAGGATAAAATGGAGGACATGCTGTGTCGATTTCACAAAAAAATAAAATGTCTATGATGCCGAAATTAGATGAAGCCTAGACACCTAATGTAGTGGATAGGATGCTGAAATTAGGGTTTGTGAATACAAAGCAAATAGAAACTATCCTAAACCCGCTCTGATACCAAATTAATACAGGAGGACTCTAAGATTGCTAAACATGTAGGAAAAATAGTAAACTAATTTTTTTGTGATTTTTATAATTTAGATTTATAGGCTAAATTCCCAAATAAATATAAGAACTAGCAAGAAGAATAGTAATGCATAGAATCATCGTCTTGCAGGCAAACTCATGCAAAATAATAATTCCAGGATCCAAGAATTGAGAAACTCCTAGATTAGGATAGCTAATCTTCATCAAATCAGAAATTTAAAGAAGGGAAGGATGTTACCAATCAGTGATTTGAAGAACTTTCGATGAAGAGATCACACAGCACTCTGATTGGAGTCTAAATGATGAAGTTCGGTTCCTTTGATTAGATGGCTGATTTGGATGGTTCTGGATGCAAGAAAAGCCTCCTCTAGGGAGTTGAAACACCTTGAGGATCCTACAAAATGTCAAGGGTTAATCAAAACAGCAAGTAAGAAAAGGAAAGGAAACTAGGTTTAGAAGGAATCAGGTTTGGGATTAGAAGCTGGGCTGTTTGAAGCTTGTTGAAGATCTTCTAGCTTAGCAGTCTATGGCACTCCTTCTTGGACATGTGAAGGCTTGGATGGTAGTGAGTTAGGGCGTGGAAGGATTCTAGGGCAAAAAGGAATTTGTCCAAGCACAAAAACACCAACCAAAGAACCAAAACAAAACACCAACATAAGGCAATAACTCAAAATTTCAGTAAGGTTTAATCATAAAAGAAAGAGATGCTTACAAGAGGGGGAGGGGTGGGGTATTTTTAGAGTTCCCATGCCCTCACTAACCATGGTTATACATGGGTTATAAGTCCTCTTCCAAATTTGAATACAAGTCCTTTCCTAGCTAGGTTAGAATTACAAAGTTTAAAAGGATTAGAAATCCCAACTAGGTTAGGAATAAACTTGGTCTTCTCCTTCTTCTCTTCAACTTGGCCTTGGTCAAACCTCTTTGGACATGGTCAACACTTCAAGGATGACTAGGGGGGTGTGTTGGGCCTTTAGGAGCAGCAAGGGGCTGGCCCAAAGGGGCTTAGGTGCATGGGTTTGCGCCTCTGGAAGCTGGGGTGACCTCGTAGCCTGGTAGCAAGAATATTCCTTGGAATATTGCTTCTTAAGGGCTTGGGCTTGGCACCTGGGCTTGATTTATTTGGGATGGGATGCAGGTGGACCTCTGGAATCATGAATTCCTTGGTTTAGGAATATGCTCTAATATCTGGAAGGGAATCTGGGCATCTGAAAGAAATCAGGGTTTCTAGAAGCATCTTGGATCCTGGGTTGTCACACAAAATCCGATGGGCTGATGTAGTGGCCTCTGATTCCTTTATATGGCCTGGTGGAACTCCAAAATAGAGTGACATCATCTCTTGCATAAAATCGTGCTCATGCTGGACTCATTATTGATGTACAGGACTCAAAATACTGACTAGGTTGAGGGTTGAGACAAATCAACTAATCTCAGCTTATTACAGGACTCAATCTTAATTGATTACAAAACTTTCAAAACTTTGACACATAACTAATTAAACCATATAGGATCCAGGGATCTGTGTCTGATCTTGGTGTCCCCACCAACAAAGATAAGGCACCTGAAGTCCAAAGAGATAGGAACCAAATTGCACAATATTTTAGGTGTCATAAAATAAGCCATTTTGCTACTCAATACCTTGTATGAGCTTTACATATAGCAAAGTGTGAAGAAGAGAACTCAGAGAATATTGAAGAATGCAAGGAAAAAACTTATGAAGTCGAGGAAGATTTGGTAGAAGAATGTGAAGGTGATGAAGAACCCATAGAGTCATCTGATGTACTAGGAGTAGTTATATGCATTCTAGCTCAGTCCAAGAAGAATGAGGATAGGCATAGAACGAATACCCTACAAACCTTTATTAACCTAGGGGGCAAAGTTTGCAAGATTATTATAGATAGTGAAAGTTGTGTTAACACCATATCTACAAATGATGTTAAGAACTTAGGCTTACCTACAGCACCACATCCTAGCCCATATAAGGTATCTTGGATTGATGTGACATCTATAACTATTAGATTACAATGCAAGGTCCCAGTCCAAATTCAATCATATCAAGAAAAAATGTGGTGTGATGTGATTCCAATGGGGGTTAGTAGCATTATATTAGGTAGACCTTGGTTGTATGACCACGATGCTACCCTTTTTGGCTGAACTAATTCATGTTCTTTTAACCATCTTGGAAAGAGAATTGTCATCAATTCGACCCCACCTAAGGACAATATCAAAAGAGGGTCTAGTAATTTGAGGAAAAAGGAACCAGGATTGAACCTAATCACTGCCAAGAAATTAGAACATGAAATTAATGAAGGTTCAATAGTCTGGATTTTGATCACTAAAGAAGTTCATGACCAATCCCAGAAGGAATACCATAAGGAGATTTTAGAGTTTTTGAACGAGTTTAAGGATGTGTTCCTTGAAGACCTCCTTGATCGCTTACCACCATTAAGGGACATACAACACGCTATTGACCTAGTCCCGTGAGCGACCTTGCCGAATTTACCACACTATAGAATGAACTCTACAGAACACTAGAATTACAGAAGCAAGTTAAGGATCTTCTTAGGAAAAGATTTATTAGAGAAAGTTTAAGCCCCTGTGTCGTTCAGCTCTTTTGACCCCTAAAAAAGATGGCACTTGGAGAATGTGTGTTGATAGTAGAGCCATCAATAAGATAATAGTGAAATATCGATTTCCTATACCCCAACTTGATGACATGTTAGGTATGATGGCCGGTGATACCATCTTTTCAATGATTGACCTGAAGAGTGGCTATCATCATGTTAGAATTAGACTCGGGAATGAATGGAAAACTACATTTAAAACTAAGGATGGCTTATATGAATGGTTAGTGATGCCTTTTTGCCTATCAAATGCATCTAGTACTTTTATAAGGATCATGACTCAAGTTCTGAAAGCTTTTATTGGAAAATTCATAGTAGTCTATTTTGATGACATCCTCATATATAGTAAAACTAAGAAGGCTCATCTAGACTATCTTCGACAAGTGTGCCAAGCCCTTAGAGATAATAGTCTTTACGCAGACTTGAAGAAGTGTAGTTTCATGACCCCAAGGATTATTTTTCTAGGCTTCATAGTAACAGCTGAAGGCGTGTCTGCTGACCTTGAGAAGATCAAGTCCATAGTTGAGTGGCCCATACCCAATAACATACATGATATTCATAGTTTCCATGGATTAGCCACCTTCTATAGGAGATTTATTTGAGGGTTTAGTATAATTGTAGCGCCTATTACTGATTGTCTTAGGAAGGGAACCTTTGAGTGGACCCAGAATGCTAATAAAGCCTTCCTATAAATCAAGGATAAGATGACCCAAGCTTCAATTTTGAGGCTACCTGACTTTTCAAAAGTTTTTGAAGTTGCTTGTGATGCCTCAGGTGTAGGAATAGGTGGAGTCTTAAGTCAGGAGAGTCACCTAGTTACTTTCTTTAGCAAGAAGTTAAATGATGCTAAATTGAAGTATTCGACTTATGATAAGGAGTTATATATGGTGGTCCAAGCCCTAAGGTACTAGAGACACTATTTTCTATCGTAGGAGTTTGTTCTTTACTCAGACCATGAATTAGTCCGATTCCTTAACCCTTAACTCGTAAAACAAATTAAACCCAAGGCATGGTAAATGGGTACAGTATATCCAGGCTTATACTTTTGTCTTGAAATACCATGCAGGTATTGAGAGTCGAGTCGCTGATGTGCTTAGTAGATGTTTTATGCTCTTGAACTATATTAGTACTAAAGTCATAGGGTTTGAAAAGTAAAAGAATGAATATGAGAATTGCATTGACTTTGGTAAAATTTATGTAGTTAAACAAGGACCGTCTACTTCATATAGTGAATATACTATTCAAGATGGTTATCTTTTTAGGGAAAGTAAGCTATGTATTCATAATACTTTCCTTAGAGACTTCCTAATTTAGGAAACACATGCTGGAGATTTAGCGGGACATTTTGGTAGAAATAAGACCATTTTAGCACTGGAGGACCAATTTTATTAGCCAAATCTTAAGAGGAATGTTGCCCAAATCATAGCTAGATGTCGAACTTGTACTGTTGCCAAATAGCAAAAGCAAAACACTGGCCTATATACCCCACTTCCTGTACCGGATTGTCCTTGGCAAGATCTTAGCATGGATTTTGTTCTTCGATTACTTAAAACTATAAGGAAACATGATTCTATTTTTGTTGTGGTTGATAGGTTTTCAAAGATGGCACATTTTCAACCATGTTCCCAAACCTATGATGCCTCTAAGGTCGCAAAGCTTTTTCTGAATGAAATAGTTAGACTACATGGTTTTCTTAGGATCATAGAATCTGATAGAGATGCACGATTCACCAGTTATTTTTGAAAAGCTCTCTAGCACTTGTTAGGGACAAAACCTCAATTTTCTACTACTAATCACCCTCAAACAGATTGCTAGACTGAAGTCATGAATCGAAGTCTGGGAAACTTACTCAGATGTCTAGTGGGTGAGAATACTACAAATTGGGATCTATTACTGTTTAAAGCAAAATTTGCATATAATAGCTTAGTTAATAGATCCACCGGAAAAAGCCCATTTGAAATTGTCCATGGATACAAGCCAAGAAAGCCTTTAGATCTTATTCCTTTACCGATGCATGAGCTCATTTCTGAGTCTGCGGAGTCATATGCATAGCATATTAGAGAGTTGCATAAGGAAATAAGTGAAAAGATCAAAGAAAGCAATGAATCATATAAACATATGGCTGATTCAAGAAAAAGACTCAAAGAATTTGATGAAGGAGACTTTGTCATGATTAGGCTTTGACTTGAACGGTTCCTACCTAGAACCATGAATAAACTACATGCTCGTAATGTAGGGCCATACAAAATAATTTAGAAAATTAGACCTAATGCCTATGTTCTTAAGTTACCACCTGAGTTAGGTATTAGTTCAACTTTCAATGTTTCAGACCTTGTAGAGTATAAAGAACCAATGTTGATACCTAGTGAGCCTTTTAGGCCAGATCCCGTCCTTGAGAGTGAGCCATTCCATGAGTATCCACTAGCCAAAAAACATGAACAGAGAGACATGATTGAGCGGATCTTGGACGATAAGATTATCGCTACTTGGAGTAAAGATTATCAAGGATATCTAGTTCATTAGCAAGGATGACCTGAGATTGAAGATTCTTGGATCACTAGAGAGGATTTGAAAAGAATTAATCATGACTTGCTAAACATTACCAAAGCAGAGTTGACCCATACTCGATAGGATCGAGTTCCTCCTACCTGGGAATAATTGGTGCGGATACCAGGGCTAGAAAAAATGATAGGTCAATCCCAGATCCCTGTGGATCACCTGTGACTAAGCCCTCCTATACAAGCCTAAACCTATGAATAAACCCCAAAACCCATATTGAAACTTGTATATATATATAAACCTAGTCAATTTTTGGTTTTGAGTTGTGATTGAGGGCTAGTTATGTCTTTGATCAAAATTGGTTCAATTTGATCAAGTAGATTTGAAGTTAGTTCAATTGGGTCCCTTAAATAGTTAGTTGGTTTCAATTGAGTCCTGTAATTATTTAGGATCTTAACCAAGATTATAAGGAGAGATCACTAAAACACACCACATGTCAACCCAACTCATGGAGCCACAACATCTTGCCACATCATCACATGCCATGTCAACATCTTGGATGCCCCATGCCATGTCACATAACACATCACCATGCCAAGTCACATGCCATGTCATCACATACCATGGCATCATTTTAGTTAGCCATAAGGAGACTCACATGGATGCCAATTCAAAAACTAGGTGTTTAAGTTGCAAGGAAGTTTTATATCTCAAGAGTCCAAGAACCCAAGAAGCCTTCAACTTCAAGAGTTTCTTCATATGAAAATTCAGGACTCCAACATAAATTTCCAACCAAAAAAATTATCTTGGCTGCCGATCGTTAATCCATCATCAAGAAGTCTTGTCGCCTAGATGCATGAAGCCCAAGAAATCTTGATGCCAAGAGTCCAAGATGCCAAGAGGGGAATTCAAGGGTCTTTGATGTCCAAGGGAAGCCAACTCCAAGGAGTTTCTTCCTCTTCCAACAAGAAATCAAGAATTTGTAACCCATACTTCACTTTCTTGTAATCTATAAATACCACCCTCAAACCCCCTTGTATGATAACTTATTTTTATGAATATAAGGTCAGAGTTTTTTCTTCAATTCCTTTGCCATGAGGGCTTCAAACTCCATGAGGGAGAGCGCGTGAGGTCCTAGGGTGCGAGGCCCAACTATACAACTTCCAGCAAACCAACAAACCCTAATCCACCTCCATCCTTCTCTTGTCTTTTTCCTTCAAATCTTCTTCTTTTCTCCATGCCATCTAACTTACTTTCTTGTGAGTGATTTCAGGTGATCAAGATATGAAGTGAAGGTTTCTTTGCCTTGGAACCAAGCTTGTTGAAGATCAGAGCCCTAAAGACTGATAATTTTGAAGTTCTACCATGAATCCTAAAGTGCTGAAATCGATCGACATCAAGAACACTGCGAATCTTCATTGGTAAAAGAAACCCCTCCTCAACTCTTTAGCTACAATTCTTTAAAAGCAAGAACCCTAGTTTAGGTGATTTCTTAATTATCAAGTCTTATTTCTTAATTAGTTTTGATTGATTTACATTGCGGGTATCGTAACTCATGAAGATATTAGATCAAACAAAGATTTCAAGTTTCAATTCTGATCCATATAGGTGATCGAGTCCTCATTGTTCTCATCGAGTTCAATGGGATCACCGTCCGAGACTAGGAAATCATAGTATTTGTCCGATTGATGTGGTACCCTATTGGATTGATGAGGGACGGGATCAGGGGAGGACCGTCGGCGAGCTGAGAAGTCATCAAAGATTAGGGTATCCTATTTTTTTTGATTTTTTTTTTGTAAGGAGGTGGTGAAGGAATAATGGAGATGGAAGGTAGGAAAAACTTGGACTCTCATGGACTTTGGGTCTCACACTCATGGAGAGACCTCTCACCTCTAGGTTATCCCACACACCTTGCTACTTGGAGCCAGTAGGGTGAATCTTGAGGACATGAGGGCAATAAAGAAGGTGGAATCCAGGAAGAGGATAACTAGACATGACCATGCATCATATCCTGGGGTTGCACCTCTCGTGCTCTCCTTATAGAGCGATTGTTGGACCTCTCTCCCTCTCGATGCAGAGCGAAAAAGAAGAATCACTATTCTCTAAAAACTCATTTTCATTCACCAATTATTTTCAAAGGAATGAGGTTGGTATTTATAAACCTTTCCAACCCTCATTTGAATTTGAATACAAAATAGAAATATAAGGATTGTTCAAATTCAAATACAAGATAAGGTCTATCCTTACTAGATAACTCAATCCTAACCAAACTATTCCTAAATCAAATTTCAAAGTAATTGATAAAGATAAATAGTAAACTAATTTATTCTGGTACTGGATACGCAACAAAATTCATACTACTATAGGATTCGTTCTACTCTAGGATTCGTGCTGCCCCGGGATCCATGCTAGCAATGTCCCCATCATTCACCTGAGGCGGGGAGAACTCAACTTAGTCGAGTCAGGGTCAGCGGGGACTTTGGTGAAACCAAATCCAGTCAAATCAAAGTGGCTTTACTTTGAGATCTGTGTAGCTCTGAGAATGTACAGCACTAAAAATCATGCAACATTGAAATTTATGCAGGTTTGAATTTGGCAATAGGATGGGAGTTTGCATTCACATTCATGCGGCCTCCTCTTCCTCTCTATGAACCGAATCCAAAACAGGGAGGAACTTCAAGGAGGGGTTCACCGGCGGGCTCTCCAGTGGTGATGCTGGGGAAGAAGATGGTGACATGGGGAGAAGATGGCTGACACGGAAGGGGTTCTGGTGGCTATTCTGACAGGGGGAGGAGCTTGTTGGATCTAGCGATGGGCTATCTGTTCGGTTGCAAGCAGGAAGGAAAGAGCTCTAGAGGATGAGATCGGTAGGTCAAAATAGAGGAGGGACGAGGGTGGGAAAAACTGGCAGTAGATGTTGGCTGGCTAAGGATGACTTTGGCTGGAAGGGCATCGGGCATCGGTGAGGCAGGCATCTCGTGTGGAGATGGGGCTTGAATCTAGGCTGAGGGGATGGTCAGGTCTCCAAACTAGGTTGGTCGGTGACTGCAAGGAGCATAGAAAAGGCAAAATGGGGTCCGGTTCAAGGGTCCTCCTCCAGTTCGGCACTCTCAAAATTGATGTTCCCATGAGAGGCCAGCGGATGAGGACAAGATCGCTGCTGTGGATGGCCACGAGCCAGTCGAGGTGGTCACGGAGCTTGGGGAAGATGAGATTAAAGGGGAAGATGGATGCGAGGTCGCTGTGGCAGTTCTTCCTTGGATCCGATGAGGGGAAGGTGGAATCAGGACTGGATCAGGGGTAGTCCATCGTTGATCGGCTACTGGACAGTGGCTATTCTGTTTGGTTGTAGGCGACAGAGATGGTCGACTTCTAGTAGGGGAGCATGGATGGTGAGGCATCACGGGCGTGGGTGGCATGTGGGGTGCCGGCTCGGAGGCGATGCCGGTGGTGCAGGGATGCTAGCTCGGAGGCAATCAGGAAGGCGGAGATGAGGCGGTCAAGAGCATGGGAGAGGATCCCTTTGCTCTTGAAGAGAATCAAGCGAAACTCTTCTTGGCAGATGAGGAAGGCATCCAAGAGCATCCAGACCAAGGACGAGGAGAGGAGGTCTTCCAGATGATGGTGGTCACGATCTGGGGCTGAGGACGATGGTGGTGGTGAGGGAGAATCTGGGGTGATATGAAGCGTACCCTAACCCTTTAGCTTTGATACCAAATTGATGAGGGATGAGATCAGGGGAGGATCGTCAGCGAGCTGAGAAGTCACCGAAAATTAGGGTATCCTATTTTTTTTGATATTTTTAATTATAGAGAGGTGGTGAAGGAACAATGAAGATGGAAGGCAGGAAACATTTGGACTCTCATAGACTTTGGGACTCACACTCACGGAGAGACTCTCACCTCTAGGGCATCCCACCCACCTTGCTACTTGGAGCCGTTATGATGAATCTCAAACGACATGAGGGTGGTAAAAAAGGTGGAATCAAGGAATGGGATAACTAGACATGACCTTGCATCATGTCTTGGGGTTGCACCTCTTGTGCTCTCCTTACGGAGCGATTGTTGGGCCTCTCACCCTTTCCATGCGGAGCAAAAAAGAAGAATCACTCTTCCCTAAAAACTCATTTTTCATTCACCAATTATTTACAAAGGAATGAGGGTGGTATTTGTAGACCTTTCTAACCCTCATTTAAATTTGAATACAAGATAGAAAGATAATGATGGTTCAAATTCAAACACAAGATAAGGTCTATCCATACTAGATAACTCAATCCTAACCAAACTAATCCTAAATCAAATTTCAAAATAATTGATAAAGATAAATCCTAAACTAATTTATTTTGGTACTAGATATGCATCGAAATTCATGCTGCTCTAGGATTCATGCTGCTTCGAGATCTGTGCTATTTCGAGATTCATGCTAGTGATGTCCCCATCATGGATCTCATTAATGATTCTTGTGTGGGCTCTGGGTGTGATCTAATCACAACTGGTTCTATGTTGTCTCTTAAGTGTATCGGTTTTTCTACTTGTTGAACTTTACTAAGTTCAATCTTAGCGGCTATAGTTCCAACATCAAGAAACTCCTTTTCCAAAAAGATAGCTCTAAGACTGATGAACAACTTTTGTTCCTCAGCCAAGTAGAAGTAGTACCCCTTGGACTCTTTTGGATACCTAACAAGTAGGCATCAGTTAGACCTAGGTCAAAGCTTATCCATTTCCAAATATTTAACATAAGCCGGGCAACCCCAGACCCGAAGGTGTGTGAGTGTCAGCTTACATCCAGTCCATATCTCATATGTGTTTTTGTTAATGGATTTACTCATCCAATTTAAAAGGTAGCAGGCTGACTCTATAGCAAATCCCCAAAAGGATAGCAGTAGAAAAGCGAAGCCCATCATGGACCGAACCATGTCTAACAGGGTTCGATTCCTCCTTTCAGACACTCCATTTACCTGAGATGTCCCTGGAGGTGTCCATTGAGAGAGAATCCCATTCTCCTCAAGATATATCAGAAAATCATTGGAAATGTTGCAGCGTCAACTCTTGGACCGGGGACCGGGGGCGACCGATGTGCTGGAGCGCTCCTCTCCTAGAAGAACCTGCAACAAAGTCCCCAAGGGTGCCGGTGGTGTTCCGGTGGGGGACCCTCTGATGCCTAAATTAGTAGGAGGTTGAAGGCAACATAGTGGAGTAATCAAGGGATGAACAGCATATGGAGAGGGAAGAGTTCTTCTACCTTCAAACGGGAATAGTCCAAAATCCGTTAGGGGAGAGGCTGAGAAAGATCGATCTGCCCTAGGAGAATCTGAAGAGTGGCCACGTGGCACACAGATACGGTGGCATCGTGGAAGTAGTGGAGCAGGGCTGTTGGGATAGCAGGATCCCGCAGTAACAGAAAGGTACTTCTGGAATTCCCTAGATGCTAAGGCTCACTTGTCGGACGTCGACCGTGGGAAAGCAGGTCGGTTGGACTAGAGGCCAACCCTCCAAAGTAGAGCGATGGGTCGAACCCCAGCAGGAGAGGGCCGTTCGGACCTCAGCTCCAGTGGGTCGACCGTTGAAGGAGAATGACGGGCCGGACCCTAGCAGGAGAGGGTCTTCGGACCTCAGCCCCAGTGGGTCAGACCGCTGAAGGAGAACGACGGGCCGGGCCCCTGCAGGAGAGGGTCGTTCGGACCTCAACTCCGATGGGTCGGACCGCTGAAGGAGTACCAGTCAGAGCTCTGAAGGGGTGGCCTGGTCGGACCGCAAGAATGGGTCGGTTCTGCTTGAGGGTGAGCCGTCAAGGTACAACACTGTCCCCCTTGCCCTTGTGCTTCGAGTGAGCTCATAGGCTCGAAGGGCGAGGGAATTAAATAGTAGTAAATGCACCAGTCCTTCAGATGATGGTGAATCTGATTCGGCGTGCTGCGACCGGCCACCTTCTTGCTCCAATTTTTGCTCCAGGACAGGTGTCAGTGTCTGATTGGCGAAGATAGAGGGAGCAGTCATTGCTGGTATGGTGCATGGCAGCCACCCGTTTGGATTCTTGACACGAGTGGGGCACGTGGCTCCATCAGAGCGGTTGGGGCACTTCCCGGAGTGGTCCATCCACCGTTGCTTTGACTATCACATGGATCGTGGCCGGATACGAACCGGCGCATCCACTCGGATTCCCATCCAACTCAAAAACTGAGGTGCCAGCCATCGGATCTTGGCACGTTGGGGGATGCATTTGGAAGCCACCCCCGGATGCCTATAAAAGGAGGGATGCAGCGCCCAGATGGAACTTGTTGCCGTGCCTGTGCTCGAAGAGAAGGCAGTCTCCTCCCTCCTTGCGCTACTTTAGCCTCTCTTAAAGAACCAGGGAACCAGGTTAGTCCCGCCTTCACCTCCCCCCATCTTCCTCCCTTCCTGCAACCCATTTTAGAATGGCCTCTGGGAGTCGGGGTTCGTCTCGAGGTAATAGGGAACCCGGTCCTTTTGATATTCTTTCGGCCATGACCTGAGAGAGGGTCGAAAACCTGAGGATTGTATATAACATTCCTTCCACTTTACACTTGACCGTCCCTAGCCGTGAGGATAAAGTAAACGGGCCTTTGAACTTAGGAGCTCTCCCCATGTACGAAGACCACCTAAAAGCCGGTCTTCGTTTCCCAATCCATAGCTTTTTTGTTCAGATTTTCAACACTATAGAGTCACCCCCGCCCAGTTGACCCCGAATAGTATTCGGGTTCTATGTGACTTTGTGGATCTGTGTCGGGATGCCAACATCGAGCCGAGGGTATCTCTATTTTCCAATTTTTTCTTGTTGAAGCAGGACTTCCGAAGTCAGGAGTGGTGGATGTTCAGTCCATGCCCTGGCCGGAAGGTACTAGGGGGCTTCCATCCGCAATTCATGGATGGAAGTCCCGATACTTCTTCGTAGATAGCCTGGAGCCGTGGGGCTTTGAGGTAGCCTGGAGGGAGCTGAGGCCAAATACTCTGAATGGAAGGAAAGTCTCGAGGGTCGACGAGGCTAACTTCCACAAATTCGATGATGAGGATCCAAAGTTTGTCGACTTTATGCTTCATGAGGGGAGTGTTCACCAGGCCAACTCAGCCAGCACCCGATGCTAGGTAGGATGAGAGTCATAGAGAGGGAGATCGACTTTTCTTATCCTCTGTCGGCTTGGCGACCACATCTTACTCTAACTTTTTTTGTTGACAGGCAGGAAGATGAAGCTAGATCGAGCAATCCTTTTGGCACGGTCTGCATAGCGGAGGGCTGTTCGGATTATGGAGCTGACCCCATAGGAGTTGAAGAAGCGGGCGACAGAACTGGTGCCTGAGAGGCCGAAGAAATGATGGACGATAGAGTCGTCCACCGTGGTGGTATCTGTCGAGTCAGAGGATGACATGCCTCTGACCGAACGTCGAAGGGTGATCGCATCCAAGCGATCCTCTTCGGTTGGGAAACCGGTCGCCCCGACAGAAGAGAGGCTTCTGATGCCGACCGGGGCGGACGTGGCTCCTTCGTCCCTGCCATTGGAGCCAACTGTGGTGACCTCCTCGGCCATCAGAGGAACCCCTACAAGGGAGGGGCTGTCGGCCATTGATAAGAGGGCCGGTGGTGCTCTTGAGGAGGAGCGCCAAAAGTGGCACGATGCTGAGGAGGCTAAGGAGCTACTTCTAAGGGCCGCTCCCGACAACGATGGGTGATCGATGAACGAGGCCGCAAGGATTTCCCTTCATCATCTTCTGGGTGTGAGTATCACTTTTCCTGTCTTTACTTCGAATTCATGAGTGACGGCTTTCTGACTGTGCATTTTTATGGGCAGCTTATCAAAGATAACTTGCTGATGGACGAGGGCCTAGGTGAGCTGCTCTATCTGAAGGAGCAGTTGACCCAGAGGGCCAAAGTAGCGGAGTTGGCAAGGCACACCACCTCGGAGGCGCTGATGGCTTCCAGAGAGGAGGTGCTCGGCTTGAGGACCGCAACAGCAGAGGTGTCAACCTTGCGGGCCGAATCGGAGGCCCAGAAGAAATAGTTGGAGGACTTGCTGACCGAGAAGGCAGATCAGGAGGCAAGTCTGAAAAGTAAGAAGAAGAAGATCAAGGCCCTAACCTGTCGGCTGGTCATCGAGGAGGGGTGCTTGATCGAATGCGAGGTCCGTGCACAGGGCCATCCAGTAGTGGTGGAGAGGTATAAGGGCCTGCTGAAGATGGCCCAGGAGCTACTGAAGACGGCCGGTGAGAAGGCCATTACAACTTACAAAGCCTCGAAGGACTTCATTGAGGAGATGAACGAAGCCAGGATGGTCAGCATCGACTACGGATACGACGAGTGCCTAGGAAAGGTCAACGCAGCCTTCCCAAAACTCGATCTATGATTCCTTCAACCGTCGAAGCCGACAGAAGGGGAGGGCTCAGAGGCAGTAGATTCGACTACCTGAGCGACCGATGCTCCAGTGGAGGTCATCGCGGTAGTGGCCGGACCAAATGTCCATGTCAGAACCGAAGCAGAAGTAGCCGAAGGGGCCGAGGAGGGCGAAGCAGCTATTTTCGCTGAGGGGGCCGGAGCAGCCATTGATACTGTACCTCTAGATGGTCAGACCTAGTTGTTTGTAAAGGTCTGACCTTCAGTTTTTGTGAAGAAGCTTTTTGGAAGCAACGAAAAACTTTTTTGTTGTCTTTTTGCACTATCTTATATCCTTCTCTCTGAGATCTCACTAAGTGTGGGCTAATCGGCTGATCTGAGTGGGTGGTCGGACCTCCATGGTAAGCATTGAATAGTGACTCAAGACGAACTAGATTCCCATAGGATTTCTGCTCTAAATATTGGTCCGTCGGCTTTCCGGACCAAGATCGATCGAAGTAGCGGTCGGATGGTAGCTCAGGCCGAAGCAACAAGTTTAGGTATTTAACCTAAGTGTTGGTCCGTCGGCTTTCTGAACCCAGAAGTCGTTGAGGCAGTGGTCTGATTTTAGCTCAGGCTAGAGCAACGAGCTTAGAAATTAAACCTAAGTGTTGGTCCATCGATTTTTCCAAACCCAGAAGTAGTTGAGGCAGCGGTCGAATTTCAGCTCAGGCCGGAGCAAAGAGCTTAGGAATTTAACCTAAGTGTTGGTCCGTCGGCTCTCCGAACATAGAAGTAGTTGAGGCAGCGGTCGGATTTTAGCTCAGGCTAGATCAACGAGCTTAGGAATTTAACCTAAGTGTTGGTTCGTCAGCTCTCCAAACCCATAAGTAGTTGAGGCAGTGGTTGGATTTCAGCTCAGGCCAAAGCAACGAGCATAGAAATTTAACCTAAGTGTTGGTCCGTCGGCTCTCCAAACCTAGAAGTAGTTGAGGCAGCGGTTGGATTTTAGCTCAGGCCGGAGCAACGAGCTTAAAAATTTAACCTAAGTGTTGGTCCATCGGCTCTCCGAACCCAGAAGTAGTTGAGGCAGCGATCGAATTTCAGCTCAGGCTGGAGCAACGAGCTTAGGAATTTAACCTAAGTATTGGTCCATCGGCTTTTCGGATTGGGCTGCTCTAGAGCATTTGCCGACCGGAGTCGGCCTTTTGGAAGTGGGTTGCCCTAGAGCCTTTGCCGACTGGAGTCGGACTTTCAGAAGTGGGCTACCGTAGAGCCTTTGCCGATCAGAGTCGTACTTTCGGAAGTGGGTTGCCCTAGAGCCTTTGCCGACCAGAGTTGGACTTTTGAAGGTGGGCTGCCCTAGAGCCTTTGCCGATCGGAGTCAGACTTTCAAAAGTGGGCTGCCCTAGAGCCTTTGCTGACCAGAGTCAGACTTTTGAAAGTGGGCTGCCCTAGAGCCTTTACCGACCGAAGTCGGACTTTTGGAATTGGGCTTCTCTAGAGCCTTTACCGATCGGAGTCGGACTTTCGAAAGTGGGCTATCCTAGAGCCTTTACCAACCGGAGTCGGACTTTCGAAAGTGGGCTATCCTAGAGCCTTTGCCGATCGGAGTCGGACTTTCGAAAGTGGGCTACCTTAGAGCCTTTGCCGACCGGAGTCGGACTTTCGGAAGTGGGCTACAAAAGAAAGGCAGACTTCATTGATAATACTTGCGGAGGTTGTCTACATTCCACGGACGCACCATCTGTCGCCCGTCCAAAAGTTCAAGTCGATAGGTGCCAGCTCGAACCTCTTCAATGACCTGGTAAGGTCCTTCCCAATTCAGGGAAAGCTTGCCTTGCTCGGTCGGTCTCAAAATCTCGGTCCTCCGTAGGACCAGGTCTCTGACTCGGAAAGCTCGTGCCTTGACTCGCGAGTTGTAATACTTCGCCATCTTTTGGCAGCATACCGCCATCTTCATGCTTGCCCGAAGTCTTGTTTCTTCAAGCAAGTCCAGGTTAGCCCTTCACCATTCGGAGTTGGCCAGTTTGGTGTAGTGGCCAATCCAGAGAGATTAAAGAGAGGTCTCAATAGGGATGACAGCTTCACTTCCATAAGTGAGGTTGAACGGAGTTTCGTCGGTCGACGCTCTGGCGGTCATCCGATACGCCTATAATACTGAGTGGAGTTCCTCCACCCAAAGTCCCTTTGCCTCATTGAGCCGGGTTTTCAGCCCGTGCAAGATTTTCCAGTTGGTGACTTCAGCCTCTCCATTGCACTAGGGGTGGCCGACTGACGTGAGTCGGTAAGAGATATGATATTGTTGACAAAAGTCTTGAAACTTAGAGTTGTCGAATTGTCTTCCATTGTCGGTAATAATTGTTCGGGGAATGCTGAACCGAAAGATGATATTATTCCAGATGAAGTTCTCCACCTTGGCCTCTGTTATCTGTGCTAGTGGTTCGGCCTCCACCCACTTGGTGAAGTAATCGATGGCCACAAGCAAAAATTTCCATTGTCCGGAAGCCGGGGGAAAAGGTCCCATGATATCCATTCCCACTGTGCGAATGGCCATGGGGTGGTGATCGGAGTCAGCTCACTGGCGGGCCTCCTTTGAATGATAGAGTACCTTTGACTTGCATCGCACCTTCGGACGAAGTTCGATGCATCCTTTTGAATGGTAGGCCAGTAGTATCCCTGCCAGATAATCTTGTAAGCTAAGGATCTTCCCCTGAGGTGGTCACCACATATGCCTTCATGGACTTCTCTGAGGATGTGGTCGGCATCTGTCGGCCCCAAGCACCTTAACAGCGGCTGTGAGAACGACAGCTTATACAGGATACCGTCGAGGACGACGTACATAGAGGCTGTCAAGCACAGCCACTTGGCCTCCACCGGATCTTCCGGAAGAGTTCCTTTAGCCAGGAAAGTAAGGATCAGATCCATCCAAGAAGTTTCATGTTCCACCTGGTGGACCTCGGTCGACTCTTCCATGATACTGGGGTGCCACAGATGCTCCACAAAAGTTCAGTCCAAAGACCCGCTGGTGGCCGTAGCCAACCTTGATAGAGCGTCCACCCGAGAGTTCTGCGAACGAGGTATGTGGAGGATTTCGAAAAATCAGAGCCGAGAAATGAGGTTTTGTACCTTGTTTAAGTATTTTGCCAGGGCTGGATCCCTTGCTTCGAACTCCCCTTTTACTTGGTTAACCACTAGTTGGGAGTCGGAGAAGACTCTGAGTCGACCGATGCCCAGTTTGTTGGTGATTCGTAGCCTCGCGAGGAGGGCTTTGTACTCCGCCTGATTGTTCGATACCTGAAATAAAAATGTAATGCATATTCTAGGTTTTCCCCATCTAGGTCGGCCAGGATCAGTCCGGCCCCACAGCTACAAGGTTGGATGCTTTGTCCACATGGAGGGTCCATGCTGGTTCGGCTTCGTAGATGGCATCGGCTTCAGGTACTTCGACCATTTGAGGAGGTGTTTCCTGTCTCCATGTACACTCTGCAATGAAGTCAGCAATTACCTGAGCCTTCAACGCAGATCATGGTTGGAAAGAGATGTTGAATTCTCCTAGCTTGATAGCTCACTTGGCGAGCCGACCAGAGGTATCTGGGCTCCGAAGGATTGCCTTGAAGGGTTGGTTGGTCATCACCACAATCGAATGTGCCTGGAAATATGGTCAGAGCCGCTTGGCAGACGTGACCAATGAATATATTAGCTTTTGCATCTTGGGGTATCTCGTTTTGGCATCGTGGAGTACTTTACTGATATAATAGATGGGCTTCTACTGTATGTCCTCTCTGATTTGCATGAGGACGGCGCCGATCGCTTCATCCGATGCTAAAAGATAGAGGTATAAAGGTTCCCCCTCCGTCAACTTGGCTAGCAATGGGGGATTTTTCAAATACTTTTTCAATGCTTCGAAAGCCGACCGACATTCATCAGTCCAAACAAAGCTTGTCGACCGGCGCTTGGTTTTAAAGAACAGCAGAGATTTCTTAGCCGAACAGGAGATGAAACGACTGAGAGAGGTGATTCGGCCAATCTGTTACTGCGTCAACTCCTTGACCGGGTACCGGGGGTGGCGGATGTGCTGGAGCGCTGCTCTCCCGGAAGAACCTGCAACAAAATCTCCAAGGGTGCCGGTGGTTTTCCGGTGTGGGACCCTCCGATGCCTAAGTTAGAAGGAGGATGAAGGCAACAGAATAGAGAAATCAAGGGATGAACAGCATATGGAGAGGGAAGAGTTCTTCTACCTTCGAATGGGATCCCCCCGATACCTTATATAGGCGCGGAACAGTCCAAAATCCATTATGGGAGAGGCTGAGAAAGATCGATCTGCCCTTAGGAGAACTTGAAGAGTGGCCATGTGGCATGAAGATACGGTGGCATCATGGAAGTAGTGGAGCAGGGCTGTTGGGATAGCAGGATCCCGCAGTATCAGAAAGGTGCTTCTCGAATTCCCTAGATGCGAAGGCTCGCCTATCGGACGTCGACCGTGGGAATGCCGGTCAGCTGGACTAGAGGCCAACCCTCCGAAGTAGAGCGACGGGTCGGACCCCAGCAGGAGAGGGTCGTTCGGACATCAGCTCCTGTGGGTCAGACCGCTGAAGGAGAACGACGGGCCGGACCCCAGCAGGAGAGGGTCGTTCAGACCTCAGACCCAGTGGGTCAGACCGTTGAAGGAGAAGGACGGGCCGGACCCTGGTAGGAGAGGGTCGTTCGGACCTCAACTCTAGTGGGTCGGACCGCTGAAGGAGTACCAATCGGAGCTCTGAAGGGGTGGCCCAATCGGACTGCAAGAATGGGCCGGTTCCGCTTGAGGGTGAGCCGTCAGGGTACAACAAGAAAGATATTCACCATCTCGATCTGATCGAAGGGTTTTGATATACTTTTTAGTTTGTTTTTCTACTTCATTACGATATTGTTTGAATATTTCAAACGATTCAGATTTATGTTTCATCAAGAAGACATAATCTACCTCAAAAGATCGTCTGTAAACATGATGAAATAATTGTACCCACCTCTGGCACTAATATTCATAGGTCCGCATACATCAATATATACCAGATTTAGAATTTCTTTGGCTCGTTCACCTTTTCTAGTAAAAGGTGATCTTGTCATCTTTCCAAGAGGACAGGACTCATAGGTTGGTAGTGAATCACATTCAATGATCTTGAGAAGGCCCTCTTTTTTCAACCTGTTTATCTTGTTCTTGTTAATATTACCTAGCTTACAATGCCGTAGATATGCATTGCTGACATTATCTATCATAGGGCATTTACTAGATATGTACACTACACTGACAGGTCGCGATAGTATATAAATGCCATTGTTCATGTATCCATTTACCATAACATAACCATTTCAAATGATTTTGTAAATGTCATGTTCATAACCATACATGGCCAATTGGCCTACATAAATGACATTCAGGATGAAGACGGGCAGTAATGACACTCATTCAAAATGATTGTACCATACTTGAAAACTAATTTGAGGGCTCCCACATTCAAGAATCTCTCGCTGTCATCAAATCTCCTACTAAGTTGAAGTCCCTTGCAATGAATTGCAAATGTGAATTGGACTTCCGGTATCCAATACCCAGTTAGTTGTTTTGCAGATAGAGAAACTACAAGTCGTTATCATATAAATACCTTGTCATGACTACCCTGCTGCTTCCTCTTCTTGGACCTATTCGGGTCAAGGGATGCAATTTAAAGAGGATAGTTCCTGTTCCAATGATCGTGCTTCTTATAAAAGAAGCACTCTGCTTGGCTCTCTCAGCCTTCACCTTCTTGACCTGACTAGGCCTAGAAGCATTTTGTACCTTCTTCCCTTTATTTCTCTTTTTCTCTTTCTTAAAGGGACGACTCCCCGTTGAAGATCCTCCCACTAGATTTACAACCCCTTTATTGAGTTGGTGGTCTTTCTCATAAGTCTGTAGTAACCCCAATAGACCATGGTAGTTAATTAAAGGCTTTTCATTCTAAAATGATCAAGAAAGTCTAGATAAGAAGAGGGCAGGGAATTCAGTATCGCATCTTTTCCAAGCTATTCATGCAAAGAATATCTGAGCTTGCCTAGGTGCTTAATAATCTCGATCATGTATAATACATGATTAGTGACTGAGGCCCCACTAAGCATTCGTGCATTGTAGATAGCATAGGAGACCTTGTAACTCTCAACATCATCTAGGCATACCAAAGGACTCCTTCAAATTTTGAAGGATCTCCTTTGGCTGGGTTTTCTCAAATTTATGACTGAACTTGTCGTTCATCATTGCCAACATGATGCATCAACAGTGGTCCTATCAGAGAGCCATTTCTGATAAGTGTCTCTGATCGAACCCCAAGCATTGGGAGCAGAGGTTTCAGGCACCGGATTTGATATCACATATAAGATTCGTTCATGCTCCAAGACAATCCTGAGTCTTCGATACCAGCTATTAAAGTTGGGGCCTATGAGTTTCTCATTTATCAAGAAGAGATCAAAGTGACAAGTTGGTAGACATCTAAAAGAAAAACCAAAACCTATTAGTGTATATGAATTATTAACCTAAAGACATCGACTTTAGTTTAAAGGCCCTCCCACTATTTTGTTCAAATTGGTAGCCTCTACCTCCAATCCGAGGAATTACTTTAATTTCTTAGTGGGTACTAGAACCCAATAGACAACACATGAGCCCGACTTTGGCCGACCCACCCATGCTCATCTAAAGGTAGTTTCTTTAATCGATTATTTCTCCAAGTAACTTCTAGTATTTAGATTTTGCCTCAAGGTGCACTTCAATCGACCTTTGGGCCTTTTATTGAAGGTCTCAGTTAGGTCCAACCATTAACATGACAAAATTCAATGCTTCTAACTAATGAATAGTCAAGCCTGACTTTGGCCGGCCCACCTGACCATCATCAGGAGAGTCGCATTGAGCCATCATATTAGGAGTGGCAATTCCAATAGCCCGATAAACACTCAATCTTTGGATCTGCCGATGAACACCCAACTATTAGACCCATTACCATTCCACTTAATAAGAGGCTAGGACTTAGTTTTCCCCATAACTTCAACATTTTATGGGCCTAATAATTTAGAGGATTTAAATTTAATGTGATAGTTGAAATAGATAAGAAGACATGGATCGAACTTCCACTGACTACATCAACCATTATAGAGTGTTTCAGAAACTAATGATCTACGGGCACCTAAAATCAGTCAAGACTGATAAACCTTAGGTGACATAGGTTAACACAAGTCAATGAGCTATCCAATCAATTCTGATCGACCATATTGGCTAGGTAAGTATGATCATGGGATGGGTTCCGCCATTAACCATCTTGCCTTAGACACCAATCGGGTTGGGAAAGTAAGAGGTAGTCCCAAAGAACCATGATAAAATGCCATAGTTATCTTAAACACCAATTGATTCATCAAACTCGATTAGACTAGCCTAAAGACTCGGGCTGACCATTAAACCACAAATCTGGTCCATTTAGATTTATGGACTAATCAATCTAACTATTAGAGAGATCTATAGAGAACAAATCCTAACTCAATATTTGATTATATTAGTTTTCTATTTAGTCCAATGCATCTAAACTTAGGTCTAACCCAATTATGGACCTAATTGATCTAACCCATGACCCTTAAAGCTTATTGAAATGACTTAAAAACTTTGAATCATATTCCTAGATCACTTTGTCATTCAAGGTAACTTAATTCTTAAGTAAGTTCAATAATCTTCATAAATCGAAACAATTTCAATTTATAATGTAAAATAATTTTAGAACCAGTTAGAATTTGAATTCACTGTTTGTCAGCATTCTTAGGTCAAGTGTTGACTCACCAGGATCAAGTGTTGACACTAGGTGTTGACACTAGGGTCGACACATGGCCTGAGACAGGGTGACAATAGAATATCATATTTTTCGGTACACGCTCATGAGTTGATACCTTTACATTTCTTTTTCATGAGTCACATCACAAGCGGCACCCCTATATGCCATAGGATACCCCATTGAATGGGTAGAGAGTGATGGGGAACTAATATGCATGCATTTTTTTTGTATGTTTTAAATGTTGAGTTAGGTGATTAATTCCCAAATTTAGATCAAAATTATTTGTAGGGAATTTTGTATGAATTTTGAAGATCAGCATGCAGATTAGGACCTAGAAAAGTAGCAAAGAAGGACCGCCGGGGCTGAGAAGCCTCGGTTAGGGCAAGTTCTCCTACAATAAAACTACTGGAGGTAGAGGGGTGTACCTGACAATGTCTATGAAGATCGCAGCGAAGGGGTCTCTCGTTCCTCGACGGATGCGGCCTGGAAAACCGACCCAAAGACCCGCGGATACCCGGCTTTCTGCTCGGTGATCCGATTGAGGCTTGGCTGGAGTCGTTGGATTCGTAGGAACTCAGGGACCTGCAAACGACCTGTCAGGGGTTAGAAAGCTCACAAAGGAACAAGAAAACAAAGTAAAAACAGCAAGGGAATGCTTCTTTTGGAGTGGGCGTCCAGGGATCTGGAGGGTTTGTTGGCAGCAGGAAGATGATTGCAAACACCGGGAAGAAGAACTCTCACAAACCCCTTTATGCACACAGCAGGGTATCACACCACTCAATAGAAGAACTCAAGGTTTTCATTCATCAAAAATTCTCCTCATACAAGAGGCTAGGGTCCCTTAAATAGACACTTAACCTTGGGCTCCAAGTAAGGGCACATTAGTCTTTACATGAGAATCCTTTTCCCTCTCAAACCCTAGCTAGAAAATAAGGAAACATTAGGTAGAAAAAATCCCTAAAATTTCTCTTGACTTGGACAACACTCCAAGGACACCTAGGGGGGCGTGTTGGGCTTCTAGGAGCAGCAAGGGGCCAGCCCAAAGGGGCCCGGGTGCATGGTTTTGGGCCTCTGGAAGCTGGGGTGGCCTGATAACCAGGTAGCAGGAATATTCCCTGGTATCTTGCTTCTTAGGGGCTTGGGCTTGGCGCCTGGGCTTGATTTCTTTGGGCTAGGATGCAGATGGACCTCTAAAATCATGGATGCCTTGGTCTATGAATATATTTTGCCATCTGGAAGGAAATCTGGGCATCTGGAGGGCATCTGCAAGAAATCAGGGTTTTCTGAATTTTCCTCCTGGGGTCTTCAAATCTTCAAGCTGGGTTGGACTTGGGCTATACTTCCATGTCTTCAATCTAGTTGGACTTGGTCTTCACTTGTATGATATAGTCTTGAGTCTTCAGTATGCTTGGACAGGACTCAAAAAAATAAAATTAGCTCAACATGAGCTGACTAGCAATGGACTGAACTAGCTCAACATGAGCTGACTAGTACAGAAGTGAAATAACAACTAAAAATACTCAAATAACAACTAAAATGGACTCAGATGAGCTAAGCCCTTATTACAGATGGACTCATAAATTATTGATCAATTTACAGAGGGTTGAGAAGCCTCTGCCTTATTCTGGTGCCTTTGGTGTCCCCACCAGAGAGGGTCTTGCAGCCCTACTTATCTCCTATGATCGGATGGCCATGGTGATACACTCAATCCAAGTACTTTGAAAGAGAACACTAATGATATCTTAACATGCTACTATTATTATGCTGCAGGAACCTGGCTCTGATACTAATGAAAGTATAGCAGTACAAGTAGACTATATTTTAAAACTATTACAAAATAAAGAATAGTTGAAGACTTGGTAGATTGATCAAGTAGATCTACCTATCTACCTGCAACAGGATCCAAGATAATCAAAGTGCATGCAAAGGATATCATAAGAAATAAAAAGGAAAAGAATGTAACAATTTCACGCTTTAGATCTAATCACATGAGACCAAGGAAAAGGTGCGTTACCTTTAAACAATTGGATGGAGGTGATGAAGAGCTGCCAAGCCACATAGGTGTCTGGCCTCTATGGGTAGTTCACACCAAGGCTCAAGCCCAATCAACTCCCTTGGAGTGCTAGCTCCTCGGGATTCTGGAAGCCAATCTTCTCCTTCCTTGGATCTGCAAGACTTTCTTGAAGCCGCCAGGATGGACTTGTTGGAGGACAATGAGGAGAAGTGGAAGTGGGACCCTTCCTAACCAACCCTCTCTTCCCAAACTCTAGCTTGATTGTTAGATAGGCTCACACCCAAAATCCTAATCCTCTCAAACCCCACTCTAAGGAATCCTTTTCTTTCTCTCTTAGAAAAGCCCAGCTTGTTATCCTTCTTTTGGCCCTACAATAACACTTATTTATAATGGCAGCGAAGAGGGAGAGATATATGGAAGGTGGAGTGATTGGGGGAGAGGGTTAAGGGTTAAACAAAATTAGCTCTAGGTGAAGAAAATCTGCATTCCCAAATAATACATTCCAAAAAAACCTTGGAGCCAATTTCAGCCAAGATTTGAATTTTGAATTTGAAATTCAAATTTAAATCTTTTTAAAGGAAAGAGATCATGAAAAATCAAATCCAATTTGATTCTAAGCCAAATCATATTTGGCTTGACCCATCAAGTCGCAATCATAGTGGAAATAAGTCCTCCAAAATTCACTAATCGAATTAGTGAAAAAAATTTTCATTATAGCCAAGTGTTTACACATGGAAGTGTCAACAATTCAAAGTGTTGACACTCCAAAGTATCGACACTTAGATCATGGTCAATCATATGACACCCAGTGAAGCCAAATGATTCTCAATCATCGATCAGCCTTCAGATCAGGTAGAAACCCCTATGGTGTGTGATCCCATAGGTTCGAACACTAAGCAGGTAGTACTGGAACACTTTCAGTACTAGTCAAAGTCATCATCTAGCAATGATACCCGATGTCCGGATAGGTCAAAGATTGTAGAGCAACTCTCTAGAACCCCTAGCATATGGTTACCGCATAATTCATCCTTTTGATCTCACAATGCTCAGGATGACCTAGGATTTGATTGCCAATCTTAATTTAGTACATCTAAATCATGTCTCAACCTTACAAGTTCTATGACTCTTCACAAGAACAACCTTAGCCTAGGGTTTGCTAAATTGAGACATAGTGAGTCATTCACTCCAAACCATTTGGAGGTGTCAATCCCATCTTGATCCACCACCGCTCCACAAGTACTTGACTATATCTAGAAACCTTCCATCACTGGTTAGAAATCCAGGTAGTCCAGCACCAAAGTATAGTGAGTTGCTTGCAAGCTACCATGGTGACCTCAGATCTAGGGGACACATATATCCATATCCCTTCATGAGCAACCCTTTGGCAGAAGGGAGCTTCGCAGTTGGCCACATTCAATGAGATGTCATATATTTCACCTGTATGTCATATCAGTATCTTTACACTCCTTGGTCAAGAGGACAACCAACCAATACGACATATAACAACCTACACTTGATACATCATCGTCATATAAAAATGTATCCTTCGGTTGTGAACTATTTTAAGAACTACTCGATATATCCTCTCTATATCAAATATAATGTAGTTTTAAAAACTCCATCACACAAGAGTTCTTTTCAAGAAAATGCACATGTGATGAACAACCAAAAGAATAACTTTTATTCATTTAAAAAATTTACATACAATTACAAAATAGCACAACCATCTATGACCTAAACGATTGTCTTTGGGACACTATTCCCAACACTCTTCCCATGGTCTTCCCTTCTTGGCTGGGATCCTTGTGTCATGGGTTGCTCCTTAGCTGCTAGAGTAGGCAATGGGGTAGAGGGTGGAGCAAACAATGGAGTAGATGAATAGTTGGAAGAACATAAGCACTGTATGCCTCTTTAGTGCATGCATATTTCTCTACTCTAGTTAACATCTTGGAGAAGTCCATCGGTGGTCACTTTTCTAGAAAGAAAAGAAAAGGACATTATTGGAGACCATATTTCATAGTGGTCATAGCAATTGTTTGATCCAAGTTGTATGCTTCAATAGCCACTTCATTCAATCGGGTGACGTAAGATGTATGGAGTTCTCCCTTCCCTTGCTTGATGTTGATCAAAGAGTCAAAACCTTAGTGTAGCCTCTTACTACTAGCAAAATAGAAAATAAAAGATCAACTCAACTAGTATCAGGCTGATATTTTAAGAGTAAAGGGAAAGGCTTAGCATAGTACTCCATTGATGATCTTATGAAGAAGCATTAGGGCCTTGAAGTCCTTAGATGGTCCACTAGGTCCAAGGATCTATCATAAATCTCTAGCTATGGTATCTTCAAATGCTTTAGTAGTAGCTTCTGCGTAATTTGGGCTCTAAAAGGTGGATCAGTGGTGAAGCCAAGGCCTTCATTCGTATGTAGGGCCAAACCTCGCAAAGCTTCAATGCACTGATCCAGCTCCTAGAGTTTTTAGTCTAACTCCACTCCTCTGATAGTATGTGCCTCAGATGGTCGAGGGGGCGATCAGGTTGGCATCGACACCTCATCTGATAAGGGTAAAGGAGAGCACCTCTTTCATGTTTGGGACTCTCAGGTATGCTTGGAGGGGTATGCTCCTCCCGTTCAAGGCTCTATGGAAGGGAGAGTCATCATCACTCCAGGTGCGTTGCTCTTAGTGCTACTAGGGTCTATGATGGTACTGCTCGATCTACCACTGGTGGCGATTTCATCAGTGATGCTGCTAACACCATCAAACCTTAGCATTGATGGTCTAGATTGCAACCGTCATACTTGGATCTATTAGGGAATATACTCCAAATGATGAGGTTGATCTTCTTAATAGGTAGTACCAACTAAAGACTCTAGGGAAAAACCTTTGGCTAGTTGACTACCCCATTGGGAGATGGTGGCACCAGAATGCTAGGTGGACACACCTTTTGATGGCATGAGGAACTCCAATTGATGTTTCTTCCTACAAGTAAATAGATAATGGCCCTTCCTCTATCTGATGGCATTGTACCCCACTTAAATGCTAGAGATGTTGGAGGAGTGAGGTCTATGGCTATACCTACAAAAGAAGCCCTGGCCAGTGGTGGCTCCAACGAAGGCCCTCTGATGCTTAAGATAGATAGTAGGCCATAGAAAGGAAGAAAGTAGAATGGAGCAGTGAGAGAGAGAAATTTTATTCCTTTGGAGCTCTCAAGGAGCCCCTTTTTATAAGTAGGTGACAAGGGCATTTTTAGAATAAGAAAAAGGCTTAGTGGGTTGGTGAGAATTGATCGGGCATATGATCCTATCAGAAGATCTATGAAGGAATCTTTTTATTTGTCTGGAATATCCACCTCCTATAAATGGAGACTTTATCTCATTCACATCACCTGCACCTCTTCTTAATGGTGATGAGACTGTAGCCTGGAATGGATTATATTTCCTTAATTACAAGATTTGTTTATTTGTTTACATTGAAATATGCATAGAAATAAGCATTGATGGGTTCCTATTTTGACTACCTTGTAGAATGCTACTAAGGAGCCTTATTTGCCTTTCTGATATAAGGGTTTAGGGTCAACCTAGAGCTAGCATCAGGGCCAAAGGTCTATGGGGCCATGGGGCTCGAAGAGCCGAAGGGCTTAAAAAGCCGAAGGTCCACTTGACCAAGGGACTTCTATGCATGCTCCTGGCCTTTCTGAGAGTCATACTGCAAGAGGAGGTATCAATCTCCATCAGCTTCGTGAACTAGGTGGATCATCCTTCAATGGTCAAAGGTTAGCTAGGATGAAGGTGGCTAGAAGACACTACAGTAAATGGCTCATTGCCAATGATAGGCATAGCTGAATGTTTGGAGGCACTAGTTTGACCTGCTTAAGTAAGGCCAAACCTTAGATGTTTGGTGGTCAAGCCAAAGGAGTTAGGTGGTGCAGGTTCATCTTTAAGCACTATGGCTAAACTTTAGATGAGGCATCTTGTAGAGATGTCATGTAACAGGTATTATTCCATAAGGAAACTCAAGAGGTAGCTTGAAAGACATTGCTCCATCTTTTTTGTAGATGTTAGGTTGATGTTCTATTTAAGCAAATGCTTCACATATAAACACCCCAAAGGTAATGGGCCTAACTGATGGGGACATCGCTAGCATGGATCCCAAAGCAAGAACAAATCTTGGAGCTGTATGAATCTCGGAGCATATCTAGAAAAAATTTAGGATTTATCTTTATCAATTGTTTGAAGTTTGAATTAGGATTTGGTTGGTTAGATATGGATAGGCCTTATCTTATCCTATCTTGTATTTGAATTTTAATCATCCCTATCTTTTTATCTTGTATTCAAATTCAAATGAGGGTTTGACAGGTCTATAAATACCACCCTTAGTCATTTCTAAAAAAATAGTTTGGTCAATAAAGATGAGTTTTTTAGAAAAGAGTGATTCTTTTCTTTCGCTCCGTAAGGATAGGGTGTGAGAACCAACACCAGGACATGATGACTCATGTCTAGTTATCTTCTTTCCCTTTGATTCCACTTTCTTTACCCCCAAGTCCGTCAAGATTCATCCTAACACGTCCACATATCGAGGTGGGTGGTATGCCCTAGAGGTGAGAGGTCTCTTCTTTAGTGTGAGTTTCAAGGTTCATGAGATCAAGATCCCTGTATTCCATCCCCATTATTTCCTTCACCACTCCCTTACAAAATAATACGAAAAAATATAATACCCTGATTTTGGTGACTTCTAGGCTCGCCAATGATCCTGCCCCTGTCCCACATCAATTTTTGGTATCAGAGCCTAGAAAAATTAGGGTACCTTCATATCACCCTAGATTTCTTCTTACCAACCGTCCCTCCACTTCCTAGATCCAAAAAAAAAAAATTAGATCTCACCGATGCCTTCCCTCCCGTGACTCCTCCCATAGCCCACCAACACCCCTGCTGCCACCATCTCCTCCCTACTGCCTCATCACCACACCACAGTTCCCCCCCTCTTTGCCTTTAGTGAATCCCTATCTCCGTTCGTGTAGTCTCCATAGCCCGTGAAGTCTCCATAACCATGGCCGATAATGCCATTTTCATCGTCATTGCCGGCTTCATCAAGGCCGACACCAAGAACCTCACCCCCTTCACCCCTTACGACGTCCGCGGCATCTTCAAAGCCTCCGTGGTGCTCTTCTTCACATATGTTGTCTTTGACGTAGTCTCCACCATGGTAGAGGAGACCAAGAATAGTGCCAATGACACCCTCCATCCCTTCCTCCCCACGCACCTCCATTATCGTCATTCAAGACTGCCCTCAGCTCCTCCCGCTACCGCTATCACTGACGAAACCCATCCGCAAGACATCCCCTGTTCCTAGTTTCCATCAGTGGAGAAGAAGAGGCCATTCCAGCGATAGTGAGCCCCTCTTCCACCTCTTCGGCTTTCATGTCTGCATTGGCTCCACCACCGGCCAAGTGCTCAAGTTCGTCATCCAGGGCATCCTCCACTCCTTCGAAGACCCCATTTCTCAAGTCTCACCAGTCCTTCTTCGCTCAGATCACTGGATTCTTCATCATCGAGGACCGGATCCTCCCCACTAATGATGGACTGATCTCCCGGTCCACCGCCAAACACCGTCACCTCCCATGACCGCGCCTCCCTCTCATCGAGCCACCATCGTCCTCACCGTTGCACCACCCAAGACCAAGCGATGCCATCGCCACCCCCTGGATGTTGTGACTGCCACCGTAGCTCCCCGTCTATCGTCGCCATCCTCCATCCACCCTGCCTAGACTGAGCCCCCCTCCTCTCCATCCAGCATAGATGCCGGCGAAACCCCTCCACGAGCCCCTGCTCTTGTTTTGGTCTATGAAGATGAAAAGAGGGATTGCACGAACGTGAATGCAATCCCCCCACCCCACTGCCGACTTCTCCATACCCTTGCTGCCGACTTCACCGAAGGGAACTGCATGTTTCTTAAAGCAAGGTGCCATTCCCTATTGCTGATTCAAGATTTCGTATGCTCCTCAAAGCTACACAATCCCAGCTGATTCACACTCGATGGAGTTGATTTTTTTCCCCACCTCTGGGGAATGATGGGGACATCGCCGTCATGGATCCCGGAGCAAGCACGAATCTTGGAGCCGCATGAATCTTAGAGTATATCCAGAATAAATTTATGATTTATTTTTATCGATTGTTTGAAATTTGAATTAGGATTTGGTTGGTTAGATATGGATAGGCCTTATCTTATCATATCTTGTATTTGAATTTGAATCATCCCTATCCTTTTACCTTATAATCAAATTCAAATGAGAGTTGGACAAGTCTATAAAAACCAGCCTCAGTCATTTGTAAAAAATAGTTTGGTCAATAAAGATGAAGTTTTAGAAAAGAGTGATTCTTTTCTTTTGCTCCATAAGGAGAGGGTGTGAGGCCCAACCCCAAGACATGATGAGTCATGTCTAGTTATCTCCCTTTTCTTTGATTCCACTTTCTTTACCCCCATGTCCTTTGAGATTCATCCTAATGCCTCCATGTATCGAGGTGGGTGGTACGCCCTAGAGGTGAGAGGTCTCTTCGTTAGTGTGAGTCTCAAGATCCATGAGATCCAGATCCCTATCTTCCATCCCCAATATTCCTTCGCCACCTTCTTAGAAAAAAATTAAAATCAAATATATATATATATTAGTACCCTAATATAGGTGACTTCTAGGCTCACCAATGATCCTATCTTTATCCCCCTCACTAACTCCAAGGGTTGGCAAGGTTGGGGGAGAGTAGAGTGCTGCCTTACCTCATCCTAAGGGATGGTTGGTGACTGATCGTACCATCATCTCTCCCAGGAATCCTTAGGATACCGAGGGTGGGAGGTTGGTGAGGACACTAGGGCCAGAAAAGATCGATAGGTCGAATCCACATCCCTGTGGATCACTTGTGAATAAAGCCTTGAACCGAAATCCTTTTTACCTGTAAATATTTTATCTTTAATTTTTATTATTTTAGCTTAGCTGGGTTTAGTCCTAAACCCTAAAATTGAGTCCCTGTCAAAATCCCTAGACCCAAATTGAGTCTTGAAAAGAACCCCAATTTTAATTAGGTTATAAATGGTCCAGTGTTAGTTAGCCCTTTTTACCAATTAGGGTTTGTATAAAAACTACATTTATCAGTTGTGTCAAAACCTAGTTTGGGGCCAAACCATATTTACCAAGTTTGTTTAGTTGGTTATGTCTCTTGATCAATTTGATCAAGTTGGGCTTTAATTAATTAGTTGGTTAAGTCTTGTAATTATTAGTTGAGTCCTGTAATACAAGGGAGACCCATGTACAGACCCATGTGACTCCATGTGCTAGCTCAAGACAAGCCATGTGACTCCATGTGCTAGCCCAAGTCACTTGTCATATGCAACTACTTCTTGGCGCCACCTTTTTCAAGAATTTGGACAACATCATATAATTTTTGGACATCACTTGACACTTCATCGGGATAACACCACTTGACACTTCATCAGGACAACACCCCACTTGCCATGTCACCCTTTTGGTCAGCCAAATGAATTCATGAATTGGCACCCCTTCTTTTTAAGATGTGTAAATGAGAAGAAGTCTTCAAGTTGGTGCCAAGTCCCTCAAATACTTCATGCCAAAACCAAGGAGTCGGCCAAGCTATTCTACCTCTTCTTTGATGCTAACTTCTAAGGAGTTTCAAGCCTGGTTGATCGTCCAAAATGAAGCAGGTTCAATGGTTCTCTACCTCAAGTATTTAGATCAAACTGGTTCCAAGTTGCTCAAGATTAGAGAACTCAAGAATCCTATAAGAACTCTTGAGTTTTCTTTTATCCAGATTGGAGAGTCCACTATCCTGCAGGAGCCCACATCATCCAGACTCCAGAGTCCAGCAATCAAGGCAACCCATGAAGTAATCTTGGCCTTTCATCATGACACTTCACCAATCCTCAACCTTGGCACCCACTTGGATGGAGAACTCCATGATGTCACCCACCTTGGAGAGAGTCCCAGATTAGCCCAAGAGCAGGAGTCCAAGATGCCCAGAGCAAGGTCTCCAAGAGTTGTTGCCTACGGAAACAAACACTAGTCTTTGTAACCCTTACATCTCTAGTTGTTGGTCTATAAATACTCCATCAAACCCCTTTGTATTATTAATGATTATTAATGAAATACAATGACATTCTATCCAATTTTTCTTTTGCTGTGTGCATCGCAGGGTGTTAGGCCCTTTCATTTGTTCCTCAGAACATCCAGGATATGAGGCCCTACTTATCCAGATATCAAAAAAAACCTAGCCGACCACTTCCTTCCCTCTTCTCTTTTACTTTTCATCCTTTTCCTTCTTTGCTTCATTCTAATTGATTGATCTTCTTTTGTTGAGTAATTATAGGTGATCAGGAACTAAAGTCAGGTATTCTTGCCTTGGAAATGATATCATGAAAGATTAGATCCTGAAGATCGAAATCTTGAAGCCCTACCACGAGATTTTGAGAGTTCCAAGAGATCTTCTTTAGAGGAAAAATTTGTCATTGGAAAAATTCAAAAACCCTCTTTACTCTTTAGTTTCTAAACTTTTGAAAGAAACCCTAGTTTACAATGGTTTCTTAGCCACCAAATCCTGATTTTTTTAGTTACTTTGTTAGATCTACTTGTGCGGGTATAAATAAATTGACTAGTTCCCTAATTGCATACTTTGAGTCATTAAAAATCCAAAAATTTTAAAAAGTTTTAATTACTATTTTTTTCACTGTTAATTAGGTTAATAATCAGTAGATTAGGTTTTCATAATTATCCCACATCATTTTGATATCAAAGCGAAGGTTAAACTAGGGTTTAACAGCTAGTTCTAAAATTTCTTTATACCTAGAACTATGCTAAAATTAAAATTGCCCAAACCCTATCAAAAAATTCAAAAAAAATTTAAAATAATTTTTTTGTTAATACTTTGTTAATCCCTTATTAATTCTAGAAAAAATCTATCAAAAAAATTTTTATTTGCTATTTTCTGGTGGAAGGAAATCATGTCTCCTAAGTGGGTATACGCAAGTATACTGTCATGACCCATGGGAGTAATGAGCTACGGCCGAATGTGATATTTCGAGATCGAATCAGATCTAAAATCTAATTTTGAGTTTAAAAAAAAATTAATTTCTATTTTTTACTATTTTTAATTATTTTATTGCTTCATTGCATATTAGGATTTCATCTTGTGTGTGCATCATCACGTAACTGAATCTTAAGAGCACTTGAGCATCTCAGATCAGGGCAAGATCTCATCACTGTCTTGGGCCCACAACAACTTTCTTTGCATCCAGAATAGCCTAATTAAAATCAATTAAACTTAATTTGCTTTAGTGAGCTCGGGACACCAACAGGTCGAGTTCCAAGTATTGTGTGAAAGCTAGTGCACCCAATCTTTTGATTATCACTTGAATTTGGTGTCTAAGGCTAGTGGTCTTGAGGAAAACACCCTAAGTAGTTTCATGGTTTTTAATTAGGACCCTACGAGAGCACGTGGAGCCTCCCATGACCCCACCTCTTACCTGGCCAGTGGACAGGGTAATTACTGAATTGGTTGTAATTTGAGCTGACCCATTCTACTTGAGCTTTAGGTCCAGGAAACCATAGTTTGAGTCAAGTTCTGTGTGATTGCATTGCATGGCAACTAGGTCAGGCACACCCTATTAGCCTATCCAAAACCAACCCAATCCACACATGGACCCTAATATGGAGAATTTTATGAGAACTATAATTGATCAATTTAGACAACTTACTACCAGGTTTGATCAGATGGAAGAGAGACTAGGTAACCTTGAAGAATCCCATTCGACTCGATCAGATCCTAAAACACCTAGACCCACTCCCTTAGGTCAATGTTCTAAGATTCCTAGATCCATTCTACCAATTCCTCGAGCCTAACTCACTCCCCCATATCTAAGAGGTCAATATAGAGAACCTGCTTCCCCAGGTCCAAGAGCCCAACATAAGGAAATTACTCCTGATCCAATTCCTAGGTGCCACAACCCTGATGTGAATGACCAGGAAGAAAGGATTCTTAGGAGCATTCGATTAGATGCACCCACATTTGAGAGTAGTTTAGATCTTATAGTCTATACAGATTGGGGGAGTGATATGGACCAGTATTTTGAATCATACAAAATGTCAGAGGAAAGAAAATTTAAATTTGCTAAGCTTAGGCTAGACTGTACTGGAAAAACATAGAATGACTGAACCGACAAAGAGGTGACTTACCTATAGACACATTACTAGCAATGAAGGTAAAGCTTAGGGAGAAATACCTACCATTCTCACATGAACAAAAATTATTGGATCAATGGCAAAAATTGACTCAAGGAAATAAATCTGTGGCTGACTATATAGCCAAATTTGACAAGTTCATTTTGAGGTGTAGTGTAGTCAAATCAGAACCTATTACCTTATCGAGGATTAGAGCTGGCTTACATGAAGATATCCAGAGAGAGCTATTCTTGAGAGAGGTTAGTGACTTAGATCAGGCTTACCAGATTGCTAGGGATTGTGAACGATTTCAAAGGAGACCTGTTACCTTTTCACCTGAGTCAAATAAGTTCAATACCCCTAGAAGTAGACCTAGCCCTAGCCAATTTCCACCTAGCCAACCCGATCCTACCTCCCAACCAGCTCCTAGGGAAGATAAAGGAAAGGCACATATAGTCCAAAGAGATAGGAACTAGAACACATTATGTTTTAGGTGTCATAAAATAGGCCATTTTGTTGTTGGCTGCCCAGTAAGGACCTTACATATAGGTGAGTGTGAAGAAAAGAATCTGGAGAATGTCGAAAAATTTGAAGAAGAGATTTATGAAGTTGAGAAAGATTTAGTAGAGAGTATGAAGGTGATGAAAAGCCAATAGAGTCATCTAACCTAATAGGTGTAGTTAGGTGTATTCTAGCTCAGACCAAGAAGAACGAGGACTGGCGTAGGACAAATATCTTATGAACCTTTATTAAGCTAGGAGATAAAGTGTGCAAGATTATTATAGATAGTGAAAGTTGTGTGAACGCCATATCTACCAATGTTGTTAAGAGTTTAGGCTTACCCACAATACCACTTCTTAGCCGATATAAGGTATCCTGGATTAACGCGACATCCATTCCTATTAGGTTACAATGCTATGTCCCAGTCCAAATTCAATGTTACTAGGAGAAAGTATGGTATGATGTGATTCCAATGGGGGTTAGTAGTATCATTCTAGGCAGACCATGGTTATATGATCATGATGCAACCCTCTTTGGCCGATCTAACTCATGTTCTTTTAAGCACCATGAAAAGAGAATTGTGATCAACTCGACCCCACCCAAAGACAATACCAAGCGAGGGTCTAGTCATCTGAGAGAAAAAGAACCCGGATTGAATCTAATTACTGCTAAAGAGTTAGAGCATGAAATTATTGATGGTTCAATAGTCTGGATGCTGACTGCTAAAGAAGTTCATGATGAACAATAAAAGAAACACCCTAAGGAGATATTAGAGTTTCTTAAAGTGTTTAAGGATGTGTTACCAAAAGACCTCCCTGATTGTTTACCTCCATTAAGGGACATTCAACATGCTATAGACTTAGTCTTAGGAGCTACCGTGCCAAATTTAACGCATTATAGAATGAATCCTACTGAACATAAGGAATTACAGAGACAAGTTGAGGATCTTCTTAGGAAAGGATTTATAAGGAAAAGTTTGAGCCCATGTGCCATTACAGCTCTCTTGACTCCCAAGAAGGATGGCACTTGGAGAATGTGTGTCGATAGTAGAGCCATCAATAAGATTATAGTAAAGTATAGGTTTTCCATACCCCGACTTGATGACATGCTAGATATGATGGCGATGCTACCATATTTTCAAAGATAGACCTTAAGAGTGGCTATCATCAGCTTAGAATTAGTCTCGAGGATGAATGGAAGACTGCATTTAAGACCAAGAAAGGCTTGTACGAATAGTTGGTGATGCCTTTTGGTTTATTGAACACACCTAGTACTTTTATGAGGATAATGACTCAAGTTCTGAAATCTTTTATTGAGAAATTTGTAGTGGTATATTTTGATGATATCCTCATATATAGTAAGAATAAGAAGGATCACTTAGACCACTTCAGCAGGTTTGTCAAGTCCTTTGAGGAGATAATCTTTATGCAAATTTGAAGAATTATAGTTTTATGACTCTAAGGATTATTTTCCTAGGTTTTGTAGTGACTGCTGAAGGAGTATCTGTAGACCCCGAAAAGATAAAATCCATAGATGAGTGGCCTATCCCTAAGAATGTTCATGATTTTTGATGTTTTCATGGATTAGCTACTTTTATAGGAGATTTATTCGAGGTTTTAATACGATTGTTGCACTAATAACTGATTGTATGAGGAAAGGAGCTTTTGAATGATCAAAGGATGCCAATAGGGCCTTTCATGATATTAAGGACAAAATGAACCAAGACCCAATTCTGAGGCTGTCCGATTTTTTGGAAGTCTTCGAGGTTGCTTGTGATGCCTCAAGGGTAGGAATTGGAGGAGTCTTGAGTCAAGAAAATCACCGATTGCATTCTTTAGCGAGAAACTAAATGATGCTAAATTGAAATATTCAACTTATGCTAATGAATTGTATGCGGTGGTTTAAGCACTTAGGTACTAGAGACACTACTTGCTACTGCAGGAGTTTGTACTTTATTCTGATCATGAAGCTCTTAGATTCCTTAACTTGAAAAGAAGTTGAATTGTAGGCATGGAAAATGGGTAGAATACATACAGGCCTATACTTTTATTTTTAGACATCAATTGGGTACTAATAACAAGGTTGTTGATTCACTTAGTAGAAAATTTTTGCTCTTAAATTGTGTTAGTACTAGAGTAGTCGGATTTGAGAAATTAAAGGTTGAATATGAAAATTGTTCGAACTTTGGTGAAATCTATAAGGTAGTTAAACAAGGACCGACTAGCTCATATAGTGAGTACACTATTCAAGATGGTTACCTCTTTAGGGAAATTAAGCTATGTATTCCTAATACTTCACTTAGAGACTTCTTGATTTGGGAAACATAAGCCGGAGGTTTAGCAAGACACTTCGATAGAAATAAGACAATTTTAGCTCTAGAAGACCAATTCTATTTGCCAAGCCTTAAGAGGAATGTTGCTCAAATAGTAGCTAGATGTCGAACTTGTGCTGTTGCTAAGCAGCAGAAGCAGAACATTGGCTTATATATGAAAGGGATATGCCCTACAAGCCAATCTATGTTGTATCTCCCAAACCATTATAATTGACAATATTCTAATAAAGGCATTATTTTTCATCATACACTGTGTTTATATTATATGATGAACCCCATAGATTAGGGCTATGATTTTAGGGTTATGATGAGATCATACCAGTGAGACCTAAAGTCTTAAAACCTTAATCTAAAATATTCCTAGTCAAAGGAACCCTGAGTAGGGGATCAGGGTTTTTCCGGTAAGACTAGCACATCCCATGTATACTGGAGAGGGTGACTGCTCTCACAGTCACTTGTGTATGACACTAATACTAGGATGTGGGTGCTCATTAGAGAATGAGTTCACTGATATGATCCAACTTGAGAACATCTAATGGAGTCTTAGCTACATGTCAATAGAAGGTTCTCATAGTGGGAGTGGTACAAGTAATCCTTTGACCTGAGACTGCCATAAGTACCTTATATACATGAACCCATGCTTTGGTTCAATTCTAATCATGACACTGATTCATGCACTGGATTGATACTGGAATGGTAAATTGGATATGAAGGTAATGAGTAGGTCAACAAGGAATCAATCATTCTTAGTAAGAGGAGATTGCATCCAGCTAGTTATCAATCAGATGATGATTCAGGGAATCTTTGATCAAAGTAAAGATATTAGAGATGATTTCTAATATCAAGATAATTGAATCATCAATATAAGATTGAGCTAGAAATGAATGTAATATTGGAATTGAACATATATCCATATCCATAATTATATTCTGGGTGCAGGCTGATCGAAGGATTTAATTGTACGGTAACTTTCTACTGAAGGGTAGTTTTGGTATTTCACCAGAATTTTCATATCTTCCGGGTAGACATGACATGTTGCTAGACGTCAATCTTGTCTTGCGGGTTGATTAAATTGAATGATCACTTATTAGGAAGAGTCCTAATTGATCATAATCGGGTAAGCCCGATTTGACCTAAATCGATTAGAAAGAGTTCTAATCAAATTAGGTCAACTTGTATTTGAACCCACTGCTGGCTAGATGTGGAACCCAATTGGTCACACACTTAAGAGAATTGATCAAGGGTTTAATTTTATAATTAAATCATTTTGCATGATGACACTCTAGCAAGTGTTGCAAATCCTAGCTTCTATTCGAATTAGATTCGAATTAGGGCTCCGGATTGGTTCAATTTGGGTTCTAATTGAATCTAATTAGACCCTAATTGAGTTTATAAGGATTATGGCTAACCCTATTGGCCCCCCACCCGCCCTTAGAATTTTCATGCCAAAATGCCAAGAGTCCATGCGCTAATGGACTCTTGGCGCGCCATTTGGAAGAGTCCATGGCGCATGGACTCTTGGCGCGCCCCACTTAATTCTCTGATGAATTAAGATGGGCGGCCTCCTTCCTTAGAGTTAGCGCCTCAGATATGCCCCCTTGGATGGGAATCCAATGGTTGATGGGTTTTTAAGAAAGGAAGAAAGCGCCTGTTGCTTCTCGGTTGCGCAAATAACATCTCTTCGGAGATTTAAATTTGTGACTCCTTTCTTTTAAAAACATCACGACTTTTCCTTTAAGAAAGGTCATGGGATTTATCCAGAAGGCCATGAGAAGGAAGGATGGGGTGTGAGAAAATAGGGAAGGGGCGTGAGAAAAAAAGGGAATGGTGTTTACAGAGAGTTGAGTTCTTTTGAGAAGATAAATTTTTGTAGTCTATTTAAGGAACAGAGGCCTCGGGTGTTTTTGGCTAATGTACAACAGAGTTTTTTTTTTATTTGTCTTTTCTTTCCAGGAGACTGATTCCTCCTTAGCTTGTTTAGGACACAAGAGTTTCCCTTTTACAGAGTTCTCTTCTCTGTTGAAACTCAAGTCTAAAACAAGATATAGGAAAATCTCTCGAATGGTAAAAGAAAAGAAGATATACTCTGTTTCCTATTTCCTTTACATTAAGACATTAGTGTCTTAAATCCTTCTCCTCCTTCAAGACAAGAGTGTATTCTTAGGACAAGGTCTTAAGAAAGGGAGAGGAACAAGAAAGAAAGGAAGTAAGAAGTCCCTGCCGTGGAGTATTTCAGCCATAGTCATCTTGAGTTATGGGAGAAGAATTCAAGTGAAGGAACCTTTTTGAAGAAGCGAGCATCTTGATCATTTTCTTGTGGATCACCATTGGAGGGTGGACATTTGGGCGCCTGGTGAATTCAAAAGGGTCATTCAACATCAAGTTTTGATCCTACATCAAATTGGGTTTAGCGATAACAAGTTGGTGCCCTAATTTTAATAGTGTAGGTTTGCATGTTTCTCATATATTTTAATCCTGAATAAGGGATCCTGGCTAAGGTTTTGGTGTAAATTTCATCATTTTGAAATTATCTTTCCACTGCGTTGCACCGGAATCCTTTCAGTGGTATCAGAGCCACCCTTATTACAGTTAAAACATATGAAAATTATTTATATGTCTTTTTGTTGTAGTGTCGCATGTTCGGGTTTTTAAACCCTTGAATGCTGATACACTTAGCACATTTATGGGATGCATGTATGTTTAAGAATCTATGTTTGATGTGTGTCACTATTTAGGGTTTTTCACTCAAATCCTAATTATATAGAGATATGTTTAGTTTTGAAGTCATCATACTGAAATAAGGTTGCCCTGGCATAATGGTGGATCCATTATGTGGTAAATGGTTGTCCTAGTATGATGACACACTTAGCATATATTTTCTTATTTATAAGAATGATATGTTGATTGTGATACATTCTATAAGGATGTGCAATTTATAAATCCCTCCTTTTAAAAATTATATTAAGTCTTAGTATATTTAACTAATAAGCATCACTAGCCATGATGTACAATTGATCATTCGGTGTCTAGAAAGGTGGTTCTGGGAAGGCAAAGAGAATTATGGTTTTTAATTGGTTCTGTTGACTGACCTGGCCAATTTTTATTGGTGTCTAAGAAAGCAACGGGGGGACTCCCACATCTCTTCCACTTGCTTGGCCGATTTGATTAAATTTAAATATTGACTTAAATGCTTAATGTTAAAAATACTATATATTGGCCTTCCTTCATGCTGGATCATTATTGTGTTATGAACCACATTAGGTTTGTTGTGTTATCTGCAAGACCTAATATGGTGATTGACATGATACTAGTCTAGTGCATAGATATGCTTACAGTATATTCAGTATAATGCTTTGTTGTGTTATCTGCAAGGGCATTATATTTGAGTATTGACTATATAGAAATGAAAGGGTCTTGACTTAACTAGAACATTATGTTTGTTGTGTTTTCTGCAAGACTAATAATGTTCTAGAGGCCAAGTTACATCTTGAGAATTATATGAGATATAATTGGAAGAGTTTTCTACCTTTGAGCTTATAAAAGATTTGTTGTGTTTTCTGCAAGATCTTTTATAAGTTATTAGGATCTCAATCTCACTAAGAAAAATCGATCAGGGTTCTTCTCGATTATCATAGTGAGGGCTATGATTTTTGATAATATAGTGGGAGACATAATTAATTGAAGACCTAATTTAATTATGTATGTCATTTCATGGTTGTTTGCTTATATATTATTTTTTATTAAATATAGATAAATGGCATCTTCATTAACACTGCGAAGTATCTTAGACACCAACAAACTGACTGGTCCGAACTACATGGACTGGTTGAGAAATTTAAAGATTGTACTGAGTTCAGAAAAATGTTCTTATATTCTTGATAACCCTAGTCTTAATCCACTAGGGGATGATGCCACAGAGGACGATATGGCCACATACAAAATGTGGCAGAATGACTCCCTTACTGTCAAGTGTGTCATACTAGCCTCTATGACCAATGAGTTACAGAGACAGCATGAAAGCTTGGATACTCAATCCATAATGTTCAATTTAAAAGAGCTTTATGGAGAACATAGCAGAACTGCTAGATATGAAATATCTAAGCAGTTATTCCATGCTAGGATGACAGAGGGAACATCCATTCAGGATCATGTTCTGAAGATAATTGCTTAATCACCATATTGGGTCAATTAGGTTTATTATGGATGGGGAGTTGAATCAGGATTTAATCCTGCAATCACTCCCGGAGTCATTTTCTCAGTTTGTCTTGATTTATCACATGAACAAACTGAACACTTCCTTGCCTGAGCTGTTAAATATGTTAAAAATAGCAGAGAGCCACGTTAAGAAAGAAAAGGCTCCACTTCTTCTTGTTGATAAGACTAATAAGAAGAAATCAGGCAAAAAGGGTTTTAATAGGAGGCTAAACCCTAAGGGTGGCATCAATAAGAATAAGAAAGGAAAGAAGGACTCAAAACAGTCAACCTGTTTCTTTTGCGACAAAGCGGGACATTGGAAAAGGAATTGCAAGGCTTACCTTGCAACTGTGAAGCCTGGTGCGTCAGATGCACCAAAAGGTATGTATGAGATACATGCTATATTGACATTAAATTCGTCTATATGAAATACTTGGGTATTGGATACCGCTTGTGGTTACCATATATGCAAATCTTTGCAGGACCTCTACAAGCTTAAAGTATTGAAGGAAGGTGACTTCAATCTCTACGGTGCTAGTGGTGATATCATCCAAGCAGAAGCTGTAGGGACCTATATTCTGAAGTTGCCTTCAGGGAAGATCTTGGAGTTAGAAAATTGTTATTATATGCCTAAGATTATTAGGAACATTATATCTATTCCTTTGTTATTAAAACAAGGATATGTAATGGATGTAACGAGCACTGGTTGCTCGATAATGTTGTCTAATAAAATTATTTGTTCTGGCATATTTAGCAATGGGCTCTTAACTCTTTCTTCCAATGATAGTGTTTTTCATGTCAATAATAAAAGAAAAAGAAAAGACTTTAATGATACTTTACTTTGGCATAATCGACTTGGTCATGTTAATGAGTCTAGGATAAGCAAGTTATACAAGGAAAAACTCCTTGATCCTTATGAGTATGAATCATTAGGAACTTGTGAATCATGTCTCATGGGTAAGATTGTTGGGAATTGTGTCCCAAAGCCAATCGCCTGGGTTGTAGGCAGTTGTGCTGAGTATTGTATTCATTTTATGAATTAATAAAATTATTATTTGGCAGCTCATCACATATTGAATTTTCCTAAAAATGAACTCTTTTCATGTGATGAAGTCCTTAGGGCTACACTGACTTCGATACAGAGAGGATGTATCGACTAGTCCTTAAATCCTGTTCATAACCAAAGGATATATTGTACTGGATGGCAATATATCAAGTATAGGTTGTTGCAGTTCACATCGTTTGGTTGTCCTCTTGACCAAATGAGTGTGGTGACACTGATGTGATCTGCAAGTGGGATATATGATATCTCATTGAACGTGACTCCGTGAAGCCCCTTTCTGCCAAAGGGATACTCACGATAGGATATGGGTATATGTGTCCCTCTGACCTGAGGTCATCATGGTAGCTTGCAAGCAACTCCCTGTGCTTTGGTACCGGACTACCCGGATTTTTAATCTGGTGATGGAAGGTTTCTGGGTACAAGCAAGTACTTGTGGAGCAGTGATGGACCAAGATGGAATTTACCTGTCCGAATAGTTTGGATTGAATGTCTCACCGTATCTCAATTTAGCAAATCCTCGACCGGGGTAGCCCTAGTGAAGAGTCACTGGGCTTGCGAGGTTGAGACACGTAGTCGACTGACTCAGTCTGGGTTGGCAGCCCAATATCAGTCATCTTAAGCATTTGTAGTCAAAGGGATAAATTATACAGTAACCATATGCCAGAGGTTCGATAGTATGCTCCCGCATCTTCGACCTATCCGGACACCGGGATCCATTGCTAGATGGTTTCCTGTGCTGGTACTGAAATTGTTCCAGTGCTACCGTTTAGGTTCGAACCTATGAGGTCACACACCGAAGAGGATAACTCTCTGATCCGGATACCGATTACGATTGGGAATCGTCTCGATTTTATGGTCCGGTATTTTTTGAGCACTCTTTTCCTGGTCTTGCCCTTGTTTGCATCAACCGAAAATTGTTCCGGGCTGACCTGGTCTGCGCCAGGATTTTTCTGAATCAGTTTTGAACTGATTCAGAGCTAAATTTGGCCTCCAATTGGTTGTGAACCAATTGACCCAAATTTATTTGGGCTTGAACCAGTTCAATTTGTTTGAACCATTGGGTTTAATGGGATTGAATCCAATTTTGTTTGAACCTTTGGTTTTAATTGGATTAAACCCAATTTCTGAACCGTTGGTTTTTCTTCCTTTGACCGTTTACACGGTGGTCTTCTCGCTGGGCGAATTCCAAACGTGGAAGCCTAATCGGCGTCTTTTCATCTCCCTCCACCCCATAGCCTTAAACCCATTTCATTAGTCCTAATGGCTGTTAATTGGTGATTATGCCACCGACGTCTTTTGGCCTCCCAGCGTTTTCATATTCTCTTCCGCTGCTGCTTCCTTTTAAACCCTGCAGTCCCCTAGTTCATGGCTGGGACGTCACCATGTGAGAAGTGAAAAGCTGTGAGAGTTCTTCTTTCCTTGCAGAAATTCTTTCCCCTTCCACCAGTAAAATTGAGGGCTGGGTTTTGGTGAGTGATAGGAGGAGAGAACACCCTTTTAATCCCCATTTTCTGGTGCTCACATTTGCTGGAAGAAGGAACTCATAGGAGGAGAGAACACCCTTTTAATCCATGTTTTCTGGTGCTCACATTTGCTGGAAGAAGGAACTCTGTTTTGCTGAAAAACATAGTCAGATTTCATAAATTATGTCCTCCGTCCTTCTTCCCTCCCACCGTTCCATGTCTTTCGGTGACTAGCATTGACCGAGAGATGGAGCAGAGCTAGCCCCTGGCGTGTTCCCCCTCTTGAGAGTGTTCAATTGAACATTTGGAAGCCGGATCGACCTCCTTGCAGTTGTTTGTTGTGCTCTATTTTTCAGGTTGCAGGTTTTTCAGGTTGCTGAAATTCTGGTGCTGTTTTTGGTTGAAAGGAAGGACACCAAAACGTTGAATCTTCTTCTCCCTTTTGAAGGAAGACCAATCATCTTGTTCCCTAGCTTTTGGTGTTGGAAGGGAGATCAATTCGTTGGCAAAATCCCCTCTTGTTTTGCTGCAGATTTTGGAGAAAAGAAGCAACCTGTCAACGTGCTGGAAGTAGAAGACAACAGGAATAAATTTATTCCTGTTATCCCAGCAATTCCAGAACTATACCAGATTTATTCCATGCAGGAATAAGGTATGGGTTTCGATTTTAAATTCATGCATGCATAGATCTATGTATTTAAAATATTTTATAAACATTACATGCCCATATTATAACATGTTTTTGTCTACACATGCTTCCAGATCGTGTTAGATCCTGCGTGGAGCATGTTTTTCGGTTGTGCATTTTAAAATTGTTTTAAAATACTTACCTGCTCCCTGCTGTTGCATGCTTAGAGTAGGCACCTGCAAAAGCACCTTTTTAACTTTTAAAGATGACCAAGACTCCATTTACTGGACATGGAGAAAGGTCAACTGAGTTATTAGGACTTATACATACTGATGTATGTGGTCCAATGACAACTCAGGCTAGAGGTGGATACTCATATTTTATCACTTTTACAGATGATTTATCTAGGTTCGGATGTGTGTATCTTATGAAACATAAATTTGAAGCCTTTGATAAATTTAAGGAGTATCAAAGTATGGTCGAAAAACTAATCGGGAAAAGTATTAAAGTTCTTCATTCTAATCGCGGAGGAGAATACTTATCCATGGAGTTTTTAGACTATCTTAAAGTTAATGGAATTCTTTCTAAATGGACCCCTCCTTATACACCACAACTAAATGGTATAGCTGAAAAGAGGAATCGTACCTTATTAGATATGGTACGATCCATGATGTGCTTTACAAATTTACCCATTTCCTTCTGGGGTCATGCCCTAGAAACTGCTGTTTACATTCTGAACAAGGTACCTTCTAAATCTATTATTAGTTCTCCATATAAAATTTGGAGTGGAAAGAAACCGTATCTTAAATATTTTAAGGTATGGGGATGTCCAGCTTATGTTAAAAGAAATTTTGGACATAAGTTGGAACCTAGAGTGGATAAATGTCTATTTGTAGGATATCCTAGAGAGGGTAGAGGATATCTGTTTTACCATCCTACTAAACAAAAGATTTTTGTCAGCAGGCATGCCACTTTTCTAGAAAAAGAGTTCATTTTAGAAAAGGGCAATGGTAGAACTGTTGAACTTGGAGAAGTACAAGAAACACAGATAGACAGTTCTCAACCATTAGAACATATAATTAGGACAAACCAAAACACAAAACTCCTCCCCATAGGTCTGATAGAGTGCCACGGGCACCTGAGAGGTATGGGTTTATTATTGAAAATAATGAAGCCCAAGTCATTCAAAATGATGAACCTCTGACCTATACGGAAGCTATCTTGAGTACTGATTCAGATAGATGGCAAGAAGCCATGGAATCCGAGATAGACTCTATGTATGTAAACCAAGTATGGCATTTGGTCGATGCACCAGAGGGTGTTAATCCTATTGGGTGCAAATGGGTCTATAAGAAAAAGATTGGGGCTGATGGCCAAGTTGAAACCTATAAAGCCAGATTAGTGGCAAAAGGTTTTAGACAAAAACATGGAATTATTATGATGAAACATTCTCACCTGTTGCCATGATCAAATCAATCCAGATTTTACTTGCTATAGAAGCCTACCATGATTTTGAGATCTGGCAGATGGATGTGAAGACTGCATTCCTCAATGGTTTCCTTGAGGAAGAAGTCTACATGTCACAGCCAGAAGGTTTTATTTCAAAGAATAAACTTAATCAAGTATGCAAGCTAAAGAAATCCATTTATGGATTAAAGCAAGCTTCAAGGAGTTGGAACATCCGCTTTGATGAAACTATTAAAAGGTTTGATTTTATCAAAAATGTGGATGAACCCTGTGTTTATAAGAAGACTAGTGGGAGTGCCATAGTCTTCTTGGTTTTGTATGTAGATGACATACTCCTCATTGGGAATGATATCCTAATGTTGCAATCAGTCAAGGTTTGGCTATCAAACCAGTTTTTCATGAAAGATTTGGGAGAAGCATCCTATATACTAGGTATTAAGATCTATAGAGATAGATCTAAGAGGATGTTAGGTTTATCCCAATCTAGGTACATTGACTTAGTGCTGAAAAGATTCAGCATGGATGGAAGTAAAAGAGGTTATCTTCCAATGAGTCAAGGCATACATCTTTCTAAAAGGATGTCTCCTAACACACCTGAAGAAAGAAACAGAATGAATTCTATACCTTATGCTTCGGCAATAGGGTCCATAATGTATGCCATGTTATGTACCAGGCCTGATGTGGCATATGCTTTAGGCATTGTCAGTAGGTTTCAGAAGGAGAGGATCATTGGAAAGCAGTTAAAAATATTCTTAAGTACCTGAGAAGGACTAAGGATATTTTTTGGTTTATGGTGGTTCTGATCTTAAACTAGAAGCTTATTCTGATTCTAGTTTTCAATCAGACCCTGATGATAGCAAATCCATTTCGGGATATATTTTTACCCTAAATGGTGGAGCAGTGAGTTGGAAGAGTACCAAGCAGCAGACTGTAGCAGACTCAACCACAGAGGTAGAATACATAGCTGTCAGTGAAGCCGCCAAGGAAGCAGTCTGGATGAAGAAGTTCATCACAGAGTTGGGTGTTGTTCCTGAGATTGAAAACCCAGTGCCACATTACTGTGACAACACTGGGCTGTTGCTCAAGCTAAGGAACCAAGAGCTCATCAAAAGTCCAAGCACATTCTGAGACGCTTCCATCTCGTCCGAGAAATAGTAGAGAGACAAGATGTCTACATAAATAGAGTTGATACAAAGAACAATGTAGCAGACCCGTTCACAAAGGCTCTACCACAGCGAGAGTTTGATCGCCACCTCGAGTGTATGGGATTAAAATCTAAAGGTGATTGGCTTTAGTGCAAGTGGGAGATTGAAAGGGATATGCCCTACAAGCCAATCTATGTTGCATCTCCCAAACCATTGTAATTGACAATATTCTAATAAAGGCATTATTTTTCATCATACGCTGTGTTTATATTATATGATGAACCCCATAGATTAGGGCTATGATTTTAAGGTTATGATGAGATCATACCAGTGAGACCTAAAGTCTTAAAACCTTAATCTAAAATATTCCTAGTCAAAGGAACCCTGAGTAGGGAATCAGGGTTTTTCCGGTAAGACTAGCACATCCCATGTATACTGGAGAGGGTGACTGCTCTCAAAGTCACTTGTGTATGACACTAATACTAGGATGTGGGTGCTCATTAGAGAATGAGTTCACTGATATGATCCAACTTTAGAACATCTAACGGAGTCTTAGCTACATGTCAATAGAAGGTTCTCATAGTGGGAGTGGTACAAGTAATCCTTTGACCTGAGACTGCCATAAGTACCTTATGTACATGAACCCATGCTTTGGTTCAATTCTAATCATGACACTGAGTCATGCACAGGATTGATACTGGGAATGGTGAATTGGATATGAAGGTAATGAGTAGGTCAACAAGGAATCGATCACTCTTAGTAAGAGGAGATTGCATCTAGCTAGTTATCAATCGGATGATGATTCAGGGAATCTTTGATCAAAGTAAAGATATTAGAGATGATTTCTAATATCAAGATAATTGAATCATCAATATAAGATTGATCTAGAAATGAATGTATTATTGGAATTGACATATATCCATATCCATAATTATATTCTGGGTGCAGGCTGATCGAAGGATTTAATTGTACGGTAACTTTCTACTAAAAGGTAGTTTTGGTATTTCACCAGAATTTCCATATCTTCCGGGTAGACATGACACGTTGCTAGACGTCAATCTTGTCTTGTGGGTTGATTAAATTGAATGATCACTTATTAGGAAGAGTCCTAATTGATCATAATCGGGTAAGCCCGATTTGACCTAAATCGATTAGAAAGAGTTCTAATCAAATTAGGTCAACTTGTATTCGAACCCACTGCTGGCTAGATGTGGAACCCAATGGGTCACACACTTTAGAGAATTGATCAGGTGTTTAATTTTGTAATTAAATCATTTTGCATGATGACACTCTAGCAGGTGTTGCAAATCCTAGCTTCTATTCGAATTAGATTCGAATTAGAGTTCCGGATTGGTTCAATTTGGGTTCTAATTGGATCTAATTAGACCCTAATTGAGTTTATAGGGATTATGGCTAACCCTTTTGGCAAACCATGCACCTAGGCTGGCCCCCCTCCCACCCCTTAGCATTTTCACGCCAAAATGCCAAGAGTCCATGTGCTAATGGACTCTTGGCGCGCCATTTGGAAGAGTCCATGGCGCATGACTCTTGGCGCGCCCCACTTAATTCTCTGATGAATTAAGATGGGCGGCCTCCTTTCTTAGAGTTAGCACCTCAGATATGCCCCCTTGATGGGAATCCAATGGTTGATGGGTTTTTAAGAAAGGAAGAAAGCGCCTGTTGCTTCCTGGTTGCGCGAAATAACATCTCTTCGGAGATTTAAATTCGCGACTCCTTTCTTTTAAAAACATAACGACTTTTCCTTTTAGAAAGGCCGTGGCATTTATCCAGAAGGCCGTGAGAAGGAAGGATGGGGCGTGAGAAAATAGGGAAGGGGCGTGAGAAAAAATGGGAATGGTGTTTACGGAGAGTTGTGTTCTTTTGATAAGACAACTTTTTGTAGTCTATTTAAGGAACAGAGGCCTCGAGTGTTTTTGGCTAATGTACAACAGAGTTTTTTTTTATTTGTCTTTTCTTTCCAAGAGACTGATTCCTCCTTAGCTTGTTTAGGACACAAGAGTTTCCCTTTTACAGAGTTCTCTTCTCTGTTGAAACTCAAGTCTAAAACAAGAGATAGGAAGAATCTCTCGAACGGTAAAAGAAAAGATGATATACTCTGTTTCCTATTTCCTTTACATTAAGACATTAGTGTCTTAAATCCTCCTCCTCCTTCAAGACAAGAGTGTATTCTTAGGACAAGGTCTTAAGAAAGGGAGAGGAAGAAGAAAGAAAGGAAGTAAGAAGTCCCTGCCGTGGAGTTTTTCAGCCATAGTCATCTTGAGTTCTGGGAGAAGAATTCAAGTGAAGGAACCTTTTTGAAGAAGCGAGCATCTTGATCAATTTTCTTGTGGATCACCATTGGAGGGTGGACATTTGGGCGCTGGTGAATTCAAAAGGGTCATTCAACATCAAGTTTTGATCCTACATCAAATTGGGTTTAGCGATAACAGGTTGGTGCCCTAATTTTAATAGTGTAGGTTTGCATGTTTCTCATATGTTTAATCCTGAATAAGAAGATCCTGGCTAAGGGTTTTGGTGTAAATTTCATCATTTTGAAATTATCTTTCCACTGCGTTGCACCGAAATCCTTTTAGTGGTATTAGAGCCACCCTTATTACAGTTAAAACATATGGAAATTATTTATGTCTTTTTGTTGTAGTGTCGCATGTTAGGGTTTTTAAACCCTTGAATGCTGATACACTTAGCACATTTATGGGATGCATGTATGTTTAAGAATCTATGTTTGATGTGTGTCACTAATTAGGGTTTTTCACTCAAACCCTAATTATTATAGAGATATGTTTAGTTTTGAAGTCATCATACTGAAATAAGGTTGCCCTGGCATAATGGTGGATCCATTATGTGGTAAATGGTTGTCCTAGTATGATGACACACTTAGCACATATTTTCTTATTTATAAGAATGATATGTTGATTGTGATACATTCTATAAGGATGTGCTGGCAATTTATAAATCCCTCCTTTTAAAAATTATATTAAGTCTTAGTATATTTAACTAATAAGCATCACTAGTCATGATGTACAATTGATCATTCGGTGTCTAGAAAGGTGGTTTTGGGAAGGTAAAGAGAATTATGGTTTTTAATTTGTTCCGTTGACTGACCTGGCCAATTTTTATTGGTGTCTAGGAAAGCAACGGGGGGACTCCCACATCTCTTCCACTTGCCTGGCCGATTTGATTAAATTTAAATCTTGACTAAAATGCTTAATGTTAAAAATACTATATATTGGCCTTCCTTCATGCTGGATCATTATTGTGTTATGAACCACATTAGGTTTGTTGTGTTATCTGCAAGACCTAATATGGTAATTGACATGATACTAGTCTAGTGCATAGATATGCTTACAGTATATTCAGTATAATGCTTTGTTGTGTTATCTGCAAGGGCATTATATTTGAGTATTGACCGTATAGAAATAAAAGGGTCTTGACTTAACTAGAACATTATGGTTTGTTGTGTTTTCTGCAAGACTAATAATGTTCTAGAGGCCAAGTTACATCTTGAGAATTATATGAGATATAATTGGAAGAGTTTCCTACCTTTGAGCTTATAAAAGATTTGTTGTGTTTTCTGCAAGATCTTTTATAAGTTATTAGGATCTCAATCTCACTAAGAAAAATCGATCAGGGTTCTTCTCGATTATTATAGTGAGGACTATGATTTTTGGTAAAATAGTGGGAGACATAATTAAATTGAAGACCTAATTTAATTATGTATGTCATTTCATGGTTGTTTGCTTATGTATTGTTCTTTATGAAATGTAGATAAATGGCATCATCATCATCACTGCGAAGTATCTTAGACACCAACAAACTGACTGGTCCGAACTACGTGGACTGGTTGAGAAATTTAAAGATTGTACAGAGTTCAGAAAAACTTTTTATATTCTTGATACCCCTAGTCTTAATCCACTAGGGGATGATGCCACAGAGAAGATATGGCCACATACAAAATGAGCCAGAATGACTCCCTTACTGTCAAGTGTATCATACTAGCCTCTATGACCAATGAGTTACAGAGACAGCATGAAAGCATGGATACTCAATCCATAATGCTCAATTTAAAAGAGCTTTATGGAGAACATAGCAGAACTGCTAGATGTGAAATATCTAAGCAGTTATTCCGTGCTAGGATGACAGAGGGAACATCTGTTCAGGATCATGTTCTGAAGATAATTGACTTAATCACCAGATTAGGTCAATTATGTTTTATTATGGATGGGGAGTTGAATCAGGATTTAATCCTGCAATCACTCCCGGAGTCATTTTCTCAGTTTGTCTTGAATTATCACATGAACAAACTGAACAATTCCTTACCTGAGCTGTTAAATATGTTAAAAACAGCAGAGAGCCACGTTAAGAAAGAAAAGGCTCCACTTCTTCTTGTTGATAAGACCAATTAGAAGAAATCAGGCAAAAAGGGTTTTAATAGGAGGCTAAACCCTAAGGTGGCATCAATAAGAATAAGAAAGGAAAGAAGGACTCCAAACAGTCAACCTGTTTCTTTTGCGACAAAGCGGGACATTGGAAAAGGAATTGCAAGGCTTACCTTGCAACTGTGAAGCCTGGTGCGTCAGATGCACCAAAAGGTATGTATGAGATACATGCTATATTGACATTAAATTCGTCTATATGAAATACTTGGGTATTGGATACCGCTTGTGGTTACCATATATGCAAATCTTTGCAGGACCTCCACAAGCTTAAAGTATTGAAGGAAGGTGACTTCAATCTCTACGGTGCTAGTGGTGATATCATCCAAGCAGAAGCTGTAGGGACCTATATTCTGAAGTTGCCTTCAGGGAAGATCTTGGAGTTAGAAAATTGTTATTATATGCCTAAGATTATTAGGAACATTATATCTATTCCTTTGTTATTAAAACAAGGATATGTAATGGATGTAACGAGCACTGGTTGCTCGATAATGTTGTCTAATAAAATTATTGTTCTGGCATATTTAGCAATGGGCTCTTAACTCTTTCTTCCAATGATAGTGTTTTTCATGTCAATAATAAAAGAAAAAAAAAGACTTTAATGATACTTTACTTTGGCATCATCGACTTGGTCATGTTAATGAGTCTAGGATAAGCAAGTTATACAAGGAAAAACTCCTTGATCCTTATGAGTATGAATCATTAGGAACTTGCGAATCATGTCTCATGGGTAAGATGACCAAGACTCCATTTACTGGACATGGAGAAAGGTCAACTGAGTTATTAGGACTTATACATACTGATGTATGTGGTCCAATGACAGCTCAGGCCAGAAGTGGATACTCATATTTTATCACTTTTACAGATGATTTATCTAGGTTCGGATGTGTGTATCTTATGAAACATAAATCTGAAGCCTTTGATAAATTTAAGGAGTATCAAAGTATGGTCGAAAAACAAACCGAGAAAAGTATTAAAGTTCTTCGTTCTGATCAAGGAGGAGAATACTTATCCACGGAGTTTTTAGACTATCTTAAAGTTAATGGAATTCTTTCTGAATGGACCCCTCCTTATACACCACAGCTAAATGGTATAGCTGAAAGGAGGAATCGTACCTTATTAGATATGGTACGATCCATGATGTGCTTCACAAATTTACCCATTTCCTTCTGGGGTCATGCCCTAGAAACTGCTGTTTACATTCTGAACAAGATACCTTCTAAATCCATTGTTAGTACTCCATATGAAATTTGGAGTGGAAAGAAACCGTATCTTAAATATTTTAAGGTATGGGGATGTCCAGCTTATGTTAAAAGAAGTTTTGGACATAAGTGGGAACCTAGAGCGGATAAATGTCTATTTGTAGGATATCCTAGAGAGGGTAGAGGATATCTGTTTTACCATCCTACTGAACAAAAGATTTTTGTCAGCAGGCATGCCACTTTTCTAGAAAAAGAGTTCATTTTAGAAAAGGGCAATGGTAGAACTGTTGAACTTGGAGAAGTACAAGAAACACAGATAGACAGTTCTCAACCATTAGAACATATAGTTAGGACAGAACCAAAACACAAAACTCCTCCCCGTAGTCTGATAGAGTGCCACGGGCACCTGAGAGGTATGGGTTTATTATTGAAAATAATGAAGCCCAAGTCATTAAAAATGATGAACCTCTGACCTATACGGAAGCTATCTTGAGTACTGATTCAGATAGATGGCAAGAAGCCATGGAATCCGAGATAGACTCTATGTATGTAAACCAAGTATGGTCTTTGGTCGATGCACCAGAGGGTGTAATCCTATTGGGTGCAAATGGGTCTATAAGAAAAAGATTGGGGCTGATGGCCAAGTTGAAACCTATAAAGCCAGATTAGTGGCAAAAGGTTTTAGACAAAAATAGGGAATTGATTATGATGAAACATTCTCACCTGTTGCCATGCTCAAATCAATCCGGATTTTACTTGCTATAGCAGCATACCATGATTATGAGATCTGGCAGATGGATTTGAAGACTACATTCCTCAATGGTTTCCTTGAGGAAGAAGTCTACATGTCACAGCCAGAAGGTTTTATTTCAAAGAATAAACCTAATCAAGTATGCAAGCTAAAGAAATCCATTTATGGATTAAAGCAAGCTTCAAGGAGTTGGAACATCCGCTTTGATGAAACTATTAAAAGGTTTGGTTTTATCAAAAATGTGGATGAACCCTGTGTTTATAAGAAGACTAGTGGGAGTGCCATAGTCTTCTTGGTTCTGTATGTAGATGACATACTCCTCATTGGGAATGATATCCCAATGTTGCAATCAGTCAAGGTTTGGCTATCAAACCAGTTTTCCATGAAAGATTTGGGAGAAGCATCCTATATACTAGGTATTAAGATCTATAGAGATAGATCTAAGAGGATGTTAGGTTTATCCCAATCTAGGTACATTGACTTAGTGCTGAAAAGATTCAGCATGGATGGAAGTAAAAGAGGTTTTCTTCCTATGAGTCAAGGCATACATCTTTCTAAAAGGATGTCTCCTAAGACACCTGAAGAAAGAAATAGAATGAATTCTATACCTTATGCTTCGGCAATAGGGTCCATAATGTATGCCATGTTATGTACCAGGCCTGATGTGGCATATGCTTTAGGCATTGTCAGTAGGTTTCAGGCTGATCCAGGAGAGGATCATTGGAAAGCAGTTAAAAATATTCTTAAGTACCTGAGAAGGACTAAGGATATTTTTCTGGTTTATGGTGGTTCTGATCTTAAATTAGAAGCTTATTCTGATTCTAGTTTTCAATCAGACCCTGATGATAGCAAATCCATTTCGGGATATGTTTTTACCCTAAATGGTGGAGCAGTGAGTTGGAAGAGTACCAAGCAGCAGACTGTAGCTGACTCAACCACAGAGGCAGAATACATAGCTGTCAGTGAAGCCGCCAAGGAAGCAGTCTGGATGAAGAAGTTCATCACAGAGTTGGGTGTTGTTCCTGAGATTGAAAACCCAGTGCCACTTTACTGTGACAACACTGGGGCTGTTGCTCAAGCTAAGGAACCAAGAGCTCATCATAAGTCCAAGCACATTCTGAGACGCTTCCATCTCGTCCGAAAATAGTAGAGAGACAAGATGTCTACATAAATAGAGTTGATACAAATAACATGTAGCAGACCCATTCACTAAGGCTCTACCACAGCGAGAGTTTGATCGCCACCTCGAGTGTATGGGATTAAGATTTAAAGGCGATTGGCTTTAGTGCAAGTGGGAGATTGAAAGGGATATGCCCTACAAGCCAATCTATATTGTATCTCCCAAACTATTGTAATTGACAATATTCTAATAAAGGCATTATTTTTCATCATACGCTGTGTTTATATTATATGATGAACCCCATAGATTAGGACTATGATTTTAGGGTTATGATGAGATCATACCAGTGAGACCTAAAGTCTTAAAACCTTAATCTAAAATATTCCTAGTCAAAGGAACCCTGAGTAGGGGATCAGGGTTTTTCCAGTAAGACTAGCACATCCCATGTATATTGGAGAGGGTGACTGCTCTCACAGTCACTTGTGTATGACACTAATACTAGGATGTGGGTGCTCATTAGAGAATGAGTTCACTGATATGATCCAACTTGAGAACATCTAATGGAGTCTTAGCTACATGTCAATAGAAGGTTCTCATAGTGGGAGTGGTACAAGTAATCCTTTGACCTGAGACTGCCATAAGTACCTTATGTACATGAACCCATGCTTTGGTTCAATTCTAATCATGACACTAAGTCATGCACAGGATTGATACTGGGAATGGTGAATTGGATATGAAGGTAATGAGCAGGTCAACAAGGAATCGATCACTCTTAGTAAGAGGAGATTGCATCCAGCTAGTTATCAATCGGATGATGATTCAGGGAATCTTTGATCAAAGTAAAGATATTAGAGATGATTTCTAATATCAAGATAATTGAATCATCAATATAAGATTGATCTAGAAACGAATGTAATATTGTAATTGACATATATCCATATCCATAATTATATTCTGGGTGCAGGCTGATCGAAGGATTTAATTGTACGGTAACTTTCTACTGAAGGGTAGTTTTGGTATTTCACCAGAATTTCTATCTTCCGGTAGACATGACACGTTGCTAGACGTCAATCTTGTCTTGTGGGTTGATTAAATTGAATGATCACTTATTAGGAAGAGTCCTAATTGATCATAATCGGGTAAGCCCGATTTGACCTAAATCGATTAGAAAGAGTTCTAATCAAATTAGGTCAACTTGTATTCGAACCCACTGCGGGCTATATGTGGAACCCAATGGGTCACACACTTAAGAGAATTGATCAAGGGTTTAATTTTGTAATTAAATCATTTTGCATGATGACACTCTAGCAGGTGTTGCAAATCCTAGCTTCTATTCGAATTAGATTCGAATTAGGGTTCCGGATTGGTTCAATTTGGATTCTAATTGGATCTAATTAGATCCTAATTGAGTTTATAGGGATTATGGCTAACCCTATTGGCAAACCATGCACCTAGGCTGGCCCCCCACCCGCCCCTTAGCATTTTCATGCCAAAATGCCAAGAGTCCATGCGCTAATGGACTCTTGGCGCGCCATTTGGAAGAGTCCATGGCAACATGGACTCTTGGCGCGCCCCACTTAATTCTCTGATGAATTAAGATGGGGCGGCCTCTTTTCTTAGAGTTAGCGCCTCAGATATGCCCCCTTGGATGGGAATCCAATGGTTGATGGGTTTTTAAGAAAGGAAAAAAGTGCCTGTTGCTTCCCGGTTGCGCGAAATAACATCTCTTCGGAGATTTAAATTCGCGACTCCTTTGTTTTATAAACATCGCGACTTTTCCTTCAAGAAAGGCCATGGGATTTATCCGAAGGCCGTGAGAAGGAAGGATGGGGCGTGAGAAAGTAGGGAAGGGGGTGAGAAAAAAAGGGAATGGTGTTTACGGAGAGTTGTGTTCTTTTGAGAAGATAACTTTTTGTAGTCTATTTAAGGAACAGAGGCCTCGAGTGTTTTTGGCTAATGTACAGCAGAGTTTTTTTTTTATTTGTCTTTTCTTTCCAGGAGACTGATTCCTCCTTAGCTTGTTTAGGACACAAGAGTTTCCCTTTTACAGAGTTCTCTTCTCTGTTGAAACTCAAGTCTAAAACAAGAGATAGTTAGAATCTCTCGAACGGTAAAAGAAAAGAAGATATACTCTGTTTCCTATTTCCTTTACATTAAGACATTAGTGTCTTAAATCCTCCTCCTCCTTCAAGACAAGAGTGTATTCTTAGGACAAGGTCTTAAGAAAGGGAGAGGAAGAAGAAAGAAAGGAAGTAAGAAGTCCCTGCCGTGGAGTTTTTCAGCCATAGTCATCTTGAGTTCTGGGAGAAGAATTCAAGTGAAGGAACCTTTTGAAGAAGCGAGCATCTTGATCAATTTTCTTGTGGATCACCATTGGAGGGTGGACATTTGGACGCCTGGTGAATTCAAAAGGGTCATTCAACATCAAGTTTTGATCCTACATCAAATTGGGTTTAGCGATAAGAGGTTGGTGCCCTAATTTTAATAGTGTAGGTTTGCATGTTTCTCATATATTTTAATCCTGAATAAGGAGATCCTGGCTAAGGGTTTTGGTGTAAATTTCATCATTTTGAAATTATCTTTCCGCTGCGTTGCACCGGAATCCTTTCAATATACCCCACTTCCTGTATTGGATTGTCCATGGTAGGACCTTAGCATGGACTTTGTTCTTGGATTACCTAAAACCATAAGGAAACATGATTCAATCTTTGTTATGGTTGATAGGTTCTTGAAGATGGCACATTTCCTACCTTGTTCCCAAACCTATGATGCATCTAAGGTAGCCATGTTATTTTTGAATGAAGTGGTTAGACTACATGGTTTACCTTGGATAATAGTATCTGACAGGGATGTACGGTTTACCAGTTATTTTTGGAAAACACTCTGGCATTTATTAGAGTTGAAACTTAAATTTTTTATAGCTTATCACCCTCAAACTGATGGCCAGATTTAGGTTGTGAATCATAGTCTAGAAAACTTACTAAGAAGTTTAGTTGGAGAGCATACTGCCAATTGGGACCTATTGCTACCTAGGGCTATATTCGCATACAATAGCTCAGTGAATAACTCTATCGGGAAAAGTCCTTTTGAAATTATTCATGGGTACAAACCTAGAAAACATTTAGATCTCATTCTTTTACCCATGCATGAACACATCTCAAAGTCTGCTGAGTCATATGCTGAGCATGCTGGAGAGTTGCATAAAAAGATAAGTAAAAAAATTAATGAAAGTAATGAATCTTATAAACATATGGCTGACACAAGAAAAAGACTCAAAGAATACAATGAAGGAGACTTTGTCATGGTTGGACTATGACCCGAACGGTTCCCTCCTAGAACCATGAAAATGTTACATGCCCATAGTAGTAGACCATACAAAGTAATTAGAAAAATTGGACCTAATGCCTATGTGCTTGAGTTGCCACCTGAACTAGGCATTAGTCCTACTTTCAACATTTCAGACCTTATTGAGTATAGGGAGCCAATGTTGATTCCTATTGAGCCATTTGAGCCTAATCCAATCCTTGAGAGAGAGCCAACCCATGTGTGTCCACCTGCCATACCACCAGCCCGGAGAGACAGGATCGAGTGGATCTTGGACGATAAGATTATCGCTAGTCGAGGCAAAGATTATCAGCGATATCTAGTTCGTTGGTAAGGATGACCCAAGACTGATGATTCTTGGATCACCAGAGAGGACTTGCAGAGAGTTGACCCAGACTTCCTAGAGTGCTATCGTAGCAAAGTTGACCCCTACTTGATAAAGTAAAGTTTCTCCCACCCCGGGAGAATTGGTGCAAACACCAAGGCCAGAAAAGATTGAAAGGTCAAACCCATATCCCTGTGGATCACCTATGAATAAAGCCCTAAACCCAAATCCTTTTTACTTATAAATATTTTATCTTTAATTTTTGTTATTTTAGCTTAGCTGGGTTTAGTCCTAAACCCTAAAATTGAGTCCCTGTCAAAATCCCTGGACCTAAAATTAAGTCTATAAAAAAACCCCAATTTCAATTGGGTTATAAATGGTCCAGTGTCAGTTAGCCTTTTTACCAATTAGGGTTTGTATAAAAACCCCAATATATCAGTTGTGTCAAAACCTATTTTGGGGCCAAACCCTATTTACCAAGTTTGTTTAGTTGGTTATGCCTCTTGATCAATTTGATCAAGTTGGGCTTTAATTAATTAGTTGGTTGAGTCTTGTAATTATTAGTTGAGTCCTGTAATACAAGGGGGACCCAAGTCCAGACCCATGTGACTCCATGTGCTAGCTCAAGACAAGCCATGTAACTCCATGTGCTAGCCCAAGTAACTTGTCATATGCAACTACTTCTTGGCACCACCTTTCTCAAGAATTTGGACAACATCATATAATTTTTGGACATCACTTGACACTTCATCAGGACAACACCACTTGACACTTCATCGGGACAACACCCACTTGCCATGTCACCCTTTTGGTCGGCTAAATGAATTCATGAATTGGCACCCCTTCTTTTTAAGATGTGTAAATGAGAAGGAGTCTTCAAGTTGCCAACTTCTTCAAAAACTTCATGCCAAATCCAAGGAGTCAGCCAAGCTATTCCACCTCTACTTTGTTGCCAACTTTCATGGAGTTTCAAGCTTGGTTGATCGCCCAAAATGAAGGAGGTTCAATGGTTCTCTACCTCAAGTGTTTAGATCAAACAGGTTCCAAGTTGCTCAAGATTAAAGAACTCAAGAATCCTTTAAGAACTCTTGAGTTTTCTTTTATCCAGACTGGAGAGTCCACTATCCTGTAGGAGCCCACATCATCCAGACTCCAAAGTCCAGCAATCAAGGCAACCATTGAAGCAATCTTGTCCTTTCATCATGACACTTCACCAATCCTCAACCTTGGCACCCACTTGGATGGAGAACTCCATGATGTCACCCACCTTGGAGAGAGTCCCAGAGCCCAAGAGCAGGAGTCCAAGATGCCCTGAGCAAGGTCTCCAGGAGTTGTTGCCTAAGGGAAACAAACACTAGTCTTTATAACTCTTACATCTCTAGTTGTTGGTCTATAAATACTCCATCAACACCCCTGTATTTTTAATGATTATTAATGAAAAACAACGACATTCTATCCAATTTTTCCTTTGTTGTGTGCATCACGGGGTGTGATGCCCTTTCCTTTGTTCCTCGGAACATCGCGGGGTGTGAGGCCTTACTTATCCGGACATCGAAAAAAACCTAGCCGACCACTTCCTTCCCTCTTCTCTTTGACTTTCCATCCTTCTCCTTCTTTGCTTCATTCTAATTGATCGATCTTTTTTTGTTGAGTGATTGCAGGTGATCAGGAACTAAAGTCAGGTGTTCTTGCCTTGGAAACAATATTGCGGAAGATTGGAGCTCGAAGATCGAAGTCTTGAAGCTCTGTCATGAGATTCTGAGAGTTCTAACAGATCTACTTTAGAGAAAAAATTCATCATTGATAAAATTCAAAAACCCTCTCTACTCTTTAGTTTATGAACTTTTGAAAGTAGACCCTAGTTTACGGTGATTTCTTAGCCACCAAATCCTGATTTTTTTAGTTACTTTGTTAGATCTACTTGTGCGTGTATAAACAAATTGACTAGTTCCCTAATTGCATACTTTAAGTCTCTAAAAATTTGAAATTATAAAAAATTTAATTGCTATTTATTTTACTGTTAATTAGGTTAATAATCAGTAGATTAGGTTTTCATAATCATCCCGCATCAGAGGTTCCCCCCACATTAACTTTTATTATGCACCTACTACTAGCAAGAATTTGATTTCTATATCCTCAGTAGCACTAGAGGAATACATTTCAGTTTTAATAATGAGTACTATTCTATTTATTTTAGAAATAAAGTTGTTGCACGTGTTTTTTAATTGACAGTTTTTATCATTTACGTAGTATGTATCTATGAATGTATCCGAGCTGATAGTGAGTGTCATAGGATCTAAGAGATCTTGAGTTGATATAAACCATAGGTATACATGGCATCTCATTATAGGTCATATTAAAGAGGATAAAATAAACAAATTACATAGGGATGGGATCCTTGGATCATTAAATTTTGAGTTGTATCTAGTTTGTGAATCCTATCTTTAGAAAAAATGAGAAAATTATCTATGTCCTACAAGGGAAGAGGACTACTGAGATACTTGCCCTGGTACACATTGATGTGTGTAGCCTATTCCATGTGCAGACCAAGGGTGGTTATCTCTGCTTCATTATGTTTACTAATGACTACTCATGATATGAGTATGTGTATCTTATGAGATACAAGTCTGAAACCTTTGAAAAGTTTAAAGAATTTAAATATGAAGTAGAAAAGCAAACTAGAAAACCTCTTAAGGTTCTTCAATCCGATTGAAAAGGAGAATATCTTAGTATAGAATTTCAAAATCATCTCAAGAAAAATAACATAATCTCATAGTGGACTTTTCCTGGTATACTTCAACTCAATAAGATATCAGAAAGGAGGAATATGACTCTTTTAGATATGGTCTACTCCATGATAAGCTTTGCTAACATTTTTTTATTTCTTTGGGGATATGCTCTCCTTTCTACATTTTATTTGTTGAATAGGGTTTCCTTTAAATCTATTCCTACTACAGCATATCAAATATGGTATGGTAAGAAACCAAGACTTGATCATCTTAAGATTTTGGAAATGTCCAGCCTATATCAAAAGACAAATGGTAGTCAAATTTGAGGCTAAGTCTATGAGGGCTCACTTTATAGGGTATCCTAAAGAGTTATGAGGATTCTATTTTTACTTTTTAGAGGATCACAATGTGATTGTGAGCCAACATGCTACATTCTTGAAGAAATAGTTTATCCAAGTTGGAGGTAGTGGGAGATAAATTGAGCTTGAAGAGGAAGTCTTTGAAGAGCAGCGAGCCATAGAATATATAGAACTTATTCAAACTGAGCCAATAGATATAGTACTCTTCCACCTCATTGAACTAGAAGGATCTTTCATCCTCATGAAAGACATATAGGTATGATTCAAGAGGATGTAGAGGAAATGTTCCTTGTAGGAGATAGGGAACTTGGAAATGATCCCAAAACCTATAATAAACAATATTAGACATCGACTCCAAGAAATGGTTAAATACTATGAAGTTAGAAATTGACTCTATGCATTAAAACCAAGTACAAATATTAGTAGATCCACTAGAGGGTATAATACCTATTGGATACAAATAGATCTATAAAAAGAAAATAGGTGCAAATGGAAAGGTAGAGACCTATAAAGCTAGGCTAGTGGCAAAAGGTTATAGTCAATATAAAGGCATTGACAATTAGGATACCTTTTCACTTGTGGCCATGCTAAAATACATTTACCATGCTAAAATCCATCTACACATTCCTTGCAATTGTAGCTTTCTATGATTATGAAATCTAGTAGAATGATGTAAAAACTGCATTCTTGAATTGATATCTTGAGGAAGATATTTATATAGAACAGCCTATGTGTTTCACTTCCAGTGATGGTGATGACAAAGTTTGCAAGCTTCATAGATCTATTTATGAATTAAAGTAAGTATCTTAGAGTTGTAAAACTCATTTTAATAATGCAATCAAATCATTTGATTTGATTAAGAATGAGGAAGAATCTTGTATTTACAAGAAGGTTAGTGAGAGTACTGTTACATTCCTCGTACTATATGTGGATGACATCCTTTTTATTAGGAATGGCTTCCCATGATGACTTCGATCAAAAGATGGTTATTCAAAGAGTTCTCCATAAAAGAACTTGGAGAAGCATCCTATATTATAGGAATAAAGGTCTATAGAGATAGATCTAAAAGGAAGCTTAGCCTTTCATAAAAAATGTATGTATAGGAGGTTCTGAAAAGGTTCAACATAGAAAACTCCAAAAGGGAACTTCTACCTCTTTGGCATGGCATTTATCTCTCCAAGAAAATGTGTCCTTGTACATTTAAGAAGATTCAGTGCATGAGTAAAATCTCTTATACTTTAGCCATAGAAAGCCATATGTATGTCATATTATGCACACGACCTGATATAGCCCTTGTTGTGAGTATCATGAGAAGGTATCAGTCAAATTCAAGTGAAGATCATTGGATAGTTGTAACGAACATCCTTACATACTTGAAAAGAACTAAGGACTTATTCTTAGTCTTTGAAGGATGGTCTAAGTTGTGGGTTAAAGGATACATTGATTCATACTTCCTATTTAATAATGATGATAGAAGGTCTACATTAGGATGTGTGTTCTTTTACATTGATGGTTCAACCAATTGGAAGAGTTCCAAGCAACTGATCATTACAAACTCAACCATGGAAGCTAAGTGCATCATTGCCTTAGAAGCTATGAAAGAAGCCTTTTCATACAAGAAATTTATCATAGAACTAGGTGTCATGCCATTGCATGGTACTATGACAATAACGATGCCATAGCCCTTACCAAGGAGTCTAGGTCTCATAAGAAGTCCAAGCACATTAAGCGATGATTCCATATAATGCACAACATTTCAAGATGAAATACATCATAATAGAGAGTAGACTCTACGGACAATATGACAGGCCCACTAACTAAGCCACTTAGCTAGTAGAAGTCTGAAGCCTATCTTGAGAAGATAGAACTTAGATTTATGGTCGATTGGCTTTAGTGCAAGTGAAAGATTATTAAATATATGCTTTAGAAACCAATTTGATTGATATTATAATAATCTAGGATATAATTTTGTACTTGATTAATTTATTTATCAAAGAAATGGATAATTTTTATTTTTATTCTTGTCTAATGTGTTTTTTAATCATCCAAGGAATTAATAAGATGATGATACATATTCTCACAAATTAAGAATTTGAGACATGTGTTATTAGAGATTAATTCCTAAACTGCTTCTAATAATGGACCATCATGGGGATGGTAATTGATTTGTTAAGATTGGTGCACAGATCGCTTTCCTTTCGATGGATGAGTCTTGAGTCTATAATGTGAGAATACTGAAGCGAGAGTACAAGTTGTTAGAGAATAAAGATACTGATCATAACTATATAAGAAATCACTTAGATGTCTACTCACTCATCAATGACATTCTTGATACTGTCGTAGTGTGAATAGTTCTTTGACTTTGATCCTTGGCTATTCACAATGAAGTTGCTATAGTTTGATTGTAAATCACTTGGTCTCCTAGCCATTTGGATCCTTGTGCTATATGCTGGCTATAATAGTTTTATTATAGGAGTAAGGCACACATCTAGATAGGATCTATCAACCTTAGTAGTTAAAAGATAGTTCCATGTGCTTTATGAACCTATGTCCTTAAGATAATAGCCATGGCAACATGATTAATAGAAAGGTATTTCCATGAGATGTCACAAGATAGACTCAATGAATTAAATCTTACATATGATAGATAATGGAGTTTGGTGAATTTTTCATAACCTCTATCTTGTTAAGACTCATAATAGAAGAACTAAAGCATATGATAACTATGCCTAAAGGTTCATTATTTTTATTTTGTTAGGTTGCCACTACTTACTACTAGGTGTCATTGGTGGATTATAAAACTCATAGGATCATTTTTATTATCGATGATCCTAGTTGAGTAGAATTGAAATTATTTCAACTTATTGAAATAAGTTTCAATGATGCTTTGATGAAGACTATAGCATATCTTATTACCAGATAGAATAGAACCATTGAGGTCACACATAATAGGGACCTGACTCAATCAAATAATAGATTCATCTTTTTGAACCATAGCAGGATCGAATTATAAATGTGATTAGAAATAATATGTAAAAGTTACAAGAGAGGACTTGCTAAAAATTAGTAAGAGGAGGATCTAATTGCAAATGTTGCAAGATAATTTGATTTGATCAAATTAGGATTTTAAGCCTAGTCGAATTAAATTAGATTTAATTTGGTTGGACTTAGTATAATTTTGTTTATTAGTCCAACTAGAATTTAGATTCAATTCTTTATCAAATTAGGATTCCTAAAGTCTAACTATAATTCGATTAGGATTCAGAAAGTCCAAATTCAATCAGAGTAGGACTCTCTTCCAAACCCACTAGGATCTTTCTTCACTTGCATTGGGACTCTAATCAAAGTACACATCGAGAAGGATGGCACCTGATGCGGGATGACTCTAAGATTGCTAAATATGTAAAAAAATAGTAAAATAATTTATTTATAATTTTTTAATATTAAATTTGTAGGCTAAATTCTTAAAATTAAGTAAGAACTAGTAAGAAGAATAGCAAAGCAAAGAATCATCATGATTACTAGCATACTCATGCAAGATAATGAAAGTCAGGACCTCGGAGAATGAGAAACCCCCGGTTAGGATAGCTTATCTTCAGCAAATCAAAAATCAAGAGTAGGAAAGGATGTTACCAATCAGTGATTTGAAGAACTTTCGATGAAGAGATCACATAGCACTCTGATTGGAGCCTGGATGATTAAGCTTGGTTCCCCTGATTAGATGGCTGGTTTGGGCGATCTTGGAGGCAAGGAAAGCCCCCTCTGGGGAGGTGAAACAACTTGGGGATCCTACAAGAGTCAGAGGTTAATCAAAATAGCAAATAATAAAAGTAACAGAAACTAGGGTTTGAAGGAAATCCGAATCAGGGTTTGAATGGCTGGCGGCTAGAAGCTTGATGAAGATCCTTGCTTGGGCAGCCTAGGGCACTCTTCCTTCGGGCATGTGAAGGCTTAGATGGAAGCAAGCTTGGGCGTGGAAGGATGCTAGGGCAGCAAGGTTCGGCTAGGGAACAAGAAGAAAACTCCACAAACTCAAGAACACCAATACCAACACAAGAATAGAAAGCAACTAAACCAAAATTTCAGCAAGAGTTTATTTCATATGATAAAAGTTGATTACAAGAGGAAGGGGTGGGGTATTTATAAATCTCCCATGCCCTCTCCTAAAAAGATTACAATATTCTCTTAGTTAGAATAGGTTTACATAATTTAAGTGGGATAAAGACTAGAAAAGAAACCTAGAACTAGGAGTATACAAGTTGATAAGGACTTGATTTCCTCCTTTCACTTAGATTCCAACTCTTAGCTTAGACCAAGTCAACGCCTTGGATGCCTATGCTTTGAATGGCGTGTGGGCTCCAAAGGGCAGCAAGGGGGCCGAATCCTCATGGGCTTGGGCATCCTTGAATGGCTTAGGCACATGGGCTTGGGCCTCCTGATATCTTGGGCACCCTGGATGGAATATTCCTGGAATAAAATGGTATCTACATTTTTATGGACCTGGGCCTTGAATCTTCATTGGGATGGGGCGTAGATAGATCTCTGGAATCAAGTGAGACCCTATTATGGGAATATTCTCTGTCATCTGGAGGGAATCTAGGCATCCGAAAAATATCTGGAGGGCTTTTGGGCATCATGCAGGAATCTTGGACCCTGGGTTGGCATACAAAGTCCAATTAGCTGAAGTGGAGTCTTTCGGCTCCTGGATGAGGCTTGGTGGAACTCCACAGTAGGGTATCCTCTTCTCTTGTATAAAATTGAACTCATGCTGGACTCATAGCTGAAGTACAGGACTCAATATACTAACTAGGGTTAGAGCTGAGACAAATCAACTAACCTCAACTTATTACAGGACTCAATCTTAATTTATTACAAAATTGTGACACATGACTAAGGTTCTAAAATTAAAACCCTAATCAAAAAACCATATGGGATCCAGTGATCTTTGTCTGATCTTGGTGTCCTCACCAGCACCAAGAGTTGGCGAACAAAAGTTTTGCATGAAAATTTTTCATGTAGAAGTGATGCCCCCAGCCAATGAGGCTACTATCATGCTACCTCTTATATTCTTATCCTATCCCATCTTAAGTTTAAATTTGATTCAAACTTGAATTTTAAACATAAAATTCAAAGAGTTTGGGTTGATCCAAAGGGGGTGGCTTAGATTTATAAATAGGAGGCTTTCCTTGCTGATTTTAATCATAATTTTAGAGAGAAAAATCAGATCTAGCTGCTTCCCCCTTTCCTCTTCTTGACATATAAAAGAAGTGGCCATTTTTCCTTTCATGTGAAGTTGTTCACATTTCTATTCCTTCCTTGGAAGAGAAGCGAAAAAGAGAACCCCTACTACATTTTCTTCAGTACTCTTGAGAAGAGAAGAAAAAGAAGAACATAAGAAGAGAAACTTGCAAGGAAGCTTGCACCACGGTGGTTTCAAGTGTCCTAATCGAGGTCTACTCCATGTGGATATCTATAGAGGCCAAACATATGTGTGGCTTCAAAGAACTTCAACAAATCTACGAATTATCAAATCGAGATGAAAAACTACCACGCTAAGGCAAAAAATCAGATTTTTTAAATTAATTTATAGATTGAATATTTATATCTTCTATGTGATAGAAAGATAACATTCTAGTATAAGTTTATCTGGGCATAACGATGAGATTCATTATATTGAAAGGTTGTCCTAGAATATTATTTTAACTTACTGATTTAGATCTAATCTTAATCTCTCAAATATCGGATTCTATTGGATATTTTAGAATATGAGATCTTATGCATGTTCTAGAATACAAATGTTTTTAATCTAATTTATTTCTTCTGCAAATTCTGATTCTTAAAAGTTAAAGATCTACATGCATAAAAATGCTAGTTTTTCTAACACCTCCATGGTAGCTTCATATCAACCGTTTCACTATTCTAAATGCTTTCTCTTACTAAGCTAAAAATGTTTCACAATTAAATTTTCATTCAATGAAAGTAATAGGTAAACTTTAAATTTATCTTGTTATCAAAGGACAAACTCGATATAATAGATATTATAAGCCACTAAAGTCTGAAAGACAATCTTGGTTGGCAATCACTAGTTGGTGATCATTATTAAGGGATAGAGCTGCTTACAAAAATGTCTGATTATCATCAACACACTTTTCAAATCTTGCCCCAACTCAAGATATTATGATATTACATTTTGAAGCACATATTGTTTGCTAGTGTAAGATGTACTAAGTATTTAGCTAAAAATGAACCGATTCACATATATATATATATATATATATATATATATATATATATATATATATATATATATATATATATATATATATGAAAACAAAAATAATAAAAAAAAGGTTTATGAAACATGCCTTGGCCAATGAAAACTCTCATATTAAGGATAATCAAAAAGTTTATGCAACATACTTGGACCTTTTAACTCATAATTTATAAATCACAAGACCTTGAAGATTACTCTACTTCCTAAAATCAAAAAAGAACCTTCTCTTCTCCATAGAGAAGAGAAATCCCAATATGGTTATAGCAATTTGGTGAGAGGAGAATAGAGGTAGAAGAGGCCAAGGGAGAGACGAAGAATATTGAGAAGAACTAGTGAAGAGGCCTAGATGAGAAGAAAACAACCATTCAACTTTCAGGGAGCACACCTTCAAAATTCAACAATTACACTCCTCTAAATAATCTTAGATTAACTTAGATCCTGACAGACATAGAATATCAAAAATATCTTCAATGACCGAAGAACAAAAAGACTCTCAACAACTACACTCCTTTAAATAATCTTAAAACTTATATCCTGGTACATATAGAATATCAAAAATATCTTCAATGACCTAAGAAGATAAAAACTCCCTAAAATGTTAAGAATCTCAAGAAGTACTATCATTTCTATAAGGACCAAGACCATGATACTAAAGAATTTATTCAAATGAAAGATGAAATCGAAGAACTTATCCACCAAGGACACCTCGGTCAATATGTAGATGATAATGTAAAGAAGAGGGAGCACGATGTCACTAGCACTCAAACATGAAGCTAGAGCATCACTAACCCATGGAATGAGTCATCAACATAATCTCAAGAGGATCTACAATAAGAGGATAGAGCTCGTTTGCTTGGAAGAATTATGCCTAAGTGGGTCAATTGGTGGATTCATTTCCAAAACCACCAAGATCCAACAAGATTTTATCCTTTTTAGATACCGACCTAGAAGATGTGTGGACCCAATGATGATGTGGTTGTTAGTCCTCAAACTATATTGTATAGAAAGGGTTATAGTAGATATTGAAAGATATTTTATTTTATGTAGCATTTTAAAGCACGAGTCTACCGGTAAATCGATTATGAAAACATGATTCTCTATTGGTCGTTTGTCCAATGACCCTATACTAAATGGAAGGAATAATCATCCTTCCTGTTATGATAGACCAGTGCGAAGAGATAATTACTGGCCCAAAGGTTTAATTAATCCCACCCGGACCAGTCAAATGGACTAGTGGGTATGACGGTACTTTCAGAGCCCAACAGGAGAACGGATCGATACTGTACTTTAACCAATAGTGACATCTAACTTTCGATCGACCTTCGATCTACTCTGAAGAGGATGGCCGATCCACGAGTAGCCCAATCAAAAGAAGAGTGGTCGATCCACAACACATGCTTCAAAGTAGATGACATTGAAGTAAATAGCCGATCTATAGTCAGCCCACTCTGAAGAGAGTAGCCGATCTACTTCGACCCAAAACCATCAAGAACAGACTTGGTTATTGTAACCAACCAATCATATAACTGATGGCCATGGCTTCAATAAGACCAAGATATTTAACCTCCAACAGTAACTACAATCAGCTGAAGGGAAGTTTTATTGACCAACTTTCTTAACAGAAATCAAGAAGGTTTAACTACTTTTAGTTATAACCACGCCTATAAAAAGTGGTAAAAGGGGATGTCTAGGGTAAGCAACACTAGGCAATTATGAGCCAGTCTATGACTAGCTTATGCCAAGTTAACTCTTCTCTTTCATCATCTTTCTTTCCTTTAGCTCTCCATTCTATGGTCTGATACCTATTGACTTAGGCATCAAAGTATTCCCTACCAGAGAAATTCCACCAGGGGTTTGTTTTATAGGAATTCAAGGAGGTGAAGCAGCGAACCAGGCAATCCATCCAATCTGCGAGGATCAGCGTCAATAGATTGGCATGCCAGGTAAGGGTGTTTAATTTTGATTGTAAAGTTCGTTTCCCTCTTGGAAAGGAGAGCCTTTAAGAAATACAAAATGGTGAAAGGGAAAGCCCAGAATGTCTCAAAGTAAGTAGGGGAAGCCTGGTTTTCTAGAGGAACGATCCCTAAATAGAAAATGACATGCTGCCTCCTGCATTCATTGTAGGACAACAACAATTGGAAGCCATCATGAATTGGGTGGATGTATTGACGACCATGGTGCAAAATTTCCAAGAAAATGCACTCCAGGGACAACACCCGCTAGTGTCTTTAAGATAGCTATCTGTCCAGAAGGGAAGAAGATTGACACCAAGAATTCACCCAATGCTCCTCTCAAGATCGGTTCTCTTTCGAACCCCCAAAGTTCTCAACACCGCAGGCATACAGAAGGCCAACTCAAGAGGAAGAGAACTAGGAGACCCTCCTCAGCATCCTCGGGAGACTTCATGACAAGAAGTACCAGGTGAAAGGGAATATACGATGATTATGAAGAAAAATTCAAGATGCTGGAATTGCAAATTGCAAAACTCAATGACCAGCGAAGAAGGGAGGAAATCATACCATATGACTCATGCCCTCCTCTCTCTCAAAAGATAATGGAGGAAGTCATTCCCGCCACTTCAAGATTCCTCAATTGGAATCGTATGATGGTACTAATGATCCTTTGGATCACTTGGAAAGCTTCAAGGCACACATAATGATTTAGGGAGCCTCCGATGCCCTGCACCACCTCACCTTCTCAGCCACCTTGAAGAAAGTAGCTCGAATGTTGTATTCCAGCATCCACCCAGGTACTATTCATTCTTTTTATGAATTGGAGCAATTGTTTGTATCACATTTTAGGACTTGCCAAAAGATGCCCCACAATTCAGACGTCTCTTCCTCCTACAACAAAATGAAGGAGAAAGTCTAAGAGACTATATCACTGAATTCAATTCTATCACCCTGGAGATCTCTGATTTCAATGAACATGTAGCTATGCCCGCAATGAAGACGGGTATTCAATCATCCAGGTTTACTTTTTCCTTGGACAAGAAGTTCTCTACGAGCTAGGCCGAATTATTGGCAAGAGCTCAAAAGTATGCGATGGCCGAAGAGCAAGTAGCAAGTCGGCGGCTGATTGAAGGGAGGTCAGCCTCCAGGAAAAAGAGCGGCAAAGGATCGGCCCCATCTAGACCCCTTGGCAATGATGCACCAAGTCAACGATGTAGCCCCAGGCCAAAGCAACTAGGTAGCAGATTCGACTCATACTCCACTCTCTCTCTCAAGGGAGAAAATTCTAATAGAGATAGAGAAGGAGAGTTATCTACGAAGACCACATCGCATGAAAGCACCTCCTGTATCAAGGAACAAGAACAAATACTGTTGATTCCACCGGGACCATGGCCATACATTGAAGAATGCATCTAGTTTGAAGATGCAATAGAAGACCTGATCAAGCGGGGATACCTAGAAAAATATATCAATAACCAAGAACCCCAGTCGAAGGAACTACCCCCAAGAGGATTATAGAGGAAGTAGAACTACCTAACCAAAGACAGACTGATAGAAGGGTAGGCATGCTGCATCGTTAGACCCATTGGAGAAGCAGAGCTAAAGAAGATGCTTCCAAAAGACACAGAAGCAGTAATACCATATGCTTCTCGGATGATGATATGCAAGGAATCAAAACTCATGATAATCATGTTGTAGTTTTGGCTATTTTAGCTAACTATGATGTAAGAAGGATTCTGGTAGATAATGGAAACTCCATAAAAGTCTTGCTCTATGATGCTTTCCTCGGAATGAATTTATCCAAAACTAAATTGCAAAGATCTCCCACACCAATGATAGGGTTCGAAAGTAACCAAGTCAGAGTAGAAGAAGAAATAGTACTTGTTAGGATATCCCGGTTCAGCTATGAACCAAACCCCGATTCAACTGGTTAAAGCCCTTTTTTCCGGACTACGGACTTCGGACCAGGCAAGGGATAGGCCAAATGCAGGCGACCCACCACTTTTCAGTAGACTACAGCATCCGAAGGCCAATCCTTCAGACAACGTGTTCGGCCTCGACTGAAGACCAAATTTCTCATCGACTTCCAAAGACACACTCTTTGGACCCCACCATAGACACGATCTCCGGCTCTAGGAGAAATACTAAATCTTCGGCCCACGAAAGGAAAAACCCGAAGCTTGGACTACAATCTGGTCCAGAAAGGCAACTGTAACCAACAGTTACAATCAACACTCATCATGCCATGATCATGGCGTGCAACTCCTGCTGCCATGTCTCAGATCTGGCCGAAACCACTCAATGACAACCCACGATCGCCAATCATGGGAGAGATTGGCTCTCCATGATCACCGGAAAAAGAGCGGGCCGTAGGTCGGAGGCCTTCTTTTAAATAATGGTAAGAATTATGGCCAGAGAGGTACGCTAACACTCATGCTCACATACACTCATACATTCTCAAAGAGCTTTCCTCTTACACTCTCGACACCCTTCCCTATTCTGTGGCTGGGATCCGCTACTGACTTAGACATCGGAGTGTCCCCCGCCGGAACAACTCCAACAAGGGACCTATTTTGCAGGTGAACCAGGGAGTGGTCCTACGGCGTAGCAGCTCCGACCGGCCAATTCAGGGACTCCACGCCAATAGATTGGTGCACTAGGTAGGGGGCCAAGCACTCTTTAAGCTCCCTCCCAAACAAGGGAAAGTGAAAAATTTTTGATGGCGAGAGGAAAAACTCAAATTGCTTCTACAAGCCGAAGTCGTGCTCCATCCCAGGGGGCGCACCCCCGGAGGAGAACGATATCCCACCTCCCACAGTCGTTGTGGGATTATAGCAGTTCGAAGCTCTTGTGAACCAGGTCACCAACCTTACGGCCATGGTTCAAGACTTCCAGAATAGAGCCTTTCCGGTGGGAAACCCATCGGCCACCTCCAGACATAGCTCTCGATCTTGAAGAAAGAGAGCCCCACGAGAGGATTCCATGCATCCCTCCCTCCATTCTCGGCCCTCTCCCAAAGGTCGAACTTCGAGATTGCCCAGGTCCACCAATTTCCTGCAAAAAGGAAAAAGGCCAAGGCAAACTCCCTCACCCTCTTCCAGAGACTCCACTTCTATGGAGAGAGCGCCGAAGCAGACTCCGAATATGATGGGAGATTCCGAGCCATCGAATCGAAGATGCCAAAGGTGCGAGAGTAGAGAATGCGGGATCTTAAGGATCCTGATGATTTGATTGTGGGTGATCTATGCCCACCCTACACCGATTGTATCATGGTCGAGGTTATTCCTCGGCACTTCAGGGTTCCCCAGATGGAGTCCTACGACGGCACCTCTGACTCCCTCAACCATTTGAGCAGCTTCAAGGCCCATATGATGATCCAAGCAGCTTCAAACGCAATGTACTGCTTAGCATTCCCGACTACCTTGAAGAAGTCTGCTCGGATGTGGTACTCGAGCCTGTGCCCAAGTACCATCGATTCCTTTTCCAAGTTAGAAAAATTATTTGTCTTGCATTTCAGGACCTGTCGCAAGACTTCTCGGAATACGGACACACAGTTCCTCCTTCACCAGAATGAAGGAGAAAGCCTGCGAGACTATATCTCCAAGTTTAATGCGGCCACACTTGAGATCCCTAATCTCAACGAGCATGTGGCCATGCCAGCACTGAAGAAGGGGCTTCGTACTTCCAGGCTTACCTTTTTCCTGGACAAGAAGTTTCCTAAAAGATATGCTGAGCTCCTGTCGAGGGCTCAGAAATATGCTGATGCTGAAGAGCAGGCGGCAAATCGGTGACTGATTGAAGGGAAACCCCCTTCAAAAAAGAATAACAGGGAACAAGGTCCCCAAACTTCCAATAATAATGGCGGCAAATATACAGGCTGCTAAAGATGTCCTCCCAGGCCCAGAGCATTGGGAGGAAGATTCGACTCCAATACCCCCCTCAACCTCCCTTGAGAGAAGATCCTCATGGAGATAGAGAAAGAGAACTATCTCCAACGGCCCCGTCCCATGAAGGCCTCCTCTTCCGTAAGGAATAGGAACAAATACTGCCAATTCCACCAGGACCACGGCCATAACATAGAAGAGTGCATCCAACTGAAGGATGCAATTGAGGATCTCATCAAGAGAGGGTACTTGGGGTGGTACATCGGTCTCCAAGGCCCCTGGTCAGAAGCAACTGTTCCCCAGCCACCTCTCGAAGAGGCCAAACTACCAAATCAAAGGCCTACCAATGGAGGTGTAGGGATGATACACCGACCCACCAAATGGAGAATGGATGAAGACGATGCTCCAAAGCGACTTAAAGACAATAACTCGATCCTCTTCTCTGACGATGACCTTGCGAGAGTTCGGCTCCCACATGATGACCCTTCGTAATCTCGGCCATAGTGGCCAATTATGATGTACAGTGAATCCTTGTTGATCATGAAAGTTAGACTGATGTCTTGATGTACGATGCATTCTCTAAAATGTGTTTACCTAGACATCAACTACAAAGGTCCCCCATACCACTCTCTGGTTTCGGGGGAAACCAAGATTATGCCAAGGGAGAAATAGTGTTGCCTGTAACCCTCGGCACTAAACCTCGATAAAAGACACTGCCGATCAACTTCATGATGGTCTGGATCCCCTCAGCATACAATATTATTCTGGGGCGGCTTGCCTTGAATAGGTTTCGCACCATGATCTCCTCTCACTACCTCTTGGTGCGCTTCCCCACCAGAAACGGTGTCGGTGAAGTTAGAGGAAACCTGAGGATGGCACGGCAGTGTCTGATGATTGAAGATAGGCATTTCAAGGATTCGACAACTCCAGATCAGCTGGATTCGAGGGATGCAACCACAAACCTTGGTGAACCCATGGAGAGGACCGTCCCAGTACCTCTGACAGAGGAAGATCCCTCCAGAGTTGTGCAGATCGTGAAAGGATTATGCCCTATAAGCCAATATTTGTATCTCCCAGACCATTGTAAATTGACAAGTTAATAAAGGCAATATTTTTTCATCATTCGCTGGTCATTATATGATGAACCCCATAGGTTAGGGCTATGGTCCTAGGGCTATGATGAGATTATACCAGTGAGATCTAAGGCCTTAAAACCCTAATCTAGAATATTCCTAGTCATAGGAACCCTGAGTTGGGGATCAGGGTTTCCGGTAAGACTGGCACATCCTATGTATGCTGAAAAGGGTGACTGCTCTCACAGTCACTTGTGTAGGACACTAATACAAGGATGTGGATGCTCATTAGCGAATGAGTTCACTGAATAGATCCAGTTTGAGAACATCTAATGGAGCCTTAGCTGCATGTCAATAGATCTTTCTCATAGTGGGAGTTGTACAAGTAGTCCTATGACCTGAGACTGCCATAATACCTTATGTACATGAACCCATGCTTTGGTTCAATCTCATTCATGACACTAGGTCATGCACAAGGTTGATGCTGGGTGTGGTGAATTGTATATGAAGGAAATGAGTAGGTCAACAAGGAATTGATCACTCCTAGTAGGAGGAGATTGCATCCAGCCAAATTAGGTCAGATGATGATTCAGGAAATCTTTGATCAAAGTACAGATATTAGAAATGATTTCTAATATCGAATTAATTGAATCATTAGTGTATGACTGAGCTGGGAATGAGTATAAACTGGATTTGACATGATTCCATATCCATAGTTATATTCGGGATGCAAGATGATTGAAGGATCGAATTGTACGGGAACTTTCCACTGAAGGGTAGTTTTGGAATTTCACCAGAATTTCCATATCTTCCGCGTAGATATGACACGTTGCTAGATGTCAATCTTGTCTTATGGGTTGATCAAATTAAATGGTTTAATTGGATCACTAATTAGGAGGAGTCCTAATTGACTGACTCGAGTTAACTCGATTTGACCTAAATCGATTAGAATGAGTTCTGATCAAATTAGGTCAACTTGCACTCGGACCCACTGCTGGCTAAGTATGGAACCCAATGGGTCACACACTTAGGATAGATAATCAAGGTTTTAATTTGGAATTAAATCTCGTTTGCAGATGAACACACTAGCATGTGTTGCAAACCATGGCTTCTACTTGAATCGGATTCGAGTTAGGGTTCCGATTTGGTCTTTTTTAGATCCAAATTCATTCCGGTTTGAATCTAATTGAAGATTCAAGACATTGGGCTAATAGTAGGCTAGCAATTGGGCTAACCTAAGAGGCTAAACCCCTTTCCCACATCGCCTAAGCCATTTCCCCTCTTTTCCCACACGCGCGCGCAAGGAGAAGAGTCCACGCGCGCGTGGACTCTCTCCAAGCGGCGTTTCTGCATGAGAAAAGAAAGGAAGTCGGCGTTTTTGGCTGAAGAGGCATGGAAGAGAGTCCACCTAGGCGTGGACTCTTCAAAAAAAAATGGAATTACTGTGAAAAAGAAAAAAAAACACCGAAGGGGCGCGACTCTTCTTTCTGCGCGCGCCCTTCTATGTTTTTCGCGATTCTTCCTTGCGTCTTCCCATCCCAAAGGCCGTGAGATTAATCCCAAGGGCCGTGAGATAAAGGGAAAGGATGTGAGAAGGGAGAGAGGGACGTGAGAGGATGATTACAGATGAGAAGGCGCCTCTCTGTCGCCTATTTAAGGAGAAGACTTCACCGTAAAATTTATTCCAGATTTTTTACGGCGAAGCCTTGCTTCTTTTTCCTTCTCCCTCTCCAGAAGATTGTTTCCCCCTCCTCTCTTTCCTCTTTGATTCCTTTACAAAGCCTAGGCTCTGTCGAATCTCAGAACAGAAGGAGAGTCAGAGAGAAACTCTCCGACGGTAAAGGAAGAAGGTGCCTCTCCTTTCTTTCTTACATTAAGACAATCTTGTCTTAATTTTCTTCTCCCTCCAAGACAAGCCTTGTCCCATTTTAGGACAAGGGCTTATTCTTAATACAAGAGTGTCTTAAGGGGCCAAAGTTGCTAGAAGACGAGGAGAAGGGTAAGAGAGAAGGTTTAGTCCCAGTTTGGCTAGAGGAGTCCTAGCCAATAGCCCATATATCAAGTTCTTAGGGTAGAACTTAATTGGAAGGAACCCAATTAAGGAGTCAGTGTCTTGATCATCTGCCCGTGTGGATCACCATCGGAGGGCGGACAAGTGGACGCCTGGTGTGTTCAAGAGGCTACTCAATTTGGAGTTCATTTCTGCATCAGACTGGTAATAGCGATCTGAGGTTAGTATTTAAACAATGTTTAAATTTGGACATGCATGTAGTCACAGTTTTAATTGCTAATAAGGAGATTTTGGGATTAGGGTTCAGACCTGATTTCATAAATTTTGAAATCCACGCTTTCGCACTGGTTCCCGAACCCAACAGTGGTATCAGAGCATCCTTATTAGGATTAAAACTTATGCAATTCAATTCATGTTTTATTGAATGATGTAGTTTCATGATAAAGTCTTTATTGATGCACAATGCATGTCTTTGATTGAACATGAGTTTGATGATTGCCACCAGTTAGGGTTTTCCACTCAAATCCTAATTGTCTTAGAGATATGATTAGCCCTGGAGCCATCATACTGAAATAAGGTTGCCCTGGCATAATGGTGTATCCATTATGTGATAAATGGTTGTCCTAGTATGATGGCACACATTTCACATATTTGCTTAGTTTAAAGCATGTATTAATATATGTGATAGCTTTTAATTGAATGTGCTGGCATTGCATAAATCCCTCTTAAAATTATATTAAGTAGTAGTATAGTTAACCGATAAGCATTATTAGTCATGATGGATAATTAGTCATTTCGGTGTCTAGAAAGGTGGTTCTGGGAAGGTAAAGGGAATCGTGGTTTTTAATTGGTTCCGTTGTCTGACCTGGCCAATTTTAAATTGGTGTCTAGGAAAGCAACGGGGGGACCCCCACATCTCTTCCACTAGCCTGGCCGATCTGATTGATTTAATTCTTGACTAACATGCTTGGTGTTAAAATACTATTATTGGCCTTCCTTCATGATAGGTCATTATTGTGTTACGATCTATACTAGGTTTGTTGTGTACACACAAGACCTAATATGGTGACTAACATAATTTTGGCCTAATACAATTATTTGTTTATGGCATGATTTAATGTAATATTTTGTTGTGTACACACAAGGGTATTACTATTAAAGTCATGACTATATGGCTATGAAGGGTCTTACTTAACTGAAATATTATAGTTTGTTGTGTATACACAAGGCTATTAATATTTTAGAGGCCGGGATAAGTTGAGAATTGTACGGGTTACAATTGGAGAGAGATTTCCTACCTATGAACTTATATAAGATTTGTTGTGTACACACAAGGTCTTTTATAAGGGATTGGGATCTCAACCCCACTAAGAAAAACTAATTAGGGTTTTCTCGATCATCGTATAGAGGGTTATGATGCTCGATAAAATAGTGGGAGACATAATTAAATTAAAGTCCTAATTTAATTATGTATTGTCATTTCATGGTTGTTTGCTTATGTATTGTTCTTTGTTTAAATATAGATAAATGGCCTCTTCACTCTCACTCCGTAGTATTTTAGATGCCAACAAATTGACTGGGCCTAATTATGTTGATTGGCTGAGAAATTTAAAAATAGTACTCGGTCAAGAAAGAATTTCCTATATTCTTGATACCCCAATTTTGGAACCACCGAGGGAAGATGCCTCGCAAGAGGAGAAGACCACATATAATATGTGGCAAAATGACTCACTTACTGTCAAGTGTGTTATGCTTGCCTCTATGACTAATGAGTTGCAGAGGCAGCATGATAGCATGGATACTAACTCCATACTGCTCAATTTAAAAGAGCTTTATGGAGAACACAGTAGAACTGCTAGATATGAAATATCTAAGCAGTTGTTCCATGCAAGGATGACAGAAGGTACATCAGTAAAAGACCATGTATTAAAGATAATTGATCTAATCACTCGATTAGGTCAATTAGGTTTTGTAATGGATGGGGAGTTGAATCAAGACTTGATCTTGCAATCACTCCCAGAGTCATTTTCACAGTTTGTTCTTAATTACCATATGAACAAACTTAATTCTTCCTTGCCTGAGCTGTTGAATATGTTGAAGACAGCAGAGAGCCATGTAAAGAAAAATAAGGCTCCAGTTCTTCTTGTGGATAAGAAGAAGACAGGCAAAAAGGGTTCCAGTAAGAGGATGAATCCCAAAGGGGGCATTAAGAAAAAGAAAGGAAAGAAGGCCTTCGGACAGATGACCTGCTTTCATTGTGGCAAGCCGGGCCATTGGAAAAGGAATTGCAAGGTTTACCTTGCAAGTGTGAAGCCTGGTGCATCAGAGGCACCAAAAGGTATGAAAGAAGTTCATACTATTTTGTCATTGGATTCTTCCATTTCAAATACTTGGGTGTTGGATACCGCCTGTGGTCATAACATCTGCAAATCATTGCAGGGACTTCAGGGGCTTAAAGTATTGAAGGAAGGTAACTTTGAGCTCTACGGTGCTGGAGGGGACCCCATCCAAGCAGAAGCTGTAGGGACTTATGTTTTGAAGTTACCTTCAGGGAAGATCTTGGAGCTAAGGAATTGTTACTATATGCCAAAAATCATTAGAAATATCATATCTGTACCCTTGTTACTTAAACAAGGATATACTATGAATGTAATGAGCAGTGGCTGCTCAATTTCTTTATCTAATGAAATTATATGTTATGGCATATTCTGCAATGGTCTATTAACTCTTTCCACTAATGACAATATTTTTCATGTTTCTAACAAACGGAAAAGAGATGATGTAAACAATACCTTACTTTGGCATTGTCGACTTGGACATATTAGTGAGACTAGGATTAACAAGTTATACAAAGAAAATTTCTTTGATCCTTATGACTATGAGTCATTAGGAACTTGTGAATCATGTCTCATGGGTAAGATGACCAAGACTCCATTTAGTGGACATGGAGAAAGGACAAAAGAGTTATTGGGACTCATACACACAGATATATGTGGGCCTATGACAACTCAAGCCTATGGTGGATACTCATACTTCATCACATTTACTGATGATTTTTCAAGGTATGGATTTGTGTATCTAATGAAACATAAGTCCGATGCTTTTGAAAAATTTTTAGAGTATCAAAGTATGGTAGAGAAACAGACAGGAAAAAGTATAAAGATCCTCCGATCAGATAGAGGAGGTGAGTACTTATCCACTGAGTTTCTTGATCACCTTAAAGATAAGGGGATCATCTCTGAATGGACTCCTCCTTACACACCACAATTAAATGGTGTTGCTGAAAGGAGGAATCGTACTTTATTGGATATGGTAAGGTCCATGATGTGCTTCACGGAGTTACCTTTTTCTTTCTGGGGATATGCTTTGGAAACAGCAACTTATATCTTGAATAGAGTACCATCTAAAACTGTCTCTAGCACTCCATATGAATTATGGAGAGGTAAGAAGCCCAATCTTAAGTATATTAAGATATGGGGATGTCCAGCCTATGTAAAAAGAAATTTTGGACATAAACTAGATGCTAGAGCAGACAAATGTCTATTTATCGGATATCCTAGAGATAGTATAGGATATTTGTTCTACCACCCTATTGAGCAAAAGGTTTTGGTCAGTAGGCATGCCACTTTTATGGAAAAAGAATTCATCCTACAAAAGGGCACTGGTAGAAATATCGAACTTAATGAAATTCAACAAATAGACACATCTCAGTCAAGTAACAACATAGTTAATATAGAACCTGAACACACTCCTATCCGTAGGTCTGATAGGGTGCGACAGGCACCTGAGAGGTATGGGTTCATAATTGAAAATAATGAAGCCCAAATCATTCAAAATGATGAGCCTCTAACCTATACGGAAGCAGTCATGAGTAGAGACTCAGACAGATGGCTGGAAGCCATGAGATCCGAGATGGACTCCATGTATGTCAACCAAGTATGGTCTTTGGTTGATGCACCAGAGGGTATTAACCCCATTGGGTATAAATGGGTCTATAAAAGGAAGATTGGGGCTGATGGCCAAGTTGAAACTTATAAAGCCAGATTGGTGGCTAAGGGTTTCAGACAAAAACAGGGAATAGATTATGATGAAACATTTTCCCCTGTTGCCATGCTCAAATCTATTCGGATTATGCTTGCCATAGCAGCATATCATGATTATGAGATCTGACAAATGGATGTAAAAACTGCATTCCTCAATGGTTTCCTTGAGGAAGAGGTTTATATGTCACAGCCAGAAGGTTTTGTCTTGGAGACTAAACCTAATCAGGTATGTAGGCTAAAAAAATCCATTTATGGATTAAAGCAAGCATCCAGGAGTTGGAACATCCGATTTGATAAAACAGTCAAAGAATTTGATTTTTTCAAAAATGAGGATGAACCTTGTGTGTACAAGAAGACTAGTGGGAGTGCCATAGTTTTCTTAGTTCTATATGTTGATGATATACTTCTTATTGGGAATGATATCCCAATGTTACAATCAGTCAAAGTGTGGTTATCGAAACAGTTTTCCATGAAAGACTTGGGAGAAGCATCCTATATACTAGGTATAAAGATCTATAGAGAAAGATCAAGAAGGATGCTAGCTTTATCCCAGTCTAGGTACATTGACCAGGTGCTAAAGAGATTTAGCATGGAGGAAAGTAAAAAAGGTTACTTACCTATTGGTCATGGCATACGTCTTTCTAAGAGGATGTCTCCTAAGACACCTGAAGAAAGAAATAGAATGAGTTCTATACCTTATGCTTCGGCTATAGGGTCGATTATGTATGCTATGTTATGTACCAGGCCTGATGTGGCATATGCCTTGGGTGTAGCCAGTAGATTTCAGGCTGATCCAGGAGAGGATCACTGGAAGGCTGTGAAAAATATTCTTAAGTACCTGAGAAGGACTAAGGATATTTTTCTCATATACGGAGGGTCTGATCTTAAACTAGAAGCCTATTCAGACTCTAGTTTTCAATCAGACCCAGATGATAGTAAATCCATTTCAGGGTATGTCTTTACTTTGAATGGTGGATCAGTAAGTTGGAAGAGCACTAAACAGCAGACTGTAGCTGACTCAACTACTGAGGCAGAGTACATAGCTGTTAGTGAAGCCGCCAAGGAAGCTGTCTGGATGAAGAAATTCATCACAGAGTTGGGAGTAGTTCCTGAGATTGAGAGCCCGGTGCCACTCTATTGTGATAACACTAGAGCAGTTGCTCAAGCTAAGGAACCGAGAGCCCATCACAAGTCCAAGCACATTCTGAGACGCTTCCATCTTGTCCGAGAGATAATCGAGAGACAAGAAGTCTGCATCAACAGAGTGGATACAAAGAACAACATAGCAGACCCGTTCACTAAGGCTCTACCACAGCGGGAGTTTGATCGCCACCTCGATTGTATGGGGTTAAAGAATAAGAGCGATTGGCTTTAGTGCAAGTGGGAGATTGAAAGGATTATGCCCTATAAGCCAATATTTGTATCTCCCAGACCATTGTAAATTGACAAGTTAATAAAGGCAATATTTTTTCATCATTCGCTGTGTCATTATATGATGAACCCCATAGGTTAGGGCTATGGTCCTAGGGCTATGATGAGATCATACCAGTGAGATCTAAGGCCTTAAAACCCTAATCTAGAATATTCCTAGTCATAGGAACCCTGAGTTGGGGATCAGGGTTTCCGGTAAGACTGGCACATCCTATGTATGCTGAAAAGGGTGACTGCCTCACAGTCACTTGTGTAGGACACTAATACAAGGATGTGGGTGCTCATTAGCGAATGAGTTCACTGAATAGATCCAGTTTGAGAACATCTAATGGAGCCTTAGCTGCATGTCAATAGATCTTTCTCATAATGGGAGTTGTACAAGTAGTCCTATGACCTGAGACTGCCATAATACCTTATGTACATGAACCCATGCTTTGGTTCAATCTCATTCATGACACTGGGTCATGCACAAGGTTGATGCTGGGTGTGGTGAATTGTATATGAAGGAAATGAGTAGGTCAACAAGGAATTGATCACTCCTAGTAGGAGGAGATTGCATCCAGCCAAATTAGGTCAGATGATGATTCAGGAAATCTTTGATCAAAGTACAGATATTAGAAATGATTTCTAATATCGAATTAATTGAATCATTAGTGTATGGCTGAGCTGGGAATGAGTATAAACTGGATTTGACATGATTCCATATCCATAGTTATATTCGGGATGCAAGATGATTGAAGGATCGAATTGTACGGGAACTTTCCACTGAAGGGTAGTTTTGGAATTTCACCAGAATTTCCATATCTTCCGGGTAGACATGACACATTGCTAGACGTCAATCTTGTCTTGTGGGTTGATCAAATTAAATGGTTTAATTGGATCACTAATTAGGAGGAGTCCTAATTGACTGACTCGAGTTAGCTCGATTTGACCTAAATCGATTAGAATGAGTTCTGATCAAATTAGGTCAACTTGCACTCGGACCCACTGCTGGCTAAGTATGGAACCCAATGGGTCACACACTTAGGATAGATAATCAAGGTTATAATTTGGAATTAAATCTCGTTTGCAGATGAACACACTAGCATGTGTTGCAAACCATGGCTTCTACTTGAATCGGATTCGAGTTAGGGTTCCGATTTGGTCTTTTTTAGATCCAAATTCATTCCGGTTTGAATCTAATTGAAGATTCAAGACATTGGGCTAATAGTAGGCTAGCAATTGGGCTAACCTAAGAGGCTAAACCCCTTTCCCACATCGCCTAAGCCATTTCCCCTCTTTTCCCACGTGCGCGCGCAAGGAGAAGAGTCCACGCGCGCGTGGACTCTCTCCAAGCGGCGTTTCTGCGTGAGAAAAGAAAGGAAGTCGGCGTTTTTAGCTGAAGAGGCGTGGAAGAGAGTCCACCTAGGCGTGGACTCTTCAAAAAAAAATGGAATTACCGTGAAAAAGAAAAAAAACACCGAAGGGGCGCGACTCTTCTTTCTACGCACGCCCTTCTGTGTTTTTCGCGATTCTTCCTTGCGTCTTCCCATCCCAAAGGCCGTGAGATTAATCCCAAGGGCCGTGAGATAAAGGGAAAGGACATGAGAAGGGAGAGAGGGACGTGAGAGGATGATTACAGATGAGAAGGCACCTCTCTGTCGCCTATTTAAGGAGAAGACTTCACTGTAAAATTTATTCCAGATTTTCTACGGCGAAGCCTTGCTTCTTTTTCCTTCTCCCTCTCCAGAAGATTGTTTCCCCCTCCTCTCTTTCCTCTTTGATTCCTTTACAAAGCCTAGGCTCTGTCGAATCTCAGAACAGAAGGAGAGTCAGAGAGAAACTCTCCGATGGTAAAGGAAGAAGGCGCCTCTCCTTTCTTTCTTACATTAAGACAATCTTGTCTTAATTTTCTTCTCCCTCCAAGACAAGCCTTGTCCCATTTTAGGACAAGGGCTTATTCTTAAGACAAGAGTGTCTTAAGGGGCCAAAGTTGCTAGAAGACGAGGAGAAGGGTAAGAGAGAAGGTTTAGTCCCAGTTTGGCTAGAGGAGTCCTAGCCAATAGCCCATATATCAAGTTCTTAGGGTAGAACTTAATTGGAAGGAACCCAATTAAGGAGTCAGTGTCTTGATCATCTTCCCGTATGGATCACCATCGGAGGGCGGACAAGTGGACGCCTGGTGTGTTCAAGAGGCTACTCAATTTGGAGTTCATTTCTGCATCAGACTGGTAATAGCGATCTGAGGTTAGTATTTAAACAATGTTTAAATTTGGACATGCATGTAGTCACAGTTTTAATTGCTAATAAGGAGATTTTGGGATTAGGGTTCGGACCTGATTTCATAAATTTTGAAATCCACGCTTCCGTACTGGTTCCCGAACCCAACAGATCGGGAGCATGCTTGATGAGGGAACCAGAACGGAGTTGATCCATTTCCTCAAGGACAACACCGATGTCTTTGCCTGGTCAGCTTCGGATATGCCAAGGATTCCTGTCGATGTAATTACCCATCGGCTGGAAGTTGCCCCTGAGTATAAGCCGGTGAGGTAGAAGAAAAGGAGCTTCGTCCCAAAAAGACAGCAAGCTATGGATGAAGAAGTTGGCAAGCTCCTTAAGGCGGGGTTCATTAGAGAGGCCCACTACCCTAAGTGGTTGGCCAATATGGTGATAGTAAAGAAAGCCAATGACAAGTGGAGGATCTGCATTGATTATACAGACCTTAATAAGGTTTGCCCAAAAGATAGCTTCCCTCTCCTGAAGATTGATCAGCTGGTCGACACTACTACCGGCCACCAGTTGCTGAGCTTCATGGATGCTTTCTTCGGCTACAACCAAATTAGAATAGATCCACAAGATGAGGAGAAGATGGCTTTCATCATTGATAAAGGTCTCTACTGCTACAAGATGATGCCGTTCGGCCTCAAGAACGCCGGGGCAACATTTCAAAGGCTGATCAACAAGATGTTTGAAAAGCAACTAGGGAGAAACATGGAGGCCTATGTTGATGACATGATCGTCAAGAGCCTTCTCTGGAAAGACCATATCCGCAACTTAGAAGAGTCATTGAACGCTCTTCGATTCTACCGCATGAAGCTGAACCCGACAAAGTGTGCCTTTGGGGTCACTTCGGGTAAATTTTTGGGCTTCCTTGTCACCAAATGAGGGATTGAGGCGAACCATGAGAAGATTCAAGCCTTGAAAGATATATGACATCCTTCCTGCAAAAAGGAAGTCCAGCAGTTGATAAGGAGAATTGCCTCCCTGAGCAGATTTATCTCTCGATCAGCCGAGAAATGCCTTATGTTCTTCAAGGTACTCCGGCAGTCAAAGGGATTTGAATGGTCCAAAGAATGTCATGCTGCCTTTAAGGAGCTAAAGAAGTACCTAGAGACCCCGCCATTGCTCTCCAAGCCACAAGAAAGCGAGGTCCTCTACCTGTACCTCTCAGCTTCAGATGAAGCAGTCAGCTCGATTCTTGTCCAGAAAGAGGAAGACGGATCTCATAAGCCGATCTACTATATCAGCAAGGTACTGCATGATGCAGAAACATGATATGCAAGGATGCAGATGTTGATCTACTCTTTAGTGATTGCGACAAAGTGACTACGGCCATATTTTCAGGCCCACACTATTATGGTGCTGACCGATCAACCTCTCAAGGCCGTTCTCCGATCTCTGGACACCTCTGGAAGGACAGCCAAGTGGACTGTGAAGCTAAGTAAATTTGACATCAGCTTCTAGCCCCGAGCGACTATGAAGGCCCAGGTGCTCTCTAATTGTTTGGCTGAGTGCACCTGGAAGTCCGAAGATGAAGTATCTTCGGTAGAAGAGGAAGCCCCAAAGGAGACGAAGTCCATTTGGGTGCTTCATGTGGACGGAGCTTCCAATGCTACTGGGTGTGGGGCTGGACTCATGTTGGCCGAACCTGATGGCCATACCATAGAGTATGCACTCTGGCTCTCCTTCCATGCCTCTAACAACCAAGCCAAATACGAAGCCCTGCTCGCCAGACTTTGGATCGCCAAAGATTTGGGAGTCCAACAACTTCGAGCCTTCTCAGATTCTCAGCTGGTTGTGAATCAAGTCAACGAAGAATATGCAGCCAAAGATCTAACCATGGTGCAATACCTGGAGAGGGTGCGGGCTTTATCCTCCCAACTAGAACACTTTGAGATCATCCATGTTCCACGATCAGAGAACTCCTGGGTGGATGCATTGTCTCGACTGGCAACTACAGCACCGGAGTCTCTCCGGTGCACCTTTGTTGAACATCTTGAAACTCTAAGCATAGCCGAAGAGGCTGTAGAGGTGCGCCAGATTGATGCTGAACCAAGTTGGATGGATCCCATCATCAAGTTCCTGAATGAGGGGGATCTACAAGAAGATAAGGCAGAGGCCAAGAAGATCCGCTGGATGGCATCTCAATACGTCATCTTAGATAGAACCCTCTATAAGAGATCGTTCTCCTAGCCACTGCTAAAATGCTTAGGACCCATCGATGCAGATTTTGCTTTGAGAGAGGTCCACGAGGGCATATGCGGTGATCACTTGGGAGGCAGATCTCTGGCGTACAAGATCATTCGACAGGGGTATTACTAGCCCTCCATTCAAAAGGACTCTGCTGATTTCGTGCAAAAGTGCGACCAGTGCCAGAGGTATGCCAATGTACAGAGATAGCCTGCGAGTCACCTTACTCAATTGGCAGCCCCATGGCCTTTTGCCCAGTGGGGGATGGACATTCTTGGCCCATTCCCGCCAGCATCAGGGCAAATGAAGTTTCTCCTAGTGGCCATCGACTACTTCACGAAGTGGGTAGAAGCCGAACCACTGGCCCAGATCACAGAAGGCATGGTGGAAAATTTTGTAAAAAATTCCATCATATTCAGGTTTGGCATCCCACATGTCATCATCACGGACAATGGGAGACAGTTCGACAATAAGAAGTTTAAGGACTTCTGCGCTCGATACCATATCCAGCATCGGCTGACATCCGTTGCTCATCCACATTCCAACGGAGAAGCCGAAGTCACTAACCGAACCATCCTCTATGGTCTGAAGACTAGGTTGAACGTCGCCAAAGGATTTTGGGCCGAAGAACTGACCTCCGTTCTCTGGGCGTACCGGACTACCCCGAGAACGGCCACTGGTGAATCTTCATTCAACCTAGCATATGGTACTGAAGTAGTGCTACCTATAGAAGTCTCCCTAAAGTCCCTGAGAATTGACAACTATGAAGAGCCTGAGAATTTCGATCGCAGAAGGATTGATCTGGACTTGCTACCAAGCACTAGGCTCTAGGCCCAGACAAGAATAGCGACGTACCAGCAAAAAGTTGCCAAGTACTACAACTCAAGGATGAAAGAACAAACTTTCTGCATGGGAGACATGGTATTACGAAGGGCAGAAGTATCCAGGCCAACGGAATAGGGTAAACTCTCCCCCAACTGGGAAGGCCCGTATCAAGTCAAAGAAATCATTCGAGCAGGAACATATCGACTTAAGACCCTGGAGGGGAAGACCCTATCCCGGCCATGGAATGTACAAAACCTTCGCAAATACTATCAATGAATGAGTTTCTAAAAATTCCTATGCAAAGCTAATCAACCCTGTTCAACTCAAAATAGCTAGTTGCATAGACTGAACGACAATGGCCTAAGTGACCTGATCTGAAAAATCGGTCGACTACGCAAAGGAGAGTTTAATCCACTCACCTTATTGGTATGCTCGATGAGCGCAACGGATGGCCTAACCAGGCCACCAAAAAGATCAAAGGCACAGGGATGGTTCTCGAAACCTACCCTACGGTGAATCCAAAGACACACCGAGGCGGACCTGAACAGCCTACCTTAATCACGATAGAAGAGCACAGGGATGGGGTAAACATCCTACCCTATGGTAAATCCGATCATGTGCCTAAAAGGATCACAGTCATCCTTTCTGTCGACAACAAACATTCCCAGAATGGTCCAACTGACCTCACTTCTTCCCTATAGATCGAAGATGGTCCGCGGAATCCACACTTTGGACAAAGCATCATACAACATATTGCAAGAAGTGCATGGGAAGAGGTAAAGAAAAAAAAAAGATACTTCATTTCTTTTTTCAATTTTTACAAAAAAGAAAGAAAAAAGAAATAAAAGCTCTCATAAAGCGAGACAAAAAAAAAGAGAGAAAAGCTCTCATGAAGAGAGACCAAAACCCTCCGCCGGGTTTTTCCCGTACCAACGGGGGGAGATCTTGAGGGATGACGAAGGGCCACCGGGGTTCTCGTGTGAACCAGAATCCGACCCATCATCAGAGTCGGAATCAAATTCATGTCCGGGAAAGGAAACGGAGGGCTTAATGTTGTCCAGGCCCTTCAAGTTATAAAACTTGGAGGCCTTCCTCCGACATTCCCGGAACCCCCAATGGAAGGAGTCCAGAGCCACCCCGGTGAGTTCATCCTTGAAGGCAGCAGAAGCCTTGAAGCTTGAGACGGCGTCCGCCACCTCCCTCCTTTCTTCCTCCGCCTCCGTGGTCACCACCATGACCTGGGCCCAAGCCTCCCTCAGTTGGGCCTCCAACAGGCGGACCTTCTTTTCGAGGCGGTCCATGAGAGGCACCTCATCATCGTCCACCGACCGAAGGGACTCCGGACTTCGCTTCCTTTTCGGGTTAATGGCCCTTCTCTTTACCGCACGGCAGAGTTCAGAAGTGCTGAACCTCATCTCTAATGGAGGGAAGTAGCCTACGGAAACGATGGCCTTCGACAGCAGGAGGCAGGGTCCTATTTATAATGACCCTGCACCCATGATCGATTATGGTGAGGCATGCCCCACGTCCTTCCAAGCTGCATCAGAAAGCGCCATGTGTCTGGGCGATGCTTCAAGAACTAGAAAGTCGCTCGAGAGCCATCCCCAGGACAACAACTGCCATTGCTTTGAATCCGGAGAAATCCTCATCATGCGACGGCATCATTAATGGTTTCCTTTTGGAAAAATGAGACCCAGCAGCTCACAAGGTGCAAGAAATCATGACTGTACAAATATCGATGTGCCACGTGGACAGCAAAGACAGTAATCAAACATCCCTAATAATTGCTTGACGGGGAGTTGACATTTGTCCGCCCCATCGGATAAACTTAAGGAAGATGGCACCGGCCTGACCAATCATAGACTATCATCGGCAACAGAGTTCTGGTCCATTCTAGAGTTCGTCTCAATCAACTATCAACTAAATGGCCTTCGGCCACGACTACTCGACCAAACAGGAAAAAGAATGGTAAAACCAGTTCTTATCAACTAAATGACCTTCGGTTACAACTGTTCGACTAAGCGAAAGAAAGAACGGTAAAACCAGTTCAAGCTACACATGAAGCATAACAATGCACAAAAAAAGAAGGAAGAAACCATTTCAAAATCTAGAAAAATGACCGTTCATTGATAATGCAAAGGAAAAAGAAAGAAAATACATCTAAAGCGACTCAAGTCACTCAACATCAGTAGGAGAAGACCCCACACCACAGGACTGGAGCAACTTATCAATTTGCTCTGAGAGGACCTCATCAATCTAGGCTGGGATTGGAGAACCTTCGGCTCGGACCCCTCCAACCTGAACTTCCTCCTGAACCAAGGTCGGAGTTGGGGTCACCTCCGGATTTTCAACTAAGGCAGTGGCCTCCTCCTCTGGACATGGCACCTCTTCGGCCTCTACTGTGGCTTCGGCCCCCTCCACTTCCACTTCTTCTTCTCTAGCTATATCGAAGGGAGGAATGCCAGAAAGGTTGAGATGAAGGAAGGCCTCCTTCACCCTAGAGAGTCCGTCGTTGAAGCCGTGCTGGTAGCCATACAAAGATGCTTCACTAATCTCCATTTGGAATTGTGAAGATATTTTAAAGTCAGCCACGGCATCATCTGCCCATTTCTTCAATGATACGGACTCCCTCTTAGTAGCTTCAGACTCCAGGATTGCCTCTTCGACCCTCCTGGAAGCCTCCTCTGCCGCCTTGGTCAGGCTTTCTATCTTCTCCTGATCCTCCCTGGTAGCCTGCTCCAGGGATTCAACTTGTTTCCTGCTCCTCCTCCATGCTGCCTCTTACCTCGCCATTATCAGATGAGCACCTTTCAGTTCGCCCTTCAGTTTGCGAACTTCATTGTTCACCCGAGCAAGACGGTCCTCCAATAACTGCTTCATCTCTTCAGCTACTTCCTTGGACGGACCTTCGCCCTTCCCCAAAAGAAAAGCAAGGGTCTCTGAGGCTCCACCAGGGGTGATTTGACCCAAGGTTACCCTGGGAGGAACCCACCTTCAACTAACCGCCAGGATGAGGCACACCCATCATCCAACGGACGGGGGAAAGCGGCCACAACCATCCAAATCTCAACCAATAGATTGGCTTAACCATCATGCAATGGGAAAAGGAAAGACGGCCCCAGGGCCACCAACTTTTTCCTTCTTCCCCAACCCGGGAGTGACAGCTGTCCACCACCAGATTTCCAAATCGTGATGGGCAGTCCAATCAGAGATTCCTAATCATCCACTACACTGTCCCTCGGGAGGAAAATGACATAGCATTAATACACTCACTTCTCGAGGCAAATCCCCACATTGAAAACAGAGAGTAGGGGGGCAACTATTAGGATATCCCGGTTCAGCTATGAACCAAACCCCGGTTCAACTGGTCGAAGCCCTTTTCTCTGGACTATGGACTTCGGACCAAGCAAGGGACAGGCCAACTATAGGTGATCCACTGCTTTTCAGCGGACTACAGCATCTGAAGGCCAATCCTTCGGATAACGTCTTCAACCTCGACTGAAGACCAAATTTCTAATCGACTTTCGGAGACACACACTTTGGACCCCGCTGTAGACACGATCTCCGGCTCTGGGAGAAATACCAAATCTTCGGCTCATGAAAGGGGAAACCCAAAGCTTGGACCACAATCTGGTCCAGAAAGGTAACTGTAACCAACGGTTACAATCGACACTCATCATGCCATGATCATGGCACGCAACTCCTGCAGCCACGCCTCCGATCTAGCCGGAACCGCTCAATGACAACCCACGATCGCCAATCATGGGAGAGATTGGCTTTCCATGATCATCGAAAAAAGAGCAGGCCGCAGGCCAGAGGCCTTATTTTAGATAATGATAAGAAGGATGGCCAGAGAGGTACGCTAACACTCATGCTCACATACACTCATACATTCTCAAAGAGCTTTCCTCTCACACTCTCGACACCCTTCCCTGTTCTGTGGCTTGGATCCGCCACTGACTTAGGCATCGAAGTGTCCCCCGCCAGGACAACTCCGGCAAGGGACCTGTTTTGCAGGTAAACCAAGGAGCGGTCCTGCGATGCAGTAGCTCCGACCAGCTGATTCAGGGACTCCACGCCAACAGTACTACCAGTAACCCTGGAAATTGAACCATTTTAAAAAATACTCCCAATTAGCTTTACGGTAATACAAACACCATCGGCCTACAATGCTATCTTGGGATGACCTACTTTAAACAAGTTATGTGCCATAGTGTTGACCTACCACCTCTTTGTGTTATTCCACATCAGGAATGGAATCGGAGAACTGAGAGGAGATCAAAAAGTTGCTCGATAGTGTTTGACGATACAAGACAGACAGTCGGTAGACCACATGACTTTAGAATAATTGGATCCCAGAGATCAAATGAAGGATTCCGAAGATCCTATGGAAAGGACTATCTCCATACCAATAGCTGAAGATGACCCAATGAAAGTTATGTAGATCGATAGTCTACTCGATGAAGAAATGAAGTCAAGGCTGACCCACTTCCTATGGAGTAACGCTGACATGTTCGCCTAGTCAGCTTATGACATTCCTAGAATCTTGACCGAAGTCATAACCCACTGATTGGAAGTCGCCCCTGACCACAAGCCTGTCTAGTAAAAGAAAAGAAACTTCACTCCAAAAAAATAGAAGATGATTGATGAAGAGGTAAATAAACTTCTCGGTGTTGGATTCATGAAAGAAGTTCATTACTCAAACTGGCTTGCTAATGTTGTGATGGTGAAGATATCTAATGGCAAATGAAGAATCTGCATTGACTACACTGACCTCAACAAAGCTTGCCCAAAAGTTAGCTTCTCTTTACCAAAAATAGACCAGCTAGTTGATGCTACTACTAGACACCTACTGCTGAGTTTCATGGATGCCTTCTCTAGATATAATCAGATATGAATGGACCTCGACGATGAGGAGCAGATGGCACTCATAACAGAGAAGGGACTCTATTGTTACAAGGTGATGCCATTCGGACTGAAAAATGCCGGTGCAACCTTTTAAAGGTTGATCAATAAGGTTTTTGAAAAGCAACTTGGAAGAAACATGGAGGTGATGTCGATGATATGATCGTAAAGAGCCTTTAGAAAGCTGATCACATTAAAGATCTAGAAGAACCCTTCGACACCCTGCAACATCATCGGATGAAACTGAACCCAACCAAGTGCACTTTTGGAGTGACATCGAGAAAATTCCTAAGATTCCGGGTTACCAAACGAGAAATAGAGGCCAATCCAGAAAAAACCCAAGCCATCCGAAGTATGCGACATCCTTCCAGCAAGAAAGATGTGCAACAACTGACTAGAAGAATTGCCTCTTTAAGCTAATTCATCTCCAGGTTGATTGAAAGATGTCTCCCCTTATTCAAAGCCCTCCACCAAACAAAAAATCTTGAGTGGTTAGAAGACCGCCGACTCACCTTTGAAGAGCTGAAGAGGCATCTGGAAAGTCCCCAGCTACTCTTAAAACCTCAAGAAACTCTCAACTTGTATCTCTCTGCTTCAAATGAAGCGGTAGTTCAGTACTTGTTAGAAAAGGAGCAGACAACCTACAAAAGTTGATCTACTATACTAGCAGGGTGTTGCATGAAGCTAAATTGAGGCATCCTAAACACAAAAACTCATATATTTACTAGTGATTGTAGAGAAATGCTTGCAACCCTACTTTCAATCCCATGCCATTGTGGTCATGATGGACCAACCCTTGAAGCCATCCTCTGATGTCCTAATACTTCGAGAAGGATAGCCAAATGGGCCATCAAGCAAGGCAAATTTGACATCGCATTCCAACCCAGATCAGTAATGAAGGCACAGGTACTAGTCGACTTCCTTGCCGAATGTACATTAAACCAAGAAAATAGTCAACAAGGGATCGAAGATGAGGAAGTCACCAAAAAAGATTTAGAATCCACATGGATACTTCATGTGGATGGAGCCTCCAACTCTATCGAGTGTGGAGCCAGGCTCATACTGGTCGACCTCGACAGGTAGACCATGGAATACACCTTTTGTTTTTACTTTCAAGCTTCGAACAACCAAGCAGAATATGAAGCCCTCTTGGCATGTCTCTAAATCACCAGAGAATTAGGGATTTGGAAGATCAAAGTCTTCTCGGATTCTCAACTAGTCGTGAACCAAGTGAAAGGTGAGTTCGAAGCTCGAGATTCTATCATGATGAAGTACTTGAAGAAGGTACAAGATCTATTGTCTCGACTGGAATTCTTCGAGATAGCCCATATGCTGTGGACTGAGAACTCTTGGGTCGATGCCCTTTCTTGACTTGCAATCACTGCTTCAGACTCCCTTGGTCAGACCTACATAGAGTACCTAGAAGATCCAAGCATATCGAGGAAGACTTCGGAGGTACATCAAATCGAGCACGAACCTTGTTAGATGGACCTTATTTTTAAATTTCTAAATGAGGTTGTGATACCTGAAGATAAAGCTGATGCCAAACAAGTTCGATGGATGAAGCCTTATACAAGAGGTCCTTCATGCAATCCCTACTAAAATGCTTAGGACCATCGGATGCCGACTATGCCCTAAGAGAAGTGCACGAGGGTATATGTAGAGACCATTTGGGGGGCAGATCTCTAGCCTACAAAATAATCCACCAAGGTTATTATTGATTGACCATTCAGAAAGATGCAACTGACTACAGTCAAAGATGTGATCAGTGTCAAAGATACTCTAACATCCAACGATGCCCTGCAAATTAGCTAACTCAATTATAGCCCCATGGCCAGTCGCTCAATGGGGAATGGATATTCTTGGCCCGTTCCCTTCGACCTCTGGACAATGGAAGTTCCTTATTGTAGCCACTGACTACTTCACTAAGTGGGTCAAAGTCGAACCCCTAGCTCACGTTACTGAAGGGAAGGTCTAAAAGTTCGTCAAGAATTCCATTAATTTGCAATTCGAAATTCTTCATGCCATCATCACCAACAACAGAAGGCAATTTGATAATCCTAAGTTCAAAGACTTTTGTGCCCAATATCATATCCTCCATAGGCTAACCTCCGTCGGCCACCCTCAATCCAATGGAGAAGCCGAAGTAACTAACAAGACTATCCTCCATGGCCTGAAGACTAGGCTAAATGATGCCAAAGGGCTTTGGGCCATAGAACTAAATTCAGTCATTTAGGCTTATCGGATGACTCCTAGGATAGCTATGAGAGAATCCTTGTTTAACCTGGCCTATGGCAGCGAAGCAGTCCTCATTATGGAAGTTACTTTACAATCCTTAAGGATTGACCACTTCATAGAGCCAGAAAACTTGAAGCATCGTATAGCAAACCTATATCTACTCCAAGGCACCAAACTCCAGGATCAAATGAAGATGGCCACATATCGGCAAAAAATTGCTAGATACTAAAACTCTAGGGTGAAGGCATGAACCTTCCGACTCGACGAATTAGTGCTATGAAGGTCTGAAGTATCCAAGCCGACAGAATAGGAAAAACTCTCTCCTAATTAGGAGGGTGATGTGGGACGGGATCAGGGAAAGGATCATTGACAAGATGAGAAGTCATTGAAGATTAGGGTATCCTATTTTTTTTAAATTTTTTTGGTAGAGAGGTGGTGAAGGAACAATGGAGATGGAAGGCAGGAAAAATCTGGACTCTCATGGACTTTGGGACTCATACTCATAGAGAGACTTCTCACCTCTAGGGCATCCCACCCATCTCAATACTTGGAGCCATTAGGGTGAATCTCAAAGACATAACGGTGGTAGAGAAGGTGGAATCAAGAAAGGGGATAACTAGACATGACCTCGTATCATGTCCTGGGGCTGCACCTCATGTGCTGTCCTTATGGAGTGAAAGTTAGGCCTCTCACCCTCTCCATGCTAAACGAAAGAAAAGAATCACTCTTTTCTAAAAACTCATTTTCATTCACCAATTATTTACAGAGAAACAAGGGTGGTATTTATAAACCTTTCCAACCCTTATTTGAATTTGAATACAAGATAAAAAGATAAGGATGGTTCAAATTCAAATACAAGATAAGGCTGATCCAAATCCTAACAAACTCAGATATCCTAAATCAAGTTTCAAAATAATCGATAAAGATAAATCCTAAACTATTCTAAAAATCTGATAACTTATTCTTGAATTTGAATTCAAGAGTGGTGCTACTCCAGGATCCCTGCTACTCCGGGATTCGTGTTATTTTGAGATTTGTGTGGGCAAATGTCTCCATCATTCCCTTGAGGTGGGGAGAACTCGACTCCATTGAGTTAAGATTTAGCAATCTTCTGGCTTCAGATGTGCAAGGCCTGCAAACCAATTAAACCCAAAAGAACATTTTATTCTGAATACTATGCAGCTCTAAAATTTATGCAGCCTTAAAATCTATGTGGCTTTGAGGAGCGTGCAACTCTGAAATCGGCTAAGGGGACTTGAAATTAGCAACAGGAAGGGAGGATGCTTTCACATTCATGCGCTCCCTTCTCCTTGTTCATGGACGAAACAAGAGGAGGGACTTCGGAGGAGGTCGTCGATGTCGGTGTTGGGTGGGGACTACGGCATCGTGGCATTTTGGTGGGATGAGCATCATGATGATCTGCGACACAGGTGCTGGGAGAAGAAGAAGGAGTTCACCATTGGGGGGTTCGGCATCATCTAGGAATGGAGGAGATAGCCAAACAGACTCGGAGGCGATGCGGATAATGGCCATGAAATGGCGGCATGGGTTGAGGGAGGCATGGCTTGTTCTGGTGACTGGAAATGGCAATGTGGTTTCGATCAGTCACTGTGGGTTCGGATGAAGAGTGGTCGATGGTTATCCATGGCTTCACTGGCGAACGTCGACGATGGAACATTTAGAGTGGTTCGATGGTCGAACAAGACTGTAGATGAGTGAGACGAGATCGTCGGCGATTAGAAGATCTGGTGGTAAGGTGCCGATCTGAGGAGCTTCAACCATAAAGGACGATGACGGCGATCACGGGGCAGAGAGAACAGTCACGAGCTCCTAATGGGGTTGTCCAGCGACTGCAGGAAGCATAGAGAAGGCGAAATGGGGTCCAGTGATACGGGATAAATAAATAAATAAAAAAAAATAGCAATTAATATTTTTTTATATTTTTAGATTTTAAAGAAAGACTCAAAGGAGATGGCGAAGGAAACTAATTCAATTACCCGTACAAGTAAACCTATAAAGCAATTAAAAAAAATCGGACCTGGTGGTTGAGAAATCACTGAAACTAGGATTTATTTCAATAATTTAAAAAATAACGAGAAGAAAAAAAGTTTAATTGTACCAACGAAGATCACTTTCTCAATGTAGATCTAGCAGGACTCTCAAGATCGCAGCAATAGGGTTTCAAGATCTTGCTTCCAGGCTCCGATCTTCTACACGATGCCAGTTTTGAGGCAAGAACACCCGATCTTGATTCCTATTTACCCGTAACACTCAACAAAGAAAGATACAGAAATTAAAAATAGCAAAGGATAGGAAAGAATGAAAGAAAGGAAGGTTTAGAAATATTGGATTTGGATTTCTTAATGACTGGATAAGTAGGGCCTCACACCCGGTGATGTTTCGAAGAATAAAGGAAGGGCCTCACACCCCACGATGCACACAGCAAAAGAAGAAAATATGACAGAATTTCATTATATATTGATGAATAATTGATTAATTACAAAGTGAGTTATGGGATATTTATAGACCCTCAACCAGTGTTGTAAGTGACACAAAGACTAGACTTGTGCTCCCTTGGAATACAACTCCTAGAGTCCTACTTTTGTGCATCTTGGACTCTTGCTTGTTGGGCTGATATGGACTTCTGTATGTGAGTGGACTCTTCAATTTGGATTGAAGAAGACTCAAGAGTTTTGGTGAGACTCTTGAGTTCTTGAGATTTAAGCAGCTTCCAACCTGTTTGAGTGAAATACTGTGGCAGAGAACCTTTGAACCTCTTTCCTTTAGTAAGCAAACACCTTGGAACTCTCCTTGAAGTGGGTGACAAGAAGAAGTGAATTGCTTGGCCGGCTCCTTTTCATTTTGGCATGGAAAATTGAGTGGGAGGGCACCATCTTGGGGTGTCCTTCTACTTTACTTATCTTAATATTAAGTGGCACCAATTTTGCTTTCATTTGGCTAACCAAAAATAAAAGAACATGGCATGTGGGATGTCCAAACAAAAGTGACATGGCATGTATTCTTGTCCTAGATGAAGTACCAAGTAGTGTTGTCCTAATGACATGTCCAAACATGACATGTGTTGATGTCCAAAGCCTTGAAAAGGTGGTGCCAAGAAGAGGTTGTGACTTGGGCTAGCACATGGATTATCTTGAGTCTTCAATTGGGTTCACATGGGACGTTGTCTTAGGTCTCCTCTTGTAATACAAGACTCAATGACTCAACTACTTACATGGACTCAATGAATAACTAACCACATGATTTAACCAACTAATAACAAATTGAACCAACCATACTTGATTAGGCTATCAAATAAAAACCCAATTAATGTTGGTAAAAAGGGCTAATTAAATTGGACCATTAAGATCCCAATTGGGTAAATAGGTTTGACTCAATTGCAATTTTGACTCAACTTGGTAAAAAGGGTTTTATCCCAAAATAAACAAAACCCTAATTACAGTTGGTAAAAAGGGTTTACCCTAACTAAACCAAAATAATAGAATTTAAAATAAATATTTACATGGTAAAAAGGGTTTGGGTCCAGGGTTTTACTCACGGGTGATCCACAGGGATGTGGGTTCAACTTGTCAATTTCTTTTAGCCCTGGAGCCCGCACCAATTCTTTCTAGGTGGGAGAAACTCGACCCTATCGAGTTTGGGTTAACTCCACTGTTATAATACTCTAGTAAGTTTAGGGCAACACTCTGCAAGTCCTCTCTGGTGATCCAAGGATCATCAAACTCAAGTCATCCTTGCCAATGAACCAGATATCGCTGGTAATCTTTGCTCCAGGTGGCGGTGATCTTGTCATCCAAGATCCATTTGATCTTGTCTCTTCGGGCTGGTGGTATGGCAGGTGGACACACTTGGGTTAGTTCACTCTCAAGGATGGGATTAGGTCCAAATGGCTCACTAGGAATCAACATTAGCTCCCTATACTTGATAAAATCTAAAATATTGAAAGTAAAGCTAATGCCTAGTTCAGGTGGCAATTCAAGCACGTAGGTATTAGGTCTAATTTTCTTAATTTCTTTGTTTGGTCCACTACTACGGGCATGTAATTTTTTTATGGTTCCAGGTGGGAACCGTTCAGGTCATAATCGAACCATAACAAAGTCTCCTTCTTCGTACTCCTTAAGTCTTCTTTCAGTATTAGCCATATGATTCCTATACAATTCTTTAATGTATTGTGCATATGACTCTGCAAATGTCTAATAGACTCACTATGCATTACTAGTGAACAAAATTTAGTTATTTATTTATTTATTATTTTATTTTTTTTTGTTTATTTAAGTCCTTAATTTCAATTCTGTGTTTGATCCTTGGTCGGCGGGTGACATGCAGATGAAAATTTGACATTCACTCCTAATAGATGCCATAAGGTTCTCCAGAAATAAATGCAAATATAACATGCTCAAAGGATGTATGTAACTTGCTAACCTCTATAAAATGCAAACTAATGGTCCTAAAATATGGAAAGCTTCAGGAAAGGGTAGAAATTAAGAAGTGGATTTGGGGATAACTTGGTAGGGTAGGAAATAAGAAAAGGGCTCATGGATTAGTCCTAGACTAATGGGGTTGACCTTAAGGGTTGGACATAGATTCACACCTATAGGGAATAAAGGGTCCGCTTTATGGAAGAATGGGTTAGCATTTTCAAGGAAGAGATCTTCAATTGGACCAAAGGGTGAATTCAACCTGAGGGTGTTGGAGTGAAAATATTAAGTCCTCACTAATTACTTTAGATTCATGAATTTTAGGACTAGGCTCAAAGATTTGAGTTTCTTCTAGTATTTTCTTAGTTAAAGTCTCAGCAGTAGGGTTAGGTTCCTCTTGGATCTCTTTTTCTAAGGGTCCTACCAGTATAGTTTTTGTTGACTTTGTTGTTGATTTTGATGATAAGCAAAATGGTTAAGTATAAGTTGAGTACTAATGATTTCTTTGAAGTATGTTTTTTGTTGAAAAAGGTGCTCACAAATTTGAAGAAGTTTGTTTGATTGATGAAACCAAGTTTGGATGAAAAGAACTGCTCAAAGAGGACTTGAACAATCAATATTTGCTTGAATGATTATTTGAGTTAAGTGGAAATGTGTTTTAGCTCAAATTCAGCCTTTTGTGTGAAGTTTTCACTGAGGTGTCGACTCAAAGTGTTGACACATGACACCAAGTGTCGACACATGGAAGTGAAGTATTGACTCAGGCCGGTACGCAAGTAGTTTTAGTTGGCATGGCTGAAGTGTCGACACATGGACCCGACGTGTCAACTCAAAGTGTCGACAAATGGATCAGCTCATCACCTGAGATTTTCAAGCCACAGAACTTGCTGAAAATGAAGAACTACTGAAGTACCGACACATGGAAGAGAAGTGTCGACTCAAAGTGTTGACTCACCTGAGGAAGTGTCGACACATCTAAGATTTCTAGAGAACCAGAATGAAGATATTTGAACTAAGTGTCGACTCAAAAAGTTTAAGTGTCGACAGGAAGTGTGGACTCAAAGCCTGAAGTGTCAACACATGGATTTTGGGAACAGTAACGGCTAGTTTTTTAAATTTAGAACTCAACTCTTTTGCCCTCCAACAGCTAGTTTTTCATGTCTAATAGCTAAAAACAGGATTTGAGGCCTTGGAGAAGTATGTATATGCTCCAAATCAAATCAAAAGAAAGTGGATTGAATATTATTGATGAGAATAAGATAAGAGCATTCAAGTGAGAGCTTTAACTCCTATTCATTGATGATTCAAATACTTTTAAGCAAAACAAGCCTCCAAGCATTCAAGAGCCTTCAAGAGCATTGAAGATCATCCATTCTTAAGCATTCAAGAGGTTTCAACAAGTTCAAAGCATCTCTACATCGAGCTTCAAAGAGATACCCACTTTTGTTTAGACAGCTTACTTTGTTTCTTTACTTCAAATCTTTATATGATATAAGGGTTCTTGGTTAGCCTATTGTAAAACCAAGGGAGGTTATTGGTGAGCCTTTGAAAACCAATAAGGTTGGTGGTTAGCTCGCAAAACTAATTAGGTTCTTGGTTATCCCAGAAAACCAACGGAGGTTGGTGGTGAGCCTTAAAACCATTTAGTTCTCGGTTAGCCCATAAAACAAAGTGAGGTTTTGACTTGTTGGCCTTATGAAAACAAGTTGGGTTTTTGATTAGTGAGCCCGCAAAACTAATCAACTGTAATCAACATGATTATAGTGAATTCTCAAGGGATCTTGGGGAGTGGATGTAGGTGCATTAATAGCACCGAACCACTATATTTCTTGGTATTTGTGGTTGATTGATCTCTCTACTTGCTTTTCATTTATTGCTTTTTATTTTCACTACACTTTTAATTTAAGAGCATTACATTTGAATTCATAGTACCTTGCTTATTTAATTGTTGGATTGGATTGCTTAGCATTGCATTACATTAAGTAAATAATTTTTAGAGACCCAATTCACCACCCCTTTTGGGTTGCTTACTAGGCAACAAGTGATATCAGAGCCCTATTCTTAGTGTATAGACTTTACCGCCTTGAGTAAAGATTTATGGTAGCCCTAATTGGTACTAGCGTAGTTAAGGGTCAACCCTCAAATAGACCTTCATTTTTCAATGGATCAAATTATACATATTAGAAAAATAGGATGAGAATTTATATGCATTCTATTGACTATAATTTGTGGAGAGTGGTTGATAAGGGTCCTCATATTCCTTCAGTAGTGGTTAATGGTGTTTCCATCCCAAAGCTAGAAGAGGATTGGGGTTAAATGACATTAAGCAATCCAAAATCAATGCCAAGGTAATGAATCTTCTCTATTGTGCATTAGATCCTAGTGAATTCAATAGGATATCTACTTGCACCTCCGCTAAAGAAATATGGGACATACTTGAAGTTACCATGGGGGTACCGATCAAGTGAGAAATACTAAAGTGAACATGTTAGTGCACACATGAGATGTTCCGAATGGAACCTAATGAATCAATCACTGATATGTACACAAGATTCATAAATATTGTAAATGGAATGAGAAGTCTTGGAAAGGTAATGTCTAACGCTAATCTTGTAAACAAAATTCTCAGGTCACTTCCAACATCATAGGATCCGAAGGTGACCACAATTTAAGAAGCCAAGGATGTTGACAAATTACTTCTAGAGAAGCTGGTTGGATCACTCATGACTTATGAGCAAATTTGAAACAAAAATCAATGGACATGGACAGAAAGAAGGAGATTGCTTTCAAATCAAACATACAAGAAGAATCCTAAATAGATGAGTTCGAAGAAGAAGAAGAAGATGAAGGTGAAGAAGCCCTCTTTGAAAGGAAATTCAAAAGATTCATGATGAGAAGGAAGTTTTCTTACAAAAAGAAATATCAATCAAAAGAAAAGGGAAAAGAGAAAGAGAAAGAAAAAGAAAAGGAAAAGGAGAAGAAAATACCTACATGCTTCGAGTGCAAAATGCTGGGTCACTATAAGTTTGATTGCCCTCTCTTTAAGAAGTCTAGGAAGAAATTAAGAAAGAAAGCAATGATGGTCACCTGGAGAGATAGTGAAGACTCTAGTTTTGAAGAAGAGCAAACAGAAGTAGCAAATCTCTATTTAATGGCACATCAGGACCATGATGAGGTAAATTTCGATACCGAAATTGATTTACATTTGATGAGCTTAGAATTTCTTTTGATGAACTCATGCATGATTATAAACTATTTTGAGTGAAAATAAACATTGAAAAAGCATGCAAATAGTTTTTCTCTTGAAAATAATTCTTTGCTAAATGAATTTAGTAATTTGAAATCTAAATTGGATGTTTTAGAAAAGAAAAACAATGCTTTGTCAATGAAAAATGAAGTTTTGAAAAGACCTAAGAATATTATTTCAAATGGTGATCTTTTAAAGAAAAACAAAGATTTAGAATTGGAAAATATTAGGTACAAAAATGAACTTGAAAAGATAAAGCCTTTTGTTCAAAAATTTACTTATAGCTTAGAAAAATTAAACCTACTTTTGAATAGCCAAAGAGCCATTTTCAATAAATCAGTTTAGGTTTTATACCACAAAAGCAACAAAAGTATTTCAAGAACTTTTTTGTACCTGCATCTTCTAGCATAACCTATTTTACTTGTAAAAAGATAGGACATAAATCTTTTCAATGCAATTTAATGAAAACTAATTCTTTTGGTAAAGTGTGGGTTCCAAAAGGAACCATTTTGAATGCTAACCCTAAAGGACCCAAGTTGGCTTGGGTATCTAAAAACAAAGCTTGATTTTATTGCAGATGTATCTTGCAACTAAGGAGAACAAAGACTTTGGTATCTTGATAGTGGTTGCTCAAGGCACATGATGGGAGATGTGAAGCAATTCACTTCTCTTGAAGCTTTGAATGGAGGGAGTGTGACCTTTAGGGATAATGGTAAAGGAAAAATCATAGTATTGGTAAGGTTCACATAACTCCTTCTAATTGTATTAGCAATGTACTTCTAGTTGATGGTTTAAAATACAATCTTTTAAGCATTAGTCAATTTTGCGATAAAGATTTGCAAGTCATTTTTAAATCATCATATTGCATGATTGCTAGTCCGAATATAAACGAATACAATTCATTGAAAAAAGACATGAAAATATTTATTTGGTAGATTTAGATGATCTATCTTTGCCTAATGGAGAATGCCTTGTTGCAATGAATTCTACTAAGGATGAGACTAGTTGGCTTTGGCATAGAAGATTAGGGCATTCTAGTATGTATCTGCTTTCAAAACTTTGCAAAAAGAATTTAGTTAGAGATTTACCTGAATTTTGTTTTGAAAAGGATAGAATTTGCTAAGCATGTCAATTTGGTAAACAAGTTAAAACTTCTTTTAAACCAAAAGGTTTTGTAACTACTAGTAAGCCACTATAACTACTTCAAATGGATCTCTTATGACCAACTAGAATATCAAGTCTAGGAGGCAAGAGGTATGGACAAGTCATAGTGGATGATTTTTTGAGATTTACATGGGTTTCTTCTAGCATATAAAGATGAATCATTTTCAGCTTTTATAAAATTTTATCGAAAAGTCTCAAATGAAAAAGGTGAAAGGGATATGCCCTACAAGCCAATCTATGTTGTATCTCCCAAACCATTGTAATTGATAATTTTCTAAATAAAGGCATTATTTTTCATCATACGCTGTGTTTATATTATATGATGAACCCCATAGATTAGGGCTATGATTTTAGGGTTATGATGAGATCATACCAGTGAGACCTAAAATCTTAAAACCTTAATCTAAAGTATTCCTAGTCAAAGGAACCCTGAGTAGGGGATCAGGGTTTTCCGGTAAGACTAGCACATCCCATGTATACTGGAAAGGGTGACTGCTCTCACAGTCACTTGTGTATGACACTAATACTGGGATGTGGGTGCTCATTGGAAAATGAGTTCACTGATATGATCCAACTTGAGAACATCTAATGGAGTCTAGCTACATGTCAATAGAAGGTTCTCATAGTGGGAGTGGTACAACTAATCTTTTGACCTGAGACTGCCATAAGTACCTTATGTACATGAACCCATTCTTTGGTTCAATCCTAATCATGACACTGAGTCATGCACAGGATTGATACTGGAATGGTGAATTGGATATGAAGGTAATGAGTAGGTCAACAAGGAATCGATCACTCTTAGTAAGAGGAGATTGCATCCAGCTAGTTAACAATCGGATGATGATTCAGGGAATCTTTGATCAAAGTAAAGATATTAGAGATGGTTTCTAATATCAAGATAATTGAATCATCGATATAAGATTGATCTAGAAATAAATATAATATTGGATTTGACATATATCCATATCCATAGTTATATTTTGGGTGCAGGCTGATCGAAAGATTTAATTGTACGGTAACTCTCTACTGAAGGGTAATTTTGGTATTTCACCAGAATTTCTATATCTTCCGGGTAGACATGACACATTGCTAGACGTCAATCTTGTCTTGTGGGTTGATCAAATTCAAAGACCATTTATTAGGAAGAGTCCTAATTAATCGAATCGGTAAGCCCGGTTTGACCTAAATCGATTAGAAAGAGTTCTAATCAAATTAGGTCAACTTGTAATCGAACCCACTGCTGGCTAGATGTGGAACCCAATGGGTCACACACTTAAGAGGATTGATCAAGAGTTTAATTTAGAATTAAATCATATTTGCAGGATAACACTCTAGCAGGTGTTGCAAACCCTAGCTTCTATTCGAATCGGATTCGAATTAGGGTTCTGGATTGGTTCAAATTGGGTTCTAATTGGACCTAATTAGACCCTAATTATGAAAAATAGGATTATGGCTAACCCTATTGGCTAGCCTCCCCACCTGCCCCCTTTGCTTTTCCATGCCAAATGCCAAGAGTCCAAGCGCTTATGGACTCTTGGCACGCCATTTGGAAGAGTCCATGGCGCATGGACTCTTGGCGCGCCCCGCTTAATTCTCCGATGAATTAAGATGGGGTGGCCTCCTTTTTTAATGATTAGTGCACCATCTCTCCCCCCTTGGATGGGAACCAATGGCTGATGGGATTTTAAGAAAGAAGGAAAGCGCTAACTCTTCCCGGGCGCGTGAAATAATATCTCTTTGGAGATGAAAAGTCGCGACCCCTTTCCTTTTAAAACACCGCAGTTTTTCCTTTAAGAAAAGCCTGGGATTTAATCTGGAAGGCTGTGAGATGGGAGGATGGGGTGTGAGAAATAGGGAAGGGGCGTGAGATAAAGTGGAATGGTGTTTACGGAGAGTTGTGTTCTTTTGAGAAGACATCTCTTGTAATCTATTTAAACAAAAGGTCTCGGTGTTTGGCTAATGAACGACAGAGTTTATTTTTATTTTCTTTTCTTTCCAGGAAACTGATTCCTCCTTAGCTTATTTAGGACACAGAGAGTTTCCCTCTTACAGAGTTCTCTTCTCTGTTGAAACTCAAGTCCAAAACAAGAGATAGGAAGAATCTCTTGATCGGTAAAAGAAAAGAACTCCTACTCTGTTTCTATTTCCTTTACTTTAAGACATTAGTGTCTTAAATCCTTCTCCTCCTTCAAGACAAGAGTTTTATTCTTAGGACAAGGTCTTAAGAAATGGAGAGGAAGAAGAAGGAAAAGGAAGTAAGGAGCCCCTACCCTGAAGTTTTAAAGCCATAGTCCTCTTGAGTTCTAGGATAAGAATTCAAGTGAAGGAATTTCAAAGAAGCTTGCATCTTGATCAATCATCTTGTGGATCACCATTGGAGGGTGGACATTTGGATGCCTGGTGAATTTAATCAGCCCCTTCAACATCAAACTTTGTTGGAATTAGCGATTACAGGTTGGTACCCTAATTCTAACAATGTAAGTTTATATATTTATTATATGTTTTAATCCTGAATAAGGAGATCTTGGCTAAGGGATTATGGTGCAAATTTTATCATTTTAAATTATACTTCGCTGCGGTGCACCGGATTCCCAACAGTGGTATCAGAGCCATCCTTATTACAGTTAAAACATATGAAAATATTCATATGTTGTTTTGTTGTAGTATCGCATGTTAGGGTTTTAAACCCTTGAATGCTGATACACTTAGCATAATTTATGGGATGCATATATGATAATTAATATTTTGATGTACGCCACTAGTTAGGGTTTTTCACTCAAACCCTAATTATTATAGAGATATGATTAGTTTTGAAGTCATCATACTGAAATAAGGTTGCCCTGGCATAATGGTGGATCCATTATGTGGTAAATGGTTGTCCTAGTATGATGACACACTTAGACATATATGTTTATCAGAGTGATATGATTGTGATATGTTCTATAAGAATGTGCTGGCAATTTTATAAAGCCCTCTTCTTAAAATTATATTAAGTCATAGTATATTTAACTAATAAGCATCACTAGTCATGATGAACAATTGATCATTCGGTGTCTAGAAAGGTGGTTCTGGGAAGGTAAAGAGAATCGTGGTTTTAATTGGTTCCGTTGACTAACCTGGCCAATTTTATTGGTGTCTAGAAAGCAACGGGGGGACTCCCACATCTCTTCCACTTGCCTGGCCGATTTGATTATATTTAAATCTTGACTTAAATGCTTAGTGTTAAAAAATACTATATATTGGCCTTCCTTCATGCTGGATCATTATTGTGTTATGAACCACATTAGGTTTGTTGTGTTATCTGCAAGACCTAATATGGTGATTGACATAATATTGGTCTAGTGCATAGATATGCTTACAGTATATTTAGTATAATGCCTTGTTGTGTTATCTGCAAGGGCATTATATTTGAATACTGACTGTATAGAAATGAAAGGGTCTTGACTTAACTAGAACATTATGGTTTGTTATGTTTTCTGAAACTTATAATGTTCTAGAGGCCAAGTTATTTTTGAGAATTATATGAGATATAATTGGAAGAGTTTCCTACCTTTGAGCTTATAAAAGATTTGTTGTGTTATCTGCAAGATCTTTTATAAGTTATTAGGATCTCAATCTCACTAAGAAAAACCGATCAGGGTTCTTCTCGATTATCATAGTGAGGGCTATGATTTTTGATAAAATAGTGGGAGACATAATTAAATTGAAGACCTAATTTAATTATGTAAGTCATTTCATGGTTGTTTGCTTATGTATTGTTCTTTATTAAATGTAGATAAATGGCATCTTCATTATCACTGCGAAGCATCTTAGATACCAAAAAACTGACTGGTCCAAACTATGTGGACTGGTTGAGAAACTTAAAGATTGTACTGAGTTCAGAAAAACTTTCTTATATTCTTGATACCCCTAGTCTTAATCCACTAGGGGATGATGCCACACAGGAAGATATGGCCACATACAAAATGGCAGAATGACTCCCTCACTGTCAAGTGTATCATACTGGCCTCTATGACCAATGAGTTACAAAGGCAGCATGAAAGCATGGATACTCAATCCATAATGCTCAATTTAAAAGAGCTTTATGGAGAACAAAGCAGAACTGCTAGATACGAAATATCTAAGCAATTATTCCGTGCTAGGATGACAGAGGGTACATCCGTTCAGGATCATGTCCTGAAGGTAATTGACTTAATCACCAGATTGGGTCAATTAGGGTTTATTATGGATGGGGAGCTGAATCAGGATTTAATCCTGCAATCACTCCCGGAGTCATTTTCTCAGTTTGTCTTGAATTATCACATGAACAAACTGAACACTTCCTTGCCTGAGCTGTTAAATATGTTAAAAATAGCAGAGAGCCACGTTAAGGAAGTAAAGGCTCCACTTCTTCTTGTTGATAAGACCAATAAGAAGAAATCAGGCAAAAAGGGTTTTAGTAGGAGGCTAAACCCTAAGGGTGGCATCAATAAGAACAAGAAAGGAAAGAAGGCCTCAAAACAGTCAACCTGTTTCTTTTGCGACAAAGCGGGACATTGGAAAAGGAATTGCAAGGCTTACCTTGCAACTGTGAAGCCTGGTGCGTCAGATACACCAAAAGGTATGTATGAGATACATACTATATTGACATTAAATTCGTCTATATCAAATACTTGGGTATTGGATACCGCTTGTGGTTACCATATATGCAAATCTTTGTAGGACCTCCACAAGCTTAAAGTATTGAAGGAAGGCGACTTCAATCTCTACGGTGCTGGTGGTGATATCATCCAAGCAGAAGCTGTAGGGACCTATATTCTGAAGTTGCCTTCAGGGAAGATCTTGGAGTTAGAAAATTGTTACTATATGCCAAAGATTATTAGGAACATTATATCTATTCCTTTGTTATTAAAACAAGGATATGTAATGGATGTAACGAGCACTGGTTGCTCGATAATGTTATCTAATAAAATTATTTGTTCTGGCATATTTAGCAATGGGCTCTTAACTTTTTCTTCCAATGATAGTGTTTTTCATGTCAATAATAAAAGGAAAAGAAAAGACTTTAATGATACTTTACTTTGGCATCATCGACTTGGTCATGTTAATGAGTCTAGGATAAGCAAGTTATACAAGAAAAATTCCTTGATCCTTATGAGTATGAATCATTAGGAACTTGCGAATCATGTCTCATGGGTAAGATGACCAAGACTCCATTCACTGGACATGGAGAAAGGTCAACTGAGTTATTAGGACTTATACATACTGATGTATGTGGTCCAATGACAACTCAGGCTAGAGGAGGATACTCATATTTTATCACTTTTACAGATGATTTATCTAGGTTCGGATCTGTGTATCTTATGAAACATAAATCTGAAGCCTTTGATAAATTTAAGGAGTATCAAAGTATGGTCGAAAAACAAACCGGAAAAGTATTAAAGTTCTTCGTTCTGATCGAGGAGGAGAATACTTATCCACGGAGTTTTTAGACTATCTTAAAGTTAATGGAATTCTTTCTGAATGGACCCCTCCTTATACACCACAGCTAAATGTTATAGCTGAAAGGAGGAATCGTACCTTATTAGATATGGTACGATCCATGATGTGCTTCACAAATTTACCCATTTCCTTTTGAGGTCATGCCCTAGAAACTGCTGTTTACATTCTGAACAAGGTACCTTCTAAATCCGTTGTTAATACTCCATATGAAATTTGGAGTGGAAAGAAACCATATCTTAAATATTTCAAGGTATGGGGATGTCCAGCTTATGTTAAAAGAAATTTTGGACATAAGTTGGAACCTAGAGTGGATAAATATCTATTTGTAGGATATCCTAGAAAGGTAGAGGATATCTGTTCTGCCATCCTACTGAACAAAAGATTTTTGTTAGCAGGCATGCCACTTTTCTAGAAAAGGAGTTCATTTTAGAAAAGGGCAATGGTAGAACTATTGAACTTGGAGAAGTACAAGAAACACAGATAGACAATTCTCAACCATTAGAACATATAGTTAGGACAGAACCAGAACACAAAACTCCTCCCCGTAGGTCTGATAGAGTGCCACGGGCACCTGAGAGGTATGGGTTTATTATTGAAAATAATGAAGCCCAAGTCATTCAAAATGATGAACCTCTGACCTATACGGAAGCTATCTTGAGTACTGATTCAGATAGATGGCAAGAAGCCATGGAATCCGAAATAGACTCTATGTATGTAAACCAAGTATGGTCTTTGGTTGATGCACCAGAGGGTATTAATCCTATTGGGTTCAAATGGGTCTATAAGAAAAAGATTGGGGCTGATGGCCAAGTTGAAACCTATAAAGCCAGATTAGTGGCTAAAGGTTTTAGACAAAAACAGGAATTGATTATGATGAAACATTCACCTGTTGCCATGCTCAAATCAATATGGATTTTACTTGCTATAGCAGCATATCATGATTATGAGATGTGGCAGATGGATGTGAAGACTGCATTCCTCAATGGTTTCCTTGAGGAAGAAGTCTACATGTCACAGCCAGAAGGTTTTATTTCAAAAAATAAACCTAATCAAGTATGCAAGCTAAAGAAATCCATTTATAGATTAAAGCAAGCTTCAAGGAGTTGGAACATCCGCTTTGATGAAACTATTAAAAGGTTTGGTTTTATCAAAAATGTGGATGAACCCTGTGTTTATAAGAAGACTAGTGGGAGTGCCATAATCTTCTTGGTTCTGTATGTAGATGACATACTCCTCATTGGGAATGATATCCCAATGTTGCAATCAGTCAAGGTTTGGCTATCAAACCAGTTTTCCATGAAAGATTTGGGAGAAGCATCCTATATACTAGGTATTAAGATATATAGAGATAAATCTAAGAGGATGCTAGGTTTATCCCAATCTAGGTACATTGACTTAGTGCTGAAAAGATTCAGCATGGATGGAAGTAAAAGAGGTTATCTTCCTATGAGTCAAGGCATACATCTTTCTAAAAGGATGTCTCCTAAGACACCTGAAGAAAGAAATAGAATGAATTCTATACCCTATGCTTCGGCAATAGGGTCCATAATGTATGCCATGTTATGTACTAGGCCTGATGTGGCATATGCTTTAGGCATTGTCAGTAGGTTTCAGGCTGATCCAGGAGAGGATCATTGGAAAGCAGTTAAAAATATTCTTAAGTACCTAAGAAGGACTAAGGATATTTTTCTGGTTTATGGTGGTTTTGATCTTAAACTAGAAGCTTATTCTGATTCTAGTTTTCAATCAGACCCTGATGATAGCAAATCTATTTCGGGATATGTTTTTATCCTAAATGGTGGAGCAGTGAGTTGGAAGAGTACCAAGCAGCAGACTGTAGCTGACTCAACCATAGAGGCAGAATACATGCTGTTAGTGAAGCCGCCAAGGCAGTTTGGATGAAGAAGTTCATCACAGAGTTGGGTGTTGTTCCTGAAATTGAAAACCCAGTGCCACTTTACTGTGACAACACTGGGGCTGTTGCTCAAGCTAAGAACCAAGAGCTCATCATAAGTCCAAGTACATTCTGAGATGCTTCCATCTCGTCCGAGAAATAGTAGAGAGACAAGATGTCTACATAAATAGAGTTGATACAAAGAACAATGTAGCATACCCATTCACTAAGGCTCTACCACAGCGAGATTTTGATCGCCACCTCGAGTATATGGGATTAAGATTTAAAGGCAATTGGCTTTAGTGCAAGTGGGAGATTGAAAGGGATATGCCCTACAAGCCAATCTATGTTGTATCTCCCAAACCATTGTAATTGACAATTTTCTAAATAAAGGCATTATTTTACATCATACGCTGTGTTTATATTATATGATGAACCCCATAGATTAGGGCTATAATTTTATGGTTATGATGAGATCATACCAGTGAGACCTAAAATCTTAAAACCTTAATCTAAAGTATTCCTAGTCAAAGGAACCCTGAGTAGGGGATCAGGGTTTTTCGGTAAGACTAGCACATCCCATGTATACTGGAAAGGGTGACTGCTCTCACAGTCACTTGTGTATGACACTAATATTGGGATGTGGGTGCTCATTGGAGAATGAGTTCACTGATATGATCTAACTTGAGAACACTAATGGTGTCTTAGCTACATGTCAATAGAAGGTTCTCATAGTGGGAGTGGTACAACTAATCTTTTGACTGAGACTGCCATAAGTACCTTATGTACATGAACCCATTCTTTGGTTCAATCCTAATCATGACACTGAGTCATGCACAGGATTGATACCGGGAATGGTGAATTGGATATGAAGGTAATGAGTAGGTCAACAAGGAATCGATCACTCTTAGTAAGAGGAGATTGCATCCAGCTAGTTAACAATCGGATGATGATTCAGGGAATCTTTGATCAAAGTAAAGATATTAGAGATGGTTTCTAATATCAAGATAATTGAATCATCGATATAAGATTGAGCTAGAAATAAATATAATATTGGATTTGACATATATCCATATCCATAGTTATATTTTGGGTGTAGGCTGATCGAAAGATTTAATTGTACGGTAACTCTCTACTGAAGGGTAATTTTGGTATTTCACCATAATTTCCATATCTTCCGGGTAGACATGACACGTTGCTAGACGTCAATCTTGTCTTGTGGGTTGATCAAATTCAAAGACCATTTATTAGGAAGAGTCCTAATTAATCGAATTGGGTAAGCCCGTTTGACCTAAATCGATTAGAAAGAGTTCTAATCAAATTAGGTCAACTTGTATTCGAACCCATTGCTGGCTAGATGTGGAACCTAATGGGTCACACACTTAGAGGATTGATCAAGAGTTTAATTTGGAATTAAATCATCTTTGCAGGATAACACTCTAGCAGGTGTTGCAAACCCTAGCTTCTATTCGAATCGGATTCGAATTAGGGTTCCGGATTGGTTCAAATTGGGTTCTAATTGGACCTAATTAGACCCTAATTATGAAAAATAGGATTATGGCTAACCCTATTGGCTAGCCATGTAACTAGGCTAGCCTCCCCACCCGCCCCCTTTGCTTTTCCATGCCAAATGCCAAGAGTCCATGCGCTTATGGACTCTTGGCGCGCCATTTGGAAGAGTCCATGGTGCATGGACTCTTGGCGCGCCCCGCTTAATTCTCCGATGAATTAAGATGGGGCGGCCTCCTTTTTTAATGATTAGTGCACCATCTCTCTCCCCTTGGATGGGAATCCAATGGCTGATGGATTTTAAGAAAGAAGGAATGCGCTAACTCTTCCCGTGCGCGCGAAATAACATCTCTTCGGAGATGAAAAGTCACACCCCTTTCCTTTTAAAACACCACGGTTTTTCCTTTAAGAAAAGCTGTGGGATTTAATCTGGATGGCTGTGAGATGGGAGGATGGGGCGTGAGAAATAGGGAAGGGGTGTGAGACAAAGTGGAATGGTGTTTACGGAGAGTTGTGTTCTTTTGAGAAGACATCTCTCTGTAATCTATTTAAACAACAGAGGTCTCGGGTGTTTGACTAATGAACGACAGAGTTTATTTTTATTTTCTTTTCTTTCCAGGAAACTGATTCCTCCTTAGCTTGTTTAGGACACAGAGAGTTTCCCTCTTACAGAGTTCTCTTCTCTGTTAAAACTCAAGTCCAAAATAAGAGATAGGAAGAATCTCTTGATCGGTAAAAGAAAAGAACTCCTACTCTGTTTCTATTTCCTTTACTTTAAGACATTAGTGTCTTAAATCCTTCTCCTCCTTCAAGACAAGAGTTTTATTCTTAGGACAAGGTCTTAAGAAAGGGAGAGGAAGAAGAAGGAAAAGGAAGTAAGGAGCCCCTACCCTGAAGTTTTAAAGCCATAGTCCTCTTGAGTTCTAGGATAAGAATTCAAGTGAAGGAATTTCAAAGAAGCTTGCATCTTGATCAATCATCTTGTGGATCACCATTGGAGGGTGGACATTTGGATGCCTGGTGAATTCAGTCAGCCCCTTCAACATCAAACTTTTTTGGAATTAGCGATTACAGGTTGGTACCCTAATTCTAACAATGTAAGTTTATATGTTTATTATATGTTTTAATCCTGAATAAGGAGATCTTGGCTAAGGGATTATGGTGCAAATTTCATCATTTTGAAATTACACTTCCGCTGCGGTGCACCGGATTCCCATCAATAGGTGTTTCAGTTGTTTACATTCGCAGTGATCATGGAACTGAATTTGAAAACCAAGATTTTGAAAATATCTGTAATGAAAAAGGAAAGAACACAACTTCTCTGCACCTAGAATACCTCAGCAGAATGGGATAGTAGAAAGAATAAATTGTAGTTTGGAAGAAATGGCACGCACCATGCTTTGTGAAAATGATTTGCCAAGATATTTTTGGGCTGAAGCTATTAATGCTGCATGTTACATTTTAAATCGAGTTTTAATCTATCCTATTTTGAAGAAAACTCCTTACGAACTTTGGAATCAAAGAAAACCAACTTTAAAGTGTTTTCGAGATTTTGGTTGTAAATATTTTATTTTAAATAATGAAAAAGATAATCTTGGAAAATTTGATGCCAAGTCTGATGATGGTATCTCTTTAGGATACTCCACATCAAATAGGACATACAAAGTTTTCAATAAAAGAACATTGGTTGTGGAAGACTCAGTACATGTTGTTTTTGAAGAATCTACTAATAAATCATCTAGAAAAGAGGATAGTTCTAATGAATGTGCAGGTACTGATAAGCTTCAAAAATTGACACTGAATGATCAACCCTAGCAAAGTGAAGAAGATCAAGACATGAATGAGAAAGGTGATGACACTCCAAAGCATCAAGATCTACCTAAAGAGTGGAGATATGCTCATGGACATCCTAAGAAATTAATCCTAGGTGATCCATCTAAAGGGATAAGAACTCGAGCCTCAATTAGAAATGAATGTGATTATATAGCTTTTGTATCACAAGTAGAGCCTAAATGTTATGAAGAAGCTGAAAAAGACCCTAACTGGATTAATTCCATGCAAGAAGAACTAATTCAGTTTGATAGAAATAATGTTTGGACATTAATAGAAAGACTATCTAATATTTCTATTATTGGCACAAAATGGGTATTTAGGAATAAATTAGATGAAAATGGAATTGTTGTTAGGAATAAAGCTAGGCTAGTTGCTAAAGGCTACAACCAGGAGGAAGGGATTGATTTTGATGAAACTTTTACTCTTGTAGCTAGACTTGAAGCAATTAGACTATTATTAGCATTTGCTTGTTTTATGAACTTTAAACTATTTCAAATGGATGTTAAGAGTGCTTTTCTAAATGGTTTTATAATTGAAAAAGCTTTTGTTGAACAACCACCTAGATTTGAAAGTCATGCACATCTGATCATGTTTTTAAATTGCACAAAGCACTTTATGAATTAAAGTAAGCACTTCGATCCAGGTATGAAAGATTCAGCAAATTTTTAATTGAAAATGAATTTTCTAGAGGCCATGTTGATAAAACACTATTTTTGAAAAAGAAAGATAGTGATTTATTAGTAGTACAAATATATGTTGATGATATCATTTTCGGTGCTACTAATGAATTCTTTGTCAAGAGTTTGTTAAGCTAATGCAGGGTGAGTTCGAGATGAGCATAATGGGAGAACTCAATTTCTTTCTTGGACTCCAGATCAAGCAAACAAAAGAAGGTATCTTCATCAACCAAGCTAAGTATATAAGAGAAATTATAAAGAAGTTTGGGATGGAGACTACTAAAATAATAGGTACACCTATGAGCCCCTCTTGTAGACTCGATAAGGATGAACATGGTAAATCTATAGATCAAAAGTTATACAGAGGTATGATTGGCTCTTTACTGTACCTAATTGTTAGTAAACCAGATATAATGTTTTGTGTATGCATGTGTGCTAGATATCAGTCTGAACCTAAAGAATCATATCTGATGGCTGTTAAGCGCATTATTAGATATCTATCTAGTACTATTGATATTGATTTATGGTATTCTAGAAATTCATCTACTGAATTGATTGGATATTCTGATGCTGATTTTGGTGGTTGTAAATTGGATAGAAAGAGTACTAGTGGTACTTGCCAATTTCTTGGAGTTAACTTAATCTCATGGTTTAGCAAGAAACAAACTTTATTTGCACCATCCATAACTGAGGCTGAGTATATTGAGCAGGAAGTTGTTGTGCTCAAATCTTGTGGATTAAGCAACAACTTAAAGATTTTAAAATCAAGTTGGCTGGTACACCTATTAAATGTGATAATACCAGTGCTATTTGCTTGACTAAAAATCTGTTCAACATTCTAGGAGTAAACATATTAAAATTAGACATCATTTTATTAGAGATCATGTAGAAAATAATGATGTTGTGGTTGAATTTTTTAGCATTGAATTTCAATTAGTTGATATCTTAACTAAACCTATTTTGGAAGATTGGTTTTGTATGATTAGAAGAGAGCTCGGGATCACTAATCCTTTTGATTAAATTTTTTCTATCTTCAACTCAAATTAGATCAATTTGACATCAATCATACTCAATCATTATTGAATTTAATCATATTTTAAGTGATTTTGATGAACTCTTGGATCTCTTATTTTTTGGTTTTTAAGTCGATGTGTTGACACATTGATGTATTGACAAATTTGTGAGTCGACGCTTGAACGGCAGCAGACAGAGAATAAAGGATTTTTGAATGGTTTTTCTTCCCATTTCTCCATCTCCTTCGAGCCGACACATGTTCTAAGGTACTCTTCATTGTTCCAACTCTCTATTTCATGATTTAATCACATCATTTCTTCGATTTGGACACTCGTAGTTTGGATTTTGCTCCTATTTGGATTTTGAGCTTTAGAAACCCTAAGTTTCCATCCAAATCTTACCCAAATCTTTATTCCAAGCAATGGGATCCTAAAAGCAAGTAGTCCATCAACCTCGTCAGTCAAATTAGGAAGAAGAATGAAGGACAAAGGCTAGACACGAGGCTAAAGCTCCTGATCCACCCGCACGACCACTTTTTGTAGCTTCTAGCAGGATGAGCTCGAAGACCATCATTGGGGGACGATGAGTGGACTTCACTTTTGTTGACTAGCAGTATTTTAGGATCGAACAATGGATTCGACAGGCTGGTTTGACTTCTTTTTGCTCACTCGGTGAGAAGTTTTACCCAGGGCTGATTAGAGAGTTTTATGGATCACTCGCTTGTGGGTCTGATGGATGGATGGCACAGGTGAGAGGCTGGGATATCCTCATTTCATAAAAGGTACTGAGCAGAGTATGGGATATTTTGATGACTGGTTCAGTGGTGGACAGCTTGATGGACAGAGTGAGTGGACTCCAGTGTATCTTCGAGTCTGATATATTACCTGAGAGAGCCACTGTACCTGCATCTTGACTATCTACAAAGATGAGATTATTGCACCACATTGTCGTTCGGATACTTCTGCCAAAGATCAGTGCTTTGATTACATCACTGAGCGAGACTTGCTAGTTATGGTCTCTTTGGTTCAGCACATGCTTGTCAGCCTTCCATTACTTATGATTCACCAGATGTCAGAGGCATTGACGAGCTAGTGACTCTGCCGGACATATGGGATGGGATTGACTGCTCTATTTAGGGAGTACAACGCTAGCTTTGAGGACGAGCCCTTTCGCATGCTACTACATACTGATGTGTATGACATCAGGTCATTACACTGGAGGGTTATCATCTATTCCGAGGCCAGTGGACTCGCGGGATATCTAGTCAGGTCGAGGACAGAGCTGATGATGATGATGCTACAGAGAGGAGCAAATCCTCTCCAGTAAGGCAGGACCTAACAAGAGTCAGCTTGAGACAGCGGCTCAGCCAGCGGTTGCATATCTATCCGATCCTACTACTTCAGCACAGCCTCAGCTAGCTCAGATGGAGACTCAGGGTATTTCTGATAGCTTATTGGATAGAGTCAGATGCATTGAGATTGATATTTTGATTGTTAGATAGAATCTTGACTGCTTCATAGCTGAGACCAAAGAGAGTTATAGTGGACTGAGTGATGGCATCTCAGCTATATTGACTGCACTTCCAGACTTTCAGTGAGTACTCTGGTTGCTGATACAGCTCCACCTACTCCTGCACCTGTTGTTGATGTTGGTGATGATGTTGATGGAGATGATGAGGAGACTAACTCTGGTGGATTCGACATTCCATATATGACTACAGAACCAGTAGCAGAGGTGATGGCAGACTTGCCCAGGAGTCCTACTCTTGATCCTTTTAGTTCACCTACCCAGACTCCAGTTCCATCCTCTTCTTCCAGATCGGATGATCATGATCCTATTCCTATACTTTCACCAGTTATTGATTCTCTAGTTATTTATATTCCTATTATACATTCATATATTATTGACACATCGATTATTGACATTCTTATCATAGATTTATTGATTATAGACTTGCCCGTTCATTCTTTAGCTAATACATCTATCTCTGATACACCAGTTTTTGATATGCCCTCTATTGATACTCCTACTATTCACACATCCTCATTTATCCAAGAGCTTGGTTTTTACACACCTGGCTTTTAGTATCCTGATTCCGGTTCCTCCTTTGATCGCACGCCACTTCCGGCAGTCGCAGAGATTATCGAACTGATTAGTTCCATTCCTGTGGAGGACATTGCTTCTACCTCTACTACTCCAGCTAGAGGTCGGACATATGCACGACGTAGAGGATGTGGTCATCGTACCCCTCCATGACCGACCAGGACCCAACTCCGAGATCTCAGATCGATGTGGCCTCGAGCTCGATCCTTTCCTGATACAGGACTAATTGAGATCGGGTCGTCTTCAGATGATGATGATACGGATGAGGATTAGGGTACTTATGTATTTTTAGATAGCTTACTTTAATGCATCTATGTATTATTGTCTTTTGTTATACGCACTCTGACTTAAAATAAAATATCATGTTGTACTTCATGTTTGTGACCTTAAATGAATGAATGATTTCAATTTCCTTGGTATTTCATTGTCTTTATGAATTGAATGAAGTTATTACATTACACTTCAATGCCATATCCTAAATGTATTGACGATTTGTCTTCCTACCTTTTTAATGATAACAAAAGGGGGAGTAGTATAGTAAGATTTAAGTATAAATGTGATATATTTTTGCGATGTAAAGTGTATTTATGATGTGCAAGGGGTAAATGAGAGTATTTAAGTTTTTTATTTTAAAAAAAAAAAAACTTGAGTTGAAACTGTTTACAAACTCTTTAAGAAAGGGGGAGCTATATTTTGTTTTTATTGAAAATCCTTTTTAAAGTGAATTACATCTTGAAACCTCTCTTTAAATGTTTGAAAAGATATTTACAAACTATTTAATGTATCATCAATTCAGGGGGAGCTTTACTTATTGCTGAATTTTTATGTAGAGTATCACGATACATGTGATTATGTTTCATATATATCCCAAAAATCTAATACTCTTATTCATTACAATTTGCTCTGATATATCTTATCGAAATTGAAAATTACTTTGATACAATTATTGCATTTAGTGCTATACACCTTGTTGAATTCTTTCAAAAGCTTATTATGCAATTTATACTTAAGGGTTTTGTCATCATCAAAAAGGGAGAGATTGTTGACTCCGTTGTTAATTTTGATGATAAGCAAAACGATTAAGTATAAGTTGAGTACTAATGATTTCTTTGAAGTGTGTTTTTATTAAAAAATGTGCTCATAAATTTGAAGAAGTTTGTTTGATTGATGAAACCAAGTTTGTATAAAAAGAAATACTCAAAGAGGACTTGGACAATCAATATTTGCTTGAATGATTATTTGAGTTAAGTGGAAATGTGTTTCAGCTCAAGTTCAACCTTTTGTGTGATGTTTTCACTGAGGTGTCGACTCAAAGTGTCGACACATGACACCAAGTATCGACACATGGAAGTGAAGTGTCGACTCAGGCCAGTACACAAGTATATTTTAGCTGGCACACCTGAAGTATCACCACATGGATCCGAAGTGTCGACTCAAAGTGTCGACACATGGATCAACTCATCGCCTGAGATTTTCAAGCCATAGAACTTGCTGAAAATGAAGAACAGCTGAAGTGTCGATACACGAAAGAGAAGTGTCGACTCAAAGTGTCGACTCCCTGAGAAAGTGTCGACATATCTGAGATTTTCAGAGAACCAGAATGAACATATTTGAACTAAGTGTTGACTCAAGAAGTTCAAGTGTCGACAGGAAGTGTCAACTCAAAGCCTGAAGTGTCGACACATGAAGTTCTGGGAACAGTAATGGCTAGTTTTTCAAATATAGAACTCGACTCTTTTGCCATCTAACGGCTTGTTTTTCAAGTCTAATGGCTAGAAATGGAATTTGAGGCCTTGGAGAAGTATATATATGCTCCAAATCAAATCAAAAGAAAGAGGATTGAATATTATTGATGAGAATAAGATAAGAGCATTTAAGTGAGAGCTTTAACTCCTATTCATTGAAGATTCAACTACTTTCAAGCAAAAGAAAGCCTCCAAGCATTCAAGAGCCTTCAAGAGCATTGAAGATCATCCATTCTTAAGCATTCAAAAGGCTTCAACAAGTTCGAAGCATCTCTACATCGAGCTTCAAAGAGATACCTGCTTTTGTTTTGAAAGCTTACTTAGTTTCTTTACTTCAAATCTTTATATATTGTAAGGGTTCTTGGTTAGCCTATTATAAAACCAAGGGAGGTTATTGGTGAGCCTTTGAAAACCAATAAGGTTGGTGGTTAGCCGGCAAAACCACTTAGATTCTTGGTTATCCCTAAAAATCAAGGAAGGTTGGTGGTGAGCCTTAAAACTATTTAGGTTCTTGGTTAACCCGTAAAACCAAGTAAGGTTTTGACTTGTTGGCCTTGTGAAAACAAGTTGGGTTTTTGATTAGTGAGCCCGCAAAACTAATCAACTATAATCAGTGTGATTATAGTGAATTCCTAAGGGGATCTTGGGGAGTGGATGTAGGTGCATTAATAACACCGAACCACTATATTTCTTGGTGTTTGTGGTTGATTGATCTCTCTACTTGCTTTTCATTTATTGCTCTTTATTTTTGCTACACTTTTAATTTAAGGCATTACATTTGAATTCATAATATCTGCTAATTTAATTATTGGATTGGATTGCTTAACATTGCATTACATTAAGTAAATAATTTTTAGAGACCCAATTCACCCCCCCTCTTGGGTTGCTTACTGGGCAATAGTTTCAGTCAGGATATGGTCATGGTCAACTAACTTTGGGCTGGCTTTAGTCTGGGTTCCTACCGGGTCAGCTAATTCTAGGTCAACCATATATATCTCCTTTTCTACCTATACTCATCCACTAAGTTCATCTCAGCTTCATACACTTCTTTTTCAATAGCATCTTGCTGAACCAATAGGATAGTAGGACTAGGTTGGTTAAGGAGAAATTAGCTAGGATCAGGAATAATAGGGGTGGGTCGGCTCGGAATAGGGTTGAGTCGACTCGGGTGAGAATTGGGTCGACTCTGCTGAGGAATGGGTCGACTAGGGTGGACTTGGCTAAATCCTAATTTTTGATAAGGGGCACTAATCCTAATGGGTTCTGGCTGACTAAGAGAAACTTGACTAACATTTGGTTGATACCTAGGGGTTATGGGTTCCTTGGATTCATAGGATATAGGTTCAGACCTATGGGTTATGGATTTGGGTTCGTAGGAGCTAGGTTCATAGGGTCTGGGTAGGTACTTTTGTCTAAGTTTAAGTTTCATGTCACCCCAGGTAGTTATGGGTATGTCTCTTCTTCGTCTGATCATTCTTTCAACATCATCCTAATATATTCTAGCCTGGCATACTAATTTAAGCTTAGCAAACTTAAACTAACTTACTTCAGATATTAGATCCCTCTTAAAATATAGATCCATATCTTCTTCCCAATTAAGATAATCTTTAAGATCAAGATCACCACCAAATGTAGGTGCTTATAGTCTAAAGTTCCTAGTGGCTCTCTCATCCTGGTCTATAAAATCATAATCAGGTCTCCTCGAACTAAGATCCCAAATTGGGTCCTGGTGTTGGGGTCTCCTAGGATTGGGCTCCAGAAATGGGTCAGGGAGTGTTTCAAATTTAGGTTCAGGACTAGTCTTATGGGTTTTCTCTAGGTTTCCTAATCATTGGTCCAGTCGATCAAACTTATGGTTCACTTGGGTACATTATTCAGTGAAGGTCCTTAGTAAGGTTTTCGTAGTGGACTCCATGGTCAAACCAGACTGGAATGGATTTGAGGCTATGAGTATTGGTCTCCTAATTTAGGGGTTATGTAATGCAAACATATCGAACTCGACTCGGACTAGGGTTTCCTAGACCTAGAGCTCAAGTAGAATGGGTCAGCTCAAATTATAGCCAATTCAATAATTATCCTGTCCACTGGCCAAGTAAGAGGTGGGGTTGTGGGAGGCTCCCCCTACTCTCGCAAGGCCTAATTAAAAACCAAGAAACTACTTAGGGTGTTTGCCTTTGGACCTCTAGCCTTAGACACCAGGTTCAAGTGATAATCAGAGGATTGGGTGCACTAGCTTACACACAATACTTAGAACGAGACCTGTTGGTGTCCCTAGCTCACTAGAGCAAATTAAGTCTAATTAATTTTAATTAGGGCTAAGACCAATGCAAAGGTGGTGATTGTGGGCTAAGGAAGGGTGATGAAATCCCTCTCTTATATAGATATTGAATGCCCTTAAGATTAGGTTTAAATGATGCACACATACGATGAAACCCTAATATGCAAATAAGCAAAAATAGAAGAAAATAAAAATTAATTATTTTTATTTAAAACAAGGATATATTCTACAGATAAGTATCAAATATGCAATAAATATTAAAATATGCAAAAATTCTTATCAAAAGAACCCTAAACTTGCTGAAATTAGCTTTACTAAAAAAATAGGGCAGAACTGTTCTCAGGTAGTATTTTGGCAGGCAGAAAATATAAAGATCAAATAATTTATGATAGAATTTTAAAAAATACTATCATTATAAGAAAAAAAAAAATTTTTCTAAGTTATCTACAGACAGAAACAATTAAATTAATAGACTATGTACTGAGATGGTCGAGATGCAGAAATTAAAACCTAAAGATGCCTATCTCTTTGTTTTCTTCTTCAAGGGTCAATTCACAGTGGCACCCCTTCATACCATAGGAAATCTTGTTTGAATGAGAGGTGAGGGTCTTGTAGCCCTACTTTTTCCTATGACCGGACGGCCATGGTGAAGCACCCGATCTGAGTACTTAAAGAGAACTAAGATGGCACAAGAGAGATTAAACCCTAGTTTAACAACTCTGATACCAAAAAACTGATACGAGAAAAATAAAAAATAATAAAAAATAATAATTAATATTTTTTTATATTTTTAGATTTTAAAGGAAGACTTAAAGGAGACGATGAAGGAAACTAATTCAATTACCTGCATAAGTAAACCTATAAAGCAATTAAAAAAAAATAGGACCTGGTGGTTGAGAAATCACCGAAACTAAGATTTATTTCAATAATTCAGAAAATAACGAGAAGGAAAAAGTTCAGTTGTACCAGTGAAGATCGCTCTCTCAATGTAGATTTGGCAGGACTCTCAAGATCGTAGCGACAGGATTTCAAGATCTTGCTTCCGAGCTCCGATCTTCTGCACGATGCTGGTTCTGAGGCATGAACACCTTATCTTGATTCTTGTTCACCTGTAACACTCAACTAAGAAAGATACACAAATTAAAAACAGCAAAGGAAAGGAAAGAATGAAAGTGTTGCCCAGTAAGCAACCCAAGAGGGTGTAGAGAATTGTGTCCCAAAGCCAATCACCTAGGCTGTAAGCAGTTGAACTGAGTATTATACTCTTTGTATGAATTAATAAATATTATTTTTGTTGCCCAGGTGGCTTTTCCCAAGAGGGGGGTGAATTGGGAATTACAAAATTTCTTGCAAATATGTACACAAGTAATTCCTTTAGTGGTTGAGTGTTGTGTTAATCAGAGAATAAATGCAGAAGCAGAAAAGTAAGTAAAGCACAACACAAACAAAACAAGTTTAGAGTGGTTTGGAGCAACCCAGCTCCTACGTCCACTATCCAATTTCACCACTCGGGATTTCCACTATATCCCCCAAACCGAAATACAGTCAGATTGTTTTACAGGCTCATAATCCCAATCTCTACACTTTGGTTTTTAAACCGGGCTCACCAAAGAAACCCACACTAGGTTTTCACAAGCTCACCTAGAACCTCTACACTTTGGTTTTCAGTAGGCTCACCAAAGAAACCTATTTGGTTTTTACAATCAGGCTCACTAATAACCCAAGTATTCTAAGAGTAGAATAAAAAGCAACAGAAATGACAAACTAAGTTGTCTGGTGGTTGCCGATGTAGCTTGAGTGAAGCTCAATTAAATGCTTTTCAATGCACTTCAATGGCTTCCTTGCATTCCTCAAAAGTTGGTTCAAGCTTTTGATAAGAGTTGGTGAAGGCTTGAAGACTGACTTCAAAGCTCAAGTGCTCTCTTTTCTTACTTCAATAAATGTCCAATAAATGTTCAATAACTCATTAGCCTCTCTAAGGATATTCTCATACCTCATTTATAGAGACTTCAACTGCCTTCCCTTGATTTTGAACGTTGTAGACCATTAGGAAGTGATAGGTTACCGTTGGAGCACTTTTAGAATTCAAAATCAGAAAACTGGAACTAGCCGTTGGAGGTGACCCCATCATTCTAGTCGGCTTGGACATTCTTCGAGTCAGCTCGGATCAGGTTTGGGTCGACTGGGCTGAATGCCAGTCGGCTAGGTTCCACAGTTGAAAAAATAGTTCACTCTGGACGAGTCGGCTAGGTTGAAATCTAGTCAGCTCGGATCCCTGAGGTTCTTAGAAAATTCTCAACCAAGTTCTGGGCGAGTCGGCTAGGACTTGGTGCCAGTCGGCTGGGTCTGCGTGCCAGAGATCTTCCTTCTTGTGCCAGTACCAGAGAAGGCTGGTTCCACCATCCAGTCAGCTCGTGGTTGGTTCTTTAGCCAGACCAATTCCTATTCTCCAGAACTCACATGCTAAGCTTTGAAGGCTTCCTTCAGATCTTCTTACACAATCAAGAAAAATTGAAGCTTGAAACTAGTAGAAGCAACCCTTTATCTTTGATTTAAATAGGAATTTTCTTTTTTGTTGGGTTCTTCATTACAAGATTCAATTGCTTACAACTCAACACAAAGAAATAAAAGTTGTAGGGTTTAAAAAATATGTCAAAGTAGTCATCCTACAAAAACTTGTCAACCATTTGAAGAGTTGTTAGATAACCAAATATATGCTCCAAAGTTTTGTTATCATCAAAATCACTTTAGGGTTCAACAATTTTGGTAGCTCATCGCATTCTGACTTTTCCCTGTAATGAACTCTTTTTCATGTGATGAAGTCCTTAGGACTACATTGACTTCGATATAAAGAGGATATATCGAGTGGTCCTTAAACCAGGTTCACAACCAAATGATACATTATACTGGACGGTAATGTATCAAGTGTAGGTTGTTGTGGTTCACATCGTTTGGTTATCCTCTTGACCAAAGGAGTGTGGTGACATTGATGTGATCTGCAAGTAAGATATATGATATCTCATTGAACGTGACTTCGTGTAGCCCCTTTCTGCCAAAGGGATACTCACGATTGGATATGGGTATATGTGTCCCTCCAACCTGAGGTCATCATGATAACTTGCAAGCAACTCCTTGTGCTTTGGTGCTGGACTACCCAGATTTCTAATCCGGTGATTGAAGGTTTTTGGGTATAGGAAAGTACTTGTGGAGAAGTGGTGGACCAAAATGGAATTGACTTGTCCAAATAGTTTGGATTGAATGTCTCGCAGTGTCTCAATTTAGCAAATCCTCGACCGGGGTAGTCCTAGTGAGGAGTCACTAGACTTGCGAGGTTGAGACATGTTGTGGATTGACTTAGCTAGGGTTGGTAGTCTAACCCTAGGTCATCCTGAGCATTGGAGGTTAAAGGGATGAATTATATGGTAACCATATGCCAGAGGTTCGATTGATTACTCTTGCATCTTCGACCTATCAGGACGCCGGGACACATTGCTGGATGGTATCTTGTGCTGGTACTGGAATTGTTCCAGTTCTACCGTCTAGGTTCAAACCTATGAGGTCACATGCCATAGAGGATCTCTCCCTGATTCAAGTACCGATTTATGATTAGGAATCATTTTGATAACGGTTTGATTGAGCACACTTTGGATTGACTCAGTTTTGGATCGATCGATTTTGTCCGAATCCATCGAAAATTATTTTTGGGTGATCGGGACTTGACCAAGCATTTTATTAATTAGATTTTGATATAATTGAATCATGAAACGGTTTAGAACCAGTTTAGGAATTTTTGAACCAGTTGTGAACTGGCTTTCAACCCTCCACACGGTATTTAAGGCTTAGGCGAACATGACTTTTAAGGCATGTTTTCATCTCCCATTTGTTCTCGGTTTTGGCTTGAATTAAACCTCCATTTAATGGTTCCTCATTACTTCGTTGTGAACGAATTTGATTTGTTTCCAAAACCTGATGGCCTTTCGAATTCCCTGCTTGTCTCCTCGGTTCCCAAATACCGGTTTTATTATTTCATGCTGATATATAATTCTGGGCACTGAAATCTGCTCATGGTCTTCTTCCCTTTAAGAGCTCCTACCATTCTTTCCACCGGGATTTTGGGCTTGCTGTTTATTTGAGAGTTTGGGAGAGAAAAATTTTTGATTCCCTATTCTAATTGGTGCTCAACATGTGAAAGGAAGTTATGTTTTGGAGAAAATAATTACAGAACATAGAGTTCTATTTTCCTTCCTCCCTTTACTGTTTCAAGAGCTTCCGGTGACTAGCATCGCGCGAGAAGCCAGATCAGAGGAACCCCAGGCATGTCCCCCCTCTAGAGGGTGTTCGCTTGAGCACCTGGGAGCTGATTTTACATCCTTAGCTGCTGTATTTTTGGCTTGCTCTATTTTTGAATTGCAGAATTTCTGCTGCTGCTTTTGGAGAACAGGAAGACAACAATCCAAGCAATCCAAAAGCTCTCCATTGAAGCAACTTCCATCAAGTTATTGCCTTCCTATTGGTGAAGGAGAGGAGACCAAGGATTTGCTGTTTTAGTTTGATTTTGCTGCTGTTGGAGAGAAGAAGAAATCAATGTTTCAAAAGGCTGCTAGAAGAAGAAGACTGGATTAAATTTATTCCAGGTATTCCAGCTATTCCAAAGTTATCCTTGCTTTATTCCAAGCAGGAATAAGGTAATATTTTTGTTTTATTTTTCATGCATGCCTAGATCTACGTTTATAAATTTGTTTATAAATATTACATGCCCATTTCATGCCTTGCTATAACTATACATGCATCTTGAATATGTTAGATCTTGTGCGGAGTAGGTTGTTTCCGCTGTTATTTTAAAAATATTTTAAAATACCATACCTGCTCCCTGTGCTGTTGCATGCTTAGTGCAGGTACCTGCAAACCTATATTTCTTTCAGTGGTATCAGAGCCAGGTTCATGTGTAACATATCTTGATTGCATGTATAGTAGATTAAACTGTTTAATCTTTTGGTATGTATTTGTATCTTAATCATAAGGTATGATTAGAGAGTACTTTTAGGAACCTAGTTAAGACCTTCACCATGATCGTGTGTCTTTGGCACGATGCGGTTCGTCTGTATTGGCCTTTTCAGAAGGATCCTTTAAGGAAATTAAAGGAACTAAAATTGTTTTAATTCAGATACATTTTTGGCATGTAATATTTATAAAGGAATTTGACTAGATATGATGCATGAAGTGATATGTAAAAGGAGTTTTACATGTTTTAATTAAAATGATTTTAATTAAAATATTCGCTTATATTCAAACAATTTTGAATTGTATGATTAAATTAAATGACAAGTTATCTTAGGGTTTATGAAACCTAATGTCATTTAAATAAGCCAATTGGGTTAATTGGTTTAGCTGTCTAATTTGGTCCATAATATGGGTTAGACCTATGTTTAGTTGAACTGGATAATAGGAAGACTAATCAAAGGTTGATTAAGGTCCTTCTTTTAGATCTATTTAATAGTTAGATGGGTTAGTCCATTCATCTAAATGGATCTAATTAGTGGCTCTGTGGAAGCTCGAGTCTTTAGGCTAATCTGATTGAGTCTGGTAAACCGATTGGTGTCAAGGTAGGTTTGGCATTATGATCATGGTTGTATGAGGCTACCTCTTTCCTGGCCAACTTGGTTGGTGTCTAGGAAAGAAGGTTAATAACAGATACTCACCCATGATCTCACCTACCTGGCCAATTGTGTCGACCAGAACTGATTAGAAAAGCTCATTGACTCATGTTAACCCATGTCACCCAGGTTGATCAGTCTGACTGATCGGTAGGTGCCCATGGATCAATTGTTGAATTGGTTCAACCCTCCTGAAAACTGATTTGTTCAGTGGGAGGATGATCCATGTTCTTGTCTTATTTTTCTATCACAATCTAAAATCCTCTAAAATTATTAGGTCCTGAAAAAGACTAAGTCAAAGAGTTGATGGTGTCTTAGCCTCCCATTAAGTGGGTTAGCAATGTGTCCTTTAACTTGGTGTTCATCAACAGTTCCATAGAACGGGTGTGCATCCGGTTACTAGAATTGCTCTCTCATGGATGATGGTTCAGTGCAACCTTCTTAAAGGCGATCAGGTGAGCCGGCCATAGTCGGGCTTGGTCATTCATCGGTTGGAAGTATTGGATTTATCATGTTAATGGTTAGACCTAATTGGAGACCCGCATTAGGAGGCCCCTAGGCCGATTGGGGTGCTCTCTGGGGCAAAATAAATTACTGGAAGTTGCTTAGGGAAGAAATTGGTTAGTGAACCTGCCTTTAGGCATGTATGGGTGAGCTAGCCATAGTCAGGCTCATACGTGGTCTATTGGATTTCAGTACCCACTATGAAATAGTCATTTCATGGATTGGAGTTAGAGGCTCCCAATCTGAAAAATTAGTGGGAAAGACCTTTCGATTAAAGTCCAAGTCTTTTGGTTAATTAATTAATTCATACTCTAATATGGTCTTGATTTTCCTTTCAGATGTCTTCAAATCTTTCACTCCAGTCACTTCTCGATAACGAGAAGTTGAAGGGTCATAACTTCGATAGTTGGTATCGAAAGTTAAGGATTGTCCTAGAGCATGAACGAATCATTTATGAGATAACGGATCCGGCACCTGAAATCCCTTCTACGAATGCTCGGAGTTCGGTCATGGACACTTATTAGAAGTGGGTTTCTGATCGAACTATTGTCTGATGCATTATGCTGGTAGCAATGAACGATGAGTTCAGTCGCAAGTTTGAGGAGGCCCAACCACATAAGATACTTTAAAAGTTGAAGGAATCTTTCGGCACACCGGACGATGTAGAGAGGTACAAAGTGCCTTATGCCATGTACAATGCCAAGATGCCCGAATAGTGGTTCTATCACTGATCATGTATTATACATGATCGAGTTGATTGAAAAGTTGGGCAAGCTCGGATGTCCCTTGCACGAGCAGCTCGGCAAGGATGCGATTTTGAATTCTCTGCCCTCCTCCTATCTTGACTTTCTCGACCATTACAGAATGAGCAAGCCCGCAGTCAATTACCATGGTTTGATAGGAATACTACAGACTTATGAGAAAGACCACCAACTGAACAAGGGGGTGGTGAATTTAGTGGGAGGTTCTAGAGGTCATCGTCCCTTTAGGAAAGGGAAGAATAAAAGAAAGGGAAAGAAGGTGCTAAATGCTCCTGGCCCGAGTCAGACCAGGAAAGTGAAAGCTGACCAGTCTAATGCAAAGTGCTTCTACTACAAGAAGCGGGGACACTAGAAGAGGAACTGTCTTCTTTACCAAGCATCCCTAGACCTGAACAGGCCAACGAAGGGAAAGCAGCAGTATACTGAACAAGGTATTTATATGATAAAATCTTATAATTTCTTTATTTGTGATATTGCTAACTAGGTATTGGATACCGGTAGTCCTATTCATGTTTGTAATTCATTACAGGGACTGTAAGTTAGCAGGAGATTCGAAGATGGGGAACAGTTCCTGAGCATCGGGAATGGAAATCATGTTCCAGTACTGGCGATCAGTGTTCTGAGTCTTGTCTTTGAGTCATGTACTGTCGAGTTAGTCGACTGTCATTATTATCCTAGTTTCATTATGTGCATAATCTTTGTAGGCATTTTGGCCAATTATGGTTTTGAACTATCAATAAAAGGTGATATTTGCCAAGTTATTTTGAATAACTCTATGATAATGAAAGCTAAGTTAAATAATGACATTTATGTACTGTCTGGCCTATTAGTGTAATGTACACATCTAGTAAATGCCCAAGGTTAGAAAATGTCAGTGATCTATATCTTTGGCACTATAGGCTTGGTCATGTTAACCAGAATAGGATAAACAAGATGCGAGGACAAGGCCTCCTCAAGGTCAGTGATTATGAATCACTGCCTACTTGTGAATCCTATTTACTTGGTAAAATGACCAAGTCACCTTTTACTGAAAAAGGTGAACGAGCTATAGAACTTCTGAGTCTCATACATACTAATGTATGTGGACCCATGACATTAAGTACCAGAGGTGGATACAGATATTTCATTACATTTACAGATGACCTTTCAAGGTTTGGTTATGTCTTTTTGATGAGACATAAATCTGAGTCGTTTGAAATGTTCAAACGATATCGTAATGAAGTAGAGAAACAAATTGGAAAAAGTATTAAAACCCTTCGATCTAATCGAGACGGTGAATACCTATATGGTGAGTTTTTGACATACCTTGAAGAGAATGGAATTCTCTCAGTGGAATCCTCCAAGAATACCACAGTTGAATGGTATGTCTGAAAGGAGGAATCAAACCTTGTTGGACATGGTTCGATCCATGATGGGCTTTGCAACTTTGCCGCTATCCTTTTGGGGTATGCACCTGAGACAGCTTGTCACTTGTTAAATAATGTTTCGAGTAAGTCTGTTGTCTCCACTCCATATGAGATGTGGACTGGACGTAAGCCTTCAATCTCATACCTTCGGGTCTGGGGTTGTCCAGCTTTTGTAAAGCATTTAGACTCAGACAAACTTGGTTTTAGGTCTGATCGGTGCCTGTTTATTGGTTACCCTAAGCAAACCAAAGGGTATTTCTTCTACTTGAAGGATGAACAGAAAGTGTTCATCGCTCTTAGGGCTATCTTTTTGGGAAAGGAGTTCCTTAGAGAAAGGACTGTAGCCTCTAAGATTGAACTTGGTGAAGTTCAGCCAGTAGAAGAACCTGCACACTCTAAAGACATCATAGAACTGGCTATGATTGGATCACACCCAGAACCCATTATTAGGAGATCTGGTAGAGTACCGCGTTAGTCGGATAGATACTACAGTTTCTTGGTCTGGAACGGCGATCCCATTGAGCTCGACAAGAATAATGAGGATCAAATCACCTATATGGATGCACTTCAGAGATCTGACTCTGAGGCATGGCTTGGACCCATGCGATCTGAAATGGAGTCCATGAAGATCAATAATGTATTGACATTTGTTGATCCACTTGAAGGGGTAAAACCCATCGGGTGCAAGTGGATCTTCAAGAGAAAAAGGGGCGCAGATGGGAAGGTGGAGACCTATAAAGCCCGTTTGGTTGCCAAGGGATATCGTCAGGGATATGGTATCGATTATGATGAGACTTTTTGCCCTGTGGCAATGCTCAAGTCCATTCAGATCATGCTTGTTTTAGCAGCATATTTTGATTATGAGATCTGGCAGATGATGTCCGAACCACTTACCTTAATGGGGAGCTGGAAGAGGAGGTGTATATGATACAGCTTGAAGGGTTCACATCCTCAGATGAATCAAAAGTATGCAAGTTGCAGAGGTCCATTTATGGACTCAAGCAAGCATCTCGAAGTTGGAACTTACAGTTTGATAGGTGTATCAAATCGTATGGCTTCATTAGGAACGGAGAAGAATCGTGCATCTATAAGTGGGTTAATGGTTCTGTGATTGTATTCCTGGTACTGTATGTTGACGACATTCTCTTAATCGGGAATGATGTTGCAGCATTACAAGGAATAAAGGTCTGGTTATCATCTCAGTTCTCCATGAAGGACTTGGGTGAAGCTTCTTACATACTGGGTATGAAGATCTATAGAGATAGATCTAAGAGGCTTCTGGGATTGTCCCAGTCTACGTACATGATACAGTGCTGAAATAGTTCATCATGGAAAATTCCAAGAAACGCTATCTTTCGATGGGTTCTGGAATTACTCTTTCTAGGAAGGATTGTGCGACAACTCTTGAGGAAAGAGAGCGCATGAGTAGAGTACCTTATGCTTTTGCAGTAGGCTCTATCATGTATGCTATGACATGTACTAGACCAGACATGGCATACTCACTAGGAGTAGTGAGTGGATACCAGTCTGATCTAGGTGAGGCGCATTGGAAGGTGGTTAAGTCCATCCTGAAGTATTTGAGAAATACTAAAGACTAATGGCTAATTTATGGAGAATCTGACTTGAAACTTGTGGGGTATACTGACTCCAGTTTCCAGTCAGACAGGGATGATACCAAGAGTCTGTCAGGGTTTGTATTTACTTTGAATGGAGGAGCAATATACTGGAAAAGTTCCAAGTAGGCAACAGTTGCAGACTTGGTTTGCAAGGTAGAGTACCTTGTAGCATCAGATGCAGCGAAAGAAGTCGTGCGGTTATGGAAGTTCTTTGGAGAGCTAGGGGTGGCATCTTCCTTAGATAGTCCTGTTCCAGTGTACTGTAATAGCACTGAAGCCATTGCTCAAGCTAAGGAGTCGAAAGCTCATCACCGCACCAAGCATATTCTGTGGCGCTACCACCTCGTACGAGAGATCGTAGAACGAGGCGACATCAATCTTATGAAGATTGATAGAAAGAAAAATCTGGCCGACATTTTTACAAAAGCCCTTGAATAAAAGAGTTCGACTTTTGTAAAAGGAAAATGAGTATTAGATACTGTTCTGATTGGCTTTAGTACAAGTGGGAGTTGTTGGGAATTGTGTCCCAAAGCCAATTGCCTAGGCTGTAGGCGATTGAGCTGAGTATTGTACTCTTTGTATGAATTAATAAATATTATTTTGGTAGCTCATCACATTCTGACTTTTTCCTGTAATGAACTCTTTTTCATGTGATGAAGTCCTTAGGACTACATTGACTTCGATATAGAGAGGATATATCGAGTGGTCCTTAAACCAGTTTCATGACTAAAGGATACATTATACTATATGGCAATGTATCAAGTGTAGGTTGTTGTAGTTCACTTTGTTTGGTTGTCCTCTTGACCAAAGGAGTGTGGTGACACTGATGTGTTCTGCATTTGAGATATATGATATCTCATTGAACGTGACTCTGTGTAGCCCCTTTCCGCCAAAGGGATACTCACGATTGGATATGGGTATATGTGTCCCTCCGACCTGAGGTCATTATGGTAGCTTGCAAGCAACTCCCTGTGCTTTGGTGCCGGACTACCCGGATTTCTAATCCGGAGATGGAAGGTTTCTGGGTACAGGCAAGTACTTGTGGAGCAGTGGTGGACCAAGATGGAATTGACCTGTCCAAATAGTTTGGATTGAATGTCTCGCAGTGTCTCAATTTAGCAAATCCTTGATCGGGATAGTCCTAGTGAGGAGTCACTGTACTTGTGAGATTGAGACATGTTGTGGATTGACTTAGCTAGGGTAGGCAATCTAACCCTAGGTCATCCTAAGCATTGGAGGTCAAAGGGATGAATTATACGGTAACCATATGCCAGAGGTTCGATTGATTGCTCTCTTATCTTCGACCTATCCGGATGCCGGGACCTATTGCTAGATGGTATCTTGTGCTGGTACTGGAATTGTTCCAATGCTATCGCTTAGGTTCGAACATATGAGGTCACATGCCATAGAGGATCTCTCCCTGATCCAGGTACCGATTTATGATTAGGAATTATTTCGGTGACGGTTTGATTGAGCATACTTTGGATTGACTCGGTTTTGGGTCGATCAGTTTTGTCCGGATCCATCGAGAATTGTTCCTGGGTGATAGGGACTTGACCAAGCCTTTTATTAATTAGATTTTCATCTAATTGAATCATGAACCAGTTTAGAACCAGTTTGGGAATTTTTGAACCAGTTGTGAACCGGCTTTCAACCCTCCACAGGGTATTTAAGGCTTGGGCGAACAGGATTTTTAAGGCATCTTTTCCTCTCCCATTTGTTCTTGATTTTGGTTGGACTTAGACCTCCATTTAATGGTTCCTCATTACTTCGTTGTGAATGAATTTGATTTGTTTCCAAAACCTGATGGCCTCTTGAATTCCCTACTTGTCTCCTCGGTTCCCAAATACCGGTTTTATTGTTTCACGCTGATATATAATTATGGGTGCTGAAATATGCTCATGGTCTTCTTCCCTTTGAGAGCTCCTACCATTCTTTCCACCGGGATTTTGGGCTTGCTGTTTGTTTGAGAGATTGGGAGAGGAAAATCCTTGATTCCCTATTCTAATTGGTGCTCAACGTGTGGAAGGAAGTTCTGTTTTGGAGAAAACAATTACAAAACTTAGATTTATGTTTTCCTTCCTCCCTTCACTGTTTCAAGAGCTTCTGGCGACTAGCATTGCATGAGAAGCCGGATCAGAGGAACCCCAAGCATGTCCCCCCTTTAGAGGGTGTTTGCTTGAGCACCTGGGAGCCGATTCTACCTCCTTAGTTGCTGTGTTTTTGGCTTGCTCTGTTTTTGAATTGCAGAATTTCTGTTGCTACTTTTGGAAAAGAGGAAGACAACAATCCAAGCAATCCGATAGCTCTCCTTTGAAGCAACTTCCATCAAGTTGTTGCCTTCCTGTTGGTGAAGGAGAAGAGACCAAGGATTTGCTGTTTCAGTTTGAGTTTGCTGTTGTTGGAGAGAAGAAGAAATCAATGATTCAAAAGGCTGCTAGAAGAAGAAGAAGACTGGAATAAATTTATTCCAGGTATTCTAGCTATTCCAAAGTTATCCCTACTTTATTCCAAGCAGGAATAAGGTAATATTTTTGGTTTTATTTTTCATGCATGCCTAGATCTACATTTATAAATTTGTTTATAAATATTATATGCCCATTTCATGCCTTGCTATGCCTGTACATGCATCTTGAATATGTTAGATCTTGTACGGAGTAGGTTGTTTCCGCTATTATTTTAAAAATATTTTAAAATATAATACCTGCTTCCTATGCTGTTGCATGCTTAGTGTAGGCACTAGCAACCCCAGTGTTTGCTTTCAGAGGGGGGGTGAATTGGGTCTCTAAAAATTAAAATTACTTTACTTGAAATAATGCAATGCAATCCAATTCAACAAATAAATAAAAAAGATACTAAGAATTCAATTATAATGCTCTAAAATAAAAGTGCAGTGGAAATAAAGAGCAATAAATAAAATGCAAGAAGAGAGATCAATCAACCATAAAGACCAACATATATAGTGGTTCAGTGCTATCCAATGCACCTACATCCACTCCCTAAGATTCCCTTGTGAATTCACTATAATCACACCCAATTACAATTGATTAGTTTTGCGGGCTCACTAATCAAAAACCCAACTTGTTTTACAAGGCCAACAAGTCAAAACCTTATTTGGTTTTACGGGCTATCCAAGTACCTAATTGGTTTTCAAAGGCTAACCAATAACCTCCCTTGGTTTTTCAGGCTAACCAAGAATCTAAGTAGTTTTGTGGGCTAACCTCTAACTTAATTTGTTTTCAAAGGCTCACCAATAACCTTCCTTGGTTTTACAATAGGCTAACCAAGAACCTTTACAACAAATAAAGATTTGAAGTAATGAAACAAAGTAAGCTTTCTAAACAAATGTGGGTATCTCTTTGAAGCTCGATGTAGAGATGCTTTCAACTTATTGAAGCCTCTTGAATGCTCAAGAATGAGTGATCTTTAATGCTTTTGAAGGCTCTTGAATGCTTAGAGGCTTGCTTGTGCTTGAGAGTAGTTGAATCTTCAATGAATAGGAGTTAAAGCTCTCACTTGAATGCTCTTTTCTTATTCTCTTCAATAATATTCAATAGTTGTTCATTTGATTTGATTTGGAGCATATAAATACTTTTCCAAGGCCTCAAATCCCGTTTCTAGCCATTAGACTTAAAAAACTAGCCATTGGAGGGCAAAATGGGTGAGTTCTGTGTTTGAAAAACTAGCCGTTACTATTTCCAGAACTTCATATGTTGACACTTCAGGCTGAGTCGACACATAAAGTCGACACTTAAACTTCTTGAGTCGACACCCAATTCAAATATCTCCAATCTGGTTCTCTGGAAATCTCAGATGTGTCGACACTTACTCAATTGAGTCGACACTTTGAGTCAACACCTTGCTTCCATGTATCGACACTTCAGCAGTTCTTCAATTTAGCAAGTTCCGTGGCTTGAAAATCTTAGATGATATGTTGATCCATGTGTCGACACTTTGAGTTGACACTTCAGGTTCATGTGTTGACATTTCAACCACGCCAACTAAAACATTCTTGCATACTGGCCTGAGTCGATACTTCACTTTCATGTGTCGACACTTGGTATCATGTGTCGACACTTTGAGTCAAACTTCACAGAATTTTTCACAGAAAAGTCTGAACTTGAGCTGAAATAAATTTTTACTTAACTCATTCATTCAATCAAGCAAATATTGAGTTTCCAAGTCCTCTTTGAGCAATCCTTTTCATCCAAACTTGGTTTCTTCAAACAAACATGCTTCTTCAAAATTATGAGCACCTTTTTCAACAAAAACATACTTCAAAGAAATCATTAGTACTCAACTTATACTTAACCATTTTGCTTATCATCAAAATCAATAATGGAGTCAATAATCTTTCCCTTTTTGAAGATGACAAAACCCTTAAGTATAAATTGCTTAAAAAGCTTTTGAAAGAATTCATCAAAGTGCATAGAACTAGATGCATTAAGTGTATCAATGTAATTTGGAATATTAATATAATATTTCAGAACAAAAATAGTGTCAAGATTAATAGTGTCAGAGCTTGTTATGATGATTGAGAGTATCAGAGTTTTGGGATACATTTAAGACAAAAAATACATGTATCATAATACTCTACAAGAAAATTTCAGCAATGAACAAAGCTCCCCCTGAATTGATGATCCATAAAATAGTTTATAAATATCTTTTCAAATATTTAAAGAGGGGTTTTAAGATGAAATTCACTTTAAAAGGATTTTCAATGAAAACAAAGTATAGCTCCTCCTTTCTTAAGAAATCTATAAATATTTTCAATTCAAGTTTTCAAAAATAATTTTCAAAATTTGTTCATCCCTTGCACATCACAAATATAAATCACCAAGAATATATTGCATCTATACTTATATCTCACAATACTACTCTCCCTTTTTGTTATCATTAAAAAGGTACGAAGACAAATAGGCTGAATATTCAAGATATTGCATTTAATTGACACTAAACTACTCGCTCATAAATATATTGCATTGAATTTAAAATCCATTCATTCATTCAAGATTACAAACATTGAGTACAACATGATATTTCATTTCTAGTCAGAGTTTGTACAATCAAAACATAAAACATACATAGATGTATAAAATAAGCTATCTAAAAATACATAAGTGTCCTAATCCTAATCCATATCATCAGTATCATCAGAAGATGAACCGATCTCAATTGGTCCTATATCAATAGAAGATCGAACTCGTAGCCACATGGATCTGAGATCTCTGAGTCAGGTCCTGGTCGATCATGGAGGGGTACGACGACCACATCCTCTACGACGAGCATATGTCCGACCTCTGGCTGGAGCAATAGAGGTAGAAGCAATGTCCTTCACAGGAACAGAACTGATCAGGTCGACAGCCTCAGCAACTGCCAGAAGTGGCATGCAATCAAAAGAAGGACCTAAGTTGAGATACTGAAAGCCAGGTGTATAAAACCCAAGCTCTCGGATAAGTGAGGATGTGTGAATAATGGGAGTATCAATAATCGGTGTGTCAAAAATAAGAGTATTAGCTGAGATATGATAGGTGTATCAAGAATAAAAGTATCAGCTGAAGAATGAATTGGTAAGTCTGCAATCAGTGTATCAATAGTAGGGGTGAAAATAACGGGTGTATGAACAATGGGTGAATGTACAACTGGAGTATCAACAACTAGAGAATAAATAAAAGGTGTCAGAATCGGAATGGGAACATGATCAGCTGATCTAGAAGGAGAGGATGGGATTGGAGTCTAGGTAGGTGAACTAGAAGGGTCATGAACAGGACACCTGGACAAGTCTGCCGTCACCTCCTCTACTGGCTCTGAAGTATGAATTGGAAAATCAAAAATCTGTTGGAGTCAATCTCCTCATCATCTCCATCATCACCATCAACATCTGCAATAATGTCATCACCATCAACATCATCAACAGGTGTAGGAGCAGGTGGTGCAGTATCAGCAACCGGAGTACTCGCTGAATGTCTGGACAGTGTAGTCAAAATAGCTGAGATGCCATCACTAAGTCCAATATGGCTCTTTCTGGTCTCAGCTATGAAACAGTCAAGATGCTGTCTCACGATCAACCAATCAATCTCAATTCATCTGACTCTGTCTAGTAAGCTATCAGAAACATCTGGAGTCTCCATCTGAGCTGGCTGAGACTTGCTGAAGTAGTAGGATCAGATTGAGATGCAACCATTGGCTGTGCTACAGTCTCAAGCTGACTCTCGCTAGGTCCTGCCTCGCCGGAGATGATGCGCTCCTCCTCTATAGCATCGTCGTCATCAGCTCTATCCTCGGCCTGACCAGATATCCTGCAAGTCCACTGGTCTCGAAACAGATGATAGCCCATCCAATGTAATGACCTGATATCATACACATCAATATGAAGTAGCATGTGGTAGGGCTCATCCTCAAAGATAATGCCATACTCTCTGAATAGAACTGTCAATCCCATTCCATATGGTAGATAGAGTCGCTGGCTAGTTGACGCCACCGTCATCTGGTGAATCATAAGCACTGGAAGGCAGATGGGCATGCACTGAACCAAAGAGACCATCATTAGCAACTCCTGCTCAATGATGTAATCAAAGCATCTGGTCTTCGGCAGAAGTATCCGGGCGACAATATGATGTAACAGTCTCATCTCTGCAGATAGTCGAGATGCAGAAACAGTGGCTCTCTCAAGTAATATATTAGACTCAAAGATGCACTGAAGTCCACTCACTCTGTCCATCAAACTGTCCACCACTGATCCAGTCATCGATATATCCCATACTATGCTCAGAACCTCCGATGAAACTGGGATATCCCGGCCTCTCACCTGTGCTAACCATCCATCAGTCCCATGGGCGAGTAATCCATAAAACTCTCGCATAAGTCCAGGATAATATCTGTCGTTGAGTAAGCAAAAGGAGGTCAAACCAGCCTATCAAATCCACTGTCCGATCCTAAAATGCTGCTGGTTGACAAAAGTAAAGTCCACTCATCATCCTCCAACGACGGTCTTCGAGCTCATCCAGCTAGAAGGTACAAAAAGTGGTCGTGCTGGCAGATCAGGAGCTCTAGCCTCATGTCTGGCCTTCTTCCTGATTTGACTAATGAGGTCGACAGACTACTTGCTTTCGGGGTTCCATTACTTGGATTAAAGAATTGGGCAAGTTTTGGATAGAAACCGAGGGTTTCTAAGGCTTAGAATCCAAATAGGAGATGAAATAAAGCAAAATCCAAGCTATCGAATGTCCAAAATGAAGAATCAGTGAGCTTAAAACATGAAACAGAGAATAGGAATAGTTTGGAGTACCTAAGATCAGGTGTCGGCTCAAAGGAGAGAAAGAAATGGGGAGAAAATCATTCGAAAAACCCTTTATTCTCGATCTGCTACCGTTCAAGTGTCGACTCACGAATGTGTCGACACATTCAAGTGTCGACACATCAATGTGTCGACACATCAACTTAAAAACCAAAAATTAAGAGATTCATGTATTGATCAAAATTATCGAAAATATGATTAAATTTAATGAAATTTGACAAGATTAGCAAGGATTGATGTCAAAAAGATCTAATTTGAGTCAAAGATAGAAAAAAATTAATCAAATGGATTAATGATCCTGAGCTCTCTTCTAATCATACAAAATCGATCTTCCATAAAAGGTTTAGTCAAAATATCAGCTAGTTGAAATTCAATACTAATAAATTAAAGCATAACATCATTATTTTCTATATGATCTCTAATAAAATGATGTCTAATTTCAATGTGTTTACTCCTAGAATGTTGAACAGGATTTTTAGTCAAGCAAATAGCACTAGTATTATTACATTTAATAGGTGTACTAGCCAACTTGATTCCAAAATCTTCAAGTTATTGCTTAATCCATAATATTTGAGCACAACAATTTCCTGCTGTAATATACTCAGCCTCAACAGTGATAGTGCTACTGAAGTTTGTTTCTTGCTAAACCATGAGATTAAGTTAACTCCAAGAAATTGGCAAGTACCACTAGTACTCTTTCTATCCAATTTATAACTAGCAAAATCAGCATCAGAATATCTAATCAATTCAGTAGATGAATTTCTAGAGTACCACAAACCAAGATCAACAGTACCAGATAGATATCTAATAATACTCTTAACAGCCATCAAATATCATTCTTTAGGTTCAGACTGATATCTAGCACACATGCATACACTGAACATTATATCTGGTCTACTAGCAGTTAGATACAGTAAAGAGCCAATCATACCTCTGTATAACTTTTGATCTACAGATTTATCATGTTCATCTTTATCAAGTCTACAAGAGGGGCTCATAGGCGTACCTATTGCTTTAGTAGTCTCCATCCCAAACTTCTTTATAATTTCTCTTGTATACTTAGCTTGGTTGATGAAGATACTATCTGTAGTTTGCTTGATCTGGAGTTCGAGAAAGAAATTGAGTTCTCCTATCATGCTCATCTCGAACTTACCCTGCATTAGCTTAGCAAACTCTTGATAAAGAATTTCATTAGTAGTATCGAAAATGATATCATCAACATAAATTTGTACTACTAATAAATCATTATCTTTCTTTTTCAAAAATAGTGTTTTGTCAACATTGCCTCTAGAAAATTCATTTTCAATCAAAAATTTGCTAAGTCTTTCATACCAGGCTCGAGATGATTGCTTTAATCCATAAAGTGCTTTGTATAGTTTAAAAACATGATCAGGATGTGCATGGTTTTCAAATCCAGTGGTTGTTCAGTAAAAACCTTTTCAGTTATAAAACCATTTAGAAAAGCACTCTTAACATCCATTTGAAATAGTTTAAAATTCATAAAACAAGCAAATGCCAATAGTAGTCTAATTGCTTCAAGTCTAGCAACAGGAGCAAAAGTTTCATTAAAATCAATCCCTTCCTCGTGGTTGTAGCCTTTAGCAACTAGCCTAGCTTTATTTCTAATAACAATTTCATTTTTATCTAAATTATTCTTAAATACCTATTTTGTGCCAATAATAGAAACATTAGATGGTCCTTCTATTAAAGTCCAAACATTATTTCTATCAAACTGAATTAGTTCTTCTTGCATGGCATTAAACCAATTAGGGTCTTTTTCAGCTTCTTCATAACATTTAGGCTTACTTGAGATATAAAAGCTATATAATCACATTCATTTCTAATTAAGGCTCAATTCTTACCTTTTTAGATGGATCACCTAGGATTAATTCCTTAGGATATCCATGAGCATACCTCCACTTTTTAGGTAGATCTTGATGTTTTGGAGTGTCATCACCTTTCTCATTTTTGTCTTGATCTTCTTCACTTGGCTGAGGTTGATCATTCAGTGTCAACTTTTGAAGCTTGTCAGCACTTGTACATTCATCAGAAGTATCATCTTTTCTGTAGGATTTGTTAGTAGACTCTTCAAAAACAACATGTACTGACTCTTCTATAACCAAAGTTCTTTTATTGAAAACTCTGTATGCCCTGCTTGATGTGGAGTATCCTAAAAAGATACCTTCATCAGACTTGGCATCAAACTTTTTAAGATTATCTTTTTCATTATTTAAAATAAAATATTTGCAACCAGAAACTGAAAAATATTTTAAAGTTAGTTTTCTTTGGTTCCAAAGTTTATAAATAGGGTGAATTAAAACTCAATTTAAAATATAACATGCAGTATTAACAACTTCAGCCTAAAAATATCTCAGTAATTCATTTTCACCAAGCATAGTGCATGTCATTTCTTCTAAAGTATGATTTTTTCTTTCTACTATCCCATTCTGCTAAGGTGTCCAAAGTGCAAAAAATTATGTTCTATTCCTTTTTCATTACAAAAGTTTTCGAAATCTTGATTTTCAAATTCAGTTCCATGATCACTATGAATGTAAAAAACTGAAATACCTTTTTCATTTGAAACTTTTTGATAAAAATTTATGAATGCAAAAAATAATTCATCTTTTGAGCTAAAAAGAAAACCCATGTAAATCTCAAAAAATCATCCACTATGACTAATCCATATCTCTTGCCTCCTAGACTTGATATTCTAGTTGGTCCAAAGAGATCTATATGAAGTAGTTCTAGTGGTCTACTAGTAGTCACAAAACCTTTTGGTTTAAAAAAAGTTTTAACTTGTTTACCAAATTGACCTGCTTGGCAAATTCTATCTTTTTCAAAACAAAGTTCAGGTAAATCTCTAACCAAATTCTTTTTGCAAAGTTTTGAAAGTAGATACATACTAGCATGCCCTAATCTTCTATGCCAAAGCCAGCTAGTCCCATCCTTAGTAGAATTCATTGCAATAAGGCATTCTCTATTAGGCAAAGGTAGATCATCTAAATCTACCAAATAAAAATTTCCATGTCTTTTTCCAATGAATTGTACTCCATTTATATCCGGACTAGCAATCATGCAATATAATAATTTAAAAACTACTTGAATACCTTTATCACAAAACTGACTAATGCTTAAAAGATTGTGTTTCAAACCATCAACTAGAAGTACATTACTAATACTATTAGAAGGAGTTATGTAAACCTTACCAATACCAATGATTTTTCCTTTACCATTATCACCAAAGATCACACTCCCTCCATTCAAAGCTTCAAGAGAAGTGAATTGCTTCACATCTCTAGTCATGTGCCTTGAGCAACCACTATCAAGATACCAAAGTCTTTTGTTCACCTTGGTTGCAAGACACACCTGCAAAAAAATCAAGCTTTGTTTTTAGGTACCCAAGCCAGCTTGGGTCCTTTAGGGTTAGCATTCATAATGGTTCCTTTTGGAACCTACACTTTACTAAAAGAATTGATTTTTCTTAAATTGCATTGAAATGATTCATGACCTAACTTTTTACATGAAAAACAAGTGATGCTATATGATGCAGGTACAAAAAATTTTTGAAATACTTTTATTATTTTTGTGGTATAAAACCTAAACCTGCTTTATTGAAAACTACTCTTTGACTATTCAAAAGTAGGTTAATTTTTCTGAATTATAAGTAAGTTTTTCAACAAAATGTTTTATCTTTCCAAGTTCATTTTCGTACTTAGTATTTTCAAGTTCTAAATCTTTGTTTTTCTTCAAAAGATCATTGTTAGAAATGACATTCTTAGGTCTTTTCAAAACTTCATTCTCCATTGACAAAGCATTGTTTTTCTTTTCAAAAATATCCAATTTAGATTTCAAGTCATTAACTTCATTTAGCAAAGAATTGTTTTCAAGAGAAAAACTATTTTCATGCTTTTTCAACTTTTTATTTTCACTTAAAATTAGTTTATAATCATGCATGAGTTCATTAAAGGCATTTCTAAGTTCATCAAATGTAAAATCAATCTCGGTATTAGAATTTACCTCATCATCGTCTTGATGTGCCATTAAACAAAGATTTGCAACTTTAGTTTGCTCTTCTTCAGAACTAGAGTCTTCATTGTCACTCCAGGTGGCCATCATTGCCTCCTTTCTTAATTTCTTCCTAGATTTTTTTAAGGAGAGGACAATCAAACTTGTAGTGTCCTGGCTTCTTGCACTCGAAGCATGTAAGTATTTCCTTCTCCTTTTCCTTTTCTTTTTTCTTCTCTTTCTCTTTTCCTTTTTCCTTTGATTGATATTTCCTTTTATAAAAAAATTTCCTCCTCTTCATAAATCTTCTGAATTTTCTTGCAAGGAGGGCTTCTTCACCTTCATCTTCTTCTTCTTCTTCAGACTCATCTATTGAGGATTCTTCTTGTATATTTGACTTGAAAGCAATCCCCTTCTTCTTTTTATCCATGTCCATTAATTTTTTTTTTAGATTAAGCTCATTAGTCATGAGCGATCCAACCAGCTGCTCTAGAGGTAGTTTGTCAACATCCTTGGCTTCTTGAATTGTAGTCACCTTCGGATCCCACGATGTTGGAAGTGACCTGAGGATTTTATTCACAAGATCAACATTAGACATAACCTTTCCAAGACTTTTAATTCCATTTACAATATTAGTGAATCTTGTGTATAGATCAGTGATTGATTCATTAGATTCTATTCGGAACATCTCATAAGTGTGCACTAACATATTTACTTTAGTATTTTTTACTTGATCGGTACCCTCATGGGTAACTTTAAGTATGTCCCATATTTCTTTAGCAGAAGTGCATGTAGATATCCTATTAAATTCACTAAAATCTAATGCACAGTAGAGGAGATTCATTGCCTTGGCATTGATCTCAGATTGTTTAATATCATTTTTATCCCAATCCTCTTCGAGCTTTGGGATGGAAACACCATTAACCACTATTGAAAGAATATGAGGACCCTTATCTACAACTCTCCATAAATTATAATCAATAGAATGCATATAAATTCTCATCCTAGTTTTCCAATATATATAATTTGATCCATTGAAAAATGAAGGTCTATTTGAGGATTGAACCTCAACTACGCTAGTACCAATTGGGGCTGCCATAGATCTTTACTCAAGGTGGTAAAGCCTATATACTGAGAACAGGACTCTGATACCACTTGTTGCCTAGTAAGCAACCCAAGAGCAGGGGTGAATTGGGTCTCTAAAAATTAAAATTACTTTACCTTGAAATAATGCAATGCAATCTAATTCAACAAATAAATTAGCAAGGTACTAAGAATTCAATTATAATTTTCTAAAATAAAAGTGCAGTAGAAATAAAGAGCAATAAATAAAAAGCAAGAAGAGAGATCAATCAACCACAAAGACCAAGAGATATAGTGGTTCGGTGCTATCCATTGCACCTACATCCACTCCCTAAGATCTCCTTGGGAATTCACTATAATCATACCCAATTATAGTTGATTAGTTTTGCAGGCTCACTAATCAAAAACCCAACTTGTTTTACAAGGCCAACAAGTCAAAATCTCACTTGGTTTTACGGGCTAACCAAGAACCTAATTGGTTTTCAAAGGCTAACCAGTAACCTCCCTTAGTTTTCTGGGCTAACCAAGAACCTAAGTGGTTTAACGGGCTAACCACCAACCTAATTGGTTTTCAAAGGCTCACCAATAACCTTCCTTGATTTTATAATAGGCTAACCAATAACCTTTATAACAAATAAAGATTTGAAGTAATGAAACAAAGTAAGCTTTCTAAACAAACGCGGGTATCTCTTTAAAGCTTGATGTAGAGATGCTTTGAACTTGTTCAAGCCCCTTGAATGCTCATGAATGAATGATCTTCAATGCTCTTGAAGGCTCTTGAATGCTTGGAGGCTTGCTTGTGCTTGAGAGTTGTTGAATCTTCAATGAATTGGAGTTAAAGCTCTCACTTGAATGCTCTTTTCTTATTCTCTTCAATAATATTCAATAGTTGTTCATTTGATTTGATTTGGAGCATATAAATACTTTTCCAAGGCCTCAAATCCCGTTTCTAGCCATTAGGCTTGAAAAACTAGCCGTTGGAGGGCAAAATGGATGAGTCTGCATTTGAAAATCTAGCCGTTACTGTTCCCAGAACTTCATGTGTCGACACTTCAGGCTGTAAGTCGATACATAAGGTCGATACTTGAACTTCTTGAGTCGACACCCAATTCAAATATCTCCAATTTGGTTCTCTAAAAATCTCAGATGTGTCAATACTACTCAGTTGAGTCGACACTTTGATTCGATACCTTGCTTCCATATGTCGACACTTCAGCAGTTCTTCAAATTTAGCAAGTTCTGTGAATTGAAAATCTCAGGCGATGTGTTGATCCATGTGTTGACAGTTTGAGTCGACACTGCAGGTTCATGTGTTGACACTTCAACCGTGCCAACTGAAACATTCTTGTGTACTGGCCTGAGTCGACACTTCACTTTATATGTCGACACTTGGTGTCATGTGTCGAAACTTTGAGTTAACACTTCACAAAATTCTTCATGAAAAGTCTGAACTTGAGCTGAAATAAATTTCTACTTAACTCATTCATTCAATCAAGCAAATATTTAGTTTCCAAGTCCTCTTTGAGCATTCTTTTTCATCCAAACTTGGTTTCTTCAAACAAACAAGCTTCTTCAAAATTGTGAGAACCTTTCTCAACAAAAACACACTTCAAATAAATCATTAGTACTCAACTTATACTTAACCATTTTGCTTATCATCAAAATTAATAATTGAGTCAATAGAAAGAAAGGAAGGTTTAGAAATAGTGAATTTGGATTTCTTGATGGCTGGATAAGTAGGGCCTCAATCCCCATGATGTTTCGAAGAACAAAGGAAGGGCCTCACATCCCGCGATGCACATAGAAAAAGAAGAAAATTTCGGTCCAAAAGATTTCATTAATCCAACCTCGACCAGCTGACCAGATAGATCAACATGAGGACACTCCCAATTTATGATGGAAGGATGGATCAATGCTATGTTTCAATTACAATGGCACACATCTCGAGATCGGCCTTCAGTTGAAGTCTGATTCACCAATGCAATATTTACTTCGAAGTATATCCCTCTGAAGTAACTGGCCAACTCACAACATATGCTCCAAAGCAAACCGCTCCGAAATAAATGGCCAACTTACAACATATGCTCCAAAGCCAATTGCTCCGAATTAAATAGACAATCTACATAGCTTTAAAGTGAATGGCTGATTTACAATCACCGAAGTAACCATCGGCCAACTCCGAAGAGAATGACTGATCTACTTTCAGCTAAGGCCATCAAGAATGGACTTGGTGACTATAACCACCCACGTGATTGATGATTATGGTCTTAGTAAGATCAAAGTAGCTGACCCTCAATAATAACCTCAATCAGTTAGAGGGAAGTTAGATTGACTAACTCCCCTAACAGAAATTGAGAAGGCTTAACTGCTTTCCATTACAGCAATACCTATATAAATTGGTAAGAGGGGAAATTCAAGGTAAGCATTCGCAATTTACTCTAGGCCATGCTATTTTGAGCCCAGTCTATGACTAGTTCGCGCTACGCATACTTGACTCTCCTCTTATTCCACCTTACTTTTTTTTTTTGAGCTCTCCATTATGTGACCTGAACCCTACTGACTTAAGCATCGAAGTGTCCCCCACCAGAAAAAATCTGATCAAGGGGTTTGTTTTGCTGGAATTCTAGTAGGTGTACTAGTGACCCAGGCACTCCGTCTGGTCTGTAGGGATCAGCATCAACAGATTGGTGCACCAGGTAGGGGGCGATTTTTGACTACGAAATTTGTTTCCTCCTAGGAAAGGAGAGCTTTCAAGAAGTATAAGATGGTTAAGGAAAGAATCCATAATGTCTCGCTAGTAGGGGATGCAATGCATCCCAAAGAATGAGCCTCTATTGGAGAATGATATGGAACCTCCAACATTCATTATAGAGTAGCAACAGTTGGAAGCCCTCATGAATCGAGTGGATGTACTAACTACCATGATGTAGATCTTCCAAAAAATTGCACTCCAAGGATGATACCCGCTAGCAACCTCCAAACACAGTCACCAATCCAGGAGGAACGAGGAACAACGTCAAGAATCCACTCGACATTCCTCTCAGGGCTGGCAATCCTACGAGCCTTGAAGCTCTCGACATCACAGGCCCCTGGAGAGCCGACCTAACAAAAAGAGATCTTGAAGGTCTCTTTCAGCTTCTTGTGGTGACTCTACACCAGGATATACTAGGCGAAGAGAAGTATATCACAACTATGAAGAAAAATTCAAAGCGCTGGAACTATAGATTGAGAAACTCAACGACCAGTGGAGGAGTGATGAAGTTATGGCATATGATTCATGGTCTCCATTCTCCCAAAGAATCATGGAAGAAGTCATTCCCCACCATTTCAAGGTTCTCTAATTAGGAAGCATATGATGGAACCACTGACCCTCTTGATCACTTGGGAAGCTTCAAAGCACATATGATGATATAGGGAGCCTCTGATGCCTTGCATCATCTCCCTTCCCTACCACTTTAAAGAAAGTAGCTCGAAGTGGTATTCGAGCATTAGACCAGGTACCATTCATTCTTTTAATGAATTAAAAAAATTATTTGTATCACATTTCAGGACTTGTCGAAAGATGCCCCGTAACTCGGATAGCCTCTCCCTATTACAGCAGACTGAAGGAGAGAGTCTCAAAGATTACATCGCCAGATTCAATTCTACCACTCTCGAGATACTTGATCTCAATGAATACATGCCATGTCTGCTATAAAGAAGGGCTTCCAATCATCCAAGTTCACCTTCTTCTTGGATAAGAAATTTCGTACGAGCTACGCTGAGCTACTGGCGAGAGCTCAAAAATATGCGATGGTTGAAGAACAAGTAGCAAGCTGGTGATTAACTGAAGGGAGGCCAGACTCCAAGAAAAAGAGCAACAAAGGGATGATCCTGCCCATACCCTTTACTAACGATGCAACGGTTTAACGATGTAGTCCTAAACCCAAGCTATGGGTAACAAGTTCGACTCTTATACTCCTCTCTCCCAAGGGAGAAAATCTTGATGGAGATAGAGAAGGAAAGTTATTTGCAAAGGCCATGCCCATGAAGGCATCTGCTGCATTAAGGAACAAAAATAAATATTGTCGATTCCATCGGGACCATGGCCACAACACTGAAAAATGCATCCAACTCAAGAACGTGATGAAGATTGATCAAAAGGGGATACTTTGAAAAATATGTGATCCAAAACATAGAGAGCTCTGATACCAAAGTTGATGCAGGATGGATACAATGACTAATCTAATAATTAAGAGTTTAATTTTGATGAGCAATGACAGTAAACTCAGATAAGCTATCAAATTAATTTAATGAAGATAGACTAAGTCTCTACTAGCACCCGCAATATAATCAGCATGCAATTACAAAATGAACCATGGATCTAATGATTGAGAAACCACCGAAACTAGGATGTCCTGACTTCAAGCAACCAGATCTAATGAGATTAGATGGTTACTTACCAATAATGCTTTTTTCTCTTCTATTTCAATAGATCTGGATTCAACTCTCAAGATCTCACTATAGGATTGCAAACTTCAGTTCCTTCGAAGTAGATCTTCTCGCTGATGGTTGGATGGCAAGGGAAACCTCCACTTCTAATTGAGAATACAAGGGATCCTGCAAAAGAACTATGATTAGAAAGATGGAAATGGAGTGAAAATCTAAAATGAGAGAGGGAAAGAAGGATGGTTGGCTTGGTTCTGGATCTGGACTGGATGTTGAAGATGGTGGTGCCTGGCTCTAGATCTTGGACTCAGGAGATAACTCGGGTTTCAGTACTCCACACTAATGCAATGCTTAACCAACAGAGCACTCTCACACTACAATTACTTAACCAGTAATTACACTCTCAACGCTTACCCAACAATTGGAGAAAAAACTGACAGAGTTTCATTAATCAATCATAAGTTTTTTTACAAGAGGGGGATGGGGTGGTATTTATAGACCACTTACATAGTAGCTTGATAAAAATAAACTCATGGTAGCAAGATAAGAAAATATTCTTTTGAATATAAAAATAATTAAGATGATAATGGACTCTAATTTCCTTCTTAACCTTGATGAAGACTCTTTGTAATTTAAATGGGATATGTGCCTTTTTCATTTGGACTTCTCCAATTCTAAGCAACAAAGAAAGATGGGCGACAAGAAAAATGAGGGCTCTCCTAAAATATGTGACAAAACACTTCTCAAATGTGAAGTGGGTAGAAACTCTTCCTTTCTTGGCATCAATCCCTTTTTGGGATGACTAGACTTCATCTTGATTCTTTGAATTTGAAAGAAGGTTAGATAATTCTCCCTTTTATCTTGATATTTGGATGAGACAAACTTTGAGATTTGAAATGATGAAGCATTCCTTTCATTGGGTGACAAAAAAAGGATGAAATGCTCCTTGGTTGTGGGTGACAAGGAGTTGATGAGGAATGAGGAGTCCTGCTTTACTCCTCTTAAATATTTTCAAATGAGTAACAAAATTGAGGCACCCTCCGTTTCTCCCCTTTGGATAATCTTGGACTTTAAATATTGTCCAAATGTCCCAATGTCAGGATGTCCGGATATCTTGATGTCTGGATGTTCCAATATCCGGATGTTTGGTAAAATTTTGGACAACCTTCTTTTGTCATGGAATTAATCCACAAAGGTGATGTGGCATGATGGTGACATGGCTTCAACAACTAGGCTTGGCCTCAGTCAACAATTGAGCTTGAGCTCCATCGACTCATTCAATTATAAGACTCAACTTCAAGCAAACCTAACTTGACAAATTTGCAAAATAAAGCAAACTAATGTTATTTATAGGACTCAAGCTAAAATTAAGATAAAACAAGTACTCATTGGTGATCCACAATGAGCTTGGAGGGTCTGACGTATCTTCCTAGCTCTGGTATCCTAACCAATTCTCCCAGGATGGGAGGAACTCAACCTTATCGAGTATGGGTTGACTCTGCTTTGGTAATGTTTTAGCAAGTCTGGGTTAAGTTTTTGCAGATCCTATCGAGTGATCCACGAATCATCAAATTCCAGTCTTCCTTGCAATCGAACCAGGTAATGCTGATAATCTTTATTCCTAGTAGTGATAGTTTTGTCATCCAAAATTGGCTCAATCTTATCTCTCCTTTCTGGTAATTTAGCTGGTGGACACTCAAGGATAGGGTCGCTCTTAAAGATAGAATCAGGCCCAAATGGCTCACTAGATATCATTTTTGGCTCCTTATACTAAACAAGATCTAATACATTGAAGGTTGGACTAATACCTAATTCTGGCGGTAATTCTAACAGATAGGCATTAGACCCAATTTTCTTTATGATCTTGTATGGTCCTGTACTATGAGCATGTAGTTTTTTCATAGTTATAGGTGAGAACCATTCAGGATGAAGCCTGATCATGACAGAATCTCCCTCATTAAATTCTTTAAAATGTTTATGTGAGTTAGCTATATGCTCATAAGATTCATTGCTTTCAATAACTTTTTTATTTATTTATGCAATTCCTTAACATGCTGTGCATATGACTCACATCAATATCTAACAGACTCAACTATGCATTCCTATCAAATGAAATTTATTAGGTCTATAACTACAACTTTGGCTTGATTCCTAGTTGATGGATGATATGCAGATGAAAATTTGACGTGGACTCCTAATAAGTGCCATAAGGTCTTCCAGAAGTAGGTAGCAAATTGAATGGGCTCAAAGGACTGATAAAACATGCTAACCTCAATAAAATGCAACTGGGTGGTTCTAAAAATATTGGAAGCCTCAGGAAAGGGTAGAAAATATGAGGTGGGTTTGACAACTGGGTCTAGATTCATGGGGGTGACCTTAAGAATGTACATGGATCTACAGGTAGCAAAAAATCCACTTTATTGAAGAATGGGTCAGTAACTTCAAGGAAGAGATCATTAATTGGAATCAAAGGGGTGACCTCATCCTGAGGATTCTGAATTAAAGAGATCATGTCTTCGATAAATTCCTCTGGTTCAAGAATTTCAGGACAAAGCTCTCCTATTTGGGTCTCTTCTAGGGTTTCCTCAAGTAAAGCCATAATGTTAGGGATGTTAAATCCATCATGGTTCTCTTTTCCTAATGGTCCTTCTAATACATTAGGTGACTCATCGACTTCCTCTTTTTTTTATACTCATCTATCAGGTGTTCTCCAGCTTCATATACTTCTGTTGCCCAAGTGGCTTTCCCAATACGGGGTGAATTGGAAATTTAAAAAATTAAAGCAATTAAGTGCTCTTTTAAAACTACTTAAAGTGTTAAATGCTGTGGTATAGATAATTAAAAGTAGAAGTGAAAGTAGATAGAAAAGCACAACACAAATACACAAAATTATAGTGGTTCGGAAGCAACCATCTCCTACATCCACAACCCAAGATTACCACTTGGGATTTTCACTATATCCCCCACCATAATATAATCGGATTGTTTTAATAGGCTCACAATCCAAACCTAACTCCCTTTGGTTTTAAACCGGGCTCACCAAAGAAACCCAAGACTTGGTTTTAAACAGGATCACCAAGAACCCAACTTAGTTTTACCAGGATCATCAAGAACCCTTACAGTCAGTTTTCAACGGGATCACTAACAACCCACTTGGTTTTTAGACTGGGCTCACCAGCAACCCAACAATTCAAAAAGAATTGTAAAGAGAAAGCAACAGAATGACAAAGAAATTTTGTTGGATGGTTGCCAATGCAGCTCGAGAGAAGCCCTCTTAATTGCACTTCAATGCACTTTAATGGCTTCTTCAACTTTCTCAATAATTTCTTCAAGCTTCAGATATGAGTTGGTGAAGACTTGAAGTCTATCTTGAATGCTCTTGCAGTGCTCTCTAGCTTACAAGCTCAAGTAAGCATTAAACATTCATTACCCTTCTCAAAAGTTGTCCCAAACCTTCTTTTATAGAGTCTTGTACTCTTCTCAGATGATTTTAATCATTGTAGAATGTTGGGATGTGACATTTGTCCGTTGGAGCACTTTTTGGATTCAAATTTCAAGTTCTGGAACTAGCCATTATAAGCCTAAAATCGACCTTCGAGTCAGATCGGATCTACTTGAGTCGGCTCAGATCCATAGAGTAGATCTGGTTGAGTCACCTCTCTTTAATTGGGTCGGCTCAATTTCTCAATAGCTTGATTCCTTACTCTAGAAGAGTCGAATCACCTTACTTTTAGTCGGCTAGGATTCATAGGCCTTCAGAATTGCAGTCTGGAAGAGTCAGCTCAGATTCATTAGAGTTAGCTCAGTTGGCTGTTCACTCAGAACTCTTCTTTCTGGGCTCTAAAGGAGTCGGCTCGAATCTCTGAAGAGTCGGCTCAAAATATCTGACAGAATAATGTAGTCAGCTCGGACTTCCTTCGGATCAGCTCATTATTTGATACAGAAAATCTTATTCTGGATGAGTCAGCTTGGGTCCCTTAGAGTCGCGCAGATATCTGCATGCCAAAATCTTCATGCCAGAAATCTTCGTGCGTGCCATATGCTAGAGTCAGCTCCTTTGCTTCAGGTTGGCTCAGATGAGTTCTTCAGTAAAATTTCAATTCTTCTCTAGAATTCATCCAGCAAGACTTCAAACATTCAAGAGTCTTTCCAACTCTTCTAACAATCTTCTCTAAAAAATTTTAAACTTAAAACAACTAAGAAGTAACCCATTTTCATGATTTTTACTTAACCTTTTCTTTGGGTTCTTCTTTACATGAATCACATACAACACAATTGGTGGGGACACCGAGGCACCAGAATAAGACAGAGACTTTTCAACCCTCTGTGAATTGATCAATAATTTACGAGTCCATCTGTAATAAGGGCTTAGCCCATCTGAGTCTATTTTAGTTGTTATTTGAGTCTTTTGAGTTGTTATTTCAGTTCTGTACTAGTCAGCTCATGTTGAGCTAGTTCAGTCAAATGCTAGTCAGCTCATGTTAAGCTAATTTTATTTTTTTGAGTCCTATCCAAGCATACTGAAGACTCAAGACCGCATCATACAAGTGAAGACCAAGTCCAACTAGATTGAAGACATGGAAGTTTAGCCCAAGTCCAACCCAGCTTGAAGATTTGAAGACCCCAGGAGGAAAATCAGAAACCCTGATTCATTGCAGATGCCCTCCAGATGCCCAGATTCCTTTCCAGATGAAAAGTATATTCATAGACCAGGGCATCCATAATTTTAGAGGTCCATCTGCATCCTAGCCCAAAGAAATCAAGCCCAAGCGCCAAGCCCAAGCCCCAAGAAACAAGATACCAGGGAATATTCTGCTACCTGGCTACCAGGCCACCCCAGCTTCCAGAGGCCCAAACCCATGCACCCAAGCCCCTTTGGGCCGGCCCCTTGCTGCTCTTAGAAGCCCAACACGCCCCCTTAGGCATCCTTGAGTGTTGACCAAGTCAAGAGAATTTTTAGAGATTTTTTCTACCTAATGTTTCCTTATTTTCGAGCTAGGGTTTGAGAGGGAAAAGGATTCTTATGTAATGTCAATTGTACCCTTACTTAGGGCCCAAGGTTAAGGATCTATTTAAGGGACCCTAGCATCTTGTATGAAGGGAGATTTTTGATATGATATAAACCTTGAGTTCTTATATTATTTTGTGTGATTACCCTACTGTGTGCATAAAGGGGTGTGAGAGTTCTTCTCCCAGTGTTTGCAACCATCTTCCTGCCGCCAACCATCCTTCCAGCCCCCTCCAAAACTTTCATTCTTTTGCTATTTTCCTTTGTTTTCTTGATTTCCTTTGAGTTTTCTAACCTCTGACAGGTCATTTGCAGGTCCTCGAGTTCATACAATCCAACGACTCCAGCCAAGCCTCAATCGGATCACCGAGCAGAAAGCCGGATATCCGCGAGTCTTTGGCTCGATTTTCCAGGCTGCATCCATCGAGGAACGAGAGATCCCTTCGCTGCGATCTTCATCGGGTGCTTCAGACGTTGTCAGGTACACCCCCTCTGTAGGCTCAGGTAGGCAACCCAAGAGGGGGGGTGAATTGGGTTTTATAAAACTTTTGTACTATTTGCAAAGTATGAACTAAAGCAAGTATGTGCTAATGCAATTCAAGTACTTGTGTATTTTAAATAAATGCAGCAGAAATAAAAAAATAAAAGCACAAGGAGAACAATCACACAAATACAAAGATTTATAGTGGTTCGGTGCCAACCAAGCACCTACATCCACTCCCCAAGAACCCCTTGGGAATTTCACTAAGTTTGGTTTTATAACTTAGGCTCACCAACAACCTTTATAACTGTTTTGTCTTCGGGCTCACAAGTCAAACCCTAGTTGGTTTCAAGGCTTACCAACAACCACCCTTGGTTTTACGGGATAACGAAGAACCTAAACAACTTGTTTTGGCTTCAGGCTCACAAGTAAAACCCTAGTTGGTTTCAAGGCTCACCAACAACCACTTTGGTTTTCAAAGGCTTACCAAAAACCTCTTTGGTTTTCCAAGGCTCACCAAAAACTTAAGTAAAATAATGTAAGAGCAAGTATAAATGAATACAATAAAAGCTTTCTAAAATAAAGCAAATATCTCTTTGAAGCCCTTGATTGTTGATGAAGATCTTGTCTTCAAGTTGATGAAGCCTTTGATTGATGCTTGTAGATGTAGACTTTGAATGCTCTCTTTGAAACTTGGAAGCTTGAAGGATTTGAATCACTCAACTCTTGAATCCTTGAAGAATATTCAAAAAAACTCACCAAAGGATTACTTCCCCAATTGACTTTTGATGTTTATATAGCCTCCCAACACTTAAATGACCGTTTATAGCCGTTAGGGAGGAAAATATGGCCGTTGGAGTCAAGTTGGAGAAGTTCTGCAATCCAGAAAACTAGCCGTTACTGTTCAAGTGTCGATACTTCACCTTCAGGTATCGACACTTTAGTTTCAAGTGTCGACTCTTCATTCTCCAGGTGTCGATACTTCACTTTCAAGTATCGACACTTCAGCTCCAGGTGTCGACACTTCACTGAAAGTGCTTTCTGAAGTTTTCTGTTTGTCTCAGGCCTTGAGTCGACACTTCACTCTTCAAGTATCGACACTTGATCCTCAGGTGTCGACACTTCAATTCCAGGTGTCGACACTTGCCTGTACCATTGTTGAAACATCTTCAAATTCTTCCATATTAATCCCAAAGTCCATATACTTGATTTTTCATTAATTTAAGAACTTTTTCAACTGAAATACAAGCATTTCTTCGTTCAATATGTTGAGTACTAAGATCTGAAAAATATACTTAAAATATAATTAGTACTCATATATACTTAAACATTTTGTCAATCATCAAAATTAAGACTAGAGTCAACACTCTCTACCTCCAGTGTTTATATTGTAGGAGAACTTGCCTTAACCGAGGCTTCTCAACCCCGGCGATCCTTCTTTAGTACTTTTCTAGGTTCTAATCTGCATGCTTGGCTTTAAAAATTCATAAAAAATTCTTTACAACTAATTTTGATCTAAAATTCAGGAATTAATCACCTAACCTCACATTTAAAACATACAAAAAGAATTGCATGCATATTAGTCCCCCATCATTTGGTATCAGAGCCTAGATTAGAGCATGTTTTCTGTAATTTTTTAGTCATATATGCTCTATTATTTAAATTATTTCTCCCTGATCAAAACTCTAAAAATTCTAAAATTTAATTTTCTAGATTCATCATAATTCATAGTGATTTTCATAATTTTTGAAGATTTTATTATGGCTTGTGAATTTTCTGCAAGCCAAAATACAGCCTACAAGTTTTTGGCTCTATTTTTTTTCAGCAAGACAAGTTTGAAAGTTTTATGGTTTTGTTCAGCATATTTTGCATATCTTTTAATTTTAGTATATTTTGCATATTAGGCCATAATTTTCAAGTTTTCTTCTATTTAATAAAATACCAAAATAAAAAAATAAAAAAATTATATATTCTCCAAAATACCAAAAAAAAAAATACCTAAACCCTAATTTGCATTCTCATCTGATTGCCATCATTGCATAAACCACTTTTAAGGGCACTCTTGCTATATCAGATAAAGGGAGGAGTTGATAACCTCTCCTTAGCCCAAAACCACATCCCTTGCATTCGGTCTCAAGCCTTAACCTAAAACTTATTAGACTTAATTTGCCCTAGTGGGTTGGGGACACCAATTGGTCGGGTCCGGGCTAGTGTTAGATCACTGTGTCAAGTTAACCTGTGTGTGCTTTGTGCTCAGTGTCTAGAATGGTGGTTCAGGGATTCAATCCCGAAGGGCTTGTGTGCTGGTCCGCCTACCTGGCAAATCTCTGATTGGTGTCTAGGCTTGGCAATCAGGGACCTAACACTCCCCTTACACTTGCCTGGTTGAGTACCGGGTTACATAGGCTAGTTTGCCACCCTGATTGAGCATCTAGTTTGGACTCTAGGTCTAGTCAGTTGTAGTTGGTATGATCGAGTCTTGCATGAGCATTAGATCAGGTGTCCCATCTCATTCACCATCTCCCTGAATCCATAGACCATTTTGATGCCAAATTTGATGCCCTTCCTGCATATTAGTCCAAACCCTCAATCTTAGGTTTGAGCAAGCAAATGCCTAATTGACCCAGAAGCTTGAACAAATAGATGCCCTACGAGGAACCTTAGAGAAAACCCGTAGGACCCAAACCAGATCCAAACCTGAACCAGAACTTGAGTCACCTCCCCAGCCTAGGAGAACCCTTCGCCATGACCCCTATTATGATACTGAACCTAGGAGGACCCTTACCATGATCCCTACCGTGAGGTTGAACCTAGAGAGACCATCGCCATGACCCTTATTATTATACTGAACCTAGGAGGACCCCAAACCCTGATCCCAACCATGAGGTTGAACCTAGGAGAGCCCATCGCATGACCCTTATTATGATACTGAACCTAAGAGGACCCCAAACCCTGATCCCTACCGTGAGGTTGAACCTAGGAGAGCCCATCGTCATGACCCATACTATGAAACTGAACCTAGGAGGACCCCAAACCCTGATCCCTACAGAGAGGTTAACCTAGGAGAGCCCATCGTCATGACCCATACAATGAACTGAACCTAGGAGGACCCCAAACCCTGATCCATACCTTGAGGCTGAACCTAGGAGAGCCCATCGTCATGACCCAATCCCTAAGGTTAGTCCTAGAAGACCCAATCAGGATTTTGTAGACCAGGAAGATAGATCCTATTTACCCTCTCCCTATAAGCCTAGTATACCCACAACCTATAGATCTTATGACTCCAAATCCTCTGACTCTAGAACCTACAAGCCCATATCACATGAGCCTAGTAGACCCAACACCCAATATTCTGACCAATATAGGGAGTCCAACCCTAGGAGAACCCAATATTCTGACCCATATAGGGAGTCCAACCCTAGGAGAACCCAATATCCTGACCTATATAGGGAGCCCAACCTTAGGAGGACCCCATACCATGATCCATCCTTAGAACCTGACCATAGAGCTGACCTAAAATCCTATGACCCCAGATCCTATAATCCCATGACCCATAGATCTACACCTTTGTCCTATGAGCCCAGAGAACCCATAACCCCTAAGTATCAATCTAGTACTAGTCAGGTTTTCCTTAATCAACTTGAACCCATAGGATTAGTACCCCTAAATATGAACCCAGTAGTGAGCCACTACCCCTTATAACCTGAACCTACTAGGATTAGTGTCCATAATCAGAAACCAGGACCTAGCCAATTTTTCCTTAGCCGACCTTCTCCAACCATTCCTAAGATTCACAGGCTTACATTAATGCAGAAGTGTATGAAGCTAATGCAAGCTTAGTGGATGAGTATGAGGGAGAAGAGGAGAACCTTTAGATACCTAGAATTAGCCAACCCAATAGATACCCAGGTAGAAGCCAACCTAGAGATAGTTGACCTTGACCACATCCAACCTAAAGCTATAGTGGAAGAAAAATTAGAGGAAGAGAACCTAGGTACTGCTGTAGAGCCTTACCGAGGAAACCATAGAGGAAGCCAAATTATAGAGTCTAGTCCTAAAATACAAGAACCTGAAGAATTTATTAAGACTGATCTCTTTGAATCAGTACCCTCAGGATGAGCCTCCTCCTATAGTTTCCATTAAGGACCTCTTCCCTAAGATTAATAACCCATCCTTCCATTATACAAACCCCATAGATATACCGCAACCCCATAAGGTTAACCTCATTAGTCTAGGATTAGTCCCTGACGCCCCTTCTTTTATCTTACTTTTTCCAACTAACCTTGAACCTTTTTCCCTACCCTACCAGACTAATTTTGAATCACTTCCTATTTTCTGCTCTTTCCAGACACCTCTAGCATTTCTACGATCATTAGATTGCATTTAGCTGAGATTAGCATACTGCATGCATTCATTATGCATGTTAGGTTTGCATCTTGCTTCTGGCATACTCTTTGGAATTTGCTAGGAGTGCACTGTAAATTTTCATGTGCATGTCAAGCTAGGATCAAATCTAGAGAACCTATAATCTGTTAGGTTTAGATCCAAAGAGTTCAATAAAATTTCCTTCGATAAGAATGCATAGTCGAGTCTGTTAGGTCATTTGCATCATTTGTTAGGAGACTGCATGTGCCTAGCATGTTCACCACCCGCACTAATCTTAAAACAACTGCTAATTCCGAAGAAGGGTCAAAGAATTTGATGTAGTGGATTCTATCTTGGTTAGGCATATGCCTAAAAGAAGCTTCATGCTCGCAGAGCCGGACCTTTTAAAGTGTTAAAGAAGGTTGGATCAAATGCCTATGTGTTAGAATTGCCTTCGGATTTGGGCATTAGTTCTACCTTCAATATTATAGACCTGGTTGAGTACAGGGAACCGGCAGCGATACCTAGTGAGGCTTTTGGACCTATCCCCTCCTGTTGTGAGTGACCCTAACCCAGAGTGTCCACTAACAAATTTGGCCTGAGAGAGCAGAGCGGATCGAGCGTATCCTTGATGATCAAGCCATCACGACCTAGGGCCACAGCTATCAATGCTTCTTGGTCTGATGGTAAGGTCGGCCAGAGTCGGACGATTCATGGATTTCTTGAGAGGACTTATAATGCCTCAACCCAGACATTCTCGAGAGATATGTGAGCCAGTCTGATCTTCACTCGACAAGGTCGAGTTCCTCCCACCCTGGGAGAATTGGTGGGGACACCGGAGGCACCAGAATAAGACAAGGCTTTTCAACCCTCTGTGAATTGATCAATAATTTATGAGTCCATCTATAATAAGGGCTTAGCCCATCTGAGTCTATTTTAGTTATTATTTGAGTCTTTTGAGTTGTTATTTCAGTTCTGTACTAGTCAGCTCATGTTAAGCTAGTTCAGTCAAATGCTAGTCAGCTCATGTTAAGCTAATTTTATTTTTTTGAGTCCTATCCAAGCATACTGAAGACTCAAGACCACATCATACAAGTGAAGACCAAGTCCAACTAGATTGAAGACATGGAAGTTTAGCCCAAGTCCAACCCAGCTTGAAGATTTGAAGACCCCAGGAGGAAAATCAGAAACCCTGATTCATTGCAGATGCCCTCCAGATGCCCAGATTCCCTTCCAGATGCCAAAGTATATTCATAGACCAGGGAATCCATGATTTTAGAGGTCCATCTGCATCCTATCCCAAAGAAATCAAGCCCAAGAGCCAAGCCCAAGCCCCTAAGAAGCAAGATACCAGGGAATATTCATGCTACCAGGCTACCAGGCCACCCCAGCTTCCAAGGCCCAAACCCATGCACCCAAGCCCCTTTGGGCCGGCCCCTTGTTTCTCTTAGAAGCCCAACACGCCCCCTAGGCATCCTTGGAGTTTTGACCAAGTCATGAGAATTTTTAGAGATTTTTTCTACCTAATGTTTCTTTATTTTCTAGCTAGGGTTTGAGAGGGAAAAGGATTCTTATGTAATGTCAATTGTACCCTTACTTGGGGCCCAAGGTTAAGGGTCTATTTAAGGGACCCTAGCCTCTTGTATGAAGGGAGATTTTTTATATGAAATAAACCTTGAGTTCTTATATTATTTTGTGTGATTACCCTGCTGTGTGCATAAAGGGGTTTGAGAGTTCTTCTTCCCGGTGTTTGCAGGTCATTTGCAGAGTCTTCTTCTCGATGTTCTTCTTCCCGGGGTTTGAGAGTTCTTCTTCCCTGCCGCCAACCATCCTTCCAACCCCCTCCAAAACTTTCTTTTCTTTGCTGTTTTCCTTTGTTTTCTTGATTTCTTTGAATTTTCTAACCCCTGATAGGTCGTTTGCAGGTCCCCGAGTTCCTACAATCCAACGACTCCAGCCAAGCCTCAATCGGATCACCGAGCAGAAAGCCGGGTATCTGTGGGTCTTTGGCTCGATTTTTCAGCCCGCATCCATTGAGCAACGAGAGATCCCTTCACTGATCTTCATCAGGCACTTCAGACATTGTCAGGTACTCCCCCTCTACCTCCAGTCTTTATATTGTAGGAGAACTTATCCTAACCGAGGCTTCTCAGCCCCGACGATCCTTCTTTAGTACTTTTTAGGTTCTAATCTGCATGCTTAGGCTTCAAAATTCATAAAAATTCCCTACAACTAATTTTGATCTGAAATTCGGGAATTAATCACCTAACCTCATATTTAAAACATACAAAAAGAATTGCATGCTTATTAGTCCCGCATCAACAACTCATTTCAAAAACTAAGGATGTCGGAGTTGTAATTGAGCGTTAGAATCATCCTAGAAAAACTTGTAACACACTTGAAGAGTTGTTAGTAAAATAAATGCATGCTCCAATATTTTGTTATCATCAAAATCACTTATGGGGTCAACAACTTCTACTACATTTCAGTCTGAGTAATCTTCTAGTCAACTAACTCTAAGTCTACAATAGATATTTCTTTCGGGATCATTCTTAGGAACAAATGGGGTCAAAGGGGTGGGTCGGCTCGGATTAGGGTTAAGTCGACTCGGGTGAGAATTGGGTCGAATCTGTTGAGGGATGAGTCAACTTGGGTGGACTAGGCTAAATCCTGATTTTTGATAAAGGGCACTAATCCTAATGGGTTCTGGCTGATGAATTTTGGGTCCAAGGGAAGTGGTTTAGGTGAACCAGGGTTAGTACAGGTCCTACAGATCCTCTCTAAGTTGTCGAGTCGCTTATCCAGTCGGTCAAACCTATTATCCATCAAGGCACATTGGTCACTGAAGGTCCTCAGTAAGGTTTTATAGTGGACTCCATGATCAGACTGGGTTGAGGTTAGGCTCCTAATCTAGTGGTCATGTAATGCAATCCTAGCTTCTATGGTTTCTAGACCTAAAGCTCAAGTGGAATGAGTTAACTCAAATTACACCAAACTCAATAATTAGCCCTTCCACTGGCCAAGTAAGAGGTGGGGTGGTGGGAGGCTCCCATGCTTGATACAGGGTCCTAATTAAAAACCACCAATCCACTTAGAACGTTTTCCTTTGAACCTCTAGCCTTAGACACTAGCTTCCAGTAATAATTGGAAGGTTGAGTGCACTAGTTCACTCACAAGACTCGAACCCAACCTATTGGTGTCCTAAACTGTATTAGGTTGCTAATCGATTTTAAGTTAGGCTTAGGTTCAAATGTAAAGAGGGTTGTTCTTGGGCCAAGGAAAGGTAATGATCTCCTTCCCTTATCTTACGATATTGTCACCATTAAAGTAAGTTATGCATATGATGGCATACATGTGAAATCTAATGATGTGCACTTAAGTTTTTTTCTTGTGTATTTTGATGTATTTTGAAAGAAATATAAATTGGTGGAAATTAAATGATATGAACCTAAATGTAGAAATTAAACTATGCTGGAAATTAAATAGGTTGAAATAACTATATGCTGAAATTCTAGAGCAGAACTATTCTCAAGTAGTAATCAGGCATGCAAAATTTTACAGACTGAATTAAATGTAATGAATCTAGCAAAATAAGAATCAGAATTTTTTGATCTTCTTACATGTAGAAATAATTAAAAAACAGATCATTTACTAGGATGGACGTGATGCAAAAAATTAATCCTAAGATGCCTATCTCTTTATTTTCTTCTTCAAGGGTCAATCACAACGGCACCCCTACATGCCATAGGAAATCCCTTTTGAATGGGATGTGAGGGTCTTGTAGCCCTACATTTTCCTATGACTGGATAGCCATGGTGAGCCACCCAATCCGAGTACTTAAAGAGAACTAATTCCTAACCGTGCTTTGATACCAAAACTGATGTGGAACATAGAGAGCTCTGATACCAAAGTTGAAGTTGGAAGGATGCAAAGACTAATCTAACAATTAAGAGTTTAATTTTGATGAGAAATGGAAGCAAACTCAGATAAGTTGTCAAATTAATTTAATGAATATAGACTAAGTCTCTACTAGCTACCCGCAATATAATCAGCATGTAATCACATAAAGAACCCTAGATCCGATGATTGAGAAACTATCAAAACTAGGACGTCCTAACTTCAAACAACCAGATCTAATGAGATTATGATGGTTACTTACAAATAATGCTTTTCTCTCCTCTGTTTCAACAGATCTGGATTCAACTCACAAGATCTCGCGGTAGGATTGTAAACTTCAGTTCCTTCAGAGCAGATCTTCTTGTTGATGGTTGGATGGCAAGGGAAACCTCCTCTTTTGATTGAGAACACTAGGGATCCTGCAAAAGAACTATGATTAGAAAGATGGAAATGGAGTGGAAATTTGAAATGAGAGAGGGAAAGAAGGATGGTCGGCTTGGTTTGGATCTGGACTGGATGTTGAAGATGGTGGTGCCTGGCTCTGGATCTTGGACTCAGGAGATAACTCAGGTTTCAGAACTCCACAGTAATGCAATGCTAATCAGCAGAGCAGTCACACACTACAATGATTTAACCAGTAATTGCACTCTCAATACATACCCAGCAATTGGAGAAAAAATCGACAGGGTTTCATTAATCAATCATAAGTTTTTTTACGAGAGGGGAATGGGGTAGTATTTATAGACCGCTTACATAGTAGCTTGATAAAAATAAACTCATGGTAGCAAGATAAAAAAATATTCTTTTGAATACAAAAATAATTAAGATGACAGTGGACTCTAATTTCCTTCTTGACCTTAATGAAGACTCTTTGTAATTTAAATGGGATATTTGCCTTCTTCATTTGGACTTCTCCAATTCTAGGCGACAAAGAAAGATGAGCGACAAGAAGAAATGAGGGCTCTCCCAAAATATGCAACAAAACAATTCTCAAATGAGAAGTGGGTAGAAACTTTCCTTTCTTGGCATCAATCCCTCTTTGGCATGACTAGACATCATCTTGATTCTTTGAATTTGAAAGAAGTTTAGATAATTCTCCCTTTTATCTTGATACTTGGATGAGACCACTTTGAAATTTGAAATGATGAAGCATTCCTTTCATTTGGGCGACAAAAGGAGGATGAAACGCTCCTTGGTTGTGGGCGACAAGGAGTGCATGAGGAATGAGAAGTCCTTCTGCTTTACTACTCTTAAATGTTTTCAAATGAGCGATAAAATTGAGGCGCCCTCCTTTTCTCCCCTTTGGATAATCTTGGACTTTAAATGTTGTCCAAATGTCCCATGTTTGGATGTCCGGATGTCTCGATGTTTGGATGTTCCAATGTCCGGATGTTTGGTAAAATTTTTGGACAACCTTCTTTTGTCATGGAATTGATCCACAAAGGTGATGTGGCATGATGGTGACATGTCTTCAACAACTGGGCTTGGCCTTGGTCAACAATTGAGCTTGAACTCCATCGACTCATTCAATTATAAGACTCAATTTCAAGCAAACCTAACTTGACTAATTTGCAAAATAAAGCAAACAAATGTTATTTACAGGACTCAAGCTGAAATTAAGATAAAACAACTACTCATTGGTGATCCACAATAAGCTTGAAGGGTTCTAACATCTCTTCCTAGCTCTGGTGTCCTCTCCCATATGTCAGCACCCAGGAATCGCAAACTGAAGCTACTACCTGCACGAGGGCCACGGAAGAAGCTGAACTGCTCAATCAATTACCAATTGATGGAAGAGTGGATTCTTCATCGACGAACCCATAGGAGAAGCAGTGCTGAAGAGGATGCCCCTAAAAGGTACAAAAGAAACAATACCATAAGCTTCTCCAACAATGATCTACGAGGAGTCCAAACTCCTCACGATGATCATATTATAATCTCGACTGTGATAGCCAACTATGATGTAAGATGGATTCTGATTAATAATGGAAGCTCGATGGAAGACTTACTTTATGATGCTTTCCTTAGAATGAATTTGTCCAAAAGTAAACTACAGAGATCTCCTATACCACTGACTGGGTTCGGAGGTAACCAAGTCAGAGTAGAAGTAGAAATTGTATTACTAGTAACCATCGGCACTGAACAATTTTAGAGAATACTCTCCATTAATTTTGTGATCGTACAAAGACCATCAGCATACAATGCTATCTTAGGATGACTCACTCTAAACAAGTTCCGTGCATAGTTTCAACTTACCGTCTCTTGTGTAATTCCCAACTAAGAACTGCATCGGAGAAGTAAAAAAAGACCAAAGAGTCGCCTAACAATGTCAGATGATTTAGGACAAACAATCTACCGACTCCATGATGTTGGAATAGCTGGACCCAAGAGATCGGTTGGAGGAATGCAGAGAACCTGTAGAAAAATCTATTTCCATATCACTGTTGAAGATGACCCAACAAGAGGTATGCAAATTGGAAGTATGCTAGACAAAGAAATAGAGGCAAGGCTGATCCATTTTTAATGGAGCAATGCCGATGTCTTTGCCTGGTTGACTTCGGATATGCCTGGAATTTCATCCGATGCCATATCCATTGACTGGAAGTCACCTTGGATCACAAGTCTGTCAAACAAAAGAAAAGGAATTTCACTCCGGAGAGACAGAAGGTGATCGATGAAGAGGTAGGAAAGCTTCATAAAGCTAGATTCATAAGAGAAGTACACTATCCCGATTGGTTAGCCAATGTCATGATGGTTAAGAAAGCCAACAGCAAATAGAGGATCTACATCGACTATATCGATCTCGATAAGGCTTGCTCTAAAGATAGCTTTCCTCTATCGAAGATAGATTAACTAGTTGATGCCACTGCCGGTCATCAGTTGTTGAATTTTATGGATGCTTTCTCTGGTTACAACCGGATACGAATGGATCCCGATGATGAAGAGAAGATAGCATTCATAACAGAGAAGGAGCTCTACTGCTATAAAGTAATGCCATTCAGACTAAAAAATGCCAGGGCAACCTTCCAAAGGTGATCAATAAGGTGTTTGAAAAATAACTTGGGAAGAACATGGAGGTGTATGATAATGATATGATCATGAAGAGCCTCCAGAAAATCAATCACATCAGAGATCTATAGGAATCTTTTGATGCCCTGCGACCTCATCGGATGAAGCTGAATCCGATCAAATGCACCTTTGGAGTTACTTCTGGAAAGTTCTTAGATTTCTCGTCACCAAACGAGGAATAGAGGCTAATCCAGAAAAGATCCTAGCCATCCAGAGTATGAGACATCCTTCCAATAAGAAGGAAGTTCAACAACTGACTGGAAGAATTACCTTTTTAAGTCATTTATTTCCTGGCCAACAGAAAGAAGTCTACCATTCTTCAAAGCCCTATGCCAAACTAGATGTTTCGAGTGGTCGAAAGAGTGCCAACTACCTTTGAAGAATTAAAGAAGTATTTGGAAAGTCCTCTACTTTTTAAACCTCAAGAAGGTGAAACTCTATATCTATACTTTTCTTCTTTAAATGAAGTAGTCAGCTTGGTACTTGTCAGAAAAGGGGCCGATAACCTACAAAAGCGTATTTGCTACACTAGTAAGGTGCTGCATTAAGCCAAAGTAAGGTATCCTAGAATACATAATGATGCAGGGTAGATGATGCAAACTTAAACCTACTGATTCTAAGATTAATTATCTAAGATTAACATGGATTAATTTTTATATTTTTCAAAAAAATCAGACTCAAAGTAATTGAAGAAACTAAACTAATCAACTAGTTACGCTACCAAATGTAAATCAAACAAAACTAATTAAGATTCATGATTTCGCGATTGAGAAATCACCGTAAACTAAGGTTCCTACTTTCAATGAATCAGAACTAAAGAATTTTAGAATTACCAATGATGATTTACAGCACTCTTGAAGTGGATCTGGTTCAACAGTCTAGGATTTTGTGGCAGGACTTCAAGACACTCGTTCTTTGGGCTCCGATCTATAATGAACTCGGTTCCAAAGCAAGGAAAACCTTTACTTCAGATCTTGATCACCTGCAAATACTCACAAACACTCAAGTTAGAGGGCATGGAAGAAGAAAAAAATTGAAAGAGGAGGAAGAGAAGAAAGTTTGAAGGTGGTGGCTAGGGTTTCTGATGGATGGTTGGATAGATGGATAACTAGGACCTCACACCCCTTGATGTTTCGAAGAACAAAGGCAAATTAGGGCCTCACACCCCTTGATGCTATTACAACAAAGGAATTAAGAGAAAGCTCTCTCTTTATTTCTTAAAAAGAATGATTGAATACTAGGGGTTTGATGGTGGTATTTATAGACCACAAACTAGAGTTGTGGGGGTTACAAAGTGTAGAGTTCTTGTTAGAAGGGCAAGAACTTCATGGAATTGGCTTTTCCTGGGTAGCAAACTCTCTTGAATTCCTCTTGGCATCTTGGATTCTTGGTCTTGATTTCCTTTTGGACTTCATCAAGTGGTTGACTTCATAGGTTGGGTGACAACTCTTGATAAACTTCTTTACTTTGGGCGACAAGAATGAGGCGCTCCTCTTGGATTTCAAATATGCGACAACATGAATTTCAAAAGAGAAGTGGATGGGCAATAATTCTCCTCCTTCTTGGCATTATTTCCCTTTGGACTCCTTCTTGCTTTTGAAAGCTAGATAAAGATGTTTTAAATACAAGATAGATAAGGTTGATAGATAAGGTTGGACTCATATTTTCTTTGGACTCCTTTGAAGTAGATAGATAAGATTGGACTCCCATTTTCCATGGACTCCTTGAAGTAGATTGGCGCTCCCTTGATTCATGATATTGGGCAACAAAAAAGAATGAGAGGCATCTTCAAATTGGGCGACAAATGAGATGGGACTAGGAGTCCCCTTAAAGTAGGACTCTTTCATGTTAGGCGCCCCTTGAATCCAAACTTCTTTGCATCAAGGAATGGGTAAAAATGAGGCACTCCTTATGTGGGCGATAAATGATATGAGAAATGTAGAGTCCTTTATTTTTACTCCTCTTAAAATTGGTGACAACATGGATGTGGGCGTCATGGAGAAAAAAATTTGTGGGCACCCACTTTTGGATAAGATTGAATTTCAAATGATGTCTTAATATCTTGTTGTCTTGATGTCTTGATGTTGACCCCTTAAGTGATTTTGATGATAACCAAACATTGGAGCATGTACATTTATTTCTAACAACTCTTCAAGTGTTTTACAAGTTTTTGTAGGATGATTTAATTATTCAAATTTCAACTCCTACACCTTTGTTTCTTGTTTTAGTTGTGTTGTAAGTTATTTTTGTAAAGAAGAACCCAATAAAAAAACTAAGAAAAAATCATATAAAAAGGGTTACTTCTATGTGTGTGTCTTAGAATTATTTGAGTTGGTATGTTTAAAAATTGTAAGAGTGTTGGTGAGAGTTTTTCTTTGAGTTGAATTGTAAAAATCCTGAAGAAATTACTCGAGCCGACCTAGCATGTTGAAGAGCCGACTCCATCTCATGGCATGCAGCAAGGATTCTGGTACGTAGCAATCCGAGCTGACTCGAAGGCAATCGAGCAGACTCCAATGAATCCGAGTCAACTAGAATTTATTCGAGCTGACTCTTCTAGAGTCCAGTTTTTGAAGATTTCTAAGAACAGCCAAGCGAGATGACCTTAACCAGAAAGAGCGGACTCTGCCAGACCTAATTTTGAAGACCTGAGAAAGCGAGCCGATCCTAACTGCAACGAGCCGACTCTTCCAAAGTGATGATTTCAGAACCTGAGAAGAAGAGCCGACCAAAGATCAAAAGAGTCGACTCCTCGAGTTTAAGTTTTTCAAAGATACAAGTTCGAGTCGACCTGAGCTATCAAGAGCTGACTCGTCCAGAGTGAAGTTTTGCACCCGAGGCAAAGAGCCAACTACACTGAAGATTTGGTGACTCAACCCATCGACTCGAAGGATCCGAGCCGACTCAAAGGAATCCGAGTCAACTCTATCATCGCTTTTAGGTATCCAATGGCTAGTTTCAGAATTTATTTTTGAATGCCAAGAAGTGCTCCAACAGTCACAAACCACTTTCCAACGGTCTACAACGGCTAGAATTGCCTTGAAGTGATGGAAGACCTTATATTTGAAGGATTTGAACTTCTTTGAAGCAATTGTTAGATAGTTCTTCAAAGAAAAGAGATCTTCATTGAATATCCTACCTACCAACAAGAAAAGAGCACAAGAGCATCAAGTCAGCCTTCAAGTCTTCACCAACTCTGATCAGAAGCTTGAAGCAATTTTTGGGAGAAGCCACTGAAGCAATTAAAGCTCGTTCAAGTGCATTCAAGTAGACTTCTATCAAGCTGCACCGGTAACTATCTAACAAATTGAGTATGTCATTTTTGTTGCATTTAATTCAATTCATTTTGAATTGCTTGGATTATTGGTGAGCTCGGTTGAAAAACCAAATAGGTTCTTGGTGAGCCTTGATAAAAACCAAGTGTCGGGTTCTTGGTGATCCTGGTAAAACCAAGTTGGGTTCTTGGTGATCCTGGTAAAACCAAGTTAGGTTCTTGGTGATCCTATGAAAACCAAGTTAGGCTTTTTGGTGAACCTGTTTAAAACCAAAGGGTGCTGAGTTTTCTTTGTGATCCCGTTAAAATCAAAGTGTAGAGGTTTTGGATTGTGATCCTTTAAAACAATCCTACCGTATTCGGATGTGAATATAGTGGAAATCCCAAGTGGTATCTTGGATAGTGAACGTAGGAGCTGGGTTGCCCAACCACTATAAATTTTGTGTGTTTGTGTTGTGATTCTTTATTCTTACTTAGCTTCTATAATTTACTACTCTGTCACAGGTCCTACCACTTACAAGGGATTTTTAATTGCACATTATTTGCATTAATTTTTTAAATTCTCAATTCACCCCCCTCTTGGGTAACCAGCTGGCAACAACTGGTATCAAAGCTGTGTGTCTAAATACATAAGAGTAAAGATCGATGGCTCATCCAATGAGTACGTCCTTGGTGGAAGGCCAATCAACTAATAGACTACCACTCTTCACTGGCACAAATTATGCATATTGGAAAGCTAGAATGAAAATTTATATTCAAGCTATTGATTTTCAGTTGTGGAACGTCATTCTTAAGGGTCCTTATATCCCCATGGTTAAACTTGATGGAGTGGACGTTCCAAAACCTGAAGAGGATTGGGACGAACATGACATGAAGATAGGTGAGTTAAATGCCAAAGCAATGAATCTCTTATATTGTGCTTTGGATAGTAATGAGTTTAATCGAATTTCTATTTGCTCCTCTACAAAGGAAATTTGCAATAAACTCGAAGTGACTCATGAAGGAACTTCTCAAGTGAAGTCTTCTAAAATTAATCTTCTTGTGCATAGTTACAAATTATTTAAGATGAAACCTAATGAAACAATCTCTGCCATATTTTTACGTTTCACTGATATTATTAATGGCTTAAAAAGTCTTGGCAGGGTGTATTCTAATGTAGATCTTGTACAGAAGATTCTAAGATCTCTTCTGGACAAATGGATCCAAAAATAACTGTCATCCAAGAAGCAAAAGATTTGAATACCTTATACTGGATGAACCACTAGGATCTCTCATCACACATGAACTGACCATGCAGAATCGAACTGAAGATGACCAAAAGAAGAAGAAATCTATTACCTTCAAAGCTGCTATGGATTCTAGAAAGGATAAAGAATCGGAAGAAGAGAGCTCCACTATGAAAGCGACATGGAAGATGAAGATGTTGTCATTGTCGTTAGGAAATTAAGAAGGTTCTTGAGAAGAAAAAAGGAAGAAACTTTAAAAAATTTTATAAGAACAAAGAATTCAGTAAGGAAAAGGACAAGGAAAAGGAGAAAGAAAAAGAAGTGCCCACTTGCTATGAATGCAAAAAACCAGGGCACATCCGACCAGATTGTCTATTACTGAAAAAGAGATTTAAGAAAAAGAAAAAGAAAGTTATGATAGCGACGTGGAGCGACAGCGAAGCGTCCTCATCTACAAAAGAAGAAGAGACCATGAAATCTGCAAATTTATGTCTAATGGATCTTGAAAATGAGGTATCATCCCCTGAGACTAAAACTGAATTTACTTATGATGAATTGAATTCTGCATTTCATGATTTACTTATTGAATTTAAGAAAGCTGGGGTTAAAATTAAATCCTTGAAGAAACAAAATGATGTTTTATTAAAAGACAAGGATGAGATTTCTGAAAAGAATAACATTTTGCAAAAATAATTGAATATCTTTTCTGATAATGTTATTGCTTTGAAAAATAAGAAAAATGCTTTAAATAAGACAAACAATGTTTTAGTTATCGAAAACAATGATTTGAGAAAGGAGGTTGAAAAACTCAAGCTTTTAGTAGAAAAATTTACTTTGAGTTCTAACAAGCTTGAGCTAATTTTGAAAGAACAAAAAGATTCAAAAAGTAAAGCTAGAATTGGATTTAATGCCTTAAATGCTAAACGAATTTCAGCAACAAAATTTGTATCTTCAAAGACTTCAGCTTTAAATGATAAATTTCAAAAAGCTTTTCCATCAAAATCTATTTTAAATGGCTTGAAGTATGTTCCAAAGAATTCTATTAAAAATCTTTCAAACCAAATATGTCTATTTCTGCATCTTTTAAAGCTTCAAAATATACATCATTCAAAAATGATAAAATGTTGGGCATAAAGCTTATCAATGCAATTCATTGAAAAATACCAAAATTGATACATTGAAGTATAGAACTATTTGGATTCCAAAGGAAACCAATTTTGCTAACCCGAAAGGATCCAAGTTAGCTTAGGTACCTAAAATCACTCCTAAATTGTTTTACAGGACTATCTTGCAGCACAAAAATTAAAGAAAAGATGGTATCTTGATAGCGGCTGTTCAAGGTATATGACGAGTGACAAGGATCAATTCATCACCCTACAAATAAAAGGAGGATTGGTTACTTTTGGAGATAATGGCAAGGGAAGAATAATCAAAATTAGTAAGATCAAAATAACCCCATGTACTTTTATTGAAGATATGCTGCTAGTAGATAAATTGAAGCATAATTTATTGAGTATTAGTCAACTTTCTGATAAAGGCTCCAAGGTTATCTTTAAATCATCTATGTGTATAGTAACTAACTCTCTTGATTCTAGCAACAAATTCATTGGCCATAGATTTGGAAACATCTATGTGGTGGATCTAAATGATCTAGCCATGACTAGTAGTTCTAGTCTAGTAGCAATGAATGCCAAGACCAAGGAGTCATGTTTATTATGGCATAAACGATTAGGTCATGCTAGCATACATACAATTGCCAAATTAATCTCAAAGAATCTAGTTAGTGGTTTGTCATATTTTAAAGTTGATCTTGATTATGTTTATGATGCTTGTCAATTAAGCAAACAAACTAGGGGGAGTTTTAAATCGAAAAATATTATTTCAACAACTAGACCACTTGAGCTATTTTACATGGACTTATTTGGACCAACTCGGACTACAAGCCTAGGAGGTATGAAATACGGTCTTGTGATTGTAGACGACTTTTCTAGATTCACATGGATATTATTTATTGCACATAAGGATGAAACTTTGATGTATTTAGAAAATTTCATAAGAAAGTTTTAAATGAGAAAAATCTTTCTGTTATTTCTATAAGAAGTGATCATGGAACTGAATTTCAAAATCAATTTTTTGATGAATGTTGCACTGAACACGGCATTGATCATAACTTCTCCGCTCCTAGAACATCACAACAAAATAGTGTTTTAGAGAGGAAGAATAGGACTTTGGAAGAAATGGCCCGAACCATATTATGTGAAGGCAATCTTCCAAGGTACTTTTGGGCAGAAGCGGTGAACACTGCGTGTTACATATTAAACCCAATTTTAATGCACCCAATTTCAAAGAAAAGTCCCTATGAGCTTTGGAATGAAGGAAAATCAAATATTACTTACTTTCATGTTTTTGAGTGTAAATGCTTTGTGTTAAATAATGGTAAAGATAACCTAGAAATGTTTGATGCAAAATCTGATGAATCTATATTTCTTGGTTATTCATTACATAGCAAAGCATATAGAGTGTTTAACAAGATGACTCTTACTGTTGAAGAGTCAATTCATGTTGTTTTTGATGAAGCTAACCCCTCAATATCTAGAAAAGATGAGTGCGTAGATAATGATGCAAGTGTTGGGAATTGTATCCCAAAGCCAATCGCCTAGGCTGTAGGCGATTGTACTCAGTATTGTAATTTGTATATGAATTAATAAAATTTTATTTTGGCAGCTCATGATGATATCATACATTTGCCTGTAATGAACTCTATTTATATGATGAAGTCATTAAGGACTGCACTAACTTCGATATAGAGAGGATATATCTAGTGGTCCTTTAAAAATGTTCATAACCAAAGGATATATTGTACAGAACGGTAATGTATCAAGTATAGGTTGTTGTGGTTCACATCGTTTAGTTATCCTCTTGACCAAAGGAGTGTGGTGACACTGATGTGATCTACAAGTGGGATGTGTGATATTTCATTGAACATGACTCCGTGGAGCTTCTTTTCTACCAAATGATTGCTCATGATTGAATATAGGTATATGTGTCCCTCGGACCTGAGGTCACCATGGTAGCTGGCAAGCAACTTCCTGTGCTTTGGTGCCGGACTACCTGGATTTCTAATCCGGTAATGGAAGGATTCTAGGTACAGGCAAGTACTTGTGGAGCAGTGATGGACCAAGATGGAATTAACCTGTCCAAATTGTTTGGATTGAATGTCTTATAGTATCTCAATTTAGCAAATCCTTGACCGGGATAGTCCTAGTGAAATGTCACTGGACTTGCGAGGTTGAGACATGTTATGGATTGACTCAGATAGGGTTGGCAGTTTAACCCTAGGTCATCCTGAGCATTGAAGGTCAAAAGGATAAATTATACGGTAACCATATGCCAGAGGTTCGATAGATTGCTCTCACATCTTTGGCCTATCCAAGCACTGTGACCCATTGCTAGATGGTATCTTGTGCTGGTACTGGAAGTGTTCCAGTGCTACCGTTTAGGTTCGAACCTATGAGATCACATGCTATAGAGGATTTCTTCCAAATTCGGGAACCGATCAACGATTAGGAATCATTTCGTTATTAAGGTCAAACGGATTGATTGAGCACACATTGGATTTTTCTGGTCTGATTTGGATCTACCAGAATTGGTTTGGGTCAACCAGGAATTATTCCTGGTAGACCAGGACTGGATCTGGTATTCTTACTATTCGGGTTTGGTCGGACCAGGGTTTTCATGAATCGGTTTAGTTCATCGAAGATTTACATGGTATTTTCTCCCTCGGTATTTTATTTTCCCCTGCTCTCTTTTCCTCTGTTTTACCGTGTGAATGTGGTATGGCCTGATGTTGATCGGTTGCCGCAATGGATATGATCAGTGTGGAGATCGGATGGGCTTGGGAGATCTGAAATTATCCAATGCCAGCGATCTAGATTGGGTTTCACGTTGGCCTCTCCCCACGCATATTTCTTCTCTCTCGGTCGCTGGTTTTCACCGTGTGATTTTGCTCACCTTGTTATCTATCATCCTGCGGCCGTTTCCAGTTCTTTGAAACAAATCCTAATCCTATTCAAAAGAGTTTTGATTTTAGCTAGACTTTTCTCACGGTGATTTCTCTGGACTCTCTCACGTTGATTTAGAGGTTTACATGGTGGTCTTCCCGTACGTCTTCTTTTTCTTTTGGTCTATGCCTTCATGGGATTTTTTGCTCCGCTGGTGGTGTTTCTGGGTTGTAGGCCGTGGGATATGAGAGAAAGAGGGATCGATTCTTTTTGTTCTTCTCTCTGTTTTTTTCCTTGTTGCTGGCCGTGAGAGAGGTTGATGAGAGAAGGAAGTCCTGGGCATGTGAGAGAGTTTGTAACTGGGCTTGCGGGTGTGGGGAAGTAACAGAGAGGAAGATATGGGGCGTGCGTCCTCTCCGATGTCTTCCTGGCCTTCATGCGACTTCTCCGATCTCTTCCTGGCATTCATGCGATTTCACCATCTCTAATGTTTTCTGGGTTGAAGGCATGCAGTGAGAGAGATTGTAACAGGGCATATGTGATTTGAGAGGGGAAGTAACAGAGAGGAAGATATGGGGCGTGCGTCCTCTCCGATGTCTTCCTGGCCTTCATGCGACTTCTCCGATCTCTTCCTGGCCTTCATGCGACTTCTCCGGGCATTCATGCGATTTCACCATCTCTAATGTTTTCTGGGTTGAAGGCATGCAGTGAGAGAGATTGTAACAGGGCATATGTGATTTGAGAGGAGCAGTTAGCGATATGAGAGAGAAGAAAACAGAGCAAGGGATAGAGTGGAGCAGAGTTTCTTTTGGGATGGGTTTCTGTGTGCAGATTTTTGTATTACATCCCATGTATTCCGTCCCTGGTTTTGTTTCTCCATTGTGTGTTCTTGGTGGAGTTTGGGCAATCTTGGAGAAGACCGCTCATTAGGACCTTTTGGCTTTTCCTGCTCCACCTGTCCGAGACTATCATTGATTCCGAAGGACTAGCATCCTTCCGGGAGTTGGATCAGCAAGAGCCCGTGCATGGATACTCTAGAGGGTGGATACTTGGATATCTCAAGAGATTGCACCGATCCTTTTCTCTTCTTACTGTGTTGCATATCTGATTTGCTGTTAAAGGAGTTCAACCGGCTGCCTCTGATTTGCTATTAAAGGAAGCTTTATAAGGTATGTCATTTATTTTTGTTATCATGCATGCTTAGGTCTGGATTATATCATGTTATTTATGATTATTGCAAGTGCCTATACATGCATATGTTTCAGTTTCATGCATCATGTTATGTTAGATCCCGTGCATGAGTAGGCTTTTCTGTATGCATGTTTAAAAAGTTTATTTATGCAATACTTACTCCATAGTATAGCATGCTACGGTAGGCATCCGGTGCACCAGTTTTCCTTCAGTGGTATTAGAGCCAGGTTCCTGCATAGCATATCATGATTGCATGTATTAGGGATTACTTTTAGGAACCTAGTTGATGTTGAGAATTCAATTCCAAACCCAACTTGATTTCACGAACCAAATCTTCTAGAACAGCCTTGTTTCTGATCAAGAACGAGCACCCTGATCAACAAAGCAATCACGGAAGCGTATCACCAGGTTGTGGATGACCATCTGCTAGCAATCTCCATTGAAGATCATGGTAGGATTCAGGTCTATGAAGATCAAGAACAATAAGAACGGGAGAAGAGAAAAGAAGAAGAAGAATAGAGGAGCTTTCACGGTGAAAAGGTACTTTAACTTTCAAGAAGTTCGTTACACCATACAAATTCTTTTACGAGAATACAATATATATACCTCGGTCACACATGCCCAAGATCCCAAAAACTCCCCCAGCTGGCATCGTTCAAAAATAGTTCACCCGTCATTTGAGCCGACCCGAGACATTAGAGTCGACTAGGCCTTGCATCCGAGCCGACTATAATCCATCCGAGCGACCCATCCAGACAACAGGTTTCCTGATTGTACATCCGAGCCGACCCGAATCGATCCAAGCTGACCCGTCTAGACAACAGGTTTCCTGACTGTGCATTCGAGTTGACTCGAATCCATCCGAGCCGACTCTTCCATACAATAGATTTCCTGTCTATGCATCCGAGTCGATCCGAATCCATCCGAGCTGACACTTCCAGACCACAGCCACCTATTCTGAGACTTGCCAACCAATAGAGTCGACTCTTATCCCAGAAAGCCGACCCAAAGGCCCAGACTAACCAAAACTGAGCCTAAACACCTAGGACTCATACCGGACTCAACCCTAACCCTAGACACATCATGGAAAACCATGATAGACCAGATCAACATATATACATTGACCAAACTAGCTATGAATGCACCACTTGAGACTCAACAATCTCCATCTTGGTACTTCAAGGCTACATATGCTAGACTCCTCAAACCCATTAACCACATACAAGAGTAGAAACTATCCCTTGGTAGAGCCTTTGTAAGTGCATCCGCCTGGTTCTCCGTTGTATGAACCTTCACCAGCGCCACTTCTCCTTCCTCCACCAGCTCTCTGACTTTGTGGTATCTCACATCTATATGCTTGGTCCAAGTATGATAGACTGGATTCTGCGTCAAGTGTATGGCACTCTGGCTATCACTGTGCAGGACCACCATACACTATTGCACCCCCATTTCAGACACTAGCCTTCTCAACCATAGTGCTTATTTTGCAGCTTCAGTAATCCCTATATACTCAGCTTCTGTTGTAGACAAAGCAGTAATAGGTTGAAGGGTTTATCTCCATGAAACCGGTACACCATATATGCAGAAGAGATTATCTATTGTAGACCTCCTTGTATCAAGATCATTTGCATAGCTTGCATCAACAAACCCTTCCAAAGGACCTTAATCCTCACATGATTCTATGGAGTTCCACTCATGTCCTTCAAGCTGCCCACCAAATACCAGTCCATGTCTTTGAGTCCCTTGCAGATATCTCAAAATCCACTTCAATGCCTTCTAGTGTTCCTTCCAAGAATTAGCTTTGTACCTGCTTACCTGGCTTACAGCATATGCTATGTCTGGCCTGCAATAAACCATAGCATACATCAAACTACCCACTGCATTGGCATATGAAACTCTTTCCATGTACTCTCTCTCCTCTGTTTTGGGGCACTTTTTTCGAGAGAGAAAAATGCCCTGGTAAAGGTGTTTCCATAGGTTTGGCCTAATCCATCCCAAACCTCTCGAGTACCTTTTTAATATACCCACCTTGTGACAAATGGAGTATTCCTTTATATCTATCTCTGCAAATCTCCATTCCAAGGATTTTCTAAGCTGATCCCAAGTCTTTCATCTCAAATTCCTGAGATAATGCTCTCTTCATCCCTTTCACAGCTGTCATACTTCTGCTGGCTATCAATATATCATCCACATACAGATGTAAATACAGAGTATTCTTAGTATCCACATCCTTCACATAGACACAATGATCATGTTCACATCTAATAAATCCAAGGCTCAAGATAAATGTATCAAATCTGTGATATCACTACGAGGTGATTGTTTCGACCCATACAATGAACTCTGAAGTAGACATACCTTGTTCTCCTGTCCAATAGCAATGAAGCCATCAGGTTGCTTCATATAGATTTTTTCTTCCAGTCTTTCATGTAGAAAGGCTGTCATCACATTCATCTGCTCCAATTCCAAATTATGTTTTGCCACCAAAGACAACAACAGCCGAATTGAAGTATGGCATACTACAGGAGAAAACACTTTGTATAGTCAACTCCTTTCCTTTGTGAGTATCCCTTTGCTACCAATCTTGCCTTGTATCTTACTCCACCTTTCTCTGAAGGTAATGATTTCTTAGTGAACACCCATTTGGAGCCAATAGCATGAGCATCTCTAGGTAGATCCACTAGCTACCATGTCTGATTTCTCCTGAGAGATTCCATCTCTTCCATCATGCCTTGCATCCATGACTCTTTATCAAGGCTTTCTATGGCCTCTACAAAACTTTCTAGATCTCCATTCACAAATATAAGAGCATATGAAATTACTTCATCCATGCCATATCTAACTGGCTTCCGGATTGTGCATTGAGGCTTATGTAATGCCACTCCCCTTGCACTGTCCTGCAAGTCTACTATCAATGGCTCCTCCAGCACTTCCCTTTAAATAGCTGATTCTTCTTGCCTCTCATTCACCCCTGGAGAATCTTTCCTGTCCAACTCCACCTCAATTGAAACTCCATTTCCAGCTGATGTTGAAGACTTATCCTCTACCTATGACGGGCTCTCACTGCTGTTCATCTTATTGACTGCATTTCCTGTTGCAGTCTCTGGTTTCACCAAGATGCTTCTCTCATCAAAAATAACATCTATACTGATCACAGCTTTTTGAGACTGTGGATCCCACAGTAGATAACCTTTAACTCCTTATGGATACCCTATAAAGATCATCTTCTTTGACTTAGGATCCAGCTTGCTTCTTTCAGTTGCCTCCACATGAACATAAGCCGGGCAACCAAAAACTTTCAAGTGACCAAGCTCCACCTTCTTCCCACTCCAAGCTTCTTCTGGAAGTCCACCATCCAACTTGAAGTGAGAGGACCTATTTATGAGAAAACATGCTTGAGTAATAGCATCAGCCCAACAAATTTTTGGCAGTAATCACTGCAGCCTCATACTCCTTTCCCTCACCAATAATGTCCGGTTCAACCTTTCTACGACACCATTCTACTATGGAGTCATCCTTAATGTGTAATGGCGTTTGATACCATTTTTCTCACAGTAACTTCTAAACTCTGTACTAGAGTACTCCCCACCATTATCAGTCCGAAGGCACTTTACATGTCTTCTTGTCTCCTTCTCTACCTTAGCTCTCCAAGCTTTAAACCAAGCAAATACATCTAATTTTTTCCTTATTAGATACACCCACAGTTTCCTAGAGAAGTCATCAATAAAGGTAATAAAATACCTTGCTCCACCTCTGGACAAAATAGGTGCTGGTCCCCATACATCCGAGTGCACTAAATCCAGTACTCTACTTGGCTTGGTACAAATAGCAAATTTAACTCTATACTGTTTACCAAAGATACACGGCTCACACAGGTCATTTTCATCTTTTTTCAAAGATGGGATGTTCCCTCTTCTGCTTAACTTTGTGAACCATCGGTCACTCATATGACCCATTCGATAGTGCCACAGTTTATATTTCAACTATTCCTCCTGTGCTGTTGCAAGCACTTCAGCACCATCACTTACCAATGAGCCTTCGATCCTGTATAGATTGTTGCTCAGTCTTCTTCCTCTCATTGCCACCAAAGCTCCCTTGGTAATTCTTAAACATCCACTATTAGATTGGCAACTAAAAGCATATCCCTGCTTTTCCATGTAACCCAAAGAAATCAAATTCTTTTTCAGTTCTGGTACATATTTGACATTTGATAAAGTCCTTTCACTCCATCATACACCCGCATCCTAAAAGTGCCTATTCCAGCTACCATACAAGGGTGATCATCACCAAGACTTACACTACCTCCATTTGACCTGTCAAAGGTGTAAAACCAATCTCGATGTGAGGTATAGTGGTATGAGCATGCAGAATCCAGAATCCAAGTATTCTCCCAATCCACTGATCAATCTGATACAACTAGTACTCCTTCTCCATTGCTTTCCAAAGTATTTGCACCACTAGTGTTAGCACTTCCCTTTTCTATCTTCCAAAGAGGACAATTCTTCCTGATATGCCCAAATTGATGACACTTGTAGCATTTCACATTCTTGTGGTTCTGAGACTGAGATCTGCCCTTGGACTTTCTTCCAGCTCTTTCCTTAGATCTTCCTCACCTCTTATTTACAGCAAGAACCTTTGAGTTAGGATTACCTTTGCAGATCTTTTCCCTTTGCTCATTGAATCTGAGCACACCAACAACCTCTTCATAGTTTAGGGTTTCCTTCCCATAAACTAAAGTTGTTATGAGACCATCATACCATCCAGGGAGTGAACACAGTAGCAACAATGCTCGATCTTCTTTATTAATCTTTACATCCAGACTCATCACCTCAGAACAAACATGATTGAACCTCTGAACGTGCGCAACAAGATCTCCTCCTTCAGGCATTCTCAAGCTATACAGTTGCTTTTTCATCCATAGCTTGTTCGTTTGTTCTTTCCCATGTATGTGCTCTCCAGTCTTCTCCAAAGACTATTTGCAATAGTCTCTGAACACATCTTAGGTAAAACCTAATCAGCCAAACACATCCTGATGGTGCTGAAAGCAATCTCTTCTAACTCTTTCCATTCTTCAACACTAATCTTTTTCGGTCTTTCTTTCACCAAGACCTTGTAGATTCTCTATTGAACCAGCAAATCTTTAACCCTTTGCTGCCATAGGGTGAAGTTTCCCTTGCCATCGTACTTCTTAAAATCTACTTTGAATCTACTTGATGTCATTACCACAATAAAAAATTCAAGAGATATGAAAAACTGTACCTGTAGGAAGCCTTACTTCCAACCCTCTGATCTTGAGATCTTTCTTCCACGAACATTGTTCTGATACCAAATGTTGAGAATTCGATTCCAAACCCAACTAGATTTCACGAACCAAATCTTCTAGAACAGTCTTGTTCCCGATCAAGAATGAATGCCCTGATCAACAAAGCAATCGCTAAAGTATATCACCAGGTTGTGATGACCATCTACCAGCAATCATCATTGAAGATCATGATAGGATTCAGGTCTATGAAGATCAAGAACAACAAGAATAGGAGAAGAGAAAAGAAGAAGAAGAATAGAGAGTTTTCATGGAGAAAAGGGATTTCAACTTTTGAGAAGTTCGTTATACCACACAAATTCTCTTATGAGAATATAATATATATATACCTCGGTCACACGTGCCCAAGATCCTAAAAACTCTCCCAGCTGGCACCGTTCAAAAATAGTTCACCCATCATTTGAGCCGACCCGAGACATTAGAGTCGACTAGGCCTTGCATCCGAGTCACTCTAATCCATCCGAGCTGACCCGTCCAGACAACAGGTTTCCTGACTGTGCATCCGAGCTAACTCGAATCCATCCGAGCCGACCTGTCCAAACAATAGGTTTCCTGACTATGCATCCAAGCCGACCCGAATCCATCCAAGCCGACTCTTCCAGATAACAGATTTCCTGTCTGTGCATCCGAGTCGACCCGAATCCATCCGAGCCGACTCTTCCAGACCACAGCCATATTCTGAGATATGCCAACCAACAGAGTCGACTCTTATCCCAGAAGAGCCAACCCAAAGACCCAGACTGACCAAAACTGAGCCTAAACACCTAGGACTCATACCGGACTCAATCATAGCCCTAGATACATCATGGAAAATCATGATAGACCAGATCAACACATATATATTGACCAAACTAGCCATGAATGCACCACCTGAGACTCAATAGTTGAGACCTTCACCATGGCCGTGTGTCCATGTTAATCAGGGTTTAAAATCCCTAATTTTCTATGACACAAGGTGGTTAATCTATGTTGGCCTTTTCAGAAGGATCCTTAAAGGAAACCTATGGTATTAAAAATGTTTTAATCCCAATACATATACATTGGCATGTCTAAAATGTTTAAGGCTTGCAATATTATAAATTAATATGATAGAACTAGATATGATGCATGAAAGATGTAAAATGGTTTTACATGAATTTGATTAAAAATATTTTAATTAAATGTTGGCTTATAATCTAACAATTATGAATTGAAAGATTAATTAAATGACAAGCCAGATTAGGATTTATGAAACCTAATTTCATTTGAATAAGCCATCCGGGTTAATTGGGTTAGTTGTCTGATTGGGTCCATTTTTTGGGTTAGACCTAAGGTTAGTTGAATTGGACTTAAGAGAACTAATCAAATATTGATTAAGGACTTTCTCTTTAGTATCTATCTAATAATTAGATGGGTTAGTCCATTCTTCTTAAATAGATCTAATTAGTGGCTCGGTGGTAAGCCCAAGTTTTTAGGCTGGTCTAATCGAGTCTGGTAAATCAATTGGTGTCTAGGCAGGTTTGGTATTTTTGATCATGGTTTCATGAGGCTACCACTTTCCTGGCCAACATGGTTGGTGTCTAGGAAAGATGGTTAATGACGAATAGTCATCCATGATCTCACCTACCTGGCTAATTCGATCAACCAGAACTGATTAGAAGAGCTTATTGATTCGAGTTAACCAATGTCACCCAAGTTGATCAGCCTGTCTGATTTTAGGTGCCCATAACCAACTTGTTTAATTTAATTCAACCCTCCTGAGAATTGATTTGATCAGTGGGAGGTTGATCCATGTTCTTCTCTCTATTCTTCTGTCATAATTTAATTAAAATCCTCTAAAATTATTAGGTCCTTATAAAGACTAAGTCAATGAGTTGATGGTGTCTTAGCCTCCTATTGAGTGGATTAGTAATGAGTCCTTTAGCTTGGTGTACATTGGCTATTCCAAAGAACGGGTGTGCATCCGGTTACTGGGATTACTCTTCCATAGATAATGGTTCAGTGCAACCTTCTTAACAGTGATCAGGTGGGCTGGCCAAAGTCGGGCTTGGTCATTTATTAGCTGGAAGCATTGGATTTGTCATATTGATGGTTGGACCTAACCAGAGACCCGCAATAGGAGGCCCCAAGGTTGATTGGGAGTTATGTGGGGCAAAATTTATTACTGAAAGTTGCTTAGAGAAGCAATTGGTTAGAGAACTTACCTTTAGGCGCGTATGGGTGAGCCGACCAAAGTCGGGCTCATACGTGGTCTATTGATTTCAGTACCCACAATGAAATTATGATTTCATGGATTGGAGTTAGAGGCTCCCAATCTGAAAAATTAGTGTAAGGGACCTTTAGACGAAAGTCAATTTTTTTTGGTTTAATTGATTAATTCATATACTAATTTGATCTTAATTTTCCTTCAGATGTCTTCAAACCTTTTGCTCTGGTCATTTCTCAATAACGAGAAGTTAAAGGGTCTCAATTTCGATAGCTGGTATCAAAAATTGAGGATTGTCTCGGAGCACAAGCGGATCCTTTATGTGATAACAGATCCAGCACCCGAAATCTTTCCTGCTAATGCTCGGAGTTCGATCAAGGACACTTATTTGATGTGGGTTTCTGATCGGACTACTGTTCGATGCATAATGTTGGCAGTGATGAACGACGAGTTCAGTCGCAAATTCGAGGCCCAGCCAGACGAGATTCTTCAAAAGTTGAAGGAATCTTTCAGTACTCCAAACGATATGGAGTGGTACAAAGTGTCTTGTGCCATCTACAATGATTGTAGAATGACGGTTCGGTTATTGATCATGTATTATACATGATCAAAATGATAGAATGATTAGGCAAGCTCGGATGTCCCTTGCACGAGCAACTCGATAAGGATGCAATCCTAAATTCTCTACCCTCCTCCTATCTTGACTTTCTCGATCATTATAGAATAAATAAGCCTGAAGTCAATTACCATGGTTTGATGGGGTTGCTGCAAACTTACGAGAAAGACCACCAACTGAATAAGGGGGTGCTGAATTTAGTGGGAGGTTTTAGAGGTCGTCATCCCTTTAAGAAAGGAAGAAGAAAGGTAAGGGAAAGAAGGTGCAAAGTGCTCCTGGCCTAAGTAAGACTAAGAATAAGCTGGAGCAGAGTGCTTCTATTATAAGAAGTAGGGACACTGGAAGAGGAACTGTCCTCTTTATCAGGCGTCCATTGACCCGAACAGCCCAAGGATAGATAATGTCAGTGACATGTATCTATGGCACTGTAGGCTAGGTCATGTTAACCAGAATAGGATAAATAAGTTGCGAGGAGATGGCCTCCTGGAGGTCAGTGATTCTGACTCACTGCCCACTTATGAATCCTGTTTACTTGGTAAAATGACCAAGTCACCTTTTACTGGAAAAGGTGAACGAGCTACAGAACTTCTGAGTCTCGTACATACTGATGTATACGGACCCATGATAGTTAGTTCCAAAGATGGATAAAGATATTTCATTACATTTACAAATGACCTTTCCAGATATGGTTATATCTTCTTGATGATACATAAATCTGAGTTATTTGAAATGTTCAAACATATCATAATGAAGTGGAGAAACAAACTGGAAAGAGTATTAAAACCCTTCGATCTGATCAAGGCGGTGAATACATATCCAGTGAGTTCATGACATATCTTGAGAAAAAATGGGATTCTTTCTCAATGGACTCCTCCAGCAACACTCTAGTTGAATGGTGTGTCCGAAAGAAGGAATCAAATCCTGTTGGACATGGTTCGATCCATGATGTGGTTTGCAACTCTGTCGCTGTCCTTTTAGGGATATGCACTTGAGACAGCTTGTTACTTGCTGAATAATATTCTGAGTAAGTCTGTTGTCTCCACTCCATATGAGTTATGGACTGGACGTAAGCCCTCAATTTCACACCTTCGGGTCTGTGGTTGTCCAGCTAATGTAAAGCATTTAGACTCAGATAAACTTGGTCCTAGGTCTAATCGGTGCCTATTTATCGGGTATCCTAAGGAAACAAAAGGATATTTCTTCTACATAGAGGATGAACAGAAAGTGTTCGTTGCTCTTAGGGCTATCTTTTTGTAAAAAGAGTTCCTTGGAGAAGGAACTGTAGCCTCTAAGATTAAACTTGGTGAAGTTCAACTAGTAGAAGAACCTGCTCACTCTAAGGACATCATAGAACCAGCAATGATTGGATCACACTCGGAATCAATTATTAGATAATCCGGTAGAGTACCGCATCAGTCGGACGGATACTACAGTTTCTTGGTACGGGACGGTGATCCCATTGAGCTTGACGAGAATGATGAGGATCCGATCACCTATATGGATGCACTTTAGAGATCTGACTCTGAGGCATGGCTTGGAGCCATGCAATCCGAGATGGAGTCCATGGAGATCAACAATGTATGGACATTGAATGATCCACCTGAAAGGATAAAATCCATCAGGTGCAAGTGGATTTTCTAGAGAAAAAGGGGTGCAGATGGGAAGGTGGAGACCTATAAAGCCCGTTTGGTTACCAAGGGATATCGTCAGTGATATGGTATCGATTATGACAAGACATTCTTCTCTGTGACAATGCTCAAGTCTATTCGAATCATGCTTGCTTTGGCAGCACAATTTGACTATGAGATCTGGTAGATGGATGTCTGAACTACTTTCTTGAATGGGGAGTTGGATGAGAATGTGTATATGATACAGCCTGAAGGGTTCACATCCACAGACGAGTCAAAAGTGTGCATATTACAAAGGTCTATTTATGGATTCAAGCAAGCATCTCGAAGTTGGAACATGCAATTTGATAGGTGTATCAAATTGTATGGCTTCGTTAGGAACGAAGAGAAACCCTGCATCTATAAGTAGGTTAATGATTCTGTGATTGTATTCTTGGTACTGTATGTTGATGATATTCTCTTAATCGAGAATGACATCGCAGCATTGCAAAGAATAAAGGTTTGGTTGTCATCTCAGTTCTCCATGAAGGACTTGGGTGAAGCTTCTTACATACTGGGTATGAAGATCTATAAAGATAGATCTAAGAGGCTTCTAGGATTGTCTCAGTCTACGTACATTGATACTATGCTGAAATGGTTCAGTATGGAAAATTCTAAGAAAGTCTATCTCCCGATAGGTTCTGGAATTACACTTTCCAAGAAGGATTGTGCGACAACTCCTGAGAAAAGAGAGCGCATGAATATAGTTCCTTATGCTTCTGCAGTGGGCTCTATCATGTATGCTATGACATGTACTAGACCAGACGTGGCATACTCACTAGCAGTAGTGAGTAGATACCAGTCTAACCCAGGTTAGGTGCATTGGAAGGTGGTTAAGACCATCTTGAAGTATTTAAGAAATACTAAGGACCAATGGCTGATTTATGGAGAACCTGATTTGAAGCTTGTGGGGTATACTGACTCCAGTTTCCAGTCAGATAGAGATGGTAGCAAGAGTGTGTCAGGGTTTGTATTTACCCTGAATGGAGGAGCGATCTACTAGAAAAGTTCCAAGCAGGCAATAGTTGTAGACTCGATATGCGAAGCAGAGTACTTTGTAGCATTAGATGCTGCAAAGGAAGCCGTGTGGTTGTGGATGTTCCTTGGAGAGCTAGGGATGACACCTTCCCTAGATGATCCTGTTCCTGTGTATTATGACAGCATAGGAGCCATTGCTCAAGCTAAGGAGCTAAAGTCTCATCACTGCACTAAGCACATTCTGCAGTGCTATCACCTCGTGCGAGAGAACGTGGAATGAGGCCACATCAATCTTATAATGATCGATGGAAAGGAAAATCTGGTCGACCCCTTCACTAAAGCCCTCAGAATCAAAGAGTTCGACTATTGTAAAAGGGAAATGGGTATTAGATACTATTCTGATTGGCTTTAGTACAAGTGGGAGTTGTTGGATATTATGTCCCAAAGCCAATCGCCTACGTTGTAGGCGGTTATGCTCGGTATTGTAATTTGTATATGAATTAATAAAATTTTATTTTGGCAGCTCATCACATTATACATTTTCCTGTAATGAACTCTGTTTATATGATGAATTCCTTAAGGACTGCACTAACTTTGATATAGAGAGGATATATCGAGTGGTACATTAAAAAGGTTCACAACCAAAGGATACATTGTATAGGACGGCAATGTATCAGTGTAGGTTGTTGTGGTTCACATCGTTTGGTTATCCTCTTGACCAAAGGAGTGTGGTGACACTGATGTGATCTGCAAGTGGGATGTCTGACATCTCATTGAACGTGACTCCGTGGAGCTTCTTTTCTGCCAAAGGATTGCTCGCGATTGGATATGGATATATATGTCCCTCTGACCTAAGGTTACCATGGTAGCTTGCAAGCAACTCCCTGTGCTTTGGTGCCGGACTACCCAGATATCTAATCTGGTGATGGAAGGTTTCTAGGTACAGACAAGTACTTGTAGAGTAGTGGTGGACTAAGATGGAATTGACCTGTCCAAATTGTTTTGATTGAATGTCTCGTAGTGTATCAATTTAGCAAATCCTCAGCCGGGGTAGTCCTAGTGAGGAGTCACTAGATTTGCGAGGTTGAGACATGTTGTGGATTGACTCAGTTAGGGTTGGCTGTCTAACTATAGGTCATCCTGAGCATTGGAGGTCAAAGGGATGAATTATACGGTAACCATATACCGGAGGTTCGATAGATTGCTCTCGCATCTTCGGCCTATCCGGATGTCGGGACCCATTGCTAGATGGTATCTTGTGCTGGTATTGGAAGTGTTCCAGTGCTACCATTTAGGTTCGAACTATGAGGTCACACGCTATAGAGGATTTCTTCCTGATTCGGGAATCGATCAATAATTGGAAATCATTTCGATATTAAAGTCAAATGGACTGATTCAGCATATATTGGATTTTTCTAGTCTGATTTGGATCGACCAGAATTGGTTTAGGTTAACCAGGAAATGTTCCTGATAGACCAGGACTAGACTTGGTTTTCTTACTCTTCAGCTTTGGTCGGACCGGGGTTCCATGAACCGGTTTAGTTCATAGAAGGTTTACACGGTATTTTCTCCCTCGGTGTTTTATTTTCCCCTACTCTCTTTTCCTCTGTTTTACCGTGTGAATGTGGTATGGCCTGATGTTGATTGGTTGCCGCAATGGATATGATCAGCGTGGAGATCGGATGGGCTTGGGAGATCTGAAATTATCCAATGCCAACGATCTAGATTGGGTTTCATGTTGGCCTCTCCCGATGCATATTTCTTCTCTCTCGATCGCAGGTTTTCACCGTGTGATTTTGCTCACATTGTTTTCATCCTACGGCCGTTTCTAGTTCTTTGAAACCGATCCTAATCCTATTCAAAAGAGTTTTGATTTTCGCTGGACTTTTCGCACGGTGATTTCTCTGGACTCTCTCACGTTGATTTAGAGGTTTACACAGTGGTCTTCCCGTACGTCTTCTTTTTCTTTTGGTCGATGCCTTCACGGGATTTTTTGCTCCGCTGGTGGTGATTCTGGGTTGTAGGCCATGGGATATGAGAGAAAGAGGGACCAATTCTTTTTGTTCTTCTCTCTATTTTTTTCCTTGTTGCTGGCCATGAGAGAGGTTGATGAGAGAAGGAAGTCCTGGGCATGTGAGAGAGTTTGTAACAGGGCTTGCGGGTATGGGGAAGTAACAGAGATGTCTTCCTGGCCTTCATTCGACTTCTCCGATCTTTTCCTAGCATTCATGCAATTTCACTGTCTCTGATGTTTTCTGGGTTGAAGGCATGCAGTGAGAGAGATTTTAACAGGGCATATGTGATTTGAGAGGAGCAATTAGCGATCCAAGAGAAAGAAGAAAACAGAGCACGGGATAGAGAGGAGCAGAGAGTTTCTTTTGGGATGGATTTCTATGTGCAGATTTTTGTACTGCATCCCGTGTATTCCTTCCCTCGTTTTGTTTCTCCATTGTGTGCTCTTGGTAGAGTTTGGGTGGTCTTGGAGAAGACCTCTCGTGAGGACCTTTTGGCTTTTCCTACTCCACCTGTCCGAGACCTGTCATTGATTTTCGAAGAACTAGTATCCTTTCGGGAGTTGGATCAGCAAGAGCCCGTGCATGGATACTCTAAAGGATAGACACTTGGACACCTCGAGAGATTACACCGATCCTCTCCTCTTCTTGTTGCATTGCAGATCTGATTTGCTGTTGAAGGAGTTCAACCGGCTGCCTCTGATTTGCTGTTAAAGAAAGCTTTATAAGGAATGTCATTTATTTTTGTTATCATGCATGCTTAGGTCTAGATTATATCATGTTATTAATGATTATTGAAATGTCCTATACATGCCTATATTTCAGTTTCATGCATCATGTTATGTTAGATCCTGTACATGAGTATGTTTTTCCGTATGCATGTTTAAAAAGTTTAATTATGCAATACTTACTCCCTAGTATAGCATGCCTAGCGTAGGTGTCTGGTGCACCAGTTTTCCTTCAGTAGGTACTCTACAAAAGGAAATGGAAGATCTAAGCATTCAAGACAAGCCAATACAAGATGGAAGTGAAATGGTAAGCAAGGATCATACTGATTTATCAAAGAAATGGAGGTACGTAACATCACATCCGAAATATTTAATTTTTGGTGATCTTTCTCATGGTGTTAGGACTAGGTCAGCACATAGAGATGCACATGACTACCTAGCCTTTGGCCTCATAAATTGAACGATATAGTTTAGAAGATGCTAAAACTGATCATAACTGGATGATGGCCATGCATGATGAATTAAACCAGTTTGAAAGAAAAAATGTTTGGACACTAGTTAGTAGACCTATAGATCATCCAATTATAGGAACCAAATGGGTCTATAGGAACAAACTAGATGAGAATGGCAAGGTTATAAGAAATAAAGCAAGGTTGGTAGCAAAAGGTTACAATCAAGAGGAGGGCATTGATTTTGATGAAACATATGCTCCCGTAGCAAGACTTGAGGCCATTAGATTACTTCTTGCATTTGCTTGCTACATAAATTTGAAACTCTTTCAAATGGATGTCAAAAGTGCTTTTCTGAATGGATTTATTTTTGAACAAATTTTTGTAGAACAGCCACCAGGTTTTGAAAATCATGCTTTTCCAAATCATGTATTTAAATTGAATAAGGGTTTATATAGTTTGAAACAAGCACCTAGGGCCTTGTATGATAGACTAAGCAAATTTTTACTTGAAAGTCATTTCAAAAGAGGAAATATTGACAAAACTCTTTTCATTAAAAACAAAGAGAATGATATGTTAGTTGTACAAATTTACGTTGATGATATTATATTTGGTGCAACTAATAAAAATCTTTGTGGAGAATTTGCTAAGTTAATGCAGGGTGAGTTTAAAATGCGCCTTATGGGTGAACTCAACTACTTACTTGGATTACAAGTCAAACAAATGAAGGAAGGAATCTATATAAGCCAAGCCAAGTACATCAAAGAGATAATCAATAAATTTGGCATGGAAACAAGCAAAGAGGCTAGCACACCCATGAGCCCTACCTGCAGGCTAGACAAAGATGAAAATAGATCCAACATTGACCAACTGCTATATAGAGATATGATCGGATCCTTATTATATTTGACAACCAGTAGACCTGATATCTTGTACAGTGTATGTGTATATGCTAGATTTTAATGCAATCCTAAAGAAACACATATGCTTGCTGTTAAAAGAATTATTAAATACTTAAAAGGTACAAGTAACTTAGGTCTTTGGTATTCTGAAGAATCATCTTTGAATTTAATTAATTTTTCTGATGCTGACTATGATGGCTGCAAAATTGATAGAAAGAGCACTAGTGGTACATGCCAATTTCTAGGATTGAATTTAATTTCATGTCATTGTAAGAAGCAAAACTCCATAGCACTATCCACTACTGAGGTAGAGTATGTTGCTGCTGGTAGTTATTGTGCTAAGTGTTATGGATTAAACAACAACTAGAAGACTTTGGTGTTACACAATCTAAAATTTCAATCAAATATGATAACACAAGTGTTATTAATTTGACAAAAAATTCTATTCAACATTCAAGAACTAAGCACATTGAAATTAGGCATCATTTTATAAGAGAACATGTATTGAATAATGATATTATACTTGAATTCATGCCAATTGAAAACTAACTTGCTGACATTTTTACTAAACCATTGAATTTTGATAGATTTGCAATGATTAGAAGTGAACTAGGATTATGTGACCCACTCTAAAAATACTCCCATAATCTCAAGGACAAATTATGTAGGTGACCTCATAATTCCAAATTTTGTGTTAAAAGGGCTTTGATCGAAATCTAAAAATTACTTTTGTGCTCCCTCTGCTCGAGCCGACTCAAGCAGATGACCTATTGGTCGAGCCGGCTTGGATGTCGAGCCATCTCTTTTTAGTTCGAGCCATAGGGTTTTTTATTCCCATTTTTGTTCCTTAACCCTACTCTCTTTCCCTCCAAGAAACTTTCCAAATACTTTATCTTTCCAAAAACTGCTTCGGAAATCAAGTGTCTTTGTGCAAATGGCTCCAAAGAAGGCAGTTGGCAAGAAATCGAGATGGGTTACTGAAGCTGCTCCACAGGAAAGGAGAACAAAGTTTTGAGAAGATAGTGCTTCCCGAATCCCACCTGAATCAAATGAAGAACTAAGCCTAGCTTCACCAAGTCATCAGATCTCCTTAGGTATGCGACCTATAACTACTGGAAGAAGGATTTTGTTCGAATACCTAAAGGAAATAGGTTTTGTTATTGGAGATTTCATAGAAAATCAGGGTTGGAGAAATCTGCGTTCATTGGATATCAAAACCTACCCAAATCTAGTCAGAACCTTCTATAAAAACTTGAGATTTGGTGAAAACTTTATAGAATCTTCAGTCAAAGGGAGAAGAATTATTATATCTGCAGAAATCCTTGGTAATGTTTTAGAAATGCCATTTAAGGGCACTGAGTACTTGGTCCTAAAAGATAGAACAAAAGCCTTACAAACTGTGTTGGAAAAAACTGAAGTTGATGAAATTGGAATTCTCAAGGCCAGTACATTGTCCATTGAAATGAGGATTCTTCATAGTTTTATTAGCATGATTTTTCTACCCAGGACAGGCCGCTTTGACTTGGTAAGTAAGCGTGATCTTTGTTTCATGGAACTAATAAATGGTGACAAAATTAACCAGCCAGCTATCATGATTAGTCAGATGAAAGAGGCAGTGAGAAAGGTGAAGGCATGTTTGCCTTATGGAATGGTTCTGACACTCTTCTTCAGAATTTCAACATTGACTTGTTAGGAGAAGATAGCAAAACCCTCCTTCATACCGATACTTATACAGCCAAAACCCTTAAAAGGATGGGTTACCTTTTATCTGAAGGAACTTGGAAAAAAAAGTCTGATGCTCCAATAATTGAAAAAACCAAGGAAGTACAAGAGCAAGCTAAAATGGGGACTAGTGAAGGCAATTCAATTCAAATTCTAGAGTCACAACCACAGTTAGGGTCTCCAGTCCAGACAGACTTTGATGCTCATTTTCCAGATGTTTCGGTGCCTGACATGCCTCCTGCTACACCTATTCATACTCAGGCTACCTCTGACATTCATGTTCATAGTCATGCTTCTACTACTCCTTTTGTGGATACATCACTATTACAAGATTTCATTGCACAGCATATAGGAAACTTGACTGAAACTATCAATTCCTTTATGTCTACTATGTTTGGCAAATTTCACCAGTCTTTTGATGAGAGACTTAATCAGTTTGGGGGACAAGTTGATAATCTGAGAAGTAGAGTGGATACCATTGAAGCCTCCAAGACTACAACTTGTGCAACTGAGATAGATCTACAACCAATTCTTCAACTAATTTCTTCAAGTTCTGAAACCATTAAAAGCTCAGTTACTCAAGTACTTGAAGCTTATAGAGTTGAGATGGATAACTTAAGGATCATAATAGGCTCAGTAGAAGAAGGCAAGAAGATGGAAGAGGATTACACAAGAGGTATTAGAATTATAAGAGCTGAGTTCGGGAGACTCAGAGGATCAGCAAAAGCTTTTGCAAATGTACAAGCCTTGGAAATTCTTTCATTGCAAAAGGAAGTTGCTGATATAAGAGTCTCAATAGAAAAATTGGCTGCTTCCAAGAATACCAAGAAAATTCAAACTGAATTGAAGACCATTAACAACTTTTTGTGGAGGCTAATGACGAAAGTTGAAGACATTCAATCTGCTCAAAGTGTACCTCCAACACCAATAGATCCTACTAGACCTAGGCCTCAATCATCTTCTTTTGCTGGTCAGTTTGTTCATCCCAGACAACCAGCTCCTCATTTTAGGCCACAAGGATCCCATACTATTCCACCATCTCATATCTTAGATGCTGACCCAATTGCTTCTCTCCCTCCGGGCATCCAAATTCCGGGTCAACCTCCAAATCCTAAAGTTAACATAGATACTGACTAGATGTATTTTCATTCATTTTGTACTTTGTATTGAATGGTATCTTGAAATGAAATGAAAGTACACTTTTTGTCTCTTGAATTGTTCTATCTCTTTCAAATTGTTTATACAATGACTGATTTTTTAATTAAAAATTCAAGATGAATATAAGAAAGTAAAATTATCTCAAATAAATTTTAAATACTTTCTCATTCTATTTTAAAATATGAGCTTAACTTTTACTCTACCTTTTTGATTTATTGACAAAAAGGGGGAGAAATTTATGAAGATATTGCATGAAAAGGATAAGATGTGTTCATTTGCTCTAGTACATAAAACTTTAGCTTGAAAGCTTTGATACATAATAAACATGAAAGCTCTGATACATAATGCATAATGCATAATGCTTGGAAAGAATATGCTTTGACTCCTTTAAGTTTTGATATATAATATTTAAAGCTTTGATTTACAAATGTAAGAAATTTAAGCTCTGATACATAATGTTTTAAAATTTGACATTTAATAGCTTTGATACTTATGGTTCTGTTAGAAACTTTTGAGCTTCAAAATATGAAATTGCATGAAAAGTGTGTCAAAACATGGAGTATCCTATTGAGGGGGAGATTACCTCTCATTGCCATAGTTTGACCCTAATTAAAGTCAATTCGTTTTACTTATTCATATATTCTTGCAAATACAGTTATACAAGTAATTGTAAAGTTATATCTTACTTTTTCATGCCCAGTATTTTGTCATCATCAAAAATAGGGAGATTGTTGATCCCTAAAGTGATTTTGATGATAACCAAATATTGGAGCATGTACATTTATTTCTAACAACTCTTCAAGTATTTTACAAGTTTTGGTAGGATGATTTAATTATTCAAATTTCAACTCCTACACCTTTGTTTCTTGTTTTAGTTGTGTTGTAAGTAATTTTTGTAAAGAAGAACCCAATGAAAAAGCTAAGAAAAAATCATATAAAAAGGGTTACTTTTGTGTGTGTGCCTTAGAATTATTTTGAGTTGGTATGTTTAAAAAATGTAAGAGTGTTGGTGAGAGTTTTTCTTTGAGTTAAATTGTAAAAATCCTGAAGAAATTACTCGAGCCAACCTAGCATGTTGAAGAGCCGACTCCATCTCATGGCACATAGCAAGGATTCTGATATGCAGCAATCTGAGCTGACTCGAAGGCAATTGAGCCGACTCCAATGAATTTGAGTTGACTGGAATTTATCCGAGTCAACCCTTTAGAGTCCAGTTTTTGAAGATTTCTAAGAACAGCCAGGCAAGCTGACCCGAACCAGAAAGAGCAGACTCTGCTAGACCTAATTTTGAAGACCTGAGAAAGCAAGCTGACCCAAACTGCAATGAGCTGACTCTTCTAGAGTAATGATTTTAGAACTTGAGAAGAAGAGCTGATCAAAGATCAAAAGAGCTGACTCCTCGAGTTTAATTTTTTCAAAGATACAAGTTCGAGCCAACCCGAGCTATCAAGAGCCGACTCTTCTAGAGTGAAGTTTTGTACCTTGAGACAAAGAGCTGACTGCACTGAAGATTTGGTGACTCGACCCATCGACTCGAAGGATCCGAGCCGACTCGAACATCGCTTTCAGGTATCCAATGGCTAGTTCAAAAATTTATTTTTGAATGCCAAAAAGTGCTCCAATGGTCACAAACCACTTCTCAATGGTCTACAACGACTTGAATTGCCTTGAAGTGATAGAAGACCTTATATTTGAAGGATTTGAACTTCCTTGAAGTAATTGTTAGAGAGTTCTTCAAAGAAAAGAGAGCTTCATTGAATATCCTACCTACCAACAAGAAGAGAGCACAAGAGCATTCAAGTCAGCCTTCAAGTCTTCACCAACTCTGATCAGAAGCTTGAAGCAATTTTTAGGAGAAGCCACTGAAGCAATTAAAGCTCATTCAAGTGGTATCTTGGGTAGTGGAAGTAGGAGCTGGGTTGCTCTGAACCACTATAAATATTGTGCATTTGTGTTGTGCTTCTTTATTCTTTCTTAGCTTCTGCAATTTACTACTCTATCACAGCATCTACCACTTGCTAGGGATTTTTAATTGCACATTATTTCCATTAATTTTTTAAATTCCTATTTCACCCCCCTCTTGGGTAGCCACCTAGGCAACACTTGATGTCTTGATGTAAAAATAAAAACAACCATCTTTTGACTTTGAGTTGGCAATCCAATGTGATGTGGCATGGGCATCCAAGGTGGTGGTGATGTGGCGCATGGTGACATTGCAATTGATGGTGTGGCACCAAGAATTGGTTGGATGTCTTGAATTGGGTTGGCACATGGTGTCTTGAATTGGTCCCCTCTTGTATTATAGGACTCAATTGAAATAACTAATTACATGACTCAGTCAACTAAATAAATAAAAGGGCTAACTTTAAAACCAACTTGATCAAATTGATCAAAAGGCATAATCTCACAAAGCAAAATTAAATATTGACTCAACTGGGTAAATAGGATTTGACTCAACTGGGTAAATAAGGTTTGACTCAACTGGGTAAATAGGGTTTATATATATACAGGTTTTGATTGAATTGAGGTTTAGGGTCACAAGTTATCCACAGAGATGTGGAAATGACCTATTACCTTTTTTTCTAGCCCTGGTGTCCACATCAATTCTCCCCAGGTGGGAGGAACTCGATCCTATCGAGTATGGGTCAACTCTGCTTTGATAATGTTCCATTATGTTGCCACTAAGATCACCATGGCCTGTAGCTCGGTCATGTCGGGGTGTTCCTCCTCCACCGGTGCTGCGCGCCCTCCCTTTCTTCTTGCAAGACAGGGGAGACCCAGGCCGGGGATTTCCATAATGACACTCCGATGATCAAGTCAGTGGGACAATCAAGGGGAATGGAAGAGGCCTCCATGGCATAGCGCTTGGGGGACCCATCCAGTGGGAGGGTGTTACTCGATGTAGAAATGTAAAGGAAATGGAAAGAGTCGGGATCGAGAGCAAGGAATGGAGACTTACCTTACCCTCACCTTCCCCCGCATTCTTTCCTTTCTTACCTTCTTCCCTCTCTCCAGAGGAGGGGCCGTGGACTCTCTCTAAGAAGGGGTCCTCAGGGGACCAGAGGGGTTCCTTTGATTCGCCCGTCTGCGGACCACCCCCACCAAAGGGGAGAAACTCCTCTCCCCAAAAAGATCTCCTTTCTTTTCTTCTCCCCCCTTCTTATGGGTGGGGCGCTTCTATTTCAGGAGGGACCACCTAGGAAATGTAGGTGCTATGTCCTTGGCTATATTCCTCTCTTGGGAAGGCTCCGGGTGTCGTGCCATGGTGGTGGGTGACCGTTGATGGTATGGTTGTAGGCGTGGCAGCATGCCACCAAGCCTGGAGCCTGGGGATACCTGTATCGTACCTCTGGTGGGGCTGGCACCGCCTATGGAAGGCTGTAGGTGGCCAGGCTTTTGCTGTGGCATGATTCGAATATCTACTCTCTAGCGGGAACTCCATACCTGGACTTCGCATTGGGACATGAGCATGCCCCCTGCTGGGAGCTGACCTCAAACAAGGGCACACCTTATGAGCCCGGCTTTGGCTGGAAGCATGACCTCAACATGGAGGAAGATCTCAAATGGGGGGCTTACCCAATGAGCCCAGCCTCGGCTGGAAGATTGACCTCGGCAGGGAGGCTGATCTTGGATGGGGGGCTTACCCAATGAGCCCGGCCTAGTCTAGAAGCTTGACCTCGGCAAGGAGGCTGATCTTAGATATGGGGCTCACCTAATGAGCCTGGCCTCGATTAGAAGCTTGACCTTGGTAGGGAGGCTGGTCTTAAATGGGGGGCTTGCCCAATGAGTTTGGCCTCGGCTGGAAGCTTGACATCGGCATGGAGGTTGATCTCAGATGGGGGGCTCGCCCAATGAGCCTGGCCTCGGTTGGAAGCTTGACCTCGGTAGGGAGGCTGGTCTCAGATGGGGGGCTTGCCCAATGAGCCCAGCCTCGGCTGGGAGCATGACCACAAACAGGGGGCTCGCCGAATGAGCCCGACCTTGGCTGGGAGCTTGACCTCGGTAAAAAGGTTGATCTTAGATGGTGGGGCTCACCCAATGAGCCCGATGTCGGCTGCTCGTCGGGCTGCCCCACCTGGGTAATGGGTCTCCTATTGTCATGGCCGCCCGCATGCTCCATGTCAGTGGATGTTGCCATATCAGATGCCCCCCACTCTCGAGCCTAGAGGACGAGATAGTGCTTGAGGCAAAGGGAGTAATGGTCCTACTGATGTGAGGGAATGTGCCTACTTGGCATTAATGCCTTGAGTGCCTGCAACCCAAAATATCGTGCCCCCTGGTGAGAACGAGCCGATGCTCCACTCGATTTTCCAATGAAAGACCATGAATTCTCCATTTGGATCGAAGTGACGGTCGTAAGTTTGGCATATCTAGGGCATCCAACTAGGCCACATGGTAATCTCCGGTTTGCCAAAAGACTAAGTGGGCACGTGCCTTGCACTGGGATGAGGTGATGGTGGGTGGCGATCTTTATTGGAAAAGGTCTGCATCCTCCCTATTTAAGGAGTCCTTGAGTGTTATCCAACAATATTCTACCATGCACTCCTTTTCTATCTGGTCCTTCTCCTGCTCGAGTGTTGAGAGCTTTTGATAGGCTAGATTTTTTCCCTTATGCTTTCTTCCTTTACTTCTTCTCCTTTGAGCTACACCAGGAGAAGGCTCTTGGTGGACTTCGGGTTCTTAGACAAGGAGTCCGGGAGTCGATTGAAGACTCTTCGAGAGGGATCGGCCGGTCGTCAAGGTGATGGCATCTGCCAAGCTCAAAATTCTTCCCAAGGAGGACAAGGGGGAGAGCCTCCGGTCACACAATTGGGGAAGAACAGAAGAGGGAGAAAGAGGCTGCTCGCACCTCCCCTTAGTTTTCAAGATCGGAGGTGCTCGATGAGGAGGTGGCGTCCAGGGCATGGTCGTTGTGGAATAGATCACGACCCCTTTGATGCCATCAGAGGTGGAATAACGGGGGGCTGCTGTAGTTGCCCTTGGAATCATGGGATCATTGAAATCTAACGGGAAGGTAGCGGAGTCGATGCTGGACTCTAGAGATCCGGTGGACACCTGAGGAAGGGTCCCTATTGGCTCGGCCTGTTCTGCTAGTGCCTTCTACTCTAATCATGAAGGTTAGGATTAGGATCAAGGCCGGAGCTGACCAAGCGTCCTTCCCTTCGTGCTTGTAATCTAGCATTTGAAAGGTTCCCTGGCCTGTCGGGGACCTCCCTCGATGTAAGAGACTTTTGATAAATGAAGGCATTTCTTTCTATCATCTAATGTGCCTTTATCTTTCATTCCTCTTCTTTAGAATAGGAAGGTGTACTTCTGGGGCCATCCTGAGTCTACTCCGGACTTTCGGGTCCCGTAGGATGATGCTGGGCCTTACGGCTTGTGTGAGGGTCTTTGTCTTCTAGGGCTTCTGGGGTCCCTCGACTTGACTCGTTGATCGAGACCTCGAACTCCTTTGATTCTTGTCTCTGGACTGCGATTAAGCCTGGTGGCTAGAGTCGAGAGTATAGATGGAAGGGGTCGAGGGGCCTGATGAAGGAGGAGACCTGGAGGCCTGATGAAAAAGGTGGCCGAGAGGCCTGATGGAGGAGGCCATCAGGCCTAATGTGCTGAGCTGTGAGTCAGGCGGTAGATGGCGGGACTTCTAGAATTTCCCGGTGGACATCTCTAGATTGTGAGGAAGGTGAACAAAGCCGAGAGGCTGGATGAAGGAGGCCAGGTGGCCTGATGAAGGAGGAGGCCAGGAGGCCTGATGGAGGAGGCCAGGGGGACTGATGAAGGAGGATGGGAGGTCAGATGCACCAAGCTGTGAGTCAGGTGGTAGATGGCCGAAACATTTGGAGTTTCTCGGTGGATATCTGCGGACTGTGAGCAATGTGGCCAAAGCTGAGAGGTTGGATGAAGGAGGTCGGGAGGCCTGATGAAGGAGACCTGGAGGCCTGATGCGCCAAGCTGTGACTTAGGCGGTAGATGGCTAGTACTTCTGAAGTTTCTCGGTGGACATCACCAGACTATAAGCACGGTGGCCTAAGCTGAGAGGCTAGATGAAGGAGGTCGAGAGGCCTGGTGAAGGAAAAGGCTGAGAGGCCTGATGGAGAAGGCCAGGAGGCCTGATGGAGGAGGCCGAGGAGCCCGATGAAAGAGGCCGGGGGACGTAATGAAGGAGGCTAGGGGGCATAATGAAGGAGGCCAAGGGGCCTGATGAAGGAGGAGGCCGGGAGGCCTGATGAAGGAGGCTAGCATGCCTGATGAAGGAGGACTAGGGGCCTGATGAAGGAGGTTGAGGGGCCAGATGCGCCAAGCTATGAGTGATGCGATAGATGGCCAGGACTGTTAGAGTTTTCTAGCGGACATCTCTAGACTATGAGGGGGGTAGCCGGAGTCGAGAGGCTGGATGAAGGAGGCTTGGAGGCCTGATGAAGGAGGATAGCAGGAGGCTTGATGAAGGAGGTTGAGAGGCCTGATGAAGGAGGCCAGGGGGCCTAATTGGTGTGGACACCAGGGCCAGAAAATATCGACAGGTTGAATCCACATCCTTATGGATCACCTATAAATAAAGCTCTGAGCCTAACTATTTTTACCATGTAAATATTTTATTTTAAATTCTATTATTTTGGTTTAGTTAGGGTTAGCCCTTTTTACCATATTGAGTCAAAACCACATTTATCAGTTGTGTCAAACCCTATTAGGTGAAACCCTGTTTACCAATTTATTATTTTTGTTACATGAGGTCTTTCCTATTGATCAAATTAGGTTCCAATTGAGCAAATGGGATTTAGTTATTTGGTTTTGAGTCTTGTAATAATTAGTTATTGAGTCCTGTAATACAAGGGGGATCCAATTGAAGACCCAGGTGACTTCATGTGCACCTAATTGATGATCCCATGAGCTAGCCCAAGACAAGCCATGTGACTCCATGTGCTAGCCCAAGTCAGTTTGCTTTTGGCACCACCTTTTCAAGAAAATTGGACAAAACCTGCCACATCATCAGGTGACAACAACACATGTCATGTTTGGACAAGTCATGCCATTTCATTTTGGGACAAGAACACATGCCATGTCACTTTTATTTGGACATCACACATGCCATGTTTTTTTTATTTTTGGTCAGCCAAATGAAAGCAAAATTGGTGCCATTTAGTTTTAAGATGTGTAAGTGTGAATGACTCTCCAAATTAGTGCCCTCCACTCAAATTAATTCATGCCAAACCAAAGAATTCGGCCAAAGATTGCTAGCTTCTTCCTTGATGACACCTTCTAAAGAGTTTCATGCCAAATTATTCATTCAAAGTGTTGAAAGCCAAGGGTTTCTACTTCAAGCATTTCAATCAAACAGGTTGCCAACTGCTTAAATTTCTAGAACTCAAGAGCTTCACCAAAACTCTTGAGTCATCTCCTATCCAGACTGAAGAGTCCACTTACCTGCAGAAGCCCACATCATCCAGACTCCAGAGTCTAGTAACCAAGGTCAAGTGATGAAGCATCTTGACCCTACAACATGCCACATCACCATATCTCCATCTTGGCGCCCAGTTTGGATGAGAAGTTCATGGTTGTCACCCATATTGAAAGGAGTCCAGATCAGTCCAACAAGCAAGAGTCTAGGCCGCCCAGACCAAAATTCCAGGAGTTGTAGTCTAAGGGAGAAAAAGTCTAGTCTTTGAATCCCTTACACCACTAATCGAGGGTCTATAAATACTCCATCACCCCCCTTGTAAAAATAATTATTATTCATCAATAAAAAAAGTTATTCTACCGAATTTTCTTCCTTTACTGTGTGCATCGCGGGGTGTGAGGCCCTTCTTTTGTTCTATGGAACAACACGGGGTGTGAGGCCCTACCTATCCAGCCGATAAAAAACCCTAGCCACCACTTGTAACCCTTTCCCTTCCATTCTTTTCCCTTTCTTTGTTGATTCCTAATTTATATTTTTTATTGTTGAGTGTTTGCCAGTGATCAGGAATTGAAGTCAGGCATTCTTGCCTCAAAACCAGCATCGTGTGGAAGATCAGAGCCCGGGATCGAGTTCTTGAAACCCTGCCACAAAAATATTGAGAGTCCTGCTAGATCTATTTCAGAGGAGCGATTTTTGTTGATAAAAATGAAAACTTAATCCCTTCTCTTTAATTTCTGATTAGTTGAAAGTAAACCCTAGTTTATGATGGTTTCTCAACCACCAAGTCCTACTTTCTAGTTACTTTGTAGTTTTGCTTATGAGGGTAGTTACTAAAACTAGTTTCCTTAATTACATATTTTGAGTCTTCTTTAAAAATTTAAAAAAATATAAAAAAACTATTCTTTACTTTTCTCAGATAATTAAGTCTTAGTAACAGTAATTTAGTTTTAATTATTTATCTCGCATCATTTTTGGTATCAGAGCTAGGTTAAACTAGGGTTTAATCGCTCTTGTGCTGAAATTTCTGCATACCTAGTTAGGCTGAAATTAAACTGCATCAAAACCATATTAAAAAATTCAAAATAATATTAATAAATTTTTTGTTAATCTATTATTAATCCTCTACTAGTCATAGAAAAATCAAATAAAAATAAATTTTTATTTTCTTTTTTCTGGTGGAAGGAAACCACATCTCCTAAGCGGGTATACGAAAGTATACTTATAACCCATGGGAGTAATGAGCTACGGCCGGACATGAAATCTTGAGATCAGAAATTTGAGATTAATCCGATCTAAAACTTAATTATTATTTTTTTGTTATTTTTTATTATTTTAGTTTGATTGCATCTAGGGTTTCATATTTGTGTGATTGCATTAAGTAACCTAATCTTAAGGGCATTCAATATCTACATAAGGGAGGGATTTCGTCAACCTTCCTTGGCCCACAACCACCACCTTTGCATTGAACCTAACCTAATTAAAATTAATTAGACTTAAATTGCTTTAGTGAGCTAGGGACACCAACAGGTCAGGTTCCAAGTATTGTGAGTAAGCTAGTGCACCCAATCCTTTGATTATCACTTGAATCTGGTGTTTAAGGCTAGAGGTCTGGAGGCAAACACCCCAAGTGGCTTCGTGCTTTTTAATTAAGACCTTGCAAGAGCAAGGGGAGCTCCCATGAACCCACCTCTTACCTGGCCAATGGATAGGATAATTATTGAATTGGCTATAATTTGAGCTGACCTATTCTACTTGATCTCTAGGTCTAGGAAACCCTAGTATAAGTTAAGTTCTATGTGATTGCATAGCATGGCTACTAGATTACGAACTCCATACCTGTAGTCTCACCCAACCCAACCTAGTGTGAACATGGAGTACAACCTTGAAACCTTTATGAGGTTCATGAATGATCAGTTTGCCCTAATGAACAATAAATGTGGCCGAATAGATAAGCGATTCGAAAATCTAGAGAGAATCCTGCCAAATTTACTTCAGAAGGATGATTCCACGTTGGTAAAACTTAAACCTCTTCCCTTCTCTTTAATTTATGAATAATTGATAAGCAGACTTTAGTTTACAATGGTTTCTCAGCTACCAAGACCTGCTTTTCTAGTTATTTTGAAGGTTTACTTGTAGGCAATTAACTAGAACTAGTTTCCTTTACTATCTCCTTTGAGTCTCCTTAAGAATCTGAAAAAAATATAAAAAAATTAATCTCTATTTTTCTCTACTAATTATATCTTTATATCAGTAATTTAGTTTTAATTATTGTCCCCATCACTAAAGATGGAAGCCGAGGGGCCTGATGAAGGAGGAGGTCTGGAGGCCTGATGGAGGAGGCCGAGAGGCCAGATGCGCCAAGCTGTGAGTCAAGAGGTAGATGGCCGGGACTTCTAGAGTTTCCTGACGGACATCTCTGGACTGTGAGCAAGGTGGCCAGAGCTGAGAGGCTAGATGGAGGCCGAGAGGCCTGGTCCTGAATGCCTAGCTTCATGACTTCTGGGCTTAGAGTGCTAGGCTTCGTAAATTTTTGGGCTTAAAGTGCCCAGCTTCATAAGTTTCTGAGCTTAGAGTGCCATGCTTTGGAAGTTTCGATGGGGGATAGGTGGGGAGGGTAGGATCGTTGGTGAGCTAATAAGTTGCCAAGGATTAGGATACCACAAAAAAATTTATATATATATATATTTGATGGAGGTGGTGAAAGAAACAACAGGAATGGAAGGTAGGGGTTTGGACTGCCACGGACATGGAAACTCACATTCATGGAGAGACTTCTCACCTCTAGGACATCTCACCCACCCCACTACATTTTTCCTAGGGCATCCCACCCATCTCACTGCATGTGGAGCTAAGGGCATCCCACCCAAATCGCTACTTGGGGCCGTGAAAGAAAATCTCTAAGGCCATAAAGAGGACTCGACAGGGAAGGGGATGACTAGAGCCTCATACCCCTCGATGCTTGAAAGTGAAGGCATAGGGTCTCACACTCCTCGATGCTCGAAGGTGAAGGTAAGATGAGCCTCACGCCCACTCCTTTATGGAGGCAAAACGAAAAATCATTCTTTCCTAAAAACTTATCTTCATTGACTAGTTATTTACAAAGGAATGTGATGCGGGATGAAAATAAAATGATGAATGGAGAGTTTTAGCAAGCTAACCAGCAAATAAACTTGAGCAATTGATTATCAAATAAATGGGCTTAATTAATCCAAGAAAGAAAATTTTATAAGGAGACTAGTTGATCTAATTTTTAAGACCCGCAATGTAGATCTAGTTCAAAATAAGGATTAGGATCTTCATGGCAAGGAAACCATCACTTCTAGGGCAAGTTAACCTTCAAATGATCGGATCTAATGAAGCTTAGGAAGAGTTTTCCTACCAACAATGATGGCTAATTATTTGGTAGAAGGAGCTCTCATCACTCAAGGATTGAGGCCTAGAAGTCAAGATTGGCACTCTCTACTTTGAGACTCGCCTTGGTCTTGATCCATGGTTTGGAGACCTTCATCGTTCACCTAAGAACCTGAGAGAACCTGCAAATAAATTTGGGATTAGACATGGAAGAAGAATTGGAGTTGGAATGGAAACAAAGAAAAAAGGAAGAAGAAGAAAGTGGCCGGTGGCTTGGAACTTGGAGCTTGATCATATATCCATCAATGGGTGTCCCATTTTTTACTCCTTGCAAAAGCACTCTTCACTGTCAAACTCAAACTTAGAAAACTCTTATTCTCTCCTTGGATAAGGATCTACACACTCAAACAAGCTAGAAAACTTTCACTCCAAACAAGAACTCAAGAAAACTAGAATACAAGGAAACAATCCTTTCATAATTCAAATCATAGCATAGAATAAATATAATGAGAGCCTAGGGACCCTATTTATAGTCTCCAATGCTAGGAATTTCGTCCAAGGGTGCAGTGGAGGGGATAAGGATGGCTTAGTTGGCTCCAATAATTTTTAGGTAAGTGGTTTTAACTAAAAATAAATTATTGGTAAAAAGTTACAACCACTTTGACATGTGGCTTCTAGAAGATCCTAATATGGCTTCCAAATACTAATATGGAGGCTTAGTTGTCATAAGTTGTGGCATCCTACATGTCAAATATTGTTGGGGTAGTAGAAGGAATCTTTATGTTCCCTATAAAACTCTTGATGTAGAGTAATTCCTTCTCCCCCATGGTTGTTTGATGAGTTGTTCCCCCATGTGCTTCAAATCTTGGCATGAATTGCTCTTGGGCTTGGTCTTGAAGAGGCTTGAATGGTTGGTCTTGGACTTGAAGAGGACGCTCTCTATCATGCTTTGGGCTTGAGCAAAATGGGCTTCTTCGATGTATTGGCTTATGAGCCAAATCATGCTTCAAAAAAATTTGGCTTATGAATATGCTTCAAGAAAATTAATGGGCATCTTTCATGTGTTGGCTTATGATCCAAATCATGCTTTAAGAAAATTTGTCTTATGAACATGTTTCAAGAAAATTTGTAACTTGCTTTGAAAACTTTATTGACTATAGCTGCAAAAATAAAGTGAGTTAATCAAAGTATATATTCTTATTATGGATGTCCCCATCAGAAGGAGGGTGGTATTTATAGACCTTTCAAACCCTCATTTGAATTTAAATACAAGATCGAAGGATAAGGATAGTTCAAATTCAAATACAAGATAAGATGAGGTATATCTGGTGCGGGCACCAGGGCCAGAAGAAATCGACAGGTTGAACCCACATCCCTGTGGATCACCTATTAATGAAGCCTTGAACCAAAACCCCTTTTACCATATAAATATTCTATCTTAAATTCTATCATTTTGGCTTAGTTATGGTTAGCCCTTTTTATCAACTGTAATTAGGGTTTTGTTATTTAGCATTTTGGGCTAAACCCTTTTTACCACATTGAGTCAAAACCCCAATTGAGTCAAACCCTTGATACCCTCCAGATGCTAGAGAATATTCCTAGACCAGGGCACCTCATTATTCTAGGAATATGCCAGCACCCCAGGACAAGAGATTCCAAGCCTAGGAGTTAAGCCCATACACCCCAAAACCAAGATGCTCGGAATATACCTAATACCAGGCAACCCTAGCTTTCAGTGCCAAATGATGCAGGATGACTCTAAGGCTGCTAAAAATGCAAGAAAAATAGTAAATTAATTTTTTTATGATTTTTATAATTTAGGTTTGTTGGCTAAATTCCAAAGTTAAATAAAGAACTATTAGATAAAGTAGCAATGCAAAGAATCACCATAATCGCAAAATAACTCATGCAAGATAATAAAAGTTAGGACCTAGGAATTGAGAAACTCCCAGTTTAGGATAGCTTATCTTTAACAAATCAGATATCAAGAGAAGGGAAGGATGTTACCAATCAGTGATTTGAAGAACTTTCGATGAAGAGATCACATAGCACTCTGATTGGAGCCTGGATGATGAAGCTCGGTTCTCTTGAATTTGATGGCTGATTTGGGTGGTCTTAGAGACAAGGAAAAACTCCTCTGGGGAGGTGAAATACCTCAGTGATCTGACAAGCATCATGGGTCAATCAAAATAACAAATAAACAAAGGAAATAAACTAGGGTTGAATTAAAATCAGGGTAGAAGTTTAAAGCTGGCGGCTAGAAGTAGGATAATGCTCTTTGGCTTGGATGGCGGCTAGGGCACTCCTTGTTGGGCAAGTGAAGGCTTGGATGGCAGCAACCTAGGGCATGGAAGGATGCTAGGGCAGCAAGGATTCGGCTAAGCACAATAGTAACAAAAGAAACACAAAAACTCCAATACCAACACAAGAACATACGCTTCTAAACCAAAATTTCAGCAAAGTTTAATATCATGAATAAAAGTTATTACAAGAGGGCGAGGGGTGGGATATTTATAGAGCTCCCATGCCCACTCATAAAGGGATTGCAAGTCTTCTCCTAGTTAGAATAGGTTTACATAGTTTATGTTGGAGAAAGACTATAAAATAAACCTAGAACTAGGAGTATACAAGTTGAATAGAATAAGAACTAGGTTTCCTTCTTCCATTTGAATTCCTCCTTCTTAGCTTGGACCAAGTAAACACTTTGGACGTGTTAGGCTTCATGGGGGGTAGCAAGGGGTGGCCCAGGATGGGTTGGGCGCATGGGCTTTGGGCCGTGGAGGCCTGGGATGCCTAGAGCAGGAATATTCTAGGTATCTTGGTTCTGGGCTAGAATATACCTAGAATCTTGGTTCTTAAGGGCTTGGACATGGCACCTGGGCTTGATTTCCTCATGCTGCAGAAAAGATGGACCTCTGGATTCATGATATGACCTGGTCTGGGAATATACTCTGGCATCTGGAGAGAATCTAGGCATCTGGAGAGCATTTGGAAGGAATCAGGGTTTCTGGAAAGCATTTTTGATCCTAGGGTATCATACAAAATCCAACAAGCTGATGTAGTGGCCTCTGACTCCAGGATATGGCCTTGTGAAACTCCAAAATAGGGTAACCTCCTCTCTTGTATAAGATTTGAACTCATACAAGACTCATGGCTGAAGTACAGGACTCAAAATATTGACTAGGGTTGAGGGTTTAGAAAAATCAACTAACCTCAACTTATTACAGGACTCAATCATAATTTATTACAAAACTTTCAAAACTTTGACACATAACTAAGTAAACCATATGGTATCTAGTGATTTGTGTCTGATCTTGGTATCCCCACCAATTCTCCTAGAGCGGGAGGGACTCGACCCCATCGAGTAAGGGTCAATTTGGCTCAAGAAGGGTTTGGGTTGAGGCACTGTAGATCTGCACAAGCATTCCACAAATCCTCAGATTCTAGCTGACCTTGCCACCGGACCAAGTATTGCTAACAGTCTCTATTCTAGGTACTGGTAACTTAATCGTCCAGAGTTCTCTCAATCTATTCATCACTAAAAGGCCAAATTTTATGTGGTCGCTCTGGGGTGGGTTCACTCACAAAGAAAGGGAGTGGCTCAAGGGGCTCGCTGGGTATTACTGCTAGCTCTCTAGACTCTATAAGATTTGAGATAATGAAGTAGGAGATAATACCTAAATCAGGTGATATCTCAAGCACATAGGCATTGGATCCACTACTCTTCATTATTTTGGATAGGCCAGCTTCATGAGCAGAAAATTCCTTTATCATCACATATTCCTCTGCATAAAATTCTTTATCTTTCCTTTGGGAATTAGCCAAGCTTTTATTTAATTCATTACTTATGTTCATTTATTGACTAATTATCAGATGCAAATGCTGTGTAGAAGGTAGTGCATGTGTAGGCTTGTGATTCAGGGCTGTGAATTTATTGGACTCAAGACTAACACCTAATAGACTCGAGTAGACTTCCCTATCAAAGAAAATTTATTGGACTCTACGGTACAAAACCTAATAGACTATAGACTCATTATGTTTGATCCTATCATGGCATGCACATGAAAATTTACTATGTACTCCAAGCAAATGCCACAAAGTATACCAAAAGTAATATGCAAACCTAACATGTGCAATGAATGAATGCAACATGCAAACCTCTATATGATGCAGGTGAATGTTTAAAGAAATATAAGAAAACTCAACAAAAGGCAAAAAATACGAGGTGGATTCGGGGTTAGTTTGATAGGGTATAAAATAAGAAGAGGGGTTGGAACTGATCGGATAGACTAAGAGATAAGAAGGTGTCTTAGGGATGAGTCCTATACTAATGAGGTTGGCCTTATGAGGTTAAGATATATCTACTGGGTTGGCATGATAGAAAAATGGGTCACTAATTTTGGAAAAGTGATCAATGGGAGTCAAAAGAGTAAATTCATCCTGAGGGTACTGATAAGAAATCAAGTCCTTAATAAATTCTTTTGGCTTAGGAAATTTAGGACTAGGCTCAAAAATTGGATTCTCTTCCTTTAACTAGTCTTTTACTACCGGTTCAGCTTAGGTGTGGGCAGGTTCAACTAATGTTGGGTGGTCTTCTACTTATTTATCTACTTGGTCAACTAATTCTTGGTTGGTTTATACCTGAGTATGGACAGGATCAACTAATCCTAAGTCATCTATAGGGAACTCCTCTTCTTCCTCCTCGTACTCATCCACTAAGCTTGGGTCAGCCTCATATATTTCCTTTTTAATATCTTTTTGGTGAACCAATAAGGTGGTAAGAGGGGGTTGGCTAAGGGATACCTAACTTATATTATGCTTAAATCTAGGGGTATTGATCCTATAGGGTTTAGGTTAACTGAGGGATAATGGGTTAGTACTGTGTTCATATCCAGGGACTATGGGTTCCAGGGGCTCATAGGGCAAGGGTTCAACTCTATGGGTCTTGCCTAGGGTTCCTAATTGATCTCCTACTTGGTCAAAACTATGGATTACTTGATTACTTGATTGGATCAGTTGGTCAAGCTTAATATTAATTTGGGTATCAGATTGGTTAAACCTATGGTCCATTCGGTCAAATCGTTCGGTCAAAGTTTTCATGAATGCCTCAAAATTAGAAACCATGGCTGAGTCAGTTTGGGATTTAGGCTTCTGATTGTGGATTCCTAATCTAGTGGTCATATAATCAAATAATCAGTCAAAATGAAATGGTGTAGCCAAGCATGCAAAATGGATTAGCTTAATCTAGGATTTCTTAGACCTAGAGCCAAAACTGAGTAGGTCAGCTCAAATTACACTTAACCCAGCAGCTAATCCTTCCACTGGCCAGGTAGGGGGTGGGGTGGTGGGAGGCTCCCCCTATTAGTTACAGGGTCCTAATTAAAAACCACCAGTCCACTTAGGTCGTTTGACTCTGGACCCCCATCCTTAGACACCAAATTTCAGGAATAGCCACAGGATTAAATGACTAGTTGGCCCACATAATTTGGACCCAACCTGTTGGTGCACCTAGCCCACTAGGACAAATTAAGTTTAATTAATTTTTATTAAGGTTTGGATGAGAATGCAAGGAGATTGTTTGGGGCCCAGGATAGGTTATAACCTCCTACCCTGATCTGAGATAGAGAAAGTGCCCTTAAGATTAGTTTAATACAGATGATGGCAATCGATGGTCCTGATGCACTCTAAAACAATCAAAAAAATTAAAATATTTTATGTGTGTCTTATGATGTGGCAAGTTAAGTTTAGGTTGATTAGGTTAGCAAACAAATTGGGCATGGGATTGGGGTGTGTGGAAGTTGGTTAAGTTTCGTCAAGTACAGAAATTTAAAAAAATAGGATTTCAGAAGATGTAAAATTTGACATAGTTACTGATGCAGAAAAAAATCAAAAAAATTACAAAACAGAGGATGGATAGTGAGGATGAGCTATGAAAAATCTTATACAAGAAGAAAATTTAGATGATGATGCAAATCCTATGGTTTTAGGACTGCTATAGAAATCTCAAGATTTTTATTAGGATTTCTAATATTCCAAATTTTAGGAAATTAAGGTTTTAGTAAAATTAATTAAAAATTATGATAATTATTAAAACAAAATAGAGGAGATGAAGTGCAAATTCCATAAAAAAATAAAATGTTTAAGATGCCAAAATTGATCAAAACCTATACCTCTAATGCAGGTGATAGGATGCAGAAATTAGGGTTTGTGATTCTAATACAGATAAAAGCTATCCTAAACCTGCTCTATACCAAATTGATGCAAGATAACTTTAAGACTGCTAAAGATGCAGGAAAAATAGTAAAATAATTTTTTTGTGATTTTTATAATTTAGGTTTGTAGGCTAAATTCCAAAGTTAAGCAAAGAACTAGCAGATAAAGTAGCAATGCAAAAAATCACCATGATCGCAAAATAACTCTTGCAAGATAATGAAAGTCAGGACCTGGGTATTGAGAAACTCTTAGTTTAGGATTGCTTATCTTCAACAAATCAAATATCAGGAGAAGGGAAAGATGTTACCAATCAGTGATTTGAAGAACTTCCGATGAAGAGATCACACAGCACTCTGATTGGAGCCTAGATGATGAAGCTCGGTTCCCTTGAATTTGATGGCTGATTTGGGTGGTCCTAGAGACAAGGAAAGCCTCCTCTAGAGAGGTGAAATATCTCGGGGATCCTACAAGCATCAGGAGCCAATCAAAATAGCAAATAAACAAAGGAAAGAAACTAGGGTTGGATTGAAATCAGGGTAGAAGTTTGAAGCTGGCGGCTAGAAGTAGGATGATGCTCTTTGGCTTGGACGGCAGCTAGGGCACTTCTTCTTGGCCGTGTGAAGACTTGGATGGCAGCAAGCTAAGGCATGGAAGGATGCTAGGGCAGTAAGGATTTGGCTAAGCACAATAGTAACCAAAGAAACACAAAAACTCCAATACTAACAGAAGCACACAAGCTTCTAAACCAAAATTTCTGCAAAGTTTAATATCATGAATAAAAGTTATTATAAGAGGGGGAGGGGTGGGGTATCTATAGAGATCCCATGCCCTCTCATAAAGGGATTACAAGTCTTCTCCTAGTTAGAATAGGCTTACATAGTTTAAGTGGGAGAAAGACTATAAAATAAACCTAGAACTAGGAGTATACAAGTGGAATAGAATAAGAACTAGGTTTCCTTCTTCCATTTGAATTCCTCCTTCTTAGCTTGGACCAAGTCAACACTTTGGACATGTTGGGATTCATGGAGGATAGCAAGTGGTTGCCAAGGATGGGTTGGGCGCACGAGCTTTGGGCCCTGGAGGCCTGGGAGGCCTAGAACAGGAATATTCCAGGTATCTTGGTTCTGTGCTGGAATATACCTGGAATCTTGATACTTAAGGGATTGGGGTTGGTTCCTGGGCTTGATTTCCTTGGACTGGGGCATAGATGGGCCTCTCGATTCATGATATGACCTGGTCTGGGAATATACTCTAGCATCTAGAGGGAATCTGGGCATCTGGAGAGCATCTGGAAGGAATCAGGATTTCTGTAAAGCATTTTGGATCCTAAGGTGTCACACAATCCAACAAGCTGATGTAATGGCCTCTGACTCCTGGATGTGGCCTGGTGGAATTCTAAAATAGGGTAACCTCCTCTCGTGTATAAGATTTGAACTCATATTGGACTCATGGCTGAAGTACAGGACTCAAAATACTGACTAGGGTTGAGGGTTGAGACAAATCAACTAACTTCAACTTATTACATGACTCAATTTTAATTGATTACAAAACTTTCAAAACTTTGATACATGACTAAGTAAACCAAATGGGATCTAGTGATCTGTGTTTGATCCTGGTGTCCCCACTAATTCTCCTAGGGCAGGAGGACTTGACCTCATCAAGTAAGGGTCAATTTGGCTCAAGGAAGGTATGGGTTAAGGCGATGTAGAACCATACCAACATTCCATAAATTCTCAAATTCTGGCTGATCTTGCCACCGGACCAAGTACAGCTAGCAGTCTCTATTCTGGATACTAGTAGCTTGATCATCCAGAGTTCTCTCAATCTATTTTGGATGGGGACATCAAAACCCATCCGAGTTTTTCTTTTTCTTTTCTAGATTTTCTTATTTTATTTTATATTTTCTTATTCTAGCTATTCCATCTATCCCCACTATTCTCATTTTATTCCAGACTTATCCCTGACTTATTCCTTGGTTATCCCTATTGTCTTCTTCTCCATCCATCGCCCAGATCTTCCATTTTTTTCATCTCCCGCCTCTTTGCCAATGACAAGGCCGCGTCTTCACCACCGGATCTTCCCCCCACCATCTCCACAGTCGCTGGAGACCTATTTTGCCATCCGACCACTGTGGGCAACCTCCACCGCCATTCCACCCAACCGCCGGAAGCCTTTCCAAGCTTTTGTGCCACCTCGTCCGTGCCGACCCCCGTGCCGCCCGCGTCGCCCAGCCGCCGATCATGCCGTTGCCATGCTGCCGCCTTCCCCAGCCATGCCGCCTCCTTCCCCGTTGTCCCCCATCCATGAAGCAAAGGTTTGGTGAAAATGTGGGTCAGCTAGTGGATCCAAGCCATGCGTTAATGTTAAAATCAGTTGGAGATGTTGACACTAGAAGGCTACGAATGCTTCTGAACAATACGAACATGCTTCTTGGGAAGGAGAACTCCAAGAGGGATTGAAGGCTTTCAGACTTCCAGCCCCTCTTCCCTCATCCATCCGCTGTCCCTCTGTTCCACGGACATAGAGAGGAATTTTTCTACATGAATCTCAGAGCAGCCAAAACAACTTTGCATAGATCTCAAAGTTGCATGCTTTTCAGAGCAAGAAGTTTTTTTGCTATCAAGCCTACATAGATTTCGAAGCAACTTAGCATGGATCCACCTTTTCTTGGCATAGATCTCGATGCATTTAGATTATATTTTATTTAATTTTCATAAAATTTGGATGTATTGATTAGTTTGAATCTGTTTTAGTTTTAAGTGTTTCAAGTTTATTTTAGGTTAGGTTTCATCTATTTGAAGTCTGTTAGGATTGTGATAGGTTTATCTTCATCTTGTAGAGGGTTGGAAAGTCTATAAACACCACCCTCAGTCATTTGTAAAAATTTGGTGAGTAAAGATGAGTGTTTAGAAAAGAGCATTTCTTTTCGGTCGCCTCGCATGGAGAGTATGTGAGCCCGTTTTTCCTTCGCCATTGGGCGTCGAGGGGTGTGAGACCCTATTCATTCACTTTTGAGCATCGCGAGGTGTGAGACCCTATTCCTTCACTTTTGAGCATCGCGGGGTGTGAGGCCCTTTTCCTTTGTTCTTCGGAACATCGCGAGTTGTGAGGCCCTAGTTATCCCCTTCTTGATCCTAATCCTAGGAGACATCTCAGCTCTCCAACGATCCTCCTAGCCTTGTCCCCCATCAGTTCTGGTATCAGAGCGGGAGAGGATTAGGGTTTGAAAAAAAATAATAAAAAAAAGAGAGTTGCAGCATCATGCCTGACTCTATCATGATGGGGACATCAAAACCCATCCAGGTTTTTCTTTCTCTTTTCTAGATTTTTTTCTAATTTTATATTTTTTTATTCTAGCTATTCCATCTATCCTCACTATTCTCATTTTATTCTAGACTTATCCTTGATTTATCCCTATGTTATCCCTATCATCTTCTTCCTCCATCCATCGCCCAGATCAACCATTTTTTTCATCTCCCACATCGCTGCCGACGATAAGGCCACGTCTTCGCCACCGAATCTTCCGCCCACCATCTCCATAACCATCGGAGACCTATTTTGCCGTCCGACCACTGTGGGTGACCTCCGCTGCCATTTCTCCCAACCATCGGAAGCCTCTCCAAGCTTCTGTGCCAACCCATCTGTGCCGATCCCCGTGCCGCCCACGCCGCCCAGCTGCCGACCATGCCGCCGCCTTCCCCAGCCACCGGCCGTGCCGCCTCCTTTTTCGTTGTTCCCCATCCATGATGCAAAGGCTTGGTGAAAATGTGGGTCAGCTAGTGGATCCAAGCCATGCATCAATGTTAACATCAGCTGCAGATGTTGACACCAGAAGGCTACGAATGCTTTTGAACAATAGAAACATGCTTCTCAGGAAGGAGAACTCTGGGAGGGATTGAAGGCTTTCAGACCTCCGGCCCCTCTTCCCTCATCCGTCTGCTATCCCTCTGTTCCACAGTCACAGATTGGAATTTTTCTACACAAATCTTAGAGTAGTAGGAACAACTTTGCATTGATCTAAAAGCTGCATGCTTTTCAAAGCAAGAAGTTTTTTTGCTATCAAGCCTACATAGATTTCGAAGCAACTCAACATGGATCCACATTTTCTCAGCATAGATCTCGATGCATTCATATTATATTTTATTTATTTTTTTTAAATTTGGATGTATTGATTAGTTTGAATCTGTTTTAGTTTCAAGTGTTTCAAGTTTATTTTAGGTTAGGTTTCATCTGTTTGAAGTTTGTTAGGATTGTGATAGGTTTATCTTCATCTTGTAGAGGGTTGGAAAGTCTATAAATACCACTCTCAGTCATTTCTAAAAATTTGGTGAATAAAGATGAGTGTTTAGAAAAGAGCGTTTCTTTTCGGTCACCCCGCATGGGGAGGGTGTGAGCCCATTTTTCCTTCACCATCGGGCGTCGAGGGGTGTGAGACCCTATTCCTTCACTTTCGAGCATCGCGAGGTGTGAGACCCTATTCCTTCACTTTCGAGCATCATGGGGTGTGAGGCCCTTTCCTTTATTCTTTGAAACATCGCGAGGTGTGAGGCCCTTTTCCTTTGTTCTTTGGAATATCGTGGGGTGTGAGGCCCTAGTTATCTCCTTCTTAATCCTAATCCCAAGAGACTTCTCAGCTCTCCAATGATCCTCCTAGCCTTGTCCCTCATCGGTTCCTCACTAAAAGGCCAAATTGTATGTGGTCGCTCTGGGGTGGGTTCACTCACAAAGAAAGGAAGTGGCTTAAGGGGCTCGCTGGGTATCACTACTAGCTCCTTAGACTCTATAAGATCTGAGATGATGAAGGTAGAGCTAATACCTAAATCAGGTGATATGTCTGTCACATGCAGTGGGTCCACTACTCTTCATTATTTTGGATGGGCCAGCTTTGCAAGTACAAAATTCCTTTATCATCACATATTCCTTTACATAAAATTCTTTATCTTTCTTTTGGGAATTAGCCAAGCTTTTATTTAATTCATTACTTATGTTCAGCTTTTAACTAATTTCTAGATGCAAATGCTGTGCAGTGGGTAATGCAGGTGTAGGCATTGATTCAGGGCCGTGAATTTATTGGACTCAAGACTAACACCTAATAGACTCGAGTAGACTTCCCTATCAACGAAAATTTATTGGACTCTACAGGACAAAACCTAACAGGCTGTAGACTCATTATGTTTGATCCTATCATGGCATGTGTTGCGGCGTCAACTCCTGGACTGGGGACCGGGGGCGGCTGGATGTGCTGGAGTGCTCCTCTCTCGGAAGAACCTACAACAAAGTCCCCAAGGGTGCCGGTGGTGTTCCGGTGGGGGACCCTCCGATGCCTAAGTTAGCAAGAGGTTGAAGGCAACAGAATGGAGGAATCAAGAGATGAACAACATATGGAGAGGGAAGAGTCCTTTTACCTTTGAACGGGGTCCCCCTGGTACCTTATATAGGCACGGAACAGTCCAAAATTTGTTAGGGGAGAGGCTGAGAAAGACCGATCTGTCCCTAAGAGAATCTGGAGAGTGGCCATGTGGCGCACAGATATGGTGGCATCAAGGAAGTAGTGGAGCAGGGCTGTTGGGATAGCAGGATCTCGCAGTAATAGAAAGGTTCTTCTAAAATTTCCTGGATGCCGAGGCTCGCCTATCGGACGTCGGTCATGGGAAAGCTGGTCGGTTGGACAAGAGGCCAACCCTCCGAAGTAGAGCGACAGGTCGGACCCCAGCAGGAGAGGGTCGTTCGAACCTTAGCTCTAGTGGGTCAGATTGCTGAAGGAGAACGACGGGCCAGATCCCAGTAAGAGAGGGTCGTTCGGACCTCAGCTCCAGTGGGTCAGATCGCTGAAGGAGAACGACGGGCCAGACCCCAGTAGCAGAGGGTCGCTCGGACCTCAGCTCTAGTGGATTGGACCGCTGAAGGAGGATGACGGGCCGGATCCCTGTAGGAGACGGTCGTTTGGACCTTAGCTCCAGTAGGTCGGACCGCTGAAGGAGAGCGACGGGCCGGACCCCAGCAGGAGAGGGTCGTTCAAACCTTAGTTCCGTTGGATTGGACCGCTGAAGGAGTACCAGTCGGAGCTCTGAAGGGGTGGCCCGGTCGGACCGCAAGAATGGGCTGGTTCCGCTTGAGGGTGAGCCATCAGGGTATAACACTGTCCCCCTTGCCCTTGTGCTTCAAGCGAGCTCGTAGGCTCGAAGGATGAGGGCATTAAATAGCATTAAATGCACTAGTCCTTCAGATGATGGCGAATCCAATTTGGCATGCTGCGATCGGCCACCTTCTGCTCCAATTTTTGCTCTGGGATATGTGTCAATGTCTGATTGGCAAAGATAGGGGGAGCAGTCATTGATGGTATGGTGCCTGGCAGCTGCCCGTTTGGATTCTCGATGCAACGTGGGGCACGTGGCTCCATCAGAGCGTTGGGACACTTCTCGGAGTGGTCCATCCATCGTTGCTTTGACTATCACATGGATCATGGCCGGATATGATCCGGCGCGTGCCCTCGGATCCCCTCCAACTCAAAAACTGAGGTGCCAGCCATCAGATCTCAGCACATGGGGGGATGCGTTGGGAAGCTGCCCCGGATGCCTATAAAAGGAGGGACGCATCGCCCAGAAGGAACTTGTTGCCGTGCTTGTGCTCGAAGAGAAGGCAATCTCCTCCCTCCTTGCATTGCTTTAGCCTCTCCTAAAGAACCAGGGGACCAGGTTAGTCCAGTCTTCCCCCCCCCCCCCCCCTCTCGTCTTCCTCGCATTCTTTAACCCATTTTAGAATGGCCTCTGGGAGTCGGGGTTTGGCTCGAGGTAATAGGGAACCCAGTCCATTCGATATTCCTTCGACCATGACCCGAGAGAGGGTCGAAAACCTGGGGATTGTATATAACATTCCTTCCACTTTACACCTGACCGTCCCTAGCCGTAAGAGTAGAGTGAACGGGCCTTCGAACTTAGGAGCTCTCCCTGTGTACAAAGACCACCTGAAAGCCATTCTTCATTTCCCAATCCATAGCTTCTTTGTTCAAATTTTCAACACCTATAGAGTCACCCACGCCTAGCTGACCCCGAATAGCATTCGGGTTCTCTGCGGCTTTGTGGTTCTGTGTCGGGAGGCCGACATCGAGCCAAGGGTATCTTTATTTTTCAATTTTTCCTTATTGAAATAGGACTTCCGAAGTCAGGAATGGTGGATGTTCAGTCCACTCCCTGGCTGGAAGGTTCTAGCTAGGCTTCCATCCATAATTCATGGATGGAAGTCCCGGTACTTCTTTGTAGATAGCCTGGAGTCGTGGGGCTTTGAGGCAGCCTGGAGGGAGCCGAGACCGAATGATCTGAATGGAAGGAAAGTCTCGAGGGTCGACGAGCTGATTTCCACAAATTGGATGATGAAGAGCCAAAGTTTGTCGGCTTTATGCTTCACGAGGGGAGTCTTCACGAGGCCGGACTCAGCCGGCACCCGATGTTAGGTAGGATGAGGGTCATAGAGAGAGATCGGCTTTTTCATCCTCTGTTGGCTTGGTGACCGCATCTTACTTTAACATTGTTGACAGGCAGGAAGATGAAGCCAGATCGGGCAGTCCTTTTGGCATGGTCTGCATAGCGGAGGGCTGTTCAGATTGCGGAGCAGACCCCACAGGAGCTGAAGAAGTGGGAGGCAGAATCGGCACTCGAGAGGTCAAAAAAATGATGGACGGCAGAGCCGTCTGCCACGATTGTATCGATCGAGTCAGGGGATGACGTGCCTCTGATCGAACGCTGAAGGATGATCGTGTCCGAACGATCCTCTACGATCGGGCAACCGATCACCCCGATAGAAGAGAGGCTTCCAATGCCAATCGGGGAGGATGCGGCTCCTTCGTCCCTGCCATTAGATCCAACTATGGTGACCTCCTCGGCCATCAGAGGAATCCTTACAGGGGAGGGGCCGTCGGCCATTGATGAGATGGCCGGTGATGCCCATGAGGAGGAAGAGCGCCGAAAGTGGTGCGATGCCGAGGAGGCTAAGGAGCTGCTTCAGAGGGCCGCTCCCGACAATGATGGGCGGTTAGCAAATGAGGCTGCAAGGAGTTCCCTTCGCCTTCATCTAGGGGTGAGTTTCACTTTTCTTATCTTCACTTCGAATTCGTGATTGGCGATTCTTTAATTATGAGTGTCTGTCGGCAGCTTGTCAAAGACAACCTTCTAATGGATGATGGCCTGGGCGAGCTGCTCGATCTGAAGGAGTAGTTGACCCAAAGGGCCGAAGTGGCAGAGCTGGCAAGGGACACAGCCTGGGAGGTGCTGACAGCCTCCAGAGAAGAGGTGCTCAGCTTGAAGGCCGTAGCAGCAGAAGTGTCCACTCCGCGGGCCGAGTCCGAGGCCTAGAAAAAGTAGCTACAGAACTTGCTGACCCAGAAGGTGGATTGGGAGGCAAGTTTAAAAAATAAGAAGAAAAAGATCAAGTCCCTAACCCGTCGGCTAGCCATCGAGGAGGGGCATCTCACCGAGTGCGAGGTCCATGCACAGGGCCACCAGGCGGTGGTGGAGAGATATAAGGGCTTGCTGAAGATGGCCCAGGAACTACTGAAGACGGCTGGTGAGAAGGCCGTTGTAACTTACAAAGCCTCGGAGGACTTCACCGAGGAGATGAACGAAGCCGAGACTGTCAACTTCGACTACGGATATGACGAATGCCTGGGAAAGGTCAGTGTAGCCTTCCTAGAACTCGATCTATCATTCCTTCAGCCGTCGAAGTCGGTGGAAGGGGAGGGTTCAGAGGCAGTAGATCCGACTACCCGAGCAACCGATGCTCCAGTAGAGGTCATCGCGGCAGTGGCCTGATCGGACGCCCAAGTTGGAGTCGAGGCAGAAGCAACTGAAGGGGCTGAGGGGGCCGAAGCGGCTGTAGATGATGTAGCTCTCGAGGGTCAGACCTAGTTGTATGTAAAGGTCTGACCTTCAGTCTTTGTAAAGGAACTTTTTGGAAGCAATGAAAAACTTTTTTTTTTGTTGTCTTTTTGCACTGTCTCATATCCTTCTCTCTGAGATCTCACTAAGTGTGGGCTAGTCGGCAGATCTGAGTGGGTGGTCGGACCTCCAGGGTAAGCGTTGAACAGTGACTCAAGCCGAACTAGATTCCCATAGGATTTCTGCTCTATGTATTGGTACGTCGACTTTCTGGACCAGGATCGATCGAAGTAGCGGTTGGATGGTAGCTCAAGCTGGAGCGACAAGCTTAGGTATTTAACCTAAGTGTTGGTCCATCGGCTTTTTGAACCCAGAAGTAGTTGAGGCAGTGGTCGGATTTCAACTCAGGCTGGAGCAACGAGCTTAGGAATTTAACCTAAGTGTTGGTCCGTCAGCTCTCCGAACCCAGAAGTAGTTGAGGCAGCTGTCGGATTTCAGCTTAGGCCTGAGCAATGAGCTTAAGAAATTAACCTAAGTGTTGGTCTGTCGGCTCTCTGAACCAAGAAGTAGTTGAGGCAGCGATCGGATTTCAGCTCAGGCTAGAGCAACGAGCTTAGGAATTTAACCTAAGTATTGGTCCGTCGGCTCTTCGAACCCAGAAGTAGTTGAGGCAGCGGTCGGATTTTGGCTCAGGCCGGAGCAAAGAGCTTAGGAATTTAACCTAAGTGTTGGTCCATCGGCTCTCCGAACCTAGAAGAAGTTGAGGCAGCGGTCGGATTTCAGCTCAGGCCGGAGCAATGAGCTTAGGAATTTAACCTAAGTGTTGGTCCATCGGCTTTCCGGATTGGACTACCCTAGAGCCTTTGTCGACGGAGTCGTTCTTTCGGAAGTGGGCTACCCTAGAGCCTTTGCTGATCAGAGTCAGACTTTTGGAAGTGGCTACCCTAGAGCCTCTGCCGACTGGAGTCGGACTTTCGAAAGTGGACTGCCCTAGAGCCTTTAGAGCCTTTGCCGACCGGAGTCGGACTTCAGAAGTTAGAGCCTTTGCCGATCGGAATCGAACTTTCAAAAGTGGGCTGCACTAGAGCCTTTGCCGACCAGAGTTGAACTTTCAGAAATGGGCTGCCCTAGAGCCTCTGCCGATCAGAGGCGGACTTTTAGAAGTGGGTTGCCCTAGAGCCTTTGCTGACCAGAGTCGGACTTTCAGAAGTGGGCTGTCCTAGAGCCTCTGCCGACCGGAGTCAGACTTTCGGAAGTGGGCTGCCCTAGAGCCTTTACCGACCAGAGTCAGACTTTCGGAAGTGGGCTACCCTAGAGCCTTTGCTGACCAGAGTCAGACTTTCGGAAGTTGTTTGTAGAAGAAATGTGGACTTCATTGATAATACTTGCAATGGTTGTCTACATTCCATGGATGCACCATCTGTCACCCGTCCAAAAATTCAAGTCGATAGGTGCCAGCTCGAACCACATCAACGACCCGGTAAGGCCCTTCCCAATTCGGGGAAAGCTTGCCTTGCTCGGTCGGTCTCAAAATCTCGGTCCTCCACAAGACCAGGTCTCCGACTCGGAAAGCTCGTACCTTGACTTGTGAGTTGTAATACTTCGCCATCTTTTGGCAGCATACCACCATCTTCATGCTTGCCTAAAGTCTTGTTTCTTCAAGCAAGTCCAGGTCAGCCCTTCACCTTTCAGAGTTGGCCGGTTCGGTGTAGTGGTAAATCCGGAGAGATTGAAGAGGGGTCTCAATAAGGATGATAGCTTCACTTCCATAAGTGAGGTTGAATGGAGTTTCGCCGGTCGACGCTCTGGCGGTCGTCCGATACGCCCATAATACTGAGTGGAGTTCTTCTGCCCAAAGTCCCTTTACCTCATTAAGCTAGTTTTTCAGCCCGTGCAAGATTGTCCGATTGGTGACTTCAGCCTCTCCATTGCATTGAGGGTGACCGACCGATGTAAGTCGGTGAGAGACATGATATTGCTGACAAAAGTCTTGAAATTTAGAGTTGTCAAACTGTCTTCTGTTGTCAGTAATAATCATCCGGGGAATGCTGAATCGAAAGATGATATTGTTCCGGATGAAGTTCTCCACCTTGGCCTCCATTATCTGTGCCAGTGGTTTGGCCTCCACCCACTTGGTAAAATAGTTGATGGCCATAAGCAAAAATTTCTGTTGCCTGGAGGCTGGGGTAAAGGGTCCCAAGATATCCATCCCCCACTATGCGAATGGCCATGGGGCTGTGATCGGAGTCAGCTCTCCTTTGAATGATGGAGTACCTCTGACATGCATCGCACCTTCGGATGAAGTCCGACGCGTCCTTTTGAATGGTGGGCCAGTAATATCCCTGTCGAATGATCTTGTAAGCTAAGGATCTTCCTCCAAGGTGGTCACCACAGATGCCTTCATGGACTTCTCTAAGGGCATTGTCGATGTCCATCGGCCCCAATCACTTCAACAACGGCTGTGAGAATGATCGCTTATACAGGACGCTGTCATGGATGACATACTTAGAGGCCATCAAGCGCACCCGCTTGGCCTCCACCGAATCTTCTGGAAGAGTTCCCTTAGCTAGAAAAGTAAGGATCAGATCCATCCAAGAAGTTTCACATTCCACCTGGTGGACCTCGATCGGCTCTTTCGCAATACTGGGGTGCCGCAGATATCCACAAAGGTTCGATCAGAAGTCCCGCTGGTGGCTGTAGCCAACCTTGATAGTGCATTTTCCTGAGAGTTCTGCAGACGAGGTATATGGAGGATTTTGAAAAATCTGAACCTAGAAATGAGGTTTTATACCTTGTTTAAGTATTTTTCCAGGGTCGGATCCCTCGCTTCAAACTCCTCTTTTACTTGGTTAACCACCAATTGGGAGTCAGAGAAGACTTTGTGTCGACCGATGCCCAGTTCGTTGGTGATTCATAGCCCCGCGAGGAGGGCTTCGTACTCCACCTGATTGTTCGATAACTGAAATAAAAAATGTAATGCATATTCCAGGTTTTCCCCATCCGGGTCGTCCTGGATCAATCCGGCCCCACAGCCTTCCAGGTTGGACGCTCAATCCACATGGAGGGTCCATGCTGGTTCGGCTTCGTAGATGGCATCGGCTTCAGGTACTTCGGCCAATTGAGGAGGTGTTTCCTATCTCCATGTACACTCTGCAATGGAATCAGCAATTACTTGGGCCTTCAAGGCTGATCGTGGCTGGAAAGCGATGTCGAATTCGCCTTGCTTGACAGCCCACTTAGCGAGCTGATCAGATGTATCTGGGCTTCGAAGGATTGCCTTGAGGGGTTGGTCGGTAATCACCATAATCGAATGTGCCTGGAAATATGGTCGGAGCCGTTTGGCGGACATGACCAAAGAATATATTAGCTTTTGCATCTTGGGGTATCTTGTTTCGGCATTGTGGAGGACTTTGATGATATAATAGATGGGCTTCTGTTGTCCGTCCTCTCCGACTTGCAAGAGGATGGAGCTGATCTCTTCGTCCAATGTCGAAAGATAGAGGTATAAAGGCTCCCCTCCATCGGCTTGGCTAGCAACGGAGGGTTCTTCAAGTATTCCTTAATGCTTCGAAAGCCGACCGACACTCGTCAGTCCAAACAAAACCCTCTGACCAGTGCAGGGTCTTGAAGAATGGCAGGGACTTCTCAGCCAAACGGGAAATAAAACGGCTGAGAGAGGTGATTCGGCCGGTGAGCTCTTGCACCTGCTTCTTGTTGGTCGGATGCGCCATCTCAGTGACGGTCTTTATCTTGTTAGGATTCACTTCGATTCCTCTTTGTGTGACCAAAAATCCAAGGAACTTGCTAAAGGTTATCCCAAAAGTACACTTGATGGGGTTCAGCTTCATCCGATGGTGCCTTAGTGCATCGAAGGACTCCTGCAAGTCCCTAATGTGATCGTCCTTATGGAGACTCTTCACGATCATATCATCCACATAACCCTCCATGTTCTTGCCCAGCTGACCTTCGAACACTCGGTTGATCAACCTTTGAAAAGTGGCACCCGCATTTTTCAAGCCGAAGGGCATCATTTGATAAAAGTACAGACCCTTGTCGATGACGAAGGCGGTCTTCTCCTCATCCTCCGGATGCATCTTTATCTGGTTGTAGCCGGAGAAGGCGTCCATAAAGCTGAGAAGTTGGTGGCCGGCCGTGGCATCCACCAGCTGATCTATCTTGGGTACCGAGAAGCTGTCCTTCGGACAAGCCTTGTTGAGATCGGTGTAATCTACACATATCCTCCACTTTCCATTGGCCTAAATCACCATTACCACATTTTCTAGCCACTCAGGGTAGTAGACTTCCCTGATGAAGCCGGCATCATGGAGCTTCTTCACTTCCTCATCGATGGCTTTCTGCCTTTTGGCAGCAAAACTTCTCTTCTTCTGTAGGACAGGTCGATAGGTCGGATCCACCTTGAGCTGGTGAGTGATGACCTTCAATGGTATTCCGTGCATGTCCGACGCCGACCAAGCAAAGACGTCGGCGTTACTCCTAAGAATGCCATTCAGTTCTGACTTAATATCCTCACTGAGGGAACCTCCAATCTGGAGAACATTGGTGGGATCATCCTCTCGAAGGGGAACAAATAGAATCTTTTCTCCTGGCTGACCAAGGCCATCGGCCTCAGCTTTAAAGTCAAGTTGCTCTGGAGTGGGATGGCCTTCTGACTGTTGGTTCATAATGGTCAGACACTGCCTGGCCATCCGACGGTCTCCCCTCTCACTCCGACCTCACTCCTGGTCGAAAATTTTGCCAACAGATGGTAAGTGGACACCATGGCTCTGAACTTGTTGAGGGCTGGTCGGCCCAGGATGACATTATAAGGTGAGGTCGTCTGAACGACCACAAAACTGATGGGGAGGGTTTTCTGGAAAGGCTCCATCCCGATAGTCACAAGGCAAACTATCTCCCCTTCCACTCCGATAGAGTTACCTCCGAAGCCTGTCAGCGGTGCGGGGGATTCCTACAGCATGGACCTGGATAGATTCATTCTCACAAAAGCATCGTACAGCAATATCTCTATTGAGCTTCCATTATCTATAAGTATTCTCCTTACATCATAATTGGTAATCACTGCCGACACGACAACAGGATCATTTTCAAAAATATGATTCTCCAAAAGATCTTCATCAGAGAAGGTGATGGCGTTGGAGCCCCGGAACCTTTTAGCAATATCGGTCCCGTCCTCATAGCTTCTTCCGGATCATCGATGCAACATGCCGACATCCCCGCCGGTCGGCCTCTGATTGGGGAGCTCCATCTCCTCCAGAGGGTTTCGGGCGTTTGATGCTTCAGCCCGATCCTGATGGGGTCGGACGTACTTGCACAGGTATCCCCTCCAGATGAGGTCTTCAATGGCATCTTTCAGCTGTAGGCACACTTAAGTACTGTGCCCGTGATCCCTGTGGAACTGATAAAATTTATCTTTATTCCTTAGGGCAGGAGGACCCCTCATCGATCGAGGCCTTTGTAGAAAGGTCTCATTCTCGATCTCCATGAGGATCTTCTCTCTTGGCAGGGACAGAGGCGCGTAAGTCTCGAAACTTTGGGGGAAGTCCCTCGGCTTCGGACTTCGGTGTTGGGCTGACCGTCGACTATCACTAGGAGGTCGGACTTCAAGAACCTTATCGCTCTACTTCTTGGAGGTCGGCCTTCCCTCAACTTGATGTCAGCTGATCGCTTGTTCTTTTGCCAAAGTGTACTTTTGCGCTCTGGCCAGGAGTTTGCTGTAGCTTGTCGGATATTTCTTGTCCAGGGAGAAGGTCAGCCTGGACGAGCGAAGCCCTCGCTTGAAGGCTGACATCGCTATAGCCTCATTTAAGTCCGGGACCTCCATGGCCGCTGAGTTGAAACGGGCCATGAAGTCCCAAAGGGTCTCTCCCTCCTTTTGTAGCACGAGGAAGAGGCAGTCGGTATTCTTTGGGGTTCAACTACAAGTCCTAAAATGAAAAAGGAAAAGTCATTCAAGTTGAGAAAAGGAATGGATCGTACTTGGTCAGATGGTAGAGAACCATATCCGGGTGGTCTTCTTAAGGGTTGTGGGGAAGGCAATGCAGTGGAGGGCGTCGGAGGTGCCTTGTACCATCATATGGGCTTTGTATGTGCCTAGATGGTCCATCGGATCAGAGGTACCATCGTAGGTGTCCACTTGTGGAATCTTGAAATGGCAGGAAATCATCTCTGCTAGAATCTTGTCCGAAAACGGGGGATGGAAGTCGTATACCTGTCCCCCTTCGACCTTCTGTCGGAGGGTGATTTCGGTAATGCGCTCCTCTATGCGCATGATCTTGCTGGCATAGTCCCTCGGTGGTTCGGCAATAGGCCGACCACTGACCGGGACACATTCTATGTAGGAAGGTGAAGCCGACCTTGCCCTTTTGCCATCGGCACTGTTGCCCAATGACCTCTGGGGCTCCGTGACGATGCGAGAATAATGCTGGGGAGCCTCCAGCCATCGGCTTCCTTCAGCGACAGTTGGAGGGTTGGTGTAGGAAATAGCTGGTAGTTGCTGATGGTTATCAGCTGCTTCCTGGAAATGCTGAACTACAATAGCTTGTGTTTCAATGCGATTCATCAAAGTTTGGAACTGCTGCAACCCCAGTGTGATGGTGGGTTCCGCGGCAGTGGTGGCGGTGGCGACGACATCATTTTCCATGGGAGGTTCCACAGACCTGGGAGGGGAGATACCCGTTCTGGCAGTGGCATTTAGAGCTCTTCCCTTAGCCATTTTGTTGCCGAGATGATGGATTCCTCCTTCAAGAAGAAAAGGACCCCCTTCCTCTAGCACCAATATGTTGCGGCGTCAACTCCTGGACTGGGGACCGGGGGTGGCTGGATGTGCTGGAGCGCTCCTCTCCCGGAAGAACCTGCAACAAAGTCCCCAAGGGCGCCGGTGCTGTTCCGACGGGAGACCCTCAATGCCTAAGTTAGCAGGAGGTTGAAGGCAACAGAATGGAGGAATCAAGGGATGAATAGCATATGGAGAGGAAAGAGTTCTTCTATCTTCGAACGGTGTCCCCCTGGTACCTTATATAGGCACGGAACAGTCCAAAATCCGTTAGGGGAGAGGCTGAGAAAGATCGATCTACCCCTAGGAGAATCTGGAGAGTGGCCATGTGGCGCGCAGATACAGTGGCATCGTAGAAGTAGTGGAGCAGGGCTATTGGGATAGCAAGATCCTGCAGTAATAGAAAGGTGCTTCTCGAATTTCCTGGATGCCAAGGCTCGCTTGTCGGATGTCGGCTGTAGGAAAGCTGGTCAGCTGGACTAGAGGCCAACCCTTCGAAGTAGAGTGACTAGCCGGACCCCAGCAAGAGAGGGTCGTTCGAACCTCAGCTCCAGTGGGTCGGATCGCTGAAGGAGAACGACGGGCCGGACCCCAGTAGGAGAGGGTCGTTCGGACCTCAGCTCCAGTGGGTCGGATCGTTGAAGGAGAATGACGGGCTGGACCCCAGTAGGAGAGGGTCGTTCGGACCTCAGCTCCAGTGGGTCGGACTGCTGAAGGAGGACGACGGGCTAGATCCTAGTAGGAGAGGGTCGTTCGGACCTCAGCTCTAGTGGGTCAGACTGCTGAAGGAGGACGACGGGCCAGACCCTAGTAGGAGAGGGTCGTTCGGACCTCAGCTTCAGTGGGTCAGACCGTTGAAATAGAGTGATGGGTCGGACCCCAGTAGGAGAGGGTCGTTCGGACCTTAGCTCCGTTGGATCGGACCGCTGAAAGAGTACCAGTCAGAGCTCTGAAAGGGTGGCCCGGTCAGACCGCAAGAATGGGCCGGTTCCGCTTGAGGGTGAGCCATCAGGGTACAACAGCATACACATGATAATTTACTATGTACTCCTAGCAAATGCCACAAAGTATACCAAAAGTAATATACAAACCTAATATATGCAATGAATGAATGCAACATGCAAACCTCTACATGAGGCAGGTGAATGGTTAAAGAAATATAAGGAAACTCAAGAAAAGGCAAAAAATACGAGGTAGATTAGGGATTAGTCTGATAGGGCAGAAAATAAGAAAAGGGGTTGGAACTGATCGGATAGACTAAGAGACAAGAAGGTGTCTCAGGGATGAGTCCTATACTAATGAGGTTGGCCTTATGAGGTTGAGGTATATCTACTGGGTTGGCATGATGGAAAAATGGGTCAGTAATTTTGGGAAAGAGATCAATGGGTGTCAAAAGAGTGAATTCATCCTGAGGGTACTGATAAGAAATCAAGTCCTTAATAAATTCTTTTGGCTCAAGAAATTCAGGACTAGGCTCTACAATTGGATTCTCTTCCTCTAATTGGTCTTCTACTACCAGTTCAGCTTGGGTGTGGTCAGGTTCAACTAATGTTGGATGGTCTTCTACTTGGTCAACTAATTCTTGGTAGGTTTTTACCTAAGTATGGTCAGGGTCAACAAATCCTAGGTCATCTATGGGGAACTCCCCTTCTTCCTCCTCGTACTTGTCCACTAAGCTTGGGTCAGCCTCATCTATTTCCTCTTCAATATCTTTTTGGTGAACCAATGAGGTGGTAAGAGGGGGTTGGATAAGGGATACATGACTAATATTTGGCTCAAATCTAGGGGTATTGATCCTATAGGGTTCAGGTTGATTGAGGGATAGTGGGTTACTAATGGGTTCATATCTAGGGACTGTGGATTCTTGGGGCTCATAGGGCAAGGGTTCAACTCTATGGGTCATGGCTAGGGTTCCTAACTTATCTCCTACTTGGTCAAAACTATGGATTGCTTGATTACTTGATTGGATCAGTTGGTCAAGCTTAGTATTAATTTGGGTATCAGATTGGTTAAACCTACAATCCATCCGGTCAAATCATTCGGTCAAAGTTTTCATGAAGGCCTCAAAATTGGAATACATGGCTGAGTTAGTTTGGGATTTAGGCTTCTAATAGTGGGTTCCTAATCTAGTGGTCATACAATCAATCAATCAGTTAGAATGAATTGGTGCAGCCAAGCATGCAAAATGGATTAGCTTAATCTAGGGTTTCTTAGACCTAAAGCCAAAATTGAATGGGTAAGCTCAACTTACACTTAACCCAGCAGCTAATCCTTCCACTGGCCAGGTAGGGGGTGAAGTGGTGGGAGGCTCTCCCTGCTAGTTACATGGTCCTAATTAAAAACCACCATTCCACTTAGGTCGTTTGACTCGGACCCCCGGCCTTAGACACCAGATTTCAGTAATAGCCACAAGATTAAATGCACTAGTTGGCCCACACAATTCGGACCCGACCTGTTGGTGGCACCCAGCCCGCTAGGGCAAATTAAGTCTAATTAATCTTAATTAAGATTTGGGTTAGAATACAAGGAGATTGTTTTGGGCCCAGGACAGGTTATGACCTCCTACTCTGATCTGAGATAGAGAAAGTGCCCTGAAGATTAGTTTAATGCAGATGATGGCAATCGATGGTCTTGATGCACTCTAAAATAATCAAAAAAGTAAAAATATTTTATGTGTATCTTATGATGTGGCATGTTAAGTTTAGGTAGATTAGGTTAGCAAACAAATTGGGCATGGGATTGGGGTGTGTGGAAGTTGGTTAGGTTTGGTCAAGTAAGTGCAGAAATTTAGGAAATTTGGATTTCAGAAGATGCAGAATTTGACATAGTTACCGATGCAGAAAAAAATCAAAATAATTATAAAATAGAGGATAGATGGTGAGTATGAACTCTACCTAATTATATGCAAAAAAAAACTTAGATGATGATGCAAATCCTAGGGTTTTCGGACTTCTATAGAAATCTCATGATTTTTGCTAGGGTTTCTAATATTCCAAATTTTAGGGAATTAGGGTTTTGGTAAAATTAATAAAAAATTATGATAATTATCAAGACAAAACAGAGGACATGAAGTTCAAGTTTCACAGAAAACTAAGATGTTTAAGATGTCAAAATTGATCAAAATTTAGACCTCTAATGCGGGTGATAAGATGCAGAAATTTGGGTTTGTGATTCTAATGCAGATAAAAACTATCCTAAACCTGATCTAATACCAAACTAATGCGAGAAGACTCTAAGACTGCTAAAAATGCAAGAAAAATAGTAAACTAATTTTATTATGATTTTTATAATTTAGGTTTGTAGGCTAAATTCCAAAGTTAAGCAAAGAACTAGCAGATAAAGTAGCAATGCAAAGAATAACCATGATCGCAAAATAACTCATGCAAGATAATGAAAGTCAGGACCTGGGAATTGAGAAACTTCCAGTTTAGGATAGCTTATCTTCAACCAATCAGATATCAAGAGAAGGGATGGATGTTACCGATCAGTGATTTGAAAAACTTCTAATGAAGAGATCATACATCACTCTGATTGGATCCTGGATGATGAAGCTCAGTTCCTTTGAATTTGATGGCTGATTTGGGTTGTCCTAGAGACAAGGAAAGCCTCCCCTGGAGAGGTGAAACACCTCGGAGATCCTGCAAGTGTCATGTGTCAATCAAAACAACAAATAAACAAAGGAAAGAAACTAGGGTTGGATTGAAATCAGGGTAGAATTTGAAGCTGGCGGTTAGAAGTAGGATAATGCTCTTTGTCTTGGACGGCAGCTAGGGAACTCCTTCTTGGGCGTGTGAAAGCTTGGATGGCAGCAAGCTAGGGTGTGGAAGGATGCTAGGGCAGCAAGGATTCGGCTAAGCATGATAGTAACCAAAGAAACACAGAAACTCCAACACCAACACAAGCACAAAAGCTTCTAAACCAAAATTTCAGCAAAGTTTAATATCATGAATAAAAGCTATTACAAGAGGGGGAGGGGTGCTGTATTTATAGAGCTCTCATGCCCTCTCCTAAAGGGATCATAAGTCTTCTCCTAGTTAGAATAGGTTTACATAGTTTAAGTGGGAGAAAGACTATAAAATAAACGTAGAACTAGGAGTATACAAGTTGAATAGAATAAGAACTAGGTTTCCTTCTTCCATTTGAATTCCTCCTTCTTAGCTAGGACCAAGTCAACACTTTGGACGTGTTAGGCTTCATGGGGGGCAGTAAGGGATGGCCAAGAATGAGTTGGGCACATGGGCTTTGGGCCACGCAGGCCTGGGATTCCTGTAGCAGGAATAATCCAGGTATCTTGGTTCTGGCCTGAAATATAACTGAAATCTTGGTTCTTAAGGGCTTGGGCTTGGCGTCTGGGCTTGATTTCCTTAGGATGGGGTATAGATGGACCTCTGGATTCATGATATGACCTGGTCTAGGAATATACTCTGGCATCTCGAGGGAATCTGGGTATTTGGAGAGCATTTGGAAGGAATTAGGGTTTCTGGAAAGCATTTTGGATCCTGGGGTGTCATACAAAATCCAACAAGCTGATGTGGTGGCCTCTGACTCCTGGTTGTGACATGGTGGAACTCCAAAATAGGGTAACCTCATCTCTTCTATAAGATTTGAACTCATACTGGACTCAGGCTGAAGTACAGGACTCAAAATACTAACTAGGGTTGAGGGTTGAGACAAATCAACTAACCTCAACTTATTACAGGACTCAATCTTAATTGATTACAAAACTTTCAAAACTTTAACATATAACTAAGTAAACTATATGGGATCCAGTGATATGTGTCTGATCCTAGTATCCCCACCACCCAAAGCCTTTGCGCTAACCCAAAGGAGGCCATCCACCCTTGCTGCCCTTGAAGCCCATATGCCAACACATGAGGCGTCCAAGCCTTGATCGTTCCAACATGGAAGGAGGAAAAGTCCAGGGTTCCATGGAAAATGCTTTCCCAACCCTTTAGGGAACTGTCTTCCTAATTCTTTAAGGACATAAGATTGTATTCCGAATCTAATTGTGTATTCTTAACCTATCAAGGAGAGAACTTCTAATCTATCAAAGAAAGGGCATGGGAACTCTATAAATACCCCACCCCTCTTCTTCTTGTAAGCATTCAACTATTATGAAATAAAATTCTGGTGAAAATTTTCTCAAGTTTAGGTTTGAGTTTGGTGTTGTTTTTTTCTGTTTCTTGTTCCTTTGCCTGGCCAAACGCTTGCACCCGGCTTTCTCCATGCCCTTGCAATCCTTCCATGCCACAAACATCAGCCACGCCCTTGAGAAGAAGCCCAGAGCCATCCCTGATCAAGAGCTGTCTTCTTCTCCAGGCCGCCAACACCCTAACCCTAATCTCCTTTCTTTCTTCTTTCATATTTTGTTTCTTTCTTTGAATACTTGTTTTGCACCTAACCTTGATGCTTGCAGGATCCTTGAGGTGTCACCCCTCCCTAGAGGAGGCCTTTTTTGCCTTCTAGACTGATCCAGATTGCCTTCTAATTCAGGGAACTAATGGCTTGTCTTCCAGGCACCATCTAGAGTGCTGAGAGAACTCTTCATCAAGTGGATCTTCAATCTCTACTTGGTACAAACCTTCCCCCTCTTGATTTCTGACTGGTTGAAGGTATGCTATCCTAAATTGAGGGTTTCTCAATTCCTAGGATCCTATCTTTTATTATTCTGCATGAGTCTTTTGCAGGTATGATAGTTTCTTTCAATATAGGTTTGCTTGCAATTCTTTACTTGTTTTCAGGTTATTAACCTACAAATTAAAATTCTAAAAAAATTTCAAAAAAATTAGTTTCTAATTTCTTATATTCATGGTAGTCCTAGGATCATCCCACATCAGTTTGGTATTAGAGCTAGTTTAGGATAGTTGCATCTTCATCAAAAACACAAAAAGAAATTGCATCTCCGAATTTCTACATCTTGTCTTCTATATTAGGTGTCAAGGTTTCGTCCAATTTTGACCATATAGGAAATTTATTTTTTTGTAAAATTTGCACAACTTGTCCTTTGTCTTGTCCTATTAAATTCATAATTTTTAATTATTTTTATAAAAATTAAAAAGGCCTAAAATTTAGCATCTTAGAAACCCTAACTGAAATCCTGAGATTTCTGCACCAGTCCGAAAGCCCTAGGAGTTACATCATCATCTGATTTTTGTTTTGCTTCAAATTTGATAGGAATCATAATCACCATCAATCCATATCAAACTCTGCATCAAACCAAACCCTAATTTTCTGATTCTGTGAATTCTGCATACTTGACTGAATATAACCTAACCAATTGCCAAACCCCTCCAATCCCAAGTCAAATTTTTTTTGCTAACCTAATTAACTTAAACCTAACTTGACATTTCATAAAAATCCCAAAAATATTTTTATTTTTCTGATTATTGTTAGTTTGCATTAGGGCCATTAAATGTGCATCATCTTTTAAACAAATCTTAAGGACAATTCAATATCTCATATCAGGGCAGGATTTCATCACCTGTCTTGGGCCCAAAACAACTGCCATCATCTTAACCTAAGCCTTATTTAAAATTAATTAGACTTAATTTGCCCTAGTGGGCTAGGTGACACCAACAGGTTAGGTGCGAATTATGTGGGCTGTTGGGAATTGTGTCCCATAGCCAATCGCCTGGGTTGTAGGCGGTTGTGCTGAGTATCGTATTCATTTTATGAATTAATAAAATATTATTTTGGCAACTCATCACATATTGTATTTCCTTGAAATGAGCTCTTTCCATGTGATGAAGTCCTTAGGACTACACGGACTTCGATACAGACAGGATGTATCGAGTGGTCCTTAAACCCGGTTCACAACCAAAGGATATATTGTACTGGACGGCAATGTATCAAGTATAGGTTGTTGCAGTTCACATCGTTTGGTTGTCCTCTTGACCAAATGAGTGTGGTGACACTGATGTGATCTATAAGTGGGATATGTGATATCTCATTGAACGTGACTCCGTGCAGCCCCTTTCTGCCAAAGGAAAACTCACGATTGGATATGGGTATATGTGTCCCTCTGACCTGAGGTCATCACGGTAGCTTGCAAGCAACTCCTTGTGCTTTGGTGCCGGACTACCCGGATTTTTAATCCGGTGATGGAAGGTTTCTAGGTATAGGCAAGTACTTGTGGAGCAGTGATGGACCAAGATGGAATTGACCTGTCCAAACAGTTTGGATTGAATGTCTCGCAGTATCTCAATTTAGCAAATCCTCGACCGGGGTAGCCCTAGTGAAGAGTCACTGGGCTTGCGAGGTTGAGACACGTAGTCGACTGACACAGTCTGGGTTGGCAGCCCAAATCTCAGTCGTCCTGAACATTAGAGGTCTAAGGGATGAATTATACGGTAACCATATGCTAGAGGTTCGATAGTTTGCTCCCGCATCTTCGACGTATCCGGACGTCGGGACCCATTGCTAGATGGTTTCCTGTGCTGGTACTAGAATTGTTCTAGTGCTACCGTTTAGGTTCGAACCTATGAGGTCACACGCCACAGAGGATAACTCTCTGATCCGGATACCGATTACGATAAGAATCGTCTCGGTTTTATGGTCATGGTATTTTTTGAGCACTCTTTTCCCCATCTTGCGCTTGTTTGAGTCAACCAGAAATTGTTCCAGCTGACCAGCACTGTGCCAGGATTTTTCTGAATCAGTTTTGAACTGATTCGGAGTTCGTTTCGACCTCCAATTGGTTGTGAACCAATTGAACCCAATCTTTTGGGCTTGAACCAATTAAATTGAATTGAACCCCTTTTAATTGGACCAGTTTTTTGAACCTAGATTGAACCAACCGTTTGGTTTAAATGGGTTTGAACTTTTTCCTTGGACCGGTTTTGAATCGGTGCTCTTTCTTTCACCGTGTAAATATTTTACACGTTGGAAGATCGAACGATCGAAATCGCTGGGCGACGTCTCTTCTCTTCCCTCCATCGGATGGCCTTTAACCCTCATTCATTGCAAGTTAAAGGGTGTAACGCTGCCATTCCCAGCCTCTTCTACTCCCTCTCCTTATTGTTCTACATAAACCCCTGCAGTCCCCCCTGTTTCACGAGCAGATTTTTCAACACTGTGCAACAACACCAGGGCGTCTTCATTGAGAGGCTGTGTTCTCCCTTTTTGAGAGCTCAAACCTTGCTTCCATTGAGTGATCCTTGGGTTGGGTTTTGGAGTGTGTGAGGGAGAGAAACAAGGCACCAATCCCCTCTTTGAAGTGCTAAAAAACCTGCACTGCAGCAAAAGAAAATTGCTGCAACTTACCATGACCATTGCTCCTTCTAGCGGCTAGCACCGCTCGTGGAGAAGGATCGGTGAACCCCGGGCATGTCTTCCCTCTAGAGGGAGTACTCCTTTACTCCTGGGAGCAAGAGGGTCGAGCCGGATTTTGCTGCAGTTGCTCCAAATGCCAAGGAGATAGCTGCAGGTTTTCTGCAACCAAAAATTCTAGTAGCAGTAATTTGCCGAATTTCTATAATTTTTTGGATAAGTTTTTCTTGCAGATTTCAATTGGAGATCAAAGAGCACTTGTCCACCTTGCCGCTGCTCAAATTTGGGAGCAAACGGAGGGCCAGAAGGCAGTGTTCTGACGCTATTTTGAAAGCCCAAAACAGAGTTTTCTGCAGCCCAAGGAAGAAGACGACTGGAATAAGTTTATCCCACTTATTCCAGCCTATTCCAACTTTATCCCAGGGTTATTCCAGCCGGAATAAGGTATGAAAAATTGTTTTTTTTTAATCATGCATGATTTGAATTTTTAATTCAAATATATTTTACAAATATTATATGCTTTGTTACATGCCTATTTTAATACATGCAACTTGAATAGATTAGGTTCTGGGCGGAGAATTTTTCCGCTGCGTGATTTTTAAAAAATGTTTTAAAATCCCCTGTGCTCCCGTCCCCTGTTTGCATGCCTAGAGTAGGACCTTGTCAAACCACCTGTACCCTGTTCCTTACATGGGCCAACTAGTGCATTCAATTCTCCAACTATTACTAGAATCTGGTTTCTAAGGCTGGGGGTCTAGAGTTAAATGACCTAAGTGGTGTTGTGGTTTCTTAATTGGGTCCCTGCGAAAGCAGGGGGGCCTCCCACACTCTCACCCCCTACCTAGCCAGAGGGAGGATTAGTTGTTGAGTTGGGTGTAAGTTGAGTTTGACCCACTCAGTTTTGGCTCTAGGTCTAGCAAACCCTAGAACGTACTAACCCTTGCATGCTTGACTGCATCATTTCACCTTGATTGCTTGATTGCATGACCATCAGGTTAGGAGTCCCATATAAACAGTCTAGACCCCAACCAAGTTCAACCATGGAGACCAATTTTGAGACCCTTGTGAAAGCCATGACTGATGAGTTTGCCTAGATGAACACCCAGACCCAAACCCAGCTTGCCTAGATGAACCAATCCAATGCCCAAACCCAAAATCAATTGACCACCAAAATGAACCAAATGAATGCCCAATTGACCCAAATGAATAATAGGTTTGATCAGATAACCCAATAAATTAACCAAGCAACCCATAGGACTAACCAGTTAACCAATAGATTGGACCAAGTAGAAAATAGATTAGGTACCATAGAAAGAATCCAAGAGTCCAATACTAAACCCGATTTTGATTTACCCTATTCCACCTCTCATAACCCTTGGGGAACTCTACATCATGACCAATTTATGGAGCCTAATCCTAGGAGAACCTAGAACCAGAGTCAATTTCTAGAACCCAATCCTAGGAGAGCCCAACACCAAGAACCATATCAGGAACCCAATCCTAGGAGAGCCCAACACCAAGAACCATACCAGGAACCCAATCCTAGGAGAGCCCAATACCAAGAGCCCTATCAGCAGCACAACCCTAGGAGAGCCCAAGACCTAGAACCTTTCCCAGAACCCAACCGTAGAAGGCCCCAACATGAAGCTTGTGACCATGATGAGAGGGCCATGAGAAGCACTAGGGTAGAAGCACCTACCTTTGATGGAGTTCTATAACCCAAGGCCTATATAGATTGGGAAGGAGATATGGAATATTATTTTAAATGGTATGATATGAGTGAAGAGAGGAAGTGTAAATTTTCTAAGATGAGGCTAGTTCGCTAAGCTAGGTTACATTGGGCCAACCTTGAGCAAACTAGAAGACAACAAGGCCTTCCTCCCATCACCCTGGCAAGACATGAAACAAAATCTTAAGGAAAAATACCTTCTTGATTCCTACAACCTGAAACTCTTAGACCAGTGGAATAGAATTCGTCAAGGGAATAGGTTTGTATCTGATTACATCACCCAATTTGATGAATTTGCTATAAGGTGTAATGAAACTAAGTCTCTAGCACAAACCTTGTCTATGTTTAGAACTGGATTACGAGAAGATATCCAGAGGGAATTGTACATGAGAGAGGTCAATAATTTAGAGCAAGCATACAGGATAGCTAGACATTATGAACAATTCCAAAGGAGACCTCCATTCCAGCAATCTAAACCTGTTAAGAACAATGCCCTATTCCTAAAACCCAAACCCAAACCAGGTATACCAAGGCCGACCCGATCCCAACCCAGTTTAGTTTAGCCCCAATCCAGTTAAATCAAATCCCAACCCAGGCCAACCTAACCCTAACCCAATTCGACCTAATCCCAACTTAGCCCATCCCAACCCTAACCAGCTTCGACCCAACTTGAGTCCAAGTCAGCCCAGTTCTAGTAATTCTGCACCAGTTAGAATAGATAAGGATAAGGCACCAGCATTTCAGAAAGCCCCAAGCCCCAGTCCCAATGCCTGTTTTAGATGCAATAAGGTAGGTCATTAAGCTAGTCAACATCCCACCAGATCTTTACACATAGGGGAGCTTGAAGAAGAGCCTAAATCCAACAATGATGATAAGGAAGAAGTTTATGAAGCTGAAGCAGACTTGATTGAAGAGTATGAAGGAGAAGAGGAGGATTTTGAACAATCCGACTTTGTAGGGGTAGTTAGATGCATCCCATCCTAGACCTAGACCTAGGAAGATTGGCATAGGACTAGCATCCTACAAACCTTTATGAAAATTGGGGATAAGGTATGCAAAATAATCATAGATAGTGGGAGCTGTGGATGCCATCTCACTTAAGGCAATTAAAACCCTTGGCTTAAGCCCAGATCCCTATCTTAGCCCTTATAAAGTTTCATGGATAGATTCCACCTCCATCCAAATCAAGTCTAGGTGCTAAATCTTGATCAAATTGCAATCATATGAAGAGAAGATTTCATGTGATATCCTTCCCATGGGAGCCAGTAGTATCATCTTAGGTTGACCATGGCTGTATGATCATGATGCAGCCCTATTTGGTCAAACCAACATCTGTACCTTTAGTCACCATGGGAAGAAATTTGTAATTCATTCGACTTAACCCAGAGATCCAATTAAGAGAGATTCTAGCAGCATTAAAGAAAAAAAACCAGGAGTTAATCTAATTAAGGCTAATCCTGAGCCCATTGAACAATCTAAAGAGTACATCAATGAGTTGAGTCCAATAGAAGAACCTGAAGAAGAGGAATTAGAGAGTAGACCTAGTTAGAACCTAATAGAAAATGATCTTGAACCCACTATAGAATTTGAGAAAGAAGTAACTAAGCCAGGATCAAACATTATAGCTAAAAGTGAGGGTTCACAAGAGTTGTCTGTAGGGGAGATCCAAGATATAGGAAGTGGAGTAGTACTGATTTTGAATCCAATAAGTCCACAAACCTAATCCATCTGTCCACACCTGCACAAACCTCTACACAGCATTTACGTCAGGATATTAGTCAAAAGATAAACCTAATTAATGAACTCTATAAGAACTTGGCTAATTCTTGAAAAAGAGCTAAAGAGTTTTTTGCAAGGGATTATGTGATGATCAGGCTTAGGCCTAAGCGGTTCCCTCCAGGGACCTTAATGAAATTGCATGCTCGCAGAGCTGAACCATTCAAAATAATGAAGAGAGTTGGACCTGATGCCTATGTACTTGAGTTGCCACCAGATTTAGGTATTAGCTCCACTTTTAATATTTTAGACCTTATGGAGTATCAGGAGCTAGTGTGATGTCTAGCGAGCGCTTTGAGCTTATCCATCCCCTTGAGAGTGAACCTGTCCCAGAGTGTCCACTTGCAAATTGGCCTATTAGTGAGAAAAAGATTGAGCGAATCCTGAATGATCAAGCCATCAATACTCGAAACAAAGGCTATCAGCGATATTTGATCAGATGGAAAGGTCGGCTAGAATCTGAGGACTTGTGGATCATCCATGAGGATTTGCAGAGCCTCAACCCAAACCTTCTTAAGCAATATAAGAGCCAAGTTAACCCTTACTTCATGGGGTCGAGTTCTTCCCGTCTCGCGAGAATTGGTGGGGATGCCAGGATCACACATAGATTAGTGGGCCCTATCTAGTTTTTTTAGCCATGTGTCCAATTTTGTAATCAAGTAAGATTGAGTCCTGTAATAAGCTGAGGCTAGTTGATTTGTCTCAACCCTAGTCCAGTCTTTGAGTCCTATACCTCAGTATTAGTCCCATACCAGTCCAATTTTTGTACAAGAGAAGAGGATACCTTGTTTCGGAATTCTACCAGGCCTCATCCAGGAGCCAGAGGTGATGGGGATCCAGGGCAGGTCCGGGTATTTTTTCCATTTTTTCTTATTTTTTAGCATTTTTTATTTTTACTTATTCCAGCTATTCCACCTATTCCCTCTATTCCAATTTTATCACGATCATATTCCCACATTATTCCGGTCTTATTCCATCCTCTTCCCGTGATTTTAAAAAATTTTCAAAACCCTAGCCCACCACCCCGTCGGCCCCAGATCTGGGCGCCCGACCCCCGGCCACCCACACCGGCCTTGCCCCCGCTGGAAATCCGGTGTCGCCGCCTATGCCCGTGGGAAGATGAACGGACGCGGGAGGCATCCGTCCACCCACGCACCGTCGCCGCCGTTTGGCATCACCGACCTGCCACCGGCCACCAGCCCGCCGTCCGCCGGCCCATGGTCGGCCGCCGCTGCCCTCGCCGGCGCCCTTGGGCCCCATGCTCGCGGGAAGACGAACGGACGCTGGAGGCGTCCGTCCGCCCCTGCGCCATTGCCGGCTTGCACTACCGTCACTTGCTACCGCCCGCCGCCCGCTCGTCCGCCAGAGGCCACGTCGGTGCCCAGGGGGTCTCCCACGGCCATGGGAGACCAAACGGCACGCCCAGCATGCCGTGTCCCCCTGTACCGCCGCCCTGCCTACAGCCCGCCATCGGCCGTCCACCGCTCGTCATCCACCGGTCTCGTCCACCGCCCGCTTCCTGGCCGCCGACCGTCTGTCGGTGCTCAACGAAGATCACTTCCCCTGTGCACGATCGTGAGAGGATTTTGCACGGCTTTCGAAGCAGTCCAGTTTTTAGTGTAGCATGCTTTCTGGTGCAGATCATCAAGCCAACATGCTTTCCATAGCAGATCTGCAACAATATTGATGTAGCATGAATTTTGATGTAATTTATTTTTCCTTTTTTGGGTTTCTTGTAGGCCAACTAAGTGAGGGTTTTGGTTTTTCTATATAAAGGCCCCCTCTCCCCTTGTAATAATTAAGTTTGATATAAATTTTTGGATTTTCCCTGGGTTCTAAATCTGGGCTGAGACCCGTCTTTCCTTCACCTGCGAGTGTCGAGGGGTGTAAGACCCCACTTCCTTCGCTCGCATGCGAGTGTCGAGGGGCGCGAGGCCCTAGTTATCTCCCTTTCCATCGAGTCCCCCTCTAGGTCTTAGGGATTTTTCTTTACGGCCCCAGGTAGCAATTTGGGTGGGATGTCCTAGGCTCCGTGTGTAGTGAGATAGGTGGGACATTCTATACTACATGTAATGGGGTGGGTGAGATGCACTAGAGATGCGACGTCTCTCCGTGAAGGTAAGTCTCTAGTCCTAGAGTGTCCATGTTTCCTATCCTCCATCCCATGTTTCTCCACCCAGAAAAATTAAAAACCAAAAGAGTTTGGCTATTTTAGCATTTAGTATCAGTTCGCCCTAGTCCCGGGAGGCTTCTTAGCCCTCCCGCTGTTCTAGTTTGTTTAGGTTTTCCCCTGTTTTCCCAATAATTCAGGTTACGTCTCATCTGTCCCGCATCATTCGGTATCAAAGCGAGTTGTGGATTAGGGTGTGCTCCATTTTTTGAACTCGAGGGAGTCGAGTTCTTCGCGGTCGAGGAGAATGATGGGGATCCAGGGCAGGTCCATGTATTTTTTCCATTTTTTCTTATTTTTTTGCATTTTTTATTTTTACTTATTCCAGCTATTCCACCTATTCCCTCTATTCCAATTTTATCTTGATCTTATTCCCACCTTATTCCAGTCTTATTCCATCCTTTTCCCGTGATTTTAAAAAATTTTCAAAACCCTAGCCCACGGCCCAGCCGGCCCCAGATCCGGGCTGTCCGACCCGCGGCCGCCCCCGCCGGCCCGCCCTCCGGCCCAGCCCTTGCCGAAAATCCGGCGTCGCCGCCTATGCCCATGGGAAGACGAATAGAAGCGGGAGGCATCCGTAAGCCCATGCACCGCCACCGCCGTCTGTCGCCGCCGACCTGCCACCGGTCGCTCGCCCGCCGTCCGCCGGCCCATGCCTGGCCACCGCCGCCCTCGCTGGCGCCCTTGGGAACCATGCCCGCGGGAAGACGAATGAACGCAGGAGGTGTCCATCCGCCCCTGCGCCACCGCCATCCTACACCATCGTCGCCTGCCACCGCCACTTGCCTGCTGCCGTCCGCCATCGGTCCGCCACCCGCTCGTCTGTCGGAGGCCACATCGGCGCCCATGGGGTCTCCCACGACCGTGGGAGACCAAACGGCATGCCCAGCATGCCGTCCCCCCCTCGTGATGCCGCCCCGCCTGCAGCCCACCACCGGCCGTCCGCCGCCCGCTTCCCAACCGCCGACCGTCCGCCGGTGCTCGATGGAGATCATCTTCACCTGTGCACGGCCGGGAGAGGATTTTGAACGGATTTTGGAGCCATCCAGTTTTTTAGTGCAGCACGCTTTCTGAAGCAGATCATCAAGCCAACATGCTTTCCAGAGCAGATCAGCAACAATATTGATGCAGCACAAATTTTGATGTAATTTATTTTTCCTTTTTTGGATTTCTTGTAGGCCAAATAAGTGAGGGTTTTGGTTTTTCTATATAAAGGCCCCCTCTCCCCCTGTAGTAATTAAGTTTTGATATAAATTTTTGTGTTTTCCCTGGGTTTTGGTTCTGGGCTGAGGCCCGTCTTTCCTTCACCTGCGGGTGTCGAGGGGTGTGAGACCCCACTTCCTTCGCTCACATGCGAGTGTCGAGGGGTGCGAGGCCTTAGTTATCTTCCTTTCCATCAAGTCTCCCTCTAGGTCTTAGGGATTTTTCTTTACGGCCCCAGGTAGCGATTTGGGTGGGATGCCTTAGGCTCCGCATGTAGTGAGATGGGTGGAACACCCTAGACTACATGTAGTGGGGTGGGTGAGATGCCCTAGAGGTACGACATCTCTCCATGAAGGTAAGTCCCTAGTCCTAGAGTGTCCATGTTTCCTATCATCCATCTCATGTTTCTCCATCCAGAAAAATTGAAAACAAAAAGAGTTTGGCTGTTTTAGGGTTTAGTATCAGTTCGCCCTAGTCCCAGGAGGCTTCTTAGCCCTCCCACGGTCCTAGTTTGTTTAGGTTTTCCCCTGTTTTCCTAATAAATTAGGTTACTTCTCATCTGTCCCGCATCAAGAGGCCTTCACATCAGCCAATTGGGCCTTGTTTGCCATCCCAGGATCCAAGATTCAATCTAGATGCCCCAAATGTCCTCTAGATGTCTTGATACGCTTCAGATGCCAGAGAATATTCCCAGACTAGGGCACCTTATGATTCCGAGAATATGCCAGCACCTCAGGCCAAGAGATTCCAAGCCCAGGTGTCAAGCCCATGCACTACAGAACCAAGATGCTCGGAATATACCTGATACCAGGCAACCCCGCTTTCAGGGCCCAAAGCCCATGCGCCAATCCAAAGGAGGTCGTCCACCCATGCTGCCCTTGAAGCCCACACGCCAACACATGAGGCATCCAAGCCTTGACCGGTCCAAGATGGAAGGAGGAAAAGTCCAAGGTTCCATGGAATATGCTTTGCCAACCCTTTAAGAAACTCTCTTCCTAATTCCTTAAGGACCTAAGATTGTATTCCTAATCTAATTGTGTATCGCTAATCTATCAAGGAGAGAACTTCTAATCTATCAAGGAGAGGGCATGGGAACTATATAAATACCCCACCCCTCTTCCATTTGTAAGCATTCAACTCTTATGAAATAAAATTCTAGTAAAAATTTTCTCGAGTTCAGGTTTGAGTTTGATGTTATTTTTTTCCGTTTCTTGTTCCTTTGCCTGGCCGAACCCCTGCACCTGGCTTTCTCTACTCCCTTGCAATCCTTCCATGCCTCAAGCATCAACCACGACCTTGAGAAGAAGCCCAGAGCCGCCCCTGATCAAGAGCTGTCTTCTTCTCCAGGTCGCCAGCACCCTAACCCTAATCTCCTTTTTTTCTTCTTTCAAATTTTATTTCTTTCTTTGAATACCTATTTCGTGCCTAACCTTGATGCTTGCAGGATCCCTAAGGTATCTCCCCTCCCCAGAGGAGGCCTTTTCTGCCTTCTAGACCGATCCAGATTGGCTTCTGATTCAGGGAACCAAAGGCTTGTCTTCTAGGCACCATATAGAGTGCTGAGAGAACTCTTCATCAAGTGGATCTTCAATCTCTACCTGGTACAAACCTTTCCCCTCCTGATATCTGACTGGTTGAAGGTATGTTATCCTAAACCAGGGGTTTCTCAATTCTCGGGATTCTATCGTTTATTATTCTACATGATTCTTTTATGGGTATGATAGTTTCCTTCAATACAGGTTTGCCTGCAATTCTTTACTTGCTTTTGAGTTATTAGCCTACAAATTAAAATTCTAAGAAAATTACAAAAAAAATTGTTTCTATTTTTCTACAATCATGATAGTCCTTGGATCATCCTGCATCACTAAGCCGGTGGCATTGGAACACTTCCAATACCAATCAAAGTCCTCATCTAGCAATGATACCTGACGTTCGGATAGGTTGAAGATTGCAGAGCAATATTTTAGAATCTTTGGCATATGGTTACCACATAATTCATCCCTTTGACCTCATAATGCTTAGAATGACCTAGGGTTTAACTACCAACCCTAATTTGGTTCATCAAGATTGTGTCTCAACCTTACAAGTTCTGACTCCTTACAAGAACTACCTTGGCTAAGGTTTTGCTAAATTGACACACAATGAATCATTTACTCCAAACTATTTAGAGAGGTCAATTCCATCTTAATCCACCATCGCTCCACAAGTACTTGACTACATCCAGAAACCTTTTATCACTAGATTAGAAATCTAGGCATTCCGGCACCAAAGTATAGTAAGTTGCTTGCAAGCTACCATGGTGACCTCAGGTCTGAGGGACACATATACCCATATCCCTTCGAGAGCAACCCTTGGCAGAAAGGGGCTCCGTAAATGGTCATGTTCAGTGAGATGTCATACATTTCACTTGCATGTCACATCAGTGTCACAACACTCCTTGGTTAAGAGACAACCAACCAATGTGAGATACAACAACCTATACTTGAGACATCGTCGTCCTATAATAATATATTCTTTGGTTGTGAACCATTTTAAGAACTACTTGATATATCCTCTCTATATCAAATATAATGTAGTTTTAAGAAAAATGCACATGTGATGAATAGCCAAAAAAGGATAACTTTTATTTATCAAAAAATTCATAAACAATTACAAAATTAGCACAATCATCTACAGCCTAGATGATTGGCTTTGGGACACAATTCCTAACATGTCTAACCCTTAAGGTCAACCCCATTAGTCCAGGACAAATTCCTGAACCCTTTACTTATTTCTTACCCTACCAAGTCACCCTCGAATCCACTTCTTACTTCCTACCTTTTTCTGAAGCTTCACATGTTTCTAGGACCATTAGATTATATTTTGTTGAGGTTAGCATGTTTCATCAATCCTTTAGCCTTGTTAGATTTGCCACTTATTTCTAGAGAACCTTATGGCATCTATTCGGAGTTCATGCTAAATTTTCATCAACATGTCATACATTAACCAAGGATAATTCTCTGAGATGACTTAAGGAATACAATGAAGGAGACTTTATCAAGGTTAGACTACGACCTGAATGGTTCCCACCTACAACCATGAAAAAGTTACATGCCCGTATTAGTGGACCATACAAAATAATTAGGAAAATTAGATCTAATGCCTACGTGCTTGAGTTACCACATGAACTAGGCATTAGTTTTACTTTCAACATTTCAGATTTTATTAAGTATAGGGAGCCAATGATAATTCCTAGTGAGCCATTTAGGCCTAATCTAGTCATTAAGAGTGAACCAACACAAGTGTGTCCACCTACCATACCACCAGCCCAGAGAGACAAGATCGAGCGGATCTTGGATGAAAATATCATCACTACCCAGAGCAAAGATTACCATCAATATCTAGTTCGTTGGAAAAGACAATCTGAGACTATGATTCTTGGATCACCATAGAGGACATGCAAAGAGTTGACCCAGAGTTACTAGAGCACTATCATAGCGACATTGACCCATAATCGATAGGGTCGAGTTCCTCCCACCTGGGGAGAATTGGTGCTGGCACCAGGGCAAGAAGAAATCGATAGGTTGAACTCACATCCCTGTGGATTACCTATGAATGAAGCCCTAAACCCAAATCCCTTTTACCATGCAAATATTCTATCTTAAATTCTATTATTTTGGCTTAGTTAGGGTTAGCCATTTTTATCAACTATAATTAGGGTTTTGTTATTTAGCCTTTTGGACTAAATCCTTTTTACCACATTGAGTCAAAACCCCAATTGAGTCAAACACTATTTACCCAATTGGGATTTTAATGGTCTAGTTTGAATTAGTCCTTTTTACCAACTTTAATTGGGTTTTTATTTGCAAGCCTAATTAAGTATGGTTGGTTCAATTAGTTATTGAGTCTATGTAATTAGTTAAGTCATGTGATTAGTTGAGTCCTGTAAATACAAGAGGAAACTCAAGACAACATTCCATGTGCACCTAATTGAAGACCCATGTGACCCCATGTGCTAGCCCAAGTCACTTGTCATATGCAACCTCTTCTTGGCACCACCTTTTCAAGGATTTGGACATCAACACATGTCATGTTTGGACATGTCATGACACATCATTGGGACAATGCCACTTGGCACTTCATCCAAGACAAGAACACTTGCCATGTCACTCCATGTCTTACACTATTAGTTGGCCAAATGAATTCCAAATTGGCATCCCTTCCTTTTAAGATGTGTAAGTGTGAAGGACTCACCAAATTGGTGCCCCTCCACTTAAGTAATTAATGCCAGAACAAGAGACGTCAGCCAAGCATTATTCTTTATTGCCAACTTCAAAGAGTTCCAAAAAACTTGATCACCAAGTGAAGGAGGTTCAATAGTTCTCTACCGTAGGAGTTTTGATCAAACAGGGTCCAAGCTACTTAAGTTCCCATAACTCAAGAGTCTCACCAAAACTTTTCAGTCTTCTTCTATCCAGACTGAAGAGTCCACTCACCTGTAGAAGTCCACATCATCCAGACTCCAGAGTCCAGCAATCAAAGCCAAGTGATGAAGCAATTTTGGCCCTACATCAAGATACCTCATCTTATCTCATCTTGGCACCCAAATGAGATAAGAGGCCCATGAATTTGTCCACCTTGGAGAGTGGTCTAGATCAGCCTAACAAGTAAGAGTCCAGGATGCCTAGAAGTAGGATTCCAGGAGTTGTAGTCCAAGGGAACACAAGTCTAGTCTTTGAATCCCTTACATTACTGGTTGAGGGTCTGTAAATATCCCATCAACCCCCCCTTGTATTATTATTATTCATTCATTAAAAAAGACACTCTTCAAATTTTATTCCTTTACTGTGTGCATCATGGGGTGTGAGGCCCTTTTCCTTTGTTCTACGGAACATCGCAAGGTGTGAGGCCCTAGTTATCCTACCTATCCAGCCAACAAGAAATCCTAGCTATCACTTCTAACCCTTCCCTTCCATTCTTTTTCCTATTTTTGTTGCTTCCTAACTTGAGTTTTCTTTGTTGAGTGTTTGCAGGTGATCTGGAATCAAAATCAGGTATTCTTGCCTCGGAAGTAGCATCACATGGAAGATCGAAGCCTGGGATCGAGATCTTGAAACCCTACCACATAATCTTGAGAGTCCAGCAAGATCTGCATCAGAGAGATGACTCTATGTTGGTAAAACTTAAAACCTATTCCCTTCTCTTTGATCTCTGAATAGTTGATAAGTAGATCCTAGTTTACGGTAGTTTCTTAGCCACCAAATCCTACTTTTCTAGTTACTTTGTGGGTTTACTTGCAGGTAATTAACTAGAACAAGTTTACTTTGCTGTCTTCTTTGAGTCTTCTTTAAAATCTGGAAAAAAAATATAAAAAAGTTTAATATATATTTTCTCTACTAATTAGATCTTAATTTTAATAATTTAGTTTTAATTATTGTCCTACATCACTATCCCAATCCTAACAACTAGATATCTCAATCCTAACCAACTAACAAACTTTAAAATAAAGATAAATCTAAACTATCCTAAAAATTTGATAACTTATTGATGCAGGACTAAAGATGCATGCAAAGTATTTTTTTTAATTAATTATTGAGTTAGGAGATTATATCTCGAAAGTAGAGCCAAGATCTAAAGCAAGGAATTCTATAGAAAATCAAAAGCAGATGCATGCAATGTAGATCCTAAAACTAATAGAAAAGAGTACTATCGAGACTAAGAAGCCCCGGTAGGGCTAGCTCTCCTACAATACTACTACTAGCAAGTTGAGGGTGTGTACCTGATAGGGATTTGATGATGGATCCTTGATGAGTTCGCTCTACGCTCCTGGATGTGGCCTAGAAGATCAAGCAGAAGACCCCACGAATCCGCAGATTTCAATCCGGTGACCCAAAAGCTGGTCGGCTGGAAGCTTGGATTCGTGGACTCTGAGGGACCTGCAAATCACCTATCATGGGTTAGAAAGTGGTATAGAAACAAAGCAATCAGCTAAAAGAAAGAGGAGAAAAGAGGATTTGGGGTTGGCGGCCAAGGTTGAAGAAGGTTGATCTTTAGGGTTTTGTTGGAAGCTTGTAGGTAGGGTGCAGGAAACTTGAAGGAGAATAGGGTTCACATAGATTTCCCTAGCACACAGTAAGCACAAAGCAATTGTATAGAAAACTCAATATATTTCATGAAAAGATTTCAAATACATGAGAGGGGGGGCTCTTATATGGGTTTACAAACTTGTGCCCTAAGTAAGGGTATATAGGTAACTCTCTCAGTGTCCATTTCCATCTCAAACCCTATCTAGAATACATGGAAATCTCTTCTCCCAATTTCTCTCAAACTTTCTCTCTCACTTGCCTTGGTCAGCCAAGAGAGGTGACCCTATGTGGCCGACCAAGGGGAGGTAACCATAAGGGTGGGTCACCACTTGATGCTCCTTATGGGCCTTGGGTGGCCTAGTATGCTCCAGGCTATGGTCCAAGGTTACAGGGCCTTCAAATTCTCTTGCTGGGTCCTCCATGGTCTTCAAGTATGGTTCCATGACTTCAAGCTAGCTGGGTCTTCAATTATCTTGAGTCTTCTACTTACAAAATTAGACTGGACTTACTATAAGATTTATAGGAATCAGAATATGACTAGCTCATCATGAGCTGACTTGACTGACCATATCCCTAAACTAATCCAAAATCCTAATGGTATGAATCAAACTCTGAATACAGGACTCGAATAATGAAAGGCCCAAAAAGAACAGGACTTAGGGACCAATGTAGGGACTTAAATGGGCTAAGCACTAATTACAAACTAGACTCAAATATTAAAAATGACTAATCAGATAACCATAGAGGATTGAGAAGCCTCTGCCTAGGTCTGGTGCCTATGGTGTCCGCACCAATTTTTCCAGGTTGGGTGGAACTCGACCCTATCAAGTACGGATCACTCTGGCTCCGGTATCTCTCAAGAAGGTCAGGGCCGAGGTGTTGTAAGTCCTCTTGAATAATCCATGAATCATCAGATTCTGGTTGGCCTTGCCATCGGACTCGATAGCATTGATAACAACAACCCCAGGTCATAATAGCTTGATCATCCAAGATATGCTCGATCCGTTCTCCTCTCTCAGGCCAATTTATAGGTGGACACTTTGGACTAGGTTCACTCTCAAAGGATGGGACAGGTCCAAAGGCCCCACCAGGAATTCCTGCTAGTTCCCTATGCTCAACCAAGTCTATAATATTGAAGATAGAGCTAATGCCAAAATCTAGGGGAAAATCTAGCAATAGGCATTGGGTCCGACCTTCTCTATCACTCTGAAGGATCCAGCTCTATGAGCATGAAGCTTCTTACTGGTCTTGGGTGGGAACTACTCAGGCCTAAGCTTAATCATAATATAATCCCTTACATTAAATTCCTTGGCTCTTTTTCGGGAGTTAGCCAGTTTCTTATATGTTTTATTACTTAGATTGATCTTTTGGCTAATGTCTTTATGCAAGTCTCTAATATGCTACGCGAATGACTCTACAGACTCTAAGACTCGTGCATGGATGGGTAAGGAAATCAGATCGATGGGGCGATTAGGATTATACTCATGGACTATCTTAAAAGGACTCTTGCCCATGGACCTATTCACTGAGCTATTATAGGCAAACTCTGCTCGAGGCAACAATAAGTCCCAATTTCTAGTGTGTTCACCTACCAGGCATCTAAGGAGGTTTCCTAGGCTATGGTTTATAGCTTCGGTTTGGCCATCTATCTGGGGGTGGTAGGATGTAGAAAACTTGAGTTTGGTCCCTAACAGGTGCTAGAGGTTTTTCCAGAAATAACTGGTGAACTTAACATCCCTATTGAATATGATGGTCTCGGGTAGGCCATGGAGTTTAACCACATTGTCTAAGAAAATCTTGGCTACTGTAGATGCATCGAAGGCCTGGGAACATGGGATGAAGTGAGCTACCTTAGAGAACCTATCGACCACTACAAAGATGGAATCATGTCCTTTCAAGGTCTTAAGTAATCCTTATACGAAGTCCATACTGAGATCCTGCCAAGGGTGATTAGGCACTGGCAAAGGTGTATAGAGACCAGTATCTTGCTTCTATTATTTTGCAACTGCACAAGTTCTACACCTAGCTACTATCTAGGCAACATGCCTTTTCAGTCCTGGCTAATAAAACTGGTCCTCTATCACTAAGTTGGTCTTATTCCTACCAAAGTGACCAGCTAATCCTCCAGCATGGGTCTCCCAAATCAGGAATTCTCTAAGCGAAGTTCTGGGGATATAGAGCCCATTATTCTGGAACACGTAGTCATCCTGAATGGTATACTCACTATGGGTACTGATGGACCTAGCCTAAGGGTCTGGTACATGTCATCGAAGTCAGGGCAGGCTTCATACTCATCCTTTAATCTATCAAACCCCATGACTTGGGTGCTGACTGAACTCAAAAGCAAAGACCTACGGCTAAGGTCTTTTGCGACCTTGTTCTCTATCTTGGCATGGTATTTCAGGACAAAGGTGTATGTCTAAATGTACTTGATCCACTTACCATGCCTAGGGTTTAGCTTCTTTTGGGAGTTTTGGAACCGAAGTGCCTCATGGTCAGGATATAAGACAAACTCTTACGGTAGTAAATAGTGTCTCCAATATCTGAGGGCCTGTACTACCACATAAAATTCCTTATCATAGGTAGAGTACTTAAGTTTAGCCTCATTCAGCTTATCACTAAAGAAAGCTACAGGTTGATTTTCTTGACTTAGTACCCGACCTATTCCTACTCCTGATGCGTCGCAAGCGACCTCAAACATCTTCGAGAAATATGGCAATATAAGGATAGGTGCATGGGCCATCTTATCCTTAATTTCTAGGAAGGCCTTATCAGTTGCTTTGGTCCACTCAAATATGCCCTTCTTAATGCAGTTTGTTATGGGTGCGACAATAGTGCTAAAACCGTAATGAATCTCCTATAAAAAGTAGCTAGGCCATCGAAACTATGCACATCGTGGATACTAGAGGATATAGGCCACTCGATAATAGCCCTAACCTTTTTAGGATCTGCAGAAACACCAACTAGGGTGACAACAAAACCTTGAAAGATAACCCTATGTGTCATGAACTCACACTTCTTGATGTTGGCATACAGGCTATTCTCCCTAAGGGTTTGACACACTAATATGAGGTGACTAAGGTGGTCCCTTCTAGTCCTGCTATAAATTAGTATATCATCAAAATAGACCACAACAAATTTCCTAGTGTACTCCTTCAAGACTTGGATCATGATTCTCATAAACGTACTCGGTGCATTCGAAAGGCCAAAAGGCATCACAACCTACTCAAATAGGCCATCCTTAGTCTTGAACGTGGTCTTCCACTCATCCCTAGGTCTAATCCTAACCTGATGATAGCCACTCCTAAGGTCTATCTTTGAGAAAATTGTAGCACCGGCCATCATATCTAGCATGTCATACAATCGGGGGATGGGAAACCTATACTTCACCAAAATCTTGTTGATGGCTCTACTATCTACGCACATCCTCCAGGTACCATCTTTCTTAGGGGTTAGTAGTGCAGAGACTGCACATGGACTTAAGCTCTCCCTAATAAAACCCTTCCTAAGCAACTCTCCCACTTGGTTTTGTAGCTATTGATGCTCACTGGGATTCATCCTATAGTGAGGAAGGTTTGGTAAAGTGGCTCCTGGGACCAAATCTATGGCATGCTGGATGTCTCTAGGAGGTGGTAATTGATCAAATAATTCATCAAAAAAGATATCCTCAAATTCATTTAAAGCCTCAATGACTTCTGGAGGGTGGTCCTTTTGTGTCGGCTCATGAATTTCTTTGGTGGTCAAGATCCAAATAGGGTTACCCTCAGCAATCTCTTTCTCTAACTCCTTAGCTTTAATCAGATTAACTCCTGGTTTCTTTTCCTTAAGGCTTCTAGAACCTCTCTTAACTGGGTCTCTGGGTGGAGTCGGGTGGATTACAAACTTACTCCCATGGTGGCTAAAGGCACAGATGTTGGTTTGACCAAACAGGGTTGCATCATGATCGTAAAGCCAAGGTCGACCTAAAATGATACTACTGACTTCCATGGGAAAGACATCACACCAAATCTTCTCCTCATATGATTATAGTTTAATCAAGATTTGGTACCTAAATTTGATCGGGATGGAGGTGGAATCTATCCAAGAGACCTTATAGAGGCTAGGATGGAGAACTGCAGATAATCATAAAGATTTGACTGTACTGGTAGAGATGACATTATGACAACTTCCATAATCTATGATGATCTTGAACACCTTACCCCCTATCTTAACAAAGGTTTGTAGGATGTTAGTCCTATGCCAGTCTTCCTTAGCTTGGGTTTGGTTTAAGATGCACCTAACCACTCCTAACAAGTTGTCAGACTCAAGCATCTCCTCCTCTCCATCATACTCATCTAGCAATTGGTCCTCAGCTCGTAAACTTCTCCCTCAGTTCAATTATGGGTTCAGGCTCATCTTCCTCTAGCTCACCTAGGTGTAGGGCACTGACTGGGCATTGGCTAGCAAAATGTCCTGGTTTCGACATCTAAAGCACATTTTCTGGGGATTGGGACTCCTCTGAACCTCGATAAATTTACCTCTATCTTCTCTGTAGGCCATAGGAGTACTGCATTGAGGTCAACTCGAGTCAGGGTGGCTCAAACTGGGTCAACTCGTTCTGGGTCAGCTCGAGCTGGGTCGGCTCTCGTGGGCCTGGCTAGCTATGGGTATTAACTAGGGTATCTAGTGGGCTCAGGTCTATGGTAGATGGGCCCTCTCTCGAAACACTCATAATCCCTAGCAATTTGGTAGCCATGGGCCAGGTCACTAACCACTCTCATGTAAAGCTCCCTCTGAATTTCATCCCTACGGCCAGCTCTAAACCTAGACAGGGTGATTGACTCGGGCTCGACTATGTTGCATCGCATGGCAAACTCATCAAATTTCGTAATGTACTCAGCCCACTCTTGTTACCCTGACTCAATGTTTGCCACTGGTCCAACAACCCCTGGTGGTATGACTCTGGGAGGTATTTAGCTCTAAGCCTAGCTTTCATGGCACACCAGGTAATTATGGGTTCACAGCCTACTTGCCTAAGTGTTCTCTCAATATTAGCCCAATATAACCTGGCTTAGCGTACTAGCTTAAGCTTGGCAAACCTAAACCTGTGCTCCTTAGACATATCGTACAACTCAAAATACTAGTCTACCTCTCCCTCCCAATCTTTGTAAACCTTTGGGTCAAGACAACCATCGAAAGTGGGGGCTTCTAGTCTTATGCTCTTGTAGACTCTCTATTCCTGGTCCATGAAATCCTGATTAAGTCTCCTTGGGTGAACCTTTGAGAATGGGTCATGTGGTGGTGTTCTCCTAGGATAGGGAGGTGACTCATGGTCTAGCTCACTATGAGGCCTACATGCCTCCTCTAGGATTCCTAACCGATCATCTATGCGGTCAAACCTATGGTTCATCTAGGCCATCTGGTTAACAAGGGCTCTAATATGGGCTTCCAGCTTATCCATGGGTTTAGCCAATAGTGGAGGTGGTGGATGATATGGGACTCCTTGTCTAGTGCACATGCAAGACTCAACAATAACTCGAATACGGCTACCTAGACATAGAGCCCAAACAAAATGGGTCGACTCAACTTACATGCAACACAACCCCTAATCCTTCCACTGGCCAGCTAAGAGGTGGGATGGTGGGAGGCCCCTCTACTTTTCCAAGGACCCAATTAAGGAACCACCAATCCACTTAGGTCATTTGACACTGTACCTCTAGCATTAGACACCATCTTCCAACAATAGGAGAAGTATTGGGTGCACTAGTCTTCCCACAAAGGTTGAACCAGACCTGTTGGTGTCCCTAGCTCACTAGAGCAAATTAGGTCTACTTGATTTTAATTAGGGATAGATTTGAATGTAAGGATTGTGGTTTTGGGCTAAGGAGAGGTGATCAAATCCTCCCCCCATCTAGCACAGTAGAGTTGCCCTTAATGTATTTTGGGCACATGATGGCAAACATATGAAAATGAAAATTAGGGTTTCTAAATTTTTTTTTTTTGATTTTATATATTTTTTGTTTTATATTTTGGCTGAAATATAATATGCAGCAAATTACCTAATATGCAAAAAATATGCAAAAAAAATAAAATATGCAAAAATTATGCCAAAAGAATACTAAACATGCTGAAATTAGTCTTGCTGAAAAATTAGGGCAGAACTGTTTTCAGGCAGTATTCCGGCGGGCAGAAAATCTACAAACCAAAATAAATCTTGAGGAGATTTTAAAAAATACTATAAAAATTAGAATTTTCTGATATGCCCACATGTAGAAACAATTGAAAAAATAGACCATGTTTTATGAGGCCGCGATGCAGAAATTAACCCTAAAGATGCTCTTTGTTTTCTTCTTCATGGGTCAATCAAACGGCACTCCTATACATCATAGGAGATTCCTTTGAATGGGAAGAGAGGGTCATGTAGCCCTACTTCTCTCCTATGATCGGATGGCCATGGTGAAGTACTCGATCCGAATATTCAAAGAGAAGCAAAGCCCAAATAAGCTCTGATACCAAATGATGAGAGACTAAAGATGCACGCAAAGTATTTTTTTTATTAATTATTAAGTTAGGAGATGATATCTCGAAAGTAGAGCCAAGATCTAAAGCAAAAAATTCAATAGAAAATCAGAAGCAGATGCAAGCAAAGTAGACCCTAAAACTGATAGAAAAGAGGACCGCCAAGGCTAAGAGCCCCGGTAGGGCTAGCTCTCCTACACTACTGCTACTAGCAAGTCGAGGGGGTGTACCTGATAGAAATTTGATGATGAATCATTGAAGAGTTCCCTCTATGCTCTCAAATGTGGCATGGAAGATCAAGTCGAAGACCCCGCGGATCTGCGACTTTCATTCCGGTGACCCGAAAGCTTGCCGACTGGAATCTTGGATTCATGGACTCTGAAGGACCTGCAAATCACCTATCACGGGTTAGAAAGTGGTGTAGAAACAAAGCAATCACCTAAAAGAAAGAGGAGAAAACAAGATTTGGAGTTGTGGCCAAGGTTGAAGAAGGTTGATCTTTAGGGTTTTGTTGGAAGCTTGTAGGTAGGGTGCAGGAAACTTGAAGGAGGATGGCGTCCACAAAGATTTCCCTAGCACACAGCAAGGACACAGCAATTGTATAGAAAACTAAATATATTTTACGAAAAGATTGCAAATACATGAGAGGGGGGCCTCTTATATAGGCTTACAAACTTGTGCCCTAAGTAAGGGTATACAGGTAACTCTCTCAGTGTCCTTTTCCCTCTCAAACCCCAGCTAGAATACATAGAAAACCCTTCTCCTAATTTCTCTCAAACTTTCTCTCTCTCACTTGCCTTGGTCAGCCAAGAGAGGTGACCCTAAGTGGCTGACCAAGGGGAGGTAACCATAAGGGTGGGGTGCCACTTGATGCTCCTTATGGGCCTTGCACAGCCTAGTATGCTCCAAGCTGCGGTTCAGGGTTCCAGGGCCTCCAAATTCTATTGCTAGGTCCTCTATGGTCTTCAAGTATGGTTCCATGACTTCAAGCTGGCTGGGTCTTCAATTGTCTTGAGTCTTCTACTTATAAAATTGGACTGGACTCACTATAAGATTTACATGACTGAGAATATGACTAGCTCATCATGAGCTGACTTGATTGACCATATCCCAAAACTGATCCAAATCCCTAAAGATATGAATCAAACTCTAAATACAGGACTCGAATAATGAAAGGCCCAAAAAGAACAGGACTCGGGGGCCAAAGTGGGGACTCAAATGAGCTAAGCCCTTATTACACACTGGACTCAAATACTGAAAAGGACTAATCAGATAACCACAAAGGATTGAGAAGCCTCTGCCTAGGTCTAGTGCCTCTGGTGTCCACACCACTTATTCTTGAATTTGAATTCAAGAGTGGTGCTGCTTCAAGATCCATGCTGCTTTGGCATCTGTGCTACTTCAGGATCCATGCTGATGATGTCCCCATCATTTTCCTGAGGTGGCGAGAACTCGACTCTATCGAGTCAGGCTTCAAGTCTCTTGTCTTTAGCTTGATATTATTTCCCTTGGACTCCAAACTGTAGATTGAGATAACCTTGAGATTATTCTTTTTCCAAACAAATCCAAATTTTTTTAATCAGCCCTGCTTTGAGATCTATGTAACTTTGAGATTGGTGTGGCTTTGAAAACTATGTAGCTTTGAAATATGTGCAACTTTGAAATCAGTGCAGAGTTGAAGTCGGCAAGAGGGTGGGGGATTTTGATGCGGCGCAATTATGAAAACCTAATCTACTAATCATTAACCTAATTATTAGAGAAATAATAAAGATTAATTCTTTTTAATTTTCAATTTTCTTAATGACTCAAAGGAAGCAATTAAGGAAACTAGTCAACTAGTTTATGCCCGCACGAGTAGATCTAATCAAAGTAACTAAAAAAATTAAGATTTGGTGATTAAGAAATCACCTTAAACTAGGGTCTAATTTCAAAGATCAGAAACTAAAGAGTACAGAATGGTTTTTGAATTTTACCAACATCAAATTTTTTCTCTGAAGTAGATTTGTTGGAACTCTTAGGATTTTGGGCAGAGCTTCAAGATTTTGATCTTCGGGCTCCAATCTTCCACGATATCGGTTCCAAGTCAAGGACACCTTGATTTTAGTTCCTGATCGCCTACAATCACTCAACAAAGGAAGATTTTAGTTAGAAAGAAACAAAAAAGGGAAATAATGGAAAAATGAAAGGGAAGAGGGAAGAAAGTGGTCAGCTAAGTTTTTTTTCGATGTATGGATAAGTAGGATAACTAGGGCCTCACACCCCATGATGTTCCGAAGAACAAAGGAAAAGGGCCTGACACCTCGTGATGTTCCGAAGAATAAAGGAAAGGGCCTCACACACCATGATGCACACAGCAAAGAAAAAAAAGTTGGCAAAATAACTTTCTTTATTGATGAATAGTAATAATAATTACAAGTGGGTTGATGGGATATTTATAGACCCTCAACTAGTGGTGTAAGGGATTCAAACACTAGACTTTTTCTTCCTTGGACTATAACTCCTAGAATTCTACTCTATGTAGCCTGGACTCTTGCTTGTTGGGCTGATCTGGACTCCTATCCAAAGTGGGCAACAACCATGAAATTCTCATCCATCTTGGGTGCCAACTATGAGGATTGATGAGGTGGCTTGATGGTGAGGACACAAGAGCTAGGAATATGAAGCAAACCTTTTTCAATTCAATTTGGATCACTAATGAGTAAGTCCATGTATTCTTCACAAAGAAAACTCGAGTCCCAGTTGTTTTAAGTTTGTAAATAAGTCAAATTTGATCAAATTGAGTGTAATTTGGTTAATTAGGGTTGTTGAGTTACCAATTGACTCCATTGAGTCCATCATTTGGTTTAAGATCTTGTAAATAGCATTAATTTGCTTTGTTTGGTGAGTTTTCCAATTTGAGTCCTATAATTAGTGCTTGAATAAGTCAAGGGATGTCATAAGTACCCAAGACCCAAGTCATCATCACCTTGGTGGATCAATTCTAGGTCAAAAAAGGGTTGTTCAAATTTTTTACCAGACATCTGGATATTCGGACATCCAGACATCTGGACATCCGGATATCTAAACGTCAAGACATCTGGACATCCGGACATTTGGACATCAAGACAATTTAAATTTCATCATTATCCAAGAAAGATGCCACATCCAATTCCCTTTCATCGCCCATTTGAGATTCCAAGGAGGTGCTAATTGAAATGAGTAAAGCAGAAGCACTTTGCATCTCATCTGGCACCCCCCCTCATTCTCTCTTGTCACCCACTCCAGATGTTGCCCACCCATGGTTCATTCAAAGTTTAAATAGGAGGAAGAGTCCAAGATAAGTGGAGGTTCATCCAAAATTCAAAGGATAAGTTATTTCTATCTACTTTCAAATTCAATGGATGAGATATCTTCATCCAAATTCAAATTCAAAGAAGAGTTCCAAGTCTATGGAAGAGTTCAAAATTCAAGTTTGAAAGTTGTCATAAGATGAAGATAAAGTTTTGAAGTTTAAATGGAAGCCCCCTCATCCAAACCTCTTTCAAAATCAAATGAAGTGTTCAAATTCAAACCTAAACCTTTGAAGCTGCTTCTTATACCATGTTGCTGATCAAGGAGTTCAAAAAATTCAGATGTGACGCCAATTAAGATTAAGAAAGAGAGATTAGTGCCAAATGAGAAGAAGGATTAGCTCCAAGAGAAGGATTAGCATGCCATCTCAATCTTAAATATGTTGCACATTTTTTTCATGAAGCCAAAATACTTCATGTTGTCACCCAAGCCATGAAAGATCTATTCAAAATTCAAAATTCAAAATTTCAAAGGGAAGCCAAGAAGCCAAGGAGTGTTTGAATTAAAATTTAAACTTAAATATAATTTGAATTAAAAGGATTCCTATGATATCTTCATGTGTGAAGAACCCTATAAATAAGACTTTATACCCCTTTGTAATTGTTATTCATTCATGAAATAAAGATGCATTCTTTCTTCCACAAAGCTGGGTCAGGCTTTAATGTATTTCTCTAAGGGAGGGGAGGTCCTTAAGAGCTCAAGATGGGGAGGTCCTTGAGAGCTCAAGGCGATGAGGTCCTTGAGTGGAGGTTTTGCCGGATTCGATAAGCTGCTACCAATCTTTTTCAAGCTCTACGCATCCAACCCTTCCTTTTTTTTTATTTTAAATTTGGTTTACTTCATTCTTAAAGTCTTGTTTGCTTCCTTCTCTATAGATCCCAGGTGTTCAAGGACTTTAGAGGATGGATCCTTTGCTTCCGAACTGAGATCTGATGGTAGATCTGAAATCTGGAGTCCCGATCTTCATCCTGCTGTGAGATCTGAGCGACCAAGCAGCCGATCTATCCCGAGTCAAAGAGATTCTTCATTGGGATAAGAAACCAATCATTTCTCATTAGATTTGGTAGTTAAAGCATGGAATAGCCTAATCTTGGATGGTTTCCTAGCCGTCGGGTCCTTATTCTTTATAGCTTGCGGACCAGATTGCGGGTAAGTAGTTAGTTACTTTTTTTAATCTCTTTAGTCTGTTATGTTTAGTTGCTTTACTTCTATGATCATTGCTCTTTAAAATATCTTAGACTAAAATTAGATCATCTAACACTGTATCGCATCATTCTGCATCATCTTTTTGGAATCAGAGCATTATGTTAGATTAGGGTTTCATGCTTGTTGAATTCTCTTTAAGTACTCAGATCGGGTGCTTCACCATGGCCGTCCGATCATAGAAAAAAGTAGGGCTGCAAAACTCTCACATCCCATTCAAAGGAGATTTTCTATGGCGTGTAGGGGTGCTGCTATGAATTGACCCCTGAAGAAGAAAACGAAAAAAAATGCATCTTTAGGGTTAATTTTCTGCATCCGATCCATTCCAGTACACAGTCTCTTGTTTTAATTATTTCTGCATGTAAGTAAAATCAGAAAATTCTAATTTTTATTTTGTTAGATTTTTTGCATTTGGTTTTATTTTCTATTATTTTCTTAAGATTTAAATCGATCTATAAAATTTCTGAAAGCCTGATTATAACCTGAGAATATTTCTATTTCAGAATTTCAGCATATAGTTTAAATTCCATAAAAGTTTAATTTTTATAATTTAAAAATTAAAATTTAAAAAATTAAAATTTAAAATCTAAATCTAAAATCTAAACTTAAAATTTGAAATTTAAAGTTTAAATTTTAAATTGCTAGTGTTATCTTATCTTATATTGATTGTGCATTCATTTTACTTGAAAAGACTTAAGGGCAAGCAATATAACATAAGGGAAGTATTGAGACCCTTTCCTTAGCCCAAAACAACCAACCCCATTTGCATAGTCCTATGCCTTAATTAAAATCAAGTAGCACTTAAAGCTAGGGACAGCAACAGGTCATGTTTTATATACGTGTTAACCCATTGTAGTAGTCACTTCAATGTGTGCTTCTGAGAATTGGTGTCTAAGGCTAGAGGTTCAGAGACAAACGCCCTAAGCGGACTGGTAGTTCTTTAATTAGGACCTCACGAAAGTGAGGGGAGCCTCCCACCACCCTATTTCTTACCTAGCTAATCGAGGAGTTACTACAGTCTTGGTTATTACCTCTGAACAAACGCCCTAAGCGGACTGGTAGTTCTTTAATTAGGACCTCACGAAAGTGAGGGGAGCCTCCCACCACCCTATTTCTTACCTAGCTAATCGAGGAGTTACTACAGTCTTGGTTATTACCTTGACTGAGAACTATATTGGCCCTTAGGTCTAGGAACCCTAGACTTTGGTTGATTAGTATTGTTTGCACTGCATGACTACTAGGGCAAGTACCCCATAACAAGATCAACATACTCAAGCCAGTACATCTGCATCTATGGATTTCAGTCCAAAAAGCCTGATGCATACTTTGATTGAACAGTTCAGGCATACTTTGACTGAACAGTTTAGGCAGTTGAGTGGTAGGCTAGACCAAATTGAGCATAGAATGGGAACCCTTGAGGAATCTCATGTGTCTCAGCCAGACATTACGACTCCTATATCCACTCTAGATCATATTCCTATAGCCCAACATCCTGATCCTATTCTTAGTCCAAATCCTAGATGCCCAACTCTGGATGAAATTGAAGAAGATAAAGCCTTTAGGAGTGTCAAATTTGATGCACCCACGTTCGATGGGAACTTAGATCCTAAAGTCTATAAAGATTAGGAGAGTTACATGGATCAATATTTCGAATGGTATGAAATGTCGGAGGAGCGAAAGATAAAATTTGCAAAGATCAAGTTAGTTCGATAAGCACGATTGTATTGGGGTAACACTAAGAGATTGACCGTTCAGAGAGGACACATATCCATAGTTACATGGAGGGATATGAAGGACAAGTTGAGAGAGAAGTATGTGCCATTAACATATCAACAAAGGCTATTGGATCAATGCCAGGACTTGACCCAAGGTAGTAAGACCATGACCGAGTACATTACGAAGTTCGATGAGTTTGTTATGCAATGTGGTGTAGTCGAGTCAGAATCTGTGACACTATCTAGGTTTAGAAAATGCTTGAATGAGGATATTAGAAGGGAACTATTTCTAAGAGAAGTACATGATTTGGAATATGCTTACTAGGTTGCTAGAGACTGTGAACGATTTCGAAGAAGACAACCTATCTATCGACCTGAACTCAATAGGTTTAATAACCCTAGAAATAGGTCAAGCCAAGTTCCTGTTAGTCAGCCTAATCAACCCACACCAGTAGGTCAAGTGGATGATTGAGGAAAGGTACTAATAGGTCATATGAACGACAGAGGAAGAGCACCTGTAGTACATGGAGAAGGAAGTCAGAATATAGAGTGTTATAGGTATCATCAAGTTGGCCATTTTGCTAACAAATGCCCTGTACAGAGCCTACACAGGAGAGATGGGAGAAGAAGAGGAACCTGAAGTAGTTGAAGAGTGTGGAGAGGAAGTATATGAAGCTGAGCTTGATTTAGCAGAGGAGTATGAAGGTAATGAGGAGGAAACAGAGTCACTTGACCTTGTAGGAGTTGTTAGGTGTATTCTAGCTCAGATCAGGAAGAACGAGGACTGGCATAGGACCAACATCCTACAAACCTTCATCAAATTAGGGGACAAAGTGTGTAAGATCATTATAGACAGTAGAAGCTGTATCAATACCATTTCTACCAATGCAGTCAAAAGTCTAGGTTTACCTACCTCACCCCATCACAACTCCTATAAGGTTTCATGGATAGATGCAACCTCAATTCCCATTAAGTTGATTTGTTAGGTCATAACCCATTTCCAGTCATACCAAGAGAAGGTCTGGTGTGATTTGTTACCAATGAAAGTCAGTAGCATAATTTTGGGAAGTCCCTGGTTATATGACCATGATGTTACCCTATTTCGAAGGTCAAATTCTTGTTCTTTTAATTATCAGGGTAAGAGGATAGTCATAAATTCAACCCCACCCAAGGATTACATTAAGAGGGGGTCAAGTAATTCGAAAGAAGAGAAGCCAGGATTGAACCTAATTACTGCTAAGGAAATGGAAAGAGAAATCATTGGAGGTGCACCCACTGGAGTTTTAGTGGTTAAAGAGACTCATAAACAACCTAAACTTGAACACCCTAAGAAAGTTGTAGAGCTTTTGAAAGACTATCAGGATGTGTTTCCTCAAGGCTTGCCAAATGAACTGCCACCATTAAGGGACATCCAACATGCCATAGAGATGCAAAGACAAGTAGGGGAGCTTTTTCAGAAAGGATTCATTAGGGAGAGTCTTAGTCCTTATGCAGTTCCAGCCTTGTTAACCTCCAAGAAAGATAGCACTTGGAGGTGTGTGTCGACAGTAGAGCCATCAACAAAATCACTGTTAAATATAGGTTTCCAATTTCTCGTTTGGACGATATGTTAGATATGATGGCCAAATCAACCATTTTCTTAAAGATTGACCTTAAAAGTGGCTATCATCAAGTTAGGATCATAATTGGGGTTGAATGTAAAACAACCTTTAAGACTAAGGATGGTTTGTACGAATGGTTGGTAATGCCTTTTGGCTTGTCCAATGCTCCAAGCACTTTTATGAGAATAATGACCCAAGTATTAAGAGCCTTTATAGGAAAATTTGTGGTTGTATACTTTGATTATATCCTCATATACAGTAAGACAAGGAAGGATCACTTAGACCATCTTTATTTAGTGTGTCAGACACTTAGGAAAGAGAACCTGTATGCCAATCTTAAGAAGTGTAGCTTCATGACCACTAGGATAGTCCTTTAAGGTTTTTTAGTGACCCTAGAGGGAGTGTCAGCCGATCCTGAGAAGATCAAATCAATAGTTGAGTGGCCCATACCTAGGAATATCCATGATATCCATAGTTTTCATGGATTAGCCACCTTCTATAGAAGATTTATCAAAGGATTTAGCACCAATATGGCACCGATTATAGATTGCATTAGGAAGGGAGCCTTTAAGTGGACCAAGAATGCTGATAGAGCCTTCCTAGAGATAAAAGAAAAGATGATACAAGCCCTGATCTTGAGACTTCCTGATTTTTCTAAAGTGTTTGAAGTTGCTTGTGATGCTTTAGGTGTTGGCATAGGAGGAGTACTTAATCAAGAGAGTCATCCTGTAGCCTTTTTTAGTGAAAAATTAAATGAGGCTAAGTCCACGTACTCAACCTACGATAAAGAGTTTTATGCAATAGTACAAGCATTGAAATATTGGAGACATTATTTACTACCACAGGAATTTGTTTTGTATTTTGACCATGAGGCACTTAGGTTTCTAAACTCTCAAAAGAAATAAAATCCAAGACATGCTAAGTGGGTATAGTATCTCCAGTCTTATACTTTCGTGTTGAAGCATCGGGCTTGTTTAGAGAATAAGGTAGCAGATGCCCTTAGTCACCGATCAATGTTGTTGAATTGTGTCAATACTGAGGTTGTTGGATTTGACAAGCTCAAGGAGCAGTACGAGTCTTGTCCAGATTTTGAGAAAATTTATAAGAAAATCAAGAAAGGACCATCTAGTTTGGATAGTGATTATACTTTGCAAGATGGTTATTTTTTTTAAGGAAAATAAGCTTTGCATACCTAGAACATCCCTTAGGAAATTTCTGATTTGGGAGATCCATGCTGGAGGCTTAGTAGGACATTTTGGAAGAAATAAGACTATTCTGGCAATGGAGGACCAATTCTTCTGGCCAAGTCTTAAGAAAAATGTAACTCAAATAGTGGCTAGGTGTAGAACTTGTGCTGTTGCAAAACAGCAAAAGCAGAACACTGGCCTCTATACCCCTTTGCCTGTGCCTGACTGCCCTTGGCAAGATCTAAGTATGGACTTTGTTTTAGGTTTACCCAAAACCATGAGACGACACGATTCCATCTTTGTCATGGTTGACAAATTTTTCGAAATGGTGCATTTCATTCCTTGTTCACAAACATTCGATGCCTTTAGAGTTGCCAAACTTTTCCTAGATGAGGTGGTCAGATTACATGGTTTATCCAAGATAATTGTGTTTGACAGGGATGTATGGTTCACAAGTTATTTATGGAAAACCCTCTGCCATATGTTAGGGACTAAGCTGAAGTTTTCTACTATTTATCATCCTCAAACTAATGGCCAGACCGAGGTAGTGAACCGAAGTCTAGGAAACTTATTAAGATGTCTAGAAGGGGAGAATACTGGCAATTAAGACCTATTACTATCTAGAGCTGAGTTTGCCTATAACAGTTTAGTCAATAGGTCTATTGGTAAGAGTCCTTTTGAGATTGTACATGGGTACAAGCCATGAAAGCCTTTAGATTTGATTCCTTTACCCATGCCCGCATTTTTGAATCAGCCGAGTCGTTTGCACAACATGTCAAAGCATTGCATAAAGAAATCAGTAACAAAATTAAAAAGAGCAATGAATCATATGAGCACGAGGCTAACTTACATAAGAGATTTAAATAGTTTAACGAAGGGGACTTTGTCATGATCAGGTTATGACCTGAACGGTTTCCAGTCAGAACACTGAAAAAACTACATGCCTGTAGTGCTGGACCATATAGGATTATAAAGAAGATTGGACCTAATGCTTATATGCTAGAATTACCATCTGAGTTAGGTATTAGTCCGACCTTCAATATATTTGATCTAGTCGAGTTTAAGGAACCAATGGTGATACCTAGTGAGTCATTTGAGCCTGATCCCATCTTTGAGAGTTATCCTATCCCAGAATGTCCACCAGCCAAATTACTAGATAGGAGAGAAAAGATTGAGCAGATCATGGATGATAAGATCATAACTACCAGAAATAAGAACTACCAAAGATATCTGGTTCATTGGCAATGGAGACCTGAGTCTAAGGATTCTTGGATCACTAGAGAGGATCTTCAAAACTTGAACCCTGACTTGCTAGAACATTACCAGAGCCGAATTGACCCATACTGACGATGTCGAGTTCCTCCCACCCTGAGAGAATTGGTGAGGACACAAAAGCCAGGAAGGGGAAGCAAACCTTTTCCAATTCAATTTGGATCATCAATGAGTAAGTCCATGTGTTCTTCACAAAGAACACTCAAGTCCCAGTTGTTTTGAGTTTGTAATTAAGTCAAATTTGATCAAATTGAGTGTAATTTGGTCAATTAGGGTTGTTGATTTACCAATTGAGTCTATTGAGTCCATCAATTGGTTTAAGAGTCTTGTAAATAGCATTAATTTGCTTTGTTTGGTGGATTATCTAATTTGAGTTCTGTAATTAGTGCTTGAATAAGTCAAGGGGTGTCATAAGTACCCAAGACCCAAGTCATCATCACCTTGGTGGATCAATTCTAGGTTAAAAAAGGGTTGTCCAAATTTTTCACCAGACATCTGAACATCCAGACATCCAGATATCTAGACATCCAAACATCTAGACATCAAGACATCCAAACATCTAGACATCAAGACATCCAAACATCCAGACATTGGGACATCTAGACATCAAGCCTTCAACCATGCAATGCCCAAAGCTCCCTCCACTTTGGCCGGCCATGAATCACTCCAAGTGGGCATTGAAGGATCTAAGGAAGCACATCCCTTCAAGCAAGCCTTGTTCCATGTTTTCTTTCCAAAATGAACATGCAAAGAAGGAAGTCAAGAGGCCAATCCCCCTCTCCAAGCCCTCCCACATGCCATGCCAATCCTCTCCTCCATTTGGTCGGCCATGAAGAGCTTTCCCCATCCATGTGGGCACCAACTTTTGGGTTGTAATTTGGGTTCAAGGATTTTCAATTATTTTGAACTCAAATGGGCCTTGGGTGCCTATTTAAAGGACCCAACCCCCTCCATTGTAAAGGAATTGAATGATTGAATGAAAAGAGAGTTTGAGTTTGTTTATCCTCTAACCATTGTCTCCTAGACTAGGTTTGAGTGAAGTTGCCTTCGTCCCCAAGGATGTCGAGTGGTGTGAGGTCACCTGTCCGTCGCCCCAGGGCATCGCGAGTCCTTCGTCCTCCTGGACGTCGAGTGGTGCGAGGCCATAATCCTTCATCCTCCGGGATGTCAAGGGGTGCGAGGCCCTAAGTTATCTCCTTCCTCGACATCGGAATCTAGTCGGACACCGGGCTTGAAGCCCCTTCTCAACCCCATCTTAGTCCCTTTCAGTACAACTCTCCATTTCGCAAATCCCTATTTTGATTGCCTACAGGTCCTCCCTGGCATCTTGGGCACCGGAGATAGTCTGCTTTGCCATCGCGACCTTCCGACCGAAAGCCAGTGCTTTCGCGGGTTCGACTGCTCGGGCATCCAGGCCGCATCTGCCGAGTTGAGCGATCTCTGCATCGGGCGCTTCAGACGTGTGAGGTTTGCTCTCTCTATCTCCTAAGTAGGTATTGTGTTTCGAGCTTAGTCCTATCGAGGTTTCTTAATCCTGGGATCCTATTCTCGTTTTCAATATTTAGGGATTTGAACTGCTAGTGTAAGCTTCCGTTATTCATTTCTCTTATTTCTAGTCTTTGCTTGTGATCGGGAATCAAAACCCTAAAAAAAAAAAACATCTAAAACTCTTCAACTACAAACAAATTTCTTTGCATCATAAGCACCCATTCTAGCATCCCTACCCTTACTCCACACCAGTCAGCCATAGGTATCTCCTCTTCTCCTTCATATTTATTTATAAAGTTTACTTTAGCTTTATACACTTCCACTTAATTGTTATCCTTGTAAATCGATTGGGTGGTTAGAGTAGGTCGGCTCGGATTAGGGTTGAGTCAGCTCGGGTTAGGGTTGAGTCGGCTCAAGTGAGAATTGGGTTGACTCGGTTGGACTTGATTAGATCCAGATTTTTTATTAGGGGAACTAATCCTAATGGGTTCTGGCCAACTATTGGAACCTGACTAGCACTAGGTTGATACCTAGGGGTTATGGTTTCCTTGGGCACATAGGACATGTGTTCAGATCTATGGGTTTTGGGTCTCTTGGGCTCATAGGTGATGCGGGATGACTCTAAGAAATGCTAAATATGTAGAAAAAAAGTAAACTAATTTTTTTATGATTTTTATAATTTAAGTTTGTAGGCTAAATTTCCAAAATAAAGTAAGAACTAGTAGGATAATCAGCAATGCTAAGAATCATCTTATCGTAGGCATGGTTATGCAAGATAAATAAAGTCAGGACCCGATAATTGAGGAATTCCCAGCTTAGGATATCTATCTTCAATCAAATCAGAGATTAAGAGAAGGGAAGGTTTCATACCGGTCAGAGATTGAAAACGTTGCAGTGTAAGAGATCATTCACACTCTGATTGGAGCCTGGATGATTAAGCCTCAATTCCCTTGAATTTGATAGTTGATCTGTGCAGTCCTAGAGGCAAGGAAAGCCTCCTCTGGGAAGGTGAAACACCTCGGGGATCTTGCAAGCATTAGGGGTCAATCAAAATAGCAAATAAATAAAGGAAATAAACTAGGGTTTTGAGGGGATCATGATTAGGGTTAGAAGAGCCGGCGGCCCAGAAGAAGGAGTTCCTTTGCTTGTTGGATGGCTAGGGCATCTTCTCCTTGGCTTCTTAGGGCTTGAAGGTAGCTAGCTTGGGCATGGTAGAAAGCTTGGAAATAGGGTTCGGCCAGGGCACAAGAAGAGCAATCACACAAAACTCAAACACTAGAACTTGAGACAAACTTTTGCAGAATTTTATTTCATAAGAGAGAAGTGATTACAAGAGGAAGAATGGTGGGATATTTACAGAGTCCCATGCCCTCTCCTAAAGGGATTACAAGCCTTCTCCTAATTAGAATAGGTTTACATAATTTAAGTGGGAGAAAGAGTACAAAATAAACCTATAACTAGGGGTATACTAGTTGAATATAATAAGAACTAGGTTTCCTTCTTCCATTTGAATTCCTCCTTAGCTTGGACCAAGTCAACACTTTGGACATGTTGGGCTTCATGGGGCTAGCAAGGGGAAGCCAAGAATGGGTTGGGCGCATGGGCTTTGGGCCCTGGAGGCCTGGGATGCCTGGAGCAAGAATATTCCATGTATCATGGTTCTAGGATGGAATATACCTGGAATCTTGATTCTTTATGGACCTGGGCCTTGCATTCACTTGGGATGGGGTGCAGGTAAGTCTTTAGGATCATGTTATGACCTGGTCTGGGAATATACTTTGGCATCTGTAGGGAATCTAGGCATCTGGGAAACATCTGGAGGGCATCTGGGCATCTTGCAGGAATCTTGGACCTTAGGTTGGCATACAAGGTCCAATTGGCTGATGTAGAGGCCTCTGGCTCCTAGATGAGGCCTGGTGGAACTCCAAAGTAGTGTATCATCTTCTCTTGTAAAAATTAAACTCTCACTGGACTCATACTTTAGTATAAAACTCAATAAACTGGCTAGGGTTGAGACAAATCAACTAGCCTCAACTTATTACAGGACATCTTATTATAGGACTCAATCTTACTTGGTTACAAAATTGTGACACATGACTAAGTAATCCAGATAGGGCCTAGTAATCTATGTCTAATCTTGGTGCCCCCACCAATTCTCTCCGGGTGGGAGGAACTCGACCCCATCGAGTATGGATCAACTTGGCTTTCATAGTGCTCGAGTAGGTCTAGGTTGAGGCACTGCAGATCTTCATGGGTGATCCACGAGTCCTCAGATTTTGGCCGACCTTGCCATCAGACCAAATACCTCTGATAGCCTCTATTCCGGGTACTTATGGCTTGATCATCCAAGATTATCTCAATCTTCTCCTAGGTATTTGGCCAATTTGTTGGTGGACACTCTGAGGTAGACTCACTCTCAATTAAAGGGATAGGTCCAAAGGCTTGCTGGGTATCGCTGCTGGCCCCCTATAATCTAAAAGATCTTAGATGTTGAAGGTGGAACTTATACCTAAGTCGGATGGTAACTCAAGCACATAGGCATTGGGTCCAACTCTTTTTATTATCTTAAATGGGTCAGCTTCGCGAGCATGTAGTTTCTTTACGATCCCTCGAGGGAACCATTCTGGCCTAAGCCTGATCATCACAAAATCCCCAATAGAAAATTCTTTAGCTCTTTTTCGGGAATTAGCCATGTTCTTATATAGTTCATTGCTTAGGTTTATCTTTTGGCTAATTTCTTTATGTAGATCCCTAACATGCTGTGCAAAAGACTCAGCTGACTCAGAAACTCGAGCATATGAGGGTAAGGGGATAAAATCAAGAGGTTTATTAGGTTTGTAACCATGCACAACCTCAAAAGGACTCTTCCCTATGGACCTATTAACAGAACTATTGTAAGAAAATTAATCTCGGGATAATAATAGGTCTCAATTTTCTGTGTGTTCACCTACGAGGCATCTAAGAAGATTTCCTAAACTTCGGTTCACTACCTCAGTCTGACCATCAGTCTGTGGGTGGTAGGCTTTGAAAAATTTTAATTTGGTCTCTAATAAGTGCCAAAGGGTTTTTTAAAAGTAACTGCTAAAGAAAACATCCGTATCTGACACTATTGTCTTATGCAATCCATGTTACCTAACCACCTAATCAAGGAAAAGACGGGCTACTCTAGAAGCATCAAAAGTTTGAGAGCAAGGTATAAAATGGGCCATTTTGGAAAACCTATCGACCACTACAAATATGGAATCATGTTTCTTGAGGGTCTTAGGTAGGTCTAAAACAAAGTCCATGCTTAAGTCCTGCTATGGACGGTCTGGTACTGGTAGAGGGGTATATAATCCAGTGTTTTGTTTCTATTATTTTGCAGCACTATATTGGCAATGTCCCTCTTTATGCTAGGCCAAAAGAACCGGTCCTCTATAGCTAAAATAGTCTTATTTCTCCCAAAGTGACCAGCAAGGCCTCCTGCATGGGTTTCCCAGACTAAGAATTCTCTAAGGGATGTCCTTGGAATACACAGTCTATTATTCTTGAATAAATAACCATCCTGAAGGGTGTATTTTCTGTGGGTACTAGATGGTCCTTGGGTTAGGGATTTGGCAATTTCACTAAAGTCAAGATAGGTTTTATATTCATCTTTTAACCTATCAAATCGAATGACTTCAGTGCTAATAGTATGTAACAGTAAGGCTCATCTGCTAAGGGCGTCAGCTACTTTGTTTTCAGTTCCAGCATGGTGGTTAAGTACAAAGGTATAGGCTTGTATAAACTCTACCCACTTAGCATGCCTAGGATTTAATTTCTTCTAGAAGTTCAGGAATCGGAATGCATCATGATCAAAATATAGAACAAACTCCTGGGATAGTAAATAATGTCTCCAATATCTAAGAGCTTGTACTACCACATAAAACTCTTTGCCATAGGTTGAGTACTTCAATTTAGCCTCATTAAGTTTCTCACTGAAAAAGGCTACTTGGTGATTCTCTTGGCTCAAAACTCCTATGATGCCTACTCCCAAAGCCTCACAAGCTACCTCAAAGACCTTGGTAAAATCGGGTAACCTCAAGATGGGTGCTTGTGTCATCTTAGTCTTGATCTCTAGGAAGGCTCTATCTGTTGCTTTGGTCCATTCAAAACTATCCTTCCTAATACAGTCAGTAATTGGTGCTACTATGGTGCTAAATCCCCTAATAAACCCTTTGTAGAAAGTGGCAAAACCATTAAAACTTCTAGCTTCATGGACACTAGTGGGTACTAGCCACTCTACTATGGATCTGATCTTTTCAGGGTCAGCTACTACTCCTTCAGGGGTCACCACAAAACCTAGGAAGATAACTCTATGGATCAAGAAATCACACTTCTTTGAATTTGCATAGAGATTCTCTTTCCTAAGGGTCAAGCAAACTTGTTTCAGATGTTCTGTATGACCTTCCTTAGTTTTGCTATAAATCAAGATGTTATCAAAATATACTACCACAAATTTTTCTATGAACATCCTAAGGACTTGGGTCATAATTCTCATGAAAGTGCTAGGGGCATTGGACAACACAAAAGGCATTACGTCCCACTCATATAGACCATCTTTGGTTTTAAAAGCTGTTTTTCATTCATCCCCAGGTCTAATTCAAATCTGATGGTAGCCACTCTTAAGGTCTATCTTTGAAAAGTTTATGGCTCCTACCATCATATCCAACATATCATCTAAGCGGGGGATGGAAAACCTAAACTTCACAGTTATTTTATTTATGGCATGGCTATCAACACACATTCTCTAGGTGCCATCTTTCTTAGCAGTTAATAGGACTGGTATAGCAAACGGACTTATGCTCTCCCTAATAAACACTTTTCTAAGAAGCTCACCTACCTATCTTTGAAGTTCTAAGTGTTCAATTAGGTTCATCCTATAATGAGGCAGGTTATGCAAGGTAGCTCCTGGGACTAAATCAATTTCATGTTGGACACCCCTAAGTGGTGGTAATTGATCAGATAAATTTTCAAGAAATATGTCACTAAATTTATTCGAGACTCCCTTGACCTCCTGAGGGTACTCTCTATCAACAGGATCAGATACTTCCTTCATAGCTAACATCCAAACAGTAGTGCCCTCAGATATCTCTTTCTCTAGCTCTTTTGCAGTGATTAAATTAACTCCAGTTTTCTTCTCTTTAAGCGAGATAGATCCTCTCTTGATTGATTACTGAGGTGGGGTGGGGTTTATGGTGATCTTCTTCCCATGAAAGGTGAACATACAAGCATTAGACCAGCCATAAAGGGTGGCATCATGATCATAGAGCTATGGCCATCCTAAGATTAAACTACTCACCCCCATGGGCACAACATCACACCACACTCTATCCTAATATGATTGAAGCTGGATCTAGACTTGGCATCATGACTTAATGGGTATAGAGGTGGAATCTATCCAGGACACCTTATAGGGGCTTGGGTGTGGAACTGGGTGTAAGCCTAGGATTTTAACAGCCTTATGTGATATGGCATTCACACAGCTCCCACTATCTATAATTAATTTGCACACCTTGTCCCCAATCTTCACAAACGTATGTAGGATGTTTATCCTATGCCATTCTTCCTAGGTTTTACTTTGGGACAGGATGCATCTAACTACCCCTGCGAGGTCTGATTGATCAAAATCCTCTCATCACCTTCATACTCCTCAATTAAGTCTGGTTCAGCTTCATAAACCTCTTCTTCTTCATTCTCATTGGCTTATCTCCCTCAAGCTCCATTATGTGTAAAGACCTGGTGGGACACTGGCTAGCAAAATGACCTACCTTATTGCACCTAAAATAGACATTGGGGCTGGGGCTTGAGTTCTTCTGGAAAACTAGTGCCTTACCCTTATCATTCCTAAAAGATGCTGAGTTACGTGAGCTAGCCTTACTCAGACATGGGTTAGGACAAGATGGATTAGGGTTGGTACGGGTTGGGTTGGGGTTTGGTCGACTTAGGTTTGGGTTTGGACAACTTGGGTTGGGGTTGGGGCAAGTTTGGTTAAAGCTGGATTGGTTTGGGTAAGCCTGGTTTGGGTTGGGCCTAAAGCTAAGAGTGTTGGATTTAAAGGGTTTAGGTATTTTCACTACAGGTACTCTCTTGAACCTCTCAATGTTTTTAGCTACATGATAGGCATGGTCTAGGTGTTCAACTTCCCTAAGGTACAGCTATCTCTGGATATCTTCTCTAAGACCATTTCTAAACCTAGAGAGGGTAAATGACTTAGGTTCATCTTTGCTGCATTTTAGGGTGCACTCATCAAACTAGGCTATGTATTCCCTTACAGTTTTTGTCCCTTGTTTTAATCTGTGCCATTGATCTAAGAGACACTACTTATAGTATTGGGGAACATATTTAGCCCTGAGCTTTAATTTCATGGCTTCTCAGGTGATAATGGGTGGGTGGGCTATTTGATTCCCGAGTCGCTCTACTTGCTCCCAGTATAATCTAGCTTGATCAATTAGCCTAAGCTGAACAAATTGACACTTTTTCTCATCACTCAGGGCATAAAATTTAAAGTACCTCTCCATGCCTCCCTCCCACTCTCTATAGACCTTTGGATCTAGGTTGCCATCGAATGTTGGTGGGTCTATCTTGATGCTCCTAATAATCCTATCATCCTGGTCTTGGTCCTCATGATTGGGTCTCCTGAGGTTGGGTTCATGATATTGATCCTGATGTTGGTTTCCCTTATGGTAAGGCTTCATAAATTGATCTTGGTTCTGGGGTCTCCTAGTGTTATATTCTACAAATGGTTCATGATTTTGGACTCCTCTAAGGTTAGATTCTACAAAGGGGCCATGCGTTTGGACTTTCCTAGGGTTTTGAGAGGTGGAACAGGATGAGTCAGGATTAGGTTCAGCATTGGAGTCTTGGATCTGTTCTATAATACCTAATCAATCTTCTACTTGGTTTAACCTAGTGGTTAACTGGTCGATCCTAGTGGTTGCTTGTTGGTTTGTTTGGGTCAATTGGTCAAGTCTTTGATTTATTTGGATATTTGATTGGTTAATCTTGGTAAGTTGATTTTTGGTCTGGATATTGGATTTGTTTTGTTGGGCAAACTAGTTTTGGGATTGGATGGTCAATTGGGAGATAATCTGATCGCTCATGGCCTTCATGATGGCCTCAAAATTAAAATCCATGGTTGAGTCAGTTTGGGGTTTAGACTTCTGATATTGGGTTCCTAATCTTGTGGTTGTACAATCAAACAATTAGTCAGAATGAGATGGTGCAGCCAAGCATGCAAATGGGTTAGCTTAATCTAGGGTTTCCTAGACCTAGAGTCAAAACTAAATGGGTTAGCTCAACTTACACCAAACCCAGCTGCTAATCCTTCCTTTAGCCAGGTAGAGGGTGGGAGTATGGGAGGCCCCCCTGCTTTTGCAGGGATCCAATTAAAAACTACAACACCACTTAGGTTGTTTGACTCTGGACCCTCAACCTTAGACACCAGATTTCAGTAATAGCCACAGGATTAAATGTACTAGTTGGTCCACACAATTTGGACCCGACCTGTTGGTGTCACCTAGCCCTCTAGGGCAAATTAAGTCTAATTGATTTTAATTAAGGTTTGGGTGAGAATGCAAGGAGATTGATTTGGGCCTATGACAGGTTATGACCTCCTACCCTGATCTAAGATAGAGAAAGTGCCCTTAAGATTAGTTTAATACAGATGATGGAAATCGATGGTCCTGATTCAAACTAAATCAATCAACAAAATAAAAATATTTTTTGTGTGTTTTATGAGATGGAAAGTTGAGTTTAGGTTGATTAGGATAGCAAACAAATTGGGCTTGGGATTGGGGTGTGTGGAAGTTGATTAGGTTTGGTTGAGTAAAAGTGCAGGACTAGCAAAATTCAGGAAATTAGGGTTTTAGACGATGTAGGTTTTGATACAGTTACTGATGCAAAAAAATATCTAAAAGCTTAGAAGATAGAGGATGGACGGTAATGATGAACTCTACCAAATTTGATGCAAAACAAAAATCAGATGATGATGCAAATCCTAGGGTTTTCAGACTGATGCAAAAATATCAGGTTTTTGTTAGGATTTCAAATATGCCAAATTTTAGTGAACTAGAGTTTTTGTAAAATTAATTTAGAATTATAATAAAATAGAGGACAATACCAAGAACACTTCATGCAAATCTCATAGAAAAATAAAATTCCTAGATGGTCAAAATCAGATGAAAAATAGACACCTAATGCATCTAACAGGATGCAGAAATTAGGGTTTGTGATCCTAGTGTAGATGAATGCTATACTAAACCCGCTCTGATACCAAACTGATGTGGGATGACTTTGAAAATTGCTAAATATACAAAAAAAATAGTAAACTAATTTTTTGTGATTTTTATAATTTAAGTTTGCTGGCTAACTTCCCAAAATAAAGTAAGAACTAGCAGGATAATCAGCAATGCTAAGAATCATCATATCGCAGGCATGGTTATGCAAGATAAATAAAGTTAGGACCCAAGAATTGAGGAATTCCTGGCTTAGGATAGCTATTTTCAATCAAATCAGAGATTAAGAGAAGAGAAGGCTTCATACCAGTCAAAGATTGAAAACATTGCAATAGAAGAGATCAGTCACACTCTGATTGGAGCCTTGATGATTAAGCCTCTGTTCCCTTGAATTTGATAGCTGATATGGGCGGTCCTGGAGGCAAGGAAAGCCTCCTCTGGGGAGGTGAAACACCTCGGGGATCTTGTAAGCATCAGGGGTAAATCAAAATAGTAAATAAATGAAAGAAAGAAACTAGGGTTTTAAGGGGATCAGGATTAGGGTTAGAAGAGCTGGTAGCCCGGAAGAAAAAGCAGATCCTTTGCTTGTTGGACGGCTAGGGATTCTTCTCCTTGGATTCTTAGGGCTTGAAGGCAGCTAGCTTGGGCATGGAAGAAAGCTTGGAAATATGGTTCGGCCAGGGCACAAGAAGAGCTATCACACAAAACTCAAACACTAGAACTTGAGACAAACTTTTGTAGAATTTTATTTCATAATAGAGAAGTGATTACAAGAGGAAGAGGGGTGAGGTATTTATAGAGTCCCATGCCCTCTTAAAAAAGGGATTACATGTCTTCTCCTAGTTAGAATAGGTTTACAAAATAAACCTAGAACTAGAAGTATACTAGTTGAATAGAACAAGAACTATGTTTCCTTCTTCTATTTGAATTCCTCTTTCTTAGCTTGGACCAAGTCAACACTTTGGATGTGTTTGGCTTCATGGGGGCAGCAAGGGGTGGCCAAGGATGGGTTGGGTGCATGGGCTTTGGGCCCTGGAGGCCTGGGATGCTTGGAGCAGGAATATTCCAGGTATATTGGTTATGGGCTAGAATATACTTAGAATCTTGGTTCTTCATGGACCTGGGCTTTACATTCACTTGGGCTGTGGTGCAGGTAAGTCTTTGGGATCATTTTATGACCTAGTTTGAGAATATACTCTGGCATCTAGAGGGAATCTGGGCATCTAGGAAACATCTGGAGGGCATCTGGGCATCTTGCAGGAATCTTGGACCCTGGGTTGGCATACAAGGTCCAATTGGCTGATGTAAAGGCCTCTGGCTCCTGGATGAGGCCTGGTGGATCTCCAAAGTAATGTATCTTTTTCTCTTATAAAAATTAAACTCTCACTAGACTCATACTTAAGTACAGGACTCAATAGACTGGCTAAGATTAAGACAAATCAACTAGTCTCAACTTATTACAGGATATCTTATTACAAGACTCAATCTTACTTGGTTACAAAATTGTGATACATGACTAAGTAAACCAGATAGGGCCCAGTAATCTATGTCTGATCCTGGTGCCCCCACCAATAGGACATGGGTACATAGGATCTGGGTTTATAGGACCTGGGTTCATAGGAGCTACGTTTATATGATCTGGGTAGGTACTTTTCCCTATGTTTAAGTTTCATGTCTCTCTAGGTTGTTATGGGTATGTCTCTTCTTTGTCTGATCATTTTTTCAACATCATCCCAGCAAATTGTAGCCTGGCTTACTAACTTATGCTTAGCAAACTTAAATTTTCTTTCATCAAACACTAGTTCCCTCTCAAAATACAAATCCATACCTTCTTCCCAATCAGTATAATCCTCAAGATCAAGTCACCACCAAATATAGGTGCTTCTACCCTAAAGTTCCTAGTGGCTCTTTCATTCTGGTCTATAGAATCATAATTGTGTCTCCTTGTACTAAGATCCCAGATTGGGTCATAGCGATGGGCTATCCTTGGTTGGGTGGTGCAGGTCATGGGATCTCATGTTTAGGCTTAGTACAGGTCACAAGGGTTCTCTCTATGGTTCTTAACCATTCATCTAATTGGTTAACCTATGGTTCATTTGGGTACATTGTTCAGTGAAGGTCCTCAACAAGATTTCAAGGTTAGTCTTCATGGTCAGGCTAGGTTGGGTTCGGACTAGTGGTATGGTGTTCTTGAATTAGTAGACATGCTATGCAATCGCACATGAAAATTAAAATAGAGGTTCCTAGACCAAAAGCTCAAGTAGAATGGGTCAGCTCAATTTATAGCCAATTCATCAATTCCCTGTCCACTGGCCAGGTAAGAGGTGGGGTCATGGGAGGCTCCCCCTGCTCTCGTAGGGTCCTAATTAAAAATCATGAGTCTACATAGGGCATTTGCCTCTGGACCTCTAGCCTTAGACACCAGATTCCAGAGATAATCGAAGGATTGGGTGCACTAGCTTTCACACAATACTTGGAACTCGACCTTGTTGGTGTCCCTAAGATGCTTTAGGTTTCTAATTAATTTTAATTAGGCTTGGGTTTGATGCAAAGGTGATTGTTGTGGGCCAAGGAAGGGTGATGAAATCCCTTCCTTATCTGAGATAGTAATGTGCCCTTATGATTAGGCTAACAATGTATGCACACAAAGATGAAACCTTAATATGCGCGATGAAACTAAAACAGAAATAACAGAAATCAAAATAATCTTATCTGATTTTTTTCTATGATTAGATGGCAGATTAGTAGAGGATTAACAAAAAATTATTTATAATTTTTTTGGATCATTTTATGATGGTTTTATGCAATTTAATTTCAGCATAAAATTAGGTATGCAGAAATTTCAGCAAAGAGCAATTAAACCCTAGTTTAACCAGCTCTGATACGAAATTGATACAGGATGGATGATGTAAACTTAAACCTACTGATTCTAAGATTAATTATCTGAGATTAACAGAGATTAATTTTTATATTTCTTAGAAAAATCATATCAAAGTAATTGATGAAACTAAACTAGTCAACTAGTTACGCTACCTGCAATGTAAATCAAGCAAAACTAATTAAGATTCAAGATTTGGTGATTGAGAAATCATAGTAAACTAGGGTTCTTACTTTCAATGAATCAAAACTAAAGAGAAAGGAAGAGTTTTAGAATTACCAATGATGATGTTCAGAGCTCTTGAAGTGGATTTGGTTCATCACTCTAGGATTTCATGGCAGGACTTCAAGACTCTCATTCTTCGGGCTCCGATATACAACAAACTCAGTTCCAAAGCAAGGAAAACCTTTACTTCAGATCTTGATCACCTACAAATACTCACAAACACTCAAGTTAGAGGGCAAGGAAAGAAGAAGATTGAAAGAGGACGAAGAGAAGAAAGTTTGAAGGTGGCGGCTAAGGTTTCTGATGGATGGTTGGATAGATGGATAACTAGGGCCTCACACCCCTTGATGCTATTACAGCAAAGGAATTACGAGAAAGCTCTCACTTTATTTCATTAAAAGAATGATTGAATACAAGGGTTTGATGGTGGTATTTATAGACCACAAACTAGAATTGTAAGGGTTAAAAAGTGTAGAGTTCTTGTTAAAAGGGAAAGAACTTCATGGAATTGGCTTTTCTTGGACAACAAACTCTTTTGAATTCCTCTTGGAATCTTGGATTCTTGGTCTTGATTTCCTCTTGGACTTCATCAAGTGGTTGACTTCATAGGTTGGGCGATAACTCTTAATAAACTTCTTTCCATTTGGCGATAAGAATAAGGCACTCCTCTTGGATTTTAAATGTGTGACAACATGAATTCTAAATGAGAAGTGGATGGGTGGTAATTCTTCTCCTTCTTGGTGTTATTTCCCTTCGTACTCCTTGCTTTTGAAAGGTAGATAAAGATGTTTTAAATACAAGATAGATAAGGTTGATAGATAAGTTTGGACTTATATTTTCTTTGGACTCCTTTGAAGTAGATAAATAAGATTGGACTCCCATTTTCCATGGACTCTGTTGTACCTTGACGGCTCACCCTCAGCCAGAACTGGCCAATTCTTGTAGTCCGACCAGGCCACTCCTTCAAGGCTCCAACTGCTACTCCTTCAAAGGTTCGACACAACGGAGCAGAGGTTCGAACGACCCTCTCCTGCTGGGGTCCAGCCCGTCGCTCTCCTTCAGAGGTCCGACCCACCAGAGCAGAGATCCGAATGACCCTCTCCTGCTGTGGTCCGACCCAAGACTCTCCTTCAGATGTCCGACCCACCGGTGTAGAGGTCTGAACGACCCTCTCTTGCTGGGGTCTGTCCCGTCGCTCTTCTTCAGAGGTCCGACCCACCGGTGCAGAAGTCCAAACGATCCTCTCCTACTATGGTCCGACCCATGGCTCTCCTTCAGAAGTCCGAACGACCCTCTCCTGTTGTGGTCCAACCTATGGCTCTCCTTCAGAGGTCCGATCCACCAGAGCAGAGGTCCGAATGACCCTCTCCTGCTGGGATTCGACCCGTCATCCCCTTCAGAGGTTTGGCCTTTGGTCCGGCCGACCGGCTTTCCTTCGCCAGATGACCGATTAGCATGCCTTAGCATCCAGCAAATTCCAGAAGCACCTTTCTATTACTGCAGGATCCTGTCACCCCAACAGCCTTGCTCCACTACTTCCATGATGTCGCCATATCTACGCACCACGTGGCCACTCTCCAGATTCTCCTAGGGGTAGATCGATCTTTCTTAGCCTCTCCCCTAATGGATTTTGGACTATTCCACGCCTATATATGGTACTCGGGGGACCCCGTTTGAAGGTAGAAGGGCTCTTCCCTCTCCATACGCTGTTCTTTCATTGATTCTTCCATTATGTTGCTTTCAACCTCCTGCTAACTTAGGCATCAGAGGGTCCCCTGCCGGAACACCTCTGGTGGCCTTGGGAACTTTGTTGCAGGTTCACCCGGGAGAGGAGCGCTTCAGCACATCCAGCCGACCCCAGTCCAGGAGTTGACGCTGCAATAGATTGGCACTAGAAGGAGGACGGTGTTCCCTTCTCTAAAAGGAGGAGTTCATCACCACTGCTACAAAATGGCTAAGGGAAGAGCTCCAAACGCCACTGCAAGAAGAGGTATCTCCCATTCCAGGTCTGAGGAACCTTCCAGGGAAAATGATATCGCCGCCATCGCCATTGCTTCCGCTGAACCGACCATCACACTGGGGTTGCAGCAGTTCCAGACGTTACTGAACCACATCAAAATGCTTGCTGCTGTAGCTCAGCATTTCCAGGAAGCAGCCGACAACCGGCAGCAACTACTAGCTGTTTCCTGCACTAATCCTTCAACTGCTGCTAAGAGAAGCTGATGGCCGGAGGTCCCTTAGCATTGTTCTTGCATCACCGTGGAGCCTCAGAGGTCATTGGGCGATCGCACTGATGGCAAAAGGGCAAGGTCTGCTTCACCTTCCAACACCGAATCCATCTCGATCGGCGGTCGGCCTGCTGCCGAACCCCCAAGGGACTATGCCAGTAAGATCATGTGCATGGAGGAGCGCATTGCTAAAATTGCCCTCGAGCAGAAGGCCGAAGGGGGACATGTATATGACTCCCGTCCCCCGTTCTCTGACGAGATTCTGGTGGAGACGATTCCCCGCCACTTCAAGATTCTGCAGGTGGACCCCTACGACGGTACCACCGACCCGATGGACCATCTGGGCACATATAAAGCCCATATGGTGGTACAAGGTGCCTCTGACTCCCTCCACTGCATTGCCTTCCCCGCAACCCTTAATAAGATCGCCCGGATGTGGTTCTCTGCCATCCAGCTAGGTACGATCTACTCTTTTCCTCAACTTGAATCACTTTTTCTTTTCCATTTCAGAACCTGTAGTTGGACCTAAAGGAATACTGACTGCCTCTTCCTCATGCTGTAAAAGGAGGGAGAGACTCTTCGGGATTTCATGGCTCGTTTCAACTCAACGGCCATAGAAGTCTTGGACTTGAATGAAGCTATAGCCATGTCGGCCTTCAAGCAAGGGCTCCGTTCGTCTAGGCTGACTTTCTCCCTGGACAAGAAACTTCCGACAAGCTACAGCGAACTCCTGGCCAGAGCACAGAAGTATGCCCTGGCAGAAGAGCAAGCGACCGATCGACATCAAGCAGAGGGAAGGCTGATCCCCAAGAAGTGGAGTGATAAGGCTCCTGAAGTCTGACCTCTGAGTGATAGCCGGCGGTCGGCCCAACACCGAAGTCTGAAGCCGAGGGATTTCCCCCGGAGGTTCAAGACTTATGCACCTCTGTCTCTACCAAGAGAAAAGATCTCTCTGGAGATCGAGAATGAGACCTTTCTGCAAAGGCCTCGCTGATGAGGGGCCCTCCTGCCCAAAGAAATAAAGATAAATTCTATAAGTTCCATAGGGACCATGGGCCAGAGGGGGTACCTGCACAAGTACCTCCGACCCCATCGGGATCGAGTCGGAGCATCAAATGCCAGAAACCCTTCGGAGGATACGGAGCTCCCCAATTAAAGGCCGACCGGCAGAGATGTCGGCATGTTGCATCGACGGTCTAGAGGATGTTACGAGGATGGGCCCGATATTGCCAAAAGGTCCCGGGGCTCCAATGCGATCACCTTGTTTGATGAAGATCTTCTTGAGACTCATGTTTTTGAAAATGACTCTGTAGTCGTGTCGGTAGTGATTGCCAACTACGATGTAAGGAGAATACTTATAGATAATGGAAGATCAACAGAGGTGTTGCTGTACGATGCTTTTGTGAGAATGAATTTGTCCAGGTCCATGCTGCAGGAATCCCTCGCACCGCTGATAGGCTTCGGGGGCAACTCCATCGGAGTAGAAGGGGAGATAGTTCTCCCTATGATGATCGGATGGAGCCTTTCCAGAAAACTCTCCCTATTAACTTTGTGGTCGTTCGGACGACCTCGCCTTACAATGCTATCCTAGACCGGCCAGTCCTTAACAAATTCAAAGCCATTGTGTCCACTTATCATTTGTTGGCAAAATTTTTGACTAGGAGCGGGGTCGGAGTGATGAGGGGAGACCATCGGATGTCCAGGCAGTGTCTGACCATTTTGAACCAACAGTCAGAAGGCCATCCCACTCTGGAGCAACTTGACCCGAGGGCTGAGGCCGATGGCCTTGGTCAACCAGGAGAAAGGATTCTGTTTGTCCCCCTTCGGGAGGACGATCCCACCAAAGTCCTTTAGATTGGAGGTTCTCTCAGCGAAGGCATTAAGTCAGAACTAATCGGCTTCCTCAAGGGTAACGCTGACATCTTTGCTTGGTCGGCATCGGACATGCCTGAAATACCATCAGAGGTCATCACTCACCAGCTCAAGGTGGATCCAACATACCGACCTGTCCGACAAAAGAAGAGAAGCTTTGCCACCAAAAGGCAGAAAGTCATCGATGAGGAAGTGAAGAAGCTCTGTGATGCTGGCTTCATCAGGGAAGTCCACTACCCTGAGTGGCTAGCGAATGTTGTTATTATGAAGAAGGCCAATGGCAAATGGAGGATCTGTGTAGATTACACCGACCTCAACAAGGCTTGTCCGAAGGACAGCTTTCCACTACCCAAGATTGATCAGCTGGTGGATGCCACGGCCGGCCACCAGCTTCTCAGCTTTATGGATGCCTTCTCTTGTTACAACCAAATCAAGATGCATCTAGAAGATGAGGAGAAGACCATCTTTGTCACCGACAAGGGTCTGTACTACTATTGAATGATGCCCTTTGGCTTGAAGAACGCTGGTGCTACTTTTCAAAGACTGATCAACCGAGTGTTTGAAGGTCAGCTGGGCAGGAACATAGAGGCCTATGTGGAAGACATGATAGTGAAGAGTCTCCATAAGGCAGACCACATCAGGGACTTGCGGGAATCCTTTGACATACTCAGGCACCATCGGATGAAGCTGAACCCCATGAAGTGTACTTTTGGGGTAACCTCTGGCAAGTTCCTTGGTTTCTTGGTCACACAGAGGAGAATTGAAGTGAACCCGGACAAGATAAAGGCCATCACTGAGATGGCACATCTGACCAACAAAAAGCAGGTGCAAGTGCTCACCGGTCGAATCGCCTCTCTCAACAGTTTCATTTCCCATTCGGTTGAAAAGTCTCTGCCATTTTTCAAAACCCTGCGCCGGTCAAAAAGTTTTGTTTGGACTGACGAATGTCGGTCGGCTTTTGAAGCCCTGAAGGAGTACTTGAAGAACCCTCCATTGCTGGCCGAGCTGACGGAGGGGGAACCTTTGTTTCTCTATCTTTCGACATCGGACGAAGCGATTGGCGCTGTCCTCGTGCGAGTCAAAGAGAACAGACAGCAGAAGCCTATCTATTATATCAGCAAAGTCTTCCATGATGCCAAAACAAGGTACCCCAAGATGCAAAAGTTGATATATTCTTTGGTCACGTCTGCCAAGCGGCTCCGACTGTATTTCTAGGCACATCCGATTATAGTGATGACCGACCAACCCCTCAAGGCAATCCTTCGGAGCCCAGACACATCTGGTCGGCTCGCCAAGTGGGCTGTCAAGCTAGGCGAATTCGACATCTCTTTCCAACAACGATCTTCCTTGAAGGCCCAGGTAATTGCTGATTTCATTGCATAGTGTACATAGAGACAGGAGACACCTCCTCAAATAGCCAAAGTACCTGAAGCCGATGCCATCTACGAAGCCGAACCAGCCTGGACTTTTCATGTGGACGGAGCATCCAACTTTGCGGGCTGCGGGGCCGGACTGATCTTGGCTGACCCGGATGGAGAGAACCTGGAGTATGCATTGCATTTTTTATTTCAGGTATCAAACAATCAGGCAGAGTATGAAGCCCTCCTCATGGGACTACGAATCGCCAATGAATTGGGCATCAGCCGACTCAGAGTCTTCTCCGACTCCTAACTGGTGGTTAATCAAGTAAAGGAGAAATTTGAAGCAAGGGATCTGACCCTGGCAAAATACTCGAACAAGGTACAAAACCTTGTCTCTCGGCTCAGATTTTTCAAAATCCTCCACATACCTCGTCTGCAGAACTCTCGGGCAAACGCTCTGTCAAGGTTGGCTATGGCTGCCATCAGCACTTCCAACCGAACTTTTGTGGAGCATCTGCAGCACCCAAGTATTATGGAAGAGCCGACTGAGGTCCACCAGGTGGAACAAAAAACTTCTTGGATGGATCCGATCCTTGCTTTCATGACTAAGGAAACTCTTCCAGAAGATCTGACGGAGGCCAAGCGAGTGCGCTCGACGGCCTCTAAGTACGTCATCCTAGATGGCATCCTGTATAAGCGATCATTCTCACAGCCACTGCTGAAATGCTTGGCGTCAACAGATGCCGACTATGCACTCAGAGAAGTCCATGAAGGCATCTATGGCGACCACCTCGGAGGAAGATCCTTAGCTTACAAGATCATCAGATAGGGGTACTACTGGCTTACCATTCAGAAGGACACGTCGAACTTCATCCGAAGGTGCGACGTGTGTCAAAGGTACTCCATTATTCAAAGGAGACCTGCCAGTGAGCTGACTGCGATCACTGCCCCATGGCCGTTCGCATAGTGGGGGATGGATATCTTGGGACTCTTTCCCTTGGCGTCCGGGCAACTAAAATTTTTACTTGTGGCCATCGACTACTTCACCAAGTGGGTGGAGGCCAAACCACCAGCACAGATAACAGAGGTCAAGGTGGAGAACTTCATCTGGAATAACATCATCTTTCGGTTCAGCATTCCCCGGATGATTATTATCGATAATGGAAGATAATTTGACAACTCTAAGTTTCATGATTTTTGTCAGCAATATCATATCTCTCACCGACTCACGTCGGTCAGCCACCCTCAGTGCAGTGGAGAGGCTTTTGTCACCAATCGGACAATCTTACACGGGCTGAAGACCTGACTGAATGAGGCTAAGGGGCTTTGGGTGGAGGAATTCCACTCAATCTTATGGGCTTATCAGACGACCGCCAAAACGTCAACCGACGAAACCCCATTCAACCTCACTTATGGAAGCGAAGCCATCATCGCTATTGAGACCTCTCTTCAATCTCTGTGGATCAACCACTACGTCGAACTGGCCAACTCCGAACAGCGAAGGGCTGACCTAGACTTGCTCAAAGAAACTAGACTTCAGACAAGCATGAAGATGGCGGTCTACCGCCAGAAGATGGCGAAATATTATAACTCGCGAGTCAAGGCACGAGCTTTCCAAGTTAGAGACCTGGTCTTGCGGAGGATGGAAATTTCGAGGCTGACCAAGCAAGGCAAGCTTTCCCCAATTTGGGAAGGACCTTATCGGGTCATTGAAGTGGTTCGAGCCAGCACCTACCGACTTGAATATTTGGATGGACGACGGATGGTGCGTTCATGGAATGTAGACAACCTCTACAAGTATTATCAATAAAGTCCACAATTCTTCTACAAAGCACTTTCGAAAGTCCAACTCAGATCGACAGAGGCTCTAGGGCAGCTCACTTCCAAATATCTGACTCTGGTCGGCAGAGGCTCTTGGGTAGCCCACATTCAAAAGTCCGACTTCGGTCGATAGAGGCTCTAGGGGAGCCCACTTCCGAAAGTCTGACTCCGGTCGGCAGAGGCTCTAGGGTAGCCCACTTCCAAAAGACCGACTCTGGTCGGCAGAGGCTCTAGGGCAGCCCACTTTCGAAAGATCGACTCCGGTCGGTAGAGGCTCTAGGGCAGCCCACTTCCGAAAGTCCGACTCCGATTGGCTGAGGCTCTAGGGCAGCCCACTTCCGAAAGTCCAACTCCGGTCGGCAGAGGCTCTAGGGCTGCCTAGTCTGGACAAGCCGATGGACCAACACTTAGGTAGAAATTCTTAAGCTCGTTGCTCCGGCTTGAGCTACAATCCGACCGCAGCCTCAACTACTTCCAGGTCTGTACAAGCCGACGGACCAACACTTAGGTTGAAATTCCTAAGCTCGTTGCTCTAGCCTGAGCTACAGTCCGACCGCTGCCTCAACTACTTCTAGGTCCGAACAAGTCGATGGACCAACACATAGGTTGAAATTCCTAAGCTCGTTGCTCTGGCCTGAGCTATAGTCCGACCGTTGCCTCAACTACTTCTAGGTCCGGACAAGCTGACAGACCAACACTTATGTTGAAATTCCTAAGCTCGTTGCTTCGGCCTGAGCTACAGTCCGTCCGCTACTTCGATTGCTTCTAGTCCAGACAAGCCGATGGACCAATACTTAGAGTGGAAATCCTAAGGGAATTAAGCTCGGCATGAGCCACTACTCGACGCGTACACTGGAGATCTGACTGTCTGCTCAAATTGGCCGACTAGTCCACACTTAGTGAAATTTCAAAAGAAAAGTGAGTTTGGTCACTCTAGTCAGTCGGCAACAAATATGTGAAAATAAGGCATTATGAAAAAGGTTCTTCACTAGTTCCCAAAAAGTTTCTTTACACAATTGAAGGTCAGATCTTTATAAACAACTAGGTCTGACCCTCAGGAGATACACTGACAAAAGCCACTTCGGGCCCCTCAGTAGCAATAGCTGTATCAGCCCCCTCAGCCCCTTCGGCTACCACTGCTTCGGCTGCAACATGGGCATCCGGTCCGGCCACTTCTACGATGGCCTCCACTAGAGCATCGGCCGCTCGGGCAGTCAGATCCACAACCTCCAAGTCCTCTTCTACCGGCTTCAGCGGTTGAAGAAATGATAAGTCCAGGTTGGGAAAGGCTGCATTGACCTTCCCCAGACATTCGTCATACCCGTAGTCGAAGCCGACAGTCCCGGCTTCATTCATCTCCTTGGTGAAGTCCCCGGAGGCTTTATAATTTGCAATGGCTGTCTCATCGATCATCTTCAGTAACTCTTGGGCCGTCTTCAACAGGCCCTTATACCTCTCCACCACCTCCTGGTGGCCATGTGAGCGAGTCTTGCTCTAGGTCAAGCGCCCCTCCTTAACGGCCAGTCGACAGGCCAGAGCCTTGATCTTCTTCTTCTTATTCTTTAAGCTAGCCTCCCGGTCCACCTCCTGGGCCAGCAAGACTTCAAGCTGCTTTTTCTAGGTCTCCGACTCGGCTCGCAGGGTGTACACCTCTTCTGCTGCGGCCCTTAAGCCGAGTACCTCTTCTCTGGAGGCCGTCAGCGCCGCCCAAGCCTTGTCCCTCACCACCTCTACTGCTTCGGCCCTTTTGGTCAAGTGCTCTTTCAAATAGAGCAGCTCGCCCAGGCCACCATCTATCAGCAAGGTGTCTTTGACAAGCTACTGATAGACATGCACAGTTAGACAGTTGCAACTGGTGAGTTCGAAACCAAAGAATTAATTTTAACACTTACCCCTAGAAGATGGTAGAGGGAACATTTAGAGGTCTCATTCACCGACCGCCCATCATCGTCAGGGGAAGCCCTTTAAAGCAGCTCTTTGTTCTTCTCAACATCGTGCCACTTCTGGTGCTCCTCCTCATCACAAGCACCATCGGCCCTCTCATCAATGGCCGACGGCCCCTCCTCTGCATGAGTTCCCCTGACTATCGAGGAGGCCACCTCAGTCAGCTCCAACGGCGGAGATGGAGGAGTCGCATCTGCCGCGGTCAGTGTCGGAAGCCTCTCCTCCGCCCGGGAAATCGACTGCCCGATCGAGGAGGATCGCTCGAACGCCATCGCCCTTCGACAATCAGCTAGAGGCATGTCATCCCCCGACTCGACTGACACCACCATGGTGGATGGTTCTGTCGTCCGTTGTTTCTTCGACCTCTCAGGCGCTGGCTCTGCCACCTGCTTCTTCGGCTCTTGCGGGGTCGGTTCTGTAATGGGGATAGCCCTCCGCTATGCAGATCGCACCGAAAGGGATGCCCGATTCGGCTTCATTTTGCCACCTGTCAAAAAACACAATTGAAGATATGGTTGCAAAGCCGACAGAAGATAAAGTAGTGGGTCTCTCTGTCTATGGCTCTCATCCTACCCAATGTCAGGTGCCGGCTGAGTCTAGCTTGATGAAGACTCCCCTCGTGGAGCATGAAGCCGACAAACTTCGGGTCCTCGTCATCTAGTTTTTGAAAGTTGGCCTCATCGACCCTCGAGACCTTCCTCCCATTCAAAGCATTTGGCCTCAGCTCCCTCCATGCTGTCTCGAAGCCCCACGACTCTAAACTATCTACAAAAAAGTATCGATACTTCCATCCGTGAATGGCGAACGGAAGCCCCCCTAGTATCTTTCGGCTAGGGCGTGGGCTAAACATCCACCATTCCTGACTCTGGAAGTCCTGCTTCAACAAGAAAAAATTTAAAAACAAGGACACCATCGGCTCGATGTTGGCCTCCCGACAAAGAACCACGAAGCTATAGAGAACCCGAATGCTATTCGGGGTCAGCTGGGAAGGAATAATTCTATACGTGTTGAAGACCTAGATAAAGAAACTGTGGATTGGGAAATGAAGGCCGGCCTTTAGGTGGTCTTCATACAGAGGGAGAGCTCCTAGGTTTAAAGGTTCATTCACTCTACCCTCACAACTAGGGACGGTTAGATGTAGGGAGGGAATGCTATACACAGTCCTAAGATTTTCGACCCTCTCTCAGGTCATGGTCGAAGAGATGTTGAAAGGGCCAGGCTCCCTAAGTCCACGAGCTGAACTCCGACTCCCAGAAGCCATTCTAAAGGGAGTTGTAGAAAAGGAAGAAGACGGAGGAAGGTGGAGATGGAACTAACTTTGTTCCCTGGTTCTCTAAGAGGGGCTAAAGCAACGGAAGGAGGGAGGAGGCTGCCTTCTCTTCAAGCGCAAACACGGTGGAAGGCTCCTTCTAGGTGCTGCCACCCCCCTTTTATAGGCACCCGGGGGTAGCTTCCCAATGCCTCCCCCCACATGCCATGACTCGATGGCTGGCACATTGATTTTTGAGTTGGATGAGAATCCGAGGGGATATGCCGGATCATATCCGATCGTGATCTGCATGACTATCAAAGCAATGGCAGATGGATCACTCCAGGAAGTGCACCAACTGCTCTGATGAAGGCACGTGCCCTACGACGCATCAGGAATTCAAACAGACAGCTGCTATGCACCGTACCTTTAATAACTGCTCCCCCTATCTTCACCAACCAGATGCTAACACCTGTTTAGAAATAAAAATCGAAGCATAAGGTGCCCGGTCGCAGCATGCCGAATCGGATTCATCATCATCTGAAAGATTGATGCATTTACTATCATTTAATGTCCTCGCCCTTCGAGCCTACGAACTCACTCGAAGCACAAGGGCAAGGGAGACAATTGTTGTACCTTGACGGCTCACCCTTAGCTAGAACCGGCCCATTCCTGCAGTCCGACCGGGCCACTCCTTCAAGGCTCCGACTACTACTCCTTCAGAGGTCCGACCCACTGGAGCAAAGGTTCGAACAAACCTCTCCTGCTAAGGTCCAGCCTGTCGCTCTCCTTCAGAGGTCCGACCCACTGGAGTAAAGGTCCGAATGACCTTCTCCTGCTATGGTCCAACCCATGGCTATCCTTTAGAGGTCCGACCGACTGGAGCAGAGGTCCAAACGACCCTCTCCTACTATGGTCCGACCCATGGCTCTCCTTCAGAGGTCTGACCCACCAGAGCAGAGGTCCAAACAACCCTCTTCTGCTGGGGTCTAGCCTGTCGCTTTTCTTCAGAGGTCTGACCCACCAGCGCAGAGGTCCGAATGACCCTCTCCTGCTGTGGTCCGACCCATGGCTCTCCTTCAGAGGTCCGACCCACCAGAGCAGAGGTCCGAACAACCCTGTCCTATGTGGTTCGACCCATGGCTCTCCTTTAGAGGTCCGACCCATCGGAGCAAAGGTCCGAACAACCCTCTCCTACTAGGGTCCGGCCCGTCGCTTCCCTTCAAAGTTTTGGCCTTTGGTCTGGCCGACTGGCTTTCCCTCAGTCGATGTCCGACAAGAATGCCTTAGCATCCAGGGAATTCTAGAAGCACCTTTCTGTTACTATGGGGCCCTGTCATCCTAGCAGCCCTGCTCCACTACTTCCATGATGTCGCCATATCTACGTGCCACGTGGCCACTCTCCAGATTCTCCTTGGGCAGACCGGTCTTTCTCAGCCTCTCTCCTAATGGATTTTGGAATGTTCCGCGACTATATAAAGTACTCGAGGGATCCCGTTTGAAGGTAGAAGGGCTCTTCCCTCTCCATACGCTGTTCTTTCGTTGATTCCTTAATTCTATTGCCTTCAACCTCCTGCTAACTTAGGAATCGAAGGGTCCCCCATCAGAACACCACCGGTGCCCTTGGGGACTTTGTTGTAGGTTCACCCAGGAGAGGAGTGCTCCAACACATCTAGCCAACCCCAGTCCAGGAGTTGACGCTGTAACAGACTCCTTGAAGTAGATTTGCGCTCCATTGATTCATGATATTGGGTGACAAAAAAGAATGAGAGGCATCTTCAAATTGGGTGATAAAATGAGATGAGACTAGGAGTTCCCTTGAATTAGGAGTCTTTCATGTTAGGAGCCCCTTGAATCCAAACATCTTTGCGTCAAGGAATGGATAAAAATGAGGCGCTCCTTATGTGGGTGACAAATGATATGAGAATTGTAGAGTCCTTTTTTTTGCTCCTCTTAAAATTGGCAACAACTTGGATGTGGGCGTCATGGAGAAAAAAATTTGTGGGCGCCCTCTTTTGGATAAGATTGAATTTCAAATGATGTCTTAATATCTTGTTGTCTTGATGTCTTGATGTCTTGATGTAAAAATAAAAGACAACCATCTTTTGATAATGAGTTGGCCATCCAAGGTGATGTGGCATGGGCGTCCAAGGTAGTGGTGATGTGGCGCATGGTGACATAGCATGTGATGGTGTGGCACCAAGAATTGGTTGGATGTCTTGAATTGGGTTGGCACATGGTGTCTTGGGTTGGCACATGGTGTCTTGATTTGGCATATGGTTTCTTGATTTGGCTCATGGTGTCTTGAATTAGCACATGGTGTCTTAAACTGGTCCCCACATTTATTAGAGGACTCAATTGAAATAACTAATTACATGACTCAATCAACTAAATAATTAAAAGGGCTAACTCTAAGTCCAACTTGATCAAATTGATCAAAAGGCATAATCTCATAATGAAAAAATTAAATATTGACTCAACTGGGTAAATAGGGTTTGACTCGACTTGATAAATTGGGTTTATATATATATACAGGTTTTGATTGAATTGAGATTTAGGGCTTAGTCACAGGTGATCCACAGGGATGTGGAATTGACCTGTCATTTTTTTTCGCCCTAGTGTCCACACCACAAAAGTTCATATATTCATTGGTGATTGTAGTAAAATGCTTGTATCCCTACTTTCAATCCCATGCGATCGAAGTGCTAACAGACCAACTCTTAAAAGCCATCCTCTGATGTCCTGATACCTTGGGAAGGATAGCCAAGTGGGCCGTTATGTAAGGCAAATTCGATATCACATTCCGACCCCGATCGGCAATGAAGGTGCAGGTACTTGCTGATTTCTTAGCCGAATGTACTTGGAGTCAAGAAACCAATCAATAAGGAATTGAAGATGAGGCACTCACCACAAATGAATTAGAATCTATATGGATACTTCACGTACATGGAGCTTCCAATTCTATTGGGTGCAGAGTCAGACTTATATTAGCCGACCCCAATGGATAGACCATGGAATATGCCCTTTGCTTCTCTTTCCAATCTTCAAACAAACAAGCAGAATACGAAGTCCTCTTGGCAAGACTCAAGATCACCAAGGAATTAGGGATTCAGAAGATTAAAATCTTTCCAGATTCCCAATTAGTAGTGAATCAAGTAAAAGGCAAATTCGAAGCTCGAGACCCCACTATGGCCTGGTACTTGGAAAATGTACGAGATCTTCTATCTCAATTGGAATTCTTTGAAATAGCTCATGTACCGTAGACTAAAAACTCTGGAGCCGATGCCCTTTCTCGACTTGCAACCACTGCTTTGGAGTGTCTCGGGCAGCCTTATATAGAGTACTTGGAAGATCCAAGCAAAGCAGAAAAAACATTCAAGGTCCACCAAATTGGGCATGAGACCTATTGGATGGACCCTATTTTCAAATTTCTAAACAAGGGTGTATTACCTGAAGATAAAATCGACGCCACCAAGTCCATTGGCTAGCTTCTTAATATGTTATCTTAGATGAAACCTTATACAAAAGGTCCTTCACGCTGCCCTTATTAAAATGCTTAGGATCATCGGACGCCGACTATACCCTAAGAGAAGTACACGAGGATATATATGGAGACCATCTAGGAGGCAGATCATTAGCCTATAAGATAATTTGCTAAGGTTATTATTGGCCAACCATCTAGAAAGATGCAGCTGACTACGTCTGAAGATGCGACTAGTGTTAAAGATACTCAAGCATCCAAAGATGCCCTACATGCCAATTGACTCAACTCACAGCCCCATTGCCCTTTGCTCAATGGGCAATGGACATCCTCGATCTATTCCCTTCGGCCTCTAGACAATGGAAGTTCCTTATTGTAGCCATCGACTGCTTTACTAAATGGTCGAGGATGAACCCCTAGCTCACATCACTGAAGGGAAGGTTGAGACTTCATCCAGAATGCAATTATCTTTCGATTCGGAATCCCTCATGCCATCATCACCGATAATGGAAGATAATTTAACAATGCAAAGTTCAAAGACTTCTACGCCCAATATCATATTATTCACAGACTGACTTCTGTTGGCCATCTCCAATCCAATGGAGAAGCCAAAGTGACCAATAAAACAATTCTCCATTGTCTGAAGACTAGACTAAACAATTCCAATGGGCTCTAGGTCGAAGAACTGAACTCAGTCCTTTGGGCATACCAGATAACTCCCAGAATGGCTACTAGAGAGTCTCCGTTCAACCAGGCCTACGGCTCTGAACTGGTCCTCTCGATGGAAGTTACTTTACAATCCCTAAGGATTGACCATTTCAAAGAACATGAAAATTCAGAGCATCGTAGAGCAGACTTAGATCTACTACAAAGAACCAGACTTCAAGCTCAGATGAAGATGGCTACATATCGGCTAAAGATTGCCAAATATTATAACTCCAGGGTAAAGGAACGAGCCTTCTGACTCGAAGACTTAGTATTGTAAAGGTTCGAAGTATCCAGGCCGATAGAACAAGGCAAACTCTCTCAAACTGGGAGGGACCTTACCGGATCAGAGAAGTCGTATGCCCCGGAGCCTATCGGCTTGAGACTCTGGATGGTTTCTTATTACCTCGGCCCTAGAATGTAGAAAAACTTTACAAGTACTATCAATAGAGAAAATCTTTTTTTAAAATATCTCAACGAAGTGCTCAAGAAAAGACAAGCCTAACTAGCCTACCTTATCAAGGCCCACTGAAGCTAACCCACTATAGCCCACTAGATCCCTTGAGATCTAAAAGGCAAGCTTGACCAGCCTACCTTATTATTTGTTGCCTAGGTGGCAACCAAAGAGGGGGTTGAATTGGGACTTTTAAAAAATGAAAGCAAGTAACGTGCAATTAAAAATCCTTTGCAATTGGTAGGTGCTGTGACAAAGTAGTAAATTGCGGAAGCTAAGTAAAAGCAAGGAAGCATAATATAAACACACAATTTTTAGTAGTTCGGAGCAACCTAGCACCTATGTCCACTACCCAAGATACCACTTGGGGTTTCCACTATATTCACACCCGAATACAGTAGGATTCTTTTACAAGATCACAATCCAAAATCTCTACACTTTGGCTTTAACGGGATCACCAAAGAAAACCCAACACCCTTTGGTTTTAAACAGGCTCACCAAAGAAACCTAACTTGGTTTTACCAGGATCACCAAGAACCCAACACTTGGTTTTTATCAAGGCTCACCAAGAACCTATTTGGCTTTTCAACTGGGTTCACCAATAACCCAACAATTCAAAAATGAATTGAAGTAAATGCATCAAAAATGATAAACTCAATTTGTCGGATAGTTGCCGGTGCAGCTTGATGGAAGTCCACTTGACTTGCACTTGAATAAGCTTTAATTACTTTAGTGGATTCTTCAAAATTTTCTTCAAGCTTCAGATCAGAGTTGGTGAAGATTTGAAGGCTGACTTGAATGCTCTTATGCTCTTTTGCTATTGGTAGGTAAGATATTCAATGTAGCTCTCTCTTCTTTGAAGAACTTTCTATCTGATTGATTCAAGGAAGTTCAAATCCTTCAAATTTAAGGTCTTCTATCACTCCAATGCAATTCTAGCCATTATAGACCATTGGGAAATTATTTGTGACCGTTGGAGTACTTTTTGGCATTCAAAAATAATTTCTAGAACTAGCCATTGGATACCTGAAAATGATGTTCGAGTCAGCTCGGATTCATTCAAGTCGGCTCGGATCCTTCGAGTCGATAGGTCGAGTCACCAAATCTTCAGTGTAGTCGGCTCTTTGTCTCAGGGTGAAAAACTTCACTCTGGACGAGTCAGCTCTTGATAGCTCGGGTCGGCTCGAACTTCTTTCTTTGAAAAACTTGAACTCGAGGAGTCGGCTCTTTTCAGCTTGGGTCGGCTCTTTTTCTCAGGTTCGGAAATCCTTACTCTAGAAGAGTCAGCTCGATGTAGTTCGGGTTGGCTCGCTTTCTCAGGTCTTCAAAATTAGGTTTGGTAGAGTCGGCTCTTTCTAGTTCGGGTCGACTCGCTTGGCTATTCTCAGAAATCTTTAGAAACTGGACTCTAGAGGAGTCGGCTTGGACAAATCCCAATTGACTTAGATTCATTGGAGTCGGCTTGGTTACCTTCGAGTTAGCTCGGATTGCTGCATTCCAAAATCCTTACTATGTGCTAGTAGGTGGAGTCGGCTCTTCATCATGCTGGGTCGGCTCGAGTATCTTCTTCAGGATTTTTATACTTGAACTCAAAGAAAAACTCTCATCAACTTTTTACATTTTCAAGTATACCAACTCAAAATAATTTTTATGGCACACACACATAGAAGTAACCTTTTTTTATGATTTTTTTTCTTAACATTTTCATTGGGTTCTTCTTTACAAAAACACATTACAACACAACTCAAACAAGAAACAATAGTGTAGGAGTTGAAGTTTGAACAAATTAAACCATCCTACAAAAGCTTGTAAAATACTTGAAGAGTTGTCAGAAATAAATATACATGCTCCAATGTTTGGTTATCATCAAAATCACTAATGGTGTCAACAATCTCCCCCTTTTTGATGATGACAAAATACTAGGCATGAAAAAGCAAGATAAAACTTTATAATTATTTGTATAACTGTATTTGCAAGAATGTATGAACATGTAAGAGGATTTAACTTTAATTTGAGTCAAACTATGGAGAAGAATTAGGGCAATGAGAGGTAGTCTTCCCCCTCAATACGATACTCCATGTTTTGGCTCACTTTCTATGTATTTTTAGAGCTCAAAATGTTTCAAAGAAACTTTTAGTATCAGACCTATTAAAAGTCAAAACTTAAAACATTATGTATCAAAGCCTCTTAAATATGTATCATTATGTATCAGAGCTTAATTTGAGCTTAGATTTCAAGCTTTATGCATCAGATCTTTATGTATCAGAGCAAATTTTTATGTATTAGAGCAAATATATGAATATACTTTATGCATCAGATCTTTATATATCATAGCAAATCTTTATGTATTAAAGCAAATATATGAGCTTTAACCTTTTCATATATTAGAGCAAATATATGAATATACTTTAAGCATCAGATCTTAATGTATCAGAGCAAATCTTTATGTATTAGAGCAAATATATGAATATACTTTAACCTTTTCATGCAATGATTTTACAACTTTTTCCCCCTTTTTGTCAACCAATCAAAAAGGTAGAGTAGGATTTAAGCTCAGATTTTAAACTAGAATGAGAAAGTATTTAAAATTTGTTTGAGATAATTTCACTTTCTCATATTCATCTTGAAATTCTAATTAAAAAAAAGTCGTCGTATGAATAATTGAACATAAACATTCATTTGCATAGAGAAATAGAACAATTTAAGAGACAAAAAGTGTACTTTTCATTTCATTTCAAAGAAGTTCAGTACAAAGTACAAAGTGAAGGGCAATACACTTAGTCACTATCTAAGTCTACTCTAGGATGTGAAGGTTGACCAGGAATCTGAATGCCAGGTGGCAGAGAAGCAATTGGGTCAACAAATTATGGTATATTGTGGGATGCTTGAGGCCTAATGTGTGGAGCAGGTTGTCTTGGATGAGTAGATTGAGTAGGAAAAGATCCAGAAGAGGAAGGAGCATTTTGAGTAGCTTGGATATCTTCAATCTTAGTCATCATTTTCCATAAGAAGCTATTCATAGATTTCAGTTATATTTCTATTTTCTTTGTGCTTCTAGAAGTAGCTAAATCTTCCATTGATTCTTTTATTTGTGCCACTTCCTTTTGCAATGTAAACATTTCTGTGGCTTGAACATTAGCAAATGCTTCTACTGAGCCTCTTAATCTTCTAAATTCACTTCTAATTATTCCAAATGCCTTTTGTGTAATCTTTTTCCATTCTTTTACCTGCTTCAACTGATCCCATTCTTATTCTTAATTTGTCCATCTCGACTCTATAAGCTTCAAGTACTAATGTAACAGATTTTTCAATTTTTTTCAAACTTGAAGTAATCAGCTATAAAATTGGTTGCATATTTGTATCAGTTGTATGTACTGTGGTCTTTGAAGTTTCAAGAGATTCGATTTTGCTTTTCAGATAATCTATCTGTCCTTCAAATTGATTGTGTCTCTTATCAACTGATTTGTGTAATTCTTTAAACATTCCATCCATAGAAGACTTTATAGTTTCAGTCATGTTATTCATTTGCTATGTAATGAAGTCTTGTATCAATGAAGTGTCTACAGCAGGAGCAATAGTAGCATGACTGTGAACTAGAAAATCAGAAGACTGAGTAAAAATGGGAGTACTATATGGCATATTTGGTATATCTGGTACTGAAACATCTGGGAAAGAAGTGTCAAAGTCTACATGGACTGAAGATCCTAGCTGTGGCTGTGGTTTTGGAATTTGCATTGTAATGCCTTCACCAACCTCTAACTCTATTTGCTCTTGAATCTCTTCAGTTTCTTCAACCATAGGAGCATCAGTCTTCTTTTTCTAGGTTCCATCTAACAACAAATATCCTATCCTTTGAAAAGTTTTTGCAGCATAGATATCTGTATGTAGAAGTGTCTTGCTATCCTCCCCTGTTAAATCCATATTTGCATTTTGAAAGAATAAAGTGAGGACTATTCCATACGGTAGGCAAGCCTTGACTTTTCTTACTGCCTCCTTCCTCTGGCAAATCATAATAGCTGGCAGATTAATTTTATCACCATTGATCAGAAGCTCCATGAAGCATAGATCCCTTTCACTAACCCAATCAAAATGGCCTATTCTGAGTAAGAAGATCCTGCTAATAAAACTCTGTAGAACCCTCATTTCAATGGATAACATGCTGGCCTAGAGAATCCCTATCTCATCAACTTCAGTTCTTTCTAAAATAGTTTGTAGTGCTTTAATTTTGTCTTCCAGTACTAAGTATTCAGTGCCCTAAAATGGCATTTCCAAAACATTCCCAAGGATTTCAGTAGAAATGATAATTCTTTTTCCCTTAACAAATGATTCAACAAAATTCTCTCCAAACCTCAAATTTTCATAAAAGATTGGTGTGGGCACCAGGATCCGATAGAGGCTCCTCAACCCTTCGTGGATCTCCAATTAGGGTTTCAATTTTGGGTCTTGTAATAAGGCTTCAAGCCTCAACCTTGTAATTTTTTTTTGCATTGAATTGAGTCAGTACTTTGACCAATCTGGTAAAATTGAGTCCTGTACTGAGTTCAGTCACGAATCGAGTCTAGTCTGAGTCTATTGGAAGTATGAGTCCATTGCAAGAGTTGGTCTTAAAATTTAGTCTCCTTGGAACCAAGTCTGGAAGGAATCCAAGTTAGCTCAGGGCCCACCTTCTCATCCTATGTGGTGCCATGACAACTTGCCATGTGGGCAGCACACTTGTCACCCTTGGATGCCCAAAGAGGAGGAACACATCACTTGGCACTAGCCCTTTTTCCCTCCCCCTATCAAGCTCCTTTCCAAGCAAGGGTGGTCGACCAAAGAGAAGGTCAATGGGAGTTGAAGTTGGGGATTCAAATCCCTTGCTTCAAGCCCTCCAATCAAGACTTCTTCCCAATTTGTTTGAACCACTTTGGAAGAAAGGGACAAGATCCATGCGCGCCTCCACTTCCCACTCCCCTTGTCATGCCTTGTACCAAAATGGGATGCTTAACCAAGGAAGAAGAACACATGCCTTGCTCCAAGCCTCTCTTCATGTCTTCTTCAAAAATAATGAAGCTTCTTTCCAAGTTCAAGGTGCCAAAATCCCTCCTCCAAGCCTTGCATCATGCCACGCCCATTCAAAGCTAGCTCTTGGTTGGCCAAAGAAAGAAGAAACTCAAGGGTTTTGGGTGCCCATTCAAGAAAATTTGTATTCTTTCATTTGAAATTCAAAAGGGTCCTAAGGTACATATTTAGAGGACCTAACCCCTCCTTTGTAAATTTTAATTTTGATGAATGAAAAATTATATTTCTTGAGTCCCAATCTCTTGCTAGTTGCCTTCGTTCACTAGGAACGTCGATCTTCGAGAGGGAGCGCCTTCGCCTTCGAGCATCGAGAGGTGTGAGGCCTCAAACTATCGTCACTTCCACAACTCCATCATCCGACTCCGAATCAAGCAGAACTCCACCATCTCAACAACCCTTTCTTTCATTATTCTACTGCTTTCCTTCTAATTGAGACTTAATCTTTTATCTTCTTTGAATGCTCGCAGGTCCTCCAGGTGACACAAGTACGGCGATGGTTGCCTTTTCCATTGAGATCTTCGGATAGCCAGTCGGTGCCTCCATAGGATTGACAGCTCGATCATCCAGGCTGCATCCGCCAAGGTGAGCGATCTCTGCATCGAGCACTTCAGATCTTTGAAGTTTGCCCCCTGACTCCTAAGTAGGTCTTGATCGGAGAGCTAAGTCCTACGGGGTTTCTCAATCCCAGGGTCCTTTCTTTATCATTATTTAGGGACCATCTACTTGCTTGATAGTTCTTATTATTATAGAACCCCAGTTCATCTCTTACTTATTTTCGGGAATCCAAAGAAACCATAAAAGATCTAAAAATCACAAAACCCTAAAATTCACTTGCATCATCATTTCATCTTCACATCTAGTTAGTACCCCCATCATTATGGTATCAGAGCATGGTTAGGACTTAGCACTTCTTAAAGTACTTGGATAAGGTGCTTCACCAGGATGTCCGGTCTTAGAAGAAAAGTAGGGTTTCAAGACCCTCTCCTCCCATTCCACGGGGTCTCTTAAGGTGTGTAGGGGTTCCACTGTGATAGGCCTTGGAAAAGGAATACAAGAAGGATAGATCTAAAAGAACAAAAAGATTTTGCATCTTAGATTTCAGCTTTTAATTTCTGTAGTTTTCTCTTTCCGTACATGATCTATTGTTTTAGTTTTTACTATTTATAGGAATCTCTGAATTTCGTGATTTTTGTTTTGATAGATCACATATAAATTATTTTGGATAATTTTCTCAGATTTTATTTCAGTTTTTAGAATTTCTACAAGCCAAAGTATTACCTGAGAGCAAGTCCTGTTCAAAGAATTTCAGCAATTTGCATTTTCTTTTGTTTTCAATTATCATCTAGTTTAATCTTGCATTTAGAGTAATATCATTTCATTCCCATCATCTTAACTCTGTTTTTATATCAAAAACACAAAAAAACATAATTTAGTGACATCTCATTAGATCATTTGCTTGCATTCATTTTCATAAATCACTTAAGGACTGCAATTTGATATTGGGTCAGGAGTTCATTACCTGTCCCTAGCCCAAAAATCACTAACCTGCATATCGAACCCAAGCTCTAACTAAAATTCAATAGACACTTAATTTGCTCTAGGGAGCTTAGGGACACCAATTGGTCGAGTCAAGACTAAGAGTCTATTCTTGGCGTCAGCCCATTCTGTTTGTGCTGCTACTCTTGGTGTCTAGGCTTGGTGATTCAAGGCTTGTGAGTTTGGTCCGCCTACCTGGCCAATCTCAGATTGGTGTCTAAGGTTGGTGATCAAGGACCTCCACTCCCTTACACCTACCTGGCCAAGGACAGAGTTACTACAGATTGGTTTGCCACCCTGATTTAGGCAACTGGTTAAGATTCTAGGTCTAGTAGATCTTAGACATTTTTGTGTGTTTAACCCATGTCCACTAGATCAGGAGTACCCTATCATCCCCATCATTCCCAATCTGGTGAACCTATGGAGAATGAGAGAGAAGTTCAACATAAGGATCTTGTGGAGCAATTGTCTATGATGAACAGCAAACTAGATAGGCTTGAAGAGAGAGTTGGAACCTTAGAGAGGAATAGTCCTAGGCCATCTATTGAGCTTGAGTCTAGATCACCTTTCCCCCCTAGGGATTATCCTTACAATGAACCACCTCACCATGAACCACCCATAGAGGCTGAGCCTAGGAGGCTGCCCCGTGTTAACCCAGTCCAAGAGTTTGAACCTAGGAGACCCAATCCTGAGATCATAGACCAAGAAAAAAGGGCCCTTAGTAACATCAAACTAGAAGCCCCTACCTTTGATGGTAGTCTAGATCTTAATGTGTATGTAGATTGGGAGGAGGATATGGAGCAGTATTTCGAGTGGTATACCATGACTAAAAGGATGAAGTTTAAGTTTGCCAAGACTAGGTTGGTTCGCCAAGCTAGGTTATTCTGGAATAGTGTTGAGAGGCTGGTAGCACAGAGAGATGAAGAACCTAGAGCAACTTGGAGAGGTATGAAAGCCAAACTTAGGGAGAAGTATCGACCCCTTTCCTACACCCAAAGTTTATTGGACCAAGGGAACAAGAGTGTAGCTGACTACATCGTGAAGTTTGATGAGTATGTCATGCGATGTCATGCGATGTCATGTCAATGAGTCTGCTTCTGTGACCCTGTCTAGGTTTAGGGCTGGCTTACACCCAGACATCCAGAGAGGGCTTTATTTTAGAGAGGTCACTGATTTTGAGTATGCTTACCAAGTCGCAAGGAATTGTGAGCATTTCCAGAGGGCTCCTACCTATCGTAAACCTGAACCCTTTAGAAACCCTAGTCGACTCCCAGGACCTAACCCAGTGTATAGTCAGGCTTACCCAAGTCATCCCAATCCTTACCGACCTGACCCGAGTCGACCCAACCCCAGCCGACACAGCCCAAGCCAACCAGATCTGAACCGACCCCATTTTAGCAGAGAGAAAAGGGTAAAACTGTTGGAACCCATAAGAGTCCCACTCTCCAAAACACTTGCTTTAGGTGTCATAAACCTGGACATAGAGCTAGCCAGTGCACCTCCATAGTCCTAGTCATAGAAGAGCCAACTAAGAATGAGATAGAACCCATTGCTGATCCAGAGGGAGAAGTCTATGAGCCAGAAGATCAGTTACTGGAAGAATATGAGGGAGAGGAAGAGCAATTTGAATCTGAAGACCTTCTAGGGGTAGTTAGGTGCATCCTTACCCAAAACATAGTACAGGTAGATTGGCGTAGGACAAACATCCTACAAACATTTGTCAAGCTAGGGGATAAGGTTTGCAAAATCATAGTTGATAGTGGGAGCTGTGTCAATGCTATCTCTTCTAGTACCGTCAAAGCCCTAGGATTGACCTCAGTCCCTCACCCCAACCCGTACAAGGTCTCTTGGATTGACTCAACCTCTATACCCATAAAATCTAGGTGCCAAGTCTTAATCAAATTGCAATCTTATGATGAGGAGATTTGGTGTGATGTCTTCCTATGGGCGTTAGCAGTATTATCATAGGATGATCGTGACTTTATGATCATGATGCTACTCTTTACGGTCGGACCAATAGTTGTACCTTCAATCACCATGGGAAGAAATTTACCATTAACCTAGTTCAGCCTAAGGACTAGGCTATGAGTGGATCAAGTAGTCTTAAGGAGAAGAAGCCTGGAGTCAATCTAATCAAATCTAAGGAACTAGAGAAAGAGATTGCTGAGGGAGCCCCTGTTTGGATTTTGACCACCAAAGATAGTCATGAACCAACCCAAATAGAGCACCCCCAAGAAGTAGTTAAGGCTCTGAAAGAGTTTAAGGATGTCTTCCCTGAAGAATTACCTGATCATCTACCACCTCTTAGGGACATCCAACATGCCATAGATTTGGTCCCAGGAGCCACCTTACCCAACCTTCCCCATTATAGAATGAACCCCACTGAACACCAGGAATTCCAAAAACAAGTGGGAGAGTTGCTAAGGAAGGGTTTTCTTAGGGAGAGTTTAAGTCCTTGTGCCATCCCAGCTTTGCTAACCCCTAAGAAAGATGGAACCTGGAGAATGTGTGTAGATAGCAGAGCCATAAACAAGATCACAATCAAGTATAGGTTTTCCATCCCCCGTTCAGATGATATGCTTGACATGATGGCCGGAGCTACTATCTTTCCCAAGATAGATCTTAAGAGTGGCTACCACCAGATTAGGATCAGACCCGGGGATGGATGGAAGACATCTTTTAAAACTAAGGATGGCCTTTTTGAATGGGTAGTAATGCCTTTTGGACTTTCTAATGCCCCTAGCACCTTTATGAGGGTCATGAACCAAGTCCTGAAAGAATTTGCTAGAAAATTTTTGGTGGTTTATTTCGATGACATTCTAATTTACAGCAGGACTAAAGAAAACCATCTTAACCATCTTAGGTTAGTCTGCCAGACCTTCAAGAAGAATAGCCTTTATGCCAACCAAAGAAATGTTAGTTCATGATAACAAGGGTTATCTTCCTACCCTTTGTAGTCACCCTAGAAGGAGTCTCCGCTGATCCGAGAAAGTTAGAGCCATAGTTGAGTGGCCTGTCCCAACTAGTGTCCATGATGTGCATAGTTTCCATGGCCTAGCCACTTTTTATAAAGATTTATTCAGGGATTTAGTTCAATTGTAGCACCCATCACCGACTGCATTAGGAAGGAAGGCTTCCAATGGACCAAAGCTGCAGATAAAGCCTTCCAAGAAATCAAAGATAAGATGATACAAGCACCTGTCCTAAGATTACCTGATTTTACTAAAGTTTTTGAGGTTGCTTGTGATGCTTCGGGAGTTGGCATTGGAGGAGTACTTAGTTAGGAAAATCACCCCGTGGCCTTCTTTAGCGAGAAACTTAATGAGGCCAAAGTTAAGTACTTGACTTATGATAAAGAGTTCTATGCAGTTGTTCAGGCTCATAGGTATTGGAGGCATTATCTTTTACCCCAAGAATTTGTCCTTTTCTCTGACCATGAAGCCATTCGGTACCTCAACTCCTAGAAAATACTAAACCCGAGGCATGCTATGTGGGTAGAATACATCCAGGCCTATACCTTTGTACTGAAACATCATGCTGGTACTGAGAATAAGGTAGCTGATGCCCTTAGCCATCATGCCCTGTTACTGAATACCATTAGGACTGAGGTTATAGGATTTGATCGATTGAAAGAGCAATATGAGACATGTCCTGACTTTGGAGAGATTTTCCAATCTAAGAAACACCAACCATCTAGTGCCTTTAGTGAGTACACCCTCCAGGATGGTTATCTTTTCAAAGCAAATAGATTGTACATTCCCAAGACCTCTCTTCGAGAATTCTTAGTTTGGGAGACCCATGCAGGAGGCCTAGCTGGTCACTTTGGTAGGGAAAAAACCATCTTAGCAGTAGAAGACTAGTTCTTTTGGCCTAGCGTGAAGAAGGATGTAGCCAACATTATTTCCCGGTGCCGAACCTGTGCTGTCGGCAAACAATAGAAATAGAATACTAGCCTGTACACCCCTCTATCGGTGCCTAGTCGCCCTTGGGAAGACCTTAGTGTGGATTTTGTAGTAGGATTGCCCAAGATCGCAAGGAAGCACGATTCAGTCTGTGTAGTGGTAGATAGGTTCTCCAAAATGGCCCATTTCATACCCTGCTCTCAGACCTTAGATGCTTCCAAAGTTGCCAGGCTCTTCCTTGATCATGTGGTTAAATTACATGGCCATCCAAAAACCATTGTGTCTGATAGGGATGTCTAATTCACTAGCTACTTCTGGAAAACCCCTTGGCACTTACTAGGCACCAAGCTTAAGTTCTCACTGCCTACCACCCGCAGACCGATGGCCAAACTGAGGTAGTCAACCACAGCCTAGGGAACCTCTTAAGATGTTTGATAGGTGAACATACCGGAAACTGGGATCTTCTTTTACCTCGAGCTAAGTTCGCCTACAACAATTATGTGAATAGGACCACCGGGAAAAGTCCTTTCGAGATTGTGAGTGGTTACAAGCCTAATCGACCCCTTGATTTGATTCCCCTACCTATCCATGCTTGTGTCTCTGAGTCTGTCGAGTCCTTTGCATAGCATATTAGGGACATACATAAGGAAATTAGAAATAAAATTAATCTATGTAATAATGCATATAAAAAATGGCTGATTCCCGAAAATGATCCAAAGAGTTTGAAATTGTGGATTCTGTAATGATTAGGCTTAGGCCTGAATGGTTTCCACCAGGAACCGTTAAGAAACTTCATGCTCGTGGAGCTGGCCCCTTTAGAATGATAAAGAGAGTTGGCCCTAATGCTTACGTTCTTGAGCTACCTCCGAATTATGGAATTAGCTCGACTTTCAATATCTCATACTTAGTCGAGTACAGGGAACCAGCAAACATTCCTAGCGAGCCATTTGGGCCTGACCTTTCTTTTGAGAGTGAACCCGAACCTGAGTGTCCACCTCCAATTATACCTGAAAGAGGAGAGTGGATCGAGCATGTCCTGGATGACCAAGCTATCATTACCTAGGGCAAAGGTTATCAACATTTTTTAGTCCGATGGTAAGGCCGACCTGAGTCCGATGACTCGTGGATTACTCGGCAGGACTTGCAGCGCCTCGATCCCGACCTTCTGGAGGAGTACCTGAGCCAACTCAACTCTTACTCGACAGGGTCGAGTTCCTCCCACCCTGGGAGAATTGGTGTGGGCACCAGGATCTGACAGAGGCTCCTCAAACCTCTGTGGATCTTCAATTAGGGTTTCAATTTTCGGGTCTTGTAATAAGGATTCAAGCCTCAACCTTGTAATTTTTGTTTTGCTTTGAATTGAGTCTGTACTTTGACCAATTATGTCAAATTGAGTCGTGTACTGAGTCCAGTCACAAATCGAGTCCAGTCTGAGTCTATTGGAAGTAGGGGTCCATTGCAAGAGTTGGTCTTAAAATTTAGTCTCCTTGGAACCAAGTGTGGAAGGAATCCAAGTCAGCTTAAGGCCCACCTTCTCATCCTTTGTGGCGCCATGACAACTTGCCATGTGGGTAGCACATTTGTCACCCTTGGATGCCCAAAGAGAAGGAACACATCACTTGGCACTAGCCCTTTTTCCCTCCCCCTATCAAGCTCTTTTCCAAGCAAGGGTGGTCGACCAAAGAGAAGGTCAATGGGAGTTGAAGTTGGGGATTCAAATCCCTTGCTTCAAGCCCTCGAATCAAGACTTCTTTCCAATTTGTTTGAACCACTTTGGAAGAAAGGGACAAAATCTTTGGGCGCCTCCACTTGCCACTCCCCTTGTCATGCCTTGTGCCAAAATGGGATGCACAACCAAGGAAGGAAGAAGAACACATGCCTTGCTCCAAGCCTCTCTTCATGTCTTCTTCAAAAATAATGAAGCTTCTTTCCAAGTTCAAGGTGCCAAAATCCCTCCTCCAAGCCTTGCATCATGCCACACCCATTCGAAGCTAGCTCTTGGTCGGCCAAAGAAAGAAGAAAGTCAAGGGCTTTGGGCACCCATTCAAGAAAATTTGTATTCTTTCATTTGAAATTCAAAACGGTCCTAAGGTGCCTTTGTAAAGGACCTAACCCCTCCTTTGTAAATTTTAATTTTGATGAATGAAAAATTATATTTCTTGAGTTCCAATCTCTTGCTAGTTGCTTTTATTCACTAGTAACGTCTATCTCCGAGAGGGAGTGCCTTCGCCTTCGGGCATCGAGAGGTGTGAGGCCTCAAACTATCATCACTTCCACAACTCCATCATTTGACTCCGAATCAAGCAGAACTCCACCATCTCAACAACCCTTTATTTCATTATTCCATTGCTTTCCTTCTAATTGAGACTTAATCTTTTATCTTCTTTGAATGCTCGCAGGTCCTCCAGGTAACACAAGTACGGTGACGGTTGCCTTTGCCATCGAGATCTTCAGACAGCCAGCCGGCGCCTCCATAAGGTTGACGGCTCGATCATCCAGGCCACATCCGCCAAGGTGAGCGATCTCTGCATCGGGCACTTCAGATCTTTGAGGTTTGCCCCCAAACTCCTAAGTAGGTCTTGATCGGAGAGCTAAGTCCTACGGGTTTCTCAATCCCGGGGTCCTCTCTTTATCATTATTTAGGGACCATCTACTTGCTTGATAGTTCTTATTGTTATAGAACCCCAGATCATCTCTTACTTATTTTTTGGAATCCAAAGAAATCGTAAAAAATCTAAAAATTACAAAACCCTAAAAATCACTTGCATCATCATTTCATCTTCGCATCTAGTTAGTACCCCCATCAAAGATCCTGACTAGGTTTGGGTAGGTTTTAACATCAAAGGAGCACAAGTTCTTCCATCCTTGATTCTTAATAAAATCACTAATGACAAAACCTATCTCCTTCAGATATTCAAATAAAATCCATCTGCCAGTGGTAATTGGTCTCATACCTAAAGAGATCTGGTTGGTAGGAGAAACTGGGCTAGGCACTTCCTCAGATTGTGGTGGATTTCGGGAAGTACTGTCTTCTCAAACTTGGTTCTCCTTTCTTGTAGAGCAGCTTCACTATCTTGTCTTGATTTCTTTCCAATTGCTCATTTTGGTGCCATTGAGTAAAATATTCGAATTCTGAAGTATTTTTTGGAGGTTGGAAGTATTTGGAAAGCTTTTTGGTGGGAGAGAGAGTATGATTTAGAATAGAAATGGGAACGAAAAATCCTATGGCTTGAACTAAAAAGAGACGGCTCGACATCCGAGCCGGCTCGATCAATAGTTCATCTGCTCGAGTCGGCTCGAGCAGAGGGAGCACAAAATAAATTTTTGGATTTCAATCAAAGCTCATTTATCACACAATTTGGGATTAGGAGGTCTCCTAGATAATTTGTCCTTAAGATTATGACAGTATTTCTAGAGTGGGTCACATAATCCTAGTTCATTTCTCATCATTACAAATCTATCAAAATTCAAAGGTTTGGTAAAAATATCAGCAAGTTGGTTTTCAGTTGGCACGAATACAAGTACTACATCATTATTCAATACATGATCTCTTATAAAATGGTGCCTAATTTCAATGTGCTTGTTTCGTGAATGCTGAACAGGATTTTTTGTCAAATTAATAGCACTTGTGTTATCACATTTAATTAGAATTTTGCATTGTATAACACCAAAGTCTTATAGTTGTTGTTTAATCCATAATACTTGAGCACAACAACTACCAGCAGCAACGTACTCTATCTTAGCAGTAGACAATTCTACAAAGTTTTGCTTCTTACAGTGCCATGAAATTAAATTCAACCCTAGAAATTGGCATGTACCACTAGTGCTCTTTCTATCAATTTTGCAACCAGCATAGTCAGCATAAAAAAAACCAATTAAATTTAAAGATGATTCTCTAGAATACCAAAGACCTAAATTGCTTGTACCTTTCAAATATTTGAAAATTCTTTTAACAACAAGCATATGTGTTTCTTTAGGATTACATTGAAATCTTGCACATACACATACACTATACAAGATATCATGTCTACTAGATGTCAAATATAATAGGGATCCAATCATACCTCTATAAAGCTTTTGGTCAACATTAGATCCATTTCATCTTTGTCTAGTCTACAGGTAGTGCTCATGGGTGTGTTACCTCTTTGATTGTTTTCATGCCAAATTTTTTGACATCTCTTTAATGTACTTTGCTTGGCTTATAAGATTCCTTCCTTTATTTGTTTGACTTGTAGTCCAAGGAAGTAGTTGAGTTCACCCATAAGGCTCATTTCAAACTCACCCTGCATCAACTCAGCAAAATCTTCATAAAGATTTTCAATAGTTGTACCAAATATAATATCATCAACGTAGATTTGTACAACTGACATATCATTCTCTTTGTTCTTAACAAAAAGAGTTTTGTCAACATTTCCTCTTTTGAAATTATTTTCAAGTAAAAATTTTCTTTGTCTATTATACCAGGCCCTAGGTGCTTGTTTCAAATCATATAAAGCTTTGTTCAATTTAAACACATTTTGGAAAAGCATAATTTTCAAAACCTGGTGGCTGTTCTACAAAAACTTGTTGAGAAATAAATCCATTTAGAAAAGTACTTTTGACATCCATTTGAAAGAGTTTAAAATTCATGTAGCAAGCAAATGCAAGAAGTAATCTAATGGCTTCTAATTTGCTATAGGAGCATAAATTTCATCAAAATCAATACTCTCTTCTTGATTGTACCCTTTTGTTACCAACCTTGCTTTATTTCTTATAACCTTGCCATTCCATCTAGTTTGTTCCTATAGACCCATTTGGTTCTTATGATTGGGTGGTCTGTAGGTCTACTAACTAATGTCCAAACATTATTCATTTCAAACTAGTTTAATTCATCATGCATGGCCATCATCCAGTTATGATCAATTTTAGCTTCTTCTAAACTGTGGTTCAATTTGTGAGACAAAGGCTAGGTAGTCATGTGCATCTCTATATGCTGACCTAGTCCTAACACCATGATAAGGATCACCAATAATTAAATTTTTGGGATGTGAAGTTACATACCTCCATTCCTTTAGTAAATCAGTATGATCCTTGCTTACCATTTCATTTCCATCTTGCATTGGCTTGTCTTGAATGCTTAGATCTTTCATTTCTTTTTGTAATGTACCTGCATCATTATCTATGCACTCATCTTTTCTAGATGGTGAGGGGTTAGCTTCATCAAAAACAACATGAATTGACTCTTCTACAGTTAGAGTCCTCTTATTAAACACTCTATATGCTTTGCTATGAAGTGAATAACCAAAGAATATAGATTCATCAGACTTTGCATCAAACTTTCCTAGGTTATCTTTACCATTATTAAGCACAAAGCATTTACACCCAAAAACATGAAAATAGTTAATATTCATTTTCTTCGATTCCAAAGCTCATAGGGGATTTTCTTTGAAATAGGTCTAATTAAAACTCGATTTAATATATAATAGCCAGTGTTCACCGTTTCTGTCCAAAAGTACCTTGGAAGATTACCTTCACACAGCATGGTTCTGGCCATTTCTTTCAAAGTCCTATCCTTTCTCTCTACAACACCATTTTGTTATGGTGTTCTAGGAGCGGGGAAGTTGTGATCAATGCTGTGCTGAGTGCAATATTCATCAAAAAATTGATTTTGAAATTCCGTTCCATGATCACTTCTTATAGAGATAACAGAAAGATTTTTCTCATTTGAAACTTTCTTATGAAATTTTTGAAATACATCAAAAGTTTCATCTTTATGTGCAATAAATAATACCCTATGAATCTAGAAAAGTCATCTACAATCATAAGGCCATATTTCATACCTCCTAGGCTTGTGATCTTAGTTGGTTCAAATAAGTCCATGTGAAGTAGCTTAAGGGGTCTCGTTGTTGAAATAACATTTTTTATTTAAAACTTTCCTAGTTTGTTTGCCTAATTGACAAGCATCACATACATAATCAAGATCAACTTTAAAATGTGACAAACCTCTAACTAGATTATTTGAGATTAATTTAGCAATTGTATGCATGCTAGCATGACCTAATCATCTATGCCATAATAAACATGACTCCTTGGTCTTAGCATTCATTGCCACTAGACAAGAACTACTAGTCATGGCAAGATCATTTAGATATACCACATAGACGTTTCCAAGCCTATGGCCAATGAATTTTTTGCTAGAATCAAGAGAGTTAGTTACTATATACATAGATGATTCAAAGATAACCTTGAAGCTTTTATCATAGAGTTTACTAATACTAAATAAATTATGCTTCAATTTATCTACTAGCAGTATATCTTCAATAAAAGTACAGGAAGTTATTTTGATCTTATCGATTCTGATAATTCTCCCCTTGCCATTATCTCCAAATGTAACCAATCCTCCTTCTTTAATTTGCAGGGTGATGAACTGATCTTTGTCACCCGTCATGTGCCTTGAACAGCCACTGTCAAGATGCCATCTTTTCTTTAATTTATGGGCTGCAAGATAGTCCTGCAAAATAATCAAGGAGTGATTTTAGTTACCTAAGCTAACTTGGATCCTTTTGGGTTAGTAAAATTGGTTCCCTTTAGAACCCAAATGGTTATATATTTCACTGCACCAATTATGGAACTTTTCAAAGAATTGCATTGATAAGATTTATGTCCAAATCTATGACATGCATAATAGATAATTTTGTCATTTTTGAATGATGCATGCTTTGAAACTATAAAAGATGAAGAAATAGAAATATTTGGTTCGAAAGATTTTTTCATAGAATTCTTAGGAACATATTTCAAGCCATTCAAAATAGAGTTTGATGGAAAAGCTTTTTGAAATTTAGCATTTGAAGCTGAAGCTTTTGAAGATACAAATTTTGTTGTTGAAATTCCTTTAGCATTTAAATCATTAAATCCAATTCCAGCTTTATTTTTTGAATCCTTTTGTTCTTTCAAAATTAGCTCAAGCTTGTTAGAACTCAAAGTATATTTTTCTACTAAAGGCTTAAGCTTTTCAACCTCCTTTTCTGAATCAACATTTTCGGCAACTAAAATTCTATTTATCTCATTTAAAGCATTTTTGTCATTATTCAAAACAATAACATTTTCAAAAGTTTATTCAATTCTTTTTGTAAAATATTATTCTTTTCAGAAATCTCATCCTTTTCTTTTAATAAAACATCATTTTGTTTCTTTAAGGATTTAATTTTAACCCCAGCTTTCTTGAATTCAATAAGTAAATCATGAAATGTAGAATTCAGATCATCATATATAAATTCAGTTTGAAGCTCTGGGATGATACCTCATTTTCTAGGCCCATCAGACATAGATTCATAGATTTCGTGGTCTCTTCTTCTTCATTAGATGAGGATGCTTTGCTGTCGCTCCACATCGCTACCATAGCTTTCTTTTTCTTTTTCTTAAAATCCTTTTTCAATAATGGACAGTCTGGTCGGATGTGCCCTAGCATTTTGCATTCATAACAGGTGGGCACTTCTTTTTTTTTTTCCTTTTCCTTGTCCTTCTCCTTACTGAATTCTTTGTTCTTGTGAAATTTTCTAAAATACCTTCCTTTTCTTCTTCCGAAGAACTTTCTAAATTTTCTGACGAGCATGGAAACATCTCCGTCTTCCATGTTGCTTTCAGTAGAGGAGCTTTCTTCTTCCATTTCTTCATCCTTTCTAGAATCCATAGCAGTTTTGAAGGTGATTGATTTCTTCTTCTTTTGATCATCTTCAATTCAGTGCTGCATGGTTAGTTCATGCATGATGAGAGATCCTAGTAGTTTTCATCTAGCAATAAGGTATTCAAATCTTTTGCTTCTTGGATAGCAGTCACTTTCGGATCCCATTTATCCAGAAGAGATCTTAAAATCTTCTGTACTAGATCTGTATTAGTATATACCCTGCCAAGACTTTTTAAGCCATTAATAATGTCAGTCAAACGTGAAAACATGGTAGAGATTGTTTATTAGGTTACATCTTAAACAATTCATAACTATGCACAAGAAGATTAATTTTAGAAGACTTCACTTGAGAAGTTCCTTCATGGGTCACTTCAAGTTTATCCCAAATTTCTTTAGCAGAGGAGCAAATAAAAATTTGATTAAACTCATTACTATCCAAAGCACAGTATAAGAGATTCATTGCTTTGGCATTTAACTTACCCATCTTCATGTCATGTTCGTCCCAATCCTCTTCAGGTTTTGGAACGTCCATTCCGTCAATTTTAATCATTGAGATATAAGGACCCTTTAGAATGACCTTCCACAACTGAAAATCAACTGCTTGAATATAAATTTTCATTCTGGCTTTCCAATATGCATAATTTGTGCCAGTGAAGAGTGGAGGTCTATAGGTTGATTGGCCTTCCGCCAAGGACATACTCATTGGATGAGCCATCAATCTTTACTCTAGTGTATTCAGAGATACTGCTCTAATACTAGTTATTGCCTAGGTGGCTATTCAAGAGGGGGTGAATTGGAATTTTTAAAAAATTAAAGTAAGTAATGTGCAATTTAAAATCTTTTGCAAGTGGTAGGTGCTATGACAAAGCAGTAAATTGCGGAAGCTAAGCAAAAGCAAGGTAGCACAACACAAACACACAAAATTTATAGTGGTTTAGAGCAACCCAGGTCCTATGTCCACTCTCCAAAATGCCACTTAAGATTTCCACTATATTCACACCCGAATACAATAGAATTATTTTACAGGATCACAATCCAAAACCTTATACTTTGGTTTTAATGGGATCACCAAAGAAATCCCAACACCCTTTGGTTTTAAATAGGCTCACCAAAGTAACCTAACTTGGTTTTACCAGGATCACCAAGAACCCAACACTTGATTTTTATCAAGGCTCACCAAGAACCTATTTGGTTTTTCAACCGGGCTCACCAATAACCCAATAATTCAAAAATAAATTGAAGTAAATGCAACAAAAATGGCAAACTCAATTTGTCGGATAGTTGCCGATGCAGCTTGATGGAAGTCCACTTGACATGTACTTGAATAAGCTTTAATTACTTCGATGGATTCTTCAAAAGTTGCTTCAAGCTTTAGATCAGAGTCGGTGAAGACTTGAAGGCTGACTTGAATGCTCTTGTGCTCTTTTACTGTTTGTAGGTAAGATATTCAATGTAGCTCTTTCTTCTTTGAAGAACATTCTAATTGATTGCTTCAAGGAAGTTCAAATCCTTCAAATTTAAGGTCTTCTATCACTCCAAGGCAATTCTAGCAGTTGTAGACCGTTGGGGAATAATTTGTGACTGTTGGAGCACTTTTTGGCATTCAAAAATAATTTTTGGAACTAGTCGTTGGATACCTGAAAATGATGTTCGAGTCAGCTCGGATTCCTTCGAGTCAGCTCGGATCCTTCGAGTCGATAGGTCAAGTTGCCAAATCTTCAATGCAGTCGGCCCTTTGTCTCAGGGTGCAAAACTTCACTCTGGACGAGTCAGCTCTTGATAGCTCAGGTCGACTCGAACTTCTTTCTTTGAAAAACTTGAACTCGAGTAGTCGACTCTTTTCAGCTTGAGTCGGCTCTTCTTCTTAGGTTCGGAAATCTTACTCTAGAAGAGTTGGATCGATGCAGTTCGGGCGGCTCGCTTTCTCAGGTTTTCAAAATTAGGTATGGTAGAGTCGGCACTTTCTAGTTCGGGTCGGTTCGCCTGGCTGTTCTCAGAAATCTTCAGAAATTGGACTCTAGAGGAGTCAGCTCGGATAAATTTCAGTCGACTCAGATTCATTCGAGTCGGCTCGGTTACCTTCGAGTCGGCTCGGATTGCTACATTCCAGAATCCTTGCTGCGTGCTAGTAGGTGGAGTCGGCTCTTCATCATGTTTGGTTGGCTCGAGTATCTTCTTCAGGATTTTTATACTTGAACTAAAGAAAAACTCTCACCAACTTTTTACATTTTCAAGCATACCAACTCAAAATAATTTTTATGGCACACACACAGAGAAGTAACCCTTTTTTCATGATTTTTTTTCTTAACTTTTTCATTGGGTTCTTCTTTACAAAAACATATTACAACACAACTCAAACAAGAAACAATAGTGTAGGAGTTGAAGTTTGAACAAATTAAACCATCCTACAAAAACTTGTAAAACACTTGAAGAGTTGTCAGAAATAAATATACATGCTCCAATGTTTGGTTATCATCAAAATCACTTATGGGGTCAACATTATCAAAAGAGATGTATAGGCTATCTTAATTAGCCTGCCCTAATGGCAAGTCCAAAGAAGTGCAGGGGCAAGCCTAACCAGCCTACCTTATTATCAAAAGAAATACATAGGGCGACTTAATCAGCCTACCCTAGCGGCAAGTCCGAGGAAGTACAGGAGCCGGCCTAACCAGCCTACCTTATTATCAAAAGAAATGCGCAGTGTGGCTTAATCGATCTAGCTTAATGGCAAGTCTGAAGAAGTACAGGGGCGATCCTGACCAGCCTACCTTACAATCAAAAGAAATCCACAGGATGGCTTAATCAGCCTACCCTAACAGCAAGTCTGAAGAAGTGCAAGGGGGAGCTCGACCAGCCTACCTTATTATCAAAAGAAATGCACAAGGTAGCTCAATCAGTTTACCCTAACAATTAATCCAATGAATATAAAAGCAAGCCTAACCAGTCTACCTTATTATCAAAAAGACAAGAATGGACTTAATTAACCCACCTCACCAAGCGCAAGCGGATGAATCTTACTTGCCTATGGAATCAGCAAAATCCAATTCTTCAGCCTATGACTAAGACAAATTTATTAGAGTCACGAAAGAATCATGAAGTCCCTCAGGGAACCGTCCTGATTCATCTTCTATTATACTGACCAATCCATACTTAGAAAAATTTTAAAGTACAGTTATCATGTGACACCCATTGAATAAAGGATTGAATGAAAAAGGACTTCATTCACTTTGAATACTTTTACAGACTTCCGAAGGAAGCCGATCTACATGCATGAAAAGAAAAGAAAAGCAAGATGTATACATTAAGATCATTTTCCTTCAGCCGGCCCAGAAGTCAGAATAGAAGTGGTTGCCTCTCGATCCACTACTTCATCAATCGAAGGAGCTGGCATCTCTTCAGCTGGTTTTTTTGCTCCTTCTTCATCTGCCTTGTCATCGGCCACTATAAAGAAGGAGGCTTCAAGATCGGGTTACAATTTTTTGATTTCCTTCAAGCAGTCCTGGAAGCCAATATTATAACTTTCCACTCTCGCTTCATGCATCTCATTGTCAAAGGCTTTGGACTTTTTATATTTTTTAATAGCGTGAAGAGCCTCTTGGGCAGCCAGCCCTACCCTCTAGTCAGCTTGTTCCGCCCTCTACTCAAGGGTAGCGACCTTCTCCTCTAGTTCAACCTTTTGAATCATGGTCTCTTCGTGATTGCAAAGGTTATTTCTCAATAATACCTCCACTAAATGTAGCTTCTTTCTTCTCTTTTTTGAGTCAGCCAGAAGTTTAGTCATCTGAATTTGTGTCACCAAAAAGTCTTTCTCCAAAGTAACATTTGCAGCAGCGATTTGGTTCAACTTCTGCTCCATGGCTTCCCGAAGTTCTTTGGCCACCTCTTTATCAGCTCTAGTTGATGCCAACAAGTCCTAAAGATTTTTGTTGAGGTTGGCTGATACACGAATACTCTCCTCTATCAGAGAGATTTCATGAATAAACTACCAAGAAAAATAGTGACAGAATCAATGATCATAAAGACTTGTGATAGAAAACCTCAAAGAAGATTTTGATGCATACCTGTAGTGTTTTTGGGTAAATAAAAGTAAAAATATCCCATAGTCAATGCTTCTTAGTCATTTCTTAATCCTTCTAGAGGATGTTGGCCTTTAATAGGGTCTTGGCCAGGCCAGAATTATCAAAGCCAGCATCGGCAGCAAAAATAGTCACATTCTTAGAACCTTTCTCTTCAACAACCGGTGGTTCTGGGTTAGCTTGTGGCATGGATGCTATCTCAATCAGGGAGCCTTACCTTTATCTTTCTGGCTGGGCTCCTCCGATGGTTCAGAGGTAGATGGCATTGTTGGTCCTGTAGCAAGCGCCTGGGGATGATCTGATGAAGGACCTGTCATCATTTCCTTTAAAAGAACGTTATCCTCCTCAGAAGAGGATTCTATGACTATAGGGGTGCCATCCCCAGTGGTGGGGGCACCAAGATCCGACATAGATTATTGGGCCCTATCTAGTTTATTTATTAGGATTTTCTTGAACCCTTAATAATGTGTCAAGTTTTGTAATCAAGTATTGTAATAAAGATAGCCCAGCTAAGAGTTTTGTAATGAAGTTAGCTTAGCTACGTTGAATTGAGTCCTATAATAAGTTGAGTTGTCTCAACCACAGTCCAGTCCAATTGAGTCCTGTAAGTTATATTAGTCCAGTACAAGTCCAGATTTATACAAGAGGAGGAGCACCAAAGTAGAAGCCCATGAAGTCTTTGCACTTGAAGATTCCAGGCATATTCTTCTTCTAGGCACCCAGTTTCTTAGTCCTAGAAGCCCATGGCACCCCAGGCCTTCCTATGTCCACATTACAAATGGTACCCAGGAGTTCTAGCCCACCAGGAAGATATACACCAAGCCCATGCGCCAACCTTGGAGGCCGCCTAAGACCAAGCCCATGCACCCAAGTTTGAAGGTTGCCGAAGCTTATTGGAGGCCGCCCCTTGCAGCCCAAAGTCCAAGCCCAAGAGAAGATGGCATCTAAGCCTGTTGACCCCTAAAGTGATTTTGATGATAACAAAATATTAGAGCATACATTTGGCTATCTAACAACTCCTCAAATGATTGACAAGTTTTTATAGGACAACTACATTGACACACTTTCTAATCCTACAATCTTTATTGTTTTGTGTTGAGTTGTAAAGTATTTAGAATCTTGTAAAGAAGAACCCTACAAAAATTTTCTACTTAAATCAAGATAAAGGGTTACTTCTAGTTGTTTTCAAGCTTCAATTTTTCTTAATTTTATTGAAAGAAGACCTTGAAGATGTCTTTAAAGCTTGGCACAAGAAGTTCTGGAAGATTGAATTTGATCTGGATGAAGAACAAATTTCGAGCCAACTGGATGGAGGAACCAGCCGACTCTGTCACTGGCACAGGAAAGAAGTTCGCTGGCACACAAATCCAGCAGACTGGCATCAAGGCCTAGCCGACTCGTCTAGAACATGGTTGAGGACATTCTTAGATTCTCAGGGATCCTAGCCGACTGCATTTTTGCCTAGCTGACTTGTCTAGAACTTGGTTGAGAATGCTCTGAGAGCCTCTGAGATATGAGCCGACTGAAATTCAGTCTAGCCGACTCATCCAGAGTAACCCATTTTCTCAACTGAGGAAGCTAGCCGACTGGCGTTCAGCCCAGCCGACCCGAACTTGATCCGAGCCGACTCGAAGATTGTCTGAGTCGACTGGAATGATGGGGTCACCTCCAACAGCTAGTTCTAGTTTTCAGTTTTTGAATTCCAAAAGTACTCTAAATGTAACCTGTCACCTTCCAACGGTCTACAACATTCAAAATCAAGGGAAGGCAGTTGAAGTCTCTATAAATAAGGTTTGAGAACATCTTTGAAGAGACTGATGAGTTAATGAACATTTATTGAATACTTATTGAAGTTAGAAGAGAGAGAGCACTTGAGCTTTAAAGTCAGCCTTCAAGCCTTCACCAACTCTTACCAGAAGTTTGAAGCACCTTTTGAGGAAAGCAAGGAAGCCATTGAAGAGCATTCAATAGAGCTTCACTCGAGCTGTATTGGCAACCACCCGATAATAGAGTTTGTCATTTTTGTTGCTTCTTTATTCTACTTTTAGAATATTTGGGTTATTGGTGAGCCTGGTAGTAAAAACCAAATAGGTTTCTTTGGTGAGACTTTTCAAAACCAAAGTGTAGAGGTTCTAGGTGAGCCTGTAAAAACCTAGTGTGGGTTTCTTTGGTGAGCCCAGTTTTAAAAACCAAAGTGTAGAGGTTGGGATTGTGAGCTAGGAAAACAATCCGACTGTATTCCGGTTTGTGGGATATAATGGAAATCCCGAGTGGTGAACTTGGATAGTGGACGTAGGAGCTAGGTTGCTACGAACAACTATAAACCTGTCTTGTTTGTATTGTGCTTGATTTACTTTTTAGCTTATACATTTATTCTCTGATTATCACAGCACTTAACCACTAAAAGGATTTACTTGTGCACATACCTGCGAAAATTTTGTAATTCCCAATTCACCCCCCTCTTGGGAAAATGCCACCTGGGCAATAGCTAGTATCAGAGCATATCTCTGATTACTTGAGTAAAGATTGATGGCTCATCCCATGAGTAGATCCTTGGCCGAAGGCCAGTTAACAAATAGACCTCCTCTATTCACAGGCACTAATTATTCATATTGGAATGCATGAATTAAAATTTACATACAAGCTGTAGATTTTCAATGGTGGAAGGTCATCTTGAAAGGGCCACACATTCCCATAATTAAAGTTGATGGCGTGGACATCCCTAAGCCTGAAGAGGACTGGGATGATCATGACATAAAGATGGGGGAATTAAATACCAAAGTAATGAATTTATTATATGCTTTGGATGCTAACGAGTTCAACCGAATTTTACTTACTCTTCAGCAAAGAAAATATGGGACAAACTCGAAGTGACCCATGAGGGTACTTTCCAAGTGAAAACCTCAAAGATAAATCTTTTAGTTCATAATTATAAATTATTTAAAATGAAACCTTCTGAAATAATTTCTGCCATGTTCTCTAGATTTACAGATATTATTAATGGTTTGAAGAGTCTTGGCAGGGTATACTCCAATACAGATCTAGTTCAGAAGATACTCCGATCTTTACCTGACAAATGGGATCCAATGTAACTGCAATCTAGAAAGCCAAAGATCTCAACACGCTTCTACTGGATGAATTGCTGGGATCACTCATCACCCACGAGCTGACGATGCATCACAGAATGAAAGACGAACAAAAGAAAAAGAAGACAATAGCCTTCAAAGCTGCTTCCGAATTAAAAAGGGATGATGAAGAATCTGAAGAAGAAAGCACCTCCTCCAATGATGCCCTAGAAGATGATGACATTGCTATGGTTGTGAGGAGATTCAGAAAATTTATGGAAAGAAGGAAAGGAAGATACAACCGGAAATTTTATAGGAAGGATTATGGAAAGGAAAAGGAGAAGGACAGAGAAAAAGATAAAGAAGTAGTCCCCACATGCTACGAATGCAAGAAGCCGGGGCACATACGTCTGGACTATCCACTATTAAAGAAATCTTTCAGACAGAAGAAGAAAAAGAAAGCCATGGTTGCCACATGGTCTGACAGTGAAGACTCATCTTCATCTGAAGAAGAAGAGACCACCAAGACTGCAAACTTATGCTTAATGGGTCTCGAAGATGAGGTAACATCCCCTAACAACTGCACTGAATTTACTTTTGATGAATTAAATTTTGCTTTTAATGATTTACTATCTGAATTTAAGAAAGCTGGAGTAAAGATAAAATCATTGAAAAATATGAATGACTATTTACTCAAACAAAAGGATGAAATTTTAGAAAAGAGCCTTTTATTGCAAAAAGAACTACATGACTTTTCTGAAAAATTTGAAAAGCTGAAAAATGAAAATATTTTATGTGAAAAGAAAAACGGTAATTTACTTGCTGAAAACACTGAATTGAAAAAGGATGTTACGAAACTCAAGCCTTTAGTTGAAAAACTCACTTTATCTTCAAATAAGCTTGAGCTAATTTTAAAGAACAACGAATTTCAGGAAATAAAGCTAGAATTGGTTTCAGCACTTCTTTTATGAATGGAATTTCAGCAACTACTTTTATGAAATCTAAAATACCCGTTCAAAACATTTTATCACAAAAAGTTTCAGCCACACCAAAAACTGTTTCAACTTCAAAGTCTTTATTATATGTTCCTAAGAATTTGAGCAAAAATGCATACATTTCAAAACGTTCAAAATCTACATCAAGTGCATCAACTTTTAGAACTTCAAATTCTATTTCTATCAAAAATTCTAAAGTTATTTGCTATGTTTGTAAAAGAATAGGACATAAAGCTTTTGATTGCAATAATTCTAGAAATGTCCTTAAGAAAGTAAGAAAGATTTGGGTTCCCAAAAGAACCACCTCTGCTGACCTGCAATGACCCAAGGTAGCTTGGGTACCTAAAAAAATTCATTGACTATTTTGCAGGAATGTCTTGCAGTCCAAAAATTGAAGAAAAGGTGGTACTTAGACAGTTGCTGCTCAAGACATATGACGGGTGATAAGGACCAATTTATCACCCTTGAAATGAAAGAAGGAGTCTTGGTCACCTTTGGAGACAATGGCAAAGGGAGAATAATCAGTATTGGGAAGATCAAAATAACTCTCTTCACTTTTATTGAAAATGTTTTGCTAGTAGACAAATTGAAGCATAATCTCTTAAGTATAAGTCAATTGTGTGATAAAGGCTTCAAGGTTGTCTTTGAATCTTCTATGTGTATAGTAACTAACTCTTTAGATTCTAGTAATAAGCTTATTGGACATAGACTTGGGAATATCTGTGGTAAATCTTAATGATCTTGCCATGTCAAGTAGCCCTAGTCTAGTTGCAATGAATGCTAAGACCAAAGAGTCAGGCTTACTATGGCATAGACGATTAGGTCATGCTAACATGCATACTATTGCCAAATTAATTTCTAAAGATCTTATTAGAGGCATGCCTAAGTTTAAAGTTGATTTAAATCATGTTTGTGATGCATGCCAAATGGGTAAACAAACTAGGGGGAGATTTAAATCAAAGAATATAGTTTCTACAACAAGACCACTTGAACTACTTCACATGGATCTTTTCGGACCTACTAGGACCACAAGCCTATGAGGTATAAAATATGCTCTTGTAATAGTAGATGATTTTTCAAGATTTACTTGATTTTGTTTATTGCTTTGAAAGATGAAACTTTTCATATTTTCAGAAAATTTCATAAAAAAGGTTTCAAATCAAAAGAACTTATCTTTGATTTCAATTAGAAGTGATCATGGAACCAAATTTGAAAATCAATTTTTTGAAGATTATTGTACTGAATTTGGCATTGATCACAACTTCTCCGCTCCTAGAACACCTCAACAAAATGGTGTTGTAGAGAGAAAAAAATCGGACATTGGAAGAAATGGCTCACACAATGTTGTGTGAAGGCAATCTTCCAAAGTATTTTTGGGCAGAAGCGATGAACACTGTATGTTATATTTTAAACCGCGTTTTGATCCGTCCTATTTTAAAGAAAACCTCCTATGAGCTTTGGAATGTTAGAAAACCTAATATTAGTTATTTTCATGTGTTTGGATGCAAATGCTTTGTGCATAACAATGGAAAAGATAATTTAGAAAAAATTGATTCTAAAGCTGATGATGCAATTTTCCTAGGTTATTCATTACATAGCAAAGCATATCGGGTTTTTAATAAAAGGACTCTTACTGTTGAAGAGTCAATTCATGTTATATTTATTGAAACTAACCCTACACCATCTAGACAAGAAGAGTGCATAGACAATGATGTCGGTACATTGCAAAAAGGAATGGATGACTTGAGCATTCAAGACAAAGACACTCAAGATGGAGAAGAAATGGTAAGTAAGGATCACACCGATCTACCAAGGGACTGGAGGTATGTCACATCTCACCCTAAAGAATTAATCATAGGAGATCATTCACATGGTGTTAGGACTAGGGCTGCACATAAGGATGCACATGATTACCTAGCCTTTGTGTCAAAAATAGAACCCTATAGCTTAGAAGAGGCTGAGACTGACCCAAACTGGATGATGGCAATGCATGAAGAATTAAACCAGTTTGAAAGGAATAAGGTATGGACACTTGTAGATAGACCTACTGACCATCCAATAATAGGAACCAAATGGGTCTATAAGAATAAATTAGATGAGCAAGGAAATATTATAAGAAACAAAGCTAGATTAGTGGCTAAGGGATATAACCAAGAAGAAGGTATTGATTTTGATGAAACTTATGCACCCTAGCAAGACTAGAAGCCATTAGATTACTACTTGCATTTGCTTGCTACATGAACTTTAAACTTTTTCAAATGGATGTAAATAGTGCATTTCTTAATGGTTTTATCTCTGAACAAGTTTTTGTGGAACAACCACCAGGTTTTGAAAATCATGCTTTTCCAAACCATGTATTTAAATTAAATAAAGCATTGTATGGTTTGAAACAAGCACCTAGAGCCTGGTATGATAGACTTAGTACTTTCTTAATTAAAAATGATTTTTCAAGAGGTAACGTAGATAAAACCTTATTTATCAAAAAGAAGAATAATGACATCTTAGTTGCACAAATATATGTTGATGATATAATTTTTGGTGCAACTAACGAATCTCTATGTAAAGAATTTGCTAAGCTTATGCAAGGAGAATTTGAAATGAGCTTAATGGGCGAGCTGAACTACTTCCTTGGACTTCAAGTAAAACAAACAAAGGAAGGCATCTTCATTAACCAAGCCAAATACATCGAGGAAATCATCAAAAAGTTTGGTATGGAGAGTAGCAAATCAATGAGCACACCCATGAGCCCAGCTTGCAGATTGGACAAAGATGAGAATGGATCCAATGTTGACCAAAAGCTATATAGAGGTATGATCGGATCCTTATTGTATTTGACTGCAAGTAGACCTGACATATTATGTAGTGTTTGTGTATGTGCTAGATTTCAGTCATCACCAAAAGAAACACATATGCTTGCTATTAAAAGAATAATTAAATATTTGAAAGGAACAAGTAATTTAGGAATTTGGTATTCTAAATATTCTACTTTGAATTTGATTGGATTTTCTGATGCTGATTATGCTAGTTGTAAAATAGATAGAAAAAGCACTAGCGGTACATGCCAATTTCTAGGGTTGAATTTAATTTCATGGCACTGTAAGAATTAAAACTCCATAGCCTTGTCCACAGCTGAGGCTGAGTACGTGGCTACTGGTAGTTGTTGTGCTCAAGTGTTATGGATTAAACAACAACTAGAAGACTTTGGTGTATCACAATCTAAAATTCCAATTAAATATGATAACACAAGTGCTATTAATTTGACAAAGAATCCAATTCAACACTCTAGAGCCAAGCACATTGAAATTAGACATCATTTTATTAGAGATCATGTTTCAAATGATAATATTGTGCTTGATTTTGTTCCTAATGAAGATCAATTAGCTGACATATTCACTAAGCCACTCAATCAAGATATATTTGAGCTAATTAGGAGTGAATTAGGACTTTACGATTCTTTCTAAATTCTCTAACCTAATTCCTTCTAGTTTAAGGAAATATTATCTAGAGAACCTCCTTCATTTATTCTATTTCATTGAGTCCTAATATCCTTTAAAATTATCCTTAAAATCTTTCTGATTTATGATCAAATTTTTCAAAACTCTAATTTTTTATTCGAGTCGACTGGATCTTCTGAGAGTTTTGAGCTTGTTCTAACCTAGCCTACTCGAGCAATTTTGAGTCGACTAGATCTTCTGTTGGTTTTGAGAGAGCTCTAGGCGAGCCGACTCGAACCTTTCTAGGGCTATTCGAGTCGACTGGAATTTCGTGCCGAAGTGTTTTGCCCTGGGTTATAAACCCTTCTCTGAACTGTTTAACCCCTATGTTGTCTTCTCTAACGGTTCGTTCCTCTCCAAAACCTGCTCCAAAGACTTCTATCTCCCTTCCAAACACTCCAATCTCTCATTTTTCCATCTTTCCTAGCAATGGCACCCAAGCGTGCAACGGGTAAACGCTCCGTTAGGGCTGCTCCATCTGTTGAAAAGGAAAGAAGGTCAAAAAGGTGTCAAGAAGAGCCAAGTAGCACCGTTCACAGTGAGGAACCTGTAGAAGAGGTCGCAAGGGATGCTCCAACCGTTTCTAGTTAAGTGCCCTCGATGTCTACACATCCGGTAACCTCTAGCCGATGCATTAACTTTGAGTTTATTAAGGGGATTGGATTAAAAATAGGAGACTTAATTGAAGATCAAGGATGGATGAAGTTTTGTTCTTTGAATGAAAAGACTTATCCCACTCTTGTTAGAAGTTTTTATGAAAATCTAAGATTGGGAATAAATCATGTGGAGTCCACTGTTAAAGGAAAGAGGATTATTGTCAATGAGGAATTTCTTCAAGGTGTATTAGACTTACCTTCAGAGGGAGTAAAATTTCTAGTAATTGACAATAGAGAAAAGACCTTAAGAACAATATTGAACAAAAAAGATGGTGGAGGAATTGGTATAGTGTTTGCTAACACCCTGTCACTAGAAATGAGGTTGCTTCACAATTTTATTTGTAGAATATTCTAGCAAAGAACCGGAAGATTCGATTGGGTTAGCGAAAAAGATTTATGCCTTATGGAACACATTTTAGAGAAAACTCCTGTCAATCTATCCTACAATATAATTATGCAAATGAAGGAGACAGTTAGAAAGGCTAAAACATGTCTACCCTATGGAATGATGCTTACCCTACTGTTTAAATCTCATAGAGTAAGTTTGGAGGGTGAAGATGGATTAGAATTGCACCATACAGATGTCTACACTTCCAAACTCTAGAGAGGATGGGATACTTCCAAGTGGAAGGAGTATGGGGGAAGAAAGGTACAAATATCAGGGCTATATACAGCTCTAGTAGTGAAGAGGAAGAAGAAGAAGAGAATATAGAAGCAACTGGAACTTCTTCTACACCAGTACCTGAGCCGGAGCCTCATATTTCTGAGCTTGCTACTACTATTGAGGAGACTAGAGCACCTTCTCCTGTGTTTGATATGCCTGCAGCAGAGTTTGATTTGCCTGCACCCGAGTTTGACTTACCTGCAGCTGATATTCCTCTACCTAACTACCCTTCTGCAGCACCACAACCTCCAACCATTCAAGTTCAGATTGAAGAACAGATGAGAAGCTTGATAGATTCACTGACAGGTACAATAACTTCTTTATTTAGTGATCTGAAAAAGTTAGTGGACAGCAGATTGGATAGACTGGAAGAGCATGTTTCAAATCTACAAGGAAAGGTTGAAGCTATGGAAGCTTCAAGATCAACACCTCAGATAGAACTTCAACCAATCCTGAATTGTATCTCTTCAAGTTTTGAAGTAATTTTGAAGTCTGTGGATACTACATTGAATGAATTTAGAACTGAGTTGAGGGAGCTCAGATGCAAGATGGGTACTGTTACAGAGACAAGAAGCATGGCAGATGATTACACTAGAGGCATTGGGATCATCAGGTCAGAGCTTGGAAGACTTCAAGGATCAGTTGAGGCATCGCCAATGTCCAAGCTTCTAAGCTTATATCAATGCAGAAAGAAATTGGTGACATGAAGGAGGCATTGAACAAAGTGCCAGCAAGCCTCAAGGATATGGAGCAACAACTTGGAGCAATCTGGATGGAGATGGTGTCTATCTGTGGCACTGTCAGATCCTTTGAGGTCACTGCTAGGACCAGACCCTTATACGATCCACCTCCTATTTCCACTAGGGCACCTAGTACTTCTCATCACCCTAGGCCACCTCCTCCTCATGCTTCCTCTAGCAGACATCTTAGACCTACTTATTGGCATGGTGCCAATGTACCTAGGGATGATTCTGAGTAGATCTTTTATAGTTTCAGTATTTTTTTTGAAAGATTTCTGAAACTTATATAATGGTTGATGTACTGAAATTTTTGATAGAAAAGAAATGAAAATCTTTTTGAATACTATTGTGTATTTGTGTCATCCTGTTTACTCTCTATTTTTTAATAGAATTCTCTTTCTATGTTTCAGAAAGTAAATTATCTCAAACAAATCTTGAAGCTTTCTCAATCTATTTAAAATTCTGAGCTTATTTGTTTATTCTTTTGATTTGATGACAAAAAGAGGGAGAACCATAGAGTGCATGAAAGAAGAAACTCAATGAACTACAATAGACAGGGGGAGCTTAATTAGTTTTGAATGATTTTTTGCATACTTTTCTATTAAAATGTTCATATGAATGATAAAGGGGGAGAAATTTAAAGAAATATCATATTATTTAGAAAGTTTATAAAAAAGGGGAGATATACAAGTTTAATTTACATGCTTCAATGATTACTGATGCTCTCTACTTATTATATCTATCTATCAATACTTAATGCTGCTTGATACATACAAGCAATAACTCTCTGATACTTACAGTTTATAAATTTGACCTTGTGTATAACTGTATAGCATATATTGATACACATTTGAGAATACAGTTGATTTTATGATATACATCTATAATTGTGAATAGAATAGATTCTTTTCATGCCCAGTGTTTTGTCATCATCAAAAAGGGGGAGATTGTTGACCTCTAAAGTGATTTTGATGATAACAAAATATTGGATCATACATTTGGTTATCTAACAACTCCTCAAATGATTGACAAGTTTTTGTAGGACAACTACATTGACACACTTTCTAATCCTACAATCTTTATTGTTTTGTGTTGAGTTGTAAAGTGTTTAGAATCTTGTATAGAAAAATCCTACAAAAATTTCCTACTTAAATCAAGATAAAGGGTTACTTCTAGTTGTTTTCAAGCTTCAATTTTTCTTAATTTTATTGAAAGAAGACCTTGAAGATGTCTTTAAAGATCGGCACAAGAAGTTCTAGAAGATTGAATTTGATCTGGCTGAAGAACAAATTTCGAGCCGACTGGATGGAGGAACCAGCCGACTCTATCACTGGCACAGGAAAGAAGTTCTCTGGCACATAGATCCAGCCGACTGGCATCAAGGCCCAGCTGACTCGTCCAGAACATGGTCGAGAACGTTATGAGATTCTCAGGGATCCGAGCCGACTGCATTTTTGCCTAGCCGACTCGTCTAGAACTTGCTTGAGAATGCCTTGAGAGCCTCTGAGATCCAAGCAGACTAGAATTCAGTCTAGTCGACTCATCCAGAGTAACCCATTTTCTCAACTATGGAAGCTAGCCGACTAGCGTTCAGCCCAGTCGACCCAAACTTGATTCGAGCCGACTCGAAAACTGTCCGAGCTGACTGGAATGACGGGGTCACCTCCAACGGCTAGTTCCAGTTTTCAGTTTTTGAATTCAAAAGTGCTATAATGGTAACCTGTCACCTTCCAACGATCTACAACATTCAAAATCAAGGGAAGGCAGTTAAAGTCTCTATAAATAAGGTATGAGAATATCTTTGTAGAGACTAATGAGTTAATGAACATTTATTGAACACTTATTGAAGTTAGAAGAGAGAGAGCACTTGAGCTTTAAAGTCTGCCTTCAATCCTTCACCAACTCTTATCAGAAGCTTGAAGCACCTTTTGAGGAAAGCAAGGAAGCCATTGAAGTGCATTGAAGAGCATTCAATAGAGCTTCACTCGAGCTGCATTGGCAATGACCCGATAACAGAGTTTGTCATTTTTGTTGCTTCTTTATTCTACTCTTAGAATATTTGGGTTATTGGTGACCCCAGTTGTAAAAACCAAATAGGTTTCTTTGGTGAGCCTTTTCAAAACCAAAGTTTAAAGGTTCTAGGTGAGCCTGTAAAAACCTAGTGTTGGTTTCTTTGTGAGCCCGGTTTTAAAAACCAAAGTATAGAGGTTGGGATTGTGAGCCTATAAAACAATCCGACTGTATTCCGGTTTGGGGGATATAGTGGAAATCCCGAGTGGTGAACTTGGGTAGTGGTCGTAGGAGCTGGGTTGCTCCGAACCATTATAAACCTGCCTTGTTTGTATTGTGCTTGATTTACTTTTTAGCTTTTGCATTTATTCTCTGATTATCACAGCACTTAACCACTAAAAGGATTTACTTGTGCACATACCTGCGAAAATTTTGTAATTCCCAATTCACCCCCTTCTTGGGAAAAAGCCACCTGGGCAACAAAGCCCAAGTAAGAGGCCCTTGACCCAGTCAAACAAGGAGATGAGTCTAATTTAAACAAGGAGATTTTGTTCCAATTCTATTCAAATTATTTATTTCTAGTTCTAAGCAACTTTGTAATCCCTCTCCCACTCAATTTTGTAATTCTATCCTAACAAGGAGAGGACATGGGAATCATCTATAAATACCCCACCCCTCTCCCTATTGTAAGCATCTATTATTCATGAATGAAACTCTGTTGAAATTTTAAGCTTGTTCTTGTGTTCTTGTGTTGAGGTGTGTGAGAGTTAATTATATGCCCTAATCCATCCTAGCCTTGGCCAACCAAAGCAAAACTTCCAAACCCTAATCCATCCTAAAGTGAAGAAGCCCTAGCCGACCTTCAAGCAAGGAGTCTTCTTCCACCTCCCAGCTACTAGCTTCGATCAACCCTTGTTCCATCTTTCTTCAAACCCTAGTTCCTTAATTCTACTTATTGAAAGAATACTGCGCGGGTATTGCACTTGCCTACACTAAGCATGCAACAGCAGGGAGCAGGTATGTATTTTAAAACTATTTTAAAATAACAGCGGAAACTACCTACTCCGTACAGGATCTAACATATTCCGGATGCATGTATAGGCAAAACTAGGCATGAACAAGGGCATGTAATATTTATAAACAATTATATAAACCTAGATCTAGGCATGCATGAAAAATAAAACTAGAAACTTTACCTTATTCCTGCCTGGAATAACCTTGGTATAATGCTGGAATAGCTGGGATAACAGGAATAACTTTATTCCTGTTGTCTTCTTCCAGCAGCCTCTTGAACGTGGATTTCTGCTTCTTCTCCAACAGCAGCAATGGCCAAACCAAAGCAGCAAATTTTGATCTCTTCTCGTTCAACAATGGCAAGGGAACAAATTGATTGGTCTTGCTTCAAAAGAGAGATGATCATCCAACGTTTGGAGCACTTCCTATCATCCAAAAGCCGCAACAGGAATTTCTGCAACCTGAAAACCTGCAACTCAAAAATAGAGCACAAAAGACAGCAACAATGGAGGACGATCCAGCTCTTAGGTGCTCATGCGAACACCCTCTAAAGGGGGGACACACCTGGGGCTCCTCTGATCCGTCTCTCGGGCGATGCTAGTCGCCGGAAGACTTGAAATGGTGAGGGGAGGAAAAAAGAAAACAGAACTCCAAGTTCTGAATTTGTTTTCACCAAAACAGAGCTTCCTTCTTCCACCAATTGAGCACCAACAAGATCAAGGATTAAAAGATATTTTCTCTCCCAATCACTCACCAAAACCTAGGCCTCTAAATCACCGGTGGAATGGAAGTGGAAGTTCTCCAAGGAAGAAGACCTCTCACGGTTTTTTTTTTAGCATTTCACATGGTGACTCATCGTTCTTTGAACCAGGGGACTGCAGGGGTTTAAAAATGCAGCAGGGGAAGAGAGAAAAGGAGAGGCAGGGAGGCCAATAGACGCCGGCTGCCATTCAACCAATAAACAGCCATTAACAAAGACTTTAAAACAAGCCGGTGGGAGGATGAAAGGACGCCCAGCAGGAGAATGTTCGGCCTTCACAACGCAAGGAAAAAATCCAGCGAATCACCGTGTAAACGGTCACAGGAAAGTAAAACCACCGGTTCAAAAAAATTTAGGTTCAATACCATTAAACCCTTTGGTTCAATCTAATTGAACCGGTTCAAGCCCAATTAAATTGGGTTCAATTGGTTCACAACCAATTGGAGGCCGAAACGAGCTCCGAATTAGTTCAAAACTGATTCAGAAAAATCCTGGCGCAGTCCTGGTGAGCCCGGAATAATTTCCGGTAGCACTGGAATAATTCCAGTACCAGCATAGGAAACCATCTAGCAATGGATCCCGGCATCGAGATAGGTCGAAGATGCAAGAGCAAACTATCGAACCTCTGGCATATGGTTACCGTATAATTCATCCCTTTGACCTCTAATGCTCAGGATGATTGTGATTGGGCTGCCAACCCAGACAGAGTCAGTCCACTATGTGTCTCAACCTCGCAAGCCCAGTGACTCTTCACTAGGTCTACCCCAGCCGAGGATTTGCTAAATTGAGATACTATGAAACATTCAATCCAAATTGTTTGGATAGGTCAATTCCATCTTGGTCCATCACTGCTCCACAAGTACTTGCCTGTACCCAGAAACCTTCCGTCACCAGATTAAAAATCCGGGTAGTCTAGCACCAAAGCATAGGGAGTTGATTGCAAGCTACCGTGATGACCTCAGGTCGGAGGGACACATATACCCATATCCAATCGTGAGTTTCCCTTTGGCAGAAAGGGGTTGCACGGAGTCACGTTCAATGAGATATCACATATCCATCTTGTAGATCACATCAGTGTCACTACACTCATTTGGTCAAGAGGACAACCAAACGATGTGAACTACAACAACCTATACTTGTTATATTGCCGTCCAGTACAATATATCCTTTGGTTGTGAACAGGGTTTAAGGACCATTAGATACATCCTCTCTGTATCGAAGTCAGTGTAGTCCTAAGGACTTCATCACATGGAAAGAGTTCATTTTAGGGAAATACAATATGTGATGAGCTATCAAAAATAATATTTTATTAATTCATAAAAAGAATACAATACTGAGCTCAACCGCCTACATCCCAGGCGATTGGCTTTGGGACACAATTCCCAACACTTATTTGTTCTCATACTGACCTATGATGTTTGCAGGATCCCCAAGATGTTCACCTCCAAGGAGGAGGCCCTCTTTGCCTCTAGAATCAATCCTAGATAGTAGCCAGATCCGAGGAACTATAGGCTTGTCTTCCAGGCAATGATCTAGAGTGCTATGTGACCATATCATCGATAGGATCTTTGAATCGATGCTTGGTACAATCCTTTCCCTTCCTGATTTTTGATTTATTAAAGGTATGCTATCCTAACCGGGGGTTTCTCAATTCTTGAGGTTCTAATTTTATTATTTTGCATGTGTTTATATGCGGGTATTTTAATTCTTTTCATTACTAGTTGCCTGCTAGTCTTTACTTGCTTTTCAGGACTTTAGCCTACAAACTAAAATTTTAAAAAAATATAAGAAAGTTAGTTTTTATTATTTTCTGCTTTCATATTAGTCTTTGGGTCATCCCACATCAGGTTGGTATCAAAGCAGGTTTAGGATAGCTTGCATCTTCATCAAAACAACAAAAACATTTATATCTATTTTTTTATCATTCTATCACCTACAATAGGGCCTAGGTTTCGATCCATTTCATCGACTTAGGAGTTTTATTTTTCATTAAAATATGCATGACATACTATCTGTTTAGTCCTAATAATTGTAATAATTTTTAATTATTTTTATTGAAACAAAAATATATAAAACTTCTGCATCTTAAAACCCTAATAAAAATCCTAAACTTCTGCACATAGTCTGAAAACCCTAGGTTTTGCATCATCATCCGAATTTTTCTCTACGTGAAATTTGGTATGGATCATGTGAACTATTCATCCTCTGTCTTAAAATTTTTTTGATTTTTTTTCTACCTCTAAAACCATACAAAATCTTGCATCGAATAAAAACTTAATTTCAGTTCTGCATACTTGACTAAACCAAATCTAATCAATTTCCAAACCCTACCTCACCCAAGCCCAAATTTTGTTTGATAATTTGATCAACTTAAATTTAATTTTCAACCTCATAAAAGATAAAAAAAATATTTCTTTATTTTTTGATTGTTATTCGAGTGCATTAGGGCTCATTGAGTGTCATCATCTCAATCAATCAATTTAAGGGCAATTTCCTATCTCAGATCAGGGCAAAATTTTATCACTAGTCCTGGGCCCAAAACAACCACCCAGCATCAGAACCTAAGCATTAACTAAAATCAATTAGCAACCTAATTGCTCTAGTGAGCTTAGGGACACCAACAGGTCGGGTCCGAATTGTGTGGGCCAACTAGTGCACTTAATTCCCCAGCTATTATTGAAAACTGGTGTCTAAGGCTAGAGGTCCAGAGGCAAATGCCCTAAGTGGACTAGTGGATTTTAATTAGGACCCTATCACAAGCAGGGGGAGCCTCCCACAACTCCACCTTTTACATGGCCAGTGGAAGGATTAGCTGTTAAGTTAAATGTAAGTTGAGTAGATCTATTCAATTTTGGCTCTAGGTCTAGCAAGCTGTAGTACGTGTTAACCATTGTGTGCTTGACTGCATCATACCAACTTGTTTGATTGATTGCATGACTACTAGGTTCGGTGTTGCCCAGTAATCAACCCAAGAGGGGGGGTGAATTGGGTTTCTAAAAATTTAAATGCAGGTGTGTAAACCAATTCACTTATAAAACTTAGTACTATGAATGCAAAGATAAAGTGCTTTTAGTAAGTGTGCAGTGGAAATATAAATGCAATAAGAGAAGAATAAATGAAAGAAACAAGCAACCACAAACACAAATGAAATATAGTGGTTCGGTGCTATCCAATGCACCTACATCCACTCATCAAGACCAACTTGGAAATTCACTATAATCTCAACCGATTACAGTCGATTAGTTTTTTGGGCTCACTAATCAAAACCTGACTTGTTTTCATAAGCCTCACAAGTCAAAACCTCACTTGGTTTTCCGGGCTACCCAAGAACCTATTTGGTATTCAAAGGCTCACCAATAATCCCCCTTGGTTTTGCAGGCTAACCAAGAACCTAAATGGTTTTCAAAGGCTTACGAATAACCTCCTTTGATTTTGCAGGCTAACTAAGAACCTAAATGGTTTTCAAAGGCTCACTAATAACTTCCTTGGTTTTCTAACAGGCTAACCAAAAACCTTCACAACAAATATAAGTTTGAACTAAAAAAATAATGAAAGCTTTCTAATAAAAGCGAATATCTCTTTGAAGCTTTGTTATAGTGCTGTCTCCAGCTTGATGAAGCCTCTTTTCAATGCTCAAAAGGGTTGAATTTGAATACTCTTGAAGGCACTTGAATGCTTGGAGACTTGCTTCTAGCTTGGAAGTAGTTGAACTCAATGATAGGAGTGAATGATCTTCTTTTCTTTTCTCTTGGTTATTCTCTTTTCATTCTCTTGTGTTTAGCTTTGATTTGAATCAAATAAATACCTTTCCAAGGTCTCAAATTCGGTTTCTAGCCATTAGACATGAAAAACTAGCCATTGGGAGCCAAGAGGAGTGAGTTCTGTGTTTGAAAAACTAGTCGTTACTGTTTCCAGAACTCAAAGTGCCGACACTTCAGGCTGTGAGTCGACACATAGGGTCAGCACTTGCTCTTCATGTATCGGCACCTACTTCAAATATCTTCAATGAAGTCCTCTAAAAATTTTCAGATGTGTCGACACTTTCTCTGGTGAGTCGTCATATTGAGTCGACACTTTGCATCCATGTGTCGGCACTTCAGGCAAGTCTTCAACTTTAGCAAGTTCTGTAACCGAAAAATCTTAGGCGATGAGCTAATCCATGTATCGACACATTGAGTCGACACAACATATCCATGTGTTGACACTTTAGCCATGCCAACTGAAACTTTCTCTACGTGCTGGATTTTGTCGACACTTCACTATCATGTGACGACACCTAAGTTGTAGGTGTCGAAACTTTGAGTCACACAATACTGAGATTCTCTCAAAAACATCTAAACTTCAGCTGAAACAAGTTTGTGTTGAACTCATGTATCCTTTCAAGCATTCTTCATCTTCTAAAGTCTTCTTTAAGCAGATCTTTCATCCATATTTGGAACTTTTCAATCAAACAATTTTTGTTAAGTTGATGAATACATTTTTCTATAAAATTATACTTTAAAGAAATTATTAGTACTCAACTTATACTTAAACATTTTGTTTATCATCAAAATCATTAATGGAGTCAACAATCTTCCCCTTTTTGATGATGACAAAATCTTTAAGTATAAATTGCACAAAAGAAAGCTTTCAAGGAAATAATTTCAATGTGTATAGAGCATATTGCAATAGGTATTGAGATACTAAAAGAGATGTATTAGGGCTAAGAGTATTGCCATAACTAAGAGCATCAGAACTTAAATTAAATGGAAGATAAAATCATGTATCATGATACTCTAAAAGAAAACATGCTTAAGAGAAATAATTTCAGCAATAAACTATACTCCCCCTGAGGAGATGATTCATAGACAAAAATATGAACATCTTTTAAATATCTAAAGATAGGAATTGGGCATGAAATCCAATTCAAATAGATTTTCAATATAAAGGAGGGATTACTCCCCCTCACTCAATGCACATAAATTTTCAAAAATTTCATATTTTCAAAATTTCTTTCATCATACATATTTATCTCATTTCTCATTTATACTTATACTGATTTCTCCCCCTTTTTGTTATCATTAAAAGGAAGGAAGAACTAAATGAGTTTGAATAAAGAAGTAAGTTATTTACTCAACCAAAAGGAAAACAATGAACTATTGAGAGTAACTAGTTCATTTCATTCACTTAATGTCATAAGGTGAAATATAATATTTCATTCACTTAAAACATGTTTGATACATAAAGGGAACATCAAAATATACAAAAAGTATAGAAATATAAATCATATAAAAGCTATCCTAAGCAACATCCTCATCATCTGAGGATCTAATCTCGATCGGTCCAGTATCAATGAAAGCATGAGATTAGGGCCACATCGATTTAAGATCACGAAGATGAGTCCTGGTCTATCTGGAAAGAGTATGATGACAATGACCTCTGCATCGAACATAAGTCCTCCCTCTAGTTGGAGCAAAGGAGGTAGAAACTATGTCATCAGCAAGAATAGAACAAATCGGAGTGATAGTCTCAACAACTGTCGAATATAGTGTATGATCAAATGAAGGACCTGAATCAAGATAATTGAAACCAGGTGTGTAGAAACCCAGCTCTCGAATAAGAGATGTATGCAAGGATGGTGTATCAACTACAGGTGTATCAAAAATCGGTATATCGGCTGAAGAAATGATAGTGTATTAGCTAAAGAAATAATAAGTGTATCAATAATAGGTGAATCAATAATGGGTGAATCAATAACAGGTGAAAGTATAGGAATGGCAGAATGATCAACAGATCTACAAGGTGGTGTGGATATGATAGGAGTCTAAAAGGATGAACTCACTGGATCAAGAACGGGACTCTTAGGTAAGTCAGTAGCTATCTCTTGTACTGGCTCTATCATCACATCTAGAAAGTTGAATCCGTTAGAGTCAGTATCACCATCAGTGTCAAACTCTGGTCTTGGTGTAGGTGGAGCTGGAGCTAAATCTGGAACACTCCCAGAAGAGGGTCTAGATAGTGCAGACAAAATAGTGGAGATTCCTTCACTCAATCCTTTGTGGCTCTCTCTCGTCTCTATAATAAAGCAGTCAAGTCACTGTCAAAAAATCATAATATCAGTCTCTATGCGATTGACTCTATCCATAAGACTCTCTAAAGCTCCTGGAGCATCTGACTATGCTGGCTGAGGCTAAATAGCTGGCTGAGGCTGAGGAGTAAGCTTTGGCTGCACTGCTAGCTTAGGCTGAACCTCACATAGATGTGCCTTTGAAGGTCCTACCTCACTTGAATATATGCACTACTCCTCTACAGTGTCCTCATCTCTATCATCGGCCTGTCCTGATACTCTGCATTTGCACTGGCCTCGACCAACTGATATCCCATCCGGTGTAGTGACCTGATGTCATAGACATCAGTGCGTAAAAGCATCCGGTAGGTCTCATCATCAAATGTCACTCTATATGCTCTGAAGAGCAATGTCAAGCCCATCCCGTAGGGCAAGCATAGTCTCTGACTAGTCGATGCCTCCATCATCTGATGTATCAAGAATACTGGAAGGCAAACTGGTACATGCTAAACTAATGAGACCATCACAAGCAGCTCTCTCTCTGTGATGTAGTCAAAACATCCTGTCTTTGGTAGAAGAATCCAAGCAATGATATGATGTAGTAATCTCATCTTAGCAGAAAGATGGGATGCTACAACAGTGGCTCCCTCAAGTAGAATATCCGACTCGGAAATACACTGAAGACCATTGAGCCTATCCACCAAGCTGTCCACTGCAGATCCAGTTAGGGGTATATCCCATACTCTGCTCAGAACCTCTGCAATCATCGGGATATCTTTGCCACAGACCTACAGTATCCATCTGTCACAGCCATTAGCTAAAGATCGTTGACCTCTCATATCAGGCCCTGGTAGAATCTCTCAGTCAATGAACAGAATGAAGTCAAACCAACATCTTTAATCCACTGACCAATTCAAAAGTGCTGCTGGTCGATGAATCCAAAGTCTACACGATATCCTCCGACAATTATCTTCGAACTCATGCAACTGGAAGCAGAAAAAAATGGCTGAACAAGTGGATCAGGTGCTCTATCTTCATATCTGGCTTTAGTCCTCCCTTCATGATGGATGGATGGCTGAGGGTGACGAACCACTTGCTTTCTAGGTCCAATTCCATAGGTACATGGATTGAACAAAAGAGGAGAGGAAGCTAGGGTTTCAACGATCCAAAACAAAAAATGGAAGGGAAACTGTAGCAAAAATCGAACAAAGATCCGTCCAAAATGGGAATTTAAGAGGGTTTTTTGATGAGATTTGGAGGGAAACAGTGATTGAAATAGTGCTAGGGCAGGTGTCAGCTCGAATTGGGAAGAAATGGGAAAGAAAACACTTCATTTTCACCTTTATTCTTAGTCTGCAGCCGTTCATGTGTCGACTCAAGACACAGGCCATGTGTTGACACATCAAGGTGTCGACACATACAGGTGTCGACATATAAACTTAAAATCAAAAAAGAAAATGAAGTGCAGAGCAAAATCACTAGAAATACAATGACATTTAAGATGATTAAATGTAATTGATGTCAAATTTGATCTTTTATGGGTCAAAGAATAGAAAATTTCAATCAAAAGGATTAATGACCCCAAGTTCTCTTCTAATCATACTGAACCGATCTTCTTGGAGAGGCTTAGTCAAAATATCAAATAATTGCAATTCAGTACAAATAAATTCAAGTACAACATCATTATTTTCATCATGGTCTTTAATAAAATGATACCTAATTTCGATATATTTACTTTTAGAATGCTAAACAGGATTTTTAGTTAAACAAATATTACTAGTATTATCAAATTTTATGGATGTCTTAGTTAATTTGATTCTAAAATCTTCAAGTTGTTGCTTAATCCACAAGATTTGAGCACAACAACTTCCTGCTGCAATATACTCAGCCACAGTTGTGAATAGTGCAATTGAAGTTTGTTTCTTGCTAAACCAGGAGATTAAGTTAACTCCAAGAAATTGGCAAGTTCCACTAGTACTTTTTCTATCTAATTTATAGCCAGCAAAATCAACATCAGAATATCTAATTAAATTAGTAGATGAGTCTCTAGAATACCATAAACCAATATCAATTATACCAGATAGGTATCTAATAATGCGCTTAACAGCCAAAAGATGAGATTCCTTAGGATTAGACTGATATCTAGCACATATGCATACACTAAACATTATATCGGTCTACTAGCAGTCAAATACAATAAAGAGTTAATTATATCTCTATATAATTTTTGATCAACAGATTTACCATGCTCATCTTTATCAAGTTTACAAGAGGGGTTCATAGGTGTACCTATTGACTTAGTAGTCTCCATCCCAAACTTCTTTATGATTTTCCTTATATACTTAGCTTGGTTGATGAAGATTCCATCCTTGGTTTATTTGATTTGGAGTCCGAGAAAGAAATTGAGTTCTCCCATCATACTCATTTCAAACTCTCCCTGCATTAGCTTAGCAAACTCTTGACAAAGAATCTCATTAATAGTACCGAAAATAATATCATCAATATAGATTTGCACTACTAATAAATTATCATCTTTCATTTTTAGAAATAATGTTTTATCAACATGGCCTCTAGAAAATCCATTTTCAATCAAAAACTTGCTGAGTCCTTTATACCATGCTTGAGGTGCTTGCTTCAAACTAAAGTGCTTTGTGCAATTTGAAAACATAATCAGGATGTGCGTGATTTTCAAAACTATGTGGTTGTTCAACAAAAACTTCTACTATAAAACCATTCAGAAAAGCACTTTTAACATCCATTTGAAAAATTTTAAAATTCATAAAATAAGCAAATGCTAATAGTAGTCTAATTGCTTTAAGTCTAGCAACAGGAGCAAAAGTTTCATTAAAATCAATTCCTTCCTCCTGATGTAGCCTTTGGCAACTAGCCTAGCTTTATTTCTAATAATAATTCCTTTTTCATCTAACTTATTTATAAATACCCATTTAGTGCCAATAAAAAAAATATTAGATGGTCTTTCTATTAATGTCCAAACATTATTTCTAACAAATTGAATTAGCTCATCTTGCATAGCATTTATCTAGTTAGGTCTTTTTCAGCATCTTCAAAGCATTTAGGCTCTATTTGAGAAACAAAAGCAATATAATCACATTTATTTCTAATTGAGACTCCTTACCCCTTTTGTTAGATCACCTAAGATTAATTCCTTATGATGTCCATGAGCATACCTCCACTCCTTAGTTAGATCTTGATTCTTTGGTATGGATTGTACAGCTTCACCTTTTTCATCTTGGTCTTGATTTTCTTCACTTTGTTGAGAAGGTTGATCATTCAATGTCAACTTTTGTAACTTATTGCACCTACACATGCATAAGAAGTATCATCTTTTCTAGAGAATTTGTTAGTAGACTCTTCAAAAACCACATGTACACACTCCTCTACAACTAGGGTTCTTTTGTTAAAAACTCTGTATGCCCTGCTTGATGTAGAGTACCTAGAAAGATACCTTCATCAGACATGGCATCAAATTTTCTAAGATTATCTTTACCATTATTCAAAATAAAACATTGACAATCAAAAACTCAAAAATACTTCAAAGTTGGTTTTCTTTGATTCCAAAGTTCATAAGGAGTTTTCTTTAAAATGGGTCGGATTAAAACATGATTTAAAATGTAGCAGGCATTATTAATTGCTTCAGCCCAAACATATCTTGGCAAATCATTTTTGCAAAGCATAATGCATGCCATTTCTTCTAAAATATGATTTTTTCTTTCTACTATCCCATTCTGCTAAGATGTCCTAAGTGTAGAAAATTTGTATTCTATATCTTTCTCATTACAAAAACTTTCAAAATTTTGAATTTCAAATTTAGAACCATGATCACTTCATATGTAAATAACAGATGTACCTTTTTTATTTGAAACTTTTCGGTAAAACTTTATAAATGCAGAAAATGATTCATCTTTATGAGCAAGAAAGAAAACCCAAGTAAATCTTGAAAAATCATCCACTATAACCAATCCATATCTCTTGCCTCCTAGACTAGATGTTCTAGTTGGTCCAAAGAGATCCATATGGAGTAGTTCTGGCCTACTAGTAGTAACAAAACCTTTAGGTTTGAACGATGTTTTAACTTATTTTTCAAATTGACATGCTTGGCAAATTCTATCTTTTTCAAAAACTAGTTTTAGTAAATCTCTTATTAAATCTTTTTTATAAAGTTTTGAAAGTAAGTACATACTTGCATGTCCTAGTCTTCTATGCCAAAGCCAGCTAGTCTCATCTATAGTAGAATTCATTGCAACTAGGCATTCTCCATTTGGCAAGGATAGATTATCCAAATCTACCATGTAAATATTACTATGCCTTTTTCCAATGAATTGTACTCAATTTTTATCATGACTAGCAATTATGCAAAAAGATGATTTAAAAATAACTTGAAAACCTTCATCGCAAAACTAACTAATACTTAAAAGATTATGTTTCAAACCTTAAACTAAAAGTATATTATTAATACATGTAGAAGAGATGATGTGAACCTTACCAATGCCAATGATTTTTCTTTTACCATTATTCCCAAAGGTCACACTCCCTCCATTCATTGCCTCAAGAGAGATGAATTGCTTCACATCTCCTGTCATGTGCCTTGAGCAACCACTATCAAGATACCATAGTCATTTGTTTTCCTTGGTTGCAAGACACACCTGTAAAATAAATCAAGTTTTGTTTTTAGGTACCCAAGCTAACTTGGGTCCTTTAGGGTTAGTACTTAAATTGGTTCCTTTTAGAACCTAAACTTTTCTAGAGTTATTGATTTTTTTCATATTACATTGAAAAGCTTTATGTCCTTATTTTTGCATGAAAAGCATGTGATGCTAGATGATGAAGGTACAAAAAAGTTTTTTAAGTACTTTTTTTGTCTTTGAGGTTTATAACCTAATCCTGCCTTATTGAAAATGGCTCTTTAGTTATTTAACAAAAGATTCAATTTTTCTAAGCTAAAAGTAAACTTTTCAACAAAAGGTTTTATTTTATCAAGCTCATTTTTTATAATTTTTGTTTTGTAATTCTAAATTCTTGTTCTTCAAAAGATCACCATTTGAAATGATAGTTTTAGATCTTTTCAAAATGTCATTTTCCATGGTTAAAGCCTTAATTTTCTTTTCCAAAACATCAAGTTTAGTTTTTAACTCACTAACATCATTCAAAAAAGAATTGTTTTCATGAGAAAAACTATTTGCATGCTTTTTAAATTTTCTATTTTTAGATAAAATCAATTTGTAATCATGCATTAATTCATCAAAAGTATTTCTTAATTCATCGAAAGTAAAATCTATTTCTGTATCAGATGTTACCTCTTCCTGCTCTTGATGTGCCATGAAATATAGGTTTGCAATTTCAGCTTGTTCTTCCTCTGAACTGGAATCTTCACTATCACTCCAGGTCGCCATCATAGCTTTCTTTCTAAGCTTCTTTCTTGACTTCTTTAGGAGAGGGCAGTGAAATTTATAGTGTCCAGGATTCTTGCACTCGAAGCATGTAGGTATTTTCTTCTAATTTTTTTTTTTTCTCCTTTTCCTTACCCTTCTCTTTTGTTGATTAAAACTTCTTCTTATAGGGAAACTTCCTTCTCTTTATGAATTTTCTAAACTTTCTTGCTAGAAGAGCTTCCTCACTCTCTTATTCTTCTTCTTCTTCAAATTTTTCAGTTGAGGATTCTTCTTGAATAGTAGATTTGAATGTAATCCATTTTTTCTTCTTATCCATATCCATAAATTTTGCTTTAAGTTCAGCTCATAAGTCATTAGCGATCCCACCAATTGCTCCAATGGTAGCTTGTCAACGTCTTAACTTCTTGGATGGTGGTCACCTTCGGATCCCATGATGTTGAAAGTGACCTGAGAATTTTGTTGACAAGATCAGTGTTAGACATTAATTTTTCTAAACTTCTCATTCAATTTACAATATTTGTGAATCTTGTGTACATGTTGATGGGAATTCTTTCAGGGTGCCGAGAATCATGCAGCATGCAGAAGAGAATTTTAAAACAAAATTCTAAGCATGAAACCCTAATATGGCTAGAAAACCCTAATTCCCAGGAATCCCTTATGCAATACCAATCAACGAAACATAAATGAAGTCAGAATACATATCTGGATCGCTGAAGTCCAATCTTTCCACGAGGCTCACAAGTGCAAGCCCTCCAACGGTGATCCACACGAGAATGGTACCAAGGAAGAATCCCTACTGGGGTTGCTTGCTTCAACAGGACTATTGTATCAGCCATTTGATCTTTGACCACAGTAAGACACCCTGTCCTACTGTAGGGCTCTCTAGACACAGTCCTAAACCACTCTTAGTTTTAGGACAACCCTCCTCTAGGGCCCCTTAGGCTTATGTCCTAAAACTAAGCCTTGTCCTAGTAGAAAAGACTTTGTCTTAACAAGACAAGTTTTGTCCTAAAGTAAGAAGGAGGGAGGGAGAAGTGGAAGAACACTCAGAATATCTCTTTTTTTTCTTTACAGTGAAAAGAAAAAAAATCTGAAACTCATATCACCACTCCTATTTATAGTTTTAAGAGGGACATGTGATATGTCCTCCAACAGGTTATTAGATATGATTTTTCAAGACTGAAAAATCATATCTAATATGTCTCCTCATGCACCAAAAGACATATTGGCATCCATCCATTTTCTTAGACAATCTGTGACTTGTCACATGGCAAGTATGGTCCCTAGGAAGCCAAGAGGTGCCTCTTCAATCTCCAAACACTGGAGATTATGAAGAGTTCTGAAAGCAAAAGGACCTACTTCAGGGTGCGTGCCATATGAAGAGACGCGTCTCTTCATGCGTGCTTTTCTTCCATCCATTTTTCATGCCCTTTCAAAAAGCCTTGACCGGTCAAATATATCCAAAAGGTGTGGGATAAGATGAGAAGGCACCCACTGAAATGAAACACTCAAGTGTTTCATCTGCAGAAGGACTTTTGTCCTTCTGTGCGCACCTTCATTTCCCGCGCACGCCAAGAGGCGCCCGGAAACCCTTTATGTTATGGTCAACTTTATCTACACCCCATGCAACCTTTGACTAGTCAAAGCATATGTAATATGGGTGTCAAAAGAAAGATCATTAAATCCTCTTTCCATCTATATTAAAATATTTTAGATCAGAGGATTATAGACTCTTCTAGGCCTTTTTGAATACCAAGGTGTCATTTTGGCCCAACTCAAATGGACTCTTCAATAAAACGTCCAAAAGTCCAAAATAAAATTAGATCAAGCTCTAATTTGGCTATCCCTACTTATGACTCAACCTAATTTAGGTTTTCCTTAATTAGGTTAACCCAATTACCAAGCAACCGGACCCAATCCAATTGGGTTAGGAATTGGGTTAGCCTACATATGCTATATGCAATCTAGCTAACCAATTAGGATCCCATGATCCTAATTAAACCATGAGTAACTTCCTTGGCCTACTCTCTATTGTGTGTGACCCATTGGGTTCCACATCTAGCCATCAGTAGGTTTAGGTTTGAGCCGATTCGATCCGATCGAACCTGATTGACCTAATTAGGTCAAATCGGCTCACCTAATTATCCAATTCGAATCACACATTGAATTGACTCATGAAACCAATCCAATTAGTTCATGAAAACCAACAAGATAAGATTGATGTCTAGCAATGTGTCATGCCTACCCAGAAGATGAGAAATTTAGTGAAAATTACCAAAATACCCTTTAGTAGTAAGTTATCGTGCAATTCAATCTTTTGATCTCCCATTATCTCGATTAAGTGATGGGTATGGATAAATGTCAAACTCTAAACTTAATCATATCGAATCTCAGCTCGATCATGAGGACTCAGCTGATGACTGATTAGAAGCCACTTCTAATCTCATCCCACTTTACAAAGATTCCTTGAGTCACTCATCGAAGAGATTACATGGGATAACATATCCTCTTACCAGGATTGATCAATTTATTGTTGGTCCACTCACATCCTTCATACACCTTCCACCATACCCAGAACACCTCGTATATGTCGCAATGCCATGAATTAGTATGAACCAAAGTATGGCTTAATGTGCACAAGGAACCATGGTGACCTCATGTCTGAAGATCACATGCACAACTTCTACTCTGGGACCTATCTTTTGACAAGGAGTAAGACTTCCATAAGATAGTCCCGGTCTGGATTAGTTCAGTATACTCATAACCTAATGAGCACCCTTATCCTTATATTAATGTCTCTACACAAGTGGCTGTGAGACCAACCACCCTCATCAACTGAGCATACATAGGATAAGCTAGTCTTACCAGATTCATCGATCCCTGAATCGATGGTCCAAGGACTAGGAACATTCTAGATTAGGGTTTATAGAAATTAGGTCTCACTGTTATTTTATCATAACCCTAATTCCATTGCCCTACTCTATGGGATTCATCATAGTCAAAATATGACACAATAGTATATGATGAATCAAATGCCTTTATTATAAATAATGATGTCATATATGAGTTGGAAGTTTACAAAAAGGCCCAAACAATGATTTGCTCTTAGGGCATTTTTCTATCACATGTCAGTGATAGATTCATTAGGTTCCATTCGGAACATTTCATAAGTGTGCACTAACATGTTCACTTTTGTATTCTTCACTTGATCAGTACCCTCATGGATAACTTCAAGTGTGTCCCATATTTTGTTGACCGAAGTGCATGTAGAAATTGCATTAAACTCACTAGGATCTAATGCATAATAGAGGATATTTATTACTTTTGCATTGATCTCGAATTGTTTAATATCATTTTCATCCAAATCCTCTTCGAGCTTTGGGATGGAAACACCATTAACAACCATCGAAGGAATATGAGGACCCTTATCAATAACCTTCCATAAGTTATAATCAATTGAATGCATATATATTCTCATCCTAGATTTTTAATAAGTATAATTTGTTCCATTGAAATATGGAGGTCTATTTAAGGCTTGTCCCTCAACTACACTAGTACCAAGGGGGGCTGCCATAGATCTTTACTCAAGGCGATTAGACCTATAAACTGAGAACAAGTCTCTGATACCACTTGTTGCCTAGTAAGCAACCCAAGAGGGGGGGTGAATTGGGTTTCTAAAAATTTAAATGCAAGTGTGTGAACCAATTCAATTATAAAACTTAGTAATATGAATGCAAAGATAAAGTGCTTTTAATAAGTGTGTAGTGGAAATATAAAAGCAATAAGAGTAGAATAAATGAAAGAGACAAGCAACCACAAATACAAAGAAAATATAGTGGTTCGGTGCTATATAATGCACCTACATCCACTCCCCAAGATCCACTTGGGAATTTACTATAATCTTAATCGATTACAGTCGATTAGTTTTCCCGGCCCACTAATCAAAACTGACTTATTTTCACAAGGCTCACAAGTCAAAATCTCACTTGGGTTTCTGGGCTAACCAAGAACCTAATTGGTTTTCAAAGGCTCACCATTAACCTCTCTTGGTTTTGTGAGCTAACCAAGAACCTAAATGGTTTTCAAAGCTCACCAAAAACCTCCTTTGGTTTTGCGATCTAACCAAGAACCTAAATGATTTTTAAAGGCTCACCAATAACCTCCTTGGTTTTCCAATAGGCTAACCAAAAACCTTTACAACAAATATAAGTTTGAAGTAAGAAACAATGAAAGCTTTCTAATAAAAATGAATATCTCTTTGAAGCTTTGTTGTAGTGCTATCTCCAACTTGATGAAGCCTCTTTTCAATGCTCAAATGGGTTGAATTTGAAGGCTCTTGAAGGCTTTTGAATGCTTGGAGACTTGCTTTTGACTTGGAAATAGTTGAACTCAATGAATAGGAGTGGATACTCTTATTTTCTTTTCTCTTGGTTATTCTCTTTTCATTCTCTTATGTTTAGCTTTGATTTGAATCAAATAAATACCTTCTCAAGGCCTTAAACTCAGTTTCTAGCTATTAGACATGAAAAATAGCCATTAGGAGCCAAGAAGAGCGAGTTCTATATTTGAAAAACTAGCCATTACTGTTCTCAAAACTCTAAGTGTCGACACTTTAGGCTGTGAATCGATACATAGGGTCGGCACTTGATCTTCATGTGTCGGCACCTACTTTAAATATCTTCAATGAAGTTCTTTGGAATTCTCAGAAGTGTCGACACTTCCTCTAGTGAGTCGACACTTTGCATCCATGTGTCATACTTCAGGCAAGTCTTCAACTTTAGCAAGTTCTGTAATCCAAAAATCTCAGGCGATGAGTTGATCCATGTGTCTACACTTTGAGTCGACACAACATATCCATGTGTTGACACTTTAGCTGTGCCAACTGAAATTTTCTTTACATGCCGGATTGTGTTGGCACTTCACTATCATGTGTTGACAACTGAGTTATGGGTGTCGATACTTTGAGTCGACACAACACTAAGATTCCCTCAAAAACATCTGAACTTCAGCTGAAACAAGTTTGTGTTGAACTCATGTATCCTTTCAAGCATTCTTCATCTTCTAAAGTCCTCTTTAAGAAGATCTTTTATCCATATTTGGAACTTTCAATCAAATAATTTTTGTTAAGTTGATGACCACCTTTTTCTATAAAAACACACTTTAAAGAAATCATTAGTACTCAACTTATACTTAAGCATTTTGCTTATCATCAAAATCAATAATGGAGTCAACATTAAGAACTCAACACCAATGGTCTAAACCCCACCAAGCTTAACCATGGACCCTAGTCCAGAGACTTTCATGAAAACCTTGATTGAACGGCTTGACCAAATGAACACACAATCCCAAAACTAGTTTGCCCAGATGAACCAGACAAATACCCAAACCCAAAATCAACTTATCCATTTAGCCACCCAGATAAATCAAATGAATCATAGATTTGACAAAGTGACCCAATCAAATAACCAAGCAATCCAAAGGATCGACCAGTTAACTAATAGGTTGGACCAGGTAGAGAACTGATTAGGTACCATAGAAAGAACCCAAGAGCCCAATACTGAACTAGATTCTGATTCACCCTATTCCACCTCTCATAACCCTAGGGTCCCCAAATCAAGATCAATTTATGGAACCCAACCCTAGGAGAACCCAGAATTAGGGCCAATTTGTGGAAACCAATCCTAGGAGAGTCCAATGCCAGGAACCATACTAGGAACCCAATCCTTGGAGAGTCCAAGACCCTGACCCTATCCAGGAACCCAATCATAGAAAGCCCCACCATGAAATTTGTGATCAATATGAGAGGGCCATGAGAAACATTAGGGTAGAGGCACACACCTTTGATGGTAGTCTTGAACCAAAGGTCTATGTAGATTGGGTAGGAGTCATGAATTATTATTTTGAATGGTATGATATGAGTGAAGAGATGAAGTATAAATTTGTGAAGATGAGGTTGATTCATCAGGCTAGGCTAAATTGGGCTAACATTGAGCGTACTAGGAGACAACGAGAACTTCCTCCCATAAATACCTGAAAAGAAATGAAATTGAAACTTAAAGGGAAGTACCTTCCTGAATCCTACAATCAGAAACTCTTAGACCAATAGAATAAGATATGTCAACGGAATAGGTCTGTATCGGAGTACATCGCCCAGTTTGATGACTCGCCGTTTGGTGTAATGAATCCGAGTCTCTAGCACAAACCCTGTCTAGGTTTAGAATCGGACAACATAAAGACATCTAGAGAGAGCTGTATATGAGAGAGGTCACCAATTTAGAGCAAGCATACCAGATAGCTAGACATTATGAAAATTTCTAGAGGGGACCAACATACCAATGATCTGAACCTATTAGGAACAATGCCCCATTCCTGATGAGGGATGAGATTCTAATATGATGCAGGATGATATGCAAGAGATGAAGATGAAAAAAATCATATTAAATCAAGCAAATATTTTTGGATTTTATTATGATTTTGATTGCCGAAACTAGCCTAGATTAGGTTAGGGTTATCCTATATCAATTAGCATCCTACCCACATGCTAGATTAATCAAAAAGAGAAGAAAATCAAGATCCTAGGTCTAAGAAGGCCTATTAGGAGCATGTTCACCTTCAAGGAATCAGACAAAAAGAGATGAGAACTACGTTTAACATACCAGGCAATAATTTCTAGTTGCTGTGGAAGAGATCGCTCTGCTTAAATCGGTGCCTGGATGATCCGGTCACTTTTCTATGGATCCACCAGCTTTTTATCAACTTCATTCAAGGGAAAAGAAGAATTCATCCAGAGGGCATGGCACTGAAAGGATCCTGCAAACGTCAAGGGTTAATGATGTAGAATATAGAAAAATACTAAATAGGATGGAAAGAAGAAGATCGAGCAGAAGAGAGGTTGCAGGGGTTAGCAGCTTTTGATGTAGCTTTGGGCATTTGGATCTTGGAGAGGGCTGATGGTGGGCATCTTAGGGCTCTTGCTTGGATGGACAATGGCTAGGGTTTAGTGGAAGAGGGAAGGATGGTTGGCGGTTAGGGTTTGCTCACAAGAAAAGAACACAAGTCTCTCACACAATTCCAAATAACATAAATTGTCACAAGAAAAATTAACTAGAGTTTATTTCATGAATAAGAGATTATCTAACAAGAGAGGGAGGGGTGGGATATTTATAGATTTACCCAGGGCCCTTTCCCTGTCAAAATTGGATTACAAGTTTGTATGGGACGAGGAGTATAAGGTTTTACTAGAATTAGGAGTACAAAGTTTGATTTAAATTAGGAGGCCTAAATGAAAGGGATATGCCCTACAAGCCAATCTATGTTGTATCTCCCAAACCATTGTAATTGATAATTTTCTATATAAAGGCATTATTTTTCATCATACGCTGTGTTTATATTATATGATGAACCCCATAGATTAGGGCTATGATTTTAGGGTAATGATGAGATCATACCAGTGAGACCTAAAATCTTAAAACCTTAATCTAAAGTATTCCTAGTCAAAGGAACCCTGAGTAGGGGATCAGGGTTTTTCCGGTAAGACTAGCACATCCCATGTATACTGGAAAGGGTGACTGCTCTCACAGTCACTTGTGTATGACACTAATACTGGGATGTGGGTGCTCATTGGAGAATGAGTTCACTGATATGATCCAACTTGAGAACATCTAATGGAGTCTTAACTACATGTCAATAGAAGGTTCTCATAGTGGGAGTAGGTACAAGTAATCTTTTGACCTGAGACTGCCATAAGTACCTTATGTACATGAACCCATTCTTTGGTTCAATCCTAATCATGACACTGAGTCATGCACAGGATTGATACTGGGAATGGTGAATTGGATATAAGGTAATGAGTAGGTCAACAAGGAATCGATCACTCTTAGTAAGAGGAGATTGCATTCAGATAGTTAATAATCGGATGATGATTCAGGGAATCTTTGATCAAAGTAAAGATATTAGATATGGTTTCTAATATCAAGATAATTGAATCATTGATATAAGATTGAGCTAGAAATAAATATAAAATTTGATTTGACATATATCCATATCCATAGTTATATTTTTGGGTGCAGGCTGATCGAAAGATTTAATTGTACGGTAACTCTCTACTGAAGGGTAATTTTGGTATTTCACCAGAATTTCCATATCTTTCAGGTAGACATGACACGTTGCTAGACGTCAATCTTGTCTTGTGGATTGATCAAATTCAAAGATCATTTATTAGGAAGAGTCCTAATTGATCAAATCGGGTAAGCCCGGTTTGACCTAAATCGATTAGAAAGAGTTCTAATCAAATTAGGTCAACTTGTATTCGAACCCACTGCTGGCTAGATGTGGAACCCAATGGGTCACACACTTAAGAGGATTGATCAAGAGTTTAATTTGAATTAAATCATCTTTGCAGGATAACACTCTAGTAGGTGTAGCAAACCCTAGCTTCTATTCGAATCGGATTCGAATTAGGGTTCCGGATTGGTTCAAATTGGGTTCTAATTGGACCTAATTAGACCCTAATATGAAAAATAAGATTATGGCTAACCCTATTGGCTAGCCATGTAACTAGGCTTGCCTCCCCACTCGCCCTCTTTGCTATTCCATGCCAAATGCCAAGAGTCCATGCGTTTATGGACTCTTGGCACGCCATTTGGAAGAGTCCATGGCGCATGGACTCTTGGCGCGCCCCGCTTAATTCTCCGATGAATTAAGATGGGGCGGCCTCCTTTATTAATGATTAGCGCACCATCTCTCCCCCCTTGGATGGAATCCAATGGCTGATGGGATTTTAAGAAAGAAGGAATGCGCTAACTCTTCCCGGGCGTGCAAATAACATCTCTTCGGAGATGAAAAGTCGCGACCCCTTTCATTTTAAAACACCGCGGTTTTTCCTTTAAGAAAAGCTATGGGATTTAATCTGGAAGGCCGTGAGATGGGAGGATGGGGCGGGAGAAATATGGAAGGGGCGTGAGATAAGTGGAATGGTGTTTACGGAGAGTTGTGTTCTTTTGAGAAGACATCTCTCTGTAATCTATTTAAACAACAGAGGTCTCGGGTGTTTGATCAATGAACGACAGAGTTTATTTTTATTTTCTTTCTTTCCAGGAAATTGATTCCTCCTTAGCTTGTTTAGGACATAGAGAGTTTCCCTCTTACAGAGTTCTCTTCTCTGTTGAAACTCAAGTCCAAAACAAGAGATAGGAAGAATCTCTTGATCGGTAAAAGAAAAGAACTCCTACTCTGTTTCTATTTCCTTTATTTAAGACATTAGTGTCTTAAATCCTTCTCCTCCTTCAAGACAAGAGTTTTATTCCTAGGACAAGGTCTTAAGAAAGGGAGAGGAAGAAGAAAGAAAGGAAGTAAGGAGCCCCTACCCTGAAGTTTTAAAGCCATAGTCCTCTTGAGTTCTAGGATAAGAATTCAAGTGAAGGAATTTCAAAGAAGCTTGCATCTTGATCAATCATCTTGTGGATCACCATTGGAGGGTGGACATTTGGATGCCTGGTGAATTCAATCAGCCCCTTCAACATCAAACTTTGTTGGAATTAGTGATTATAGGTTGGTACCCTAATTCTAACAATGTAAGTTTATATGTTTATTATATGTTTTAATCCTGAATAAGAAGATCTTGGCTAAGGGATTATGGTGCAAATTTTATCATTTTGAAATTACACTTCCACTGCGGTGCACCGGATTCCCAACACTAAATCCTAGTTGGACTTGGACATTGGATTCCTTGTAGAACTTAAAAGCTTTGACTTTTCTCCATGGGCTTGGGCTAGGATGAAATCCTCTTAGGCTACTTTGACTTTTCTACCCTCGGTTGGGCTTAGACATGGGCTTGGGCTTGGGCGCCTGATGCGGAACTAATATGCATGCGATTATTTTTGTGTGTTTTATATGTGGGGTGAGGTGGTTAAATCCTGAATATCAGATCAAAATAAGATGTAGAGAGTTCTATATGAATTTTAGAAACTATGCATGCAGATTAGGATCTAAGAAAGCAGTAAAGAAGGATCGCCGGGACTGAGAATCCTCGGTTAGGGCTAGTTTACCTACAATAAAACTACTGGTGGCAGAGGGGGTGTACCTGGAAATGTCAGATATGCCTAGTGAAGATCATAGCGAAGAGATCACTCGTTCCTCGATGGATGCTGCCTGGAAAATCGAGCCACAGACCTGTAGATTCCTGGCTTTCTGCTCGGTGGTCCGATTGCGACTCGGCTGGAGTCATTGGATTCGTAGGAACTCGGAGACCTGCAAACAACCATCAAGGGTGAGAAAACAAAGGTTGGAAACAAGAATAATTTCAGGAAAAAGGGTAGCAAGGGCATGTTGGAATAAGAGGCTTGGAAGGTTGGTCAGCTAGGGTTTCTTCGGGCAGCACTTCGACAGGACTTCAGGCTCACACAAGATCCTTAATGCACACAACAGGGAGGCACACAGCAAGAAAAGAACTCAAGAGTATTTCATATATAAAATTGACTTTCATACAAGAGACTAGGGCCCTTTAAATAGACTCTAAGAACTTGGCCCCAAAGTAAGGTTAAAAATGACATTACATAGCACTTTGAATCCCTTCCCAACTCTAGCTAGAAAATAAGGCAACTTAGGTAGAAAAATTCCTAAAAACTCTTCCTTCTCCTCTTGCCTTGGTCGGCCAAGGTAGGTGATCCTAGTGGCTAACCAAGGGTGGTGAGCTTAGCTCTTGGCACCACTTTCTTCTCTCCTGGGCCTGGGCTGGCCTAGATTGCTTCAGGCTGCATTTCAAGGCTTCAGGGTCATCTAATTTCTCCTCCCGAGGTCTTCAAATCTTCAGGCTGGGTTTGGACTTGGGCTTCACTTGTATGATATGGTCTTGAGTCTTCAATGTACTTGGACAGGATTCAAAAAAATAAAATTAGCTCAACATGAGCTAACTAGTACTGTATTGAACTAGCTCAACATGAGCTGAATAATACTGAACTGAAATGACAACTCAAAAGACTCAAATGACAAACTAAAATGGACTCAGATGGACTAAGCCCTTATTACAAATGGACTTAAATATTATTAATCAATCCATAGAGGGTTGAAAAGCCTCTATCTTATTTTGGTTCCTCTGGTGTTCCCACCAATTCTCTCGGGATGGGAGGAACTCGACCCTGTCGAGTGAAGATCAGGCTGGCTCACATATCTCTCGAGGAGGTTGGGTTGAGGTGCTACAAGTCCTTTCGAGAAATCCATGAATCGTCTGACTCTGACTGGCCTTGCCATCAGATCAGGTTGCATTGATAGCTACGGCCCCGGGTCATTATGGCTAGATCATCTAGGATACGCTCGATCCGTTCTCCTCTCTCAGGCCAATTTATTGGTGGACACTCTGGGTTAGGGTCACTCACAATGGAAGGAGTAGGTCCAAAGGCCTCACTAGGTATCGCTGTTGGTTTCCTGTACTCAACCAGGTCTATAACATTGAAGGTAGAACTAATGCCCATATCCGAAGGCAAGTCTAATACATAGGCATTTGATCCAACCTTCTTTAATACTTTAAAAGGTCCGGCTCCATGAGTATGAAGCTTCTTTTAGGCCTAAGCCTAACCATGACAGAATCCACTACATCAAATTCCTTGGCTCTTCTTCAGAATTAGCTAGTTTGATTCAAGATTAGTGCAGGCGGTGAACATGCTGGGCACATGCAGCTCCTAACAGATGCTGCAAAGGACTCATGCCAACACCTAACAGACTCGACTATGCATTCCTATCGAAAGAAATTTTATTGACCTCTTTTGGACCTTAACCTAAGAGATTATAGGTTCTCTAGGTTTGATCCTAGCTTGACATGCATATGAAAACTTACAATGGACTCTTAGCAAATTCCATAGGTATGCCAGAAGTATAAGGCAAACCTAACATGCATAATGAATGCATGCAGTATGCTAATCTCTACTTAATGCAATCTAATGATCCTAAAAATGCTGGAGGTGTCAGGAGAGGGCAGAAAATAGAATTGGGTTCAGAATTAGTCTGGTAGGGTGGAGAAAAAGGTTTCGGGTTAGTTGGATAATGTACGATACAAGAAGGCTTGTCAGGGACTAATCTTAGACTAATGAGGCTAACCTTACAAGGTTGCGGTATATCTACGGGGTTTGCATAATGGAAAGATGGTTACTAATCTCAGGGAAGAGGTCCTTAATGGAAACTATAGGAGGGGGCTTATCCTGAGGGTACTGATTCAAAGAGATCAGCTCCTTAATAAATTCTTCTGGTTCTAGTATTTTAGGACTAGACTCTATAATTTGGTTCTCCTCTATGGTTTCCTCAGGTAAGTTTTTAGCAGCAATATCTAGGTTCTCTTTCTTTAATTGTTCTTCCAATACAACTTTAGGCTGGGTATAGTCAGGGTCAACTACCTCTGGGTTGGCTTCTACCTGGGTATCTATTGGATCAGCTAATTCTAGGTCATCTATAGGTATCTCTTCTTCTCCCTCATACTCATCCACTAAGCTCACATCAGCTTCATACACTTCCACTTTAATCTCAGCCTTGTGAATCAAAGGGATGGTAGGGGAAGGTCGGCTAAGGGGAAATTAGCTAGTACTAGGCTGATACCTAGGGGTTATGGGCTTCGTAGGCTTATAGGACAAGGGCGCTGATCTATGGGCCATGGGTTTACTGGGCTCATGGGATATGGGCTTATAGGCTCTAGAGTCAAAGGATTTGGAGTCATAAGATCTATAAGTTGTGGGTATACTAGGCTTACAGGGAGTTGGTGCATAGGACCAATGTTCATAGGTTTTGGGTATATAGATTCTAGGCTCATATGATTTGGGTAGTGTGGGTAAAGGTGGCTCAGGTTTTGGATATAGTCTGGGTCCTACGGGTTTTCTCTAGGGTTCCTATCGGGCATCTAGTTGATCAAGTCTATGGGTCAACTGGGCATTTGATTGGTCAAGCCTAAGATTGATGGATCGGGCTATCCTCTCTCCAAGGACATCAATTTTGGCATCAAGATGATCCATGGGTTCGGCCATTTATGAAGGTGGTGGATGATATGAAACCCCTGATCTAGTACACATGCAAGACTCAATCAAATCAACTATAGCTTCCTAGACCTAGAGTCCAAAACTAGATGCTCAATCAGGGTGGCAAACTAGCCTATAGTAACCTTGTACTCAGCCAGGCAGGTGAAAGGGAGTGTTAGGTCCCTGATTGCCAATCCTAGACACCAATCAAAGATTGGCCAGGTAGGCAGACCAGCACACAAGCCCTTCGGGATTGAATCCTTGAACCACAGTTCTAGACACTAAGCACAAGGCACATACAGGTTAGCTTGACACAGTGATCTGACACTTAGCCCGAACCCGACCAGTTGGTGTCCCTAGCCCACTAGGGCAAATAAGTCTAATAGATTTTAAGTTAGGCTTAGGACCGAATGTAGGGGATGTGGTTTTGGGTTAAGAAGAGGTGATCAAATCCTCCCCCCATCTGACATAGCAAGAGTGCCCTTAAAGGTAGTTTATGCAATGATGGCAGGTAGATGATGCAAAATTAGGGTTTAAGTATTTTAGGTAGCTTTTATAAATGTAATTTTTTTTTTGTTCTTTTATAGAAATATGATTTGTAGCCAATGACCTAATATGTTAGAAACATACTAAAAGTAAAAGATATCCAAAAGAGATGCTAAACAAAACCTAAACCTTCCAAAATTGTCTTGCTGAAAAATAGAGCTGAAAATCTACAGGCTATATTTCTGCTTGTAGAAACTGCACTGATCGAAATAAAATCTACACAGATTTTTTAAAATAAATTGAATCAAGATTAAAAAAAAAATCAGAATTACTGGAATTCTGATCAGGGAGAAACAATTAAAAGAACAGTACATATACGGACTGTGATGGATGCAAAAAACGAGCCCTAATCAAAGCTCTGATACCTGATGATGCGAAACTAATATGCATGCGATTATTTTTAGTGTTTTATATGTTGGGTGAGGTGGTTAAATCTTGAATATCAGATCAAAATAAGATGTAGAGAGTTCTATATGAATTTTAGAAACTACGCATGCAGATCAGAACCTAAGAAAGAAGTAAAGAAGGATCACTGGGACTGAGAAGCCTCGGTTTGGGCTAGTTTACCTACAATAAAACTACTGGTGGCAGAAGGGGTGTACCTAGCAATGTCAGATGTGCCTGGTGAAGATCGTAGTGAAGAGATCACTTGTTCCTCGATGGATGCGGCCTGGAAAATTGAGCCAAAGACCCGTGGATTCCTGGCTTTCTGCTCGGTGGTCTAATTACAGCCCGGCTGGAGTCGTTGGATTCGTAGAAACTTGGGGACCTAGAAACAACTATTAAGGGAGAGAAAACGAAGCTGGAAACAAGAATAATTTCAGGAAAAAGGGCAGCAAGGGCGTGTTGGAATAAGAGGCTTGGAAGGTTGGTCGGCTAGGGTTTCTTCATGCAGCACTTTGACAGGACTTCAGGCTCACACAAGATCCCTTAATGCACACAGTAGGGAGGCACACAACAAGAAAAGAACTCAAGAGTATTTCATATATAAAATTGACTTTCATACAAGAGGCTAGGGCCCTTTAAATAGACTCTAAGAACTTGGCCCCCAAGTAAGGTTAAAAATGACATTACGTAGCACTTTGAATCTCTTCCCAACTCTAGCTAGAAAATAAGGCAACTTAGGTAGAAAAAATCCCTAAAAACTCTCCCTTCTCATCTTGCCTTGGTCAGCTAAGGGAGGTGACCCTAGTGGCCGACCAAGGGTGGTGAGCTTAGCTTCTTGTCACCACTTTCTTCTCTCTTGGGCCTGGGCTGGCCCAGATTGCTTCAGGCTGCATTTCAGGGTTTCAAGGTCTTCTGATTTCTCCTCCAGAGGTCTTCAAATCTTCAAGCTAGGTTTGGACTTGGGCTTCACTTGTATGATGTGGTCTTGAGTCTTCAATGTACTTGGACAGGACTCAAAAAAATAAAATTAGCTCAACATGAGCTGACTAGTCTGGACTAAAGTAGCTCAACATGAGCTGACTAATGCTGAACTGAAATGACAGCTCAAAAGACTCAAATGACAAACTAAAATGGACTCAGATGGACTTATATATTATTAACCAATCCATTGAGGGTTGAGAAGCCTCTGTCTTATTCTGGTTCCTCTGATATTCCCACCAGTGCCAACCTTGGCGGACCTGGACTGGGATGGGCTTCAACTGCAAGAAAGGTCCTGAGGGGTGCTAGCTCTTAATGGGCTTCTGGACTGGGGTGCCTGGAAGAAAGAATATTCCCTAGGGTTCCTGGTATCTTCAAATATCAGGGGGGCGCCATGGGCTTGGGTGGCATGAAAGGCCTAGAGTGGCTTGAGGTGGGTGCAGATGCAAGGTCTCCAACTCCTAATTGAGGCCTAATAAACTCCTGATCTAGAAATTCTCCTCTCTTGTATTAGAAAGTTATAGGACTCAAGTAAACTCACTAAATTTGGACAAGTAGACTCACTCAATTTACAAATGGACTCATGTAACAGGACTTAAGGGACTTATGTGGATGAGACAAGGGATTCACTGGACTCAATTGGACTTCTTGCCTCAACTTATTACAGTACTTAATTGATGGACTTTATTATAGGACTTAGCAAAATTGACCAACACATGACTTAGAGAACAAATTGGAGCTTGGAGTCTATAACTGAGCTGATGTCCCCATCAATTCTCCCGGGTGGGACAAACTAGACCCTATCGAGTAAAGGTTGATCTGGCTCTGGTATTGCTTTGATGGGTCTGGGTTGAAGCATTGCGGATCCTCTCGAGTGATCCTTGAATTCTCAGATCTTGGTTGACCTTGCCAACGAACAAGTGACGTGATTGTCCGTTGATCCAGTTACTAGTGTCTTGGTCATCCAGGATACACTCAATCTTTCCTCTCACAGGCTAAATTGATGCTGATCACTCAGGGTTGGGTTTGCTCTCAAAAAAAGGGTTAGGCTCAAACTCACTAGGTATCATTACTGGCTCCTTATACTCTACTAAGTCTGAGATATTGAAGGTTGAGCTTGATGCCTAATTAGGTGGTAACTTAGGCACTAGGTCCAACATTCTTTATCGCTTTGATGGATCTAGCTCATAGGTATGTAGCCTAATTGTTACAAGATTTTTTAGCGAACTCTTAGACTCTTTTCAGGAATTAACCATATTTTTATAAAACATTGCTTATATTAATCTTATGATTAATTCTGCATGCAAATCTCTAATCATGCAGTGCAAAACTCATAACAACTCCTATGGACATGCAGACAAAATACCTAATATGAGCAAATGACTCATGCCAATACTTACTGATACATATACTCGACAAAACCCTAAGCTAAAACTATGGGTTTGACCCTTGGTCAAGTGGATGACATGTAGATTAGAATGGTGCATGTACTCCTACAAAATGCCATAAAGTATACCAGAAATAAAATGCAAACTTAACATGCACAATGAATGTATGCAGTATGCTTACCTCTATAAAATGCAATCTAATGGTCTTAGAAATGCGGGAAGCTTTGGGAAAGGCAGAAAATAGGAGGTGGGTTCAGGGTTAGTCTGGTCGGGTAAGAAATAAGAAGATGGTTCAGGGTTAATCGAAAAGAGTTGAATACAATAAGGGGTTTCAGGGATGAGTCCTAGACTAATGAGGTTGACCTTATGGGGTTGATGTCTATCTACAGAGTCTACATAATGGAAGAATGGGTCACTAATTTCAAGGAAGAGCTCAATTAGAGTCAAAGGAGTGACTTCATCCTGAGGGTACTGATTTAAAGAGATCAGGTCCTTAATAAATTCATCTGGTTCATGAAATTTAGGACTGGGCTCTATAATTAGGCTTTCTTCTAGTCTCTCCTCAAATAAAGTACTAGTAGAATCTGGGTTTTCTTCCTTTAATTGTTCTTCCACTACAGCTTCAGTTTGGGTGTGGTTAGGGTTAACTAATTCTAGGTTGGCTTCTACCTAGGTATCTACCTCGTCAACTAATTCTGGGTTGATTTCTACTTGGGTATCTACCTAGTCAACTAATTCTGGGTTGGTTTTTACTTGGGTCTAGTCAGGGATAACTAATTTTAGGTCAACTATAGGTATCTCCTCTTCTTCTTCCTCATACTCATCCACTAAGGTCACATCATCTTCATATATCTTCTCTTCTAAGTTATTCTGGTGACCCAATGGGGTGGTAAGAGAGGGTTGACTGAGAAAAATTGACTAATGTCTGGGGTAGGGGTGGGTTGACTAAAAGGAAGTGGAATAATACTAGGCTCATACCTAGGGGTACTGGTGGGGACACCGGAGGCACCAAATAAGACAGAGGCTTTTCAACCCTCTGTGAATTGATAAATAATTTATGAGTCCATTTGTAATAAGGGATTAGCCCATCTGAGTCTATTTTAGTTGTTATTTGAGTCTTTTGAGTTGTTATTTCAGTTCTGTACTAGTCAGCTCATGTTGAGCTAGTTCAGTCTAATGCTAGTCAACTCATGTTAAGCTAATTTTATTTTTTTGAGTCCTATCCAAGCATACTGAAGACTTAAGGCCACATCATACAAGTGAAGACCAAGTCCAACTAGATTGAAGACATGGAAGTTTAGCCCAAGTCCAACCCAGCTTGAAGATTTGAAGACCCGAGGAGAAAAATCAGAAACCCTGATTCATTGTAGATGCCCTCCAGATGCCCAGATTCCCTTCCATATGCCAAAGTATATTCATAGACCAGGAAATCCATAATTTTAGAGGTCCATCTACATCCTAGCCCAAAGAAATCAAGCCCAAGCACCAAGCCCAAGCCCCTAAGAAGCAAGATACCAGGGAATATTCCTACTACCTAGCTACCAGGCCACCCCAGCTTCCAGAGGCCCAAACCCATGCGCCCAAGTCCCTTTGGGCCGGCCCCTTGCTGCTCTTAGAAGCCCAACACGCCCCCCTAGGCATCCTTGGAGTGTTGACCAAGTCAATAGAATTTTTAGGGATTTTTTCTACCTATTGTTTCCTTATTTTCTAGCAATGGTTTGAGAGGGAAAGGATTCTTATGTAATGTCAATTGTACCCTTACTTGGGGCCCAAGGTTAAGGGTCTATTTAAGGGACCCTAGCCTCTTGTATGAAGGGATATTTTTGATATGAAATAAAACTTGATTTCTTATATTATTTTGTGTGATTACCCTACTGTATGCATAAAGGGGTTTGAGAGTTCTTCTTCCTAGTGTTTGCAACCATCTTCCTGCCGCCAACCATCCTTCCAGCCCCTCCAAAACTTTCTTCCCTTTACTATTTTCCTTTGTTTTCTTGATTTCATTTGAGTTTTCTAACCCCTGACAGGTTATTTGTAGGTCTTTGAGTTCCTACGAATACAACGACTCCTGCCAAGCCTCAATCGGACCACTGAGCAGAAAGCCGGGTATCCGCGGGTCTTTGGCTCAGTTTTCCAGGCTGCATCCATTGAGGAACGAGAGATCCCTTCGCAACGATCTTCATCGGGCACTTCAGACATTGTTAGGTATACCCCCTCTACCTCCAGTCTTTATATTGTAGGAGAACTTGCCCTAACCGAGGCTTCTCAGCCCCGGCAATCCTTCTTTAGTACTTTTCTAGGTTCTAATATGCATGCTTGGTTTCAAAAATTCATAAAAAATTCCATACAATTAGTTTTGATCTGAAATTTGGGAATTAATCACCTAACCTCACATATAAAACATATAAAAAGAATTGCATGCATATTAGTCCCGCATCATTTGGTATCAGAGCCTAGATTAGGGCTTGTTTTTTATAATTTTTCAGTCTGTAAATGCTCTGTTATTTAAATTATTTCTCCGTGATCAAAACTTAAAAAATTTTAAAATAAATTTTTGTTGATTCATCATAATTCACAGTAATTTTCAAATTTTTTCAGATTTTATTATGGCCCGTGAATTTTCTGCAAGCTGAAATACAGCCTGCAATTTTTTAGCTTTGTTTTTTTTCAGCAAGATAAGTTTGAAAGTTTTAGGGTTTTGTTTAACATATTTTGCATATCTTTTAATTTTAGTATATTTCCTGCATATTAGGCCATAATTTGCAAGTTTTCATCTAGTTAAGAAAATACCAAATAAAAAAATAAAAAAATTACATCTTCTCCAAAATACAAAAAAAAAAAACACCTAAACCCTAATTTGCATTCTCATCTGATTGCCATCATTGTATAAACCACTTTTAAGGGCACTCTTGCTATATCAGATAAGGGGAGGAGTTGATAACCTCTCCTTAGCCCAAAACCACATCCCTTGCATTCATTCCCAAGCCTTAACCTAAAACTTATTAGACTTAATTTGCCCTAGTGGGCTAGGGACACCAATTGGTCGGGTCCGGGCTAGTGTTAGATCACTGTGTCAAGTTAACCTGTGTGTGCCTTGTGCTCAGTGTCTAGAATGGTGGTTCATGGATTCAATCCTAAGGGCTTGTGTGCTGGTCCACCTACCTGGCCAATCTCTGATTGGTGTCTAGGCTTGGCAATCAGGGACCTAACACTCCCCTTACACTTGCATGGCTGAGTACCGGGTTACTATAGGCTAGTTTGCCACCCTGATTGAGCATCTAGTTTGGACTCTAGGTCTAGTCAGCTGTAGTTGGTATGATCGAGTCTTGCATGAGCATTAGATCAAGTGTCCCATCTCATTCACCATCTCCCTGAATCCATAGACCATTTTGATGCCAAATTTGATGCCCTTGGAGAAAGGTTAGTCCAAACCCTCAATCTTAGGTTTGAGCAAGCAAATGCCTAATTGACCCAGAAGCTTGAACAAATAGATGCCTAATGAGGAACCTTAGAGAAAACCCGTAGGACCCAAACCAGATCCAAACCTAAACCAGAACTTGAGTCACCTCCCCAGCCTAGGAGAACCCTTCGCCATGACCCTTATTATGATACTGAACCTAGGAGGACCCCTTACCATGATCCCTACCGTGAGGTTGAACCTAGGAGAGACCATCGCCATGACCCTTATTATTATACTGAACCTAGGAGGACCCCAAACCCTGATCCCTACCATGAGGTTGAACCTAAGAGAGCCCATCGTCATGACCCTTATTATGATACTGAACCTTGGAGGACCCCAAACCCTGATCCCTACCGTGAGGTTGAACCTAGGAGAGCCCATCGTCATGACCCATACTATGATACTGAACCTAGGAGGATCCCAAACCCTGATCCCTATCGAGAGGTTGAACCTAGGAGAGCCCATTGTCATGACCCATACAATGATACTGAACCTAGGAGGACCCCAAACCCTGATCCATACCTTGAGGCTGAACCTAGGAAAGCCCATCGTCATGACCCAATCCCTAAGGTTAGCCCTAGAAGACCCAATCAGAATTTTGTAGACCAAGAAGATAGATCCTATTTACCCTCTCCCTATAAGAGTAGTATACCCACAACCTATAGATCTTATGACCCAAATCCTCTGACTCTAAAACCTATGAGCCCATATCACATGAGCCTAGTAGACCCAACACCCAATATTCTGACCAATATAGGGAGTCCAACCCTAGGAGAACCCAATATTCTGAACCATATAGGGAGTCCAACCCTAGGAGAACCCAATATCCTGACCCATATAGGGAGTCCAACCCTAGGAGAACCGAATATCCTGACCCATATAGGGAGCCCAATCTTAGGAGGACCCCATACCATGATCCATCCTTAGAACCTGACCATAGAGCTGACCCAAAATCCTATGACCCCAGATCCTATAATCCCATGACCCATAGATCTGCACCCTTGTCCTACGAGCCCAGAGAACCCATAACCCCTAAGTATCAATCTAGTACTAGTCAGGCTTCCCTTAGTCAACTTGAACCCCATAGGATTAGTACCCCTATATATGAACCCAGTAATGAGCCACTACCCCTTATACAACCTGGACCTACTAGGATTAGTGTCCATAATCAGAAACCTGGACCTAGCCAATTTTTCCTTAGCCGACCTTCTCCAACCATTCCTGAGATTCACAAGGCTTACATTAACGTAGAAGTGTATGAAGCTGATGCAAACTTAGTGGATGAGTATGAGAGAGAAGAGGAGACACCTTTAGATGACCTAGAATTAGCTAACCCAATAGATACCCAGGTAGAAGCCAACCTAGAGATAGTTGACCTTGACCACATCCAACCTAAAGCTATAGTGGAAGAACAAATAGAGGAAGAGAGCCTAGGTACTGCTGTTAGAGCTTTACCTGAGGAAACCATAGAAGAGAGCCAAATTATAGAGTCTAGTCCTAAATACAAGAACCTGAAGAATTTATTAAGGACCTGATCTCTTTGAATCAGTACCCTCAGGATGAGCCTCCTCCTATAGTTCCCATTAAGGACCTCTTCCCTGAGATTAATAACCCATCCTTCCATTATACAAACCCCATAGATATACTGCAACCCCGTAAGGTTAACCTATTAGTCTAGGATTAGTCCCTGACGCCCCTTCTTTTATCTTACTTTATCCAACTAACCTTGAACCTTTTTCCCTACCCTACCAGACTAATTTTGAATCCACTTCCTATTTTCTGCCCTTTCCAGACACCTCCAGCATTTCTACAATCATTAGATTGCATTTAGCTGAGATTAGCATACTGCATGCATTCATCACGCATGTTAGGTTTGCATCTTATTTCTAGCATACTCTTTGGAATTTGCTAGGAGTTCACTATAAATTTTCATGTGCATGTCAAGCTAGGATCAAATCTAGAGAACCTATAATCTGTTAGGTTTAGATCCAAAGAGTTCAATAAAATTTCCTTCGATAAGAATGCATAGTTGAGTCTGTTAGGTCCTTGCATCATTTGTTAGGAGACTGCATGTGCCTAGCATGTTCACCACCCGCACTAATCTTAAAAAACTAGCTAATTCCCGAAGAAGGGTCAAAGAATTTGATGTAGTGGATTCTATCTTGGTTAGGCATAGGCCTAAAAGAAGCTTCATGCTCGCAGAGCCGGACCTTTTAAAGTGTTAAAGAAGGTTGGATCAAATGCCTATGTGTTAGAATTGCCTTCAGATTTGGGCATTAGTTCTACCTTCAATATTATAGACTGGTTGAGTACAAGGAACCGGCAGTGATACCTAGTGAGGCTTTTAGACCTATCCCCTCCTGTTGTGAGTGATCCTAACCCAGAGTGTCCACTAACAAATTTGGCCTGAGAGAGGAGAGCGGATCGAGCGTATCTTGGATGATCAAGCCATCACGACCTAGGGCCGCGGCTATCAACACTTCCTGGTCCGATGGTATGGCCGGCCAGAGTCGGACGATTCATGGATTTCTCGAGAGGACTTGCAATGCCTCAACCCAGACCTTCTCGAGAGATATGTGAGCCAGTCTGATCTTCACTCGACAGTGTCGAGTTCCTCCCACCCCGGGAGAATTGGTGGGGACACAGGAGGCACCAGAATAAGACAGAGGATTTTCAACCCTCTGTGAATTGATCAATAATTTATGAGTCATCTGTAATAAGGGCATAGCCCATCCGAGTCTATTTTAGTTGTCATTTGAGTCTTTTGAGTTGTTATTTCAGTTTTGTACTAGTCAGCTCATGTTGAGTAGTTCAGTCCAATGCTAGTCAGCTCATGTTAAGCTAATTTTATTTTTTTGAGTCCTATCCAAGCATACTGAAGACTCAAGACCACATCATACAAGTGAAGACCAAGTCCAACTAGATTGAAGACATGGAAGTTTAGCCAGAGTCCAACCCATCTTGAAGATTTGAAGACCCCAGGACGAAAATCACAAACCCTGATTCATTGCAAATGCCCTCCAGATGCCTAGATTCCCTTCCAGATGCCAAAGTATATTAATAGACCAGGGAATCCAAGATTTTAGAGGTCCATCTATATCCTAGCCCAAAGAAATAAAGCCCAAGCACCAAGCCCAAGCCCCTAAGAAGCAAATACCATGGAATATTCCTGCTACTTAGCTACTAGGCCACCCCAGCTTCCAGAGGCCCAAACCCATGCGCCCAAGCCCCTTTGGGCTGGCCCCTTGCTACTCTTAGAAGCTCAACACGCCCCCCTAGGCATCATTGGAGTGTTGACCAAGTCAAGAGAATTTTTAGGGATTTTTTCTACCTAATGTTTCCTTATTTCTAGCAAGGGTTTGAGAGGGAAAAGGATTCTTACGTATGTCAATTGTACCTTACTTGGGGCCCAAGTTAAGGGTCTATTTAGGGACCCTAGCCTCTTGTATGAAGGGAGGTTTTTGATATGAAATAAACCTTGAGTTCTTATATTATTTTGTGTGATTACCCTGCTGTGTGCATAAAGGGGTTTGAGAGTTCTTCTTCCCGGTGTTTGCAACGATCTTCCTACCGCCAACCATCCTTCTATCCCCCTCCGAAACTTTCTTCCCTTTGTTGTTTTCATTTGTTTTCTTGATTTCATTTGAGTTTTCTAATCCCTGATAGGTCGTTTGCAGGTCCTAGAGTTCCTATAAATCCAACGACTCCAGCCAAGCCTCAATCGGACCACCGAGCAGAAAGTCGTGTATCCGCGAGTCTTTGGCTCGATTTTCCAGGCCGCACTCCAACGAGGAATGAGAGATCCCTTCGCTACGATCTTCATCGGGCACTTCAGAAATTGTCAGGTACACCCCCTCTACCCCCAATCTTTATATTGTAGGAGAACATGCCCTAACCGAGGCTTCTCAGCCCCAGCGATCCTTCTTTAGTACTTTTCTAGTTGCATGCTTGGATTCAAAAATTCATAAAAAAATCTCTACAACTAATTTTGATCTGAAATTTGGGAATTAATCACCTAACCTCACATATAAAACATACAAAATGAATTGCATGCATATTAGTCCTGCATCAGGTACTAACCCTATGGGGTTCAGGTTGACTAGTTTTGACTTGGCTCGGGCTGGATTGGCCCGAACATACTTGACTAGGTGCTAGGGTCTGGCTAGGGGTAATGAGACAGAGCTCGTCTAAAGGAAGTCGACTAGGTTTGGGCTTGGGTTTAAGAGGGTTACTCTTATTGGGTTTAGATTAACTGATCATGAGTTCCCTTTGACTTAACTCAAATTCCCTAGCTATGTGATAGGCTTCATCTAGGTCCTGAATTTTTCATTGAAACAGTTCCCATTGGATGTCCCTATGGAGGCTAGCTCGAAACCTTGATATGATCTTAGACTCAGGTTTAACTGTGAAACATGTCCTATAAAACTGATCAAATTGGTCAATGTATTCAGACAAAGTTTTATTATCCTGTCTCAATTCCCAACATTATTTTAAATGTTTGTGCTTATAGGACAAGGGTACATAGGATCTGGGTTCAGAGCTATGGGTTATGGGTTCCCTGGACTCATAGGATGTGTGGTGCGGAGGCAAGGGGGTTAGGGCTATGGATGCTAGATGCTAGTAAGGATGCTACAATGCAAAGGAATTCTTTTTTTAGGATTGATGATTTTTTTTTTTTTATGTTTCTTGTTGTTCTTCATTGTTATAGGATTTCGATTCCCGATCACAAGCAAAGATAAGAAATACGAAGAACAGTAATGGAAACTTACGCTAGCAGTTCAAAGCGCTAAAAGTAAGAATGAGAACAGGACCCCGGGATTAAGAAACCTCGATAGGACTAGCTCGACCTACAATATCTACTTAGGAGATAAGAGAAGGCAAACCTTAAACTTCTGAAGTGCCCGGTGCAGAGATCGCTCAACTCGGCGGATGCGGCCTGGATGCCCAAGCAGTCGAACCCATGGGAGCTCTAGCTTTGGGTCGGGAGGTCGCGATGGCAAAGCTGACTGTCTCCAATGCTCGAGAAGCCATGGAGGACCTGTAGGCAAATAAAAAAAAGGTCAGTAGAAAGTGAGATACACGAAAAGGAATTGAACTAGAGTTGGGAAGGGGCTTCGAGCCCAGTGTCTGGCTGGATTTCGAAGTCGAAGTTGGAGATAACTTGGGGCCTCGCACCCCGCGACATCCGGAGGATGAAGGAATGTGGCCTCACACCACGCGACATCCTGGAGGACGAGGATTCGCGACATCCTGGAGCGACGGACAGGTGGCCTCACACCACTCGACATCCCTAGGGACGAAGGCAATTCCACTCAAACCTAGCCTAAGAGACAATGGTTGGAGGGTGGAAGAAACTCAAACTTTTCATTAATCAGTCAATGATTCATTCATTTGTTCTACAAGGGAGGGATTGGGTCCTTTAAATAGGCACCCATGGCCCATTTGAAATTCAAATTACAAAATTCAAGGTGGCGCCCAAAAGTTTCCAACATCCCTTCTCTTTGGCCGACCAAATAATTTTGGAGTTGGGCGTGGCATGAGCAAAGGATTGGAGAGGGGGATTGGTCCCTTGACTTCCTTCCTTAGCATGCTTATTTTGGAAGAAGGAGTGGGGCATGGCTTGCTTGGAGGGATGTGTTCCCCTGGATTCTTCAACGCCATCTTCTTGGATTGATTCAAGGCTGACCAAGGAGAGCTCCATGGGCATTGCATGGTTGAGGGCTTGAAGGGGGGAGTGTGTCCTTTGACCTTCAATCCTTGTAAGAACATTTGGGAAGAAAGCTTGGAAGGGGGCTTGCTTTGAGGCTTGGTTTCTTTAAGGATCTCCAATGCCCTCTTTTGATGGAACAAGGCGTGTTGTGGGGGAGGGAAGAGGGGGATGGTGTCTCTTCTTTCCAATGTTGCCCAAGGCGTGTGGAAAGCATGAGAATGCCACTTTGTTTCCCTTCTTGGATGCCCAAGTGGCAGCTGATGTGGCGCCACGTAGGTAGCTGAGGTGGCACCTGAGTTGGCATTATCCCAGGTGGAAGGGGTGGGTTTGCCCACCAGAACTTGATTTGGTGAAGAAAACCAGAGTGACTTCAATTGGGCTTGGGCCCAGTCCAAACCCAAACTAGAACAAATACAGGACTCATGACCTAACTTGACCCAAATTGGTTAAGGTACAGGACTAAACAAATTTGACAAGAAATTATGACAATGCTTTAGGCTCAAGGCCTTATTACAGGCCTCATAGAAGGGGAACCCTAATCTGAGACCCACAGAGGGTTGAGGAGCCTCTGTTGGATCCTGGTGCCCACACCAGTTCTCTCAGGGTAGGAGGAACTCAACCCTGTCGAGTAAGGATTAGCTTGGCTTTGATACTTCTCTAGAATGTCGGGGTCGATGCGTTGCAAGTCCTCCCATGTAATCCACGAGTCATCAAATTCGGGTCGGCCTTGCCAACGGACCAAGTAACGTTGATATCCCTTGCCCCGGGTAGTGATGGCTTGGTCATCCAGGACACGCTCGATCCGCTCTCCTCGCTGAGGTATATTTGGAGGTGGACACTTGGTAGGGACACCAAAGGCACCAGAATAAGATAGAGGCTTTTCAACCCTCTATGAATTGATCAATAATTTATGAGTCCATCTGTAATAAGGGCTTAGCCTATCTGAGTCCATTTTAGTTGTTATTTGAGTATTTTGAGTTTTAGTTCTGTACTAGTCAGCTCATGTTGAGCTAGTTCAGTCCAGTGTTAGTCAGCTCATGTCGAGCTAATTTAATTTTTTGAGTCCTATTCAACCAGATTGAAGACTCAAGACCACATCATACAAGTGAAGACCAAGTCCAACCAGATTGAAGACATGGAAGTATAGCCCAAGTCCAACCCAGCTTGAAGATTTGAAGACCTCAGGAGGAAAATTCAGAAAACCCTGATTCTTTGCAGATGCCCTCTAGATGCCTAGATTCCCTTCCAGATGCAAAATATATTTATATACCAAGGCATCCATGATTTTAGAGGTCCATCTGCATCCTAGCCCAAAGAAATCAAGCCCAAGCGCCAAGCCCAAGCCCCTAAGAAGCAAGATACCAGGGAATATTGATGCTACCTGGCTACCAGGCCACCCCAGCTTCCAGAGGCCCAAACCCATGCGCCCAAGACCCTTTGGGCTGGTCACTTGCTGCTCTTAGAAGCCCAACATGCCCCCCTAGGCATCCTTGGAGTGTTTGCCAAGTCAAGAGAATTTTTAGGGATTTTTCTACCAAATGTTTCCTTATTTACTAGCTAGGGTTTGAGAGGGAAAAGGATTCTTATGTAAAGACTTATGTGCCCTTAATTGGAGCCCAAGGTTAAGGGTCTATTTAAAGGACCCTAGCCTCTTGTATGAGGGAAGATTTTGATATGAAATAAACCTTGAGTTCTTATATTATTTTGAGTGATTACCCTACTGTGTGCATAAAGGGGTTTGAGAGTTCTTCTTCCCGGTGTTTGCAATCATCTTCCTGCCGCCAACCATCCTTCCAGCCCCCTCCAAAACTTTCTTCCCTTTGCTATTTTCCTTTATTTTCTTGATCTCTTTGAGTTTTCTAACCCCTATCAGGTCGTTTACAGGTCCCCGAGTTCCTACTAATCCAACGACTCCAGCCATGCCTCAATCAGACCACCGAACAGAAAGCCGGGTATCCGCGGGTCTTTAGCTCTGTTTTACAGGCCGCATCCATGGAGGAACGAGAGATCTCTTTGTTGCAATCTTCACTGGGTGCTTCAGATGTTGTCAGGTACACCCCCTCTACCTCCAGTCTTTATATTGTAGGAGAACTTGCCCTAACCGAGGCTTCTCAGCCCCGGCGATCCTTCTTTAGTACTTTTCTAGGTTCTAATCTACATGCTTTGTTTCAAGAATTCATACAAATTCTCTACAACTAATTTTGATCTAAAATTCAGGAATTAATCACTTAACCCCAAATATAAAATATATAAAAAATTGCAAGCATATTAGTCCCGCATCATTTGGTATCAGAGCTTAGATTTGGGCTTATTTTCTGCAATTTCTCAGTCCGTATATGCTCTGTTATTTAAATTATTTATCCCCGATCAAAACTCCAAAAATTCTAAAATTTATTTTTTAAATTCAACATAATTCATAGTAATTTTCAGAATTTTTGAAGATTTTTTTTCTGGCTGTGAAATTTTTTCAATCTGAAATACAGCCTACAAATTTTCTGCTCTATTTTTTCAGCAAGACATGTTTGGAAGTTTTAGGGTTTTGTTTAGCATCTTTTACATATCTTTTAACTTTAGTATATTTCCTGCATATTAGGCCATGATTTGCAAGTTTTCTTCTATTTAAGAAAATACAAAAAAAAAAATTACATATTCTCCAAAAATACCAAAAACATCTAAACCCTAATTTGCATCCTCATCTGCCTGCCATCATTGCATAATTTACTTTTAAGGGCACTCTTGCTATATCAGATGGGGGGAGGATTTGATCACCTCTCCTTAGCCCAAAACCACATCCCTTGCATTCAATCCCAAGCCTTAACCTAAAATTAACTAGACTTAATTTGCCCTAGTTGGATAGGGACACCAACTGGTCTGGTCCGGGCTAAGTGTCAGGTCATTGTGTCAAGCTTACCTGTGTGTGCTTTGTGCTCGGTGTCTAGAACGGTGGTTTAGGGATTCAATCCCGAAGGGCTTGTGTGCTGGTCTGCCTACCTGGCCAATCTCTGATTGGTGTCTAGGATTGGCAATCAGGGACCTAACACTCCCCTTACACCTGCCTGGCTGAGTACAGGATTATTATAGGCTAGTTTGCCACCCTGATTGAGCCCTTAGTTTTGGACTCTAGGTCTAGTTAGCTGTAGTCGGTTTGATTGAGTCTTGCATGAGCATTAGATCAGGAGTCCCATCTCATCCACCATCTCCCTGAACCCATGGATAAGTAGCAAGCTAGGATTCAAGACTTTATAGATCAAATGGCCCAGATGGCTACCCAGATGACTACCCAGATGACCCAGTTAACTCAGTCTGGTACCCAAACCAACAATAGAATTGACCATCTTGCCAATAGGTTTGACCTGTTAGAAGGCTGTGTAGGGACCATACAAAGAACCCATGGGTCACAGTCTAAGCCAGATCTTGAGTCCCCTCAACCTAGGAGGACCCCAAACCCTGATCTATACCATAAGGTCGAACCTAGGAGAGCCCCTTATCCTGACCCGTACTACAATCCTCAACCTAGGAGGACCCCAAACCTGATCCATATTAAGAGAATGAACCTAGGAGAGACCCTCAGCCTGACCCATACAATGATACTGAACCTAGAAGAACCCCTTACCATGACCCATATTATGATACTGAACCTAGGAGGACCCCAAACCCTGATCCCTACCGTGAGGTTGAACCTAGGAGAGCCCATCGTCATGACCCATACTATGATACTGAACCTAGGAGGACCCCAAACCCTGATCCCTACCGGGAGGTTGAACCTAGGAGAGCCCATCGTCATGACCCATACTATGATACTGAACCTAGGAGGACCCCAAACCCTGATCCATACCTTAGGCTGAACCTAGGAGAGTCCATCGTCATGACCCAATCCCTAAGGTTAGTCCTAGAAGGACCAATCAGGATTTTGTAGACCAGGAAGATAGATCCTATTTTCCCAAATCCTATAAGCCTAGTATACCCACAACCTATAGATCTTATGACTCCAAATCCTCTGACTCTAGAATCTACGAACCCATATCGCATGAGTCCAGTAGACCCAAGACCCATAGAGCTGAACCCAAATCCTATGATCCCGGATCTTATAATCTCGTGACCCATAGATCTGCACCCTTGTCCTATGAGCCTAAGGAGCCCATAACCCTTACGTATCAATCTAGTACTAGTCAGGTTTCTCCTAGTCAACTTGAACCCCATAGGATTAGTACCCCTAAATATGAGCCCAGTAGTGAGCCACTACCCCTTAGGCAACCTGAACATGCTAGGATTAGTGTCCATAATCAGATACCAGGACCTAGCCAATTTTCTCCTAGCCGACCTTGTCCAACCATTCCTGAGAATGACAAGGCTTACATTAACGCGAAGTATATGAAGCTGATGCGAGCCTAGTGGATGAGTATGAAGGATAAGAGGACACACCTTTAGTAGACCTAGAATTAGCTGACCTAGTAGATACCCAGGTAGAAACCAACCTAGAGCTAGTTGACCTTGACCACATCCAACCTAAAGCTATAGTGGAAGAACAATTAAAGGAAGAGAACTCTGATACTAGGATTTTACCTAAGGAAACACTAGAAAAGGATCTAATTGTAGAGCCTATTCATAAATTCCATGAACAAGAAGACTTTATTGAGGATTTGGCTTACTTAACCCATTGCCCTCATGATGAATCCCTTCCTACCATTCCTATTGAAGATCTCTTCCCAGAAATTGTTGACCCATCCTTCCATAGCATGGACCTTTTCTTTCCTATAGATATATCGCAACCCCGTAAGGTTAGCCTCATTAGTCTAGGATTAGTCCCTGACATGCCTTCTTTTATCCTACTATATCCAACTAACCCGGAACCTTTTTCTCTATCCTACTAAACTAATTCTGAACCCACTTCTTATTTTCTACCCTTTCCAGACATCTCCAACATTTCTAGGATCATTAGATTGCATTTAGTTGAGATTAGCGTATTGCAAGCATTCATTATGCATGTTAGGTATGCATTATACTTCTGGCATACCCTTTGGCATTTGCTTGGAGTCCATTGTAAATACTCTTGTTCACACCATACTAAGGTTAGACCTAGAGAGTCTATAATCTCTTAGGTTTAGGCCCATAAAAGTCTAATAAATTTCCTTCGATAAGAATGTAAAGTCAAGTCTATTAGGTGTTAGTTTGAGTCCTTTGCATCATGTTGTTAGGAGTTTGCATATGCCCAGCATGTTCACCACCTACACTAATTTTAAACAAACTGGCTAATTCCCGAAGATGGATCAAAGAATTTGATGTAGTGGATTCTATCTTGGTTAGGCATAGACCTAAAAGAAGCTTCATGCTCGTAGAGCCGGACCTTTTAAAGTGTTAAAGAAGGTTGGATCAAATGCCTAGGTGTTAGACTTGCCTTCGATTTGGGCATTAGTTCTACCTTCAATATTACAGACCTGGTTGAGTATAGGGAACCGGCAGCGATACCTAGTGAGGCCTTTGGACCTATTGCTTTTCATTGTGAGTGACCCTAACACAGAGTGTCCACTAACATATTGGCCTGAGAGAGGAGAACGGATCGAGCATATCTTGGATGATCAAGCCATCATGACCCGGGGCCATGACTATCAACGCTTCCTGGTTCGATGGCAAGGCCAGCCAGAGTCGGATGATTCATGGATTTCTCGAGAGGACTTGTAATGCCTCAACCCAGACCTTCTCGAGAGATATGTGAGCCAGTCAGATATTCACTCGACAGTGTCGAGTTCCTCCCACCCCGGGAGAATTGGTGGGACACCAAAGGCACTAGAATAAGATAGAGGCTTTTCAACCCTCTATGAATTGATCAATAATTTATGAGTCCATCTGTAATAAGGGCTTAGCCTATCTGAGTCCATTTTAGTTATTATTTGAGTATTTTGACTTTCAGTTCTGTACTAGTCAGCTCATGTTGAGCTACTTTAGTCTAGTGTTAGTCAGCTCATGTCGAGCTAATTTAATTTTTTGAGTCCTATTCAACCATATTGAAGACTTAAGGCCACATCATACAAGTGAAGACCAAGTCCATCCAGATTGAAGACATGGAAGTATAGCCCAAGTCCAACCCAGCTTGAAGATTTGAAGACCCCAGGAGGAAAATTCAGAAAATCCTGATTCCTTGCAGATGCCCTCCAGATGCCCAGATTCCCTTTTAGATGCAAAAATATATTCATATACCAAGGCATCCATGATTTTAGAGGTCCATCTGCATCCTAGCCAAAGAAATCAAGCCCAGGTGCCAAGCACAAGCCCCTAAGAAGCAAGATACCAGGGAATATTCCTACTACATGGCTACTAGGCCACCCAGCTTCAAAGGCCCAAACTCATGCGCCCAAGCCCCTTTGGGCCGGCCACTTGCTGCTCTTAGAAGCCTAAGACGCCCCCCTAGGCATCCTTGGAGTGTTGGCCAAGTCAAGAGAATTTTAAGGGATTTTTCTACCTAATGTTTCCTTTTTTTCTAGCTAGGGTTTGAGAGGGAAAAGGATTCTTATGTAAAGACTTATGTGCCCTTACTTGGAGCCCAAGGTTAAGGGTTTATTTAAAGGACCCTAGCCTCTTGTATGAGGGAAGATTTTGATATGAAATAAACCTTGAGTTCTTATATTGTTTTGAGTGATTACCCTACTGTGTGCATAAAGGGGTTTGAGAGTTTTTCTTCTCGGTGTTTGCAATCATCTTCCTACCGCCAACCATCCTTCCAGCCCCCTCCAAAACTTTCTTCCCTTTGCTATTTTCCTTTATTTTATTGATCTTCTTTGAGTTTTCTAACCCCTGATAAGTCATTTGCAGGTCCCCGAGTTCCTACGAATCCAATGACTCCAGCCATGCCTTAATCGGACCACCGAGCAGAAAGCCAGGTATCCACGGGTCTTTGGCTCGATTTTCCAGGCCGCATCCATCGAGGAACGAGAGATCCCTTCACTGCGATCTTCACCGGGTGCTTCAGACATTGTCAGGTACACCCCTCTAACTCCAGTCTTTATATTATAGGAGAACTTGCCTAACCGAGGCTTCTCAGCCCTGGCGATCCTTCTTTAGTACTTTTCTAGGTTCTAATCTGCATGCTTAGTTTCAAGAATTCATACAAAATTCTCTAAAGCTAATTTTGATCTAAAATTCGAGAATTAATCACCTAACCCCACATATAAAATATATAAAAAGAATTGCATGCATATTAGTCCTGCATCAACACTCAGGTTCAGGTTCACTCTCAAAAGGGAGGTCAGGCCCAAACGGCTCAATGGATATGTTTGCAGGTTCCCTATACTCGACTAAGTCAGAGATATTGAATGTCGAGCTAATTCCATAATCCGGAGGTAATTCTAGCACATAGGCATTAGGGCCCATTCTCCTAATCACTTTAAAGGAACCTGCCCCACGAGCGTGAAGCTTTTTAATGGTTCCCGGTGGAAACCATTCAGGCCGAAGCCTAATCATTACAAAATCGCTTATTTCAAACTCTTTGGCTCGCTTTCGGGAATTAGCCAAATTATTTTAAAAATTGTATTTAATGCATAATCCTAACATGATGCAAAATGCAGACTTAACTATGCAATCTTATTGAGAAAAAAATTTATTGGACTCCTAGGGTCTAAACCTAACAGACTTTTGACTCTCTTGGTTTGACCCTAGTCTGGTATACACAAGAAAAATTATTAGGGATCCCTAGCAAATGCCATAAAGTATACCAGAAGTAGAGGGCAAAAGGGAAGCGCTCTAAGGAGTCATGCAATCTGGTAATCCCAATAAAAAGTAACCCCATGGCTTTAGAAATGTGAGAAGGTTCAGGGAAGGGTAGGAAATAGGAATCGGAGTCTTGGGGTGGATTATGAGAAACATAAAACAGACCTTGGTTATTCAGGATGACCTTAAAATTTGGGCATGGTTCTATAGGTGTCATATGGTCCACTTGATCCGGTAGATCTTGGGGTTCGCTAGGGTCAATCCCACAGTGAGGAAGGTCTGTTAAAGGGGATCCTGGGACCAAGTCTATAGTACGGTGGGTGTCTCTCAGGGGAGGAAGTTGATCAGGTAACTCATTCGGAACTTCATCCTCAATTTATTTCGATCTTCAACCATCTCTTGAGGATGTTCTCTTTGGATCGGTTCATAAGGGTTGGTTCCTAAACTCCTGTGGAAAAGACTGGTGAATCCTCATGTTCATTTACTAGATGTGATCCTGGCTCGGTCATTTCCTCTTCAAATTTTGTAGTGTGTTCAGGATCACTTTCCTTGGATTCCTCAATGATTTCACCCTCGGGCCCATCTTCTACTAAACTTGACTCATAGATGCTTTCTTTCAATTCTTTAATGGGCTCAAGAGTTTCTTTCCCAAGATATTCAATGGGTTCAACCTTCAAGTCTTCCTCAGGCTCAACAATGGGTTCAGGTTCAGTTTCAGTCTGTTCATCCATAAGTAGGGCAGGGACGGTGCACTGACTTGCAAATTACCCAGTTTATGACTCCTATAGCTGTTACCTTAGGGATCGGGTCTCCTCTAGACTTCAATAGTGTTACCCTTCTCCTCTCTACTGTATTCGGGTCGAGTCAGACTAGGACTACTAGGACTGGGTCGGGCTAGGCTTGGTCGACTGGGGTCAGATTGGTTTGGGCTTGGTTGACTTGGGTAAGCCTGGCTATAACCTTGGGTGGATCCGGGGATACGACTCTGGTTCCCAAAGGTCTCAGGTCTTCTGTAGGCGGGAGCTCTCTGGAAATGCTCAAGGAGCCTAGCAGCTTCCTCTATGGGTCCTAGTCTGGCCTCTATTTGATCACATCTCTTAATCAACTGTTTGCCTAACTGGGTGATGGATTGAGTCATGGATTCAGTTAAGGCTCCAATGTCAGCTCGCAGATGGTCCATGGTGTTGGTAGAGGGTGGAGAAGGTGGGTGAAAAGAGGTTCCTGATCTAGTGCACATGTAACAAAACGATGCTATAGTTTGCTAGACCTAGAAGATCTCTCCAAATGTAAAGTCAAGAAGATGAACCTGGAAATAGTAACTTGGAACCTGGCCAGGTAAGTGTAAGGTGAGTGGAGGTTCCTCTTTGCTTACCTAGACACCAATTAGAAATTGGTCAGGTAAGCAAACCAACCCACTTCCTTCGGGCTCTAGTCCCTGAACCACTTGCCTAGACACCAGCTACTCAAGCACACACCAACAGCAATCTAGCTTGGCTCGGCACTTGGGTTGACCCGACTTCGTGGGTGTCCCTAGCTCACTAGAGCAGATTAAATGTCTAATTGATTTTAGTTAATGGCTAGGGTTCGATATGCTGGGTGGTGTTTTTTGGGCTAGGGATAGGTAATGAAATCCTGACCCTACGTTAAATTGACACCCTTAAGATTGTTATGTAAAATGAAGTACAATAATGACTAATGAAATGAATTAAAATTTTTTTTTTTTTGTTCTTTTGTGTGTTTTAGATGGATGAATTCTAAACAAAATGCAGGAACTAAAACAAGCAAGAAGCAAGCTAGATGGATGAATGAATCAAAAGATGAGATGCTTGCTAAATATCAGACCTGAGATTTTCTCAGGCAGTATTTCAGCTTGTAAAAACTCTATAGACTGAAATAAAATCTGAAAAATAGACAAAAATACTTTGAAATTAGTGTGATCTAACAAAATAGAAATCATAAAATTTGGATATCACTATAGAGAGAAACAATCCAATGATCAGACCATATATAGACTGACCAGAATGCAAAAAGTGAAACAAATGCACTAGTCCTTGCCTTGCTCTGATACCAAGATTGGTGCGGAGGCAAGGGGGTTAGGGCTAGGGATGCTAGATGCTAGTAAGGTTGCTTACAATGCAAAGGAATTCTTTTTTTAGGGTTGATGATTTTTTTTTTTTTTTTTATGTTTCTTGTTGTTCTTCTTCATTGTTTTAGGATTTCGATTCCCGATTACAAGCAAAGATAAGAAAAACGAAGAATAGTAATGGAAGCTTACACTAGCAGTTCAAAGCCCTAAAAGTAAGAACAAGAATAGGACCCCGGATTAGGAAAACCCCGGTAGGACTAGCTCGACCTACAATATCTACTTAGGAGATAAAGAGAAGGCAAACCTCAAACTTCTGAAGTGCCCGATGCAGAGACGCTCAACTCGGCGGATGCGGCCTGGATGCCCGAGCAGTCGAACCCGTGGGAGCTCTGGCTTTGGGTCGGGAGGTCGCGATGGCAAAGCTGACATCTTCAATGCCCGAGATGCCAAGGAGGACCTGTAGGCAAACAAAAGAAAGGTCAGCGGAATGTGGAGATGCACGGAAAGGAATTGAACTAGAGTTGGGAAGGGGCTTCGAGCCCGGTGTCCGACTGAATTCCGAGATCGAAGTTGGAGATAACTTGGGGCCTTGCACCCTGCGATGTCCCAGAGGATGAAGGAATGTGGCCTCACACCACGCGACATCCTGGAGGATGAAGGATTCGCGATACCCTAGGGTGACGGACAGGTGGCCTCACACCACTCGATGTCCCTGGGGACGAAGGCAATTCCACTCAAACCTAGCCTAAGAGACAATGGTTGGAGGGTGGAAGAAACTCAAACTTTTCATTAATCACTCAATCATTCATTCATTAGTTCTACAAGGGAGGGATTGGGTCCTTTAAATAGGCACCCAAGGCCCATTTGAAATTCAAATTACAAAATTCAAGGTGGCGCCCAAAAGTTTCCAACATCCCTTCTCTTTGGCCGACCAAATAATTTTGAGTTGGGCGTGGCATGAGCAAAGGCTTGGAGAGGGGGATTGGTCCCTTGACTTCCTTCTTAGCATGCTTATTTTGGAAGAAGGAGTGGGGCATGGCTTGCTTGGAGGATGTGTTCCCTAGATTCTTCAACGCCATCTTCTTGGATGATTCAAGGCCGACCAAGGTAGAGCTCCATGGGCGTTGCATGGTTGAGGGCTTGAAGGGGGGAGTGTGTCCTTTGACCTTCCTTCCTTGTAAGAACATTTTGGGAAGAAAGCTTGAAAGGGGGCTTGCTTTGAGGCTTGGTTTCTTCAAGGATCTTCAACGCCCTCTTTTGATGGAACAAGGCGTGATGTGGGGGAGGGAAGAGGGGGATGGTGTCTCTTCCTTCCAATGTTGCCCAAGGCGTGTGGAAAGCATGAGGATGCCACTTTGTTTCCCTTCTTGGATGCCCAAGTGCAGCTGATGTGGCACCACGTAGGTAGCTGAGGTGGCACCTGAGTTTGCATTATCCCAGGTGGAAGGGGTGGGTTGGCCCACCAGAACTTGATTTGGTGAAGAAAACAGAGTGACTTCAATTGGGCTTGGGCCCAGTCCAAACCCAGACTCGAACAAATACAGGACTCATGACCTAACTTGACCCAAATTGGTCAAGGTACAGGACTAAACAAATTTGACAAGAAATTATGACAATGCTTTGGGCTCAAGGCCTCATTATAGGACTCATAGAAGGGGAACCCTAATCTGAGATCCACAGAGGGTTGAGGAGCCTCTGTCGGATCCTGGTGCCCACACCAATGTGGATGCATAGGTTCTAGAGTCATAGGATCTAGAGTCATAAGATCTAAAGTCATTGGAACTAGAGTCATAAGATCTGGATAGGTACTTTTCCTTATGTTTCTGCTTCATGTCCTGCCAAGTGTTTATGGGAGGAAGTTCTTTTTGTTTCCTAGTACGCTCAAGGTTGGCCCAATGTAGCCTAGCTAATGAGGGATGACTCTAAGATTGCTAATATGTAGGAAAGAATAGTAAACTAATTTTTTTATAATTTTAATCTGTAGGCTAGATTTCCAAAATCAAGTAAAGACTAGCAGGATGAGTAGTAATGCAAAAGATCATCATGATGTAGGCATGCTCATGCAAATAATAAAGCCAAGACCCGAGAATTGAGAAACTCTAGCTTAGGATATGTAACCTATCACATATTAGAACTCAGGGGAGACAGGCTTTTACCAGGTAGCGATTGCATTCCTTGGAAGAAGAGATCCCTCACCAATCTAATGGCGCCTGGAAGAACAACCTTTGGTTTATGATCTGAAGGCAATCTGGGACCCGGTCTGAAGGCAATGAAAGCCTCCTCTGGGGAGGAGTACCATACCTCAGGGACCCTATAATATGTCAAGGTTAGGCACAATAGGTAAGCAAAGAAAAAAATTAGAAGAGGAAGAAAGAAAGAGGGAATTAGGTAGATGTTGCAGGCGACCTAGACAAGATGGGATCCATTTATCTTGGGTGGCTCCTGGAGTGCTTCTCAAGGCCGTGGCTATTGCTTGAAGGCTTGGGATGATGCTTGGCATGGGGAACTCCAAGAAATAGGGGACGGCAAAGAAAAGAACAAGAACCAAAAATCGAGACAAACAAAACCCAAGAACACCAGACTTGCGAAACATTCAATAGTTTTATTTCGTAAGAGTTGATTGATTACAAGAGGAGGAGGGGTGCGGTATTTATAGAGTTCTCATGCCCTCTCCATATTAGGATTGTAGCTCTCCTCTAGTTAGGATAGGTTTACAAGCTTTGAGTGGGAGAAGACTACAATATTAACCTAGAACTAGGATTACAAAGTTGAATGAAATAAAAACATGATTTCCCTCCTTCCCACTTGGACTCTTCCTCCTAGCTTGGACCAAGTCAACCAATAAGGACGCCCTCTCCTTGGTGTTGGGCTTCATGGGCAGCAAGAATGGGTGGCCAAGAGGCTAGGGCACATGGGCTTGGGGCCTCCTGGAGATTGGGATGCCCGGCCTAGCATATCCTAGAATCTTGGTTCTAGGATGGAATATACCTGGAATCTTTGTTCTTATGAGCTTGGGCCTAACACCGGTCTGATTTTCTTTTGGGATAGGGCACAGATAGACCTCTGGAATCATGGGTGCCCTGGTATGGGAATATGCTATAGCATATAGAGAGGAATCTGGGCATCTAAAGAGCATCTAGGGGTATCTAGGGTATCTGGAAGGTATCTTAGACCCTGGGGTGTCCAACAAGGTCCAATAAGCTATTGTTGTAGTCTGTGACTCCTGGATAAGGTCCTGGTGGAATTCCAAAAAAGGGTATCCTTCTCTCTTGTACATGAACTGGACTAATACTAGACTCATAATGAAATACAAGACTCAATACTAGAATAGGGTTGAGATAATCAACTGTCTTAACTTATTACAGAACTCATCTTACTTACTTTCAAAATTAAAACATGAATGAGGTTCTAAAAACCCTAATCAGTAAACCATATAGGAATCCAGTGATCTATATCTGATCATGTTGTCCCAACCAATTCTCCGGGGGGGAGGAACTTGACCGGTCGAGTAGGGTCAATTTGGCTCTCATACTGCTCAAGGAGGGTATGGTTTGAGCACGGCACATCCTCACTAGTGCTCCACAAGTTCTCAGATTTTGGTCGACCTGCCAACGGACCAATACCTCTGATAGTCTCTATCTCGGGTATCGGTGGTTTGATCGTCTAGGGTTCTCCTCCATCTTTTCCTTACCAATTGCCAAATTATATGGGGACACTCTAGGCTGGGTTCTCTCTCAAAGGAAGGGAGGGCTCAAAGGGCTCGCTGGGGACCTACTGGCTCCCTGTACTCTACAAGGTCTGAGATATTGAAGGTGAGACTAATACCTAAATCGGTGGTATCTCAAGCGCATAGGCATTGGGTCCAACTCTTTTCATTATTCTGATTGGCCAGCTTCATGAGCATGAAATTCCTTTACAATCACATAATCCTCTGAAAAAATATTCCTTATCTTTCTTTTAGGAATTAGCCAAGTTTTTATTTAGTTCATTACTTATGTTTAACTTTAGTAGGTCAACAAAGAATTGATCACTCCTAGTAGGAGGAGACTGCATCCAGCCAAATTAGGTCAGATGATGATTCAGGAAATCTTTGATCAAAGTACAGATATTAGAAATGATTTCTAATATCGAATTAATTGAATCATTAGTGTATGACTGAGCTGGGAATGAGTATAAACTGGATTTGACATGATTCCATATCCATAGTTATATTCGGGATGCAAGATGATTGAAGGATCGAATTGTACGGGAACTTTCCACTGAAGGGTAGTTTTGGAATTACACCAGAATTTTCATATCTTCCGGGTAGACATGACATGTTGCTAGACATCAATCTTGTCTTGTGGGTTGATCAAATTAAATGATTTAATTGGATCACTAATTAGGAGGAGTCCTAATTGACTGACTCGAGTTAGCTCGATTTGACCTAAATCGATTAGAATGAGTTCTGATCAAATTAGGTCAACTTGCACTCGGACCCACTGCTGGCTAAGTATGGAACCCAATGGGTCACACACTTAGGACAGATAATCAAGGTTTAAATTTGGAATTAAATCTCGTTTGCAGATGAACACACTAGCATGTGTTGCAAACCATGGCTTCTACTTGAATCGGATTTGAGTTAGGGTTCCGATTTGGTCTTTTTTAGATCCAAATTCCTTTCGGTTTGAATCTAATTGAAGATTCAAGACTTTGGGCTAATAATAGGCTAGCAATTGGGCTAACCTAAGAGGCTAAACCCCTTTCCCACATCGCCTAAGCCCTTTCCCTTCTTTTCCCACGCGCGCGCGCAAGGAGAAGAGTCCACGCATGCGTGGACTCTCTCCAAGCGGCGTTTCTGCGTGAGAAAAGAAAGGAAGTCGGCGTCTTTTGGCTGATGAGGCGTGGATCAGAGTCCACCTAGGCGTGGACTCTTCAAAAATAGAATTACCGTGAAAAAGAAAAGGAAAAACACGAAGGGGCGCGACTCTTCTTTCTGCGCGCGCCCTTCTTTGTTTTTCGCGATCCTTCTTCGCGTCTTCCCATCCCACAGGCCGTGAGATTAATCCAAGGGCCGTGAGATAAAGGGAAAGGATGTGAGAAGGGAGAGAGGGACGTGAGAGGATGATTAACAGGTGAGAAGGCGCCTCTCTGTCGCCTATTTAAGGAGAGACTTCACCGTGAAAATTATTCCAGATTTTCTACGGCGAAGCCTTACTTCTTTTTCTTCTCCCTCTCCAGAAGACTGTTTCCCCCTCCTCTCTTTCCTCTTTGATTCCTTTACAGAGCCTAGGCTCTGTCGAATCTCAGAACAGAAGGAGAGTCAGAGAGAAACTCTCCGACGGTAAAGGAAGAAGGCGCCTCTCCTTTCTTTCTTACATTAAGACAATCTTGTCTTAATTTTCCTCTCCCCCCAAGACAAGCCTTGTCCTTTTAGGACAAGGGCTTATTCTTAAGACAAGAATGTCTTAAGGGCCAAAGTTGCTAGAAGACGAGGAGAAGGGTAAGAGAGAAGGTTTAGTCCCAGTTTGGCTAGAGGAGTCCTAGCCAATAGCCCATATATCAAGTTCTTAGGGTAGAGCTTGATTGGAAGGAACCCAATTAAGGAGTCAGTGTCTTGATCATCTGCCCATGTGGATCACCATCGGAGGGTGGACAAGTGGACGCCTGGTGTGTTCAAAAGGTTACTCAATTTGGAGTTTATTTCTTCATCAGACTGGAAATAGCGATCTGAGGTTAGTATCTAAACCATGTTTAAATTTGGACATGCATGTAGTTACAGTTTTAATTGCTAATAAGGAGATTTTGGGATTAGGGTTCGGACCTGATTTCATAAAATTTTGAACCCACTTTCGCACTGGTTCCCGAATCCTACACTGGTTCCTCTGGAATCATCGATGCCCTGGTCTGGGAATATACTCTAGCATCTGGAAGAGAATTTGGGCATCTGGAAGGCATGTAGAAGGAATTAGGGTTTCTGGAAGCATCTTGGATCCTAGGTTGTCACACAAAATCCAATGGACAGATGTAGTGGCCTCTGACTCCTGGATGTGGCTTGGTGGAACTCCAAAGTAGGGTGACCTCTTCTCTTCTACAAAAATGGGCTCATACTGGACTTATAATTGACGTACATGACTCAAAATATTGACTAGGTTGAGGGTTAAGACAAATCAACTAGACTCAACTTATTATAGTACTCAATCCTAGTTGATTACAAAACTTTGACACATAACTAAGTAAACAAATAGGACCCAATAATCTGTGTTTGATCCTGGTGCCCCCACCAATTTTCCTAGGGCGGGAGGAACTCAACCCTGTGAGTATGGGTCAATTTGGCTTAATGAGGGTCTGGGTTGAGGTGCTGCAGATCCTCACGGGTGATCTACAAGTCCTCAAGTTCTAGCCGACCTTTCCACCAGATCAAGTACTGCTAACATCCTCTATCCTGGGTACCGATAGCTTGATCATCCAGAGTTCTCTCAATCTTTATCTCACTAAAAGGCCAAATTATATGTGGTCGCTCTAGGGTGGGTTCTCTTTCAAAGAATGGGAGTGGCTCAAGGGCTCGCTGGGTATCTCTGCTGGCTCCCTTAACTTTACAAAGTTTGAGATGATGAAGGTTGAGCTAATACCTAAATCAGGTGATATTTTAGGCACAAGGCATTGGGTCCACTACTATTTATTATTTTTGATGGGCCAGCTTCACGAGCAAAAATTCCTTTATCATCGCATATTCCTCTGCATAAAATTCTTTATCTATCCTTTGGGAATTAGTCAAGTTGTTATTTAATTCATTACTTATGTTTATCTTTTGACTAATTTTCAAATGCAAATACTGTGCAAAGGTAAGTGTAGGTGCAGATAGATAATTCAAGGTTGTAAATTTATTGGACTCAAAACTATTACCTAAAAGACTCGACTAACCTTCCTATCAAAAGAAATTCTATTGAACTCTACGGGACAAAATCTAACTGACTATAGACTTTCTACATTTGAGCCTAGCATGGCATGCACATAAAAATTTACTATGGACTCCTAGCAAATGCCATAGGGTTTTCCAGAAGTAAAATGCAAACATGACATGCTCAATGAATGAATGTAACATGCAAACTCCTATAAAATATTACCTAATAGTAAAAATAGAAGAAGTTCAGGAAAGGGTAGAAAATAAGAGGTGGGTTCAGGGTTAGTCTGGCAGGATGAGAAATAAGAAGATGGTTCAGGGTTAATTAGAAAGGGTAGAATACTAAAAGGGGTTCCAGGGATGAGTCCTAGACTCATGAGATTGACCTTATGGTTTGATGTAGTCCTACAGGGTTTATAGTATGGAAGAGTGGGTCACTAATCTTAAGGATGAGATCATTAATGGGAACTACAGGATGGGGTTCTTCCTAAGGGTACTGATAAGCCAATTCCTGATAAAGTCATCGGTTTCAAGAAATTTAGGACTGGGCTCTATACTTGGGCTTTTGTCTAGTAGCTCCTCAGGTAAAACTCTAATAGTGGGATTGGATTCCTCATGGTCTCCTTCCTTTATGGGTTCTTCCACTACAGGTTGGGTGTGGTTAAAGTCTGCTAACTCTAAGGTGGCTTCTACCTGGGTTTCTACTGGATCAACTAACACTAGATTGGTTTCTATCGGGGTTTGGTCATAATCAACTAATCCTGGGTCTTCTATAAGGTAATCTTCTAGATCTTCAATAGACTCAATATCTTCATACTCCTCTACCAAACTTGGGTCAGCCTCAAATATTCTTCTTCTAAGTCATCTTGATGAACCAATGGGGTGGTAAGAGGGATTTGGCTAATGGGAAATTGACTAAGGTTTGGGGTAACAGGGGTGGGTAACTAAGAGTTATGGGTTCATAGGTTATGGGTTTAAAGGTTATGGGTTTAAATCTAGGGGTATCAATCCTATAGGGTTCAACTCTGTGGGTCTTGCCTAGGGTTCCAAATTGGTCTCCTACTTGGTCAAAATTATGAATTGCTTGATTACTTGATTGGATCAGTTGGTCAAGCTTAGTATCAGATTAGTTAAACATAATGCTTATGTGGGCTAACTGATTTTGGGTCTAGGCTAATTGATTTTGGGTTTGGTGTTGGACTGTTTATTTAGGTAGTTAATTGGATAACCATATGGTCATTCATGGCTTTTATGAATGCCTCAGATTTGGGATCCATGGTTGGGTTTAGTTGGGGTTTAGAATTTTGACATTGGGTCCCTAGTCTAGTGGTCATACAATCACTTAAACAATCAAGATGAAATGATGCTGTCAAGCATGCAAAAGAAAGGTTAGAAAAATCTAGGGTTTGCTAGACCTAGAGTCAAAACTGAATGAGTCAGCTCAACCTATACCTAACCCAGTAGATAATCCTTCCACTAGCCAGGTAAGGGGTGGGAGTGTGGGAGACCCCCTGCTTTCATAGAGACCCAATTAAAAACCATAACACCACTTAGGTCGTTTGACTCTGGACCCCTAGCCTTAGACACCAGCTTTCAGTAATAGCTAAAGGATTAAATGCACTAGTTGGCCCATGTTGCCCAGAAATGGAGCCCAAGAGGGGGGTGAATTGTGTCTTTAAAATTTAAAATAGTAATGTGAAGGTCTAGTGGTGTTTGTGAGTAATAAACTCAATTCTCAAGATTAAATGCAGTGGAAAGCAGTAAATCAAATGTAATAAGCTAAAAGCAAGAGGGAAAGAAGGCAATCACACACAAACACAATATTTATTGTGGTTCAATGCAAACCAGCACCTACATCCACTCTCCAAGCCACTCTTGGGAATTCCACTATAATCCAATCAAGATTACAGTCGACTTGTTTTTCAAAGGCTCACAAGTCAAAACCTATGTTGGTTTTGTCACCTAGGCTCACCAACAACCTTTTACACTTGTTTTGTCTTCGGGCTCACAAGTTAACCCTAGTTGGTTTTATCCCTTTGGCTCACCAACAACCACAACAACCTTCTTTCAAGATCCCTTGAAAGCAAGGTCAAATCACAAGATAAAAATAGATATACGACTTTTAAAACTAAGAAAAACTCTCTTCAAGAGTAGAATGGAAGCTTTGAAGCTCAAGTTGATGCTTTGTCTTGTCTCCTCGGAATATTCTTCAAAACACCTCTTTTGGAATGATGTAAGGATGGGCTTGTAGGCTTTTTCAGGGAATCAAACTATAAAAGGCTCTTGATGTGATGGTCTTGAGAGAATATTGGCTTTTTGGCTTTGAATAGACTTCAATACACTTCAATACATTTAGAATGAAGTTGGTGGAGGTTAAATACAAGAAACTTCCAAAAAATAGTTTGTGACCATTGGAGCCTCGAATCTAGCCATTTGGAGCTTCAAAGCAAGTTCTGCAAGTCAGAAAATAGATCCATTAGGGCTGTCAGGCTTCAAGTGTCGACACTTGGCTCATCAGGTGTCGACACTTGGCTGTCAGGTATCGACACTTGATCTTTCAAGTGTCGATACTTGATCTTTCAAGTGTTGACACTTGATGAACAGGTGTCAACACTTGACACAAAAACACTTAAATGGTAAAGTTCTGGATTTTCAAAAATCTCAGGCCTTGAGTCGACACTTGGAAACCTATGTATCGACACTTGAAATACAGGTGTCACACTTGAGTTCTGGGTGTTGACAATTGGCATGCCAAGGGTTTTTCTATGTGCCAAATGCTGAAGTGTCGACACTTGGCTTCCTAGGTGTCGACACTTGATACTGAAAATTCACAATCAAGTGTAATTAGAGCCAAAAAGACAAGTATTGATTTTGAAATTTAAATGTAACATAAATAAATTATAATTGATCATGTAAAAGCCCTTTTTCCATGAAGAGGATGTCGATAATTGTGAAAAATGCTCCGTGCCACGGCGTACCATGATACATAATCTTTTAAGATTTTGAGGTGTTTTCTTCCCGAAAACTTATAGCTTAAAATACACATTAGTATACAATATGCACTCAATGTTTTGTTATTCATCAAATCACTGGGTGGAGCCAACAATCTCTCCCTTTTGATGATGATAAAATCTTTAGTAAAACAGCATTAAGTTTCAAATTTCAACTATGATAATTCGTGAGTATGATTGTAAGTACATATGAGCCATAATTTTCATAGTTAAGAAGAATCAATCTCCCCCTCAATTAGATATTTCTAATAAGAACAAATGATATGTTATACCAGGGTATCAAAGCATATCAAATTTGAAAATTTATACAAGCAAATTGGAAAAATTTCATAAATAATTTTTGCCATACTTATGCCATACTCCCATACAATCTATACTATTACTCCTCCTTTTTCTCAATCATTAGAAAGGGGAATAACCTCCCCTCAAAATGAGCATGGAGACAAAAAGATCCTAAGAGAGTATTAGAGCTAAAGAGAATAAATGTAACTAATCAAGAAATCAAAGTGTATCACAAGTTTTAAACATCCAAACTGAAAATATATATATATAATAAGTGGAGTTTTTAGTATAAAATTTGCTGACTCATCAGCAATATTAAAAACATACAAAATGTATAGAGTCATACAACAATAAGAAACATACAAAGTAGCATGAAACATAAAGAACATACAACAGAAGAGACATCTTTGAGGCTAATCCTCATCAGATGGAATCTCAAAAGAGAGGACCGGTAACCCTAGTCCTCCGGGCTAGGCTACCAGGAGTCTTCAGGATACCATGGCTCCTAGTCCTAGTGGATCGTCCAAAACGAGGTGCAACTCTAGAGGCCCTAGAAGAAGGAGGGGGTAGAGTCTCAGTGGGGGTAACAAAGACTGGATCAGTGGTAGCTGGAGTGTCAGTAGCATCAGCTGGAGGAACATCAGGGGTTTGCAACTCTCGATTGACGACCTCATAACCGTTGGCACCATCATCACTATTGCTGCCATCATCAAGAACATATGTAGCCCTATCATCAGTGCGATCACCACCCTCTATAGTATCATCATGGTCATCCTAGTGGTCGTCGCCATCATCATCATCATCACCCGCAGGATCAACAGGAGCAGCTGGAGGAAGCAAGGATCTGATCAAACTCTCAATGCATGCAAAACTAGCCTCCACAGTATGATGAATCTCAGCATGCACAGCAATAGTGTGAGCTCTAAAGCTCTCAATCTCGATCCGAAGCTGAGTCATCCTAGCTCCCAGACTGATAAGCTCGCCTCTCACCTCTGCAAACTGCTCACGTGAATACTCTTCAAAGTGTACTCTAGTAGATGCTAGAGGAGCTGCTGACGGTGTGGCAGAAGGCGTCGCAGGCTCGGTCTCTGATGCATGTGCTGTATGAATAGGAGAACTGACGGCCCTGATGGCCCTGCCTCGACCTCACATAACTCATCCTCCTCATCTAGCACCTGGCCGACTCTCTCCTGACCCATCTGCCACCAACCACTCTGTATCCCATGCTATGGAGCGACCTCTCATCATAACATCTATGTGTAAGATCTCCTTGGGAATCTCCCCTCCAAGAATACTCCACATGCACGAAATAGTTGGGCCAGTCCCATCCCATAGGGTAGACAATGATGATGCTGGCTGGCAGCATCTCTCATCTGTATCAGCATCATGGAAGGAATGTCTACCTGCATCCTCTGTGTCAAGCAGACCATGAGCACAAGCTCTCTCTCTATGATAAAATCAAAATGCCCTGTCTTCGATAGAAGAATCTGGACTGTGATGTGATGAAGGAGCCGCATCTCCACCGACAGCTGGTTCGCGGTGACTACTGTCACACCGTGAACATCCTCTCGCTCCAAAATATAATGGAATGTGGCCTCCTTGTCATCCACAGAGAAAATGCTAATCCCTCAGTGTGGTATCTCCCAAACTCTGCTCAAGAGCTCCTTTGTCAGTAGAATCTCCACACCTCACATAGATGTCCTCCATGTCATACGCCAGCAATCCAATGCTCCATAGACTCATGTACCAGATGGGGGTAACACCTCTCTTGCATAGTGCTAAAGGGCACCAAACCCGCATCGGTAAGGGTCTACCGGATCTGAAAATGCGGTCGAAAAACTCTAAGTCCACTCGTCGACCGGAAGCAATAGCCTTCCCTACCATCCTCTCCGCAGGGAAACCAGGTGCAACTGAACTGCTCGACTCACCAGTGTCATGCCTAGCCTTTGTTCTCCTCTCTGTCCTCTGACTCGGTCTCCTAACTGCTAGTCTCTTTATAGTACCCATGTCAAACCAGCTGGATAGGAAGGAAAAGAGGATAGATTCAATCAAACTTAGAGCTATGGGATTGGCTACAGGTTGAGCTAAGGAGAAATTCATTTCTCAAGAGGTGCAAAGACAGTTTTTTAAAACAATTTTGGGTTGTAAAATAATCTTCGAAATTTAGGAAATCTACAAACAATTTGAAAGTGGGAATTTTACATGCTAGAAAATGTTTTGGTTGTTAAAATATATTTGAACTTTTGTAAAAATACATTTTGTAAGGTCAAAATACCAAAATAGATGGGATTTGGGCTTAAATCATTAGGGTTTTAGCAAAATGGTGAAAATGTAGCAAAACATCATGACAAACTATGATAAATCAATAGAAATAAGTTTAGACACTAGATTTTAGGTGAAAACCCAATTTTTCTAGCCAAAATCAATCAAAACAGTTGTTTTTCCCAAATTCGGATGGAATAAGCGTGAAAACGGCCAAAAATCATGGAAAATCCAAGAGAAAAGCCATTAAACCACCATTCCTTCAAATGGAGTTTTAGAAAACCAATAAAACCCATGAAAATCTGATTAAAATCCCAAAAAATAGTCAGAAAAACCCTTTTTAGGTTGTACGGCTTCACGGTGACGAAGGGAAACCAAAAATTTGTGAAATAAAATGAAAATTAACTAGAATTAAAAGAGGGAATACCTGATATGTGAAGGGGTAAACTAGAAGAGGAGGGATTTGGAGTGTAGGGGACCACTGTAGCTTGAGAGTGATGGGGGGGAAGTGAAAACAAAACCCTCAGTCGGTCATTTAAAAATAGATTTCGTTTCACAAGTGTCGACACTTCGTATTTGTCAAGTGTCGACACTTGGTCAGGTGTCGACACTAGACAAAATCCAAGTGTCGACACTTGGCAAAGAAAATTCCAAGAAAAAATCAAAAAAATTTCAAAAAATATTTAAAAGCTTTTGGGACTCAAAGCAAGTGTTTTTTTTGAGAAAAAATACCTTGGATAAGATGAAGTTTGTGAGAGTTCTATGAGAATGGGTCAAAGACACCTAACTCTCTTCTAATCAGACAGAACCTTTCTTCACTCAGTAGTTTGGTAAACACATCAGCTAATTGAACATCAGTACACACAAATTCAAGAATAACATTAGAGTTTTGTACATGATCTCTAATGAAATGATGTCTTATTTCAATGTATTTACTTCTTGAATGTTGCACAGGATTCTTAGTTAGATTGATTGCACTAGTATTGTCACATCTTATGGGTGTCTTAGTTAGTTTAATGCCAAAATCTTCGAGTTGTTGTTTGATCCAAAGGATTTGAGCACAATAGCTTCCAGCTACTATATATTCGGCTTCCGTCATAGATAGAGCAATTTAATTCTATTTCTTGCTACTCTAAGAGATCAAATTTACTCCAAGAAACTGACAGGTTCCACTAGTACTTTTATGATCAAGTTTACACCCAGCAAAGTCAACATTAGAATAAGCAATCAATTCAAATGAAGAATTTCTAGAGTACTACAAACCAATTTCAATTATGCCAGATAGATATCTAAGTATGCGTTTAGCAGCCAAAAGATGAGACTCTTTAGAATTAGACTGATATCTAGCACACATACAAATGCTAAACATGATATCTGGTCTACTGGCAGTAAGATATAGCAGTGAACCGATCATGCCACGATATAATTTTTGGTCAATAGATTTACTTGATTCATCCTTGTCAAGTCTACAAGTAGAGCTCATAGGGGTACCTAAAGGCTTGGTGTTCTCCATCCCAAACTTCTTGAGTATTTCTTTTGTGTACTTCTCTTGGTTGATGAAGATCCCCTCTTTGGTTCGCCTTATTTGGAGTCTGAGGAAGAAATTTAGTTCTCCCATCATGCTCATCTCGAACTCACGCTGCATTAGCTTTGCAAATTCTTGACAAAGATATTCGTTAGTAATACCAAATATGATATCATTTATATAGATTTGTACTACTAAGAGATCATCATTCTTTTTCTTCAAAAATAAAATTTTCCTATAATACCTCTAGCAAAATTATTTTTTAGTAAAAAAAAACTTAAACGATCATACCAAGCTCTAGGAGCTTGTTTCAAACCATACAAAGCTTTATGAAGTTTGTAAACATGATTTGAAAATTCAGAATTTTCAAAACCAGGAGGTTGTTCGACATAAACTTCTTCTTCAATAAGACCATTTAAAAAGGCACTTTTAACATCCATTTGAAATAATTAAAATTTATAAAACAAGCAAAAGCCAACAATAGCCTAATTGCCTCAAGTCTAGCCATAGGAGCAAAGGTTTCATCAAAATCTATCTCTTTCTCCTGATTGTATCCTTTGGCAACTAGTCTAGTGATGCGGAATGAAAAAAAAGGATGAAGATGATGATGCTAGCACGGATGATGCAAAGGTGGTTATATCTTATTTTCTTTTTAGGGTTTTATCTTTGGTTCCCGATTGCAAGCAAAGAGAACCTAGGAAAACTGAAAGAAAAGAGGTCTATGCTAGTAGATCAATCCCTAAGAAATGATAGACCAGGATCTCGAGATTAAGGAACCCCAGGATTAGGACTAGCTTGATACACCCAATACCTACCTAGGAGATGGGGATGCAAACCTTTCAAATTCTGAAGCGCCTGGTGTAGAGGTCGCTCCACTCGATGGATGCGGCCTGGATGTCCGAGCAATCGCACCGTGGAGGCGCCGGTTCCCGATCATGTGGTCGTGATGGCAAGACGACCCATCTTCGATGTCTGTAGCACCAAGGAAGACCTGTAGGCAGCAAGAGAAAGAACGGTTAGCGAAGAGATGAGAAGTGTTGAAGTTGAAATAGGGCTAATGTAGAGAAACAGGGCTTCGAGCTCGGTATCCGACTGGAGTCCAAAATCGAAGTTGATAACTTGGGGCCTCGCACCCCGTGACGTCCCGGAGGATGAAGGAATTGTGGCCTCCCACAACTCGATGCTCTCAGGCAAAGGAAAGTGGCCTCACACCACTCGACGCCCTCAGCGAATGAACGTGGCCTCACACCACTCGACATCCCTGGGGATGAAGGAAGAGTTTCACTCACTCACAACCTAGTCTCGGGAGATAGAGGATTAGAGAAGAAAACACTCGAAATTTTTTTTTTGTATTCATTCACTAACTGTTACAAAGAGGGGTTTGGGTCCTTTAAATAGGTACCCAAAGATACATTCAAAATTCAAAAGAAAACCCATTAAAATTTGAACCAAAAATACAACTCAATTTGAAAGTGGCGCCCAAGCTTTGTAAAGCTTTCTTCTTGGCCGACCAGCTTGGTATGGCATGATGCTTGGCTTGGAGTGGAGGAGTTGCTCCTTGGACTCCTTCTTTGCTTGCTTGGTTTTGGTAGAAAACATGAAGTGAGTCTAGCTTGGAGGGATTTGTCCCACTTTGACTTTTCTTGGCTTGATTCAAGGCCGACCAAATGGGAATAATCCTAGGCGTGGCATGATTGGAGGCTTGGAGAGGGGGATTGGTCTTTGACCTTCCTTTCATGCATGGCTTATTTTGGTAGAAGGCATGGATTGAGGCTTGATGTCTTCACCATGCCTTTCTTGCTTAACTTCATCAAGGATCATACCTTTCTTGCTTAACTTCTTTATGGAAGAAGGCTTGAGTGGAGGCATGCATCAAGGGATTTGAAACTTCTTTCCACTTGGAGAATGGAGGATACCTTTCTTGGGCGCCCAAAACAAACCACATGTCATCACCTCAGTGTGCCACATAAATAGATAAGGTGGGCCTGAGCTGACATGTCTCCTTGCCTTTGTTAGGCTTAAAAGAGACTTAACTTTTGAACCACTAAAGACTTCATGGGATTAGACTCGGCCCGACTTATTACAAGACTCAGCTCGACCCGATGGGTCGAGGTACAGACTCCATTTAAGCAAATAAACTAGAGGCTGACAACCTTATTACAGGACTCGATAAACACAGAACCCTAATCAGAGATCTCTCAAAGTTTTATGGGATCAAGTCAAACCCTGATGCCCACATCAATTCTCCCAGGGTGGGAGAAACTCGACCCTGTCGAGTGGAAATTGATTTGGCTTTGGTACTTCTCCAGCAGTCGTGAATGGCAGGTCCTCCTGGGTGATCCACGAGTCATCAGATATGGGGTCGGCCTTGTCAACGGACCAAGTAACCTGAAAACCTTTGTCCTGGGCTGCGTTAGCTCGACCATCCAAGATACGCTCGATCCGCACTCCTTACTCAGGTCAATTTGGAAGTGGACACTCTGGTCAGCTTTACTCTCCAAAAAGGATTAGGCTCAAATCACTCGCTAGGTGGTTTGCTGGTTCCCTATACTCAACTAAGTGCAAGATAATTAGAGTCGAGCTAATATCCCAAATCATGGTATTAGGGTCACTCTCCTATCACTCTAAGGGACCAATTCAGCAAGCATAAAAACTTATTTATTATTTTAGAATCCCCAATTCTCTACTTAGCTTGCTTCAGGAACAACCAAATTTTAATTATAATTTTCGTGTCCCTAGTATGCAATGCAAGAGATCATGCAGATTCTGAGACTCAAGTAACACTCAACAAAAGTAAACTAAACTAGGTATTCCAAGTAAGAGGAATTTATTGGGGTCCTAGGGCCTAAACCTTCTAGACCATTGGTTCTCTAGGTTTAACCCTAGCCTGGTATGCACAAGAAAATTTTTTAGGATCCCTAACAGATGCCATAAAGTATACTAGAAGTAGAGGGTGAATGGGATGGGCTCTAAGGAGTCACACATTCTGGTAGTCTCAATAAAAAGTAACCTCCTGGCTCTAGGGATATGAGATGGCTTAAGAAAAGGCAGGGAATAAAAAAGAGACTCAGGGACTGGTTTGAAGTTTAGGCAGCTGACCTTAATGTATGAATGAAGGTCTAAAGGTGTGCTCATCTTAACCTCATGGTCAGTACTAGGAGGATCGATAGGTGCAAGTCCTCGGGTAGGCGGGATGCTCCTAGATGGTGGAGGGCTTTCGGGAAGGTCTTTGGAACATTCCTCTTAGAATCTATACCTTCATCTATTTCGTTTGATCCTGGCTTGGTCAGTTCTACTACAAGGTCTATAGTGGACTCAGGATCATTATCATTTGGGTCCTTACTAAGTTCTGGGTATCCTTAATGATTCCATCAGGTGGGAGCTGATCAATTAAATTATCAGGCGATACCTCCTCACATTCTTCTTCTTCTTCATATTCATTAATCAAGCTTATGTCAGGCTCATATATGACCTCTTCAAACTCACTGAAGGGTTCTAATCCTTTCTCCTTTGGTTCCTCTATAAGCACGACTATGGTTGGGTCAACTACTTTTGGGATGGCCATACCTAACTCCTTCTCAGTGTTTTCTTTCTGGTCAAGAGGTGACACGGGTGGGGATTGATAAACAAAAGTCTGGTTCACTACAGATGTCGGATCAATCGGGATTTGATTCAAGTTGGTAGAGGTCGGCTTTAAGTCCAAAGTATTAGATCGAGTATATCTTAAAGACCACTCACAGTCTTGGGCTTCTTCGTAGGCTTACTCTAACTTATTGGTCTTTTCAAAGCCTAATTTTCTATAGACGTCTGGGTGTAGCCAAGCCCTAAACCTCAATGTGATCCGAACCTCGGTCTCAATGGTATTACATTTCATGACATACCACTAGAAGTCCTCGATATTCTCAGACACTGGCCTATTACCTTGTCTCAATTGGTACCACTGGCCTAGAAGTCTTTGCTCATAGGATTCACCTAGGTACCCTGCTCTCAACTACTTCTCATGTCTTTCCAAGTTACCTTAGACTCTTGTCTCTCATACTTCATTCTTCCTCTAACATCAAACCATAACGTTCGGCTGAACCACGAAGATGCATTTGGGCAAACCTGACCTTACTATCCTCATACAGATCGCTCCACTTAAAATATTCATCCATATCGTCCTCCCAATCAATATAAATCTGACGATCATGACTTCCTCGAAAAGGATGAAACTGATGATAGACTCTAGGGTTAGATGCCATGAAAATACTGACTAGCTAAAGGGCAGTTAGGCTAAAGGACTCCTAATTCTAGACTAGTCATGCAACACACAACGAACGTCTAAGATCTAATAGACCTAGAATCTCAACCAGTTGCCTAGGTCAGAGTGGCAAACCAGTTGTAGCAGCCTTGTCCCTGGCCAAGTAGGTGGAGGGGAGTGGAGGTTCCTCTCTGCTTGCCTTAGACACCAGTTTTGCAATTGGCCAGGTAAGCGAACCAACCCACAAGCCCTGATTCACCAAGCCTAGACAACAAGAACTCAGTACAAACAGATTGGGCTGTCACCAAGATTAGACACTTGGTCTCGACTTGACCAAATGGGTGTCCTAAGCTCTCTAGAGCAATTAGGTGTCTAACTGATTTTAGTTAGGGTTTGGGTTCGGGATGCAGGTTAGTGGTTTGTGGGCTAGGGACAGGTGATGAACTCCTGACCCTATGTCAAATTGACACCCTTAAGTATTTTATGAACAATGTAAGCACAGAAATGTCTAAGAAAATGATTTAATATATATATAATGGATGATAGCAAAGTGCAAAAGAAGTCTAAATATGAACTAATTGCATGAACTAACTAAATGAGACAAGAAAGAGATGCTTGCTGAAACTGCAGGTCCTGAGATTTTCTCAGGTGGTATTTTGGCTTGTAGAATTTCTACAGGCTGAAATAAAATCTAATAAAGAGAAGAAGAATCACCTAAATGTCTCAGATCCAGAAAAAGAAAAATCAAATAAAACGGAGATTCCTACAAAGAGAAAAAATTAAAATAGTAGACTATATATGGGCTGGACAAAATGCAGAGACCTAAATGCAAGAGCACTAGTCCTAGCCTAGGCTCTGATACCAAGAATGATGCAGAACGAAAGCTCTGATACCATGAATGATGCAGAACAAAAAAAAGGATGAAGATGATGATGCTAGCACAGATGATGCAAAGGTGGTTATATCTTGTTTTCTTTTTAGGGTTTTATCTTTGGTTCCCGATTGCAAGCAAAGAGAACCTAGGAAAACTGAAAGAAAAGAGGTCTATGCTAGTAGTTCAATCCCAAAGAAATGATAGACCAGGACCCCGGATTAGGACTAGCTCGATACACCCAATACCTACCTAGGAGATGGGGATGCAAACCTTTCAAATTCTGAAGCGCCTGGTGCAGAGATCGCTCCACTCAATGGATGCAGCCTGAATGTCCGAGCAATCGCGCCCTTGGATGTGCCGGTTCCTGATCATGTGGCCATGATGGCAAGATGACCCATCTTCGATGTTCGTAGCATCGAGGAAGACCTGTAGGTAGCAAGAGAAAGAACGGTTAGCGAAGAGATGAGAAGTGTTGAAGTTGAAATAGGGTTAGGGTAGAGAAACAAGGCTTCGAGCCTGGTATCCGACTGGAGTCCGAAATCGAAGTTGATAACTTGGGGCCTCGCACCCCGCGATGTCCAGGAGGATGAAGGAATTGTGGCCTCCCACCACTTGACGCTCTCAGGTGAATTAACGTGGCCTCACACCACCCGACGTCCTCAGGCGAATGAACGTGGCCTCACACCACTCGACATCCCTGGGGATGAAGGAAGAGTTTCACTCACTCACAACCTAGTCTAGGGAGACAGAGGATTGGAGAAGAAAACACTCGAAAATTTTTTTTTGTATTCATTCACTAACTATTACAAAGAGGGGTTTGGGTCCTTTAAATAGGTACCCAAAGATACATTAAAAATTCAAAAGAAAACCCATTCAAATTTGAACAAAAATACAACTCAATTTTAAATTGGCGCCCAAGCTTTGGAGAGCTTTCTTCTTGGCCGACCAGCTTGGTATGGCTTGATGATTGGCATGGAGTGGAGGAGTTGCTCCTTGGACTTCCTTCTTTGCTTGCTTGGTTTTGTAGAAAACATGAAGTGAGGCTAGCTTGGAGGGATTTGTCCCACTTTGACTTTTCTTGGCTTGATTCAAGGCCGACCAAATGGGAATAATCCTAGGCGTGGCATGATTGGAGGCTTGGAGAGGTGGATTGGTCTTTGACCTTCGTCCTTGCATGGCTTATTTTGGTAGAAGGCTTGGATTGAGGCTTGATGTCTTCACCATGCCTTTCTTGCTTAACTTCATCAAGGGATCATGCTATTCTTGCTTAACTTCTTATAGAAAAAGGCTTGAGTGGAGGCATGCATCAAGAGATTTAAAACTTCTTTCCACTTGGAGAATGGAGGATGCCGTTCTTGGGCGCCCAAAACAAACCACATGTCATCACCTCAGTGCGCCACATAAACAGATAAGGTGGGCCATGAGCTGACATGTCTCCTTGCCTTTGTTAGGCTTAAAAGAGACTTAACTTTTGAACCACTAAAGACTTCATGGACTTAGACTCGGCCCGACTTATTACAAGACTCAGTTCGACCCGATGGGTCGAGGTACAGACTCCATTTAAGCAAATAAACTAGAGGCTGACAGCCTTATTACAAGACTCGATAAACACAGAACCCTAATCAGAGATCCCCCGAAGTTTGAAGGGCTCAAGTTAAACCCTGATGCCTACATCATCTAGCCTTATTTCTAGTAACAACACCATTTTCATCAAGTTTATTTTGAAAAACCAATTTTGTGCCAATAATTGAAGTATTTGAAGGCCTATCTACTAATGTCCAAACATTGCTTCTTTTGAAGTGGTTAAGTTCATCTTGCATAGCATTTATCCAATTACTATTACATTCAGCTTCCTCAATAGTTTTAGGTTCAATTTAAGAAATAAAAGCTAAATAATCATAGATATTTCTAAGGGATGATCGAGTACTTACACCTTTGGATGGATCACCATAATTAGTTCTTTTGGGTGTCCAAGAGCATACCTCCATTCTTTTGGTAGTGGATCAACTGTAGATATGTTTTCATCACCTTGTGCTTCATCTCCTTCAATGTTTTGATCATCTTCTTATTCCTTGGTAGGCTCTTCATTATTGTTTAAACTTTCAGTTTCCTTGGTACCTATTTCATCAGAAAGAACATCTTCTTTTCTCGAAGGTTTTTGTCAGATTCATCAAATACCTCATGTATGGATTCTTCAACAATAAGTGTTCTTCTATTGAAGACCATGTATGCCTTACTACATGTGGAGTAGCCTAGAAAGTCTCCCTCATCTGATTTGGCATCAAATTTGCTCAAATTATCCTTACTATTGTTTAAAATGAAACAACGGCATCCAAAATATGAAAATAACGAATTGAGGGTTTTCTACCCTTCCAAAGCTCATAAGGTGTTTTCTTTAAAATTGGTCGGATCAAAACTCGATTTAAAACATAGCATGCAGTATTTATGGCTTCCGCCCAAAAATATCTAGGTAAATTATTTTCACAAAGCATGGTGCGTGCCATTTCTTCAAGAGTTCTACTTTTCCTTTCTACCACCCCATTTTGTTGAGGTGTTCTAGGTGTAGAAAAATTATGATGAATACCATTTTCAATAAAGAATTTATCAAAATCAACATTTTCAAATTTGGTTCCATGATCACTTCTCAAAGATACGATTGAAACACCTTTTCATTTGAAACTCGTTTATGAAATCTAATGATTCAGAAACATTTCATCTTATATACTAAAAACATGACCCATGTAAATCATGAGAAATCATCTACAATAACTAGACCGTACTTCTTACCTCCCAACTAGATGCTCTAGTTGGCCCAAAGAGGTCCATGTGAAGCAATTCTATGGGTCTAGATGTCAAGATTACTTCTTTTGGTTTGAAAGAGAATTTGGTTTGTTTTCCAAGTTGACATGCACTGCAAATCTTGTCTTTTTCAAAATTGAGTTTAGGCAAATCCTTTATCAAATTCTTTTTGCTAAGTTTTGAAATCAAATGCATACTAGCATGTCCTAGTCTACGATGCCAAAGCCAACTAGTTTCATTGATCTTGGCTTCCATTGCCACTAGACATTGACCATTTGAATTGGAAGATCATCAAGATCAACCATATAAATATTGCCATGCCTATGACCAATGAACTTGATGCCATTGTCATCTAAACTAGAAACAATGCACATAGAAGATTAGAAAACAACTTTAAAATCCTTGTCACAAAACTGACTAATACTAAGCAAGTTATGTTTCAAACCATCAACATATAAAACATTATCAATATAAGAAGAGGGGGTGATATGGACTTTACCAATACTAATAATTTTTCCCTTTTCATTATCACCAAAAGTCACATTGCCACCATTTTGATATTCGAGTGATGAGAACTACTCCACATCTCCTGTCATTTGCCTTGAGCAACCACTATCAAGGTACCATATTCTTTTCTTGTTGGTTGCAAGGCATACATGCAACAAAGATCAAGTGGAGACTTTAGGTACCAAGTCAAGTCTCTGGGTCCTTTTAGGTTAGTGGCATTAGTTTCTTTTGGAACCCAAACTTTCTTAATATTACTCAATCTTCTTTTGTTGCACATATAAGATTTATGCCCTTTAGTACCACATGCATAACAAGTAATGGATGAAGATACAGACACAAAGAAATTTTTGAAAAGTTTTTGTTTCTTATGAGTTTAAACCCTAAACCTGCTCTATCAAAAACATGATGGGTTCGGTTACTAGGGCGGAAGCATGGATTTCAAAATATTATGAAATCATAACCTAACCCTTAATCCCAAGAACACCTTATTAAAAACATAAATCATAAAAAATATAAATTAGGTTTAACACCAACCTCGATCGCAAAAATCCAATTCAATGTAGAAACCTTAATCTGGTCTTTTGATCTGCTCACCAGGCGCCCAAGACAAATGCACCGCTTCAAAACCGGTTCCTTCAATTAGACCTCTAAGGCCTAATTTAATTAGGCAGAAACTTCTCTTATTTGGACTAATATTCCTCCTATCAACCTTTCTTTTCCTCCTCTTTCTTCCTCTTTCCAATGCCTGTAAGATCACTCAAATAGGACTCTCCTAACCAAAGTTAAGGGCTTGTCTTAATTTGACTAGAGATCTTTTAGGACAAAGAAAGAGAATGCAGGAAAGAATATTTTTTAGAATCAAAACACCGAACACCATTCCCCCAGCGCCCATCTCCTTAAATAGCAATCTGAGGGATGCTTTAAGACATCCCTTTCCATGCCATAAGACATGTCCTTTCCAATAGACGTGTCCCTTATCCAGACAATACTTCTCTTCGTTCAAAACTTAAGAGAATTAAAATAGGACTCTTCGAATAAAAAAACTTTACGAAGAGTCGCTTCCTTTTATTTCTGTTGCACGAATATCCTTGCATCATGGCCACCCATCAGCCATCAAATGGCCACCTTTATCCATGCCAAATGCCATATGGCGTGAAACACCAAGGGGCGCGAAGGAAGAGTCCACGCCCCTTGTCTTTATTGCTTTGACGGGTCATAGGAAATGGCGCATGAAAATATCAAAGACTTATCTGCAAGGGGTGGCAAGGATGATGGTTTATCTGGTCCTCTACTGTGTTTCAATAGCAGAAGGACTCTTTTAATATGGCACCTCTTCATAAATTTTTTTTAACGTAACTATTACGTAAAATAGTTTCACCCAGTCAAACCTTTAGGTGCTTATTTAGGATAGAGTCCAATGTGAATTAAACCAGCCATATGGCTGATTTAAAAGTCTAATCCCATGGTTAACTAGCCAAGGTTTAGCCCAACACATGAGCCTAAATTTATTTAGCCTTATTAGACCAAATCAGCCCAAATTGGAACCCGATTCGAACCTAATTCGATTCAAGGTGCAATGGTTTGCAACATGTGCTAGCATGTTCATCTTGCAAACATAGTTTAATCCAATTAACCCTTAATCAATTCCCTTTGTGTGTAACCCATTGGGTTCCACATCTAGCCAGCAGTGGGTTGGGTGCGATTTGACCTAATTTGATTTAGGCTTTAACCTAGCCGATTTAGGTCAAATGAGCTAACCCAATTGACAATTAGAATTCATTCTAATTCTTGATCTAATTAAACTCTTTAATTAAATCAAAAACCCACAAGGAAAGATTGACATCTAGCAACGTATCATGCCTACCCTGAAGGTGTGGAATTTTAGTAAAATACCAAAATACCCTTCAGTGAAAGTTACCATGCAATTCAATCCTTTGATCAGCTTGCACCCTAAATTTGACTTTGGATATGGAACCATATAAAATCCAATATCACATTCAATTATTTCTCAATCTAATAATGATGATTCAAATGATAAAATATTAGAAACTATTTCTAATATTCATACTTTGATCAAAGTTTCCCTGAATCACCATTTGATCGAAATCAGCTGGATGCGATCTCCTCTTACTAGGGTTGATCGATTCCTTGTTCGACCTACTCACAACCTCCATATACAATTCACCATATCCAGTATCACCCTGTACATGTCTCAATGTCATGAATAAGTATGAACCAAACATGGGTTCATGCATACAAGGCACTATGGTAGTCTCAGGTCAAAGGATTACATGCACTACTCCCTCTATGAAAACCATCTATTGACAAGTAGATAAGACTCTATTAGATGTTTTCAAGTCGGATCAAATTCAGTGAACTCATTCTCTAATGAGCACCCATGTCCTTGTATTAGTGTCCTACACAAGTAATGGTATGATCAATTACCCTCATTAATGAGCATATAAAGGATATGCTAGTCTTTCCGAAAACATTGATCCCCTACTCAATGTCTCTTTGACTAGGAATACTTAAGATTAGGATTTTTAGGTTTTAAGTCTTACTGGTATGATCTCATCTTAACCCTTAAAACCATAGCCCTAGTATATGGGGTTCATCATATCATAAATCTAAGACACAACGCATGATGAAAAAGATGCCTTTTAATATATATAATTGTTAATACAAAAGTTTGGAAGTTTTCAGGATATCCAATAAATTACAAGTTTTTAATTGGCTTTGCAGGGCATCATCCTTTCAAAACAGCTCTTTGATTATTCAAAAGCAAATTTAGTTTTTTAGAACTATAAGAAAATTTATCTACAAAAGGTTTAATTTTTCAATTTCTTCCTTATATCTTTGATTTTCATCCAAATGATCTTGGCTTCCATTGCCACTAGCATTGACCATTTGAATCGGAAGATCATCAAGATCAACCATATAAATATTGCCTTGCCTATGACCAATGAACTTGATGCCATTGTCATCTGAACTAGAAACATGCACATAGAAGATTAGAAAACAACTTTAAAATCCTTGTCGCAAAACTGACTAATACTAAGCAAGTTATGTTCAAACCATCAACATATAAAACATTATCAATATAAGAAGAGGGGGTGATATGGACTTTACCAATACTAATAATTTTGCCCTTTTCATTACACCAAAAGTCACATTGCCACCATTTTGATATTCGAGCGATGAGAACTGCTCCACATCTCCTGTCATTTGCCTTGAGCAACCACTATCAAGGTACCTATTCTTTTCTTGTTGGTTGCAAGGCATACCTGCAACAAAGATCAAGTGGAGGCTTTAGGTACCAAGTCATCTTGGGTCCTTTTAGGTTAGTGGCATTAGTTTCTTTTGGAACCCAAACTTTCTTAATATTACTCAATCTTCTTTTTTGCACATATAAGATTTATGCCCTTTAGTACCACATGCATAACAAGTAATGGATGAAGATACAGGCATAAAGAAATTTTCAAAATTTTTTGTTTCTTATGAGTTCTAAACCTTAAACCTGCTCTATCAAAAACATGATGGGTTCGGTTACTAGGGTGGAAGCATGGATTTAAAATATTATGAAATCATAACCTAACCCTAATCCCAAGAACACCTTATTAAAAACATAAATCATAAAAAATATAAATTAGGGTTTAAACACCAACCTCGATCGCAAAAATCCAATTCGATGTAGAAACCTTAATCTGGTCTTTCTGATCTGCTCACCAACGCGCCCAAGACAAATGCACCGCTTCTAAACCGGTTCCTTCAATTAGACCTCTAAGGCCTAATTTAATTTAGGCAGAAACTTCTCTTATTTGGACTAATATTCCTCCTATCAACCTTTTTTCCTCCTCTTTCTTCCTCTTTCCAATGATCACTCAATAGGACTCTCCTAACCAAAGTTAAGGGCTTGTCTTAATTTGACTAAGATCTTTTAGGACAAAGAAAGAGAATGCAGGAAAGAAATATTTTTTAGAATCACAACTCCGAACCCATTCCCCCAGCGCCCATCTCCTTAAATAGCAATCTGGGGATGCTTTAACATCCCTTTCCATGCCATAAGACATGTCCTTTCCAATAGAACGTGTCCCTTATCCAGACAATACTTCTCTTCGTTCAAACTTAAGAGAATTAAAATAGAAGGACTCTTCGAATAAAAAAACTTTTACGAAGAGTCGCTTCTTTTATTTCTGTTGCATGAATATCCTTGCATCATGGCCACCCATCAGCCATCAAATTGCCACCTTTATCCATGCCAAATGCCATATGGCGTGAAACACCAAGGGGCGCGAAGGAAGAGTCCACGCCCCTTGTCTTTCTTGCTTTGACGGGTCATAGGAAATGGCGCATGAAAAATATCAAAGACTTATCTGCAAGGGGTGGCAAGGATGATGGTTTATCTGGTCCTCTACTGTGTTTCAATAGCAGAAGGACTCTTTTAATATGGCGCCTCTTCGTAAATTTTTTTTTAACGTAACTATTTCGTAGAAATAGTTTCACCCAGTCAAACCTTTAGGCGCTTAATTAGGATAGAGTCCAATCTGAATAAAACCAGCCATATGGCTGATTTAAAAGTCTAATCCCATGGTTAACTAGCCAAGGTTTAGCCCAACACATGAGCTTAAATTGATTTAGCCTTAATTAGACCAAATCAGCCCAAATCGGAACCCGATTCGAACCTAATTCGATTCAAGGTGCAATGGTTTGCAACATGTGCTAGCATGTTCATCTTGCAACATAGTTTAATCCAATTAAACCCTTAATCAATTCCCTTTGTGTGTAACCCATTGGGTTCCACATCTAGCCAGCAGTGGGTTGGGTGCGATTTGACCTAATTTGATTTAGGCTTTAACCTAGCCGATTTAGGTCAAATTGAGCTAACCCAATTGACAATTAGAATTCATTCTAATTCTTGATCTAATTAAACTCTTTATTAAATCAAAAACCCACAAGGCAAGATTGACATCTAGCAACGTATCATGCCTACCCTGAAGGTGTGGAATTTTAGTGAAAATACCAAAAATACCCTTCAATGAAAGTTACCATGCAATTCAATCCTTTGATCAGCTTGCACCCTAAATTTGACTTTGGATATGGAACCATATAAAATCCAATATCACATTCAATTCTTTCTCAATCTAAAATGATGATTCAAATGATAAAATATTAGAAACTATTTCTAATATTCATACTTTGATCAAAGTTTCCCTGAATCACCATTTGATCGAAATTAGCTGGATGCGATCTCCTCTTACTAGGGTTGATCGATTCCTTGTTCGACCTACTCACAACCTCCATATACAATTCACCATATCCAGTATCACCCTGTACATGTCTCAATGTCATAATAAGTGTGAACCAAACAGGGTTCACGCATACAAGGCACTATGGTAGTCTCAGGTCAAAGGATTACATGCACTACTCCCTCTATGAAAACCATCTATTGACAAGTAGATAAGACTCCATTAGATGTTTTCAAGTCGGATCAAATTCAGTGAACTCATTCTCTAATGAGCACCCATGTCCTTGTATTAGTGTCCTACACAAGTAATGGTAAGATCAATTATCCTCATTAATGAGCATATAAAGGATATGCTAGTCTTTCCAAAACATTGATCCCCTACTCAATGTCTCTTTGACTAGGAATACTTAAGATTAGGATTTTTAGGTTTTAAGTCTTACTGGTATGATCTCATCTTAACCCTTAAAACCATAGCCCTAGTATATGGGGTTCATCATATCATAAATCTAAGACACAACGCATGATGAAAAAGATGCCTTTTAATATATAAATTATCAATACAAAAGTTTGGAAGTTTTCAGGATATCCCAATAAAATTACAAGTTTTAATTGGCTTGCAGGGCATCATCCTTTCAAAACAGCTCTTTGATTGTTCAAAAGCAAATTTAGTTTTTTAGAACTATAAGAAATTTATCTACAAAAGGTTTTAATTTTTCAATTTCTTCCTTATATCTTTGATTTTCATCCAAAATTCTTTCTTTGTTTTAAAAGATTTTCCTTTTCAAGAACTGAAATCTTATCATTTAATTTTCTATTTTGAAGAAGGCATTCATTTTTATTTGAAAGCTTATCATTGTTTTGGCTAAATCCAAATTTTGCTTTTTCAAATCTTTATGTTTTGACTTTAGTTTTTGAAATTCTATGACTAATTCATCAAAAACTTCATGAAGTTCATCAAATGTAAATTCATTTTCAGTTTCAGAATATACCTCATCATTATCTGCCATCAGATAGAAGTTTGCCACCTCCTGCTGTTCTTTCTCAGAACTGGAGTCCTCACTGTCACTCCAGGTTGCCATCATGGCTTCTTTCTTAACTTTCTTCTGCTTTTCTTGAGCAAGGGGCAGTCCACCTTAAAATGACTGGGTTTCTTGCATTCAAAACAAGTGGGCTGCTCCTTCTCCTTCTCCTTGTCTTTCTCTTTACTTGGCTCACCTTTCAGAGGTTTTTCTTCTCGAAGTTGAATCTTTTCTTCCTCAAAATCCTTCTGAATTTTCTTGCCATTAGAGCCGTCTCATCTTCTTCATCATCTTCTTCGAAGTCATTGCTTGATTCTTCTCTAGCAGTGGATTTGAAAGCGATCACTTTCTTCTTTTTATCGACTTCCACATTCTTTTGCTTGAGGGAGAGCTCATAGGTCATCAGTGAGCCCAACAATTGTTCAAGTGGAAGAGTGTTGACATCCTTGGCTACTTCAATCGCCGTTACCTTTGCATCCCAAGAAGCTGGTAGAGACCTGAGAAGTTTGTTTACAAGTTCACCATTAGAAACAATTTTTCCTAGGCTTCTTGTGCCATTCACAATATTTGTGAACCTAGTATATATTTCACTAATAGACTCAGTATGTTCCATTTTAAACATTTTATACGTATGAACAAGCATGTTAACCTTGGTTGTTTTCACTTAGTGTGTACCCTTATGGATAACCTCAAGTGTATCCCAAATCTCCTTGGTGGAGAGACAATTAGATATTCTATTAAATTCACTTTGGTCAAGAGAGCAAAATAACATGTTCATAGCCTTAGCATTAAGCTCTATTTGCTTAATGTCATTCTCATCCTAATCATCTTCCATCTTTGGAGTGAGAATGCTATTAACCAACATAGTAGGCTGATGAGGACCTTTTACAATTATCCTCCATAAATTATAATCAATAGCTTGAATAAAAATGTGCATGCATGTTTTTCAATACGTGTAATTTGTGCCATTGAAGAGTGGGGGATGATTTGAAGCTTGACCTTTAACTACACACACTCCTATTGGGGCTGCCATGATCTTTCACTCAAGATCCTTGGACCTACAAGAGAGTACCGGTGCTCTGATACCACTTGTTGCCCAGAAATGGAAACCAAGAGGGGGGGTGAATTGGGTCTTTTAAAATTTAAAACAGTAATGTGAAGGTCTAGTAGTGTTTGTGAGTAATAAATTCAATGCTCAAGATTAAATGCAATGGAAAGCAGTAAATCAAATATAATAAGCTAAGAGCAAGAGGGAAAGAAGGCAATCACATACAAACACAATATTTATAGTGGTTCAGTGCAAACCAAGCACCTACATCCACTCTCCAAGCCATCCTTGGAAATTCCACAATAATCCAATCAAGATTATAGCCGACTTGTTTTTCAAAAGGATCACAAGTCAAAACCTATGTTGGTTTTGTCACCTAGGCTCACCAACAACCTTTTACACTTGTTTTGTCTTTGGGATCACAAGTTAACCCTAGTTGGTTTTATCCCTTTGGCTCACTAACAAACCACAACAACCTTCTTTCAAGACACCCTTGAAAGCAAGGTCAAATCACAAGATAAAAATAGATATACAACTTTTAAAACTAACACAAACTCTCTTCAAGAGTAGAATGAAAATTTTGAAGCTCAAGTTGATGCTTTGTCTTGTCTCCACCTTGGAATATTCTTCAAAACACCTTTCTTGGAATGATGTAAGGATGAGCTTGTAGGCTTTTTTAGGAAATCAAACTATAAAAGGCTCTTGATGTGAAGTTCTTGAGAGAATATTGGCTTTTTGGCTTTGAATGGACTTCAATACACTTCAATACCTTTAGAATCATGTTGGTGGAGGTAAATACAACAAGAAACTTCTAAAAAATAGTTTGTGACCGTTGGAGCCTCGAATCTAGCCTTTTGGAGCTTAAAAACAAGTTCTGCAAGTTAGAAAAATAGATCCGTTAGGGCTGTCAAGCTTCAAGTGTCGACACTTGGCTCATCAGGTGTCGACACTTGGCTCATAATGTGTCGACACTTGGATGTCAGGTGTCGATACTTGATTTCTAGGTGTCGACACTTGACACAAAAACCCTCAAATGGCAAAGTTCTGGATTTTCAAAAATCTCAGGCCTTGAGTCGACACTTGGAAACCTAAGTGTCGACACTTGAAATGCAGGTGTCGAGACTTGAGTTCTGGGTGTCGACACTTGGCAAGCCAAGGGTTTTTCTGCGTGCCAAATGCTGAAGTGTCAACACTTGGCTTCCCAGGTGTCGACACTTGATACTGAAAAATTCACAATCAAGTGTAATTGAGCCAAAACACAAGTATTGATTTTGAAATTTAAATGGAACATAAATAAATAACAATTGATCATGTAAAAGCCCTTTTTCCATGAAGAGGATGTCCATAATTACAAAAAATGCTCCATGCCATGGCGTGCCATGATACATAATCTTTTGAGATTTTGAGGTGCTTTCTTCCTGAAAACTCATAGCTTGAAATACACATTAGTATACAATATGCACTCAATATTTTGTTATTCATCAAAATCACTGGGTGGAGCCAACAGCCCATACAGCTCGGACCCGACCTGTTGGGTGTCACCTAGCCCGCTAGGACAAATTAAGTCTAATTAATTTTAATTAAGGCTAGGGTGGAAATGCTGGGTGGTTGTTTCGGGCTCAGGTCAGGCTATGACCTCTTGCCCTGATGTTATATTGATTGCCCTTAAGAATAGGTTAATCAGATGATGGCAATGGTTCTGATGCAACCTAAAACAATCAAAAAAATAAAATATTTTTTTTAATTATTTTATGATGTGACAAATTAAATTTAAGTTAACTAGGTTTAGCAAACAAAGTTTGGCTTGGGGTTGGGGTTTGGAAGTTGATTTGGTTTAAGTTAGCCAAGTGCAAAATCAGCAAAAATCAGAGAATTAAGGTTTCTGATGATGCAAAGTTTAACATAGTTACTGATGCCGAAAAATTTCAAAAAAACTCTAGAACAGAGGATGGATGGTGATTATAACACATACCAAATTTCATGCTAAAAAAAATTAAATGATGATAAAAATCCTAGGGTATTTGGACTGCTACAAAAATTTTCAAGATTCTATTAGGGTTTGTAATATGCCAAGATTTAATGACCTAGGGGATCTGTAAAATTAATTAAAGATTTTGTTAAAATATAGGACACGACAAAGAACAATTCATGTACATTTCACAGAAAAATAAAATTTTTGGATGGTCGAAATCAGATGCAAAACAGATACCTAATGTAGTGGATAGAATGTAGAAATTAGGGTTTATGAATGCAAAGCAGATAAAAACTAACCTAAACCTGCTCTGATACCAAACTGATGCAGGACAACTCTAAGATTGCTAAACATGCATGAAAAATAATAAACTAATTTTTTAATGATTTTTATAATTTAGGTTTGTAGGCTAAATTCCCAAATAAAAGTAAGAACTAGCAGAAGGAGTAGCAATGCATAGAATCATTATGATCGCGAAGGACTCATACAAGATAAAAAGAAGCCAGGATTTGAGAGTTGATAAACTCTTGGTTTAGGATAGTTTATCTTCATCAAAATAGATTTTAAGGGAAGGGAAGGTTTATTACCTGTTAGAGATTGAAAACTTTATAGTAGAAGGGATCACTCACACTATGATTGGAGCCTAGATGAAAAAGCCTCGGTTCCTTGGATCTGATGGTTGATCTGGGCGGTCTTGGAAGCAAAGAAGGCTTCCTTTGGGGAGGTGAAGTACCTCGAGGATCCTGCAAGTGTCAGGGTCAATCAAAATAGCTAATAAAAAAAAGAAAAGGAACTAGGATTTTGAAGAAATCGGGATTAGGGTTAGGAGATGGCAGCCCAGGGGAGAAGAAGCTCCTTGTCTTGGATGGCAGCTAGGGCTTTCTTTGCTTGGGCATGGTTGATCTCTAGGGATGCAATAGGATGCTAGGGCAGCTGAGTTTTAATCCAAGAATACAAGGAGAGCACTCAAAGTAAATAACCAAAACAAAAAAATACCAATCACAAGGCAATAACACAAAATTTCAGCAAGTTGAATTCATAAGAAAGAGATAATTACAAGAGGGGGAGGGGTGGGGTATTTATAGAGTTCCCATGCCCTCTCTAACTAGGGTTACACTTTGGTTTACAAGCCTTCCCTTGTTAGATTACATGTCCTTTCCTAGATAGGTTAGAATTACAAAGCTTAAAAGAACTAGGAATCCTATCTAGGTTAAACTAGTATTCTCCTTCTCACTTAAGGACATATCCCTTTGAGCTTTGACTTGGTCAACCCTTCAAGGGTGACTAAGAGGGCGTGTTGGGCTTTTAGGGGCAGCAAGGGGCCCGCTCAAAGGGTCTTGGGCGCCTGGGCTTGGGCCTCTGGAAGCTAGGGTGGCCTAGTAACCTGGTAGCAGGAATATTTCATGGAATCTTGCTTTTTAAGGGCTTGGGCTTAGTACCTGGGCTTGATTTCTTTGGGCTAGGATGTAGGTGGACCTCTGAAATCATGGATGCCCCAGTCTGGAAATATACTTTGGCATCTGGAATGGAATCTGGGCATCTGGAAGGAATTAGGGTTTCTGAAAGCATCTTGGATCCTAGGTTATCACACAAAATCCAATGGACTGATGTAGTGGCCTCTGACTCCTGGATGTAGCTTGGTGGAACTCCAAAGTAAGGTGACCTCCTCTCTTCTATAAAAATTGGGCTCATACTGGACTCATAATTTATGTACAGGACTCAAAATACTGGCTATGTTGAGGGTTGAGACAAATCAGCTAACCTCAACTTATTACAGGACTCAATCCTAGTTGATTACAAGACTTTGCCACATAACTAAGTATACCAAATAGGGCCCAGTAATTTGTCTCTGAACTTGATGCCCCCACCATGAAATTAATGACCCATTCTTCCATAATGTAGACCCTGTAGGAATACCCCAAACCCATAAGGTAAACCTCATTAGTCTAGGACTAATTCCTGACACACCTTCTTGCATTCCATTCTATCCAATCAATCCCGAACCTTTTCCTGCCAGACCAACCCTGAACCTACATCTTATTTTGTACCCTTTCCTGAAACTTCTTCTATTTTTTTCAGTATTAGGTTGCATTTTATAGGAGTTTGCATGTTGCATTTGCTCATTATTCATGTCATGTTTGCATCTTACTTTAGGAGAACCCTATAAAACCTAGTAAGTGTACATAGTAATTTCACATGTGCATGCAATGCAAGGGTCAAACCTAATGAGTCTATAGTCTGTTAGGTTTTGTCCCATAGAGTTCAATAAAATTTCTTTGATAGGGATGTCTAGTCGAGTCTATTAGGTATTAGTTAAGTCTAATAAATGCACAGCCTGAATTACACGTTTGTACCTACACTAACCTCTGCACAGCATATGCATCAAGAAATTAGCCAAGAGTTGAACATAAGTAATGAACTAAATAACAACTTGGCTAATTTTCAAAGAAAAAATACAGAATTTTACGCAGAAGAATATGTGATGATAATGGAATTTTTTGCTCGCGAAGCTGGCTCATTTAAAATAATGAAGAGTAATGGACCCAATGACTATGTGCCTGAGATATCACCTAATTAAGATATTAGCCCACCTTCATCGTCTCAGATCTTATAGAGTCTAGGGAGCTAGCAGTGATACCCAGCGAGCCCCTTGAGCCACTCCCTTTCTTTGTGAGTGAACCAACCCCAGAGCGACCATATACAATTTGGCCTTTTGGTGAGGAAAAGATTGAGAGAATCCTGGATGATCAAGCCATAAGTACCTGGAATAGAACATATTAGAGGTATTTGGTCTGGTGGCATGGTCGGCCAGAATCTAAGGATTTGTGGAATACTAATGCGGATCTGCAGTACCTCAACCTAGACCCTCCTTGAACCAAATTAACCCTTACTCGACGGGGTCGAGTTCCTCCCGCCCCGGAAGAATTGGTGGGGACACCAGAATCAGACATAGATCACTGGATCACATATGGTTTATTGATTATGGTTTTCATTTTAGAATCTTAGTCATGTGTCATAATTTCAATCAATTAAGCTTGAGTCCTGTAATAAGTTGAGGTTGTTGATTTGTCTCAACACTCAACACTAGTCAATATATTGAGTCATGTACTTCAGTTATGAGTCCAGTAGAAGTTCAATTTTGTATAAGAGGAGAGAATTCCCTACTGTGGAGTTTCACCAGGCCTCATCCAGGAGCCAGAGGCCTCTACATCAGCCAATTGGACCTTGTATGCCAACCCAGGGTCCAAGATTCATGCAAGATGCCTAGATGCCCTCCAGATGTTTTCTAGATGCCTAGATTTCCTCCATATGCCAGTGTATACTCCCAGACTAGGTCATAACATCATCCCAAAGATTTACTTGTGCCCCAGCCCAAGTGAATGCAAGGCCCAGGTTCATGAAGAACCAAGATTCCAGGTATATTCTAGCCTAGAACCAAGATACCTAGAATATTCCTACACCAGGCATCCCAGGCCTGCAGGGCCCAAAGCCCATGCACCCAACTCATCCTTGGCTGCCCTTTCCTGCCCCCCATTAAGCCCAACATGTCCAAAGTATTAAGTTGGTCCAAGCTAAGAAGGAGGAATTCAAATGAAAGAAGGAAACCTAGTTCTTATTCTATTCAACTAGTATACTCCAAGTTCTAGGTTTATTTTAAAGTCTTTCTCCCACTTAAATTGTGCAAACCTATTCTAATTAGGAGAAGACTTGTAATCCCTTTAGGAGAGGGCATGGAGCTCTATAAATACCCCACCCCTTCTCTGGTGAGGGCACCAAGGTTAAAAGAAGACTTCAATCAAAACTAGTCAACACCAATTCCTTATGGATTGATAATTGAGTTCCAACCTTGTTAACTTGTTCGTAGTCTGAGACTTGAGTCTAGTTAAGTCTTCTTGTACCCTGAATTTTATGTTTGAGTCTTGCTAAGTATTAGGCCTTCAAGCTTTGGGTCAATTTTGTTGTAAGAGTCAAATGTTTTCAAGTCCAAATTAAGTTGTAACTTTTCTTTTGAGCTTGAGTCATGTCCAACCAAGGGAGCATATAATTGGACCAAGGGATGAACCAAAGTTATATCAAGTAAATCTTCAAATCAAGGGTGCATGAAATAAGAGCCATTGGATGGAATGAAGCTTTGATTGAAGACACCTCACCAAGACACCTTATCCAAGAGAATGGACACTTGGTACTCATACATGAAGATTTTCAAATTTGGACACTTAGCACTTATACATGAAGATTTTCAGATTTGGACACTTGGCACCCATGCATGCATATTTTCAGATTTGGACACTTGGCACCCATGCATGCATATTTTTAGATTTGGACACTTGGCACCAATATATGAAGATTTTCAGATTTAGAAGCTTGGCACCCATGCATGCAGATTTTCAGATTTGGTGGCCCCCTTTTCATAAATTTAAAATTTAAATTTGTAACTACATTTACCCCTCATTTCATGTAAAATTTGAATTTCAAATGGGACTTAGGAGGTTATAAATAGGCCCCTAATCTCTTTGTAAAAGGATGCTTTTGAATGAATGATATCCAGAATTTTCTTATCTCCATTTGTGTTTGCAAATGCCATCAATGAGGGATTGAGTGAGAGGCTCAACCAAGTGCTTTAGTTCTCAAATTCTAGCAAAAGTTCTTCTTCCATTGATGCCTACCTCATCTTCAGGAGCAGCCGGCCACACTCCACCAAGATCACCAATAATCATCTACTTCGCTTCCTTCCATTATTTCTATTCCGTACTATCTTCCATCTCCTCCATAATACTAATGGTTGTTCTTGCAGGATCCTAAGGAGTAACCAGCCCAGGATGATGTCCTCCTTGCCTTCAACTCAGCAGCAGGAACCTCTACTTCCAACAGGTGGGTTAGGTTGATCAGTTAGCCGCCAATCCTGAGTGTGAAGGAGTGAACCTAGTGTAAGGTTATTGGAGAGTCATTATTGGTATCTAAACCCTTTCCTTTTCTCTTATGGTCTGAACTTTTGAATAGGGAATAGTCCTAATTAGATGGTTCTAGCTATGTAGGACATAGTTCATTAACTTAATTCAGATTTGCACTACGAAGCATATGAGCCTTCTAGTTTAGTCTTCTTTAATGCATCTTAATGACTCCACTATGACTGAAATTAGAGCATATGTTTTAGAGTTTTAATTAGCATAATTGCTTTAGTCATTCATGCCATATTTCCCATAAGTATGCCACATCATATTTTGTATCAGAGCATGGTAGGTTAGGAGGGTTAAGTTCTTTAAGTACTTTTATCGGGTGCTTCACTAGGCCGTCCGATCTTAGGAGAAAAGTAGGGTTTCAAAACCTCTCTTCCCATTCCATAAGGATCTCCTAAGGTATATCGGGGTGCCATTATGGTTGACCCATGAAAAAGAAAATAAAGAGCATGTTTGGTCATATTTTTGAATTTCTACACTTAGGACATTCTATTTTCTACTTGTTGTATTTTTGAGTAGGCTGACTGTAATTCATATAAAACTCTATAAAAAAGTAGTTAATTTTTCATTGAAGTAATTTTTTTCCTAATCCATATTAAATTATATATCATCATACATAATTTTATCCTTGGAAAAAATCACAAAAAAAATTAAAATTCTTGCACTCCATCACTATTGCTGAAATTCCTGTATATTCTGTTCTGTTCCTTTTACATTGTCTAAATTTCAGGATCTGCTCAGCAAAGCACATATTTTATTTTTAAATTTCCATTCATATGGCATATTAGCTATAAGTTAGCAGTCTTCTGTGAATTTTTTGAATTTTTCTGAGACTGTTACCCAACACTTCTCAGCCCTACTTTGAACTGCAACACACAATTTCTGTTGCGAGATTAGGGTTCATATGCATGTTTGCACCATCTCATGGCAAATCAATCTAAGGGCATCAATATGACATGGGGGCAGGATTTCATCACCTATCCTTAGCCCAAAATCACCACCCTGCATATTGGACCCAACCCTTAATTAAAACTAAGTAGATACTTAATTTGCTCTAGTGAGCTAGGGACACCCACAAGGTCGGGTCGAACCAAGTGTCAAGCCAATTCAGACAACTTGTTTGTATACGCTTGTGTATCTGGTGTCTAGGCAAGTGGTTCAGGGACAAGAGCTCGAAGGAAGGTGGGTTGGTCCACTTACCTGGCCAATTTCAAATTGGTGTCTAAGGCAAGCAAAGAGGGTCCTCCACCAACCTTACACTTACCTGGCCATGTGCCATGTTACTATAACCAAGATTGTCATCTTGACCTAACATTTGGTTTGGACTCTAGGTCTAGCAACCCCTAGCCCGAGTTTGAGCTTGTGTATGCATGACAACTAGATCAGGAACTCCCAATCAACATTCACTTGACCATCCCAGTTCTTCAATGGATCCCATTCTAGTAACCCTGATGAGAACTATGACTGAGCAGTTAAAGCAATTGAACACTAGGTTTGATCGAATAGAAGAGAGAATACGAACCCTTGAGGATGCCCGTTTGGCCTCTACTAAGCCGCAATCACCCAGATTGCCACCTGTCCATCCTAGAGTCCAACGGCAGGAATATACTCCTGACCCACATCCAAGGAGAGTTCACCATGATTATGTTGACCAGGATGAAAGGGCCCTTAGAAATATTCATCTAGATGCACCCACATTTGATGGAAACTTGGACCTAAGGTGTATATAGACTGGGAGGGTGTCATGGACCAATATTTTGATTGGTATGAAATGTCAGAAGATAGGAAATTTAAGTTTACCAAACTTAGGTTGGTCCGTCAGGCTAGGTTGTATTGGGGTAATGTTGAGTGCATGAGTCGACAAAGGGATGACATACCCATAACTACTTGGAGAGCTATGAAAGTAAAATTTAGGGAGAAGTACTTACCAATGTCCTATGAACAGAGACTCTTAGATCAATGGCAATGATTAACTCAAGGGAATAAGACATTGTCTGAATATGTTGCCAAGTTTGATGAGTTCATGATGAGATGCAATGTTGTTGAGTCTGAGGCAGCAACCTTGTCTAGGTTTAGAGCAAGTCTACATGAGGAGATCCAGAGAGAACTATTTTTAAGAGAAGTTCATGACCAAGACCAGCCTACCAAGTTGCTAGGGTCTATGAGAGATTCCAGAGGTGGTGTGGGCACCAGGATCCGACAGAGGCTCCTCAACCCTTTATGGATCTCAGATTAGGGTTCCCCTTTCTATGAGTCCTGTAATAAGGCCAAAAACATTGTTATAATTTCTTATCAAAGTTTTTTAGTCCTGTACCTTGACCAATATGGGTCAAGTTAGGTCTTGAGTCCTGTATTTGTTCGAGTTTGAGTTTGGTCTGGGCCCAAGCCCAATTGAAGTCACTATGGTTTTCATCACCAACTCAAGTTCTGGTGGGCCAACCCACCCCTTCTACTTGGGATAATGCCAACTCAGGTGCCACCTCAGCTACCTACGTGGCGCCACATTAGCTGCCACTTGGGCATCCAAGAAGGGAAACAAAGTGGCCTCCTCTTGCTTTCCACATGCCTTGGACAACATCCCCCTTTTCCCTCCCTCACATCATGCCTTGTTCCATCTAAAGAGGGCATTGAAGATCCTTGAGGGAACCAAGACTCAAAGCAAGCCTCCTCCCAAGTTTTCTTCCCAAAGTGATCTTGCAAGGAAGGAAGGTCAAAAGACACACTCCCCTCTTCAAGCCCTCAACCATGAAACGCCCCATGGAGTTCTTCCTTCGGCCAAGAATCATTCCTAGAAGATGGCGTGAAGAGCCCAAGGGAACACATCCCTCCAAGCAAGCCATGCCCTACTCCTCTTCCCAATTAAGCATGCTAAGGAAGGAAGTCAAGGGACAAATCCCCCCTTCCAAACCTTTGCTCATGCCACGCCCAACTCCAAATATTTGGTCGGCCAAAGAAATAGGGATGTGGAAAATTTTTGGCGCCACCATGAGATTTGTATTTTGAATTTCAAAAGGGCTTTGGGTGCCTATTTAAAGGACCCAATCCCTCCCTTTGTAGAACTAATGAATGAGAGAATGGAAGAATGAATGAAAATTTGAGTGATTGAATTTGAGTTTCTTCCACCCTCCAACCCTTGTCTCTTAGGCTAGGTTCGAGTGGAATTGCCTTCGTCCCCAGGGACGTCGAGTGGTGCGAGGCCACCTGTCCGTCGCCCCAGGGCGTCACAAATCCTTCGTCCTCCAGGACGTCGCGTGGTGTGAGGCCACATTCCTTCATCCTCCGGGGCATCGCGGGGTGCGTGGCCCCAAGTTATCTTTAACTTCGACTTCGGAATCCAGCCGGACGCCAGGCTCGAAGTCCCTTCCCAACTCCAATTCAATTCATTTCCGTACATGTCCATATTCCACTAACCTTTCTTTTGTTTACCTACAGGTCCTCCCTGGCATCTCGAGCATTGGAGATAGTTAGATTTGCCATCATGACCTCCAGACCCAAAGCCAGAGCTCCCATGGGTTTGACTGCTCGGGCATCCAAGCCGCATCCACCGAGTTTAGCGATCTCTGCACTGGGCGCTTCAGAAGTTTGAGGTTTCCTTTCTCTTTATCTCCTAAGTAGATATTGTAGGTCGAGCTAGTCCTACCGGGGTTTCTTAATCCCGGGGTCCTGTTCTCGTTCTTACTTTGATGGCTTTGATCTGCTAGCGTAAGCTTTCCTTACTGCTCTTCATTTTTCTTATCTTTGCTTGTGATCGGGAATTGAAACCCTAAACAACAAAGAAGAACAAAAAAAAACATAACAAAAAAATCATCAACCCTAAAAAAAAAAAAAAAAAAAATTCCTTGCACCATAAGCATCCATCCCAGCATCCCTAGCCCTACCCCAAAAAAAATTTCCTTGCATCATAAGCATCCATCCCAGCATCCCTAGCCCTACCCCTATTTGCCCCACATCATTTCTGGTATCATAGCAAGCTAGGACTAGTGCATTAGTTTCATTTTCTGCATTCTGGTCAGTCTGTATATGGTCTGATCATTAGATGTTTCTCCTTGTAGAGATATCCAAATTTATGATTTCTATTTTGTTAGATCGAAATCATTTTAAAGTATTTTTGTTTATTTTTTCAGATTTTATTTCAATTTGTAAAGTTTCTACAAGCCAAAATACTACCTGAGAAAATCTCAGGTCTGAAATTTTAGCAAGCATCTCATTTCTTACTTCATTCATCCATCTAGTTTATTTCTTGCATTTAGGGGCATATTTTAATTCCTACATTTTGTTTAGCATTCACACATCAGAAAGACACAAAAAAACAAAAAAAAATTTTAAGTCATTTCATTAGTCATTCTTGTACTTTATTTTACATAACGTATCTTAAGGGCGTCATTTAACATGGGGTCAGGATTTCATTACCTGTCCCTAGCCCAAAAAACCACCACCCGGCATATCGAACCATAGCCATTAACTAAAATCAATTAGACGTTTAATCTGCTCTAGTGAGCTAGGGACACCCACGAAGTCGGGTCAACCCAAGTGCCTAGCCATGCTAGATTGCTTGTTGGTTTGTGCTTGTGTAGCTGGTGTCTAGGCAAGTGGTTCAGGGACTAGAGCCCGAACGGAAGTGGTTGGTTCGCTTACCTGGCTAATTTCTAATTGGTTTCTAGGCAAGCAAAGAGGAACCTCTACTCACCTTACACATACCTGGCCAGGTGCCAAGTTACTACTTCCAGGTTTGGTGCGGGCACCAGACTCAGAAGAAGACTTCAGAGCTCCATTTGGATCTCTGATTGACATTGCCCGAGAAATTAGGGTTTGTAATAAAGGTTGACCTGGTCAACCAGTTTATTTATTTTATTTATTTCTTGAGTCACCATTTAAATTTTTGAGTCATGTTGACTCGGTGCAAGTCCCAATGTGGTTTCAATTTGGTCCAAAATGGTGCCACATTTCTCTTCCAATCAACTCAAGGTTCAAGCAAGTGGAGGCCACACTCCAAGCCACACGCCCAGCCACACTCCGAGCACACGCCAGAGTCTAGGAGGCGCCATAGAGGCATCCCAGTGTCATGGTCCCCACATCCAAAGAAGAAAAAATCAAATTGGAGGCTAAATTAAAGGAGGCGCCCACACCTGCCTAATTTACCTAAGCAAAGAAGGAAGAAAACTTCTCTTGGAGAAGAAATCAAAGAAGGACATCCAACATACTCCTAATTGAAGTTCAAATCAAAATCAAAGAGCTTAACTTGGAGTGGAAGAAAAGAAGAAATACCATAAGAAGAAGAGGACTCCAAATCCAAATCCAACTCCAAAGGAGGTGCCATAAAAGTTCCAAAACAATTCCTTTATGGCCGTCCCAATTTTTTTTGGACTCTTGGTCGGCCAAGGGAGAGGATTTTCTACCTAATCTAGGGTTGGAAGAGTTTAGTCCCACATGGGAATTTGTACAAGCTAGGAGAAAATTTTAGGTCTATATAATAGACCTCTCTTTGTAACTTTAGAAAATCAATGAAGAAAAAATTATTTTGCTATTCTCTTGTGTTGAGCAACCTAGGTTTCTCTTCTTCCACACTATTCTAAGTGTTGAGCTCCGTGAGGGGGTAATCCGGGTTCCATTGGAGCCTTGAGGAGGTGAGAGATCTCCATCTTTATCCAAAACCCTAGGTTAGCCACTTGAAATTCCAAAACCCTAGCCACCTTTCATTATTTTCCATCCACCAAACCCTAGATCCATCCATCTCCCACGGCCTCTCTCTCTCTACAAGTCCAGGCCGTCCACCTTCATCCAGATCCAGTCCGGCTACTTCAGATCCAGAGCAAGTTCCAAGGAAAATCACATCAGCATCCAGGAGAATCCAGTTTTCAGCAATTTCGATCTTCAAGTTCATCAACCGGGTAAATCTTTTCCTTGACTCTCTGATTCCATCAATTGTTTTTCTTCTCTTCCAGATCTTGAGTTCAGGAGAAGCCAACCCGCCAAAGGACCAGTATTGGAGGATCCATTACGAAGATATCCGACTCCGAGGATCCAACAATCTGCTCGGGAGAGTTCTTCCACCAAAATCTGTGAAGATCATTGTCTGGTTAGATAAACCTTCCCTTCTCTTTATTTCTGTTTTGTTGAAAGCTCGGAGTGAAACCCTAGGTCTGGGAGTTTCTCAACCCCCAGCGATCCGTTGCTTCTAAACTACTCTGATAATTTAGTTTCCTTAAAATTGTGCTTTCAATTATCATATTAGTATCTTTCAATGTTAGGTTAACTTTTCTTTGATTTGAAGCCAACTTCTACAAACCTATAAAAACAACAAAAAAATTAGTTAATCTTAATTTACTTCCGCATCGCATCCCTTTATTTGTTCTGCATCATTTTTGGTATCAGAGCCCAGTCTAGGGTTTCTGATTTGCTTGCTTGCTTGTTTGATTGTTCTCTTTTTATTTTGTCTGCTCGAAGTAGACTCCCTAGGACGTCCGGTCCTAGGAACTAAGCGAGGTGCAAGCCTCCTCCTCCCATTCCATGGGGTGTTCCTAGGGCATGTAGGGGATCCATTGGGTTATAACTTCATAGCAGGGATTATAAACGGGGAAGACAATCTAGTTGCAGCCCGTAATTGCCCTGTTGTCTGAATTATTTCTCCCTGTATAAAACTCCAATTGCATGATTTTTACTTCGTTGAAACCAGTATAATTGATCCTATTTTCCATAATTTTTCTGCGATTTATTGGTTTCGGTAAAAACTCTGAGAATTAAAATACAGCAACTCTATTTTTTGTGTTCTGCAATTCAATTCTTTTTTGGAGTGATCATCTCATAATTTACTTAAGGGCAATTGAGCATCTAAGATAAGGGGAGGAGTTGATTACCTCTCCTTAGCTCAAAACCACCATCCAATCATTCGAACCTAGACCTAATTAAAATCAGTTAGACCTAATTTGCCCTAGTGGGCTAGGACACCAATTGGTCGGGTCTAGGCTAGTGTTGAGTCAGTTTGCTGAGTTATTCTGTGTGTGCTTAGCACTCAGTGTCTAGAACGGTGGTTCAGGGACTACGTCCCGAAGGGCTTGTGTGCTGGTCCGCCTACCTGGCCAATCACTGATTGGTGTCTAGGATTGGCGATCAGGGACCTAACACTCCCCTTACACCTGCCTGGCTGAGTCCTGAGTTACTACAGGCTAGCTTGCCACTCTGATTGGGCATCTAGTTTGGACTCTAGGTCTAGTGATCCAGTAGTCGGTTTAGTCTAGTCTCATTTTGTGTGCTTGCTTGAATCATCATGTCTACCAGAAACGGAGTGCCATATCAACCTGGTCAAACCCAACCTGATTTAGAGGCCATGATCAGAACTCTTACTGAAAGTATGGCTAAAATGAATCAGGATATGACAAACACTGTGGCCCAGTTTAGCGCACAAATTCATGAGGATCTTACCCAACTTAGGGACCGAGTCCAAGTACTTGGAGAACCTAGACATCGGAATTGGACTCCTGACCCCGATTTTAATGTGCCTCAACCTCACCCACATCAAGAGCCTAGAAGGCCTTTATATAGAGATCCCGAACCTAATCATAGGAGGCCTGACCCAGAGCCTGAAGATAGAGATGATAGGTTCATCAGGAACATCAAATTAGATGCACCCACTTTTGATGGTAGTCTGAACCCTAAGGTGTATTCTGATTGGGAGGGTGAGATGGATCAATACTTTGAGTGGTATGCTATGTCTGAGGAGAGGAAATACAAGTTTGCCAAGATGAAATTAGTGCGTCAAGCTAGGTTATACTGGGGGAACATTGAGCTAACCACTAGGAGACGGAATGTTGAGCCCATAACCACTTGGCAGGGTATGAAAGAAAAACTGAGAGATAAATACCTACCCATTTCATACCAGCAAAACCTGTTAGACCAATGGCAAAACCTGAAACAAGGAAACCGATCTGTCTCAGACTACATAACTACTTTTGATGAATACCTAATGAGATGTGATGTGAGTGAAGCCCACGAAGTCACTTTGTCTAGATTTAGGGCTGGACTGAGGGAAGATATCAAGAGAGAACTATTTCTGAGAGAGGTTACTGATCTAGACCAAGCCTACCAGATTGCACTGAACACTGAGAAATTTCAGAGAGGACCTATACCTTCTAGGGTTAGTGCCCCAATCCCAAGGAATGGACCTAGTCAAGTTATCCCTAGTAAACCTTTTCAGGGTACTTCTACCCCTAGGCCCATGGACAAAGGTAAGGCACCTGACACCCAGAGAACCCCTAGTTCAAATATCACCTGTTTTAAGTGTCAGAAACCAGGTCACATTTCTAGTCAGTGTACTGCCATAGCCTGTTTCAAGTGTCATAAGGTAGGTCATGTTGCTAGCCAGTGCCCACGGAGATCCCTTTACATAGAAGAGGGAGAGAATGATAATTCCGAGCCCAGTGAGGAATTTGAAGAAGAAGTTTATGAGGCCGGAATGAATTTGGTTGAGGAGTATGAAGGAGAGGAGGAACCCAATGAATCTGACCAATTAGGAGTTGTAAGATGCATCCTATCCCAGAATCTAGTTCAAGAGGATTGGCGTAGGACTAACATCCTACAGACTTTTCTTAAATTAGGGGATAAGGTATGTAAGATCATCATAGATAGTGGGAGCTGTGTAAATGCCATCTCTACTAGCACTGTCAAGATGTTAGGCTTAATCCCAGTTCCCCATCCCAACCCCTATAAGGTTTCTTGGGTAGATTCTACCTCCATACCCATCCAGTCTAGATGTCAAGTCCAAATCCAAATGCAATCTTATCACGAAAAGATTTGGTGCGATGTCTTACCCATGGGGGTGAGCAGTATAATTCTCGGAAGACCTTGGTTGTATGATCATGATGCCACCCTCTTAGGAAAATCCAATACCTGTGTCTTTAGTTTCAATGGGAAGAAGATTACGATCCATTCCGTTCCCCCTAAGGACAAGGTAACTAAAGGAGCTGGTAAGGTTAAGGAGATGAAAACTGGAGTGAACCTAATCAGTGCTAAGGATCTAGAACAAGAAATTCATAGTGGTTCACCCATCTGGATGTTGATTGCTAAGGAGCTTAGAACTTCGGAACCCTCAGAGCCTCCTCAAGAAGTTAAACCTGTGTTAAAAGAATTTGAGGATGTCTTTCCCGAGGATTTGCCAGACCACCTTCCACCTCTTAGGGATATCCAGCATGCCATAGATCTAATCCCAGGAGCAACTTTGCCCAACTTGCCCCATTACAGGATGAATCCATCTGAGCATGAAGAACTGCAAAAGCAGGTTGGAGAATTATTGAGGAAGGGGTTTATTAGAGAAAGTCTTAGCCCTTGTGCAGTCCCAGCCTTACTGACCCCAAAGAAAGATGGCACGTGGAGGATGTGTGTTGACAGTCGTGCCATCAATAAAATTACAATCAAGTATAGGTTTCCCATCCCTAGACTAGATGACATGCTTGATATGATGGCTGGTGCAATGGTTTTTTCTAAGATTGATCTCAAAAGCGGCTATCATCAGGTTAGGATTAGACCCGGGGATGAATGGAAAACTGCTTTCAAAACTAAGGATGGTCTTTATGAATGGGTTGTTATGCCTTTTGGGTTGTCCAATGCCCCTAGTACTTTCATGAGAATTATGACCCAGGTACTTAGAGCTTTCATAGGAAAATTTGTGGTGGTCTATTTTGATGACATCCTGATCTATAGTAAGACCCCAACAGATCACCTAGACCACCTTAGAGCAGTCTGCCAAGTTTTGAGGAATGAGAGACTCTACGGTAATCTTAAGAAGTGTGAATTCATGACTAGTAGAGTTATCTTTCTTGGTTTTGTAGTAACCCCTGACGGCGTGGCGGCCGATCCTGAGAAGATTAAGTCCATAGTAGACTGGCCAGAGCCAACCAATGTGCATGAAGTTAGAAGTTTCCATGGCTTGGCTACCTTCTATAGGCGATTCATCAAGGGGTTTAGTACTTTAGCTGCTCCTATCACTGATTGTATTAGGAAGGGAGAATTTCATTGGACTAAGTCAGCCCATAAAGCCTTCCTAGATCTTAAGGATAAAATGACCCAGGCACCCATTCTGAGATTACCCGATTTTTCTAAAGTATTTGAGGTTGCCTGTGATGCTTCAGGTGTAGGAATAGGTGGAGTCCTAAGCCAAGAGAATCATCCCATAGCATTCTTTAGTGAAAAACTTAATGATGCTAAGCTTAGGTATTCTACCTATGATAAGGAATTTTATGCGGTGGTGCAAGCTTTGCGTTACTGGAGACATTATTTGCTACCGCAGGAATTTGTACTATTTTCGGACCATGAGGCTCTTAGATTTCTGAACTCCCAAAAGAAGCTTAACCCTAGGCATGCTAAGTAGGTAGAATATATCCAGTCCTATACTTTTGTCCTGAAACATAAGGCTGGAGTTGAGAATAAGGTAGCTGATGCCCTTAGTCGCCGATCTCTGTTATTAACTTCTGTTAGAACTGAGGTCATAGGGTTTGAGCAAATCAAAGAGGAATATGAGTCTTGTCCGGATTTCACAACTGTGTATCAGGATCTAGTTCAAGGACCATCTAGTAATCACCAGGATTATATCCTTGTAGATGGTTTTTTGTTCTTCAAAAATAGGCTTTGCATCCCTAGAACTTCTCTTAGGGAATTTTTGATTTGGGAAATCCATGCTGGAGGTTTAGCTGGCCATTTTGGAAAAGACAAGACCATTCTAGCTATTGAAGACCACTTTTTCTGGCCTAGCTTAAAAAGGGATGTAGCTAATATTGTAGCTAGATGTCGAACCTGCGCTGTTGCCAAACAGCAAAAACAAAACACTGGCCTTTATACCCCACTCCCTGTCCCAGATCGTCCTTGGCAAGATGTGAGTATGGATTTTGTGTTAGGTTTACCTAAGACCCAGAGGAGACATGATTCTATCTGTGTCGTAGTCGACCGATTCTCTAAAATGGCCCACTTCTTGCCTTGTTCCCAAACTTTGATGATGCGTCTAAGGTAGCCACACTTTTCTTCAATGAGATAGTTAGACTCCATGGCCTACCTAAGACAATCGTTTCAGATAGGGATGTCCGGTTCACCAGTTACTTTTGGAAGACCCTTTGGCATAAGTTAGGGACAAAACTTAAGTTTTCAACTGCCTATCATCCCCAAACTGATGGCCAAACTGAAGTAGTGAACCATAGCCTAGGAAATCTGCTGAGATGTCTTGTTGGTGAAAATACCAGAAATTGGGATTTATACCTACCAAGGGCAGAATTTGCGTACAACGACTCGGTCAATAGGTCTACGGGTAAGAGTCCATTTGAAATTGTACATGGGTACAAACCTCACACACCTCTTGACCTAGTCCCTTTACCTGTCCACACTCGAGTCTCCGAATCTGCTGAGAATTTTGCACAGCATATAAAAGACTTGCATAAAGAAATTCATGCCAAAATAAATTTAAGTAATGAAACTTATAAGAAGTTGGCTGATACTCAAAGGCGAGTCAAATCTTTTGTTGAGGGAGACTATGTGATGATTAGGTTAAGGCCTGAACGGTTTCCTCCTGGAACCGTTAGAAAGTTACATGCTAGGGGAGCTGGACCATTTAGAGTAGTAAAGAGAGTAGGATCCAATGCCTATGTGCTCGAGTTGCCTCCAGAACTAGGCATTAGCTCTACTTTCAATATTACAGACTTAGTAGAGTACAGGGAGCCAGCTGTGATTCCTAGTGAGCCTTTTGAGCCTAACCCTATCATTGAGAGTGATCCCGACCCTGTGTGTCCACCAACAAACTGGCCTGTGAGGAAAGAGCAGATTGAAAAGATCCTGGATGATCAGGTTATCTCTACTCGTAATCGAGGATACCAAAGGTACCTGGTCCGCTGGCAAGGAAGGCCAGATTCTGATGACTCTTGGATCTCCCGAGAAGAATTACAAGAATTGGACCCAGACCTCTTGGAGAGATACCAGAGCCAACTTGAGCCTTACTCGACAGGGTCGAGTTCCTCCCACCCTGGGAGAATTGGTGCGGGCACCAGACTCAGAAGAAGACTTCAGAGCTCCATTTGGATCTCTGATTGACATTGCCCGAGAAATTAGGGTTTGTAATAAAGGTTGACCTGGTCAACCAGTTTATTTATTTTATTTATTTCTTGAGTCACCATTTAAATTTTGTTGAGTCATGTTGACTCGGTGCAAGTCCCAATGTGGTTTCAATTTGGTCCAAAATGGTGCCACATTTCTCTTCCAATCAACTCAAGGTTCAAGCAAGTGGAGGCCACACTCCAAGCCACACGCCCAGCCACACTCCGAGCACACGCCAGAGTCTAGGAGGCGCCATAGAGGCATCCCAGTGTCATGGTCCCCACATCCAAAGAAGAAAAAATCAAATTGGAGGCTAAATTAAAGGAGGCGCCCACACCTGCCTAATTTACCTAAGCAAAGAAGGAAGAAAACTTCTCTTGGAGAAGAAATCAAAGAAGGACATCCAACATACTCCTAATTGAAGTTCAAATCAAAATCAAAGAGCTTAACTTGGAGTGGAAGAAAAAAGAAAATACCATAAGAAGAAGAGGACTCCAAATCCAAATCCAACTCCAAAGGAGGTGCCATAAAAGTTCAAAACAATTCCTTTATGGCCGTCCCAATTTTTTTTGGACTCTTGGTCGGCCAAGGGAGAGGATTTTCTACCTAATCTAGGGGTTGGAAGAGTTTAGTCCCACATGGGAATTTGTACAAGCTAGGAAAAATTTTAGGTCTATATAATAGACCTCTCTTTGTAACTTAGAAAATCAATGAAGAAAAAATTATTTTGCTATTCTCTTGTGTTGAGCAACCTAGGTTTCTCTTCTTCCGCACTATTCTAAGTGTTGAGCTCCGTGAGGGGGTAATCCGGGTTCCATTGGAGCCTTGAGGAGGTGAGAGATCTCCATCTTTATCCAAAACCCTAGGTTAGCCACTTGAAATTCCAAAACCCTAGCCACCTTCATTATTTTCCATCCACCAAACCCTAGATCCATCCATCTCCCACGGCCTCTCTCTCTCTACAAGTCCAGGCCATCCACCTTCATCCAGATCCAGTCCGGCTACTTCAGATCCAGAGCAAGTTCCAAGGAAAATCACATCAGCATCCAGGAGAATCCAGTTTTCAGCAATTTCGATCTTCAAGTTCATCAACCTGGTAAATCTTTCCTTGACTCTCTGATTCCATCAATTGTTTTTCTTCTCTTCCAGATCTTGAGTTCAGGAGAAGCCAACCCGCCAAAGGACCAGTATTGGAGGATCCATTACGAAGATATCCGACTCCGAGGATCCAACAATCTGCTCGGGAGAGTTCTTCCACCAAAATCTGTGAAGATCATTGTCTGGTTAGATAAACCTTCCCTCTCTTTATTTCTGTTTGTTGAAAGCTCGGAGTGAAACCTAGGTCTGGGAGTTTCTCAACCCCCAGCGATCCGTTGCTTCTAAACTACTCTGATAATTTAGTTTCCTTAAAATTGTGCTTTCAATTATCATTAGTATCTTTCAATGTTAGGTTAACTTTTCTTTGATTTGAAGCCAACTTCTACAAACCTATAAAAACAACAAAAAAATTAGTTAATCTTAATTTACTTCCGCATCGCATCCCTTTATTTGTTCTGCATCAAGGTTCATCTTCTGACTTTACATTTGGAGAGATCTCCTAGGTCTAGCAAACCATAGCATCATTTTGTTACATGTGCACTAGATCAGGAACCTCTTTTCACCACCTTCTCCACCCTCTACTGACACCATGGACCAACTGCGAGCTAACATCAGAGCCCTAACTCAATCCATGACTCAATCTATGACCCAGTTGGCAACCAGTTGAATATAGATTGGATCAAATAGAGGCCAGACTACGACACCTAGAGGAAGAGCTAAATGAATCTGAAGACCTTCTAGGAGTAGTCAGATGCATCCTAGCCCAAACATAATACAGGAAGACTGGCATAGGACCATATCCTACAGACCCTAATCAAGCTAGGAGATAAGGTTTGTAAGGTCATCATTGATAGTGGAGCTGTGTAATGCCTTTCCTTGAGTACAGTCAAATCTTTAGGACTAGCCATAGTTCCCCACCCCAACCCTTACAAAGTCTCCTGGAAAGATTCAACTTCAATCCCTGTAAAATCTAGGTGCCAAATCAAGATTAAAATGAGTTCCTATGAAGAATCGATTTGGTGTGATGTCTTACCCATGGGTGTGGGTAGTATTATTCTAGGACGACCCTGGCTTTTCGACCATGATGCCACCCTTATGGTCGATCCAATACCTGCGTCTTTCTCCACCAAGGGAAAAAGATATAATCAACCCAATCCAGCCAACGACCCAGTCAAGAAAGGATCAAGTAGCCTTAAAGAGAAGAAGCCTGAAGTTAACCTAATCAAGGACAATGGGTTAGAAGTAGAGATTACTGAGAAAGGACCCTTTAAAGAGTTTCAGGGAGAGAACGATGAACATTCTGAGAATTTGAATACAAAAACCCCTGAGCCCATTGAAGACTTTAAGGTTGAACCCATTGAAAATCTAGGGAAGAAACTCCTGAGCCCATTAAGAATTGAAGGAAGCATATGAGTCAAGTTTAGTAGAAGAGCTAGATATAGAATGGGCCCGAGGGTGATATCATTGAGGAATCCAAGGAAAATGATCCTGAACCCACTACAAAATTTGAAGAGGAAATGACCGAGCCAGGATCACATCTAGTAAATGAACACAAGGATTCACCAGTCTTTTTCACAGGAGCTCAGGAATCAACCCTTAATAAACCGATCCAAAGAGAACATCCTCAAGAGATGGTTGAAGCTCGGAAAGAAATTGAGGATGAAGTTCTCGATGAGTTACCTGATCAACTTCCACCCCTGAGAAACATCCATCATACTATAGACTTGGTCCCAGGATCCTCTTTAACAGACCTTGCTCACTATGGGATTGACCTTAGCGAGCCCCAAGATCTACCGGAACAAGTGGACCATATGACACCTATAAAATGATGCCCAAATTTTAAGGTCATCCTGAATCACCCAGGTCTGTTTTATGTTTTCCATAAGCCACCCCAAGACTCCGATTCCTATTTCCTCCCCTTCCCTGAACCCTCTCACATTTCTAGAGCCATGTGGTTACTTTTTATTGAGATTACCAAAATGCGTGACTCCTTATAGCCCATCCCTTTTGCCCTCTACTTCTGGTATACTTTATGGCATTTGCTAGGGATCCTTAATAATTTTTCTTGTGCATACCAGACTAGGGTCAAACCTAGAGAGTCAAAAGTCTGTTAGGATTAGACCCTAGGAGTCCAATAAATTTTTTTTTTTTCTCAATAAGGTTGCATAGTTGAGTCTACATTTTGCATCATATTAGGATTATGCATTAAATACAATTTTTAAATAATTTGGCTGATTCCCGAAAGCAAGCCAAAGAGTTTGAGATTGGGGATTTTGTAATGATTAGGCTTCGGCCTGAATGGTTTCCTCTGGGAACCGTTAAGAAGCTTCATGCTCGTGGGGCGGGTCCCTTTATAGTAATTAGGAGAATAGGCCCTAATGCCTTTGTGCTAGGACTACCTCCGGATTACGGAATTAGCTCGACAATCAATATCTCTGACTTAGTCGAGTATAGAGAACCCGCAAACACACCCAGTGAGCCGTTTGGGCCTGACCTCCCTTTTGAGAGTGAACCTGAACTTGAGTGTCCACCTCCAAATATACCTAAGTTAGGAGAGCGCATCGAGCGTGTCCTGGATGACCAAGCCATCACCACCCGGGGCAAAGGCTACCAGCGTTACCTGGTCCGATGGCAAGGCCGACTCGAATCGATGACTCGTGGGTCACCGGGAGGACTTGCTTGATATCGACCCCGACATCCTTGAAAGGTATCAAAGCCAAGCTAACCCTTACTCGGCAGGATCGAGTTCCTTCCATCCCGGGAGAATTGTTGTGGGCACCAGAATCCGACAGAGGCTCGTCAACCCTGTATGGATCTCAGATCAGGGTTCCCCTTTCTATGAGTCCTGTATAAGGCCTTGAGCCCAAAAACATTGTTATAATTTCTTGTCAAAGTTGTTTAGTCCTGTACCTTGACCAATATGGGTCAAGTTAGGTCTTGAGTCCTGTATTTGTTCGAGTCTGAGTTTGGTGGGCCCAAGCCCAATTGAAGTCACTCTGGTTTTCTTCACCAACTCAAGTTCTGGTGGGCCAACCCACCCCTTCTACTTTGGATAATGCCAACTTAGGTGCCACCTCAGCTACCTACGTGGTGCTACATCAGCTGCCACTTGGGCATCCAAGAAGGGAAACAAAGTGGCCTCCTCTTGCTTTCCACACACCTTGTACAACATCCCCCTTTTCCCGCCCCCCCATCACGCCTTGTTCCATCTAAAGAGGGCGTTGAAGATCCTTGAGGGAACCAAGCCTCAAAGCAAGCCTCCTCCCAAGTTTTCTTCCCAAAGTGATCTTGCAAGGAAAGAAGGTCAAAAGACACACTCCCCTCTTCAAGCCCTCAACCATGCAACACCCCATGGAGTTCTCCCTTGGTCGACCAAGAATCATTCCTAGAAGATGGCGTGAAGATCCCAAGGGAACACATCCCTCCAAGCAAGCCATGCCCCACTCCTTTTCCCAAATTAAGCATGCTAAGGAAGGAAGTCAAGGGACCAATCCCCCCCTCAAAGCCTTTGCTCATGCCACGCCCAACTCCAAATATTTGGTCGGCTAAAGAAATAGGGATGTGGAAAATTTTTGGCACCACCATGAGATTTGTATTTTGAATTTCAAAAGGGCTTTGGGTGCCTATTTAAATGGCCCAATCCCTCCCTTTGTAGAACTAATGAATGAGAGAATGGAAGAATGAATGAAAATTTGAGTGATTGAGTTTGAGTTTCTTCCACCCTCCAACCCTTTCTCTTAGGCTAGGTTCGAGTGGAATTGCCTTCGTTCCTAGGGACGTTGAGTGGCGTGAGGCCACCTGTCCGTCCTCCCAGGCTGTCGTGAATCCTTCGTCCTCCAGGACGTCGCGTGTTATAAGGCCACATTCCTTCATCCACCCGGACATCGCGGGATGTGAGGCCCCAAGTTATCTCCAGCTTCGACTTCGTAATCCAGCCGGACGCCGGGCTCGAAGCCCCTTCCCAACTCCAGTTAAATTCCTTTCCGTACATCTCCACATTCCAATAACCTTTCTTTTGTTTGCCTACAGGTCCTCCCTGGCATCTCGAGCATTGGAGATAGTTAGCTTTGCCATCGTGACCTCCAGACCCAAAGCCAGAGTTCCCACAGGTTCGACTACTCGGGCATCCAGGCCGCATCCGCCGAGTTGAGCGATCTCTACACCGGGTGCTTTAGAAGTTTGAGGTTTGCCTTCTCTTTATCTCCTAAGTAGATATTGTAGGTCGAGCTAGTCCTACCGGGGTTTCTTAATCCCGGGGTCCTGTTCTCGTTCTTGCTTTTAGGGCTTTGAACTGCTAGTGTAAGCTTCCCTTACTGCTCTTCATATTTCTTATTTTTGCTTGTGATCGGGAATCGAAACCCTAAACACAATGAAGAACAATAAGAAACATAACAAAAAAAATCATCAACCATAAAAAAAAAAAAAAAAAAAAAAATTCCTTGCACCATAAGCATCCATCCCAGCATCCATAGCCCTACCCCAAAAAAAAAATTCATTGCATCATAAGCATCCATCCCAGCATCCCTAGCCCTACCGTCTTTGCCCCACATCATTTTTGGTATCAGGGCAAGGCTAGGACTAGTGCATTAGTTTCATTTTTTGCATTCTGGTCAGTCCGTATATGGTCTGATCATTGGATTGTTTCTCCCTGTAGAGACATCCAAATTTCATGATTTCTATTTTGTTAGATCGCATTCATTTCATAGTATTTTTGAATATTTTCTCAGATTTTATTTCAGTTTGTAAAGTTTCTACAAGCCGAAATACTACCTGAGAAAATCTCAGGTCTGAAATTCAGCATGCATCTCATTTCTTACTTCATTCATCCATCTAGTTTATTTCTTGCATTTAGGGGCATATTTTAATTCCTGCATTTTGTTTAGCATTTACACATATGAAATATACAAAAAAATAAAAAAATTTTAAGTCATTTCATTAGTCATTCTTGTACTTCATTTTATATAACATATCTTAAGGGCGTCAATTTAACATAGGGTCAGGATTTCATTACCTGTCCCTAGCCCAAAAACCACCACCCGGTATATCGAACCCTAGCCATTAACTAAAATAAATTAGATGTTTAATCTGCTCTAGTGAGCTAGGGACACCCACGAAGTCGGGTCAATCCAAGTGCCTAGCCAAGCTATATTGCTTGTTGGTTTGTGCTTGTGTAGCTGGTGTCTAGGCAAGTGGTTCAGGGACTAAAGCCCGAAGGGAAGTGGGTTGGTTCGCTTACCTGGCTAATTTCTAATTGGTGTCTAGGCAAGCAAAGAGGAACCTCCACTCACCTTACACTTACCTAGCCAGGTGCCAAGTTACTACTTCCAGGTTCATCTTCTTGACTTTACATTTGGAGAGATCTCCTAGGTCTAGCAAACCATAGCATCGTTTTGTTACATGAGCACTAGATCAGGAACCTCTTTTAACCCACCTTCTCCACCCTCTACCGACACCATGGAACAACTGCAAGCTAACATTGGAGCCCTAACTCAATCCATGAATCAATCTATGACCCAGTTAGGCAACCAGTTAAATAATAGATAGGATCAAATAGAGGCCAGACTAAGACCCCTACAGGAAGAGCTAAATGAATCTGAAGACCTTCTAGGAGTAGTCAGATGCATCCTAGCCCAAAACATAATACAGGAAGACTGGCATAGGACCAATATCCTACAGACCTTGATCAAGCTAGGAGATAAGGTTTGTAAGGTCATCATTGATAGTGGAAGCTGTGTTAATGCCCTTTCCTTGAGTACAGTCAAATCTTTAGGACTATCCACAGTTCCCCACCCCAACCCATACAAAGTCTCCTGGATAGATTCAACTTCAATCCCATTAAAATCTAGGTGCCAAATCAAGATTAAAATGAGTTCCTATGAAGAATCAATTTGGTGTGACGTCTTACCCATGGGTGTGGGTAGTATCATTCTAGGACGACCCTAGCTTTTCGACCATGATGCCACCCTTTACGGTCAATCCAATACCTGCATCTTTCTCCACCAAGGGAAAAAGATTACAATCAACCCAATCCAGCCAAAGGACCTAGTCAAGAAAGGATCAAGTAGCCTTAAAGAGAATAAGCCTGAAGTTAACCTAATCAAGGACAATGGGTTAGAAGTAGAGATTACTGAGAAAGGACCCTTTAAAAAGTTTCAGGGAGAGAAGGATGAACATTCTGAGAATTTGAATACAATAATCCCTAATCCCATTGAAGACTTTAAGGTTGAACCCATTGAAAATCTAGGGAAAGAAACTCCTAAGCCCATTAAAGAATTGAAAGAAAGCATCTATGAGTCAAGTTTAGTAGAAGATGGGCCCGAGGGTGATATCATTGAGGAATCCAAGGAAAATGATCCTGAACCCACTACAAAATTTAAAGAGGAAATGACCGAGCCAGGATCACATCTAGTAAATGAACATAAGGATTCACCAGTCTTTTTCACAGGAGCTCAGGAACCAACCCTTAATGAACCGATCCAAAGAGAACATCCTCAAGAGATGGTTGAAGCTCGGAAAGAAATTGAGGATGAAGTTCCCGATGAGTTACCTGATCAACTTCCACCCCTGAGAAACATCCATCATACTATAGACTTGGTCCCAGGATCCTCTTTAACAGACCTTCTCACTATGGGATTGACCCTAGCGAGCCCCAAGATCTACCGGAATAAGTGGACCATATGACACCTATAGAATGATGCCCAAATTTTAAGGTCATCCTGAATAACCCAGGTCTGTTTTATGTTTTCCATAAGCCACCCCAAGACTCCGATTCCTATTTCGTCCCTTCCCTGAACCCTCTCACATTTCTAGAGCCATGGGGTTACTTTTTATTGAGATTACCAAAATGTGTGACTCCTTAGAGCCCATCCCTTTTGCCCTCTATTTCTGGTATACTTTATGGCATTTGCTAGGGATCCTTAATAATTTTCTTGTGCATACCAGACTAGGGTCAAACCCAGAGAGTCAAAAGTCTGTTAGGTTTAGACCCTAGGAGTCCAATAAATTTTTTTTTTTTTTCTCAATAAGGTTGCATAGTTGAGTCTGCATTTTACATCATATAGGATTATGCATTAAATACAATTTTTAAATAATTTGGCTGATTCCCAAAAGCAAGCCAAAGAGTTGAGATAGGGGATTTTGTAATGATTAGGCTTCGGCCTGAACGGTTTCCACCGGGAACCGTTAAGAAGCTTCACGCTCGTGGGGAGGGTCCCTTTAAAGTAATTAGGAGAATAGACCCTAATGCCTATGTGCTAGGACTACCTCCGGATTACGGAATTAGCTCGACATTCAATATCTCTGACTTAGTCGAGTATAGAGAACCCGCAAACATATCCAGTGAGCCATTTGGGCCTGACCTCCCTTTTGAGAGTGAACCTGAACTTGAGTGTCCACCTCCAAATATACCTAAGTGAGGAGAGCGGATCGAGCGTGTCCTGGATGACCAAGCCATCACTACCCGGGGCAAAGGCTACAAGCGTTATCTAGTCCGATGGCAAGGCCGACCCAAATCCGATGACTCGTGGGTCACCCAGGAGGACTTGCAGCATATCGACCCCGGCATCCTTGAAAGGTATCAAAGCCAAGATAACCCTTATTCGACAGGGTGGAGTTCCTCCCACCCCGGGAGAATTGGTGTGGGCACCAGGATCCGATAGAGGCTCCTCAACCCTCTATGGATCTTAGATTAGGGTTCCCCTTTCTATGAGTCCTGTAATAAGGCCTTGAGCCCAAAAACATTGTTATAATTTCTTGTCAAAGTTGTTTAGTCCTGTACCTTGACCAATATGGGTCAAGTTAGGTCTTGAGTCCTGTATTTGTTCGAGTCTGAGTTTGGTCTAGGCCCAAGCCCAATTGAAGTCACTCTAGTTTCTTCACCAACTCAAGTTCTGGTGGGCCAACCCACCCCTTCTACTTGGGATAATGCCAACTCAGTTGCCACCTCAGCTACCTACGTGGTGCCACATCAGCTGCCACTTGGGCATCCAAGAAGGGAAACAAAGTGGCCTCCTCTTGCTTTCCACATGCCTTGGACAACATCCCCCTTTTCCCTCCCCCACATCACGCCTTGTTCCATCTAAAGAGGGTGTTGAAGATCCTTGAGGGAACCAAGCCTCAAAGCAAACCTCCTCCCAAGTTTTCTTCCCAAAGTGATCTTGCTAGGAAAGATGGTCAAAAGACACACTCCCCTCTTCAAGCCCTCAACCATGCAACGCCCCATGGAGTTCTCCCTTGGTCGACCAAGAATCATTCCTCGAAGATGGCGTGAAGAGCCCAAGGGAACACATCCCTCCAAGCAAGCCATGCCCCACTCCTCTTCCCAAATTAAGCATGCTAAGGAATGAAGTCAAGGGACCAATCCCGCCCTCCAAACTTTGCTCATGCCATGCCCAACTCCAAATATTTGGTCGGCCAAAGAAATAGGGATGTGGAAAATTTTTGGCGCCACCATGAGATTTGTATTTTGAATTTCAAAAGGGCTTTGGGTGCCTATTTAAAGGACCCAATCCCTCCCTTTGTAGAACTAATGAATGAGAGAATGGAAGAATGAATGAAAATTTGAGTGATTGAGTTTGAGTTTCTTCCACCCTCCAACCCTTGTCTCTTAGGCTAGGATCGAGTGGAATTGCCTTCGTCCCTAGGGTCGTTGAGTGGTGCGAGGCCATTTAAACCATCTGAAACAAGTTTGCCAAGCCCTTAGACAAGATAGTCTCTATGCCAACCTTAAGAAATATGACTTTATGACCCATAGAGTTATCTTTCTAGGATTTGTTGTCACCACTGAAGGGGTGTCTGCCGACCCCGAGAAGGTCAAGTCCATAGTCCAGTGGCCCGTACCCAAAAGCATCCATGATGTCCGTAGTTTTCAATGTTTAGCCACCTTCTATAAGAGATTCATTAGAGGATTCAGCACAATAGTAGCACCCATTACTGACTGCATTAGGAAGGGAACCTTTGAATGGACAAAATCTGTCGATAGAGCCTTCCTAGAAATAAAGAAGAAATGATACAAGCACCTATTTTGAGGTTGCCCGATTTTTCAAAGATATTGAGGTTGCTTGTGATGCCTCTGGAGAAGGAATTGGAGGAGTTTTGAGTCAAGAGAGTCATCCACTGGCATTCTTTAGTGAGAAATTGAATGAGGCAAGGATGAGATACTCGACATACGATAGGGAATTGTATGCGGTAGTTCAGGCATTGAGGTATTGGAGACACTATTTACTACTACAGGAATTTATTTTTATTTTGATCTTGAAGCCTTACAATTCCTTAATTCCCAAAAGAAATTAAACCCTAGGCACGGAAAATGGATAGAATTCATTCAGGCATACACCTTTGTTTTGAAACACCGTGCTGGCTCTGAAAATAAGGTTGCCGATGCATTAAGTCGATGATCCATGCTTTTGTCCTCAGTTAGTACCGAGGTTGTAGGGTTTGATAAACTGAAAGAAGAGTACCCTAAGTGTCCAGACTTTGGTGACATCTTTCAATCCCTCCAAAAAGGACCATCTAGTTTACATAGTGACTAAACTCTCCTAGATGGATTCCTTTTCAAAGGAAATCAACTATGTGTTTCCCGAACTTCTATTAGAGAGTTTTTGATTTGGGAAGTTCATGCTAGAGGCCTGGCAGGTCATTTTGGTAGAAACAAGACCATCCTAGCGGTAGAAGACCAATTCTTTTAGCCTGGTCTCAAAAGGAATGTGTTTCAAGTTGTAGCTCAATGTCGAATATGTGTTGTTGCCAAACAGCAAAGGCAAAACACTGGTCTGTACACTCCCTTACCAGTCTCTGATTGTCCATGGCAGGATCTTAGTATGGACTTTGTACTAGGACTCCCAAAGATCTCAAGAAGACATGATTCCATCTACGTTGTAGTTGATCAATTTTTAAGATGGCTCACTTCATCCCATGTTCTTAAACACTAGATGCTTCTACAATGGCCAAACTTTTTCTCGACGAGGTGGTTAGACTACATGGTTTACCCAAAACCATTGTATATGATAGAGATGCTAGGTTCACTAGCTATTTTTGGAAGACCCTTGGCATATGCTAGGAACCAAACAGAAATTCTCCACTGCCTATCATCCTCAGACAGATGGCCAAACTGAAGTAGTCAATCAGAGTCTAGGAAATCTGCTTAGATTTCTAGTTGGTGACTGTACGAGAAATTTGGATCTCTTACTCGCTCATGCTGAATTTGCTTACAATAGCTTAGTCAATAGATCTACTGGGAAGAGTCCATTTGAAGTGATCCATGGTTACAAACCTAAGAATCCCTTAGATCTTATCCTTACCCACACAAACATGAGTTTCTGAATCAGCTGAGTCATGTGCACATCATATTAGTAATATATACATAAAGAAATTAATAAAAAGAACCAATTAAGTAATGAAACTTATAAGCATATGGCAAATTCACATAGAAGAGTCAAAGAATTCACTGAAGGAGATTATGTTATGATAAGGCTTAGATCTGAACGGTTCCCACCAGGAACCTTAAAAAAATTGCATGCTCACAGTGTAGGTCTGTTTAATGTTATAAAGAAAATATGATCTAGTGCGTATGTGCTAGACTTACCATCTGATTTAGGTATCAGCTTGACTTTCAATGTTTCAGACCTAGTAGAGTATAAGGAGCCAATAATGATACCTAGTAAGACATTTGAGCCCGAGCCAATTATTGAGAGTGAATCCATCCATGAGTGTCCACCAACAGTTCTACCAGAACGGTGTGATAAGATTGAGCATATTCTGAATGACCAAGCCATCACCACCCAGAATAAAGGTTACCAATGCTATTTAATTCATTGGCAAGGTCGACTTGAGTCCGAAGACTCATGGATTACTCCAGAGGATTTACAAAGAATCTACCCAAACTTATTAGAGTACTACCTGAGTAAAATAGATCCCTACTCGATAGAGTCTAGTTGTTCCCGCCTCGGGGGAATTGGTGTGGGCACCAAGGTTAAAAGAAGACTTCAATCAAACCTAGTCAATACCAATTCATTATGGATTGCAAATTGAGTTCCAACCTTGTTAACTTGTTCCTAGTCTGAGTCTTGAGTCTAGTTAAGTCTTCTTGTATCCTGAATTTTATGTTTGAGTCTTGTAAGTATTGGGTCTTGAAGCCTTGGGTCAATTGAGTTGTAAGAGTCAAATGTACTCAAGTCCAAATTGAGTTGTAACTTTTCTTTTCAGTTGAAGTCAAGTCCAACGAAGGGAGCATATAATTGGACCAAGGATGAACCAAAGCTACATTAAGTAAATCTTGTAATAAAGGGTGCATGAAATAAGAGCCATTGGATGGAATAAAGCTTTGATTGAGGCCACCTCACCAAGACACCTTATCCAAGAGAATGGACACTTGGCACTCATACATGAAGATTTTCAGATTTGGACACTTGGCACTCATACATGAAGATTTCAGATTTGGACACTTGGTACTCATGCATGCAGATTTTAGATTTGGATACTTGGCACCCATATACGAAGATTTTTAGATTTAGACACTTGGAACCCATGCATGCAGATTTTCAGATTTGGTGCCCCCCTTTTTAGGAATTCTAAAATTCAAATTTATAACTACATTTTCCCCTCTTTTCATGTAAAATTTGAATTGCAAATGGGGCTTAGGAGGTTATAAATAGGCCCCTAATCTCTTTGTAAAAGGATGCTTTTGAATGAATGAAATCTAAAATTTTCTTATCTCCATTTGTCTTTGCAAATGCCATCCGTGAGGGATTGAGTGAGAGGCTCAACCAAGTGCTTTAGTTCTCAAATTCTAGCAAAAGTTCTTCTTCCATTGACACCTACCTCATCTTCAAGAGAAGCCGACCACACTCCACCAAGATCACCAACAATCATCTACTTCCCTCCCTTCCATTATTTCTATTCCATACTATCTTCCATCTCCTACACAATACTAATGGTTGTTCTTGCAGGATCCTAAGGAGTATCCAGTCCAGGATGAAGTCCTTGCCTTCAACTCAGCAGCAGGAACCTCTAATTCCAACTGGTGGGTTAGCTTGATCAGTTAGTCGCCAATCCTGAGAGTGAAGGAGTGAACCTTGTATAAGGTTATTGGAGAGTCATTATTGGTATCTAAACCCTTTCCTTTTCTCTTATGGTCTGAACTTTTGAATAGGGAATAGTCCTAATTAGATGGTTCTTCTAGCTATGTAGGTCCTAGTTCATTAACTTAATTCAGATTTGCACTGCGAAGCATATGAACCTTCTAGTTTAGTCTTCTTTAATGCATCTTAATGACTCCACTATGACTGAAATTAGATCATATGTTTTAGAGTTTTAATTAGCTTAATTGCTTTAGTCATTCATGCCATATTTCTCATAAGTATGCCGCATCATCCTCCTCTTGTAATCAATCTACTCTTATGAATTAAAACTTTGCTTAATTGTTTTGAGATAGGTGCCTTGTGTTTTCTTTTGGTTTCTTGTGTTTGGTTCTTGTTCTCTTGTGTTGGCCGACCATCTATCATTGCAATCCTCCATGCCCTAGTAGCAAATCAGATCTCCCAGCATCAGCCACATCCAAAGAGAAGCCTTAAAGATGCCTAGATCAAGATCCCTTCCTGCTTCCTTACCGCCAGCCCTTTGCCCTAATCCCTTTCCTTCCTTGTTTTATCTTGTTATTTTTTTTTTTTGATTACCTGATTCGTGCCTAACCTTGACATTTTGCAGATTCATGAGGTGTTTCCCCTCCCAAGAGGATGCTTTCTTTGCCTTCAGACCGGATCCAGATTGCCTTCAGATTCAGGAACCAAAGGCTTGTTCTTCTAGGCGCCATCCAGAGGCTGAGAGATCTCTTCATCGAAAAAACTACAATGCTACCTGGTAAAAGCCTTGCCCCTCTTTTGTTCTGATCTGATGATAGGTACGCTATCCTAAGTAAAGAGTTTCTCAATTCTCAAGTCCTGGCTTATTATTATTCTGTATGAGTTTTTGCGGGGATGATAGTTTCTAGCATTACTAGTCATCATGCTGATTCTTTTCTTATTTTCGAGTTATTAGCCTAAGAACTTAATATCTAAAAAATACAAAAAAAACTAGTTTACCATTTTGCATCAGTCTTAGGTTCGTCTCGCATCAAGAAAAGGGTAAAAAATATATGGTGGATTTATGGTTAGTCTGACAGGGTAAGAAGTAAGGAGGTTCTAGGTTGATCGGGTAGAATAAGAAATAAGAAGGGGTGTCAGGTATTAATCCTAGACTAATGAGGTTAACCTTATGGGGTTTCTATCCATCTAAAGAGTCTGTGTAAGGAAAGAAAGGATAATTGATTTTAGAGAAGAGATCAAGTGGAGTCAAAGAGGTGACTTCATCCTGAGGGAATTGATTTAAAGAGATCAGGTCCCTAGTAAATTCTTCTGGCTCATAAATCAAAGGACTGGGCTCTATAATTGGATCCTCTTCTAAAATTCCCTCAGGTAAGATTCTAGCAATATGATTAGGTTCCTCATGGTCTTCTTCCTTTAAGAGTTCTTCCACTATAGCTTGGGTGTGGTAAAGGTCAGCTAGGTCAACTGATCTTGGGTTGGCTTCAACCGGGGAAACTACTGGGTCAACTAATTCTAATTCTTCTACAGGAAACTCCTCTTCTTCCATCTCATACTCCTCCACTAAGCTTGGGTCAACCTCATATATCTCCTCTTCAATGTCATTTTGGTGGAGCAATGAGGTGGTAAGAGGGGGTTGGCTAAGGAAACATTTACTAATGTCTAGGGTAACATGGGTGGGTTGACTAAAGGGTTCCTGACAAATACTTGGTCATCTCTAGGGGTACTAAACCTACGGGATTCAGGGTGACTAGAAAAAAACTGATTGGTACTAGGCTAATTCCTATGGACTATGGGTTCCTGGGGTTTAGCCCTATAGGTCTTGTGATGGGGATCAAGAGTCTATTTTATTTTATTTTATTTGAGTCCATTAGTCCTGAGTCACTTGTACAAAAGTGAGCCAATTAAGTCCTGTAATAAAGTGAGACAACTGAGTCTAGCTGAGTCCACTTAGTCAGGTCTAGTATTTTAGTCCAGTCAAGTCCAATCGAGTCAATGTAGTTTTCATTCAGGTCATGTATAAGAGGAGAGTTCGCAGCCAGGAGTTCACCAGGCCCTCCCAACTAGAGCTAGCCTTCAGGCACCTGGGCCCTTTCATGCCACCAAGCCCACAAGAGAGAGCTCCAGTCTAAGACAAAGGCCCACTATTGACCAGGTCCACCAGGATTTCTTGGCCCACAAGTCAGGTTTTCTTAGCCATCAAGTCATGTACCCTGGGGTGAATCTATAAATACCACCCCTCCCCTCGTGTATGAAGTATCTTTTTTCTCATGAATACAAATTAAAAGGTATTTTGTCTAAGTTTTCTCCAGATTAGAGTGGGTGTGATGCCCGTGTTCCCTGTTCTTGAGTGCAAGCCCTAATCCCCTGGTGACTTCTATACTCACCAGCGATCCCTCACTTCCCATCCTGCATCAACTTGGTATCTGAGCCCAGCAGATTAGGGTTTTTCTTCTTCCCCCCGGCTCCATCTCTTTCCACTCGTCCAGATCCATCCCTATTGCACGATCACCACCATTCCATTGCCAAATCAGACCCCCATTCTCTTCCCTGTCCTTGCACGACCAAACCACCATGACTCCTCCCATGCCCACCAACACTGCTGCTGCCATCGGCCAACCCTGCCAATCATCCCCACTGACAGCCCCACCGGAAGAATCACCTCAGCCCACCTCTGCCTAAACCGAGCCACCCCGCCCTCTCTGCCTTCTATGAAACCCTATCTCCATAGCCTGTGAAGTCTCCATAACCATCGAACTCTACCTCAGCCCATGAAGACTGCTCTCCTCCCTTCTACCTGGAGTCATCTCCAGCCATCGGTTCTCCCAAACCGAGGCCCTCGCCGATGACATCCCCGTCGGTGCCTGCACCAGAGCCCCTCTCCTCTATACCTCCCTGAAGCCCGACGTCAACACCAATTTCACCATGCCAACACCGGACTCACTCAGAACATCACCATCAAGACCATCCACCATCACTGGAGACACGATCCGTTTGGGATTGCCCCCTTCTCTACCGATCGGACACCCAAAAAGGAGACAATTGATGCTACTTGCCGGTCTATCTCCCATCCGAACCAGCCATCTTCGATCGACACCTTCCACAGCACCTAAGCCACCATCGGCTATACAGATGAAGTCCAGCATGCCCATCAAAGCAGAGACCGATCCGCTTCACCATCTCTTCGTGCTGATTCGCCAACCACCGAAACCTCTCCTGGCTACCGCTGCCAACAACCGGCTACCATCCCAACCATGCCGCCATCTCTTCTCAGCTCTGACACCGGCGAACCCTCTGCCAGCCCCCTGTTTGTTCCCTGCTGTCGGTCCATGAGGAACGAGAAAGGAGAAGCATTGGCATGAACATGAGAGTAGTTCACGTTCCTGATGTCGACGTTAGGTTCTGCAAAGATCTCAAAGTATGACCTCATGGATCTTAAGCTGCACGCTGCACACTCCTTAAAGTGCGAGGTCCTTAGAGCTGCATAATCTTTAGGGCTGCATGATTTTCAGAGTTGCACGGTTCTCAAAGTAGAGCCTCCACTATATTCCAAGCTTATTTGGATATATTTGGATTTATTTGATTGTGTCTATTTTATGGGTTTGTCTTTTTTTGATATACTTGGATTCAGTCCCATCAAAACCCTGCTGAGCCTAACTCGACAGAGTCGAGTTCTCCCCATTGTAGGGGAATGATGGGGACAGAGAGTCTATTTTATTTTATTTTATTTGTGTCCATTAGTCCTGAGTCACTTGTACTAAAGTGAGCCAATTGAGTCCTGTAATAAAGTCAGACAACTGAGTCCAGCTGAGTCCACTTAGTTAGGTCTAGTCTTTTAGTCCAGTCAAGTCTAATCGACTCAATGTAGTTTTCATTCAGGTCATGTACAACAGAAGAGTTTGTAGCCTAGAGATTCACCAGGCTCCCCCAACCAGAGCTGGCCTTTAGGCAACTGGGCCCTTTCATGCCACCAAGTCCATAAGAGAGAGCTCCAGTCCATGATAAATGCCCACTGTTGACTAGGTCCACCAGGATTTCTTGGCCCACGAGTCAGGATTTCTTAGCCATCAAGTCATGTACCCGGGGGTGAATCTATAAATACCACCCCTTTCCTCTTGTATGAAGTATCTTTTTTCTCATGAATACAAATTAAAAGGTATTTTGTCTATGTTTTCTCTAGATTGGAGTGGGTGTGATGCCCTGTTCCTTATTGTTAAGTGCAAGCCCTAATCCCCTAGTGACTTCTATGCTCGCCAGTAATCCCCTGCTTCCCATCCAGCATCATCTTGCCTAGGGTTCCTACTTGGTCATCTAATGGATCAATCTTATAGGTTGCTTGGTTATTGGATTGGATCATTAGGTCTAATCTAGTATTTATCTAGGTAAACTGGGTTTGGGTTTGGGCATTAGATTGGTTTATTTAGGCAGTTAATTGGGTAACCATTTGGTCATTCATGGCTTTTATGAAAGCCTCAAAATTGGGATCCATGTTTGGATTTGGTTGGGGTTTAGTCTTTTGATATTGGGTTCCTAGTCTCGGGTCATAAAATCAATCAATCACTCAGAGTGAGATGGTACAGCCAAGCATGCAAGGATTAGTAGTTCTAGGGTTTCCTAGACCTAGAGCCAAAATTGAATGGGTCTACTCAACTTACACATAACCCAACAGCTAATCCTTCCACTGGCAAGTTAGTGGGTGGGGTGGTGGGAGGCTTTCCCTACTTGTCATAGGGTCCTAATTATAAACCATAAGTCCACTTAGGTCATTTGACTCTGGACTCCCAGCCTCAGATACCAGCTTTCAGTAATAGTGATGCAGAACGAAAGCTCTGATACCAAAATGATGCAGAACAAAAAAGAGACGATGCGATGCGGAAGTAAATTAAGACTATTTTTTTTTTCTTCTTTTTTTTTTTTTATATTTTTAGAAGTTGGCTTTGGCTCAAAGTGAAGTTAAACTAAGTTGATGGAAACTAGGTAAGGATTGAAAGCACAATTTAGAAGAAGCTAAGTTATCAGAGTAGTTCAGAAGTAACGGATCGCTGGGGGTTGAGAAACTCCCAGACCTAGGGTTTCGCTCTAAACTTTCAACAGGACAGAAATAAAGAGAAGAGATGGGTTACCAACCAGACAGTGATCTTCACAAAGTTTGGTGGAAGAACTCTCTCGAGCAGATTGTTAGATCCTCGGATTCGGATATCTTCGCAATGGATCCTCCAATACTAGTTCTGTGGCTGAGTCAGCTTCTCCTGGACTCAAGATCTGGGAAAGAAGAGGAACAAGTGATGGAATCAGAGACTCAAGGAAGGATTTACCAGATTAAAGAACTTGAAGGCTGAAGTTGCTGAAATCCGGATCCTCCTAGAGGCTGATCTGACTTCCTCTAGGAATTGCTCTGGATCTGAAGTATTGGACTGGATCTGGATGCTGGTGATACGCCTGGACTTGGAGAGGGAGGCTGTGGGAGGTGGGATAGGCTAGGGTTTGGTGGATTGAAGTGGATGGTGGGCGGCTAGGGTTTAGTAGTTGGAGTGGCTAGCCTAGGGTTTAGGGGTTTGGAGATCTCACACCTCCTCAAGGTTCTTGGGGAACCCGGATTTACTCCCTCACGGAGCTCAACACCTGGATGCAAGTGCGAAAGAGAGAAAACACAGAGTTTGCTCACAAAAAAAAGTTGGTTTCATTCATCATTTAAATTCAAGAGTTACATAGAGTTGAATATATAGATATAACAAAGAAATAAAATTTTATACATTTCCCATGTGGGACTAATAGGACTAACCCACACTTTATGCATCAAATTTTCTTCCCAATACTCCTTCCATGAGTGGGCAGCCCAAAAACTCCAAGAAAACTTGAAAATCAGCTCCAAATTGCAGGTTATAGGGGTGTCTCCTAGTATCTCTCCATGAATCAAGGATTTTCCCTTCATGGTTTGGCTCATTTGGACACCTCCTAGTCTTGCTCCACAAGTTTAGGCTTCTTCCTTTCATGGCTTTGGCACTTTTGGAGACTTTTGGGTGCCTCCTTGATTTTCTTCCCAAGACATGCTCTCTTCCCTTTTATAACTTGGATTTTTATGGAACATTGTGGGGCACCTCCTTGATCCGCTCTTCAAGAAAAATTCTTGCCATCCTGGCTAGGGTTTATCTGGAAAGAAGTTGTCTCCTCCTTGGATTAAGGTATCTTGATGGATTTCTCCTCCAAGTGGTGCAAGAAGAAGAACCTGCTTACTTGAGGCGTGGGGACCAAGGTACACTGATGGAGATGTGGCAGGGAGTGTGGCACCCACTTGTAGCTGGAAAATATGGTGCCCTATGGCAAAGGGAATGACACCTACCTGGGCCTTGGACTTGGACTGAGTCAACATGACCCAACAAAAATTGAAATGACAAAATTACAGACTCAAAATTGAGTTGATCAGGTCAACCCTTATTATAAAACTAGAAAACCCTAATTCTTCGGGCAAGGTCAATCAGAGATCCAGATGGAGCACTGAAGTCTTCTTCTGAGTCTGGTGCCCGCACCAATTCTCCCGGGGTGGGAGGAACTCGACCTTGTCAAGTAAGGCTCTAGTTGGCTCTGGTATCTCTCCAAGAGGTCTGGATCCAAATCTTGTAGTTCTTCTCGGGAGATCCAAGAGTCATCAGAGTCTGGCCTTCCTTGCCAGCGGACCAGGTATCTTTGGTATCCTCGATTACGAGTAGAGATAACCTGATCATCCAGGATCTTTTCAATCTGCTCTTTCCTCACAGGCCAGTTTGTTGGTGGACACATAGGATCGGGATCACTCTCAATAACAGGATTAGGTTCAAAAGGCTCACTGGGAATCACAGCTGGCTACCTGTACTCTACTAGGTCTGTAATGTTGAAAGTAGAGCTATTGCCTAGTTCTAGAGGCAACTCGAGCACATAGGCATTGGATCCTACTCTCTTCACTACTCTAAATGGTCCAGCTCCTCTAGCATGTATCTTTCTAATGGTTCCAGGAAAAAATCGCTCAGGCCTTAACCTAATCATTACATAGTCTCTCTCAACAAAAGTTTTGACTCTTCTTTGAAAATCAGCCAACTTGTTATAAGTTTCATTACTTAAAGTTATTTTGGCATGAATTTCTTTATGCAAGTCCTTTACATGCTATGCAAGTGCATCAAGAGACTTGTGTGTGTGGGCTAATAGTGAAATCAGATCAAGTGGTGTGTGAGGCTTGTATTCATGAACAATTTCAAAGGGACTCTAGCCTATAGACCTATTGATCGAAACATTGAATGCAATTTCAGCCCTGGACAAAATACAAATCCTATTTCCTGGTGCTCTCAATCAAACCAAAATCTGAGCCAAAGCCTGGTAAAGGGTCAAGAAAAACTAAACTAGACTGATGACACATTCCTAAAGAATGGACTTTATTCCAAAAGAACCCTAGGTCTAAACCTAACAAACTAAGGATCTCTAAGTTTGACCTTGGGTCGGAGGAGGGCATGCAGAGCATGAAAACTTATTATGGATGCCTAGTAGGTGCCATAAGGTCTTCCAGAAGTAGGTGGCAAACCTAATAGGTTCTAAGGAGTCTTGCAACCTAGAAATCTCAGTAAAGTGTAATCCCATAGCTCTAGAAACAAGAGAAGATTCAGGGAAGGGTAGGAAATAAGAATCAGAGTTTTGAGGTGGCTTATAGGAAACAAGAAACATACCTTGGTTATTCATGACGACCTTAAAATGAGGACATTGTTCTATAGGTGCACTCATCCAAACCTCATGATTTGCTCTAGGAGGGTCTACAAGTGAAAGTTCTAAGGTAGGCTGGGTGCTCCTAGAAGGTGGAAGGTTATCAGGAAGGTCTTTGGAATGTTTAACTAGAAAGTCCTCTAAGCTACTGTCTTTTTCTTGTTCTTGGACCTTTCCAATGGACAATTCTTGTGAACCCCTTCCTTCTTCACACTTCTCTACCAGATTTGACTCAGGGGTGTCTTCTTTGGATTCCTCAATGAGTTCAGGGGTATTCTCACTTAAACTTTCATTAGGTGTAATTTCCTCTTCCTGAACTTCCTCAAAAGGGTCTTCTCTTAGGGTTAGCTCCTGAATTCCTTGAGTGGCAGGGGTCCCCTCAATAACCCCAATAGGTAGGAGTTGGTTAATTGAATTATCGGGAGAGATATCCTCAAATTCTTCTTCTTCATATTCATCTTTCAAACTTATGTCAGGCTCATATATTTCTTCCTCAATCTCACTGAAAGGTTCTAATCTATTCTCCTTTGATTCCTCTTTAAGTACGGCTCTGGTCGGGTCAACTAATTTTTGGATGACCATGCCTAACTCCTTCTCAGTGTTATCCTTCTGGTCAAGAGGTGACACAAGTGGGAATTGACAAACAAGAGTCTGGTTTACTACGGGTGTCGGATCAATCGAAACTTGACTCAAGTTGGTAGAGGTTGGCTTTAAGTCCAAAGTACTTGATTTGTTATATCTTAAAGACCACTCATAGTCTTGGGCTTCTTGGTAGGCTCGGTCTAACTTATTGGTCTTTTCAAGGCATAGCTTCCTATAAATGTCTGGGTGTAACCCAACCATAAACCTCGATGTGATCTGAGCTTCGGTCTCAATGGTATTGCATTTCATGTCATACCACTGGAAGTCCTCAATATATTTAGACACAGGCCTATTACCTTGTTGCAATTGGTACCATTGGTCTAAAAGTCTTTTCTCATAGGATCTACCTAGGTACCTATCTCTCAACTTACTTCTCATATCTCTTCAAGTATATATTTCTTCTTTTCTTTGATAACACTCACGCTCAATAGCATACCAATGCGACCTAGCATGTTTGGTGAACTTGGTTTTGGCCAACCTAACTTGTCCTAATTCCGATATGTTAGTGCACTCAAAATATCGATCCATTTGTTCTTCTCACTTAATATATGTCTCTTGTCTTCCATCAAAAGTGGGTGCATAAGGTTCGGTGTTCCTAACAGGTCCCTTTTCTGAGTCAACCAAGTATGGATATAGGCTCCTAGGGTTATGCTCGGGATCACGGTATAAGGTCCTCCTAGGCTCCTGGCATGGGTGAGGTTGGGGCCTATTAAATTTTGGATCAGGGGTCCAATTTTGATGTCTACGTTTCTCAAGTCCCTGGGCTCGGTCTCTAAACTGGGCAAAACCCTCATTCATATCCTGACTCAATTTGGTCATACTTTCGGTAAGAGTTCTAATCATGGCCTCTAAATCAGGTTGGATTTGACCAGGTTGGTAGGGTACTCCATTCTGGGTGGACATGATGATGCAAGCAAGCACACCAAATGAGACTCGACTAAAACGACTACGGGCTAACTAGACCTGGAGCCCAAACTAGATGCCCAATCAGAGTGGCAAGCTAGCCTGTAGTAACTCGGGACTCAGCCAGGCAGGTGTAAGGGGAGTGTTAGGTCCCTAAATGCCAATCCGAGACACCAATCAGAGATTGGCCAGGTAGGCGGACCAGCACACAAGCCCTTCGGGATAGAATCCTTGAACCACCATTCTAGACACTGGGTACAAAGCACACACAGAGTAACTAGACAAACTGACTCAACACTAGCCTATACCCGACTTGTTGGTGTCCCTAGCCCACTAGGCAAATTAAGTCTAATAAATTTAAAAATTAGGCTTAGGATCAAATAAATGGGTGGTGGTTTTGGGCTAAGGAGAGGTTATCAACTCCTCCCCTTATCTTAGATGCTCAATTGCCCTTAAGATGAATTAGGAGATGATCACTCAAAAAAATTGAAATGCAGAAACACAGAAACAGAGTTGTTGTAATTTAACTCTCAGAAATTTCACGGAAACCAATAAATCACAGTAAAATATGAAATAGTTTCAATTATTCTAGTTCCATCAAAATAAAAATCATGTAATTTGGAGTTATCTACAATGAGAAACAATTCATGCAACATAGTAGTTATAGACTGAAAACAGAACGCTTCCCCCGTTTACAATTCCTGCTACTAAGTTGTAACCCAGCGGATCCCCTATACGCCCTAGGAACACCCCATGGAATGGGAAGAGGAGGCTTGCAACTCGCTTCGTTCCTAGGACCGGACGTCCTGGGGAGTCTACTTCGAGCAGACAAAGTAAAAAAGAGAGACACTCAAAACATGCAAGCAAGTCAGAAACCCTAGATAGGGCTCTGATACCAAAATTGATGCAGAACGAAAGCTCTGATACCAAAATGATGCAGAACAAAAAAGAGACGATGCGATGCGGAAGTAAATTAAGACTATTTTTTTTTCTTCTTTTTTTTTTTTATATTTTCAGAAGTTGGCTTTGGCTCAAAGTGAAGTTAAACTAAGTTGATGGAAACTAGGTAAGGATTGAAAGCACAATTTAGAAGAAGCTAAGTTATCAGAGTAGTTCAGAAGTAACGGATCGCTGGGGGTTGAGAAACTCCCAGACCTAGGGTTTCGCTCTGAACTTTTAATAGGACAGAAATAAAGAGAAGAGATGGGTTACCAACTAGACAGTGATCTTCACAAAGTTTGGTGGAAGAACTCTCTCGAGCAGATTGTTAGATCCTTGGATTTGGATATCTTCGCAATGGATCCTCCAATACTGGTCCTGTGGCTGAGTCGGCTTCTCCTGGACTCAAGATCTGGGAAAGAAGAGGAACAAGTGATGGAATCAGAGACTCAAGGAAGGATTTACCAGATTGAAGAACCTGAAGGCTGAAGTTGCTGAAATCCGGATCCTCCTGGAGGCTGATATGACTTCCTCTGTGAATTGCTCTGGATCTGAAGCATCTGGACTGGATCTAGATGCTGGTGATCGGCCTGGACTTGGAGAGGGAGGCCATGGGAGGTGGGATAGGCTAGGGTTTGGTGGATTGAAGTGGATGGTGGGCGGCTAGGGTTTAGTAGTTGGAGTGGCTAGCCTAGGGTTTAGGGGTTTGGAGATCTCACACCTCCTCAAGGTTCCTGGGAACCCGGATTTACTCCCTCACGGAGCTCAACACCTGGATGCAAGTGCGGAAGTGAGAAAACACAGAGTTTGCTCACAAAAAAAAGTTGGTTTCATTCATCATTTAAATTCAAGAGTTACATAGAGTTGAATATATAGACATAATAACAAAGAAATAAAATTTTATACATTTCCCATGTGGGACTAATAGGACTAACCCACACTTTAGGCATCAAATTTTCTTCCCAAGACTCCTTCCATGAGTGGGCAGCCCAAAAACTCCAAGAAAACTTGAAAATCAGCTCCAAATGGCAGGTTATAGGGGTGTCTCCTAGTATCTCTCTATGAATCAAGGATTTTCCCTTCATGGTTTGGCTCATTTGGACACCTCCTAGTCTTGCTCCACAAGTTTAGGCTTCTTCCTTTCATGGATTTGGCACTTTTGGAGACTTTTGGGTGCCTCCTTGATTTTCTTCCCAAGACATGCTCTCTTCCCTTTTATAACTTGGATTTTTATGGAACATTGTGGGGCACCTCCTTGATCCTCTCTTCAAGAAAAATTCTTGCCATCCTGGCTTGGGTTTATCTGGAAAGAAGTTGTCTCCTCCTTGGATTGAGGTATCTTGATGGATTTCTCCCCCAAGTGGTGCAATAAAAAGAACCTGCTTACTTGAGGCGTGGGGACCAAGGTACACTGGATGGAGATGTGGCAGGGAGTGTGGCACCCACTTGTAGCTTGAAAATATGGTGCCCTATGGTAGAGGGAATGACACCTACCTGGGCCTTGGACTTGGACTGAGTCAACATGACCCAACAAAAATTGAAATGACAAAATTACAGACTCAAAATTGAGTTGATCAGGTCAACCCTTATTATAAAACCAGAAAATCCTAATTCTTCGGGCAAGATCAATCAGAGATCCAGATGGAGCCCTGAAGTCTTCTTCTGAGTCTGGTGCCCATACCAAATAGCTAAAGGATTAAATGCACTAGTTAGCCCACACAGTTCGAGCCTGACCTGTTGGGTGTCACCTAGCCCTCTAGGACAAATTAAGTCTAATTAATTTTAATTTAGGCTTGGGTTAGTATGATGATGGTTATTTTGTACCCATGACAGGGGATGAAATCCTGTCCTAATGTTAGATAGCAATTGCCCTTAAGATTAGGTTAAAGAGGTGATGGCAATCGATGGTCTTGATGCAATCTACAATAATCAAAAAAATAAAAATATTTTATGTGTATTTTATGATATTGCAAGTTAGGTTTGAGTTGATTAGATTAGCAACAAATTGGGCTTTGGATTGGGGTGCGTGGAAGTTGGTTAGGTTTGGTTGAGTCAAGTGTGCAGAGTTCACAGAATTCTAAGATTTAGGATTTAGATTACTATAGAAATTGGCATGGATTTTGATGCTAAAAAAAATCATAAAAATTCTAGGACATAGGATGGATGGTGTTGTTGACCTCTACAAAATTTGATGCAAAAAAAAAAAATCAAATGATAATGCAAATCTTAGGATTTTTGGACTTATACAAAATTATTAAAATTTTAGTTAGGGTTTCTTATATACCAAATTTTAGAACTTTTAATTTACTGTATAATTAATTAAAATTTATGATAAAATAAAGGACAAGACAAAGAACATGTCATATAAATTTTATAAAAAAATAAAATTTTTAGGTGGTCGAAATCAGATGAAAAGCAGACATCTAATGCAGTTAGCATGATGCATAAATTAGGGTTTATGATCCTAATGCAAATGAATGCTATCCTAAACCTACTCTGATACCAAACTGATGTGGGATGACTTTAAGATTTCTAAATATAGAGGAGAAAATAGTAAACTATTTTTTTTGTGTTTTTTTATAATTTTAATCTGCAGGCTAGATTCCCAAAATCATGTAAAGACTAGTGGGATGAGTAGCAATGCAAAGAGTCATCAAAATCGCAGGCTTGCTCATGCAAAATAATAAAGCCAGGACCTGAGAATTGAGAAATTCCTAGCTTAGGATAACGTACCTATCATCAGATCAAAACTCAATAGGGGGAAGGCTTTTACCAAGCAGCGATTGCAGTTCCTTGGATGAAGAGATCCCTCAACACTCTAGATGGCGCCTGGAAGAACAAGCCTTTGGTTCCCGAATCTGAAAGAGATCTGGACCCGGTCTGAAGGCAAGGAAAGCCTCCTTTGGGGAGGAGAAACACCTCGGGGACCCTGGAATACATCAAGGTTACGCACAAATAGGTAAGCAAAGAAAAAAAATAAGAAGATGGAAGCATTTTAGGAGGGGATTAGGGTAGATGTTGCAGGCGGCCTGGAGAAGATGGGATCCACTTATCTGGGTTGGCTCTTGGAGTGCTTCTTAAGGTTTTGGCTGTTGCTTGGAGGCTTGGGAAGATGCTTAGGTGTGGGGAACTCCAAGGAATAGGTGATGACCAAGGAAACAACAAGAACCAAAAACCAAAGGCAAACAAAACCCAAGAACACTAGACTTGCAAAACACTTTAGCAAAGTTTATTTCATAAGAGTTGATTGCTACAAGAGGAAGAAGGGTGGGGTATTTATAGAGTTCGCATGCCCTCTCCTTATTAAGATTGTAGCTCTCTCGTAGTTAGGATAGGTTTACAAGCTTTGAGTGGGAGAAGGACTACAATATTAACCTAGAACTAGGATTACAAAGTTTAATGAAATAAAAACTTGATTTCCTCCTTCCACTTGGACTCTTCCTCTAAGATTGGACCAAGTCAACCACTACGGATGCCTCTCCTTGGTGTGTGGGCTTCATGGGCAGCAAGAATGGGTGGCCAAGAGGCTAGGGTGCATGGGATCTGGGCCCCCTGGATGCCTGAGAGGCCGGGGCTAGCATATTCCTGGAATCTTGGTTCTGGGCTAGAATATACCTGGAATCTTGGTTCTTAAGAGCTTGGGACTGGCACCTGGGCTGATTTCTTTTGGGCTGGGGCACATATGGACCTCTGGAATCATGGGTGTCCTGGTCTAGAAATATGCTCTTGCATCTGGAGAAGAATTTGGGCATCTGAAGAGCATCTGGAGGGCATTTAGGGCATCTGGAAGGTATCTTCGACCCTGGGGTGTCCAACAAGGTCCAATAAGCTGTTGTATTGGCCTCTGACTCCTTGATGAGACCTGGTGGGACTCAAAAATTGGGTATCCTTTTTCTTGTACATGAACTGGACTCATACTGAAATACAGGACTCAATACAAGACTAGGGTTGAGACACACTCAACTAGTCTCAACTTATTACATGACTCAATCTTACTTACAAAATTGTGACACATGACTAAGGTTCTAAAAATCATAATCAGTAAACCATATAGGATCCAATGATCTATGTCTGATCCTGGTGTCCACACCACTAGCTTGACGAACTAATCTCATTTTTGCAAATTTATACTTCCTCTCCTCACTCAATCGTACCATTCAAAATAATAGTCTATGTCTCCTTCCCAATCTATGTAAACCTTAGGTTCTAGACTACAATCAAATGTAGGTGCATCTACCCCGAAGTTCCTAGTGGTTCTCCTAGGGTTGGGCTCCATGGTCACACTAGGTTGGGTTGGGTTGAGGCTATTGGTGTTGGGCTCCTAATCTAATGCAAACAATCAATCTAAGGATTATGATGTAGTCAAGCACACAAGGGTTAACACGTAATAGGGTTTGCTAGACCTAGAGTCAAAGTGGAATGGGTCGACTCAACTTACACCCAACTCAACAACGAATCCTTCCCCTGGCCAGGTAAGAGATGGGGTGGTGGGAGGTTCCCCCTACCTGTAACAGGGTCCTAATTAAGTAACCACCAGTCCACTTAGGGTGTTTACCTCTGGAGCTCTAGCCTTAGGCACCGGTTTCCAGTAATAGTTGAGGAATTGAATGCACTAGTTTACCCACACAACTCGGACCTGACCTATTGGTGTCCCTAGCTTACTAGAGTAATTAGGTTGCTAATTGATTTTAGTTAAGGCTTGGGTTCTGATGCTGGGTGATTATTTTAGGCCCAAGATAGGTAATGACCTCCTGCCCTGATCTGAGATAGCAAATTGCCCTTAAGATTAGTTTAGATGAGATGATGACACTCAATGAACCTGATGCAGTCTAAAACAAAAATAGAAAATAATTCTTTTTATCTTTTAATGAGGTGGCAAATTAAATTTAAGTTGGTTAAGTTATCAAACAAATTTGGCTTGGGTTGGGAGGGGTTTGGTAATTGATTAGGTTAGGTTAAGTCAAGTATGCAGAATTAGTAGAAATTAAAATTTTTTTATTCATATTTGATGCAAAGATTAGCATTGATCTCAATGCATAAAAATTCTATAAAATTTGTAAAACAGAGAATGATTTGTGTGGATGATTCCTAAAAAATTTTATGAAAAACAAAAATGGTATGATGATGCAAAACCTAGGGTATCTAACTAGGTGCAGGAAAAGATAGATTTCTGGTTAGGGTTTCTAGGATGCTGATTTTTTTGTAATTTTTGGTTCTGTATAATCTGAAAAAAATATCAGTAAAATAGAGGACTAAATAGAGATGACGTGATTCAAATTTTAGAGAAAAATAAAATACCTAAGATGGTGTATCGGACCGAAACTCTAACCCCTAATGCAGATGATAGGATGCAGATTTTTGTTAAGGTTTTATTTTTACTACTTTTTTGTATATTTTAGGACCTAAAAAATTCCACAAAAATAATAACAAAATAGAGGACAAAACATAGGATATTCACTGCAAAAATGAAAAAACAATAAAATGTTTGATGGGGGAAACAGTCCAATGGTTTGAGGGGTTATGAAAAATTCAAGATAAAGAAATCTAAACTAAGATGCAAGAATATGCCCTAATCCCGCTCTAATACCAAAAATTGATGACGGACAGGATTCTAATATGATGCAGGATGATATGAAAGGGATGAAGATGAAGAAAATCAAATTAAAGTAAGCAAACATTTTTGGATAATTTTATGGTTTTGATTCCCGAAACTAGCCTAGATTAGGTTAAGGTTATCCTATATCAATTATCATCCTACCAACATGATAGATTAATCAAAAAGAGAAGAAAATCAGGATCCTAGGTCTAAGACAGCCTATTAGGGGCATGTTCACCTTCAAGAAATCAGACAAAAAAATATGGAAATTTTGTTTAACAGTCCAGGCAATGATTTCTAGTTGCTGTGGAAGAGATCGCTCCGCTCATATCGCTCCACTTAGATCGGTTCCTGGATGATCCAGTCACTTTCCCATGGATTCGTCGACTTTTTATCATCTTCGTTCGAGGACAAAGAAGAATTCTTCTAGATGGCATGGTACCAGAGAGATCCTACAAACGTCAAGGGTTAGTGATGTGGAATATGAGAAAAATACTAAACAAGATGGAAAGAAGAAGATCGGGTGGAAGAGAGGTTGCAGGGGCTGGCAACTTTTGAAGAAGCTTTGGGCATCTGGATCCTGGAGAGGGATGATGGTGGGCATCTTAGGGCGCTTGCTTGGATGGACAATGGCTACGATTTTGTGGAAGAGGGAAGGATGGTTGGCGGTTAGGGTTTGCACACGAGAAAAGAATACAAGTCTCTCACACACTTCCAAAGAACACAAATTATCACAAGAAAAATTCACCAGAGTTTATTTCATTAATAAGAGATTATCTTACAAGAGAGGGAGGAGTGGGGTATTTATAGATTACCCAGGGCCCTTTCCCTATCAAAATTGGATTACAAGTTTGTATGGGCAAGGAGTACAAGGTTTAACTAAAATTAGGAGTACAAAGTTTGATTTAAATTAGAAGGCCTAAATTCTAGTAGGACTTGGACATTGGACTCCTTATAGAACTTGGAAGCTTTGACTTTTCACCATGGGCTTGGGCTGGGATAAAATCTTCTTGGGCTGTTTTGACTTTTCCACTCCCTGCTGGGCATGGACTTGGGCTTCGGTGCCCACCGTGGTAGACCTGGACTGGGACGGGCGCCAATTGCAAGAATGGGCCTGAGGGGTGACAGCTCCTGATGCGCTTCTGGACTGGGGAACCTAGAAGAAAGAATATTCCACTATGGCACCAGGTATCTTCAAATATGTGGGGAGCCATGGGCTTGGGTGGCATGAAAGGCCCAGTATGGCTTGAACAGGGCACAGATGCAAGGTCTCTAGCTCCTAAGTGAGGCCTGATAAACTCTTAATCTGGGAATTCTCCACTCTTGCATTTGAAAATTATAGGACTCAAGTAAACTCACTAAACTTGGACAAGTGGACTCACTCAATTTACAAATGGACTCAAGTAACAGGACTTAAGGGACTTATGAGGTTGAGACAAGGGATTCACTGGGCTCAATTAGACTTCTTGCCTCAACTTATTACAGGACTCAATTGATGGAACTTATCATAGGAGTTAGCAAAATTGACCAACACATGATTTAGAGAACAAATTAGGGCTTGAAGTCTATAATTGTGCTGATGTCCTCATCAATTCTCAAAACCAAACCTAAACCAGGTGTACCAAGGTCGACCCAATCCCAACCTAGCCCGAGTCAACCCTAACCCAATTAGGTCGAACCCCAACCTAGTCCGATCCAACGCTAACCCAATTTGACCCAATCCAAACCCAACCCATCCCAACCCTAACTCACCTCGATCCAACCCGAGTCCAAGTCAGTCCAGTTCTAGCAATTCTGCAACTTTTTGGAATGACAAGGGTAAGGCACCCGCATTTCAGGAAAATCCAAGCTCTAGCCCTAATGCCTGCTTTAGATGCAATAAGGTAGGTTACTATGCTAACTAGTGTCCCACCAGATCTTTACACATAGGGGAGCTTGAGGATGAGGAGGAGACTGAACCCAATGATGATGAGGAAGAAGAGGTTTATGAAGCTGAGGCAGACTTGTTAAAAGAGTATGAAAGAGATGAAGAAGAATTTGATCAGTCTGACCTAGCAGGAGTAGTTAGGTGCATCCTATCCCAGACCAAAACCCTGGAAGATTGGTGTAGAACTAACATCCTACAAACCTTTGTGAAAATTGGGGATAAGGTATGCAAGCTTATTATAGATAGTGGGAGCTGTATGAATGCCATCCCACTTAAGGCAGTCAAAACCCTAGGCTTAAGCCCAGTTCCCCATCCTAGCCCCTATAAGGTATCTTAGATAGATTCCATATCCATACCCATTAAGTCTAGATGCCAAGTCCAGATTCAGCTTCAATCGTATTAGGATAAAGTGTGGTGTAACGTGGTGCCCATTAAAGTTAGCAGTATAATATTAGGTAGACCCTAGCTTTATGATCATGACGCTATCCTATATGGCCAGTCTAATGCATGTATGTTTAGCTTCCAAGGGAAGAACATTACCATTAATCCCACCCCACCTCAGGAAACAGTTAAGAGAGGATCTAGCTCACTAAAGGAAAAGAAGTCTGGAGTTAATCTAATCACTGCTAAAGGGCTAGAGAAGGAGATATCTGAGGGAACTACAATTTGGATTTTAGTTGTTAAAGAAATACCTGATCAATTTGATAAAGAGTACCCTTAGGAGGTCAAGAGAATCTTAAGTGTATTTAATGATAATTTTCTTGATGATTTACCTGACCAGCTATCACCACTTAGGGACGTCCAATATGCTATAGATCTAGTCCATGCAGCCACCCTACCTAACCTGCCCCATTATAGAACGAACCCAACTAAACACTTAGAGCTTCAAAGATAGGTAGGTGAACTCTTTAGAAAAGGATTTAGTAGGGAGAGCTTAAGTCCTTGTGCTGTACCAACCCTATTAACCCCTAAGAAAGATGGCACGTGGAGGATGTGTGTCGATAGCCGTGCCATAAATAAAATCACTGTGAAGTATAGGTTTCCCATCCCCAGATTGGATGACATGTTAGATATAATGGCTAATGCAACCATCTTTTCAAAAATTTATCTTAAGAGTGGCTATCATCAGGTTAGGATCAGACCAGGGGATGAGTGGAAGATTGCTTTTAAAATAAAGGATGGTCTATATAAGTGGGTTGTAATGCCATTTGGGTTATCCAATGCCCCTAGTATATCCATGAGAATTATGACCCAAGTCTTAAGGATGTTCATTGAGAAATTTGTAGTGGTTTATTTTGATGACATCCTAATGTATAGTAAGACTAAGAAAGACCACTTCGATCACTTGAGACAAATTTGCCAGACCCTTAGGAAGGAGAACCTCTATGCCAATTTAAAGAAGTGTGATTTCATGACCCATAGAGTTGTCTTCCTAGGATTTGTGGTGACCCATGAAGGAGTATCAGCTGATCTTGAAAATGTTAGATCCATAGTAGAGTGGCCAGTACCCACTAGTGTCCATAAGGTACAAAGTTTTCATAGTCTAGTCACTTTCTATAGGAGATTTATCAGGGGATTTAGCACCATTATGGCACCAATAACTGATTGTTTTGGGAAGGGCAAGTTTTAATGGACTAAAGTAGCTGATAGAGCCTTCCTAGAAATCAAGAGTAAGATGACACAAGCACCAATCTTGAGGTTACCTGATTTTTTCAAAGTCTTTGAGGTAGCTTGTGATGCATCGGGAGTAGGCATAGGAGTAGTTCTGAGCCAAGAAAATCACCCAGTAGCCTCCTTTAGTGAATAACTTAATGAGGCTAAGCTTAAATACTCTACCAATGATATTGAATTTTATACGGTGGTACAAGCCCTTAGATACTGGAGACATTATTTACTATCCCAGGAGTTTGTCCTTTACTCTAACCATGGAGCACTCTGATTCCTGAACTCCCAAAAAAAGTTAAACCCTAGGCACGCCAAATGTTTAGAGTTTATACAAGCCTATACCTTTGTACTGAAACATCAGGCTGGAACTAAAAATGAGGTAGCAGATGCCCTTAGTCGATGTGCCTTACTGTTAAACACTATTAGCACTGAAGTCATTGGATTCAATCGATTGAAAAGAGAACACGAAACATGTCCAAACTTTAGTGAAATTTTCCAATCCCTTGCCCAAGGACCATCTAGTACCCATAGTGAATACACTCTTCAAGATGGTTATCTATTCAAATACAATAGACTCTGTATTCCCAGGACTTCACTTAGAGAATTCTTAGTCTGGGAAACCCATGAATGAGGCCTTGCTGGTCACTTTCATAGAAATAAGACTATCTTAGTTATAGAGGACCAGTTCTTTTGGCCTAGTTTAAAAAGGGATGTCACCAACATAGTGTCCAGATGACGAACTTGTGCTATTGCAAAGCAGCAGAAGCAAAACACTAGATTATATATCCCTTTGACCGTACCAGATCATCTATGGCAAGATCTTAGCATGGACTTTGTGTTAGGCCTACCTAAGACCCTAAGGAAATAGATTCTAGTTATGTAGTGGTCGATAGATTCTTGAAAATGGCCCATTTCATACCTTGCTCTCAAACATTTGACGCATCCAAAGTAGCCCAAATTTTCCTTGATCATGTGGTTAGGTTACATGGCCTTCCTAAGACTATAGTGTATGATAGGGATGTTCATTTCACCAGTTACTTCTAGAAGACCCTTTGGCAATTATTAGGAACCAAACTCAAATTCTCCATAGCCTACCATCCACAGACTGATGGCCAAACCAAGGAAGTGAATCGATGCTTAGGAAATTTACTTAGATGCCTCGTAGGTGAACATACCTGGAATTTGGACCTTCTTTTATCCCGAGCTGAATTTGCTTACAACAGTTCTGTTAATAGGTCCATAGGAAAAGTCCATTTGAGGTTGTTCATGGTTATAAACCTAATAAACCTCTTGATCTAATCCCCTTACCCTCACATGCACGAGTCTCTCAGTCTACTGAGTCCTTTGCACAACATGTTAGGGAGTGGCATAAAGAAATTAGTCAAAAGATAAACATAAGTAATGAACTTTATAAAAACTTGGCTAATTCTCAAAAAAGAGCTAAAGAGTTTCTACAGGAGATTATGTGATGATCAAGCTTAGGCCTGAACGGTTCCATCTAGGGACTGTAAAGAAACTACATGCCCGTGGAGCTGGACCATTCAAAATAATAAAGAGAGTTGGATCCAATGCCTATGTGCTTGAGTTGCCACCCGAATTAGGTATTAGTTCCACCTTCAATATTTCAGACCTTGTGGAGTACCAGGAGCCAGCATCGATACCTAGCGAGCCCTTTGGACCTATCCCTTCCCTTGAGAGTGAAGCCACCCTAGAATGTCCACCTACAAACTGGCCTAGTAGTGAGGAAAGGATTGAGCACATCTTTGACGATCAAGCCATCAATACCCAGAACAAAGGCTATCAACGGTATTTGGTCCGATGGCAAGGTTGGCCAGAATCTGAGGACTTGTGTATCATCCAAGAGGATCTGTAGTGCCTCAACCCAGACCTTCTTAAGCAATATGAGAGCCGCATTGACCCTTCTCGATTGGGTCGAGTTCCTCCCACCATGGGAAAATTAGTGGGGGCACCAGGATCCGACACAAATTATTGGTCCCTATCTAGTTTACTGATTAGGGTTTTCTTGAATCCTTAATAATGTGTCATGTTTTCTAATCAAATATTATAACAAAGATAGTCCAGTTGAGAGTTTTGTAATGAAGTTAGCTCAATTGAGTTGAATTGAGTCCTGTAATAAGTTGATTTGTTTCAACCTCAATCCAGTCCAATTGAGTCCTGTAAGTTGTATTAGTCCAGTACAAGTCCAGGTTTATACAAGAGGAGGAGCACCAAAGTAGAAGCCTATGAAGTCTCTCCACTTGAAGAATCCTAGTATATTCTTCTTCCAGGCACCCTAGCCCACAAGCTTCTCAGTCCTAGAAGCCCATGGTGCCACAGGCCTTCCTAAGTCCACATCACAAATGGTACCCAGGAGTTCCAGCCCACCAGGAAGATATACACCAAGCCCATGCGCCAACGTTGGTGGCCGCCCAAGACCAAGCCCATGCGCCCAAGTTTGAAGGCTGCCCAAGCCCATTGGTGGCCCCCCCTTGCTGCCCAAAGTCCAAGCCCAAGTGAAGATGGCATCCAAGCCCAAGTAAGAGTCCTTTGACCAAGTCAAAGAAGGAGAGGAGTCCAATTTAAATAAGGAGATTTTGTTCTAATTCTATTCAAATTGTTTACTTCTAGTTCTAAACAACTTTGTAATCCCTCTCCCACTCAATTTTGTAATTCTATCCTAACAAGGAGAGGACATGGGAAACATCTATAAATATCCCACCCCTCCCCCTCTTGTAAGCATCTATTATTCATGAATGAAACTCTATTGAAATTTTAAGCTTGTTCTTGTGTTCTTGTGTTGAGGTGTGTGAGAGTTAATTGTGTGCCCTAATCCATCCTAGCCTTGGCCGACCAAAGCAAAACTTCCAAACTCTAATCCATCCCAAAGTGAAGAAGCCCTAGCCGACCTTCAAGCAAGGAGTCTTCTTCCATCACCCAGCCACTAGCTTCAATCAACACTGCTTCCATCTTTCTTCAAACCCTGGTTCCATAATTCTACTTTTTTATTTGTTCTCATACTGACCTCTGACATTTGCAGGATCCCCGAGGTGTTCACCTCCAAGGAGGAGGCCCTCTTTGCCTCTAGAATCGATCCCAGATTGTAGCTAGATTCGAGGAACTACAGGCATGTCTTCCAAGCAATGATCTAAAGTGCTGTGTGACCCCGTCATCGATAGGATCTTCAAATCGATGCTTAGTACAATCCTTCCCCCTCTTGATTTCAGATTTATTAAAGGTATGCTATCCTAACCAGGGGTTTCTCAATTCTCGAGGTCTTGCTTTTATTATTTTGCATGTGTTCATATGTGGGTATGTTAATTCTTTTCATTACTAGTTGCCTACTAGTCTTTACTTGCTCTTCGGGACATTAGCCTACAAATTAAAATTCTAAAAAAATATTAAAAAATTAGTTTCTATTATTTCCTGCTTTCATATTAGTCTTAGGGTCATCCCGCATCACCCAACAGGAAACTTTGGTGTAGTGAGAGTCCTCTTCACGCCTCACCATCGTGATCTTCTTAGAGGTTCTGCAACCACCCTCTTCTTCATGGCCTGCTGGAGCCTTCTTGCATCTAGCTTCATTTTCCAAAAAGAAATGGAGAATCAAACTTTGTTAAAAAAAAATTGAAGAATCTATAGGAAGGGAAGACCAGAGTAAAAAGCTGCTCAAGAAGTGGAGTTGCTAATGGCACAAATATTTACCCCTCGAGAACAACTCCCTCTTTTATGGGAGGTGCCAACAGCCTTAAACATCCCTTGATCATGCCATGTGTATTCACGCCAATCAACGAAAGTCGAGGTGACTACTTCAGTTCGTGTGAGGATAGTTAGGAGAAATAAAAAGGCCATGACTGATCCAATTTCAGAGGCATGCAACTTTAGTAACTCTGATCGAGACAACCCACAATTTGAATTATACCTTTCCTGCCAGTGTAAATGTGACATCTAGCAAAGGCAGCATGCCCCACTAATGATAGATCAAAACTATCAATGAAAGTCGAGGTTTGTCATTTTCAGAAATATCCCTTTCTCCCTCTTCATTAAAGAAACCTTTCTCTCCCCTAAAAAAATGGAAAAGGAATGAGGCAGAAAGGAGAGGGAAGAAAGCAGTTTCTCGATATATGGCTGAACTACTGCAGAAGGCCAACAACTATACAAGAGCCGATTAATGCTCTAAAGCCTATCGACATGCTATAGCTGATCATCTATCAAACTGATATCCTTATTGAAGGAAGCCCGATGACTTCATACTGAAGGAATCCTAGTTATCCTTTTCTTTTTTCTTTAAACCCTACCCGCCCCCTTCCTTCTCCACTTCTAACAAACCCTAGCCACCCCATCCTCCTTCTCTAAACCCTTGGATGCCCTATCTACCAAGCCCTAAGGCTTCCCCATCCTTCTTTCTTCCCTTGGCCGCCCACCTCCGTATTCCCTTAGCCGCCACCATCCAACCCCTTCTAGGCTGCCCCCTCTCATCTGCAAGCCCAGGACACCCACCCTCAGTAGCACTAGGTGTCATCAAGCCCCAGGACACCCTCCAGAAGTTCGGTCACCTTCCATCAATTCAAGTTGCCAGCCATCTTCAAAAAGTTTTTTACCTTCAATCTTTACTCACCCTCCAGTTTTATATTTTTCCTTCAATCAACATCCCTAACCTTTGAAGTATGCAGGATCTTTCAAGAGAAATGTGTTGGGTTTCTAGGGCTTCGATGGCACAGCAAAATAATGGATTTCAAAAAAATTCTTTCTTGAAACTCCAAACAACTTGAAACTCTAAGTCCAAGATCCCTTATTCATTACAATTAACAAATCATGCAATTAAGGTATGAAAAAAATACCTGGAGTGCTAATTCTTTCTTCTTTCTACTAGGCACACAAGTGCATGCCCTCCAGAGGTGATCCACACAGGAATTGATCTTAGGAAGCACTCCTTAGTAGGTTGCTTAAGCCACTGAGACTCTTCTGATGGCCTTTCTTCCTTTGGCAGCCTCTCCTTCCTTGCTCAGAACCTTGCCCTCCTGTAGAGCACTCCAAGCCATCTCCAAATCATCTCTTCACTCTCTTTTCCACTTCCTAAATCTCTTCCTAAATCCTTGTCTTAAAATGGTGGACTTGTCTTAAGACAAGATCTAAACTCTAACAAGGGAGGGAGGAGACAAAAGAGAGTGTGGCAGAGTGTAAGTGTAAGAAAGAAAGATGGAATCAGATACCATCGGCCTAAACACCAATGGGTATTTATAAGAGATGGGGAGGCACCAGATAAGCCTTCTTATCAGCCTATGATAACCTTTCAATTTATCAAATAATATTCTTCATATAGTAAGAGTTTTATAAATGAAAGGTCAACTATTTTCATGCACCAACTGCCTCACTCAAGTCCCTTCATGAAGTCATCCGACTTCTCCACTTGACACAAGTCAAATACCAGTTTTAAGTAAGCCAAGGGACATGGCTTTTAATTTCAATAATCGATGTTTTGAAATTCCTTAAAGCAGAAGGACTCTGCTTCTTAGAATAACTGCCAAACATGAAGAGTCGCAATTCTTCATGTGCGCCAACTTCCTTCCACCGCATTCTACCTTTTGTTTTGACCGGTTATAAGATATTCAATTGGCATGGAGATGAGGCTAAGGGATGCCTTGCTTTATCTGGAAACCAAGTCCTCAAAGCAGAAGGACTCTAGGTCCTTTTCTATGCACCGATAATGAAGGGTCGCTACTCTTCACTTGTCGATCAAATTTCTCCATGCCATATGCTACCTTTGACTAGTCAAAGTATATCCAGTATGGGTATCAAATGAAAGGGGATTAAATGTACTTTATCACCATATAAGTGATTATCAAGCAAAAGAACTCTTGGTCCTTCTGCGTCCCTTTAACTGCCAACCATTTCTTTTGGTGCCAAGAGTCCCTTGCCCTTGGGACTCTTGGTATTTGGTGCATAAAATCCATGAAAAATATCAAATAAATTTTGATAAATTCATCCCACTTAGGAATCAACCAAATTTAGGTCTCCTATAAATTTGTTAGTCCATTTAGCAACCTTTCAGACCCAATTCAATTGGGTTAGGTGTTAGGTTAGCATATACATGCTAGTATGCAATCTAGTTAACCAATTAGGATCCCATGACCCTAATTAAATGTCAATTGACTTCCTAGGCCAACTCCCTAATGCGTGTGCCCCTTTGGGTTCTACAACTAGCCAGCAGTAGGTCTAGGTCCAAGCCAATTCGATCCAATCGGACTCGATTGACCTAAATAGGTCAAATTGAGCTGACCAAAGCTGCTAATTCGAACTAGCTTTTGAATTGATTCATGAATTCAATCCAATTGATTTATGAAAATCCACAAGACATGATTGATGTCTGCCAATGTGTCATGCCTATTTGAAAGATGAGAAGTTTGGTGGAAAGTACCAAAATATCCTTCAATGGAAAGTTACCATGCAATTCAATCATTCGATCTCCCAATATTCCAATTAAGTGACGGGCATGGATAAATGTCAAACCCTAACACTTAACCATTTTGAATCAATTCGATATTGAAGACTCAACTGATGAAAGATTAGAAATCCTATCTAATCTCATCCTACTTTGATCAAAGACTACCTGAGTCATTATTCGAAGAGATTACACGGGATAACTTCTCTTGTTACAAGGAGTGATAGATTCCTTGTTGATCTACTCATTACCTTCATACATAATCCACCATATCTAAAAGCATCCCATACATGACCTAATTGCCATGACTGAGTATGCACCAAAATATGGGTTCATGTGCACAAGATGCTTTGGTAGTCTCAGGTTTAAGGATCACATGCATAACTCCCACTAAGAGAACATTCTTTTAACAAATAAGTAAGACTTCCATTTGATGTTCTCTTATCGGATTAGTTCAGTGGACTCATAACCTAATGAGCACCCACATCCTTGTATTAGTGTCTCTACATAAGTAGTTATGAGACCAACCACCCTCTCCATCAAGCATACATAGTATGTGCTAGTCTTTCTGGATTCATCGATCCCCGAGTCAATTATCCAATGACTAGGAATATTTTAGATTAGGGTTTATAGGAACTTATGTCTCACCAATATGATTTCCATCATAACCCTAATTCTATTATTCTAACCTATGGGGTTCATCATAATCTTGATAAGATGTAGCAGTATGATTAATCAAAAGATGCCTTTTATTGACAAATAATATCATACATGAGTTGGAAGATCATGGAAATGCCCTTACAATGATTGGCTTTTAGGGCACCATTATTTCAATCTCCCACTTGCACTAAAGCCAATCACCTTTATTTTACACCCATACAATCTAAGTGGCGATCAAACTACTACTTTGATAGTGCTTTAGTGAATGGGTCTACTATGTTGTTCTTTGTTTCTACTCATTCGATGGCAACATCTTGTCCTTAAACGAGGTGGAAGCATCTTAGGATGTGCTTGGACTTATTATGAGACTTTGGTTCCTTAACTTGCACAACAACTCCAGTGTAACCACAATAAATTAACACCGGTTGTTCTATAGTTGGAACCATTTCCAATTCTGTGATGAATTTATTCATTCACATAGCTTCTGTGATGTCTTCACTTGCAGCTATGTATTCTGCCTTAGTGACTATGTCAGCTACAGTTGTTTGCTTTGTACTCTTCCTACTCACTACACCATCATATAGGATGAAGACATACCATGATATGGATTTGCTATCATCTAGATCTGTTTGAAAATTAGAATCTGTATATCCTTCTAGTTTCAACTTTGATCCACTATATATTAGAAAAATAACTTTAGTGCTTCTCAGGTACTTAAAAATATTTTTCACAGCTTTCCAATGATCCTCCCCTGGATTATCCTGGAACTTGCTTACTATGCCCAAGGCATAAGCAACATCAGGCCTGGAACATAACATGGCATACATAATTGATCCAACAGCCAAAGCATATGGGATCAAACTCATTCTCTCTCTCCTCTGGTGTCTTAGGAGACATCTTCTTGGAGAAATGTATGCCTTGACTCATGGGAAAGTAACCTTTCTTACTTCCCTCCATGTTGAATCTCTTCAACACTAAGTCAATGTACCTAGATTGGGATAGGCCCAGCATCCTATTAGATCTATTTTTATAGATCTTTATATCCAGTATTTATGATGCCTCTTCCAAATCCTTCATGGAAAATTGCTTTGATAGCCAAGACTTGACCAATTGCAACATTGGGATATCATTCCCAATGATGAGTATGTCATCGACATACAAAACAAAGAAAATAAGGGCACTCCCACTTGTCTTCTTGTACACACATGGTTCATCCACATTCTTGATAAAACCAAACTCCTCGATTGTTTCATCAAAGTGGATAGTCCAACTCCTCGATGCTTGCTTTAGTCCATAAATAGACTTTTTTAGCTTGCATACTTGGTTTGGTCTCCCACTTGAGACAAAGCCCTCTAACTGTATCATATAGACTTCTTCCACAAGATTTTCATTAAGAAAGGTATTCTTTACGTCCATCTACTAGATTTCATAATCATGATATGCTGCTATAGCAAGCAATATCCAAATGGACTTGAGCATGACTGTTGGTGAAAATGTTTCATCATAGTCAATGCCATGTTTTTGTCTAAAACTTTTTGCCACCATCCTGACCTTGTAGGCCTATACGTGACCATCTGCTCCTATCTTCTTCTTGAAGACCTGTTTACACCCTATTGGGTTAATTCTTTCAGGTAGATCTACCAAGGTCCAAACCTGATTGGAATACATGGAGTCCATTTTAAACTTCATGGCATTTACCCATTTATCGAAGTATTTACTCTCGACAACTTTTGTAAAGGTCACAAGATCATCATCCTATATGATACTAGCTTCATTATCATTCCCAATGACAAAGCCATATCTGAGAGGTGCACTTGTACTCTCTCTGACCTATAGAGAGGAGGTGTGTGTCATGGTTGTTCTTGAACCTTAGGAACATCTGGTTGAGGAATTACTTTAGGTATAGGTTGAACTTCTTCAAGTTTAAATATCCTCTCATTGCCCTTTTCTTGGATAAACTCATTTTCCAAGAATGTGGCATGCCTACTGATAAAGACCTTTTGCTAAGTAGGATAGTAGAAAGGTAACCCATACCTTCTTTTGGATATCCTACAAACCTGCACTTGTCAACCCTAGCACTTAGCTTATGTCCAAAAACATTCCTGACATAAGCAGGGCAATCCAAAATCTTAAAAAACTTAAGACATGGCTTTCTCCCTTTCCATAATTGATATGGATTGCTTTTAACAACCTTTGATGGCATCCTATTCAATATGTAGGTAGTAGTATCTAGGGCATAATCCCAAAAAGATTCTAGAAGATCTATGAAGCATATCATGGACCGGACCATGTCCAACAAGGTTCAGTTGCTCCTTTCTGCTATACCATTTAGCTATGGTGTGTATGGAGGAGTCTATTTAGAGAGTATGCCTTTATCTTTAAGATGTTTGAGAAATTCACTAGACAAGTATTCTTCTCCTCTATCAGATCGAAGGATTTTAATACTATGTCCAATTTGTTTCTCAACCTCACTTTGATACTCTTTGAATTTTTTAAAGGCTTCAGACTTGTGTTTCATAAGATACACATATCCGAACCTTGATAAATCATCAGTAAAATTGATGAAATAAGAGTATCCTCCTCTGGCCTAGGTTATCATAGGACCACACACATCTATGTGTACCAGACCTAACAACTTAGTTGCCCTTTCCCCATTTTCAGAGAATGGAGATTTGGTCATCTTTCCCATGAGACAGGATTCACAAGTTCCTAATGACTCAAGATCAAAAGGTTCAAAGAAACATTTTTTGTATAACTTGTTTATCTTGGATTCACTGATATGACCCAAACAATAATGCCAGAGATAAGTGACATTCACATCATCTCTCTATCTTTTCTTGTTTTCAACAAGCATAACTTCATCATTGAGTGATAGAATCAAAAGATCATTAGAAAATGTACCACAACCAAATAATTTCTTTGAAAAAAAATGGAGACCCATGTCCCGACAAATTTATTTCATAACCTTGTTTTAACAACAAAGGTATAGAAATAATATTCTTTATAATGTTGGGTACATAATAACAATCTTTTAATTCTAGAAAATTGCCCGATGGCAATAATAGTAAATAGGTGCCAACAGCATCAGCTTGAATGGGATCACCACTCACACCAAACAGCTCGAAGTCACCCTTCTTCAAGCTTTTGGATCTCTGTAACCCCTGCTATAACTTGTAGATATGAGACCCACATGCGGTATCCAATTCCCATTTATCAGAAGCTGAAGAACTCAATGACAAGTTTGTTTGTATCATTTACAAACTTTTTGATGCATCACTAGCATCCTACATTTTGATGCAGGACTAATATGCATGCAATTCTTTTTGTATATTTTATATGTGGGGTTAGGTGATTAATTCCCTAATTTCAGATCAAAACTAGTTGTAGAAAATTTTGTATGTATTTTTGAAGCCAAGCATGCAGATTAGAATCTAGAAATGTACTAAAGAAGGATCGCCGGGGCTGAGAAGCCTCGGTTAGGGCAAGTTCTCCTACAACAATAGGACTGGAGGTAGAGGGGGTGTACCTGACAATATCTGAAGTGCCCGGTGAAGATCGCAGCGAAGGGATCTCTCATTCCTTGATGGATGCGGCGTGGAAAACCAAGCCAAAGACCCGCGGATACCCGGCTTTCTGCTCGGTGGTCCGATTGAGGCATGGCTGGAGTCGTTGGATTCGTAGGAACTCGGGGACCTATAAACGACCTATCAGGGGTTAGTAAACTCAGAGGAAATCAAGAAAATAAAGGAAAACAGCAAAGGGAAGAAATTTTTGGAGGGGGTTGGAAGGATGGTTGGCGGCAGGAAGATGATTGCAAACATCGGAAAGAAGAACTCTCAAACCCCTTTATGCACACAGTAGGGTAATCACTCAAAGAAATAGAAGAACTCAAGGTTTATTTCATATATCAAAATCTCCCTTCATACAAGAGACTATGGTCCTTTAAATAGACCCTTAACCTTGGGCTCCAAGTAAGGGCACATAAGTCCTAACATAAGAATCCTTTCACTCTCAAACACTATCTAAAAAATAAGGAAACATTAGGTAGAAAAATACCTAAAAATTCTCTTAACTTGGCCAACACTCCAAGGATGCCTATGGGGGCGTGTTAGGCTTCTTGGAGTAGTAAGAGGCCAGCCCAAAGGGGCTCGGGCGCATGGGTTTAGGCCTCTGGAAGCTGGGGTGGACTGGTAGCCAGGTAGCAGGAATATTCCCTAGTATCTTGCTTCTTAGGGGCTTGGGCTTGGCGCCTGGGCTTGATTTCTTTGGGCTAGGATGCAGATGGACCTTTAAAATGATGGATGCCTTGGTATATGAATTTATTTTGGCATCTGGAAGGAAATCTGGGTATCTGGAGGGCATCTGCAAGGAATCAAGGTTTTCTGAATTTTCCTCCTGGGGTCTTCAAATCTTCAAGCTGGATTGGACTTGGGCTATACTTCCATGTCTTCAATCTGGTTGGACTTGGTCTTCACTTGTATGATGTGGTCTTGAGTCTTCAATATGGTTGAAGATGACTCAAAAAAATAAAATTAGCTCGACATGAGCTGACTAACACTAGACTGAACTAGCTCAACATGAGCTGATTAGTACAGAACTGAAATGCAAAAGACTCAAATAACAAATAAAATGGACTCAGATGGGCTAAGCCATTATTAAAGATGGACTCATAAATTATTGATCAGTTCACAGAGGGTTGAAAAGCCTCTTTCTTATTATGGTGCCTTCGGTGTCCCCACCAATTCTCCCGGGGTGGGAGGAACTCGACCCTGTCGAGTGAAGATCTGACTGGCTCACATATCTCTCGAGAAGGTCTGGGTTGAGGCATTGCAAGTCCTCTCGAGAAATCCACGAATCGTCTAACTCTGGCCGGCCTTACCATCGGACCAGGAAACGTTGATAACCGCGATCCCGGGTCATAATGGCTTGATCGTCCAGGATATGCTCGATCTGTTCTCCTCTCTCAGGCTAAATTTATTAGTGGACACTCTGGGTTTGGGTCACTCACAATGAAAAGGAATAGGTTCAAAAGCCTCACTAGGTATCGCTGCCAGTTCCCTGTACTCAACCATGTCTATAATATTGAAGGTAGAACTAATGCCCAAATCCGAAGGCATGTCTAACACCTAGGCATTTGATCCAACCTTCTTTATCACTTTAAAAGGTCCGGCTCTACGAGCATGAAGCTTCTTTTAGGCCTAAGGCTAACCAAGATAGAATTCACTACATCAAATTCTTTGGTCCATCTTCGGGAATTAGCCAGTTTGTTTAAAATTAGTGTAGGTGGTGAACATGCTGGGCACATGCAAACTCCTAACAAATGATTCAAAGGACTTATACTAATACCTAACAGACTTGACTATGCATTCCTACAGATGGAGATTTTATTGAACTCTTTGGATCTAAACCAAACAAATTATAGGTTCCCTAGGTTTGATCCTTGCTTGACATGCACATGAAAATTTACAGTGAACTCCTAGCAAATTCCAAAGAGTGTGCCAGAAGTAAGATGCAAACCTAACATGCATGATGAACGCATGCAGTATGCTAATCTCAGTTAAATGCAATCTAATAATCCTAGAAACGCTGGAGGTGTCAGGAAATGGCAAAAACTAGGAAGTGGGTTCAGAATTAGTTTGGTAGGGTAGGGAAAAAGGTTCAAAGTTAGTTGGATAAAGTTCGATATAAGAAGGCATGTCAGGGACTAATCCTAGACTAATGAGGCTAACCTTACGAGGTTGCTGTATATCTATGGGGTTTGCATAATGGAAGGATGGGTTACTAATCTCAGGGAAGTGGTCCTTAATGGAAACTATAGGAGGAGGCTCATCCTGAGGGTACTGATTCAAAGAGATCAAGTCCTTAACAAATTCTTCTGGTTCTTGTATTTTAGGACTATACTCTATAATTTGTCTCTCCTTTATGGTTTCCTTAGGTAAGGCTCTAGTAGCAGTACCTAGATTCTTTTCCTCTATTTGTTCTTCCACTATAGCTTTAGGTTGGATGTGGTCAAGGTCAACTACCTCTAGGTTGGCTTCTACCTGGGTATCTATTGGATCAGCTAATTCTCGGTCTACTAAAGGTGTCTCCTCTTCTCCTTCATACTCATCCACTAGGCTCGCATCAGCTTCATAAACTTCCGCGTTAATGTAAACCTTGTCAATCTCAGGAATGGTTGGAGAAGGTCGGCTAGGACAAAATTGGCTAGGTCTTGGTATCTGATTATGGACACTAATCCTAGTAGGTTCAGGTTGCCTAAGGGGTAGTGGCTCACTATTGGGCTCATATTTAGGGGTACTAATCTTATGGGGTTCAAGTTGACTAGGGAAAACCTGACTAGTACTAGATTGATACCTAGGGGTTATGGGTTCTCTGGGCTCATAGGACAAGGGTGCAGATCTATGGGTCATGGAATTATACGATCTGGGGTCATAGGATTTTGGGTCAGCTCTATGGTCAGGTTCTAAGGACGGATCATGGTATGTGGTCCTCCTAAGGTTAGGCTCTCTATATGGGTCAGGATATTGGGTTCTCCTAGGATTGGACTCCCTATATAGGTCAGAATATTGGGTTCTCCTAGGGTTGGGCTCCCTATATGGGTCAGAGTATTGGGTTCTCCTAGGATTGGACTCCCTATATGGGTCAGAGTATTGGGTTCTCCTAGGATTGGACTCCCTATATGGATCAGAGTATTAGGTTCTCCTGGGTTCAGTATCATAATAAGGGTCATGGTAAGGGGTTCTTCTAGGTTCAGTATCATAATAAGGGTCATGGTAAGGGGTTCTTCTAGGTTCAGTATTATTGTATGGGTCAGGCTGAGGGGCTCTCCTAGGTTCAACCTCTCGGTATGGATCAGGGTTTGGGGTCCTCCTAGGTTGAGGATTGTAGTACGGGTCAGGATAAGGGGCTCTCCTAGGTTCGACCTCATGGTATAGATCAGGGTTTGGGGTCCTCCTATGTTGAGGGGACTCAAGATCTGGCTCAAACTGTGACCCATGGGTTCTTTGTATGGTCCCTACATGGCCTTCTATCTAGTCAAACCTATTGGCAAGATGGTCAATTCTATTGTTGGTTTGGGTACCAGACTGAGTTAACTAGGTCATCTGGGTAGTCATCTGGGTAGCCATTTGGGCCATTTGATCTATAAGGGCTTGAATCCTAGCTTCCTGCTTATACATGGGTTCAGGGAGATGGTGGATGAGATGGGACTCCTGATATAATGCTCATGCAAGACTCGATCAAACCGACTATAGCTGACTAGACCTAGAGTCCAAAACTAGATGCTCAATCAGGGTGGCAAACTAGCCTATAGTAACCCTGTACTCAGCCAGGCAGGTGTAAGGGGAGTGTTAGGTCCCTGATTGCCAATCCTAGACACCAATCAGAGATTGGCCAGGTAGGCGGACCAGCACACAAGCCCTTCAGGATTGAATCCTAAACCACAATTCTAGACACCGAGCACAAAGCACACACAGGTTTGCTTGACACAATGATCTGACACTTAGCCCGGACCTGACCAGTTGGTGTCCCTAGCCCACTAGGGCAAATTAAGTCTAGTTAATTTTAGGTTAAGGCTTGGGACCGAATGCAAGGGATGTGGTTTTGGGCTAAGGAGAGGTGATCAAATCCTCCCCCCATCTGATATAGCAAGAGTGCCCTTAAAAGTAAATCATGCAATGATGGCAGGCAGATGAGGATGCAAATTAGGGTTTAGATGTTTTTGGTATTTTTGGAGAATATGTAATTTTTTTTTTTGGTATTTTCTTAAATAAAAGAAAACATGCAAATCATGGCATAATATGCTGGAAATATACTAAAATTAAAAGATATGCAAAAGATGCTAAACAAAACCTTAAACTTCCAAACTTGTCTTGCCGAAAAAAAAATAGAGCCAAAAATTATAGGCTGTATTTTGGCTTGCAGAAAATTCATAGGCTATAATAAAATCTGAAAAAATTGTGAAACTTACTGTGAATTATGCAAAATCTAGAAAAACAAAATTTAGAATTTTTTGAGTTCTTATCAGGGATAAATAATTTAAATAATAGAGCATATATGGACTAAAAAATTGCAAAAAATAAGCCCTAATCTAAGCTCTGATTCCAAATGATGCGGGACTAATGTGCAAGCAATTCCTTTTGAATATTTTATATATGGGGTTAGGTGATTAATTCCCAAACTTCAGATCAAAAATATTTGTAGGGAATTTTGTAAGAATTTTTGAAGCCAAGCATGCAGATTAGAACCTAGAAAAGTACTAAAGAAGGATCGCCGGGGCTGAGAAGCCTCGGTTAGGGCAAGTTCTCGTACAATAATAAGACTAGAGGTAGAGGTGGTGTACCTGACAACATCTGAAGTGCCCGATGAAGATCACAGCGAAGGGATCTCTCATTCCTCGATGGATGCAGCCTGGAAAACTGAGCCAAAGACCCGAGGATACCCGGCTTTCTGCTCGGTGGTCCGATTGAGGCGTGGCTGGGGTCGTTGGATTCGTAGGAACTTGGAGACCTGCGAACGACCTGTCAGGTGTTTAAACTCAGAGGAAATCAAGAAAATAAAGGAAAATAGCAAAGGGAATAAAGTTTTGGAGGGAGTTGGAAGGATGGTTGGCGGCAGGAAGATGATTGCAAACACCGGGAAGAAGAACTCTCAAACCCCTTTATGCACACAACAAGGTAATCACTCAAAGCAATAGAAGAACTCAAGGTTTATTTCATATATCAAAATCTCCCTTCATACAAGAGGCTAGGGTCCTTTAAATAGACCCTTAACCTTGGGTTCCAAGTAAGGGCACATAAGTCTTTACATAAGAATCCTTTTCCCTCTCAAATCCTTGCTAGAAAATAAGGAAACATTAGGTAGAAAAATCCCTAAAAATTCTCTTGACTTGGCCAACACTCCAAGGATGCCTAGGGGGGCGTGTTGGGATTCTAGGAGCAGCAAGAGGCTGGCCCAAAGGGGCTCGGGCACATGGGTTTGGGCCTCTAGAAGCTGGGGTGGCCTGGTTGCCAGGTAGCAGGAATATTCCCTAGTATCTTGCTTTTTAGGGGCTTGGGCTTGGCGCTTGGGCTTGATTTCTTTGGGCTAGGATGCAGATGGACCTCTAACATCATGGATGCCTTGGTATATGAATTTATTTTGGCATCTGGAAGGGAATCTGGGCATTTGGAGGGCATCTGCAAGGAATCAGGGTTTTCTGAATTTTCCTCCTGGGGTCTTCAAATCTTCAAGCTGGGTTGCACTTGGGCTATACTTCCATGTCTTCAATCTGGTTGGACTTGGTCTTCACTTGTATTATGTGGTCTTGAGTCTTCAATATGGTTGAAGAGGACTCAAAAAAATAAAATTAGTTTGACATGAGCTGACTAACACTGGACTGAACTAGCTCAACATGAGCAGACTAGTACAGAACTGAAACTCAAAAGACTCAAATAACAACTAAAATGGACTCAGATGGGCTAAGCCCTTATTACAGATGGACTCATAAATTATTGATCAATTCACAGAGGGTTGAAAAGCCTCTTTCTTATTCTGGTGCCTCCGGTGTCCCCACCACTTTTGACTTGCAAGATATAACTTGCAATTCTTCTTCTAGTTCCCTTGCTTTCCACAGTGATAGCAAGTTCCACCAGCAGAGGGCTTCCTTGCCTTTTTCCTTTTTGGAAGCTACTCTTAGGATTCCTTTTTCTCTTTGAATCCTTCTTAGTAGCATCCTCTCCTACCAGATCTAGGTCAGGAGTATCAAGGATATAAGCAATTTTCTCCTAAGCTAATATAATTCTTAGGTTCTTCAACCAATCTACATAATTTGGATCAGTTAACTTATTGGCATCCAAGATGCCCCATAGTGAAAAATTAGAAGCCATAATGTAACAATCTACAGAAAGTAAAGAATAACTATAAGCAGACCACTTATGATGATATTCATAATTAGACAAGGACTTTTGCATCTAATTATATCTCCTACTATTTTTTCTCAAATACCATAAACCTCAACTATGGTAAGCGAGAAACCCTCTCAGGGCTTCCTTAGTGGAGTTGAGATCCCAATCCCTCATGAATGCCTTGTGTTAATCACAACAAACATCCATGAGTTCAAGGGTAGGAAAATCCCTTTCCAATTATAACCCATGCAATTCTCAACATAACAGCTACCTCTAAGATACTTATAGCCTTAGTTAATCACAACAAACTATAATGTCTTAGTTTAGTCAGACCCTTCATTTCCATATAGCCATGTTTAATAAATGTTGCCCTTGTGTCAATCACAACAAAGCAACACCACCAATCATGCCATAAAGAATAAAATGCACCAAGACAAATATCATATCAAACCCTAGAATAGGCCTTGTATCAAATACAACAAACCTACTAGAGTTTTTGACATGGATTTGGCTTAGCATGAAGGAAGGCAATGTGTAGTGTGCTTAATCACTTAGCATTTCTAATTTAGGATTTAGATATGACCAAATTGGCCAGGTAAGGGGAAGAGATGAGGAGGTCCCCCAGTTGCTTTTCTTAGACACCAATTGAATTAGCTAGGTCAAACAACAGAACCAATTAAAAACCTCATTCCATTTTCCTTCCCAGAATCACTTTGCCTAGACACCAATTGGCTGATCATACCCTAATCGAAAATGCATCATGATTAACTTACACTATGACTAAATATTGATTTTATGAGGGCATTGATGGTCTCTAACACATCCTTATATAGACTTAATCATGTCAACCTAACATTCATGACATCATAAAACCTAACATTAATGATGTTGTACCATGACACTCACCCTCAGCCAAAAACTAGCCCATTCTTGCGGTCCGACTGGGCCACTTTTTCTAGGCTCCGACTGCTACTCCTTCGGAGGTCCGACCCACCAGAGCAGGAGTCCAAACGACCCTCTCCTACTAGGGTCCGACCTGTTGCTCTCTTTCAGAGGTTCGACCCATTGGAGCAGGAGTTCAAACGACCCTCTCCTGCTGGTGTCCAGCCCGCCGCTCTCCTTAAGAGGTCCGACCCACTGGAGTAGGAGTCCAAACGACCCTCTCCTGCTGGGGTCTGGCCTGTGGCTCCTTCAGAGATTTGGTCTTTAATCCGGCCGACCGGCTTTCCCATAACCGACGTCCGACAGGCATGCCTTTGCATCCAGGGAATTCCAGAAGCACCTTTCTGTTACTACAGGATCCTACCATCCCAACAGCCCTGCTCCACTACTTCCACGATGTCGCCATATCTGCGTGCCTTGTGTCCACTCTCTAGATTCTCCTAGGGGTAAATCAGTCTTTCTTAGCCTCTCCCCTAACAGATTTTGGACTATTCCATGCCTATATAAGGTACTCAGGGGATCCCGTTTGAAGGTAGAACAACTCTTTCCTCTCCATATGCTGTTCTTTTCTTGGTTCCTCCATTCTGTTGCCTTCAACCTCCTGTTAACTAAGGCATCGCAGGGGTCCCCCATCGGAACACCATCGGCACCCTTGGGGACTTTGTTCCAGGTTCACCTGGGAGAGGAGCACTCCAGCACATCCAACCCCGGTCCAGGTGTTGACGGTGCAATAGATTGGTGCTAGAAGAAGGGGCACCACTTGTATTTCTATTCCCTTCTCTAAATGGAGGAATCCCTCACCCGTGCTACAAAATGGCTAAGGGAAGAGCTCCAAATGCCACTGCCAGAAGAGGTATCTTTCCTTCCATGTCTGAGGAACCTCCAAGGGAGAATGATATTGCCACCACCGCCACTGCTGCCGCTGAACCTACCATCACACTGGGGTTGCAGCAGTTCCAAATGTTGGTGAATCGCATCGAAATGCTTACTGCTGTAGTTCAACATTTCCAGGAAGCAACCGACAACCGGCAGCAACTACCGGCTGTTTCCAGCACCAATCCTCAGACTGTCGTTGAGGGAAGCCGATGGCTGGAGGTCCCTCAGCATTGTTCTCACATCGTCGTGGAGCCCCGAAGATCATTGGTGATCGTGCTGATGGCAAAAGGGCAAGGTCTACTTTGCCTTCCTTCACCGAATCCATTCCGATCGGCGGTCGGCCTGCTGCCAAACCTCCAAGAAACTATGCCAGCAAGATCATGTGCATGGAGGAGTGCATTGCCGAAATCACCCTCTGGCAGAAGGCCAAAGGGGGATAGGTATACGACTCCCCTCCTACGTTCTCTAACAAGATCCTAGCATAGACAATTCCCCTCCATTTCAAGATTCTGCAAGTGGACCCCTACGACAGTACCACTAATCTGATGGACCATCTGGGCACGTACAAAGCCCATATGATGGTACAAGGCACCACCGATGCCCTCCGCTGTATCGCCTTCCCTGCCACCATTAAGAAGATCGCCAGGATGTGGTTCTTCGCCATCCGGCCAAGTACGATCCACTCCTTTTGTCAACTCGAATCACTTTTTCTTTTCCATTTCAGGACTTGCAGTCAGACCCCGAGGAATACCGACTGCCTCTTCCTCGTGCTGCAAAAGGAGGGAGAGACCCTTCGGGATTTCATGGCCCGTTTCAACTCAGCGACTATGGAAGTCCCGGACTTGAATGAGTCTATGGCCATGTCAGCCTTCAAGCGAGGGCTCCGCTCATCTAGGCTGACCTTCTCGCTGGACAAGAAACATCCGACAAGCTATAGCAAACTCCTGGCCAGAGCATAAAAGTATGCCTTGACAAAAGAACAAGCGACCGGTCGATGTCAAGCTGAGAGAAGGCCGACCCCCAAGAAGTAGAGTAATAAGGCTCCTGAAGTACGACCTCTGAGTGATAATCAACAATCGGCCCAATGTCGAAGTTCGAAGCCAAGTGACTTCCCTCGAAAGTTCGAGACTTATGCACCTCTGTCCTTGTCAAGAGAGAAGATCCTTATGGAGATTAAGAATGAGATCTTTCTACAAAGGCCTTGGTCAATGAGGGGTCCTCTTGCCCAGAGAAACAAAGATAAATTCTATAGGTTTCATAGAGATCATGGGCACAGCATTGAAGAGTGCCTCCAACTGAAAGACGCCATTGAAGACCTCATCTGATGGGGGTACCTACACAAGTACGTTCGACTGCATCGGGATCGAGCCAAAGCATCAAATGCCAAAAACCCTCCAGAGGAGGCGGAGCTCCCCAATCAGAGGTCGACCAGCGGGGATGTCAGCATGCTGCATCGATGATCCGCAGAAAGTTACAAGGGCCTACCCAAAATTGCTAAGAGGTCTAGGTGCTCCAATGCAATCACTTTCTCTGATGAAGATCTTCTGGAGACTCATGTTTTTGAAAATGACCCTGTAGTCATGTCGGTAGTGATTGCCAATTACGATGTAAAGAGAATGCTTATAGATAATGGGAGCTCAATAGAGGTATTGTTGTACAATGCTTTTGTGAGAATGAATCTGTCCAGGTCCATGCTGTAGGAATCCCCCGTGCTATTGACAGGCTTCGGGGCAACTCCATCAGAGTGGAAGGGGAGATAGTTCTCCCTGTGATGATCGGGATGGAGCCTTTCCAGAAAACCCTCCCCATCAATTTTGTGGTCGTTCGGAAGACCTCCCCTTACAATGCTATCTTGGGCCGATGGCCCTAAACAAATTCAGAGCCATTATATCCACTTACCATTTGTTGGTGAAAATTTTCAACCAGGAACACGGTCGGAGTGATGAGGGAGACCGTCGGATGGCCTGGTAGTGTCTGACCATTATGAACCAACAGTTAGAAGGCCATCCCACTCTGAAACAACTTGACCCGAGGGCTGAGGCCGATAGCCTTGGTCAGCCAGGAGAAAGGATTCTATTTGTTCCCTTTCGGGAGAATGATCCCACCAAAGTCCTTCAGATTGGAGGTTCCCTCATCGAAGATATTAAGTCAGAACTGATCGGCTTCCTCAAGAGTAACACCGACATCTTCGCTTGGTCGGTGTCAAACATGCCCGGGATACCGTTGGAGGTCATCACTCACCAGCTCAAGGTGGATCCGGCCTATCGACTTGTCCGACAGAAGAAGAGAAGCTTTGCCGCTGAAAGGCAGAAAGCCATCAATGAGGAAGTGAAGAAGCTCTGTGATGCTGGCTTCATCAGGAAAGTCCACTACCCTGAGTGGCTAGCGAATGTGGTTATGGTAATGAAGGCCAACGGGAAATGGAGGATCTGTGTGGATTACGCTGACCTCAACAAGGCCTGCCAGAAGGATAGTTTTCCAGTACCCAAGATTGATCAGCTGGTGGACGCCACGGCCGGCCACCAACTTCTTAGCTTTATGGATGCCTTCTCTAGCTACAACCAAATAAAGATGCATCCGGAAGATGAGGAGAAGACTGCCTTTGTCACTGACAAGGATCTTTATTGCTATCGAATGATGCCCTTCGGCTTGAAGAACGCCGGTGCCACCTTTCAAAGGCTAATCAACTGAATGTTTGAATGTCAGCTGGGCAGGAACATGGAGGCTTATGTGGATGACATGATAGTGAAGGGTCTCCATAAGGTCGACAACATCAAGGACTTGCAGGAATCCTTTGATGCACTCAGGCACCATCGGATGAAGTTGAACCCCATGAAGTGTACTTTTGGAGTAACCTCTAGCAAGTTCCTTGGTTATTTGGTCACGCAGAGGGGAATTGAAGTGAACCTTGACAAGATAAAGGCCATCACTGAGATGGCACATCCGACCAACAAAAGGTAGGTGCAAGAGCTCACCGGCCGTATCGCCTCTCTTAGCCATTTCATCTCCCGTTCGGCTGAGAAGTCTCTGCCATTCTTCAAAACCCTGCGTTAGTCAGAAAGCTTTGTTTGGACAGACGAATGTTGGTTATCTTTCGAAGCATTGAAGGAGTACTTGAAGAACCCCTTATTGCTCGCCAAGCCGATGGAGGGGGAACCTTTGTACCTTTATCTTTTGGTGTCGGACAAAGTGATCGGCGCCATCCTCGTGCGAGTCGGAGAGGACGAATAGCAGAAGCCTGTCTATTATATCAACAAAGTCCTCCATGATGCCGAAACAAGGTACCCCAAGATGCAAAAGTTGATATATTCTTTGGTCACGTCCGCCAAGCGGCTCTGACCATATTTCCAGGCATATCCGATTGTGGTGAAGACGGACCAACCCCTTAAGGCAATCCTTCGGAGCCTTGACACATCTGGTCAGCTCACCAAGTGGGCTGTCAAGCTAGGCGAATTCAACTTCTCTTTTCAGCCATAATCTACCTTGAAGGCCCACGTAATTGCTGACTTCATTGCAGAGTGTACATGGAGAAAGAGAAGCCTCCTCAAATGGTCGAAGTACCTGAAGCCGATGCCATCTACAAAGCCGAACTAGCCTAGACCCTCCATGTGGATGGAGAATCCAAACTTGCAGGCTGCGAGGCCAGACTGATCCTGGCTGACCCGGATGGAGAGAACCTGGAGTATGCATTGCATTTTTATTTGAGGAGTCAAACAATCAGGCGGAATACAAAGCCCTCCTCACGGGGCTACGAATCATCAATGAACTGGGCATCAGCCGACTCAGAGACTTCTCCGACTCCCAACTGGTGGTTAATCAAGTAAAGGGGGAATTTGAAGCAAGGGATCTGACCCTGGAAAGATACTTAAACAAGGTACAAAACCTTATTTCTCAGCTCAAATTTTTCAAAATCCTCCATATACCTCATCTGCAGAACTCTCGGGCGGACGCTCTGTCAAGGTGACTACGGCGGCTATCAGCACTTCCGACCGAATATTTATGGTGCATCTGCAGCACCCATGTTGATGCGGGACAACTCTAAGATTGCTACACATCAGGAAAAATAGTAAAATTATTTTTTATAATTTTTATAATTTTGTTTATAAGCTAAATTCCCAAATAAAAGTAAGAACTAGCAAGAAGAAGAGCAATGCATAGAATCATCGTATCACAGGCAAACTCATACAAAATAAAAAATTCCAGGACCCGAGAGTTGAGAAACTCCCAGATTAGGATACCTTATCTTCATCAAATCAAAAATTAAAATAAGGAAAGGATGTTACCAATCAGTGATTTGAAGAACATCCGATGAAGAGATCACACAGCACTATGATTGGAGTTTGGATGATGAAGTTTGGTTCCCTTGATTAGATGGCTGATTTGGATGGTTTCGGATGCAAGGAAAGCCTCCTCTGAGGAGGTGAAACACCTCGGGGATCCTACAAAATGTAATGGGTCAATCAAAATAGCAAGTAAGAAAAAGAAAGGGGACTAGGTTTTGAAAGAATCAGGTTAGGGTTTAGAAGCGGGGCGGCTTGAAGCTTGATGAAGATCTCCTTGCTTGGTGGCCTAGGGCACTCCTTCTTGGATGTGTGAAGGCTTGGATGGCAGTGAGTTAGGGTGTGTTAGGATGCTAGGGTAGCAAGGAAACATAAACACAAACCAAAGAACCAAAAAAAATAAAGTAACACAAGCTCGCAAGCTCAAAATAAATTCACTAGGGTTTTGATATCATGAATAAAAGTTGATTACAAGAGGGGGATGGTTGGGGTATTTACAAAGTTCCCATGCCCTTACTAACCATGGTTACTCTTGGGTTACAAGTCCTCTTCCAAATTGGAATACAAGTCCTTTCCTAGCTAGGTTAGAAAAATAAATCCCCATTAGGTTAGGAATTAACCTAGTCTTCTACTTTTCCCTTCATGCTTTGACTATTCCACTCAAGGACACCTCTTAGACTTGGTCAACACTTCAAGGATGCCTAGGAGGATGTGTTGGACTTTTAGGGGCAGCAAGGGGCTGGCCCAAAGGGGCTTGGTTGCATTGGTTTGGGACTCTGGAAGCTGGGGTGGCCTGGTAGCCTGGTAGCAAGAATATTCCATAGAATCTTGCTTCTTTAGGGCTTGGTCTTGGCACTTGGACTTGATTTCTTTGGGCTACGATGTAGAGGGACTTTAGAATCATGGATGCCCTGGTTTGGAAATATGCTTTGGCATCTGGACTAGAATCTAGGCATTTGGAGGATATTTGGAAAGATTCAGGGTTTCTGGAAGCATCTTAGATCCTAGGTTGTCACACAAGATCCAATGGATTGATGAGCGGCCTCTAACTCCTGGATGTGACCTTGTGGAACTCCAAAATAGGGTGATCTCCTCTCTTGTACAAAAACTGGGCTCATACTGGACTCAAAATTAATGTACAGGACTCAATCTTAATTGATTACAAAATTTTCAAAACTTTGATACATGACAAAGTAAACCATATAGGATCCAGGGATCTGTGTCTAATCTTGGTGTCCCCACCAATTCTCCCGGGGTAGGAGGAACTCTACCCCATCGAGTCTGGGTCAATTTGGCTCAAGGAGGGTCTGGGTTGAGGCGCTGCAGATCCGCACCAACGTTCCACAAGTCCTCAAATTCTGGCTGACCTTGCCATCGGACCAAATACCACTGACAGTCTCTATCCTGGGTACCGATAGCTTGATCATCTAGAGCTCTTTTAGTCTTTACCTCACCATAAGGCCAAATTATATATGGTCGCTCTGGGTGGGTTCTCTCTCAAAGAACGGGAGTGGCTCAAGGGGTTCGCTGGGTATCAGTGCTGGCTTCATAGACTTTATAAAGTCTGAGATGATGAAAGTGGAGCTAATACCTAAATTATGTGATATCTCAAGCACATAGGAATTGGGTCCACTACTATTCATTATTTTGGATGGGCCAGCTTCACGAGCAGAAAACTCTTTGACAGTCACATATTCCTCTGCAAAAAATTCATCTTTTTTGGGAATTAGCCAAGTTGTTATTTAGTTCATTAATTATGTTCAGCTCTTGACTAATTTCATGATGCATATGCTGTGCAAAGGCGATTATAGGTGCAGATATGTGATTTAGGACTGTGAATTATATTGGACTCAACTAATACCTATTAAACTTGACTAAACTTTCCTATCGAAGAAAATTTTATTTGGACTTTCTAGGGTCTAACCTAACACACTATATACTCTCTAGGTTTGACCCTAGCATGGCATGCACATGAAAATTTATTATGTATGACTACTAAATGCCAAGGGTATGCAAGAGGTAAGATGCAAACCTAACATGTACAATAAATGAATGCAACATGCAAACCTCTACATGATGTAGGTGAATGTTTAAAGAAATATAAGAAAATTCAAGAAAAGATAGGAAATATGAGGTGGATTATAGGTTAGTCTGGTGGGGTAGAAAGGGTTCAAGGTTGATTGGATAGAATAAGATGTAAGAAGGGGTGTCAGGGATTAAATCTAGACTATTAAGATTGACCCTATGGGGTTGATGTCTATCTACTGGGTCTGCCTTATGGAAGAATGGGTCACTAATTTCAGGAAAAAGATCTTCAATTGGAAAACAGGAAGTGACTTCATCCAAAGGTACTGGGAGAGATAAGCCAAGTCCTCAATAAACTATTCTGGCTCAAGAAATTCAGGACTAGGCTCTACAATTGGATCCTCTTCTAAAGTCTCCTCTAATTGCTCTTCCATATAGCTTGGGTGTGATCTGGATCATCTAACTCTAGGTCGACTACTTTGTGGGTATGGTCAGGGTCAATTGATTCTAGGGTGGCTTCTACCTAGGTATCTATTGATTCAACTAGCTCAAAGTCTTCTATGGGGAACTCCTCTTCTTCCTCCTCATACTGATCCACTAAACTTGGGTCAGCCTCATATATCTCCTCTTCAAGGTCATTTGGGTGAACCAATAAGGTGGTAAGAGGGGGTAGCCTAAGGAAAAACTGACTAATGACTGGGGTGACAAGGGTAGGTTGGCTAAGGTGCTCCTGACTAACACTGGGTTCATATCTAAGGATACTAATCCTATTGGGCTCAGGTTGACTAAGGGTTATGGGTTAGTCCTATGGTCTTGTCTAGGGTTCCTAACCGATCTCCTATTTGGTTAAAACTAGTGGTTACTGGTTGATCCTAGTGGTTGCCTGGTCAAATTATTGGTCTACTTGGTTGAATCTATGATTCATTTGATTCCGAGATTGGGTCAATTGGGTTATCTGGTCTTGGGTTTGGTCAAGTTTAGAATTAATTTGGGCATTGGATTGGTTTAGTTGGGCAGTTAATTGGGTAACCATCTGGTCATTCATGGCTTTTATAAAAGCCTCAAAATTGGGATCCATGGTTGGGTTTGGTTGGGGTTTAGACTTTTGATATTGGTTCCTAGTCTAGTGGTCATACAATCAAGCAATCAGTCAAAATGAGATGGTGCAGCCAAGCATGCAAAATTGGGTTAGCTTAATCTAGGGTTTCCTAGACCTAGAGCAAAAACTGGGTGAGTCAGCTCAACTTACACATAACCCAGCAGCGAATCCTTCCACTGGCCAGGTAGGGGGTGGGGTGGTGGGAGGCTCCCCTGCTTGTCACAGGGTCCTAATTATAAACCACCAGTCCACTTAGGTCGTTCGACTCTGGACCCCTATCCTTAGACACCAGCTTTCAGTAATAGCTAAAGGATTAAATGCACTAGTTGGCCCACACGGTTCGGACCCGACTTGTTGGGTATCACCTAGCCCCTAGGGAAAATTAAGTCTAATTAATTTTAATTAGGCTTGGGTGGAAATGCTGGATGGTTGTTTTGGGCCCAGGACAGGTTATGACCTCCTGCCCTGATGTTATATGATTGCCCTTAAGATTAGATTAAAGATGATGAACATTCAATAATCCTGATGCAATCTAAAACAATCAGAAAATAAAATATTTTTTATTAATTTATGAGATGTCAAGTTAAGTTTAAGTTTACTAGGGTTAGCAAACAAGGTTTGGCTTGAAATTGGGGGGGTTTGGAAGTTGATTAGGTTAGGTTGAGTTAAGTATGCAGAATGTAGCAGAAATCAATGAATTAAGGTTTTTATTGTTGCAGAGTTTGACACAGATCCTGATGCAAAAAAAAAATTAAAAAAAACCTACGAAAGAGGTTTGACAGCGTTGATGATTCCTACCAAATTTCATGCAGAAAAAAAATCATATGATGATGCAAACCTAGGGTTTTCTAGACTGCTACAGAAATTAGCAGAATTCTATTTGGGTTCTAATATGCCAAATTTTAGAAATTTAAGGTTTCAGTAAAAATAATTAAAAATTATTATAATTACTAATACAAAAGAGAGGACATGTAGTGCAGATTTTACAGAAAAATAAAATGTTTATGATGGCAAAATCAGATGAAACCTAGACATCTAATGCAGTGGACAAATGCTGAATGGGGTTTGAGAATTCAAGAAAATAGAAAACTATCCTAAAACTGCTCTGATACCAAACTGATGTGGGATGACTCTAAGATTGCTACACATGAAGGAAAAATAGTAAAATAATTTTTTTGTAATTTTTATAATTTAGTTTGTAAGCTAAATTCCCAAATAAAAGAAAGAACTAGCAAGAAAAAGAGCAATGCATAGAATCATCGTATTGCAGGCAAACTCATGCAAAATAATAAAGTCCAGGAATCGAGAATTGAGAAACTCCTGGATATGATAGCTTATCTTCATCAAATCAAAAATTAAAAGAAGGGAAGGATATTACAATCAGTGATTTGAAGAACGTCCGATGAAGAGATCACACAGCACTCTGATTGGAGTCTGGATGATGAAGTTCGGTTCCCTTGATTAGATGGCTGATTTGGATGGTTCCGAATGCAAGGAAAGCCTCCTCTTGGTAGGTGAAACACCTCGGGGATCCTACAAAACATCAAGGGTCAATCAAAATAGAATGTAAGAAAAAGAAAGGGGACTAGGTTTAGAAAGAATCAGGTTAGGGTTTAGAAGCGGGACGGCTTGAAGCTTGATGAAGATCTCCTTGCTTGGTGGCCTAGGGTACTCTTTCTTGGATGTGTGAAGGCTTGGATGGCAGTGAGTTAGGATGTGGAAGGATGCTAGGGCAGCAAGGAAACACAAACACAAACCAAAGAACCAAAAAACAAAGTAATAGAAGCTCGCAAGCTCAAAATAAATTCACCAGGGTTTTGATATCATGAATAAAAGTTGATTACAAGAGGGGGAGGGGTGGGGTATTTATAGAGTTCCCATACCCTAACTATCCATGGTTACACTTGGGTTACAAGTCTCTTTCAAATTGGAATACAAGTCCTATCCTATCTAGGTTAGAAAAACAAATCCCCATTAGGTTAGGAATTGACCTAGTCTTCTCCTTTCCCTTCATGCTTTGACTATTCCACTCAAGGACACCTCTTGGACTTGGTCAACACTTCTAGGATGCCTAGGAGGGTGTGTTGGACTTCCAGGGGCAGCAAGGGGCCGGCCCAAGGGGCTTGGGTGCATGGGTTTGGGCCTCTGGATGCTGGGGTGGCCTGGTAACCTGGTAGCAGGAATATTCCATAGAATCTTGCTTCTTTAGGGCTTGGGCTTGGCACTTGGACTTGATTTCTTTGGGCTAGGATGTAGAGAGACCTTTGGAATCATGGATGCCCTGGTTTGGGTATATGCTCTGGCATCTAGACTAGAATCTGGGCATCTGGAGGATATCTAGAAAGAATCAGGATTTCTGGAAGCATCTTAGATCTGGGTTGTCACATAAGATCCAATGGACTGATGTAGCAGCCTCTGACTCTTGGATGTGACCTTGTGGAACTCCAAAATGGGTGACCTCCTCTCTTGTACAAAAATTGGCTCATCTTGGACTCATAATTGATGTACAGGACTCAATCTTAATTGATTACAAAATTTTCAAAACTTTGACACATGACTAAGTAAACCATATAGGATCCAGGGATCTGTGTCTAATCCTGGTGTCCCCACCACAAGTATTATGGAGGAGCCGACCGAGGTCCACTAGGTGGAACAAGAAACTTCTTGGATAGATCCAATCCTTGCTTTCTTGACTAAGGGAACTATCCCGGAGGATCCGATGGAGGCCAAGCGAGTGCGTTCGATGGCCTCTAAGTACGTCATCCTCGATGGTGTCCTATATAAGCGATCATTCTCACAATCGCTGTTGAAATGCTTGGGGCTGACAGATGCCAACTATGCACTCAGAGAAGTCCATGAAGGCATCTGTGGCGACCACCTCGGAGGAAGGTCCATAGCTTACAAGATCATCCGATAGGGGTATTACTGGCCTACCATTCAGAAAGATGCGTCGGACTTCGTCCGAAGGTGAGATGCGTGTCAAAGATACTCCATTATTCAAAGGAGGCCTGTCAATGAGCTGACACCGATCATTGCCCCATGGCCGTTCGCACAGTGGGGGATGGATATCTTGGGGCCATTTCCCCCGCATCCGGGAAATGGAAATTTATGCTTGTGGCCATCGATTACTTCACCAAATGAGTGGAGGCTGAACCACTAGCACAGATAATAGAGGCAAGGTGGAGAACTTCATCGGGAATAATATCATCTTTCGATTTGGCATTCCCTAGACGATTATTGCTGATAATGGAAGACAGTTTGACAACTCTAAGTTTCAAGATTTTGTCAGCAATATCATATCTCTCACCGACTCACAACGGTCTGACATCCTCAGAGCAATGGAGAGGCTGATGTCACCAATCGGACAATCTTGCATGGACTAAAGATCTGACTGAATGAAGCTAAGGGGCTTTGGGTGGAGGAGCTCCACTCAGTATTATGGGCATACCAGACGACCGCCAGAACATCAACCAGCGAAACCCCATTCAACCTCACTTACAGGAGCGAGGCCGTAATTCCTGTTGAGACCTCTCTTCAATCTCTGCGGTTCGACCACTACGCCGAACCGGCCAACTTCGAACAGCAAAGGGGTGACCTAGACTTGCTCGAAGTAACTAGACTTCGGGCAGGCATGAAGATGGCGGTCTACCGCCAGAAGATGGTGAAATATTATAACTCACGAGTCAAGGCACAAGCATTCCAAGTCAGAGATCTAGTATTGAGGAAGACAGAATTTTCAAGGCCGACCGAGAAAGGCAAGCTTTCCCCAAATTGGGAAGGACCTTATCGGGTCATTGAAGTGGTTCGAGCTGCACCTATCGACTTAAATTTTTGGACGGACAACAGATGGTGTGTCCGTGGAATGTAGACAACCTCTGCAAGTACTATCAATAAAGTCTACATTTCTTCTACGAACCACTTCCGAAAGTCTAACTCCGGTCGGTAGAGGCTCTAGGGCAGCCCACTTCCGAAAGTCCGACTCCGGTCGGTAGAGGCTCTAGGGCAGCCCACTTCCAAAAATCCGACTCCGATCGACAGAGGCTCTAGGGCAGCCCACTTCTGAAAGTCTGACACCGATCGGTAGAGGCTCTAGGGCAGCCTACTTTCGAAAGTCTGACTTCGGTCGGTAGAGGTTCTAGGGCAGTCCACTTTCGAAAGTCTAACTTCGGTCGATAGAGGCTCTAGGGTAGCCCACTTTCGAAAGTTCGACTCCGGTCGGTAGAGGCTCTAGGGTAGCCTACTTTCGAAAGCCCGACTCCGGTCGGTAGAGAGGCCTAGGATAGCCCACTTTCGAAAGTCCGACTCGGTCGACAGAGGCCCTAGGGAATCCACTTCTGAAAGCCCGACTCCGGTCGGTAGAGGCTCTAGGGCAGCCTACATTCGAAAGTCTGACTCCAGTTGGCAGAGGCTCTAGGGCAGCCCACTTTTGAAAGTCCGACTCCGGTCGGTAGAGGCTCTAGGGCAGCCCACTTCCGAAAGTCTGACTATAGTCGGCAGAGGCTCTAGTGCAGCCCACTTCTGAAAGTCCGACTCCGGTCGGCAAAGGCTCTAGGGCAGCCCACTTCTGAAAGTCATACTCTGGTCAGTAGAGGCTCTAGGGTAGCCCCATCCGGACAAGCCGACGAACCAACACATAGGTTGACATTCCTAAGCTCGTTGCTCCTGCCTGAGCTACCATCCGACCGCTGCCTCAACTACTTCTGGTTCTAGAAGGCAGACGGACCAATACTTAGGTTAAAATTCCTAAGCTCGTTGCTCCGGCCTGAGCTACCATCCGACCGTTGCCTCGACTAATTCTGGGTTCGAAAAGCCGATGACCCACACTTAGGTTGAAATTCCTAAGTTCGTTGCTCCGGCCTGAGCTACCATCCGACCACTGCCTCAACTACTTCTGGGTCTAGCAAGCCAACAAACCAACACTTAGGTTGAAATTCCTAAGCTCATTGCTCTGGCTTGAGCCACCATCCGACCGCCGCCTTAACTACTTCTGGGTCAAGAAAGCTGACGGACCGACACTTAGGTTGAAATTCCTAAGCTCGTTGCTCCAGCATGAGCTACCATTCGACCACTGCCTCAACTACTTCTGGGTCCGGAAAGCCGACGGACCTACACTAAGGTTGAAATTCCTAAGCTTGTTGCTCCGGCCTGAGCTACCATCCGACCACTTCCTTAACTACTTCTGGGTCTGGAAAGCCAATGGACCAACACTTAGGTTGAGATTCCTAAGTTCGTTGCTCCGACCTGAGATACCATCCGATCACTGCCTCAACTACTTCTAGGTCCGGAAAGTCGACGGAACAACACTTAGGTTGAAATTCCTAAGCTCGTTGCTCCAGCCTGAGCTACCATCCGACCGCTACCTCAACTACTTCTGGTTCTGGAAAGCCGACGGACCAACACCTAGGTTGAAATTTCTAAGCTTGTTGCTCCAGCCTGAGCTACCATCTGACTGCTGCCTCAACTTCTTCAGGGTTTGGAAAGTCGACGGACCAACACTTAGGTTGAAATTCCTAAGCTCGTTGCTCCGGCATGAGCTACTGTCTGACCGCTACTTCAATTGCTCTTGGTCTGGGCAAGCCGATGGACCAATACTTATAGCGAAAATCCTACAGGAATCTAGTTCGGCCTGAGCCACACTCGACGCTCTCCCTGGAGGTCCGACCGTCTGCTCAGATCAGCTGACTGTCCATACTTAGTGAAATTTCAGAGGGAAGAAAATGAGACATTATGAAAAATGTTCTTCATTACTACCAAAAAGCTTCTTTACAACATTGAAGGTCAGACCTTTACAAACGACTAGGTCTGACCCTCGGGAGGGACACTATCTACGGCCGCTCCAGCCCCCTCAGCAACAACAGCAGCTTCGGCCCCCTCGGTACCTTCGGCTGCTTTTTCTTTGGCTCCAACTTGGGCGTCCGTTCCGGCCACTTCTACGATGGCCTCCACTGGAGCATCGACCGCTTGGGTAGTCGGATCCGCCACCTCCAAGCCATCCTCTTTTGTCGGCTTCGGTGGCTGAAGGAATGACAGATTGAGGTCTGGGAAGGCCACACTAACCTTTCCTAGACACTCATCGTACCCGTAGTCGAAGCCAACGGTCCCGGCTTCGTTCATCTCCTCGGTAAAGTCCTCGGAGGCTTTATAAGTTGCAACGGCCTTCTCACTAGCCATCTTCAGTAACTCCTGGGCTATCTTCAGCAGGCCCTTATAACTCTCCGCCACCGCTTGGTAGCCTTGTGCGTGGACCTCGCATTCGGTCAAGTGCCCCTCCTCGACGGCCAGCCGACGAGTCAGAGCCTTGATCTTCTTCTTTTTATTCTTCAAACTTGCCTCCCGGTCTGCCTTCTAGGCCAGCAAGTTCTCCAGCTACTTTTTCTAGGCCTCCGATTCGGCTCGCAAGGTGGACACCTCTTCAGCTACTGCCCTTAAGTTGAGCACCTCCTCCTTGGAGGCTGTCAGTGCCACCCAATCTACGTCCCTCACCAACTCTGCCACTTCGGCCCTCTTGGTCAAGTGCTCTTTCAGATAGAGCAGCTCGCCCAAGCCACCGTCCATCAGCAGGGTATCTTTAACAAGCTGCCGACAGACACATGCATAGGTAGATAGTTGCAACAGATGAGTTCAAAATCGAAGGATTAATTTTAACTCTTACCCCTAGAAGATGGTGGAGGGAACTCCTTGAGGCCTCATTCACCGATCGCCCATCATCATCGGGGGCAGCCCTCAGAAGTAGCTCCCTGACCTTCTCAGCTTTAAGCCTTGCCTGGCGCTCCCCCTCACCGCCGGGATCGTCGGCCCTCTCATCAATGGTCGACAACCCCTCCTCTGCATGACTTCCCTTGCTACAGGGAAGCTACCTTGGTTAGCTCCAATGGCGGGGATGGAGGAGCCGCGCCCACCTCGATCGACGTTGGAAGCCCCTCCTCCACCCAGGTAGCTGAGTGCCCGACCGCTGATGATCACTCTACTATCTTCGTCGCTAAGCGATCCGACAACGGCACATCGTCATCCTCCGACCCAACCGACAGCATCGTGATGGACGATTCTGCCATCCATTGTTTCTTCGGCCTCTCAAGCATCGGCTCTGCTGCCTGCTTCTTCGACTTGGGGGTCAGCTCATGATACGGACAGCCTCCGCTGCATAGATCGCACCGAAAGAACCACCCGATCCGGCTTCATCTTGCCACCTGTCAATAAACAAAGTTAAAGTAAGGTACGGTTGCAATGATGACAGAAGGTAAAGTAGCCGATCTCTCTCTCTACGGCTCTGTCCTACCTAACATCAGGTGTCGGCTGAGTCCAGCCTGATGAAGACTCCCCTCTTGGAGCATGAAGCTGACGAACTTCGGGTCCTCATCATCCAATTTATGGAAGTCAGCCTCATCGGCCCTCGAGACCTTCCTCCCATTCAAAGCATTTGGCCTCGGCTCCCTCCAAGCTGCTTCAAAGCCCCACAGCTCCAGGCTATCTACAAACAAGTATCGAGGACTTCCATCCATGAATGGTGGATGGAAGCCCCCCTAGTATCTTTCAGCCAGGGTATGGATTGAACATCCACCACTCCTGACTCGAGAAGTCCTGCTTCAACAAGAAAAAATAGGAAAAAAGGACACCCTCGGCTCAATGTTGGCCTTCCGACATAGGACTACGAAGCCATAGAGAACCCAAATGCTATTTGGGGTCAGCGGAAGGAGTCATTCTATAGGTGTTGAAGACTTGGATAAAGAAACTATGGATCGGGAAGCAAAGGCCGACATTCAGGTGGTCTTCATATAAAGAGAGAGCTCCTAGGTTTAAAGGTCCATTCACTCTACCCTCATGACTGGGGATGGTCATATGTAAGGAGGAGGAATGCTATACACAGTCCTAAGACTTTCAACCCTCTCTTGGGTCATGGTCAAAGCGATGTCAAAAGGGCCAGGCTCCCTTTGTCCATGAACCAAACTCTGACTCCCAGAATCCATTCTAAGGGGAGTTGCAGAAAAGGAAGAAGATGGAGGAAGGTGGAGATGGGACTAACCTGGTTCCCTGGTTCTCTAAGAGAGGCTAGAGCAACAGGAGGAGGGAGGAGGCTGCTTTCTCTTCAAGCACGGTGAAAGGCCCCTTCTAAGCGCTGCTACCCCCCTTTTATAGGCACCCAGGGGTAGCTTCCCAATAAATCCCCCCACGTGCCATGACCATGAAAGATTATGCCCTGAAAGCCAATTGAAATATTATATTTTGATCCCAAAATCAATGAATTGACATTTTTTTTATAATAAAGGCATTATTTTCATCATACGCTGTGTCTTTATGATTATATGATGAACCCCATAGATTAGGGTTATGGTTCTAGGGTTATGATGAAATCAAACCAGTGAGACCTAAAGCCTAAAACCCTGATCTAAATATTCCTAGTCGATGGAACATTGAGTTGGGGATCAATGTTTCCGGCAAGACTAACATATCCTATATATGCTTTGTGATGAGGGTAACTGATCTCACAATCACTTGTGTTTGACACTAATACTAGGATGTGAGTGTTCATTAGAGAATGAGTTCACTGAATTGATCCAGATTGAGAATATCTAATGGAACCTTATCTGTTTGTCAATAGATAATTCTCATAGTGGGAGTAGTGCATGTGGTCCTTTGACCTGAGACTACCATAGTACCTTATATATATGAATCTATACTTTGGTTCGCAATCAATCATGACACTGAGTCAAGCACGAGGTGATATTGGTTATGGTGGATTGTATATGGAGGTTGTGAATAGGTCAACAAGGAATTGATCAGCCCTAGTTAGAGGGAATTGCATCCAGATAATTTTGATCAAATGATAGATTCAGGAAATCTTTGATCAAAGTATGAATATTAGAGTTAATTTCTAATGGTTCATTAATGAATCATCATTATAAAAATGAGCTAGGGATGAATATGAAATTGGATTTGACAAGTATCCATATTCATAATCATATTCGGGATGCAAGTTGATCAAAGGACTGAATTGCCGGTAACTCACCACTGAAGGGTATTTTGGTAATTCTACCAAAATTCCACATCTTCCGGGTAGACATGATACGTTGCTAGATGTCAATCTTGTCTTGTAGGTATATGATTGAATTATGGTAATTCAAATCATTTAAGTAGAATTAGATTCTAATTGACCGAGTCGAGCTAGTTTGAGTTGACCTAAATCGGCTTAGTTGAGATCTAACCGAATTAAGTCAAATAGCACTCAGACCTACTGCTGGAGGTGTGGAACCCAATGGGTCACACACAAAAGGAGAATTGATGAAGGATTTAATTGAAATTAAATCATGTTTGCAGGATAAACACACTAGCATGTGTTGTAGACCCAATTTTTATTCGAATCATATTTGAATTGGTTTCGAATTGGGCTTAATTGGGTTCTAATTGAACCAAATTAAGGTATAATTTAAATTTTAGGACTTTGGGCTAATCCATGGCTGAACCAAGGGAATCAATTTCACTGAGGCCCTCTCTCCAAGCCGCCCACTCCCTTCCTCACCCGCGCGTGCCAAGAAGAAGAGTCCACGCATGTGTGGACTCCTCTTCACGCACGTGAGAAAGAAAAAGCATCGGAGAAATATCTAAAAGAGGGGGCGATTCGGATCCTTGTCTGATGCCCTGGATCTGGATCTGATGGCCAGAAAAAATTAAGGAAAAGATCCATCGCTTTTCGGTCGCAAATCCGTCTCCAAAAGTCACGATTCTTCTGAAGTTTTTTCGAGAGTTCTCCTCGTCGGAAAAAAAAAATTAAATCAGAGAATCATGATTTTTGGTTTAGGAGATGCGTGAGGAATGAGGGATCGTGATTCTTGGGATTTCAGAGGGTTGTGATGTTTTAAGTAAATGCCCCTCTGAGATCTATAAAAGGCTTGGGTTCATGGGGGTTTTATCAGATAATTAAATTCAGAAATCAGATCCTTCTCCTCCTCTCGGAATACTCCTTCCCTTTATGCTTGTTGGGTATTGTTTCCCTTACAGAGATAATCTCTGTCGAAACTCTGACCCTAAACAAGAATATGAGGAAGGTCTTGAACGGTAAAGGAAAGGAAAAGGAAGGATCTGTTCTTCTTCTTTTCCTTCTTGAATTAAGACTTTGCCTGTCTTAATTTTTCTTCCAATTCAATTCAAGAAAAGGAATTCAAGAAAGGGAATTCAAGAAAAGAATTCAAGAAGAGGAAAGAAGGAAGAAAAGAAATTTTCAAGAAAGAAAATTTTAGCCTAAAAGTTCAAGAATTGAATTCTTGAAAAAGAATTCAAGAAGAGAGCCAAGAACAAGAAATTGTTATCTTCATCATTTTCTGTGTGGATCACCATTGGAGGGTGAACATTTGGGCACCTGGTGGAGATTTAAAGTTTGGATTTTAGCAAAACAGGTTAGTACTTTAATATGACTTTAAATCTTATATATATGCATGTTATACGTTTTAATTTTTTTTAAGGAGATCTGGGTTGAGGGTTTGGTGAAGATTTCATAAAAATTTGAAATCTATGTTTCTGCCTTGCCACCTAACCCTATAGTGGTATCAGAGCCTCCTTATTAAGATAAAAATATATGCTAATTTTTAGATGCATATGTATATAAGTAACATTTGATATAGTATATGTTTGATGTTATGTCACCAATTAGGGTTTTCACTCAAACATAATTGTTGTAGAGATATGTTTAGAGATCTAGTCATCATACTGAAATAAGGTTGCCCTAGCATAATGGTGGATCCATTATGTGGTAAATGGTTGTCCTAGTATGATGACACACTAATCACATATTGTGTTAATTATGCATATATGTTTGATGTATGCCACTAATTAAGGTTTTCACTTAAACCTTAATTTGTATAGAGATATGTTTAGCCTTCTAGTCATCATACTGAAATAAGGTTGCCCTGGCATAATGGTGGATCCATTATGTGGTAAATGGTTGTCCTAGAATGATGGCATAATATGGCACATATTTCCTAGAATGTGCTTTGTTTTAATAAAGCCCTCTTCAAAAACATATTAAGTTGTAGTGTCATATACCAAAAGAAAAAATAATCAATATGATTAGTTTATCATTCGGGTCTAGGAAAAGTGGTTCATGGTCGATAAAGAGGACGTGGTTTTTAATTTGTTTCGTTGACTGACCTGGCCATTCTTTTGGTGTCTAAGGAAAGCAACGAGGGGACTCCCACCACTCTTCCACTTACCTGGCCGATAAGATTAACTTAATTATTGATTGATATGCTTAGTATAATATTCACTACATGTGGCCTTCATTAATGCCAAGTCATTATTATGTTATGATCCATATTAGGTTTGTTGTGTACACACAAGGCCTTTTATGGTGACTAACATAATTTTGGCTTGGTACATTTGATGTTTATGGCATGATTTAATATAATACTTTGTTGTGTACACACAAGGGTATATAATTAATATCATGACTATATAGTAATGAAGGGTCTAACTTAACTAAAATATTATAGTTTGTTGTGTACACACAAGGCTATTAATATTTAGAGGCCAAGATAAGTTGAGAATTGTATGAGTTACAATTGGAAAGAGTTTTCCTACCTTTGAACTTATATAAGATTTGTTGTGTACACACATGGTCTTTTGTAAGGAATTAGGATCTCAACCCCACTAAGAGAACCAATTAGGGTTTTCTCGATCATCATATGGAGGGTTATGATGCTTGGTAAAATAGTGGGAGACATAATTAAGTTAAAATCCTAATTAATTATGTTTTGTCACATTGGTTGTTTGCTTATGTAATGCTTTGTTAATGTAGATTAAATGGCCTCTTCACTCTCTCCGTAGCATTCTTGATGCAAAAAATTGACTGGACCAAACTATGTTGATTGGTTAAGAAACCTGAAGATAGTACTCAGCCAAGAAAGAATTCTTATTTCTTGATACCCCAACCTTGGAACCATTAGGGGAAGATGCCTCGCAAGAGGATAAGACCACATATAACACGTGGCAAAATGACTCACTTACTGTCAAGTGTATAATGCTTGCCTCTATGACCAATGAGTTACAGAGGCAACATGAAAGCATGGACACAAACTCTATATTGCTCAATCTAAAAGAACTTTATGGAGATCATAGTCGAACTGCAAGATATGAAATATCTAAGCAGTTATTCCATGCAAGGATGATAGAAGGTACATCCGTACAAGACCATGTATTAAAGGTTATTGACTAATCACCCGATTGGGTCAATTGGGTTTTGTTATGGATGGGGAGTGAATCAGGATTTAATCCTGCAGTCACTCCCAGAGTCATTTTCACAGTTTGTTCTTAATTATCATATGAACAAACTAACACTTCCTTGCCTGAGCTGTTGAATATGTTAAAAATAGCAGAGAGCCATTTAAAGAAAAATAAGGCTCCACTTCTTCTTGTGGATGGTGTAAACAAGAAGAAAATAGGCAAAAAGGGTTCCAAGAGGAGTTTGAACCCAAAAGGGGGCATCAAGAAAAAGAAAGGAAAGAAGGCCTCCGGACAAATGACCTGCTTTCATTGTGGTAAGCCGGGTCACTGGAAAAGAAACTGCAAGGTTTACCTTGCAAGTGTGAAGCTGGTGCTAGTGATGCACCAAAAGGTATGTATGAGATACATGCAATTTGTCATTAGACTCTTCTAATTCAAACTCTTGGGTATTGGAAACTGCATGTGGTCATCATATCTGCAAATCATTGCAGGGACTACAGAACATTAGAGTTTTGAAGGAAGGCGACTTCGAGCTCTACGATGCTGGAAGAGATTCCATCCAACAGAAGCTGTAGGGACTTATATGTTGAAGCTACCTTTTGGGAAGATTTTAGAGTTAAAAAATTGTTATTTTATCCTAGAATCATTAGAAACATCATATCTGTACCTTGTTACTTAAACAAGGATATATTATGAATGTAATGAGCAGTGGCTGCTCAATCAGTTTTTCAAATGAAATAATATTTAATGGCATATTTTGAATGGTCTCTAACTCTATCTTCTGATGATATATATATACATGTAGTAATAAACGAAAAAGAGATGAAGTAAACAATACTTTACTTTGGCACTATCGTCTTGGACATATTAGTGAGCAGAGGATTAACAAGTTATACAGGAAAAATTCCTTAATCCTTATGACTATGAATCATTAGGAACTTGTGAATCATGTCTCATGGGTAAAATGACCAAGACTCCATTTAGTGGACATAATGAAAGGACAACAGAGTTATTAGAACTCATACACACTGATGTATGTGGACCTATGACAACTCAGGCCAAGGGTTATTCTCATTTTCATCACATTCACTGATGATTTTCAAGGTATGGATTTATGTATCTAATGAAACATAAGTCCGAAGCTTTTGAAAAATTTTTAGAGTATCAAAGTATGGTAGAGAAACAAATGGGGAAAGTATTAAGATCCTTCGATCAGATAGAGGAGGTGAATACTTATCCACCGAATTTCTTGATCACCTTATACAAAAGGGAATCATCTCTGAATGGACTCCTCCTTACACAACATATTAAATGGTGTTGCTGAAAGGAGAAATCGTACTTTATTAGATATGGTACGGTCCATGATGTGCTACACAGACTTACCTATTTCTTTCTGGGGAATGCCTTGGAAACAGCGCCTAATATTTAAATAGAGTACCATCCAAATCTGTATCTAGCACTCCATATGTGTTATGGAGGGGAAAAAAACCCAATCTTAAGTATCTTAAGATATGGGGATGTCCAGCCTATGTCAAAAGAAATTTGGACATAAGCTTGATGTTAGAGTAGAAAAGTGTCTATTTGTTGGATATCCTAAAGATAGTATTGGATATCTATTCTACCACCCTACTGAACAAAAGGTTTTAGTCAGTAGGCATGCCACTTTTACGGAGAAAGAGTTCATCCTACAAAAGGGCAGTGGGAGAAATATTGAACTTGAAGAAGTTCAACAAGTAGATACATCTCAACAAAATCATAACACAGTTAGTATGGAACCTGAACATACCACTCCTATCCGTAGGTCTGATATGGTGCGACATGCACCTGAGAGGTATGGGCTCATTATTGAAAATAATGAAGCCCGAATCATTGATAATGATGAGCCTCTAACATATACGGATGCTGTCATAAGTAGTGACTCAAACAAATGGTTGGAAGCCATGAGATCCGAAATGGACTCCATGTATGTCAACCAAGTCTGGACTTTGGTTGATGCACCAGAGGGTGTTAACCCTATTGGATGCAAATGGGTCTATAAGAAAAATTGGGGCAGATGGCCAAGTTGAAACTTATAAAGCCAGATTAGTGGCTAAGGGTTTCAGAAAAAAATAGGAAATAGATATGATGAAACATTTTCTCCTGTTGCCATGCTCAAATCTATTCGGATCATGCTTGCTATAGCAGCATTTCATGATTATGAAATCTAGCAGATGAATGTGAAAACTGCATTCCTCAATGGTTTCTTGAGGAAGAGGTTTATATGTCACAGCTAGAAGGTTTTGTCTTGGAGACTAAACCTAATCAGGTATGTAGGCTAAGGAAATCTATTTATGGATTAAAGCAAGCATCTAGGAGTTGGAACATCCAATTTGATAAGACAGTCAAAGAATTTGACTTTATCAAAAATGAGGATGAACCTTGTGTGTACAAGAATACTAGTGGGAGTGCCATAGTTTTCTTGGTTCTGTATGTAGATGACATACTCCTCATTGGGAATGATATCAAATGTTACAATCGGTCAAGGTATGGTTATCTAAACAGTTTTCCATGAAAGACTTCGGAGAAGCATCTTATATACTAGGCATCAAGATCTATAGAGATAGATCTAGGAGGATGCTAGGTTTATCCCAGTCTAGGTACATTGACCAAGTTAAAAAGATTTAGCATGGAGGAAGTAAAAGAGGTTACTTACTATTGGTCATGGCATACATCTTTCTAAGAAGATGTCTCCTAAGACAACTGAAGAAAGAAATAGAATAAATTCTATACCTTATGCTTCGGCAGTAGGGTCTATTATGTATGCTATGTTATGTACTAGGCCTGATGTGGCATATGCCTTAGGTATAGCCAGCAGGTTTCAGGCAAATCCAGGAGAGGATCATTGGAAGGCTGTGAAAAATATTCTTAAGTACTTAAGAGGAACTAAGGATATTTTTCTAATATACGGAGGATCTGATCTTAAACTAGAAGCTTATTCAGATTCTAGTTTTCAATCAGATCCAGATGAAAGCAAATCTATATCTGGGTGATTTTACCCTAAATGGAGGAGCTGTAAGCTGGAAGAGTTCTAAACAGCAAACTGTAGCTGACTCAACAACTGAGGCAGAGTACATTGCTATTAGTGAAGCTGCCAAGGAAGCTGTCTGGATGAAGAAGTTCATATCAGAGTTAGGCGTAGTTCCTGAGATTGAAGGTCCAGTATCATTTACTGTGATAATACAGGGGCTGTTGCTCAAGCAAAGGAACCAAGAGCTCATCACAAATCAAGCACATTCTGAGACGCTTCCATCTCGTTCGAGAGATTATCGAAAGACAAGAAGTCTGCATTAAAAGGATAGAAACGAAGAACAACATAGCAGACCCGTTCACTAAGGCTCTATCACAGCGAGAGCTTGATAACCACCTTGATTATATGGGGTTAAGATTTAAAGGCGATTGGCTTTAGTGCAAGTGGGAGATTGAAAGATTGTGCCTGAAAGCCAACTGAAATATTGTATTTTGATCCCAAAATCAATGAATTGACATTTTTTTATAATAAAGGCATTATTTTCATCATACGCTATGTCTTTAAAATGATATAATGAACCCCATAGATTAGGGTTATGGTTCTAGGGTAATGATGAGATCATACCAGTGAGACCTAAAGCCTTAAAACCCTGATCTAAAATATTCCTGGTCGATGGACATTGAGTTAGGGATCAATGTTTCCGGCAAGACCAGCAACCCTATATAGTTTTGTGATGAGGGTGACTGATCTCACAGTCACTTGTGTTTGACACTAATACTAGGATGTGAGTGTTCAGTAGAGAATGAGTTCACTGAATTGATCCAGATTGAGAATATCTAATGGAACCTTATCTGTTTGTCAATAGATAATTCTCATAGTGGGAGTAGTGCATGTGGTCCTTTGACCTGAGACTACCATAGTACCGTATATATATGAATCCATACTTTGGTTCGCAATCAATCATGACACTGAGTCATGCACGAGGTGATACTGGTTATGGTGGATTGTATATGGAGGTTGTGAGTAGGTCAACAAGGAATTGATCAGCCCTAGTAAGAGGGAATTGCATCCAGCTAATTTCGATCAAATGATGGATTCAGGAAATCTTTGATCAAAGTATGAACATTAGAGTTAATTTCTAATGGTTCATTAATGAATCATCATTATAAAAATTGAGCTAGGGATGAATATGAAATTTGATTTGACAAGTATCCATATTCATAATCATATTTGGGATGCAAGTTAATCAAAGGACTGAATTGCCCGGTAACTCACCACTGAAGGGTATTTTGGTAATTCCATCAAAATTCCACATCTTCCGGGTAGACATGATACGTTGCTAGACATCAATCTTGTATTGTAGGTATATGATTGAATTATGGTAATTCAAATCAGTTAACAAGAATTAGATTCTAATTGACCGAGTCGAGCTAGTTTGAGTTGACCTAAATCGGCTTAGTTGAGATCTAACCGAATTAAGTCAAATAGCACTCGGACCTACTGCTGGCTAGGTGTGGAACCCAATGGGTCACACACAAAAGGAGAATTGATGAAGGATTAATTGGAATTAAATCATGTTTGCAGGATAAACACACTAGCATGTGTTGCAGACCCAATTTCTATTCGAATCAGATTTGAATTTGGTTCCGAATTGGGCTTAATTGGGTTCTAATTAAACCAAATTAAGGTCTAATTTAAATTTTAGGACTTTGGGCTAATCCATGGCTGAACCCAAGGGAATCAATTTCACTGAGGCCCTCTCTCCAAGCCGCCCACCCCCTTCCTCACCCGCTCGTGCCAAGAAGAAGAGTCCATGCACGTGTGGACTCCTCTTCACGCGCGTGAGAAAGAAAAAGCATCGGAGAAAAATCTGAAGAGGGGGCGATTCGGATCCTTGTCTGATGCCCTTAGATCTGGATCTGATGGCCATAAAAAATTAAGGAAAGATCTATCGCTTTTCTGTCGCAAATCCGTCTCCAAAAGTTGTGATTCTTCCTGAAGTTTTTCCGAGAGATCTCCTCGTCGGAAAAAAAAACAAAAATTAAATCAAAGAATCATGATTTTTGGTTGAGGGGACACGTGAGGAATGAGGGATCATGATTCTTGGGGTTTCAAAGGGTTGCGATGTTTTGATTAAACACCCCTCTGAGATCTATAAAAGGCTTTGTGTTCACGGGGGTTTTATCAGACAATTAAATTCAGAAATCAGATCCTTCTCCTCCTCTCCGGAATACTCTTCCCTTTATGCTTGTGGGTATTGTTTCCCTTAAAGAGATAATCTCTGTCAAAACACTGACCCTAAAAAAGAATATGAGGAAGGTCTTGAACGGTAAAGGAAAGAAAAGGAAGGATCTGTTCTTCTTCTTTTCCTTCTTGAATTAAGACTTTGCCTGTCTTTATTTTTCTTCAATTCTATTCAAGAAAAGGAATTCAAGAAAAGAATTCAAGAAAAGAATTCAAGAAGAGGAAAAAAGGAAGAAATAAATTTTCAAGAAAGAAAATTTAGCCTAAAAGTCCAAGAATTGAATTCTTGAAAAAGAATTCAAGAAGAGGAGCCAAGAACAAGAAATTGTTGTCTTCATCATTTCTGTGTGGTCACCATTGGAGGGTGAACATTTGGGCACCTGGTGGAGATTTAAAGTTGGATTTTAGCGATACAGGTTAGTACTTTAATATGACTTTAAATTATATATGCATGTTATATGTTTTAATTTTTTTAAGGAGATCTGGGTTAAGGGTTGGTGAAGATTTCATAAAAAATTTGAAATCTATGTTTCCGCCTTGCCACCTAACCCTACAGACCAGATGGCTGGCATCTCAGTTTTGAGTTGGATGGAATCCGAGGGGACGCGCCAGATCATATCCGATTGTGATCCATGGGATAGTTGAAGCAACGACGGATAGATCACTCAGGAAGTGCACCAGCCACTCTGATGAAGCCACGTGTCCCATGTCACATCAGAATTCAAGCGGATAGATGCCACACATCGTATCAGCAATAACTGCTCCCCCTATATTCACCAACCAGATGCTGACACATGTCCAGGAGCAAAAATCGGTGCAGAAGGTACCCGATCACAGCACACCAAATCGGATTTGCCATCATTTGAAAGACTGATGCATTTACTGCCATTTAATGACCTCCCCCTTTGAGCCTAAAGACTCGCTTAAAGCACAAGGGCAAGGGGGACAACTGTGTACCATGACGGCTCACCCTCAGCCAAAAAACTGGCCCATTCTTACGGTCCGACGGGCCCATTTTTCCAGGCTCCGACTGCTACTCCTTCGAAGGCCGACCCAACGGAGCAGGAGTCCGAACGACCCTCTCCTACTGGGGTCCAGTTTGTCGCTCTCCTTCAGAGGTCCAACCCACTGGAGCAGGAGTTCGAAAGACCCTCTCATGCTGGGGTCCAGCCCGCCGCTCTCCTTCAGAGGTCCGACCCACTAGAGCAGGAGTTTGAGCGACCCTTTCCTGCTGGGGTCTGGCCTGTGGCTCCTTTAAAGGTTTGGCCTTTAGTCCGGCTGACCGGCTTTCCCACGGCTAACGTCCAACAGGCATGCCATTGCATCCAGGGAATTCTAGAAGCACCTTTCTGTTACTGCGGGATCCTACCATCCCAACAGCCCTACTCTACTACTTCCATGATGTCACCGTATCTACATGCCATGTGGCCACTCTCCAGATTCTCCTAGGGGCAGATCGGTCTTTCTTAGCCTCTCCCCTAATAGATTTTGGACTATTCCGTGCCTATATAAGGTACTTAAGGGACCCCATTTGAAGGTTGAACAACTCTTCCCTCTCCATACGCTGTTCTTTTCTTGGTTCCTCATTCTGTGCCTTCAACCTCCTGCTAACTTAGCATCGAAGGGTCCCCCACCGGAACACCACCCCGCCCTTGAGGACTTTGTTGCAGGTTCACCCGGGAGAGGAGCACTCCGGCACATCCAGCCCCGGTCCAGGAGTCAACGCCGCAACACATGACATCATAATGTATTCATAAACCATACACATTGACATGATATTCATTCCATCATTTGAGTATATTAACCTAATATGCATACCATAAGCATGATTGTAATATCAATCCATTCACCTCACTTGTTCAAGGGATATGGCCATAACGGCACCCCTACACACCATAGGAGACCCAATGAATGGAAAAGAGGGGCCATGAAATTCTAAATGACTCCTATGACCGGATGGCCATGGTGACTAACCCAATCCAAAGCAGTTATTAGGATATAACATATTTCAAATATGTGATTTAACTAATTATGCATAGAATCATATAATTATTCAATAGCATGCACCATACTTGATAATATGCACTATCATGTAATCTTTCAGTAGTATGCATCATACTATGATTTATATATATGATCATATTATCATTCAATATATAATTGAACCCTAATTAGTGGCATGCTTCAGAATATGATCCCATATATGATCATATTCAATATCATATAAGCATATTCAATTGACAATTAATCAAATGAAATAAGAAGGCTCAAATACCACTGTTAGGTTCTAGGGTTTCGATGGCACAGCGGAACAATGGATTTCAAAAAATTTCTTTTCTTGAAACTACTAACAACTTGAAACCCAAAGCCCAAGATCCCTTATTCATACAATTAACAAGTCATGAAATTAGGTTTTGGAAAAAATACCTGGAATGCTAATTCCTTCTTCTTCCCACTAGGCACACAAGTGCATGGCCTCCAGAGGTGATCCACATAGAATTAATCCTAGGAAGCACTCCTTAGTAGGTTGCTTAAGCCACTAGGACTCTTTGATGGCCCTTTCATCCTTTGGCAGCCTCTCCTTCCTAGCTCAAACCCTTGCCCTCCTTGATATGGAACAAGGACGGGGAAGGATCGCTGGCGAGTGTAGAAGTCACCAGAAGATTAGGGCTTGTAATCAAGAACCAGGAACTCGGGCGTCACAACCACTCCAATCCGGAGAAAACTCAAAACTCAGACAAAATAACTTTTTAAGTTGTATTCATAAGAAGAAGATGTTTAATGCAAGAGGAGAGGGGTAGTATTTATGGATTCACCCCAGGGTACATTACTTGAGGGCTAAGAAATCCTAACTTGTGGGCCAAGAAACCTTGGTGGACCAGTCAACAGTGGGCCTTTCTTGGGTTGGAGCTCTCTCTTGCTGCTTGGCAGCTTGAAAGGGTCTAGGTGCATGAAGGCCGGCTCTGGTTGGAGGGGTCTGGTGAATCTCCTGGCTGTTGATGACTCTTCTCTTAACTAACAATTTAACTGGACTCATGACTGAACTAAAATGACTGGACCTAACTAAGTGGACTCAACTAACTCAGTTGTCCACTTATTACAGGACTCAAGTGGGCGCTTCACTAAAGTGACACAGGACTAATGGACTCAAATAAAATAAATAAAATAGGTTTTCGGGTCCCATCATTCCACTGTGGTGGGGAGAACTCGACTCCATCGAGTCAAGCTCAGCGGGGTTTGACGGAACAGGAACTAACTAAATAATGCGGGAAACAATGGGAATGACATGCTCTTAATCAAATTAGTAAAACTCAAATGAAAACAAAGCAATAAGATTTAGCCATTCAAAGCAAAGAACCTAGATGTAATAAAAGGAAATTCTGAAATGTCACATAAAACCCTGAAATTTTCTATTCAAGATAATAAAAGAGAAGGATTTAGTGGTTAGGAAACCACTCAGATTAGAGATAATTTACCTTACCAATTTCAGATCTGAAAGAGTTCATAAGAGGGCTTCCAGGCATTAAATTACTCTTGAATAACACGCTCAGGGAGGATTCTGGATGACAAGGAAAATATCCTAGGTAGGTTTTCTTGTTCTAGCAAATCCAACCTCCTTCTTTGGAACTCAAGAAAAACCCGGGGATCCTGCAACAAAATTAGATGGAGGGATTAGGAAGAGAATTTATGATTGGGATAAATAAATAAATAAACAAGATGGGAAGAGGTTGTGGAGGTTTGTCTTGAATCTTCCATGGCTCCTTAGAAGGATGACTCTAAGGTTTTTTGTAGAAATCCTTGTTGCACTAGTTGTTGATGAGGCAACCCTGGCAAGCTCTTGGAAGATTTCCTCTAAGCCGAATTCATGCAAGATCTTGGAGTGGAGAGGGAGAGTGTGTAGAAAAGGAGATCAAAACTTCAAGGCCTCATACCTTACCCTCTCATAGGGTACCAATCATCACAAGCAAGAGAACTTCTTTGGAAAAGAAAGGCTATTTCTTCATTCATCATCATCTGCTCTTTTACAAGAAAAACAAGGACTATATAAGACTTTCTTTGCAGCCTTGTTTGTTTTTTTATTTTTTATTTGAATTCAAAATGCAACTCCTAGAAAGGTAGGTCGTCCCCATGAATGTAGGGAGAGGTGTGGGGAGGTTGGCCAATTCAAAATTCCCTCTTCTTTGGCCGAATTCCTTGAATTTGAACCTCCTTGTGATGTGGCAAGGAGGTGGCTTCCATGTGATGATGTGGCTTCTTTGGTGGTAAACCATGGACCATGCTCCCTTTGACTTTTGACTAGACACTAACCCTTCATGATTTTGCAATTGGACTGGCCCGAACTTGACTTAAACAAGACTCAATGAAATTTGATTTAAACAAGACTCAATAAGACTTGACTCATGACTCAATTTAAAAGAGAAACAAATGCAAAATTAAATTATTATAGGACTCAAAAAGAACTTAGCTAAGCTTGTTGAAATCTCTTCTTGTGCCTGGTGTCCGCACCATTTCCCCTGGTGGGAGGAACTCGACCTTGTCGAGAAGGCTCAATCTGCTCATGATATCTTTCTAATAGGTCTAGGTCAATCTGTTGAAGATCCCTCGGGTGAGGATAGGGAGTCCTCTGATTCGGGTCGTCTTTGCAACTAACCAGGTAAACATGATAACCATTATTCCTAGTGGGAATACCTGATCATCCAAAATTTGTTCAACTCGATCTTTCAGTCTGGTGGCTTTGCTGGTGGACATTCAGGTAAGGTTGCACTCTCAAAAATAGGACAAGGCTCAAAAGGCTCACTAGGAATTAATGCATTTCTTTATACACTTTCATATCAAAAATATTAAAGGTTGAACTAATGTCATATTCTGGTGGCAACTCTAACACGTATGCATTAGGTCCAACTTTCTTAATTATTTGAAGGTCTAGCTCCCAGGGCATGTAGTTTCTTCATAGTTCCTGGTGGGAGCCTTTCAGGTCTTAGTTTAATCTTTACAAAATCTCCTTCGTTATATCTTTTGTTCTTTTCCGTGAATTAGCCATAGGCTTATATACTTCGTTACTCATTTGAATTTTTTTCTAATTTCTTTATGCAATTCTCTAATATTGCTGTGCATATGACTCGGCAGACTAAGAAATTCGTGCATGTGTAGGTAGCGGAATAAGATCTAAAGGCTTCCTAGGTTGTAACCATGGACTATCTCAAAAGGACTTCTGCCCATAGACCTATTGACCGAGCTTTGTAAGCAAATTCGCATGAGGGTGGAGAAGATCCCAATTACCCATATTCTCACCAACTAAGCATCTTAACAGATCCCTAGGCTTCGATTGACTACCTCGGTTTGTCCATCAGTCTGTGGATGATAGGCAGTGGAAAATTTTAGTTTGGTGCCTAGAAAATGCCATAACATCTTCCAAAAGTAGGGGGAACCTAACATCTCGATCAGACACTATGGTTTTAGGTAGCCCATGTAACTTGACCACTTCATCTAAAAAAGTTGGCTACCTTGAATGCATCAAATGTTCGCGAACAGGGATGAAATGACCATTTTTGAGAACCTATCGACCACAACAAAAATTGAATCGTGTCTCCTTTGGGTCTTAGGTAAACCTAACATGAAGTCCATGCTCAGGTCCTGCCAGGGACAATCATGTATAGGTAAGGGTGTATAGAGTCCAGTGTTTTGCTTCTGCTATTTGGCAACAGCACAAGTTTGACATCTGGCCACTATTTGGGCAACTTGTCGTTTCAGTCCTGGCCAATAACTGGTCTTCTACAGCTAGGATGGTTTGTTTCTACCAAAATGACCAGCTAAGCCTCGACATGGGTTTCCCAAGCTAGAAAGTCCCTTAAAGATTGTTTGGGAATACAGAGTTTGTTTCTTTGAATAGGTATCAATCTAAAAGGGTGTATTCACTATGATCAGAGGATGGTCCTTGTTATAAAGCCTGAAAGGTTTCACTAAAGTCTGGACAGGTGTCATATTCATCCTTAATTCTTTCAAAACCCACGACTTCAGTGCTAATTGAATTTATAAGCAGGCTCTATGACTCAATGCATCAGCAACCTTATTTTCAGTTCCGGCACGGTGTTTCAGGATGGAGTGTAGGCTTGGGTGAACTCTACCCACTTGGCGTGCCTTTGATTCAGTTTCTTCTGGGAGCTCAGAAATCTAAGGGCTTCGTGATCAGAAAAGTGGACAAACTCTTGCGGTATCAGATAGTGTCTCCAATATCTCAAAGCTTGGACTACCGCATACAATTTTTTGTCATACATTGAATATCTCGCCCTAGTCTCATTTAACATTTCATTAAAAAAATGCCACTGGATGATTCTCTTGACTCAATACTCCTCCAATACCTACTCCAGAGGCATCACAAGCTACCTCAAAAACATTAGAAAAATCCGGCAGTCTTAAGATAGGTGCTTGTGTCTATCTTTTATTAATATCTAGGAAGGCTTTGTCAGCTACTTTTGTCCATTCAAAACTTTCCTTCCTAATACAATCGTTATCGGGGCAACAATGGAGCTAAATCCTCTAATAAAATCTCCTATAGAAAGTGGCCAATCCATGGAAGCTACGAACATCATGAACGGTTTTTGGAACGGGCCATTCAACTATGGATCTTATCTTTTCAGGATCGGCTGAAACTCCATCAGGGGTGACAATGAAACCTAGGAAGGTAACTCTTTGGGTCATGAATTCACATTTTCTTTAAATTAGCATAGAGTTCTTCTTCCTAAGGGCTGTACAGACTTGTCTAAGGTGGTCCACATGGTTTACTTGGTCCTACTATATATCAAGATATCATCAAAATATACCACCATAATTTTCCCATGAAAGCTCGTAGGACCTGGGTCATCATCCTCATAAATGTACTCGACGCATTGGTTAATCCAAAAGGCATTACTACCCATTCATATAACCCGTCCTTAGTTTTGAATGTTGTTTTCTATTCATCCCCTGGTCTAATTCTAACCTGGTGATAGCCGCTCTTCAGGTCAATCTTAGAAAATACATTTGCGCCGGCCATCATGTCAACATCATCCAAACGGGGGATGGGAAATCTATATTTCACCGTAATTTTGTTTATGGTATGACTATCGACACACATTCTCCACGTGCCATCCTTCTTAGGGGTAGGAGTGCAGGTACTACACAGGGCTCAGACTTTCTTTGATGGATCCTTTTCTTAGAAGGTCCCCTACTTGTCGTTGCAATTCTAAGTGTTCAGTAGGTTCATCCTATAATGAGGTAAGTTGGGTAGGTGGCTCCAGGAACTAAATCTATGCATGCTGAACATCCCTTATGGTGGTAAGTGATCAGGTAAGTCTTTATGAAAGACATCTTTAAATTCCTCTAACAATTTGATCACTTCCTTAGGTTGTTCTCCAAGGTTTCGACTTTGGATTTCCTTAACAGTTAGCATCCAAATGGGTGAACTCCATTGATTTCTTGTTCTAATTCTTTGCATTTATTAGGTTCAATCCCGGTCTCTTGACTTTCAGGTTGCTCGACCCTCTCTAGTGTTGTCCTTAGGCGAGTAGTAGGGTGAATGAAAATTTTCTTGTCATTAAAAGTAAGGAACATGAATTGATCGACCGAAAATGGTCGCATCATGGTCAAATAGCCCTGGCCTGCCTAGGACGATGTTACTTACTCCCTTTATCATCTCTTCGAGTATGAGGGGTGCTGTAATTGGGTCGATTAGATACTTAACCGGTTTTATCCTGGTTACTGACTAGAAACACTAGGCCTAGGGGCTTCAGGTCGACGAAAAACTGGACCCCTACGGAATCGTTCTGCATCACACGCTATCTGGTATGCTAGATCCAAATCATGGACTTCCCTCATGAATAGTTCTTTCTAGATTTCCTCTCTAAGTCTGGCTCTAAACCTAGACAAAGTCACTGACTCTGATTCATCGACATTGCATCTCATTTAAAACTCATCGACCATTGCAATGTACTCAGCCACACTTTTGTTCCCTTGTGTCAGTCTCTGCAATTGATCTAACAATCTCTGATGGTAGGACATAGGAGGTATTTTCTCTCAACCTATGTTTCATTGCTCTCCAAGTTACTGTAGGGACATCTCCTCTTTGTCTAGCTATCTCTCAATGTTTTCCCAATGTAACCTAGCTTGATGCGCAAGTTTAAGCTTTGCAATTTACACTTCCTATCCTCACTCATCTCATACCAGTCAAAGTACTGGTCCATCTCCATTCCCAATCAATGTAGATTTTGGGATCTAATATTCCATCGAAGGTTTGGATTTCCAACCTAATGTTCTTCAAGGTTCGATCACTTGGTCCAATTGGGCTGGGGTGGGTCTCCTAGGATTTATTCATATACTTGATTAGGATCATGCTCTCGGAAAGGCCTTGTCTTGGGATCATTCTAGGGTTGGCTAGTGTCTCAACTTCAGGTTCAGGGTCTAGCTAATTATGGGCATCTTGATTTCCTCCAGGGGTTTTAGACTCAGTCGGTCAAGCCTAGCAGTAATGGGGACATTGCTCCCTCATGCTCTGGTTGTTTTGGGCCAACTGATCAGTCAAATTTTGGTTGACTTGGGCCATTTGGTCATTTAGGGCTTTCATCCGGGTTTCAAGGTTCGGGTCCATGGCTACACTGGATTGGGTTTGTACTCGTGAATATGAAGCTCCTGATCTAGTTTTCATGAAATAATGCACTCAAACCAAGACGACTAAGGCTCCTAAACCTAGAGCACAAATTAGGGATCTAATTAAAAGGACCAATTAGCTAGTAGTAACTTATGTGACTTGGCCAGGTAGGTGGAAGGGGAGTGGAGGTCCCTGTTTTGCCAATCCTTAGACACCAATCTGAGATTGGCCAGGTAGGTGGACCAAACCACAAGCCCTAATGCACCAATCCTAGACACCAAGCCCGTAAACACACACCAATTAGTTGACACAATTAACTTGACCCTAATTTGAACCCGACTCGTTGGTGTCCCTAACCCACTAGGGTAATTAGGTCTAATTGATTTTAATTAAGGGGTTGGGATCGAGATGACGGGTTGTGGTTTTGGGCTAAGGACAGGTGATTAATTCCTGCCCCCATGTCATAATGATGCCCTTAATTGATTTATCATGAGATGACGCAAAGCATGCATATAAACCCTAATCTCAGCAGTAGAAATATTGTGTTGCAGTTCAAAGTAGGGTTGAGAAGTGCTGTGTAATAGTTTCAAAAAAAAATTTGAAAAATTCACAGAAGATTGCTAACTGATAGATGATATGCCATATGAAAAGAAATTAGAAGATAAAATTTGTACTGTGCTGAGCAGATCATTAAAGTTAAACAATGTGAAAAGGATCGGAACAGAACATACAGGAATTTCAGCAATAATGATGAAGTGCGGTAATTTTCAATTTTTTTGTGATTTTTTTCTGATGATGAAATTTAATATTGTGACAACTAACCTGAAATGGAACAAGAAAAAAATGTTTCAATGCAAAATGCACTATTTTCCTTTGGAGTTGCAGGTGAATTACAGTCAACCTGAACAGAATTACAGTAAGCAGGGAAATCAGACCTATATATATTTCTTCTATGTGGTCAATGAACAATAACAAAGATAGGACAACCTTACACTATAAAGATCAACCTTATAGTAGGACAACCTGATTTCACCTTGGTGTTATGATGCAAAGATTTGGCTATAATCTTATAGCACAAGAGAAAAAATCATGCAAACCAGAAAACAAGGTTTTTAACTATGATGCTCTAATCTAACCTGCTATGATACCAAATAATACGGGAAACAATGGGAATGACATGCTCTTAATCAAATTAGTAAAACTCAAAAGAAAACAAAGCAATAAGATTTAGCCATTCAAAGCAAAGAACCTAGATGTAATAAAAGGAAATTCTGAAATCTCACACAAAACCCTAAAATTTTTCTATTCAAGATAATTAAGAGAGAAGGATCTTAGTGGTTAGGAAACCACTCATATTAGAGCTAATTCACCTTCCAATTTCAGATCTGAAAGAGTTCATAAGAGGGCTTCCAGGCATTAAATTACTCTCTTGAATAACACACTCAGGGAGGATTCTGGATGACAAGGAAAATACCTTAGGTAGGTTTTCTAGTTCTTAGCAAATCCAACCTCCTTCTTTGGAACTCAAGAAAAACCTGGGGATCCTGCAAGAAAATTAGATGGAAGGATTAGGAAGAGAATTTATGATTGGGATAAAATAAATAAATAAACAAGATGGGAAGAGGTTGTGGAGGTTTTTCTTGAATCTTCCATGGCTCCTTAGAAGGATGACTCTAAGGTTTGTTGTAGAAACCCTTGTTGCACTAGTTGTTGATGAGGCAACCCTTGGCAAGCTCTTGAAAGATTTCCTCTAAGCCAAATTCATGCAAGATCTTGGAGTGGAGAGGGAGAGTTGTAGATTAAAGGAGATCAAAACTTCAAGGCCTCACACCTTACCCTCTCATAGAGTACCAAACATCACAAGCAAGAGAACTTCTTTGAAAAAGAAAGGCTATTTCCTTCATTCATCATCATCTGCTCTTTTACAAGAAAACAAGGACTCTTATAAGACTTTCTTTGCAGCCTTGTTTGTTTGTTTTTTTTTTTTTTTGAATTCAAAATGCAACTCCTAGAAAGGTGGGTCGTCCCCATGAATGTAGGAGAGATGGATGGGGAGGTTGGCCAATTCAAAATTCCCTCTTCTTTGGCCGAATTTCCTTGAATTTGAACCTCCTTGTGATGTGGCAAGGAGGTGGCTTCCATGTGACGATGTGGCTTCTTTGGTGGTGAACCCATGGACTATGCTCACTTTGACTTTTGACTAGACACTAACCCTTCATGATTTTGCAATTGGACTGGCCCGAACTTGACTTAAACAAGACTCAATGAAATTCGATTTAAACAAGACTCAATGAGACTTGACTCATGACTCAATTTAAAAGAAAACAAATGCAAAATTAAATTATTACATGACTCAAATAAGAACCTAGCTAAGCTTGCTGAAACCTCTTCTTGTGCCTGGTGTCCGCACCACTAAATCAAAGCAAAAGTGCTAGTTTCAATTTTTTTTTTTCACCTTTCTTTCTTTTTTCTTTTTTTTAAATTTTTTTTCCATTGATTTTCTCTCTCCTTTTCTTTTCTTTTTTTTTTTTTTTCACTATTTTTTTTCACTGTTTTTTTTTCTTCCTTCCACACTTGAAGTCGGCGAACGAATGCAGGGTATGCATTCATGTTCATGCGGCTTCCTGCTAGTTCTTCACAAACCAAGAAACAGAGACTTCGCCGGCGGGCTTCGTCGGCAACAGGAATGGGGATGAGAATGGCGGCCCGAGGGGGATGACGGTGCGGCCCTGCTCCGGTGAATGGTGGTAGCCTGGGGGAATGGCGATGCGGATGGTGGTCACAGGAGTCACGGTCACAGCGAATTCGATGGTTCCAGTAGGAAAGATGAAGGATTTGGCACGCCAGAAGGATCGGGTGGTGCGTTGGCCACGGCCGGTGGTGGAGGGGAAGCGATCCGGTGGAGATGTCATTCGGATCTGGGTGGATTCGGATCTGGGCGGGGAGGATCCGTCGCCGCGACAGCGAGAGAAGCACTCGGCGAAGGGAATGATCGTCTGCCCATGGGATCGGACTTCCATCACCAGGACCTCCGCCATCAACGGCCGGAAGGAGGCTAGGAGTGCCACCGCATGGAGGAGAAAGAGGCGATGGAGGGCCACCATCGACCACTGCTCTCAGTCACGCCGGCATCTTGCTAGAGATAATCAAATCCTTGATGGGGTCGAAGCAGAGGGAGTTAAGGTCGTACCACTACGCTGCTCTCAGTCGCTGGCCGTTGATGGGCTGTCGGCTGCTGGCGGTGGTTTCACAAACAGACGACGCCAGTGGGGCGTTGGGGAGGGTCATGGGCCGGAGGTGGAGGGGGGACTTGATCGGAGGCTATGCTGGAGGCGGGCTTCCCGAGCAGCAAAGAAGAGAGGGGCTCGGGTGTAGGGCGTTGATGGACCTTGATGGCTGACTGAGGTTCGAGAAATCTTGCAATGGAGATCTAGACACGAGGAAAGATTTGGAGCGGGAGGAAAAACAAAACCCTAATCCTCTAGCTCTGATACCAAGTTGATACGGGACAAGGACGGAGGAAGGATTGCTGGTGAGCATAGAAGTCACCAGAAGATTAGGGCTTGTACTCAAGAACTAGGAACCCGGGCGTCACACCAACTCCAATCCGGAGAAAACTCAAAACTCAGACAAAATAACTTTTTAAGTTGTATTCATGAGAAGAAGATGTTTAATACAAAAGGGCAGTATTTATAAATTCACCCCAGGGTACATTACTTGAGGGCTATGAAACCCTAACTTATGGACAAAGAAACCCTGGTGGACCGGTCAACAGTGGGCCTGTCTTGGGCTGGAGCTCTCTCTTGCGGGCTTGGCAGCTTGAAAGGGTCCAGGTGCATGAAGGCCGGCTCTGGTTGGAAGGGTCTGGTGAATCTCTTGGCTGCTGATGACTCTCCTCTTGACTTAACAATTTAACTGGACTCTTGACTGAACTAAAATGACTGGACCTGACTAAGTGGACTCAACTGACTCAGGTGTCCCACTTTATTACAGGACTCAAGTGGCTCACTTTGACTAAAGTGACACAGGACTAATGGACTCAAATAAAATAAAATAAAATAGGTTCTCGGGTCCCCATCACTCCTGTAGAGCACTATGAGCCCTCTCCAAATCCTCTCTTCACGCACTTTTCCACTTCCTAAATCTCTTCCAAAACCCTTGTCTTAAAATGATGGACTTGTCTTAAGATAAGACCTAAACTTTAACAAGGGAGCGAGGAGACAAAGGAGAGTGTGGCAGAGTGTAAGTGGTAGAAAGAAAGATGGAATCGGATACCATCAGCCTAAACATCGATGAGTATTTATAGAAGATGGGGAGGCACCATATAAGCTTTCTTATCAGCCCATGATAACCTTTCAATTTATCAAATAAGACTCTTCATATAGTAAGAGTCTTGTAAATGAAAGGTCAACTATTTTCTGCACCAATTGCCTCGCTCAAGTTCCTTAATGAATTCATCCAACTTCTCCACTTGACTCATATCAAATACCAATTTATAGTAAGCTAAGGGACATGGCTTTTAATTTCAAGAATCGGTGTTTTGAAATTCCTTAAAGCAGAACTCTGCTTCTTAGAATTAGCACTAGACATGAAGAGTCGCAACTCTTCATGTGCGCCAACTTCCTTCCACCGCATTCTTCAATTTGTTTTGATCATTTATAAGCCATTCAATTGGCATGGAGATGAGGCTAAGGGATGCCTTGCTTTATTTGGAAACCAAGTCACCAAAGCAGAAGGACTCTAGGTCCTTTTCCGTGTGTCAATAGTGAAGAGTCGCTACTCTTCACTTGTCGGTCAACTTTCTCCATGCCATATGCTACCTTTGACTTGTCAAAGTATGTCCAATATGAGTGTCAAATGAAAGGGTATTAAATGTACTTTATTACCATATAAGTGATTATCAAGCAAAAGGACACTTGGTCCTTCTGCACCCCTTTAATTACCGACCATTTCTTTTGGCGCCAAGAGTCCCATGCCCTTGGGACTCTTGGTATTTGGCACATAGAAGCCATGAAAAATATCAGATAAATTCTGAAAAATTTGTCCCACTTAGAACTCAACCCAATTTAGGTCTCTCACAAATTGGTTAGTCCATTTAGCAACATTTTTGACCCAATTCAATTGGGTTAGGAGTTAGGTTAGCATACACTTGCTAGTGTGCAATCTAGCTAACCAATTAAAATCCCATGACCCTAATTAAATATCAATTGACTTCCTAGGTTAACTCCCTAATGTGTGTGACCCTTAGGGTTCCACATCTAGCCTGCTAGCAGTAGGTCTAGGACCAAGCCAATTCAATCTAATCGAATCCGATTGACCTAATTAGGTCAAATTGAGCTGACCTAAGTTGCCAATTCGAACAAGCTTTCAAATTGACTCATGAATTCAATCCAATTGATTCATGAAAATCCATAAGACATGATTGATGTCTACCAACATGTCTTGCCTACCTAGAAGATGAGAGATTTTATGAAAAGTACCAAAATACCCTTCAGTGGAAAGTTACCGTGCAATTCAATCTTTCGATCTTCCTGTATCCTGATTAAGTGATGTGCATGGATAAATGCCAAATCCTAGCACTTAATCATTTTAAGTATCAATTTGATAATGAAGACTCAATCGATGAAAGATTAGAAACCCTATATAATCTAACTTGCTTTGATTAATGTCTTCCTGAGATATCATTCGAAGAGATCATATGGGATAACTTCTTCTCTTACTAGGAGTGATTGATTCCTTGTTAACCTACTCATTACCATCATACACAACCCACCATATCCAGAAACATCCTGTACATGATTTAATTGCCATGAGTGAGTATGCACCAAAAATGGTTTCATGTGCACAAGATGCTATAGTAGTCTCAGGTCTAAGGATCACATGCATAACTCCCACAAAGTGAATATTCTTTTGACAAGTAAGATTCCAATTTATGTTATCTTGTTGGATTAGTTCAGTAGACTCATAACCTAATAAGAACCCATATCCTTGTATTAGTGTCTCTACACAAGTGATTGTGAGATCAACCACCCTCTCCATCGAGCATACATAGGATGTGCTAATCTTTCCGGATTCATCAATCCCTGAATCGATTATCCAATGACTAGAAATATTTTAGATTAGGGTTTATAGGAACTTAGGTCTCACCATTATGATTTTCATCATAACCATAATTTCATTTCCCTAACCTATGGGGTTCATCATAATCTTGATAAGATGCAGCAGTATGATGAATCAAAAGATGCCTTTTATTAATAAATAATATCATATATGAGTTGGAAAATCATTGAAATGCCCTTATAATGATTGTTTTTTAGGGCACCATTATTTCAAAATGACCCTCAGGATGCGGTTTTCTTTACCCTTGACACCATCTGATAAAAAGCTGGCTGATCCATAAAAAAGGTATTTCATCATCCAGGTGCCGATCTGAGTGGAGCGATCCCTTCTACGGTGAAGATAAAATCATTGCTAGATATTTAGATCCCTTCCCTTCTCTAATAGTCTGATTTCTTGAATTTAGAGCATGCCTTATTAGAGGTTTCTTAACCCTAGAATCCTTTATCTTTTTCTCTTTGATCATTTCTAGCATACGGGTAGAATTCTAGCTATTACATGATGACAATTTTCGAGAATAACCTTCATAAAAATATAAAAATAATTATTTGCCTTAATCAAATTTTTTTTATATTCATCTCTTTCATGTCATCCTGTATCAGTTTTAGAGTTCATCCCTCATCAGGTATCCTTCCCCAATCCTTCTTCGATTTGAAGAGCTTTACCATTGTCCTTCGGGGAAGGATAGGATGGTGGTACGTCAACAACTAGGGCTGGGTCTGACCGTCCTGGAGTCCGAGATGGAGTATGACCCCTTGAAGGGGGCCCTGCCAAAGAGACATTGTCACCTCCCGAAGTCATCCTTGTTGGCATAGTTCTCGAGGTCTCTTTGGCCTGAGCCTTCTTTCACATCTCCAACCCCTCTTAAGCAGCCGATGCTAGCCTTTTTGAGTAGCTTGATGGAGCATTTTGAAGTCAGGCTTCATCTACTTACCTGCAAATTAAAGAAGCCACTTAAGATCGGTTAACATAAATAAACAAAAAGTAGAGTGGAACAAGGACCAACTATATTCTATACCTAACAAGGGGGAAGCATTGATATGGGCAAGATGAAGATTTCGCTCTTCTTGTAGTTCTTTGATTATAGGGATTTCAGACCCAGACAACATCTCATAGTCTACTTGGTCGGCCCTCGGAACTTTCTTGTCCACATTTGCATCCAGTCAGGGTTCTCTCCACTCTATGTTAAAACCCTATGGTTGGGAAGAGAAAATGAAGAAAAAGCTAGGTTTCGAGCCATGATTGATGGGGACATCAGGAGCAGACAAGAATTCGAAGGTTCTAATTTTGTTCTCTAATTCATGTGTTGGGTATGTTGACTCTATTATTGATTTTGATGATAAGCAAAATTGTTAACTATAAGTTGAGTACTAATGATTTTCTTGAAGTATGTTTTTATAGAAAAAGGTGCTCACAAATTTGAAGAAGTTTATTTGATTGAAGAAGCCAAGCTTAGATGAAAAGATTTGCTCAAAGAGGACTTGGACAATCAAAGTTTGCTTGAATGGTCAATTGAGTGAAGTATAAATGTGTTTCAGCACAAGTTCAAACATTTCTGTGAAGATTTCAACTAGGTGTCGACTCAAAGTGTCAACACATGACACCAAGTGTCAACACATGGAAGTGAAGTGTCGACTCAAGTCGGTATGCAAAGAATGTTTCAGATGGCATGACTGAAGTGTCAATACATGGACCTTAATTGTCGACTCAAAATGTCGACACATGGATCAACTCATCGCCTGAGATCTTCAAGCCACAGAACTTATTGAAAATGAAGAACCGTAGAAGTGTCGACACATGGATATGAAGTGTCGACTCACCTGAGGAAGGTTGACACATCTAAGATTTCCAGAGAACCAAATTGGATATTTTGAACTGGGTGTCGACTCAAGAAGTTCAATTGTCGACCTGAAGTATCGACTCACAGCCTGAAGTATCGATACATGGAGTTCTGAAAATAGTAACGGCTAGTTTTTCAAATGCAAAACTCTACCCTTTTGCCCTCCAATGGCTAGAATTTCAAGTCTAATGGCTAGAAACTAGATTTGAGGCCTTGGGAAGGTATTTATATGCTCCAAATCAAATAAAAAGGATAGTAGTTGATGAGAATGAAATAGAAGCATTCAAGAGAGAAGAAAAGAGAGCTTTAACTCTTATCCATTAAAGATTCAACCACTCTCAAGAAAAAGCAAGCCTCCAAGAATTCAAGAGCCTTCAAGAGCATTGAAGATCATCCATTCTTGAGCATTCTAAGAGGCTTCAACAAGTTCAAAGCACCTCTACATTGAGCTTCAAAGAGATACTAGCTTTTGTTTATAAAGCTTATATTGTTTCTCTACTTCAAAATATTATTTGTTGTAAGGGTTCTTGGTTAGCCTAGTATAAAACCAAGGGAGGTTATTGGTGAGCCTTTGAAAACAAATTAAGTTCTTGGTTAGCCCGGAAAACCAAGGGAGGTTTGTGGTGAGCCTTAAAACCATTTAGGTTATTGGTTAGCCCGTAAAACTAAGTGAGGTTTTGACTTGTGGGCCTTGTGAAAACAAGTTGGATTTTTGATTAGTGAGCCCAGAAAACTAATTAACTATAATCGTGGAGATTATAGTGAATTCCTAAGGGGATCGTGGAGAGTGGATGTAGGTTCATTGGATAGCACCGAACCACTATATTTCTTGGTCTTTGTGGTTGATTGATCTCTCTACTTGCTTTTTATTTATTGCTCTTTATTTTTGCTGCACTTTTATTTGAGAGCATTACATTTGAATTCATAGTACCTTAATTAATTATTGAATTGGATTACATCCTATTGCATTACATCAACTAATACTTTTTTAAAGACCCAATTCACCCCCCTCTTGGGTTGCTTACTGAACAATAGGGTAGTCTATCTTTCTTGTTGAGTCCATTGAGCCCTATAATAAAGTGAACTAGCTGGGTTCACTAAGTAATCAAAGTCCTTTTGTTAGGCCTATTTTGAGTTCTGTCAATTAGGCTTAGTTTGAGTCTTGTAAATTTTACTCAAGTCAAGAGGAGAATCATCAGATTAGGAGAGTCACCAGGCCCCACTGAATGAGGCTCCATGCACCCAACCAGGCCTCCACTCAAGCCACCCCAGCCTAGGCCATTGATCCACACTCATGATGCCCAAACCCATGAAGAAGTGGTGTCCCAGGCCTCCAAGAGATGGCACACAACCCAGAGCCCACTGAAGTTGGTGCCCTCCTAGTCTAAGCCCATAAGTGTTGGCACCCTTCATAGGCCCATTTATAGTTGGCGCCCCTCCCAAGGCCTTGACCCAATCTACAACAGCTGGCACCCAGGCTTTGACCCTGTCCACAGCATTGGCACCTAAGGCTTTGACCTAGTCAAAGAGGCTTTCATCCCAACCGAGCAAGGAGTCAATGTTGGGTTTGGTAACCAGTGCGGAAGTGTGGATTTCAAAAACTTTATGAAATCAGGTCCGAACCCTAATCCCAAAATCTCCTTATTAGCAATTAAAACTTATGACTACATGCATGTCCAAATTTAAACATAGTTTAGATACTAACCTCAGATCGCTATATCCAATCTGATGTAGAAATAAACTCCAAATTGAGTAACCTTTTTGAACACACCAGGCGTCCACTTGTCCGCCCTCCGATGGTGATCCACACGGGCAGATGATCAAGACAGTGACTCCTCAATTGGGTTCCTTCCAATCAAGTTCTACCCCAAGAACTTGATATATGGGCTATTGGCTAGGACACCTCTAGCCAAACGGGGACTAAAACTTTCTCTCTTACCCTTCTCCTAGTTTTTAGCAGCTTTGGCCCCTTAAGACACTCTTGTCTTAAGAATAAGCCCTTGTCCTAAAATGAGACAAGGCTTGTCTTGGAGGGAGAAGAAAATTAAGACAAAGTTGTCTTAATGTAAGAAAGAAACAAAAGAGGCGCCTTCTTCCTTTACCGTCGGAGAGTTTCTCTCTCTGACTCTCCTTCTGTTCTGAGATTCGACAGAGCCTAGGCTCTGTAAAGGAATCAAAGAGGAAAGAGAGGAGGGGGAAACAATCTTTTGGAGAGGGAGAAGGAAAGAGAAGCAAGGCTTCGCCGTAGAAAATCTGGAATCTAATTTTACGGTGAAGCCTTCTTCTTAAATAGGCGACAGAGAGGCGCCTTCTCATCTGAAAACATCCTCTCACGTCCCTCTCTCCCTTCTCACGTCTTCTCTCTTTATCTCATGGCCCTTGGGATTAATCTCACGGCCTTTGGGATGGGAAGACGCGAAGATGGATCGTGAAAAATACAGAAGGGCGCGCGCAGAAAGAAGAGTCGCGCCCCTTCGGTGTTTTTCTTTTCTTTCTCACGGTATTTTTCCCCTTTTTGGAGAGTCCACGCCTAGGTGGACTCTCTTCCACGCCTCTTCAAAAATCACTGGCGTTTTTTCTTTCTTTTCATGCAAAGACGCGTCTTGGAAAGAGTCCACGCGTGTGTGGACTCTTCTCCTTGCGCGCGCGCGTGGGAAGAGAGGGGGAGGGGTTTTAGGCGATGTGGGAAAGGGGTTTAGCCTCTTAGGTTAGCCCAATTGCTAGCCTATAGTTAGCCCAACATTTTGTATCTTCAATTAGATTCAAACCGGAATGAATTTGGATCTAAAAAGACCAAATCGGAACCCTAACTCGAATCCGATTCAAGTAGAAGTCATGGTTTGCAACACATGCTAGTGTGTTCATCTGCAAACGAGATTTAATTCCAAATTAAATCCTTGATCATCTGTCCTAAGTGTGTGACCCATTGGGTTCCATACTTAGCCAGCAGTGGGTCCGAGTGCAAGTTGACCTAATCTGATCAGAACTCATTCTAATCGATTTAGGTCAAATCGAGCTAACTCGAGTCAGTCAATTAGGACTCCTCCTAATTAGTGATCCAATTAAACCATTTAATTTGATCAACCCACAAGACAAGATTGACGTCTAGCAACGTGTCATGTCTACCCGGAAGATATGGAAATTCTGGTGTAATTCCAAAACTACCCTTCAGTGGAAAGTTCCCGTACAATTCGATCCTTCGATCATCTTGCATCCCGAATATAACTATGGATATGGAATCATGTCAAATCCAGTTTATACTCATTCCCAGCTCAGTCATACACTAATGATTCAATTAATTCGATATTAGAAATTATTTCTAATATCTGTACTTTGATCAAAGATTTCCTGAATCATCATCTGACCTAATTTGGCTGGATGCAATCTCCTCCTACTAGGAGTGATCAATTCCTTGTTGACCTACTCATTACCTTCATATACAATTCACCATACCCAGCATCAACCTCGTGCATGACCCAGTGTCATGATTGAGATTGAACCAAAGCATGGGTTCATGTACATAAGGTATTATGGCAGTCTCAGGTCATAGGACTACTTGTACAACTCCCACTATGTGAAACATCTATTGACATGCAGCTAAGGCTCCATTAGATGTTCTCAAACTGGATCTATTCAGTGAACTCATTCACTAATGAGCACCCACATCCTTGTATTAGTGTCCTACACAAATGACTGTGAGAGCAGTCACCCTTTTCAGCATACATAGGATGTGCCAGTCTTACCGGAAACCCTGATCCCCAACTCAGGGTTCCTATGACTAGGAATATTCTAGATTAGGGTTTTAAGGCCTTAGATCTCACTGGTATGATCTCATCATAGCCCTACAACCATAGCCCTAATATATGGGGTTCATCATATAATGACACAGCGAATGATGAAAAATTATTGCCTTTATTAATTTGTCAATTTACAATGGTCTGGGAGATACAGATATTGGCTTATAGGGCATAATCCTTTCAATCTCCCACTTGCACTAAAGCCAATCGCTCTTATTCTTTAACCCCATACAATCGAGGTGGCGATCAAACTCCCGCTGTGGTAGAGCCTTAGTGAACGGGTCTGCTATGTTGTTCTTTGTATCTACTCTATTGATGCAGACTTCTTGTCTTTCGATTATCTCTCGGACAAGATGGAAGCGTCTCAGAATGTGCTTGGACTTGTGATGGGCTCTCGGTTCCTTAGCTTGAGCAACTGCTCCAGTGTTATCACAATAGAGTGGCACCGGGTTCTCAATCTCAGGAACTACTCCCAACTCTGTGATGAATTTCTTCATCCAGACAGCTTCCTTGGCAGCTTCACTGACAGCTATGTACTCTGCCTCGGTAGTTGAGTCAGCTACAGTCTGCTGTTTAGTGCTCTTCCAACTTACTGCTCCACCATTCAAGGTAAAGACATACCCTGAAATGGATTTACTATCATCTGGGTCTGATTGAAAACTAGAGTCTGAATAGGCTTCTAGTTTAAGATCAGATCCTCCGTATATTAGAAAAATATCCTTAGTCCTTCTCAGGTACTTAAGAATATTTTTCACAGCCTTCCAGTGATCCTCTCCTGGATCAGCCTGAAATCTACTGGTTACACCCAAGGCATATGCCACATCAGGCCTGGTACATAACATAGCATACATAATCGACCCTATAGCCGAAGCATAAGGTATAGAACTCATTCTATTTCTTTCTTCAGGTGTCTTAGGAGACATCCTCTTAGAAAGACGTATGCCATGACCAATAGGTAAGTAACCTCTTTTACTTTCCTCCATGCTAAATCTCTTTAGCACCTGGTCAATGTACCTAGACTGGGACAAGCCAAGCATCCTTCTTGATCTATCTCTATAGATCTTTATACCCAGTATATAGGATGCTTCTCCCAAGTCTTTCATGGAAAACTGTTTCGATAACCACACTTTGACTGATTGTAACATTGGGATATCATTCCCAATAATAAGTATATCATCAACATATAGAACTAAGAAAACTATGGCACTCCCACTATTCTTCTTGTACACACAAGGTTCATCCTCATTTTTGAAAAAATCAAATTCTTTGACTGTTTTATCAAATCGGATGTTCCAACTCCTGGATGCTTGCTTTAATCCATAAATGGATTTCTTTAGCCTACATACCTGATTAGGTTTAGTCTCCAAGACAAAACCTTCTGGTTGTGACATATAAACCTCTTCCTCAAGGAAACCATTGAGGAATGCAGTTTTTACATCCATTTGCCAGATCTCATAATCATGATATGCTGCTATAGCAAGCATAATCCGAATAGATTTGAGCATGGCAACAGGGGAAAATGTTTCATCATAATCTATTCCCTGTTTTTGTTTGAAACCCTTAGCCACCAATCTGGCTTTATAAGTTTCAACTTGGCCATCTGCCCCAATCTTCCTTTTATAGACCCATTTACACCCAATAGGGTTAATACCCTCTGGTGCATCAACCAAAGACCATACTTGGTTGACATACATGGAGTCCATCTCGGATCTCATGGCTTCCAGCCATTTGTCTGAGTCTCTACTCATGACTGCTTCCGTATAGGTTAGAGGCTCATCATTTTGAATGATTTGGGCTTCATTATTTTCAATTATGAACCCATACCTCTCAGGTGCCTGTCGCACCCTATCAGACCTACGGATAGGAGTGTGTTCAGGTTCTATATTAACTATGTTGTTACTTGACTGAGAAGTGTCTATTTGTTGAATCTCATTGAGTTCGATATTTCTACCAGTGCCCTTTTGTAGGATAAATTCCTTTTCCATAAAAGTGGCATGCCTACTGACCAATACCTTTTGTTCAGCAAGGTGGTAGAACACATATCCTATACTATCTCTAGGATATCCGATAAATAGACATTTGTCTGCTCTAGCATCTAGTTTATGTCCAAAATTCCTTTTTACATAGGCTGGACATCCCCATATCTTAATATACTTAAGATTGGGCTTCTTACTTCTCCATAATTCATATGGAGTGCTAGAGACAGTTTTAGATGGTACTCTATTCAAGATATAAGTTGCTGTTTCCAAAGCATATCCCCAGAAAGAAAAAGGTAACTCCGTGAAGCACATCATGGACCGTACCATATCCAATAAAGTACGATTCCTCCTTTCAGCAACACCATTTAATTGTGGTGTGTAAGGAGGAGTCCATTCAGAGATGATCCCCTTATCTTTAAGGTGATCAAGAAACTCAGTGGATAAGTATTCACCTCCTCTATCTGATCGGAGGATCTTTATACTTTTTCTTGTCTGTTTCTCTACCATACTTTGATACTCTAAAAATTTTTCAAAAGCATCGGACTTATGTTTCATTAGATACACAAATCCATACCTTGAAAAATCATCAGTAAATGTGATGAAGTATGAGTATCCACCATAGGCTTGAGTTGTCATAGGCCCACATACATCTGTGTGTATGAGTCCTAATAACTCTTTTGTCCTTTCTCCATGTCCACTAAATGGAGTCTTGGTCATCTTACCCATGAGACATGATTCACAAGTTCCTAATGACTCATAGTCATAAGGATCAAAGAAATTTTCTTTATACAACTTGTTAATCCTAGTCTCACTAATATGTCCAAGTCGACAATGCCAAAGTAAGGTATTGTTAACATCATCTCTTTTCCGTTTGTTAGAAACATGAAAAACATTGTCATTAGTGGAAAGAGTTAAGAGACCATTGCAGAATATGCCATAACATATAATTTCATTAGATAAAGAAATTGAGCAGCCACTGCTCATTACATTCATAGTATATCCTTGTTTATGTAACAAGGGTACAGATATGATATTTCTAATGATTTTTGGCATATAGTAACAATTCCTTAGCTCCAAGATCTTCCCTGAAGGTAACTTCAAAACATAAGTCCCTACAGCTTCTACTTGGATGGGGTCCCCTCCAGCACCGTAGAGCTCAAAGTTACCTTCCTTCAATACTTTAAGCCCCTGAAGTCCCTGCAATGATTTGCAGATGTTATGACCACAGGCGGTATCCAACACCCAAGTATTTGAAATGGAAGAATCCAATGACAAAATAGTATGAACTTCTTTCATACCTTTTGGTGCCTCTGATGCACCAGGCTTCAAACTTGCAAGGTAAACCTTGCAGTTTCTTTTCCAATGACCCGGCTTGCCACAATGAAAGCAGGTCATCTGTCCGGAGGCCTTCTTTCCTTTCTTCTTCTTAATGCCCCCTTTGGGATTCATCCTCTTATTGGAACCCCTTTTGCCTGTCTTCTTCTTATCCACAAGAAGAACTGGAGCCTTATTTTTCTTTACATGGCTCTCTGCTGTTTTCAACATATTCAACAGCTCAGGCAAGGAAGAATTAAGTTTGTTCATATGGTAATTAAGAACAAACTGTGAAAATGACTCTGGGAGTGATTGCAAGATCAAGTCTTGATTCAACTCCCCATCCATTACAAAACCTAATTGACCTAATCGAGTGATTAGATCAATTATCTTTAATACATGGTCTTGTACTGATGTACCTTCTGTCATCCTTGCATGGAATAACTGCTTAGATATTTCATATCTAGCAGTTCTACTGTGTTCTCCATAAAGCTCTTTTAAATTTAGCAGTATGGAGTTAGTATCCATGCTATCATGCTGCCTCTGCAACTCGTTAGTCATAGAGGCAAGCATAACACATTTGACAGTAAGTGAGTCATTTTGCCACATATTATATGTGGTCTTCTCCTCTTGCGAGGCATCTTCCCTTGGTGGTTCCAAAATCGGGGTATCAAGAATATAGGAAATTCTTTCTTGACTGAGTACTATTTTCAAATTTCTAAGCCAATCAACATAATTAGGCCTAGTCAATTTGTTGGCATCTAAAATACTACGGAGTGAGAGTGAAGAGGCCATTTATCTACATTTAAACAAAGAACGAAAACATAAGCAAACAACCATGAAATGACAACACATAATTAAATTAGGACTTTAATTTAATTATGTCTCCCACTATTTTATCGAGCATCATAACCCTCTATACGATGATCGAGAAAACCTTAATTGATCTTTCTTAGTGGGGTTGAGATCCCAATCCCTTATAAAAGACCTTGTGTGTACACAACAAATCTTATATAAGTTCATAGGTAGGAAAACTCTTTCCAATTGTAACCTGTACAATTCTCAACTTATCTCGGCCTCTAAAATATTAATAGCCTTGTGTATACACAACAAACTATAATATTTTAGTTAAGTAAGACCCTTCATAGCCATATAGTCATGACTTTAATAGTAATACCCTTGTGTGTACACAACAAAATATTACTTTAAATCATGCCATAAACAAATAATTGTATTAGGCCAAAAATTATGTTAGTCACCATATTAGGTCTTGTGTGTACACAACAAACCTAGTATAGATCGTAACACAATGATGACCTATCATGAAGGAAGGCCAATAATAGTATTTTAACACCAAGCATGTTAGTCAAGAGTTAAATCAATCAGATCGGCCAGGCTAGTGGAAGAGATGTGGGGGTCCCCCCGTTGCTTTCCTAGACACCAATTTAAAATTGGCCAGGTCAGTCAACGGAACCAATTAAAAACCACGATTCCCTTTACCTTCCCAGAACCACCTTTCTAGACACCGAAATGACTAATTATCCATCATGACTAATAATGCTTATCGGTTAAACTATACTACCACTTAATATAATTTTAAGAGGGGTTCATGCAATGCCAGCACATTCAATTAAAAGCTATCACATATATTAATACATGCTTTAAACTAAGCAAATATGTGAAATGTGTGCCATCATACTAGGACAACCATTTACCACATAATGGATACACCATTATGCCAGGGCAACCTTATTTCAGTATGATGGCTCCAGGGCTAATCATATCTCTAAGACAATTAGGGTTTCAGTGGAAAACCCTAACTGGTGGCAATCATCAAACTCATGTTCAATCAAAGACATGCCTTGTGCATCAATATAAAAACTTTAACATGATACTACATCATGAATTGAACTGCATAATTTTTAATCCTAATAAGGAGGCTCTGATACCACTGTTGGGTTCGGTAACCAGTGCGGAAGTGTGGATTTCAAAAACTTTATGAAATCAGGTCCGAACCCTAATCCCAAAATCTCCTTATTAGCAATTAAAACTTATGACTACATGCATGTCCAAATTTAAACATAGTTTAGATACTAACCTCAGATCGCTATATCCAATCTGATGTAGAAATAAACTCCAAATTGAGTAACCTTTTTGAACACACCAGGCGTCCACTTGTCCGCCCTCCGATGGTGATCCACACGGGCAGATGATCAAGACAGTGACTCCTCAATTGGGTTCCTTCCAATCAAGTTCTACCCCAAGAACTTGATATATGGGCTATTGGCTAGGACACCTCTAGCCAAACGGGGACTAAAACTTTCTCTCTTACCCTTCTCCTAGTTTTTAGCAGCTTTGGCCCCTTAAGACACTCTTGTCTTAAGAATAAGCCCTTGTCCTAAAATGAGACAAGGCTTATCTTGGAGGGAGAAGAAAATTAAGACAAAGTTGTCTTAATGTAAGAAAGAAACAAAAGAGGCGCCTTCTTCCTTTACCGTCGGAGAGTTTCTCTCTCTGACTCTCCTTCTGTTCTGAGATTCGACAGAGCCTAGGCTCTGTAAAGGAATCAAAGAGGAAAGAGAGGAGGGGGAAACAATCTTTTGGAGAGGGAGAAGGAAAGAGAAGCAAGGCTTCGCCGTAGAAAATCTGGAATCTAATTTTACGGTGAAGCCTTCTTCTTAAATAGGCGACAGAGAGGCGCCTTCTCATCTGAAAACATCCTCTCACGTCCCTCTCTCCCTTCTCACGTCTTCTCTCTTTATCTCATGGCCCTTGGGATTAATCTCACGGCCTTTGGGATGGGAAGACGCGAAGATGGATCGTGAAAAATACAGAAGGGCGCGCGCAGAAAGAAGAGTCGCGCCCCTTCGGTGTTTTTTCTTTTCTTTTTCACGGTATTTTTCCCCTTTTTGGAGAGTCCACGCCTAGGTGGACTCTCTTCCACACCTCTTCAAAAATCACCGGCATTTTTTCTTTCTTTTCACGCAAAGACGCGTCTTGGAAAGAGTCCACGCGCGTGTGGACTCTTCTCCTTGCGCGCGCGCGTGGGAAGAGAGGGGGAGGGGTTTTAGGCGATGTGGGAAAGGGGTTTAGCCTCTTAGGTTAGCCCAATTGCTAGCCTATAGTTAGCCCAACATTTTGTATCTTCAATTAGATTCAAACCGGAATGAATTTGGATCTAAAAAGACCAAATCGGAACCCTAACTCGAATCCGATTCAAGTAGAAGTCATGGTTTGCAACACATGCTAGTGTGTTCATCTGCAAACGAGATTTAATTCCAAATTAAATCCTTGATCATCTGTCCTAAGTGTGTGACCCATTGGGTTCCATACTTAGCCAGCAGTGGGTCCGAGTGCAAGTTGACCTAATCTGATCAGAACTCATTCTAATCGATTTAGGTCAAATCGAGCTAACTCGAGTCAGTCAATTAGGACTCCTCCTAATTAGTGATCCAATTAAACCATTTAATTTGATCAACCCACAAGACAAGATTGACGTCTAGCAACGTGTCATGTCTACCCGGAAGATATGGAAATTCTGGTGTAATTCCAAAACTACCCTTCAGTGGAAAGTTCCCGTACAATTCGATCCTTCGATCATCTTGCATCCCGAATATAACTATGGATATGGAATCATGTCAAATCCAGTTTATACTCATTCCCAGCTCAGTCATACACTAATGATTCAATTAATTCGATATTAGAAATTATTTCTAATATCTGTACTTTGATCAAAGATTTCCTGAATCATCATCTGACCTAATTTGGCTGGATGCAATCTCCTCCTACTAGGAGTGATCAATTCCTTGTTGACCTACTCATTACCTTCATATACAATTCACCATACCCAGCATCAACCTCGTGCATGACCCAGTGTCATGATTGAGATTGAACCAAAGCATGGGTTCATGTACATAAGGTATTATGGCAGTCTCAGGTCATAGGACTACTTGTACAACTCCCACTATGTGAAACATCTATTGACATGCAACTAAGGCTCCATTAGATGTTCTCAAACTGGATCTATTCAGTGAACTCATTCACTAATGAGCACCCACATCCTTGTATTAGTGTCCTACACAAATGACTGTGAGAGCAGTCACCCTTTTCAGCATACATAGGATGTGCCAGTCTTACCGGAAACCCTGATCCCCAACTCAGGGTTCCTATGACTAGGAATATTCTAGATTAGGGTTTTAAGGCCTTAGATCTCACTGGTATGATCTCATCATAGCCCTACAACCATAGCCCTAATCTATGGGGTTCATCATATAATGACACAGCGAATGATGAAAAATTATTGTCTTTATTAATTTATCAATTTACAATGGTCTGGGAGATACAGATATTGGCTTATAGGGCATAATCCTTTCAGTCAACCAGTCCAAGCCCAATAGGAGTCAATGTCCAAGTTCTACAAGGAGTTCACTATTCAAGTTCTTCTAGGACTTCGATCTCCTAATCCCACTCAAACCTTGTACTCCTTATCCCATACAAACTTGTAATCCCACTTTGACTGAGAAAGGGCCCTTGGTGAATCTATAAATACCCAACCCCTCCCCCTATTGTATTCATTAACTTTTGATGAATGAAAATTTGAGCTTTTTCTAATTGCCTTTATTCTTTAAGAACATCGACCTTCGTGAGGGAGTGGGTGTGAGGCCCAATGTTATCCAACAAACCCTAGCTTTCCTTAAACCCTAGCCATCCCTCTTTCCACCTCATCTAAACCCTAAGACAAACATCACCATCATCCTACAAGTCCGCCGCCATCTTTCTTCATCTTAGGATGCCCCACTATCTTCCTTGGCCACCCCGTCCATACTCCTTCTAGGCCACCCCTCCATCATCAAACCCAAGCCGCTAGGTCTTCTCTCTCCACTCCAGGCTAACCCTCTCCAAGACCCAGTGCCCCAAATTATGCAGCCCCTCCAAGCTAGGCAACCAACATCAATTCAGGCCGCCAATCAGCATCGGCACACCTCCCACGTTCTATTCTCTTCAAACCATCTATTTAATATTTTTTCTATCATTTATTGCCCAAACCATTGATATTTGCAGGATCCCTTAAGTGAAGCGACCCTTGGATGAGGCCTTCCTTGCCCTCGAAGTCATCTGAAGTAAAGATGATGGATCCATGCAAAAGTTGCTTCGTCATCTAGGCACTGATCTGAGAGGGGCAATCTCTTCTTCAACAACAAGGAATCATTGCCTGGTATTTCAAACCCAATCTCCTTCTCTTTTTGTCTAATTGTTTTGAGGTTAAACATGTTTCTAATAGGATTTCTTAATTCTAGGATCCTTTTTTTCTCTATTTCTTTGTTAGTTTCTAGTATGTGGGTAGAACTCTAACTGTTACATGAAAACCCTAACCTAGTCTTGCTTTCTTTTGGGAACTAAACCAATAAAAATTAAAAAAAAATTGCTCTCTTTAATCTGTTTTTCTTCTTTATGCTCATCCCTTTCATGTCATGCATTAGTCTAGAGTTTGTCCCTCATTAATTTTGGTATCAGAGCTTAGGATAGGGCATGTTCTTGCATCATAGTTTAGAATTTCTGCATGCTGATTTCTGTAATAGTAATCTAAACATATGTCTATTTTTCCATTAAACTTTTACTATTTTTCTCTGAATTTCACATCACTTGATCTCTGTTGAGTCCTTTATTTTTTTTCAATTTTAGTTAATTTTTATTGATCAGAAAAATCAAAAAAACCTGCATCACAAAATAATCTAACCAGAATTTCTACTATCCTGAAAATTTGCAAACTAATTAGAAACCCTAGGGATTTCCTTCATCAAACATTTTCTGTTTTACATCAAATTTAGCATTAATTAGGTACACAATTAGATCTTTTATTTCTATATTTTTTGATAATTTTTCTGCTCTAAAAATAGAAATAAAAATCTACAAAAACAAAACCAAGAAAAAACTTATTGCTGAAATTTCTTCATGCTTAATTTAGGTTTAAACTTAATCAACTATCAAACCCTCCCAAACGCAAGCCTCTCTGACTTGAATTTTCACTAATCAACTGAAATTAAATCTGCCATCTGCATGAGACACAAAAAATTATTTTCAAGAATTTTTTGATTTTATATTCACATTGCATTAGATTCATACTTGTGTGAATCATTTTGCATAAAACTAACCTAAGGGCACTTCTGCTCTGTCAGATCAAGGAAGGATTTCATCACCTTTTCTGGGACCAAAACAACCACCCTGCATTCGATCCCAAGCCTAACTAAAATCAAGTAGAAACCTAATTGATTTAGGGACACCAATAGGTCAGGTTCGAGTCTTGTGAGAAAACTAGTGCACTTAATTCTCCAATTATTACTGGAAGCTAGTGTCTAAGGCTAGAGGTCCAATGGCAAAAGCCCTAAGCGGACTGGTGGTTCTTAATTAGGTCCTTACGACAAGCAGGGGGAGCCTCCCACCACCCCACCTCTTACCTGGCCAGTGGAAGGATTAATTGTTGAGTTGGGTGTAAGTTGAGTTGACTCACTCTACTTGGACTCTAGGTCTAGGAAATCTAGAATGTTTATGTGCTGGATTAGGAGTCTAGCCCCATCAGTCACACCCTAACCCAGCCTAACCATGGAGTCGATGTGTGTGCTTGTTTGCATGACACCTAGATTAGGAGTCTAACCCTAGTAGTCTCAACCCAACCCAACTTGACCATGGAATCTGACGTAGTCCCAACCCAACCCAACTTGACCATGGAGTCTAACCCTAGTAGTCACACCCTAACTTGACCATGGAATCTGACGTAGAAACCTTACTAAGGACCATTAATGAACAGCTTGCCCAACTGAACCATAGTCTTACAAAAATAGAGACCCAAATAGGAACCATAGAGAGAACCCCCAAGACCCACCCTAAGCATAAATTGGAGACACACCCTGACCCATTCCTGGAGCCTAACCTTAAAAGAGCCCCATACCCTGACCCATTCTTGGAGCCCAACCCTAGGAGAGACCCACACCCTGACCCATTCTTAGAGCCTAACCCTAGAAAAGCCCCATACCCTGACCCATTCTTGGAGCCCAACCCTAGGAGAGTCCCACACCCTGACCCAATCTAGGAAACTAACCATAGGAGACCCAATTATGATTTCATAGGCTAGGATGACAGAGCCATTAGGAACTTCAAGCTAGAAGCACCCACCTTTAGTGGCGATCTTGATTATAAGGGTTACATTCATTGGAAAAAATGTATGGACCGGTACTTTGAACATGATGAGATGAGTGAGGAAAAAAAATATATGTTTACCAAACTCAAGTTAGTTCACCAAGCTAGACTATACTGGGGGGATGTTGAAAGAAAGACTAGATAAACAGGAAACATACCCATAGTCACCTAGAGAGCCATGAAGAGCAAGCTTAGAGAAAGATACCTACCCAGATCCTATGAATCCAAATCCTATGAACCCAGATCTTATGAATCCAATTCCTATAAGCCCAAAAGATCCATAACCCATAGATCTAAGCCCATGTCCTATGAGCCCAAGATACCCATAACCCATAGATCTGAGCCCATGTCTTATAAGACCCAAAGACCCATAACCCATTGGTCTGAACCCATGCCCTATGAGCCCAAGGAACCACTTAATTGACTCGAGACCCATAAGATTAGTACCTCTAGATATGAGCCCAGTATTAGTCTACTTTTCCTTAGTCAACCTGAACCCACTAAGATTAGTGCCCGTAGTCAAAACCCTGGACCTATTCAGGTTTCTCGTAGCCAACCCACCCCTAGTACCCCATTGGTTCACCAGGATAATATTAAAGAGGTGGTACATGTGATAGACCCAGAGTTAGTTGACCTTCACCATACCCAGACTGAAGCAAACCAAGAGTTAGTTGACCCTAACCACACCTAGACTGAAACTGTATTAGAAGGATAATTAGAGAAAGATCTTGAGTCCACTAATGAGTATGAGGAAGAAGTGTATGAAGCTGGAATGGATTTAGTGGATGAATATGATGAGCAGTTAGAGGAAGAGAGCCATGACATTGATACGATAGTGGCTTTACCTTAGGAGACCTTAGAAGAGAGTCAAGTTATAGAGCCTAGTCTTGAAATTCAAGAGCAAGAAAAAATTAGTGAGGACATAGTCTTTTCAATTCAGTACCTTTAGGAAGAATCCCCTTCCCCAATCCCAGTTAAGAATCTTTTCCCTGAAATTGAGACCCATCCTTCCATCCCTTGGACCTTTTAGTGCATGTAGATATAACTCAGTGTCCAAACTTTAAGGTAGACCCCATTAGCCTAGGACTATTTTTTGAAACCTTTTTTTATTTCTAGGCTAACCCTGAATCCACTTCTTACTTCCTACCCTTTCCTGAAGCTTCCCATATTTCTAGGATCATTAGGTACATTTTGTAGAGGTTAGCATGTTGCATACAATCATTAAGCATGTTAGGTTTGCATCCTATTTCTGGAAGATCCTATGGCATCTATTAGGAGTGCATACCAAGTTTTCATCTGCATGTCATCCACCGACCAAGGGTCAAACCTAGTTGTAGTTCAGGATTTAGTCGAGTCTGTAGTTATTAGGTATTGGTTTGAGTCATTTGCACTACATGACTAGAGATCTGCATGAAAAAATTAACCATAAGATTAATGTGAGCAATGATTTTTATAAAAACAGGTTAATTCCCGAAAAGAGTCTAAGAGTTCACTAGGAAAATTATGTAATGATTAGGATACTTACTCGTGGAGCTAGATTCTTCAAAGTTATAAAGCAAGTTGGATCTAATACTTGAGTTATCACCTAACTTGGCATTAGCTCAACCTTCAATATCTCAGACTTAGTTGAGTATAGGGAGCTAGCAATGATATCTAGTGAGTCTTTGGACCTAACCCTTTTTTTGAAGAGCAAACCCAACCTTGAGTGTCCACCATCAAATTAGCTTGTGAGAGGAAAATGATTGAGCGTATCCTAGATTACCAAGCCATTAGTACCCAGATCAAAGGCTTCCATGTCACTTGGTTCGTTGGCAAGGTCGACCAGAATCTAAGGACTCATGGATCACTCGAGAGGATCCACAGCACCGCATCCCAGACCTGTTGGAGTAGTACTAGAGCCAGATTTACCCTTGCTCGAAAGGGTCGAGTTCTACCCACCCTGGGAGAATTGATGGGGATATCAGGAGAAGACAAGAATTCCAAGGTTCCAATTTTGTTCTTTAATTCATGTGTTGGGTAGTCTATCTTTTTGTTGAGTCCATTGAGTACTGTAATAAAGTGAGCCAGCTGGGTTCACTAAGTCAATCAAAGCCCCTTTGTTAGGCTTATTTTGAGTCATGTCAACTAGGTCCAGTTTGAGTCCTGTAAATTTTATTCAAGTCAAGAGGAGGATCATCGGATTAGGGAGTCACCAGGCCCCACTGAATAAGGCTCCATGCACCCAACCAAGCCTCCACTCAAGCCACCCCAACCTAGACCCCTGGTCCACACTCATGATGCCTAAACCATGAAGAAGTGGCACCCCAAGCCTCCAAAAGATGGTGCACAACCCAGTGCCCATTAAAGCTGGCACCCCTCCTAGTCCAAGCTCGCAAGTGTTGGCACCCTTCATAGGCCCATTCATTGTTGGCACCCCTCCCAAGGCCTTGACCCAGTCTACAATAGCTGGCACCCAGGCTTTGACCTGGTCAACTATTGGGTGTGGAGCCATATCCATCCAAGACCCAAATTCAAAGAAGTCTAGAAGCCCAGAAGCCTAGAAAGAACTAGGAAAAATCAAAAAAGAAAAAGAAAAAAAAGGATTAGCAATAGGCCAGCCCGTCAGACCAGGCTTAACCCATGCACGTGGCCCGGCCAAGGCGCCCGGGCGCACGGGCGAGCGCTCGTGGTCAAGCATGCATTGGCGAGCAGGCATGCACGGGCGGGCACAGCCCGGCCCGATGCACAAGTGTGCGTGGCATGGCTCAGGCCCACACACGGGATGCGCGTGGGCTTGACCCAGCTTGGAGCGATAGCGGGTATAGGCATTTCCTTATATTTCCCTGGTGTTTTCCAAGAGGTTTCTCGCGGTGTTTGAGTGGTCCATGGTTTTCTAAGTGTTTTGGATCGTCCGATCGATGATCAAATGGCTGAGGTTATTTCTTGATTCTATTGGGCTTCATCTGATGGTTTTCTACTCCATTTCGGATGTAGTTTTGAAGGCTTCTTCGAGCTCTTTACGTCAAGCACAGTAGAGAGCATCTGTGAGCCGACAGAGAGTAGAACATAGTGTTGAGAGCCTACAGAGAGAAGAAGAGAGCCAAGAGAAACCAGAAGAAGAGCAGTCCAAGGTTTTCCAAGAGAGAAAACAAGAAGAAGAGAGAGAGAAAGGTTGAGAAAGGGTAAGGGTTCCTTCTGTATTGTTTTATCCTTTCTTCTTTTGTTCATATTGGGCCGGGGTTTGCATCCTGGGAGGTGTTAGAGTTTGGTGACCAGGACGGAAGCGTGGATTTCAAAAATTTATTATGAAACCACTACCAATCCCTTAACCCAAGACCTCCTTACTAGGAATTAAAACATATAAACATGCATATATGATATAAACTAGAGTTTAGGCACCAACCTGAACCGCTAGTATCCAATCCGATGAAGAAAACCCTGATTCAGCCTTCTTCTCCACCAGGCGCCCAAACATTCGCCTTCCAACGGTGATCCACATAGAGATGTGACAAAGACTATAACCTCTTATTTAGTGGCTCCTTTACTTGAATTCTTCTTCTAAGAACTCAAAACTTGGACTATGACTGAGTTTTGTCTACTCCAGAACTCCCTTTCTTCTTTTTGCTTCTTATTGAACTTCTCCCTGACTTTAATCCTTGTAGGACTCTCTTGTCGTGAAGAACCAAGGTTGTCCTAAAGGTTTTAAGCCTTGTCTTAAAATCAGAGATGAATTAATACAAGTATTGTCATAATGCAGGAAAGAAAGAAATATACATCTTTCTTCGTTTACCGATCAAGACCTTCTTCTTTATTCTTGTTTAAGACCAAAGTTTCGACAGAGGAAACCTCTGTAGAGGAAAAAATATCCAACAAGAAAAAAAGGAAGGAGTCTCTTGGAAAGGAAGAAGAAAATCTAAAAAGGCTTCTTAAAACCCACACACTTCATCCAAGACCTTTCCTCCCATTATATAGACAACAGAGAGACGTCTTTCCAAAAGAATGCAACTCTCTGCTATCCAAAGATCATGTCCCTCCATCCTTCACACATCCCCTCTATTTTATCATGCCTTTCTAGTTTTATTTCAAGACTTTTTGATGAAGGAAAATCTCGGAAAAAACTTAGGAAGAGACGCGATGTTTTGAGACGGTGTTATGCGTGACCGGGAACGATCGAAAACCTTTATTATTTCCTAAAACTTTGCAACCATCAGATGACCATCCAATGGCCATCCTTTGAGGTGCTAAAATGAGAATTCTTCAGCGCCCCCCCCCCCCCCCCCCACCCCCCCTTTTTGTTTTTCACGGTAAAATAGATAAAGACTCCACGCGCGTGGAGTCTTCCTTCTTTTCCACGTGCATGAGGGAGAGTTATATGGCTTGGGGAAATGAAATAAATTGCTGTAATTCAATTGGGTTCAGCCATGGGTTAGCCCAAAGTCTGAAAAACTTAATTAGACCCTAATTAGGTTCAATTAGAACCCAATTAAGACTAATTAGGAACCAAAATTCAAATCTGATTCGAATAGAAGTTAGGGTTTACAACACATGCTAGTGTGTTTGTCCTGCAAACATGATTTAATTCCAAATTAAGTCCTTCTTCAACTCTCTATTGTGTGTGACCCATTGGGATCCACATCTAGCCAGCAGTAGGTCCGAGTGCTATTTGACCTAATTCGGTTAGATCTCAACTAAGCCGATTTAGGTCAACTCAAGCTAGCCCGACTTGGTCAATTAGAATCCAATTCTAATTAACTGATTGAATTACCATAATTCAATCAAATCTCCACAAGACAAGATTGATGTCTAGCAACGTATCATGCATACCCAGAAGATGTGAAATTTTGGTGGCATTACCAAAATACCCTTTAGTGGTGAGTTACTGTGCAATTCAGTCCTTCGATCAGCTTGCACCCTGAATATTACTATAGATAAGGATACTTGTCAAATCCAATTTCATATTCATTCCTAACTCAATCTGATAATGATGATTCATTAATGAACCATTAGAAACTATTTCTAATGTTCATACTTTGATCAAAGATTTCTCGAATCTTCATTTGATCGAAATCAGCTGGATGCGATTCCCTTTTACTAAGGTTGATCGATTCCATTTTGACCTACTCACAACCTCCATATGCAATCCATCATACCCAGTATCACCCCATGCATGACTTAGTATCATGATTGAGTGTGAACCAAAGTATGGATTCATGCATACAAGGTACCATGGTAGTCTCAGGTCAAAGGACCACATGCACTACTCCCACTATGAGAACTATCTATTGACAAACAGATATGGTTCAATTAGATGTTCTCTAGTTGGATCCATTCAGTGAACTCATTCTCTAATAAGCACCCTCATCCTAGTATTAGTGTCAAACATAAGTGACTGTGAGATCAGTCACCCTCTTCACCAATTATACATAGGATGTGCTTGTCTTGATGAAAACATTGATCCCTTACTCAACATCCCATCGACCAGGAATATTTTAGATTAGGGTTTTAAAGCTTTATGTCTTACTGGTATGATCTCATCATAACCCTAGAACCATAGCCCTAATCTATGGGGTTCATCATATAATAATAAAATAATTAAGACACAGCATATGATGAAAATAAAATGCCTTTATTATTTGATAATGTCAATACATTGGTTTGGGATACAAAGGAAAATCTCATCAAAATACAACATTTCGATTGGCCTTTAGGGCATAATCTTTTCAGGAGGGTTCTTATGTGTAATAACTTTCTGTATGTCATCTTGATAGTGAAGATTTGATCATGTGCAGTCATTGACATAGGAGCAAGAGGCTTCGAACTATGTAATCCCTATGTGTTCGCTTGCATGTGTTGTTATTTATCTTTCAGTTCTTCCTATTTTCATTCCTTCTATGAGTTTCCAGCATCCCACTATGATCCACATTTCCCTAACAACTGGTATCAAAGCGTCAAGTTTGAGTGGGAACATGGAAAGAGATGAAGGAAAGGTCAAGATCGACAGGTTTGATGGAAAAGACTTCAGATTCTGGAAGATGCAGATTTAGAATTATTTATACCAAAAGAAGCTTCACCTACCACTACTAGGGAAGAAACCTATTAAGATGTCACAAGTAGATTCGGATTTGCTGGACTGCCAGGCTTTGGGAGTTATCCATCTGACGTTGACCAGGAATGTCGCATTGAATATCCTAGAGGAGAAGACTATGGCTGGATTGATGTAGGCACTATCCAATATGTATAAGAAACCATCAGCCTCCAACAAGGTTTATCTCATGCAATATCTATTCAACCTAAAGATGAGCGAAGGTGCGTCCGTAACCAATCACATCAATGAGTTTAATTTTATTACTAGTCAGTTGAGTTCAGTTGACATAAGCTTCGAGGATGAAGTACGTGCCCTAATCCTATTATCCTCTTTGCCTAAGAGCTAGAGTGCAACTGTGATAGGGGTGAGTAGTTCTTGTAGCTCGAGCAAGCTAAAGTTTGTAGAGGTCTAGAACCTGATTCTCAGTGAAGAAATCAGGAGGAAAGAAATCCAAGGGAGCTCTGGGTTTGCCTTAGTGACTTACGAAGGTAGAGGAAGAACTACACAGTGCAACGAAGGCCATGGGAGATCCAAGTCCAAGAAGAAAAGCCAATCAAGACCAAAGGGTGATGGCTTTTGGCACTGCGGTAAGAAGGGGCACATCAGAAAGAATTGCTGGGCAAGGACAAGGGCCAGAATGAAGAGTCAGTTAATGCAGTGACTAAGATAATTGAAGATGCATTGGTTCTTAGCATGAACAGTCCGATGGAGTCATGGATCTTAGACTCTGGTGCTTCATTTCACTCTACCTCATAGATAGAATGTATGAGAAATTATATAACTAGTAATTTCATAAAGGTTCATCTAGCAGATGATGAGACTTTGGACATCATAGGGAGAGGTGACATTAATATCAAGATGCCGAATAAGTCAGTATGGAAGCTGAAGAATGTCAGACATGTCCCTAGTTTAAAGAGAAACCTGATATCAGTTAGGCAGCTGGACTTGGAGGGGTACAAGACAACTTTCATTGGTGTCTCTTAGAAGATCACCAAAGGTGCGACGGTGATAACACGAGGAAATAAGTTGGGTACCCTGTATATGACTAGTAACACCAAAGATGCAATGGCACTGTTATAGGCAGACTCAGAGTTGTGGCACTACAGGCTGAGTTATATGATCGAGAAAGGAATGCAAGTACTATTAAAGAGGGACAAGCTACCAGGTTTGATGACAATAGATATTGGTTTCTACGAGAGTTGTATTCTTGGGAAACAGAAGAAATTTAGCTTCTCCAAGACTAGCAAGGCACCAAGATCAAGAAAGCTGGAGCTTGTGCACACCGACATGTGGGGTCCCTTCCTAGTTGCATCCTTTGGAGCTTCATGATATTATGTGACTTTCATCGACGACTCCACCAAAAAGGTATGGATTTATTTTCTACAAAATAAATCTGACATATTTGACACTTTCAAGAAGTGGAAAAGTTTGGTAGAGAGTGAATCTACACAGAAGATAAAGTGCCTGAGATGGGATAATGGAGGCGAGTATGACAGCACCGAGTTTAAGGAGTTCTGCATAATCAATGGGATCAAGATGGAGAAGATGATTCCAAGTACAGCACAATAGAATGGGGTAGTTGAACACATGAACAGGACCTTGAATGAGAGAGCCAGGAGCATGAGGCTCCATGCTAGATTGCTCAAGGTATTTTGGGCTGAGGAAATTAGCTCTGCTACCTATCTGATCAATAGGAGTCCCTCAGTCCCCCTTGAATACAAGCTACTAGAAGAAGAGTGGACAAGAAATTCAGCAAGTTTATTTGATGCGGGACTAAATATGCATGCAAAATATTTTTATGTTTCTATATGTTGAGTTATGTATCCAAATCTCGAAAATAAGGCCAAGAATTAAAGTAGAGAGTTCTATGCAAAAATAAGAAGCAACATCATGCAAAAAGACCCTAAAAGTAATAGAAAAGAGGGCCGCCGAGGATGAGAAGCCCCGGTTGGGCTTGTTCCCCTTCAATAACACTACTAGCAAGTAGAGGGGGTGTACTAGATAGGATCTTGTAGATGGATCCTTGCAGAGGTCTCTCTTCGCTCCCGGATGCGGCCTGGATGATCAAGCCAAAGACTGCGCAGATTCGTGGCTTTCAACTCGGTGATCCGATCACTGCCTGGTTGGAATCAATGGATTCGTAGACTTTGAGGGACCTGCAAATCACCTATCAAGGGTTAAAAATCAATGTTGGGATGAATAAATAAATTGAAAACAGCATGGATGGAAGAGTTTTTGTGTTGGGATGCCAAGGTTGGAGAGATTGCTTCTAGGGTTTTGATGATGACTGGAAGCAGGGCACAGGAAACAAGGAAGAAAAATGGATTCACATAGATTCCCCTTAGCACACAGCAAGCACATAGCAAAAGTTGGAAAACTCAATTTATATTCATCAAAAATTATCTTCATATAAGAGAAGAGAGACTATTAAATAGCCTCATAAACATTTCCCCAAGTAAGGATACAAGAGTCTTTTCATAGGAATTTAAATCCCACCCAAACCCTAGCTAGAATACATGGTAGGTCCAATATTTCTTTCCCTCAAATTTTCCCTCTCTCTCTTGTCTTGGTCGGCCAAGGGAGGTAACCCTAAGTGGCCGACGAAGAGGTGGTGACCATAGGGTGGATGGTGCCCTAGCTTGCTTCACTTGGGCCTTGGGTGGCCCAGTATGCTCCAATCTACGATCCAGGGTTCCAAGGCTACATTCCGGGATGTCAGGGCCTTCATTTTACTTGCTGGATCTTCCATGTCTTCAAACTGGGTTGGTCTTCACTTGTACTAGCTCGGTATTCACTTGTATTTAGTCTTCATTGAACTTGGACTAACATATACAGGACTTAGAAAGAAAATTAGCTCAACATGAGCTGACTGGTACAGGACTCAAATAATGAAAATGATAACTCAAATAGGCTAAGCCCTTATTACAAATGGACTCAAACACTACTAAGTAATCCATAGAAGGTTTAGAAGCCTCTGTCATATTCTGGTGCCTCTGGTGTCTGCACCATCATCTCATTTGAAGGTCTTCGGCTGTGTCTCCTATGTACACGTCAATGCAGAGAAGTCAAAGAGGTGCTTCTTCATCGTGTATGGCACTAATGAGTCCAATTATAAGCTCTGGAGTAAGAAGGGCAGGAAGATCATCAGGAGCAAGGATATGGTGTTTGATTAAAGAAGCCTGTACATGGACCAGAGTGTTCCAGATAGAGCACGACAGGCAGACAAGGATACAGAACAAGTTGGAAGAGATCACAGAAGAGGACATTATCGAGGGAGCAAGAGATCCTGAACTTGAGCCAGAGACACCTCACCTGAGAAGATCTACATGGACCCTGAAACTATATGTCAGGTATTTATCCTTGTTGTATTATCTACTTTTGATAGATGGAGGGGAGTCTGAGTGCTTGGACAAAGCCATTGAGAGCAGAGATTCGGTCAAGTGCAAGCTGGCGATGATGGACGAGATGCAGTCCTTGATAAAAAACCAGACACGGGAGCTCAGCACACTACCAAAAGAAAAGAAAGCACTGCATAATAAGTGGGTCTACAAGATCAAGGAAAAGTACAATGGCAGCCAGAAGTACAAGGCAAGGTTAGTTGTAAAAGGGTTCCAACAAAAAGAAGATCCAGGTGGTGATACCGTCACTAGGAGGAGCATGTAGGGTTTGTGCATACCATCGGCGGGATAGCGATGTGCTGGGTCTCGTAGTTGCAAGAGATCGTGGCTCCTTCTACTACCGAGGCAGATATGCTGATAGATAATTAGGGCCATGCATGACCTCAATTGGCTTCTCGAGCTAGTTGATTGGAGGCACAGCACAGGATGCTGACTTGTTTTTATTTTCTTTGGAAGTTTGTTCTTTAATGTTTCAGGTGGATGCAAGTTTGGGTGTCTATGTCTCCAAGTAGGAGAGTTGTTGGGTGTGGAGCCATATCCATCCAAGACCCAAATTCAGAGAAGTCTAGAAGCCTAGAAGCCTAGAAGAAACCAGGAAAAATCAAAAAGAAAAAGAAGAAAAAAAGGGGTGGCAGCAGGCCGGCCCATTGGACCAGGCCCGACCCACGCTCGCGGCCCTACCCTGGGACGTGGGCATGCGGTCGAGCGCCCATTGGGGAGCATGTCGGGTGAGTGGGCATGCACGGGCGGGCACGGCCCGACCTGGCACGCGAGCATGTGGGGTGCGGGTCAGGCCCACGCGCGAGATGCGCACGGGCACGTGGGCTCGGCCCAGCTTAGAGCGATAGCCGGTTTAGGCATTTCCCCGTGTTTGCCTGGCATTTCCTAGGAGGATTCTCGTGGTGTACGAGTGGTCCATAGGTTTTATAAGTGTTTTGGACAATCCGATTGATGATTGAATGGCTGAGGTTATTTTCCGATTTCGTTGGGCTTGATCTGAGGGTTTTCTACTCCATTTCGGATGCGGTTTTGAAGGCTTCATCAAGCTCTTTACATCAAGCGCAGTAGAGAGCCACCGGAGAGAGCATCTATGAGCTGATAGAGAGAAAAACATAGTGCTGAGAGCCTGTAAAGAGAAGAAGAGAGCCAAGAGCAACTAGAAGAAGAGCAATCCAAGGTTTTCCAAAAGGGAAAGCAAGGGAAAGAGAGAAAGAAAGGTAGATAGGGCAAGGGTTCCTCCTGTATTATTTTATCCTATCTTCTTTTCTTTAAATTGGGATGGGATTTGCATCCAGGGAGGGTTCTCTTGTATAATAACTTCCTGTGTTTTTTTCTGATATTAAAGATTTGATCCTGTACGGCTGTGGACATAAGAGCAAGAGGCTCTGAACCACATAATCCCTTTGTGTTTGCCTGCTTGTGTTGTTATTTGTCTTTCAGGCCTTCCAGTTTTCGTTCCTTCTACGAGTTTCCGGCATCCCAATGTGATCCACGTTTCCCTAACATCAACAGCATTGGCACCCAAGGCTTTGACCCATTCAATGAGGCTTTCATCCTATCCCAGCAAGGAGTCAAGCAGTCCAAGCCCAAGAGGAGTCAATGTCCATGTTCTACAAGGAGTTCACTATTCAAGTTCTACCAGGACTTCAGTCTCCTAATCCCACTCAAACCTTGTACTCCTTGTCCCATACAAACTTGTAATCCCACATTGACCAGGAAAGGGCCCTGGGTGAATCTATAAATACCCACCCCCTCCCCCTCTTGTATTCATTAACTTTTGATGAATTAAAATTTGAGCTTTTTCTAATTGCCTTTGTTCTTTGAGAACATCGACCTCTGTAAGCGAGTGGGTGTGAGACCCAAAGTTATCCAACAAACCCTAGCTTTCCTTAAACCCTAGCCATCCCTCTTTCCACCTCCTCTAAACCCTAAGACAACCATCACCATCATCCTACAAGGCCACCCCCATCTTTCTTCATCTTAGGATGCTCAACCAACTTCCTTGGCCACTCCATCCATACTCCTTCTAGGCTGCCCCACCATCTTCAAACCCTAGCCGCCAGGTCTTCCCTCTCCACTCTAGGCCACCCCTCTCCAAGCCCCACCGCCCCACATATTTAGGTAGCCCCTCCAAGCCAGGCATCCAACATCAATTCGGGCTACCAATCAGCCCCAATGCACCTCCCACTTTCTATTCTCTTCCAACCATCTATTTCATATTTTTCCTATCATCTACTGCCCTAACCATTGATATTTGTAGGATCCCTCAGGTGAAGCGACCCTTGGATGGGCCTTCCTTGCCCTCGAAGTCATCTAATAAAAAGCCAACGGATCCACCGGAAAGCTGCTTCGTCATCCTGAGAACAATCTTAGAGGAGCGTGTATGGAAACATGATGCAGGCAATGGGGATGCAACTTTAAATTTTTTTAACCTTGCATCACAGCGAAAGACTTAATTAATTATATTAATCAACATATAATATTAGAACATTTCTAATATATGCCTACAAACAGGATCATGTATGAATATTAACATGTAAATGAAGGACAATACAAGCACACAAAGTTGTGCATCATATAGAATCATTCTAAGTTCAATGCACATACCAAAGAACACTTCTTTAGAAAACTCACCGAGAGCCTTACCTTTAATCCGATGCAAAACTCGCTGGGTTGAGGAATGTCTCACCAAGGAAGACAATCGTTCTAGAAGCCGCACACCTATCCGGCCTCTATTGGTAATCCACACCGGAGTTCTTCCTTAACCTTCTTCCTTTAAAGTGCTAGCTTCGCCGGAACAAATTGGCTTATGGACTCTTCTTCTTCTTCTTCTTCGGGATGCTCCAGGAGATGAAGAAGAGCTGTGGAGGGTGTAGGAAGTGCACTCAAAAACCCTTCCCAAGACACTCTTCCCAAGCCTAGAACACTAGGCAGCATAAACCCAAACCCAAACATTTATTCCCCACATAAAGGTTTCAAGCTGTCATTCTTCCTTTTCCTTTTTCCTCTCTTTTTGAAGAACTTTCAGCAATTAAATTTTAGAAAACCTTCATCTCTCATATCGTCATCAAATCCCTATATGTAGGTAAGTGGGGAGAGAGAAAAAAGGAGAGAGTTACATGAGTTATGGGTTACATAATGGTGGGGTGTTACGAAAGATTTAAGGCCATGGAGATACATCCTTTTAAATTCAAAGTAAATTCTGAATTTAAAACATAAATTAAAATTTGAATTCATAATTCAAACTCAAATTTGAAATTGGATGCAATGATTTAGCCCAATCACATTGGACCTAACCCGAGCCTAAACTGAATCACATTTGATTTAACCCAAACTAGATTGTTCAATCAAATTGAATTAATCAAGCAATCACATTGCCTCTAACCCTCTATATAATTACCCACATTTAGTAATTAAAACCTTTGTCACAATATTTATAATATGATGTGTCAACATTTAACAAATCATTAAATCCCTATAACTAAGTCAACTCATGATTCTAGCCGACTCCGAAATGTTGATGGACAATCAAATTGTCCAAAGAGTCCAAAAATGATTCCCAATCATTCAATAGACATTAGGTCAATCAGAAATCCCTATGGTGTGTGACTCCATAGGTTCAAATACTAAGCCGGTAGTATTGGAACACTTCCAGTACCAACCAAAGTCACCATCTAGCAATGATACCCGGCGTCCAGATAGGTCAAAGGTTGCAGAGCAACTATCAAGAACCAAATGGATATGATAATCATATAATACATTCCTTTAACCCTCACTGCTCTAGAAGACTTATGGTTTATCTGCCCTACCCTAGAATAGTCCATAACAATATGTCTCAAACTCAAAAACCCTGTAACTACTTACAAGGTCTACCTTGGCGAAGGTTTTACTCAATTAAGACATAATGAGTCATTCACTCCAAACTATTTTGGAGGGGTTATTCCTATCTTGATCCAACCACTACTACAAAAGTACTTGACTGTACTTAACAATCTTTCATCATTGGATTAGAAATTTGTGTAGTCCAATACCTAAGCACAATGAGTTGCTTGCAAGCTACCACGATAATCTCAAGTCAGAGAAACACTTATATCCACATCCTAATGCGAAATACTCTTTGGTTAGAAGAATGTTCTACATATGGGTCACATTTAGTGAAGTATCATACACAACACCTATATGCCATACCAGTGTCTCTACACTCTTTGGTTAAGAAGACAACCAATGATTATGACATACAACGACCTATACTTGATACACTATCATCCTGTGACAATGTATCATTTGGTCACGAACGAATTTAAGGACTAGATGATATATCCTCTTTATATCACATCAAAGTTGTCCTAAGGACACAATCACACAAGAATTCATTATAGAAAGATGTGAAATGTGATGAATATCCAGAATAAATATTTTATTCAATATAATTCATATATAATTACAATAATAGCTTAAACATCTACAAGCTAGATGATTAGCTTTGGGATACATTTCTCAACAACATCCACTTGGACTAAAGCAAATCATAGTGGAATCATATTCTCATCTTCCATTTACAATTGTTGAACTCTTGAACTTCGATGGCTTTAGTGAAGGGGTCAACCAGATTCTCATTTCCATCGAGCTTCATAAGTTCGATGTCACCTCGTTCGACGATCTCTCAAACAAGGTGATAGAGACATAGAATATGCTTGGTACGCTAAGAGGACTTTGGCTCTTTGGCTTGAGCAATGACTCCAGTGCTGTCATAACATACCAGAATAGGACCATCCAAGAAAGGTGCCACTCCCAGCTCACCTAGGAACTTCCACAACTACACAGCCTCCTTTGCGGCATATGATGCTACAATGTATTCTACTTCACATACTGAGTCTACCACAGTATGCTACTTAGAACTTTTCCAATAGATGCCTCCTCCATTCAGGATAAACACAAATCCAGATACACTCTTGTTGTCATCTCTATCTGACTAAAAACTGGAATCAGTATATCCCATAAGTTTTAAGTCAGGTTCTTCATAAATTAGCCATTGATCTTTAGTATTATATAAATACTTAAGAATAGTCTTTACTACCATCCAATGTGCCTCACCTCGGTCAGACTGGTATCTACTCACAATCCCTAGTGAGTATGCCATGTCTGGGCTAGTACATGTCATGGCGTACATGATAGAATCCATTGTCGAAGCATGTGGAATTCTACACATACGCTTTCTCTCCTTAGGAGTTATTGCACAATCCTTCTTGGAAAGAGTAATTTCATGGCCTATCAGAAGATAGCCTTTTTTAAAATTTTCCATGCTGAACTGTTTCATCATAATGTCTATGTATGTAGATTAAGATAATCCCAAAAGCTTCCTTGATCTATCTTTATAGATTTTCATACCAAGTATGTAGGAACCTTCACCCAAGTCTTTCTTAGAAAACTAAGAGAACAACCAGACCTTTATTTCCTGTAATGCAGGAATGTCATTCTCGATTAAGAGAATGTCATCCATATACAGAACAAGAAATACAACTACAGAACTATTATCCCATTTATATATGCAGGGTTCTTCTCCGTTCCTAACAAAGCGATAAGTCTTGATACATTTATCAAATTGCATGTTCCAACTCTGAGATGCCTGCTTCGGTCCATAAATAGACCTCTGCAGCTTGCATACCTTAGACTCATCTATGGATGTGATCCCTTCAGGTTGCATCAAACACACTTCTTCTTCCAACTCACCATTTATGAAAGCTATTTGGACATCCATTTGCCAGATTTCATAGTTTAGATATGCTACCAGAGCAAGCATAATCCTAATAGACTTAAGCATTGCCACCAGAAAAAATATCTAATCATAGTCTATACCATAATGTTGACGAAATCCCTTGGCAACTAGATGAGCTTTATAGGTCTCCACCTACCCGTCTGCATCCTTCTTCCTCTTGAAGATTAATTTACACCCAATGGATTTTATCCCTTCAGGTGGATCAACTAATGTCCGCACATTATTGATTTTCATGGACTCCATTTTAGATTTCATGGTCTCAAGCCATTTCTTAGAGTTAGACCTCTGCATTGCATCCATATAAGTGACTGGATCTTCATTGTTCTCATCGAGCTTAACAGGATCACCATCCCGAACTAGAAAATCATAGTATATATTCGACTAATGCGGTACTCTACCATATCTCCTTAATGGTTGCATAATAGGCTCAGATCTTATCAAATCTAGTTCTAAAGCGGTCCTAGAATGTGTTGTTTCCTCTACTTGTTGAGCTTTCCCAAGTTCAACCTTAGCAGCTCGAGTGCCTTCAGTAAGGTACTCCCTTTCTAAAAAGGTAGCCCTAAAATTGACGAACACTCTTTGTTCCTCAGGCAGATAGAAAAATACCCTTGAGACTCTTTTGGATATCCAACAAAGAGGCACCTGTTAGATCTAGGTCCAAGTTTATCCATCTGCAAATATTTGACATAAGCTGGACATCCCCAAACTCGAAGATATGAAAGTTTTGGCCTATGCTCCATATCTCATATGGAGTTTTGTCAACGGATTTACTAGGAACCTTATTCAGAAGATAACATGCTAACTCAAGAGCATATCCCCAAAAGGATATAGGTAGAGTGGCTAAGCCCATCATGGATCGAACCATATCTAATAGAGTCTGATTCTTCCTTTTAGATACTCCATTTAATTAAGGTGTCCTTGGAGGAGTCCATTGAGAAAGAATTCCATTCTTCTTAAGATAAGTCAAAAACTTTCCAGAAAGATACTCACCACCTCGATCTGATTGAAGAGTTTTAATAAACTTTCCAGTTTATTTTTCTACTTCATTATGATATCGTTTGAACATTTCAAATGACTCAGATTTATGTCTCATTAAGAAAACATAACCATACCTAGATAGGTCATCTATGAACATAATAACTTCTAACCACATGATTAGTTCCCAATCTTAAGTTCTCATAAAAACTTCTAACCAAAGAGTGATAGGTCTTCTCATTCAATGAACAAAATTTTCTCTACCCTTGGTCTTCAATTAAATCTCCTATTTTTAACCCAATGCCCTTAATAAACTAAAAATTAATTCGATGGCCGGAGGTTAACTGACGCGTAGAGATTGAGAGCACTTGGCTAGGAGCGGTTGCAGCTTCTCTTGTGGCTTCCTCTACAATTTCTTTACTACTTGACTCTTCTTGTCGCCTCTTGGACCTTCTTTCTTTTTCAACCGATGGAGCAACCCTAACGGAGCATTTACCTGTTGCACGTTTGGGTGCCATAGCTAGGAAAGATGGAATAACAAAAAAATGGAGTGCTTGGAAGGGAGAAGGGAGTCTTTGGAGTAGGTTTTGGAGATGAGTGAACCATTAGAGAAGATAACGTAGAAGCTAAACAGTTCGGAGAAGAGTTTATAACCCTAAGAAAAATGCTTCGGTGCAAAATTCCAGTCAACTCGAGTAGCCCTAAAAAGGCTCGAGTCGGCTCGGCCAAAGCTCTTCTAAAACCATCAGAAAATCCAGTCGACTCAAAACTGTTCGAGTCGGCTAGGCCAGAACAAGTTCAAAACTCTCAGAGAAATCTAATTGGCTCGGATTGAGATCCAGTCGACTCGAACAGAAAAAGTAGAGTTTTGAAAAAACATTTAACAACAATTCAGAAGGACTTTGAATAGAATTTCAACAAAAATTAAGGCTCAATAAAATAGAATAAATTGAGGAGGTTTTCTAGATGAAATTTTCTTAGAATTGAAGGAATTAAGTTTGAAAATCTAGAAGGGATCACAAAGTCCTAATTCAGTCCTAATCAGCTCAAATCTATCTTGATTGAGTGGCTTGGTAAATATATCAGCTAGTTGATCTTCAGTAGGCACAAAGTCAAGCATAATATTACCATTGGAAACATGATCTCTAATAAAATGATGTCTAATTTCAATGTGCTTGGTTCCAGAGTGTTGAACATTCTTTATCAAATTGATAGCACTTGTGTTATCACATTTAATTGGAATTTTAGATTGTGATACACCAAAGTCTTCTAGTTGTTGTTTAATCCATAACACTTGAGCACAATAACTACCAACAGCCAAGTGCTCAGCCTCAGTAGTGGACAAGGCTACGGAGTTTTGCTTCTTATAGTGCCATGAAATTAAATTCAACCCTAGAAATTGGCATGTATAGCTAGTGCTTTTTCTATCTATTTTACAACCAGCATAATCAGCATCAGAGAATCCAATCAAATTCAAAGTAGAATGTTTAGAATACCAAATTCCTAATTTACTTGTTCCTTTATAATATTTAATTATTCTTTTTACAGCAAGCATATGTGTTTCTTTTGGTGATGACTGAAATCTAGCACATACACATACACTGTATAATATGTTAGGTCTACTTGCAGTTAAATACAATTAGGATCCGATCATACCTCTATATAGCTTTTGGTTAACATTGGATCCATTCTCATCTTTATCCAGTCTGCAAGCTAGGCTCATGGGTGTGCTCATTGATTTGCTACTCTCCATACCAAACTTTTTGATGATTTCCTTGATGAATTTGGCTTGTTAGATGAAGATGCCTTCCTTTGTTTGTTTTACTTGAAGTCCAAGGAAGTAGTTCAGCTCGCCCATTAAGCTTATTTCAAATTCTCCCTGCATAAGCTTAGCAAATTCTTTACATAGAGATTCGTTAGTTGCACCAAAAATGATATCGTCAACATATATTTGTACACTAAGATATCATCGTTCTTCTTTTTGATAAATAAAGTTTTGTCTACATTTCTTCTTGAAAAATCATTTTCAATTAAGAAAGTGCTAAGTCTATCATACCAGGCTCTAGGTGCTTATTTCAAATCGTACAATGCTTTGTTTAATTTGAATACATGGTTTAGAAAAGTATGATTTTCAAAACCTGGTGGTTGTTCCACAAAAACTTGTTCAGAGATAAAACCATTAAGAAATGCACTTTTTACATCCATTTGAAAGAATTTGAAGTTCATGTAGCAAACAAATGCAAGTAGTAATCTAATGGCTTCTAGTCTTGCTACGGGTGCATAGGTTTCATCAAAATCAATACCTTCTTCTTGGTTATATCCCTTAGCCACTAATCTAGCTTTGTTCCTTATAATGTTTCCTTGCTCATCTAATTTATTCCTATAGATCCATTTAGTTCCTATAATTGGATGGTCTAAAGGTCTATCTAAAAGTGTCCATACCTTATTTCTTTCAAACTGGTTTAATTCTTCATGCATTGCCATCATCCAGTTTGGGTCAGTCTCAGCCTCTTCTAAGCTATGAGGTTCTATTTGTGATACAAAGGCTAGGTAATCATGTGCATCCTTATATGCAGCCCTAGTCCTAACACCATGTGAAGGATCTCCTATTATTAATTCTTTAGGGTGAGATGTAACATACCTCCAATCCCTCGGTAGATCAGTGTGGTCCTTACTTATCATTTCTTCTCCACCTTGAGTGTTTTTGTCTTGAATGCTCAAGTCATCCATTCATTTTTGCAATATACCTGCATCATTATCTATGCACTCTTCTTGTCTAGAAGGTGTAGGGTTAGTTTCAATAAATACAACATGAATTGACTCTTCAACAGTAAGAATCATTTTATTAAAAACCCTATATGCTTTACTATGTAATGAATAACCTAGAAAAATTGCATCATCAGCTTTAGAATCAAATTTTCCTAAATTATCTTTTCCAATGTTATGCACAAAGCATTTACAACCAAACACATGAAAAAAACTAATATTAGATTTTTTATCATTCCAAAGCTCATAGGAGGTTTTCTTTAAGATAGGATGGATCAAAATGCGGTTTAAAATATAACATATAGTGTTCACCGCTTCTGCCCAAAAGTACTTTGGAAGATTGCCTTTACACAACATTGTGCGAGCCATTTCTTCCAATGTTTTATTTTTCCTTTCTACAACACCATTCTGTTGAGGTGTTCTAGGAGCGAAGAAGTTGTGATCAATGCCAAATTCAGTACAATAATCTTTGAGAAATTGATTTTCAAATTTAGTTCCATGATCACTTCTAATTGAAATCAAAGATAAGTTCTTTTGGTTTGAAACCTTTTTATGAAATTTTCTGAAAATATGAAAAGTTTCATCTTTCGAAGCAATGAACAAAACCCATGTAAATCTCAAAAAATCATCTACTATCACAAGAGCATATTTCATCCCTCATAGGCTTGTGGTCCTAGTAGGTCCGAAAAGATCGATGTGAAGTAGTTCAAGAGGTCTTGTTGTAGAAACTATATTCTTTGATTTAAAACTTCCCCTAGTTTGTTTATCCATTTGGCATGCATCACAAACATGATTTAAATCAACTTTAAACTTAGTCATGCCTCTAACAAGATCTTTAGATATTAATTTGGCAATTGTATGCATGCTAGCATGACCTAATCGTCTATGCCATAGTAAGCCTGACTCTTTGGTCTTAGCATTCATTGCAACTAGACTATGGCTACTAGACATAGCAAGATCATTGAGATCTACCACATAGATATTCTCGAGTCTATGTCCAATAAATTTATTGCCTGAATCTAAAAAGTTAGTTACTATGCACATAGAAGAGTCAAAGACAATCTTGAAGCCTTTATCGCACAATTGACTTATACTTAAGAGATTATGCTTCAATTTGTCTACTAGCAAAACATTTTCAAAAAAAGTAAAGGAAGTTATTTTGATCTTACCAATACCGATTATTCTCCCTTTGCCATTGTCTCCAAAGGTGACCATACCTCCTTTCATTTCAAGGGTGATGAATTGGTCCTTGTCAACCGTCAAATATCTTGAGCAGTCGCTGTCAAAGTATCACCTTTTCTTCAATTTTTGGGCTGCAAGACATTCCTGCAAAATAGTCAATGAATTCTTTTAGGTACCAAAGCTATATTTGGTCCTTGCAGGTCAGTAGAGGTGGTTCCTTTGGGAACCCAAATCTTTTTTACCTTTTTATGGATATTTCTAAGATTATTGCTTTCAAAAGCTTTATGTTCTATTCTTTTACAAGCATAGCAAACAACTTTAGAATTTTTAATGGAAACAGAATTTGAAGTTCTAAAAGTTGATGCACTTGATGCAGATTTTGAACCTTTTGGAATGTATGCATTTTTGCTCAAATTCTTAAAAACATTGTAAGGGTTTTGGTGACCAGGGTGGAAGCGTGGATTTCAAAAATTTATTATGAAACAACTACCAAACCCTTAACCCAAGACCTCCTTACTAGGAATTAAAACATACAAACATGCATATATAATATAAACTAGAGTTTAGGCACCAACCTGAACCGCTAGTATCCAATCCGATGAAGAAAACCCTGATTCAGCCTTCTTCTCCACCAGGCGCCCAAACGTTCGCCCTCCAACGGTGATCCACATGAAACTCGGATCAAGGAACAACTCCTTCTTCAAGTTGCTTGGAGAAGTGGAACTCTTTCGGCAGCCTTTGGTCTATTGACCACTGTAGGACACCCTGTCCTACTGTAGGGCACTAAAGACACTCTCCTAAACCACTCTTGGTTTTAGGACAACCATCCTCTAGGATCCCTTAGGCTTATGTCCTAAAATAAAGCCTTGTTCTAGTAGAAACGACCTTGTCTTAACAAGACAAGTCTTGTCTTAAAGAAAGAAGGAGGGTGAGAGAGCCACTCAGAATAGTGCTTCGGTGGAATTCTTATATCAGACTCATTTCATTGCCCCATATTTATAGATACAAGAGGGGCGTGTGATATGTCCTCCCATCAACTTATCAGATATGATTTTTCATGACCGAAGAGAAGTTATCTGGCTTGAAAAATCATATCTAATAAGTCCATTCATGCACCGAAGGCCTTATTCACATACCTTCTTTTATCTGGATGAATTCACACTTGCCACATGTCCACTACCGGTCCCTAGGAAGCCAAGAGGCACCTCTTCAATCTCCAAACATCGGAGATTATGAAGAGTCCTGATAGTAGAAGGACTCTCCAACAGAACCGCGGGCCACATGAAGAGTTGCGACTCTTCATGCACCGCGCGCGCCACCTTCTTCCATGCAAATTTCAAAAAATGTTGACCAGTCAAAACATAAACAATATGGGTGTCATTGGAAGGAGTATAAAATTTCTTTTCAGATCATATAAATTATATTCAAATCAGAGATCTATAACTCATTCTGTGCCCTTTTGAAGTTAAGGTATCATTTAGGTACCAAGAGTCCCATGCCATTGGGACTCTTCATGTATGGCACCTAAAATGCCCTTAAATCTAAATTAAAATCAGATTTAGCTCTAATTAGGATAGACCCACTTAGGACTCAACCTAATTTAGGTTTTCCATAATTAGGTTAGCCTAATTAGCAAGCAACCGGACCCAATTCAATTGGGTTAGGAATTTGGTTAGCCTACATATGCTAGTATGTAACCCGACTAACCAATTAGGATCCTATGACCCTAATTAAATCATGAATGACTTCCTTGGCCAAGTCTCTATTGTGTGTGATCCATTGGGTTCCACATCTAGCGAGCAGTAGGTTTAGGTTTGAGCTGATTTCGATCCGATCAAACCTGATTGACCAAATTAGGTTAAATTGGCTCACCTAATTGTCCAATTCGAATCACACATCGAATTGACTCATGAAACCAAATCAATTGGTTCATGAAGACCTACAAGACAAGATTGACATCTAGCAACATGTCATGCCTACCCGGAAGATGAGAAATTTTGATGGATTTACAAAAATACCCTTCAGTGGTGAGTTACCGGGCAATTTAGTCCTTCGATCTACTTGCACCCTGAATATGACTATGGATATGGATACTTATCAAATCCAATTTTATATTCATTCCTTGCTCAATCTGATAATGATGATTCATTAATGAACCATTAGAAACTATTTCTAATGTTCATACTTTGGTCAAAGATTTTCTGAATCTTCATTTGATTGAAATCATCTGGATGCGCTTCCCTCTTACTAGGGTTGATCGATTCCTTTTTGACCTACTCACAACCTTCATATGCAATCCACCATACCCAATATCACCCCATGCATGACTCAGTGTCATGATTGAGTGTGAACCAAATTATGGATTCATGCATACAAGGTACCATGGCAGTCTCAGGTCAAAGGACAACATGCACAACTCCCACTATGAGAACTATCTATTGACAAACAGATAAGGTTCCATTAGATGTTCTCCAGCTGGATCTATTCAGTGAACTCATTCTCTAATGAGCACCCACATCCTAGTATTAGTGTCAAACACAAGTAACTGTGAGATTAGTCACCCTCTTCACCAAGCATGCATAGGATGTGCTGGTCTTACCGGAAACATTGATCCCCTACTCAATATCCCATTGACCAGGAATATTCTTGATTAGGGTTTTAAGGCTTTAGGTCTCACTAGTATGATCTCCTCATAACCCTAGAACCATAGCCCTAACTTATGGGGTTCATCATATCTTAATAAAATTAATAAGACACAGCGTATGATGAAAATAAAATGCCTTTATTAATTGATAATGTCAATACACTAGTTTGGGATATAAAAGAAAATCACATCGAAATACAACATTTCGATTGGCCTTTAGGGCATAATCCTTTCAATCTCTCACTTGCATTAAAGCCAATCGCCTTTAAATTTTAACCCCATACAATTGAGGTGGCGATCAACTCCCACTGTGGTAGAACCTTAGTGAACGGTTTGCTATGTTGTTCTTCGTTTCTACTCTCTTAATGTAGACTTCTTATCTTTCAACAATCTCTCGAACGAGATGGAAGTGTCTTTGAATGTGCTTTGATTTGTGATGAGCTCTAGGTTCCTTAGCTTGAGAGATGACTCCAGTATTATCACAGTAAAGTGGTACTGGACCTTCAATCTTCGAAACAATGCCCAACTCTGAGATGAACTTCTTCATCCAGATAGCTTCCTTGGTAGCTTCACTAACAGCAATGTATTCTGCCTCAGTTGTTGAGTCAGCTACAGTCTGCTGTTTAGAACTCTTCCAGCTTACAGCTCCTCCATTTAGGGTAAAAATATATCCTGAAATAGATTTGCTATCATCTAGATCCGATTGAAAACTAGAATCTAAATAAGCTTCCAGTTTAAGATCAGATCCTCCGTATATCAGAAAAATATCCTTAGTCCTTCTCAAGTACTTAAGAATATTTTTCACAGCCTTCCAGTGATCCTCTCCTGGATTAGCATGAAATCTGCTGGCTATACCTAAGGCATATGCCACATCAGGTCTGGTACATAACATAGCATACATTATAGATCCTACAGCCGAAGCATAAGGTATACAACTCATTCTATTTCTTTCTTCAGGTGTCTTAGGAGACATCTTCTTAGAAAGATGTATGCCATGACCAATGGGCAAGTAACCTCTTTTACTTTCCTCCATGCTAAATCTCTTTAGCACTTGGTCAATGTACCTAGACTGGGATAAGCCTAGCATCCTCCTAGATCTATTTCTATAGATCTTGATACCCAGTATATAGGATGCTTCTCCCAAGTCTTTCATGAAAAACTGTTTAGATAACCATACCTTGACTGATTGTAACTTTGGGATATCATTCCCAATGAGGAGTATGTCATCCACATACAGAACCAAGAAAACTATGGCACTCCCACTAGTCTTCTTGTACACACAAGGTTCATCCTCATTTTTGATAAAGTCAAACTCTTTGACTGTCTTATCAAATCGGATATTCCAACTCTTGGATGCTTGCTTTAATCCATAAATGGATTTCTTCAGCCTACATACCTGATTAGGTTTAGTCTCCAAGACAAAACCTTCTGGCTGTGACATATAGACCTCTTCCTCAAGGAAACCATTAAGGAATGTGGTTTTCACATCCATCTGCCAGATTTCGTAATCATGATATGCTGCTATAGCAAGCATGATCCGAATAGATTTGAATATGGCAACAGAAGAAAATGTTTCATCATAATCTATTCCCTGTTTTTGTCTGAAATCATTAGCCACTAATCTGGCTTTATATGTTTCAAATTGGCCATCTACCCCAATCTTTTTCTTATAGACCCATTTGCATCCAATAGGGTTAACACCCTCTGGTGCATCAACCAAAGTCCACACTTGGTTGACATAAATGGAGTCCATTTCGGATCTCATGGCTTCCAGCCATCTGTCTGAGTCCCTACTCATGACAACATCCATATAGGATAGAGGCTCATCATTTTCAACGATTCGGGTTTCATTTTTTTCAATAATGAACCCATACCTCTCAGGTGCATGACGCACCCTATTAGACCTATGGATAGGAGTGATGTGTTCTGGTTCTATACTAACTATGTTATCATTTGGTTGAGATGTATCTATTTGTTGAAATTCTTCAAGTTCAATATTTCTCCCACTGCCCTTTTGTAGGATGAACTCTTTCTCCAAAAAAGTGGCATGCCTACTGACAAAAACTTTTTGTTCAATAGGGTGGTAGAATAGATATCCTATACTATCTTTAGAATATCCTACAAATAGACACTTATCTACTCTAGCATCCAGCTTATGTCCAAAATTTCTTTTGACATAGGCTAGACATCCCCATATCTTAAGATACTTAAGATTGGATTTCTTACCCCTCCATATCTCATATGGAGTGCTAGAGACAGATTTAGATGGAACTCTATTTAAGATATTAGCCACGGTTTCCAAGGCATATCCCTTGAAAGAAATAGGAAACTCTGTGAAGCACATCATGGACCGTACCATATCTAATAAGGTACGATTCCTCCTTTCAACAACACCATTTAATTGTGGTGTATAAAGAGGGGTCCATTCAGAGATAATCCCCTTTTCTTTAAGGTGATCGAGAAACTCGGTGGTTAAGTATTCACCTCCTCGATTTGATCGAAGGATTTTTATACTTTTCCCTGTTTGTTTCTCTACCATACTTTGATACTCTAAAAATTTATCAAAGGCTTCGGACTTATGTTTCATAAGATACACAAATCCGTACCTTGAAAAATCATCAGTAAATGTGATGAAATAAGAGTATCCACCCTTGGCCTGAGTTGTCATAGGCCCACATACATCTGTATGTATGAGTCCTAATAACTCAGTTGTCCTTTCTCTATGTCCACTAAATGGAGTCTTGGCCATTTTACCCATGAGACATGATTCACAAGTTCCTAATGATTCATAATCATAAGGATTAAGGAAATTTTCCTTGTATAACTTGCTAATCCTAGTCTCACTAATATGTCCAAGCCGACAGTGCCAGAGTAAATTATTGTTTTCATCATCTCTCTTCCATTTGTCACTTACATGAAGTATATTGTCATTAGTGGATAGAGTTAAAAGACCATTGCAAAATACGCCACAACATATAATTTCATTAGAAAAGCTGATTGAGTAACCATTGCTCATCACATTCATAGTATAACCTTGTCTAAGTAACAAGGATACGTATACGATATTTCTAATGACCTTAGGCATATAGTAACAATCTCTTAGCTCTAAAATGTTCCCCAAAGGTAACTTCAAGATATAAGTCCCTATGGCCTATGATTGGATGGACTCTCCTCCAGCACCGTAGAGCTCGAAGTCTCCTTCCATCAATATTCTAAGCCTTTGCAGCCCCTGCAATGATTTCCAGATATTATGACCATAAGCGGTATCCAATACCCAAGTATTTGAAATGGAAGAATCCAATGACAAAATAGTACGAACTTCTTTCATACCTTTTGGTGCATCCGATGCACTAGGCTTCACACCTGCAAGGTAAGCCATGCAGTTCCTCTTCCAATGACCTGGCTTGCCACAGTGAAAGCAGGTCATATGTTTGGAGGCCTTCTTTCCTTTCTTCTTCTTGATGCCCCTTTTTGGGTTCAATCTCCTCTTGGAACCCTTTCTGCCTGACTTCTTCTTGTTGATCCCATCCACAAGAAGAAGTGGAGCCTTATTTTTCTTTAAATGGCTTTCTGCTATTTTTAACATGTTTAACAGCTCAGGCAAGGAAGTGTTAAGTTTGTTCATATGATAATTAAGAACAAACTGTGAAAATGACTCCGGGAGTGACTGCAGGATCAAATCCTGATTCAACTCCCCATCCATAACAAAACCTAATTGACCTAATCGAGTGATCAGGTCAATAACCATCAGTACGTGGTCTTATATGGATGTACCTTCTATCATTCTCGCATGGAACAACTGCTTAGATGTCTCATATCTAGCAGTTCGACTATGTTCTCCATATAGCTCTTTTAGATTGAGCAGTATGGAGTTAGTATCCATGCTATCATGTTGCCTCTGCAACTCATTGGTCATAGAGGCAAGCATGATACATTTGACAATGAGTGAGTCATTTTGCCAAATCTTGTATGTGGTCTTTTCCTCTTACGAGGCATCTTCCCCTAAAGGTTCCACTGTAGGGGTATCAAGAATGTAAGAAAGTTTTTCCTGGCTGAGTACTATCTTTAGGTTTTTCAACCAGTCAACATAGTTCGGTCCAGTCAATTTATTGGCATCAAGTATACTATGGAGTGAGAGTGAAGAGGCCATTTAATCTACATTAACAAAGAACATAACATAAGCAAATAACCAATGTTGACAAAACATAATTAAATTAGGACTTTAACTTAATTATGTCTTCCACTATTTTATCAAGCATCATCACCCTCTATATGATGATCGAGAAATCCTAATTGGTTTTCTTAGTGGGGTTGAGATCCTAATTCCTTATAAAAGATCTTGTGTGTAAACAACAAATCTTTTATAAGTTCAAAGATAGGATACATAGTTAGTAAACAAATAGATACATCTCAACCAAATAGATACATCTCAACAAATAGATACATCTCAACCAAATAGATACATCTCAACAAATAGATACATCTCAATCAAATTTTGTAGTGTCCTAAAAAAATGGGCAACCTCAAGAGTCCTATAAAATTGGGCAACTTCAAATTTTGTAGAGTCCTACCAAAATGGGCAACCTCAAGAGTCCTAAAATTGGGCAACATTAAATTTTGTAGAGGCTTACCAAAATGGGCAACCTCAAGAGTCCTACAAAAATGGGTCAACTTCAATTTTGTAGAGTCCTACCAAAATGGGCAACATCAAATTTTGTATGATTTAGACCTAATAAGGTGGCTCTGATACAACTGTAAGGGTTTTAGTGACCAGGGCAGAAGCGTGGATTTCAAAAATTTATTATGAAACTACTACCAAACCCTTAACCCAAGACCTCCTTACTAGGAATTAAAACATACAGACATGCATATATAATATAAACAAGAGTTTATGCACCAACATGAACCGCTAGTATCCAATCCGATGAAGAAAACCCTGATTCAGCCTTCTTCTCCACCAGGCACCCAAACGTTTGCCCTCCAATGGTGATCCACACGAAACTCGAACCAAGAAAGAACTCCTTCTTCAAGTTGCTTGGAGAAGTGGAACTCTTTCGATGGCCTTTGACCTATTGACCACTGTAGGACACCCTGTCCTACTGTAGGGCACTAAAGACACTCTCCTAAACCACTCTTGGTTTTAGGACAACCCTCCTCTAGGATCCCTTAGGCTTATGTCCTGAAACAAAGCCTTGTCCTAGTAGAAAGGACCTTGTCTTAACAAGACAAGTATTGTCTTAAAGAAAGAAGGAGGGAGAGAGAGACACTCAGAATAGTGCTTCGGTGGAATTCTTATATCAGGTTCATTTCACCGCCCCCTATTAATAAATACAAGAGGGGTGTGTGATATGTCCTCCCATCAACTTATTAGATATGATTTTTCAAGATCGAAGAGAAGTTATTTGGCTTGAAAAATCATATCTAATAAGCCCATTCATGCACCGAAGGCCTTATTCACATCCCTTGGATGAATTCTCACTTGCCACATGTCAATTACCGGTCCCTAGGAAGCCAAGAAGTACCTCTTCAATCTCCAAACATCAAAGAATATTAAGAGTCTTTATAGCAGAAGGACACTCCATCAGAACCGCGCGCCACATGAAGAGTTGCTACTCTTCATGCACCTCACGCGCCATCTTCCATGAAAATTTCAAAGAATGTTGACTAGTAAAAACAAAGGCAATATGGGTGTCATTGGAAAGAGCATAAAATTTTCTTTCCGATCATATAAATTATATTCAAATCAGAGATCTATAGCTCATTTTGTGCTCTTTTGAAGTTAAGGTATCATTTAGGTACCAAGAGTCCCATGCCATTGAGACTCTTCATGTATGGTGCCTAAAATGTCCTTAAATCCAAGTTAAAATCAGATTTAGATCTGATTAGGCTAGCCCCACTTAGGACTCAACCTAATTTAGGTTTTCCATAATTAGGTTAGCCTAATTAGCAAGCAACCGGACCCAATCCATTTGGGTTAGGAATTTGGTTAGCCTACATATGCTAGTATGTAATACGGCTAACCAATTAGGATCATATGACCCTAATTAAATCATGAATGACTTCCTTGGCCAAGTCTCTATTATGTGTGACCCATTGGGTTCCACATCTAGCCAGCAGTAGGTTTAGGTTTGAGTTAATTCGATTCGATCGAACCCGATTGACCTAATTAGGTTAAATTGGCTCACCTAATTATCCAATTCGAATCACTCATCGAATTGACTCATGAAACAAAATCACTTAGTTTATGAAGACCTACAAGACAAAATTGACATCTAGCAATATGTCATGCCTACCCAGAAGATGAGAAATTTTGGTGAATTTACCAAAATACCATTTAGTGGTGAGTTACCGGGCAATTCAGTCCTTCGATTTACTTGCACCCTGAATATGACTATGGATATAGATACTTGTCAAATCCAATTTCATATTCATTCCTTGCTCAATTTGATAATGATGATTCATTAATGAATCATTAGAAACTATTTCTAATATTCATACTTTGATCAAAGATTTCCCGAATCTTTATTTGATTGAAATCATCTGGATGTGCTTCCCTCTTACTAGGGTTGATCGATTCCTTTTTGACCTACTCACAACCTCCATATGCAATCCACCATACCCAGTATCACCCCATGCATGACTCAGTGTCATGATTGAGTGTGAACCAAAGTATGGATTCATTCATACAAGGTACCATGGCAGTCTCAAGTCAAAGGACCACATACACTACTCCCACTTTGTGAACTATCTATTGACAAACAGATAAGATTCCATTAGATGTTCTGAAGCTGGATCCATTCAGTGAACTCATTCTCTAATGCGCACCCACATCCTAGTATTAGTGTCAAACACAAGTGACTGTGAGATCAGTCACCCTCTTCACCAAGCATACATAGGATGTGCTGGTCTTTCCGGAAATATTTATCCCCTACTCAATATCCCATCGACCAAGAATATTCTAGATAGGGTTTTAAGGCTTTAGGTCTCACTGGTATGATCTCATCATAACCCTAAAATCATAGCCCTAATCTATGGGGTTCATCATATCTTAATAAAATTAAAAAGACACAGCATATGATGAAAATAAAATGCCTTTATTAATTGATAATGTCAATACACTGGTTTGGGATACAAAAGAAAATCCCATCGAAATACAACATTTCAATTGGTTTTTAGGGCATAATCCTTTCAAACATATGATAAAGACTTTGACATAGAAATAGTTTTTGGTGTGGCTGAAACTTTTTGAGATAAAATATTTTGAGCAAGTGTTTTGGATTTCACAAAAGTCGTTGCTGAAATTCCATTTACAAAAGAATTGTTGAAACCAATTATAGCTTTATTTCCAGAATTTTGTTGTTCTTTTAAAATTAGCTCAAGCTTATTTGAAGATAAAGTGAGTTCTTCAACCAAAGGCTTGAGTTTTGTAACCTTCTTTTTTAATTCATTATTTTTCGCAAGTAAATCATTGTTTTTCTTTTCATATGAAAGATTTTTGTTTTTCAGTTTTTCAAATTTTCAAAAAAGTCATGCAATTCCTTTTGTAATAAAATATTCTTTTCTGGTATTTCATCCTTTTATTTGAGTAAAAAATTATTCATATTTTTTAATGATTTTATCTTTACTCTTGCTTTCTTAAATTCAGAAAGTAAGTCATGAAAAGCGAAATTTAATTCATCGAAAGTAAATTTAGTGCAATTGTTAAGGGATGTTACCTCATCTTTGAGACCCATTAAGCAAAGATTTGTAGTCTTGGTGGTCTCTTCTTCTTCAGATGATGATGAGTCTTCACTGTCGGACCATGTGGCAACCATGGCTTTCTTTTTCTTCTTTTTTCTGAAGGATTTCTTCAGCAGTGGACAGTCCGGATGTATGTGCCCCGGCATCTTGCATTCATAGAACGTGAGGACTACCTCTTTGTCTTTCTCTCTGTCCTTTTCATTTTCCTTTCCATAATCCTTCTGGTAAAATTTTTGATTGTACCTTCTTTTCTTTCTTCCCATAAATTTTTTGAATCTCCTCACAACCATAGCGATGTCTTTGTCTTCTAGGTCATCATTGGAGGTGGTGCTTTCTTCTTCAGATTCTTCATCATCCCTCTTTGAATCAGAAGCAGCTTTGAAGGCTATTGTCTTCTTTTTCTTTTGCTCATCTTCCATTCTGTGTTACATTGTCAGCTCGTGGATGATGAGTGATCCCAGTAGTTCATCCAACAGCAATGTGTTTAGATCTTTGGCTACCTGGATCGCAGTCACCTTGGGATCCCATTTGTCAGGCAAAGAACGAAGGATCTTCTGAACTAGATCTGTATTAGAGTATACCCTGCCAAGACTCTTTAAACCGTTAATAATATCTGTAAATCTAGAGAACATGGCAGATATTGTTTCAGAAGGTTCCATTTTAAATAATTCATAATTATAAACTAAAAGATTTATCTTGGAGGTTTTCACTTGGGAAGTTCCCTCATGGGTCACTTCGAGTTTATCCCAGATTTCCTTTGCTGAAGAGCAAGGGGAAATTCGGTTGAACTCATTTGCATCCAAAGCGCAATATAATAAGTTCATTGCTTTGGCGTTCAATTTTCCCATCTTCATGTCATGATCATCCCAATCCTCTTCAGGCTTAGGGATGTCTACGCCATCAACTTTAATTATGGTAATGTGTGGCCCTTTCAAGATGACCTTCCATAATTGAAAATCTATAGCTTGTATATAAATTTTCATTCGTGCATTCCAATATGAATAATTAGTGCCTGTGAATAGTGGAGGTCTATTTGTTGATTGGCCCTTGGCCAAGGATGTACTCATGGGATGTAATCAGAGACACTGCTCTAATACCAGCTATTACCCAGGTGTCTTAGTCCCAAGAGGGGGGTGAATTGGAAATTACAAAATTTTTGCAAGTATGTGAACAAATAATTCCTTTTAGTGGTTAGGTGCTGTGTTAGTCAGAGTAAGAATGCAGAAGCTAAAAGATAAAACAAACACAACATAAACAAAGCACGTTTATAGTGGTTTGGAGCAACCCAGCTCCTACGTCTACTACCCAAGTTCACCACTCGGGATTTCCACTATATCCCCAAACCAGAATACAGTCGGATTATTTTACAGGCTCACAATCCCAACCTCTACACTTTGGTTTTTGAAACCGGGCTCACTAAAGAAACCCAAGCTAGGTTTTTACAGGATCGCCTAAAACCTCAACACTTTGGTTTTTAGATAGGCTCACCAAAGAAACCTCTACACTCTGATTTTCAAAGGCTCACCAAATAAACCTATTTTGGTTTTTATAATCGGCCTCACCAATAATCCAGATATTCTAAATGATAGAATAAAAAAGCAATAATAAAGACAAACTCTGTTGTCTAGGTGGTTGCCAATGCAGATCGAGTGAAGATCCACTGAATGCTCTTCAATGCACTTCAATGGCTTCCTTGCTTTCCTCAAAAGGTGCTTCAAGCTTCTGGTAAGTGTTTTTGCAAGCTTGAAGATAGACATTAAAGCTCTAGTGCTCTCTCTCTTCACTTCAATAAGTGTTCAATAAATGCTCAATAATTCATTTGCCTCTTCAACGATGTACTCATACCTTATTTATAGAGACTTCAGCTACCTTCCCTTAATTTTCAATGTTGTAGACTGTTGGGAGGTGACAGGTTACCATTGGAGCACTTTTGGAATTCAAAAACTGAGAACTGGAACTAGCCATTGGATGTGACCCCGTCATTCCAGTCGGCTCGGACAAACTTCGAGTTAGCTCAGATGATGTTCGGGTCGACTGGGCTGAGTGCCAGTTGGCTAGCTTGTACAGTTGAGAAAATACCTCACTCTAGACAAGTTGGCTGGGCAGAATTCCAGTCGACTAGAATCTCAGAGGCTCTTAGACCATTCTCAACTGAGTTCTGGATGAGTCGGCTGGATCTAATTCCAGTCAGCTTGGATTCCTGAGAATCTCAAAACGTTCTCAACCATGTTCTGGACGAGTCTGTTGGGCCTTGGTGCCAGTTGACTGGATCTGTGTGCCAGAGAACTTGTCTTCAGTGCCGGTGCCAGAGTCGGCTGGGTTGTCCTTCCAGTCGGCTCGAAGGTGGTTCTTCAGCCAGATCAACTTCAAACTTCCAGAACACTTGTCCCATGATTTAAAGATCTCTTCAAGAACTACTTACAATAAATTCAAGAAAACTTGAAGCAAGAAGGACTACTAGAAGTAACCCTTAAACTTGATTTTAATAAAAAAATTTTGTAGGGTTCTTCTTTACAAGATTTTAAATACTTTACAACTCAACACAAAACATTAAAGATTGTAGGGATTAAAAAGTATGTCAATGTAGTTGTCCTACAAAAACTTGTCAATCATTTAAAGAGTTGTTAGATAACCAAATGTATGTTCCAATATTTTGTTATTATCAAAATCACTTTAGGGGTCAACAAGGTAAGAACTCGAGCTTCTATTAGAAATGAATGTGATTATATTGCTTTTGTATCTCAAGTAAAACCTAAATATTTTGAAGAAGCTGAAAAAGGCTCTAATTGGATCCATGCTATGCAAGAAGAATTAATCCAATTTGATAGAAATAATGTTTGGACACTTATAGAAAGACCATCTAATGTTTCAATTATTGCCACTAAATGGGTATTTAGGAATAAATTAGATGAAAATTGTATTGTCATTAAAAATAAAGCTAGGCTGGTTGCTAAAGTTTACAATCAGGAGGAAGGGATTACTTTGATGAAACTTTTGCTCCTGTTGTTAGACTTGAAGCAATTAGACTATTGTTAGTATTTGCCTATTTTATGAACTTCAAATTATTTCAAATATATGTTAAATGTGCTTTCTTAAATGGTCTTATAAATGAAAAGGTCTTTGTTGAACAACCACCTAGTTTTGAAAATCATGCACATCATGATCATGTTTTCAAATTACACAAAGCACTTTATGGATTGAAGCAAGCACCAAGAGCATGGTATGAAAGGTTAAGCAAATTTCTTATTGAAAATGAGTTTTCTAGAGAAAATGTTGACAAAACACTATTTTTGAAAAGAAAAAATAATGATTTATTAGTAGTATAAATATATGTTCATGACATCATTTTTGATACTACTAATGAAATTCTTTGTCAAGAGTTTGCTAAGCTTATGCAGGGTGAGTTCGAGATGAGTATGATGGGTGAACTAAACTTTTTTCTCGGACTCCAGATCAAGCAAACTTCAGAAGGTATCTTCATCAACCAAGCTAAGTATACAAGAGAAATTATCAAAAAGTTTGGGATGGAGACTAATAAATCAATAGGTATGCCAATGAGCCTCTCATGTAAACTTGATAAAGATGAGTATGGTAAATCTATAGTTCATAAATTATACAGAGGCATGATAGGCTCTTTACTGTATCTGACAGTTAGTAGACTAGATATTATGTTCAGTGTTTCCATGTGTGCTAGATATCAATCTGAACATAAGGAATCACATCTCATGGCTATTAAGTACATTATTAGATATCTGTCTGGTACTGTTAGTATTGGTTTGTGGTATTCCAAAAAATTTTCTGCTGAATTAATTGGATATTCTGATGCAGACTTTGCTGGCTATATACTAGATAGAAAGAGTACTAGTGGAACTTGCCAATTTCTTGGGATTAACTTAATCTCATGGTTTAGCAAGAAACAAACTTCGGTTGCACTATCTACAGTTGAGGCTGAGTATATTGCAGCAGGAAGTTGTTGTGCTCGAATCCTATGGATTAAGCAACAACTTGAAGACTTTGGAATCAAGTTGGCTAAAACTCCTATTAAATGTAATAATACCAGTACTATTTGCTTGACTAAAAATCCTGTTCAACACTCTACGAGCAAGCACATTGAAATTAGGCATCATTTTATTAGAGATCATGTAGAAAACAATGATGTTTTGCTTGAATTTATCTATATTGAATTTCAATTAGCTGATATTTTGACTAAATATCTTCTGGAAGATCGATTATGTATGATTAGAAGAGAGCTCGGGATCATCAATCCATTTGATTAAATCCTTCCCCCAATTTGACTCAAATTAGATCTAATCAACACTATTTATGATAAATCATGATTAATCATTGTTAATTGGACTCCAAAAACATGTTATTTGAATTGATTTTGATCATTCAGAGAAATTCCCAACTTTTCAGTTTTTAAGTTGATGTGTCGACACATCATGTGTCGACACCAAAATGAATCGACACATGCATGAGCCGACACATGACCGATGGAAAACTAAGATTCAAAGGGTTTCCAAATCATTTTTCCCCCAAATTTCTTTCTCCTCCGAGTCGACACATCGATTCCAGGTATCCATCGTGTTCATCCTCTCATTTCCTTGCTTTTACCATTGTTTTCTTGGATTTGGAAGATCGATGGCCATATTTGATAGATTTTCTCCTAGGTTTTAGCTTCTAAACCTTAGAAAACCTCTTTCTTCCACCAAAAACCTTGCCAAATCTTTGATTCTTGATAATGGGTCCTCGCAAACAAGTCGTTCGCTGACCTTGTCAGTCACAGCATGAAGAAGAGCGGAGAACGAAGGCACGACACGAGTCTAGAGCTCCGAATCCGCCTGCACGATCATTGTTTGCACCTTCTAACCGGATGAGCTCCAAGATAGTGGTTAGAGGACATCGAGTTGACTTTTCTTTCTTAGACTAGCAGCATTTCAGGATTGGAGATTGGATTAGACATGCTGGATTGGTTACTTTTTGTTCGCTCGGTGAGAGATACTACCCAAGGCTGATGAGAGAGTTCTATGGTTCACTTGCCCGAGCTCTGATGGCTAGATTGCTTAGGTCAGAGGATGGGATATCTCCATCACTTCAGAGATTCTGAGCAGAGTATGGGATATACCCATGACTGGATCTGTTATTGATAGCCTTATGGACTGAGTTAGTGGTCTCCAGTGCATTTTTGAGTCCGATATCTTACCAGAGTGAGCCACTATTCCAGCTTCGAGGTTGTATGCGGAGATGAGACTACTACATCATATAGTTGCCTGGATTCTTCTGCCGAAAGCCAGTCGATTTGACTATATCACCGAGCGAGAGTTGCTGGTGATGGTCTCACTGATTCAGTGGATATCGATTTGTCTTCCTATTCTGATGGTTCATCAGATTACTGAGGCATCGTCTAGTCAGCAGCTCTGCTTGCCTTATGGTATGGGATTGATAGTACTATTTTGGGAGTATGGACTCAGCTTCAAGGGTGAGCCTTATCGTACTCTGATCCATACCGATGTATATGACATCAGGTCGTTGCATCGCATGGATTATCATTTGGTCCGAGGCTAGTGGACACGGAGGATATCAGGTCAGGCTGAGGATAGAGCTGATATTAATGAGGACATAGCAGAGGAGGAGCGGATTCTTTCAGGTGAGGCTGGACCGAGCGAGACACAGCCTGAGACAGCAGCATAGCCAGCTCAGCTTGATCCTTCTACATCTGCCCAGCCATAGTCAGTGCAGACAGAGACTCCTGGTACTTCGGATACCTTAGAGGACAGAGTTAGACGCATAGAGATCGATGTATTTATCATGAGGCAGCGTCTAGACGTTTTTATTGCTGAGACGAGAGAGAGCCACATTGATCCTAGAGATGGCATTTTAGCTATTCTCTCAGCACTGTCCAGAGCTTCGATGAGTGCTCCTGCTGCAGACACTATTCCTATTTTTGTTGATGTACTTGCCCCAGCACCAGCTGATGACCTTGCTGATATCGACACTGGTGTTGAGACCACTGTTGGAGATGGAGATGGAGATACTATTATTGGAGATATTGATGGAGACGTGGAGACTGACTCAGACCGGTTTGATATTGCTAATCCTACGTCAGAGCTAGTTGCGGAGGTGATGGATGATGTTCCTCTAAGCCCTGTTGTTGACCCATCCTTCTCACCTGTCCCGATTCTTGATCCATCATCTCCTTCCAGATCGGTTGATCACATTCCAGTTCCTATTCCTATTCTTAGTCCTATTTTTGATATACCTGTTATTGTTTTATCTACTATTGATTCTCCTGACATTCATACACCTATCATTGAGACACCCTCTTTTAATACATCTAGTGTAGATACCCCGATACCTTCTACAGCTGATACTTTTGTTCTTGATATGCCTGTATCATCAGCTGTTACACCTACTTTTGATACTCCTACCCTTCATACTTCATCAGTCACTCGAGAGCTTAGGTTCTACACACCTGACTTTTTGTATCTTGATTCCGGTCCTACTTTTGGTTGCACTTCTGCTCCAGTTGTTGCTTAGTTGATTGATCTAATTAGTTCACTTCCTATGTAGGATGTAGCTCCTACTTCTACTGCTTCAGTCAGAGGTCAGACATATATTCATCGTAGAGGACATGAACGCTGTACCCCTCCTCAGCCGACCAGGACCAGATTTCGAGATCTTCGATCACGATGGCCACGAGCTCGATCTTCTTCTGATACCGGATCGATTGAGATCGGTTCATCTTCTGATGACTCGATGGATGAGGATTAGGATATTGATGTACTTCTAGATAGTTTTAAACTTCTAGATAGTTTACATTTATGCTTATATGTACTTTTACCTTTGTTGTGTACTTGATGTACAAGTTCCTGACATATATGAAAAACTTTTTGATTTCTCTTATCTTTGTGTTTGATGAGATTGAATATTATATCTTGAATTGCTCTTATAATTCTATATCTTCACTCTTTATTGAATGTATTTCCTAAAGAAAAAGAGTGAGTGATGGGGGACATGTATCGAATGATGCATTTGAAGAATTAGATGGACTAAATGAAAATGAAATAGATAAACATGTAGCTATTCTACGTAAAAGAAATAGAATTATATGAAAGGAACATAAGGAAAAGAACTAGACTAGAAAAGAATCTCTCAAAGTAATTAAGAAGGGATCTTCGTGGTTAGGAAACCACACAGGTTAGGGCTAGCCTACTTTCCAATTTCAGATCTGAAAGAATATTATAAAGATGGCTATCCGGCTATTAATAATCTGAAATTCAGAAAAGGGACACTCAAGATGAAGTACTAAGAATAGCAAGGAGTTACTATAGATCTAAAGGCACCTTGTTTATGATTCCTTGGCACAGTAGACCTTCACCTTGAAAACTAGGAGACCCGGGGATCCTGCATAGATACATAGTAAAATTAAAAGATTTAGGTGGAAGAATGGAGAAATGAAAGAGAAAATTAGGAATGGAAGAAATGGTTTAGATTTGGCTTTAAGTAGATCTCCTTTGGCATCCTTTGCGTGAATCATCTTCAATTGTTGGCGTGGAGAACTCCATTATAGATGACCTCTTTTGGAAGATGGGAAGGTTGAAATTGGAGAGGCTTGAAGAGGATTCTTCAAGGGTGGCCGAATGGGATTGGAAAAGGGACTAGTAGCTTATTTGGTTAAGTATCCTAGGTCTCACACCTACCTTCTCTCAAGGGTCTTTGGCTAGCAAAGGAAGAAAGCTTTCTTAGAAAAAAAATTTCATTTCATTCATCATTTTCATTACAAGAGAATTCTAGGAGCTTTTATAAACCTTAAGCTCCTTTTCAAATTCAAAATGCAACACTTTTCATGGAGAAAATCAAGGGGTGTCCCATGAAGATAGGAGTGGCCCATTCAAATTTAAATCTCCTAATTACAAGGTGGGCACCCATAAAGAGTGGAGCTTTATTCAAATTTGAAAATTCATGGTTGATGTGTCTTGGTGATAAGGCATGATTTATCCTCCAAGTTGGCATGACTTGTCTTCCAAGGTGGCATGGTGCTTTGATGATGTGGTGCTCCAAGTAGTTGGTGAAGTTGGTTGCACTCATTCTTGCTTAATTGATGCCCAATGCAAGTAGATCTTGAACCCGACTCAATACAAAGCCAATTTAACTCTAATTGGACCCAAATTAAAATAAAACATGACTCAATTATTCAAATAAAATAAATACAGGACTCATAGACTTATTACAGGACTTAAATTTCTAGTCTTCTATCCATAAAGAACTTGGCATTAGCTGAAGCCTCTTCCTGAGCCTGGTGCCCGCACCAGTGAGTAGTTTCAAAAATGAATTTATAAACTCTATGATATATCTTGTATGTTTTTTCCTACCTTTGTAATGATAACAAAAAGGGAGAGTAATTTAGTGAGATTTAAGAATAAATGTGTTTACTTCTTAAAACTAAAGGGGGAGTAACTTTTAACTTTAAGGTTTTTTAAAAAACCTGAAAATCATTTACAAAGTTCCTTAAGAAAGGGGGAGCTTTGCGGGACTAATATGCATGCGATTATTTTTGTATGTTTTATATGTGGAGTTAAGTGATTAAATCCCAAAAATTGGATCAAAATAAGTTGTAGGGAATTCTATATGAATTTTAGAAGTCAAGCATACAGATTAGGACCTAGAAAAGCAATAAAGAAGGATCACCGGGGCTGAGAAGCCTCGATTAGGGCAAGTTGTCCTACAATAAAATTACTGGTGGCAGAGGGGGTGTACCTAACAATGTCTAAAGTGCACGATGAAGATTGAAGTGAAGGGATCTCTCGTTCCCCGATGGATACGGCCTGGAAAACTGAGCCAAAGACCCGCGGATACCTGGCTTTCTGCATGGTGGTCCGATTGAGGCTTCGCTGGAGTCATTGGATTCGTAGGAACTCGGAGACCTGCAAACGACCTGTTAGGGGTTAGAAAACTCATAAGTAAACAAGGAAATAAGAAAAAATTAAGGGGAAGAAAGTTTTGGAGGAGGGCAGCTAGGGCTCTGAAAGGTTGGTTGGCTGCAGGAATCTGTTGCAACACCGGGAAGAAGAAAGCACCAATAAAACCCCTTAAGCACAAAGCAGGGTAGCACAAAGAAATTGAAGAGAACTCAAGTTTTAATTCATATATCAAAATCAATCCTCATACAAGAGACAAGGATCCTTTAAATAAGCCCTTAATCTTGGGCTCCAAGTAAGGACACATTAGTCTTTACATAAGAATCCTACTCCTACTCAAACCCTAGCCAGAAAATAGGGAAACATTAGGTAGAAAAAATCTCTAAAAATTCTCTTGACTTGGACAACAATCCAAGGATGCCTAGGAGGGCGTGTTGGACTTCTAAGAGCAGCAAGGGGCCGGCCCAAAGGGGCTTGGGCACATGGGCTTGGGCCTCTGGAAGCTGGGGTGGCCTGGTAGCCAGGTAGCAGGAATATTCCTTGGTATCTTGCTTCTTAAGGGCTTGGGCTTGTTGCCTGGGCTTGATTTCTTTGGGCTAGGATGCAGGTGGACCTCTGGAATCATGGATGCCCTAGTCTATGAATATATTCTAGCATCTGGAAGGGAATCTGGGCATCTGGAGGGCATCTACAAGGAATCAGGGTTTTCTGAATTATTTCCTGGGGTCTTCAAATCTTCAAGCTGGGTTGGACTTGGGTTATACTTCCATGTCTTCAATCTGGTTAGACTTGGTCTTTACTTATATGATGTGGTCTTGAGTCTTCAATATGGTTGAACATGACTCAAAAAATAAAATTAGCTCGATATGAGCTGACTAACACTGGACTGGACTAGCTCAACATGAGCTGACTAATACTGAACTGAAATAAAAACTCAAAGACTCAAATGACAAACTAAAAATGTACTCAAATGGGCTATGTAATCCACAGAGGACTGTGAAGCCTCTATCTTATTCCGGTGCCTCTGGTGTCCCCACCAATTCTCTAGGGATGGGAGGAAACTCGACCCTATCGAGTGAAGATCAGGCTGGCTCACATATCTCTCGAGGAGGTCTGGGTTGAGGCACTGCAAGTCCTCTCGAGAAATCCATGAATTGTCCGACTCTGGCTGGCCTTACCATCAGACTAGGAAGCATTGATAGTCGCAGCCCTGGGTCGTGATGGCTTGATCATCTAGGATACGCTCGATCCGTTCTCCTCTCTCAGGCCAAGTTTGTTAGTGGACACTCTAGGTTAGGGTCACTCATAATAGGAGGGGATAGGTCCAAAGGCCTCACTAGGTATCGCTACCGGGTCCCTGTACTCAACCAGGTCTGTAATATTGAAGGCAGAACTAATGCCCAAATCCGAAGGCAAGTCTAACACCTATGCATTTGATCCAACTTTCTCTATCACTTTAAAAGGTCCGGCTCTGCGAGCTTGAAGCTTCTTTAGGCCTAAGCCTAACCAAGATAGAATCCACTACACCAAATTCTTTGGTCCATCTTCCGGAATTAGCCAGTTGTTTCAAAATTAGTGCAGGTTGTGAACATCCTGGGCTCATGCAGACTCCTAACAAGATGATGCAAAGGACTCAAACCTACACCTAACAGACTCGACTATGCATTCCTATAGTAGGAAATTTCATTGAACTCTTTGGATCTATGCCTAATAGATTATAGGTTCTCTAGGTTTGATCCTAGCTTGACATGCACATGAAAATTTATAGTGGCCTCCAAGAAAATTCCAAAGGGTATGCCAGAAGTATAATGCAAACCTAACATGCGTAATGAATGCATGCAGTATGCTAATCTCAACTAAATGCAATCTAATGATCTTTGAAATGCTGGAGGTGTCTGGAAAGAGCAAAAAATAGGAAGAGGGTTCAGAATTAGTCTGGTAGGGTGGGAGAAAATGTTCAAGGTTAGTTGGATAAAGTAGGATAAAAGGAGCATCAGGGACTAATCCTAGACTAATGAGGCTAACCTTACGGGATTGCGATACATCTATGGAGTTTGCATAATGGAAGGATGGATTATTAATCTCAGGGAAAAGGTCTTTAATGGAAACTATAGGAGGAGGCTCATCTTGAGGGTACTGATTCAAAGAGATCAGGTCCTTAATAAATTCTTCAGGTTCTTGTATTTTAGGACTAGACTCTATAATTTGGCTCTCCTCTATGGTTTCCTCAGGTAAGGCTCTAGCAGCAGTATATAGGTTCTCTTTCTCTAATTGTTCTTCCACTACAGGTTCCTCTACTAGACTAAACTCATAGGTGGCCTCTTTAGATGTCTTTGTGGGCTCAGGAGTTTCTTTCTCTAAATTTTCAAGGGGTTCATCCTCTTCAAAGCCTTCTCCTTCATATTCGTCTACTAAACTAGGATCAGCCTCATACACTTCTACCTTAGGCTCATTAATGGGTTCTAGGGTCTTTTCCTTGCAACCTAATAGGACAGGAGTAGTAGGCTGGTCTAAAGGAAGTCGGCTAGGTTTGGACTTAGGCTTAAGGGAATTATCCTTATTGGACTTAGATTGATTGATCCTGAATTCCCTGATATAACTCGAATTCCCTAACTAGGTGATAGGCTTCCTCTAGGTCCTTAATTTGACAATGATACACTCCCACTGGATATCCCTATGCAGGCCATCCTGAAATCTAGCCATGATCTTAGACTTAGATTTGACTGTGTTACATTTCCTACTAAACTCGTTAAATTGGTCAATGTACTCAGACACAGTCATGTTCCCTTGTTTCAATTTATACCATTGGTCTAAAAGTTTTATTCATAAGATTCACCTAGGTACTCTTCTATCAATTTACTTCTCATGGATTTCCAGGTATGTATTCCAATCCCCCATCGATAACATTCATCCTCAGTACGTTTCCAATGTTGCTTGTTATATCTGATTCACCCATGTGCAGCCAAACTATTCTTATCTAACTCTGACATCCCGGTATACTCAAATTGCCGATCCATCATATCCTCCCATTCAATATACACCTTAGGATATAGTCTTCCATCAAACAGGGGTACATAAGGTTGGGTGCTCCTAATGGGTCGTTCATTTTGGCTTAGGTAATCATAATTGGGTCTCCTATGGTTAGGTTCTAAGGATGGATCATGGTATGGGATTCTCCTAGGATTGGGCTCCCTATATGGGTCAGAGTATTGGGTTCTCCTAGGATTGGACTCCCTATATAGGTCAGAGTATTGGGTTCTCCTAGGATTAGACTCCCTATATGGGTCAGAGTATTGGGTTCTCCTTGGTTCAGTATCATAATAAGGGTCATGGTAAGGGGTTCTCCTAGGATTGGACTCCATGGTCACACTAGTTGAATTGGAATAAGTCTTCTGGCATTGGGTTCCTAACCTAATGGTCATGCAATCAAACACACACATTGACTCCTAAGCTTGTGTGCATGCAAGACTCGATCAAACCAACTACAGCTCCATAGACCTAGAGTCTAAAACTAGGTGCTCAATCAGAGTAGCTGAAAGGGATATGCCCTACAAACCAATCTCTGTTGTATCTCCCAAACCATTGTAATTGATAATTTTCTAAATAAAGGCATTATTTTTCATCATACGCTGTGTTTATTATATGATGAACCCCATAGATTAGGGCTATGATTTTAGGGTTATGATGAGATCATACCAGTGAGAGCTAAAATCTTAAAACCTTAATCTAAAGTATTCCTAGTCAAAGGAACCCTGAGTAGGGGATCAGGGTTTTCCGATAAGACTAGCACACCCCGGGTATACTGGAAAGGGTGACTGCTCTCACAGTCACTTGTGTATGACACTAATACTGGGATGTGGGTGCTCATTGGAGAATGAGTTCACTGATATGATCCAACTTGAGAACATCTAATGGAGTCTTAGCTACATGTCAATAGAAGGTTCTCATAGTGGGAGTGGTACAAGTAATCTTTTGACCTGAGACTGCCATAAGTACCTTATGTACATGAACCCATCCTTTGGTTCAATCCTAATCATGACACTGAGACATGCACAGGATTGATACTGGGAATGGTGAATTGAATATGAAGGTAATTAGTAGGTCAACAAGGAATCGATCACTCTTAGTAAGAGGAGATTGCATCCAGCTAGTCAACAATCGCATGATGATTCAGGGAATCTTTGATCAAAGTAAAGATATTAGAGATGGTTTCTAATATCAAGATAATCGAATCATCATTATAAGATTGAGCTAGAAACAAATATAATATTGGATTTGACATATATCCATATCCATAGTTATATTTTGGGTGCAGGCTGATCGAAAGATTTAATTGTATGGTAACTCTCTACTAAAGGGTAATTTTGGTATTTCACCAGAATTTCCATATCTTCCGGGTAGACATGACACGTTGCTAGACGTCAATCTTGTCTTGTGGGTTGATCAAGTTCAAAGATCACATGTTAGGAAAAATCCTAATTGATCGATTCGGGTAAGCCCGGTTTGACCTAAATCGATTAGAAAGAGTTCTAATCAAATTAGGTCAACTTGTATTCGAACCCACTGCTGGCTAGATGTGGAACCCAATGGGTCACACACTTAAGAGGATTGATCAAGAATTTAATTTGGAATTAAATTGTCTTTGCAAGATAACACTCTAGCAGGTGTTGCAAGCCCTAGCTTCTATTCGGATCGGATTCGAATTAGGGTTCCGGATTGGTTCAAATTGGGTTCTAATTGGACCTAATTAGACCTTGATTAAGAAAAATGGGAATGTGGCTAACCCTATTGGCTAGCCATGTAGCTTGGCTAGCCTCCCCACCCGCCCCCTTTTGTTTTTCACGCCAAACACCAAGAGTCCATGCGCATATGGACTCTTGGCGCGCCTTAAGGAAGAGTCCATGGCGCATGGACTCTTGGCGCGCCCCAAATAAAATTCTCCGATGTTTTTATTTGGGCGGCCTCCTTCTTAAGTGATTAGCGCACCTTCTCCCCCCCTTGGATGAGAATCCAATGGCTGATGGGATTTTGAGAAAGAAAGAAAGCGCTAACTCCTCCCGGGCGCGCGAAGTAACATCTCTTCGGAGATGAAAAGTCGCGACTTCCTTCTTTTTAAAACACCGCGGTTTTTCCTTTAAGAAGAGCCGTGGGATTTAATCTGGAAGGCCATGAGATGGGAGGATGGGGCGTGAGAAATTGGAAAGGGCGTGAGAAAGAAATTACGGAGAGGTGTGTTGGCGCCTATCTGATTTCTATTTAAAGGGTCGGGAAAAATCAGAACATGATGTAATCTTTTTCTTTCTTCCTCTCCTGAAGACTCTTTTATTTTTTCTTGCTCTTGCATTGTTTCCTCTACAGAGTAAACCTCTGTCGAAACTCTGCTACTGAACAAGATAAAAGTAAAAGTCTCCGACGGTAAAGAAAAGAAAGAAGTTCTGATTTCTTCCTTTCTTTCATACATTAAGACATCATTGTCTTAATTTCTCCTCCAACTTAAGACAAGCCTATGTCCTCTTAGGACAAGGTCTTTTTCTTCAAGACAAGGGTATCTAAAGGGCCAAGGTCTTGGTGGAAGGAGGAGAAGGAGTCAAGGAAAGGAAAGCAAGCCTTTGTGTGGAGGAATTCAAGCCATAGTCCAAGCAATTGAGTTCTAGGAAGAAGAACTCAATAGAAGGAACCTTTGAAAAGAAGATAGAGTTGTCTTGATCACTGCTCTGTGTGGATCACCATCGGAGGGCGGACACTTGGACGCCTGGTCAATTCAATCAGCCCCTTCAACATCAACTTTGTTGGAATTAGCGATTACAGGTTGGTACTCTAATTCTAACAATCTATGTTTGAATGTTAGTATGTATGTTTTAATTAGTAAAAAGGAGATCTTGGCTAAGGGATTTCGGTGCAAATTTTATCATTTTGAAATTACACTTCCGCTGCGGTGCACCTGAAACCCCAACAGTGGTATCAGAGCCATCCTTATTACAGTTAAAACATATGATATGCATTTTTGTTGTAGTATCGAAATTAGGGTTTTAAACCCTTGAATGCTGATACACTTAGCATAATTTAAGGAATGCATATATGATAATTAATGTTTTGATGTATGCCACTAATTAGGGTTTTTCACTCAAACCCTAATTATTATAGAGATATGATTAGTTTTGAAGTCATCATACTGAAATAAGGTTGCCCTGGCATAATGGTGGATCCATTATGTGGTAAATGGTTGTCCTAGTATGATGACACACTTAGCACATATATGTTTATCAGAGTGATATCATTATGATATGTTTTTATGTAAGAATGTGCTGGCAATTTTATAAAGCCCTCTTCTTAAAATCATATTAAGTCATAGCATATTTAACTAATAAGCATCACTAGTCATGATGAACAATTGATCATTCGGTGTCTAGAAAGGTGGTTCTGGGAAGGTAAAGAGAATCGTGGTTTTTAATTGGTTCCGTTGACTGACCTGGCCAATTTTATTGGTGTCTAGGAAAGCAACGGGGGGACTCCCACATCTCTTCCACTTGCCTGGCCGATTTGATTATATTTAAATCTTGACTAATATGCTTAGTGTTAAAAAATGCTATATGTTGGCCTTCCTTCATGCTGGATCATTACTGTGTTATGAACCACATTAGGTTTGTTGTGTTGTCTGCAAGACCTAATAGGGTGATTGACATAATATTGGTCTAGTGCAAAATATGCTTACAGTATATTCAGTATAATGCCTTGTTGTGTTATCTACAAGGGCATTATATTTGAATATTGACTGTATAGAAATGAAAGGGTCTTGACTTAACTAGAACATTATGGTTTGTTGTGTTTTCTGCAAGACTTATAATGTTCTAGAGGCCAAGTTATTTTTGAGAATTATATGAGATATAATTGGAAGAGTTTCCTACCTTAGAACTTATAAAAGATTTGTTGTGTTGTCTGCAAGATCTTTTATAAATTATAAGGATCTCGATCTCACTAAGAAAACCGATCAGGGTTCTTCTCGATTATCATAGTGAGGGCTATGATTTTTGATAAAATAGTGGGAGACATAATTAAATTGAAGACCTAATTTAATTATGTAAGTCATTTCATGGTTGTTTGCTTATGTATTGTTCTTAATTAAATGTAGATAAATGGCATCTTCATTATCACTGAGAAGCATCTTAGATACCAACAAATTGACTGGTCCAAACTATGTGGACTGGTTGAGAAACTTAAAGATTGTACTGAGTTCAGAAAAACTTTCTTATATTCTTGATACCCCTAATCTTAATCCACTAGGGGATGATGCCACACAGGAAGATATGGCCACATACAAAATGTGGCAGAATGACTCCCTCACTGTCAAGTGTATCATACTGGCCTCTATGACCAATGAGTTACAGAGGCAGCATGAAAGCATGGATACTCAATCCATAATGCTCAATTTAAAGGAGCTTTATGGAGAACAAAGCAGAACTGCTAGATACGAAATATCTAAGCAGTTATTCCGTGCTATGATGACAGAGGGTACATCCGTTCAGGATCATGTCCTGAAGGTAATTGACTTAATCATCAGATTAGGTCAATTAGGGTTTATTATGGATGGGGAGCTGAATCAGGATTTAATCCTGCAATCACTCCCAGAGTCATTTTCTCAGTTTGTCTTGAATTATCACATGAACAAACTGAACACTTCCTTGCCTGAGCTGTTAAATATGTTAAAAACAGCAGAGAGCCATGTTAAGAAAGAAAAGGCTCCACTTCTTCTTGTTGATAAGACCAATAAGAAGAAATCAGGCAAAAAGGGTTTTAGCAGGAGACTAAACCCTAAGGGTGGCATCAATAAGAACAAGAAAGGAAAGAAGGTCTCAAAACAGTCAACCTGTTTCTTTTGCGGCAAAGCGGGACATTGGAAAAGGAATTGCAAGGCTTACCTTGCAACTATGAAGCTTGGTGCGGCAGACGCACCAAAAGGTATGTATGAGATACATACTATATTGACATTAAATTCGTCTATATCAAATACTTGGGTATTGGATACCGCTTGTGGTTACCATATATGCAAATCTTTGCAGGACCTCCACAAGCTTAAAGTATTGAAGGAAGGCGACTTCAATCTCTACGGTGCTGGTGGTGATATCATCCAAGCAGAAGCTGTAGGGACCTATATTCTGAAGTTGCCTTCAGGGAAGATCTTGGAGCTAGAGAATTGTTACTATATGCCAAAGATTATTAGGAACATTATATCTATTCCTTTGTTATTAAAACAAGGATATGTAATGGATGTAACGAGCACTGGTTGCTCAATAATGTTATCTAATAAAATTATTTGTTCTGGCATATTTAGCAATGGGCTCTTAACTCTTTCTTCCAATGATAGTATTTTTCATGTCAATACTAAAAGGAAAAGAAAAGACTTTAATGATACTTTACTTTGGCATCATAGACTTGGTCATGTTAATGAGTCTAGGATTAGCAAGTTATACAAGGAAAAATTCCTTGATCCTTATGAGTATGAATCATTAGGAACTTGCGAATCATGTCTCATGGGTAAGATGACAAAAACTTCATTCACTGGACATGGGGAAAGGTCAACTGAGTTATTAGGACTTATACATACTGATGTATGTGGCCCAATGACAACTCAGGCCAGAGGAGGATACTCATATTTTATCACTTTTACAGATGATTTATCTAGGTTCGGATATGTGTATCTTATGAAACACAAATCTGAAGCCTTTGATAATTTAAGGAGTATCAAAGTATGGTCGAAAAACAAACGGGAAAAGTATTAAAGTTCTTCGTTCTGATCGAGGAGGAGAATACTTATCCACGGAGTTTTTAGACTATCTTAAAGTTAATGGAATCCTTTCTGAATGGACCCCTCCTTATACACCACAGCTAAATGGTATAGCTGAAAGGAGGAATCGTACCTTATTAGATATGGTACGATCCATGATGTGCTTCACAAATTTGCCCATTTCTTTCTGGGGTCATGCCCTAGAACTGCTGTTTATATTCTGAACAAGGTACCTTCTAAATCCGTTGTTAGTACTCCATATGAAATTTGGAGTGGAAAGAAACCATATCTTAAATATTTTAAGGTATGGGGATGTCCAGCTTATGTTAAAAGAAATTTTGGACATAAGTTGGAACCTAGAGCGGATAAATGTCTATTTGTAGGATATCCTAAGAAGGTAGAGGATATCTATTCTACCATCCTACTGAACAAAAGACTTTTTTAGCAGGCATGCCACTTTTCTAGAAAAAGAGTTCATTTGGAAAAGGGCAATGGTAGAACAATTGAACTTGGAGAAGTGCAAGAAATACAGATAGACAATTCTCAACCATTAGAACATATAGTTAGGACAGAACCAGAACACAAAACTCCTCCTCGTAGGTCTGACAGAGTGCCACGGGCACCTGAGAGGTATGGGTTTATTATTGAAAATAATGAAGCTCAAGTCATTCAAAATGATGAACCTCTGACCTATACGGAAGCTATCTTGAGTACTGACTCAGATAATGGCAAGAAGCCATGGAATCCGAAGTAGACTCTATGTATGTAAACCAAGTATGGTCTTTGGTTGATGCACCAGAGGGTGTTAATCTATGGGTGTAAATGGGTCTATAAGAAAAAGATTGGGGCTGATGGCCAAGTTGAAACCTATAAAGCCAGATTAGTGGCTAAAGGTTTTAGACAAAACAGGGAATTGATTATGATGAAACTTTTTCACCTGTTGCCATGCTAAATCAATTCGGATTTTACTTGCTATAGCAGCATACCACGATTATGAGATATGGCAGATGGATGTGAAACTGCATTCCTCAATGGTTTCCTTGAGGAAGAAGTCTACATGTCACAGCCAGAAGGTTTTATTTCAAAGAATAAACCTAATCAAGTATGCAAGCTAAGAAATCCATTATGGATAAAGCAAGCTTCCAGGAGTTGGAACATCCGCTTTGATGAAACTATTAAAAGATTTGGTTTTATCAAAAATGTGGATGAACCCTGTGTTTATAAGAAGACTAGTGGGAGTGCCATAGTCTTCTTGGTTCTGTATGTAGATGACATACTCCTCATTGGGAATGATATCCCAATGTTGCAATCAGTCAAGGTTTGGCTATCAAACCAGTTTTCCAAAAGATTTGGGAGAAGCATCCTATATACTAGGTATTAAGATCTATAGAGATAGATCTAAGAGGATGCTAGGTTTATCCCAATCTAGGTACATGACTTAGTGCTGAAAAGATTCAGCATGGAAGGAAGTAAAAGAGGTTATCTTCCTATGAGTCAAGGCATACATCTTTCTAAAAGGATGTCTCCTAAGACACCTGAAGAAAGAGATAGAATGAATTCTATACCCTATGCTTCGGCAATAGGATCCATAATGTATGCCATGTTATGTACCAGGCCTGATGTGGCATATGCTTTAGGCATTGTCAGTAGGTTTCAGGCTGATCAGGAGAGGATCATTGGAAAGCAGTTAAAAATATTCTTAAGTACCTAAGAAGGACTAGGATATTTTTTTGGTTTATGGTGGTTCTGATCTTAAACTAGAAGCTTATTCTGATTCTAGTTTTCAATCAGACCCTGATGATAGCAAATCCATTTCGGGATATTTTTTACCCTAAATGGTGGAGCAGGAGTTGGAAGAGTACCAAGCAGCAGACTGTAGCTGACTCAACCACAGAGGCAGAATACATAGCTGTTAGTGAAGCCGCCAAGGAAGCAGTCTGGATGAAGAAGTTCATCACAGAGTTGGGTGTTGTTCCTCAAATTGAAAACCCAGTGCCACTTTTCTGTGACAACATTGGGGCCGTTGCTCAAGCTAAGGAACCAAGAGCTCATCATAAGTCCAAGCACATTCTGAGACGCTTCCATCTTGTCCGAGAAATAGTAGAGAGACAAGATGTCTACATAGATAGAGTTGATACAAAGAACAATGTAGCAGACCCGTTCACTAAGGCTCTACCACAGCGAGATTTGATCGCCACCTAGAATGTATGGGATTAAGATTCAAAGGCGATTGGCTTTAGTGCAAGTGGGAGATTGAAAGGGATATGCCCTACAACCAATCTCTGTTGTATCTCCCAAACCATTGTAATTGATAATTTTCTAAATAAAAGCATTATTTTTCATCATACGCTGTGTTTATTATATGATGAACCCCTAGATTAGGGCTATGATTTTAGGGTTATGATGAGATCATACCAGTGAGACCTAAAATCTAAAACCTTAATCTAAAGTATTCTAGTCAAAGGAACCCTGAGTAGGGGATCAGGGTTTTCCGATAAGACTAGCACACCCCGGGTATACTGGAAAGGGTGACTGCTCTCACAGTCACTTGTGTATGACACTAATACTGGGATGTGGGTGCTCATTGGAGAATGAGTTCACTGATATGATCCAACTTGAGAACATCTAATGGAGTCTTAGCTACATGTCAATAGAAGGTTCTCATAGTGGGAGTGGTACAAGTAATCTTTTGACCTGAGACTGCCATAAGTACCAATGTACATGAACCCATCCTTTGGTTCAATCCTAATCATGACACTGAGACATGCACAGAATTGATACTGGGATGGTGAATTGAATATGAAGTAATGAGTAGGTCAACAAGGAATCGATCACTCTTAGTAAGAGGAGATTGCATCCAGCTAGTCAACAATCGCATGATGATTCAGGGAATCTTTGATCAAAGTAAAGATATTAGAGATGGTTTCTAATATCAAGATAATCGAATCATCATTATAAGATTGAGCTAGAAACAAATATAATATTGGATTTGACATATATCCATATCCATAGTTATATTTGGGTGCAGCTGATCGAAAGATTTAATTGTACGGTAACTCTCTACTAAAGGGTAATTTTGGTATTTCACAGAATTTCCATATCTTCCGGGTAGACATGACACGTTGCTAGACGTCAATCTTGTCTTGTGGGTTGATCAAGTTCAAAGATCACTGTTAGGAAGAATCCTAATTGATCGATTCGGGTAAGCCCGGTTTGACCTAAATCGATTAGAAAGAGTTCTAATCAAATTAGGTCAACTTGTATTCGAACCCACTGCTGGCTAGATGTGGAACCCAATGGGTCACACACTTAAGAGGATTGATCAAGAATTTAATTTGGAATTAATTGTCTTTGCAAGATAACACTCTAGCAGGTGTTGCAAGCCCTAGCTTCTATTCGGATCGGATTCGAATTAGGGTTCCGGATTGGTTCAAATTGGGTTCTAATTGGACGAATTAGACCTTGATTAAGAAAAATGGGAATGTGGCTAACCCTATTGGCTAGCCATGTAGCTTGGCTAGCCTCCCCCCCGCCCCCTTTTTTTTTCACGCCAAACACCAGAGTCCATGCGCATATGGACTCTTGGGCGCCCTTAAGGAAGAGTCCATGGCGCATGGACTCTTGGCGCGCCCCAAATAAAATTCTCCGATGTTTTTATTTGGGCGCCCTCTTCTTAAGTGATTAGCGCACCTTCTCCCCCCCCTTGGATGAGAATCCAACGGCTGATGGGATTTTGAGAAAGAAAGAAAGCGCTAACTCCTCCCGGGCGCGCGAAGTAATATCTCTTCGGAGATGAAAAGTCGCGACTTCCTTCTTTTTAAACACCGCGGTTTTTTCCTTTAAGAGAGCCGTGGGATTTAATCTGGAAGGCCATGAGATGGGAGGATGGGGCTGAGAAATTGGAAAGGGCGTGAGAAAGAATTACGGAGAGGTGTGTAGGCGCCTATCTGATTTCTATTTAAAGGGTCGGGAAAAATCAGAACAGATGTAATCTTTTTCTTTCTTCCTCTCCTGAAGACTCTTTTATTTTCTTGCTCTTGCATTGTTTCCTCTACAGAGTAAACCTCTGTCGAAACTCTGCTACTGAACAAGAAAAAGTAAAAGTCTCCGACGGTAAAGAAAAGAAAGAAGTTCTGATTTCTTCCTTTCTTTCATACATAAGACATCATTGTCTTAATTCTCCTCCAACTTAAGACAAGCCTATGTCCTCTTAGGACAAGGTCTTTTTCTTCAAGACAAGGGTATCTAAAGGGCCAGGTCTTGGTGGAAGGAGGAGAAGGAGTCAAGGAAAGGAAAGCAAGCCTTTGTGTGGAGGAATTCAAGCCATAGTCCAAGCAATTGAGTTCTAGGAAGAAGAACTCAATAGAAGGAACCTTTGAAAAGAAGATAGAGTGATCTTGATCACTGCTCTGTGTGGATCACCATCGGAGGGCGGACACTTGACGCCTGGTGAATTCAATCAGCCCCTTCAACATCAACTTTGTTGAATTAGCGATTACAGGTTGGTACTCTAATTCTAACAATCTATGTTTGAATGTTAGTATGTATGTTTTAATTAGTAAAAAGAGATCTTGGCTAAGGGATTTCGGTGCAAATTTTATCATTTTGAAATTACACTTCCGCTGGCGGTGCACCTGAAACCCCAACAGTAGCAAACTAGCCTATAGTACTCCTGTACTCAGCCAGGCAGGTGTAAGGGGAGTGTTAGGTCCCTGATTGCCAATCCTAGATACCAATCAAAGATTGGCCAGGTAGGCGGACCAGCACACAACCCTTCGAGATTGAATCCTGAACCACCGTTCTAGACACTAAGCACAAGGCCACATAGGTTAGCTTGACACAGTGATCTACACTATCTCGGACCTGACCAATTGGTGTCCCTAGCCCACTAGGGCAAATTAAGTCTAATAGATTTTAGGTTAGGCTTGAACGAATGCAAGGATTGTGGTTTTGGGCTAGGAGAGGTTATCAACTTCCCCCCCTTATCTGATATAGCAAGAGTGTCCTTAAAAGTAAATTATGCAATGATAGCAGGCAGATGATGATGCAAATTAGGGTTTAGAAATTTTTTGATGTTTTTGGAGAATATGTAATTTTTTCTTTTTTTATTTTGGTGTTTTTTAAACAGAAGGAAACTTGCAAATTATGGCTAATATGCAGGAATATACTAAAATTAAAAGATATGCAAAGAGATGCTAAACAAACCCTAAAACTTCCAAACTTGTCTTGCTGAAAAAATAGAGACAAAATTTGTAGGTTGTATTTCAGCTTGTAAAAACTGCACAAACCAAATAAAATCTGCAAAATTTTTTAAAATACTTTGAATTATGATAAATCCAGCAAAATAAATATCAAAATTTTTGGAGTTTTTAACAAGGAGAAATAACTAAAATAACAGAGTATATACGGACTGTAAAAGATGCAGAAGTAAGCCCTAATCTAAGCTCTGATACCAGATGATGTAGGACTAATATGCATGCGATTATTTTTGGATGTTTTATATGTGGAGTTAAGTGATTAAATCCCAAAAATTGGATCAAAATAAGTTATAAGGAATTCTATATGAATTTTAAAAGTCAAGCATGCAGATTAGGACCTAGAAAAGCAATAAAAAGGATCGCCGGGGCTAAGAAGCCTCTGTTAGGGCAAGTTCTCGTACAATAAGATTACTGGTGGTAGATGGGGTGTACCAGACAACATCTGAAGTGCCTGATGAAGATCGTAGCAAAGGGATCTCTCATTCCTTGATGGATGCGGCCTGGAAAATCGAGCCAAAGATACGTGGATACCCGGCTTTCTGCATGGTGGTCCGATTGAGGCTTGGCTGGAGTCGTTGGATTCGTAGAAACTCGGGGACCTGCAAACAACCTCTCATGGGTTAGAAAACTCACAAGGGAACATGGAAACAAGAGAAAATAATAAGGGAAGAAAGTTTTGGAGGAGGGCAGCTAGGGCTTTGGAAGGTTGGTTGGCTGCAGGAATCTGTTGCAACAATGGAAGAAGAAAGCACCAATAAAACCCCTTAAGCACAAAGCAGGGTGGCACAAAGCAATTGAAGAGAACTCAAGTTTTAATTCATATATCAAAATCAATCGTCATACAAGAGACTAGGGTCCTTTAAATAGATCCTTAGTCTTAGGCTCCGTAAGGACACATAAGTCTTTACATAAGAATCCTACTCCTACCCAAACCCTAGCTAGAAAATAAAGAAACATTAGGTAGAAAAAATCCCTAAAAATTCTCTTGACTTGCTCAACACTCCAAGGATTCCTGGGGGGGCATGTTGGGCTTCTAAGAGCAGCATGGTGCTAGCCCAAAGGGGCTTGGGTGCATGGGCTTGTGCCTCTGGAAGTTGGGGTGGCCTGGTAGTCAGGTAGCAGGAATATTCCTTGGTATCTTGCTTCTTAGGGGCTTGGGCTTGGCGCCTGGGCTTGATTTCTTTAGGATAGGATGCAGGTGGACCTCTGAAATCATGGATGCCCTGGTATACGAATGTATCTGCCATCTAGAAGGGAATCTAGGCATCAGGAGGGTATCTACAAGGAATCAGGGTTTTCTGAATTTTCCTCCTGGGGTCTTCAAATCTTCAAGCTGGGTTGGACTTGGGCTACACTTCCATGTCTTCAATCTGGTTGAACTTGGTCATCACTTGTATGATGTGGTCTTGAGTCTTCAATATTGTTGAACAGGACTCAAAAAAAAAATTAGCTCGACATGAGCTGACTAACACTGGACTAGACTAGCGCAACATGAGCTGACTAATACTAAACTGAAATAACAAATCAAAGACTCAAATGACAAACTAAAAATGAACACAAATGGGCTAAGTATTCCACAGAGGGCTGTGAAGCCTCTGTCTTATTTCGATGCCTCTGGTATCCCCATCATTTACTTTATGTTCAATAAAAATCCTTTCGAAATGAATTTAATCATTAGAAAAAAAAAACCCTCTTTCAATGTTAGAAAAGATTTTTTAAAAATTTTGTTATGAATCATTGATTCAGGGGGAGCTTTGTTGATTACTGAAATTTCTTTGTAAAGTATCATGATACATGCACTCTATGAATTTAAATGTATATCAAAGTTTTGATACTTTCTAATCTGGCAACAAGCTCTAATTCTCTTACTTGTGGTCTAAATGATTATATCTTTAATGCAAGTAATGATTGATATATTTGATGCTTTCAATATTATGCACCTTAAATAATTCACTTAAAGCCTTACCTTTAAACCAATTTATTATACCTAAGGGTTTTGTTATCATCAAAAAGTGGGAGATTGTTGACTCCACTAATTGATTTTGATGATAAGCAAAATACTTAAGTATAATTTGAGGAATAATGATTTGCTTTAAGTGTGTTTTCATTGAAAGGATGCTCACAAAATTTGAAGAAGCACATTTATGTTGGAGAACTAAGGCTGAATGAAATGATTGCTCAAAACAAGACTTGGATACTCAAAGAAATGGTTGAATGGATGACTAAGGCAAATGGAAACATGTTCCAGCACAAGTTCAGCAATTTCTGTAATTTTTCAATGATGTGTTGACTCAAGATGTCGACACATGACAAGATGTGTCGACACATTAAGAAGAAGTGTTGACTCAGGCTGGTATGCTACAAGTTTCAAATGGCATAGATCAAGTATCGACATATGGACTTTATGTGTCGACTCAAAGTGTCAACACATGGATCAATACATCGCCTGAGACTTTCATGCCACAGAACTTGCAGAAGTTGAAGGAATAGTTGATGTGTCGACACATGGATACAAGGTGTGACTCAAGGTATCGACTCAACTGAGAATGTGTCGACTGAACTAATTTTTCTAGAGAATCTAAATGGAGCAGTTTGAACTTGTGTTGACTCAAGAAGAACATGTGTCGACACATGAAGAGGAAGTATCGACACATGGAGTTCTGGCAACAGTAATGGCTACTTTTTCAAAAACAGAACTCATCCCAAATGCCCCCAATGGCTAGTTTCTTAAGTGTAACGGCTATATTTTAGTTTTGAGGACATGGGAAGGTATATAAAGGCTCCAAATCAAATCAAGAAGGTATGCATTGAATATCCTTAAAGAGTTTAGAGAGAAAAGAAGTGAAAGAGCCTTAACTCCTATTCATTCAAAGGTCAACCACTAATAAGCTAAAGAAAGTCTCCAAGCATTCAAAGCCATCAAGAGCATTGAAGATCATTCAATTTTGGGCATTCAAAAGGCTTCAACAAGAGCAAAGAAACACTACATCAAGCTACATCGACTTATTTGCTTTGTTATTAAAAGCTTACATTGTTTCTTTATTTCTCTACCTTATATCTTGTAAAGGTTTTGGTTAGTCTATTGGAAAACCAAGTGAGGTTATTGGTAAGCCTTGAAAATCAATTAGGTTGATGGTTAGCTCGCAAAATCACTAAGATTCTGGTTAGCCTGGAAAATCAAGGGTGGTTTTTGGTTAGCCTTGTAAAAATCAATTAGGTTCTTGGTTAGCCCAGAAAATCAAGTAAGGTTGTGACTTGTGAGCCTGTAAAATAAGTTAGGTTTGATTAGTGAGCCCGAAAAACTAATCGGCTATAATCGTTTGATTATAGTAAATTTCCAAGGGATCTTGGGGAGTGAATGTAGGTGCATGGTTGGCACCGAACCACTATAGCTTGTTGTGTTTGTGATTGCTTGTTCTCTCCCTCCTTGCTCTTTACATTCTTGCTTATTGCTTTTAATTTTCGCTGCACTATTATTTAGAGCATTGCACTTAAATCTTAGTACCTTGTTGAATTGAATTGCATATCTTGTCTTGTGAAGTTTGCTACTTGTATTATCAAGCTTAGCTTTAAATTTTTTAGAGACCTAATTCACCCCCCCTGGGTTGCTCTTGGGCAACAAGTAGTATCGGAGCCCTGTTCTCAGTGTATAGGCTTTATCGCCTTGAGTAAAGATCTATGACAGCCCTATTTGGTACTAGTGTAGTCGAGGGACAAGCCTCAAATAGACCTTCATTTTTTAATGGAACAAATTATACTTATTGGAAAACTAGGATGAGAATTTATATGCATTCTATAGATTATAATTTGTAGAATGTAGTTGACAAGGGTCCTCAAATTCCTTCGATGGTGGTTAATGATTTTTCCATTCCAAAACTTGAAGAGGATTGGGATGAAAATGATATTAAACAATCCGAGATCAATGTTAAGGCAATGAATCTCTTGTATTATGCATTAGATCCTAGTGAGTTTAATAGGATATCTACATGCATGTCCATCAAAAAAATATGGGACACACTTAAATCCATGAGGGTATCGATCAAGTGACACTAAAGTCAATATGTTAGTGCACACATATGAGATGTTCAAGATGGAACAAAATGAATCTATTACTAATATGTATACACGTTTTACAAATATTGTAAATGCTATGAGAAGTCTTGGTAAAGTCATATCTAATGCTGATCTTGTGAATAAAATTCTTAGGTCACTACCAATGTCGTGGGATCCAAAGGTAATCGCAATTCAAGAAGCAAAGTATGTGGACAAGCTACCTCTTGAGTAGCTAGTGGGATCGCTCATGACTTATGAGCTCAATCTAAAATAAAAATCAATGGATATGGACAAGAAGAAGAAGGGGATTGCTTTCAAGTCTAATATTCAAGAAAATTCTTGATCGATGAGTCTGAAGATGAAGAAGAAGAGGATGATGAAGAATCCCTCCTGCTCGTAAGTTTAAAAGATTCATGAAGAGGAGGAAGTTTTCCTATAAGAAGAAATTTTAATCCAAGGAAAAGGGAAAGGAAAAAGAAAAAGAGAAAGAAAAGGGAAAAAAAAAGAAAAAGAAATGGAGAAGGAAGTACCGATATGCTTCGAGTGCAAGAAGCCGGGACATTACAAATTTGATTGTCCTCTTCTCAAGAAATCAAGAAAGAAATAAGGAAGAAAGCAATGATGGCCACGTGGAGTGAGAGCGAAGACTCCAGTTCAGAAGAAGAGCAGACAAAAATTGTAAATCTCTGCTTCATGGCACCTCAGGATAATGAAGAGGTATGTTCCAACTCTGAAGTTGATTTTACTTTTGATGAACTTAGAAGTGCTTTCAAAAGCTTGTGCATGATTATAAATTAGTTTTATCTGAAAATAAGAATCTGAAAAAGCATGCAAACTATTTTTTCTTTAGAATACAACTCTTTACTAAATGATATTACTGCTTTGAAATCTAAACTAGATGTTTTGGAAAAGAAAAATAATGCTTTGGCTATGGAAAATGAAGTTTTAAAATGGCCTAAACAAATTATTTCTAACAATGAGCTTTTAAAGAAAAACAAGGATTTAGAACATGAAAATGCTAAACACAAAAATGAACTTGAAAAATTAAAACCTTTTGTTGACAAATTTACTTATATTCAGAAAAGTTGAATTTACTTTTAAATAATCAAAGAGCTGTTTTTAACAAGGCAGGTTTAGGATATAAACCATAAAAGTAATAAAAGTATTTCAAAAACTTTTTATACCTGCATCATCTAGTATTACTTATTTTACTTGTAGAAAATTAGGTCATAAATCATATCAATATAATTTTAGAAAAATCATGTCTTTTGGTAAAGTGTGGGTTCCAAAAGGAACCATTTTGAATGCTAACCCGAAAGGACCCAAGTTAGCTTGGGTACCTAAAGTCAAAGCTTGATCATATTGCAGGTGTGTCTTGCAACCAGGAAAATAATGAGTTTGGTATCTTGACAGTGGTTGCTCAAGATACATGACTGGAGATGTGAAGCAATTCACTTCTCTTGAAGCTTTGAATGGAGGAGTGTGACCTTTGGTGATAATGGTAAAGAAAAATCATTGGCATTGGTAAGGTTCACATAACTCCTTCCAATAGTATTAGTAATATACTGTTAGTAGATGGTTTAAAGCATAATCTTTTAGCATTAGTCAGTTTTGTGATAAAGGTTTTCAAGTAGTTTTCAAATCATCATATTGCATGATTACTAGTCCAAATATAAATGGAGTACAATTCATTGAAAAAAGGCATGAAATATTTATTTTGTAGATCTTGATGATCTATCTTTACCTAATGGTGAATACCTTGTTGCAATGAATTCTACCAAGAAAGAGACTAGTTAGTTATGACATAGAAGGTTAGGGCATGCTTGTATGTATCTCATTTCAAAACTTAGTAAAAAAATTTAGTTAGAGATTTACCTGAAATTTGTGTTGAAAAAGATAGAATTTGCCAAGCATGTCAATTTGGAAAACAAGTCAAAACTTCTTTCAAACCAAAAGGATTTGTAACTACTAGTAGGCCACTTGAACTACTTCATATGGATCTTTTTGGACCAACTAGAACATCAAGTCTAGGAGGCAAGAGATATGGATTAGTCATTGTTAATGATTTTTTGAGATTTACTTGGATTTTCTTTTTAGCACAAAAAGACAAATCATTTTCTGTATTCGTAAAGTTTTATAGAAAAGTTTCAAACGAAAAAGGTGTTTCAATCGTTTATATTCGTAGTGATCATGGAACCGAATTTGAAAATCAAGATTTTGAAAACTTTTGCAATGAAAAAGGCATAGAACACAATTTTTCTGTACCTAGGACATCTCAGCAGAATGGGGTAGTAGAAAGAAAAAATCATACTTTAGAAGAAATGGCATGCACTATACATTGTGAAAACAATTTGCCAAGATATTTTTGGGCTGAAGTTATAAATATAGCCTGTTATGTTTTGAATCAAGTTTTGATACGCCCTATTTTAAAGAAAACTCCATATGAGCTTTGGAACCAAAGAAAACCAACTTTGAAATATTTTCAAGTTTTTGGTTGTAAATATTTTGTTTTGAACAATGGAAAAGATCATTTAGAAAGTTTGATGCCAAGTCTGATGAAGGTATCTTCTTAGAATACTCTACATCAAGCAGAGCATACAGAGTATTTAACAAACGGACTTTAGTTGTAGAAGAGTCAGTACATGTTATTTGAAGAAACTACTAATAAGTCCTCGAGAAAAGAGGATACATCTGATGATTTTGCAGGTGCTGACAAACTTCAGAAGCTGACACTGAATAATCAAGCTCAACCAAATGAAGAAGACAAGACAAGGATAAGAATGATGATGACACTCCAATGCATGAAGATCTACCTAAGGAGTGGAGATATGCTCATGGACACCCTAAGGAATTAATCTTAGGTGATCGATCTAAAGGGGTAAGAACTCGAGCTTCTATTAGAAATAAACGTGATTATATTGCTTTTGTATCTCAAGTAAAACCTAAATGTTTTGAAGAAGCTAAAAACAACTATAATTGGATCAATGCTATGCAAGAAGAATTAATCTAATTTGATATAAATAATGTTTGGACACTTATAGAAATACCATCTAATATTTTAATTATTAGCACTAAATAGATATTTAGGAATAAATTAGATGAAAATGGTATTGTCATTAGAAATAAAGCTAGGCTGGTTGCTAAATGCTACAATCAAGAGGAAGGGATTGACTTTGATGAAACTTTTGCTCCTATTGTTAGACATGAAGCAATTAGACTATTGTTAGCATTTGCATGTTTTATGAACTTCAAATTATTTCAAATAGATGTTAAGAGTGCTTTCTTAAATGGTTTTATAAATGAAAAGGTCTTTGTTGAACAACCACCTAGTTTTGAAAATCATGTACATCCTGATCATGTTTTCAAATTACACAAAGCACTTTATGGATTGAAGAAAGCACCTAGAGAATGGTATGAAAGGTTAAGCAATTTCTTATTGAAAATGAATTTTCTAGAAAAAATGTTGACAAAATACTATTTTTGAAAAGAAAAAATAATGATTTATTAGTAGTACAAATATATATTGATGACATCATTTTTGGTACTACTAATGAAATTCTTTGTCAAGAATTTGTTAAGCTTATGCAGGGTGAGTTCGAGATGAGTATAATGGGTGAACTAAACTTCTTTCTCGGACTCCAGATCAAGCAAACTTAGATTGTATCTTCATCAACCAAGCTAAGTACACAAGAAAAATTATCAAAAAGTTTGGGATGGAGACTACAAACCAATAGGTATGCCTATGAGCCCCTTATGTAAACTTGATAAGATGAGCATGGTAAATCTTTAAATCAGAAATTATACAGAGGCATGATATGCTCTTTACTGTATCTGACTGCTAGTAGACCAGATATTATATTCATTGTTTGCATGTGTGCTAGATATCAGTCTGAACCTAAGGAATCATATCTCATGGCTGTTAAGCACATTATTAGATATCTGTCTGGTACTGTTAGTATTTGTTTGTGGTATTCCAAAATTCTCCTACTGAATTGATTGGATATTCTGATGCAGACTTTGCTAGTTGTAGATTAGATAGAAAGAGTACTAGTGGAACTAGCCAATTTCTTGGGTTAACTTAATCTCATGGTTTAGCAAGAAACAAACTTCGATTGCACTATCTATAATTGAGGCTGAGTATATTGCAACAGGAAGTTGTTGTGCTCAAATCCTGTGGATTAAGCAACAACTTGAAGACTTTGGAATCAAGTTGACTAGAACTCCTATTAAATGTGATAATACCAGTGCTATTTGCTTGACTAAAAATCCTGTTCAACACTCTAGGAGCAAGCACATTTAAATTAGGCATCATTTTATTAGAGATCATATAGAAAAAATGATGTTTTGCTTGAATTTATCTGTACTGAATTTCAATTAGCTAATATTTTGACTAAACCTCTTCTGGAAGATCGATTTTGTATGATTAGAAGAGAGCTCGGGATCATCAATCCATTTGATTAAATCCTCCCCCAATTTGACTCAAATTAGATCTATTCAACCCTATTTATAATAAATCATGACTAATCATTATTAATTTGACTCCAAAAACATGTTATTTGAATTGATTTTGATCATTCAGAAAATTTTCTAACTTTTCAGTTTTTAAGTTGATGTGTCGACCATCATGTGTCGACACCAAAATGTGTCGACACATGCGTGAGCCGATAAATGACCGACGGAAACTGAGATTTAAAGGGTTTTGAATCATTTTTCCCCCAAATTTCTTTCTCTCCTCCGAGCTAACATATCGATTCCAGGTATCCATCCTATTCATCCTTTCATTTCCTTGCTTTTACCATTGTTTTCTTGGATTTGGAAGATCAGTGGCCGTGTTTGTTGGATTTTCTGCTAGGTTTTAGCTCCTAAATCATAGAAAACCTCTTTCTATCATTGAAATAAAGTGTTTGGGTTTCTTGGTGATCCCGTGTTAAAAACCAAAGGAAGTTAGGGTTTCTTTGGTGATCCGGTAAAACCAAAGTGAATAGGTTTGGGATTGTGAGCCTAGTAAAACAATCCGACTATATTTCGGTTGGGAGATATAGTGGAAATCCCAAGTGGTCATTGGGTAGTGGATGTAGGAGCCGATTGCTCCGAATCACTCTACTTCTTGGTGTTTGTGATTGGCTTTCATTGCTTGATTGCTTTAATTTATTTACTTTCGCTTTGCACACTTCACTTCTACACTAAAAGAATTTCAAAGCGCATATACTTGCAAAAGTATTAATCCCAATTTACCCCCCTCTTGGGAAGCCACCTGGGCAACAACTTAATTAAAAAACTGATAGACTTTCCAAATACATGAATCAGAGATCTTCATAGAATTCTTGTATTCTCCTGATGTCCTCATCAATTAAAATGATGAGGGACAAACTCTAGCATGATGCATGCAAAGGAATGACATGAAAAGGATGAACATAAAAAAAAATAGTTTATTGTGACCAAGGATTTTTAGATTTTTTTAGTGATTGATTCCCAAAAAAGAGACTAGAACAGGTTCATCATGCAAAAATTTACTTAATCATGCAAGAACATATCCTAACCTGGCTCTGAAACCAAAAATGATGAGAGATGAACTCTAACATAATGCATGCAAAGGAATGACATGAGAAGGAGAATATAAAAAAAAAAAGATTATTATGAGCAAGGATTTTAAGATTTTTTTAGTGATTGATTCCTGAAAAAGAGACTAGAACATGTTCAGCATGCTGAAATTTACCTAATCATGCAAGAACATGTCCTAAACTAGCTCTGATACCAAAAACGATAAGGTACGAACTCTAACATGATGCTTGCAAAGGAATGACATTAGAAGGATGACATAAGAAAAAAAATAGATTATTATGAGCAAGGATTTTTAGATTTTTTTTTAGTGATTGATTCCGAAAAAGAGACTAAAATAGGTACGGGTTTCATGCAACAGTTAGAATCCTACCCACCTGCTAGAAACTTTCAAAGAGATAAAAAAAATAAGGATCCTAGGATTAAGAAATCATATTAGGTACATGTTCAATCTTCAAAACTCAAAGAAAGTGAGATGGGATGGTTAGTTTTACCTAGTGATGATGTTCTTGAAGCCTTAGAAGCGATCACTCCATTCGGATCGGCACCAGGACGAAGAGGTCGCTTTCCCATAGATCCGTCAGCTTTTATCAGATTGGTTCAGGAGCAAGGAGGAACCCATCCAAGGTCCATTTTTTCTCGAGGGATCCTATGAATGACACAAGTTAGGAACATGATTATAGGAAAAATAATAAACAAGATGAAAAGAAGAGATCTGGCGAAAGAGTTGGCTGCAGGGGGCTGGTGGCTTTGGAGGATGCTTGGGCATCTAGAAGGATGGAGGGGCAGCCTGGGGCTGATGGGAGGACACTTGAGTGTTCCCTAGATTGCGGCTTGGATGGTGAGAGGTGGGTTGGTGTTAGAGTTTGTGGAGGATTAGAGGGTGGCAGCCTAGATGCAAGTCATGTGGGCGACCAAGAGAAAGAAGGTGGAGGTCATCATTGTTGGAGAAAGGTGATGGGCGGCTAGTGTTTGATTGGGTGAAGGGGGGGGGGGGGGGGGGGGTGGCTAGCTAGGGTTTAGAGAAAACTTGGGCCTCACACCCGTCGACGTTCAAAGAATGAAGGCAATTGGAAATAAAGAGTCACTCAAAATTTTCATTCATCAAAATTATCATCTTTACAAGAGGGGGAGGGGTTGGGTATTTATAGATGTACCCAGGGCTCAATCCTTGTCAAAGTAGGAGTATATAATTTGAGTGGGACAAGAAGTACAAAGTTGGAGTGGGATTAAAAGAATGGAGTCCTAGTAAAACTTGGACGGTTGACTCCTCTTGGGCTTGAATGCTTCACTTCTTGCTGGGCTGGGATGACACCTTCTTTGACTGGTCAAAGGCCTTGGGCATCTTGGACTGGATCAAAGTATGGGGCATCTTGGACTGGTCAAAGCCTAGGACGCCAATCATGAATGGGCCTGGGAGGGTGCCTTCTCTTGGTGGGCTTGGACTGGGGTACCAATGCTTGGGACCTCGGGCACCACTTCTTCATGAGCTGGGGCGTCAAGGGCTTGCTCCTGACTAGGGCACCCTACCTTGAGGTCTTGGGCAGCAAGAAAGAGTTCTAGGTGCATGAACTGGGTAGGTGGAGTAGGGGCCCAAGTGCAGGAACTAGGATGGTCTGATTGGGGGTCTGGTGGTTTTCTCTTGTGTTTGACTTGAATGAAATAAATTTACAGGACTCAACTGGGCCTAATTGACAGGACTCAAAATTGGCCTAATAAAATAAATAGACTCATTTTCAGTACATGCACTCAACTGAATTGACTAAACAGGACTCAATGAACTTAGTGAATCCAATTGACTCACTTTATTACAGGACTCAATTAAAAACTGACAGACTTCCCAAACATATGAATCAGAGATCTTCATGGAATTCTTGTCTGCTCCTGATGCCCTCATCACTAGGTAGAGATGATTAGAGAAAAATATTTTTTTAGATTTGGAGTGCTAGTTTCAGCATCGTGGAGCACCTTGCTAACATAGTAAATGGGCTTCGACATCCCTTGTTGTCTACCCACACAAGTATGGGACTGATCACCTCATGGGAGGTGGTTAGGTATAAGAACAACTCTTCTCCTAGTTTTGAAATTGACAGTAGTGGTGGAGAGGCAATAAAGCTATTAAACTCTTAGAATGCTAACTGACACTCTTTTATCCAGGTAAAGTCATGTATCTTTTGTAGTACTTTGAAGAAGAGCAACCAACATTTCGCTAACTTAGAGATAAACTTGCTGAGGCCGCAACTCCCAATTAGCTGCTAGACTTCTTTCTTAGAAGTTGGGTGTTACATGTCAAGTATCGCCAGGATTTTCTTTAGGTTTGCCTTGATGCCTCACCAGGTAACCATAAAGTCAAGAAACTTCTAGCTATGACCCCGAATGCACATTTTCCTGGGTTCATTTCGTGCGATGGTAGCGAAGGTTGTCGAAGGCTTCTTTTAGGTCAATGATATAATCAGTCTCCTCAATACTCTTTATAAGCATGACATAAACCTCCATGCTTCTCCCAATTTGATCCTTGAACATTGATGGTAGGTGGCCCCTGCACTTTCCAAAATAAAAGGCATGATAGTGTAGCAATAAGTACGCTTATTAGTTACAAAGGTGGTGTTCTTTTTGTACAGGGACCATCTGATTGATTGATTGTAACCCAAAAATGCATCCATAAAACTGAGTAGCCTATGCCTGGACATCATGTTAACTAGCTAATCTATCTTGAGCAATGGAAAGCTATCCTTTGGATAGATCTTGTTGAGGTCGGTGTAGTTAATACAAATCCTCCACTTCTTGCTGGCCTTCTTGACCATCACTATGTTAGCAAGCCAGTTAGGGTAGTGGGTTCCCTGATGAACCTAGCAATGAGAAGCTTATCGATCTCATCATCAATGGCTCTATCTTTCAGGCATGAAGCTTCTCTTCTTCTACTGAATGGGCAATTGGGATCGATGTTATTTTGTGTATTATCACCTTTGGAGGGATCTCCAGTATGTCGAAGGCTAACCAAGCAAAAACACCCGAATTAATGCAAAGGAAGTTGAGCAATTGGCCCCTGTCAATTTCGAGTAGGAGTGCCCTAATTTGAACCTACCTCGATGGCTCTCTCCCTAAATTGAAGGAGAGTAGTTGCTTAATGGGATCACCTCTCTTCTCCACCTCTCTACGGTTCAAAAGTTTAGTGGTCGGTAACCCATCCAGACATTGCAACTGCAGTGCCATCTGGAAACACTATCTAGCATGATGCTAGTCATCATACATCTCACTAATTCCATCCCTGGTAGTGAAACGGACAAGAAGGCATTTCATTGACATGATGGAATCTAGTGGTTCAGCCCTAGTCAGTCGAGGATAGCATTGCACATCGAGTGCAGGTGGGCCATCATGAAGGTCATGAGAAAAGTGTTATGGTGACGAAGTCCCAGTGGTGATGTGGAGAGTTGTCTCACCTTCAACTCTGGCTATGTTGCTTGTGAAGCTAACTAGAGGAACCAAGACAGGTTCAAGCTAGCTTGGAGGCAAACTCATCCAAACAAAGGCATCGTAAGAAAGGATATCAGTTGAGCTTCCACCATCGACCAAAATTTTCCTTATAGGATTTTTTGCTGTCATCATAGTCATGATGATAGCAACATCATTGGAATTATAAACACCAACAAGCTCCCTGCTAAAAAATGAATTACATAATCATCATCTCTTTCTCCCCTTAGCCTATTTAGGGTGGGCTCAACCCCCAGGACATCATGTCACTCGGCCTCTCAATTGGTGCATTGTCTTAGCCTATGGTAGCTACTGGTTAGGAGCCGGGGTGACGAGCTGAGTCGCTCCACAAACATTTTTCCCAAGGTAGTGCCATTGGATAAGGTCTGATCTCCTTCTTAAGGTGGTGGCTGTCCTCAATGTCATAGCCATAGTCCTGATAGAATTGATAGTATTTGGACTTGTCAAGGGGGTGGTTGATCTCAGTAGATGGGGCAACTTGAGGTACTTCTCACCCTCAATCTCCATCAAGATTTTTGCTCTGGGGCAAGAAGGGGAGTGTACTTGCCATCATTTCCATCGAAGCTCCCTGGCTTAGAATCTGGCCGACAGTATAGATTAGGTTTTCTACTCTTGCCCCACTTGGCTACCAATCGGCTGCCTTTTCTTAGGCCTCCCATCTATCTCTCATCGGGTGGAATCTCTGTCCTCTATTGAATGTACTTTTGCATGCAGGTTAGTAGCTCAGAATAGTATGTCAGAGGCTTCTTGTCAAGAGAGTAAGTGAAGCAAGAGGTGCAAAGTCCTTTTTTTAAGGCCAGCATGGCTACAGACTCATCCAAATTGTACATGTCCATTATCGGCATCTTGAAGCAGTCTATGTAATCCCAGAGAGGTTCTCGGTCCTGCTATCGTGGAAAAGAGGTTATCAATATCCTGGGGCATCTTCCAACAAGCATCAAAGTACACCATGAATTTTTTCACCAGCTGCTTGAATGAATTAATACTCTTTGGCTTGAGTTAGGAGTACTAGGCTCGAGCCAGGAGTACCAGGCTCAAGCTAAGAGTAGTAGGCTTGTGCCAACTTGTAGAACATGGCTGGGAAGGCTATATAGAGGAGGGCATCATTGGTTCCCTAGACTTGCATGAGAGCCTTGTAGCTCTCTAGGTGGTCCAGCAAATCAAAGATACCATCATACAGAACTAGTTTGGGTATCCTTAATAGATTAAGGATCAGTTCTCATAGGATTCAGCAAGTAAGCGGGGGATGGGTATCGAAACTTGGCTACTCCCTGTTCCTACCCTGGAAATTGTCAAACCAGTGGTTAAGGTCATCCAGTTTGCGATTGTACTTGTCCAAGCACTGTTCAGCCAGATGCTGAATGGCTTTGTTAGTGAACCCCTCATCCAAGGACCCAGGGGTCAAGATAGAAGATGATCGAGGGTGCTCTGCATTGGCTTACCCCTCAACCACTGCTTTTGATGCATAGAGATGATGTGTTGTGGCACGAGGTAGTGAGAGTGATGAGTGCTTTGAAGATGGTGAGGTCTCCCTTGGGAGGTACGGTGGCTTGCCGATCGAGGCGAGGGAGACTATGGTGAGGGGTGCGTTAGTGTAGAGACTGGTGACTAGCATTAGCAGCAATGATGGGAGCCATGGGGTCCCTGCTGCTGCTATGTTGCCATGGAAATCTATTACCATTGTAGGGCCCTGAATTGCCACCACTAGCATTTGGATTTGCTGTGTAAGGACAACAAGTTGGTCCTGCTGGTTCGATGGTGGTATAGGTAGGGGAGTAAGAGGCTCCTCCTCCTAATTGCAACAGTCTTCGTGGCATGATAGGTTCCTAGTACGATTGGTAGAGGCATCCTGAGCATACGTGACCACCATGGTTCCCGCTCTGGCAAGAGGATGCTTACTATTGTAAGTGTTGTGTGAGCCCCCTTCCAGGGCGCTAATTTGTCGTCATCCGTGCACCTATCACCAAGCTCTGGCAGTAGAGTGGGAGTACTCCATTCTTCTTTGACAAAAATCCATATCTCTTTATGGACGGGTTCACTCGGTGACCTGTAAAAAAGTTCTTAGACTAGGAATACCAACAAGAGACACTCCAATGCTCAAGTCAGTAATCGTAAAACGTGAGGCTACAATGACTCGAGTCAACAGGTCCATGCAATCCGGTGAATCAAGATATGAGAGCATATGGGAACATTTGAGTGCGTATCTGGGTGGAGGTCCTTTTACTTATTTGTAAGGCTATGTGGCATAACAGAAAGCCTTCAAAATGGTGTCCATCCCTAATAGGCATAATATGGTTGAGGTGCAGGATATATCTTAAGATTCCAACTGCAAGGATTTTTTTATCACAATGACAGGTGCCATTGGAATTTTGCCTGCCACTACATGTACTCAGTCCAACCATGTTAAGGTGGCTCATGGCTACCCGGGCATTAAGCAGCATGACTATGAGCCGACCAACCACTTGCTAGCTCTAATGGAGCCAGTCAATTAGGAGATCGTCAATTGCGTATCGGCACCAACAGGACAACTTGACTAGCTGACTGATCGAGTATGGAACTGACCTGACTGGCCGGTCAGACTAAGATAGGGCTAGCACATCCGTGCCACCATGCATGGGCATGGCTTTTGGCTTGTCAGCGTGCATGTGGTAGTCCAAATTGTCTCCAACCACATGTCAGTGATAGCCATATCAGAAACCATCTTTGAACCTCCAAATCATGACAAAGAACCGTCTAACAAGCTCTCTCGATATAAAAAAGGGAAAAGAGGAGTGATACGGCACAACCGATGACATGGAGCCCATGATGGCAATAGCTGGTAGCCGAGCTGGTAGGAATTACAAACTGGATGTAGCGCCCGAATGAAGTTCCAAGGTGAGCACATCGATCGAGGTGGCTCCCGTATTCGGGTTAAGCACCTGGTCGAGGTCGTGCTCATGCATTCCAAGGGAGAGCCCCTCGATCGAGGTGGCCCCCGCATCTAGGGTCGAGTGCCCGGTCGAGATCATGCTTTCCAAGGACGAGCCCCTCGACCGAGGCATACCCCGCATCCAGGGTCAAGTGTCCGTCGAGATCGTGCTCATGCTTTCCAAGGGCGAGTCCCTTGGCAGAGCGGCCCCCACATCCACGATCGAGCGCCCGATCGAGGTCATGCTCATGCTTTCCAAGGTCGAGCCATCGGTCGAGGCGAGCCCCGTATCCGGGTTGAGCACCCGACCAAGGTCGTGCTCATGCTTTCCAAAGGTGAGCCCCTTGGTTGAGATGGCTCCTGCATCCAGGGTCGAGCACCTAGCCGAGGTCGTGCTCATACATTCCATGGTCGGGCTCCGAGATGGGGCTCCCGCTATCTTGCTGAGGATGAAATTCTCTTCAGAAACAAAAGGGAAGATCAACATAGGTACAGACTGTGACATGGAAGCTCCCATCTACCTGCAACCACCTAGAAGTGGCACATGCCTGGCTGAAAAATTCAAATGCTGCAACGTGCACCCTCACGTTGTGCACAATGCATATCCACTAGGTTTCACACCCTGTAGCACGCCACCACGTCAACGACCGTGCAACCAAGGGCTCCGATCCTCGTGATACGAAACCTGAACCTTCTCTAAGAAGAGTATTCCATTAAGGCCATAGGCCCTGCAACACTCCAACGATCTCTCCTGAAATAGAAAAGCTCCACCATGGCTAGGGGCTCAGCGGCACAGCCCCCCCCCCTCCCATGGAAAATTGCACTACCATAAGGATAAGATCTATACTATGTCGGAGATCACCCCCAACAGAAGGATCTCCTTCAGAGGACCAGTCCGACATGGGGAGGCTACAGTTAAAAGAAAACCCTACAAAAAGGGATACCAGGAAAGAATGTTTTAATAAAGTCGCAGGCTTGGTCTGGGCAATTCCTTCTCATATAAAAATAGATGAAAGGATCCCAGAAAAAAGAAGAGAGGCAACTAGCAAGACTTAGAGAGCAAATGAATGAGAACCAACCAAGAAAACCTCCCAGCTCTCTGATCTCCACTCGACCTGTCTTTCCATTACTTACATCTTATCTTTCACCCTCTACCCGAAGAGATCCTAAGCTCTCCAGCATAGAGGTTCTGTTTCCCTTAATTATCCCAACTGACTTGATTGTCGGAGTGTCCTCGTCGGAATCCTCGGCCTGGGTCTTCTTTTTTTGTAGGCCACGCCGGAAGAGGACTAAGTGCCCATCGAGAGTCCGATGAGTCCGTGATACGTCAGAGCTACAGGCCATGGCGTTCCGGACAGCAACAGGGAGCTTTAAAGGGAGATTCTAGGTTCCACTCTCTCTTTATCTCACACCTTTTTTATCTTATCTTCATAGTTGACAATCTCCGGCTAACTAACCATTAGAGGATTTTCATGGGAGACCCAGTGCAAGCAGATTATTATTATTATTATTTTTTGCTGGTTTCTAAAGTAGGCGACTCTCGTCAAGGACATTCGCCCGTTTACAGGTGCGGGATTCCATTCCGTCATCGCCGGCTGGAGTTCGGTGAAACAATATGCATATGTAAACAAGTTGGCAATTTTTTTTTATTTTCTCGTGCAAGTTTCAATTTATACCCAAGACAAACAATTGCAGAGAATTACATGATTGCTATGAGATTTTATAGAGGCTGTAATGCAGAAAAATGATGGTCATCTTTGCAATTCATGGATACTTCCGTAAAAATCATATAATTCTGACAGACTGAGTACTTTATTCGGTATCTCAATACAATTTTCACAGATTTACCAGTTGCTCCATATGATGTTTCTTAACAATTTTTCATATAAAACCAAGAATTTGGAAAAGAAGTGGAAGTCCAAGAGAAGATTTCTTTACTGTTTTAGATACTACGATATTACGGAAGACCAATGAAAAAATTATTGTTTACTTGAGCTACAGTATGCTAATCCTGACAGAGAAGTTGCGGTCTAGCAACCTCAAACCTGAAGATTAATTAAAAAGTGGCTGTCAGAATTACATACGATACCCTAAATAATGGCTGTCAAAAGTAGAATGATAACCTAATACTTGTCAAACCTCCGTGACTTCTCCCTTGCACCAGTCATGAAAATAGGATCCGTCTTGAATATTACATTATAAATGGTTAGTTGCTTTTCATGGACTGACAAAGTATTGTGAGCCATCTAAATTATGAATTCAAGGCAAATAGAGGAGGGCAATAGTGTTTTCAAACTTAGCAAGGTTGAGATCAGGTCACCGATTTTGCAGCCATGTACTTAGTACCATGCGGATAATGTAGAAAAAACGTAGTTGGCCCGCTCGAACCTGACATCAAAAGAATGATTTCATAATTCTACTACCCATAGGAATAAAATTTTTCATGAAGCTCGCATTAAGAGCAAAAGATTGAGGTCTTACTCAAGGAAGGATCGGCGTCAATGATGGTTGGTAGCATCCAAGAGAAGTGAAACGTGATATTGGCACGGCTCAATCAAAAATCAGGGCTCCCAGTTTAGGAGCAGCGTTTTCAGATTGAACCGGGCCAATATCCCGTTCTTGTGAGTCAGACTTCTCCAGATAAAACAGATGACAGTCACAGCCACATCAATTATACTAAGTAAAATGAAATCAATAAAAGGAGGTAACGAAACTTACAAAGTAAATTCTTTTTTTTTGGTGGGGGCGGGGAAATATTTACGATTACCAAGTGAAAATCATAAATGAAAGAAACTGAAATATCCCATGAATGCACTCCCATAAATTAGGGTAACAAAAAAGAAATATAAAAAATGCAAAAAGAAGAAGAGAATTCCATCATTCGTAATATCCAAACTTTTCTTTTCCTGCGGTGAAGTATGCAAACTTTTTCATCTGACAAAACATGACGTGCTCAACAAAGAGATTGGAAGATATTCTTCGGCCATTCTTTGAGTTGGAAGAATGAAGAGAGGGAGAGGACGCAGCGAGGGGAACGTTTGTAAGGCTTCTTAATAGAAGTGGGGGGAGAGGTGGTGAGCTCAGGAGTACATTGAATGAGCCAACGACCAAACAAGATGGGGGTTGGAAAATTTATTGAAGCTTGAAACAATCAGATGCCACCGAGAGGATTTGATTCCCGGTGGATTTATTGGCGCATTAATGCCACTATAGGCACGGGATGTTGGCCTCTCTCACTCGCAATTATTTTTCAAATTTTGGCGGGGATTCATGGTCCATCCCTTACCTGCGGCCATCCAAAAAAGCAACTACCATTGTGACTCTACAATAGTTTGGGGCACGGGAAGTCTGGCAGAGCCAAACTTCCACTTTTGGAATAAGGATGTGCGCAACCTAACATTGCTTGAATTTGCTTGCTCAAAATTCTCAACCGTAGCTAGACATTTTAAATCAGACGATAATATGTATCCAACCTATTGTGGCGACTTCTCCCGGACCGGGCTCGGCCGGCTGTGCTGGAGCGCTCCTCTCTTGGTTCTTGCAACAAAGTCCCCAAGGGCCGATGGTGTTCCAGCGGGGGACACTTCGATGCTTAAGTTAGCAGGAGCTTGAGGACAACAGAATGGAGGAATTGAATGGAGATAGCGTATGGAGAGGGAAGAGAATACTTAGCCCCCAAACGAGATCCCCCGTTTACCTTATATAGGTATGGAATGCTACCAAATTTTATTAGGGGGGAGGTTGGGAGTGTTTGATTTGCCCCTAGGAGAATCAGGATAGTGGCCAGGTGGCACTAGAACGTGGTTGCGTCGTGATTTCCTTGTAACAGAATTCTGGTACCAGCTGGAGGAGACTTCTAGAGCCTTTGACTTACTTCTGGAGTTAAAGTGAGTCAGTCGGACTTCGACCAGAAAGAACCAGTCGGACATCAATAGAAGTGGGTCGTTTCGGACCTCTATTTCTGTGGGTTGGTCGGTCGTCCGAAAAAAGAGCATCCGTTAGGCCTTCAGGAGGAGCGGACTGGTCGGACCTCAGCAGAAGTGGGTCAGGCGGACCTCAGCAGGAGTGGGTCAGCCCGCCAGCTGGAGGGCTGCTAGCTCCGATCTAGTTCAGGAAAGAGCGGTTGAGTACAACAATTGCCCCCTGCTCTTGGCCTTTGAGAGGACACATGGCTTCGAAGGGCAGGAGCACTATCTTTGCACAGGCTATGCTTATTTTCAAATGACTGCGAATTTAACGGGCACGTCGCGTCTTTCCACTACAAATCTTCCACGATCGGCGTTTGGGACAGGTGTCGACCTCGCGTTGGGGACAAGGGAGCTGCAGTTAATGCGAACAGACCGTAATGATAATGGGCCAGCCTGGCTCGCACAGCGGTTGGAATCCGGTGATGAGCCATGCAATGTGGCAGTATATGAGTGGCCTGTGCCATGCTCGAAGCGATCCTCTCATCGTTGATTTAGCATTCATGCGGATCGCTGCCTGCCTGCTCCCATCAGTCTGTTGCCTCGATTCCCGTGGCATGGGGAGTCGTACCACCTGACGGAAGGGAGGTGCCTCTCTACAGGGTTATAAAAGGGGATGTGAGGCATCTGGGAATAATTTCCTATTGCAACCACACTTAACAAGAGAGAGAAGGCTTCCATCTTCCACCGTGCTCGATCTTTTAGGAAACCAGCCCCAGGTTAGTTCCTCCCTTCCTTCTTCCCTCTTCATATTAATGGCCTCCGTTCATAGACATAGGGAACCGGCCAGAGCGAGATCCAGTCAGTGATGACTCGGGAATGGGTTGAAAACCTTAGGGTAGTGTATAACATACCCTTGACCCTGCACCTTACAGTTCCAGGCTTTGAGGGGAGAGCGAATAACCCACTGGGACCGGGAAATCTTCGAATGTACGAAGCCCACTTGAAGGTCGATCTTTGGTTTCCATTGTGCAACTTTTTTCGTAGAGGTCTTCAATTTTATAGAGTGACTCCAGCGCAGCTGACCCCAAACAGCATTCGGTCGATCTGCTACTTTATAGTGTTGTACCATAGAGCCGAAACCTAACCTAGGATATCTCTTTTCGGCAACTTTTTCCTTTTGGAAAAAGATTTTAGGAGCCAGGAGTGGTAGATATTTTATCCCCGCCCTGGCTGAAGGATATTGAAGTACCTCCGTTGGACATCCACAGGTGGAAGGCTATTGCCCAGAGAGAAACCCAATAGGGGGGTGAATTGGGTCTCTAAAAAATTTAAAGTTAAGCTTGATAATACAAGTAGCAAACTTCACAAGACAAGATATGCAATTCAATTCAACAAGGTACTAAGATTTAAGTGTAATGCTCTAAAGTAATAGTGCAGCGGAAATTAAAAGCAATAAGTAAGAATGTAAAGAGCAAGGAGGGAGAGAACAAGCAATCACAAACACAACAAGCTTTAGTGGTTCGGTGCCAACCATGCACCTACATCCACTCCCAATATCCCTTGGGAATTCACTATAATCAAACGATTACCTAATAACCTCACTTGTTTTCCAATAGGCTAACCAAAAACCTTTACAAGATATAAGGTAGAGAAATAAAGAACCAATGTAAGCTTTCATAATAAAGCAAATAAGTCGATGTAGCTCAATATAGTGTTGCTTTGCTCTTGTTGAAGCCTTTGAATGCCCAAGATTGAATGATCTTCATGCTCTTGATGGCTATGAATGCTTGGAGGCTTCCTTTAGCTTATGAGTGGTTGACCCTTGAATGAATAGGAGTTAAGGCTCTTCTCACTTCTTTTCTCTCTAAACTTTTTAAGGATATTCAATGCATACCTTCTTGATTTGATTTGGAGCCTTTATATACCTTCCCAAGTCCTCAAAACCGAAATATAGCCATTACACTTGAAAAACTAGCCGTTGGGGGCATTTGGGACGAATTCTATTTTTGAAAAAACTAGCCGTTACTGTTGCCAGAACTCCATGTATCGAGCTTCCTCTTCATGTGTCGACACATAATGTCAATACATGTTCTTCTTTAGTCGACACAAGTTCAAACTGCTCCATTCAGATTCTCTAGAAAAATTAATTGAATCCACCTTGAGTCGACACCTTGTATCCATGTGTCGACCATCAACTGTTCCTTCAACTTCTGCAAGTTCTGTGGCTTGAAAGTCTCAGGCGGTGTGTTGATCCATGTATTGACACATTGAGTCGACACTTGATATGTGCCATTTGAAACTTTGTAGCATACCAGCCTGAGTCGACACTTCTTCTTATGTGTCGACACATCATGTCATGTGTCGACACCTTGAGTCGACACTTCATTAGAAATTACAAAATACTGAACTTGTGGTGGAACATGTTTTCATTTACCTTAATCATCCATTCAACCATTTCTTTGAGTATCCAAGTCTTGTTTTGAGCAATCATTTCATTCAGCCTTGGTTCTTCAACATAAATGTGCTTCTTCAAATTTTGTGAGCATCCTTTCAATGAAAACACACTTAAAGAAAATCATTAGTCCTCAAATTATACTTAACTGTTTTCTTATCATCAAAATCAATTAGTGTAGTCAACAATCTCCCTTTTTGATGATAACAAAATCCTTAAGTATAAATTGCTTTAAAGGTAAGGCTTTAAGAGAATTGTTTAAGATGCACAATGTTGAAAGTATCAAATATATCAATCATTACTTGCATTAAAGATATAATCATTTAGACCACAAGTAAGAGAATTAGAGCTTGTTGCAAGATTAGAAAGTATCAGAACTTTGATATACTTTAAATTCATATAGTGTTTGTATCATGATACTTTACAAATAAATTTCAGCAATCAACAAAGATCCTAGTGAATTAATGATTCATAACAAAATTTGTAAAAAAATCTTTTCTAACATTGAAAGAGAGATTTTTTTTTTTAATGATTAAATTCATTTCGAAAGGATTTTTATTGAACATAAAGTAAAGCTCTCCATTTCTTAAGGAACTTTGTAATTGATTTTCAGGTTTTTCAAAAATCCTTAAAGTTAAAAGTTACTCCCTTTAGTTTTGAGAAGTAAACACATTTGTACTTAAATCTCACTAAATTACTCTCCCTTTTTGTTATCATTAAAAAGGTTGTAAAAAAACATACAAGATATATCATAGAGTTTATAAATTCATTTTGAAACTACTCACTATTTTTCTTTAGAAAATACATTCAATAAAGACTGAAGATATAGAATTATAAGAGAAATTCAAGATATAATATTCAATCTATTTCAAACACAAATGATAAGAGGAATCAAAAAAGTTTTCATATATGTCAGGAACTTGTACATCAAGTACACAACAAAGGTAAAAGTACATACAAGCATAAATGTAAACATCTAGAAGTATAAAACTATCTAGAAGTTCATCAATATCCCAATCCTCATCCATCGAGTCATTAGAAGATGAACTGATCTCAATCGATCCGATATCAGAAGAAGATCGAGCTCGCGGCCATCGTGATTGAAGATCTCGAAGTCTGGTCCTGGTCGGCTGAGGAGGGGTACGGCGTCCATGTCCTCTACGACAAATATAGGTTTGACCTCTGACTGAAGCAGTAGAAGTAGGAGCTACGTCCTCCGTAGGAACTGAACTGATCGAATCAATCAACTCAGTAATAGCTGGAGCAGGAGTGCGATCAAAAGTAGGACCAGAATCAAGATACTGAAAGTTGGGTGTGTAGAACCCAAGCTCTCGAGTGACTGATGAAGTATGAAGGGTAGGAGTATCAAAAGTAGGTGTAACAGCTGATGATACAGGCATATCAAGAACAACAGTATCAGCTATGGAAGGTATCGGGGATCTACACTGGATGTATCAAAAGAGAGTGTCTCAATGATAGGTGTATGAATGTCAGGAGAATCAACAGTATGTAAATCAAGAACAGGTATATCAATAATAGAACTAAGAATAGGAATAGGAACTGGAATGTGATCAACCAATCTGGAAGGAGAGGATGGATCAGGAATTGGGACAGGTGAGAAGGATAGGTCAACAACAGGGCTCGTAGTACATCATCCGTCACATCCGTAAGTGGCTCTGATGTAGGATTAGCAATATCAAACCGGTCTGAGTCAGTCTCCATGTCTCCATCAATATCTCCAATAATAGTATCTCCATCTTCATCTCCAATAGTAGTCTCAACACACAGTGTCAATATCAGCAAGGTCATCAGCTGGTATTGGGATAGGTACATGAACAGAAGCAGGAACAATGTCTGCAGTAGGAGCACTCATCGAAGCTCTGGATAGTGCTGAGAGAATAGCCGAAATGCCATCTCTAAGATCAATGTGGCTCTCTCTCATCTCAGCAATAAAAATGTCTAGTTGCTGCCTCTTGATAAATACATCGATCTCTATGCATCTGACTCTGTCCTCTAAGGTATTCGAAGTACCAGGAGTCTCTGTCTGTGCTGACTGTGGCTGGGCAGATGTAGAAGGATCAGGCTGAGCTGGCTGTGCTGCCATCTCAGGCTGTGTCTCACTCAGTCCAGCCTCACCTGAAAGAATTCACTCCTCCTCTGCTATGTCCTCATCAATATCAGCTCTATCCTCGACCTGACCTGATATCCTCCGTATCCACTGGCCTCGGACCAAATGATACCCATGCAATGCAATGACCTGATATCATATACATCGGTATGGATCAGAGTACGATAAGGCTCATCCTAGAAGCTGACTTCATACTCCCGAAATAATACCGTCAATCCCAACATGCCCTAAGGCAAGTATGAGCTGCTGACTATACGATTGCCTCAGTAATCTGATGAACCATCATAAAAGGAAGACAAATCGGCGTCCGCTGAATCAGTGAGACCATCACCAACCACTCCCGCTCGGTTATATAGTCAAATTGACTGGTCTTCGGTATAAGAATCCAAACAACTATCTGATGTAGCAGTCTCATCTCCGAATACAACCTTGAAGCTGGAACATTGGCTCACTCTGGTAAGATATCGGACTCAAAAATGCATTGGAGACCACTGACTCGATCCATCGGCTGTCAATAACTGATCCAGTCATGGGTATATCCCATACTTTGCTCATAATCTCTGAAGAGATGGGGATATCCCGTCCTCTGACCTGAGCAATCCTGCCATCAGACCCTCGGGCAAGTGAACCGTAGAAATCTCTCATCAGCCCTAGGTAGTATCTCTCGCTGAGCGAAGAAAAAGTAACCAATCTAGCATGTCTAATCCAATCTCCAATTCTGAAATGCTGCTGGTCTAAGAAAGAAAGTCCACTCGTGTCCAACCACTGTCTTGGAGCTCATCCGGCTAGAAGGTGCAAGCAACGGTCATGCAGGTGGATCCGGAGCTCTAGACTTGTGTCGTGCCTTCGTTCTCTGCTCTTCTTCATGCTGTGACTGACGAGGTCGGTGAACGACTTTTTTGTGAGGACCGATTATCAAGAATCAAAGATTTGGCAAGGTTTTTTGTGGAAGAAAGAGGTTTTCTATGATTTAGGAGCTAAAACCTAGCAGAAAATCCAACAACACGGCCACTGATCTTCCAAATCCAAGAAAACAATGGTAAAAGCAAGGAAATGAAAGGATGAATAGGATGGATACCTGGAATCGATATGTTAGCTCGGAGGAGAAAGAAATTTGGGGGAAAAATGATTCAAAAACCCTTTAAATCTCAGTTTCCCGTCGGTCATTTATCGGCTCACGCATGTGTCGACACATTTTGTGTCGACACATGATGTGTCGACACATCAACTTAAAAACTGAAAAGTTAGAAAATTTTCTGAATGATCAAAATCAATTCAAATAACATGTTTTTGGAGTCAAATTAATAATGATTAGTCATGATTATTATAAATAGGGTTGAATAGATCTAATTTGAGTCAAATTGGGGAAGGATTTAATCAAATGGATTGATGATCCCGAGCTCTCTTCTAATCATACAAAATCGATCTTCCAGAAGAGGTTTAGTCAAAATATTAGCTAATTGAAATTCAGTACAGATAAATCAAGCAAACATCATTTTTTTCTATATGATCTCTAATAAAATGATGCCTAATTTAAATGTGCTTGCTCCTAGAGTGTTGAACAGGATTTTTAGTCAAGCAAATAGCACTGGTATTATCACATTTAATAGGAGTTCTAGTCAACTTGATTCCAAAGTCTTCAAGTTGTTGCTTATCCACAGGATTTGAGCACAACAACTTCCTGTTGCAATATACTCAGCCTCAATTAGATAGTGCAATCGAAGTTTGTTTCTTGCTAAACCATGAGATTAAGTTAACCCCAAGAAATTGGCTAGTTCCACTAGTACTCTTTCTATCTAATCTACAACTAGCAAAGTCTGCATCAGAATATCCAATCAATTCAGTAGGAGAATTTTTGGAATACCACAAACAAATACTAACAGTACCAGACAGATATCTAATAATGTGCTTAACAGCCATGAGATATGATTCCTTAGGTTCAGACTGATATCTAGCACACATGCAAACAATGAATATAATCTGGTCTACTAGCAGTCAGATACAGTAAAGAGCATATCATGCCTCTGTATAATTTCTGATTTAAAGATTTACCATGCTCATCTTTATCAAGTTTACATAAGGGGCTCATAGGCATACCTATTGTTTTTGTAGTCTCCATCCCAAACTTTTTGATAATTTTTCTTGTGTACTTAGCTTGGTTGATGAAGATACAATCTAAAGTTTGCTTGATCTGGAGTCCGAGAAAGAAGTTTAGTTCACCCATTATACTCATCTCGAACTCACCCTGCATAAGCTTAACAATTCTTGACAAAGAATTTCATTAGTAGTACCAAAAATGATGTCATCAATATATATTTGTACTACTAATAAATCATTATTTTTTCTTTTCAAAAATAGTATTTTGTCAACATTTTTTCTAGAAAATTCATTTTCAATAAGAATTTGCTTAACCTTTCATACCATTCTCTAGGTGCTTTCTTCAATCCATAAAGTGCTTTGTGTAATTTGAAACATGATCAGGATGTACATGATTTTCAAAACTAGGTGGTTGTTCAACAAAGACCTTTTCATTTATAAAACCATTTAAGAAAGCACTCTTAACATCTATTTGAAATAATTTGAAGTTCATAAAACATGCAAATGCTAACATAGTCTAATTGCTTCATGTCTAACAATAGGAGCAAATTTCATCAAAGTCAATCCCTTCCTCTTGATTGTAGCATTTAGCAACCAGCCTAGCTTTATTTCTAATGACAATACCATTTTCATCTAATTTATTCCTAAATATCTATTTAGTGCTAATAATTAAAATATTAGATGGTATTTCTATAAGTGTCCAAACATTATTTATATCAAATTAGATTAATTCTTCTTGCATAGCATGATCCAATTATAGTTGTTTTTAGCTTCTTCAAAACATTTAGGTTTTACTTGAGATACAAAAGCAATATAATCACGTTTATTTCTAATAGAAGCTCGAGTTCTTACCCCTTTAGATCGATCACCTAAGATTAATTCCTTAGGGTGTCCATGAGCATATCTCCACTCCTTAGGTAGATCTTCATGCATTGGAGTGTCATCATCATTCTTATCCTGTCTTGTCTTCTTCATTTGGTTGAGCTTGATTATTCAGTGTCAGCTTCTGAAGTTTGTCAGCACCTGCAAAATCATCAGATGTATCCTCTTTTCTCGAGGACTTATTAGTAGTTTCTTCAAATACAACATGTACTGACTCTTCTACAACTAAAGTCCGTTTGTTAAATACTCTGTATGCTCTGCTTGATGTAGAGTATTCTAAGAAGATACCTTCATCAGACTTGGCATCAAACTTTTCTAAATGATCTTTTCCATTGTTCAAAACAAAATATTTACAACCAAAAACTTGAAAATATTTCAAAGTTGGTTTTCTTTGGTTCCAAAGCTCATATGGAGTTTTCTTTAAAATAGGGCGTATCAAAACTTGATTCAAACATAACAGGCTATATTTATAACTTCAGCCCAAAAATATCTTGGCAATTGTTTTCACAATGTATAGTGCATGCCATTTCTTCTAAAGTATGATTTTTTCTTTCTACTACCCCATTCTGCTGAGATGTCCTAGGTACAGAAAAATTGTGTTCTATGCCTTTTTCATTGCAAAAGTTTTCAAAATCTTGATTTTCAAATTCGGTTCCATGATCACTACGAATATAAACGATTGAAACACCTTTTTCGTTTGAAACTTTTCTATAAAACTTTACGAATACAGAAAATGATTTGTCTTTTTGTGCTAAAAAGAAATCCAAGTAAATCTCAAAAATCATTAACAATGACTAATCCATATCTCTTGCCTCCTAGACTTGATGTTCTAGTTGGTCCAAAAAGATCCATATGAAGTAGTTCAAGTGGCCTACTAGTAGTTACAAATCCTTTTGGTTTGAAAGAAGTTTTGACTTGTTTTCCAAATTGACATGCTTGGCAAATTCTATCTTTTTCAACACAAATTTCAGGTAAATCTCTAACTAAATTTTTTTTACTAAGTTTTGAAATGAGATACATACAAGCATGCCCTAACCTTCTATGTCATAACTAACTAGTCTCTTTCTTGGTAGAATTCATTGCAACAAGGTATTCACCATTAGGTAAAGATAGATCATCAAGATCTACAAATAAAATATTTCATGCCTTTTTTCAATGAATTGTACTCCATTTATATTTAGACTAGTAATCATGCAATATGATGATTTGAAAACTACTTGAAACCTTTATCACAAAACTGACTAATGCTTAAAAGATTATGCTTTAAACCATCTACTACAGTATATTACTAATACTATTGGAAGGAGTTATGTGAACCTTACCAATGCCAATGATTTTTTCTTTACCATTATCACCAAAGGTCACACTCCCTCCATTCAAAGCTTCAAGAGAAGTGAATTGCTTCACATCTCAGTCATGTATCTTGAGCAACCACTGTCAAGATACCAAACTCATTTATTTTCCTTGGTTGCAAGACACACCTGCAATATGATCAAGCTTTGACTTTAGGTACCCAAGCTAACTTGGGTCCTTTCGGGTTAGCATTCAAAATGGTTCCTTTTGGAACCCACACTTTACCAAAGACATGATTTTTCTAAAATTATATTGATATGATTTATGACCTAATTTTCTACAAGTAAAATAAGTAATACTAGATGATGCAGGTATAAAAAAGTTTTTGAAATACTTTTATTACTTTTATGGTTTATATCCTAAACCTGCCTTGTTAAAACAGCTCTTTGATTATTTAAAAGTAAATTCAACTTTTCTGAATTATAAGTAAATTTGTCAACAAAGGTTTTAATTTTTCAAGTTCATTTTTGTGTTTAGCATTTTCATGTTCTAAATCCTTGTTTTTTCTTTAAAAGCTCATTGTTAGAAATAATTTGTTTAGGCCATTTTAAAACTTCATTTTCCATAGCCAAAGCATTATTTTTCTTTTCCAAAACATCTAGTTTAGATTTCAAAGCAGTAATATCATTTAGTAAAGAGTTGTATTCTAAAGAAAAATAGTTTGCATGCTTTTTCAGATTCTTATTTTCAGATAAAACTAATTTATAATCATGCACAAGCTTTTTGAAAGCACTTCTAAGTTCATCAAAAGTAAAATCAACTTCAGAGTTGGAACATACCTCTTCATTATCCTGAGGTGCCATGAAGCAGAGATTTACAATTTTTGTCTGCTCTTCTTCTGAACTGGAGTCTTCGCTCTCACTCCACGTGGCCATCATTGCTTTCTTCTTTTTTCTTTCTTGATTTCTTGAGAAGAGGACAATCAAATTGTAATGTCCCGGCTTCTTGCACTCGAAGCATATCGGTACTTCCTTCTCCATTTCTTTTTCTTTTTCTTTTCCTTTTCTTTCTCTTTTTCTTTTTCCTTTCCCTTTTCCTTGGATTAAATTTCTTCTTATAGGAAAACTTCCTCCTCTTCATGAATCTTTTAAACTTACGAGCATGGAGGGATTCTTCATCATCCTCTTCTTCTTCATCTTCAGACTCATCGATCAAGAATTTTTCTTGAATATTAGACTTGAAAGCAATCCCCTTCTTCTTCTTGTCCATATCCATTGATTTTTATTTTAGATTGAGCTCATAAGTCATGAGCGATCCCACTAGCTACTCAAGAGGTAGCTTGTCCACATACTTTGCTTCTTGAATTGCGATTACCTTTGGATCCCACGACATTGGTAGTGACCTAAGAATTTTATTCACAAGATCAGCATTAGATATGACTTTACCAAGACTTCTCATAGCATTTACAATATTTGTAAAACGTGTATACATATTAGTAATAGATTCATTTTGTTCCATCTTGAACATCTCATATGTGTGCACTACATATTGACTTTAGTGTTCTTCACTTGATCGATACCCTCATGGATTTAAGTGTGTCCCATATTTTTTTGATGGACATGCATGTAGATATCCTATTAAACTCACTAGGATCTAATGCATAACAAGAGATTCATTGCCTTAACATTGATCTCGGATTGTTTAATATCATTTTCATCCCAATCCTCTTCAAGTTTTGGAATGGAAAAATCATTAACCACCATCGAAGGAATTTGAGGACCCTTGTCAACTACATTCTACAAATTATAATCTATAGAATGCATATAAATTCTCATCCTAGTTTTCCAATAAGTATAATTTGTTCCATTAAAAATGAAGGTCTATTTGAGGCTTGTCCCTCGACTACACTAGTACCAATAGGGCTGTCATAGATCTTTACTCAAGGCGATAAAGCCTATACACTGAGAACAGGGCTCCGATACTACTTGTTGCCCAAAGAGCAACCAAGAGGGGGGTGAATTAGGTCTCTAAAAAATTTAAAGCTAAGCTTGATAATACAAGTAGCAAACTTCACAAGACAAGATTGCAATTCAATTCAACAAGGTACTAAGATTTAAGTGCAATGCTCTAAATAATAGTGCAGCGAAAATTAAAAGCAATAAGCAAGAATGTAAAGAGCAAGGAGGGAGAGAACAAGCAATCACAAACACAACAAGCTATAGTGGTTCGGTGCCAACCATGCACCTACATTCACTCCCCAAGATCCCCTTGGAAATTTACTATAATCAAACGATTTATAGCCGATTAGTTTTTCGGGCTCACTAATCAAACCTAACTTATTTTACAAGGCTCACAAGTCACAACCTTACTTGATTTTCTGGGCTAACCAAGAACCTAATTGATTTTTACAAGGCTAACCAAAACCACCCTTGATTTTCCAGGCTAACCAAGAATCTTAGTGATTTTGCGAGCTAACCATCAACCTAATTGATTTTCAAGGCTTACCAATAACCTCACTTGGTTTTCCAATAGACTAACCAAAACCTTTACAAGATATAAGGTAGAAAAATAAGAAACAATGTAAGCTTTTAATAACAAGCAAATAAGTCGATGTAGCTTGATGTAGTTTCTTTGCTCTTGTTGAAGCCTTTTGAATGCCCAAAATTGAATGATCTTCAATGCTCTTGATGGCTTTGAATGCTTGGAGACTTTCTTTAGCTTATTAGTGGTTGACCTTTGAATGAATAGGAGTTAAGGCTCTTTTCACTTCTTTTCTCTCTAAACTCTTTAAGGATATTCAATGCATACCTTCTTGATTTGATTTGGAGCCTTTATATACCTTCCCATGTCCTCAAAACTAAAATATAGCCGTTACACTTAAGAAACTAGCCATTGGGGGCATTTGGGATGAGTTCTGTTTTTGAAAAAAGTAGCCATTACTGTTGCCAGAACTCCATGTGTCGATACTTCCTCTTCATGTGTCGACACATGTTCTTCTTGAGTCAACACAAGTTCAAACTGCTCCATTTAGATTCTCTAGAAAAATTAGTTCAGTCGACACATTCTCAGTTGAGTCGATACCTTGAGTCAACACCTTGTATCCATGTGTCGACACATCAACTATTCCTTCAACTTCTGCAAGTTCTGTGGCATGAAAGTCTCAGGCGATGTATTGATCCATGTGTTGACACTTTGAGTCGACACATAAAGTCCATATGTCGATACTTGATCTATGCCATTTGAAACTTTGTAGCATACCAGCCTGAGTCAACACTTCTTCTTAATGTGTCGACACATCTTGTCATGTGTCGACATCTTGAGTCAACACATCATTGAAAAATTACAGAAATTGCTGAACTTGTGCTGGAACATGTTTCCATTTGCCTTAGTCATCCATTCAACCATTTCTTTGAGTATCCAAGTCTTGTTTTGAGCAATCATTTCATTCAGCCTTAGTTCTCCAACATAAATGTGCTTCTTCAAATTTTGTGAGCATCCTTTCAATGAAAACACACTTAAAGCAAATCATTATTCCTCAAATTATACTTAAGTATTTTGCTTATCATCAAAATCAATTAGTGGAGTCAACAATCTCCCACTTTTTGATGATAACAAAACCCTTAGGTATAAATTGGTTTAAAGGTAAGGCTTTAAGAATTATTTAAGGTGCATAATATTGAAAGCATCAAATATATCAATCATTACTTGCATTAAAGATATAATCATTTAGACCACAAGTAAGAGAATTAGAGCTTGTTGCCAGATTAGAAAGTATCAAAACTTTGATATACATTTAAATTCATAGAGTGCATGTATCATGATACTTTACAAAGAAATTTCAGTAATCAACAAAGCTCCCCCTGAATCAATGATTCATAACAAAATTTTTAAAAAATCTTTTCTAACATTGAAAGAGGGTTTTTTTTTTTCTAATGATTAAATTCATTTCGAAAGGATTTTTATTGAACATAAGTAAATGATGGGGATACCAGAGGCATCGAAATAAGACAGAGGCTTCACAGCCCTCTGTGGAATACTTAGCCCATTTGTGTTCATTTTAGTTTGTCATTTGAGTCTTTGATTTGTTATTTCAGTTTAGTATTAGTCAGCTCATGTTGCGCTAGTCTAGTCCAGTGTTAGTCAGCTCATGTCGAGCTAATTTTTTTTTTTTGAGTCCTGTTCAACAATATTGAAGACTCAAGACCACATCATACAAGTGATGACCAAGTTCAACCAGATTGAAGACATGGAAGTGTAGCCCAAGTCCAACCCAGCTTGAAGATTTGAAGACCCCAGGAGGAAAATTCAGAAAACCCTGATTCCTTGTAGATACCCTCCTGATGCCTAGATTCCCTTCTAGATGGCAGATACATTCGTATACCAGGCATCCATGATTTCAGAGGTCCACCTGCATCCTATCCTAAAGAAATCAAGCCCAGGCACCAAGCCCAAGCCCTAGAAGCAAGATACCAAGGAATATTCCATGCTACCTCTAAGCCCAGGCCACAAAGCCAATGCACAAGCTACCATAGGAATTCCTGCTAGAATTCCAGAATTTGAGCATGCACCCATTTGGGCTAGCACCATGCTGCTCTTAGAAGCCCAAGGAATCCTTGGAGTGTTGAGCAAGTCAGAGAATTTTAGGGATTTTTTCTACCTAATGTTTCTTTATTTTCTAGCTAGGGTTTGGGTAGGAGTAGGATTCTTATGTAAAGACTTATGTGTCCTTACTTGGAGCCTAAGACTAAGGATCTATTTAAAGGACCCTAGTCTCTTGTATGACGATTGATTTTGATATATGAATTAAAACTTGAGTTCTCTTCAATTGCTTTGTGCCACCCTGCTTTGTGCTTAAGGGGTTTTATTGGTGCTTTCTTCTTCCCATTGTTGCAACAGATTCCTGCAGCCAACCAACCTTCCAAAGCCCTAGCTGCCCTCCTCCAAAACTTTCTTCCCCTTATTATTTTCTCTTGTTTCCATGTTCCCTTGTGAGTTTTCTAACCCATGAGAGGTTGTTTGCAGGTCCCCGAGTTTCTATGAATCCAACGACTCCAGCCAAGCCTCAATCGGACCACCGTGCAGAAAGCCGGGTATCCACGTATCTTTGGCTCGATTTTCCAGGCCGCATCCATCAAGAATGAGAGATCCCTTTGCTACGATCTTCATCAGGCACTTCAGATGTTTCTGGTACACCCCATCTACCACCAGTAATCTTATTGTAGGAGAACTTGCCCTAACAGAGGCTTCTTAGCCCCGGCGATCCTTTTTTATTGCTTTTCTAGGTCCTAATCTGCATGCTTGACTTTTAAAATTCATATAGAATTCCTTATAACTTATTTTGATCCAATTTTTGGGATTTAATCACTTAACTCCACATATAAAACATCCAAAAATAATCGCATGCATATTAGTCCTACATCATCTGGTATCAGAGCTTAGATTAGGGCTTACTTCTGCATCTTTTACAGTCCGTATATACTCTGTTATTTTAGTTATTTCTCCTTGTTAAAAACTCCAAATTTTGATATTTATTTTGCTGGATTTCATAATTCAAAGTATTTTAAAAAATTTTGCAGATTTTATTTTGGTTTGTGCAGTTTTTACAAGCTGAAATACAACCTACAAATTTTTGTCTCTATTTTTTTCAGCAAGACAAGTTTGGAAGTTTTAGGGTTTTGTTTAGCATCTCTTTGCATATCTTTTAATTTTAGTATATTCCTGCATATTAGGCCATAATTTGCAAGTTTCCTTCTGTTTAAAAAAAACCAAATAAAAAAGAAAAATTACATATTCTCCAAAAACACCAAAAATTTCTAAACCCTAATTTGCATCATCATCTGCCTGCTATCATTGCATAATTTACTTTTAAGGACACTCTTGCTATATCAGATAAGGGGGGGAAGTTGATAACCTCTCCTTAGCCCAAAACCACAATCCTTGCATTCGTTCCCAAGCCTAACCTAAAATCTATTAGACTTAATTTGCCCTAGTGGGCTAGGGACACCAATTGGTCAGGTCCGAGATAGTGTTAGATCACTGTGTCAAGCTAACCTATGTGTGCCTTGTGCTTAGTGTCTAGAACGGTGGTTCAGGGATTCAATCTCGAAGGGCTTGTGTGCTGGTCCGCCTACCTGGCCAATCTTTGATTGGTATCTAGGATTGGCAATCAGGGACCTAACACTCCCCTTACACCTGCCTGGCTGAGTACAGGAGTACTATAGGCTAGTTTGCTACTGTTGGGGTTTCAGGTGCACCGCAGCGGAAGTGTAATTTCAAAATGATAAAATTTGCACCGAAATCCCTTAGCCAAGATCTCCTTTTTACTAATTAAAACATACATACTAACATTCAAACATAGATTGTTAGAATTAGAGTACCAACCTGTAATCGCTAATTCCAACAAAGTTGATGTTGAAGGGGCTGATTGAATTCACCAGGCGTCCAAGTGTCCGCCCTCCGATGGTGATCCACACAGAGCAGTGATCAAGATAACTCTATCTTCTTTTCAAAGGTTCCTTCTATTGAGTTCTTCTTCCTAGAACTCAATTGCTTGGACTATGGCTTGAATTCCTCCACACAAAGGCTTGCTTTCCTTTCCTTGACTCCTTCTCCTCCTTCCACCAAGACCTTGGCCCTTTAGATACCCTTGTCTTGAAGAAAAAGACCTTGTCCTAAGAGGACATAGGCTTGTCTTAAGTTGGAGGAGAAATTAAGACAATGATGTCTTAATGTATGAAAGAAAGGAAGAAATCAGAACTTCTTTCTTTTCTTTACCGTCGGAGACTTTTACTTTTATCTTGTTCAGTAGCAGAGTTTCGACAGAGGTTTACTCTGTAGAGGAAACAATGCAAGAGCAAGAAAAATAAAAGAGTCTTCAGGAGAGGAAGAAAGAAAAAGATTACATCATGTTCTGATTTTTCCCGACCCTTTAAATAGAAATCAGATAGGCGCCTACACACCTCTCCGTAATTTCTTTCTCACGCCCTTTCCAATTTCTCACGCCCCATCCTCCCATCTCATGGCCTTCCAGATTAAATCCCACGCTCTTCTTAAAGGAAAAACCGCGGTGTTTTAAAAGAAGGAAGTCGCGACTTTTCATCTCCGAAGAGATATTACTTCGCGCGCCCGGGAGGAGTTAGCGCTTTCTTTCTTTCTCAAAATCCCATCAGCCGTTGGATTCTCATCCAAGGGGGGGAGAAGGTGCGCTAATCACTTAAGAAGGAGGTCGCCCAAATAAAAACATCGGAGAATTTTATTTGGGGCGCGCCAAGAGTCCATGCGCCATGGACTCTTCCTTAAGGCGCGCCAAGAGTCCATATGCGCATGGACTCTTGGTGTTTGGCGTGAAAAACAAAGGGGGCGGGTGGGGAGGCTAGCCAAGCTACATGGCTAGCCAATAGGGTTAGCCACATTCCCATTTTTCTTAATCAAGGTCTAATTCGGTCCAATTAGAACCCAATTTGAACCAATCCGGAACCCTAATTCGAATCCGATCCGAATAGAAGCTAGGGCTTGCAACACCTGCTAGAGTGTTTCTTGCAAAGACAATTTAATTCCAAATTAAATTCTTGATCAATCCTCTTAAGTGTGTGACCCATTGGGTTCCACATCTAGCCAGCAGTGGGTTCGAATACAAGTTGACCTAATTTGATTAGAACTCTTTCTAATCGATTTAGGTCAAACCGGGCTTACCCGAATCGATCAATTAGGATTCTTCCTAACATGTGATCTTTGAACTTGATCAACCCACAAGACAAGATTGACGTCTAGCAACGTGTCATGTCTACCCGAAGATATGGAAATTCTGGTGAAATACCAAAATTACCCTTTAGTAGAGAGTTACCGTACAATTAAATCTTTCGATCAGCCTGCACCCAAAATATAACTATGGATATGGATATATGTCAAATCCATATTATATTTGTTTCTAGCTCAATCTTATAATGATGATTCGATTATCTTGATATTAGAAACCATCTCTATATCTTTACTTTGATCAAAGATTCCCTGAATCATCATGCGATTGTTGACTAGCTGGATGCAATCTCCTCTTACTAAGAGTGATCGATTCCTTGTTGACCTACTCATTACCTTCATATTCAATTCACCATTCCCAGTATCAATTCTGTGCATGTCTCAGTGTCATGATTAGGATTGAACCAAAGGATGGGTTCATGTACATATGGTACTTATGGCAGTCTCAGGTCAAAAGATTACTTGTACCACTCCCACTATGAGAACCTTCTATTGACATGTAGCTAAGACTCCATTAGATGTTCTCAAGTTGGATCATATCAGTGAACTCATTCTCCAATGAGCACCCACATCCCAGTATTAGTGTCATACACAAGTGACTGTGAGAGCAGTCACCCTTTCCAGTATACCCGGGTGTGCTAGTCTTATCGGAAAACCCTGATCCCCTACTCAGGGTTCCTTTGACTAGGATACTTTAGATTAAGGTTTTAAGATTTTAGGTCTCACTGGTATGATCTCATCATAACCCTAAAATCATAGCCCTAATCTATGGGGTTCATCATATAATAAACACAGCGTATGATGAAAAATAATGCTTTTATTTAGAAAATTATCAATTACAATGGTTTGGGAGATACAACAGAGATTGGTTTGTAGGGCATATCCCTTTCAATCTCCCACTTGCACTAAAGCCAATCGCCTTTGAATCTTAATCCCATACATTCTAGGTGGCGATCAAAATCTCGCTGTGGTAGAGCCTTAGTGAACGGGTCTGCTACATTGTTCTTTGTATCAACTCTATCTATGTAGACATCTTGTCTCTCTACTATTTCTCGGACAAGATGGAAGCGTCTCAGAATGTGCTTGGACTTATGATGAGCTCTTGTTCCTTAGCTTGAGCAACGGCCCCAATGTTGTCACAGAAAAGTGGCACTGGGTTTTCAATTTGAGGAACAACACCCAACTCTGTGATGAACTTCTTCATCCAGACTGCTTCCTTGGCGGCTTCACTAACAGCTATGTATTCTGCCTCTGTGGTTGAGTCAGCTACAGTCTGCTGCTTGGTACTCTTCCAACTCCCTGCTCCACCATTTAGGGTAAAAACATATCCCGAAATGGATTTGCTATCATCAGGGTCTGATTGAAAACTAGAATCAGAATAAGCTTCTAGTTTAAGATCAGAACCACCATAAACCAAAAAAATATCCTTAGTCCTTCTTAGGTACTTAAGAATATTTTTAACTGCTTTCCAATGATCCTCTCCTGGATCAGCCTGAAACCTACTGACAATGCCTAAAGCATATGCCACATCAGGCCTGGTACATAACATGGCATACATTATGGATCCTATTGCCGAAGCATAGGGTATAGAATTCATTCTATCTCTTTCTTCAGGTGTCTTAGGAGACATCCTTTTAGAAAGATGTATGCCTTGACTCATAGGAAGATAACCTCTTTTACTTCCTTCCATGCTGAATCTTTTCAGCACTAAGTCAATGTACCTAGATTGGGATAACCTAGCATCCTCTTAGATCTATCTCTATAGATCTTAATACCTAGTATATAGGATGCTTCTCCCAAATCTTTCATGGAAAACTGGTTTGATAGCCAAACCTTGACTGATTGCAACATTGGGATATCATTCCCAATGAGGAGTATGTCATCTACATACAGAACCAAGAAGACTATGGCACTCCCACTAGTCTTCTTATAAACACAGGGTTCATCCACATTTTTGATAAAACCAAATCTTTTAATAGTTTCATCAAAGCGGATGTTCCAACTCCTGGAAGCTTGCTTTAATCCATAAATGGATTTCTTCAGCTTGCATACTTGATTAGGTTTATTCTTTGAAATAAAACCTTCTGGCTGTGACATGTAGACTTCTTCCTCAAGGAAACCATTGAGGAATGCAGTTTTCACATCCATCTGCCATATCTCATAATCGTGGTATGCTGCTATAGCAAGTAAAATCCGAATTGATTTTAGCATGGCAACAGGTGAAAAAGTTTCATCATAATCATTCCCTGTTTTTTCTAAAACCTTTAGCCACTAATCTGGCTTTATAGGTTTCAACTTGGCCATCAGCCCCAATCTTTTTCTTATAGACCCATTTACACCCAATAGGATTAACACCCTCTGGTGCATCAACCAAAGACCATACTTGGTTTACATACATAGAGTCTACTTCGGATTCCATGGCTTCTTGCCATTTATCTGAGTCAGTACTCAAGATAGCTTCCGTATAGGTCAGAGGTTCATCATTTTGAATGACTTGAGCTTCATTATTTCAATAATAACCCATACCTCTCAGGTGCCCGTGGCACTCTGTCAGACCTACGAGGAGGAGTTTTGTGTTCTGGTTCTGTCCTAACTATATGTTCTAATGGTTGAGAATTGTCTATCTGTATTTCTTGCACTTCTCCAAGTTCAATTGTTCTACCATTGCCCTTTTCCAAAATGAACTCTTTTTCTAGAAAAGTGGCATGCCTGCTAACAAAAGTCTTTTGTTCAGTAGGATGGTAGAATAGATATCCTCTACCTTCTTTAGGATATCCTACAAATAGACATTTATCCGCTCTAGGTTCCAACTTATGTCCAAATTTCTTTTAACATAAGCTGGACATCCCCATACCTTAAAATATTTAAGATATGGTTTCTTTCCACTCCAAATTTCATATGGAGTACTAACAACGGATTTAGAAGGTACCTTGTTCAGAATATAAACAGCAGTTTCTAGGGCATGACCCAGAAAGAAATGGGCAAATTTGTGAAGCACATCATGGATCGTACCATATCTAATAAGGTACGATTCCTCCTTTCAGCTATACCATTTAGCTGTGGTGTATAAGGAGGGGTCCATTCAGAAAGGATTCCATTAACTTTAAGATAGTCTAAAAACTCCGTGGATAAGTATTCTCCTCCTCGATCAGAACGAAGAACTTAATACTTTTCCCGGTTTGTTTTTCGACCATACTTTGATACTCCTTAAATTTATCAAAGGCTTCAGATTTGTGTTTCATAAGATACACATATCCGAACCTAGATAAATCATCTGTAAAAGTGATAAAATAGTATCCTCCTCTGGCCTGAGTTGTCATTGGGCCACATACATCAGTATGTATAAGTCCTAATAACTCAGTTGACCTTTCCCCATGTCCAGTGAATGAAGTTTTTGTCATCTTACCCATGAGACATGATTCGCAAGTTCCTAATGATTCATACTCATAAGGATCAAGGAATTTTTCCTTGTATAACTTGCTAATCCTAGACTCATTAACATGACCAAGTCTATGATGCCAAAGTAAAGTATCATTAAAGTCTTTTCTTTTCCTTTTAGTATTGACATGAAAAATACTATCATTGGAAGAAAGAGTTAAGAGCCCATTGCTAAATATGCCAGAACAAATAATTTTATTAGATAACATTATTGAGCAACCAGTGCTCGTTACATCCATTACATATCCTTGTTTTAATAACAAAGGAATAGATATAATGTTCCTAATAATCTTTGGCATATAGTAACAATTCTCTAGCTCCAAGATCTTCCCTGAAGGCAACTTCAGAATATAGGTCCCTACAGCTTCTGCTTGGATGATATCACCACCAGCACCGTAGAGATTGAAGTCGCCTTCCTTCAATACTTTAAGCTTGTGGAGGTCCTGCAAAGATTTGCATATATGGTAACCACAAGCGGTATCCAATACCCAAGTATTTGATATAGACGAATTTAATGTCAATATAGTATGTATCTCATACATACCTTTGGTGCGTCTGCCGCACCAAGCTTCATAGTTGCAAGGTAAGCCTTGCAATTCCTTTTCCAATGTCCCGCTTTGCCGCAAAAGAAACAGGTTGACTGTTTTGAGACCTTCTTTCCTTTCTTGTTCTTATTGATGCCACCCTTAGGGTTTAGTCTCCTGCTAAAACCCTTTTTGCCTGATTTCTTCTTATTGGTCTTATCAACAAGAAGAAGTGGAGCCTTTTCTTTCTTAACATGGCTCTCTGCTGTTTTTAACATATTTAACAGCTCAGGCAAGGAAGTGTTCAGTTTGTTCATGTGATAATTCAAGACAAACTGAGAAAATGACTCTGGGAGTGATTGCAGGATTAAATCCTGATTCAGCTCCCCATCCATAATAAACCCTAATTGACCTAATCTGATGATTAAGTCAATTACCTTCAGGACATGATCCTGAACGGATGTACCCTCTGTCATCATAGCACGGAATAACTGCTTAGATATTTCGTATCTAGCAGTTCTGCTTTGTTCTCCATAAAGCTCCTTTAAATTGAGCATTATGGATTGAGTATCCATGCTTTCATGCTGCCTCTGTAACTCATTGGTCATAGAGGCCAGTATGATACACTTGACAGTGAGGGAGTCATTCTGCCACATTTTGTATGTGGCCATATCTTCCTGTGTGGCATCATCCCCTAGTGGATTAAGATTAGGGGTATCAAGAATATAAGAAAGTTTTTCTGAACTCAGTACAATCTTTAAGTTTCTCAACCAGTCCACATAGTTTGGACCAGTCAATTTGTTGGTATCTAAGATGCTTCTCAGTGATAATGAAGATGCCATTTATCTACATTTAATTAAGAACTACATAAGCAAACAACCATGAAATGACTTACATAATTAAATTAGGTCTTCAATTTAATTATGTCTCCCACTATTTATCAAAAATCATAGCCCTCACTATGATAATCGAGAAGAACCCTGATCGGTTTTCTTAGTGAGATCGAGATCCTTATAATTTATAAAATCTTGCAGACAACACAACAAATCTTTTATAAGTTCTAAGGTAGGAAACTCTTCCAATTATATCTCATATAATTCTCAAAAATAACTTGGCCTCTAGAACATTATAAGTCTTGCAGAAAACACAACAAACCATAATGTTCTAGTTAAGTCAAGACCCTTTCATTTCTATACAGTCAATATTCAAATATAATGCCCTTGTAGATAACACAACAAGGCATTATACTGAATATACTGTAAGCATATTTTGCACTAGACCAATATTATGTCAATCACCCTATTAGGTCTTGCAGACAACACAACAAACCTAATGTGGTTCATAACACAGTAATGATCCAGCATGAAGGAAGGCCAACATATAGCATTTTTTAACACTAAGCATATTAGTCAAGATTTAAATATAATCAAATCGGCCAGGCAAGTGAAGAGATGTGGGAGTCCCCCCGTTGCTTTCCTAGACACCAATAAAATTGGCCAGGTCAGTCAACGGAACCAATTAAAAACCACGATTCTCTTTACCTTCCCAGAACCACCTTTCTAGACACCGAATGATCAATTGTTCATCATGACTAGTGATGCTTATTAGTTAAATATGCTATGACTTAATATGATTTTAAGAAGAGGGCTTTATAAAATTGCCAGCACATTCTTACATAAAAACATATCATAATGATATCACTCTGATAAACATATATGTGCTAAGTGTGTCATCATACTAGGACAACCATTTACCACATAATGGATCCACCATTATGCCAGGGCAACCTTATTTCAGTATGATGACTTCAAAACTAATCATATCTCTATAATAATTAGGGTTTGAGTGAAAAACCCTAATTAGTGGCATACATCAAACATTAATTATCATATATGCATTCCTTAAATTATGCTAAGTGTATCAGCATTCAAGGGTTTAAAACCCTAATTTCGATACTACAACAAAAATGCATATCATATGTTTTAACTGTAATAAGGATGGCTCTGATACCACTGTTGGGGTTTCAGGTGCACCGCAGCGGAAGTGTAATTTCAAAATGATAAATTTGCACCGAAATCCCTTAGCCAAGATCTCCTTTTTACTAATTAAAACATACATACTAACATTCAAACATAGATTGTTAGAATTAGAGTACCAACCTGTAATCGCTAATTCCAACAAAGTTGATGTTGAAGGGGCTGATTGAATTGACCAGGCGTCCAAGTGTCCGCCTCCGATGGTGATCCACACAGAGCAGTGATCAAGACAACTCTATCTTCTTTTCAAAGGTTCCTTCTATTGAGTTCTTCTTCCTAGAACTCAATTGCTTGGACTATGGCTTGAATTCCTCCACACAAAGGCTTGCTTTCCTTTCCTTGACTCCTTCTCCTCCTTCCACCAAGACCTTGGCCCTTTAGATACCCTTGTCTTGAAGAAAAAGACCTTGTCCTAAGAGGACATAGGCTTGTCTTAAGTTGGAGGAGAAATTAAGACAATGATGTCTTAATGTATGAAAGAAAGGAAGAAATCAGAACTTCTTTCTTTTCTTTACCGTCGGAGACTTTTACTTTTATCTTGTTCAGTAGCAGAGTTTCGACAGAGGTTTACTCTGTAGAGGAAACAATGCAAGAGCAAGAAAAAATAAAAGAGTCTTCAGGAGAGGAAGAAAGAAAAAGATTACATCATGTTCTGATTTTTCCCGACCCTTTAAATAGAAATCAGATAGGCGCCAACACACCTCTCCGTAATTTCTTTCTCACGCCCTTTCCAATTTCTCACGCCCCATCCTCCCCTCAATCCACCATCTCATGCCTTCCAGATAAATAACGGCTCTTCTTAAAGGAAAAACCGCGGTGTTTAAAAGAAGGAAGTCGCGATTTTCATCTCCGAAGAAGATGTTACTTCGCGCGCCCGGGAGGAGTTAGCGCTTTCTTCTTTCTCAAAATCCCATCACCATGGGATTCTCATCAAGGGGGGGAGAAGGTGCGCTAATCACTTAAGAAGGAGGCCGCCCAAATAAAAACATCGGAGAATTTTATTTGGGGCGCGCCAAGAGTCATGCGCCATGGACTCTTCCTAAGGCGCGCCAAGAGTCCATATGCGCATGGACTCTTGGTGTTTGGCGTGAAAAACAAAAGGGGGCGGGTGGGGAGGCTAGCCAAGCTACATGGCTAGCCAATAGGGTAGCCACATTCCCATTTTTCTTAATCAAGGTCTAATTAGGTCCAATTAGAACCCAATTGAACCAATCCGGAACCCTAATTCGAATCCGATCCGAATAGAAGCTAGGGCTTGCAACACCTGCTAGAGTGTATCTTGCAAAGACAATTAATTCCAAATTAAATTCTTGATCAATCCTCTTAAGTGTGTGACCCTGGGTTCACATCTAGCCAGCAGTGGGTTCGAATACAAGTTGACCTAATTTGATTAGAACTCTTTCTAATCGATTTAGGTCAACCGGGCTTACCCGAATCGATCAATTAGGATTTTCCTAACATGTGATCTTTGAACTTGATCAACCCACAAGACAAGATGACGTCTAGAAACGTGTCATGTCTACCCGGAAGATATGGAAATTCTGGTGAAATACCAAAATTACCCTTTAGTAGGAGAGTTACCATACAATTTAAATCTTTCGATCAGCCTGCACCCAAAATATAACTATGGATATGGATATATGTCAAATCCAAATTATATTTGTTTCTAGTCAATCTTATAATGATGATTCGATTATCTTGATATTAGAAACCATCTATATCTTTACTTTGATCAAAGATTCCCTGAATCATCATGCGATTGTTGACTAGCTGGATGCAATCCCTCTTACTAAGAGTGATCGATTCCTTGTTGACCTACTAATTACCTTCATATTCAATTCACCATTCCCAGTATCAATCCTGTGCATGTCTCAGTGTCATGATTAGGATTGAACCAAAGGATGGGTTCATGTACATAAGGTACTTATGGCAGTCTCAGGTCAAAAGATTACTTGTACCACTCCCACTATGAGAACCTTCTATTGACATGTAGCTAAGACTCCATTAGATGTCTCAAGTTGGATCATATCAGTGAACTCATTCTCCAATGAGCACCCACATCCCAGTATTAGTGTCATACACAAGTGACTGTGAGAGCAGTCACCCTTTCCAGTATACCCGGGGTGTGCTAGTCTTATCGGAAAACCCTGATCCCCTACTCAGGGTTCCTTTGACTAGGAATACTTTAGATTAAGGTTTTAAGATTTTAGCTCTCACTGGTATGATCTCATCATAACCCTAAAATCATAGCCCTAATCTATGGGGTTCATCATATAATAAACACAGCGTATGATGAAAAATAATGCCTTTATTTAGAAATTATCAATTACAATGGTTTGGGAGATACAACAGAGATTGGTTTGTAGGGCATATCCCTTTCAGCTACTCTGATTGAGCACTAGTTTTAGACTCTAGGTCTATGGAGCTGTAGTTGGTTTGATCGAGTCTTGCATGCAACAAGCTTAGGAGTCAATGTGTGTGTTGATTGCATGACCATTAGGTTAGGAACCCAATGCCAGAAGACTTATTCCAATTCAACTAGTTGACCATGGAGTCCAATCCTAGGAGAACCCCTTACCATGACCCTTATTATGATACTGAACCAAGGAGAACCCAATACTCTGACCATATAGGGAGTCTAATCCTAGGAGAACCCAATACTCTGACCTATATAGGGAGTCCAATCCTAGGAGAACCCAATACTCTGACCCATATAGGGAGCCCAATCCTAGGAGAATCCCATACCATGATCCATCCTTAGAACCTAACCATAGGAGACCCAATTATGATTACCTAAGCCAAAATGAACGACCCATTAGGAGCACCCAACCTTATGTACCCCTGTTTGATGGAAGACTATATCCTAAGGTGTATATTGAATGGGAGGATATGATGGATCGGCAATTTGAGTATACCGGGATGTCAGAGTTAGATAAGAATAGTTTGGCTGCACATGGGTGAATCAGATATAACAAGCAACATTGGAAACGTACTGAGGATGAATGTTATCGATGGGGGATTGGAATACATACCTGGAAATCCATGAGAAGTAAATGATAGAAGAGTACCTAGGGTGAATCTTATGAATAAAACTTTTAGACCAATGGTATAAATTGAAACAAGGGAACATGACTGTGTCTGAGTACATTGACCAATTTAACGAGTTTAGTAGGAAATGTAACACGTCAAATCTAAGTCTAAGATCATGGCTAGATTTCAGGATGGCCTGCATAGGGATATCCAGTGGGAGTGTATCATTGTCAAATTAAGGACCTAGAGGAAGCCTATCACCTAGTTAGGGAATTCGAGTTATATCAGAGGGAATTCAGGATCAATCAATCTAAGTCCAATAAGGATAATTCCCTTAAGCCTAAGTCCAAACCTAGCCGACTTCCTTTAGACCAGCCTACTACTCCTGTCCTATTAGGTTGCAAGGAAAAGACCCTAGAACCCATTAATGAGCCTAAGGTAGAAGTGTATGAGGCTGATCCTAGTTTAGTAGACGAATATGAAGGAGAAGGCTTTGAAGAGGATGAACCCCTTGAAAATTTAGAGAAAGAAACTCCTGAGCCCACAAAGACATCTAAAGAGGCCACCTATGAGTTTAGTCTAGTAGAGGAACCTGTAGTGGAAGAACAATTAGAGAAAGAGAACCTATATACTGCTGCTAGAGCCTTACCTGAGGAAACCATAGAGGAGAGCCAAATTATAGAGTCTAGTCCTAAAATACAAGAACCTGAAGAATTTATTAAGGACCTGATCTCTTTGAATCAGTACCCTCAAGATGAGCCTCCTCCTATAGTTTCCATTAAAGACCTTTTCCCTGAGATTAATAATCCATCCTTCCATTATGCAAACTCCATAGATGTATCGCAATCCCGTAAGGTTAGCCTCATTAGTCTAGGATTAGTCCCTGATGCTCCTTTTATCCTACTTATCCAACTAACCTTGAACATTTCTCCCACCCTACCAGACTAATTCTGAACCCTCTTCCTATTTTTTGCTCTTTCCAGACACCTCCAGCATTTCAAAGATCATTAGATTGCATTTAGTTGAGATTAGCATACTGCATGCATTCATTACGCATGTTAGGTTTGCATTATACTTCTGGCATACCCTTTGGAATTTCTTGGAGGCCACTATAAATTTTCATGTGCATGTCAAGCTAGGATCAAACCTAGAGAACCTATAATCTATTAGGCATAGATCCAAAGAGTTCAATGAAATTTCCTACTATAGGAATGCATAGTCGAGTCTGTTAGGTGTAGGTTTGAGTCCTTTGCATCATCTTGTTAGGAGTCTGCATGAGCCCAGGATGTTCACAACCTGCACTAATTTTGAAACAACTGGCTAATTCCGGAAGATGGACCAAAGAATTTGGTGTAGTGGATTCTATCTTGGTTAGGCTTAGGCCTAAAGAAGCTTCAAGCTCGCAGAGCCGGACCTTTTAAAGTGATAGAGAAAGTTGGATCAAATGCATAGGTGTTAGACTTGCCTTCGGATTTGGGCATTAGTTCTGCCTTCAATATTACAGACCTGGTTGAGTACAGGGACCCGGTAGCGATACCTAGTGAGGCCTTTGGACCTATCCCCTCCTATTATGAGTGACCCTAACCTAGAGTGTCCACTAACAAACTTGGCCTGAGAGAGGAGAACGGATCGAGCGTATCCTAGATGATCAAGCCATCACGACCCAGGGCTGCGACTATCAATGCTTCCTAGTCTGATGGTAAGGCCAGCCAGAGTCGGACAATTCATGGATTTCTCGAGAGGACTTGCAGTGCCTCAACCCAGACCTCCTCGAGAGATATGTGAGCCAGCCTGATCTTCACTCGATAGGGTCGAGTTTCCTCCCATCCCTAGAGAATGGGTGGGGACACCAGAGGCACCGGAATAAGATAGAGGCTTCACAGTCCTCTGTGGATTACATAGCCCATTTGAGTACATTTTTAGTTTGTCATTTGAGTCTTTGAGTTTTTATTTCAGTTCAGTATTAGTCAGCTCATGTTGAGCTAGTCCAGTCCAGTGTTAGTCAGCTCATATCGAGCTAATTTTATTTTTGAGTCATGTTCAACCATATTGAAGACTCAAGACCACATCATATAAGTAAAGACCAAGTCTAACCAGATTGAAGACATGGAAGTATAACCCAAGTCCAACCCAGCTTGAAGATTTGAAGACCCCAGGAAATAATTCAGAAAACCCTGATTCCTTGTAGATGCCCTCCAGATGCCCAGATTCCCTTCCAGATGCTAGAATATATTCATAGACTAGGGCATCCATGATTCCAGAGGTCCACCTGCATCCTAGCCCAAAGAAATCAAGCCCAGGCAACAAGCCCAAGCCCTTAAGAAGCAAGATACCAAGGAATATTCCTGCTACCTGGCTACCAGGCCACCCCAGCTTCCAGAGGCCAAGCCCATGTGCCCAAGCCCCTTTGGGCCGGCCCCTTGCTGCTCTTAGAAGTCCAACACGCCCTCCTAGGCATCCTTGGATTGTTGTCCAAGTCAAGAGAATTTTTAGAGATTTTTTCTACCTAATGTTTCCCTATTTTCTGGCTAGGGTTTGAGTAGGAGTAGGATTCTTATGTAAAGACTAATGTGTCCTTACTTGGAGCCCAAGATTAAGGGCTTATTTAAAGGATCCTTGTCTCTTGTATGAGGATTGATTTTGATATATGAATTAAAACTTGAGTTCTCTTCAATTTCTTTGTGCTACCCTGCTTTGTGCTTAAGGGGTTTTATTGGTGCTTTCTTCTTCCCGGTGTTGCAACAGATTCCTGCAGCCAACCAACCTTTCAGAGCCCTAGCTGCCCTCCTCCAAAACTTTCTTCCCCTTAATTTTTCTTATTTCCTTGTTTACTTATGAGTTTTCTACCCCTAACAGGTCGTTTGCAGGTCTCCGAGTTCCTACGAATCCAATGACTCCAGCGAAGCCTCAATCGGACCACCATGCAGAAAGCCAGGTATCCGCGGGTCTTTGGCTCAGTTTCCAGGCCGTATCCATCGGGGAACGAGAGATCCACTTCAATCTTCATCGTGCACTTTAGACATTGTTAGGTACACCCCCTCTGCCACCAGTAATTTTATTGTAGGACAACTTGCCCTAATCGAGGCTTCTCAGCCCCGGTGATCCTTCTTTATTGCTTTTCTAGGTCCTAATCTGTATGCTTGACTTCTAAAATTCATATAGAATTCCCTACAACTTATTTTGATCCAATTTTTGGGATTTAATCACTTAACTCCACATATAAAACATACAAAAATAATCGCATGCATATTAGTCCCGCAAAGCTCCCCCTTTCTAAGGAACTTTGTAAATGATTTTCAGGTTTTTTAAAAAACCTTAAAGTTAAAAGTTACTCCCCTTTAGTTTTAAGAAGTAAACACATTTATTCTTAAATCTCACTAAATTACTCTCCCTTTTTGTTATCATTACAAAGGTAGGAAAAAACATACAAGATATATCATAGAGTTTATAAATTCATTTTTGAAACTACTCACTGGTGCGGGCACCAGGCTCAGGAAGAGGCTTCAGCTAATGCCAAGTTCTTTATGGATAGAAGACTAGAAATTTAAGTCCTGTAATAAGTCTATGAGTCCTGTATTTATTTTATTTGAATAATTGAGTCATGTTTTATTTTAATTTGGGTCCAATTAGAGTTAAATTGGCTTTGTATTGAGTCGGGTTCAAGATCTACTTGCATTGGGCATCAATTAAGCAAGAATGAGTGCAACCAACTTCACCAACTACTTGGAGCACCACATCATCAAAGCACCATGCCACCTTGGAAGACAAGTCATGCCAACTTGGAGGATAAATCATGCCTTATCACCAAGACACATCAACCATGAATTTTCAAATTTGAATAAAGCTCCACTCTTTATGGGTGCCCACCTTGTAATTAGGAGATTTAAATTTGAATGGGCCACTCCTATCTTCATGGGACACCCTTGATTCTCCATGAAAAGTGTTGCATTTGAATTTGAAAAGGAGCTTAAGGTTTATAAAAGCTCCTAGAATTCTCTTGTAATGAAAATGATGAATGAAATGAAATTTTTTTCTAAGAAAGCTTTCTTCCTTTGCTAGCCAAAGACCCTTGAGAGAAGGTAGGTGTGAGACCTAGGATACTTAACCAAATAAGCTACTAGTCCCTTTTCCAATCCCATTCGGCCACCCTTGAAGAATCCTCTTCAAGCCTCTCCAATTTCAACCTTCCCATCTTCCAAAAGAGGTCATCTATAATGGAGTTCTCCACGCCAACAATTGAAGATGATTCACGCAAAGGATGCCAAAGGAGATCTACTTAAAGCCAATCTAAACCATTTCTTCCATTCTAATTTTCTCTTTCATTTCTCCATTCTTCCACCTAAATCTTTTAATTTTACTATGTATCTATGCAGGATCCCCGGGTCTCCTAGTTCAAGGTGAAGGTCTACTGTGCCAAGGAATCATAAACAAGGTGCCTTTAGATCTATAGTAACTCCTTGCTATTCTTAGTACTTCATCTTGAGTGTCCCTTTTCTGAATTTCAGATTATTAATAGCCGGATAGCCATCTTTATAATATTCTTTCAGATCTGAAATTTGAAATTGGAAAGTAGGCTAGCCCTAACCTGTGTGGTTTCCTAACCACGAAGATCCCTTCTTAATTACTTTGAGAGATTCTTTTCTAGTCTAGTTCTTTTCCTTATGTTCCTTTCATATAATTCTATTTCTTTTACGTAGAATAGCTACATGTTTATCTATTTCATTTTCATTTAGTCCATCTAATTCTTCAAATGCATCATTCGATACATGTCCCCCATCACTCACTCTTTTTCTTTAGGAATACATTCAATAAAGAGTGAAGATATAGAATTATAAGAGCAATTCAAGATATAATATTCAATCTCATCAAACACAAAGATAAGAGAAATCAAAAAGTTTTTCATATATGTCAGGAACTTGTACATCAAGTACACAACAAAGGTAAAAGTACATATAAGCATAAATGTAAACTATCTAGAAGTTTAAAACTATCTAGAAGTACATCAATATCCTAATCCTCATCCATCGAGTCATCAGAAGATGAACCGATCTCAATCGATCCGGTATCAGAAGAAGATCGAGCTCGTGGCCATCGTGATCGAAGATCTCGAAATCTGGTCCTGGTCGGCTGAGGAGGGGTACAGCGTTCATGTCCTCTACGATGAATATATGTCTGACCTCTGACTGAAGCAGTAGAAGTAGGAGCTACATCCTACATAGGAAGTAACTAATTAGATCAATCAACTAAGCAACAACTGGAGCAGAAGTGCAACCAAAAGTAGGACCGGAATCAAGATACAAAAAGTCAGGTGTGTAGAACCTAAGCTCTCGAGTGACTGATGAAGTATGAAGGGTAGGAGTATCAAAAGTAGGTGTAACAGCTGATGATACAGGCATATCAAGAACAAAAGTATCAGCTGTAGAAGGTATCGGGGTATCTACACTAGATGTATTAAAAGAGGGTGTCTCAATGATAGGTGTATGATGTCAGGAGAATCAATAGTAGATAAAACAATAACAGGTATATCAAAAATAGGACTAAGAATAGGAATAGGAACTGGAATGTGATCAACCGATGGAAGGAGATGATGGATCAAGAATCGGGACAGGTGAGAAGGATGGGTCAACAACAGGGCTTAGAGGAACATCATCCATCACCTCCGCAACTAGCTCTGACGTAGGATTAGCAATATCAAACCGGTCTGAGTCAGTCTCCACGTCTCCATCAATATCTCCAATAATAGTATCTCCATCTCCATCTCCAACAGTGGTCTCAACACCAGTGTCGATATCAGCAAGGTCATCAGCTGGTGCTGGGGCAAGTACATCAACAAAAATAGGAATAGTGTCTGCAGCAGGAGCACTCATCGAAGCTCTGGACAGTGCTGAGAGAATAGCTAAAATGCCATCTCTAGGATCAATGTGGCTCTCTCTCGTCTCAGCAATAAAAACGTCTAGACGCTGCCTCATGATAAATACATCGATCTCTATGCGTCTAACTCTGTCCTCTAAGGTATCCGAAGTACCAGGAGTCTCTGTCTGCACTGACTATGGCTGGGCAGATGTAGAAGGATCAAGCTGAGCTGGCTATGCTGCTGTCTCAGGCTGTGTCTCGCTCGGTCCAGCCTCACCTGAAAGAATCCGCTCCTCCTCTGCTATGTCCTCATTAATATCAGCTCTATCCTCGCCTGACCTGATATCCTCCGTGTCCACTAGCCTCGGACCAAATGATAATCCATGCGATGCAACGACCTGATGTCATATACATCGGTATGGATCAGAGTACGATAAGGCTCACCCTTGAAGCTGAGTCCATACTCCCAAAATAGTACTATCAATCCCATACCATAAGGCAAGCAGAGCTGCTGACTAGACGATGCCTCAGTAATCTGATGAACCATCAGAATAGGAAGACAAATCGATATCCACTGAATCAGTGAGACCATCACCAGCAACTCTCGCTCGGTGATATAGTCAAATCGACTGGCTTTCGGCAGAAGAATCCAGGCAACTATATGATGTAGTAGTCTCATCTCCGCATACAACCTCGAAGCTGGAATAGTGGCTCACTCTGGTAAGATATCGGACTCAAAAATGCACTGGAGACCACTAACTCAGTCCATAAGGCTATCAATAACAGATCCAGTCATGGGTATATCCCATACTCTGCTCAGAATCTCTGAAGTGATGGAGATATCCCATCCTCTGACCTAAGCAATCTAGCCATCAGAGCTCGGGCAAGTGAACCATAGAACTCTCATCAGCCTTGGGTAGTATCTCTCACCGAGCGAACAAAAAGTAACCAATCCAGCATGTCTAATCCAATCTCCAATCCTGAAATGCTGCTAGTCTAAGAAAGAAAAGTCAACTCGATGTCCTCTAACCACTATCTTGGAGCTCATCCGGTTAGAAGGTGCAAACAATGATCGTGCAGGCGGATTCGGAGCTCTAGACTCGTGTCGTGCCTTCGTTCTCCGCTCTTCTTCATGCTGTGACTGACAAGGTCAGCGAACGACTTGTTTGCGAGGACCCATTATCAAGAATCAAAGATTTGGCAAGGTTTTGGTGGAAGAAAGAGGTTTTCTAAGGTTTAGAAGCTAAAACCTAGGAGAAAATCTATCAAATATGGCCATCGATCTTCCAAATCCAAGAAAACAATGGTAAAAGCAAGGAAATGAGAGGATGAACACGATGGATACCTGGAATCGATAGTGTCGACTCGAGGAGAAAGAATTTGGGGGAAAAAGATTTGGAACCCATTTGAATCTTAGTTTTTCCATCGGTCAGGTGTCCGGCCTCATGCCTTGTGTCGATTCCTTTTGTGTCGACCCTGATGTGTCTACACATCAACTTAAAACTGAAAGTTGGGAATTTTCTCGGAATGATCAAAGCAATTCAAATAACATGTTTTTTGGAGTCCAATTAACAATGATTAATCTATGATTTATCATAAAGTGTTGATTAATCTATTGAGTCAATTGGGGGAAGGATTTAATCAAATTGGATTGATGATCCCAGCTCCTCTTCTAATCATACATAATCGATCTTCATAAGATATTTCGTGTCAAAATATCAGCTAATTGAATTCAATATAGATCATTCAAAGCAAACATCCTTGTTTTTCTACATGATCTCTAATAAAATGATGCCTAATTTCAATGTGCTTGCTCGTAGAGTGTGAACAGGATTTTTAGTCAAGCAATAGTACTGGTATTATTACATTAATAGGAGTTTTAGCCAACTTGATTCCAAGTCTTCAGTTGTTGTTCTTATCACCATAGGATTCGAGCACAACAACTTCCTGCTGCAATATACTCAGCCTCAACTGTAGATAGTGCAACCGAAGTTTTTTTCTTGCTAAACCATGAGATTAAGTTAATCCCAAGAAATTGGCAAGTTCCCTAGTACTCTTTCTATCTAGTATATAGCCAGCAAAGTCTGCATCAGAATATCCTTAATTCAGCAGAAAATTTTTTGGAATACCAAAACCATACTAACAGTACCAGACATATTCTAATAATGTACTTAATAGCCATGAGATGTGATTCCTTATGTTCAGATTGATATCTAGCACACATGGAAACACTGAACATAATATCTAGTCTACTAACTGTCAGATACAGTAAAGAGCCTATCATGCTCTGTATATTTATGACTATAGATTTACATACTCATCTTTATCAGTTTACATGAGAGGCTCATTGGCATACCTATTGATTTATTAGTCTCCATCCCAAACTTTTTGATAATTTCTCTTGTATACTTAGCTTGGTTGATGAAGACCTCTGAAGTTTGCTTGATCGGAGTCCGAGAAAAAAGTTTAGTTCACCCATCATACTCATCTCGAACTCCCCCTGCATAACTTAGCAAACTCTTGCAAAGAATTTCATTAGTAGTATCAAAATGATGTCATGAACATATTTATACTACTAATAATCATTATTTTTTCTTTTCAAAATAGTGTTTTGTCAACATTTTCTCTAGAAAACTCATTTTCAATAAGAAATTTGCTTAACCTTTCATACCATGCTCTTGGTGCTTGCTTCAATCCATAAAGTGCTTGGTAATTTGAAAACATGATCATGATGTGCATGATTTTCAAAACTAGGTGGTTGTTCAACAAGACCTTTTCATTTATAAGACCATTTAAGAAGCACATTTAACATATATTTGAAATAATTTGAAGTTCATAAAATAGGCAAATACTAAAATAGTCTAATTGCTTCAAGTCTAACAACAGGAGCAAAAGTTTCATCAAAGTAATCCCTTCCCCTGATTGTAAACTTTAGCACCAGCCTAGCTTTATTTTTAATGACAATACATTTTCATCTAATTTATTCCTAAATACCCATTTAGTGGCAATAATTGAAACATTAGATGGTCTTTCTATAAGTGTCCAAACATTATTTCTATCAATTGGATTAATTCTTCTTGCATAGCATGGATCCAATTAGAGCCTTTTTCAGCTTCTTCAAAATATTTAGGTTTTACCTTGAGATACAAAAGCAATATAATCACATTCATTTCTAATAGAAGCTCGAGTTCTTACCTTGTTGACCCCTAAAGTGATTTTGATAATAACAAAATATTGGAACATACATTTGGTTATCTCACAACTCTTTAAATGATTGACAAGTTTTTTGTAGGACAACTACATTGACATACTTTTTAAATCCCTACAATCTTTAATGTTTTGTGTTGAGTTGTAAAGTATTTAAAATCTTGTAAAGAAAACCCTACAAAATTTTTTTATTAAAATCAAGTTTAAGGGTTACTTCTAGTAGTCCTTCTTGCTTCAAGTTTTCTTGAATTTATTGTAAGTAGTTCTTGAAGAGATCTTTAAATCATGGGACAAGTGTTCTGGAAGTTTGAAGTTGATCTGCTGAAGACCACCTTCGAGCCGACTGGAAGGACAACCCGCCGACTCTGGCACCGGCACTGAAGACAAGTTCTCTGGCACACAGATCCAGTCAACTGGCACCAAGCCCAACAGACTCGTCCAGAACATGGTTGAGAACGTTTTTGAGATTCTCAGGAATCCAAGCTGACTGGAATTAGATCCACCGACTCATCCAGACTCAGTTGGAATGGTCTAAGAGCCTCTGAGATTCTAGTCGACTGGAATTCTGCCCAGCCACCTTGTCTAGAAGTGAGGTATTTTCTCAACTGTACAAGCTAGCCAACTGGCACTCAGCCCAGTCGACCCGAACATCATCTGAGCTAACTCGAAGTTTGTCCGAGCCGACTGGAATGACGGGGTCACATCCATGCTAGTTCCAGTTCTCAGTTTTGAATTCCAAAAGTTCTCCAATGGTAACCTGTCCCTCCCAACAGTCTACAACATTGAAAATTAAGGAAGGTAGCTGAAGTCTCTATAAATAAGGTATGAGTACATCGTTGAAGAGGCAAATGAATTATTGAGCATTATTGAACACTTATTGAAGTGAAGAGAGAGAGCACTAGAGCTTTATGTCTATCTTCAAGCTTGCAAAACACTTACAAAGCTTGAAGCACCTTTGAGGAAAGCAAGGAAGCCATTGAAGTGCATTGAAGAGCATTCAGTGGATCTTCCACTCGATCTGCATTGGCAACCACCTAGACACCAGAGTTTGTCTTTATTATTGCTTTTTTATTCTATCATTTAGAATATCTGGATTATTGGTGAGGCCGATTATAAAAACCAAAATAGGTTTATTGGTGAGCCTTTGAAAATCAGAGTGTAGAGGTTTCTTTGGTGAGCCTATCTAAAAACCAAAGTGTTGAGGTTTTAGGCGATCCTGTAAAACCTAGCTTGGGTTTCTTTAGTGAGCCCGTTTTCAAAAACCAAAGTGTAGAGGTGGGATTGTGAGCCTGTAAAATAATCCGACTGTATTCTGGTTTGGGGATATAGTGGAAATCCGAGTGGTGACTTGGTAGTAACGTAGGAGCTGGGTTGCTCCAACCACTATAACGTGCTTTGTTTATGTTGTGTTTGTTTTATCTTTTAGCTTCTGCATTCTTACTCTGACTACACAGCACCCTAACCACTAAAAGGAATTATTTGTTCACATACTTGCAAAAATTTGTAATTTCCAATTCACACCCCCTCTTGGGACTAAGACACCTGGGTAATAGCTGGTATTAGAGCAGTGTCTCTGATCATCCCATGAGTACATCCTTGGCCAAGGGCCAATCAACAAATAGACCTCCACTATTCACAGGCACTAATTATTCATATTGGAATGCACTCGAAATTTATATACAAGCTATAGATTTTTCAATTATGGAAGGTCATCTTGAAAGGCCACACATACCATAATTAAAGTTGATGGCGTAGACAGCCCTAAGCCTGAAGAGGATTGGGATGATCATGACATGAAAGATGGGAAAATTGACGCCAAAGCAATGAACTTATTATTTTGCGCTTTGGATGCAAATGTTCAACCGAATTTCCCCTTGCTCTTCAGCAAAGGAAATCTGGATAACTCGAAGTGACCCATGAGGGAACTTCCCAAGTGAAAACCTCCAAGATAAATCTTTTAGTTTATAATTATGAATTATTTAAAATGGAACCTTCTGAAACAATATCTGCCATGTTCTCTAGATTTACAGATATTATTAACGGTTTAAAGAGTCTTGGCAGGGTATACTCTAATACAGATCTAGTTCAGAAGATCCTTCGTTCTTTGCCTGACAAATGGGATCCCAAGGTGACTGCGATCCAGGTAGCCAAAGATTCTAAACACATTGCTGTGGATGAACTACTGGGATCACTCATCTCCACGGCTGACAATGTAACACAGAATGGAAGATGAGCAAAAGAAAAAGAAGACAATAGCCTTCAAAGCTGCTTCTGATTCAAGAGGATGATGAAGAATCTGAAGAGAAGCAACCACCCTCCATGATGACCTAGAAGACAAAGACATCGCTATGGTTTGGGAGGAGATTCAAAAAATTTATGGGAAGAAAGAAAAGAAGGTACAATCAAAATTTTACAGAAGGATTATGGAAAGGAAAATGAAAAGGACAGAGAGAAAGACAAAGAGGTAGTCCTCACGTTCTATGAATGCAAGATGCCGGGCACATACATCCGGACTGTCCCTGCTGAAGAAATCCTTCAGAAAAAAAGAAAAAGAAAGCCCTGGTTGCCACATGGTCCGACAGTGAAGACTCATCATCATCTGAAGAAGAAGAGACCACCAGACTACAAATCTTTGCTTAATGGGTCTCAAAGATGAGGTAACATCCCTTAACAATTGCACTAAATTACTTTCGATGAATTAAATTTCGCTTTTCATGACTTACTTTCTGAATTTAAGAAAGCAAGAGTAAAGATAAATCATTAAAAAATAGAATAATTTTTACTCAAATAAAAGGATGAAATACCAGAAAAGAATATTTTATTACAAAAGGAATTGCATGACTTTTTGAAAATTTGAAAAACTGAAAACAAAATCTTTCATATGAAAAGAAAACATGATTTACTTGCGAAAATAATGAATTAAAAAAGAAGGTTACAAAACTCAAGCCTTTGGTTGAAGACTCACTTTATCTTCAAATAAGCTTGAGCTAATTTTAAAAGAACAACAAATCTGGAAATAAGCTATAATTGGTTTCAACAATTCTTTTGTAATGGAATTTCAGCAACGACTTTTGTGAAATCCAAACACTTGCTCAAAATATTTTATCTCAAAAAGTTTCAGCCACACCAAAAACTATTTCTATGTCAAAGTCTTTATCATATGTTTGAAAGGATTATGCCCTAAAAACCAATTGAAATGTTGTATTTCGATGGGATTTTCTTTTGTATCCCAAACCAGTGTATTGACATTATCAATTAATAAGGCATTTATTTTCATCATATGCTGTGTCTTTTTAATTTATTAAGATATGATGAACCCCATAGATTGGGCTATGATTTAGGGTTATGATGAGATCATACCAGTGAGACCTAAAGCCTTAAAACCCTATCTAGAATATTCTTGGTCGATGGGATATTGAGTAGGGGATAAATATTTCCGGAAAGACCAGCATCCTATGTATGCTTGGTGAAGAGGGTGACTGATCTCACAGTCACTTGTGTTTGACACTAATACTAGGATTTGGGTGCGCATTAGAGAATGAGTTCACTGAATGGATCCAGCTTCAGAACATCTAATGAATCTTATCTGTTTGTCATAGATAGTTCACAAAGTGGGAGTAGTGTATGTGGTCCTTTGACTTGAGACTGCCATGGTACCTTGTATGAATGAATCCATACTTTGGTTCACACTCAATCATGACACTGAGTCATGCATGGGGTGATACTGGGTATGGTGGATTGCATATGGAGGTTGTGAGTAGGTCAAAAAGGAATCGATCAACCCTAGTAAGAGGGAAGCACATCCAGATGATTTCAATCAAATAAAGATCGGGAAATCTTTGATCAAAGTATGAATATTAGAAATAGTTTCTAATGATTCATTAATGAATCATCATTATCAAATTGAGCAAGGAATGAATATGAATTGGATTTGACAAGTATCTATATCCATAGTCATATTCAGGGTGCAAGTAAATCGAAGACTGAATTGCCCGGTAACTCCCACTAAATGGTATTTTGGTAAATTCACCAAAATTTCTCATCTTCTGGGTAGGCATGACATATTGCTAGATGTCATTTTGTCTTGTAGGTCTTCATAAACTAAGTGATTTTGTTTCATGAGTCATTTCGATGAGTGATTCGAATTGGATAATTAGGTGAGCCAATTTAACTAATTAGGTCAATCGGGTTCGATCGAATCGAATTAACTCAAACCTAACCTACTGCTGGCTAGATGTGGAACCCATGGGTCACACATAATAGAGACTTGGCCAAGGAAGTCATCATGATTTAATTAGGGTCATATGATCCTAATTGGTTAGCCGTATTACATACTAGCATATGTAGCTAACCAAATTCCTAACCCAAATGGATTGGGTCCGGTTGCTTGCTAATTAGGCTAACCTAATTATGGAAAACCTAATTAGGTTGAGTCCTAAGTGGGGCTAGCCTAATCAGATCTAATCTGATTTTAACTTGGATTTAAGGACATTTTAGGCACCATACATGAAGAGTCTCAATGGCATGGGACTCTTGGTACCTAAATGATACCTTAACTTCAAAAGAGCACAAAATGAGCTATAGATCTCTGATTTGAATATAATTTATATGATCGGAAAGAAATTTTATGCTCTTTCCAATGACACCCATATTGCCTGTTTTTACTAGTCAACATTCTTTGAAATTTTCATGGAAGATGGCGCGTGAGGTGCATGAAGAGTAGCAACTCTCATGTGGCGCGCGGTTCTGATGGAGTGTCCCCTCTGCTATAAAGACTCTTAATTCTTTGATGTTTGGAGATTGAAGAGGTACTTCTGGCTTCCTAGGGACCGGTAATTGACATGTGGCAAGTGAGAATTCATCCAAGGGATGTGAATAAGGCCTTCGGTGCATGAATGGCTTATTAGATATGATTTTTCAAGCCAAATAACTTCTCTTCGATCTTGAAAAATCATATCTAATAAGTGATGGAGGACATATCACACACCCCTCTTGTATTATTAATAGGGGGCGGTGAAATGAACCTGATATAAGAATTCCACCGAAGCACTATTCTGAGTGTCTCTCTCTCCCTCCTTCTTTCTTTAAGACAATACTTGTCTTGTTAAGACAAGGTCCTTTCTACTAGGACAAGGCTTTGTTTTCAGGACATAAGCCTAGGGATCCTAGAGGAGGGTTGTCCTAAAACCAAGAGTGGTTTAGGAGAGTGTCTTTAGTGCCCTACAGTACAGGGTGTCCTACAGTGGTCAATAGGTCAAAGGCCATCGAAAGAGTTCCACTTCTCCAAGCAACTTGAAGAAGGAGTTCTTTCTTGGTTCGAGTTTCGTGTGGATCACCATTGGAGGGCAAACTTTGGGTGCCTGGTGGAGAAGAAGGCTGAATCAGGGTTTTCTTCATCGGATTGGATACTAGCGGTTCATGTTGGTGCATACTCTTGTTTATATTATATATGCATGTCTGTATGTTTTAATTCCTAGTAAGGAGGTCTTGGGTTAAGGGTTTGGTAGTATTTTCATAATAAATTTTTGAAATCCACGCTTCTGCCCTGGTCACTAAAACCTTACAGTTGTATCAGAGCCACCTTATTAGGTCTAAATCATACAAAATTTGATGTTGCCCATTTTGGTAGGACTCTACAAAATTGAAGTTGACCCATTTTTGTAGGACTCTTGAGGTTGCCCATTTGGTAAGCCTCTACAAAATTAATGTTGCCCAATTTTAGGACTCTTGAGGTTGCCCATTTTGGTAGGACTCTACAAAATTTGAAGTTGCCCAATTTTATAGGACTCTTGAGGTTGCCCATTTTTTTAGGACACTACAAATTTGATTGAGATGTATCTATTTGTTGAGATGTATCTATTTGGTTGAGATGTATCTATTTGTTGAGATGTATCTATTTGGTTGAGATGTATCTATTTGTTTACTAACTATGTATCCTATCTTTGAACTTATAAAAGATTTGTTGTTACACACAAGATCTTTTATAAGGAATTAGGATCTCAACCCCACTAAGAAAACCAATTAGGATTTCTCGATCATCATATAGAGGGTGATGATGCTTGATAAAATAGTGGAAGACATAATTAAGTTAAAGTCCTAATTAATTATTTTTTGTCAACATTGGTTATTTGCTTATGTTATGTTCTTGTTTAATGTAGATTAAATGGCCTCTTCACTCTCACTCCATAGTATACTCCATACTTAGATGGACCAAATTATGTCTGATGACTGGACCGAACTATGTTGACTGGTTGAAAAACCTAAAGATAGTACTCAGCCAGGAAAACTTTCTTACATTCTTGATACCCCTACAGTGGAACCTTTAGGGGAAGATGCCTCGTAAGGAAAAGACCACATACAAGATTTGGCAAAATGACTCACTCATTGTCAAATGTATCATGCTTGCCTCTATGACCATGAGTTGCAGAGGCAACATGATAGCATGGATACTAACTCCATACTGCTCAATCTAAAAGAGCTATATGGAGAACATAGTCGAACTGCTAGATATGAGACATCTAAGCAGTTGTTCCATGCGAGAATGATAGAAGGTACATCCATATAAGACCACGTACTGATGGTTATTGACCTGATCACTCGATTAGGTCAATTAGGTTTTGTTATGGATGGGGAGTTGAATCAGGATTTGATCCTGCAGTCACTCCCGAGTCATTTTCACAGTTTGTTCTTAATTATCATATGAACAAACTTAACACTTCCTTGCCTGAGCTGTTAAACATGTTAAAAATAGCAGAAAGCCATTTAAAGAAAATAAGGCTCCACTTCTTCTTGTGGATGGGATCAACAAGAAGAAGTCAGGCAGAAAGGGTTCCAAGAGGAGATTGAACCCAAAAAGGGCATCAAGAAGAAGAAAGGAAAGAAGGCCTCCAAACATATGACCTGCTTTCACTGTGGCAAGCCAGGTCATTGGAAGAGGACTGCATGGCTTACCTTGCAGGTGTGAAGCCTAGTGCATCGGATGCACCAAAAGGTATGAAAGAAGTTCGTACTATTTTGTCATTGGATTCTTCCATTTCAAATACTTGGGTATTGGATACCGCTTATGGTCATAATATCTGGAATCATTGCAGGGGCTGCAAGGCTTAGAATATTGATGGAAGGAGACTTCGAGCTCTACGGTGCTGGAGGAGAGTCCATCCAATCATAGGCCATAGGGACTTATATCTTGAAGTTACCTTTGGGGAACATTTTAGAGCTAAGAGATTGTTACTATATGCCTAAGGTCATTAGAAATATCGTATACGTATCCTTGTTACTTAGACAAGGTTATACTATGAATGTGATGAGCAATGGTTACTCAATCAGCTTTTCTAATGAAATTATATGTTGTGGCGTATTTTGCAATGGTCTTTTAACTCTATCCACTAATGACAATATACTTCATGTAAGTGACAAATGGAAGAGAGATGATGAAACAATAATTTACTCTGGCACTGTCGGCTTGGACATATTAGTGAGACTAGGATTAGCAAGTTATACAAGGAAAATTTCCTTAATCCTTATGATTATGAATCATTAGGAACTTGTGAATCATGTCTCATGGGTAAAATGGCCAAGACTCCATTTAGTGGACATAGAGAAAGGACAACTGAGTTATTAGGACTCATACATACAGATGTATGTGGGCCTATGACAACTCAGGCCAAGGGTGGATACTCTTATTTCATCACATTTACTGATGATTTTTCAAGGTACGGATTTGTGTATCTTATGAAACATAAGTCCGAAGCCTTTGATAAATTTTTAGAGTATCAAAGTATGGTAGAGAAACAAACAGGGAAAAGTATAAAATCCTTCGATCAAATCGAGGAGGTGAATACTTAACCACCGAGTTTCTCGATCACCTTAAAGAAAAGGGGATTATCTCTGAATGGACCCCTCTTTATACACCACAATTAAATGGTGTTGTTGAAAGGAGGAATCGTACCTTATTAGATATGGTACGGTCCATGATGTGCTTCACAGAGTTCCTATTTCTTTCAGGGATATGCCTTGGAAACCGTGGCTAATATCTTAAATAGAGTTCCATCTAAATCTGTCTCTAGCACTCCATATGAGATATGGAGGGGTAAGAAAATCCAATCTTAAGTATCTTAAGATATGGGGATGTCTAGCCTATGTCAAAAGAAATTTTGGACATAAGCTGGATGCTAGAGTAGATAAGTGTCTATTTGTAGGATATTCTAAAGATAGTATAGGATATCTATTCTACCACCCTATTGAACAAAAAGTTTTTGTCAGTAGGCATGCCACTTTTTTGGAGAAAGAGTTCATCCTACAAAAGGGCAGTGGAGAAATATTGAACTTGAAAATTTCAACAATAGATACATCTCAACCAAATGATAACATAGTTAGTATAGAACCAGAACACATCACTCCTATCCATAGGTCTAATAGGGTGCGTCATGCACCTGAGAGGTATGGGTTCATTATTGAAAAAAATGAAACCCGAATCGTTGAAAATGATGAGCCTCTATCCTATATGGATGTTGTCATGAGTAGGGACTCAGACAGATGGCTGGAAGCCATGAGATCCGAAATGGACTCCATTTATGTCAACCAAGTGTGGACTTTGGTTGATGCACCAGAGGGTGTTAACCCTATTGGATGCAAATGGGTCTATAAGAAAGATTGGGGTAGATGGCCAATTTGAAACATATAAAGCCAGATTAGTGGCTAATGATTTCAGACAAAAACAGGAATAGATTATGATGAAACATTTTCTTCTGTTGCCATATTCAAATCTATTCGGATCATGCTTGCTATAGCAGCATATCATGATTACGAAATCTGGCAGATGGATGTGAAAACCACATTCCTTAATGGTTTCCTTGAGGAAGAGGTCTATATGTCACAGCCAGAAGGTTTTGTCTTGGAGACTAAACCTAATCAGGTATGTAGGCTGAAGAAATCCATTTATGGATTAAAGCAAGCATCCAAGAGTTGGAATATCCGATTTGATAAGACAGTCAAAGAGTTTGACTTTATCAAAAATGAGGATGAACCTTGTGTGTACAAGAAGACTAGTGGGAGTGCCATAGTTTTCTGGTTCTGTATGTGGATGACATACTCCTCATTGGGAATGATATCCCAAAGTTACAATCAGTCAAGGTATGGTTATCTAACAGTTTTTCATGAAAGACTTGGGAGAAGCATCCTATATACTGGGTATCAAGATCTATAGAAATAGATCTAGGAGGATGCTAGGCTTATCCCAGTCTAGGTACATTGACCAAGTGCTAAAGAGATTTAGCATGGAGGAAAGTAAAAGAGGTTACTTGCCCATTGGTCATGGCATACATCTTTCTAAGAAGATGTCTCCTAAGACACCTGAAGAGAAATAGAATGAGTTGTATACCTTATGCTTCGCTGTAGGATCTATAATGTATGCTATGTTATGTACCAGACCTGATGTGGCATATGCCTTAGGTATAGCCAGCAGATTTCATGCTAATCCAGGAGAGGATCACTGGAAGGCTGTGAAAAATATTCTTAAGTACTTGAGAAGGACTAAGGATATTTTTCTGATATACGGAGGATCTGATCTTAAACTGGAAGCTTATTTAGATTCTAGTTTTCAATCGGATCTAGATGATAGCAATCTATTTCAGGATATATTTTTACCCTAAATGGAGGAGCTGTAAGCTGGAAGAGTTCTAAACAGCAGACTGTAGCTGACTCAACAACTGAGGCAGAATACATGCTGTTAGTGAAGCTACCAAGGAAGCTATCTGGATGAAGAAGTTCATCTCAGAGTTGGGCATTGTTTCGAAGATTGAAGGTCCAGTACCACTTTACTGTGATAATACTGGAGTCATCTCTCAAGCTAAGGAACCTAGAGCTCATCACAAATCAAAGCACATTCAAAGACACTTCCATCTCGTTCGAGAGATTGTTGAAAGATAAGAAGTCTACATTAAGAGAGTAGAAACGAAGAACAACATAGCAAACCGTTCACTAAGGTTCTACCACAGTGGGAGTTGATCGCCACCTCAATTGTATGGGGTTAAAATTTAAAGGCGATTGGCTTTAATGCAAGTGAGAGATTGAAAGGATTATGCCCTAAAGGCCAATCGAAATGTTGTATTTCGATGTGATTTTCTTTTATATCCCAAACTAGTGTATTGACATTATCAATTAATAAAGGCATTTTATTTTCATCATACGCTGTGTCTTATTAATTTTATTAAGATATGATGAACCCCATAAGTTAGGGCTATGGTTCTAGGGTTATGAGGAGATCATACTAGTGAGACCTAAAGCCTTAAACCCTAATCAAGAATATTCCTGGTCAATGGGATATTGAGTAGGGGATCAATGTTTCCGGTAAGACCAGCACATCCTATGCATGCTTGGTGAAGAGGGTGACTAATCTCACAGTTACTTGTGTTTGACACTAATACTAGGATGTGGGTGCTCATTAGAGAATGAGTTCACTGAATAGATCCAGCTGGAGAACATCTAATGGAACCTTATCTGTTTGTCAATAGATAGTTCTCATAGTGGGAGTTGTGCATGTTGTCCTTTGACCTGAGACTGCCATGGTACCTTGTATGCATGAATCCATAATTTGGTTCACACTCAATCATGACACTGAGTCATGCATGGGTGATATTGGGTATGGTGGATTGCATATGAAGGTTGTGAGTAGGTCAAAAAGGAATCGATCAACCCTAGTAAGAGGGAAGCGCATCCAGATGATTTCAATCAAATGAAGATTCAGAAAATCTTTGACCAAAGTATGAACATTAGAAATAGTTTCTAATGGTTCATTAATGAATCATCATTATCAGATTGAGCAAGGAATGATATAAAATTGGATTTGATAAGTATCCATATCCATAGTCATATTCAGGGTGCAAGTAGATCGAAGGACTAAATTGCCCGGTAACTCACCACTGAAGGGTATTTTTGTAAATCCATCAAAATTTCTCATCTTCCGGGTAGGCATGACATGTTGCTAGATGTCAATCTTGTCTTGTAGGTCTTCATGAACCAATTGATTTGGTTTCATGAGTCATTCGATGTGTGATTCGAATTGGACAATTAGGTGAGCCAATTAACCTAATTTGGTCAATCATGTTTGATCGGATCGAATCAGCTCAAACCTAAACCTACTGCTCGCTAGATGTGGAACCCAATGGATCACACACAATAGAGACTTGGCCAAGGAAGTCATTCATGATTTAATTAGGGTCATAGGATCCTAATTGGTTAGTCGGGTTACATACTAGCATATGTAGGCTAACCAAATTCCTAACCCAATTGAATTGGGTCCGGTTGCTTGCTAATTAGGCTAACCTATTATGGAAAACCTAAATTAGGTTGAGTCCTAAGTGGGTCTATCCTAATAGAGCTAATCTGATTTTAATTTAGATTTAAGGGCATTTTAGGTGCCATACATGAAGAGTCCCAATGGCATGGGACTCTTGGTACCTAAATGATACCTTAACTTCAAAAGGGCACAGAATGAGTTATAGATCTCTGATTTGAATATATTTATATGATCTGAAAAGAATTTTATACTCCTTCCAATGACACCCATATTGTTTATGTTTTGACTGGTCAACATTTTTTGAAATTTGCATGGAAGAAGGTGGCGCGCGCGGTGCATGAAGAGTCGCAACTCTTCATGTGGCCCGCGGTTCTGTTGGAGAGTCCTTCTACTATCAGGACTCTTCATAATCTCCGATGTTTGGAGATTGAAGAGGTGCCTCTTGGCTTCCTAGGGACCGTAGTGGACATGTGGCAAGTGTGAATTCATCCAGATAAAAGAAGGTATGTGAATAAGGCCTTCGGTGCATGAATGGACTTATTAGATATGATTTTTCAAGCCAGATAACTTCTCTTCGGTCATGAAAAATCATATCTGATAAGTTGATGGGAGGACATATCACACGCCCCTCTTGTATCTATAAATATGGGGCAATGAAATGAGTCTGATATAAGAATTCCACCGAAGCACTATTCTGAGTGGCTCTCTCACCCTCCTTCTTTCTTTAAGACAAGACTTGTCTTGTTAAGACAAGGTCGTTTCTACTAGAACAAGGCTTTATTTTAGGACATAAGCCTAAGGGATCCTAGAGGATGGTTGTCCTAAAACCAAGAGTGGTTTAGGAGAGTGTCTTTAGTGCCCTACAGTAGGACAGGGTGTCCTACAGTGGTCAATAGACCAAAGGCTGCCGAAAGAGTTCCACTTCTCCAAGCAACTTGAAGAAGGAGTTGTTCCTTGATCCGAGTTTCATGTGGATCACCGTTGGAGGGCGAACGTTTGGGCGCCTGGTGGAGAAGAAGGCTGAATCAGGGTTTTCTTCATCGGATTGGATACTAGCGGTTCAGGTTGGTGCCTAAACTCTAGTTTATATTATATATGCATGTTTGTATGTTTTAATTCCTAGTAAGGAGGTCTTGGGTTAAGGGTTTGGTAGTTGTTTCATAATAAATTTTTGAAATCCACGCTTCCACCTGGTCACCAAAACCCTTACAATTTTTTTAAGAATTTGAGCAAAAATGCATACATTCCAAAGGTTCAAAACTGCATCAAGTGCATCAACTTTTAGAACTTCAAATTCTGTTTCCATTAAAAATTCTAAGTTGTTTGCTATGCTTGTAAAAGAATAGAACATAAAGCTTTTGAAAGCAATAATCTTAGAAATATCCATAAAGGTAAAAAAGATTTGGGTTCCCAAAGGAACCACCTCTACTGACCTGCAAGGACCAATATAGCTTTGGTACCTAAAAGAATTCATTGACTATTTTGGCAGGAATGTCTTGCAGCCCAAAAATTGAAGAAAAGGTGATACTTTGACAGCGACTGCTCAAGATATTTGACGGTTGACAAGGACCAATTCATCACCCTTGAATGAAAGGAGGTATGGTCACCTTTGGAGACAATGGCAAGGGAGAATAATCGGTATTGGTAAGATCAAATAACTTCCTTTACTTTTTTGAAAATGTTTTGCTAGTAGACAAATTGAAGCATAATCTCTTAAGTATAAGTCAATTGTGCGATAAAGGCTTCAAGATTGTCTTTGACTCTTCTATGTGCATAGTAACTAACTTTTTAGATTCAGGCAAAATTTATTGACATAGACTCGAGAATATCTATGTGGTAGATCTCAATGATCTTGCTATGTCTAGTAGCCATAGTCTAGTTGCAATGAATGCTAAGACCAAAGAGTCAGGCTTACTATGGCATAGACGATTAGGTCATGCTAGCATGCATACAATTGCCAAATTAATATCTAAAGATCTTGTTAGAGGCATGACTAAGTTTAAAGTTGATTTAAATCATGTTTGTGATGCATGCCAAATGGATAAACAAACTAGGGGAAGTTTTAAATCAAAGAATATAGTTTCTACAACAAGACCTCTTGAACTACTTCACATCGATCTTTTCGGACCTACTAGGACCACAAGCCTATGAGGGATGAAATATGCTCTTGTGATAGTAGATGATTTTTGAGATTACATGGGTTTTGTTCATTGCTTCGAAAGATGAAACTTTTCATATTTTCAGAAAATTTCATAAAAAGGTTTCAAACCAAAAGAACTTATCTTTGATTCAATTAGAAGTGATCATGGAACTAAATTTGAAAATCAATTTCTCAAAGATTATTGTACTGAATTTGGCATTGATCACAACTTCTTCGCTCCTAGAACACCTCAACAGAATGGTGTTGTAGAAAGGAAAAATAAAACATTTGAAGAAATGGCTCGCACAATGTTGTGTAAAGGCAATCTTCCAAAGTACTTTTGGGCAGAAGCGGTGAACACTATATGTTATATTTTAAACCGCATTTTGATCCATCCTATCTTAAAGAAAACCTCCTATGAGCTTTGGAATGATAAAAAATCTAATATTAGTTTTTTTTCATGTGTTTGGTTGTAAATGCTTTGTGCATAACATTGGAAAAGATAATTTAGGAAAATTTGATTCTAAAGCTGATGATGCAATTTTTCTAGGTTATTCATTACATAGTAAAGCATATAGGGTTTTTAATAAAATGATTCTTACTGTTGAAGAGTCAATTCATGTTGTATTTATTGAAACTAACCCTACACCTTCTAGACAAGAAGAGTGCATAGATAATGATGCAGGTATTGCAAAAATGAATGGATGACTTGAGCATTCAAGACAAAAACACTCAAGGTGGAGAAGAAATGATAAGTAAGGACCACACTGATCTACCGAGGGATTGGAGGTATGTTACATCTCACCCTAAAGAATAATAATAGGAGATCCTTCACATGGTGTTAGGACTAGGGCTGCATATAAGGATGCACATGATTACCTAGCCTTTGTATCACAAATAGAACCTCATAGCTTAGAAGAGGCTGAGACTGACCCAAACTGGATGATGGCAATGCATGAAGAATTAAACCAGTTTGAAAGAAATAAGGTATGGACACTTTTAGATAGACCTTTAGACCATCCAATTATAGGAACTAAATGGATCTATAGGAATAAATTAGATGAGCAAGGAAACATTATAAGGAACAAAGCTAGATTAGTGGCTAAGGGATATAACCAAGAAGAAGGTATTGATTTTGATGAAACCTATGCACCCGTAGCAAGACTAGAAGCCATTAGATTACTACTTGCATTTGTTTGCTACATGAACTTCAAATTCTTTCAAATGGATGTAAAAAGTGCATTTCTTAATGGTTTTATCTCTGAACAAGTTTGTGGAACAACCACCAGGTTTTGAAAATCATACTTTTCTAAACCATGTATTCAAATAAACAAAGCATTGTACGATTGAAATAAGCACCTAGAGCCTGGTATGATAGACTTAGCACTTTCTTAATTGAAATGATTTTTCAAGAAGAAATGTAGACAAAACTTTATTTATCAAAAAGAAGAACGATGATATCTTAGTGTACAAATATATGTTGACGATATCATTTTTGGTGCAACTAACGAATCTCTATGTAAAGAATTTGCTAAGCTTATGCAGGGAGAATTTGAAATAAGCTTAATGGGCGAGCTGAACTACTTCCTTGGACTTCAAGTAAAACAAACAAAGGAAGGCATCTTCATCTAACAAGCCAAATTCATCAAGGAAATCATCAAAAAGTTTGGTATGGAGAGTAGCAAATCAATGAGCACACCCATGAGCCTAGCTTGCAGACTGGATAAAGATGAGAATGGATCCAATGTTAACCAAAAGCTATATAGAGGTATGATCGGATCCTAATTGTATTTAACTGCAAGTAGACCTAACATATTATACAGTGTATGTGTATGTGCTAGATTTCAGTCATCACCAAAAGAAACACATATGCTTGCTGTAAAAAGAATAATTAAATATTATAAAGGAACAAGTAAATTAGGAATTTGGTATTCTAAACATTCTACTTTGAATTTGATTGGATTCTCTGATGCTGATTATGCTGGTTGTAAAATAGATAGAAAAAGCCTAGCTATACATGCCAATTTCTAGGGTTGAATTAATTTCATGGCACTATAAGAAGCAAACTCCGTAGCCTTGTCCCTACTGAGGCTGAGCACTTGGCTGTTGGTAGTTATTGTGCTCAAGTGTTATGGATTAAACAACAACTAGAAGACTTTGGTGTATCACAATCTAAAATTCCAATTAATGTGATAACACAAGTGCTATCAATTGATAAAGAATGTTCAACACTCTGGAACCAAGCACATTGAAATTAGACATCATTTTATTAGAGATCATGTTCCCATGGTAATATTATGCTTGACTTTGTGCCTACTGAAGATCAACTAGCTGATATATTTACCAAGCCACTCAATCAAGATAGATTTGAGCTGATTAGGACTGAATTAGGACTTTGTGATCCCTTCTAGATTTTCAAACTAATTCCTTCAATTCTAAGAATTTTCATCTAGAAACCTCCTCAATTTATTCTATTTTATTGAGCCTTAATTTTTGTTGAAATTCTATTCAAAGTCCTTCTGAATTGTTGTTAAATGTTTTTTCAAAACTCTACTTTTTCTGTTCGAGTCGACTGGATCTCAATCCGAGCCAATTAGATTTTCTGAGAGTTTGAACTTGTTCTGGCCTAGCCGACTCGAACAGTTTTGAGTCGACTGGATTTTCTGATGGTTTTAGAAGAGCTTTGGCCGAGCCGACTCGAGCCTTTTTAGGGCTACTCGAGTTGACTGGAATTTTGCACCGAAGCATTTTTCTTAGGGTTATAAACTCTTCTCCGAACTGTTTAGCTTCTACGTTATCTTCTCTAATGGTTCACTCATCTCCAAAACCTACTCCAAAGACTCCCTTCTCCCTTCCAAGCACTCCATTTTTTGTTATTCCATCTTTCCTAGCTATGGCACCCAAACGGCAACAGGTAAATGCTCCGTTAGGGTTTGCTCCATCGGTTGAAAAGAAAGAAGGTCAAGAGGCGACAAGAAGAGTCAAGTAGTAAAGAAATTGTAGAGGAAGCCACAAGAGAAGCTGCAACCGCTCCTAGCCAAGTGCTCTCAATCTCTACGCGTCAGTTAACCTCCGGCCATCGAATTAATTTTTAGTTTATTAAGGGCATTGGGTTAAAAATAGGAGATTTAATTGAAGACCAAGGGTAGAGAAAATTTTGTTCATTGAATGAGAAGACCTATCACTCTTTGGTTAGAAGTTTTTATGAGAACTTAAGATTGGGAACTAATCATGTGGTAGAAGTTATTATGTTCATAGATGACCTATCTAGGTATGGTTATGTTTTCTTAATGAGACATAAATCTGAGTCATTTGAAATGTTCAAACGATATCATAATGAAGTAGAAAATAAACTGGAAAGTTTATTAAAACTCTTCAATCAGATCGAGGTGGTGAGTATCTTTCTGGAAAGTTTTTGACTTATCTTAAGAAGAATGGAATTCTTTCTCAATGGACTCCTCCAAGGACACCTAATTAAATGGAGTATCTAAAAGAAGAATCAGACTCTATTATATGGTTCGATCCATGATGGGCTTAGCCACTCTACCTATATCCTTTTGGGATATGCTCTTGAGTTAGCATGTTATCTTCTGAATAAGGTTCCTAGTAAATCCGTTGACAAAACTCCATATGAGATATGGAGCATAGGCCAAAACTTTCATATCTTCGAGTTTGGGGATGTCCAGCTTATGTCAAATATTTGCAGATGGATAAACTTGGACCTAGATCTAACAGGTGCCTCTTTGTTGGATATCCAAAAGAGTCTCAAGGGTATTTTTCTATCTGCCTGAGGAACAAAGAGTGTTCGTCAATTTTAGGCTACCTTTTTAGAAAGGGAGTACCTTACTGAAGGCACTCGAGCTGCTAAGGTTGAACTTGGGAAAGCTCAACAAGTAGAGGAAACAACACATTCTAGGACCGCTTTAGAACTAGATTTGATAAGATCTGAGCCTATTATGCAACCATTAAGGAGATAGGGTAGAGTACCGCATTAGTCGAATATATACTATGATTTTCTAGTTCGGGATGGTGATCCTGTTAAGCTCGATGAGAACAATGAAGATCCAGTCACTTATATGGATGCAATGCAGAGGTCTAACTCTAAGAAATGGCTTGAGACCATGAATCTAAAATGGAGTCCATGAAAATCAATAATGTGCGGACATTAGTTGATCCACCTGAAGGGATAAAATCCATTGGGTGTAAATTAATCTTCAAGAGGAAGAAGGATGCAGACGGGTAGGTGGAGACCTATAAAGCTCATCTAGTTGCCAAGGGATTTCGTCAACATTATGGTATAGACTATGATTAGATATTTTTTCTGGTGGCAATGCTTAAGTCTATTAGGATTATGCTTGCTCTGGTAGCATATCTAAACTATGAAATCTGGCAAATGGATGTCCAAATAGCTTTCATAAATGGTGAGTTGGAAGAAGAAGTGTGTTTGATGCAACCTGAAGGGATCACATCCATAGATGAGTCTAAGGTATGCAAGCTGCAGAGGTCTATTTATGGACCGAAGCAGGCATCTCAGAGTTGGAACATGCAATTTGATAATGTATCAAGACTTATCGCTTTGTTAGGAACGGAGAAGAACCCTGCATATATAAATGGGATAATAGTTCTGTAGTTGTATTTCTTGTTCTGTATATGGATGACATTCTCTTAATCGAGAATGACATTCCTGCATTACAGGAAATAAAGGTCTGGTTGTTCTCTTAGTTTTCTAAGAAAGACTTGGGTGAAGGTTCCTACATACTTGGTATGAAAATCTATAAAGATAGATCAAGGAAGCTTTTGGGATTATCTTAATCTACATACATAGACATTATGATGAAACAGTTCAGCATGGAAAATTTTAAAAAAGGCTATCTTCTGATAGGCCATGAAATTACTCTTTCCAAGAAGGATTGTGCAATAACTCCTAAGGAGAGAAAGCGTATGTGTAGAATTCCACATGCTTCGACAATGGATTCTATCATGTACGCCATGACATGTACTAGCCCAGACATGGCATACTCACTAGGGATTGTGAGTAGATACCAGTCTGACCGAGGTGAGGCACATTGGATGGTAGTAAAGACTATTCTTAAGTATTTATATAATACTAAAGATCAATGGCTAATTTATGAAGAACCTGACTTAAAACTTATGGGATATACTGATTCCAGTTTTTAGTCAGATAGAGATGACAACAAGAGTGTATCTGGATTTGTGTTTATCCTGAATGGAGGAGGCATCTATTGGAAAAGTTCTAAGTAGCATACTGTGGTAGACTCAGTATGTGAAGTAGAATACATTGTAGCATCATATGCCGCAAAGGAGGCTGTGTAGTTGTGGAAGTTCCTAGGTGAGCTGGGAGTGGCACCTTTCTTGGATGGTCCTATTCTGGTATGTTATGAAGCACTGGAGTCATTGCTCAAGCCAAAGAGCCAAAGTCCTCTTAGCGTACAAGCATATTCTATGTCTCTATCACCTTGTTTGAGAGATCGTCGAACGAGGTGACATCGAACTTATGAAGCTCGATGGAAATGAGAATCTGGTTGACCCCTTCACTAAAGCCATCGAAGTTCAAGAGTTCAACAATTGTAAATGGAAGATGAGAATATGATTCCACTATGATTTGCTTTAGTCCAAGTGGATGTTGTTGAGAAATGTATCCCAAAGCTAATCATCTAGCTTGTAGATGTTTAAGCTATTATTGTAATTATATATGAATTATATTGAATAAAATATTTATTCTGGATATTCATCACATTTCACATCTTTCTATAATGAATTCTTGTGTGATTGTGTCCTTAGGACAACTTTGATGTGATATAAAGAGGATATATCATCTAGTCCTTAAATTCGTTCGTGACCAAATGATACATTGTCACAGGATGATAGTGTATCAAGTATAGTCGTTGTATGTCATAATCATTGGTTGTCTTCTTAACCAAAGAGTGTAGAGACACTGGTATGGCATATAGGTGTTGTGTATGATACTTCACTAAATGTGACCCATATGTAGAACATTCTTCTAACCAAAGAGTATTTCGCATTAGGATGTGGATATAAGTGTTTCTCTGACTTGAGATTATCGTGGTAGCTTGCAAGCAACTCATTGTGCTTAGGTATTGGACTACACAAATTTCTAATCCAATGATGAAAGATTGTTAAGTACAGTCAAGTACTTTTGTAGTAGTGGTTGGATCAAGATAGGAATAACCCCTCCAAAATAGTTTGGAGTGAATGACTCATTATGTCTTAATTGAGTAAAACCTTCGCCAAGGTAGACCTTGTAAGTAGTTACAGGGTTTTGAGTTTGAGACATATTGTTATGGACTATTCTAGGGTAGGGCAGATAAACCATAAGTCTTCTAGAGCAGTGAGGGTTAAAGGAATGTATTATATGATTATCATATCCATTGGTTCTTGATAGTTGCTCTGCAACCTTTGACCTATCTGGACGCCGGGTATCATTGCTAGATGGTGACTTTGGTTGGTACTGGAAGTGTTCCAATACTACCGGCTTAGTATTTGAACCTATGGAGTCACACACCATAGGGATTTCTGATTGACCTAATGTCTATTGAATGATTGGGAATCATTTTTGGACTCTTTGGACAATTTGATTGTCCATCAACATTTCGGAGTCGGCTAGAATCATGAGTGACTTAGTTATAGGGATTTAATGATTTGTTAAATGTTGACACATCATATTATAAATATTGTGACAAAGGTTTTAATTACTAAATGTGGGTAATTATATAGAGGGTTAGAGGCAATGTGATTGCTTGATTAATTCAATTGATTGAACAATCTAGTTTGGGTTAAATCAAATGTGATTCAGTTTAGGCTCGGGTTAGGTCAAATGTGATTGGGCTAAATCATTGCATCCAATTTCAAATTTGAGTTTGAATTATGAATTCAAATTTTAATTTATGTTTTAAATTCAGAATTTACTTGAATTTAAAAGGATGTATCTCCATGGCCTTAAATCTTTCGTAACACCCCACCATTATGTAACCCATAACTCATGTAACTCTCTCCTTTTTTCTCTCTCCCCTTACCTACATATAGGGATTTGATGACGATATGAGAGATGAAGGTTTTCTAAAATTTAATTGCTGAAAGTTCTTCAAAAAGAGAGGAAAAGGAAAAGGAAGAATGACAGCTTGAAACCTTTATGTGGGAATAAATGTTTGGGTTTGGGTTTATGCTGCCTAGTGTTCTAGGCTTGGGAAGAGTGTCTTGGGAAGGGTTTTTGAGTGCACTTCCTACACCCTCCACAGCTCTTCTTCATCTCCTGGAGCATCCCGAAGAAGAAGAAGAAGAAGAGTCCATAAGCCAATTTGTTCCGGCGAAGCTAGCACTTTAAAGGAAGAAGGTTAAGGAAGAACTCCGGTGTGGATTACCAATAGAGGCCGGATAGGTGTGCGGCTTCTAGAACGATTGTCTTCCTTGGTGAGACATTCCTCAACCCAGCGAGTTTTGCATCGGATTAAAGGTAAGGCTCTCGGTGAGTTTCTAAAGAAGTGTTCTTTGGTATGTGCATTGAACTTAGAATGATTCTATATGATGCACAACTTTGTGTGCTTGTATTGTCCTTCATTTACATGTTAATATTCATACATGATCCTGTTTGTAGGCATATATTAGAAATGTTCTAATATTATATGTTGATTAATATAATTAATTAAGTCTTTCGCTGTGATGCAAGGTTAAAAAAATTTAAAGTTGCATCCCCATTGCCTGCATCATGTTTCCATACACGCTCCTCTAAGATTGTTCTCAGGATGACGAAGCAGCTTTCCGGTGGATCCGTTGGCTTTTTATTAGATGACTTCGAGGGCAAGGAAGGCCCATCCAAGGGTCGCTTCACCTGAGGGATCCTACAAATATCAATGGTTAGGGCAGTAGATGATAGGAAAAATATGAAATAGATGGTTGGAAGAGAATAGAAAGTGGGAGGTGCATTGGGGCTGATTGGTAGCCCGAATTGATGTTGGATGCCTGGCTTGGAGGGGCTACCTAAATATGTGGGGCGGTGGGGCTTGGAGAGGGGTGGCCTAGAGTGGAGAGGGAAGACCTGGCGGCTAGGGTTTGAAGATGGTGGGGCAGCCTAGAAGGAGTATGGATGGAGTGGCCAAGGAAGTTGGTTGAGCATCCTAAGATGAAGAAAGATGGGGGTGGCCTTGTAGGATGATGGTGATGGTTGTCTTAGGTTTAGAGGAGGTGGAAAGAGGGATGGCTAGGGTTTAAGGAAAGCTAGGGTTTGTTGGATAACTTTGGGTCTCACACCCACTCGCTTACAGAGGTCGATGTTCTCAAAGAACAAAGGCAATTAGAAAAAGCTCAAATTTTAATTCATCAAAAGTTAATGAATACAAGAGGGGGAGGGGTGGGTATTTATAGATTCACCCAGGGCCCTTTCCTGGTCAATGGGATTACAAGTTTGTATGGGACAAGGAGTACAAGGTTTGAGTGGGATTAGGAGACTGAAGTCCTGGTAGAACTTGAATAGTGAACTCCTTGTAGAACATGGACATTGACTCCTCTTGGGCTTGGACTGCTTGACTCCTTGCTGGGATAGGATGAAAGCCTCATTGAATGGGTCAAAGCCTTGGGTGCCAATGCTGTTGATGTTAGGGAAACGTGGATCACATTGGGATGCCGGAAACTCGTAGAAGGAACGAAAACTGGAAGGCCTGAAAGACAAATAACAACACAAGCAGGCAAACACAAAGGGATTATGTGGTTCAGAGCCTCTTGCTCTTATGTCCACAGCCGTACAGGATCAAATCTTTAATATCAGAAAAAAACACAGGAAGTTATTATACAAGAGAACCCTCCCTGGATGCAAATCCCATCCCAATTAAAGAAGAAGATAGGATAAAATAATACAGGAGGAACCCTTGCCCTATCTACCTTTCTTTCTCTCTTCCCCTTGCTTTCCCTTTTGGAAAACCTTGGATTGCTCTTCTTCTAGTTGCTCTTGGCTCTCTTCTTCTCTTTACAGGCTCTCAGCACTATGTTTTTCTCTCTATCGGCATAGATGCTCTCTCCGGTGGCTCTCTACTGCGCTTGATGTAAAGAGCTTGATGAAGCCTTCAAAACCGCATCCGAAATGGAGTAGAAAACCCTCAGATCAAGCCCAACGAAATCGGAAAATAACCTCAGCCATTCAATCATCAATCGGATTGTCCAAAACACTTATAAAACCTATGGACCACTCGTACACCACGAGAATCCTCCTAGGAAATGCCAGGCAAACACGGGGAAATGCCTAAACCGGCTATCGCTCTAAGCTGGGCCGAGCCCACGTGCCCGTGCGCATCTCGCGCGTGGGCCTGACCCGCACCCCACATGCTCGCGTGCCAGGTCGGGCCGTGCCCGCCCGTGCATGCCACTCACCCGACATGCTCCCCAATGGGCGCTCGACCGCATGCCCACGTCCCAGGGTAGGCCGCGAGCGTGGGTCGGGCCTGGTCCAATGGGCGGCTGCCTGCTGCCACCCCTTTTTTTTCTCTTTTTCTTTTTTGATTTTTCCTGGTTTCTTCTAGGCTTCTAGGCTTCTAGACTTCTCTGAATTTGGGTCTTGGATGGATATGGCTCCACACCCAACTCTCCTACTTGGAGACATAGACACCCAAACTTGCATCCACCTGAAACATTAAAGAACAAACTTCCAAAGAAAATAAAAACAAGTCAGCATCCTGTGCTGTGCCTCCAATCAACTAGCTCGAGAAGCCAATTGAGGTCATGCATGGCCCTAATTATCTATCAGCATATCTGCCTCGGTAGTAGAAGGAGCCACGATCTCTTGCAACTACGAGACCCAGCACATCGCTATCCCGCCGATGGTATGCACAAACCCTACATGCTCCTCCTAGTGACGGTATCACCACCTGGATCTTCTTTTTGTTGGAACCCTTTTACAACTAACCTTGCCTTGTACTTCTGGCTGCCATTGTACTTTTCCTTGATCTTGTAGACCCACTTATTATGCAGTGCTTTCTTTTCTTTTGGTAGTGTGCTGAGCTCCCGTGTCTGGTTTTTTATCAAGGACTGCATCTCGTCCATCATCGCCAGCTTGCACTTGACCGAATCTCTGCTCTCAATGGCTTGTCCAAGCACTCAGACTCCCCTCCATCTATCAAAAGTAGATAATACAACAAGGATAAATACCTGACATATAGTTTCAGGGTCCATGTAGATCTTCTCAGGTGAGGTGTCTCTGGCTCAAGTTCAGGATCTCTTGCTCCCGATAATGTCCTCTTCTGTGATCTCTTCCAACTTGTTCTGTATCCTTGTCTGCCTGTCGTGCTCTATCTGGAACACTCTGGTCCATGTACAGGCTTCTTTAATCAAACACCATATCCTTGCTCCTGATGATCTTCCTGCCCTTCTTACTCCAGAGCTTATAATTGGACTCATTAGTGCCATACACGATGAAGAAGCACCTCTTTGACTTCTCTGCATTGACGTGTACATAGGAGACACAGCCGAAGACCTTCAAATGAGATGATGGTGCAGACACCAGAGGCACCAGAATATGACAGAGGCTTCTAAACCTTCTATGGATTACTTAGTAGTGTTTGAGTCCATTTGTAATAAGGGCTTAGCCTATTTGAGTTATCATTTTCATTATTTGAGTCCTGTACCAGTCAGCTCATGTTGAGCTAATTTTCTACTTTCTAAGTCCTGTATATTTAGTCCAAGTTCAATGAAGACTAAATACAAGTGAATTACCGAGCTAGTACAAGTGAAGACCAACCCAGTTTGAAGACATGGAAGATCCAGCAAGTAAAATGAGGCCCTGACATCCCGGAATGTAGCCTTGAACCCTGGATCGTAGATTGGAGCATACTGGGCCACCCAAGGCCCAAGTGAAGCAAGCTAGGGCACCATCCACCCTATGGTCCCACCTCTCTCTTCGTCGGCCACTTAGGGTTACTCCCTTGGCCGACCAAGACAGAGAGAGAGGGAAAATTTGAGGGAAAGAAATATTGGACCTACCATGTATTCTAGCTAGGGTTTGGGTGGGATTTAATTCCTATGAAAGACTCTTGTATCCTTACTTGGGGAAATGTTTATGAGGCTATTTAATAGTCTCTCTTCTCTTATTGAAGATAATTTTTGATGAATATAAATTGAGTTTTCCAACTTTTGCTATGTGCTTGCTGTGTGCTAAGGGGAATCTATGTGAATCCATTTTTCTTCCTTGTTTCCTGTGCCCTGCTTCCTCATCATCAAACCCTAGAAGCAATCTCTCCAACCTTGGCATCCCAACACAAAAACTCTTCCATCCATGCTGTTTTCAATTTATATTATTCATCCCAACATTGATTTTTAACCCTTGATAGGTGATTTGCAGGTCCCTCAAAGTCTACGAATCCATTGATTCCAACCAGGCAGTGATCGGATCACCGAGTTGAAAGCCACGAATCTGCGCAGTCTTTGGCTTGATCATCCAGGCCGCATCGGGAGCGAGAGAGACCTCTGCAAGGATCCATCTACAAGATCCTATCTAGTACAACCACCTCTACTTGCTAGTAGTGTTATTGAAGGGGAACAAGCCCAACCGGGGCTTCTCATCCTCGCGGCCCTCTTTTCTATTACTTTTAGGGTCTTTTTGCATGATGTTGCTTCTTATTTTTGCATAGAACTCTCTACTTTAATTCTTGGCCTTATTTTCGAGATTTGGATACATAACTCAACATATAGAAACATAAAAATATTTTGCATGCATATTTAGTCCCGCATCAAATAAACTTGCTGAATTTCTTGTCCACTCTTCTTCTAGTAGCTTGTATTCAAGGGGACTGAGGGACTCCTATTGATCAGATAGGTAGCAGAGCTAATTTCCTCAGCCCAAATACTTGAGCAATCTAGCATGGAGCTCATGCTCTGGCTCTCTCATTCAAGGTCCTGTTCATGTGTTCAACTACCCCATTCTATTGTGCTGTACTTGGAATCATCTTCTCCATCTTGATCCCATTGATTATGCAGAACTCCTTAAACTCGGTGCTGTCATACTCGCCTCCATTATCCCATCTCAGGCACTTTATCTTCTGTGTAGATTCACTCTCTACCAAACTTTTCCACTTCTTGAAAGTGTCAAATATGTCAGATTTATTTTGTAGAAAATAAATCCATACCTTTTTGTGGAGTCGTCGATGAAGTCACATAATATCATGAAGCTCCAAAGATGCAACTAGGAAGGGACCCCACATGTCGGTGTGCACAAGCTCCAGCTTTCTTGATCTTGTGCCTTGCTAGTCTTGGAGAAGCTAAATTTCTTCTGTTCCCAAGAATACAACTCTCGTAGAAACCAATATCTATTGTCATCAACCCTGGTAGCTTGTCCCTCTTTAATAGTACTTGCATTCCTTTTCTCGATCATATAACTCACCTGTAGTGCCACAACTCTGAGTCTGCCTATAACAGTGCCATTGCATCTTTGGTGTTACTAGTCATATACAGGTACCCAACTTATTTCCTCGTGTTATCACCGTCGCACTTTGGTGATCTTCTAAGAGACACCAATGAAATTTTCTTGTACCCCTCCAAGTCCAGCTGCCTAACTGATATCAGGTTTCTCTTTAAACTAGGACATGTCTGACATTCTTCAGCTTCCATACTGACTTATTCGGCATCTTGATATTAATGTCACCTCTCCCTATGATGTCCAAAGTCTCATCATCTGCTAGATGAACCTTTATGAAATTACTAGTTATATAATTTCTCATACATTCTATCTATGAGGTAGAGTGAAATGAAGCACCAGTCTAAGATCCATGACTCCATCGGACTGTTCATGCTAAGAACCATGCATCTTCAATTATCTTAGTCACTGCATTAACTGACTCTTCATTCTGGCCCTTGTCCTTGCCCAGCAATTCTTTCTGATGTGCCCCTTCTTACCGCAGTGCCAAAGCCATCACCCTTTGGTCTTGATTGGCTTTTCTTCTTGGACTTGGATCTCCATGGCCTTCGTTGCACTGTGTAGTTCTTCCTCTAACCTTCGTAGTCACTGGCAAACCCAGAGCTCTCCCTTGGATTTCTTTCCTCCTGATTTCTTCCACTGAGAATCAGTTCTAGACCTCTACAAACTTAGCTTGCTCGAGCTACAAGACTACTCACCCCTATCACAGTTGCACTCTAGCTCTTAGGCAAAGAGGATAATAGGATTAGGGCACGTACTTCATCCTCGAAGCTTATGTCAACTGAACTCAACTGACTAGTAATAAAATGAAACTCATTGATGTGATTGGTTACGGACGCACCTTCGCTCATCTTTAGGTTGAATAGATATTGCATGAGATAAACCTTGTTGGAGGCTGATGGTTTCTTATACATATTGGATAGTGCCTACATCAATCCGCCCAGTCTTCTCCTCTAGGATATTCAATGCGACATTCCTGGTCAACGTCAGATGGATAACTCCCAAGCCTGGCAGTCCAGCAAATCCGAATCTACTTGTGACATCTTAATAGGTTTCTTCCCTAGTAGTGGTAGGTGAAGCTTCTTTTGGTATAAATAATTCTAAATCTGCATCTTCCAGAATCTGAAGTCTTTTTCCATCAAACCTGTCGATCTGACCTTTCCTTCATCTCTTTCCATGTTCCCACTCAAACTTGACGCTTTGATACCAGTTGTTAGGGAAATGTGGATCATAGTGGGATGCTGGAAACTCATAGAAGGAATGAAAATAGGAACTGAAAGATAAATAACAACACATGCAAGCGAACACATAGGGATTACATAGTTCGAAGCCTCTTGCTCCTATGTCAATGACTGCACATGATCAATCTTCACTATCAAGATGACATACAGAAAGTTATTACACATAAGAACCCTCCTGAAAAGATTATGCCCTAAAGCCAATCGAAATGTTGTATTTTGATGAGATTTTCCTTGTATCCCAAACCAATGTATTGACATTATCAAATAATAAAGGCATTTTATTTTCATCATATGCTGTGTCTTAATTATTTTATTATTATATGATGACCCAACCCATAGATTAGGCTATGGTTCTAGGGTTGATGAGATCATACCAGTAAGACATAAAGCTTTAAAACCCTAATCTAAAATTTCCTGGTCGATGGATGTTGAGTAAGGGATCAATGTTTTCATCAAGACAAGCACATCCTATGTATAATTGGTGAAGAGGGTGACTGATCTCACAGTCACTTATGTTTGACACTAATACTAGGATGAGGGTGCTTATTAGAGAATGAGTTCACTGAATGGATCCAACTAGAGAACATCTAATTGAACCATATCTGTTTGTCAATAGATAGTTCTCATAGTGGGAGTAGTGCATGTGGTCCTTTGACCTGAGACTACCATGGTACCTTGTATGCATGAATCCATACTTTGGTTCACACTCAATCATGATACTAAGTCATGCATGGGGTGATACTGGGTATGATGGATTGCATATGGAGGTTGTGAGTAGTCAAAATGGAATCGATCAACCTAGTAAAAGGGAATCGCATCCAGCTGATTTCGATCAAATGAAGATTCGAGAAATCTTTGATCAAAGTATGAACATTAGAAATAGTTTCTAATGTTCATTAATGATCATCATTATCAGATTGAGTTAGGAATGAATATGAAATTGGATTGACAAGTATCCTTATCTATAGTAATATTCAGGGTGCAAGCTGATCGAAGGACTGAATTGCACAGTAACTCACCACTAAAGGGTATTTTGGTAATGCCAAACAAATTTCACATCTTCTGGGTATGCATGATACGTTGCTAGACATCAATCTTGTCTTGTGGAGATTTGATTGAATTATGGTAATTCAATCAGTTAATTAGAATTGGATTCTAATTGACCAAGTCGGGCTAGCTTGAGTTGACCTAAATCGGCTTAGTTGAGATCTAACCGAATTAGGTCAAATAGCACTCGGACCTACTGCTGGCTAGATGTGGATCCCATGGGTCACACACAATAGAGAGTTGAAGAAGGACTAATTTGGAATTAAATCATGTTTGCAGGACAAACACACTAGCATGTGTTGTAAACCCTAACTTCTATTCGAATCAGATTTGAATTTTGGTTCCTAATTAGTCTTAATGGGTTCTAATTGAACCTAATTAGGGTCTAATTAAGTTTTTCAGACTTTGGGCTAACCCATGGCTGAACCCAATTGAATTACAGCAATTTATTTCATTTCCCCAAGCCATATAACTCTCCCTCATGCACGTGGAAAAGAAGGAAGACTCCACGCGCGTGGAGTCTTTATCTATTTTACCGTGAAAAACAAAAGGGGGTGGGGGGGGGGGGGGGGGGCGCTGAAGAATTCTCATTTTAGCACCTCAAAGGATGGCCATTGGATGGTCATCTGATGGTTGCAAAGTTTTAGGAAATAATAAAGGTTTTCGATCGTTCCCGGTCACGCATAACACCGTCTCAAAACATCGCGTTCTTCCTAAGTTTTTTCCGAGATTTCCTTCATCAAAAAGTCTTGAAATAAAACTAGAAAGGCATGATAAAATAGAGGGATGTGTGAAGGATGGAGACATGATCTTTGATAGCAGAGAGTTGCATTCTTTTGGAAAGACGTCTCTCTGTTGTCTATATAATGGGAGGAAAGGTCTTGGATGAAGTGTGTGGGTTTTAAGAAGCCTTTTTAGATTTTCTTCTTCCTTTCCAAGAGACTCCTTCCTTTTTTCTTGTTGGATATTTTTCCCTCTACAGAGGTTTCCTCTGTCGAACTTTGTCTTAACAAGAATAAAGAAGAAGGTCTGATCGGTAAACGAAGAAAGATGTATATTTCTTTCTTTCCTTCCTGCATTATGACAATACTTGTATTAATTCATCTCTGATTTTAAGACAAGGCTTAAAACCTTTAGGACAACCTTGGTTCTTCACGACAAGAGAGTCCTACAAGGATTAAAGTCAGGGAGAAGTTCAATAAGAAGCAAAAAGAAGAAAGGGAGTTCTGGAGTAGACAAAAATCAGTCATAGTCCAAGTTTTGAGTTCTTAGAAGAAGAATTCAAGTAAAGGAGCCACTAAATAAGAGGTTATAGTCTTTGTCACATCTCTATGTGGATCACCGTTGGAAGCGAATGTTTGGGCGCCTGGTGGAGAAGAAGGCTGAATCAGGGTTTTCTTCATCGGATTGGATACTAGCGGTTCAGGTTGGTGCCTAAACTCTAGTTTATATCATATATGCATGTTTATATGTTTTAATTCCTAGTAAGGAGGTCTTGGGTTAAGGGATTGGTAGTGGTTTCATAATAAATTTTTGAAATCCACGCTTCCGTCCTGGTCACCAAACTCTAACACCTCCCGGATGCAAACCCCGGCCCAATATGAACAAAAGAAGAAAGGATAAACAATACAGAAGGAACCCTTACCCTTTCTCAACCTTTCTCTCTCTCTTCTTCTTGTTTTCTCTCTTGGAAAACCTTGGACTGCTCTTCTTCTGGTTTCTCTTGGCTCTCTTCTTCTCTCTGTAGGCTCTCAACACTATGTTCTACTCTCTGTCGGCTCACAGATGCTCTCTACTGTGCTTGACGTAAAGAGCTCGAAGAAGCCTTCAAAACTACATCCGAAATGGAGTAGAAAACCATCAGATGAAGCCCAATAGAATCAAGAAATAACCTCAGCCATTTGATCATCGATCGGACGATCCAAAACACTTAGAAAACCATGGACCACTCAAACACCGCGAGAAACCTCTTGGAAAACACCAGGGAAATAAGGAATGCCTATACCCGCTATCGCTCCAAGCTGGGTCAAGCCACGCGCATCCCGTGTGTGGGCCTGAGCCATGCCACGCACACTTGTGCATCGGGCCGGCTGTGCCCGCCCGTGCATGCCTGCTCGCCAATGCATGCTTGACCACGAGCGCTCGCCCCGTGCGCCCGGGCGCCTTGGCCGGGCCACGTGCATGGGTTAAGCCTGGTCTGACGGGCTGGCCTATTGCTAATCCTTTTTTTTCTTTTTCTTTTTTGATTTTTCCTAGTTCTTTCTAGGCTTCTGGGCTTCTAGACTTCTTTGAATTTGGGTCTTGGATGGATATGGCTCCACACCCAATAGTTGACCAGGTCAAAGCCTGGGTGCCAGCTATTGTAGACTGGGTCAAGGCCTTGGGAGGGGTGCCAACAATGGGCCTATGAAGGGTGCCAACACTTGCGAGCTTGGACTAGGAGGGGTGCCAGCTTTAATGGGCACTGGGTTGTGCACCATCTTTTGGAGGCTTTGGGTGCCACTTCTTCATGGTTTAGGCATCATGAGTGTGGACCAGGGGTCTAGTTGGGGTGGCTTGAGTGGAGGCTTGGTTGGGTGCATGGAGCCTTATTCAGTGGGCCTGGTGACTCCCTAATCCGATGATCCTCCTCTTGACTTGAATAAAATTTACAGGACTCAAACTGGACCTAGTTGACATGACTCAAATAAGCCTAACAAAGGGGCTTTGATTGACTTAGTGAACCCAGCTGGCTCACTTTATTACAGTACTCAATGGACTCAACAAAAAGATAGACTACCCAACACATGAATTAAGAACAAAATTGGAACCTTGGAATTCTTGTCTTCTCCTGATATCCCCATCAATTCTCCCAGGGTGGGTAGAACTCGACCCTTTCGAGCAAGGGTAAATCTGGCTCTAGTACTACTCCAACAGGTCTGGGATGCGGTGCTGTGGATCCTCTCGAGTGATCCATGAGTCCTTAGATTCTGGTCGACCTTGCCAACGAACAAGTGACATGGAAGCCTTTGATCTGGGTACTAATGGCTTGGTAATCTAGGATACGCTCAATCATTTTCCTCTCACAAGCTAATTTGATGGTGGACACTCAAGGTTGGGTTTGCTCTTCAAAAAAAGGGTTAGGTCCAAAGACTCACTAGATATCATTGCTAGCTCCCTATACTCAACTAAGTCTGAGATATTGAAGGTTGAGCTAATGCCAAGTTAGGTGATAACTCAAGTATTAGATCCAACTTGCTTTATAACTTTGAAGAATCTAGCTCCACGAGTAAGTATCCTAATCATTACATAATTTCCTAGTGAACTCTTAGACTCTTTTCGGGAATTAACCTGTTTTTATAAAAATCATTGCTCACATTAATCTTATGGTTAATTTTTTCATGCAGATCTCTAGTCATGTAGTGCAAATGACTCAAACCAATACCTAATAACTACAGACTCGACTAAATCCTGAACTACAACTAGGTTTGACCCTTGGTCGGTGGATGACATGCAGATGAAAACTTGGTATGCACTCCTATAGATGCCATAGGATCTTCCAGAAATAGGATGCAAACCTAACATGCTTAATGATTGTATGCAACATGCTAACCTCTACAAAATGTACCTAATGATCCTAGAAATATGGGAAGCTTCAGGAAAGGGTAGGAAGTAAGAAGTGGATTCAGGGTTAGCCTAGAAATAAAAAAGGTTTCAAAAATAGTCCTAGGCTAATGGGTCTACCTTAAAGTTTGGACACTGAGTTATATCTACATGCACTAAAAGGTCCAAGGGATGGAAGGATGGGTCTCAATTTCAGGGAAAAGATTCTTAACTGGGATTGGGGAAGGGATTCTTCCTAAAGGTACTGAATTGAAAAGACTATGTCCTCACTAATTTTTTCTTGCTCTTGAATTTCAAGACTAGGCTCTATAACTTGACTCTCTTCTAAGGTCTCCTAAGGTAAAGCCACTATCGTATCAATGTCATGGCTCTCTTCCTCTAACTGCTCATCATATTCATCCACTAAATCCATTCCAGCTTCATACACTTCTTCCTCATACTCATTAGTGGACTCAAGATCTTTCTCTAATTATCCTTCTAATACAGTTTCAGTCTAGGTGTGGTTAGGGTCAACTAACTCTTGGTTTGCTTCAGTCTGGGTATGGTGAAGGTCAACTAACTCTGGTCTATCACATGTACCACCTCTTTAATATTATCCTGGTGAACCAATGGGGTACTAGGGGTGGGTTGGCTACGAGAAACCTGAATAGGTCCAGGGTTTTGACTACGGGCACTAATCTTAGTGGGTTCAGGTTGACTAAGGAAAGTAGACTAATACTGGGCTCATATCTAGAGGTACTAATCTTATGGGTCTCGAGTCAATTAAGTGGTTCCTTGGGCTCATAGGGCATGGGTTCAGACCAATGGGTTATGGGTCTTTGGGTCTTATAAGACATGGGCTCAGATCTATGGGTTATGGGTATCTTGGGCTCATAGGACATGGGCTTAGATCTATGGGTTATGGATCTTTTGGGCTTATAGGAATTGGATTCATAAGATCTGGGTTCATAGGATTTGGATTCATAGGATCTGGGTAGGTATCTTTCTCTAAGCTTGCTCTTCATGGCTCTCTAGGTGACTATGGGTATGTTTCCTGTTTATCTAGTCTTTCTTTCAACATCCCCCCAGTATAGTCTAGCTTGGTGAACTAACTTGAGTTTGGTAAACATATATTTTTTTTCCTCACTCATCTCATCATGTTCAAAGTACGGTCCATACATTTTTTCCAATGAATGTAACCCTTATAATCAAGATCGCCACTAAAGTGGGTGCTTCTAGCTTGAAGTTCCTAATGGCTCTGTCATCCTAGCCTATGAAATCATAATTGGGTCTCCTATGGTTAGTTTCCTAGATTGGGTCAGGGTGTGGGACTCTCCTAGGGTTGGGCTCCAAGAATGGGTCAGGTTATGGGGCTTTTCTAGGGTTAGGCTCTAAGAATGGGTCAGGGTGTGGGTCTCTCCTAGGTTGGGCTCCAAGAATGGGTCAGGGTATGGGGCTCTTTTAAGGTTAGGCTCCAGGAATGGGTCAGGTGTGTGTCTCCAATTTATGCTTAGGGTGGGTCTTGGGGGTTCTCTCTATGGTTCCTATTTGGGTCTCTATTTTTGTAAGACTATGGTTCAGTTGGGCAAGCTGTTCATTAATGGTCCTTAGTAAGGTTTCTACGTCAGATTCCATGGTCAAGTTAGGGTTGACTACTAGGGTTAGACTCCATGGTCAAGTGGGTTGGGTTGGGACTACGTCAGATTCCATGGTCAAGTTGGGTTGGGTTGAGACTACTAGGGTTAGACTCCTAATCTAGGTGTCATGCAAACAAGCACACACATCGACTCCATGGTTAGGCTGGGTTAGGGTGTGACTGATGGGGCTAGACTCCTAATCCAGCACATAAACATTCTAGATTTCCTAGACCTAGAGTCCAAGTAGAGTGAGTCAACTCAACTTACACCCACTCAACAATTAATCCTTCCACTGGCCAGGTAAGAGGTGGGGTGGTGGGAGGCTCCCCCTGCTTGTCGTAAGGACCTAATTAAGAACACCAGTCCGCTTAGGGCTTTTGCCATTGGACCTCTAGCCTTAGACACTAGCTTCCAGTAATAATTGGAGAATTAAGTGCACTAGTTTTCTCACAAGACTCGAACCTGACCTATTGGTGTCCCTAAATCAATTAGGTTTCTACTTGATTTTAGTTAGGCTTGGGATCGAATGCAGGGTGGTTGTTTTGGTCCCAGAAAAGGTGATGAAATCCTTCCTTGATCTGACAGAGCAGAAGTGCCCTTAGGTTAGTTTTATGCAAAATGATTCACACAAGTATGAATCTAATGCAATGTGAATATAAAATCAAAAAATTCTTGAAAATAATTTTTTGTGTCTCATGCAGATGGCAGATTTAATTTCAGTTGATTAGTGAAAATTCAAGTCAGAGAGGCTTGCGTTTGGAGGGTTTGATAGTTGATTAAGTTTAAACCTAAATTAAGCATGAAGAAATTTCAGCAATAAGTTTTTTCTTGGTTTTGTTTTTGTAGATTTTTATTTCTATTTTAGAGCAGAAAAATTATCAAAAAATATAGAAATAAAAGATCTAATTGTGTACCTAATTAATGCTAAATTTGATGTAAAACAGAAAATGTTTGATGAAGGAAATCCCTAGGGTTTCTAATTAGTTTGCAAATTTTCAGGATAGTAGAAATTCTGGTTAGATTATTTTGTGATGCAGGTTTTTTTGATTTTTCTGATCAATAAAATTAACTAAAATTGAAAAAAAATAAAGGACTCAACAGAGATCAAGTGATGTGAAATTCAGAGAAAAATAGTAAAAGTTTAATGGAAAAATAGACATATGTTTAGATTACTATTACAGAATCAGCATGCAGAAATTCTAAACTATGATGCAAGAACATGCCCTATCCTAAGCTCTGATACCAAAATTAATGAGGGACAAACTCTAGACTAATGCATGACATGAAAGGGATGAGCATAAAGAAGAAAAACAGATTAAAGAGAGCAATTTTTTTTTAATTTTTATTGGTTTAGTTCCCAAAAGAAAGCAAGACTAGGTTAGGGTTTTCATGTAACAGTTAGAGTTCTACCCACATACTAGAAACTAACAAAGAAATAGAGAAAAAAAGGATCCTAGAATTAGAAATCCTATTAGAAACATGTTTAACCTCAAAACATTAGACAAAAGAGAAGGAGATTGGGTTTGAAATACCAGGCAATGATTCCTTGTTGTTGAAGAAGAGATTGCCCTCTCAGATCAGTGCCTAGATGACGAAGCAACTTTTGCATGGATCCATCATCTTTACTTCAGATGACTTCGAGGGCAAGGAAGGCCTCATCCAAGGGCTCTCACTTAAGGGATCCTGCAAATATCAATGGTTTGGGCAATAAATGATAGAAAAATATTAAATAGATGGTTTGAAGAGAATAGAACGTGGGAGTGTGCCGATGCTGATTGGCGGCCTGAATGATGTTGGTTGCCTAGCTTGGAGGGCTGCATAATTTGGGGCACTGGGTCTTGGAGAGGGTAGCCGGAGTGGAGAGAGAAGACCTAGCGGCTTGGGTTTGATGATGGAGGGGTGGCCAGAAGGAGTATGGACGGGGTGCCCAGGAAGATAGTGGGGCATCCTAAGATGAAGAAAGATGGCGGCGGACTTGTAGGTGATGGTGATGTTTGTCTTAGGGTTTAGATGAGGTGGAAAGAGGGAGGCTAGGGTTTAAGGAAACTAGGTTTGTTGGATAACATTGGGCCTCACACCCACTCCCTCACGAAGGTCGATGTTCTTAAAGAATAAAGGCAATTAGAAAAGCTCAATTTTCATTCATCAAAGTAATGATACATAGGGGGAGGGGTTGGTTATTTATAGATTCACAAGGGGCCCTTTCTCAGTCAAAGTGGGATACAGTTTGTATGGATAAGGATACAAGGTTTGGTGGGATTAGGAGATCGAAGTAGTCCTAGAAGACTTGAATAGTGAACTCCTTGTAGAACTTGGCCTTGACTCCTATTGGCTTGGACCTAGTTTGACTGAAAGGATTATGCCCTATAAGCCAATATCTGTATCTCCCAGACCATTGTAAATTGATAAATTAATAAAGACAATAATTTTCATCATTCGCTGTGTCATTATATGATGACCCCATAGATTAGGGCTATGGTTGTAGGGCTATGATGAGATCATACCAGTGAGATCTAAGGCCTTAAACCCTAATCTAGAATATTCCTAGTCATAGGAACCCTGAGTTGGGGATCAGGGTTTCCGGTAGACTGGCACATCCTATGTATCTGAAAAGGGTGACTGCTCTCACAGTCATTTGTGTAGGACACTAATACAAGGATGTGGGTGCTCATTAGTGAATGAGTTTCACTGAATAGATCCAGTTTGAGAACATCTAATGGAGCCTTAGCTGCATGTCAATAGATGTTTCACATAGTGGGAGTTGTACAAGTAGTCCTATGACCTGAGACTGCCATAATACCTTATGTACATGAACCCATGCTTTGGTTCAATCTCAATCATGACACTGGGTCATGCACGAGGTGATGCTGGGTATGGTGAATTGTATATGAAGGTAATGAGTAGGTCAACAAGGAATTGATCACTCCTAGTAGGAGGAGATTGCATCCAGCCAAATTAGGTCAGATGATGATTCAGGAAATCTTTGATCAAAGTACAGATATAGAAGAATTTCTAATATCGAATTAATTGAATCATTAGTGTATGACTGAGCTGGGAATGAGTATAACTGGATTTGACATGATTCCATATCCATAGTTATTTCGGGATGCAAGATGATTGAAGGATCGAATTGTACGGGAACTTTCCACTGAAGGGTAGTTTTGGAATTACACCAAATTTCCATATCTTCCGGGTAGACTGACACGTTGCTAGACGTCAATCTTGTCTTGTGGTTTGATCAAATTAAATGGTTTAATTGGATCACTAATTAGGAGGAGTCCTAATTGACTGACTCGAGTTAGCTCGATTTGACCTAAATCGATTAGAATGAGTTCTGATCAATTAGGTCAACTTGCACTCGGACCCACTGCTGGCTAAGTATGGAACCCAATGGGTCACACACTTAGGACAGATAATCAAGGATTTAATTTGGAATTAAATCTCGTTTGCAGATGAACACACTAGCATGTGTTGCAAACCATGACTTCTACTTGAATCGGATTCGAGTTAGGGTTCCGATTTGGTCTTTTTAGATCCAAATTCATTCCGGTTTGAATCTAATTGAAGATACAAAATGTTGGGCTAACTATAGGCTAGCAATTGGGCTACCTAAGAGGCTAAACCCCTTTCCCACATCGCCTAAACCCCTCCCCCTCTCTTCCCACGCGCGCGCGCAAGGAGAAGAGTCCACACGCGCGTGGACTCTTTCCAAGACGCGTCTTTGCGTGAAAAGAAGAAAAAATGCCGGTGATTTTTGAAGAGGCGTGGAAGAGAGTCCACCTAGGCGTGGACTCTCCAAAAAGGGGAAAAATACCGTGAAAAGAAAAGAAAAAACACCGAAGGGGCGCGACTCTTCTTTCTGCGCGCGCCCTTCTGTTTTTTTCACGATCCATCTTCGCGTCTTCCCATCCCAAAGGCCGTGAGATTAATCCCAAGGGCCATGAGATAAAGAGAGAAGACGTGAAGGGAAGGGAGAGAGGGACGTGAGAGGATGTTTTCAGATGAGAAGGCGCCTCTCTGTCGCCTATTTAAGAAGAAGGCTTCACCGTAAATTAGATTCCAGATTTTCTACGGCGAAGCCTTGCTTCTCTTTCCTTCTCCCTCTCCAGAAGATTTTTCCCCCCCCCTCCTCTCTTTCCTCTTTGATTCCTTTACAGAGCCTAGGCTCTGTCGAATCTCAGAACAGAAGGAGAGTCAGAGAGAGAAACTCTCCGACGGTAAAGGAAGAAGCGCCTCTTTTGTTTCTTTCTTACATTAAGACAACTTTGTCTTAATTTTCTTCCCCTCCAAGACAAGCCTTGTCTCATTTTAGGACAAGGGCTTATTCTTAAGACAAGAGTGTCTTAAGGGGCCAAAGTGCTAAAAACTAGGAGAAGGGTAAGAGAGAAAGTTTTAGTCCCCGTTTGGCTAGAGGTGTCCTAGCCAATAGCCCATATATCAAGTTCTTGGGTAGAACTTGATTGGAAGGAACCCAATTGAGGAGTCACTGTCTTGATCATCTGCCCGTGTGGATCACCATCGGAGGGCGGACAAGTGGACGCCTGGTGTGTTCAAAAGGTTACTCAATTTGGAGTTTATTTCTACATCAGATTGGATATAGCGATCTGAGGTTAGTATCTAAACTATGTTTAAATTTGGACATGCATGTAGTCATAAGTTTTAATTGCTAATAAGGAGATTTTGGGATTAGGGTTCGGACCTGATTTCATAAAGTTTTGAAATCCACACTTCCGCACTGGTTACCGAACCCAACAGTGGTATCAGAGCCTCCTTATTAGGATTAAAAATTATGCAGTTCAATTCATGATGTAGTATCATGTTAAAGTTTTTATATTGATGCACAATGCATGTCTTTGATTGAACATGAGTTTGATGATTGCCACCAGTTAGGGTTTTCCACTGAACCCTAATTGTCTTAGAGATATGATTAGCCCTGGAGCCATCATACTGAAATAAGGTTGCCCTGGCATAATGGTGTATCCATTATGTGGTAAATGGTTGTCCTAGTATGATGGCACACATTTCACATATTTGCTTAGTTTAAAGCATGTATTAATATATGTGATAGCTTTTAATTGAATGTGCTGGCATTGCATGAACCCTCTTAAAATTATATTAAGTGGTAGTATAGTTTAACCGATAAGCATTATTAGTCATGATGGATAATTAGTCATTTCGGTGTCTAGAAAGGTGGTTCTGGGAAGGTAAAGGGAATCGTGGTTTTTAATTGGTTCCGTTGACTGACCTGGCCAATTTTAAATTGGTGTCTAGGAAAGCAACGGGGGGACCCCCACATCTCTTCCACTAGCCTGGCCGATCTGATTGATTTAATTCTTGACTAACATGCTTGGTGTTAAAATACTATTATTGGCCTTCCTTCATGATAGGTCATCATTGTGTTACGATCTATACTAGGTTTGTTGTGTACACACAAGACCTAATATGGTGACTAACATAATTTTTGGCCTAATACAATTATTTGTTTATGGCATGATTTAAAGTAATATTTTGTTGTGTACACACAAGGGTATTACTATTAAAGTCATGACTATATGGCTATGAAGGGTCTTACTTAACTAAAATATTATAGTTTGTTGTGTATACACAAGGCTATTAATATTTTAGAGGCCGAGATAAGTTGAGAATTGTACAGGTTACAATTGGAAAGAGTTTTCCTACCTATGAACTTATATAAGATTTGTTGTGTACACACAAGGTCTTTTATAAGGGATTGGGATCTCAACCCCACTAAGAAAGATCAATTAAGGTTTTCTCGATCATCGTATAGAGGGTTATGATGCTCGATAAAATAGTGGGAGACATAATTAAATTAAAGTCCTAATTTAATTATGTGTTGTCATTTCATGGTTGTTTGCTTATGTTTTCGTTCTTTGTTAAATGTAGATAAATGGCCTCTTCACTCTCACTCCGTAGTATTTTAGATGCCAACAAATTGACTGGGCCTAATTATGTTGATTGGCTGAGAAATTTGAAAATAGTACTCAGTCAAGAAAGAATTTCCTATATTCTTGATACCCCGATTTTGGAACCACCAAGGGAAGATGCCTCGCAAGAGAGAAGACCACATATAATATGTGGCAAATGATCACTCACTTACTGTCAAATGTGTTATGCTTGCCTCTATGACTAACGAGTTGCAGAGGCAGCATGATAGCATGGATACTAACTCCATACTGCTAAATTTAAAAGAGCTTTATGGAGAACACAGTAGAACTGCTAGATATGAAATATCTAAGCAGTTGTTCCGTGCAAGGATGACAGAAGGTACATCAGTACAAGACCATGTATTAAGATAATTGATCTAATCACTCGATTAGGTCAATTAGGTTTTGTAATGGATGGGGAGTTGAATCAAGACTTGATCTTGCAATCACTCCCAGAGTCATTTTCACAGTTTGTTCTTAATTACCATATGAACAAACTTAATTCTTCCTTGCCTGAGCTGTTGAATATGTTGAAAACAGCAGAGAGCCATGTAAAGAAAAATAAGGCTCCAGTTCTTCTTGTGGATAAGAAGAAGACAGGCAAAGGGGTTCCAATAAGAGGATGAATCCCAAAGGGGGCATTAAGAAGAAGAAAGGAAAGAAGGCCTCCGGACAGATGACCTGCTTTCATTGTGGCAAGCCGGGTCATTGGAAAAGAAACTGCAAGGTTTACCTTGCAAGTTTGAAGCCTGGTGCATCAGAGGCACCAAAAGGTATGAAAGAAGTTCATACTATTTTGTCATTGGATTCTTCCATTTCAAATACTTGGGTGTTGGATACCGCCTGTGGTCATAACATCTGCAAATCATTGCAGGGACTTCAGGGGCTTAAAGTATTGAAGGAAGGTAACTTTGAGCTCTACGGTGCTGGAGGGGACCCCATCCAAGCAGAAGCTGTAGGGACTTATGTTTTGAAGTTACCTTCAGGGAAGATCTTGGAGCTAAGGAATTGTTACTATATGCCAAAAATCATTAGAAATATCATATCTGTACCCTTGTTACATAAACAAGGATATACTATGAATGTAATGAGCAGTGGCTGCTCAATTTCTTTATCTAATGAAATATATGTTATGGCATATTCTGCAATGGTCTCTTAACTCTTTCCACTAATGACAATGTTTTTCATGTTTCTAACAAACGGAAAAGAGATGATGTTAACAATACCTTACTTTGGCATTGTCGACTTGGACATATTAGTGAGACTAGGATTAACAAGTTGTACAAAGAAAATTTCTTTGATCCTTATGACTATGAGTCATTAGGAACTTGTGAATCATGTCTCATGGGTAAGATGACCAAGACTCCATTTAGTGGACATGGAGAAAGGACAAAAGAGTTATTAGGACTCATACACACAGATGTATGTGGGCCTATGACAACTCAAGCCTATGGTGGATACTCATACTTCATCACATTTACTGATGATTTTTCAAGGTATGGATTTGTGTATCTAATGAAACATAAGTCCGATGCTTTTGAAAATTTTTAGAGTATCAAAGTATGGTAGAGAAACAGACAGGAAAAAGTATAAAGATCCTCCGATCAGATAGAGGAGGTGAATACTTATCCACTGAGTTTCTTGATCACCTTAAAGATAAGGGGATCATCTCTGAATGGACTCCTCCTTACACACCACAATTAAATGGTGTTGCTGAAAGGAGGAATCGTACTTTATTGGATATGGTACGGTCCATGATGTGCTTCACGGAGTTACCTTTTTCTTTCTGGGGATATGCTTTGGAAACAGCAACTATATCTTGAATAGAGTACCATCTAAAACTGTCTCTAGCACTCCATATGAATTATGGAGAAGTAAGAAGCCCAATCTTAAGTATATTAAGATATGGGGATGTCCAGCCTATGTAAAAAGGAATTTTGGACATAAACTAGATGCTAGAGCAGACAAATGTCTATTTATCGGATATCCTAGAGATAGTATAGGATATGTGTTCTACCACTTGCTGAACAAAAGGTTTTGGTCAGTAGGCATGCCACTTTTATGGAAAAGGAATTTATCCTACAAAAGGGCACTGGTAGAAATATCGAACTCAATGAGATTCAACAAATAGACACTTCTCAGTCAAGTAACAACATAGTTAATATAGAACCTGAACACACTCCTATCCGTAGGTCTGATAGGGTGCGACAGGCACCTGAGAGGTATGGGTTCATAATTGAAAATAATGAAGCCCAAATCATTCAAAATGATGAGCCTCTAACCTATACGGAAGCAGTCATGAGTAGAGACTCAGACAAATGGCTGGAAGCCATGAGATCCGAGATGGACTCCATGTATGTCAACCAAGTATGGTCTTTGGTTGATGCACCAGAGGGTATTAACCCTATTGGGTGTAAATGGGTCTATAAAAGGAAGATTGGGGCAGATGGCCAAGTTGAAACTTATAAAGCCAGATTGGTGGCTAAGGGTTTCAGACAAAAACAGGGAATAGATTATGATGAAACATTTTCCCCTGTTGCCATGCTCAAATCTATTCGGATTATGCTTGCTATAGCAGCATATCATGATTATGAGATCTGGCAAATGGATGTAAAAACTGCATTCCTCAATGGTTTCCTTGAGGAAGAGGTTTATATGTCACAACCAGAAGGTTTTGTCTTGGAGACTAAACCTAATCAGGTATGTAGGCTAAAGAAATCCATTTATGGATTAAAGCAAGCATCCAGGAGTTGGAACATCCGATTTGATAAAACAGTCAAAGAATTTGATTTTTTCAAAAATGAGGATGAACCTTGTGTGTACAAGAAGACTAGTGGGAGTGCCATAGTTTTCTTAGTTCTATATGTTGATGATATACTTATTATTGGGAATGATATCCCAATGTTACAATCAGTCAAAGTGTGGTTATCGAAACAGTTTTCCATGAAAGACTTGGGAGAAGCATCCTATATACTGGGTATAAAGATCTATAGAGATAGATCAAGAAGGATGCTTGGCTTCCCAGTCTAGGTACATTGACCAGGTGCTAAAGAGATTTAGCATGGAGGAAAGTAAAAGAGGTTACTTACCTATTGGTCATGGCATACGTCTTTCTAAGAGGATGTCTCCTAAGACACCTGAAGAAAGAAATAGAATGAGTTCTATACCTTATGCTTCGGCTATAGGGTCGATTATGTATGCTATGTTATGTACCAGGCCTGATGTGGCATATGCCTTGGGTGTAGCCAGTAGATTTCAGGCTGATCCAGGAGAGGATCACTGGAAGGCTGTGAAAAATATTCTTAAGTACCTGAGAAGGACTAAGGATATTTTTCTAATATACGGAGGATCTGATCTTAAACTAGAAAGCCTATTCAGACTCTAGTTTTCAATCAGACCCAGATGATAGTAAATCCATTTCAGGGTATGTCTTTACCTTGAATGGTGGAGCAGTAAGTTGGAAGAGCACTAAACAGCAGACTGTAGCTGACTCAACTACCGAGGCAGAGTACATAGCTGTCAGTGAAGCCGCCAAGGAAGCTGTCTGGATGAAGAAATTCATCACAGAGTTGGGAGTAGTTCCTGAGATTGAGAACCCGGTGCCACTCTATTGTGATAACACTGGAGCAGTTGCTCAAGCTAAGGAACCGAGAGCCCATCACAAGTCCAAGCACATTCTGAGACGCTTCCATCTTGTCCGAGAGATAATCGAAAGACAAGAAGTCTGCATCAATAGAGTAGATACAAAGAACAACATAGCAGACCCGTTCACTAAGGCTCTACCACAGCGGGAGTTTGATCGCCACCTCGATTGTATGGGGTTAAAGAATAAGAGCGATTGGCTTTAGTGCAAGTGGGAGATTGAAAGGATTATGCCCTATAAGCCAATATCTGTATCTCCCAGACCATTGTAAATTGACAAATTAATAAAGGCAATAATTTTTCATCATTCGCTGTGTCATTATGATGAACCCCATAGATTAGGGCTATGGTTGTAGGGCTATGATGAGATCATACCAGTGAGATCTAAGGCCTTAAAACCCTAATCTAGAATATTCCTAGTCATAGGAACCCTGAGTTGGGGATCAGGGTTTCCGGTAAGACTGGCACATCCTATGTATGCTGAAAAGGGTGACTGCTCTCACAGTCATTTGTGTAGGACACTAATACAAGGATGTGGGTGCTCATTAGTGAATGAGTTCACTGAATAGATCCAGTTTGAGAACATCTAATGGAGCCTTAGCTGCATGTCAATAGATGTTTCACATAGTGGGAGTTGTACAAGTAGTCCTATGACCTGAGACTGCCATAATACCTTATGTACATGAACCCATGCTTTGGTTCAATCTCAATCATGACACTGGGTCATGCACGAGGTTGATGCTGGGTATGGTGAATTGTATATGAAGGTAATGAGTAGGTCAACAAGGAATTGATCACTCCTAGTAGGAGGAGATTGCATCCAGCCAAATTAGGTCAGATGATGATTCAGGAAATCTTTGATCAAAGTACAGATATTAGAAATAATTTCTAATATCGAATTAATTGAATCATTAGTGTATGACTGAGCTGGGAATGAGTATAAACTGGATTTGACATGATTCCATATCCATAGTTATATTCGGGATGCAAGATGATTGAAGGATCGAATTGTACGGGAACTTTCCACTGAAGGGTAGTTTTGGAATTACACCAGAATTTCCATATCTTCCGGGTAGACATGACACGTTGCTAGACGTCAATCTTGTCTTGTGGGTTGATCAAATTAAATGGTTTAATTGGATCACTAATTAGGAGGAGTCCTAATTGACTGACTCGAGTTAGCTCGATTTGACCTAAATCGATTAGAATGAGTTCTGATCAGATTAGGTCAACTTGCACTCGGACCCACTGCTGGCTAAGTATGGAACCCAATGGGTCACACACTTAGGACAGATGATCAAGGATTTAATTGGAATTAAATCTCGTTTGCAGATGAACACACTAGCATGTGTTGCAAACCATGACTTCTACTTGAATCGGATTCGAGTTAGGGTTCCGATTTGGTCTTTTTAGATCCAAATTCATTCCGGTTTGAATCTAATTGAAGATACAAATGTTGGGCTAACTATAGGCTAGCAATTGGGCTAACCTAAGAGGCTAAACCCCTTTCCCACATCGCCTAAAACCCCTCCCCCTCTCTTCCCACGCGCGCGCGCAAGGAGAAGAGTCCACACACGCGTGGACTCTTTCCAAGACGCGTCTTTGCATGAAAAGAAAGAAAAAACGCCAGTGATTTTTGAAGAGGCGTGGAAGAGAGTCCACCTAGGCGTGGACTCTCCAAAAAGGGAAAAATACCGTGAGAAAGAAAAGAAAAAACACCGAAGGGGCGCGACTCTTCTTTCTGCGCGCGCCCTTCTGTATTTTTCACGATCCATCTTCGCGTCTTCCCATCCCAAAGGCCGTGAGATTAATCCCAAGGGCCATGAGATAAAGAGAGAAGACGTGAGAAGGGAGAGAGGGACGTGAGAGGATGTTTTCAGATGAGAAGGCGCCTCTCTGTCGCCTATTTAAGAAGAAGGCTTCACCGTAAAATTAGATTCCAGATTTTCTACGGCGAAGCCTTGCTTCTCTTTCCTTCTCCCTCTCCAAAGATTGTTTCCCCCTCCTCTCTTTCCTCTTTGATTCCTTTACAGAGCCTAGGCTCTGTCGAATCTCAGAACAGAAGGAGAGTCAGAGAGAGAAACTCTCCGACGGTAAAGGAAGAAGGCGCCTCTTTTGTTTCTTTCTTACATTAAGACAACTTTGTCTTAATTTTCTTCTCCCTCCAAGACAAGCCTTGTCTCATTTTAGGACAAGGGCTTATTCTTAAGACAAGAGTGTCTTAAGGGGCCAAAGCTGCTAAAAACTAGGAGAAGGGTAAGAGAGAAAGTTTTAGTCCCCGTTTGGCTAGAGGTGTCCTAGCCAATAGCCCATATATCAAGTTCTTGGGGTAGAACTTGATTGGAAGGAACCCAATTGAGGAGTCACTGTCTTGATCATCTGCCCGTGTGGATCACCATCGGAGGGCGGACAAGTGGACGCCTGGTGTGTTCAAAAGGTTACTCATTTGGAGTTTATTTCTACATCAGATTGGATATAGCGATCTGAGGTTAGTATCTAAACTATGTTTAAATTTGGACATGCATGTAGTCATAAGTTTTAATTGCTAATAAGGAGATTTTGGGATTAGGGTTCGGACCTGATTTCATAAAGTTTTTGAAATCCACACTTCCGCACTGGTTACCAACCCAACATTGACTCCTTGCTCGGTTGGGATGAAAGCCTCTTTGATAGGTCAAAGCTTAGGTCCAAGCTGTGGACAGGGTCAAAGCCTGGGTGCCAGCTGTTGTAGATTGGGTCAAGGCCTTGGGAGGGGCGCCACTATAAATGGGCCTATGAAGGGTGCCAACACTATGGGCTTAGACTAGGAGGGCACCAACTTCAGTGGGCTCTGTGTGTGCCATCTCTTGAGGCTGGGACCCACTTCTTCATGGTTTTGGGCATCATGAGTGTGGATCAATGGCCTAGGCTGGGGTGGCTTGAGTGGAGGCCTGGTTGGGTGCATGGAGCCTCATTCAGTGGGGCCTGGTGACTCTCCAATCTGATGATTCTCCTCTTGACTTGAGTAAAAATTTACAAGACTCAAACTAAGCCTAATTGACAGAACTCAAATAGGCCTAACAAAAGGACTTTGATTACTTAGTGAACCCAGCTAGTTCACTTTATTATAGGGCTCAATGGACTCAACAAGAAAGATAGACTACCCTATTGTTCAGTAAGCACCCGAGGGGGGTGAATTGGGTCTTTAAAAAAGTATTAGTTGATGTAATGCAATAGGATGTAATCCAATTCAATAATTAATTAAGGTACTATGAATTCAAATGTAATGCTCTCAAATAAAAGTGCAGCAAAAATAAGAGCAATAAATAAAAAGCAAGTAGAGAGATCAATCAACCACAAAGACCAAGAAATATAGTGGTTCGGTGCTATCCAATGAACCTACATCCACTCTCCACGATCCCCTTAGGAATTCACTATAATCTCCACGATTATAGTTAATTAGTTTTCTGGGCTCACTAATCAAAAATCCAACTTGTTTTCACAAGGCCCACAAGTCAAAACTCACTTAGTTTTACGGGCTAACCAATAACCTAAATGGTTTTAAGGCTCACCACAAACCTCCCTTGGTTTTCCGGCTAACCAAGAACTTAATTTGTTTTCAAAGGCTCACCAATAACCTCCCTTGGTTTTATACTAGGCTAACCAAGAACCCTTACAACAAATAATATTTTGAAGTAGAGAAACAATATAAGCTTTATAAACAAAAGCTAGTATCTCTTTGAAGCTCAATGTAGAGGTGCTTTGAACTTGTTGAAGCCTCTTAGAATGCTCAAGAATGGATGATCTTCAATGCTCTTGAAGGCTCTTGAATTCTTGGAGGCTTGCTTTTTCTTGAGAGTGGTTGAATCTTTAATGGATAAGAGTTAAAGCTCTCTTTTCTTCTCTCTTGAATGCTTCTATTTCATTCTCATCAACTACTATCCTTTTTATTTGATTTGGAGCATATAAATACCTTCCCAAGGCCTCAAATCTAGTTTCTAGCCATTAGACTTGAAATTCTAGCCATTGGAGGGCAAAAGGGTAGAGTTTTGCATTTGAAAAACTAGCCGTTACTATTTTCAGAACTCCATGTATCGATACTTCAGGCTGTGAGTCGATACTTCAGGTCGACAATTGAACTTCTTGAGTCGACACCCAGTTCAAAATATCAATTTGGTTCTCTGGAAATCTTAGATGTGTCAACCTTCCTCAGGTGAGTCGACACTTCATATCCATGTGTCGACACTTCTACGGTTCTTCATTTTCAATAAGTTCTGTGGCTTGAAGATCTCAGGCGATGAGTTGATCCATGTGTCGACATTTTGAGTCGACAATTAAGGTCCATGTATTGACACTTCAGTCATGCCATCTGAAACATTCTTTGCATACCGACTTGAGTCGACACTTCACTTCCATGTGTTGACACTTGGTGTCATGTGTTGACACTTTGAGTCGACACCTAGTTGAAATCTTCACAGAAATGTTTGAACTTGTGCTGAAACACATTTATACTTCACTCAATTGACCATTCAAGCAAACTTTGATTGTCCAAGTCCTCTTTGAGCAAATCTTTTCATCTAAGCTTGGCTTCTTCAATCAAATAAACTTCTTCAAATTTGTGAGCACCTTTTTCTATAAAAACATACTTCAAGAAAATCATTAGTACTCAACTTATAGTTAACAATTTTGCTTATCATCAAAATCAATAATAGAGTCAACATACCAACACTGATGATAGAACAAAATTAGAACCTTCGAATTCTTGTCTGCTCCTGATGTCCCCATCAATCATGGCTCGAACCTAGCTTTTTCTTCATTTTCTCTTCCCAACCATAGGGTTTTAACATAGAGTGGAGAGAACCCTGACTGGATGCAAATGTGGACAAGAAAGTTCCGAGGGCCGACCAAGTAGACTATGAGATGTGTCTGGGTCTGAAATCCCTATAATCAAAGAACTACAAGAAGAGCGAAATCTTCATCTTGCCCATATCAATGCTTCCCCCTTGTTAGGTATAGAATATAGTTGGTCCTTGTTCCACTCTACTTTTTGTTTATTTATGTTAACCGATCTTAAGTGGCTTCTTTAATTTGCAGGTAAGTAGATGAAGCCTGACTTCAAAATGCTCCATCAAGCTACTCAAAAAAGGCTAGCATCGGCTGCTTAAGAGGGGTTGAGATGTGAAAGAAGGCTCAGGCCAAAGAGACCTCGAGAACTATGCCAACAAGGATGACTTCGGGAGGTGACAATGTCTCTTTGGCAGGGCCCCCTTCAAGGGGTCATACTCCATCTCGGACTCCAGGACGGTCAGACCCAGCCCTAGTTGTTGACGTACCACCATCCTATCCTTCCCCGAAGGACAATGGTAAAGCTCTTCAAATCGAAGAAGGATTGGGGAAGGATACCTGATGAGGATGAACTCTAAAACTGATACAGGATGACATGAAAGAGATGAATATAAAAAAAATTTGATTAAGGCAAATAATTATTTTTATATTTTTATGAAGGTTATTCTCGAAAATTGTCATCATGTAATAGCTAGAATTCTACCCGTATGCTAGAAATGATCAAAGAGAAAAATATAAGGATTCTAGGGTTAAGAAACCTCTAATAAGGCATGCTCTAAATTCAGAAATCAGACTATTAGAGAAGGGAAGGGATCTAAATATCTAGCAATGATTTTATCTTCACCGTAGAAGGGATCGCTCCACTCAGATCGCACCTGGATGATGAAATACCTTTTTTATGGATCAGCCAGCTTTTTATCAGATGGTGTCAAGGGTAAAGAAACCGCATCCTGAGGGTCATTTTGAAATAATGGTGCCCTAAAAAACAATCATTATAAGGGCATTTCAATGATTTTCCAACTCATATATGATATTATTTATATAAAAGGCATCTTTTGATTCATCATACTGCTGCATCTTATCAAGATTATGATGAACCCCATAGGTTAGGGAAATGAAATTATGGTTATGATGAAAATCATAATGGTGAGACCTAAGTTCCTATAAACCCTAATCTAAAATATTTCTAGTCATTGGATAATCGATTCAGGGATTGATGAATCCGGAAAGATTAGCACATCCTATGTATGCTCGATGGAGAGGGTGGTTGATCTCACAATCACTTGTGTAGAGACACTAATACAAGGATATGGGTTCTTATTAGTTATGAGTCTACTGAACTAATCCAACAAGATAACATAAATTGGAATCTTACTTGTCAAAAGAATATTCACTTTGTGGGAGTTATGCATGTGATCCTTAGACCTGAGACTACTATAGCATCTTGTGCACATGAAACATTTTTGGTGCATACTCACTCATGGCAATTAAATCATGTACAGGATGTTTCTGGATATGGTGGTTGTGTATGATGGTAATGAGTAGGTTAACAAGGAATCAATCACTCCTAGTAAGAGAAGAAGTTATCCCATGATCTCTTCGAATGATATCTCAGGAAGACATTAATCAAAGCAAGTTAGATTATATAGGGTTTCTAATCTTTCATCGATTGAGTCTTCATTATCAAATTGATACTTAAAATGATTAAGTGCTAGGATTTGGCATTTATCCATGCACATCACTTAATCAGGATACAGGAAGATCGAAAGATTGAATTGCACGGTAACTTTCCACTGAAGGGTATTTTGGTACTTTTCATAAAATCTCTCTCTTCTAGGTAGGCAAGACATGTTGGTAGACATCAATCATGTCTTATGGATTTTCATGAATCAATTGGATTGAATTCATGAGTCAATTTGAAAGCTTGTTCGAATTGGCAACTTAGGTCAGCTCAATTTGACCTAATTAGGTCAATCGGATTCGATTAGATTGAATTGGCTTGGTCCTAGACCTACTGCTAGCAGGCTAGATGTGGAACCCTAAGGGTCACACACATTAGGGAGTTAACCTAGGAAGTCAATTGATATTTAATTAGGGTCATGGGATTTTAATTGGTTAGCTAGATTGCACACTAGCAAGTGTATGCTAACCTAACTCCTAACCCAATTGAATTGGGTCAAAATGTTGCTAAATGGACTAACCAATTTGTGAGAGACCTAAATTGGGTTGAGTTCTAAGTGGGACAAATTTTTCAGAATTTATCTGATATTTTTTCATGGCTTCTATGTGCCAAATACCAAGAGTCCCAAGGGCATGGGACTCTTGGCGCCAAAAGAAATGGTCGGTAATTAAAGGGGTGCAGAAGGACCAAGTGTCCTTTTGCTTGATAATCACTTATATGGTAATAAGTACATTTAATACCTTTCATTGACACTCATATTGGACATACTTTGACAAGTCAAAGGTAGCATATGGCATGGAGAAAGTTGACCGACAAGTGAAGAGTAGCGACTCTTCACTATTGACACACGGAAAAGGACCTAGAGTCCTTCTGCTTTGGTGACTTGGTTTCCAAATAAAGCAAGGCATCCCTTAGCCTCATCTCCATGCCAATTGAATGGCTTATAAATGATCAAAACAAATTGAAGAATGCGGTGGAAGGAAGTTGGCGCACATGAAGAGTTGCGACTCTTCATGTCTAGTGCTAATTCTAAGAAGCAGAGTTCTGCTTTAAGGAATTTCAAAACCCGATTCTTGAAATTAAAAGCCATGTCCCTTAGCTTACTATAAATTGGTATTTGATATGAGTCAAGTGGAGAAGTTGGATGAATTCATTAAGAACTTGAGCGAGGCAATTGGTGCAGAAAATAGTTGACCTTTCATTTACAAGACTCTTACTATATGAAGAGTCTTATTTGATAAATTGAAAGGTTATCATGGGCTGATAAGAAAGCTTATATGGTGCCTCCCCATCTTCTATAAATACTCATCGATGTTTAGGCTGATGGTATCCGATTCCATCTTTCTTTCTACCACTTACACTCTGCCACACTCTCCTTTGTCTCCTCGCTCCCTTGTTAAAGTTTAGGTCTTATCTTAAGACAAGTCCATCATTTTAAGACAAGGGTTTTGGAAGAGATTTAGGAAGTGGAAAAGTGCGTGAAGAGAGGATTTGGAGAGGGCTCATAGTGCTCTACAGGAGTGATGGGGACCCGAACCTATTTTATTTTATTTTATTTGAGTCCATTAGTCCTGTGTCACTTTAGTCAAAGTGAGCCACTTGAGTCCTGTAATAAAGTGGGACACCTGAGTCAGTTGAGTCCACTTAGTCAGGTCCAGTCATTTTAGTTCAGTCAAGAGTCCAGTTAATTGTTAAGTCAAGAGGAGAGTCATCAGCAGCCAAGAGATTCACCAGACCCTTCCAACCAGAGCCGGCCTTCATGCACCTGGACCCTTTCAAGCTGCCAAGCCCGCAAGAGAGAGCTCCAGCCCAAGACAGGCCCACTGTTGACCGGTCCACCAGGGTTTCTTTGTCCATAAGTTAGGGTTTCATAGCCCTCAAGTAATGTACCCTGGGGTGAATTTATAAATACTGCCCTTTTGTATTAAACATCTTCTTCTCATGATACAACTTAAAAAGTTATTTTGTCTGAGTTTTGAGTTTTCTCCGGATTGGAGTTGGTGTGACGCCCGGGTTCCTAGTTCTTGAGTACAAGCCCTAATCTTCTGGTGACTTCTATGCTCACCAGCAATCCTTCCTCCGTCCTTGTCCCGTATCAACTTGGTATCAGAGCTAGAGGATTAGGGTTTTGTTTTTCCTCCCGCTCCAAATCTTTCCTCGTGTCTAGATCTCCATTGCAAGATTTCTCGAACCTCAGTCAGCCATCAAGGTCCATCAACGCCCTACACCCGAGCCCCTCTCTTCTTTGCTGCTCGGGAAGCCCGCCTCCAGCATAGCCTCCGATCAAGTCCCCCCTCCACCTCCGGCCCATGACCCTCCCCAACGCCCCACTGGCGTCGTCTGTTGTGAAACCACCGCCAGCAGCCGACAGCCCATCAACGGCCAGCGACTGAGAGCAGCGTAGTGGTACGACCTTAACTCCCTCTGCTTCGACCCCATCAAGGATTTGATTATCTCTAGCAAGATGCGCGTGACTGAGAGCAGTATGGTCGATGGTGCCTCCATCGCCTCTTTCCCTCCATGCGGTGGCACTCCTAGCCTCCTTCCGGCCGTTGATGGCGGAGGTCCTGGTGATGGAAGTCCGATCCCATGGGCAGACGATCATTCCCTTCGCCGAGTGCTTCTCTCGCTGTCGCGGCGACGGATCCTCCCCGCCCAGATCCGAATCCACCCAGATCCGAATGACATCTCCACCGGATCGCTTCCCCTCCACCACCGGCCGTGGCCAACGCACCACCCGATCCTTCTGGCGTGCCAAATCCTTCATCTTTCCTACTGGAACCATCGAATTCGCTGTGACCGTGACTCCTGTGACCACCATCCGCATCGCCATTCCCCCAGGCTACCACCATTCACCGGAGCAGGGCCGCACCGTCATCCCCCTCGGGCCGCCATTCTCATCCCCATTCCTGTTGCCGACGAAGCCCGCCGGCGAAGTCTCTGTTTCTTGGTTTGTGAAGAACTAGCAGGAAGCCGCATGAACATGAATGCATACCCTGCATTCGTTCGCCGACTTCAAGTGTGGAAGGAAGAAAAAAAAACAGTGAAAAAAAAAATAGTGAAAAAAAAAAAAAAAAAAGAAAAGGAGAGAGAAAATCAATGGAAAAAAATTTAAAAAAAGAAAAAAGAAAGAAAGGTGAAAAAAAAAAATTGAAACTAGCACTTTTGCTTTGATTTAGTGGTGCGGACACCAGGCACAAGAAGAGGTTTCAGCAAGCTTAGCTAGGTTCTTATTTGAGTCATGTAATAATTTAATTTTGCATTTGTTTTCTTTTAAATTGAGTCATGAGTCAAGTCTCATTGAGTCTTGTTTAAATCGAATTTCATTGAGTCTTGTTTAAGTCAAGTTCGGGCCAGTCCAATTGCAAAATCATGAAGGGTTAGTGTCTAGTCAAAAGTCAAAGTGAGCATAGTCCATGGGTTCACCACCAAAGAAGCCACATCGTCACATGGAAGCCACCTCCTTGCCACATCACAAGGAGGTTCAAATTCAAGGAAATTCGGCCAAAGAAGAGGGAATTTTGAATTGGCCAACCTCCCCATCCATCTCTCCTACATTCATGGGACGACCCACCTTCTAGGAGTTGCATTTTGAATTCAAAAAAAAAAAAAAACAAACAAACAAGGCTGCAAAGAAAGTCTTATAAGAGTCCTTGTTTTCTTGTAAAAGAGCAGATGATGATGAATGAAGGAAATAGCCTTTCTTTTTCAAAGAAGTTCTCTTGCTTGTGATGTTTGGTACTCTATGAGAGGGTAAGGTGTGAGGCCTTGAAGTTTTGATCTCCTTTAATCTACAACTCTCCCTCTCCACTCCAAGATCTTGCATGAATTTGGCTTAGAGGAAATCTTTCAAGAGCTTGCCAAGGGTTGCCTCATCAACAACTAGTGCAACAAGGGTTTCTACAACAAACCTTAGAGTCATCCTTCTAAGGAGCCATGGAAGATTCAAGAAAAACCTCCACAACCTCTTCCCATCTTGTTTATTTAACATTTAATTTATCCCAATCATAAATTCTCTTCCTAATCCTCATCTAATTTCTTGCAGGATCCCCGGGTTTTTCTTGAGTCCAAGAAGGAGGTTGGATTTGCTAAGAAATAGAAAACCTACCTAAGGTATTCTTTCCAGGTGTCATCCAGATCTTTTGTTTTGAGTGGTTGTGATTCAAGAGAGTAATTTAATGCCTGGAAGCCTCTTATGAACTCTTTCAGATCTGAAATGGTAAGGTGAATTAGCTCTAATATGAGTGGTTTCCTAACCACTAAGACTTTCTCTCTTAATTATCTTGAATAGAAAAATTTCAGGGTTTTGTGTGACTTCAGAATTTTCCTTTTATTACATCTAGGTACTTTGCTTGAATGGCTAAATCTTATGCTTTGTTTTCTTTTGAGTTTTACTAATTTGATTAAGCATGTCATTCCCTTGTTTCCGTATTATTTGGTATCATAGCAGGTTAGATTAGAGCATCATAGTTAAAAACCCTGTTTTCTGGTTTGCATGATTTTTTCTCTTGTGTATAAGATTATAGCCAAATCTTTGCATCATAACACCAAGGTGAAATCAGGTTGTCTCCTATATAGGTTGATCTTTATAGTGTAGATTGTGTCTATCTTTGTTATTGTTCATTGACCACATAGAAGAAATATATAGGCTGATTTCCCTGCTTGCTGTAATTGTGTCAGGTTGACTGTAATTGCCTGCAACTCCAAAGGCAAGTAGTGCATTTTGCATTGAAACATTTTTTTCTTGTTCCATTTCAGGTTAGTTGTCACCATATTAAATTCATCATCAGAAAAAAATCACAAAAAAATTGAAAATTACCGCACTTCATCATTATTGCTGAAATTCCTGTATGTTCTGTTCCGATCCTTTTCACATTGTTTAACTTTAATGATCTGCTCAGCACAGTACAAATTTTATCTTCTAATTTCTTTTCATATGGCATATCATCTATCAGTTAGCAATCTTCTGTGAATTTTTCAAAATTTTTTTTTGAAACTGTTACACAGCACTTCTCAACCCCACTTTGAACTGCAACACACAATATTTCTACTGCTGAGATTAGGGTTTATATGCATGCTTTGCGCATCTCATGATAAATCAATTAAGGGCATCATTATGACATGGGGGAAGGAATTAATCACCTGTCCTTAGCCCAAAACCACAACCGTCGTCAATCCAACCCCTTAATTAAAATCAATTAGACCTAATTACCCTAGTGGGTTAGGGACACCAACGAGTCGGGTTCAATTAGGGTCAAGTTAATTGTGTCAACTAATTGGTGTGTGTTTACGGGCTTGGTGTCTAGGATTGGTGCATTAGGGCTTGTGGTTTGGTCCACCTACCTGGCCAATCTCAGATTGGTGTCTAAGGATTGGCAAAACAGGGACCTCCACTCCCCTTCCACCTACCTGGCCAAGTCACATAAGTTACTACTAGCTAATTGGTCCTTTTAATTAGATCCCTAATTTGTGCTCTAGGTTTAGGAGCCTTAGTCGTCTTGGTTTGAGTGCATTATTTCATGAAAACTAGATCAGGAGCTTCATATTCACGAGTCCAAACCCAATCCAGTGTAGCCATGGACCCGAACCTTGAAACCCGGATGAAAGCCCTAAATGACCAAATGCCCAAGTCAACCAAAATTGACTGATCAGTTGGCCAAAACAACCAGAGCATGAGGGAGCAAATGTCCCACATTACTGCTAGGCTTGACCACTAGAGTCTAAAACCCCTGGAGGAAATCAAGATGCCCAGAATTAGCTAGACCCTGAACCTGAAGTTGAGACACCTAGCCAACCCTAGAATGATGATCCAAGACAAGCCTTTCCGAGAGCATGATCCTAATCAAGTATATGAACCAAATCCTAGGAGACCCACCCCAGCCCAATTGGACCAAGATGATCGAACCTTGAAGAACATTAGGTTGGAAACAATCCCAACCTTCGATGGAATATTAGATCCCAAAATCTACATTGATTGGGAAGTGAGATGGACCAGTACTTTGACTGGTATGAGATGAGTGAGGATAGGAAGTGTAAATTTGCAAAGCTTAAACTTGTGCATCAAGCTAGGTTACATTGGGAAACGTTGAGAGACTAGCTAGACAAAGAGGAGATGTCCCTACAGTAACTTGGAGAGCAATGAAACATAGGTTGAGAGAGAAATACCTTCCTATGTCCTACCATCAGAGATTGTTAGATCAATTGCAGAGACTGACACAAGGGAACAAAAGTGTGGCTGAGTACATTGCAATGTTCGATGAGTTTTTAATGAGATGCAATGTCGATGAATCAGAGTCAGTGACTTTGTCTAGTTTAGAGCCAGACTTAGAGAGGAAATCTAGAAAGAACTATTCATGAGGGAAGTCCATGATTTGGAGCTAGCATACCAGATAGCGTGTGATGCAGAACGATTCCGTAGGGGTCCAGTTTTTCGTTGACTTGAAGCCCCTAGGCCTAGTGTTTCTAGTCAGTAACCAGGATAAAACCGGTTAAGATATAATCGACCCAATTACAGCACCCCTCATACTCGAAGAGATGATAAAGGGAGTAAGTAACATCGTCCTAGGCAGGCCAGGGCTATTTGACCATGATGCGACCATTTTCGGTCGATCAAATTCATGTTCCTTTACTTTTAATGACAAGAAAATTTTCATTCACCCTACTCAGCCTAAGGACAACACTAAGAGAGGGTCGAGCAACCTGAAAGTCAAGAGACCGGGATTGAACCTAATAAATGCAAAAGAATTAGAACAAGAAATTAATGGAGGTTCACCCATTTGGATGCTAACTGTTAAGGAAATCCAAAGTCGAAACCTTGCAGAACAACCTAAGGAAGTGATCAAATTGTTAGAGGAATTTAAAGATGTCTTTCCTAAAGACTTACCTGATCACTTACCACCATTAAGGATGTTCAGCACGCTATAGATTTAGTTCCTGGAGCCACCCTACCCAACTTACCTCACTATAGGATGAACCCTACTAAACACTTAGAATTACAACGACAAGTAGGGGACCTTCTAAGAAAGGATCCATCAAAGAAAGTCTAAGCCCCTGTGTAGTACCTGCACTCCTAACCCCTAAGAAGGATGGCACGTGGAGAATGTGTGTCGATAGTCGTACCATAAACAAAATTACGGTGAAATATAGATTTCCCATCCCCGTTTGGATGATATGTTGGACATGATGGCCGGCGCAAATGTATTTTCTAAGATTGACCTGAAGAGCGGCTATCACCAGGTTAGAATTAGACCAGGGGATGAATAGAAAACAACATTCAAAACTAAGGACGGGTTATATGAATGGGTAGTAATGCCTTTTGGATTAACCAATGCGTCGAGTACATTTATGAGGATGATGACCCAGGTCCTACGAGCTTTCATGGGAAAATTATGGTGGTATATTTTGATGATATCTTGATATATAGTAGGACCAAAGAAAACCATGTGGACCACCTTAGACAAGTCTGTACAGCCCTTAGGAAAGAAGAACTCTATGCTAATTTAAAGAAATGTGAATTCATGACCCAAAGAGTTACCTTCCTAGGTTTCATTGTCACCCTGATGGAGTTTCAGCCGATCCTGAAAAGATAAGATCCATAGTTGAATGGCCCGTTCCCAAAACCATTCATGATGTTCGTAGCTTCCATGGATTGGCCACTTTCTATAGGAGATTTATTAGAGGATTTAGCTCCATTGTTGCCCCAATAACGGATTGTATTAGGAAGGAAGTTTTGAATGGACAAAAGTAGCTGACAAAGCCTTCCTAGATATTAATAAAAAGATGACACAAGCACCTATCTTAAGACTGCCGGATTTTCTAATGTTTTTGAGGTAGCTTGTGATGCCTCTGGAGTAGGTATTGGAGGAGTATTGAGTCAAGAGAATCATCCAGTGGCATTTTTTAATGAAATGTTAAATGAGACTAGGGCGAGATATTCAATGTATGACAAAAAGTTGTATGCGGTAGTCCAAGCTTTGAGATATTGGAGACACTATCTGATACCGCAAGAGTTTGTCCACTTTTCTGATCACGAAGCCTTAGATTTCTGAGCTCCTAGAAGAAACTGAATCAAAGGCACGCCAAGTGGGTAGAGTTCACCCAAGCCTACACTTTCATCCTGAAACACCGTGCCGGAACTGAAAATAAGGTTGCTGATGCATTGAGTCATAGAGCCTTGCTTATAAATTCAATTAGCACTGAAGTCGTGGGTTTTGAAAGAATTAAGGATGATATGACACCTGTCCAGACTTTAGTGAAACCTTTCAGGCTTTATAACAAGGACCATCCTCTGATCATAGTGAATACACCCTTTTAGATGGATACCTATTCAAAGTAAACAAACTCTGTATTCCCAAAACATCTTTAAGGGACTTTCTAGTTTGGGAAACCCATGTCGGAGGCTTAGCTGGTCATTTTGGTAGAAACAAAACCATCCTAGCTGTAGAAGACCAGTTTTATTGGCCAGGACTAAAACGACAAGTTGCCCAAATAGTGGCCAGATGTCAAACTTGTGCTGTTGCCAAATAGCAGAAGCAAAACACTGGACTCTATACACCCTTACCTATACATGATTGTCCCTGGCAGGACCTGAGCATGGACTTCATGTTAGGTTTACCTAAGACCCAAGGAGACACGATTCAATTTTTGTTGTGGTCGATAGGTTCTCAAAAATGGTCCATTTCATCCCATGTTCGCGAACATTTGATGCATTCAAGGTAGCCAAACTTTTTTAGATGAAGTGGTCAAGTTACATGGGCTACCTAAAACCATAGTGTCTGATCGAGATGTTAGGTTCACCAGCTACTTTTGGAAGATGTTATGGCATTTGCTAGGCACCAAACTGAAATTTTCCACTGCCTATCATCCACAGACTGATGGACAAACCGAGGTAGTCAATCGAAGCCTAGGGAATCTGTTAAGATGCTTAGTTGGTGAGAATATGGGTAATTGGGATCTTCTCCACCCTCATGCCGAGTTTGCTTACAACAGCTCGGTCAATAGGTCTATGGGCAGAAGTCCTTTTGAGATAGTCCATGGTTACAAACCTAGGAAGCCTTTAGATCTTATTCCGCTACCTACACATGCACGAATTTCTTAGTCTGTCGAGTCATATGCACAGCATATTAGAGAATTGCATAAAGAAATTAGAAAAAAAATTCAAATGAGTAACGAAGTATATAAGCATATGGCTAATTCACGGAAAAGAACAAAAGAATATAACGAAGGAGATTTTTTAAGATTAAACTAAGACCTGAAAGGCTCCCACCAGAACTATGAAGAAACTACATGCCCTGGGAGCTAGACCTTTCAAAATAATTAAGAAAGTTGGACCTAATGCATACGTGTTAGAGTTGCCACCAGAATATGACATTAGTTCAACCTTTAATATTTTGATATGAATGTGTATAAAGAAATGGCATTAATTCCTAGTGAGCCTTTTGAGCCTTGTCCTATTTTTGAGAGTGCAACCTTACCTGAATGTCCACCAGCAAAGCCACCAGACTGGAAAGATCGAGTTGAACAAATTTTGGATGATCAGGTAATTACCACTAGGAATAATGGTCATCAATGTTACCTGGTTAGTTGGCAAAGACGACCCGAATCGGAGGACTCCTGGATCACCCGAGAGGATCTTCAACAGATTGACCTAGACCTATTAGAAAGATATCATGAGCAGATTGAGCCTTACTCGACAAGGTCGAGTTCCTCCCACCAGGTGAGAATTGGTGCGGACACCAGGCACAAGAAGAGATTTCAGCAAGCTTAGCTAAGTTCTTATTTGAGTCCTGTAATAATTTAATTTTGCATTTGTTTTCTTTTAAATTGAGTCATGAGTCAAGTCTTATTGAGTCTTGTTTAAATCAAATTTCATTGAGTCTTGTTTAAGTCAAGTTCGGGCCAGTCCAATTGCAAAATCATGAAGGGTTAGTGTCTAGTCAAAAGTCAAAGGGAGCATGGTCCATGGGTTTACCACCAAAGAAGCCACATCATCACATGGAAGCCACCTCCTTGCCACATCACAAGGAGGTTCAAATTCAAGGAAATTCGGCCAAAGAAGAGGGAATTTTGAATTGGCCAACCTCCCCACCCATCTCTCCTACATTCATGGGGACGACCTACCTTTCTAGGAGTTGCATTTTGAATTTAAATAAAAAAAAAAAAACAAACAAGGCTGCAAAGAAAGTCTTATAATAGTCCTTGTTTTCTTGTAAAAGAGCAGATGATGATGAATGAAGAAAATAGCCTTTCTTTTCCAAAGAAGTTCTCTTGCTTGTGATGATTGGTACCCTATGAGAGGGTAAGGTATGAGGCCTTGAAGTTTTGATCTCCTTTAATCTACAACTCTCCGTCTCCACTCCAAGATCTTGCATGAATTCGGCTTAGAGGAAATCTTCCAAGAGCTTGCCAAGGGTTGCCTCATCAACAACTAGTGCAACAAGGATTTCTACAAAAAACCTTAGAGTCATCCTTCTAAGGAGCCATGGAAGATTCAAGACAAACCTCCACAACCTCTTCCCATCTTGTTTATTTATTTATTTTATCCCAATCATAAATTCTCTTCCTAATCCCTCCATCTAATTTTGTTGCAGGATCCCGGGTTTTTCTTGAGTTCCAAAGAAGGAGGTTGGATTTGCTAAGAACAAGAAAACCTACCTAGGATATTTTCCTTGTCATGCAGAATCCTCCCTGAGTGTGTTATTCAAGAGAGTAATTTAATGCCTGGAAGCCCTCTTATGAACTCTTTCAGATCTGAAATTGGTAAGGTAAATTATCTCTAATCTGAGTGGTTTCCTAACCACTAAGATCCTTCTCTTTAATTATCTTGAATAGAAAAATTTCAGGGTTTGTGTGACATTTCAGAATTTCCTTTTATTACATCTAGGTTCTTTGCTTTGAATGGCTAAATCTTATTGCTTTGTTTTCATTTGAGTTTTACTAATTTGATTAAGAGCATGTCATTCCCATTGTTTCCCGCATTATTTAGTTAGTTCCTGTTCCGTCAAACCCCGCTGAGCTTGACTCGATGGAGTCGAGTTCTCCCCACCACAGGAATGATGGGGACCCGAAAACCTATTTTATTTTATTTTATTTGAGTCCATTAGTCCTGTGTCACTTTAGTCAAAGCGAGCCACTTGAGTCCTGTAATAAAGTGGGACAACTGAGTTAGTTGAGTCCACTTAGTTAGGTCCAGTCATTTTAGTTCAGTCATGAGTCCAGTTAAATTGTTAAGTTAAGAGAAGAGTCATCAACAGCCAGGAGATTCACCAGACCCCTCCAACCAGAGCCGACCTTCATGCACCTAGACCCTTTCAAGCTGCCAAGCCTGCAAGAGAGAGCTCCAACCCAAGAAAGGCCCACTGTTGACTGGTCCACCAAGGTTTCTTGGCCCACAAGTTAGGATTTCTTAGCCCTCAAGTAATGTACCCTGGGGTGAATCCATAAATACTACCCCTCTCCTCTTGCATTAAACATCTTCTTCTTATGAATACAACTTAAAAAGTTATTTTGTCTGAGTTTTGAGTTTTCTCCGGATTGGAGTGGTTGTGACGCCCGAGTTCCTGGTTCTTGATTACAAGCCCTAATCTTCTAGTGACTTCTACACTCGCCAGCGATCCTTCCCCCGTCCTTGTTCCATAACAAGGAGGGCAAGGGTTGAGCTAGGAAGGAGAGGCTGCCAAAGGATGAAAGGCCATCAGAAGAGTCCTAGTGGCTTAAGCAACCTACTAAGGAGTGCTTCCTAGGATTAATTCCTATGTGGATCACCTCTGGAGGCCATGCACTTGTGTGCCTAGTGGAAGAAGAAGGAATTAGCATTCCAGGTATTTTTTCCAAACCCTAATTTCATGACTTGTTAATTGTAATGAATAAGGGATCTTGGGCTTTGGGTTTCAAGTTGTTAGTAGTTTCAATAAAGAAATTTTTTGAAATCCATTGTTCCGCTGTGCCATCGAAACCCTAGAACCTAACAGTGGTATTTGAGCCTTATTTCATTTGATTAATTGTCAATTGAATATGCTTATATGATATTGAATATGATCATATATGGGAATCATATTCTGAAGCATGCCACTAATTAGGGTTCAATTATATATTGAATGATAATATGATCATATATATAAATCATAGTATGATGCATACTACTGAAAGATTACATGATAGTGCATATTATCAAGTATGGTGCATGCTATTGAATAATTATATGATTCTATGCATAATTAGTTAAATCACATATTTGAAATATGTTATATCCTAATAACTGCTTTGGATTGGGTTAGTCACCATGGCCATCCGGTCATAGGAGTCATTTAGGATTTCATGGCCCTCTTTTCCATTCATTGGGGTCTCCTATGGTGTGTAGGGGTGCCGTTATGGCCATATCCCTTGAACAAGTGAGGTGAATGGATTGATATTACAATCATGCTTATGGTATGCATATTAGGGTTAATATACTCAAATGATGGAATGAATATCATGTCATATGTGTATGGTTATGAATACATTATGATGTCATGTGTTGTGGCGTTGACTCCTGGACTGGGGCTGGATGTGCCGGAGTGGTCCTCTCCCGGGTGAACCTGCAACAAAGTCCTCAAGGGCGGGGGTGGTGTTCCGGTGGGGGACCCTTCGATGCCTAAGTTAGCAGGAGGTTGAAGGCAACAGAATGGAGGAACCAAGAAAAGAACAGCGTATGGAGAGGGAAGAGTTGTTCAACCTTCAAATGGGGTCCCTTAAGTACCTTATATAGGCACGGAATAGTCCAAAATCTATTAGGGGAGAGGCTAAGAAAGACCGATCTGCCCCTAGGAGAATCTGGAGAGTGGCCACGGCATGTAGATACGGTGACATCATGGAAGTAGTGGAGTAGGGCTGTTGGGATGGTAGGATCCCGCAGTAACAGAAAGGTGCTTCTAGAATTCCCTGGATGCAATGGCATGCCTGTTGGACGTTAGCCGTGGGAAAGCCGGTCAGCCGGACTAAAGGCCAAACCTTTAAAGGAGCCACAGGCCGGACCCCAGCAGGAAAGGGTCGCTCAAACTCCTGCTCTAGTGGGTCGGACCTCTGAAGGAGAGCGGCGGGCTGGACCCCAGCATGAGAGGGTCTTTCGAACTCCTGCTCCAGTGGGTCGGACCTCTGAAGGAGAGCGACAAGCTGGACCCCAGTAGGAGAGGGTCGTTCGGACTCCTGCTCGTTGGGTCGGCCTTCGAAGGAGTAGCAGTCGGAGCCTAGAAAAATTGGCCCGGTCGGACCGCAAGAATGGGCCGGTTTTTGGCTGAGGGTGAGCCGTCATGGTACAACTGTTGTTCCCCTTGCCCTTGTGCTTTAAGCGAGTCTTTAGGCTCAAAGGGGGAGGTCATTAAATGGCAGTAAATGCATCAGTCTTTCAAATGATGGCAAATCCGATTTGGTGTGCTGTGATCGGGTACCTTCTGCTCCGATTTTTGCTCCTGGACAGGTGTCAGCATCTGGTTGGTGAATATAGGGGGAGCAGTTATTGCTGATACGATGTGTGGCATCTATCCGCTTGAATTTTGACGTGACATGGGACACGTGGCTTCATCAGAGTGGCTGGTGCACTTCCTGGAGTGATCTATCCGTCGTTGCTTCAACTATCCCATGGATCACAATCGGATATGATCCGGCGCGTCCCCTCGAATTCCAATCCAACTCAAAAACTGAGATGCCAGCCATCTGGTCTGTAGGGTTAGGTGGCAAGGCGGAAACATAGATTTCAAATTTTTATGAAATCTTCACCAAACCCTCAACCCAAGATCTCCTAAAAAAAATTAAAACATATAACATGCATATATAAGATTTAAAGTCATATTAAAGTACTAACCTGTATCGCTAAAATCCAAACTTTAAATCTCCACCAGGTGCCCAAATGTTCACCCTCCAATGGTGATCCACACAGAAAATGATGAAGACAACAATTTCTTGTTCTTGGCTCCTCTTCTTGAATTCTTTTCAAGAATTCAATTCTTGGACTTTTAGGCTAAAATTTTCTTTCTTGAAAATTTATTTCTTCCTTCTTTCCTCTTCTTGAATTCTTTTCTTGAATAGAATTGGAAGAAAAATTAAGACAGGCAAAGTCTTAATTCAAGAAGGAAAAGAAGAAGAAGATCCTTCCTTTTCTTTCCTTTACCGTTCAAGACCTTCCTCCTATTCTTGTTTAGGGTCAGTGTTTTGACAGAGATTATCTCTTTAAGGGAAACAATACCCAACAAGCATAAAGGGAAGGAGTATTCCGGAGAGGAGGAGAAGGATCTGATTTCTGAATTTAATTGTCTGATAAAACCCCCGTGAACACAAAGCCTTTTATAGATCTCAGAGGGGTGTTTAATCAAAACATCGCAACCCTCTGAAACCCCAAGAATCATGATCCCTCATTCCTCACGTGTCCCCTCAACCAAAAATCATGATTCTTCGATTTAATTTTCATTTTTCCGACGAGGAGATCTCTCGGAAAAACTTCTGGAAGAATCGCAACTTTTGGAGACGGATTTGCGACCGAAAAGCGACAGATCTTTTCCTTAATTTTTTCTGGCCATCAGATCCAGATCTAAGGGCATCAGACAAGGATCCGAATCGCCCCTCTTTCAGATTTTTCTTCGATGCTTTTTCTTTCTCACGCGCGTGAAGAGGAGTCCACACGCGCATGGACTCTTCTTCTTGGCGCGAGCGGTGAGGAAGGGAGTGGGCGGCTTGGAGAGAGGGCCTCAGTGAAATTGATTCCCTTGGGTTCAGCCATGGATTAGCCCAAAGTCCTAAATTTAAATTAGACCTTAATTTGGTTTAATTAGAACCTAATTAAGCCCAATTCGGAACCAAATTCGAATCTGATTCGAATAGAAATTGGGTCAGCAACACATGCTAGTGTGTTTATCCTGCAAACATGATTTAATTCCAAATTAAATCCTTCATCAATTCTCCTTTTGTGTGTGACCCATTGGGTTCCACACCTAGCCAGCAGTAGGTCCGAGTGCTATTTGACTTAATTCGGTTAGATCTCAACTAAGCCGATTTAGGTCAACTCAAACTAGCTCGACTCGATCAATTAGAATCTAATTCTTGTTAACTGATTTGAATTACCATAATTCAATCATATACCTACAATACAAGATTGATGTCTAGCAACGTATCATGTCTACCCGGAAGATGTGGAATTTTGTGGAATTACCAAAATACCCTTCAGTGGTGAGTTACCGGGCAATTCAGTCCTTTGATTAACTTGCATCCGAATATGATTATGAATATGGATATTTGTCAAATCCAATTCATATTCATCCCTAGCTCAATTTTTATAATGATGATTCATTAATGAACCATTAGAAATTAACTCTAATGTTCATACTTTGATCAAAGATTTCCTGAATCCATCATTTGATCGAAATTAGCTGGATGCAATTCCCTCTTACTAGGGCTGATCAATTCCTTGTTGACCTACTCACAACCTCCATATACAATCCACCATAACTAGTATCACCTCGTGCATGACTCAGTGTCATGATTGATTGCGAACCAAAGTATGGATTCATATATATACGGTACTATGGTAGTCTCAGGTCAAAGGACCACATGCACTACTCCCACTATGAGAATTATCTATTGACAAATAGATAAGGTTCCATTAGATATTCTCAATCTGGATCAATTCAGTGAACTCATTCTCTACTGAACACTCACATCCTAGTATTAGTGTCAAACACAAGTGACTGTGAGATCAGTCACCCTCATCACAAAGCATATATAGGATGTGTGGCTGGTCTTGCCGGAAACATTGATCCCTAACTCAATGTCCCATCGACCAGGAATATTTTAGATCAGGATTTTAAGGCTTTAGGTCTCATTGGTATGATCTCATCATTACCCTAGAACCATAACCCTAATCTATGGGGTTCATTCATATAATTTTAAAGACATAGCGTATGATGAAAATAATGCCTTTATATAAAAAAATGTCAATTCATTGATTTTGGGATCAAAATACAATATTTTAATTGGCTTTCAGGGCATAATCTTTCAATCTCCCACTTGCACTAAAGCCAATCGCCTTTAAATCTTAACCCCATATAATCAAGGTGGCTATCAAGGTCTCGTTGTGATAGAGCCTTAGTGAACGGGTCTGCTATGTTGTTCCTCGTTTCTATCCTTTTAATGCAGACTTCTTGTCTTTCGACAATCTCTCGAACGAGATGGAAGCGTCTCAGAATGTGCTTTGATTTGTGATGAGCTCTTGGTTGCTTTGCTTGAGCAACAGCCCCTGTATTATCACAGTAAAGTGATACTGGACCTTCAATCTCAGGAACTACGCCCAACTCTGATATGAACTTCTTCATCCAGACAGCTTCCTTGGCAGCTTCACTAACATCAATGTACTCTGCCTCAGTTGTTGAGTCAGCTACAGTTGCTGTTTAGAACTCTTCCAGCTTACAGCTCCTCCATTTAGGGTAAAAACAGACCCAGATATAGATTTGCTTTCATCTGGATCTGATTGAAAACTAGAATCTGAATAAGCTTCTAGTTTAAGATCAGATCCTCCGTATATTAGAAAAATATCCTTAGTTCCTCTTAAGTACTTAAGAATATTTTCACAGCCTTCCAATGATCCTCTCCTAGATCAGCCTGAAACCTGCTGGCTATACCTAAGGCATATGCCACTCAGGCCTAGTACATAACATAGCATACATAATAGACCCTACTGCCGAAGCATAAGGTATAGAATTTATTCTATTTCTTTCTTCAGTTGTCTTAGGAGACATCTTCTTAGAAAGATGTATGCCATGACCAATAGGTAAGTAACCTCTTTTACTTTCCTCCATGCTAAATCTTTTTAAAACTTGGTCAATGTACCTAGACTGGGATAAACCTAGCATCCTCCTAGATCTATCTCTATAGATCTTGATGCCTAGTATATAAGATGCTTCTCCCAAGTCTTTCATGGAAAACTGTTTAGATAACCATACCTTGACCGATTGTAACATTTGATATCATTCCCAATGAGGAGTATGTCATCTACATACAGAACCAAGAAAACTATGGCACTCCCACTAGTATTCTTGTACACACAAGGTTCATCCTCATTTTTGATAAAGTCAAATTCTTTGACTGTCTTATCAAATCGGATGTTCCAACTCCTAGATGCTTGCTTTAATCCATAAATAGATTTCTTTAGCCTACATACCTGATTAGGTTTAGTCTCCAAGACAAAACCTTCTAGCTGTGACATATAAACCTCTTCCTCAAGGAAACCATTGAGGAATGCAGTTTTCACATCCATCTGCTAGATTTCATAATCATGAAATGCTGCTATAGCAAGCATGATCCGAATAGATTTGAGCATGGCAACAGGAGAAAATGTTTCATCATAATATATTTATGTTTTGTCTGAAACCCTTAGCCACTAATCTGGCTTTATTAGTTTCAACTTGGCCATCTGCCCCAATATTTTTCTTATAGACCCATTTGCATCCAATAGGGTTAACACCCTCTGGTGCATCAACCAAAGTCCAGACTTGGTTGACATACATGGAGTCCATTTCGGATCTCATGGCTTCCAGCCATTTGTTTGAGTCACTACTTATGACAGCATCGTATATGTTAGAGGCTCATCATTATCAATGATTCGGGCTTCATTATTTTCAATAATGAACCCATACCTCTCAGGTGCATGTCGCACCATATCAGACCTACGGATAGGAGTGGTGTGTTCAGGTTCATACTAACTGTGTTATGATTTTGTTGAGATGTATCTACTTGTTGAACTTCTTCAAGTTCAATATTTCTCCCACTGTCCTTTTGTAGGATGAACTCTTTCTCCATAAAAGTGGCATGCCTACTGACTAAAACCTTTTGTTCAGTAGGGTGGTAGAACGATATCCAATACTATCTTTAGGATATCCAACAAATAGACACTTTTCTACTCTAACATCAAGCTTATGTCCAAAATTCTTTTGACATAGGCTGGACATCCCCATATCTTAAGATACTTAAGATTGGGTTTTTTCCCCTCCATAACTCATATGGAGTGCTAGATACAGATTTGGATGGTACTCTATTTAAAATATTAGCCGTTGTTTCCAAGGCATATCCCCAGAAAGAAATAGGTAAGTCTGTGAAGCACATCATGGACCGTACCATATCTAATAAAGTACGATTTCTCCTTTCAGCAACACCATTTAATTATGGTGTGTAAGGAGGAGTCCATTCAGAGATGATTCCCTTTTGTATAAGGTGATCAAGAAATTCGGTGGATAAGTCACATTCCTCTATCTGATCGAAGGATCTTAATACTTTTCCCCATTTGTTTCTCTACCATACTTTGATACTCTAAAAATTTTTCAAAAGCTTCGGACTTATGTTTCATTAGATACATAAATCCGTACCTTGAAAAATCATCAGTGAATGTGATGAAATATAAGTATCCACCTTGGCCTGAGTTGTCATAGGTCCACATACATCAGAGTGTATGAGTCATAATAACTCTGTTGTCCTTTCATTATGTCCACTAAATGGAGTCTTGGTCATTTACCCATGAGACATGATTCACAAGTTCCTAATGATTCATAGTCATAAGGATTAAGGAATTTTTCCTTGTATAACTTGTTAATCCTCTGCTCACTAATATGTCCAAGATGAGTGCCAAAGTAAAGTATTGTTTACTTCATCTCTTTTTCGTTTTTACTAACATGTAGTATATTGTCATCAGAAGATAGAGTTAAGAGACCATTGCAAAATATGCCATTAAATATTATTTCATTAGAAAAACTAATTGAGCAGCCACTGCTCATTACATTCATAATATATCCTTGTTTAAGTAACAAGGGTATAGATATGATGTTTCTAATGATTCTAGGAATAAAATAACAATTTTTTAACTCTAAAATCTTTCCAAAAGGTAGCTTCAACATATAAGTCCCTACAGCTTCTGCTTGGATGGAATCTCTTCCAGCATCGTAGAGCTCGAAGTCGCCTTCCTTCAAAACTCTAATGTTCTATAGTCCCTGCAATGATTTGCAGATATGATGACCACAAGCAGTTTCCAATACCCAAGAGTTTGAATTAGAAGAGTCTAATGACAAAATTGCATGTATCTCATACATACCTTTTGGTGCATCACTAGCACCAGGCTTCACACTTGCAAGGTAAACCTTGCAGTTTCTTTTCCAGTGACCCGGCTTACCACAATGAAAGCAGGTCATTTGTCCGGAGGCCTTCTTTCCTTTCTTTTTCTTGATGCCCCCTTTTGGGTTCAAACTCCTCTTGGAACCCTTTTTGCCTATTTTCTTCTTGTTTACACCATCCACAAGAAGAAGTGGAGCCTTATTTTTCTTTAAATGGCTCTCTGCTATTTTTAACATATTCAACAGCTCAGGCAAGGAAGTGTTAGTTTGTTCATATGATAATTAAGAACAAACTGTGAAAATGACTCTGGGAGTGACTGCAGGATTAAATCATGATTTAACTCCCCATCCATAACAAAACCCAATTGACCCAATCGGGTGATTAGGCCAATAACCTTTAATACATGGTCTTGTACGGATGTACCTTCTATCATCCTTGCATGGAATAACTGCTTAGATATTTCATATCTTGCAGTTCGACTATGATCTCCATAAAGTTCTTTTAGATTGAGCAATATAGAGTTTGTGTCCATGCTTTCATGTTGCCTCTGTAACTCATTGGTCATAGAGGCAAGCATTATACTTGACAGTAAGTGAGTCATTTTGCCACGTGTTATATGTGGTCTTATCCTCTTGCGAGGCATCTTCCCCTAATGGTTCCAAGGTTGGGGTATCAAGAATATAAGAAATTCTTTCTTGGCTGAGTACTATCTTCAGGTTTCTCAACCAATCAACATAGTTTGGTCCAGTCATTTATTTTGCATCAAGAATGCTACGGAGTGAGAGTGAAGAGGCCATTTAATCTACATTAACAAAGAACATTACATAAGCAAACAACCAATATGAAAAAACATAATTAAATTAGGACTTTAACTTAATTATGTCTCCCACTATTTTATCAAGCATCATAACCCTCCATATGATGATCGAGAAAATCCTAATTGGTTCTCTTAGTGGGGTTGAGATCCTAATTCCTTACAAAAGACCATGGTGTACACAACAAATCTTATATAAATTCAAAGGTAGGAAAACTCTTTCCAATTGTAACTCATACAATTCTCAACTTATCTTGGCCTCTAAAATATTAATAGCCTTGTGTGTACACAACAAACTATAATATTTTAGTTAAGTTAGACCCTTCATTGCTATATAGTCATGATATTAATTATAATACCCTTGTGTGTACACAACAAAGTATTATATTAAATCATGCCATAAACATCAAATGTACCAAGCCAAAATTATGTTAGTCACCATAAAAGGCCTTGTGTGTACACAACAAACCTAATATGGATCATAACATAATAATGACTTGGCATTAATGAAGGCCACATGTAGTGAATATTATACTAAGCATATCAATCAATAATTAAGTTAATCTTATCGGCCAGGTAAGTGGAAGAGTGGTGGGAGTCCCCCGGTTGCTTTCCTTACACTCCAAAAAGAATTGGCCAGGTCAGTCAACGAAACAAATTAAAAACCACGTCCTCTTTACCGACCATGAACCACTTTTCCTAGACACCGAATGATAAACTAATCATATTGATTATTTTTGCTTTTGGTATATGACACTACAACTTAATATGTTTTTAAAGAGGGCTTTATTAAAACAAAGCACATTCTAGGAAATATGTACCATAATGTGCCATCATTCTAGGACAACCATTTACCACATAATGGATCCACCATTATGCCAGGGCAACCTTATTTCAGTATGATGACAAGAAGGCTAAACATATCTCTATACAATTAAGGTTTAAGTGAAAACCTTAATTAGTGGCATACATCAAACATATATGCATAATTAACACAAATATGTGATTAGTGTGTCATCATACTAGGACAACCATTTACCACATAATGGATCCACCATTATGCTAGGGCAACCTTATTTCAGTATGATGACTAGATCTCTAAACATATCTCTACAACAATTAGGGTTTGAGTGATGAAAACCCTAATTGGTGACATAACATCAAACATATACTATATCAAATGTTACTTATATACATATGCATCTAAAAATTAGCAATATATTTTAATCTTAATAAGGAGGCTCTGATACCACTGTAGGGTTAGGTGGCAAGGCGGAAACATAGATTTCAAATTTTTATGAAATCTTCACCAAACCCTCAACCCAAGATCTCCTTAAAAAAAATTAAAACATATAACATGCATATATAAGATTTAAAGTCATATTAAAGTACTAACCTGTTGCTAAAATCCAAACTTTAAATCTCCACCAGGTGCCCAAATGTTCACCCTCCAATGGTGATCCACACAGAAAATGATGAAGATAACAATTTCTTGTTCTTGGTCTCTTCTTGAATTCTTTTTCAAGAATTCAATTCTTGAACTTTTATGCTAAAATTTTCTTTCTTGAAAATTTCTTTTCTTCCTTCTTTCCTCTTCTTGAATTCTTTTGTTGAATTCCCTTTCTTGAATTCCTTTTCTTGAATTGAATGGAAGAAAAATTAAGACAGGCAAAGTCTTAATTCAAGAAGGAAAAGAAGAAGAACAGATCTTCCTTTTCCTTTCCTTTACCGTTCAAGACCTTCCTCATATTCTTGTTTAGGGTCAGAGTTTCGACAGAGATTATCTCTGTAAAGGAAACAATACCCAACAAGCATAAAGGGAAGGAGTATTCCGGAGAGGAGGAGAAGGATCTGATTTCTGAATTTAATTGTCTGATAAAACCCCATGAACCCAAAGCCTTTTATAGATCTCAGAGGGGCATTTACTCAAAACATCACAACCCTCTGAAACCCCAAGAATCACGATCCCTCATTCCTCACGCGTCTCCTAAACCAAAAATCATGATTCTCTGATTTAATTTTTGTTTTTCCGACGAGGAGAACTCTCGGAAAAAACTTCAAGAAGAATCGTGACTTTTGGAGACGGATTTGCGACCGAAAAGCGATGGATCTTTTCCTTAATTTTTTCTGGCCATCAGATCCAGATCCAAGGGCATCAGACAAGGATCCGAATCGCCCACTCTTTTAGATATTTCTCTGATGCTTTTTCTTTCTCACGTGCATGAAGAGGAGTCCACACGCACGTGGACTCTTCTTCTTGGCGCGCGCGGGTGAGGAAGGGAGTGGGCGGCTTGGAGAGAGGGCCTCAGTGAAATTGATTCCCTTGGGTTCAGCCATGGATTAGCCCAAAGTCCTAAAATTTAATTTATACCTTAATTTGGTTCAATTAGAACCCAATTAAGCCCAATTCGGAAACCAAATTCAAATATGATTCGAATAAAAATTGGGTATGCAACACATGCTAGTGTGTTTATCCTGCAAACATGATTTAATTTCAAATTAAATCCTTCATCAATTCTCCTTTTGTGTGTGACCCATTGGGTTCCACACCTAGCCAGCAGTAGGTCTGAGTGCTTTGACTTAATTCGGTTAGATCTCAACTAAGCCGATTTAGGTCAACTCAAACTAGCTCGACTCGGTCAATTAGAATCTAATTCTAGTTAAATGATTTGAATTACCATAATTCAATCATATACCTACAAGACAAGATTGACATCTAGCAACGTATCATGTCTACCCGGAAGATGTGGAATTTTGGTAGAATTACCAAAATACCCTTCAGTGATGAGTTACCGGGCAATTCAGTCCTTTGATCAACTTGCATCCCGAATATGATTATGAATATGGATACTTGTCAAATCCAATTTCATATTCATCCCTAGCTCAATTTTATAATGATGATTCATTAATGAACCATTAGAAATTAACTCTAATATTCATACTTTGATCAAAGATTTCCTGAATCCATCATTTGATCAAAATTATCTGGATGCAATTCCCTCTTACTAGGGCTGATCAATTCCTTGTTGACCTATTCACAACCTCCATATACAATCCACCATAACCAATATCACCTCATGCATGACTCAGTGTCATGATTGATTGCGAACCAAAGTATAGATTCATATATATAAGGTACTATGGTAGTCTCAGGTCAAAGGACCACATGCACGACTCCCACTATGAGAATTATCTATTGACAAACAGATAAGGTTCCATTAGATATTCTCAATCTGGATCAATTCAGTGAACTCATTCTCTAATGAACACTCACATCCTAGTATTAGTGTCAAACACAAGTGACTGTGAGATCAGTTACCCTCATCACAAAGCATATATAGGATATGCTGGTCTTGCCGGAAACATTGATCCCCAACTCAATGTTCCATCGACTAGGAATATTTTAGATCAGGGTTTTAAGGCTTTAGGTCTCACTGGTATGATTTTATCATAACCCTAGAACCATAACCCTAATCTATGGGATTCATCATATAATCATAAAGACACAGCGTATGATGAAAATAATGCCTTTATTATAAAAAAAATGTCAATTCATTGATTTTGGGATCAAAATATAATATTTCAATTGGCTTTCAGGGCATAATCTTTCATGGTCATGGCACGTGGGGGGAGTTATTGGAAGCTACCCCTGGGTGCCTATAAAAGGGGGAAGCAGCGCTCAGAAGGGGCCTTTCACCGTGCTTGAAGAGAAAGCAGCCTCCTCCCTCCTCCTGTTGCTCTAGCCCCTCTTAGAGAACCAGGGAACCAGGTTAGTCCCATCTCCACCTTCCTCCGTCTTCTTCCTTTTCTGCAACTCCCCTTAGAATGGATTCTTGGAGTCGGAGTTTGGTTCATGGACAAAGGGAGCCTGGCCCTTTTGACATCGCTTTGACCATGACCCAAGAGAGGGTTGAAAGTCTTAGGACTGTGTATAGCATTCCTTCCACCTTACATATGACCATCCCCAGTCATGAGGGTAGAGTGAATGGACCTTTAAACCTAGGAGCTCTCTCTTTATATGAAGACCACCTGAATGTCGGCCTTTGCTTCCCGATCCATAGTTTCTTTATCCAAGTCTTCAACACCTATAGAATGACTCCTTCCCAGCTGACCCCAAATAGCATTTGGGTTCTCTATGGCTTCGTAGTCCTATGTCGGGAGGCCAACATTGAGCCGAGGTGTCCTTATTTTCCTATTTTTTCTTGTTGAAGCAGGACTTCTCGAGTCAGGAGTGGTGGATGTTCAATCCATGCCCTGGCTGAAAGATACTAGGGGGGCTTCCATCCACCATTCACGGATGGAAGTCCCGATACTTTTTTGTAGATAGCCTGGAGCTGTGGGGCTTTGAAAGCAGGAGGGAACCGAGGCCGAATGCTTTGAATGGGAGGAAGGTCTCGAGGGCCGATGAGGCTGACTTCCATAAATTGGATGATGAGGACCCGAAGTTCGTCAGCTTCATGCTCTAAGAGGGGAGTCTTCATCAGGCTGGACTCAGCCGACACCTGATGTTAGGTAGGACAAGAGCCGTAGAGAGAGAGATCGGCTACTTTACCTTCTATCGTCATTGCAACCGTACCTTACTTTAACTTTGTTTTTTGACAGGTGGCAAGATGAAGCCGGATCGGGTGGTTCTTTCAGTGCGATCTATGTAGCGGAGGGCTGTCCGTATCATGAAGCTGACCCCCCAAGAGTCGAAGAAGCAGGCAGCAGAGCCGATGCTTGAGAGGCCGAAGAAACAATGGATGGCAGAATCGTCCATCACGATGCTGTCGGTTGGGTCGGAGGATGACGACGTGCCGTTGTCGGATCGCTTAGCGACGAAGATAGTAGAGTGATCATCATCGATCGGGCACTCAGCTACCTGGGTGGAGGAGCGGCTTCCAACGTCGACCGAGATGGGCGCGGCTCCTCCATCCCCACCATTGGAGCTAACCAAGGTAGCTTCCCTGGTAGCAAGGGGAAGTCATGCAGAGGAGGGGTTGTCGACCGTTGATGAGAGGGCCGACGATCCCGGCGGTGAGGGGGAGCGCCAGGCAGGGCGCAAAGCTAAGAAGGTCAGGGAGCTACTTCTGAGGGCTGCCCCCGATGATGATGGGCGGTCGGTGAATGAGGCCTCAAGGAGTTCCCTCCACCATCTTCTAGGGGTAAGAGTTAAAATTAATCCTTCGATTTTGAACTCACCTGTTGCAACTATCTACCTATGCATGTGTCTGTCGGCAGCTTGTTAAAGATACCTTGCTGATGGATGGTGGCTTGGGCGAGCTGCTCTATCTGAAAGAGCACTTGACCAAGAGGGCCGAAGTGGCAGAGTTGGTGAGGGACGTAGATTGGGTGTCACTGACAGCCTCCAAGGAGGAGGTGCTCAACTTAAGGGCAGTAGCCGAAGAGGTGTCCACATTGCGAGCCGAATCGGAGGCCTAGAAAAAGTAGCTGGAGAACTTGCTGGCCTAGAAGGCAGACCGGGAGGCAAGTTTGAAGAATAAAAAGAAGAAGATCAAGGCTCTGACTCGTCGGCTGGCCGTCGAGGAGGGGCGCTTGACCGAATGCGAGGTCCACGCACAAGGCCACCAAGCGGTGGCGGAGAGGTATAAGGGCCTGCTGAAGATAGCCCAGGAGTTACTGAAGATGGCTAGTGAGAAGGCCGTTGCAACTTATAAAGCCTCCGAGGACTTTACCGAGGAGATGAACGAAGCCGGGACCGTTGGCTTCGACTACGGGTACGATGAGTGTCTGGGAAAGGTTAGTGTGGCCTTCCCAGACCTCGATCTGTCATTCCTTCAGCCGCCGAAGCCGGCAAAAGAGGAGGGCTTGGAGGTGGCGGATCCGACTACCCAAGCGGCGATGCTCAGTGGAGGCCATCGTAGAAGTGGCCGAAATGGACGCCCAAGTTGGAGCCAAAGAAAAAGCAGCCGAAGGTACCGAGGGGGCCGAAGCTGCTGTTGTTGCGAGGGGGCCGGAGCGGCCGTAGATAGTGTCCCTCCCGAGGGTCAGACCTAGTCGTTTGTAAAGGTCTGACCTTCAATGTTGTAAAGAAGCTTTTTGGTAGTAATGAAGAACATTTTTCATAATGTCTCATTTTCTTCCCTCTGAAATTTCACTAAGTGTGGACAGTCGGCTGATCTGAGCGGACGGTCGGACCTCCAGGAGAGCGTCGAGTGGTGGCTCTGGCCGAACTAGATTCCCGTAAGATTTTCGCTATAAGTATTGGTCCGTCGCTTGCCCAGACCAAGAGCAATTGATGTAGCGGTCAGACAGTAGCTCATGCCGGAGCAACGAGCTTAGGAATTTCAACCTAAGTGTTGGTCCGTCGACTTTCCAAACCCTGAAGAAGTTGAGGCAGCAGTCGGATGGTAGCTCAGGCTGGAGCAACAAGCTTAGAAATTTCAACCTAAGTGTTGGTCCGTCGGCTTTCCAGAACCAAGAAGTAGTTGAGGTAGCGGTCGGATGGTAGCTCAGGCTGGAGCAACGAGCTTAGGAATTTCAACCTAAGTGTTGTTCCATCGACTTTCCGGACCTAGAAGTAGTTGAGGCAGTGATCGGATGGTATCTCAGGCCGGAGCAACGAACTTAGGAATTTCAAACTAAGTGTTGGTCCATTGGCTTTCCAGACCCAGAAGTAGTTGAGGAAGTGGTCGATGGTAGCTCAGGCCGGAGCAACAAGCTTAGGAATTTCAACCTTAGTGTAGGTCCGTCGGCTTTCCGGACCCAGAAGTAGTAGAGGCAGTGGTCGAATGGTAGCTCAGGCTGGAGCAACGAGCTTAGGAATTTCAACCTAAGTGTCGGTCCGTCAGCTTTCTTGACCCAGAAGTTTAAGGCAGCGGTCGTCAGATGGTAGCTCAAGCCAGAGCAATGAGCTTAGGAATTTCAACCTAAGTGTTGGTTTGTTGGCGTTCTAGACCCAGAAGTAGTTGAGGTAGTGGTCGGATGGTAGCTCAGGCCGGAGCAACGAACTTAGGAATTTCAACCTAAGTGTTGGTCCGTCGGGTTTCCGAACCCAGAATTAGTCGAGGCAACGGTCGGATGGTAGCTCAGGCCGGAGCAACGAGCTTAGGAATTTTAACCTAAGTATTGGTCCGTCTGCCTTCCAGAACCAGAAGTAGTTGAGGCAGCGATCGGATGGTAGCTCAGGCAGGAGCAACGAGCTTAGGAATGTCAACCTATGTGTTGGTTCGTCGGCTTGTCTGGATTGGGCTACCCTAGAGCCTCTGCTGACCAGAGTATGACTTTCAGAAGTGGGCTGCCCTAGAGCCTTTACCGACCGGAGTCGGACTTTCAGAAGTGGGCTGCACTAGAGCCTCTACCGACTATAGTCAGACTTTCGGAAGTGGGCTGCCCTAGAGCCTCTACCGACCGGAGTCCGACTTTCAAAATGGGCTTCCCTAGAGCCTCTGCCAACTGGAGTCAGACTTTCGAATGTAGGCTGCCCTAGAGCCTCTACCGACCAGAGTCGGGCTTTCAGAAGTGGATTCCCTAGGGCCTCTGTCGACCGGAGTCGGACTTTTGAAAGTGGGCTATCCTAGGCCTCTACCGACCGGAGTTGGGCTTTCGAAAGTGGGCTACCCTAGAGCCTCTACCGACCGGAGTCGAACTTTCAAAAGTGGGCTACCCTAGAGCCTCAACCGACCGAAGTCAGACTTTCGAAAGTGGGCTGCCCTAGAGCCTCTACCGACCGAAGTCAGACTTTCGAAAGTGGGCTGCCCTAGAGCCTCTACTGATCGGTGTCAGACTTTCAGAAGTGGGCTGCCCTAGAGCCTCTGCCGATCGGAGTCGGATTTTCGAAGTGGGCTGCCCTAGAGCCTCTACCGACCGGAGTCAGACTTTCGGAAGTGGGCTGCCCTAGAGCCTCTACCGACCGGAGTTAGACTTTCGGAAGTGGTTCGTAGAAGAAATGTAGACTTTATTGATAGTACTTGCAGAGGTTGTCTACATTCCACGGACACACCATCTGTTGTCCGTCCAAAAATTTAAGTCGATAGGTGTAGCTCGAACCACTTCAATGACCCGATAAGGTCCTTCCCAATTAGGGAAAGCTTGCCTTTCTCGGTCGGCCTTGAAAATTCTGTCTTCCTTAATACAGATCTCTGACTTGGAAAGCTCGTGCCTTGACTCGTGAGTTATAATATTTCACCATCTTTTGGCGGTAGACCGCCATCTTCATGCCTGCCCGAAGTCTAGTTTCTTCGAGCAAGTCTAGGTCACCCCTTTGCTGTTCGAGTTGGCCGGTTCGGCATAGTGGTCGAACCACAGAGATTGAAGAGAGGTCTCAACAGGAATTATGGCCTCGCTCCTGTAAGTGAGGTTGAATGGGGTTTCGCTGGTTGATGTTCTGGCGGTCGTCTGGTATGCCCATAATACTGAGTGGAGCTCCTTCACCCAAAGCCCCTTAGCTTCATTCAGTCAGATCTTTAGTCCATGCAAGATTTTCCGATTGGTGACATCAGCCTCTCCATTGCTCTGAGGATGTCAGACCGTTGTGAGTCGGTGAGAGATATGATATTGCTGACAAAAATCTTGAAACTTAGAGTTGTCAAACTGTCTTCCATTATCAGCAATAATCGTCTAGGGAATGCCAAATCGAAAGATGATATTATTCCCGATGAAGTTCTCCACCTTGGCCTCTATTATCTGTGCTAGTGGTTCGGCCTCCACTCATTTGGTGAAGTAATCGATGGCCACAAGCATAAATTTCCATTTCCCGGATGCGGGGGAAATGGCCCCAAGATATCCATCCCCCACTGTGCGAACGACATGGGGCAATGATCGGTGTTAGCTCATTGGCAGGCCTCCTTTGAATAATGGAGTATCTTTGACACGCATCTCACCTTCGGACGAAGTCCGACGCATCTTTCTGAATGGTAGTCCAGTAATACCCCTGTCGGATGATCTTGTAAGCTATGGACATTCCTCCGAGGTGGTCGCCACAGATGCCTTCATGGACTTCTCTGAGTGCATAGTTGGCATCTGTCAGCCCCAAGCATTTCAACAGCGATTGTGAGAATGATCGCTTATATAGGACACCGTCGAGGATGACGTACTTAGAGGCCATCGAACGCACTCGCTTGGCCTCCGTCGGATCCTCCGGGATAGTTCCCTTAGTCAAGAAAGCAAGGATTGGATCTATCCAAGAAGTTTCTTGTTCCACCTGGTGGACCTCGATCGGCTCCTCCATAATACTTGTGGTGGGGACACCAGGATTAGACACGGATCCCTGGATCCTATATGGTTTACTTAGTCATGTGTCAAAGTTTTGAAAATTTTGTAATCAATTAAGATTGAGTCCTGTACATCAATTATGAGTCCAGATGAGCCCAATTTTTGTACAAGAGAGGAGGTCACCCTATTTTGGAGTTCCACAAGGTCACATCCAAGAGTTAGAGGCTACTACATCAGTCCATTGGATCTTATGTGACAACCCAAGATCTAAGATGCTTCCAGAAATCCTGATTCTTTCTAGATATCCTCCAGATGCCCAGATTCTAGTCTAGATGCTAGAGCATATACCCAAACCAGGGCATCCATGATTCCAAAGGTCTCTCTACATCCTAGCCCAAAGAAATCAAGTCCAAGTGCCAAGCCCAAGCCCTAAAGAAGCAAGATTCTATGGAATATTCCTGCTACCAGGCTACCAGGCCACCCCAGCGTCCAGAGGCCCAAACCCATGCACCCAAGCCCCTTTGGGCCGGCCCCTTGCTTCCCCTGGAAGTCCAACACACCCTCCTAGGCATCCTAGAAGTGTTGACCAAGTCCAAGAGGTGTCCTTGAGTGGAATAGTCAAAGCATGAAGGGAAAAGGAGAAGACTAGGTCAATTCCTAACCTAATGGGGATTTGTTTTTCTAACCTAGATAGGAAAGGACTTGTATTCCAATTTGAAAGAGGACTTGTAACCCAAGTATAACCATGGTAGTTAGGGTATGGGAACTCTATAAATACCCCACCCCTCCCCCTCTTGTAATCAACTTTTATTCATGATATCAAAACCCTGGTGAATTTATTTTGAGCTTGCGAGCTTCTGTTACTTTGTTTTTTTGGTTCTTTGGTTTGTGTTTGTGTTTCCTTGCTGCCCTAGCATCCTTCCATATCCTAACTCACTGCCATCCAAGCCTTCACACATCCAAGAAGGAGTACCCTAGGCCACCAAGCAAGGAGATCTTCATCAAGCTTCAAGCCGCCCGCTTCTAAACCCTAACCTGATTCTTTCTAAACCTAGTCCCCTTTCTTTTTCTTACATTCTATTTTGATTGACCCTTGATGTTTTGTAGGATCCCCGAGGTGTTTCACCTACCAAGAGGAGGCTTTCCTTGCATTCAGAACCATCCAAATCAGCCATCTAATCAAGGGAACCGAACTTCATCATCCAGACTCCAATCAGAGTGCTGTGTGATCTCTTCATCGGACGTTCTTCAAATCACTGATTGGTAATATCCTTCCATTCTTTTAATTTTTGATTTGATGAAGATAAGCTATCATAATCCAGGAGTTTCTCAATTCTCGATTCCTGGACTTTATTATTTTGCATGAGTTTGCCTGCGATACGATGATTCTATGCATTGCTCTTTTTCTTGCTAGTTCTTTCTTTTATTTGGGAATTTAGCTTACAACAACTAAATTATAAAATTACAAAAAAATTATTTTACTATTTTTCCTCATGTGTAGAAATCTTAGAGTCATCCCACATCAGTTTGGTATCAGAGCAGGTTTAGGATAGTTTTCTATTTGCTTTGAATTCTCAAACCCCAATTCAGCATTTTGTCCACTGCATTAGATGTCTAGGTTTCATCTGATTTCGCCATCATAAACATTTTATTTTTCTGTAAAATCTGCACTACATGTCCTCTCTTTTGTATTAGTAATTATAATAATTTTTAATTATTTTTACTGAAACCCTAAATTTCTAAAATTTGGCATATTAGAAACCCAAACAGAATTCTGCTAATTTCTGTAGCAGTCTAGAAAACCCTAGGTTTGCATCATCATATGATTCTTTTTCTGCATGAAATTTGGTAGGAATCATCAACGCTGTCAAACCTCTTTCGTAGATTTTTTTATTTTTTTTGCATCAGGATCTGTGTCAAACTCTGCAACAATAAAAACCTTAATTCATTGATTTCTGCTACATTCTACATACTTAACTCAACCTAACCTAATCAACTTCCAAACCCCCAATTACAAGCCAAACCTTGTTTGCTAACCCTAGTAAACTTAAACTTAACTTGACATCTCATAAATTAATTAAAAAATATTTTATTTTCTGATTGTTTTAGATTGCATCAGGATTATTGAATGTTCATCATCTTTTAATCTAATCTTAAGGGCAATCAATATAACATCAGGGCAGGAGGTCATAACCTGTCCTGGGCCCAAAACAACCATCCAGCATTTCCACCCAAGCCTTAATTAAAATTAATTAGACTTAATTTTCCCTAGTGGGCTAGGTGATACCCAACAAGTCGGGTCCGAACCGTGTGGGCCAACTAGTGCATTTAATCCTTTAGCTATTACTGAAAGCTGGTGTCTAAGGATAGGGGTCCAGAGTCGAACGACCTAAGTGGACTGGTGGTTTATAATTAGGACCCTGTGACAAGCAGGGGGAGCCTCCCACCACCCCACCCCCTACCTGGCCAGTGGAAGGATTAGCTGCTGGGTTATGTGTATGTTGAGCTGACTCACCCAGTTTTGGCTCTAGGTCTAGGAAACCCTAGATTAAGCTAACCCAATTTTGTATGCTTGGCTGCACCATCTCATTTTGACTGATTGCTTGATTGTATGACCACTAGACTAGGAACCCAATATCAAAAGTCTAAACCCCAACCAAACCAACCATGGATCCCAATTTTGAGGCTTTATAAAAGCCATGAATGACCAGATGGTACCCAATTAACTGCCCAACTAAACCAATCCAATGCCCAAATTAATGCTAAACTTGACCAAACCCAAGACCAGATAACCCAATTGACCCAATCTCAGAATCAAATGAATCATAGATTCAACCAAGTAGACCAATAATTTGACCAGGCAACCACTAGGATCAACCAGTTAACCACTAGTTTTGACCAAATAGGAGATCGGTTTGGAACCCTAGACAAGACCCATAGGACTGAACCCATAACCCTTAGTCAGCCTGAGCCCAATAGGATTAGTATCCTTAGATATGAACCCAGTGTTAGTCAGGAGCACCTTAGCCAACCTACCCTTGTCACCCCAGTCATTAGTCAGTTTTTCCTTAGGCTACCCCCTCTTACCACCTTATTGGTTCACCCAAATGACCATGAAGAGGAGATATATGAGGCTGACCCAAGTTTAGTGGATCAGTATGAGGAGGAAGAAGAGGAGTTCCCCATAGAAGACTTTGAGCTAGTTGAATCAATAGATACCCAGGTAGAAGCCACCCTAGAATCAATTGACCCTGACCATACCCACAAAGTCGTCGACCTAGAGTTAGATGATCCAGATCACACCCAAGCTACAATGGAAGAGCAATTAGAGGAGACTTTAGAAGAGGATCCAATTGTAGAGCCTAGTCCTGAATTTCTTGAGCCAGAATAGTTTATTGAGGACTTGGCTTATCTCTACCAGTACCCTTTGGATGAAGTCACTTCCTTGTTCCTAATTGAAGATCTTTTTCCTGAAATTAGTGACCCATTCTTCCATAAGGCAGACCCAGTAGATAGACATCAACCCCATAGGGTCAATCTTAATAGCCTAGATTTAATCCCTGACACCCCTTCTTACATCTTATTCTATCCAATCAACCTTGAACCCTTTCTACCCCACCAGACTAACCTATAATCCACCTCATATTTCCTATCTTTTCTTGAATTTTCTTATATTTCTTTAAACATTCACCTACATCATGTAGAGGTTTGCATGTTGCATTCATTTATTGTACATGTTAGGTTTGCATCTTACCTCTTGCATATCCTTTGGCATTTAGTAGTCATACATAATAAATTTTCATGTGCATGCCATGCTATGGTCAAACCTAGAGAGTATATAGTGTGTTAGGTTAGACCATAGAAAGTCCAAATAAAATTTCCTTCGATAGGAAAGTTTAGTCAAGTTTAATAGGTATTAGTTGAGTCCAATATAATTCACAGTCCTAAATCACATATCTGCACCTATAATAGCCTTTGCACAGCATATGCATCATGAAATTAGTCAAGAGCTGAACATAATAATGAACTAAATAACAACTTGGCTAATTCCCAAAAGAAAGATGAATTTTTTGCAGAGGAATATGTGACTGTCAAAGAGTTTTCTGCTCGTGAAGCTGGCCCATCCAAAATAATGAATAGTAGTGGACCCAATTCCTATGTGCTTGAGATATCACATAATTTAGGTATTAGCTCCACTTTCATCATCTCAGACTTTATAAAGTCTATGAAGCCAGCAGTGATACCCAGCGAGCCCCTTGAGCCACTCCCGTTCTTTGAGAGAGAACCCACCCAGAGCGACCATATATAATTTGGCCTTATGGTGAGGTAAAGATTGAAAGAGCTCTAGATGATCAAGCTATCGGTACCCAGGATAGAGACTGTCAATGGTATTTGGTCTGATGGCAAGGTCAGCCAGAATTTGAGGACTTGTGGAACGTTGGTGCGGATCTGCAGCGCCTCAACCCAGACCCTCCTTGAGCCAAATTGACCCATACTCGATGGGGTAGAGTTCCTCCTACCCCGGGAGAATTGGTGGGGACACCAAGATTAGACACAGATCCCTGGATCCTATATGGTTTACTTTGTCATGTATCAAAGTTTTGAAAATTTTGTAATCAATTAAGATTGAGTCCTGTACATTAATTTTGAGTCCAGTATGAGCCCAGTTTTTGTACAAGAGAGGAGGTCACCCTATTTTGGAGTTCCACAAGGTCACATCCAGGAGTTAGAGGCCGCTCATCAATCCATTGGATCTTGTGTGACAACCTAGGATCCAAGATGCTTCCAGAAACCCTGAATCTTTCCAAATGTCCTCCAAAAGCCAGATTCTAGACCAGATGCCAGAGCATATTTCCAAACTAGGGCATCCATGATTCTAAAGTCCCTCTACATCCTAGCCCAAAGAAATCAAGTCCAAGTGCCAAGACCAAGCCCTAAAGAAGCAAGATTCTATGGAATATTCTTGCTACCAGGCTACCAGGCCATCCCAGCTTCCAGAGTCCCAAACCAATGCAACCAAGCCCCTTTGGGCCAGCCCCTTGCTGCCCCTAAAAGTCCAACATGCCCTCCTAGGCATCCTTGAAGTGTTGACCAAGTCTAAGAGGTGTCCTTGAGTGGAATAGTCAAAGCATGAAGGGAAAAGTAGAAGACTAGGTTAATTCCTAACCTAATGGGGATTTATTTTTCTAACCTAGCTAGGAAAGGACTTGTATTCCAATTTGGAAGAGGACTTGTAACCCAAGAGTAACCATGGTTAGTAAGGGCATGGGAACTTTGTAAATACCCCAACCATCCCCCTCTTGTAATAAACTTTTATTCATGATATCAAAACCCTAGTGAATTTATTTTGAGCTTGCGAGCTTGTGTTACTTGTTTTTTTTGGTTCTTTGGTTTGTGTTTATGTTTCCTTGCTACCCTAGCATCCTAACACACACCCTAACTCACTGCCATCCAAGCCTTCACACATCCAAGAAGGAGTGCCCTAGGCCACCAAGCAAGGAGATCTTCATCAAGCTTCAAGCCGCCCCGCTTCTAAACCCTAACCTGATTCTTTCTAAACCTAGTCCCCTTTCTTTTTCTTACTTGCTATTTTGATTGACCCATGACATTTTGTAGGATCCCCGAGGTGTTTCACCTCCTCAGAGGAGGCTTTCCTTGCATCCGAAACCATCCAAATCAGCCATCTAATCAAGGGAACCGAACTTCATCATCCAAACTCCAATCATAGTGCTGTATGATCTCTTCATCGGACGTTCTTCAAATCACTGATTGGTAACATCATTTCCTTCTTTTAATTTTTGATTTGATGAAGATAAGGTATCCTAATCTGGGAGTTTCTCAACTCTCGGGTCCTGGAATTTTTTATTTTGTATGAGTTTGCCTGTGATACGATGATTCTATGCATTGCTCTTCTTCTTGCTAGTTCTTACTTTTATTTGGGAATTTAGCTTATAAACAAAATTATAAAAATTATAAAAAAATATTTACTATTTTTCCTGATGTGGAGCAATCTTAGAGTTGTCCCGCATCAACATGGGTGCTGCAGATGCACCATAAATGTTCGGTCAGAAGTGCTGATAGCCGCCATAGCCAACCTTGACAGAGCGTCCGCCCGAGAGTTCTGCAGATGAGGTATATGGAGGATTTTGAAAAATTTGAGCTGAGAAATAAGGTTTTGTACCTTGTTTAAGTATCTTTCCAGGGTCAGATCCCTTGCTTCAAATTCCCCCTTTACTTGATTAACCACCAGTTGGGAGTCGGAGAAGACTCTGAGTCGGTTGATGCCCAGTTCATTGATGATTCGTAGCCCCGAGGAGGGCTTTGTATTCCGCCTGATTGATTGACTCCTCAAATAAAAAATGCAATGCATACTCCAGGTTCTCTCCATCCGGGTCAGCCAGGATCAGTTGGCCTCGCAGCCTGCAAGTTTGGATTCTCCATCCACATGGAGGGTCTAGGCTGGTTCGGCTTTGTAGATGGCATCGGCTTCAGGTACTTCGACCATTTGAGGAGGCTTCTCTTGTCTCCATGTACACTCTGCAATGAAGTCAGCAATTACTTGGGCCTTCAAGGCAGATTGTGGCTGAAAAGAGAAGTTGAATTCGCCTAGCTTGACAGCCCACTTGGCAAGCTGACCAGATGTGTCAAGGCTCCGAAGGATTGCCTTAAGGGGTTGGTCCGTCATCACCATAATCGGATATGCCTGGAAATATGGTCAGAGCTGCTTGGCGGACGTGACCAAAGAATATATCAACTTTTGCATCTTGGGGTACCTTGTTTCGGCATCATGGAGGACTTTGCTGATAATAGACAGGCTTCTGCTGTTCGTCCTCTCCGACTCGCACGAGGATGGCACCGATCGCTTTGTCCGACACAAAAGATAAAGGTACAAAGGTTCCCCCTCCATCGGCTTGGCGAGCAATAAGGGGTTCTTCAAGTACTCCTTCAATGCTTCGAAAGATAACCAACATTCGTCTGTCCAAACAAAGCTTTCTGACTAACGCAGGATTTTGAAGAATGGTAGAGACTTCTCAGCCGAACGGGAGATGAAATGGCTAAGAGAGGCGATACGGCCGGTGAGCTCTTGCACCTACTTTTGTTGGTCGGATGTGCCATCTCAGTGATGGCCTTTATCTTATCAAGGTTCATTTCAATTCCCCTCTGCGTGACCAAATAACCAAGGAACTTGCTAGAGGTTACTCCAAAAGTACACTTCATGGGGTTCAACTTCATCCGATGGTGCCTGAGTGCATCAAAGGATTCCTGCAAGTCCTTGATGTTGTCGCCTTATGGAGACCCTTCACTATCATGTCATCCACATAAGCCTCCATGTTCCTGCCCAGCTGACATTCAAACATTCAGTTGATCAGCCTTTGAAAGGTGGCACCGGCGTTCTTCAAGCCGAAGGGCATCATTTGATAGCAATAAAGATCCTTGTCGATGACAAAGGCAGTCTTCTCCTCATCTTCTGGATGCATCTTTATTTGGTTGTAGCTAGAGAAGGCATCCATAAAGCTAAGAAGTTGGTGGCCGGCCGTGGCGTCCACCAGCTGATCAATCTTGGGTACTGGAAAACTATCCTTCTGGCAGGCCTTGTTGAGGTCAGCGTAATCCACACAGATCCTCCACTTCCCATTGGCCTTCATTACCATAACCACATTTGCTAGCCACTCAGGGTAGTGGACTTTCCTGATGAAGCCAGCATCACAGAGCTTCTTCACTTCCTCATTGATGGCTTTCTGCCTTTCAGCGGCAAAGATTCTCGTCTTCTGTCGGATAGGTCGATAGGCCGGATCCACCTTGAGCTGGTGAGTGATGACCTCCAACGGTATCCCGGGCATGTTGACGCCGACCAAGCGAAGATGTCGGTGTTACTCTTGAGGAAGCCGATCAGTTCTGACTTAATATCTTCGCTGAGGGAACCTCCAATCTGAAGGACTTTGGTGGGATCATCCTCCCGAAAGGGAACAAATAGAATCCTTTCTCCTGGCTGACCAAGGCTATCGGCCTCAGCCCTCGGGTCAAGTTGTTTCAGAGTGGGATGGCCTTCTAACTGTTGGTTCATAATGGTCAGACACTACCAGGCCATCCGACGGTCTTCCCTCATCACTCCGACCGTGTTCCTGGTTGAAAATTTCACCAACAAATGGTAAGTGGATATAATGGCTCTGAATTGTTGAGGGCCATCGGCCCAAGATAGCATTGTAAGGGGAGGTCTTCCGAACGACCACAAAATTGATGGGGAGGGTTTTCTGGAAAGGCTCCATCCCGATCATCACAGGGAGAACTATCTCCCCTTCCACTCTGATGGAGTTGCCCCCGAAGCCTGTCAATAGCACGGGGGATTCCTACAGCATGGACCTGGACAGATTCATTCTCACAAAAGCATTGTACAGCAATACCTCTATTGAGCTCCCATTATCTATAAGCATTCTCTTTACATCGTAATTGGCAATCACTACCGACATGACTACAGGGTCATTTTCAAAAACATGAGTCTCCAGAAGATCTTCATCAGAGAAAGTGATTGCATTGGAGCCCCTAGACCTCTTAGCAATTTTGGGTAGGCCCTCGTAACTTTCTGCGGATCATCGATGCAGCATGCTGACATCCCGCTGGTCGACCTTCTGATTGGGGAGCTTCGCCTCCTCCAGAGGGTTTTTGGCATTTGATGCTTTGGCTCGATCCTGATGCAGTCGAACGTACTGTGTAGGTACCCCCATCAGATGAGGTCTTCAATGGCGTCTTTCAGCTGGAGGCACTCTCAATGCTGTGCCCGTGATATCTATGAAACCGATAGAATTTATCTTTGTTTCTCTGGGCAAGAGGACCCCTCATTGACCAAGACCTTTGTAGAAAGATCTCGTTCTTAATCTCCATAAGGATCTTCTCTCTTGACAAGGACAGAGGTGCATAAGTCTCGAACCTTCGGGGGAAGTCACTTGGCTTCGTACTTCGACATTGGGCCGATCGTTGATTATCACTCGGAGGTCATACTTCAGGAGCCTTATTACTCTGCTTCTTGGGGGTCGGCCTTCTCTCAGCTTGACATCGACCGGTCGCTTGTTCTTTTGTCAAGGCATACTTTATGCTCTGGCCAGGAGTTTGCTGTAGCTTGTCGGATGTTTCTTGTCCAGCGAGAAGGTCAGCCTAGATGAGCGGAGCCCTCGCTTGAAGGCTGACATGGCCATAGACTCATTCAGTCCGGGACTTCCATAGTCGCTGAGTTGAAACGGGCCATGAAATCCCGAAGGGTCTCTCCCTCCTTTTGCAGCACGAGGAAGAGGCAGTCGGTATTCCTCGGGGTCTGACTGCAAGTCCTGAAATGGGAAAGAAAAAGTGATTCGAGTTGACAAAAGGAGTGGATTGTACTTGGCTGGATGGCGAAGAACCACATCCTGGCGATCTTCTTAATGGTGGCAGGGAAGGCGATACAGCGGAGGGCATCGGTGGTGCCTTGTACCATCATATGGGCTTTGTACGTGCCCAGATGGTCCATCGGATTAGTGGTACTAGGTAGGGGTCCACTTGCGGAATCTTGAAATGGAGGGGAATTGTCTACGCTAGGATCTTGTTAGAGAACGTAGGAGGGGAGTCGTATACCTATCCCCCTTTGGCCTTCTGCCAGAGGGTGATTTCGGCAATGCATCCTCCATGTACATGATCTTGCTGGCATAGTTTCTTGGAGGTTTGGCAGGGCCGACGCCGATCAGAATGGATTCGGTGAAGGAAGGCAAAGTAGACCTTGCCCTTTTGTCGTCAGCACGATCACCAATGATCATCGGGGCTCCACGACGATGTGAGAACAATGCTGAGGGACTCCAGCCATCGGCTTCCCTCAACGACAATCTGAGGATTGGTGCTGGAAATAGCCGGTAGTTGCTGCGGTTGTCGGTTGCTTCCTGGAAATGTTGAACTACAGCAGTAAGCGTTTCGATGCGATTCACCAACATTTGGAACTGCTGCAACCCCAGTGTGATGGTAGGTTCAGCGGCAGCAGTGGCGGTGGTGGCAATATCATTCTCCCTTGGAGGTTCCTCAGACATGGAAGGAAAGATACCTCTTCTGGCAGTGGCATTTGGAGCTCTTCCCTTAGCCATTTTGTAGCACGGGTGAGGGATTCCTCCATTTAGAGAAGGGAATAGAAATACAAGTGGTGCCCCTTCTTCTAGCGCCAATCTATTGCACCGTCAACACCTGGACCGGGGTTGGATGTGCTGGAGCGCTCCTCTCCCAGGTAAACCTGCAACAAAGTCCCCAAGGGTGCCGATGGTGTTCCGATGGGGGACCCCTGCGATGCCTAAGTTAACAGGAGGTTGAAGGCAACAGAATGGAGGAACCAAGAAAAGAACAGCGTATGGAGAGGAAAGAGTTGTTCTACCTTCAAACGGGATCCCTTGAGTACCTTATATAGGCATGGAATAGTCCAAAATCTGTTAGGGGAGAGGCTGAGAAAGACTGATTTACCCCTAGGAGAATCTGAGAGTGGCCACAAGGCACGCAGATATGGCGACATCGTGGAAGTAGTGGGAGTAGGGCTGTTGGGATGGTAGGATCGTGTAGTAACAGAAAGGTGCTTCTGGAATTTCCTGGATGCAAAGGCATGCCTGTCGGACGTCGGTTATGGAAAGCCGGTCGACCGAATTAAAGACCAAATCTCTAAAGGAGCCACAGGCCAGACCCAGCAGGAGAGGGTCGTTGGACTCCTACTCCAGTGGGTCGGACCTCTTAAGGAGAGCGGCGGGCCGGACCCCAGCAGGAGAGGGTCGTTTGAACTCCTGCTCCAGTGGGTCGAACCTCTGAAAGAGAGCAACAGGTCGGACCCCAGTAGGAGAGGGTCGTTTGGACTCCTGCTCTGGTGGGTCGGACCTCCAAGGAGTAGCAGTCGGAGCCTAGAAAAAGTGGCCGGTCGGACCGCAAGAATGGGCTAGTTTTGGCTGAGGGTGAGTGTCATGGTACAACATCATTAATGTTAGGTTTATGATGTCATGAATGTTAGGTTGACATGATTAAGTCTATATAAGGATGTGTTAGAGACCATCAATGCCCTCATAAAATCAAATATTTAGTCATAGTGTAAGTTAATCATGATGCACATTCGATTAGGGTATGATCAGCCAATTGGTGTCTAGGCAAAGTGATTCTGGGAAGGAAAATGGAATGAGGTTTTTATTGGTTCTGTTGTTTGACCTAGCTAATTCAATTGGTGTCTAAGAAAAGCAACTGGGGGACCTCCTCATCTCTTCCCTTACCTGGCCAATTTGGTCATATCTAAATCCTAAATTAGAAATGCTAAGTGATTAAGCACACTACACATTGCCTTCCTTCATGCTAAGCCAAATCCATGTCAAAAACTCTAGTAGGTTTGTTGTATTTGATACAAGGCCTATTCTAGGGTTGATATGATATTTGTCTTGGTGCATTTTATTCTTATGGCATGATTGGTGGTGTTGCTTTGTTGTGATTGACACAAGGGCAACATTTATTAAACATGGCTATATGGAAATGAAGGGTCTGACTAAACTAAGACATTATAGTTTGTTGTGATTAACTAAGGCTATAAGTATCTTAGAGGTAGCTGTTATGTTGAGAATTGCATGGGTTATAATTGGAAAGGGATTTTCCTACCCTTGAACTCATGGATGTTTGTTGTGATTAACACAAGGCATTCATGAGGGATTGGGATCTCAACCCACTAAGAAAGCCCTGAGAGGGTTTCTCGCTTACCATAGTTGAGGTTATGGTATTTGAGAAAAAATAGTAGGAGATATAATTAGATGCAAAAGTCCTTGTCTAATTATGAATATCATCATAAGTGGTCTGCTTATAGTTATTCTTTACTTTCTGTAGATTGTTACATTATGGCTTCTAATTTTTCACTATGGGGCATCTTGGATGCCAATAAGTTAACTGATCCAAATTATGTAGATTGGTTGAAGAACTAAGAATTATATTAGCTTAGGAGAAAAATTGCTTATATCCTTGATACTCCTGACCTAGATCTGGTAGGAGAGGATGCTACTAAGAAGGATTCAAAGAGAAAAAGGAATCCTAAGAGTAGCTTCCAAAAAAGGAAAAAGGCAAGGAAGCCCTCTGCTGGTGGAACTTGCTATCACTGTGGAAAGCAAGGGAACTAGAAGAAGAATTGCAAGTTATATCTTGCAAGTCAAAAGTGGTGGGGACACCGGAGGCACCAGAATAAGAAAGAGGCTTTTCAACCCTCCGTGAATTGATCAATAATTTATGAGTCCATCTGTAATAAGGGCTTAGCCCATCTGAGTCCATTTTAGTTGTTATTTGAGTCTTTTGAGTTTCAGTTCTGTACTAGTCTGCTCATGTTGAGCTAGTTCAGTCCAGTGTTAGTCAGCTCATGTCAAACTAATTTTATTTTTTTGAGTCCTCTTCAACCATATTGAAGACTCAAGACACATAATACAAGTGAAGACAAGTCCAACCAGATTGAACATGGAAGTATAGCCCAAGTGCAACCCAGCTTGAAGATTTGAAGACCCCAGGAGGAAAATTCAGAAAACCTGATTCCTTGCAGATGCCCTCCAAATGCCAGATTCCCTTCCAGATGCCAAAATAAATTCATATACCAAGGCATCCATGATGTTAGAGGTCCATCTGCATCCTAGCCCAAAGAAATCAAGCCCAAGCGCCAAGCCCAAGCCCTAAAAAGCAAGATACTAGGGAATATTCCTGCTACCTGGCAACCAGGCCACCCCAGCTTCTAGAGGCCCAAACCCATGTGCCCGAGCCCCTTTGGGCCAGCCTCTTGCTGCTCCTAGAATCCCAACACGCCCCCTAGGCATCCTTGGAGTGTTGGCCAAGTCAAGAGAATTTTTAGGGATTTTTCTACCTAATGTTTCCTTATTTTCTAGCAAGGGTTTGAGAGGGAAAGGATTCTTATGTAAAGACTTATGTGCCCTTACTTGGACCCAAGGTTAAGGGTCTATTTAAAGGACCCTAGCCTCTTGTATGAAGGGAGATTTTGATATATGAAATAAACCTTGAGTTCTTCTATTGCTTTGAGTGATTACCTTGTTGTGTGCATAAAGGGGTTGAGAGTTCTTCTTCCCGGTGTTTGCAATCATCTTCCTGCCGCCAACCATCCTTCCAACCCCTCCAAAACTTTATTCCTTTGCTATTTTCCTTTATTTTCTTGATTTCCTCTGAGTTTTAACACCTGACAGGTCGTTCGCAGGTCTCCAAGTTCCTACGAATCCAACGACCCCAGCCACGCCTCAATCGGACCACCGAGCAGAAAGCCGGGTATCCTCGGGTCTTTGGCTCAGTTTTCCAGGCTGCATCCATCGAGGAATGAGAGATCCCTCGCTGTGATCTTCATCGGGCACTTCAGATGTTGTCAGGTACACCCCTCTACCTCTAGTCTTATTATTGTACGAGAACTTGCCCTAACCGAGGCTTCTCAGCCCCGGCGATCCTTCTTTAGTACTTTTCTAGGTTCTAATCTGCATGCTTGGCTTCAAAAATTCTTACAAAATTCCCTACAAATATTTGATCTGAAGTTTGGGAATTAATCACCTAACCCCATATAAAATATTCAAAAGGAATGCTTGCACATTAGTCCCGCATCATTTGGAATCAGAGCTTAGATTAGGGCTTATTTTTTTAATTTTTTAGTCCGTATATGCTCTATTATTTAAATTATTTATCCCTGATAAGAACTCAAAAAATTCTAAATTTTGTTTTTCTAGATTTTGCATAATTCACAGTAAGTTCACAATTTTTTCAGATTTTATTATAGCCTATGAATTTTCTGCAAGCCAAAATACAACTATAGATTTTTGGCTCTATTTTTTTTTCGGCAAGACAAGTTGGAAGTTTAAGGTTTGTTTAGCATCTTTTGCATATTTTAATTTTAGTATATTTCCAGCATATTATGCCATGATTTGCATGTTTTCTTTTATTTAAGAAAATACCAAAAAAAAAAATTACATATTCTCCAAAAATACCAAAAACATCTAAACCCTAATTGCATCCTCATCTGCCTGCCATCATTGCATGATTTACTTTTAAGGGCACTCTTGCTATATCAGATGGGTGGAGGATTTGATCACCTCTCCTTAGCCCAAAACCACATCCCTTGCATTCTGGTCCCAAGCCTTAACCTAAAATTAACTAGACTTAATTTGCCCTAGTGGGCTAGGGACACCAACTGGTCAGGTCCGGGCTAAGTGTCAAATCATTGTGTCAAGCAAAACTGTGTGTGCTTTGTGCTCGGTGTCTAGAATTGTGGTTTAGGATTCAATCCTGAAGGGCTTGTGGCTGGTCCGCCTACCTGGCCAATCTCTGATTGGTGTCTAGGATTGGCAATCAGGGACCTAACACTCCCCTACACCTGCCTGGCGAGTACAGGGTTACTATAGACTAGTTTGCCACCCTGATTGAGCATCTAGTTTTGGACTCTAGGTCTAGTCAGCTATAGTCGGTTTGATCGAGTCTTGCATGAGCATTATATCAGGAGTCCCATCTCATCCACCATCTCCCTGAACCCATGTATAAGCAGGAAGCTAGGATTCAAGCCCTTATAGATCAATGGCCCAAATGGCTACCCAGATGACTACCAGATGACCTAGTTAACTCAGTCTGGTACCCCAAACCAACAATAGAATTGACCATCTTGCCAATAGGTTTGACCAGATAGAAGGCCATGTAGGGACCATACAAAGAAACCATGGGTCACAGTTTGAGCCAGATCTTGAGTCCCCTCAACATAGGAGGACCCCAAACCCTGATCTATACCATGAGGTCGAACCTAGGAGAGCCCCTTATCCTGACCCGTACTACAATCCTCAACCTAGGAGGACCCCAAACCCTGATCCATACCGAGAGTTGAACCTAGGAGAGCCCCTCAGCCTGACCCATACATAATACTGAAACTAGAAGAACCCCTTACCATGACCCTTATTATGATACTGAACCTAGAAGAACCCCTTACCATGACCCTATTATGATACTGAACCCAGGAGAACCTAAGACTCTGATCCATATAGGGAGTCCAATCTAGGAGAACCCAATACTCTGACCCATATAGGAGTCCCATCCTAGGAGAACCCAATACTCTGACCCATAGGGAGCCCAACCCTAGGAGAACCCAATATTCTGACCTATATAGGGAGTCCAGCCCTAGGAGAAACCAATATCCTGACCCATATAGAGAGCCTAACCTTAAGAGGACCACATACCATGATCGGTCCTTAGAACCTGACCTAGAGCTGACCCAAAATCCCTGACCCCAGATCGTTTAATTCCATGAAAAATAGATCTGCACCCTGTCCTATGAGCCCAGAGAACCCATACCCCTAGGTTCAATATTAGTACTAGTCAGGTTTTCCCTAGTCAACTTGAACCCCATAGGATTAGTACCCCTAAATATGAGCCCAATAGTGAGCCATATCCCTTAGGCAACCTGAACTACTAGATTAGTGTCCATAATCAGATACCAAGACTAGCCAATTTTGTCTAGCCGACCTTCTCCAACCATTCCTGAGATTGACAAGGTTACATTTAACGTGGAAGTTTATGAAGCTGATGCGAGCCTAGTGGAGAGTATGAAGGAGAAGCGGAGGACACCGTCTTTCGAATTTGGTCCGAATTGGGATTAATTAGTTCTAATTAAACCAAATTAAGGTCTAATTTAAACTTTTAGGATTTGGGCCTAATCCATGGCTGAACCCAAGGGAATCAATTTCACTGAGGCCCTCTCTCCAAGTCCGACCCCCCCTCCCTTCCTCACCGCTCGCGCCAAGAAGAAGAGTCCATGGCGTGTGGACTCCTCTTCACGCGCCGTGAGAAAGAAAAAGCATCGAAGAAAAAATCTGAAAGAGAGGGCGATTCGGATCCTTGTCTGATGCCCTTAGATCTGGATCTGATGGCCAGAAAAAATTAAGGAAAAGATCTGTCGCTTTTCGGTCGCAAATCCGTCTCCAAAAGTTGCGATTCTTCCAGAAGTTTTTCCGAGAGATCTCCTCGTCGGAAAAAAAATGAAAATTAAATCGAAGAATCATGATTTTTGGTTGAGGGGACACATGAGGAATGATGGATCATGATTCTTGGGGTTTCAGAGGGTTGCGATGTTTTGATTAAAACACCCCTCTGAGATCTATAAAAGGCTTTGTGTTCACGGGGGTTTTATCAGACAATTAAATTCAGAAATCAGATCCTTCTCCTCCCTCCGGAATACTCCTTCCCTTTATGCTTGTTGGGTATTGTTTCCCTTAAAGAGATAATCTCTATCAAAACACTGACCCTAAACAAGAATAAGAGGAAGGTCTTGAACGGTAAAGGAAAGGAAAAGGAAGGATCCTGTTCTTCTTCTTTTCCTTCTTGAATTAAGACTTTGCCTGTCTTAATTTTTCTTCCAATTCTAATTCAAGAAAAGAATTCAAGAAGAGGAAAGAAGGAAGAAAATAAATTTTCAAGAAAGAAAATTTTAGCCTAAAAGTCCAAGAATTGAATTCTTGAAAAAGAATTCAAGAAGAGGAGCCAAGAACAAGAAATTGTTGTCTTCATCATTTCTGTGTGGATCACCATTGGAGGGTGAACATTTGGGCACCTGGTGGAGATTTAAAGTTTGGATTTTAGCGATACAGGTTAGTACTTTAATATGACTTTAAATCTTATATATGCATGTTATATGTTTTAATTTTTTTTAAGAGATCTTGGGTTGAGGGTTTGGTGAAGATTTCATAAAAATTTGAAATCTATGTTTCCGCCTTGCCACCTAACCCTACAGACCAGATGGCTGGCATCTTAGTTTTTGAGTTGGATTGGAATTCGAGGGGACGCGCCAGATCATATCCGATTGTGATCCATGGGATAGTTGAAGCAACGACGGATAGATCACTCCAGGAAGTGCACCAGCCACTCTGATGAAGCCACGTGTCCCATGTCACGTCAAAAATTCAAGCGGATAGATGCCACAAATCGTATCAGCAATAACTGCTCCCCCTATATTCACCAACCTGATGCTGACACCTGTCCAGGAGCAAAAATCGGAGCAGAAGGTACCCGATCACAGCACACCAAATCGGATTTGCCATCATTTGAAAGACTGATGCATTTACTGCCATTTAATGACCTCCCCCTTTGAGCCTAAAGACTCGCTTAAAGCACAAGGGCAAGGGGAACAACAGTTGTGTACCATGACGGCTCACCCTCAGCCAAAACCGGCCCATTCTTGCGGTCCGACCGGGCAATTTTCTAGGCTCCGACTGCTACTCCTTCGAAGGCCGACCCAACAGAGCAGGAGTCCGAACGACCCTCTCCTACTGGGGTCCAGTTTGTCACTCTCCTTCAGAGGTCCGACCCACTGGAGCAGGAGTTCGAAAGACCCTCTCATGCTGGGGTCCAGCCCGCCGCTCTCCTTCAGAGGTCCGACCCACTAGAGCAGGAGTTTGAGCGACCCTTTCCTGCTGGGGTCGGCCTGTGGCTCCTTTAAAGGTTTGGCCTTTAGTCCGGCTGATCGGCTTTCCCACGGCTAACGTCCAACAGGCATGCCATTGCATCCAGGGAATTCTAGAAGCACCTCTGTTACTGCGGGATCCTACCATCCCAACAGCCCTACTCACTACTTCCATGATGTCACCGTATCTACATGCCACGTGGCCACTCTCCAGATTCTCCTAGGGCAGATCGGTCTTTCTTAGCCTCTCCCCTAATAGATTTTGGACTATTCCGTGCCTATATAAGGTACTTAAGGGACCCCATTTGAAGGTTGAACAACTCTTCCCTCTCCATACGCTGTTCTTTCTTGGTTCCTCCATTCTGTTGCCTTCAACCTCCTGCTAACTTAGGCATCGAAGGGTCCCCCACCGGAACACCACCCCCGCCCTTGAGGACTTTGTTGCAGGTTCACCCGGGAGAGGAGCACTCCGGCACATCCAGCCCCAGTCCAGGAGTCAACGCCACAACACATGACATCATAATGTATTCATAACCATACACATATGACATGATATTCATTCCATCATTTGAGTATATTAACCCTAATATGCATACCATAAGCATGATTGTAATATCAATCCATTCACCTCACTTGTTCAAGGGATATGGCCATAACGGCACCCCTACACACCATAGGAGACCCCAATGAATGGAAAAGAGGGCCATGAAATTCTAAATGACTCCTATGACCGGATGGCCATGGTGACTAACCCAATCCAAAGCAGTTATTAGGATATAACATATTTCAAATATGTGATTTAACTAATTATGCATAGAATCATATAATTATTCAATAGCATGCACCATACTTGATAATATGCACTATCATGTAATCTTTCAGTAGTATGCATCATACTATGATTTATATATATGATCATATTATCATTCAATATATAATTGAACCCTAATTAGTGGCATGCATCAGAATATGATTCCCATATATGATCATATTCAATATCATATAAGCATATTCAATTGACCATTAATCAAATGAAATAAGAGGGCTCAAATACCACTGTTAGGTTCTAGGGTTTCGATGGCACAGCGGAACAATGGATTTCAAAAAATTTCTTTATTGAAACTACTAACAACTTGAAACACAAAGCCCAAGATCCCTTATTCATTACAATTAACAAGTCATGAAATTAGGGTTTGGAAAAAATACCTGGAATGCTAATTCCTTCTTCTTCCACTAGGCACACAAGTGCATGGCCTCCAGAGGTGATCCACATAGGAATTAATCCTAGGAAGCACTCCTTAGTAGGTTGCTTAAGCCACTAGGACTCTTCTGATGGCCTTTCATCCTTTGGCAGCCTCTCCTTCCTAGCTCAAACCCTTGCCCTCCTTGTTATGGAACAAGGACGGGGGAAGGATCGCTGGCGAGTGTAGAAGTCACTAGAAGATTAGGGCTTGTAATCAAGAACCAGGAACTCGGGCGTCACAACCACTCCAATCCGGAGAAAACTCAAAACTCAGACAAAATAACTTTTTAAGTTGTATTCATAAGAAGAAGATGTTTAATGCAAGAGGAGAGGGGTAGTATTTATGGATTCACCCCAGGGTACATTACTTGAGGGCTAAGAAATCCTAACTTGTGGGCCAAGAAACCTTGGTGGACCAGTCAACAGTGGGCCTTTCTTGGGTTGGAGCTCTCTCTTGCATGCTTGGCGGCTTGAAAGGGTCTAGGTGCATGAAGGTCGGCTCTGGTTGGAGGGGTCTGGTGAATCTCCTGGCTGTTGATGACTCTTCTCTTAACTTAACAATTTAACTAGACTCATGACTGAACTAAAATGACTGGACCTGACTAAGTGGACTCAACTAACTCAGTTGTCCACTTTATTACAGGACTCAAGTGGTCGCTTTGACTAAAGTGACACAGGACTAATGGACTCAAATAAAATAAAATAAAATAGGTTTTCGGGTCCCCATCATTCTCCTGTGGTGGGGAGAACTCGACTCCATCGAGTCAAGCTCAGCGGGGTTTGACGGAACAGGAACTAACTAAATAATGCGGGAAACAATGGGAATGACATGCTCTTAATCAAATTAGTAAAACTCAAATGAAAACAAAGCAATAAGATTTAGCCATTCAAAGCAAAGAACCTAGATGTAATAAAAGGAAATTCTGAAATGTCACACAAAATCCTGAAATTTTCTATTCAAGATAATTAAGAGAGAAGGATCTTAGTGGTTAGGAAACCACTCAGATTAGAGATAATTTACCTTACCAATTTCAGATCTGAAAGAGTTCATAAGAGGGCTTCCAGGCATTAAATTACTCTCTTGAATAACACACTCAGGGAGGATTCTGCATGACAAGGAAAATATCCTAGGTAGGTTTTCTTGTTCTTAGCAAATCCAACCTCCTTCTTTGGAACTCAAGAAAAACCCGGGGATCCTGCAACAAAATTAGATGGAGGGATTAGGAAGAGAATTTATGATTGGGATAAAATAAATAAATAAACAAGATGGGAAGAGGTTGTGGAGGTTTGTCTTGAATCTTCCATGGCTCCTTAGAAGGATGACTCTAAGGTTTTTGTAGAAATCCTTGTTGCACTAGTTGTTGATGAGGCAACCCTTGGCAAGCTCTTGGAAGATTTCCTCTAAGCCGAATTCATGCAAGATCTTGGAGTGGAGACGGAGAGTTGTAGATTAAAGGAGATCAAAACTTCAAGGCCTCATACCTTACCCTCTCATAGGGTACCAAACATCACAAGCAAGAGAACTTCTTTGGAAAAGAAAGGCTATTTTCTTCATTCATCATCTGCTCTTTTACAAGAAAACAAGGACTATTATAAGACTTTCTTTGCAGCCTTGTTTGTTTTTCTTTTTTTATTTAAATTCAAAATGCAACTCCTAGAAAGGTAGGTCGTCCCCATGAATGTAGGAGAGATGGGTGGGGAGGTTGGCCAATTCAAAATTCCCTCTTCTTTGGCCGAATTTCCTTGAATTTGAACCTCCTTGTGATGTGGCAAGGAGGTGGCTTCCATGTGATGATGTGGCTCTTTGGTGGTAAACCCATGGACCATGCTCCCTTTGACTTTTGACTAGACACTAACCCTTCATGATTTTGCAATTGGACTGGCCCGAACTTGACTTAAACAAGACTCAATGAAATTTGATTTAAACAAGACTCAATAAGACTTGACTCATGACTCAATTTAAAAGAAAACAAATGCAAAATTAAATTATTACAGGACTCAAATAAGAACTTAGCTAAGCTTGCTGAAATCTCTCTTGTGCCTGGTGTCCGCACCAATTCTCCCTGGTGGGAGGAACTTGACCTTGTCGAGTAAGGCTCAATCTGCTCATGATATCTTTCTAATAGGTCTAGGTCAATCTGTTGAAGATCCTCTCGGGTGATCCAGGAGTCTCCGATTCGGGTCGTCTTTGCCAACTAACCAGGTAACATTGATGACCATTATTCCTAGTGGTAATTACCTGATCATCCAAAATTGTTCAACTCGATCTTTCCAGTCTGGTGGCTTTGCTGGTGGACATTCAGGTAAGGTTGCACTCTCAAAAATAGGACAAGGCTCAAAAGGCTCACTAGGAATTAATGCCATTTCTTTATACACATTCATATCAAATATTAAAGGTTGAACTAATGTCATATTCTGGTGGCAACTCTAACACGTATGCATTAGGTCCAACTTTCTTAATTATTTGAAAGGTCTAGCTCCCAGGGCATGTAGTTTCTTCATAGTTCTTGGTGGGAGCCTTTCAGGTCTTAGTTTAATCATTAAAAAATCTCCTTCGTTATATTCTTTTGTTCTTTTCCGTGAATTAGCCATATGCTTATATACTTCGTTACTCATTTGAATTTTTTTTCTAATTTCTTTATGCAATTCTCTAATATGCTGTGCATATGACTCGACTAAGAAATCATGCATGTGACTAGCAGGAAGCATGAATGATCTATGCGGTAGGATAATACTAAGGATAGAGAAATGGACTAGCAAAGAGGACTGAGACCTATTGACCGAGCTGTTGTAAGCAAACTCGGCATGAGGGTGGAGAAGATCCCAATTACCCATATTCTCACCAACTAAGCATCTTAACAGATTCCCTAGGCTCGATTGACTACCTCGGTTTGTCCATCAGTCTGTGGATGATAGGCAGTGGAAAATTTCAGTTTGGTGCCTAGCAAATGCCATAACATCTTCCAAAAGTAGCTGGTGAACCTAACATCTCGATCAGACACTATGGTTTTAGGTAGCCCATGTAACTTGACCACTTCATCTAAAAAAAGTTTGGCTACCTTGAATGCATCAAATGTTCGCGAACATGGGATGAAATGGACCATTTTTGAGAACCTATCAACCACAACAAAAATTGAATCGTGTCTCCTTTGGGTCTTAGGTAAACCTAACATGAAGTCCATGCTCAGGTCCTGCCAGGGACAATCATGTATAGGTAAGGGTGTATAGAGTCCAGTGTTTGCTTCTGCTATTTGGCAACAGCACAAGTTTGACATCTGGCCACTATTTGGGCAACTTGTCGTTTTAGTCCTGGCCAATAAAACTGGTCTTCTACAGCTAGGATGGTTTTGTTTCTACCAAAATGACCAGCTAAGCCTCCGACATGTGTTTCCCAAACTAGAAAGTCCCTTAAAGATGTTTTGGGAATACAGAGTTTGTTTACTTTGAATAGGTATCCATCTAAAAGGGTGTATTCACTATGATCAGAGGATGGTCCTTGTTATAAAGCCTGAAAGGTTTCACTAAAGTCTCGACAGGTGTCATATTCATCCTTAATTCTTTCAAAACCACGACTTCAGTGCTAATTGAATTTATAAGCAAGGCTCTATGACTCAATGCATCAGCAACCTTATTTTCAGTTCCGGCACGGTGTTTCAGGACGAAAGTGTAGGCTTGGGTGAACTCTACCCACTTGGCGTGCCTTTGATTCAGTTTCTTCTAGGAGCTCAGAAATCTAAGGACTTCGTGATCAGAAAAGAGGACAAACTCTTGCGGTATCAGATAGTGTCTCCAATATCTCAAAGCTTGGACTACCGCATACAACTTTTTGTCATACGTTGAATATCTCGCCCTAGTCTCATTTAACATTTCATTAAAAAATACCACTGGATGATTCTCTTGACTCAATACTCCTCCAATACCTACTCCAGAGGCATCACAAGCTACCTCAAAAACATTAGAAAAATCCGGCAGTCTTAAGATAGGTGCTTATGTCATCTTTTTATTAATATCTAGGAAGGCTTTGTCAGCTACTTTTGTCCATTCAAAACTTTCCTTCCTAATACAATCCGTTATTGGGGCAACAATGGAGCTAAATCCTCTAATAAATCTCCTATAGAAAGTGGCCAATCCATGGAAGCTACGAACATCATGAATGGTTTTGGGAACGGGCCATTCAACTATGGATCTTATCTTTTCAGGATCGGCTGAAACTCCATCAGGGGTGACAATGAAACCTAGGAAGGTAACTCTTTGGGTCATGAATTCACATTTCTTTAAATTAGCATAGAGTTCTTCTTTCCTAAGGGCTGTACAGACTTGTCTAAGGTGGTCCACATGGTTTCTTTGGTCCTACTATATATCAAGATATCATCAAAATATACCACCATAAATTTTCCCATGAAAGCTCGTAGGACCTGGTCATCATCCTCATATATGTACTCGACGCATTGGTTAATCCAAAAGGCATTACTACCCATTCATATAACCCGTCCTTAGTTTTGAATGTTGTTTTCTATTCATCCCCTGGTCTAATTCTAACCTGGTGATAGCCGCTCTTCAGGTCAATCTTAGAAAATACATTTGCGCCGGCCATCATGTCCAACATATCATCCAAACGGGGGATGGGAAATCTATATTTCACCATAATTTTGTTTATGGTACGACTATCGACACACATTCTCCACGTGCCATCCTTCTTAGGGGTTAGGAGTGCAGGTACTACACAGGGCTTAGACTTTCTTTGATGGATCCTTTTCTTAGAAGGTCCCCTACTTGTCGTTGTAATTCTAAGTGTTTAGTAGGGTTCATCCTATAGTGAGGTAAGTTGGGTAGGGTGGCTCCAGGAACTAAATCTATAGCGTGCTGAACATCCCTTAATGGTGGTAAGTGATCAGGTAAGTCTTTAGGAAAGACATCTTTAAATTCCTCTAACAATTTGATCACTTCCTTAGGTTGTTCTGCAAGGTTTCGACTTTGGATTTCCTTAACAGTTAGCATCCAAATGGGTGAACCTCCATTAATTTCTTGTTCTAATTCTTTTGCATTTATTAGGTTCAATCCCGGTCTCTTGTCTTTCAGGTTGCTCGACCCTCTCTTAGTGTTGTCCTTAGGCTGAGTAGAGTGAATGACAAATTTCTTGTCATTAAAAGTAAAGGAACATGAATTTGATCGACCGAAATGGTCGCATCATGGTCAAATAGCCATGGCCTGCCTAGGACGATGTTACTTACTCCCTTTATCATCTCTTCGAGTTTGAGGGGTGCTGTAATTGGGTCGATTATATCTTAAGGTTTTGTCCTGGTTACTGACTAGAAACACTAGGCCTAGGGGCTTCAAGTCAACGAAAAACTGGACCCCTACGGAATCGTTCTGCATCACACGCTATCTGGTATGCTAGCTCCAAATCATGGACTTCCCTCATGAATAGTTCTTTCTAGATTTCCTCTCTAAGTCTGGCTCTAAACCTAGACAAAGTCACTGACTCTGATTCATCGACATTGCATCTCATTACAAACTCATCGAACATTGAAATGTACTCAGCCACACTTTTGTTCCCTTGTGTCAGTCTCTGCAATTGATCTAACAATCTCTGATGGTAGGACATAGGAAGGTATTCTCTCTCAACCTATGTTTCATTGCTCTCCAAGTTACTGTAGGGACATCTCCTCTTTGTCTAGCTAGTCTCTCAACGTTTCCCCAATGTAACCTAGCTTGATGCACAAGTTTAAGCTTTGCAAATTTACACTTCCTATCCTCACTCATCTCATACCAGTCAAAGTACTGGTCCATCTCACTTCCCAATCAATGTAGATTTTGGGATCTAATATTCCATCGAAGGTTGGGGTTTCCAACCTAATGTTCTTCAAGGTTCGATCATCTTGGTCCAATTGGGCTGGGGTGGGTCTCCTAGGATTTGGTCATATACTTGATTAGGATCATGCTCTCGGAAAGGCCTTGTCTTGGGATCATTCTAGGGTTGGCTGGTGTCTCAACTTCAGGTTCAGGGTCTAGCTAATTCTGGGCATCTTGATTTCCTCCAGGGGTTTTAGACTCTAGTTGGTCAAGCCTAGCAGTAATGTGGGACATTTGCTCCCTCATGCTCTGGTTGTTTTGGGCCAACTGATCAGTCAAATTTTGGTTGACTTGGGCATTTGGTCATTTAGGGCTTTCATCCGGGTTTCAAGGTTCGGGTCCATGGCTACACTGGATTGGGTTTGGACTCGTGAATATGAAGCTCCTGATCTAGTTTTCATGAAATAATGCACTCAAACCAAGACGACTAAGGCTCCTAAACCTAGAGCACAAATTAGGGATCTAATTAAAAGGACCAATTAGCTAGTAGTAACTTATGTGACTTGGCCAGGTAGGTGGAAGGGGAGTGGAGGTCCCTGTTTTGCCAATCCTTAGACACCAATCTGAGATTGGCCAGGTAGGTGGACCAAACCACAAGCCCTAATGCACCAATCCTAGACACCAAGCCCGTAAACACACACCAATTAGTTGACACAATTAACTTGACCCTAATTTGAACCCGACTCGTTGGTGTCCCTAACCCACTAGGGTAATTAGGTCTAATTGATTTTAATTAAGGGGTTGGGATCGAGATGACGGGTTGTGGTTTTGGGCTAAGGACAGGTGATTAATTCCTTCCCCATGTCATAATGATGCCCTTAATTGATTTATCATGAGATGATGCAAAGCATGCATATAAACCCTAATCTCAGCAGTAGAAATATTGTGTGTTGCAGTTCAAAGTGGGGTTGAGAAGTGCTGTGTAACAGTTTCAAAAAAAAATTTGAAAAATTCACAGAAGATTGCTAACTGATAGATGATATGCTATATGAAAAGAAATTAGAAGATAAAATTGTACTGTGCTGAGCAGATCATTAAAGTTAAACAATGTGAAAAGGATCGGAACAGAACATACAGGAATTTCAGCAATAATGATGAAGTGCGGTAATTTTCAATTTTTTTGTGATTTTTTTCTGATGATGAAATTTAATATGGTGACAACTAACCTGAAATGGAACAAGAAAAAAATGTTTCAATGCAAAATGCACTACTTGCCTTTGGAGTTGCAGGCAAATTACAGTCAGCCTGAACAGAATTACAGCAAGCAGGGAAATCAGACCTATATATATTTCTTCTATGTGGTCAATGAACAATAACCAAGATAGGACAATCTTACACTATAAAGATCAACCATATAGTAGGACAACCTGATTTCACCTTGGTGTTATGATGCAAAGATTTGGCTATAATCTTATAGCACAAGAGAAAAAATCATGCAAACCAGAAAACAGGGTTTTTAACTATGATGCTCTAATCTAACCTGCTATGATACCAAATAATACGGGAAACAATGGGAATGACATGCTCTTAATCAAATTAGTAAAACTCAAAAGAAAACAAAGCAATAAGATTTAGCCATTCAAAGCAAAGTACCTAGATGTAATAAAAGGAAATTCTGAAATGTCACACAAAACCCTGAAATTTTTCTATTCAAGATAATTAAGAGAGAAGGATCTTAGTGGTTAGGAAACCACTCATATTAGAGCTAATTCACCTTACCAATTTCAGATCTGAAAGAGTTCATAAGAGGGCTTCCAGGCATTAAATTACTCTCTTGAATAACACACTCACGGAGGATTCTGGATGACAAGGAAAATACCTTAGGTAGGTTTTCTAGTTCTTAGCAAATCCAACCTCCTTCTTTGGAACTCAAGAAAAACCCGGGGATCCTGCAAGAAAATTAGATGGAGGGATTAGGAAGAGAATTTATGATTGGGATAAAATAAATGATGCAGAACGGAAGCTCTGATACCAAAATGATGCAGAACAAAGAACAAAGAAGCGTATGCGGAAGTAAAATTAAGATTAATTTCTTTTTTTTTTTTTTTTTATATATTTCAGAAATTGGCTTCGACTCAAAGTAAAGCTAAACTACGTTGAAGGAAACTAGGTAAGGATTGAAAGCACAGTTTAGAAGAAACTAAATAATCAGAGTAGTTCAGAAGTAACGGATCGCTGGGGGTTGAGAAACACCAAGACCTAGGGTTTCGCTCTGAACTTTCAACAAAACAGAAATAGAGAGGAGAGATGGTTTACTAACCAGACAGTGATCTTCATAGAATTTGGGTGGAAGAACTCTCTCGAGCAGATTGTTGGATCTTCGGATTCGGCTATCTTCGTAATGGATCCTCCAATACTGGCCTCGTGGCTGGGTTGGCTTCTCCTGAACTCAAGATCTGGGAAGAAGAAAAACAAGTGAAGGATTCAGAGACTCAGGGAAGGATTTACCAGGTCTAAGAACTTGAAGGCTGATGTCGCTGAGATCCGGATTCCCTTGAAGGCTGATTCGACTCCCTCTGGAAAGAGCTTTGGATCTGAAGTATCCGGACTGGAGCTGGATGCTGGTGGTCGGCCTGGACATGGAGAGAGAGGCCGTGGGAGGTGGAATAGGCTAGGGTTTGGTGGATTGAAGTGGATGGTGGGCGGCTAGGGTTTGGAGTAGAAGTGGCTAACCTAGGGTTTGGGTTTTGGAGATCTCACACCTCCTCAAGGTTCTTGGGGAACCCAGATTTACTCCCTCACGGAGCTCAACACCTGGATGCAAGTGCGGAAGAGAGAAAACACAAAGTTTGCTCACAAAAAAAAATGGTTTCATTCATCTTTTTGATTTAAACTTACAAGAGGGTTTAATTTATAAGGCTTTACAAGGGAGTAGGGTTTTACATCTTCCCATGTGGGACTAAAGGAGGGGATCTACAAATCAGGAAAAATCATACAATATGGTCGGCCAAAGTACCAAAAAAATTTGATTTGGGTTATAAAAGGCAGGTAAATGGCGCCTCCTTGTATGGATCTTCAAGAGAATTTTTTCCTTCCATGGATCAACTCTTTTGGACTCCTCCTTTTCTTCCTCCCTAAGTTAAGGTCCTTCCATCTTTGTTTTGGATTTTTTTGGTAAGTAGTGGGCGCCTCCTTGAAGTTCTCTCCAAGAAAATTTCTTCCCATCTTTACTTTGTTCTCTTGGGAAAGTCTTGGCCGCCCCCTTGATTTGTGGACTCTTGGTGGATTTCTCCTCATCTGGGCGCATGAGAGAAGGAAGCTGCTATCTGTGGAGTGGGGACCAAGGCTGCTGGATGTAGATATGGCACCCCCTGGACTCAGGCGTATGGCTGGGAGTGTGGCTGGGAGTGTGGTGTCCACTTGCTTGGTCTTGGGAGAAAATGTAACACCCCAGGTTGAAACCCTAGTCCACTACTGAGTCAACATGACTCAACAAAATAAAATGCAGGTAATGTAGACTCAAGCTAAATTGAGTTGATCTAGTCAACTCTTATTACAAACCAAAAACCCTAATTTTTTTTCGGGCAAGGTTAATCAGAGATCCAGATGGAGCTCTGAAGTCTTCTTCTGAGTCTGGTGCCCGCACCAATTCTCCCAGGGTGGGAGGAACTCGACCTTGTCGAGTATGGATCCAGTTGGCTCTGGTATCTCTCCAAGAGGTCTGGGTCCAGCTCTTGTAACTCTTCTCGGGAGATCCAAGAGTCATCAGAATCTGGCCTTCCTAGCTAGCGGACCAGGTATCTTTGGTATCCTCGATTACGAGTAGAGATAACCTGATCATCCAGGATCTTTTCAATCTGCTCTTTCCTCACAGGCCAGTTTGTTGGTGGACACACAGGGTTGGGTTCACTCTCAAGAGCAGGATTAGGCTCAAAAGGCTCACTAGGAATCACAGCTGGCTCTCTATACTCTACTAGGTCTGTAATATTGAAAGTGGAGCTAATGCCTAGTTCTGGAGGCAACTCGAGCACATAGGCATTGAATCCTACTCTCTTCACCACTCTAATGGACCAGCTCCTCTAGCATGTAACTTTCTAACGGTTCCAGGAGGGAACCGTTCAGGCCTTACCTAATCATTACACAGTCTCCCTCAACAAAAGTTTTGACTCGCCTTTGAGAATCACCAACTTCTTATAAGTTTCATTACATAAATTATTTTGGCATGAATTTCTTTATGCAAGTCCTTTACATGCTATGCAAGTGAATCAAGAGACTTGTGTGTGTGGGCTAATAGTGAAATCAGATCAAGTGGTGTGTGAGGCTTGTATCCATGAACAATTTCAAAGGGACTCTAGCCTATAGACCTATTGATCGAACATTGAATGCAATTTCAGCCCTGAACAAAATACAAATTTCAATTCCTGGTGCTCTCAATCAAACCAAAATCTGAGTCAATGTCCTAAACTCGACTGACGATGCATTCCTAAAGAATGGACTTTATTCAAAGGAACCCTAGGTCTAAACCTAACAAACTACGACTCTCTAGGTTTGACCTTGGGTCGAAGGATGGCATGCAGAGCATGAAAACTTATCATGGGTGCCTAGTAGGTGCCATAAGGTCTTCCAGAAGTTGGTGGCAAACCTAATAGGTTCTAAGGAGTCTTGCAACCTAGAGATCTCAGTAAAGTGTAATCCCATAGCTCTAGAAACATGAGAAGATTCAGGGAAGGGTAGGAAATAAGAATCAGAGTTTTGAGGTGGCTTATCAGAAACAAGAAACAAACCTTGGTTATTCAGGATGACCTTAAAATGAGGACATTGTTCTATAGGTGCACTCATCCAAACCTCTTGATTTGCTCTAGGAGGGTCTACAAGTGCAAGTTCTAGGGTAGACTGGGTGCTCCTAGAAGGTGGAAGGTTATCAGGAAGGTCTTTGGATTGTTTATCTAAAAAGTCCTCTAAGCTACTGTCTTTTTCTTGTTCTTGGACCTTCTCAATGGGCAATTCTTGTGAACCCCTTCCTTCTTCACACTTCTCTACCAGATTTGACTCAGGGGTGTTTTCTTTGGATTCCTCAATGAGTTCAGAGGAATTCTCACTTAAACTCTCATTGGGTGCAATTTCCTCTTCCTGAACTTCCTCAAAAGGGTCTTCTCTTAGGGTTAGCTCCTGAATTCCATGAGTGGCATGGGTCCCCTCAATAACCCCATCAAGTAGGAGTTGGTTAATTGAATTATCGGGAGAGATATCCTCAAATTCTTCTTCTTCATATTCATCTATCAAACTTATGTCAGGCTCATATATTTCTTCCTCAATCTTACTAAAAGGTTCTAATCTATTCTCCTTTGATTCCTCTTTAAGTACGACTCTGGTCAGGTCAACTAATTTTGGGATGGCCATGCCCAACTCCGTCTCAATGTTATCCTTCTGGTCAAGAGGTGACACAAGTGGAAATTGACAAACAAAAGTCTGGTTCACTACGGGTGTCGGATCAATCGGAACTTGACTCAAGTTGGTAGAGGTTGGCTTTAAGTCCAAAGTACTTGATTGGTTATATCTTAAAGACCACTCATAGTCTTGGGCTTCTTGGTAGGCTCGGTCTAACTTATTGGTCTTTTCAAGGCATAGCTTCCTATAAATGTCTGGGTGTAACCCAACCCTAAACCTCGATGTGATCTGAGCTTCGGTCTCAATGGTATTGCATTTCATGTCATACCACTGGAAGTCCTCGATATATTTAGACACAGGCCTATTACCTTGTCGCAATTGGTACCATTGGTCTAAAAGTCTTTTCTCATAGGATCTACCTAGGTACCTATCTCTCAACTTACTTTTCATATCTCTCCAAGTATATATTCCTCTTTTCTTTGATAACACTCATGCTCAATAGCATACCAATGCGACCAAGCATGTTTGGTGAACTTGGTTTTGGCCAACCTAATTTGTCCTAATTTCGATATGTTAGTGCACTCAAATATCGATCCATTTGTTCTTCCCACTTAATATATGTCTCTTGTCTTCCATCAAAAGTGGGTGCATAAGGTTCGGTGTTCCTAACAGGTCCCTTTTCTGAGTCGACCAAGTATGGATATAGGCTCCTAGGGTTATGCTCGGGATCACGGTATAAGGTCCTCCTAGGCTCCTGGCATGGGTGAGGTTGGGGCCTATTTAATTTTGGATCAGGGGTCCAATTTTGATGTCTACGATTCTCAAGTCCCTGGGCTCGGTCTCTAAACTGGGCAAAACCCTCATTCATATCCTGACTCAATTTGGTCATACTTTCGGTAAGAGTTCTAATCATGCCTCTAAATCAGGTTGGGTTTGACCAGGTTGGTAGGGTACTTCGTTCCGGTGGACATGTGATGCAAGCAAGCACACCAAATGAGACTCGACTGAAACGACTACGGGCTAACTAGACCTAGAGCCCAAACTAGATGCCCATCAGAGTGGCAAGCTAGCCTGTAGTAACTCGGGACTCAGCCAGGCAGGTGTAAGGGGAGTGTTAGGTCCCTAATTGCCAATCCTAGACACCAATCAGAGATTGGCCAGGTAGGCGGACCAACACACAAGCCCTTCGGGATGGAATCCCTGAACCACCGTTCTAGACACTGAGTACAAAGCACACACAGAGTAACTAGACAAACTGACTCAACACTAGCCTTGACCCGACTTGTTGATGTCCCTAGCCCACTAGGGCAAATTAGGTCTAATTAATTTTAAGATTAAAGGCTTAGGTTCGAATGAGTGGGTGGTGGTTTTGGGCTAAGGAGAGGTTATCAACTCCTCCCCTTATCTTAAATGTTCAAATGCCCTTAAGATGAATTAAGTGTTGAACATTCAAAAATAATTGAATTGTAGAAAAACAAAATAGAGTTACAGTAATTTAATTCTCATAAATCTCACGGAAACCAATAAATCACAGAAAAATTATTCAAAATAGCTTCAATTATATTGGTTTCAGAAAATAAAAATCACTAAATTTGGAGTTACTTTCAGTGAAAAATAATTCTTGCAACAGGGTAGTTACGGGCTGAAAACAGAGTACTTCCCCGTTTACAATTCCTGCTACGAAGTTGTAACCAACGGATCCCCTACACGCCCTAGGAACACCCGTGGAATGGAAGAGGAGGTTTACACCTCACTTCGTTCCTAGGACCGGACATCCTGGGGAGTCTACTTCGAGCAGACAAAGTAAAAAGAGAGAGACTCAAACAAGCAATCAAATAGAAACCCTAGACAGGGCTCTGATACCAAATTGATGTAGAACGGAAGCTCTGATACCAAAAATGATGAAGAACAAAGAACAAAGAAGCGTATGCGGAAGTAAAATTAAGATTAATTCTTTTTTTTTTTTTTTATATATTTCAGAAATTGGCTTCGACTCAAAGTAAAGCTAAACTACGTTGAAGGAAACTAGGTAAGGATTGAAAGCACAGTTTAGAAGAAACTAAATTATCAGAGTAGTTCAAAAGTAACGGATCGCTGGGGGTTGAGAAACTCCCAGACCTAGGGTTTCGCTCTGAACTTTCAACAGAACAGAAATAGAGAGGAGAGATGGTTTACTAACCAGACAGTGATCTTCACAGAATTTGGGTGGAAGAACTCTCTCGAGCAGATTGTTGGATCTTCGGATTCGGCTATCTTCGCAATGGATCCTCCAATACTGGCCTCGTGGCTGGGTTGGCTTCTCCTGAACTCAAGATCTGGGAAGAAGAAAAACAAGTGATGGATTCAGAGACTCAGGGAAGGATTTACCAGGTCGAAGAACTTGAAGGCTGATGTCGCTGAGATCCGGATTCTCTTGAAGGCTGATTCGACTCCCTCTGGAAAGAGCTTTGGATCTGAAGTATCCGGACTGGAGCTGGATGCTGGTGGTCGGCCTGGACTTGGAGAGAGAGGCCGTGGGAGGTGGAATAGGCTAGGGTTTGGTGGATTGAAGTGGATGGTGGGCGGCTAGGGTTTTGGAGTAGAAGTGGCTAACCTAGGGTTTGGGTTTTGGAGATCTCACACCTCCTCAAGGTTCTTGGGGAACCCGGATTTACTCCCTCACGGAGCTCAACACCTGGATGCAAGTGCGGAAGAGAGAAAACACAAAGTTTGCTCACAAAAAAAATTGGTTTCATTCATCTTTTTGATTTAAACTTACAAGAGGGGTTTAATTTATAAGGCTTTACAAGGGAGTAGGGTTTTACATCTTCCATGTGGGACTAAAGGAGGGGATCTACAAATCAGGAAAATCATACACATATGGTCGGCCAAAGTACCAAAAAAATTTGATTTGGGTTATAAAAGGCAGGTAAATGGCGCCTCCTTGTATGGATCTTCAAGAGAATTTTTTTCCTTCCATGGATCAACTCTTTTGGACTCCTCCTTTTCTTCCTCCCTAAGTCAAGGTCCTTCCCATCTTTGTTTTGGATTTTTTTGGCAGGTAGTTGTCGCCTCCTTGAAGTTCTCTCCAAGAAAATTTCTTCCCATCTTTACTTTGGTTCTCTTGGGAAAGTCTTGGCCGCCCCCTTGATTTGTGGACTCTTGGTGGATTTCTCCTCATCTGGCGCATGAGAGAAGGAAGCTGCTATCTGTGGAGTGGGGACCAAAGGCTGCTGGATGTAGATATGGCGCCCCTGGACTCAGGCATATGGCTGGGAGTGTGGCTGGGAGTGTGGTGTCCACTTGCTTGGTCTTGGGAGAAAATGTAACACCCCAGGTTGAAACCCTAGTCCACTACTGAGTCAACATGACTCAACAAAATAAATGCAGGTAATATAGACTCAAGATAAATTGAGTTGATCTAGTCAACTCTTATTACAAACCAAAAACCCTAATTTTTTTTCGGGCAAGGTTAATCAGAGATCCAGATGGAGCTCTGAAGTCTTCTTCTGAGTCTGGTGCCCGCACCAATAAATAAATAAACAAGATGGGAAGAGGTTGTGGAGGTTTTTCTTGAATCTTCCATGGCTCCTTAGAAGGATGACTCTAAGGTTTGTTGTAGAAACCCATGTTGCACTAGTTGTTGATGAGGCAACCCTTGGCAAGCTCTTGAATGATTTCCTCTAAGCCAAATTCATGCAAGATCTTGGAGTGGAGAGGGAGAGTTGTAGATTAAAGGAGATCAAAACTTCGAGGCCTCACACCTTACCCTCTCATAGAGTACCAAACATCACAAGCAAGAGAACTTCTTTGAAAAGAAAGGCTATTTTCTTCATTCATCATCATCTGCTCTTTTATAAGAAAACAAGGACTCTTATAAGACTTTCTTTGCAGCCTTGTTTGTTTGTTTTTTTTTTTTTTTGAATTCAAAATGCAACTCCTAGAAAGGTGGGTCGTCCCCATGAATGTAGGAGAGATGGATGGAGAGGTTGGCCAATTCAAAATTCCCTCTTCTTTGGCCGAATTTCCTTGAATTTGAACCTCCTTGTGATGTGGCAAGGAGGTGGCTTCCATGTGACGATGTGGCTTCTTTGGTGGTGAACCCATGGACTATGCTCACTTTGACTTTTGACTAGATACTAACCCTTCATGATTTTGCAATTGGACTGGCCCGAACTTGACTTAAACAAGACTCAATGAAATTTGATTTAAACTAGACTCAATGAGACTTGACTCATGACTCAATTTAAAAGAAAACAAATGCAAAATTAAATTATTACATGACTCAAATAAGAACCTAGCTAAGCTTGCTGAAACCTCTTCTTGTGCCTGGTGTCCGCACCACTAAATCAAAGCAAAAGTTCTAGTTTCAATTTTTTTTTTCACCTTTCTTTTTTCTTTTTTTTAAATTTTTTTTCCATTGATTTTCTCTCTCCTTTTCTTTTCTTTTCTTTTTTTTTTTTCACTATTTTTTTTTCTTCCTTCCATGCTTGAAGTCGGCGAATGAATGCAGGGTATGCATTCATGTTCATGCGGCTTCCTGCTAGTTCTTCATAAACCAAGAAATAGAGACTTCGCCGGCGGGCTTCGTCAGCAACGGGAATGGGGATGAGAATGGCGGCCCGAGGGGGATGACGGTGCGGCCCTGCTCCGGTGAATGGTGGTAGACTGGGGGAATGGCGATGCGGATGGTGGTCACGGGAGTCACAGTCGCAGCGAATTCGATGGTTCCAGTAGGAAAGATGAAGGATTTGGCACGCCGGAAGGATCGGGTGGAGCGTTGGCCATGGCCGGTGGTGGAGGGGAAGCGATCCGGTGGAGATGTCATTCGGATCTGGGCGGATTTGGATCTGGGCGGGGAGGATCCGTCGCCGCAACAGCAGGAGAAGCACTCGACGAAGGGAATGATCGTCTGCCCGTGGGATCGGACTTCCATCACCAGGACCTCCGCCATCAACGGCCGGAAGGAGGCTAGGAGTGCCACCGCATGGAGGAGAAAGAGGCGATGGAGGGCCACCATCGATCGCTGCTCTCAGTCACGCCGGCATCTTGCTAGAGACAATCAAATTCTTGATGGGGTCGAAGCAGAGGGAGTTAAGGTCGTACCTCTATGCTGCTCTCAGTCGCTGGCCGTTGATGGGCTGTCGGCTGCTGGCGGTGGTTTCACAAACAGACGACGCCGGTGGGGCGTTGGGGAGGGTCATGGGCCGGAGGTGGAGGGGGGACTTGATCGGAGGCTGTGCTGGAGGCGGCTTCCCGAGCATCAAAGAAGAGAGGGGCTCGGGTGCAGGGCGTTGATGGACCTCGATGGCTGACTGAGGTTCGAGAAATCTTGCAATGGAGATCTAGACACGAGGAAAGATTTGGAGCGGGAGGAAAAAACAAAACCCTAATCCTCTAGCTCTGATACCAAGTTGATACGGGACAAGGACGGAGGAAGGATTTCTGGTGAGCATAGAAGTCACCAGAAGATTAGGGCTTGTACTCAAGAACTAGGAACCCGGGCGTCACACCAACTCCAATCCGGAGAAAACTCAAAACTCAGACAAAATAACTTTTTAAGTTGTATTCATGAGAAGAAGATGTTTAATACAAGAGGGGCAGTATTTATAAATTCACCCCAGGGTACATTACTTGAGGGCTATGAAACCCTAACTTATGGACAAAGAAACCCTGGTGGACCGGTCAACAGTGGGCCTGTCTTGGGCTGGAGCTCTCTCTTGCGGGCTTGGCAGCTTGAAAGGGTCCAGGTGCATGAAGGCCGGCTCTGGTTGGAAGGGTCTGGTGAATCTCCTGGCTGCTGATGACTCTCCTCTTGACTTAACAATTTAACTGGACTCTTGACTGAACTAAAATGACTGGACCTGACTAAGTGGACTCAACTGACTCAGGTGTCCCACTTTATTACAGGACTCAAGTGGCTCACTTTGACTAAAGTGACACAGGACTAATGGACTCAAATAAAATAAAATAAAATAGGTTCTCGGGTCCCCATCACTCCTGTAGAGCACTATGAGCCCTCTCCAAATCCTCTCTTCACTCACTTTTCCACTTCCTAAATCTCTTCCAAAACCCTTGTCTTAAAATGATGGACTTGTCTTAAGATAAGACCTAAACTTTAACAAGGGAGCGAGGAGACAAAGGAGAGTGTGGCAGAGTGTAAGTGGTAGAAAGAAAGATGGAATCGGATACCATCAGCCTAAACATCGATGAGTATTTATAGAAGATGGGGAGGCACCATATAAGCTTTCTTATCAGCCCATGATAACCTTTCAATTTATCAAATAAGACTCTTCATATAGTAAGAGTCTTGTAAATGAAAGGTCAACTATTTTCTGCACCAATTGCCTCGCTCAAGTTCCTTAATGAATTCATCCAACTTCTCCACTTGACTCATATCAAATACCAATTTTAAGTAAGCTAAGGGACATGGCTTTTAATTTCAAGAATCGGTGTTTTGAAATTCCTTAAAGCAGAACTCTGCTTCTTAGAATTAGCACCAGACATGAAGAGTCGCAACTCTTCATGTGCGCCAACTTCCTTCCACCGCATTCTTCAATTTGTTTTGATCATTTATAAGCCATTCAATTGGCATGGAGATGAGGCTAAGGGATGCCTTGCTTTATTTGGAAACCAAGTCACCAAAGCAAAAGGACTCTAGGTCCTTTTCCGTGTGTCAATAGTGAAGAGTCGCTACTCTTCACTTGTCGGTCAACTTTCTCCATGCCATATGCTACCTTTGACTTGTCAAAGTATGTCCAATATGAGTGTCAAATGAAAGGGTATTAAATGTACTTTATTACCATATAAGTGATTATCAAGCAAAAGGACACTTGGTCCTTCTGCACCCCTTTAATTACCGACCATTTCTTTTGGCGCCAAGAGTCCCATGCCCTTGGGACTCTTGGTATTTGGCACATAGAAGCCATGAAAAATATCAGATAAATTTTGAAAAATTTGTCCCACTTAGAACTCAACCCAATTTAGGTCTCTCACAAATTGGTTAGTCCATTTAGCAACATTTTTGATCCAATTCAATTGGGTTAGGAGTTAGGTTAGCATACACTAATTAAATATCAATTGACTTCCTAGGTTAACTCCCTAATGTGTGTGACCCTTAGGGTTCCACATCTAGCCTGCTAGCAGTAGGTCTAGGACCAAGCCAATTCAATCTAATCGGATCCGATTGACCTAATTAGGTTAAATTGAGCTGACCTAAGTTGCCAATTCGAACAAGCTTTCGAATTGACTCATGAATTCAATCCAATTGATTCATGAAAATCCACAAGACATGATTGATGTCTACCAACATGTCTTGCCTACCTAGAAGATGAGAGATTTTATGAAAAGTACCAAAATATCCTTCAGTGAAAAGTTACCGTGCAATTCAATCTTTCGATCTTCCTGTATCCCGATTAAGTGATGTGCATGGATAAATGCCAAATCCTAGCACTTAATCATTTTAAGTATCAATTTGATAATGAAGACTCAATCGATGAAAGATTAGAAACCCTATCTAATCTAACTTGCTTTGATTAATGTCTTCCTGAGATATCATTCGAAGAGATCATATGGGATAACTTCTTCTCTTACTAGGAGTGATTGATTCCTTGTTAACCTACTCATTACCATCATACACAACCCACCATATCCAGAAACATCCTGTACATGATTAATTGCCATGAGTGAGTATGCACCAAAAATGGTTTCATGTGCACAAGATGCTATAGTAGTCTCAGGTCTAAGGATCACATGCATAACTCCCACAAAGTGAATATTCTTTTGACAAGTAAGATTCAAATTTATGTTATCTTGTTGGATTAGTTCAGTAGACTCATAACCTAATAAGCACCCATATCCTTGTATTAGTGTCTCTACACAAGTGATTGTGAGATCAACCACCCTCTCCATCGAGCATACATAGGATGTGCTAATCTTTCCGGATTCATCAATCCCCGAATCGATTATCCAATGACTAGGAATATTTTAGATTAGGGTTTATAGGAACTTAGGTCTCACCATTATGATTTTCATCATAACCATAATTTCATTTCCCTAACCTATGGGGTTCATCATAATCTTGATAAGATGCAGCAGTATGATGAATCAAAAGATACCTTTTATTAATAAATAATATCATATATGAGTTGGAAAATCATTGAAATGCCCTTATAATGATTGTTTTTTAGGGCACCATTATTTCAAAATGACCCTCAGGATGCGGTTTTCTTTACCCTCGACACCATCTGATAAAAAGCTGGCTGATCCATAAAAAAGGTATTTCATCATCCAGGTGCCGATCTGAGTAGAGCGATCCCTTCTACGGTGAAGATAAAATCTTTGCTAGATATTTAGATCCCTTCCCTTCTCTAATAGTCTGATTTCTTGAATTTAGAGCATGCCTTATTAGAGGTTTCTTAACCCTAGAATCCTTTATCTTTTTCTCTTTGATCATTTCTAGCATGCGGGTAGAATTCTAGCTATTACAGGATGACAATTTTCGAGAATAACCTTCATAAAAATATAAAAATAATTATTTGCCTTAATCAAATTTCTTTTATATTCATCTCTTTCATGTCATCCTGTATCAGTTTTAGAGTTCATCCCTCATCAGGTATCCTTCCCCAATCCTTCTTCGATTTGAAGAGCTTTACCATTGTCCTTCGGGGAAGGACAGGATGGTGGTACGTCAACAACTAGGGCTGGGTCTGACCGTCCTGGAGTCCGAGATGGAGTATGGCCCCTTGAAGGGGGCCCTGCCAAAGAGACATTGTCACCTCCCGAAGTCATCCTTGTTGGCATAGTTCTCGAGGTCTCTTTGGCCTGAGCCTTCTTTCACATCTCCAACCCCTCTTAAGCAGCCGATGCTAGCCTTTTTTGAGTAGCTTGATGGAGCATTTTGAAGTCAGGCTTCATCTACTTACCTGCAAATTAAAGAAGCCACTTAAGATCGGTTAACATAAATAAACAAAAAGTAGAGTGGAACAAGGACCAACTATATTCTATTCCTAACAAGGGGGAAGCATTGATATGGGCAAGATGAAGATTTCGCTCTTCTTGTAGTTCTTTGATTATAGGGATTTCAGACCCAGACAACATCTCATAGTCTACTTGGTCGGCCCTCAGAACTTTCTTGTCCACATTTGCATCCAGTCAGGGTTCTCTCCACTCTATGTTAAAACCCTATGGTTGGGAAGAGAAAATGAAGAAAAAGCTAGGTTTCGAGCAATGATTGATGGGGACATCAGGAGTAGACAAGAATTCAAAGGTTCTAATTTTGTTCTCTAATTCATGTGTTGGGTATGTTGACTCTATTATTGATTTTGATGATAAGCAAAATTGTTAACTATAAGTTGAGCACTAATGATTTTCTTGAAGTATGTTTTTATAGAAAAAGGTGCTCACAAATTTGAAGAAGTTTATTTGATTGAAGAAGCCAAGCTTAGATGAAAAGATTTGCTCAAAGAGGACTTGGACAATCAAAGTTTGCTTGAATGGTCAATTGAGTGAAGTATAAATGTGTTTCAGCACAAGTTCAAACATTTCTGTGAAGATTTCAACTAGGTGTCGACTCAAAGTGTCAACACATGACACCAAGTGTCAACACATGGAAGTGAAGTGTCGACTCAAGTCGGTATGCAAAGAATGTTTCAAATGGCACGATTGAAGTGTCAATACATGGACCTTAATTGTCGACTCAAAATGTCGACACATAGATCAACTCATCGCCTAAGATCTTCAAGCCACAGAACTTATTGAAAATGAAGAACCGTAGAAGTATCGACACATGGATATGAAGTGTCGACTCACCTGAGGAAGGTTGACACATCTAAGATTTCCAGAGAACCAAATTGGATATTTTTGAACTGGGTGTCGACTCAAGAAGTTCAATTGTCGACCTGAAGTATCGACTCACAGCCTGAAGTGTCGATACATGGAGTTCTGAAAATAGTAACGGCTAGTTTTTCAAATGCAAAACTCTACCCTTTTGCCCTCCAATGGCTAGAATTTCAAGTCTAATGGCTAGAAACTAGATTTGAGGCCTTGGGAAGGTATTTATATGCTCCAAATCAAATAAAAAGGATAGTAGTTGATGAGAATGAAATAGAAGCATTCAAGAGAGAAGAAAAGAGAGCTTTAACTCTTATCCATTAAAGATTCAACCACTCTCAAGAAAAAGCAAGCCTCCAAGAATTCAAGAGCCTTCAAGAGCATTGAAGATCATCCATTCTTGAGCATTCTAAGAGGCTTCAACAAGTTCAAAGCACCTCTACATTGAGCTTCAAAGAGATACCAGCTTTTGTTTATAAAGCTTATTTTGTTTCTCTACTTCAAAATATTATTTGTTGTAAGGGTTCTTGGTTAGCCTAGTATAAAACCAAGGGAGGTTATTGGTGAGCCTTTGAAAACCAATTAAGTTCTTGGTTAGCCCGGAAAACCAAGGGAGGTTTGTGGTGAGCCTTAAAACCATTTAGGTTATTAGTTAGCCCGTAAAACTAAGTGAGGTTTTGACTTGTGGGCCTTGTGAAAACAAGTTGGATTTTTGATTAGTGAGCCCAGAAAACTAATTAACTATAATCGTGGAGATTATAGTGAATTCCTAAGGGGATCGTGGAGAGTGGATGTAGGTTCATTGGATAGCACCGAACCACTATATTTCTTGGTCTTTGTGGTTGATTGAACTCTCTACTTGCTTTTTATTTATTGCTCTTTATTTTTGCTGCACTTTTATTTGAGAGCATTACATTTGAATTCATAGTACCTTAATTAATTGTTGAATTGGATTACATCCTATTGCATTACATCAACTAATACTTTTTTAAAGACCCAATTCACCCCCCTCTTGGGTTGCTTACTGAACAATAGGGTAGTCTATCTTTCTTGTTGAGTCCATTGAGCCCTATAATAAAGTGAACTAGCTGGGTTCACTAAGTAATCAAAGTCCTTTTGTTAGGCCTATTTTGAGTCCTGTCAATTAGGCTTAGTTTGAGTCTTGTAAATTTTACTCAAGTCAAGAGGAGAATCATCAGATTAGGAGAGTCACCAGGCCCCACTGAATGAGGCTCCATGCACCCAACCAGGCCTCCACTCAAGCCACCCCAGCCTAGGCCATTGATCCACACTCATGATGCCCAAACCCATGAAGAAGTGGTGTCTCAGGCCTCCAAGAGATGGCACACAACCCAGAGCCCACTGAAGTTGGTGCCCTCCTAGTCTAAGCCCACAAGTGTTGGCACCCTTCATAGGCCCATTTATAGTTGGCGCCCCTCCCAAGGCCTTGACCCAATCTACAACAGCTGGCACCCAGGCTTTGACCCTGTCCACAGCATTGGCACCCAAGGCTTTGACCTAGTCAAAGAGGCTTTCATCCCAACCGAGCAAGGAGTCAACCAGTCCAAGCCCAATAGGAGTCAATGTCCAAGTTCTACAAGGAGTTCACTATTCAAGTTCTACCAGGACTTCGATCTCCTAATCCCACTCAAACCTTGTACTCCTTATCCCATACAAACTTGTAATCCCACTTTGACTGAGAAAGGGCCCTTGGTGAATCTATAAATACCCAACCCCTCCCCCTCTTGTATTCATTAACTTTTGATGAATGAAAATTTGAGCTTTTTCTAATTGCCTTTATTCTTTAAGAACATCGACCTTCGTGAGGGAGTGGGTGTGAGGCCCAATGTTATCCAACAAACCCTAGCTTTCCTTAAACCCTAGCCATCCCTCTTTCCACCTCCTCTAAACCCTAAGACAAACATCACCATCATCCTACAAGTCCGCCGCCATCTTTCTTCATCTTAGGATGCCCCACTATCTTCCTTGGCCACCCCGTCCATACTCCTTCTAGGCCGCCCCTCCATCATCAAACCCAAGCCGCTAGGTCTTCTCTCTCCACTCCAGGCTAACCATCTCCAAGACCCAGTGCCCCAAATTATGCAGCCCCTCCAAGCTAGGCAACCAACATCAATTCAGGCCGCCAATCAGCCTTGGCACACCTCCCACTTTCTATTCTCTTCAAACCATCTATTTAATATTTTTTCTATCATTTATTGCCCAAACCATTGATATTTGCAGGATCCCTTAAGTGAAGAGACCCTTGGATGAGGCCTTCCTTGCCCTCGAAGTCATCTGAAGTAAAGATGATGGATCCATGCAAAAGTTGCTTCATCATCCAGGCACTGATCTGAGAGGGGCAATCTCTTCTTTAACAACAAGGATTCATTGCCTGGTATTTAAAACCCAATCTCCTTCTCTTTTTGTCTAATTGTTTTGAGGTTAAACATGTTTCTAATAGGATTTCTTAATTCTAGGATCCTTTTTTTCTCTATTTCTTTGTTAGTTTCTAGTATGTGGGTAGAACTCTAACTGTTACATGAAAACCCTAACCTAGTCTTGCTTTCTTTTGGGAACTAAACCAATAAAAATTTTAAAAAAATTGCTCTCTTTAATCTGTTTTTCTTCTTTATGCTCATCCCTTTCATGTCATGCATTAGTCTAGAGTTTGTCCCTCATTAATTTTGGTATCATAGCTTAGGATAGGGCATGTTCTTGCATCATAGTTTAGAATTTCTGCATGCTGATTTCTGTAATAGTAATCTAAACATATGTCTATTTTTCCATTAAACTTTTACTATTTTTCTCTGAATTTCACATCACTTGATCTCTGTTGAGTCCTTTATTTTTTTTCAATTTTAGTTAATTTTATTGATCAGAAAAATCAAAAAAACCTGCATCACAAAATAATCTAACCAGAATTTCTACTATCCTGAAAATTTGCAAACTAATTAGAAACCCTAGGGATTTCCTTCATCAAACATTTTCTGTTTTACATCAAATTTAGCATTAATTAGGTACACAATTAGATCTTTTATTTCTATATTTTTTGATAATTTTTCTGCTCTAAAAATAGAAATAAAAATCTACAAAAACAAAACCAAGAAAAAACTTATTGCTGAAATTTCTTCATGCTTAATTTAGGTTTAAACTTAATCAACTATCAAACCCTCCCAAACGCAAGCCTCTCTGACTTGAATTTTCACTAATCAACTGAAATTAAATCTTCCATCTGCATGAGACACAAAAAAATATTTTCTAGAATTTTCTGTTTTTATATTCACATTGCATTAGATTCATACTTGTGTGAATCATTTTGCATAAAACTAACCTAAGGGCACTTCTGCTCTGTCAGATCAAGGAAGGATTTCATCACCTTTTCTGGGACCAAAACAACCACCCTGCATTCGATCCCAAGCCTAACTAAAATCAAGTAGAAACCTAATTGATTTAGGGACACCAATAGGTCAGGTTCGAGTCTTGTGAGAAAACTAGTGCACTTAATTCTCCAATTATTACTGGAAGCTAGTGTCTAAGGCTAGAGGTCCAATGGAAAAAGCCCTAAGCGGACTGGTGGTTCTTAATTAGGTCCTTACGACAAGCAGGGGGAGCCTCCCACCACCCCACCTCTTACCTGGCCAGTTGAAGGATTAATTGTTGAGTTGGGTGTAAGTTGAGTTGACTCACTCTACTTGGACTCTAGGTCTAGGAAATCTAGAACGTTTATGTGCTGGATTAGGAGTCTAGCCCCATCAGTCACACCCTAACCCAGCCTAACCATGGAGTCGATGTGTGTGCTTGTTTGCATGACACCTAGATTAGGAGTCTAACCCTAGTAGTCTCAACCCAACCCAACTTGACCATGGAATCTGACATAGTCCCAACCCAACCCAACTTGACCATGGAGTCTAACCCTAGTAGTCACACCCTAACTTGACCTGGAATCTGACGTAGAAACCTTACTAAGGACCATTAATGAACAGCTTGCCCAACTGAACCATAGTCTTACAAAAATAGAGACCCAAATAGGAACCATAGAGAGAACCCCCAAGACCCACCCTAAGCATAAATTGGAGACACACCCTAACCCATTCCTGGAGCCTAACCTTAAAAGAGCCCCATACCCTGACCCATTCTTGGAGCCCAACCCTAGGAGAGACCCACACCCTGACCCATTCTTAGAGCCTAACCCTAGAAAAGCCCCATACCCTGACCCATTCTTGGAGCCCAACCCTAGGAGAGTCCCACACCCTGACCCAATCTAGGAAACTAACCATAGGAGACCCAATTATGATTTCATAGGCTAGGATGACAGAGCCATTAAGAACTTCAAGCTAGAAGCACCCACCTTTAGTGGCGATCTTGATTATAAGGGTTACATTCATTGGAAAAAATTATGGACCAGTACTTTGAACATGATGAGATGAGTGAGGAAAAAAAATATATGTTTACCAAACTCAACTTAGTTCACCAAGCTAGACTATACTAGGGGGATGTTGAAAGAAAGACTAGATAAACAGGAGACATACCCATAGTCACCTAGAGAGCCATGAAGAGCAAGCTTAGAGAAAGATACCTACCCAGATCATATGAATCCAGATCCTATGAACCCAGATCTTATGAATCCAATTCCTATAAGCCCAAAAGATCCATAACCCATAGATCTGAGCCCATGTCCTATGAGCCCAAGATACCCATAACCCATAGATCTGAGCCCATGTCTTATAAGACCCAAAGACCCATAACCCATTGGTCTGAACCCATGCCCTATAAGCCCAAGGAACCACTTAATTGACTCGAGACCCATAAGATTAGTACCTCTAGATATGAGCCCAGTATTAGTCTACTTTTCCTTAGTCAACCTGAACCCACTAAGATTAGTGCCCGTAGTCAAAACCCAGGACCTATTCAGGTTTCTCGTAGCCAACCCACCCCTAGTACCCCATTGGTTCACCAGGATAATATTAAAGAGGAGGTACATGTGATAGACCCAGAGTTAGTTGACCTTCACCATACCCAGACTGAAGCAAACCAAGAGTTAGTTGACCCTAACCACACCTAGACTGAAACTGTATTAGAAGGATAATTAGAGAAAGATCTTGAGTCCACTAATGAGTATGAGGAAGAAGTGTATGAAGCTGGAATGGATTTAGTGGATGAATATGATGAGCAGTTAGAGGAAGAGAGCCATGACATTGATACGATAGTGGCTTTACCTTAGGAGACCTTAGAAGAGAGTCAAGTTATAGAGCCTAGTCTTGAAATTCAAGAGCAAGAAAAAATTAGTGAGGACATAGTCTTTTCAATTCAGTACCTTCAGGAAGAATCCCCTTCCCCAATCCCAGTTAAGAATCTTTCCCTGAAATTGAGACCCATCCTTCCATCCCTTGGACCTTTTAGTGCCTGTAGATATAACTCAGTGTCCAAACTTTAAGGTAGACCCCATTAGCCTAGGACTATTTTTGAAACCTTTTTTATTTCTAGGCTAACCCTGAATCCACTTCTTACTTCCTACCCTTTCCTGAAGCTTCCCATGTTTCTAGGATCATTAGGTACATTTTGTAGAGGTTAGCATGTTGCATACATTCATTAAGCATGTTAGGTTTGCATCCTATTTCTGGAGGATCCTATGGCATCTATTAGGAGTGCATACCAAGTTTTCATCTGCATGTCATCCACCGACCAAGGGTCAAACCTAGTTGTAGTTCAGGATTTAGTCGTGTCTGTAGTTATTAGGTATTGGTTTGTCATTTGCACTACATGACTAGAGATCTGCATGAAAAAATTAACCATAAGATTAATGTGAGCAATGATTTTTATAAAAACAGGTTAATTCCCGAAAAGAGTCTAAGAGTTCACTAGGGAAATTATGTAATGATTAGGATACTTACTCGTGGAGCTAGATTCTTCAAAGTTATAAAGCAAGTTGGATCTAATACTTGAGCTATCACCTAACTTGGCATTAGCTCAACCTTCAATATCTCAGACTTAGTTGAGTATAGGGAGCTAGCAATGATATCTAGTGAGTCTTTGGACCTAACCCTTTTTTTGAAGAGCAAACCCAACCTTGAGTGTCCACCATCAAATTAGCTTGTGAGAGGAAAATGATTGAGCGTATCCTAGATTACCAAGCCATTAGTACCCAGATCAAAGGCTTCCATGTCACTTGGTTCGTTGGCAAGGTCGACCAGAATCTAAGGACTCATGGATCACTCGAGAGGATCCACAGCACCGCAACCCAGACCTGTTGGAGTAGTACCAGAGCCAGATTGACCCTTGCTCGAAAGGGTCGAGTTCTACCCACCCTGGGAGAATTGATGGGGATATCAGGAGAAGACAAGAATTCCAAGGTTCCAATTTTGTTCTTTAATTCATGTGTTGGGTAGTCTATCTTTTTGTTGAGTCCATTGAGTATTGTAATAAAGTGAGCCAGCTGGGTTCACTAAGTCAATCAAAGTCCCTTTGTTAGGCCTATTTTGAGTCATGTCAACTAGGTCCAGTTTGAGTCCTGTAAATTTTATTCAAGTCAAGAGGAGGATCATCAGATTAGGGAGTCACCAGGACCCACTGAATAAGGCTCCATGCACCCAACCAAGCCTCCACTCAAGCCACCCCAGCCTAGGCCCCTGGTCCACACTCATGATGCCTAAACCATGAAGAAGTGGCACCCCAAGCCTCCAAAAGATGGTGCACAACCCAGTGCACATTAAAGCTGGCGCCCCTCCTAGTCCAAGCTCGCAAGTGTTGGCACCCTTCATAGGCCCATTCATTGTTGGCACCCCTCCCAAGGCCTTGACCCAGTCTACAATAGCTGGCACCCAGGCTTTGACCTGGTCAACTATTGGGTGTGGAGCCATATCCATCCAAGACCCAAATTCAAAGAAGCCTAGAAGCCCAAAAGCCTAGAAAAAACTAGGAAAAATCAAAAAAGAAAAAGAAAAAAAAGGATTAGCAGTAGGCCAGCCCGTCAGACCAGGCTCAACCCATGCACATGGCCCGGCCCAGGCGCACGGGCGAGCGCTCGTGGGCAAGCGTGCATTGGCGAGCAGGCACGCACGGGCGGGCACAGCCCGGCCCGACGCACAAGTGTGCGTGGCATGGCTCAGGCCCACACACGGGATGCGCGTGGGCTTGACCGAGCTTGGAGCGACAGCGGGTATAGGCATTTCCTTGTATTTCCCTGGTGTTTTCCAAGAGGTTTCTCGCAGTGTATGAGTGGTCCATGTTTTTCTGAGTGTTTTGGATCGTCCGATCGATGATCAAATAGCTGAGGTTATTTCTTGATTCTATTGGGCTTCATCTGATGGTTTTCTACTCCATTTCGGATGTAGTTTTGAAGGCTTCTTCGAGCTCTTTACGTCAAGCACAGTAGAGAGCATCTGTGAGCCGACAGAGAGTAGAACATAGTGTTGAGAGCCTACAGAGAGAAGAAGAGAGCCAAGAGAAATCAGAAGAAGAGCAGTCCAAGGTTTCCAAGAGAGAAAACAAGAGGAAGAGAGAGAGAAAGGTTGAGAAAGGGTAAGGGTTCCTTCTGTATTGTTTTATCCTTTCTTCTTTTGTTCATATTGGGCCGGGGTATGCATCCTGGGAGGTGTTAGAGTTTGGTGACCAGGACGGAAGCGTGGATTTCAAAAATTTATTATGAAACCACTACCAATCCCTTAACCCAAGACCTCCTTACTAGGAATTAAAACATATAAACATGCATATATGATATAAACTAGAGTTTAGGCACCAACCTGAACCGCTAGTATCCAATCCGATGAAGAAAACCCTGATTCAGCCTTCTTCTCCACCAGGCGCCCAAACGTTCGCCTTCCAACGGTGATCCACATAGAGATGTGACAAAGACTATAACCTCTTCTTTAGTGGCTCCTTTACTTGAATTCTTCTTCTAAGAACTCAAAACTTGGACTATGACTGAGTTTTGTCTACTCCAGAACTCCCTTTCTTCCTTTTGCTTCTTATTGAACTTCTCCCTGACTTTAATCCTTGTAGGACCCTCTTGTCGTGAAGAACCAAGGTTGTCCTAAAGGTTTTAAGCCTTGTCTTAAAATGAGAGATGAATTAATACAAGTATTGTCATAATGCAGGAAAGAAAGAAATATATATCTTTCTTCATTTACTGATCAAGACCTTCTTCTTTATTCTTGTTTAAGACCAAAGTTTCGACAGAGGAAACCTCTGTAGAGGAAACAATATCCAACAAGAAAAAAAGGAAGGAGTCTCTTGGAAAGGAAGAAGAAAATCTAAAAAGGCTTCTTAAAACCCACACACTTCATCCAAGACCTTTCCTCCCATTATATAGACAACAGAGAGATGTCTTTCCAAAAGAATGCAACTCTCTGCTATCCAAAGATCATGTCCCTCCATCCTTCACACATCCCCTCTATTTTATCATGCCTTTCTAGTTTTATTTCAAGACTTTTTGATGAAGGAAAATCTCGGAAAAAACTTAGGAAGAGACGCGATGTTTTGAGACGGTGTTACGCGTGACTGGGAACGATCGAAAACCTTTATTATTTCCTAAAACTTTGCAACCATCAGATGACCATCCAATGGCCATCCTTTGAGGTGCTAAAATGAGAATTCTTCAGCCCCCCCCCCCCCCCCCCTTTTTGTTTTTCACGGTAAAATAGATAAAGACTCCACGCACGTGGAGTCTTCCTTCTTTTCCACGTGCATGAGGGAGAGTTATGTGGCTTGGGGAGATGAAATAAATTGCTGTAATTCAATTGGGTTCAGCCATGGGTTAGCCCAAAGTCTGAAAAACTTAATTAGACCTTAATTAGGTTCAATTAGAACCCAATTAAGACTAATTAGGAACCAAAATTCAAATCTGATTCGAATAGAAGTTAGGGTCTGCAACACATGCTAGTGTGTTTGTCTTGCAAACATGATTTAATTCCAAATTAAATCCTTCTTCAACTCTCTATTGTGTGTGACCCATTGGGATCCACATCTAGCCAGCAGTAGGTCCGAGTGCTATTTGACCTAATTCGGTTAGATCTCAACTAAGCCGATTTAGGTCAACTCAAGCTAGCCCGACTAGGTCAATTAGAATCCAATTCTAATTAACTGATTGAATTACCATAATTCAATCAAATCTCCACAAGACAAGATTGATGTCTAGCAATGTATCATGCATACCCGGAAGATGTGAAATTTTAGTGGCATTACCAAAATACCCTTTAGTGGTGAGTTACTGGGCAATTCAGTCCTTCGATCAGCTTGCACCCTGAATATTACTATAGATAAGGATACTTGTCAAATCCAATTTCATATTCATTCCTAACTCAATCTGATAATGATGATTCATTAATGAACCATTAGAAACTATTTCTAATGTTCATACTTTGATCAAAGATTTCTCGAATCTTCATTTGATCGAAATCAGCTGGATGCGATTCCCTCTTACTAAGGTTGATCGATTCCATTTTGACCTACTCACAACCTCCATATGCAATCCATCATACCCAATATCACCCCATGCATGACTTAGTGTCATGATTGAGTGTGAACCAAAGTATGGATTCATGCATACAAGGTACCATGGTAGTCTCAGGTCAAAGGACCACATGCACTACTCCCACTATGAGAACTATCTATTGACAAATAGATAAGGTTCAATTAGATGTTCTCTAGTTGGATCCATTCAGTGCACTCATTCTCTAATGAGCACCCTCATCCTAGTATTAGTGTCAAACATAAGTGACTGTGAGATCAGTCACCCTCTTCACCAATTATACATAGGATGTGCTTGTCTTGATGAAAACATTGATCCCTTACTCAACATCCCATCGACCAGGAATATTTTAGATTAGGGTTTTAAAGCTTTATGTCTTACTGGTATGATCTCATCATAACCCTAGAACCATAGCCCTAATCTATGGAGTTCATCATATAATAATAAAATAATTAAGACACAGCATATGATAAAATAAAATGCCTTTATTAATTGATAATGTCAATACATTGGTTTGGGATACAAAGGAAAATCCCATCGAAATACAACATTTTGATTGGCCTTTAGGGCATAATTTTTTCAATCTCCAACTTGCACCAAAGCCAATCGCCTTTAGATTTTAACCCCATACAATCAAGATGGCGATCAAAATCCCGCTGTGGTAGAGCCTTAGTGAATGGGTCTGCTATGATGTTCTTCGTTTCAACTCTTTTAATGCAGACTTCTTGTCTTTCGACAATCTCTCGAACGAGATGGAAGAGTCTCAGAATGTGCTTTGATTTGTGATGAGCTCTTGGTTCCTTAGCTTGAGCGACGACTCTAGTATTATCACAGTAAAGTGGTACTGGACCTTCAATCTCTGGAACAATGCCCAACTCTGAGATGAACTTCTTCATCCAGACAGCTTCCTTGGCAGCTTCACTAACAACAATGTATTCTGCCTTAGTTGTTGAGTCAGCTACAGTCTGCTGCTTAGATCTCTTCCAGCTTACAGCTCCTCCATTTAGGATAAAAACATATCCTGAAAATAGATTTGCTATCATTTGAATCCGATTGAAAACTAGAATATGAATAAGCTTCCAATTTAAGATCAGATCCTGCATATATCAAAAAAATATCCTTAGTCCTTCTCAAGTACTTAAGAATATTTTTCACAGCCTTCTGATGATCCTCTCCTGGATCAGCCTGAAATCTGTTGGCTATACCTAAGGCATATGCCACATAAGGCCTGGTACATAACATAGCATACATTATAGACCATACAGCCGAAGCATAAGGTATAGAACTCATTCTATTTCTTTCCTCAGGTGTCTTAGCAGACATCTTCTTAGAAAGATGTATGCCATGACCAATGGACAAGTAACCTCTTTTACTTCCCTCCATGTTAAATCTCTTTAGCACTTAGTCAATGTACCTAGACTGCGATAAGCCTAGCATCCTCCTAGATCTATCTCTATGAATCTTGATACCCAGTATATAGGATGCTTCTCCTAAGTCTTTCATGGAAAACTGTTTAGATAACCATACCTTGACTGATTGTAACATTGGGATATCATTCCCAATGAGGAGTATGTCATCCACATACAGAACCAAGAAAACTATGGCTCTCCCACTAGTCTTCTTGTACACACAAGGTTCATCCTCATTTTTGATAAAGTCAAACTCTTTGAATGTCTTATCAAATCAGATGTTCCAACTCCTGGATGCTTGTTTTAATCCATAAATGGATTTCTTCAGCCTACATACCTGATTAGGTTTAGTCTCCAAGACAAAACCTTGTGGCTATGGCATGTATACCTCTTTCTCAAGGAAACCATTAAGGAATGCGGTTTTCACATCCATCTGCCAGATTTCATAATCATGATATGCTGCTATAGCAAGCATGATCCGAATAGATTTGAGCATGGAAACAAGAGAAAATGTTTCATCATAATCTATTCCCTGTTTTTGTCTGAAACCCTTATTCACTAATCTGGCTTTATAAGTTTTGACCTGGCCATCTGCCCCAATCTTTTTCTTATAGGCCCATTTGCATCAAATAGGGTTAACACCCTCTGGTGCATCAACCAAAGTCCACACTTGGTTGACATACATGGAGTCCATTTCGGATCTCATGGCTTCCAGCCATCTATCTGAGTCCCTACTCATGACAGCATCCATATAGGTTAGAGGCTCATCATTTTCAATGATTCGGGCTTCATTATTTTCAATAATTAACCCATACCTCTCAGGTGCATGACGCACCCTATCAGACCTACAGATAGGAGTGGTGTGTTCTGGTTCTATACTAACTATGTTATCATTTGGTTGAGATGTATCTATTTGTTGAACTTCTTTAGTTTAATATTTCTCCAACTACCCTTTTGTGGGATGAACACTTTCTCCAGAAAAGTGGCATGCCTACTGACAAAAACTTTTTGTTCAGTAGGGTGGTAGAACAGATATCCTATACTATCATTAGGATATCCTACAAATAGACACTTATCTACTCTAGCATCCAGCTTATGTCCAAATTTTCTTTTGACATAGGCTGGACATCCCCATATCTTAAGATACTTAAGATTGGGTTTCTTACCCCTCCATATCTCATATGGAGTGCTAGAGACATATTTAGATGGTACTCTATTTAAGATATTAGCCACGGTTTCCAAGGCATATCCCCACAAGGAAACAGGTAACTTTGCGAAGCACATCATGGACCGTACCATATCTAATAAGGTACGATTCCTCCTTTTAGCAACACCATTTAATTGTGGTGTGTAAGGAGGGGTCCATTCAGAGATAATCCCCTTTTCTTTAAGGTGATCTAGAAACTCGGTGGATAAGTATTCACCTCCTCGATCTAATCAAAGGATTTTAATACTTTTTCCCGTTTGTTTCTCTACCATACTTTGATACTCTAAAAATTTATCAAAGGCTTCGGACTTATGTTTCATAAGATACACAAATCCATACCTTGAAAAATCATCAGTAAACGTGATGAAATAAGAGTATCCACCCTTGGCCTGAGTTGTCATAGGCCCACATACATCTGTATGTATGAGTCCTAATAACTCAGTTGCCCTTTCTCTATGTCCACTAAATGGTGTCTTGGACATTTTACCCATGAGACATGATTCACAAGTTCCTAATGATTTATAATCATAAGGATTAAGGAAATTTTCCTTGTATAACTTGCTAATCCTAGTCACACTAATATGTCCAAGCCAACAGAGCTAGAGTAAAGTATTGTTACATCATCTCTCTTTCGTTTGTTCCTTACATGAAGTATATTGTCATTAGTAGATAGATTTAAAAGATCATTGCAAAATATGCCATAACATATAATTTCATTAGAAAAGCTGATTGAGTAACCATTACTCATTACATTCATAGTATAGCCTTGTCTAAGTAACAAGGGTACATATATGATATTTCTAATGACCTTAGGCATATAGTAACAATCTCTCAGCTCTAAGATCTTCCCCGAAGTTAACTTCAAGATATAAGTTCCTATGGCCTCTGCTTGGATGGGCTCTCCTCCAGCACCGTAGAGCTCGAAGTCTCCTTCCTTCAATACTCTAAGCCTCTGTAGCCCCTGCAATGATTTGCAGATATTATGAGGCGGTATCCAATACCCAAGTATTTTAAATGGAAGAATTCAATGACAAAATAGTATGAACTTCTTTCATACCTTTTGGTGCATCCGTTGCACCAGGCTTCACACCTGCAAGATAAGCCTTGCAGTTCCTCTTCCAATGACCCGACTTGCCACAGTGAAAGCAAGTCATCTGTCCGGAGGCCTTCTTTCCTTTCTTCTTCATGATGCCCCATTTTGGGTTCAATCTCCTCTTGGAACCCTTTATGCCGGACTTCTTCTTGTTGATCCCATCCACAAGAAGAAGTGGAGCCTTATTTTTCTTTAAATGGCTCTCTACTATTTTTAACATATTCAACAACTCAGGCAAGGAAGTGTTAAGTTTGTTCATATGATAATTAAGAACAAACTGTGAAAATGACTCCGGGAGTGACTACAGGATCAAATCCTGATTCAACTCCCCATCCATAACAAAACCCAATTGACCTAATCGAGTGATCAGGTCAATAACCATCAGTACGTGGTCTTGTACGGATGTACCTTCTATCATTCTTGCATGAAACAACTGCTTAGATATCTCATATCTAGCAGTTCGACTATGTTCTCCATATATCTCTTTTAGATTTAGTATGGAGTTAGTGTCCATGCTATTATGTTGCCTTTGCAACTCATTGGTCATAGAGGCAAGCATGATACATTTGATAGTGAGTGAGTCATTTTGCCACGTGATGTATGTGGTCTTTTCCTCTTGCGAGGCATCTTTCCCTAAAGGTTCCAAGGTAGGGGTATCAAGAATAAAAGAAAGTTTTTCCTGGCTGAGTACTATCTTTAGGTTTCTCAACCAGTCAACAAAGTTCGGTCCAGTCAATTTATTGGCATCAAGTATACTATGGAGTGAGAGTGAAAAGGCCATTTAATCTACATTAACAAAGAACATAACATAAGCAAACAACCAATGTTGACAAACATAATTAAATTAGGACTTTAACTTAATTATGTCTCCCACTATTTTATCAAGCATCATAACCCTCTATATGATGATTGAGAAATCCTAATTGGTTTTTTTAGTGGGGTTGAGATCCTAATTCCTTTTAAAGACCTTGTGTGTTCACAACAAATCTTATATAAGTTCGAAAGAAGGAAAACTCTTTCCAATTGTAACTCATACAATTCTCAAAATATCCTGGCCTCTAAAATATTAATAGCCTTATGTGTGCACAACAAACTATAATATTTTAGTTAAGTAAGACCCTTCATTCCTTTATAGTCATGATTGTAATAATAATATCCTTGTGTGTACACAACAAAGTATTATATTAAATCATGCCATAAGCATCAAATGCACCAGGCCAAAATTGTGTTAGTCATCATAATAGGCCTTGTGTGTACACAAAAAAGTATTATATTAAATCATGCCTAAGCATCAAATGCACTAGGCCAAAATTGTGTTAGTCACCATAATAGGCCTTGTGAGTACACAACAAACCTAATACGGATCATAACATAATAATGACCTAGCATGAAAAGAGGCCTAATGTAGTGAATATTACACTAAACATATCAATCAAGAATTAAGTTAATCTTATCAGCCAGGTAAGTGGGAGAATAATGGGAGTCCCCAGTTGCTTTCCTAGACACCAATAAAAATTGGCCAGGTCAGTCAATGAAACCAATTAAAAACTACATCCTCTTTACCGATCATGAACCACTTTTCCTAGACACCGAATGATCAACTAATCATCTTGATTATTTTGCTTTTGGTATATGACACTGCAACTTAATATAATTTTAATAGAGGGCAATTCAAACAGAAGCACATTCTAATATTACTATTCAGTCAACCATGCATCATATATCATTTTATAATATGCCAAGTGTGTCATCATACTAGGACAACCATCTACCACATAATGGATCCATAATTATGCCAGGGCAACCTTATTTCAGTATGATGACTAGAAAGCTAAACATATCTCTATATCGGTTAAGGTTTAAGTGAAAACCCTAACCAGTGACATACATAAATGCATAAACATATCAATCATATGTAACTTTAAACTTTTGTAGAGTCCTACAAAATTGGGCAACTTCAAATTTTGTAGAGTCCTACAAAAATGGGCAACCTCAAGAGTCCTACAAAATTGGGCAACTTCAATTTTGTAGAGTCCTACCAAAATGGGCAACCTCAAGAGTCCTACAAAATTGGGCAACTTCAATTTTAATGAGTCCTACCAAAATGGGCAACCTCAAATTTTGTATGATTTAGCCCTAATAAGGTGGCTCTGATACCACTGTTAGAGTTTGGTGACCAGGACAGAAGCATGGATTTCAAAAATTTTTCATGAAACCACTACCAAACCCTTAACCCAAGACCTCCTTACTAGGAATTAAAACATATAAACATGCATATATGATATAAACTAGAGTTTAGGCACCAACCTGAACCGCTAGCATCCAATCCGATGAAGAAAACCCTGATTCAGCCTTCTTCTCCACCAGGCACCCAAACGTTCGCCCTCCAACGATGATCCACATAGAGATGTGACAAAGACTATAACCTCTTCTTTAGTGGCTCCTTTACTTGAATTCTTCTTCTAAGAACTCAAAACATGGACTATGACTTAGTTTTGTCTACACCAGAACTCCCTTTCTTCCTTCTAGCCTCTTCTTGAACTCCTCCCTGACTTTAATCATTGTAGGACCCTCTTGTCTTGAAGAACTAAGGTTGTCCTAAAGGTTTTAAGCCTTGTCCTAAAATGGGAGATGAATTAAGACAAGTATTTTCTTAATGCAGGAAAGAAAGAAATATATATCTTTCTTTTTTTACCGATCAAGACCTTTTTCTTTATTCTTGTTTAAGACCAAAGTTTCAACAGAGGAAACCTCTGTAGAGGAAATAATATCCAACAAGAAAAAAAGGAAGGAGTCTCCTGGAAAGGAAGAAGAAAATCTAAAAAGGCTTCTTGAAACCCACACACTTCATCCGAGACCTTTCCTCCTATTATATAGATAATAGAGAGACGTCTTTCCAAAAGAACGCAACTCTCTAATATCCAAAGATCATGTCCCTCCATCCTTCACGCGTCCCCTCTATTTTATCATGCCTTTCTAGTTTTATTTCAAGATTTTTCGATGATGGAAAATCTCGGAAGAAACATAGGAAGAGACGCGATGTTTTGAGATGGAGTTACGCGCGACTGGGAACCATCGAAAACCTTTCTTATTTCTTAAAATTTTCCAACCATCAGATGACCATCCAATGGGCATCCTTTGAGGCACTAAAATGAGAAGACTTCCACCCCCCCCCCCCCCCCACCCCCACCCCCACCCCTTTTTGTTTTTCACGATAAAATTGATAAAGACTCCACGAGCATGAAGAGCCCATGCACGCGTGGAGTCTTCCTTCTTATCCACCTGCGTGAGGGAGAGTTATGCGGCTTGGGGAGATGAAATAAATTGCTGTAATTCAATTGGATTCAACCATGGCTTTGCCCAAAGTCCGAAAAACATAATTAGAACCTAATTAAGTTCAATTAGAACCCAATTAAGCCTAATTAGGAACCAAAATTCGAATCTGATTCGAATAGAAGTTAGGGTTTGCAACACATGCTAGTGTGTTTGTCCTGCAAACATGATTTAATTCCAAATTAAATCCTTCATCAACTCTCTATAGTGTGTGACCCATTGGATTCCACATCTAGCTAGCAGTAGGTCCGAGTGCTATTTGATCTAATTCGGTTAGATCTTAATTAAGCTGATTTAGGTCAACTCAAGCTAGCCCGACTAGGTCAATTAGAATCCAATTCTAATTAACTTACCATAATTCAATCAAATCCCCACAAGACAAGATTGATGTCTAGCAACGTATCATGCCTACCCGGAAGATGTTGAATTTTGGTGGTATTACCAAAATACCCTTCAGTGATGAGTTACCGGGCAATTCAGTCCTTCGATCAGCTTCCACCCTGAATATTACTATGGATATGGATACTTGTCAAATCCAATTTCATATTAATTTCTAGCTCAATCTGATAATGATGATTCATTAATGAACCATTAGAAATTATTTCTAATGTTCATACTTTGATCAAAGATTTTCCGAATCTTTATTTGATCGAAATCAACTGGATGCGATTCCCTCTTACTAGGGTTGATCGATTCCTTTTTGACCTACTCACAACCTCCATATGCAATCCATCATACCCAGTATCACCCCAAGCATGACTCAGTGTCATGATTGAGTGTGAACTAAAGTATGGATTCATGCATACAAGGTATCGTGGCAGTCTCAGGTCAAAGGACCACATGCACTACTTCCACTATGAGAACTATCTATTGACAAATAGATAAGGTTCCATTAGATGTTCTCTAGTTGGATCCATTCAGTGAACTCATTCTCTAATGAGCACCGTCATCCTAGTATTAGTGTCAAACACAAGTGACTATGAGATCAGTCACCCTCTTTACCAAGTATACGTAGGATGTGCTGGTCTTGCTGGAAACATTGATCCCCTACTCAACGTCCCATTGACCAGGAATATTTTAGATTAGGATTTTAAGGCTTTAGGTCTCACTGGTATGATCTCATCATAACCCTAGAACCATAGCCCTAATCTATGGGGTTCATCATATAATAATAAAATAATTAAGACACAGCGTATGATGAAAATAAAATGCCTTTATTATTTGATAATGTCAATACATTGGTTTGGGATACAAAGAAAAATCTCATCAAAATACAACATTTTGATTGGCCTTTAGGGCATAATCTTTTCAGGAGGGTTCTTATGTGTAATAACTTTCTGTATGTCATCTTGATAGTGAAGATTTGATCATGTGCAGTCGTTGACATAGGAGCAAGAGGCTTCGAAATATGTAATCCCTGTGTGTTTGCTTGCATGTGTTGTTATTTATCTTTCAGTTCTTCCTATTTTCATTCCTTCTATGAGTTTCCAGCATCCCACTATGATCCACATTTCCCTAACAACTGGTATCAAAGCGTCAAGTTTGAGTGGGAACATGGAAAGAGATGAAGGAAAGGTCAAGATCGACAGGTTTGATGGAAAAGACTTCAGATTCTGGAAGATGCAGATTTAGAATTATTTATACCAAAAGAAGCTTCACCTACCACTACTAGGGAAGAAACCTATTAAGATGTCACAAGTCGATTGGGATTTGCTGGACTGCTAGGCTTTGGGAGTTATCCATCTGACGTTGGCCAGGAATGTCGCATTGAATATCCTAGAGGAGAAGACTATGGCTGGATTGATGTAGGCACTATCCAATATGTATAAGAAACCATCAGCCTCCAACAAGGTTTATCTCATGCATTATCTATTCAACCTAAAGATGAGCGAAGGTGCGTCCGTAACCAATCACATCAATGAGTTTAATTTTATTACTAGTCAGTTGAGTTCAGTTGACATAAGCTTCGAGGATGAAGTACGTGCCCTAATCCTATTATCCTCTTTGCCTAAGAGCTAGAGTGCAACTGTGACAGGGGTGAGTAGTTCTTGTAGCTCGAGCAAGCTAAAGTTTGTAGAGGTCTAGAACCTGATTCTCAGTGAAGAAATCAGGAGGAAAGAAATCCAAAGGAGCTCTGGGTCTGCCTTGGTGACTTACGAAGGCAGAGGAAGAACTACACAGTGCAACGAAGGCCATGGGAGATCCAAGTCCAAGAAGAAAAGCCAATCAAGACCAAAGGGTGATGGCTTTTGGCACTGCGGTAAGAAGGGGCACATCAGAAAGAATTACTGGGCAAGGACAAGGGCCAGAATGAAGAGTCAGTCAATGCAGTGACTAAGATAATTGAAGATGCATTGGTTCTTAGCATGGACAGTCTGATGGAGTCATGGATCCTAAACTCTGGTGCTTCATTTCACTCTACCTCATAGATAGAATGTATGAGAAATTATATAACTGGTAATTTCATAAAGGTTCATCTAGCAGATGATGAGACTTTGGACATCATAGGGAGAGGTGACATTAATATCAAGATGCCGAATAAGTCAGTATGGAAGCTGAAGAATGTCAGACATGTTCCTAGTTTAAAGAGAAACCTGATATCAGTTAGGTAGCTGGACTTGGAGGGGTACAAGACAACTTTCATTGGTGTCTCTTAGAAGATCACCAAAGGTGCGATGGTGATAGTACGAGGAAATAAGTTGGGTACCCTGTATATGACTAGTAACACCAAAGATGCAATGGCACTGTTATAGGCAGACTCAGAGTTGTGGCACTACAGGCTGAGTTATATGATCGAGAAAGGAATGCAAGTACTATTAAAGAGGGACAAGCTACCAGGTTTGATGACAATAGATATTGGTTTCTACGAGAGTTGTATTCTTGGGAAACAGAAGAAATTTAGCTTCTCCAAGACTAGCAAGGCACCAAGATCAAGAAAGCTGGAGCTTGTGCACACCGACATGTGGGGTCCCTTCCTAGTTGCATCCTTTGGAGCTTCATGATATTATGTGACTTTCATCGACGACTCCACCAAAAAGTAATGCATTTATTTTCTACAAAATAAATCTGACATATTTGACACTTTCAAGAAGTGGAAAAGTTTGGTAGAGAGTGAATCTACACAGAAGATAAAGTGCTTGAGATGGGATAATGGAGACGAGTATGACAGCACCGAGTTTAAGGAGTTCTGCATAATCAATGGGATCAAGATGGAGAAGATGATTCCAAGTACAACACAACAGAATGGGGTAGTTGAACACATGAACAGGACCTTGAATGAGAGAGCCAGGAGCATGAGGCTCCATGCTAGATTGCTCAAGGTATTTTGGGCTGAGGAAATTAGCACTGCTACCTATCTGATCAACAGGAGTCCCTCAGTCCCCCTTGAATACAAGCTACTAGAAGAAGAGTGGACAAGAAATTCAGCAAGTTTATTTGATGCGGGACTAAATATGCATGCAAAATATTTTTATGTTTCTATATGTTGAGTTATGTATCCAAATCTCGAAAATAAGGCCAAGAATTAAAGTAGAGAGTTCTATGCAAAAATAAGAAGCAACATCATGCAAAAAGACCCTAAAAGTAATAGAAAAGAGGGCCGCCAAGGATGAGAAGCCCCGGTTGGGCTTGTTCCCCTTCAATAACACTACTAGCAAGTAGAGGGGGTGTACTAGATAGGATCTTGCAGATGGATCCTTGCAGAGGTTTCTCTTCGCTCCCGGATGCGGCCTGGATGATCAAGCCAAAGACTGCGCAGATTCGTGGCTTTCAACTCGGTGATCCGATCACTGCCTGGTTGGAATCAATGGATTTGTAGACTTTGAGGGACCTGCAAATCACCTATCAAGGGTTAAAAATCAATGTTGGGATGAATAAATAAATTGAAAACAGCATGGATGGAAGAGTTTTTGTGTTGGGATGCCAAGGTTGGAGAGATTGCTTCTAGGGTTTTGATGATGACTGGAAGCAGGGCACAGGAAACAAGGAAGAAGAATGGATTCACATAGATTCCCCTTAGCACACAGCAAGCACATAGCAGAAGTTGGAAAACTCAATTTATATTCATCAAAAATTATCTTCATATAAGAGAAGAGAGACTATTAAATAGCCTCATAAACTTTTCCCCAAGTAAGGATACAAGAGTCTTTTCATAGGAATTTAAATCCCACCCAAACCCTAGCTAGAATACATGGTAGGTCCAATATTTCTTTCCCTCAAATTTTCCCTCTCTCTCTTGTCTTGGTCGGCCAAGGGAGGTAACCCTAAGTGGCCGACGAAGAGGTGGTGACCATAGGGTGGATGGTGCCCTAGCTTGCTTCACTTGGGCCTTGGGTGGCCCAGTATGCTCCAATCTACGATCCAGGGTTCCAGGGCTACGTTCCGGGATGTCAGGGCCTTCATTTTACTTGCTGGATCTTCCATGTCTTCAAACTGGGTTGGTCTTCACTTGTACTAGCTCGGTATTCACTTGTATTTAGTCTTCATTGAACTTGGACTAACATATACAGGACTCAGAAAGAAAATTAGCTCAACATGAGCTGACTGGTACAGGACTCAAATAATGAAAATGATAACTCAAATAGGCTAAGCCCTTATTACAAATGGACTCAAACACTACTAAGTAATCCATAGAAGGTTTAGAAGCCTCTGTCATATTCTGGTGCCTCTGGTGTCTGCACCATTATCTCATTTGAAGGTCTTCGGTTGTGTCTCCTATGTACACGTCAATGCAGAGAAGTCAGAGAGGTGCTTCTTCATCGTGTATGGCACTGATGAGTCCAATTATAAGCTCTGGAGTAAGAAGGGCAGGAAGATCATCAGGAGCAAGGATATGGTGTTTGATTAAAGAAGCCTGTACATGGACTAGAGAGTTCCAGATAGAGCACGACAGGCAGACAAGGATACAGAACAAGTTGGAAGAGATCACAGAAGAGGACATTGTCAAGGGAGCAAGAGATCCTGAACTTGAGCCAGAGACACCTCACCTGAGAAGATCTACATGGACCCTGAAACTGTATGTCAGGTATTTATCCTTGTTGTATAATCTACTTTTGATAGATGGAGGGGAGTCTGAGTGCTTGGACAAAGCCATTGAGAGCAGAGATTCGGTCAAGTGCAAGCTGGCGATGATGGACGAGATGCAGTCCTTGATAAAAAACTAGACACGGGAGCTCAGCACACTACCAAAAGAAAAGAAAGCACTGCATAATAAGTGGGTCTACAAGATCAAGGAAAAGTACAATGGCAGCCAGAAGTACAAGGCAAGGTTAGTTGTAAAAGGGTTCCAACAAAAAGAAGATCCAGGTGGTGATACCGTCACTAGGAGGAGCATGTAGGGTTTGTGCATACTATCGGCGGGATAGCGATGTGCTGAGTCTCGTAGTTGCAAGAGATCGTGGCTCCTTCTACTACCGAGGCAGATATGCTGATAGATAACTAGGGCCATGCATGACCTCAATTGGCCTCTCGAGCTAGTTGATTGGAGGCACAGCACAGGATGCTGACTTGTTTTTATTTTCTTTGGAAGTTTGTTCTTTAATGTTTCAGGTGGATGCAAGTTTGGGTGTCTATGTCTCCAAGTAGGAGAGTTGTTGGGTGTGGAGCCATATCCATCCAAGACCCAAATTCAGAGAAGTCTAGAAGCCTAGAAGCCTAGAAGAAACCAGGAAAAATCAAAAAAGAAAAAGAAAAAAAAAGGGGTGGCAGCAGGCCGGCCCATTGGACCAGGCCCGACCCACGCTCGCTGCCCTACCCTGGGACATGGGCATGCGGTCGAGCGCCCATTGGCGAGCATGTCGGGTGAGTGGGCATGCACGGGCGGGCACGGCCCGACCTGGCACGCGAGCATGTGGGGTGCGGGCCAGGCCCACGCGCGAGATGCGCACGGGCACGTGGGCTCGGCCCAGCTTAGAGCGATAGCCAGTTTAGGCATTTCCCCATGTTTCCCTGGCATTTCCTAGGAGGATTCTCGTGGTGTACGAGTGGTCCATAGGTTTTATAAGTGTTTTGGACAATCCGATCGATGATTGAATGGCTGAGGTTATTTTCCGATTTCGTTGGGCTTGATCTGAGGGTTTTCTACTCCATTTCGGATGCGATTTTGAAGGCTTCTTCAAGCTCTTTACATCAAGCGTAATAGAGAGCCACCGGAGAGAGCATCTATGAGCCGATAGAGAGCAAAACATAGTGCTGAGAGCCTGTAAAGAGAAGAAGAGAGCCAAGAGCAACTAGAAGAAGAGCAATCCAAGGTTTTCCAAAAGGGAAAGCAAGGGAAAGAGAGAAAGAAAGGTAGAGAGGGCAAGGGTTCCTCCTGTATTATTTTATCCTATCTTCTTTTCTTTATATTGGGCTGGGATTTGCATCCAGGGAGGGTTCTCTTGTATAATAACTTCCTGTGTTTTTTTCTGATATTAAAGATTTGATCCTGTACGGCTGTGGACATAAGAGCAAGAGGCTCTGAACCACATAATCCCTTTGTGTTTGCCTGCTTGTGTTGTTATTTATCTTTCAGGCCTTCCAGTTTTCGTTCCTTCTACGAGTTTCCGGCATCCCAATGTGATCCACGTTTCCCTAACATCAATAGCATTGGCGCCCAAGGCTTTGACCCATTCAATGAGGCTTTCATCCTATCTCAGCAAGGAGTCAAGCAGTCCAAGCCCAAGAGGAGTCAATGTCCATGTTCTACAAGGAGTTCACTATTCAAGTTCTACCAGGACTTCAGTCTCCTAATCCCACTCAAACCTTGTACTCCTTGTCCCATACAAACTTGTAATCCCACATTGACCAGGAAAGGGCCCTGGGTGAATCTATAAATACCCACCCCCTCCACCTCTTGTATTCATTAACTTTTGATGAATTAAAATTTGAACTTTTTCTAATTGCCTTTGTTCTTTGAGAACATCGACCTCTGTAAGCGAGTGGGTGTGAGACCCAAAGTTATCCAACAAACCCTAGCTTTCCTTAAACCCTAGCCATCCCTCTTTCCACCTCCTCTAAACCCTAAGACAACCATCACCATCATCCTACAAGGCCGCCCCCATCTTTCTTCATCTTAGGATGCTCAACCAACTTCCTTGGCCACTCCATCCATACTCCTTCTAGGCTGCCCCACCATCTTCAAACCCTAGCCGCCAGGTCTTCCCTCTCCACTCCAGGCCACCCCTCTCCAAGCCCCACCGCCCCACATATTTAGGTAGCCCCTCCAAGCCAGGCATCCAACATCAATTCGGGCTACCAATCAGCCCCAATGCACCTCCCACTTTCTATTCTCTTCCAACCATCTATTTCATATTTTTCCTATCATCTACTGCCCTAACCATTGATATTTGTAGGATCCCTCAGGTGAAGCGACCCTTGGATGGGCCTTCCTTGCCCTCGAAGTCATCTAATAAAAATCCAACGGATCCACCGGAAAGCTGCTTCGTCATCTTGAGAACAATCTTAGAGGAGCGTGTATGGAAACATGATGCAGGCAATGGGGATGCAACTTTAAAATTTTTTTAACCTTGCATCACAGCGAAAGACTTAATTAATTATATTAATCAACATATAATATTAGAACATTTCTAATATATGCCTACAAACAGGATCATGTATGAATATTAACATGTAAATGAAGGACAATACAAGCACACAAAGTTGTGCATCACATAGAATCATTCTAAGTTCAATGCACATACCAAAGAACACTTCTTTAGAAAACTCACCGAGAGCCTTACCTTTAATCCGATGCAAAACTCGCTGGGTTGAGGAATGTCTCACCAAGGAAGACAATCGTTCTAGAAGCCGCACACCTATCCGGCCTCTATTGGTAATCCACACCGGAGTTCTTCCTTAACCTTCTTCCTTTAAAGTGCTAGCTTCGCCGGAACAAATTGGCTTATGGACTCTTCTTCTTCTTCTTCTTCGGGATGCTCCAGGAGATGAAGAAGGGCTATGGAGGGTGTAGGAAGTGCACTCAAAAACCCTTCCCAAGACACTCTTCCCAAGCCTAGAACACTAGGCAGCATAAACCCAAACCCAAACATTTATTCCCCACATAAAGGTTTCAAGCTGTCATTCTTCCTTTTCCTTTTTCCTCTCTTTTTGAAGAACTTTCAGCAATTAAATTTTAGAAAACCTTCATCTCTCATATCCTCATCAAATCCCTATATGTAGGTAAGTGGGGAGAGAGAAAAAAGGAGAGAGTTACATGAGTTATGGGTTACATAATGGTGGGGTGTTACGAAAGATTTAAGGCCATGGAGATACATCCTTTTAAATTAAAAGTAAATTCTGAATTTAAAACATAAATTAAAATTTGAATTCATAATTCAAACTCAAATTTGAAATTGGATGCAATGATTTAGCCCAATCACATTGGACCTAACCCGAGCCTAAACTGAATCACATTTGATTTAACCCAAACTAGATTGTTCAATCAAATTGAATTAATCAAGCAATCACATTGCCTCTAACCCTCTATATAATTACCCACATTTAGTAATTAAAACCTTTGTCACAATATTTATAATATGATGTGTCAACATTTAACAAATCATTAAATCCCTATAACTAAGTCGACTCATGATTCTAGCCGACTCCGAAATGTTGATGGACAATCAAATTGTCCAAAGAGTCCAAAAATGATTCCCAATCATTCAATAGACATTAGGTCAATCAGAAATCCCTATGGTGTGTGACTCCATAGGTTCGAATACTAAGCCGGTAGTATTGGAACACTTCCAGTACCAACCAAAGTCGCCATCTAGCAATGATACCCGGCGTCCAGATAGGTCAAAGGTTGCAGAGCAACTATCAAGAACCAAATGGATATGATAATCATATAATACATTCCTTTAACCCTCACTGCTCTAGAAGACTTATGGTTTATCTGCCCAACCCTAGAATAGTCCATAACAATATGTCTCAAACTCAAAAACCCTGTAACTACTTACAAGGTCTACCTTGGCGAAGGTTTTACTCAATTAAGACATAATGAGTCATTCACTCCAAACTATTTTGGAGGGGTTAATCCTATCTTGATCCAACCACTACTACAAAAGTAATTGACTGTACCTAACAATCTTTCATCATTGGATTAGAAATTTGTGTAGTCCAATACCTAAGCACAATGATTTGCTTGCAAGCTACCACGATAATCTCAAGTCAGAGAAACACTTATATCCACATCCTAATGCGAAATACTCTTTTGTTAGAAGAATGTTCTACATATGGGTCACATTTAGTGAAGTATCATACACAACACCTATATGCCATATCAGTGTCTCTACACTCTTTGGTTAAGAAGACAACCAATGATTATGACATACAACGACTTATACTTGATACACTATCATCCTGTGACAATGTATCATTTGGTCACGAACGAATTTAAGGACTAGATGATATATCCTCTCTATATCACATCAAAGTTGTCCTAAGGACACAATCACACAAGAATTCATTATAGAAAGATGTGAAATGTGATGAATATCCAGAATAAATATTTTATTCAATATAATTCATATATAATTACAATAATAGCTTAAACATCTACAAGCTAGATGATTAGCTTTGGGATACATTTCCCAACAACATCCACTTTGACTAAAGCAAATCATAGTGGAATCATATTCTCATCTTCCATTTACAATCGTTGAACTCTTGAACTTCGATGGCTTTAGTGAAGGGGTCAACCAGATTCTCATTTCCATCGAGCTTCATAAGTTCGATGTCACCTCGTTCGACGATCTCTCAAACAAGGTGATAGAGACATAGAATATGCTTAGTACGCTAAGAGGACTTTGGCTCTTTGGCTTGAGTAATGACTCCAGTGCTATCATAACATACCAGAATAGGACCATCCAGGGAAGGTGCCACTCCCAGCTCACCTAGGAACTTCTACAACTACACAGCCTCCTTTGCGGCATATGATGCTATAATGTATTCTACTTCACATACTGAGTCTACCACAGTATGCTACTTAGAACTTTTCCAGTAGATGCCTCCTCCATTCAGGATAAACACAAATCCAGATACAATCTTGTTGTCATCTCTATCTGACTAAAAACTGGAATCAGTATATCCCATAAGTTTTAAGTCAGGTTCTTCATAAATTAGCCATTGATCTTTAGTATTATGTAAATACTTAAGAATAGTCTTTAATACCTTCCAATGTGCCTCACCTCGGTCAGACTGGTATCTACTCACAATCCCTAGTGAGTATGCCATGTCTGGGCTAGTACATGTCATGGCGTACATGATAGAATCCATTGCCGAAGCATGTGGAATTCTACACATATGCTTTCTCTCCTTAGGAGTTATTGCACAATCCTTCTTGGAAAGAGTAATTTCATGGCCTATCGGAAGATAGCCTTTTTTGAAATTTTCCATGCTGAACTGTTTCAGCATTGTGTCTATGTATGTAGATTGAGATAATCCCAAAAGCTTCCTTGATCTATCTTTATAGATTTTCATACCAAGTATGTAGGAACCTTCACCCAAGTCTTTCGTAGAAAACTAAGAGAACAACCAGACCTTTATTTCCTGTAATGCAGGAATGTCATTCTCGATTAAGAGAATGTCATCCATATACAGAACAAGAAATACAACTACAGAACTATTAGCCCATTTATATATGCAGGGTTCTTCTCCGTTCCTAACAAAGCGATAAGTCTTGATACATTTATCAAAATGCATGTTCCAACTCTGAGATGCCTGCTTCGGTCCATAAATGGACCTCTGCAGCTTGCATACCTTAGACTCATCTATGGATGTGATCCCTTCAGGTTGCATCAAATACACTTCTTCTTCCAACTCACCATTTATGAAAGCTATTTGGACATCCATTTGCCAGATTTCATAGTTTAGATATGCTACCAGAGCAAGCATAATCCTAATAGACTTAAGCATTGCCACCAGAAAAAATATCTAATCATAGTCTATACCATAATGTTGACGAAATCCCTTGGCAACTAGACGAGCTTTATAGGTCTCCACCTACCCGTCTGCATCCTTCTTCCTCTTGAAGATTAATTTATACCCAATGGATTTTATCCTTTCAGGTGGATCAACTAATGTCCGCACATTATTGATTTTCATGGACTCCATTTTAGATTTCATGGTCTCAAGCCATTTCTTAGAGTCAGACCTCTGCATTGCATCCATATAAGTGACTGGATCTTCATTGTTCTCATCGAGCTTAACAGGATCACCATCCCGAACTAGAAAATCATAGTATATATTCGACTAATGCGGTACTCTACCAGATCTCCTTAATGGTTGCATAATAGGCTCAGATCTTATCAAATCTAGTTCTAAAGCGGTCCTAGAATGTGTTGTTTCCTCTACTTGTTGAGCTTTCCCAAGTTCAACCTTAGCAGCTCGAGTGCCTTTAGTAAGGTACTCCCTTTCTAAAAAGGTAGCACTAAAATTGACGAACACTCTTTGTTCCTCAGGCAGATAGAAAAATACCCTTGAGACTCTTTTGGATATCCAACAAAGAGGCACCTGTTAGATCTAGGTCCAAGTTAATCCATCTGTAAATATTTGACATAAGCTGGACATCCCCAAACTCGAAGATATGAAAGTGTTGGCCTATGCTCCATATCTCATATGGAGTTTTGTCAATGGATTTACTAGGAACCCTATTCAGAAGATAACATGCTAACTCAAGAGCATATCCCCAAAAGGATATAGGTAGAGTGGCTAAGCCCATCATGGATCGAACCATATCTAATAGAGTCTGATTCCTCCTTTTAGATACTCCATTTAATTAAGGTGTCCTTGGAGGAGTCCATTGAGAAAGAATTCCATTCTTCTTAAGATAAGTCAGAAACTTTCCAGAAAGATACTCACCACCTCGATCTGATTGAAGAGTTTTAATAAACTTTCCAGTTTATTTTTCTACTTCATTACGATATTGTTTGAACATTTCAAATGACTCAGATTTATGTCTCATTAAGAAAACATAACCATACCTAGATAGGTCATCTATGAACATAATAAAATAGCTATACCCATCCCTGGCACTAATATTCAATGGTCCACATACATCAGTATATACTAGACTAAGAATATAATTGGCTCGCTCACCTTTTCTAATAAAAGGTAACTTGGTCATTTTACCAACAAGACAAGATTCACAAGTTGGTAGTGATTCACAATCACTGATATTCAGGATACCTTATCCAACTAACTTGTTGATCCTATTCTTGTTAATATGACCTAGCCTATAGTGCCAAAGATAAGTATCAATGATATTATCTATCCTAGGATGTTTGCAAGAAGTAGTCATTACTGTAACAGGTCATGATAGTAAGTATATGCCACTACTTAAACATCCATCCATAAGTTTCACACCATTCACAATGATAGAAAAAACATCATTCTTTATTGAAAATTCATAATTTTCATTGGCCAACTAGCCTACAGAAATGACATTTACAAGATAAGATGGACAGTAATGACAGTCATTCAAAATGACATTACAAGACTCGAAAACTAGCTTGATAACTCCCAATACCAGGATTGGAACATGACTTCCATTTCCCATGTTTAAGAATTTCTCGCTATCCTCGAATCTCCTACTAACTTGAAGCCCCTGCAAAGAAATACCCAATTAGTAGTATCACATATAGAATAATTATAAGGTGTTATCATATAATTATCTTGTGCAGCAATAGCTTGCTGCTTTTTCTTCTTCTGCATGTTCAGGTCAAGAGTAGCAAGATAGGAAAGACAGTTCCTCCTCCAATGACCCTACTTCTTGCAATAGAAGCACTCTACCTTACTCTGATTTGCCTTCTTCCTTATCTGACTAGGCCCAACACTATGCACCTTCTTAGATTTATTCTTTTTCCTTTTTCCTTTCCCAAAGGGATGACGTCCTGCTGCACTGCCTCCCACTAGGTTCACCAATCCTTTATTGAGCTGATGATCATTCTCGTAGGTCTGCAGTAAACTCAATAAACCAGGGTAGTTTACTTCAAGCCTATTCAATCTGTAGTGATTGAGAAAGTCCAAGTAAGAGGGAGGGAAGGAAATAAAAATCACATCTTTCCCTAGCTGCTTATGCAAGGGAAATCCGAGCTTGCCCATAAGCTCAATCAACTCAATCATGTACAGTACTTGATCAGTGACTGATGCTCGATCATGCATCCGAGTGCTGAAAATGGCGGAGAAAATCCTATACTACTCAACATCATCAAGTGTGCCAAAAGTCTCGTTCAACTTTTGAAGGATCTCCTCTAGCGGGGATTCCTCGAACCTGTGACTGAACTCGTCATTCATTTCTGCCAACAAAATACATTGCACTATAGTACGATCAAAGAGCCACTTCTAATAAGCATCCCTGACTGTAGTATAGGCATTGGTAGCAGGTTCCTCAAGTGCAGGATCCGTTATCACATATAGGATCCTTTCGTGCTCGAGAACTATTTTGAGTCTTCGATACTAGTTATCAAAGTTGGGACCCATAAGTTTGTCATTATGAAGCAATGATCAGAGTGATAGGCTGGCAGACCATTATCTGAAAGGAAAAACTCCTAAAAATATTAGTGTATATGAATTATTAACATCCTAAAGATATGGACTTTAGTCTAAAGGTTTCTTCCACTATTTTGTACAAATTGGTAGCCTCTACACTCCAATCCGAAGAATAACACTTACTTCTTAGTGGGTACTAGAATCCAATATATTACACATGTGCCCGACTTTGGCTAGCCAACCCGTGTGCATCTAAAGGTAGGTTCACAACCAATTACTTCTCCAAGCAATTTCTAGTATATAATTTTTGCCCAAGGGTGCCAATCAATCAGCCTTTGGGCCTCTAATTAAAGGTCCTGGTTAGGTCCAACCATTAACATGACCGAATTCAATGCTTCTAACTAACGAATGATCAAGCCCGACTTTGGCTGGCTAACCTAACCACTTGTTAAGAAGTTGCACTGAGCCATCATATTATGAATGGCAATTCCACCAACCTGATGACCACCCGATTTTGGATCTACCGATGATCACCCAACTAATGGACTCATTACCATCCACTTAATGAAAGGCTAAGACTAGGTTATCCTATAACTTTATCTTATGAAGGATCGAATAATTTAAAGGATTTGATTCATTATGACACATTAAGAGAAGACATGGACCTAATCAAGAAACCTCCCACTATCTCATAAAGGGGTTCATGATCAATTGGTCCTTGGGCACCTAATAACCAGTCATGACTGATTAACCTTAGTTGACATTGGTTAACTCGAATCAACAAGTTATCTAATCAATTATGGTTCACCACATTGGCCAGGTAAGTGAGATCAAGGGATGGGTTATGCCAAGTAAGCCTCTTGCCTTTGACACCAATCTTGAGTTGGCCAGGTAAGAGTTAGCCCCAAAGAACCTTGATCAAGATGCCAGACTTACCTTAGACACCAATTGGTTTACCAGACTCAATTGGATCAACTGAAAGACTCAGGCTCACCATAAAGCCAAAAATCAAGTCTATTTAGATGTATGCACCAATCAAACTAACTAATTAGAGTGATCAATAAAGAAGAGACCAAATACAATATTTGATTAGACTTATTCTCTATTTAATCCATTTCATCTAAACTTAGGTCTAACCCAATTAAGGACTTGATCATAGCTAACCCAATTAACCTAAGGTTATGATCATGTCTCAAAATTTTTGAATCACATTCCTAAATCTTAAAAGGTTATTAGACAACTCAATTCATAATTAAGTTTATTAATTTTAATTGAAACATGTTCAATTAATCACCTTTTATTTGAAACAATTTCAAATATGTGAAACAATTTTACAAAAATTCAAAGATTTTCATTAAACTTTTTAGTGGATTTAGATCATGTCATTGTATTAGATCATATCTAAAAAAATTAAAGATCTAACATACAAGATTAAAACTATTTTAATCTACCAAACCTTTCACTTTTCCTCTTCATAAGATCATGATGCAAGCGGCACCCCTACCGCCATAGGAGACCCCATCGAATGGGAAGAGAGGGTCTTTAAACCTTACTTTTCTCCTATGACCGGATGGCCATGGCGAATCACCTTAATCCAAGCACTTCTTATGTGAATGGAAACTAAGATTCCACATTTACATGTTAAATAATCATACAAACGAACCTGGCTTTGATACCATTGTATGGAAACATGATGCAGGCAATGGTGATGCAACTTTAAAATGTTTCTAACCTTGAATCGCGGCAGAAGACTTGATTAACAATATTAATCAACATATAACATTAGAACATTTCTAATATATGCATGCAAACAGGATCATGTATGAATATTAATATGTAAATAAAAGATAATACAAGCACACAAAGTTGTGCATCACATAGAATCATTCTATGTTCGATGAACATACCAAAGAATACTTCTTTAGAAAACTCACCAAGAGCCTTACCTTTAATCCGATGCAATACTCGCCGGGTTGAGGAAAGGCTCACCAAGGAAGACAATCGCTCTAGAAGTTGCACACGTGTTCGGCCTCTACAGGTAATCCACATTGAAGTTCTTCCTAGACCTTCTTCCTTTGAAGTGCAAGCTTCACCGTAATAAATTGGCTTATGGACTATTCTTCTTCTTCTTCTTCGAGATGCTCTGGTACATGAAAGACTATGGAGGGTGTAAGAAGTGCACTCATGAAGCCTTCTCAAGATACTCTTTCTAAGCCTAGAACACTAGGTAGCACACACCCAAACCCAAACCTTTATTCCCCACATAAAGGGTTCAAGCTGTCCTCCCTCCTTTTCCTTTTTCCTCTCTTTTTGAAGAATTTCCAGCAACTAAATTTCAGAAAACCTTCATCTCTCATGTCCACATCAAGTCCCATTATGTAGGTAAGTAGGGTGTGAGGAAAAAGGGGAGAGTTACATGAGTTATGGGTTACATAATGGTGGGGTATTAAAAAAGATTCAAGGCCATGGGGTTACATCTTTTTAAATTCAAAGTAAATTCTGAATTTAAAACTTAAAATAAAATTTGAATTCATAATTCAAACACAAATTTGAAATTGGATGCAATGATTTAGCCCAATCACATTGGACCTAACCCAAGCCCAAATCGAATCACATTCGGTTTGACACAAACTAGATTGTTCAATCAAATTGAATTAATCAAGCAATCACATTGCTACTAACCCTCCATATAATTACCAAAATTTAGTAATTAAAATCTCTATTACAATATTTGTAACATGATGTGTCAACATTTGACAAATCAACAAATCCCTATAATTGAGTCGACTCATGATTCTACTCGACTCTAAAATGTAGATTGACAATCAAATTGTCCAAAGAGTCCAAAAATGATTCCTAATCATTCAATAGCCATTATGTCAATCAGAAACCCCTATGGTGTGTGACACCTAGGTTCAAACACTAAGTCGGTAGTACTGGAACAATTCCAGTACTAGCCAAAGTCACCATCTAGCAATGACACTCAGCATCCGCATAGGTCGAAGGTTGCAGAGCAACTATCAAGAACCAAATGAATATGATAATCATATAATGCATTCCTTTAACCCTCAATGCTCCGGAAGACTTAGGGTTTATCTACCCAACCTTAGAATAGTCCATCACAATATGTCTCAAACTCAAAATCCTTGTAATGGCTTACAAGGACTACCCTGGCCAAGGTTTTACTCAATTGAGACATAATGAGTCATTCACTCCAAACTCTTTTGGAGGGGTTAATCCAATCTTGATCCAACCACTGCTACACAAGTACTTGACTGTACCCAGCAATCTTTCATCACCGGATTAGAAATCTAGGTAGTCCGGTACCTAAGCACAGTAAGTTATTTGCAAGTTACCATGGTGATCTCAAGTTAGAGGAACACTTATATCTATATCCTAATGTGAACTACTCTTTAGCAGAAAGAATGTTCTACAGATGGGTTACATCCAGCGAAGTGTTATACACAATACCTGTATGCCATACTAGTGTCTTTATACTCCTTGGTTAAGATGACAACCAATGACTATGACATACAATGACCTGCACTTAATATACTATCTGATGCGGGACAAATATGCATGCAATTCTTTTTGTATATTTTATATTTGGGGTTAGGTGATTAATTCCTGAATTTCAGATCAAAATTAGTTGTAGAAAATTTTGTATGAATTTTTGAAGCCAAGCATGCAGATTAGAACCTAGAAAAGTACTAAAGAAGAATCGCCGGGGCTGAGAAGCCTCGGTTAGGGCAAGTTCTCCTACAATATAAAGACTGGAGGTAGCGGGGGTGTACCTGACAATGTCTGAAGCACCTGATGAAGATCGCAGCGAAGGGATCTCTCATTCCTCGATGGATGTGCCTGGAAAATCGAGCCAATGTCCCACGGATACCCGGCTTTCTTCTCGGTGATCCGATTGAGGCTTGGCTAGAGTCGTTGGATTCGTAGGAACTTGGGAACCTGCAAACGACCTGTCAAGGGTTAGAAAACTCAAAGGAGATCAAGAAAATAAAAGAAAACAGTAAAGGGAAGAAAGTTTTGGAGGGGGCTGGAAGGATGGTTGGTGGCAAGAAGATGAGGATGCAAATTAGGGTTTAGATGTTTTTGGTATTTTTAGAGAATTTGTAATTTTTTTTTGGTATTTTCTTAAATAGAAGAAAACTTGCAAATTATGTCCTAATATGCAGGAAATATACTAAAATTAAAAGATATGCAAAAAATGCTAAACAAAACCCTAAAACTTCCAAACTAGTCTTGTTGAAAAAAATAGAGCCAAACATTTACAGGCTGTATTTCGGCTTTCAGAAACTTCACAGGATGAACTAAAATCTGAAAAAATTTTAAAAATTACTGTCAATTATGTTGGATCCAGGAAAAGAAATTTTAGAATTTTTAGAGTTTTTATCAAGAAGAAATAATTTAAATAATAAAGTATATATGGACTGAAAAATTACAGAAAACAAGCCCTAATCTAAGCTCTGATACCAAATGATGCGAGACTAATATGCATGCAATTCTTTTTGTATATTTTATATGTGGGCTTAGGTGATCATTTCCTGAATTTTAGATCAAAATTTGTTGTAGGGAATTTTGTATGAATTTTTGAAGCCAAGCATGCAGATTAGAACCTAGAAAAGTACTAAAGAAGGATCGCCGGGGCTGAGAAGCCTCGGTTAGGGCAAGTTCTCCTACAATATAAAGACTGGAGGTAGAAGGGGTGTACCTGACAATGTCTGAAGCACCCGATGAAGATCGTAGTTAAGGGATCTCTCGTTTCTCGATGGATGCGACCTGGAAAATCGAGCCAAAGACCAGCGGATACCCGACTTTCAGCTCGGTGGTTCGATTGAGGCTTGGCTGGAGTCGTTGGATTCGTAGGAACTCGGGGACCTGCAAACAACCTGTCAGGGGTTAGAAAACTCAGAGGAAATCAAGAAAAAAAGGAAAAGAGCAAAGGAAAGATAGTTTTGGAGGGGGTTGGAAGGATGGTTGGCGGTAGGAAAATGGTTGCAACACCGGGAAGAAGAACTCTCAAACCCCTTTATGCACACAGCAGGGTAATCACACAAAGCAATATAAGAACTCAAGGTTTAATTCATATCAAAATCTCCATTCATACAAGAGGCTAGGGTCCCTTAAATAGACCCTTAACCTTGGGCTCCAAGTAAGGACACATTAGTCTTTACATAAGATTCATTTTCCCTCTCAAACCCTAGCAAGAAAATAAGGAAACATTAGGTAGAAAAATCCCTAAAAATTCTTTTGACTTGGCCAACTCTCCAAGGATGCCTAGGGGGGCATGTTGATCTTCTAAGAGCAGCAAGGGGCCAGCCCAAAGGGGCTCGGACGCATGGGTTTGGGCCTCTGGAAGCTGGGGTGTCCTGGTATCCAGGTAGCAGGAATATTTCCTGGTATCTTGCTTCTTAGGGGCTTGGGCTTGGCGCCTGGGCTTGATTCCTTTGGGCTAGGATGTAGATGGACCTCTAGAATCATGGATGCCCTAGTCTATGAATATATTCTTACATCTGGAAGGGAATCTGGTCATCTGCAAGGAATCAGGGTTTTCTGAATTTTCCTCCTGGGGTCTTCAAATCTTCAAGCTGGGTTGGACTTGGGCTATACTTCCATGTCTTCAATCTGGTTGGACTTGGTCTTTACTTGTATGATGTGGTCTTGAGTCTTCAATATGGTTGAACATGACTCAAAAAAATAAAATTAGCTCGACATGAGCTGACTAACACTGGACTGACTAGCTCAACATAAGCTGACTAGTACAGAACTAAAATAACAACTCAAGAGACTCAAATAATAACTAAAATGGACTCAGATGGGCTAAGCCCTTATTACAGATGGACTCATAAATTATTGATCAATTCACAGAGGGTTGAAAAGCCTCTGTCTTATTTTGGTGCCTCCGGTGTCCCCACCACTATCGTCCTGTGACAATGTAACATTTTGTCATGAACGAATTTAAGGACTTGATGATATATCCTCTCTATATCACATCAAAGTAGTCCCAAGGACTTTATCACACAAGAGTTCATTATAGGAAGATATAAAATATGATGAATAGCCAAAATAAATATTTTTTTTAATATAATTCATATACAATTGCAACAGCAGCTCAACCGTCTACAAGCTAGATGATAGGATTGGGGACACATCTCCCAACAGAGCGATCCCTTCTTCAACAACAAGGAATTATTGCCTGGTATTTAAAACCCAATTCCCTTCTCTTTTAGTTTGATTTTTTTGAGGTTGAACATGTTCTTAATAGGATTTCTTAATCTTAGGATCCTTTTTTTCTTTGTTTTTTTGATAGTTTCTAGTATGTGGGTAGAACTCTAATTGTTACATAAAAATCCTAACCTAGTCTTGCTTTCTTTCAGGAACAAAACCAATAATAATAAAAAAAAATATTGCTCTTTTTAATCTATTTTTTTCTTTATGTTCATCCCTTTCATGTCATGCATCAATCTAGAGTTTGTCCCTTATCATATCCTTGACTAATTTTTGACCAGGACGAGGGCTGATGACCCACAACTCCTGGCCATGGAAATCCTTCTTCAATATGAAGAGGGATGTGAATAAAGACGTTCTAGGTGCTAAATTCAAAATATTGCAAAGGACTAAGAAGCCACAGATGGTTTGAATACTATTCGGAGTCAACTACGTAGAAACTATATGATACATGTTGAAGACTTTTGAGAAAATGGGATGTAGAGGGAATCGAAGACCCACCTTCAGGTGGTCTTCACATACTAAAATAGCACCTGAAGGAGGCCGATTCACTCTCTCATCAGAATGAGGGAGTATTAAAGGATGACTTTCGGGAATGGAATAATACTTCCTAAGATGAGCTATCCTAAAGAAATATAGAGAATAAAGAATAGACTCTAGTTTAGACTCAGCATTACTTTTCTTAGGACCTGAGACACTAGAGGACTCGCCCCCACCTCTACTATCTAGAGCCCCATCGACGACAGGAACTTCTAAGGACCTAACCATGATAAAGAGAAAGAAAAAGGAAAAGGTCTCTACCTGTAGAGGAGGAAGAAGACTTGAAGAAGAAAAGAAGATTCGAAACAATGGAAGATGAAGGAAAATTTTGATAAAAGCAAAGAAATTCTTTTCGCCAGGCAATTGCTCTTTATATAGAATGCAACGACGGATTAGATTTTATCGACAGAAAATTAGAAGCATCCCCGATTATGCCACGTGTGGGCAATGCTGATCATGGATATGAACTCCCAAGAGATGCTAGCGGATTTGATGGAAGGAAAACCAATCTATCAGTCAGGATCCTTGAAAAAGTGATGATGGCTAGGTCCAGGTCTTTGCGAGATATCGACGGACGGTATGATGCCACATCATTCGATCCTAACCAAAGACAAACAGCCCATGGAAGGCCTCATGATTAGAGAAACTATCATGACTCTCGAACCTGCACCACTTTTTGAAGAGCTAACAGGAGCCCAACACATGTCTAGAGCATGATGCTCGATTCACGAGGCAGTTATTATGATCAGCTGGATCGAAAATTTTCCATCATTGGTTATCTTTTCTTCCATTAGAATACGATAAATTATTAGTACTCCTATTTTTCAAAGCAATAACTTGCTTTCAAATTGGGAGTGAGGGGCAACTGTTTTGATAAACCAGAACAAAAAGATAAATAACGATCCAAAAGATTCCATTAATCCAACCTCGACCAGCTGACCAGACAGATCAACATGAGGACGCTCCTAATTTATGATGAGAGGATGGATCGACACTATGTTTCGATTATAATGGCACACATCTCGAGATCGGCCTTCAGCTAAAGTTTGATTAAAAAATGCAATACATACTCCAAAGCAAAACGCTCCGTAGTAACTGGCCAACTCATAACATATGCTCCAAAGCAAACCGCTTCGAAGTAACTGGCCAACTCACAACATATGCTCCGAAAAAAACCGCTTTGAATTTAATGGCCAACTTACAACATATGTTCCAAAGCTAATTTCTCCAAAGTAAATAGCCGATCTACATAGTTCTACAGTGAATGGTGGATTTACAATAAACAAAGTAACCATCGGCCAACTTTGAAGAGAATGATCGATCTGCTTTAAGCTAAGGCCATCAAGAACGGACTTGATGACTATAACCACCCACGTGACTGATGACTATGGTCTCAATAAGATCAAAGTAACTAACCCTCAATAATAACCGCAATCAGTTGGAGGGAAGTTAACTGACTAACTCTCCTAACATAAATTGAGAAGACTTAACTGCTTTCCATTATAGCAATACCTATATAAATCAGTAAGAGGGGACATCCGAGGTAAGGATTCCCAAATTACTCTAGGCCATGCTAGTTTGAGCCAAATCTATGACTAGCTAGCACTACGCATACCTAGCTCTCCTCTCATTCCACCTTACTTTCTTTCTTTGAACTCTCCATTATGTGATCTGAACCTTACTGACTTAAGCATCGGAGTGTTCCCCACCGAAAAAAATCCAATCAGGAGGTTTGTTTTTCAGGAATTTCGGTAGGCGAACGAGCGACCCAGGCACTCCGTCCGGTCTGTAGGGATCAGCATCAATAAAGATAATTGAGGGCTATGCTTGGAATTGTGGGACTCCAGTTAGGGTTGGTTTGTGGAGTGATGGTTGTTCGTCAATATTTCATCTCCCTCAAATGTCCAGGAAAACATTAAAAGATGAGAGATTTTTTCTAGAACTAATCTATTACCACTCAAAACCCAAGCTGATATAGTGAACAGTTTGGCTACCATACTTGGTGAAGATGGAACTACAAAGCTCGGTGATGGAATGCATCTATGACCATAAAAAGTCGTTAGTGGTTTGCTAAATGTGTTCAATAGAGACCGATACTTTAAGTTACATAAAGTTTCGAGAGGAAATGTCGGATATGAAAGAGAAATACGTATTTTTTGTGAGGTTTCCTTCATCCTACCTAAGGGTCCATTGTGCCTGGTATTTATAGAAAAAGTATGAGAATATTTGTGATTGAGATCATGAGATTATCGAACAAAGTAGTTGAGAATATGCCTTATCAGGCATGCTATGATTTGAGCACTTGCTGATTATTCAAATATTTGATTGGCCATACATTGATTTGGTTGTGTTGTACTCAACTGACTCTTTCCTAAACTGGATCGAACCTAGCAGCCCTCCGGCCGGGGGGCTGACCCACGCCTGCTAAGGTCTGGCTGACCCACTCCTGCTGAGGTCCGATTGGTCCGCTCATCCTGAAGGTCTGACCAATGCTCTCCCTCGGACGACCGACTGACCCACCGATGTAGAGGTTCGAATGACCCACTGCTGGTCGAAGTCTGACCAGCTCTCTCTGGTCGAAGTCCGACAGACTCTCTCTGGTTAAAGTCCGACTGACTCACTCTAACTCCATGGGTAACTCAAAGGATCTAGAAGCCTCATCCAACTGGTACCAGAATTCTGTTACAACGGAAATCATAACGCGGCCATGTTCTGGTGCCACCTGGTCACTATCCTGAATCTCCTAGGGGCAAATCAGACATTCCAAACCTCCCCCCTAACAGAATTTGGCAGCATTCCACACCTATGTAAGGTAAACCGAAGGTAAACCGACGACCTAATTTGGGGGCTAAGTATTCTCTTCCCTCTCTAGATGCTATCTCCATTCAATTCCTCCATTTTGTTGCCCTCAAGCTCTCTTTAACTTAAGCATCAGAGTGTTGCCCACCGGAACACCTCCGGCCCTTGGGAACTTTGTTGCAGGAACCGAGAGAGGAGCGCTCCAGCATAGTCGGCCAAGCCCGGTATGGAAGAAGTTGCCGCAATAGATTGGCACTAGAGGAAGGGGCATTTTCCTTCTCTAAAAGGAGGAATCCACCCACTAAGTCAAGCAATGGCAAAGGGAAGAGCCTAGAACACCTCTATTAGAAGAGGTCACTCCTTGTCCAGGTCCGAAGGACCTCCCAGGGAGAATGATGCCACCGCCACCGTCGAACCCACTGCCGTTCTGGGACTACAGCAGTTCCAGATGCTCTTGAACCGCATTGATATGCTCACCACTGCGATTCAACACCTCCAAGAGGCAGCTAACAACCGGCAGCAGCCACTTGCTGCATCTTGCACCAACCACCAACCTGTCGCTGAGGGGAGATGATGGCAAGAAGTCCCTCAGCCTTTCTCCCACGTTGCACCAGAGCCCTGAAGGTCTTTGGGAGCTTGTGCTGTTGGGAAGAGAGAGAGGTCCGCCTTAACCTTTTTTGCTGACTTCATCCCTGATGGCGTTCAGCACCATGCTAATGTCCCAAGAGACTACACTAGTAAGATCTTGTGCATGGAGGAACACATTGCTGAGATCATTGACCGGCAGAAAGCTGAGCGGGGGTAGGCGTATGACTCCCGCTCACCTTTTTCTAATGAAATCATGCAGGAGCCAATCCCCCATCACTACAAAATCCCATAGCTGGATCCCTATGATGGGTCCACCGACTCGTTGGACCATCTAGATACTTACAAAGCTCACATGATGGTACAGGGCACCTCCGACGCCCTCACTGCATTGCCTTCCCTACCACTCTAAAGAAGGTCGCTCGGATGTGATTCTCTGCCATCCAACTAAGTACTATCCACTCTTTCCCTCAGCTTGAGAAACTTTTTCTTTCTCATTTCAGGACCTGCAGTCAGACCCTGAGGAACACTGACTACCTCTTCCTCATGCTACATAAAGAGGGAGAGACCCTCCAGGACTACATGGCCCATTTCAACTCAGTGGCCATGGAGATCCCGAATCTGAATGAGGATATAGCTATGTTGGCCTTCAAAAGAGGGCTGCGCTCGTCCAGTCTAACATTCTCCCTGGACAAGAAGTTTTTGATAAGCTACTCCGATCTATTGGCCCAGGCACAGAAGTACGCCCTGGCAAAGGAACAGGCGACAAGCCGATGCCAGGCAGAAGGGAGGTCGGCTCCCAAGAAGCGAAGCAATAAGGCTCCCAAAGTTCGACCTCCCATTGATGGCAACAACTCGGCCCAACACCATAACCTGAAGCCGAAGGACTTCCCCACAAGGTTCAAAACCTATGCGCCCCTCTCCCTTTCGAGGGAGAAGATCCTTCAACAAGACCTTCCTACAAAGGCCTCGTTCGATGAGGGGCCCCTCTGCATCCAAAAATAGAGACAAGTGCTATCGGTTCCACCGGGACCATGGGCACAACACTGAAGAGTGCATCCAGCTGAAAGATGCCATTGAAAATCTCATCAGGAGGGGCTACCTACATAAATATGTCCGGCTCCACAGGGATCGGGCCGAAGCCTCAACCGCTAGAGACCCCCCAATGAAGGCAGAGCTATCCAACCAGCATCCGACCGATGGGAATGTTGGCATGCTGCACCGTCGGTCCGATTGGAGATATGATGAAGACCAAGACATTGTGAAGAAGTCTAGGGGTTCCAATGTAATCAGCTTCTCCAACGAAGACCTCTTAGAATCCCATGTCTCTGGAAATGACGCTGTAGTTGTGTCGGCAGTAATTGCCAACTATGATGTAAGGCTGATTCTTATTGATAATGGAAGCTCCACGGAAGTATTGTTGTATGATGCCCTTGTTTGAATGAACCTATCCAGATCAAGACTGGAAGAATCCTCAATGCCGCTGACTGGCATCAGAGGAATCTCCGTCAGAGTAGAAGGGAAGATAACTTTGCCTGTGACCATCGGGACGGAGCCTTACCAGAAGACCCTCCCCATCAACTTTATGGTCATACGTATGACCTCGGCTTATAACACCATTTTGGGCCAACCGGCCCTTAACAAGTTTAGAGCCATCATCTCAACCTACCATATACTGGCAATGTTTCCAACCCGGAACAAGGTCGGAGTTATGAGAGGAGATCGTCAGATGGCCAGATAGTGCTTAACTATTCAAGATAGGCAGTCTGAAGGTCATTCTACCATTGAACAACTTGACCCTAGGGCCGAAGTCGACGGTCGCGGCCAACCAGTTGAAAGAATTCTATTTGTTCCCCTTCGAGAGGATGACCACACCAATGTCCTCCAAATTAGGAGCACTCTTAATGAGGAAGTCAAGTTGGAGGTGATCGACTTCCTAAGGAATAACGCCGATGTCTTTGCTTGGTCGGCATCGGGCATGCCATGCATTCTGTCGGATGTCATCACTCACTAGCTTAAGGTGGATCTGACCAACAGGCTTGTCCGACAGAAGAAGAGGAGCTTCACTCTTGAAAGACAAAGGGCTATTGATGATGAGGTCAAGAAGCTCTCTGATGCTGTCTTCATTAGAGAGGTCCATTACCCGGATTGGCTAGCAAATGTCATAATGGTGAAGAAGGCCAATAGGAAATGGAGGATCTGTGTGGACTACACCGACTTCAACAAAGCTTGTCTGAAGGATAGCTTTCCCCTGTGCAAGATTGATCAGCTGGTGGATGTCATGACCGGCCATTAGCTTTTAAGCTTCATGGATGCCTTCTCCGACTACAATCAGATCAGGATGCACCCGGAAGATGAGGACAAGATGGCCTTTGTCACTGACAAAGGGCTGTATTGCTATAAGATGATGCCCTTCGGCTTAAAGAATGCCGATGCCACTTTCCAAAGGCTGATCAACCGGGTCTTCGAAGGGCAGCTCGGGAGAAACATGGAGGCATATATAGATGATATTATAGTCAAGAGCCTCCACAAAGCCAACCACATCAAAGACTTGCACGAGTCCTTTTAAGCACTGAGACATCATCGGATGAAGTTGAATCCTGCCAAGTGCACTTTTGGGGTGACTTCAAGAAAGTTCCTCAGCTTCTTTGTCACACAAAGAGGAATCAAAGTCAATCCTGACAAGATTAAAGCTATTATTGACATGAAGCATCCGACCAATAAGAAACAAGTGCAAGAGCTTATAGGCTGAATAGCCTCTCTCAGCCGTTTCATCTCCCGGTCGGCTAAGAAGTCCCTACCATTCTTCAAAACCTTTCACCGGTCGGACCGATTCCATTGGACCGACGAGTGTTGGTCAGCTTTTGAAGCTTTGAAAGGTTATTTTAAGAATGCTCCATTGTTGGCCAAGCCGGCGGAGGGAGAGACATTATACTTATACCTGTCGACGTCGGACGAGGTAGTGAGCTCCATCCTCGTTCGAGTGGGGGAATGCAGTCAGCAAAGAACTGTCTATTACATAGTAATGTTCTCCATGATGCTGAAACGAGGTACCATAAGATGCAGAAGCTTGTATATTCCTTGGTCATAGCAGCCAAGAGACTCCGACCCTACTTCCAGGCACATCTGATCATCATGTTGTCCGACCAACCCCTTAAGGCGATCCTCCGGAGCCTAGACACTTTCAGTCAGCTTGCCAAGTGGGCTATCAAGCTTGGCAAGTTTGACATCTCTTTCTAGCCTCGATCAGCCATGAAGGGTAAGGTAATCGCTAACTTCATTGCAGAGTGCACCTGGAGGCCAGAAGTGCCCTCACAAGCGGCTGGCATGCCTGAAGCTGACCCCATTAAGGAAGCAGAGCCCGCTTGGACCATTCATGTGGACGGAGCGTCCAACCTTACACGCTGTGGGGCCGGTTTGATCTTAGTCGACCCCGACGGACAATGCTTGGAGTATGCCTTGCACTTTTCGTTTCAAGTGTCAAACAACCAAGCAGAGTATGAAGCCCTTCTCGCATGACTAAGAATAGCCAATAAGTTGGGCATTGACCGAATCAGGGCTTTTTCCAACTCTAAGCTGATGGTAAATCAAGTGAAGGGCAAATTCGAGGCGAGAGATCCGATCTTGGCCAAATACTTGAACAAGGCATAAAATCTCGTATCTTGGCTTAAATTCTTCGAAATTGTCCATATATCTCGATTGCAAAACTCCCAGGCGGATACTTTGTCAAGATTGGCTATGGCCGTCACCAACACCTCCGACCAAACCTTTGTGGAGTATCTGCAGCATCCAAGTATTGCTAAAGAGCCAACCGAGGTGCACCAAGTTGAACAAGAAGCCTCTTGAATGGACCCAATTCTTACATTCCTTGTCAAAGGGACTCTACTGGAAGATCCTACTGAAGCCAAGGGTGTATGCTGGATGGCTTCAAAGTTCATCATCCTCGACGGCATCCTCTACAAGCGGTCATTCTCACAGTCGCTGCTAAAGTGCTTTGGGCCGACTGATGCAGACTACGCACTCAGAGAAGTGCATGAAGGCATCTGTGGTGACCATCTAGGAGGAAGATCCCTGGCTTACAAGATTATTCGACAGAGATACTATTAGCATTCTGAATATACAATTTAAAAGGACATGTCAGACATCATCAAAAGGTACGATGCGTGCCAAAGGTACTCCAATATCCAAAGAAGGCCGACTAGTCAGCTAACTCCACTCACTATACCTTGGCCATTCGCCCAGAGGGGGATGGACATCCTGGGACCCTTCCCCCTGGCATCCAGCCAGCGGAAATTCCTAATTATGGCCATTGACTACTTCACCAAATGGGTGGAGGCTGAGCCACTAGCGCAAATTACAGAAACCAAAGCAAAGAACTTTGTTAGGAACTACATCATCTTCCGGTCTGGCATCTTGCAGGCGATCATCAATAACAATGGAAGGCAGTTCGACAACCCCATGCTCCGGGACTTCTGCCAACAATATCACATCTCCCATTGGCTTACATCAGTCGGTCACCCTCAGTCCAACGGAGAAGCCGAAGTCACCAACCGGACAATTCTACATAGACTGAAAACCCGACTGAATGATGCCAAAGGACTTTGGGTAGAAGAACTTCATTAAGTTCTTTGGGCCTATCAGACAACTGCCCGAACGGTGACTAGGGAGACTCCAATCAACCTAACCTACAGCAGTGAGGTCGTCATCCCTATAGAAGTGTCCTTGCAATCTCTGCGAATCGATCACTTCGCCGAACCAACTAACTCAGAGCGAAGGAGGGATGACCTAGACCTGCTTGAAGAAACTAGGCTCCAGGCAAGCTTGAAGATGGCAACTTATCATCAGAAGATGGCCAGATACTACAACTCTCGAGTCAAGGCTTGAACGTTCTGGGTCAAAGATCTGGTTTTGCGAAGGATAGAAATATCACGATCAATCGATCAAGGGAAACTCTCCCCCAATTGGGAAGGTCCTTATCGAGTCATGGAAGTAATTCGAGCCAGAACCTACCGACTTGAGCATTTAGACGAATGGCAAGTGGTGCATCTATGGAATGTAGACAACCTTTGCAAGTATTATCAATAAAGGCCACAACTTCTTCTACGAACCACTTCCAAAAGTCTAACCCCGGTCGGCAAAGGCTCTAGGGCAGCCCACTTCCGAAAGTCAAACCCCGGTTGGCAAAGGCTCTAGGGTAGCCCACTTTTGAAAGCCCGATCCCGGTCAGCAAAGACTCTAGGGCAGCCCACTTCCGAAAGTCCGACCCCGATCGGCAAAGGCTCTAGGGCAGCCCACTTTCGAAAGTTTGATCCCGATCGGCAAAGGCTTTACGGCAGCCAACTTCTAAAAGTCCAACCCCGGTAAGCAAAGGCTCTAGGACATCCCACTTTCGAAAGTCCAGCACCTATCGGCAAAGGCTCTAGAGTAGCCCACTTCCAAAAATCCGACCCTGGTCGGCAATAGCTTCAAAACGATCAACATGGTGACCTGGTCTTGCGTTCAGATGGGTCGATGGACCAACACTTAGAAAAATCTCTAAGTATTTAAGTTCGAACTGAGCCACTATTCGACAGCTACTTCGAAGGTCTTACGGTCGGATGGGCCGACGGACCAACACTTGGAAAAATCTTTGTGTTTGGATCCGGATTGAGCCACTGTCTGATAGCTACTTCGAAGGTCTTGCACTCGGATGAGCCAACGGAGCTACACTTAGAAAGATTTCTAAGGCATTGAGTTCAGACTGAGGACATGCGGTCCAATTGAGACAACAGCTAACACTTAGAAGTATTTTGGAAGAAAAAGGTTTCGGCCAATCCGGTCGACCCCCACATCCACAAGTACACACGAATGATGTATCAAAAAGAAGAGGAAAAGATGGGTTCGGACGAAGCTGACCGCTCATAGAAAGCATACACCAAAAATGCATATCAGAGGAAAGAAAAAACATTTATTAAGCTAGACAAAAGTTTTGTACAAAGGGGGGCAGGTTGTTAAAATCAATCAGCCTTGCCCAGTGGATGCAAATGAAAGTTAGATGGAAGGGCTTCGGCTTCGACTTCGACAACTCTCATCGCGTCTGAAGTCTCAGCTAGAACAATCGACGAACCTACTTTAGAAGGAGCTTGTGCATCATCCCCACCATCGGTCAGACACTCCTCTCCCACAGCAAACCGGCTCAGCTAGGTGCCAGACAAATCAATTTCGGGGAAGATCTGGGCTACCTTCTTTAAGCAGTCATCGTAGCCGATCATATAGAACTCCGATGCAGTTTTTTCCACCTCTTTAGTGAAGTCCGTGGAGGCCTTATATTCTGCTACATCATCACGAATCTGTTCCACCACCAGCTCCTTGGCTTTACTCAGCTGACTCGCCCACCTTGCTGCTATCGTCTGGTTGTCCTGAGCCCTCCTATCGGCTTTGGCAGACCGCTCCTCCTTCTCTTTCAGCCGATGAATGAGAGAGCTGACCTTTGCCTTTTACTTCTTCAGCCTAGCCTCCTGGTCGGCTAGCTAAGCCCGTAGGTCCTTCGACTCCTTCGATGACTCGGCTTTGGTCTGACTAGCCGATAGCCTCTCCTCCATGTCCTTCGGCGATGCCTTCGCCACCTCTCGGGCTGCCTCTGACTCCTGGATCCTTTTGGCCATGGTTTTGGCCATAAAAAGTACCTGACCAAGGCCGTCGTCCATCAAGGAGATTCCATTGAGAAGCTGTAAGCAAGAAACTGGGTTAATCATGCACAAGGCAAGTGAAAAAAAAGCGCAGGGGCACGGAGTCGATGTCTTACCCTCATGAGGTCATGGTAAGAATCCTTCGCCATGTCGCTCAGGTTCATCTGGAATGACAGCTCCCAGTCAGCATCCATCATTGCACCTCTAAGTAGACTCCGTAATTATTTCGTGTTGCTCAGAGCATGCCAATGCCGGGGAGTCTCTTGGCAGACTTCTTTGCCCACCTCTCCTTCGGCTATCCCCTTTCCCTTATCTGTAGGGGGCCGCATCTGCCAGCTCGGCAGGTATTGGGGCTGGAGCAACGATTATATCGGACAGCTTTGGCTGCTCCTGCTCCGGTTGGGTGGCTGATTGCCCAACAGGAGTCGAAGACCCCGATGCCTTCACTGCCAATCACTTCGACAGAGGGATGTCATCCTTGTCGGAGTCCACAGTTACAACAGGTGCAGGCCATTCCTCCACCTGCATCTTCTTCAGGCTTTCTACGGTCAGCTCCGCTTCTTGGGCGGACCTCTTCCTCACCACCCGTTGGACCACCCTAGCTCTGTCAACCTTCATTCTTCTTCCTGTTTCAAAGAAAACTTGGCCTTTGTTGACTCCACTAATTGATTTTGATGATAAGCAAAATAGTTAAGTATTATTTGAGGACTAATGATTTACTTTAAGTATGTTTTCATTGAAAGGATGCTCATAAAATTTGAAGAAGCACATTTATGTTGAAGAACCAAGGTTGAATGAAATGATTGCTCAAAACAAGACTTAGACACTCAAAGAAATGGTTGAATGGATGACTAAGGCAAATGAAAACATGTTCCAGCACAAGTTCAGCAATTTTTGTAATATTTCAATGAAGTGTCGACTCAAGGAGTCAACACATGACATGATGTATCGACACATTAAGAAGAAGTGTCGAATCAGGCCGGTACGCTACAAAGTTTCAAATGGCACAGATCAAGTATCGACACATGGACTTTATGTGTCGACTCAAAGTGTCAACACATGGATCAATACATCGCCTAAGACTTTCAAGCCACAGAACTTGCAGAAGTTGAAGGAACAGTTGATATGTCGACACATGGATACAAGGTATCGACTCAAGATGTCGACTTAACTAAGAATGTGTCGACTCAACTAATTTTTTTAGAGAACCTGAATGGAGTAGTTTGAACTTGTGTCGACTCAAGAACGACTTAACTAAGAATGTGTCGACTCAACTAATTTTTTAGAGAACCTGAATGGAGTAGTTTGAACTTGTGTCGACTCAAGAAGAACATGTGTCGACATTATGTGTCGACACATGAAGGGGAAGTGTCGACACATGGAGTTCTGGCAACAGTAACGGCTAGTTTTTTCAAAAATAGAACTCGTCCCAAATGCCCCCAACGGCTAGTTTTTCAGTGTAATGGCTATATTTTAATTTTGAGGGCGTGGAAAGGTATATAAAGGCTCCAAATCAAATCAAGAAGGTATGTATTGAATATCCTTAAAGAATTTAGAGAGAAAAGAAGTGAGAAGAGCCTTAACACCTATTCATTCAAGGGTCAACCACTCATAAGCTAAAGGAAGCCTCCAAGCATTTAAAGCCATCAAGAGCATTGAAGATCATTTAATCTTCGGTATTCAAAAGGCTTCAACAAGAGCAAAGCAATACTACATTGAGCTACATCGACTTATTTGCTTTATTATTGAAAGCTTACATTGGTTCTTTATTTCTCTACCTTATATCTTGTAAAAGTTTTTGGTTAGCCTATTGGAAAACCAAGTGAGATTATTGGTAAGCCTTGAAAACCAATTAGGTTGGTGGTTAGCCCGGAAAATCACTAAGGTTCTTGGTTAGACCGGAAACCAAGGGAGGTTTTTGGTTAGCCTTGTGAAAACTAATTAGGTTCTTGGTTAGCCCGGAAAACCAAGTGAGGTTGTGACTTGTGATCCTTGTAAAACAAGTCAGGTTTGATTAGTAAGCCCAGAAAACTAATCGGCTATAATCATTTGATTATAGTGAATTCCCAAGGGGATCTTGGGAAGTGGATGTACGTGCATGGTTGGCACCGAACCACTATAGCTTGTTGTGTTTGTGATTGCTTGCTCTCTCCCTCCTTACTCCTTACATTCTTGCTTTTTGCTTTTAATTTCTGCTGCACTATTACTTTAGAGCATTGCACTTAAATCTTAGCACATTGTTGAATTGAATTGCATATCTTGTCTTGTGAATTTTGCTACTTGTATTATCAAGCTTAGCTTTAAAATTTTTAGAGACCCAATTCACCCCCCCTCTTGGGTTACTCTCTAGGCAACAAGTGGTATCAGAACTCTGTTCTCAGTGTATAGGCTTTACTGCCTTGAGTAAAGATCTATGGCAGCCCCATTTGGTACTAGTGTAGTTGAGGGACAAGCCTCAAATAGATCTCCATTTTTCAATGGAACAAATTATACTTATTGGAAAACTAGGATGAGAATTCATATGCATTCTATAGAATATAATTTATGGAAAGTAGTTGACAAGGGTCCTCATATTCCTTCGATGGTGGTTAATAGTGTTTCCATCCCAAAACATGAAGATGATTGGGATGAAAATGACATTAAACAATCCGAGATCAATGCTAAGGCAATGAATCTCATGTATTGTGCATTAGATCCTAGTGAGTTTAATAGGATATCTACATGCATGTCTGCCAAAGAAATATGGGACACTTGAAGTTACCCATGAGGGTACCGATCAAGTGAAGAACACTAAAGTCAATATGTTAGTGCACACATATGAGATGTTCTGGATGGAACCAAATGAATCTATCACTGATATGTATACACATTTTACAAATATTGTAAATGCTATGAGTAGTCTTGGTAAAGTCATATCTAATGCTAATCTTGTGAATAAAATTCTTAGGTCACTACCAACGTCGTGGGATCCAAAGGTGACTGCAATTCAAGAAGCAAAGGATGTGGACAAGCTATCTCTTAAGAAGCTAGTGGGATCGCTCATGACTTATAAGCTCAATCTAAAACAAAATTAATGGACATGGATAAGAACAAGAAGGGGATTGCTTTCAAGTCTAATATTTAAGAAGAATCCTCGATCGATGAGTCTGAAGATGAAGAAGAAGAAGAAGGTGAAGAAGCCCTCCTTGCTCGTAAGTTTAGAAGATTCATGAAGAGGAGGAAGTTCTCCTACAAGAAGAAATTTCAATCCAAAGAAAAGGGAAAGCAAAAAGAAAAAGATAAAGAAAAGGGAAAAGAAAATGAAAAAGAAAAGAAGAAGGAAGTACCGATATGCTTTGAGTGCAAGAAGCCGGGATATTACAAATTTGATTGTCCTATTCTCAAGAAATCAAGGAAGAAACTAAGGAAGAAAGCAATGATGGCCACGTGGAATGAGAGCGAAGACTCCAGTTCAGAAGAAGAGCAGACAGAAATTGCAAATCTCTGCTTCATGGCACATCAGGACAATGATAAGGTATGTTCCGACTTTGAAGTTGATTTTACTTTTGATAAACTTAGAAGTGATTTCGAAGAGCTTATGCATGATTATAAATTAGTTTTATCTGAAAATAAGAAACTTAAAAAGCATGCAAACTATTTTTCTTTAGAAAATAACTCTTTACTAAATGATGTTAGTACTTTGAAATATAAACTAGATGTTTTGGAAAAAAAAATAATGCTTTGGCTATGGAAAATGAAGTTTTAAAAGGTCTAAACAAATTGTTTCTAACAATGAGCTTTTAAAGAAAAACAAGGATTTAGAACATGAAAATGCTAAACAAAAAAATGAACTTGAGAAATTTAAACATTTTGTTGACAAATTTACGTATAGTTCAGAAAGTTGAATTTACTTTTAAACAATCAAAGAGCTGTTTTTAACAAGACAGGTTTAGGATATAACCACAAAAGAAATAAAAGTATTTCAGAAACCTTTTTATGCCTGCATCATCCAGTATTACTTATTTTACTTGTAGAAATTTAGGTCATAAATAATATCAATATAATTTTAGAAAAATCATGTCTTTTGGTAAAGTGTGGGTTCCAAAAGGAACCATTTTGAATGCTAACCCGAAAGGACCCAAGTTAGCTTGGGTACCTAAAGTCAAAGCTTGATCATATTGCAGGTGTGTCTTGCAACCAAGGAAAACAAACGAGTTTGGTATCTTGACAGTGGTTGCTCAAGGTACATGACTGGAGATGTGAAGCAATTCACTTCTCTTGAAGGTTTAAATGGAGGGAGTGTGACCTACGGTGATAATGGTAAAGGAAAAATCATTGGTATTGGTAAGGATCACATAACTCCTTCCAATAGTATTAGTAATGTACTGTTAGTAGATGGTTTAAAGCATAATCTTTTGAGCATTAGTCAGTTTTACGATAAAGGTTTTCAAGAAGTTTTCAATCATCATATTGCATGATTACTAGTCCAGATGTAAATGGAGTACAATTCATTGGAAAAAGGAATGGAAATATTTATTTTGTATATCTTGATGATCTATCTTTGCCTAATGGTGAATGCCTTGTTGCAATGAATTTTACCAAGGAAGAGACTAGTTGGTTATGGTATAGAAGGTTAGGGCATTCTATATGTATCTCATTTCAAAACTTAGTAAAAAGAATTTAGTTAGAGATTTACTTGAAATTTGTGTTGAAAAAGATAGAATTTGCCAAGCATGTCAATTTGGAAAACAAGTCAAAACATCTTTCAAACCAAAAGGATTTGTAACTACTAGTAGGCCACTTGAACTACTTCATATAGATCTCTTTGGACCAACTAGAACATCAAGTCTAGAAGGCAAGAGATATGGATTAGTCATTGTGGATGATTTTTTGAGATTGATTTGGATTTTCTTTTTAGCACTAAAGATGAATCATTTTCTGTATTCGTAAAGTTTTATAGAAAAGTTTCAAATGAAAAAGGTGTTGCAGTTGTTTGTATTCGTAGTGATCATGGAATCGAATTTGAAAATCAAGATTTTGAAAACTTTTGCAATGAAAAAGGCATAGAACATAATTTTTCTGCACCTATGACACCTTAACAAAATGGGGTAGTAGAAAGGAAAAATCGTACTTTAGAAGAAATGGCACGCACTATGCTTTGTGAAAATGATTTGCTAAGGTATTTTTGGGCTGAAGCTATAAATATAGCCTGTTATGTTTTGAATCGAGTTTTGATACTCCCTATTTTAAAGAAACTCCATATGAGCTTTGGAACCAAAGAAAACCAACATTGAAATATTTTCGAGTTTTTGGTTGTAAATGTTTTGTTTTGAATAATGGAAAAGATCATCTAGGAAAGTTTGATGCCAAGTCTGATGAAGGTATCTTCTTAGATACTCTACATCAAGTTGGGCATACAGAGTATTTGAAAAGCGGACTTTAGTTAAAGAAGAGTCAGTACATGTTGTATTTGAAGAAACTACTAACAAGTCCTCGAGAAAAATGGATACATCTGATGATTGTGCATGTGCTAACAAACTTTAGAAGCTGACACTGAATAATCAAGCTCAACCAAATGAAGAAGAACAAGACAAGGATGAGAAAGAAGATAACACTCCAATGCATCAAGATCTACCTAAGGAGTGGAGGTATGCTCATGGACACCCTAAGGAATTAATCTTAGGTGATCCATCCAAGGGGTATGTTGCCTAGATGGCTTAGTTCCAAGAGGGGGGTGAATTGGGAATTACAAAATTTTCACAAGTATGTGCACAAGTAATTCCTTTTAGTAGTTAGGTGCTGTGTTGGTCAGAGTAAGAATGCAGAAGCTAAAGATAAACAAATACAACACAAACAAAGCAGGTTTATAGTGATTTGGAGCAACCCAGCTCCTTCGTCCATTACCCAAGTTCACCACTCGGGATTTTCACTATATCCCTCAAACCGAAATACAGTCGGATTGTTTTACAGGCTCACAATCCCAACCTCTTCACTTTGGTTTTTGAAACCGGGCTCACCAAAGAAAACCAAGCTAGGTTTTTACAGGATCACCTAAAACCTCTACACTTTGGTTTTTAGATAGGCTCACCAAAGAAACCTCTACACTCTGGTTTTTAAAGGCTCACCAAATAAACCTATTTGGTTTTTACAACCGGCCTCACCATAACCCAGATATTCTAAATGATAGAATAAAAAAGCAATAATAAAGACAAACTATGTTGTCTGGGTGGTTGCCAATGCAGCTCGAGTGAAGATCCACTGAATGCTCTTCAATGCACTTCAATGGCTTCCTTGCTTTCCTCAAAAGGTGCTTCATGCTTATGGTAAGAGTTGTTGCAGGCTTGAAGACAGACATTAAAGCTCTAGTGCTCTATCTCTTCACTTCAATAAGTGTTCAATAAATGCTCAATAAGTCATTTGCCTTTTCAAGGATGTTCTCATACCTTATTTATAGAGACTTTAGCTACCTTTCCTTGATTGTGAACGTTGTAGACCGTTGGGAGGTGACAGGTTACCGTTGGAGCACTTTTGGAATTCAAAACTGAGAACTAGAACTAGCCATTGGAGGTGACCCCGTCATTCCAGTCGGCTCGGACAAACTTTGAGTCGGCTCGGATGAAGATCGGGTCGACTAGGCTGAGTGCCAGTCGGCTAGCTTCCAAAATTGAGAAAATACCTTACTCTGGATGAGTTGGCTGAGCTGAATTCTAGTCGGCTGGAATCTCAGAGGCTCTCAGACCATTCTCAATTGAGTTCTGGATGAGTTGGCTGGATCTAATTCTAGTCGGCTCAGATTCTTGAGAATCTCAGAACGTTCTCAACCATGTTCTGGACGAGTCGGCTGGGCCTTGGTGCCAGTCGGCTAGATCTATGTGCCAGAGAACTTGTCTTCAGTGCCAATGCCAGAGTTTGCTGGGTTGTCCTTCCAGTCGGCTCGAAGGTGGTTCTTCAACCAGATCAACTTCAAACTTCCAGAACACTTGTCCTATGCTTTAAAGATCTCTTCAAGAACTACTTACAATAAATTCAAGAAAACTTGAAGCAAGAAGGACTACTAGAAGTAACCCTTAAACTTGATTTTAATAGAAAATTTTTGTAGGGTTCTTCTTTACAAGATTCTAAATACTTTACAACTCAACACAAAACATTAAAGATTGTAGGGATTAAAAAGTGTGTCAATGTAGTTGTCCTACAAAAACTTGTCAATCATTTGAAGAGTTGTTAGATAACCAAATGTATGCTCCAATGTTTTGTTATCATCAAAATCACTTTAGGGGTCAACAATCTCTCCCTTTTTGATGATGATAAAACACTGGGCCTGAAAAGAATCTAATCTTTTCACAAGTATGTAAGCATTTACATTTATGGAGAATTCATAAAATCAACTGTAATCTCAAATATATATCAGTATGTGCCATACAGCTATGCACAAAATTAAATTCATAAACTATAAATATCAGAGATTGATTGCTTGTATGTATCAAGCAGCATTAAGTATCGACTGATAGATATAATAAGTTGAGAGCATCATAGTAATCATTGAAGCATGTAAATTAAACATGTATATCTCCCCATGTTTATAAGATTTATAGACAATATAAATTTTCTCTAAGTTTCTCCCCCTTGACATTCATTTGAACATTTTATCAGAATAATATGCAAGAGATCATTCAGAAATGCCTTAAAAACTCCCCCTGTCTACATTATTTTAGAATTTCAATTGCAATTCATTAAGCTTTTTCTTTCATGTATTCTTTCATGCACTCTATGATTCTCCCCCTTTTTGTCACAATTCAAAAAGGTTAAACAGGTAAGCTCAGAATTTTAAATAGATTGAGAAAATTTGAAGATTTGTTTGAGATAATTTCACTTTCTCAACTTAGAGAGAGAATTCTATTTAAATAAATAGAGATGTAAAAAAGATAATACAAATATACACACATTACACAGTGATTAAAAAAGATGTTCATTTCATTTCTATCAAAAAGGTGTTCAGTACATCAACCATTACAAAAGTTTAAAAAAAAAACATCCAAAAGGTACTGAAACTAGAAACTGTCTAATCAGAATCATCTCTAGGAACATTAACACCTTGCCAAGAAGTGGGTCTAGGTGATCGACTAGATGAAGCATGAGGAGGGGGAGCCCTAGGGTTAACAGAGGTACTAGGAGCCCTAGTGGAAATGGGGGGCGGATCATACAATGGTCTTGTCCTAGCTGTGACTTCCAAAGATTTGACAGTGCCACAGAGAGACACCATTTCCATCCAAATTGCTCCCATCTGTTACTCCAAGTCCATGAGGCTAACTGGCACTTTGTTTACTGCCTCCTTCATTTCACCTATTTCTTTCTGCATAGATACAAGCTTAGCTGCTTGGACATTGGCGAAGGCTTCAGCTGATCCTCGAAGTCTGCCAAGCTCCGATCTTATGATCCCAATGCCTCTAGTATAATCCTCTTCCATACCTCTTGTATCTACAATAGTTCCCACTTTGCCTCTAAGCTCTTTCAATTCAGTTTGATATTCATTCAAAGTGGCATCCACAAACTTTAAAATTATTTCAAAACTTGAAGAGATACAATTCAGAATTGGTTGAAGATCTATCTGAGGTGCAGACCTTGAAGCTTCTATAGCTTCAACCATTCCTTGTACACTTGACACATGCTCTTCTAATCTGTCCAAATTGTTGTTAATTGACTATTTCAAATCACTAAACAAAGAAGTTATTGTACCTGTCAATGAATCTGTCAATGAATCTGTCAAGCTTTTCAACTATTCTTCAATCTGACCTTGAATAATTGGAGAATGTGAAGCTGCAGTAGGGTAATCGGTAAAGGAATATCAGCTGTATGTAGGTCAAACTCCGTGCAGGCAACTCAAACTCTACTACAGGCATATCAAACATAGGTGAGGTGCTCTAGTCTCCTCAGTAATAGTAGCAGGCTCAGATACAAATGACTCAGGCTCTGGTATTGGTGTAGAAGAAGTTCCAGCAGCTTCTACATTTTCTTCCTCTTCTTCTTCTTCACTACTACTGAGCTGCCAATGGCCCTTACATTTGTGCCTTTCTTTCTCCACACTCCTTCCACTTGGAAATATCCCATCCTCTCAAGAGTTTTAGAAGTGTAGATATCAGTGTGATGCAATTCTAATCTGTCTTCACCATCCAAATTGACTCTATGGGATTTAAACAATAAAGTAAGCATCATTCCATAGGGCCGACAAGATTTAGCTTTTCTTACAGTCTCCTTCATTTGCATGATTATAATATATGACAGATTGACATGAGTTCTCTCTAGAATGTGCTCCATGAGATATAGATCCTTTTCACTCACCCAATCGAACCTACCGGTTCTTTGCAAGAAAATTCTACAAATAAAGTTGTGAAGTAGTCTCATTTCCAGTGATAGGGTGTTAGCAAAAACACTGCCAATTCCTCCAACATCTTCTTTGTTCAGAATTGTTTTTAGAGTCTTCTCTCTATTGTCAATTACTAAAAATTTCAGTCCATCAGAAGAAATATCCAGTAATTCATGTAAAGATTCCTCATTGACAATGACCCTCTTTCCTTTAATAGTGGATTCCACATGATTAGTTCCCAATCTTAAGTTCTCATAAAAACTTCTAACCAAAGAGTGATAGGTCTTCTCATTCAATGAACAAGATTTTCTCTACCCTTGGTCTTCAATTAAATCTCCTATTTTTAACCCAATGCCCTTAATAGACTAAAATTAATTCGACGGCCGGAGGTTAACTGACGCGTAGAGATTAAGAGCACTTGGCTAGGAGCGGTTGCAGCTTCTCTTGTGGCTTCCTCTATAATTTCTTTACTACTTGACTCTTCTTGTCGCCTCTTGGACCTTCTTTCTTTTTCAACCGATGGAGCAACCCTAACGGAGCATTTACCTGTTGCACGTTTGGGTGCCATAGCTAGGAAAGATGGAATAACAAGAAAATGGAGTGCTTGGAAGGGAGAAGGGAGTCTTTGGAGTAGGTTTTGGAGATGAGTGAACCATTAGATAAGATAACGTAGAAGCTAAACAGTTCGAAGAAGAGTTTATAACCCTAAGAAAAATGCTTCGGCGCAAAATTCCAGTCAACTCGAGTAGCCCTAAAAAGGCTCGAGTCGGCTCGGCCAAAGCTCTTTTAAAACCATCAGAAAATCTAGTCGACTCAAAATTGTTCGAGTCGGCTAGGCCAGAACAAGTTCAAAACTCTCAGAGAAATCTAATTGGCTCGGATTGAGATCCAGTCGACTCGAATAGAAAAAGTAGAGTTTTGAAAAAACATTTAACAACAATTCAGAAGGACTTTGAATAGAATTTCAACAAAAATTAAGGCTCAATAAAATAGAATAAATTGAGGAGGTTTTCTAAATGAAATTTTCTTAGAATTGAAGGAATTAAGTTAGAAAATCTAGAAGGGATCACAAAGTCCTAATTCAGTCCTAATCAGCTCAAATCTATCTTGATTGAGTGGCTTGGTAAATATATCAGCTAGTTGATCTTCAGTAGGCACAAAGTCAAGCATAATATTACCATTGGAAACATGATCTCTAATAAAATGATATCTAATTTCAATGTGCTTGGTTCCAAAGTGTTGAACATTCTTTATCAAATTGATAGCACTTGTGTTATCACATTTAATTGGAATTTTAGATTGTGATACACCAAAGTCTTCTAGTTATTGTTTAATCCATAACACTTGAGCACAATAACTACCAACAGCCAAGTGCTCAGCCTCAGCAGTGGAAGGCTACGGAGTTTGCTTCTTATAGTGCCATGAAATTAAATTCAATCATAGAAATTGGCATGTATAGCTAGTGCTTTTTCTATCTATTTTACAACCAGCATAATCAGCATCAGAGAATCCAATCAAATTCAAAGTAGAATGTTTAGAATACCAAATTCCTAAATTACTTGTTCCTTTATAATATTTAATTATTCTTTTTACAGCAAGCATATATGTTTCTTTTGGTGATGACTGAAATCTAGCACATACACATACACTGTATAATATGTTAGGTCTACTTGCAGTTAAATACAATTAGGATCCGATCATACCTCTATATATCTTTTGGTTAACATTGGATCCATTCTAATCTTTATCCAGTCTGCAAGCTGGGCTCATGGGTGTGCTCATTGATTTGCTACTCTCCATACCAAACTTTTTGATGATTTCCTTGATGAATTTGGCTTGTTTGATGAAGATGCCTTCCTTTATTTGTTTTACTTGAAGTCCAAGGAAGTAGTTCAGCTCGCCCATTAAGCTTATTTCAAATTCTCCCTGCATAAGCTTAGCAAATTCTTTACATAGAGATTCGTTAGTTGCACCAAAAATGATATCGTCAACATATATTTGTACACTAAGATATCATCGTTCTTCTTTTTGATAAATAAAGTTTTGTCTACATTTCTTCTTGAAAAATCATTTTCAATTAAGAAAGTGCTAAGTCTATCATACCAGGCTCTAGGTGCTTATTTCAAATCGTACAATGCTTTGTTTAATTTGAATACATGGTTTAGAAAAGTATGATTTTCAAAACCTGGTGGTTGTTCCACAAAAACTTGTTCAGAGATAAAACCATTAAGAAATGCAGTTTTTACATCCATTTGAAAGAATTTGAAGTTCATGTAGCAAGCAAATGCAAGTAGTAATCTAATGGCTTCTAGTCTTGCTACGGGTGCATAGGTTTCATCAAAATCAATACCTTCTTCTTGGTTATATCCCTTAGCCACTAATCTAGCTTTGTTCCTTATAATGTTTCCTTGCTCATCTAATTTATTCCTATAGACCCATTTAGTTCCTATATTTGGATGGTCTGAAGGTCTATCTACAAGTGTCCATACCTTATTTCTTTCAAACTGGTTTAATTCTTCATGCATTGCCATCATCCAGTTTGGGTCAGTCTCAGCCTCTTCTAAGCTATGAGGTTCTATTTGTGATACAAAGGCTAGGTAATCATGTGCATCCTTATATGCAGCCCTAGTCCTAACACCATGTGAAGGATCTCCTATTATTAATTCTTTAGGGTGAGATGTAACATACCTCCAATCCCTCGGTAGATCAGTGTGGTCCTTACTTATCATTTCTTCTCCACCTTGAGTGTTTTTGTCTTGAATGCTCAAGTCATCCATTCCTTTTTGCAATATACCTGCATCATTATCTATGCACTCTTCTTGTCTAGAAGGTGTAGGGTTAGTTTCAATAAATACAACATGAATTGACTCTTCAACAGTAAGAGTCCTTTTATTAAAAACCCTATATGCTTTGCTATGTAATGAATAACCTAGAAAAATTGCATCATCAGCTTTAGAATCAAATTTTACTAAATAATCTTTTCCAATGTTATGCACAAAGCATTTACAACCAAACACATGAAAAAAACTAATATTAGATTTTTTATCATTCCAAAGCTCATAGGAGGTTTTCTTTAAGATAGGACGGATCAAAACGCGGTTTAAAATATAACATACAGTGTTCACCGCTTCTGCCCAAAAGTACTTTGGAAGATTGCCTTTACACAACATTGTGCGAGCCATTTCTTCCAATGTTTTATTTTTCCTTTCTACAACACCATTCTGTTGAGGTGTTCTAGGAGCGAAGAAGTTGTGATCAATGCCAAATTCAGTACAATAATCTTTGAGAAATTGATTTTCAAATTTAGTTCCATGATCACTTCTAATTGAAATCAAAGATAAGTTCTTTTGGTTTGAAACCTTTTTATGAAATTTTCTGAAAATATGAAAAGTTTCATCTTTCGAAGCAATGAACAAAACCCACGTAAATCTCAAAAAATCATCTACTATCACAAGAGCATATTTCATCCCTCATAGGCTTGTGGTCCTAGTAGGTTCGAAAAGATCCATGTGAAGTAGTTCAAGAGGTCTTGTTGTAGAAACTATATTCTTTGATTTAAAACTTCCCCTAGTTTGTTTACCCATTTGGCATGCATCACAAACATGATTTAAATCAACTTTAAACTTAGTCATGCCTCTAACAAGATCTTTAGATATTAATTTGACAATTGTATGCATGCTAGCATGACCTAATCGTCTATGCCATAGTAAGCCTGACTCTTTGGTCTTAGCATTCATTGCATCTAGACTAAGGCTACTAGACATAGCAAGATCATTGAGATCTACCACATAGATATTCCCGAGTCTATGTCCAATAAATTTATTGCCTGAATCTAAAAAGTTAGTTACTATGCACATAGAAGAGTCAAAGACAATCTTGATGCCTTTATCGCATAATTGACTTATACTTAAGAGATTATGCTTCAATTTGTCTACTAGCAAAACATTTTCAATAAAAGTAAAGGGAGTTATTTTGATCTTACCAATACCGATTATTCTCCCTTTGCCATTGTCTCCAAAGGTGACCATACCTCCTTTCATTTCAAGGGTGATGAATTGGTCCTTGTCACCCGTCAAATATCTTGAGCAGCCGCTGTCAAAGTACCACCTTTTCTTCAATTTTTAGGCTGCAAGACATTCCTGCAAAATAGTCAATGAATTCTTTTAGGTACCGAAGCTATATTTGGTCCTTGCAGGTCAGCAGAGGTGGTTCCTTTGGGAACCCAAATCTTTTTTACCTTTTTATGGATATTTCTAAGATTATTGCTTTCAAAAGCTTTATGTTCTATTCTTTTACAAGCATAGCAAACAACTTTAGAATTTTTAATGGAAACGGAATTTGAAGTTCTAAAAGTTGATGCACTTGATGCAGATTTTGAACCTTTTGGAATGTATGCATTTTTGCTCAAATTCTTAAAAACATTGTAAGGGCTTTGGTGACCAGGGTGGAAGCGTGGATTTCAAAAATTTATTATGAAACAACTACCAAACCCTTAACCCAAGACCTCCTTACAAGGAATTAAAACATACAAACATGCATATATAATATAAACTAGAGTTTAGGCACCAACTTGAACCGCTAGTATCCAATCCGATGAAGAAAACCCTGATTCAGCCTTCTTCTCCACCAGGTGCCCAAACGTTCGCCCTCCAACGGTGATCCACATGAAACTCGTACCAAGGAGCAACTCCTTCTTCAAGTTGCTTGGAGAAGTGGAACTCTTTCGGCAGCCTTTGGTCTATTGACCACTGTAGGACACCCTGTCCTACTGTAGGGCACTAAAGACACTCTCCTAAACCACTCTTGGTTTTAGGACAACCATCCTCTAGGATCCCTTAGGCTTATGTCCTAAAACAAAGCCTTGTTCTAGTAGAAACGACCTTGTCTTAACAAGACAAGTCTTGTCTTAAAGAAAGAAGGAGGGAGAGAGAGCTCAGAATAGTGCTTCGGTGGAATTCTTATATCAGACTCATTTCATTGCCCCCTATTTATAGATACAAGAGGGGCGTGTGATATGTCCTCCCATCAACTTATCAGATATGATTTTTCATGACCGAAGAGAAGTTATCTGGCTTGAAAAATCATATCTAATAAGCACATTCATGCACCGAAGGCCTTATTCACATCCCTTCTTTTATCTGGATGAATTCACACTTGCCACATGTCCACTACTGGTCCCTAGGAAGCCAAGAGGCACCTCTTCAATCTTCAAACATCGGAGATTATGAAGAGTCCTGATAGTAGAAGGACTCTCCAACAGAACCGCGTGCCACATGAAGAGTTGCGACTCTTCATGCACTACGTGCGCCACCTTCTTCCATGCAAATTTCAAAAAATGTTGACCAGTCAAAACATAGGCAATATGGGTGTCATTGGAAAGAGTATAAAATTTCTTTTCAGACCATATAAATTATATTCAAATCAGAGATCTATAACTCATTCTGTGCCCTTTTGAAGTTAAGGTATCATTTAGGTACCAAGAGTCCCATGCCATTGGGACTCTTCATGTATGGCACCTAAAATGCCCTTAAATCCAAATTAAAATCAGATTTATCTCTAATTATGATAGACCCACTTAGGACTCAACCTAATTTAGGTTTTCCATAATTAGGTTAGCCTAATTAGCAACCAACTGGACCCAATTCAATTGGGTTAGGAATTTGGTTAGCCTACATATGCTAGTATGTAACCCGACTAACCAATTAGGATCCTATGACCCTAATTAAATCATGAATGACTTCCTTGGCCAAGTCTCTATTGTGTGTGATCTATTGGGTTCCACATCTAGCGAGCAGTAGGTTTAGGTTTGAGCTGATTTCGATCCGATCAAACCTGATTGACCAAATTAGGTTAAATTGGCTGACCTAATTGTCCAATTCGAATCACACATCGAATTGACTCATGAAACCAAATCAATTGGTTCATGAAGACCTACAAGACAATATTGACGTCTAGCAACATGTCATGCCTACCCGGAAGATGAGAAATTTTGGTGGATTTACAAAAATACCCTTCAGTGGTGAGTTACCGGGCAATTTAGTCCTTCGATCTACTTGCACCCTGAATATGACTATGGATATGGATACTTATCAAATCCAATTTTATATTCATTCCTTGCTCAATCTGATAATGATGATTCATTAATGAACCATTAGAAACTATTTCTAATGTTCATACTTTGGTCAAAGATTTTCCGAATCTTCATTTGATTGAAATCATCTGGATGCGCTTCCCTCTTACTAGGGTTGATCGATTCCTTTTTGACCTACTCACAACCTTCATATGCAATCCACCATACCCAATATCACCCCATGCATGACTCAGTGTCATGATTAAGTGTGAACCAAATTATGGATTCATGCATACAAGGTACCATGGCAGTCTCAGGTCAAAGGACAACATGCACTACTTCCACTATGAGAACTATCTATTGACAAACAGATAAGGTTCCATTAGATGTTCTCAAGCTGGATCTATTCAGTGAACTCATTCTCTAATGAGCACCCACATCCTAGTATTAGTGTCAAACACAAGTAACTGTGAGATTAGTCACCCTCTTCACCAAGATGCATAGGATGTGCTGGTCTTACCGGAAACATTGATCCCCTACTCAATATCCCATTGACCAGGAATATTCTTGATTAGGGTTTTAAGGCTTTAGGTCTCACTGGTATGATCTCCTCATAACCCTAGAACCATAGCCATAACTTATGGTGTTCATCATATCTTAATAAAATTAATAAGACACAGCGTATGATGAAAATAAAATGCCTTTATTAATTGATAATGTCAATACACTAGTTTGGGATACAAAAGAAAATCACATCGAAATACAATATTTCGATTGGCCTTTAGGGCATAATCCTTTCAATCTCTCACTTGCATTAAAGCCAATCGCCTTTAAATTTTAACCCCATACAATTGAGGTGGTGATCAACTCCCACTGTGGTAGAACCTTAGTGAACGGTCTACTATGTTGTTCTTCGTTTCTACTCTCTTAATGTAGACTTCTTATCTTTCAACAATCTCTCGAACGAGATGGAAGCGTCTTTGAATGTGCTTTGATTTGTGATGAGCTCTAGGTTCCTTAGCTTGAGAGACAACTCCAGTATTATCACAGTAAAGTGGTACTGGACCTTCAATCTCCGAAACAATGCCCAACTCTGAGATGAACTTCTTCATCCAGACAGCTTCCTTGGTAGCTTCACTAATAGCAATGTATTCTGCCTCAGTTGTTGAGTCAGCTACAGTTTGCTGTTTAGAACTCTTCCAGCTTACAGCTCCTCCATTTAGGGTAAAAATATATCCTGAAATAGATTTGCTATCATCTGGATCCGATTGAAAACTAGAATATAAATAAACTTCCAGTTTAAGATCAGATCCTCCGTATATCAGAAAAATATCCATAGTCCTTCTCAAGTACTTAAGAATATTTTTCACAGCCTTCTAGTGATCCTCTCCTGGATCAGCATGAAATCTGCTAGCTATACCTAAGGCATATGCCACATCAGGTCTGGTACATAACATAGCATACATTATAGATCCTACAGCCGAAGCATAAGGTATACAACTCATTCTATTTCTTTCTTCAGGTGTCTTAGGAGACATCTTCTTAGAAAGATGTATGCCATGACCAATGGGCAAGTAACCTCTTTTACTTTCCTCCATGCTAAATCTCTTTAGCACTTGGTCAATGTACCTAGACTGGGATAAGCCTAGCTTCCTCCTAGATCTATTTCTATAGATCTTGATACCCAGTATATAGGATGCTTCTCCCAAGTCTTTCATGAAAAACTGTTTAGATAACCATACCTTGACTGATTGTAACTTTGGGATATCATTCCCAATGAGGAGTATGTCATCCACATACAGAACCAAGAAAACTATGGCACTCCCATTAGTCTTCTTGTACACACAAGGTTCATCCTCATTTTTGATAAAGTCAAACTCTTTGACTGTCTTATCAAATCGGATATTCCAACTCTTGGATGCTTGCTTTAATCCATAAATAGATTTCTTTAGCCTACATACCTGATTAGGTTTAGTCTCCAAGACAAAACCTTCTGGCTATGACATATAGACCTCTTCCTCAAGGAAACCATTAAGGAATTGGTTTTCACATCCATCTGCCAGATTTCGTAATCATGATATGCTGCTATAGCAAGCATGATCCGAATAGATTTGAGTATGGCAACAGGAGAAAATGTTTCATCATAATCTATTCCCTGTTTTTGTCTGAAATCATTAGCCACTAATCTGGCTTTATATGTTTCGAATTGGCCATCTACCCCAATCTTTTTCTTATAGACCCATTTGCATCCAATAGGGTTAACACCCTCTGGTGCATCAACCAATGTCCACACTTGGTTGACATACATGGAGTCCATTTCGGATCTCATGGCTTCCAGCCATCTGTCTGAGTCCCTACTCATGACAGCATCCATATAGGATAGAGGCTCATCATTTTCAACAATTCGGGTTTCATTTTCTTCAATAATGAACCCATACCTCTTAGGTGCATGACACACCCTATTAGACCTATGGATAGGAGTGATGTGTTCTGGTTCTATACTAACTATGTTATCATTTGGTTGAGATGTATCTATTTGTTGAACTTCTTCAAGTTCAATATTTCTCCCACTGCCCTTTTGTAGGATGAACTCTTTCTCCAAAAAAGTGGCATGCCTACTGACAAAAACTTTTTGTTCAATAGGGTGGTAGAATAGATATCCTATACTATCTTTAGAATATCCTACAAATAGACACTTATCTACTCTAGCATCCAGCTTATGTCCAAAATTTCTTTTAACATAGGCTGGACATCCCCATATCTTAAGATCCTTAAGATTGGATTTCTTACCCCTCCATATCTCATATGGAGTGCTAGAGACAGATTTAGATGGTACTCTATTTAAGATATTAGCCACGGTTTCCAAGGCATATCCCTTGAAAGAAATAGGTAACTCTGTAAAGCACATCATGGACCGTACCATATCTAATAAGGTATGATTCCTCCTTTCAACAACACCATTTAATTATGGTGTATAAAGAGGGGTCCATTCAGAGATAATCCCTTTTTCTTTAAGGTGATCGAGAAACTCGGTGGTTAAGTATTCACCTCCTCGATTTATCAAAGGATTTTAATACTTTTCCCTATTTGTTTCTCTACCATACTTTGATACTCTAAAAATTTATCAAAGGCTTCGGACTTATGTTTCATAAGATACACAAATCCGTACCTTGAAAAATCACCAGTAAATGTGATGAAATAAGAGTATCCACCCTTGGCCTGAGTTGTCATAGGCCCACATACATCTGTATGTATGAGTCCTAATAACTCAGTTATCCTTTCTCTATGTCCACTAAATGGAGTCTTGGCCATTTTACCCATGAGACATGATTCACAAGTTCCTAATGATTCATAATCATAAGGATTAAGGAAATTTTCCTTGTATAACTTGCTAATCCTAGTCTCACTAATATGTCCAAGCCGATAGTGCCAGAGCAAATTATTGTTTTCATCATCTCTCTTCCGTTTGTCACTTACATGAAGTATATTGTCATTAGTGGATAGAGTTAAAAGATCATTGCAAAATACGCCACAACATATAATTTCATTAGAAAAGCTGATTGAGTAACCATGCTCATCACATTCATAGTATAACCTTGTCTAAGTAACAAGGGTACGTATATGATATTTCTAATGACCTTAGGCATATAGTAACAATCTCTTAGCTCTAAAATGTTCCCCAAATGTAACTTCAAGATATAAGTCCCTACGGCCTCTGATTGGATGGACTCTCCTCCAGCACCGTAGAGCTCGAAGTCTCCTTCCATCAATATTCTAAGCCTTTGCAGCCCCTGCAATGATTTCCAGATATTATGACCACAAGCGGTATCCAATACCCAAGTATTTGAAATGGAAGAATCCAATGACAAAATAGTACGAACTTCTTTCATACCTTTTGGTGCATCCGATGCACTAGGCTTCACACCTGCAAGGTAAGCCATGCAGTTCCTCTTCCAATGACCCGGCTTGCCACAGTGAAAGCATGTCATATGTTTGGAGGCCTTCTTTCCTTTCTTCTTCTTGATGCCCCTTTTTGGGTTCAATCTCCTCTTGGAACCCTTTCTGCCTGACTTCTTCTTGTTGATCCCATCCACAAGAAGAAGTGGAGCCTTATTTTTCTTTAAATGGCTTTCTGCTATTTTTAACATGTTTAACAGCTCAGGCAAGGAAGTGTTAAGTTTGTTCATATGATAATTAAGAACAAACTGTGAAAATGACTCCGGGAGTGACTGCAGGATCAAATCCTGATTCAACTCCCCATTCATAACAAAACCTAATTGACCTAATCGAGTGATCAGGTCAATAACCATCAGTACGTGGTCTTATATGGATGTACCTTCTATCATTCTCGTACGGAACAACTGCTTAGATATCTCATATCTAGCAGTTCGACTATGTTCTCCATATAGCTCTTTTAGATTGAGCAGTATGGAGTTAGTGTCCATGCTATCATGTTGCCTCTGCAACTCATTGGTCATAGAGGCAAGCATGATACATTTGACAATGAGTGAGTCATTTTGCCAAATCTTGTATGTGGTCTTTTCCTCTTACGAGGCATCTTCCCCTAAAGGTTCCACTGTAGGGGTATCAAGAATGTAAGAAAGTTTTTCCTGGCTGAGTACTATCTTTAGGTTTTTCAACCAGTCAACATAGTTCGGTCCAGTCAATTTATTGGCATCAAGTATACTATGGAGTGAGAGTGAAGAGGCCATTTAATCTACATTAACAAAGAATATAACATAAGCAAACAACCAATGTTGACAAAACATAATTAAATTAGGACTTTAACTTAATTATGTCTTCCACTATTTTATCAAGCATCATCACCCTCTATATGATGATCGAGAAATCCTAATTGGTTTTCTTAGTGGGGTTGAGATCCTAATTCCTTATAAAAGATCTTGTGTGTAAACAACAAATCTTTTATAAGTTCAAAGATAGGAAAACTCTTTCCAATTGTATCTCATACAATTCTCAACAAAACCTAGCCTCTAAAATATTAATAGCCTTGTGTGTGCACAACAAACTATAATATTTTTAGTTAAGTAAGATCCTTCATTCCTTTATAGTCATGATTGCAATAATAATACCCTTGTGTGTTCACAACAAAGTGTTATATTAAATCATGCCATAAGCATCAAATTCACCAGGCCAAAATTATGTTAGTTACCATAATAGGCCTTATGTGTACACAACAAACCTAATACGGATCATAACATAATAATGTCCTAGCATGAAGGAAGGCCAAATGTAGTGAATATCAATCAAGAATTAAGTTAATCTTATCGGCCAGGTAAGTGGGAGAGTAGTGGGAGTCCCCTCGTTGCTTTCATGGATACCTATAAAAATTGGCCAAGTCAGTCAACAGAACCAATTAAAAACCACGTCCTCTTTACCGATCATGAACCACTTATCCTAGACATTGAATGATCAACTAATCAACTTGATTATCTTGCTTTTGGTATATGACACTACAACTTAATATAATTTTAATAGAGGGCTTTATTATTAAAATAAGCACATTTTACATATAACCATTCAATCAACCATGCATCATATATCATTTTATAATATGCCAGGTGTGTCATCATACTAGGACAACCATCTAACACATAATGGATCCACCATTATGCCAGGGCAACCTTATTTCAGTATGATGACTAGAAAGCTAAACATATCTCTATATCAGTTAAGGTTTAGGTAAAAGTCCTAACCAGTGACATACATATATGCATAAACATATCAATCAAATGTAACTTTAAACATTTATAGAGTCCTACAAAATTGGGCAACTTCAAATTTTGTAGTGTCCTAAAAAAATGGGCAACCTCAAGAGTCCTATAAAATTGGGCAACTTCAAATTTTGTAGAGTCCTACCAAAATGGGCAACCTCAAGAGTCCTAAAATTAGGCAACATTAAATTTTGTAGAGGCTTACCAAAATGGGCAACCTCAAGAGTCCTACAAAAATGGGTCAACTTCAATTTTGTAGAGTCCTACCAAAATGGGCAACATCAAATTTTGTATGATTTAGACCTAATAAGGTGGCTCTGATACCACTGTAAGGGTTTTGGTGACCAGGGCAGAAGCGTGGATTTCAAAAATTTATTATGAAACTACTACCAAACCCTTAACCCAAGACCTCCTTACTAGGAATTAAAACATACAGACATGCATATATAATATAAACAAGAGTTCATGCACCAACATGAACTGCTAGTATCCAATCCGATGAAGAAAACTCTGATTCAGCCTTCTTCTCCACCAGGCGCCCAAACGTTCGCCTTCCAATGGTGATCCACACGAAACTCGAATCAAGAAAGAACTCCTTCTTCAAGTTGCTTGGAGAAGTGGAACTCTTTCGGTGGCCTTTGACCTATTGACCACTGTAGGACACCCTGTCCTACTATAGGGCACTAAAGACACTCTCCTAAACCACTCTTGGTTTTAGGACAACCCTCCTCTAGGACCCCTTAGGCTTATGTCCTGAAACAAAGCCTTGTCCTAGTAGAAAGGACCTTGTCTTAACAAGACAAGTATTGTCTTAAAGAAAGAAGGAGGGAGAGAGAGACACTCAGAATAGTGCTTTGGTGGAATTCTTATATCAGGTTCATTTCACCGCCCCCTATTAATAAATACAAGAGGTGTGTGTGATATGTCCTCCCATCAACTTATTAGATATGATTTTTCAAGATCGAAGAGAAGTTATTTGGCTTGAAAAATCATATCTAATAAGCCCATTCATGCACCGAAGGCCTTATTCACATCCCTTGGATGAATTCTCACTTGCCATATGTCAATTACCGGTCCCTAGGAAGCCAAGAAGCACCTCTTCAATCTCCAAACATCAAAGAATATTAAGAGTCTTTATAGCAGAAGGACACTCCATCAGAACCGCGCGCCACATGAAGAGTTGCTACTCTTCATGCACCTCACGCACCATCTTCCATGAAAATTTCAAAGAATGTTGACTAGTTAAAACAAAGGCAATATGGGTGTCATTGGAAAGAGCATAAAATTTTCTTTTCGATCATATAAATTATATTTAAATCAGAGATCTATAGCTCATTCTATGCCCTTTTGAAGTTAAGGTATCATTTAGGTACCAAGAGTCCCATGCCATTGAGACTCTTCATGTATGGTGCCTAAAATGTCCTTAAATCCAAATTAAAATCAGATTTAGATCTGATTAGGCTAGCCCCACTTAGGACTCAACCTAATTTAGGTTTTCCATAATTAGGTTAGCCTAATTAGCAAGCAACCGGACCCAATCCATTTGGGTTAGGAATTTGGTTAGCCTACATATGCTAGTATGTAATCCGGCTAACCAATTAGGATCATATGACCCTAATTAAATCATGAATGACTTCCTTGGCCAAGTCTCTATTATGTGTGACCCATTGGGTTCCACATCTAGCCAGCAGTAGGTTTAGGTTTGAGCTGATTCGATTCGATCGAACCCGATTGACCTAATTAGGTTAAATTGGCTCACCTAATTATCCAATTCGAATCACTCATCGAATTGACTCATGAAACAAAATCACTTAGTTTATGAAGACCTACAAGACAAAATTGACGTCTAGCAATGTGTCATGCCTACCCAGAAGATGAGAAATTTTGTTGGATTTACCAAAATACCATTTAGTGGTGAGTTACCGGGCAATTCAGTCCTTCGATTTACTTGCACCCTGAATATGACTATGGATATGGATACTTGTCAAATCCAATTTCATATTCATTCCTTGCTCAATTTGATAATGATGATTCATTAATGAACCATTAGAAACTATTTCTAATATTCATACTTTGATCAAAGATTTCCCGAATCTTTATTTGATTGAAATCATCTAGATGTGCTTCCCTCTTACTAGGGTTGATCGATTCCTTTTTGACCTACTCACAACCTCCATATGCAATCCACCATACCCAGTATCACCCCATGCATGACTCAGTGTCATGATTGAGTGTGAACCAAAGTATGGATTCATTCATACAAGGTACCATGGCAGTCTCAAGTCAAAGGACCACATACACTACTCCCACTATGTGAACTATCTATTGACAAACAGATAAGATTCCATTAGATGTTCTCAAGCTGGATCCATTCAGTGAACTCATTCTCTAATGCGCACCCACATCCTAGTATTAGTGTCAAACACAAGTGACTGTGAGATCAGTCACCCTCTTCACCAAGCATACATAGGATGTGCTGGTCTTACCGAAAATATTGATCCCCTACTCAATATCCCATCGACCAAGAATATTCTAGATTAGGGTTTTAAGACTTTAGGTCTCACTGGTATGATCTCATCATAACCTTAAAACCATAGCCCTAATCTATGGGGTTCATCATATCTTAATAAAATTAAAAAGACACAGCATATGATGAAAATAAAATGCCTTTATTAATTGATAATGTCAATACACTGGTTTGGGATATAAAAGAAAATCCCATCGAAATACAACATTTCAATTGGTTTTTAGGGCATAATCCTTTCAAACATATGATAAAGACTTTGAGGTAGAAATAGTTTTTGGTGTGGCTGAAACTTTTTGAGATAAAATATTTTGAGCAAGTGTTTTGGATTTCACAAAAGTCGTTGCTGAAATTCCATTTACAAAAGAATTGTTGAAACCAATTATAGCTTTATTTCCAGAATTTTGTTGTTCTTTTAAAATTATCTCAAGCTTATTTGAAGATAAAGTGAGTTTTTCAACCAAAGACTTGAGTTTTGTAACCTCCTTTTTTAATTCATTATTTTTTGCAAGTAAATCATTGTTTTTCTTTTCATATGAAAGATTTTTGTTTTTCAGTTTTTCAAATTTTTCAAAAAAGTCATGCAATTCCTTTTGTAATAAAATATTCTTTTCTGGTATTTCATCCTTTTATTTGAGTAAAGAATTATTCATATTTTTCAATGATTTTATCTTTACTCTAGCTTTTTTAAATTCAGAAAGTAAGTAATGAAAAGCGAAATTTAATTCATCGAAAGTAAATTTAGTGCAATTGTTAAGGGATGTTACCTCATCTTTGAGACCCATTAAGCAAAGATTTGTAGTCTTGGTGGTCTCTTCTTCTTCAGATGATGATGAGTCTTCATTGTCGGATCATGTGGCAACCATGGCTTTCTTTTTCTTCTTTTTTCTGAAGGATTTCTTCAGCAGTGGACAGTCCGGATGTATGTGCCCCGGCATCTTGCATTCATAGAATGTGGGGACTACCTCTTTGTCTTTCTCTCTGTCCTTTTCATTTTCCTTTCCATAATCCTTCTGGTAAAATTTTTGATTGTACCTTCCTTTCTTTCTTCCCATAAATTTTTTGAATCTCCTCACAACCATAGCGATGTCTTTGTCTTCTAGGTCATCATTGGAGGAGGTGCTTTCTTCTTCAGATTCTTCATCATCCCTCTTTGAATCAGAAGCAGCTTTGAAGGCTATTGTCTTCTTTTTCTTTTGCTCATCTTCTGTTCTGTGTTACATTGTCAGCTCGTGGATGATGAGTGATCCCAGCAGTTCATCCAATATCAATGTGTTTAGATCTTTGGCTACCTAGATCGCAGTCACCTTGGGATCCCATTTGTCAGGCAAAGAACGAAGGATCTTCTGAACTAGATCTGTATTAGAGTATACCCTGCCAAGACTCTTTAAACCGTTAATAATATCTGTAAATCTAGAGAACATGGCAGATATTGTTTCAGAAGGTTCCATTTTAAATAATTCATAATTATAAACTAAAAAATTTATCTTGGAGGTTTTCACTTGGGAAGTTCCCTCATGGGTCACTTCGAGTTTATCCCAGATTTCCTTTGCTGAAGAGCAAGGGAAAATTTGGTTGAACTCATTTGCATCCAAAGCGCAATATAATAAGTTCATTACTTTGGCATTCAATTTTCCCATCTTCAGGTCATGATCATCCCAGTCCTCTTCAGGCTTAGGGATGTCCACGCCATCAACTTTAATTATGGTAATGTGTGGCCCTTTCAAGATGACCTTCCATAATTGAAAATCTATAGCTTGTATATAAATTTTCATTCGTGCATTCCAATATGAATAATTAGTGCCTGTGAATAGTGGAGGTCTATTTGTTGATTAGCTCTTGGCCAAGGATGTACTCATGGGATGTAATCAGAGACACTGCTCTAATACCAGCTATTACTCAGGTGCCTTAGTCCCAAGAGGGGGGTGAATTGGAAATTACAAAATTTTTGCAAGTATGTGAACAAATAATTCCTTTTAGTGGTTAGGTGCTGTGTTAGTCAGAGTAAGAATGCAGAAGCTAAAAGATAAAACAAATACAACATAAACAAAGCACGTTTATAGTGGTTTGGAGCAACCCAGCTCCTACGTCTACTACCCAAGTTCACTACTCGGGATTTCTACTATATCCCCCAAACCGGAATACAGTCAGATTATTTTACAGGCTCATAATCCCAACCTCTACACTTTGGTTTTTGAAACCGGGCTCACCAAAGAAACCCAAGCTAGGTTTTTACAGGATCACCTAAAACCTCAACACTTTGGTTTTTAGATAGGCTCACCAAAGAAACCTCTACACTCTGATTTTAAAGGCTCACCAAATAAACCTATTTGGTTTTTACAACCGGCCACACCAATAATCCAGATATTCTAAATGATAGAATAAAAAAGCAATAATAAAGACAAACTCTGTTGTCTAGGTGGTTGCCAATGCAGCTCGAGTGAAGATCCACTGAATGCTCTTCAATGCACTTCAATGGCTTCCTTGCTTTCCTCAAAAGGTGCTTCAAGCTTCTGGTAAGAGTTTTTGCAAGCTTGAAGATTGACTTTAAAGCTCTAGTGCTCTCTCTCTTCACTTCGATAAGTGTTCAATAAATGCTCAATAATTCATTTGCCTCTTCAACGATGTTCTCATACCTTATTTATAGAGACTTCAGCTACCTTCCCTTAATTTTCAACGTTGTAGACTGTTGGGAGGTGACAGGTTACCATTGGAGCACTTTTGGAATTCAAAAACTGAGAACTGGAACTAGCCTTTGGATGTGACCCCGTCATTCCAGTCGGCTCGGACAAACTTCGAGTCGGCTCAGATGATGTTCGGGTCGACTGGGCTGAGTGCCAGTTGGCTAGCTTCTACAGTTGAGAAAATACCTCACTCTAGACAAGTTGGCTGGGCTGAATTCTAGTCGACTAGAATCTCAGAGGCTCTTAGACCATTCTCAACTGAGTTCTGGATGAGTCGGCTGGATCTAATTCCAGTCAGCTCGGATTCCTGAGAATCTCAAAATGTTCTCAACCATGTTCTGGACGAGTCTGTTGGGCCTTGGTGCTAGTTGACTGGATCTGTGTGCCAGAGAACTTGTCTTCAGTGCCGGTGCCAGAGTTGGCTGGGTTGTCCTTCCAATCGGCTCGAAGGTGGTTCTTCAGCCAGATCAACTTCAAACTTCCAGAACACTTGTCCCATGCTTTAAAGATCTCTTCAAGAACTACTTACAATAAATTCAAGAAAACTTGAAGCAAGAAGGACTACTAGAAGTAACCCTTAAACTTGATTTTAATAAAAAATTTTGTAGGGTTCTTCTTTACAAGATTTTAAATACTTTACAACTCAACACAAAACATTAAAGATTGTAGGGATTAAAAAGTATATCAATGTAGTTGTCCTACAAAAACTTGTCAATCATTTAAAGAGTTGTTAGATAACCAAATGTATGTTCCAATATTTTGTTATTATCAAAATCACTTTAGGGGTCAACAAGGTAAGAACTCGAGCTTCTATTAGAAATGAATGTGATTATATTGCTTTTGTATCTCAAGTAAAACCTAAATATTTTGAAGAAGCTGAAAAAGGCTCTAATTGGATCCATGCTACGCAAGAAGAATTAATCCAATTTGATAGAAATAATGTTTGGACACTTATAGAAAGACCATCAATGTTTCAATTATTGCCACTAAATGGGTATTTAGGAATAAATTAGATGAAAATTGTATTGTCATTAAAAATAAAGCTAGGCTGGTTGCTAAAGTTTACAATCAGGAGGAAGGGATTACTTTGATGAAACTTTTGCTCCTGTTGTTAGACTTGAAGCAATTAGACTATTGTTAGTATTTGCCTATTTTATGAACTTCAAATTATTTCAAATATATGTTAAAAGTGCTTTCTTAAATGGTCTTATAAATGAAAAGGTCTTTGTTGAACAACCACCTAGTTTTGAAAATCATGCACATCATGATCATGTTTTCAAATTACACAAAGCACTTTATGGATTGAAGCAAGCACCAAGAGCATGGTATGAAAGGTTAAGCAAATTTCTTATTGAAAATGAATTTTCTAGAGAAAATGTTGACAAAACACTATTTTTGAAAAGAAAAAATAATGATTTATTAGTAGTATAAATATATGTTCATGACATCATTTTTGGTACTACTAATGAAATTCTTTGTCAAGAGTTTGCTAAGCTTATGCAGGGTGAGTTCGAGATGAGTATGATAGGTGAACTAAACTTTTTTCTCGGACTCCAGATCAAGCAAACTTCAGAAGGTATCTTCATCAACCAAGCTAAGTATACAAGAGAAATTATCAAAAAGTTTGGGATGGAGACTAATAATCCAATAGGTACGCCAATGAGCCTCTCATGTAAACTTGATAAAGATGAGTATGGTAAATCTATAGTTCATAAATTATACAGAGGCATGATAGGCTCTTTACTGTATCTGACAGTTAGTAGACTAGATATTATGTTCAGTGTTTCCATGTGTGCTAGATATCAATCTGAACATAAGGAATCACATCTCATGGCTATTAAGCACATTATTAGATATCTGTCTGGTACTGTTAGTATTGGTTTGTGGTATTCCAAAAATTTTTCTGCTGAATTAATTGGATATTCTGATGCAGACTTTGCTGGCTATATATTAGATAGAAAGAGTACTAGTGGAACTTGCCAATTTCTTGGGATTAACTTAATCTCATGGTTTAGCAAGAAACAAACTTCGGTTGCACTATCTACAGTTGAGGCTGAGTATATTGCAGCAGGAAGTTGTTGTGCTCGAATCCTATGGATTAAGCAACAACTTGAAGACTTTGGAATCAAGTTAGCTAAAACTCCTATTAAATATGATAATACCAGTGCTATTTGCTTGACTAAAAATCCTGTTGAACACTCTAGGAGCAAGCACATTGAAATTAGGCATCATTTTATTAGAGATCATGTAGAAAACAATGATGTTTTACTTGAATTTATCTATATTGAATTTCAATTAGCTAATATTTTGACTAAATATCTTCTAGAAGATCGATTATGTATGATTAGAAGAGAGCTCGGGATCATCAATCCATTTGATTAAATCCTTCCCCCAATTTGACTCAAATTAGATCTAATCAACACTATTTATGATAAATCATGATTAATCATTGTTAATTGGACTCCAAAAACATGTTATTTGAATTGATTTTGATCATTCAGAGAAATTCCCAACTTTTCAGTTTTTAAGTTGATGTGTCGACACATCATGTGTCAACACCAAAATGAATCGACACATGCATGAGCCGACACATGACCGATGGAAAACTAAGATTCAAAGGGTTTCCAAATCATTTTTCCCCCAAATTTCTTTCTCCTCCGAGTCGACACATCGATTCCAGGTATCCATCGTGTTCATCCTCTCATTTCCTTGCTTTTACCATTATTTTCTTGGATTTGGAAGATCGATGGCCATATTTGTTAGATTTTCTCCTAGGTTTTAGCTTCTAAACCTTAGAAAACCTCTTTCTTCCACCAAAAACCTTGCCAAATCTTTGATTCTTGATAATGGGTCCTCGCAAACAAGTCGTTCGCTGACCTTGTCAGTCACAGCATGAAGAAGAGAGGAGAACGAAGGCACGACACGAGTCTAGAGCTCCGAATCCGCCTGCACGATCGTTGTTTGCACCTTCTAACCGGATGAGCTCCAAGACAGTGGTTAGAGGACATCGAGTTGACTTTTCTTTCTTAGACTAGCAGCATTTCAAGATTGGAGATTGGATTAGACATGCTGGATTGGTTACTTTTTGTTCGCTCGGTGAGAGATACTACCCAAGGCTGATGAGAGAGTTCTATGGTTCACTTGCCCGAGCTCTGATGGCTAGATTGCTTAGGTCAGAGGATGGGATATCCCCATCACTTCAGAGATTTTGAGCAGAGTATGGGATATACCCATGACTGGATCTGTTATTGATAGCCTTATGGACTGAGTTAGTGGTCTCCAATGCATTTTTGAGTCCGATATCTTACCAGAGTGAGCCACTGTTCCAGCTTCGAGGTTGTATGCGGAGATGAGACTACTACATCATATAGTTGCCCGGATTCTTCTGCCGAAAGCCAGTCGATTTGACTATATCACCGAGCGAGAGTTGCTGGTGATGGTCTCACTGATTCAGTGGATATTGATTTGTCTTCCTATTCTGATGGTTCATCAGATTACTGAGGCATCATCTAGTCAGCAGCTCTGCTTGCCTTATGGCATGGGATTGATAGTACTGTTTTGGGAGTATGGACTCAGCTTCAAGGGTGAGCCTTATCGTACTCTGATCCATACCAATGTATATGACATCAGGTCGTTGCATCGAATGGATTATCATTTGGTCCGAGGCTAGTGGACACGGAGGATATCAGGTCAGGCCGAGGATAGAGCTGATATTAATGAGGACATAGCAGAGGAGGAGCGGATTCTTTCAGGTGAGGCTGGACCGAGCGAGACACAGCCTGAGATAGCAGCATAGCCAGCTCAGCTTGATCCTTCTACATCTGCCCAGCCACAGTCAGTGCAGACAGAGACTCCTGGTACTTCGGATACCTTAGAGGACAGAGTTAGACGCATAGAGATCGATGTATTTATCATGAGGCAGCATCTAGACATTTTTATTGCTGAGACGAGAGAGAGCCACATTGATCATAGAGATGGCATTTTAGCTATTCTCTCAGCACTGTCCAGAGCTTCGATGAGTGCTCCTGCTGCAGACACTATTCCTATTTTTGTTGATGTACTTGCCCCAGCACCAGCTGATGACCTTGCTGATATCGACACTGGTGTTGAGACTACTGTTGGAGATGGAGATGGAGATACTATTATTGGAGATATTGATGGAGACGTGGAGACTGACTCAGACCGGTTTGATATTGCTAATCCTACGTCAGAGCTAGTTGCGGAGGTGATGGATGATGTTCCTCTAAGCCCTGTTGTTGACCCATCCTTCTCACCTGTCCCGATTCTTGATCCATCATCTCCTTCCAGATCGGTTGATCACATTCCAGTTCCTATTCCTATTCTTAGTCCTATTTTTGATATACCTGTTATTGTTTTATCTACTATTGATTCTCCTAACATTCATACACCTATCATTGAGACTCCCTCTTTTAATACATCTAGTGTAGATACCCCGATACCTTCTACAGCTGATACTTTTATTCTTGATATGCCTGTATCATCAGCTGTTACACCTACTTTTGATACTCCTACCCTTCATACTTCATCAGTCACTCGAGAGCTTAGGTTCTACACACCCGACTTTTAGTATCTTGATTCCGGTCCTACTTTTGGTCGCACTTCTGCTCCAGTTGTTGCTTAGTTGATTGATCTGATTAGTTTACTTCCTATGTAGGATGTAGCTCCTACTTCTACTGCTTCAGTCAGAGGTCAGACATATATTCATCGCAGAGGACATGAACGCTGTACCCCTCCTCAGCCGACCAGGACCAGATTTCGAGATCTTCGATCACGATGGCCACGAGCTCGATCTTCTTCTGATACCGGATCGATTGAGATCGGTTCATCTTCTGATGACTCGATGGATGAGGATTAGGATATTGATGTACTTCTAGATAATTGTATACTTCTAGAAAGTTTACATTTATGCTTATATGTACTTTTACCTTTGTTGTGTACTTGATGTACAAGTTCCTGACATATATGAAAAACTTTTTGATTTCTCTTATCTTTGTGTTTGATGAGATTGAATATTATATCTTGAATTGCTCTTATAATTCTATATCTTCACTCTTTATTGAATGTATTTCCTAAACAAAAAGAGTGAGTAGTTTCGAAAATGAATTTATAAACTCTATGATATATCTTGTATGTTTTTTCCTACCTTTGTAATGATAACAAAAAGGGAGAGTAATTTAGTGAGATTTAAGAATAAATGTGTTTACTTCTTAAAACTAAAGGGGGAGTAACTTTTAACTTTAAGGTTTTTTGAAAAACCTGAAAATCATTTACAAAGTTCCTTAAGAAAGGGGAGCTTTGCGGGACTAATATGCATGCGATTATTTTTGTGTATTTTATATGCGGAGTTAAGTGATTAAATCCCAAAAATTGGATCAAAATAAGTTGTAGGGAATTCTATATGAATTTTAGAAGTCAAGCATACAGATTAGGACCTAGAAAAGCAATAAAGAAGGATCACCGGGGCTGAGAAGCCTCGATTAGGGCAAGTTCTCCTATAATAAAATTACTGGTGGCAGAGGGGGTGTACCTAACAATGTCTAAAGTGCACGATGAAGATTGCAGTGAAGGGATCTCTCGTTCCTCGATGGATACGGCCTGGAAAACTGAGCCAAAGACCCGCGGATACCTGGCTTTCTGCATGGTGGTCCGATTGAGTCTTGGCTGGAGTCATTGGATTCGTAGGAACTCGGAGACCTGCAAACGACCTGTTAGGGGTTAGAAAACTCATAAGGAAACAAGGAAATAAGAAAAAAGTAAGGGGAAGAAAGTTTTGGAGGAGGGCAGCTAGGGCTCTGAAAGGTTGGTTGGCTGCAGGAATCTATTGCAACACCGGGAAGAAGAAAGCACCAATAAAACCCCTTAAGCACAAAGCGGTAGCACAAAGAAATTGAAGAGAACTCAAGTTTTAATTCATATATCAAAATCAATCCTCATACAAGAGACTAGGACCCTTTAAATAAGCCCTTAATCTTGGGCTCCAAGTAAGGACACATTAGTCATTACATAAGAATCCTACTCCTACTCAAACCCTAGCTAGAAAATAAGGAAACATTAGGTAGAAAAAATCTCTAAAATTTTCTTGACTTGGACAACAATCCAAGGATGCCTAGGAGGGCGTGTTGGACTTCTAAGAGCAGCAAGGGGCCGGCCCAAAGGGGCTTGGGCACATGGGCTTGGGCCTTTGGAAGCTGGGGTGGCCTGGTAGCCAGGTAGCAGGAATATTCCTTGGTATCTTGCTTCTTAGGGGCTTGGGCTTGGTGCCTGGGCTTGATTTCTTTGGGCTAGGATGCAGGTGGACCTCTGGAATCATGGATGCCCTAGTCTATGAATATATTCTAGCATTTGGAAGGGAATCTGGGCATCTGGAGGGCATCTACAAGGAATCAGGGTTTTCTGAATTATTTCCTGGGGTCTTCAAATCTTCAAGCTGGGTTGGACTTGGGCTATACTTCCATGTCTTCAATCTGGTTAGACTTGGTCTTTACTTGTATGATGTGGTCTTGAGTCTTCAATATGGTTGAACATGACTCAAAAAATAAAATTAGCTCGATATGAGCTGATTAACACTGGACTGGACTAGCTCAACATGAGCTGACTAATACTGAACTGAAATAAAAACTCAAAGACTCAAATGACAAACTAAAAATGTACTCAAATGGGCTATGTAATCCACAGAGGACTGTGAAGCCTCTATCTTATTCCGGTGCCTCTGGTGTCCCCACCAATTCTCTAGGGGTGGGAGGAAACTCGACCCTGTCGAGTGAAGATCAGGCTGGCTCACATATCTCTCGAGGAGGTCTGGGTTGAGGCACTTTAAGTCCTCTCGAGAAATCCATGAATCGTCCGACTCTGGCTGGCCATACCATCAGACTAGGAAGCGTTGATAGTCGCAGCCCTGGGTCGTGATGGCTTGATCGTCTAGGATACGCTCGATCCGTTCTCCTCTCTCAGGCCAAGTTTGTTAGTGGACACTCTAGGTTAGGGTCACTCATAATAGGAGGGGATAGGTCCAAAGGCCTCACTAGGTATCGCTACCGGGTCCCTGTAATCAACCAGGTCTGTAATATTGAAGGCAGAACTAATGCCCAAATCTGAAGGCAAGTCTAACACCTATGCATTTGATCCAACTTTCTCTATCACTTTAAAAGGTCCGGCTCTGCGAGCTTGAAGCTTCTTTAGGCCTAAGCCTAACCAAGATAGAATCCACTACACCAAATTCTTTGGTCCATCTTCCGGAATTAGCCAGTTGTTTCAAAATTAGTGCAGGTTGTGAACATCCTGGGCTCATGCAGACTCCTAACAAGATGATGCAAAGGACTCAAACCTACACCTAACAGACTCTACTATGCATTCCTATAGTAGGAAATTTCATTCAACTCTTTGGATCTATGCCTAATAGATTATAGGTTCTCTAGGTTTGATCCTAGCTTGACAAGCACATGAAAATTTATAGTGGCCTCCAAGCAAATTCCAAAGGGTATGCCAGAAGTATAATGCAAACCTAACATGCGTAATGAATGCATGCAGTATGCTAATCTCAACTAAATGCAATCTAATGATCCTTGAAATGCTGGAGGTGTCTGGAAAGAGCAAAAAATAGGAAGAGGGTTCAGAATTAGTCTGGTAGGGTGGGAGAAAATGTTCATGGTTAGTTGGATAAAGTAGGATAAAAGAAGGTGCATCAGGGACTAATCCTAGACTAATGAGGCTAACCTTACGGGATTGCGGTACATCTATGGAGTTTGCATAATGGAAGGATGGATTATTAATCTCAGGGAAGAGGTCTTTAATGGGAACTATAGGAGGAGGCTCATCCTGAGGGTACTGATTCAAAGAGATCAGGTCCTTAATAAATCTTCAGGTTCTTGTATTTTAGGACTAGACTCTATAATTTGGCTCTCCTTTATGGTTTCCTCAGGTAAGGCTCTAGCAGCAGTATATAGGTTCTCTTTCTCTAATTGTTCTTCCACTATAGGTTCCTCTACTAGACTAAACTCATAGGTGGCCTCTTTAGATGTCTTTGTGGGCTCAGGAGTTTCTTTCTCTAAATTTTCAAGGGGTTCATCCTCTTCAAAGCCTTCTCCTTCATATTCGTCTACTAAACTAGGATCAGCCTCATACACTTCTACCTTAGGCTCATTAATGGGTTCTAGGGTCTTTTCCTTGCAACCTAATAGGACAGGAGTAATAGGCTGGTCTAAAGGAAGTCGGCTAGGTTTGGACTTAGGCTTAAGGGAATTATCCTTATTGGACTTAGATTGATTGATCCTGAATTCCCTCTGATATAACTCGAATTCCATAACTAGGTGATAGGCTTCCTCTAGGTCCTTAATTTGACAATGATACACTCCCACTGGATATCCCTATGTAGGCCATCCTGAAATCTAGCCATGATCTTAGACTTAGATTTGACTGTGTTACATTTCCTACTAAACTCGTTAAATTGGTCAATGTACTCAGACACAGTCATGTTCCCTTGTTTCAATTTATACCATTGGTCTAAAAGTTTTTATTCATAAGATTCACCTAGGTACTCTTCTATCAATTTACTTCTCATGGATTTCCAGGTATGTATTCCAATCCCCCATCGATAACATTCATCCTCAGTACGTTTCCAATGTTGCTTGTTATATCTGATTCACCCATGTGCAGCCAAATTATTCTTATCTAACTCTGACATCCCGGTATACTCAAAGTGCCGATCCATCATATCCTCCCATTCAGTATACACCTTAGGATATAGTCTTCCATCAAACAGGGGTACATAAGGTTGGGTGCTCCTAATGGGTCGTTCATTTTGGCTCAGGTAATCATAATTGGGTCTCCTATGGTTAGGTTCTAAGGGTGGATCATGGTATGGGATTCTCCTAGGATTGGGCTCCCTATATGGGTCAGAGTATTGGGTTCTCCTAGGATTGGACTCCCTATATAGGTCAGAGTATTGGGTTCTCCTTGGATTAGACTCCCTATATGGGTCAGAGTATTGGGTTCTCCTAGGATTGGACTCCCTATATAGGTCAGAGTATTGGGTTCTCCTAGGATTAGACTCCCTATATGGGTTAGAGTATTGGGTTCTCCTTGGTTCAGTATCATAATAAGGGTCATGGTAAGGGGTTCTCCTAGGATTGGACTCCATGGTCACACTAGTTGAATTGGATTAAGTCTACTGGCATTGGGTTCCTAACCTAATGGTCATGCAATCAAACACACACATTGACTCCTAAGCTTGTGCGCATGCAAGACTCGATCAAACCAACTACAGCTCCCTAGACCTAGAGTCTAAAACTAGGTGCTCAATCAGAGTGGCAAACTAGCCTATAGTACTCCTGTACTCAGCCAGGCAGGTGTAAGGGGAGTATTAGGTCCCTGATTGCCAATCCTAGATACCAATCAAAGATTGGCCAGGTAGGCGGACCAGTACACAAGCCCTTCGAGATTGAATCCCTGAACCACCGTTCTAGACATTAAGCACAAGGCACACATAGGTTAGCTTGACACAGTGATCTAACACTATCTCGGACCTGACCAATTGGTGTCCCTAGCCCACTAGGGCAAATTAAGTCTAATAGATTTTAGGTTAGGCTTGGGAACGAATGCAAGGATTGTGGTTTTGGGCTAAGGAGAGGTTATCAACTTCCCCCCTTATCTGATATAGCAAGAGTGTCCTTAAAAGTAAATTATGCAATGATAGCAGGCAGATGAGGATGCAAATTAGGGTTTAGATATTTTTGATGTTTTTGGAGAATATGTAATTTTTTTTTTTTATTTTGGTATTTTTTTAAATAGAAGGAAACTTGCAAATTATGGCATAATATGCAGGAAATATACTAAAATTAAAAGATATGCAAAGAGATGCTAAACAAAATCCTAAAACTTCCAAACTTGTCTTGCTGAAAAAAATAGAGACAAAAATTTGCAGGTTGTATTTCAGCTTGTAGAAATTGCACAAACCGAAATAAAATCTGCAAAATTTTTTAAAATACTTTGAATTATGATAAATCCAGCAAAATAAATATTAAAATTTTTGGAGTTTTTAACAAGGAGAAATAACTAAAATAACAGAGTATATACAGACTGTAAAAGATGCAGAAAATAAGCCCTAATCTAAGCTCTGATACCAGATGATGTAGGACTAATATGCATGCGATTATTTTTGGATGTTTTATATGTGGAGTTAAGTGATTAAATCCCAAAAATTGGATCAAAATAAGTTATAAGGAATTCTATATGAATTTTAAAAGTCAAGCATGCAGATTAGGACCTAGAAAAGCAATAAAAAAGGATCGCCGGGGCTAAGAAGCCTCTGTTAGGGCAAGTTCTCGTACAATAAGATTACTGGTGGTAGATGGGGTGTACCAGACAACATCTGAAGTGCCTGATGAAGATCGTAGCAAAGGGATCTCTCGTTCCTTGATGGATGCGGCCTGGAAAATCGAGCCAAAGATACGTGGATACCCGGCTTTCTGCATGGTGGTCCGATTGAGGCTTGGCTGGAGTCGTTGGATTCGTAGGAACTCGGGGACCTGCAAACAACCTCTCATGGGTTAGAAAACTCATAAGGGAACATGGAAACAAGAGAAAATAGTAAGGAGAAGAAAGTTTTGGAGGAGGGCGGCTAGGGCTTTGGAAGGTTGGTTGGCTGCAGGAATCTGTTGCAACAACGGGAAGAAGAAAGCACCAATAAAACCCCTTAAGCACAAAGCAGGGTGGCACAAAGCAATTGAAGAGAACTCAAGTTTTAATTCATATATCAAAATCAATCATCATACAAGAGACTAGGGTCCTTTAAATAGATCCTTAGTCTTAGGCTCCAAGGACACATAAGTCTTTACATAAGAATCCTACTCCTACCCAAACCCTAGCTAGAAAATAAGGAAACATTAGGTAGAAAAAATCCCTAAAAATTCTCTTGACTTGGTCAACACTCCAAGGATGCCTGGGGGGGCGTGTTGGGCTTCTAAGAGCAGCATGGTGCTAGCCCAAAGGGGCTTGGGTGCATGGGCTTGTGCCTCTGGAAGTTGGGGTGGCCTGGTAGTCAGGTAGCAGGAATATTCCTTGATATCTTGCTTCTTAGGGGCTTGGGCTTGGCGCCTGGGCTTGATTTCTTTAGGATAGAATGCAGGTGGACCTCTGAAATCATGGATGCCCTGGTATATGAATGTATCTGCCATCTGGAAGGGAATCTAGGCATCAGGAGGGTATCTACAAGGAATCAGGGTTTTCTGAATTTTCCTCCTGGGGTCTTCAAATCTTCAAGCTGGGTTGGACTTGGGCTACACTTCCATGTCTTCAATCTGGTTGAACTTGGTCATCACTTGTATGATGTGGTCTTGAGTCTTCAATATTGTTGAACAGGACTCAAAAAATAAAATTAGCTCGACATGAGCTGACTAACACTGGACTAGACTAGCTCAACATGAGCTGACTAATACTAAACTGAAATAACAACTCAAAGACTCAAATGACAAACTAAAAATGAACACAAATGGGCAAAGTATTCCACAGAGGGCTGTGAAGCCTCTGTCTTATTTCGATGCCTCTGGTATCCCCATCATTTACTTTATGTTCAATAAAAATCCTTTCGAAATGAATTTAATCATTAAAAAAAAAAACCCTCTTTCAATGTTAGAAAAGATTTTTTACAAATTTTGTTATGAATCATTGATTCAGGGGAGCTTTGTTGATTACTGAAATTTCTTTGTAAAGTATCATGATACATGCACTCTATGAATTTAAATGTATATCAAAGTTTTGATACTTTCTAATCTGGCAACAAGCTCTAATTCTCTTACTTGTGGTCTAAATGATTATATCTTTAATGCAAGTAATGATTGATATATTTGATGCTTTCAATATTATGCACCTTAAATAATTCACTTAAAGCCTTACCTTTAAAGCAATTTATACCTAAGGGTTTTGTTATCATCAAAAGTGGGAGATTGTTGACTCCACTAATTGATTTTGATGATAAGCAAAATACTTAAGTATAATTTGAGGAATAATGATTTGCTTCAAGTGTGTTTTCATTGAAAGGATGCTCACAAAATTTGAAGAAGCACATTTATGTTGGAGAACTAAGGCTGAATGAAATGATTGCTCAAAACAAGACTTGGATACTCAAAGAAATGGTTGAATGGATGACTAAGGCAAATGGAAACATGTTCCAGCACAAGTTCAGCAATTTATGTAATTTTTCAATGATGTGTTGACTCAAGGTGTCGACACATGACAAGATGTGTCGACACATTAAGAAGAAGTGTCGACTCAGGCTGGTATGCTATAAAGTTTCAAATGGCATAGATCAAGTGTCGACACATGGACTTTATGTGTCGACTCAAAGTGTCAACACATGGATCAATACATCGCCTGAGACTTTCATGCCACAGAACTTGCAGAAGTTGAAGGAACAGTTGATGTGTCGACACATGGATACAAGGTGTCGACTCAACTGAGAATATGTCGACTCAACTAATTTTTCTAGAGAATCTGAATGGAGCAGTTTGAACTTGTGTTGACTCAAGAAGAACATGTGTCGACATTATGTGTCGACATATGAAGAGGAAGTGTCGACACATGGAGTTCTGGCAACAGTAATGGCTACTTTTTTCAAAAACAGAACTCATCCCAAATGCCCCCAATGGCTAGTTTCTTAAGTATAACGGCTATATTTTAGTTTTGAGGACATGGGAAGGTATATAAAGGCTCCAAATCAAATCAAGAAGGTATGCATTGAATATCCTTAAAGAGTTTAGAGAGAAAGAAGTAAGAAGAGCCTTAACTCCTATTCATTCAAAGGTCAACCACTAATAAGCTAAAGAAAGCCTCCAAGCATTCAAAGCCATCAAGAGCATTGAAGATCATTCAATTTTGGGCATTCAAAAGGCTTCAACAAGAGCAAAGAAACACTACATCGAGCTACATCGACTTATTTGCTTTATTATTAAAAGCTTACATTGTTTCTTTATTTCTCTACCTTATATCTTGTAAAGGTTTTTGGTTAGCCTATTGGAAAACCAAGTGAGGTTATTGGTAAGCCTTGAAAACCAATTAGGTTGATAGTTCGCTCGCAAAATCACTAAGATTCTTGGTTAGCCTGGAAAATCAAGGGTGGTTTTTGGTTAGCCTTGTAAAAATCAATTAGGTTCTTGGTTAGCCCAGAAAACCAAGTAAGGTTGTGACTTGTGAGCCTTGTAAAATAAGTTAGGTTTGATTAGTGAGCCCGAAAAACTAATCGGCTATAATCGTTTGATTATAGTAAATTTCCAAGGGGATCTTGGGGAGTGGATGTAGGTGCATGGTTGGCACCGAACCACTATAGCTTGTGTTTGTGATTGCTTGTTCTCTCCCTCCTTGCTCTTTACATTCTTGCTTATTGCTTTTAATTTTCGCTGCACTATTATTTAGAGCATTGCACTTAAATCTTAGTACCTTGTTGAATTGAATTGCATATCTTGTCTTGTGAAGTTTGCTACTTGTATTATCAAGCTTAGCTTTAAATTTTTTAGAGATCCAATTCACCCCCCCTCTTGGGTTGCTCTTTGGGCAACAAGTAGTATCAGAGCCCTGTTCTCAGTGTATAGGCTTTATCGCCTTGAGTAAAGATCTATGACAGCCCTATTTGGTACTAGTGTAGTCGAGGGACAAGCCTCAAATAGACCTTCATTTTTTAATGGAACAAATTATACTTATTGGAAAACTAGGATGAGAATTTATATGCATTCTATAGATTATAATTTGTAGAATGTAGTTGACAAGGGTCCTCAAATTCCTTCGGTGGTGGTTAATGATTTTTCCATTCCAAAACTTGAAGAGGATTGGCATGAAAATGATATTAATCAATCCGAGATCAATGTTAAGGCAATGAATCTCTTGTATTATGCATTAGATCCTAGTGAGTTTAATAGGATATCTACATGCATGTCCATCAAAAAAATATGGGACACACTTAAATCCATGAGGGTACCGATCAAGTGAAGAACACTAAAGTCAATATGTTAGTGCACACATATGAGATGTTCAAGATGGAACAAAATGAATCTATTACTAATATGTATACACGTTTTACAAATATTGTAAATGCTATGAGAAGTCTTGGTAAAGTCATATCTAATGCTGATCTTGTGAATAAAATTCTTAGGTCACTACCAATGTCGTGGGATCCAAAGGTGATCGCAATTCAAGAAGCAAAGTATGTGGACAAGCTACCTCTTGAGTAGCTAGTGGGATCGCTCATGACTTATGAGCATTGTCTAAAACAAAAATCAATGGATATGGACAAGAAGAAGAAGGGGATTTCTGTCAAGTCTAATATTCAAGAAGAATTCTTGATCGATGAGTCTGAAGATGAAGAAGAAGAGGATGATGAAGAATCCCTCCTTGCTCGTAAGTTTAAAAGATTCATGAAGAGGAGGAAGTTTTCCTATAAGAAGAAATTTCAATCCGAGGAAAAGGGAAAGGAAAAAGAAAAAGAGAAAGAAAAGGGAAAAGAAAAAGAAAAGAAATGGAGAAGGAAGTACCGATATGCTTCGAGTGCAAGAAGCCGGGACATTACAAATTTGATTGTCCTCTTCTCAAGAAATCAAGAAAGAAACTAAGGAAGAAAGCAATGATGGCCACGTGGAGTGAGAGCGAAGACTCCAGTTCAGAAGAAGAGCAGACAAAAATTGTAAATCTCTGCTTCATGGCACCTCAGGACAATGAAGAGGTATGTTCCAAGTCTGAAGTTGATTTTACTTTTGATGAACTTAGAAGTGCTTTCGAAAAGCTTGTGCATGATTATAAATTAGTTTTATCTGAAAATAAGAATCTGAAAAAGCATGCAAACTATTTTTCTTTAGAATATAACTCTTTACTAAATGATATTACTGCTTTGAAATCTAAACTAGATGTTTTGGAAAAGAAAAATAATGCTTTGGCTATGGAAAATGAAGTTTTAAAAATGCCTAAACAAATTATTTCTAACAATGAGCTTTTAAAGAAAAACAAGGATTTAGAACATGAAAATGCTAAACACAAAAATGAACTTGAAAAATTAAAACCTTTTGTTGACAAATTTACTTATAGTTCAGAAAAGTTGAATTTACTTTTAAACAATCAAAGAGCTGTTTTTAACAAGGCAGGTTTAGGATATAAACCATAAAAGTAATAAAAGTATTTCAAAAACTTTTTTATACCTGCATCATCTAGTATTACTTATTTTACTTGTAGAAAATTAGGTCATAAATCATATCAATATAATTTTAGAAAAATCATGTCTTTTGGTAAAGTGTGGGTTCCAAAAGGAACCATTTTGAATGCTAACCCGAAAGGACCCAAGTTAGCTTGGGTACCTAAAGTCAAAGCTTGATCATATTGCAGGTGTGTCTTGCAACCAAGGAAAATAAACGAGTTTGGTATCTTGATAGTGGTTGCTCAAGATACATGACTGGAGATGTGAAGCAATTCACTTCTCTTGAAGCTTTGAATGGAGGGAGTGTGATCTTTGGTGATAATGGTAAAGAAAAGATCATTGGCATTGGTAATGTTCACATAACTCCTTCCAATAGTATTAGTAATGTACTGTTAGTAGATGGTTTAAAGCATAATCTTTTGAGCATTAGTCAGTTTTGTGATAAAGGTTTTCAAGTAGTTTTCAAATCATCATATTGCATGATTACTAGTCCAAATATAAATGGAGTACAATTCATTGAAAAAAGGCATGGAAATATTTATTTTGTAGATCTTGATGATCTATCTTTACCTAATGGTGAATACCTTGTTGCAATGAATTCTACCAAGAAAGAGACTAGTTAGTTATGACATAGAAGGTTAGGGCATGCTTGTATGTATCTCATTTAAAACTTAGTAAAAAGAATTTAGTTAGAGATTTACCTGAAATTTGTGTTGAAAAAGATAGAATTTGCCAAGCATGTCAATTTGGAAAACAAGTCAAAACTTCTTTCAAACCAAAAGGATTTGTAACTACTAGTAGGCCACTTGAACTACTTCATATGGATCTTTTTGGACCAACTAGAACATCAAGTCTAGGAGGCAAGAGATATGGATTAGTCATTGTTAATGATTTTTTGAGATTTACTTGGATTTTCTTTTTAGCACAAAAAGACAAATCATTTTCTGTATTCGTAAAGTTTTATAGAAAAGTTTCAAACGAAAAAGGTGTTTCAATCGTTTGTATTCGTAGTGATCATGGAACCGAATTTGAAAATCAAGATTTTGAAAACTTTTGCAATGAAAAAGGCATAGAACACAATTTTTCTGTACCTAGGACATCTCAGCAGAATGGGGTAGTAGAAAGAAAAAATCATACTTTAGAAGAAATGGCACGCACTATGCTTTGTGAAAACAATTTGCCAAGATATTTTTGGGCTGAAGTTATAAATATAGCCTGTTATGTTTTGAATCAAGTTTTGATAAGCCCTATTTTAAAGAAAACTCCATATGAGCTTTGGAACCAAAGAAAACCAACTTTGAAATATTTTCGAGTTTTTGGTTGTAAATATTTTGTTTTGAACAATGGAAAAGATCATTTAGAAAAGTTTGATGCCAAGTCTGATGAAGGTATCTTCTTAGAATACTCTACATCAAGCAGAGCATACAGAGTATTTAACAAACGGACTTTAGTTGTAGAAGAGTCAGTACATGTTGTATTTGAAGAAACTACTAATAAGTCCTCGAGAAAAGAGGATACATCTGATGATTTTGCAGGTGCTGACAAACTTCAGAAGCTGACACTGAATAATCAAGCTCAGCCAAATGAAGAAGACAAGACAAGGATAAGAATGATGATGACACTCCAATGCATGAAGATCTACCTAAGGAGTGGAGATATGCTCATGGACACCCTAAGGAATTAATCTTAGGTGATCGATCTAAAGGGGTAAGAACTCGAGCTTCTATTAGAAATAAACGTGATTATATTGCTTTTGTATTCAAGTAAAACCTAAATGTTTTGAAGAAGCTAAAAACAACTATAATTGGATCAATGCTATGCAAGAAGAATTAATCTAATTTGATATAAATAATGTTTGGACACTTATAGAAATACCATCTAATATTTTAATTATTGGCACTAAATAGATATTTAGGAATAAATTAGATGAAAATGGTATTGTCATTAGAAATAAAGCTAGGCTGGTTGCTAAATGCTACAATCAAGAGGAAGGGATTGACTTTGATGAAACTTTTGCTCCTATTGTTAGACTTGAAGCAATTAGACTATTGTTAGCATTTGCATGTTTTATGAACTTCAAATTATTTCAAATAGATGTTAAGAGTGCTTTCTTAAATGGTTTTATAAATGAAAAGGTCTTTGTTGAACAACCACATAGTTTTGAAAATCATGTACATCCTGATCATATTTTCAAATTACACAAAGCACTTTATGGATTGAAGAAAGCACCTAGAGAATGGTATGAAAGGTTAAGCAAATTTCTTATTGAAAATGAATTTTCTAGAAAAAATGTTGACAAAATACTATTTTTGAAAAGAAAAAATAATGATTTATTAGTAGTACAAATATATATTGATGACATCATTTTTGGTACTACTAATGAAATTCTTTATCAAGAATTTGTTAAGCTTATGCAGGGTGAGTTCGAGATGAGTATAATGGGTGAACTAAACTTCTTTCTCGGACTCCAGATCAAGCAAACTTTAGATTGTATCTTCATCAACCAAGCTAAGTACACAAGAAAAATTATCAAAAAGTTTGGGATGGAGACTACAAAACAATAGGTATGCCTATGAGCCCCTTATGTAAACTTGATAAAGATGAGCATGGTAAATCTTTAAATCAGAAATTATACAGAGGCATGATATGCTCTTTACTGTATCTGACTGCTAGTAGACCAGATATTATATTCATTGTTTGCATGTGTGCTAGATATCAGTCTGAACCTAAGGAATCATATCTCATGGCTGTTAAGCACATTATTAGATATCTGTCTGGTACTGTTAGTATTTGTTTGTGGTATTCCAAAAATTCTCCTACTGAATTGATTGGATATTCTGATGCAGACTTTGCTAGTTGTAGATTAGATAGAAAGAGTACTAGTGGAACTTGCCAATTTCTTTGGGTTAACTTAATCTCATGGTTTAGCAAGAAACAAACTTTGATTGCACTATCTATAATTGAGGCTGAGTATATTGCAACAGGAAGTTGTTGTGCTCAAATCCTGTGGATTAAGCAACAACTTGAAGATTTTGGAATCAAGTTGACTAGAACTCCTATTAAATATGATAATACCAGTGCTATTTGCTTGACTAAAAATCCTGTTCAACACTCTAGGAGGAAGCACATTTAAATTAGGCATCATTTTATTAGAGATCATATAGAAAAAAATGATGTTTTGCTTGAATTTATCTGTACTGAATTTCAATTAGCTGATATTTTGACTAAACCTCTTCTGGAAGATCGATTTTGTATGATTAGAAGAGAGCTCGGGATCATCAATCCATTTGATTAAATCCTTCCCCCAATTTGACTCAAATTAGATCTATTCAACCCTATTTATAATAAATCATGACTAATCATTATTAATTTGACTCCAAAAACATGTTATTTGAATTGATTTTGATCATTCAGAAAATTTTCTAACTTTTCAGTTTTTAAGTTGATGTGTCGACACATCATGTGTCGACACCAAAATGTGTCGACACATGCATGAGCCGATAAATGACCGACGGGAAACTGAGATTTAAAGGGTTTTTGAATCATTTTTCCCCCAAATTTCTTTCTCCTCCGAGCTAACATATCGATTCCAGGTATCCATCCTATTCATCCTTTCATTTCCTTGCTTTTACCATTGTTTTCATGGATTTGGAAGATCAGTGGCCGTGTTTGTTGGATTTTCTGCTAGGTTTTAGCTCCTAAATCCTAGAAAACCTCTTTCTTCCACGAAAAACCTTGCCAAATCTTTGATTCTTGATAATCGGTCCTCGCAAAAAAGTCGTTCACCGACCTCGTCAGTCACAGCATGAAGAAGAGCAAAGAACGATGGCACGACACAAGTCTAGAGCTCCGGATCCACCTGCATGACCGTTGCTTGCACCTTCTAGCCAGATGAGCTCCAAGATAGTGGTTGGACACCGAGTGGACTTTTCTTTCTAAGACCAGCAGCATTTCAGAATTGGAGATTGGATTAGACATGCTAGATTGGTTACTTTTTCTTCGCTCAGCGAGAGATACTACCTAGGGCTGATGAGAGAGTTCTACGGTTCACTTGCCCGAGGGTCTGATGGCAGGATTGCTCAGGTCAGAGGACGGGATATCCCCATCACTTCAGAGATTATAAGCAAAGTATGGGATATACCCATGACTGGATCAGTTATTGACAGCCTGATGGATCGAGTCAGTGGTCTCCAATGCATTTTTGAGTCCGATATCTTACCAGAGTGAGCCACTGTTCCAGCTTCAAGGTTGTATTCGGAGATGAGACTGCTACATCATATAGTTGTTTGGATTCTTATACCGAAGACCGGTCAATTTGACTATATCACCGAGCGGGAGTGGCTGGTGATGGTCTCACTGATTCAGCGGACGCCGATTTGTCTTCCTTTTATGATGGTTCATCAGATTACTGAGGCATCGTCTAGTCAGCAGCTCTGCTTGCCTTATGGCATGGGATTGACGGTATTATTTCGGGAGTATGAAGTCAGCTTCTAGGATGAGCCTTATCGTACTCTGATCCATACCGATGTATATGATATCAGGTCATTGCATTGCATGGGTTATCATTTGGTCTGAGGCCAGTGGATACGGAGGATATCAGGTCAGGTCGAGGATAGAGCTGATATTGATGAGGACATAGCAGAGGAGGAGTGGATTCTTTCCGGTGAGGCTGGACTGAGTGAGACACAGCCTGAGATGGCAGCACAGCCAGCTCAGCCTGATCCTTCTACATCTGCCCAGCCACAGTCAGCACAGACAGAGACTCCTGGTACTTCGGATACCTTAGAGGACAGAGTCAGATGCATAGAGATCGATGTATTTATCAAGAGGCAGCAACTAGACATTTTTATTGCTGAGATGAGAGAGAGCCACATTGATCTTAGAGATGGCATTTCGGCTATTCTCTCAGCACTGTCCAGAGCTTCGATGAGTGCTCCTACTGCAGACATTGTTCCTGCTTCTATTCATGTACCTACCCCAATACCAACTGATGACCTTGCTGATATCGACACTGGTGTTGAGACTACTATTAGAGATGAAGATGGAGATACTATTATTGGAGATATTGATGGAGACATGGAGACTGACTCAGACCGGTTTGATATTGCTAATCCTACGTCAGAGCCACTTACGGATGTGACAGATGATGTACCTACGAGCCTTGTTGTTGACCTATCCTTCTCACCTGTCCCAATTCCTGATCCATCCTCTCCTTCCAGATTGGTTGATCACATTCCAGTTCCTATTCCTATTCTTAGTTCTGTTATTGATATACCTGTTCTTGATTTACATACTGTTGATTCTCCTGACATTCATACACCTATCAGTGAGACACTCTCTTTTGATACATCCAGTGTAGATCCCCGATACCTTCCATAGCTGATACTGTTGTTCTTGATACGCCTGTATCATCAGCTGTTACACCTACTTTTGATACTCCTACCCTTCATACTTCATCAGTCACTCGAGAGCTTGGGTTCTACACACCCGACTTTCAGTATCTTGATTCCGGTCCTACTTTTGATCGCACTCCTACTCCAGCTATTACTGAGTTGATTGATTCGATCAGTTCAGTTCCTACGGAGGACGTAGCTCCTACTTCTACTGCTTCAGTCAGAGGTCAAACCTATATTTGTCGTAGAGGACATGGACGCCGTACCCCTCCTCAGCCGACCAGGACCAGACTTCGAGATCTTCAATCACGATGGCCGCGAGCTCGATCTTCTTCTGATATCGGATCGATTGAGATCAGTTCATCTTCTAATGACTCGATGGATGAGGATTGGGATATTGATGAACTTCTAGATAGTTTTATACTTCTAGATGTTTACATTTATGCTTGTATGTACTTTTACCTTTGTTGTGTACTTGATGTACAAGTTCCTGACATATATGAAAACTTTTTTGATTCCTCTTATCTTTGTGTTAAATGATTGAATATTATATCTTGAATTGCTCTTATAATTCTATATCTTCAGTCTTTATTGAATGTATTTTCTAAAGAAAAATAGTGAGTAGTTTCAAAAATGAATTTATAAACTCTATGATATATCTTGTATGTTTTTTTACAACCTTTTTAATGATAACAAAAAGGGAGAGTAATTTAGTGAGATTTAAGTACAAATGTGTTTACTTCTCAAAACTAAAGGGGAGTAACTTTTAACTTTAAGGATTTTTGAAAAACCTGAAAATCAATTACAAAGTTCCTTAAGAAATGGAGAGCTTTACTTTATGTTCAATAAAAATCCTTTCGAAATGAATTTAATCATTAAAAAAAAAATCTCTCTTTCAATGTTAGAAAAGATTTTTTACAAATTTTGTTATGAATCATTAATTCACTAGGATCTTTGTTGATTGCTGAAATTTATTTGTAAAGTATCATGATACAAACACTATATGAATTTAAAAGTATATCAAAGTTCTGATACTTTCTAATTTTGCAACAAGCTCTAATTCTCTTACTTGTGGTCTAAATGATTATATCTTTAATGCAAGTAATGATTGATATATTTGATGCTTTCAACATTGTGCACCTTAAACAATTCTCTTAAAGCCTTACCTTTAAAGCAATTTATACTTAAGGATTTTGTTATCATCAAAAAAGGGAGATTGTTGACTACACTAATTGATTTTGATGATAAGAAAAATAGTTAAGTATAATTTGAGGACTAATGATTTTCTTTAAGTGTGTTTTCATTGAAAGGATGCTCACAAAATTTGAAGAAGCACATTTATGTTGAAGAACCAAGGCTGAATGAAATGATTGCTCAAAACAAGACTTGGATACTCAAAGAAATGGTTGAATGGATGATTAAGGTAAATGAAAACATGTTCCACCACAAGTTCAGTAATTTCTGTAATTTTCTAATGAAGTGTCGACTCAAGGTGTCGACACATGACATGATGTGTCGACACATTAAGAAGAAGTGTCGACTCAGGCCGGTACGCTACAAAGTTTCAAATGGCACATATCAAGTGTCGACTCAATGTGTCAATACATGGATCAACACACCGCCTGAGACTTTCAAGCCACAGAACTTGCAGAAGTTGAAGGAACAGTTGATGTGTCGACACATGGATACAAGGTGTCGACTCAAGGTGTTGACTCAATTAATTTTTCTAGAGAATCTGAATGGAGCAGTTTGAACTTGTGTCGACTCAAGAAGAACATGTATCGACATTATGTGTTGACACATGAAGAGGAAGCTCGATACATGGAGTTCTGGCAACAGTAACGGCTAGTTTTTTCAAAAATAGAATTCGTCCCAAATGCCCCCAATGGCTAGTTTTTCAAGTGTAATGGCTATATTTCGGTTTTGAGGGCTTGGGAAGGTATATAAAGGCTCCAAATCAAATCAAGAAGGTATGCATTGAATATCCTTAAAAAGTTTAGAGAGAAAAGAAGTGAGAAGAGCCTTAACTCCTATTCATTTAAGGGTCAACCACTCATAAGCTAAAGGAAGCCTCCAAGCATTCATAACCATCAAGAGCATTAAAGATCATTCAATCTTGGGCATTCAAAAGGCTTCAACAAGAGCAAAGCAATACTACATTGAGCTACATCGACTTATTTGCTTTATTATTGAAAGTTTACATTGGTTCTTTATTTCTCTACCTTATATCTTGTAAAGGTTTTTGGTTAGCCTATTGGAAAACCAAGTGAGGTTATTGGTAATCGTTTGATTATAGTGAATTCCCAAGGGGATATTGGGGAGTGGATGTAGGTGCATGGTTGGCACCGAACCACTAAAGCTTGTTGTGTTTGTGATTACTTGTTCTCTCCCTCCTTGCTCTTTACATTCTTACTTATTGCTTTTAATTTCCGCTGCACTATTACTTTAGAGCATTACACTTAAATCTTAGTACCTTGTTGAATTGAATTGCATATCTTGTCTTGTGAAGTTTGCTACTTGTATTATCAAGCTTAACTTTAAATTTTTTAGAGACCCAATTCACCCCCCCTATTGGGTTTCTCTCTGGGCAATAGCCTTCCACCTGTGGATGTCCAATGGGATACTTCAATATCCTTCAGCCAGGGCGGGGATAAAATATCTACCACTCCTGGCTCCTAAAATACTTTTCCAAAAGGAAAAAGTTGCCGAAAAGAGATATCCTAGGTTAGGTTTCGGCTCTATGGTACAACACTATAAAGTAGCAGATCGACCGAATGCTGTTTGGGGTCAGTTGCGCTGGAGTCACTCTATAAAAATTGAAGACCTCTACGAAAAAAGTTGCACAATGGAAACCAAAGATCACCTTCAAGTGGGCTTCGTACATTGAAGATTTCCCGTCCCAGTGGGTTATTCGCTCTCCCCTCAAAGCCTGGAACTGTAAGGTGCAGGGTCAAGGTTATGTTATACACTACCCTAAGGTTTTCAATCCGTTCCCGAGTCATCACTGACTGGATCTCGCTCGGCCCGGTTCCCTATGTCTATGAACGGAGGCCATTAATGTGAAGAGGGAAGAAGGAAGGGAGGAACTAACCTGGGGCTGGTTTCCTAAAAGATCGAGCACGATGGAAGAAGGAAGCCTTCTCTCTCTTGTTAAGTGTGGTTGCAATAGGAAATTATTCCCAGATGCCTCACATCCCCTTTTATAACCTTGTAGAGAGGCACCTCCCTTCCGTCAGGTGGTACGACTCCCCATGCCACGGGAATCGAGGCGACAGACTGATGGGAGCAGGCAGGCAGCGATCCGCATGAATGCTAAATCAACGATGAGAGGATCGCTTCGAGCATGGCACAGGCCACTCATATACTGCCACATCGCATGGCTCATCACCGGATTCCAACCGCTGTGCGAGCCAGGCTGGCCCATTATCATTACGGTCTGTTCGCATTAACTGCAGCTCCCTTGTCCCCAACGCGAGGTCGACACCTGTCCCAAACGCCGATCGTGGAAGATTTGAAGTGGAAAGACGCGACGTGCCCGGTTAAATTCGCAGTCATTTTGAAAATAAGCATAGCCTGTGCAAAGATAGTGCTCCTGCCCTTCGAAGCCATGTGTCCTCTCAAAGGCCAAGAGCAGGGGTAATTGTTGTACTCAACCGGCTCTTTCCTGAACTAGATCGGAGCTAGCAGCCCTCCAGCTGGCGGGCTGACCCACTCCTGCTGAGGTCCGCCTGACCCACTTCTGCTGAGGTCCGACCAGTCCGCTCCTCCTGAAGGCCTAACGGATGCTCTTTTTCGGACGACCGACCAACCCACAGAAATAGAGGTCCAACGACCCACTTCTATTGATGTCCGACTGGTTCTTTCTGGTCGAAGTCCGACTGACTCACTCTAACTCCAGAAGTAACTCAAAGGCTCTAGAAGTCTCCTCCAGCTGGTACCAGAATTCTGTTACAATGGAAATCACGACGCAACCACGTTCTAGTGCCACCTGGCCACTATCCTGATTCTCCTAGGGGCAAATCAAACACTCCCAACCTCCCTCCTAATAAAATTTGGTAGCATTCCATACCTATATAGGTAAACGGGGGATCTCGTTTGGAGGCTAAGTATTCTCTTCCCTCTCCATACGCTATCTCCATTCAATTCCTCCATTCTGTTGTCCTCAAGCTCCTGCTAACTTAAGTATCGAAGTGTCCCCCGCTGGAACACCATCGGCCCTTGGGGACTTTGTTGCAAGAACCAAGAGAGGAGCGCTCCAGCACAGCCGGCCGAGCCCGGTCCGGGAGAAGTCGCCACAATAGGTTGGATACGTATTATCGTCTGATTTAAAATGTCTAGCTACCGGTTGAGAATTTTGAGCAAGCAAATTCAAGCAATGTTAGGTTGCGCACATCCTTATTCCCAAAAGTGGAAGTTTGGCTCTGCCAGACTTCCCGTGCCCCAAACTATTGTAGAGTCACAATGGTAGTTGCTTTTTTGGATGGCCGCAGGTAAGGGATGGACCATGAATCCCCCGCCAAAATTTGAAAAATAATTGCGAGTGAGAGAGGCCAACATCCCGTGCCTATAGTGGCATTAATGCGCCAATAAATCCACCCGGGAATCAAATCCTCTCGGTGGCATCTGATTGTTTCAAGCTTCAATAAATTTTCCAACCCCCACTTGTTTGGTCGTTGGCTCATTCAATGTACTCCTGAGCTCACCACCTCTCCTCCCACATTCTATTAAAGAAGCCTTACAAACGTTCCCCTCGCTGCGTCCTCTCCCTCTCTTCATTCTTCCAACTCAAAGAATGGCCGAAGAATATCTTCCAATCTCTTTGTTGAGCACGTCATGTTTTGTCAGATGAAAAAGTTTGCATACTTCACCGCAGGAAAAGAAAAGTTTGGATATTTACGAATGATGGAATTCTCTTCTTCTTTTTGCATTTTTTATATTTCTTTTTTGTTACCCTAATTTATGGGAGTGCATTCATGGGATATTTCAGTTTCTTTCATTTATGATTTTCACTTGGTAATCGTAAATATTTCCCCGCCCCCCCCCCCAAAAAAAAAAGAATTTTACTTTGTAAGTTTTCGTTTCCTCCTTTTATTGATTTCATTTTACTTAGTATAATTGATGTGGCTGTGACTGTCATCTGTTTTATCTTGGAGAAGTCTGACTCACAAGAACGGGATATTGGCCCGGTTCAATCTGAAAACGCTGCTCCTAAACTGGGAGCCCTGATTTTTGATTGAGCCGTGCCAATATCACGTTTCACTTCTCTTGGATGCTACGAACCATCATTGACGCCGATCCTTCCTTGAGTAAGACCTCAATCTTTTGCTCTTAATGCGAGCTTCATGAAATAATTTTATTCCTATGGGTAGTAGAATTATGAAATCATTCTTTTGATGTCAGGTTCGAGCGGGCCAACTACGTTTTTTTCTACATTATCCGCATGGTACTAAGTACATGGCTGCAAAATCGGTGACCTGATCTCAACCTTGCTAAGTTTGAAAACACTATTGCCCTCCTCTATTTGCCTTGAATTCATAATTTAGATGGCTCACAATACTTTGTCAGTCCATGAAAAGCAACTAACCATTTATAATGTAATATTCAAGACGGATCCTATTTTCATGACTGGTGCAAGGGAGAAGTCACGGAGGTTTGACAAGTATTAGGTTATCATTCTACTTTTGACAGCCATTTATTTAGGGTATCGTATGTAATTCTGACAGCCACTTTTTTAATTAATCTTCAGGTTTGAGGTTGCTAGACCGCAACTTCTCTGTCAGGATTAGCATACTGTAGCTCAAGTAAACAATAATTTTTCATTGGTCTTCCGTAATATCGTAGTATCTAAAACAGTAAAGAAATCTTCTCTTGGACTTCCACTTCTTTTCCAAATTCCTTGGTTTTATATGAAAAAATTGTTAAGAAACATCATATGGAGCAACTGGTAAATCTGTGAAAATTGTATTGAGATACCGAATAAAGTACTCAGTCTGTCAGAATTATATGATTTTTACGGAAGTATCCATGAATTGCAAAGATGACCATCATTTATTCTGCATTACAGCCTCTATAAAATCTCATAGCAATCATGTTATATTCTCTGCAATTGTTTGTCTTGGGTATAAATTGAAACTTGCACGAGAAAAATAAAAAAAATTGCCAACTTGTTTACATATGCATATTGTTTCACCGAACTCCAGCCGGCGATGACGGAATGGAATCCCGCACCTGTAAACGGGCGAATGTCCTTGACGAGAGTCGCCTACTTTAGAAACCAGCAAAAAATAATAATAATAATAATCTGCTTGCACTGGGTTCTCCCATGAAAAATCCTCTAATGCTTAAGTTAGCCGGAGATTGTCAACTATGAAGATAAGATAAAAAAGGTGTGAGATAAAGAGAGAGTGGAACCTAGAATCTCCCTTTAAAGCTCCCTGTTGCTGTCCGGAACGCCATGGCCTGTAGCTCTGACGTATCACGGACTCATCGGACTCTCGATGGGCACTTAGTCCTCTTCCGGCGTGGCCTACAAAAAAAAGAAGACCCAGGCCGAGGATTCCGACGAGGACACTCCGACAATCAAGTCAGTTGGGATAATTAAGGGAAACAGAACCTCTATGCTGAGAGCTTAGGATCTCTTCGGGTAGAGGGTGAAAGATAAGATGTAAGTAATGGAAAGACAAGGTCGAGTGGAGATCAGAGAGCTGGGAGGTTTTCTTGGTTGGTTTCTCATTCATTTGCTCTCTAAGTCTTGCTAGTTGCCTCTCTTCTTTTTTCTGGGATCCTTTCATCTATTTTTATATGAGAAGGAATTGCCCAGACCAAGCCTGCGACTTTATTAAAACGTTCCTTTCCTGGTATCCCTTTTTGTAGGGGTTTTCTTTTAACTGTAGCCTCCCCATGTCGGACTGGTCCTCTGAAGGAGATCCTTCTGTTGGGGGTGATCTCCGACATAGTATAGATCTTATCCTTATGGTAGTGCAATTTTCCATGGGAGGGGGGGGGGGCTGTGCCGCTGAGCCCCTAGCCATGGTGGAGCTTTTCTATTTCAGGAGAGATCGTTGGAGTGTTGCAGGGCCTATGGCCTTAATGGAATACTCCTCTTAGAGAAGGTTCAGGTTTCGTATCACGAGGATCGGAGCCCTTGGTTGCACGGTCGTTGACGTGGTGGCGTGCTACAGGGTGTGAAACCTAGTGGAATATGCATTGTGCACAACGTGAGGGTGGCACGTTGCAGCATTTGAATTTTTCAGCCAGGCATGTGCCACTTCTAGGTGGTTGCAGGTAGATGGGAGCTTCCATGTCACAGTCTGTACCTATGTTGATCTTCCCTTTTGTTTCTGAAGAGAATTTCATCCTCAGCAAGATAGCGGGAGCCCCATCTCGGGAGCCCGACCATGGAATGTATGAGCACGACCTCGGCTAGGTGCTCGACCCTGGATGCAGGAGCCATCTCAACCAAGGGGCTCACCTTTGGAAAGCATGAGCACGACCTTGGTCGGGTGCTCAACCCCGGATACGGGGCTCGCCTCGACCGATGGGCTCGACCTTGGAAAGCATGAGCATGACCTCGATCGGGCGCTCGATCGTGGATGTGGGGGCCGCTCTGCCAAGGGACTCGCCCTTGGAAAGCATGAGCACGATCTCGACCGGACACTTGACCCTGGATGCGGGGTATGCCTCGGTCGAGGGGCTCGTCCTTGGAAAGCATGATCTCGACCGGGCACTCGACCCTAGATGCGGGGGCCACCTCGATCGAGGGGCTCTCCCTTGGAATGCATGAGCACGACCTCGACCAGGTGCTTAACCCCGAATACGGGAGCCACCTCGATCGATGTGCTCACCCTTGGAACTTCATTCGGGCGCTACATCCAGTTTGTAATTCCTACCAGCTCGGCTACCAGCTATTGCCATCATGGGCTCCATGTCAGCGGTTGTGCCGTATCACTCCTCTTTTCCCTTTTTTATATCGAGAGAGCTTGTTAGACGGTTTCTTTGTCATGATTTGGAGGTTCAAAGATGGTTTCTGATATGGCTATCACTGACATGTGGTTGGAGACAATTTGGACTACCACATGCACCGCTGACAAGCCAAGAAGCCATGCCCATGCATGGTGGCACGGATGTGCTAGCCCTATCTTAGTCTGACCGGCCAGTCAGGTCAGTTCCATACTCGATCAGTCAGCTAGTCAAGTTGTCCTGTTGGTGCCGATACGCAATTGACGATCTCCTAATTGACTGGCTCCATTAGAGCTAGCAAGTGGTTGGTCGGCCTCATAGTCATGCTGCTTAATGCCCGGGTAGCCATGAGCCCACCTTAACATGGTTGGACTGAGTACATGTAGTGGCAGGCAAAATTCCAATGGCACCTGTCACTGTGATAAAAAAATCCTTGCAGTTGGAATCTTAAGAGATATAATCCTGCCACCTCAACCATATTATGCCTATTAGGGATGGACACCCATTTTGAAGGCTTTCTGTTATGCCACATAGCCTTACAAATAAGTAAAAGGGACCTCCAACCCAGATACGCACTCAAATGTTCCCATATGCTCTCATATCTTGATTCACCGGATTGCCATGGACCTTTGACTCGAGTCATTGTAGCCTCACGTTTTTCGATTACTGACTTGAGCATTGGAGTGTCCTTGTTGGTATTCCTAGTCTAAGAACTTTTTTACAGGTCACCGAAGTGAACCCGTCCATAAAGAGATATTGGATTTTTGTCAAAGAAGAATGGAGTACTCCCACTCTACTGCCAGAGCTTGGTGATAGGTGCACGGATGACACAAATTAGCGCCCTGGAAGGGGGCTCACACAACACTTACAATAGTAAGCATCCTCTTGCCAGAGCGGGAACCATGGTGGTCACGTATGCTCAGGATGCCTCTACCAATCGTACTAGGAACCTATCATGCCACGAAGACTGTTGCAATTAGGAGGAGGAGCCTCTTACTCCCCTACCTATACCACCATCGAACCAGCAGGACCAACTTGTTGTCCTTACACAGCAAATCCAAATGCTAGTGGTGGCAATTCAGGGCCCTACAATGGTAATAGATTTCCATGGCAACATAGCAGCAGGCAGGGACCCCATGGCTCCCATCATTGCTGCTAATGCTAGTCACCAGTCTCTACACTAACGCACCCCTCACCAATAGTCTCCCTCGCCTCGATCGGCAAGCCACCGTACCTCCCAAGGGAGACCTCACCATCTTCAAAGCACTCATCACTCTCACTACCTCGTGCCACAACACATCATCTCTATGCATCAAAAGCAGTGGTTGAGGGGTAAGCCAATGCAGAGCACCCTCGATCATCTTCTATCTTGACCCCTGGGTCCTTGGATGAGGGGTTCACTAACAAAGCCATTCAGCATCTGGCTGAACAGTGCTTGGACAAGTACAATCGCAAACTGGATGACCTTAACCACTGGTTTGACAATTTCCAGGGTAGGAACAGGGAGTAGCCAAGTTTCGATACCCATCCCCCGCTTACTTGCTGAATCCTATGAGAACTGATCCTTAATCTATTAAGGATACCCAAACTAGTTCTGTATGATGGTATCTTTGATTTGCTGGACCACCTAGAGAGCTACAAGGCTCTCATGCAAGTCTAGGGAACCAATGATGCCCTCCTCTATATAGCCTTCCCAGCCATGTTCTACAAGTTGGCACAAGCCTACTACTCTTAGCTTGAGCCTGGTACTCCTGGCTCGAGCCTAGTACTCCTAACTCAAGCCAAAGAGTATTAATTCATTCAAGCAGCTGGTGAAAAAATTCATGGTGTACTTTGATGCTTGTTGGAAGATGCCCCAGATATTGATAACCTCTTTTCCACCGATAGCAGGACCGAGAACCTCTCTGGGATTACATAGACTGCTTCAAGATGCCGATAATGGACATGTACAATTTGGATGAGTCTGTAGCCATGCTGGCCTTAAAAAAAGGACTTTGCACCTCTTGCTTCACTTACTCTCTTGACAAGAAGCCTCTGACATACTATTCTGAGCTACTAACCTGCATGCAAAAGTACATTCATAGAGGACAGAGATTCCACCCGATGAGAGATAGATGGGAGGCCTAAGAAAAGGCAGGCCGATTGGTAGCCAAGTGGGGCAAGAGTAGAAAACCTAATCTATACTGTCGGCCAGATTCTAAGCCAGGGAGCTTCGATGGAAATGATGGCAAGTACACTCCCCTTCTTGCCCCAGAGCAAAAATCTTGATGGAGATTGAGGGTGAGAAGTACCTCAAGTTGCCCCATCTACTGAGATCAACCACCCCCTTGACAAGTCCAAATACTATCAATTCTATCAGGACTATGGCTATGACATTGAGGACAGCCACCACCTTAAGAAGGAGATCAGACCTTATCCAATGGCACTACCTTGGGAAAAATGTTTGTGGAGCGACTCAGCTCGTCACCCCGGCTCCTAACCAGTAGCTACCATAGGCTAAGACAATGCACCAATTGAGAGGCCGAGTGACATGATGTCCTGGGGGTTGAGCCCACCCTAAATAGGCTAAGGGGAGAAAGAGATGATGATTATGTAATTCATTTTTCTAGCAGGGAGCTTGTTGGTGTTTATAATTCCAATGATGTTGCTATCATCATGACTATGATGACAGCAAAAAATCCTATAAGGAAAATTTTGGTCGATGGTGGAAGCTCAACTGATATCCTTTCTTACGATGCCTTTGTTTGGATGAGTTTGCCTCCAAGCTAGCTTGAACCTGTCTTGGTTCCTCTAGTTAGCTTCACAAGCAACATAGCCAGAGTTGAAGGTGAGACAACTCTCCACATCACCACTGGGACTTCGTCACCAAACACTTTTCTCATGACCTTCATGATGGCCCACCTGCACTCGATGTGCAATGCTATCCTCGACTGACTAGGGCTGAACCACTAGATTCCATCATGTCAATGAAATGCCTTCTTGTCCGTTTCACTACCAGGGATGGAATTAGTGAGATGTATGATGACTAGCATCATGCTAGATAGTGTTTCCAGATGGCACTGCAGTTGCAATGTCTGGATGGGTTACCGACCACTAAACTTTTGAACCGTAGAGAGGTGGAGAAGAGAGGTGATCCCATTAAGCAACTACTCTCCTTCAATTTAGGGAGAGAGCCATCGAGGTAGGTTCAAATTAGGGCACTCCTACTCGAAATTGACAGGGGCCAATTGCTCAACTTCCTTTGCATTAATTCGGGTGTTTTTGCTTGGTTAGCCTTCGACATACTGGAGATCCCTCCAAAGGTGATAATACACAAAATAAACATCGATCCCAATTGCCCATTCAGTAGAAGAAGAGAAGCTTCATGCCTGAAAGATAGAGCCATTGATGATGAGATCGATAAGCTTCTCATTGCTAGGTTCATCAGGGAACCCACTACCCTAACTGGCTTGCTAACATAGTGATGGTCAAGAAGGCCAGCAAGAAGTGGAGGATTTGTATTAACTACACCGACCTCAACAAGATCTATCCAAAGGATAGCTTTCCATTGCTCAAGATAGATTAGCTAGTTAACATGATGTCCAGGCATAGGCTACTCAGTTTTATGGATGCATTTTTGGGTTACAATCAATCAATCAGATGGTCCCTGTAGACAAAAAGAACACCACCTTTGTAACTAATAAGCGTACTTATTGCTACACTATCATGCCTTTTATTTTGGAAAGTGCAGGGGCCACCTACCATCAATGTTCAAGGATCAAATTGGGAGAAGCATGGAGGTTTATGTCATGCTTATAAAGAGTATTGAGGAGACTGATTATATCATTGACCTAAAAGAAGCCTTCGACAACCTTCGCTACCATCGCACGAAATTGAACCCAGGAAAATGTGCATTCGGGGTCATAGCTAGAAGTTTCTTGACTTTATGGTTACCTGGTGAGGCATCAAGGCAAACCTAAAGAAAATCCTGGCGATACTTGACATGTAACACCCAACTTCTAAGAAAGAAGTCTAGCAGCTAATTGGGAGTTGCGGCCCTCAGCAAGTTTATCTCTAAGTTAGCGAAATGTTGGTTGCTCTTCTTCAAAGTACTACAAAAGATACATGACTTTACCTGGATAAAAGAGTGTCAGTTAGCATTCTAAGAGTTTAATAGCTTTATTGCCTCTCCACCACTACTGTCAATTTCAAAACTAGGAGAAGAGTTGTTCTTATACCTAACCACCTCCCATGAGGTGATCAGTCCCATACTTGTGTGGGTAGACAACAAGGGATGTCGAAGCCCATTTACTATGTTAGCAAGGTGCTCCACGATGCTGAAACTAGCACTCCAAATCTAAAAAAAATATTTTTTCTCTAATCATCTCTACCTAGTGATGAGGGCATCAGGAGCAGACAAGAATTCCATGAAGATCTCTGATTCATATGTTTGGGAAGTCTGTCAGTTTTTTAATTGAGTCCTGTAATAAAGTGAGTCAATTGGATTCACTAAGTTCATTGAGTCCTGTTTAGTCAATTCAGTTGAGTGCATGTACTGAAAATGAGTCTATTTATTTTATTAGGCCAATTTTGAGTCCTGTCAATTAGGCCCAGTTTGAGTCCTGTAAATTTTATTTTCATTCAAGTCAAACACAAGAGAAGAACCACCAGACCCCCAATCAGACCATCCTAGTTCCTGCACTTGGGCCCCTACTCCACCTACCCAGTTCATGCACCTAGAACTCTTTCTTGCTGCCCAAGACCTCAAGGTAGGGTGCCCTAGTCAGGAGCAAGCCCTTGACGCCCCAGCTCATGAAGAAGTGGTGCCCGAGGTCCCAAGCATTGGTACCCCAGTCCAAGCCCACCAAGAGAAGGCACCCTCCCAGGCCCATTCATGATTGGCGTCCTAGGCTTTGACCAGTCCAAGATGCCCCATACTTTGATCCAGTCCAAGATGCCCAAGGCCTTTGACCAGTCAAAGAAGGTGTCATCCCAGCCCAGCAAGAAGTGAAGCAATTCAAGCCCAAGAGGAGTCAACCGTCCAAGTTTTACTAGGACTCCATTCTTTTAATCCCACTCCAACTTTGTACTTCTTGTCCCACTCAAATTATATACTCCTACTTTGACAAGGATTGAGCCCTGGTACATCTATAAATACCCAACCCCTCCCCCTCTTGTAAAGATGATAATTTTGATGAATGAAAATTTTGAGTGACTCTTTATTTCCAATTGCCTTCATTCTTTGAACGTCGACGGGTGTGAGGCCCAAGTTTTCTCTAAACCCTAGCTAGCCACCCCCCCCCCCCCCCCCTCTTCACCCAATCAAACACTAGCCGCCCATCACCTTTCTCCAACAATGATGACCTCCACCTTCTTTCTCTTGGTCGCCCACATGACTTGCATCTAGGCTGCCACCCTCTAATCCTCCACAAACTCTAACACCAACCCACCTCTCACCATCCAAGCCGCAATCTAGGGAAGCACTCAAGTGTCCTCCCATCAGCCCCAGGCTGCCCCTCCATCCTTCTAGATGCCCAAGCATCCTCCAAAGCCACCAGCCCCCTGCAGCCAACTCTTTCGCCAGATCTCTTCTTTTCATCTTGTTTATTATTTTTCCTATAATCATGTTCCTAACTTGTGTCATTCATAGGATCCCTCGAGAAAAAATGGACCTTGGATGGGTTCCTCCTTGCTCCTGAACCAATCTGATAAAAAGCTGACGGATCTATGGGAAAGCGACCTCTTCGTCCTGGTGCCGATCCGAATGGAGTGATCGCTTCTAAGGCTTCAAGAACATCATCACTAGGTAAAACTAACCATTCTCTTTGAGTTTTGAAGATTGAACATGTACCTAATATGATTTCTTAATCCTAGGATCCTTATTTTTTTTATCTCTTTGAAAGTTTCTAGCAGGTGGGTAGGATTCTAACTGTTGCATGAAACCCGTACCTATTTTAGTCTCTTTTTCGGGAATCAATCACTAAAAAAAAATCTAAAAATCCTTGCTCATAATAATCTATTTTTTTTCTTATGTTCATCCTTCTAATGTCATTCCTTTGCAAGCATCATGTTAGAGTTCGTACCTTATCGTTTTTGGTATCAGAGCTAGTTTAGGACATGTTCTTGCATGATTAGGTAAATTTCAGCATGCTGAACATGTTCTAGTCTCTTTTTCAGGAATCAATCACTAAAAAAATCTTAAAATCCTTGCTCATAATAATCTTTTTTTTTTTATATTCATCCTTCTCATGTCATTCCTTTGCATGCATTATGTTAGAGTTCATCTCTCATCATTTTTGGTTTCAGAGCCAGGTTAGGATATGTTCTTGCATGATTAAGTAAATTTTTGCATGATGAACCTGTTCTAGTCTCTTTTTTGGGAATCAATCACTAAAAAAATCTAAAAATCCTTGGTCACAATAAACTATTTTTTTTTATGTTCATCCTTTTCATGTCATTCCTTTGCATGCATCATGCTAGAGTTTGTCCCTCATCATTTTAATTGATGAGGACATCAGGAGAATACAAGAATTCTATGAAGATCTCTGATTCATGTATTTGGAAAGTCTATCAGTTTTTTAATTAAGTTGTTGCCCAGGTGGCTTCCCAAGAGGGGGGTAAATTGGGATTAATAACTTTTGCAAGTATATGCGCTTTGAAATTCTTTTAGTGTAGAAGTGAAGTGTGCAAAGCGAAAGTAAATAAATTAAAGCAATCAAGCAATGAAAGCACAATCACAAACACCAAGAAGTAGAGTGATTCGGAGCAATCGGCTCCTACATCCACTACCCAATGACCACTTGGGATTTCCACTATATCTCCCAACCGAAATATAGTCGGATTGTTTTACTAGGCTCACAATCCAAACCTATTCACTTTGGTTTTACCGGGATCACCAAAGAAACCCTAACTCCCTTTGGTTTTACACGGGATCACCAAAGAAAACCCAAACACTTGATTTCAAATCGAAAAAACCAAGAACCCAAACTTAGGTTTTACAAGGTTCACCTATAACCTTCAACTCTCTCTCTACACACAGCCCCTTGCTGTTCTAAGAGAGCAAACCAAAATAAAGAATGTATAATAAGCAACTACAACAAACCAAGTTTGTTTTGATGTTGCCTATGAAGATCAAAATGAAGTCAAGCCTTAAGTACTCTTCAATGCTCTTCAATACTGCTTCTTCCCTTCTTCAATGAGTGGATTCAATGATAGAGTGGAGTTGGTGAAGCTTTGAATCTCACTTGAATGCTCTTTGAGGTAGTAGAGAATAACTTGGAAGCTCTTTGTTCTTTCAAGAATATTCAGCAATAAATCTCCATTAATTATTTAATCCTTCAAAAATAATTCCTTTATAGTTTTCCATGTGATATGGCCGTTGTAGGACCTTGGGATTCATGAAATGGCCGTTGGAGGTGATTTGGCATTCAAATTTCAATTTCTGTAGCTAGTCGTTGAAGTGCAGACAACGGCTCTACGAGCCGGCTCGAGCTCCAAGAGTCGGCTCGAAGTCTCAGTCAGTCCAAAAATAAACTTCTGTGGGAGTCGACTCTTGCCATCAAGCTTTCAGTCATGACTAACATACATACCTAGAGTCTGCTCTTGATCTGGGAGTCAGCTCTTGTTCTCAGAACTTAAAAAACTATATTTCTGGAAGAGTTGGCTCTTGAACTAGGAGTTGGCTCTTGGTTCTGAAACTTTGAATCTTCTCTGTGACATGCCATTTTGAGTCGGCTCTTACAAGTCTTTTAAAAATTTGCTTCATGCTTCCCAAAAACTTCATCAATGAATCAAATAGAAGCTAATTTACATACATTATCAAAATATTTACAATTTTAAGCCCATTTTCATGATTACAACATTCATAACTTAGGGCTTTTACAAACTCAATTGAATTTCCCTTAAGTGAATTCGAATACCATTTTAAACCAAGATAATCAATTCCTACAAAACTTCTTAAACATTTGCAAAGAGTTAGTATCAAATACATGCTCCAATGTTTTGTAATCATCAAAATCATTCCAGGGGTCAACATAAGTCCTATAATAAAGTGACTCAATTGGATTCACTAAGTCTATTGAGTCCTGTTTAGTCAGTTCAGTTGAATGCATGTACTGAAAATGAGTATTTTCTTTATTAGGCTAATTTTCAGTCCTGTCAATTTGGCCCACTTTGAGTCCTGTAAATGTTAATTTCATTCAAGTCAAACACAAGAGGAGAGGCACCATACCCCCACTAAGACCACCCCAGTTCCTGCACCTGGGCCCCTACTCTAGCTACATAGCTCATGTGCCTGGGCCTCTTTCTTGCCGCCCAAGACACCAAGGTAGCGCACCCTAGTCAAGCCCAAGCCCTTGATGCCCTAGCTCAGGAAGAAGTGGTGCCCCAGGTCCCAAGCATTGGCACCCCAGTCCAAGCCCACCAAGAGAAGGTGCCCTCCCAGGCCCATTCATCATTGGCGCCCTAGGCTTTGACCAGTCCAAGATGCCCCATACTTTGATCCAGTCCAAGATGCCTAAGACCTTTGACCAGTCAACGAAGGTGTCATCATAGCCTAGCAAGGAGGGAAGCAGTTCAAGCCCAAGAGGAGTCAACTGTCCAAGTTTTACTAGGAGTTCAATATCCAAGTTTTACCAAGACTCCAATCTTCAATCCCACTCCAACTTTGTACTCCTTGTCCCACTCAAATTATGTAATCCTACTTTGACAGGGATCGGGCCCTGGGTACCTCTATAAATACCCACCCCCTCCCCCTTTTGTAAAGATGATAATTTTGATGAATGAAAATTTTGAGTGACTCTTTATTTTCAATTGCATTCATTCTTTGAATGTCGATGGGTGTGAGGCCTGAGTTATCTCCAAACCCAGCTAGCTGCCCCCCCCTCTTCACCCAATCAAACCCTAGCCACCCATCACCTTTCTTCAATAAGGATGCCCTCCACCTTCTTTCTCTTGGCCACCCATACAACTTGCATCTAGGCCGCCACCCCCATTCATCTTGGTGCGGGCACCAGACTCAGAAGAAGACTTCAGAGCTCCATCTGGATCTCTGATTGACCTAGCCCGAAAAAAAATTAGGGTTTTCTGGTTTGTAATAAGGGTTGACTTGATCAACCCAATTTTAGCTTGAGTCTGTATTCCCTGCAATTTATTTTTGTTGAGTCATGTTGACTCATTAGTGGTCTAGGACTTCAACCTGGGGTGTCACATTTTCTCCCAAGGCCAAGCAAGTGGGCGCCACACTCCCAGCCACACTCCCAGCCACACGCCTGAGTCCAGGGGGTGCCACATCTCCATCCAGTAGGCTTTGGTCCCCACACCACAAGATAGCAGGTCCCTTCTCTCATGCGCCATTTGAGGAGAGAGCAATCTGGGATCCACAATTCAAGGGGGCGGCCCACAATATTCCATAAGAGCCAAGCTATGAAAAGAAAGAAACTCTTCTTGGAGAGTACTTCAAGGGGGCACCCATTCCATGCCAAAAATACCAAAGCAAAGATGGGAAGAACCATGACTTAGGGAGAAAGAAAAGGAGGAGTCCAAAAGAGTTGAGCCATGAAAGGAATGAAATTCTCTCTTGAAGAACAAGGCTAGGAGGCGCCACTTACCTTCCTTTTAAGCCTCCAATCAATTTTTTTTGGAACCTTTGGCCGGCCATATGTGTAGGGATTGATCCTACAATCCTAATTTGAAGATCCCCTCCTTTAGTCCAACATGGGAAGATGTAAAACCCTACTCTCTTGTAAAGTCCTATAAATTAAACCCTTCTTGTAAACTTTAAAGTAATCTGATGAATGAATTCAAATTTTTGTGTGAGCAAACTCTGTGTTTTCTCTCTTCCGCACTTGCATCCAGGTGTTGAGCTCCGTGAGGGAGTAAATCCGGGTTCCCCAGGAACCTTGAGGAGGTGTGAGATCTCCAAACCCCAAACCCTAGGTTAGCCACTTCACTCCCAAACCCTAGCCACCCATCATCCTTTTCTTTCCACCAAGCCCTAGCCTATCCCACCTCTCACGGCCACTCTCTTCAAGTCAAGGCCGACCCCAGCATCTGGTCCAGTCCAATACTTCAGATCCAGAGCAATTCCCAGAGGAAGTCAGATCAGCCTCCAGGAGAATCCGGATTTCAGCAACATCAGCTTTCAAGTTCTTCAATCTGGTAAATCCTTCCTTGAGTATCTGATTCCATCACTTGTTCTTCTTCATTCCAGATCTTGAGTCCAGGAGAAGCCGACTCAGCCACAGGACCAGTATTGGAGGATCCATTGCGAAGGTATCCGAATCCGAGGATCCAACAATCTGCTCGAGAGAGTTCTTCCACCAAACTTTGTGAAGATCACTGTCTGGTTGGTAACCCATCTCTTCTCTTTATTTCTGTCCTGTTGAAAGTTCAGAGCGAAACCCTAGGTCTGGGAGTTTCTCAAACCCCAGCGATCCGTTACTCCTGAACTACTCTGATAACCCAGTTTTATTTAAATTGTGCTTTCAATTATTACCTAGTTTCTTTCAATTTAGTTTAACTTTCCTTTGAGTCAAAGCCGACTTCTGAAAATATTAAAAAAAAAAAGAAAACAACAAAACAAGATTTAGTCTTAATTTACTTCCACATCGCATCATCTCCTCTTTCGTTCTACATCATTTTTGGTATCAGAGCCCAGTTTAGGGTTTCTGTTTTGCTTGCTTGTTTTAAGTCTCTCTCCTTTTACTTTGTCTGCTCGAAGTAGACTCCCCAGGATGTCCGGTCCTAGGAACGAAGTGAGGTGCAAACTCCTCTTCCCATTCCACGGGGTGTTCCTAGGGCGTGTAGGGGATCCGTTGGGTTACAACTTCGTAGCAGGAATTGTAAACGGGGGAAGCACCCTGTTTTCAGTCTGTAACTACTCTGTTACAGGAATTGTTTGTCAGTGCAGGTAACTCCGAATTGCATGATTTTTATTTTTCTGGAACCAGTATAATTGAAGCTATTTTACATAATTTTCCTGTGATTTATTGGTCTCGTTGAAATTTCTGAGAGTTAAATTACTGCAACTCTGTTTTTGTGTTCTGCAATGCAATTTTTTTGAGTGATCATCTCCTAATTCATCTTAAGGGCATTTGAGCATCTAAGATAAGGGGAGGAGTTGATAACCTCTCCTTAGCCCAAAACCACCACCCACTCATTCGATCCTAAGCCTAATTTAAAAATTTATTAGACTTAATTTGCCCTAGTGGGCTAGGGACATCAACAAGTCGGGTCAAGGCTAGTGTTGAGTCAGTTTGTCTAGTTACTCTGTGTGTGCTTTGTACTCAGTGTCTAGAACGGTGGTTTAGGGACTACGTCCCGAAGGGCTTGTGTGCTGGTCCGCCTACCTGGCCAATCATTGATTGGTGTCTAGGATTGGCAATTAGGGACCTAACACTCCCCTTACACCTGCCTGGCTGAGTCCCGAGTTACTACAGGCTAGCTTGCCAGTCTGATTGGGCATCTAGTTTGGGCTCTAGGTCTAGTTAGCCCGTAGTCGTTTCAGTTGAGTCTCATTTTGTGTGTTTGCTTGCATCATCATGTCTACCCGAATGGAGTACCCTACCAACCTGGTCAAACCCAACCTGATTTAGAGGCCATGGTTAGAGCTCTTACTGAGAGTATGAACAAATTGTGTCAGGATGTGACTGCTACTGTTGCCCAGTTTAAGGAACAGGTCCATGAGAATTTTGCCCAGCTTAGGGATCGAGTCCAAGTACTTGAGGAACCTAGGCATCAGAATTGGACTCCTGACCCAGATTTTAATGTGCCTCAACCTCACCCACACCAAGAGCCTAGAAGACCTTTATATAGAGATCCTGAACCTAATCATAGGAGGCCTGACCCAGAACCTGAAGATAGAGATGATAGGTTCATTCGGAACATCAAATTAGATGCACCCACTTTTGATGGTAGCTTAAACCCTAAGGTGTATTCTGATTGGGAGGGTGAGATGGACCAGTATTTGAGTGGTATGCCATGTCTGAGGAAAGGAAGTTCAAGTTTGCCAAGATGAAGTTATTTCTCAAGCTAGGTTATACTGGGGGAACATTGAGCTAACCACTAGAAGACAAATGTAGAGCCCATAACCACTTGGCAGGGTATGAAAGAAAAGCTTAGAGATAAGTATCTACCCATTTCATACCAGCAGAATCTGTTAGACCAATGGCAGACTTTGAAACAAGGGAACCGATCTGTATCAGACTACATAACCACCTTTGATGAGTACCTGATGAGATGTGATGTGAGTGAAGCCCATGAGGTCACTTTGTCTAGGTTTAGGGCTGGACTTAGGGAAGACATAAAGAGGGAGTTGTTTCTAAGAGAGGTTACTGACCTAGACCAAGCCTATCAGATTGCACTGAACACTGAGAAATTTCAGAGAGGACCTATGCCTTCTAGGGTTAGTGCCCCATCCCAAGAAATGGACCTAGCCAAGTTACCCCTAGCAAGCCTAATCAGGGTATTCCCACCCCTAGGCCCATGGACAAAGGGAAGGCACCTGACACCCAGAGAACCCTAGTATCATCTGTTTTAAGTGCCAGAAGCCTGGTCATATCTCCAACCAGTGCACAGCCATAGCTTGTTTTAAGTGCCACAAGGTAGGTCATGTTTCTAGCCAGTGCCCTCGTAGATCCCTTTACATAGAAGAAGGAGAAGAAGAGAGTTCCGGACCCAATGAAGAGTTTGAAGAAGAAGTTTATGAGGCCGGAATGAATTTGGTCGATGAGTATGAAGGAGAGGAGGAATCCACAGAGACTGACCAATTAGGGGTTGTGAGATGCATCCTATCCCAGAATAGAGTTCAGGAAGATTGGCGTAGGACTAACATCCTACAGACTTTCCTTAAACTAGGGATAAGGTATGTAAAATCATCATAGATAGTGGGAGTTGTGTGAATGCCATTTCTGCTAGCACTGTCAAAATGTTAGGCTTAATCCCAGTCCCCCACCCCAACCCCTATAAGGTTTCTTGGGTAGACTCTACCTCTATACCCATCCAGTCTAGATGTCAGGTCCAAATCCAAATGCAATCCTATCAAGAGAAGATTTGGTGTGACGTCTTGCCCATGGGGGTGAGCAGTATAATTCTTGGAAGACCTTGGTTATATGATCATGATGCCACCCTCTTAGAAAAATCCAACACCTGTGTCTTTAGTTTTAATGGGAAGAAAATCACAATTCATTCAGTCCCTCCTAAGGACAAGGTAGCTAAAGGAACCAATAAGGTCAGAGAAATGAAGACTGGAGTGAACCTAATTAGTGCTAAGGATCTAGAACAAGAAATTCATAGTGGTTCACCTATTTGGATGTTGACTGCTAAGGAACTTAGGACTCCTACACCCTCAGAGCCTCCTCAGGAAGTTAAACCTTTGTTAGAAGAATTTGAGGATGTTTTTCCCGAGGATCTGCCAGACCACCTTCCACCTCTTAGGGATATCCAGCATTCCATAGATTTAGTCCCAGGAGCTACTTTACCCAACTTGCCCCATTATAGGATTAATCCATCTAAGCATCAGGAACTGCAAAAGCAGGTTGGAGAATTGTTGAGGAAGGGGTTCATTAGAGAGAGTCTTAGCCCTTGTGCAGTCCCTGCACTTCTGAACCCAAAGAAGGATGGCACGTGGAGGATGTGTGTTGATAGTCGTGCCATCAACAAAATCACAATCAAGTATAGGTTCCCTATCCCTAGACTAGATGACATGCTAGATATGATTGCCGTGCAACGTTTTTTCTAAAATTGATCTCAAGAGCGGCTATCATCAGGTTAGGATTAGACCAGGGGATGAGTGGAAAACCGCTTTCAAAACTAAGGATGGTCTCTATGAATGGGTTGTTATGCCTTTTGGGTTGTCCAATGCCCCTAGTACTTTCATGAGGATTATGACCCAGGTACTTAGAGCTTTCATAGGGAAGTTTGTAGTGGTCTATTTTGATGACATCCTGATCTATAGTAAGACCCCTGCAGATCACCTAGGCCACCTTAGACAAGTCTGCCAAGTTTTGAGGAATGATAGTCTCTACGGTAATCTCAAAAAATGTGAATTCTTGACCAATAGAGTTATCTTCCTTGGTTTTGTAGTAACCCCTGACGGCGTGGCTGCCGATCCAGAAAAGATTAGGTCCATAGTATAATGGCCAGAGCCAACCAGTGTGCATGAAGTCAGAAGTTTCCACGACTTGGCTACCTTCTATAGGCGATTCATCAAGGGTTTAGTACTGTAGTTGCTCCTATCACAACTGTATTAGGAAGGGAGAATTCCAGTGGACTAAAGCAGCCGATAAAGCCTTCCTAGAACTTAAGGATAGGATGACCCAGGCACCCATTTTGAGGTTACCCGACTTTTCAAAGGTATTTGAGGTTGCCTGTGATGCTTCAGGAGTAGGCATAGGTGGAGTCCTAAGCCAAGAGAACCATCCCGTAGCATTCTTTAGTGAAAAACTTAATGATGCTAAGCTTAGGTATTCTACCTATGATAAGGAATTTTATGCGGTAGTGCAAGCTTTGCGTTACTGGAGACATTATTTGCTACCGCAAGAATTTGTGCTGTTTTCGGACCATGAGGCTCTTAGATTGTTGAGTTCCCAGAAGAAGCTTAACCCTAGGCATGCTAAGTGGGTAGAGTATATCCAGTCCTATACTTTTGTTTTGAAGCATAAGGCTGGGTCTGAAAATAAGGTAGCTGATGCCCTTAGTCGTCGATCTTTGTTGTTGAATTCTGTTAGGGCTGAAGTCATAGGGTTTGAGCAAATCAAAGAGGAATATGAGTCGTGTCTGGATTTTAAGACTGTGTACCAGGATCTAACTCAAGGACCATCTAGTGACCATAAGGATTATACCCTTTTAGATGGCTTTCTGTTCTTTAAGAATAGGCTTTGCATCCCTAGAATATCTCTTAGGAAATTTTTGATTTGGGAAATTCATGCTGGAGGTTTAGCTGGCCATTTCGGAAAAGCAATACCACCCTGGCTATTGAAGACCACTTTTTCTGGCCTAGCTTAAAAAGAGATGTAGCACACATTGTGGCTAGGTGTCGGACCTGCGCTGTTGCCAAACAGCGAAAACAGAACACCGGCCTTTATACCCCACTCCCTGTCCCAGATCATCCTTGGCAAGATGTGAGCATGGACTTTGTGTTAGGATTGCCTAAGACCTAGAGGAGGAATGACTCTATCTGTGTTGTAGTCAACCGATTTTCCAAGATGGCCCATTTCTTGCCTTGTTCCCAAACATTTGATGCTTCTAAGGTAGCCACCCTGTCTTTAATGAGATAGTTCGACTCCATGGCCTACCCAAGACAATTATTTTCGATAGGGATGTCCGGTTCACCAGCTATTTCTGGAAAACCCTTTGGCATAAGTTAGGGACAAAACTTAAGTTTTCAACTGCCTATCATCCCCAGACTGATGGCCAAACCGAAGTAGTGAACCGTAGTTTAGGCAATCTGTTAAGGTGTCTTGGTGAAAACATTAGGAACTGGCATTTGTACTTACCTAGAGCTGAATTTGCATACAATGACTCGGTCAATAGGTCTATGGGTAAGAATCCATTTGAAATTGTGCATGGTTACAAACCTCACACACCTCTTGACCTAGCTCCTTTACCAGTCCACACACGAGTCTCCGAGTATGCCAAAGTTTTTGCACAGCATATAAAAGACTTGCATAAAGAAATTCAAGCCAAAATAAATTTAAGTAATGAAACTTATAAGAAGTTGGCTGATTCTCAAAGGCGAGTCAAAAATTTTGATGAAGGAGACTATGTAATGATTAGGTTAAGACCTGAACGGTTTCCTCCTGGAACCGTTAGAAAGTTACATGCTAGAGGAGCTGGACCATTTAGAGTGGTGAAAGAGTAGGATTCAATGCCTATGTGCTCGAGTTAGCTCCAGAACTAGGCATTAGCTCCACTTTCAACATTACAGACCTAGTAGAGTATAGAGAGCCAGCTGTGATTCCCAGTGAGCCTTTTGAGCCTAATCCTGCTCTTGAGAGTGAACCCAACCCTATGTGTCCACCAACAAACTGGCCTGTGAGGAAAGAGCAGATTGAAAAGATCCTGGATGATCAGGTTATATCTACTCGTAATCGAGGATACCAAAGATACCTGGTCCGCTGGCAAGGAAGGCCATATTCTGATGACTCTTGGATCTCCCGAGAAGAATTACAAGAATTGGACCCAGACCTCTTGGAGAGATACCAGAGCCAACTTGATCCATACTCGACAGGGTCGAGTTCCTCCCACCCCGGGAGAATTGGTGCGGGCACCAGACTCAGAAGATGACTTCAGAGCTCCATCTGGATCTCTGATTGACCTTGCCCGAAAAAAAATTAGGGTTTTCTGGTTTGTAATAAGGGTTGACTTGATCAACCCAATTTTAGCTGGAGTTGTATTCCTGCAATTTATTTTTGTTGAGTCATGTTGACTCAGTAGTGGTCTAGGACTTCAACCTGGGGTGTCACATTTTCTTCCAAGGCCAAGCAAGTGGGCACCGCACTCCCAGCCACACTCCCAGCCACACGCCTGAGTCCAGGGGGCGCCACATCTCCATCCAGTAGGCTTTGGTCCCCATACCACAGGATAGCAGGTCCCTTCTCTCATACGCCATTTGAGGAGAGAGCAATCTGGATCCACAATTCAAGGGGGCGGCCCACAATATTCCATAAGAGCCAAGCTATGAAAAGAAAGAAACTCTTCTTTGAGAGTACTTCAAGGGGGCGCCCATTCCATGCCAAAAATACCCAAAGCAAGATGGGAAGAACCATGACTTAGGGAGAAAGAAAATGAGGAGTCCAAAAGAATTGAGCCATGAAAGGAATGAAATTCTCTCTTGAAGAACAAGGCTAGGAGGCGCCACTTACCTTCCTTTAAGCCTCCAATCAATTTTTTTTGGAACCTTTGGCCGCCATATGTGTAGGGATTGATCCTACAATCCTAATTTGAAGATCCCCTCTTTAGTCCCACATGGGAAGATGTAAAACCCTACTCTCTTGTAAAGTCCTATAAATTAAACCCTTCTTGTAAACTTTAAAGTAATCTGATGAATGAATTCAAATTTTTGTGTGAGCAAACTCTGTGTTTTCACTCTTCCGCACTTGCATCCAGGTGTTGAGCTCCGTGAGGGAGTAAATCAGGGTTCCCCAGGAACCTTGAGGAGGTTGAGATCTCCAAACCCCAAACCCTAGGTTAGCCACTTCACTCCCAAACCCTAGCCGCCCATCATCCTTTTCTTTCCACCAAGCCCTAGCCTATCCCACCTCTCATGGCCACTCTCTTCAAGTCGAGGCCGACCCCAGCATCCGGGTCCAGTCCTGATACTTCAGATCTAGAGCAATTCCCAGAGGAAGTCAGATCAGCCTCCAGGAGAATCCGGATTTCAGCAACATCAGCTTTCAAGTTCTTCAATCTGGTAAATCCTTCCTTGAGTATCTGATTCCATCACTTGTTCTTCTTCTTTCCCAGATCTTGAGTCAGGAGAAGCCGACTCAGCCACAGGACCAGTATTGGAGGATCCATTGCGAAGGTATCCGAATCCGAGGATCCAACAATCTGCTCGAGAGAGTTCTTCCACCAAACTTTGTGAAGATCACTGTCTGGTTGGTAACCCATCTCTTCTCTTTATTTCTGTCCTGTTGAAAGTTCAGAGCGAAACCCTAGGTCTGGGAGTTTCTCAACCCCCAGCGATCCGTTACTCCTGAACTACTCTGATAACCCAGTTTTATTTAAATTGTGCTTTCAATTATTACCTAGTTTCTTTCAATTTAGTTTAACTTTCCTTTGAGTCAAAGCCGACTTCTGAAAATATTAAAAAAAAAGAGAAAACAACAAAACAAGAATTAATCTTAATTTACTTCAGCATCGCATCATCTCCTCTTTCGTTCTGCATCACATCCATAAACCCTAATGCCAACCCACATCTCACCATCTAGGATACCATCCAGGGAAGCACTCAAGCATCCTCCCATTAGCCCCAAGCCACCCCTCCATCCATCCAGATGCCCAAGCATCTTCCAAAGCTGCCAGCCCCCTACAACCAACTCTTCTGCCAGATCTCTTATTTCCATCCTGTTTATGATTTTTCCTATAATCTGCGTACCTAACTTGTGCCATTTGCAAGATCCCTCGGGAGAAACTGGCCTTGGATGAGGTCCTCCTTGCCCGTGAACCAATCTGATAGAAAGTCATGGATCCATGGGAAAGCGACCTCTTTGTCTAGGCACCAATCCGAGGGAAGTGATCGCTTCTATGGCTTAAGAACGTTATTGCTAGGTAAAACTAACCCATCTTATCTAACTTTCTCTGAGTTTTGAAGATTGAAAATGTACCTAATATGATTTCCTAATCCTAGGATCCATAATTATTTTTATCTCTTTGAAAGTTTCTAGCATGTGGGTAGGATTCTAACTGTTGCACGAAACCCTAACCTGTTCTAGTCTCTTTTTCGGGAATCAATCACTAAAAAAAATCCTAAAATCCTTGCTAATAATAATCTATTTTTTTTTCTTATGTTCATCCTTATCATGTCATTCCTTTGCATGAATCATGTTAGAGTTCGTCCCTCATCATTTTTGGTATCAGAGCTAGTTTAGGACATGTTCTTGCATGATTAGGTAATTTTCTGCATGCTGAACCTGTTCTACTCTTTTTTTTGGGAATCGATCACTAAAAAAATTCTAAACATCCTACATCGACCAGACACCTCCAGGCTACTAGTAAAATAAATGATTAAATTCAATAAATTTAACATCTATCGCCCGAGATTATCCATAGAGGCCTAGATTCTAGCTGACTTCCTAGTCAAGTGCACGTGAATCGATGATGAACCTGAGAAGATAATTGATGAGCCATTTACCCACGTAGACCCATTCTGGATCCTCCACCTGGATGGCCCCTCAAATTCTCAAGGCAGTGGAGCTGGCAAGATCTTGGTGAACTTAGAAGGGGTGGTCATCAAGTACACCTTGTGCTTCCTATTCAAGGTGACCAACAACTTGTCTAAGTATAAGGCCTTGCTAGAGGGGCTGAAACTTGCCAAGGGACTCAGGGTAACGAGCCAGTGGGTCTTCACTGATTTGCAACTAGTAGCCAGATAGGTCACCAGCGAGTACAAAGCATGGGACTCGATAATGGCCAAGTACCTTGATCGAGTTTACTTCTACATAACGGTGCTTCAATGCTTCACCATCTCCCATATCCCTCAAGATGAAAATTCCCGAGCGAACTAGCTCTCTAGACTCATGACCTCCTCGGATAATTTCCTTGCACAAGCATATATTGAAAATCTGGAAAGTCCTAGCATCGACTACATTGAAGAGGTCCAACAAGTCACCTGCTAGTTGAGTTGGATGGATTAGTACAATAAGTACATAACCGAAGGTGCCCTATCCAAAGAGCTCGGTGAAGCAAAGCTGCTAAAGAGGAGAGCTTCGTGCTTCATATTGTTGCATGGACAACTCTACCAAAAGTCCTCATGTCCTTTACTAAAGTGCTTGAGACCTTTCGAACCTAGGGGATAGGTCATTGGCCTACTTGGCACTTAGATAATGGTACTACTGGCTCACCATATGAGAGGAAGTCATAGAGTTAGTCCAAAAATGCGATCATTAATAGAGACATGCCAACATCTTGCGTAGCCAGCATCCCTGCTCTCTCAGGTCACATCATGTTGGTCATTTGCCTAATAGAGAATGGGTATATTGGGTCCGTTCACCCCGGTGTCTGGCCAATGAAAATATTTGCTAGTGGCCAAAGACTACTTCACCAATTAAGTGGAAGCAAAACCCCTGGCATATATCATCGAGGCCATGGTCCCAGCTTTCTTTTGAAAGTCAATTATCTATTAGTTCGAGCTCCCCCATATTATCATCATCGATAATGGTTGATAATTTGACAACCAGGTGTTTAGGGAATTTTGCATTGGGTTGCACATCCTGCATCGCTTTAAGTCAGTTGGTCATCCCCAAACTAATGGAGAAGCAGAAGTGATGAACCAAATCATCCTTCAGGGCCTTAGGACCAGATTGGATGAGGCAAAGGGCAAATGGGCCAAGGAGCTCCCTAGCATGCTATGGGCATACCACTCTACCCCCTGGGCATCAATCAATGAGATCCCTTTGAACTTGATCATCAACATTGAAGCAGTGATACCTGTCGAGATTGGCCTCTCCATCATGAGAATTGAGCATTACGATTAGTTGAGTAGCCCAATCTGGCTAAGGTCTAATCTCAACTTGGCTGAGGAGACCAGGGATAAAGCATGCCTCCACATGGTGGCATATCAGCAATGAGTCATCCGATATTAGAACTCCAATGTATGATCCAAGGATTTTTATCCTGGAGACTTTATCTTGCATTGGGTTGACATCTCAAAACCAAGCAAGCAAGACAAGTTATCTCCAAATTAGGAAGGGCCGTATTGGGTGGCAGAAGCTTTGCATCGGGGAGCCTATATGATCGAGGAGCTAGATGGGGCTCCGATCCCTCAAACCTAAAACATCAATAACCTATGAATGTACTATCAATAATGTACTCATCCCATTTAGAAATGAAGAGGATTATCTTATTAGGTGAGTTCCTGCACATCACCATCCTCCCAAATGGAATGCTTTACAGCACCATCCTCCATTTGTTCAATGTGGAGTCGACTGAAGTATTGGCGAGCTACTTCATAGCCCTGATGCATGTCACTATACACCAATTTTAATACCTTAATTCCACTATTCTTAGGTAGAGTAGTGGGAGTAAGGGTCGAATCCATAGGGACTTTTGAGTTATTTCAAAAAGTGTGCAATATAATAATATAAATCAAATAAAAAGAGAATTCACAGGAAATATAATTAAGATATGATCTATCTTAATGAGAGTACGGCCCATACCCATATATCACAGCCCCTCCCTTTTAAGAATAGATCAGTCAAAGATTATAAGTAATAAGAATTCTTTTATTGCATAACATAAATCAAATACATCTCATAGCTAACTAAAATGAATTTTTAAAAATAGACATTCCTCTTCCTAAGATCATGCTTCCCATGAAAACTTGGCAGAGATCGAAAGGTGGAGTAGCATCACTATATGGTGAAGCCTCATCCGTAGATCAGTAGCAGATCAAGGGCGATGCGATGGAGACCGAGGAACTAAGTGGTGGAGACTATGTTAGAAGGGCAGTCGGAAGAGTGGATGGGAATGGGAAAGGTTAGACGAAAGAATGGATGGGAAGGCATAATGGAGCTTGGAATGGTGGAATGGAAGGGGGGGAAGCAGAGTGATTCAAAGCAGAGAATCAAAGATCGAGAGATCGTAGATGGTTTTTAAGGCAGAAAGTAGCACATTGGGCCCATATGGGAATTGCATCAGTTTCCATCACTATCCACCTTACAACCTTCAGTTTCTTATCCTCATCCTCGCACCCGCTCAACCATCGTGCATAATCTTCGATTTCCATTCCAACCATATTTTTCAAAAACTAAACTTCGGTGTATCTTCGTGATCGAGCTTCTTCTTTCGACCTCCTTTCTCTTTCGGACATCTCCTATCTAGCTCTTGATAGCATTTTGGATCCGGATCAAAGAGTTAGACATCAAGTGAAATCAATGTAGACCATAGCTACAGGCTACTCTGAGATCTGTGCACCTTCCCTTTTCCCTGATTGTTTTGGATTGCTATTTCTTGAATGCCGCTGGTTCCTCTTGGGCTGTCACCACCACCGAAACCAACGCTAGAGTTGTTGCTAGATCTACCCACGTGCTACCAAGATTAGTCACAAGAGTTCCCTCGCACATTCATGAAGATGGTCGGTGAAGAAGAGGATGCACGGTGGTCATGGGGACAGATGGCAAGCCATGAGGATGAAGACTAGATGAAGGGCTGGCCGAACTTTGGTGACTCGGACTGGAGATGAGGCGGATGGCCATTTTTTGGTGGTTTCTCCTATATGAGTAGTCGAGGGCAATGTGGAAGAGGATGAACCATGGGAATCGATGGCCGGTGGTGGCTTCACTTGATGGATGATGGCTGATGGGCAATTGACGGTGACCAGTAGGGGCTTGTAACAGAAGAAGACAGACCGGCGGTGATAAGAGGCATGGGGAAGACGGGTGCAGGTGATGGCTTCGATGGTGGAATAGGTGGAGGATGAGCAGGAGGCCATGGGTTATGCTCGATGAATCCCATGCAAAATAGTGGGATTTTGGAGGAAAAGAAAATGGCAATCAGCAGCTTTGGTGGCTTCTAAGGCAGAGGAGGTGGCTCTGGTGGTGACGAGATGGCAGCTTCGCATTTTTGGCTCAAAATGGGCTTTGTAGTCTACAGTTTTAAGTTATGGACTACTAGCCATTCATGCTGATGGTCCGCTGGCCAATCCGTAGACCGGGCAGCCTATCCATGGTGAACCAGTTTCCCCAAAATCCATGCAATTTCTTATAATTTCTATAAAATTTGATTCCTAGCTTATTTCAAGTCTGATTTGAGTGTCATTTGCACCGTTGGGCTTCTAAAATCGAGCTCGTCAAGTTTATGAAATTATTTTCAGTAAAACACTTTATAAAAGTATCAATTTTAATTAAATAAGGTTGAATTAATTAATATATTTTCGATAACTATTAGCACCATCCTCTTAAATTGAGTGCTTTATAATGCCACCCTCTATCCGGCCAACATGGAATCGATTGAAGCATTGGTGAGCTACTCTATAGCACCATCCTTCTGGATGGAATGCTCTATAGCACCGCCCTCAATTCGACTAACATGGAGTCATTGAAGTATTGGTGAGCTGCTCCATAGCACCATCCTCTCAGATAAAATACTCTATAGTGACACCCTCTATTCATCTAATATGGAGTCGACCAAAATATTGGTGATCTACTCCATAGCACCATCCTTCTAGATAGAATGCTCTATAGTGTTGCTTCTATGCGACCAACATTGAGTTGACCGAAGTATTGGTGAGCTGCTCTATAGCACCCCTCATAGATGAAAGCTTTACACCACCACCCTCTATCTGGCTGATGTGGAGTCGACCGAAGTATTGGCGAGCTACTCTATAGCACCACCCTCCTTGGTAGAATGCTTTACAGTGCTGCCCTTTATCCGATCAACAAGGAATCGACCAAAGGATGGATGAGTTATTCCACAGCACCAATCCCAACCAAGTTGATAAGAGGTCTATCTAGGATCATCTCTATCCATGCTTGGCCAAGTGGTGCGCCAAAGGCCATAAATGACTATTTGATGGCCAAGCCTTCATGGCTAACAAATCCATCAGGTTTGAATGCTTGGGTAATTTAACAAGAATTGTTGTCCTATTCAGCTAGATTTGTGTCAGCTAGGTTCAGCGATGCTACATGGTACTATGATGTCAACTTCACTTAACCACTTTTGAAATCTTTCAAAAGGGAAGAGAAGCTTTCATTACTAGAAAAGGAATTTTCACAAAATAGGGCTATGCTCGAATACAAGAATAAAAAGAAAAAGGGGTATGCACTTCACTTCTTTGCCTCGACTACAGGGAGGGAACTGGACCTGATGACTTACCATGGTAGTGGTGATGGCCTCTATCTTAGCCAACACTTTGGTTACTGCCTCCCTTATAAAAGACTTCCAAACCTTGATTGGTGTGGACACCAGAAATAGAAGCAGAATAAAATCCCACTCAAATAAGGTTAACCTGATTCCACTTTGGATCGAAGATCACTAGGTTAAATTTTTCTTGTAAAGGGCAATTTACTTTCAAGAGTCCTTAATTACTTAGTTTCAATTTCATGAATCCCGTAATTATGTCCAATCGACTCCTATAATTATGTCTTGTCTCAATCTGGGTTCAAATAAGAACTCAATTAGAGTTCCATTAGGTTTATTTAAATCAAGTCCAAGCTACTTCAAGTTGAGGTTCACCAAACCACTTGGAGCTTCCAAATCAAGACCTCGGTCCACCAAGCTGGAATTCCACATCACCATGCCAACAAAGCAGCCACCAGGGATGCCACATCATCAGCCATGTCACCTTCAAATGGGCGCCTAAAGGGGATATCGACCAAGCATTTTAAATTCAAAGAAAACGGCCAATCTCCATGAATTTCTCCTTATCCCATGTAATAAGGCCCCATATCCTCCAACCTCCCTTGTAATCCTCCACAATTTGGGGAGTTTTCAAATTTCAAAAGTTTTGTAAGGCTATTAAAAAGCCTTGGATGCCCCATTGTAAAGGGGATTTTTGATTTTTGGAGATTAATGAAAGTTGAAGTTGAATTGAAGTTTTATGTTTTGAGTGATTGTCTCTAAGCCCCTCTTCCACACCAAACTATTCTCTCTTCCAAGCATCCAACGCCCAAGTCAAGAAAAGGCCTTGGAGTCGGCCAAGCCATCTCAAATCTCTTTCTTTGCTCACAAATTTTCCATCCCTTTCATATGCATGCTTTTCTTCTTTCTTAACTCTTATTCTTTATGTGCAGGGTCCTTCGAGGTTTTCGAGTTGCAAGCAGGGTCTTCCTTGACAAGGAACCAACAAGCTGAAGCCCAAGTCCACGATTCTAATCTCTGTTATCCAGGTTTTTTAGTTCTGAGCGTTGGTAGTTTCAAGGTATGAATCAAAAGAAGGTTGGAATGCTCATCATGGTAAGTCCACAATCATTAGCCCCTATTATCTAGATCTTCTTCCTTCTTAGTTTAGGATTGTGTCTAATCAAGTAAAAGTTCCATTTCTTGTAATCCTTAAGTCTTATTATGATAAGTATAATGCTAGTGTAATTAGGTTTCATTGCTCTACAAACCATAATCTAAATATTAATCATATGCTTGCCGCATCATCTTGGTATCAGAGCTAGGTTGCATTAGGGTAGAATAGTTTTCCATAAATCCAAGCAAGATCTAAAATTCACGCCTCCTGAGCGGGTGTACTCCAGTACACTGTTACGACCCATGGGAATAATGAGCCCCTGGCTGGATGTGAATTCTTTAGATTGAAGTTTGGGTAAGCCATTGCACTTGTTTGATTAGGTTCTGTTTTTGAAAATTTGCATCTATTTAGTGTAATCCGTCTGCAGCTCCAAAGGAAAGTCACTAATTTTTTGTTGAAATATTTTTTTTATTGTTCTTTTTAAGTCAGTTATCACCATATTAAATTTCATCATCAGAAAAAAAATTATAAAAAAAATGAAAATTTTTGGAGTTCGACACTATCATTAGGGTTTTGTTATGTCCTTTTTATTTATCTTCATTTGTAGGATCTTCTTAGAGTAGTACTGATTTTAGTTTTAAAATTCCTTTCATCTGCATTGAAATATATAAGTTAGGAATCCTCTGTGAATTTTTAAGAATTTTTGGATATTTTTTTCATTACATTTTCCACATCACTTTCAAACTGCAACACACTTCTGCAGCACCATTGCATTTCATTCATCTCATGAGAAATCAAATTAAGGGCATCAATTTGACATAGGGTCAGGGTTTCGTCACCTGTCCCTAGCCCAAAAATCACCAACCAGCATATCGATCCCAGCCCGTTAATTAAAATTGAGTAGAACGTTAATTGCCTTAGTGGGTTAGGGACACCAACAAGTCGGGTTCAGGTTAGGGTCAAGTTAACTGTGTCAGCTAATTGGTGTGTGCTTACTGGCTTGGTGTCTAGGATTGGTGCATCAGGGCTTGTGATTTGGTCGCCTACCTGGCCAATCTCAGATTGGTGTCTAAGGTTGTCAATCAGGGACCTTCACTCCCCTCCACCTACCTGGCTAAGTCCCATAAGTACTACTAGCTAGTTGGTTCACTTAATTAGACTTCTAATTTGTGCTCTAGGTCTAGGAAACCTTAGCTCGAACTTGAGTCCATTTGCATGCATGACAACTAGAGCAGGGACACCATATTCACCAAACCAAGCCCAGTCCAGTATAGCCATGCACCCAAATCTTGAAACCATGCTGAAAGGCCTAAATGATCTAATGGCCCAATTGAACCAAATTCTGGCTAAACAATTTCCCTTAGACCAACCAACTCCTACTATCCCATTAGCTTATATGAATGATAGGAGTAAGAACCCTGAAGTACAAGTTGAGTTCATTAATACCCAAGACTTAGGGTATCCTCAAACTGAAGGGCTAGGGAAGGAAGAAGGCAAATCTGAAACTAGTAAATATGTGTATGAGACTAACATAAGTTTAATAGATGAATATGAAGGGGAAGACTGTGAAGAGAACAACTTTAGTACCTTGCCTGAGGAAACCTTTGGTAAAGAAAAGATTATTGAGCCTAGTCCTTAAACATCAGAACAACCAAAATTTAGTGAGGACTTGGTTCCCGTAAGACAGTTCCCTCAGGAAGAACCCAATAATTTAGCTTCGACACAAGAACTCCTTCAGGTACCTGAGAAGAACCCAATCATTATTTTAGAAAACTTTCCTGATGACCTTCAACTACCTAGAAGCATCCCGCCTGTAGATCAAAATTCTAATCTTAAGGTCATCATGAGTAACCAAGGTCTGTTTCAAGATTTTCATAAATTACCCCAAGTCTCGGATTCCTATCATAATTTTAGAGCCATTAAGTTTCATTTTGATGAGATTACTAGGATGCATGAGCTTTTAAGGCCTATTCCTTTTGCTACCTACTTTTGGAAAACCTTATGGCATTTGCTAGGAATCCATGGTAAATTCTTATGTGCATGCCAGACCAGGGTCAAACCTAGAGAGTCATTAATCTGTTAGGTTTAGGCCCTAGAGAGTCCAATAAAATTCCTCTCAATAAGGATGCCTAGTTCAGTCTGCATTTTGTATGTGTTTGTGTAAGTTTCTGAGTCTGCTGAGTCTTTTGCACAGCATGTCACAAATCTGCTTAAAGAAATCAGTAATAAGATCAACCTGAGCAATGAAACTTACAAACACTTAGTTGACTCACATAAGAGGGCTAAAGAATTCTGTGAAGGGGATTATGCGATGATTAGGATCAACCCTGAACGGTTCCCCTCTGGAACCATAAAGAAGATGCATGCCCACGGAGCGGGACCTTCAAAGATCTTAAAGAAAATAGGGCATAATAGATATGTTTTGGAACTTCCACCTGATATGGGTATCAGTACAACCTTTAATGTTTCAGACCTAGTAGAATACAAAGAACCAGTACTAATACCTAGTGAGCCTTTTGGGCCAGAAACATTCATTGAGAGTGAACATATTTTTGAGTGTCCACCACCAACCCTACCTAAGCAGAGAGAGAGGATTGAGAGAATCCTGGATGACAAGACCATTACTACAGGAATAAGGACTATGAGCGATACCTGGTTCAATGGCAAGGTCGACCTGAGTCCGACAACTCTTGGATTACTTGAAAGGACCTGCAAAGACTTAACCCAGACTTGTTCGACCATTACCAGGGCAAAACTGAACCATACTCGACTGAGTCGAGTTCTGCCCACCCAGGAGAATTGGTGTGGACACCAAAAGCAGAAGCAGAATAAAATCCCACTCAAATAAGGTTAACCTGATTCCACTTTGGATCGAAGATCACTAGGTTAAATTTTTCTTGTAAAGGGCAATTTACTTTCAAGAGTCCTGTAATTACTTAGTTTCAATTTCATGAATCCTGTAATTATGTCCAATCGACTCCTATAATTATGTCTTGTCTCAATCTGGGTTCAAATAAGAACTCAATTAGAGTTCCATTAGGTTTATTTAAATCAAGTCCAAGCTACTTCAAGTTGAGGTTCACCAAACCACTTGGAGCTTCCAAATCAAGACCTCGGTCCACCAAGCTGGAATTCCACATCACCATGCCAACAAAGCAGCCACCAGGGATCATCATCAACCATGTCACCTTCAAATGGGCGCCTAAAGGGGAGATTGACCAAGCATTTTAAATTCAAAGAAACCGGCCAATCTCCATGAATTTCTCCTTATCCCATGTAATAAGGCCCCATATCCTCCAACCTCCCTTGTAATCCTCCACAATTTGGGGAGTTTTCAAATTTCAAAAGTTTTGTAAGGCTATTAAAAGCCTTGAATGCCCCATTGTAAAGGGGATTTTTGATTTTTGGAGATTAATGAAAGTTGAAGTTGAATTGAAGTTTTATGTTTTGAGTGATTGTCTCTAAGCCCCTCTTCCACACCAAACTATTCTCTCTTCCAAGCATCCAATGTCCAAGTCAAGAAGAAGGCCTTGGAGTCGTCCAAGCCATCTCAAATCTCTTTCTTTGCTCACAAATTTTCCATCCCTTTCATATGCAAGCTTTTCTTCTTCCTTAACTCTTATTCTTTATGTGCAGGGTCCTTCGTGGTTTTCGAGTTGCAAGCAGGTCTTCCTTGACAAGGAACCAACAAGCTGAAGCCCAAGTCCACGGTTCTAATCTCTGTTATCCAGGTTTTTCAGTTCTGAGCATTGGTAGTTTCAAGGTATGAATCAAAAGAAGGTTGGAATGCTTATCATGGTAAGTCCACAATCATTAGCCCCTATTATCTAGATCTTCTTCCTTCTTAGTTTAGGATTGTGTCTAATCAAGTAAAAGTTCCATTTCTTGTAATCCTTAAGTCTTATTATGATAAGTACATGCTAGTGTAATTAGGTTTCATTGCGCTACAAACCATAATCTAAATATTAATCATATGCTTGCCGCATCATTGATGGTGACCTCCTCTCTAGCCTGCACCACCACCTTCTCAACCTCTGCCTTCTAAGTAGTCCCGGCATCAATGGACTTGACCACTATCTTCACTGCCAAAGGCCTGTGTCCGCTCATGAAAATCTCGATCAATCTGATAAGTTGAAGGCTTTGGACACCTTCCTTTTACACTCTTCAAATCCCTTCTTGAAGGTGATGCGGATGACTCTAAGAATGCTAAATATGCAGTAAAAGAAGTAAACAAATTTTTTTGTAATTTTTAGATTTAGGTTTGATGGCTAATTTCTCGAAGCAAAGTAAAGAACTAGCAGGTATTTAGTAATTCTAAGAAATCATCATATCGCAGGCTGAATCATGCAAGATAATTAAAGATAGGACACGAAAATTGAGGAATTCCTGTCTTAGGATAGTTAACATCAAGCAAATCAGATAATTAGAGAAGGGAAGGGTTCATACCAGTCAGAGATTGAAATCCAATAGTAGAAGAGATCACTCACAACTCTGATCGGAGCCCATAAAAAATGCCTTGTTTCCCTTGAATCTGATGGCGAATCTGGGCGGTCCGAGCAACAAAGAAGGCCTTTCAAGGGAGGGGAAGCACCTTGAAAATCCTAGAAGCATTAGGGTTAATCAAAACAGTAATTAAAAATAAGAAAAGGAACTATCGGTTGAAAGGAATCAGGATTAGGGTTAGAAGCTGGGCTGTTTGAAGCTTGTTGAAGATCTCCTTGCTTGGTGGCCTAGGGCACTCCTTCTTGGACGTGTAAAGTTTGGATGGCAGCGAGTTATGGTGTGGAAGGATGCTAGGGCAGCAAGGAATTCATCCAAACACAAAAACACAACCTAAAGAACCAAAACAAAACACCAACACAAGGTAATAACTCAAAATTTCAGCAAGTTGTATTCATAAGAAAGAGATGCTTACAAGAGGGGAAGGGATGGGGTATTTATAGAGTTTCCATGCCCTCACTAACAATGGTTACACTTGGGTTACAAATCCTCTTCCCAATTGAAATACAAGTCCTTTCGTAGCTAGGTCAGAATTATAAAGTTTCGAAAAGACAAGAAATCCCAACTAGGTTAGAATTTTGACATAGTCTTCTCTTCTTTCCTCTCCCCACTTGGCTTGGACTAGGTCAAACTCCTCAAATTCATTTTTGGACCTTGGGGAAGCAGCAATGATGCTTCATGGGCTTGAATGAAGTCCAAGTGGGCTTCCAGGGGTTGGGCGCATGGGCTGGCATATTCCAGGCAATCTGGTTGGAATCTTGCTTCTTAAGGACTTGGGCTTGGCCCATGGGCTTGATTTTAAGTCTTTGAGTGCTGGAATAATCTAGAAAACATGGGCTCCTGGCATATATAATATTACAAAGAATCTGGAGGGAATTTGGCATCTGAAATGGCATACGGAAAAATCAGGGCACAATCAGGATACCTGGGTGTCGATTGAGCTCCCCTAAGCTAGTGTAACTACATCTGGCTTCAGAATGAGGTATGGTGGAACTCCAAAATTATGTAACCTTCTCTCTTGTACAAGAAATGAACTCACATTAGACTCATACTGGTATACAGGACTTAATGTACTGGACTAGGTTGAGGGTTGAGACAAATCAACTAACATCAACTTATTACATGACTTAATTCTAGTTGATTACAAAATTTGACACATGACTAGGTAAACCAAATAGGGTCTAGTAATCTATGTTTGATCCTGGTGCCCCCACCAATTCTCTCGGGGTGGGAGAAACTCGACCTCATCGAGTGTGGGATAACTTGGCTCTCATAGTGCTCGAGTAGGTTTGGGTTAAGGCACTATAGATCCTCACGGGTGATCCACGAGTCCTCAGAATCTGGCAGACCTTGCCACCATACCATATATCTCTGATAGCCATGATTTCGAGTACATATGGCTTGATCGTCCTGGATTCTCTCTATCTTTTTCTCACTATTTGGCTAATTATATGTGGACACTCTAGGATGGGTTCTCTCTCAAAGGGAGGGATAGGCTCAAGGTGCTCGCTAGGTATCACTGCTGGCTCCCTAGACTCTATAAGATCTGAGATGATGAAGGTGGAGCTAATACATAAATCAGATAGTATCTCGTGCACATAGCATTGGGTCCACAGATATTCATTATCTTGGATGGGCCAGCTTTGCGAGCATAAAATTCTTTACAACTATAAAATTCCTTGCAAAATTCTTTATCTCTCTTTTAGGAATTAGCCAAGTTATTATTTAGTTCATTAATTAGGTTCATCTTTTGACTAATTTCCATATGCATATGCTGTGCAGAGGTAAGTGCAGGTGCAGATAGTTGATTCAAGGTTGTAAATTTATTGGACTCAAAACTAGTACCTAAAAGACTCGACTATACTTTCCTATCGATGGAAATTTTATTAGACTCTCTAAGGGACAAAACCTAATAGACTATAAACTCTTTGGGTTTGATCCTATCATGGCATGCACATGAAAATTTACTATGTACTCCTAGCAAATGCCACAAAGTATACCAAAAGTAATATGCAAACCTAACATGGGAAATAAATGAATGCAACTTGCAAACCTCTACATGATGTAGGTGAATGGTTAAAGAAATATAAGAAAACTCAAGAAAAGGCAGAAAATATGAGGTGGATTCAGGGTTAATCCGATTGGATGGAAAGTAAGAAAAGGGTTCTGGGTTAATTAGATAGACTAAGATGTAAGAACGGGTGTCGAGAATTAATCCTAGACTAATGAGGTTTACCTTATGGGTTTGATGTCTATCTAAAGGGTCTACATAATGGAAAAAAGGGTTATTAATTTCAGGAAAAAGATTAAGTGGAGTCAAAAAGGTGACTTCATTTTGAGGGCATTGATCTAAAGAGATTAAGTCCTTAATAAACTCTTCTGGTTCATAAATCAAAGGACCAGGCTCTCTAATTGGGCTTTCTTCTAGTGGCTTCTCAAGTAAAGCTCTAATAGTGGGACTGGATTCCTCATGGTCTTCTTCCTTTAAGGGTTCTTCTGCTACTGGTTGGGTGTGGTTAAAGTCAGCTAACTCTAGGGTGGCTTCAACCTGGGTATCTACTGGATCAACTAACACTGGATTGGTTTCTACCTGGGTTTCTACTAGATCAATTAACATTGGATTGGCTTTTACCTGGGTTTGGTCATAGTCAATTGATTCTAGGGTGGTGGATTGGGTAAACTGAGTTTGGAATTGGGTAATTTTCTGGGCCCATTGTTCAATTAGGGCCTTTAGGGTTTCTAGATTGGACTCAATGGTTGAACTGGGTTGGACTTCAGACTCAACTAATTTTGGGTTGGTTTCTATTGGGGTTTGGTTATAGTTAACTACTTCTAGATCTTCTATAGATGTTTCTTCCTCTAGATCTACAATAGACTCATAATCTTCATACTCCTCCACTAAACTTCGGTCAGCCTCATATATTTCTTCTTCTAAGTCATCTTGGTGAACCAATGGGGTAGTAGGAGGGGTTTGGCTAAAGGAAAATTGGCTAGGGTATGGGGTGCTAATCCTATGGGGTTCATGCTATCTAAGGGTTTTGGGTTCATAGGTTATGGGTTCAGTTCTAAGGGTTGACTCGAATTCCAAAGCTATGTTATAGGCTTCCTCTAAGTTCTGAATTTGCCAAGGAGATAGTTCCCACTGGATGTCTTCACGAAGGCCAATCTCAAAACTGGATAAGGTCACTGATTTGGGTTCGTCTAGGCAACACCTAAGGGCACATTCTTCAAATTGGGCTATATATTCCGACACAGACCTATTTCCTTGATATAACCTATTCCATTGGTTTAGAAGGCACTGTCGATAGTATGGGAGAACATACTTAGCCCTAAGCTTTAACTTCATGGCTTCCCAGGTGGTAATGGGTAGGTTGCCTATCAGATTATTGAGTCTTTCTACTTGGTCCCAGTATAATCTAGCTTGATCAGTTATCCTGAGCTAGACAAATTGATACTTTTTCTCATCACTCAAGCCATACCATTCAAAATATTGTTCCATGTCTTTTTCCTAGTCTATGTAATCCTCAGGATTTGAGGTGCCACTGAAGGTGGGTACTTGATAATTGGGCTTCCTATAGTTGGACTTATGGTAAGGGTTAGAGTATTGGGTTCTTCTAGGGTTGGGCTCCAAGTATGGGTCAAGGTATGGGGTTCTCCTAGGGTTGGGCTCCCTATATGGATCAAAGTATTGGGCTCTCCTAGGGTTGGACTTCATGGTCACACTAGTTGGGATGGATTAAGTCTACTGGTATTGGGTTCCTAATCTAGTGGTCATGCAACAAATCAAATAATCAAAATGAAATGATGCAACCAAGCATGCAAAAGAGAAAGAAAAGGCTAGTATAATCTAGGGTTTCCTAGACCTAGAGCCAGAAACTGGGTGGGTCAGCTCAACTTACACCTAACCCAGTATCTAATCCTTCCACTGGCCTGGTAGGGGGTGGGAGTGTGGGAGGCCGCCCCTACTTTCACAGGGATCCAATTAAAAACCCCAGCACCACTTAGGTCATTTGACTCTGGACCCCCAGCCTTAGACACTAGCTTTCAGTAATAGCTAAAAGGTTAAATGCACTAGTTGGCCCACATAGCTTGGACCAGATCTGTTGATGTCTCCTAGCCCACTAGGGAAAATTAGGTCTAATAGATTTTAATTAGGCTTGGATTAGTATGATGATGATGGTTTTGGGCCCAAGATAGGTGATGAAATCTTGCCCTGATCTGAGATAAAAAATTGCCTTAAAATTAGGTTAAGAATAATGGCAATCGATGGCCCTGATGCAATCTAAAATAATCAGAAAATAAAATATTTTTTAATGATTTATGATTTGTCAAGTTAGGTTTAAGTTTACTGAGGTTAGAAAAAAAAGTTTGGCTTGGGATTGGGGGGTTTGGAAGTTAATTAGGTTTGAGTTAGTCAAGTGCAAAATCAGCATAAATCAAAGAATTAAGGTTTCAGTCGATGTAGAGTTTGACATAGATCTGAATGTAGAAAAAAATAAAAAACAATTTGGAACATAGGATGGATGGTGATGATGATTCCTACCAAATTTCATGCATAAAGAAAATCATATGATGATGCAAACCTAGGGTTTTCTGGACTGCTACAGAAATTATTAGGATTCTTTTAGGGTTTCTATTATGCCAAATTTTAGAAATTTAAAAGTTCAATAAAATTAATTAAGAATTTTGATAATTACTATAACAGAACAAATAAATGTAATAAAAATATCACAAAAAAATAAAATATTTATGATTCCAAAATTAGATGAAACCTAGACACCTAATGCAGTGTACAGAATGCAGAATTACGGTTTGTGAATGCAAAGCAAATAAAAAACTATTCTAAACCCGTTCTAATACCAAACTATTACAGGATGACTCTAAGAATGCTAAATATGCAGTAAAAAAAGAAAACAAATTTTTTTGTAATTTTTAGATTTAGGTTTGATGGCTAATATCTCAAAGCAAAGTAAAGAACTAGCAGGTAATTGGCATTCTAAGAAATCATCATATCACAGGCTGAATCATGCAAGATAAATAAAAGACAGGATCCAAAAATTAGGAAATTCCTAGCTTGGGATAGTTAACTTCAAGCAAGTCAGATAATAAGAGAAGGGAAGGGTTCATACCAGTCAGAGATTGAAATCCAATAGCAAAGAGATCACTCACAACTCTGATAGAGCCTGGAAGAAAAAGCCTTATTTTCCTTGAATCTGATGGCGAATCTGGGCGGTCTGGGCAGGAAAGAAGGCCTCCTTAGGGGAGGGGAAGCACCTCAAGGATCCTACAAGTGTCAGGATTAATCAAAACAATAATTAAAAATAAGAAAAGGAACTATGGGTTGAAAAGAATCAGGATTTGGGTTAGATGCTGGGCTGTTTGAAGCTTGTTGAAGATCTCCTTTCTTGGTGGCCTAGGGCACTCCTTCTTGGACGTGTGAAGGCTTGGATGGCAGTGAGTTAGGGTATGAAAGGATGCTAGGGTAGCAAGGAATTCATCCAAACACAAAAACATAACCTAAAGAACCAAAACAAAACACCAACGAAAGGTAATAACTCAAAATTTCAGCAAGTTTTATTCATAAAAATAGATGCTTACAAGAGGAGAAGGAGTGGGGTATTTATAGAGTTTCCATGCCCTCACTAAACATGGTTACACTTGGGTTACAAATCCTCTTCCCAATTGGATTACAAGTCCTTTCCTAGCTAGGTCAGAATTACAAAATTTCGGAAGGACTATAAATCCCAACTAGGATAGAATTTTGACCTAGTCTTCTCTTCTTTCCTCTCCCCACTTGGCTTGGACTTGGTCAAACTCCTCAAATTCATTTTTGGACTTTGGGGCAGTAGCAAGGATGCCTCCTTCATGGGCTTGGATGAAAATTTGAGGTGTCCTGGTGGGCTTCCAAGGGTTGGGCGCATGGGCTGGCGTATTCTAGGGAATCTGGCTAGAATCTTGCATCTTAAGGGCTTGGGCTTGGCCGCTGGGCTTGATTTTAAGGCCTAGAGTGCTAGAATAACCTAAAAAACATGAGCTCCAAGCAAATGAAATATTTTGAAAGCATCTGGAGAGAATTTGGCATCTGAAATGGCACCCGAGAAAAATCAGGGCATAATCAAGGCACCTAGGTGTCGATTGAGCTCCCCTAAGCTGGTGTAACTGCTTCTGGATTCAGAATGAGGTTTGGTGGAACTCCAAAATAGCATAGCCTCCTCTCTTGTACAAGAAATGAACTCACACTAGACTTATACTGGTATACAGACTCAATGTACTGGACTAGGTTGAGGGTTAAGACAAATCAACTAACATCAACTTATTACAGGACTCAATTATAGTTGATTATAAAATTTGACACATGGCTAGGTAAACCAAATAGGGTCTAGTAATCTGTGTCTGATCCTGGTGCCCCCACCAATTCTCTCGGGGTGGGAGGAACTACCCCGTCTAGTGTGGGATAACTTGGCTCTCATATTGCTCGAGTAGGTCTGGGTTGAGGCATTGCAGATCCTCACGGGTGATCCACGTGTCCTCAGATTCTGGCCTACCATGCCACCAGACCAAATACCTCTTATAGCCATGATTTCGAGTACATATGGCTTGATCGCCCAGGATTCTCTCGATCTTTTTCTCACTATTTGGCTAATTGTATATGGACACTCTGGGGTGGGTTCTCTCTCAAAGGGAGGGATAGGCTCAAGGTGCTCGCTAGGTATCACTACTAGCTCCCTAGACTCTATAAGATCTGAGATGATGAAGGTGGAGCTAATACCTAAATCAGGTAGTATCTCGTGCATATAGGTATTGGGTCCATAGATATTCATTTTCTTGAATGGGCCAGCTTTGCGACCATAAAATTCTTTACAACTATAAAATCCCCTGCAAAGTTCTTTATCTTTCTTTTGGAAATTAGCCAAGTTATTATTTAGTTCATTAATTAGGTTCATCTTTTGACTAATTTCCAAATGCATATGCTGTGCAGAGGTAAGTGCATGTGCAGACAGATGATTCAAGGTTGTAAATTTATTGGTCTCAAAACTAGTACCTAAAAGACTCGATTAGACTTTCCTATCGAAGGAAATTTTATTGGACTCTCTAAGGGACAAAACCTAATAGACTATAAACTCTTTGGGTTTGAACCTATCATGGAATGCACATGAAAATTTACTATGTACACCTAGCAAATGCCACAAAGTATACCAAAAGTAATATGGAAACCTAACATGGGCAATAAATGAATGCAACATGCAAACCTCTACATGATGCAGGTGAATGGTTAAAGAAATATAAGAAAACTCAAGAAAAGACAAAAAATATGAGGTGGATTCAGGGTTAATCCGATTGGATGGAAAATAAGAAAAGGGTTCGGGATTAATTGGATAGACTAAGATGTAAGAAGGGGTGTCGGGAATTAATCCTAGACTAATGAGGTTTACCTTATGGGTTTGATGTCTATCTAAAGGGTCTACATAATGGAAGAAAGGGTCATTAATTTCAGGAAAAAGATCAAGTGGAGTCAAAAAGGTGACTTCATCTTGAGGGCATTGATCTAAAGAGATTAAGTCCCTAATAAACTCTTCTGGTTCATAAATCAAGAAGTGAACTCACACTAGACTCATACTGGTATATGGACTTGATGTACTGGACTTGGTTGAGGGTTGAGACAAATCAACTAACCTCAACTTATTACAGGACTCAATTCTAGTTGATTACAAAATTTGATACATGGCTAGGTAAACCAAATAGGGCCCAGTAATCTGTGTCTGATCTTGGTGCCCCCACCAGAAGGTGTCACATGCAGCCTCACCGACCTCATCCTTGAATTTAGTTGATTCCTTGTAGGCCTCATAGCTCTTGTTGCCTTTGGCTTCGCCACACGAGCCACTAGCTTGATAGCAGTGGTCTCTCTTCAGTAATTGTAGCTTTGCAATTGACTAAATGGACCTTGAGCTTGACTGCCCTAAGCTGCACCTCCATGGACATTATCTTGGTGGTCACTTTGGAAAACTTTCTCTCTAAGAAGTCGATATGGCCTCCCTTTTCAATGACATCACCCTTCATTTTTTTTGGTTTGAGACTTTTGGTAATGGGCATCCTCCAGGATAGCCTGTAAGTCTCCCTCTAGTTTGTTCTCATAGGCCCTGGTGGTCGAAAGCTAATCCTCCGATACCTTCACCCTTGACTACTCAATTTTGGCCTTGGTTTTGAAGGAATCCTACATTTTGTTTTCCCTGTGACTTGGCTCCTTGACTTAGAAGGCATCATGAGCGAGTTGCCAAAAGGAAGAAACATGATGAGTTAGCCTTTCCCCTTACCACACTACCAATTTAGTAGGCAAAACAATGGTAGACATACTTATCCTGAGGATTTAGGGAAAGAAGCCATCTAGGATCCCTTAACCGACTGGCATCCCCACTCTTCTCTGTTGGCAGCCAAGAGAATGAGGTCAAGAAGTTTCTTGGCCAATCCATAGTCTCTAAAGATTAAGGAATTTGCCCTAACAGATGCCTATCTCCAAATGCTCTCCTCTCTGCCAAGAGGAACCCCCTCATCTATGGAAGACCTTTAGGGATAGGACTTGAAGGTCTAACCACCCCCATAGGAGGCAAGGATGGATCGTGGAGCAGAATTGGTGGTCGAGTTGGTGATGACACTGAAGTGGCCACAAAATTGCATGGCAGCACTGATTACATAACTGGCTACCTCACCCACGATGGAGGTCTAGGGCTAGTTCTAGCATAGCAGTTTCCTTTGACCAGCTTTAGAAGATTGCAGAGACTTGGATGTTTTGGTGCGGGCCCTCTTTGCCATTGCATTTTTTGGTTTCCCCATGACCACCCTCTTCTGGCTGATCTCTTTTAGCTCCTTGACCAATAACCTCATGCCTGCACAAACCAAAAGATCAAATCGATTAAGCCAGAACAATCGTTGAGGGAGGGTCACAAAATCACTTACCTAGGGTTTTCACAAGACTGACATTGGCATCATGCATGTTTTGCTCTAATAGGAGATCCCTCTCTTAGAGGATCTTCAAGCTGAGAAGTTGCTTAAAGATCACCAAACTAGTAGGGTCAACCTTGGGATTCTAGTTCGGGGAGCTATCTAGGTCACTCCACACCCAGTTCACCCCCTCATAGAAGGCAAAGAAGAACCTACTTTTCTAGCCCTACTTCAAGGAAGGTGGTTGGAACTGAATCTTTCTACCCTACCTAGGAGTTTTGAACTACTATCCCTCTTCGATTGGGTGATGCTTGAGGGCATAGATCACTTGAAACAGGGAAAACCTAGCTATGATCCCATGGAAATGATAGAGGACAATGAAGGAGCAGATAATTCTAAAGGCATTCAAAGTTAGATGGACAGCAACAAGCCGGTAGTGATCCAAAAGGATGAAGATAAAAGGGTGAAATGGAAGACACAGCCCTGCTTGAAGAAGCCCTTATACAAGGCAATTCCTCCCTCGGGACCAGAAGTAACCCTATCACTTCGATTGGGGGTAGAAATCCTAATACTATTAGGGACTCTATAGATCGCACAAAGATGGATGACTTTTCGTTGGTCGTAGTGAAGGCCACACTAGCTAGACCAGCGGGCATCGGGGCATCATCCATAGAAATGGCGGCCACCAGAGTAGGAGGCAACATTGGGGAACTCAAACAGTAGCCCGACCGGTCTTGTGCACCACCCTAAACGAAACATCTTTTTCCTTAAAGGAGGAAGCCCTAACCAAAAAAGGTTTAGTGAAACTCCGAGCCTAGAGATATTGCTCATTGAATAGCTTTGCGCCCAAATGAGCTCATGTTGACCTAAACAAGGAAAGAAGATGAAGGTCTTAACAGGATAAACAAGACTCTAGGGCATGGTCTCACTAGGAGAACCCTATGAACAACCAAGAGGAGAGATCGGTGGGGGCAAGGGCAGGGAAGAGACCAACCTGGCTTAAGGGAAAGCCTTGGAGGAAATCATAGGTTGAAGCTTTTCCTTCCCTTCTATCTCTTTCTCCCTGTAGATTGACAATGGTAGGACTCGCTAGATGGAGGTGAAAGGTCCTTAAAACTAGTCCTAATGACTAGATTTTACTCCATCCCATATGGCCCTCCAGGATTCGGACATGTGGTGACCTCTCACTTTCAAAAAGTCTCATCACCTCGGGCACCTCTCTTATGCATTAACTCTACATTCTAGGAAGAGCAAGTGAATGATTTCAATCCACTGCCATTAGAGCCACTGATAGAAAGGTTCCCTAAGAGCCAATCATTATGAGGGCCTTTATGTAAACTTCCAACTCATGTATGACATATTTTCATATTAATAAAGGCATGTGATTCATCATATACTACTGTATCATGTTTCTGATGATTATGATGAACCCCATAGAATAGGACAATGGAATTATGGTTATGATAAAATAACAGTGAGACCTAATTCCTATAAACCTTAATCAGATTGTTCCTAGTCATTGGACCATCGATTTGGGGATCGATGAATCCGAAAAGACTAGCTTATCCTATGTATTCTCAGTTGATGAGGGTGGTTGATCTCACAACCACTTGTGTAGAGACACTAATACAAGGATAAGGGTGCTCATCAGAGTATGAGTACACTGAAACTGATCCGCACTGGGACTACTTATGGAAGTCTTACTACTTGTCAAAAGATAGATCCCAGAGTAGAAGTTGTGCATGTGATCTTTAGACCTAAGGTCACCATGGTTCCTTGTGCACACTAAGCCATACTTTGGTTCATACTTATTCATGGCATTACGACATGTACGGGATGTTTTGGGTATGGTGGAAGGTGTACGAAGGATGTGAGTGGACCAATAAGGAATCGATCGTTCCTAGTAAGAGGAATTGTTATCCCATGCAATCTCTTCGATGAGAGACTCAAGGAGACCTTGATCAAAGCAGGATGAGATTAGTGAAATCTAATCAGTCATCAGCTGAGTTCTCATGATTGAGCTAAGATTCGATATGATTAAGTGTTAGGGTTTGAATCTATCCATACATATCACTTAATCGGATAATGGGAGATCAAAAGATTAAATTGCACGGTAACTTACTACTGAAGGGTATTTTGGTATTTTTTATCAAGTACCTCATCTTCCAAGTAGGCATGACACATTGCTTGACTTCAATTTGTCTTGTAGGTTTTCATGAACCAATTGATTTGGTTTCATGAGTCAATTCGATGTGTGATTCGAATTGGACAATTAGGTGAGCCAATTTAGGTCAATCGGGTTCGATCGGATCGAATCGGCTCAAACCTAAACCTACTACTACCTAGATATGGAACCCAATGGGTCACACACAATATAGACTTGGCCAAGAAATTCATTCATGATTTAATTAGGGTCATAGGATCCTAATTGGTTAGCCGGATTACATACTAGCATATGTAGGCTAACCTAATTCCTAATCAAATTGGATTGGATTTGGTTGCTTGCTAATTAGGCTAACCTAATTACGGGAGACCTAAATTAGGTTGATTTCTAAGTGGGTCTAGCCAAATCAGAGCTTGATCTGAATTTAGTTTGGGCTTAAGGGAATTTTAGGTGCCATATATGAAGAGTCCCAATGGCATGGGACTCTTGGTACCTAAATGATACCTTAACTTCAAAAAGGCATAGAATGAGCTATAGACCTCTGATTTGAAAATAAATTATATGGTCAGAAAGCTTATTTAATGCTCTTTCCAATGACACCCATATTTCATATATTTCACTGATCAATATATGCTGCTTTGGGTGGAGAGAGAGGTGGGAAAGGAAAGTGGCACCCTTTTGGCGCACTCGGGAGAAGTATGGCACGCGCTGCAGATGAAACTCTGGGAGCTTCATCAAAGTGGAACCTCTTCACTTTATGCCCACACCTCTTGGAGAGGATTGACCGGTCAAAGAAGTGGAAGGGGCGGCGTGAAAGCATAAAGAAATATGGGCGCGCAGATGAAGAGTCGCTTCTCTTCATCTGCACGTGCACTATTCTGAGGCAGAGTCCTTCTACCCTTAGGACTTTGCCTATTCAACGGACTTCAAGATTGAAAGGAACCTCCTTCCATTCTTCATAACCAGTATATGCCACATGGCATATAGGGAACTGCTCTGGAAAGGGAAAGAACATCAAATAAGACTCTTGAAGCATGAAGAGACTTATCAGACATGAAGAGTCATATTTGATAAGGAGTCTCGGGATGCTTTTCATGCCCCATCTGAATCTATATAAAGGGGGTACGGTGAAATAAGACTTAAGATTTTTGGTCATCAGAAACAGAAGTCCATTTTCTCAGGAGTTATCCGAGTGCCTCTTTCTGTTGTCTCCCTCCCTCCTTCTTTTAAGACAAGACTTGTCTTGTTAAGACAAGGTCTTATCTTTTAGGACAAGGCTTTGTCTTAGGACATAAGCCAATGGGGTCCTAGGGAAGGGTTGTCCTAAAGCCAAGAGTGCCTTAGGAGAGTGTCTAGAGAGCCCTACAGTAGGACAGGGTGTCCTATAGTGCTCAAAGGTCCAAAGGCTGTCCTAAGAGTCTTATTGAAGCAAGCAACCCAGGTAGGGATTCTTCCTTGGTTCAAGTCGCATGTGCATCACCGTTGGAGGGCTTGCACTTGTGAGCCTCATGGAAATGATTGATTTAGCGATTTAGATATGTTAATTGACTTTATTTTATTCTTCATTAGTTGTAATTGCCCAAGGGGTTCCTGGGAATTAGGATTATCTATACATGTTATACATGTTAGGGTATCATGCTATGAAATTTTATTTTGAAAGTCAATTTTGCATGCTACATGATCCCCGTGACCCTGGGAGAATTACCATCAGTGGTATCAGAGCCCACCTTGTAGCATACCAATTATGAATCTATTTGAAGTTTGATGAAATTTCATTACCGGGCTGACCCGAACCCTATCGAGTCGACCCGGCCAAATTCATATGCATGATTTTTTTGTTTCTTTATGAAATGACATGATAATGCAATTTTATGAAATTTTACATATTAGGGTAATATGTTTAATTTTAGTTTTTATGAAATGCATGATATTATGTCAAGTATGAAATTATGCATGTTGGTTTTATCCTAGTAACTGCTTTGGATTGGGTTAGTCACCATGGCCGTCCGGTCATAGGAGCCAAGTAGGGTTTAAAGACCCTCTCCTCCCATTCAATGGGTCTCCTATGGCGTGTAGGGGTGCCGCTGTGGCCATATCCCATGAACAAGTGAGGTGAACGGGATATTGAAATATCAAGCCATGTTTTATATATTAGGGTAATATGCTTGATGACATGAAATTTTATGCATATGCTAGAGTGATATGCATTGTGTTTGTTATAAACATGGTTATCATGTTCAATGTTTATACTTGTGGTAATAAATATTATTATCATGATAGTATTTAGAATGTATTTTGAGACCATCAAAGCCCTCATCAAAAATAATATTTAGTCATAGTATAAAACTTAGTCAAGATGCAAAACCAGTTAGAGTTTGATCAGCCAATTGGTGTCTAGGCAAGTGGTTCTGGGAAGATAAATGGAATGAGGTTTATAATTGGTTCCGTTGTCTAACCTAGCCAATCAAATTGGTGTCTAAGGAAAGCAACAGGGGGACCCCCTCACCCCTCCCACTTACCTGGCCAATTTGGTCAAATCTAAATCTTAATTTGGTAATGCTAATTGGTTAAGTATACTATAAAGTTGCCTTCCTTCATGCTAAGCCAAATTTATGTCAAAGCTATAGTAGGTTTTTTGTGTACACACAAGGCCTAATCTAGGATTTGATATTAGATTTGTCTTGGTGTACTTAGTGCTTTATAGCATGGTTGGATATGTTGCTTTGTTGTGTACACACAAGGGTAACATAATTTAATCATGGCTATATGGAAATGAAGGATCCGACTAAACTAAGACTTTATGGTTTGTTGTGCACACACAAGGCCATAAGTATCTTAGAGGAAAAGATAATTGTTGTGAATTGCTCGGGTTGCAATTGGAAAGGTTGTCCTACCTTTGAACTCATGTGTGTTTGTTTTGTACACACAAGGCACTCATGAAGAATAAGGATCTCAACCCCACTAAGTAAACCAAGAAGGTTTCTCGCTTACTATAGTTGAGGGTTATGGTATTTGAAGAAAATAGTGGGAGACATAATTAGATATAAAGTCCTTATCTAATTATGAATGTCATAATTGAGTGGTCTGCTTATATTATTCTTTAATTAAATGTAGGACATTTATTTTAATGGCTTCAAACTTATCACTGAAAGGCATCTTTGATGCCAACAAGCCAACCGGTACAAACTATGTGGATTGGTTGAGGAAGAAGGCTGATGGAGCCTGTTTCCGTTGCAGCATATTTGGGCATTGGAAGAAGGATTGCAAGACTTGTCTTGCAAATGTGAAGCTAGATGCAAGTGGTGCATCTAGGGGTTTGTACTTGATACAAACCAATTTATCATTGAGTAATACCATTTCTAATTCATGGGTATTGGATACCGCATATGGATCTCACATATGCAATTCATTGCATGGACTCCACAGAATTAGAAATATAAAGAAAGGTGACTTCAAATTATATGGGACAAGTCGAGAACCCATATATGCTGAAGCTATGGGCACCTATATTCTGTTATTACCTTCGGGTAATATTATAAAGTTGGAAGAATACTACTATGTGCCAAATATTGTAAGAAACATTATTTCTATACCCTTGTTATTACAACAGGGAAATGAAATAAATGTAAAGAGCACTGGCTGCTCTATTCTTCAAAATAATACATATTTGGGCATGGTAGTTTTGTTAATGGTCTTCTAACTTTGGAACTCAATGATAAAATTTTTCTTATTGATATAAGAAGAGAAAAAGAGATAATGACAATGTCACATATCTCTGGCACTGCCGATTGGGTCATATCAGTGAGTCAAGGATAAACAAGTTAGTCAAAGATAATTACTTTGACTTTGATGATTTCCAATCATTAGGAACTTGTGAATCTTGTCTCAAAGGAAAAATGACCAAGTCCCCATTCACTGGACATGGAGATAGGGCAACTGAATTGTTAGGTCTAGTACATACTGATGTATGTGGACCTATGTCGACTCAGGCTAGAGGAGGACATTCTTATTTCATCACTTTTAATGATGATTTATCAAGGTACGGTCATGTGTATCAAATACAAGTCCGAACCTTTGATAAGTTTAAAGAATGTCAAAGTATGGTTGAAAAACAAACTGGACTTAGTATTAAAGCTCTTCGGTCTGATCGAGGAGGGAATACTTGTCTAGTGAGTTTCTAAACCATCTAAAGGACAAAGGCATTATTTTTGAATGGACCTCTCCTTATACACCCTAGTTAAATGGAGTGGCAGAAAGGAGAAATCACACCTTGTTCGACATGGTGAGGTCCATGATGAGCTTCACAGATATTCCCATTTCCTTCTTGGGACATGCCCTAGATACTGCTACATACATATTAAATAGGGTTCCATCTAAATCAGTGAATAGCACTCCATATGAATTATGGAATGGCAAAAGACCAAATCTTAAGTATTTGAAGATTTTGGGTTGCCATGCTTATGTCAAGAATACCTTTAGACATAAGCTAAGTGCAAGGGCTGATAAATGTAGGTTTGTTGGTTATTGAAAAGAGGGTGTTGGATACCCCTTTTATAATGCTGCTGAGCAAAAGATAATTGTTAGTAGGCATGCTACTTTCTTAAAACAAGAATTTATCCAAGAAGAATGTAATGATTCTTCACTAGAGTTATGTGAAGAATAGAACCAACAAATCAATAAGCCTTCAAGTAAAATTCCTCAACCAAAGGTTCTTGTGGATCAAGAATAACCACAATACACACCTCCTCCCCGAAGGTCAGAGATGGTGCGGGAAGCACCTCTCAGATATGGCTTTATCATCATGGATGACAATGAAGCCAGTATCATACAGGATGATGATCCTGTGACCTATTTGGAAGATGTCGAGAGTAGAGACTCCGACAAGTGGCTTGGTACCATGAAATCTGAAATGGTCTCCTTGTATTCCAATCAGGTTTGGACTTTGGTAGATCCACCTGAAGGAATTAACCCAATAGGGTGTAAATGGGTCTACAAGAAGAAGATTGGAGCAGATGGTCAAGTTGAGACCTTCAAGGTTAGACTGGTAGCAAAAGGTTTCAAAAAAAGACATGGTGTAGACTATGATGACACCTTTTTTCCAGTAACTATGCTCAAGTCCATTTGGATACTGCTTGCCATAGCAGCATACCATGACTATGAGATCTGGCAGATGGATGTAAAGACTGCTTTCCTCAATGGAAACCTTGAGGAAGATGTCTATATGTCACAGCCAGAGGATTTTGTCTCAAGTGGGAGACCAAATCAGGTATGCAAATTAAAGAAGTCCATTTATGGACTTAAGCATGCATCGAGGATTTGGAACATCTATTTTGATGAAACAATCAAAGCATTTGGTTTTGTCAAAAATGTGGATGAACCATGTGTGTATAAGAAGACAAGTGGGAGTGCACTTGTTTTCTTTGTTTTGTATGTGGACGATGTACTGATCATTGGGAATGATATCCCTATGTTGCAGTGGATTAAAACTTGGCTATCATCAATGTTTCCATGAAGGATTTGGGAGAAGCATCCTATATACTAGGTATAAGGATTTATAGAGATAGATCCAATAGGATGCTGGGCTTATCCCAATCCAGGTACATTGACTTGGTGTTGAAGAGATTCAATATGGATGGAAGTAAGAAAGGTTACTTGCCAATGAGTCAAGGCATACAACTCTCTAAGAAAATGTCTCCTAAGACATCAGAAGAAAGAGAGAGGATGGCTATGATTCCTTATGCTTTGGCTATAGGATCGATAATATAAGCCATGTTATGTACCAGGCCTGTTGTCGCTTATGCCTTGAGCATAGTGAGCAGTTTTCAGGCAAATCCAGGCGATGATCATTGGAGAGCTGTGAAAAATATTCTTAAGTACCTAAGAAGGACTAAAGATATTTTTCTAGTATATGGAGGATCTGAATTGAAACTAGAAGGTTATACAGATTCTTGTTTTCAATTAGACCCAGATGATAGCAAATCCAGATCAGGATATGTTTTCACCCTGAATGGTGGTGCAATGAGTTGGAAAACTATAAAGCAACCAACAGTAGCTGACTCAGTCACTGAGGCAGAGTACATAGCTACAACTGAAGCCATAAGGGAAGCTGTGTGAATGAAGAAATTCATTACGGAATTGGGCATGGTTCCTACTATAGAACAACTAGTGTCACTTCATTGTGGAAATACTAGAGTTGTTGTGCAAGTTAAGGAACCAAGGTCTCATAATAAGCCCAAGCACATTCTAAGATGCTTCCACCTTGTTCAAGGACAAGATTTTGTCATGGAATAAGTTGACACAAAGAACAATATAGCAGACCCATTCACTAAAGCATTAGCCAAGCAGCAGTTAGATCGTCACTTATTTTGTGTGGGCATAAAATACAAGGGTGATTGGCTTTAGTGCAAGTGGGAGTTTGATAGAAAAGTGCCCTAAGAGCCAATCATTACGAGGGCCATTTTGTAAACATCCAACTCATGTATGACATATTTTCATATTAATAAAGGCATGTGATTCATCATCTACTGCTGTAACATGTTTCTGATGATTATGATGAACCCCATAGAATAGGGCAATGGAATTAGGGTTATGATAAAATAACCGTGAGACCTAATTCCTATAAACCTTAATCTAGATTGTTCCTAGTCATTGGACCATCGATTCGGGGATCGATGAATCCGAAAAGACTAGCTTATCCTATGTATGCTCAATTGATGAGGGTAGTTGATCTCACAACCACTTGTGTAGAGACACTAATACAAGGATAAGGGTGCTCATTAGAGTATGAGTACACTGAAACTGATCCGCACTGGGACTATCTTATGGAAGTCTTAATACTTGTCAAAAGATAGATCCTAGAGTAGAAGTTGTGCATGTGATCTTTAGACCTGATGTCACCATGGTTCCTTGTGCATACTAAGCCATACTTTGGTTCACACTTATTCATGGCATTACGACATGTACGGGATGTTCTGGGTATGGTGGAAGGTGAATGAAGGATGTGAGTGGACCAACAAGGAATCGATCGTTCCTAGTAAGAGGAATTGTTATCCCATGCAATCTCTTCGATGAGAGACTCAAGGAGACCTTGATCAAAGCAGGATGAGATTAGTGGAATCTAATCATTCATCTGTTGAGTCCTCATGATCGAGCTAAGACTCAATATGATTAAGTGTTAGGGTTTGAATCTATCCATACCTATCACTTAATCGGGATAATGTGAGATCGAAAGATTGAATTGCACGGTAACTTACTACTGAAGGGTATTTTGATATTTTTTATCAAGTTCCTCATCTTCCAAGTAGGCATGACACATTGCTTGACTTCAATCTTGTCTTGTAGGTTTTCATGAACCAATTGATTTTGTTTCATGAGTCAATTCGATGTGTGATTCGAATTGGACAATTAGGTGAGCCAATTTGACCTAATTAGGTCAATCGGGTTCGATCGGATCGAATCAGCTCAAACCTAAACCTACTGCTGCCTAGATATGGAACCCAATGGATCACACACAATATAGACTTGGCCAAGGAATTCATTCATGACTTAATTAAGATCATAGGATCCTAATTGGTTAGCTGGATTACATACTAGCATATGTAGGTCAACCTAATTCCTAATCCAATTGGATTGGATTTGGTTGCTTGCTAATTGGGCTAACCTAATTATGGGAGACCTAAATTAGGTTGAGTTCTAAGTGGGGCTAGCCAAATCAGAGCTTGATCTGAATTTAGTTTGGGCTTAAGGGCATTTTAGGTGCCATATATGAAGAGTCCCAATGGCATGGGACTCTTGGTACCTAAATGATACCTTAACTTCAAAAAGGCACAAAATGAGCTATAGACCTCTGATTTGAAAATAAATTATATGTTCAAAAAGCTTATTTAATGCTCTTTCCAATGACACCCATATTGCATATATTTCACTGATCAATATATGCTGCTTTGGGTGGAGAGAGTAGTGGGAAAGGAAAGTGGCACCCTTTTGGAGCACCCGGGAGAAGTATGGCGCGCGCTGCAGATGAAACTTTGGGAGCTTCATCAAAGTGGCACCTCTTTACTTTATCCCCACACCTCTTGGAGAGGATTGACCGGTCAAAGAAGTGGAAGGGGCGGCGTGAAAGCAGAAAGAAATATGGGCGCGCAGATGAAGAGTCACTTCTCTTCATCTGCGCGTGCACTATTCTAAGGCAGAGTCCTTCTACCCTTAGGACTCTGCCTATTCCATGGTCTTCAAGATTTAAAGGACACCTCCTTCCATTCTTCATAACTGGTATATGCCACATGGCATATAGGGAACTACTCTGGAAAGGGAAAGAACATCAAATAAGACTCTTGAAGCATGAAGAGCCTTATCAGGCATGAAGAGTCATATTTGATAAGGAGTCTCGGGATGCTTTTCATGCCCCATCTGAATCTATATATAGAGGGTATAGTGAAATAAGACTTAAGATTTTCGGTCAACAAAATAGAAGTCCATTTTCTCGAGAGTTATCTGAGTGCCTGTTTCTGTTGTCTCCCTCCCTCCTTCTTTTAAGACAACACTTGTCTTGTTAAGACAAGGTCTTATCTTTTAGGACAAGACTTTGTCTTAGGACATAAGCCTAAGGGGTCCTAGGGGAGGGTTGTCCTAAAGACAAGAGTGCCTTAGGAGAGTGTCCAGAGAGCCCTACAGTAGGACAGGGTGTCCTATAGTGGTCAAAGGTCCAAAGGCTGTCCTAAGAGTCCTATTGAATCAAGCAACCCCGGTAGGGATTCTTCCTTAGTTCAAGCCGCATGTGCATCACCGTTGGAGGGCTTGCACTTGAGCCTCATGGAAAGGATTGGATTTAGCGATTTAGGTATGTTAATTGACTTTATTTTATGATTCATTAGTTGTAATTGCCCAAGGGGTTCCTGGGAATTAGGATTTTCTATACATGTTAACATGTTTGGGTATCATGCTATGAAATTTTATTTTGAAAGTCAATTCCGCATGCTATATGATCCCCATGATCGTGGGAGAATTACCAACAGTGGTATCAGAGCCCACCTTGTGGCATACCAATTATGAATCTATTTGAAGTTTGATGAAATTTCGTTACCGGGCCGACTCGAACCCTGTCGAGTCGACCCGGCCAAATTCATATGCATGATTTTTTGTTTCATTATGAAATGACATGATAATGCAATTTTATGAAATTTTTCATATTAGGATAATATGTTTAATTTTAGTTTTTATGAAATGCATGATATTATGTCAAGTATGAAATTATGCATGTTGGTTTTATCCTAGTAACTGCTTTGGATTGGGTTAGTCACCATGGCTGTCTGCTCATAGGAGCCAAGTAGGGTTTAAAGGCCCTCTCCTCCCATTCAATGGGTCTCCTATGGCATGTAGGGGTGCCGTCGTGGCCATATCTCATGAACAAGTGAGGTGAACGGGATATTGAAATATCAAGCCATATTTTACATATTAGGGTAATATGCTTGATGACATGAAATTTTATGCATATGCTAGTGTGATATGCATTGTGTTTGTTATAAACTTGGTTATCATGTTCAATATTTATACTTGTAGTAATAAACATTATTATCATGATAGTACTTAGAATGTGTTTTGAGACCATCAATGCCCTCATCAAAAATAATATTTAGTCATAGTATAAAACTTAGTCAAGATGCAAAACCAGTTAGAGTTTGATCAGCCAATTGGTGTCTAGGCAAGTTGTTCTGGGAAGGTCAATGGAATGAGGTTTATAATTGGTTCCTGGTGTGGACACCAGAAACCGAAAGAGACTTCACTTCAACAAGGTTAGCCTTATCCAAATTTGGATCGAAGATAATTAGGTTACCTTATATCCTTTAGATAAAAAATATTTTATTTCATTTTCAGGAGTCATTTCCATTTTAAGAGTCCTGTAATTAATTTTGAGTTTCAAATCAAGAGTGTTTATTGAGTCCTGTAATTACTTTTAAAATTTCATTTCCTGTAAGACTATTTCAAGTTTTAAAGTCTAGGTCAGTTGAGTTTAATTCAGTTGAGTTAAGTCTAATTCAGTTGAGTTAAGTCTATTCAAGTCTTAAAGCCATGAAAGCCAGCAACAAGACTAAAATTCTGGACCCCAGAATTTGACCCCATGAAGAAGAGAAGACACACCACCAAGCAAGAGAAAAGGACCATCAACTAGGACCACGTGATGCCACATGTCATCTAAAAATTTGAAGACCACCTCACCATGCCACGTCATCAACCAGAGGTGCCACCTCACCAGCCACTTCTTCACCCTTTGGGTGACAAAAAGGGAGATTCAAATTCAAGGAGGTTGGCCACATCCCTCCAAGCCCTCCACCAAATCCTCCAACTCCCCCCACTTCCCTCCAAATCCTCCATCAAATCCTCCAACCCCCCTTATAATCCTCCTCAATTTGGGGAGTTTTTAAATTTCAAAAGCTAGCTTTGTGAGGCTATTAAAAGCCTTGGATGCCTATTGTAAAAAGGGATTTTGAAGATGAATGAAATACAAGTGAAGTTTTGAAGCAAATTGTCTTGTGTTCTTGTGTGAAAGTTTCTTCCTCCACGCCAAAGCCAATTTTTTTTTCTCCAAGCAACTCACCATTCCAGTACAAGACGAAGGCATTGGAGTCGGCCAGATCTTCTGCAATTTCTTCTTTATTCACAAATCCTCCCAACCTTTCTTTACATTTGTCTCTTTCTTCCATAACCTTTGATCTTCAATTGCAGGGTCCTTCGAAGTCTTTGAGTTGAGAACCGGGTTCCCCCTTGACAATGAACCGACAGACTGAAGTCCAAGTCCAGAGTTTTGATCTTTGTTATCCATGTTCTCCAGTCCAGAGCATTGGTAGTTTCAAGGTATGAATCAAAAGAAGGTTGGAAAGCTCATCAAGGTAAGTCCATAATCATTAGCCCCTATTATCTAGATCTTCTTCCTTCTTATTTTAGGATTGTGTCTAATCAAGTAAAAGTTCTATTTCTTGTAATCCTTAAGTCTTATTATGATGAGTACAATGCTAATGTAATTAGGTTTCATCGCTCTACAAATCATAATCTAAATATTAATCGTATGCTAGCCGCATCATCTTTGTATCAGAGCATGGTTGCATTAGGGTAGAATAGTTCTCTTTAAATCCAAGAAAGATATAAAATTCATGCCTCCTGAGTGGGTGTACTCTAGTACACTATCACAACCCATGGGAATAATGAGCCCCTGGCTTGACATGAATTTTTTAGATTGAAGTTTGGGTAAGCCATTGCACTTGTTTGATTAGGTTCTGTTTTCTAAAAAATTGCATCTGTTTACTGTAATCCGTCTGCAACTCTAAAGGCAAGTCACTAATTTTTTGTTGAAATATTCTTTTTCTTGTTCCTTTTTAAGTCATTTATCACCAAATTAAATTTCATCATCAGAAAAAAATTATAAAAAAAATGAAAATTTCTGCAGTTCGACACTGTCATTAGGGTTCTATTATGTCCTTTTTATTTATCCTCATTTGTAGGATCTGCTTAGAGTAGTACAGATTTTAGTTTTAAAATTTCTTTCATCTACATTGAAATGTATAAGTTAGAAATCCTCTATGAATTTTTCAGAATTTTTGGATATTTTCTTCATCACATTTTCCACACCACTTTCAAACTGCAACACACTTCTGCAGCACCTTTACATTTCATTCATCTCATGAGAAATCAAATCAAGGGCATCAATTTGACATAGGGTCAGGGTTTCATCACCTGTCCCTATCCCAAAAATCACCAACCAGCATATCGATCCTAGCCCGTTAATTAAAATTGAGTAGAACGTTAATTACCCGAGTGGGTTATGGACACCAACAAGTTGGGTTCAGGTTAGGGTCAAGTTAACTGTGTCAGCTAATTGGTGTGTGCTTACTGGCTTGGTGTCTAGGATTGGTGCATCAGGGCTTGTGATTTGGTCCGCCTACCTGGCCAATCTCAGATTGGTGTCTAAGGTTGGCAATCAGGGACCTTTACTCCCCTCTACCTACCTGGCTATGTCCCATAAGTACTACTAGCTAGTTGGTTCATTTAATTAGACTTCTAATTTGTGCTCTAGATCTAGGAAACCTTAGCTCGAACTTGAGTACATTTGCATGCATGACAACTAGAGCAGGGACACCATATTCACCAATCCAAGCCCAGTCAAGTGTAGCCATGGACCAAAACTTAGGAAATTTGATCAAAGGCCTAAATGATCAAGTGGCCCAACTGACTAAGAGTTTAACTGAGCAATTGGCCCAAACAAATCAGAATATGGCACAAACCAACCAAGACATGAATGAGCAGTTAGCCCACATCACTACTAGGTTGGATCAGTTAGAGGCTAGAACCCCTGAAAGCAATCATGAAGCCTAGACTGAGCCTGAGTCTAGTCTTGCACCTGAACTCGAGACCCCATTGAACCCTAGAAGGATTCCATATCAAAACCCTCTCTACGAAACAAACCCTAGGAGAACTCCCCAAGATCAGTTTTATGATCCAATTCCTAGAGGACCCCACCGTGATCAAACCATCGATCCCAACCCAAGGAGATTCCATCATGAGCCTAACTATGAACCCAATGTCAGGAGACCCACCCCAATTCACCTTGATCAAGATGACCGAACCATGAAGAACATTAGGCTGGAAGCTCCCACCTTTGATGGAATTTTAGATCCTAAGATCTACATTGATTGGGAAGGTAAGATGGACCAGTATTTTGACTGGTTTGAGATGAGTGAAGAGCACAAGTGTAAGTTTGCAAAGCTTAAACTTGTGCGCCAAGCTAGGTTATATTAAGAAAACGTTGAGAGACTCACTAGACAGAGAGGTGATGTGCCCATAGTGACCTAGCGAGCTATGAAACTTCGGCTTAGGGAGAAATACCTTCCTATGTCCTACCACCAAAGACTCCTAGATCAATGGCAAAGACTCACTCAAGGAAATAGGAGTGTTGCAGAGTACATAGAAAAGTTTGACGAATTCGTTATGAGGTGCAATGTTGATGAATCTGAGTCGGTGACCTTGTCTAGATTTCGAGCCGGACTGAGGGAAAAAATTCAAAAGAATTATTCATGCGAGAGGTACATGACCTAGAATTGGCCTATCAGATAGCTAGGGATGCTGAGAGATTCCATAGAGGTCCAGTCTATCATAGGCCCGAAGCCCCTAGAACTAGTGCACCTTACAAGCAGTCAGGATCCAATCAGCCTAGATTCAACCGACCCAATCCTAATGTGCCTGTGACCCGAAGAGATGACAAGGGAAAAACACCTGAGACCCAAAGAACTCCAAACGCCTGTTTCAAGTGTAACAAAGTGGGTCACTATTCTAGCAGCTGTCCCAATAGAGCCCTACACATAGGGAAGTAGAAGAGGAAGCCATAGAATCCCAAGGTGAATTTGAGGAGGAAGTATACCAGGCAGATGAGAACTTGGCTGAAGAGTATGAGGAAGAGGAAGTCCTGGTAGATCAAGATCTGATAGGAGTGGTTAGGTGTATTCTCACCCAGGCTAAAACCCAAGAAGATTGGCATAGGACTAGCATCCTACAGACATTCATTAAGATAGGAGAGAAAGTATGCAAAGTCATTTTAGATAGTGGTAGCTGTGTCAATGCCATATCTACCAACACAGTAAAAACCCTAGGATTGCCCACCGTACCCCATCCCAATCCCTATAAGGTATCCTGGATAGACTCAACCATGATTTCCATTAAGTCTAGGTGCCTAGTAACCATTCAGTTCCAATCTTACCTAGAGAAAGTATGGTGTGATGTACTTCCAATGGGAGTAAGTAGCATAATCCTAGGCCGACCATGGTTGTACGATCTTGATGTAACACTCTATGGTCATTCTAATTCGTGCTCATTTACTCATAATGGAAAGAAGATCGTAATCCATTCTTCTCCATCTAAGAATCCCATTAAGAGAGGATCAAGCCAATTGAGTGATAAGAAAAAAGGGATAAACATGATCATTGCTAAAGAAATGGAGCAAGAAATTAGCAATGGATCACCTGTTTGGATTTTGACCATTAAGGATCATCAAGAACCTCTTTCAAAAGAACAACCTCCAGAAGTCAGTGAAGTGCTAGAGGAGTTCAAAGACATGTTCCCCGACGACTTACCCGACCAACTCCCACCTCTTAGGGATATACAACATGCGATAGATTTAGTCCCTGGAGCAACCCTACCGAACCTTCCCCATTATAGAATGAACCCTACCGAGCACCAAGAATTACAACGACAAGTTGGAGAACTCTTAAAGAAAGGATTCATTAGGGAAAGTTTGAGTCCATGCGTAGTCCCAACCTTACTTACCCCTAAGAAAGATGGCACATGGAGAATGTGTGTTGATAGTCGAGCCATAAATAAAATAACGGTGAAGTATAGGTTTTCCATCCGCCGCTTGGATGATATGTTAGATATGATGGCCGGTGCAACTATATTTTCTAAGATTGACCTGAAGAGAGGCTATCACCAAGTTAGGATTAACCAGGGGATGAATGGAAGGCTGCCTTTAAAACTAAGGACGGGTTATTTGAATGGGTAGTCATGCCTTTTGGATTATCAAACACCCCTAGCACTTTTATGTGAATCATGAATCAAGTCCGGCAGGCCTTTATTGGGAAATTTGTTGTCGTTTACTTTGATGACATACTTATCTATAGTAGGACTAGAGAAGATCATCAACAACATCTGAGGCAGGTCTGTTTAGCACTTAGGAAAGATAACCTCTATGCCAATCTAAAGAAATGTGCTTTCATGACTACTAGAGTTATCTTCCTAGGATTTGTTGTGACCCCTGAAGGAGTATCCGCTGACCCTGAGAAGGTTAAGGCAATTGTAGAGTGGCCAACACCCAATAATATTCACGAAGTAAGAAGTTTTCATGGCCTCGCTATGTTTTATCGAAGATTTATTAAAGGGTTTAGCACCATAGTTGCTCCTATCATGGATTGTATTAGGAAGGGCCATTTTGAATGGACGAAGTCAGCTGATAAGGCCTTCCCTCACATCAAGGATAAGATGACCCAAGCACCAGTCTTAAGACTACCCGATTTTTCTAAGGTCTTTGAAGTAGCATGCGATGCTTCGGGAGTAGGGATTGGTGGAGTTCTGAGTCAAGAGAACCATCCCGTAGCATTCTTTAGTGAGAAATTGAATGAAGCCAGGAAGAAATACTCCACATATGATCGGGAGCTTTATGCGGTAGTGCAAGCATTAAGGTATTGGAGGCATTATATCCTACCGCAAGAATTTGTTTTATTTTTAGACCATGAAACCCTTCGGTTTTTGAGTTTCCAAAAGAAACTAAACCCTAGGCATGCCAAATGGGTAGAATACATCCAATCCTATACTTTTGTCCTAAAACATCAATCGGGAACTGATAATAAGGTAGCTGATGCCCTAAGTCGTAGAACGTTACTTTTATCTTCGGTCAGTACTGAAGTCATAGGTTTTGAAAGACTTAAGGAGCAGTATGAAACCTATCCAGATTTTGGTAAAATTTATCAGGTTTTACGTCAATGACCATCTAGTGATCATAGTGACTATACCCTTCTAGATGGTTATCTTTTTAGAGAGAATAGGCTTTGCATCCCAAGAACCTCCTTAAGAGATTTTTTAGTTTGGGAGATACATGCGGGAGGTTTGGCTGGCCACTTCGGACGAAACAAGACTATCTTGCCTGTTGAGGAACAATTTTACTGGCCAGGCCTTAAGAAACAAGTAGCAAATCTTGTAGCCCGATGTAGGACATGTGCTGTTGCAAAGCAGCAAAAGAAGAATACCAGGCTATACACTCCATTGCCTGTACCTGAGTGTCCATGGCAGGATCTAAGCATGGACTTTGTTCTAGGATTACCCAAGACCATTCGAAAACATGATTCAATCTTTGTGGTGGTCGACTGGTTTTCAAAAATGGCCCATTTCATACCTTGCTCCCAAACTTCCGATGCCTCTAGGATAGCCAAACTCTTTCTTGATCAAGTAGTCAGACTCCACGGGTTACCAAAAACCAGAGTTTCTAATAGGGATGTCCGCTTCACAAGTTACTTCTGGAAAATCCTTTGGCACCTATTAGGAACCAGACTGAAATTCTCCACAGCCTACCATCCCCAGACTGATGGACAAACCAAGGTTGTAAATAGAAGTCTATGGAACTTGCTGAGATGCCTAGTGGGAGAAAGTCTAGGGAACTGGGATTTGTTATTGCCATGTGCTGAGTTCGCTTACAACAGTTCGGTCAATAGATCTACGGGCAAAAGTCCCTTTGAGATAGTCCATGGTTACAAGCCAAGGAAGCCTTTAGATCTAATCCCACTACCTATTCACACACGAGTCTCTGAGTCTGCTAAGTCTTTTGCACAGCATGTCACAAATCTGCATAAAGAAATCAGTAATAAGATCAACCTGAGCAATGAAACTTACAAACACTTAGCTGACTCACATAAGAGGGCTAAAGAATTCTGTGAGGGGGATTATGCGATGATTAGGCTCAACCCTGAATGGTTCCCCTTTGGAACCAAAAAGAAGCTGCATGCCCGCGGAGCGGGACCTTTCAAGATCTTAAAGAAAATAGGGTCTAATGCTTATGTTTTGGAACTTCCACCTGATATGGGTATCAGTACAACCTTTAATATTTTAGACCTAGTAGAATACAAAGAACCAGTACTAATACCTAGTGAGCCTTTTGGGCCAGAAACTTTCATTGAGATTGAACATATTTCCGAGTGTCCACCACCAACCCTACCTGAGCGGAGAGAGAGGATTGAGAGAATCCTAGATGACAAGACCATTACTACCGGAATAAGGACTATCAGCGATACCTGGTTCAATGGCAAGGTCAACCTAAGTCCGACAACTCTTGGATTACTCGAGAGGACCTGCAAAGACTTAACCCAGACTTGTTCGAGCATTACCAGGGCAAAACTGAACCATACTCAACTAGGTCGAGTTCTGCCCACCCCAGGAGAATTGGTGTGGACACCGGAAACCGAAAGAGACTTCACTCCAACAAGGTTAGCCTTATCCCAATTTGGATCGAAAATAATTAGGTTACCTTGTATCTTTTAGATCAAAAATGTTTTATTTCCTTTTCAGGAGTCATTTCCATTTTAAGAGTCCTGTAATTAATTTTGAGTTTCAAATCAAGAGTGTTTATTGAGTCCTGTAATTACTTTTAAAATTTCATTTCCTGTAAGTCCATTTCAAGTTTTAAAGTCTCGGTCAGTTGAGTTTAATTCAATTGAGTTAAGTCTAATTCAGTTGAGTTAAGTCTATTCATGTCTTAAAGCCATGAAAGCCAGCAACAAGACTCAAATTTTGGACCCCAGAATTTGACCCCATGAAGAAGAGAAGACACACCACCAAGCAAGAGAAAATGACCATCAACTAGGACCACGTGGTGCCACATGTCATCTTGAAATTAGAAGACCACCTCACCATGCCACGTCATCAACCAGAGGTGCCACCTCACCAGCCACTTTATCACCCTTTGGGCACCAACAAGGGAGATTCAAATTCAAGGAGGTTGGCCACATCCCTCCAAGCCCTCCACCAAATCCTCCAACTCCCCCCACATCCCTCCAAATCCTCCAACCCCCCTTGTAATCCTCCTCAATTTGGGGAGTTTTTAAATTTCAAAAGCTGGCTTTGTAAGGCTATTAAAAGCCTTGGACGCCTATTGTAAAAAGGGATTATGAAGATGAATGAAATACAAGTGAAGTTTTGAAGCAAATTGTCTTGTGTTCTTGTGTGAAAGTTTCTTCCTCCATGCCAAAGCCAATTTTTTTTTCTCCAAGCAACTCACCATTCCAGTACAAGACGAAGGCATTGGAGTCGGCTAGATCTTCTGCAATTTCTTCTTTGTTCACAAATCCTCCCAACCTTTCTTTACATTTGTCTCTTTCTTCCATAACCTTTGATCTTCAATTGCAGGGTCCTTCGAAGTCTTTGAGTTGAAAATCGGGTTCCCCTTGACAATGAACCGACAGACTGAAGTCCAAGTCCAGAGTTCTGATCTTTGTTATCCAAGTCCTCCAGTCCAGAGCATTAGTAGTTTCAAGGTATGAATCAAAAGAAGGTTGGAAAGCTCATCAAGGTATGTCCATAATCATTAGCCCCTATTATCTAGATCTTCTTCATTCTTAGTTTAGGATTGTGTCTAATCAAGTAAAAGTTCCATTTCTTGTAATCCTTAAGTCTTATTATGATGAGTACAATGCTAGTGTAATTAGGTTTCATTGTTCTACAAATCATAATCTAAACATTAATCATATACTAGCCGCATCAGTTCCGTTGTCTAACCTAGCCAATCTAATTGGTTTCTAAGGAAAGCAACAGGGGGACCCCCTCACCCCTCCCACTTACCTGGCCTATTTGGTAAATCTAAATCTTAATTTGGTAATGCTAATTGGTTAAGTATAATATAAAGTTGCCTTCCTTCATGCTAAGCCAAATTTATGTCAAAGCTATAGTAGGTTTTTTGTGTACACACAAGGCCTACTCTAGGATTTGATATAAGATTTGTCTTGGTGTACTTAGTGCTTTATAGCATGGTTGGATATGTTGCTTTGTTGTGACACACAAGGGCAACATAATTTAATCATGGCTATATGGAAATGAAGGGTCTGACTAAACTAAGACTTTATGGTTTGTTGTGTACACACAAGGCCATAAGTATCTTAGAGGAAAAGATAATTGTTGAGAATTGCACGGGTTGCAATAGGAATGGTTGTCCTACCTTTGAACTCATGTGTGTTTGTTTTGTACACACAAGGCACTCATGAGGAAAAAGGATCTCAACCCCACTAAGGAAACCAGGAAGGTTTCTCGCTTACTATAGTTGAGGGTTATGGTATTTGAAGAAAATAGTGGGAGACATAATTAGATATAAAGTCCTTATCTAATTATGAATGTCATAATTGAGTGGTCTATTATTCTTTAATTAAATGTAGGACATTTTTTTAATGGCTTCAAACTTATCACTGAAAGGCATCTTTGATGCCAACAAGTCAACCGGTCCATACTATGTGGATTGATTGAGGAAGAAGGCTGATGGAGCCTGTTTCCGTTGCAGCATGTTTGGGCATTGGAAGAAGGATTGCAAGACTTGTCTTGCAAATGTGAAGCTAGATGCAAGTGGTGCATCTATGGGTTTGTACATGATACAAACCAATTTATCATTGAGTAATACCATTTCTAATTCATGGGTATTGGATACCGCATGTGGATATCACATATGCAATTCATTGCATGGACTCCACAGAATTAGAAATATAAAGAAAGGTGACTTCAAATTATATGGGGCAAGTCGAGAACACATATATGCTGAAGCTATGGGCACCTATATTCTGTTATTACCTTTGGGTAATATTATAAAGTTGGAAGAATACTACTATGTGCCAAATATTGTAAGAAACATTTTTCTATACATTGTTATTACAACAGGGATATGAAATAAATGTAAAGAGCACTGGCTGGTCTATTCTTCAAAATAATACAATATTTGGGCATGGTAGTTTTGTTAATGGTCTTCTAACTTTGGAACTCAATGATAAAATTTTTCTTATTGATGATAAGAAGAGAAAAAGAGATAATGACAATGTCACATATCTCTGGCACTGCCGATTGGGTCATATCAGTGAGTCAAGGATAAACAAGTTAGTCAAAGATAATTACTTTGACTTTGATGATTTCCAATCATTAGGAACTTGTGAATCTTGTCTCAAAGGAAAAATGACCAAGTCCCCATTCACTGAACATGGAGATAGGGCAACTGAATTGTTAGGTCTAGTACATATTGATGTATGTGGACCTATGTTGACTCAGGCCAGAGGAGGATATTCTTATTTCATCACTTTTATTAATGATTTATCAAGGTACGGTCATGTGTATCTAATACAAGTCCGAAGCCTTTGATAAGTTTAAAGAATATCAAAGTATGGTTGAAAAACAAACTGGACTTAGCATTAAAGCTCTTCGGTCAGATCGAGGATGGGAATACTTGTCTTGTGAGTTTCTAAACCATCTAAAGGACAAAGGCATTATTTTTGAATGGACACCTCCTTATACACCCCAGTTAAATGGAGTGGCAGAAAGGAGAAATCGCACCTTGTTGGACATAGTGAGGTCCATGATGAGCTTCACAGATCTTCCCATTTCCTTCTGGGGACACGTCCTAGATACTGCTACATACATATTAAACAGGGTTCCATCTAAATCACTGAATAGCACTACATATAAATTATGGAATGGCAAAAGACCAAATCTTAAGTATTTGAAGATTTGGGGTTGCCATGCTTATGTCAAGAATACCTTTGGACATAAGCTAAGTGCAAGGGCTGATAAATGTAGGTTTGTTGGTTATTGAAAAGAGGGTGTTGGAAACCTCTTTTATAATGCTGCTGAGCAAAAGATAATTGTCAGTAGGCATGCTACATTCTTGGAACAAGAATTTATCCAAGAAGAATGTAATGATTCTTCACTAGAGTTATGTGACGAATAGAACCAACAAATCAATAAGCCTTCAAGTAAAATTCCTCAACCAAAGGTTCTTGTGGATCAAGAATAACCACAATACACACCTCCTCCCCGAAGGTCAGAGATGGTGTGGGAAGCACCTCTCAAATATGGCTTTGTCATCATGGATGACAATGAAGCCAGTATCATACAGGATGATGATCCTATGACCTATTTGGAAGCTGTCGAGAGTAGAGACTCCGACAAGTGGCTTGGTACCATGAAATCTGAAATGGACTCCATGTATTCCAATCAGGTTTGGACTTTGGTAGATCCACCTGAAGGAATTAACCCAATAGGGTGTAAATGGGTCTACAAGAAGAAGATTGGAGCAGATGGTCAAGTTGAGACCTACAAGGTTAGACTGGTAGCAAAAGGTTTCAAAAAAAGACATGGTGTAGATTATGATGACACCTTTTTTCCAGTAACTATGCTCAAGTCCATTCGGATACTACTTGCCATAGCAGCATACCATGACTATGAGATCTGGCAGATGGATGTAAAGACTGCTTTCCTCAATGGAAACCTTGAGGAAGAAGTCTATATGTCACAGCCAGAAGATTTTGTCTCAAGTGGGAGACCAAATCAGGTATGCAAATTAAAGAAGTCCATTTATGGACTTAAGCAAGCATCGAGGAATTGGAACATCTATTTTGATGAAATAATCAAAGCATTTGGTTTTGTCAAAAATGTGGATGAACCATGTGTGTATAAGAAGACAAGTGGGAGTGCACTTGTTTTCTTTGTTTTGTATGTGGACGATATACTGATCATTGGGAATGATATCCCCATGTTGCCGTCGGTTAAAACTTGGCTATCATCAATGTTTCCATGAAGGATTTGGGAGAAGCATCCTATATACTAGATATAAAGATTTATAGAGATAGATCCAAGAGGATGCTGGGCTTATCCCAATCTAGGTACATTGACTTGGTGTTGAAGAGATTCAACATGGATGGAAGTAAGAAAGGTTACTTGCCAATGAGTCAAGGCATACAACTCTCTAAGAAAATGTCTCCTAAGACATCAGAAGAAAGAGAGAGGATGGCTATGATTCCTTATGCTTCGGCTATAGGATCGGTAATGTATGCCATGTTATGTCCTAGGATTGATGTCGCTTATGCCTTGAGCATAGTGAGCAATTTTCAGGCAAATCCAGGAGATGATCATTGGAGAGCTGTGAAAAATTTTCTTAAGTACCTAAGAAGGACTAAAGATATTTATCTAGTATATGGAGGATCTGAATTGAAACTAGAAGGTTATACAGATTCTTGTTTTCAATTAGACCCAGATGATAGCAAATCCAGATCAGGATATGTTTCACCCTGAATGGTGGTGCAATGAGTTGGAAAACTATAAAGCAACCAACAGTAGCTGACTCAGTCACTGAGGCAGAGTACATAGCTACAACTGAAGCCATAAGGGAAGCTGTGTGAATGAAGAAATTCATTACGGAATTGGGCATGGTTCCTACTATAGAACAACTAGTGTCACTTCATTATGGAAATACTAGAGTTATTGTGCAAGTTAAGGAACCAAGGTCTCATAATAAGCCCAAGCACATTCTAAGATGCTTCCACCTTGTTCAAGGACAAGATGTAGTCATGGAATAAGTTGACACAAAGAACAATATAGCAGACCCATTCACTAAAGCATTAGCCAAGCAGCAGTTAGATCGTCACTTAGATTGTATGGGCATAAAATACAAGGGTGATTGGCTTTAGTGCAAGTGGGAGTTTGATAGAAAAGTGCCCTAAGAGCCAATCATTATGAGGGCCTTTTTGTAAACTTCCAACTCATGTATGACATATTTTATTATTAATAAAGGCATGTGATTCATCATATACTGCTGTATTATATTTCTGATGATTATGATGAACCCCATAGAATAGGGCAATGGAATTAGGGTTATGATAAAATAACAGTGAGACCTAATTCCTATAAACCTTAATCTAGAATGTTCCTAGGACCATCGATTCGGGGATCGATGAATCCGAAAGACTAGCTTATCCTATGTATGCTCAGTTGATGAGGGTGGTTGATCTCACAACCACTTGTGTGGAGACACTAATACAAGGATAAGGGTGCTCATCAGAGTATGAGTACACTGGAACTGATCCGCACTGGGACTATCTTTTGGAAGTCTTACTACTTGTCAAAAATAGATCTCAGAGTAGAAGTTGTGCATGTGATCTTTAGACCTGAGGTCACCATGGTTCCTTGTGCACACTAAGATACTTTGGTTCATACTCATTCATGGCATTGCGACATGTACGGGGTGTTCTAGGTATGGTGGAAGGTGTATGAAGGATGTGAGTAGACCAACAAGGAATCGATCATTCCTATTAAGAGGAATCGTTATCCCATGCAATCTCTTCGATGAGAGACTCAAGGAGCCTTTGATCAAAGCAGGATGAGATTAGTGAGATCTAATCAGTCATTAGCTGAGTCCTCATGATCGAGCTGAGATTCGATATGATTAAGTGTTAGGGTTTGACATCTATCCATACCTATCACTTAATCAAGATAATGGGAGATCGAAAGATTGAATTGCACGGTAACTTACTACTGATGGGTATTTTGATTTTTTTTACCAACTTTCTCATCTTCCGGGTAGGCATGACATGTTACTAGGCATCGATCTTGTCTTGTAGGTTTTCATGAACTAATTGATTTGGTTTCATGAGTCAATTCGATGTGTGATTCGAATTGGACAATTAGGTGAGCCAATTTGACCTAATTAGGTCAATCGGGTTTGATCGGATCGAATCGGCTCAAACCTAAACCTACTGCTGGCTAGATGTGGAACCCAATGGGTCACACACAATAGAGACTTGGCCAAGGAAGTCATTCATGATTTAATTAGGGTCAGAGGATCCTAATTGGTTAGTCGGATTACATACTAGCATATGTAGGCTAACCTAATTCCTAACCCAATTGGATTGGATTCGGTTGCTTGCTAATTGGGCTAACCTAATTATGGGAGACTTAAATTAGGTTGAGTCCTAAGTGGGGCTAGCCAAATCAGAGCTTGATCTGATTTTAATTTGGGCTTAAGGGCATTTTAGGTGCCATATATGAAGAGTCCCAATGGCATGGGACTCTTGGTACCTAAATGATACCTTAACTTCAAAAAGCCACAGAATGAGCTGTAGACCTCTGATTTGAAAATAAATTATATGGTCAGAAAGCTTATTTAATGCTCTTTCTAATGGCACACATATTGCATATATTTCACTAATCAATATATGCTACTTTGGGTGGAGAGAGAAGTGGGAAAAGAAAGTGGCACCCTTTTGGCGCACCCGGGAGAATTATGGCGCACGCAGAAGGACTAAGAGTCCTTCTGCAGATGAAACTCTGGGAGCTTCATCAAAGTGGTGCTTCTTCACTTTATCCTCACACCTCTTCGAGAGGATTGATCGGTCAAAGAAGTGGAAGGGGCGGCGTGAAAGCAGAAAGAAATATGGGCACGCAGATGAAGAGTCGCTTCTCTTCATCTGCATGCGCACTATTCTGAGGCAGAGTCCTTCTACCCTTAAAACTCTGCCTATTCCATGCTCTTCAAGAGTGAAAGGATGCCTCCTTCCATTCTTCATAACTGGTATATGCCACATGGCATATAGGGAACTGCTCTGGAAAGGGAAAGAACATCAAATATGACTCTTGAAGCATGAAGAGCCTTATCAGACATGAAGAGTCATATCTGATAAGGAGTCTTGGGTTGCTTTTCACGCCCCATCTGAATCTATATAAAGGGGGTACGGTGAAATGAGACTTAAGATTTTCGGTCATCAGAAATAGAAGTCCATTTTCTCGAGAGTTATCTGAGTGCCTCTTTTATTATCTCCATCCCTCCTTCTTTTAAGACAAGACTTGTCATGTTAAGACAAGGTATTATCTTTTAGGACAAGGCTTTGTCTTAGGACATAAGCCTAAGGGGTCCTTGGGGAGGGTTGTCCTAAAGCCAAGAGTGCCTTAGGAGAGTGTCCAGAGAGCCCTACAGTAGGACAGGGTGTCCTGCAGCGGTCAAAGGTCCAAAGGCTATCCTAAGAGTCCTATTGAAGCAAGCAACCCAGGTATGGATTCTTCCTTGGTTCAAGTCTCGTGTGGATCACCGTTGGAGGGCTTGCACTTGTGAGTCTCATGGAAAGGATTGGATTTAGCGATCCAAGTATGTTAATTGACTTTATTTTATGATTCATTTGTTGTAATTGCCCAAAGGGTTCCTGGAAATTAGGGTTTTCTATACATGTTATACATGTTAGGGTATCTTGCTATGAAATTTTATTTTGAAAGTCAATTCTGCATGCTGCATGATCCCCGTGACCCTGGGAGAATTACCAACATCCACGTGGTGACTCGATTAGCTGATAGAAGATGTGCATCCACATAACATGCACGAAGTTAATTGTAGGTCCAAGACAAGACACATCGAGTCTTTTTCCCTTTTTGATTGATAAGCCTTTACGATCAGTGAAAATTCACTTAAAGAACCTAGGATGCAACCAGGTGGCACCCAGTCCTGTCCACCTCCAAGACAGTCAAGTCATCAACTCCAATCATCTGGATGCAGCAAGGATGTCAAACTTCTTAGACATGGGAGTGGGGGGAAACTTATATAGCTATCACCCACATGTGGCTGAAGACAACCTAGATTGCCACATGCACCAGGAGGGGTGGCATGGATTTGCTAGCCCCATCTTAGTCCAATAGGCTAGTTGGGCAAGCTCTTTACTTGGTCCGATCAACTAGTCAGGATGCCTTGTTAGTTCCAACAAGCAGCTAGCCAGTCTTCTAGTCAGGTGGCTCTGTTAGAGCCTGCAAGTAGTTGGCCAGCCTCCTAGTTAGGTTGCCTAATGCCCGGGTAGCCATGAGCCCATCTTAGCACAGCTGGCATAAGTGCAAGTAGTGGCAGTCAAAATCCCAATGGCACTTAACATCGCAAAAAGATCTTAGTAGTAGGAAACATAGGAGATAGAATCCTACCACCTCATCTAGATTTGTTATGGCTATCATGGATAGACACCCATTTTGAAGGACTTTGGTTATGCCATGCAGCCTTACAAATAGATAAGAGGGACCTCTGACCCAAGTATGCACTTAGATGTTTCCATATGCTCTCATATCTTAATTCACTAGACAGCTATAGGCCTCCAGCTTTGGCTACTACAGTTTCACATTTTTGATCACTGACTTAAGCATCAGAGTGTCCTGCTGGTATTCGTAGCTCGGAGACTTTTTTGTAGGTCATCGGAGTGACCCCATTTGCAGGGAGATATTTGGTCCTTATCGAAGAATAACGGAGTACTCCCACTCTACCGTCGGGGCTCAGTGACAGGTGCATGAATGGCAATAGTTTTAATAGTGGGGTATCAAACAATGGTTGTAAGAGATTTCTTATGCAAGAGAGTGGAGAACATTGCCCATTCGGTAGGGGGTAAGGGCCATAAGAGATTGTGGGCCAAGATGCAGTTTGCGCTTTGATGGCGATATCATAGGAATCATGGGCCATTTCGACCACACATCAATGAAGAATCGATGTTATGGGTTCATGAATGTCGAGTCATGGTCGAAGTTGTGGTGAAGTGGTTCAACAAATGAAGATTCAACCCCCTTACTCAGTTGGCACTTGACATAGGCATTGGATATCGCCTAATCTTATGGACGTCTTAGCCAACATTGGTCTATTGGCCTGTAGGATAGTCACTAGATTGTATAGGTTGTTGGATTATGGTTGTGTATTAGAAGGTTGGATTTTTAAAAAATTTCATTAATAAAACTCTAGTCAATCGAAACCCTAGACCTAGGACCCTTTGATTATAATAATAAAATAAGACATTATAAGAGGATTAAGAAAAATGCCTCTAATGCTAAATCTAAATATTTTATAGGCACACAAGTGTATGCCCTCTAGAGGAGATCCACATGGATATTACTCCAAGAATAGGACTCCTTCAAAAACCTTATTGATGAGTTCTAATCTATAAAACTCACTTTGACCCAACCTGATCAAACCCACTCCTTGACTTAGACTTGGCCTCTCTATGACTTGGACTTGGACTCCTAAACCGTCTTTTGCTGACTCTAATTTTTTCACAATTTTCTTCCTAGGCTCTTGACTTAAAAGGCTGACTTGTCTTAGTATTAAGACTTTGTCTTAACAAGAGAAGGAAGAAGATAGACCAGATAGAGTTGGAATACTTTAAACCAATCTGCCACCCCTAATTTATAGTAATAGAAGGGGTGCAAAAAGGTCCAAACATGTTGGTCTCTGGCCGATTAAATAAGTGTATCACAAATTAAGAGTCTTATATAAGGACTCTTGATTATATGATACACTAATTCAGCCTTCTCCCCTGTGTGCCAATATAGAGAGGAACTTTTCATACCCTTACTTAGTTGAAAACCCATCTGATTTTGCCATGTAGGAAGGCCATTTAATCAGGTTTTAGATGGCTATAATCTCTCTTTAAAAGGGATTTTCTTCTTCCAAAACAAAAGAATTATCTCATGCCACTTGGCATGATTCCTTGTCACACATGCTAATGTTCAAGGGGTGTTTCATGCCCCTTTAGGCCAACTCATACATTTAAACATATGCTATGGAGATAGAGGGCTCAGAGGGCTACCACGTGGATCTCAAACTGAGATCAAAAATGAGTTTTTAAGACCCCTTAATGCACAAAACAATTCAGCCTTATCTATACTTGGTGCTAAGCATGATAGAGTCCAAGTCAACTTGGACTCTATAAATGGCACCACAAATGGCTGAATTAAGTCCAATAAAATACAATAAATATCTATCCAAGTCAGAGGCAGTCCAATTTAATTAATAACTCAATTAGATTAATTAATTTAATAAGGCTATGATCAAATCAACTTGATTAAAGAGCTAGGATTTATGCCACATATGCTAGCATGTTTTCAAGCTTCCCTAATTGGTTCTTTTGGTCTAACAAACCAACCCAAAACTGTTTTGGTTAATTTTTTTATGTGTGTGATCTTATGGGCTCTACATTTAGCAACATTAGATGCAGGTGCATTTTTGACCTAATTGATAAGAACCTATCTAATCAGTTTAGGTCAAATCAATGCTAGCCCAAGCTATTCAATTAGAACTCTTTCTAATTGACTAATGAATTAAATACTTTAATTCATGAAAGCCTACAAGACATAATTGATGTCTAGCAACTTATCATGCCTGTCTAGAAGATTTGAAATTTGGTGAAAATATCAAAAATACATTTAGTGGGAAGTTAATGTGCAATTCAATCCATCAATCACCCTTTATCCCGAATAAGCGATGGATGTGGAAATATGTTAAATCCTAACACTATATGTTAGATGTGTATAACCTAGAAGCCAAGTTAGCTAACACATTATAATTTCTGGGACATCATATTGTACTTAATTAAGTTTTTATCAATAAAATTATGGACATGTTTCTATTCATATTTTTGTATCTATAAATCATCCATGGAGTTAACAGACAATGACACATATTCTTAAGAATTAAAAATTTAAGACATGTGCCATTATATTTAAACTTTTAAATATTCTCGATCATTGGATCATCAAGCTGATGATGATCGATCCATCAAGATCGGTGCACAGATCATTTTCCTTTCAAATAGACGAGTCTTGAGTCTATAATTTGGAGACACTAGAGCAAAAATATAAGTGGTTGTTAGATAATAACAGTATTGAGCATGACCAAAGAATGATAAGTCATATGGATATCTACTCGCTCGTTAGTTACTTCTCGAGCTATAGTTATGTGAATAGTTCCTAAACTTGCAGTGCCTTAGTCACTCATAGCGAGTTGCTATAATTTAATAAGCACATAAATATGGTCCATAGCCATATGGGGCCTTGCAGTGTATGTTGGCTATAGTAGGTTTGCTATAGGATTTGGAAGTGTACCATAGGAGATCTATCAACCTCGATAGTAGAGGAATAGTCCCATGCAACCTTGGAGACCGAGTCCTTGAGTTTTTTATGGCCACAGTAGCATGATAATGGAAAGGAGTTTCCATGAAAATCATAATTAGGCTCAAGTCAATTAGGTATAGCATATGACGAATGCTTAGAGTTTTGATGTGGAACGATGCGATACGGTGAAAGATGATCTAATTTTAGTCTAAGATATTTTAAAGAGAAATGATCATAGCAATAAATCAACTAAACATAACAGATAAAAGAGATTAAAGAAAGTAACTAACTACTTACCCACAATCTAATCCGCAAGCTATAAAGATAAGGACCCGACAGCTAGGAAACCATCAAAGATTAGGCTATTCCATTCTTCAACTACCAAATCTAATGAGAAAGGATTGGTTGCTTACCCTAATGGAGATTCTATTTGACTTGGGATAGATCGGCTGCTTGGTCACTCAGATCTCGCAGCAGGATGAAGATCGGGACTCCATATTTCAGATCTACCATCAGATCTCGGTTGGGAAGCAAAGGATCCATCCTCTAAAGTCCTTGAATACCTGGGATCTATAGAAAAGGCAGCAAACAAGACTTTAAGAATGAAGTAAACCAAATTCAAAATGGAAAAAGGGAAGGGTTGGATGCATAGAGCTTGAAGAAGATCGGTAGCAGCTTGTCAAATCCGGCAGAACCTCCACTCAAGGACCTCCCCGCCTTGAGCTCTCAAGGACCTCCCCGCCCTTAGAGAAAAACACTAAAGCCTAACCTAGCTTTGTGGAAGAAAGAATGCATCTTTATTTCATGAATGAATAATATTTACAAGGGGGGTATGGGATCCTATTTATAGGGTTCTTCACACATGAAGATATCATAGGACTCCTTTGAATTCAAATTATATTTAAATTTAAATTCTAATTCAAACACTCCTTGGCTTCTTGGCTTTCCCTTGAAATTTTGAATTTTGAATAGACCTTTCATGGCTTGGATGACAACATAAAGTATTATGGCTTCATGAAAAAAATGTGCGACAAATTTAAGATTGAGATGGCGCGCTAATCCTTCTATTGGAGCTAATCCTTCTTCTCATTTGGTGCTAATCTCTCTTTCTTAATCTCAATTGGCATCACATCTGAATTTTTTGAACTCCTTGATCGGCAACATGGGATAAGAAGCAGCTTCAAAGGTTTAAGTTTGAATTTGAACCCTTTAGTTGAATTTGAAAGAGGTTTGGATGAGGGGGCTTCCATTTAAACTTCAAAACATTATCTTCATCTTAAGACAACTTTCAAACTTGAATTTTGAACTCTTCCTTAGCCTTGGAACTCTTCTTTGAATTTGAATTTGGATGAAGATATCTCCTCCTTTGAATTTGAAAGTCGATAGAAGATATCTCCTCCTTTGAATTTTGATGAACCTCCACTTATCTTGGACTCTTCCTCCCATTTAAACTTTGGATGAACCATGGGTGGGCATCATCTGGAGTGTGCGACAAAAGAGAATGAGGGGGGTGTCAGATGAGAAGCAGAGTCCTTCTGCTTTACTCCTCTCAATTGGGACCTCCTTAGAATCTCAAATGAGTGATGAAAGGGAATTGGATGGGGCACCTTTCTTAGATAATGATGAAATTTAAATTGTCTTCATGTTAAAATGTCCGGATGTCCCAATGTCCAGATGTCCGAATGTCTTGATGTCTGGATGTCCGGATGTCTGGATGTTTGGATGTCTGGATGTCCAGATGTCCGATGAAAAATTTCTACATCCTTTTTTTGACCTAGAATTGATCCACCAAGATGATGATGACTTGGTTCTTTGAATTTATGGCACCACCTTGACTTTTTCAAGCACTAATTACAGGACTCAAATTGGACAATTCACCAAACAAAGCAAATTAATATTATTTTACAAGACTCTTAAAGCAATTGATGGACTCAATGGACTCAATTGGTAACTTAACAATCCTAATTGATCAAATTACACTCAATTTGATCAAATTACAACTCAATTTGACTTAATTACAAACTCAAAATAATTGGGACTCGAGTGTTCTTTGTGAAGAACACATGGACTTACTCATTGATGATCCAATTGAATTGGATAAGGCTTGCTTCCTCTTCCTAGCTCTTGTGTCTTTACCAATTCTCCTAGGGTGGGAAGAACTCGACCCCATCGAGTATGGGTCAATTCGGCTCTGGTAATGTTCTAGCAAGTCAAGGTTCAACTTTTGAAGATCCTCTCTAGTGATCCAAGAATCCTCAAACTCAGGTCTCCCTTGCCAACGAACCAGATATCATCCATGATCTGCTTAATCTTTTCTCTCCTCTCTATTAATTTGGCACATTCTTGGATAGGGTCACTCTAAAAGGTGGGATCAGGCTCAAATGGCTCACCAAGTATCACTATTGGTTCCTTGAACTCGACTAGATCAGATATATTGAAGGTCAAACTAATACCTAACTCAGATGGTAATTCTAGCATATAAGCATTAGGTCCAATCTTCTTTATAATCTTATATGGTCCAGCACTACGGGTGTGTAGTTTTTTCATGGTTCTGACTAGAAACCGTTCAGGTCGTAACCTTATCATGACGAAGTCCCCTTCATTAAACTCTTTAAATCTCTTATGTAAGTTAGCCTCATGCTCATATGATTCATTACTCTTTTTAATTTTGTTATGGATTTCTTTATGCAATGCTTTGACATGTTATGCAAATGACTCAGATGATTCAGAAATGCGGGCATGCATGGGTAATGGAATCAAATCTAAAGGCTTTCATGGCTTGTACCCATGTACAATCTCAAAAGGACTCTTACCAGTAGACCTATTGACTGAACTGTTATAGGCAAACTCAGCTCTAGACAGTAATAGGTCCCAATTGCCAGTATTCTCCCCTACCATACATCTTAACAAGTTTCCTAGACTTCGGTTCACTACCTCGGTCTGGCCATTAGTTTGAGGGTGATAAGTAGTAGAAAACTTCAGCTTAGTCCCTAACATATGCCAATGGGTTTTCTAGAAATAACTTTGAACCATACATCCCTGTCAGACACAATTGTCTTAGGTAAACAATGTAATCTGACCACCTCATCTAGGAAAAGTTTGGCAACTCTAAATGCATCTAATGTTTGTGAACAAGGAATGAAATATGACATTTGGAAAATCTATCAACCATGACAAAGATGGAAACGTGTAGCCTCATGGTTTTGGGTAAACCTAGAACAATGTCCATACTTAGATCTTGCCAAGGGCAGTCGGGCACAGGCAAAGGGGTATAGAAGCCAGTGTTCTGCTTTTGCTGCTTCGCAACAGCACAAGTTCTACACTTAGCCACTATTTGAGCTACATTTCTCTTAAGACATGGCCAGAAGAATTGGTCCTCCATTGCCAGAGTAGTCTTATTTCTTCCAAACTGTCCTGCTAAGCCTCCAGCATGGATCTCCCAAATCAGAAATTCCCTAAGGGATGTTCTAGGTATGCAAAGCTTATTTTCCTTAAAAGATAACCATCTTGCAAAGTATAATCACTATCCTAACTAGATGGTCCTTGCTTGATTTTCTCATAGATTTTTCCAAAATTTGGACAAGACTCATACTGCTCCTTGAGCTTGTCAAATCCAACAACCTTAGTATTGACACAATTCAACAACATTGATCGGCGACTAAGGGCATCTGCAACCTTATTCTCTAAACCAGCTCGATGCTTCAACACGAAAGTATAAGACTGGAGATACTCTACCCACTTAGAATGTCTTGGATTTAATTTCTTCTAAGAGTTTAGGAACCTAAGTGCCTCATGGTCAGAGTACAAAACAAATTCCTATGGTAGTAAATAATGTCTCTAATATTTCAACACTTGTACTACCGCATAAAACTCTTTATCATAGGTTGAGTACTTGGACTTAGCCTCATTTAATTTTTTACTAAAAAAGGCTACAGGATGACTTTCTTGACTAGGTACTCCTATGCCAACACCCGAAGAATCACAAGCAACTTCAAATACTTTAGAAAAATCAGGAAGTCACAAGATTGGGGCTTGTGTCATCTTCTCTTTTATATCTAAGAAGGCTCTATCAGCATTCTTGGTCCACTTAAAGGCTCCCTTCCTAATGCAATCTATAATCGGTGCCACAATGGTGCTAAATCCTTTGATAAATCTTCTATAGAAGGTGGCTAATCCATGAAAACTACGGACACCATGGATATTCCTAGGTATGGGCCACTCAACTATTGATTTGATCTTCTCAGGATCAGCTGACACTCACTCTAGGGTCACTATAAAACCTAAAAAGACTATCCTATTGGTCATGAAGACTTCTTAAGATTGGCATACAGGTTCTCTTTCCTAAGTGTCTGACATACTAGATAAAGATGATCTAAGTGGTCCTTCCTTGTCTTACTGTATATGAGGATATCATCAAAGTATATGACCATAAATTTTTCTATAAAGGCTCTTAATACTTGGGTCATTATCCTCATAAAAGTGCAAGGAGCATTTTACAAGCCAAAAGGCATTACCAACCATTCGTACAAACCATCCTTAGTCAAAAAGGTTGTTTTCCATTCATCCCCAATTCTGATCCTAACTTGATGATAGCCACTTTCAAGGTCAATCTTTGAGAAAATGGTTGATCCGGCCATCATATCTAACATATCATCCAAACAGGGAATTGGAAACCTATACTTAACAATGATTTTGTTGATGGCTCTACTGTCGACACACATCCTCCAAGTGCCATCTTTCTTGGAGGTTAATAAGGCTGGAACTGCACAAAGACTAAGACTCTTCCTAATGAATCCTTTCTAAAAAAGCTCCCCTACTTGTCTTTGCATCTCTATGTGTTCTGTAGAGTTCATCCTATAATGTGGAAGTTTTGGCAATGTAGCTCCTAGGACTAGGTCTATGTCATGTTGGATGTCCCTTAATGATAGCAGTTCATTTGGCAAGTTTTCAGGAAACACATCCTGAAAGTCTTTCAAAAGCTCTATAATTTTCTTAGGGTGTTCTGGTTTAGGTTGTTCATGAGTCTCTTTAACCACTAAAAGTCCAATGGGGGCATCTCCAATGATTTCTCTTTCCATCTCCTTAGCAGTAATTAGGTTCAATCCTGGCTTCTCTTCTTTCAAATTACTGGACCCCCTCTTAATGTTATCCTTGGGTGGGGTTGAATTTATGACTATCCTCTTATCTTGATAATTAAAAGAACAAGAGTTTGATCTTTCAAATAGGGTAACATCATGGTCATATAACCAGGGTCTTACCAATTTATGCTACTGACTCCCATTGGTAACACATCACACCAGACCTTCTCTTGGTATGACTGGAAATGGATTGTGACCTGACAAATCAACTTGATGGGAATTGAGGTTGCATCAATCCATGAAACCTTATAAGGGTTGCGATGGGGTGCTGTAGGTAAACCTAGACTTTTGACTGCATTGGTAGAAATGATATTGATATAGCTCCCACTGTCTATAATGATCTTACACACTTTGTCCCATATTTTGATAAAGGTTTGCAGGTGTTGGTCCTACGCCGATTCTCGTTCTTCCTGGTCTGAGCTAGAATACACCAAACAACTCCTACAAGGTCAGGTGACTCTATTTCCTCTTCATTACCTTCATACTCCTCTGCTAAATCAAGCTCAGCTTTATATACTTCCTCTCCACACTTTTCAGCTACTTCAGGTTCCTCTTCTTCTCCCATCTCTCCTATGTGTAGGTTCTGTATAGGGCATTTGTTAGCAAAATGGCCAACTTGATAACACCTATAACACTACATTCTACTTCCTTCTGCATGTACTACAGGTGCTCTTCCTCTATCATTCATATGACCTATTGGTGCCTTTCCTCGATCATCCACTCGACCAATTGGTGCCTTTCGTCGATCATCCATTAGACCTACTGGTGTGGGTTGACTAGGCCGACTAACAGGAACTTGGCTTGACCTATTTCTAGGGTTACCAAACCTATTGAGTTCAGGTCGATAGATAGGTTGTTTTCTTTGAAATCATTCACAGTCTCTAAAACCTGATAAGCATGTTCCAAATCATGTACTTCCCTTAGAAATAGTTCCCTTCTAATATCCTCATTCAAGCCTTTTCTAAACCTAGATAATGTCATAGATTCTAACTCGACTGCACCACATCATATAACAAAATCATCGAACTTGGTAATGTACTCGGTCATGGTCTTACTACCTTGGGTCAAGTCCTGCCATTAATCCAATAGCCTTTGTTGATATGTTAATGGCACATACTTCTCTCTCAACTTGTCTTTCATATCCCTCAATGTAACTATGGGCATGTGTCTTCTCTGAAGGGTCAATCTCTCAGTATTATCCCAATATAATCGTGCTTGTCAGACAAACTTGAGCTTTGCAAATTTCACCTTTTGCTCTTCCGACATTTCATACCATTCATAATATTGATCCATATCGCTCTCCCAATCTGTATAAACCTTAGGATCTAAGTTCCCATCGAACGTGGGTGCATCACATTTGACACTCCTAAAGGCTCTATCTTCTTCAATTTTATCCTGAGTTGGGTGTCTAGGATTTGGAATATGAATAGGATCAGGACGTTGGGCTCTAGGAATATGAACTAGAGTTGGTCTAGGAGGCGTAATGTCTGGCTGAGACAAATGACATTCCTCAAGGTTCCCATTCGATGCTCAATTTGGTCTAGCTTACCACTCAACTACGTAAACTGTTCAGTCAAAGTATGCCTAAACTGTTTAGTCAAAGTACGCATCAGGCTTTCTGGACTGAAACCCATAGATGTAGATGTATTTGCTTGAGTCTGTTGATCTTGGTATGGCATACCTGCCTTAGTAGTCATGCCGTGCAAACAATACAAATCAACCTAAGTCTCGGATTCCTAGACCTAAGGGCCAATATAGTGCTTAGTCAAGGTAATAACCAAGACTGTAGTAACTCCTTGATTGGCCAGGTAAGAGGTTAGGTGGTGGGAGGCTTCCCTCATTTTTGTGAGGTCCTAATTAAAGAACCACCAGTCCACTTAGGGCATTTGCCCTTGGACCTCTAGTCTCAGACACTAATTCTCAGAAGCACACACAGAGTGACTACTACAATGGGTTAACACTTATATAAAACCTGACCTATTGCTGTCCTTAGCTTTAAGTGCTACTTGATTTTAATTATGGCTTAGGACTATGCAAATGAGGTTGGTTTTTTTGGGCTAAGGAAAGGGTCTCAATCCTTTCCTTATGTTATATTGCTTGCCCTTAAGTATTTTCAAGTAAAATGAATGCACAATCAAGATAAGATAAGATAGCACTAGCCATTCAAAATCTAAACTTTAAATTTCAAATTTTAAATTTAGATTTCAGATTTGGATTTTAAATTTTAAATTTTTTAATTTTAAATTATAAAAATTAAACTTTTATGGAATTTAAACTATATGCTGAAATTCTAAAATAGAAATGTTCTCATGCAGTAATCAGGCTTGCAGAAATTCTATATATCGAATTAAATCCTAAGAAAATACCAAAAAATAAACCAAATGTAATGAATCCAACAAAACAAAAATTAAATTTTTTAATTTTCCTACATGCAAAATAATTAAAATAACAGACTATATACTAGAATAGATGGGATGAAGAAAATTAACCCTAAAGATTCATTTCTCATCATTTTCTTCTTCAGGAGTAAATTCACAGTGGCACCCCTACACACCATAGGAAATCTTCTTTGAATGGGATGTAAGGATGTTGCAGCCCTACTTTTTCCTATGACCGGACAGCCATGGTGAAGCACCCGATCTGAGTACTTAAAGAGAATTCAACATGCATGAAATCCAAAAAAATCTAATGCTCTGATATCAATAAGATGATACGGAATGATGCGATACGGTGTAAGATGATCTAATTTTAGTCTAAGATGTTTTAAAGAGCAATGATCATAGCAGTAAAGCAACTAAACATAATAGACTAAAGAGATTAAAGAAAGTAACTAACTACTTACCCGTAATCTAATTCGCAAGCTATAAAGAATAAAGACCTGACAGCAAGGAAACCATCTAAGATTAGGCTATTCCATGCTTCAACTACCAAATCTAACAAGAAAGGATTGGTTGCTTACCCTAATGAAGATTCTCCTTGACTCGAGATAGATCGGTTGCTTGGTCGCTCAGATCTCGCAGTAGGATGAAAATCGAAACTCCAGATTTCAGATCTACCATCAGATCTCAGTTCGAAAGAAAAGGATCCATCCTTTAAAGTCCTTGAACACCTGGGATCTATAGAGAAGGCAGCATACAAGACTTTAAGAATGAAGTAAACTAGATTCAAAATAAAAGAAGGAAGGTTGGATGTGTAGAGCTTGAAGAAGATCGGCAGCAGCTTATCAAATCCGGCAGAACCTCCACTCAAGGACCTCACCACCTTGAGCTCTCAAGGACCTCCCTGTCTTGAGCTCTTAAGGACCTCCCCACCATTAAGAAAAACACTAAAGCCTAACCCAGCTTTGTGGAAGAAAGAATGCATCTTTATTTCATGAATGAATAATAATTACAAGGGGGTATGGGGTCCTATTTATAGGGTTCTTCATACATGAAGATATTATAGGACTCCTTTGAGTTCAAATGACATTTAAATTTAAATTCTAATTCAAACACTCCTTGGCTTCTTGGCTTCCCTTTGAAATTTTGAATTTTGAATAGACCTTTCATGCTTGGGTGACAACATAAAGTATTCTATCTTCATGAAAAAAATGTGCGACAAATTTAAGATTGAGATGGCATGCTAATCCTTCTCTTGGAGCTAATCCTTCTTCTCATTTAGCACTAATATCTCTTTCTTAATCTCAATTGGCATTACATCTGAATTTTTTGAACTCCTTGATTGGCAACATGGGATAGGAAGCAGCTTCAATGGTTTAAGTTTGCATTTGAACACTTCATTTGAATTTGAAAGAGGTTTGGATGAGGGGGCTTCCATTTATACTTCAAAACTTTATCTTCATCTTAAGACAACTTTTAAACTTGAATTTTGAACTCTTCCTTAGCCTTGGAACTCTTTTTTGAATTTGAATTTGGATGAAGATATCTCCTCCTTTGAATTTGAAAGTAGATAGAAGATAACTCCTCCTTTGAATTTTGGATGAACCTCTACTTATCTTGGACTCTTCCTCCCATTTAAACTTTGAATGAATCATGGGTGGGCATCATCTGGAGTGGGCGACAAGAGAGAATGACGGGGGCACCAGATGAGAAGCAAAGTCCTTCTGCTTTACTCCTCTCAATTGGTGCCTCCTTGGAATCTCAAATGGGCAATGAAAGGGAATTGGATGGGGCACCTTTCTTGGATAATGATGAAATTTAAATTGTCTTGATGTCCAAATGTCCGGATGTCCCAATGTCTGGATGTCTGGATGTCTTGATGTCTAGATGTTCGGATATCTTGATGTCTGGATGTCTGGATGTCTGGATGTCTAGTGAAAAATTTGGACAACACTTTTTTGACCTACAATTGATCCACCAAGGTGATGATGACTTGGGTCTTTAAATTTATGACATCCCTTGACTTATTCGAGCACTAATTACAGGACTCAAATTAGACAATTCACCAAACAAAATAGATTAATGTTATCTACAAGACTCTTAAACCAATTGATGGACTCAATGGACTTAATTGGTAACTCAACAATCCTAATTGACCTAATTACACTCAATTTGACTTAATTACAAGCTCAAAACAACTGGAACCTGAGTGTTCTTTGTGAAGAATACATGGACTTACTTATTGGTGATCCAAATTCAATTGGAAAAGGTTTGCTTCCTCTTCCTAGCCCTTGTGTCCTCACCAGTTTTGATAAGAATCCGTGACCTACATCCTATTAGACTTTTTGATAGAAAACTTAATCAAACTTGATGGGGGATAGATGGGGTATGATCGTTGGTGAGCATAGAAGTCACCTAGATTAGGGTAATTTTTTTTGTATTTTATGTAAGGGAGTGGTGAAGGAAATAATAGAGATGAAGGACAGGGATCTGGATCTCATGGACTTTGAGACTCGCCCAAACGAAGAGACCTTTCACCTCTAGGACATTCCACCCACCTCGATACTTGAAGGCGTTATGGTGAATCTCAAAGGACATGGGGGTAAAGAGGATGGAATCAAATGGAAGGGGGATAACTAGACAGGACCTGTCATCATGTCCTGGGGTTGGGTCTCACACCCTCTCCTCACGGAGTGGAAGAAAAGAATCTCTCTTTTCTAAAAACTCATCTTTATTGACTGAACTATTATTTCACAAAAGACTGAGGGTAGTATTTATAGACCTGTCTAACCCTCATTTGAATTTGAATACAAGATAGAGATGATTCAAATTCAAATACAAGATAGGATAAGATAAGCCTATCCGTATCTCAATCTTAACCAACCAAATCCTAATTCAAATTTCAAGTAAAAGATTAATTCTAAACTTATTTATTCTAGATATGCATCGAGATTCGTGCAGCTCCAAAATTTGTGCTTGCTCAAGGATATGTGCTGGTGATGTCCCCATCATTCCCTTGAGGTGGAAAAAACTCGACTCCATCGAGTCAGGCTTGGACTCCAGCTTCAGCTAGCCATGAGATTATTATTATATTTCCTCAGCTCTACTTTAAGATCCGTGCATCTCTGAAAGTCATACAGCTCTGAGATCTATGCAACTCGGAGATCCATGCTTCAATATTTTTGGGATTGCTTTGAGATCCATGCAATGTTGAGAACCGTGCTGGACTTGAACTCGACAAGGGGAAGCTGGCTTTGCCTTGAGAAGCATGCAGAAGGACCTTGCTTTCACATTCATGCCAGTTTTTTTGCTTTGACGAGCATGCAGAACACCCAGAATATGGGTTTTGATCCTTGAATGGGCAGATCTGGTGAGCTCCTCTCGTCGCGATAGAGCTGGACTGGTGGTGGCGGCATGGGGACATGGTGGCGCGACCATGTCCCAGTGATTGGCGGTGTTACGATGGTGGATCTGGAGATTGTAGCAGGAAGGAAGACGGCAGTCGCTCGTTGAGAGGGAGGAGTGGCCGGGGAGGGGATGGCTGAATATGCAGCATCCAAGCTGGCGAGTGGGGCAGCGCGGTTCCTTCGATGGTCAAGTAGTAGGCGGATGATGCGGGAGCCGTAGATGCTAATGCAGTCCCTAGATCTCGTCCTCCTTGACCCTGTTCTTGATGAGGGGATGGTGATCAATGGAGGAGATGGAGAAGAGGATGATGCCCAGGGAGAATGTAGTTCGGAGAGGGATGGCGGCGAGATGGGGATCGGCAGAGGCACGGTCTATTTGAGCATCTAACATGGAGCAAGCGGTGGCGATCTGGGTCAGGGAGGAAAGCGATCCGGATGATGCTGGAGAAATTCTGGGCGGTGAGCAGCTAGATGTTGGATTGGGTGAGGTAGAGCAGTGACAAGGAGTAGCAGACAAAGGTCTGGTCATTGTTGAGATGGAAGGTGTGCTTGGTGGAGGAAGGGTTGGAGACGATGGAGAGGATGGCGTGGATGGCACGGCAGCAGCATAAATGGCACAAGGGTGCAGGCATGGGCGGTGTGTCGGGGTAGCCATCGACGTCTTCGGACGAGAGGGAGATGATGGCACTTGGCTCGGCTCCAGCGAATGGCAGCGATGGAAAGGGGAGCCCGGTTGGTAGGTGACCGGCTGGAGGGAGGGAGGCCCGGCTTGGTTGGAGAAATGGCCGACGGGGCCTCCAGTGAGATTGGCTGAAGAGAGGAGTCCTGGTTGGAGGCATCCCATGGAGGTCTGCCGAATAGGGGCTGTCGATGTCTGGAAGATCTGGTGGAGGCACCGATCTGAGGAACTTCGGCTGTATTGGAAGATGATGGCTATGGGTAGCAGAGCAAGAACAAGGAAGAAAGAGAATGGTGGAACCAATGGGGGAATCTAGGATCTAGAAAGAAAAATACCCTAACCTGATCCATGGCTCTGATACCAAAATTGATGGGGGATAGATGGGGTAGGATCGTTGGTGAGCCTAGAAGTCACCTAGGTTAGGATATTTTTTTTTGTAATTTTTTGTAAGGGAGTGGTGAAGGAAATAATGGGGATGAAGGACAAGGATCAAGATCTCATGGACTTTGAGACTCGCCCTAACGAAGAGACCTCTCACCTCTAGGGAATTCCACCCACCTCGATACCTGGAGGCATCAGGGTGAATCTTAAAGGACATGGGGGGTAAAGAGGATGGAATCAAATGGAAGGGGGATAACTAGACAGGACCTGTCATCATGTCCTGGGGTTAGGACTCACACCCTCTCCTCACGGAGTGGAAGAAAAGAATCTCTCTTTTCTAAAAACTCATCTTTATTGACTAAATTATTATTTCACAAAAGACTGAGGGTAGTATTTATAGACCTGTCCAACCCTCATTTGAATTTGAATACAAGATAGAGATGATTCAAATTCAAATACAAGATAGGATAAGATAAGCCTATCCGTATCTCAATCTTAACCAACCAAATCCTAATTCAAATTTTAAGTAAAAGATTATTTCTAAAATAATTTATTCTAGATATGCATCGAGATTCGTGCAGCTCCAAAATTTGTGCTTGCTCAAGGATATGTGCTGGTGATGTCCCCATCATTCCCTTGAGGTGGAAAAAACTCGACTCCATCGAGTCAGGCTCAGACTCCAGCTTCAGCTAGCCATGAGATTATTATTATTATTTCCTCAGCTCTACTTTAAGATCCGTGCATCTCTGAAAGTCATGCAGCTCTGAGATCTATGCAACTTGGACATCCATGCTTCAATATTTTTGGGATTGCTTTGAGATCCATGCAATGTTGAGAACCATGCTGGACTTGAACTTGACAAGGGGAAGCTGGCTTTGCCTTGAGAAGCGTGCAGAAGGACCTTGCTTTCACATTCATGCCAGTTTTTTTTGCTTTGACGAGCATGCAGAACACCCAGAATATGGGTTTCGATCCTTGAAGGGGTAGATCTGGTGAGCTCTCCTCTCGTGACAGAGCTGGACTGGTGGTGGCGGCATGGGGACATGGTGGCGCGACCATGTCCCAGTGATTGGCGGTTACGATGGTGGATCTCTAGATGGTAGCAGGAAGGAAGACGGCGGTGGCTCGTTGAGAGGGAGGAGTGGCCGTGGAGGGGATGGCTGAATGTGCAGCATCCAAGCTGGCGGGTGGGGCAGCGTGGTTCCTTCGATGGTCAAGTAGTAGGCGGATGATGCGGGAGCCGTAGATGCTAATGCAGTCCCTAGATCTCATCCTCCTTGACCCTGTTCTTGATGAGGGGATGGTGATGAATGGAGGAGATGGAGAAGAGGAGGATGCCCAGGGAGAATGTAGTTCGGAGAGGGAGGCGGCGAGATGGGATCGGCAGAGGCACGGTCTATTCGAGCATCTAACATGGAGCAAGCGGTGGCGATCTGGGTCGGGGAGGAAAGCGATGCGGATGATGCTGGAGAAATTCTGGGCGTTGAGCAGCTAGATGTTGGATTGGGTGAGGTAGAGCAGCGACGAGGAGTAGCAGACGAAGGTCTGGTCATTGTTAAGATGGAAGGTGTTCTTGGTGGAGGAAGGGTTGAGATGATGGAGAGGATGGCGTGGATGGCATGGCAACGGCATAAATGGCACAAGGGTGCAGGCATGGGCGGTGGATGTCGGGGTAGCCATCGACGTCTTCGGACGGGAGGGAGATGATGGCACTTGGCTCGGCTCCAGCGAATGGTAGCGATGGAAAGGGGAGCCTGGTTGGTAGGTGACCGGCTGGAGGGATGGAGGCCCGGCTTGGTTGGAGAAATGGCCGACGGGGCCTCCAGTGAGATTGGCTGAAGAGAGGAGTCCCGGTTGGAGGCATCCCATGGAGGTCTGCGGAATAGGGGCTGTCGATGTCTGGAAGATCTGGTGGAGGGCTGCTGATCTGAGGAACTTCGGCTGTATTAGAAGATGATGGCTATGGGTAGCAGAGCAAGAACAAGGAAGAAAGAGAATGGTGGAACCAATGGGGGAATCTAGGATCTAGAAAGAAAAATACCCTAACCTGATCCATGGCTCTGATACCAAATTGATGGGGGATAGATGGGGTAGGATCGTTGGTGAGCCTAGAAGTCACCTAGGTTAGGATTTTTTTTTGTATTTTTTTGTAAGGGAGTGGTGAAGGAAATAATGGGGATGAAGGACAAGGATCAAGATCTCATGGACTTTGAGACTCGCCCTAACGAAGAGACCTCTCACCTCTAGGGAATTCCACCCACCTCGATACCTGGAGGCATCAGGGTGAATCTTAAAGGACATGAGGGGTAAAGAGGATGGAATCAAATGGAAGGGGGATAATTAGACATGACCTATCATCATGTCCTAGGGTTGGGTCTCTCACACCCTCTCCTCACAGAGTGGAAGAAAAGAATCTCTCTTTCCTAAAAACTCATTTTTATTGACTGAACTACTTTTTTACAAAGGATTGAGGGTGGTATTTATAGACCTGTCTAACCCTCATTTGAATTTGAATACAGGATAGAGATGATTCAAATTCAAATACAAGATAGGTAATATAGCCTATCCGTATCTCAATTCTAAACAACCAAATCCTAATTCAAATTTCAAATAAAAGATAAATCCAAAACTAATTTATTCTAGATATGCGCTGAGATTCATGCAGCTCCATGATTCGTGCTTGCTTCGAGATCTGTGCTGGTGATGTCCCTATCAACACTGGAACAATACCTAGGGTTCATGTTTCTATTCTACTAGGTTGCCACCATGTAATACTAGGTGTCACTGGTGGATTTTGAAAACTTGGATCATTTTCGAGTCAATGATACATGTTGGGATTGAGCTAGAAAAGTTTTGGTCCATCGAAAAGGTTTCGATGATACTATGATAGTGATGCGGAATGAAAGATGCAAAACTAAATCTAATAATTCTAAGATTAATTATTTTTAATTAAGTAGAGATTAATTTCAGTAATTTTCTAAAATAAGACTCAAAGTATTTAGATGAACACAACTAGTCAACTAGTAATGATGAGGGATGGGATTCTAACATAATGCGGGATGAGGATGTAGGGGAGGAACATAAAATATGTAGTAAATTAATTTCAGATTTTATTATTATTAAATTCTCGAAACAGTTCAAGATGAGGTTAGGGTTTTCTAGTAACAGTTAGAATCCTATCCACATGCTAGAACTATCAAAGAGACAAAGCAAATAAAGGATCCTAGGACTAAGAAGGCCTATTAGGTGCATGTTCGATCTTCAAAAATCAGACAAAGAGAGATGGGAAGGGTTAGTGTTACCTAGCAATGACGATCTTGAAGCCGTAAAAGGGTTCGCTCGCTCGGATCAGCACTTGGATGATCTGGCCACTTTCGTGTGGATCCACTGGCTTTTTATCAGATTGGTTTGGGAGCAAGAAGGACTTCATCCAAGGATAGTTTCACTGAAGGGATCCTACACACATTACGGGTTAGGCTCACAGATGATGAAAAAAACATGAAGTAGGAAGAAGAAAGATAAGAGAGAGTGGAGGGCTGTTGGAGTGGCTGGCAGCCTGCTTGAGGGAAGAGGTCGCTTGGCTTGGAGAGGGGCGGCCTGACTGCTGAAGGGGATGCTTGGGAAGAAGCTCCTAATGGCCTGAAGGCCAGGGCATGCTTGGAAGAGAGAGGGGAAGGGGCGACCAAGAGTTTGGTGATGGTGTTGGCGGATTGGTGGAAGGAGGGAGATATGGGTGGCACCTAGGGCTTGGAGGTGGAGGGTGTTTTAGGGTATGATGAAAGAAGGCTAGGGTAGCTAGGGTTTGATGGCTAGGATGGAGAATCTAGGGCTAGGGTTTTCATACAAGAATAAGAAAGCACTCGGGTCTCACACCCACTCCAATTAGAGGAACAAGAATTACACAGAATTCTCTCAATAGTTTATTTCATAAGCAAAGTTAATTTTACAAGAGGGGAGGGGTGGGTATTTATAGAGTTACCCAGGTTACATGACTTAAGGGTCAATAAATCACAAACTGGTGGGCCAAGAAAACCCTCTTGCGCTAGGGCCATGACTCCTTGTTGGAGTTGGAAGACATATGCTTGGACTTGGTCAAAACCTTGGGGTATCTTGGACTGGGTAAAAGCTGGGGCATCTTAGACTGAGTCAAAGCCTGGGAAGGGGTGCCAACATGAATGGGCTTTGGGCCAGGGGCACCATTTGAGCTTGGACTGGGAGGGGAGGGTGCCATGTACTTGGACTTATATCCGGCACCACTTCCTTTGTGGTTCTGGACTAGGTGCCAATGCTTCGGACCTTGGGCATCATGAATGTGGACCAGGGGCCTAGGCTGGGGTGGCTTGAGTGGAGGCCTGGTTGGGTGCATGAAGCCTCATTCATTGGGGCCTGATGACTCTCCTGATCTGATGATCCTCCTCTTGAACTTGACCTGAATGAAACAAAAAATTTACAAGACTCATGTGACAGGACTCTTGACTAGACTGAAATAATAAGATTTCACTTGACTTAGTGAACCCAACTGGCTCACTTTATGACAGGACTCAAACTTAGATTTCATTACAGGACTCATAAATTGTCCACACATGAATCAGAGATTGAAACTTGAAATCTTTGTTTGATTTGATGTCCCCATCAAATGGATTTTCAAAGGAAAAGGGACACAGACAGGTAGGTAGAGACCTATAAAGCTCGTTTGGTTGCCAAGGGGTATCATCAATATTATGTTATTGACTATGATGAGATGTTCTCTCCTGTGGCAATGCTTAAATCTATTTAGATCATACTTGCTTTAGTAGAACACTTTGATGACGATATCTAGCAAATGGATGTCTGAACATCTTTCTTAAATGTTGAGCTAGAAGAAGAGGTGTATATTGAAAGGATTCAGGTGCAACGCAGCGGAAAGATAATTTCAAAATGATGAAATTTACACCAAAATCCTTAGCCAGGATCTCTTAATTCAGGATTAAAACATATGAGAAACATGCAAACCTACACTATTAAAATTAGGGCACCAACCTGTTATTGCTAAATCCAATTTGATGTAGGATCTAAACTTGATGTTGAATGACCCTTTTGAATTCACCAGGCATCCAAATGTCCACCCTCCAATGGTGATCCACAAGAAAATTGATCAAGATGCTCGCTTCTTCAAAAAGGTTCCTTCACTTGAATTCTTCTCCCAGAACTCAAGATGACTATGGCTGAAAAACTCCACGGCAGGGACTTCTTACTTCCTTTCTTTCTTCTTCCTCTCCCTTTCTTAAGACCTTGTCCTACAAATACACTCTTGTCTTGAAGGAGGAGGTGGATTTAAGACACTAATGTCTTAATGTAAAGGAAATAGGAAACAGAGTATATCTTCTTTTCTTTTACCGTTCGAGAGATTCTTCCTATCTCTTGTTTTAGACTTGAGTTTCAACAGAGAAGAGAACTCTGTAAAAGGGAAACTCTTGTGTCCTAAACAAGCTAAGGAGGAATCAGTCTCCTGGAAAGAAAACACAAATAAAAAAAACTCTGTTGTACATTAGCCAAAACACCCGAGGCCTCTGTTCCTTAAATAGAATACAAAAAGTTGTCTTCTCAAAAGAACACAACTCTCCGTAAACACCATTCCCTTTTTTTCTCAGGCCCCTTCCCTATTTATCACGCCCCATCCTTCTTCTCATGGCCTTCCGGATAAATCCCACGGCCTTTATTAAAGGAAAAGTCGCGATGTTTTTAAAAGAAAGGAGTCGCGAATTTAAATCTCCGAAGAGATGTTATTTATTTCGCACACCGGGAAGCAACAGGCTCTTTCTTCCTTTCTTAAAAACCCATCAACCGTTGGATTCCATCCAAGGGGGCATATCTGAGGTGCTAAATCTAAGAAAGGAGGCTGCCCCATCTTAATTCATCAGAGAATTAAGTGGGGCACGCCAAGAGTCCTTGCGCCATGGACTCTTCCAAATGGCGCGCCAAGAGTCCATTAGCGCATGGACTCTTGGCATTTTGGCGTGAAAATGCTAAGGGGCGGGTGGGGGGCCAGCCTAGGTGCATGGTTAGCCAATAGGGTTAGCCATAATCCCTATAAACTCAATTAGGGTCTAATTAGATCCAATTAGAACCCAAATTGAACCAATCTGGAACCCTAATTTGAATCTAATTCGAATAAAAGCTATGATTTGCAACACCTGGTAGAGTGTCATCATGCAAAATGATTTAATTACAAAATTAAGTCCTTGATCAATTCTCTTAAGTGTGTGACCCATTGGATTCCACATATAGCCAGCAGTGGGTTCGAATACAAGTTGACCTAATTTGATTAGAACTCTTTCTAATCGATTTAGGTCAAATCGGGCTTACCCCGATTATGATCAATTAGGACTCTTCCTAATAAGTGATCATTCAATTTAATCAACCCACAAGACAAGATTGATGTCTAGCACGTGTCATGTCTACCCGGAAGATATGAAAATTCTGGTGAAATACCAAACTATCCTTCAGTAGAAAGTTACCGTATAATTAAATCCTTCGATCAGCCTGCACCTAGAATATAATTATGGATATGGATATATGTCAATTCCAATATTACATTCGTTTCTAGCTCAATCTTATATTGATGATTCAATTATCTTGATATTAGAAATCATCTCTAATATCTTTACTTTGATCAAAGATTCCCTGAATCATTATCCGATTGATAACTAGCTGGATGCAATCTCCTCTTACTAAGAGTGATCGATTCCTTGTTGACATACTCATTACCTTCATATCCAATTCACCATTCCTAGTATCAATCCTGTACATGACTCAGTGTCATGATTAGAATTGAACCAAAGCATGGGTTCATGTACATAAGGTACTTATGGCAGTCTCAGGTCAAAGGATTACTTTTACCACTCCCACTATGAGAACCTTCTATGACATGTAGCAAAGACTCCATTAGATGTTTTCAAGTTGGATCATATCAGTGAACTCATTCTCTAATGAGCACCCACATCCTAGTATTAGTGTCATACACAAGTGACTGTGAGAGCAGTCACCCTCTCCAGTATACATGGGATGTGCTAGTCTTACCGGAAAAAACCCTGATCCCCTACTCAGGGTTCCTTTGACTAGGAATATTTTAGATTAAGGTTTTAAGACTTTAAGTCTCACTGGTATGATCTCATCATAACCCTAATATCATAGCCCTAATATGGGGTTCATCATATATAAAAACACAGCGTATGATGAAAAATATTGCCTTTATTAGAATATTGTCAATTACAATGGTTTGGATATACAACATAGATTGGCTTGTAGGGCATATCCCTTTCAATCTCCCACTTGCACTAAAGCCAATCGCCTTTAAATCTTATCCCATACACTCGTGGGTGGCGATCAAACTCTCGCTGTGGTAGAGCCTTAGTGAACGGGTCTTCTACATTGTTTTTGTATCAACTCTATTTATGTAGACATCTTGTCTCTCTACTATTTCTCGGACGAGATGGAAGCATCTCAGAATGTCTTGGACTTATGATGAGCTCTTGGTTCCTTAGCTTGAGCAACAGCCCAGTGTTGTCACAGTAAAGTGGAACTGAAGTTTTCAATCTCAGGAACAACACCCAACTCTATGATGAACTTCTTCATCCATACTGCTTCCTTGGCGGCTTCACTGACAGCTATGTATTCTGCCTCTGTGGTTGAGTCAGCTACTTGGTACTCTTCCAACTCACTGCTCCACCATTTAGGTTAAAAACATATCCCGAAATGGATTTGCTATCATCAGGGTCTGATTGAAAACTAGAATCAGAATAAGCTTCTAGTTTAAGATCAGAACCACCATAAACCAAAAATATCCTTAGTCCTTCTCAGGTACTTAAGAATATTTTTAACTGCTTTCCAATGATCCTCTCCTGGATCAGCCTGAAACCTACTGACAATGCCTAAAGCATATGCCACATCAGGCTGGTACATAACATGGCATACATTATGGACCCTATTGCCGAAGCATAAGGTATAGAATTCATTCTATTTCTTTTTTCAGGTGTCTTAGGAGACATCCTTTTAGAAAGATGTATGCCTTGACTCATAGGACGATAACTCTTTTACTTCCATCCATGCTGAATCTTTTCAGCACTAAGTCAATGTACCTAGATTGGGATAAACCTAACATCCTCTTAGATCTATCTCTATAGATCTTAATACCTAGTATATAGGATGCTTCTCCCAAATCTTTCATGGAAAAACTGGTTTGATAGCCAAACCTTGACTGATTGCAACATTGGGATATCATTCCCAATGAGGAGTATGTCATCTACATACAGAACCAAGAAGACTATGGCACTCCCACTAGTCTTCTTATAAACACGGGTTCATCCATATTTTTGATAAAACCAAACCTTTTAATAGTTTCATCAAAGCGGATGTTCCAACTCCTTGAAGCTTGCTTTAATCCATAAATGGATTTCTTTAGCTTGCATACTTGATTAGTTTATTCTTTGAAATAAAACCTTCTGGCTGTGACATGTAGACTTCTTCCTCAAGGAAACCATTAAGGAATGCAGTCTTCACATCCATCTGCCAGATCTCATAATCATGGTATGCTGCTATAGCAAGTAAAATCTGGATTGATTTGAGCATGGCAACAGGTGAGAATGTTTTATCATAATCAATTCCCTGTTTTTGTCTAAAACCTTTTGCCACTAATTGGCTTTATAGGTTTCAACTTGGCCATCAGCCCCAATCTTTTCTTATAGACCCATTTCACCCATAGGATTAACACCCTCTGGTGCATCGACCAAAGACCATACTTGGTTTACATACATAGAGTCTATCTCGGATTTCATGGCTTCTTGCCATCTATCTGAATCAGAACTCAAGATAGCTTCCGTATAGGTCAGAGGTTCATCATTTTGAATGACTTGGGCTTCATTATTTTCAATAATAAACCCATACCTTTCAGTGCCCGTGGCACTCTATCAGACCTACGGGGAGGAGTTTTGTGTTCTGGTTCTATCCTAACTATATGTTCTAATGGTTGAGAACTGTATATCTGTGTTTCTTGTACTTCTCCAAGTTCAACAGTTCTACCATTGCCCTTTTCTAAAATGAACTCTTTTCCTAGAAAAGTGGCATGCCTGCTGACAAAAATCTTTTGTTCAGTAGGTTGGTAAAACAGATATCCTCTACCCTCTCTAGGATATCTACAAATAGACATTTATCCGCTCTAGGTTCCAACTTATATCCAAAATTTCTTTTAACATAAGCTGGACATCCCCATACCTTAAATATTAAAATATGGTTTCTTTCCACTCCAAATTTCATATGGAGTACTAACAACGGATTTAGAAGGTACCTTGTTCAGAATGTAAACAGCAGTTTCTAGGGCATGACCCCAGAAGGAATGGGTAAATTTGTGAAGCACATCATGGATCATACCATATCTAATAAGGTACGATTCATCCTTTCAGCTATACCATTTAGCTATGGTGTATAAGGAGGGGTCCATTCAGAAAGAATTCCATTAACTTTAAGATAGTCTAAAAACTTCGTGGATAAGTATTCTCCTTCTCAATCAGAACGAAGAACTTTAATACTTTTTCTCGTTTTGTTTTTCGACCATACTTTGATACTCCTTAAATTTATCAAAGGCTTCAGATTTATGTTTCATAAGATACACACATCCGAACCTAGATAAATCATCTATAAAAGTGATAAAATGAGTATCCACCTCTAGCCTGAGTTGTCATTGGACCACATACATCAGTATGTATAAGTCCTAATAACTCAGTTGACCCTTTCTCCATGTCCAGTAAATGGAGTCTTGGTCATCTTATCCATGAGACATGATTCACAAGTTCCTAATGAGTCATACTCATAGGGGATCAAGGATTTTCCTTGTATAACTTGCTTATCCTAGACTCAGTAACATGACCAAGTCGATGATGCCAAAGTAAAGTATCATTAAAGTCTTTTCTTTTTATTTTATTATTGACATGAAAAACCTATCATTGGAGAAAGAGTTAAGAGCCCATTGCTAAATATCCCAGAACAAATAATTTTATTAGACAACATTATCGAGCAACCAGTGCTCGTTACATCCATTACATATCCTTGTTTAATACCAAAAGGAATAGATATAATGTTCCTAATAATATTAGGCATATAATAACAATTTTCTAACTCCAAGATCTTCCCTGAAGGCAACTTCAAAATATAGGTCCCTACAGCTTCTGCTTGGATGATATCACCACTAGCACCGTAGAGATTGAAGTCACCTTCCTTCAATACTTTAAGCTTGGGGAGCTCTTGCAAAGATTTGCATATATGGTAACCACAAGCGGTATCCAATACCAAGTATTTTATATAAATGAATTTAATGTCAATAAGCATGTATCTCATACATACCTTTTGGTGCATCTGACGCACCAGGCTTCACAGTTGCAAGGTAACCTTGCAATTCCTTTTCCAATATCCCGCTTTCCGCAAAGAAACAAGTTGACTGTTTTGAGGCCTTCTTTCCTTCTTTCGTATTCTTATTGATGCCACCCTAGGGTTAGCCTCCTATTAAACCCTTTTTACCTGATTTCTTCTTATTGGTCTTATCACAAGAAGAAGTGGACCTTTCTTTCTTAACATAGCTCTCTGCTTTTTTAACATATTTAACAGCTCAGGCAAGGAAGTGTTCGTTTGTTCATGTGATAATTCAAGACAACTGAGAAAATGACTCCGGAAGTGATTACAGGATTAAATCCTGATTCAACTCCCCCTCCATAATAAAACCTAATGACCCAATCTGGTGATTAAGTCAATTATCTTGAAACATGATCCTGAATGCATGTTCCCTCTCATCCTATCACGGAATACCTGCTTAGATATTTCGTATCTAGTAGTTCTGCTATGTTCTCCATAAAGCTCTTTTAATTGAGCATTATGGATTGAGTATCCATGCTTTCATGCTGTCTCTATAACTCATGGTCATAGAGGCTAGTATGATACACTTGATGTAAGGGATCATTCTGCCATTTTGTATGTGGCCATATCTTCCTCTGTGGCATCATCCCCTAGTGGATTAAGACTAGGGTATCAAGAATATAAGAAATTTTTCTGACTCAGTACAATCTTTAAATTTCTCAACCAGTCCACATAGTTCGGACCAGTCAGTTTGTTGTGTCTAAGATACTTCGCAGTGATAATGAAGATGCCATTTTCTACATTTAATAAAGAACAATACATAAGCAAAAACCATGAAATGCCTACATAATTAAATTAGGTCTTCAATTTAATCATGTCTCCCACTATTTTATCAAAAATCATAGCCCTCACTATGATAATCGAGAAGAACCTGATCAGTTTTTCTTAGTGAGATTGAGATCCTAATAACTTATAAAAGATCTTGCAGAAAACACAACAAATCTTTTATAAGCTCAAAGGTAGGAAAACTCTTCCAATTATATCTCATATAATTCTCGAGATGTAACTTGGCCTCTAGAACATTATTAGTCTTGCAGAAAACACAACAAACCATAATGTTCTAGTTAAGTCAAGACCCTTTCATTTCCATACAGTCAATACTCAAATATAATGCCCTTGCAGATAACACAACAAAGAATTATACTGAATATACTGTAATCTATCTATGCACTAGACAGTACATGTCAATCACCATATTAGGTCTTGCAGATAACACAACAAACCTAATGTGGTTCATAACACAATAATGATCCAGCATGAAGGAAGGCCAATATAGTATTTTTAACATTAAGCATTTTAGTCAAGATTTAAATTATCAAATCGGCCAGGAAAGTGGAAGAATGTGGGAGTCCCCTCGTTGCTTTCCTAGACACCAATAAATTGGCCAGGTCAGCAACGGAACAAATTAAAAAACCATAATTCTCTTTACCTTCCCAGAACCACCTTTCTAGACACCGAATGATCAATTGTACATCATGGACTAGTGATGCTTATTAGTTAAATATACTAAGACTTAATATAATTTTTAAAAGGAGGGATTTATAAATTGCCAGCAATCCCTTATAGAATGTATCACAATCAACATCATTCTTATAAATAAGAAAATATGTGGCTAAGTGTGTCATCATACTAGGACAACCATTTACCACATAATGGATCCACCATTATGCTAAGGCAACCTTATTTCAGTATGATGACTTCAAAACTAAACATATCTCTATAATAATTAGGGTTTGAGTGAAAAACCCTAATTAGTGACAACATCAAACATATTCTTAAACATAATGCATCCCATAATGTGCTAAGTGTATCAATTCAAGGGTTTAAAAAACCTAACATGCGACACTACAACAAAAAGACATATATATAATTTTCATAAGTTTTAACTGTAAATAAGGGTGGCTCTGATACCACTGAAAGGATTCAGGTGAAACGTAGCGGAAAGATAATTTCAAAATGATGAAATTTACCACCAAAACCTAGCCAGGATCTCCTTATTCAGGATTAAAACTTATGAGAAACATGCAAACCTACACTATTAAAATTAGGGAACCAACCTGTTATCGCTAAACCCATTTGATGTAGGATCAAAACTGAGTGATGACCCTTTTGAATTCACAGGGCCAAATGTCCACCCTCCAATGGTGATCCACAAGAAAATTGATCAAGATGCTCGCTTCTTCAAAAAGGTTCCTTCACTTGAATTCTTCTCCCAGAACTCAAGATGACTATGCTGAAAAACTCCATGCAGGGACTTCTTACTTCCTTTCTTTCTTCTTTCCTCTCCCTTTCTTAAGACCTTGTCCTAAGAATACACTCTGTCTTGAAGGAGGAGGAGGTTTAAGACACTAATGTCTTAATGTAAAGGAAATAGGAAACAGAGTATATCTTCTTTTCTTTAACCGTTCGAGAGATTCTCCTATCTCTTGTTTTAGACTTGAGTTTCAACAGAGAAGAGAACTCTGTAAAAGGGAAACTCTTATGTCCTAAACAGCTAAGGAGGAATCAGTCTCCTGGAAAGAAAAGACAAAGAAAAAAAAACTCTGTTGTACATTAGCCAAACACACCGATGCCTCTGTTCCTTAATAGACTACAAAAGTTGTCTTCTCAAAAGAACGCAACTCTTCGTAAACACCATTCCCTTTTTTCTCACGACCCTTCCCTATTTCTCACGCCCCATCCTTCCTTCTCACGGCTTCCGAGTAAATCCCATGGCCTTTCTTAAAGGAAAAGTCATGATGTTTTTTAAAAGAAAGGAGTCCACGAATTTAAATCTCCGAAGAGATGTTATTTGCGCAATCGGGAAGCAACAGGCGCTTTCTTCCTTTCTTAAAAACCTATCAACCGTTGGATTCCCATCCAAGGAGGCATATCTGAGGTGCTAACTCTAAGAAAAGGAGGCCCGCCCCATCTAATTCATCGGAGAATTAAGTGGGGCGCGCCAAGAGTCCATGCGCCATGGACTCTTCCAAATGGCATGCCAAGAGTCCATTAGTACTTGGACTCTTGGCATTTGGGGTGAAAATGCTAAGGGGCGAGTGGGGGGCCAGCCTAGGTGCAATGGTTAGCCATAGGGTTAGCCATAATCCCTATAAACTTAATTAGGTCTAATTAGATCCAATTAGAATCCAAATTAAACCAATCCGGAACCCTAATTCAAATCTAATTCGAATAGAAGCTAGGATTTGCAACACTGCTAGAGTGTCATCATGCAAATGATTTAATTACAAATTAAACCTTGATCAATTCTCTTAAGTATGTGACCATTGGTTCCACATCTAGCCAGCAGTGGGTTCGAATACAAGTTGAACTTAATTTGATTAGAACTCGTTCTAATCGATTTAGGTCAAATCGGGCTTACCCGATTATGATCAATTAGGACTCTTCCTAATAAGTGATCATTCATTTAATCAACCCACAAGACAAGATTGACGTCTAGCAATATGTCTGTCTACCCGGAAGATATGGAAATTCTGGTGAAATACCAAAACTACCCTTCAGTGAACGTTACCGTACAATAAAATCCTTCGATCAGCCTGCACCCAGAATATAATTATGGATATGGATATATGTCAATTCCAATATTACATTCGTTTCTAGCTCAATCTTTTATTGATGATTCAATTATCTTGATATTAGAAATCATCTCTAATATCTTTACTTTGATCAAAGATTTTCTGAATCATCATCCGATTGATAACTAGCTGGATACAATCTCCTCTTACTAAGAGTGATCGATTCCTTGTTGACCTACTCATTCCCTTCATATCCAATTCACCATTCCTAGTATCAATCCTGTACATGACTCAGTGTCATGATTAGAATTGAACCAAAACATGGGTTCATGTACATAAGGTACTTATGGCAGTCTCAGGTCAAAGGATTACTTGTACCACTCCCACTATGAGAACCTTCTTTTGACATGTAGCTAAGACTCCATTAGATGTTCTCAAGTTGGATCATATCAGTGAACTCATTCTCTAATGAGCACCCACATCCTGGTATTAGTGTCGTACATAAGTGACTGTGAGAGCAGTCACCCTCTCCAGTATACATGGGATGTGCTAGTCTTACCGGAAAAACCCTGATCCCCTACTCAGGGTTCCTTTGACTAGGAATATTTTAGATTAAGGTTTTAAGGCTTGAGGTCTCACTGGTATGATCTCATCATAACCCTAAAATCATATCCCTAATCTATGGGGTTCATCATATAATATAAACACAGCGTATGATGAAAAATAATGCCTTTATTAGAATATTGTCAATTACAATGGTTTGGGAGATACAACATAGATTGGCTTGTAGGGCATATCCCTTTCATATATGATACAACCTGAAGGGTTCACATCCATAGACAAGTCAAAGGTGTGCAAGCTTCAAAGGTCCATCTATGGACTGAAGCAAGCATCTTGGAGTTGGAACATGCGATTTGATAAGTGTATCAGTCATATGGCTTCATTAGGAATGGAGAAGAATCTTTCATTTATAAATGGGCTAATGATTTTATGATTGTATTCCTTGTATTGTATGTGGATGACATTCTCTTAATCGAAAATGACATCCCAGCACTACAAGGAATAAAGGTCTAGTTGTCATCTCAGTTCTTTATGAAGGACTTTGGTGAAGCCTCTTTCTTACATACTGGGTATGAAGATCTATAGAGATAGATCTAAGAGGCTTCTGGGACTGTCCCAGTTTGCGTACATTGATACTATGCGGAAGCGGTTCATCTTGGAGAATTCCAAGAAAGGCTATCTCCCGATAGGCCCTGGAATAACACTCTCCAAAAAGTATTATGCGATAACTCCTGAGGAGAGAGAGCGTATGAGTAGAATCCCATATGCTTCAATAGTGAATTTTATCATGTCCGCCATGACATGTACTAGACCAGACATGGCATACTCACTAGACGTAGTGAGTATATACCAGTCTATCCCAAGTGAAGCTTATTGGAAAGTGGTAAAGACCATCCTTAAGTATCTGCGAAATACTAAGGAGCAATGACTGATTTATAGAGAACCTGACTTGAAACTTGTGGGGTATACTAACTCTAGTTTTCAGTTAGATAAAGATGATAGCTAGAGTGTGTCAGGATATATCTTTATCCTAAATGAAAGAGCGATCTACTGGAAAAGCTCCAAGCAGCCTACGGTGGCAGACTCAGTATGTGAAGCAGAATACATCATAACATTGGATGCAGCAAAGGAAGTAGTGTGGTTGCGGAAGATCCTAGGTGAGCTAGGAGTGGCACCTTCCCTGGATGTTCCTGTTCAGGTGTATTGTGATAACACTAGAGCCATTGCTCAAGCCAAAGAGCTGAAGTCCCATCAGCACACCAAATATTTTATGCGGTGCTTCCACCTTATGCAAGAAATCATGGAATGAGGTGACATTGACCTTCAAAAGATCGATGGAAAAGAGAAATTGACCGACCCCTTCACTAAAGCTGTCAGAGTTCAAGAGTTTGATAATTGTAAATGGAAAATGGGAATAAGATTCTGTACTAATTAGCTTTAGTTCAAGTGGGAGTTGTTGGGAATAGTGTCCCAAAGCCAATCATCTAGACTGTAGACGGTTATGCTATTTTGTAATTGTATATGAGTTTTTTAAATGAATAAAAGTTATTCTTTTGGTTGTTCATTACATGTGCATTTTCCTAAAAAGAACTCTTGTGTGATGGAGTCCTTAGTGCTACATTATATTTGATATGGAGAGGATATATCAAGTAGTTCTTAAACTAATTCACAACCAAAAGATACATTGTTATAGGACAATGATGTATCAAGCATAGGTTGTTGTATGTCACATTGGTTGGTTATCCTCTTGACCAAGGAGTGTAGAGACACTGATGTGACATGCAAGTGAAATATATGACTTCTTACTGAACGTGATCAACTGTGGAGTTCCCTTCTACCAAAGGGTTGCTTGCGAAGGGATGTAGGTATATGTGTCCCCCAAACTTGAGGTCACCATGGTAGCTGCATGTAACTCACTATACTTTGGTGCCGGACTACTTGGATTTCTAATCCAGTGACGAAAGATTTCTAGGTATAGTCAATTACTTGTGGAGTGATGGTGGATCAAGATGGGATTGACCCCTCCAAATGGTTTGGAGTGAATTACTCACTATGACTTAATTTTGCAAAACCTTGGCCAGGGTCATCCTGAGCATTATGAGATCAAAGGGATGAATTATGGGATAACCATATGCCAGGGGTTCTAGAGAGTTGCTCTGCAATCTTCGACCTATCCAGATGTTGGGTATCATTACTAGATGATGACTTTGACTGGTACTGGAAGTGTTCCAGTGCTACCGGCTTAGTGTTCGAACCTATGGGGTCACACACCATAGGGGTTTCTAATCTAAAGGTTGATCGATGATTGAAAATCGTTTGGCATCATTGGGTGTCAATATGATTGACCATGATCTAAGTGTCAACACTTTGAAGTGTCGACACTTCCATGTGTCAACACTAGGCTATAATGTGTGTTTTTTTCACTAATTTGATTAGTGAATTTTGGAGGACTTATTAGCAATATGATTGTAACCTAATGGGTCAAGCCAAATGTGATTTGGCTTAGAATCAAATTGGATTTGATTTTTCATGCTCTCTTTCCTTTAAAAAGATTTAAATTTGAATTTTGAATTCAAATTTCAAATCTTTGCTGAAACTGGCTCCAAGATTTTTTTTGGAATGCATTATTTGGGAATGCAGATTTTCTCCCATTTAAACCTAGAGCGAATTTGGTTTAACCCTTAACTCTCTTCCCCAATCACTCCACCTTCCATATCTCTCTCCCTCTTCGCTACCACTGTAAATAAGTGTTATTGTAGGGCCGAAAGAAGGATGACAAGCTAGGCTTTTCTAAGAGAGAAAGAAAAGAATTCCTTAGAGTGGGGTTTGAGAGGATTAGGGTTTTTAGTGCGAGCCTACCGAGCAATCAAGCTAGGATTTGGGAAGAGAGAGTTGGTTGGGAAGGGTTCCACTTCCACTTCTTTTCATTGTCGTCCAACAAGTCCTTCCCGGTAGCTTCAAGAAAGTCTTGCAGGTCCAAGGAAGGAAAAAATTGGCTTCCAGGATCCTAAGGAGCTAGCACTCCAAGGGAGTTGATTGGGATCGAGCCCTGGTGTGAACTACCCATAGATTCCAGACACTTGTGTGGCTCGACAGCTCTTCATCACTGCCATCCAACGGTTTAAAGGTAACATACCTTTTCCTTAATCTCATGTGTTCAGATCTAAAGCATGAAATTGTTACATGCTTTTCTTTTTTATTGCTTATGGTATCCTTTGCATGCACTTTTATTATATTGGATCCTGTTGCTGGCAGATTGGTATATCGACTTGATCGATCTACCAAGTCTTCCGATGTTCTTTATTTTAAAATAGTTTTAAAATGTAGTCTGCTTGTCTTGCTTCACTTTCAAAGAGACCAAGAAGCTGATCACCCTATGACCTTGAAGAACTCCCCCTCAGATTTGGCCCCACAAAAGTTTGAACTAGCCAGACATCCTAACACCATGGAGGTTTAGTCAATATACTACTTTGAATGACCCACGTGCTCATATTTTGATGAAGACTAAGAGATAATAACCTGAGGCTAGTAAGATGCAAGCAAAGCCAGAGAGGCATATTCCAAACAAGTACTACCTTTATCATCGTGACCAAGATCATAATATGGAGGAAAGCATACAACTTCAAGATAAAATTGAGGAGCTCAATCACCATTGACGGTTAGACAAATTTCTCCAAGATTGGAGGGAGAGGTGTGATGCCCAAGTCCCCCTCTTGCCAGATTCACCATCGAGAGTGGAAGAACTAGCCAACTAACTTGCTAAAGGACATGTCAACACCATCGCTGGAGAGCCCGAAGGAGAAGTTGAAGCAAGCATTATGCGGGATGTTATAATGCAAGAGATTAACAAATGGTAACTTCAAATTTAGAGAGCAATGATTTCAAATTTTATAAGGCTTTACTTCCCGAAAAGAGTAAGAGTAAACAAAGGATGATTATGTGAAGATTAAAGTGACTACCCGTAGATTAGGATTCAACTAAGTAATAAAGAAAACAGGATCCTAGGGTTGAGAAACCACTAATTAGAGCATGCTATTTCTTCAACAAATCAAAACTTATGAGAAGGGATGGTTTGCAAACCAGGCAATGATTGTCTTCTTCTTAATAGATTGGATCACATAGCTCTTAGGACTGGTGCCTGGAAGAAGAAGCTATTTTCTCGTGGATGTTCCAGCTTTTCTTCAGATGGTTCCGAGGCAAAGAGGACTTCTTCTAAGGATCGTAGCACCTGAAGGATGCTACAAACACCAAGGATTAGAGACCCAAAAAGTAGGAGAAATATGAAGTAGAGAGTATGAAGTAGAGAGGAGGTAGAAGAAGAGGTTGGAGGTGCTGGCATAAAGAAGATGCTTGGTTGCTTGGTGAGGAGAAGAGGCTTTGATGCTTTGATGATGGCAGCTAGGGTTTGAAAGTTGGACCCTTGGTGTCTAGGTCTGGGATGTGGTGCAGGCACCAGGCTGAGGAAGAGAATTCAACCAATGCTGAACTCTTTATGGACAGAAGATTTAGAATTTGAGTCCTGTAATAAGTTGTAATTGAGTTTATGAGTCCTGTACTTATTTTCATTTGAGTAATTGAGTCCTGTTAATAGTACTAGGTTTATGCTAATTTGATCTTTTAAGTCAAATTAGGTGCACTTTGACTTTGTAATTAGTTAATTCCCTAAGTGGTCCAAGAAGGGTTTACATTGGGTTTAAAATCAAAGCTAGAAGACTTGGACAATGGGTGCAACAAATCACTTCAACCTACCTTGACATGGAGGATGCCACATCATCACATGCAAGTGGATGCCAAGTCATCTCCAAAGGCCACATGGAAGGACACCTAAGCTGCCACCTCACCTCTCTTGGGCACCCACATTTGAATTCAAAAACAAGCCGATCGACCACTATTCTCTCTTTATTCCAAGCAAGGATCAAGGTGGCTTCAACTCTCCTCCCACATAGCAAGGAATTTTCCATGATGTTGTCCTTGTATTTTGGAATTTCAAAATTGTAGTAGAGGCTTATAAAAAGCTCTCAAAACCCTTCTTGTAAGGAATTTTTATCCATGATGAATGAATGAAGGAGGAGTTTTTTTTTCTTATGAGAATTTCCCTTGCTTGAGAGCTTGGACCCCTGTGAGAGGGTGGGCATGAGGCCCTTATTCTGTTCTTCCCATCATCTACATCTTCTTCCTTTCCAACACCACTCCAACTGGCCAAGCTATTTCAAGCTTCTTCTCCCTTTTCAAAGATTCTTCCTCCTCATTTCCTTTGCAATCTTTGGTCTCTATTTTCTCTATAATTTTGTTGCAGGATCCCCAGGCTTCCACGGTCCAAAGAAGAGGTCTACCTTGACAAGAGCCAGTTACAAGATGCCCTACAAGTTAGAGGAATCCCTTGTCATCCTAGGTCTTTCTCTCTTTAAGTGTTTTCCCCTCATAATTTGAGATATTAACTACCGGGTAACCTTTTATAAATAGGTTTTTAGATCCTCAATATTAAGCCCTAATCTGAGTGGTTTCTTAACCACTAAGGTCCTCTTCTTAGTTACTTCGAAAGGTTTAAACTTCATGTCTTGTTTGGCATTTAAAAATCCCTCTCATTAAATTTTGCTTCCTTTACTATGAATGGTTGCATGTTTATTACTTTATTTTCATTTGAGCATTGCTAATTCCATTAGGAACACATCATCCCCTCATTGTCCCCCATCATCTTGGTATTAGAGCATGGTAGGTTAGGGTTAAGTTCTTTAAGTACTTGGATCAGGTGCTTCACCAGGCCATCTGGTGTTAGGAGAAAAGTAGGGTTTCAAGACCCGCTCTTCCCATTCCACGAGGATCTCCTAAGGCATGTCAGGGTGCCTTTGTGATTGACCTATGAAGAAGAAAACAAAGAGCATGTTAGGTCACATTTTTGAATTTCTACACTAAGGACTTTCTGTTTTTCGCTTGCTGTATTTCTAAGTAGGCTGACTATAATTTATATAAAACTATAAAAAAAGGCAATTAATGTTTTGTTGAAGTAATTTTTTTCCTAATCCATATTAAGTTAGCTATCAGCATGCATAATTTTAACTTCAGAAAAAAATCATAGAAAAAATGAAAATTCCTGGACTCCATCACTATTGCTGAAATTCTTGTATGTTATGTTATGTTCCTTTTATATTATCTAAATTTCGGGATCTGCTCAGCATAGCACAGATTTTATTATCAATTTTCCTTTTATATGGCATATTACCTATAAGTTACCAGTCTTCTATGAATTTTTTGAATTTTTTTGAGACTAATACATAGCACTTCTCAGCCCCACTTTGAACTACAATACACAAAATTTTTGTTGCTGATATTAAGTTTCATATGAATGTTTGCACCATCTCATGGCAAATCAATCTAAGGGCATCAGTATGACATAGGGGCAGGATTTCATCACCTGTCCATAGCCCAAAATCACCACCCTGCATATCGGACCTAACCCTTAATTAAAACTGAATAGACACTTAATTTGCTCTAGTGAGCTATGGACATCCACAAGGTCGGATCGAACCAAGTGTCAAGCCAATTTATATAACTTGCCCAAGTTTGAGTCTATGCGCACATGACAACTAGATCAGGGACATTTTACCAACAAGACCTAGCTCAATCAAGTGCAACAATGGACCAAAATTTTGAGACCTTAATGAAAACCCTAAATGATCAACTGGCCCGACTGAACCAAAACCTGACTGACCAATTGGTCCAGACCAACCAAAGCATGACTGATTAGATGGCCTAAGTAGAGGCACAGGTAGAAGCCTGCAAGGCCCATGCTAAACTCAACTCCTCTAGGCCCAATTCCCTTGATCCAAGAGCCTATGATCATGATCTTTCCCTTGAGTCTAGCCCTAGGAGCCCAAACCCATACTTGGTTGACTTCGAGGAGAGACCCATTAGAAGCACCCAACCTTATGCACCCATTTTTCATGGAAGACAAGAGGTGTATATCGATTGGGAGAAGAGCATGGATCTCTATTTCGAATACACTAGGATGTCGGAGTTAGAGAAACTTAGATTGGCCATACGTAGGTTAACCCAATATGCTAAGTGGCATTGGACAGCTATTGAGGATGAATGTTATCAAAGAGGAGATAGAATACGTAGCTAAAGAACCATGAGAAGTAGGTTAATAAAAAAGTACCTAAGTAGATTTTATGAGGAAAGACATTTAGACCAATGGTACAAACTGAGATAGGGTGAGAGACCAGTGTCTAAGTATATTAAGAAATTCATGGGGTTTGTCAGGAGATGTAATACAACCGAATCTAAGACCATGACCATATCTAGATTTCGAGGAGGCCTATGTAAGGACATCCAGGGGGAATTACATTAATGAAACATTCATACTCTAGAGGAAGCTTAGATTGCTAGAGAATTTGAGTCTTATCAAAGATAACTCATGAGCAGCCGACCTAAGCCTAGCATGATTAGCACCTCTAGGCCAATTCTTAGACAGATTCCTTCAAACCAACCTACTACTCCTATCCCATTAGTTTGCAAGGGAAAGACCCTTGAATACATTAGTGAGCCTAAGGAAGAAGTTTATGAGGCTGAACTAAGTTTAATTAATGAATATGAAGAGAAAGAGGAAGAACCCATTGAAGAATTTCAGGGAGAAAAAGTTGAACCCATTAAGAATCTAGAGAAAGAAACTCCTGAGTCCACTAAAGAATCCAAAGAAGACATCTATGAATCAAGTGTAGTGGAGGAGTATGATGAAGGTGGATGCAAGGTTGAGATCACTGAGTAACTAATAGAAAAAGATCCTGAACCCACTATAGAATTTGGAAAAGGAGTGATTAAGCCAGGATCAAACATATCAGATGTAAGTGAGGGTTCGTAAGAGTTGTATATAGAAGAGGTCCAAGAACAAATCCCTAAGGAACAACCCTAGGAAGAAGACATTATTTTAGAGGACTTTCAAGATCGACTTCCCAAAGACCTTCCTGATGACCTTCCACCATTTAGGAACACCCAACCTACCCTAGAACTTGCACCTATAGATCTTCCTATTACTAATCATGAGGTCAGGACAAGTGCACCCATAGATCAATGTCCAAATTTTATGATCATCCTAAATAAGCAAGGTATGTTTCATGCTTCCTATAGATTATCCCAATACTCAGATTCCTATTTCCTATACTTTCCTGAGTCTACACGTGTCTCTAAAGCCAATAGGTTACATTATATTGAGATCACCAGGTTGCATGAACCCTTAGAGCCCATCCCATTTGCGACCTACTTTTGGAAGACCTTATGGCATTTGCTAGGGGTCCATGGTAATTTTTTATGTGCATACCAGACTAGGGTCAAAACTAGAGAGTCGATAATCTGTTAGGTTTAGGCCCTAGAGAGTCTAATAAAATTCCTCTCAATAGGAATACATAGTTATGTCTATTTTTGTCAAGTGTCAATATGAGTCTCAAAGTCTAAAAAAAAATCATATGCACAGTATATTAAAAAATTGCATAAGGAGATTAGTAAAAAGATTGAAATGAGCAATGAAGTCTATAAGCATATGTCTAATTCACGTAAACGAATGAAAGAATTTAAGGAAGGGGACTCTGTAATGATTAAACTTGGACCTGAAAGGTTTCCACTAGGAACTATGAAGAAACTGCATGCCCGGGAAGCTGGACCTTTCAACATAATAAAAAAAGTTGGACGTAATGCATATGTGTTAGAGTTACTACCAGAGTACGGTATTAGTTCAACATTTAATATTTCAGATCTGAAAGAATATAAAGAACTGGCATTAATTCCTAGTGAGCCTTTTGGACCTGACCCTGCCATTGAGAGTGAAACCCTATCTGAGTGTCCACCAGCAATTAGGATTCAACTAAGTCATAAAGGAAACAGGATCCTAAGGTTGAGAAACCACTAATTAGAGCATGCTATTTTTTCAACAAATCAAAACTTGTGAGAAGGGATGGGTTTGCATACCACGCAATGATTGTCTTCCTCTTAATAGATTGGATCACATAGCTCTTAGGACTAGTGCCTAAAAGAAGAAGATATTTTCTCGTGGATGTTCCATCTTTTCTTTAGATGGTTCCGGAGGCAAAGAGGACTTCTTCTAAGGATCATAGCACCTGAGGGATCCTTCAAACACCAAGGATTAGAGACCCAAAAAGTAGGAGAAATATAAAGTAGAGAGTTGGAAGTTGAGAGGTGGCAAAAGAAGAGGGTGGAGGTGCTTGGCGTAGAGAAGATGCTTGGTTGCTTGTTGAGGAGAAGAGGCTTTGATGCTTTGAAGATGGCGGCTAGGGTTTGAAAGTTGGACCCTTAGCATCTAGCACTGGGATGTGGTGCGGGCACCAGGCTTAGGAAGAGACTTCAACCAATGTCAAATTCTTTATGGATAGAAGATTTAGAATTTGAGTCCTGTAATAAGTTGTAATCGAGTTTGAGTCCTGTACTTTTTTTCATTTGAGTAATTAGGTCCTGTTAATAGGACTAGGTCTATGCTAATTTGATCTTTTAAGTCAAATTAGGTGCAATTTGACTTTGTAATTAGTTAATTCCCTAGGTTGGTCCAAGAAGGGTTTACTTTGGGTTTAAAATCAAAGCTAGAAGACTTGGAGAATGGGTGCAACAAATCACTTCAACCTACCTTAATATGGCGGACGCCACATCATCACATGCAAGTGGATGCCATGTCATCTCCGAAGGCACATGGAAGGACACCTAAGCTGCCACCTCACCTCTCTTGGGCACCCACATTTGAATACAAAAATAAGCCAACCGACCACTATTCTTTCCTTATTCCAAGCAAGGATCAAGGTGGCTTCAACTATCCTCCCACATAGCAAAAAACTTCCTATGATTCTCTCCTTGTATTTTGGAATTTCAAAATTATAGTAGAGGCTTATAAAAAGCTCTCCAAACCCTTCTTGTAAGGAAATTTTATCCATGATGAATGAATGAAGAATGAATTTTTTTTTCTCATGAGAATTTCCCTTGCTTAAGAGCTTGGACCCCTGTGAGAGGGTGGGCATGAGGCCATTATTGTGTTCTACCCATCATCTACATCTTCTTCCCTTACAACACCACTCCAACTGGCCAAGGCTATTTCAAGCTTCTTCTCCCTTTTCAAAGATTCTTCCTCCTTATTTCCTTTGCAACCTTTGGTCTCTAATTTCTCTACAATTTGGTTGCAGGATCCCCGGGCTTCCAGGCTCCAAAGAAGAGGTCTAACTTAACTAGAGCCAGTTACAAGATGCCCTGCAAGTTAGAGGAATCCCTTGTCATCCTAGGTCTTTCTCTCTTTTAGTGTTTTCCCCTCATAATTTGAGATATTATCTAGCTGAGTAACCCTCTATAAATAGGTTTTCAAATATGCAATATTAAATTATTCTTAGCACTAATTTGAGTGGTTTCTTAACCACTAAGGTCCTCTTCTTAGTTACTTCAAAAGGTTTAAACTTCATGTCTTGTTTGGTATTTAAGAATCCCTCTCATTAAATTTTGCTTCCTTTACTATGAATGGCTGCATGTTTATTACTTTTTTTTCATTTGAGCATTGCTAATTCCATTAAGAACACATCATCCACTCATTGTCCCCCATCAGGATGCTTGAAAACTTAGATGGGTTGGGTACTTGGAATATGTGTTTGTGCCTCTCACCCTTTCCCTCATGGAGTGTCAACGCTCAAGGGCATAGTAGTAGAAAAAGAAGACTCTTTTTTTTTTATTCAATAATTGTTCTCATACATGAAGAAGTGAGGGGCTTTTATAATTGACCCTAACCCTTGAATTACATGGAAATAAGAGAAAAGAGGAGAGGTGCCACATTATTTCCTTGTAGGTGGAATGAAACATGGAGAGGATCAAGGGATGGCACCACATATCTTCCATGAAGGGGTGGGTGGCATCATTAAACATGGAAAGAAATTCATGAAACAAGGAAAGAGAGGGGGGGCACCATATGAGACATGGGCCGCCATATAATTTCTTCCATATTTCTTGGATGGCCAACATCTTCTATAAGTGGCACTGATTTGCTTCCTTTTGTGCTTGGATGATATCAAAAAAATCTCGGGCTACATTAATTGAGTAGATGGTGCCTACTGTAACTGGGACACCATGTGGCTTCTGAGGTGGTGCACTAAATGTGGTGCTGATATGGCTTGGATCTTCAACTTCTTGATACAGACTTTGACTCAAGTGAAATAAGTCTTAACTTGGCTTAATTAAAAGATTACAGGACTCATACTGGAGATAAGTGAATATGACAAGACTCGATTACAAGACTCAAAGTAAAACTGACATAAATGACTAATGGAACTCGAATGGACTCAAATGGATTGATAGGACTCAAAAGTCTAACTATATCAATCAGAAATCCATAATGAGCTTAGCAACCTCTGTTTGATCCTGGTGCCAGCACCGATTCTCCCTAGGTGGGAGGAACTCGACCCTATCAAGCAAGGGTCAATCAGGCTTTGGTACTGCTCTAACAGGTTTTGGTCGAGGTGCTGCAGATCCTCTCGAGTGATCCACGAATCCTTAGATTCTGGTCGACCTTGCCAATGAACCAAATAATATTGATAGCCTTTGTTCTGGGTACTAATAGTTTAATCATCCAGGATACACTCAATCCCTTCTCCTTTCTCAGGTAAATTTATTAGTGGACACTCAGGTATGGGTTCGCTCTCAAGAATAGGGTCAGGTCCAAAAGGCTCACTATGTATTATTGCTGGCTCCCTATACTCAACTAGGTCTGAGATATTGAAGGTTGAGCTAATGCCAAATTCGGGTGGTAACTCGAGCATATAGGCATAAGGTCCAACTTTCTTTATTACTTTGAAGGGTTAGCTCCACGGGCATGTAACCTTTTCACGATCCCCGGAGGAAATCGCTCAGGCCTAAGCCTAATCATCACATAATCTCTCTTAGAAAATTCTTTAACTCTTTTCCAAGAATTAGCAATGTTTTTATAAGTATCATTGCTCAAATTAATCTTATTGCTAATTTCTTTATGTAGATCTCTAACATGCTATACAAATGATTCAGCTGACTCAGAGACTCGTGCATCTATGGGCAAAGGGATTAGGTATATGTGTCTCTTAGGCTTATAATGATGAGGGACATGATTCTCACATGATGCATGATGACATGAAAGAGAGGAACATAATAAAGAAAATCAGATTAAAGGAGCAATGATTTCTGATATTATTTTGGTTTAGTTTCTGAAAATAGCTAACATTAAGTTAGGGTTTCATGCAACAGTTAGAATTCCTACCCACATGCTAGAACTATCAATGCAATAAAGCAAGGATCCTAGGTCTAAGAAAGCTTATTAGGAGCATGTTCAACTTCAAGAAATCAGAAAAAGTGAGAAGGAAAAGGGGTCTACATACCTAGAAATGATTTGTATGATGTCACAGAAGAGATCTCTTAACTCAGATCGGTGCCTGGATGATCCTGTCACTTTTCCACGGATCCGTCATCTTTTTATCAGCTTCGTTCAGTGGTAAAGAAGAATTCATCTGAAAAACATAGCACTGGAGGGATCCAGCAAACATCAAAGGTTAGAGGCAAGCAAGATGGAAAAAAAAGAAACTGGAGATCGGGTTGAAGGATGATTGGAAGATGGAGTTGCAGGGGTTGACAGCCTTGGAGGAAGCTTTGGGCGTCTGGATCTTGGAGAGGGCTGATGGTGGGCATCTTAGGGCTCTTGCTTGGATGGACAATGGCTAGGGTTTAGTAAGAAGAGAAAAGAACAAGTCTCACACACACTTCCAAAGAACATAAATTGTCACAAAAAAAACTCACTAGAGTTTATTTCATCAATAAGAGATTGATTACAAGAGGGGGAAGGGGTGGGTATTTATAGATACATCCAACCCTTTCCCTATCAAAATAGGATTAGGAGAATAAAGTTGAGTAGAATAAGGAGTACATAATTTGATTAGAATTGGTAGACTGAAATCCTTGTAGAACTTGGACATCAACTCCATCTTGGACTTGGAAGCTTTGACTTTTCTCCATGAGCTTGGACGGTATGAAATTCTTACTAGGCTTGGACTGGGTTAAAGCCTTGGACATCTTGGACTAGGTCAAAATATGGGGCACCAACTTCATGATGGGCTAGGGGGCATCAACTACTATGGGCCTTGGACTAGGGTGCCAAGGATAATGATCTGGGGTAGCACTTCTTCATGAAATCTTGTGGACTTGAAGTGCCAAAGGCCTGGTATGCTGGGACCATCTCCTGGAGGGCTTGGGTAGCATGAAAAAATTTAGATGCTGGGTTGGTGACTTAAGTGTGAGTCCAAAGGTCCTCCTCTTGAATAAAATTACATGGACTCATAAAGGCCTAACAGACAAGACTCAAAATAGGCCTAAATAAATAATGGACTCACTGAACAAATAAATAGGACTCAATGGACTAAACAAGGAACTTCCATCGACTTAGTGAATCCAACTGGCTCACTTTATTACAGGACACACAAAATTTGGACTTCATTACATGACTTAATAAAAATTGACCAACAAATGACTTAGAGGATAAATTGAAACTTGAAGTCTATGTCTGATCTAATATTCCCATCAATTCTCTCGGGATGGGAGGAACTCGACCCTGTCGGGTAGGAAGGTCGATCTAGCTTAGGTACTGCTCTGATGGGTCTAGGTTGAGGCATTGTAGATCCTCTCGAGTGATCTACGAATCCTCAGATCTTAGTCAACCTTGCCAATGATCAAGTGACTGGTAGCCTTTGATCTAGGTACTGGCAGCTTGGTCATCCAGGATATGCTCAATCTTTTCTCTCACAGGCTAAATTTATGTGGACACTCAGGATTGGGTTTGCTCTCAAAGAAAAGGTTATGGGGAACAAATTTAATGAAATAGGTGTGTGGAGATGTGATCTACTTACCTAGAAGCAACATACTAGCATTAGATCTCCAGATATGGGCGAATTCATGGGTGGAAGGGATGAAGAATTTCAAGCTAGGAACTAGGTGAGCAAAAAATCTGACACTCTTGTGCAAGCTTCCTTTCAAAAAAATAAAAGAGAGGATCTAAGGGCATGGAAACCCTCAAACTAGGCTAAGCAACCTTTAAGAACCTTAGATCTAAGGATCAAGAGGGTCTATTCCCAATAATGAGGAGAAATCAAAGCTCAAATAAACACTCACCACTCCAGAATTGAAGGCTAGAGACAAGATCTACACTCCCTTATTAGATTTTCCATTGGAGCTTTGATCCATGACATGGAGCCATCATCATCATCTTCAAATCACCATGAAGAACTTGCAAAGAGTCAAGGTAAGGTCATGATTGAAAGAAATTAAGGGATAAAGAAAGGAATCAATGAAAGAAGTGAATAGAGTTGCTGGGATTTTTGGGCAACACTTCCTCTTCTTCTTAGACTACTTGGATCTTATGTAGAAAACTTGGAAATAAAACTATGACCCTTCAGACTCAAGGCACTCACTCAAATTCAAGATCAAACTCAACACTCCGACTCAAACATAAAGAAAAACACTCAAAATTCTAGGAAGAACTCAAGAACTTGGCAAGATGGAAGAAAACTCAAACAAGTAAGCTTTCATTCAACTCAAGTCATTCATATCATATAAGAGGGGGCCTTGGTCCATATTTATAGGCCAAGGGCAGCCCCTTTGGGCAGCAAGGAAGGGAATTAAGGGACCAACTAATTCAAGTTTAGTTGGTAGCTAATTATAAGATTAGTTCCTAGCAACAAATCCTAACAAGAGAAATTCTAGAAGCTCCATGTAGCACCATCTCCTTGTAACACTTGTCTTTATCTAATCCTTCCACATGTTCTTAAAGGTTTGATCTTTCAATTAGGCTTCAAGGTAGAAGATTTCTTCATAGCTTGGCTGGCCCATGGGCTTGGAAAAAGAATCTTCACTTGATTTTGGCTTTAAACATTTCAATCTTGCTTCATGGAATTAAGAGTCTTCAAGAGGTGTTTCGTACATTTGTGGGAACCTGAAAAAAAGAAAATATTAGACTACAACCAAAGATTATTAGTTTATAATTTCTTTCTCTTGCCAATGTCTTCATTAATTCTGCTTGGGTGAAAAGAACTCGGCCCTGACAAGTATGGATCATTTTGGCTTTGGTAGTATCAAGTATCTCTGGATTGATCCTTTATAGTTCTTCTTGAGTGATCCATGAATCTTCAGAATCAGGTCTGCCTTGCCAATGGACCAAGTATCGTTGGTAATCTTTATTACGGGCAGTGACAATCTTGTCATCTATGATCCTTTCAATTCTTTCTCCTCGCTTTGGTTGTGTGGCTGGTGGGCACTCTGGGGTTGGTTCACTCTCAAGAGATTGATCAGGTTCTAGGAACTCACTGGGAATCATTATGGGCATCTTGTATCCTACCAGATCTGAGATATTAAAAGTAGAGCTAATGCCAACGTCATAAGGTAAGTCCAGCACATAAGCATTAGGTCCTATTCTTTTAATTATTTTGAAAGGACCTGCACCACGGGCATGGAGTTTCTTCATAGTTTCCAGTGGAAACTGTTCAGGTTTTAGCCTAATCATCACAAAGTCCCCTACTTGAAAATCTTTGGCCCTTCTATGAGAATCAGCCATATGCTTATAGCTTTCATTACTTATTTGGGTTTTTTTGCTAACCTCTTTGTATAGATCCTTAATGTGTTGTGCATATGATACAGCAGAATCGAATGTTCGTGCAGGCATGGTGTTGACCCCATAAGTGATTTTGATGATAGCCAAACATTGGAGCATGCACATATTTTACTAACAACTCTTCAAGTGGTTTACAAGTTTTTATAGGATGATTTATTTGTTCAATCTTCAACTCCTACATTTATACTTCCTATTTTGAGTTGTGTTGTAATCTTGTTTTGTAAAGAAGAACCCAACGAAAAAGGTAAGAAAAATATATAAAAGGGTTACTTCTATATGTGTTGTGCCGTAAATTTATTTTGAGTTAGTTTGCATGAAAAGTCTAAGAGTGTTGGTGAGAGTATTCTTGAAGTTTAATTATAAAAATCCTGAAGAAGTCACTCGAGCCGACCCAGCATGATGAAGAGCTGACTCCACCTTATAGCATGCACTAAGGATTCTGGTACACAGCAATTCGAGCCGACTCAAGTAGAATCGAGTCGACTCTTCCAGAGTCCATTTCTATTATTTTTTGAGAACAACCCAGGCGAGCCGTCTTGAACCACAATGAGCCAACTCTTCCAGAACTAATTTTGAAGACCTGAGAAAGCGAGCCGACCCGATCTGCAATGAGCCAACTCCTCCAAAGTAAAGATTTCTGATTCTGAGAAGAAGAGCCGACCCAAGTTCAAGCGAGCCAACCCCTCGAGTTCAATGTGTTCAATGACAAAAGTTCGAGCCGACCCGAGCTATCAAGAGCCGACTCGTCCAGAGTAATGTTTTTGCACCCTTAGACAACGAGCTGACTGCACTGAAGAAATGGCCACTCAACCTATCGACTCGAAGGATTCGAGCCGACTCAAAGGAATCCAATCCAACTTGAATATCATTTTCAGGTATTTAATGACTAGTTCCAGAATTTCTTTTTGAATGCCAAAAAGTGCTCCAATAGTCATATGTCACATCCCAATGGTCTATAACATCTCAAACTATCTTGGAATGATGGAAGACCATATATTTGAGAGATTTGAACTTTATTAGAAGAAGAGAGAAGAAGAGAAAGATAATTTCAAAAAAGTTTTAAGGGTTTATTGAATATCCAACCAACCATCAAGCAAGAGAGCACAAAGAGCATTCAATTCAATCTTCAAGTCTTCACCAACTTAGATCTGAAGCTTGAAGCACTTTGAAAAGAAGCCACTAAAGCAATTAAAGTGCATTGAAGCTCATCCAAGTGGACTTCTCACAAGCTGCACCAGCAACTATCTGACAACTAGAGTTTGTCATTTATTATTGTATTTATTTTTTAATTCATTCTTGAATTGTTAGGTTATTGGTGAGCCCGTTTGAAAAATCAAATAGGTTCTTGGTGAGCCTTTATTAGAAACCAAGTGTTGGGTTCTTGGCGATCCTGGTAAAACCAAGTTAGGTTCTTGGTGATCCTGTAAAAACCAAGTTGGATTTCTTTGGTGATCCTGTTTAAAACCAAATGGTGTTGGATTTTTTTTGGTGATCTCGTTAAAACCAAAGTGTAGAGGTTTTGGATTGTGATCCTGTAAAACAACCCTACTGTATTTAGGTGTGAATATAGTTGAAATCCTAAGTGGTATCTTGGGTAGTGGATGTAGGAGTTGGGTTGCTCCGAACCACTATAATTTTTGTGTGTTTGTGTTGTGCTTCTTTGATCCTATTTAGCTTCTGCAAGTTTTTGTTTTGTCACAGCACCTAACACACTAAAAGGGATTTTTAAGTGCATATTATCTGCTTAAATTTTTTAAATTTCTAATTCACCCCCCTCTTAGGTAGCCACCTGGGCAACAACTGGTATTAGAGTAGTGTCTCTAAATATATAAGAGTATAGATTGATGGCTCATCCAATGAGTACGTCCTTGGTGGAAGGCCAATCAACCAATAGACCTCCACTCTTCACTGGCACAACTTATGCATACTGGAAAACTATAATGAAAATTATATTCAATCAGTTAGTTTTTAGTTGTGGAAGGTCATTCTAAAGGGTCCTTATATCTCCTTGGTTAAAATTGATGGAGTGGACATTCCAAAACCTAAAGAGGATTAGAACGAACATGACATGAAAATGGGTGAGTTAAATGCCAAAGTAATGAATTTGCTATATTGCGCTTTGGATAGTAATGAGTTTAATCAAATCTTCATTTGCTCCTTAGTAAAGAAAATTCGGGATAAACTTGAAGTGACCCATGAAGGAACTTTCCAAGTGAAGTCCTCAAAAATTAATCTTCTTGTGCATAGTTACGAATTATTCAAAATGGAACCTAATGAAACAATCTCTGCCATGTTTTCATATTTCACTGATATTATTAATGGTTTAAAAAGTCTTGGCAGGATATATTCCAATGCAGATCTTGTACAAAAGATTCTAAGATCTCTTCCAGATAAGTGGGATCCAAAAGTGACTGCCATCCAGGAAGCAAAAGATTTGAATACCTTACTGCTGGATGAATTGCTAGGATCTCTCATCACTCATGAAATGACCATGCAGCACGGAATTGAGGATGATTAGAAGAAGAAGAAATCTATTGCCTTCAAAGCTGCTATGGATTCAAGAAAAGATGATGAATCGAAAGAAGAATGCTCCTCTATTGAAAGCGACATGGAAGATGAAGACGTTGCCATGGTTGTTAAGAGATTCAAGAGGTTCTTGGGAAGATGAAAAGGAGGAAATTATTGAAAATCCCACAAGAACAAAGAATACAACAAAGAAAAGGACAAAAAAAATGAGAAAGAAAAAGAAGTACCTGTATGCTATGAATGCAAAAAACTAGGGCACATCCAACCAGACTGTCCTTTATTGAAAAAGAATTTTTTTTTAAAAAAAAGAGAGTTATGGTAGCAACGTAGAGTGACGCGAAGCGTCCTCATCTACTAAAGAAGAAGAGACCACAAAAATAGCGAATTTATGTCTAATGAGTCTTGAGAATGAGGAATCATCCCCTGAGCTTCAAACAAAATTTACTTACAATGAGTTGAATTCTACTTTTCATGATTTGCTTATTGAATTCAAGAAAGCTGGGGTTAAAATCAAATCCTTGAAGAAATAAAATGATATTTTACTAAAAGACTAGGATGAAATTTCAAAAAAGAATAACATTTTGCAAAAAGAACTAAATATCTTTTCTGATAATGTTATTGCTTTGAAAAATGAAAAGGATGTTCTAAATGAGACAAAAAAAGCTTTAGTTGCCGAAAACATTGATTTGAAAAAGAAGGTAGAAAAGCTTAAGCCTCTTGTAGAGAAACCTACTTTGAGTTCTAATAAGCTTGAGTTAATTATGAATGAGCAAAGAGATTCAAAAAGCAAAGCTATAATTGGATTTAATATTTTAAATTCTAATAGAATTTTAGCAACAAAATTTGTATCTTCAAAAGCTTTAGCTTCAAATATAAAATTTCAAAAAGCTTTTCCATCAAATTCTGTTTCAAATGGCTTAAAGTTTGTTCCTAAGAATTATGCTAAAAAATCTTTCAAACCAAACATATTTATTTCTTCATCTGTTAAAGCTTCAAAGTATGCATCATTCAAATATTATAAAATTGCTTACTATGCATGTTATAGATTTGGGCATTAATTTCATCAATGTAATTCCTTGAAAAATCCCAAAATTGATACATTGAGATATAGAACTGTTTGGGTTCCAAAAGGAACCAATTTTGCTAACCCGAAAGGACCCAAGTTAGCTTGGATACCTAAAACTACTCTTTGACTATTTTGTAGGATTGTCTTGCAGCCCACAAATTGAAGAAAAGATGGTATCTTGACAGTGGCTACTCAAGGCATATGACGGGTGACAAGGATCAGTTCATCACCCTACAAAAGAAAGGAGGATTGGTTACTTTCGGTGATAATGGCAAGGAAAAAATAATCGGAATCGGTAAGATCAAGATAACCCCCTGTACTTTTATTGAAGATGTGCTGCTAGTAGATAAATTGAAGCATAACTTATTAAGTATCAGTTAATTATGTGATAAAGGCTTCAAGATTATCTTTGAATCATCTATGTGTATAATAACTAACTCTCTTGACTCTAGCAATAAATTCATTGGTCATAGACTAGGAAACATCTATGTGGTAGATCTAAATAATCTAGCCATGCTAGTAGCTCCAGTCTAGTGGCAATGAATGATAGGACCAAGGAGTCATGTTTATTTTGGCATAGATGATTAGGTCATGCTAGCATGCATACAATTGCTAAATTAATTTCAAAGAATCTAGTCAGAGATTTGCCATATTTTAAAGGTGATCTTGATTATGTATGTGATGCTTGTCAATTAGACAAACAAACTAGGGAGATTTTTAAATCAAAAAATGTTATTTCAACTACTAGATCCCTTGAGCTACTTCACATGGACTTATTTATACCAACTAGGACCACAAGCCTAGGAGGCATGAAATATGACCTTGTGATTATAAATGACTTTTCTAGATTCACATGGGTTTTATTACACATAAATATGAAACCTTTGATGTATTTCGAAAATTTCACAAGAAAATTTCAAATGAGAAAAATCTTTCTCTTATTTCTATAAGAAGTGATCATGGAACTAAATTTCAAAATCATTTTTTTGATGAATATTACACTGAGCACAGTATTGATCACAACTTCTCCGCTCCTAGAATATCACAATAAAATGGTGTTATAGAGAGAAAGAATAGGAATTTGGAAGAAATGGCCCGAACCATGTTGTGTGAAGATAATCTTCAAAGGTACTTTTGGATAGAAGCAGTGAACACTGCCTGTTACATATTAAATCTAGTTTTAATAAGCCCAATTTCAATGTAAACCCCCTATGAGCTTTGGAATGGAAGAAAACCTAATACTAACTATTTTCATGTTTTGGGGTGTAAATGCTTTATGTTGAATAATGGTAAAGATATCCTAGAAAAATTTGATGCAAATTTGATGAATCTATATTCCTTGGTTATTCATTAAATAACAAAGTATATAAAGTGTTTAATAAGAGGACTCTTATTATAGAAGAGTCAATTCATGTTGTTTTTGATGAAACAAACCCCTCACCATCTAGAAAAGATGAGTGCATAGATAATGATGCAAGTACATTACAAAAGGAGATGGAAGATCTAAGCATACAAGACAAGCCAACATAAAATGAAAATGAAGTGGTAAGCAAGGATCATACTGATTTACCAAAGAAATGGAGGTATGTAACTTCACATCCTAAAGATTTAATTATTGGTGATCCTTCTCATGGTGTTAGGACTAGGTCTGCACATAGAGATGCACATTACTACCTAGCCTTTGTCTCACAAATTGAACCACATAATTTAGAAGAAGCTGAATCAGATCCAAACTGGATGATGGCCATGCATGATGAATTAAATCAGTTTGAAAGAAACAATGTTTGGACTTTAGTTAGTAGACCTCTAGACCATCCCATCATATGAACCAAATGGGTCTATAGGAACAAATTAGATGAGAATGGTAAGGTTATGAGAAATAAAACAAGGTTAGTAGCATAATGGTACAATCAAGAAGAGGGCATTGATTTTGATGAAACATATGCTCTGGTAGCAAGACTTAAGGCTATTAGATTACTTCTTGCATTTGCTTGCTACATGAATTTTAAACTATTTCAAATGGATGTAAAAAGTACTTTTCTAAATGGATTTATTTTTGAACAAGTTTTTGCAGAACAGCCACCAGGTTTTGAAAATCATGCTTTTCCAAATCATGTGTTTAAATTAAATAAAGTTTTATATGGTTTGAAACAAGCACCTAAGGCCCGGTATGATTGACTTAGCAAATTTTTACTTGAAAATGATTTCAAAAGAGGAAATGTTGACAAAACTCTTTTTATTAAGAACAAAGGGAATGACATGTTAGTTGTACAAATTTACGTTGATGATATTATATTTGGTACAACTAATAAAAATGTTTATGGAGAATTTGCTGAGTTGATGCGGAGTGAGTTTGAAATGAGCCTTACGGGTGAACTCAACTACTTCCTTGGATTACAAATCAAACAAATGAAGGAAGGAATCTTTATAAGCCAAGCCAAGTATATCAAAGAAATAATCAAGAAGTTTGGCATTGAAACAAGCAAAGAGGATAGCACACCCATGAGCCCATCTTGCAGATTGGATAAAGATAAAAATGGATCCAATATTGACCAAAATCTATACAGAGGTATGATCGGATCTCTATTATATCTTACTGCTAGTAGACCTGATATCTTGTATAGTATGTGTGTGCTCATTTTCAATCAAATTCTAAAGAATCACACATGCTTGCTGTTAAAAGAATTATCAAATATCTGAAAGGTACAAGCAATTTAGGACATTGGTATTCTAAATAATCATCTTTAAATTTAATTGGTTTTTCGGATGCTGACTATGCTGGTTGCAAAATTGATAGAAAGAGCACTAGTGGTACATGTCAATTTCTAGGATTGAATTTAATCACATGGCACGGTAAGAAACAAAACTCCATAGCATTATCCACTACTGAGGTAGAGTATGTTGCTGTTGGTAGTTGTTGTGCTCAAGTGTTATGGATTAAACAACAGCTAGAAGGCTTTGATGTTACACAATCTAAAATTCCAATCAAAAGTAATAACATAAGTGCTATAAATTTAACTAAGAATCCTGTTCATCATTCTAGAACTAAGCACATTAAAATTAGACACCATTTCATAAGAGATCATGTATTGAATAATGATATTGTACTTGAATTCGTGCCAGCTGAAAACCAACTTGCTGATATTTTTACAAAACCTTTAAATTTTGATAGATTTTATTGACCCCATAAGTGATTTTGATGATAACCAAACATTGGAGCATGCACATATTTTATTAACAACTCTTTAAGTGGTTTACAAGTTTTTGTAGCATGATTTATTTGATCAAACTTCAACTCCTACATTTATACTTCTTGTTTTGAGTTGTGTTGTAATCTTATTTTGTAAAGAAGAACCCAATAAAAAAGTTAAGAAAAATCATAAAAAATGGGTTACTTCTGTGTGTGTTGTGCCTTAAATTTATTTTGAGTTGGTTTGCATGAAAAGATTAAGAGTGTTGGTGAGAGTATTCTTGAAGCTTAATTATAAAAATCCTGAAAAAGTCACTCGAGCTGACCTAGCATGATGAAGAGCCGACTCCACCCCATGGCATGCACTAAGGATTCTGGTACGCAGCAATCCGAGCCGACTCGAAGGAAACCAAGCTAACTCAAGTAAATCCAAGTTGATTGGAATAAGTCCGAGCCGACTCTTCCAGAGTCCAGTCTTGAAGATTTCTTAGAACAAGCTAGGTGTGCGGACCCGAACTACAACGAGCCAACCCTATCAGAACAAATTTTGAAGACCTAAAAAAGTGAGCCGACCCGATCTGCAATGAGCCAACTCCTTTGGAGTAAAGTATTTTTTATTCTGAGAAGAAGAGTTGACCCAAATTGAAGTGAGCCGACCCCTCGAGTTCAATGTGTTCAATGATAGAAGTTCGAGCCGACCCGAGCTATCAAGAGCTGACTCATCCGGAGTGAAGTTTTTGCACCCTAAGACAACAAGCCGACTGCATTATAGAAATGGCGACTTGACCTATCAACACGAAATCTGAGCAGACTCGAAGGAATCCGAGTTGACTCGAATATCATTTTCAAGTACATAATGGCTAGTTCCGTAATTTCTTTTTGAATGCTAAAAAGTGCTCCAACGATCATATGTCACATCCTAATGGTATACAATGTCTCAAACTATCTTGGAGTGATGGAAGACCATATATTTGAGGGATTTGAACTTTATTAAAAGAAGAAAGAAGAAGTTTTTGAAAAGCTCCTCAAAGTTTTAAGGGTTTATTGAATATCCAACCAACCATCAAGCAAGAGAGCACAAAGTGCATTCAAGTCAGTCTTCAAGTCTTCACCAACTCAGATCTGAAGCTAGAAGAACTTTAGAAAGAAGCCACTGAAGCAATTAAAGTGCATTGAAGCACATTTAAGTGGACTTCTCTCAAGCTGCACCGGTAACTATCTGATAAGTAGAGTTTATCATTTTTGTTGCATTCATTTCTCAATTTATTCTTGAATTGTTGGGTTATTGGTGAGCCCGTTTGAAAACCAAGTTAGGTTCTTGGTGATCCTGTGAAAACCAAGTTAGGTTCTTGATGATCCTGGTAAAACCCAGTTAGGTTCTTGGTGATCCTATGAAAACCAAGTTATGTTTCTTTGGTGATTCTATTTAAAACAAAAGGGTGTTGGGTTTTCTTTGGTGATCCCATCAAAACCAAAGTGTAGAGATTTTGGATTGTAATCCTGTAAAACAATCTTGCTGTATTTGGATGTGAATATAGTCAAAATCCTAAGTGGTATCTTGGGTAGTGGACGTAGGAGCTGGGTTACTCCGATCCCCTATAAACTTCTATGTGTTTGTGTTGTGATTCTTTGATTTTATTTAGCTTTTGCAAGTTATTATTTTGTCACAGCACCTAACACTCTAAAAGGGATTTTTAAGTGCATATTATCTACTTAATTTTTAAATTCCCAATTCACTCCCCTCTTGGGTAGCCACCTGGGCAACATATTTGCAATGATTAGATGTGAAGTAGGGTTATGTGACCCACTTTAGAAACATCCCTACAAACTTAAAGAAAAAATTATCTAGATATCCTCTATTTTTCATATGTTTTTGGTGAAAATTTATGAAGTAAAGGCTTAAATTTACTTTTGTGCTCTCTTTACTTGAGCTGACTCGAGCAGATGACTAGTTTGTTGAGCCGACTCGGATGTCAGGTCGACTCCTTCTTATGTCAAGCCCTAGGGTTATCACTTTCCAATTTTTCCCTCGACTCCTCATTCTTTCCCTCCGAGGCATCTATTCCAAAATTCCTTCCCTTCTGAAATCTTTGGAACACTACATTCAGTGGGAATGGCACGTAGAAGATCTATTGGAAAGAGGTCTCATCAGACTGAGGAACATGCTCCACAGGAACGATGTTCGAAATTTTGGGAAGACGGTTCTTCAAGGGTTCTGGTTCAAACTGTTGAAGCACCTAGCCAACCCTCTCCTCGTCACCAATTTTCACTTACGATGAGGCCTGTCACTACAGGTAGATGGATCTTGTTCGAATTTCTAAAGGAAATTGGTTTGATTGTGGGTGACCTAATTGAATATCAAGGGTGGGATTTCATGTGTTCATTGAATGTTAATACCTATCCCAACCTTGTGAGAATTTTTTATGAAAATCTGAGATTTGGGGAACAGCATATAAGATTTGTGGTTAAAGGAAAAGGATTATCATTTCAGCAGAAAGTTTGGGCAGCATGCTTGAAATGCCACATGAAGGAATAGAACATTTGGTACTTAAAGATAGAACAAAAGCTCTTCAGACTGTTCTAGAACGAGAAGATGTAAATGAAATAGGAACACTGAAGGCTAGCTCACTCCCAATGGAAATGAGACTTCTACATAGTTTTATTAGTAGAATCTTCCTACCAAGAACAGGCCATTTTGATTGGGTGAGTGAGAGAGACCTGTGTCTTATGGAACTCATAATATAGGGAGATTAAGTCAACCTTCCAACTATAATGGTATCATAGATGAAAGAAGCAGTAAGGAAAGTGAAGGCCTGTTTACCATATGGAATGGTATTAACCCTATTTTTCCAAGCAGTGCATGTAGATCTAAGTGATGAAGACAGTCCTTTGCAGCACACGGATACTTACACTACAAAGACTTTGCAAAGGATGGGTTACATTTTATCCGAAGGAGTGTGGAAAAAGAAATATGATAATATTGCTGAAGTTGAAGAAGTTGAAGAAGAAGGAGGTGAGATACGAGGTGATGAAGATACAATTATTCATGAATCACTACCTCAGCCAAGATCACCTAAGCTCACTAACTTTGATGTTTCTTTTCTTGATATTTTAGTGCCTGACATGCCTCCTGTTACACCTATTTACACTCAGACTGCTACTGACATTCCTACTCCCAATTCAGTTGATACTGCACCTATTGTTGATACTTCTGCATTGCTAGATTTCATTGCACAACAGATGGGTAATTTGACTGATTCCATTACTTCCACAATGGCTACAATGTTTGGCAAATTTTGCCAGTCTGTTAATATGAGACTTAATCAGTTTGGGGATCAGATTGAAGATCTGTGCAATAGATTGGATGTGCTAGAAGCCTCCAAAGATACAACTAATGCAACTCAACCAAACATTCAGCCCATACTTGACATAATTGCATCCAGTTCTGAATAACTTAAAGGATCTGTCAATAATACTCTTGAAGCATTCAGGACGGAAATGAGTAATCTGAAATTCAAAGTAGGCTCATTAGAAGAAGGCAGAAGGATGGAGGAGGATTATATAAAAGGAATTGGGATACTTAGAGCTGAGTTTGGAAGATTGAGAGGTTCTGCCGAAGCATTTGCTAATGAACAAGCATCATAATTGGTTCAATTACATAAAGATCTAAAGAAGGTGGATGAAGAAGTGGACACAGTTTAATTCAAGCTGGATCAATTTTCAAGCCGAGTCATTGCTGCATTTAGTGTTCCACAGTCTAGACCAAGGCCTTAACCCTCATCTTTTGTTGGTCAGTCAGCTCATCCCAGACAACCAGCTCCTCATCTTAGGCCTCAAGGACCCTATACTACTCCACCATCTGATGTGTTAGATCCTGACCCAATTGCTTCCATGCCTCCTAGCATCCAAATTCCTGATAGATCTACCAATCCTAGTGTAGATATAGATAGTGACTAGTTGTAATTTCTTTCATTTTCTACTTTGTATTGAAAATCTTCAATTGAAACGAAATGAAAGTTCATATTTTGTCTCTTGAATTGTTTTATCTCTTTTATGCTTATGCAATGAAAGTTCACATTTTGCTCATGCAATGTCTGATTTTTTAGTTAGAATATCATGATGAATGTGAGAAAGTGAAATTATCTCAAATAATTTTAAATACTTTCTCAATCTATTTTAAAAATCTGAGCTTCATTCTAACTTCACCTTTTTGATTGATTGACAAAAAGGGGGAGAATTTATAAAGATATTCTTGCATGAAAATGATAAGATCTTTTTAATTTTTAATTTTTGCTCTGATACAAAAAACTTGAAAAGGATAAAATCTTTTGCTTATGCTCTGTTACATGAAACACAATATGATTTGATCCTTTTAAGCTCTAATACATAATGTTTCAAATGTCTTAAGCTCTGATATATAATGTTTTATATGTTTTAAAATTTGATACATTAAGCTTTAAGCTCTGATACATAAAGTACTCTTGAAGCTTTTGGGTTCTAAACTTGCATGAAAAATTTGTTAAATTGAGGGGGAGATTACCACTCACTACCATAATTCTCCTTCCATGGTTTGACACTAAATTGAATAAATTCTTTTTACTTGTTTATACACTCTTGCAAAAATAATTATACAAGTAAATCTGTAAATGTAATGTTTTATCTTACTTTTTCATGCCCAGTGTTTTGTCATCATCAAAAAGGGAAAGATTGTTGACCCCATAAGTGATTTTGATGATAACCAAACATTGGAGCATGCACATATTTTACTAACAACTCTTCAAGTGGTTTACAAATTTTTGTAGGATGATTTAAATGTTCAATCTTCAACTCCTATATTTATACTTCTTATTTTGAGTTGTGTTGTAATCTTGTTTTGTAAAGAAGAACCCAATGAAAAAGTTAAGAAAAATCATATAAAAGGGTTACTTCTATGTGTGTTGTGCTGTAAATTTATTTTGAGTTGGTTTGCATGAAAAGTCTAAGAGTGTTGGTGAGAGTATTCTTGAAGCTTAATTATAAAAATCATGAAGAAGTCACTCGAGCCGACCCAGCATGATGAAGAGCCGACTCCACCTCATGGCACGCACTAAGGATTCTGGTACGCAACAATCCAAGCCGACTCAAGTAGAACCGAGCCAACAATTCCAAAGTCTATTTCTATTATTTTTTGAGAACAAGCCAGGTGAACCTACTCAAACCACAACGAGCCGACTCTGCTAGAACTAATTTTGAAGACCTGAGAAAGCGAGCTGACCTGATCTGCAACAAGCCAACTCCTCTAGAGTAAATATTTCTAATTCTGAGAAGAAGAGCCAACCTAAGTTCAAGCGAGCCGACCCCTCGAGTTCAATGTGTTCAACGATAAAAGTTCGAGCCGACCCAAGCTATCAAGAGCCGACTCATCAGAGTGAAGTTTTTGCATCCTGAGACGATGAGCTGACTGCACTGAAGAAATGGTGACTCAACCTATCGACTCGAAGGATCCGAGCCGACTCGAATATTATTTTCAGGCACATAACGGCTAGTTCTAGAATTTCTTTTTGAATGACAAAAAGTTCTCCAACAATCATATGTCACATCCCAACGATCTACAACATCTCAAATTGTCTTGGAGTGATGGAAGATCATATATTTGAGGGATTTGAACTTTATTAGAAAAAGAGAGAAGAAGAGAAAGATAGTTTCAAAAATGTTTTAAGGGTTTATTGAATATCCAACCAACCATCAAATAAGAGAGCACAAAGAGCATTCAATATAGTCTTCAAGTCTTCACCAACTCAGATTTGAAGCTTGAAGCACTTTGGAAAGAAACCACTGAAGCAATTAAAGCACATTGAAGCTCATCCAAGTGGACTTCTCATAAGCTGCACTGGCAACTATCCGACAACTAGAGTTTTTCATTTATTGTTGCATTTATTTTTCAATTCATTCTTGAAATGTTGGATTATTGGTGAGCCTGTTTGAAAAACCAAATAGGTTCTCGATGAGCCTTTGATAAAAACCAAGTATTGGTTCTTGGTGATCCTGGTAAAACCAGGTTAGGTTCTTGGTGATCCTGTAAAAATCAAGTTGGGTTTCTTTGATGATCCTGTTTAAAACCAAATGGTGTTGGGTTTTCTTTGGTGATCCCATTAAAACTAAAGTGTAGAAGTTTTGGATTATGATCCTGTAAAACAATCTTACTGTATTCGGGTGTGAATATAGTAGAAATTCCAAGTGGTATCTTTGATAGTAGACATAGGAGCAGGGTTCCTCCGAACCACTATAATTTCTGTGTATTTGTTTGTGCTTCTTTGATCCTATTTAGCTTATGCAAGTTATTGTTTTGTCACAGCACCTAACACTCTAAAAGGGATTTTTAAGTGCACGTTATTTGCTTAATTTTTTAAATTCCCAATTCATCCCCCTCTTGGGTAGCCACCTGGGCAACACATGGGTAATGGAATGAGGTCGATTGGCTTTCGTGGTTTATACCCATGAAGAATCTTAAAAGGACTTTTCCAGTGGACTTGTTAACTGAGCTATTATAGGCAAACTCTATGCGTGGCAGTAATAGGTCCCAATTTCTAATATGTTCTCCCACTAAACATCTCAACATGTTCCCAAGACTTCTATTTACCACTTCCGTTTGGCCGTTAGTTTGGGATTGATAAGATATGGAAAAGTTTAGCTTGGTTCCTAAGAGATGCCATAGGGTCTTCCAAAGTAACTGGTGAGTTTTACATCCCTATCAGACACTATGGTTTTAGGTAACCCATGTAACCTAACCACTTGATTTTGAATAATTTGGCTACTTTAGATGCGTCAAAGGTCTAGGAACAAGGCAAAAAATGGGCCATCTTAGAGAATCGGTCGACTATCACAAAGATAGAATCATGCTTCCTTAAGGTCTTTGATAGTCCCAACACAAAGTCCATACTGATATCTTGCCAAGGTTGATTAGGGACAAGTAATAGAGTGTATAGTCCAGTATTTTGTTTCTACGTCTTAGCAACAGTACATGTTTTACACTGGGCTACAACTTGGGCAACGTTTCTTTTCAAGCTAGGCCAATAGAATTGTTCCTCCAAAGCTAAAATAGTCTTATTCCTCTGAAAATGGCCTGCTAATCCCCCAGCATGAATTTTCCAAATCAAGAACTCTCGGGTAGATGTTCGGGGAACACACAACTTATTCCCTTTGAAAAGAAACCCATCATGAAGGACATAGTCTTGATACTCCTTAGATGGTCCTAGACTGATAGACTCAAAAATCTTGCTAAAGTCAGGGCAACTCTTGTATTCCTCCTTTAACTTATTAAACCTTGCGACTTCAGTACTCAACGATGATAGAAGCATGGAACGTCGAGTTAAAGCATCAGCCACTTTATTTTCAATCTCGGCATGGTGTTTTAGGACAAAGGTATAGGCTTGGATGTATTCTACCCATTTCTCGTGCCTAGGGTTTAACTTCTTTTAGGAGCTAAGAAAATGGAGTGCTTCATGATCAAAAAATAGAACAAATTCTTGCGGTGATAAATAATGTATCAAATGTTTCAAAGATTGAACTACCGCATATAACTCCTTATCATACGTGGAATATATCAACTTCACTCTAATTTAATTTTTTACTAAAGAATGCTACCGGGTGATTTTCTTGACTTAAAACTCCTTCGATCCCTATTCTGGAAGTATCACAAGCAACCTCGAAAACTTTAGTGAAATCAGGTAATCTCAATATTGGTGCTTGGGTCATTTTCTCTTTAATTTCAAGAAATGCTTTGTTAGCTAGTTTGGTCCACTCAAAATCTTTTTTCTTAATACAATCCATGAATGGGGCGACGATGGTAGTAAACCCTCTTATGAACCTCCTATAAAAAGTGGCAAGGCCATGAAAACTATGGACATCATGTATACTCTTGCGTTCAGGCCACTCAACTATGGATCTAACTTTTTTGAGATCAGTAGATACCCCTTCAGCAGTGACAACAAATCCTAGGAAGATCACTCTATTGGTCAAGAATTCATACTTTTTTAAATTGGCATAGAGCTTCTCTTTTCTAAGGGAGCAGCAAAGTTGATGGAGGTGATCTAGATGGTCTCCCTAGTTTTGCTGTAGATAAGGATGTCATCAAAGTATACTACAACAAACTTTCCCATGAATGGCTTTAAAACTTGAGTCATGATTCGTATAAAAGTACTAGGGGCATTAGATAGACCAAAAGGCATTACTAGCCACTCATAAAGACCATCTTTTGTATTAAATGTCATTTTCCATTCATCTCCAAGTCTAATCATTACCTGGTGATATCCACTTTTAAGATCTATTTTGGAAAACACAATGGCTCCGATCATCATATCTACTAAGTCATCAAGACGAGGAATGGGCAATCGATATTTGACCATAATCTTGTTGATGGCATGACTATCAATGCACATTCTCCAGCTACCATCTTTCTTTGGGATTAATAGGGCAGGTATGGCACAAGGACTTAAACTCTCCCTAATGAACCCTTTTTGGAGGAGGTCTCCTACTTGTCTTTGTAGTTCAGCATGTTCAGTAGGATTCATCCTATGGTAAGATAAATTGGGTAAAGTGGCACTTGGGACTAAATCGATTGCATGTTAAATGTCCCTAAGTGAAGGTAGGTGGTCAGGTAAGTCTTCAAGAAATATGTCCTTAAAGTCCTCTAGAACCTTTGTGACTTCCTGAGGTGGCTCCTTAGGATCTTGTTCAGGTACTTTCCTAAGGGTTAAAATCCACATGGGTGATCCTTTTTTAATTTCTTTCTTCAAATCCATAGCATCAATCAAATTCAAATTTGGATTCTTTTCTTTCAATTCACTAGACCCTTTCTCGATATTGTCCTTAGGTGGGGTCGAGTTAATGGTAAGCCTTTTTCCAAGTAGGTGAAGGCACACAAATTGGATTGACTATATAAAGTTGCATCATGATCATATAGCCATGGTCTATCCAAAATGATGCTACTTACCCCCATGGGTAGTACATCACACTAGACTTGTTCCTGATAGGATTGAATTTGAATGGGAACTTGACATCTGGATTTGATTGGAATGGATGTTGCATCTATCCAAGAAACTTTGTATAGATTGGGATGGGAAATAGGGGTCAAACCTAAGGTCTTAAGGGCCTTAGTGGATATGGAATTTATACAACTTCCATTGTCTATAATGATTTTATAAACTTTATCCCCTATTTGATAAATGTTTGAAGTATATTTGTTCTTCTCCAATCCTCCTCCTTAATTTGGGTTAAAAACCTAACTACATCTGTAGGCCCACGTAGGCAACCCAAGAGGGGGGTGAATTGGGTTTTATAAAACTTTTGTACTATTTAAAGATGAACTGAAGCAAGTATATGCTAATGCAATTCAAGTGCTTGTGTATTTCAAATAAATGTAGCGGAAATAAAGAAATAAAAGCATAAGGAGAACAATTACATAAACACAAAGATTTATAGTGGTTCAGTGCCAACCAAGTACCTACATCCACTCCCCAAAACCCCTTGGAATTTCACTAAGTTTGGTTTTATAACTTAGGATCACCAACAACCTTTACAACTTATTTTGTCTTCGGGCTCACAAGTCAAACCCTAGTTAGTTTCAAGGCTCACCAACAACCACGCTTGGTTTTACGGGATAACCAAGAACCTAAACAACTTGTTTTGGCTTCGGGCTCACAAGTAAAACCTTAGTTGGTTTCAAGGCTCACCAACAACCACTTTGGTTTTCAAAGGCTTACCAAAAATCTCTTTGGTTTTCCAAGGCTCACCAAAAACCTTAAGTAAAACAATGTTAGAGCAAGTATAAATGAATACAATAAAAGCTTTCTAAAATAAAGCAAATATCTCTTTGAAGTCCTTGATTGTTGATGAAGATCTTGTCTTCAAGTAGATGAAGCCTTTGATTGATGCTTGTAGATGTAGACTTTGAATGCTCTCTTTGAAACTTGGAAGCTTGAAGGCTTTGAATCACTCAACTCTTAAATCTTTTAAGAATATTCAAAAAACTCACCAAAGGATTACTTCCCCAATTGATTTTTGATGTTTATATAGCCTTCTAATACTTAAATGACCATTTATAGCCGTTAGGGAGGAAAAAATGACTATTTGGAAGCATGTTGGAGAAGTTCTGCAGCCCAGAAAACTAGCCGTTACTGTTCAAGTGTCGACACTTCACCTCCAAGTGTCGACACTTCAGTTTCAAGTGTCGACACTTCAGTTTCCAAGTGTCGACACTTCATTTCCAAGTGTCGACACTTCAGCTCCAGGTGTCGACAGTTCACTGAAAGAGCTTTCTGAAGTTTTTTGTTTGTCTTAGGCCTTGAGTCGACACTTTACTCTTCAAGTGTCGACACTTGATCCTCAGGTGTTGACCTTCATTTCCAGGTGTCGACACTTGCCTGTGCCATTGCTGAAACATCTTCAAATTGAAACTTTAACCTCTTCAAGTTCTTCCATATTAATTCCAAAGTCCATACTTGATTTTTCATTATTTAAGGACTTTTTCAATTGAAATACAAGCATCTCTTCATTCAACATGGTTGAGTACTAAGATCTGAGAAATACACTTAAAATAAAATTAGTACTCTTATATACTTAAACATTTTGTCAATCATCAAAATCAAGACCAGAGTCAACATCTCTCCCTTTTTGATGATGACAAAAGCTTTAAGTATATGAATAGGGTATGCTTAAAATATTAGCAATAAGATAAATATGTAAGCTTAAAACAATAAGCACCAAGCTCCCCCTCAAAATATGATCCAAAAAATCTTCAAAAATATTTTTCAAAATATGCAAAAATTTAAAATATTCAGTATTTCTTCTTACTAATTCTTCCCTTAGATAAAAATATTTTGCATTCTTCTTCCCTTTTGCACTTTCATTCATATCTCAAATGATTTTTCATGTTTTGTCCAATCTTCCCCTTTTCATACTTAACAATTTTCTCCCCCTTTTTGACATCATGAAAAAGGTGAAAGGCAATACAAAGTGGAATGAAGTCGGAAGGAATCAAGTAGGTCATCAAAATCAATGCATGAAATTAAATAATTATGATATCACTTGAATATGATACAATTTGAACATGATACACAGAATGTAAGCACATACAAGAAATAATTTGATGTATATTATCCATTCCTTACTTGTTCATGGGATAAGGTCACAGCGTCACCCCTACACGTCATAAGAGAGCCCATTGAATGGGAAGAGAGGGTCTTTAAGCCCTACTTATCGCCTATGACCGGACGGCCATGGTGGCTAACCCAATCCGAAGCGGTTACTAGGAATTCTTTTAAAAATAATTTTGATACCAATAGAATATGATACCATTTGAATGTAACTCCCCTCAAGAATTATATTTTGAAAACATGAAGAAGAGTATCGGAGCAATATAACAAAACATGATATGAACAAGATATTCAAAGCATCAAATATAATAACAAATCTTTGGATGCTCCCCCTGAATGTTATTCCTCCTTTAAAAATATGCATTATTTCAGAAATAAAACATGAAAGCTTATGCATCAAGATTTGAAATTTTTCAAGATATCATGATTTTTAAATACAAAGTATTTATATCACTTAAAAACTTTCAGTATGATTTTAAATTCATTTTAATGATTTGATATCCATACAAATGCTAGAAGTAATATGATATCAAGTCTAGCTACTAGAGTAAGGGTTTGTCAAATGCATACCTTCTTCTTAAATGTAACCCTTAACTACCAGTTTATACTTGATTCAAATCAATTCTAACTTAAGCATAGAGATGCCAACAATGAAAGCACATAAATCGCAACATTTCACTTGAAATAATTCAAAAACTGTATTAATCAAAATCAAGTGAAAGTTTAATAATCATAAGTTGAAATCATGAGAGCATGAAATCCATTTACATCAAAATGGTCATAATCACAACAAATGATTATTATCTAAGCTTGATTCTAATCAATCAATTAAAACATTTTCAAATCAATATGCATCTTAGAAGTATTTTCATGAAATACATTATCAAAATCAAGTGAAGGTCTTACAATCATAAATTTAATCATGATAGCATGAAATTCATCAATACCAAAAAGTTCATGATCATAACCAATGATTATAAGTCTAAACTTGATTCTAATCAATCAATTAATTTTTTTTAAAGTAATTGAGCAATAATTATAACAAAAATTTAACTACATTTTCAATTAATGAAGGAGATATTTAGAATTTACCAATATCAAAGTCCTTCCTTTTACCATTTAGTTTAAAATGTAGCTTGTCCACTTCTTTAAATTGTCTTGTACAACCTCTTTCAAGAACTTACTTCTCATGTTGGGTTGCAAGACATTCCTGCAAAACAAATTAAGTGGACATTTTTGGTACCCAAACTTTCTTGGGTCCATTATGATTAGTATTTATGGTTCCTTTTGGAACCCAAACTTTTCTTTATCTAGAAGGATAAGCATTGAAACCATATTTATAAGAAAAATTGAAAGAGCAGGAATATAGAAATCCTCAAAGTTTTTGCTTCTTTTCCTCAATCAAAATATTTTCTCATTAAAAACTTTATCATATAACTCTTTCAAATACATTTTCTTTTACTAAAATTTTTTTTCTTTAGAAAAATTATTCTTTTCATTTTTCAATATATCAATCTTGGCATTTAAATCACCATTTTTATTTACAAGATTGGTGTTGTCAAGAGAAAATGAATCTACATGCCTATTTAATTTCTGTGCTCAAAATTTTAGCAATCTTTATTCATGCACAAGATCATTAGATGCATCATATGATTCTTTAAAGGTAAATCATAATTATTTTTAGCACATACCTTTTCCTCATTTTCCATGAAGCAAAGATGGGCAACTTCATCATCCGTACTTGAATCTTCGCTATCGCTCGAAGTTGCCATCATTGCCTTGAATTTCTTTTTGGCTTTGAAGGCTACTATCTTCTTATTTACATCAGCTTCCCTATCCTTTGCCAAGTTCAACTCATAGGTCATGAGTGAACTGATAAGCTCCTCCAAAGGTAAGGTTTCTACGTCTTTAGCTTCTTGGATCGCCATCACCTTTGGATCCCATGATTTTGGCAAGGTCTAAGAATTTTGTTTACACAAATTATCATTAGTATAGATTTTTTCAAGACTATTCAATTCATTAATAATAGTCATAAATCTTGAAAACATATCAGATATAGATTCATAATGCATCATTTCAAAAATTTTAAAAGAATGTACAAGCAAATTAATTTTAGTGTTCTTCACTTGAAGAGTACCCTCATGAGTAACTTCAAGTGTGTCCCATATTTCCTTTGCCGATGTGCATGTAGAGATTCTATTAAATTCATTCAAGTCCAATGCACAATAAAGCAAGTTCATTGCTTTAGCATTGATTTCAGTTTGTTTAATGTCATATTCATTCCAATCCTCTTCGAGCTTTGGAATGGAAATGCCATTAACCAACATGGAAGGAATATGAGGACAACTAATAATAATTTTCCAAAGATGATAACTAATAGATTGAATATGGATGCACATGCGAGTTTTCCAAATGTGTAATTTATGCCATTGAAAAATGGTGGTTTAACAATAATACCTACAAGGGTTGCCATAATCTTTAACTCAAAATCGTTAGATTTTCAATCAGAGCACCGAGCTCTGATACAAATTGTAGGCCCACGTAGGCAACCCAAGAGGGGGGGTGAATGGGTTTTATAAAACTTTTGTACTATTTAAAAGATGAACTGAAGCAAAATATGCTAATGAAATTCAAGTATTGTGTATTTCAAATAAATGCAGCGGAATAAAGAAATAAAAGCATAAGGAGAACAATCACACAACACAAAGATTTATAGTGGTTTGGTGCCAACCAAGCACCTACATCCACTCCCCAAGAACCCCTTGGGAATTTCACTAAGTTTGGTTTTATAACTTAGGTCACCAACAACCTTTACAACTTGTTTTGTCTTGGGCTCACAAGTCAAACCTAGTTGGTTTCAAGGCTCACCAACAACCACCCTTGGTTTACGGGATAACCAAGAACATAAACAACTTGTTTTGGCTTTGGGCTCACAAGTAAAATGCTAGTTGGTTTCAAGGCTCACCAACAACCACTTTGGTTTTCAAAGGCTTACCAAAAACCTCTTTGGTTTTCCAAGGCTCACCAAAAACCTTAAGTAAAACAATGTAAGAGCAAGTATAAATGAATACAATAGAAGCTTTCTAAAATAAAGCAAATATCTCTTTGAAGCCCTTGATTGTTGATGAAGATCTTGTCTTCAAGTTGATGAAGCATTGATTGATGCTTGTAGATGTAGACTTTGAATGCTCTCTTTGAAACTTGGAAGCTTGAAGGCTTTGAATCACTCAACTCTTGAATCCTTGAAGAATATTCAAAAAACATACCAAAGGATTACTTCCCAATTGATTTTTGATATTTATATAGCCTTCCAACACTTAAATGACCATTATAGCCGTTAGGGAGGAAAATATGACCATTTGGAAGCAAGTTGGAGAAGTTTGCAGGTAGGAAACTGGCCGTTACTGTTCAAGTGTCGACACTTCACCTCCAAGTGTCGACACTTCAGTTTCAAGTGTTAACACTTCAGTTTCCAGGTGTCGACACTTCAGTTTCAAGTGTCGACACTTCAGTTTCCAGGTGTCGACACTTCAGTTTCAGGTGTCGACACTTCAGCTCCAGGTGTTGACACTTCACTGAAAGAGCTTTCTGAAGTTTTCTGTTTGTCTTAGGACCTTGAGTCGACACTTCACTCTTCAAGTGTCGACACTTGATCCTCAGGTATCGACACTTCATTTCCAGGTGTCGACACTTGCCTGTGCCATTGCTGAAACATCTTCAAATTGAAACTTTACCTCTTCAAGTTCTTCCATATTAATTCCAAAGTCCATATACTTGATTTTTCATTAATTTATGGACTTTTTCAACTGAAATACAAGCATTTCTTCATTCAACATGGTTGAGTACTAAGATATGAGAAATACACTTAAAACGTAATTAGTACACATATATACTTAAACATTTTGTCAATAATCAAAATCAAGACCAGAGTCAACAACATCCAAATTTTCTTCATAGTCAATTTCTTCTTCGTCCTTAACATACTCATTGATCAAGTTAGACTCAGCCTCATACTTCTTCGATTTCTTAATGGGTTCATTCTCCTCATCAATTATCTGCTCTATGTGTAATGAATGGGTAGGGCATTGGTTGGAGTAATGTCCCTTTTTGCTACATTTAAAGCATTGAACATTAGGGTTACTACTCTTTTGAATTAGAGGGGCCTTACCTTATAACTTGCTTGACCTATTGGAGTACTAGGAATGGGTCTATTGGGTTGCATCTGATTGAATCTTGGTTTTTGGGTAGGGGTGCTAACCTTACTTGGTTCGGGTCACCTGGTTATTGGTCCCCTATGAAACCTCTCACAGTCCCTGGCTATTTGGTAAGCTTGGTCTAGGTTGTAATCTCTCTCAAAATAATTCCCTTGAATCTCTTCTCTCAGACCGGCTCTAAACCAAGACAAAGTCACAGCTTCTGATTCATCAATATTACACCTCATCATAAGTTCATCGAACTTAGCGATGCACTCTGATACAGTCTTAGTACCTTGATAATATTTGCCATTGGTCTAACAATCTCTGATGGAGGACATAGGAATGTACTACTCTCTCAGCTTAGCTTTCAATGCTCTCCATGTGGTTATAGGCATGTCTCCCCTTTGTCTAATTATTCTCTCAACATTTCTCCAGTATAACCTAGCTTGTCAAACCAATCTAAGCTTGGCAAATTTGTACTACCTATCCTCGATCATTTCAACTATTCGAAGTATTAGTCCATCTCCCCTTCCCAATCAATGTAAACCTTAGGATCCAGGCTTCCATCAAAGATAAGAGCCTCTAGTCTAATGCTTCTCATAACCCTCTCATCTTGGTCTAAGTAGTCCTAGTGGGGTCGCCTAGGGGTGTGATCATGGGTGAACTCAGAATATAGGCTTGGTGAGTAGGTCTAGGTGACTCATGCTCGAAGTGGGCTCTGGCCTCCTCCATAAAATCAGGGTGAAGTCTTCTAGGGTTGTACTCAGGGGTGTGCTCAAAATGTTAGGCTCTTGGTCTTGGGATTGACCTAGATGACTCGGGTTCAGTGGGTCTTTTCAAGGGTCCTAACTTTCTCTTTGACTTGACCTAGTTCCTTGTTAATTTGCCCTAATTGCTCAGTTACATGATCAATTTCTTAGTTAGGGTCCTCATAATGAATTCAAGATTGGGATCCATGGGTAATAACCAGACTGAGGGTACACTTTGATATAGAGCTTAAAGGACACAGTATATGGGTAAGCAATACGATGGACAAGTAAACAAGACCTAGTTCTGGGGCTCCTAGACCTAGAGTTCAAGAATATAAGACTTAACTAGGTACTACTTAAGAATGTAATTATCATGTCCACTGGCCATGTAAGAGGTGGGGTTGCAGGAGGCTCCTCTTGCTTTCACGAGGTCCTAATTAAAAGTCGCAAGTCTGCTTAAGGCGTTTGCCATTTGACCTCTAGCCTTAGACAACAATTTCAAGGAATAAGTACAAGCTCAAATAATACTTTGTCTTACCTTGCACTTGAACCCGACTCGTGGGTGTCCCTAGTTTAGGTTCCTACTTGATTTTACTTATGGTTTAGGTTAATGAAAATGTGAGTGATTATTTTGGGCTAAGGAAAAGTAATGACCTCCTTCCCTTATGTAATATTGAATGCCCCTAGGATATTTAAAAATGGATGTAAACAATTTCAGTAAAGCAATGAGCACAACCAACTATACCCAGCACAAATGCATGAATTTTTAACGCATTTTGAAATGTCAAAAAAATGCAAATTTAAATTGGGTAATTCAAATCTTGAAGTATAAATCATAGTAACCGAATTTTAAATTTTAAATTTTGAATTTTGATTAGAAAATTCATCCTTCGAAGCAAAGTGGTTAAAATATAAATTTCAGCTTTCAACTAACCTTCAGCTAACCTAAATTGAAAATTCAAATTTTAAATTATAAAAATCCAAAAAATTCAAAATATAACTAATTCAATTAGCTCTAAAATAAAATCTTGGATTTTAAATTTTGACTTTAAATTAATTCAAATTTTGGTTGAGAAGGAAGTTGAAAATAGTTGCTAGAAGATTCCAGTAGTTTAGCTAACTCTTAACAACCTGAATTCAAATTTCAAATTCCATGCTATAAACCTCTCTAAAATTTAAAATTATGATGGGAAATAACAAAACTCGAAGTTTGGATCTCAGATCTAAAATTTAAAAATTAAAATAAAAAATATTTTATATTTTTTGAGAATTAAAGGAAATGGAACGATAGAACTTCAGAAATGACCTAAGAACTCATATTTTTAAAATCTAGAAATAAAAAAAAAATAAATTTATATTTCGAGTCCTAACATAATAAGGTATTGGAAAAGTATTTTTTTGGATTTTTTTGATCAATGTAGAAATTACAAAAAATCATAGAATACTCAGAAGATAGTGAGATATGACTACAACAGTTTGCAAAGCTTAACCTAGAAACAAAGCTCCGATACCAAAATTGATGGGGGACAAATTTGATGAAATGGATGGATGAAGAATTTCGAGCTAGGAACTAGGTGAGCAGAAAATCTGATACCCTTGCGCAAGCTTCCTTTCAAAAAAATAAAAGAGAGGATCTAAAGGCATAGAAACCCTCAAACTAGGCTAAGCTACCTTTAATAACCTCAGATATAAGGATCAGAGGGTCTATTACCAACAATGAGGAGAAATCAAAGCTCAAATGGAAGAAAAATACTCACCACTCAAGAATTGAAGGCTAGAGACAAGATCTACACTCCCTTCTTGGATTTACCATTGGAGCTTTGATCCATGATGTGGAGCCTTCATCATCATCTTCAAATCACCAAGAAGAACCTACAAAGAGTCAAGGTAAGGTTATGATTCAAAGAAATTAACGGAAAAAGGAAGGAATCAACGAAAGAAGTGAAGAGAGTTGCTGGAATTTTTAGGCAGCACTTCCTCTTCTTCTTGGACTACTTGGATCTTATGTAAAAAACTTGGAAATGAAACTATGGCCCTTCAAACTTAAGGCACTCACTCAAATTCAAGATCAAACTCAACACTCCAACTCAAACTTAAAGAAAAACACTCAAAATTCTAGGAAGAACTCAAGAACTTGGCAAGGTGGAAGAGAACTCAAACAAGTAAGCTTTCATTAACTCAAGTCATTCATATTATATAAGAAAGGGCCTTGGTCTCTATTTATAGGTCAAGGGCAGCCCCTTTGGGCAGCAAGGAAGGGAATTAAGGGGCCAACTAATTCAAGTTTAGTTGGTAGCTAATTACAAGATTAGTTCCTAGCAACTAATTTCTAGCAACTAATCCTAAAAGAGAATTCTAGAAGCTCCATGTGGTGCCATCTTTTTGCAGCACTTGTCTTCATCTAATCCTTCCATATGTTCTTTAAGGTTTGGTCTTTCAATTAGGCTTCAAGGTATAAGATTTCTTCATTGCTTGGCTAGCCCATGGGCTTGGAAAAGGAATCTTCACTTGATTTTGGCGTTAAACAATTAAATCTTGCTTCATGGAATTAGGAGTCTTCAAGGAGTGCTTCATACATTTGTGGGAACCTCGAAAAAAGGGAAGATTGGACTACAACCAAAGATTATTAGTTTGTAATTTCTTCCTCTTGCCAATGTCCTCATTAAAGGGTTAGGCTCAAACTCACTGGGTATCATTGCTGGCTCCCTATACTCAACTAAGTCTGAGATATTGAAGGTTGAGCTTAATGCCTAATCAGGTAACTCAGGCACTAGGTCCAACTCTACTTATCACTTTGATGGATCCAGCTTACAGGCATGTAGTCTAATTGTTACAAAATTTTCCTAGCGAACTCTTAGACTCTTTGGAATTAACCATATTTTTTATAAAAATATTGCTTACATTAATTTATTATTAATTCCTCATGCAGATCTCTAATCATGCAGTGCAAATGACACACAACAACTCCTATTGACATGCAGATGAAATACCTAATGCGAGCAAATAACTCATACCAACACTAATTGATATGCAAACTCGACTAACTCTAAACTACAGCTGTGGGTTTGACCCTTGGTCAGGTGGGTGACATGCAGATGAGAACTTGACATGCACTCTTAATAGTGCCATAGGGTTCACAAAAGTAAGATACAAACATGACATGCATAATGAATGAATGCAGTATGCAAACTTCTACAAAATGCAATTTAGTGGTTAGAGAAACATGAAAGCTTCAAAAAAGGGTAAAAAATAAGAGGTAGGTTCAGGGTTAGCTTGGTAGGGTAGAAAGTAAGAAAATGGTTTGGGGTTGATTGGATAGAATAGGATACAAGAAGGAGTGCCAAGGATTAGTCCTAGACTAATGAGGTTGACCTTATGGGGTTGAGGTTTACTTACAAGGTCTACAGTATGGAAGAATAGGTCATTAATTTCAAGGAAGAGATTTTCAATGGGAACTATAGGGGGGATTCATCCTGAGGGTACTGATAAGCCAAATCCATAATAAAGTCTTCTGGTTCATGAAATTTAGGACATGGCTCTATAATTGGACTTTCTTTTAAGTCTCCTCAGGTATAATTCTAACAGTAGTATCTGGGTTCTGTTCTTTTAACTGGTCTTCCACTACAGGTTCAGTGTGGATGTGGTTAGGGTTAGCTAACTTTGGGTTGGCTTCTATCTGGGTTAAGTTAGGGTCAACTAATTTTGGGTTAGCTTCTATCTGGGTTTGGTCAAGGTCAACTAATTCTGGGTTTGCTTCAATCTAGGTTTTGTTAGGGTCAACTAATTCGGGGTCTTCTATAGGTATCTCTTCTTCTTCTTCCTCATACCCATCTACTAGGCTCACATCGGCTTCATATATCTCCTCTTCAAGGTCATTCTGATGAACTAATGGGGTGGTAAGAGGGGGTTGGCTAAGGAAAAATTGACTAATGACTGGGGTAGGGGTGGGTTGAATAAGAGGAAGTGGACTAATATTGGGCTCATATCTAAGAGTACTAATCCTATGGGTTGCTTGGTTAATGGATTGGGTTATTTGGTTTATCTGGATGGTCAACTGGGCAAACTGGTTTTGGGATTTGGTATTAGACTGGTTAATCTGGGTGGTTAATTGGATAGTGGATTGCGCATTCAATTGGTTCATCTGGTCAAATCATTCAGTCATGGCTTTCATCAAGATCTCAAAGTTGGATTCCAAGGCTGAGCTAAGTTAGGGCTTAGACTTTGATATTTGGTTCCTAACCTAGTGGTCATGCAATCAGTCACTCAAAGTGGTATGGTGCAGTCAAGCATGCAAGGATCAGTACGTTCTAGGATTTGATAGAGCCAAAATTGAGTGGGTCGACTCAACTTACACCCAACTCAATAACTAATCCTTCCACTGGCCAGGTAAGGGGTAAGAGTGTGGGAAGCTCCCCTGCTTTTGTAGGGACCCAATTAAAGAACCACAATACCACTTAGGTCGTTTGACTCTGGACCCCTAGCCTTAGACACCGGTTTCCAGTAATAGTTGGAGAATTGAGTGCACTAGTTTATCCACACAATTTGGACCCTACCTGTTGGTATCACCTAGCTCTCTAGAGTAGATTAAGTCTAATTAATTATAATTAAGGCTTTTGTTCTGATGATGGTGGTTGTTTTGGGACCAGGACAGGTAATGACCTCTTGCCCTGATATGAGATAGAGAAATGCCCTTAAGATTAGCTTAAAGAGATGATGAACATTCAATGGTCCTGATGCAATCTAACAATAATCAAAAAATTTAAAAAAAATTGTTTTTTTATGAGATGACAAATTAAATTTGAGTTGGTTAAGTTATCAAACAAAAATTGGCTTGGGTGAAGTGGGTTTGGTAGTTGATTAGGTTTGGTTTAGTCAGATATGCAGAAAATGAAATTAGGGTTTGTTTGATACAGAAGTTAGCATGGATTTCAATGCAGAAGAATTCTAAACAATTTATAGAACAAGGAATGATGTGTAAGGATTCTTCCTATGATATTTTATTCAAACTAAAATAGTATTATGATGCAAAACCTAGGGTTTCTAACTGGTTGCAGGAAAACAGAGAATTCTGGTTAGGGTTTCTAGGATGCCGATTCCTGTATAAATTTTGGTTCTATAAAATCTAAGAAAAATATTATTAAAACAAAGAACTCAACAGAGATGACGTGATGAAAATTTCAGAGAAAAATAAAATTTTATGTTCATGAAACAAATCTAAACTCAGATCCCTAATGAAGATGACAGGATGTAGATTTTTGTTAGGGTTTTATTTTTGCCAATTTATTGTTGATTTTGGATCTGAAAAAAATACAAAAAAAAATCAAAATACATAGAACAAAATAGAGGATGTTCACCATGAAAATTATAAAAAAACAAAAATGTTTGATAGGGGAAATAGTCCTATGTTTTGAGGGATTATGCAGAAAATAGCATGCAAAAATCTAGACTATGATGCATGAACATGCCCTAAACTGTGCTCTGATACCAAAATTGATGAGGGAGGGGATTCTAACATGATGCATGATGACATGAAAGAGAGGAACATAAAGAAAAAATCAGACTAAAGGAGCAATGATTTTAGATATTATTTTGGTTTAGTTCCCGAAAATAGCTAAGATTAGGTTACGATTTCATGCAACAGTTAGAATTCGTACCCACATGTGAGAACTATCAATGAAATAAAGAAAGTAAAGGATGCTAGGTCTAAGAAGGCCTATTAAGATCATGTTCAACTTCAAGAAATCAGAAAAAGTGAGAAGGAAAAGGGGTATGCATACCTAGCAATGATTTGCATGTTGACACAGAAGAGATCTCTCAACTCAGATCGGCGCCTGGATGATCCGGTCACTTTCTAGCAGATCTGTTGGATTTTTATCAACTTCATTCAAGTGTAAAGAAGAATTCATCAAAGAAATGTAGCACTGGAGGGATCCTGCAAACGTCAAAGGTTAGAGGCAAGCAAGAAGGAAAAAATAAGAAACTGGAGATTGGGTTGAAGGATGATTGGAAGATGGAGTTGCAGGGGTTGGCGACCTTGGAGGAAGCTTTGGGTGTCTGGATCTTGGAGAGGGCTGATGGTGGGCATCTTAGGGCTCTTGCTTGGATGGACAATGGCTAGGGTTTAGTAAGAAGAGAAAAGAACAAGTCTCATACACACTTCCAAGAATACAAATTGTCACAAGAAAAATAACCATAGATTATTTCATGAATAAGAGATTGATTATAAGAGGGGAAGGGTGGGTATTCATAGATTCATCTAACCCTTTCCCTGTCAAAATAGGTTTAGAAGAATAAAGTTGAGTAGAATAAGGAGTACAGAATTTGAATATAATTGGTAGACTGAAATCCTTGTAGAACTTGGACATCAACACCTTCTTGGACTTGGAAGCTTTGACTTTTCTCTATAGGCTTGGACTGGGTCAAAGCCTTGAGCATCTTGGACTGGGTTAAAATATGGGGTGCCAACTTCATGATGGGATGTGGAGCGTCAACTGCTATGGACCTTGGACTGGGGCACCAAGGATAGGGATCTGGGGTGGCACTTCTTCATGAAATCTTGTGGTCTTGAGGCACCTTAGGCTTGGTATGCTAGGGAACCATCTCCTGGAGGGCTTGGGCAGCATGAAGAAATCTAGATGTTGAGTTGGTGACTTAAGTGTGGGTCTAAAGGTCTTCCTCTTGAATAAAAATTACATGGATTCAAAAAGGCCTAATTGAGAAGACTCAAAATAGGCCTAAATAATCAATGGACTCACTAAGTAGATAAACATGACTCAATGGACTAAACAAGGAACTTCCATTGACTTAGTGAATCCAACTGCTCACTTTATTACAGGACTCACAAAATTTGGACGTCATTACAGGACTTAACAAAAATTGACCAACACATGACTTAGAGGACAATTGAAGCTTGAAGTCTATGTTTGATATGATGTCACCATTGTATAATGTTGACCCCATAAGTGATTTTGATGATAACCAAACATTGGTGCATGCATTTATTTTACTAACAACTCTTCAAGTGTTTTACAAGATTTTGTAGGATGAACTCTTTGCTCAATCTCAACTCCTACATTTCTATTTCTTGTGTTGAGTTGTATTGTAATTGAATCTTGTAAAGAAGAACCCAAAGAAGAACTTAAGTAAAAATCAATCAAATGGGTTACTTCTAGGTTTTTTCAAGCTTTAAATTATTTTGAGTATGCTGCAAGATGAGTTTAAAGATAACTTGAAAGCTTGAAACCTTGCTGGATGAATTCTGGAGAAGGATCTAAAATTCACTGAAGAACTCATCCAAGCTGACTCGAAGAGAAGAGAGCCGACTCTGGCACATGGCATGCATGAGGATTCTGCCATACAGATATCCTAGCCGACTCTAAGGGACCCGAGCCAACTCGTCTAGAGTACCATTTCCTGAATTAGACAGGCGAGCCGACCCAAAGGGAGTCCGAGCCGACTTTATCATATTGTTACATCCAAGCCAACTTTTTAGAGAATCGAGCCGACTCCTCCAGAGTCTAGAAAAAGAAATCTGAGAACTACAGCCAATCGAGCCGACTCTAATGAGGAAGAGCTGACTCTTCCTGACTACATTTTTGAAGGCCTGAGGATCCGAGTCGACTAGAATCAAGGTAGCTGACTCTTACAGAGTGAGGAATCAGGATACTAAGCAAGCGAGCCAACTAGATTGAAGAGAGTCGACTCAACCCAAACTACTCTGAGGATCTGAGCCGACTTGAGTAATTCGTGCTGACTTGAAGGTCGATATCAGACTTATAACGGCTAGTTCCAAAACTTGAAATTTGAATCCAAAAAGTGCTCCAACGGTTAAATATCACATCCCAACGACCTACAAGGACAAAAATTACCTGAGAATAGTACAAGACTATATATTTGATGAATTTGAACTACTTTAAAAAGAGAGATGATGAATTAATGCTATATTGAATATCCAAGCTACCTTAAGAGCAAGAAAGCACTGCAAGAGCATTCAAGACGGTCTTCAAGCCTTCACCAACTCAACTAATGCTTGAAGCATTCATTGAAGATTGAAAAGAAGCCAACCAAGTGCATTGAAGTGCAATCAATTGGCTTCTCTTGAGCTGCATCGGCAACCATTCAATAAAAATTTGTTTGTCATTCTATTGCTTTTCTTTACAATTCTTTTATTAAATTATTGGGTTATTGGTGAGCCCAGATTAAAAACCAAATAGGTTCTTGGTTAGCCTGTGTTAAAACCAAGTTAGGTTCTTGGTTAGCCTGTGTTTAAACCAAGTTAGGTTCTTGGTGATCCTGTTAAAACAAAGTTAGGTTCTTAGTGATCCTGGTAAAATCAAGTTGGATTTCTTTGGTGATCCCGGTTTAAAAGCTAAAGTATAAAGGTTTGGATTGTGAGCATGTTAAAACAATCCGACTGTATTCCACTGGGAGATATGATGGAAATCCTAAGTTGTAATCTTGGATAGTGGACGTAGGAGCTGGGTTGCTCTGAACCACTATAATTTATTTATGTTTGTGTTGTGCCTTTCTTATTTGATTATGCTTTTGCATTCTATTATCCTATCATAGCACCTAACACTTATAAGGGATTTCAAAGAGTACATTATTGCTTAAATTTCTTAAAATTTTCAATTCACCCCCTCTTGGGAAAGCCACTTGGGCAATACTGGTATCAGAGCAGTTCTCTGAATACATTTAGAGTAAAGATTGATGACTCATCCCATGAGTACATCTTTGGCCGAAGGACAATCTACTAGTAGACCTCCACTCTTCACTGACACTAATTATTCTTACTGGAAAACTAGAATGAAAATCTATATGCAAGCTGTCGATTTTCAATTATGGAAGGTCATTCTAAAAGGGCCACAAATTTCCATGATTAAAATTAATGGCATGGATTCCCAAAGCCTGAACATAAATAGGATAACATGACATGAAGATGGAGGAATTAAATGCCAAAGCAATGAATTTATTATATTATGCTTTGGATGCTAACGAGTTTAATCGAATTTTTACTTGCTCTTCAGTAAAGGAAATTTGGGACAAACTCGAAGTGACCCATGAAGGAACTTCCCAAGTGAAGACTTCAAAAATATATCTCTTGTACACAGTTATGAATTATTTAAATGAAACCTATTGAAACTATCTCTGTCATGTTTACTTAATTTACAGATATTATTAATGGTTTGAAAAGTCTTAGCAGGGTTTATTCAAATGTAGATCTAGTACAGAAGATTCTTAGATCACTTCCAAACAAATGGGACCCTAAAGTGACTGCCATCTAGGAAGCAAAAGATCTAAATACCTTACCTCTGGATGAATTAATGGGCTCACTCATCACACATGAACTTGCCATACAGCTTAGAACCGATGATGATCGAAAGAAGAAGAAGACAATCGCCTTCAAAGCTGCATTGGACTCAAAAAAAGATAAGGAATCGGAAGATGACTACACCTCCTCCAAAGACGATATAGAAGATGAAGATATCACAATGGTGGCGAGGAGATTTAGAAGGTTTATGGGAAAGAAGAAAAGAAGATACTATAAAAAATTTCATAAACGAGGAGAGCACTCCAAGGACAAGGACAAGGATAAAGAAAAGAAAAAGGAACAAGTGCCCACATGCTATGAACGTAAGAAACCAGGGCACATTCATCCCGACTGTCCTTTGTTAAAGAAATTTTTAAGAAGAAAAAGAAAGCTATGGTTGCCACATGGAGTGATAGCGAAGAATCCACCTCAACTGAAGAAGAAAAGATCACAAAACTACTAACCTATGTCTAATGGATCTCGAAGATGAGGTAACATCCCCCGAACCTCAATTAGAATTTATATTTGATGAATTGAATTCTTCTATTCATGATTTATTATCTGAATTCAAAAAGGCAGGAGTAAAGATTAGATCCTTAAAGAATATCAATGATTCTTTACCAAAGAAAATGGAAGAAATTTAAGAAAAATAATATATTGCAAAAGAATTTACATATCTTTTCTGAAAAGTTTAAAGCTTTATAAACTGAAAACAATGTATGTCTTGACAAGAACAAAGCTTTAACTATTGAAAATAATGATTTGAAAAAGGAGGTTGAAAAACTCAAGCCACTCATTGAAAACTTACATTATCTTCAAACAAGCTTGAGTTGATTTTAAAAGAACAAATAATTTCAGGAAATAAAGTTGGAATCGGTTTTAACTCTTCAACTTCAAATGAATTTTAGCTACTACTTTTATGACACCAAAAGCTTATGTTCCAAAATTAATATCTCAAAAGGCTTTTGCAACAAATGTTTCTGCTTCTACTCCTAAAGCTACATTGTTTGTTCCTAAGAACTCAAATAGAAAATCTTTTATATCTGCATCTCATGCATCAACTTCTAGAACTTCAAAATCTGCATCCTTTCAGAATTCTAGAGTTGAATGTTTTGCATGCAAAGGGTTAAGACACAAAGCCTTTCAAAGAAACATCTTTAGAAATGTCAAGAGTAAAATAAGAAAGATTTGGGTTCCAAAGGAACCACCTCTACTAACCTGCAAGGACCCAAGATAGCTTGGATACCTAAAAGAACTTCTTGATTGTCTTGTAGGAATGTCTTGCTACCCAAAAAATGAAGAAAAGATGGTATCTCGATAGTAGCTGTTCAAGGCATATGATGAGTGACAAGGATCAATTTATCACCCTAGAGATGAAAGAAGGAGGTATGGTTACTTTTGGAGATAATGGTAAGGCAAAAATAATCGGAATTGGTAAGATCCAAATAACCCCTATACTTTTATTGAAAATGTATTGCTAGTAGATAAATTGAAGCATAATTTATTAAGTATCAGTCAATTATTTAATAAAGGCTTCAAGGTTATCTTTGAATCATCTTTGTGTATTGTAACAAACTCTCTTAATTCTAGTAGAAAGTTCATTGGACATAGACATGGAAATATCTATGTGGTAGACCTTAATGATCTTGCCATGTCAAGTAGTTCCAGTCTAGTTGTATTGAATGCTAAGACCAAGGAGTCTTGCTTACTTTGGCATAGATGATTAGGTCATACTAGTATGCATACTATTGCCAAGTTAATTTCCAAAAATTTAGTTAGAGGCATGCCTAAGTTTAAAGTAGACTTTGATCATGTTTGTGATGCATGCCAAATGGGTAAACAAACTAGGGGGAGCTTTAAACCAAAAAATTTGATTTTAACTACTAGACCTCTTGAGCTACTTCACATGAACTTATTTGGACCAACTAGGACCACAAGCCTAGGAGGTATGAAATATGCTCTTATGATAGTAGATGATTTTTCTAGATTTACTTGGATTTTGTTTATTGCTCACAAAGATGAAACATTTAAAGTATTTTGAAAGTTTTATAAAAAGGTTTCAAATCAGAAAAATCTTTCAATAGTTTCAATAAGGAGTTATCACGGCACCGAATTTGAAAATTAATTTTTTGATGATTATTGCACAGAAAATGGCATTGATCATAACTTCTCTACTCCTAGGACACCACAATAAAATGGTGTTATAGAGAGAAAAAATGAGACTTTGGAAGAGATGGCATGAACAATGTTATATAATGAAAATCTTCCAAGGTACTTTTGGACAAAAGCGGTGAATACTTCTTGTTACATTTTGAACCACGTTATGATCCATCCTATTTTGAAGAAAACCCCCTATAAGCTTTGGAATGAAAAGAAACCAGCATTAATTATTTTCATTTATTTGGTTGTAAATTCTTTATGCTTAACAATGGTAAAGATAATCTAGGAATATTTGATGCTAAATTAGATGAATCAATTTTCCTTGATTATTCATTATAAAGCAAAGCATATAGAGTATTTAACAAAAGAACTCTTTCTGTAGAAGAATTTATGCATGTTATTTTTGATGAAACTAACCCTTCACCTTCTAAGAAAGAAGAGTGTATAGACAATGATGCAGGTACAATTCAAAAAGAAATGGAAGATATGAGTGTACAATAAAGACCAATCGAAGAAGGAGAAGAAATGGTAAGGATCATGCTGATCTACCAAGAGAATGGAGGTACGTAACTTCTCATCCAAGAGAATTAATTATTGGTGATCCTTCACAAGGCATTAGGACTAGGTCATCACATAGAGATGTACATGATTACTTAGCCTTTGTATCATAAATAGAACCTCATACCTTAGAAGAAGCTGAATCTGATCCAAATTGGATGATGGCCATGCATGAAGAACTAAACCAGTTTGAAAGAAATAAGGTATAGACCTTAGTTGAAAAACCTTCAGACCATCCAATCATAGGAACCAAATGGGTCTATAAAAACAAATTAGATGAACAAGGAAATGTAGTAAAAAAGAAAGCTAGATTAGTGGCTAAGTGATATAACCAAGAAGAGGGCATTGATTTTGATGAAACATATGCACCTGTAGCAAGACTAGAAGCCATTAGATTACTTCTTGCATTTGCTTGCTACATGAATTTTAAAATTTTCAAATGGATGTGAAAAGTGCATTTTTAAATGGTTTCATTTTTTAACAAGTTTTTGTAGAACAACCACCAGATTTTGAAGATCATGTTATTTCAAATCATGTATTTAAATTGAGTAAAGTATTATATAGTTTGAAACAAGCACCTAGAGCCTGGTATGATAGACTTAGCACTTTCTTGATTGAAAATGATTTTTCAAGAGAAAATATTGATAAAATTTTTTCATCAAGAAGAAAAATAATAATTTATTTGTTGTACAGATTTATGTTGATGATATTATATTTGGTGTAACTAATGAAGCTCTTTGTAGGGAATTCGCTAAGTTAATGTTGGGAGAATTTAAAATAAGCCTAATGGGTGAACTTAACTACTTTCTTGGACTTCAAGTAAAACAAACAAAGGAAGGAATCTTCATCAACCAAGCTAAGTACACCAAAGAAATAATCAAAAAGTTTGGTATGGAGTCAAGCAAATAAATGAACACACCCATGAGCCCATCTTGAAGATTTGACAAAGATGAAAATGGATCCAACATTGACTAAAAGCTTTATAAAGGTATGATCAGATCCTTGCTATATTTAACCGTAAGTAGACCTGATATCTTGTATAGCATATGTGTATGTGCTAGATTCCAATCTAATCCTAAAGAATCACATAAGCTTGCTATTAAAAGAATTATCATATATTTTAAAGGTAAAATTAATCTTGGTCTATGATTTTCAAAACATTCTTCATTGAATTTAATTAAATTTTCGGATGCTGATTATGCTAGTTGTAGAATTGATAACAAAAGTACTAGCGGCACATGCCAATTTCTATGGTTGAATTTATTCTCATGGCACTATAATAAACAACACTCGGTATCACTTTCTACTGCTGAGGTAGAGTATGTTGCTGCAGGGAGTTGTTGTGCACAAACAAGTGTTATGGATTAAACAACAACTAGAAAACTTTGGTGTTATACAATCTAAAACTCCAATCAAATGTGATTACACAAGTGCTATAAATTTGACAAAAAATCTAATTTAGCATTCTAGAACTAAACACGTAGAAATTAGACACCATTTTATTAAAGATCAAGTTTTGATTGGTGACATTGAACTAGAATTTATCCCAACTGAGAACACACTAGCTAATATTTTCACCAAGCCACTCAATCAGGATATATTTGAAAAGATTAGAGGAGAATTAGGTCTTTGTGATCCTTTTTAGATTTTCCTAACCTAATTCCTTCAAATTTAAGGAAAAATTATCTAGAAAATCTCCTACATCAATTCAAGTTCTTTGAACAAATTTCCTTGAAATTTTATCAATTAATTTCAATTTCTGAATCATTTTAACTTTTATGAAAAGTTTCTGTTTGAGTCGACTTGGGCAATTTGGCCCTAGTTGAGCCGACTCAAATCTCTGTTGATTCTATTTTTGCTCTGGTCGAGCTGACTCAGGTAATTTAGGGTTGTTAGAGCTTATTCGGATATCGGGTAATTGGTTTTTAATTGAGCTGTGCAATTTTTTTCGAACCTTATTTTTCACTATTCTCATTCTAAACCCTAACTCTCCCCAAAAACCTCTAGCAAAACCTTGAAATCTTCTTCCTCAAGCACCCATTCCACATTTCTTCCTGCAAGTGTTGTAATGGTACCAAAATTAGTAGTGGGAAAGAGATCCAAAAGAACTGCACCCTTAGTGGACATAGAAAGAAGAACAAAGAGTTGGCAAGAGGAGCCGACTCGAGCAGTATAAAGGGAAGAAGAAGAAATAGAACAGTTGGCATCTACTCATTCTCCAAGATAGGTAATGTCAATGTCTAACCGGCCTGTCACTACTGGTAGAAGAATTGTTTTCAAGTTTCTTGAAAAAATTAGGCTAAAAATTGGAGTTTCCATAGAAGAGCTGGGGTGGAGTTACTTCAATTCTTTGAATGTATCCACCTATCCTACCCTAGTGAGATCATTTTATGAGAATCTCATACTTGAACCTCATCACATTGAATCTACTGTTAAAGAAAAATGGGTTATTGTGATAGAGGAGAGACTGAGCAGTTTGTTAGAAATGCCTGCTAATGGGTTCAAGTACTTGGTACAGAAAGATAAGAGAAGACTCTCAAATCTGTGCTAGGGAGAGAAGATATAAGTGGAGTAGAAACTGTAATGGCTAATACACTATCATAGAAATGAGATTACTCCACAATTTCATTAGTAAGATAATCCTTCCAAGGACTAGCAGATTTGATTGGGTAAGTGAACGTGACCTCAGCTTTATGGACATGTCATTCAGGGGGAGGCACTTAATTTACCCTACATCATGATCATGCAAATGAAAGAAGTTGTGAAAAAAGTTAAGGCTTGTTTACCATATGTAATGGTTCTAACTTTATTGTTTCAAGCCTCGAGGATTAGTTTGGAAGGAGAAGATGGTAAACCCCTCCATCACATAGATATGTACACTTCCAAATCTCTACTTAGAATGGGGTATATCTATTGTGAAGGAGTACGGAAGAAGAAGGGCATTGAAGAAAGGGCAATAGAAACCTACAGTAGCAGCAGCAGCAGTTCTAATGATGACAGTGAAGTCCTTCATAAGGAGATCTCCACTGCAAGACCTTCAGCACCAGAGGAGAGTGTTCCAACTTCAGAGCACATATTTGATGTACCTATTGCTGAATTTGGGACCTCTACTGAGCCTGCTTCTGAGCAGCTACACCTGAGTTTACTGCTATGGAGACTGAGCACATTGATCTACCAACATCTCCACCTTTGCCAGATTCTACTTATGTTTCTCTGGCACCATCAGTTCAGGATCCATCTACTCACTTTACTAGTACTTCAGTGATCCAAGATTTTATGGCTCAGTAGATGAGGACTTTGACTGACACACTGACTTGCTTCCTGACTAGTATGTTTGGTGAGTTTTGCCAGTCAGTGAATGCCAGATTGGATCAGTTTGGAGGAGAGATCAGAGATCTACACAGCAGGATTGACACACTTGAGACCTCTAAATCGTATCTCAGCCTGATCTACAGCTTATTATAGATACTATCTCATCTGGTTCTGATTCAATCATAAAAACAATCAATTAAACTTTAGAAGAATTCAGAATAGAAATAAATAAAATAAGATTTAAAATGGGATCATTGGAAGAAGGAAAGAGGATGGAAGAAGACTACACAAAGGGTATTGGAATCTTAAGGTCAAACTTGGGAGATTGCGAGGGTCTGCTAAAGCTTTTGCAAATGCACAAGCTGCTGAGTTGGTTGCTCTAAACACTGAGGTGAAAAAGCTTTATGAAGCAATGGAAGTGGTTCAATTTCAACTATATTAGTTGAAAACAACAATCATAATAGCATTTGACACTCCTACACCCAGACCTGTACCTACACCTGGAGCTACATCTACTACACATACTTTGAAGCCAGCTCCTCATCTTTAGGCCTCCAATACTACAAAGCTAGATAGTGATTGATTTACTGCTTTCCATTTCTTGTAACTTGTATTGAAAACTTTGAATGAAATGAAGGCACTTTTGGTTGACATATCTTGTGGTTTCAATTGAATTATGTAATATATTGCAATCACATTTTCAATTGTACAATGCTAATCTGATAAATTTTAATTAGAATATCAATGTTGATTTGAGAAAGTGAAATTATCTCAAACAAATTTTATAAACTTTCTCATTCTATCATAACAATTGAGCTTTATTTGAATATCCTTTTTGATTATTGACAAAATAGGGGAGAACATTGAGATTGCATGAAAAATACTATAACTATTTGAGAATATATAGAAAGGTGGAGAATATATTTGACTAAGCATGAATTGTTTCAAAATTTTCAAATCATCAGAAAGGGGGAGTAAATTATTGGAACAGAATGGCTTTAGATCAAAATTTCAATTTGCTCTGATTGTTTCAAAAATTTAATTTGCTCTGATTGTTTTAAAAATTTTTGCTCAAGAATTAGCTCTAATACTCATAATTTTGAGCTATGATACTTTGTGTTTATGCTAAGTTCTGATACTTTGAAATATACAAATTTCAAAACTCTGATACACACAAAAGCACTAACACTAAAACTATATAGCTTTTCACAAAAGCTCTGATACATACTTACAAATATAGTTATCTTTGATACATGTAAATGCTTACTCTTAAATAGAATCATACATGTATTTGTAAAGAATTTTTCATGGCCAATGTTTTGTCATCATCAAAAAGGGGGAGATTGTTGACCCCATAAGTGATTTTGATGATAACCAAACATTGGTGCATGCATTTGTTTTACTAACAACTCTTCAAGTGTTTTACAAGTCTTTGTAGGATGAACTCTTTGCTCAATCTCAACTCCTACATTTCTATTTCTTGTGTTGAGTTGTATTGTAATTGAATCTTGTAAATAAGAACCCAAAGAAGAACTTAAGTAAAAATCAATCAAATGGGTTACTTCTAGGTTTTTTCAAGCTTTAAATTATATTGAGCATGTTGTAAGAAGAGTTTGAAGATGTCTTGAAAGCTTGAAACCTTGCTGGATAAATTCTGGAGAAGGATTGAAAATTCACTGAAGAACTCATCTGAGCTGAATCGAAGAGAAGAGAGCCGACTCTGGTACATGGCATGCAGATATCCAAGCTGACTCATCAGAGTATCATTTCCTAAATTAGACAGGTGAGCCGACCCAAAGGTAGTCCAAGCTGACTCTATCATATTGTCAGACATCCGAGCCGATTCTTTAGATAATCGAACCGACTCCTCCAAAGTCCAGAAAAAGAGATCTGAGAACTACGACAAATCAAGCTGACTCTAATGAGAAAGAGCCGACTCTTCCAGACTACATTTTTGAAGGCCTGAGGATCCGAGTTGACTAGAATCAAGGCGAGCCGACTCTTAAAGAGTGAATAATCAGGACATTATGCAAGCAAGCCGACTAGATTAAAGAGAGTCGACTCAATAAGATCTACTCTGAGGATCAGAGCCGACTCGAGTAATCCGAGCTGACTCGAAGGTTGATTTTAGACTTATAACGGCAAGTTCTAGATCTAGGAATTTCAATCCAAAAAGTGCTCCAACGGTAAAATGTCACATCCTAACGGTCTACAATGATAAAAATCATCTGAGAAGAGTACAATACTATATATTTCAGGGATTAGAACTACTTTAAAAAGAGAGATGATGAGTTAATGCTATATTGAATATCCAAGCTACCTTAAGAGCAAAAGAGCACTGCAACAGCATTCAACACAGTCTTCAAGCCTTCACCAACTATCAACTAAAGCTTGAACCATTCATTGAAGATTGAAAAGAAGCTAACCAAGTGCATTGAAGTGTAATCAATTGGGCTTCTCTTGAGCTACATCAGCAACCATTCGATAAAAATTTGTTTGTCATTCTGTTGCTTTTCTTTACAATTCTTTTATTAAATTATTGGGTTATTGGTGAGCCCGGTTTAAAAACCAAATAGGTTCTTTGTTAGCCTGTGTTAAAACCAAGTTAGGTTCTTGGTTAGCCTATGTTAAAACCAAGTTGGGTTCTTGGTGATCCTAGTAAACCAAAGTTGGGTTCTTGGTGATCCTTGTAAAACAAAGTTGGGTTTCTTTGATGATCCCGATTTAAAAACCAAAGTGTAAAGGTTTGGATTGTGAGCCTGTTAAAAAAATCTAACTGTATTCTAGTAGGGATATTGTGAAAATCCCAAGTGGTAATCTTGGATAGTGGACGTAAGAGCTAGGTTACTCCGAACCACTATAATTTGTTTGTGTTTGTATTATGCCTTTCTTATTTGATTATGATTCTATATTCTATAATCCTATCACAGCACTTAACACTCATGAGGGATTTCAAAGAGCACATTATTGCTTAAATTTATTAAATTTCCAATTCACCCCCCTCTTGGGAAAGCCATCAGGGCAACATATAACCATGGACAATTTCAAATGGACTCTTGCTTGTGGACCTATTAACTGAACTGTTGTAGGTAAATTCGGCTCTAGGTAGCAAAAGGTCCCAATTTTCAAGGTTTTCACCTACAAGACATCTCAATAAGTTTTCAAGGATTTAGTTCACTACTTCAATCTGGCCATCGGTTTATGTATGGTAGGGGGTAGAAAATTTGAGCTTAGTTCCTAACATGTGCTAGATGGTTTTTCAAAAGTAACTCATGAATCAGACATCCCTACCAGATACAATGATTTTTGGCAGGCCATGTAACCTAACTACTTCATCTAAGAAAAGTTTGGCCACCTTGGAGGCATCAAAGGTTTGGGAATAGGGTATGAAATGAGCCATCTTAGAAAATCTATCACCCACAAGATAGATTGAATCATGTCTCCTCTGGGTCTTAGGCAATCCTAATACAAAATCCATACAAAGGTCTTGCCAAGGATAATCGGGCACAGGTAATGGGGTGTAAAGGCTAGTGTTTTGCTTTTGCTGTTTGGCAACAGCACAAGTTCGACATCTAGCCATAATCTGGGCAATGTTCCTTTTAAGACATGGCCAATAGAACTGGTCTTCAACTGCTAAAATGGTATTGTTCCTAACAAAATAACTAGCTAGACCTCCTGCATGGGTTTCCAAAACTAGAAATTCTTTAAGGGAAGTCCTGGGGATACACAACTTATTATCCTTAAAGAGGTAGCCATCCTGAAGGGTATACTCACTATGCGAATTAGATGGTCCTTGTTTCATAGATTCATAGATCTCACTAAAGTCAGGATAGGTCTTATATTCCTCTTTCAGTTTGTCAAATTCTATGACTTCGGTTCTGACAGAATTTAGGAGCATGGACCGATGGCTAAGGGCATCAGCGACCTTATTTTTAATACCAGCATGATGTTACAAAATAAAAGTATAAGCTTGAATGTATTTTATCCACTTACCGTTCATAGGGTTCAGTTTCTTCTAAGAATTAAGGAATCGGAGTGCCTCATGATCAGAGTATAAATAAACTTTTGCGATAGTAGGTAATGTCTCCAATATCTTAGGGCTTGAACAACTGCATAAAATCCCTTATCATAAGTCGAGTACCTTAGCTTAGCCTCATTCAATTTCTCACTAAAAGAGGCTATGGGATGACTTTCTTGACTTGGGTCATCTTTTCCTTAATGTCTGGGAAGGCTTTATCTACAACTTTAGTCCACTCAAAGGTTCCCTTCCTAATGCAATCAGTGATGGGTGCAACTTTAGAGATAAATTCCTGAATAAATAGTCTATAGAAGGTAGCAAGGCCATGGAAACTATGCACACCATGTACACTAGTAGGTACTGGCCACTCAAATATGGACTTAACTTTTTTCTAGATCAGCTGATACTCCTTCGAGGGTCACTACAAATCATAGGAAGATGACTCTATGGGTCAAGACCTCGCATTTATTCAATTTGGCATAGAGGTTATCTTTCCTAAGGGCTTGACAGACTTGTCAGATATGGCTTAGGTGGTCTTCCTTAGTCCTACTGTAGATCAAAATATCATCAAAATAAACCACAACAAATTTTTCAAAGAACACTCTTAGAACTTGGATCATGATCCTCATGAAAGTACCAAGAACATTGGACAATCTAGAAGGCATCACTACCCACTCATAAAGACCATCCTTTCTCTTAAAGGCTATTTTCTACTCATTCCCAGGTTTGATCCTAACTTGGTGATAGCCACTCTTAAGGTCAAGCTTAGAGAAAATAGTTGCTCCGGCCATCATATCTAGCATGTCATCCAAACGGGAAATAGGGAATCGATACTTAACAGTTATCTTGTTAATGGCTTGACTATCAACACACATCCTCCAAGTTCCATCTTTCTTGGGGGTTAAAAAGGTAGGTACTACACATGGACTCAGACTTTCCCTAATAAATCCCTTTTTGAGGAATTCTCCAACATGTTTTTGTAATTCTATGTGCTCAGTGGGATTCATTCTATAATAAGGAAGATTAGGCAAAGTGGCTCCTAGGACTAGATCTATAGCATGTTGTATGTCTTTTAAAGGTGGTAGTTGATCTGGAAGCTCTTCAGGAAACACATCATGGAACTCCTTCAAAAACTCTATGACCTCCTGCGGGTGTTTTTTCTGGGTTTGATCATGAATTTCCTTAGTAGTTAAGATCCAAATTGGTGAACACTCAGTGATCTCACGCTCTAGTTCTTTAGCATTGATCAGATTTAACCCTGGTTTCTTCTCTTTCAAGTTACAAGTCTCCTTTTAATGTTATCCTTAGGTGGAGTTGGGTTTATCACAAACATTTCCATGGTGGTTAAAGGAATAGGAGTTGGATCGACCATACAGGGTAGCATCATGGTCATATAACCAAGGTCGACCTAAGATGATACTGCTAACTCCCATCGGAAGGACATCACACCACACCTTTTCTTGATAGGATTGTAGTTGGATCATGACTTGATATCTAAGTTTAATGGAGATGGAAGTTGAGTCTATCCAGGATACCTTATAGTGATTAGGATGGACAAAAATAGATAAACCTAGCATTTTGATAGCATTGGTTGAGATGGCATTAACACAACTCCCACTATCTATGACGATCTTACATATCTTTCCCCTAACTTCATAAATGTCTGTAGAATATTGGTCTTTCGCCAATCCTCTTGCTCTTTGGTTTGGGTTAAGATATATCTAACAACTCCCAATGCATCTAGTGACTTAATGACTTCCTCATCTCCTTCATATTCATCCACAAAGTGTACTCCAGCTTCATAAACTTCTTCTTCACACTCATCAATGGGTCCATGATTTTTTTCATCTAGTTTTTCTCTGTGTAGGGATCGGGTTGGGCATTGAATAGCATAATGTCACAACTTATGATATCTCAAATAGGGAGTATTAGGATTAGGACTCCTCTGAATTTCAGGTGACTAACCCTTATCTTCTTTACAGATCAATGGGGTGCTAAGATTAGGTTGGCCTGGGGGCACTTGACTAGACCCTGGTTTTTGATTAGGGGTACTATTCCTAGTTGGTTCAGGTCGACAGATTATGGGTCCCCTTTGAAATCTCTCGTAGTCTTTAGCTACCTAATAAGCCTGTTCAAGATCATGGACTTCTCTTAAAAATAATTCTCTCTGAATGTCCTTACGTATTATAGCTCTAAATCTAGATAAGATCACAGCTTCAAACTCATCTGTGCTACACCTCATTACATATTCATCAAATTTGGCTATGTATTTAGATACAGTCTTGCTTCCCTGACTCAGCCTCTGCTATTGATCTAAAAGTCTTTGGTGATAGGATTGGGGAGATACTTCTCTCTAAGGTTAAGTTTCATGGCTCTCCATGTAGCTATGGATTTGTCACCACTTTGCCTAGTTATCCTTTCAACATTCTCCCAATATAGTCTAACCTGGTTCGCCTAAGTTTCACAAACTTAAACTTCCTCTCTTCAAATATTTCATACCACTCAAAGTACCGGTCCATATCTCCTTCCCAATCAGTGTATACCTTAGGATCAAGACTGCCATCAAATGTTGGTGCTTCTGACCTAATATTCCTCATGGCTCTCTCATCTTGGTCCATAAAAACATGATTGGGTCTCCTCTGATTAAGCTCAAAGATTGGGTCATGGCATGGGGCTATTCTAGGGTTGAGAGGTGTTGAAAAAGGTGTTTCAAGTTCATGCTCAGTATGGGTCTCATGGATTCCTTCTAGGGTTCCTATCTGTTGGCCAGGTGGCTTCCCAAGAGGGGGGGTGAATTGGACTATAAAACTTTTTCGCAATACTTCAAATAATGTGCCATTTCAAAACATGTGTTTATGAGATCAAGATAATGTGCAGCGAAAGTTAAGAAGTAAATACAACAATAAAACATTCACAAACATAAAAAAATTTATAGTGGTTCGATGCACTCCAAGGCACCTACATCAACTCCCCAAGATCCCCTTGAAAATTTCACTAAAATCACCAAGAAAATAGTCAACTTGTTTTCATGGGCTCACAAGTCAAAACCCCTTGGTTTTCATGGGCTCACCAAAAATCCCTTCGTTTTCCAAGCAAACCAAAAATCTTGTTAGTTTTGCTGGCTCACCAACAACCTAGTTGGATTTACGGAATTACCAACAACCTAAATGGTTTTCTGAGCTAACCAACAACCCAACTGATGCGAGATGGACCCCGAATCAAGAATTATTCCAAGGAGATCGGATCGTTGGTCGTTAAGAAATGACCCTAGGCTAGGCTAAACCAAAACCAATTACTTTTTCCCAATTTTTATTCAAATGAACTCATTTTTTTTCCCATATTTTTTTTATTCAAATAACCCCCTTTTTTTCTATTTTCTATTTTTTTCATCTTTTTCAGTTTTTTTCCCATGATTTTTCTCTCTCTCTCTCTCTTTTTTTTCTTACGGTTTTCTTCTTTTTCCTATTTGAAGTTGGCAGGGAGGACCAGCTTGGTTGTTTTGAAATCAGGAGGGAATATAACAAAGGAGAGAGAGGGGAAGAATCGGGAAGAGGGGAAATAGCACCAAGGAAGAATCAGAAGAAAGAAGAGTAGGGGGAGGGAAGAAGAAAGTGGGGGAAGGGAGTTGGGACACACCCAGACATTTTCTCAAATAATTTTCTTCTTCGCTTCGCTAATTTTATTCATGAATAACTAAACATCTTAAATAGACTAATCTAAGATATCCGATATCCTGATTAGATATCCCTAACAAATTCAGACTACTTATTTTAAAAACAAACTAATCCAACTAGGGATAAAGTAAATCCTAAAACAAACTTTCAAACAATCAAGATAAATCCTAAAAAATCCTAATATCCCAATCCCTCGTACACCCATAGAAATAAACTACTTTGAGGTTTGTGTACTTCGAGATTTGTGTTACACCGGAATGAGTGCTCATCGACTCCAGGATCTTGGGCCCCAGGGTTTGGGCTAGGTTGGCTTCAGGTTCTGGGTTGGGGTTTTGGGCTGGGCTGGTCTTGAGGTTCTAGGCTGGGCTTCAAGTTTGATCTGGGCTGCTTCAGATTCTGGGCTGACTTCAATGTCCCCATCATTTTCCCTAAGATGGGGAGAACTTGACTCCTTCGAGTCAGGCTTCAAAAAATTGGCTCCTCGATACAACACCTGTAGACTGAAATATAATTAAAATAAAATTAGCTAACCTAACCTAACCTAAACTTGCTTTGATACCAAAGTTGACGCGGGACGGACCCCGAATCAAGAATTATTCCAAGGAGATCGGATCATTGGTCGTTAAGAAACGACCCTAGGCAAGGCTAAACCAAAACCAATTATTTTTTCCCAATTTTTATTCAAATGAACTCATTTTTTTTCCTATATTTTTTTTATTCAAATAACCGCCTTTTTTTTCTATTTTCTATTTTTTTCTTTTTGTCACTTTTTTTCCCATGGTTTTTTTTTCTCTCTCTCTCTTTTTTTATCTTACAGTTTTCTTCTTTTTCCTATTTGAAATTGGCAGGGAGGACTGGCTTGGTTGTTTTGAAATCGGGAGGGAATATAATAGAGGAGAGAGAAGGGAAGAACCGGGAAGAGGAAAAATAGCACCAAGGAAGAATTAGAAGAAAGAAGAGAAGGGGGAGGGAAGAAGAAAGAGGGGGAAGGGTGTTGGGACACACCCAGATGTTTTCTCAAATAATTTTCTTCTTCGCATTGCTAATTTTATTCAAGAATTACCAAACATCTTAAATAGACTAATCTAAGATCCGATATCCTAATTAGATATCCCTAACAAATTCAAACTACTTATTTTAAAAATAAACTAATCCAACTAGGGATAAAGTAAATCCTAAAACAAACTTTCAAATAATCGAGATAAATCTTAAAAAATCCTAATATCCCAATCCCTTGTACACCCATAAAAATAAATTGCTCTGAGGTTTGTGTACTTCAAGATTTGTGCTACACCAGAATAAGTGCTTATCGACTCCAGGATCTTGGGCCCCAGGGTTTGGGCTGGGTTGGCTTCAGGTTCTAGGCTGGGCTTCTATGTTGGGGTTCTGGGCTGGGCTGGGCTTCAGGTTCTGTGCTGGGCTTCAGGTTTGATCTAGGCTGCTTTAGATTCTGGGCAGACTTCAATGTCCCCATCACTAACTTGTTTTGTCTTTGGGCTCACATGTCAAAACTCTAGTTGGTTTTTATCACATAGGCTCACCAATAACCTTGATGGTTTTTCAAAGGCTCACCATTAACCTAGATATAATAATGTAAGAATGAAGAAAAAAGCTTTCTTACAAAAAGTGGGTTTATCTTTGAGGCACTTGATTATTATTGTTGAGCTTGTCTCCATGTTATAGAAGCTTCAACGGATGCTTGAAGATGTTGCTCTTGGAAGCTCCCTCTCCTCTTTGAATCATTGGAGGCTCAACACTCTCAACAATTGGATTCTTAAAGTATTTTCACTTGATCTTCAAGAATTTCATCATTCAATCCAAAGGATCTACTTCCCCTTGAGCTTGGTAGTGTATAAATAGCATTCCAAACCTTATTTGACCATTGGTGACCATTGGAGGTGAAATACTAGCTGTTGGAGCCAAGTTGGAGATGTTCTGCACTTCAAAAAAACTAGCTGTTATAGTCCAAGTGTCGACACTAGACATTCGTGAGTCGATACATCATTTTCAAGTAACGACACTTCATTTTCTTGAGTCGACACTTGATCAAAAAATATCTTCTGAAGTCTTCTACTCTGCACTAGTGAGTCGACACTTCATCTGGTAAGTCGACATCTTGGTTGACACTTTGATTCTGTAAGTCGATACTTGACCAAATTCTGAAATTACATCATTATGTTTTCTGTTTGGTCTCAGGCCTTGAGTTGACACTTCACTATTTATGAGTCGATACTTTAATTTCATGAGTCGACACTTGGCTGCACCAATGCTGAAACTTCTCCAAAATCAATTCTTGAGTACCTATAACTAATTTACACACTTAATGCATAATTAGTACTCAAATATACTTAAGTATTTTGTCAGAATCAGAGTCAACAATCTTCCCCTTTTTGATAATGACCAAATCTTTAAGTATATAAACAAGGTAAGCTCAAAATAAATATAACATGCTCCAAAAGATTAACAATAAGAATTGAGCAATGTAGCAATGAAAAACATTGAGCCCCCCCTCAAAATATGATCTAAAAATAATTTTTCAAAAGCTCCCCCTCAACATATGATTTGTAAATTCATTTCAAAGTTTTTCAAAAATTTCAAACTTGCAAATTTTCAAACTTGGACTGCCAAGATCTTTAGCTAAAAATCATTAGATTTTTAAACATAGCACCGAGCTTTGATACCACTTGTTGGCCAGGTGGCTTCCCAAGAGGGGGGGTGAATTGGCTTTAAAACTTTTTCACCATACTTCAAATAATGTGCCAATTCAAAACATTCACAAACACAAAATAATTTATAGTGGTTCGGTGCACTCTAAGGCACCTACATCCACTCCCCAAGATCCCCTTGGAAATTCCACTATAATCACCAAGATTACAGTCAACTTGTTTTCCAGGATCACAAGTCAAAACCCCTTGGTTTTCACGGGCTCACCAAAAATCCCTTGATTTTTCAGGCTAACCAAAAACCTTGTTGGTTTTGCGGGCTTACCAATAATCTAGTTGGTTTTACTGGATGACCAATAACCTAGATGATTTTCTGGGCTAACCAACAACCCAACTTGTTTATCTTCGGGCTCACAAGTAAAAACCCTAGTTGGTTTTTATCACATAGGCTCACCAACAACCTTGATGGTTTTTCCAAGGCTCACCATTAACTTAGATACAATAATGTAAGAATGAAAGTAAAAAGCATTCTTATAAAAAGCTGATTTATCTTTGAGGTACTTGATTGTTGTTGTTGAGCTTGTCTCCATATTGTTGAAGCTTCAATGGATGCTTGAAGATGTTGTTCTTGGAAGCTCCCTCTCCTTTTTGAATCCTTGGAGGCTCGACACTCTCAACAATTGGATCCTTAAAGTATTTTCACTTGATCTTCAAGAATTTCATCATTCAATCCAAAGGATCTACTTCTCCTTGAGCTTGGTAGTGTTTAAATAGCCCTCCAAACTTTATTTGACCATTGGTGACTGTTGGAGGAGAAAAACTAGCCATTGGATCCAAGTTGGGAAAGCTCTGCACTTCAGAAAAACTAGCCATTACAGTCCAAGTGTCGACACTTGACCTTCGTGAGTCGACACTTCATTTTCAAGTGTCAACACTTCATTTCCTTGATTGACACTTGATCAAAAAATATCTTCTGAAGTCTTTTGCTCTGCACTACTGAGTCGACACTTCATTGATGAGTCGACACATTAAGTTGACACTTTAAGTCCGTGAGTCAACATTTGACCAAATTCTAAAATTACCTCATTCTGTCTTCTGTTTGGTCTTAGGTGATGGGGAACTAATATGCATGCAATTTTTTTTATATGTTTTACATGTTGAGTTAGGTGATTAATTCCCAAAATTCAGATCAAAATTATTTGTAGGGAGTTTTGTATGAATTTTTGAAGATCAGCATGCAGATTAGGACCTAGAAAAGTAGCAAAGAAGGACCGCCGGGGCTGAGAAGCCTCGGTTAGGGCAAGTTCTCCTACAATAAAACTACTGGAGGTAGAGGGGTGTACCTGACAACATCTGTGAAGATCGCAGCAAAGGGGTCTCTCTTTCCTCGATGGATGCGGCCTAGAAAACCGAGCCAAAGACCCGCGGATACCCGGCTTTCTGCTCGGTGATCCGATTGAGGCTTGGTTGGAGTCGTTGGATTCGTAGGAACTCAGGGACCTGCAAACGACCTGTCAGGGGTTAGAAAGCTCACAAAGGAATAAGAAAACAAAGTAAAAACAGCAAGGGAAGGCTTCTTTTGGAGTGGGCATCCAGGGATCTGGAGGGTTTGTTGGCAGCAGGAAGATGATTGCAAACACCGGTAAGAAGAACTCTCACAAACCCCTTTATGCACACAGCAGGGTATCACACCACTCAATAGAAGAACTCAAGGTTTTCATTCATCAAAAATTCTCCTCATACAAGAGGATAGGGTCCCTTAAATAGACCCTTAACCTTGGGCTCCAAGTAAGGGTACATAAGTCTTTACATAAGAATCCTTTTCCCTCTCAAACCCTAGCTAGAAAATAAGGAAATATTAGGTAGAAAAATCCCTAAAAATTTTCTTGACTTGGTCAAGACTCCAAGGACGCCTAGGGGGCGTGTTGGGCTTCTAGGAGCAGCAAAAGGCCGGTCCAAAGGGGCTCGGGTGCATGGGTTTGGGCCTCTGGAAGCTTGGGTGGCTTGGTAGCCAGGTAGCAGGAATATTCCCTGGTATCTTGCTTCTTAGGGGCTTGGGCTTGGCACCTGGGCTTGATTTCTTTGGGCTAGGATGCAGATGGACCTATGGAATCATGGATGCCCTTATCTATGAGTATACTTTGGCATCTGGAAGGGAATCTGGGTATTTGGAGGGCATCTGCAAGAAATCAGGGTTTTCTGAATTTTTCTCCTGGGGTCTTCAAATCTTCAAGCTGGGTTGGACTTGTGCTATACTTCCATGTGTTCAATCTAGTTGGACTTGGTCTTCACTTGTATGATATAGTCTTGAGTCTTCAGTATGCTTGGACAGGACTCAAAAAAATAAAATTAGCTCAACATGAGCTGACTAGCATTGGACTGAACTAGCTCAACATGAGCTGACTAGTACAGAACTAAAATAACAACTAAAAATACTCAAATAAAAACTAAAATGGACTCAGATGAGCTAAGCCCTTATTACAGATGGACTCATAAATTATTGATCAATTTACAGAGGGTTGAAAAAGCCTCTATCTTATTCTGGTGCCTCAGGTGTCCACACCAATTCTCCCGAGGTGGGAGGAACTCGACCCTGTCGAGTGAAGGTTAGACTGGCTCACATATCTCTCGAGAAGGTCTGGGTTGAGGCGTTGCAAGTTCTCTCGAGAAATTCATGAATCGTCCGACTCTGGCCGGCCTTGCCATCGGACTAGGAAGCGTTGATAGTCATGACCCTGGGTCGTGATGGCTTGATTGTCCAGGATACGCTCGATCCGTTCTCCTCTCTCAGGCCAAATTTGTTTGTGGACACTCTAGGTTCGGGTCACTCACAATGAAAAGGAATAGGTCCAAAGGCCTCACTAGGTAGCGCTGCCGGTTCCCTATACTCAACCAGGTCTGTAATATTGAAGGTAGAACTAATGCCCAAATCCGAAGGCAATTCTAACACCTAGGCATTTGATCCAACCTTCTCTATCACTTTAAAAGGTCCGGCTCTGCGAGCATGAAGCTTCTTTTAGGCCTAAGCCTAGCCAAGATAGAATCCACTACATCAAATTCTTTAATCCATCTTAGGGAATTAGCCAGTTGTTTCAAAATTAGTGCAGGTGGTGAACATGCTGGGCACATGCAGACTCCTAACAAGATGATGCAAAGGACTCATACTGACACCTAAAGACTCGACTATGCATTCCTATCGAAGAAAATTTTATTGAACTCTTTGGATCTAAACCTAATAGATTATAGGTTCTCTAGGTTTGATCCTAGCTTGACATGCACATGAAAATTTACAGTGAACTCCTAGCAAATTCCAAAGAGTATGCCAGAAGTAAGATGCAAACCTAACATGTGTGATGAATGCATGCAGTATGCTAATCTCAGTTAAATGCAATCTAATAATCCTAGAAATGCTGGAGGTGTTAGGCAAGGGCAGAAAATAGGAAGTGGGTTCAGAATTAGTTTGGTAGGGTAGGGAAAAAGGTTCAAAGTTAGTTGGATAATGTTCGATATAAGAAGGCATGTCAGGGACTAATCCTAGACTAATGAGGCTAACCTTACGAGGTTGCGGTATAGCTATGGGGTTTGCATAATGGAAGGATAGGTTACTAATCTCAGGGAAGAGGTCCTTAATGGGAACTATAGGAGGAGGCTCATCCTGAGGGTACTGATTCAAAGAGATCAAGTCCTTAATAAATTCTTCAGGTTCTTGTATTTTAGGACTAGACTCTATAATTTGGCTCTCCTCTATGGTTTCCTCAGGTAAGGCTCTAGCAGCAGTACCTAGGTTCTCTTCCTCTATTGTTCTTCCACTATAGCTTTAGGTTGGATGTGGTCAAGGTCAACTACCTCTAGGTTGGCTTCTACCTGGGTATCTATTGGGTCAGCTAATTCTAGGTCATCTAAAGGTGTCTCCTCTTCTCCCTCATACTCATCCACTAAGTTTGCATCAGCTTCATACACTTCCGCGTTAATGTAAGCCTTGTCAATCTCAGGAATGGTTGGAGAAGGTCGACTAGGGGAAAATTGGCTAGGTCCTGGTTTCTGATTATGGACACTAATCCTAGTAGGTTCAAGTTGTCTAAAGGGTAGTGGCTTACTACTGGGCTCATATTTAGGGGTGCTAATCCTATGGGGTTCAAGTTGACTATGGAAAACCTGACTAGTACTAGATTGATATCTAGGGATTATGGGCTCCCTAGACTCATAGGATAAGGGAGCAGATCTATGGGTCACGGGATCATAAGATCTGGGGTCATAGGATTTGGGTTCAGCTCTATGGGTCTTGGGTCTACTAGACTCATGGGATATGGGTTCGTAGATTTTAGAGTCAGAGGATTTGAAGTCATAAGATCTATAGGTTGTGGGTATACTAGGCTTATAGGATGTGGGTAAATAGGATCTAGAGTAATAGGATCTAGGTTCAGTATCATAGTATGGGTCAGGCTGAGTGGCTCTCCTAGGTTCAACCTCACGATATGGTTCAGGGTTTGGGGTCCTCTTAGGTTTAGGATTATAGTATGGGTTAGGCTGAGGAGCTCTCCTAGGTTCAACCTCTCGGTATGGATCAGGGTTTGGGGTCCTCCTAGGTTGAGGATTGTAGTACGGGTCAGGATAAGGTGCTCTCCTAGGTTCGACCTCATGGTATAGATCAGGGTTTGGGGTTCTCCTAGGTTGAGGGGACTCAGGATCTGGCTCAGATCGTGATCCATGGGTTCTTGCTATGGTCCCTACACGACCTCCTAACTGGTCAAACCTATTGGCAAGATGGTCAATTCTATTGTTGGTTTGGGTAGCAGACTGAGTTAACTGGGTAGTCATATGGGCCATTTGATCAGCTAGGACTTTTATTTGGGCTTGTAAATTTTCCATGGGTTCAGACATTTGTGAAGGAGGTGGGTGATATGAAACTCCTAATCTAGTGCTCATGCAAGACTCGATCAGACCGACTATAGCTGACTAGACCTAGAGTCCAAACTAGATGCTCAATCAGGGTGGCAAACTAGCCTATAGTAACCCTGTACTCAGCCAAGCAGGTGTAAGGGGAGTGTTAGGTCCCTGATTGCCAATCCTAGACACCAATCAGAGATTGGCCAGGTAGGTGGACCAGCACACAAGCTCTTCGGGATTGAATCCCTAAACCACCGTTCTAGACACTGAGCACAAGGAACACACAGGTTAACTTGACATAGTGATCTAACAGTAGCCCGGACCCGACCAGTTGGTGTCCCTAGCCCACTAGGGCAAATTAAGTCTAATTAATTTTAGGTTAAGGCTTGGGACTGAATGCAAGGGATGTGGTTTTGGGCTAAGGAGAGGTGATCAAATCCTCCACCCATCTGATATAGCAAGAGTGCCCTTAAAATTAAATTATGCAATGATGGCAGGCAGATGAGGATGCAAATTAGGGTTTAGATATTTTTTTTTGGTATTTTTGGAAAATATGTATTTTTTTTTGGTATTTTTTTAAATAGAAGAAAACTTGCAAATCATGGCCTAATATACTGGAAATATAATAAAATTAAGAAATATGCAAAAACTCCTAAACAAAACCCTAAAACTTCCAAACTTGTCTTGCTAAAAAAAACAGAGCCAAAAATTTGCAGGCCCTATTTCGGCTTGCAGAAAACTTACAGGCAATAATAAAATCTGAAAAAATTTCTAAAATTACTGTGAATTATGGTAGATCCAGGAAAATAAATTTTAGAATTTTTTTAGTTTTTAACAGGGACAAATAATTAAAATAACAGAGTATATACGGACTAAAAAATTACAGAAAAAAGCCCTAATCTAAGCTCTGATACCAAATGATGGGGAACTAATATGCATGCAATTTTTTTATATGTTTTACATGTTGATTTAGGTGATTAATTCCCAAATTTCAAATCAAAATTATTTGTAGAGAATTTTGTATGAATTTTTGAAGATCAGCATGCAGATTAGGACCTAGAAAAGTAGCAAAGAAGGACCGCCGGAGCTGAGAAGCCTCGGTTAGGGCAAGTTCTCCTACAATAAAACTACTGGAGGTAGAGGGGTGTACCTGACAACATCTGTGAAGATCGCAGTAAAGGGGTCTCTCGTTCCTCGACGGATGCGGCCTGGAAAATCGAGCCAAAGACCCGCGGATACCCGGCTTTCTGCTCGGTGATCTGATTGAGGCTTGGCTGGAGTTGTTGGATTCGTAGGAACTCAGGGACCTGCAAATGACCTGTCAGGGGTTAGAAAGCTCACAAAGGAACAAGAAAACAAAGTAAAAACAGCAAGTGAAGGCTTCTTTTGGAGTGGGCGTCCAGGGATCTGGAGGGTTTGTTGGCAGCAGGAAGATGATTGCAAACACCGGGAAGAAGAACTCGCACAAACCCCTTTATGCACACAGCAGGGTATCACACCACTCAATAGAAGAACTCAAGGTTTTCATTCGTCAAAAATTCTCCTCATACAAGATGCTAGGGTCCCTTAAATAGACCCTTAACCTTGGGCTCCAAGTAAGGGTACATAAGTCTTTACATAAGAATCCTTTTCCCTCTCAAACCCTAGCTAGAAAATAAGGAAATATTAGGTAGAAAAATCCCTAAAAATTTTCTTGACTTGGTCAAGACTCCAAGGACGCCTAGGGGGGCGTGTTGGACTTCTAGGAGCAGCAAAAGGCCGGTCCAAAGGGGCTCGGGTGCATGGGTTTGGGCCTCTGGAAGCTGGGGTGGCCTGGTAGCCAGGTAGCAGGAATATTCCATGGTATCTTGCTTCTTAGGGGCTTGGGCTTGGCACCTGGGCTTGATTTCTTTGGGCTAGGATGCAGATGGACCTCTGGAATCATGGATGCCCTTATCTATGAGTATACTTTGGCATCTGGAAGGGAATCTGGGCATCTGCAAGAAATCAGGGTTTTCTGAATTTTCCTCCTGGGGTCTTCAAATCTTCAAGCTGGGTTGGACTTGTGCTATACTTCCATGTCTTCAATCTAGTTGGACTTGGTCTTCACTTGTATGATATAGTCTTGAGTCTTCAGTATGCTTGGACAGGACTCAAAAAAATAAAATTAGCTCAACATGAGCTGACTAGCATTGGACTGAACTAGCTCAACATGAGCTGACTAGTACAGAACTGAAATAACAACTAAAAATACTCAAATAAAAACTAAAATGGACTCAGATGAGCTAAGCCCTTATTACAGATGGACTCATAAATTATTGATCAATTTACAGAGGGTTGAAAAAGTCTCTATCTTATTCTGGTGCCTCAGGTGTCCCCTCCATTAGTCCTTGAGTCGACACTTCACTGTTCATGAGTCAACACTTGAGTCGATACTTGGATTTCATGAGTCGACACTTGGCTGCACCAGCACTGAAACTTCTCTAAAATCAATTCTTGAGTACTTGTAATTGATTTACACACTTAATACATAATTAGTACTCAAATATACTTAAGTATTTTATCATAATCAGAACCAGAGTCAACACTACCCGTGTCTCCATTTGGGTAAACCTATAGTTTAGTTAGGCAAGCTGTTCAGTAATGGCCCTCAATTGGGTTTCAAGATTGGATTCCATTGTTAAACCAAATTGGACTTGGGGCTGATGGTAATAGGCTCCTGACCTGGTAGTCATGCAGCACATAAATTTGTTCTATAGGGTTTTCTAGACCTAGAAGCTTAAGTAGAATGAATTAACTTAACTTATAATTAACTCAACAATTATCCTGCCCACTGGCCAAGTAAGAGGTGGGGTTGTGGAAGGCTCCCCCTTCTCTCATGGGATCCTAATTAAAGAACCACAAGTCTGCTTAAGGTGTTTACCATTGGACCTCTTGCCTAGACATCAATTTCAAGAAATAACTGAAGGATTAAGTGCACTAGTTTTATCACAATACTTTGAACCTGACCTTTTGGTGTCCTTAGCTGCTTTAGACTTCTACTCAATTTTAATTAGGCTTGGGATCAAGATGAGGGTGGTTGTTTTAGGCCAAGAAAAGGTGATGAAATCCTTCCCCTATCTGAGAAAGAGAAATTGCCCTTAAGTGAATTCATTTATGCATGCACACACATAAAAAGCTAAAGTAAAATATGCAAAATTTTTTTTTTTATTTGTAGATCTAAAATTAAGAAAAAAATTGCAGATTTAATGAGGATTAATTATAGGATTGATGGATACAACGATAAATGGTAATCTAACGGTTTTAGTGAAAATAATTTTTGGGTTTAGCCCTACTATGCAGAAATTTCAGCATATAGATATTTTTTTGAGAACTATGCATGAACATGTCCTAACATGCTCTGATACCAAACTGATATGGGATGTTATCATGCAAGAGATTAACATAAGGTAACTTCAGATTTAGAGAGTAATGATTTCAGATTTTATAAGGCTTTACTTCCAGAAAAGAGTAAGAGTAAACAAAGGATGATTATGCGAAGATTAAAGTGACTACCTGCAAATTTGGATTCAACTAAGTAATAAAGGAAATGGGATTCTAGGGTTGAGAAACTACAAGTTAGAACATGCTCTTTCTTCAACAAATCAGAACTTATGGGAAGGGATGGGTTTGCATACCAGGCAATGATTGTCTTCTTCATACTAGATTGGATCGCACAGCTCTAGGGACTCGTGCTTGGAAGAAGCTATTTTCTTGTGGATGTTCTAGCTTTTCTTCAAATGATTTTGAAAGCAAAGAGGACTTCTTCTAAGGATCATAGAACTTGAGGGATCCTGCAAACACTAAGGATTAGAGACCCAAAAAGTAGGAAAAATATGAAGTAAAGAGTTGGAAGTAGAGAGGAGGCAGAAAAGAGGCTGGAGGTGCTTGGCATAGAGAAGATGCTTGGTTGCTTGGTGAGGAGAAAAGACTTTGTTGCTTTAAAGATGGCTGCTAGGGTTTGGAAGTTGGACCCTTGGTGTCTGGAGCTGGGATGCTTGAAAACTTAGATGGGTTGGGTACTTGGAATAGGTGTTTGGGCCTCTCACCCTTTCCCTCATGGAGTGTCAACGCACAAGAGAATAGGAGTAGAAGAAGAAGACTCTTTTTTTTCATTCAATAATTATTTTCATACATGAAGAAGGGAGGGGCTATTATAATTGACCCTAACCTTTGAATTACATGGAAATAAAAGAAAAGAGGGGCGGCGCCACATTATTTCCTTGTAGGTGGAATGAATCATGGAGAGGATCAAGGGATGGTGCCACATATCTTCCATAAAGGGGTTGGTGGCATCATGAAACATGGAAAGAAATTCATGAAACAAGGAAAGAGAGGGAGGGCACCATATGAGACATGGGATGCCATATAATTCCTTCCATATTTTATGGGTGGCCAACATCTTCCATAAGGGGTGCTAATATGCTTCCTTTTGTACTTGGATGACTTCAAGAAAATCCTGGGCTGCCTTAATTGAGTAGATGGCACCTACTATGACTGGGACTCCATGTGGCTGTTGAGGTGGCACACTGAATGTGGTGCTGAGATGGCTTGGGTCTTCAACTTCTTGATTACAGACTTTGACTCAAGTGAAATAAGTCTTGACTTGACTTAATTAAAAGATTACAGGACTCATACTAGAGATACGTGAATCTGACAAGACTCGATTACAAGACTCAAAGTAAAACTGACATAAATGACTAATGGAACTCAAATGGACTCAAATGGACTGACAGGACTCAAAAGTCTAACTACATCAATCAAAAATTCATAATGAGCTCAGCAATCTCTGTCTGATCCTGGTGCTTGCTCCAAAGTAGGAGGCAAAGCCTCGATGAAGTTATCACCTTCACCTGGGTTGATGCTAAGGAAGTACAATATCCCCACCATGATTCTATGGTTGTAACTATAAACATCGATGATTATGATGTGCACCATGTACTAGTTGATAGTGGAAGCTCAATGGATGTGTTATTTTATGATGCTCTCCTAAAAATAAATATTTCTCTTAAATGGCTAGAAAGGTTAGATGCTTTAATAATTGGATTTTTGAGGGAACCAATTCCTATTAAAAGAACTATCATATTACCAATAATAGTAGGAAGTGTCCCCTGATGGTCCTAGGTGCTCCTTACTTTCATAGTTGTAAAGACTCAGCATACAATGCTATTTTTGGCCAACCGAGCTAAATGCTTTGCATGCTATAGTGTTGACTTATTATTTGCTCATAAGATTCCCCACCTAGCATGGAATAGGAGAGGTCACAAAAACTAGACCCTAGCATGACAATGCTATCTAGTGGCTTGCCAAGCTAAATCCCCAAATACTTTTTTAATCGAAGGGCTAGATGCTAGAGATGAACTAACCAAGGAAAGAGGGAAGCCTATTGAGGATCTTGTGGTCATCCTTTTGCATGATGGGAACCCCTAGCACATAGTTCAAATTGGATCTAAGTTGGACGAGGCCACAAATCAACAACTTGTGACCTTCCTATTGAAAAAAATTGATGTTCTTGATTGGTCTCTTGTAGATATGCCAGGTATCGATCTGGAGGTAATAGTTCATCACCTGAAGGTGGACAAAAATCACCGACCAATAAAAGAAAAGATAAAAAGTTTTGCTCTAGAGTAATAAAAGGTCATAGTCAAAAAAGTGTAAAAGCTGACCAATATATGATTTATTAGAGAAGTCAGCTATCTCAAGTGGATGGCCAATGTGGTGTTAGTGAAGAAAGCCAAAAGGAAGTGGTGGATGGTATAGACTTCATAGACCTCAACAAGGCCTACCTTAAGGATAGCTATCCACTTCCTTGAATTGACTAGCTAGTGTATGCAATGGCTAGCCATGAGCTCCTTATCTTCATGGATATGATCTTGAGATATAATCAAATCTGCATGGCACCTGAGGATGAAGAAAAAACTTCTTTCATTACAACCATTGATTTGTTTTGTTATAGGATAATGCCATTCAATCTAAAGAATGTAGAAATGACCTATCAACAATTGGTTAACGAAGTCTTCAAAGATCAAATTGGCTACAACACTGAGGTCTACATTGATGATATGCTAGTCAAAAGCTATGCCTTCAAATGTCACATAGATGATCTAGAGGAGACCTTTACCACCCTTCACAAATACCTGATGAAGCTGAATCTAGTCAAATGCATATTTGGAGTTATATCAGGAAAGTTCCTTGGATTCATGGTGTCACACCAAGAAATTAAGAACAACTTGGAGAAGATATAGGCTGTAAGATAAGGTGGCCACACCAAAAGTAGTGAAGGAGGTCCAAAGGCTCACTGAGAGATTGCTACCCCCAATTGATTCATTTCTAGATTGGTTGATTGGTGTCTGCCTATGAGGAAATATTATGTAGGCAATAGTCATGCAACTTTAAAATTTTTTAAAGTTGCATCACAATGGAAGACTAAATTAATCATATTAATCAACATATAATATTAGAACATTGCTAATATAGTGGTACAAACAGGATCATGTATAAATATTAACATGTAAATGAAAGAAAACATAAGTACACAAAGTCGTTCATCACATAGAACCATTCTATATTCGATGCACATGCTAAAGAACACTTCTTTGGAAAACTCACCAACAACTTTACCTTTAATTTAATGCGGCACTTGCTAGGTTGAGGAAAAGCACACAAAGGAAGATGCTCTAGAAGCTACATATGTGTCTGGCCTCTATAGGTAATCCAGACCAGAGTTCTTCCTTGACCTTCTTCCTTTGAAGTGCTAGCTTCGCCAGAAAAAAATGGCTTATGGACTCTACTTCTTCTTCTTCGCCAGGACATTCCAGGAGATGATGAAGCATTATGGAGGATTTAGCAAGTGCACTTAGAAAACCTTCCTAAGACACTCTTCCCAAGCCTAGAACACTAGGCAGCATACACCCAAACCCAAACCTTTCTTTCCCACACAAAGGTTTAAACTCTTTTAGCCTTTTCTCCCTCCTTTTTCTAAAATTTTCCAGCAAATACTCTCTTCGTCACGTCCTCATTTAGCCCCCCAAATATAGAGATAAGCGGGGAGAGAAGAAAATGAGAGAGTTACAAATCAAAGGAGGTTACATAAGTTATGGGATTACATAATTATGGTGGTTACAAAAAAATTCAAGGCCATGAGAGTTACATCCTTTTAAATTCAGACTGTTGACTCCAGTATTGATTTTGATGATTAACAAAATACTTAAGTATATTTGAGTATTAACAGTTTGTTAAAATGTGTTTTGTTAGATAAAAATTCTCATTATGTTAGCTAAATGGATTGCTTGTAAAATAGTTGAAGTTCTCTTTATGGATGAAATATTAAAGATAAATGAATTTGAGTACATAGGAATGGCTTGAAAGGACTTATGTTTTATGCTTGAAGAAGATTCAGTAGAGTTTCAGTTTAATTTCAAAAAGTTTCACAAAGTGTCGACTCACTATGCAAGTGTTGACTCAGGATGTCGACTCACAGAAGCATGACTTGATATGTAGAAAAAGTTTTAGATGGCATGGTTGAAGTGTCGACTCATGTAGCTCAAGTGTCGACTCATGTGTTGACTCAAGGATCAACTCAAGGCCTGAGACAAATTTTTCACAGAACATGCTGAATTTCAAGACTTTCATCAAATATCGACTCATGGAGGCAATGTATCGACTCACCTAAGATTTCCAGAGAGCTCCAAGGAATATTTTTGAACTAAGTGTTGACTCATGGAAACCAAGTGTTGACCCCAAGTATCGACCCATGACCTGAAGTGTCGACACTTGAAGTTCTAGTGAACAATAACGGCTAGTTTTTTAAATTCCAGAACATGCCCTTTTCACCCCCAACGGCTAGTTTTACCTCTCCAATGATCATAAGCTGCCATTTGAGCCTTGGGATGGTATTTAAAGTGGATTAATCTCAAGTGGGAAGAGAAACAAATAAATGAAAAAGAAAAAGAAAAAGATCATTCACTCCAATATTCATTGAGAGCAACTACTTTCATATGAAAAGAAGCCATCAAGCATTCAAAGCAATCAAGAGTATTCAAGTCCAACCATTTGAGCATTGATCAAGGCTTCAACAACTTGAAGACAAGCAACTTCAAAGAGCTACAAAGAGATAACAGCTTTTATTTGAAAGCTTTCTTATATTTCTTACATTCTTACTTGTCTTTTGCTGAGGTTGGTTGGTGAGCCTGTGCATTAAAACCAACAAAAAATTTTTGGTGAGCCTTGAGAAAACCAAAGAGATTTTTGGTTAGCCTTATGAAAATCAAAGAGGTTTCTGGTTAGCCTTGTGAAAATCAAGGAGGTTGTTGATGAGCCAAAGGTACAAAACCAACTAGGTTTTCAATTAGCCCATAAAACCCAAGGGGTTTTGACTTATATTCCTAGTGAAAATAAGTTGGGTTTTGATTAGTGAGTCCAGAAAACTAATAGGCTATAATCAAGAGTGATTATAATGAATTTCCAAGAAAAACTTGGAAAGTTGATGTAGGTGCCTTGGTGTACACTGAACCACTATACTTGTATTTATAGCTGCTTATTCTCTAATTACTTGCTCTTACTTTTGTTGCATTTACTTATCTATTTTCCACTGCATACTCTAGAAGAGCACACAGCACTTGTTTTACACTAGCACTTGAATTGTTTTTGAATTGGCACATACCTTGCAAAAGTTTTTGAAACCCAATTCATCCCCCCTCTTGGGTTGCTTACTGGGCTACAAGTGGTATTAGAGCGATGTTCTCAATTTATAGGTCTAACCACCTTGAGTAAAGATCTATGGTTGCCCCACTTGATTCTAATATAATTGAGGGACAAGCCTCAAATAGACCTCCTTACTTTAATGGCACTAATTACACGTATTAGAAAACTCGGATGAGAATCTATATGCATTCAATTGATTATAATCTATGAAAAGTTGTAGATAAAGGTTCTTATATTTCCTCTGTCATTGTTAATGGTGTTTCCATTCCAAAAGTTGAAGAGGATTGGGATGAAATGATATTAAACAATCCGAGATCAATGACAAGGCAATGAATCTACTATATTGTACATTGGATCCTAGTGAATTCAATGGGATTTCTACATGCACCTTTTCTAAAAAAATATGGGATACACTTAAGGTTACTCATGAGGGTACCGATCAAGTGAATAATACTAAAGTTAATATGCTTGTACATACTTATGAAATGTTTAGAATGGAGCCTAATGAATCTCTTACTGATATGTATACTAGATTTATAAATATTGTGAATGGCATGAGAAGTCTTGGTAAGAATATGACTAATGCTGACCTTTTAAATAAAATTTTTAGGTCACTTCCAATATCTTGGGATCTTAAATTGATGGCAATCTATGAAATCAAAGATGTTGAGAAACTTCCATTGAAGAAACTCATTGGTTCACTCATGACTTATGAGTTGAACTTGAAGCAGAAAGCAACGTACTTGGATAAGAAGAAGAAGACTATAGCTTTAAAGTCTACAACACAAGATGAGTCTTCGAGTGATGAATCTGAAGAAGAAGAGAATGATGATGAAGAGGCTCTCATCGCAAGAAAATTTAGAAGGTTTATGAAGAAGAAGAAATTTCCTTACAAAAATAAGGCTCAACCAAGCAAGGAAAAGGGAAAAGAAAATGAAAAAGAGAAGGACAAGGAGAAGGAACTACCAATATGCTTCGAGTGCAAGAAGCCTGGACATTACAAATATGTTTGTCCTCTCCTAAAAAAGTCTAAAAGAAGATTTAGAAAGAAGGCAATGATGGTAACTTGGAGTGATAGTTAGGACTCCAGCTCAGAAGAAGAACAAACTGAAGTCGCCAATCTTTACTTCATGGAACAAGAAGAAGAGGTACAATCTGAATTTGAAATTGATTTTACATTTGATGAACATAGAAATGCCTTTAATGAGATTATGCATGATTACAAATTGATAAAGATTGAAAATAAGAAGTTGAAAAAGCATGCGAACTCATTTTCTCATGAAAATAATAATCTTTCAAATGAAAATAATGATTTGAAAACTAAGATTGATGTTTTACAAAAGCAAAACAATGCTTTGTCAATGGAAATTTAAGTTTTGAATATATCCAAGGTCACTATTTCAAACAATGAGCTTCTAAAGAAAAATAAAGACCTTAGGGAAGAAAATCAAAATTCAAAAATGAGCTTGACAAAATCAAACCATTTGTTGAAAAGTTTACATATAGTTCTGAAAAGTTAAATTTACCTTTGAACAATCAAAGAGCTATTTTCAACAAAGCTGGTTTAGGTTTTAGACCTCAAAAATAGAAAAAATATTTCAAAAATATCTTCATACCTGCATCATCTAGTATTACATGTCATATTTGCAAAAAGTTAGGTCATAAAGCATATCAATGTGATATTAGAAAAATAAATAATTCTAGAAAGATTTGGGTTCCAAAAGTAACCACTCTTAATGCAAACCATAAAGGACCCAAGATGGCTTGGGTACCTAAAATCAAAATTTAATTTATTTTGCAAATGTATCTTGTAACCAAAGAAAAGAAAAGATTATGGTATCTCGATAATGGTTGCTCAAGACACATAACAGGAAATGTGAAGCAATTCACCTCTCCTGAGGCACTGAATGTTGGGAGTGTAACTTTCGAAGATAACAATAATTTAAAAATCATCAGTATCAGTAAAGATTACATCTCCCCTTCTACATGTATTGAAAATGTCTTGTTAGTTGAAGGATTAAAACATAGTTTGCTTAGTATTAGTTAATTTTGTGACAAAGTTTTTAAAGTTATATTTGTATCATCTATTTGCATGGTAACTAGTCCTGAATGTAATGGAGTAAAATTCATTGGAATTAGGCATGGTATCATCTATGTTGTTGATCTTGATAATTTACTTTTACATGATGGTGATACCTAGTTGCTATGAATTCCACTATTAGTGAGACTAGTTGGACTTGGCATCATAGATTAGGTCATGCAAGCATGCATCTTCTTTTAAAATTATGCAAAAATGATTTAGTAAGAGATTTACCAAAACTTAGTTTTGCAAAAGATAAAATATATGAAGCATGTAAATTTGGAAAACAAGCAAAAACTTCTTTCAAATCAAAAGATTTTGATTCAACTTCTAGGCCATTAGAGCTACTCCATATGGATCTCTTTGGAATAACTAGGATAGCAAGCCTAGGAGGCAAGAGATATGGATTAGTTATAGTGGATGATTTTTCTCTATTAACATGGGTTTTATTTTTAGCTCACAAAGATGAATCATTTTCAACATTCTTAAAGTTTTATTGAAAAGTTTTAAGTGAAAAAGGTACTTCAGTTATAAGTATTCATAGTGACCATGGTACTGAATTTGAAAATCAAGATTTCAAAAATTTTTATAATGAAAAAGGAATTGATCATAATTTTTCTGCACTTAGGATACCTCAACAAAATATGGTGGTAGAAAGAAAAAATCATACTTTAGAAGAAATGGCACGCAAAATGCTTTCTAAAAATGATCTTCCAAGATATTTTTGGGCAGAAGCTATTAATACTACCTATTATATTTTAAATCATGTTTAATTTGACCAATTTTCAAGAAAATCCCTTATGAACTTTGGAAACAAAGAAAACCTACTTTGAAATATTTTCAAGTTTTTGGATGTCGATGTTTTGTTTTGAAAAATGGAAAAGATAATTTAGGAAAATTTGATGCCAAGTCTGATAAAGGATCTTTTTAGGGTACTCTACATGAACCATGGCATATAGAGTATTTAATAAAAGAACACTGCTTGTAGAAGAATCAGTACATGTAGTATTTGAAGAATCTACTAATAAATTCTTTAGAAAAGATGATACTTTTGATGCTTGTGCAGGTGCTGAAGGTCTAAAGAAGTTGACTTTGAATGATCCCCCTTCCATAGAAAATGAAGAAGATCAAAACAAGAAGGATGGAGAAGAAGCCACAAGATCCTCACCAAAGGACAAAGATCTATCTAAAGAGTGCAGGTATGCTCATGGACATCCTAAGGAATTGATCTTAGGTGATCCATCGAGAGGGGTAAGAACTAGATCATCTATTAGAAATGAATATGATTATATTACTTTTGTTTCTTAAATTGAACCTAAATGTATTGAAGAAGCTAAAAAAGATCTTTATTGGATAATTACTATGCAAGATGAGTTAAATCAACTTGAAAGAAACAAAGTTTGGACTCTAATAGAAAGACCATCTAATATTTCAATTATTAGCACAAAATGGGTATAGAAACAAACTGGATGAAAATGGTATAGTTATTAGAAATAAGGCTAGGTTGGCAGCCAAGGGTTATAATCAAGAAGAAAAAATTGATTTTGATGAAATCTTTGCACCAGTAGCTAGACTTGAAGCTATTAGATTACTTTTAGCATTTCCATCTTTTATGGACTTTAAACTTTCTCAAATGGATATTATAAGTGTATTTTTAAATGGTTACTTAGTTGAAGATATTTTTGTTGAACAACTACTTGAATTTGAAAATCATGCACATCCTGATTATGTTTTCAAATTGCACAAAGCACTCTATGGTTTAAAACAAGCACCCCATGCATGGTATGAAAGACTTAGCAAATTTTTGATTGAGAATGAATTCTCTAGAGGCCATGTTAATACTACATTTTTTCTAAAAAAGAAAAATGATGATCTATTAGTGGTATAAATTTATGTTGATGACATCATTTTCGGTGCTACTAATGAATCACTTTGTCAAGAGTTTGCCAAGCTTATGTTGGGTGAGTTCGAGATGAGAATGATGGGTGAACTAAACTTCTTCCTCAGACATCAAATCAAGTAAACTAAATAAGAAATCTTCATCAACCAAGCTAAGTATACAAGAGAAATCTTAACAAAATTTGGGATGGAGAATACTAAGCCAATAGGCACACCTATGAGCTCTTCTTGTAAACTTCATAAAAATGAATGTGGTAAAGTTGTTGATCAAAAAGTATATAGGGATATCATTGGTCCTTTACTATACTTGATCGCTAGTAGACCAGATATCATGTTTAGTGTTTGCATGTGTGCTAGATATCAGTCTGCTCCTAAAGAATCTCATTTATTGGCTATTAAGCATATTCTTAGATACTTATCTAGTTCTATTGATATTAGTCTATGGTATTCTTGAGAATCTTCAATTGATTTAATTGGCTATTCTGATACTGATTTTGCTGGGTATAAATTAGATAGAAAAAGTACAAGTGAAACTTGCCAATTTCTTGGAGTGAACTTAATCTCATGGTTTAGCAAGAAACAAACCTCTATTGCATTATCTACAGCTGAGGCAGAATATATTATAGCTAGAAGTTGTTATTGTCAAATCCTTTGGATTAAGCATTAACTTGAAGATTTTGGAATCAAATTAATTAAGACACCCATAAGGTGTGACAATACTAGTGCTATAAATCTAACTAGAAATCCTGTTCAGCATTCTAGAAATAAGCACATTGAAACTAGGAATCATTTTATTAGAAATCATGTTGAAAATAATGATATTATGCTTGAATTTATGTGCACTAATATGCAATTAGCTAACATTTTGACCAAACTTCTTCAAAAAGATAGGTTTTATATGATTAGAAGGGAACTAGGGGTCATCAATTCTTTTGAATAGATTCCGATCATTTCATGACTCTTCAAATTCCCTTGAAAATTTTGTTAATCAAATTTTCTTGAAAATCTTGTTTAACCCTTCCATAATCCTTTGAAATTAATCTCTTTCATTTTTATGTTTTTTCAATTTTTTTCGATTTTTGGGCCGAAGTGTCGACACTTTGAAGTGTCGACACCTCCAAGTGTCGACACTTGATACACAGTCGTGAGTCGACACTTGGACAATGGATTTTTGAGAATGAAAAGGAAAAATCAAAGGTTTTCTTCCTATTTCCTCCCAAATACCTTGAGCCGACTCACCGTTTAGGCATTCCAAACCTTCCATTTCTTCCCCATCACTATTCCTTTGGCTTGATCCTTGTTTGAAAATTTTTTTCCCTCTCCTTCTCACTGTTCCTCAATCATTTATCATGGTTTTCAACATGAAAACCCTATCTCTTCTCCCCACTTTTGCTTCAATCTCTTGGTTCCTTGGAAATAGGTTCTCAAAAACAAGTTGTCCGAAGACCTCGACCATCCGTTCAGGAGACAAAGCGATGAATGACGGCTAGACATGATGATTCAAAGGAGCTGAGCCACAAGTCCAGCAGGATGTTCCCATCAGACCGTTAGCAATGGATAGGATGAGTTCCAAGACTATTGTTGGTGGACGGTGAGTCAATTTTGAGTTCCTAGACCAACATCACTTTTGGATTGGCCAGTGGTTGAGAGATGCTAGACTAGCATAGTTCTGTACCCTGTTTGAGTGGTCTACCCTGGCTTGATCAGAGTGTTTTATGGGATACTAGCTAGAGGAGCTGATGGATGGGTAACAGAGGTCCATGGGAGAGAGATTCCACTTACTGCTGAGATTCTAAGCAGATTATGGTAGATTCTGATGAGTGGATCAGTAGTAGACTCTTTAGCAGATAGATTGAGTGGACTCTGATGTATCTTCGAGATAGATGATCTTCCAAACAGAGCCACTATAGTTGTATCCAGACACTTGTCCGAGATGAGGCTACTACATCATATCATCACCCGATTCTTACTACTGAAGACTAGATGTTTTGATTTTATCACTGAACGAGAGCTACTAGTCATGGTATCACTAATATAGTAACCCCAGTCTATCTACCCATGCTTATGGTACATCAGATATCTGAGGCAGTGACTAGCAGGAGACTTTGCATGCCCTACGGTATGGGATTGACGATATTGTTCAAGGCATATGGAGTAGTTGTAGATGGAGAGCCATACAGGCAGCTTCTACATACATACGTCTATAATGAGAGATCCCTTCATAGGATGGGAGAGGACAGTGGAGACGATGCTTATCAGGTCAGACCACTGATGCAAATGATGAGGCAGTAGAAGAGGAGTGCATTTTCATAGATGAGGCCTGGCCTTTTGACACATAGAGAGATTCCGGAGGCATAGCCTGAGCCTACTACATAGCTTTAGCCTACACCACAGCCCGAGCCTGCTACTCCTACATAGTCAGAGATGCCAGGCATTGGAGATAGCCTGGAGGACAGAGTCACTCACATGGAGACAGAGATTATGATCATACGATAGCGAGTTGACCAGATTCATATGGAGGTGAGAGAGAGTCACAGAGGGTTAAGTGACGATATTACTTTTGTTCTAGCTGCATTGGACAGACTTTCATCGAGTAGAGTACCACCTCACCACATTCAGACTGACCTCCAACACCATCAGGCCCAGGACCTAATACAGGAGATGGTCAGGATGACTCTTCCATCGAGTTCGATGTCAGAGATTTCATGGTGGAGCCGGAGCCTAAGACTGTACCAGAGAATGTTTCGAGAACACCAGTTCAGGATCCTTCCAGTTCCTCATTCTAGACACCTATCCTTTCTATTTCCTCGCATACCCTTCCTGACCCACCTATTAATTTTGCTCCCACTACTGATACTGATTTACCTACTCCAATCCTTAGCATCCCTACTATGACTCCACCTATACCTTCCGCATCTTCCTTGATTCGGGAACTAGGATTTTATACTCTTGGTTTCCATGTTCTTTCATCTAGACCAGTTTTTGATGATAGTCCCTTACCCACTGATACAGCTGCTGACTCTATCACTGCTACCCCTACTTCTGATATTCCCTCATCCTCATCAGTACCAGTTAAAGGAGAAACATATACCAAACATAGAGGCTGAGGTCATGGCACTGCATCGAGACCTACCCAAACCAGATTATTTGATCTTCGACCGATGTGGCCGAGACCTAGACCTTCTAGGGTTACAAGTTCCATCATTCTTGAGATTGGGTCCTCCACTAATGTGGAAAGTACTCCTTAGGGTTGGTCACTATGGTAGATAGTCTTTATTTCATTAATTCTTTGTATTTGTATCAGTGTCTATTGTATCACATTTTGTTTTGCATCAAATTATGCATGATGTATCATCTTTAGTCTTATGTATTAAATTGTTTGTTTCAATCTAATGTATCAAATCTCTTTATATATATATATATATTCACCGTTTTATATTATGTGTGTAACATGCTTCTATTTACACTCTCACCGCAATGAAATGTTTCAACTCTCATTCATTCTCTTTCTCACCTTTTCAATGATACAAAAAGGGGGAGTGAAATGAGACAGTAAAAGGGAGGAGAATTAATGAAAAGTTAATGGAAGATTTATGAAGTTTTTTCTTAATTTATGTAGCTTTTCTTGAAATAAAAGTTAATTAAGAAGAGAGCAATGAGTAAGGGGGAGTGAGAAAGAAATTTTTTAGAAATTTTTCTTAAGCAGTAAGCTATTTCTTGCAAATTTTTTTTCTCAAATTCTTTTGAAAATCAATTTTTAATATCTTATATGGAGGAGGAGTATCTATTCCTGCAAATTCCTTTTTTTGATACTTCAATATATGTGCTTTGATACTCTTTGATATCATACCTAATACTCTTCGATGATCTATTATCATTTGCTCTGGTACTATCTACTCTTTTTGTACATGTTTTATGCTAAAATGCCTATCTTTTGAAAGTGTTTTGATATTCCTCTTGAGCAACATCATATATGAATTTATCTTAGCTCTAATACTCCTTAATAATAACTCTGATACTTCATAATCTCGACCTCTATTTCATTAAATTCATAGCTCTAATATTGAAGTTATGAAAGTTTTAATATATATACTTAGCTCTGATACTTTGAAAATCAGTCTTAATTCTTTATATTCAATACAATTTAAGACTGATTAACTTTCATTATTTGCTATGATACATAATGATAAATGCTCTATACTTGTTGAAAATCTTTTGAGCTTTTTATTTATATATATTTAAAGATTTTGTCATCATCAAAAAGGGAGAGATTATTGACTCCGGTATTGATTTTGATGATTAATAAAATATTTAAGTATATTTGAGTACTAACAATTTGTTAAAGTATGTTTTGTTAGATAAAATACTCATTATATTAGCTGAATGGATTGCTTGTCAAATAGTTGAAAAAGTTCTCTTTATGGATGAAATATTAAAGATAAATAGATTTGAGTACATAGGAATGGCTTGAAAGGATTTATGCTTTAAGTTTGAAAAAGATTCAGCAGAGTTTTAGTTCAATTTCAGAAAGTTTCAACAAGTGTCGACTCACTATGCAAGTGTCGACTTAAGGTGTCGACTCATAAAAGCCTAAGCTGATATGTAGAAAAAGTTTCAGATGGCATGGTTGAACTGTCGACTCATTCAGCTCAAGTATCGACTCAAGGCCTAAGATAAATTTTTCATAGAACAAGCTAAATTTCAATTCTTCCCTCAAGTGTCGACTCATGGAAGCAAAGGGTCAACTCAGGTGTCGACTCACCAGATGAAGTATCGACTCACTTGAGATTTCCAAAGAGCTTTAAGGAACATTTTTGAACTAAGTGTTGACTCATGAAAATCAAGTGTCGACCCTAAGTATAGACTCATGACCTGAAGTACCAATACTTGATGTTCGGTGAATAGTAACGATGAATTTTTTGAAATCCAAAACTTGCCCTTTTCACCCCCAATGGCTAGTTTCACCTCTCCAATAGTCATAAACTGTCATTTGAGCCTTGGGATGGTATTTAAAGTGGATTAATCTCAAGTGAGAAGAGAAATAAACAAATTAAAAGGAAAAAGAAAAAGAAGAGCATTCACTCCAATATTCATTGAGAGCAGCTACTTTCTTGTGAAAAGAAGCTGATGCTGGACAAATAAATTAAACTAAATTACTTTGAGTAAGATCTAATTATCGGAGGAAAGTAGAGAATAATTTTTATATTTTTTTTAGATTTTAAAAGAAGACTTGAAGGAGACAACGAAGGAAACTAGTTTAGTTAACTACCCATATAAGTAAACCTAACAAAATAACTAGGAAATCAGGATTTGGTGGCTAAGAAACTACCGAAACTAGGGTCTACTTATCAACTCTTTAGAAATTAAAGAGAAGGGAAGATATTTTAAGTTTACTAATGAAGATCGCTTCTTTGGATCTAACAGGACTCTCAAGATTATCGCAACGAGATTTCAAGAACTCGATCCCGGTTTCGATCTTCTGTACGATGTCGGTTTCGAGGCAAGATTACCTAACATCGATTCCTGATTACATGCAAACACTCAACAAAGGAAATTCAAGTTAGGAATCAGCAAAGAAAGGAAAAGAAGGAAAGGCAAGGGTTAGGAGCGATGGTTAGGGATTCTTGTCGGCTGGATAGGTAGGGCCTCACATCTCGCGATGCACATAGCAAAGGAAAAATTTTGGCAGAATAGCTTTCTTTATTGATGAATGAATGAATTAAAATTACAAGGGATTGATGGGTATTTATATACCCATAATTAGTAGTGTAAGGGATTCAAACAGTAAACTCCTTCTCCCTTAGACTATAACTCCTAGAATTATGGTCAATGTGGCCTAGACTCATGCTTGTTGGGCTGATGTGGACTCTTATCCAAAGTGGGCAGCAATCATGAAGTGATCATCCATCTTGGGTGCCATTTTTGAGGATTAGTGAGGTCGCATGATGTAAGGTCAAGATGCTCCATCACTTGGTCATTGTTGTTGGACTCTGGAGTCTTGATGTTGTAGGCTTCTATGGTAAGTGGACTCTCCAATCTGGATAGAAGAAGACTCAAGAGTTTTGCTGAGACTCTTGAGTTCTGAAAACTTAAGAAGTTGGCAACCTGTTTGATTGAAATACTGGTAGTAGAAACCCTTGGACCTGCAACACTTTAGATGAATTAATTTGGCTTGAAATTCTTTGGCAAATGGCATCAAGGAAGAGGAAGAATTGCTTAGCTGAACTCTTTCTTTTTGGCATGGAAAGACTTGAGTGGAGGGCACCAATTAAGAGTAGTCCTTCACACATACTTATCTTAAAATGGAGGGCGCCAAATATTTCTCATGCAGGTGCTAATTATTCTTACATGGGCCGACCAATGAAGTGTGACATGGAGTGTGAAGTTGTCCTAAAATGAAGTTGCATGACATGTCCAAACATGACATGTGCTGATGTCCCCTGGTGATGTGGTAGTGATGTCCAAAAATCTAGCAAAGATGGTGCCAAAAACAAATTGACTTGGCCTAGCACATGGCTTGTCTTGGGCTACCACATGGATCTTCAATTGGATGCACATAAAGTCACATGGGTCTTCAATTGGGTCTCCCTTGTAATACAAGACTCAATAACTAATTTTTACAAGACTCAAAACTAAATAACTAAAGCCCAATTGATCAATCGATCAAAAGGCATAACCTCATGTAACAAGAAAGAATAAATTGGTAAATAGGGTTTGGCCCAATAGGGTTTGCTACAACCAATAAATTGCATTTTTTTATTATATGGTAAAAAGGGTTTAGCCCAAAATGCTAAATAACAAAATCCTAATTACAGTTGGTAAAAGGGGCTAACCCTAACTAAGCCAAAATAATAGAATTTAAAATAAAATATTTACATGGAAAAAGGGGTTGGGTTCAGGGCTTTGTTCACGGGTGATCCACAGGGATGTGAGTTCAACCTATCAATATTTTTTGGCCTTGGTATCTGCACCAATTCTCCCCGGATAGGAGAAACTCGACCTTGTTGAGTATGGGTCAATGTTGCTATAATAGCACGCTCTAGTAAGTCTATGTCAACTCTCTGCAAGTCCTCTCTGGTGATCCAAGAATCATTAGTCTAAGGTTGTCCTTGCCAATGAACCAAATATCGCTGGTAATATTTGCTCCGGGTAATGATGATCTTGTCATCCAAGATCCGTTCGATCTTGTCTCTACGGGCTGGTGGTATGGCAGGTGGACACACTTGGGTTGGTTCACTCTCAAGGACTGGATTAGGCCCAAATGGCTCACTATGAATCAATGTTGGCTCTCTATACTCAATAAGGTCTGAAACATTGAAAGTTGGACTAATACCTAGTTCAGGTGGTAACTCAAGCACATAGGCATTAGACCAAATTTTCTTAATCACTTTGTATGGTCCACTACTACGGGCATGTAGCTTTTTCATAGTTTCAAGTCGTAGCCTTACCATAACAAAGTCTCCATTGTATTCCTTGAGTCTTCTTTTTTCTTGAAAATATTCATTGCTTTCATTATTTAATTTTTTTTTATTAATATGCATGTAAACCCTAAACTACAACTGAGTTTGATCCTTGGAAGGTGGGTGACATGCATATGAAAATTTAACATGAACTCCTGATAAATGCCATAAGGTTCTCCAGAAATAGGTTGTAAACCTAACATGTTCAATGAATGTTTATAATATGCTAACCTCTATAAAATGCAAACTAATGGTTAGAGAGCCATAGGAAGCTTCAGGAAAAGGTAGAAATTAAGAAGTAGATTCGGGGGTGACTTAGTAGGGTAGGAAATAAGAAAAGGGTTCGGAAATTTATCCTAAACTAATGGGGTTGACCTTAAGGTTTGGACACTGATTCACACCAATAGGTAATAAAGGGTTAGCCTGAATAAAGGACGAGTCAAGAATTTCAGGAAAAATATCTTCAATGGGGACTGATGGAGTGAATTCTTCTTGAGGTTCTGGATGGTGAAACTATTCATGCAAGTAGGGTAGAAAGGATGTATTTTAAAACTATTTTAAAACATGCACAGTGGAAGGCTCGATAGATAGATTAAAATGATCTACCGATCTACCCACAATAGGATCTAGCATAACGACCTAGCATGCAAGCAAAACATTAATAGAGAGAAACATCAAAGATATAGAGTACCATACCTTAATATCTCTGAAAGTACTGAGAAGAAGGATGAGGGCGCTCAAGCCACACAAGTGTCTGGCCTCTACAAGTGATCCACACCAGGGCTCGACTATGATCAACTCCCTTAGAGTGCTACCTCTTCGGGATCCTTCAGGTAGATCTTCTTCTTCTTGGAGGACAAGGAGGAGTGGTGGAACCTTTCCCAAGAAACACTCTTCCCAAGACCTAGCTTGAATGCTAGGTTTCTCACACCCAATCCCAAGTCCTCACTAAGCCTTTCTTCTTCCTCTCTTTTCTTTTCTCTCTTGCTTTTGTTGTAAAACATTAAGCATCCTGTACAATGACCTTCATTTATAGGGGAAGCCATGAGAGGGAGACAGAGGAAGGAGGAGAGATTAGGGGAGAGAGTCAAGGGGCATTCCAAATGGGTCCAAACCAAAGAAGGTAAGTATGACTATCATACCACGAATGCTTGGAGCCAAAACTCTTAAAAAACATGGATTTCAAATTCAAAACTCGAAGTCAAACATTCCAAAAATTCTTCCAAAAAATTTTCTCATCACAGCAAGTGTCGACACTTGCAAAATGCCAAGTGTTGATACTTCCCTAAGTGTTGACACATACAAAAATCCAAGTGTCGACACTTAGAACATGGTCAATCAAATTGACCTCTGGTGATGGCAAACGATTCTCAATCATCGATCAGCCTTAAGATCAGATAGAAACCCCTATGGTGTGTGACCCCATAGGTTCGAACACTAAGCCAGTAGCACTAGAACATTTCCAGTACCAGTCAAAGTCCTCATCTAGCAATGATACCCGACGTCCAGATAGGTCGAAGATGCAGGCACCTCACAAGAACCTCTGGCATATGGTTATAGCATAATTCATCCCTTTGACCTCAAAATGCTCAGGATGACCTAGGGTTCGACTGCCAACCCTAATTTGGTCCATCCAAATCATGTCTCAACTTTATAAGTTCTGTGACTCCTCACAAAAACTACCATGGCCAAGGATTTGCCAAATTGAGACATAGTGAGTCATTCACACCAAACTATTTGGAGGGGTCAATTCCATCTTGATCCACCACCGCTCCACAAGTACTTGATCATAACCAGAAACCTTCTATCATTATATTAGGAATCCAGGTAGTCCAATACCAAAGTATAGTGAGTTGCTTGAAGCTACCATGGTGATCTCAGGTCCGAGGGACACATATACCCATATCCCTTCATGAGCAACCCTTTGGCAGAAGAGAGCTCCGCAGATGGTCACGTTCAGTGAGATGTTACACATTTCACTTGCATATCACACCAGTGTCTCCACACTCCTTGGTTAAGAGGACAATCAACAAATGTAACATATAACAACCTATACTTGATACATGGTCATCCTATAACAATGCATCCTTTTGTTGTGAACAAGTTTAAGAATTACTTGATATATCCTCTCTATATCAAAACAATGCAGTTATAAGAACTCCATCATACAATAGTTCATTTCAGAAAAATGTAAATATGATGAACATCCAAAATGAATAACTTTTATTTATTAAAAATCATATACAGTTACAAGATAGCTCAACCATCTACAACCTAGATGATTGGCTTTGCGAGACAATTCACAACAACTCCCACATCGACTAAAGCCAATCGGTACAGAATCTCATTTCCATTTTTTGTTTACAATAGTCAAACTATTGAATTTCGATGGCCTTAGTGAAGGGGTCAGCTAGGTTCTCCTTTCCATCGATTTTCTGAAAGTCAATGTCACCACGTTCCATGATCTCTCGTATAAGGTGATAGCACCGCAGAATATGCTATGTGCGGTGATGAGACTTCGGCTCTTTGGCTTGCATAATGGCTCCAGTGTTATCACAGTTCACCGGAACAGGACCATCCAGGGAAGGTGCCACTCCTAGCTCGCTAAGGAACTTCCATAACCACACAGCTTCCTTTACAGTATCTGATGATGCAATGTACTTTGCTTCGCATACTGAGTCCGCCACAGTAGACTGCTTGAAACTTTTCTAGTAGATAGCTCCTCCATTCAGGATAAAAATAAATCCTGACACACTCTTGTTATCATCCTTATCTGACTAGAAACTGGAGTTAGTATACCCCACAAGTTTCAAGTCAGATTCTCCAGAAATTAGCCATTGGTGCTTAGATTTCGTAAATACTTAAGGATGGATTTTACCACTTTCCAATGAGCTTCACCTGGGTCAGACTGGTATCTTCTCACTACGCCTAGTGAGCATGCCACGTCTGGTCTAGTACATGTCATGGCATACATGATAGAACCCACTACCGAAGCATATGGGATTATACTCATATACATTTCTCTTTAGGAGTTATCATACAATTCCTTTTGGAGAGATCAATTCCAGTACCTATCAGGAGATAGCCCTTCTTGGAATTTTTCATGCTAAATCATTTCAGCACGGCATCGATGTACGTAGACTAGGACAGTCCCAGAAGTCTCTTAGATCTATCTCTATAGATCTTCATACCTAGTATATAAGAGACTTCACCCAAGTCCTTCATAAAGAACTAAGATGACAACCAGACCTTTATTCCTTGCAGTGCTGGGATGTCATTCCTAATTAAGAGAATGTCATCCATATACAGCACATGCTGAAATAAATCACAGAACCATTATCCCATTTGTAAATGCAAGGTTCTTCTTCGTCCTAATGAAGCCTACGACTTGATACACTTATCAAATTGCATGTTCCAACTCTTGATGCGTGCTTCAGTCCATAGATGGACTTATAAGCCTGCACACCTTTGATCGTCTATGGATATGACACTTCAGGTTGTATCATATACACCTCCTCTTATAGCTCATCATTAAGAAAAGCTGTACGGACATCCATTTGCCAAATTTCATAGTCAAAGTGCGCTGCTAAAGCAAGCATGATCTAAATGGACTTGAGCATTGCCACAGGAGAGAACGATCTCGTTATAGTCAATACCATAATGTTGATGATATCCTTTGGCAACCAGATGGACTTTATAGGTCTCCACCTTCCCGTTTGCACCCCTTTTCCATTTGAAAACTCATTTGCTCCCAATGGATTTTATCCCTTAAGGTGGATTAACCAATGTCCATAAATTGTTGATCTCCATGGACTCCATTGTGGATTTCATGGCTCCTAGCCATTTCTCAGAGTCGGACCTCTACATCGCATCCATATAGGTGATTGGATCCTCATTGTTCTCATCAAGATCAATGGGATCATCGTCCTGGACCAAGAAACTGTAGTATCTATTCGGTCGACTCGGTATCCTACCAGATCTCCTTAATGGTTCTGTGTGAGCTCTGGATGTGATCTAATCACAGCCAGTTCTATGTTGTCCCTTAAGTGTGTTGCTTCTTCCACTTGTTGAACTTAACTAAGTTTAATCTTAGTGGCTACAGTCCCTTCACCAAGGAAGTCCTTTTCCAAAAAGATAGCCCTAAGACTGACGAACAACTTTTGTTCCTCAGCTAAGTACAAGTAATACCCCTTAGATTCTTTTAGATACCCAACAAATAGGCACCAGTTAGACCTAGATCTAAGTTTGTCTATTTCCAAACATTTTACATAAGCTGGGTACCCCCAAACTCGAAGGTGTGATAGTGTCAGCTTACATCCAGTCCATATCTCATATGGTGTTTTGCTAATGGACTTACTTGGAGTACTATTCAAAAGGTAACAAGCTGAAGCTAAAGCATATCCCCAAAAGGATAGTAGTAGAGAAGCAAAGCCCATCATGGACTGAACAATGTCTAACAGGGTTCAATTCCTCCTTTCAGACACTCTATTTAATTGAGGTGTCCTTGGAGGTGTCCACTGAGAGAGAATCCTATTCTTCTCGAGATATGTCTTAAACTCACCCGAAAGGTATTCACCGCCTCTATCAAATCGAAGGGTTTTGATACACTTTCCAGTTTATTTTTTTACATCACTACAATATCGTCTGAACATTTCAAATGATTCAGATTTTTGTCTCATCAAGAAGATATAACCATACCTCGAAAGGTCATTTGTAAATGTAATGAAATAACCATACCCACCCTTGGCACTAACATACATCGATCTGCATACATCAGTATGTACCAGACTCAGAATCTCATTGGCTTGTTCACCTTTTCAGTAAAAGGTGACATTGTCATTTTTCCAAGAAGACAGGATTCATAGGTTGGAAGTGAACTATCTTTTCTAAAATTGAGGAGATCCTTACTTTTCAACCTATTTATCTTGTTTCTGTTTATATGACCTAGCCTATAATGCCACAGGTATGCTTCGCTGACATTATCTATCCTAGGGCATTTGCTAGATGTGTACATTACACTAATAGATTGCAATAGTACATAAATGCCATCATACATTTGTCCATTCAATACTATAGAACCATTCCAATGATTTTGCAAACATCACTCTTTATTGATAGTTCATAACCATACATGGCCAATTGGCCTACGAAATGACATTCAAAATAAAAGATGGACAAAAATGACACTCGTTCAAAATGACAGTACAGTACTCGAAAACAAGTTTGAGGACTCCCAATGCCAGGACTGGAACTCTGCTTCAATTTTCATGTTCAAGAATCTCTTGCCATCCTTGAATCTTCTACTAACTTGAAGTCTTTACCCAAAATATCTCGGCAAATCATTTTCATAAAGCATATTACGTGCCAATTCTTCTAAAGTATGATTTTTTCTTTCTACTATCCCATTCTACAGAGGTGTCATATGTGCAGAAAAATTATGTTCAATTCCTTTTTCATTGCAAAAGTTTTCAAAGTCTTGATTTTCAAATTTAGTTCCATGATCACTACGAATGCAAATAACTGAAACACAATTTTCATTTGAGACTTTACAATAAAACTTTATGAAAGCAGAAAACGATTAATCTTTTTGTGCTAAAAAGAAAACCCTTGTAAATCTTGAAAAATCATCCACTATGAATAATTCATATCTCTTATCTCCTAGACTTGATGTTCTAGTTGGTCCAAAGGGATCCGTATGAAGTAGTTCTAGTGGTATACTGTAGTTACAAAACCTTTTGGTTTAAAAGAAGTTTTAACTTGTTTACCAAATTGGCATGCTTGACAAATTCTATATTTTTCAAAACAAAGTTTAGGTAAATCTCTAACTAAATTTTTTTGCAAAGTTTTGAAAGTAGATACATACTAGCATGCCCTAATCTTATATACCAAAGCCAACTAGTCTCATCCATAGCAGAATTCACTACAACAAGGCATTCTCCATTAGGCAAAGATAGATCATTTAGGTCTACCAAATAAAAATTTACATGCCTTTTTCCAATGAATTATACTCCATTTATATCTAGACTAGCAATCAAGCAATATGATGATTTAAAAATTACTTGAAAACCTTTATCACAAAACTGACTAATGATTAAAAGATTGTGTTTCAAACCATCAACTAGAAGTACATTACTGATACAATTAGAAGGAGTTATGTGAATCTTACCAATACTAATGATTTTTCCTTTACCATTATCATCGAAGGTCATACTCCCTCCATTCACTCCCTCCTCCTTGAGTCTTCAGTATCTTGGACAGGACTCAAAAAATAAAATTAGCTCAACATGAACTGATTAGCATTGGACTGAACTAGCTCAACATAACTAACTAGTACAGAACTGAAATAACAACTCAAGACTCAAACAACCTAAAAAAAGGACTCAGATGGCTAAGCCCTTATTACAGGACTCAAATATTAACTATGTGATCCACAGAGTTGAGAAGCCTCTGCCTTATTCTGGTGCCTCTGGTGTCCGCACCAATATAAATATAAGTATTCCTCTAACTTGAGATCACCATGGTAGCTTGCAAGAATGCATGTGCTTAGGTACTAGACTACCCAGATATCTTATCCAGTGATGAAAGATTACTTGTATAGTCAAATACTGTATAGTAGTGGTTGGATCAAGATAGGATTAATCCCCCAAAAGAGTTTGAAGTGAATAACTCATTATGTCTTAATTGAGTAAAACTTTGGCCAGGATAGTCCTTGTAAGTAGTTATAGGGATTTTGAGTTTGAGACATATTGTGATGGACTATACTAGGGTTGGGCAGTTAAATCCTAGGTTATCCAAAACATTGAGGGTTAAAGGAATGTATTATATGATTATCATATCCATTTGGTTCTTGATAGTTGCTCTGCCACCTTCGATCTATTTGGATGTCGGTGTCATTGCTAGATGGGGACTTTGGCTGGTACAAGAAGTATTCCAATACTATCGGCTTAGTATTCGAACCTATGGGGTCACACACCATAGGGTTTTTTGATGACCTAATGGCTATTGAACGATTGGGAATTATTTTCTGGACTCTTTGGACAATTTGATTATCATTCAACATTTCGGAGTCGACTAGAGTCATGAGTCAACTCAATTATATGGATTTGATGATTTGTCAAGTATTGACATATCATTTTACAAATGTTGTGACAAAAGTTTAATTACTAAATGTTGGCAATTATATTGAGGGTTAGTGGCAATGTGATTGCTTGATTAACTTAATTTAATTAAGCAATTTTGTTTGGGTCAAATGAATGTGATTCGATTTGGGCTCGAGTTAGGTCCATGTGATTGGGTTAAATCATTGAATCCCATTTCGGATTTAAATTTTAATTATGAATTCAAATTTTGATTTAGAATTAAATTTAGAATTTAGTTTGTGTTGCCTAGTAAGCAACCCAAGAGGAGGGGTGAATTGGTTTCAAAAATATTTGCAAGGTATATGCCAATTCAAAAATAATTCAAGTGCTAGCGCAAAACAAGTGTTATGTGCTCTTCTAGAGTATGAAGTAAAAAATAGATAAGTAAATACAACAAAAGTAAAAGCAAGTAATGAGAGAACAAGCAGCCACAAATACAAGGAAGTATAGTGGTTCGGTGCATACCAAGGCACCTACATCCACTCCCCAAGTTTTTCCTGGAATTTACTATAATCACTCTTGATTACACTCGATTAATTTTTTGGGTTCACTAATCAAAACCCAACTTGATTTCACTGGGAATACAAGTCAAAACCCCTTGGTATTACGGGCTAACCAAAAACCAAGTTGGTTTTGTAACTTATGATCACCAACACCTCCTTGGTTTTCACAAGGCTAACCAAAAACTCTGTGTTTATGCAAGGCTAACCAAAAACCTCTTTGATTTTCTTAAGGCTCATCCAAAACCTTTGTTGGTTTTAATACACAGGTTCACCAACAAACCAGCAAAAGACAAGTAAGAATGTAAGAATTACAAGAAAGCTTTCAAATAAAAGCTGTTATCTCTTTCAAACTATTTGATGTTGCTTATCTTCAAGTTGTTGAAGCTTTAATTAATACTCAAATGGATGGACTTGAATGCTCTTGATTGCTTTGAATGCTTGAAGGCTTTTGGTGTGGACACCAGGACCAGAAAATATCGACAGGTTCAACCCACATACCTATGGATCACCTGTGAATAAAGCCCTAAACCCAACCCCTTTTTCCATGTAAATATTTTATTTTAAATTTTGTTATTTTGGCTTAGTTAGGGTTAGCCCCTTTTACTAACCGTAATTAGGGTTTTGTTATTTAGCCCTTTGGGCTAAACCCTTTTTACCACATTGTGTAAAAGCCCCATTTATCAGTTGTATCAAGCCCTATTGGGCCAAATCCTGTTTACCAATTTATTCTTTTTTGTACATGAGGTTATGCCTTTTGATCAATTGATCATTGGGATTTAGTTATTTAGTTTTGAGTCTTGTAAAAATTAGTTACTGAGTCCTGAATTACAAGGGGGACCTAATTGAAGACCCATGTGACTTCATGTGCATCTAACTGAAGACCCATATGCTAGCCCAAGACAAGTCATGTGCTAGGCCAAGTCAATTTGTTTTTGGCACCATCTTTGCAAGATTTTAGGACATCACTACTGCCACATCACCAGGGGACATCACACATGTCATGTTTGGACATGTCATGCCACTTCATTTTATGACAACTTCACACTTCATGTCACACTTCATTGGCCAGCCCATGTGACAATAATTATGCCTACATGAAAAATATTTGGCACCCTCCTTTTCAAGATAAGTAAGTGTGAAGGACTCCTCTTAATTGGCACCCTCCACTCAAGTCTTTCCATGCCAAAATGAAAGAGTTTGGCCAAGCAATTCTTCCTCTTCCTTAATGCCATTTGCTAAAGAATTTCAAGCCAAATTAATTCATCTCAAGTGTTGGAGGTCCAAGGGTTTCTACTACCAGTATTTTAATCAAACAGTTTGCCAACTGCTTAAGTTTTCAGAACTCAAGAGTCTCAGCAAAACTATTGAGTCTTCTTCTATCCAGACTAGAGAGTCCATTACCGTAGAAGCCTACAACATCAAGACTCCAGAGTCGAACAACAATGACCAAGTGATGGAGCATCTTGACCTTACATCAAGCCACCTCACTAATCCTCATAAATGGTGCCCAAGATGGATGATCACTTCATGATTGCCGCCCACTTTTGATAAGAGTCCAGCTCAGCCCAACAAGCATGAGTCCAGGCTACATTGACCATAATTCTAGGAGTTGTAGTCCAAGGGAGAATGAATTTACTGTTTGAATCCCTTACACTACTGATTATGGGTCTATAAAACCCATCAATCCCTTGTAATTTTAATTCATTCACTCATCAATAAAGAAAGCTATTATGTCAAAGTTTTTCCTTTGTCGTGTGCATCATGGGGTGTGAGGCCCTTCCTTTGTTCTATCAAACATTGAGGGATGTGAGGCCCTACCTATTAGTCAACAAGAATCCCTAACCATCTCTCCTAACCCTTCTCTTTCCTTCATTTCCTTTCTTTGCTGATTCCTAACTTGAATGAGAGTTTGTAGGTGATCAGGAATCGAAGTCAGGTAATCTTGCCTCAGTACCAGCATCACACGGAAGATTGGAGCCCGAGATTGAGTTCTTGAAACCCTGCCACAACAATCTTGAGAGTCATGTTAGATCTGCAGAAGCGATCTTCGTTGGTAAACTTAAAATCTCTTCCCTCATCTTTATTTCTGAAGAGTTGATAAGTAGACCTTAGTTTTGATGGTTTCTTAGCCACCAGATCCTGCTTTCCTAGTTATTTTGTTAAGTTTACTTGTGCGGGTAGTTAACTAAACTAGTTTCCTTCGCTGTCTCCTTCAAGTCTTCTTTAAAATCTAAAAAAAATATAAAAAGTATTCTCTACTTTCCTCAGATAATTAGATATTTCATAGTAATTTAGTTTAATTATTTGTCCCACATCAGTTTTGGTACCAGAGCAAGGTTTAAACTAGGGTTTAGTCTCTCTTGTACTGACTTAGTTTTTCTTTAAGTACTCGGATCGGGTGCTTCACCATGGCCGACCAGTCATAGGAAAAAGTAGGGCTGCAAGACCCTTACCTCCCATTCAAATAGGATTTCTTATGGCATGCAGGGGTGCCACTGTGAATTGACCATTGAAGAAGAAAACAAGAGATAGGCATCTTTAGGGTTTATTTTCTGCATCACGTCCATCATAGTATATAGTCTGTTATTTTGATTGTTTCTACATGTAGGTAACTCAGAATTGCCTGATTCTTATTTTTCTATATCAACCATAATTGATAGTATTTTTTAAAATCTTCTCATGAATTATTTCAATCTATAGATTTTTTGCTCGCTGAATATTTCATGAGAACAGTTCTACCTTGAATTTCAGCAATTCTAGTTTAGAATCCTTTTTGCATAAATTTTACATATTTTAAATTCTTGCATCCTAGGATTTTTTCTGCAAAATATATCTCTACTGAAAAACAAAAGAACAAAATAAAAAAATAATTAATTTTATTTTTCTGTTATTTTAATTATTTTAGTTTTACTATATCTTGGGTTTCATCTTGTGTGTGCATCATCAAGTAACCTAATCTTAAAGGCACTTGAACATCTCAGATCAGGGCAGGAGCTCATCACTTGTCTTGGGCCCACAACATCCTTCTTTGCATCCAAGCCTAATCCTAATTAAAACTCAATTATACTTAATTTTTCTAGTGAGCTAGGGACACCAACAAGTCGGGTTCCAAGTATTGTGTGAAAGCTAGTGCACCCAATCCTTTGATTATCACTTGAATCTGGTGTCAAGGCTAGACATCTAAAGGCAAATGCCCTAAATAGTTTCGTGGTTTTTAATTAGGACCCTGCGAGAGCAGGGGGAGCCTCCCATAATCCCACCTCCAAACTGGCCAGTGGACAGGGTAATTACTGAAATGGTTGTAATTTGAGCTAACACATTCTACTTCAGCTCTAGGTCTAGGAAATCCTAGTCCGAGTCGAGTTTGATGTGTTTGCATTGCATGGCAACTAGGTCAGGCACACCCTATTAGTCTCATCCAAACCTAACCCAATTTATTCATGGATCCCAATTTTGAGACATTCCTTAGGACCTTCACCAAACATGTACCCAAATGAACCATAAGTTTGATCGACTAGACCAACGATTAGGAAACCTAGAGAAAACCCGAAAGACCCATCCTGAATCTAAATTTGAAACACACCCTGATCCATTCCTGGAGCCCAATCCTAGGAGACCACTTATCAGAAGTGGCTCTCTGACAGGACCACTATCCGATGCATAATGTTGGCAGTGATGAACAATGAGTTCAGTCGCAAGTTCGAGGAAGCCAGCCTGAGGAAATCCGTCAAAGGTTGAAGGAGTCCTTTGGCATACCTGATGATGTAGAGAGATACAGGGACTCCTGTGCCATCTAAAAAGCATGGATGCATGATGGGGGCTCGGTCACTGTTGACTCTTTTATTAATTTTGATGATAAGCAAAATGGTTAAGTATAAGTTAAGTACTAGTGATTTCCTTGAAGTATTTTTTTTTGTTGAAATAGGTGCTCACAAATTTGAAGAAGCTTGATTGTTTGAAGAAACCAAGTTTGGATGAAAGAATCGCTCAAAGAGGACTTGAATAATCAATATTTGCTTGATTGGATGAATGAATTAAGTAAAAATATGTTTTAGCTCAAAGTCAGTCTTTTCTATAAAGATTTCAGTGAGGTGTCGACTCAAAGTATCGACACATGATACCAAGTGTTGACACATGGAAGTGAAGTGTTGACTCAGGCTAGTACGCAAGAAAGTTTCAGATGGTATGGTTGAAGTGTCAACACATGGACCTGAAGTGTCGACTCAAATTGTCAACATATGGATCAACACATCGCCTGAGATTCTCAAGCCACAGACTTGCTAAAAAGGAAGAACAGCTAAAGTGTCGACACATGGAAGCAAGGTGTCAACTCAAAGTGTCGACTCAACTGAGTAAGTGTTGACACATCTGAGATTTCCAGAAAATCATATTGATAATTTTTGAACTGGTTATCGACTCATGAAGTTCAAGTATCAAGGAAGTGTCGACTCACAGCCTGAAGTGTCGATACATGGAGTTCTGGAAACAGTAATGGCTAGTTTTACAAACATAGAACTCGACCCTTTTGCCCTTCAACTGTTAGTTTTTCAAGTCTAACAGCTAGAAACAGGATTTAAGGCCTTGGAAAAGTATTTATATGCTCAAAATCAAATCAAATTGTTAACTATTGAATACCATTGATGAGAATGAGATAAGAGCATTCAAGAGAATAGAAAGAGAGCTTTAACTCCTATTCTTTGAAGATTCAACCACTCTCAAGCAAAGCAAGCCTCCAAGCATTCAAAAGCCTTCAAGAGCATTGAAGATCATCCATTCTTGAGCATTCAAGAGGCTTCAACAAGTTCAAAGCACTTCTACATCGAGCTTCAAAGAGATACCCATTTTTATTTAGAAAGCTTACTTTGTTTTATTACTTGAAATCTTTATTTGTTGTAAGGGTTCTTGGTTAGCTATTATAAAATCAAGGTAGGTTATTGGTGAGCCTTTGAAAACCAATTAGGTTGGTGGTTAGCCCACAAAATTACTTAGGTTCTTGGTTAGCCCAGAAAACCAAGGGTGGTTTCTTGGTTAGCCCATAAATCCAAGTGAGGTTTTGACTTGTTGGCCTTGTGAAAACAAGTTGGGTTTTTGATTAGTGAGCCTGCAAAACTAATCAACTATAATTGTGTGATTATAGTGAATTCCCAAGGGGATCTTGGACGGTGGATGTAGGTGCATTGGATAGCACCAAACCACTATATCTCTTGGTTTTTGTGGTTGATTGATCACTCTTCTTGCTTATTATTTATTGCTCTTTATTTTCGCTGCACTTATATTTTAGAGCATTATAATTGAATTCATAGTACCCTGCTCATTTAATTATTGAATTGGATTGCATTGCATTGTATCAAGTAAAGAAATTTTAATTTTTAGAGACCCAATTCACCCCCCTCTTGGGTTTCTTACTGGGCAACAAGTGGTATGAGAGCTCAGTTCTCAGTATATAGACTTTACTGTCTTGAGTAAAGATCTATGGCAGCCCCAATTGGTACTAGCGTAGTTGAGGGTCAAGCCTCAAATAGACCTCCATTTTTCAATGGATCAAATTATACATATTGAAAAACTAGGACGAGAATTTACATGCATTCTATTGATTATAATTTATGGGGAGTGGTAGATAAGGATCCTCATATTCCTTCAGTAGTGGTTAATGGTATTTCCATCCCAAAGCTCAAAGGGGATTGGGATGAAAATGATATTAAGCAATCCGAGATCAATGCAAGGGCAATGAATCTCCTCTATTGTGTATTAAATCCTAGTGAATTCAATAGGATATCTACATGCACTTCTGCTAAAGAGATATGGGACACACTTGAAGTTATTCATGAGGGTACCGATCATGTGAAAAACATTAAAGTAAATATATTAGTGCATACTTATGAGATGTTCCCAAGGAAACCTAATGAATCAATCACTGATATGTACACAAGATTCACTAATATTGTAAATGGAATGAGAAGTCTTGGAAAGGTTATGTCTAATGCTAATCTTGTGAATAAAATCCTCAGGTCACTTCTAACATCATGGGATCCGAAGGTGACCGCAATTCAAGAAGCCAAGGATGTTGACAAACTACCTCCAGTGCAGCTGGTTGGATCACTCATAAATTATGAGCTTAATTTGAAGAAAAAATCAATGGACATGGAAAAAGAAGAAGGGGATCGCTTTCAAGTCAAACATACAAGAAGAATCCTCAATAGATGAGTCCGAAGAAGAAGAAGAAGATGAAGGTGAAGAAGCTCTCCTTGCAAGAAAATTAGAAGGTTTATGAAGAGGACGGAATTTCCTTACAAAAGAAATATCAATCAAAAGAAAAAGGAAAAGGAGAAGGAAATACCTACATGCTTCTACTGCAAGAAGCCGGGATACTACAAGTTCGATTGTCCTCTCCTTAGGAAGTCTAGGAAGAAATTAAGAAAGAAGGGAATGATGACCACCTTGAGTGATAGTGAAGACTCCAGTTATGAAGAAGAGCAAACTGAAGTAGCAAACCTTTGTTTAGTAGCACATCAAGACAATGATGAGATAAATTTCGATACCGAGATTGATTTTACATTTGATGAACTTAGAAATGCCTTTGATGAACTCATGCATGATTATAAACTAATTTTAAGTGAAAATAAAAGTTGAAAAAGTATGCAAATAGTTTTTCTCTTGAAAACAATTCTTTGCTAAATGATGTTAGTGATTTAAAATCTAAATTGGATGTTTTAGAAAAGAAAACAATGCTTTGTCAATGAAAAATGAAGTTTTGAAAAGACCTAAGAATGTTACTTCAAATAGTGATCTTTTAAAAAAAATAAAGATTTAGAATTCGAAAACATGAAGTAAAAAATGAACTTGAAAAGATAAAGCTTTTGTTGACAAATTTACTTATAGTTCATAAAAGTTAAATAAACTTTTGAATAGTCAAAGAGCTATTTTTAATAAAGTAGGATTAGGGTATAAACCATTAAAGCAAAAAAAATATTTCAAAAACTTTTTTGTACTTGTATCATCTAGCATCACTTGTTTTTCATGTAAAAAATTAAGTCATAAATCATTTCAATGGAATATAAGAAAAATCACTTCTTTTAGTAAAGTGTGGGTTCCAAAAGGAACCATTTTGAATGCTAACCCTGAAAGATCCAAGTTGGCTTGGGTACCTAAAAACAAAGTTTGATTTTATGCAGGTGTGTCTTGCAACCAAGGAGAACAAAAGACTTTGGTATCTTGAAAGTGGTTGCTCAAGGCACATGACTGGAGATATGAAGCAATTCACTTCTCTTGAAGCTTTGAATGGAAGGAGTGTGACCTTCGATGATAATGATAAAGGAAAAATCATTGGTATTGGTAAGGTTCACATAACTCCTTCTAACTGTATTAGTAATGTACTTCTAGTTGATGGTTTGAAACATAATCTTTTAAGCATTAGTCAGTTTTGTGATAAAGGTTTCCAAGTAGTTTTTAATCATCATATTGCATGATTGCTAGGCCGGATATAAATGGAGTACAATTCATTGAAAAAGGACATGGAAATGTTTATTTGGTAGACCTAGATGATCTATCTTTGCATAATGGAGAATGCCTTATTATAGTGAATTCTACTAAGGATGAGACTAGTTGGCTTTGACATAGAAGATTAGGATATGCTAGTATGTTTCTACTTTCAAAACTTTGCAAAAAAAACTTAGTTACAGATTTACCTGAACTTTATTTTGAAAAAGATAGAATTTGTCAAGCATGTCAATTTGGTAAATAAGTCAAACTTCTTTTAAACCAAAAGGTTTTGTAACTACTAGTAGACTACTAGAACTACTTCATATGGATCTCTTTGGATCAACTAGAACATCAAGTCTAGGAGCAAGAGATATGGATTAGTTATAGTGGATGATTTTTTGAGATTTACATGGATTTTCTTTTTAGCACAAAAAGATGAATCATTTTCTGCTTTCATAAAGTTTTATCGAAAGTCTTAAATGAAAAAGGTGTTTCAGTTTTTGCATTCACAGTGATCATGGAACTGAATTTGAAAATCAAGACTTAAAAACTTTTATAATAAAAAAGGAATTGAACATAATTTTTCTACACCTAGGACACCTCAATAGAATGGCGTAGTAGAAAGAAAATTATACTTTGAAAGAAATGACATGCACTATGTTTTATGAAAATGATTTGCCGAGATATATTTGGGCAGAAGCCATTAATATTGCATGTTACATTTAAATTGAGTTTTAATCCACCCTATTTTGAAAAAAACTTCTTATGAACTTTGGAACCAAGAAAACCAACTTTAAAATATTTTTGAGTTTTTGGTTGCAATTGTTTTATTTTAAATAATGGAAAAGAAAATCATGGAAATTTTGATGCCAAGTCTGATGAAGGTATCTTTTTAGGATACTCCACATCAAGCAGGGCATATAGAGTTTTCAATAAAAGAACTTTGGCTGTGGAAGAGTCGGTACATATTGTTTTTGAAGAATCTACTAACATATTCTCCAGAAAAGAGGATACATCTAATGAATGTGCAGATGCTGACAAGCTTCAAAAGTTGACATTGAATGATCAACCTTAGCCAAATGAAGAAGATTAAGACAAGAATTAGAAAGGTGATGACACTCCAAAGCATCAAGATCTACCTAAGGAGTGGAGGTATGCTCATGGACATCCTAAGGAATTAATCCTAGGTGATCCATCCGAAGGGATAAGAATTCAAGCCTCAATTAGAAATGAATGTGACTATATAGCTTTTGTATCTCAAGTAGAGCCTAAATATTATGAAGAAGCTGAAAAAGACCCTAACTGGATTAATGCCATGCAAGATGAACTAATTCCGTTTGATAGAAATAATGTTTGGACATTAATAGAAAGACCATCTAATATTTCCATTATCAGCACAAAATGGGTATTTAGGAATAAATTAGTTAAAAATGGAATGTTGTTAGAAATAAAGCTAGGCTAGTTGCTAAAGGCTACAACCAGGAGGAAGGGATTGATTTTGATGAAACTTTTGTTCCTATTGCTAGACTTGAAGCAATTGACTACTATTAGCATTTGCTTATTTTATGAATTTTAAAGTATTTCAAATGAATGTTAAGAGTGATTTTTAAATGGTTTCATAACTGAAAAAGTGTTTGTTGAACAACCACCTGGATTTGAAAACCATGCACATCCTGATCATGTTTTTAAATTACACAAAGCACTTTATGGATTAAAGCAAGCACCTCGAGCCTGGTATGAGAGACTTAGAAATTTTTAATTAAAATGAATTTTCTAGAGGCAATGTTGATAAAACAGTTTTTGAAAAGAAAGATAATGATTTATTAGTAGTACAAATATATGTTGATGATATCATTTTTGGTGCTACTAATGAACTTCTTTGTCAAAAGTTTCCTAAGCTAATGCAAGGTGAGTTCGAGATGAGCATGATGGGAGAACTCAATTTCTTTCTCAGACTCCAGATCAAGCAAACTACAGATGGTATCTTCATCAATCAAGCTAAGTATACAAGAAAATTATAAAGAAGTTTGGAATGGAGACTACTAAAACAATAGGTATGCCTATGAGCCCATATTGTAGACTTGATAAAGATGAACATGGTAAATCAGTAGATCAAAAGTTACACAGAGGTATGATTGGCTCTTTACTGTATCTAACTGCTAGTAGATCAGATATAATATTCAGTGTACGCATGTGTGCTAGATATCAGTCTAAACCTAAAGAATCATATTTGATGGCTATTAAGCGCATTATTAGATATCTATCTAGTACTGTTGATATTGGTTTATGGTATTCTAGAAATTCATCTACTTAATTGATTGGATATTCTGATGCTAATTTTGTTGGTTGTAAATTGGATAGAAAGAGTGCTAGTGGTATTTTCCAATTTCTTGGAGTTAACTTAATCTCATTGTTTAGCAAGAAACAAACTTCAGTTATACTATCCATAATCGAGGCTGAGTATATTGCAGCATGAAGTTGTGCTCAAATCTTGTGGATTAAGTAACAACTTGAAGATTTTGGAATCAAGTTGGCTAGTACACCTATTAAATGTGATAATACTAGTGCTATTTGCTTGACTAAAAATCGTATTCAACATTCTAGGAGTAAACACATTGAAATTATACATTATTTTATTATAGATCATGTAGAAAATAATGATGTTATGCTTGAATTTATTAGTACTAAATTTTAATTAGTTGATATTTTGACTAAACCTCTTCTAGAAGATCGATTTTGTATGATTAGAAGAGAGCAGGGATCATTAATCCTTTTGATTAATTTTTTTCTATATTTGACTCAAAATTAGATCAATTCGACCACAATCATGATCAATCTTACTCAATCATTATTTTTTTTTTTAAATTTATCATATTTCTAGTAATTTTGATCAATTCTTGAATCTCTTAATTTTTAGTTTTTAAGTCGATGTGTCACACATTGATGGGTTGACATCTTAATGTGTTGACACATTGTGAGTCGACACTTGAATGGCAGCAGACTGAGAATAAAGGTTTTTTTTGAATGGTTTTCTTCCCATTTCTCTCTCCTTCGAGCCACACATGTTCTAAGGTACTCCTTACTGTTCTTCCCACTATTTTATATTTTAAACCCATTGTTTCTTTGATTTGGACACCCGGTAGTTCGGATTTTGTTGGATTTCTTCTCGTATTTGGATTATAAGCTTTAGAAACCCTAGGTTTTAACCAAAATCTTACCCAAATCTTTAATCAAAGTAATGGGACCCCGAAAGCAAGTAGTCCATTGACCTCGTCAGTCAATTCAGGAAGAAGAGCGAAGGACGATGGCTAGACATGAGACTAGAGCTCCTGATCTGCCTGCATGACCACTTTTTGTACCCTTTAGTAGGATGAGCTCGGAGACCATCATTTGGGGATAACGAGTTGACTTTACTTTTGTCGACCAACAGCATTTTAGGATCAGATAGTGGATTCAACAGGCTGGTTTGACTTCATTTTGCTCACTCAGTGAGAGATTTTTCCTCGGGATTATGCAAGAGTTTTATGGATCACTCGCCCGTGGGACTGATGGATGGTTAGCACAGGTATGAGGCCGGGATATCCCAGTTTCATCAGAGGTACTGAGCAGAGTATGGGACATTTCGATGACTTGATCGGTGGTGGATAGCTTGATGGACAGGGTGAGAGGACTTCAGTGCATCTTTGAGTCTGATATACTACCTAAGGGAGCCACCATACCCGCATCCTGACTATCAACAGAGATGAGACTGTTACATCACATTGTTTCCCAGATACTTCTGTCGAAGATTGGATGCTTCGACTACATAGCTGAGCGGGAGTTACTAGTGGTGGTCTCTTTGGTTCAGTGCATGCCCATCTACATTCCAGTGCTTATGACTCACCAAATGAGGCGTCGACTAGCAAGCAACTCTGCCTGCCCTTTGGGATGGGGTTGACTATTTTATTCAGAGAGTATGGTGTCAGCTTTGAGGACGAGCCCTTCCGCATGCTACTTCATACTGATGTGCATGACATCAGGTCATTACACCGGATGGGTTATCATCTACACCGAGGCCAGTGGACTCGTAGGATATCTGGTTAGGCCGAGGACAGAGCTGATGATGATGATGCTGCAGAGGAGGAGTGCATCCTCTCCGGTAAGGCAAGACCCAGCGAGAGTCAGCTTGAGATAGTAGCACAGCCAGCGGTTGCATCTTAGTCTGATCCTACTACTTCAGCACAGCCTCGGCCAGCTCAGATAGAGACTCCAGCAGTTTCTGATAGCTTATTGGACAAAGTCAGAAGTATTGAGATTGATCTATTGATCATGAGATAGCATCTTGACTGCTTCATAGCTGAGACCAAAGAGAGCCATAGTGGACTGAGTGATGGCATCTCAGTTATACTGACTACACTATCTAGACCTTCAGTGAGTACTCCGGTTGCTGATATTGCTCCACCTACTCCTGCTCCTGTTATAGATATTGGTGGTAATGATATTATTGGAGATGTTGATGTTGATGATGGGGATGATGAGGAGACTGACTCCGATAGATTTAATTTTCCAGATCTTACTTCAGAGCCAGTAGCGGAGGTGATGGCAGACTTGCCCAGGAGTCATGTTCTTGACCCTTCTTGTTCACCTACCCAGATTCCAGTCCCATCCTCTCCTTCTAGATCAGTTGATCATGTTCCCATTCCGATTCTGACACCTATTATTGATTCTCCAATTATTAATACTCCTATTGTACATTCACATATTGTTGATACCTCTATTATTGATACACTTATTATTGACACCCCTATCATTGATACACCGATTGCAGACTTACCAGTTCATTCTTCAGCTGATACATCTATCTTTGATACTCCTGTTGTATCATCAGCTGATACCCCTATCTTTGACACATCGATTGTTGATACTCCTACTATTCACACATCCTCACTTATCTGAGAGCTTGGTTCTTATACACCTGGCTTTCAGTATCTTGACTCAGGTCCTTCATTTGATTGCATGCCACTTCTGGCAGTTGCTGAGATTGTCGACCCGATCAGTTCCATTCCTCTGGAGGACATTGCTTCTACCTCTATTGCTCCAGCCAGAGGTCGGACATATGCTCGTCACAGAGGACGTGATCGTCGTACCCCTCCATGGTTGACCAGGACCCGACTCCGAGATCTCAGATCAGTGTGGCCGCGAGCTTGATCTTCTACTGATATAGGACTGATTGAGATTGGTTCATCTTCTTATGATACTGATGATATGGATGAGGATTAGGACACTTTTGTATTTTTAGATAATTTATTTTATGCATCTATGTATGTTTTATTTTTGATTATACAAACTCTGACTAGAAATGAAATATCATGTTGTACTCAATGTTTGTGATCTTGAATGAATGAAATGATTTACACTTTTCTTAGTTTTCATTGTCTTCACTCTTGAATGAATGAATGAATTTTAAATTCAATGCAATATGTTTTTGAGGGAGTAGTATGGTGGCAATAAATGCAATATTTGAATATTCAGCCTATTTGTCTTCCTATCTTTTTAATGATAACAAAAAAGGGGAGTAGTATAGTAAGATATAAGTATAAATGTAATTTATTTTTGGTGATTTATATTTGTGATGTGCAAGGGGTAAACAAATTTTTTGAAAACTTGAATTTAAAATGTTTACAAAATTTCTTAAGAAAGGGGGAGCTATACTTTGTTTTCATTAAAAATCTTTTCAAAGTGAATTTCATTTTAAAACCCCTCTTTAAATGTTTGAAAAGATATTTACAAACTATTTTATGGATCATCAATTCAAGGAGAGCTTTGTTCATTGCTGAAATTCTCTTTAGAGTATCATGATACATGTATTCTATGTCTTAAATGTATCCCAAAACTATGATACTCTCAATCATCATAACAAGCCCTGACACAGTTAATCTTGACATTATTTTTGTTCTAAAATGTTATATCAATATTGCAAATTACATTGATACACTTAATGCATCTAGTTCTATGCATTTTGATGAATTCTTTCAAAAGCTTTTTATGCAATTTATACTTAAGGGTTTATCATCATCAAAAAGGGGAGATTGTTGACTCCATTATTGATTTTGATGATAAGCAAAATGGTTAAGTATAAGTTGAGCATTAATGATTTTCTTGAAGTATATTTTTGTTAAAATATGTGCTCACAAATTTGAAGAAGCTTGATTGTTTGAAGAAACCAAGTTTGGATGAAAAGAATTGCTCAAAGAGGACTTGGACAATCAATATTTGCTTGATTGGATGAATGAGTTAAGTAAAAATGTATTTCAGCTCAAAGTCAGTCTTTTCTATGAAGATTTCAGTGAGGTGTCGACTCAAAGTATCGACACATGACACAAAGTATCGATACATGGAAGTGAAGTGTCGACTCAAGCCGGTATGCAAGAATGATTCTGATGGCATGGTTGAAGTATCAACACATGGACCTGAAGTGTCGACATATGGATCAACACATCGCCTGAGATTTTCAAGCCACAGAACTTGCTGAAAATGAAGAACAGCTGAAGTGTCGACACATGGAAGCAAGGTGTCGACTCAATTGAGTAAGTGTCGACACATCTAAGATTTTCAGAGAACCATATTGAAGATTTTTGAACTGGGTGTCAACCATGAAGTTCAAGTATCGACAGGAAGTGTCGACTCACAGCTTGAAGTGTCGACACATGGAGTTCTGGGAACAGTAACGACTAGTTTTTCAAATGCAAAACTGGACCCTTTTGCCCTCCAACGGCTAGTTTTTCAAGTTTAACAGCTAGAAACAGGATTTGAGGCCTTGGAAAAGTATTTATATGCTCCATCAAATCAAATCAAATCGATAACTATTGAATACCATTGATGAGAATGAGATAACAGCATTCAAAGACAGTAGAAAAAGAGAGCTTTAACTCCTATTCTTTGAAGATTCAACCACTCTCAAGCAAAAGCAAGCCTCCAAGCATTCAAGAGCCTTCAAGAGCATTGAAGATCATCCATTCTTGAGCATTCAAGAGATTTCAACAAGTTCAAAGCATGTCTACATCGAGCTTCAAAGAGATACCCATTTTGTTTAGAAAGCTTACTTTGTTTCATTACTTCAAATCTTTATTTGTTGTAAGGGTTCTTGATTAGCCTATTATAAAACCAAGGAAGATTATTGGTGAGCCTTTGAAAACCAATTATGTTGGTGGTTAGCTTGCAAAACCACTTAGATTTTTGGTTAGCCCGAAAAACCAAGGGAGGTTCTTGGTTACCCCGTAAAACCAAGTGATGTTTTGACTTGTTGGCCTTGTAAAAATAAGTTGGGTTTTTGATTAGTGAGCCACAAAACTAATCAACTGTAATCATGTGATTATAGTGAATTCCCAAGGAAATCTTGGGAGTAGATGTAGGTGCATTGGATAGCACCGAGCTACTATATCTCTTGGTCTTTATGGTTGATTAATCTCTCTTCTCACTTATTATTTATTGCTCTTTATTTTCGCTGCACTTTTATTTAAAGCATTACAATTGAATTCATAGTACCATGCTCATTTAATTATTGAATTGGATTGCATTGTATTGTATCAAGTAAAGAAATTTTAAATTTTAGAGACCGAATTTACCCCCCCTCTTGAGTTTCTTATTAGGCAACAAGTGGTATCAGAGCCCTGTTCTAAGTATATAGGCTTTACCGCCTTGAGTAAAGATCTATGGCAGTCCCAATTGGTACTAGCGTAGTCGAGGGCCAAGCCTCAAATAGACCTCCATTTTTAATGGATCAAATTATAGATATTGGAAAACTAAGATGAGAATTTACATGCATTCTATTAATTACATTTGTGGAGAGTGGTAGATAAGGATCCTCATATTCCTTCAGTAGTGGTTAATGGTGTTTCCAACCCAAAGCTTAAAGAGGATTTGGATGAAAATGATATTAAGCAATTCAAGATCAATGCCAAGGCAATGAATCTCCTCTATTATGCATTAGATCCTAGTGAATTCAATAGGATATCTACATGCACTTCTGTTAAAGAAATATATGACACACTTGAAGTTACCCATGAGAGTATCGATCAAGTGAAAAATACTAAAGTAAATATGTTAGTGCACACTTATGAGATGTTCCAATGGAACCTAATGAATCAATCACCGATATGTACACAAGATTCACTAATATTGTAAATGGAACGAGAAGTCTTGGAAAGGTTATGTCTAACTGATCTTGTGAATAAAATCTTCATGTCACTTCCAACATCATGGGATCCGAAGGTGACCGCAATTCAAGAAGCCAAGGATGTTGAGAAACTACCTCTAGAGTAGTTGGTTGGATTGCTCATGACTTATGAGCTTAATTTGAAACAAAATCAATGGACATGGACAAAAAGAAGAAGAGGATTGCTTTCAAGTCGAACATACAAGAAGAATCCTCAATAGATGAGTCCGAAGAAGAAGAAGAAGATGAAGGTGAAGATGCCCTCCTTGCAAGAAAATTCAGAAGATTTATGAATGGGAGGAAATTTCCTTACAAAAAGAAATATCAATCAAAAGAAAAAGAAAAAGGAGAAGGAAATACCTACATGCTTTGAATGAAAGAAGCCAGGACACTATAAGTTTGATTGTCCTCTATTAAGAAGTCTAGGAAGAAATTAAGAAAGAAAGCAATGATGGCCACCTGGAGTGATAGTGAAGGCTCCAGTTCTGAAGAAGAGCAAACTGAAATAGCAAATCTTTGTTTAATGACACATTAAGATAATGATGAGGTAAATTCGGATACCGAGATTGATTTACATTTGATGAACTTAGAAATGCCTTTGATGAACTTATGCATGATTATAAACTAATTTTAAGTGAAAAGAAAAGTTGAAAAAGCATGCAAATAGTTTTTCTCTTGAAAACAATTCTTTGCTAAATGATGTTAGTGATTTAAAATCTAAATTGGATGTTTTAGAAAAGAAAAACAATGCTTTGTCAATGAAAAATGAAGTTTTAAAAAGTCCTAAGAATATTACTTCAAATGGTGATATTTTAAAGAAAAATAAAGATTTAGAATTGGAAAACACGAAGTACAAAAATGAACTTGAAAAGATAAAGCTTTTTGTTGACAAATTTACCTATAGTTCAGAAAAGTTAAATCTACTTTAGAATAGTCAAAGAGCTATTTTTAATAAAGCAGGATTAGGTTATAAACCATTAAAGCAACAAAAGTATTTCAAATTTTTTTTGTACCTGCATCATCTAGCATCACTTATTTTTCATGTAAAATATTAGGTCATAAATCATTTCAATGCAATTAAGAAAAATCACTTCTTTTGGTAAATTATTGGTTCTTAAAGGAACATTTTGAATGCTAACCCTAAAGGACCCAAGTTGGCTTGGGTACCTAAAAACAAAGCTTGATTTTATTGCAAGTGTGTCTTGCAACCAAGGAGAGCAAAAGACTTTGGTATCTTGATAGTGGTTGCTCAAGGCACATGACTGGAGATGTGGAGCAATTCACTTCTCTTGAAGCTTTGAATGGAGGGAGTATGACCTTCGATGATAATGGTAAAGAAAAAATCATTAGTATTGGTAAGATTCACATAACTCCTTCTAATTGTATCAGTAATGTACTTCTAGTTGATGGTTTGAAACACAATCTTTTAATCATTAGTCAGTTTTGTGATAAAGGTTTTCAAGTAATTTTTAAATCATCATATTGCTTGATTGCTAGTCTAGATATAAATGGAGTATAATTCATATTGGAAAAAGGCATGTAAATTTTTATTTGGTAGACCTAAATGATCTATCTTTGCCTAATGGAGAATGCCTTGTTGTAGTGAATTCTACTAAGGATGAGACTAGTTGGCTTTGGCATATAAGATTAGGGCATGCTAGTATGTATCTACTTTCAAAACTTTGCAAAAAATATTTAGTTAGAGATTTACCTAAACTTTGTTTTGAAAAATATAGAATTTGTCAAGCATGCCAATTTGGTAAACAAGTTAAAACTTCTTTTAAACCAAAAGTTTTGTAACTACAGTATACCACTAGAACTACTTCATACGGATCCCTTTGGACCAACTAGAACATCAAGTCTAGGAGGTAAGAGATATGAATTATTCATAGTGGATGATTTTTCAAGATTTACATGGGTTTCTTTTTAGCACAAAAAGATTAATCGTTTTCTGCTTTCATAAAGTTTTATTGTAAAGTCTCAAATGAAAATTGTGTTTCAGTTATTTGCATTCGTAGTGATCATGGAACTAAATTTGAAAATCAAGACTTTGAAAACTTTTGCAATGAAAAAGGAATTGAACACAATTTTTCTGCACATAGGACACCTCTGTAGAATGGGATAGTAGAAAGAAAAAATCATACTTTAGAAAAATAGCACGTAATATGCTTTATGAAAATGATTTGCCGAGATATTTTTGGGTAAAGACTTCAAGTTAGTAGAAGATTCAAGGATGGCAAGAGATTCTTGAACATGAAAAAGAAGCAGAGTTCCAGTCCTGGCATTGGGAGTCCTCAAACTTGTTTTCGAGTACTGTACTGTTTTTGAATGAGTGTCATTTTTGTCCATCTTTTATTTTGAATGTCACTTCGTAGGCCAATTGGCCATGTATGGTTATGAACTATCAATAAAGAGTGATGTTTGCAAAATCATTTAGATGGTTCTATAGTATTGAATGGACAAATGTATGATGGCATTTATGTACTATTGCAATCTATTAGTGTAATGTACACATCTAGCAAATGCCCTAGGATAGATAATGTCAGCGAAGCATACCTGTGGCATTGTAGGCTAGGCCATATAAACAGAAACAAGATAAATAGGTTGAAAAGTAAGGTCTCCTCAATTTTAGAAAAGATAGTTCACTTCCAACCTATGAATCATGTCTTCTTGGAAAAATGACAATGTCACCTTTTACTGGAAAAGGTGAACAAGCCAATGAGATTCTGAGTCTGGTACATACTGATGTATGCAGATCGATGTATGTTAGTGCCAAGGGTGGGTATGGTTATTTCATTACATTTACAAATGACCTTTCGAGGTATGGTTATATCTTCTTGATGAGACAAAAATCTGAATCATTTGAAATGTTCAGACGATATCGTAGTGATGTAAAAATATAAACTGGAAAGTGTATCAAAACCCTTCGATTCGATAGAGGCGGTGAATACCTTTCAGGTGAGTTTAAGACATATCTCAAGAAGAATAGGATTCTCTCTCAGTGGACACCTCCAAGGACACCTCAATTAAATAGAGTGTCTGAAAGGAGGAATTGAACCCTGTTAGACATTGTTCGGTCCATGATGGGCTTTGCTTCTCTACTGCTATCCTTTTGGGGATATGCTTTAGCTTCAGCTTGTTACCTTTTGAATAGTACTCCAAGTAAGTCCATTAGCAAACACCATATGAGATATGGACTGGATGTAAGCTGACACTATCACACCTTCGAGTTTGGGGGTACCCAGCTTATGTAAAATGTTTGGAAATAGACAAACTTAGATCTAGGTCTAACTGGTGCCTATTTGTTGGGTATCTAAAAGAATCTAAGGGGTATTACTTGTACTTAGCTGAGGAACAAAAGTTGTTCGTCAGTCTTAGGGCTATCTTTTTGGAAAAGGACTTCCTTGGTGAAGGGACTGTAGCCACTAAGATTGAACTTAGTTAAGTTCAACAAGTGGAAGAAGCAACACACTTAAGGGACAACATAGAACTGGCTGTGATTAGATCACATCCAGAGCTCACACAGGAACCATTAAGGAGATCTGGTAGGATACCGAGTCGACCGAATAGATACTACAGTTTCTTAGTCCAGGACGATGATCCCATTGATCTTATGAGAACAATGAGGATCCAATCACCTATATGGATGCGATGTAGAGGTCCGACTCTGAGAAATGGCTAGGAGCCATGAAATCCACAATGGAGTCCATGGAGATCAACAATTTATGGACATTGGTTAATCCACCTTAAGGGATAAAACCCATTGGGAGAAAATGAGTTTTCAAAAGGAAAAGGGGTGCAAACGGGAAGGTGGAGACCTATAAAGTCCATCTGGTTGCCAAAGGATATCATCAACATTATGGTATTGACTATAACGAGATATTCTCTCCTATGGCAATGCTCAAGTCCATTCAGATCATGCTTGCTTTAGCAGCGCACTTTGACTATGAAATTTGGCAAATGGATGTCCGTACAGCTTTTCTTAATGATGAGCTATAAGAGGAGGTGTATATGATACAACCTGAAGTGTCATATCCATAGACGAGTCAAAGGTGTGCAGGCTTCATAAGTCCATCTATGGACTGAAGCACGCATCAAGGAGTTGGAACATGCAATTTGATAAGTGTATCAAGTCGTATGGCTTCATTAGGAACGAAGAAGAACCTTGCATTTACAAATGGGATAATGGTTCTGTGATTGTATTTCATGTGCTGTATATGGATGACATTCTCTTAATTAGGAATGACATCCCAGCACTGCAAGGAATAAAGGTCTGGTTGTCATCTTAGTTCTTTATGAAGGACTTGGGTGAAGTCTCTTATATACTAGGTATGAAGATCTATAGAGATAGATCTAAGAGACTTCTGGGACTGTCCTAGTCTACGTACATCGATGCCGTGCTGAAATGATTTAGCATGAAAAATTCCAAGAAGGGCTATCTCCTGATAGGTACTGGAATTGATCTCTCCAAAAGGAATTGTATGATAACTCCTAAAGAGAAATGTATATGAGTATAATCCCATATGCTTCGGTAGTGGGTTCTATCATGTATGCCATGACATGTACTAGACCAGACGTGGCATGCTCACTAGGCGTAGTGAGAAGATACCAGTCTGACCCAGGTGAAGCTCATTGGAAAGTGGTAAAATCCATCCTTAAGTATTTACGAAATCTAAGCACCAATGGCTAATTTCTGGAGAATCTGACTTGAAACTTGTGGGGTATACTAACTCCAGTTTCTAGTCAGATAAGGATGATAACAAGAGTGTGTCAGGATTTATTTTTATCCTGAATGGAGGAGCTATCTACTAGAAAAGTTTCAAGCAGTCTACTGTGGCGGACTCAGTATGCGAAGCAAAGTACATTGCATCATCAGATACTGTAAAGGAAGCTGTGTGGTTATGGAAGTTCCTTAGCGAGCTAGGAGTGGCACCTTCCCTGGATGGTCCTGTTCCGGTGAACTGTGATAACACTGGAGCCATTATGCAAGCCAAAGAGCCGAAGTCTCATCACCGCACATAGCATATTCTGCGGTGCTATCACCTTATACGAGAGATCATGGAACGTGGTGACATTGACTTTCAGAAAATCGATGGAAAGGAGAACCTAGCTGACCCCTTCACTAAGGCCATCGAAATTCAATAGTTTGACTATTGTAAACAAAAAATGGAAATGAGATTCTGTACCGATGGCTTTAGTCGATGTGGGAGTTGTTGTGAATTGTCTCGCAAAGCCAATCATCTAGGTTGTAGATGGTTGAGCTATCTTGTAACTGTATATGATTTTTAATAAATAAAAGTTATTCATTTTGGATGTTCATCATATTTACATTTTTCTGAAATGAACTATTGTATGATGGAGTTCTTATAACTGCATTGTTTTGATATAGAGAGGATATATCAAGTAATTCTTAAACTTGTTCACAACAAAAGGATGCATTGTTATAGGATGACCATGTATCAAGTATAGGTTGTTATATGTTACATTTGTTGATTGTCCTCTTAACCAAGGAGTGTGGAGACACTGGTGTGATATGCAAGTGAAATGTGTAACATCTCACTGAACGTGACCATCTGCGGAGCTCTCTTCTGCCAAAGGGTGCTCATGAAGGGATATGGGTATATGTGTCCCTCGGACCTGAGATCACCATGGTAGCTTCAAGCAACTCACTATACTTTGGTATTGGACTACCTGGATTCCTAATATAATGATAGAAGGTTTCTGGTTATGATCAAGTACTTGTGGAGCGGTGGTGGATCAAGATGGAATTGACCCCTCCAAATAGTTTGGTGTGAATGACTCACTATGTCTCAATTTGGCAAATCCTTGGCCATGGTAGTTTTTGTGAGGAGTCACAGAACTTATAAAGTTGAGACATGATTTGGATGGACCAAATTAGGGTTGGCAGTCGAACCCTAGGTCATCCTGAGCATTTTGAGGTCAAAGGGATGAATTATGCTATAACCATATGCCAGAGGTTCTTGTGAGGTGCCTGCATCTTCGACCTATCTGGACGTCGGGTATCATTGCTAGATGAGGACTTTGACTGGTACTGGAAATGTTCTAGTGCTACTGGCTTAGTGTTCGAACCTATGGGGTCACACACCATAGGGGTTTCTATCTGATCTTAAGGCTGATCGATGATTGAGAATCGTTTGCCATCACCAGAGGTCAATTTGATTGACCATGTTCTAAGTGTCGACACTTGGATTTTTGTATGTGTCAACACTTAGGGAAGTATCAACACTTGGCATTCTTGCAAGTGTCGACACTTGCTGTGATGAGAAAATTTTTTGGAAGAATTTTTGGATGTTTGACTTCGAGTTTTGACTTTGAAATCCATGTTTTTTAAGAGTTTGGCTCAAAGCATTCGTGGTATGATAGTCATCTTACTTCTTTGGTTTGGACCCATTTGGAATGCCCTTGACTCTCCCCTAATCTCTCCTCCTTCCTCTGTCTCCCTCTCATGGCTTCCCTATAAATGAAGGTCATTGTACAGGATGCTTAATGTTTTACAACAAAAGCAAGAGAGAAAAGAAAAGAGAGGAAGAAGAAAGGCTTAGTGAGGACTTGGGATTGGGTGTGAGAAACCTAGCATTCAAGCTAGGTCTTGGGAAGAGTGTTTCTTGGGAAAGGTTCCACCACTCCTCCTTGTCCTCCAAGAAGAAGAAGATCTACCTGAAGGATCCCGAAGAGGTAGCACTCTAAGGGAGTTGATCATAGTCGAGCCCTGTGTGGATCACTTGTAGAGGCCAGACACTTGTGTGGCTTGAGCGCCCTCATCCTTCTTCTCAGTACTTTCAGAGATATTAAGGTATGGTACTCTATATCTTGATGTTTCTCTCTATTAATGTTTTGCTTGCATGCTAGGTCGTTATGCTAGATCCTATTGTGGGTAGATCGGTAGATCATTTTAATCTATCTATCGAGCCTTCCACTGTGCATGTTTTAAAATAGTTTAAAAATACATCCTTCTACCCTACTTGCATGAATAGTTTCACCATCCAGAACCTCAAGAAGAATTCACTCCATCAGTCCCCATTGAAGATATTTTTCCTGAAATTCTTGACTCGTCCTTTATTCAGGCTAACCCTTTATTACCTATTGGTGTGAATCAGTGTCCAAACCTTAAGGTCAACCCCATTAGTTTAGGATAAATTTCCGAACCCTTTTCTTATTCCTACCCTACTAAGTCACCCCCGAATCTACTTCTTAATTTCTACCTTTTCCTGAAGCTTCCTATGGCTCTCTAACCATTAGTTTGCATTTTATAGAGGTTAGCATATTATAAACATTCATTGAACATGTTAGGTTTACAACCTATTTCTGGAGAACCTTATGGCATTTATCAGGAGTTCATGTTAAATTTTCATATGCATGTCACCCACCTTCCAAGGATCAAACTCAGTTGTAGTTTAGGGTTACATGCATATTAATAAAAAAAATTAAATAATGAAAGCAATGAATATTTTCAAGAAAAAAGAAGACTCAAGGAATACAATGGAGGACTTTGTTATGGTAAGGCTACGACTTGAAACTATGAAAAAGCTACATGCCCGTAGTAGTGGACCATACAAAGTGATTAAGAAAATTTGGTCTAATGCCTATGTGCTTGAGTTACCACCTGAACTAGGTATTAGTCCAACTTTCAATGTTTCAGACCTTATTGAGTATAGAGAGCCAACATTGATTCATAGTGAGCCATTGGGCCTAATCCAGTCCTTGAGAGTGAACCAACCCAAGTGTGTCACCTGCCATACCACCAGCCCGTAGAGACAAGATCGAACGGATCTTGGATGACAAGATCATCATTACCCGGAGCAAATATTACCAGCGATATTTGGTTCATTGGCAAGGACAACCTTAGACTAATGATTCTTGGATCACCAGAGAGGACTTGCAGAGAGTTGACATAGACTTACTAGAGCGTGCTATTATAGCAACATTGACCATACTCAACAAGGTCGAGTTTCTCCTATCCGGGGAGAATTGGTGCAGATACCAAGGCCAAAAATATTGATAGGTTGAACTCACATCCCTGTGGATCACCCGTGAACAAAGCCCTGAACCCAACCCCTTTTTCCATGTAAATATTTTATTTTAAATTCTATTATTTTGGCTTAGTTAGGGTTAGCCCCTTTTACCAACTGTAATTAGGATTTTGTTATTTAGCATTTGGGCTAAACCCTTTTTACCATATAATAAAAAAATGCAATTTATTGGTTGTAGCAAACCCTATTGGGCCAAACCCTATTTACCAATTTATCTTTCTTGTTACATGAGGTTATGCCTTTTGATCGATTGATCAATTGGGCTTTAGTTATTTAGTTTTGAGTCTTGTAAAAATTAGTTATTGAGTCTTGTATTACAAGGGAGACCCAATTGAAGACCCATGTGACTTTTGTGCATCCATTGAAGATCCATGTGGTAGCCCAAGACAAGCATGTGCTAGGCCAAGTCAATTTGTTTTTGGCACCATCTTTGCTAGATTTTTGGACATCACTACCACATCACCAGGGGACATCAGCACATGTCATGTTTGGACATGTCATGTGCAACTTCATTTTAGGACAACTTCACACTCCATGTCACACTTCATTGGTCGGCCCATGTAAGAATAATTAGCACCTGCATGAGAAATATTTGGCGCCCTCCATTTTAAGATAAGTATGTGTGAAGGACTACTCTTAATTGTGCCCTCCACTCAAGTCTTTCCATGCCAAAAAGAAAGAGTTCAGCTAAGCAATTCTTCCTCTTCCTTGATGCCATTTGCCAAAGAATTTCAAGCCAAATTAATTCATCTAAAGTGTTGCAGGTCCAAGGGTTTCTACTACCAGTATTTCAATCAAACAGGTTGCCAACTTCTTAAGTTTTCAGAACTCAAGAGTCTCAGCAAAACTCTTGAGTCTTCTTCTATCCAGATTGGAGAGTCCACTTACCATAGAAGCCTACAACATCAAGACTCCAGAGTCCAACAACAATGACCAAGTGATGGAGCATCTTGACCTTACATCATGCGACCTCACTAATCCTCAAAAATGGCACCCAAGATGGATGATCACTTCATGATTGCTGCCCACTTTGGATAAGAGTCCACATCAGCCCAACAAGCATGAGTCTAGGCCACATTGACCATAATTCTAGGAGTTATAGTCTAAGGGAGAAGGAGTTTACTGTTTGAATCCCTTACACTACTAATTATGGGTATATAAATACCCATCAATCCCTTGTAATTTTAATTCATTCATTCATCAATAAAGAAAGCTATTCTGCCAAAATTTTTCCTTTGCTATGTGCATCGCGAGATGTGAGGCCCTACCTATCCAGCCGACAAGAATCCCTAACCATCGCTCCTAACCCTTGCCTTTCCTTCTTTTCCTTTCTTTGCTGATTCCTAACTTGAATTTCCTTTGTTGAGTGTTTGCATGTAATCAGGAATCGATGTTAGGTAATCTTGCCTCGAAACCGACATCGTACAGAAGATCGAAACCGGGATCGAGTTCTTGAAATCTCGTTGCGATAATCTTGAGAGTCCTGTTAGATCCAAAGAAGCGATCTTCATTAGTAAACTTAAAATATCTTCCCTTCTCTTTAATTTCTAAAGAGTTGATAAGTAGACCCTAGTTTCGGTAGTTTCTTAGCCACCAAATCCTGATTTCCTAGTTATTTTGTTAGGTTTACTTATATGGGTAGTTAACTAAACTAGTTTCCTTCGTTGTCTCCTTCAAGTCTTCTTTTAAAATCTAAAAAAAATATAAAAATTATTCTCTACTTTCCTCCGATAATTAGATCTTACTCAAAGTAATTAGTTTAATTTATTTGTCCAGCATCAGCTTCTTTTCACAAGAAAGTAGCTGCTCTCAATGAATATTGGAGTGAATGCTCTTCTTTTTCTTTTTCCTTTTAATTTGTTTATTTCTCTTCTCACTTGAGATTAATCCACTTTAAATACCATCCCAAGGCTCAAATGACAGTTTATGACTATGGGAGAGGTGAAACTAGCCATTGGGGGTGAAAAGGGCAAGTTTTGGATTTCAAAAAATTCATCGTTACTATTCACCGAACATCAAGTATTGGTACTTCAGGTCATGAGTCTATACTTAGGGTCGACACTTGATTTTCATGAGTCAACACTTAGTTCAAAAATGTTCCTTAAAGCTCTTTGGAAATCTCAAGTGAGTCGATACTTCATCTGGTGAGTCGACACCTGAGTTGACCCTTTGCTTCCATGAGTCGACACTTGAGGGAAGAATTGAAATTTAGCTTGTTCTATGAAAAATTTATCTTAGGCCTTGAGTCGATACTTGAGCTGAATGAGTCGACAGTTCAACCATGCCATCTGAAACTTTTTCTACATATCAGCTTAGGCTTTTATGAGTCGACACCTTAAGTCGACACTTGCATAGTGAGTCGACACTTGTTGAAACTTTCTGAAATTGAACTAAAACTCTGCTGAATCTTTTCAAACTTAAAGCATAAATCCTTTCAAGCCATTCCTATGTACTCAAATCTATTTATCTTTAATATTTCATCCATAAAGAGAACTTTTTCAACTATTTGACAAGCAATCCATTCAGCTAATATAATGAGTATTTTATCTAACAAAACATACTTTAACAAATTGTTAGTACTCAAATATACTTAAATATTTTATTAATCATCAAAATCAATACCGGAGTCAATAATCTCTCCCTTTTTGATGATGACAAAATCTTTAAATATATATAATAAAAAGCTCAAAAGATTTTCAACAAGTATAGAGCATTTATCATTATGTATCATAGCAAATAATGAAAGTTAATCAGTCTTAAATTGTATTGAATATAAAGAATTAAGACTGATTTTCAAAGTATCAGAGCTAAGTATATATATTAAAACTTTCATAACTTCAATATTAGAGCTATGAATTTAATGAAATAGAGGTCGAGATTATGAAGTATCAGAGTTATTATTAAGGAGTATTAGAGCTAAGATAAATTCATATATGATGTTGCTCAAGAGGAATATCAAAACACTTTCAAAAGATAGGCATTTTAGCATAAAACATGTACAAAAAGAGTAGATAGTACCAGAGCAAATGATAATAGATCATCGAAGAGTATTAGGTATGATATCAAAGAGTATCAAAGCACATATATTGAAGTATCAAAAAAAGGAATTTGCAGGAATAGATACTCCTCCTCCATATAAGATATTAAAAATGATTTTCAAAAGAATTTGAGAAAAAAATTTGCAAGAAATAGCTTACTGCTTAAGAAAAATTTCTAAAAAATTTCTTTCTCACTCCCCCTTACTCATTGCTCTCTTCTTAATTAACTTTTATTTCAAGAAAAGCTACATAAATTAAGAAAAAACTTCATAAATCTTCCATTAACTTTTCATTAATTCTCCTCCCTTTTACTGTCTCATTTCACTCCCCCTTTTTGTATCATTGAAAAGGTGAGAAAAGAGAATGAATGAGAGTTGAAACATTTCATTGCGGTGAGAGTGTAAATAGAAGCATGTTACACACATAATATAAAACGGTGAATATATATATATATATAAAGAGATTTGATACATTAGATTGACACAACAATTTAATACATAAGACTAAAGATGATACATCATGCATAATTTGATGCAAAACAAAATGTGATACAATAGACACTGATACAAATACAAAGAATTAATGAAATAAAGACTATCTACCATAGTGACCAACCCTAAGGAGTACTTTCCACATTAGTGGAGGACCCAATCTCAAGAATGATGGAACTTGTAACCCTAGAAGGTCTAGGTCTCGGCCACATCGGTCGAAGATCAAATAATCTGGTTTGGGTAGGTCTCGATGCAGTGCCATGACCTCAGCCTCTATGTTTGGTATATGTTTCTCCTTTAACTGGTACTGATGAGGATGAGGGAATATCAAGTAGGGGTAGCAGTGATAGAGTCAGCAGCTGTATCAGTGGGTAAGGGACTATCATCAAAAACTGGTCTAGATGAAAGAACATGGAAACCAAGAGTATAAAATCCTAGTTCCCGAATCAAGGAAGATGCGGAAGGTATAGGTGGAGTCATAGTAGGGATGCTAAGGATTGGAGTAGGTAAATCAGTATCAGTAGTGGGAGCAAAATTAATAGGTGGGTCAGGAAGGGTATGCGAGGAAATAGAAAGGATAGGTGTCTAGAATGAGGAACTGGAAGGATCCTGAACTGGTGTTCTCGAAACATTCTCTGGTACAGTCTTAGGCTCCGGCTCCACCATGAAATCTCTGACATCGAACTCGATGGAAGAGTCATCCTGACCATCTCCTGTATTAGGTCCTGGGCCTGATGGTGTTGGAGGTCAGTCTGAATGTGGTGAGGTGGTACTCTACTCGATGAAAGTCTGTCCAATGCAGCTAGAACAAAAGTAATATCGTCACTAACCCTCTGTGACTCTCTCTCACCTCCATATGAATCTGGTCAACTCGCTATCGTATGATCATAATCTCTGTCTCCATGTGAGTGACTCTGTCCTCCAGGCTATCTCCAATGCCTGGCATCTCTGACTATGTAGGAGTAGCAGGCTCGGGCTGTGGTGTAGGCTAAAGCTATGTAGTAGGCTCAGGCTATGCCTCCGGAATCTCTCTATGTGTCAAAAGGCCAGGCCTCATCTATGAAAATGCACTCCTCTTCTACTGCCTCATCATTTGCATCAGTGGTCTGACCTGATAAGCATCGTCTCCACTGTCCTCTCCCATCCTATGAAGGGATCTCTCATTATAGACGTATGTATGTAGAAGCTGCCTGTATGGCTCTCCATCTACAACTACTCCATATGCCTTGAACAATATCGTCAATCCCATACCGTAGGGCATGCAAAGTCTCCTGCTAGTCACTGCCTCAGATATCTGATGTACCATAAGCATGGGTAGATAGACTGGGGTTACTATATTAGTGATACCATGACTAGTAGCTCTCGTTCAGTGATAAAATCAAAACATCTAGTCTTCAGTAGTAAGAATCGGGTGATGATATGATGTAGTAGCCTCATCTCGGACAAGTGTCTGGATACAACTATAGTGGCTCTGTTTGGAAGATCATCTATCTCGAAGATACATCAGAGTCCACTCAATCTATCTGCTAAAGAGTCTACTACTGATCCACTCATCAGAATCTACCATAATCTGCTTAGAATCTCAGCAGTAAGTGGAATCTCTCTCCCATGGACCTCTGTTACCCATCCATCAGCTCCTCTAGCTAGTATCCCATAAAAACACTCTGATCAAGCCAGGGTAGACCACTCAAACAGGGTACAGAACTATGCTAGTCTAGCATCTCTCAACCACTGGCCAATCCAAAAGTGATGTTGGTCTAGGAACTCAAAATTGACTCACCGTCCACCAACAATAGTCTTGGAACTCATCCTATCCATTGCTAACGGTCTGATGGGAACATCCTGCTGGACTTGTGGCTCAGCTCCTTTGAATCATCATGTCTAGCCGTCATTCATCGCTTTGTCTCCTGAACGGATGGTCGAGGTCTTCGGACAACTTGTTTTTGAGAACCTATTTCCAAGGAACCAAGAGATTGAAGCAAAAGTGGGGAGAAGAGATAGGGTTTTCATGTTGAAAACCATGATAAATGATTGAGGAACAGTGAGAAGGAGAGGGAAAAAAATTTTCAAACAAGGATCAAGCCAAAGGAATAGTGATGGGGAAGAAATGGAAGGTTTGGAATGCCTAAACGGTGAGTCGGCTCAAGGTATTGGGAGGAAATAGGAAGAAAACCTTTGATTTTTCCTTTTCATTCTCAAAAATCCATTGTCCAAGTGTCGACTCACGACTGTGTATCAAGTGTCGACACTTGGAGGTGTCGACACTTCAAAGTGTCGACACTTCGGCCCAAAATCGAAAAAAATTGAAAAAACATAAAAATGAAAGAGATTAATTTCAAAGGATTATGGAAGGGTTAAACAAGATTTTCAAGAAAATTTGATTAACAAAATTTTCAAGGGAATTTGAAGAGTCATGAAATGATCGGAATCTATTCAAAAGAATTGATGACCCCTAGTTCCCTTCTAATCATAAAAACCTATCTTTTTGAAGAAGTTTGGTCAAAATGTTAGCTAATTGCATATTAGTGCACATAAATTCAAGCATAATATCATTATTTTCAACATGATTTCTAATAAAATGATTCCTAGTTTCAATGTGCTTATTTCTAGAATGCTGAACAGGATTTCTAGTTAGATTTATAGCACTAGTATTGTCACACCTTATGGGTGTCTTAATTAATTTGATTCAAAATCTTCAAGTTAATGCTTAATCCAAAGGATTTGACAATAACAACTTCTAGCTATAATATATTCTGCCTCAGCTGTAGATAATGCAATAGAGGTTTGTTTCTTGCTAAACCATGAGATTAAGTTCACTCCAAGAAATTGGCAAGTTTCACTTGTACTTTTTCTATCTAATTTATACCCAGCAAAATCAGTATCAGAATAGCCAATTAAATCAATTGAAGATTCTCAAGAATACCATAGACTAATATCAATAGAACTAGATAAGTATCTAAGAATATGCTTAATAGCCAATAAATGAGATTCTTTAGGAGCAGACTGATATCTAGCACACATGCAAACACTAAACATGATATCTGGTCTACTAGCGATCAAGTATAGTAAAGGACCAATGATATCCCTATATACTTTTTGATCAACAACTTTACCACATTCATTTTTATGAAGTTTACAAGAAGAGCTCATAGGTGTGCCTATTGGCTTAGTATTCTCCATCCCAAATTTTGTTAAGATTTCTCTTGTATACTTAGCTTGGTTGATGAAGATTTCTTATTTAGTTTACTTGATTTGATGTCTGAGGAAGAAGTTTAGTTCACCCATCATTCTCATCTCGAACTCACCCAACATAAGCTTGGCAAACTCTTGACAAAGTGATTCATTAGTAGCACCGAAAATGATGTCATCAACATAAATTTATACCACTAATAGATCATCATTTTTCTTTTTTAGAAAAAATGTAGTATTAACATGGCCTCTAGAGAATTCATTCTCAATCAAAAATTGCTAAGTCTTTCATACCATGCATGGGGTGCTTGTTTTAAACCATAGAGTGCTTTGTGCAATTTGAAAACATAATCAGGATGTGCATGATTTTCAAATTCAAGTAGTTGTTCAACAAAAATATCTTCAACTAAGTAACCATTTAAAAATACACTTATAATATCCATTTGAGAAAGTTTAAAGTCCATAAAAGATGGAAATGCTAAAAGTAATCTAATAGCTTCAAGTCTAGCTACTGGTGCAAAGATTTCATCAAAATCAATTTTTCTTCTTGATTATAACCCTTGGCTGCCAACCTAGCCTTATTTCTAATAACTATACCATTTTCATCCAGTTTGTTTCTATACCCATTTTGTGCTAATAATTGAAATATTAGATGGTCTTTCTATTAGAGTCCAAACTTTGTTTCTTTCAAGTTGATTTAACTCATCTTGCATAGTAATTATCCAATAAAGATCTTTTTTAGCTTCTTCAATACATTTAGGTTCAATTTAAGAAACAAAAGTAATATAATCATATTCATTTCTAATAGATGATCTAGTTCTTACCCCTCTCGATGGATCACCTAAGATCAATTCCTTAGGATGTCCATGAGCATACCTGCACTCTTTAGATAGATCTTTGTCCTTTGGTGAGGATCTTGTGGCTTCTTCTCCATCCTTCTTGTTTTGATCTTCTTCATTTTCTATGGAAGGGGGATCATTCAAAGTCAACTTCTTTAGACCTTCAGCACCTGCACAAGCATCAAAAGTATCATCTTTTCTAAAGAATTTATTAGTAGATTCTTCAAATACTACATGTACTGATTCTTCTACAAGCAGTGTTCTTTTATTAAATACTCTATATGCCATGGTTCATGTAGAGTACCCTAAAAAGATCCTTTATCAGACTTGGCATCAAATTTTCCTAAATTATCTTTTCCATTTTTCAAAACAAAACATCGACATCCAAAAACTTGAAAATATTTCAAAGTAGGTTTTCTTTGTTTCCAAAGTTCAAAGGGATTTTCTTGAAAATTGGTCAAATTAAACATGATTTAAAATATAATAGGTAGTATTAATAGCTTCTGCCCAAAAATATCTTGGAAGATCATTTTTAGAAAGCATTTTGCGTGCCATTTCTTCTAAAGTATGATTTTTTCTTTCTACCACCATATTTTGTTGAGGTATCCTAAGTGCAGAAAAATTATGATCAATTCCTTTTTCATTATAAAATTTTTGAAATCTTGATTTCAAATTCAGTACCATGGTCACTATGAATACTTATAACTGAAGTACCTTTTCACTTAAAACTTTTCAATAAAACTTTAAGAATGTTGAAAATGATTCATCTTTGTGAGCTAAAAATAAAACCCATGTTAATAGAGAAAAATCATCCACTATAACTAATCCATATCTCTTGCCTCCTAGGCTTGCTATCCTAGTTATTCCAAAGAGATCCATATGGAGTAGCTCTAATGGCCTAGAAGTTGAATCAAAATCTTTTGATTTGAAAGAAGTTTTTGCTTGTTTTCCAAATTTACATGCTTCATATATTTTATCTTTTGCAAAACTAAGTTTTGGTAAATCTCTTACTAAATCATTTTTGCATAATTTTAAAAGAAGATGCATGCTTGCATGACCTAATCTATGATGCCAAGTCCAACTAGTCTCACTAATAGTGGAATTCATAGCAACTAGGTATCACCATCATGTAAAAGTAAATTATCAAGATCAACAACATAGATGATACCATGCCTAATTCCAATGATTTTACTCCATTACATTCAGGACTAGTTACCATGCAAATAGATGATACAAATATAACTTTAAAAACTTTGTCACAAAATTAACTAATACTAAGCAAACTATGTTTTAATCCTTCAACTAACAAGACATTTTCAATACATGTAGAAGGGGAGATGTAATCTTTACTGATACTGATGATTTTTAAATTATTGTTATCTTCGAAAGTTACACTCCCAACATTCAGTGCCTCAGGAGAGGTGAATTGCTTCACATTTCCTGTTATGTGTCTTGAGCAACCATTATCGAGATACCATAATCTTTTCTTTTCTTTGGTTACAAGATACATTTGCAAAATAAATTAAATTTTGATTTTAGGTACCCAAGCCATCTTGGGTCCTTTATGGTTTGCATTAAGAGTGGTTACTTTTGGAACCCAAATCTTTCTAGAATTATTTATTTTTCTAATATCACATTGATATGCTTTATGACCTAACTTTTTGCAAATATGACATGTAATACTAGATGATGCAGGTATGAAGATATTTTTGAAATATTTTTTCTATTTTTGAGGTCTAAACCTAAACCAGCTTTGTTGAAAATAGCTCTTTGATTGTTCAAAGGTAAATTAACTTTTCAGAACTATATGTAAACTTTTCAACAAATGGTTTGATTTTGTCAAGCTCATTTTTGAATTTTGATTTCTTCCCTAAGGTCTTTATTTTTCTTTAGAAGCTCATTGTTTGAAATAGTGACCTTGGATATATTCAAAACTTAAATTTCCATTGACAAAGCATTGTTTTGCTTTTGTAAAACATCAATCTTAGTTTTCAAATCATTATTTTCATTTGAAAGATTATTATTTTCATGAGAAAATGAGTTCGCATGCTTTTTCAACTTCTTATTTTCAATCTTTATCAATTTGTAATCATGCATAATCTCATTAAAGGCATTTCTATGTTCATCAAATGTAAAATCAATTTCAAATTCAGATTGTACCTCTTCTTCTTGTTCCATGAAGTAAAGATTGGCGACTTCAGTTTGTTCTTCTTCTGAGCTGGAGTCCTAACTATCACTCCAAGTTACCATCATTGCCTTCTTTCTAAATCTTCTTTTAGACTTTTTTAGGAGAGGACAAACATATTGTAATGTCCAGGCTTCTTGCACTCGAAGCATATTGGTAGTTCCTTCTCCTTGTCCTTCTCTTTTCATTTTCTTTCCCTTTTCCTTGCTTGGTTGAGCCTTATTTTTGTAAGGAAATTTCTTCTTCTTCATAAACCTTCTAAATTTTCTTGCGATGAGAGCCTCTTCATCATCATTCTCTTCTTCTTCAGATTCATCACTCGAAGACTCATCTTGTGTTGTAGACTTTAAAGCTATAGTCTTCTTCTTCTTATCCAAGTACGTTGCTTTCTGCTTCAAGTTCAACTCATAAGTCATGAGTGAACCAATGAGTTTCTTCAATGGAAGTTTCTCAACATCTTTGATTTCATAGATTGCCATCAATTTAAGATCCAAGATATTGGAAGTGACCTAAAAATTTTATTTAAAAGGTCAGCATTAGTCATATTCTTACCAAGACTTCTCATGCCATTCACAATATTTATAAATAGTATACATATCAGTAAGAGATTCATTAGGCTCCATTCTAAACATTTCATAAGTATGTACAAGCATATTAACTTTAGTATTATTCACTTGATCGGTACCCTCATGAGTAACCTTAAGTGTATCCCATATTTTTTTAGAAAAGGTGCATGTAGAAATCCCATTGAATTCACTAGGATCCAATGTACAATATAGTAGATTCATTGCCTTGTCATTGATCTCGGATTGTTTAATATCATTTCATCCCAATCCTCTTCAACTTTTGGAATGGAAACACCATTAACAATGACAGAGGAAATATAAGAACCTTTATCTACAACTTTTCATAGATTATAATCAATTGAATGCATATAGATTCTCATCCGAGTTTTCTAATACGTGTAATTAGTGCCATTAAAGTAAGGAGGTCTATTTGAGGCTTGTCCCTCAATTATATTAGAATCAAGTGGGGCAACCATAGATCTTTACTCAAGGTGGTTAGACCTATAAATTGAGAACATCGCTCTAATACCACTTGTAGCCCAGTAAGCAACCCAAGAGGGGGGATGAATTGGGTTTCAAAAACTTTTGCAAGGTATGTGCCAATTCAAAAACAATTCAAGTGCTAGTGTAAAACAAGTGCTGTGTGCTCTTCTAGAGTATGCAGTGGAAAATAGATAAGTAAATGCAACAAAGTAAGAGCAAGTAATTAGAGAATAAGCAGCTATAAATACAAGTATAGTGGTTCAGTGTACACCAAGGCACCTACATCAACTTTCCAAGTTTTCTTGGAAATTCATATAATCACTCTTGATTATAGCCTATTAGTTTTCTGGACTCACTAATCAAAACCCAACTTATTTTCACTAGGAATATAAGTCAAACCCTTGGGTTTTATGGGCTAATTGAAAACCTAGTTGGTTTTGTACCTTTGGCTCATCAACAACCTCCTTGATTTTCACAAGGCTAACCAGAAACCTCTTTGATTTTCATAAGGCTAACCAAAAATCTCTTTGGTTTTCTCAAGGCTCACCAAAAATTTTTTGTTGGTTTTAATGCACAGGCTCACCAACCAACCTCAGCAAAAGACAAGTAAGAATGTAAGAAATATAAGAAAGCTTTCAAATAAAAGCTGTTATCTCTTTGTAGCTCTTTGAAGTTGCTTGTCTTCAAGTTGTTGAAGCCTTGATCAATGCTCAAATGGTTGGACTTGAATACTCTTGATTGCTTTGAATGCTTGATGGCTTCTTTTCATATGAAAGTAGTTGCTCTCAATGAATATTGGAGTGAATGATCTTTTTCTTTTTCTTTTTCATTTATTTGTTTCTCTCCCACTTGAGATTAATCCACTTTAAATACCATCCCAAGGCTCAAATGGCAGCTTATGATCATTGGAGAGGTAAAACTAGCCGTTGGGGGTGAAAAGGGCATGTTCTGGAATTTAAAAAACTAGCCGTTATTGTTCACTAGAACTTCAAGTGTCGACACTTCAGGTCATGGGTCGATACTTGGGGTCAACACTTGGTTTCCATGAGTCAACACTTAGTTCAAAAATATTCCTTGGAGCTCTCTGGAAATCTTAGGTGAGTCGATACATTGCCTCCATGAGTCGATATTTGATGAAAGTCTTGAAATTCAGCATGTTCTGTGAAAAATTTGTCTCAGGCCTTGAGTTGATCCTTGAGTCAACACATGAGTCGACACTTGAGCTACATGAGTCGACACTTCAACCATGCCATCTAAAACTTTTTCTACAATCAAGTCATGCTTCTGTGAGTCGACATCCTGAGTCAACACTTGCATAGTGAGTCGACACTTTGTGAAACTTTTTGAAATTAAACTGAAACTCTACTGAATCTTCTTCAAGCATAAAACATAAGTCCTTTCAAGCCATTCCTATGTACTCAAATTCATTTATCTTTAATTTCATCCATAAAGAGAACTCAACTATTTTACAAGCAATCCATTTAGCTAACATAATGAGAATTTTATCTAACAAAACACATTTTAACAAACTGTTAATACTCAAATATACTTAAGTATTTTGTTAATCATCAAAATCAATACTGGAGTCAACAGTCTGAATTTAAAAGGATGTAACTCTCATGGCCTTGAATTTTTTTGTAACCACCATAATTATGTAATCCCATAACTTATGTAACCTCCTTGATTTGTAACTCTCTCATTTTCTTCTCTCCCCGCTTATCTCTATATTTGGGGGCTAAATGAGGACGTGACGAAGAGAGTATTTGCTGGAAAATTTTAGAAAAGGAGGGAGAAAAGGCTAAAAGAGTTTAAACCTTGTGTGGGAAAGAAAGTTTGGGTTTGGGTGTATGCTGCCTAGTGTTCTAGGCTTGGGAAGAGTGTCTTAGGAAGGTTTTCTAAGTGCACTTGCTAAATCCTCCATAATGCTTCATCATCTCCTGGAATGTCCTGGCGAAGAAGAAGAAGTAGAGTCCATAAGCCTTTTTTTCTGGCGAAGCTAGCACTTCAAAGGAAGAAGGTCAAGGAAGAACTCTGGTCTGGATTACCTATAGAGGCCAGACACATATGTAGCTTCTAGAGCATCTTCCTTTGTGTGCTTTTCCTCAACCTAGCAAGTGCCGCATTAAATTAAAGGTAAAGTTGTTGGTGAGTTTTCCAAAGAAGTGTTCTTTAGCATGTGCATCGAATATAGAATGGTTCTATGTGATGAACGACTTTGTGTACTTATGTTTTCTTTCATTTACATGTTAATATTTATACATGATCCTGTTTGTACCACTATATTAGCAATGTTCTAATATTATATGTTGATTAATATGATTAATTTAGTCTTCCATTGTGATGCAACTTTAAAAAATTTTAAAGTTGCATGACTATTGCCTACATAATATTTCCTCATAGGCAGACACCAATCAACCAATCTAGAAATGAATCAATGGGGGTAGCAATCTCTCAGTGAGCCTTTGGACCTCCTTCACTACTTTTGGTGTGGCCACCTTATCTTACAGCCTATATCTTCTCCAAGTTGTTCTTAATTTCTTGGTGTGACACCATGAATCCAAGGAACTTTCCTGATATAACTCCAAATATGCATTTGACTAGATTCAGCTTCATCAGGTATTTGTGAAGGGTGGTAAAGGTCTCCTCTAGATCATCTATGTGACATTTGAAGGCATAGCTTTTGACTAGCATATCATCAATGTAGACCTCAGTGTTGTAGCCAATTTGATCTTTGAAGACTTCGTTAACCAATTGTTGATAGGTCATTTCTACATTCTTTAGATTGAATGGCATTATCCTATAACAAAACAAATCAATGGTTGTAATGAAAGAAGTTTTTTCTTCATCCTCAGGTGCCATGCAGATTTGATTATATCTCAAGATCATATCCATGAAGATAAGGAGCTCATGGCTAGCCATTGCATACACTAGCTAGTCAATTCAAGGAAGTGGATAGCTATCCTTAAGGTAGGCCTTGTTGAGGTCTATGAAGTCTATACCATCCACCACTTCCTTTTGGCTTTCTTCACTAACACCACATTGGCCATCCACTTGAGATAGCTGACTTCTCTAATAAATCATATATTGGTCAGCTTTTACACTTTTTTGACTATGACCTTTATTACTCTAGAGCAAAACTTTTTATCTTTTCTTTTATTGGTCGGTGATTTTTGTCCACCTTCAGGTGATGAACTATTACCTCCAGATCGATACCTGGCATATCTACAAGAGACCAATCAAGAACATCAATTTTTTCAATAGGAAGGTCACAAGTTGTTGATTTGTGGCCTCGTCCAACTTAGATCCAATTTGAACTATGTGCTAGGGGTTCCCATCATGCAAAAGGATGACCACAAGATCCTCAATAGGCTTCCCTCTTTCCTTGGTTAGTTCATCTCTAGCATCTAGCCCTTCGATTAAAAAAGTATTTGGGGATTTAGCTTGGCAAGCCACTAGATAGCATTGTCATGCTAGGGTCTAGTTTTTGTGACCTCTCCTATTCCATGCTAGGTGGGGAATCTTATGAGCAAATAATAAGTCAACACTATAGCATGCAAAGCATTTAGCTCGGTTGGCCAAAAATAGCATTGTATGCTGAGTCTTTACAACTATGAAAGTAAGGAGCACCTAGGACCATCAGGGGACACTTCCTACTATTATTGGTAATATGATAGTTCTTTTAATAGGAATTGGTTCCCTCAAAATCCAATTATTAAAGCATCTAACCTTTCTAGCCATTAAGAGAAATATTTATTTTTAGGAGAGCATCATAAAATAACACATCCATTGAGCTTCCACTATCAACTAGTACATGGTGCACATCATAATCATCGATGTTTATAGTTACAACCACAGTACAAACCTAGAATCATGGTGGGGTATTGTACTTCCTTAGCATCAACCCAGGTGAAGTTGATAACTTCTCGAGGCTTTGCCTCCTACTTTGGAGCAAGCACCAGGATCAGACAGAGATTGCTGAGCTCATTATGAATTTTGATTGATGTAGTTAGACTTTTGAGTCCTGTCAGTCCATTTGAGTCCATTGAGTTCCATTGGCATTTATGTCAGTTTTACTTTGAGTCTTGTAATCGAGTCTTGTCAGATTCACGTATCTCTAGTATGAGTCCTGTAATCTTTTAATTAAGTCAAGAAGACTTATTTCAATGAGTCCAGTCTGGAATCAAGAAGTTGAAGACCCAAGCCATCTCAGCACCACATTCAGTGTGCCACCTCAACAGCCACATGGAGTCCCAGTCATAGTAGGGCCATCTACTCATTAAGGCAGCCCAGGATTTTCTTGAAGTCATCCAAGTACAAAAGGAAGCATATTAGCACCCCTTATGGAAGATGTTGGCCACCCATAAAATATGGAAGGATTATATGGCATCCCATGTCTCATTGGTGCCCTCCCTCTTTCTTGTTTCATGAATTTCTTTCCATGTTTCATGATGCCACCAACCCTTTATGGAAGATATGTGGCACCATCCTTGATCCTCTCCATGATTCATTCCACTACAAGGAAATAATGTGGCGCCGCCCCTCTTTTCTTTTTTCCATGTAATTCAAAGGTTAGGGTCAATTATAATAGCCCCTCCCTTCTTCATGTATGAAATAATTATTGAATGAAAAAAAAGGTCTTCTTCTTCTACTCCTATTCTCTTGTGCGTTGACACTCCATGAGGGAAAGGGTGAGAGGCCCAAACACCTATTCCAAGTACCCAACCCATCTAAGTTTTCAAGCATCCCAGCTCCAGACACCAAGGGTCCAACTTCCAAACCCTAGCAGCCATCTTTAAAGCAACAAAGTCTTTTCTCTCACCAAGCAACCAAGCATCTTCTCTATGCCAAGCACCTCCAGCCTTTTCCCTCCTCTCTACTTCCAACTCTTTACTTCATATTTTCCTACTTTTTGGGTCTCTAATCTTAGTGTTTGCAGGATCCCTCAAGTTCTATGATCCTTAGAAGAAGTCCTCTTGCTTTCAAAATCATTTGAAGAAAAGCTAGAACATCCACAAGAAAATAGCTTCTTCCAAGCACGAGTCCTAGAGCTGTGCGATCCAATCTAGTATGAAGAAGACAATCATTGCCTGGTATGCAAACCCATCCTTCCCATAAGTTCTGATTTGTTGAAGAAAGAGCATGTTCTAACTTGTAGTTTCTCAACCCTAGAATCCCATTTCCTTTATTACTTAGTGAATCCAAATTTGCAGGTAGTCACTTTAATCTTCGCATAATCATCCTTTGTTTACTCTTACTCTTTTCTGGAAGTAAAGCCTTATAAAATCTGAAATCATTACTCTCTAAATCTGAAGTTACCTTATTAATCTCTTGCATGATAACATCCATATCAGTTTGGTATCAGAGCATGTTAGGACATGTTCATGCATAGTTCTCAAAAAAAATCTATATGCTGAAATTTCTGCATAGTAGGGCTAAACCCAAAAATTATTTTCACTAAAACCGTTAGATTACCATTTATCGTTGTATCCATCAATCCTATAATTAATCCTCATTAAATCTGCAATTTTTTTCTTAATTTTAGATCTACAAATAAAAAAAAAAATTTTGCATATTTTACTTTAGCTTTTTATGTGTGTGCATGCATAAATGAATTCACTTAAGGGCAATTTCTCTTTCTCAGATAGGGAAGGATTTCATCACCTTTTCTTGGCCTAAAACAACCACCCTCATCTTGATCCCAAGCCTAATTAAAATTGAGTAGAAGTCTAAAGCAGCTAAGGACACCAAAAGGTCAGGTTCAAAGTATTGTGATAAAACTAGTGCACTTAATCCTTCAGTTATTTCTTGAAATTGATGTCTAGGCAAGAGGTCCAATGGTAAACACCTTAAGCAGACTTGTGGTTCTTTAATTAGGATCCCATGAGAGAAGGGGGAGCCTTCCACAACCCCACCTCTTACTTGGCCAGTGGGCAGGATAATTGTTGAGTTAATTATAAGTTAAGTTAATTCATTCTACTTAAGCTTCTAGGTCTAGAAAACCTATAGAACAAATTTATGTGCTGCATGACTACCAGGTCAGGAGCCTATTACCATCAGCCCCAAGTCCAATTTGGTTTAACAATGGAATCCAATCTTGAAACCCAATTGAGGGCCATTACTGAACAGCTTGCCTAACTAAACTATAGGTTTACCCAAATGGAGACACGGGTAGTGTTGACTCTGGTTCTGATTATGATAAAATACTTAAGTATATTTGAGTACTAATTATGTATTAAGTGTGTAAATCAAATACAAGTACTCAAGAATTGATTTTAGAGAAGTTTCAGTGCTGGTGCAGCCAAGTGTCGACTCATGAAATCCAAGTATCGACTCAAGTGTTGACTCATGAACAGTGAAGTGTCGACTCAAGGACTAATGGAGGGGACACCTGAGGCACCAGAATAAGATAGAGACTTTTTCAACCCTCTGTAAATTGATCAATAATTTATGAGTCCATCTGTAATAAGGGCTTAGCTCATCTGAGTCCATTTTAGTTTTTATTTGAGTATTTTTAGTTGTTATTTCAGTTCTGTACTAGTCAGCTCATGTTGAGCTAGTTCAGTCCAATGCTAGTCAGCTCATGTTGAGCTAATTTTATTTTTTTGAGTCCTGTCCAAGCATACTGAAGACTCAAGACTATATCATACAAGTGAAGACCAAGTCCAACTAGATTGAAGACATGGAAGTATAGCACAAGTCCAACCCAGCTTGAAGATTGAAGACCCCAGGAGGAAAATTCAGAAAACCCTGATTTCTTGCAGATGCCCAGATTCCCTTCCAGATGCCAAAGTATACTCATAGATAAGGGCATCCATGATTCCAGAGGTCCATCTGCATCCTAGCCCAAAGAAATCAAGCCCAGGTGCCAAGCCCAAGCCCCTAAGAAGCAAGATACCATGGAATATTCCTGCTACTGGCTACCAGGCCACCCCAGCTTCCAGAGGCCCAAACCCATGCACCCGAGCCCCTTTGGACCGGCCTTTTGCTGCTCCTAGAAGTCCAACACGCCCCCTAGGCGTCCTTGGAGTCTTGACCAAGTCAAGAAAATTTTAGGGATTTTTCTACCTAATATTTCCTTATTTTCTAGCTAGGGTTTGAGAGGGAAAAGGATTCTTATGTAAAGACTTATGTCCTTACTTGGAGCCCAAGGTTAAGGGTCTATTTAAGGGACCCTAGCATCTTGTATGAGGAGAATTTTTGACGAATGAAAACCTTGAGTTCTTTATTGAGTGGTGTGATACCCTGCTGTGTGCATAAAGGGGTTTGTGGCGAGTTCTTCTTCCGGGTGTTTGCAATCATCTTCCTGCTGCCAACAAACCCTCCGATCCCTGGACGCCCCTCCAAAAGAAGCCTTCACTTGCTGTTTTTACTTTGTTTTCTTCCTCCTTGTGAGCTTTCTAACCCCTGACAGGTCATTTGCAGGTCCCTGAGTTCCTACGAATCCAACTCCAGCCAAGCCAACCAATCACCGAGCAGAAAGCCGGTATCCGCGGGTCTTTGGCTCGATTTTCCAGGCCGCATCCGTCGAGGAACGAGAGACCCCTTTACTGCGATCTTCACAGATGTTGTCAGGTACACCCCTCTACCTCCAGTAGTTTTATTGTAGGAGAACTTGCCCTAACCGAGGCTTCTCAGCTCCGGCGGTCCTTCTTTGCTACTTTTCTAGGTCCTAATCTGCATGCTGATCTTCAAAAATTCATACAAAATTCTCTACAAATAATTTTGATTTGAAATTTGGGAATTAATCACCTAAATCAACATGTAAAACATATAAAAAAAATTGCATGCATATTAGTTCCCCATCATTGGTATCAGAGCTTAGATTAGGGCTTTTTTCTGTATTTTTTAGTCCGTATATACTCTGTTATTTTAATTATTTGTCCCTGTAAAAACTAAAAAAATTCTAAAATTTATTTTCCTGGATCATCACACATTAATTTTTTAGAAATTTTTTTATTTTATATTGCCTGTAAGTTTTCTGCAAGCCGAAATAGGGCCTGCAAATTTTTGGCTCTGTTTTTTTTAGCAAGACAAGTTTGGAAGTTTAGGGTTTTGTTTAGGAGTTTTTGCATATTTCTTAATTTTATTATATTTCCAGTATATTAGGCCATGATTTGCAAGTTTTCTTCTATTAAAAAAAATACCAAAAAAAAATAATATTTTCCAAAAATACCAAAAAAAAAATATCTAAACCCTAATTTGCATCCTCATCTGCCTGCCATCATTGCATAATTTAATTTTAAGGGCACTCTTGCTATATCAGATGGGTGGAGGATTTGATCACCTCTCCTTAGCCCAAAACCACATCCCTTGCATTCAGTCCCAAGCCTTAACCTAAAATTAATTAGACTTAATTTGCCCTAGTGGGCTAGGGACACCAACTGGTCGGGTCCGGGCTACTGTTAGATCACTATGTCAAGTTAACCTGTGTGTTCCTTGTGCTCAGTGTCTAGAACGGTGGTTTAGGGATTCAATCCCGAAGAGCTTGTGTGCTGGTCCACCTACCTGGCCAATCTCTGATTGGTGTCTAGGATTGGCAATCAGGGACCTAACACTCCCCTTACACCTGCTTGGCTGAGTACAGGGTTACTATAGGCTAGTTTGCCACCCTGATTGAGCATCTAGTTTGGACTCTAGGTCTAGTCAGCTATAGTCGGTCTGATCGAGTCTTGCATGAGCACTAGATTAGGAGTTTCATATCACCCACCTCCTTCACAAATGTCTGAACCCATGGAAAATTTACAAGCCCAAATAAAAGTCCTAGCTGATCAAATGGCCCATATGACTACCCAGTTAACTCAGTCTGCTACCCAAACCAACAATAGAATTGACCATCTTGCCAATAGGTTTGACCAGTTAGGAGGTCGTGTAGGGACCATAGCAAGAACCCATGGATCACGATCTGAGCCAGATCCTGAGTCCCCTCAACCTAGGAGAACCCAAACCCTGATCTATACCATGAGGTCGAACCTAGGAGAGCACCTTATCCTGACCCGTACTACAATCCTCAACCTAGGAGGACCCAAACCCTGATCCATACCGAGAGGTTGAACCTAGGAGAGCTCCTCAGCCTAACCCATACTATAATCCTAAACCTAAGAGGACCCCAAACCTGAACCATATCGTGAGGTTGAACCTAGGAGAGCCACTCAGCCTGACCCATACTATGATACTGAACCTAGATCCTATTACTCTAGATCCTATTTACCCACATCCTATAAGCCTAGTATACCCACAACCTATAGATCTTATGACTTCAAATCCTCTGACTCTAAAATCTACGAACCCATATCCCATGAGTCTAGTAGACCCAAGACCCATAGAGCTGAACCCAAATCCTATGACCCCAGATCTTATGATCCCGTGACCCATAGATCTGCTCCCTTATCCTATGAGTCTAGGGAGCCCATAATCCCTAGATATCAATCTAGTACTAGTCAGGTTTTCCATAGTCAACTTGAACCCCATAGGATTAGCACCCTATGAGCCCAGTAGTAGCCACACTACCCTTTAGACAACTTGAACCTTAGGATTAGTGTCCATAATCAGAAACCAGGACCTAGCCAATTTTCCCCTAGTCGACCTTCTCCAACCACTGAGATTACAAGGCTTACATTAACGCGGAAGTGTATGAAGCTGATGCAAACTTAGTGGATGAGTATGAGGGAGAAGAGGAGACTTTAGATGACCTAGAATTAGCTGACCCAATAGATACCAGGTAGAAGCCAACCTAGAGGTAGTTGACCTTGACCACATCCAACCTAAAGCTATAGTGGAAGAACAAATAGAGGAAGAAGAACCTAGGTACTGCTGCTAGAGCCTTACCTGAGGAAAACCATAGAGGAGAGCCAAATTATAGAGTCTAGTCCTAAAATACAAGAACCTGAAGAATTTATTAAGGACTTGATCTCTTTGAATCAGTACCCTCAGGATGAGCCTCCTCCTATAGTTCCCATTAAGGACCTCTTCCCTGAGATTAGTAACCTATCCTTCCATTATGCAAACCCCATAGCTATACCGCAACCTCGTAAGGTTAGCCTCATTAGTCTAGGATTAGTCCCTGACATGCCTTCTTATATCGAACATTATCCAACTAACTTTGAACCTTTTTCCCTACCCTACCAAACTAATTCTGAACCCACTTCCTATTTTCTGCCCTTGCCTAACACCTCCAGCATTTCTAGGATTATTAGATTGCATTTAACTGAGATTAGCATACTGCATGCATTCATCACACATGTTAGGTTTGCATCTTACTTCTGGCATACTCTTTGGAATTTGCTAGGAGTTCACTGTAAATTTTCATGTGCATGTCAAGCTAGGATCAAACCTAGAGAACCTATAATCTATTAGGTTTAGATCCAAAGAGTTCAATAAAATTTTCTTCGATAGGAATGCATAGTCGAGTCTTTAGGTGTCAGTATGAGTCCTTTGCATCATCTTGTTAGGAGTCTGCATGTGCCCAGCATGTTCACCACCTGCACTAATTTTGAAACAACTGGCTAATTCCCTAAGATGGATTAAAGAATTTGATGTAGTGGATTCTATCTTGGCTAGGCTTAGGCCTAAAAGAAGCTTCATGCTCGCAGAGCCGGACCTTTTAAAGTGATAGAGAAGGTTGGATCAAATGCCTAGGTGTTAGAATTGCCTTCGGATTTGGGCATTAGTTCTACCTTCAATATTACAGACCTGGTTGAGTATAGGGAACCGGCAGCGCTACCTAGTGAGGCCTTTGGACCTATCCTTTTCATTGTGAGTGACCCGAACCTAGAGTGTCCACAAACAATTTGGCCTGAGAGAGGAGAACGGATCGAGCGTATCCTGGACAATCAAGCCATCACGACCCAGGGTCATGACTATCAACGCTTCCTAGTCCGATGGCAAGGCCGGCCAGAGTCGGACGATTCATGAATTTCTCGAGAGAACTTGCAACGCCTCAACCCAGACCTTCTCGAGAGATATGTGAGCCAGTCTAACCTTCACTCGACAGGGTCGAGTTCCTCCCACCTCGGGAGAATTGGTGTGGACACCTGAGGCACCAGAATAAGATAGAGGCTTTTTCAACCCTCTGTAAATTGATCAATAATTTATGAGTCCATCTGTAATAAGGGCTTAGCTCATCTGAGTCCATTTTAGTTTTTATTTGAGTATTTTTAGTTGTTATTTTAGTTCTGTACTAGTCAGCTCATGTTGAGCTAGTTCAGTCCAATGCTAGTCAGCTCATGTTGAGCTAATTTTATTTTTTGAGTCCTGTCCAAGCATACTGAAGACTCAAGACTATCATACAAGTGAAGACCAAGTCCAACTAGATTGAACACATGGAAGTATAGCACAAGTCCAACCCAGCTTGAAGATTTGAAGACCCCAGGAGGAAAATTCAGAAAACCCTGATTTCTTGCAGATGCCCTCCAAATACCCAGATTCCCTTCCAGATGCCAAAGTATACTCATAGATAAGGGCATCCATGATTCCATAGGTCCATCTGCATCCTAGCCCAAAGAAATCAAGCCCAGGTGCCAAGCCCAAGCCCCTAAGAAGCAAGATACCAGGGAATATTCCTGCTACCTGGCTACCAAGCCACCCAAGCTTCCAGAGGCCCAACCCATGCACCCGAGCCCCTTTGGACCGGCCTTTTGCTGCTCCTAGAAGCCCAACACGCCCCCTAGGCGTCCTTGGAGTCTTGACCAAGTCAAGAAAATTTTTAGGGATTTTTCTACCTAATATCCTTATTTTCTAGCTAGGGTTTGAGAGGGAAAGGATTCTTATGTAAAGACTTATGTACCCTTACTTGGAGCCCAAGGTTAAGGGTCTATTTAAGGGACCCTATCCTCTTGTATGAGAGAATTTTTGATGAATGAAAACCTTGAGTTCTTCTATTGAGTGGTGTGATACCCTGCTGTGTGCATAAAGGGGTTTGTGAGAGTTCTTCTTACCGGTGTTTGCAATCATCTTCCTGCTGCCAACAAACCTCCAGATCCCTGGATGCCCACTCCAAAAGAAGCCTTCCCTTGCTGTTTTTACTTTGTTTTCTTATTCCTTTGTGAGCTTTCTAACCCCTGACAGGTCGTTTGCAGGTCCCTGAGTTCCTACGAATCCAACGACTCCAACCAAGCCTCAATCGGATCACCGAGCAGAAAGCCGGGTATCCGCGGGTCTTTGGCTCGGTTTTCTAGGCCGCATCCATCGAGGAAAGAGAGACCCCTTTGCTGCGATCTTCACAGATGTTGTCAGGTACACCCCTCTACCTCCAGTAGTTTATTGTAGGAGAACTTGCCCTAACCGAGGCTTCTCAGCCCCGGCGGTCCTTCTTTGCTACTTTTCTAGGTCCTAATCTGCATGCTGATCTTCAAAAATTCATACAAAACTCCCTACAAATAATTTTGATCTGAATTTGGGAATTAATCACCTAACTCAACATGTAAAAATATAAAAAAAATTGCATGCATATTAGTTCCCCATCACCTAAGACCAAACAGAAGACAGAATGAGGTAATTTTAGAATTTGGTCAAATGTTGACTCACGGACTTAAAGTGTCAACTTAATGTGTCGACTCATCAATGAAGTGTCGACTCAGTAGTGCAGAGCAAAAGACTTCAGAAGATATTTTTGATCAAGTGTCAATCAAGGAAATGAAGTGTTGACACTTGAAAATGAAGTGTCGACTCACGAAGGTCAAGTGTCGACACTTGGACTGTAATGGCTAGTTTTTCTGAAGTGCAGAGCTTTCCCAACCTTGGATCCAATGGCTAGTTTTTCTCCTCCAACAGTCACCAATGGGTCAAATAAAGTTTGGAGGGCTATTTAAAACACTACCAAGCTCAAGGAGAAGTAGATCCTTTGGATTGAATGATGAAATTCTTGAAGATCAAGTGAAAATACTTTAAGGATCAATTGTTGAGAGTGTCGAGCCTCCAAGGATTCAAAAAGGAGAGGGAGCTTCCAAGAACAACATCTTCAAGCATCCATTGAAGCTTCAACAATATGGAGACAAGCTCAACAACAACAATCAAGTACCTCAAGATAAATCAGCTTTTTATAAGATGCTTTTTACTTTCATTCTTACATATTGTATCTAAGTTAATGGTGAGCCTTGGAAAAACCATCAAGGTTGTTGGTGAGCCTATGTGATAAAAACCAACTAGGGTTTTTACTTGTGAGCCCGAAGATAAAACAAGTTGGGTTGTTGGTTAGCCCAGAAAATCATCTAGGTTATTGGTCATCCAGTAAAACCAACTAGATTATTGGTAAGCCCGCAAAACCAACAAGGTTTTTTGGTTAGCCTGAAAAATAAAGGGATTTTGGTGAGCCCGTGAAAACCAAGGGGTTTTGACTTGTGATCCTGGAAAACAAGTTGACTGTAATCTTGGTGATTATAGTGGAATTTCCAAGGGATCTTGGGGAGTGGATGTAGGTGCCTGGAGTGCACCGAACCACTATAAATTATTTTTGTGTTTGTGAATGTTTTGAATTGGCACATTATTTGAAGTATGGTGAAAAAGTTTTAAAGCCAATTCACCCCCCCTCTTGGGAAGCCACCGGCCAACAAGTGGTATCAAAGCTCGGTGCTATGTTTAAAAATCTAATGATTTTTAGCTAAAGATCTTGGCAGTCCAAGTTTGAAAATTTGCAAGTTTGAAATTTTGAAAACTTTGAAATGAATTTACAAATCATATGTTGGGGGGAGCTTTTGAAAAATTATTTTTAGATCATATTTTGAGGGGGGGCTCAATTTTTCATTGCTACTTGCTCAATTCTTATTGTTAATCTTTTGGAGCATGTTATATTATTTTTGAGCTTACCTGTTTATATACTTAAAGATTTGGTCATTATCAAAAGGGGAGATTGTTGACTCTGATTCTGACAAAATACTTAAGTATATTTGAGTACTAATTATGCATTAAGTGTGTAAATTAGTTATAGGTACTCAAGAATTGATTTTGGAGAAGTTTCAGCATTGGTGCAGCCAAGTGTCGACTCATGAAATTAAAGTATCGACTCATAAATAGTGAAGTGTCAACTCAAGGCCTGAGACCAAACAGAAAACATATGATGATGTAATTCAGAATTTGGTCAAGTATCGACTTACAGAATCAAAGTGTCAACCAAGATGTCGACTTACCAGATGAAGTGTCGACTCACTAGTGCAGAGTAGAAGACTTCAGAAGATATTTTTTGATCAAGTGTCGACTCAAGAAAATGAAGTGTCGTTACTTGAAAATGATGTATCGACTCACGAATGTCTAGTGTCGACACTTGGACTATAACAGCTAGTTTTTTGAAGTGCAGAACATCTCCAACTTGGCTCCAACAGCTAGTATTTCACCTCCAATGGTCACCAATGGTCAAATAAGGTTTGGAATGCTATTTATACACTACCAAGCTCAAGGGGAAGTAGATCCTTTGGATTGAATGATGAATTCTTGAAGATCAAGTGAAAATACTTTAAGAATCCAATTGTTGAGAGTGTTGAGCCTCCAATGATTCAAAGAGGAGAGGGAGCTTCCAAGAGCAACATCTTCAAGCATCCGTTGAAGCTTCTATAACATGGAGACAAGCTCAACAATAATAATCAAGTGCCTCAAAGATAAACCCACTTTTTGTAAGAAAGCTTTTTCTTCATTCTTACATTATTATATCTAGGTTAATGGTGAGCCTTTGAAAAACCATCAAGGTATTGGTGAGCCTATGTGATAAAAACCAACTAGAGTTTTGACATGTGAGCCCAAAGACAAAACAAGTTAGTGATGGGGACATTGAAGTCTGCCCAGAATCTAAAGCAGCCTAGATCAAACCTGAAGCCCAGCACAGAACCTGAAGCCCAGCCCAGCCCAGAACCCCAACATAGAAGCCCAGCCTAGAACCTGAAGCCAACCCAGCCCAAACCCTGGGGCCCAAGATCCTGGAGTCGATAAGCACTTATTCTGGTGTAGCACAAATCTTGAAGTACACAAACCTCAGAGCAATTTATTTTTATGGGTGTACAAGGGATTGGGATATTAGGATTTTTTAAGATTTATCTCGATTATTTGAAAGTTTGTTTTAGGATTTACTTTATCCCTAGTTGGATTAGTTTATTTTTAAAATAAGTAGTTTGAATTTGTTAGGGATATCTAATTAGGATATCGGATCTTAGATTAGTCTATTTAAGATGTTTGGTAATTCTTGAATAAAATTAGCAATGCGAAGAAGAAAATTATTTGAGAAAACATCTGGGTGTGTCCCAACACCCCCCCTCTTTCTTCTTCCCTCCCCTTCTCTTCTTCTTCTAATTCTTCCTTGGTGCTATTTTTCCTCTTCCCTGTTCTTCCCTTCTCTCTCCTCTATTATATTCCCTCCCGATTTCAAAACAACCAAGCCAGTCCTCCCTGCCAATTTCAAATAGGAAAAAGAAGAAAACTGTAAGATAAAAAAAGAGAGAGAGAGAAAAAAAAACCATGGGAAAAAAAGTGACAAAAATAAAAAATAGAAAATAGAAAAAAAAGGCGGTTATTTGAATAAAAAAATATAGGAAAAAAAATGAGTTCATTTGAATAAAAATTGGGAAAAAATAAATTGGTTTTGGTTTAGCCTTGCCTAGGGTCGTTTCTTAACGACCAATGATCCGATCTCCTTGGAATAATTCTTGATTCGGGGTCCGTCCATGTCAACTTTGGTATCAAAGCAAGTTTAGGTTAGGTTAGGTTAGCTAATTTTATTTAATTATATTTCAGTCTACAGGTGTTGTATCGAGGAGCCAATTTTTTGAAGCCTGACTCGAAGGAGTCAAGTTCTCCCCATCTTAGGGAAAATGATGGGGACATTGAGTCAGCCCAGAATCTGAAGCAGCCCAGATCAAACTTGAAGCCCAGCCTAGAACCTCAAGACCAGCCCAGCCCAAAACCCCAACCCAGAACCTGAAGCCAACCTAGCCCAAACCCTGGGGCCCAAGATCCTGGAGTCGATGAGCACTCATTCCGGTGTAACACAAATCTCGAAGTACACAAACCTCAAAGTAGTTTATTTCTATGGGTGTACGAGGGATTGGGATATTAGGATTTTTTAGGATTTATCTTGATTGTTTGAAAGTTTGTTTTAGGATTTACTTTATCCCTAGTTGGATTAGTTTGTTTTTAAAATAAGTAGTCTGAATTTGTTAGGGATATCTAATCAGGATATCGGATATCTTAGATTAGTCTATTTAAGATGTTTAGTTATTCATGAATAAAATTAGCGAAGTGAAGAAGAAAAATTATTTGAGAAAATGTCTGGGTGTGTCCCAACTCCCTTCCCCCACTTTCTTCTTCCCTCCCCCTACTCTTCTTTCTTCTGATTCTTCCTTGGTGCTATTTCCCCTCTTCCCGATTCTTCCCCTCTCTCTCCTTTGTTATATTCCCTCCTGATTTCAAAACAACCAAGCTGGTCCTCCCTGCCAACTTCAAATAGGAAAAAGAAGAAAACCGTAAGAAAAAAAAAGAGAGAGAGAGAGAGAAAAATCATGGGAAAAAACTGAAAAAGATGAAAAAAATAGAAAATAGAAAAAAAGGGGGTTATTTGAATAAAAAAAATATGGAAAAAAAAAATGAGTTCATTTGAATAAAAATTGGGAAAAAGTAATGGTTTTGGTTTAGCCTAGCCTAGGGTCATCTTAACGACCAACGATCCGATCTCCTTGGAATAATTCTTGATTCGGGGTCCATCTCGCATCAGTTGGGTTGTTGGTTAGCTCAGAAAACCATTTAGGTTGTTGGTAATTCCGTAAATCCAACTAGGTTGTTGGTGAGCCAGCAAAACTAACAAGATTTTTGGTTTGCTTGGAAAACGAAGGGATTTTTGGTGAGCCCATGAAAACCAAGGGGTTTTGACTTGTGAGCCCATGAAAACAAGTTGACTATTTTCTTGGTGATTTTAGTGAAATTTTCAAGGGGATCTTGGGGAGTTGATGTAGGTGCCTTGGAGTGCACCGAACCACTATAAATTTTTTTATGTTTGTGAATGTTTTATTGTTGTATTTACTTCTTAACTTTCGCTGCACATTATCTTGATCTCAAAACACATGTTTTGAAATGGCACATTATTTGAAGTATTGCGAAAAAGTTTTATAGTCCAATTCACCCCCCCTCTTGGGAAGCCACCTGGCCAACAGATAGGAACCCTAGAAGGAATCCATGAGACCCATACTGAGCATGAACTTGAAACACCTTTTTCAACACCTCTCAACCCTAGAATAGCCCCATGCCATGACCCAATCTTTGAGCTTAATCAGAGGAGACCCAATCATGTTTTTATGGACCAAGATGAGAGAGCCATTAGGATATTAGGTCAGAAGCACCAACATTTGATGGCAGTCTTGATCCTAAGGTATACACTGATTGGGAAGGAGATATGGACCGGTACTTTGAGTGGTATGAAAATTTGAAGAGAGGAAGTTTAAGTTTGTGAAACTTAGGCGAACCAGGTTAGACTATATTGGGAGAATGTTGAAAGATAACTAGGCAAAGTGGTGACAATCCATAGCTACATGGAGAGCCATGAAACTTAACCTTAGAGAGAGTATCTCCCCATCCTATCACCAAAGACTTTTAGATCAATAGCAGAGGCTGAGTCAGGGAAGCAAGACTGTATCTAAATACATAGCCAAATTGATGAATATGTAATGAGGTGTAGCACAGATGAGTTTGAAGCTGTGATCTTATCTAGATTTAGAGCTATAATACGTAAGGACATTCAGAGAGAATTATTTTTAAGAGAAGTCCATGATCTGAACAGGCATATTAGATAGCTAAAGACTACGAGAGATTTCAAAGGGGACCCATAATCTGTCGACCTGAACCAACTAGGAATAGTACCCCTAATCAAAAACCAGGGTCTAGTCAAGTGCCCCCAGGCCAACCTAATCTTAGCACCCCATTGATCTGTAAAGAAGATAAGGGTTAGTCACCTGAAATTCAGAGGAGTCCTAATCCTAATACTCCCTATTTGAGATATCATAAGTTGTGACATTATGCTATTCAATGCCCAACCCGATCCCTACACAGAGAAAAACTAGATGAAAAAAATCATGGACCCATTGATGAGTGTGAAGAAGAAGTTTATGAAGCTGGAGTACACTTTGTGGATGAATATGAAGGAGATGAGGAAGTCATTAAGTCACTAGATGCATTGGGAGTTGTTAGATATATCTTAACCAAACCAAAGAGCAAGAGGATTGGCGTAAAGACCAATATTCTACAGACATTTATGAAGTTAGGGGAAAGATATGTAAGATCGTCATAGATAGTGGGAGTTGTGTTAATGCCATCTCAACCAATGCTATCAAAATGCTAGTTTATCTATTTTTGTCCATCCTAATCACTATAAGGTATCCTGGATAGACTCAACTTCCATCTCCATTAAACTTAGATATCAAGTCATGATCCAACTACAATCCTATCAAGAAAAGGTGTGGTGTGATGTCCTTCCGATGGGAGTTAGCAGTATCATCTTAGGTCGACCTTGGTTATATGACCATGATGCTACCCTGTATGGTCGATCCAACTCCTATTCCTTTAACCACCATGGAAAATGTTTGTGATAAACCCAACTCCACCTAAGGATAACATTAAAAGGAGACTTGTAACTTGAAAGAGAAGAAACCAGGGTTAAATCTGATCAATGCTAAAGAACTAGAGCGTGAGATCACTGAGTGTTCACCAATTTGGATCTTAACTACTAAGGAAATTCATGATCAACCCAGAAAAAACACCCGCAGGAGGTCATAGAGTTTTTGAAGGAGTTCCATGATGTGTTTCCTGAAGAGCTTCCAGATCAACTACCACCTTTAAAAGACATACAACATGCTATAGATCTAGTCCTAGGAGCCACTTTGCCTAATCTTCCTTATTATAGAATGAATCCCACTGAGCACATAGAATTACAAAACATGTTGGAGAATTCCTCAAAAAGGGATTTATTAGGGAAAGTCTGAGTCCATGTGTAGTCCTACCTTTTTAACCCCCAAGAAAGATGGAACTTGGAGGATGTGTGTTGATAGTCAAGCCATTAACAAGATAACTGTTAAGTATCGATTCCCTATTTCCGTTTGGATGACATGCTAGATATGATGGCCGGAGCAACTATTTTCTCTAAGCTTGACCTTAAGAGTGGCTATCACCAAGTTAGGATCAAACCTGGGGATGAGTAGAAAATAGCCTTTAAGAGAAAGGATGGTCTTTATGAGTGGGTAGTGATGCCTTCTAGATTGTCCAATGTTCTTGGTACTTTCATGAGGATCATGATCCAAGTTCTAAGAGTGTTCTTTGAAAAATTTGTTGTGGTTTATTTTGATGATATTTTGATCTACAGTAGGACTAAGGAAGACCACTTAAGCCATATCTGACAAGTCTGTCAAGCCCTTAGGTAAGATAACCTCTATGCCAAATTGAATAAATGCGAGGTCTTGACCCATAGAGTCATCTTCCTATGATTTGTAGTGACCCTCGAAGGAGTATCAGCTGATCTAGAAAAAAGTTAAGTCCATATTTGAGTGGCCAGTACCTACTAGTGTACATGGTGTGCATAGTTTCCATGGCCTTGCTACCTTCTATAGACTATTTATTCAGGAATTTATCTCTAAAGTTGCACCCATCACTGATTGCATTAGGAATGGAACCTTTGAGTGGACTAAAGTTGTAGATAAAGCCTTCCCAGACATTAAGGAAAAGATGACCCAAGTCAAGAAAGTCATCCCATAGCCTCTTTTAGTGAGAAATTGAATGAGGCTAAGCTAAGGTACTCGACTTATGATAAGGGATTTTATGCAGTTGTTCAAGCCCTAAGATATTGGAGACATTACCTACTATCGCAAAAGTTTATTTTATACTCTGATCATGAGGCACTCCGATTCCTTAATTCTTAGAAGAAACTGAACCCTATGAACGGTAAGTGGATAAAATACATTCAAGCTTATACTTTTATTTTGTAACATCATGCTGGTATTAAAAATAAGGTCGCTGATGCCCTTAGCCATCGGTCCATGCTCCTAAATTCTGTCAGAACCGAAGTCATAGAATTTGACAAACTGAAAGAGGAATATAAGACCTATCCTGACTTTAGTGAGATCTATGAATCTATGAAACAAGGACCATCTAATTCGCATAGTGAGTATAACCTTCAGGATGGCTACCTCTTTAAGGATAATAGTTGTGTATCCCCAGGACTTCCCTTAAAGAATTTCTAGTTTTGGAAACCCATGCAGGAGGTCTAGCTAGTTATTTTGTTAGGAACAATACCATTTTAGCAGTTGAAGACCAGTTCTATTGGCCATGTCTTAAAAGGAACATTGCCCAGATTTGGCTAGATGTCGAACTTGTGCTGTTGCCAAACAGCAAAAGCAAAACACTAGCCTTACAACCCATTACCTGTGCCCGATTATCCTTGGCAAGACCTTTGTATGGATTTTGTATTAGGATTGCCTAAGACCCAGAGGAGACATGATTCAATCTATCTTGTGGGTGATAGATTTTCTAAGATGGCTCATTTCATACCCTATTCCCAAACCTTTGATGCCTCCAAGGTGGCCAAACTTTTCTTAGATGAAGTAGTTAGGTTACATGGCCTGCCAAAAATCATTGTATCTGGTAGGGATGTCTGATTCATGAGTTACTTTTGAAAAACCATCTAGCACATGTTAGGAACTAAGCTCAAATTTTCTACCCCCTACCATACATAAACGATGGCCAGATTGAAGTAGTGAACTAAATCCTTGAAAACTTATTGAGATGTCTTGTAGGTGAAAACCTGAAAATTGGGACCTTTTGCTACCTAGAGCCGAATTTACCTACAACAGTTCAGTTAATAGGTCCACAAGCAAGAGTCCATTTGAAATTGTCCATGGTTATATGTTGCCCTGATGGCTTTCCCAAGAGGGGGGTGAATTGGAAATTTAATAAATTTAAGCAATAATGTGCTCTTTGAAATCCCTCATGAGTGTTAAGTGCTGTGATAGGATTATAGAATGAATAGAATCATAATCAAATAAGAAAGGCATAATACAAACACAAACAAATTATAGTGGTTCGGAGTAACCTAGCTCTTACGTCCACTATCCAAGATTACCACTTGGGATTTTCACAATATCCCCTACTAGAATACAGTTAGATTTTTTAACAGGCTCACAATCCAAACCTTTACACTTTGGTTTTTAAATCGGGATCATCAAAGAAACCCAACTTTGTTTTACAAGGATCACCAAGAACCCAACTTTGGTTTACTAGGATCACCAAGAACCCAACTTGGTTTTAACATAGGCTAACCAAGAACCTAACTTGGTTTTAACACAGGCTAACAAAGAACCTATTTGGTTTTTAAACCGGGCTCACCAATAACCCAATAATTTAATAAAAGAATTGTAAAGAAAAGCAACAGAATGACAAACAAATTTTTATCGAATGGTTGCTGATGTAGCTCAAGAGAAGCCCAATTGATTACACTTCAATGCACTTGGTTAGCTTTTTTCAATCTTCAATGAATGGTTCAAGCTTTAGTTGATAGTTGGTGAAGGCTTGAAGACTGTGTTGAATGCTGTTGCAGTGCTCTTTTGCTCTTAAGGTAGCTTGGATATTCAATATAGCATTAACTCATCATCTCTCTTTTTAAAGTAGTTCTAATCCCTGAAATATATAGTATTGTACTCTTCTCAGATGATTTTTATCATTGTAGACCGTTAGGATGTGACATTTTACCGTTGGAGCACTTTTTGGATTGAAATTCCTAGATCTAGAACTTGTCGTTATAAGTCTAAAATCAACCTTCGAGTCAGCTCGGATTACTCGAGTCGGCTCTGATCCTCAGAGTAGTTCTTATTGAGTCGACTCTCTTTAATCTAGTCGGCTTGCTTGCATAATGTCCTGATTATTCACTCTTAAGAGTCGGCTCGCCTTGATTCTAGTCAACTCGGATCCTCAGGCCTTCAAAAATGTAGTCTGGAAGAGTCGGCTCTTTCTCATTAGAGTCAGCTTGATTTGTCGTAGTTCTCAGATCTCTTTTTCTGGACTTTGGAGGAGTCGGTTCGATTATCTAAAGAGTCGGCTCGGATGTCTGACAATATGATAGAGTCAGCTTGGACTACCTTTGGGTCGGCTCACCTGTCTAATTTAGGAAATGATACTCTGGATGAGTCAGCTTGGATATCTGCATGCCATGTACCAGAGTCGGCTCTCTCTCTCTTCGATTCAGCTCAGATGAGTTCTTCAGTGAATTTTCAATCCTTCTCCAGAATTTATCCAGCAAGGTTTCAAGCTTTCAAGACATCTTCAAACTCTTCTTACAACATGCTCAATATAATTTAAAGCTTGAAAAAACCTAGAAGTAACCCATTTGATTGATTTTTACTTAAGTTCTTCTTTGGGTTCTTATTTACAAGATTCAATTACAATACAACTCAACACAAGAAATAGAAATGTAGGAGTTGAGATTGAGCAAAGAGTTCATCCTACAAAGACTTGTAAAACACTTGAAGAGTTGTTAGTAAAACAAATGCATGCACCAATGTTTGGTTATCATCAAAATCACTTATGGGGTCAACAATCTCCCCCTTTTTGATGATGACAAAATTGGCCATGAAAAATTCTTTACAAAATACATGTATGATTCTATTTAAGAGTAAGCATTTACATGTATCAAAGATAACTATATTGTAAGTATGTATCAGAGCTTTTGTGAAAAGCTATATAGTTTTAGTGTTAGTGCTTTTGTGTGTATCAGAGTTGAAATTTGTATATTTCAAAGTATCAGAACTTAGCATAAACACAAAGTATCATAGCTCAAATTATGAGTATTAGAGCTAATTCTTGAGCAAAAATTTTTAAAACAATCAGAGCAAATTAAATTTTTGAAGCAATCAGAGCAAATTGAAAATTTTGATCTAAAGCCATTCTGTTCCAATAATTTACTCCCCCTTTCTGATGATTTGAAATTTTGAAACAATTTCATGCTTAGTCAAATATATTCTCCACCTTTCTATATATTCTCAAATAGTTATAGTATTTTTCATGCAATCTCAATGTTCTCCCCTATTTTGTCAATAATCAAAAAGGATATTCAAATAAAGCTCAATTGTTATGATAGAATGAGAAAGTTTATAAAATTTGTTTGAGATAATTTCACTTTCTCAAATCAACATTGATATTCTAATTAAAATTTATCAGATTAGCATTGTACAATTGAAAATGTGATTGCAATATATTACATAATTCAATTGAAACCACAAGATATGTCAACCAAAAGTGCTTTCATTTCATTCAAAGTTTTCAATACAAGTTACAAGAAATGGAAAGCAGTAAATCAATCACTATCTAGCTTTGTAGTATTGGAGGCCTAAAGATGAGGAGCTGGCTTCATAGTATGTGTAGTAGATGTAGCTCCAGTGTAGGTACAGGTCTGGGTGTAGGAGTGTCAAATGCTATTATGATTGTTGTTTTCAACTAATATAGTTGAAATTGAACCACTTCCATTGCTTCATAAAGCTTTTTCACCTCAGTGTTTAGAGCAACCAACTCAGCAGCTTGTGCATTTGCAAAAGCTTTAGCAGACCCTCGCAATCTCCCAAGTTTTGACCTTAAGATTCCAATACCCTTTGTGTAGTCTTCTTCCATCCTCTTTCCTTCTTCCAATGATCCCATTTTAAATCTTATTTTATTTATTTCTATTCTGAATTCTTCTAAAGTTTAATTGATTGTTTTTATGATTGAATCAGAACCAGATGAGATAGTATCTATAATAAGCTGTAGATCAGGCTGAGATACGATTTAGAGGTCTCAAGTGTGTCAATCCTGCTGTGTAGATCTCTGATCTCTCCTCCAAACTGATCCAATCTGGCATTCACTGACTGGCAAAACTCACCAAACATACTAGTCAAGCAAGTCAGTGTGTCAGTCAAAGTCCTCATCTACTGAGCCATAAAATCTTGGATCACTGAAGTACTAGTAAAGTGAGTAGATGGATCCTGAACTGATGGTGCCAGAGAAACATAAGTAGAATCTGGCAAAGGTGGAGATGTTGGTAGATCAATGTGCTCAGTCTCCATAGCAGTAAACTCAGGTGTAGCTGCTCAGAAGCAGGCTCAGTAGAGGTCCCAAATTCAGCAATAGGTACATCAAATATGTGCTCTGAAGTTGAACACTCTCCTCTGGTGCTGTAGGTCCTGCAGTGGAGATCTCCCTATGAAGGACTTCACTGTCATCATTAGAACTGCTGCTGCTACTGTAGGTTTCTATTGCCCTTTCTTCAATGCCCTTCTTCTTCCGTACTCCTTCACAATAGATATACCCCATTCTAAGTAGAGATTTGGAAGTGTACATATCTATGTGATGGAGGGGTTTACCATCTTCTCCTTCCAAACTAATCCTCGAGGCTTGAAACAATAAAGTTAGAACCATTACATATGGTAAACAAGCCTTAACTTTTTTCACAACTTCTTTCATTTGCATGATCATGATGTAGGGTAAATTAAGTGCCTCCCCCTGAATGACATGTCCCATAAAGCTGAGGTCACGTTCACTTACCCAATCAAATCTGCTAGTCCTTGGAAGGATTATCTTACTAATGAAATTGTGGAGTAATCTCATTTCTATGATAGTGTATTAGCCATTACAGTTTCTACTCCACTTATATCTTCTCTCCCTAGCACAGATTTGAGAGTCTTCTCTCTATCTTTCTGTACCAAGTACTTGAACCCATTAGCAGGCATTTCTAACAAACTGCTCAGTCTCTCCTCTATCACAATAACCCATTTTTCTTTAACAGTAGATTCAATGTATGAGGTTCAAGTATGAGATTCTCATAAAATGATCTCACTAGGGTAGGATAGGTGGATACATTCAAAGAATTGAAGTAACTCCACCCCAGCTCTTCTATGGAAACTCCAATTTTTAGCCTAATTTTCTCAAGAAACTTGAAAACAATTCTTCTACCAGTAGTGACAGGCCGTTAGACATTGACATTACCTATCTTGGAGAATGAGTAGATGCCAACTGTTCTATTTCTTCTTCTTCCCTTTCTACTGCTCGAGTCGGCTCCTCTTGCCAACTCTTTGTTCTTCTTTCTATGTCCACTAAGGGTGCAGTTCTTTTGGATCTCTTTCCCACTACTAATTTTGGTACCATTACAACACTTGCAGGAAGAAATGTGGAATGGGTGCTTGAGGAAGAAGATTTCAAGGTTTTGCTAGAGGTTTTGGGGGAGAGTTAGGGTTTAGAATGAGAATAGTGAAAAATAAGGTTCGAAAAAAATTGCACAGCTCAATTAAAAAACCAATTACCCGATATCCGAATAAGCTCTAACAACCCTAAATTACCCGAGTCAGCTCGACCAGAGCAAAAATAGAATCAACAGAGATTTGAGTCGGCTCAACCAGGGCCAAATTGCCCAAGTCGACTCAAACAGAAACTTTTCATAAAAGTTAAAATGATTCAGAAATTGAAATTAATTTGATAAAATTTCAAGGCTCAGAAATGAAATAATTGATTAAAATGTCAAGAAATTTGTCAAAGAACTTTGAATTGATGTAGGAGATTTTCTAGATAATTTTTCTTAAATTTGAAGGAATTAGGTTAGGAAAATCTAAAAAAGGATCACAAAGACTAATTCTCCTCAATCTTTTCAAATATATCCTAATTGAGTGGCTTGGTGAAAAAAATTAGCTGTGTTCTCAGTTGGGATAAATTCTAGTTCAATGTCACCAATCAAAACTTGATCTTTAATTAAAATGATGTCTAATTTCTACGTGTTTAGTTCTAGAATGCTAAATTGGTTTTTGTCAAATTTATAGCACTTGTGTAATCACATTTGATTTGGAATTTTAGATTGTATAACACCAAGTTTATAGTTGTTGTTTAATCCATAACACTGTTTGTGCACAACAACTCCCTGCAGCAACATACTCTACCTCAGCAGTAGAAAGTGATACCGAGTGTTGTTTATTATAGTGCCATGAGAATAAATTCAACCATAGAAATTGGCATGTGCCGCTAGTACTTTTGTTATCAATTCTACAACTAGCATAATCAGCATCCGAAAATTTAATTAAATCAATGAAGAATGTTTTGAAAATCATAGACCAAGATTAATTTTACCTTTAAAATATATGATAATTCTTTAATAGCAAGCTTATGTGATTCTTTAGGATTAGATTGGAATCTAGCACATACACATATGCTATACAAGATATCAGGTCTACTTACGGTTAAATATAGCAAGGATCTGATCATACCTTTATAAAGCTTTTAGTCAATGTTGGATCCATTTCATCTTTGTCAAATCTGCAAGATGGGCTCATGGGTGTGTTCATTTATTTGCTTGACTCCATACCAAACTTTTGATTATTTCTTTGGTGTACTTAGCTTGGTTGATGAAGATTCCTTCCTTTGTTTGTTTTACTTGAAGTCCAAGAAGTAGTTAAGTTCACCCATAGGCTTATTTTAAATTCTCCCAACATTAATTAGCGAATTCCCTACAAAGAGCTCATTAGTTACACCAAATATAATATCATCAACATAAATCTGTACAACAAATAAATTATTATTTTTCTTCTTGATGAAAAAAATTTTATCAATATTTTCTCTTGAAAAATCATTTTCAATCAAGAAAGTGCTAAGTCTATCATACCAGGCTCTAGGTGCTTGTTTCAAACTATATAATACTTTACTCAATTTAAATACATGATTTGAAATAACATGATCTTCAAAATCTGGTGGTGTTCTACAAAAACATTGTTAAAAGAATGAAACCATTAAAAATGCACTTTTCACATCCCTATTGAAAATTTTAAAATTCATGTAGCAAGGAAATGCAGAAGTATCTAATGGCTTCTAGTCTTGCTACAGGTGCATATGTTTCATCAAATCAATGCCCTCTTCTTGGTTATATCACTTAGCCACTAATCTAGCTTTCTTTTTTACTACTTTCCTTGTTCACTCTAATTTGTTTTTATAGACCCATTTGGTTCCTATGATTGGATGGTCTAAGGTTTTTCAACTAAGGTCTATACCTTATTTCTTTCAAACTGGTTTAGTTCTTCATGCATGGCCATCATCCAATTTGGATCAGATTCATTCTTCTAAGGTATGAGGTTCTATTTATGATACAAAGGCTAGTAATCATGTACATCTCTATGTGATGACCTAGTCCTAATGCCTTGTGAAGGATCACCAATAATTAATTCTCTTAGATGAGAAGTTACGTACCTCCATTCTCTTGGTAGATCAGCATGATCCTTACCATTCTTCTCCTTCTTCGATTGGTCTTTCTTGTACACTCATATCTTCCATTTCTTTTTGAATTGTACCTGCATCATTGTCTATACACTCTTCTTTCTTAAAGGTGAAGGGTTAGTTTCATCAAAAATAACATGCATAAATTCTTCTACAGAAGAGTTCTTTTGTTAAATACTCTATTGCTTTGCTTTATAATGAATAATCAAGGAAAATGATTCATTTAATTTAGCATCAAATATTCCTAGATTATCTTTACCATTGTTAGCATAAAGAATTTACACCAAATAAATGAAAATAATTAATGCTGGATTTCTTTTCATTCCAAAGCTTATAGGGGGTTTTCTTCAAAATAGGATGGATCATAACGTGGTTCAAAATGTAACAAGAAGTATTCACCGCTTTTGTCCAAAAGTACCTTGGAAGATTTTCATTATAACATTGTTCATGCCATCTCTTCCAAAGTCTCATTTTTTCTCTCTATAACACCATTTTATTGTGGTGTCCTAGGAGTAGAGAAGTTATGATCAATGCCATTTCTGTGCAATAATCATCAAAAATTAATTTTCAAATTCGGTGCCGTGATCACTCCTTATTGAAACTATTGAAAGATTTTTCTGATTGAAACCTTTTTATAACTTTCAAAATACTTTAAATGTTTCATCTTTGTGAGCAATAAACAAAATCCAAGTAAATCTAGAAAAATCATCTACTATCATAAGAGCATATTTCATACCTCCTAGGCTTGTGGTCCTAGTTGGTCCAAATAAGTTCATGTGAAGTAGCTCAAGAGGTCTAGTAGTTAAAATCAAATTTTTTGGTTTAAAGCTCCCCCTAGTTTGTTACCCATTTGGCATGCATCACAAACATGATCAAAGTCTACTTTAAACTTAGGCATGCCTCTAACTAAATTTTTGGAAATTAACTTGGCAATAGTATGCATACTAGTATGACCTAATCATCTATGCCAAAGTAAGCAAGACTCCTTGGTCTTAGCATTCAATACAACTAGACTGGAACTACTTGACATGGCAAGATCATTAAGGTCTACCACATAGATATTTCCATGTCTATGTCCAATGAACTTTCTACTAGAATTAAGAGAGTTTGTTACAATACACAAAGAGATTCAAAGATAACCTTGAAGCCTTTATCACATAATTGACTGATACTTAATAAATTATGCTTCAATTTATCTACTAGCAATACATTTTCAATAAAAGTATAAGGGGTTATTTGGATCTTACCAATTCCGATTATTTTGCCTTACCATTATCTCCAAAAGTAACCATACCTCCTTCTTTCATCTCTAGGGTGATAAATTGATCCTTGTCACTCATCATATGCCTTGAACAGCTACTATCGAGATACCATCTTTTCTTCATTTTTTGGGTAGCAAGACATTCCTACAAGACAATCAAGAAGTTCTTTTAGGTATCCAAGCTATCTTGGGTCCTTGCAGGTTAGTAGAGGTGGTTCCTTTGGAAACCCAAATATTTCTTATTTTACTCTTGACATTTCTAAAGATGTTTCTTTGAAAGGCTTTGTGTCCTAACCCTTTGCATGCAAAACATTCAACTCTAGAATTCTGAAAGGATGCAGATTTTGAAGTTCTAGAAGTTGATGCATGAGATGCAGATATAAAAGATTTTCTATTTGAGTTCTTAGGAACAAACATGTAGCTTTAGGAGTAGACAGAAACATTTGTTGCAAAAGCCTTTTGAGATATTAATTTTGGAACATAAGCTTTTGGTGTCATAAAAGTAGTAGCTAAAATTCAATTTGAAGTTGAAGAGTTTAAACCGATTCCAACTTTATTTCCCGAAATTATTTGTTCTTTTAAATCAACTCAAGCTTGTTTGAAGATAATGTAAGTTTTCAATGAGTGGCTTAAGTTTTTCAACCTCCTTTTTCAAATCATTATTTTCAATAGTTAAAGCTTTGTTCTTGTTAAGACATACATTGTTTTCAGTTTATAAAGCTTTAAACTTTTCAGAAAAGATATGTAAATTCTTTTGCAATATATTATATTTTCTTAAATTCTTCCATTTTCTTTGGTAAAGAATCATTGATATTCTTAAGGATCTAATCTTTACTCCTGCCTTTTTTAATTCAGATAATAAATCATGAAAAGAAGAATTCAATTCATCAAATATAAATTCTAATTGAGGTTCGGGGGATGTTACCTCATCTTCGAGATCCATTAGACATAGGTTAGTAGTTTTTGTGATCTTTTCTTCTTCAGTTGAGGTGGATTCTTTACTATCACTCCATGTGGCAACCATAGCTTTCTTTTTCTTCTTAAAAAATTTCTTTAACAAAGACAGTCGGGATGAATGTGCCCTGGTTTCTTACGTTCATAGCATGTGGGCACTTGTTCCTTTTTCTTTTCTTTATCCTTGTCCTTGTCCTTGGAGTGCTCTCCTCGTTTATGAATTTTTTATAGTATCTTCTTTTCTTCTTTCCCATAAACCTTCTAAATCTCCTCGCCACCATTGTGATATCTTCATCTTCTATATCGTCTTTGGAGGAGGTGTAGTCATCTTCCGATTCCTTATCTTTTTTGAGTCCAATGCAGCTTTGAAGGCTATTGTCTTCTTCTCTTTCGATCATCATCAGTTCTAAGCTGTATGGCAAGTTCATGTGTGATGAGTGAGCCCATTAATTCATCCAGAGGTAAGGTATTTAGATCTTTTGCTTCCTAGATGGCAGTCACTTTAGGGTCCCATTTGTTTGGAAGTGATCTAAGAATCTTCTGTACTAGATCTACATTTGAATAAACCCTGCTAAGACTTTTCAAACCATTAATAATATCTGTAAATTAAGTAAACATGACAGAGATAGTTTCAATAGGTTTCATTTAAATAATTCATAACTGTGTACAAGAGATTTATTTTTGAAGTCTTCACTTGGGAAGTTCCTTCATGGGTCACTTCGAGTTTGTCCCAAATTTCTTTGCTGAAGAGCAAGTAAAATTTGATTAAACTCGTTAGCATCCAAAACATAATATAATAAATTCATTGCTTTGGCATTTAATTCCTCCATCTTCATGTCGTGTTATCCTATTTCTATTCAGGCTTTGGGAATCCATGCCATTAATTTTAATCATGGAAATTTGTGGCCCTTTTAGAATGACCTTCCATAATTGAAAATCGACAGCTTGCATATAGATTTTCATTCTAGTTTTCCAGTAAGAATTAGTGTCAGTGAAGAGTGGAGGTCTACTAGTAGATTGTCCTTCGGCCAAAGATGTACTCATGGGATGAGTCATCAACCTTTACTCTAAATGTATTCAGAGAAACTGCTCTGATACCAGTATTGCCCAAGTGGCTTTCCCAAGAGGGGGTGAATTGAAAATTTTAAGAAATTTAAGCAATAATGTACTCTTTGAAATCCCTTAAGTGTTAGGTGCTATGATAGGATAATAGAATGCAAAAGCATAATCAAATAAGAAAGGCACAACACAAACATAAATAAATTATAGTGGTTCAGAGCAACCCAGCTCCTACGTCCACTATCCAAGATTACCACTTAGGATTTCCATCATATCTCCCAGTGGAATACAGTCGGATTGTTTTAACATGCTCATAATCCAAACCTTTATACTTGGCTTTTAAACCGAGATCACCAAGAAATCCAACTTGATTTTACCAGGATCACTAAGAACCTAACTTTGTTTTAACAGGATCACCAAGAACCTAACTTGGTTTAAACACAGGCTAACCAAGAACCTAACTTGGTTTTAACACAGGCTAACCAAGAACCTATTTGGTTTTTAATCTGGGCTCACCAATAACCCAATAATTTAATAAAAGAATTGTAAAGAAAAGCAATAGAATGACAAACAAATTTTATTGAATGGTTGCCGATGCAGCTTAAGAGAAGCTCAATTGATTGCACTTCAATGCACTTGGTTGGCTTCTTTTCAATCTTCAATGAATGCTTCAAGCATTAGTTGAGTTGGTGAAGGCTTGAAGACCATCTTGAATGCTCTTGCAGTGCTTTCTTGCTCTTAAGGTAGCTTGGATATTCAATATAGCATAATTCATCATCTCTCTTTTTAAAGTAGTTCAAATTCCTCAATATATAGTCTTGTACTATTCTCAGGTAATTTTTGTCCTTGTAGGCCGTTGGGATGTGATATTTAACCGTTGGAGCACTTTTTGATTCAAATTTCAAGTTTTGGAACTAGCCGTTATAAGTCTGATATCGACCTTCAAGTCAGCACGAATTACTCAAGTCGGCTCAGATCCTCAGAGTAGTTGGGTTGAGTCGACTCTCTTCAATCTAGTTGGCTCGCTTGCTTAGTATCCTGATTCCTCACTCTGTAAGAGTCAGCTTACCTTGATTCTAGTCGACTCGGATCCTCAGGCCTTCAAAAATGTAGTCAGGAAGAGTCAGCTCTTCCTCATTAGAGTCGGCTCGATTGGCTGTAGTTCTCAGATTTCTTTTTCTGGACTCTGGAGGAGTCGGCTCGATTCTCTGAAAAGTTGGCTTGGATGTAAACAATATGATAAAGTCGGCTCGGACTCCCTTTGGGTCGGCTCGCCTGTCTAATTCAGGAAATGGTACTCTAGACGAGTTGGCTCGGGTCCCTTAGAGTCGGTTAGGATATCTGTATGGCAGAATCCTCATGCATGCCATGTGCCAGAGTCGGCTCTCTTCTCTTCGAGTCAACTTGGATGAGTTCTTCAGTGAATTTTAGATCCTTCTCCAGAATTCATCCAGCAAGGTTTCAAGCTTTCAAGTATCTTTAAACTCATCTTGCAGCATACTCAAAATAATTTAAAGCTTGAAAAACCTAGAAGTAACCCATTTGATTGATTTTTACTTAAGTTCTTCTTTGGGTTCTTCTTTACAAGATTCAATTACAATACAACTCAACACAAGAAATAGAAATGTAGGAGTTGAGATTGAGCAAAGAGTTCATCCTACAAAATCTTGTAAAACACTTGAAGAGTTGTTAGTAAAATAAATGCATGCACCAATGTTTGGTTATCATCAAAATCACTTATGGGGTCAACATTATACAATGGTGACATCATATCAAACATAGACTTCAAGCTTCAATTGTCCTCTAAGTCATGTGTTGGTCAATTTTTGTTATCCTGTAATGACGTCCAAATTTTGTGAGTCCTGTAATAAAGTGAGCAGTTGGATTCACTAAGTCAATGGAAGTTCCTTGTTTAGTCCATTGAGTCATGTTTATCTACTTAGTGGCCATTGATTATTTAGGCCTATTTTGAGTCTTCTCAATTAGGCCTTTTTGAATCCATGTAATTTTTATTCAAGAGGAAGACCTTTAGACCCACACTTAAGTCACCAACTCAACATCTAGATTTCTTCATGCTGCCCAAGCCCTCCAGGAGATGGTTCCATAGCATACCAAGCCTTAGGTGCCTCAAGACCACAAGATTTCATGAAGAAGTGCCACCCCAGATCCCTATCCTTGGTGCCCCAGTCCAAGGTCCATAGCAGTTGACGCTCCACATCCCATCATGAAGTTGGCACCCCATATTTTAACCCAGTCCAAGATGCTCAAGCTTTGACCCAGTCCAAGCCTATAGAGAAAAGTCAAAGCTTCCAAGTCCAAGAAGGTGTTGATGTCCAAGTTCTACAAGGATTTCAGTCTACCAATTATATTCAAATTCTGTACTCCTTATTCTACTCAACTTTATTCTTCTAAACCTATTTTGACAGGGAAAGGGTTAGATGAATCTATGAATACCCACCCCTTCCCCCTCTTATAATCAATCTCTTATTCATGAAATAATCTATGGTTATTTTTCTTATGACAATTTGTATTCTTGGAAGTGTGTATGAGACTTGTTCTTTTCTCTTCTTACTAAACCCTAGCCATTGTCCATCCAAGCAAGAGCCCTAAGATGCCCACCATCAGCCCTCTCCAAGATCCAGACACCCAAAGCTTCCTCCAAGGTCGCCAACCCGCAACTCCATCTTCCAATCATCCTTCAACCCAATCTCCAGTTTCTTATTTTTTCCTTCTTGCTTGCCTCTAACCTTTGACGTTTGGGATCCCTCCAGTGCTACATTTCTTTGATGAATTCTTCTTTACACCTGAATGAAGTTGATAAAAATCCAACAGATCTGCTAGAAAGTGACCGGATCATCCAGGCGCCGATCTGAGTTGAGAGATCTCTTCTGTGTCAACATGCAAATCATTGCTAGGTATGCATACCCCTTTTCCTTCTCACTTTTTCTGATTTCTTGAAGTTGAACATGATCCTAATAGGCCTTCTTAGACCTAGCATCCTTTACTTTCTTTATTTCATTGATAGTTCTCACATGTGGGTACGAATTCTAACTGTTGCATGAAATCGTAACCTAATCTTAGCTATTTTCGGGAACTAAACCAAAATAATATCTAAAATCATTGCTCCTTTAGTCTGATTTTTTCTTTATGTTCCTCTCTTTCATGTCATCATGCATCATGTTAGAATCCCCTCCCTCATCAATTTTGGTATCAGAGCACAGTTTAGGGCATGTTCATGCATCATAGTCTAGATTTTTGCATGCTATTTTCTGCATAATCCCTCAAAACATAGGACTATTTCCCCTATCAAACATTTTTGTTTTTTTATAATTTTCATGGTGAACATCCTCTATTTTGTTCTATGTATTTTGATTTTTTTTGTATTTTTTCAGATCCAAAATCAACAATAAATTGGCAAAATAAAACCCTAACAAAAATCTGCATCCTGTCATCTTCATTAGGGATCTGAGTTTAGATTTGTTTCATGAACATAAAATTTTATTTTTCTCTGAAATTCTCATCACGTCATCTCTGTTGAGTTCTTTGTTTTAATAATATTTTTCTTAGATTTTATAGAACCAAAATTTATACAGGAATCGGCATCCTAGAAACCCTAACCAGAATTCTCTGTTTTCCTGCAACCAGTTAGAAACCCTAGG